>CM028135.1:389942500-394942500 GCA_016271365.2 Neoceratodus forsteri | reverse complement strand
GCTGCAATGTATTATTGCCCAGGACCACCTTGAAAATGAGCTTGCTTAATGGTGTATATGCCTGGTTAAATAAAGTGATTGATTGATTGATTGAAGAGGGACCTGAAAAACTTTTCATTTAGTAAAGCCTTTCCATCCTTTTAACTTCTATGCCTGTTTATATTCTTATACATATTTTATTTTAATTTGTCTATTTTTATTCAGCTATCTGTAAAGCACCTAGAGTCACAATGAGATAGGGCACTCTAACAAATTAATAAGCTAAACTAATAATAGTAAATTAAACTAATTCTGCTTGTAAATGGATTGCCAACTTGCAACTGTACTTATTTTCTCAATGTGTATTGCACTGGTGCATTATTTCTCCTCTGTAATGGATTGCCAACTTGTGACTGTACTTATTCCTCAGGCTTTCATGCCTCATTCTGTACCATTCCCCTTTTCCCCAGGACACATCTGGAAATGAGCTGTCAGCTCAGTATGCCTTTCTTGGTGAAACCTTTAAACAGATAAATAAATAAAATATAGAATGAAGTATGGGTTGGTGTGTGTAAACTTCGAGCTTACACACACCAACCCATATTTTATTTTACATAATTTCTGGGTTTCTCTTTTTTCACCTCAGCAATTATATAAAATAGAAAGTTGCTGTGTGGCTGCAGTCTGTTAAGTTACAGCACACAGACAGCTTTCTTTCTTAATTTTTTTTTGTGGGCAGCCAAAAGTGAATGATAGTCCTTGTGGCACATTGTTTTTGCTTTTAATTACTTACCTCCGATTCTGAATGGTGGTTCACTCCGTTTGTGATTTCATGAGAAGGAGAGTAGTCGGTAACCGAGGAATTGCAGCAGGTGCATGCGCAAAGCGAGGGAAACCGTGCATGTGTTTGCCGTAATAGACACTCCTTTATTACTATAAATTATGCCATGGTTTCCCTATGGGGAAAAAAGGGAAAACAGTTATATATAGAATAATGCCTGGAGATTGTGTATAACGAACATTTTATTCACACCCTAATTGTGGGATACTACATAAACCCTCAAAGCCAAGCTTGAGGGGTTTATAATAGCCCCCCACATGGAGGATGTTATAAAATTTGAGCTTTACACAGTCTCCCAGACTTTGTATCATATAATTGCTGGGTATTTTTAATTTTTTTTTTGCAGGCCCCTTTCCTACCTAGCTACCGTCTTAGCTGTATATGGGTTGAGCGATGAAAGTGCTATCTGGCATTTTCATTTTCATTTTCCAACTGCCTAGGTTGCAGCATCTTGAGTGTGCATGTGGGCTCTTAAAGAAACCGGGCACGTGAATGTAGTTACAACCAGCTGGTTATAACAGCAAATTATAATCAAGTTTCCTTATGGGAAAAATGGAGCCCAGTTATTATAATAACTTTACTAACTTAGAGGCCTTCCATGTACTGCATATGTGTGTCTGGGGGGAGGGGGGAGGTCCATTAGAACACTGTTATCTCTATTTGGCAATGGAGGAGAAAAACAGAGTACAATGACAAGCAACCTTAACAAATGTGGTTAGAGTGAGGGGAAAAGTAAAATCGTCATATCACTTTCTGTGACACAAATTCTCTGCTGCCAGAAACACATAACTATTGGGTTTGGGACATTTCAATTTACTGTGAGATGCATCACACCATTATTTATTGTTAATAAAAATATCTAATTTGTATACATATTTCATGTTTTAGTGTTTTTTACAGATGGGTCCATTTAATAATGCCAATAAGGCATTCCATGGTGTGGGTCATTATGAGATTTACTCACTTTTCATGTGGTTTAAAATAACTGGCTGCAGTACAACATGTCCCCCCACCCCCCCACACATTATAGAAGGGACTAAGGGTGAACACTTCAGGAGATGCAAGGTTTATTAAGGGTATAACACTGTAGTAACTGTGAGAGTAGAAGTGTCAGTAAGGATGTGGGGTACACATTTTGATAGGGGTGAATTTTTTGAGAACGTGGAGGACTGTTAATTTCAGAAACAGTAAGGGTCACAAATATGAGGAAGATTGAGAGGTGTAAAAGAAGGATGACCCTCTGTCCTGACAATGCCCTCTGGGCAGCTCCGTCTCCTCACCCTCTTATTTCTACCACCTACATTACTGCCATGATCCCGCTGCCTACTGTATCGCTACTGACAAGAACGAACCATGTTTGCATTCTATGATACTGCTTGCTGTGATGCCCAACTTATATGCTACTCTGTTACCATACTAATCAAACCTCCTTCAGTACTATTCCTGTATCATGCCTTACGCTTCTTGTAATCTGATATCGTGTAACCTGTTTTGGCTGTTTTATCGATTATACCAGTACTGTTCCTGTCTCATGCCTTACATTCTTTGTAATCTGACACAGTTTAACCGGTTTGGCTGTTTTCACACTGCAATGACATACCTTTATGCCGCTAAACCCTATATTCTACCATGTTATCGATTATACCAGAACTTGCTCTGTATTACACTACCAATGTTTGCTGTATCCATGTGCCATTTATGCTTGTCTCTTTATGCTCATGCTCTCCTACTGGATGTATTCTGTATCTGTATTATCTGTATTATCTTCCCATTGTTGACGAGGTACCTTTGGAAATGAGCCTCTGGCTCAAAGGTTGTAAACTGATTGCAATATAAATAAATAAATAAATAGTAACATACTGATTTAATGTCAGAAGGGATGCAAGATCCATCATGCCTGCCTCACCCCCCCATCTGTTTCATAAGTAGGGATTAAACTAGTATGCTGAGAAAACACATACCAATATAGAGGGATTCCCAACCCACTCTAGTATAAAGAGTACCCAATGATTTCCTTAGCATGAAATAATTTGCCTATGCCTACCTTAAAATCCTGTTCTGTCATCTTGTCCGCTGTCTCCTCAAGTAGGCTGTTCCATAGGTTCTTCACCTTTTGGCTGAAAAAGTGCCTCCTAACATTAGTCCTGAATTTAGTCTACCCTCATGCTTGTTTGTTTCTTCGTTTGTTTGTTTTGACATGGGGAAAGGAGGACTAAGAAATATTTCTCTTTTCAGCCTTATGCCAGATAGAGAGAGACATATGCAAACATATTGATACTGAACCAGGTTAAGCTGTTGATGTGTTAGTGAAATGGGGAAATTTGATCATGAATCCAGGGAAATTCCATTACTCCTTTTGAGAAGTATCATGGGATATTTAATGCCCACCTAAACATATATTAGAACAGGCAAACAGGACCTCAGTTTAATGTCATATCTCACCTCACATCAGCACAGTGTTTCCCAAACACCGAGCTGAGGCATCATTGATTGACTGATTTTAATAGTTGCACCAGGAAAAACATACTGAGCTAAGTAACTTGTTTCCAGAATGTGTCCTGGGGTAAGAGGATGAGGAGAGTGCAGTGATAAGTTACAACATTGATGGTACAGTTAAAATAATGATTTTAATAATGAAAGGTAAAAAAGTATGTAGTAGGCAATTAAGAGGAAGCACAATGAACAAATATAGCAATGCACAGCATATGAATAGCAACAGTACAACAAAGTGCAACTGGTAGCAAAATGAGGCAGGGAGAAGGAGGGAAGGAAGGGAGACTGTTGGTACCATGGAAAATCTCCCTGTAATGTGGTCAGGTCTAGATGAACAATGGACCAATTAGCCAGGGCAGTAGCAGGAGTGAGTAGTATGGAGTGAAGAGCAGTGGAACTAATCAAGGATCAGTGGCAACTACAATCCAAGAGTGAGTAGTGAAGTTGTGGAGTAGGGATTTTAGTAATAGTGAAGAAGGAGCATTGCAATAGTGGAAGGGATGGTGCTCCAAAGACTGGGGAAGAAGAAGGAGGAAACAGATTGACCAGCAAAGGATTTTACAGAGTGGAGAGTGAAAGAGTGGGGATCAAGAGCTGCCAAGGGAGTATGAGAAGGAAGGAGAGGAGCAGAGAAGAGGGGAAATGTATGGGGTGGGACAAAGCTAGAATTTAGAGATGAATGTGGCACAGTGAGCAAGGCACCTAGCATCAAGAGAGGGCAACAAGAGGAAGTAATACAGGGAACAGTGGTTGCTTCTGGGAAGACAATCCAAGGCAAAGCAGCAGGAGTGAAGGAAAAGATTCAGTCTGGCAAAGGTGGACTTGGGATAGCCCTATATTCATTGTCATCATAATCGAAGATCAGTAGAATCATCCTTGTGACAATGTCTGTAAGGACAGGGAGTGGGATACTTGCATCAGTATGGTGCCTTATAATTAAAGGAAGAGTGCCCACTGCACAGCTGCCAACATTACTTCCTGCAACACCTGATGTTCACTAGAGGTCTCCCATCCTACTACTGACCAACCCTAACCCTGCTTAAATTCTGAGATCTGCCAAGATCAGATTCCCAGGTGTCCTCTTTTCCTGGTGTATGGCATCAGATCAAATCTCTGACTGCTTAGTCTTGTCATTACCCTTGAGTATAACAAAGGCTAAGATCATGTCACGAATCAGTCTCCTGTTCTTCAGGATGAACATGTTGAGGACCTTCAGCCTCTACTCATAGTTTTTGTCCACCATACTTCTGATCATGTTGGTGGCTTTGTGCCCCACCAGCTGCCTCAATATCTTTTTTTGTACTGAGGAGACCAAAACTGCATGCCGTACTCCAGGTAGGACCTACCCAGGACCTTGTAAAGTGGCAGGATTACTCCACTGCTTTGCTGGTCACCCCCTTTGGATGCTATTAACAGCAGCTGCACACTGCTAGTTTAGCATCTGCTCCCTGCCTAGCATGACACCCAGGTCATTTTGAACTTGAAAGCAGTATAGTGTGTAGGTCCTATCTTTGTTTTTCCTTGAAAAGTGTAACAACTTGCATTTGGCTACACCAAATCTAAGTCTCCAGGAGTCGACCAATCACCCAGCTTGTTCAGGTTCTCCTGAAGTGGTCTCCATGCAAAAGGGAGTCCACCACCCTGACTAACATATGTGTGAACTTAAGCAGCTTGTTGGAGATCTCACTTTTCACATCACTGATGAAGATGTTGAACAGCCCCAGAACTGGTCCCTGACAGATATCACTGAGTACTGCTCCCCCTCAGAAATGAGCTTGTCCAGTACTACCATCTGCATCCTGCCCTAAGCAGTTAGCAGTCCACACTGTGTATACTGTATGTCAAGTATTCCATACTTGTTTATTTTGCCCAGAAGCTTATCTTGTCCCACAGTATCAAAGGCCTTCCTAAAGTCAGAATGTCTACATTCATGACACTGCCCCTGTTCACCTCCCTGGTTGTCCCCTGAAAGAAGGCAATCAGGTTGGTTGGACATGATCAACCTCTCATAAAGTTATTATGATTGCTGACAGGGTTAGAAAAAGTGCTCCATTATTCTGTCCTTGATAGTGGCTCAGCACTAATGTAAGCCTCACTGGCCTGTGGTTGCCTGGATCCAATCTTGCCCCTTTCATTAAGATGGAGACCACAATTGCACCTTTCCAGTTCTTTAGCACCACATATGTCCAGACAGACTCCTGAAAGATTATTGCAAGTTGTATTGCCAAGAATTCCTTTAGATCCACTCTCGGTAGAAATTGGGATTTTCTTGGTGGCCACCACTGCTGCACAAAGGGGCACAGCCTCACCAACAGCGGGAAGTCAGACACGCACCCGTGGCTGAGGGAGTGATCCACATCTGTGGCTGAAGGAACTGGTGGTCATTGCTGCCAATTGGAGCATGAAAGCTCCTTGGCCATAGCCATACTAAGGGAAGGGCCACATCAATGGCTGTTAATCAGTGGACTCCCGCAAGAGCCAGTCAGTGTGGAGTTCTAAAAAGTGACAAACATCAAATGGCTGCTGGGATCTAAAAGCCTCAGCCCAGTGGCTTGATTTTAGTAGAACATTGGGATTTTCTTGGTGGCCACCCTTGCCGCATGGAGGGGCATAGCTGCACCCACAGTGGGAAGTCACAGCCACACCCGCAGCTGAAGGAGTGTGCCACATCAGCAGCTGGAGGAACCAGTGGTTGATGATACCAATTGGAGGCTGAGGGGTCTGCGACTGTAGCTGCACTAAGGAAAGGGCTGCATCCATGGCTGTTAATCGGGATGCTGCTGCAGGAGCCAGTTAGTGCAGAGTGCTAAATGGCACCAAACATTAAACGGCTGCTGGGCTATAAAAGCCACAGCCTAGCAGCTTGGTTTTAGTAGGACATTGGGATTTATTTAGCAGCCACCACTGTCAAATGGAAGACCATAGCTGCACCTGTGACAGGAAGTCAGAGCCACACCTGCGGCTGATGGAGCGAGCCACATCAGCGGCTGAAAGAACTGGTGGTTGTTGCTGTTGATCAGAGGGTCCACAGCCATAGCCACACTAAAGAAAGGGCTGCATCCATGGCTGTTAGTTGAAGGGCTCCCGCAGGAGCCAATCAGTGTTGAGCATTAAAAGGCTTCAAACTTCAAATGACTGTCAGGCTAGAAAAGCCTCAGCCCAGAAGCTTGGTTTTAGTAGGACATTGGGATTTTCTTGGTTGGCCACAGCTGCTGCATGGAGGGGCATAACTGCAGCCATGTCAGGAAGTAACAACTGCACCTGTGGCTGAGGGAGTGAGCAGTATCACCAGCTGGATGAACTGGTGGTCATTGTTGCTGATCAGAGGCTGAGGGTTCTGCGGCTATAGCCACACTAAGGGAAGGGGAGACAATCAGTGTGGTGCACTAAAAGGTACCAAACTTCAAACGGCTGCTGGGCTATTAAAGCCTCAACCCAGCAGCTCAGTTTTTGTAGAAGACTGTGATTTTTTTGGCTCCCACCATTGCCACATGGAGGGGCATAGCTGCACCTGTGTCAGGAAGTCAAAGCCACACCCGCAGATGAGGGAGCGAGCCGCATTAGCAGCTGGAGGAACTGTCAGTCACTGCTGCCAATTGCAGGATGAGGGATCCATGGCCATAGCCGTACTAAGGGAAAGGCTGCATCCATGGCTGTTAGTTGGGGGGCTCCCACAGGAGCCAATCAGTGCAGAGCACTAAAAGGCACCAAATGTCAAATGGCTGCTGGGCTATAAAAGCCTCAGCCCAGCAGCTTGGTTTTAGTGGGACATTGGGATTTTCTTGGTGGCCACTGCTTCTAAATGGAGGGGCATAGCCCCACCCATGGTGGGAAGATAGAGCCATACCCATGGCTGAGGGAGTGAGCTGCATCAATGGTTGGAGCAACCGGTGGTTGTTGCCACTGATCTATGGCTGAGGGGTCTGTGGCTGTAGCCACACAAAGGGAAGGGCTGCATCCATGGCTGTTAGTCAGTGGGCTTCCACAGGAGCCAATCAATGTGGAGCGCTGAAAGGTGACAAATGTCAAATGGCTGCTGGGCTATAAAAGCCTCAGCCCAGCTGCTTGGATTTAGTAGGACATAAGAGTTTTCTTGGAGGCCACAGCTGCCACATGGAGGGGCATAGCCACACCCATGGTGGGAAGTCAGAACCACAGCTGTGGCTGAGGGAGGGAGTGAGACACATCAGCTGCTGGAGTAACCGGCAGTCAATGCCACTCATCAGAGGCTGAGGGGTCTGCAGCTGTAGCCGCATTAAGGGAAGGGCCGCATCCATGGCTGTTAGTTGGGGGGCACCCAGGAGCCAATCAATGTGGAGTGTTGAAAGGTGCCAAACTTCACACAGCTGCTGGCCTACAAAAGCCTCAACTCATCAACTCAGTTTTAGTAGTAGATTGAGATTTTCTTTGCAGCCACAGCTGATGCATAGAGGAGCATAGCCACAACTGTGTCGGGAAGTCAGAGCCGTACTCATGGCTGAGGGAGCAAGCTGCACCAGTTGCTGGAGGAGCTAGCAGTCATTACCGCTGATTGGAGGGTAAGGGGTATGTGACCAAAGCCGCACTAAGGGTAGGGCTGCATCAATGGATCTTAGTCAGGGAGCTCACACAGGAGCCAAACAGGGTGGAATGCTAAAAGGTGCCAAACTTCAAATGGCTGCTGGGCTATAAAAGCCTCAGCCCAGTTGCTTGGATTTAGTAGGACATAAGGATTTTCCTGGAGGCCACAGCTGCCACGTGGAGGGGCATAGCTGCACCCATGGTGGGAAGTCAGAACCACAGCTGTGGCTGAGGGATGAGCTGCATCAGCAGCTGGAATAACCGGCAGTCACTGCCAGAAATCAGAGGCTGAGGGGTCTACAGCTGTAGCCGCATTAAGGGAAGGGCCACATCCATGACTGTTAGTTGAGGGGCACCCAGGAGCCAATCAGTGTGGAGTGTTGAAAGGTGTCAAACTTCACACAGCTGCTGGCCTATAAAAGCCTCAGCTCATCAACTCAGTTTTAGTAGGAGACTGATATTTTCTTTGCGGCCACTGCTGCCACATGGAGGGGCATAGCCACAACCGTGGTGGGAAGTCAGAGCCGCACCCATGGCTGAGGGAGCAAGCTGCACCAGTTGCTGTATGAACTGGCAGTCATTACCACTGATTGAAGGGTAAGGGGTCTGTGATCATAGCCATACTAAGGGTAGGGCTGCATCAATGGATCTTAGTCAGAGGGCTTCCACAGGATCCAATCAGGGTGGAGCACTAAAAGATGCCAAACTTCAAATGTTTGCTGTGCTATAAAAGCCTCATCCCAGTAGCTCAGTTTTAGTAGGACATTGGGATTTTCTTGGTGGCCACCACTGCCGCATGGAGGGGCATAGCCTCACCTGCAGTAGGAAGTCTGAGCTGCACCCATGGCTGAGGGAGCGAGTTGCATCAGCGACTGAAGGAACCAGCGGTTGTTGCTGCCGATTGAAGGCTGAGGAGGTCTGCAGCCATAGCCACACTAAGGGAAGGGCCACATCCATGGCTGTTTATCAGGAGGCTCCAGTAGGAGACAGTCATTGCAGAGTGCTACAAGGCACCAAACATCAAATGGATGCTGTTGTATAAAAGCCTCAGCCCAGCAGCTCAGTTTTAGTAGGACATTGGGATTCTTTTGGCAGACACCACTGCTGCACAGAAAGCCATAGCTACACCCATGGCAGGAAGTCAGAGCTGCAACTGTGGTTGAGAGAGCGAGCCACATCAGCGGCTGGAAGTACCAGTGGTCATTGCTGCTGATCAGAGGCTGCTCTAAGGGAAGGGTAGCATCCATGGCTATTAGTCAGAGGGCTCACACAGCAGCCAATAAGTGCAGAGCACTAAAAGGCATCAAACATCAAATGGTTGCTGGGCTATAAAAGCCTCTGCCCATCAGCTTGCTTTTAGTGGGACATTGGGATTTTCTTGGTGGTCATCGCTGCTGCATGTAGGGGCATAGCCGCATCCACAGTGGAAAGTCAGAGCTGCACCCGTGGCTGAGGCAGTGAGCTACATTAGTAGCTGGAGGAACCAGTGGTCATTGCCACTGATCGAAGGCTGAGGGGTCCGCAACTGTATCCGCACTAAGGGAAAGGGCCACATCTGTGGCTGTTAATCAGGAGGCTGCCACAGAAGCCAATCAGTGCAGAGCGCTAAATGGCACCAAATGTTAAATGGCTGCTGGGCTATAAAAGCAGCAGCCCCACAGCTTGGTTTTAGTAGGACATTGGGATTTTCTTGGCAGCCACTGCTGCCAAATGGAGGAACATAGCCACAGTTGTGGCAGGAAGTCAGAGCCGTACCTGTGACTGAGGCAGAGAGCTGCATCAGCGACTGGAGGAACCAGTGGTCATTGCCACTGACTGGAGGCTGAGGGGTCCGCGGTTGTAGCTGCACTAAGGGAAGGGCTGCATACATGGCTGTTAGTTGAGGGGGCTCCTGCAGGAGCCAATCAGTGTGGAGTGCTAAAAGGCACCAAACTTCAAACAACTGCTAGGCTGTAAAAGCTTCAGCCTAGCAGCTTGGTTTTAGTAGGACATTGGGATTTTCTTCTTGGTCATCGCGGCTGCATGGAGGGGCATAACCACATCTGCTGTGGAAAGTCACAGCCACACCTGCAACTGAGGGAGTGAGCCGCATCAGTGGCTGGAGGACCTGGTGGTCGATGCCACCGATCAGAGGCTGAGGGGTCCATGGCTGTTGCCACACTAAGGGAAGGGCCACATCTATGACTGTTAGTCAGAGGGCTCCTGCAGGAGCCAATCAGTGCAGAGAGCTGAAAGGCATCAAACTTCAAATGACTGCTGGGTTAGAAAAGCCTCAGCCGAGCAGCTCAGTTTTAGTAGGACATTGGGATTTTCTTGGTGGCCACAGCTGCTGCATGGAGGGGCATAGCAGCACCCACCTCAGGAAGTAAGAGCTGCACCCATGGCTCAAGGAGTGAGCAGCACCAGTGGCTGGAGGAACTGGTGGTCGTTCACGCTGATTGGAGGGTATGGGGTCCGTGATCATAGCTGAAATAAGGGTAGGGCCGCTTCCATTGCTATTAGTCGGAGGGCACCCACAGCAACCAGTAAGTGTAGAGCACTAAAAGGCATCAAACATCAAATGGCTGTTGGGCTATAAAAGCCTTAGCCCAGCAGCTTGGTTTTAGTATGACACTGGGATTTTCTAGGCGGTCACCGCTGCTGCATGTAGGGGCATAGCTGCACCCACAGTGGACAGTCAGAGCTGCACCCATTGCTGAGGCAATGAGCTGCATCAGCAGTTGGAGTAACCGGTTGTCATTGCCACTGATCGGAGGCTGAGAGGTCTGCGCTGTAGCCGTACTAAGGGAAGGGCTGCATACATGGCTGTGAATCGGGTGGGCTCCCACAGGAGCCAATCAGTGTGGAGCACTAAAAGCACCAAACTTCAAATGATTGCTAGGCTATAAAAGCCTCAGCCCAGCAGCTCAGTTTTAGTAGGACATTGGGATTTTCTTGGTGGCATTTACGCATGGAGGGGCATAACCGCACCCACAGTGGGAAGTCAAAGCCACACCCACAGCTGAGGGAGTGAGCTGCATCTGCGGCTGGAGGAACTGGCAGTCGATGTCACTGATCAGAGGCTGAGAGGTCCGTGGCTGTAGCTGCACTAAGGGAAGGGCCACATCTGCAGCTGTTACTTGGGAGACTCCCGCAGGAGCCAATCGGTGCAGAGCACTCAATGGTGCCAAATATTAAATGGCTGCTGGGCTATAAAAGCCACAGCCCAGCAGCTCGGTTTTAGAAAGACATTGGGATTTTCTTTGCAGCCACTGCTGCCGAACGTAGTACCATAGCCGCAACTGTGGCAGGAGGTCAGAGCCACACTCCTGGCCTAGGCAGTGAGTTGCATCAGCGACTGGAGGAACCGGCAGTCATTGCCACTGATCAGAGGCTGAGGGGTCCGCGGCTATAGCCGCACTAAGGGAAGGGCTGCATACATGGCTGTTAGTTGGGGGGTCTCCTGCAGGAGCCAATCAGTGTGGAGCGCTAAAAGGCACCAAACTTCAAACAACTGCTAGGCTGTAAAAGCTGCAGCCAAGCAGCTTAGTTTTATTAGGACATTGGGATTTTCTTGGTGGTCACTGTTGCCGAATGGAAGACCATAGACGCACTTGTGGCAGGAAGTCAGAGCCGCACCCGCAGCTGAGGCAACGAGTTGCATCAGCAACTGGAGGAACCAGTGTCATTGCAACTGATAGGAGACTGAGGGGTCCGCAGCTCTAGCCACACTAAGGGACGGGCCACATCCACGGCTGTTAGTCAGAGTGCTCCAGCAGGAGACAATTGGTGCAGAGCATTAAAAGGCATCAAACATCAAGTGACTGCTGGGCTAGAAAAGCCTCAGCCCAGCAACTCAGTTTTAGTAGGACATCGGGATTTTCTTGGCAGCCAATTCTGCCGCATGGAGGGGCATAGCAGCACCCAAGTCAGGAAATAAGAACTGCACCCATGGCTGAGGGAGTGAGTGGCACCAGTGGCTGGAGGAACCGGCAGTCATTCCAGCCAATTGGAAAGTAAAGGGTCTGTGATCATAGCCACACTAAGGGTAGAGCCACATCCATGGTTGTTAGTTGGGGGCTCCCGCAAGAGCAAATCAGGGTGGAGTGCTAAAAGGTGCCAAACTTCAAATAGCTGCTGGGCTATAAATGTCTTAGCCCAGTAGCTCAGTTTTAGTAGGACACTGGGATTTTTTTGGCAGCCAATGCTGCCGCATGGAGGGGCATAGCTGCACCCACAGTGGGAAGTCAGAGCTGCACTCAGTTGAGGGAGTGAGTTGCATCAGTTATTGGATGAACTGGCGGTCATTGCAAATGATCAGAGGCTGAGGGGTCTGTGGCCATAGCTGTACTAAGGGAAGGGCCTCATCCACAGCTGTTAATCGGGAGGCTCCCAAAGGAGTCAGTCATTGTGGAGTGCTAAAAGGCACCAAACATCAAATGGATGCTGTTGTATATAGCTGCACCCATGGCGGGAAGTCAGAGTTGCACCCGCTTGCTGAGTGAGCGAGACGCATCAATGGCTGGAGAAACTTGAGGTCATTGCTGCCAGTCAGAGGCTGAGCGGTCCATGGCCATAGCTGCACTAAAGGAAGGCCTGCATCCATGGCTGTTAATCGAGTGGCTCCTGCAGGAGCAAATCAGTGCAGAGCACAAAGTGGTGCCAACTGCAAATGGCTACTGGGCTATAAAAGCCTCAGCTCAGCAGCTCAGTTTTAGTAGGACATTGTGATTTTCCTGGTGCCACCACTGCTGCATGAAGAGGCATAGCCACATCCATGGCGGGAAGTCAGAGCCACACCCATGGCAGAGGGCGTGAGCTGCATTAGCGGCTGGAGGAACCAGAAGTCATTGCTGCTTTTCTGAGGCTGAGGGGTCTGCGGCCATAGCCTACTAAGGGAAGGGCCACATCCATGGCTGTTAGTCCAGGGCTCCCGCACGAGAACCACTTAGAGTGGAGTGCTAAAAGGCATCAAACTTCAAATGGCTGCTGGGCTATAAATGCCTTAGCACAGCAGTATGGTTTTAGTAGGACATTGGGATTTTCTTGACGGCCACTGCTGCTGCAAGAAGGGGCATAGCCACACCCACGGTGGGAAGTCAAAGTCACACCCTCAGCTGAGGGAGCAAGCCACAGACATTGTTGTCAATCAGAAGCTGAGTGGTCCGCAGCCATAGCCGCAAAAAAGGAAAGGCCGCATATGTGGCTGTTAGTTGGGAAGCTCCTGCAGGAATTATTTAGTGTGGAGCACTAAAATGTGCCAAATGTCAAATGGCTGCAGGGCTACAAAAGCCTCACCCCAGCAGCTCAGTTTTAGTAGGACATTGGATTTTTCTTGGCAGCCACCACTGCCGCATGGAGTGGCATAGCCCACCCATGGTGGGAAGTCAGAGCTACAACTGTGGCTGAGGCAGCAAGCTGCATCAGCAACTGGAGGTGCTGGCAGTTCTAAGGGAGGGCCGCATCTGCTGCTGTTAGTTGAGGGCTTCCACTGGAGCCAATCACTGCAGAGCACTAAAAGTTTCCAAACTTCACACAGCTTCTGAGCTATAAAAGTCTCAACTCAGCAGTTCAGTTTTAGTAGGACATTGGGATTTTCTTGGCAGCCAGAGCTGCCATTAGGAGGGACATAGCTGCGCCTGCAATGGGAAGTCAGAGCCACACCCTCGGCTGAGGGAGCGAGCCACATTAGTGGCTGGAGAAACCCTTGGTCTTTGCCACTGATTGGAGGCTAGGGGGTCCACAGCCACTGGCACACTAAGGGAAAGGCCTCATCCATGGCTGTTAGTCGGGGGGCTCGCTCAGGAGCCAACCAGTTCAGAGCACTAAAAGGCACCAAAATTCATATGGCTACTGGGCTATAAAAGCCTCAGCCCAGCAGCTTAGTTTTAGTAGGATATTGGGATTTTCTTGGCATCCACCACTGCTGTATGGAGGGGCATAGCTACACCTGCGGCAAGAAGTCAAACCGCACTCACAGCTGAGGGAACAAGCTGCACCAGCAGCTGGAGGAACCGCCATTCATTGCTGCTGATAAGAGGCTGAGGGGTCTACAGCCATAGCCATACTAAGGGAAGGGCAGCATCTGCGGCTGTTAGTCTGGGGGATTCCATAGGACTCAATCAGTGTAGATCGATAAAAGTACCCAATGGCTGCTGGCCTATAAAAGCCTCTGCCTAGCAGCTTACTGTATATACTCACATATAAGCCAAATTTTTTTTACCTTTTTTTGTTACTGTAATATACTACCTCAGCTTATACGTGAGTCACTAAATTTTCAAGTATTCACTATCGGGATTTAGCACGCCAGTTAGCAGCACACAGAATAGAGCCAGTCCTGGAAGAACAGTCCCTGCAATGTTCCTCACCCGGAAAACCTGCAGCACTCAAATGACAACAGCAGGCCACCAGCGTCTCAGGTCACAGCATTTGGCACACTCCAGTGATGAAAATCCTCGGTCCTACTCAAGGTAAGGTAAAAGCTTTTAATCCACTGATGGCAACATGGAGTTCACTAGGTGAATAGGGCAGGAAGCCAAAACAAGGAATTGAATGTCAGGCAGCTTGTGGCTCAAGCATCTTTAACTTTAAACTATAGTGGGTTTTTCATCCAAGGAAACTAACAGTAATAACAGTTCACCCTTTCTAAAAATTAAAACCTATGCTACTGCTACTAACTCACTTTGAAGTCCCTGCCCCAAAATCAGCATAAAGAGAAAATGCATACGATGCAGCTTACAAGCTGTGGGGGATTGAGCATGCAGAAGTTACTAACAACTGTGCTGTAGCTCACCACTTTTGTGTGAACAAGAAACAGAATAATATAGTGACTACGGGAGGGTGATAGGAATAGCTATGAATAGTGGGCAGGTATGAACAGGATCTCTGCTTTTCAGAAGCCGACAATCGCGATGCAGATTCCAACTGAGTGGAGTAAGTTGTTCTCTACTAACCACCCTGCTATTGCCTGATGCTTTATCCCTAGGCCAGATATTAGCTGTAACTGTGGATGTCAGATACCGGTACCTGTAATGTGCTAAAAGGGGCAGAGCAGTGCTGGACATTCATCGTTTTGTGTATTACTTGGTGTGATACTTTGCTAATAAATATATTTCGGCTTATACATGAGTCAAGCAGTTTTAATTTTTCTATGCTTGCAATTTGGGGGGGTTGGCTTATACGCGAGTATATACAGTAGT
Source organism: Neoceratodus forsteri (assembly GCA_016271365.2). NCBI lineage: Eukaryota > Metazoa > Chordata > Ceratodontiformes > Ceratodontidae > Neoceratodus > Neoceratodus forsteri. The sequence goes on along the minus strand of CM028135.1, from coordinate 394,927,449 downwards.
TTTATTAGGACATTGGGATTTTCTTGTCTGCCACCGCTGCCGCATGGAAGGGTATAGGCGCACCTGCAGTTGGAAGTGAGAGCCGCACCTGTGGCTGAGGGGGGAGCTGTATCAGTGGCTGGAGGAAATGGCAGTCGTTGCCACCATATGAGAAGCTGAGGGTCCACGGTCATAGCCTCATGAAGAGAAGTGTGACATACATGGCTGTTAGTTGGGGGCTCTCTCAGGAGCCAATCAGTATGGAGCGCTAAAAGTTTACAAACTTCAAATGGCTGCTGGGCTATAAAAGCCTCAGCCCTGCAGCTCAGATTTAGTAGGACATTGTAATTTGTTGGTGGCCACCGCTGCCACATGGAGGGGCATAGCAGCACCTATGGCAGAAAGTTAGAGCTGCACCCACTGCTGAGGGAGTGAGTTGCATCAGTGGCTGGAGAAACCGGTGGTCATTGCCACTGATCAGGGGCAGAGGGGTCAACAGCCATAGCTGCACCAAGGGAAGGGCCGCATCCATAGCTTTTAGTCAGTGGGCTCCCGTAGGAGTCAATCAGTGCAGAGCACTAAAAGACACCAACTTCAAACAGCTTTTGGGCTATAAAAGCCTCAGCCAAGTAGCTCAGTTTTAGTAGAACATTGGGATTTTCTTGGTGGCTACCGCTGCCGCATGGAGGGACATAGCCGGACCTGCAGTGGGAAGTCAGAGCCGCACCCATGGCTGAGTGAGTGAGCCGCATCAGTGGCTAGAGAAACCAATGGTCATTGCCATTGATTGGAGTCTGAGGGGTCCACGGCCCTAGCCACATTAAGGGAAGGGCAGCATCCACAGCTGTTAGTTGGGGGCTCCCACAGGAGCCAATCAGTACAGAGCACTAAAAGGCATCAAACTTCAAATGACTGCTGGGCTATAATAGCCTCAACCCAGCAGCTCAGTTTTTTGTTCCACCTGCCCACCCCAGCCCTGACCTCTGCTTAATGCCATGGGGGGAGGGAGCAGTCAATGAAGGCACAAGCCTGGAACCAGTCGGCCAGGTCAGGAAGAGGAGGAGCAGAGACTTAAGTGTCAAGTGAAAAGCAGGGGAAAAGGGGTGAATCTGAGTAGGATAGAGCAAACTGCTGTCAAGCTTATTTCTAATTGATTTGTTTAAATGACAACCTACTAATTTGAAGCTTGTTCAATACTGCACTGCTGGACCAGATCTGACTGCTAAGTTTTTCCTGCTGTAAACGCATCTCGTCAGTAGGGGAAAAAGGTGTATATTTGACCAGAATAGGGGCAAACTGCTTGCAAGCTTCTGTCTAAACTGATTGTTTAAATGACTGCCTACTAAACTGAAACTTGCTCTATACTGCACTTCTTGACTCGATTTGCTTACTAAGTTTTTCTGCCAGAGGGGCAACTCTAGTCAATAGTCACTATCCTTGTGTATGCTACTTTTCTGATTTGTCTCTTGAGATGACTAAGGTCAGATGGCCATACTAAACTGGGGGCATGGGAGGGGAAGTTGGTATGATTGGAGGGGATGGGAGGCACTGTCTGAGGAGACAAGAAGGGGAGGCAGGTCTGGGCATGGTCGCTACTGGATGGGAGGGGGACTTTGGTTACTGGATAGAGGAGGCACAGGCTAGTGGAATGCAGTGGGAAGGAGGCCTGTTTGAAGAGGCAAGAAGTGGAGGCCAGCCTGGGCAAGGCCACTACTGGACTGGGAGGGGGACTTTGGTTACTGGATAGAAGGGGGCAGGCTAGTGGAATGCAGTGGCTGTGATGCTGCAATGGCCATGAATACACTGTGGAGGTTGGGATGCTGTCCAATATGTACCAGGCTACTGAAATTAGAGGCTTATGTGCACAGGCTCAAGGATGAGCTGGACAGGTGGATGAAGAGCATGAGTGCAGGGGCTGAGAGACATATATTGGAAGACACATGGGAGAGGAGGGTGTCCACAGAGGTGGGAGGGGGGGGCGGAGGGCCATCTGGAACTGTGAAAGGTCAGGCCAGGTCAGGGGGTGGAAAGGGTCCGAGACAGGACCAGAAGGAGGGTGAAGGTTGGCAGAGAGTGTTGCTGCTGGTAGCAGTGGAAAAAGGGTTCAAAGGACCGTGGCAGGGGTCTCAACTCACTGGAAGGAGATGCTGGTAGGCAGCATGCCAGGAGTGTTCAGTCTCCAACAGATACTCACTGCCGGCGGACACCAGGTGGAGGGGGCCTCAGAAGATGTAGAGGGTGCAGTAAGCAGGGGCTGAGAAATGAAGGAGTGACAAAGAGAGGGGGTATTGGGGAGGGGCTCCAGGACTAACAGACATGCTAAAGAAAATAGGGAAAGAGAAGCTAGGACTGGGGTAGACATGGTAAGGGAGAAAGAGGGGGAAGAGAGGTGGAAGGAAGGAGCCAAGGGGGCAAGGGACCAGAAGGGAGTCTGTGTGGGGGAACAAAGGAAACAGGATGACAAGAGGGAAGAAGTGAGGGATCATGGAGGTCAAAGGGGCACAGGATTGCACTGGACTGGGTAATCACATTGTAAAGGAACTGGGAGATGCTACCTACTGTTCGAGCCAATCCAGTAGTTCAATGGCAGGGGTTAGGCATATGGAGAGGCAAGGGAGAGGAGTGCTGGGGGAAAGGGTGACAGAGGTAGTGGTAGAAGTCAGCAGGGAAGGTAAGGGAGAAGACATCGAAGGTTGAGGGGGTTATGGATCGAAGCAAGGTTCTGAGAGGGGGAGCAGTGAGGGACAGGAAGGTAGAATGGACACCGGCAGCTCAGAGGGAGGAGAACAGGGACACAGGTGAACCAGAAGAAGAAAGGGGGCAAGGTGATACTGATTGGTGACTCTATCATAAAGGGAATCAACTGGGAGGACAGAAATAGCACAGTTTGGGTAGAGTGCATGCTGGGGATTATGGTGCTGGAGGTAATCCACCACATTCCCTCATGGGGTAAGGAACAGGGTAGAGAATTGCAACTGGTGTTTCATTTGGGAACAAATGACCTGGATGGCAACAGTATCCTGGAAGTACAGGTGAGATTTAAGGCCTGAATAGGTTCTGTGGGGGGCTCTGCTTCAAATCTATAGCCTTTTCAGAGGTGTTACCAGTACTCAGAGCTAGTTTAGAGAGGAAGCAAAGGATAAAGGATCTCAATAGTTGGCTAGCAAGATGGTATAGGCAGATTGGGTATGGGATGGTAGGAGACTGGGGGACATCATGGGATGATGAGAGCCTCTTTGATCTTGACAGGCTACACCTTAACAAAGAGGGTACAGCTGTACTGAAATGCAGAATGGGGGAGTTCTCTGAAAAGGCATATAATTTAAACTAAAAAAGGGTTGCTGGAAAATAAGTCACATCATACTATGGCTGAGATGGGGGGCCTTAGGTTCCCACCCCCACAGGGAAGGGACAATGAGTTAGGATCTGGCATATCCTTGGGTAGAGCAGAGGTGGGGGAATGATGGTTGAGGGGATTGGTGATCAGTGCTAGGAGCCTGGCAAACAAGATGGAAAAATTGATAGCCATCATTGTACATGACAAACTGGACATAATTGCTATCACAGAAACTTGGTGGATGGAATATTATAGTGGGAGACAACTATTCCTGGCTTCACATTGTTCAGGAAGGACAGGAGCGACATGAAGGGGGGGGGATAGCCTTATACATCAGGGAAGATAAAGATTACAGAGGGGCAGGAGGAGGATGGGGAAGCTGAACTTCTTTGGCAGACACTGAGCAGAAGGACAGGGGAATCTTTGAGACTAGGGTTTGTTTACCAACCACCCACACAAGGGGAAGAATAGGACAGAGTGATGTCACAAGCCATCATGAGAATGGCTCTCAAGAGGGAAATACATCATGCTCTGTAGCTCTTATTCCACTAGTGGTTGCGCTCTCTCATTTGTCTCACACCTCATCCCCCCCACTCTCTCTCACTCTCTCCACCCTCCCCTCACTCCCTCCCACCCTCCATTTCTCTATCAATCTTCACTCTCATGATACTTCCCCTCCCCCACTTGGTCTCTCCCTCCTTACCCTCTCTCCCCTCTCTCTCTCTCTCCCCATCCTCTCTCTCTCTCTGTCTCTGTCTCTCTCTAACCACCTTCTCCCACCTTACCACACACATTCACATGCACCATCCCCCACTCCTCAGCTCCAAAGTTGTAATGCAATGTGACAATACTCCTCCTGGGCTGCTATATCCCCATGCTCCATTCACTAGCCAGTTTCTCCCTATCCTACATTTTCCTCTCTCTCATATACTTCTTTATGCCATACAACACTTAGTATTAAACCCTTAATGAAACTCATAAGAAACTCTTAGCTGTTTTCTATGTTTTTGCTACTTCCTGTACTGATGATTCAACTATGTCTATATTTGTACTGTAAATTAAATTATCTCTGTATTTGTACTGTTTAACAGATGTGGACCCTTTGTAAAGGGTTCTTACTCAAAGATTGTTTCTGAAATTCCAATAAATAAATAAAAAGAAACACTTCTGGTGGGAGACCTAAACCTCCCATATGTAGATTGGACCATCCCGGATGTGGCTTCAGCCAGAAACAGGGGAATTCTGGAGGCATTGCAGGGGGCATTCCTTCAACAGTTGGTCAGAGATCCAACTAGGGGAACAACCTGCTAGACATGGTCAAAATGAATGGGGAGAATGTGGATGAGGTGGTGGTAGGGGAGAAGCTGGGAAACAGCGACCATACAACAATCAGGTTTAAGATGAGGTCAGGGAAAGTGGTGAGCTGAACCAACACAATGGTGCCGGACTCAAGTAGACTTTGAAAAGATGAGAAGGTTAGTGAGGGAGGCGATGGAAGTCATGGGGGAAATAAACAAATTGAAACAGTTATTTTTGGATGGTGGTGAGCACTAGGGTGGTGGTGATTCTCGTTTGATAAAGGAGAGCACTCACTCCAGACTGATGACCACAAAGAATGCAGGACACAGGAAATTTTTTTTTTACTGCAGATTTACTTCCATTTAAATGCGATAAAGATAGCAGTACATGCGGCTTATGTTTCGCTCAACCTTTTGGGCTTCTTCAGTGCTAATGAACTTTACACACATACAATTGAAATATATTTTGCTATATGTGACACACCAGTGTGAGAACCAGTAAGAAGTCTGTGACATTAATCAGCCTATCACAGGTTTTTTACATAATTTGAAAAAGTGGCATGCCAAACTCACTCAGTGATCAAAAACAATTAGTAATCAGGTTTGTAAACTTATGAACACATTTGTTCCTTCTTTCAAGGCTTCTGTGACTGGTTATTTTTAACCATTTCATCTTTTCTTCTGATGAACCTATACAAAAAACATAAAGAAGTAGGAAAGGTTATATAAGCATCTCCTTCAACTTCACTTATGATAGATTTCTATACACGTACAACCCATCCTGTATACTCATACTTTTGAAGTTACTTCTGGAATTGCTTTATCACTCACCTGAGAGGTTGGGGAGGTTGAGTGGGGTTGTTTGTAGAGTTGTTCAAATGATATTAGTGTAAACTTAACATGTGGACAGCAATCTTTATTTTAAGAATGTTATATATAAATACAATTTTTAGAAGATTTTAAACTTGGAGGGGGACTTTTTTTAGCTTCCACAAAAGTTCAGATAGTTAATAATTTTTTTTCTTTAAAAAATGTTTCAGTTCAAATTTATCATTAAGTTCTGGGGGCTGGTAGCCCCCAGCCTAAAAATCCATTGTTGTTCTCTCTCATTTAAACTTAATTCCAAATCACCCTCACGAATGTCTTTATTTATACACTCAAGGTCAACTGCTATTACTTTATGTATACCATTTCTCTTGTTCTGCATGGCATCCACTGCCATGGCATACTCTTTGTTGCCATTTTTTATAGCCAGAACATGTTCATTTAATCTGTGGCTCAATTTTCTTTTTGTTCTACCGATGTAAAACCTCAGACAGGTACAGCTTAGTTTGTAAACAACTGCCTCAGTATTGCAATTTATGCATCTTATTATTTTCTCCCCCCTTACTATTTTTGGGTTGAGGAATTCCTCAGTATTTTCTAAGAAGTTGCATGTGTTGCAAAAACCACAGGGTTTTGAACCACACTTTGGGACAATGGGATTCACTACAATTTTTGTTTGGCAGCTGTTGACTAGTGCATCCTTTAAATATTTCCCTCTCCTGCGTGAGATACGCAGGTTTTTTTTCAAACAACACATCGAGAGGGCGACGGCCTATCACAATCTGTAAACTGTTTTTCCCAATATTCACAAGTTCTCTGCTACCTCCACCATGCATGGTAACAAAGGTCATCTGTCCCCCAGGGTCCCTTGATCTCTCTCTAGTCTGTAACAGGCTTTCTCTGGGAATAGTTTCCACTTTTTTCTCTTAGCTTCCAGTACATTGCTAACTGGGTAATCTCTCTCTCCAACAACCTGTCTATAAGATTGTTGTATCAGAGTTCTGGAAGACACATATAAAACAACCCTCAGACTACGTTTCTGTAATTTGACAAGAGCAGAAAGGGAAGCAGTGAAATCACTGTCTAACAACAAAAAGACTGTCATAAAAGCTGCAGAAAAGGGGGGAAGTGTTGTTCAAAACACATCTAGCTATGTAAAAGAAATAGAATGTCAACTCTCTGATAATTCCTTTTATAACCTTTTGACCTTTGACCCCACATTCCAAATAAAATAGAAAATTGAACTCTTCCTTCTAGATCTGTACCATAATGGTCTCATCTCAACTAATGAGCTGTTTTATTTAACAGTTCAGTCTCCAAAAAAAACCTGCCCTTTATACTCTCCCTCAGATTCATAGACACCGTACAACACCACCTGGATGACCAATAGTTTCGGGGATAGGGTGGGTTACAGAACCTATTTTGAAGTATGTCAACAGCTTTCTTAAACCCATTGTCCCCCTTTCAAGGACCTATATAAGGGATACCATGAGTGTATTGACAGCACTAAATGATATTGGGACTGAACAAGACTGGTGTTTGGTGACTCTAGATGTTGATGCACTGTTCACCAACATCCCCCATGAAGGGGGACTGATGGCTATAGAAGGAAGTCTGACACAGCACACTACACTATCACAAGGAAATATTAATATGCTTGTTAATATGGCAGAAATAGTGCTGAAACACACAATCTTTTTTTTCATCATAGAAGATTTTATTGAAATTTTCAGTTATAAACACACGTCCGTATACATATCTCTCATATTATCCATACATAGACATAGAGGATAATGTATGGTCCTCTATCGTTAACCGGTCAGTTAACAGTCGAGAGGTTGCCAGGGTGACCATGTAAACCTCGAGAGCGAAGCTCGAGAGGTTTACGTCGCCATGGCAACCTCGAGACGTTAAAATTGACCGTTGTCGCATAGAGGGATTCATACATTATTTTTATAGTGTATGGTCCCACTATCAAAAAAAAGGGCTTACGCTTTTTAAAAAGTCACCGCCCGTGACCCTTCAGTCCTTCCCGTCGGTTTCCTTCAGTCGGTTTCCGTGTCGAAAAAAAGCGCGACATTTGCGCCAGACCACTCGCTATTTAGTAACCTATCGATTTGGCGTGAGGATCGATAGGTTAACAAACATATATCTACGCTCACATCGAGAGTTAACAACCTTAGGAAATGATGATTTCCTAAGGTTAACAGCGTTCTAACATACATTATATAAGGATATCCATTTTAAGTAAGCTTACAGTCCTCAATACATCCTCATATTCCTTATCATAAGGAGATAATGCATAATACAACAGTTTATTATAACAGTCCTAATTGTAGCTCCCCATTTGCCAGCAGGATAAATTAAATATTCTAGCCAAACCATCTAGGATCCAGAAAGGGGAAGGGGGTTACATGGAGAGGGAGGGGTTTTACACAGTGGTGAGTTAAGGTAAGCATCCCATTTCTTATGGAAGTAATCCAGTTGACCTCAATGGGTATAGGTTAGCCGGTCCATAAGGACCAATCTAGCCAGAGCTGCATGCCACAGACTTATACCTGGGTTATTGGTCTGCCGCCAATGCATTAGGAGGAGCCTCTTGGCTTCTAACAAGACTAATATAACCCATTCTTGAAGAGCCTTTGGCAAGAAAGTTAACCCGGAGAGGTCACCCAGCAATAATTTAGAATCAAGCTGTAAATCCCCAGTACCAAGGACTTTAGAACACTCCCGAGCAACAGCAGACCAAAAGTTGGAAATTTGCAGGCATAACCACAATATATGGAACAAATGAGCATCAGGTTGCTGACATCTCCAGCATTTGGAGTGGGGCAACAATCCTGCGGAACATAGAACAGCTGGGGTTCTGTACCACCATAGCAACATTTTTAGCTGTATTAGCTAGTTTTAGAATCTTTATATAGTTTGTGTGAATTTTGGAGGCAGCGAGCTCATGAAATCTCAGATATAGTCGTGCCCATATCAGGCTCCCAATGAGTTCTACAGTGCCCAGTGGGGTCAGGTTGAGAGTCTCGGCATACAGCATAAAATTTGCCTATACAGCCTCATGTGGAGGTTTCTTTGTGTAGGGTGGCAAGCCAACTCCAGTTGTTATCTAGCTGGACTTGAGAAGAGAAGACATTGATGAGGCTATGTATTTGAAGGAACCGCCAAAAGTCAGTGTTGGGGAGATTCAATTTGCTCTTTAACTGGGTAAAAGATAATAAGGAGTCTGAGTCAGGCAGCATGAGGTCCTTCACAAATCGAATTCCCCTGTGCTCCCAGGAGGTCCAATTAAGCAGTTGCCCCTCTAAAGTAATAAAGGTGTTACGCCATAGGTCCACATAGAGCAAGGGTGGAGACCAATCATTTTAAGGGGTGTGAGATAGAATCAAAATACACCACCAAGCATAGAGGGATTGACACACAACTGGAGAGAGAGGCCCTTATCTGAAGGGCCACCATGTCCTAGCAGAGACCTAAGTGGAGTTGGGGCCACCGTATCTGCCTCGAGGTGTACCCACAATGGGGGAGGTGTATTTGTAGGTACAAACCACTTTGTAATTTGGGCAGCCACACTTGCTAAGTGGTAGCTCTGAAACCAAGGGGTCCCAAGGCCTCCTCTGGACCAGTGTGCTCTCAATTTACCCTTCCCCCACCTGCGTGTCTTACCCTCCCTTAAAAGGGAGGATACCATCTTTTCAAGTGATGAGAAGAGTCTGGGAGAGAGATGTATTGGAAGATTATTAAATAAATATAGGACCCTTGGGAGCAATAGCATGCGGACCACAGCCACTCTGCCGACCAGTGTTAAGTGTAGTTTATGCCAGCACTCAATCTATGTGCTCAATTGCTTTAGAAGAGGAGAGAAATTGGAAGATTCAAAGTCTGCCCAATTGGAAGGTGTGTAGACCCCAAGGTAGGAAAATCCTTACGCAGCCCAACTAAGTTTCGTGCCCTGAAGGCAATCTCATGTACAAGGTGAATTCAGTGGAGCTAAAATGGTTTTCTGTTGGTTGACCTGCAGACCTGAGATTGAGGCTAAGTTTTTAAGAACTTAGAGGGCTACTGGTAGGGATTTCTGAGGATGAGATAAGGTAAGTAATAGGTCATCTGCATATGCAGCCACAGTATACGATTAACCTTGTGCTGAAATACCTGTAAGCCCCTTAATAGTAGTAAGGGCTCGGAGTAGTGGGTCTAGTGCAACCAGAAAAAGGAGAGGGGACAGGGGGCATCCCTGATGGGTGCCCCATGCAGTGGAAAGGAGGAGGAGATGTTGGAGTTAGTTAGAATCCTGGCCCTCAGAGAGTTGTAAAGGGTTGAGACCCATAGGCAGAATTGAGGTCCAAAGCCATATACTGTAGGCAAAGGATTTCAAGGAGGTAATTCCATTCCTCAGAATCAAATGCCTTTGCAAAGTCAATGGCTAGGGCTGCCATGGGGGTCTTGGCTCTACTCGTTAGCCACTTCAGGTTCAGCAACAATCTAGTATTGTCTGAGCCCACCTTTCCAGGCATGAACCCTACCTGGGAGGGATGGATTACGGAAGCAAGGACATTATTCATCCTGGTGGCCAGGATTTTAGCCAGAATCTTCGTATCTACTGGTAAAAGTGATATAGGGTGAAAATTAGAACAATTGAGGGGGGTCATCAGACTTTTTGGGTAAAAGTGCAATCAAGGCCTCATTCATTGTGGTATGGAGAGAGCCTGAGGAGTGAGCGCACTGCAGGACAAGCAACAGGGAGGGCACAATTTCTTGATCTAGTGCTTGGTACAGTTCGACGGTCATTCCATCTGTCCCCGGGGCTTTCCCCTTAGCCATTTGGAATAAGGCCTGTCGTAGCTCAGCAGCTGTAATAGGACTGTCTAAAAGGGCAGTCTGTTCCTGTGACAATACCTGTAATGTAAACCCCTGACAAAACTGGCGGCAGGCTTTGGGAGAGCTGATCTGGCATGTGTGTGGATTTAGACTGGTACAAGGACTGATAATATAATTTTATGGTCTCATTTATACCCATGGAGTCGCTAACAATGGAGCCTGTGGAGGTACGGAGGGCATGGATTTTGGAAGAGGCTCGCTGCTTACACAATTGGTAAGCCAGAAGTCCCCCCCCTTATCTTCACCTTCCCAGTATTGATGCTTGGATCTGAGCAGGGTCCATTCTTCCTTATGATGCAGTAATGTATGTATTCAATACTTGAGCCCTATAATTCTTCGAGCCAAGGACTGGTCTCCAGTGGTAATTTGGGAAGCTTTAAAATGCCTCTCTAGGTCAGTGAGTTCTGATTATAACATCACTAACTATTTTTTCCGGATTTTAGTCTGGTTCACTGCAAAAGCAATGCTGTGATCTCTTAATGTGGCCTTAAAAGCTTCCCATACTATGCTTGCAGGAACTTCACCATCCGAGTTAAAGGTAAAGTATTCCTGGGTTGCTTCCCACATGGTTTGCTGGAATTCGGGATCCTTAACCAATAGGGGGTTATATCTCCATCTTGTACCGGTGATGCGGCACCCCAAAATGGCATAGGTGAGCAGCACTGGGGCATGGTCAGATATAATGATATTGCCTATGGAGCTGTTTGAGACTGCACCTGAGGCTAGGTTGTTAGCAAGCCAATAGTCAATACAGCTATAAACTCCGTGTGAGGGGGAATAATAAAAATAGTCTCACCCTGAGGGATGGTCACACCTCCAGACATCTACTAGGCCCCGTTCTGCTATCATTTCTTGTAAGGTAGCATGTGCTTTTGGATGGGTTTGGGGGGTAGGATGAGATTTGTCCAGAAATATATCTGGTACTAAGTTGAAATCTCCTCCTATCAGCAAGGGAGTATCAGGTTTCAGTTGTAACAGAGTAGAGACAGCTTGGCTCAGGCTGGAAAAAAATTCTGCCTGGTCTATATTTGGGGCATAAAGATTACACATAATCAACTTTCCCATGGGTGACTTTAATTTGACCATTATCCACTTCCCTTGTTTATCAGAGCGAGAGTCTTCAACTGTCCATGTACTTGATCTCCGAATAAGAATAGCTACTCCCTTAGATTTAGATGGAGCCGAACTGGCATGGATGGCCCTTACCCACAATTTCCTAAACCATAGTATGGATTTACTGAGGAGGTGTGTTTCTTGTAGAAGGGCCACGTCTGTCTGCAGGGAAAGCAGATGCTGGATAACCTTTGTACATTTTATGGGGTGGTTAAGGCCCTTTACATTCCACGACACCAGACGTAGACCCTGTGCAGTAGATACAGACATGTTGATATGGGAACAGGGAGTAGTACATGACTTACTCAGTTGTAGCTAAGGGATACAAACAGCCCTAGTGGGATATCCAAAGGTTGCAACTTATCTGACCCTCTGTACCCTGCTGGCAAATAGCAAGGAGATACAGCACACTGAGATGAGAGAAGGGATGCCAATTGGTAACAGTACCCTTAGGAAGTGTATTCGAGAAGTGTTAGGAACTAGTCCTGCAAAGAGGAGAAAACAGATGAATGAACAAGACACAAATAACTGCCCTACCTAAACAGAACTGCTAGGCGGGGTAATGCAACAAATCCAATAAGTGATTACATGCTAAGGGCTATAGATGCCTCAGCAAAAGAGGATACAAGCAACCAGTATCCTTGGCTACACTGGCGTCCACGCCCAAGGGCTGGAGAGGAGAGAGACAACCTAGAGTGAACTCGCTTCTCCTCATCCGAGGAACAATTCCCAGGAAGAAAGCATAAGCCCGGGGAGGGGAGGCGTAAGGGTGGGACAGGAAGAAAAAGAAGGGGTGAGGGGAAGAGGTAACTTCCCAATCGAAAAATGAGGGACGGACTGCCTATGTGTCACATCATTGCCCTTGAGTCACTTAAGTTCCTAATGCAGGAACCTTGCTGTTGTAAACTACAAGCTGTGAGAGCCTCATATCATGTAGGTATTAACCCAACCAGACTGACAGGATAAAGGATAAAGGAGTAAGGGAGGGAGGAGGATCATCCATTCCCCAGGACTTTATAATGATACACGGGGGCTACATCCCAACAAAGGATGCCTAACCCGAGGACTCCATAGCTCCAATAAGGGAGGAGGGATCCCCTGAGGTAACCCCATACATCTTTATAGAGACAGATAAGATAAACCTTTCCAATAAGTCACTGCATAATATAGTCCAGAAATCAGCGAGGGGATTCCACATCATGGTTCCGAGCCTGTTGGGAGCCAGAGTCGGGGTCAAGAACATCCTTAGAGGCATCCAGGGACACCATGAGGACAGCTGCAGCATAAGATTTTTCCTGGTTTGAGCTGCCTAGAAAAGTCCACTGCTTCTATTGGTGAAGATTCTGGTATATCAGCACAGTCCATATGACTCTCGTGGCTTGTGGAAGAAAGCTCTGGTGTGTTCAAGGGGCATTCTGTTAGGTTCAGGGAGGGTTCATCCCAAGACATCTTTGCAGGGGGAGCTGTCCTTCGCAGCTCTGGAGACAGGTGTTGGCCACTTCTGAATCTTTGTCACTGGCGTGTGGATGAGCTAGTGTTCCTAGGAGGGAGGACTGTTTGATCTGAACAGACTGACAATTTAGGGCAGGAATATACCCTGTAGGAAGAGGAGTCCTCGCTCTGGGGGAATCATTGAGGTAGGGACCTGGTCCGGTTTCATAACGGCCCCCTGGATTCTGCTCCTGAGATTCTCGGTTCCTAGTGTTTCTATCAGAGGGATCTCATGGCCTTCTGGGATACATAGTTTGAAGGGGTAAATTAGGCCAGAACTTGGAGACTCACCGTTCAACTTCTCCAGGCATATCTGCCAGTAGTTACCTCCCCTCCTTGGATACCAGAAGCCTAGTAAGTCCTTTAAATCTGTAATGGAAATTATAGGCAGCCAGGATTTTTTTGAGGGGGCCATAAGCTCTGCGTCTCCTTGCTGTTTCTTGTGCAAAGTCTCTATATATGGAGATCGTTGCCCCTTGCCACCGAATTTCACCTAGATCCCGAGCAGCTCTTAATATGCGCTCCTTGGTTGAATACCTCAGAAAATATGCCACTATTGACCTTGGGGCTTGTGTCGGTCTCACTTTTTCCCACAATACGGTGGGCCCATTCCATTTCGACTGGGCCTCTCCACCTCTCCCCTAACATCATAGGTAGTGTGTCATTTAGAAACCTCTTCATGGATGCACCTTTGGAACCTTCAGGGACACCAGTAATACAGAGGTTGTTATGATGACCCCTGTTTTCTTGATCCTCCACTCTGTTAAGAAGGGTTTAAATTTTTAGATCCTGCATCCGCACTCTCTGCTCAAGTTTAAACTGCTGCGTTTCAAGGGCTTCCATCCATTGCTCTGCCACATTAAGGTGGTCTTGTAGCTGGCTTACATCTCAGGTGGTACCTGTTAATGTTGTGCTGATATCATCAACTTGTGTCAGTACCATTTCCAGCATATGAGTAATATAGTTTAATGAGTCCCCTATAGAAGTCAGCTGTGTAGCAGCACCTTTTGAGGAAGGCAGCACAGGCAGAGATCCTCCTGTCACCACATCAACCTGGAGCAATTGTATTGTCAGGGGTGTTGGTGTAGGCCCTGTTAATAGGCAGAGTGGGACTGAGGTGTCAGGGTTTCCGAGGACTAGGACTAAGGCCTCCACGGCCTAGCTGAGTGGAGCGACTCAAGAGTAACCGGCTTGCAAAAAGTATATTTGTACTGTGGTACCACCAAAAAAGTTGCACCAGATGATTGGGTATAGTTTCCCGAACTGAGATTAGTTATGGGGAAGGGTTCACATCCCAGGATTAGGCCGACCAGCCCCAGATTGTCCTCAGATGTGGAAGAGCTCAGGAGTTATGCTGCCATTTTCTAGGAAGCTAGGCCACACCCCCTGAAACACACAATCTTTATGTTTGAAGACAAGATATACCAACAAATTACTGTCAGCTGCTATAGCAACTTTGGCCACCAGTTTGGCCAACGGTATCTTACGAGGTGGGAAGAGGATGCGATATATTTCATTTTTTTCATTTTTTTTTTTTATCATTTATTCTTTGGTAACCAGGTAAAGGCACTGGACCACAGGTCCCTTTTCAGGCCTGACCCAGACAAAAAAAACATTCAAAAATACACAAATACAATCAACAGCAATACAAAATCAAAAAATACAAATTACAAATTGCAGTTATAAACAGATTTATTAATAAATAACTTTTTAACTTTTGTTTAAAAGTTAAAACAGAGGGAACAATCCTAACATCAAGTGGGAGTAAATTCCAATACAATGGTGCTGCTGTTGGAAAAGCTCTAGAGCTTAATATAACCCAGACAAAAACCCTTTCTTTGATAAAGTTGATTTTTATAAATGCTTTATTGATGACATACTGATAATATGCAGGGGTACAAGAAATGAACTTGATGAATTTGTAAAATAATTGGAGAATTCTAATTGTCATCTGAGGTTGAAAATCAGCGCAGACCAGAAAGAAATACATTTTCTGGATCTCACCATTCTGAAACAAGATGATGGGTCACTTTTAACAGACTTGTACAAGAAACCCACTGACAGTTTGTTACTGGCTACTAGTTGTCATCCAAGACATGTGGTAAAATATCTTCCTGGGGGCAATTTCCAAGGGCAAAAAGTAATTGTAGCAATGAACAACTGAAACTAGGGCTAAAGATCTCACAGACAGGTTGTTGGAGACAGAGATTACCCAGTTAGCACTGTACTGGAAACTAAGAAAAAAGTGGAAACTATTCCCAGAGAAAGCCAGTTACAGACTAAAGAGAGACCAAGGGACCCTGGAGAAGAGATGACCATTGTTACCATATATGGTGGCGGTAGCAGAGAACTTGTGAATATTGTAAAAAACAATTTACAGATTGTGAGAGGCCTTCACCCTCATGATGTGTTTGTTGTTTGAAAGGCCCCTGCGTATCACTTACAGGCGAGGGAGAAATTTGAAGGATGCACTATTCAACAGCTACCAAGCAAACATTGTAGTGAATTCCATTGACCCAAAGTGTGGTTCAGAACCCTGTGGTTTTAGCAACATATGCAGCTTCTTGGAAAATACTGAGGAATTCCTCAACCCAAAAACAGGAAAGAGTGAGAAAATAAGAAGCAGCATAAATTGCAATACTGAGGCAGTTGTTTACAAACTAAGCTGTACCTGTACGAGGTTTTACATTGGTAAAACAAAATGAAAATTGCGCCACAGATTAAATGAACATGTTCTGGCTATAAAAAATGGCAACAAAGAGTATGCCATGGCAGTGGATGCCATGCAGAACAAGAGAAATGGTATACATAAAGCAATAGCAGTTGACCTTGAGTGTATAAATAAAGACATTCGTGGGAGTGATTTCGAATCAAGTTTAAATGAGAGAGAACAAAATGGATTTTTAGGCTGGGGGCTACCAGACCCCCAGGGCTTAATGATAAATTTGAACTTAAACATTTTTTAAAGAAGAAGAAATGATTACCTATTTGAACCTTTGAGGAAGCTAAAAGAGCCCCCCCCCCAGTCTAAAATCTTCTTCTAAAAATTGTTTTTATATATAACATTCTTATAATAAAGATTGTTGTCCGCATGTTAAATTTACGCTAATATCATTTGAACAACTCTTCAAACAATCCCACTCAAACCAACCCCCCACCACTCAGGGAAGCGAGAAAGCAAATCCAGCACTAACTTCAAAAGTATGAGTATACAGGATGGTTTGTATGTGTATAGAAATCTACCATAAATGAAGTTGATGGAGATGCTTATACATCCTTTCTTACTTCTTTATGTTTTTTGTATAGGTTCATCAGAAGAAAGGATGAAATGGTTAAAAATAACCAGTCACAGAAGCCTTGAAAGAAGGAACAAATGTGTTCATAAGTTTACAAACCTGATTGCTAATTGTTTTTGATCACTTTGGCATGTCACTTTTTCAAATTATATAAACAAACTGTGATAGGCTGATTAATTAATGTCACAGACTTCTTACTGGTTCTCACATTGGTGTATCACATATAGCAAAATGTATTTAAATTGTCTGTGTGTAAAGTTCATTAGCTCTGAAGAAGTCCGAATGGTTGGGCGAAACATAAGCCACATGTACTGCTGCCTTCATTGCATTTAAATGGAAGTATATCTGCATTAAAAACACATTTTCTGTGTCCTGCATTCTTTGTGGTCCTCAGTCTGTGGTGAGTGCCCTCCATTATCTGTTGCTGTAAAGTGGAAGAGTTATAGGGAGCTATTAGGGACCAGGTAGAGAGGCCACACAAGTGTGTATAAGGAGTGTTAGGAAGGGCACTAGAAGTAGGAAGCCACTCTGGTTCAATAAGGATGTGGTGAGGATGGTCAGGGGCAGGAGGAGGCATTTAGGGAATACAAGAGAACGCAGAAAGAAGAGGACAAAAAGGGCTTATAGGGAAATGTTGAGGAAGGTAATTAGGAGGGTTAAGGCCAGCATTGAAGAAAGGATAAAGAAACAAGCCAAGAGACATTTTATAGATATCTGGGAGATAGGAGGAAGACTGGTCAAGGGATCACAAGACTGCGGGTGGAAGGAGGGAAGCCATTAGAGAAGGACTGGGATAAAGCAGAAGAGCCGAATAGGTACTTTTGCTTGGTATTTAAGAGGGAGGGGGAAGGCAGGGGACCAGAGTTAAGGAGGAGGGAATGAGCACAGGGGTGGACACAAGACCCTTCTGCATATCAAGAAGCATGCAATTATGCACCTGGGGCACAGAATCCCAAGGGCAGGATACACACTTTGGGGGGCAGGGTTAGAGGACAAGAGCAGGATCTGGGGATAGTAGTTTCCAGTGATCTCAAGGTGGGGAAGCAGTGTACCAGGGTTGTAGGGAGGGCGTATGGGATGCTAGCAAGTATAGGTAGGGGAACCACTAGCAGAAGAAGGGAGGTCCTGATGCTCTGTACCAAGCCATGGTGAGACCGTACCTTGAGTACGGAGTCCAATTCTAGAGACCATACCTTAACAGAGACATAGATCGATATCCTGTATTAGGCAACCATGATTGAGTGCTTTCAAAAAGGATACTCAATCATGGCACTTTTACACAGAACTACCGGGCAGGAGGGCAACCTGATAGGGTTTGGCGACTATAGCAGCAGGATGTTGCTATGGAAATACATGGGTGGGGGTGGGGAGGGACTATGCCGTTCGATGGGTGGAAGGGAGGGAGGGTTTGTGGGGTGTAGTGCAGCAGTAGGCTTCTGAGCTGGCTGTGTGGCATGGTAGATTGGTGGCAGGCTGGGATTGGGGGGTGCCGGGTTTGGATCTGGGCATGCTCGTGTTTTGTGCTGGGTTGAGAGTTTCCTTTTTTTTTTAGTTTTGCTCCACCAACATGCACCCCCCTGGATTTAAGAATCCTTTATTAGGTGGAGTGGTGGGTGATGCCCCCCACAGGGGGGTGACTGGGACACAGCCTCTCTCATAAAACAATAAAATGTAAGTCTCTGCTGCTATCTTGATGTTCGCTATGAGTCTACATTGCTGAAATTCATTTTTAGCAATGTAGACTCGCCCAAATGGTGATCACTATTACACTGTCATCGTTATCACATGGAACCCATAGATCTGATTGAAAGGGTCCACAGAAGAGCAACTAAGATGGTGCAAGAGATTAAGAGTAAATCATACAGTCAGATGTGTGGGGAATTGGGGTCCTACACATTGGAGACTAGAAGGGAGAGAAGGACATGATAGAGACCTTAAAATACATCAAAGGGATAAACAAAGTGGACCTGGGGTGATTATTCCACAAGAAGGAAGGCACCATCACAAGAGGGCATGGCCTGAGACTACAGGGAGACATTACAGAGGCAGCATGAGAGGACAGTTCTTCACTGAGAGGATGGTTGAGGCCTGGAACAAGAGTCCAGAGGAGGTGGTGGGGTCCAAGACTGTGTCAGGTTTCAAGAGGGCATGGGGCAGGCACATGAGGCTACAGGAGAGTGGGGTGGGCACCTTAAGGGGGCAGACAGAAGATTGGGGGGTTAAAGGGGCATATTAGATGGGCCAAGGAGGTCCTTTTCTGCCATCAAGTTCTATGATTCTATGATTCTATTATTCATCCGAGAGTGTATCCTGTCCACATCTGGAAACTTCCCTGACTTGATCTTTGCCAGGTAGTCAGCTATCAGGATAGGTGTAACATCCAACAAATGCATCATAGATACATATCACTGATGCTGTGGGTCCTCCCAATGAGCCTCCTTCCTCCTGTCAAGGACCATTTGGTAAACAGTGAAGTGAGTTATTCATTAAGCATCTGAACCATCACCCCTGGTTCCCTAAGTTTTCTTTCCACCTAACCCCATCATCAAAGGCCCAATGACCTTCTTCCTTTCCTCCTACCATTTACTGTATGTACTGGAACACTTTTTACAAACACAGGGAACAGCAATGGGGCAGCAATAGCCCCCTCTTATGCAGAATTTTTTTCTGATGTGTTGGAAAAGGTAGTCATCTTCACAGATGAGGGAACCTCCACCTCAGACACATACATCATCAATATAGGTTTACTGATTATGTTATTTGTGTCTGAAGTGAGGGTTCAGATACTGTATAAGAATTCACTGGTTGGTAAAATATCAATGATCTAAATTTTAAATGTACAGCCAGTTGGGACACCCATGAGATTGAGTTCCTGGACCTGAAATTTGTGGTTGGCAACAATGGTATAGTGATGTGTGAGCCATTTCAAAAGTCAATAAGTGGAAACAGCTTCCTGTGAAAAGAAAGTGCCCACCCTAGGGCCAACAGTATCCCTTACAGTCAATTCCTTCCTAGTTAAAGGAACTGTCCACAAGAAAGCACAAGGATCCTTTTTGGCCAAGTTCAAGCAAAGGGGATACTGTACTTATGCAATACAAAGAGCTCACAAAAAGGTGAATAGAGTATCCAGAGACACTCTGCTGATCCCAAAAGAAAAGAAGTTTGATTTGGACCCAGCAAGGGGCAATTCTGCGATGGATTTCCATAAGCACTCTTATGCCATCAGAAACATAATTAGAAAAGGTGGTCAATTTTAACAAATTGTGGTGAATTGGGGCCACTGGTGGTTCCATTACCAAGAGTCACCCTGAGAAGGGGAAATAATTTAGCAGATCACTTGACAAAGAGTCACTATGTTGACAAAGTTGAAAAACCTTTGTCACATAAATTTGTAGGTTTGGGCATGAGGGTAAAGAGTTCATACACCCTCTAATGAGACACAAAATTGAACTGTTTCAATATGTGACCAGCAGGAGTACATTTGTAGTATATGTTGGGTGGTGCAGCTGTGGGAAACTTTACGTAGGATGTACTATAAGACCATTGAAGGAAAGGCCCAGGAGCACGTTCAGGTGATACAAAAAGGAAGCCAGGACAGTGCCATTAGGGACCATTTTAGGGATTTCCAAAGCTGCACCACCCCCAACATTTAAGTTCTGTGCTATTCATCAAGTTAAGCAGCATCCTTGTGGTGGTTATAGGCTTCAAAGCCTTCTGCAGAAAGAAAGTGCATGGATTTACAAGTTGGGGAGCATGAAACCGAAAGGCTTGAATTCAGAGATGGATTTCAAATCATTTTTATAAGAATTTGTGAAGTAAAGGTGGTATGTCTCCCAAGTCCTTTGGTTCATGGCAGAGAAAATAATGATAAAACCTGAGTAAGGATGAGTTCTCTAGATAGTGGTGCTAGTCACATTTTTATTAATATCTGTATAATCAGCAATACATAATATTTCAGTATTGTGTAAAATAATGAATCCCTGGTATATGTACATTCACAGCTTGTTAGTGAGATCCTTTGCTGAGCATGTGAAGTTTAATAATATTATTTCAATGTGTTAGTTGGCTTATATATTTAATAGCCCTCCTCCCCCAAATTGGGCTATCAGTAAAACATTTCAATGAATTAATGTCTATGGTTCATATAACCCTTACCAAGTGTTATGGAATTTATACTTTATATATTCACATTTTAATATACAGTTAAGTTATTAAGGACTTTGTCACTAGCATTTTCTAACTGTGTGATTTGTTTACTGTTTATACCTTTGCAGCTTAGTGTTTAGAATAACTGACAACAAAAATAGCAAAATGTATTAATTATTTGCTGCAAACTGGTGGTGCATGCAAGTATAAATTTATAATAATGATAATAAAATAAAATTTAAAGGAGGAAAGGTGCAGTACTGAAATAGGTAGCTCCTCCTTCCAAATTTTAAAAATGCATTAAAGAACCATTGATGGAGGATATTCTGTTAGAACAATTTTAAAGCCCACCTGTATGTTTGAAAGGGAGTGAACTGATCATTCACTATTGAAATACATGTTATTTATGGAACTATGCACTTTATGTAATATATGTTTATCATAGTTTGTCTATTTAAAGGTTTTTCATGAATGATTGATTTGTACACCTTTAAGAAAGCATTGAATATGTTAATAGTATGCATTACTATGGTTATTTAATATGCATGTCTTGTGTACAGTTAATCATGCCCCCTGATAAAGTTTAACAGATAGGTGCTATATAGGGGTATTTGCCACATTGTGTTTATAAACTCCCTTGCTAAATTCAGCCAGAATTGTGAGCACTTTTTTGTTTTTTCCCTGATTTTTCAGTGTATTGGTTTAAGTAGCACCTTAACAGGAGATCAGTGTGCACAGCTCCAGTCATTTGTGCTGTCTCTGCAGACTTAAATGGTTTCCAGTGATCCTCCTTCCTCCCTACCAATTTACTAATATTCCTTTATGTCTATCCCATGCATGCTTGTTGCTCCCTATTGTTTTTGCTTCCACCACTTCTGCTGGCAGTCGATTCTATGTGCCTAGCACCCTTTCAGTGAAATATTATTTCCTTATATCCCTCTTAAACTCCCCCCAGCTTAATCGCATGCCCTCAGGCCCTGGTGCATATCCTCATTCAAAAGAAATGACCCTCCTGCACTCTGTTCACTCCTGTGAGGTACTTGTAGGTCTCTATTCAGCTCTGACTTCAGGCTTTCACCTACCTGAGTGGCGCCCCACTACCCAAGGCGGATGCGCAATGGCCGTCACGCCAGCCTCTGCCCACCAGGAATCTGCATCCAAGGCTGCCCTCCTGGTCCCCAAGTTTGACTCTGACTTCAGGTTTTCACCTGCCTGAGAGGCACCCCACTACCCAAGGTGGAGCGCAATGGCCATCACATTGGCCGCTGCCCACCAGGAATCTGCATCCAAGGCCGTCCTCCTGGTCCCCAAGTTTGGCTCTGACTTCAGGTACCTGACACTTTTACTTGCTCTGTACCTTCTTCACTGGGGATTTCTGATTGGTGTGGCGACTTTGAGCTGAATCCCTGATTAGTCTGCCTGCTGCCAGCTGCCCTGCTGATTGATGCACTTTCTTTTCGGCTTTCTGTTTACAGACTGCAGCGCTTTTCCAGCTCCTTTTTTTTTAAAACCATCTTAGACCTTAGCTGCATTTACTGCCAAGTATTTTTATGGATCTTTTAAATGAGCGTTTCAATTTCTGTAAGTTTTTAAACTGTGCTTGCCAGTCATAACCAAAACTGTGTGTGGAACATTAAAACTAAAAGTAGACAAACTGTTGATTGCCAGCCTGCCTGGTCTGCTCAAAGTATTGCTGTGTTAAAGTCAAAAACTGTTTTAGCTGACAGTCTAAAACTGTCCTCTCCCTATCTCCTTTTTTTTAAACACTGCCAACCTACTCCCTTCTCAGACCTGTCTGCTCCTCTTAATTCTATAAACCTGCTCGCTGCTCATTTTCCAAGAATTTTCCTATTTGTGAACTCTGACTGAAATTTCACACTCCCTCTTGGCTCTTGGCCCACTCACTGTTAACTACTTGCTTCTTCATTTTGTCTGTAAAACTCCACTCCTGGCTATCTATAGCTCCTGGCCCTTTATCTAAGCCCTGATCACCCCCACCCCATGATGACGGTCTGCCTTCAGCTCCCCCCCTCCAAGGTCCCTCTGCTCTCAGTGCTAGGTATTTATTTCTTGCTGTCTCCTTTCTTTCCCAGGCTTTCACCTGCCTGAGTGGCACCCCACTACCCAAGGTGGAGCTCAACAGCCGTCATGCCAGCCGCTGCCCACCAGGAATCTGCATCCAAGGATGCCCTCCTGGTCCCCAAGTTCAGCTCTGACTTCAGGTACCTGCTGCTTTTACTTGCTCTATACCTTCTCCACTGGGGATTTCTGATTGGTGCAGTGACTTTGAGCTGAATCGCTGATTGGTCCACCTGCTGCCAACTGCCCTGCTGATTGGTGTACCTTTCTTTTCGGCTTTCTGCTTACAGACTGCAGCGCTTTTCCAGCCCCTTTTTTCAAAACCATCTTAGACCTTAGCTGCATTTACTGCTGAGTATTTTCATCCCACCCCCTCCCAGGACCCCATTAAATACATGATAACTCCTCCCTCCTCAGTGCACCCTCTCCCTATTGACCTATTTCTATCTGCTCCTGAAACATCATTAGCATTGAGGTGCAAGCTACCCTAAAACTGCTGCTGTCTCTCTCCCCCATTTCTGCATGATCTAATTAGCTGCCTCTTAAGCTCTTAGTATTACCAAGGTTACTTGCCCTGCCAGTTTACTCACTCAAACCTATTTCTATATCACTATCTAAGACTGCCAAAGCACTCTGGCTGCTTTGCAAGTTAACCCCCTTACTTAGGTGAACCGTTTGTATAACATTGCCTGTCAATTCCTTCCATTATCTTGATTACTCTCTCAGGCTACTAATCTTGTGGTCAAATTGGCTCACCTGACAGCCTCAGTTGTGGCTGCTTGACCCTTACTAAGGATATTCTATTTGACTGTCAATCCAACCTCCTATGACCCTGGGCTGCTTAAGTCTCAGTGACCCAGCTTTCCATTGGTTTGCCTCCAGGTATACTCGTCCACACTTTCTGAATATAAGACAGTTAAGAATGAACCAACAGGTGATTCTATCTCTTCTTGTGATCACACTACCTCTACTCCACCTGTCTATGCCTACAGTATCCCATACTGAAGCTACTCCCTCTAATTACTTGCCACAAGATTACTGCTTCTCAAATCTCCTACTTCTTCCTACCCCCTACTGTGACACCTCCCCAATACTACTAAATAAGGTCTGGATCCACGTGGTGACTCATGCCCAAAATAAATGCCACTTGCATGCCCTACATCCCTTCCTATGTCACAAGCTCTGATACCTCCTCCTACTTGCTATCCTGCTCTCTGGCGATGTTCAACTAAATCCAGAACCGACTAGTGTTTTATCTGACTCTGTTAGCAATGCTAAAGGCCTTATTATATGCACCACAATATCAGGAGCCTTGCACACAATCTAGCTGAACTGGAATCATGGTCCTCCCTCTACAAGCCTGATATCATATGCTTAACTGAAACCTGGCTAAAACCATCCACACCTGACTTTCTGTGCTCCCTTCCATCCTATAATCTCTTGAGACTGAAAAGAGCTGCACCCAAAAGAGGGGGTGGTACAGCTGTCTACTTTAGAGGTCATCTCCATGTGTCTGTTGTCAAATCATTCAACACACTCTGCTATGAGACATTTCATGTCCTTCTCACCCTTGGTACCAAAAAACTACACATTGTGTGTACCTACAATCCACCATCTAGCAGACTAAAAGGACTGAATGAATTAATGGAACAGATCTCATGTCTTGCTGGGAGAAACAAGGTCCTTATACTTGGGGACCTAAACTTAATTGGCTTGGTAGCACCCAATCCACACTAATAACTAAATTGCAGAGTTATAACCTACACTAGCTGATATATGAACCTACCAGAACCACCCCTCACTCAAACACAAACACGTTGCTAGACTGGCTAATGACCAATCACCCTGAAAATGTTATTGCCTCTGGCGTACTACCAGCTGCCATCACTGATCATTCCCCAACATACTGTACCTGGGGCAAAAGCAGGCCTACCCCATCGAGGCCTCATTTCATTACCTTCCACAACTATGCGAACTTTGACTCACAGCTTTTCCTGCATGACATTGCCACTACTGATTGGACCACCCTTCTCATAACCAATGATGCTCAGACTGCCCTCAATCTATTCTTGACACACTTCCTAGAGATACAGGATAAACACTGCAAACTTGTAACCCGTTGGGTTAAAATTAGGCAAATACGGTAGCTAAGATCTGACCTACTATCTAAACTTAAACAAAGGGACAAAAGTTGGCTCCACTACAAAAGCTCAGGACTATCCACTGACCTTAATACATACAGGGCTCTGAGCAATTCCTGCAAAAAGTACATCAAAAATGCCAAGAGCTCCTACTGCAAAGATCTTTTAACCAGCTCCTATGGTGACTCAAAAAAATTCTGGTCACATATTAAATTCTTTCTTGGTTCGAATCCAGCATCCACCCCTAATGACATGTCTTAATGGGGTTCACTCTACTAATCCCAGAACCATTGCCAACTTTTTCAATGATAAATTCTCTGACTTAACTAACTATACCTCTTCTTTCCCTGCCCAGTTGAACATACCTACCCTGCCAGTTGTAGACGTCCTCATTTCTTTTTCAAGGCAGTCTCAAAATATGAGGTGCTTAGACTGCTAAACAATATCTCGGATTACACTACTGCTGGCTCTGACAATCTGGAACCAAAGCTCCTAAGGTTAGCTTTCCCCTACGTTGCTGCTCCCTTAGCCAAGATTTTCACGCTCTCCCTGTACCAGAGCTACATCCCTGATATATGGAATGTAGCCAGGATTACCCCTGTTTTCAAAAAAGGAGATAGTAAAGATCCCTCAAACTACAGGCCCATTGCTGTCATATCAGTCCTCAATAGAATTCTTGAGAAACTTGTAGCCGCACAGACAATTGACTTCCTGCAGAAACATGATCTACTTACCTCTGCCCAGCATGACTTTCGCAAGGGTCATAGCACCACTACCGCCCTTCTCAAATTTACGATAGATACACTAGTGGCTATGGACTCTGGTCTTCTCACTGGGGCAAATTTCATTGACATGACTAAGGCGTTTGACTTGGGTGATCATGCCATCCTCCTAGCCACCCTTACTTCACTGGGTTTCTCGATTAACGTTGTAAGGCGGTTTTGGAACCACCTATCTGAAATGACTCAAACTGTGAAATACAACTCTACCATCTCGGACAAAGCCACTATAAACAATGGGGTGCCACAAGGTTCCATCCTTGGGCCCCTGCTTTTCTCTATCTTCATAAATAACATCTCCACCAACTTCCATGGGACAGCCTCCATGCTATATGCAGATGACATTGTTCTGTATGCTAGCGCAAAAAGCATTGATGACATAAACAATCTACTCTTTCTTGACTTTCAGCTAATGCAACAGTGGCTATCAAATCACAAACTTGTACTAAATGAGTCTAAAACCCAAACAATGCTCTTTGGATCAAATGCAAACTCGGCACACCATCCTAACTTCAAAGTCTCCTCCTTAAATGGTTCAACAGTTGGGGTAGTAAACTCATTTAAATATCTGGGCATCACACTTGATCCATCACGAAACTTCAACCTACACATCCAACAGACCTGTAAACTGGTCAACTCCAAACTTGGAATAGCCTTCCGAACCAGCTATGTGCTCACCCCCTCATCAAAGCTTGTCATTGCCTGTGACATACTCCTTCCATCATTTACATATGGTGCTGCTACTTATACCTCCATGTGCCAATCAAGTCTTCGGAAGTGGGATGTCACATACAACAACATCTGTCATTATGCGTCCTCTTTTCACTGGCTGCAACACCACTGTCTCCTCTATTCTTACCTGGGATGGCTTCCTCCTCCTGAGCTAAGGCTTCATGCTTATGGCTCTGTCATTGACAATATTGTTCGACTACAAATTCCCAAACCCCTGGCAGGCCTCTTCCAAAGTCTGACACCTTGCTACGGGTTATGGTCTGCTGACCAAGGTCCTGTCTTCATTCCCTGAAATAACACCACTAAAGGCACTAGTGCTTTCGCCTGCTAGCCCCCTAAAATACTGGAACTCCCTTCCACTAGCCTTGCGTCAATCATCATCCCACACATCATTTAAGAAAGGATTGCATAATTATCTTGATACTTCCCACAAGTGCTCCTGTTTCAACCCCCCCAGCTCATACTTCCTTCCTAGCCTCGTCTCTCCTTGTCACTTATGATCTGCCCCTCTAAACGCAAAGCACTTCTCCTCTACCTGTCTGTCCCACCTCCCACCTCGCCTCAGCCTCTACCCTTTTCTGGCCTACTATTCCTATCACTCACTACTATCCCTCCTCTGAACTGCCTATTTTCAATCCCATGTTAGCATGAACATATTTATAATCTTTCTGTGTTTTTCCTCAAAACAATTGGTGATGTACTTTTGGTTATAGAACTGTTTCTGTACATTTTTTTCTACAATGTTATTGCAACTACCTTGTCTGTAGCTACTTTTTTTCTACTTGCTCTGTATTCTATTATCAGCTATGTTTGAACTTATACTGGAATGTTGCCTGTATCGTGTATTGTCAGCTAGGTTTAAACCTGTGCTGGAATGTTGTCTGTATTGTGTATTGTCAGCTCTGTTGATCCTGTACTGGAATGTTTGCCTGAATTGTTGTACTGTACTCTCCCTGGTCATGCCTGAAAATAGTCATTGCTATGGCTAGTGCACTTACCCAGTAAACAAAAACTAAATAAATAAAATAAATAAATGTCCCCTCTCATGCTCTTCTCACTTCAGGATGTATGAGTTGAAATCCCCAATTCTCTTCTCATAGCGTTTTTGGTACAATCACTGCACCATTTTCATTGCCTTCCTCTGGACTGCCTCCACCAATCGGTGTCCTTTCTGAGATGTGGCCTCCAGAACTGGACAAAATACTCCAGGTGGGGTCTCATCAGCTAACGAAACAGTGGCAACACCACCTCCCTCCTCCTGTTAGAGATACCTCCCCCAGTACATCCCAGCATAACACTGGCCCTACCCACTGCTATGTCACACTGCCCTGACACTTTGTGTTTATCAGATATAATAACCCCAAGGTTTCTTTCCTGCTACATGACTTGACAGTGCCTCCCACCCATCCTATACTCAGTTCTTCAGCAGGCTAGATATTGTGTAGTCCATTAAAGCTTATCAAATATAAAAGGTACGGCACATCCCCAGGCCTCATGAAGCTCAAATGAGGATGAGATACAAGGAAGGGAAATTACATTTTGAAAGTATGCAACAGGGTGGTGAATAAAGGAAACAAAATGATGGGCTGCATATGTAGGGGGATCAGAGATGTGCAAAATCCACAAATTTTGTTTCATGAAATATGTTGCAAAATTCATGCATTTTGCAAAATATTTTGCGGCTGTGAAATGTGAAATTCCACGGCAAAATCACAAGGAATATCACCCATAAATGGCAGAATTTCACCACTCTCGGATTAAATTCTGCCACTCATGGGCAAAATTCTGCATTTGATGGGTGAAATTTGCAATTTTGCTGGCAGAATTTCCCATTTCAGGCCTGTGAAATTCATCAGTGAAATCCATGAAATTTGCAATTTTGCCAGAATTTCACCAGTGAAATTTAATGTTGCTGCATCTCTAAGGATATACTCAATAAAGAGCAACAGGTGATCCTGCTACTGTATAGGTTACTAGTGTGGCCACACCTCGAATACTGTTTAAGGTACTGGAGCTGATTGCAACAAAGTGGAGCCAGCAGAGCAGTGAGCAACTAAGATGGTCTATGGCCTTGGGCATAAGGCATACAGAGAGGCTGCAGGACTTAAACACATATTTCATTGAGAAAAGGAGAAAACAGGCTGACATAATTGAGACATACAAATGACTGAATGGAATAAAGATGGTAGACAACAAGGAACTATTCTCCTTGAGTTCAAACTCAGGGACGAGAGGGAATTCACTCAAGCTGGCAGGAGGACAGTCCAAAAGGACATCTGTAAACACTTCATCTTGGAAAGGGTGGTCAATAAGTGGAATAAGCTGCCTGAAAAAGTGTTACAGGCCAAATTGATCAGCATCTTCAAGAAGAAATGGAAGAGACTGGTGGGTTAAGTTAGAAAAATGGAGGACAGTAGGAAAGGTAAGGATTACTACAATGGCAAACTAGAATAGTTAGGTAGGATGGGAAGACTGGATGGGTCATGAGCCTTTTCTGCTGTCAACTTCTATGTATCTATCTTTTATGTATTTATCCATGGTTCAGCTCTCACAGGAGCCCACTGGCAATGATCTCCCCATGTCACGAATAAGGGTGGAATATTTAAATTTGATAACTAGGTAATATGACAATGTGAGATACATGTAAGAGTCCCATTCATCCAGTACCTGTCCTTGACAAAGTTCTTGGCAAGCAAAGTACCAGTATACCTGGTTCTCTGGGTTGTAGGAAGACATTTGCAGCCTGAATTGAATTACATTAACATTGTTAGGTTAGACACTTTTGCTTTGGAGCCATGAGCCCAAATAAATAATCAATTAAACCTTACTTCCACTCTGAACTTGCACTTTTTCACCAACACCACCACTAGTTTCGAGTTTGCCTGCATTTTGTACATGTAGTCTATGATTTGGGGCTAGTCACCCTGCATATACACTGGTTTCCATGCAACAATGTAATCCATTTTGGACGTGGACAAGGGTAAAACAGCAGAAAGATTGCTAGAGGGAGTCTAGTCTGAGAAGGGGGGACTGGGGCAGTGCTATATACCATATCTCCATAATCAAATATTGGGAATATTATTTTGAGAGTGATCATCCATCTGGCAGGAATGATATTGCAGAATTTGTGGTTATACAATGCACATAGTTTGGGAAGCAGTTTAGCATGAGTGGCATCAGCATATCTGGAGAAATGAAGGTGCTGATCCAGCCAGATGTCAAGGTATTTGAAAGAGAAAACCTTGAAAGGTGAGCTGTCCAATGTCATGATTGCTGGTGTGGAAGGGACCTAAGCTCACCATTGCTTGCTGGCAGTGATCATAGTTAACATTGTTTTTAGCATTCAGGAAGAGTTCTGTGAATCAGACCCAATCATGGATACTGTCAAAGTCACACCGCGGATCAGTTTTTAACCCATGAACAAAAGGACCACTGAGGAAGATCACAATGTTGTCAGCATAGATGTGGATGTGAATAGAAGAAAAGGTTGTTAAGAGTTCATTTCGGAAAATGAAGAATAAGACAGAACCCAGGAAAGAGCCCTTCGGGACTGCAGAGACTTATTGGAGGGAGGTGAGATTACCACATTTTAATATATGGATTTCGAAAATAATATCATACCAAAGCATACACAAATTTCTTTGTAATACAGTACTCCCATAAATGATAATACTACTGTTTCTAAGTGATAATAGTATCATTCAGAGCCTGTAATAGTATCATTTGGAGCTCTGACCAATACTATTATCACAAAAACTGAACAGCACAAGCGGGAGTCTCCTACACCAGGCTACCTTACCAATGCCAGTCAAAAAAAAACTATCCTCATGATTGTCCATTTTCTCACTGGGGGGCAGAAGACTTTAAAAAAACATGGTGGCTGTCTCTCGCTTAGCAAGAGTCTATCCCATAGTACAGAATCCTCCTGTTTTTTTTTTTATTATTTCAAAAATGGATCTATTTTCTTCACCCTTGAGCCTGCATCCCCCAAAAAAGGAAGGAGGACTGACTACAAAACTTGATGGCAGGAGGGTGGGTGAGAGGGGAAGACACAGTGCAGTGGACTCGTGAAACAGTGTGGGGGTCAGCCAGGACCGAAAGATTCCTTCAGTGCAGCGGCCAACCACCCATCACAAAATAGTGAAAAAAAACAAACAGTTGGATCCATATATTAAAAAAAATAAATAACAAATACCTTTATCTGCATAACAAAGCAGTAATCCCATCTTGACATTCTGAGGATATGGGGGACCTCGAGAGGGAAGCTCTCAAGGTTCCCCATGTCCCCAGAACATCTTGATGGGATTACTGCTTTGTAATACATACTAAGGTATCTATTATTCTATTTGCAATGATAAAATTAAAGTTTTAAAAGTGGGATGTTTACCTAGTTATGTTAAGTCTACTAGTGGATATAATTAATGATACGGTCATATAAAATTCCCTCCAAGTGCAACGAATCGTAAAGAATGCAAGAATGCAAAGAAGCAACTACCTACAGTTCAGTTATATCCTTCTCTGCAGTTTCCCAATGTTCTTTTCATAACCACTGTGACATTCAATAAGAAGGTTTGAGATCAGTGGGTTTCAATCAACCTGGTGGTGTTGGAGGTTGAGGCGCTGCATGCTATATCTCGCACCACACCAGCTACCCGGGTTTGGGAATGAGTCTGGGCCACCGGGGGTCAGCAGGGGGAAGAGAGGATCGAGCATCCAGGGGACTGCTGCCCTCTCTCAGGGAGGGAGGGATTGCCATGCTGCCTGCTGATTGCCCTCTAGTGGCAGCTGGAGGGAGATACAGGTCAGAAGGCATGAAGCCAGCACATTACGTTGGAGGAGAGAGGAGGGGAGTCTGGGAGCAAAGTAAAAATTGAACTGACTGGCTCCATGATGGCCCCGGCTGTGCCTGGGCCAAAACCTGAAATCTGGATGCTGGCTATCTATGCTGGGGCTGGAGAGATGAGCTCCTCCAATGGAGGAGCCATAGCCACCTGCCAGTTACCCCATAAAGACAATAAAAAGAAAACATCAGTGGCTTCCCCTTATTTAATTTCTATGGGCTCGGGATTTGGAATGTTTATGTATAAATTCCAGCCCATTCCCAAACTACAGACCATGGCCCAAACCTGAACTGATGTTTTAAAAATAATCCTGAAAATTCTTAACAATAAAATGACAGTTTTATGACATACTAATTCTATTTTCAAAACATCCCAAAGTGATTACAACCACTTCTTTGCAATGGCTAGGTGACCTGGTTACCCCCATATCAGAGGCCCAATCTTCAACTTTTCTAAGAGTATTCTAGATATAGAGACAGAAATTAAAATCATTAGCCAGTGATTTTGTATCTTGCTCCAGATTTGCAACATTTGAAACAAGCATTTGTCAATGCCGAATGTTGATTGCTTTGGTCCATTGAGGTCTCTCACTGCCCCTCTGTCAGTCGCTCGTTCTGTTTCTCCCGGTGCTGCAGGCTGCCCTTTTGTACTAGGCTCCTGCCTGCATTGCCACCTTTTTCTGCCCACAAAGAAATATGCAGCTGTCCCGATAGAGCTCCATTGAGGTGGCTTACTCACCATCTCTCACTCGCTCATTCTGTTTCTCTTGGTGCAGCAGGCTGTCCTTTTGTACTGGGCTCCTGCTTCTGTTGGTGGCTTTTTCTGCCCACAAAGAAATCTGCAGAAGTCCCGACACAGCTCCGTTGAGCTTGCTCACTCTCCCTCTCTCACTTGCTCATTCTGTTTCTGCTGGCGCTGCAGGCTAGCCTTTTGTACTGAGCTCCTGCCTGCATTGCTGCCTTTTTCTGCCCACAAAGAAATCCACAGCAGTCACGATAGAGCTCCATTGAGCTCACTCATTCCCCCTTTCTCACTTGCTTGTTGTGTTTCTCCTGGCTCTGCAGGCTGCCCTTTTGTACTGGGCTCCTTCCTGCATTGGCACCTTTTTGTGCCCACAAAGAAATCCACAGCTGTCCTGACAGAGCTCTGTTGAGGTCACTCATGCCCCCATCCCACTCGCTCATTCTGTTTCTCCTGGCACTGCAGGTTGCCCTTTTGTACTGGGCTCCTGCCTCTGTTGGCACCTTTTTCTGCCCACAAAGAAATCTGCAGTAGTCCTGACAGAGCTACATTGAGCTCGCTAACTCACCCTCTCTCACTCACTCATTCCATTTCTGCCACAGCTGCAGGCTGCCCTTTTGTACTGGGCCCCTGTGTACATTGCTGCCTTTTTCTGCCCACAAAGAAATCCACAGCAGTCCCAACAGAGCTCCATTGAGCTCACTCACTCTCCCTCCCTCACTCGCTTATTCTGTGTCTCCCGGCGCTGCAGGCTGCCTGCCCTTTTGTACTGGGCTCCTGCCTGCATTGGCAACTTTTTCTGCCCACAAAGAATCTGCAACAGTGCTGACACAGCTCCGTTGAGCTCACTCACTCCCCCTCTCTCCCTCACTCATTCCTTTTTCTGCCAGCGCTACAGGCTGGCCTTTTGTACTGGGCTTCTGCCTGCATTGCCACCTTTCTCTGCCCACAAAGAAATCCACAGCAGTCACAATAGAGCTCCATTGAGCTCGCTCACTCCCCCTGTCTCACTCGCTCATTGTGTTTCTCCTGGCTCTGCAGGCTGCCCTTTTGTACTGGGCTCCTGCCTGCATTGGCACCTTTTCTGCCCACAAAGAAATCTGCAGGTGTCCGACAGAGCTCCATGGGGTCGCTCACTCCCCGTCTTACTCACTCATTCTGTTTCTCCTGGCACTACAGGCTGCCCTTTTGTACTGAGCTCCTGCCTCTGTTGGCACCTTTTTCTGCCCACAAAGAAATCTGCAGCAGTCCCGACAGAGCTCTGTTGAGCTCGCTCGCTCCCCTCCCTCACTCGCTCATTCCATTTCTGCAGGTGCTGCAGGCTGCCCTTTTGTACTGGGCTGCTACCTGCATTGCCATCTTTTTCTGCCCACAATGAAATCCGCAGCAGTCATGATAGTGCTCCGTTGCACTCGCTCACTCCCCCTCTCTCACTCGCTCATTCTGTTTCTCCTGGCGCTGCAGTCTGCCCTTTTGTACTAGACCCCTGCATACATTGTTGCCTTTTTCTGCCCACAAAGAAATTCGCAGCAGTCCCAACAGAGCTCCGTTGAGCTCACTCACTCCCCCTCCCTCACTCGCTTGTTCTGTGTCTCCCGGCACTGCAGGCTGCCCTTTTGTACTGGGCTGCTGCCTGCATTGGCACCATTTCCTGCCCACAAAGAAATCTGCAGCAGTCCTGACAGAGCTCAGTTGAGCTCAGTCACTACCCCTCTCTCACTCGCTCGATCCTAATCTGTCCCAAACACTGATTTCCGACAGCGACTAAGGTATTCTGCACCGTAAGTACAAAAACATATTTTGGATAGGACGTGAAAAATAACAGCTGCACTGTTCATAAGGAGGTGTGGAAAAATGGCAATGCTGAAAATCTGGAGTGAAAATATTGCAAAGTTGCAAAGTTACATGTGTGCATGGAACCTGCGCAATGCATGCTCGTAATACACTCATTTTATGGACTTTCATCACAAAATGTTCAACATAGGCATTTTAGGACCTCTGCTCATGAGCAGTGTCACTGTGATTTTCTTAATGTGTCCTGAGCACTAATTTCACACAGCGACCATGCTATCCTGCGCCGGAATTGCGAAAACACATTTCGGCCAGGATGTGAAAAATGACAGCTGTACTGTTCATAAAGAGGTGCATAAAAATAGCAATGTTGAAAATCTGGAGTGAACATATTGCAAATTGGCGAAGTTACAAGCATGCGTAGCAACTTCGCAGTGATGCAGTTAAATAAAACAGTCATTTTTAGAGTTTACCCACAAATTTGCAACATAGACTATTTGACAGCCACCTCATGAACACTGTCACTGTCTTTTCATTAATCGGTCCCGAAAGGTGATTCTGCACAGTGACCACAAAATCACCTTTCGGGACTGACTAACACCATGACAGTGGATGAATTCATGAGGAGAGGGCCCAATAACCCCATGTTGAAAATTTGGTGCCAAAATTCCAAAAAATGCCTGAGAGATACAAAAAAGTTGAAAAAGCCCTATTTATGCCATTATACCACTTACTGGCATTTCCTCAGTTCACAGTAGTTGGCTTTGAAGAGTACAGACGTGTTCCCGGTCTACCAAAGATCAACGTGCCAGACTCTGCAGGTAAGTATGGGGTGGGGAGGCAGGGTGTGCAGAGGGTGGGCGCGGGTTGTGGGAGGGGGCAGGAGATGGTGAGGGACCGTTTTCTTTTTCACAGGTTACTCAAAAAATAAAACATTGCAGGACTTTTTATTAGGGCCATTTGGCATGCTGGGGTGGGCTCCCAGCATGCCAAAGAGTGTTTGTTTGGGGGGCAGCTGTAGCTGATGGGGATTGGGTACGCTGTTGGCACAAAGGGGAGGTGCAAGAGCTGAGGGGTTAGGCACCCCTCGGCACAACTGACTTGTGTTTCAGGGGGGGAATTAGGCCGACGGGAGTGGGCTACCCCATCGGCAAATGAAAGTGGGAGGGGGGCATAATGCCTATGGGGAGTGGGCTCCCACATCGGCAATATGAACATCACAGGCACTAAAGCCAACAGGTATTGGGGCCCCTGTCGGCAAACAAACACTGTGGTGGGTGGGGCACATGCTGCCGAGGGGGATTGGGCACCCCCTCAGCAGTGGGGGTGCTTAATTGTTTGTGAACATGGCGGCAAGCCGCACCGTAACCACACACAAAACAATATCAGATACCAATGTTCCGCCCTGCAATGACGGAGTCGCTCCCTCATTGCAGCATGGCTGATGCTGCAATGACCATGCATCCCCTGATTGCAGCGGCTGAACATTCAAGGTGGTGGCACACTGGCTGAACTAGTGTCAGCAGTAGCGTGCCACCCCATTTGGGAAAGCAGGCCAAGCCTTTAAAGGCTGTGGGGGCTTTGGCCACAACAGTGCCGCGCCTCCACAACCTGCTTCTGTCAAGCTGCCACAATATGTTTCTTGCGCATGCGTGCAATCAACATAAAAATGTGAACATTCTTGGAGGAGCATAGCAACATAGTTAATTATGTCATATAGAAGCATTGCAAAGTTTTGAATATCAGAACAAACTTTCCTTAGCTTCTTGAAACAAAATAAGCAAATAAAAAGCCTGTATTCTTGGGTTTCAGCCTTTCTTAGCACACAGGGTCAGGAATATGTAATACATATTGCAATATGTTCAGAAATACCACAAGGTTTAAAATCTTGTTTTTGAAAGTGTTTGGATTAAAGGAACACATGGTGCATAAATCTTGCAGTATATCCTTGTCTTGCATGTTTTTGGATGGAAGCCGCAACCAGAGTCTGATATTCTTATTTAAACATCTTCACATGAATTTAGAGTTGTAATGTGACTTCCAATGACATTTGTAGAAGACATTTGTTTTAACTGAAAAAATGGTATTGCCCAACTGTCTGACTAGAAATTCATCATAGTCCAAACTATGGATCAAATATTCAACAATGACACACTTCAATCAACAAACAGGTAAATTATATAATGCTTTTGAATTTTGTGTTTCAGTTTTAAAGAGCAGGGGCAATATATTCAAATGTTAGCACTAGTGCTAATGTGGATTTGCACTATCTGGATTTGTGGCTTGTGCAGGGTGAGCCATATTCAGAGGACCCTTTAGTGCACGCTAAACCCATTAGTGCCCAAGCAGTAACATAACACTGCGCTCATGCAAATGAGGGGGTCCCCACCTGCAAGCGGGTGCAGCAGCATGTTCAAAGGTTTGTGACAGCAATAAACAGTACCCAGAGTGTTGCTATTTACCATCACCAAGACCATCTTTTAACTGGGCACAAATTTCTTCCAAATTCTACTGATGGCAGGGTGGCTGTACTTCAGCCACCCACCCCCAATCATCCATCATGGCAGTGAGGTTGCAGGCCTTTGTGTCCGGTAGCACCCCTCACCCCCGAACACCCATCTCATGCAGTGTAAAATATCCCTGGTGTCTAGTGGTACCCCTCCCCCAATTACCCATCCCATGTCAATGAAACATATCCCTAGTGTCTAGTGGCACTCCTTACCTCTTTCACCCATCCCGTGTAATGAAAATATCACTGGTGCCTATTGCAGTAATGTTTTTATTAGTTTCATTGATTATATATAAACAGTACAACATACATCAAATAGCATTAATTTCATATGCCCTTTCTCCCACCCATCCACCACCCACCTCATTATTGAATTGATACAGCCTTATCATAGCTCATTGATTGTCTGTTACCATAATTTTCTTACCACCAGGGATAATGTCCTACTACTATTACATTTACAATTTATAATTGCATTAATGGAAAAAGCATATTTAATATGGAGTTACACATAGTAATATCACTGGTGCCTACTGGCACCCCTGAACACCCGTCTCATATTATGCATAGGTATCTCTGGTGTCTAGTGATACTCTCCACCCCTGAACACCCATCATATATCATGAATAGATATCCGTGGTGTCTAGTAGCACCCCACCCTGACCACCCATCTCGTATCACTGATACCTATTCTTGGCATTTAGAGACACCACCACCCCTGAGCACCCATCCCATGTCATCAATACCCATCCCTGGTGTTCAGTGGCACTTCCCTCCCCCAGGCAACCATGTACAGTGGTACAGACTACTCTGGTATACACTGGTACCACCAGCCCCCTGAATGTCTGTTGACATATGCATCAGTAAGCACAGACATTCCAGCAGTCCAAACCATTGTACATGGGTGCTGAAGGGGTGCCACTGGTCATCAGAGATAGGTATTATTGATACAGGATGAGTGCTCAGGGGGTGGTGGAGCCTCTAGACATCAGGGTTAGATATTGGAGACACAGGATGGGTCCTTTAGGGCTGAGAGGTGCCACTAGACACCAAGGATACCTATTCATGTTATGGGACAGGTGTTTAGGGTATGGGTGTGGCAGTAGACTCTAGGGATACCTATGAGTAATATGAGACAAGTGTTCAGGGGGTGCCACTAGACACCAGGCATAACTATGCACAATATGGGAGTGGTGTTTGGGAGGGTACCACTAAACAGCAGGGATATTTCCATTACACAGGATGGGCTTTTGTGGGGGGGGCTGAGTGATGCCACTAGACACCAGTGATATGGACTGCATGCACTGGATGGGTGTTGGGGGGTGGGGAATGCCACTAGCCAACAGGGATAGATCTTGCTACCATTGAACTGGTGTTTGGGGGGTAGGAGTGCCACTAGACACCAGGGATATGTTACACTATATGGGACAGATGTCCAGGGGTGAGGGTAACACTATATGACAGGGATATATTACACTACATGAGACAGGTGTTTGGGGAGTTGGTGGGTGCTGCTAGGCACCAGGAATGACATCAGGCACACACACGATGGGCAATAATGGGCCACCACTCACCATGCAAATGAGCCCATAATAGGCATGCAAATGGCCCCTTGGTGCTTTGCATGCCCAATGGACTCATTTGCATGTTGTGGCTGAATAAAGCCTACATGGGTCTCAGCGCTATCCATTTCAGGAGTGGTATTCCCTGTGAGCTGTATACACTCCAGGTCCATGTCAGGGCAGTGCAGTCTTACATAATGCTGTACTGACAGAGGCCAATATTTAGTTAAATAATACCAATCTGCTATCTGACTGAATATAGCAGCAGCTG
This sequence comes from Neoceratodus forsteri, assembly GCA_016271365.2. Classification (NCBI taxonomy): domain Eukaryota; kingdom Metazoa; phylum Chordata; order Ceratodontiformes; family Ceratodontidae; genus Neoceratodus; species Neoceratodus forsteri. The sequence goes on along the minus strand of CM028135.1, from coordinate 394,889,634 downwards.
GGTCAGACACAAAGCCTTTGCACTGCAGGGGATCACACATCTGTGCTGACTACAATGACTGCCTGAAAGAAGAGCTGTTGTTAAGCCCTTTTATTAAATTTATTCACAACAATGCTCTAAGTTCATATCTGGCAACCATAAATTGTCATTCATTACAGGACCAATCCCTGAAACAAAATATCACCTTACATTCTAATCTTATCACCTACTTTTTTTTTTTTAGCAATTTCAAAAGTCAGCAGGATGTTTGTGATGGTACCAATGGCCATGAAGCTCAGTGACAATGGGAAGGATACATGAATTGGGACCACGGCTCCTGCAGCAAGCAACAATGAGTCTGACATTGCTTTCATTAAAAACATGCTGGTAGAAATAAAATTAGACATTGGGAGACTCAAAACTACCATGGATATGATTCAGAGTGAGTTTAAGCAGGCTGTTACCACAGTGGATGTGGCTGAAAATAAGTTAGTGCTCCTGGAGGACAATGTGTACCTATTAGAGGAAAAAAGTGAGCACCGTGACAAACAGATATAGCACATACTAGCCAAGCTCACGGACGTCCCATTTCCCGCATTTTCTCATGGTCACTTTGGCCCGAGTTCCTTATGCTTCCTGAGTCTCTGTCCAGTCCCAGGTAATGTTTTTCCTTCTAAAGAAGGGACAGAGGAGCAGAGATGTGGAATCACTTCCAGCCACACCGAGTATGTGCGAGCTGGTGGTCCATGCATGTATGGTAGCGCACATCTGTTTTCTCAAAATAATAGCGGTGCATCAGGAGCTCCCCCAGTGTGCCCATACCTGAGATCAGTTAGTTGGGGTTAGGGTTGCCACCTTTGGATGAGGCAAAAACCGGATCCTAAGCTCCGCCCTTAGCCCCACCCCTTTTCATGACTCATCATGCACTGTTCCTCCAATAAAAGACAACACTTAAAGCAGCAGTGAAATAAAAATGTTAAGATACTGTACTGTGTCTGTTAAAGTTACTTTCCTATGTTCTTCCTAATTATTTATTTATTTATTTATTTATTTATTGACATTGGTTAACCAGATAAACATACAGAGATACAATAAATCTCATTTACAGATATGATCTGGGGGAGACTAGGGAAATACTGTAAATTATTTATTTATTTATTTTGTTTTTGTATTCAGTCTAGGAATTGCAATCATTTGAGTCAGGGAATAGCACACAACAGTATACATACTTCATATCTTTTTCTGCCTCCATTTCCTGTTCTTGTCCACAGTACTATTTCAAAACCAAAGAAGTGACCATACTTTTTTCTTGTGGGGAAAAAATAATTTAAAACATTTAAAAATGCAGAAATTCTGTTAGAGATGAAAATGTTTACCAGCAAATGAAAGTGGAGGACAACTGTCTCTGTTACTGTTACAGTTACAAAAGGTGGGGCCAGCTTTGCTGCTATGCCACTTTAAGATGCAGTGGAAAAGATTAGGTTAAGTAAGTGCTAATGGTGTTAATGGCTATACTTTACAACTCCCAGGGTGACTGCATTCACAAACAAAATGCTACACTGACAACAGAACTTGTCTGTAACATGGACACGTAGCTGAAACAATGAGTGATGTGACAAAATTTGTTTCAAAAGTATGTAAGCGCTCAAAATGGCTCAAAAACCTGACCAGCACAGAGCAAAACCGGATTACCTGATAGGGACCCTGAAAACCTGATCACCAGGTAAAAAACCTGACAGGTGGCAACCCTAGTTGGGGTCCAGAGCCATGAGGGCTGTGTTGGAAATGTTGCAGAAGTACAGTATTTGTTTTAAGAGCACCAATGAGCAGAAGGCAGGAAGGGGTCATTAATATTAATGAGCAGTTCATTAATATGTATACATTCTGTCCCATATCGCTCATTGGCACTCTTTAAATAAATACTTTCACAGCTTCTGCACCATGGTCCTTGTATCTCTGGACCCCATCAAACTGATGTGACAATATGTACTACTCAGCTGCCCTCCTGAATAAAAACTGGCTTTGTTTTAAGGTGCTATTGCCACTCATGTGCAAAGAGTTATTGCTGGCCATCTTGGGCACGGTGGGCTCTGTCACACATGTGCATTGTGACTGCAAAACTTGCTTATGGGCATAGAGTTCACAATGTCCATCTTGGGCACAGTAAGCTCTATTGCACATACTCAGTGCCATGTGGAACCGACTGGCAAAAAATATTGCTGTGTGACTGCTGGAGTCATTGGAGAGAGCAGAGTGCTCCATGGACCACAGATGAGATTGTGGTGGAACTCCTAAATTGTTCCTCAGTCAGACTCCGGTGAGTCCTTTTTTGACTGCAAGATGTCTGCACGGCCTTGCCCTCTGCAGTTGTAAAAATTAGGTGATGTGGAAAATTGAGGTAGACAGAACAACATTTGTTTTATGGAGATACCAGAGGAGCATGAGGGAATAATATCATCAAGTTTCTACAACAATGCTTGTTGGAGATTTTAATCTGTCAATAGACATGGCCTTTAGAAACAGAGAGAGCTCATAGGTCTCTAGCACCCTGTCCCCAAAATGTGCCAGACCAAGATCTATCATTACAAATTTCCTCAGGTATTCCAATAAATATTAAATTATGCAGACAGCAAGAAAGAAGAGACTGCTAGCATGGAAAAGGGAAAGGATTTATATATTTCAAGATTTTTCCTATGACCCCATGGAAAAGAGGAAAGCCTTCAGCAATGTTAAAAGGATTCTTTAGGAGCATACAATTATGCACTTTTTAAAATTCTCTGCAGTGCTTGTGATACGACAGAAAAGAAAGAAACCAATTTACTGTGAATCCCCTAAACATGCCTTGAATTTTATTGATGAAAAGTTAGGCAGAGAAGCTTCTCAAAACACACATACTAATTCAAATAATGACTGCACTGTTAGTTGTGCATGGGCTACATCTCCAGCTCATGCTTTTGCCACCCACATTCTACACAGACACCACAGTCCACTGTGAGCAAAACCAAAGCAAAACCTTAGCTTCAATGATGCAAATGGAAATACCTTATTCCTCCCTTCTTATGCTGCAATCACCAAAAGCCCTAGGAAATATGAGCAGTACCAATCCCTCTTCCATCTCAAGACACAGAAAGCCTCCTACCAGACCATACTGTACATATACAATAGCAGACCTTCAAACATAAACCCCTAAAAGAGAGGCAGAAGCACCAACTGACAAAGTTACTCCACTTCCAACTTGACTTCATGATCAACTCCAGAATAAAAGCGTGGGGTGAGGCTAAAGAAATGGACACAGGAGATAACCCCAAGCACAAATAATCTGATGACAGTTCTACTCTGACCTTCTTCATCTTCACATTTTTGGGATTTCTGGTTCTGGGTTCACAGTCTTTGGGAGGACTTGGCAGATTATGGGCATGAGACCCCAGCATCTTCCTTCAATGCTCACTGGAATGAATGTGGATTTTGCTCCAGTTTATCCTGATGGCTGACTTTCTCATCTACAGTGACTTTAGACATGGTAAGTTCATTTCCCTGCCTGAGAATAAAATTCTTCATTCCCCCACGAGTACTTAATATTTAGGGGTCGCTCATCATGAACCATATGGATAATGATCTCTGGGCCCGATTTGACCTTATTCACTCAACTACTGAGGGAGACTAGCAGCTATTTTCCTTTTATATTACTAACTGCTAATTAACATATTTATCTACAGAATCTACAGACAAAAACACCCCTGCAATGTCTGACTGTTTCAGCCAACATTTTGCCAATTTTGTCATATGGTACTTCAACCCCAGTGTACAAATAGCTATAACACACATGAAATCTATTAACCATTTGTAATCTACTTAGGTTTATGGCTGACTGTCTTGTGCAATGAATAAACTTGATTTAGAAATCTGTAAACAGAATAAAATCCTATATTATTAATAACCTTTTCTTCAACCCACAGAAGGTGTTACAATATACTGCTACTTTCAATTGATATGCAAGGGTCTCATTGGAATAATGTGCCCTGTGAAGGATGATGATTTCATCCTAAGACCCTCATTAGCTCCGTGCTGTCCAGCATACTAATGGTGCATATGTTACCCTTTAATTTGGCAGAACCTGAGGGACTGCAACATGGCCAGTTATTTTTACATCTGAGGTAATAAACCTTGTCTTTCTTTTAAAACTTGCATCAGTATCATAGTGTCATCCCTAATGCTGACCCACAGTTTCTGAAAACATAAGCTAATGTGCATGAGTTCTGTGAGCACTCACCTAGCCCAGGATTGTGCTTTCAAGACTGAAAGCAAGCAATTACTTAGGGTATATCCCTAGCAGAGATGTATAAGTTGCCTTGGTGGAGAGCCTTGACCAAATGGCAGCCCCTGCAAACCACATACTTTCTCTGTTGTCAAGCCTATAATAAAGAATATAATGGTCTAAGTCATAATGTACTGTTACTGAAAGTGAGCATTTCAGGTATCAGACAGTGTGACACTAAAAGAGACTTTAACTATTTATACAAAAATTATACAGCTTAGGTATTGGTCCCATCATTACCTCAAACTTCAAAGTCTTAGATAACCAAATGGTTGAGAATATGTTTCTTCTTAACACTGCATTTGTTAACGTTGTTAAAATATTTAAATTAATCTCTTTTTACAATGAATATGAAAATACAATACAGCTACAAAATTCATTTTCAGAGCACTGTTCTTGCATTACTAAAAAACACCAATAGATTGACTGTAACATGTGACTACCTTAGGCCTTTAACCTAGTTAGGTTTATAGGTCCTACAAGTTTACAGTTACTAAGTGTACATAGTTCTTTATCCTCTAGTTCTCCCAGCAGTAGTTTTACATACCTAGTGGTTTTCCAGTTATCTCTGTTGTTTCTTACAACCCTTAGATCGAAATTACAACATTCAAATTCATTTCATGGAATGTGAATGGGCCTAGAGCACCTATTAAAAGGAAAAAAGTATTCAATTACTTAGAGAAAAAAAACATGCTGATATAGCTTTTCTACAAGAGACCCACCTGAGAAGTGCTGTGGCAGGTAAAGTATGCAGAGAATGGGCATCTGTCGAAGAATATAATTGTTTCTCCTCTAAGAAAAAATGTGTGATTTTGATCAAGAAAGGTGTGAATTTTGTTAAAAATCAGTATATAATATACACTGAAGTGACATTTCGGATTCTATTGGGAACTCCAGAGGGTGAGAAAGTAAGGCTGTGTAATATATATGCCCTCAACTCAAGATAAGCACTGTTCTTTGATCATTTAAATGTACAGCTAGGTTCATGACTGTAAGTTAGTGTTAGGGTAAGATTTAAATGAGGTGTTAGACCCAGTGTTATATAGAAACAATACATCAAAAAACAATACTGAATACGATTCACTCAAAGGCTTCAGTAACAAAAGGTAATTTAATTGGACAAATGAACAAGTTCCCTGGTGGTTTGATGAAGAACCCTCTTCACCAGTGGTGTGGAGTTAAACATTAGTGCTGATCTCTTATATATACACAAATTATAGTGATGTGATTTAAAATCTGTAGTGCCTCACCAATCAAGTGTTACATACATCCTATAATATATGCTTTAAATATCCTTACAACACTCCATAAATACACATATTGTTTTACAAATCCATTAAAACAAAAAGAAAAAATTAGCACTAGGATCCCCATGCAATTCATTCATCACAGTTACAGGGTTCTGTGTTTTAATACCCCTATTATAAACCTTTTAATGTTTCAATTTCTTTGTCAATAGAACTGAAATGCATGAATCAAGTATTACAATCAGTAAATCACATTGGAAAGGGTTTCATATTAATTAACAGAGTGGTCAGCCATAAAGGTGATCAGCTAATAATTCTACTTACTCTTTCTTAGAGCCAATTTTGAAATCTTTTCAGTCCCATTTCAATTTCTGAAGTTATTTGGTTTTAGAGATACTCAAAGTTAAAATGCACTAGAGAGAGAATAGAATGGAAAAAAAAACATGTTGACTGCAACTGGGGGGTAAATCAAAGGGAAAAATGGGAGAAGCACAGAAACAATATACTTCAAACAGGGCATCATATCCTAATGAATTGCGGGTACATCCTTATTCGGGACTATCTTAATCGCCCAACTTAAAGAGAGTAAAAAATGTCATCATTCACAAATAAACACTTAAATCCAATTTTCTATTTAGTCCATTTGGGCTTTGGGCATAGTGAATCTAAAGTGAAAATCCACCTGGATTCTTTTTTTCAGAAGGAGCTGTTTCCTATCTCCTTTCTTTAACAATGGTCTTACATGTTCTATTATAGTGAACCTAAGGCTACTAGGATCAGAATTATCCAAAAAATATCAAAAAATGTACTGCTAATGATGACTCCATAGTACAATTTTTATATCTCTGATATGTTCTAAAAATTTCTCTTTACCAGGTCTAATCATTTTTCCCACATACTGTACCTGACAAGGACAATATAATACATACACTATGTTGCTGGTAGAACAATTGACAAAATCTATAATTTCAATTTCCAAGTCTTTTTTGGGGGTGTCCATATATTTTTTACTGTGTAACATGTTTACACGCACTACAGGGACCACATCTATAGCAACCTTTTGGTTTAACAGGTAGCCAAGTTCTCACTTGTGGTTTTTCAGGTATATAGTGACTGCTACTTACAAAATCCCTTAGATTCTTTCTTCTGCTAAAGGTCACCCTTGGTTTCACAGAAAAAAATTAGGAACCCCACACAATTCTGACATGTTCCAATTTCTTAGTAAAGTGCTTTTCACTTGTGGAGCAATGGGACTGAATTCTAAAATGAAATTCAATTTCTCATTATTCTCATGGTCTTTATGTTTTGGTTTCAGCAATGTGTTTCTGTCCTGCACTGTGGCTTTCTATAAGGCTTCATCTTGGTCCATAGGACAACAACCTCTCTCTACAAATCTATGATACATTTCCTTTGCATGTGCCTCAAAACTCTCTGTTGAGGAGCAGTTTCTTTTTAAGAGACGAGATTACCCATATGGGATGGATGTAATCAAACTGGGGGGATGGGTACTCTTAACATGCAAGACCGAATTTCATGCAGTTTCTTTCCTATATTTAGTACTTTCTGTTGTCCCATCCATCCATCCATGCACGCTATGAGTGTCAGATCCAGAAAATCAATTTTCCTGTCGCTAATGTTGTAAGTGAATTTAAGATTCAGTGTGTTACTATTGAGAGTCTCCATAAAGCGTTCTGCATCTGTGCCTTTCCATATTATCAGGAGGATGTCTGTATAATGACTCCAAAAAGAAATGCAAGGTAATAATTCATTGTGTTCACTGAATATCACCCTCTCTTTCCACCACCCTAAATACAGATTTGCATAGCTGGAGGTTACAGTGGCCCCCATGGCTGTGCCTTGTAATTGTAAAAAAACTTTTCGTTAAAAAGAAAGCAATTATGTGACAAAATGAACTTCAGTGAGTCTAAGAAAAATGTAATGTAGGTGGAGAGGCATTTTCAAATGTCATATTATTCAGAAAAAAACTCCAAAGCTTGCAAGCCTAAATTGTGGGGAATGGAGGTGTAAAGAGAAGTCACATCCACACTGATCAAAAAAACTCCCTCCTCCCATGAGACATTTTGCAGTTTCTCAAGGACATGGAGGGAATCTTTTGTGGAAGACAGCAAAAACCATAGGTTCTAAAAAATAATCACAAAATCATGACAGCTTCTCAGTTAGGCAATTAATTCCCAAGATATTATGCCTACTGGGAAGGGGGGGAGTCTCCAAGTACCTGTGGATGTTAGGTAAGTAATAGAAAGTAGGTATCTGAGGTGACTCCATTTTCAGGTATTTAGCCTCATTTTCTGTAATAAAAACCCTCCTGCAGGCCCAATCTATAAATTCAAACAAAATTATCTGAAAATCCCTGGCAGGGTCCCCTTTGAGTACCCTATAAGTTTAAGTGTCTGACAAAAGTCTTAACGCATCCTGTTCATAATCTATCTTATTTAGTGCCACAGCGTTACCACCTTTATTGGCTTGATTCAAAATTATGTTGTCCAACTTTTTTAGCTTCTTAAATGCTAGACATTCATCCGATGCTAAATTAGCCCCAATATTATACCACTTTTTGCTAAATAGAGCTTCAATTTCTTTCAGCATTATATGTTGGTATGTTATTATGGCAGGGTTAGTAACCTGCAGAAAAATGTTGATTTAGGTTTAAAAATTGCTGCCCTGTCTGGAAAGCTAACATTATTCTGTATCGACACATTTATGTTTACTACCCCATTTGGTACCACATTATCTTCTGATAATTTACTAGAGTCCACAAATGCATTTCCAAGTTCATCAAACTCTATTTGTTCTATTTTTGTCTAAAAAAATACTTTCTTATTGTTAGGGTTTTTATTTTCCATTGTTACAGATGATGCACTTTGTGAGATATTCTCCTCAGACCTTTCTGAGTGCCTTTCTCTGATTTTGCTATTTCTATTATGCCTCCAGTTACTGCCCCCCCTTCATGATAGTTGTAATAGAAGTGTCAAATGGTTCTTAATCCCTTGAGTCCATTACGAATGATGTTAGATCCACAAGGTCTCTTAGTTCATTTCTATAGTTACTGGGATCAATTTCACTTTGCGTCTCCCCACCATTTTTTTCACTGCAAAAAAATATTTTAAATTAATTTTCAGAGAGATTTTGAAAAGTTCCACCTATAAATTAAATATGTTTACTTTGAGCAATGGCACAAAGCTGAAACCTTTTTCAGAACACTCTTTTCTGCAGTTGAGAAAATGTACTTACTTAAGTAGATTCATTATTTGGGGGTTCTTGGAGCGAGTTGCCCTCTTTGCTAGATTGTCTTTTTTGCCATTTTCCTGTTGTTTTCCTCATCTAGTTTTTCTTTTGTCTTTTGTGTTTGGCCTTTTTTGTCTAAAAAAATATTTTCTTATTGTTAGGGTTTTTATTTCCCATTGTTACAGATGATGCACTTTGTGAGATATTCTCCTTGGACCTTTCTGAGTGCCTTTCTCTGATTTTGCTATTTCTATTATGCCTCCAGTTACTGGACCCCCCTCTTCATTTGTTCCTTGAATTACTTCTGGTTGGGTCCTGCCTCTATGCACAGGTGTTTTTTGTGGTCTGTCCCAAATGAAAATCTGGCCAGAATTATAATCTTGCAAGTCCCTCTCATGTTTCGTATTTTTTCTTTTTATTATTTCTTTTTCATGGAGGCTTATATTTTTATTAAGTTCTTTTTTTTTTGTTTAAACTATGTGTGTATTTTAAATGTTTCTAGTTCCTTCTGCACATTCATCATTTCATTTTCACCTCTTCACACTTTTCTTTATTTTCCTCTATCAAGATTCTTTTTTTTTTTGCAATAGTTTTGTTTAATTAAAATAGAATTTCAAACACATGAACTTCTATCAGGATTCTAATCAGCTCATCTGGGCATGTGCTTAAGGCATTCTCCCATTGTGTTCTCCTTTTGAAATGTTCTATATCACACAAAGTTTTTATTTCTAGTCTCAATTCCTGTGACACCCTCTTATTGGAAAAATATTCTCCCTCTAAACTGTGTGTATTGTAATACAAAGATATTTTGGTTTTTAACAGTTTTTCAAGTGTCTGAAAAGAACTTTAAGGTCAGTCGTATCATCTGACTGATCACCCATGGTGTGTTGCCCAAAAAGATGAGTTGTCTGTGTCTGTGTCCTTTTAATTCTCTCCTGTAAGGACTCCAAACAGGACACTTCTTCTTCCTCTTCTTTTAGTTCAGTTTCTGAGCCTATATGTTCTTCTGATCCCCCCACCAGCATACTCATTCCAGCTGCACCACCCATCCACAAAGGATCATACTCTTCAGGTTATGAATGCTCTCACCATGTAGTTTCCAATGCTTCCAGGTGAACCACTCCCAAGTCCCACCTGAGCTAACTTAGTGAGCTTGATAGTTTTTCAACTCAGTGAGGGAGCATGAGTGGCTCGGCAAGTTCTCAGATCTTTTCACAACCCAGACTGAGTTGAAACCAAGAGAAGATGTCCTGAAAACTGAACTTGTATTGTTCAAATCTATTATTCACCATATTCTGTCATCCCCTTGTAGCTACATTGTGATATAGCAGCTACATCCTTGGGTCTGAAAGATTGGACTGAAGCCAATTAACAACATAGCAGCAACTGCAGGTAAAGGTATGCCACACCAACAATACTCAAACGCACAGTTTACAGTGCTTTAACCACCAGATGAGGATCTGCATTAATAAGCAGCCATAATACTTCAAAATGCACAAGAATGAATGTGATTCATTCAAAGGCTTCAATATCAAAAGGTAATTTAATTGGACAAACTAATGCATTCCCCTGTGCTTCAAGGGAGAACCCTCTTCACCAGTGGTGTGGAGTTAAACATTAGTGCTGATCTCTTATATATGCACAAGTGATAGAGACATGATTTAAAATCTGTAGTGCTTCACCAATCAAGTGTTACATACATCCTATGAGACGTGCTTTAAATATCCTTACAACACTCTATAAATACACATATTGTTTTACAAATCCATTAATACAAAAAGAAAAAAATGAGCACTAGGATCCCTGTGCAATTCATTCATCACATTTACAGGGGATCTGTGTTTCAATACCCTTGTTATAAACTTTTTAATATTTCAATTTCTTCATCAATAGAATTAAAATGCATGAATCAAGTATCACAATCAGTAAATCACATTGGGAAGGCTTTCATATTAATTAGTAGAGGGATCCATCATAAAGTCAATCACGCTAATAATTCTGCTTACTCTTTTTTAGATCCAAATAAATAATTTGAAATCTTTACATTCCTGTTGTGATTCCTGAAGTTATTATATAGAAACAAACCTAATCCCAGCCAAGAATTAAGAAAGTTGATGGCCTCATTCTTAAAACTTCCAGCTGATTATGATTTAATAAACACAAGGAGATTAACACATCAAAGTGGTAAAGGGTTTTTCTTCTATTTGAGTAGGCATCAAACTCACAGTGGGATAGAATTTGTATGTGTGCACAGAAAAGCTAATAATAGGCTTAGCTAATGCAGACATTGAGAGTTCTGTTACCTCTGACCATGGACTAGTCAATGAAACTTGAGCATTGTATAATAATAAAAAAAATAAACAGGTCATTTAGGTGGAAGTTTAGTTCCTCCCATTTATGAGATGAAGGCTTTAGACTAATGCTGCATAGAGAAAGTCAAGAATATTTTTTGATAAATTACATAGAGGTCACTTCAGATGGTTGCTTCTGAGAAGACTGTAAGGCATTTAATAGAGGAAGAATGAAAAGCTACTCACCCACAAAGAAAAAATGATTCAGCCAGACAGCTAACCAAGATGGTAAGTTATTAAAAGGATCTAGAAAAGAAATATAAATACAATCTTTTAGCTAAAACCCCACTTCTCTGTTAGATAATTAACCTAAAACATGAAATACAATATGCTTACACCACTCAGGTAGACTATGCATTGTTTCAATCCAGCATTATTAGGAGTCAGGAGAGAAAGCGGGCAAACATTAAGCATGCAGGCTCAAAAATATACAGAATTTAATGCCTGCTGTCAAGGATCTCTGTGGTGAAACTATATTTGATAGTGAAGGAATTAATAACATTCTAACTCAGTTATATAAAGACACTTATAAAGGAAATCAGGAAAAGTAACTGATATAAATGATTTCTTAATTCAAGCGAATATACCTAAATTAACCAAAAAAGACCAATAGGTGTTAAATGACTAAGTCACATAGATAATTAATGTTCATTGAAAAGTTGCCAGATGGGAAGACACCAGGCCCTGATGGCATAAGAAGTGAGTTTTACAAATTCCTGAGTGCAGAAATAGCCACATATCTACATAGAGGCATTAAAGAAGCACACGTATCAGGAAAACTGCTGACCTCTATGTCCAGGGCTTATACTGTATCTTATTAATTCTTAAAAAAGACAATAAAGCTACTAATTACTCCATCTACAGGTTAATTTTATCACTGATTAATGATTACAAAATTATTGCTAAAATTCTGGCTGTCCACTTACAGTATTTAATCATAAATCTTATAGGTAAAGAGCTGGTGGGCTTCAAAGAGGGGAGAACAGGATCTGACAATGTCAGAGGATTCTTAACTGTCTTTTGGTATATCAACAAACTAAAAACACCAGGAACAGTCATGGCTTTGGAAGTGAGGAAGGTGTTTGACTCTCTCAGTTGGAAATTAGTAGAGTTCCCCCAGTCACAATCTAGCCCTAGCAGTTAGGCAGAATGCCTCCATGCCAGCCACACCCCTTCCTCATCCCCTTCTACTTTAGAGCCATAGGGCCAGAAACTACCTCCAAGATCCTAAAGTCCCTCTCTACCAGGGGTAGCCCTGGCAGTGATGGGTTGTTCCCCTCCTTCCTTAAGCTCACATCTCCTGCAATCATTAAACCCCCTCTCACCTTTTTTTCAGCCTTGTCCTCTCCATGTCCACCATGCCTGATTCCTGGAAGCATACTAATGTTATTCCTATCTTTAAAGCAGGCAATCCGCTTTCTAATGATAACTACAGATTCATCCCCTCCTCCACCACCCAAGCAAGCTATTAGAGAGAATTATGTACTCCCAGCTTTTGGAGCACCTTGGAAAATATTCACTGCTGTGACCCCAGCAGCATGGTTTCTGCAAGCTCCACAGCACCATATCGGCCATAGCCCATTTCACTGACCATGTCCTCAGAAACATAGATTCAGGTAAGGCTACAGCTGCTGTATTCATGGATCTGACTAAGGCATTTGACCTAGTCAACCACCTCCTCCTGCAGTCTACTCTCCACCACCTTGGCTGCTCCTCAGAGACTTCCTCATATTTTCAGAACTATCTCAAGGCAGGTCTCAGTCAGTTACCACTGGAGCTGCATCCTCCCCTGCCCTGGCTGCCTCTACCAGGATACCCAAGGCTCCATGCTTGGCCCTTTACTTTTTTCCATATTTATCAGTGCACTCCTGACAGAATTTCTCCTGTGAGACAATTCTCTATGCAAATGACCTTGTTCTATTCCATAGTGACAAGTCACTTGCAAACATCTTCTCCATCCTTACCCTTTATTATGGTGCTGCCTACACTTGGTTTACTTCCAAAAAGCTCCCGGTGAATGAAAAAAAGACAAAAATCAATGTTATGTGGCTCATAACTGTTCCTCACCAAGGTCTCAAAAGGGGAATCCTCTCTACTTGTACTCACACCTGTTGCTCCCCCCTCAAAAAAGTCTCTAGTTATGGGGAGGTGGCCTATATCCAAATGCACTAGGTGCATGCAGGGGAAGGGTTCCCTAATCCTTATATTCTGGGATTGTCCCCAAATAGCTCCTCTTTGGACCTTAATTGAAGACTGCAGGGGCCATTTAATCCAGAACTATATATTTTGGGGGACTTCAGTACAATTTCAGTAAAAGAACATAAATATGAATTGTCTCTAATCTCCTTATCACTGAAGACAGTGGTCCTGAGGCACTGGTTAGACAAATGCTCTGTCTCATATCAGGAATGGTTACAATAATTATTGTATAATCTCAGAATGTAATGTATGATTGCAAGCCTCCATCATGGGCTTCCTAGCTTTGATAATAAATGGGAAAATTATATGCATTATAGACTATGTAAATTTCTTAAGATTAGTAACCAATGTTTGGATATTATTATTTTGGTGCTAGCATGTTATGATCTAGAATGGACATTCAGGTGTCTTTATTCTGTTACATTGTTGCACATTTTCTTTTGGTCTTGGAATAGCTCTACTGGGGGGTACCTGGAGGGAGGGAGGGAGGAGGGTGGGGGGCTTTTTGTAAAGTCTGTTGGTTATTCTGTTCTCTGAATGTTGTTGAATTTATTATATTCAATAAAGTTTATCTAATTTAAAAAGAAGTCTCTAGTTTCAAATACTTGTGCGTCACCCTGTACCCCTCCCTTACATTCACTGATAATGTTAATATTTTCATGCATAGAGTTAACCAGAAATTAGGAGCTGCCTACCATCTAAGACAATTCCTGTCCCATGAGGCACACCTAGCAATTGCACAAGGTAACCTTCTACCCCTTATTGATTACTACTCCCCCATATATTCCCCCATGTCGTCAGCCCTGCACTCAAGGCTGACATCAGTTTTCAACAGCATCTGCTGCTTTGTCCTTCTCACACTCTTTTCTACCCATCATTGTGACATACAGAAATTGCTTGTTTGGCTCCCACTTCAAGAATGCTTCAAATACACCTTGGGCTGCATAATAGACAATACACTCAGAGATGGTCCCTGTCCCTAATTCATCCCTACTGTCAGGAAAAGTGGCTACTAGGTGCCTCCATGAATCATCCATCCTCCCCCCTGTAGTTCCCAGAATCTCCACTGCCATGGGCAGCAAAGCCTTTTCCATCTCTGACCCCTCCTTAGGGAACAATCTCCCTACATTGCTCCACTTGTCCTCCTCCCACCTGTCCTTCAAAAGTGACTTTAAGTATTGGTTATTACTGGAAGTGAAATGCCACAGTCCATCTGTGTAAGCTGGGATGATTCTCCCCTCACCCCCCACATTTTGTGTGGGTCTCCCCACCCTTGTGACACCCTTTTTCTCCAGCTTCTTTCCAACCCCCACCTGACCATCTCTCCCCTCTCTATAGTCTACTCAACTGCACCTTGCTTATTGTGGACTGCTGTACTGAATTTTAAATATCCACCTGGTTGTTACTTGATTTTGTTATTGGCGTGCCTTTATGAAATTGTACTTTATATGGTTTACTTGGAAATTTGTCACCTTACTGTATTGTTCTCCATGTTCCTGTGATAGTATATATAGACTTGTCACTAGCCTACAACTCACCTTGTACCTTATTGTATTCTCATTTTTGTTAATACCTAGGGATGTGTGAAACTGAAAAATTTCGCTCAGTGAAATATTTCACCTAATTAGCACATTTAGCGAAATGTGAAATTTAGCCTGCAGTTGGACACAAAATTTCACTCCCAAGCTGGCAAAATTTCACTCATGGGTGAAATTTCACACCCACAGGTGAAATTTCGCCACCTGCAAGAGTAATTTCACCTCTCACAGTGAAATATTGTGGCCACTGGCCAAAGTTCTCCCTGGTGTCTAGTGATCCCCTCACCCCTCCAGCTATTCACTGGCTGAAATCTTTTATCTCTGACATCCAGTGGACCCCCTCCGGCCAATCACCAGCTGAAATTACATTAAATAATCACCCCCATACACACAAGTCACCCTGACCCCCATTTGTTTTATTTAAAAAAATAAAATAAAATTCAAGGGGTTCGGCATATCTCGGCTTGTGCCGGAATACACCAACTTGGAATTGGGCCCAGTAATAGCAGCATCCAGCAAAGCCCTTACTCAAAGATGGCTAACGCCAGACCACCCATCATTAAAAGACTGAATGAAGACTATCAAAAAAATTTACCTTATAGAAAAAGTCACAGCAGACCTTCATCTGCAAGCAGAAACATTTCAGGGAGTTTGGTATCCATTCAAGGTCGTGACAGAAAAGACAGAGGGGCACTCTGTACTTTCACAGCAAGCCTGGGGATACCCAAGTACTTAGGCATTATTATCCAGAAAACTGGTTTCCTGAGCATTGATCTTACTTCTTGCAATCCACCAATATATTTAACCCCTTCAAGTCTTTCTATATTTTTTATTCCTTTTTTATGATTCTTTTAACGTTTAGTTTTTTTGATTAAAATGTTTAAGGTTTACTGGATTCGGGTATTTTATAATTCAAGGAATATTAGGAATGGATAACATAAATATAAGAGGGCAGAAGTAGTGCATGGAGGAATGGTCATCTAGAAAATCCTTAGCTGTATTTTTCATTTTTTTTTGACAGAGAGACAGAGAGAGAGAGAGAGAGAGAGAGGGAAAGCAGCACAAAAATTCCTTAAATCAAGGAGGTTATTTTCTGGACTACACTGAACTGAATTATTACTTTTTGGACCTGTGTAAGTAACTAGTATTGATTCTGTTTTTGGGGTTGTCTTAGTTTTAACTTTAATTTGCCAGGGAGAAACTGTAGCTTGGAGATATTTGTAGTCATTTGTGACTAGACCTGGTACTTAATCTCTGTGAAATAGGTGTCTGAAAGGAAGGAAGGCACTCCCGTGGTGGAGGTCAGAGTTGTAGTTGATTGTTTCTGGACAGTATATGTTTACTCCCTCCCACCCTTCCCCACACCCCACCACCCCAAGCACATAACTGCCTTTATAGTAGGGGTTCTGACATCACTTCCCCAAAATTGCTAACAACATACACCTGTTCATATCCTTAAAGGCACAGCACACTGAATGGGGGTAGAGACACTCACAAGCGTGCACACACTGAAACAAGAACAAAAAACAACAAAAGAAAAACATCTGTAACAGGAAGGGACACAGACATGTGGGAAGTGGTGCAATGTACTGGCTGTGGAGCAGCAGTCTTCCAGGAGACATTCTGGAAACTACATTGCTGCCCTATCTGCAGGAACCTCTCTGGTCTGAGGGAGGAGGTTGCTCATCTCCATGCTGACCTGGCAATGATTCATAAAACCTGCTCCCCCAACCCCTGGACCACCCAGGCCACCACCACTACCTCAGAGGTTGCCAAGAAAAAGGAGTGGTTGGACCACAGTGGGCTCAGGGAGGGTAAGGGTGGAGGAACAGAGGTGCATCCCTCCTGTTGTGCTTCTCCATAATTCATTCTCCACTCTGGTGGAACATAGTTCCTCTATGGAGGCACCCACACAAGAGACAATGGAGGATGCTGGGAACCTCCACAATGGAGACCCACAGGAGGGTGGCACAGGACCCCACTGGGGAAGGAAAAAACTCCTGGTGGGGGACTTGATTGTTAGGAGTAGAACTGGGGAAGGGAAGGGAAAGGGAGGTAAGGTGCCTGCCCAGTGCCATGGCTTGGAGGGACAGGAAATGAATCCTCAGGATCACGGGAGCAGCTGCAAGGGGGAGTGAGCTGGATGTCATTGTCCACCTAGGTATGAATGACCTGGCTGAGAATGGTATCAGAGAAGTGTAACAGGAGTTAGTGGAGTTGGGGAGGGGCCTTAGACAAGTAGCAAACACGGTAACTTTCTTGGAAGTGCTATCTGTCTATGGCATGGATGAGGCTAGGGTACTCCGCAACATGGGATTCAATGACTGGTTGAAAAACTGGTGCAGAGCTCATGGATTTGGCTTCATTGGGGGCTGGGGCTCTACCTGGAGGGATGCAGGCTTATACAAGTGTGATGGTCTGCATCCATCCTGGAGGGGAACCAGAATCCTAGGTGATAGGTTTAAATCCTTCATTGGCAAGCATTTAAACTAGCCAAGGGGGGAGGCACTGAAAAGGAGAAGGAAAATCCTAGCCCCCCCAAAAGTCAGGGTAGTTAGTGAGGTAAACACCACGATAGAGCAGTCGATAGTGGAAAGGGCAGGGGTAAATGGAGAAGAAGAAAAAGGCAGTAAGGACAGGGATGGGGCAAAAAGAAATAAAGGCAGAAACAAAATGGGGGTAATGAGAACCAATGCCTGTAGTTAAGGTAAAAAGCTCCCTGAGATGGTGGCCTTGATGGAAGAGGGATGCTTGGATATCGTGGCAGTCACAGAAACATGGTACACAGAGAACTATGACTGGGATGTCAACATACCAGGGTACACAGTCTACAGGAGGGACAGGGAGGGAAGAAGAGGAGGAGAATAGTAACTCTCTATGTAAGGGAAGGGATCAAAGCAACAGAACTAAAGAGTAAACAATGAGGAGAGGAGGCACTGTGGGTCACCCTGGAGACTGGAAATGGTTCCACAATCTGCACAGGGGTTGTATACAGACCCTCATCTCAGGGGGAGGAAATGGACAAAGAAATCATAGAAGGCATCCTTGGGATGGCAGAGAAAGGTGAGATATTTCTGAAGGGGGACCTGACTATACCAGATGTTAACTGGAGCACCTTTGCTGCAGCCACATCCAAGAGCAGGGCCATTCTCGTTGCCCTACAGGGGGCATGACTCAGACAGCTAGTTTTGGAATCCACTTGGGAGGGAGCAATTTTAGACCTGGTACTCTCAAATGGGGAAGGAGAGAGGATCTCTGATGTTGAAGTGGGTAGCTATCTGGGAATAAGCAAACACCAAACAGTGTGGTTCACGATAAACTTACAGTAGTAGCCACAGACACTGCAAGCAACTTCCCAAAATTTCTTTGATATTTCCAGAAATATCTGATGCTTTTTGCATTTAAACAGCAGGGGCAGCAGTGAGAAACTCCTCAGAAATTTCATGAAATATCTGGAAATAGCTTGCAATGTCTGTGGCTACCGCTGTAGCTGTAGAGTCAAGCCACACAAAAGTGAAGGTATTGGACTTCAGGAGGGCTGATTTTGTCAAAATGGGAGAGTGCCTCAGAAAAGCACTAGCAAATAGGCAAGAAGGAGGGGTGGAGCAACAATGGGGAAACATCAAAACCGCCATCACAGAGGCAACAAGTCTTTGTGTGAAGCAAATAAACAAATCAAAATGAAAGAAAACCACTATGGTTCTCAAAAGAAGTGGCGGGGAAGGTAAGGGAGAAAAAAATAGCATTCAGGAAGTATAAGGAAACACAGAAGGAGCAGGACAGAAAATTGTACCAGTTAAAGCAGAAGGAAGTGGGCAAGGCAGACAGAATAGCAAAGGCCCAAACTGAGGAAAAGATAGCCAACTCAGTTAAGAAGGGGGATAAAACCTTTTATAGGTACATTAAGGAGCAAAGAAAGATGAAGGCAGGGATACTGAGGCTGAATAAAGAGGAAGTTGGTTGGGCAGAGAGCGACAGTGAAAAAGCAAGGATACTGAATGAATATTTCTGCTCAGTATTCACAATAGAAAAGCAGGGGGGGAGACCTAATCCAGTCAATAGAAGCACTCTGGATAGAGGGGTTGATATTAGTCCTTTCACAGAAGAAAGGGTTCTGAAAGAACTCTTAAAACTGAAGGTGGATAAAGCAATGGGGCCTGATGGAATTCATCCAAGAATTCTAAAAGAACTAAGGGAAGAACTAGTAACACCACTGACTACCCTTTTTAATAAATCATGGGAGGATGGTGTGGTATCTGAGGACTGGCGAAGGGTGGATGTGATTCCCCTTCACAAAAGTGGAAGCAAGACAGAGGCAGGAAACTACAGACCTGTCAGTTTGACCTCAGTGGTAGGGAAAATGATGGAATCACTTCTGAAGGAAAGAACTGTTGAGTACCTAGAGGACAGTGGGGCACAGGACCCAAGGCAGCATGGAGTCACAGCAGGAAGGTCATGTCAAACAAATCTAATTGATTTCTTTGACTGGGCGACCAAAGTAGTAGACCAGAGAGGGGCTGTGGACGTGGTCTACCTAGAATTTAGCAAGGCATTTGACACAGTCCCACTCAAAAGATTAATAAACAAATTAGCCAGCCTGGGAGTGGGTCCCAGGGTGGTAGCCTGGGTAAAACACTAGCTGTACAACAGGACACAGCGGGTAATAGTAAATGGAGTCCACAGTGATGAAAGGAGGGTTACTAGTTGGGTACCGCAGGGTTCAGTACTGGGGTCGGTCCTTCTTAATGTCTTTATAAGTGACATTGCACAGGGACCGGAGGGGAAGGTTTGTCTCTTTGCAGATGACACAAAGATCTGCAACAGGGTTGATATGCAAGGTGGGGTGGAAAGGATGAAAAGGGACTTGGTAAGGTTGGAGGAATGGTCAAATGTATGGCAGCTTAGAATCAACACAAAGAAGTGCAAAGTAACGCACCTGGGAAGCAAAAACCCAGGGCAAGTGTACACGGGGTGAGATACTGACAACAATAAAAATGGAAAGGGACCTGGGAGTAGTCATATCAGATGACCTAAAGGTGGGCCAGCAATGTAAGAAGGCAGGAAGGAGGGCAGGGAGGATACTGGGAAGTATTGGTAGAGGTATCACCTGTAGAAAACAGGAAGCTGTTGTCCCTCTGTACAGAAAGTTGGTAAGACCACATCTGGAGTACTGTGTACAGTTCTGGACCCCATCTCCACAAAGACATAGACGGGGTGGAGGCTGTCCCGAGGAGGGCAACCAAAATGGTGCAGGGTCTGCACCAGAAGCCAGATGAAGAAAGACTAAAGGAGTTTAAGATGTATAGCCTCGAGGAAAGGAGGGAGAGGGGGGATATGATAGAAACTTTCAGATACCTCAGGGGCATCAACAAAGTCTAAGAAGGTAACATCTTTCAAAAAAAGAGATGCACAAGAATAAGGTGCACAATTTGAAGATAGAGGGGGGACAGCTCAGAGGTAATGTGAGGAAGTATTTCTTCACAGAGAGGGTTGCAGATGCATGGAACAGACTTCTGAGGAGGTCCTAGAGTCAAAAACGGTGGGGGAATTCAAGACTGCATGGGACAGACACAAGGCAATTCTAGTGGGGAGTAGGAGGAAGTAGGCTGTTGGTTAACTAGGATCTGAAGCTTATCCAATAGGTAGGAAAATGGGCAGACTAGGTGGGCCAAGCAGTCCTTATCTGCCATCAAATTCTATGTTTCTATGTTCTTTACACTACAAATGTAACATACTTTCTGATTGTTGTGATGCCTTCTCCTGTGAATGTACTGTATGTATAGTGTGATCACCTGAATAAAGAAGTTAAAGAAATACAGTTTGGTTCCTATGGCCCTTGGTACTTTCTCACGTAGTGAAAATGAATTCCATTGGACATTAATCATGAGCTATCTTTAATGGCATGTATAAAATTATTGGGTTGGACCTGGCATTTGGCCCTGTTAAGGTATTATACCTAGTAGCCACATCACATAATTTCTTTTTGGGTCCTTTCTAGTATAATTTGGGCCCCCTTATCTTCCAAACACTAAAAGATGAGCCTTTCAACCCCTATATTTTCTTACTGGTAGTACATTCTTTTTTGTTATGTAAAGCATATTGGTAAAACATACTCTTCGGATGGTAAAGATGTTCCCAGAGACAATTGCAATGAATTTTTAAAACTTTAGACTTGATTTTAATTGTTAGATTTTGAGCTTTGTCTCCCATAAGTGATTCACTCATTCTTTAAAGTGAGTATTCTTGGAATTAACCTTAGTGCAGAATTTCAGTGGGATTCAGAGATTCACAGACAGCAGTATCTTCAGCAGGAGAAATGAGGTGGTATTGACACTACACCACTCACTGGTGAGATCCAACCTGTAGTATTGTGTCCAGTTCTGGTGGCCACACCTCAGAAAGAACATAGGGTGGAGGCAGTCCAGAAAAGGACAACTAAAATGGTGCAAGTGTTGCACCAAAAGCCCTATGAGGAGATGCGGAGGGAACTTAACATATACACCCTGGAAGAGAGGTGATCTAGTGATGACATGATGGAGACCTACAAGTACTTTACAGAGGTGAACAGGATGTAGCAGGGGAGTCTCCTACAAATGAGGAAAAGAACCAGAATTAGATGGCATGTAATGAAGCTGGAGGGGGAGGGATTTTTGGAAGGATATGAGTACAATAAGTGCTGCTTCACTGAGAGTGGTGGATAACTGGAATGAACTGCCAGCGGAAGGGGCGAAGGAAAAAACAATAGGGAGCTTCAACCACGTGTGGGATAAACATAGGAAAATAATAATAAATGGGTAGGGAGGAGGGAGGTTTGCCAGAGACCAGATAGTGTCTATGGAGACAGACTAGGCAGGGACCATTTTGGCAGGCGGTGGGTCAAGCAGTCCTTTTCTGCCAACAAATTTCATGTTTCTATTTTTCTAGTTAATAGCTTTTCATGCATATATCACACTGGTGGATCAGACCTGGCATTTTGTTCTAAAAAGCTTAAGTATCACACCACTGTGACCCATAATTCCGATTCCTGGAACGTTGTGACTCCTTTTTTGGCCCCCTTATCTGCCAGACACTGAAAGATGAAATGCCTGGCTCCTTTATTTAGATTTGTTGTTGCCCTTTTTAGAAACATAAAACATAGAATTTGATGGTAGATTAGGATTGCCTGACCCACCTAGTCTGCCCACTTCCCTACCTATTGTATAAACTCCAGATCCTACTTGATCTGCAGCAAACCTCCTCTATCCTACCACTATTGTTGCCATCTGCCTGTCCCATGCATTCTTGAATTCCCCTACCATTTTTGCCACCACAACATCCCCAGGAAGACAGTTCCATGCATCCAGCACCCTTTCCATGAAAAAATACTTTGTTACGTTGGCCCTGGTTCCCTTCCAGCTTCATATTGTGACCACTTGTTCTTGCACATCTTCTTTTCTGAAAGATGCTGCCCTCTTGAATTCCATTGATTCCCTTGAGTTATTTGAATTTCTCTATTATATCCACCCCTCTCCCTCATTTCCTCCAGTGTACACATATTGAGTTCCCTCCATGTCTTCTTGTATGGTTTCTGCTGTAGCCCCTGCACTATTTTCATTGCCCTTCACTGGACTACCTCCACCCTGTCAATGTCCTTTTGGAGATGAGGTCTCCACAACTGCATGCAGTTCTCTAGATGAGATCTTACCAACTGCCTGTACAGTGGCATCACCACCTCCTGTTTTCTACTGATGATACCTCTCCCTATATATCTTACCAATAATGTATGACATTTGTTCAAAATATATTATTTGGCAGGTAAGGAGGGTCTTCAAAGTCATTATGGCTAAAGTTAAAATGTTTTACTTGACCATTAGTTCTAGATTTTGGTCCCTCTGGCCCCTTGATATTTCAAGTCTCTGTCAAAATGATTTACATTTAATGTTGCTCCATTTGATAACATTTTCTGCATGTATGATATTGCTGGGTTGGACTGGGCATTCAGTGCTGGTGAGTCCCTGAGTGCCACCATTTCAAAAACCAATCATTTTTGTTTAGACCCTGACCAACACCTTTTTGAAACAATGTATCTCAAAAACAGTAATAAACCCTGGACCTCTACATTTATTTCATATCTAGTTGTCAAATCAGTGCTTTGCCTTCATGGCAGTATGTCAGCTGCTTCAAAAATAACAGTTTATGGAGGGATTACAACTTGATAGACCCCTGAAATTATAAAAATCCCCATCTTCACCAGTACTCTTTTTTTCTCGGCCTCCCATCAGTCTTATTACTGTATACAGTACAAGTCATATTAAACTGTTCCACCAGTGAGTTGGTTTAGCAGTTTTTTATAGTTACCAATGTAATGGCAACTCATACTGCATTATTTTTCAGTGTTTAACCAGCTCAAGAGCAAATGTTTCTAAAATGTTTTTGCAACTCAGTTGGGATGCATCTGCAGTCCAGTCACAATGCAATGAAAAGATGAGTTTTAACTCTTAGGAAACTGTTTGTGAATTTTTTTGTTGCATCCAGCAACACTTATGCAACACAATCAGAAATGCTAAAGCAACTCATTGGAGAAACAGTTTAATGTGACTTGTAGTGTAGATTATTTTTTGATTTCTAGCTCCATAGAGTACCAAAATCAAACCATTAAATATTATAGTATTGTATTATCAGACCATGCCCCTATATTAGTTACTTTTCAAGTCCCAAACCTTGATAAGGTCCCCTCTTTTAAACTAGATCCGATATTATTAAAGGACTCACAATTTATTGAACACATAAACAGAGAAATAGATTTTATTTTCTCTGTCAATACTACCCTAGTTGCAATCATGGCTACAATCTGGGAATCATTCAAGGCATATATTGGGTTCCATCATCACTTTCCAAATCACACATAATAAAAAGAGAGGTGCTAAGCTAAGACAATTAGAAAATAGTATTGCTGACTTAGAATTAAACCATATGCAATTTAATGACACTCAGACTTTTCTAAAATTAACTTCTTCTCAAAGAGGAATTCAATTGCCTAATGGCAGAATCAGTAGAGAAAAAAGTTCCATATACGAGGAGTAAATATTACTCTAATGGAGAGTGCATACAAAAGATTATGACCTGGCAGCTGAAATCAGTACAAAAAAGGAATACTATTACAGAGATTAAAGATGTATTAGGGCAAACTCACGCAATCCATAAAAACATTAATAAGGCATTCTTTAAATTCTACAAGGAGTTATACACATCAGATAGCCCAGGCCAAATCAATATTGATTCAGAATTTTTTTCAAACCTTGAGTTCCCAACCATCCCTCCTCAATTCATTGATGAATTAGAATAGGATATAGCTGAGGAAGAAATTACCTCTGCTATCAAGAACCTTCCCCAAGGCAAATCCCCAGGCCTGGATGGACTACCAATGAATTTCTATTAAGTTTTCCTACAGAAATTAGTCCCATGGCTTTAGAAATTATTTGATCATATTGATGACTCTAAGCTTCTGGCCCCTTTACTTCAAGAAGCTACAATCTCATTGTTCCTTAAAAAAGACTAGGATCCTGAGAATCCTGCCTCCTATACTCTGACATCCTTGTTAAACTCTGATGCAAAAATATTAGCTAAGGCCCTGGCTGCCAGTCTCAAGAACATTCTCCCCACACTGATTCACCCTGATCAAAATGGCTTTATTAAAAGCAGGTCTCTAAATTCTAATATACGTTGTACTATCACTATCTTGGATAGCTTCCAAAATGTTGATTTATGCTATTAACTGACACAGAAAAGGCTTTTGATTGGGTTGAATGGCACTACATTAAATTCATCATAAAAAAGTATGGTTTTGAATCCTGATTTTGCAACTGGATTAGCATACTTTACTCAGGTCTGGTAGCCAGGGTCAAGACCAATAGGAATCTTTCTCCCCCGATTCACTTAAAACAGGGCATCTGTCAGGGATGCCCCATATCTCCCCTGATATTCACCCCGGCCATTGAACCAATGGCTATTGCCCTAAGAGCTTCCCCTAATATACAGGGCTCTATAATCCAAGGGAAGGAACATCACATCAGCCTTTACGTGGATGACACTATGATCTATGTGGAAAACCTGAATAAGTCTTTCCCTTTTATTCTAGAGATCTTGATGCAATTCGGGAAGTCTCAGGTTACAAAGTGAATTATGCAAAGACAGAGGTCCTAGAATCTCCATCCCACACAGACCCTTTTGTTTCTTCAGCTCCTTAGGATACCAAAAAAGTCTCTCAGATTACCTATTTGGGTGTGAAACTTGATAATAAATGTCAGAATTTACATGTACTAAATTCTGACCCTTTAATGCAAAATGTTAGCAGACTTCTTTCACATTGGGAAACTCTCCCCTACACACTGATAGGTAGAATTAATGTAATCAAAATGGCCATTCTTCCCAAATTTATGTTTATCTTCCAAACATTTCTGGTAATTACTGTATATCAGAGACCTTTTTTACGGGGCTTGAGACTAAGTAAAATGTTTCTTTGGAAGTGGAAATGCCCAAGACTAAAAGTAGCTAAATTAATATTCCTCAACTCAGAAGCTGGCTTGGCACGTCCACATTTAAAAATCTACTATTTTGCTGCTAATGTTGCCATTATCTCCTCTTGGTTTAAGAAAGACAGACAAGATCCTTCCTTTTTTATTGAGTCCTCAAGCACCTCCTTTCACAGCATTAAACACATGCTATACATAGTTGCCAAGAAAATTAGGTGAAAATTGTCTTGTACAACTAGTACCACCTTACTTGTCTGGAACAAGATCTTTAGCAACAATAGACAAAAGGGCTTATTCTCTAAACACACTCCAGTCTGTTTTAATACTCTTTTTCTGCCCTCACTCCATAAAGCCATTTTCAAGGACTGGTATTATAAAGGATTAAGAGAAGTTTCAGACTTTATGGAAAATGGTCTAATGTTGGATTTTGACACTTTAGCTAAGAAATAGGATGTCTCCAATTCTCAGTTTTCTGTTTTCTTCACTCTGAGATTTTATCATTAAAAATATTCGCAATACTAATAATGTTCAACTAATCGACCTAGAAAATCTGTTCACGCTATCTTATCAACCAAATTTGATTTCTAAAATTTACAAAATTCTCTTACCCTCCTCCTCTTCTATAATCAACAACTTAAAATCCATATGGGAAGGAAAATACAACACTTCTATTCCCCTTAATATCTGGAAAAGGTCTATCAATATTAAAAACTGGGGCCTCAGATCTATTAGAATGTAGCAGATCTTATTTAATATCCTCAATTAGGTATATTATACATAAGCCTTCTTAAATAAGATGAACCCAAACATTCCTTCATCCTGCCCTAGGTGCCAGCATGACTTGGCTACATTAGAACACATGTTTATAGGCTGTCCAAAATTAGACCATTGGTGGGACTCAGTTCTGACATTTCTTTCAGAGGCTATTCAGACCCCTCTGGACAAAAACTCTAAGTATATGTTGCTAAGAATTGGGCCATCATATAGCCTATTACCCCATTCTAAGCAGAATTTGATGAATATTTGTCTAACTCAAGCTTACAAGCAAATTCTTTCAAAATGGAAAGACTCTGAACCCCCTCAATTCAAGATTTTGTTAAACACCCTCACTACAATTCATTCTTTGGAACAAATACATTTTACTTCCATCAAACAAATGTGGAAAAGTATGAACTTCTATAGTCACACCTTAAAGCCAAGTTTGAAGCCATGAGCATTCACTAAGGATGGATTTTCTTTCCTTCTTTTTTATGTTTTATGATTTGGTGCTACATCTTCTCTATATTTATATTTATATTTCAATTAATACTTCTCTCTTCTGAAGATATAATGTGCCATTTAAACTGTAATCTCTGTATTGCAGAACTTTTTTTCTTATTAATAGAATAAAATTAATATCTAGTAAATTATTTTTCTGAAATGTATGATCTTTTGGGAAAATGCATTATTTAACTGGTAGAGCAGGCAACGATGTGTGAAGTCAGTAATGGAGCTGGTAGCTAGCGTGTTGTGATTGTGCAATGTATGGATTGCAAGCTTCAGTAATTTGTGGTGTACATGGCTTTTTTGGGCTTTCTGTTCCTGGGGAACTACCACTATTTTGGGGTACTGAAGGCACAGGAACCCTCTTGAGGAGCATTCCACCCCTAGCAGTGCCACAGGTCACAGTCCTTTGTCCAAAGGTACATTAGGGAAGAAGATCAGAAGGAGAGAATTGATGTGCCAGAGGAGAGGGGGGATGATGTTTGGTGCAAGGGAATAGGCATCCAAAGGTCATTGTTGGAATGCACTGGTAGGAAACGCTCAGTGGGGCATGGTGACAGTCAGCTGCTGCTCCATCAAACCTCAGGCATAGTGAGAAAATGTATTGGTCCAGTCGGCAAATATGTATAGAGTTGGTAGTGCAGTTGGTTACTAGAGTGTTGTGCTTATGCAACATATGAATTGCAAGATTGAGTGGCTTGTGGTCTACATGGTATTGTTTTCTTTCACTGCTTGAAGTTTTCATTGCATTTGAACTAGTTTTCTTGAACACAAATAGCATCAACTTTTTCTTTCTTGCACTCTCTAGCCAGTGATGTCTTTTCACTGCTTGACATCTGATTAATGTCCCTTTTCATGATCAGTCATTCTGAAATTGTCCTTAGAGTCTGTCATATTTGACCTATGCTGAAGAATTGTGCAATGGGATGGGTATTTTATATTGTGGATTTGATGTGTCTGTCTCCCACTTTGTGGACATTGTACCAGGTCAAGTCCTGTTACTTGATGTGACATTTCATAATTAAAGATACATCTAATTAATGTTTATGGCCTGCAGCTAAAGGGTATGAAAGTGAATCTTTTTAAGAACTCAATCTGTTCTGCATACTTCATAGTGGGTGACCCTGGAGGGGGGAATTCAACTGTAGGATGTCAAAACAGGATTGGTGCTCCCAAACAAAGTATTAAGAGACATCAAATTTCTAAGTAAAATGGTTCCCACCACTGGGTTGTGAGATGGCTATGAAAATGTGCATGTAGTATAATGTTCTGCATTCAACAAAGAGCCCCATAGTAACCCCAATAGATTTTCTCTTCCTTACAAAATTTGTGCCTTTTTCCCCTGTATTTGTATGGCCAGTAGAGATCTTGGATCATTATTTGATAGGGTTCTGCTGTAGTACAACTTGTTTCCCTACTATGGGGAGAGGGGTATGGAGGCTAAATTGCTCGATTTTATAAGAACAATCAATACAGGATAGATGGGCAAAGCTATATTTTGTCTGAACATCCATGCAATGCAAGTACAATACCACTACTGATTGGTGGGAGGATTCAGAAATAGAATTTAAATCATTTTTTCAACAATAGGCAAGACCTGGATGTAA
The DNA here is from genome assembly GCA_016271365.2 of Neoceratodus forsteri. Lineage (NCBI taxonomy): Eukaryota > Metazoa > Chordata > Ceratodontiformes > Ceratodontidae > Neoceratodus > Neoceratodus forsteri. Next base: position 394,861,378 of record CM028135.1, on the reverse strand, counting down.
TGCTAAACATTTCAAGTATTTGACCTTAAGTATAGTACTACCACTGTATAGATCGCTGGTCAGGCCTCACCTGGAAATACAGAGTCCAATTCTGGAGACCTCACCTCAGGAAGGACATTGATTAGGTAGAAACAGAAAAAGGTGATAAAAATGATTCAGGGTCTGCAGTACATGTCCTACGAAGAAAGACTTAGGGAACTGAATATGTACTCGCTGGAGAAGAGAAGAGAGGTGGGGGCATGATTGAAACATTCAAGCACATTAAAGGCATTAACAAGGTACAGGCACAGGAACTTTTTCACTTCAAGAAGTGCTCCAGGACCAGGGGACATGACCTCAGTGTGCAAGGAGGGAAGTTCTCTACCAACACCAGGAAGTTTTTCCTCACAGAAAGAGTGGTGGATGCTTGGAACAGCCTGCCCCAAGATGTTGTGTGGGTCAACACTGTGGGGGGATTCAAGAATGCATGGGATAGACACAAGAGAGCCCTGACTACAAAGGGCAACTAAAGAATCAAAATAGGTCTAAAACAAATGGGCAAATTAGATGGACCTAGCAGTCTCCTTCTGCTGTCAACTTCTATGTTTTTATGTTAACTTGACAGGTTGGTGTCAGGGAATAAGGAACACAATGGATGGTATTCCCCTCAAATAAAGAAATTGAAGTTTTATTTTTTATCATTAAGATCCCATGAAGGAGATTTAAAAACTAACTGGAAAGGGTTATCAGATGTTGTACAGCAACATGCAGACACAGGGTTTGTTACATTTGCTTCTGTACACATGCCCATAAAGCAATTTCTACAAGGGTTGGAATTACCTAGCCTGTACCCCCAAGCACAACTTTCCATGATCAAGCCAATCTTCCTTGATAATTTGAGTGGTAGTCCTTTCTTTAAACTCAAAGATGGCCCCATGCTTCAATGGCTTGCCCCCCAGCATTCTACAAGTCCTGGGTGCCTATTTTAAGCTCGATGTGGTGAAATTATTTAATTTTTATTTTGACCAACAATGCATTATTGGAATCTATGTCATAAGTCTTCTTGATTATTTTGTTGTTCTTCTTCTTTGAAAGGGATAGATCTGTGCTATTCAACTGACATCCTATCAGCCTACTAAATATGAATCTCAAGTTTCAGTCAACAGTTCCACAGAACTGCTTAGGTAGCTCAACAGGGTATCTCTTCAGTCAGGCTAAAGCCTGTTTCATTTCAGGTTGTTCAATAAGAGATTATCTAATAGCAATACAGGAACTGGTGGAGAGAGGCAACAAGGGAAAATGATGTGTGTTCTTGTTAGCTTTAGATCAAGACAATGCATTTTATAAAATGGCACAGTCTTATTTGTTCTGAGATTTTGTGCAGTATGGCATTCCTGAAACATCTGTGTCTTTTGTTAAATTCTGTTATCAAAATATGTGTCTGATTCCAGTAGTTAATTGGTTGTCGGGTGCTACCTCCTTAGTGGCTTGGGGAAGAGGTCAGACAAGGCTGAATGGTCACCCCACTCCTCTAAGCATTCTGTCTGGATGATTATGTTCTAATACCAGTGGAGGAGGAGGAGCATCAGTAAAAGATGACCATCTGAGTGATTTGCTGTGCATGATAAGCTCTCGGGGTAAGAAAGCCAGCAGACAGATGGACAGTGCAAGCTATGTAGGTTAAGCTCCGTGGTTTGCGGAGGTTATGTTGAAGCAGCTCAGAAGAACTAGAGAAATATCAGAAGCTTTTACTGATGAAATGCCAGCTAGAACAACTAGGGTTAACAAAATGAAAAATCTGAAGGACTCCAAGGCATCGCCGTTTGCTCAGTCCAGAAGCAGCTCAGCAGTACATTCAGGCAACACAGGAGGGATCCCTACTTTCACAAGGTACGTTGGTAATTTTTAAAGCTTTTGATTGTATTATTCCTGTGAACAAACAAGTCAATGCAGTGCAGTTTGAAAAAGAAATATTAGTCTGCAATGTGGAGTCTTTTGTTTCTGAGCAGGTTAAACCTGTTCGATCCCTCATGCAAACAGACACTATTTCCCTTCTGAAAGGGAGCACTAAAAGCAAAGCTCTGGTACCAGCTAATTGTACATAACATTTGATTGTGGAATATTTAGAAATGCCATTTGGTAAGCAAGAAGATGATCCTTTACAACTAGCTACGATTACTATTATAACAAAAACTAGAATGGCTAAGAATTTAGAAAAAATGGATAAACTGGATAAACTGGAAGCAGATAAACAGCATAATAAACACAAAGAAGACCAAAGAGACCATAACAAGGTTCAAAGTCAGGTGGAAATTGCAGACCCTTTAATTACTGATACCTTGGAGGAAGATGCTACGTATAATGCTGTCTCTGACAGATTTGAAGAATCTCAGCAGATGATTCTACAGGAGTTACAAATGGGATCTGGAAAGGTGAACTCAACAATTTCTATACTGGATCAAAAATTTTCTGAGATAGTCAGAAAACTGGATGTCTTAACTTTCAGAGCAGATGATTACAAACTGAGGGTGAGTGTGATGGGGGATCAATTACTGAAAATCACCTGTGAGGTAACTAAATCCTCCAGGGAGCAGGAAGCTTTGAAGCTGAAAATAGATGACTTAGAAACAAGATTCTGGTGAGAAAATCTAAAAACTGGCAATTTACTTGAGGGGATAGAAGGGACAGACCCCCTGCATTTTTGTGAATAATTGCTTACTACCATTTTAGGATTGAAATACCCAGAACAGAAAAAAAGAGCTAGAGCTCACAGAGCCATCAGCTCTAGACAAGATGACTCACATCCCAGATTTATGTTTATATGTCCACTTCACTACCAGGATCAAGAAAAAAGTGCTGTACAAAGCAGAGTTGAAAGGGGGCTTTATTATAAAGGACTCAAGTTGCAGGTATTCCCTGATTTACCACCCTCAGTCTGGGCAAAAGGCAAAATGCTTGATGCAACCAGAGACAAACTGAAAAAGGAGGGTATTCCTTTCTCACTCTTGTACCCTGCTAAGTAATGGTGCATATCGATGGCAACATTTGTTTTTTTCATTCACCATATGAAGTGGGTGAAGCATTCCAAAAAAAAGCAAGATATAAATCACCTGTTACTTTTTTATCAGTTCATCCTTCAACTGCCCAAATGGAGGCAGATGTTTCACAATCTGCAGGTTCAGTAGACATCACTGAAGCCATGGAGAAAATGTAAAACATAACTAAACTGTGCTAACTTATTTTGATATGGCTTTTAAAAAAAAGGAGAGAACATTTTTTTTTTATTTGGGTCCCTTTTCCAATTTTTGTTGGACCAATGCAGTGACCCTCCTCTCCTTAAAATGTGAGATAAAATGTGAGAGATACATTAAAGGAAGTATTACTTAAGAGGGAATATGTTATGACAAGTTTACAAGATAGTGGAAAAGAGAAGGTGTCAAAGAAGATAAGATGGGGAAAAGGACATGCATATAGAGGAGCACAGCTGTATATAGGTAGGCACATATGTATGAACTTAATAGATAGGTAAAGTTTAAAAGATTAAACAGGCTTAGGGTATAGAGACATGGGGTAGGGCTGTAATTCTGAGTAGATTTAGGGAATCAAAAAGAGAAGGGACCTAACAGTTAAAAATCCTTTACTTTAACTTTTGAAAAAGGAATTAAATTTTTTGGAATCTTTGCTTGGTTCAGGCCTGTTTTTCTTGGGGAGGGTGGGCTCTCTTAACATCTCATGCACAGCATACGGTTAGTCATCTTCAGAAGACTAAGGGTTAGGGAGTGCAGGCCGGTCAGAAGGCCAGTCTGGGGGTGAGGTTAGGAGGTACTTAGGGATTGAGAGTGGGGGGAAGAGTTATTGGGCAGGGATAAAAAGAAAAACATTCAATTCACAATCTCTAATATCTGTCACGGGTGTAACATGAAAAAATGATTAAATGGAGTTTCACTATTTGAATTTTGGGTAGTTTAGTTTACATGAAGTCTGCTGTCCATCACAGAACTTACATTTATTATGGAAAATCATAGCTTATAAGAATGGGGTTAACAGAAAAAAAAATATGAGTAAATTAAGATTCATGACCGGATTTTGAATGTAGCTAAAGATAGAATTAAAATTCGAAACATTGTGAATTATATTAATAATAAGAAAATTGATTGTTTATTACTTCAAGAAACACATTTTAATAAGGCGAATGCTTTATACTTTGCAAATTTAAGTCAAGCCATAGGAATACATATGGATTATACTAATAATGTCAGAGGAGCAGACATTTTTGTGAAGAAAAAATTAAAACCCCAAATACTTAATCCCTATACGGATCCACAGGGACAATATGTTAGCTGGAAATTAATTATATCTCAAGAACAGTTATCTGTATTCAGTCTGTATGCTCCTAATGAGAAGGAGCTCTCCTTTTTCACTGACATATTTCTCCAAGTGGCTTCTTGCGATAGCCCATGCATTATAGGTTGGGATTTTAATACAACTCTTGCATCTTTAGACAGATATCACTCAGCTCTGAAATGCAAAATTAGATCAGCTAACTTAATTAGCAACTATATGCAAAAATTAGCTTTATTAGGCTCGTTCTGTATTTTTTTTTTGCCAACATTATCAAAATTCTCTTACTTTTTCTAAAACTTGTAACACGTATTCTAGATCAGTGTAAATCTTATAGACCCATTTCATTATTGGAATAATGTTTTAAAATTTTTGTTAAGATACTAGCAAACAGATTGTCTAAGATCATACCAAAATCATACATGATGATTAGACTGGCTTTGTTGGTGGAAGGAGGATGCAAATTAATAGCAGGAGAGCACATACTATTGCAGAATATGCCTATGTGACAGAAATGGTTATTCTTTCTCTTGATGCTGAAAAGGTTTTTGATAGGGTACATTCGCAATTTCTGTTTGAACTTCAGTGGCCTTTGGCTTTGAAAGAAGATATCTTGGTTGGATAAAATCTATCTATTCCAGACCTTGAGCTAGAGTCAGATCTAACCAAAAAGTTACTGTGAATTTTTTGTATTTTTTTCAAGGTACCAGACTGGGGTGCCCACTGTCTCCCTTATTATATTCAATATTTTTGGAACCATTAGCAGTTCAATTAAGAACCCACCAGGAACTCAAAGGGATACAAGTAGCTAGCCAGACATACAAAGATTTCTCTCTATGCAGATGATATCCTGTTATTCATATCAGATCCTAAGAATTCATACTCTGCGTTGTTGAATTTATTTATAGATTTTGGAAAATTATCTGGATATAAAATAAACTGGGGGAAAGTAAGGCCCTATTCTTGTTTGATAATATAGATTTACCAAATAATCATCCTTTGAAAGGACTACACAAGCAGGCTATGAAATATCTTGGTGTTCAGATATCTACATATAAAGATCTATTTTATAAATTAAATTACCTGCCAGTTTTGGACAAAATTAAACAAGATCCAGAAAGATGGCAATTATTACCATTAGTGCTTATTGGGAGAATAAGCATAGTAAAAATGAATATTTTACCAAGGTTACTTTTTCTTTTTCAATCTGTGCCACTTCTGATTCTGAAAGCTTTTTAACAGGAAATTGAAAAAAATGATAAGGACATTTTTTATGGGGAAGAGGACATCCTAGAATTGTCTTAAAAATACTTTAGCTGCCTAAAGAAAGAGTGGTCTGGTATTACCCAGTCAATGATGGTACCATCTGGCAGCACAATTAGAGTGTGTATTTCATTGATTTAGGGAGGATGGCACAAAGACCTCATGTTTTCAGATGGAAGAGACAAAATTTCTCCTTTATCTTTAAAACAAGCTTTAATGATAAACCTTAATAAACCAAACTGTTATAAAGAGGTATTATCTTCTACTAAAATGGCTAGCTATATTTGGAATATTACACAAAAACTATTGGGGGATTCCAAACTTTTTTCTAGATTTATGCCTATTATAAATAATATTCATATCCCTCTTTCTGTGTCAGCAGATTAGTCTAAATCAAATTTGCATGAACAAAGGATGAATCAAATAAGTAACTTCTGCAATGAAATTGAATTCATGTAATTTGCAACTCTGCAACAGAAATTTAATCTAATAAATCAATTTATCCATGCCTAGAGGTTAACATTTTTTTAAGCATAAGAAAGATTACTTGATACTTTTTCTATCTAAACTAGAGGAACTGATACTGAATATGAAATCAGATATGCATGCCTTCTATAAACTTCTTACTCAAAACTCTAATATATCCATAGCAGAGCTAAAGAAATCTTGGGACTGGGAGAAAGCTCAGATAATGTCTCAGACTAACTGGCAGAAAATTGTGGATTTTAGTGGAATTAAAATAAAGAACAATAGATTAAAACAGATTTACATAAATATTATCTATAGAACATTTTCAACACCAGTTAGGCTAAGTAAAAAGGGAGCCACCCCTTCGGATTTATGTCAGAGGTGTTTACTGGAGAGAGGTACCCTGAACCATATGTTGGTATCCCATAATGCTAATTAAACTTTTGGAAAAAAATCTTTTTACTCTTTGGAAACATTTTGGGTCAGGACTTTCCCTTTGACCCTAGCACTGCAATATTTATATGTCAATCGGAAGCAGAAACTCAGCAGGTGCATACAATTTTAATTAACATGGGGTTGTTAGTTGCAAAAAACAGCTTTTTTGCTCTACCTGAAATATGTGAAACCTCCAGATTTATTGGAATGGCTGAATTTAGTGTATGAACTAAATAAGTTGGAATGGGCATTTTATAATATGGAAAATGATCATATCAAATTTCAGGAAGTGTGGTCTCCATTCATGAGAGCTTTGGGATTGATAATACAAATTAAATATTATAGAGTAGGAAGGACAGCATGAAGGCAGGGATCAGGTATAGTGGCAATGATGAGAGCATAGGTTTATGATTATAAGGTTATGATTATAAATGATGATCATTACACCCAACTCTGAGCCAGGAAAGAAAAGAAAAGAAAAGAAAGGAAAAGAAAAGAAAAGAAAAGAGTTCAGCCTGGATCTTTTATTATCAAATTTGTATGCCTCCAGCACTATTTGTGACTTGTATCACTCAATACACTCCCTTCCAATGAAGGCATTAGCATATCCTGATGACATATGTATTTTTTGTTTAATTTGATACAGCCTGGTCATGGAGCTATACTCATATTAAAGAATTTTACTAGAACATCTGTAAACTTTGACCAGATATAGACTGGTAGTGGAATGTCAGTCTATACTTGTTCTTGGTACTGTACTGAGACATGTAGACTCCAAACCAGATCTATTAGAGGACACAGCTATAAATAAATCTAATGGACAGACCTGTGGCTGCTCCCCATATCACACATCATTTTCAGGACAGCTGCAGGTGGTTGTGATTGCACTGCTTCATGCGCTGAATTCTGAAATGCTGGCAGAGAGGGAGGCAGGATCAGCCAGATAAATTACAAATAATAAACCATGGCAAAGCTAAAAAAAAAAGTTACTTTTTCTGTAAGTGCTAATTGGGCTCTGCCTCACACTGAGATGAGGCCCATTTTTATGTGGGAGTTTCTTTTAAAATCTTTACCTTGAATTATTGTGTATTTGTACTGTATTTGTTTTCTTTTTGTGTAAGGCACCCAGAGTCTCTGGGATTGGGCACCATAGAAATACTAACATACTGTTTGCCAGCAGATTAGGCCTTACGGTCTATCGAGTCTGCTCGAACCTCAGATCCCTAGTTGGGTGCCGAGGCCCTCCCCTCCCTTGTGTTCCAGAAACCCCTATCATCCATCCCCACGCCCCTGGGACAGGCCATCATCTGATACATCCACTTTCTGTGTCTGTCCCACCCTCTCTTGAAGCCCTCCACTGTGGATCTCTGAACCAGCTCACCAGGCAGTGCATTCCAAGGGTCCACCACCCTCTCAGTGAAAAACTTCCTCCTCTTTCCCCCTCACCCTTCCTCCTTCCAACTTCAAACCATGCCCTCTGGTAATACCTCCCTGCTTTAGTCTTAAGATCCCTCCATGTTTACCCTATTTATTCCTTGAGGTACTTGAAGACCTCAATCATTTCCCCTGTCTCTCCTGCCTCCAATGAAAACAGGCAGAGCTCCTCAAGTCTGTCTTCATACGTCAAATCCCCTAGCCCTCATATCATCTTAGTTGCCCTCCTCTGTACCCTCTCCAGGAGCTGTATGTCCCTCTTCAAGTGTGGTCTCCAGTACTGCACACAGTACTCAAGGTGTGGTCTAACCAGTCCATTGTACAGCGGCAAAATCATTTCCTTGCTCCTAGAGGTGATCCCCCTTACGATGCATCCCAACATCCTGTTTGCCTTGCTAGCTGCTCTCCTGCACTGCTCAGAGTTATTCATACATGCATCCACCATCACCCCTAGGTCTTTTTCCTCCATTGAGGCCTCCAGCACCTCCCCTTCCAGGGTGTACCTGTGTTTAGGGTTTCCCCGCCCAAGATGCAACACCTTGCACTTGGTGATATTGAAATTTAATTTCCATGTGTGAGCCCAGCTTTCCAGGGTGTCCAGGTCCCCTTGCAGGGCCAACCTCCCCTCTTCTCCCTCAACTACTGCTCCCATCTTGGAGTCATCAGCGAAGAGACTCATTTCACACCCTATACCCTCTCTGATGTCAGATATGTATGCATTAAACAGGATCGGACCCAGGACCGAGCCCTGCGGTACCCCACTACCAACCTCTCTAGGGTTCGAGAGCTCCCCACAGACCACTATTCTCTGGGTGAGTCCAGCTAGCCAGTTTTCAATCCATCTGACCATCAAAGGGCCTACTCCTAACCCCATCAGTTTCTCAACCAGACCATTGTGGGGGACAGAGTCAAACACCTTGCTGAAGTCCAAGAATAATACATCCACAGGCTTTCCCCTGTCCAGTTCTGATGTTACCCATTCGTAGAACTCCACAAGATTGGTTTGACATGATCTCCCTGGCACAAACCCATGTTGCTGACTATCCAGACCTCCCACCTCCTCCAAGTACACCCCCAATCGTTCCTTTAGTATACTCTCCATTAATTTTCCCACCACCGAGGTCAAACTGATGGGTCTATAGTTACCTGGTGCTTCCCTCGACCCCTTTATGGATGGTGCCACATGTGCCTCTCGCCCAGTCCTAGGTGCCCTCCCTGTCTCAAGTGACCTGTTGAAGAGCTCCGCCAGAGTGCAGCCAGTATGTCCCGCAATTCCATAGTACTCTCGGTTGAATGCCATACAGCCCAGGAGATTTATCTTTCTTTAGGGCCTTGAGGGCTAACCACACCCTTTTGGCAGAGATAGCATCATCTGTCCCCTCCACCTTACTGGCCTTTTATCCTTGTCCAGATGTGACACCCATGGGGTACCTCTCCCTCCCTCTTGCTCCATTTCTGTTGCTCCCTGATCCCTCCCTGCCACTTCTATCCCCATCATGCCTTGCTTTGTAGATATCCCATCCCCCTCCCTAGTGAACACAGAGGCAAAGTACTCATTAAATACCTCTGCCTGGTCCCTCGCCTCTTCCACCCACCCTCCTTCTGATCTCAATCTGCTGAGATGACCCTTAGATTTTCTCCTCTCTCCAATGTACCGGAAGAACCCCTTTTCCCCTCCATTCATCCTCTGTGCCAGCCGCTGCTCTTTGCTGGACTTTGCTACCCTCACCATCCAGTGACTTTTCTAGATGCAAGATGGTACATTTCCTTATCCCTATCCCCTCTTGTTGTTTTATATTTTTTGTAGGCCGCCTTCTTTTCTCTGACCGCTACCTGTACCTCACTGGACCACCAGCATGGTTTATGTGACCTTGCTCCCTTACATTTCAACTTAGCGCAGATCCTGACTGCCTCATGAAGTCCCCATTTTATGACCTCCCATCTCCTTTCCACACTTGTCATTGATGTAATCCCCTTCAAGTGATCCTTGAGAATATTTCCCATGCCCACAAAGTCTGCCCCCCTGAAGTCCACTGCCAGTGTCCTAGATCTCCCCCCTCCCCATGTTTATTTGAAACCAGACAGTATTGTGGTCACTCCCAGTCAGGGGGTCCTCTACAACCAGGTCCCTTACCAGATCCCCATCTGCCAAAACCACATCCAGGACATGCCTCTCCCTTGTGGGCTCCATCACATGCTGTGTTAGAACACATCCTGGAAGCCGTCCAGCAGCCTCTGCTCCTTGGCCCCCTTAGAGGACATGGTTCCCCAGTTAGTACCTGGCATATTAAGGTCCCTCATCAACACCTCTCCTTCCACTTTTGGTCCACACTGGGCAATGATGTTGTCCAGCAAACCATCCTCTAGAACATCACTCATCCCGGGGGGCCTATATACTACACTCAGCTTGACCTTATCTCCTGCTGGGGATCGTAAAGTGACCCATAAGGCCTCCACGTTTCCCTCTGCCTCTTCTACCCTAGCAATTTCTATGTCATCTCTAATGAACATAGCCACTCCACCCCCTCTGCCCTCCTTTCTATCCTTCCTAAGCATAGTGTACCCTCGCATGTACATTTTTCCTTGCCTAACAATGTATGTAGCCCAAAAAAACAGCTTATGACTTTTTCTGTTCTTGGCAGGATTCATCCAGTAAAATCATTTTTTGCAAGAAACCAGGCTGCACCCCGTATACAAGATTAGCAATGCCAAAAAATGTGATCCATGGGACCATCTTTCTCATCTACTGGAGATGAGTGCTATACTGGGTGGGTGTCCTTTTTACCTCTTATGATGTTAAAGTTCTAAAGCTAATAGCCAATTGCCTCTTCCAAGCTGTGCCTGGCATTGGGTGCCACCATGCAAGACATGCATCCTCCTTGCATCTTCACCAATCAGCAGGGAGAAAAGATGGGTGTGGGTGGAATTACTTAGCCTGCTGTAGCCTAAAAGTCAGCAGGCACTTTTCTTTGTTTGAGACACTGCTAGTACACTACCAGATCCTACAAGGGGGTCAAGAAGGCTACCAGAAACCTATTCAGTGCCCACCAACTGCCTCTTCCAAGCTGCACCAGACCTTGGGTGTCCCCACACCAACCACCTCCTTCCTGACTCAACACCAATCATATGGGAGAAAAGATGGGACTGGGTGGAGCTTCCAAGCCCCCCAAAGCTTAAAAATCAGTGGACACTTTTTCTTTGTTGAGTCACCACCTGGATGTCACCAGATTTTACAAGGGGGTCAAGAGGGCTACCAAAAGTCTATCCAGCCCATCCCCACCACTAATCACCTCTTCCAAGCTGAACCAGACCTTGGCTGCCCCCAAACAAGCTGTGCCTTCTTCCTGTCTCTCCAGTTGGGAGGCGTCATACTTCCCATTAGGAAACAGACATCAAGTGGTCCTTTCTCTGTATGAAGGGCCACAGCAGAAAGGGAAATGATGGGAGTTTGCTAAACAGGAGTCAACCAAAGGAGGCAGCTGGCAGCCAGGAATGCTACCCAGAACTTCAGTACCCTGGTAAGAATGGTTGTTCATGTACGCACACAAACTCAACCTGACACACTAGTGAGGACCATAATGCTTGCAAGATAATTGTCACTGCTCTGCTCTGTAATGTGTGACCATAGTGTAGAAATGTTGTCTGTCATTATCACTAATTGTGCAGCACAGCTTAGTATCTGGGCATAACCACACTGCTGGTATCTTACTGCTGGTACCTTACCTGCCTAGTTTGTGAATTATAGATATTCTACATGCCTTCTAGAGTCTTAACAACTCCATATCTGGGGATTGCCCCATACCTGTCCCGCTGTGCTGAATTCTGTGCTGTACCACCTCAAAACTGGTTATTTCACTGTGTGTTAAATACTGGTATAATTCCAGGGTCCTGCTCACTCCCTATCTGGGGGCTGCCTTCATATCTATTGTTTATCATATGCTAATAGTAAACTTGCAGCGCAGCTCTGTACCAGGTAATTACATAATCGCAACCTTACCCACCTTTGAAAGTGAATTTTAAACATGGTACCTGCCTTGCTTAGAGTCTCAACAACTCCATATCTGGGGTTTACCCTCATACCTGTATAACTGTACCCAGTACTATGCTACATTGCTTCAGGGATGGTCAATTCACTGTGTGTTAAATGCTAGTTCTATAACAGGGTCCTGGCAACTGCAGAAGGGTATGCCTTCATTTTGTTAGATAGGTTGGGTGTGTCAGCAGCCATAGTCTGATTGTAAGCCCATTCTGTCTTAGTCTGATTGCATATTTATTGTTGCCTAGGCTGTCCACTTTATCTACTACCCAGGCTATATCCCACCCAAGTCTCCTTATTCTGGGTAATCCTTACTACTGGGCACAACAGATACCTCTTGTTAGGTGATCCCCTGCACTGCAGGTATTCATCCTGCACTAGTCTTACATTCACTTGTGGTAATCCTCCTTGCTTCTGCTTCCAGTGTGTGTTTAACCATGGCTTCCAAAGGTTTGTGCTGTGGACTAATCTACTGTGTATTATTCTTAATATTTGACTACTTATCCCTTGTGCAGATGACTACAAAAATTAGCACACTTACATTTCAAAACATATATATGAAACCATACTTAACCAGTTCTGCTACCCTTTCCTAGGCCTGATACCAGCAAAGCACCTACACTTGCTGGGACATAAACTGCAGTCTTCTTACTTGCCTACAGTAATGGTATCTACATCTTCAAACTCATTCATCTCCTGCAAGCTAACTCAGGTGACATTGAAAGCAACCCTGGACCAAAAGCAGACACACCATTAGCTAGCAACAAAATAATGTTAATCCCTAAAAAACCTTAGTCTGATGTACTGTACCTCAACATCCATTACCTAGTCCCTAAAGTGACTGAGTTTGAGAACCTAGTCTTGGCGCATAATCTACATATAGCTATCTCAGAGAACTGGTTAAAACCACGTGTCACTAATTCTAAGATTGCATTACCAAATTATATACTTTACAGCAATAATAGAGTGGGTAAAGGGAGTGGGGGTGTCCTACTTTATGTCAAGTCAGACCTGGATGCTGAGATTCTCATTCCCAGCTATGTACCTATGATTTGCTACAAATAACTATTACTACATTTGAATCTGGGCATCAAAAATTTAATATATGCTGTGTGTACAGCACACCAAAAGTGGGCAATAAGAGTCTCAAATATGTGTGGCACATGGTAGCTACTCTTGACCACAACAAAGTAATAGCACTGGGTGATTTACTTCTGTACACATTTTTCCTCCTACAGCCAGGACAGGGTTGGACTCCCATTAGCCCTGCTCCACTGACTCCCACCGTCCACCACCTTCCCATGACTTAGCAGGTGGCCTGCATTCCCCCTGGATTTTCCCACCATGGGGGATCAAGAGCAGAAGGGCTGTTCCCCCCTCCTGAAAGCAATCATCTAGTCTTGGCCTTCTGAGTCCTAGCAGTGAGGCAAGTGAGGGACTGGTGAGCAGGGCATTATGAATGCTTGCCCCATCACTATTTTTAACCATTTTTCTTCCCAAATCCCTACACTAGGGTGTGCACATCTGTGGAGTCCAATAGCGCCACCCACTTCTGCCACTCCCATCCTGCACTACTACCAGGCTCCACCTAGTGAAAGTAATTCAGCAGAGTTAGCAGTCTTCCTTCCCCTGAAGGGGAGAGCAGTTCCTCAGATGTTCAATCCTCTCCCTCCCCAGCCAACTCTGGCAACCCTGCTTGTTCCCAAACTCAGGTCACTGCTGTGGAGTGAGGTGTGGCATCCAGCACCTTAATTCTCAGTTCTACTGGGTCATTCTCCACACTGAGTGATTTTAACTTAAACTCATCATCTAATAGTGTAGCATACAGAGATGTTCTGGATCATCACAACCTCAGACAAATCCTTACTGCCCCAACTAAGCTAACCATTAAACCAGGGAACCACACCCTCATTGACTGGATACTAGTCAGCAACACCAACAGAATCAGGCTGTCTGCACACGTGCTGGACTCCATCAGCAATCGCTCCACTATTTACTATCTCTGGCACTGTAGCACTGTTCTTAATCTTCTAAAATATGTTTCTTACAGCAGCTGTGAAGGCTGCAACATCCAAGCAATCTTAACTGATCTATCACATCCAGACTGGTCCTTCTTGAAAGCAAACCCCTATGTTAATTGCAAATTGAATCTCTTTATCACATAACGTAGTAAGCTGTTTGATAAACATGCCCCTCTAATCAGGCATAGAGTCAAAAGCCTAGGCCTGAATTGGCTAACAATGGGAATTTTCAAATAAATGAAGACTAGAAATACAGCTTGGCATGTACAGGCAGTCTAATTCAGGACCTAGCTAGAAGTCTTCAGGCACCTGAGGAATAAGTGTAAGAGTGAACTCATTTTAGCCAAAAGTGCATATTTCAAAGTGCCACAAACAGCAAGCTCAAGTGTTCCCAAGATATTTTGGACCTGTATTAGCAATATAATCAACCCCAAAACCACTGAGGCCCCTATGACCATCAAAGTCAATGGTACCAAGAACACAGAACCAAAAATGTTTGCAGACATGTTCACCGACTATTTCTGCAATCTGGAAAACTTTTTGTCATCCTGCCATTGAAGAAGAGTCTCATAATGAGTTACACGACCAAATTCAGTGACATTTTCTCCCCATGTTTATTTAAAAAACATCACAGTTAAGGAAGTCCACAAACTGTTGGTCCACTTAAAAACTGACAAATCTGCCAGTAATGATGGATTATTCCCCCCCCCAATTCCTCAAAATATCAACAACATTTAATCTTTTTTTGAGACTAAAATAGTTCCTGAATCTGGAAACTAACCACAGTAGTACCCTTATTAAAAAAAGACAAGAACACAGTTCTGGACAACTACAGTTCCATATCCTTCCTCTTGTTCTTAGCTGAAGTCCAAAAGAAGGTCATCCACAATCAATTCTCTTCCTGCTTAGACCACTGCAAGCTACTCTGTGAGGAGGAACTTGGCTTCAGAAAAGACCATGGCACCTGCACTGCATTGGTCAGTTTCAGGACATTGTGCACTAAGCGATGGAAAATGGCTTATTGTGTGCCTGAAAGCTTTTGGTATGTTAGACCACAGTCTACTCTTACAAAAACTCAGCAACCTAGGCCTGGGCCTCTCATCAACACACTGGTTCTCAAGCTACTACAACATAGGTCTCAGATAGTCAAGTTACACAAAGTTACCTCTAGGGCTAACACTATCATTTGTGGCACTCTACAAGGATCCATACTAGGTCCCTTCTTATTTATGATCTTCAATAACAATTTACCTTGGACCTTTGAATCTGCTATAACTCTGCTTTATGCAGATAACAGTTATCTTTGTTCAGGGGAGGGATATGGCTGAAGTAAACAAATTCTTCAAATATACTTTCCATTCTTTACAAAGGTGGTTCATTAAAGAAAAACTGGTCCTGAACATTCCCAAAACAAAAGCTGTGCTCCTTGGTTCAGCTCCTAAAATCAAATGCCACTATTAGGAACTCAGCATCTCTACCCCGGGTGGCACACAACGTATAGTGGTAAATTAATTGAAATACTTGGGTGTAACTCTTGATTCCTTCTTCAAGTTTGACAGCCACATGAGTTACACTGCTAAGTCCCTTCATCAGAAACTATGGCTACTATACCACATCTAAAGACACCTCACAATGAGCACTAGAGTGAGAATTGCATAAAGCAAGTAACTCCCACTAATAGATTGCAGAGCCATTGAG
Organism: Neoceratodus forsteri; assembly: GCA_016271365.2. NCBI lineage: Eukaryota > Metazoa > Chordata > Ceratodontiformes > Ceratodontidae > Neoceratodus > Neoceratodus forsteri. The sequence continues at coordinate 394,845,703 of CM028135.1, read as the reverse complement.
AAAGATGCCATGCCAAAAACTGTCTGAGCAAAGAAAAAAAACTTATATTACAAAATGGCCAGATTTTCTTCCTCCTAAGGACCCAGGTCCAAACATTGTTCCAATCTTGAGCAGCTCTGCATAAAGCAGAGTTTTAGAAGATTCAAGGCAGATTCTGATATAACTCTCTAAGTGAAGAATTAGTCAAGGAAACCAAACTTGGCCCAGTTTAAAATAAAACTTTGTTCTTACTAACCTGGCCAGTATCTGTGACTGCAAAACCTAGAACCCTCCCCTCTCTATTACCTTGACCATGTCCTCTCTCCCTCACCTGGACTTCTTCCTCTCCCTTTCCTCCTTTATATAGTTGGTCTGTTGCCTTCATCTCCCTCTAACTCTTCATTATTTTCCTCTGACCCTCCTTACCGGCCTAATTTTACTCATCATGACGCTGCTCTATCTGCTCTTCCTTACTCACCTACTCTGGTCTCTCTGCTCTCTGTATGTATAAAATTTTCTTCCCTTCACTCTGCAACCCCCTCCCCTTACCATTTATGTTGGTCAGCCCTCAATCTAGCACTTCCTGCCCACATTCTTTAGTGCACTTTGACAATAGAAATGTTCTTTGGACATGTTCTAGCAATTGAAAGTTTGGTACCAAGTTTTGTACAAGCATGTGTGACTGTTGCTAAATCACTGTTTTTTTGATTTCTGCTCACATGTATTACTCTGTCTGTACATTGTTCTTAAATATTTTTTTGACATGACATGGAACCTCTGTAAATGAGTCTCTGGCTCAAAGATTTATTCCTAGATTCAAAATAAATAAAATAAATAAATAAATAAAGGACCAAGGTAAGTTGTTAATGAATATCATAAATAAGAGGGGACCTAGTATGGATCCCTGTGGAGTACCACGGATGATAATGTTGCTGGAGTGCTATAAGGAAATCTGCACCTCTGATTTACATTTATTCACTGAATATCAAGAAAATGGATATAGAATTTTTAGGGAAGTGGTGTCCTCTGTTGATTGGTCCTTCTTAAAACAAGCAACAGACATAAATGCTGCATTACAGGCTTTCTGTGTTTTTTAACACATGCTTTATTAAGTTAAACACATTACAGCATTCAAAACAAACACACCATACATCAGAGCAATAGATACATACCATCAGGATAAGCAAAAACAAACCAGTTGAATAATTTTACATAAACAATATAAAACAGAATAAGATAAAATACAATAAAATACAGTACAACACAATGGGTAAAACACAACAAAAACCCTTCAAATCATATAAAATCCTACAAAACTAAGAATATAACACATCATAACAAACTGAGAGGGGCTCAACTGGGCTGGAATGTGATGTCTAAATTTAGACAAATCTATATCATTTAATGCTCCAAATAAGTATATCATTTGGTCCACCTCATAAATAATGACTTACCCCTCCCTTCATAATGAAAATTAAACAATAATGCCTGAAAGGGTGTGTGTCATGCTGGGATAACGTCACGCCTCAGGTGGTTCGGCACGAGGCCGCAGACTGTGTATCCAACAACTTGAGGTGTGATGTTATCCCAAACTACACACACCCTGGAGGGCATTATTGCTATTATACAATGGCTCATTGTTATACAGAATAAAAAAAAATAATTTGAAAGATGTTTTTGTGTGGAAAAATATTTTTGTTTTTTAAGAGAAGATGAAACAATCAGTCAAAAGCTTCATAAAACAATCAAGCAAAAGCTCCATAAAATGCTCATCTGCAGGTTCACAGTGAGGCTGAGACTAGACCCATGATGTTGTACTGGGATAACATCATGGGTCCAGCCCAAGACTGACCAATCAGAGTCCAGGATTTTTTCTTGCCATTATATAATGTAAATTCACAAACAGATCTTCTGTAGTTTAGAGTTCTTTAACAATATGTATCCAGTCAGTTAGGGTAGGTGGAGATGTTGTGAGCCATTTCCTTGTAATTACTTTAAAAGCTGCAGTTGTAAATGTGCCATGAAGATAATTATTAACACTTGACAATTCCCTAGGAAGAAAACTAAGAACAAAAGTTTCAAAAATGAAAGGTATCTGAAAATCAAAACTCATTGAAATGGCTACAGTAATCGAGTTCCAAAAAGAGAGCAACTTGAGACAGGACCAAAAAAATATGAAAATGGTCACCCCTCTCCCCACATTGCCTCCAGCACAGGTTAGACCCCCCCCCAACATAATGATCAGTTACAGACAGGGTCTTAAAAATGTTTACCAGGACTTTTCAATGAAACTCTTGCCAGTAGAATGAAATAGTAGTCTTATGTACGAAACTCCAAACTTTTTCTTTATACTGTGACTCTAAAGAATATTTTAGAGAGGCTCCCATCTATTCCAAATTGGATGTGGGGAATACAGACAACCCCTGTTGTTAAAAACATAAAATGTAGAAATGGAGTGAGAATCTGTCAGCTTCATACAGTCCTGACTAAGAAATGTTTCTAAATTACAGGATTCAACTAAAGGGGATGGAACCCCAACCTCAGTAAGAGCAAAGTGTTGTACTTGAAAATACTGAAATAATTCAGAAGACAGAAAATCAAATTTGAATTGCAATTATACAAAGCTTATCAAAGGGCCTCATTCTACCATATCCTCAAGTAAAAATTTCCCCTTTTGATTCCATAACCGAAAGCCAGGATCCCACCTCCCAGGTAAAAATGCATTGTTACCTACTGTACAACAGGAGAAAGATAATTCAGAGTTTCTGTTTTTCTAAGTAGGGCACGAAAACAAGCCCATTCTAACATGGTATGCCTCATCCAAGAATTAACTAGTGTTGTGAGCAACTGAAAAATTTCACTCAGGGAAATATTTTGCACAATTTGCACATTACGTGAAATATTTCACAGGGCAAAATGTGAAATTTCACCCCCGGAGCAAATGAAAGTTTGCCCACAAACCAACAAAATGTCACAACCTTGGGTGAAATATTGCACCGAGGGCAAAACTTATAGTTAAGTTCTCTGACCTGAGTTATGGTGCAGTGAATTCATTCATTTTCAGTGATATCCATTAAACAGTTACCAGTGCATGACAAGGTTACACACTTTTTAATACAGCTAATGCTCACAAAATGTACAGTATTCCTTTTACTACTAAAAATACAGTAGAGTATTACTTTTAAGTCCCTGCAGTTTCCTCCCTCCCTGTCCAATTACCGTCTGTAATTGAATAAAGCCCCCCCCCAGTTACTCTGGTGCCCTCATTTTCTTTTCTTAAAAAAATAAATAAAACCCACACTCTCTGATGTCTAGTGGACCCCCCACCTCCCCACCTTGTGAGCATGAGCTAGCACTCACCCTGCTCTCCCCTAGTACCCCGGTCGGGCCACTGGCACAGCCCTCCACTTACCTCAATGGCCTGCAGCCTGACTGAGTGCTTGAATGAATGAGCACAACTCTACTCATCACTTCAAATTCCAGATTCCAGCTGGTGCTCCCCCTTCCATAAAAAAGGTATTCAGTCAAAACTGAATGCTCTAGTAGATAAGCACTACTTAGAACTTAATTATGTAAATAGTAACCCAATTATTCCATGGCCTCAAAATAAAACTATCTAAGCTATACATTTTTAAATGATACCCAAGCATAACATGATGCCTGACTTTGCAGGTTTAAGCTAATTTTAAGAAGCCCCCAATATGTTCTCTATCCCACGGAGCAACAAAAGAAAAGTCCCTCAACTGTAAAGCTAGAAACAAAATGTGGTAACATCTTAGCGATGAAACAGCTCCTGAGCTAAACTGGACCAAATCAAACTGTTGAGCCCTGTATTAATACTCACATAAATAAGAGTAATATAAAATAGACTGAGCTTAGAAAAATATGATCAGAGCAATTATGAAAAAAAGTTCAGGGAAATAAAAGAAATTAAATGGTTCAAATCCAAGTTTAAATCTAGCTAACCAGTCAGATAGAAATTAAAATATATGTCTGAAGCTAACTCCTGGAAATATTATGCTGCTACAAATTACTACTTGGCCAATTCTTCTAAAATTAAATAGCTTCTTCCCAATTATTAAGATCTTAGAGACAATAAACCAGTCCCAAGAGAGAAGTAAAATGCAGATACCAGAAAACCGTTGATAGAGCCATTCGAGAACCACGCATCCCCTTCTTTTAACGTATCACTTCTTATAAAATTTTAATGTCAGTCTGTTATAATTCAACGTGCAATCCCTTAAATATTGACCACATATTGACAGCAGAACTGTTCATGATAACGGATCAAAGCTAAGTACCAGTGCGGCTTAAAAATTAAAAAAACTCAGTTCGATAAATCATTTCAGTTCAAAGCTACTTCAAGATAATATTGCAGTTCACAGCTAGATGCGCAGTTTGAACCACAAGTTCCAAGCTCAAAAAATCTTCCAGTCAAGGTGACAATTCAATTATCTTATAACAGACGGAAGGCAACCTGGTATCCTACATTAGATCAGGAAAGGCTAGCTGGCTTGTAGGACTCTGCGTCCATGCAAGCAATTAAATTGTACATAACCAGTCTTTGGGGTCAGGATGTGGGGCTAGTCACAAGTCCTTTCATAGATCCCTTCCACTGGGTTAATTACATTATAAGAAGGACTTTCCCAGTAAATACTTAGTAGCCAACCAGCTTATCGAAGAGGCAGTCCCAAAATTAACCAGGACAACTTACTAGGAAGGTTGATCTAAGTCAAATAAAGTTCAAATCAGGAAGCTAAATTGCATATTAATGCATTGGAGCACGAAAGTCAAATCAGGAAGGTAGAAAGCCTTGAATATTACAATTTAAAACTTTATCTGAAGCAGTGCAAGTATTATAACCAAAACAGAGCAAATAAATAGCAAGTCAGTCAATGGGCTCCCTGCTAAAATATTGCAGTAGGAAGAGGATCTCTTCTAAGGTTTGCTCTTTCCTTTTTTTCTTACTGTCTGGTGGCACTTTAGACCAAAGCACTTTTTGCAAGGCTCTTTTTTCCCACACCTCTTGATCCTCCATTGTTTCTTGTGTGATCAGTTGATGCTCTTAAAGGGCTAGCAAAGCTGACTCACGATCTTCGAAAATGCAGGGCTATCAGTGAAGAAGATCTTTAGCTGCGTCAGGTACAGAGTAGTAAATTTCAGGTTATGGGCTCGCAGCACTTTAAAAAATGGACATATGCTCTCTGTCAGCACTGAATGTTAGCGAAGTAATCATTATCCAAGTGAGCCCAATGTCCTTTGTAAACCAGCTACCCTCTCCTCCAGACTCGAACCAAAATTGCTTGCTTCACCACAGAGTTGTAGAAGCAGATTATTATGGATCTTGGCTGACTTCCAGGACCAAGGGCTGGAGTCGTGAGGGTACGGTGAGCTCATTCAATTGGGAGAGGCATCAGATTAGTAACATCCAAGATCAAAGAAAACAAGTCCTGAAGGAAGCTAATCAGATCTCCTTTCCCCTCAAGGCCCTCAGATATTCCATATAGATGGAGATTATTCTGTCACCATCTGTTCTCTAGATTGCCAAATTGTTAACTTAAGTGCTGTGGGTCATGTAAAAGCTGTGCAAACAAGTGTTCCAACTTATCCATCTGAGATGAGTGGAAGGCTGTACTGGTGGCCCAATCGGGATAGTGGGGGGAGCAGGGTGGGTGCTAGCTCATGCTGACAGGGTGGGGAGTCCACTAGACACCAGGGAGTGTGGGTTTTATTTATTTATTTTTTTAAGAAAAGGAAATTAGGGGCCATGGTAACCGGGAGAGAGCGTTATTCAATTACGGCCAGATCAGCTGGGGGGGAGCTCTAGACATCAGGGAGAATAATTTGGGCTAGTGAGAGGCTGGGGAGGTGGATGGAACATTATACATCAGGGAGAGTTTTAAATAGGGAATGGCAGGGTGCAAAATTGTGTCAAAGTTTTGCCATTTCGTGAAACATTTCACATTCCGAAATTACCAATTTCATGGCAATTTCCCCGGTGATAATTAATTTCCAACATCTCGAGAATTAATCAGTTTCAATAGCTGGAGTTGAGGTAGAGGAAGAAATTGTACAATCCTTATTAGAATAGCAAGAAGCTGTTCTTCCTCCATCTCAACCCAACCAGTGGTAGAGGGAAATTTATAAAAAGATAAGATTGGGGCAACCTGAGCTACTGAGTAATAATATTTAAAGTGAGGCAAAGCCAGACCTCCAGCAGCCTTCTTCCAGTACAGAATAGACTGATGAATGTGAGGGTGGCTTCCATTCCACAAAAATCTTAAAATATAGTTATCTAACAAATGCCAGAAAGGTTCTGGTGGCCGAATCGGTAGCATCCTGAAAAAATATATAAAAAATGAGGTATTACGTTCATTAGAATTGCCTCCACTCTGGTGCCCAATGACAAGAGAAGTACCATCCATCTTTCCAAATGTTTCTTAACTTCAGTTAAACTATGTTTATGATTCTTATCATACAAACACCCCAAATTGGTAGTAATCATCAAACCAAGATAGCAGATACCCATATTAACCCTTTGAAAGGGAAACAATGACTTCTGCTGAGATGAACGGTGTCCACTCAGCAAAGTTGCCACAGCTTATCTAGGTTCATCTTAAAGATGGAAATGTAGCCAAAATCAGAAAAAACATGTAACAGAACTGGAAGAGAATTAACTGGGTCCTCCCAAAAAAACAAAGTATCATTAGCATAAAGTGCAATTACATGAACAGAAGATCCAACTGAAATACCTCTAATATCAGGATGTTGCCGAATAAAGGCCACCAGAGGCTCTATTGCTGAAGCAAATAACACAGGGGACATAGGACATCCCTGACGTGTACCATGTTTTAAAGAAAAAGGAGTCAAAAAGCACCATTGACAGCTACCCTGGCTGAGGTTCCAGAGTTTAGTGCCGACCAATTAGAAATAAAATTATCACTAAAACCTAAAGACGCCAACACCCGAGCCAAATAATGCCAGTTAAGCCTGTCAAAGGCTTTTTCGGCATCAATCTCTGTGTTTGTTTTAATACTATTTGTAATAAATTTGTCCCACAATAGAGGTTAAGAATTTGGGGAAATAAATAGCAGTGGTTTACCCCAGAATTATTGGAGCAAATGAGAGATAAGGATAAAAATGGAAGGCTTATAAAAAATCTCCGGATGTAGCAACCTTAGTTACTTATAAGATTGCTCATAACAAGTGCAAAACTATGGGAAGAAACTGAAAGCAAAAATGTAATACTGAAAAACAGAAGCAATTCAGAGGAAAAAACCCAGTGGTCACCTGGGATTTAATTAATGATCATATGGGTAAAAAATCCAATTTCACTGCACAAAGTTTAAATACTTCTTTAGGATTATTGCATTATCCTTTTTCTGTAGCCCAAGAATTTACTAAATTTTTTACATGTCTTTCAAAATAAATACCATGTGAATCATTTGATATTAGTTGTAGTTATGCTGATATACCTGATACGGATTTAGGACTTTCCTCTCCAAAGTTTTATTTTAGGTTGCTTTCTCCCAGTTAAGTCCTGACCTATCTATTGCACTTTGACCTTTGACCTATGGTAGGCATGGATGGCATGGAGTTTTGACTCATGAGGATACTGCAGACCATACCTCTCAACTGTACCACATTACGAGGAATGTTCTTCATTTTACTTGACAAAAGATCCCTGTTCCATATTGTGAGGACTTGTTCCACAGTCAGTATAAACATTTTAAAGCGGAAATCTATAGTAAATGATGCAAAAAATATATTACTCAATTAATAACAGACTTTCTGAATATAAATGCAAACATTTTAACAGTGTTCTGAGCCTCCTAGGTAAAGATTTGATTAAGTGTTCCACATTTTGCTCATTTGTTCCACATTTTGAGAGGCAATGTTGCACATTTGAGGGGCAAAAGGTTAAGAGGTATGCTGCAGACATTTTTTGCCAACCTTTAACTTTCATTTTTAATTTATTTATTTAAATTCTTGGATTACAATACCTCTGAGCAAAATAACAGCTCTTTTACAGAGGTTCCACATCAGTAGGTAAGAGCAACAAACATACAAAGGTAAACATTATGATGAATTTAAAAGTAGCAGCATTCTAGAAAATTGACTGGACATTGTAACTAGAAGTCTACAAACAGGTAGGTACACAAATGAAGCAGTAACAGGATAGTAAACAGTTAAACCCAAGAGAGGAGGCAGCCTAGGAGGCCTTGTTGAATACCGTAGAGATAGATAACAGGTGGTGCTAGGTACTGGACTACTGGTAGGGTGGGAAAACAGAGGAGAGCAAGTGGAGGGTAAGAGGGTTGTTAGTGCAGAAGAGAGAGGGGATGAGAGATAGGCAAGGGACAGGGGTAAAAATGTGTCACTTTGTTACTTACTATTCCCAAATATTTGGAAAGGTGCTGTTGTCCCAATTTTCAAGTCTGGAGACACAGCAGGCCCGATTCAGAAAGAGCCCTTAGATCGCCACAAAGTTTTGGTGATGTAGGGCTCTGGCACACTCCTGGTGTGTCAGGGACCATGTGCCTGTTTCTGGAACATCAGGGTCACTGTGCCACTGCACCTGGGAAATACCACAACTGCAGGCTAGTCCTGAAAGCTAGGCACACCTGCATGTCCTGACAGATGGATCCACCCATCTCAGCCCACTGGGCATACACACTGGTGCCCTAACACCTCTGGGTACATTCCTTTCCCTACTGACCCCAGAAAACACATATGGAGCCCCAACAGCTCCCCACCTTGAAGGGCATTGCTGCAAGGGGTTTAGACCACCTCCTGGGTGGTCTAATATGATCCCCTTCCTGCCACCACTGTGGGTCTTTTGGAATAGGATATCATCGGCTGTTGCAGCCACTCCATGCTGCAAGCCTCCCTGTCACCTGGTGTACACAGCTGCAGGTCGCAAGGGGGCGCAGTGTCCCTTTAGCACAACAGATTCACTCACTGGTGCAGACCACTTACTGGAATACGGAATGCCACCAACAATGATGCAAGGTTCAACTTGCATCACTGCTGAGTGACGCAAGCACCTTGCGTTGGGTGTATCCCTTTCAGAATTGGGCCCTGCGAATGTACAAAACTACCAACCTACAGTGTTTTATTGTTGGCTTCTTTGTCCAAAATACTAGATTGGATAGTTTTTGATCAAATGATTGAGTACCTGCTCAAGTATAATGTTCTGACACCCAAGCAACATGGATTTTGGCCTGGACATAGTACATAGACTGCCTTGGCAGGGTTCACAAGCACAGTCCATGAGGCCCTTGACAAAGAGTATCTTTACAGCAGTTGTGTTTGTGGACCTCACCAGGGCTTTTGACCTTGTTAATCACAAATTGCTTTTGTCATCTCTCTATAGACCTAGCATATCCTGGGATGTTGTTAGCTGGTGTCAGAACTACCTGTTAGACCGAACATAATCCACAAAAATTAATGTCCCCCCCCCCAGTCCCCTGTCTCACTGGGTGTTCCACAAGGTTTTATTTTGGGTCCCCTTTTATTTAGTCTTTTCTTACACACTTTACCCACTACGAGTTTTAACACTCATTTTTGTTATGCAGATGATGCAGTGATCCTCACGAGCGGTTCTAGTTTTGATGATGTACAAACAAACCTGGCATCTGATATCATAGAAATCCAAAAGTGGTTTCTCACAAATAAATAGGTTTTAAATTAAAAAAAAAATATGGTCTTTTACAATCACAGAAAAAGCTGACTGCTAAACCTGTTCTGTCTCTCCTTACCCTTAAGGGGGAGGAGCTAGAACAGGTCAGGACTTTAAAATATCTGACGCTTACTCTGGATGATGGTATGACTTATGAACAGCACATTCAGTAACTCAAAGATTCAAGTAGTTCACCAAAGGTTAGGTGCACTTTATAGACTAAATTCCTTATTAATACCGTCTACTAGGTTGCTTTTGTCTCAAAGTTTTCTTTTACTTGTGATCGATTATGGTTTGCTAATTTACCACTCTGCTGGGGAGAAGTTGCTATCCAGGGTTAAAACTTTGTTGAACCAGACAACCTGTTTTGCTTCACAGCTGCCTTATCAGACCCATCATTGTGATTCGCTAAAACACATTAGGTGACTCCCATTAGACCTGCGGTATCAATTTCAATTAGGGGTCCTTGCTAAAAAAGTAATTTCAAAGAAAGTCCTTACTTTTTTCCACTCCCTTTCCAAAAAACATATTAGTTCTGTTTCAACCCATTTGTCTGTTCATCAGCTTTCTGTGGTTCCCAGAATGAAAACATCAATTGGTCAAAAAATAATGTTTTATAATCTACCAGTATTTTTTTATTCTTTAATTTCTGTTTTTGATTGTGTTAGTGTCTCTGTTCATAGTTTTAGATATGCTCTGAAGAAATATTTGTTTTCCAGGTGCCAGTGCAATTTTTTTAATTAGTATTGTGCTTATGTGTTTTTTAATTGTGCTTGCAAGATGGTTTACATGTTAACTTGTTTCTAGTTTTGTACATGTAAATGTATTCTATGTTTATTGTTCTGGTCACCCATGAAAACAGGTCTTTGGTCCATGGATTAACCAGATTTTAAATGAACAAAACAAACAAAGAACTTGGCTCTCTGGCAACTGAACATTGAGCCCAACTAGCAATACTCAACGTTGTATACAAGATCCTGCATGGAAATCTGCCCCAGTGTTAGAGATGTGCGAAGCTGGCAAACTTTGCAAAATAATTATCAAAGTTTGCCAAATTCGCAAAGGTTGAAGTGCCAACTTTGCAAAGTTTTTGACAGGTGAAGTGACACTTTTCATGCAATATTAAGGCGAAGTTGCAAGTTTGCCTTAACTTCTCCTGAGCTTCACCTGACTCTGCCTCAAAAAGTGCCACTTCCAAAGGAAAAAATGCAAAGTGGCCAAGTTTTCAATACGTGAATTTATTCACAAAGGCACATTTCGTAACTTTTTTTAACCTTGTATTTATGCTCCCATCTTACCTCCTCTCTCCACTCTCTCAGACATCCTTGCTACTGTCTCTCAATCCAGTAACAGTCTGCCCCAGAGTGCATGGTCCACTACTCCTAGGTACCCGGATTACCCCCCAGGTGGCGTGAGGAGGGTCCCCCAATTCCTTCCCGGAACCAATCTTTCTCTTGTCATGGTGCCAGCACAGTGGAGTCTGCTGCGGCCATCCAGGATGTGCCATGAGGTATCATTGCCTAGGAGAGAGAGCGAGGGTTTTTTCCTCTTTTTACCTCCTCCCCAGATGTCAGCATGCAATGGGGGCCAATGAGCTAGGAAGCACGCTGAGATGTGCCTCCTGCTCTGCCCCCTGTTGATTTCTACCCAATGTCCTTGCTGCTTCCCCTATCTACTACACCTTACACCTGGGCTCCCCTAGGTGATGGTATTGCTGTGGGAGTGTGCAGTAATCCCCCCCAGGAGAAGGAGAGGTGCTGTTTTGTGCTCCATCCTTCTCTCCCTGGCTGACCCCTGGCAACCCGTGCTTGCTGCTGAACATGGGGTCACCAGCAGCAAATTTCATAACTTTGACAGAACTTTGCTGGTGAAATAAAACTTTGCAACATCTCTACTCAGTGTCTCACAGAGCTGTGCACATTGTCAGTAACATATTCTCCCAATCCTCAGTAAATAATTTATTACATTAATATTGTGAAATACTGTACTACTTATTAATTCTAGGGGAGTCAAAAAAGCTCCATATAGTATGTGTCTACATCCCTACTGGGAATGGCAAACAAGGCCTATAGGAACTTATAGGCTATTTGTCAGCCATTGTATGAAAAAATGAGATAATCTGCCTGGGGAATTTCAACCTTGACTGGCCTGGACCTAACTCAGCTAATCTAGCTACTACAATTAGCAAAGCTCATCAGTCCTGCACACTCACTTCTGAGTCTGGGAGATCAGAGGGCTGTGGGTTCAGTTCCCACATCTGGCACTTGGGTTAATATCCCAATACTGACACTGTAGTGCAGTATGAGGGGGGTGTTGCACTTCTGAGGTGCCGTCTTTTGGATGAGACATTAAACCGAGGTCCCATCTGCCTGGATTGGTGGTAGTTCAGGTGGATGTTAAAGATACCATGGCACTTATCGAAAAAAAGTAGGGGAATTTTTTATTTCACAGAATAAAACAAAAGCTTTACAAATGTAGTATATCCATAGTCTTACTTCAGACTTTCAATTTACATTCAATAGAAGGGAAAAAAAGAAAAAAAAACTAAGTTTCAACACTTTTAGTACAGTGGATATTCATTTCATAACATATAAACCATCACATAACAATTTTTTCCATTGCCATATCATGCCACTGGAATATCATTATCCATAACCCAAGGCATTCCCTTCCACCGTTCCAACAACACATTCCTATCCACTTTATTTTTTTCCTCCTTATATATAGTTTGTAAGTCCTGCATAATTTTATTATATAACTCGAAATGGTTTCCTTCTTTTTGTTGCAATGTAAACCCACATCTCATAAGCCATATGTTCCATTTAAAAATCACCATAATAACTTGCAACGAATTTACATTCCATTTCCCCCAGTTCTTGTCAAATACCCCAAAAATTATATTTTCATAAATTATTGTACTGAATGTAGGTTCTCCCCACTGATCTGCTACATATTGCCAGAAACCTTGAATAAATGGACATACAAAAAACAGATGTACTATAGTTTCTTCCTGTTGTATGCAGTTAATTCTACTGCATATCCTTTCCTGCAGTTTCTTGTGTTTTTGGTTTGCTTTCACATTGATTTTTTCATGGCATGCTAGCCAATGTATATCCCACATTTGTTCTGGGATTCTTTTATTATTTAACATAGTTATTAAATTTTCTTTGATATATCAGGACATTTACAAAAAACGTCATCCTCTCTACACAATGTTTCTAACAACACAAAATATAATTTCTTCCTTTGTATTGTCATAATCTGTTGTGTTGTTACCTGCCATTGTTTTAACCTTAGAAAAGTACATCTAACATATTCTGGAATCATTGCAGATCTTTTAAAAGTTCTCAAGGTCCATAACCATTGTTGACATTTTTCCCTTGATAACCACTCCCAACCAAACCCTTGATTTGTCAGTAATGGTTTTAAATTACTGTAAAAAAGAAAGTGTTGAAGAAAATGATTAGTTTAATCATGTGTAACCCTCCCTCCCTGATTGGTAGATATAAAATGTTGCTTATTAAGGGATTCAATCGACTCCCCCAGCATGCCTGAAAAAAATACTTCAAAGAGCTGTTTCCATTACTTTAGGAGGGGGGAATATAACTAATATATAGAAAAATAGGAAATAAGAAACGTTTTAATAAGATATACTTTCTTTTTTTTTTACTAAATTTCCACTTATTCCATTGTGTTACTTTCAGTTTTCCCTCTTCTAACTTTTTTTTCCAATTTAAAACATCTAAATTTCATGGACCATATGTGATACCTAAAATATCTATAAGATCTGGCTTTATCGAGATCTGCTCCACCATACCAATAAATCTTAATAAATAATTCAGCCTTTGTCCTACACATTTATTAATGTTTAAAGATGCTCCCGATAAGCTACCAAAACTTCTGCAAAGATTTAATACCCTAGAAATTGAAGATTTATTTCTAACCATTATAGCCATATCATCAGCAAATGCAATGATTTTGTGTGCAAAGCAAAGTCCTTTAAATAATACAGGTATGATTTCAATATTTTCCTTTATCTTCCTTAGTAATGGATTTATAAAAAAATCATAAAGAATGGGACTCAATGGGCATTCCTGTCTAACTCCTCTATGTATCTTAGTTATAGGCCCCTTCCAGCCATTTACAATGGGTACAACTGTAGCTGTTTGGTAAATACATTTAAACCAATCAATCATAACTTCAGGAATGTGATAATGTCTTAACACCTCCCATAAAAATGTGTGGCTCACCTGGTCAAAAGCTTTCTTTTGATCTAATAAAACCAGAAACCCATCCAGCTCCCCTACCTTACCTAATTCAACTAATTCTCTAGTTAGAAGTAGATGACACTGCACTTGCCTGCCTGGAATCACTTACATTGGTACCGGAGAGATTATAATATTTGCTATTGATGTTAGTATTTTAGCCAGTATTTTAGTTAATAACTTAAAATCTGAGTTAAGAAGACTAATTGGTGTCCAAATTATTCAGATCCTTTTTGTCCCTTTTTTATAGACATATTAAACTCCCCATGTTCATGTATAAAGGCATATGTTTAGTAAATAATATCTGATTAAATACTTCTTTTAATTCCACAAGAAGCTCCATTCTTATGATTTTTAAAAGTTCATTTGGTAAACCGTCAGGTCCCGGTGTTTTACTACCTGCCAGCGTGGATATTGCCTCCTTAACTTCCTCATCCTGTATCAGCCTCATCAATTCTGTCATTTTAGACTGTTCTATTTCTGGTATTTATATATTCTTCAAGAAATCTCTTAGGTCATCCTGTGCTAGTTCCAATGGTGCATACATTTTCCTAGTGTAATCTGTAACACTTTGTGTAATCTCTGGCTGTGTACACACTTCTTTCCCTGTATCATCTCTTATACTTAACATTTCTTTGGCCTTTGCAGATTTTACAGAATGTTCAAATGGGCAAATAATCTCAGATCTCCCCCTGACTTCAAATTTCTGTTGATGGTATAGCAACTTAACTTTATCATTATGAAAGGTCATCATTTGTTGCTTATCTCTTTATTTGTACAGTAATGTTATGTCCTGTCTCATATGACACAGACACTAATTGTTGTAATGTTTTCCTATTCTGCAGATAAGCTAGAAATTTTCTTTTGCTCTGAGTCCTACTTAAGTGCTTACATAATTTCTGCATTTCCCATTTAGTATCTTCCCACCAGGTTACAGCAGTGTCATAAACAATAAAAAATGACTTCCTGGTTAATATGAAAGTTTTCAAAGTTTGCAATATATATATATATATATTATGGTAGCACGGTAGTGCTACCATAGTTAGGGTTGAGGAGCTATTTCTATGTTAAACCCCCAAATTTTGCACCTTAATAACTTTGCAACTGTTTGATGGATTTGGCTGAAATTTGGAATGCACAATCAAGAACCATAGGCCTTAGGATCTGCCAAGTTTTGTATCAGTCAGATACACAGCTGTGGAGTTATTAAGCATGATCTGCGCCCACGTTTAATCTTTTTCTGGAATTCTACGGTCGCATGTACAGGTTGCACAGGTTGCATGACCAGCCCAAAATCTTTAGGAAACATGTGTCCAGGGTCCCCGATGTGCCTTTCGAACATTTGGTGAAAAAATATTAAACGGTTCAAAAGTTATTCAAAAACTATTTCATTATAAGTCAATAGGAAAAGAACAAAAAGTTCGACAGTGTCGCAAATGCATTTTTACTTTCGCAAATGGGCCTGTTACTTTTGCAAATCCACCATTTTGTTTTCAGTTGGTGATCAGAAAAATGCTTGGCATTTAAATTTGGGACCCTCTAGCAACCTAATATTTTTTTTGTATTCACATGTCGGACCCTGAGGATGCTAACCATGTCTTTATTTTGGGGTAAAACACCCCAGAAATATATTTGTCAAATTTCTGGAAAAAGTACTTTCGCAAAGTACTTTCATGCTCACGAAAGTGTCGCAAATTTTTGCTAAAGCTTTCATAAATTGTGACAGTAGTTTTCTAGTCTGTGGGAAAATGACAGCAATTCTTTGGCACTGCGCTGCAAAAGAACAGTTGGGAGTTTTGAGCTGAAATTTGGAGAGAACGCAGCCGACATCTCACAGATGTGCCTTTCAGTCTTGTGTTAAAAAAATATTACACGGCGGCAAAGTTACAGCAGTCCAAAGTTGACATCTTTTCCATAGGATAACATTATGCACCCACCCAGTACAGGAATCTTTTAGCACCCCTGATGCAAAATAACGGTTTGGTCTTTTTCCTGAATTTGAGGAAGACAGCCAACAACCCACAGATGTGACTTTCAGTAGTTTGGTGAAAATATTACAGGAGGCAAGTTATGGTGCTCCGAACTCTCTTTTTTCCCATAGGATAACATTACAGCGTTGCCGCATCGGGCCCGTGATCTAGGAAACGGTGCGAGATACGACTTTTCGTCTAGAAAATGCTAGGCCCCCATTACAGCCATATAAATCATATGATCTTTAAATTTTTTTAAACGCGTACAGTTCCTGAGATACAACCTATTTAGTATTCCAAGTCCTCATTTTCTGCTCCGATACCCATTATTATGCATACATTCTTTGTACTCACTGTCTTTCTCTATGCAGGTTTTGGGAGAAACCAGCCTGTGCGCTTACATCACTGTTACCATTGTCCTTTCAGCTTGCAGTTCCGTACCTGTTTCACTTACCGTTGACGTCTACGCCACCATGTGTGTTATCCTTTGCGTTTTCATTTGTGCTTGCGTTTCTGTTATTTTTTGCCATTTGTGTCTACAGTACTGTTTCTCTTTCTGTTTCACTTTATGTCACCATGCCCATTGACATTTTCATTTGCAGGCACCATGTTACTATGTGACAACACATTACGCAGCAGACCGTTCCCATCTACACCACCGTGTGCGTTACCCTTTCTGTTCTCATCCGCGCTTGCATTACCATGTGCTCCACTGTTAGCGCTTCAGTTTGTGTTGCTGTTCCTGTTACTATGCCACAAGACATCACATGGCGGGAGCCCCCGTGCTCCTGCCGCTGCACTACATTCACTATTTCTAGTTATCGTTCTCAAAAAGAAGAGAAATTAGAGACAAAAAACTCCATTTAATGCATTAGTTAGGGTTGTTCCACAGCGACAAAAGTGAGGAAATTCGGTGTTAGGGTTGAAAATCCCCGTGGACCCCCTGCCCACCCCCCAACCAGCACTGGGGTGTGCATTGGGGTCATCGGTCCTAACTCTCAACCTATTCTCCTATACTTCTGCTGCTTTACACATGTGATGGGGTGAGAGTGAGCTGGTGACCCAATGCACACCCAATGCTGGTTGGGAGGTGGGCAGGGGTCCAAGGGGTTTTCAACCCTAACACCGAATATATATATATATATACATACAGTATATATCTATATATATATATATATATATCTATATATATATATATATATATATATATATATATATATATATATATATATACAGTATATATATATATATATATATTCAACTAACATTGAGATATTCCATTTCCAATACTCCGCCCTTTCCTTAACACCTCAGAGGTTTTGATTTTAACTGAGACAATATTATGATCAGAGAATTCTGCCGTTTCAATCTGTATATTTCCGTATGTAAAAATAAAATCAATTCTAAAGGTTAGATTACCTTTCTGAAAAGTGGGCATTGCCATATGAGTGTAAGAAAAATATGCATCCTTTAATTTTGCCTTACTTGTTATTTGTAACAAAAGATTAGAATCGCAATATTGCTTTGCTGTTTTTGCAACTAGTGGGCAATTAAAGTCTCCTGCCAAAATGACATTTTGTGCTGTATATAAATATGGCTGTATTAAGTTTAACATTTCACACCTAGAGGTTTTAGATTGTGGGGCATAATGATTTATTAATCTATACCCTGTGTTCTGTACAATTACATCCATTATCAAAATCCTCCTAGGTATTAAATCATATAACTTTAGTACCTTAACTTCAGGTACCTTAAATAAATTCCTTCTCTTGAACAAGGCTCCTGTCCTAGGGACCAAAAGGAGGGACCAATCAACCAGTCCTTTGTAGCTTCCTGACATTTTTTTAATGAATTCAGGCAAGCATCCTGCAAAAAGAAAATTCCAAAATACAAATACTTTAAAAAGGAAAAAACTATTCTCCTTTTTCCCAACCTCTTAATATTATTTACATTTATAGTATAAAAGGAAAAAGGCTCAAACATAATTGTTTATTTTTTTCACTTTATTTGCATTTTCCTCTCCTAGCATTTTGTTCTTTATGCTTCATTTTAATTTTTGCTTTCCATTTTTGAGGCCCTCTGGGCCTTTCTTGTTTTTCAGTGTCAGTCGTGACCTCCAGTAATGAAGATGTCACAGAGGAATCATCTGATTCTTCATCTGTATGATCAGATTGCAATATCTCATATCTGTATCTAATATTCATGGCACTTTGTTTTACAGAGGACCTGGTAGAAAACACCTTCATTTTCACTTTCTCAACTTGTTTCCCTTTAAGACTATTTCGACTAGGTGAAGGGAATAGGGAATCTAGTAATGGTGTGGGGGGAGACATAACATTCACATCTATACTTACTTCTGATGTAGAATGAGTCCCTGACCCAGGGGCCCCAGCTGCAATCTTCCCTTCATCTGCTCTCTCCATAGGTTCCTCTTCAACTTGTGTTATGACTTTGTGTGTACCAGTATGTCTGTGTACTAAAACATCCTCACTCTGTACTGTAGAAGTGTTTACATGTTGTGGTGCAAGTCTCACTTTGTGGTATTGGGTTTTGTTTCCCCAACCTCTTCTTTTAGGTCAATGTGATTAATAGCCTTTGTTCTTCACCGTCTCCCTGATCCAGGGTATTATGTGCCCCCCCATTTACAATTTTGAAAAGTATGTCCCCTCTCATCACATAAATTACACCTACACTTATTTAAACATTGAGTTACTATATGCCCCAACTCTCCACATACCAGGCATCTTTGCTTATCACATATACTGCTCAAATGTTCAAAAGAGCAACATTTATAGGATATCTTTGGCTGACCTGGGTAGAATAAAATACCCCTATCTCTTACCAAAAAAATGAATTTGGGAGATGTGCAACCCCACCATCAGTAGTTTTCAACATCACTTTCACCCTCCACCCCCACAGTCCAAATATCTTCAGTATCCGTGATTGCTTCAGGGTCTTCTTTAATTGTGCATTTTTGTTTTAGCCAGTGTATTAAGTCTGACACACTTACACCTTCGTTCCTAAAAAGAACAGTTATTGTTTTCTGTGCTGGTTTTGTCAAGGAGATAGCCACAAATGATGACCATACAGGTGTTTTCTTTAATGCATTATACTTTATCCAGAATCTTTCCAGACCACTTGCAGTTTTAAAGCTAATGTCAAACATGGTCTCCCCTGATATGTGTATCAACGCATATATCTCATTTTAAAAAAACTTCATAGAGTCTTTCAGTAAGGACCTTGCAACAAACAAGCGGTCTGGAGGTTTTGACATTCCCCACTATATGATAGTCTGACGCATTATGTCTCTTTGCCGGGTAAATTGGTGTTTTGAAAAAAGATGCATATGTTCTAGGCTCCTCTCTGTTAATTAAATTTAAAGGCCTTTGTGCAGAATCAGAAGTTGTTTCGGGGTGTCCCCCAGTTTGTTGTGCAAGTGAAAGTACTGCCAGGTGTTGGTTTGATTCTACCACCTGCTTAAACTGCAGCTGTGGGCTTTGAGTTAATTCCAGTTCTGGAGGCAATTCCAAGTTGTTTAAATATTTTTCATTTTCTTTATCTTTATTAAAAACATTCATTTCAGTAGAACTTGGCATCACTATGGGTGAAGTCCCAGATTCCCACTGACCTGTGTTAGCGTTCCAGTCCCAGTCTGCTGCTAGTAGTGCACTGTGCACAATCCTAGTTTGATCCAAAGTTTGCAGTTGATTTCTAAAGCATCTTAGGCCAGGCCCATTTGTACCTATATCTGCTATTCCTGACACAATATCTGGTGACCACTTCTCCTGTGCTTTTCCTTTCTGGGCTACTTTTTCCACTTGTTCTACTGCCTCCGCCCAGCATGTAGATGCCTTTAATAATGCTGCATCATCATAGCTCAGTTGTGCCTGCTTGACAAGCTGCTTCTGCCTGTCAGACTGAATCTCTCTAAGTTGCTTCTCTAGTTGTGATTTTTTTAAAGTGAAAACTCCATATATTTTTAACTATTTGTGCCTGTAAGTCAGTCTCTTCAACATTTATGTCCTTCTTTCTCTCTGCAACTAATGTTTGCTCTGTTTCTGTGTCACTCCAGTATGTTAAACTTTCCTCAGGCTCCTTCACTAAATTACAGTCTTTTAAGGGTTCTTCATTTATAGAATTTAAAGACTCTTTCTTGTTACCTTCTCCAGAGTGCACATCTGTTGTTTCCACAATTTCTTCCATCACAACATTTTCATTAAACACAGCCTGAGCACAGTTTCCATCTGTTCCATTTCCACCACTCTCTTCCAGTCTCCAGATCAACCATCTGGTGCAGAAGACAAAGAGTTCCCCTCTGCTCACAGGAAGCAAGGCCCCCTGCAGCAAGAGTAGGGAAATTTTTATTAGAAAAGGAGGACTTCATTACAATACATATAAACAAAACAAATAGAATACAGAATTTCAAATAATACATACATGACAAAAACAAGTTGTGTTCCATGAATAACAAAAACAGTACATAAATCAAGCACACCAATGTCTACAGTTTAACCATAAATGAGCAACTCTAGATAATGGATCTTTATACAAATCATTACGAAACAATAGTTGTGTAGCCTTTTTCACATTTAGAAATACTGCAGTCTGATGAATCCATGTTTGCTGTAGTAACCACAGGCATCTAGCCTGTCATAAATTATATCTAATCAGAACAAACAGAACATAGATTATATCCTTATATTTTCCAAGCAATCCTGGATTGTTACCAAATATAATCTCAGTGTACTGCAACTTCAAAAACATTTGCTCTCCCCACTCCTTAGCTAAAATATCCCAAAACAACTGAGTAAATCTGCAATCTAGAAACAAATGACTCTGAGTTTCTAATATCTGAGTACAAGTATCCCTTGGACAATCTCTATCTGAAAGCTGCTTATGTTTATTATTGCACTTTACCCCTAGTCTTTCATAATTCCCCAGCCACACACAGTCCCATGCATACAATAGAATCCTAGGATTAAGTAATTGTTTTAGGATGTACTGCTTCCATTGTGCTGGACATAAGGGAAATTCTGGAACATCTTTAGTCTCATGATTCAAGATGTGTTGATAAACTTTTTTCTGTTCCCAATAAGTATAACAGCTGGAGTTAATTTCCTTTGCAGAACCCATTTAATTCCTTCCAAACCATACTTAGGAATGGGCCGTGTCGTTCCCAACAATCTGGGCCTCATCTGTTGCCATGGCTCAACATTAGGTGCCACCCAATAATCCAACCAGTCTTTCCAAACTACAGTTCCAGGTCAGAGACATTTCCCAAAATTATAATCCAAAAACAATACTATAAAAAAAGGCAAGGGTGTCAAGCATACCTAACCCCCCTTCAGCTTTTGATTGATAAGTAAGGCTACATTTCATAGGATTAAGCCTGGAACCCCAGAGACCTTGGAAAAATAAACTATAGATCCTAGTTAGTACTTACTTAGGAGGAGGGTAAACATAAGCAATGTACAAAAAAATGGGAACCAATAAAGTTTTAATCAACCAAACACATTCCAATTTACCAATGACTTTCTGTCTCCATCCCAGAAGCATCCTGTCTGCTCGGGCAATAACTACCTCCCAGTTTAAAACAGCAGCACTAGGTGAACCAAACACAACACATAATATTTTCTCAGGCTCTGTAGTAATGTAAATTCCTGCAATAGTACCTGAGGCAGGTAAGGGAGTCTGACCCAAAGGGACCCCTCTACTTTTAACAAAATTAATTCAGGAACCTGAAATTGCAGAAAAAACCTGAAATACAGATTGCAAAGTATAGTCATCTGTTTGGGGGGCTAGTGTTAACACCACATCATCTGCATATGTCAACATTTTTATGGTCTGTGAACAATGTGGCAACCCTGGCCCTATTATACCCTGATTATGTAGACATAACCTAATAAAAATATCCATACAAAAAACATACAGTAAGGGGCTCAAGGGACAACCCTGCCGAACACCACGTTGTACAATAATTTTATCCCCATACCTACCATTCACATTAGAAATCACAACTACATCCCTGTTCAATAACTTGATCCTGCCTATAAACATTTCTGGAATTCCAAAATCTTCTAATACCAGGAACAATAAATCATGGGAGAGACAATCAAAAGCTTTTTCCTGATCAGTACTAATTATCCAACCAGACAGCCCCCCGTTGTCCTTGATAGAAAAGTTCCCGAAGCAGAATCAAGTTATCCTTTTGTTGTCTATCCTGAACAGCACAAGTCTGTACTTCACTAATTATATATTGTGCTACTTTGTTAAGTCGCCCCAATAAAAGTTTAGCTAAAAGTTTAACATCTGTGTTCAATAGACGTAAAGGGCTCCAATTATTAATATCCACAGAAGGGCCCTTCTTATGTATCAGTACTAGTATAGTGTCTTTCATAGAGGAAGCCAATCTATTGTCATGTAACATATAGTTTACAAAATCACCAAAGCTGGGGCTAGGTGATCTTTAAACTGTTTATAAAAGCCTGCACCTATACCATCAGAACCCGGGGCAGAGCCTACTTTTAAACTATCAATTGCCTGCTCCACTTCCCCAATAGTAACCTCACCAGTAAGCATGGCAAGATCCTCTAAGCCTACCTGCAGAAGATGCAAACCAGCCAAAAAGCTACCATTGGTGGTAGCATGAACTTTCTCACTGAACATCCTCTGAACCTGAGCTTGTACAATACCTAAAATGCCTAAAGGAGAGGAAACAGGTACACCTGTTGAGGAAAGCAATTCCATAATAATTATATCTTTTACCCATTCCTTACAATCCCTGTAAGGGTCAATACTATGTTTCCCAGCATGCATCCTAAATTTAGCCTCCTGCCTCAAAGACTGTGCTCTATCATATTGAAACTTTTGTAACCGTGCCTTAATAATCTGGATTGGTGACCCAAAATCCTGAGAGGAAGTTTCTGACAATGAAATCAATTGGTGCAACTGCTGTCTTAACTGTAAATAGTTTAAATATTTTTCCGTATGCACCAGATGCGATCTATGTTTTAATAGTTCCTGCCATGATTTTTTAGTATCTTCCCACCACTCTGTGAGATCCCCATAGCAGTCAGCTACTGACAATCTGGCTTTCCAGTTTCATTGCCAAAACTTCTGAGTTTTAGCATCCAATAAAACAGACTCATTCAACTTCCATTTAGGCTTCTTACACCTCAGGGTGTTCTGCCAGGAGATCCGTGTACAAAGAGCAACATGATCTGAGTATTCCACAGGTATAGTCTTACTAGACAACACTTTACAAATTTTGAATACAAAACTGAAATCTATTCGAGTCTTTAATTTACCTTTAAAAACGGTAAAACCCCCTCAGGAATGCAAACTGCGATAGGAATCTTGCAATGCAGCAGTAGAAATGACATTCAATAATGCTACAGAGTCACAAAAAAGCTTGTCCATCTGTAACCCTCTATCCTTTTGGTGCAAACTACAATTAAAATATCCTGCCCATAGGACAAGTCTAGAAGTATGTAAAAATGGATGAATGTCTTTAAATAAAGCAGCCCTAAAAGCATTGAGTCTGAGAGGCATAAGTCACAATTAACCAAAACCTATCAGGAAAATAAGAAATATCCAACAACGAAGCCGGCCCCGGACTAATGTCTACCAATCTAGTGACTATGAGATCATTATTAGCCAATAAAATCCCCACACCATCACATAAATCCTCTCCTATCTACCAAAAAGAGGGCCCTAAATGCCATGCATGCGAGGCCCTGGAAAGTTCACCCCCACTTTTTAATCTGGTATCCAAAACACAGGTAATGTCAGAAGCACGCCCTTGAAGGGAATACAAGGTACCCACCAATTTCCTATCCCATTTAATACTATTAACATTAACAGAGGTAATGGAGAGTTGTTCAGGAAGTTTAGCAGAATATCTCATAATGCAAGATAACTATGAGGCCTGTTTCTTTTGTGTGTACCTCGTCCTGAGTGGCTATGGAGTTCACACCCCCTCCCTCTTCAGTATCAGTGCAGGAAACAACAGTAGAGTAGTCAGTCCCTTCCCCTTCCGAATCCCCATCCTCTGAATGCAAAGCTGCAAACTTATTACCACTTTTCCAGGACCCAGGAGACAAAACTCTGTCCATCCCTCCAACCTTTCTAGACACCACATTACCCATCCTAGACCTTTTAGTCTGAGCAACAAGTTTAAACACATCACCATCTGGGGGACATCTCTAGAGAAGAATAACCAGTGCTGTCAGTCACTACTGGAACAACAGGTTCCTGAACTGAGTCTTCCCTGAAAACTGGTACAGAATCTTGTCTCATCTCAGGCTCAAGGTCCACAGACACAGAGGGCCGAGTCTCTTGGGGAACCAAAACAGTGTCCTGTCCTTGTGCTCTCACCTCATTTCTGGCACTTAAGTCAGCAATTTTCTTAGCATGAGATTGCTGGGCTATGTTTATAAGCCCTTCATGAGAGGGACAATCCTCCCTGTTATACGAGGCCCAGGGACACCTGCCGTAAGAATAACCAGTCTACTCACAAAGATTACAGCAAAACAAATTTAAACATTTCCCTGAAACATGTCTGAATTCTAAGCAGTGACTACATTTTACTGTATTACAGGATGAACTCAGATGTGTTCTATCCCCACATTTAAAACAGGAACGAGGCTGACCTGCATAAAAATAGCACCTCTATCCCTACCCAAATAAAAAGTACTAGGCAGATGAACAGGGCCAGTATTTGTCATAATCAATTTAACTTGAACCCTCCACCCACCTTCCCAAATCTGCTCACTATCAAGAGTAGGACTAGGCCTATTGAATATCTCACAACGTTGCCGTAACCAATAAAGAATATCCTTGATGTTCACTCCCTCATTTTTAAACATAATCGTAATGGTTTTAATGACCGGCCTGGATAAAGGTATGGCATGAAAGGGTACCCATAAAGCAGTATTTTTTTAACTTATCATACTGGGCCCAAAATCTATCCAAACCCGACACATTTTTAAAACTAATATCATAATTATGATTACCCAAATGCATGAGTGCAAACATTTCAGAGGAAAATAACTTTAAAGAGCCCTTCAATAACTGCCTGGCGATAAAAACTCTCTCTGGAGGCTCCACCATACCCCCTTTATACAACAACTTCACTGCATTGTGCCGTGGAAATGGCTCACCTTTGTTCTGAAATAAATCAGACATTTTCAACACTGGACTATCCCCTCTGCCCTCCGCATTTAACATTTGGTCAGTGAGACCTAACCTAAGTGGGCCCACAGATAAATTCTGCACCTCAGTGTCATCTACAGCAGTAATAGTAGCTTGTGCATCAGCAGTATTACAGTTTTAACCCCGGGGATCATTGGAGCTCATGTCGACAAGTTTGTTGGTGGCCACAGGAAGGTGTGCTGAAACACTGGACATGGGGCATGTAGTGGCCGAGGCATCAGGAACCCAAGTCCCATCTGTTTTTTTATTCCCAACCTGCATTCTGTAACACCTGACTAGGAGACCACTCAGAGCCACTCACCATATCCTGATCTGCAACTGAGTTGAAAACAGTAGAGCTATCCTGGGGCATCGACAAATGTTGTGTTGGAAGCACGCCCAACTTACTCCAACCCCGCCGTAATTTGTTCCCATGGAAAGTACACTCCTGCCCCTGTTGTTGCGCATGAGAATTCCCAGCAAGAACTCACAAGTTGGTCAGATCTTGACCATGGCCAACACCTAGCCTCTTTGGCTGCATCTTCTTGCTAGCAACCATGCATGTTTCAGGCTCCTTGCACACAGCATTAGCAATGCCAGAACTGCCAACCTGAACAGGAGTATCAGGGCGCACAAGTACATCCTATGTTGTCAGTGAGCAAACCGCTGATTCGGAAGACACAGCGGTACTCACAAGTAGTTCCTGGGGGTCTGGACTATCAGGTAGAGCCGACTTCTGTACAAGTCCTGCGGCCTGTCATGAAGAGGCACACACCACAGCAGCAGGCTGCTGACTCACAATGTCAGAAGAAACCACCAAAACTGATTCAGAGTCACAAACACTACGCTGTAGTGAAGCACCCAATTTTTTCAATTCAAGTAACAGTGCCTTCTTCTTCTGAAGCATAAGGCTTTGTTTATCAGGAGTCAGAGATTCCAGCTCCTTACCTGTGGTTTCATGCAAGTCGTCATCCCAACCAAGCTCCTCCAATAGGTGAGAGGAATCAAAGTCCAATAAATCCTCCCGCGTTTCTCCATAACCTTGGGCATATTGACTGGTCTCCCTTCTTCCACACAAATGGTATAAACTATGCCACCGAGTACTTCACTCACGCCATTGTCTCCTTGCAAAAGAAACATATCCCTACTACTAGGTGTAGGGTTAGAGGATCTCCCATTAAATGGCTAAAATGACCTCTTCTCAAAATGCTTAAAATGTTACAATTTATGGGCCAAGTTCAAATCCTCCTCACTGCACTCTGATTTCCTTGCTTACTGTTCTATGTGAAACACCTGTAAGAGAGAAATTCAAGCTGCTAAAAGTACATATTACAGGGACCTATTCACTGCCACATCTAGGGATCCTAAAAGTTTCTAGATACAGCCCGCCCTGTAGTGATGAGGGTTGAGGAGCTGGATGCCACACCTCATGCTACACTGGTGACCCGAGTTCGGGAATGACTTCAGGTTGTCGGGGTGCTGGCATGGAGGGGTGCAGAGCAGGATCGAGCATGCTGATGGGCAGCTGTCCTCGTCCAAGGATGGTGAGGATGGGTTGGCACCCCCCATAGTTCCATTCCCACTGGGTGGAGGTCTGGTGAGTAGCTTAGGTGGAGAGGTGGTGGCAAATAATTACAGGAGGTGGAAGGGGCTGAGCTGGTGCCACAGGGTGTGTAGCATTCCTCCACACACTCGCATGGCCATGTGCAGGGTCTTGGGGGGGTCAGGGGAGAAAACCTGCAAAAATACCTATGTGTCCCCATTGCCAGTTGGCTGGAGGAGGAGGCGACAGGGACCAAACAGCTATAATAAAAAAAATGGTTTCTGGGCACAAATAAATGGTATTCTTGGTAAAAATTGGGCCAAACACCCAAGGAAATAAAAATCAATAATATCATCTGCGACAATCCTACAACCATTGCAGATGCCTTCAATTCTATCTTCTCTAATCTTCCAAACTTTGATTCTCTCATGTCTAGCTCCATCTCTTCTCCCCCAGCTGCTTCTCTTACTACTCACCCTCATCTGGTTCTTGCCTCTGTCTCTCACTGTGAGGCCTTTCAACTTTTCAATGCCATTTCTCCCTAAAGTAGTGTGGGCCCAGATGAGATTGAACCCAAAATACTCAAACTAGCCACCTCGCTCCTTGCTACTCCAGTTACACATCTTTTCAGTCTATCCATAGGCTCTTCAACTTTGCCCCATCTATGGGAGAATGCAAGGATCATCACAGTTTTTAAAAAAGGGGATCCTAAACTTATTACTAACTACCGTCCTATAACGATATTACCTACTGTCAATAAACTTCTTGAAAAACTCGTTCACCAACACTTCTCTGACTTCTTCATTAAATTTGATCGTCAGTTGCCCACTCAGAATGGGTTCAGACAACACACAGTACCACTACAACTCTTGCACAGTTCACCAATGAAGTTAAAACCAACATGGATAAAGATCTGCTTACAGGGGCTGTCTTTATTGACCTTACCAAAGCATTCAGTTTGGTCAGTCACACCCTCTTCTTAAATCAGCTAGGAACCCTTGAGATGTCCCAGTCAACTTTATCATGGTTCTTGAGTTACCTCCACAACTGCTCTCAGTCAGTCTCCTTCAATAAGGTCCTCTCCACTCCTGCTCCAGTAAAACTGGGAGTCCTCGAAGGCTCCATACTTGAACCCCTTCTTTACTCTATTTTTAGTAACAACATACCAACCTCTCCTTCCCTCTGTCAGACACTTCTATATGCCAACGACCTCATACTCTATACCGCCTCTAGGTCTATGGATGTTATTAACTCACAGCTTACCTCTGACCTTCAAAATATTCAAACCTGGCTCACTTCAAATTACCTGGTTCTAAATGTCGCCAAACCCAAGCTATGCTTTTTGGGTCCCTTAATAAGTCTCACTCCCTGTCTCAAGAATTGAACATCCTATGCCTTGGTAGTTATAGTGCTCAGGTTTCTGCGACCCTCTCTTTTCAATACCGTGGTGCCACACTTGACCCAGCCCTTGATTTCTCTCTGCATATAAATAATATCTGCAAATCCATGAATTCCAAAATCAGCATGGCTTCTCGTGTCTGCCATGCCCTCACCCCATTAGCCAGGGTTACAATTTCCCAGGGTGTATTACTTCTGGGATCATGTTATGAGCTCCCTGTCTTTTCTCAGGCCAATTCCAGAATCCTTCAGAAATGGGACATTGCATGCAACAATGTCTGCAGGTTTGCTTTGTTCACCCCTTGCTTCACCCATCACTGCAACCTTTACTGAGCTTTACATTGGCTATCTCTCTCCTCCAGTCGAATTTATATTCTCAGATTCCTAATTGATAATATTATAATGTCCTCTCAACCTGCCTCACTGGCCCCAGAGTTCACCCTGTTGTACACTCTTGTTGATTGCAGTTCTCTAACCAAACCCTCCTTACTGTCCCCAATTGTACAACTAAGATGGGAGAACCAGCATTTGCCCATTTTGTCCCCAAAACATGGAACTCCCTACCATATCACCTAAGAGTCTCTAATTCTCACAGTTTATACAAGAATTAACTTTTTTCTTACCTGAAATCCTTAGATATTTGCTCCTGCTCCTGCCCTCTACCCTATCCTTTTTACTTTAAGCTGTTCCTTCTGGGGTTAACCACTGCTTCCCTATAAATATTCTGTTCTAATACAAACTGCTACTTGTGGCACCCCAATCTACTCTCCTTCCTTATGCTATCCTACTTCTTTGAAGGTCTTCTAGACCTTCACTTTCTCTCAACTAGTCCCAAGCCTTTTTCAGTACTATACTTGTGCTTAATTTTTGCCCGTACATGTCTTTTTTAATCCTTGCCCCTGTGGGTGGATGTAATCTAATGCACTTCTTACACCAATACCCTGATCTTAATCTCCACTGCTCTGGAATTTACCTAAACTGCCTACATTGTACTTTAGTCCTACATTGGTAGTCCTGATTATCTGCTGTATTGTTATTGTCATTGCTAGTTTGTCTTATCCTTGCTTGTACTGATATTTTTCACTAAACCTGTATGTATATACCAAAGTTATACCTCTGTTATCCTGTCTATTGAACTGTCAATGTTGCACCACTGCACTTAATCCCTTCCACTGTAACTTCCTGCTCTGTACAAAACTCTGTTTACTGTAATGTTCCTGATTGCCTATAATGTACTATCCAGGGTCGTGCCTGAAAATAGGCAGATTTTTGTCTAGTACACTTACCCTGTTATCAAAAGCAATAAATAAATAAATACTCCACTCATGAAAAGAAATGGGACAGAAATCTTTCAACTACTGAGCCACCTTTCTTTGGAACTCCATTCCTCTTTCTATCAGACTTCTTTTCACAAAGTTTTTGCACTCAAAATAATGAATCACCTGCAAGAACATAATGTATTATTTTCCTTCATATAGCCCTTGTTTCCTGTATAAAACTACAGCTAATCTAGATATCACTGTCCAATCTACTGTACAAAACGTTTGCCATTTCCCCTTGTCGTGTTCTGAGACCATAACTGTTTGCCATGTATACCTTCACCATACAAACATGCAAAGAAGTCAGCAGAGAGAGGACATTTGGTCTATCTGGTCTACTTGCATTGCAGGGTCTACAGTTTGAGCTATTAACCCTGCCCCTTCCATGTATACCTCTCCTGGATTATGTATGCTTGCTCCATTGTACCATTGTACTGCACCATGTACCTTATTTATTTTTACATTGCATCATGTTTCTGTACTATGTATTATATTTTTATTCCATTGCATCATGTTACTCTACTATGTATTATATTTTTATTCCACTGTATCATGTTGCTGCATTATGTAATGTACTGAAGTACCTGGGTAATGCCTGAAAAAGGCATCTGGCACCAGTGCACCCACCCAGTCAACAAAGAATAAATAAAAAGCAAATAATATAATAGATCTGGTGACTGGAATTACATCTGATACACATTTTATGTTCCCAGGTGAAGTCAGGCAGAGCAGAGTTATTTATGTCAACACAACCTTTTCTCTTGATTTATTTATTTAGGTTTTGTTGACCATGAAAGGAGGGATAGGCAATTCTGATTATTTTCAGCCTTGTTCTGGGGGGATGGGGGGAGAGATACAGATGCAAACTGACATAATGTATCAGGTTAATCTGGTAGTGATATCTTAAGTAAATGGTGTAGACTTCTCAAGGGCCCCTATTGGGCAGAGATTTTAGCTGTGATCTGACTCTCAAAGGTGGGGGCAGAACACAGAACATTTTATGTGACATCTCTTTTCTTTATAACTTGACTTCCACTGCAGGATGGATGCAATAGATGCTGCTTGTGCTGGTAACATTAGGTGGGAACACACCTTTTTTACGGGATCAGTGTTGTCCCATATAGACTTTAGTTTTTTTTTGTCTCCCTGGTTGACTTTCCAGTCAGTAGTCATCATACCAGTTAAGATGTCTGACCATAAAGCAATATGTCTTACTTGGGGAAGGGTCTTGATCACCTGTATGCTCTAATGTTTGGAGGCACAGTGCTATTACATTTCAGGATCCAATAGTTAGAACTAAGCTTGAGGAATTCCTTGCTGTTAAAAAATCTCTATTGGTAATGCACAAGAACCCTGTAGAGTGGTGGGGGAATTGTAAGACAGAACTCAAGGTTTTCTTTAAATACATCTCACAACAGTCTAGACAAAAATGATACTTTCAGTATTTGGGTTTATGGCACCAATTTCACAAAGTATTATCTGAATGAACTTATGAAACAGGATATCTCAAAGCAAATTAAATAGCTGAGACTGGAAAAGTATAGGTTTCAGTATGGCAATTGTGCTGACAGAGTTAAACAAACATTTGTCAATGCTATTTGTATGCATGTTTTTATAACACAAATGTGGGTGTGACAGCATAGCCTCAGTAAGTAGTAGCACTGATGTCATTTGCATGGCAGGCAAATGGGCAAGGTGAAAGAAATATGATACTGCATCTTCAGTAGTATTGATGTTGTTCATGTCCCCAGGGGTGTGTGGGGTGAAAGAAGTGCCACAACATGGCTTCAGTAGTACAGATGCAGCCTAACAATCTTCCGGTACTAAATATTGCTCTAACCAGTAGACTACACTGCTTGTAGGGTGAGGGAGGACAGGCTGTTTGCAATATCTTTTTAAAATGTATTAAAGAGCTAGTGTACTGCTTGAAATTAATAGCAATTTTCAGATGCAGTCAGCTATCACTTCCAATATCTGAGGTATTTTTGTATTTTCTATTTGCTAATTAGAAGATTTTCTACCTGGCAGTACTGGGGTGATGTGTGGAGCAGCACTCTATAGGGAAGAAAAAAAGTCAGTTCTGTTCCTCCCACTACATCATCAGAAATGACACCAAACACCTTGAGGCACCACAATTCTTGCAGCCTGAGCAGTGACTTTCATAAGCTACCAATCAAAATGCAGGAAATTGTGACATCACTAGTAACCAGGGGGAGCCAGTCCCTGCTGCTTCATGTGAAAATGAAACCAGCAGTGAGAAATGGTTCTTATTGGTTGCTAGTGATGTCATAGTTAGTGCGGTCTCAGTGTTGATGTAGTGGGAGGAACAGAACTGAGTTTTTTCCCCCTTCAAACAGAGTGCTGCTCCACACATCACCCCAGTACTGCCAGGTGGAAAATCTTCTAGTTAGCAAACAGAAAAGAATAAATACTTGAGATATAAGAAGTGATAGCTGACTACATCTGAAAGTTACAGCTAATTGCAGGCAGTTTCCAGGCAGTACACTAGCTCTTTAACTGGTCACGTGTCAAAACAGGCATTTTAGCTCACTTGCCTACCACTATAAAATGAAAATGAAGTGAAATTTTAACCAGGATAGTGCAGGAGTGTATTGAAGCTTTAAGAGGTTAAAGTAGCAGTAAATGTTAGCAGTGAAAATGTTGACCTATACTTTTGTTTCTTTAATTAGATATTTTTAGTGGACTCCTGCTTCAAAACATTTCCACAGCTGGGTGGACTGGATCACTGGAG
This sequence comes from Neoceratodus forsteri, assembly GCA_016271365.2. Classification (NCBI taxonomy): domain Eukaryota; kingdom Metazoa; phylum Chordata; order Ceratodontiformes; family Ceratodontidae; genus Neoceratodus; species Neoceratodus forsteri. The sequence continues at coordinate 394,813,603 of CM028135.1, read as the reverse complement.
TGTTATGTGATTTGCTTACAGTTACACTAATATCACCCTTAATATGATGTCAGTGCCAATACTAAAACTATAAATTGTCCTACCCCCACCACACACACTGTATGTAAACTGCTCGTTCTTAAGAGGGAATGTTCCAAGACACTGAAGAAACACCACTGTTATTACATGCTACAAAAAATGTGTTTGCTTGTTCAGAATACTAGAACTAGAGAGCATACCCTATGCATTTGTGGGGTACAGGTAATGTGAGGAAGCATTGTTTCACCCAGAGAGTGTTAAACGTTTGGAACAGACTCACTAAAGAAGTGGTATGAATGGCGAGTTTTTAATCTTTTAAACTGGAGTTGGATCACTTCCTCATGAAGAATAATATTACTGGGTACAACATTTAATTCATCTGGGAGGAGTGTTTCCAGAGGCTCCATACTTTTCTAGAAGATGGAATACTGCAACTGCTTGGATGGCAGGGGTGAATACAATGGGCTTCTGATCTTCTTTCACCTACCATCTCTTATGTAATAATCCTCCATATGAGCTTAAATAGTGTAACTGAATCCCTCATCAGCTGTCATAATTTCATGGAGCACCTATTTAACTCCCTTTACCTGTCTCCATTTCCCATATTCTTAGATACAACACATGCTGGTTGATTTTTCTGTTGCCTCTCAATTTCAGCAATGTCTTTCTCATGTATGGAGATGAGAACTGATCACAGTACTCAAGAACTGTCCCACATATAGTGCATTCTGTACCATGGCAGTACAACATGCTGCACCTGAACCAATCCTGGGTCATACACAAAAATAGACATGCGTTGCCTAGTGTGCTTACCTGGCCAATAAAAAAAAAAAATAAACCTATTTGTCTCAAGATTTCTCTTGTTCTTTCTCGTCAAATGCAGTATTATACAAAAGTGAACCAAGTGGCCACTTGGGCTGCCAGCACAGAAGAGGAGCATTAAAATGGATAGTATAAGCCAAGATCAGCTTGAAATGCAAAAAAAAGTTCATATAAAAAACAAAACTGTTGTTACGTTTGTGTTCAGAGAATTTACACTACTTTTTGGATGTGGGGTTTGACTGGAGGAAGGAGAAGGGGCAGTGGAAGTGCTGAAGGTGGACACCACCAGTGTTTTTACTGGAGGTGCCTGTAGGTCTAAAACCAGTCACGTTTCTTGGCACCATGTTTAAATGCATTAATACCTACAACTCTGGTTCCTTTGAAGTGATTTTTCCAGTTGCCTCCAAAGAAATAAAGCCGACATGTACAGGATTGAAAACTCTCCTAAAATTCTAAAAATCACTGAGTTTCAGGGTATTCCATTTATTACTAACGACATTGTAATGAGACCGGGCTCTTTGTCCCTTAGATTTCATCTACTCTAGCTGCTTACACCTGCCCTAAAGTCATACCATCTGCTTGTTACATTAGAGGCCATTCCATAACAATAGATTGTGATGTCCTAAGCAGAGATGTGGCACATCATAGAAAAGCCATGAAATGAATATGTGGACAGGACTTCAATTCATCAAGCTGCTACTATCTGGAACTCACTTCCCCCGATGTAAGGGAAATTGTAAACTACTCTACATTTGTTTATACTATCAAAGATTCAAAGGCCCACATTTGTAATTGTTAGTTGCAGTTGTCATATATTGTAAAGTTAGATCAATGTCTGCATCTTAACCCCCTGGTATCAATATAACAAAATTGTAAGGGATTGTGGATCATTAGAATGGGGAGAAATTTGGGAGGGGAAAATGGCTTTACAGAAAAAAGGATGGATGATGTTTTTTTATACTTTTGCTTACAATGTTGCTATATTAGTAACATTTATAAACCTACGTAAGTGTCTACTTTGTGATATGTTGGATGTTTGTATGTACCGTGGTATATCTTAGATTGATGTGGTAACTATAGTATGTGTTTTTAGACTATGATTACACAGGTCTGTCTTGTAAACTGGACCATTGGTTCAAATGACATGTATTACCTGTATAAAAATAAACTTTTACCTACCTACCTACCTCATAGCAGAAATAAGTAACAGGAACTGATGAAGTCCAAGGGTAAAATATCCTGTTTTTATGAAACGGTCTTTGAACCCCTTCCTGCCAGGTTAGGAGTATGCAGTGATCACCCCAGCAAGGGTGCTATGCAACTTGAGAGGGGATACATAGGAGGTACCCAGGGATTGGAGGGAGTTTCAATGAGCACTAAGAAGCACAGGGAGGTTTTGTGGAGGAGCTGTTGGTCTGAGAAACATAACTGGATCTAGTTGGCTTTGTGATGGCTCACCTGCCATGTGATGGTCTTTGAGGGCCCTGGACCACATTTATTTGGGACAGCCAGTCCTGCTGTATTTGAAAAGCTGCTGATGCCTTAAAAAAAAGCTTTGCAAATCATAATAATTAGGTACAATTCAGCTTTCATTCAATATATATTCTAAAGATTCCTCCTCCCCAGTGTTTATTACTAAGGAGATTTGCGATGAATAAATTATCTTTATCCCTTAGAGTTCATCTGCCTCTATAGCTGACTCCTTACTTGAAGTCATAATCTTCTGTTGTGACATCACAGTCTGTTGCCATGGGAGTAACTGCCACGTCACAAGCAGTGAATTATCACCTCAGGTAGGGAGACAGCAAAAGGAATAGATAAACTCTTCAGGAAGAAAGATCCTGTTTTCATGCAGATGGCCTCAGTAATGAAAAATGGGAAGGAGGAATACAGAACTAATGTGAAATACAAGCTGGACTGTGTCTAAATATTATAGTTTGGTAAACTTCTAATGAAGGAGTCAGCTGCTCTTTAAGGTCTTGCTTGAACACCAGTGCCAGATCTCAACCAGGCCAAAAGGGTTCCTTGTCAGCATTGTCTCTGTGAGATAATTCAATAGATCCTTAGCTGGTAGGGCTCTAGTTCAAGGTAACTGAGGAGCTATACTGGAATTCCTGCAGGAGCCCAGTTAAGAAGGCCCTGAACAGGTCACTGCACTGAAATAATTCCTGAGAAGGAAGGTGTTGGACCTTTTCTTTTTCTTCTAACAGCATCAGAGGTTAAGGAGGTTGCCCAAGCTCAAACCCATGTCTGGCTGGAACTTTGTACAAAGGAGGTAATGAGACTGCTATTTGGAGAATTGCTTACTATGTACAGTGTTGATGTTCATGTCAGGTCTATGCCGGGGGCGGGGCGGTGCAGGGTGATGGACTGAATATTGGGTTGTTAGCTGAGCCCAACTACCACTTTCATCATGAACTGCTCCTTCTCAGACATTATTGCTTATGTGATTAATGTTTCATTTCTAGCATATTTCCTATCTAGGGCATGAGCAAAAAACACTCAACCCCATCATTTCAGGTTGGACCTGAAGGTGCCGATGCACCACAATGAAAGTACAACACTGCTGTTTATATGCTTCAGTGTGGTAGCCTTGTTCTTGTTCTATTCACAAGAGCCTTGATGAGCACAGAACACATTTCATATTTGCATGATGCCAGGTTTCTCCAAGGTTTATTCACTCCTTTGGCTTGGCATGCTGCTGCAAACAGTGAGGCAGTGCAGGCACCACTTCAAGCAGCTATCTTGAGAACCTTCACTTACAAGATCCAGCAAGATCCAAGGACTACAGGAAAGCATGACTGAGTGACAGTTCTGGCTCTTGAACATGGAAACATTTCCTGGCACATCACGGTGCTATAACACACTTTCATAAACTTAACTTTGGGGTGGGGGTGAGTTGGAAGTGCTAATAAGAATCAACTTTCACAAAATCTGTTCAAAAGTTACAAGTGCTCTTTAATTTGTAGAGTCCATATGAGTCAGAATTCAGCTCTTTCAATTACTGTAAAAGCACTGTTTCCAGAGTTTATGGGTAATTCCATAAAAGCAAACTACAGATCAAATGTTTGTCCTCTAAATCTGCTACATTCCTTTTTCCTAGTGGTTGCCTTCTTTTAGGAACAACTGTACCTGAAGATGCATTTTGCCAAGATTCTAGTTGCCATCAGGGAACTTGGGAAGTACCAGAAGATTCTATTCATCTGGATTGCCCTGCCCCAGGTTTTTCTTGCATTCAACATGTTGGCAGGTGCCTGAGTGCAGCTTGGTAATGGATGTCACCTATTCTGTTGGGAGTGGACAGGATCACTGGTGGAGAAGGACTCGATAAAGGATGTCCACCTCTCCTGAAGGGATGGACTGGATTGTCAACTAAGCACAACTTGGTAATGGATGTCCCCCTTTCCCGAGTGGAGTGGACAGAACAGCTGCATTAGCGTGTCTTGGTTAAAGATCCTCCTCTACTGAGGGGGCAGACAGGATCACTGCCCAAGCATGGATGGATCTGGATTGCCCTGCCCCAGCTTTTCCTTGCTTTTTTATTTATTCTTTGGTAACTTGATAAGGCCCACTAGGTACAAGGCCTGTTTTCAAATGTGACCAGGAGCACTGGGAAGGTTAAATTACTTGCTCAAGGTCACACATTATGCAAATTGAGGTTTTGGGAATCAAATTCAGATCTGCCGGATGTACCAAGCTCATTCTCATCTGGTTACTCTAATCTCTAGGCTATGCTGCCAGCCCAAGGGGGCAAATAGGATCACCACCTTAAAGTGGCATGGTAAAGGATGCCCCCCTCTCCCAAGGGGTGTAGACAGGATTGCACCAAGTGCTACTCAGTTATGAAACATAGAAAAATAGAGAATGGTGGCAGAAAAAACAAATGTCTATCCAGTCATCCCATAATAATTGATGTTTTAGATATTGTATTGTAATATTGTTATTATATGTTTAAGTATTTATTATATATAAAGCACTTTGATTCTCTAGAGAATTGCAGTATACAAATAAAAGATTGACTGATTGATTGATTAGAACCTAGAAAATCATTTAACACAAAAACCCTAGCTGGGAAAAACCACAGGGCATAGAATTTAGGAAATAATCCATAGCTAGAGAAAAGCATAGAACTGGATCAACTGTTCAGTTACTCGTCTGTGTTGCTTAGAGCGCATGTAATACCTGCCACACTAGATCATATTATTTTATAACCTTATCTGGCAATTCAACTTGTGCCTCTTTTTGGCCACACGCCAGGGTCTGCACCATGTTTTTTCTCTTTGAACTCAGTCCCACAAAAATCTTAACTGTACACTAATGCAATCTTTTGTGGCTCACTGCAATTGTGGGTCAACATATGTAGCAGCTATGTGCTATAGTCATTAGGACAGCATGGAAGAGACCAATGCAGCACTGATCCTGTACTTTAATATAATAGAGATGGAGGGGCAACAGTCATACAAAATCAAAAGGAATACATGGCATTCATTTTTTCAACAATATGGGAAGTTCAGAACAAGATCTGCCCAGAGTGAAACCAATTGCTAATGCTTTAATCTGATAAAGGATCTAGAATTAAGATGTGGCTTGGATTGTAGTAAATAGTCAGAGCATAATGATTAATACTTTACACACACACACACACACACATACACACACACCAGCACGCACGCGCGCGCGCACACACACACACCTCATCAATACCCAGCAACAAAATCTGATCCCTCACCTGCACCAATAATTTATCTTTTGAATTATTTATAAAATGTCACCAGGAAAGGTTTACTAATCTGATGACCGCTCAGGTCCAGAGGCATCCTGTGGGAAGAGTACCAGGGATAAATAACAGTACAGATACTTGAGGGCTGATCTTAATGGTGTGGTGTGAGCTACAAGCTCACCTGAGATGCAGCATTTGATTTACTTTCCACTGCTGTTTGGACTGAAGAACTGAGAGATCAACTAACTTGTTCAATGTTACACAGTGAGCATCTGGCTCTAACAAAGTTTAAGCCTGCAATCTCCCTGTTCAAAGCTGGTGCTCTAACCAATAAATTGTACTAACTTGATAGATAAGCAGTATTATACGATGGCAAGAAAAAATCTAGAAATCTGATTGCTCAGTAGCTACCTTGAACAGAGATGTTATTGCAGCACAACCTCACTGTATCAAGGTTGAGCAGCCACATCACCTGCTCACATTTTCAAGCATTACATATTAATACACTGTACCCTAAACTTCAAAACCTCCCTCCAGCCATGCCACAGTATACAGTTGAGTAAAATGACATCTAGTTTCTAACAACACATCTACTGAGACCAGAACCCAAATTGCAACTCAAATCTAATTTTATTTTATGAAATGACCATTTCTTCAGTATGACATGAGATGTGGAGACATGAAATCAGCTTGGTACTCACCACTTAGCCATTTCTCTAGTATGCCATTCACAGCGCCTTTTTCTAAAAAAATTGTGGTTTCTTAAACTCTTGCCAGGTTAATTAACATGTGCCTTTCTTTCCAACAACCGTGAGACATAGGATTTTGAAACCGGAAGTCTTGACCTGACTGCTGTTTCCACTTTCTAATCACACGTAAGAAAACTGCAGCACTGTCTGTACTTATGGAAATACCCTTTTCCATCCCACTGCTAAAACCACTCACTGCAGTCACCATACAGATCTTTTCCTTACTGCCTGCAGCACGACAGAGACAGCAAGTGCATGGGGGGAGTGATCACCATCACATAGCAAGAACAAGCTCAATCTGTAAAGGAGGAGAGAAGTAGCAACAGCACCACTTACTGCACAAAATAAAACCTGTGGACTTTCTTTTAAAGCAAATGTACATACGTAGATCTATAACAAATGAAAAAAGTATTTTTGAAATGTTTTCTGTTTTGTTTTCACAAATGAACCACTGTATAATAGCAATAATGCACTCCAGGGTTGTGTGTTGCATGGGATAACACCACTTCTTGGGTGTGATATCCCAGCATGGCACATGTCACTGTTGTGCATAATTAACATAGAAACATAGACAATGACAGCAGAAAATACCACTGATCCATCCAATCTGCCCATAAACCCTAACAAACCCTAGACCTACTGGCCATACAGGGTTCTAACTCACACTATCCACTTTCATGCTCCCCGCCCCACTGTTATCACCCTGAGTAACCACTAAGCCCTTTACTCTGTCCCAGCCCTGTTTTACACCCAACACCTCAGCTAGCAGACTGTTACACAGCTCTACCACCTTTTCTGTAAAATAAAACTTTCTGTCTTCCCTCTTGAATCCCCCCCATCAGTTATCACTCATGAGCCCATGTTCTTGATCTGCTACTCATGCTAAATAGTTCCTAGCAGTTGGCCTTGTTCATTCCTTTCAGGAACTTGAAGGTCTCTATCCTATCACCCCCCTCTCCTGTCTGACCTCCAGCGAGTACCTGTTAAATGCCTTGAGACAATCTCTTGTAAGATCTGCCCTGCTGGCCCTGACTCATTTTGGTTACCCCACATAGCACTTCTCCAGTGTGTCCTTATCTTTCCTTAGGTGAGAACTCCAGAACTGGGCGTAGTATTGCAGGTGGGGCCTCACCAATGATCTACTGAGAGGTAGTACTACCTCTTCCTAAACACCCTAGCATCCCATTTGCCCTACTGTAGGGCTTGTTACACTGGTTTGTTTTAGGAAGTCACTGATGATGACCTCTAAATCATACTCCTCATAGGTCCTGGAAAGCTTTACCCCTTCCCCCATCCAGTACTCTGTCCTCAGTTTTTTGTTTCATGTATGCATCACCTAGCACTTTTGGGCACTGAATTTCAGCTGTGAAACTTTTACCACCTTTCTAGCTTTTGCAAGTCTCTCTGCATCTCTCTAACCTCCTCCTTGCTGTCTACCCTGCCACAGAGCTTAGTGTCATCTGTAAAGAGACACATCTTGCCCTAGACTGCTTCCCCCATGTTGCTAATGAACATATTGTAAAATACTGGACCCAGGACCAATACTTGCGGCACCCCACTGGTGACCTGGCTTTCTTCTGATTTGACTCCATTAAACACAACCCTCTGCTGTCTCCCTTCTAACCAGTTTCTCAGCCAGCTAATTGTGTCTTTTGTTGTATTCAGCTCCTGCAGCATCTTCAGCAATGTTCTGTGAGGCACTGAGTCAAAAGCCTTGCTGAAATCAAAGTAGAGGAAATCCACAGCATGGCCCCTATCCACTACCCTCCTTACCCATTCAAAGAATACTGTCAGGATGGCCTGACAAGACCTTCCTGCCACAGACTTCTGCTTTTTAGTATCTTGGAGTCCATTGCTCTCCAGGTAGTTTAAATGAGGTCCTCTTTGACTAGTGTCATTAGCAATTTACACACAGTAGAGGTAAGAGTGACAGGTCTGTATTTAGCCAGTTGTTCCTTGCCCCCCCACATGGAGCAGGACTACATCTGCTACCATCCAGTCTTTTGGAACTACCCTGTCTGAATTGAGAGATTGAAAAGCCCCACCAGCGGTTCAGTTAGTTCCATTGCCAATTCCTTGAACATCCTCAGATACATCATATCTGGCCCTGGGCCCTTTTCTATCTTTAGGGCTGCTATCCATTTACAAACCCTTCCATTAGTAAATACTTGCTGCCCTAATCTCAGGGATCCCCTTACATCTTTCTGTTCCCATTTTTTTCCCAAAAATTGAGGGCAAATCAGCATGTTTTGTACAAAGAAACTGGCTCAAAATGGGGGTGTTTAATCAAAAAGCTGGTGCAAAATAGGATTGTCTGCACTATAAAGCGGTGCAAATAGTTTTTTCATGAAAAATTAAAACCCAAGTGCTGGTTTAAAATATGACAAATTCCATTTTTGAATGGTGTTTTCCACTGAATACAGAAATTTATTGGCCCTATTCTACCCATTAGTGCAGTTCGGTGGACTGGAGCACCGGGAGGTTAGGTGACTTGCTCAGGGTCACATGGTGAGAATTTGGCTACAGTAGTGTTTAAACAATTGAGATCTCCTTGTTTCCAGCAATGCAATAACCATTACACCACACTCTTTGGAAGGCGGGGGGACCGAGAAAAGAAGGTGCTGCTGGAATTTTATTTTATTTTGTTTTAACAACGTATTGCTCCTGGATAGCCCAGGTGGCATGTAATATGTTGCTTCCAGTGGGGTCCAGCTTGTTTTCATTTTTCTCAGCCACCTTGTCTAATTGTTAAGTAGGGGATCTTTTTTCTGGGTCCTGGGAAACCTAGGGTGGGGGTCTTGGAAATGACATCTGGTCATATCTGTAAATGAAAAATAAACATGTGGTCAAAAAAGATCCATAGTTCTTTAGTGAGAAAACAAGAGAGATAGGAATGTTAAACATTAAACAGTAACAGGCAAGGTTGGTAACAGGTGGTCAGCATCCTGTCAGATCTGTAGAAATAAAAGTAAAATTCAGTTAGCATAATTAGCCAAGCAGCTTTCCTGCTTGCTTTTTTTTCAGATTCTATTTATCCCTCCTTTGTACTGCAGACTAGGACCACTTCAACCATCTCCAACAGCCTTATCCCCTCCAGCTGAGATCCTCCTGCTCAGGACACTGGGCCTCCTGGTCCAGCTGTCACATACAGTACCCAGTGATCAGGCCACCTCAGTTTGCCCCCTGAGGTGGCCTTCTGCTCCATTGCTAACACTCCATGCCATCCAATTGGCTATTGGTGGAGGTAAAAGCCAGAAGCTGCCAGGCACAAGCAGGAAGGGACCAGCAAAGGATGTGGTGGGCAGGGAGCGGTGTCACCCTCCCACCCAACTGCCTGTTGCCTCCTAATTTTTCTGTCCCCAGGAGGACTGGGCATGCAGTGACATCCTGATGTTGCAAAGTATGCTCCCATGCATGGCACATCAATGTCTGCTAGACCTCCACCCCTTGTCTTGTGGTCCCTGGCCTCCTCACCCTGCTAGGTGTCAGTAGATGCCGGCTGCTGCAGCTTTCCAGATTGGAGGACAGCAGTCCATTGACCCCTAGATCCTTCTCCTCCCCTAGCCGACCCTCTGGTAACCTAGGGCTCATTCTCAAACCCAGTTCACTGGCATCACAAGTGGTAGTGGGTGCTTGAGCATACAGAGGCACACAAACCATTTTTTAATTTTTGTTAATTTTGTTAGTAACCGGGTAAGGTGCACTAAGCACATGGCCTGTTTGCAGAGGTGACCAAGAAGTAATGGGGAGGTTAAGTGACTTGATTAGCATCACACAGTATGTAAGTGGAGGCTGTGGGAATCAAACCCAGGTCTGTGGGATGTACCAAGCTCATTCACAGCTCATCACTCTAACCTCTAGGTTATATTACCTGCCCATATACTTCTAGCATTGCACCAGGCTGCTTTCAGGGAGCAAATGGAGGTAGATAATGGAACTGAAAGCAGGATGATGTCCTGCTACCATAGGTCCCACTCAGTGCCGCCACCCAGACACTGCCACTTCTGGATGCAGTCAGCTGGGTGGGAAGAGACATATGGTACATAAGCCTTGGGGTAGGTGGACACTGGTCAGGCAAGCTAGGGATGAGAATGACCTCAAGGGCAAGGTAATAAAAAGCTTAAAGAAAAGAGCACTGCTGGGATGGGGGAATCTACTGGAAAGACATGGAGTCACCCCATGCACTACCAACATGGCAAACCACTCACCATCGATTGTCTCATGCAAGCCCCAGTGCAGAATGCAGAAGGACATTTGGGAGGCCTATTAAGCCCAAAACCTGCTGGTCTGGTCTTTTGCAAGAACATGAGGCACCTGTGGCTTGAGTCTTGCTGCTGCTCTACAAGGAGGGTGCTTACTGGCAGAGAACTTTGCAGAAGACCATTGCAGGAGAAGACCTGAGACCTTAATTGGGTTTGCTATTGAGTGCATACACTGACTGTCTCCCACCCTATTCCTGCAGGTGGTAGCAGACTTTGTCATTGACCAGGTGTTGGAGTCTCCCAGGTGTTTAATCCTGGGGGACTTCAATGCTTGGATCGATGATGAGTCCTTGCAATTTGGTTACAACCTCCTCCAGTTGATGTCTTCACTGGGCCAGGCACAAGCAGTTGCTTCTGTGACCCATCTGCATGGCCACACACTTGATCTGGTGTTCCAGCTGGGTCTTGGCGTTGATAACCTCAGGACTGATCGAGTCTCTTGGTCCAATCTTTGCACCATGGGGTACACATTTGGGGCCCCCCAATATTCCTTCCCCTGTGGAGATAGTCAGTTACCGCTGATTAAGGGGTTTGCACACAGAAGAACTTTTGGTGCTAGCTGACCTATCTAGTGTTGAGGCAGCTTGTGAGATTGGCACCGGTGAGGCGTTGGCCACCTATAATAAGGTGGTGGCTGAAGCACTGGATGTCATCACACCGGTCCCTATACAACCCAGATCCTCTCACTTGAGATCCTTCTGGTTTGATGGGGATCTCAAGCCAATGAAGATAAGGGTTGGAAGTTGGAGACTAACTGGCAGAAGACCCGGCTGGAGGCCAACAGACTGGTCCTGCATGCTCACTATGGCGAGTAAAAGGAGGCAATCTCCCATAAGAAGGCAGAATTCCTGTCCAGGGGGATTGTGACAGGGAAGAATGGACCTTCTCAGCTTTTTCAGACTGTGAATAGGTTTCTCCATCCTGCCTGTCTACAGCCAAAGAAGACCTTTTCATTCACCTTGTGTAAAGAGTTTGCTGTCTTCTTCTCTGACAGAGAGTCATCTATCTGGTCAGGGATTCTGTTAGTGAGGCCCTTGCCTCGCAGTGGTTGGACTAGTAAGAGCAGAGGCACTCTGCCTGTCTGGGAGGAGTTTAGGCCAGTGGAGGTGTCTGAGGTGACTGAGGTGATCTTAGAGCTGAAGCACATTTTTTGTGAACTGGATCCAGCCCTGACACGTTTCTTAATGGGATGCACCGAGGCTGTTGGCCCAATGTTCACCAGGATTGCCAGGTGCTTGATGGTGGAGGGGGTATTGCCAGTGGCTTTGAAAGAAGTGTTGGTGAGGCCCCTTCTTAAGAAGTCTTCCCTCAACCCAGAAGTTCTGGCTAACTACCGTTCAATCTCCAACCTGCCTTTTTCAAACAAGGTTGTGGAGAAATTAGTGGCACAACAGCTCTAGGATTGCCTTGTGTCCTTCAACATCTATGATCCATTTAAGTTGGGTTTTCGGGCCAGACACAGTACAGAAACAGCTCTAGTTAGAGTGCATAATGATCTGCTCAGGGCTAGAGATAGAGGAGACAGGTCAGTTCTTGTACTCCTTGATCTCTCATCAGCATTTGACATCATGGACCACATAGTGCTTCTTGATTGGCTCTGTGAGTTCTGTGGACTTGCTGGGGTCGTCATCAGATGATCTGAGTCCTATCTCTCTGACAGAGTGGAGCGGGTAGTGATGGAGAATTTTTCCTCCTCCTCAATGCCCCTGTCATGTGGAGTTCCACAGGGCTCGATCTTGCCGCTGATGCTGTTCTCGGTGTACATGCTGCCCCTGAGTGAGATCATTTGACAATACAGAATTGTGTTTCACTGCTATGCAGAAGACACCCAGCTGTATTTGTCATTTGCGCCCAGAACATCTGATGCTGTCGACATGCTTAACATCTGTCTTGCTAAAATCAATGACTAGATGGCTTCCAACTGACAGAGACTAAACCAGGATAAGACAGAGGTGCTAGTGATCGAGCCAGGTCATGGGCATGATGAGTTGCAACCCAGAGAAGACACAGGTCTTTTCCTGGGGGTCTGCTCTGTTGGTTGCTTCCCTGAGGGTGCATAATCTAGGTGTGATCATGACTAGCAGGCTGACCTTTGAAGATCAGGTGTCGTCTGTGGTTAAGAGTGTTTTTTACCACTTGCAGAACATCACCAGGATCAAGCCCCTCATTCCGCCTGAGGATCTGCCGACTCTGATACATGCTATTGTTACCTCTATGCTCAACTACTGTAATGCTCTTTGCTTCGGGTTCATGGGAGGGACCCTCCGTAGGCTGCAGCTGGTGCAGAACGCAGTGGCCCAGTTGCTGATGGGCCTGTCCAGGTCCTGTCATGTGACCCTGGTTCTGCATGCTCTGCATTGACTGCCGGTCAGGAGGAGGGTCCTTTTCAGGGTGGGCTTGCTCACCTATAAGGCCCTATATGGGCTTGGTCCTGGCTACCTGTCAGAGCTCCTGACACCTGCGACCTCTGCTCACTCCCTCCACTCCTCTTCGAGGGGCCTCCTGCATGTTCCCAGGGTTCAGCTTCAGACATCTGGTGATTGAGCTCTCAGTGTCTCTGGGTCGACCCTGTGGAACATGCTTCCAGCTGCAGTCTGGGAGGCCTCTTTGATCGGTGTTTTCAAGCAGAGGCTAAAGGCCCACTTCTTCAGTCTGGACTTCACTGAGTAATCAGTACTATATAGTGAATTTTATAAACTTGAAGTCTGATTTTCATTATATGTTATTTCTGGATTTTAAATAGTTGTTTTATTTGTAATACTTTGTTAGGCATTCAAGCCTCCAGTATTGGGTGTCATAAAAATAACATTTGCCTTGCCTTGCCTTGCCTATTGCAACTCTGGCAGTCAGGAAACCCTAAAACTGCCTGCCTGGTCTCTTTTGAGGAAGAGGGTCACTCATGCTCAGCTGCTGATATTCTTCATGGAGGTCACTTAAAGGCAGGGGGCCCGATTCCAGGATGAACATTGCAACTCACCAGTGTATGCGAGTTCCAACATTCACCACTGCTCAGGGGACCCTGCACCATATTCCAGGAGTGGCAGGGTCCAGGCACATATGCCATGCGAGTTGCTACATGCGGAGGCTAACGCCATGGGCATGGTGTAATAGCCCTGATATGTCGCAGGTCACAGCCCACTACTGACAGCCCCTCTGGAGCCCCCAACCCCGGAACACCACGACATGCACCAGAGGGCATGGGGAGCAGAACAGATGGCACAGGAGTCCAGGGGGTGCACTGGAGATTGGACCGCCGGGGTTCCTGACATTTGGGGGAGGAGGGCATGGGTGTGCTTGTGGGGGCATGGGGTGCACATCGGTGCCATTGCCATGGCTCTGCAGAGTGGGCATCCAATGGAAGGCACCATCAGATAATCCTTACAGCAGCTCCGAGCTGCACTAACTTTGCTTCACCAGAGCGGCTCCTGGAATCATGGCAGTGGGTTACAGCAGCTTCCCTCCTGGAATAGGGCGCAGCTGCTGCCATAACCCACCCTTGTGACATGTCATTGCGGGCTGCGGTATAGTGGATGGCATAACCCATGGTTGGCATAGCCCACAGCAAACATGGCACAAGGTCCCTCTTGGAATCAGAGCTGGTGTACTGCTTGGCTCAAGTCGCTAGATACACAATGGGGCTTGGCATATCTTGGCTTATGCCGGCATATGCCATCCTGGAATCAGGCCCAGAATCTGCCGCTTCAGAAGGCCCAGAACCTTATTTGGGTATAGGGTGCTCACAGACTGTTTTCCACCCTAGTGAAACTCTGGCACTCAGCTGCTGCCCTTTGGGGGCCACTCACAGTCGTTTAGTTTATTGTTCGACCTTTTTCTGGTCATTACAATTTAAAAAAACACACACCAAATGTACAAAAAATAGCCATGATGAAAGATGCAGTACTTAGCAGCCATAAAAACAATAAGAGTCGAGCCATAATTATTTGTTATAAATCCCTTGTTAATCTCCTCATAACAGATAGATTCATTTAAATTTTTTTATTTAGTTTTTGTTGACCGGGTAAGTGCACTAGACAAATCCTGCCTATTTTCAGACACGAACCAGGGGAGGATACAGGTGAATGCAAACTGACCTTGAACAAGATTAATGTCAAGCATAATTCAGTTCAGCATGACATAGATCAGTTCTGAATAGTTTGCCTATTACAAAATAATTTGATGAATAATTTAATTTAAAATTTTTAAAATACAGTCTCTAAAATATCCATGATCTGTATACTATGACTCACTAATTCACTTTCCATCGTAGAAAAGAAAATCCAGACATGCATTCCATACTAACTAACAAGGGCAGTCTGACCAACAAATAGGGTAACTCAGAAAGAATGCTTAAGATCCAGGTGAAATATTCTTTGCTAAGCCCGCTGCTTGTTATCTGAAGCACATATAACATTTTGGATATTTTGTGGAGTAAATTCTGCCAAGCAGTCTTTTAAATCTTAACAGAATTCCACCAAATTTTAAATTCCACTACAGTATATGCCACTAAGTAATTACTCTCTGTGTTCACTCTGCCACTGAATACCAGTATATGAAATTATGATTGATAGCCACCAGTTTAAGGATTACTAACCTGAGAAAACTCAAATACTGGCAAGGTGCAGGATAATAACTGGTCCTGTCCCATCATGCACAAAGTTGACCATTAGTCATTTCTTTACACCATGCTCTCCATACTAAGTATACAGTAGTAGTCATGCAAAAGTTGACAATTAGCACGGTATACTGTGAGGTGCATTAGCATGGTAGCCATTGAGTAACATTTATTGAGCTACTGTGCATATTGCGCCAACAGTCAATTTTTGCATGATTACTACTGTATATGGCAGGAACATACAGTATTACACAGAAAATATCTATCCGAGGTTTCAGGCAAAACCCTGAGACCACCATGAGCAGGGCAAGCTATAGCTGGGCAAAAGCCGTGGAAGCAATTCAATGGGTTGCATCACAACAGTTGCTCAGTAAATTACTTAAATTGGAGTTGATTAATTAACTTGACCTGAGATGTTTACTTATAAGATTTTCATTAATTGCAAGGCTCCACCTGCAGTTCAATGGATGAGCAACCAGCCATGCCTACTTCCTGAACTATATAAGCAGTTCCTCCTAGCCTCCATCTGAAGCTCTTTCTCTTTGTCAGCCGGAGGCTCTGTTGGTCCCTCTCCTCACTCTGGGCCTGCTGCAGCCTTGTCTGAGGCCTGCTGCCTTGCTCCCTTCCCAGGTTGGTTTGTGCCCTGAACTCTGCTTGGATTCAGTTGGTTCTGTTCTTGTGTCTCTCCTGCTTTGGTTAGTATTTGTTTTGATTCTGGCTGTTGCATGCTTCCCAGTGTGCTGTTTTTTGTCCTCCTGTGTTTGTGCTTTGGTTTGTGTTTTCTTTTGGGGCTTTCTAGTTCCCCTTTCTTAGTGCTGTGTTGCTCCTTTGCTGTGCTCTGCTCCCTTTCCTCCATGGCTACCTGGCATCCTCTGTCTTCCTGCATTTGTTGTATGTTTCAGCTCCCATTCCAACCTTCTGCTGCTGCTTTCTTTAATGGTCTGCACCTGGTCTCAACTCTTGCTCTCCACCAGCAGCTGCAGCAAGTGGCTGCAGGTACTGCTGCTTTCCTGTTGCATCTTCATGTACATTGTGGTGCTTTTGCTCCATCCTTAATTCTCTGAGGTTTTAGTTTCCTAGTGTCCTGTGTCTACATTGTTAGTTTGTACTACAGGTTTATCATTGTAGTTTTCTTTCCTTATGCAGCCCTGTGCCTCTGCTGTAGCTCTTTTTCTCACCAATTTAGCAAGCCCTTGGTTCCCTGCTTTTTCCTTTGTCTGCTTGGCTCATCCTGCTGCTTTCCTGCCTCCCTATTCACCCTCAGTTTCTTACAGATGTTGTTTGTTTCAGCTCCCATTCCAGCCATCTCTGCTGCTGCTGCTTCTGATATTTCCTTGCTCCTGGTGTGCTGCTTTGCTCCTTCCATCCCTTCTTTGTGGATTTCTCACTACAGTCTTCATTATGTTTAAACGTTTGTTCAGCCTGTACAACCTTACCAGTTCCCTTTCTTTATCACTGTTTTTAGCTCGTCACTGCTGTATTTAATCAACATACAATCACACTTCATTTTATTTGTCCATACCTGTCAATAACCCCTGCTGACCCTGAATAATTCTGGTTGCCCTATGCTGTACTGTCCATAGCCCTTGCTGATCCTGAAGCATTCTGGTTACCCTGTGCTGTACTGTCTGTAGCCCCCTGCTGGCCATGCATCATTCTGGTTACCCTATCCCTTAGAAAAATGGAATATATTGCAGTATATTGAAAAATATGCATTGTTTTTCAATACACCAAGAAATACATTGTTCCAACATATGTTATATAATACATTATGAAATATATGTTTAAATATAATGACAACTATATTTCTAACCCATATTATGCAAAAATGTGTCACTGTATTGAGAAATACATTGACTCAATGAAATATAATACACAATGCATTTCAGAATATACTGAATCCATATATTCAGCCTCATACATTGCTTGAAAGCATGTCAATCTATTAAGTAATACATTGTCTGAAATATATTATTAGTATGTTTCAAAAGTTATACTGTATTCTTTGTATGTTATTTATATTTTGTATGAATCTTAGGGTTGAGCAGGGGGTTCTATGGTAAACCTTATGTTTTGCACTTTAATAACTTTGTAACTGTTCAACGGATTTGCCTGAAATTTTGCATGCATAGCCTCCTGGGGTAGATCTCATGATTTGCCCAGTTTTTTCCAGTCAGATTTGCAGACTGTGAGATCCGGATAGAGAAAAAAACTGAGAATATGTCACTTTTTGGCAGTTTATTTCTCATTGTGCTGCACATAGACAGTGTTGAATTTTGGTCTAAAATTCTTATAATTACTGGTGACCCCCTTTATCAACCTGAATTCAGTCACTCATCAAATGCCATAATAACCCGAAATCTGGTTATTACGTCATTTACCAAAAAAGTCACTGTCACTATACTCAAGCAGGTCTCACGTGCTTGACACAATTCAAACACTAACTTACAGCCTTTCTCTCCCAAAGCGCCGCTCCTCAGCACTGCCGAGCTTCGGTTACAAGTCCCTCCATCAGCAGAATATCAAATACTTTTTGAAAATGAGCTAGTGACACTAATAAAATGGTCAAGAACTCCATAATTTGCAGAAACTCCCTTACATTTCTTTTTTATCTCCCACACCGGTCTCCACAGCAACTGGATGACCTTTGTCACCATAGTGACACTTCCTGTTTGTCGCGCTGCAAATGGACAGCAAGATTTCACCAATGTTATAAATGTTTCAACTTTTTAGTAATTTAAAAAAACATCTTCAAAGTTACATTACTTTTGCCTTGTTTGCCATTTATCCGATCTCGAGCAGACTACAACAACCATCTGCATTTGGCTTCTGCAACAGGACTTTGACTTTCTGGTATGTAAACATTTCACAGTTGCATTTAAAGAAAAAAAAACTTAGTCTCCAAGTGTTCTCTGCTTATCCCAACTTCAGCTCACTAAATCCTGTTGTGTTGAATAAATATCAATAAATGTAATTCTGCTTTAAACACAGTATTTTTTATATATCTAAATTGCTGGCAATGACTCTGCACCAGTAATTATAAAAAACAAAAGATAGGCAAGTGTGTGCCTATGAATATTTTTTTCACACCCTCAGTGTGTGATGACCACATAAACCTCTCGAGCTTCGCTCTCGAGGTTTATGGGTCATCACACACCTGGGGTGTGAAAAAAATATTCATAACACACACTTGCCTATCCATTATTCTCTATATGTTAGAAACAGCTTGGGTCACAGAACAGACCAGTGCTTATTTGGTGAAAACATATTAATGCATTCCAAAGTTATGGCATTTTTAACTTCCCATTATTTTCAATGGGATTTTCATTTTTCAGGAGAGCTGCATGGTACAAACAAGGATCTTTGTTCATGGGGAGACGTCCTCTGTTCACAAGTGACCAATCCTTGTTTGCCATAAATAATTCCTTGTTCATGAGCTGCCATCTTGTTTTTTCATTTTGCCCTGAAAAAAGTGTCATAACTCTACCCAGAGATGTTTGTTTGAGACATCTATGTGTCTTGCTTATCAGGAGTTGATGAGCTCTTCTTTGTGGTTTGCTGCATTTGTTTACTCCTATTTTTCATGTTTTTTAGCATTTTAATCCCTTGTTCGTAACTCGCTAACTTTCTTGTTCACGAGTGTTTGTTTGTCATGTCGAACAAGCCCATCGGTTCATGGACAAGGATTTCCCATAATCAGATGGCCAAAACTACAATTCTTGCTCGTGAGCTAGTTTCCTTTTTTGCTATGATGAACAAGGACTTGTGAACAAGGATGCTAGTTTTGGCCATCTGGTCATGAAAAAGGGAATCCTGGCTCATGAGTTGATTTCCTTGCTTGCCAGTGGTGAACTAGGACTAGTGAACAAGGAATTTGGCTTGTGAATAAGGATTTAATTTTTGGCTGTGTGGTCAGGAAAAAGGATTTAGATGCATTAAGTAGTCATTTGGTTGGGAAAAGGATACTTTTTATCAGAGGTAATTTTTTTTTCACCAGTATAGCATAGGATTTGTGAAAAATGATTTTTGTCTGATGAAAAGGAATAGTTTTATTGTGATTTTTAATGTAAGTGTACAATGTATTACATTGGGGGGGTTGAACTTTTTTGTGTATAACTCTGCTGTTTTTGGATATTTTGAGCCCAACCTTTCAGCATAATGTTTTGTGGACTCCACCTAATGAACAATGGTGACAGTGGAGTATCAGGAGCTGTTTAGATACTGCCTGTGCCCCCAGAGCATAACCCCAAATTTTCTGCACCGGGTACATATGCTGGGCTAATATGATGGCTATGCTGATAATTTGGTCATGCATCTATGGATGCATGGGTGCACAGGGTCCAAAGGACCCTGAGCTCTCACAGTAAAATAAGGAAAATCATGCAACATGGGACTGCAGGGCCCAAAGGGCCCTGCACTCCCACTGTGACATAAGAACAATTATGGAAGGTGGAAGTGCAGGGCCCACAGGCAAATAAGAATACAAATAAACTATCTGAATAAGTAAGGAAATGTATTGCAAAAAACTTTGTTAATGCATCACTTAGGGTTGTTACTAAATTGACAAAAGCAGGGAAATATGGTGTTAGGGTTTTCAACCCTAACGCCCCACCCCTACCCTGCAGACACCGACAGGCATTGGAGGTGTGTCTTGGGGTCATGTAAATCTATCTGACAAATGAAATCAGCCTATTATAAGAATGCCCTCACCAACTCCTGGGGTAAAGGAAGAGATTTCTGGAAAAACATAAATGAAGTCACCAGGAAACAGGCCAACCCCCCATCCATGCTCAACATTAATGGAATCACCACACTTGACCCTAAAACCATTGCAGACTCTTAACAGCTTTCACCAACCACAGCACAGTTCTACCCACTGATTTCTTCACTGGAGATGAAGTTCTTATGTCCCAAATGACCACTACCTCAAACAAGCCACGTTTCTACTATAAAGCGGTCACAATTCACCAGGCTCTCAAGTATGTCACAAAGCTATTAGCAAATCAGGAGTCAGCAATGACTCCCTTAATCTGTCTCTCACCCTAGAAGAGGTACTTGGGCCTCTGACCAAGATCCTTAACTTCTCCCTCAGCCTAAACCAGTTCCCAGATAAGTGGAAATCTACCACCATTATCCCCATCCACAAAGGTGGTGACAAAACTGCCCTTGAGAATTTCAGACCCATTTCAATTCTTCCTCCCCTCTCCAAGGTGCTGGAACATTTTGTCTCAGACCAGCTTACTGACTTTCTGGATAAGCACAATGTACTGTGCCAGCAACAACATGGGTTCAGAAATGGGCACAGCATCTCCTCTGCACTTCTCGAATTCACCGGTGCTATCCACAACTCACTGGACAATGGCCAACTAGCTGGCTCTATTTTTATTGATTTAACAAAAGCCTTTGACACCGTTAACCACCACCTCCTACTGGTCCAGCTCCAAAATGCCGGGCTCTCACTTGACACTATTAGCCGGTTCAAAAGCTACCTTGACAATTGGACCCATTGCTGATACCCTCTCTGATGCCAGACCTGTCCACTCGGGGATCCCCCAGGGTTCCATCCTGAGACCCCTCCTCTTCAGTCTGTTCCTAAACTCTCTAGCAGATTCATGTCCAGAGCAAATTATACTCTACACCAATGATGCAGTAATCCTAGCCTCACACCATGACCCTAAGCTTCTGCAAGAAAAACTCCAGCAGAGCTTCTAGTCCATTGAGGCCTGGTTCTCATCTCATAAACTGATCCTCAATCAGAAGAAAACAAAATCCATGACTTTCAGCAGCCCCCACAACAAAAACAAGCACTACCAACTCTCCATCAAAACTAAGCAAGGAGTCACTCTTGAACAAACGCAGTCCTTCAAGTACCTTGGCATCACTCTTGACTCCCATCTCACTTATACTGCCCACATTAATAATGTGGTGAAGGCCAATAATACCCACCTGAGCCTACTGTTCCGACATAGGAAACACCTAACCTCTGATGCACTGTCAATTGCTATCCAAAGCTCTGTCATTAGTATTATTGACTACAGTCTTATTATCTATGGCTCTGTCACCACCACCTCCTTCAAACATGTAACTATCTCCCCAAATAAAGCCTGTTGACTCATCACAGGAACGCACCATCTCACTCATACATGTGACCTCTACTCTCAGACTGGGTGGCTGCAACTTGACAGTCGAATAAAATACTGAACCTGCATCACTGCCAAGAAAATAATGATGGTTCTTGCTCCTCCTGGAGTCTGTGCTCTTTTCACATCTAGATCCAGCAACTTCTATATAAGGATGTCTAAGCCTCACTCCCTACAAATCCGGTGTTGTTGGACTACCCAAGGACAAAGATCATTTGCCTACAGGGCACCTAACTGGCTAAATCCCCTTAGTAGTGACATCTCTGCTGCACCAACGCTTGAGTGTCTTCAAGTACAGACTTTGACTCTCCCTGCTTGCTTCCAGCTCCTGTGATTGCTCACCCAAATATTCCCCTGTCCTCCTGCCTTTGCCCCCTCATCAAGCACTTTCGACTAAATGCTGCTCCCTAACCTAGCACTTACATCTGTCTGTCCTTGACAAGGCCCACAGGCTGCCTGCCTTCCTCCTTCTGCCTCCCTCCTAGCTCCTTCTACCCACTTTTCTCCTCCCCTTCCATTTAAACTCTGTGATCTCCCTCCACCCACCCTGACACCTTTCTTTCCTCTGTCCCTCTTATTGCGCAATCCTTGACCCTCTTGTACTCCTTCTGGCCACAGTTGTATGTTGTTTTAATGTTAATGATCATTTACTGTCTCATACTGTATACTGTACTCTTTGACATGGAACCTTTGTAAAAGAGCCTCGGCTCAAAGGTATTGTGTAATCCTAGACTCGAATAAATAAATAAGTAAATAAATAAATAAATAAATAAAAGATCCTGGCATTTTAACACTGTCAGTTTGTTACTCATCTTTGTTTCCCACTTTTAACTACTTTTACTTTTGGCTCATATTGTGGTGTGACCAAGCCATGTTCATTCAGTACCCAAAAAAAGAAATCTATGTATTCTTATTCAGATTGATGTACTGCACTGTCAAAATGGCCCTGACTTTGCATTACCTAGCGTGAGCAAGTCTGTGCCTTCACAAGCATAGAGGAATGCTTTCACTTTCATCTCATTCTGTAGTGTGACCAAGCAGAGTTCACTGTGGCAAAATACACCAGTCCATCCAGACTTCTACCAAATGCTACTGACTCTACATTACCTAAGAGCGAGTTGACAGCTTCACAAGCAGAGACGCAGGTGAGAACGAGCATTGCTATAGAAATGCTCGCTTTTCGCCTGTGTCTCTGCTTGTGAAGCTGCTGACTCACTTGCTCTTAGTTAATGTAGAGTTGGCAGCATTTTGACAGTTAAAAACATGGATTCCTTTTTTTTTTTTTTTTTTTTATAAAAGTTTACTGCTATTGAAGTCTGGATGGACTGGTGTATTTTGCCACAGTGAACCCCGCTCGGTCATGCTACAGAATAAGAAGAATGTGAAAGCATGCCTCTATGCTTGTGAACCTGCTGACTTGCTCGCTCCAGGTAATGCAGAGCTGGGGACATTTTTGACAGCACAGTACATAAATCTGAATAAAAATACATGGATTTCTTTTTTTTTCTTTTGACAAAAACATGCTGGTAGTGAAATCTGGATTGCTTTATTTTACAGATTTAACATTGGTTGGTCTCGCTAACTTTGAGAAAAAAGGGGAAGTACTGCATTCAAAGTATAAAACAAAGCTATGTAACACAGTGTTAAGATGTCAGGATCAACCACATAACTCTTTTTTTTGTTACACTATTTTAAACCAGCAAAATCATGTCAGGATCAACCAGATAATTTTATTTCTGGAATAAAAGGACTACTTTATGACCCCATCCCCCAAAAATAAATGTTGGCCATTTTATAAGATAGATAATCCACTACAAGGCGTATGGTCATGCTCTGTATATGGCAGGAACATACTCTGTGTGATTGAATGCACTTGGCCTGCGGCCTCATGCATCACACTGCACACCAAGGTGTGCGTATATCAGAGCACAACCACAAGCCCTGTAGTGGATTATCTAATATATATATATATATATATATATATATATATATATATATATATATATATATATATATATATATAAATAAAATGGGTAGGAAAAAAAGAAGCTCTTCTAGTGGACAATCATCATCAGGTGACTGTGCGTATATTAGAACGTGACAGCATACCTCCACTTTTACCCCCCCATCAAAACAATTTTGCCATTTTATAAGATAGATAACCCACTCTAGGGTGTGTGGTAGGACTCTAATATGCACATGCATTGGGTGGCTAACGCACTCAGCCGGCGGCCTCATGCATAGTAACGCACACCAAGACGTGCATATATCAGAGTACAACTACACACCTTAGAGTGGGTTATCTATTACATATATATAGATATAGATATAGATATAGATATAGATATAGATATGATATAGATATAGATATAGATATAGATATAGATATAGATATAGATATAGATATATATATATATATATATATATATATATATATATATATATATATATATATATATATATATATATATATATATATATATATATATATATATATATACACACACACACATACACACACACAGATATATCATCCACGATGAAGAGTAGCAACTTGCAGTACAGTAATGAGATGTTATAAAATCCTGCATGACAAAACAGCTTAATTGCCATTGACTTACAATGGCCTTTTTTTCTATATAGTTTTTGTGGCATTTTGTAGGTTTTCTCCCATTCCCAGCACACAGCTGTGTGTGTGTGTGTGTGTGTGTGGAGGCATGCACACATGCTGTGGTGCCAGTTCAGCCCCTTCTGCCCACCCGAAATGATGCCACTCCCTTCTGCCTACACTACCCACTGAACCTCCACACAGTGGGAGTGGAACTGGGGGGGGCGACAACCGACCCTCACCACCCCTAACAGAGGAGAGCTGCCTACCAGCTTACTCAATCCCGCTCCATCCTTCCCTCCCATGCACGGCAACCCCAATGACCTGAGGCCATTCCCGAACCCGGGTTGCCAGCATAGCACAAGGTAAGGTGCCCAGCGCCTCAACCCTCGACACCACTGGGACAGCCTTATTCTGTGATATTCTGCAGCATTTCTGTGCTTCATCCTGGCTTGACACATCTGCATATGTTTTTTTAAGGATTTTGTGAATTGTACTTTCTATTGGGGGATTTTCTGTACTTAATGTAAAATTTTTGTTGGTGGTTGCAGCAGCTAGGAGGGAGTTGTTTTATCACAGGAGTTGCTGAATATTTTATTAAAAGGATCCTCATCTCTGGCTAATTGGTTTCTTTATTAATTGATGTACATGCTAAAAAAATGGAACAATTCAAAGGACTGTAGATTTCTATCACTGAATCTGGTGTTTGTTTTGTCTCTTGTAGTAATTTACCACATGTAGGTGCTAGTTAAGGTGGGCAGACTGGATGGGCTAGTGGGGCCCACTAAGCCATCTTCATTTTTTTGCTTACAATGAATAGAATTTTAAATTTTTTTGGCAGCAACAAGGGAGAGGGGATGAGATCTTTTTAAAGGCCCATAACTTGTGTGCTAAATAAAAAAACATTATGGTAAAAGGTGATTTGTTAGGTGGAGGATCTGGTAGTGTAACAAAAAAAGGTAGCGCTGAATCAACCTAGGGGATTGAAAAGACGTGTGGGTGAAGTAAACCTGTTTGTGAATATGCAATGTTGTTTTTAAAATGATGTGCCTGCTCTGTTATAAACACCCCCAACCCTAAAATCAACAAAAAATGAAAATTTTAAGAAAGCATTTCCAGAGGTGGTGGTGGAGAGGAGATGTGTGCTCCTGTTTGACAGATGATAAGCGATAGGGCAGCCAGGTTGTCCTTTTACAATGGGGATCTATTTATATGTGTACTAATTAATATATTTTAGCTCTAAACAGCATATGATGGGCTTTTGACAAAGAAAATGTGTATCTGTTTGTAATGGTCTAACAAAGTGTGTGCCATGTCAGTCGATTTTGTATTGTATTAAAAGTATATTTAAGCTTCACATTGAGAATTATGGTGTTCATTCATGTCATACAAAGTATATTGGCAATAAACTGTATTTGATATATGGACTCACTTTGCATACATGGATCTTTCTTGGTACCCAGTGCCACACACACACAAAACTTCCACTCACATGGTCAAAAGATTAAAGGGAACATTGCTGTGCAGGGGACTGAAGACTGACACATGAATCTCAGCAGCTGTTGTAGGAATACTGGGTGGCCCCACTCCACCACTCCTCAGTCTCTTCCAGCCTGCCACCAACAGGGCTTCCTCAGGGCTCCAATAATCATTCAGTAAGTCTATTGGGGTCAGTAATTCACTTTTCAATGGCAGACTCATAGTCCCTTGCTCAGATTGGGGCAGTTCTTTTGAACACTGGGGTGTTACTGTGTTTTTTTCCCATTGCTTACCATAAACTCTGTCCTTGTCTATCTCTTGCCAGCCTGTCATCATCTTTTGCTAGCAGTTGAAGAAGGTGCTTTTTCCTTTCAGATAGAGCTTTTCTTAGAATCACCTCATCATCTCCAAGATTTACCTCTTTGTCTCTAGGATTTACTTCTTCCACATATGAGTCAGAGGCCATAGCTGCATCTTGCTGCTGGATATCCAACACTTCTGATGAGTAGAATTTCATAGAGTTCTTCACTAAATGCAGCTTACATGAATTCTGTCTGGTGTTCTTTTATTTCATTGAAATTACTCTAACCAGGATAACCATGGCCTGAGATATAATGTCTCATTTTCATGGGGGCCCTAGTGAGGATAGCAGAAATCATTAAGTTAAAATAGTTCAGTTGGAATATTTACATACAGGCTAAAATACACACAGAAAAAACTGAAAAGGTGACTAGATCCAAATAGTAATTAAAACACACTAACAAAGTGGGGTCACAGCAAGTAAAGAACATAAGCATTGTTACTCAACATGATTTTGGTCAGGTAGAGGGGGATTCTGGACCATGAACTGAAGTTAATTCAAGGCCTCCCTTATGGTGGAATCTAGCTACAGTACATTATGCCTCTGTGCAGGCTCATCCAAATTCTGAAACAGGTTGACCATCCAAAACCGTGGCCATTCTTGAGATGGAAAAAAAGACTGGGTTGCTATAGGCAATGATGAGAACTTACTTATAAATCTGTTATTGTTGGAGCTACCCAGGATGCTTTACATACTCTGCAAGGAAAAGAGAGGTTGGTGCATCACATGGATTTGTCTGGGTTTTTTTTCACTGATATCTGTTATTGCTATACATGCCTGAGATGATGCTGATGCTCATAAAGTACTGACACTAGGCAATGGTCATTGCCAAGAGGAAACCACAGCAACCTGGGGAACTTTGGCATTTTCACATCTTTTATGTACAACAGGATCAGTTCCACAGTCTGAGTAGAGGTGTTAGGTACTACTATTGGGGAAGCAGTTGTCAGGATCTGAGTA
Source organism: Neoceratodus forsteri (assembly GCA_016271365.2). Classification (NCBI taxonomy): domain Eukaryota; kingdom Metazoa; phylum Chordata; order Ceratodontiformes; family Ceratodontidae; genus Neoceratodus; species Neoceratodus forsteri. Next base: position 394,786,872 of record CM028135.1, on the reverse strand, counting down.
ACATTTTCTGACAGTGAAGCAATGGTTTCAAAGGAAGCTGTTTACATGAGAATAGTTGTCAGCTTATTTTCAGGGTAGAAACCCACTGAGCTCAATAAAGTTAAATTATGAGGGTATTATTGTTGCTTAGATAAAATCCTACCTGGTTGGATACCATCATTTTGGCTGGATATCAGAAAGCATCAGATGCAAAGACACCTGTCCAAGGATCCAACATGTTAGGATTCACAGTACGTATCCAAGATATCCAAGGATCCTTCCTTGATCTGATGGATTTGGCCATCAGATCCAAGTATCCAAGAGTGGATCTGATGGCTCTAACCATCGGATCCAACTATCCAAGGTTGGATCCGATGGATCTGACTATCAGATCCAGGCATCTGACCATCAGGTCCAACTATCCGAGGCTGGATCCAATAGATTTGATCTCAGATCCACAACTATCTGACTATGGATACAGAATCTGACTTTGGTCACATCCTAGGTTGGATACTAGTACTATCCAACAGATACTAGTCGGATCCACAAAAGCACTATCCAAGAACCTCTAGAGGGTATAGATAATGAAAAGGCAGAAACTACAGATAAAACTCCCTGTTCTACTGTCTCTGTTTGCTCAGTTATATGTAAGGTTGGTCCCAAGTTTGTTGCCTGTAGACTGGGCAGTAATTTTTACCACATGGGTTGATTTTACCCCCCCTCCACCATGAAGATCCTTCTCCAGTGACTATTCCATGTCATGCCAGGTCAGTGGCCTCCAGTGGGCAGGTTGGTCTGATGACATTCTCACCATGGAAGCCCAAGCCAGCATCCTACATCCTACAGTAAATCACTAGAGATGGGGTGAAGTTTCAGTTTGCAGGTGAAGTTACCACAAAGTGGGTGAAATTTGCATTCCCAGAGTTTTGTAAAATTTTCCTGACCCTCAGCAACTTCTACTTTACCCCAAATCACAAAGTCTTTGCCCACAAATGGTGGAATTTCATCCATGAATGGCAAAGTTCTGCCATTTGAAGGGGGAAATTTTGCACTTTGTGGCAGAATTTAGCACTTCATGGATCAATTTCATTCAGTGAATTGCATTAAATTCATGGATTAATTAGCAAAGCAAATTTTTACAACTTTGTCTATCTCTATAAATCACAGGAACAGCTGGGCTGGGGGAAGGCTGACACTCAGTTCTATGTATGACAGTGCAGTTGCAGGTGTCAAGGACATCTTTCTCTATTGCTGTTTAGTGTGAAATTGCTTTTTTCATGAACTAATCTTGATTCCTCTTCAGCCATCGGGGGCATTCCAAATATTTTTCTTTCCTGGAGGTTGGCTGCTAGATGCAGTTCACTGTCATGCAAGCTGGTCAAATTATTATCCGTTGCCTCTATAGGTTCAGAACCAAGTAAAGATTTCATCACCATCAGTACATCTGTATTTTGTTATATACTTGATTCAATCTCCTACGTATCATGGGTGGAGAGAGAGGTCTTCTCCCTTATCTGAGCAACATGCACCTTCCCTAATTTCACCAGGTTCCAACATACAGCAAATGCATGAAGCCCCTCTCAGGAAGAGTAGGAGAACTTTTATTGATAGAAGAAAACAAAATATACAGAAACCTTAAAAAGAAAAACATAACATAACCTCATAATTTGATCACATATTGGAATAAACAAAGAATAAAAGCAAAAATAAAAGAAAAAATAGAACATAAAATAGTTTTTCCTTTTAAGAACACAAGCAGAAGGAAAGTAAATTAACTGATTCCAGTTATGACAGCATCACCATAACGTGTTCCAAATCTTTCTAATAATGTCTGAATGTATGTGAGGGTAGGGAAATAATCCCATATTGTGACCCAACAGATAATTCATGGAGAATTTTAGCTAATAAAAATCATCCAAGGTAATTTGTTATTGTTGTGAAATGAACTGACAACTAGGGGTCCAGCAGAGTTAAACTTCGTAGGCAAAGTTGCCATGAAGTTGAAAAAAATTGACTTTGTGAATCTTCGTGAAGTTCCCATTGTCAGCACCAAATTCAACTTTGCCAACCTCACAACATTTTTCTGGTGAAGTTGAACTTTTTCCAGCAGTGTTGCAACTTCATGGGCAAAGTCTAGTCACCTTGCAGGAAAAAGTGCCACTTCGCGGTTGTGAAGTTGGCACTTCGAACTTTGTGAAGTTTGACAACTTTGCAAAGTTTTGTGAAAGTGAAATTTTCTCAACTTTGCACATCTCTACTGACATTGAGTTGTCCAGATATACCATTTAAAACAGGTAAAGATCAAACAGAGTACTGGGGTGCTAATTATTCCACCCTAACTGAAGTCATTGCGCTAGGATTTCATATGTCATCTTTCTAAACAATGGCTTCCCTCAGACGTCTGCTACTTTATCTCAAAAACCTTGAATATATGAGCAAGCAAAAAAAAGCATTTGACAGTTTCTGGCAGTTGTGGGCATACTTCACAGGAAAACATCATATCCTGTATGGACTTGTACTTTTGCAAATCTTTTATGTTTAACCTGTCATGGCTGAAAAGCCATAGGGTACCCACATCTTTTTGTGAGTTCCTGGATCAGTTAATTGTTTTATGACATTTTATTCTTTATTAGCTGCTTGGACCAAAAAGACTGGTTGAGTAGAAAACCAACTGATTCCGGTGTCAGAGATACAGAAGGCATTGAAGGCCTCAACAGGAATGGCCAGAGGCCCTGATGAGATTGTCTCTGAATTCTATAAGACATTCTATGCAGAGTTTACATCGCATTTGTGTAGAGTCTTTGAAGGGGTCCAGGAGGGAAAGTGGCCCCCCTTCCTGGCAATATACCAACATATTTGTGCTCCCCAAACCAGGAAAAGACCCTTCCCTTTGTGGCTTCTACAGGCCTATATTACTTCTAAATGTGGGCCAAAAGAGCTTTACTTCCATTTTGGCTAAAAGAGTTTGAGGGGATCCTAGTCCACCTGGATGAAACAGGTTCATAAATGGTTGATTGATACATGATAATATCTGGCACTTGCTTAACTTGATCTCCTGGCAGTGTAAATCTCCAAAGCTAGTCCTGGCAATTTTTATTGAAGCAGAAAAAGCCTTTGAATAAGTGGACTGGAAGTTTCTGCCAAGGACTTTAGAGGAACTGGGAATGGGACATTATTAGATCTTTATATGCCTCACCACAAGCCATTATCCGGGCGAATGGTCCATCAATCAGTAGGTTTCATTTAACCAGGGGCACAAGACAGGACTGCTCCCGTTCCCCCCTCTTATTTGCTCTCTGCATTGAGCCTCTAGCAATAGGGGTCCAGTGCAACAATGGGATCTAGGGCATCATGGCAGGAGACCAAAACCACAAGATTTCTCTACATGTGGATGACTTCCTCTTTTTCATTACCTCCCCTGAGACCTTGGTCCCAGCATTACTAAAAGAGATTCACCTATATGGGGAAATTTCCAGCTACAAAATCAATCTGGATAAATCTGAAGCTCTAATGCTGAGGGGTGATGCAGCCCAGAAATCCTTGCAACATTCCCATTTATCTGGACACCCAATGTGGTGCACTGCTTGGGGGTGAGGATCTCACCTATCCCTCAGTGCTTTTTAAACTGAATTGTGAGAAACTGATAGAGAAGGTGACAGCTGAAATCAATAGGTGGTCAACCCTACACCTATCACTGGAGGAGCAAGTAGCTTCATTCAAGATAAACATTTTGCCCCAGTTCTTATTTTATTATTTTATTTCCTGGCCCTCTCAATCAAGATCCCTGAGCAATATTGGTGGTGAGTCCACAAGATGGTCATATCATTCATCTGGGCAAAGGGCAGGCATGGAATCAGTAGATGAGTGCTATCGATACCAAGAGAAACAGGGGGGTTAGCAATGTCAGTCCTCTAGCTTTACTATCAAGTGGCCCAAATGGCACCCATAATTTCTTTGCTATAGCAGAGGTTGAAGACAGGGTAGTATGACATCAAGGCTCAACAATCCAGGACCTACACACTATTTGTCCTACCTCACATCACCATTACATCCAGAGCCCACAGTGAAATTTCAAGTCCTTGGATGTGTCATAACCTTAAAGCCCTAGATCAGGCTAGAAAGTTCACTGGACCCCAAATGAAGCAGGGCCATTTACGGCTCTAACAGGAGACCCAGAGCTTAACCCTCCCTCCAGGCTAGACTCAGATTTTAGAAACTGGAACAGGCAAGCCCTAAACAGATATCTGCAGCTGATACACAATAAGAGAGTCTTGCCCTTTGGAGAAATTCAGGCAAACTTTGGTCTCCAGTGCAGGGACTTTCATCTATACCTCCAAGTAAGATACTACATTGAATCCAATAACCAACAAGATAAAACAGACAGAGCGCTCTCCCCTTGAAAATGTTTCTACTGAGCAGCGATGCTGAGGGGCAGCACTGGAACCATTTCTTGGGTATATAAGGTACTCCTGGGAGAGGTGTTTCCTGAAATGGACCATGTCAGGCTTAGGTGGACAGTTGATTGAGGGCTCCAGATATCAGAATGGGAATAGACATGGGTACTGGGAAGAGGGTGAAAGGTGACCTCCCCTGGCTGGATGGAATTCTGATGGAATTGCATGCTTAGGTTCTTCAACACTTCCACAGTCACACAACATGTCAAAGCTGGTAATGCAGATAAGTGTTGGAGGGATTACTCGGTACTATCAAATGGCACCTTTAAATGGCACCTTATCTGAAGAAAGAGAGGTGACTAGTAGCATGCCACAAGGGTCAGATTTAGGACCCATCCTCTTTAATATTTTCATTAAAGACATATCTAAAGGCTTTGAGGGCAGGGTTAGCCTGTTCACTGATAACACAAAGATATGCAATAGGGTCGACATCCCAGGTGGGGCAGATAGGATAAGAGCAGATTTCAGGAAGTTGGAATTAACGTCAAAAACACGGCAGCTGCAGTTCAATGCAAAGAAGTGTAAGGTCATGCAAATAGGGAAGGGCAACCCTGGAGACAAATACCACATGGGGGCAAGAAACTAGAGGCCTCAAAGCAAGAAAGGGATCGTGGGGTGTTTATAACCTCAAAATGATCAGGCAGTGTAAGAAGGTGACATTAAAGGCAAACGTTATGGTGGGATGCATAGGTAGGAGATTCACCAGTAGAACAAAGTCTGCCTAGAGCCAAAAGGACTGCAACTGAGGTTGCAGCAGGGGGCTACCAGAGGGAACTGATGTTTTCATTTTGGTTTGCTGAAATGCAACTCTTTAAAGACTAGTGATGGGCATAGTCAGAAAAAAAGACCTTCATCAAGTACATCACAAAGTTCCTTGACTTTATGTCACTAGGAGGCACACTTTGTGTAGATTTTGACTATTGAAGTGTCCACCTTTTCCTGCAAAACTACACGTAGTGGAGCTTTGCTGGTGAAAGTGTTGGTGAGTGCCAGTACATGTAGTTCTTGGCAAAGTAAAACTTCAACATCAAAGAACTACACAAAAAATGTGTGATTTAAAAAACAAACAAGCATTTTCACAAGGCAAACCCGCCCCATACCCACTGTTCAAAAATGTCCTACCCCCACTCACCTACCAGGATGGTTAAAATAATTTATCCCCCTCAGCCACCCACTAACACCCCCCCACCAGTCCCAACAAAATTCCCTAATAAAGTGACTATAGAAACACAGTATAAGCCACCCAAATCCCCCACCAATAAGAACCACCCCCTCACTTGATCCCTCCCCCCAAAAAAACTCCATAATTTAACTGAAACCCCTCAACCTACCCTCCTGTAGCACCCAACTTCCATCCTCCATCCAAGCCCCCAAAAGTTAAAGGATACTGTGCATCACCCAGAAATATAAGATGAAATGCATTCCCTTAGAGAAGTGGTCAGCTTTCTTTCATATTCAACCCTGCAGCAAATGAATGATGTGATGTCCTTTATAGTGACATCTGATTGGCTGACAAGTCACTAGAGCACAGTAGGTGCAGCACTGTAATATTTTAATATTTATCATACTGTACTAATGAGTTGTGCTCCCAATGATTTGCTTTGTGTTTGCAAAGACCACTCCGTAGCTTCCTAGTTTACAGTTTTCTAGCATGCAGCCAGACAAGAAGCTTATCAGTGAACAGTAACGGAACATGTTAATGAAGCTGGTCACATTTCTCCTATTCATTTATTAGTTCAGAATAATGCATGTTCTACCTTGGTTCATTAGTGCACATTAAATCTAATTTTGAATAAATGTTTAATAAATTACTGTTTCGTAGAGATGCTACTGGTGAATGGCCAATATCAGTATATAATTGTGAAAATGTTATCCACAGGCAATCAGAAATGATAATATAGTGAGGACAGCTGAGAATTTACATCAATACATTCAACGGAAATTGCATATTTGCTAAAAAATAACAATAAACAACAGTAATGGAGTTGAGAAGTGATAATGATCCCTGTTCATTAACTAAAAAAGTCATCTACCAAAGGCAGTGAGTCAACAGTCAGCAGTGCCAGTGGATAAGTAGGTTGAATGATGTATTCTGGGTATGGAAGGTCTAGAGGTCATAGGTTCTAGTCCCACTCCAATAACTTTTGCTATTAACCATGACTGACACATAGTAGTCAGATAACCTGTTGCTTACTTTACTTGAAAGCAGAAAGAGGTGTTTGGAGATAGGCACACTGTCAAGGATGTGTGTTATCTGCTGCTTGTTAAAATAAAAAGTTCTATGATACATACCATAGAAACATACAAGAATAAGACAGGAAATAGAGAGGCTGCCAGCCTGTCGCAGCAACTGGCCCTTTGCCTGCCCCCCGCCGGACCTGATTAGGAAAGGGAGACTGCCTCCAAGAGATGAACACAGGGCCTGTCAATGCCTGGAGGATAGTCAGAGGGAGGAGACAAGAGATATTTAGTTCTGTTTCCTTAGCAGATCTCCCTCTCTTTCTCCCCTCTTTCCAGTGGATCATGCAGATCATCCGGCACCATAGAGTGGACAAGGTAAGGGTCTAGTAGGCCTGCTAGAGGAGGAGAGGTGAGTGTATTACAAATGGTTACAAGCTGCGTTCTAGGAAGTCTGGGTGCTCCCTGATTTCTCTGGCAGCACAGCTAGAGGTTAGAGGAGAAGAGGCTGGTGGGTAGCTGGCTGAAGATAAGCCTTTCATGTAGGATGCACAAGGTTGACACCTGTCCATGGCTTATCTGAACAAGCTAAACATGCTAGGTATTTGGAGTGATGGGGGTTGATTTTCAGGACCCCACTTCCATATCCAGCCAACCAGTTTTCTAAGTACTGTAGGCTCGCGGGCAGGCTCAGCCAGCCTCTTATATCATGCGGTTCGTGCAGTACCTAAATGAGTTTCTCACTAGTAAGCAGGTTTTGAGACCTAGCTCGTACGTAAGAAATATGAAGTAGTTGTGCAGTTTATGGAGTATTTATTTCATGTACCATATTTTAATATAACCAAAGAAGTTCTTGGCAGAATCTTGCTTGCATCACCTGCTAGAAGGAATCCTTTGTTCTCTATCCCTCCTTCTGGCTCCTCCACATTTCAGTCAAGTAACTTACATATCCATCAAGGTGTAGCTCCTAGGGGATTTCCTTCGTGGGTGCCATTCGAGGGGGGGAATGCATGCAGGCTGGTTGGGGGTCCTCCACAATGGTACTCATGCTGCATGGGAAGGCGTTCCAGCCCGGACACACTGTACACCATACTGGAAGTCTCACAGCTGGTCTCGTGAGTATAGTCGGCTACTGGCAGCCGCTCTCTCACATGGGATGGGAATCTTGTCTGCCTTCTTGGTAAAGGGATGGCCAACAAGACAGGGGTATATATCCTTTGTTCCATTCCCCCTTTTGGTGGCAGCATTCAGATGCATAGCAGAGGGTTGCAGTGTGGTTCTGGGCAGGGGTGAGACTTTGTTGTCAGCACGGTCCCCAGGATAGCGAGCGTCACAGGGGTGCAGGTGGCATGGCGCCACCCATAGGGGGCCGCCATATTGAATGCGGTTCTCCTACAGAGCAGGGACAGTTTGGCTCTCGTGGGGTCTCAGCCTCCTGAATGGGATCATGGCTAGTGCAGCAAATTCCTTGGGAGGCCTGAGTCCAGAAGACAGGGGTTGCAAATTTCATCACGGCTGTCAGTTTAGCCTAGAGGTTACAGCAACTATGTACAAATGGCCTTGTTGCATACATCAGATTTCGGTTTGATTCCCACAACATTCACTCGCATTCTATGACCCTGAGCAGATCACTTGACCTCCATGTGCACCCAGGATGCACCCAAAAAGTAGCTTTGGCTTAGTTCCTTTCTTGGCCAAATATTTCCCCTTTAATACAGTGTGCTGCTGAGCAATCACTTATCTTCCCTCAGCAGTCCTGGTTGACTCGGCACTGAGCATCTAACAACCCCAGAACTTCTGGGGACCTAGTGGCCCTCACCCCGGTGTTTATATATCTGTTCCCTTCAGCAAAGCAGCAACACCCAGCAAAATTCCTCAAATTATCCAGGGGCAAAGCTTTAGTGCTCCTTTGGAAGATATGTTGTGGTACAGTGGCTAGTGTTCCTGATGATAGACTCCTTTGAGTTCTTCCCATGTCAGGGCTACCAGATCTACAGGGATTCCAGTGTTTTACAGGGATTTGGAGCCATCTACAAGAAAGTGCTCCCATAGACTTGTTTGATTATACAAGAAAACAAAGCACATCAGCCATAGGATATAATGTAAACTACAAGAAACACAGGAAATCATCTTGGAGTTAGAGGAAATGCAAAATCAGCCTGGGAGCACTGACTTGTTAGCATTGGTTTGAATACCACTCCTTACTGTAAAAATGTTGTGGTACTGCAAGTTAAGGAACCCCCACTGGCTAAGATGTTATCCTGAGCAAGTCATTATGTTGCTAATGGAACAAGTATGCAAGGTGCATTATTGGTCCTGGCCTATTAAGTATGGGCAAGGCCCAGGTGTATGTGAAGGGTCCAAGGTTCAGCTCCAGCCTTCCCATTTTTCACAGGAAGGCATGGGCCGACCATCTTCATTGGTATTTGGGCATGGGGTAGCTCCTTCCCTGTCTGCTGATTCAGCAATATTCAGGTGTTTACCCCACCCCCAAAAAAAAACCTGGAGTGACACATGTTACGTGATTTACTAATGATGGGGTGTGGGGGTCTTTTTAGTGTTGTTTCAAGAGCATGGCTTCAAATAAGAAGACCCCCTCTGCTGAGAGACAGGATCCATTGAGGATCTGGTGCAGCAGCTTGTGGCTCACAGTGTGAATGGATGACAGCCCATCAATGTCAGAAGATCCACAGAAACAGACAGCTAGGGGGAATGGCTTGCCTTCAGTGAAGATGTCCAGGACTACAGGTAAAGAGGGACTGGATGGGCCACAGGTAAGGGCCCATGCGATCCGGGAGGTGCTAGAGGCTATCCAGAGAGAAAACTCTGATAGTGACGCAGAGGCAAAGAGGATAGGACTGGGATCCCAGGGGAAGGGGTCCCTGTCAGCTCCCAGTTGTCGTCAGAGGCTGCAGAGCCACTGCAGCAAGGGGACCTGAGTGATTGTCTGGCTAGTTGGCAGACGGGGTAGTGGTGTTATTTTTATTTATTTATTTATTTATTTATTGAATTTTGATGATCGGGTAGGCCCACTGGGCCCCGAAGGTCCCTTTTTCAGTGGCCACCCGGGAATACAGTACATAAAGTGAACAGTCAGGAATACAGTGCATGCAACAAAACAGTCAGAGGAACATATGTAGGTCGTGGGTATACAGTATTCGGTAGTTGCACATACCAGACTTTTCAATGCGGAACAGATATAAGTCATGGGTATACAATATTCGGTAGCTGAACTTCACAGACTTTTCAATGGGTTTAATATATATGGTTAGGAGAAGAGTTATGCATTTGGTCAAACGTCAGTCATGCAAAGGGGAGAGATAGTACTAGAGATTCCTTAGGCAACTTTGTAAAGGCTATAGGATAGGCTCACTACGGGGGAGGAAGGAGTTAGTGCTATGGTGAGTAACTGTAGCCTGAGGTGGCAATGATCCCTGAGCTCCCCCAGCTGCCTCTGGCCAACTCCTTCATGGGTTGGGATATGCTGGTAGGGACACACTTGCTGGTGGCAGATTCAAACCAGAGTATGTCGACAGATTCTCCCCCTTTTGGAACAACTGAGTCGAATGTCAGTAGGAAAGACAAGTTAGAGAGGGTCAAGGTCCATTGGGCATTCCATAATTGGATCGCAGCCCAATGTACACCATTGCAGTGTCCTCTTAGGAGGTGAATCTCAGAGCAGAATTGTTTAACTATATGCACCACATTACTATGATGGATCAGCAAAAGTAGGATTGGCATGGTTGGAGTATGATGAGGAATTTAGGTGGTGGCACCAAGAGGATTCTGCCTGAGGGTGGGGTCACCTCGACATGCCCTGCTGGTGGATGTCATGCAAGGTGGTGGAGTTGTGTGGATGGACAGTGGCCTGCCTGTGGCTGTCCTCCCCCCAGCGGGTGGAGGGTGGTCCTGGCTAGTTGGATTATGCCTTAGTATCAAGGGAACTGCACTCAGGCTGCCTGCTGGTCTTGTCACATAGATCTGCACGATCAATCATCTGGGGACATTCCTGCACTGGGTTATAATACAGGTGGGTACTATTGAGGTGGTCATTTACCACCTCAATGATTTTCTGATTATGAGCATGCCCTGGACTCAGTTGGTGGGTCACCCTGGAGGTTGCGGGAACAAGTACCAGGAGTTAGGGATCGCCCCCAGCCTCAGGGAAGTTGGACCAGCCAATCCACGGTCACCACATTTTAGGCATTGGGATTGACACTGTTCAGCAGCAGTGCGGGTTGCCAGCTGTTAAGCTGGAGTCACTAAGGGGTTTCTTCATTAGACAGCGTCAGTCTAGGGTCCCTCTACATGATTGCAGCAGTTGGTGGGGCACCTCAATTTCATTTACAGAGTTGTTCAGGGCAGGAGGCCCGATAAGTGGTGCTTTGTAAAGTATGTGGGCTGGTTGCTCAGTGGCAGAGCAGCAGGTCGGTACTCTGGGGACCTGGGTCAGTTCTCACTAGGCACATTATTTACAGGGAAGCTGAGTTCAGAGTACCTCCGGGTCTGGAGAACCTTCTCGGGTCTTTTCATGCTGTAGCCTTGTGGTGGAAACAGGTGGAAAGTCCAGTTTGGGCACCATTAGCAGACAGCTAGGACCGATGGCCCATGGGAAATCTTTGGATTGCTGTGCTACATGTTTGGTGCTAAATATTCAGTTTCAGGCAGGGCAGGCACTCTGGTGGATGGTGGAATTGCAGATGCTTTGTATTGTGCACAGTGGGCAGTGTCAGTGGATCAGCAGGTCACTTGCACACCTCAGAGGCTGGGAGATCAGAAGGTTGTGAGTTTTGCCCCATGCCAGACACTTGGTGAAAATCCCAATACCGGCACTGTAATGCATTATGAGTGGGATGCCGCACTTCTGAGGAGCTGTCCAAAGATTCTAGGAGTAGGCCCAGTAGCAGAACAATAGCATGCATGGTTCCCCATCCCATGGGACAGGGGTCATGTTCTGCCATGGTATGGAGCATTACTTACTGGCAAGAGGCAGCAGGGAGCCCGGATGCCGAGTCTGGCTCAGGGGAACAACTTTGCAGTTACTGGGTGGGTGAAAAAGGTGGTCTGTCACCAGATTCTGAGGGTGACACTTGGCAGGCCTTTCTGGGTGGACTAAGGTTATGGGGTATTGCTGACAATACCAGGGCCTTTCAGGTGGATAAGCAGTGGGAAGGGTACAGAAGGTCATGAAGGACCAGGACAGGGACAGATGACCAATTCATACTGTGGCCCTGGTTCAGGTTTGGGAGCCATTGCCTTGTGCATGTGGGAGCACCAATGAGGTAAAATTGTTGGAGGCTATGTTGGCAGCAGAATTAATCCAGCTGATGTAGTCTCAGGGGTTGCCAGACTGGCAGGGAAGGATTGTGGTGGTTCTGGCAGGAGGCACCTGTGACCATCTACAGAAGTCTAGGATAGAACGGACAGGGCCTGGATGCTGGTATAGGTAGAAGTCTCCCCCTGGAGTATCATAACCAGTGAAGGTAAGGTTCGCACATACGTATGGGCCTGCCCAGCAGGGGGGATGCATACTTCCGTAAAGAGGATGGGAAGCTGGTGTCAACTTATACATTCCAATATGTACTGACACTTGCCATGCAGCACGTTGGTTGGTGACACATAGGTTTAGCTCTTATTCATTTCTGATTGGAGCAGCAACTATACTCAGGGCCAAGGGTTGTCGGATCAAGGCATCCAGTCGCTGGTGCGTTGGAGGTCTCAGGCATTCTTTTGTTGGGTTCATCCTCACCTGCTGTAATTTCACTTTTGTTTCTGTTGCAGGTTCCTCGGAAGGTCCCAGGAACATATGGCTGTGCAGGCACTCCTTCATCTACTGGGTGGCAAAGCGAGTGCTGTCCAACTGGTGTGGGGCAACCTCAGCAATTCATCACAGGCAACACAGATCATTGGCTCAGTAAGGTAGCATTTGTTGGGAAGGGATTTTTCCCATGGTTGCGAGAGGAGGTTGGCCAGTGAGACAGTCCAGATATTCTACTGATCCACTTGGGAGGAGGAGAAGATCTGGGTCTCCAAGGCAATAGACCTCCTGTTAGCAATGAAGGAAGGACAGTGGGCCATTAGAGACTGGGACCCCATGCAGCTTTCATCTGGTACACCTGTTGCAGTGATTATATTGGAAGCATGCCAAAGTTCAAGGGTTGCTGAATCAGGCATGCACAGGGTGAACTGGGGATGGGAGCTGTTTGGTTTCTGTGGGGGGTGCACTTTTTTGAGACATAGGGACATATATGTCTCCTCCTGGCCCATTTTTGTGGGGGAGGACACACAGTTGCAGGTGGAAAATTTGGAGAGCATGCTGATTGTTATTTGAGGTCTTGGAGGAACATCTTGAGTGAGGGACTTGGAGGTTGGACAGGTTCTGGCCTGTGATGGGTTGGGAGGAGCACAAAGGTATTGGGGAATATGGGGGATGAGGCCAATTCTTCCGAAGGGCTCTTTTTCCCCAGCTGGCATGAGGCCAGGTGACTGCTAGATTATGACCCAGTTGAGGTCATGGTCTAGCCTCATTGGGTTACACTGCAAAGACAGTGGGTGGCTCTGGATGGGCGAGCTGCCAGATCCTTTGCCATATGACCTCCCCAGGAATTAGGGGCACATCCTCCCAGCAGCACCCATGCTCAAGATGGTTGTATGTATTTCAATAAGCACATGGCTGCAGCCATTTCCTCCAAGATTTGGTTGTACGTGTCTTCTTGGGGAAAGGGGATATAGAAGGTGCTGGGCAATAGAGGCTGCCAGCCTGTTGCTAGCAGCTGGCCATTTGCCTGGGCCCTCCCTGGACATGAGTGAGGAAAGTGGGACTGCCTCCAAGGGATGAACACAGGGCCTGGTAATGCCTGGAGGAGGTCCTAACAAGACCACCCATAGGGAGGGATTGGCCTAGATAGAGGAGACAGGGAAGATGTTTATTCCTGCCTCCTTCACAGATATCCCTCTCTCCTTCTTCCAGTGGATCACCACTCACCCACCCTCATAAAAGCAGGGTAGGGGGGCCAGGGAGGTAGGACCTCCTTTGACCCATTATTGGTGACTGCAATAGGGGTTGGGGAGTGACTTTTCCCAGTTTTTTCCCATTTAACATCAGGGTTTCCTGGGTTTTTAACCTGCTCCAAAGGGATGTTAAGCCAGGTAGTCCATGTAGGCATTGGTAATATTGTCCTGGTCAACAGGTTGTCAGTTCCTAACAGAACTGTTGCAGCCATATAAGGCAGCTGGGGAGGAGTGCAAAGGTATTGAGGAACATGGGGACAAGGCCAATCTCCTGAAGGACTCATTGTCCCCAGTCAGCATGAGGCCAGGGATCAGCTAGATTATGACCCAGGTGGGAGAGTCATGGTCCAGCCTCATCAGGTGACACTGTAAAGACAGCAGGTGGCACCAGACGGGCAGCCACCTGAGCCTTGGGCATATGACCTCCCTCAGGAACTAGAATGCATCCTCCCAGCAGCGCCCATGCTCAAGACAGTTGTATGTATTTCAGTAAACACATGGCTATGGCCATTTCCTCCAGAATTGGTGTCGTGTCTTCTTGAGGAAAGGGAGATATGATGGGTATCAGGAAAATACCATAAGTCCATTGCCATTGGGGTTCCCTAGGCTGCTCATAGGTTGACTGGTGAGCTGATCCTGGGCTGGAAGCCACAGTGGCATGTGCAGCTGAGTGGGGTAGCTACTTCCTGTGGTGAGTGCTGGAAGGACCTTCTCCCTGTGTCCTCATTTGAGTACTCTTTTCTACTGCATGGCCATGTCCACAACAGCTGCGGAGGCAACTGTCATTGGATAAGAGCATATTTGCAACAGGCTTTCGTGGTAAAGACTTTGAAGAACCTGAGGAACTATTTTAAGATCTCCTAGGAGAGGACTTTGCAAAGGCTGGAAATGGGACTGGGAATTTTGTGAGCAAGATTTTTTACCTATCCAATACCAGTTAGATGTACTTTTCCCTGGACCGACTATATTACAAAAATTGGGCAGTGAGAGTGCCTTATAGTTGGCTTTTATAATTTCTTATAATTTTGTGGACTCCTACCAAGCCTGAAGTGAGAGTTGGACTGGGGGTGTTATTTGGTTCACTCTCTGAAGAAGTGAGAGCTCTGAGGGATTCCATAAAACAAATTTTTGAGAGACTTAAAGTGACTTTACATCCTGTAAAGTTTCATTCTGCCATAGTGATTATTCATCTTTTACACTGAAAATGGATATCTGATCATTTTTGTATTCATTGGTTTTATGTATTGTGTTATTATTTTCAGAAGAGGTTTGGGGTTGTGTGAAAGATTTGAGGAGTTATTTATGGGTATGGTTATTGTAACCATATGTTGTGTGTATTGGTGTATTTGGTATATTTAAGAGTGTGACTGATAGTGTGTGAACGATTGTTGAGTGTTTGGCTGGTTTTATTTGGTTTGTTTGGTGATTGCTGCTGCTGTTTATGATGAGCTAGGAAGGTACAGAGACAGTCAGGCATTATTCCCCACCAGACTTAGGACCTCCACCTTTTGAATGTCCCTCTATAATTTGAGTCCTATTGGAATTGCAGGCCTCGGGATAGTCAGGAGAAGGAAAGTGGGGTGAACTGGGCCCAGTGGGGAATGGAGATGGTGGTTGGACAGAGGTAGCAGGGACAAGGAGATGACCTGTGGCAAAATGGGAGCAGAATGGGGTCCTCCCAGTCTGATTTCCATACCCAAGGGCTCTGCTGTGTGCAGGCAGGTTGCACGGTCTCCCTCGATGGTTCATCCTCTAGGGCAGTGTTGTGCAATGTCAGGTCTATTAAAATAAGACTGCCATAATAGCAAATCTTATTGGGACATCCAACCTGGTATGCATCACTGAGATCTGCTGGATGAGAATGCTAGCCCTATATTGACTTCAGCTGTTCCAGTGGGTACTCATTGATACACCAGGGGTGGATCATGGGGCTGGAGTGTAGCCATTTGTTTTAAAACAATGCTGGGCCTTGTGGATGTGCCAGTGGGGTCCACTAAATCCTTTGAATGTATCATGTGGGTCTGGGGTGTAGGATTCTGCTCATCTACCATCCATCCGTAGATGGGAGAGAATTCTTACAGGAGATTGCTTACTTCATTGTCGATATGGTACTGGGATCCCCCAGATGGTTAATTCTGGGAGATTTTAATTCCTGGGTCAACAATGAACTCTTGAATTTTGGTCAAGATCTCCTCCAGCTAATAATGCTGGGCCTCACACAGGTTATTTCCTCTGCAACTCACATTGGGGGTCATTCATTGGATCTAGTGTTCCTCCTGGGAGTGGAGCTCTGATTTGGTTGGAACCAGTCAGTTGGTCTGATCATCACACCATAGGGTTCAGTTTCAGGGCTCCCTAATGGGTCTGCACCTACAGAGATGGTCTGATACCGCCATTGGGATGGTGACCAAGATGGCCCTAATGTCAGTGCTAGACCTATCAGGCTTATCAAGTGAATGCATGAATCCAGGGATCTTGTGCTCACCTCTAATAGGGTGGTGACAGATGTCCTGGATTGCATTGCTCCTGATCATGTTCGACCACTTACCCTTCGCCCCAAGATCTCTATGATTTGATGGGGCCTTGAAGGAGTTGAGGAAAGTGGGTCAAAGGTTAGAGAGGGCTTGGCAGAATTCTGCCCTGAAGGTTGACAAGCTTAGACTGATGGATCATTATGCTGTCTATCAATTGACAATCCCCAAAAGAAGGCAGAATTCCTGTCCATGGAGATTGCCACTGTGCAAAATCGACCAGCTCAGCTCTTCTAGACTGTAGACAGATTGTGTAATCTGACCTGTCAGCAGTCTGGTGGAGCATTGTCGCAACAAACATGTGACGAGTTTGCTTGATTTTTAGCAGATAAGGTTGACACCATCAGGTCCGGTATCCATCCAACCCCCTCTATGGGGTGCGGTGGAGGTCAGTGGGAGGTTGCAAGCAACCAGCTTGTCTGGTTTGACTTTGGCTGACCAGACATCATGGACATTAAGAGGATTATTCAGACTCTGTGGCCAACCAGTTGTAATCTGTGCCCAGACCCAATGCTTCTCCTTGTGAGATGTATTGAAATCAGCCTGGTCCTGACTGAGATGGTCTGGCAGTCATTGGAGAGGGAGATCTTTCCAGATCCCCTAAAGGAGGTAGTTATATGACCACTCCTGAAAAAAACCCTCCCTTGATCCAGAAAATCTTGTTAACTACAGACCAGTCTCTAACCTGCCCTTTGTGGGTAAGGTTATTGAGAAGGTGGTTGCATGGCAGCTGGATGATCATTTGTCTATCCACAATGTCTATGATTCTTTCCAGTCTGAGTTTATGAAAAGGCATAGCACTGAGACAGCCCTTGTTTGGGTGCTTAAAGACCTCCTCATAGTGAGAAGTTGGAGGACTCGTTCCATCTTGGTTCTCTTTGACCTCCTAGCAGCATTTGACACTGTGGACCATGATGTGCTATTGGAGTGTCTAAGGTTCATCTGTCGTCTGTCAGGTACCATCCTCAGGTGGTTTCTATCTTACTTCAAGGGTAGGACAGAGAGAGTGGTCTCAGGAATTGATTCCTCTGATCCTCTCCCTATCCTGCAGGAACTGCAGGCTCCATTTTGGCACCTATGTTGATCGCTGTGTATATGCTACCATTGGAGGACATTATTTGGTGGTATGGTCTGAGTTTTCACTGCTGTGCAGATGATACTCAACTGTACATGTCTTTTGTACCCAAACAGGGAGATGTTCTCTCAGTGTTTAATAACTGCCTATCCTGAAATCCAAGACTGGATGAGTGCTAATTGGCTGAGGTTGAACCCAGACAAGACTGAGGTGTTGGTGGTGGACCCTGCTCATCGGAAGGTGGGTGTATTGGCAGGACAACCCTCCGGTCTTTGGCTTGGGGGTGTCCAGCTTACCATCTCATACCAGGTGTGGAACCTAGGTGTTATTTTTGACAATGGTCTGACCTCAAAGTCACAAGTGTCATCCGTTGTCAAGAACTCTTTTTATCACCTGAGGAATATCGCCTGGGTGAAACACTTGGTACCTTCTGATGATCTTCCTACATTAGTCCGCACCTTTGTGACCACTTGCCATGACTACTGCAATGCCCTGTACCTAGGGCAACTGGGGGTTGATATCCATCACCTGCAGCTGGTGGAGAAGATGGCTGCCAGGCTTTTGATTGATATGTCTAGGACCAGTAATAAAACACCTGTGCTGTGCAGACTGCACTGGCTGCCAGTGCAATTGTATATCACCTTCAAGGTTGGTTTGCTGACCTATAAAGCCCTACATGATCAGGGACCCGGTTACTTGCAAGATCTCTTCTCTCCCTATTGCCCCTCCTGACCACTCTGATCCACCGATGAGGGAATGCTGAAGACTCCCAGGGTGCAACTTCAAACATCTGGGGCCCATTCTTTTGCAATTATGGCCTTGACCCTGTGGAATTCTGTACCTCATTGGATAAGGGACTGCCTGACCATCAGATTTTTATGACAGAACTAAAGACACACCTTTTTAGTCTGGCAGATTTAGAAGAAGTTTTATGTTAGTGTAGACCATCATCTGTTTATGTATCAACTGTTATTTTAAATGTTTAAATGGTTTTAGTGTGTTAAATGTTATGGATTATCATTTCTGTACAGGCACCTTGATCACTGGAAAGGCACCTTTGAAACAAATAAAGATTGATTGATTGATTGATTGACTTATTGATTGATCAAGCCTGTTCTGATGCCTGCAATGTCAAACTCTGAATTAGTCTTCCTCTCTGTGTTTTCCTTGTCTCTGACTTCCCATTCATTCCTAATAACTCTCCTAAATACGTTTCATTGTATTATTTTAAGACAATCTATAATCCCAACATTGACCACATTACTGGGTTGAGTATTCCAAACAACCACCAACCACACTGTGAAAAAAATACTTTCCAATGCCTTTTTTTAAATATCTCCCTTCTAAGTTAAGATTATGTCCCTGATTCTTCAACTTGAACAACTCAAGTTGAGTATTGTAACTTTATAATAAGAGATGGGAATATATTTATTTCAAATAAGCAGCAGTTTATATGAAAAACATTGCATTATACCATCCTAAAACAGATCACCAAGTGTATCTAACCTTCTTAAAAACAGGTAGTTAAAAACCAGGTCAAAAACTTTGCAGAGCTTGAAAGACATACAGAGAAAGAATGCACAAATAATTCTTATAGCAGCATGCAATATTCCTGCTGGAAAAATGAAAAAAAAAGTTAAGAGAAAAAAGGGAATACTCAAAATCTGAAATGAAGTTGCAGACTTTACTGCTACCAATGCAGCATCACATTACAAAAGTAACATAGTGAATAAGGGTCTCAGGACAGAAGCGGACTTCTCAATGTTTTTTATTGTATATATTGCAAGTTTATAAAAAATATATATTTTGTTCACATTTCCAACCTTCTAGGACTTCTAAACCACAGCATCTCATAACCTGTGGTGCAACACTTCTCCCAGGATGGCCACTCCATCTCAAATATGTCTGTGATGGTCTTAAAAGGATATTTTAACAGTACACAATAGAGGCAGGCTTCTAAAATCAGACTTATTTTACTTCTTAATATGGTGGAAGATGGTATAAACATTGATAAGGGGTACATGACACATTATTCCAATTAAAGTTACACAGACCTATCCTTCAAAGGATGAATATAAATACAGTACTTTAGTTCTTCAGTGAGCCTTTGATTTTTTTTATATACTTAGAGTCCCCTTTATCTGGTTATCTACGTGTTGGTTCTCACCTTAACACTGTGTGAGTGTGTCTGTGTGGGGGGGAGTGTTGCATGGGTTAATATTTATGTGGTGTTGGATGTTTTGTGGATATAGTGGGTGTTATTGTGGTGATATTGAGGTAGGCTTTTATTCAGGCACATGACATAATGGTGTTACAGTGGCTAGGACTCTTAGTTCACATACATAGTGAATATTTACTCTTCACTAGTTGTCTGTGGTTGATTACATATTGTCACATTTTAAAATTCTGTACATATTAAGATGCATATTTCATTTACTTGGGGATTCATGAAAGTTTAATCCTTTGGTTAAATATTGCAATGATTGATGTGAATGATGGTATATTAGGACTCTTGTACATATATCCTTATAACTAGTTATCTTTCCTCAGGAAGGGAGGCTGAAGGATTTAATTCTATGAGTTTTTATTCAGATTCTTTAGACTGTTTCTGTGCATGTTTTGTTATACACCGACACTGTATTGAAATATGTTCACATCAGGCTCATGATCTCAATTTCTTGGTGGTCCTTGACAAGTAGTTTTTTTTTTATTTGGCACTTATGCTTACAATTGATATTATCATGTATAAAATCCTGCTGCAACACTGAAGGCCTTAATGTTTATGGAATATATTAACTGGCTGAGAACATAGTTGGGAAAATGTCTCAAGCTAAGCTGTAGATTACATTGTGTGAAACATTTGTTCACTTTGAGTATACTTTACTTTAAAACCTCTGTGTGCATATATATATATATATATATATATATATAGATATAATTGTGTTTATTTTATGTTGGGGGATTGTTTTAATTAGCAATTATGTCTCATTTTAATATGTATTATTATCCACAGGTTTGCCTTTCATTGACTGTGTTCTTTAACATACAATGGCACTAGTAATTAAAGTTGTAAGTACCTCATCTTACATGTAATTAGGGAGGATAGTGTTTTTCATTAAGACAGTTTTCTTGAAACATACTGAGACATTATAAAATGTATGTAGGAGAACTCTGCTTGTTGCTATCTTCTG
Organism: Neoceratodus forsteri; assembly: GCA_016271365.2. NCBI lineage: Eukaryota > Metazoa > Chordata > Ceratodontiformes > Ceratodontidae > Neoceratodus > Neoceratodus forsteri. The sequence goes on along the minus strand of CM028135.1, from coordinate 394,766,453 downwards.
ATAACCTTTGACCTTCAGGGCTTTTCGCTAAAAGCATACTGGTGTTAATTAGCTTCTCTGATTTACTCTTCTGTCATGTTTCAAATGAGTATGTTAAACCAATGAGAATTATTTGTTTTTTATGCATTATCTGGGTGTTAACAGTATGGGATTTCTAAATAAGTGTCATAATGCTTCTGCAGAAGGACTTGGTTGGTCTGAAAGCTAGAGCACTTTGTTCTTTTGTTGTAACATCTGTGTTGGTACAATAAAATGTATCAAACCATTTGCTTCTGGATCCATCTATCATTACCAGAGATACTAGAACTAAGATTGCACATACTGCAGATTATTCTGTCCAGAGAGAGCTGCTGTATTAAGATGCAAAAACTGGGGTTTAACATAGAAGTTTCTTCTCAACCATAATAGGGTCATTAACATGCCACTATTAAATATACTAATTGCAAAAACTCTGTTAAAGCATATATTAGGGATAGAGCACAAAAAGTTTAGAAATGAAAAAAAATAGGGGTCAGTCTCTTGAACCTTAATAAATTAGTGGTGTATTGTTCCTCAGAGTATGAGCAATCATATAACATAAGGTTGGGTTACTCCTATCTGATACTGAATGCAAGCATTGCTGTATCATTAACTTTGTATGACAAGACAATGTCAAAATTAGGGTAACACCAACCATACGTCCGCTGATCATTCAAACCTGAGAAATACTACTCAACCAATTTTCCAAGATTTCAGACTCTGACCCTAGCATTTTCATTTCATAACATTTTACACTCTAACCATAAGGTATCATTTTTGCAGTTAACTTCTTTAATTTTTGAATAAGATACATCAAGAACTGGCACCATTAGCTTACACATCTCTCACATGCCATGAGGAAAAATGCACAATGATGTGCAGTGCTCCAGACCTGTAGCATGTTTTGTGTGTGGTCCTGTGTGCTGCACCTGAAGCAGCTGGTTTGTAATGCACAATGCACCAGACCTGTAACTTGCTTCACAAGTGGCTCTGTGGACCACAGCCATAGCAGCTGCATAATCATACAGATGGAGCCACACTTGCAGCGGACATAGCAAGTGACCCAATGGGTTACTGAAAAAAAAGATATATTATGACACACATTGCTGCAGAACTGTAGCTTGCTTTTCACCTGGCCCTTCAAAGCCACCAATTTTTTTCTCATTTTGGGACTGTCACATAATGCTTCTACACACAGGCAGTAGTACAACGGAATGGCCGTTACTGGTGTGCCACCATTGTACTCTGTTCAGTTTGTGGTTCACTTACACACAGAGGGTATTCCGGCAACCCCCATCTCTGTTTTCAGTATTTGTGTTTTGATCCCCATGCAGTGTGGTGCTCTATGGCTGTGTTTTCTGCTGCCGGAATGGCTATTTTACACTGCCAGGCGAAAGCGGATCACAAAGGACCAACCGAGGTAGGAAGAGGTGCGGTTCAGGTGAGCGTTCTGCGCAAATTATAACTGTCACAAAAGGGACTTCTACACACAGGCGAGTACAATGGAATGGCCGTTACTGGTGTGCCACCATTGTACTCTGTTCAGTTTGTGGTTCACTTTACACACAGAGGGTATTCCGGCAACCCCCCCATCTCTGTTTTCAGTATTTGTGTTTTGGATCCCCCATGCAGTGTGGTGCTCTATGGCTGTGTTTTTCCTGCTGCCGGAATGGCTATTTTACACTGCCAGATGAAACGGATCACAAAGGGACCAACCGAGGTAGGAAGAGATTGCGGTTCAGGTGAACGTTCACCGGTGTAACGGAATAGATGCATTTTATACACAGGGGATGTAACATTATACTTTTTCCGTAACAGTCATTCCATTACAGAAACCTGTGTGTAAAAGCGCCTATAAGCAGAAGTTGTATCTCATGAAAGCAGGTTTCTGAATCATAAAACAATTCTTGAGTCACAAAAACAGGCTCTGTTTTTTTTTACTCTCAAGACATGAATTTCTTAGTTTCAAAAAATATATTTTTTCAATTAAAAAAATAAACAGATCAATACACAGCATTCTTGTGACCTCTCCATTTTCAAATCACAGCTCCAAGGATTTTTAGTTTTGTCATGCACAATTTTTTCCTTCTAGAACACATTTTTATGACCATGAAACAGAAGTCTTATCTCATAAAACAGATTTCAAGTCACACAAATGGAAGCTGCTGTTGTCTTGAAAACACATTTAACACATCAGAAACAAAAACACATAGCCAAGTACAGGATGGATGAGGTGGACATGGCATATACCTCTGAGAAAAGGGACCTCAGGATTATCATTATGGATGTTCTGAAAGTAGCGACCCAGTGTTCAATGGTGGTGGGAAGAGCAAATAGGAAGATGGGCTGTATAGGAAATGGTATAGCAAGCTGAAGGAGGGATGTTATACCCCTTCATATAGGTCAGTGGTTTGCCCCCACCTTGAGTACTGTGTACAGTTAGTAGTGACAAATGCTCTGGAGTTCTGGTGCCAGCAACAAATCCAGGATACAATCACAAACAAAACCTGCACAGCACTCACCAACTGAATAAAATAGAATCCACACTTACATCAAGTGCATTAATATTTTTATTCTTCCAAGACACAAGAAGAAACTCAAGTTAGCAGTAGTACAAGATTACAAAATGTGCCCCATTTACATTGCTTGTATTACTGCTATCTTGTACTTTTCATGTGTCTTGGAGGAATACAAATATTAAAGCACTTTGTATAAGTTTAGATTCTATTTCACCCTGTTGATGAGTGCTGCACAGTCTTTGTTTGTTTTTGTGTGCAGTTCTGGAGAAGTCACATAATAAAGGGCATTGGCAGGATAGAGGCTGTGCAGAGAGGGGCAACCAAGGCACTCCAGAGGAACCAGAGGATGATCTACAATGAAAGGCTAAAGGGGCCATAACATTTACTCCTTAGAGAACAGGAGAGCCAGGGGACATGACTGACAATACTGGAGAAGTGCACATCTCACCCTAAAGGTGCCACCAGTCAACCTGATCCAAAGCACAAAGGCAAAAGGCTGGGCACACACCAGAGTGAAGGTGGAATAAGCTATTCTAAATGTTATTAAATAAAATACATGACAAAAAAATGAGCTAACACCCATACTTAATGATTCAGAAAAAAGAGTCTTTCTTAGGGGGCAGAATTAACTTGCAGCAAACCATCATTAATACCCTCACTTAATTTAGAAAGCAAACACCTGTGCAATTAGTTACTAGTGCAAATTGCAAAGGTAAAAAAAGTGCACATACCTACATTAAATGTATGCATACAAATTACAAGAAACATCACACTTTTTTGTAACAATACATACAGGAATGCAAAACAAATACTCCTCTAAGTGTTAATACATTCAACTGCATCTACCTTCACACTATCCTCTGCTGTAAACTTATATTAAAGATACACCCAGGAAATATGTGGAACAATAAAACAGCACATAATATCATCAATTTGGTATACCAATTAAAAAATTGTTGAGCCAATTAAAATGTAAATTGAGCAGCTAATCCATCATATGCTTTTGATTAATGGTAAGCCAATATATATTGTTTCTTAAGTTTTTGATTCTTCCATCAGTGTCCAAAACTGAATACTGTAGGTTGGACTGATACACCCAATACAAGTTTTTGGTAGCAATGTATTAGCCTAATGCAGGGGATCTGGTAACAGCACATTAATTTTGCCTTATCTAACTGATCATAATGATGGATAGGGAATGAAGAACTTAATGGGAGAAAACAAAATGTCATTTACTTCATAAGAAGTCAGAATATGCATTACTCTATGACAAAAGCATGAGATTCAAATAGTATGAAAATTGGAACATGTACTGCCATTGAAAAGGGTGGACAAGAAACAAACACTTAGGAACAAAGGAATCAAAAGAAATTAAACATTAAAAATATTATAAACAGAAGGTGGAAGACAGACAAGGAAACAACAAACTTGGACACAATAAATGTGTGTGTGGGGGTGAAGAAAAACAGGAACAAACCTACAAAACAGATAAAACAAGGAGAGGGTGATAGCAAGACAGACAAAGAAACACTGAATAGGAAATAATCACTGGCACTATCAATAAAGGCTCCACTATTCAACAGGTGCTCTCATATACTATCCATTTAGAACAGCCAACTAAAATACGAGATGCGATTGCTTCTGTTTGTCCTAAAAAAGGTTTACACATAAGTCCAGCCTTTGCTGACCAACTTTGGACTACTTTTTTCCAAAAAACCAATGGCATGGTTTGTGTGTTTTTTTTTTTTCATGTTGTTCAGGACATAGAGCATCTTCAAGAAAGGCGTTTGGAGTCAACTCATGGACTCAATCTAAGACATTCTGGGCCCGATTCTAGAAGGGTTACACCTGGTGTAACTGCAGTTGCGCCAAGCAGAATGGTGCATGTAGCAACTTACGCCAGCAGTTGCGACATGCGTGATTCTACATAGTGGCCGTGAATGGTGCAGGCTGCTTGCACCAAACAGCCGTTGCGTCACATAAACCCCCTGTGACATGGTGCTAGGGAGCTTGCAGCAGCTGTGCCCCATTCTAGAGGGGCAGCCATAAAATGCCCACATCGGGATTCTACAAGAACCCCTGCAGGAGATCTGGCAATGTAAGTTATACCAGCATTTAGTTGGTATAACACAGATACCAAAGTCCTAGACCTGCCAACTGTCCAGCGGACAGTGCACAGTTTCCTCCCACCCATGCCCAGCACACCCCAGTGGGGCCCACAGGCTACCCATACCCCAGCCCCTGAAACAGCCATTGTCAGAAGCCCCACAGGGTGACGCTGCCATCCCCACCTGTGCCTCAACCACAAGTTGCCCACCACAGCGCACTCAACTAGAGTTTAATAATAATAATAACAAAATAATCTGCTTTCAGTCTAGTGCCTCTCTAACTGTACATAATTAAGACACGCCTGTCCTTGCTCCCTGTCCTGTACAAAAATGAACTCATTTTCTTAGTGGTCTCTCATTACTGAACTGTATAAATAATGAGTATTTTTTTGCAGCAGGCCTCATCTCCACTTCAGCATTTCCTATTCCTGTTACACTGGCAGCTCATTTCCGCCTCGGCTGGTTGCTGACTGAAGTGCAGTATTAGGCCTCTCACTGCACAGATGCACTCAGAAGCATCTGTGCAGAGTGCTACACTGCACTCAGTCAGCGGCTGGGCGTGGAGGTGAGAGGTAGGCTGTGCCAGTCACTGGCTGGGATGGGTGGGAGGGTGCTGGGTGGGCTGGCATGGCTGGGTGGGGGGTGGGGAGCCACTAGACTACCATGGAAATGGGGATTCTTTCATTATTTATGTACAGTTCAGGGGTGGGGCCACTAGCCTACCATGGAAACAGGGATTTGTTTTTTCTATTTATGTACAGTTTGGGGTGGCTACTAGATTACCAGGAAATGGGGATTTATTGTTCTATTTATGTACAGTTGGGGGCCACTAGACTACCAGGGCAATGGGGATTCATTTTGTATTTATGTACAGTTCGGGGCACTAGACTACCAGGGATACAGGACTGTACATTATTATGTCACAGTTCGGGTGCTAGACTACCAGGGCTACCTATCCACCACATGGTGGCTGGCAACTTAGGGGTCGGGGCATGGGTGGGGTAGGTTGACTGCACTGCCCTGCTGTTGCGGCTTGTGACATGCTCACCAGGTATGCACACAGTACGGTGTACCTGGCCGCATGTTGCAAGTCGCAGGACTTCGCTACGATGACCCTGCCCCTACTAGAATAGGGCGCAGGGTCAATGTTGCAGGTGCTGGTGGTGCAAGTTGTGTTCGGCAGCAACTTGCGCCTCCATTCTAGAATCGGGCCCTCTGTCTGTAAAACATATAGATTTTATTAATAATTGCACTACTGAGATCTCTGACCAAACACCAATAGTGCAATCATTTCTAACACATGTAACATTTGCCTTGTTTTTTTTTTTCAGCCTATCTAATATTTGGCCTTTTGTAGGTAGGAGTTGACTCTTAACCTGCAAAGCTAGAGCAAGATTTACAAAGGACTTGTGCTCGGTGCATCTCAGATGCCCTGGCACAAATGAGATATGTTGAGCACCAACTGTAGTATTCACAGAAGATGTTCCGGGGGCTGAATACCACAGTTGCGCCCAGCCTAGGAAGCACTGGTGCAACCCCTGGTCAGGCTGGGAAACCAATGGGGCAGTGCCTTTCCAGATGTGCCATGCCCAAATGTGCCATTCAGAGCCATGAACATGCAAATGGAATAATTAGGCATACAAAGTACAATGGGGCCATTTGTATGTCATTATGGCCCAATTTGTATGAGTATTGCAGGGATGCGTTCGGCAACATGCATCAGGTGCCCTGCAAGGGCTGTGGGCCTCAGACAGAGCCCCAGGGAGACAAGTTGTACCCCTCACCCATCCCTGGCCTGATTGCTGGTCATGTGGATGCCCACAAAGGAGTCCTGGTGATCCAGTGCTCCCCCCACCCTGCACAAATCCCCATTTGTGTTTATGAGGAATGGTTGAAGGATCTAAGCATGTATTCCTTGGAACAAAGGGAGAGAGGGGAGACATGATTGAAACCTTCAAGTACTTGAAGGGAATAAATAGGGTACAGGTTCAAGACCTGTTTCAGGTCAAAAGTTTTACAAGAACAAGAGGTCATGATATAAAACTGGGAGGGGGCAAGGTCAGGAGCAACACAAATAAGTTCCTTTTCACAAAGAGGGTGGTTGACGCATGGAACAGCCTTCCACAGAGAGTGGTAGAGGCGAAACAGTTGGGGCTTTTATGAATGATTGAGATAATTACAAAGGCATCATAACACTGAGTGGCAGATAAGGGAGGGGGTAGGGACATGGGCAGACTAGATGGATCTTATGGTCCCCTTCTGCCATCACTTCCTATGTATTAATGTATCTAGTGGTTGTAGAGGAACTGTATCACATTACCATATCTTTTGGGACTGCCCCAGAATCCTTTACTATTGGTCAAGGGTTCAGGGGGTGCTATGAAAGGAGTGGGTACTACAACACTCCTTGAATTTAAAAATATAATTTTGGTGGTCAAGGTGGTGGGAGTGGGGAACTCCCAGTAACAGGGCCTTTTTAGAATTTTATGTGTAGCAACAATGAAAGAAATCATAGCCAATTGGTAACAGGTGCCCGGCCCCCCAAATGACTCCTGACTAGGCAGAGTGGACAACATCAGGAGAATGGAACAGATTACAGTCCAGCTGAGGTGTACCTCAGACAAATATGCCAGGATGTGGATCAAATGGAACCTAAGGGGAACCACTCCTGGGGTAGACCATAGTTCAGCTGAGGAGGAGAAAGCAGAATGCTAAGGAAATGAGGCAAATTTTCATGTTTTGATGGTCTAATATTAGACTACTCCTGGCTACTCCTGGTTAAATAACTAAAAAAAAAAAATAATATGCTCCTAAACAGATGAGGATGGATTGTAACTAAAGGACATTTCTGTTAAATTAAAACAGTGTGTCACCACAGTTATGCCACTGTTGCCACTGTTTAGCTGTAGTGTTGTAGCAACTGTTTTGATACCTTGTTCATTCTGTCGGGGTGTTTTTCTTTTTCCTTAATTCATATTCCTGGTACAAATGCTTAAGGTGAGGAGGCTTAATCTATCTGAAGATGCAATGGGTAGCAGGAGTTACAGACCACAATGCAAACTACTACATGGGAGGGGCTTAGTCTCCAAAGTATGTACCTTTCCTCAGTGGACCACATGATGAAGTTAGTGTTAAAAAATGTTCCACGTTTATGCACTGGGATTTCTAAATATTGTGCTATGTAATGTTCTACATCTTTTACTTACACGATAAAGATGAGTTAAAAAAAAATGTTTCCTAGGTGGAGATAGCATATGATGCATGTTTAAGTCCTAATTCTAAGATGATAGCATCTCTTAGGCATACTCCTAACAGTTTTGACAAAAAGTGGCGAAAGTTATATGCATTGTACTCAATCCCCCAGCATTAACTGCTAAATCTACAGTCTGATGACTAGGATGGTAATACCCACAACAGCCATTAGATGGAGCACAGCGTTAATTGCTTGGTCTGCGCTTTGGATTGGTTCACCTTTTGATGGTTAACTATTAAATGCAGTCCTTTCTTTTTATTCCTTGTTACCTGCACCAAGTTATCATGACATGTTCCGGGGGGTGGTGGATTTTTAGGTTACTATTAATAGGTAGGTAGGTGGGTAGGAGGGAGGTGGTAGGTAGTAGGGAATAGTAGGTTTTTGTTTTGATTTTTAATGAGCCAATGTAACCTGAAGGCTCCAATTCACTTCTCATGCAACATAATGTTATTTGCATTACCTTATGTACAACAATGTCATTTCACAAATGCAATAAAGCATATTGAATTAAAAAAAAGTCCTAATTCTTTAGTTTTTGGCATTATCCAATCAGGAAGTCTGGTAATTTCCAGACTCATATACATTTTCTTACAACAGAACCAGTATTCCAGACTTGCAAGAGGTGTCCAGAGTGGAAAAGAGACATCCAAATGTTACAGTTCCTTATTAATTAAACATATAGGTTACTGTAATTAAATGAATAAAAACTAGAAAACAATAGGTTTTACTGTGCCAAAGCCACCTGATCTGACCTGGAGGTAAGTTATAGTCTGTTTAACGTGATTAAGTCTGCTTCTCCAAGAGACCTGAAAGAAGAAACTAAGAAGTGATGCTTCTAAAATGATAAGCAGAGGGAAAACATAGCTAACATATAAAAAAAAGTGTGAAAGTAAAAATAGTTTAAGCGTGTATATTATTTTCTTTTTGTTCATGTCCCAATTCCTCTATTGGGATATAATATGTTTAATTTAGGAGACCTTAAGGGACCAATTATGCCAGGCCATATTTCCTCTCTGAAAAATACTTAAGCTTTTAATTTGAACATGAAAAATAGAGATACTCCCCCTGTGTCTTGCATCAAGTCTAATTTAGTTGGACCCAATACAATTCCTCTGTTTTTCCACAAATTATAGATGGAGTCAAAGGTTTAAGCAAAGTGCTGGTAGACATGCAATGATTCCAAACCAGAACTTACTGTACATCTTTAACCATAAGATTGACATCATCTGCATATGCCACAGATGTTACTGGGAGGGGACCATCTGAAGTGAACATAGCAGAAATGGCTTTATGGGCATTAAATGCCTCAACAGAGGAACAATGCAAAAGACACAAAATATGACTGAGGGAGCAGTCCTGACATATCCACCAAAGTTGCTGAAAAGCATCTCCAATCCAACTGTTAATAAAAGGAGTGAACATATGCCAAGGAGTATATTGCCATAACCTAATTAATGAAAGGTGATGGAAAATTATACAACTTCAATACTTCAAACAGCTACGAAAGTGAAAGCTGGTTAAAGGCCTTTTCTTAATCAATCATTAACAAGTAATCTGTTAAGAGGTCCAAGTTTCCCTTTTCAACAACATCTCTTCTCAAGAAAAACTATACTGGATGTTTCTTCCTGGTATGGAACAGAACTGGATGGAGTGAGGACATGTTCGTTAACCCTTATAAAGCGATTACCTAATATTTTGGACAAAATCTTGATATCAGAACTGACCACACCAATAGGCCTCCAATTTCTGAGAACTTTCTTCTTTCCCCGTTCCGAAAACTAAAATGAGAAGGCTAGTGTTTAGGTGTTCAGGGACAGCTTCAGTGTGCAACATATAGTTACTGTATATATTTTAACTAATTCATCCATTAATCACTCCACCAAGGGTTTTAGAGTTCCCAAGCTAAACCATCTCCACTGGGTGCTGTATTGGAGCTTAAAAAGGCTATAGTCATTCTTATTTAACTTATTTTGTTAACTAGGATCTGCGGCCTATCCTGTAGGTAGGGAAATGGGCAGACTAGATGGGCCTAGCGGTCCTTATCTGCCGTCAAAGTCTATGTTTCTATGTTATTGCATTATCATCAGCAATCCCACTTTTTAAAGGTGGGATCCAGTATTCTGAAATCTGAGGAATGTGTACATTTTCCAGAAATGCAGAGAGTGGTCCTGTCTCCTGGAAGGGTGCCCGCTCAGATCCTTATGAGAGGTAGTTATAAGATGCAATATATACAGTATGTTCTGTCTGAACAAACAGACCAAGCATCATCTAAAAAGTCAGTAATTACACATTTCTGAATTCTAACCGAGTAGCTATAAAGGGGTTAAACTGTTGGGATTCCCCCTGGGTCCCACATTTTTGCTCCTTTTAAATCTGATTGCACTGTATATACAGTACCTCATTTGTTGCTTAATCTGATGAATTTAGTCTGTGAAGCTATCTGTTGTTTAGGAAGCTAGGGAAAGTATGTTTTGACCACCAGTCCCCCCACCCAACCGTGCTCTTGTCTCCTCCACCTTCATCCCACCCACAAGCACCCACAAAATCAACTTGCAATTAAGAAAATGGTCCCCTGGTACAGTCTGAGTACTACCTAACTTTTCTGCCCCAGACAATAAGCCACATGGGGATTCAGGTATTGGTCTTGCTATACATTTTGTGATTCAACTGTTGTCTGGTCAAAAAATGCTTAAGACAGAGTGAAACCCCACCCAATAAAAGCAAAGGATCAGGTGAGGTGGCAGCTTGCATTCACTGGCCATTTGCAAGTTTGGTGTCTGTGGAAGTTGCAGTGGAACATAGGGTAGCAGGTGCAGTAACCACAACCATCTTCATAGATTCTGGTCACTGGACCAGATCGGCTAATCATACTCTGTTTCTCTGGATCCACTCTCCTTTAAACAGGGCCATCTCAGGACTCCAAGACTGATTTGGCTGCATCTTGCCAGCCGCTGGCCCAGAGCATCTGGGAGCCTCCAACAACTGATCCATGCAGCTGGCTGTCAGAGGCTCAAGAAGCCTATCAATTCTGTCTGCTCAGGGCTGGGTTTGGTGGCAGCATACTGTACATGTAGCTGTAGTTTAATTTGGTGTCCTCTTCAGCAGTATGGGCCAGAAGATGCTCCTTCTTCTGCCAGAGGCGGTCATTGATTACTTCATCAGCAGCTGCTACACGATCCAGCTCCATACTTGGCAAGGCAAGGCAAAATTTATTTAAAAGACGCCCAATCCCAGAGGCTCTGGGCACCATACAAGCATTTAAACAAAACATATTTAACATAAAAGAATATAAATTCACATATAAATACAAATCAATACAAAAATTTTTAAACTCATAATAAATCCATCTCTAAACATTAAATGCCTTAGAGTAGAAGAAAGTCTTTAGCTGGGCCTTAAAAAATCCACCAGTGAAGCCTCTCTGACCATAGTCGTAAAGATTTCCACAGAACTGGGGCTGCGACACTAAAAGCTCTATCGCCAGCTGTTTTCAGCCTAGTTCTGGGAATGGTCAATAGGCATTCATTCGATGAACGAAGAAGACGCGAGGAGAGAGCAGGTGACAGAAGGTCTAACAGGTAGCCAGGGTCCTGTCCATGTAGGGCCTTATAGGTGAGAAGACCCACCTTAAAGAGGACTCTCCACCTGACCGGCAGCCAGTGCAATTCACACAGAACTGGTGTAATGTGACAGAACTTTTGCTGCCCTGTCAACAATGCAGGGCAGCTGCGTTTTGCACCAGCTGTAATCTTCGGTAGAGATCCTCCCGTGACCCGAGATAGAGTGCATTACAGTAATCAAGCCTAGATGTGACTAAGGCATGTATCAAAGTAGGAGGTCCAGAGACGGAACAAGGGGTTTAATTCTGGCAATGTTTCTGAGATGGTAAAACAGGTACTGAACCACAGAGGATATTTGGTCCTCCATGGTTAAATCTCTGTCCAGAATCACGCCAAGATCAGCGCACCAGAGGAGGCCTTCAATGGCACAGATCCTAGGACAAACCCAGTTTCTGTGTCGAGGCCATCCTATCACGAGCTCTGTTAAACTCCACTACTACCTCCGTCTTATCAGGGTTCAGCCGCAACCAGCTTGGAGGCCATCCAGCTCTTGATCTCAGCCAGATAGATGTTAAGTCACGCCCACTGCATTGGATGTTCCTGGGGCAAAGGAAAAATATAGCTGAGGTAGCTCATGACATAGCAATGAAAACTCAAGCCATACTTCCCTAATGATCCCGAGAGGCAACATATACACTCACGAACAACATTGGAGCCAAAACTGATCCCTGAGGAACTCCACAGAGAAGCAAACTGGTATAGATGAGAAATTTCCATCATAAACCCGCTGCCTCCTGTTAGTTAGAAAGGACTCAAACCATTTGATAACATTACGGTGAGTCCACATAGATCCCCAAGACGAGCAAGCAGCACACAATGGTCCACAGTGTCAAAGCTGATGAGAGATCAAGGAGAACAAAATTGTCTTGTCTCCTCGATCTCTAACCCTGAAGTGGGTCATTCTGCACCCGAATAAGTGCAGTTTCAGTACTATGTCTGTACAAGCCCGACTGGAAAGGTTCATACAACTCGTGAGAACTGAGGTGTTCTTCCAATGAAGCGCTACTACTTTCTCAATAACCTTTCCTAAAATGGAAGGTTAGAGATTGGACGTTGGTGCCATGATCTCGGGTCAAAAGATGGCTTCTTTAAGAGGGTCTTACCAGAGCCTCCTTCAAAGGCATCCGGAAAGACACCCTCAGACAAGGAACACCGTATAATCATGGCAAACACCGGGCCAACAGAGCCAGCATCTCATTAAGAAGCAGCGTTGGCACTGGGTCCAGTTCACAAAGGTGTGCCTGCCTTCTGAAACCCTGACCGGTATATACCAGGTATTTCAGGAGACTTTTACATCAGCAGGTACATTTTCAGACAGTGTCTCTGTATATATGTACTTTGGGCTACAAGGGGTTGATATCTGCCACTTGCAGCTGGTGCAGAATGCAGTAGCCAGGCTTTTGGCTGGTACCTCTAGGACCAGTCATATAACACCTGTGCTCCACAGACTGCACTGGCTGCCGATACAGTGGTGGATCACCTTCAAGGTCACTTTGCTAACCTACAAGGCCCTACATGATCAGGGACCCAGTTACCTGCAAGATCTCCTTCATCCCTACTGTCCCCTCTCCGATCCATTTATGAGGGATTGCTAGAGATTCCGAGAGTTCATTAACAAACATCCGGAGCAAGGTCATTTAGTTTTATGGCCCTGACCCTGTTGAATTCTCCATCTCGTCAAGTGCGAGATTGCCTGACCGTCAAAGTTTTAAAGTTGCCCTGAAAACATATCTTTTTAGCCTGCCATTTTCTGATTTTTAAAGCTGCTACTGTATTTTAGTTTTAATTTTATCTTGTTATTAATGTGTTTGATTTTATTGTACAGCTGCCTTGGTTTTAGAAAGGCGCCTTTTTACAAATAAAGAATTGATTGATTGAATTATAGTAAATTAGCTGTTTGAATATCATCAGCAATCTCCTCTGTGTCCATCTCTAAATCAGCGTGTAACAGGATAACATTTCCTGTTTGTAGAACAGCAGGCATAGCATCATCATTACTCCAGGTGGAGATCGAAGTTTTCTTTTTTTTTATTGAGATTTTTATCCCCAGTGGGGATGGCAGGCAGCAACAGCCCCTCCCACAGAGGGGCTCGCTCTCCAGCTCCACCCGTGCCCAACCCTCTCGGAAAGTCACTCATGGGTTACCTTATGTGATAGGGCCAGGATGAAGAGATGTCAACATCCCCCATCCCGGAGACCAACATCCAGACTCCAGGAGTGGCACGGGCACTTACCAGGCCAACATGGAGCCTGCCAGCACCATTTTCTCTTTTTTTTCTCTCCCCAACTCTCCCTCCCCTCTGACAACTGGTGTGAGCACATGCATGCCTCCCAGACCATATCTCCCTCCTGTCCCCACTAGAGGGTGATCAGCAGACAGGATGACAATCATTCCCTCCCCAAGAAACCCCCGGCAGTCCAGGCTCATTCCTGAACCCTAGTCGCTAGCATGGCACGAGGTGTGGCATCCAGCACATCAACCTCCAGCACCACTGGGCCAGTGCAAGTTTTCTCTTCTAACTAGAACAGCACTGCATCCTCCTCCTAACTGAGAGCCTCCATCCTCAGAAAGCAAATCATCAACACCCATTGCAAGAAGTTAAGAGGAGTTTCCCAAGTGTTCTGGCCAACATTCTCTTTGTCATTAAAATTGGTCAATGTAACCCACCCCCAGAATGCACATGGAAATGAGCTATTACAGCTCAGTGTACCTTTCCTTGTCAAAAGTTACAAAACCAAAAAATAAGAATACCCAGCATCTTGCATCACTTTTTCAATGTCATCTTGTTCCTTCTGTCACACCTTCACAAAATGTCTCTAAGTTTAAAGAAGGTTAACCATTCAAGTAGGTTATAATTTAAAAAAGAAATGAGGTGACATAAGCTAAACCGAAAGGGGAGTGTTGGGACAGAGATACTGAAATGTTACTTCACAGAGAGTATGACTGGACTGCAGGTTACATTCTCCAGGATTCAGTCAAATCCAGCTGAGTGGTCTAAGCACCAACTGGATGAGCTCCTGCAAAGAACACCATCACAGAATACATCTGCTTGGACAGCAGGGGGGGGACATGATGGACCATTATAAAACTCATATGTGCCTAAGTTACATTAGTAACGGAATGATTATCTGTATCATTTGGCAAGAATGTTAGTTGTACTGCACTGACACGTTATGATTGATCTGTCAGTCAGAACCTGTATGTGCACTACAATGCAACAAACTGATTGTTTGTTTATTTATTTTGAAACTAGTGAGCAGGAAAGGCACACTGAGCCGAACCTTGTTTGCAGGTTTGACCTGTGGTGGTGGGGCAACAGAAGGGGTCACAATAAATGCAAGCATCAAAGAGCAATAATATTACATATTCTAAGAAACAGCAGAAGTTCAATAACATCGTTCAGATGTACCCACAGGACTATAATATTTAAAAAGCTAAAAGGTACAAAATATAATAAATTAAGGCAAATAGTTCCTCAAAAGTACACATCATTGCTAGAATTTAGGTGAGTCAAAGAAACTGTTTGCTGCCAAAGGTCATGTAAATAATTTTTAGCATTAAGTGACAGTTAATTTGAGTAGAACCAGCAATGAATGTTGCTAAAAATCAAACTGAATTGTATGTTCCAGTTCAGGAACTGAGCCAATTAAGGAAAAAATATAGTATTGTCCATGTATAGTATATTCAGATGTGTGAGGAGACACATATTGAGGGGAGATCATTAAGGAAGTTGGACAAGATGGAGCCCAGAACAATTCTCTGGGGAACTCCAGAGGATATTGAATCAATTTAAGTTCAAAATAAAGGAAACTAAATAAAGAACAGGTGTTCTGCATATTCTTCCAAAAATACCATCAATATCACAATTTGATACTTATTATATAAAATCCAGAAGTACTATATGTAGGCTGCGAATTGGGAATTGTTCTACTAAAGATCAATTTTTAAAAAGTTTTCTTACCACACATAACTCATAAACCTTTTTAAATACAAGTCTAATTTAACTGTATGCCAGCATTATAGAAATGCTGTAGGTTTTAGGAAAATTCATGAGAAATGCTAATAGAGTGTCTCCAGGCATAATATTAGTCAAATGATGCATATTTAACCATACTGCTAATATATATTCCAAATGTCATCTAATCAAATCACATTTTAATTACCTCAGTACTAATATGAATGAAAAGAAATGTCAGAATGTTCAGCAGTGTCATTATCAACTTTTTATGTTTAAAGAAATTTGCATGATAGCCAGTACAATGGCTCAATGTTCAATACTCAAGATGACCCTACTACAATCAAGAGATATATGGGTTTTGAATTACAATGTAATCAGTCACTGCAATAATGAAAGAACAACAGAAAATTTCCGTCAGCATATGTAATACAGGGAGACAGCTGTGCATGTGTGAGATGACATTTTCTCAGTATCGTGAAGTGTTGCTTATGATGCCTGAGCCAAAGCTCCAAAGGAGTAGGCACTGTTATAAGAGAACTTACAGAAGTAACCTGGTTATGCCCCAGTTTGCATCTGTAAATATCATCACTAATACAGGTGTATAATATAAAGATGAATAAGATGTTAATGGTATATGAAGAGCTGTGTGTAAATGATCAAGAAGAAAAGTAAAAGAGTGAGTGCAACCTCTAAACTTTATATCACATCCCACAGTGTCAGTATGTATTCCAAAGAGATTCAATCAGGACTTCTCATACTAAGGGATTAAAAATTTAGAGGTCAATGAAAAATAGCAAGTTAAAATGTAAAAACCTGTGCATAGCATACAGAAGAAATGGTTCTGAAAGAACTCTTAAAACTGAAGGTGGACAAAGCAATGGGGCCTGATGGGATTCATCCCAGAATTCTAAAAGAACTAAGGGTAGAACTAGTGACACCACTGACTACCCTCTTTAACAAATCATGGGAGGATGGGGTGGTACCCAAGGACTGGAGGAGGGCAGATGTGATTCCCCTTCACAAAAGTGGGAGCAAGGCAGAAGCAGGAAACTACAGACCTGTTAGTTTTAACCTCAGTGATAGGAAAATGATGGAATCACTTCTGAAGGAAAGAATTGTCAAGTATCTAGAGGCCAGAGGGGCACAGGACCCAAGGCAGCATGGATTCACAGCAGGAAGGTCATGCCAGATAAATCTGATAGATTTCTTTGACTGGGTGACCAAAGTATAGATCAGGGAGGGGCTGTGGACATGGCCTACCTAGACTTTAGCAAGGCATTTGACACAGTCCCACACAAAAGATTAATATACAAGTTAGCTAGCCTGGGAGTGGGTCCCAAGATGACAGCCTGGGTAAAGAATTGGCTGGAGAATAGGACCCAGAGAGTAATAGTAAATGGAGTCCACTCAGAAGAAAGGAGGGTTACTAGTGGGGTACCGCAGGGTTCAGTATTAGGACCGGTCCTCTTCAATGTCTTTATAAGCGACATTGCAGAGGGACTGGAAGGAAAAGTATGTCTCTTTGCAGATGACACAAAGATCTGCAACAGAGTTGATGCACAGGTGGGGTGGAAAGGATGAGAAGGGACTTGGCAAGGTTAGTGGAATGGTCAAATGTATGGCAGCTTAGATTCAATGCTAAGAAGTGCAAGGTAATGCACCTGGGAAACAAAAACCCAGGGGAAGAGTACACAATGGGGGTGAGATACTAACAACAACAAAATGGAAAGGGACCTGGGGGTAGTCATATCAGATGACCTAAAGGTGGGTAAGCAATGAAAAGGCAGCAAGGAGGGTTGGGGGATACTGGGATGCATAGGGAGAGGCATCACCAGTAGAAAACAGGAAGTTATTCCTCTGTACAGACAGCTGGTGAGACCCCATCTGGAGTACTGTGTGCAGTTCTGGAGACCCAGTCTCATCAAAAAGACATAGACAGGATGGAAGCTGTCCAGAGGAGGGCAACTAAAATGGTGCAGGGTCTGCACCGGAAGACATATGAAGAGAGATGAAAGGAGCTTAATATGAATAGCCTCAAGGAAAGGAGGGAGAGGGGGGACATGATAGAAACGTTCAAGTACCTCAAGGGAATCAACAAAGTCCAAGAGGGTAGCATCTTTCAAAAAAAGAGGTGTGCAAGAACAATAGGGCACAATTTGAAGATAGAGGGGTGCGGCTCAGAGGTATTTTAAGGAAGTATTTTTTCACAGAGAGGGTTGTGGATGCATGGAACGGCCTTCCGGAGGAGGTTGTGGAGTCAAAATCAGTGGTGGAATTCAAGCATGCATGGGATAGTCATAAGGCCATTCTAGGGGGTGGGGGTAGGAAGAAGTAGGCTGCTGGTTAACTAGGATCTGCAGCTTATCCAGTAGGTGAAATGGAGGCAGACTACTGGGTGGGCCAGCGGTCCTTATCGCAATCAAATTCTATGTTTCTATAGCAGCACAAAGTATCACTTTTATACCACATACAGTTTGCCCCAGTTATACTGAGCCTACAGTAACATGCAAAATGGATGCAGTGTACTTACAGTACCAGACCTAGCACTCTGTAGAGGGAGACGGCACAAAGTACTGGCAATTAATGTGGCAGTAGTGGACACTGAGGACTGAACAAAGAGTTTACTTTTAAAACACAGGTACACACACGTATGGAGATTGCAAATACTTGTAACTTATATGAACATATGAACATACAAAGAAACCAGCAGAAGAAGGTCATTATGTCTATCTAGTCTGCTCATATTGCAGGGACCACAGCTTGATCTACTGTCTCTGCCCCCCCCACTTCTTCCATCCTCCCTACCCATGATCCTTACCTTCCTCCTATGCCTATCCCAGCCTCTCTTAAAGCTGCCCACTGTCTTCAAAAATACCACCTCTTCCGGCAGCACATTCCAAGTGTCCACCACACTCTCCATGAAGAAGTGTTTCCTGACCTCCCTCTTAAACCTCCCTCCCTCCAGCTTAAGACTGTGCTCCCTCTTGTTATGGTTGTAACTCAGTTTAAAGAGACTCCTTATCCTCCTTATTTATCCATTTCAAGTACTTGAAGGTCATAATCATGTCCCCTCTCTGTCTCCCGTCCTCCAGGGAGTACATGTTCAGTGCCCTCAACCTCTCTTCGTGTGACTTACCCTTAACTACAACTTAAGTAAGTAAGTAAAATTATATTTATACAAGGCACCCTTCCATAGCTCAGGGCGCCCTTACAACATACCTACAAAAAGTACAAAGGAATAAAACACATTAAAATTATACAACTAAATTCAGCTTACAGATACAACATATAAAATCTTAAGTTCCTTGAAAAGCATTCTGAAATAAATACTTCTTAAGGGAGTTTTAAAACCCTTCTATGGTCAGGCTGTCTCATATCCAACGAGGTAGAGAATTCCACAGGGTAGGGGCCCTAAAGGCAAAGGATCTTCACCCAAATGTTTTCAAATGTACCCTGGGAATCTCTAGCAATCCTTCATCAGGGGATAGGAGCAAATGGAAAGGACCGTAGGGAGTTAGGAGGTCTTGCAGGTAGTGGGGTTCCTGATTGTGTAGGGCTGTATAGGCCAGCAATGCTACCTTGAAAGTGATTTGCCACTGTACAGGCAGAAAGTGCAGTTCTCGCAGTACAGGTGTTATGTGACTGGACCTAGGAGTTCCAGTTAACAGCTTGGCTGTAGCATTCTGCACCAGCTGCAACTGGTGAATATCCACTGCCAGAAGCCCTAGGTAGAGGGTGTTGCAGTAGTCAAGATGGGTGGTGGCAAAGGTGTGGACCAAGGTAGAAAGATCCTTGGATGGAACCAAGTGCTTCACCTTGGTGATGTTTCTTAGATAGTAAAAGGTGGATTTCACTATGGCTGACACCTGAGCCTTTAGGGTCAGGCCTTCATCAAACACCACCCAAGGATCCATTACCTGCCCTAAGCATTGAGTGGGTTCCCTCCAAGTTTTAGACTGGAAGATTTTCCCACCCATGACCCAACCATCCTAAGATCTGTGTCCATGACCAACACCTCAGTTTTTTCCAGGTTTAGATTCAGACAGTTGGTACTCATCCAGTTCTGTATCTCCAGTAGGCAGTTGTTGAACATTGAGACTGTATCAAACCCCTGGTTGGGCACCAAGGACATGTACAGTTGAGGTCATCTGCGTAACAGTGAAAACTCAACCCGTACCACCTTATAATGTCCCCCAGTGGCAGCTTATACACTGCAAACAACATGGGGGAAGCACCGAGCCCTGCGGTACCCAACAGGGCAGGCCCACAGGGGTCGAGGAATGAATTCCTGACTCAACCTCCCTCTGAGACCCACCCTCAAGGAATAATCAAAACCAATTGAGGACTACTCCCTCCATCCACAAAAGAACTGCAGGCATCCAAGCAACACCACATGGTCCATAGTAACAAATGCTGCTGAGAGATTTAGGAGAACCAAGATGGAATAGGATCTCCAATCTCTCACCACCAAGAGGTCATTAAATACTCGAATCAGGGTGGTGTCAGTACTATACCTTTTTCTGAAGCCAGACTGGAGAGGGTCATAGATATTGTGGATGGATAAATGATCCTCCAGCTGCAATGTGACCACTTTCTCAATAACCTTACCTGTGAAAGGTAGGTTAGACACTGGTCTGTAGTTAGCAGGGCAGTCTGGGTCAAGGAGGCCTTTTTCAACAGAGGCCTAACTACCACCTTCTTTAAGGGGTCTGGAAAAAAACTCCTCTCCAATGATGCCCAGACAATCCATGCTAGGACCGGGCCAATGACCTCAACACATCCTACAAAAAGGTGAATTGGGCCCGGATCCAGACTACAGCAAGTTGGTCACCTTGTCTGGATGATCCTCACTATATCCATGACTACCGGCTTGCTGAAGGCAGATCAGGTGAACTAGGCATTAGTACCACTCAGTTGAACACTGCAAGGATCAATGGCGAGGCATTGGCTGATCTCTCTCCTAATGGTGGACACCTTATCAGCAAAGAACTAAGCAAACTCCTCACATTTTTGTGACAACGCTCTACCAGACCGCAGGTAGGTTGGATTGCACAGTCTGTCCATGATCCGGAAGAGCTGGTCTAGTCTGTTCTTTACAGCAGCAATTTCCCTGAACAGGAATTATGCATTCTTATGCGAAATACTGATTGGTAGACCTTATAATGATCCAATTACTTAAGTCTGTCCCCCTCCAGGTGAGTTTTCCACCAGTGTCTCTCCAACCTTCACCCCTGCCTCTTCAGTTCCCTCAGTGTCCCATCGAATCATGGGGAACCTGGGTGGGAGGTAAGGGTGTGAACCTGAACTGGAGCAATGACATCCAGGGCCTTGGTTACTGCCCTAATATAAGCTAGCACAAGAGTCTCTGAGTCATTGCTATCTGATGAAGTTCCCAAAAGGTCTAATACCGTCATAGGCCTTCAGGTGTCACCTGTCTTAAAGGATGGTACTGTACCATTTCCTGAGGGGCAGGCCCATTTCAAGGGGTCACAAAACAAAACCTCAAGGCATGATGGTCCAACCATCTGATAGAATCCACCTCCATATAGAGGTGCAGCAAATTTAAATTCCGCCGGCGAAGTGCCCGCGAAGTGGGCAATTTACATTGTCACTCCGCTACGTGGAGTGGCCAATGCAAAAGGCTCACTTTTCCTAGTAATTATTACTTTGCATTGTCATTCTGTCTTAACGCGAAGTATGGTGACAACAATATTTGGCAGCCCTTCACACACACACAGTCACCAAAAATGAATGTGCATCCCCAAAATGCTCATGTCTTGTGTCCAGAAAACTCCCCAGTGCTGACGAACTGTAATGAGACAACAAGAAATGCAAAGCCTCCCAAAATTAATAGCGCACTCAGACATCATGCATGCAGTAGTCACACACAGTCACCAAAATTAATGTGCATCCCCAAAATGCTACTGTCTTGAGTCCAGAAAATTCCCTAGTGCTGACAAAGTGAAATGTGAGCATAACAAGAAATGCAAAGTCTCCCAGAATTAATGACGCACTCCATCATGTGCGCAGTGGTCACACACAGTTACCAGAATTAATGTGCATCCCAAAAATGCTACAATCTTATGTCCAGAAAGTTCCCCAGTGCTGACAAAGTGAAATGAGAGTGTAATAAGAAATACAAAGTCTCCCAGAATTAATGGTGTACTACAAATGCACAGACAGATTAAGATTGCTCTGCGCACTCAAGAGATGTAAACACAAAGGCACAACAACACCTAACAGTGCTCATAAGTCACAAATCCAAATCTGAAAACAATAACTTTTGCCGGTTGAAGTGCACAGCAGTAACAGTCCACTACCAGTAAAGATACCACAAAGCAGTATAAAAAATTCATGCAGGTGTGGTGGATAGCAGGTTCACTGCCTGCTGTTACTCTGTGGCACAATGAAGATATCTGATTTAATGACACGCATCTACACACACACTCCACACACTACAAGTAATGCATAGCAAATTGAATACCTTTAGTAATATAACAACATGTTTTAAACAAACTGAAATTATACACTGCTGCACCAAAACAATCAGTAAAAAAATTTCAAGAAGTACTGAAAATATTACTGTGCGTACATTAACACAGTTATACAAGAAAAATATAACCAAAACAGAAAGACTGCCTATTTCTCCCAGTTAATCTATATACATCATGGCCCTCTCCCAAAGCACACTTTATAGTACACAGACTGACTGTTCTAAATTAACATTCAAAATCCACACACAAACAATAAACACTCAATAATATGAGCACAGGAGGGTTTCCTATACTAGATGTAGTAAATTGTGAGCAAAATAAACAGCTCAAAATACTTTTTTAACAGTTTTAGAGGAATTAAATTGCAGAGCTGTCTGAGAAACTGTCTCCATCTTTCACTACACACACTACTACAACAGTACTGAGGCTGTGAAGTACAATCTAGAGCCCATGTGACCTGCAATTCCATAAAGCATTGCAAAAGTTGCCTTTGGAGCTCAAAAACAAGGAGAAGTACATTGATTTCAATGTATTTCACCTTAAAACTGGTAGATAAGTGGTTTGGGGAAGGCGGAATAACGTAAAGTCATTGATTCCAAAGGACTTCGCGTTCCCCATTATAACACAAAGTACTCCACTTCACGTTGTGGAGTAGTCTGTGGATTCCACGTTACTCCATGAATCACTTCTGGAGTGAATTTTGGCCACTCGCCCACCATACTCCATACTGGAGATTTCCATCCCAGGTGGAACACCAAGTCCAGTGAGTGCCCCCTTCATGCACTGTGGTGGTAATAACCCATGTCAGGCCCAATGATTCTATCAACTGGAGAAGGTCTTGTCCAAAAGGGATAGTTCATTGTTCACCAGGCATTGAAGTCCCTAGAATTAACCATCTGGGACCTCCAATACCATCTCAGCAATGAAGTCCTTTACCTCCTTCAAATGCCCTCCCATTCCCGGGTGGACGGTAGATGAGAAAGATCCTGAAACCTGCACCCACAGCTCCCATGCACTCAAAGGTGCTGGTAGTCCCCACTGGCAACTCTGTGAAGTCCAGTTCTTGTCTAAAACAGACTATGACCCCTCTGCCCCTGCGGTCCACTCTCGGGCAGTGTATCACCGAGAACCCAGCTGAAATTGCAGCTGCCAAAATGGGCCCTGCATTTTTATCCAGCCAAGTCTCTGTGATGCCAATCAGTGCAGAAGCTACTTTAACAAGCAACTTAAGGGGAGGGTCACTAGTTGGGGAGCAAAGAAACAGATTCCATATCCAAGCCTACTGTGAGAAACTAGCATTTGCATAGGAATGAGAGCTGTATGTTTATGTGGGATATGTAATGGCCTGACTCAGGATATGTTACTTATCTACTTAATCTAATGCCTTATATAAAAGACACGCTGGCATATTCTGAGTCTGAATTAAAATGATTTTGCAATAAATTGCTCCCAATTGAAATCTTAAAGTAGAGGTAGCCAGCACAACTGGGTCTCATCTCACTGGAACTCTTGGATCACTACAGATCAGCAGGACTAGGTGTGGGAAACATACAAGGCTTCTCTTGACAATCATGATTGGTAGTTATACAGGACACTTAAAAAACAAGCAGTATTACTGACAAGGAGTGCCAAATTACATACTATGCTGATTATTAAGAAACAAGCTGCAACAAGCCCCAAATCCACTGCTTAGGAATCAATACCTTGCAGGAAAAGGTCAGTCACAACCTACCGTAAATCTCATCTTATCTGGAACAGAAGTCTGATCACTGGAAATGTTGAAGTCATGAGAGCTCTGAATCAGCATTTTATGAATCTCAGTATCTTGCCCAATGCTGCACTACAGTTGCTTTGCTATATTTCAACTACTACCACTCATCAGCCTCCCACCACTAAACCATCAAACTTCAAAGTTAAAAACATCAGCCAATGGAGGTACTGAAGTTACTACAGAAACTTGACATCCCAACAAGCCTTGGATATGATGGTTTTAAACCCTATTTACTGAAGGCTGCAGCAATACAGCTGTTGCCAACAATCGCAGCCCTCTTCAGCTTTTCCCTCTGCACTGGCCATGTCCCTGCAGCCTAGAAAATTGCCATCATGACTGCACTGTAGAGGTCAGGTCCTCTATATTAGCCCTTATTAGTCCTGTTGGTCTTCAATAAACTCCTAGAAAGGCTTGTATACAAGCAACTGATGGACTAAAAAAAACATTACAACCTTGTAGCGTTGTGGAAAAATTACAG
The DNA here is from genome assembly GCA_016271365.2 of Neoceratodus forsteri. Taxonomy (NCBI): domain Eukaryota; kingdom Metazoa; phylum Chordata; order Ceratodontiformes; family Ceratodontidae; genus Neoceratodus; species Neoceratodus forsteri. The sequence goes on along the minus strand of CM028135.1, from coordinate 394,742,233 downwards.
TTAGTAAATTATCTATTACAAATACTTAGAAAGGAGACGAACAGAGATGAGGCTGATGGCGGAAGAATTTAATGATTATAACAATAATCACAGTGAGAGATTACAAGTGGTACATTCTTCATTCTTCAAACTAACAGTGTATGGTGGCTTACTTATATAGTAGAAAACAGTATTATCAGTTTCTATGGTTGTCTATGATTGGTTCAAAACAAATACAAACATCGACTTAAAAGGCAATTCTCTTTTTAGTATTTGTATGAGCTAATCTCTGGTCAGCACAAATGTATTGATAGTGTAAATTATATTACTATATAAGGCTAGTAATAGTTGTCATTACCAGTTACCAAGGTCTATGAGGAAGAAATAGATTTGGACTTAAGAATGTGCACACAGGCATTTTGGCCTGTCCTATAATAATAGTCAAAGGGTAACTTGAACTCTATCCCGATTTCTGTCTGTGCAGACACTTAAGACACCTGTTTTCTATTACTCACATGATCAGTACCAATATCAAAAGGCAATTTAATATTGCAACTTGTGGCTCAGTTAAACTTGCAGCTTTACAAGTTTTATATAATTCAATTATATAGGCCAACATTTGTGACACAAACACATTATGTTTTAGACCAAAATGAGGTTAGCCTGAAATATTGGGACAAATTTCTTTATCCCTTGTTACAAGCCCCCCTTGGCCCAATATTACCTAATTATTATTTGTGCAACAGTGCAGTTCCTCGGATCATGTACATCTCATTCGTACTTTCGAATAGTAAGTCTTAAGCGACACATGGCCTATAATTACCAAGAACACTAAGACCACTTGCAACAAGTAAAACTTTAAAAGACAGGACTCTAAGGGTCCCCTGCATAGCTAAATCAAGTGCTCATTATCACTCTCACTGAGCAATTCATTTACAACTACTTGTGCCTTATGAATTTGCATCACATGAGTATCTTTTTGATTTAAAAATGACTGTACATTAAGAAACAGGAGAGGTATCACAGCTCCAAATGATGGCATTTAACATGTCAATTAACATAGTAGCATAAAACTTTGACACACCAGTATCTGCACAACTATTGTTAACATTTATATTCCAACCAGAGAAAAATCTAGATTTATATGTACTCTACTGTACTTCACATTATTCACAAACATTTTGATCAACAGGTCCCCGAGGCGTCATTCGCCCCCCCAGGGGCGAAATCTACGCAGCTGCACAGAGTGAATTAAAGTACCTCGCTCAACGCTTAGCGTTGTGAGGGGGTTAGCCGTCGACAGCTTAGTGTCGACTGCCCCACCCTGGGTCAACATTTCCTTTATAGGCACGGTCCCTGACATCACTTCCTGTGTGCCTACTCTCTATCTCCCCACTTTCTCATTTGCAAGATTATATCGGCTCACCACTAGAGGACCCACTGCTGATGCACCTCATTCTGTCAGCCTGCCTACCAGAATCTCCTTCTCCTCTCCTGCACCACCCTGCCAGACACTCCCTCCTCTGCCTAATCCCCATGGTCACCTTCCCCCCTTGTCTTCCAAATACCCACCCACCCTTAAATCCACCAATCCTCCCTGTAGCCTACACCCAGTGACCACTAGGAGTCACATGCCAACCTTGCGGAGGCCAGTTTCCCAGCCCACGTTGACCACTGGACTACAGCAACTGCCCTCTCCCAGGCAAATTCTGTGTTGCCCTAGTTGGGACGTGAACCTGTACCCTTACCACCCAGAGTCCAGTGTCACTGCCACTAATCTAAAGTGGCAGCCACACTCTCTAGGAGGCAGTACAGCTTTCTTAACTCCCTACTCCACTACCACCTGTCTACCATGCTAGCTCACCTACTATTAAACTCCCTCCCCGTCATCCTCCTCCTGGTTCCCCCCTCCCACCAGCCATTTATCTCCCTAGCTACAGGCTATCTCACCCTTAATTCCCACCAACTTGGTTCCTACTCACCCTCGATGTCCATGCACTGACCAACAACTCCCAGCTCCTTGCCTCTTCCCCCTCCCTCCCTCCCTTTCTCGGACAGCTCACTATCCTTGCCCTCCCACTGTTAATTCCTTCCCATCCCTGCTCCTCTATGATCCGCCCCAACTCCCCCTAGCCATAGGCTTAATCTCTACCGTCGTGCCCTGGCCAGAGAACTGTTGTCCTCCTACTGCTTTATCTGGCAATATCCACCCTAACCCTGGACCCACCAGGACCACCTCAGCAGGAGGTGTCCCGGGCTGCTGATTGCCTCCCATGAACATATACAGCGTCCTGAAAAATTGGACACCCTCCAATGTTGGGTCTCTACAGCACAACCCTGACATCATTGCACTGGTGGAAGCTTTGGCTATCTAATTCCACCCCCAACTCCTTGTTACCCTCTAGCTACACCCTATATCGTGGATGGGGTAACCAAGCGTCGGGGGCTGCGCTATCTACACGAAGACATCCTCACTGGTATCACCCTCCTGCACGGTCTTTTGTAAAGCGGGCCCAAGCCCTCACCATTGGCTTACCCCAGACCCACAGTCCCCTTTTACCTGCCACCTGCCTACTTACCACCCAAGCTCAAAAACCCAAGCGCTATTATCCCTCACTGACTACCTTGCCCCCTTCCCCACATGCTGACAAAATCATAGTTGGGGAACCTCAATGTGAACTGGCTTTGTTCCTCATCCTCCCTGCTTGGGACTCCTTCACAGCTCTGGATCTAGCAACTGGTCCCCAACCCCGCATGTGAACCCAAAGAGAGGTACTGGCACCCCTCCTTGATGTCATCATCACAAACCGCCCCCTAAAGTCCTGGACATCCAAGTCCTCCCGGACTCACTCAGCAACCACTCCCCTGTGCTCTTTCCGGCTGGTTGGCCACCCTACCCCGACCTATTGCTCCAATGGCGTTCTCCTTGGCGTTTCAGACCTTATAGCCTAAAACCTAAAACCAATGTGTGAACTGCAAGACTGGTCCCCGATTCTCCATGCACCCGATGTAGATGCCGCTCTTGTCTTCTTTACCTCCACCTTTAATAAAGCCTGCAATCTCTTTGCTCCCCTCTCTGTCCGTCTCCAAAGACCTAACCTGCCCTGGATTACCCTGCACTCTATGCTGCTCAAGCACAGGGACAACCTTTGGTTCCGTGCCACGAGAACTAGGCACCCAGCTGACAGACTGGCCTACAATGCTCGCGGAATAGGGTGTGCTTCCAGGCAGTCAAGGCCAAAACCGGCCACTCATCAGGCCTCCCTCACTGCCTCCTGGGGGGCACCCGTACCTTCTGGGATAAGGTCAACAATTTAGCTGGGAAATGCCCGCCTCCTCCCCCATCCCAGATTACCACCAGCACCACCATTACAGACCCGCTGACATTGCAAACCTCCTCAGCACCACCTTTACATACCTTAGTCCCATCCTCCCCAGTAACTGTCATTGTCAATACCCACCCATCCTACCCCTGCCCTCCATCGCCTGCTTCCCACCTTCGTTAGGTTTTACTACCCCAGGAAGCCAGACTGCACCTAGCCCATGCACTAAAGGCAGCAGTTCCAGTGACATCTCCCTGGATCACAAAATTCTCCGGTTGGTCCTGGATCAGGTCCTCACCCACTCACCTGCCTTCTTAACAAATCACTCTGCCTGGGACAATTCCCCTCCTCATGGAAAACTGCAGTCACGCCAATCCATAAAGGGGGTGATGGGTCCTTAGCTGGGAACATCGACCCGATCTCCATTCTCCCTCTCCCTTTCCAAGGCGCTGGAAAAACTAGTTGCGCACAAATGTCTGAATGCCTGACCAAATACAGCATCCTCTGCCCGGGCAGCACGGCTTCCAGCTAGGAAGACACAGTACTAGCACTGCTCTTATTGAATTCGCCTCCTTCCTTCACTCCTCATTGGATGCCCGGCTCCCTGGCAGAGCTGTGTTCATAAGCCTATCAAAGGCCTTGACCTGGTCTCCCACCCCCTACTTCTGGGAGCCCTCTGTCATGCTGGGTTTGCCTCTGGACCACTAGCTTGGTGCTCCAGCTACCTGTCACCCGCTCCCAATGAGTCCAAAGGTGGTGGGACTCTTTCTAACCCACGCTTCGATCCACTCAGGGTTCCCACAGGGCTCCATCCTGGGGCCCCTCCTCTTCTCCTTTACCTTAACACCTGCCCAGTGCATGCCTAGGGAATATTCTGCTGTACACAGATGATGCGTCCTCTTTGCCTGGCCATAGCCCACTTCCTCCAGGTTTCCCTACAAAGGGCCTGTGTGGCGCTGAAGCTTGGCTTAAAAGAGCATGGGTGGTCATAAATCTTAAAAGAGTCAAAACCACTGCTTGGCCCAACCTCAAAATAAATCATCCAACACCCTCAGTGTCCTTTCTGGCTCTAAACTACAACTGGAACAAGTCCAATCCTATAAGTACTTAGGGATCCTGTTTGCTTCAGCCCTCTCCTACCATATCCACATCGGTGCACTCGCTTCTGTTATCAATATCCGACTTGGTATCCTGTACACGCCACAAAACTGTCTCCCCTGCGCACTCGGCTGGCGGTTAGCTTCTCCATACTCTCCCTGGTGGACTATGGGCTGCCTGTCTATGGGGCTGCCAACATGGCTGGCCCTCAGCAAAATCAGCCTCCTCCTAAATAAGGCATCAGGCTAATCACTGGGGCCCTAAGCTCACTCCTTGCCTGCCAGCTCTATGACCTTGCAGAGATGCTTGACCTCGATGAGATGCCTGTTATGCCCAAGCGTGCCTCATCTCAAAAAAGCTTGTGAGGACTTTCTCCCCTGGGCTGGCTTCGCCCTCCTCCAGCACAGCCCTTGTCAGCACCGGACCTCCTGCAAAGCCACCTTCCTGGGTTCCTGGTACTGGGACCTCACTTGGACAGAGATCTTTCTTCCACAGGGCCCCCGCTTGAGTGCAGCACTCTTCCTCAGGCCATCACTGAGTACCCCCACCATCTCCACTTTCAAAATGCCCTCAAAGGAGGCTACTCATCAAGCGCTGCTGCTCCTGTGCTAACAGATGCTCAAACCACCCTGTGCTGGCTGCCTCAATCTATCGTTCCCTGTAATCTGGCACAGTAGACCTGCTTGTCTGTAATCACACCTGTAGGATACACCGTTATGCTGCTAAACCCTTTGTTCTACTGTTGTCAATTATACATTTTTTGCTCTGTATCACACTACCAATGTTGCTGTTTGTATGCCTTTTAATGCGTGTCTGTTTATACTCATGTACTCTGTATGTACCCTCTTTTCCATAATACCTGTATTATCTGTTTTATTTGTATTATGCCGTTCTCTACCATTGTTGGACGAGGTACCTTTGAAAATGAGCCTTGGCTCAAAGGTTTAATAAACTGATTACGTTATAAATAAATAAAAATAAATAAATAAGTGTTGATTCAATCCACTCTCTCGGCCCTTTTGTACATTTTGGACATTCAGTTGTTGTTAGATTATATGGCATTTGAGACTACACAACATAATGAGTTGCTTACACTAGCATAGTTACCATAGTTACAAACACTATTATTACCCCAAAAACAGTAGGACAGAGTTATCACATAAACACCATTGTCCTTTGGTGTGGCTCTGTTTATAACAAGAGACCCATTTTTCTGGTTTCAGTCCATGTAGCTTTGCTGTGATCCAGTCTTGAGCTCTGAGGCACAGCTGAACCAGCTGTTAAAAATGTCCACACACCAGTTTGTAGATATGAAAGTACGGTTGTTTTTAGTCCAGGTGGCTTTCCATGCTCTTGTCGTGTAGGCGATGTATCAACAGGGTCCCAGTTCCAACTGATTAACAATGTAATGGACTGTTCATACTCACACGTGACATTAGTCTGTTCCACATTAATGTGCAGAAAGTCTGATGGCTGCCACCAAGCCAGTGATAATGATGCCTTGTGTCTTCATGGCTATAAACATCAAGTGTAGTATTTAATTTTCAACCAGCTTTGTTTGACACTTTTTTACACTAATCAGCATGTACCCAGAAATCTTGTTTCCTATACCTCTCAGCTTCTTCCGTATGCCCAGTTTTTCAGCATATTCCCTTTTTAATCCATCTTTATCACACTTGTTTTGCAGCTCTAAAGATATATGTTCTTGCTGATACCTTGTGGCAGCAGACATAGGTCCGCCAGTGGCCGTCATTCCCCGTGTTTGTACGGGTGCCACTTTAACCTTTACCACCCCTTCTCCTATATTACTTAACTCTTGAATCTTCTCCATTGCACCCTGTAGTTCTGTATACAGTTGCCTGGTTTCACTAGCCTGCTCTTGTGACTGTTGGTCTAGCTTAATCTGTAGAAGGGCATGATCCCTATTTAACAGACACAAATCCCTTTGTGCTTTTATTAGCTGTGTCCTAAAATTAATACACTGCTGCTCTAACTCTTGGTGTTGATCTATTGGGATGCTATCTTTATACATCAATGTTAATTCTTCTAGTTGTTTAGCATTTTGATCACTTTCATCCCTCATCTGAGTTACTTTTTATTCTGATGACACACAATAGTCTGATTATACTGCCACAGTCCTTGCAATGCATTTGCAAAGATTTAATTTTCATTTTTTACTCCCTCATTACGAAGGGACACTTGCTGAGTAAAATACAATTGTGCCTGTTGATCATCAGGCACTGGTTCATATGCTTCCCCCTTTAGGTGTTTTCCTAGAAAACGACCTATTATTGTTTCCATACTCATTTTTCTTATCTTTTTCTTGCCTGCCTAGCCTTTACAGCCGGGTGCACCCGTGCACTGGTGCCCTGGTCTGTCTAGCTGTCTTATGGCTCCCTTGTGAGGTCCGACTTCAAGTCCCAGCACCTTCACTTACCTACTCTGCCCTAGAGTTCCTACAGAGTTAAGCATTACTTTATATTTAAAACAATTTGAGAAGCATACAAAGCATACATCACCTGATTGTCAAGCGGCTGTGACTGTCTGTGTACCTTCTTCTCTACTTAAAGCCAGCAGCACCACGTCTCTGAGCGTCGTCACCTTCTTATTAGGGCTTGCAGACTAACCAACCAGCAGTCAGGCTGCCTCCTCACATGCAGCACCAGCGATCCAAGTCTTTAAGGCACCAATTGTAGCAGTGGGCAAAAATTACAGTTAGTAAATTATCTATTACAAATACTTAGAAAGGAGACGAACGGAGATGAGGCTGATGGCGGAAGAATTTAATGATTATAACAATAATCACAGTGAGAGATTACAAGTGGTACATTCTTCATTCTTCATTCTTCAAACTAACAGTGTATGGTGGCTTACTTATATAGTGGAAGACAGTATTATCAGTTTCTATGGTTGTCTATGATTGGTTCAAAGCAAATACATACATCGACTTAAAAGGCAATTCTCGTTTTAGTATATGTAGCTATGAGCTCATCTCTGGTCAGCACAAATGTATTGATAGTGTAAATTATATTACTATGTAAGGCTAGTAATAGTTGTCATTACCAGTTACCAAGGTCTAGGAGGAAGAAATAGATTTGGACTTAAGAATGTGCACACAGGCATTTTGGCCTGTCCTAATAATAATAGTCAAAAGGGTAACTTGAACTCTATCCCTGTATTTCTGTCTGTGCAGACACTTAAGACACCTGTTTTCTATTACTCACATGATCAGTACCAATATCAAAAGGCACTTTAATATTGCAACTTGTGGCTCAGTTAAACTTGTAGCTTTACAAGTTTTATATAATTCAATTATATAGGCCAACATTTGTGACACAAACACATTATGTTTTAGACCAAAATGAGGTTAGCCTGAAATATTGGGACAAATTTCTTTATCCCTTGTTACAACCTTCTCACAGAAGCATAATCAGGGTTCTGGCCATACCATACCACTTGCACTCCACTGCTGAAGGTAACCAATGGCCTATCATTGGCCTTCAACTCTGTACCCGATGCAAGTGCAATATTCATAGACTACATCATGGCCTTTTATACCCAAACCATGATATCCACCTTTGCAAGCTTCTATCACTGTACCAGGCACCACCAGCAGTTTCCATAAGATCTGACTGACAGGATACAGTTAGTTAAGGTCAATGGTAGAGTCTCTTCTGCATGTCATCTTAGGCTTGGGGTCCTGCAAGGCATGATCCCTAGCCCTCTGTTCTTTAGCCTTTTGGTAAATTAATCTACATCACATGGTCTAACCTCTGCACACATAGTCATCTTTTTGCAGATGACACTATCATTTACTCCAAAACTAATTCCACTGATGACTTCAACAAGTTACTCCAAGAAGTCTTTGACAAAACCAACCATGGCTGGATGGAAACAAATTGTTTCTGAATTACAAGAAGATGGTGATTGTCAACCAACCAGCCAGAAGATAGGCTCACTCACCAAAATAACAGCAAGAGTCTGTGTCTTTCTTTGGTAATGACGCTTTTATGAAAATGATTTTTAGAAGCAAATGTATGTATATAATACAGAAAAAAATGTATTCTTGCATTCCCTTTTCTTACAGGACCTAGAAAATGGTCAGGAAAGCCGCAACAAAGTGTTTGAAAATGAATTAAGCTACTGGTTTTGCTGGTAAAGTTTTGTTTCTCTTTAATACATGAACCAGCTTTGTTGCCTAGAAAAATGTCTTTATAATACTACTGGAGAATAGAATGCCTAAACATACACTTTTGATATAACATTCAACAGATACATTACTATATAGAAATAGCATTGTCCACTGCTACTCAGCTAACAGAAGGTATAAGAATATGCATTAGAGATGACCCAACAGGCTGGTTAACTAAAAGTTAGATACATGAATTTAAAGGGACTCTGTCAACCATTGTTGCATCATAGTATTTCCAGTTGAAAACTCACATCTTATTACATGTACCTTCTCTAAACTTCATTGGTGTTGCTGGTAGTTTAATCTCTGTCCTTCATAGTAGACCTGAAATGCATGGTAATGACATAATTATACTCAATCTTGTTTTGTTTCAAATCCTTGATAAACTTTTTATTCCATACATCCTGGACATGATGAGCACCCCTAAACAGAGCAGCCACTCATTATGGAATAGCCTTCTCTCCTCCCACTGCATCTTGAGTGACTAGACTGTGTCAGGGGTGTTCTCAAGTCCAGGAAAGATGTAGTGGGTGTTGATCAGGGAATGTAAACAATCATTTTTGTGTGGTAACTCCAGTATGGTGGGCAGTCTGTTTTCAGAATCAAACTACCAGCTGCATCTGCACATTCTACAGAATGTGAACAATCATAAAATGTGTATTTTAAACAAGAGACTATTTGAGGCAATAGGGTGGTTAACAGTGTCCCTTTAAATGTGAAGTGACTCCTGCAGTATGTGTTTTCTGAGTATTTGAAATGGAGTAAATAAGTAAAACTCCTATTATGTTTAGAAGGAATATGATAGTGGAAAGTTGATGGCAGTTAAATACAAGCCTCAGGACCATAACAAGTATTTCTAAGATGTCTTTATTGAGTGGAACAATGTGGTACTGTACATTGGTAAATCTTTATTTTAGGCAATTCTGTCAGGCAATGGTTACAGAATAGATGTAAGCAACTCTGTTGGACAAGTGGTTTTAAAAAGTTTAAAGGTAATGTGTGAAAAGTAATATTACTTTCAGGATACAAATATTATTTTAGAGTCACCAGGACAAGCAAACTGTTATTTTTGTTAAAAGATTTGCATCCCTTGAGCAAGAACTATAGGAAAATAATTCTAGTGATAATTCTTTCATGTTTTAAATAATAGTATTGCATACTCTGAAATATCCATTTCTGAAGAAAAGAGCATTTGTCAGAATATTGACTTATAAAAGCAGTTTTTGATATATTTTAAAGAGGCTAAATAAATTTAATTTGGACACATTCAAATATTGGTGAGTGAGACTATCTTCCAACTGATTGGACAAGACTCAGTTTCTCAGACCTCATCACTAAAACAACCAGAAATGTGCACCAAAAACATGGGGCACTGTATAAACAGTTATACCTCACCTCTATTCCTTCCGATCAGTACTGTAGTGTTAACGGGCAGCTCCATCAGCTCATGCTACTCCTATAAGTACCCAAATGTTTAGTGCCGATATTCTTCACCCTCTCTGGATGCCTGGCATGCTATTGATTTGTCACATTACTCCCACTCTCACCTCACTTATCCTCATCCCAATAATCTGCGAGCATCCTTGGCAACCAGCTGGGTTTTTTATTATGAAATGCAATGTATTAAATACCAGGCCAGTGCATTTCAGTATGTATTCCTGAAATGCACTGTGCTGGCATTTAATAAATTGCACATCACAATAAAGGATCTCAGATAGCAGTCAGCCAAGTTTGTGAGCAGAAAACTGTACAGGTTGCTGTCTGGGGATGGCCCTGAAGTTGCCAATGATGCCTGCAGATTATTAGAACAGGATGACAGAGGTGAGAGTGAGGAGCAAATATGATAAGACAGGATTGCCACTGGAAGAGGATGTAGTTAGGGGCACTAGGGTGTTAATTGCACCAGTGTGAGATGTTGAAGGTTACCTGTGGACACCATAATACTGATCAGGAGGCATGGAGGTGAGGGATAATTTTTTCAAAGTGTCTAAAAAAAAAGGATGAATTGCAACAGTGCATACAAGAACAGCCTTTTCTAAGAACCTCGTCTGTGATACGACCAGCATTTGATTGTGTGACCACATAAGGTTTTAACCTGCTGCTTATCTCTACCAGTGGGTTTGGTTCATACAGTATAAGCTATAACTCACCTATGTATACAGAATAAAGTATCCTAGGCTGCATGAACCAAAGATACTCATATATATATATATATATATATATATATATATATATATATCAACAGACACCAGCTTTTGTGCCTGAGAGGTTAGAGAGGGTGAGCACAATTACATATCCCTCCCCTGCATTGGTTACTGCCTCAGGCACCAGACACCAGCCAGTTCCAGTCCTTCACCCATCCAGGACTGTATTTTTAGCTGTCAGCCAGTTGGTCTGATTGTGGAAGGGAACAAGAACTGTACACTAAGATTCACATCCTTGGTCTTTGAAATAGTGTAGTCAGTGCTTCATCCATACAACAGATGCAAGTTTTTATCCATGAGAGGACAAGTAGTAGTAGTTATAGTAGTAGTAGTAGTAATAGTATGCTTTTACTCATATTAAATGAAAGGGAGTAACTCCATTGAGCATTGCTCATTTCCAGTGAGAACCCAGGGGGGTGAAAACACATCACAGCTCCCTCCCCTGTCATCAGTTGCTGCCTCAAGCACTAGACAGCCAGCCAGTACAAGGCCTCCTCCATTCCAGAACTGTATTTTCAGCTGTCAACCAGTCTGGCTGAATGTGGGCAGAAACAAAATGTGCGCACCGAGATTCAAATCCTGGGCCTCTGAAATAGCATAATCGGCACTTAATCCACACAACAGATGCCAGGTTATGTCCCTGAAAGGTGAAAAGTGGTGACTGCACATCATACCTCCCTCTCCCTGAATCATTTGCCAACTTGAGCAACTGACGCAGCCAATTCCAAGCCTTCTCCCTTCCAGGTCTGTATTTTCGTCTGTCAGTCAGTCGGGCAGATTATGTGGTGGAATAAGAGCTGCACACCAAGATTCAAATCCTGGTCCTCTGAAATAGCATAGACATAACTTAATTCACACAATGGATACCAGCTTTCATCCCTGAGAGGTTGAGAGGGAGAGCACATCTCACATCTCCTTCCCTCTGCCTCATTCACCTACTCAAGCATCGGATGCCAGCAAGTTCCAGGTCTTGTCCCTTCCAGGACTGTATTTTTGTCTGTCAGCAAATCAGGCTGATTGTGTGTGGATTTTGGCATCTCTTACCTGATGAGACACTGAATTGACTGTAGGCTGCAGGTAGTAGCACTATGGGCTGAAATGCATAAGGCGTCACACTATGGGCATCTGGAGTCAGCAGTTAGCTGGCTACTCTGTCTGTTTCAGTGTGCACCCCAGCACTTAGTAAGTACAAGTGTTAATTAGTGCCACAGAGACTCATAACTTGTATTGCACTAACTGTTTTGCACCTAGGCTATGCTACTGTAACTGGATTATACCTAAACAAGTTGTGCTGCTTCATCTTTTACATAACTAGGCTTTTGCTGTTCTGTTCCTATCTAGGTGGCCTTCATATTGTGTTTTATTAACCTTAGATTTATAGCATGCGGTTATCTCTAGTCACTCCCTTTCTGGGTAGCCCTATATTACTGCTAATTATCTAGCTAGGTTAAAAACTACTGCTGTTCCCTATCTGAGGTAACCCTGTGTTTTCTTTTGTTGACATTAGTTTTATAACAAACCACTCTGTGTATATGCTCTGTAGAGGAGCCCATACATTTTGCTAATTACCTAGTTGGTCAGGAAATGACTGGAAATGATGAATCTAACACTGGCCCTGCCCTTCATCTCCTCTCCTTCTCTCCCCAAAGGTCTGAGAACCTTATGCCTCAGTGCTCAGAGTCTTTATCTAAACTTGATCTGTTTAAGTGTGGCTTGCCCAGCACATGCCTGATGTTCTCTGCATTTCGAAACCTGGCTTTTCTGTAGTATCTCTGACAGTATCTTAGTTATTTTAGCTACAACCTCTTGCACTGTCACTCTCAGTAACACTGTTCTGTCTTTTCATGAACTCCATCTAGCTAAGCTCTATATTCCTCTTCTCTACCCATCTCTGTTTGTGTCTTCTGTGCCTCTCCCAAATCTCCCCTCATGCTAGTCGATACTCTTTCCTCCCTGATCTCTCATTCCTTGATGGGTGAACTTATTCTGCTAGGAAATTGCAATTCCAGTTGGCATCCCCTGCTACAAGGTCTAGTATTCAAAACACTGAATCACTGAAACTCTCATAGCTCAACATGGAGCCCACTCGGCTCAATCCCAACTCCTCTAATCATTTTGTGCTGGATTAGGTCCTCACCTCCCACTCCCAATACATAGTCACTACTGGCATTCTACCTGATGCCTTTAGTGACCACTGTATGACTTTTTGCATCAGGAAAATTTGTCTCCCTTTGGCACCTCCCAAATATGTATAGCCCAGATTTCTATGGTCCTTAAATATCGCTGCCCATCTCCTAAACATTGCAGCCATTTAACTGGTCGTGTACTCCCCCCACTGCTGACATTAACATGACCCACTCCTGTTTCCACTCCAAATTCTTGTAAGCCTGGGAGAAGCACAACCCTCTAAGAAAATCTTGTGTCAAGGGTTCACACCATCCAAAGAAGCAACATCTAGAGCACCATGCAGGGATTAGGTATCACATGGAGGTAGAGGGAATAAAAGAGGAAATGACAAGGGAAGGGAGGAGGAGGAGCGAGTACAGGACAAACAGTTAATGGTAGGGTAGCAAGGAGTTAGGTCCTGTACTCATCAGTAGCGGGAACATAGGCATTTTTAAAGCAGAAGAGTTTTTAGGCCTTTTTTAAAATCCCCGAGGGAGCAGCAATTGCACATTTCAGCAGTGACTAGGTTCCAGTGATAAGGTGCTCTATAGGTGAAGGAGCATTTACCAGCAGAATTTACCCTAGGGACTTTCAGTAAGTTACATTTGGATAACAGGAGTGCACGCCTATCAGATTTGGAGATTAGGATGCCAATTAGGCAGGAGGCTTATAGACGTTAGTCAGCTTCACTGTAAGACAAAGCAGGGAGAACTTAAGTCTTCCCTCCAGGGAGGGCCATTGAAGGGAGGAGATGACTTCACAGTGATTTTAGCGAGGGGGAGCACCAGACTCAAATCTATAGATTCTTTTGTATAATAACTGGAGCCTGTTGAGCTCTGAGTTCCTGAGAGCATAGTATGGGGGGCACCATATAACAGTGTGGGAAGCATAACACTTAGCAATAGCAAGTCCAGTCTCTGGGACAAGCATGTTACCTAGGCAATAGAGTAGGCCAATTTTTTTGATGCAGCACTTTAGTTACACGAACAACCTGGGTTTTGAGAGATAGGTTTTGGTTCAAATAAACTCCCAGATACCTTATGTTGTCTACCACATCATTATGTTCATCTGTGGAGGTGGACAGTGGAAGCAAGTGCTGCCTGTCTATATCAAGCTCTTTATGGCCAAAGAGAACAGCTTTTGTTTTCCTGCCAGACAGGACAAGTCTATTATTCTGGAACCAGTTTTCCAATGTGCTGAAATCTGAAACTAGTTGATCACCAATTACTTACATATCAGAGGGCTTCTATACCGTACCACATCTTTGTCAAGGTACTCCTCGCCTAGACAAGGACGTAGATCCTACATTACCTGGCAACTATTGTCTGATCTCCCTTCTTCCTACTCTCACTAAGCTGCAAGAAAAACTCTTCTGCACCCAACCCTCTGACTTTCTTTGTTCAACTAATTTCCTCTAACCCTTCTATTCTGGCTTCCATAAACACCACTCCACTGTATCCTCCCTACTCTGTGTCACTGACTCCATCTTTACAGGGACTGATCAGGGTCACATCACTACTGCTAACTTCATTGACCTGGCCAAGGCTTTTGATTCAATAGCCCACCCTCTTCCTCTGAAGAAGCTGAGATCCTCCAGTCTCGCTGCCCCAGCAGTTAACTGGTTCAGTTCCTACCTCCCTGGCTGTCTCCAGTCAATACAAACATACAAAAAGGACAGACACACTGACTTGAGAGCCATTATTTATTAAAATCAAGTTTGATCAGTACACCAAATACCCCTATGTTTCGCATCCTTGCAGAGGCTTCATCAGGGAGCTGTGTTTGAATGTCAATCACTGCAATTTATACCATCATACTTAATTAGACACTTACTGCCCCAGGTGAAGTGGCGTTATCTCTCTTAATTCATTCTCCTCACCCAGTCTAGTACCTAGTCCTCCTTCTCTTTACAGGCGTCTAGGCCAGGCTATTACTCACCTATGTACTCCTAACTATTTTGATGTTTTTCTCCTGCTTATGTTGTTCTTGCTGTATACTCCTAACTGCTACTGATGTTATTTCACTCATGTTCACCTAACCACATTAATGTTTGGCTCCTGCTTCCGTTGTTCTTGCTGCGAATTCCTAACTGTTATTTGATGATTATCTCTGTATCACCCTATGTCGGAGCATGTTGCTCCTGTATGTTACCTCTACTGTATTACCAACTGTTGGAGCACGTGGCTCCTGCTGGGAATTCCTAACTGTTATTTGATGATTATCTCTGTATCACCCTATGGCGGAGCATGTTGCTCCTGTATGTTACCTCTACTGTATTACCAACTGTTGGAGCACGTGGCTCCTGCTGGGAATTCCTAACTGTTATTTGATGTTATCTCTGTATCACTCCTATGTCGGAGCATGTTGCTCCTGTATGTTACCTTTACTGTATTACCAACTGTTGGAGCACGTGGTTCCTGCTGGGAATTCCTAACTGTTATTTGATGTTATCTCTGTATCACCCTATGGCGGAGCATGTTGCTCCTGTATGTTATCTCTACTGTATTCCAACTGTTGGAGCTTGTGGCTCTTGTATGTAATCCCATGGCTCCTGCATGTTACCCCTACCCAATATCTTGTGTTTCACGGATACCTTGTAACTCTCCCGGGTCACTCCTGAAAATAGGCACTTTGCTGTCTAGTGTGTTTACCTGGTTAACGAAAGCAAATAAATAAATAAATAAATTGCAATTAGAGCCATCTTGTGACAGTTTGACATGATAGAAGAAACACACTCTAAATACAATTTAAAAAGACAGTGTCTAACCCTCTCTCTCTGCTGGTATCTGAAAATACATCTTCCATTGAGATTTGTGTGCACAATAATACAAGTCACAAATGTACAAACACTTTGTGTAACTATTTCTTACAAACACACTAAGCAAAAGGTGCCAGATGCAAAAGTATAAGTACATATAGATATCTAACATTCATTCCTCTCCAGCATATAAGGCATAAAAATACACCCATCCAAGTATAAAATATAGAATCCCCACCACAAAGTTAATTCTATTCCTGTGACTGATGTCACCGGTGACCAAAAATAAATATTATTATACGGGTGGATAACTCATTCATTCAGCATATGACTGACAACATTCTCTAATCTATATATTCCATTAATACTACCAAAATCCTCCAAAATTGATTTTACTGTCAATCATGTTCTCCTACAAGCAGTTTTGAGAAAATATACCCATTTAAAATTGTGGCATCCCCCTGCCATTCCTCCCGAAAGACTCGGTCATGTGGAGTGCTGCAGGGATTGATCTTGTCGCCGATGTTGTTTGCAGTGTAAATGCTGCCCCTAGGTGAGATCATTTGGCAATACAGTGTTGAGTTTCACTGTTGTACAGATGATACCCAACTGTATTTGTCCTTTGCCCCTGGAACACTAAATGTAGTGGACATGCTTAACATCTGCCTGGCCAAAATAAATGACTGGATGTCATCCAGCTGGTTGCAGTCGAACCCAGATAAGACGGAGGTGCTGGTGATCGACCTAGGTCATGGATGTGATGGGAGTGCTCCTGGTCTGGACACAGGACTTGTTCTGGGGTCTGCTTCATTGGTAGCCTCTCCAAGGGTACGAAATCTTAGCATGATCCTAGACAGTAGACTGACACTTGAGGCTCAGGTGTCATCTGTTGTCAAGAGTGATTTTTATTACTTGAGGAACATTGCCAGGATTAAGCCCCTCATTCCACTTGCTGACCTGCTAACACTAGTGCATGCTTTTGTCACCTCGAGACTTGACTGCTGTAACTCTCTTTACTTCAGGGTCGCTGGAAGGAACCTCCACTGGTTACAGTTGGTGCAGAAAACAGCGGCCCAGTTGCTGACGGACCTGTCTAGGTCCAGTCATGTAAGTCCAGTCCTGTGAACTCTACACTGGCTGCCTGTCAGGTGAAGGGTCCTCTTCAAGGTGGGCTTGCTCACCTATAAGGCCCTATATGGTCCACGTTCTGGCTATCTGGAGGAGCTCCTGATAGTGACCACTTCAGTCCACTCCCTCTGCTCTTTGACCAAGGGCCTTCTGGACATTCCTAGGGTCCAGTTCAAGACCTTGGGCAACCAGGCATTCAGTGTCACTGGGCCGATCCTATGGAGTGCATTACCTTCTGCTGTCCAAGAGGCCCCATCTAGAAATCAGTCTCCTTTAAAAAGGTTCAGGATCCTAATGGAGAGGTCAGGTAGCGCTTGATCCGGGCTATCATAAGAATGCCAGACACCATCCAGGGAAACCATTAATCTGGCAGGATAGTTCATTCTGAACTTGATCCCGGCGTCGATCAGTTTCTTCACTATGGGGTGAAAGGCTGTTCTCCTCTGCCGGATCTCATATGGGAGGTCTTGTGTAATTCTGATCTTGCTTTGTCCCAGTGGATTGACTCTAATTCTTTCACTTCATCATTACATGCTGCTTCCTCTGATAAAACTGAAATCTAATAATGATCGGACGGGGCACTCGGTGAGGTTTGGGCCTAAGAGAGCAATGGGCCCTCCGATGTGGTATTGCTGTTTAAGAGGAGAAGGGCCGATGACTTTGTTGAGTAGTTGCTGCACAAATTGAATGACATCTCCACCTTCCTCAGCTTCGGGCAGACCTAGAATCAGAATATTGTTTCGTCTGCTTCTGCCCTCCAAGTCCTCTGTTTTCAGCTGTAGCTTTTGTATTTGTTGCCTAAGTTTAATTAATTCTGGGTCGATTCTGCCCTTCCAGCCTTCCAGTGAAGAAGCTCTGGCCTCCAAATTGCCCACCCTCCGTGAAAGAGCACTAAAGTCGCTCCTGATCGTTTTTAATTCACTCGATATCTCTTGAAGGGTTTCCCTAAAGGGTAATAGCTCCTGGAGAAAGCGATCTTCGGTCAGCAAGTTGTTCGGATTGCCAGAGGATATCTGTTTGGATGACTGCCCCATATTATTATTTCTGGCCTTCTTGGCGTTCTTTTCCAGAGTCATGGGAGGAGTGTGCTTCACCCCAGCTGATTTCATGTCGGAGTCCATTACCACTCCTGTCGGTTGTAAAATCTACCGATAACTGCTGTTTTAGTTAGAAAGGGTCCTTAGCGAGTAGGAAAGCAGTATAGCTTATAGCCCTTTCAAAAAAGTACGATAAAGTAAATAAACGAGGCAATTAATTAGGGTGATAGGAGGGAGCTCAGGCAAAAGCAGCTACCAGACACCCTGCATCACGTGACTCCCTGCTGTCCAAGAGGCCCCGATGTTTGAACAGTTTAATCCGGGGCTTAAGGCTCACCTGTTCCACCTGGCCTTCCCTAATGAGACCATATGAATCACCTGGCCTCTGTGGACATAATTTGAAACTGCTGTTATATTTTAAATGGGTTTCATATTGTTTTAAGACTGCTTGTAAACCTGTTCTATATGTATTATTTTAAAAACGGCTCTGATTGTATTGTACAGTGCCCAGAGTCTCTAGGATTGGGTGCCTTAGAAATAAAGTTTGCCTTGCCTTGCCACAGCCAAAACACAATACATCTACAAAATACTAAAATTAAAATAAAATGCATACCAACCCCTAAACTCTAATAATGCCTGAGGCTGATCCCACTTTTGTCATAACCTACATGTTTTCTGTGGAAATACAAGCCATGCCTCCACTAATTATATTAGCTCCTTGTAAATGTAAATATAATCATATTTAAGACAGTGTTAACGGTGACATGCAAAGAAGTGTCCTAGCCCGCTCCAGTCCCCCACATACCTTACAATGTTGCTGCAGGAGTCAGGGGCTGCTAGGATCATCATTTTTTTTTTATTAAATATACTTTATTGAATATATTTTAGCATGTATACAGGCATCAGAAGACAACATGCCCTTCAGTATGAGATACAAGTACAAAAGCATATTTAACAGCATGAGATACAACAATTGTCAGATAATATAATAATAATAAAAAACTTTATTTGTATGGCACTGTTCTAAAACCAAGGCGTCTTACAATATTAAAATCACAGAATAAACAAAACAAACATCTCAGCAACAAAAGTAAATCAGACTGGTATCATCCAATAATTAGTCTCCAAAAGATTGATACCATAGGAAAATTTTTAATGCCTGCTTAAATCCTTCCACTGTTGTGCACTCACGTAACCGATGGGGTAGAGAGTTCCACAGTGTAGGGGTGGCGTGCATGAATGCTTTAGCCCCAGAAGATTTCAAACACACCCTTGGAATCTCAAGCAACCCCTCATCTGCCGAGCAGAGCAATCACCCCGGGCAATGAGGGACCAGAAGCTCATTCAGGTAGTCCGGGCAAAAGTCTGTGTAGGGCTTTAAAAGTCAGAAGACTAACTTTAAATGTGATCCACCACTGAACTGGCAGCCAATGCAGTCCACGCAGCACTGGTGAAATATGACAGGACTGAGATGATCCCATCAAAAGCCGGGCTGCCATGTTCTGCACTAGCTGAAAGCAATGGATTTCCACCCCTGGTAGCCCTAGGTACAGGGAGTCGCAATAATCTAAATGCGAGGTCACAAAGGTATGGATCAGATTAGAAGGTCACCGGACGAAACAAGGTGCTTAATACTGAAGATATTCCTCAGATGGTAAAATGAGGATTTGACGACGGCCAACACCTGCAAATGCAGGGTCAGCCCTTCATCAATAATTACCCCCAAGTTTTGCACCCGTTCAGAGGTCAAGAGTGACAAGCCCTCAAGAAAGAGTTCAGACAGTGAACCCACACCCAACCCCCCTATCCGGTGACCCAGATCCACCAACCAATACCTCAGTCTTATTAGAGTTCAACTTCAACCAAATGGCATCCATCCACTCCTGGATTTCAGTGAGGCAGCTATTAAAGACCAAGACAGCTCCATACTGGTTGGGTGCAAAAGAAAGGTAGAGCTGGGTATCATCAGCATAGCAGTGAAACCTCAGCCCATACCTTTTTACATTGTCTCCGAGGGGAAGCATATAAACTGTGAACAACATGGGGGACAGCACTGAGCCCTGAGGAGCCCCACATGATAGAGAAACTGGATTCAAGGAATAAACCCTGGACACCACTCTCTGAGATCTTCCCATGAGGAATGATGTAAACCACCCAAGGACTGTACCTGACAGTCCACAGATGAACCTCAGATGATCAAGCAGAACCCCATGGTCCACAGTGTCAAACGCTGATAAGCGATCTAGGAGAACCAGAATAGAATGGCTCCTCCAATCTCTAGCCATCAGGAGATCATTGAGCACCTGAACCAGCGCAGTCTTGGTACTATGCTTCTTTCAAAATCTGGACTGGAGAGGTTCATAGATGTCATCGATGGTCAAATTGTCCTCCAGCTGAGTGGCCACTACTTTCTCAATCACCTTCCCTAAAAATGTGAGGTTAGAGTTTGGTCTGTAGTTTGCAAGGCAGTCTGGGTCCAAAGAAGCTTTCTTCAAGAGTGGTGTCACCACCGCCTCTTTCAGTGAGCTTGGAAACTCACCTGTCTCCAAGGAGCACCAGACTATTCAAGGTAGGACTTGACTGACAGAATCAGTACAACCAGAAATCAGGGAAGTGGGTCCCAGTTCAAACTACAGCATATAGGGCACATATTCTGGACAATTCACATGCATCCATGAAAGCTGGCCAGTCAAAGGTACTCTAAGAAAACCAAGGGACAGTGGCCCTGCGTTGATCCACAGCAACACCCATAGAGTATGCTGGATGGAGCACCGCCCTGATGTCAGCCACCTTAGTCGCAAAGAATCAAGAAAGCTCGTCGCACTCTTCTTGCGAAAAAGTTTTCCGGACTTGTAGACAGGCTGGGTTGCACAGTCTGTCCACAGTTCGGAAAAGCTGAGCTGGTTGGTTTTGAGCAGCCGCAATCTCCCCAAACAGGAACTCTGCTGTCTTATGTGTGATTGAAGATTGATAGACTTGATAATGGTCCATCAATCTAAGGTGGTCAGCATTGAGGGCAGATTTCTGCCAGCAACGCTCTAATCTTCATCCTAGTTGCCACTTCTCCCTCAAAGTCCCATCAAACCATGGGGATTGAGGGCAAAGGGAAAGAGGATGAACATGGACAGAAGCAATGATATCCAGGGCCACCGCAATGGCTGAATTATAAGCCATCACAAGGGCCTCTGGGTCACTGTTAACCTCTGAGAAGGATGAGAGATCAAGCATCGCCGCTAGGCCTTGAGAGCTTATATCTCGCAAAGGACAGTACCTAGTCATCTCCACAGGGGTAGGCCTACATAGGGGAAACTAAAACTAAACCCCATGGTGTAGTGATCAGACCATCCAACTGGTTCCACCCCCAAGTTGGAGGCCTCAATCCCCAGGAGGAAGACTAAGTTAAGAGAGTGACCGTGACTATGAGTAGCAGTGGTAACTATCTGTGTAAGGCCCAGCGATGTCATCAACTGGAGGAAATGCTGACCAAATTGCAAGAGTTCATCATCGATCCAGGCGTTGAAGTCGCCCAAGAACATCAGCCTAGGCAACTCAAACGCCATGTCAATGACGAAGTCCGTGACTTCCTGAAGGAATTGCTTCTCATCTCCTGGTGGATGGTAGATGACAGCAATCTGACAACCTACACCCACTACTACAGTACACTCAAATGACTCAGTCTCCTCAACTGGTACATTTGTGAGATTAAGTTCAGTCTTGAAACAGACCGCTAACCCCCACGATCCAATCTCAGGCAGAGTATCACCAGTACCCAGCCAGAGTTGCAGCTCCAAAACGGGCTAGAGTTCTCATCCAGCCAGGTCTCAGTGATGCAAGCCAGGTCCACGATTTAGCAAGATCTGCAATAATTGCAATCTTGTTTTAATGGACCTAGCATTGCATAACACCCGAGTTGAATGAACTCTTGGGCCACCTGACTATCGGCCTACCACAATTGATAGTGCCTTTGGGTATGGAAACCAGACATGGTGGACCATGTTCTGGATTCCATTTCACCTCAGGGCATCTTCTGGATCTCAATACCCCAATGCGGTGGCCTCCCTCATTCGTCCTCTGCTGTTCACAGCCCTATGCCCTCCTCCCACCTCTATGCACAATACCCAGTACTCTACAGCCCTGGTCATTGTAAACTGAAGTGGGGAAGAGCGGAGAGACATGATGGGCAGAGGATGAATGGCCCACAACCGTGGGGTCAGGTCTCCAACACATTTTGGTAACCCAAACAGCACTCCACCACTATCCAACTATATACCACAAAACCAATACCCAAGAAAAAAAATTAATATAAAATAAAATAACATTCAAAATCTTACTTAAAACAACTAAATATCTTTAAACTCACTCCCCCATCACCATATAACCTTAATAAAATGACCAAATATTTATGGCAGTAGGCAGATAATAAGCAAATAATAACGCAGTCACTTGAAGTCTCTGCAGTTTTGTAAAATGAGCCTGAGGAGCTCCCACCTCCTCAGAATTTTGCATAAAACAATCTTTCAGATGATACCTCTCACATATCCTTCTGAAAGAGTATCAAATTTATATAGAAATTTTAGTCAGTTACAGGCACTCTCACTACCAAAACAGACATCCAGGTGATACCTCTCACATATCCCTCTGAAGCAGTAGCAAAGTTATTTAAAAATGTTATCAGTCACATGGCACTCTCACTGCCCACACAGCATAGTCAGGCTCAAAATGAAGAAAATGAGGAGAATTCAACCCATATCCAGCACAGTAAACTGATCCATATTAATCCTTATGATTTAGCAGATTTCCAGCTTCCAGACCTCCAACCTGGAAACCTGGAACAGGTATTTAGCAGGCCACAGGGTCTCACCAATGCTTCACAGACAACTGCTCTTTAGATTTACCCACGGCCCACTGCCGCAAATGGGGAGGGGGGCTACAGGTCGAAGCCTGTATCCCCCTCCCCCATTTCCCCAACTCCCCCCAGCCTACTACCCACCCAGTGCCCACCAATCCCTCCACACCCCTCCCTGCCACTGGTAAAGCCATCTATAACTTTTGGGAACACTCTCAAATTTATTGTAGTGAGAGAAAAAAGAAAAAAAAATTAGGCAAAAAAGGGGTGGCTGTGTTAGAAGTTGAAAGATTAAATTGGATGAGGATCATAATTTTTAAGTAATCTTTATATTGTAAAAACTGCCGAAACTCCATGCCAAACACGGAAATGCTGCACAGGTCCTGATTGAGAGGATGCAAGTTGTTATGGTTATTCCACTCATTCTGTGATGTCGATAACACTATTGCTTCTATTGTAGCAGCAGTGGCAGTGGTTTATGTTTATTTTATTGTCTCTGTGGGGTCTTAATACCTGAAATATTATTTACGGTAACAACCTGTCCAGATGTTGCCTTGAGTAATATTTCAGTGGCCATTCCAATGAGAAATAAAATAAACATATTAGCTACTGCCAACGCAGCTACAATAGAGCAATGGTGTTATTGACATCACAGAATGAGCGGAATAATCTATAACAACTTGCATCCACTCAATTGGAACCCATGTGGCACTTCTGTGTTCAGTGTAGAGATTCAGCAGTTTTACAATATAAAGATTACTTGAAAATCATGATCCTAGCAGCCCCTGACTCTACAGCAATATTGTAAGGTATGTGAGGATGGAGGGCTAAGTCACTTCTTTGCATGTCACCTTTAAACAAATCATGGCTTGTTCCACAGTAAACTCACATTCAGTATAAATGAGAATTCAATGTCCAGAAAACCTGGTGGTTACAGCCCCAGACAAATAAAGTGGACAATTTCACAAATGGAATCATTACACACACTATTTATTGCACATCAGCAATGGGCTGCACCTTTGGCTTTGTTCATCTTATTACCTGCAGTACCCCATTTGTTGTTTATGCTACCTGGCGCCCCTGTCAAAAATATTACATCGGTAAAACAGTTCACCCCTTATTGAAAAGAATACAGGCGCACATAAGAGACATTCAAAACAAAGATGAAAGGAATGCTTTGGGATCGCAGTTCAGCAAATACAATTCTTTGAATATTAATTTGCTAAAGTTTTCAGGAATTGAACATGTTCCGCCATTGATTGGGGAGATCTGAGAAAAGCTCCTCCTACAGAAAGAAACAAAATGGATAGTAGTACTGAGCACATTGGCACCTAAAGGGCTAAATAAAAAGAGTGATTTTAAGCCATATCTGTGCCATCATCATATTTCCATTTATTCCTTGGTATAAGGTCTCATCATAACCACTATAATTAGTGAAAAATACAAAATATAATTAATAACGAAGATTTATTAAAAAATAATTAAATCTGAAAATTTTAATTACATTTGGTGACCTCAGAGGCTTGGCCCCACTAGTGGGTAACAAATTCAAGTTATAGTGGTAATTTTCTCTTAGCGTTTGTGCAATGTTTAAATATCATGAAATTCCAGTAAGGTTTTGAATACACTTAAATTAAATATTTAAGCAATATACAATAAGAGGGTGTGGATGATGCCAGGATTTACACATGCCTGGTGTGGTACAGTCACGAGGCCACAGGCGGAGTGAGTAAACCACACCAGAAGGGGTAAATCCTGGCATCACCCACACCCTCAAGTGGCATATTGCGATTATACAATGTGTTCCTGTATGTTTTGTATGAAAAAAATAATGAAAAATATTTTTTATTACATTTTAATATTTTTTTTTATTGATTGGATAGCTCCACCACAAAAAATAGTTCCTTGTTGCTAGGGAGATGGAGAGCTTCATTTGTAGACTGGCTAGGCTGTCGGTGAAGGCAGATGTACAATACAGGTAGCAGAGAGAACTAATTGGTATCAGGGTAACAGCAGCTGCTGGTGTAAGCATGGTACTATCCCAGTTCAGCTAAACAAACAGTTTAACACTTTGAACAATACTGAACTGGGGAAAGTGTGTCTGAAATAAAAATGAGGGCTAGAAGTTATGAAAATCATGGCCAAAAAGCAGAGCCGTGATACTGGGCATGCGCTCATGCTTATGCATAGGCGGACGGTGAGTATCATGGCTCGGATTTTTGGACGTGATGTGTAACTTCTAGCCCTTATTTTTAATTCAGAAATACTTTCTCCAGTTCAGCATTGTTCAAAGTGTCAAAGTGTTTGTTTAGCTGAATGGGATGGTGTAGTTGTGTAGAAGTCTCCTGGTGTCCGTCTCGGGAGTAAAGATGAAGTGGCGCTCACAGTCATTTTTTCCTTTATTTTTGGGGAGCACTGTGGAGAAGAATGGAGAGTGGGGATGAAAGGGAGCCAACACTACAGCTAAACATGAGCTTGAAGACAAAAAAAAAACATTTGTCAGTGCTCAATGTTGTCTTGCTGGTGATGGCATTGGTAGTGCAGGAGTTAGAGACACATAATAGGAATAGCAGTGAAGTATGGAACCGACATCAGCCCCACCCCACCCTGCAGAGGGTGACAGGCATTAGGATGTGTGTTTGGGTCACTGCCATAACGCCATGCCATTTCACCTCACACTACCCTGCAGAGTCTGACAAATGTTGCATTGTGCCATGGGGTTGTCAGGCCTTATGCTCACCCCATTTCATAAGGAAGTACATTGAGATGGGTGCAGCATAGGAGAATGGGTTGAACTTTGGGGATGAAGAGTCCAAGGCACACCTTGATGCCTGTCAGTGGCTGCAGGGTGGGGGTGGAGGACCAATGGCGTGAGCACTACAGCAGAGAATCCAAAGACACACCCCTGATGCCTGTTAGTTTGTACAGGGTGGGACATAATGGTTAGAAACCCTAATGCCCTGATTGTGTGTTGGTATTTGCACTCCAAATTATAAAACATGGCCTTTTTGTGACCCCACCTCATGAAACCATTTGGGACCTCTGCTCATGAACAGTGTCCCTGTGATTTTGTTAATCTGTCTCAAACTTTGATTTCCCATAGTGACTGTGCCATTCTGCACCACATTAAAATGTCAGCTGCACTATTGATAAGGCGGTGTGAAGAGATGGCAATGTTGAAAATCTGGAGTGAAAATATTAAACATTCTCAAAGTTACGAGCGTGTGTGAAAATTGTGCATTGCACGCTCGTAACACAGTCATTTAGTGGAATTATTTCACCAAATTTTTAACATAGCCATTTTGGGACCTCTGCTCATGAACAGTGGCACTATGATTATCTTAATCTGCCCCAAACATTGATTTCCCACAGCGAACGAGTAATTGTGCGCCAGACGTGTGAAACTACATTTCGGGCAGGATGTGACAAATGACAGCAGTACTGTTCATAAGAAGGTGTGCAAAAATGGCAATGTTGAAAATCTGGAGAGAAAATATTACAAATTCTCAAAGTTACGACTGTGTGTGGACACTGTGCAATGCACGCTTGTAGCATAGTCATTTTATGAAATATTTTCACCAAATTTTCAACATAGGCATTTTGGGACCTCTGCTCATGAACAGTGTTACTGTGATTTTCTTAACTCTGTTCTGAACATTGTTTTCCTACAGCGACTGTGCCACTGCACATTGGATGTGTGAAAACACATTTCAGGAAGGATGTGGAAATGACAGCTGTACTGATCATAAGGAGGTGTGAAAAATGGCAATGGTGAAAATCTGGAGTAAAATATGAAAAATGATTGAAGTTACTGATGCAGTAACTGCAATGCACACTTGTAACACAGTCATTTTATGGACGTTTGTCACCTAATTTTCAACATAGGCATTTTAGAACCTCTACTCATGAACAGAGTCACTGTGATTTTCTTCATCTGTCCCAAACACTGATTTTCCACAGTGACCCTGCTATTCTGCACCAAAAGTGAGAAAACACATTTCAGCCAGGATGTGCAAAATGACAGCTGTACTGCTCATAAGGAGGTGTGGAAAAATGCCAATGTTGAAAATCTGGAGTGAAAATATTACAGATTCGACGAAGTTATGAGCGTGCATGGAAACTGTGCAATACTGCTCATAAACAGTGGCTATTTGGATTTTTTAAATTTGCAACATAGGCTTTTTGAGAGCCAGCCTCAAGAAGAGTGGCACTGTCATTTCATTAATCTGTTCCAAAAGGTGATCACAGTGACTTCAAAATCATCTTTTGGGACTGAATAATGCCATGACAGTGACTGAATTCATGAGGAGGGGTCCCAATAATCCTGTGTTGAAAATTTGGTGCCAAAATTCTCCAAAATACCTGAGATATGCACCAAAGTTAAAAAAATCCTATTTATGCCATTATACAGCTTACCGACATTTCTCAGTTCAGTGGTCAGCTTTGAAGAGTAGACGTGTTCCTGGTCCACTGAAGATCATCGCGCTGGGCTCCAGAGGTAAGTATAG
The DNA here is from genome assembly GCA_016271365.2 of Neoceratodus forsteri. Lineage (NCBI taxonomy): Eukaryota > Metazoa > Chordata > Ceratodontiformes > Ceratodontidae > Neoceratodus > Neoceratodus forsteri. The sequence continues at coordinate 394,714,994 of CM028135.1, read as the reverse complement.
GGTGAGGGGATTTGGGGAGAGGTGGGTACAGTGGGTGGGCTCAGATTGGGGGAGGGCGCCGCAGATAGCGAGGGACTGTTTTCTACTTTACAGGTTAAGAAAAAAATTAAACATTGCAGGAAGGTTTTTTCTTTGGACAGCTACATTTGGCATGCTGGGGTGGGCTCCCAGCATGCCACCTGCATGTTTCAGGGTTGGGGGTGGAGCCAATGGGGACTGGTCACCTCACCAGCAAATAAAAGGGTGTTTGGCAGGGGAATGATGCCAAGGGGAATGGATACCCACCGACGAAACAACTGTACCAGACATGATTAGGCAAGTTGGGCTCCCATTGGCAAATGAACTGGGAGGGGGCATGATGATGCACAGGGGATTGGGCACCCTGACATTGACTTTTCTGGGGACTGTGAGAGGCAGATGGCATAGCAGACGCCATGTCTCATTGAAATGTTACACCAAGGAAGGCACGCCCTGCGATGAGGTGGAGCTCCCTCATTGCAGTGGCTAAAATGTTTCAAGTTGGTGGCACTCTTTGCAACTGCTATCATAGACAGCATGCAATCTCATTCATGCCACACAGCCACACCTGAAAAAGCAGTGGCGTCACTGGCCAAAACATGGTCATGCCTCCAAAACCTGCTCTTCCACGCCAAGCAACCCCAATATTTTGTCTGGTACATTAATGCTAATACAACATAAAAGAGGTAGTGATTTTTTTGGTGCAAAATAGCAGTGGGGATTTAACATGGTGGTGTTTTTGTTTTAATTTTCGGGTCGGATTCATCTCTTGGCATATATGGCTGGCTGGCAGTTCTTCCCATGTGGTGATAGCAGAATTTACATGTTGTAAATCTTGCAGCCAGCTAATCAGGAAGCAGTATTTTAAGAGCCATTGTATACGCATGCACATACGCACATACGCATTTTATTGTATATGGGGTGTTTTACCCTTAAAAAGCCAGTGTGCTGCCTAAAACTAATATTACATTTTAAAAGCAGCCAACCATTATGTTCTGTATCTGAGGTACTTTTTCTTTTCCATTTGTTTAATTAGAAGATTGTCTACCTGATGTTAATAGGTGTGCTGTGTGGAACAGCACTATGCCTAACAGCTAGCTCTGCTGCCCACACACTACATCATCAGGACTGTGACCTCACTGACTGTAACATCACTGCTATTTAGTAACAGCAACTGAGTGACTGCCACATCATTCACCTGTGATGTCACTGTCGATGAAATCATAATGCTGATGATGCACTGGACTCTTCAGGGCACTGGCATTAGGGCACTAAGTCATTAGGCACCAATTACAGAAATTGCCACCTCCTCCCTGAGGTCCATCCGCCACCCTGGAGTTGGTACCTATATATGGGGGGGGGCACAGACCCCCACAAGAGGGATCATGGTGGGATGCATACCCCAAAAACAGTGATCGGTGACATTGCTGACTGATACCCTAATGACTCAGTGCCGGAATGCTGGCGCATTCTGAGGGTGGAACCCTGTTGATGTAATGTGGGTCAGTAGAGTTAGACATGTCAGCTGCCAGGCTAAGAGCTGTTCCACACATACAGCACAATATTATCACATAGAAGACTTTCTAATGAATAAAAGGAAAAAGAAAAATACTTCAGAAATAAAAAGTTACAACTGACTACTACCTAGAATGGGTATTATTCTCCTGTCTGCCTGTTTTGGCTTCACTAGCTCTTTATGATGATGTTGCTCTGATTGTAAAGAATTTCACCTGGGATTAATTGTGAGTAGTGCTGTGCAAAACTGAAACATTTTTCCAGGCAAAATATTTCCCATAATTTCACAATTATGAAAATTTCACCTCATGAACGATAATTTTGCCTGGGATTTCAGTTTTCGCGTAATTTGTGAAATTTTTTCATAAAATGCTTTGACTGACCAATTTCACCCATCCATCTTACATTTCGCCTTGTGGCGAAAATTTCACCCACATAACTTCTTGATTTCGCCAGTGAAATTATGCTCCAAAGGCAAAATTTGCAGTGCATTTGAGTAAATAAGTCTAATATCATGTGTAGGTTGTTTACAGCACAGTCTATTGCTTGCTGAGTTGGAGAGCAGTCTGTTGTCATGCATCACTGATAATAAACCCTTTTAAAACCTCTTTAAAACTTGTTTTTGAAAGCTAATTGCTCCCAGATATACAGTTTGTTCCCAGTGCTTCTAGGGAACATTTTCTAATTGTGTGGATTTTTGCATAATACTTAGTTTAATTCGTTTTTAGTTTTGTCTGTGTCTGTGAAGGAGTTGAGTGGGGTAGGGTAAGTGTGTAAAACTGCAGGCTATGTCTAGCCTTTTATAAACAGATTTCTCACAAACTGTGAGTGATTTATCTGTATTAATTTTCTTGTATCTTGATAAGTATTTTTTCTCTGAAAAGTTACTCCTGTCTGAGAGTTCCTGCTCCTTTTAGTTAGCCTGTGTTATATACCATTCTTCTGCTTTTAGTTGTAAATTCTAAAGTTGCGAACACACAGTGCTGATCCTTTATTTTATTTTTTTTATTTGTAGTCAGTTCTGTTTGCTGTTAACTTGTGTCACTTAAACTGTGAAAAGCAACCGTTCTATATTTTTGCATGGAAACTTAAGCACTTTTAGTTGATCACCTGAACTTGTCCATATACAGTTTCACTGCTTTGGTGAATTGCTCCCCTGTATTTTATTGTTGAAGCTTGCCTCTGCATTGCAGTGTTCCGCTGTTACTTGACTTTGGTTACCCTTTCCCTGTTACAGCATTGTTTGCTACCTGACCAGTGCAATATAAAAATAATACATATTAATATAATAGTTGTCAAGAGATTGCTGATCCCATCCATATTGTTGTAGGCACCTTTGTCGATTTAATATGGTTGTCTCTGCCATATATAAAAAAAAATTATAGTAGTTAGTGCTACACATTACATAGCTTACGTTGTCCAGACATAGGTGATCTGTGTTTAAAGTAGGTTATCTGTGCCCTTTTTACGGCTGCAATGGGTACAGCCTGCAGATGTTTTGCATGTACAAAAGGGCTGATGTTATGTTTTCTGTCCATGGAACTGACTGAAGGTGTAGTCTCCTCCACCTTACCCTCCTCCAAGAAATGTTTTCCGCCCTCAAATAAATATGCTTTCATGTTAGTCAATGGTTGCAGGGCACTATTTTCTTTCTTAAATAGGAGGTACAAGAACTGGAACCTGAGTAGTAAGAGGCAGCATTAGTTTTTTTTGGGGGAGTAAGATCCACCCCCACCTGTTTATTTTTATTTATCAAGTCTAGGATTACAAATACCTTTGAGCCTTGGCTCTTTTACAAAGGTTCCACGTCAGAGAAATACAAATTATGGGAACATCAAGACAGACATTACAACAATGTGGACATTGCAAACAGAGTACAGATTAATACAATTCAAAGCGTAGCATTAGCAACAAGAGCAGTAGCGGCATTTGTCCAGAAAATGAACAACAAAACACCTCCACCGAAGCTCCTAAAGATTCACCCCACCTTTTTTGGTTCATGTGGGAGGGACATGAGGTGGATCTGTCATCGGTTCTGGGACCCATACTGTTCCCTATATTCCTAAATGACTTACTGCTCATCTGCTCTACTACCTCAATCCACATGTATGCAGATGACACTGTACTCTTCTCCTCAGGTTCCGACCTGAAGTGGTACAAACTAACCTCCAAGCGACTTCAACAAAGTACAGCAATCATTCAGCTCTCACCAGCTCTTCCTAAATGTAAAAACTGTCATGATGACTTTTGGCACACGATAACTCCTTGTCCGGATTCTATCCCTTCCCTATTTCCACACCCTGGATGGTCAAAAGCTCGAAGATGTCTCCACATTCTGCTACTTGGGGGTATGGCTCGACTGCCATCTTTCCTTCTCAGACCACGTCAATGCTATTTAAAAAAAACTACACCCCATGTTTGGTGCACTTTATAGGAACTGCAGTTGCCTCCTTCCCCCCCCGTCCGAAATGAACTGGTCCAGAAGATGATACTCCCCTCCTTTGATTACTGTGACATTGTTTATGGTGCAGCCCCTAAGTCCACCCTATCTAAGCTGGACACACTTTTTAATGCCTTCTGCTGCTTTGCTCTTGATGCCTCACTCCTTACCCACCACTGCGACCTCTACCGTTCCCTGGCGTTATCGTCCCTCGTAAACCACCACATTTCACACTGTGCTAAATATGTATCTAACCTATGGCTTGGCACCATTACTTCCTACCTCTCCTCTGTGCTCTCAGCTTCCCCCTCCCCCACCTATTACCTTAGATCCTGGGACTACCGCCAACTATCAATCCCTAGGTGGAAGACTACTGCTGGGCAAGCCACCTTCTCACACCGGTTACCCAAGCTATGGAATAATCTCCCACCTCAAATTTGGCATTCCTCCTCTGCCCACTCTCTTTCAACCACTCTATCTAACTTCCTTACCACTAATTGCTCCTGTACCTGATTCAGCCATGCTTCATTGCTCCCCTCCCACTGCCCAACCAGCGGTCTTAGCTTTGCTATAAATGCTGGCATATAGCCCCAACCTATGCACTTTTGTCCTGTGCCTTTTTGTCCTGCACCATCAAGTGTTCTATGTCTCCTGTTACTCATACCTGCATATTACTGTGTGCTAAATTTTCCCTTGTATTGCTGCTATATGTCAGGCAATTGTTATATGTTCCATACAATATCCAATGTACTCCATGCATTGTTGCTTGTAGTTTAATGCAATTGTATCCATATGCTTCTATTTGCCTCTGTTATTTGCTCAGTTGATAACCTGCATGTTATCCAACCCCCTTGTACCCCCTCCTCACAGGTTGCACCGGGAGACGAGCATTTTGTTGTACAGTGTGCCTTTCCTGGTGAAACTATTTCAATAAATAAATAACTAAATAAATAAATGTTGGAATAACTGACTATTAGAGCTGCCTGGGAAAGTAATTAAGGAGTGCCTGAAACTGTGTCTAGGCATACCCCTCCCTGCCCATACACATAGACATCATGATTTTTTTTTTTAGCTCTAAGCATGTCAATATTTGGCTCTAACAGAATGGGCAAGTTGGGCATAAAAATCAAATAGAAAAAAAAGGGATCAAGCAGGTGCCTTTTCCTTTATCAGATACATGCAGACAGAAGGTCACAAATCCTGTATGACAAGTTCATTCTATGGATGTTTTCCATGTAAAACAGAAATATTGTTATTGTCATGTCTGTAGCATCATTGCAGCCAATAAACTATTATTTATATAGGTACTGTAAATAACAGGTTGTAATTCAGAAATCCAGTTTTGATAAATTTGTTTTTTTAGCAGTTCTGTAAGTTTTATGTCTCTCTTATGTAAGAGTGCATAGCACAGAAACGAAAGGGATTTGCCTAATTGATTGTTGTTTGCATGAGAAGTGGGTGTGACAGTGACATACAACAGTGAAATTTAACAATTGATTTTTGGCCATTCTGGGACCTGAAGTTTAACAGTAATGTGTGAAGAGAATAAAGTTTTGTGTTTTGTGCATTTGAATAGGTTTAGTGCTTTGAAGTTAAAAGATAAAAATCTATATACATAGTGTCATGGGCACTTGAAAAGGAAGTAGATACTACTGAAATAAATGTTATTCTGATTATTTATTTATGTAGGATTTTAAGTGTAGTTCTGCCTAGGTCACAGACACATACTCTATAAAAAGTACATTTAAGGATGGATGCATTAGTCAATGCTTGTAGTAGCAAAATAAAACAAAAAAATTATACATTGTGTTTTTTTTTTTAATTGTTTAACCAGGAGTGGCACACTAAGCAGAAAGCTTGTTTACAGGGCAACCTAGAAGCACATGGAAGTTAAGTGACTTGCTCAGGGTCACCCAGTATGCAAGTGGGGGCAATGGGATTCGAACTCAGATCTCCAGATCTGCAGCTCAGAGCCTTAAACCACTGTGCTATACTGCCTCCCTACTTAGGGCAGTCATTTGTTTTATGGTTCATGCTGTTAGTGTAGTAAGCAGCAGTACATTGCATCGCAGGTATAAAATGTCAATAAATTGGTCATGCAATGGATGTGTTGAGCAGTTACTGAAGCAAGAAATGTATTTAGGATAGTACAATATTCCTGTTAGAAAACTGATAAATGTGTGACATTTGCATCTCAATTTCAAGGATGTCCTTATGGGATGTCACTGTACAATGTAAAGTAGTTATATTTTCCAACTTGTCTGAGTAATTGCTTTATACTATCACTGTTACTAAATTTAAACTATTCTATGAAGGAAAGTTAAGTTTACGTAACTGTCTGTAAATGTATTAAAAACATTTACTTGTCCTTATAATGTAATGCATTAAATGCTGTTGCTAGGTTAAGAAATCATATAACAGCAATAGAGATGAAAACAATGGGATGCATAGGAATTTGAAAAAAAGTTTACATTAGCAGGAGCAGTGTCATGACTTCACCAATTTTTTTATAGCTTCACTCCAGATTTTCAACATTACCATTTTTTTACATCTCCTCATAAACAGTACAGTTGTCATTTTTACATCCTGTTCAAAATGTGTTTTTGTACCTGTGGTGCCAAATGGCACAGTTGCAGTGCAAAATCACCTTTCAGCTAATGAACTGATAGTGTCACTGATTATGCAGTGGGGTCATAAAAAGCCCATGCTTAAAACTTGGAGCAAAATATCAAGAAAACGCCAAGGCATTAGGGTTTCTGACCATAACACTTGCCTACCTGAAGTCGTATTGTGCTAACATCATCATTTCCAGCTGCTGTGTGGTCCTATATGGTTAGCTGCTGGCGTGTGCTGGAGGGCGTGAAGCTGGGTTGACTGCCTCTGGTGCTGTGGAGAAGATTTTGGTTGCTGGCGGCCTGGGGTTCTGGTGGCTGCTTGCGTGCTTGAGGTGAACGCTGGACTGGACTGTGAGGAGGAACGCTTCATGGTGGAGTGTTGGTTCCTATTCGGGGAAGGATTATCGCTGAACCAGGAAGAGGAAGTAATCGGGATCATACTGTGACTGGATTTACTGTATGGAGGAAGCATTTGGGACAGACGAAGTTGTGGATTATTTGAATTAAATGGTCCAGATTCCCTGGTCCAGACAGGGTAGTGGGTTTCTCTGCCTCAGAGGGCGGTGGAGTTAACCTTGCTTCCTTAGTGGGGGGGGGTACCATCGGAGGGTGGTTCAGCCTGTCTCATTGCTGCAAGGGTCTGGTTGAGTCTGGACTTCTGGTCGATGCATTTCTCTGGATGTTTGCAGGATTTTACTGGAGCTGGATTTGTGTGGACTGCTACTTTGGTGATGTATACTTGAACTTTTTTGTTATCTTCAATTATACTTTGGGATACGACTGGGAGGACCAAAACCTGAGCTATTTAGTTCAGTCTTGTGAGAGAAGACTGTTTAAAAGTTTTTTGGGCCTACTAGTGGTGAGAGCACAAAAGTGTGGATACTAAGAAGAAAAGACCTTGAACTCTTGTTTTGGTTTTTCCTTTAGTATTTTGGAAATTGAAACTTTGGGCCAAATTTTAAGGGTTTTGTGTAGGTGGAAAAAAAATCCTTTTCTACAGTGGTGAGAGCACTGTGGGAGGGGGTAGATGGACAAGTGCTTCTGATACATTTATGTGTACCACATTGTTATGGAATGTTTTATCCTTGATAGAGTATTTTGTTAGGGTTTAATTTTAGTTAGTTTTGTTTTGCTTAGTTATAATAATTATATTTTGTTATTTGTATGTTGTATTTTAAATTTTGTTATTATATATTCTGTTGGGGTTTGTATTAGTTGTGTTACTATGTGTTGGAATGAAAATAGGACAGTGGCTATTATTCCCCCTCAGGCTCGGGATCTCCATCCTTCTTCTGTCCCCTCTGTTGTCAGGAGTCTATAGAAGGTGTAGGGCTCTGGGGATTGTGAGGGGAGGAGGAGGGTGGGGCTGGGCCTGGGGGATGGAAAGGAGGGCGGATAGGGATAGTGAGGTCAAGGAGATGCCCTGGGCAAAATGGGCTCAGGAGAGGGTTCTCCTGTCTTGTGCCCATACCCAAGGGTTCTGGTTACCAGCAGGTAACACGGTCATCGTCGGAGGTCCATCCTGCATGGCGGTGTTGTGCAATGCTAGGTCTATTAAAAACAAGGCAGCTATTATAGCCCGATCTTGTTGAGTCAACTGACTTAGCTTGCATCACCGAGACCTGGCTGGATGAGAATGCTGGGCCAGTATTAGCTGCAGCAGTTCTGGATGGGTACTCGGTGATACATCGCTCGAGGCAGGATTGTAGGGTCGGGGGTGTTGCCATTTGTTTTAAATCAGAATTAGGCCTGATGGAGGTACCAATGGGAGTCACTGGATCCTTTGAGTGTGTCTTAGGTGAGGGTGTGGGGTGCAGGATACTTCTCGTATACCGTCCACCAGGTGACGGGAATGTTTTCCTGCAGGAAGTGGCAGACTTCATTGTCGACCTAACATTGGGGTCTCCCAGATGGTTGGTTTTGGGTGACTTCAATGCTTGGGTCGACAATGAACTTCACATTTTGGTCAAGACTTCCTCCAGTTGATGTTATCACTGGTCTTCACACAGGTAGTTTCCTCCTCGACCCATATTGGTGGGCACTCATTGGATCTGGTGTTCCTTCTGGGGATGGGGATATCTGATGTGGTGGTGGAACCACTGGATGGTCTGACCATCACTCCATTAGGTTCAATTTTGAGGCCACCCCTACTAGGTCAGCCCCTTCGGAAATGGTCCGGCACCACCCATTGAGGGGTGTGTCCCCAGATGACCTGATGGCAGTACTGGACCTATCGGATCTTCCAATAGATTGCTTGGATCCAGGTGACCTAGTACTCACCTATAATAGGGCAGTTACAGGGGCCCTGGATTCTATTGCACCTGTTCGTGTTCGTCCACTCACTCTTCGCCCCAGGTCTCCGTGGTTTGATGAGACCATGAGGGAGCTGAGGAGGGTTGGACGAAGGCTGGAGAGGCATTGGCGGAAGTCCGGTCTGGATGATGACAGACTTAGTTTGATGGACCATTATATGGCCTATCAATCCACAATCTCTCATAAGAAGGCAGAGTTCCTGTCCAGGGAGATAGCGGCTGCACAGAATAGACCAGCCCAGCTCTTTCGGACTGTGGACAGACTGTGCAATCCAGTCTGTCTTCAGCCCGGGAGGGCCTTTTCCACAGAACGGTGTGAGGAGTTTGCTCTTTTCTTTGCAGATAAGGTTGCCAAAATCAGATCGGATGTCCGCTCTTCCCTCTCCAATGGGGGTAGTGATGGTCGGCTGGAGATGTCAAACTCCCAGTTTGCATGGTCTGACTTCAGCCTTCCCAAAATCGAGGATATTGTGATGGTCATCCGACCGCTATGACCAACCAGCTGTGACTTGGACCCTGGCCCCACACGTCTCCTAGTGGATTGTGTGGATAAAATTGGCCTAGTCCTGGCTTTGATAGTCTGGAAGTCTTTGGAGAGGGGATCTTTCCTGAACCCCTTAAAGAGGCTATAGTTAGGCCTCTTTTAAAAAAGCCCTCCTTAGACCCAGATTGTCTAGCAAATTACAGACCAGTCTCTAACCTACCCTTTGTGGGTAAGGTTATTGAGAAGGTGGTCGCATTGCAATTGGAGGATCATCTGACCAACAACAATATCTATGATGCTCTCCAGTCTGGATTTAGGAAAAGGCACAGTACTGAGACAGCACTTGTTGGTGTACTAAATGACCTCCTAATAGCAAGAGATCGTAGGACCCGTTCTATCTTGGTACTTCTTGATCTCTCTGCAGCATTTGACACTGTTGATCATGGGGTGCTGTTGGAGCATCTGCGGTCCATCTGTGGACTATCTGGTATGGTCCTTAGGTGGTTTAGATCTTACCTCGAAGGTAGGACTCAGAGGGTGGTGTCGGGAATTTTTCCCTCAGCATCAGTCTCCCTGCCTTGCGGGGTACCACAGGGCTCTATTCTAGCACCTATATTATTCGCGGTATATATGCTGCCTTTGGGAGCAATTATAAGATGATACAGACTGGGTTTTCATTGCTATGCTGATGATACCCAGCTGTATATGTCTTTTGTGCCTGGCCAGGATGCTGCCTTGTCGGTATTTAATAACTGCCTTGCAGAAGTCCAAGAGTGGATGAATGGGAGTTGGTTGAGGTTAAACCCGAGAAAACTGAGGTGTTGGTTGTGGATAAAGGTCGCTGTGAGGTGGGTTTGCCAGTTGGATCGCATTCTGGCTTATGGCTTGCAGGCGCCCCACTGACAACCTCAGATCAGGTGCGGAATCTTGGTGTAATAATTGATGACCACTTGACGCTTAAAGCTCAGGTGTCAGCAGTGGTCAAAACTTCCTTTTTCCATCTGAGGAATATCGCCAGGGTGAAGCATCTGGTTCTTCCAGAAGATCTTCCAACATTGATCCACGCCTTTGTTACCTCCCGCCTTGACTATTGCAACTCCCTGTACCTAGGGCTATCGGGGGTTGAACCTCGCCGTCTGCAGCTAGTGCAGAATGCGGCGGCCAGGTTGTTGACTGGTTCTTCTAGATCCAGTCATAAAATACCTGTGCTTCGTGGACTGCACCGATGCCAGTACTTGGCGAATCACCTTCAAGGTCGGTCTTCTGACCTATAAAGGTCTACATGACCAGGGACCAACTTACCTGAAAGAGCTCCTTCACCCCTACTGTCCCTCCTGCCCTCTCTGATCCACTGACGAGGGATTGCTGGAGATTCCCAGGGTCTGTTTGAAATCTTTGGGGGCTAGGTCATTTAGCTTCATGGCCCCGACCCTGTGGAATTCTCTATCTCATCAGGTGCGAAATAGTCCGACTGTCCTGATCTTTAAAGGAGCCTTGAAAACCCACCTTTTTAGTCTAGCTTTTAATGATTTATAATAGTTTTAAACTCTGTTTATTTATTGTTTTATGTTATTGTACAGGCGCTTTGAATTGAAGAAAAGCACCTTTTATAAATAAAAATTGATTGATTGATTGATTGAACACCCTGCCCTGAAGGGACTGACAGGCATCAGGGGTGTGATTTGGGATTGTCAACAGTAATGCTGAAGCCATTCCACCCCCCCACCCTGTAGCCAGTGACAGGTATTGAGGTGTGCCTTTGACTCTTCAGCCCCAAAGTTCACTCCATTCTCTTATACTGTACCCATTTCAGCATATTTCCTTATGGAATGGGGTGAGTATAAAGTTTGAACACCCCAAGGCACACTTCAATACTTGTCTGTGTCTGCAGGGTAGGGTGAGGTGAAATGGCATGAGCGTTGTGGGCAATGACCCAAAGGCATACCCCAATGCCTATCCATCTCTGCGTGGTGAGGGTGGGGTTGGCATCACTTCAGTACTTCACTGCCATTCCTATTCTGCCTGTCTGTCTCTCTCTCTCTCTCTCTCTCTCTCTGTGTATATATATATACATGTCTATGTAATTATCTATCTTTCTATCAATTGCATGTTTTGCTATTTTTACCTATTTCTAAAACAAACCTGCATATTACATTTGCCTGCACTCTGAGCACATACGTATGAAACTGTGTATATTTGTACTCCACTTCTGCATAGACCTCATACTTTCCTAATATTCCCATTATCACAAGCATAACTGCCTTGACCTTATCAAAAGCGATCTCCTCTGAAAGTTATCTATCATGTTCTCTGTTAACAGTCCATCATTACACCTGAGTTCCTGACATCAACACATTGCTTAAATGTAACTTACATCACCTCATGAACAAAACCATTTAAAAAACAAACAAAACAAACAAAACTGTGTAAATAATCCCAAGGCTGAATGTATGCCAGCCATTACTTTTTCATGTACTGCCACCTTCTGTACCATAATGAGGATTTGCATATGTTTCCCATGATGCTTTGTATTGGGTATGTGCAATTGTGTTTTCTTTAAAATATGGCTGTCAGCCAATATCATCTAGAATAACACATACCTCAGTGGCATTTGCTCTGGGGTTCTTTTGTAAACCTATATTGCTTCCTATTCCTTTCATTAAAATGTACACCTCATATATTTTCCTAATAATTGTATGCCTTCCTTAGAACAGAAACTAAAACAAATCTTACTACTTACAAATCATTGTGTTGTTTCTCCATACCTCCTTAACAATTTCATAACTTCACTAACTTCTTCATGCAGCAGTGGTGGATCTGACCAGATTTTGTTCCCTGTGTTGCTGCTTTAATTCTTGTTTGGGGAAGGAAAAAAGTTACTTTTTTGTTTTTACTAGAACAAGCTACCATATACTGTATTAGTTGTACAGAGTGCTGCTACCTGTCCTGATTGTGTTTGGACTTGGAAGGAAGCCAGTACTGCAGGTGTGAGGTGTTATTCACACAGTTAGTAATACGTCCTTTCTTGATATGCTCCCAGAGAAAGACAAAGCTTTGAAGCAGCAGCATATAAAAATGCCTGCTAAGAGACAGTCCAGTACGGGGGGGGATGAGGCAGCTATGAAGTCCATTGAGGAAAGTACAAGTTCAGTTCCAGTTCCCCAAAGCAGTGAAAGCACACCTATGTCTGCATCAGTGTCTTCTGTGGGCTCTGGTAGTGCAGCAGGTACCAGCAAAGGAGTTTTTCAAAGTACTGGCATACCTGTGTCACAGTTTTTAAGGCCACAACTGTTGCACCCATGCTGGTGGGGATAATGACAGTAAGAAGAATGGGGACACTGACACCAGCACAGGAACAGTGGTCCAGGAGGAGGGTGATACAGTAAGTCTGTCGGTGTGACTGTCCCTATTCCTGCAGGAGTTGGTGATGATAGTGTTCAACCAGAGTCTGATAATCCTGGTGATAGGGATAGTCAACCCCCTGAGGGGATCAATCAATCAAATTCTTTATTTATCCAGGTGAACACCATTGAGCAAGCTCATTTACAAGGTGGACCTGCAATAGATAAATCAAGTAACAATGCATTTATATACAGACAAATAGACAGTAGATGCAAGAGTACAACAGTACAGGAAGGCCTGCAATAGACAGGATAAGTAAAAATACATTTGGGTTCAGGTAAAAGACAGTCGGTAAGGGTATACATAACAATACGGTAGCAAATCAGTAAAAATTTATACCAGATACAGCAACATACTGTACATAGTTTAGTATTCCTGTAAGGTAAAGGCATTATAGTCCAGTGAAGAGATTAGCTGAAGTGGATGCTACAAGCGAAGAGACATACATAGTCAGTTTAAAAAGACCCAGGTGTATCAAGGGGGAGACATGTGTCGGGAGAAGTGGGCAGCCAGTGGGGGGGGGGGTCTGGAACTGGGATAATACTAGGAGCGAAGGAATGGGATGCTGTGGGTATACAAGGAATAGGTGGGTGATGGAGAGATTTAGGGCAATAGATAAGTAGGTGGCTCAGGGACAAGTTATGCACTGATACAAGAAGGAAGGAGGATGGGAAAAGCAGGGAGGATGTGGAAGGGGGTGTAAGTAAGCTAGGATCATTGGAAGCAGTTGCAGCCTTCTGTAATGTATTTTGAGTATAATGTCTTAAACACAGTGAGACTAACAGGAGTCCTCAGTTTCAATGATTTCTGCAGCACATTCCAGAGCTAGGATCGTTGGAAGCAGTTGCAGGCTTCTGTAATGTATTTTGAGTATAAGGACTTAAACACGGTAATACTAACAGGAGTCCTCAGTTTCAGTGATTTCTGTAGCACATTCCAGAGTGACGGTAGAACAAATCCTATGGCAGCTCTCCCAAAATGCGTTAGGGCTTTGGGCACTTTCAGAAAAATCAGTGAACAGCCTTCTTAGGGCATAGGTTCCAGGCATATTGAGAGTCAGGCAATCAACAATGTACTGCAGAAGTTTGCCAGTGATAGCTCTGTATGTCCAGAGAGCTGCATTTTTATTTCGTCTGTAGTGTAGGGAGGTCCAACCTATGGCCGCATATAAAGAGCAGTGATGGGTGGAGAAGGGGAGACCAGTGATGAAGCGCAGGGCTCTGTGGCAAAGTATGTCCAATTTACCGAGGTATGAAGTAGCACATTGGCTGTATATAAAGTCGACATAATCAGTTAGGGAAAGGAACATAGACTGAACTAGCTGTCTCTTGGCCTCTGTAGTTAGTAGGCAGTTTAACCTGAAAAAGAGACCTAGTCTCTGCCTCAGTTTTAACAAATCCTCCAGGTGGTCTGCAAAGGAGAGTCTGAAGTCTAGCCAGACCCCAGGTATTTGAATTTTGCACAATTTCAGGGTTTCTCCTAGGAGGGTGGTGATGGGGTAGAGCAGGGAGGCTTCACAGTTAATAGGTGAAAACAGCATCGCTTTGTCTTTTGCCATTAAGTAGCAATTTTTACTAAGGAGCTGGTATTGAAGTATATTGAAGCCAGTTGTAGGTCGCCACAGGCGTTTCCAGGAGTTGTATGGTTTAGGTAGATCACTGTATCATCTGCGAACAGATGAATTTTCACCTCATGGATGCCTGAGTCTATATTGTTGATGTAGATGGCAAATAGGAGTGGCCCCAGGATGGATCCCTGTGGACGCCTTTTAACAGATTTGAGGGGGAGAGCTCACTTTCGGCCTTGACCTGTTGGCGGCTATCAGAAAGGTAGTTGTGGAATCAATGCAAGGAGGTAGAATCTAGACCAATAGCTTTTAATGAAGAAAGAAGAGGCTGTGGTCGACAGTGTTGAGGGAGCCTTACTTAGGTCTAGAAAAGCGGTGCAGACAAATTTTTGTTTCTTCTAGCTCGTCACTGCCAGTCATTTGTCACCTTGGCCAGGGCCGTGATTGTACTATGTTCAGTTCTAAAACCAGATTGCATTGGGTTTAGCAGGTTAGTATCATCTATGAAAGATTTCATCTGGGCATTCACGATTTTTCCAGAAGTTTTGATAGTACCGGGAAAGAGAGATGGGCCTGTAGTTGTTTAGACTATAGGGGTCTCCGGATTTAAGCAACAGAATAACATGTGCGGTCTTCCACAGTTTGGGAGGGTCCCTTGAGAAAGGGACAAGTTAAATCACATCTATAATCGACTCTTCCCTCTCCCCTTTTTCTACCCCCATATCTGTCCCTTCCACATTCATTTGACCCCGGTTCCAGCTCTAAATTCTCCATACCGTATCACTATATATCTTTTTATATTAGATTTTATTTGTGTTCGGTGCACTTGATATGTATATTTCTTTATGTTTATGAAAAATTGTGTCCTACCCAAAATTAGCTGTATCTTCTGTTCCAAACATATACTACTGTCTATGCTACCTGTTGATACTTTGTATATACTGTATTATTGTATCTCACTTTATTTGTATTATTACTATTTTCTGTGTGTTGCATCCCATGTATATTGTCCCTTGTTCCTTGTTAACAAACCCAGATCCACCTCGAAATGAGCTTGCTCAACTGTGATCGCCTGGTTAAATAAAGACTTTGATTGATTGATTGATTGATAAATAGATGCGTAATAGGTAAGCCAAGACATGATAGGCAATCTTTAGGTAGTATGGATCGAGGTGTCAGCGCCAGCACTTTTCTGGTGTCCAAGTGGAGGAGGAGATCTTCGCCCTCTTTAGTGAGGCAGGAGAGAATGAAAGACTGCATCTGAGGGACTAAATCCTGAAGGTTGCGTGGTAAGCTGGGAGCATAGGTTGCATGCAGGTGAGTTATCAAAAGCTAGCCCTGCAGTAGCAAAGTGATTGTTGAAGGCTTGTAGTATCTCTTTATTGTTGTTGATAGTTACATTGTCAGAAATAATGTTTGAGGGGACAGTGTATCCTGTGGTATTACCAGAAAGTTATTTTATTGTGGACCAAAACTTGGTAGGGCAGTTGGAGGCAGTGTCAAGTTCAGAGCGATAGAAGTTGGACTTGGTTTCCTGAATTAGCTTTGTACAGTGGTTTCTGGCTGTTCTGAAAAGATGCCAGTCTTCGGCTTTGTGGGATTTGCATGCTAGCTTCCAGAGCTTGTCTCTTTTTAATAGTACTGCCTTGATGTCTGCTGTAAACCAATGGCACTTTCTAGCCTTTATGCGGTTTTGACTAAGGGTACGTGGGTGTTAAGAGCGCTGGATACAATTTAGTGGAAAATTGCATATGCTGTTTCTACTGATTTGGCTAAATAGAAGGTCTGCCAAAGCAGGGAGGCTTTCAGGTCATTGATATATGCAAGCGGGTCAAAATTCCGTTTTGATCTTTTGGTAGAGAACTTTGCTGAGGCTGTTGGTTTAGGTACTGCTCTTATGCCAGCAATAAAGCAATGGTCACTAACATTGGCAGAAAAAGTCGCATGGGAAGAAATGGGTTTCTTACTAGAAGTACATCTAATAGTGTACTTTTCATGGGGTTTTCTTACTGATATAGTAGGTTCATTAATAAGTAAAGTGAGCCCATGAGAGTCACAGAAGGATTGAAGTGGAAGAGATGCACTTGACAGCCAGTCATAGTTAAGGTCCCCTAGTATAACTGTTTCCATTGTGTCGGTACTCATAGTAGATGATAGGTGGGACAGGAGGTGTGACCCCGAGGATGGGGGTCTATAACATCCTATGACATGGAGGGCCATTGATGTAGATATTTTGATTTTTAAGGACAGGCATTCAAAGGTATTGGTAATTGATGTAGTGTCGAGGGTAGCGACCGTAAACTTGTCCTTAAATAGATGGTTTCTTACGCCTCTGGTTATCTATCAGCTCTGAATAACAGATAGTTGGGGATATTGACCTCTTTGTCTGACATGGATGGACGAGCCAGGATTCAGATATGACAAGTACATCCGCTTCATGTGGATAGCCCAAGCCTGTACTGAGGTGAGTTTCTTTAAGAGGCTACACACATTAACATGCATAAAGCTGATACCTTTATACTGTGAATTTTGGACGGTGAAGGAATTGTTGTATACTAATTAGGCTAAGTTTAACATTACCTGAGCATAGCAAGAGGAGGAGTACAACTTTCTCAGGGCAACAAGTGGTAATTTGGAAGAACTAAACTTTCTTTGGCTAGTGGAAGTATTGGCATAAGAATGCAAGGACCTATTCTTTGTACTGTTAAGTCCTAGTGATACACATGCTAAGACCCTAGCCATATGACACCAGTAGATGCAGATACTGGGCCGAGTAGGTAACATTCCTCAGGTAGGTGACGAGATGCTGGTGGCTGCCCGAGAGGGAGACTCAGCTGAGCGGGTACGACAACTTGAGGGCATAGCACGAGTTGTATAGGGACTCCATGAGTAGACATTCTTGTGGAAGGGGATACAAGTCCTCTTTGGGGTAAATTCCATCTGGCGTGTACCCTAATAAGGGTAGGGTGCATAAGGCGGTAAAGAGGTAGAGCCAGATTGCAAGTTCCATGATTAAAGTCTTGGGGTCAGAAAGAGAAACAGTTGTAAGGGCTTAATCTGGGCAAGGTATCACCAGGTAAGGCTACGTGCCACGGGGTCTGAAAAGGGATATAGGTGCCGATGCCACTTGAAGGGAGCAAGGAGATGTTTCTATGGTAGAGCGACTAGAGATAGTTACGAGAAGTCATAAACCTGATCTAAGAAGTATTACCAGCTAAGGCTACACACCACAGGGTCAGCAAAGTGATGTAGGTGCTGAAACCACTTGTAGGGAGCAAGGAGAATTTACTATGACACAGCGACTAGGGACAGTAAAAAGAAGTCACAAATCTGATCTGAGACGACTGGTAGGGGAGGCTGCAGTGGATTAGTTAGGATGGGACACTTGAACCTGAAGTGGTAGCCCAACATTTATATGTCTGTGGGTGTCCGAGGGAGGTGGGGAGGATAGATTTGTAGGAAAGCCAATGGCAGGGGAGGGCAGGGCAAGGAGGTCTGTATAATAATGGTCAGGGAGGGGGATGGGTGTGTGAGCGTAAAATTTGCGGCTTTGCCATACATCTCTGGATCTGGAGTCCAAGCAAGTGGTCTCGGGCAGTGGCTTCGGAAGTGCCGACCACCCGGTGGCTGTGGTTTTTGCGGTGGATGAGCTGGGAGCCCTGGAGGGTTCTCGAATGAAGGGGAAGAGAAAGCGAAGCCAATTAGTACTGGTCCCAGACAATGGTTGAGCTACCCAGTGACAAAACTAATTTACAAATGAAAGGGTCAATTTTCTTGGCACCCTGAAGCTCAGTTACAGAAGCAAAGGAAAGGGCTGTTTCACTTAATCAATCTAGCAAGAGCAGTTTGCAAGCATTACAGCTTTTTTTAGGCAGTTGACAAGCAGATTCTAACAAAATAGGCATACATTAGCAAGCATAAGTAAAAAAAAAAAAAGCACCTTTTTAGCTCAGGAGACAGAGAAAAGATAAGAAGGGGTGAAGGACCAATCGGAGCAAGCCTGGAGAAGGCGCTCGCACTCAGATTGGTTTGCAGCTTTGCCGTACCTCTCTGGGTCTGGAGTCAAGCATTGGTCTTGGGTATGCTTGCTCGAGCGCCGACAACCCGTGGCCGTGGTTCTTTATGTGGATGAGCTGGGAACCCTGGAGGGTTCTCGGCAGAAGTAGTAGGAGAGAATTAGCGTAGTCAGCCTTATGAAGGGGGAGAGGAGGGAGTGGTGAGGTAAGGGGCTGTTAGAAATGTGGTTCTGTGGGGCAAGAACGCATTCTAGGAGGTGTTCTGCAGCTTTAAATTTGTGTAAGGCAAGATGGCCAATGGGAGGAGGTGCACAGAAGGGGGAGTGTTTAGGTGTACTTAAGAACTTGTGGATGAGGGGTGGGGAGAGCGAAAAAATCACACAAAGAGATACACAAAGGAGAGAATGGGAAGATTAAGGGGTCTAGCTAGGCTAAAACAAAGCAAACAAATGGTATTTTACTCTCTTTTTTTTCTACCAGAATGAGCAAATACAGGCTAGTAACAGTCCTTAAACAAACAAAAAATCAGTAGTAGGAATCCCGGTTTTCAGTTTAGCTGTAATTGGTATTATGTGCATGCACTAGTAGTGAGGGCCAGGCAGCACAGACTACAAAATTTGTGCACGGGCATGCAATTAGTCCTGGAAAAGCAGCCACGCTAGATTCCAGAGCTAGCCACTCAGGGAGTTCACCAAGATGGTGAGCAGCCAATGGTGGCACTGCAGTCAGATGGTGCCAGGAATTTGGAAAACAATCCAGGATCTTCGCTGCAACAGCCGCTGAGGCTGAAGATCTGGCTTCGCAATTACCTGTGCTTGAAGAGCAGTGGGCGGGTGGCAGCAGGCAGGCTTCCGGTCTCGCCGCAGTAGTAGTCGGCGGGCAGCTCAAGCTTAAAAGCAGCTACGAGGATGAGGTGCTTGCCCGAAGTGGGCAGCAAGCCTGTGCTTGTAGAGCAGTGGGCGGGTGGCAGCAGGCAGGCTCCCGGTCTTGCCGCTGTAGTCGGCGGGCAGCTCAAGCTTAAAAGCAGCTACAAGGATGAGGTGCTTGCCGAAGTGGATGTTTCCAAATGAGCTCATGTGCCTGTTGTTCATTGGTGGGTGCAGTTTTTGAGATACCACTCCCAAAAGTTATTGAAAAATGATAAACTGCACAACCTAGAGAGTCAATAGCATAAGCATATACAAGTATGATGCTACATTTCTTTTAATAGAGCTTCAAATGTTCAAAATTCTGGATGAATACATAGGCAAAATCTACCCCAGGGCTTCGCTTACTGTAAGGCTTCATGAGGGGCAATGTTACAGAGACACTAATCCATTTATATAGTCCTTTCTTGATGACATCACTATACTTCATCAGTATTTTCAAATTAAATATTTAATTCATGACAAAGGCATCAATATAATGTCTGAAAAGACTTTATAATTCAAAACTTAAAATCCAGTTACACAGTTAAGACATCAAACAGTAATTATAATATAAATCAAATCCAACATTAATTCTATTGTTACATTTAATCTCCCTGAGGGGATGGTTGTAGAGAAAGAAAGAGGTGCCATGCAAGAAGACAGTGATAGGGAGAGGAGGAGGAAGAGGAGAAGGACATCATCAGCATCGGTGCTGATGACGACGACTGGGATGATCCCTCATAGGAGCCTGAGTTTAAAAAGGTAAAGGGTGATGTAGGTCAAGGCCATTTACATGCACAGCCTGTGGGTCAGGCTGTCACCAAGCCTATCAGAAATCTCCCAAGCAGTCCAGTCACCCCCCTCCCAAAAGTAGTCTTATGGTAATGATGAAAGCAACCCAAAAAGCAAAACATCCACACTTGTTTCTCAGCTCTCCAGTCCCACCAGCAGCATGTTAATTCCAGAGGTCAAAAGTCCCTAGTTTGGGACTTTTATGTTCTTGATCCAGCTGATGAGACCATAACGATATGTCAAGTATGCCAAGCATGTGTTAGTCAGGGAAAAAGGGAAGCCACATAGGCACTGGTGGCCAACATGCCCTCCTAAAAAACAAACACCCGCTGTGATGGCAGCAACACCAGAAGGTTGCCAGAGCTGTTGGTGGGATCTCCTTTGGCAAGTTAAATCTAACTGGGAGCAGTTCAATACAGCAGGATGAGGGAGGTCAGAGTGGGTCGGTAGAGGAGGATGAGCAATCCTTTGCTTTCTCGAGTAGTGGGCATAGTAGTGGAGGTGCCACTCCAAGTCCCTTGACTCAGAAAAGTACACTGTCACACCACTCAAAATCAACCAAAATAACTGGTCTCATGTGGTCTTCACAGCCCTAAGAGTCAACTGTTACTTCCTTAAAAGAGCAACATTGGTGCAACAAGTGGAGCATTCTGGTCGAACAGCCCCAAAGATGCAGCTCACTCTGAAGAATATATCCTGAGCGGCACTCAAAGTACTCCCAAAATCATGCTGCGTATGTGAGTTAAATTCTGCCATCGCTGAAATGATGGCCATTGATCTGTTGCCATTCTCATTCATGGAGAATGCTGGGTTCCGAGGTTGCTGGCCTGTGCCTGTCCCAAATGGCAGGTTCCAACGTGAACCTATTTCTCTGAGCTTGCCATACCAGAGCTGCACAGTTGAGTTGCTGATTCCATAAGACATGCAATGAAGCATAGTGCATCAGAATGTATCCATCTTAGCATAAAATAAATAATTAAATAAATAAATTAGCATGGATATGTGGACCAGTGGACAAACAGCAGCAAGCTCATGTCTGTGCATAACTGCACACTGGGCATAGGTATCTGAGGTGGTAGTTGATTTTGGGCCTGGAAAAACCTGCCTGAAGCAAACTTGTGGTGGTAGCAACACCCCTGGAAGTCGGCAACATGCAAACCTGAGTATGTGATATGTTACTGGTTCTCACACGGGTGAGAAAATGCTTAATGTTCTACTGGATGAAATTGATGAGTGGCTGCACACACTGTCACTTACAGCAGAATTCATCACAAGAGATAATGGCTCAAATGTAGTGAAGTGCATTAGCGATGGTGGTTTTTTTCAGGGTGCCCTGCCTGGCACACTGCCTTAATCTTGTTGTGCAGCAGTTTCTAAACCATGCAGACATTAAGGAAACTGTGACTGTCACCCATCACATCTGTGTACACTTCACCCGCTCTGCAAAGGCCCATGACCATCTGCGTGAACTACAGTGCAACAACCATCTGCCTCTATACTGTACTGAAGCTTGATGTTGTGACCAGGTGGAGCTCACGCTGTACATGATTGACCAGCTGTATAAACAGTATAAGGCTGGATCAGAATACCTGGTGGTGCACACCACCGTGACAGTGCTGGAGTGTCCATCGCTCTAACAACAGGACACTGGCACCAAGTGGATAGGCTAATACATTCTTTGTCCATTCGAGCATGCTTCACAGGCAGTGAGTGGGGACACTGTTGTATAAGTTGATCCATACCCTCATACTATACGTGTGCTGAGGCAGACACTGGTTAATGTCCGACACCAGATGGAGGCAAGAGGATATCATAGCAGTTGGAATCTAATGGATCACATGCTCCACGTGCTGGACCTGAATACCCATATATCTGACATTGTTCAGTCGGACAAATTTGCAGCTGCTACCATGCTTGATCCATGCTACAAATGTGGCCTGCCTTCTATAACTGAAGGAGGTCGTCGGTGAGTGCAAAAGTTGACAAAGAACCTCATTAAACAGGTATCTGCTACACAGATGAAAAAGGCACATAAGTTATGCATGGCACAGAAAACGGGTGTTGCTACCACCACCAGCAGCTCACAGACAGCCCAATCTGACAAAATGGGTAAGGTACAGCAGAAAATGGCAAGCAATCCGATTTGGGATGTTCTCTATCAGGTGGGAGCAGAAGATATGGAAGAAAAGGATGAGGAGACAGATGAGGAAGCTGGACTCAGGGCAGCAGAACAAATGGTGGAGGCCTACATGGGGGACACAAAACACCTTGCCATTACTGACGAGCCATTGCAGTACTGGAGCAGCAAAGTGACTGAATGTATAACACTAACATCAGTTGCTGTGAAATACCTGAGCTGCCCACCATCCAGTGTCAGTGTGGAATGAGTGTTTAGTTTGGCTGTGACCATTGTGAGTGACTGTAGGACCAAATTGTCACCCAAGAATGTGTCCATGCCAACATTCTTCAAAATGAATACAAAGCACATTCCGCATAACACAATGATGTCAATGGTGTTGCCACAAGAACTGTGTCTCGGTGATGAGGATGATGTCAGTCCCTCTACTAAGGCATCCACCAGTAGTAAGGTGGATGAAGCAGCAATGCTGAGACAGTTTCCACCTGGTGAATCTCCAGTCTTGAAGACTGTGAGGACTGCTTCTTGGAGGGTGTGACAGTGGAAGTGGAACAAGGCTAAAGTTACTCAAAGGACCCCCCCAAACACTTTCAGCTCAGTATAGTGTTATAAATTATTTTTATCTATCTATTACTGTATTTGTGATGGTTGTGTTATCTGCTGCAGTGTTAATCAGTTTCATTTGATTACCCTTTGCCCTAAACTGCGGGGGACCGCCATACTCTGGCGGTCCACTGCAGATCCACCCTCATCAGCCAATCTGGTTACTCTCACCACCTCCCAAAAATTTTGAATTCCCTCCTCTCTCAAATTTGTCACTCATCCTCTCACTACTACATCAGCTCTGCCCTCAAAAACTACCTTGTACCTAGCTGTTCCTGCTATGACCCTCCCTAATTCCCCCCTCTAAGCCCCTGACAAACCCTACCCCCTTTCAGTACCCACACACTGCCCCTGTTGGACCTCCAACTCCCTCCCCCCTAAATACCAGCACTCCTCTCCTTCTCCCTATTCCCTCCCCTACAGGACTTCCCTTGCTTTCTTACTGTGATTCTCAATCATCCAAAGTTGTACCAAGGGCTTGTCCCTATCATCTCTACACTGACAACCCAACTCTCCCCTCCAATTCTCTTGCCATCCCAGTCCCCTTACAGGGTTTCTCTCCATCCTGAAAGGCTGGGATTCAGCCTCTCTTCTCTCTCACCTTCACCTTCTCTTCTGGCCTTCCTGAAGCCTACTCACCCTCATTGCCTTCAACCTGCTTCCCTCCTGTCGTGCTCTACCTCTGCCTTGTGCAGGCAGGGTTCTCAGTAAACTGAAGTGGTCAGGCCCCCAGCAGACCCCTCTCCTCCTCCCTCTTCCTTCCCATTCTCCTTCCATCCACCTAATTCTCTGCCTACCTACATATATGCCTCTTACCCCTTTCCTCCCCCCCCTCCCCTTCCCCCCTCCATTACTTAGCCCTAGTTATGGCTAACCCTAAATACTATTGCACTTGTAGACAATTTGCACTTCTAATATACCTTAGCTAACTTGTAGTGTCTGTGTTACTCCTCACTAGCTTGCCCTAGATCAAACTACTAGAATAATCTTCAGTCATTTTCTAGCTACACAGTTATGTGTCACTTAATGCTTGCCTTTAAATGTTATTGTGTGCTATTGTATCTATCTAGTTCAAAACTGTTAACAATGTATCTATCTAGTTCAAACTGTTAGCATTCCGCTATTTCATTGCTTCTGTACAGCCTACTCAGTTTTATTTGAATGCAATCAATTGTAAATCTTATGTTGTGTACCAAATCTCTGTAAACTATGCTCATGTTCCCTACCCCCCAGGTCGCTACTGGAGATGAGCAACCTGTTGCTCAGCATGCCTTTCTGGTGAAACATTTCAATAAATAAGTAAATAAACAAATATACTTTTGTTTGGTACAGCAGCAGCAGTCAGATTACTGTAACCCATAAACATTTGCATGATTATACAGTTATAATGTTTCACTGCCAAAATATCAAGATGCACATTTTACTTTTCATTTCAACTAACCCCATCTTAAAGGAAGATTTGTTGTCTTGACATCTTTAAAAGTGCTCATGCAGGAGTCTGGCACATGCCACACCCGGCCTTCCCCTCCTGTCACCTGACTTGCCCATGCACTCCATGCAAAAAATAAATATTTTCTGCCACTTACTATCCTCAATATGTTGAAGAACCCTCCTAGTACAAGCAAAGTATGAATGTAACTTGCTCATTCAACCGTTAACACCAGTTGAACAGATTTTGCAAAATGGTGAATGGTGACCATCTTCAAAGACGTAAGTCATTAATTAAAAAGTAATCATCATACAAAAGGCTCAACAACATCCAATTCCCCAAAAAGATTAATTATAAGTAGTATGATAGTACTTGTACAGAAACTGTGATGGTCCCTATGGGGGGAGGCGTTTGCTGCCTGCAGTTTGGCTTCTATATTTTCCTAATTAATGAGCTCAGCCACCTCAGATGACTAGACAAGACATTAGCCCCCTCCACCTAATTACTAAAAACTGTCTCCAACATCCATTTCCACATATACTTCCTCCCTGGATGTGCTGTTTACTTGTTAATGAAACCAGTGGCCTACATCACAGTTCAAGCAACCCAGTCTGTCTTCCACACACCAGCTCCTGCAGGGCCTGGATTTAGTCATCACGCAAACAGACATGGGATGAAAAGTCACCAGAGGAAAATGACCTAAGCAGGAACAATGACAAAAGACATAATGGATACTAGTCCATCTGCATACCTGGTGTTAGCAAGCAAATTAGAAGCAGAGAAAAAAATATATACTTACCATACCCCGTGAATGTAATTAAACTGCAGAAATTGCCTCCAGAAGGAATATACAAGGCACATGAAGCACAGCAGCAGTCATCCAGATTCCACATTCCTCTTCCCCAGCTGCATACCTGGAAATAAGATAAAATGAAGAACAAATTTTGAGGATTGTTAAAAGTTCCACCCCTCCCCACCCCAGACCCCCATCCACCCCTCCATCCCCACTGAAACCCCCTCCCTCCACTGAAGACCATAAAAATTAAGAAACACTTACCTCAGGGCTGTCTGTGAAACTGGAACAGTTTCACAAGTAAATGAATTGTCCACATCTTGAGCAGCAGGAGCAGTATGTAACATCACAGGGAATCACCAAGGGAGGTCAACAGTGAAAATGCTGACCTCCCACACAGCGACGGCACAATACCGATGCAGGTATTGTGCCACCCAGTGTCCGAGTGTTTTCTGTGGGGGGCTTCACCCCTCACACCACCTGGACTTTAGGATTATCAACTCCAGGTCAGAGTTGGTCCAGGGAGGGGCAGAATACTGGGGCAAAGCGAAACATGAAAAAGGACCATTACAGCGACTGTTGCTTTAATGGTCTTTTTTGTGTTTCACTGTCGGGGTGTCGAGCTGAAGGGGGGCACCTCATCACCGGAAATCCTGAATGTTGACAAAAGCAAAAGAACACAATTACTATCAAACCTGACATGTGGACTGCAGTAACTTACCCAGTAATGGACAAATAAATACTTACTGTCTGTGTTGGGAAATGTGGTGCATTCCAACATCCCAGATCCAAATCCTGGCCTGGCATGATGATGTAATCCTCAGCAAACTGAAAATAATACAAAAGCAGTACAAACATATTAGAACTCAAGACACCACAATACCAACCCACCAACATCCTTCTCTTGAACAGAAAAAAAGATACTTATATGTGCAGCAGCAGCAGTACGGACTCTGTGACAATGATCCATCAACCAGCCAAAACATTACTTCTCATGGGAAGTTGGCAGCTAGTCAGAGCAGCAGGCAGCAAGCTACAGCAGCACCCCAAAATCTCATTCCCTCCACACTGTACAAGTTACAACCACAGAGTCAACATAGCCAAACAGGACAGCAGCATTGGGAAATGATAATTCTACATTTTTTCTCACTTAATTGAGAAACCAGCAGCAGGAGGAAGCAAGTGCAAGTAGCAGCACCATTTTGCAGGAGGAATTAATTTTCTCAACATGGCACCCCATTTGGCTATTTCATAATTCCCACAATAATTGCTTCTCCTTCTCTCACAATTTTGCCATGTGTTTTTCTGGACTTACTGTATAAGACCTGTTCTCCACACCACAGCAGCTAGTTGCAACAAGATTCAGCCTGAAATCCTTTGCAAACAGTGTTCAAAGCAGCATTTTAAATCTGGGTGGTGGCAGGACATTATATAACATCATGACTGAGAGCAGATTTCTGTCTCAATTTTATGTAATATTTTTCATGTAACATTTCTGCACTTGTACAGCCTGTTTTGCACTAGTGGCAAAAAAGTCAGCCTGAAATCATTTATAAACAGTGGATAAAGCAGCATTTTAAGTCTGGGTGGTGACAGGGCACTATATAACATCATGACAGACCAGATTTCTGTCTCAGTTTTATGCAACATTTTTCATGTAACATTTCTGGACATGTACAGCCTGTTCTGCACTAGCAGCAACAAGTGTCAGCCTGAAATCCTTTGTAAACAGTGGCCCAAATAGCATTTTTTGATCTGGGAGGTGGGAGGGGGGGCACCATATAACATCATGACTGAGACCAGATTTCTGTCTCAGTTTAATGTAACACTTTTCATGTAACATTTCTGGACCTGTATGGCTCTGTTCTGCACTAATGGCAACAAGATTCAGCCTGAAATCATTTGTAAACAGGACAAAAAGCATTTTTTGTCTGGGTGGTAGTGACACTATATAATATCATGACTGACAGCAGATTCATGTTTCAATTTCATCCTATTTTGTTCCAGTCATATTCATCATCTTACCATGCCTGCTCTGCACAGCATGGCGGCAAGAGGCTGTGTTAAACTGTGTCCAAAGTGCACATTTTGGACTGGGTCATGATGGACTGGTGGTGGGGTGGGGCACTATAAAACATCATCATGACTGGAGGGGAGGGACACCAAGCTAACATTTGTGGCAAACCCAGGGGACATGTGCTGAAGTGGTCGAGTTAGTCAGAGCAAATGACCCAAGACCATCCAAGGGTGCCGACAACATTGACTTCAGAGTTCTCTGTCTTGTCTGTGACTCCCTGGCCATCCCTCTCACTAACGTCCTCAACCACTCCTCTGCACAGGGTCCTTCCCTAAAGCATGGAAGTGTGCCATTATTAAACCTCTTCTCAAATATGGTCCCATGGATCTAGTATCCAGCTACTTCCCCATCTCCCTCCTTGCTCATCTCTCCAAAATCTTAGAGAAAGTGGTCCACAGGCAAACCACAGAATTCCTCTCCAAATACAACTTGCTCAAGGAGGCCCAGCATGGGTTCTGTCCTCACCACAATACCAAAGCTACCCTCATCAAGTTCACCCACTCCATTGACAAAGCCAACAATGAAGGCCTCTGCACTGGTGCTGCATTTGGAAACCTCACCAAAGCCTTTCAACCTCATTTATAATAAAGTCCTCCTCCAAACCCTGGCTGGCCTCCATTTCTCACCAAAGATCTGCCTCTGGGTCAAGGACTACCTAACAGGTAGCTCCCATTACACCATTATGGTGGTGTCCTCTCTGAATCCTGCCCCATCAAATCGTTGTTCCCCAAGGATCCATCCTGGGCCCTCTGTTCTCCTCTCTGGTCGTTAACTCCTTACCTGACATCTGTACCTCCTCTGAACTCATTCTGTATGCCAATGATGCAACCCTTTTCTGCCAGGATAAAAACCCCACCACTCTCATTAACAAACTCCAGTTCAATTTCAGCAGACTTCACACCTGGTTCATGTTCAAAGGTCTAGTACTCAACTCCCCCAAAAAAATTAAGTTCTTGGTTTTCTCCAGCCCCTGCAAACCCCTTGGCCTTGACCTTTCCCTCAATGACAACCTAGATAACTCAATTGAAACAAGAGTCAGTGAATTCATGTACCTTGGCTTACTCCTGGATTCCCACCTCAATGTCTATGCTCACACTAGCCTCACAATCAAAAATGCCCTCCAATGCCTTGGTATCCTCCACAAAACTAAGCATTATCTTAACAGGGAATCCAAATCCCTCCTAGTTTCCAGCTTCCTACTTCCTTCTTTGACTATGGTTCTCTTGTCTCCTCCCCCACCCATCCATCAAAAATATCTCCAGACTCAAGCTCCTACCACAATGCTATCCATTTTGCCTCTGGCCTCCTAAACTCACACACCACTTTGACCTTTATTAGCTCACGGTCGGCCCTCACTTGAGGCTTGCCTCAACTGCAAGATGGCCACCTTCTTCTTCAAAGTCTCCCATGGGCTGTTCCTGATTGCCTCCTCTCTCTTCCTAAACAGCTGCTACCACCAAGACCACTAGACTTCCCTCCACTCTCTCTTTCATGGTTCCTTTCTCCCGGACCACTCGAGGACAGAAAACATTCTCCTTTATGGGACCCAAGCTCTTCAACTCCCTACCCCTGGAACTAAAACTCTGTCCCTCCACAAATGCCTTAAAACAAAATATCTGGAGACATTTCTCCCTCACAAACTCCTGCACCTGCTCACAGCTTTCATATGGCTTCCCTACTGCACTCTTTTCCCCTCACTCTCTGGTTATCCACCTCTGGCACTTACCCTCTCTTTCTAGTACTTTTAGTACTGTTACTCCACCTCAGCTAATTTTTTGATTGCACTTAAATGTTTGTTTCCCACTGTTTATTATTTCATTGTGAAACCCTCACAGAATGCTAATGTCACCTTTGTATTTGTTAAATCACCCAGGTTAGCTCTTGGTTGCCCTTTTGTCTATACTGTCCTAATTGGATATGTAACTGGGTGTTAATCCTAGCTGTAAGTTAAATGTTTCAGCCTATGTCATGTCACATGACTGTATGTAACTGGACACTTGTATAAATGGGCAGCAATGCTCACATGCCTATCCAGTATAACGAAAAAAAAAGAAAAATAAAATGAAATGTGTTGTTCAGCACAAAAACATATATAAATTATGTTTAACTTCGTAAAAAAAGTGCTTATGTTTCTATGATTTTTGTGTACATATTCAGACTGATGCTGCACACAGCCAACAACTGCCACAACATCACAAAGCTTTGGGAAACATTTTTGTTCATAGGAATAAATTACAATACTTGACATTTGTGGATAGGAGGAGGAAATACATACAGAATGACTAACATAAAACAAGAAGAAAGGTAAAGTGTTTATGGGCACAGACTACTGTAAGTGACTGACAGTAACACACAAAGGAGGGACTTGCAAGGTCAGGGCAAGGTATTCATATAGAGGGAAAGGAGGGAGCATAAACATTACATAACACACAAAACGGTAGACTAGAAAAGAAACAAGAGGATATAGAAGATGAAGAGGATAGAAATGTTTTTTTTACTTTTTTGTTTTGTTATTTTTGGGGGTGTGGATGAGGGAAGAGTGACAGTAAGAAAGCAAGTGCAGGAAAAAGAAAAGAAAAAAAAATTAGCTGTCGGTGCTGCGCTGCCTCAGTAATAAATTATAATTTCCAGACTGTAATTACACGATGCTGGCACCAGGCCCCAATTCTGCCCTGCCACCACCACCACCACCACCACCCCCATGATGCAGCTCCACCAGGAGTTCCAACACTTTCTGTTGGACCTCAAGGGTTTCCTGAGATCCCCTGGCCTCCTGGTGGAACTCGTCAAACTTCCACGGCACAGAGCTCCCACCCCACACGCGCACAGCTGCCAGGTCTTCTTCACTCACTGGAACAACATGAGCAGCTGGGCTGCCGCATGCTGTGCAAGTTCACCAGCATGAACACAGTGCTGCCGATGGCTGTGGGTGAGGGAATGGGGTGCTGCTGCTGCCTCCTGCTGCTGCTGCCACCTTCTAGTGCGGCACCTGCCTCTGCTGACCCCTGGCCCCTTCCTCCTGCTGGTCTCCTTCCCCTTCTGAGTGCTCATCCCAGGCCCCACTACCTGCTGCTGCTGCTGCCACCTCTTGTTGTTTTTGAGCCACTCTGCACAGTGGTGGTGGTGCTACAGATGGCTCCTTTGGCCACCAGTACCAAAATGCTACCCTTTCTTGCACCTTCTCACAGATCTGCTACACAGATTGCAGATCACACACACACTATTGTCGCCGGTGTTTCTGATGAAAAAACACCACACAGCTGACACTTTCAGGGGGGCCACCACCAGCTGATGTCCCGGGGGCCACATCGTGCTCCTGCTGGGGGGAGGCAAGGGGCTTATGCTCCTGCTGGGGGGGGCATTGGTATCCAGCTGCTGCTGCTGGCTGTGGGTGGAGGCCACATGTTCCTGCTGCTGCTGATGTTGGGGGACAATGGGATCCTTCTGCTGCTGGGTGGTGGGAAGCACATGATCATCACACTGCTATGGGGGGGCAATGGGCTTATGCTCCTCCTGGGGAGTGGGGGCCACATGCTCCTGCTGGGGGGTTGAGGGCAGATGCTCCTGCTGGGAGGGCTCAGACCTAAAGGCCCACCTGTCAAGCTGAACACTTGATCCTGCTGTCTTCTTCCCAGTCCCCTTGTCCCTACCTTTCCCATTATCCTCCTTATTTATTAAAACAAAACAAAAGTTTGCCTAACAGAAAAAAGAAAGGGAGAGAGTGAGGGAGTTACACACATACACACACACACACACACACACACACACACACACACACACACACAGTCTACAGACACAGAACAGAAGTTGAGCACACACCAGAAACACTAATACGCAATCTAACTAAATCAATTATTTTAAACTTATGTAAAAAAAAAAAACACAAACAACAGCACACAACACAGCGCAAACCCTAGTCTGTTGCTGGCTGCCTGCTTCTCTTCAAGTCTCCACTCCTACAAAGGAAATGAGTCACTCACTTTCTGCCCATATACAGTCACCCATATGACCTGCCGAGAGTAAGTCATGTGACAAGCTTGCTTAATTTTGCCTAATTTCTCTTAATAGTAACACAAGGCGAAATTTATGGTGAAATTAACCGGCAACATTTTGCTATAAGGGCATAATTATGTGAAATATTTCACAGGGCAAAATTTGTGATTTTGCCGACATTTCGCTGGCAAATTAAATTTTGCAACATCTCTAATTGCAAGTTGTATAAATTATTGTCTGTCCTGTGACTAAAACTGACACACACCCTGAGGAAGACCGATGTGGTTGAAGCACCGGGGTCATCTATTGTGTCTTCAATTCTGAATAAACTCACCTTTTGCTATATAACAGAGTGTTGGTTTCAACCTGAGTGCAGCCTTTTTGTTTGTATTGCACTTGCGATTATTGCCTGCTTCAAATACCTTGGTGTGTGACTGGACAGCAAGCTTGACTTCTCCACCCACATTGATGCCATCCACATCAAGCTCTGCTTCAAGCTCAGTGCCTTGTGTCACATCAAAGATTGCCTTTGATTCTAAGTCCATTGTAAATGTATCACCAAAATGATGCTCCCAGTGTTTGACTATATGGTTTTGGTCTATGGCACTGTCAATCCTCATCTCTTGTTAGGCTAGACACCTTATGCAGTGCTTTCTGTCTTTTGGCATCTAATGCTCTTCCTTGCACCT
Source organism: Neoceratodus forsteri (assembly GCA_016271365.2). Taxonomy (NCBI): domain Eukaryota; kingdom Metazoa; phylum Chordata; order Ceratodontiformes; family Ceratodontidae; genus Neoceratodus; species Neoceratodus forsteri. The sequence goes on along the minus strand of CM028135.1, from coordinate 394,683,204 downwards.
ATCATTGCTCCCTATACACCTCCCTCTCTATACCTCCCATTTCCTTCTGTCATCTCATGCACTGTGCATCCCTCATATTCAAATTCTGGTTTGACTCTCTACCTGCCTAGCTCTCTTCTATCAAATTCTATCTACCTCTTATACTCTTCACTCTTGTGACTCCGGTACCTTTTCCATTTGTCACTCTATTTCTTCTGCCGGACAGTCTGATTTTTCCTGTTCTTATCTACCCTATATCTGGAACAATCTCCTTTCCCTTATCCACTTCTCTACCTCCCATTTCTTCCTAAAATGTCAATTTGAATGGCTTGCTGTGCCCTTCTGCTCGTGTCATGGCTTTAGATGATGTGTACTCTCAAGGGCCTTAGCCTACTGCACCTGCTCCTGTGCTGTATGACTTGAATTTGGCCCATACAGTCACCATTTGTAATTGCTGCACGTTATCATCCTGTATATTCTTTAGTTATTTGCATATCTTACTTATCTTTTATATCTTGAATATTATATGCTTTAAGACTTGACATCTGCCTGTATACTATCAGTATTTGTATTTGATGAGCTTTACTACCTTGCTTATTTGTTTATATATTTTGTATCTCTTCTATATTTACCTCCCAACTTCCTCCCTCTTAGGTCACACCTGGAAATGAGCCTTGGCTCGGTGTACCTTTCCCAGTTATGAATTTTTACTAAGTAAATAAATATTAGGTGCCACCACATTCCAATCAGAACACTGGTGGGATCTCATTAGGATAGGTGTAGTGATGAATTACCTAGGACACCATGCCTTTTTTTAATAATTCATAAACCCAGGATAGCCCAGATGAGATGCAGCATCTCATTTTCCCTAGGATCCTGCCTGTTTCTACATTTGGATGGAGTGGAGCATGGGGAGGCTAGGTGACTTGCTCAAGGTCACACAGTAAATAGTTGGTCCTGGCTGGGTTTGCACCTGTACTCATCTGGTTTCTATGCCAGGGATGGCCTGGGTGGGGTGGAGAAACAGTGAGTGAAGGTAAAAGGGAGAACAGTAAAGGCAACAAACCTTTGCACCAAACAAGTAAGCAAAAATGAGAGGAAAGACAGACCAGTATGGTTCTGGAAAGAGGTGGCTAAAATGTAAACCTAAAGCGCAGTATCTAGAAGGTATAAAGACACACAGAGGTAAGAGGAAAAAGGAGGTGTATCAGGGAAACAGGGAAGCAGGAAAGCATTAAGGAGTGCAAAGGCACAAACTGAAGGGAGAGTAGACCAGGGGTAACAAAGAGGACAAAACAATTTTCAGGTATGTAAGGAAATGAGGAAGGCCAGGGTGAGATTGTAAGGTTAATAGTGGGGACCTTTGCTGAGGGGGACCAGGGAAAGGCAAACATCCTGAAGAAATACTTTTGTTTGGTGTTCGAAGAAGAAGAAGAAGAAGAAGAAGGGGTGTGGCCATAAAGAAGTAACAGAAGCTTTGGAGGGAATGAGGTAGATACTAGTCCTTTTTCAGACAAGAAAGTCTTATTTATTTTATTTATTTTTATTTATTGAAATCTTGGATTACAAATACCTTTGAACCAAAGGTTCTTTTACAAAGGTTCCACATCAATCAAATTTAACAATATTAAGAAAATGTGGAATAATAACAACATCAACAGCAGATCATTAATAAAGAAAAAAAACATGGGTACAAACGTAACAAGAAAAGCAATAGTAGGTAGCTTACAAGACTAGTAGAATGTTGATCATAAACATTGCTGTACTGTATGTCACAGGTATATAAATAGGGAAGAGTATTTAGGTAAGGCAGAGATGAGGGAGGAGGGGAGGACATGTCAAGAGTATAAGTATGGGTGAAAGTAGGGAGAGGCAAGGGCAGCCAAAGATGACCTTTGTTAAGAATGTATGCAGAAAAGCTGGGGGAGGGAGTAGGGGTAGGTGGACAAGAGAAAATAGGGGAGGGGAAGCAGCCAGCAGTGACATTGTCAGGGGGAGAAGGGAGGAAAAGGTAAAGGGGAGGAGCAAGGATGGGGGAGTGGAAAAAAAAGCCTGGAAAAACTAAGTGGTAAGTGGGAAAGGGGAAGCAGTAGGTGGCGGGGTAAGTGTAAATGTTGAAGGGAAGGTAAGTGTAGGTATTCAGATTAGTGAGTCCTGATGGGACTCGCTAATTTGAAGGTGGACACAACAATAGGGTTAGACAGGTGCATCCAAGGGTATTGAGGGAGCTCAGGGAGGTACTCCCTGCACCTCTAACAGTCCTATTTAACAGCTTACTGGAAACAGGAGTGGTTCCAGAGGACAGGAGGAGGGCAGATGCAGTCCCACTTCACAAAAGTGGCAGAAGGGAAATCCTGGCAATTATAGGCCAGTCAGCCTGACATTTGAGGGGAGTAAGTTAATGGAATCCCTCCTGAAGGAAAGGATTGTAGATTATCTTGAACCCAATGGGTTACAAGATCCAAGGCAACATGGGTTCATGGGGGGATCATTTCAAATGAATGCAATAGATTCTTTGATGGTGTGATAAATTAATTACACCAGGGTGGAGTGGTGAACCTGGTTTAACTAGATTTAAGTAAGACTTTCAAACCTGTTCCACATAGGAGACTAGTAAGCAAGCTGGGTAGCTTAGGAGTGGGTCCAAAGGTGGTAAAGTGGATAAGAAATTGGTTAGGTGATAGGTGAAAGAGGGTGGTGGTAAATGGAGTTCAGTCCGAGGAAGGGAAGGTGACCAGTGGGATGCCTCAGGATCAGTACTGGAACTGGTCCTCTTTAATATCTTTATAAGTGACACTGCAGAGGAGCTGAAAGGGAAGGTCTGCCTCATTGATGATGATGACACCAAAATCTGCAAATGGGTGTACATTCCGAGGGGGGTGGAAAGGATGGGCAGAGACCTGAGAAATCTAGAGGAGTGGTCCAGGATGTAGCAGCTGGCTTTCAATGTGAAACAGTGCAAAATAATACCCTTAAGGCGCAGAAACCCAGGGGTGGAGTACAAAATGGGTAGAGTGGTATTGACGACCACCAAGTGGCAAAGAGACCTGATGACCTAAAGGTGACCAAGGAGTGTGACAAGACATTTTTGAGGGCTGGTCAGGTGCTGGGGTGCATAGGAAGGGGTATCACCAGCAGAAAGAAGGAGGTGTTGCCTCTCTATGTTTGCTGGTAAGACCCAACCTACAGTACTGTGTCCAGTTCTGGATACCACATCTCTGGAAGGACATAGCCAGAGTGAAGGCAGTCCAAAGGAGGGCAACAAATGGTGCAGGGCCTGCATCAAAAGCCCTATGAGGAGAGACTAATGGACTTTGCCTTGGATGAGTGAAGGGAGAAGGTGGAAGGGGGATATGATAGAGAACTTTTAAATACCTCACAGGGTAAATAAGGTACAGTAGGGAAGTATTTTTCCAGGCAAAGAGGAACTCAAGAACGAGGGGACATGCAATGAAGCTGGAGGGGGTAGATTCAGGAGAGATGTGAGGAATTGCTTCTTCACAGAAAGAGTGTTGGATTCCTGGAACAGCCTTCCAGCAGATGTGGGAGGTGAGAACAGTGGTGGGGTTAAGACTACATGGGATAGGCACAAGGGAATCATAGTGGAAAAGAAGTGGGGGAGAGAAAGCTGTAGATCAAGTGGGTTCTGTAGTGATAATGTAGGTAGGGAAAAATGGGCAGACTGGGTAGGTCATGCGGTCCTTATCAGTTACCCTGTGTAAAAGTATTTTGGGTTTTAAGAGCCAGCTTAGAAAACTCTTTAACGGTTATCTGAATGCATTTGTTTTTGATGTACTGTTATATCTGCCTACATTGTAGGTAATGATGTGTTATTTATCCTTTACTTGATGTTTTTATGTAAACTGGTTGTATACAGAAATGAGCAGTTATGCCCATATGCTTATCAGTGTAAAATTAAATTAAATTAAATAAAAATACCTCTAGAAAGTGGGCAATCTTTACAGGAGATAAAAAGACTATGGGCACCTGGTGGAGTTTAGACTTGGGGAAGAATAACATTACCTCCATTTTTGTAGTATTTTACACTAGTTTAGTCAGGGGATGCCATGACTAAACACAGTTCAATGTCTTTATGCATCTTGATGTAGTATGCTTATGCAACTTGTTGAATAAACCTTCATGGCCATTCGCCTCTTGTTCCTCAAGGAATACCACCCTGTAAAGATGCCAAAGGCAAAGAACCCTGAAGGAGGGTTCTACCCCTAGAGGTGCTGTGGGAAGGATGCCCTTAGGCTAAAGCTACCTGAGGAAGGAGCCCCGAGGAGAGAGGCGAGCTAATAGAGGAGGCGGGGAGGATAATGGGACAAAGAAAAAATGCTTCTAAGTAAAGCGGGAAGGATGGATTCTAAATAGCTCAGGCAGGGGATGTGGCTAGTTGCTTCAGCCCATTGTACCACAGGTGAAGCATTTTAATTCAATGTGCTTCTGCAACTTGATGTAGTGTTGTGTTTATGTAACTTGTTGAATAAACCTTTGTGGCCACTCACCTCTCCTTCCTTGGGGAATACCACCCTGTAGGGATGCTGAAGGAAAGGAACCCTGGAGGAGGGTTCCACACCTAGAGGTGCTGTGAGTAGGATTTCCTTAGGCTAAAGGTACCTCAGAAAGGAGCCCCAAAAAGAGTCTAGAGCAGAAAGCATTGCAGAAGGTGACAAGTAAGTATCTTGTATTGAGGACCTACATGTAGGTCATGTAGGAAGTAAGCAATGATACCCGACAGGGTGGGCGTTATTGGGATATAATGGACCACCCAGGGCAGTAATGAGGCCCGACGCCGCAGGCGGAGGGCCTTATAGCCCCTGGAAGGTCCGTTATATCCCATAACGCCCACCCTGGAGGGTATTATTGCACTTAGAAAATGGGTTATAGGTGGCATTTTTGCTTAATATTTAAAAAAAAATAAAAACATAAATATACAGTCAATTATAAAACAGTGAAAAGTTAGTTTTACTGTAAAGTAGTACCTGTGCTTGTGCCAGCAGAGGGCGCTGATGCCATTTAAATTAGCATTTTCACTTTTGCTTTGTTGTCTCCTGGGTTTTTCTAAGAATCACTAATAAAAACATTTGGTGTCCTTTTCGACTTTTGGTTCTACCTTCCACAGTACAGCACCATAGTTACCCCGAAATTGCTCTCATTGCTGTTTTTTTCTGTGTGTTTTGTTTACGTTTAAAAGGACCTGCCCTTTGACATGGAGGTAGCTGTCCCTTCTCTCCTGGGATTTCTTGTGCAGTGAAGAAGTTGCTGGATATTGAGAGTTCTCTCTCACCTTCCCTGACTTGGAGTTTTGTTTACTTTGTGTTTTTTGGCCAGTGCATGCTTTGCTGACAGAGTCTCTTCATAAAAATACCGGAAGATCGAAATGGAGTTGCCATGCGCTTCTAAGTGCAGCGCGAGTGTTGAGTGTCTAGCACTACGTTAGGCACAATATCGTTTTCCCTATTGAGTTTTGTGACAGGAACAGTCCCTAGTTAAAATAATTAAAAAAGAGTCTGCTTTCTGCACTGTCCCCATTACTTTGTATTCAGTTTAGCAGTGCGTAAGGGAGGTAAGGGGGTTCCCGTTCACCAACTAGCTCAGTAGCGATAGGGCAAAAAAATGGCAGATGGCGAATTTGAAATTCAGGGTGCAGTAATAGCCTAAGTGATGAGGGCACCCGAACTGGAACTTGTTTTAGAGTGGGCGTTCTTAAGAAATAACAGCCCGGGTGACAGGGTGTTTCAGCCAATGAGAATGCGAGTTTTACTTTAGCCATTTTCTAATTGTGTATTTAGGACTTCCAATGAGGTTATGGTAGTTGCAGGATGCGGTTATCTTCTTGACATTCATAAGAATGAAAAAAGGCAGTAGAGATAAAAATGTGTAGCCATGAGAAATATTTATAACTTTTAATGGATGAAATATGTTTGGGAGACAGGATCCTCCACAGGCATCATAAATGGAGTTTCATGGGTAGAGTTTTTAACAGTTGCAGTACATGTTTTTATTAATTATAATTATGCTTCCCCTGACTGCCATATAGGTATGGGACAGTTCTGAAGGTGCAGTTTTTACAGTATTATTTCTGTAACCTCCATGCAGGTAAAGAACAGTTTAGAAGATGCTGCATTTATTTCATATTTATTATTTCCTATTCCCATTACCTCCATGTAGGTATGGAACAAGTTTAAATATGCAATTTTAATATAATTAAAGTTCCTGTTACTTCCAAGTAGATACAGGTCAGTGTAGAAGATTCTGCTTTTACAATATTTATTTAATATTTATTATTCCCATACCCTCCACGTATGTATCGGACAAATCTGAAGATGCAGTTTTAATTTAATTGTTATTATTCCTGTTACCTTCACGTAGACACAGGGCAGTTTAGAAGTTACTGTTTTTGTTTAGTACTTCTTTATTTAATAATCATTATTCCCTTACCTCCACAGAGGAGCAGGAGGATTTAAAGATTGCTTTCAGGATAAAGTTATGGTCCGAGGAGACACAAATATTGTATTGTTTGTCTCAGACTTTCTTCATTAGACTTCTTACTAGTGACTGACACTCATATCCACTGAAGATTGTTTGAAGATCAAACACCACATCCTCGCAAATCTCAGGTGGGTCTTTTCCTTTAAGATATAAAGGAATTAAATTTTCTGTTTGAAGGATTTAGCCTTTCCCTAAAGGAATCCCAATGTCTAGTACAGGCTGTGACTATAGCAGTTATGAGGCAATTTTGTAGCAATGCAGAGCAGGAGAAAGCTGTGATAATAATTAATCCGAATATGAAATGCATACTTGACTTGTGAATTTGCAATAGCATAAAGCAGCCCATTTGCAGTCACTGTGGGGAACATTTTCAAAGGAGATGCTCCAGCACATCTGGGATGCACTGGTACATCTCAAGAAATGCACTGCAGCATGATATTCAAAGGGTGGAGATGCAGCGCATATCTCCGGCTGTGCCCACGTGCAGCCATAATGTATGCAGCTCATCTCCAGGAGGCATGCCAATGAATATGCAGCACACCCCCATATTCAGCCGAGATGTGTGGCACATCTGCCCACACATCTCAGAGATATGCCACACAAAGTTAGGCATAGTAGAAACATGCCTAACTCATAGCCACCCACAGGTGGGCTGCTATACTGCACATCGCAGCACAGCAGCTGCCAGATCTTGTGGCCGGTGGCAAGCCCCCATTCCAAACCCTGTTTATAGAAAAATAGGATAAGACCCTCCCCCTTTCTCCTTAGTGTAGTGGCCTCCCTGTTCCAATCCCATTCAAATGATAATAGTACCCCCAAATATTTCCATAGTGTAGTATGGTCCCCCCATCTGATCCCGTTCAAATAAATAAATAATCAGTTTCTCAGCCCTGTCCATTTGGTAGTTGTCCCCTCCCTGTACTGATCACCATTTCGAATAAACAAAATATCCTTTCCCCAGCCTTTTCCATGGTGTAGTGGCTCCCCGCTCCCATCCACTGAGGGCACCCATGGATCCCCACTCTTCCGTCCCAGCATGTTCAGGCAGCCAGCGAGCAGCACAGCCCTCCACACACCTCCACGGCTGCCTGCCGACTGAACTGTCAATAAATGACAACTTACTGTAAGCACTACAAGCCCATTGGCTGACACTGTCAACCAATGGGCTTCCAATGTGTACTGTAAGCTGTCTTTCATGACTTTGTATAACGTTGTGAATGACAGCTTAAAGTACACACTGCAAGCTCATTAGTCAACAGTGTGAGCCAATGGGCTTGTAGTGCTTACAGCAAGTTGTCATTCCTTGACAGTTCAGTCGGCGGGTAGCCGTGGAGGTATGTAGAGTGCTGTGCTGCTCGCTGGCTGCCTGGACATGCTAGGACGGGGGAGCGGAGTGGGATGTGGGTGCCTCAGGGGGTGGGGGGCACTACACTATGGAAAAGGCTGGGAAAGAATAATTTATTTATTCAAAAAGGGGATCAGTAAGGGGAGGGGGGGACCACTACCATATGGACAGGGCTGGGGGACTGATTATTTATTAATTTGAATGTGTATCAGGACGGGAAGGGGGACCACTACACTATGGAAATGGTTTGGGTATGACTGTCATTCGAATGGGGATTGAGGCGGGGAGGGGGGCCACTACACTATGAAAAAATGGTTGGGGATTTCATTGCTGATTATCTGAACAGGGATCAGGACAGGGAGAGGGCCACTATAAAATGGAAAATGGGCTGGTGAGTTCTTACTTTTTATTCAAAAGGGGATCGGTTTGGGTGGGGGTCTCTGCACTATGGAAAAGGGGTGGGGTATGGATGTGCACCACAGGGAACTGGGCAGGGAGGGGGTGCAGGCTGCCTGGAGCATTCTTCCGGACACATTACTGCTGACAGCATGCAAATGATGCCATAATGACATGCAAATGGCCTGTTTGCACGGCTTGCGCCTTGCATGCCTAATGGCCTCATTTGCATTTTCCTGTCTGAATATCTGGAATTTGGCCTGGTGCATCTGGAGATGAGCCACACATCTCCATTCCAGGTAGTCAAGCCATCCAGGGGGATGCTCTGGTGCATTGTTAGCAGCCCACATTTGTACTGAGCAAGCATTGCTACAGTATATTCAGACGGGATGTGCGATCATGCATCTCATTTGAAAATAGCATTTTTTTTTGCGCCGTCTCATTTATTTGGGTGATGAATCTAGATGCACTGGCCATCCTCTGGGCTTTGAAAATGAGGGTCTATGTGTTCAAGGAGCTGGAAAGTGATGTTGCTATGGGCTCCAACCCAGAAGAGGGGATAGCTGAATGATTATACAAAATACCTCTTAAAACAGAAAGCTGTTTTCAGCATACCCTTACAGCAGTCATCCTGTGCATGTAGAGTTGACTGATGACTCAGGTTGTTGGTATTGTTCAGACACCAAGGCAGATTTGTGTTTTCCACAGTTTAGGATTGCTCACTCATCGAAAATGGTGGTGTACTTCTTTTGGGTAGGGAAGTATCAAGATCCATCTGGACAGGTGCAGCAGCAGTGAAGGACATGCAGGATGGAACAGCAGCAATTTGGCGTACTAAGTTTGAACATATTATGGAACAGGCTTTCATGAGAAACATTTGACAGAGGACAAGCACAGTTTGCAGGTCAGATCAAGGAACATGGCTTGTTCGAGGCTGAGCACACTTCTTACCAGTTTTAAAGTCATGAGAGGGAAGTGAGTTTCATCGAGTTGGCAGTTTTGTTTGTATTGCAATGCTAAATTATGCAGGTAAAATGCAGTCAGTTAGTGGAAGTCATGCAGGAGATATACCGGGAGGCGATGTTTTGGAGAGCCTGGAACATAACGGCAGGGAGGTTGCCGGTTAGGTGACTCTAATATAAGAACAGTTGACTCCAAAGGGAATACACAATTTCTTTTACTGCTTTGCACTTGCTTGTTTTATTACTATTGCTTTCCACCCCTGATGCAACTGTTCCTTTTGCAGGGCTGGTGCTTGTAGCTGCTCAAAGTAGCTGTATTTCCTTGGAGCGTAGGCCGTACCTACCTGTGATTTTTTTGTAAAACATTCTGATTTTGAGTTCCTAAGTGGACAGCTACTGTACCCACACACTCTCGGCATACATGCAGTTGCATCTCACTTAATTGATGTCATGCTGAGCCACTTGGCTTAGCACAGCAGCACTCTCATTAGCGCGAGTTGCAGGACTAGAAGGCAGCACAAAAGCGCATATTATTTCAATGGAGTGGCAAAGAATATGCTTTTGGACTTCAATGCTCAGTAAAGACAACTCTGACTTACACATTGAAGATACAAAATTAAATTTGGGGGCAAATATTAAAAACTGGGTTTAGCTGTCTTTTAAAAAGGCATCAATGTTAACAGATTAATTGTAAGCAGTTCCACAGATTACATTGCCAGCATGTGCATTTTCTTGGGCATGACTGCGAACACTGCTCCATTCATCAAAAGAGTCTAAAGAACATCGAAGGGAGGGAGGGGGACATGGAGACAAGAGACATGGAGCAACAAACAAAGAACCAATAGGAGGGGGACAAACAGGGAGCAGCAACAGAGAACCGCAAGTGGCAACAAAAAAATGAAAGACATGGGGAGCTGTGAACTGAATTACAGGGAGAAACGAGATGGAGGGGGGGTTGGTAATGGGAGAAAAAAGAGTGAATGATGGAGACAAGCACGTTATGGGAGACAGACAGAAGTATCGCAGTGGCCGGAGGCAAAAAGAAACAGTGACCAAACAGCAGGACAAATACAAACCAGCAGAGACCCAGTAGGGTTTGACAGATCCTTTGGCCATAAAGAAAAATTGCTTCTAAGTGAAGCAGGAAGGACAGAGTTTAAATAGCTCAGGCGGGGTCATGGCTGGTTGCTTCAGTCCATTGAACCACAGCAGAAGCCTTTTATAGTTTCATACTATTGTGACAGCAGAAAAGGACCATCGTGGTCCATCCAGTCTGCCCATATCCTTCCACTGCTTAATTGTTTCCCTTTATTAGAGATACATTTTGCCTCCCATCCACCAACCCCTTATACCTATCCCAGGCTATCTTAAAACTTTTTACATTTTCAGTACCCACCACCTCCTCAGGTAACCTGTTCCATGGCTCCACCACCCTCTCTGTGAAGAAATGCTTCCTCACATCACTTTTAAATTTACCTCCAAGTCTCAAGCTATGACCTCCTTGTTTTGACTTTGTTTCCTTTTAAATAAACTTCCATTTCTTACCTTATTAAATCCCTTGATGTGCTTAAATGTCTCAATCATATCCCCTCTCTCCCTTCTAATCTCCAAAGGGTATACATTTAACTCTTTCAATCTAGATTCATATGTCTTGTCTCTCATTCCCTATACCATTTGAGTTGCCCTCCTCTGAACCTTCTCTAGACCGAAAATATCCTTCCTTAAATTAGGTCTTCGAAACTGGACACCATTCTCTAAATGCAGTCTGACCACTGTCATATACAATGGCATCAATACCTCTCTCTTCCTACTTGTGATTCCTCTACTTATATAAGCCAGCATCCTATTTGCCCTACCTGCAGTCTTACAAGTGCAGGGTGGTTCTGCAGGTTCAGACATTTAGCACAACTAAAAAAAAATCACGGTAATGTTCTGTACCATGGTGCTACAACAACTGGCATCATCAATACATTAATTAATTAATTAATTAATTAATTAATTATGACATCAACTTAAAACATTTTAAATTTCTTATCTCAACCTCAAAACCAGACATTCATAAAAAAACATTTTTTTCAACAACTGTTGTTCACCTCCCCCTACCAAGTGGCAGCCTTTCATAAAGGAAGTGTTTTCAACAGTTTTAGTCCCACCCCCTCTCAACAGACAGATGGTAAAAGCACCTTATAAAAACATAGCTTTGCAAACAGTTTGAATTCATTTGCAGAAAGCACATGTTACAAAAATAGACATGCCTATAAATGGCATTTTAAAATGTTGGGTTCCATTCACAAAAGCACACTTAAGAAATAGCATACTTTCCTAAAAGTTATGTGGTTTGGGAAAGGGCATTGTTGGATTACTGGTACCATGTGGTGAGGAAGGGTGACTAGATGGTATGAGGGAAGGAAAATGTTTTTTTTTTTTTTTACAGCCACTACACTTTGGACTTCAAGGCTCAGTAGAGACCACTCTTCACCATGAAGACTACTGGGAGCACAGTGGCTGAATTTCACCCATCTGTGCCTATCAGGGATTTAAGGACTGTTTCTTTGACCTTTTCAGCCAATCACCCATTGTAGCAAAAGTGGCCTACCATTTTAACCACTGGTACATAAGTCAAACATTTTTAGCTAGGATTATATTCATAAGGCACCAGTCTTGTTTTCAAAATCATCCTGAAATAGCAAACTATTTGCATTAAGGGCAGGATATTCAGAGTAGTTGAGCAAGGCCCGCACCGCCTTCGAACAGTACAGCAATACAGGGATTGTGGGCTAGTATCGCCTGAAACCAGGTGATTCTGAGGCAGCTATGTGAGCTGTGCAGTGAGGAGATGCAGGCACCCAGTAGACGGAGCCATGCCCTGACAGTGGATGCTAAAGTCACAGCTGTCATGTGCCTGCTCACCACGGGCACCTTCCAGCACCAGGCAGTGGTGGGGTGAGGCCGCCCATAGGGCATGTTGGCCCACGCCCCTCGTACATCCCTGTCCCCTTTCTCCTTGCCCTCCCTTGACCCCTTGTCTGGACCTGGCCCTGTTCCCTTCCCTCCCTCCCTCCCTTCCTTGGCTTATCCGTTTTGTACATAACTTCCCCATTCCTTGTTCCCTGCCCCCTGTTCATTGTACATATGTACACCACAGGCATAACCCAGTTGGCTGCGTCACGCTCCTCCACAGTTCCTCAAAGCACTGCTGCCACATGCTGTGGAATACATCCACTTCCCCAGCACACAGGCAGGGTGTACAGCGAACATGCAGAAGTTCCACAGGGCAGCACGCATGCCTGGTGTGCTAGGGGCCATCTACTGCACCCATGTTGGCATCCGGATGCCACATGTTCGGAGGTGGTAGCCTACATCAACAGAAAGGGCTACCCCAGTGTCAACTGCCAGGTGGTGTGTGATGCCAGGGGCGCATAATCAATGTCTGTGCCACACACCCTGGAGGAGCACACAATGTCTTCATCTGGCACAGCTCAGCACTGTGCCATGGGTTTGAGTGGGGACACCCTACTGGTCACCTAACAGGTGGTATGCTGGGACCACGGGCAGCCTGGCACGACAGGGCAAGGGTTGGGGGCTGCCAGGGTAGGAGCACCACAGGGTATGGCTGGGAAGGAAGGGGGTTGCAGCAACAAAGTCCACCATGCTAACCATCCCTCTCTCCACACAGGTGACAGTGGCTACCCACTCCGGCCCTGGCTGCTCACCTCATACTGGTGCCCATCGACCCCTGCGAAGGAGAGATACAATGAGGCACACGTCAGCACACAGAACATCATTGCGCATGTGTTTGGGCTGCTGAAGGCACAGTTCCATTGCCTGGACAGGTCTGGTGGTGCCCTACAGTACAGCCCCTCAAAGGCCTGTGGCCTATTCCTGGCCTGTTGTATACTGCACAACATGGCCACTGACCATGGGATAGCTGTCGAGGTCGAAGAGGGGAACAGCAGTGGGGACAATGCAGCCGCCGGGCCATGTGGTGGTGGGCAGCACCTGCTGGGTGAAGGGCACCCTGGCTGTACTGGATGGCCCAGCAGCACTGGGACACGATCGCGGAGGAGCACTGTGGTGCACACAGGTAGGTGAACATGCACCCATGCATGGAATGGCACCTGTGGCACAGTGCACAGACATGCGTGGGCAGGCCCTGTGACAGGAACAGATGGAGGGTGGGCATGGGCGGTCCTGGAATGGTACCTCATGGTAACACGCAGTACAGCACAGCGCACCCCCACACACACACACACTGGCATCCGCAGACATGCGCCGGATGCTGGGAACCAGCGTGTCAGGCGCTGAACACGGTGCACAGTGGCAGTCGGTGCCGTGCTGGCATCATCATGCACATGCCACACAGGTGTGCACATGGCCTGTGTGTGGCACGCCACAGATGCCATGTCCGTGATACACACACACACACACACCACACACACACACACACACACACGCGCACGCAGCAGCAGCAGACGGCACGGAGAGGGGAGGCGGGCAGATCAGGTCTGCCACATGGTTGCCGGCCACCGTGGACATGTGGACAGCCATGCCTAGGCTGCCCACCAGACCCAGGCTGTGCGACAGCCACGGGGTGTCTGTGACAGTCCCCAGGGGTATTACTGTGGGACTGCGACTGGGTCCTCGCGGGGGGTCTGCAGGCTCCGAACATGCCCGCTCTGGGCGTGCATGGAATGCCCACAGCAGAACCCAGCATCGACACTGAGGGGGTCACTCGATGCCGTGTCCCAGGGTGGAGAATGCACTCTGCGGGGTCTGCGGTGGCCGGCCATGCACCATGTTGGACAGTGGTGATAGGCCAACCGTGACCGCAGTGGTAAATCGATCCAGGGCTGCAGTCGTGTCCTCCCACAGCTGAATGTTGTCATCCAGGAGCTGTGCAAAGCACCATTTGTGCTGCGCTGCAGCCTGGCGCATCTCAGTTTGGAGTGCATGCACCCCTGCCATGAACAGTACCTGTTGCTCCACAGAGGCTCACAGCAGACGGGTGTGCTCACGCAAGGGGTCAGTGCCCAGGGAATCCTGAGCGATGCCTCATTCCACAGGTGGTGTATGACCTCACTGCCCAGCCCCCCACTTAGGTGGGCACTGCACAGCAGGGTCCTGTTGGGGCTGCACAATCACAGGCACCATCGGCAGTCGCTGCACCAGGCCCCCCAATGTCCCCATCCATCTGCCGCCCCTCCGGCCACTGTGTGCTGTGTAGAGCCTGTGCAGATGCACCACCACCACCACCATCGGCTGGTGCTGCACCCCTGGTGTACACGGCGACACCAGGGGTGGTGGCCAGTGGGTGGATGACTGCCACCAGGGCACTGCCTGCGATGCCAGAGTGGGCGAGTGATATGGGCACCTTCCCCTTGATGGCAACACCGCTATCCAGGATGATGGTCACATCATCATCAATGTCAGACCCCACCCCGATCTGTTTCTCCACTTACTGAATGCCATGGCTGGTGTCCCACTGGAACACAGCCAGGGCCTTGTTCACCACCACGCCACGGGCATCTGGCCAGACAGCGGTGTCATGATGCAGCCTATTTGGCCCCCAGACACTGGTGGAGGTGGAAGGCTGGTCCTTCTGGGCCATGCTCACCCCTAAGACAGACATCACTGCCCCTGCATGCTGGTGCTCAGGTGCTGAAAGGGAATACAGTCACATTAACGCCACTGTCGCTCAAGCTGTGTCCCCCCTCCACCACCACCCTGCTCCAGACAATGCTGTACCTACCATGCAGTGATGGGCTCTCACCCACTTGGAAGCCACCACCAGGCACCCCCTCGATGGCGCTATGCCGCAAGGTGGCCACCACTATCTCCTCCTGCGGCAGCAGCAGTGGCAAGGTGGGCTGACCACCGCCTGTCACTGCACGTGCTGCCCAGATGGCAGCCACCTTTTCTTTTATTCTGCACCTGTCAGTGACAACCTTCTTCTTGCATTCCTGCACAGACCTACTGATGGCTACCCTGCTGATTAACAGCCCCCGCCACCTCCTCCCATGCTGCAGTCCTGGCCTGTGGGGTGCCTGTCGCACCACTCAGCAGTGGATCCCGGTCAAGGTATGCCTCGAACAGGGCATCCGTCTCTCCTCTTGTGAAGTTTGGCCTACACTTCCGTGCAGGCAAATGCTCCTCACCATCCTTACAATCGGTCATGATGCATCCTGTGGGTAATGACATGTGGTCAGTGACTGCTACAACTCACACCACACGCCCATTCCACTGTCCTTTCATTCCCCTCATCGTCATGACCTACCTCTGAAGGATGCAATACCGGTCCATGTCCTGTGCTGTCCCAAGGTGCCTTTATAGTGCATCGCATGCAAATGAGTGGATGCAAAACTGTAATGACATACAAATGCCCCTGATGTGCCATGGATTGGCTGATGAGCTGATTAGCATATGCTGGCTGAATATAGCTATCTTGCACCATGTGCAATGGACTTGCGCATGCACAAGTAATGGTACAACATTGTGACTTACGGTCGCCAGTCAGTATGCATGCATACACTGCGGTGCCCTACGTCCAGCGCATCGCTACGCACAATACGTCTGACGCTTGGCCACTATTGGCATGTGGCACTCGTGCGCTATGTGGCCTATGGCGTCCGGGCGTCATGAGGCTGATGGTGCACTGGCGCCATGGGGCAAATGGCACATATGTGCCAGTAGCCTAATGGCGTATGAGTGCCATTAGCCCCATGGCACCCATGTGCTGTTGGCTCATAGCCTGTGGCACCCACTTGCCCCTATTGCGCACCATGCATGGCGGTCCCAATAGTGCAGTCAAGCATAGTGCTCATGCTGACCCTTTCCCCAGGCATACCCTTTGCCCCTCAGAGACCCTGGTGCCACATGCCAATGTGGCCTGGCACGTGTCACATATCCCCGGAGGATGTGCAATTGCAGTTGGCAGTGCATCTCCGTGCAAGACACGCATCCCCAGCACGTGGAGCTCATGCACTACTGGGTGCCATTTTGAGTTGCTCTACAGCGCTACTGCTATGCCATGCTGCAGCAGTACCAGGGCTCCTAACTGGACCCAGATCGAGGCTGGTCAACCTTGTGGCCCTTTTTGAGCCACACACAGGTAGACTGTTTGGCCAGGTGCTCCTTGACAGGCCACGGAAAGAGGTGTGGCAGAAGGTGGCGGATGAGCTGGAGCAGGCCACTGGTGTCCAGCGCACCAGTAAACAGTGTTGCCACCGCTATGGGGACCTGCAGTGAAGGGACCCAGAGAGGCTCCAAGCACTGCAGGCATGCATCCAGAGGGGTGCCGTGCCATGTCCAGGTAGGCGTGCATTGCTTGTGACAGTGACCATCTAGTGTTCTATGGGTCTGGCAGGGTGGCACACCATGCTGAGGGGGGTGCTGGGGCAGTGCGTCCTGTGGCCCAGGGGTGGTGCAACATGTGTGTGCTGTGACACCGTGCAGCAGCTGGGCTGGGCTGGGGAGCACACTGTGCTAGGGGGCATATGGTGTTGTTGGATACTGATGTGTTCTTCTCAATGTTTCCATCCTAGGTCCTGAGGACTGGAGCAGAGCCCGACTGGCTGGTGCAGCGGGTGGGCCAGGGTGGAGCCACTGCAGGAGGACCTTCCCAGAGTGCAGTTCATGGAGGCAGTGCTACGGGACCTGCGCATGGTGCGCCTCGGCATGCAGGAAGGCACTGTTACATACTACTTTGTTGTGCGGGGTGGGCAGCGGGGGGGTGGGGGTGGGCCACGGCCTCCTGTGCACATGGCCATTGACTCTGTGTGCTGCCCATAGTGTCAGTTACACCATGCTGTGGCTATCACACATGTGTGTGGCAGCTGTAGGTGGGCTGTGGGTGCATCTGGGTGCCAGTTGTGTCGCTGCCATCCTGCCGCTGTACCATGTCACCTGCCTGCCATGGTGGTGGTGGGTGGACCATGGACGGTGTTGGTGTGCAGTGTTCTGCATAGCTGTGGTATAATAGGTTGGTGGCACATGTGGGCACACCCACTGTGGGTGGCTGGGTACCATCACAGGGGTGCATGTCACCACTGTACACTGTGCACAGTGGGTGGGCTGGGGTGTTCCAGACATGCACTGATACTGTGTACCCTCCTTTGTTTTAGGTGTCCGTTGGCCAGCTGTCAATGCCCGCCTCTTGAGGTGTATCCTAGAGGTTTCCACTGCCATGCTGTGGGTGACAAGGATGATTCAGAGGTCCTTCTGCAGGTAACAGCACCAGGCAGTGGTGGGGTGAGGCTGCCCATAGGGCCCATTGGCCTGCGCCCCTTGTACATCCCTGTCCCCCTTTCCCTTGCCCTCCCTTGACCCCTTGTCTGGACCTGACCCTGTCCCCTTCCCTCCCTTCTCTGGCTTATCCGTTTTGTATATAGCTTCCCCATTCCTTGTTCCCTGCCCCCTGTTCATTGTACATATGTATATAGTTGTGTTTTATTTCCATTCTTAATACATTTCTGATGGTTAACCATATGTGTCCATGTCTGATTTGTGGCTGGCATGTGCAGCCATGCTGCAGAGATTTGCATGGTGGCTGTGTGATGCGCCTGGAGTGGCTAGGTGGGTGGGCCTGGTGGTGTTCACCCATTGGTCAGTGGCTGTGCCCTGCTGCAGCTGTGGGCTGTATGTTCTGGTTGTGTGGCATGTGCATTGTGTGCTGTTTGCCTGTGTGTTGCCAGTTGTGGTCTGGGTGCCTTCCTGTGGGGGGTTGCCAGTGGTTGTTTACCAATGGCCATTAGTGCCACCCTTCCTTTGTGCACCACTGTGGTGCACATGGGTGGGAGCCTGCTGCATTCCATGCACACTGGGTGGTGTTCTGTAGTGTGCTTGCTGTGCCTCACTCCTGCACCCTCGGCACCCTGGTGGTGGCATTCCACACCAATGTCATGCTCCTTGCCTGTTGCCAGTCCATATGTGTCCTGGTGCATACACCTCGGCTCCTTGTGCATCCCTGGTTGTGCTAGTGCACAGGTTGGGTTGCTCCTGGTGCAGCCTTGGCTGCGTTATAGCACATCTGTGCGATATTCAGCTGTGTTGCGCTGGTGCATGCTGCCCAGCTCAACTTTTGGGTATCATGCTCAGTGTGTTTTGGCACAGTGATATTGCACTGCACAGGTCTTGTGCCGGCCTCTGGCGCATTTCTGAATATCCCACCCTAGTTTAAATTCCATTTTACATTGTTTCTGTAATGCTATTAAAATTAAAAGGACAGTGTCAACCTTGCATCATATAATTTCTAGTTGAAAACCTGCATTTTATGATTGCTTAACCTCTCTAAAATTCATTGATGTTGCTGGTTGTTTCCTTTCTTTGTAGAACTGTGTGGTGCTAGACACAAGCGTGGGGCTTAAGGCCAACTGCCGCCTATTAAGAGCTCTGAACAGATATGCAAAATGCTATTAATGTTTTATCAGGTTAGGAGGGGCTTTGAATCCCTGGAATTTCTCAGTGGTCAGCCAGTCGGTGTGGGTCTGCTGTCAGGGCTAGACTCTTTTCTATGCTTCCATCTATAATTTGCATGGTCAGTGAGGCATCCATCCAGGCACTGAGAGATGGGCATGGCAGACTTGAAGAAAGGAAAGTAAGGGTCCATTGTGGCAGACCACCACCAAAATGCCACACTTAATGGAGAATGCGACCCTTCTTCTGCCCAGAACCTATCTCGCTTGTCTTCATCAGATGGTACCCCAGGTCATTTATCCCTGTATGCATGTACAGCTCTAAATATCTCCCACACCACAGCCCTGGCTGCAGTGAAGAAAAAAAAAAGTAACTGTCTCCTGCTTAGCACAGTAGCTTGCAGTCCTCCTCTAACATTGTAGGCTGTGAAAAAAAAAGTATTTTGCATATTACAAGCCAGTTAGCTGAATTAACTGTCAAATTAAAATAATCCAAGTCTGAGCACCACTGAGCTGTGGACTTCAAGTTCATTAACTCTTAAATCAGAGGCATATAGCATTCTATTATTTTAACTTGATGGGCCTTCCAATACACAGACATTTGTTTTGCCAACTTTGTCTGAAGAAAGTATTCTAGGCTTCTAAACTTTGAAGACAGCAATAAATCTCTCCCCACAAATACTTAGATAGCCTGGAGTCACTCAGCCAGACAAAGCCCACCACTTATCTTTTGAACAGACTGCAGAATCCCATCTTGCTTTCTTCTTCTGCTTACAACTGCAAACCAGGAAGCAACCTTTATCCCTGTTGGCAGCCATATTGGGAATGTCAAACTAACCAAGAAGTCTATGCTACAGGTCCAGTGGCCATCTTTGTGAGGGCATCAGCTTGTTCAAAATGATCTTACTCCATAGAAAGTAATGGTGGCCATGTTTTTGAGGGCAACCCATTGAAATGAATGGACACTGCAACAAATAACTGCTTATTGCAAAGAAAACTTTTTTTTTGAAATAGTACTTTTATTAAATTTTCCATTTTAAGACAGTAAGTATACATACATGACAGAAAATATATAATAAGTCCACACTATGACATAAAAAGAATAGTAAAACATAAATGTAAACAGTTATAAAAATAAAATCAAAGGGAAGGGAGAAAACGAAGACATGAAAACAATCCCCTTCCTTGGTATAGACAATTGGAAAAAATAAAAAAAAGGGGGTGGTTTACGACATGACTATACAGCATAAGTTTAATGTGGTGGTGGCACCAGAGATGGTAGGGTATTGGAATTTCATTGAGTATGCATTGATACTTGAAACGGAAAGTAGAAACATAAAATTAGGTTCCAATCATAAGTTTAGTAATTCTGTAGATCTGCAAAGGGGAATAGCAATTTATCTACATATAGAGATTGCACCTGATGTTAGCAAAAGTGAGCCAGCTGATTTGGGGTTGGGGCCCAACTCTGAGGTGCAACTATATGATTATATTATTGGGTCCTAGGTTGGGGGGTTTGTACCTCAGAAATTCCAAAATACTTACAACTCAGGCTGAGCTCCTTTCCACCAGCATATATCTCTAGGATCCAGAACTTCAAGCTAAAATTTCCAGTATTGTTTTGTTCTCCCTTTCAGCTTGATAATGGAAGAAGGGCAACCATTTCCCTTGAAATTTTTGTTTCTGTAATCTCAAATGTGCTGTAATTCTTTCCATTTCCTGCACTTGAATACATATGGAATACCACAAACTGAGGGTTGGTGTTGTCTTATCTAACCAATGTTTTGTAATGGCTTTTTGTGCCCCTGCTAACAGGATCAGAAACAAATATATCTGACCTCTGGTCTTAATCTGTGGGGGCAGAAGGCCCAGCAGCCAATACCAAGGTTCTTTTGGGAACTGAACTTGAAATACTTGCTCAAAGGCTTGAAGTACTGTATCTGTTGCCAAAAAACCTTAATCTTGGGACAGCCCCAAAAGATATGTGTATGTGTACCCCTTTCCCCACATTCTCTCCAGCACATGTCTGAGGCTGTCGTTCCATAGTGTGCTGTAATGGCTAGGGTGAGAAAGTATCTCACATTTACTTTCCAACTTAACTCCCTCCATAAAGGTGAGGCTGAAGTAGTGTGCACCCTCCCAGATCCATTGCCAATCTTTTCCCCAAGACAGAGCAGTTCAGTTCTTTGGCCCATCTTGCTTCTAGGTTTCCTAGAGAGTGGAGTCCCATTAGAAAAAAGCCACTAACTTAGAGATTAAGCTTTTACCATCCCCACCAACAGTGAAAGAAGGAAGTCTGTCAAAGGGTTGACATCCTCCAACTCCTGTACACTTAAGTTTTACCTAGTACATAGTGACAGATTTGCAAATATCTGAAATGATCATGAGGGGACAAGCCAAATTCCCTAGTGAGCTGATGAAATGTCTTGAAACCTTGTGAGTCAAATAACTGTCTTATGCAATGAAGGCATGGCCTTTCTCATTTAGAAAAACCCAAGTCCATGTGATTCAGGAGAAAATCCAGACAAGCCCAAATAGGAGTCTGGATGGATAACCTTAACTGCAAACCCAAATTCTTGACAACCCAGATTTACACTTGTTTTAGGACTGTCGACCAGGGATTGGTCAGCCAAAATTTTTGACAGACCAGCTTGATCTACATCTATTATGTCAGTCAACTGAACTTTTGGTATAGCTGGCCTCTCCATGTCTGTCCACAAGGATGGTCCGTGGCAGCCACAACTGGAACAAGACCTGGAGCTGAGCCACCAATAATATCTGATAATGTTTGGAGCCCCACCTCTCTTCCTTTGGGCTGTTGTAGTGTCTGCCATTTGACCCTGGGTGGTTTGTAATTCCAGAAAAACTTTGATGCTGCTGATTTCAAACTCCTCAAAATGAGGAGGGGCACTCATGGTATAAAACCCTGTGGTTCTCCATAAAGCCAAACTTCTAGAGTCAGACCATTGTTGGAGATGCCAAGAGGTGTGGGGGGGGACTTGCTGCACATATTGTGGTCCTGCCCATGGATCCAATCTCTATGGCAAGAGATTCAGGGTGTAACTTCTAAAGTGTTAAATCACCAAATTCCTCTCAGCCCCCTCTTCGATCTCCTGTGAGTGCCCTTCGTATGCTACCTTCACTGGAATGAAGGTGGCTCACCCTATTTTTTCTACAAACCAAGAGAGCTCTGCTTAGCAAATGGAGAACCACTCAAGTCCCCACAGCTAGGGAGATATTAGCATCCCTTTCAACTCTGGCCAAACTAGACAGAATTTCCCATCTCCAAACATACCAGATTCCCTTATTTAGATGCTGCTGGGTCCCCTATCTCAGATATCCTTATCCCCAGACAGGGGTCAGATGAACAAGCCCTGTTCCTACTGTATTATGCATTGTGTTAGGTCAGTGTTTTTGAACACCAGTTATGGGCCAATCCCCCTTTACACTCATGCCCATTAGAACCATAGTTTGAGACTTCTGGTTATTTATACCTATGCCTGTTCTTAATGTAACTGTCTATATCTAAAACATTTCTTGTTTTCTTTACTTATTATTAGAACTGCAGCCTAAGACAAGAATTAGAATTCTTGGGATATATTTTGTCTGTGTTCCAGGTTTAAGAGGCCATTTGCAGAACATACATAAACTGATGGTTTAACTCTTCTCCCGATGCCTTGAAATGAGATCAGCCTGACTGGATCCTTCATATAGCTTTGGTCAAGTGTGCCTATGTTCAGCAAGAATATCGAAAGAGACCCCCTTTCTGGTGAGTACAAAAATGGGTTATATACCCAGATAGTTATGCAGTTACTCATAGGTTATTTTCTTTCCACTTACCCTTGCTACAACATTTACTTCTATCTGTCTTCATCCCCCCTTATTGGAGGCAATAGATAGGTGCTGGTGAGCTTTGGGTCCTTTTACTTGGCAGATATGATGTATGTAACCCTAATGCTGTTCCTACCTGTACACACCAATATTTGTAACTGGTGTATTTTTGCATTTGCCCTTTACAGGTTTTAAATGTGTGTACACTGTTAGAATACTTATAGGCCTTGACCTTACTAATGTATGATAAAGCAACACTTTCTTTCTGAAATAAAATAAAATGTTACAACAAAATAACGAGGGGGGTTTAAGTGGTAAAACTGAAAAGAGAAACAACAGGCTGGGTAATACATTCTATTCATACGGTTTCTATACAGGCTGAAAATGGTAATGGTAGATCCTTCCACCTGTTTAGTCCATTTGTATATTTTGAAGTAGTTTAAGGTAATTAGTGTGATATAACAGATTTATTTTATCTAGAATCCACACCCCAAGTATCAAAACCCTCATTCACCCATGTGAAATGCCCCACCTGCGGAAGAATACCTTGCTCTGGTTTGGAGATGGGGAGCATCTCAGTTTTTGTTTCATTTATTTTAAATCCAGAAATGGAACCAAATTCTTGTATAAGATCAAGGGCATGGGGTGCTGAGTGCTCTGGATCTTCCAGGCACAATAAGGTGTCATCTGCAGACATAGAGATCCGGACCTCCCCATCTCCAAACCGAATCCCCTTATATTGTTCCAACTGTCTTATTTTAGCTGCAAAAGGTTCCATACTTAAAGCAAACAGCAGTAGGGAGAGAGGGCATGCCTGCTGGTACCGTGTGTTATATTGAATATATCACATAAAATTCCGATCCACTCTGACTCGAGCTCTTGGGTCACTATATAAATTAGTAATCCAGTCCCTAAATTTTGAGCCAAATCTGAATTTAATTAGGGTTTTATTTAGAAATAGCCAATCGAGGCGATCAAAGGCCTTTTCGGCATCTAATGCAATAATTGCACTAAGATTTTGAGAAGGTGGGGAGGCACTTGTTACCAAAACATTTAATAATAGCCAAATGTTATCTTGTATATGTTGACAGGGGACAAACCCCGTCTGATCACCATGGACCAGATACGGGACCAACCCTTTAGTCTTTCTTCTATCAATTTAGCAAAAATCTTTGCATCTACATTTAATAAAGATATTGGCCAATAACTAGCACATTCAATGGGGTCTTTCCCCTACTTTGGGAGAACTGAGATGGTAGCTTCCTTCCAAGTTTCAGGGATCGACCCCCTTTCATGTGCTTCATTGCATACTTTCAACAGGGTTGGGATCAGTTCCTTCTGGAATATGTTATAAAAATTCAACTATGAATCCAACGGAACCAGGAGATTTCCTAGAGCTCAGGGATGTAATCACTGAATCTAATTATTTTGCTGTAAATGGTTGCTCAAGACTACTGACACAGGTCCTAGACAACTTGGGGAGTTGTACTGAGGCTAAAAATGTGTCTATTCTCTGCTCATGATCTACATGTCTTTCTCTAGTGTACAGTTGCGAATAAAAGTCAACAAAAGCCTCCGCTATCTCTGAAGGCCAGTCTATTACAACCCCTGGATTTCTAAAACTTTTCATTTTGGGAATAAATCTGTCCATCTCTTGCTTTTTAAGAGGCATGGCCAGTAATTTTCCTGCTCGATCTCCCCCTTCATAATATTTTTGATTAGTACATCTTAAGGAATTAAGGTTGCGATGTAACATCAGCTTGTTGTATTCCTCCTGAGCTTCAGTATCTTTTGATATACAAGGGGATCATAAGTAAGCTTATGTTCAGTCTCTAGAGATGTCAAGACATTGAGCACCTTGTTGATCCCTACCTTATGTAATTTATTCCTGTGTGCTGCGTGACTAATGAATTTGCCCCTTAGTACTGCCTTGAACCCATCCTAAATGAATTTCAGCTAGGTATCTCATTCTAAATTCTCCTCAAAATACCACTTTATTTCTTCTCTAAGTGCAGTGACTAAGGCTTTATCAGCTAATAGTCCCGGGTCTAATCTCCATTGTCCCCTTTTCATTGGGAGATCCCACTCCATCCGTGTCTGAACTATTGCATGATCTGAGAAAGATACAGGCAATATCTGGACCGGTTTAAAGAAATGTGTTTCTGAACGCCAAGTATAGATCCAATCCAGTCTGGCGTATGTGTTGGTGGCAGGGGAGTAAAAAGTAAAATCTTTTAGCACTGGGTGTTGCCACCTCAACAAGTCCACCAAACCAGCCTCTGTGATTAAGGTTCGGAGGGTCCTAGAACATGTCCCTGCCCCACTCCTCCAGGGTGGAGCTCTATCTAAATTAAGATGTTCTACACAATTCCAGTCCCACGCCAGCACAAAGCACCCTGGAGGGAGACCAGCCAGAGCCGAGAACAACTCTCAGAAAAAATCCCCCGAGGATGGAGTGGGAGCATAGACAGACCCTATGTTTATGGAAAGCCTCTTAATTCCCCAGAAACAATAACCCATCAGCCTGATCCCTCTCTTGAAACCATCTTCGGTGTAAAAGAAAGCCCTTTCTTAACCAGGATCACTGCCCCAGCTTTAGCTGCAGTTGGATGAGAGTCTGAAAAGACTGTACCTACGCATGATCACCTTAATTTATCATGTTCCTGTGCAGATAGTTTTGTTTCTTGTAGGCATGTGAGATCGCAGTGTAAATCCCACAATTCTTTTAGAATTCTGGCTCTCTTTATGACATTGTTAATCCCCTTTACATTAATCATGCATATATTAAGTGAACCCATTTTTAAATTGGACATATTTCTTTTGTAGCATTCCCTCCTCTCCCTCCTCTCTCTTGATGCTCATTCCAACAACATAAAATAATAAATCAAAAACACACAAACATAACACATTAACACCAGACCAATGTCCCATATTACCAATTTAACTATAATAAAGGCGCAACAGGGGACTGGAAACTGAAGTCTCTAAACTAAAGAGTAGTCCGCTAGGACCTGGGCGTATATGTTGGAATCTCACCCAAATAAAGGACAAACTTAAGTGCCCAATTGGGACCCCCTGCAGCCGCATGGAGGGTCATGAAGACATGAGTCTTCTGGAACAAAAGAAGAGTGCAGCACTCAATGTGCCAAGGGATTTCTGTTGACCGCCATCAGCAGAAAGACACCTTCCCTTCTAGTGGGGTGACTTATGTATGGGTCCCAGATCCAACTTCTGACCCCAGATCATTTTCTTTACTAAGAAATAAGAAAAGCCATCCTCATATTAGCTCAAACTTATAAATGTTCCTTTCTTTTCAGTGCCTATGATAAGAAGGGGGGGTTTCATTTTGACTGGTCATGAGCAAATATACTGTGGAAGGTCAATACCTAATGGTCAGATTAATTTAAATGCAGAGAGAAAAAAAATATATATATAATTTCCTGAACTCAACAGGTGATAATTATTATCTCTTACCTTTCCACATTATCTTCCCTGATAACCCCCTAAACATTGTTTTAAGATCCAAAGTGCAGTGGTAAGAGGTCGCTATATGTTTTTTAACAACGACTACTTCTCGGAGTCAGCTACTAAAGCAAATAAAATACTATACAATTATAAAGCCCCCCTTTCATAGGAAGATAACCTTTATATAATTCTAATGTTTTAGCTGAGAATTTCAAATATTGATTGGAATCTTCCATTCGTGCAAGTATGTGATTTGTGGTCACTAGGAGCATAAATACAGATGTACCACCAGGGGAGGTCCCTTCCTACCTGTTTCCCACTGTGAAACACGAGCCTGGAATATTGAGTTCCATGTCCAGCTAGTCTGGAAAGAGTTCCCTTCAGCCTCATGGAGTATTATCACTGATTTCAGCCAACACTAATACGCTGGTTCTCCACGGTGCACAGAGAGAGATGAAAAGAAAGGCTCCACCCAACCTATAGGCTACAAAGGTAAACTAAGTACTTGTAAACCCATTTTTGCTTCATGGAGGTGGGTGATGAGGGAGGATCCAGTGGGCCACATCCACATGAGCGTAGAAGAGAATCCTGTCTTCTTCATTGGGGGTACCGTCTCCCCAGTGCCAGACCCCACAGCAGATTTTCAATCTCTTGTTCAGCCCTCTCTTCACTAGCATCAGGAAGGGTGATCCCTAGTCACTCCAGAATTAAGGTAGCCTGCAATAAGGTGTCATAAATCTGTACCCCCTCCTCATCTTGCATCCATAATCTTGCTGGATATAGGAGATACACTTCGACCCCTTTCTCTCTTAATTGCTTAACCACCTGAAGAACTTTCTTCCTCTTAGCCATCATGCCTGGAGGAAAATCTTGGTCAAAATAAACCTTTTGCCCATCGAGATTCAGATCTTTTTTGTCCCAAGCCAGGTGGAGTATTTTTTCTTTTATTGTAAACTTGAGAAATTTGACCACAATAGACTGTGGAGGGACCCCTGGTTTAGGTTTAGGGGCTATGGCTCTGTGGGCCCTCTCAATGGCAAACTCAAAGTTATCTGGTAACAAGAGCTCTTGTTGCAGCCAGGACTCTAAATAGGCAATCATGTTGTCCTGTTCGCTACCCTCTGGAACTCCAAAAATTCGGACAGTGTTCTGTCAAGCTCTTGCTTCTGCATCTAATGCTCTTACGTTAACTCTCATTCTCTCTGGTGCAAAAAGGCCAACAATCACCCAAATGCCATATGCTCATTTTGAAGAGTTTCCATATGAGATTCTACAGCGGTGGTACAATTCTCTAACTTCTTAAAGTCTGTCTGCAAACAGGAGATTTTCTAGTCAATTTGATGTAAGATTCTGAGCATTCTCTTGCCATCGGCTTTGGTGAAAGTTGAGTTGGTCTACGAATTGGAGTCATCCTCTCCAGAGGCAGTTAACACAGAGGACCATGATGGAGAGAGGCTGGTAGGCCGTTTTTCAGTAAGTGGCATAGAACATTTAGGAGTTGAAGAGATATCTTTCTTTTTCATCCTCCCCATCTTGCTAAACCACAATGGGACCTTAATTAGCACCAATTCTTCATGTAGGCACTTGGATGGCTTGAGATTAGCACTGTTGATGATCCGAGGCTCAGTAGCTGAAAGTCTAGGCTGCCATTTGGCTTGCTACGTCACCGGAAGTCCTGCAAAGAAAACTTTATTGAAATATCAAACAACCCAGAATTGAGTTGGAATTGTTTATTAAGACATCATTTGATGGACTTTGCTTACAAATAATTGTACTTGGTCTGCAAAAACAATTTTCTCAAGGCACTCCATCTGCTCCACAACATCCCATCTAATGCATGAAGGAAACTCTTTTTATAATTACAACCTTCGCCGAGGATGCAAAGTATACCTCTAACCACAATGTCTGACAATGACACAAATACACAACCACAGCATCTGCAGTTCCACCCCTTACCCATCTAGCCGGAATGGAGTAACAACATAGAAACCATCCTGCAGGACATCCATGTTTCCATCTCATCCCAAGGTGCACCAGCAATGCAAGCCATTCAAGCAGACCTTGCCTACATAAGAACTATGTCACCCCAGTCCACTGTCCATACCAGCCTACAGCCAGTACCCTTCTCAGCTTTGCTTCATGAAGACTCTGTTGACTGGTTTGAGCAATTCTAATCCTGGATTGTTTTCAATGGTTGGACTGATCCCTTGCATATTTTCAATGCCTTGCACTTGCTTCTGAGAGGGATTGCCATTTCCTGGTTTAAAACACTTCTAGGACAAGTCAAAGGAATACTGATACTCTTTATACCACTTTCAGAGACCATTTTGTCCATGCACATCCCTCTTGGTTACTGGAACAACAGCTGTGGGAGTGCACAATGCAACCCTCTGAGTCCCTGGAAACCTTCATAGTTAACACTGAGTCATGCTGCAAATGTCTACAGAAAACAGAAAAAGATCAAATCATGGCTTTTGTCCAATGCCTGCTTCTTCAACTCCTCTCTTATGTCATTCAGCAGAAGCCAACAACATGGATGGACACAATCCAAGCAGCACAACTTGCACAGGAGTCCATTTCAATGTTCCAGGCCACAAGTGCACTAGCACCTCATTTGTCACAATTGGCTGCACTAACAACATGTGTCCAGCAGAAACAATCCATGATAGACAAGCTCATCATGACTGTCAATAGTTTACACCTGAGTTCAACTTCTTCTTTGACTACTTCTGTCAATTGTCTGCAACCACCTCAACAGCCATCTGCACCACCTCCACCTTCATGAGGGCCTGTGACCTGCCAGTGGTGTGGATTCAAAGAACACACTGCAGCAATTTTCCAAAAGCTAAAGTACCATAATAATAGCCAGGATAACAGGTACCAAAGGCACCTACCACAGTACAGTCAGCACAATTATTGCAACTACTTTCAGGATCAGGAATCAAGAGCAGCCCAACACTCTAGGGGCTCCTGCTGTTTCAGGGGAATACTTCAACTGACCACCTCTCTGAATCTCACAACTCAAGCAAAAACATCCTCCAGCTACCCACTCTGGCACCCTCCTGCTTCCAGGGGCCAAGGTACTGTCATTAGATCACCACTCTTAGCCAACGTTGTCCCTGTAACCATCAAAGATTGGGGCTATGTGATGACTTGGTCAACACTGGAGTTGAAATTTTAGTTATCAACACCAGTATTTTGACCAATGAAGCAGTTCGTCACTTACCCAATGTCTCTCCAGCTGACCTAAGGTACATTATCACAGCCAATGCTGCTAAGGTACCTGTCACAGGCATGCTCCATCTCAAACTATGCTCTGGCTCACAGCAGGCCACTGTCAAATTCTACCTAGTACATGAGCTACAACCATCAGTGATTCTTGGTATGGATTTCCTTAAATCTCACAAAGCCATCCTAGACTATGCATGAAACTGTCACTAGACCCTCGGAGGCATCTTGTAGCTACAGATTCAGTCACTGTGCCACCTAAAGCTGAGATGGTTCTGATTAGAGATGCAGTGAATTTAAATTCCTCCGGCGAAGTGAACGCCAAGTGGGCACTTCGCGTTGCCACTCCGCTAGGCAGAGTGGGCAATGCAAAATGCTCACTTAGCCTTGTCATTACCATGTCACATTAAGGTGGAATGGTAACGCGAAGTAAGGCAAAGTCGTTGTTTTAAATGGACTTCGCGTTCCTCATTATGATTCTAAGAGATCCACTTCGCGTTCCAGATTTGGCAGCCCCCCACACACATCACATGGTTACAGTACTGTAAGTCACATACTCTTTAGCCAGGCAAGAAGGAAGTGCCTTGCCAAGGAGATAGTTTCACTTTCTCCTGTGCAGACAGAGAGAGAGAGGGTGTTGTTTTGTGACTGTAAGACAGCCTGAGACTTGGAGATTAGAGTGAGGAGGAGATTTAAACTTTGAATTAGACCCAACAGCTTTTTTAAAAGCTACATTTTTTTGTCTTTTCTGTACTCTTTTTTACTTACTTTGTGCTTTCTGTAAATTTATTTTTTTCTTACCTTTATAAGTAGTTAGTTGTTTGTCTGTGTCTGTGTGACTGCCACATTGAGTAGTCATTGCTCGGACTGAGGGAGCACATTAGGAGAGATGGACCTGGTGAGGGAATGTCTGGGGCAGTTCTGGGAGGTGTGGTAGGCATCGACTGTGCGCATGTGTGGAGGCACAACCACTGGTTCTAGTTGGACTAATCCAAAATTTTGAGTGTCACCCCCAAGGAAGCAGGACCAGCACCTCCTCCTGACTCTGAGGCAGTTGAACCACCACCACCACATCCAGCACCAGCTCCAGCACCAGGTCTTCTGCAGCAGGATGTGCCTGTGCCCCTGAGCCCAGGTGTGGATCCCATTCCTGTTGAACATAGTAACCAGCTGGCTGCCAGTGCATCTGGCCCTCCCCTGCCTGTGCCTGGTCCTCCCTGCACCACCATTCTTTGGGAGTTTTTGACTGTGTTGGGGGAGTGCAGCATGGTCAGGTGCCACCTATGTCAGGTGGTGGTGTGCTGTTGCCCCAGGAAGACTCACCTGGGGACTGGGGACCAGCGCACCCATACGCTGAAACACCACTAGATGGAGTGACAGGCTGCCACAGAACAGGCCAATCCTGCACCTGCTGGCCCTTCTGTGGCAGAGGGTGTAGCCGTGAATGGTGGTGGCCCTAAAAGGGAGGCCAGAGCAGCACCTGCTGCTCCACCAGCACTCCCATCACCACCACCACCAGCAGCAGCTGAGTTTTTAGAATGTGTGGACCCAGAGAACTGCCTGTAATGCAGGCTAACCTGGCAGTTCTCTGGAGTGCTGTCAAGGACAACAATGAGAGGGTAAGTGCTGTCCAGCAGTGGTTGGATCACACAGAGGGACATCAGTTACAAATTATGTCCATGCTGGAACTGCTGCTGGACCACCAGGGGATCCCACATTAGTTTTTTTTCCTCACACCATATGCCTCCCCCCACACCCTCCCTGCTGTGTTATAAAATGTATTCCTCCACCATCCCCAACCCTGTATGTAATTATGCCATTTTTTGTTGTCTTCGGTATGTGTGACACTTTGTATTCTGCCCCCTTCCTTCTGTTAAGTGTGTGTGTATGTGTGTGTGTGCACTGTTTTGGTGCCTCATTAATGTTTACTTTCTGTCGTGGAGTGTTTGTGGAATTGCAGGACTGAGCAGTCAAGTGTACTGTGCTAAACTGCATGTGTGCAGTCAGTCTTCTTTCCTATGTGTGTTTGTACTGCAGACACTGTCCAGCTTCTTGCAAACATATGTATGCTGATTGCTGTCTGACTTGTTGCGTTTTTATGGTATAAAGAATAAAGATAAGAATATATAACATATATTTTATTTGTTAGGAGATCATAGCAACAAAAAAATCTTGCTTTTCAACAAACTTTATCCAACAGACATGAAGTATTGCTGATGCACCCAAAATATTTCATGGAGTACAGACATTATAAAGTCAGAAAATATATAAGGTCCAGTTCACTGCCACCACACTGCACTACCACATTACTTCTTTTCATTATTTGTTCTGGAATATGTCTTTCTAGTTTACACTGGCAGTGTCAGTTTTTCAGCAAGTTGATGTATACCATAATACGACACAGCACCAGCGGTAGCACAGTGTGGTGGCAGTGGACTGCAGGACCTGTTATATATTCTGACTTGAACATGTCTGTACACCATAAAATATTTTGGGTGCCTCAGCAATATTTTATGTCTGTTGGGTATGGTTTGTTTAAAAGCATGTTTTTGTGCTATTATCTCTGCAGAGTCATGTGTGCACGTGTCTTGTGAATGACTGAGATGCACACTGGCTCAGGACCTCTGAAAATATATCATATCACTTTGTCTGCTCGTTGATGATACAGATAAAATATATGATATATATTCCTATCTTTATTCTTTATATCATAAACACTGCAACAAGTCAGCATCAGCATATATATATATATATATATATATATATATGTATATGTTTGCAACTTGCAAGAAGCTGGACAGTGTCTGCACACACAGGAAAGAAGATGGACCGCACACATGTAGTTTAGCACAGTATAAGTGCACTGCTCAGTCCTGCTTTTTGACAAATACTTCACGATAGCATGACAGAAAGTATACATTACTGAGGTTCCAAAAATATTTACCAGACTCACCAGAATTCCCAATCCCAAAATGCAACTGTCTTGTGTCCAGAAAATTCCCCATTGCTGATGAAGTGAAATTGTAGCATAACAAGAATTGCAAAGTCTCCCAGAATTAATGGCGGTCAGTCATGCGTGCAGTACTCACACACAGTCCCCAGAATTATTATGCATCCCCAAAATGCTACTGTCTTATGTCTAGAAAATTCACAAGTGCAGACAAAGTGAAATGAGAGTGTAATATGAAATGCAAAGTGTCCTAGAATTAATGGCGCAGTCAGTCATGCGCACAGTACTCAGACACAGTCCCCTAGAATTATTGTGTATCCCAAAATGCAACTGTCATGTGTCGAGAAAATTACACAAGTGCTGCTGCTGCTGTTGCACTTACATGTAATGCTGCTGTGTGTAATGACCTTACTGTGATGATGATGTCATGTACAGATGTCTTGCCAAACCGTGTGAAGGAGGATACCATGACATGAATTCAGTGTTCTGTCACAAATGATGACAGTGAGAGAACTGTCTGTCCAAAGCATGCTGCGATGCGATCACTTTAACCAGATGGATGGAAGGGTGCCTTTGTGTGTACACTAATAGTAGCCTTGGTACGTTTATATATATCTATATATATATATATCTGTATCTATATCTATATCTATATCTATATCTATATATATAAATATATGTATGTATTTTCTTGGTGGGGGTTGACATATAGATAGATAGATAGATAGATAGATAGATAGATAGATAGATATGTAGGAGATACATGATGGGCACAAGTGTGATATGGAAAATATCTTCACTCCTATAGAGTGACCTCTGAATATTCACGAGTGGCAAAGCCACGAGAGAGGTTTCAGAGGTCACTGTACAGGACTGAACATATTTCCCATATCACACTAGTGCCCATCATGTATCCGATATATACAATGGGGGCCTCATTGTTGCAAAATGTATCATTTGCAAGGCTGTGCGCGGCTTTGCGTGGGTGTGATAAATCTCAGGTCTTATATTTATCACACCCTGGTGAAAATAACATAATTTATCACACTCATTTACCACTCAACCACATTATATATATATATATATACTGGTATATATGTATAAATATATACACACACACACACATATGTACTTATTGTATTGTTTTTGTATCACAGGTCACATACTGTTGGTGTGCACATTCCATGCTTCATGAGAAATGTTGGTGTTGGAATTGGAAATGGAATACTGTCAAGCCAATGAAGTTAAATATTTTTTTTGGGGGAGCATATTTGCAAGTAGATATCATTAATGGTTTATTATTTGGTTACTTATTCTCAGATTTTATCTGCATCCTTCTCAGTCCGGTAATAATGGTCATGGTCATCATCGATTTAAACAACTTCTGCTTGTTGCATGTCTGCCCATCCGGGGCATGATGTTGAAGAAGTTCTTTGGATAAGGCAACTATGACACCGTAAAGCATCTGGAAGTTTCCTAAAATGAGAAATGAAGGACTTATTACAACTTGATTGCAGCAGTAAGACATTATGTTTGACCATGGCTGTTCCATCACGGTATCTGGATTAACACAGATAGCAAGCTGTCCCTGCAGTCATCAGATAACAATTTAAATAGCAGGCGTATAGCAAATACACTTTGTCAGTGTCCCTGTGTCTCAGCTCAAGCTACATTTAAAACCACATCTTGTCAAATAACATGACCTGGAGTCAAACTTTTCAGCACTGTCATGTCTGTGGCTGCACATTTGGAATACAGTGCATGATATGTTGCAGAAATATTTTTTGTGACGTACGTGTCACTGAGTTTATAATCATCAGTCGGATTTTTTGCACTGTTGTGAAAAACAAAAAGGAACAGATGAAATTAAATTGATATACTTACCAGTATGGATTGGAAATGGATATCCCATAAGTTCCTGTCAACAGTTCTGCTGCTGTACCATTGATACAGACCTTCAGCAAAGGACAGTGCATTGTTGTTAACCTGTAAAAAAACAAAATAAGCTGACCGTATGTGTTTGACCATTGCAGCTCGGAAAAGGTACAGAAAACAAAACACACAGCTAAAGGAAGTTGAATTGCATGAAAACCATTAGTACACATACTCACTTTATAGTATTCATAGTAAAAAGCCTTGTGCCTGTGGCTGATGGATGTGGTCTCCTGTTCAACTCCTTCTGCCTTGGCATGGTCAAGAGTCAAGACACATAATGGAAAACATTGTCACAATAGTGGTGGTGGGTGGTGGTGGTCACAGCTGAGGCAGATGATGACATTCCCTCTCACATCTTCCTGAATCTGGTGGTGATGGCAGTGGCTAGCAGTGGTATTATGGTGTTGGTGGTCCAGGGGACACACAATGTCATTCCCCCTGGTGGCAGTGGCTAACAGCGGTTTCATGGTGGTAGACAAGGGAGGCACACAGTGACATTCCCTATAGTGGCACTGGCTAACAGCAGTCTTATGGTGGTGTTCCGGGGGTACACAATGTCGACTCCATCTGGTCGCAGTGGCTAACAGTGGTCTTATGGTGATGGTGGTCCAGGGGGCACACGGTGACATTCCCTATAATGGCACTGGCTAACAGCAGTCTTATGGTAGTGGTCCAGGGGGGCACACAGTGACATTCCCTAAAGTGGTACTGGGTAACACCAGTCTTATGGTGGTGGTCTGGGGTGCACACAAAGCCACTCCCTCTGGTGGCAGTGGCTAGCAGCGGTATTATGGTGGCGGTGGTCCAGGAGGGCACACAATGTCATTCCCCCTGGTGGCAGTGGCTAACAGCAGTTTCACGGTGGTAGTCCAGGAGGGCACACAGTGACATTCCCTATAGTGGCACTGGCTAACAACAGTCTTATGGTGGTGGTCAAGGGGGGCACCCAATGTCATTCCCTCTGGTGGCAGTGGCTAACAGTGGTTTCATGGTGGTGGTCCAGGGGGGCACACAACATCATTCCATCTGGTGGCTGTGGCTAACAGAGGTTTTATGGGGATGGTGGTCCGGGGGGCACACAAAGTCATTCCCTCTGGTGGCTGGCTAGCAGTGGTATTAAGGTAGTAGTGATCTGGGGGGCACACAATGTCATTCTCCCTGGTGGCAGTGGCTAACAGCCGTTTCATGGTGGTAGTCTGGGGGGGCACACAGTGTCATTCCCTATAGTGGCACTGGCTAACAGCAGTTTTATGGTGATTGTCCGGGGGGCACACAGAGTCATTCCCTCTTGTGGCAGTGGCTAACAGCAGTCTTATGGTGATGGTGGTCCAGGGGGGCATACAGTGACATTCCCTATAATGGCACTGGCTAATAGCAGTCTTATGGTGGTGGTATGGGGGGCACACAGTGACATTCCCTATAGTGGTACTGGCTAACAGCAGTCTTATGGTGGTGGTCCAGGGGGGCACACAAGGTCATTCCCTCTGGTGGCAGTGGCTAGCAGTGGTATTATGGTGGTGGTGATCCAGGGGGGCACACAATGTCATTCCCACTGGTGCCAGTGGCTAACAGCAGTTTCATGGTGGTAATCCAGGGGGCACACAGTGATATTCCCTATAGTGGCACTGGCTAACAGCAGTCTTATGGTGGTGGTCTGGGGGACACAACGTCATTCCCTCTGGTGGCAGTTGCAAACAGCAGTCTTATGGTGATGGTGGTCCAGGGGGCACACAAGTCATTCCTCTGGTGGCAGTGGCAAACAGCAGTCTTATGGTGAGTGGTCCAGGGGGCACACAAAGTCATTTCCTCTTGTGGCAGTGGCTAACAGCAGTCTTATGGTGATGTGTTGTCCAGGGGGGCATACAGTGACATTCCCTATAATGGCACTGGCTAACAGCAGTCTTATGGTGGTGGTCAGAGGGGCACACAGTGACATTTCCTATAGTGGTACTGGCTAACAGCAGTCTTACATAGGGTGGTGGTCCAGGGGGGCACAAGTCATTCCCTCTGGTGGCAGTGGCTAGCAGTGGTATTATGGTGGTGGTGGTCCAGGAGGGCACATAATGTCATTCCCCATGGTGGCAGTGGCTAACAGCAGTTTCATGGTGGTAGTCCAGGGGGCACACAGTGACATTCCCTATAGTGGCACTGGCTAACAGCAGTCTTATGGTGGTGGTCCAGGGGGGCACACAACATTATTCCCTCTGCTGGCAGTGGCTAACAGTGGTATTATGGTGGTGGTGATCCAGGGGGCACACAAAGTCATTCCCCATGGTGGCAGTTGCTAACAGCAGTTTCATGGTGGTGGTCCAGGGCACACAATGTCATTCCCCTGGTGGCAGTGGCTAACAGCGGTTTCATGGTGGTAGTCCGGGGCACACATCCCCTATAGTACTACTACACAGCAGTCTTCTGGGTGGTGGTCAGGGGCAAAGTCATTCTCTCTGGTGTAGTGGTTAACAGTGATCTATGATGGTGGTGTCTGGGAGGAACACGGTGAGACCCTATTGTGGCACTGGCTAACAACAGTCTTAAAGTGGTAGTCAGGGGGACACAGTCATTCCTCTGCACTACAACAGCGTCTCATGGTGATGGTGGACCCGGAGCGATGGTGACATACCCTATGATACTGACTACAGTAGTCTTAGGGTGATGGTGGTCCAGGGGCACACAGTCATTCCCCTGCTGACAGTAGCTAACAGTGGTTTAATGATGGTAGTCCAGGGGCACACATGACATTCCCTATAGTGGCACTGGTAACAGCGTCTTATGGTGGTG
Organism: Neoceratodus forsteri; assembly: GCA_016271365.2. Classification (NCBI taxonomy): domain Eukaryota; kingdom Metazoa; phylum Chordata; order Ceratodontiformes; family Ceratodontidae; genus Neoceratodus; species Neoceratodus forsteri. The sequence continues at coordinate 394,646,430 of CM028135.1, read as the reverse complement.
GTACTAGGCACTCTGTGTTACAAATGTGATGTGACATATGGAATTTGGTCAATGAGGACACTCATTTACTTATGAAAGAAAACATGTATCATACAACAAATGTTACACCCAACCACTTAAGTTAAAACCAACATTAACCCCATCATCCTCATAAAGAATGCCTCACATCATCTATATCTGAATTAAAGCCACTGGGAAACTCTTCTTCTCCATTGTGTCATCATCTTCATCAGTAGTAGAGCTGATTCAGCTGCACTACCAGTGCACCAGGATGGTCCATTTCTACATCAGTAAAACCATGACTAGCCAGAAATACCAATACTGAGGTTGCAGTCTGAGCTGCATGTGCCTCTCATTCAATTTATGAATGTTAGCAACTGACATTTACAGAGAGAGGTTTGTACAGCGATCCTTTAACCACACCGACTGACTGAATACCCTTTCGACACTTACACTGGAGGGTGGGCATGTCCGTTAACTTCAGTACCACTGCAGTCATCTGGCCATTCACTGACCTTTCCACTCCAGTATAAAGAGGATCATCAGTTATTAGCAGATGTCTGTTTTCAGACAAGTATGACTCAACCATTCTCTGTGCTGCACTGCGTCCAGTGGTTGATGCATCATCCTGTTCTCAGAATCATTTATATCTGGAAATCCCATGAGACAAAGCCTCTAAAGTGGGTTATGACAACGCTTTTTGAAGACAGACCCTGAAACTGCAGTCCCTTCACCTTACAGGATATGCTTGATACTCCTCCAGGTTCAACCTCAGCCTGATTATGCTGCTACAGGGTTTGTTGACGATGGCATATTCTATGCCCATAGACCAAGTGCCAGTTTGCCCCTGACATTTTTACCTGTTCAGGCCCTCAGTACCGGGCAATTTGTACATACTTTTGATACAAATAAAACAGAACTGAATAGATAGAATTATGTTGATGAATACAAAGACTAGAGTGGGATGTGGAGACTAAGACAACAGCAAGTGGGAACCTTCATCCAATGGAGAATTTCAAGTTCATGATCTGCTTTCTCTCAATAATGGAAGAATTGAAGTGTGCGTGGCTTCTGAGTTTGAAACTTCAGGACTGTGCAATTAATATCATTAATGCATACAATCTGATTAGCACTGTGCAGAATAGCTTCAAGCTTGTTCAGTAAGAAATTGATACTTTGGTCCATACTTAGTACACTATATTGAAGCATCCAGTCCCAAAACATGTCCCAAAATATATAAGAGGTGGGGATATGGAATCAATACTAAATTAAAAAGAGCAAATGCGGATCTACAAATTAGGGGCCACTAAGTCACCAGGTTTAAATGATAAATTTCAACTCAAACCTTTTCTTGCTAAAAAATAAAATGAGTTATAAAGCATGAAATCTCATCATGCCTTTTGTTTCTTTAACTTACAATTGGTCCATAAAGGCAAAAAGTTCTACCTTTTAACAAATCTTTTTCCACCCCTCCCCCCGAATCCATTGTATGAATGCTAGATTTGATGTGCATTAATTCATCATATGGGACCTGAAAACAGATGTTTCTCATCTAATTTCATTTCTATCTGATGTATTTTTACAGAGATCTTTGATGAAAAAGAGAGTATAAACCTATAAGAAGACATGGGAATGAACAAGAATTCTAAAGTGAATTACACCAGCTAAAGAAAAAGTGTTTTATTTTTTTAACTCTTGCATTTTGGGTATCACCACTTGTGTATTTGGCTTTAAAGTATTTGGTTGTAAAGTAGTACTGCCATGTAGACTGCACATTTAATTTGAAATTAATTGATACTTTATTGTGATTGGGTGACTAATTAAAGTAATGAGCTTGTGTATGTATTTAAAAATGCTCCTAGTAAATGTTCCATTAACTCTGATGAAGCCCGAGGGGTTGGTCAAAACATGAGACCTCCTGATATTGTACTGCTACATGTGCTATGATGGGAGTAAAGAAGCTTTAAAACACCATTGTGGTGTGACTCTGCTATAATTTTTAAGCAATCAGCAAGGGTGAGTGCTCTGCACCAATTCTGAAGAATATTTCAATGAAGTTGAATTGGGGTGGGGGATTCAAAAAGTGTCCTCAGTCCCAATCAAGTTATCTTTGGACAGATACTTCAATTTTCCTGATTTCTTGGATGCACCCTCAAAGCATGTTTTGCAGTACACAAGGTTATCAGGCCACATGGACCAGGTGAGCCTGCAGTTTTTTCACATGCGGCTCTGTGTCTAAGCATTCTAGGCACATGACACATACAATAAGCTGCCTGAAGTATTTGTACTTGCAATTACTTTTGCTCAGTTTTCACAGTGAAGAGAGGGGCATTTCCAAACAAAGGTCACATTGGTATGGGAAGGCAGGCAGGGAAATGGACATGTCACCATTTTTGTAACACAGGGTTTTGAAAGGGCTTAGGGTTATTAGGGTTAACAAAGTCATAAGCCCCAACAGATTGCAAATAAGGGTGCCAAGGGATCTAGGTGAAGTCCCAATGGCCCTGATGGACCTGTTTAGCCATACCGGGCCATAATGTTGCATGCTTAATAGCATATGACATTATGGCTAATCTGGTACAACGCTGCACCAGTGAGCAAATGGTGCAATACCGCATACACTGCTGTATGCGATATTGCACCATTCTCACTCTCCCAAACAGAGGATAAGACATCTGCTGGGAGTGAGTTCTGCTGACCAGCTGCTGTGGCTCAATGGACTGAGCCACAGCAGCAGGAAACCCAGGCAGTACTTCTGGGACTGGGTTTGATTCCCGGTCCCAGAAACTTTTATTTTTTTTTAAACTTTGTTCACTCCCCGACTTGAACCCCCCAGAGTTGAGAATCTATATTGAGGGGGTTTGGGTGCAGCCCCATAATGTGGGGCTGGAGCCTCCACAGAAAAAGAGATATGCCCATGGCAAGAATTATGCTGTATTGGCAGCACGATTTTGCCATGTGGCATAATGTCCTGTGACACTATGACCCCGTGCCTGTTTAACAGACATCTAGGATCAGGAATGGTTTCTGAGAACTGGAGAAGGGTAAATGTAGTCCCCCTGAACAAGAGCAGCAGCAAAGAAAAGCCAGGAAATTTCAGGCTGGTGAGCCTAACGTCTGTGGTGAGGAAAATTGATGGAGACCCAGTTGAAAGAGAGATTAGTAGAATTCCTGGAATTTAATGGATTACTGGACAGTAAACAACATAAGTTCACCCAGGAACAGAACCCATAGTGTAGTACTAAATAGTGGATTTGCAGTAGTGATAGGGGGCAGAAGTGTACTACCCCAGGAGTCAGTACTGGCCTCATATTCTTGTATATTGTCAAGGGGACATAGAAAACAGAGCAAGAAGGAAAATTCTGTCTATTAGCAGATGACACTAAGATCTGCAATACAGTGGACATAATTGAGGAGTTTAGGGCATGAGGAGGGACCTGGAAGGCTAGAAGAGTTGTTCAGAATTTGACAGCTGGAATTTAATGCCCAAAAGTGCAAAGTCATGCAAATCAGATGTAAAGCCCAAAGGCCAAGTACAAGATAGGAGGGAAGGTCATGGAATGTACCTGGAAGGAAAGAAACATAGGGGTTATTATTATGGATGACCTGAATGTAGTCATCCAATATTCAAGGGGAGTAGGAAGAGCAAACAGAATGATGGGCTGTATAGGGAGGGGATAACAAGCAGAAGAATGGAGGTTATAACCCTTCTGTTTAAGTCCTTGGTTCACCCCACCTTGAGTTCTGTGATCAGTTCTGGAGTCCTCACCTTAGAAGGGCACTGACAGGGTAGATGCTGAGCAGAAGAGAGTTACCAACATGGTACAGTGGCAGCAGGGGAAGCCCTGCAAGAAAAGTCTGAAGAACTTCAGCATGTACTCCCTAGAGAACTGAAAAGCCTCTGGGGGTGGGGTCATGACTGATTCCACTAAATACCTCTGAGGGGCCTAAACACAGTGGAGTGTGGTGAGCTTTATAAGTTGAGCACACACATGGTTACAATAGGGAACACAATGAAGTTAATATGGAGAAGTTTGAGAGGGAGTTGAGGAAGCATTTCATCATGAAAAGGGTGGTGGATAGATGGAACAGGTTGCTTTAGAGAGGTGCTGAGGCAGAGAGTGATGGTTGTCGTGCATGTGTGGGACAAGTAATATGGTTGTCACTGAAAGGAAGAATCATCCAGCAAGGGTGGTGAGATGAGGGGGGCCAAATAGGGCCCCGTGCCACAGTATACAGTAGGGTAGGTAGGGTTAGGAGAGACTAGATGGACCTTGTTGTCCTTTTCCACTGATAAAATCTATGTTTCTATGCTTAGTGGAACTACACTAGTGAGACTCGATGGAAGGAATCCAGGTAGTTAGAAATCTTGTTTTTACAAGAAAATAAAGCAATTCAGGATCAATTAGAAAAAACAATCATTAGTGGAAATTATCCTGAATTTACAGGAAAGATCTTAGCCTCATTTAGAAGCTCTGAACATGGAAGAAGTGAATTTGTCGTTTGTTAGCCTGATCTCAGCAGTAGAGTTGGGCGAAATTAGCAAATTATGAATTTGCAGAATTTTCACAAAAGTCTGTGAAATTTCACATTTTTCAGATTTTTCTGAAATTCTTTAATTGCCCATAACTCGGTCTGTAGTATAGCTAGAGATCGTAAATTTGCCATTCTTATTGTCTGGTATGGTAAGGTCACTAAAAGCTTTCTAACTTTCATGATGTTTGGATGAAGGGTGAAGAAGTTATAGGGGCTCAAAGTCTGGCAATTTAAATATCCATGTGAACATTTCTGAAAATATTGCTACGCTTACAACTTAGCCACCTTTGGAGCTAGATACTTGAAAACTTAGATGCATACTTTCTTGGAAGAGTCATAGAAACTGCTTAATTTGAGAAGTAACGATTATGTAAATTGTAAGTTTTATGTAATTGTATGTTTTAGCCATGGCCTTCCTCCTGACATGACTTCCTGGGCTCGCTTCTGAGCTGGGGTCATCAACATGGCAGCGTGATGCTCGGATGCTGGGCCAAGGTGGTTGCCTTAAAGCCTAATATTTAGGGTCAGTGAATCTAGCAACATTGGTGATAATCTGCTCTGTAGTTTTAAACTTATAGGGACTTAAAACTTAGCAGTTTATGTAACTGTGAAATGTCATTTTAAAACTTCTGAATGTTTGGAGGCTCATAACTCAGTCACCCTTAAAGCTACAGATCTGAAACTTGGCACACATATATAGGCATTGGTAAAGTCACTTACCAACTTTGGTATAATTTGGACAAACATGTTTAGTTTATGTAGTTAACTGTAATTTTAATATTACTTAACATTTGGAGGCTTATAACTCAGTTATCCATACAGACAGACACTTGAAACATGGCACATTTATATATGGTCAAGGGCAATGCCACTGTACCAAATTTGGTTTAATTTGGACAAGTACTTTGTAAATTAGATAGAAAAAACTAAAATTGCAATTTTAGCAAGATTTCATGAAATTTTCACAGAATTTTCATGAAATTTCACGGAAGCAAAAGCAGTATTTTACCAGAATTCCACTACCAGAAGATAAATTTTGCCCAGCCCTACTCAGCAGCCTGGATTGCGTCTTACTGCAATATTTTTTTTTCCCTCAAAGTTACCATTTGTGAGTACTATGCGGCAAAGCCCTGTGTCCCGACAAAGCATGCAGTACCTGCAGTCAAGGATTTGCTACAACTTGTGCCAGATTTTATAACCCAGGATGCAACTTCTGACAGTACTCTCATTTTACAGCAGCTTGCTCCAAAGCTATGGCACAAGCCCCATAAACTGGCTCCCCTATGGACGCAAAGGTACCCCAGGGTGGTAGAACTGAGGTGAGGCACTACAATGGACTTACGGTGGTGCTCCTCTTTGTAAATCCTGCTCGCAGCACAGTTTTCCACAAGTCACCACTTGCGACTTATCTCTCAGCCTCAAGTCCGATGTGGTGGCTGCATCACATTTGAAAATTGGGTCCTATGTGAAAAGACAGGCAGTGTTCTGAAGTTATGCACATTAACCTATAGGTTAACATACTGTACTATTTATTAAAGGACCAGGACCCATTATATACTTGAGAGTAAACCCATCTGTTGTGCTTAGCTCAAATACTGTGCAAGCTGTTGGGACTTCTATAAAATTATCTAAACAAATGGTAATGTTGAATTTAAAAGTATACATTTATTGAATTAAGGCACTGCTCAGGCTGCTGTCAACAGGTTAGTAAACTTCTAGTCTAATTCCCTCTGATTAATATGTTACATAGAAATAATTACAAAATGCAAGAAAACTGTGATTGTGTCTAAAGTAATGCCGGGGCAACCTTTAAAACTAGGTCAGAAATACAAATGAACAACAACCAGTATCCCAGTTTTTGAAATTAAACATTATTCAACCAGTGTTTGTTGTCCTACAATGCATATCTAAATGTCACTGGATTTTGTTTCCAGATTAAATCAAACATGCGTATTGCCTGTTTTATCTGACAAAAAACATCTAGGCATGGGCTTAATGCTATGTAATAAAGTGCAATAAGCTGTTTCTAGTCAATGTTTAGGGTTTATCAGTTACTACACTTTCTAATGTATCTTATGTAATTGTGATTTAATATGGTATAAAGAAGGCTTAGTTTAGAAAATCCAAGAAGCTTCCATATTTAAGCCAGTAATGCATGTATTATCTTCATTTCTTCTCATTATTCTTTCCTGGACTGTTGCATTTCAGCAGTCACAAAGTCCATGTTGCCATAGACATCTTTCATTAATATGTTATTATTCATGTAATCCACAAGGATTTCATTGTGTCTAAATCTTAAACCTCTCAAATAAATTAACTGCAGTAACCAAATTAAGCCAACACTGAGGCTCAAAGCTAAACATACAAATATGAAACATTTCCAAGAGAGAGGGCTACTTTATCTAAACAACTACACATTTTGAGAAAACTTTGAAAAAGCATACAGGTTCGACAACATTCAATTTACATTCCCAGTTAGATGACATTATTTCCTTCTCATTACCATTTGTGTTCCTATTACTTATCAGCAGCTGTAATACCACACCACCAGTGTTGGAATTAGACTTTATGAGCTTTGGGAGATATGGGTCCTATAAGGGCCCTATCTTTAAATTGAGCCCCTCTTCTCATTATAAGTCAATGGTAGTGATGCGTGACCTACTAGGGCTCAGTTCAGAGTAAGGGGGCCAAGCCTTGGCAAGCCTCCTTGTAATTCCAACACTGCACACCACCAATTATCTCAATTATTTTTAGTTTCAGGATTTGCAGTCAGAGAAAGAAAGGTGATTGTGGGAACCTTAAGCTGCTGCCACAAGAGCCTGACAGCCCAGCGGTGGAGCACCAAGATTGTGTTCCGAGAGCCTGGATTCAGTTCCAGGTTAGGTCACACAATTTCTTTATTATAATATATATTTTGTTTTCCAAAATGGACAGAAGCAATAACTTTACAGAATGGGTCCAGTCACCAGCAAAAACAAAGAAAAAAGAAGAAAAAAATGCAGCTGACAGAACTCAATTAAAAAGCATTACAAATAAATTTAACTGGGAGCTTTTCTTTTCTTTGTTACTAAGGACATCTAAATGAAAACTTAGATTGTTGTTTCTAACAGTTAACTATAGCTAAGGCTGAAACTGTAGCTGAAGTCATTGGTCTCAATTTTCAAAGGGTTAGCACAGTGCTAAACACGTCAGTGCTGCAGTAACTGGGATTGTAATATGGCTAAAATCTCTGCCATGAATCCAGCACAACCATGGGTGGGAAACACACCTGTGGTACAAAATGGAAGCAGTCATTAATTCCTAGAAATGACCACTTCATTTGTAACACAAATATTTTCCACATGAAATGTGCTACCTGAGCACACAAAAGTTACCAATCACTCACTCAGCCGTGACAGTAGTTCAGCAGTTTCGAGCAGCAGTGCAAATAGCATCTTACCCAACAGTGACACATGGGCTGAATTACACTACAGATCAACAATCTCAGTGTTGAACTCATAGCATGCTGCATCCACAGTATAAACTGATCTTAGACATTTCAAAACATATGGCGCTAAGTAGCATACAGTAACTCACACAAAAATACGTATATGTTCCTGTTTTAAATAATAATATTGGTAGTTAATTTATGTAACCCTTCCATATTACAAGTGCATTAATCACCTCTACAGGAGGTCATTTCCCAGGAATTAATGCATGGTTGGGTGGTAGGAAACCCTCGGCCTGCGGCCTTGTGCACCCCAACCATGCAATACTTCCTGGTAAATGACCTCCTGTAGAGGTGATTAATGCTTACATAGTATGATCATATGGAGCAGGAATCATATTAAACAGCAACTGGGGCATGGTGCTAACTCAACAATGCATACGGGCATTACATACTGCCTTGCCCACTGGTGATTAGGGGGTGTGCATTGCCAACAGTGAGTGGAGGAGTCACTAGACAGCTAGAGAAGCTAGGATTAATGACAGTGGGTTATCAGTCCTGCAAGGGGGGTGGCTGGTACAGCTTCACACAATGCCTCCATCAGAGCCACTTATAAGCACATACTGTAATGGCATACAAATGTTCGCTAAGCACCTTTCTTGCCATATATGCTTATTAGCATGCAAGCAGATGAAAATGGCTTATAAGAGTGCTATCCAGTTTGGGATGCACTATCTGTCTTTGCTCCATGAGCTACTGTGCTGCAGAGAGCTGTTTTATTGTAGTGCACATTTACTGTGTGTTTTGCTCCCATAGCTCCCATATTAATATAGGCAGCCAGCACCACTCAGAGTGCACTGCCTGTCTGAATATGTTTCACGGGCCAGTTGTGTGCTGTCTCATGTGTAATGCTAAGAGGTGCATGGTGCTAACAGCAGGCTCTGAAAATGGGGGCCATAATTAGAGATGCAGCAAAGTTGGTGAAAAGCTGGGGAACTTTGCACTCCACTAAGTCCCCAGATCTCACACAAACTTCATCCACTGTTTATTTAGATTTTAATTATTGCCACAATAAACTATGAAAACCAGTTTCACCCTGTATGATACACTCATCCACCCCTCTACTACCACACCACATAGTTTGCAATAATCTCCTCCACCCATCTCCTTGCTAGGCCCCCACCTCACTCCTTCCATTGTACCCTGCAAAGTGGTAAAAGAGTATTGATTTAGTAGGCCATCAACTAATCAATCCATTACCACATCCAAAACTGCATGTCCCTTCCCCCATCTTGCCCCTCTAAATATTGACTAATCCCCAACCCTTCACCATTTTGTTGCTAATAAAACCCTCTCTTTTGCCCCAAGCTCCCAAACTCCATTTTCACTGAGTAGAACCATTCCTGAAAATAAGAAAATCCTCCCCTGGTGGAGCAAGCATCCTCATGCGTCTGTGTGTACAAAAATAATGAATTGCAAGTGACATCTATGTTAGCAATAATATCGGATTGGCTGATTATCAGACAATGTTTATTTATTTAAGAGTTTTACCAGGAGGGGCACACTGAGCAACATGTTGCTCATCTCACAATGTGTCCTGGGGGAAGGGTACATAGGGATATACATACATCACAAATCAGCAAAACAAAAACCTAAGGATAGACATACACCAAAATCAGCACTTCATCAAATAGCAACAGTAGGGTACAATGCCAAAATGATGCCAGAGTTACAATAATACATAGGAGAGCAACTAACAGTAATAGTATAACTATGACTACAACATGTATCAATAAAATGTGATAAGGTTTGGCGGTGGACAAAGGATTGTGGGTCCACAAGTGCAATAGTTTTCGTAACACTTACAGTACTCCAGATAAAACCAGGCTCAGTCAGGTGCAGTTACAGTTCACAGAGAGGAAATTACTTAAGGCTGAGGAAAGGGATGATGCAGAGGAAGAATGGCAAATCTGGTGAGGAAGGGAATTACACAGCTTAGGGAAGTGATAGGAGAAGGCAGACTATCCAGCAGCAGATGTGCAATGAGGGACCCTTAATGTGCAGGAGTCATAGGATCTAAGAGAATGGGCAGGAGGAGGGGTGGGGCAGTAAGGGAAAAGCTGAGATATGAAGGGAAAGAGAGAGAGACAAACCACATTTTGGAAATGAATTTAGCAGAGTGGAGGAGACGTCTGTTTTCTAGAGAGGGAAGAGACAGGGAGTGGTAGAGTTGGCAGTGGTGGGTGAGTGATGGAGCATCCAGAGCAAAACAACAGAAGGAGTGAAACAGGGTATCCAATCTGGCTAAGGAGGTCTTAGGAGTGGCACTGTAGACTACATCACAGTAGTCAAAGATGAGGAGGATCATCTTCTGGACAAGATCGCATCTAACCGGGAGCAGGAGGCAACTCCAATTCCTAAATAGGACACCAAGTTTAAGGCACAGTTTTTTTAGGATGGCATCCATGTATCCAGAGAAGGAGAGGTTTTGGTACAGCCAAACTCCCAGATATCTGAAAGAGGTGTCCTCAAGAACCGTCCCATCAAGGGTATGGAAGGTGGGCAGGGAGAGAAGCATAGAGAGTCTCTGCCTAGTGCCAAAGTTCATTGAGACTGTCTTCTTTGGCATTTAGGAAAAGTTGATGTTAGCAAAACCAGCACTGAACATTATTGAAGTCCTGCTGAAGTCTATTTGCAACATCAGAGGGGCAGTGGCAAGAGGTGTCAAGGACTGTATCATCTGCGTACATCTGTATTGAGGTAGTAGTGCAGACAGAAGGCAAGTCATTGAGAAAGATGAAGAGTAGGGGACCCAACATGGATACCTGCAGGACCCCCATGTTGATAGGGAGGGGGAGGATATGGAGTCTGGTATTCTAATGGACTGAGTCCACCCTACAAGGTAGGCATGGAACCAATTGGTGGCAGCGGTGGACAAACCAGCAGAGGAGAGGGAGTGGAGCAGAAAGGAGTGGTAAACCATGTCGAAGGCCTTAGGTCGAAAAGATGGCTGACATGATTTGGCCACTGTCCATACCACAGAGGATTGAGTCAGTGAACCTAATCAAGGAGGAGGTGGCGGAATGTTTTTTACAGAAGCCAGATTGGAAGGGAGTGAAGGAGTTGGAATTCAAGAGATAGGAAGAGAACTGGGCCAGAACTAAGTGTTCTTGCAGCTTAGCAAGGGTGGGAAATAGAGATATGGGGTGGTAGTTCCCAGGGGTGGATGGCTCACCCCCCTTGGGGAGGGGAAGAACAACAGCATTCTTCCAAATGACAGGATGTCTTCCAGTTTGAACGAGAGGTTGAGCAGCATGGCCTGGGGGGACAGAGACTGCCGTTGCAGAATCGTAAAGCAGCTTGGGGGCCAACCCATCAGTCAAACTGCCTTTGGAAAGGTTTAGGGCCAGCAATGCATTCAATGTATCAGAGGGGTTATTTTAGACAATCAGGTATTAATACTTGTGTAGCCATCACTCCCCATTCATTCAGCTTAAAAACACAGTAGAGCGAAGAAGCTTGCTCCACATGGGATGATCTTTTTTACAGGTATTTTTCTACTCTGGGGACTGGGGTTTGAGGGTTTTGGGGGAAAGAGGGTATTGGCAAGAGGGGGGTTGAAGGATGGGGGGTTTAGTCATCATTTAGAGGCATGGAGTGGGGAGGTCGAGGAGCTTGCTTTAGCAGCTGGGGAAAGGGGCAGAGTCTATGACTGAGTTCCACTACACTGCTCTTCCAACTTCAGGGGTATAGGAAGGTAGGTGGAGGCCTAATGAGGGACAGTTGGGAGATATTATTGTAAACTATCTGGCTTGATGGGAGAGGGGTGGGTGAGTATGTCATAGAGTGGGGTGGTTTTCATGCATTTTTTAGTTTTGTCCATGCTGCTTTGTGTAGTTCTTCACAAGCCAACTGCTACTTTGCTCAGTGAAAACTATGCATAAGTGCACTTTACCAACACCTTTGCTGGTGTAGTGCCACTATGTGTAATTTTCACTAGGTGAAGTAAGTATGGTGCTGCATGAAAAACTATGCAAAGTTGCACTTTTAAGTCAGGAACCTGTGAAGAATTGTGTGAAGTGAAGGTTCCCCATAATACCCTGATTGTAACCTCACAATTTATTGTTGTAGAAATGACTATGTCACAAGCAGGGCACTATGACTTCAGCTCTAGACTTAACCTCTCTTGCAAGTGAACTATCTGTAAAGGATTAAGGTCCAGAAGAGAATGGCTCAAAATTCAAAGGTTTGGTGAAGTATTTTTTTTTTTTTATGTTGTTAAATATACTGTACTTCTGCTGATTTGTTGACTGCAATTTTTCTGTCTGGTACATAGAATCCCTCTTTCAAGGGATGTGTCAATCATACTGATACTGAAAAGGCACACAACAAAAACATGGATTTGGATTCCACTGAACATGTACTTTTTGAGCAAACATTTACAAAGGAAAATACACAGTTTATCTGTTGCAGTGATTAACAGAGGTGGGCAAAATGCTGCCACTATGATTCATTTAGTCTGTGAAAAAATAAAACGACTACACAAAGTTAGTCTTCGGAAGGGACAACTCAGTGGAAATCAACACTTCACCTTCAAAGTCTGCTACACAAAGCACATTCGTGGCAAAAAGAATAAATACAATTGTAAAACCCTCCCCCTACTCAGTTAACACTCCATTCTCTCACTATCCTCTCCCCTAACCCAAGTGTAGTTGTACACAAATGCTTACATTCCCCTGGCCTACTTAACCTTTCCAACACCCATCCCCCTCCTCCATGTCCCATACAGCAAAAACAACATTTCCTCAACCCAGTTGGTACCCTACTCCTCTCTTCTCCCTCATTGTTCTAGTAATAATTCAATTCCCCGTTCCCCCAAACCACCCAGTATTCTTACACCTTCTGCCCCTGGTGTGCTAACTTAAAAATAACTTTGGCCAGAGCCAATAGGGCTGCAGCTGAGTAACATGGGATAAAGATATTGAAAATTAGTTTAATATGTTTACACCAAATTTTCTACATAGCCTTGATATGACCCTGCCTCATGAAGAAGGGCAGAGAAAATATTCAACTCCTGGCCCAAAAGGTGATTTTGTGCAGGAACTGTGAAATTAACTTTTAGGATACAAAAACACATTTTGGTCCAGAGCCGAAAAATGATATCTGTCACATTCATGAGGTGCTACAAAGAAATGTCTGTGTTGTAAATTTGGGATGAAAATATTGAAAATTGCCAAAGTCATGAGCATGCATTTGCAAAATTAAAAGCAGGCTCATATTTTTATTGTTTAATATTTTTACACCATATTTTCAACATAGCCTTCTTATGACCCCACCTCATGAACAAGGGCTGATAAAATGTTCAATTCCTGCCCGAAAGGTTATTTTGCACAAGGACCCCAAAATCAGCCTTTGGGATGTAAAAAACAATTTTGACCAGGATTTGAAAAATGACAGCTGTCATGCTAATGAGATGCTGTGAAGATGTGGCTATGTTGTGAATTTAGGGGGAAAATATTGAAACTTATCAAAGTTATGAGCCTGTGTTGGCAAAATTCAAGGTAGGCTCATAACTTTGTTTTTTAATATTTTTACACCAAATGTTCAACATTACCTTCTTATGAATCCACCTCATGAACAAGGGCAGAGAAAATGTTCGACTCCTGCCTGAAAAGTGATTTTGCACCGGGACTTCAAAATCACCTTTTGGGACAGATCTGCCTAAAAACATTTCAATTGTTCATGTGGTAGCATCCCAAAGAAGGCATGTTGAAAATGTAGGTTAAAAATATGCAAAAATGCAAAAGTTATGCCACTGAATTGAAAACCCCATTGAAATACATTGAACCACATACCTGTTTCTTCAGTTTGCAGTCCAGCTTTGAAGAGTGAAGATGTGTCTGAGGTCCAGTGAAGATTACAGTGTTGGACCCCCGATGGCTAAGTAAGGGCTTGGGGAGGTATAGGTTGGTGGGTGCCGAGTGTGAGAATCAGGTGGGGGACAGTAACAATGCAAAAGGCATCGAACAGTTTTCTTTTTACAGGTTAAAAAAAGGACAGAGGATTCCCAATTGTGAAGCTGGTGGATTGGGCACCCCCAGTGCCACTGTTGTTTTCCTGAGGGTGTACTGAGATAGAGGGACACATGAAGGGAAGGAAGAAAAATGGGAAAAAAGGTCACCCGGAACACGATTGTGACACTTGGGGCCTGGGCACCCTCATGTCATTGTAATGTTTCTAAAGAGGGGTGTTGTGGTGGGTGCTGAGAGGGAGGATCGAGTGGGGAGATATGATTTAAAAAAAGGAAATCAGTGGTTATGGTGGAACAAGGCACACTCTGCTGTGACCAAGATGGCCACTGCACAGTACTGCACATGCACTAGTGGTCACACATGTGCAATACAGTTTGGAAGCCCTCTCGGACATGGCAGATTGTGCAGTATTCCACCATGAACACCGACAGACAAAAAAATAGTGTGGTGTGAATGTCAGTTCCGACAGCAAGCAAAGTACTTCACGATCATGGAGGCAACTGTGTTGCAACTCCAACATGCTATTCAGTCAGAAGGAATGCTCTGCCTACTTTTTTAATAGCAAGAGGTCTGCAGGGCTACACCCACTGCAGCCCTAAAAATAAATTTAACCCACTGAGACCGGCACATTCCCATTCACACTATCTTGGCTGACTGCCTAATGAATGGATGAAAGTGAGGGCAGGCTCATAGCTGAGCATGCTTTCACCTTCATTTATTCAGACAACACCTGGCTATGATGGCCTGAGGATAGCTGCACCAGTAGCCATATGAGAGGGTAATATTCTTTTCTATTAATTCAGTGCACCTTTGTGGGAAGGAAGGATTGTGTTCAGGTGCAAAGTGGATGCAGATGAAGGGAGGTATTTGTTTACTTGAGCAGTTCAGAAAGGTGAGTGGGAGATGAAGTGTGAAGGGGGTCAGGTGGAAAAGATGTACTTTTTATTACTTGGGCCATGGGGAGGGGGAAAGAAAGGTGGTCATTCAGATACTATGAGGATGGATGGAAGTGTTTTCCTTTATCAAAGCAGTTTCAACAGTTACTGTATATTTACCCTTAGGCAAGGCCCCTGGAATTCTGCGGTTCTGCAGTTGCAGAATTTGCATCATGCCTCAGAATATATACGGTGCCACAGAATTCATTGTTTTTGGTGAATTTTCATATAAATATACTGTTTTTCCATAGGGTCAGGCTTTCTTTCCCACCTTGTTTATCCTGAAGCCCCTCCTCTATGCTCAGCATACAATGTCATTGATGACATCACATCATATTTAGCCAATGACAGGACTGCATTCTGCCAGAGAAATGAATAAATCATGCCGCAGAAATCAGAAAATGCTGCTGCAGAAGTCAAGGAGCCCAGCTGCAGAAATCAGAAAATTCTGTCTCAGAACACCAGGGACCCTGCCCTTAGGGTGCACTGTGTTCAGCAATGTGCCATGTGGATGAATTAAAATAAAACTTTATCCAACAAAGTGGACTTTGCCACACTTTGTGATGGTTTTGGCAAAGTACCAAATGTGTCAGCATTTAAAAAAATGAAATAGTCATGAACCATTCATGAATTTTCACAAATTATTTATAAACTCAGTTCATAAACATTCATGAAAGTACATTGGATTGTTCATTGGTACACTTACTATTTTAACCAAGTTGTAGCCCTTTTCTGGCAATTTTTTACTTATAGTTTAGTTTAGCTGCATTGTTCTTTTGTTACTGATTGCATTGGAATCTTGCCTACTGGAATATTGCTCTGCAAATTAGTTGTCCTGCTAACTATGTTTTCTACTTTATTCTCCTGGGCAGTACCTGAAAAATGGGCATTCATTTGCCTAGTATAACACCAAGCTAACCAAAAGCAAATACACAAATATATAAACATTCATGAACATAAAGGTCAGTGAAAGTTCATGAAACTCATTCAGTGATCTTTTATGGACACAGACCTTTGATAATGTACAGTTACCAACCAGTAATATATTGTTTTTATAATATGGGTCATTCTTAAGGTAGCAGTTTAGTTTACTTAATAATTGAGTTCACACATTGGGCAAAAAGCTTAATTTTATGTCTGACTGAAGCCAAAAGGCAGGTACAAAAGAAAACAACATTTATTTAAAAAGCTCTTCCAATATATAAACAGGTAAATAATATAAAATGTTTACTATATAATAAAGTGGAAATCAGAGGAATGATTTTTAAGTACATTAGAGTTTTCCATTAAAAAGCTCCTAAAATGTGTTGGTAACACACATGGCCCTATTCTCAAAAGATTGTTGCCAAAGTAGAGAATCAAAAGTAGATTTACAAAGAGTCAGCACTCAGTTTTCATACTGTTTTACAGGGCAATGAGACCATCTCCCATGAGAAGTGCAGAAGGCAAAATGAGTTCTTTATAGACAAGACTGTCAACATCCAGGACTTCATTTTCTAAACTACTGGTAATGTAGATGGCAGAGGCACAGATGTAAGGTTTACCAGGTCTGACCATCTTTGACACAGTTTTGCCAGTTATGAGGACATGTTGTGAAGTGGTAGCTAAAGCATCACTTTGATACTTAACTTGGTCCCTAGTCAGCCCCTCATGGTGGAGTTAGGGCCATGGGTTTCAGTGTTTGCAGTGAGCATCATAGTCTCTTTGTAGAGAGCTACATTCCCCCTTCTGTAGAAGAGGTTGGTGGTGCAGTCCCTACACAGTAGGGGGTTGGGAAAAATATGATGTTTAAGACTAACTGGGAAGGGGTGCTAGTTAGTTACAGGGATTGTGGGCAGCCATCCTTCAGGCAGTGATTGGGAGGCATGGTGTATACCCACTCTGCAGAAGATTTGCAGAACTGCAGTCACAGTTGGATGCTTCTCTAAGTGAGACATGTCTATTGCACAGGTGATTTGACGAGTCTGCATCAGCTTTCACAATCCCTTTCTCCCAGAAGCCCACACATCTAAGAGGCAGAATGGTGGTGGGGAAAGGGATGGGGGCCAAACCAACCACTAAGGATGATGAAAAACAGTATGAGAATTTAACTGTGAGTTGCTTTGAACCCTTGGAGGATGCACAGGTACCTGACTCTCCCAAGGGAGCTTGACAGCCAATTATTCGGTAGAAACCTGCTGGCAAGGCATCACTAGGGAGGGGGAGATGCAGAAAAGATAGTGAATAAAGTAGAAAAGCTACTGGTGTTGGGTGAATTCCATTATTAGTGAGCTGAGAAAGTGGGTACAAGGATAAGGAAAGAAGGTCAGATGCCAACCAGAGTTCTTGGCTGGAAGAGAGGCAACTAGAAAATAAGGGGTCATTAGATGAATGGGAGAGACAAAGGAGCTAGCACACTTGGGAACTAATGATCTGACCAGCTAGGAGATGAAGGTAGTTAAAGCAAACTTTTGAATGCTGGGTTAGCAGATTAAGAGGGTTATCAGCATCGCTGACTTTCTCAGGGGTCCTACCAGTGTGGAACAGGGACACAGTTATACAAGAAACAAAAGGAGGTCTTAAATGAATGGTTGATGGGGTGGTGTAATGAAGAGGGGATTAGGATTGCAGAGGACAGGGGTCATTTCTGGGAAAGAAGGCTCCTCAAGAGAGATTGCCTTCATATCACAAACAATGGAACAAGTGCCATAGGGCAGAAGTTTGATGTCTACAAAACTAGGCATTTAAACTGACTAGAGAAGGCTGGAGCTAAGGGATCCCTTGGAAGGGAGGTGGGTGTAAGAGGCCTAAGTAGTAATCCCCCAGGAAGGGACAGGATGCACAGGGAATTAGGAACTACATAGGAAAGAGGGAGGGAGATTAAACCAAGTTGGTGAGGGGTAGGACAGGGAGTGGGCTACAGAAGGCAGGGGGAACAGCAGGGGAAGGGAGGTACAGGCAAAAGATGGGGTACAGAAACTGAAAGGAAGATCAAGAAGGGCATGTGGAGGCTAGTATTCCTGAATGCCAGGAGCTTGGGAAGTAACATTAGTGAACCAAGCTGGACTGGGCATAATGACCTTAATGGAAACATGGGCACCAGAAAATAACCAATGGGATATGGCTAGTCTAGGTTTATATCCTGTTCAGGAAAGATGGAAGTAAGGACAAAGGGCCAGGGAGGTGTAGCACTTGACATTATTGTGGGCATAGAGATCACAGAGAATAATGCTATCATGGGAGGGAGAAGGTGGAGCTTATTTAGGTGCAGCTGATAACAGCTGAAGGGAAAAAGATAACGACAGAAGTGGTTTAAGACCACCAGGGCAAAAGGAAGAGGGAAGAGAAGTGGAGGCAAAAATTAGGAGGGGTAGAAGAAGAGAAGGTGGTAGTTGGTGACCTGAAGATATCAGACCAGATGTTGCTTGGGCTACCCCAGCAGCAAAGAGTCCCAGAAGTCAGGCATAGCTGGACATAATTCAAGACTGCTGCTTCTTAATACAATGGTCAGGGAGCCCACAAGACAGGATACTATCCATGATTTGGTGCTTTCCAATTTGGAGGGGTTAGAAGGGCTATCAGTGTGACAACCAATAGGGTCTAGTGAACACAGACCTATGTAGATTGAATTAGTTATGGGAAGTTACAAATCTTCATTGAAGGCTGTGGTCCTGGACTTCAGTAGGGTAATTTCAGCAAAATCAGGGAAAGGATCAGAGAAAAAATGGTGGCTATGAAGTGGTTCAAAAGGGCAGAATAAAAAAAAATGACAAAATGAAGATGAACAACTCATGTATGAGTAAAATTACCAAGAGGAATACATTTAAGAGGCCAATATGGTTTTCCAAGAAGGTAGGGAGGCAGTGAGGATCTAACAAAAGGCTTACAAGAGATTTAAAGAAACACAGAGGGAGGATGAATGAGAGGAATATAAGGGAATTTTAAAAGAGGCTAGCGGGAAGGTACAAGCAGAAACAGAGCTGCATACATCCGAAGGTACAAAGGTTGGTAGGGAAAAGAGTTTTTCAGCAATATTAAGTAAAAAGAAAGGAAAAGGGGTATTTTTGCCTTATCTGAAGTGTGGGAGCAGGTTAGTGGAGGATGAGAGGCAGAAAGGAAAAGTATTGAACAATTACTTTTGCTCAGTATTTACAGTGGAGGAATGAGGCCACTACAGGAAAGTGGTATAAAGGCTTTCACGGGGACAAGTCATAGGATGGACAGAAGTCATAACTGATAGTATGGGGAAGGGACTTGTAACCCTTAAGGTGGAAAAGGCACTGGGATTGGACAACATACACCCAAGTGTGCTCAGACAACTAGGACTGGAAGTGGCAGAGCTCTTGGTGGAGCTGTTCAAATGCTCACCAGAGACAGGTGTGGTGCCTGGAGCCTAGAGATTGGCAGATGTGGTTTTGACCCATAAGGGAGGAAACAAAGAAGACCCCAGTCACTACAGGTTGGTCAGTTTTACTGTACATCCATTGTAGAAAAGCTGATGGAAAACCTGGTCAAGGAAAGCATAGTAGATTAACTAGAGGTTAATGGGTTGTAAGACTAACTTCCTGGTGTCAGGACTGCTCATGCAGGGTTATTAGACTACTGTACTAGCAGCACAGATCTGTGACAACTTGATCATGCCAGACCAACCTGTTTGTATTTGTTCACTGGGTCATAATGGTGATGGATAGTGGGCAAGCGGTAGATTCATTCTACTTTGATTTCAGTAAGGCCTTTGAATCCGCACCACACAGGAAGCTACTGAAGAAGCTGGAAGATCTGGGAATAGGGAGAGAAAATTAATAAGGTGGAAAGTGGTTGTAAATGAGATTAAGTTAAAAGACAGGGAAGGGATCACAAGCAGGGTGCCAATGGGCACAGTCCTAGGACTGGACCTGTTCAGTATGTTCATTAGTGTCAATAGGGAAGGCATCCAAGGCAAGATATACCTTTGTGGACAAAAACTATACAGCAGGATAGCCAGGAAGCAGAGGTTTAAGGAATTAAAATAAGCTAGAGATATGGTCCAAATTAATGCATCTGAGACCCATTACCAAAAATGGCAAAGCAATGTATAGTACATTATGAAAGAGAACCCACAAACAGAATACTGGACGGGAGGCAGTTAAGTTGATCAGAATGATTGAGTAAAGGGACCTGTGGATTATTATTAGTGACACCCTAAAACAATTTACTCAGTGCAACAACAAAGTGTACTGTAAAACAAGGATGGTGGGATAATGTACATTGGGGAGGGTTTGATAGTAGAAGGAAGGTAGTACTGTTGCCCTTGTGCAGGTCCCTGCTGAGACCCCTTCTGGACTATTGTGCTAAGTTCTGGTGCCCACACCAGAGAAAGGACAGGGATAGGCTGGAGAACATGGGATCGAGCATGCCTTGACCAGGCCATGGACCCCTCAATTTCTGGAACCTAAACAGTTTTTCAGAAATCCTCTATACTGCAAGGGATCCAGTGTGCCTTGACCAGACCACAGACCACTCAATTTCTGGAACCTAAACAGGTTTTCAGAAACCCTCTATACTGCAAGGGATCCAGCATGCCTTGACCAGGCCACAGACCCTTTAATTTCTGGAACCTAAACAGTTTTTCAGAAATCCTCTATACTGCAAGGGATCCAGCATGCCTTGACCAGGCCACGGACCCCTCAATTTCTGGAACCTAAACAGTTTTTCAGAAATCCTCTATTCTGCAAGGTACTAGCCCTGACATTTGGATTTTGGTACCAGTGGAAGCTGATTTTTGCTGAACACATCTCTAACTACTGTATCTCCCTCTGTCTCTAGTTGAATTTGTGTGCCAGGGTTTAATAATTTGTTTAATTCTTAGTCATTTTAAGTTCTGAGTTGATATTAGAAGTGAATTGTGAGCCTTGACTGTGTAAATCCTTCTGCTGTCTGGTCTGCACTCTGTCTCCTCCCCAACTCCCAAACAGTGTGCTGTGCTCTCTGACCCTGCCCACTTCTATTATTCTCTTTGTTCTGATGTAAAACGCCTCCTCTTCCAGCCTTTAAAAATCCTGTTTTTCTACTTTATTTCAGGGATCAAGTGTGCCATGACCAGGCCATGGACCCCTCTATTTCTGGAACCTAAACTGTTTTTCAGAAATCCTCTTTACTGTAGGTACTAGCCCTGACTTTTGGATTTTGGTACCAGTGGAAACTGATTCTTGCCGAACACATTTTTTTCACCCCCCCAATCTGTCCTCCACGACTTGTTAAATACACCTAAACCACTCCCCCCTTCTGTGCACCTTTCCCCCATTGTCCATCTTGCCATACACAAATTTAAAGCTACAGAACACCTTCTAGAGTGTGTTCCTGCCCCGGAGAACTACATCTCTAACTGCCCCTTGCCTCACCACTCCCTCCTCTCCCCCTTCATAAGGCAAACCAGGCTTATTCCCTCCTACTACTTTCCATTGTCCCACTCTTCCTCAGAAAGATGAAGCTGGCACTACCTATATTATGTGCCATCTCCCTAACTACTGCACTGGTATTGACCGACTTCTGTGTGACTGTGTTGGCCTGTGATCAACAACACCTCTCCTTCCTCTCATTCTCCCCCTCTCCCCTGTCTCAGCCCTCTTCACTCACCACTAGGGATAAGTCCACCCTGGAGTACATCTCTCTCATCCTACTCACTAAAGGAGAATGCTGCCTCCTTGACCACTACCTGGTTAACCTCTCCTGGTCTCCTATTCTCTCCTGCCCATACATTCTCCTACTATCACTACTCTCCCTTGCTGGGGACATTGAATGCAACCCTGGCCCAACACACTCCCATATCACCCCCACCTCCAGCATCTGGACAAATGCCCCTGGTCTTAAAATAACACATATCAATGTCTGCAGCCTTCCATCTAAATTCACTGACCTTGAGGCTTGGATTAAGCTACACAAGCCCCATATTCTAGGACTCGCTGAAACATGGCTAAAGCCACACCACACCAAAAACACCTTCAAAATACCTGGCTACTCTTACCTACGCCTCGACAGGCCAGGCAGAAAAAAAGGTGGTGGTGTGGCCCTGCTCCTAAGGGAACCCCTTTCAGCTAGCATTGCCCTACACTCCGACCCTTCCTCACCTAGTGAATGGTTACTCTCCGAATTGACCCTGGGATCCTGCAATAAACTCCATATTGGCTGCTGCTACAACTCCCCTGTGAACGTAACCATTGGACTCACCAGCCTCCTCAAGGCCTGAGCTCTCTAACTCCCCATAAGGAATCTATCCTTCTCTGAGACTTTGAACTGGCTGAGCTGCCACCAGCCTGACAATATATCCCTCTTAAAGCAGCACAACCTGGTGCAGGTGAACACTTTTCCCACCAGACTTAATCCACGCTCTGCCACCCAGGCTCTACTAGATGGGATCCTCATAAACAGGAAGGACCAAGCATTACACGCTGGCACCATGGCTGACTCTGTAAGTGATCATTCACCAACCTATCTCTTCTGGTCTTCCAAACTAAACGCCCCCCCACCCAAATACCTATCTAAGAAATTTCAGCTGCTCAGTCTCCACAAATCTCCTTGAGGAGGCCCAGTCCTTGGACTGATCCATGCTTTTATCCCTTTCCAATGTAGCCATGGCAGTTTCCACTTTTACCCAGACTCTAACACTCCAGGACTGCTTTTTCCCTGCCATTACCAGATGGGTCAGAGGTGGGTGCTCACACTGGGTCTCTAAAGACCTCCTAACCCTTTTGAAGGCCAGAGACCATGCCTGGTCCACTTTCAAAGCAACCCCCTCTCTTGCCCTCTGGGATGCTTACAGGCACATGAGGAACAAATGTAAACAGGCCAAATTTTTGAAACAGACCCACTTCCGCAACCTGCAAAAGGCCAACCTTGGAGACCCTAGAAAATTTCTGGGTCTCAATCAGCTCCCTCCTAAACCCCCACTCCAAATACGCTGCACCACATCTCAACTCCCAGGATGGGCTGCTGACTGACCCTCATGATGAGGCCAGTGTCTTCAACCATAAGTTCACCAACTTATCCATGTACCTAAATAAGCTGCCAACTGCCCAGCCTCAAAGCCCGGCCCTAATATCAGACACACTGCCAACCTCCTCCAGCTCTGCCACTCACCTGCAAATACCCCCATTCTATTTTAAAGCCCTCTCCATACATGATACAGTGAAGCTACTCAAACATCTACCTAACCTCGGCTCCTCTGGATCTGATGGCCTATCTCCAGTATTTCTTAAGCTGATCTCTTCGGCAATTGCCAAGCCACTCACCTTCATCTTTAACCTTGCCCTTTCCACCTCCTCCATGCCTGACCCATTGAAGATAGCTAAGGTTATCCCCATTTTAAAATCCGGTGACCCCAAATCCTCTGACAATTACCATCCAATATCCATCCTCCCTCATCTCAGTAAACTACTCGAGAGAGCAGTCCACAATCAGCTCACTGAGTACATAAGCAAATACACCCTCTTATGCAACCAACAGCATGGCTTTTGCAAGAATCATTCCACCACCACTGCCCTCGCTCTACAGACCAACCACATCCTCTCTAACATGGATATTGGTAAAGTCACCTGGGCTGTCTTCATCAACCTCTCAAAGGCTTTTGACATGGTTAACCATGCTCTCTTTACCTCCAAGCTTAGCCTCCTTTGTTGTTCTCAGAAACTCACAAGCTGGTTCACTAGCTACCTTACTGATCGCTCACAATTCGTGTGCATTGGTCAAACCTGCTCCCCCACCCTGCCTTTCTCTGTGGGGGTCCCTCAAGGCTCAATCCTGGGTCCCCTCCTTTTCTCCTTATTCATTAATGCACTACCCTTCAACTGCCTCAACTGTAACTCTTCTGTATGCCGATGACCTTGTCCTCTTCCACAGTGATAAATCCATGGCCACAATTTCCTCAGTTCTCTCACACAACTATGCTGCAGCCTACAGCTGGTTCTCAAAAAAACTCTTAGTAAATGCCAAAAAAACTAAATCCATGCTGTTTGGATCTAAGTCCTTCCTGGCCAAAACTAAAAGCCACACCTCTTTACACATTCTCACCCCAGATGGCACAACCCTGGAGAACGTCAACACCTACAAATACTTAGGAGTACTGCATGACCCCTCCCTCATTTTCACCGAGCATGCAAATTCCCTTGTCAGAAGGTTCCATCAAAAGTTAGGTGCCACCTATTGATTCAGGCAATACCTTACCCCTGAAGCTAGACTAGCCATTGTCCAGGGTAATCTTCTCCCTATTCTTGACTGCTGCTTCCCTATTTGTGCCAGGATCTCAGCTACTGCTATGGCTAAACTCTCTGCTGCCTACAACAGCGCCTGCTGCTTTACTTTATTGGTCCTGTTCTCCACCCACCACTGTACCCTCTATTATACCCTTTGAAGGCTACCACTGCAAGGTCACTTTGACCTAGCCCTCTGCTGCATGGTGGACAATGTCATCCGCACAGCTCCAGAATCCCCCCAACTGCCCTTCTGAAAACCCGAACACTCCTCCACAATCTGTGCTCAAATGGTACACCCCCTCTAGCTGTTTCTAGGGTATCCACCAACATGGGTAGCAGAGCTTGGTCTGCAGCTGCCCCTTGCAGTGGAACAAACCACCGGCTGAACTCCGCTCCATTGACACACTCCAGTTTTAAGCCCACCTTAAAGTCTGGTTCCTGGAAAACTCATCCTGCCGATGTTCCCAGGGGTTTCACACCAACCAACACTAGTCAACTCCCCAGCCCAGGGGTTACCCACCTACCCACACTAGTCAACTCTTGCCTACAACTGTTATATTGCATTTTTCACAGTAATATTTGACTTCCTTGCCTGTACGTAATGTGCATACATTTTTTTACTGAGTATCCTGTGTATTACTTGCCCACTGGATGATGCAGTCTCACATTGTACACTGTGTCTCTGATTTGTTTGTTGGTACCAAGTCTTCTCATGTCTGATATTGAAACCTTGCATTCACTGTTCTCAAATGGACCTATGCATCAAACCTGTATATTGTGTGTACTATTGTTGCTTGTATCAAATCTGTTTCATGTGTATTATTGTTTCCTTGTACTCCACTGTCACCCTGAGCCATGTGTTATGGCCCAGGTCATGCCTGAAAATGGTCCCTGGGATCAGTGCACTCACCCGGTTATCAAAGTCATAAATAAATAAATTAAATAAATAAAGTAAACATGCAGGGCACATTCTACAAGATCATTAATGGCCAACAGGGTAGCTCCTATGAGGAACAGCTGATGTCCCTTAGCATGCACACTCTGGAGACCAGGAGGGAGACTGGAGACCTGAGACATACAAGTTCCTAGGAGAAATAAACAAAAGTGAGTAGTAAGGACCCATTCACCAAGAACAGAAGAGCAATAATGAAAAGGCAAAAATGAAAGTCTGTTGATGGGAAATTCAGGAGAGATGTATGCACATATTACTTCACTGAGAGGATTGTGGAACCATGGCACAGTTTATCCACACAGATGGTGGGGCAAGGACAGTAGCAGGTTCAAAAGGGGTAGGACTGGCATGGGGGCAGTTAATACCAAAAGGAGGAGTTAGGAAGGTAGGGGAGATTGGTGGTGATGGGGTTGGATTGGTGTAGGCAAATATCCTTCTAAGATAGTAGGTCAAAGGAATAGTTAGGGCATTTGGGGGGGACTGGATGACTGAATGGACCTTTTGGTCTTTTTTGCCTGGCAAAATATGTTCCCATGTGCCTGAATCTGATGGAAATCAGGTCTTGGATGGTCTCTGTCTTGTGCTCCATCAAGAGATGATAGCTGTTTTATGGTTTTTACTACCAAATGTCGAAACACACAATCTCAACACCTGGGAGCATGAGACCAACATCTTGACACTCAGAATCCCAGCTGTTGAGAATGGCCCGTGGCAGAGGTTTTTACCATGTTTTGGGGGGCTTTGCCCCACACTCACCAACGCTGGGGGGCTTCACCCCCCACCACTCTTATAATAGATTGTTAGGCAATTCTCAACAGCCAGGAGTAATTCTCGACAGTCAGGATTCAAGTGTCGAGATGTTGGTGCCAGACTCCTGTGTGTCGAGATTGTGGGTTTCGGTATCTAACAGTGATACTATTTTAAGCATGGTCCTTAATTTCAAAGGTCATGTTTGCCCGGTACAGAACAGTATAAAACTGTATAGATTACCTATGACTTTCTGAGGCAATTTTTCATCTTTCAGTGGTTTGAGAGGATATGTAAAAGTATCTCTGGCCTTATTGTTTTTTGGTACTACCACTCTGCTGCCCTTGTAAATGTCAGTTTGAACAATGAATTCATTATAATGAAACCATTAGTTATGAACAATGAGAGGTGTCTCTTCTTTTGTGTCTGCACTGTCTGCCAGTACAATAGACTTCAGTGTCTGCAAAGACACATTTTGTTGTGTATGTAGACACTTTGACTCTTTCTAGCCCTTGTGTTGAAATCCCAGCACTGCAGACTTGATTGTTTCCAGTTCTTCCTGTGGCATCCTTGGTTTGATCAAAAACAGTTTCATAGGCCTGTACTTCTGATGAAATTCTGGGAGGTAGGGCTGCTTGTGAAAGAAAACCAGCAATACAGATTTGAGACCCTTTCTTGGATTTGACATCAAGATGATATCACTACAGTTGGTAAGTAGCATACTTTGCAGATGTTTAGGAGCAGACAGAAATGTTGTTTGAATATGCACTTTGTGGTTTGTGTTAACTTTCCACATGACTGACATCACTGCAATGAACATACTGGGTTTGCATGCAAAGAAAATCATTCTTTTTCAGCTCTGGCATACCACTGTTCAGTTGGGGATAGTGCTTGTGATGTAAAAGTGACTGCTTTTCTAAGTCTGGTTTAACTTACATCACACTGCATGGTGACTTCTTTGCCCATATTGTAGTACTTCATGACAGGAAGATTAGTTATAAGATGATGCACTAAATGTTGTGTCATGCTGTGTTAGTCATGTCAATACTGAATCTGTCAGGTGTGTCAGAGATTCGCGTATGGCATGTTGGACAGACAAGGAAGAAACTTTGTTAAATAGTTCACAAATACTAGTAATTCCTGTATGAACTACTGTATATATCTTTTGGTCTTGGCATTTCTTGAATGGATTTAACTTTGGTTTGTACTGTCAATATAAACCTTCTGAAATAAGCAAATGTTGCATGCACTGTAGAGCACACTTGACAGGTGAAGTCACATTTTATTTTTGTTTAGCTTAAGATGTATTCCTAGCTCACTTTTAAAAAACTAACCAAGTTATGACACTGGTCCCTTATTGCTTTTTCTTTGTCTCTTAAGCCATAGACGAGAATGTCAAAAGCTATAACACTAACTCTAGTGAGTCCCTGTAGTGCATCCTGCTGGTGGAGGTGCTTATTTTGCTCAACTGTAAGCATAATGAAACTTATCCGAGACCAGTGCAGTTAACCTGCCAGTCTCCAGAATGTGTTGATTTTACTGCTTTCCATATATAAACAGCCCATCTGTAACCATCTTCAGCATGAAGAACTTAAAAAGGACATAGAAACACAGAAACATAGAAGTTGTCAGCAGAAAAGGACCTCTTGGCTCACCTAGTTTGCCGTAAAATCCCCACCTACTCTGTTACCTCAGACCCCACTCAACCTCCATCCTTACCTCCCAGTCCAGTTACTAAGGCCCCCTTGTGTCTATCCCATGCATACTTGAAACTTGCTACCATTTTAGTTCCCTCCACCTCTGCTGTGAGGCTATTCCAGATGTCCACCACCCTTTCCATCAAGAAGTACTTTCTCACATCCCCTCTGAGCCTCCCTGAGCCTCATATCATGTTCCCTTGTCCTTGAGCATCTTTTTCTAAATAAAAACCACCCCCCTGTAGAATGTTTATATCATGTCTCCCTTTTCCCTCCTTTCCTCTAGACAGTACATATTTAATTCCTTGAGTCTTTCCTCATAGGGCTTGTGATGCAGGCCATGCACCATTTTTGGTGGTCCTCCTCTGTACTGCTTTCGCCCATTCTATATATTCCAGAGATAGCATTCTATTCCAGAGATGGGGCCTCCAGTACTGGACACAGAACTCCAGGTGGGGCCTCACCATTAATTTATACAGGGTAACACTACCTCCAGGTAATGGTTTCTAATTGGCAGTTGTTTATAATGTTCCCACTCACAGAAAATATACTATAAGCCTAAATGATCCATATGTAACTGTACCTGAAAAAAAAAAGTGATGTGAAAATCTGCATTTTGTGTTGTTTTGTTTTTATGGGCAGCATTCTGTTACAGCTTTCTTCACGGAACCAGTGATCTGGAGTGTCAGCCATGTCACAGCTTGTGGGCAGAACTCTCAGCATGGTTCGGATAGGTCAACAGCTCATGCTTAGCATTCTGTACACAAACCCTCACATAGTAAAGACTCCAAATTACTGGTTCCATGAAGGGAACTGTGCAGAATGTTGTCCATTAAACAAAAACAATTGAAAACACAATTTTTCACACAAGTGTTTATTCAGGTACATTTAAATATGGTTCACTTGGATGTAAATGTTTCATTTCTGTTACTAGGACCATTACTAACTGCTGCCAAATAGCACACTATTCATGTCCCCTTAAAACATACTTGCTTTAGCCAAGTCAAGCTAACTTCATCTGTTAAGGGCAACTGGCAGTGGGCTTTTTTAGGGCCTTGTTGAAGTTACCAGAGTACTTGCACATGTAGTGTATCTGTTTTGCTACCATACTGCTTATCCACTCAGTAAATTCGAGACTCTGGAAAGTATTCTATTCTTTTCCATTTATTTGATAGCTGTCATGACTGCTTTCTTCAGTCATGCAGGCACACTGCAGGGTACAGAACACTGAAGCCCACCAGGATGTAACACAATACTGCAGCAATCTACAGTAATGATTCTGCCAGTAATTTGGCCTTTTGTCATACAGGAACCTGAGACACTGCATTACATCATGGCAGGCTGCAATGTACATACTGCACTGGCCTACTCGACTTGCCAAATTCAAGGTGCAGTATGCTAGGGAAGACAACTGAGCCCTTCAAGTACATCCATATACTCAGAAAGGCACAGGCTTGCTCAGGATTGGTGGTGCCTTGCTCCACATGTGGATAATTAGAAAGGACAAACAGGATCAGCACTCACCCACATCTCTCTCTCGCACTGAACAATGCACAATGCCATTACATATACTGAACACTGTCTCAGAAACGTTTTATTTTATGCAAATGACAGTGGAAAATGTGTGGAGCAGTCAGGTATGGAGCTCCTGACCTAATGATCTCCCCTCATCATAGGAGCCTCACAATTATTCAACAGAAGTAATGGCTTAGTACATTCATCACTGTGAGAGAGATGGGGATGAGTGCTGATCCTGTTTGTCCTTCCTATTTGTACATTTATACACTGTAGACCTTTAGAATTTGGGTTACTGAAATTTCTTTGCATGTGGTTTGGATGTAAGGATGTAAATTATGTTGTAGTGCATTAACCTGGTGGACAGGATGTATTCAAAAGTCACCTTCACTAGCATCATGCAAAAACACGCTAGCAAATATGAGCGCTTCCTGTTTCTTGCCTTGATCTGCAACTCCAGGATGGACTTGTGTCCCTAAAATTGATCTGCAGCTAGCACTGGCCCAGAAGGGTAAGATAGCTGTAATGCTTTATTCTGCATGATAGTGAGGAACATTTTGTGACTCATTACATTTATGGACAATCTGCTGTCTAACTGTTGTACCTTGGGTCAAGACAGCATTAGGCATAGCAGGCAGACACTTCTAAGTTCAGACACCTTTTCTTTGAGCCACACTGTACAGAGTTCAGGACAGAGAGGTAGAAATCTAGAGTCAGACTAAAGTTCTGGTCAAACTGACTTGTCAAGTTCAGAGTTGGGTGTGCCAAGAAGACAAACATGTCTGAATAGTTAAATAGCTTAAAGAGGACAGGGAATAATTTCTAACTGGCAGCTGTTTATAAAGTTCTTATTCTCAGAAATTTTATGCATTCACCTAAATTATCCATATTTAACTGTACTTGAATAAAAAGTGATATAAAAAACTGTATTTTACATTGTTTTGTTTTTATGGGCAGCATTCTGTTACAGTTGTCTTCATGGGACCAATAATTTGGAGTTTTAACTTTGTAATAGTTTGTGTGCATAATTTTAAACAGTCTTTTGATAGGTCAGCAGCTCATAATTCGCATACTGTGCACAAACTGTGACATGGTAAAAACTCCACATAAGTGATTCCATGAAGTAAACTGCAACAGAATGCTGCCCATAAAAACATAACAATGCAAATGACAATTTTACCTATTACATTTTATTCAGGTACAGTTAAATATGAATACTTTAGGAGAATGCATATTGTTTCTGAAAATAATAACTTTAAAAACAGCTGCCAATTAGCACACATTTTCTGTCCCCTTTAAAGATACTGAAGCAGAGAATCTAAGGATGTTATAAATACTTTACATAGCTTCAAAAATTGTATAATTAAGCAATAAGGCATGACAGGGTGTGGTATATCATGGGATATTGTCACGCCTCAGGTGGTTGGGCGCGAGGCCGCGCGGGCGGGGAGTCAACCATCCGAGAGTGACGAATCCCATGATATACCACACCCTGAGGTTTTATTGCTATTATGAACTAGCTTAAAGTTTCAGTTCATTTATTTTTAAAAAAACTGTGTTAAAATACTTTTCTTTTATTGTTTTTGTGACGTGGAAGTATACCTTTTAATTAAAAAGTGCGCAGTTTCTGCTTTCTCCAGCAGATGGTGCTGCTGCTACATGGTGACAGCTCTGTTTGTGAAGCTGCTACTCTGCCACGGTATGTGCAGTCTCTGTGTGCCGTCCGTGGTCCCAGTCTCCCCATAAATGTGGTACTGAGCAATGGACTCAGAAAAGGTGAGGTTTAGTAAGAGAAAAAATTAAGCTGTTGATCGGTAATGGAGGATTTGGAAACAGCGGGACTGAGGGCGAAGTTAAAGTAAGGCGGAGGGGTGCTGCCGCCTGCTGTTTTGAAATGAGCGCGTTTCAGCGGGTGAGAAAATGTTCGCTGGGCACTTGTAAAGAATTGAACTCGGTTCAGATAAGGCTTACTTTTAAAATAGCTGGACATTTTGTGAGGCTTTGAGCAATTACTTACCTGCTCCCTGCGTAAACGGAAGTTCACCATTGCTAACTCATTTGAAAAAAATCTACAGGCAGGCAATGTGGCGAGGGTTTAGGTCAGAAGAGTTTGTTAATATGGATCAGTAAGGAGGCTAGTGGCACCGGCGCTTTTTTGAAGCCGTGATGATGTAGCTCAATATCATCACGGCTTCAAAGAGCTCTCAGCTAATCAGATTTGTGTATTTACGATCGGCAGTTCATAATGAAGAGTATTCCTCATGGACTGTCCTTCACAGAAAAGATTAATAAAATACATGATTACAGTATTCAAATATCTATATGGAATAACACCATCAGGCCACATGTAGCTCTTCAGTATGAACATGGAGGATTGGTACAAGTAGGAAGGGACAAGTGACCTCTCAGTTCCTTTCACATGAGAAAGAATCATGTAAAATGTCAGGAAGAACCACACAGAATGAATGGTCAACACTTGAAACAAATTTCCAGGACAGGTGGTATCGAATGACAAGCTAGACAGTAGCCCTGCAAGAAAAAGGGCAAAAAGGATATTCCCACT
This sequence comes from Neoceratodus forsteri, assembly GCA_016271365.2. Taxonomy (NCBI): domain Eukaryota; kingdom Metazoa; phylum Chordata; order Ceratodontiformes; family Ceratodontidae; genus Neoceratodus; species Neoceratodus forsteri. The sequence goes on along the minus strand of CM028135.1, from coordinate 394,614,820 downwards.
GAGTTACTGGTGGGAAAGAATGCCGTGGGTCAATAGTCTTTTTTCTTTACTAAATATGTATATTAAACTGTTGGTTAAATAAGCAGTTGCTTCAAAATTTCACAGGGATTTTTAACAATAGTAATATACAATAACAGCAACTGGGTGACAAGACCCCCAGATGCATATTTCCTCATGTGTCTGCTCTCATTGGTGGTTCATTCTTTCCTTAGGGCCCCATATTCAGAGCCAGCTGGCTGAGCATGCAAAAAGGTGTGCTGTGTGAAAAAATAGGGCCGGGCGGCTCGGGTGCCATATTCAAACAGCACAATTCAAACTGACCGTGCTATCTGTTTGAATGCTGGACCCTGGTAGTGTGGTGCACAGCAGGTAGTTGCCATGTTCGGTGCAGCACTACCAGGGTGCAGAGCTGAAGACCACCCATAAGAATAGAGTGTGGCACACACTGGTTAATGTTGCAGCCCCCATGGGTGATATTCAGCCCAAACATGCAGATGAGCCCACTGGGCATGCACAGTGCTACGGGGCCATTTGCATGCCCTTTATGGGCTCATCTACATGTGAGCACTAGGTCTGAGTGTGGGTCCCCTTCCCCAGGCCCCAATTCATGTATTGATGGGGGAAAAAAACCTTCTCCCTGGTAGTCTGGTGGTCCAACCTCCCCAATCCCTGATCCATGTAAAATGTAAAAAAAACATTCTCCCTGGTAGTCTAGTGGTAACCCCTCCCCGATCCCCAATCCATGCACATTTTTAAACATCCCCATTCTCCCTGGTAGTCTAGTGGTCCCCCTTCTTCAAGCCTCAATCCTATTCAGCAGAAATAAATTCCTCACATCCCTGGTGGACTACTGGCCCCCCACCCTGGTAGGCAGTGACCTACCACCCCTCCAACCTGAACCGAGCCATGATTGGCACAGTCCTCCTCACACCACCATGGCCAGCTGCAGACTGAACAGTACTGGAGCATGTACAATATACAGTACACACTCATTGGTTGACCAATGAGCATGTATTGTATACTATATGGGCTCTGGTACAGTTCAGTAGGCAGCTGGCTGTAGAAGTGTTAGAAGGGCTGTGCCAATCAGAGGCTCAGGTTGGGTCAGGTCGGAGCAGGATGGTGGGTCATTGCCTACTGTGGTGGGGGGCCACTAGCCCACCAGGGATGTGAGGAATTTATTTCTGCTGTACAGGATCAAGGCTCAGGGAGAGGGGGATCACTAGACTGTCAGGGCAAATGGGAATTTTTAAATATTTACATGGATCAGGGATCTGGGAGGGAGGATCACTAAACTACTGTGGGGAATGTTTTTTTTTTTTACATTTTACATGGATCAAGGATTGAGGAAGGGGGACCACTAGACCACCAGGGATTTTGAGGAACTTTATGTGAATGGGGATCATGGCTGGGGAGGTACTGCTGAACCACAAGAATATCCAGCCCTCAACAGCATGCAGATTTGTCTGGGCACTGTTAAGGGCTAGGTTTTACATGGATTAAATGGTGTCACTGCTGGCACCATTCAGCGCTTCGAAAATCTTTCAATATTGTGCAGTGCTGCAAATGCATAATGGCACCATCATTTGCATAAGCACAGCACAATATTGTGTGGGATGGTGCTATCAGGGGTGCATCACGCATCAGTATCCTTTGAATATGGGCAATGCCCCCAACAGATGGCACTATTCCCATTTAGCACAGCAGACACTCAGCTTGTGCTGTGCTGACCTTTTGAAAATGGGGCCTTTAATGTAGTTTTTTTAGATTTAGGACAATTGAGTGGTTCCTCACACCTTTCCGTAGGTAGCAACAGTACAGAACCAACAACATGGATATCATCATGAAGTACAGTAAATGATTACATTAGTCACTTACAGTAAGTGTGCACAAATGTTAATTAAACCAGATAGGACAATTATCAGTTGTTACCTTATTTACATGGATATACTGCTTAAACTGTAGAATTAGACATTTCAAATAATAAGAAATTATGAGCGTATTCTACTTAACCACTATATATTATGGGATATGGGCTGTTTATGAAATATTCTGTCTATCTTAGATCAACAGAATACACAGTGGAATGCACACCATAATAAGATAATTCAAATTGCTCCCAGTTATACTTGTCTATGTGTGCCATAATATTTGTCTATGTGTGTCAGAATGGAAACATAGAAAGTGTCAGCTGATGGGAACATTTCAGCCCATCTAGTTTGCATTTTTTTCCACTACACCCCCAATAGCCACGTATTTCCCCCCTGTAACTATCATTCTCTTGTATCTATCCCACGCAAATTTGAAGGTGCTGACTGTCTTGTATTCCACTACTGACTGAGGCAGATGGTTCCATGCATCCACCACCCTTTCAGTGAACAAAAACTTCCTACTCTTCCCCCTGAAGTTACCACCCCTCAGTCTCATCTTATGTCCTCTTGTCCTGGTTTGTTTATTAATCTGGAAGAGTTCCTGAACCTCTGTTTTTTGATGCCCTTGAGGTATTTGAAGGTCTCTATCATGTCTCCTCTCTCTCTTCACTGATACAGAGAGTACAAATTGAGTTCCTTTAGCCTTTTCTCATACAGTTTCTGATGTAGACCATGTACCATTTTGGTAGCCCTTCACCGAACAGTTTCCACTCCACTTATGTCCTTATTCAGGTGCAGTCTCCAGGACTGCATGCAATACTCCAGATTAGGTTGCACCAGGGACAGATACAGGGACATTATCACCTCTCATTTTCTATTGGTGATACCCCTCCCAATACATCCTAGCATGCTACTAGCCTTTGATGCCACCTTCTCACATTGTTTGGCCACCTTTAAGTTGCTTGATATGACAACACCTAGGTCCCTTTCCTGCTGTGTGTTCTCCAGTTCTACCCATCCATGAGGACTTCTTTCTTGGATTAGTGTGCTGTGCATGATCTTACACTTTTTTGCATTGAACCTCAATTGTCATGTTCTTGACTATAGGTTCATAGGTTCATAGTATGATTTACAAGTTCAAAGGGGTTTAGCCCTTAGAGAACTTGCCACCCAGATTATGGGTGGAACTCATATTTTTTCAAGCTTCTGTGGATCAGATGCCATCCTGTTTATTCCTTCAGGAGTGTTAACCCTGTTTCAGATTTTGGTGTCATCTGCAAACATGCATACGTTTCCCCTCTAGGCCCTCTGAGATGTCACTGATGAACAGGTTGAAGAGGACTGATCCCAGGATGGATCCCTGATGCAAACCACTGACAACCTCTCTAACTTCAGACAGACTCCCATTAACCATGACCCTCTGTGTTCTCTTGGTTAGCCAATTTTTTACCCAGTCTACCATTTTTTTGTCCCACTCTGGCACATTTGAGCTTGTTTATTAGTCTTCTGTGAGGTGCTGAGTCAAATGCTTTATTGAAGTCAAGTTAGGCCAAGTCCACTGCCCCTCCTTCATCTAGCACCTTTGTCATACAGTCAAAGAAGCCAATCAAGTTTGTCTGGCAGGATCTGCCTGATGTGAAACCATGCTGCCTGGGGTCCTATAACCTATTAGAGTCTAGGTAGGCTATGAGTCTCTCCTTCAGCAGAGCCTCCATCAGTTTACTCACAACCGAAGTCAGGTTCACTGGCATGTCATTTCCTGCTTGTTCCTTGCTACCAGATTTGTGGAGTAGGATGACAGTAGCCCACCTCCAGTCCTCTGGGACTACCGTTCCCTGCAGTGAGTCATTAATGAGTTTTGCCAATGGTTCATCCAGAACATCTTTAAGTTCCTTCAATACTCTGTGATGAATATCGTCAGGTCCCATTGCATAGTGTGTTTTCAGTTTTCTGAGTTCCTCCAGGACTCTAGTAGCTGTGAAAGGGCTAGAGTCCATACAAAAGCTGATATTTAACATCTGAATGAGCAGAAACAGATTTAAATATTTGGAGGGCTATATTTCTATTATAATTTAGTTTGTTATATGGCTTGTGACAGATTCTGCATTCATCAGTCATACTGCAAATTAAGCATATACAGCATGCAAACCACTGAAAATAATGTTTCATTTAAATTATTTTGGAGAGACTATGCAATCTATGTATGATCATAAATCTCTTAGATTATATAGGTATGTTCCTGGTTTTGCCTCCCTCTCTACTGTTATAACAGACATGACAACACCACCTCACTTCTGAGCAATATAATCATGTGCTTTAAATTTATATGACACAGAAAATACTGTATACAGTGGAATGGTAAATCAAAATAGAATTTGTGTGTATGCCATAATGCAATGTTAATTAGTCCTTACACTCTTATTTTACAATTTTAACTAAAATGTATTCTGCTAAATGAATGGATTTCATATAGACCATATATCATAACTAGCACACATTAATTTGCACCATGAGAATATTTGTCTGTAAATGGATTAGCATAAGGATCATACAGATCACTGAGAAATAGCTAATGGAACTAGAACACACCCTCTATGATGTTATGCACAAGGGTGTATTTTCCACAAAACTCTTCTACAACAGCTGGGTGGAACCACATAATTAAACCTTACTTGAAGTAAAAAGAAAACCTTTTCACTAAGGATTTTATCAAAGGCTACATTAGATGTAAAAACATCTCCCCTACTCCATCAACCAGACTAATGTGAGTATCTTGTTTTTTTTCCTACAGAAATACCACCACATGAAAACAGTACTGAAAATCCCAGCATTACTGCATGAAAAGTGTACTTTGAAGGAGTAAAAACTAAGATAGTTATGTCAATTAGATGTTAAACCCAGGATGCTCTCAACATTATAGTCACATTATCTAACTGTTGATGGTTTGATTGATAATAAGCAGGGCCACTGGAAATTTATGGAAATTTTCAGCAAATTTTGCAGGGATTTTGCAAGACTTTGGATGCTTTTTTTGCAGGGGTTTTGCGGTAAGCTTTGTGCACAATTCTCCTATGTGAGGAGCAATATGGAGTTTTGATTTCAATTGCTTTGTGATGCATATAAAGACAGCCAGCAAAAGGTTTAAGTTTTTATTTAAAAAAACCACACATGCACACATACACACAAATTGGTGGATCAAAAACAATAGACAATATAATAATAAATGTATTTATAAAGCGCAGTATCAAAAATTGTCAAAGCACTGTACACTTTTCTAAAAGCCAAACAATTCAACAAATAAATAGAACAACTAAGGTCAAAATATACGATTACACATACTAAATGTCAGGAAAGGCACATGTAAACAAATGTATTTGTAAAGCAATTTTAAAGCTCTCCCCTGTCTGGCAGTCTTGTACCTGATGAGGTAGAGAATTACACAGAGAGGGAGCAGCAAAGGCAAAAGCCTGGGCTCCCAAGATCTTCAAACACACCCTGGGAATCTCTAGCAATCCCTTGTTGATAGATCGGAGTGGTCTGAGGGGGCAGTAGGACTCAGAAGTGCTTGTAGGTAACGCAGACAAAAACTGTGTAGGGCTCTAAAAGTCAGCAAGGTAACTTTAAGGGTGATCCACCACTGAACAGGCAGCCAGTGCAAAGTGCACAGCATAGATGACATATGACTGGATCGAGTTGACCCAGACAGTAGCCTGGTCACAGCATTCTGCACTAGCTGCAAGTGGTGGATATCAACCCCCAGAAGCCCTAGGTACAGGGAGTTACAGTAATCAAGGTGCAAGGTCACAAAAGTATGAACCAATGTTGGGAGGTCACCAGACGGAATGAAGTGTTTAATCCAGGCAATGTTCCTCAGACGATAAAAGGAAGACTTGACCTCAGCTGACACCTGTGAATGAAGTGTCAGCCCATCATCAAATATCACCCACAGATTCTGCGCCTGTTCAGAGGTCAGGAGCTGGGAGCCCCCGAGCCAAAGCCTGGATGGCTGTCCAGCAACCGGCCCCCCTAACTGGTGACCTGGGTCCACCACTAACACCTCCATCTTGTCAGGGTTCAATCTCAGCCAACTGGAATTCATCCATTCTTGGATTTCAGTGAGACAGTTAGAAAAGACTGAGATCGCACTATCCTGGTTGGGCACAAAAGACAGGTACAGCTGAGTATCATCTGCATAACAGTGAAAACTCAGCCAATACCATCTTCCAGTGTCTCCTAATGGAAGCATATACACTGCAAACAACATGGGAGACAACACTGAGCCCTGCAAAACCCCACATGGCAGGGAGTAGGCATCAGAGGAAAAAATTCCTGATACTACCCTCTGCAACCTGCCAGTGAGGAAAGAATGGAACCATCTGAGGACTGTACCAGACAGGCCACAGATGAACTGCAGGTGATCGAGAAGTACCGCATGGTCCATGGTGTCAAAGCTGAAGAGAAATCCAGGAGGACCAAGATGGAACATTGTTTCTGGTCTCTCACCATCAGGAAATCATTGAGTACCTGAACCACAGCAGTATCAGTACTGTGTCTCTTATGAAAACCAGACTGAAGGGGATCATAGATAGTATGGATGGTAAGATGGTTCTCCAATTGTTGTGCAACAACTTTCTCAACAACCTTCCCTATAAAGGGAAGGTTAGAGATTGGTCCATAGTTTACAGGAGAATCTGGGTCAAGAGGTGTTTTCTTGAGAAGGGGCTAATATACAATACACATATATATATAATATACTATATAATAGAATCATTGTCAAATCAGAAGTATAATAAACCAAACAGTATTTTAGAGTGAAAGTATAATACCATATCCTTCACGACCACTACCACCAACAGTAGCATAAACAGTATTCTACAGTCAAAGTATAGTACCACCACCACCCCCCAATAGTGTTGTTTTGTCAAATCAGAAGTATGATAAACCAAACAGTGTTGTACAATAAAATTATAGTGTCACCACCTCCACCACCAATAGTAGCATCATTTTGTCAAATCAGAAGTATGATGAACGTTATAGTATCACCACCACCACCAACAGTAGCATCGTTTTGGTCAAATCTAGAATTAATAAACCAAGCAGTACTCTATAGTAATAGTATGGTATAACCATCCCTGCACCCACCCCAACTGTTACATAGAAAAAGCAGCAACTGTTATCCAACTTAGACAAACATTAGCCTTAGAACTTCTTATTGTACTTCAACATAAGAAGCAGTCTCACATTATCATCTGCCAAACTTTGCTGATTATCCTTTAAAAGATCAGAGTACAGTAAAAAAGTCTGCTCAACATCCACTGTGCTTACTGGTACCCATATATATCTTTTTGCCACAGCAGCAAGATGTGGCAGTGTATCACTTCGTGCTTCCCACCACTCAGCAATACTAAAATCACTGGGTATCGACTGTGCAAGAGTTCTGTACCCATGCCACTCAAAGTTTGAAACCATGGCAAGACCTGGTAGCTCCTGGACATATTTTGACTTGTCTTTGTCCAGTGTTGGCAGCTGCTTGGGGTCAAAGATTCAGGCAGCCATGAATGTGCTGAGTGAGGGATGAGATTTTAAAATTTGGTCCAACATTTGACTGCTGTCCAGCATAACCTTTTAAAAAAGGTTGACTCAGTTTTTGGTTTTCTTGTGCCAGACATCTGGACAACATTTCAGCCCTATTTGCTCTATATTCTGTTTCCCCCACTGTAGCAAAGAAGTCCAAGAACATGTGTACATTTTGCACCCTACCAAATATGGAGTGTCCCTGTGGCTGGCTGTTTGACTGTAATTGTTTGATAATGTTGACTAGTTCAGAAGAATATTCTGACACAAAAGTAGCTTGTGTCACCAGCTCTGTTGCTTTTACTTTTAGCAAGCACTTTAGGCGCGTTAAGGTTGCTGCATCAGATGGCACATTTTCAAGAAATTCAGTTAAAACAGACAAATAGTCTGCCAAATACTGAACAGCATTCACCCAGGAGCACCACCGAGTTTGCTTTGCATATACTGGCATCTTGGGTACAATTCCCTGCTTTGCTTCCATGAATGCCCAGTACTGATGCCTGCACATTGGGCTCTGGCAGAAGATTTTCTTAACCAGGGCAACAACAGTGTTCAAGTCTTCCAGTGTCAGCCAAGACCTCCAACACCAAATTGAGGAGGTGGGCAATGCAAGTGATGTGCACTGCATTTGGCAGAACATGGGAGAGCACAGTTGCAAAATCCATTTGCATGTAACTTGCACTGTCTGTTACTATGGCAAAGACCTTATTGAGGTTCACTCCATTGGTGTTTAACATTTTCAGCAGTGCTTGGGACGCAGTGGTGTTGTTCACACTGTCCAAAAATTTGACACCAGTTAGGAGAGGCTGCTCCCCAACATTCTGCAAAGGTTGGGCAAAAAAAACAAACACACTATGCCCACAGGCATCTGTTGTCTCGTCCAGAAAAATGAAGAGGTCTTGATCTTCAACTGCCGCTTTCAGGGACCTTTCATGATCTGGCCGAAGTTCTTGGAGGTATGTACTCTGAAGTTGTGCTGGTCCAAGAAGACAACTGCCTTTCTTTGTATATTTCTTTAAGAAGTCTTGAAATCCAGAAGCCTTTTCCAGTGGGATGTCTGAATGGGTCAAATAGTGACCGAAGTCCAGCATGAACTCTTTCCATTCCATTGAAGATTCTGTTGCTCGGCTGAAACAAGACATCAGTGACTGCAGGTGAAGAAGTGTGCAGGGGGAAAAAATAGATCACATACAGTCTTTTACTGGGAAAAATAAACTACAAGTCAGTTATGTGGCTTGGAGGGCTGAGTCGCTGTGTGCCTTGCTTCCTGCCATGCAAGTAGTCAGTGACTGCTGGCATAGAGGTGTAAGTAGGAGAAAAAAAGACAAATCAAGATTGTTACATGGAAAAATAAACTGCAGACTGGCTCAGTGGCATGGAGGGCAGAGGTGTTGTGTGCCTTACCTCTTGCCACACCAGCAAACTCTGTTTGGAAGGAAAATAAAAAGGCTGACGTGGGCCTGCCTGCCCTCATTCCATTCTGTCACCAGCTCATGGAGACCCCAGACTGGACTGCATGCACTAGGAGAGGGGGAGGACAGCCTCACCTTCAGGCCTCAACACAGGGAGGGAGTGGGAGAATAGGATCCCACAGAAAAATAGAATTTGAAAGAAAATAAAATGCAAATGTCTGTGAATAGTACTTACTTTGCTTGTTTCTCTTTGCTACTTCTTTTCCCTCCAGATGTTTCTACGACTTCATATGCATGTCCACTGTATACTTATGCACAAAGTCGATGGTGTGGGCACAAACATGACAAAACAGCATTCCTCCATCCTCGTAAAGATCTTCTGGATACAATTTGACCCGATCATTGGTGCACACAAAATGGGAAATATGGCACTCCGTGGCCTCTTCCCACAAAAGACAGAAGCACTCTGGTGGTGCCAGTGTGGACATGGTGTAGTTTTATTAACTAAAACAACAATATACCATAAAAAACAATTGAGTGTTGAAATAGTCACTGCACAAAGGGAGGAAAGCTTTCCTTGGAATGCTCTATCCTCCCATGGCGCTTGCCCATGTTGGACTCAGCTAGTGTCCATGGAAACGAAGACTCCAGAAATTATTTTTTTCTTGCTATTTCTTGCTCTCTTTATTTTTTTTTCTTTAATCTGGGTGCTATATAGACCCCAGAAGCACAGTGCGCATGTGTGACCATTGATTGCCTTGGCCCGTACATACATTCTCCATCAACAGACCACAGCAGCAAGTGACAGACCAAGCTGACTGCCATACATGTTAAAAAAATCATTCAGTGTCTGAAGTCAGAAGTTCTGATGCAGAACAATTTTATCAAACAAGGGTGCCAGCTGGCCCGGCCTGCCCCAACCCCATCCTCCATCAACAACAAAGCATAGGAGCACTGGACGAACCCAGCCGACTGGAAGAAATGTAAAAAAAATGTTGTGCCATGTGCTGAAACAATTTTATCTGACCTAAGTGCCAGTCGACTCAGCCTGACCCTCCCTCCTCCAACAGCAACAGACCACAAGAGCCTTGGATGGACCCAGTTGACTGTCATACATATTAGAAAACAGTGTTCTGTGCCAGCCTGCTTGACTGCCCCACCCTCCTCCTTCACCAGAGGCCAGAACAATTTTTTCCACCATGTGTGCCAGTTAGCCAGGCCCACCCCGCCACTTCATCAAAAAGGAACCACAGCAGCAAGGCACAGACACACCACAGGAGTGAGGGATGGACCCAGGCAACTGCCATACATGGTCAGAAAGAACAATTTTTTCCACCATGTGTGCCAGTCAGCCAGGCCCACCCCTCCACTCCATCAATGAAGAACCACAGCCGTGAGGCACGGACACACCACGGGAGCTAGAGACAGACCCAGGCTACTGCCATACATGGTCAGAAAAAATTGTTCTGTGCCACTCAGGTTGCTCGCCCCACCAGGCTCCCACACCAGAGGCCAGAACACTTATTTCCAACATGTGTACCAGTCAGCCAGGCCCACCCCTCCACTCCATCAATGAAGAACCACAGCCATGAGGCATAGACACACACAAGGGAGTGAGGGACAGACCCAGGCTACTGCCAATCATGGTCAGAAATAATTGTTCTGTGCCACTCAGGTCACTTGCCCCACCAGACTCCCACACCAGAGGCCAGAACAATTATTTCCAACATGTGTACCAGTCTGCCAGGCAAGTCCCTCCACCCTCCAACACAGAAGAACCACAGCAGCATAGTTTGACATGTACACTTAAAACAAAACAAAACCAAACAATTTTTTTATGTTAATACATTTTAACATGGCTTTCTCTCCCCCCTCCCTCTGAGGGCACAATTAAAAAAAAAACACTTGACCCTGTAATCAGGACCCTCCCTACCTCCCACCATTCCTCTTTATTTTTTTTTACTACTTGCCCTCCTGGGCCCACAGAGCACCCCTTTCTGAAGCATTTGACCGCCTAGTCTGGACCCTCCTTGGCTCCCATCATTCCTCTTATTTTTTTTCTACTTGCATCCCTGGGTTCCCCAGAGCAACCCCACGAGCAACACAATTTTGAACTACTTCAACCCCCCAACACTAGCATATTTGTTTCTCCCTTACATTATCTCCTCATATACATATGAATTTGATATTGCAGCACAACATACCTGTATTGGTGCAACAGCGGCAGCAGTATTGAGGAAGGTTCAACAACAGCAGCAGTAGTCTCTCGGAATGCAGTAGTTCCCAGTAGCAGGTTGGCAGCACACTTGTTGCTGGAGACAGCTGTAGGAAGCACAGTAGGTGCCCACTGCTGGCAGTGATTTGCTCTTTTCAGATAAAGTGTTTCTAGGCAGCAGTTGGCAGCAAAGTAGGGCTGCCAGGCTGGATGATTCTCCATTATCTCTCCCTCGTCTCTTGCTCATCTCTCTCATATCTCTCTCACTCGTTCACTCCACGGCCTGTCTTCTGAAGAACACACCTGCTCTGTCTCCCCCCTCACCTGTCTGCCTGTATTTATATCATATTTTCCTACTTTGGCTGACCTGAGGGGGGACAAAGCACAGCCTTACCTCAAACCATGCCAGCAACCCAGGTTCAGGAACGGACTCAGAGAGCTGGGGGTTGGCAGGGGGAGAAGAGGATTGAGTGTCTGGAGGACTGCTCTCCTCTCCTGGGGTAGGATTGGGGCAGGCTTCACTCAGCAGTGGCCCCTAGTGGAGACTGGAGGCACTGTCTAAGTGACGCAATGGTGAACCTAGAAAAAACAGAAAACAGCTCCAAGGTCCGTCCGGATGATGGCTGCCATGCTCCAACATCACTGAAGCTCTCTAGGGAGCCATCTCTCCATCTCAGCAGCACCTGAACCTACAGATAGTGCACTGGTAAGCTCCCCTCCTGGTGCCTTCCCCCTTAGAGGAGGGAGACCCACCCGGAAAAAGGGTTATGCTGGGATACTTCTGGCTGGCTGTGATGTGAGGATGGAGAGGCTTGAGTGAGGACAGTAGGTGAGTCAGGGGCCTTGGTAACCTGAAGGGGTGGGGGACACTGGAGCACATAAGGGGGATAAATAGATAATACAAAAAAAAGAAATGGCGTGAACTTTAAACAAAGGAGCAGGCATTCAGTTGGGTTTTGCTGGTGTCATATGCTGTAGTGATGCCAGTAGAGTGTCTAACCCATGTGGTGTCCTTGTTCTTTGAGCAGCACTCGTGGTTGGGACTCCAACAGATGGCTGGGCATGGCACAGAGAGATGATGAGGGCAGTACTCAGCAGATGGGGAGGCACAGAGGATTGTAGCGGCATCATGCGGCAGACCATGCAGCGTAAACATTGGGACAGATGGCTGGGGATCTACAGCGGGCACAACATACATCTGCTGGGTTATGCAGCCCATGTGAGTACACACTACTAGAGACTGGATTTTGTGGAGAACTCATATTTTAGTGGGGGGGTCAGATAATCATGCTTTCCACGATATAATTGCAGCCACGGTTTTCCAGCGGCCCTGATAATAACTCCACAATTCACCAGAAAGTCATATCTTCAGAATTAAAGATTTAAGAAAGTAAAATTCCATGAGCTATACTTCAAGATGGAAATGGACATAAATTCAAAAGATGCATGCCTTCCATCCTCAGGCATATGAACTAGTAGACAACTGCTAAGTAGAGCTCAAACCCAAACTGGCTAGTGCTAGCCAAGTTGGCCAACAAATTAATTTATTTTTATTTATTTAGATTTTGTTGACTGGGTAAGTGCACTAGACAAATCCTGCCTATTTTCATTCACGACTCGCGGGGGAGGAGGATACAGATGAATGCCAACTGACCTTGAACCAGATTAATTGATTGATCCAGAACAATCAAGTTTGGTATTAGTGTTCAATCACTGCTAGTTTGTAACTGATTTTATATGGTATTGTTTAGTTTTCACATTATTACAGTACAGCAGTAATCCTGTATTTTCCTTTTAACTATTTGTATTGTCTGTGAAGTTTGTGTTCTATTAGATAATTTCTGGAGAGGTTATTTGTGTAAAAGCATAGCAAAATACAAATATGTATGGTAAAGAACTGTGTGTGACTTGTTGTTGTAACTAACTGGTATTGTGATATGTGATTACATTCCTCTTATCTGAAGTCCTGCAATCAACTATAATCTGTGTGCCGTATTTACTTAAATGTATGTAATTGTTGGTGTAACTAGCTGGTACTGTGATATTTTATTCAGTTTTTGTTTACCGGGTAGGTGCGCTAGCCAAACAGGTGACTATTTTCAGACACGACCCGGGGGGTACAGTAACAATACAGAGTTCATTTACATAATACAGGGAAGCAGTAACAATACAGAGAACAGTTTTTAGTAAAAGGCAATAAAGGAGTACAGCTTAGAGACAATCAACAGGTCAAGAGAAAACAGCAGATTTACAGTGTACAGGTAGCATTTAGTGAGCAGGTAAAGGTACACAGGGCAGATCCAAAGGACAGGTGGGTCAGGGGAGAGAATGGGGAGGGAACTGGGTGAGCAGGTAAAAGGGGGATGCAGGAAGGCAACCTTGCGGTTAATTGGTTAAGGTGGCAGCAGGGATGAAGGAGGCAGGACGGGGGGGGTCTGGGTGTGGGGCGGTGAATGGATGGTGGTGGTACTTGGTCGAGGTGGGGGGAGAGAGTAGGTCAGGCAGAGCTGGGGCAGGTGAGACACCACCTGCAGTGTGGCTATAGAGGGTGAGGCGGTGCGAAAACAGGGCAGGAAAGGACATGATAGGCATCGAGCCAGAGGAGGAGTAGAGGGGTACATTTAGACGGGCAGGGGGCTTACAGTATACATCTGGGTGAGGGGATGGTGGCATAGCGTAGAAGGCCATGGGAAGAGACCGAGTCCATGGAACTGCAAGGGCGGCAGGAGAGCTGAAGGGAGGGAATCGAGGTAAAGATGGCCACTGGGCGGCTTCAGCAGAACCAAGAGGAGCTCTGGGTTCATGGAACCGAAGTCGGCAGGGAGAGAGTTAGGATGGCGGGTTCGGGTGAGGTACTGGTGGGGAGTGGCATCAGTGGCTGGAAGGTGCGGCAAGCCCAGGGTTGTGGTACTGTTCCCGGCAGGGAGTTGGTGCTCAGTCGGGGTAGTCGGGGGGGGCAAGTGAGGCAGAGCAAAGGGTCTAACTGGGGGGTGTAGAAGCGAAAAGTCAGTGTTAGGGGGATATGGCAGGAATGGCGGCAGGGGCTGAGGGATGAGACCGTGTCCATGGAAACCGTACGCAGGCTGGACAGATCGATGAGTGTAAGAATACGGGGGTGAAAGCGGTGGGTGAGCGGTTTTAGCGGCAGGAGCCTACTAGAGGAGCCCAGGATCGTGGAGCCATAGGCCGACGGGGGAGGCTAAAGATAGCGAGGGTTCGGGCTAAGGTACGGCAGGTGAGCAGTTTCAGCAGCTGATGGTGCGGCTAATGTCCGGGGTTGTGGAACTGTATCCAAGCAGAGGAAACGGTGTTCAGGTGGGGTGGGGTGGGGCCTGTGGAGGTCCAGGGGCACTAGGAGTAGAGGAACGGGTCTGTAGGGGGGCGCTTAGGCATTGGCTGCGCCAGTACCTGGTACCCCTAGATCATCAGTACAAACATTCCAGTAAGCAGCAGTAACACGTAGAGCAGTGCAGACAGCAATAACAGGTTAACAATGCAGTAGTCAAGGCGCAGTAACTTACAACAAAATTACACACTCTAGACAAGTGCAAGTAGAGAGAAGTACCCTGAAATGGGTCCATTGGGGACCGCTTAGGCATTGGCTACGCCAGTACCTGGTACTCATAGACTGGCCAGTACAAAATTTTCAGTAAGCAGCAGTAACAGGTACAATAGTGCAAACAGCAATAACAGGTAAACAATGCAGTAGTCAGGTGCAGTAACTTACAACAAAATTACATACTTTAGACAAGTGCAAGTAGGCTTCGAGGTTGGAGTTTTGAACTCAAATGAAGTGCATATGGGCAAAGACATATATCGCAGTGTTAATGTTGTAAGTAAAATAGGGTAAGGAGTAGGAAGGAGGGAATGGTGGTGCAATAGAGAGAGGTTGGCAGGACAAGCTCAGGTAGGGTCATAACAGGCACACTGATCCGTGGAAAGCAGGTGTTCATGTAGTTTGCACTTAAAGAGATCGTGGGAAGATGTCAGTCTAAGGTCGAGTGGCAGGAGGTTCCACACTTGAGGGGCTGTGTACCGAACGCCCAGACCCTTTGGAGGTGCGGCAGCGGGGGATTTTTAGTAGGGATTTACCCGAGGATCTCAGCTCACGTGGAGGGAGGGCTGGCTGAAGCAGTTCAGTTAGGGATGCTGGTCTGTTTAGTCTAATGATGAGTCACAAAGGCAGCCCAGGTAGTATAGTCTGGTGGCAGAGGGGAGAGCCAGCTGAGGTCTTTATACAGTTGGCAGTGATGTTTAAGTCTGGGGGCTTTGAGCATACCTGCATATATTGTTGAAAGTGACATCCCATTTTGTAGTGTGGATTTATCGCCATGGGTAGGATGGGAGCACAGTAGGTCAGAAGCGGTGGAGAAGACCCTGGCGATGCTAGTTTGGCTGCAGGTGTGAGCATGTAGCTGAATCTGTAGGCAGCACCCAGTTTGCAGTTCACAGATTTACATATTTCTTGGATGTGCATGTTTAGGTCCAGAGATTGGTCTAGCAGGGTGCCCAGATAACGGAAGGAGATAACCACCTCAAGGGGGTCCCATCCAGGTCAAGGACTTTTAAAGGAGAGTGGCAGGACCTTATCTTGTGGGCAGTGCCCCAAGCAATCAGTTTGGTTTTGCTGGAGTTCAGTATAAGGCGGTGTTTAGCCAGAGTTGGACAGCATGGAAAGCAGATGTCAGTGCCACGTTAAGTTGGTCTACATTATTAGAGCTAGCATAGATAACCAGGTCATCTACGTAGAGTAGAGGGTCACAGGACGCAATGCTGTATGGCAGGTTATTTATGAATAATGAAAATAGGAGGGGACCCAGTATTGATCCTTGTAGCACTCCAGTGTTGATGGTAGTACAGTCGGAGATTGATGAGTTAAGTTTGACTGCTTGGGTCCTGTTGGTTAAGCAACCCCTGAACCAGCTTATGACAGGGGTGAAAAGCCAAATTTATGAAGGGTGGATAGGAGTAGGGGGTGGTCCACGAGGTTGAAAGCCTTGGTGAGGTCGATAAAGATAGCACCAGTAAGCTGACTTTTGTCCATGCTTGTGAGAGTATCAGTGGTGAATTTGGCTAGCACCGTTGTAGTGCTGTGGTTTTTCTGGAAACCATGTTGTGCTGCACATAGCAGATTTGATGTTTCAAGGAAATCAATGGTCTGAGTGGCTACTAGTTTTTCAAGTATTTTGCTGAGGACTGACAGAATAGCTATGGGTCTGTAGTTTGAGATCTCACATTTGTTGCCCTTTTTGAAGATGGGGGTGATTCTTGTGGATTTCTAGATGTCAGGGAAGGTACTGTTGGAGAGGGAGAGGGTGAATACCTTGGCTAGAGGATAGGAGATGAGATGGGCAGCTGCCTTTAGTAGGCGAGGTTCCAGTGAGTCAGACCCAGGGCTGGTGGTGTCCGATATTGTGTTTAACAGTTTGAAGACTTGCGATGCAGACACAGCTTTGAAATAGAAGGGCTTGTAAATATCCAGCACATGTTTCTTGAGAGAGGTATCTGCTGGGCACCGTTGATGAGGGCTGGGAAACCACAGTTGGAGGTTGAAGTGTGGAAGTATACTGGAACAGATCAGAGAACATCTTATTAAAAGCATTTGCAATGGTAAGGGAGTCATTACAGTGGACACCATCTAGAATAATTTCCCAGGGGGGTTAATTGAGGTGTACCCAGAAAGGTTTTTATGTGGCCCCAGAACTTGCGTGGATCTCTGGCTGAGCTGGTAAGTAGGTTCTGGCAGTATTTGCTTTTTGCTAGCCTTATTTGTTTTTTGAAAGAGTTTCTATGCTGCTTATAGATGGTGTTATCCCTGGGTTGGCCAGTGCTTTTATACTTCCTCCACAGTTTGTCCCTGGTTCTGAGTTGGCTGAGTAGGTCTTTGTGGAGCCACCTCGTCTGTTGTCTCCTGACCCTTCTTTGTACTTTTGGGACGTGTTTAGTCTGTGCTTCTGTGAACTTGGTGAGGAACACGTTAAGGGCATCCTCAACTTTTGTAGACTGGTAGACATCCGTCCAGTCAATGCAGGATATGTCCAGGAGAAAGGCACTTAGATCCAGGTGTGCAAAGTTGGTGAAAGTGACCAGGCAGGACTGGGGGGATGGAGAGGAACTCGCGTGCCAGTGATGGATAGTGGGTGAATGGTCAGTTATAGCATCAGCCAGGGTGCATGCTTTAGTAATGCGGTCAGGTCTGTTTGTGAGGATCTAGTCAATAAGCGTGCCTGATTGGGGGTTTATCATCCTGGTATTTTCAGTGATGAGCTGGTGGAGGTGGAAACCTTGGATTAGGGCTGCAAGGGAGCTGTGGTCAGGGCCCAGCCAGTTTAGGTTGACATCCCCCAGGAAGATGGCTTCGTTCGAGTTTATGGTTTGTGAGGTTAGCTGGAGCAGTTCGTGGAGGTCATTCACCCCTCCAGTGGGTGGATTATAGAGACAGATAATGTGCAGGTTTTTTGCACCTAGGGACAGGATAGCATGTAATGATTCGCAGATCCGTTGAGGGTTATGGACAGGAACAGGCTTAATAGTGAGGTGGTTTTTATAGTATGGCAGCCCACCACTTCGAGCCTGGCCTGTCCTGTCAAGGATAGAGTATCCAGGTAGGTGGCATTGGGCGTCCTGTTCGCGAGGGTTGAGCCATGTTTCTGTGAGGCAAAGGATGTCAGGTCCAGCTACTTTGGTCCACGCCTCAATCTCGCCATATGGCCCAGGAGACTTCTAATGTTCATATGCTAAACAGTAGACCTTTTTAGGTTTGCCAGGGAGTAAGCATAAGGGGGATCTCGGTTCCACATCACCTGCCAGTAGTAGGCGAAGAGAGGCTAGGAATTTAAGCTGCAGCTTATATATAGAGTTGATAGATGACCGCTTTCTTCCTTGTTTGATGGTAGGTTGTGAGGAGATATACGTGCACCCATTCTTTAGAAAGAGGTAGTGAAGGGCGGGTTTGGCATATTGTTTGGTAAGGAATAGGTTAGAGAAGGAGAAATCACATAGTGAGGGGGTGTTGTGGTGTATGACCAGAGGTAGAGACAGTGAGGAGTAGTTTAGGCAAACCAGGAGGAGAAGGCAAATAATGGGGGTTAGTGCTTGCAGTTTACCACACGGTGGCGGTGTGCACTCACATAGGAGAGACATGTTAGCATATTTTTGTTCATTTTTTTTGGGTTAGGAAACAAAGAGTAGCAGGCAGAGCAGGGAAAAAAGGGAGTTAGTTTAGAGGGCGAAGCAAGGATTCAGCAAAGTGGAGGAGAATGAGAAAGGTGGAGAGAGTGGAGAGAGAAATCGGGTTCGAAAGTGGAAAAAAACGCAAAAAGGCAGGGCTGCTCTCAAGAGGGCTGTTGGCAAAGTCTTTCAGTCAGTGAGTATGATTAATGCCCCCAGTGGTTATAGAGTATAAGGAGCCGATGGAAAAGTGGACACATAGTCATATGACCACCAAAAGCCTATAAAGCTAAAGGGTCGACCAGGGTGGGTGAGGAGCTGGCGTGAAGCGCCAGTGGGACCAGTATCCACAGAGGAGCTGTAACACTAGCTAAAAATGGCTCACCTCAGGCGGGGAGAGTGGCTTGCTCACAGCCCCCAAGCACATTTAGGCAGTCCAGTAGCAAAGTGAAAACAGCCGCTTTTGGTGAACGGTGGGTCCAGCTAGTGCCACCAGCCCTTACTGAAGAGAGCCGGTAGGAGGAAGTGTTTTAAAATGTACCTTACGGCTTTTGCACCTTTAGCGGTACGGGGTGCCAGTGAGTGGCCAGGCTCCTGGTTCCCTTCCCGGGCAAGCATGCGGCGGGCAGCCCCTGTCCACAGGAACTCCTGGAGGAGCGCAGCTTTTTTTCTTCAGGGACCGCCGGGCAAGCGGTGATCCCTGAGGCTTCTTGGGGTGCAATGGAGGGTCCTTGGGTCCGAGAGGAGCAGGTCCAAGCCCCAGTGGGTTTGGAGAAGTTCTGAGGATAGTAGCAGGAGAGCAGTTACAGGCAGAGCCTGCAGAGGCAGACAAAAGAAAGTGGCTGAAAGTGACAAGAGGGTGGGGATTGGTGATAGGAGAGCAGGTTCAGGTTGCAGGCAGCTTAGATTGCTAAGGTATTGAATTACCAAGGTGCAGAGAAGCAGTTGGGATTTGAAATTTCAGAAAAGGCAGGAAGGGGACAGAGAGCAGCAGTTTTGAGTACAATCAGTGAAAACTGCACAGTTAAGTCAGCTAGGATTTACATTTAAGGTTTCAACTGTGCTTGTAGCAGGGGGTTTGGGATTAACAAAGGTGCAGAGAGGCAGTTGGGATTTGAAAATTGATAGAAGGTGGGAAGGGGACAGAGTGAAGCACTCTTGAGTACAAGGAGTGAGAAACACACAGTCTAGGCAGCTTACAGCTAGATTTAAGGTTAACAGCAGTTCTAGTAAAATTCAGTAAATTTTAGGCACAAGAGGGAGGGGAGTAGAACAGCTAGAGGCAGAGGTAGAAATTAGTCTAAAATTACATAGTCAGTGTAGCCAGGTAAGGAAATAACTTCACAAATTAAATTTAGGCAGGAATTACAGTGTTCACAATTAAAGCACAAACAGGCAGAAACTCAAAAATGTCCACAGAGGAGCTGTAACACTAGCTGAAAACGGCTCACCTCAGGCGGGGAGAGTGGCTTGCTCACAGCCCCCAGGCACGTTTAGGCAGTCCAGTAGCAAAGTGAAAACAGCCGCTTTCAGTGAATGGTGGGTCCAGCTAGTGCCACCAGCCCTTATTGAAGAGAGCCGGTAGGAGAAAGTGTTTTAAAATGTACCTTACGGCTTTTGCACCTTTAGCGGTACGGGGAGCCAGTGAGCGGCCTGGCTTCTGGTTCCCTTCCCGGGCAAGCATGCGGCGGGTGGCCCCTGTCCACATGAACTCCTGGAGGAGCGCGGCTTTTTTTCTTCGGGGACTGCCGGGCAAGTGGTGATCCCTGAGGCTTCTTGGGGTGTGGTGGAGGGTCCTTGGGTCCGGGGAGGAGCAGGTCCAAAGCCCCGTTGGGCTTGGAGAAGTTCTACGTTCCTCTTATCTGTAGTGCTGCAATCAACTGTAATCTGTGTGCTGTATAACTTACATGTATGTAAACTACTGTTCTGTGCCTGCTGTATTACAAGCTGTATGGAACTTTGCCTGCTGTACTATATAAGCAGTATATAACAAATTTCCTCTGGTCTCAGTGGGTTTACCTGGTTATCAAAATGCAAGAAAGAAAGAAAGAAAGATAGAACTGAGACCTAGAGAGTGTTGATTTAAAGGAGATAAGAAATTATTTTTGCAAAGTTAACTGCCCTTTGATCTTCCTTTCCATGCCAGTTATGTATTCTGATATGCTTTGACCAATTTTAAATAAATAAATAATCTAGTTTTGAGTGCCCTCCGACTAGAAATGGGCAAAATCCACAAATTTTATTCCACAAAATATTTTGCAAAATTTGTGCTTTTTGTGAAATATTTTGTAGGTGCAAAATGCAAAATTCCACCAGCGAACTGTGGAATTTTGCTGGCAAAATGCAGAATTTCATCCATAAATGGTGGAATTTTGCAACTCGCAGTCAAAATTCTGCCGTTCGCAGGTGAAGTTCTGCATTTTGTCAGCGAAATTCTGCATTTCGAGGGCAAAAGTCCACATTTCGCACATGCAAAATATTTTGTGGAATGCACAAATTTCACAAAATTTTGCACGTGGCAAAATTCACGATTTCGCCAGGGTGCTGGTGCAATTAAATTTCACTGCATCTCTACCTCAGAGCTACACAGAGTTCCATTCCCCTCACCAGCTACTGCTCTTTCTTTTCATATTGCCAAGACATTCTATGATATTTTTATTTATTTAGTTTTTGTTGACCAGGTAAGTGCACTAGACAAATCCTGCCTATTTTCAGGCACAACCTGGGGGAGGAGGGAGACAGATGAATGTCAACTGACCTTGAACCAGATTAAGCTGTTGGTGGTATTTTTAGTGAATGAGGGGAAATCTGGCCAGGATACCTGGGAAATTCCCCTACTCTTTTTTCATTAAGTGCCATGGGATCTTTAACATCCACCTGAACTACCACCAATCCAGGCAGATGGGACCTCGGTTTAATGTCTCATCTGAAAGATGGCACATCAGAAGTGCAGCACCCCTCTCGTGCACTACAGTATCAGTACTGGGATATTAACCCAAGTGCCAGATGTGAGAACTGAACCCACAGCCCTCTGATCTCCCAGCCTCAGAGGTGAGTGTGCTACCTACTGAGCCACTGACACTGCTCAATATTAATAACAACATTCCATTCTATTCATCTGAATGGTCTGGAATGGGTGTTATTGATATTACAGAGTGTTCAGGCAGTATGAAAAGAGAGAGTAGCAACTGCTGAGGAGGGAGGTATTTGAGGCAGTTATTAAGGCAACAAAATCAGATTTTTCATTTAACAAAAAAGGTCAAACACATATAAGAATATTCAATGTACACTAAAGGGACAACAAGAGTGCATTTAGACATGTAAAAAAATTCCAATCACCTTTAAATCTTTATCTTCTATAATGCTACATATTCCAGGTGCTCTAACAGGCATTAAGAAATGGATGATAAAACTCCTGTAACTTGACTGGCTGAGAGTTGTTCTCAGGTACAGTACAATCACACTAAAAAAGGCCCAGGCACCAGCAATGTTAATTGTCTGGAAAACTATCCACCTCTCTGCCCAAAGTCTGCTCATTTCTTACACAGTTGCCTTGCATAGATTACATACTATAGTGTTTAAACACAAACCCTGATTAGGCCAGAGCAAGCTTATAAAACATTGGGAAAAAAGTCTCACTTAATACAAACCCCCAGTTTTACAAAGAGCTAGACTGTACATGCTCAAACCCACACACGTTAAAAAAAAACCCACTCTGGTAACTTATCTACCAGCCTGCTAGCTCTTACCAAAAGGGAGTAACTGCCATCAAATGGAAATTACACTAGTTCACCCAATGAAAATCACAACCATGTTACTCCCTCAGTAATTCACCTTCACTCAGTTTTCAGGTTTCTCTTCTAACATGTTCATCCTCGATGCTTCCTCCTATGGCTTGCACATGGTAGATGAATCGACCTGCCTCATCACCTCATACTATTGAGTTGTACTACCACCTGCTCTGAACTTCCACTTTACATACTGTACAATCCATAATACTGACTCTTGGTTCCTCTGAAGCTTCTTGCAACAGTTCCACCAAGAACACTCCACATTTCTCTATTGCACTTGTAGGACGTGGAGAGGTGGGGGACTGTTGACCATACACAAGCTCTCAGTACTACTGTTTCCTCCACAATAGTGTCACCTACTAGACATAACAAAAAAAATACAGGATTCACATCTGTATATGTACACTTACTCATTCAAATATTTTTTTCAAGAAAAGTTATAAAAAAAATACTTAACACCAAAATTTAACAATTTCATAATAGCAGCAGTACAGTCCAGGGTGTAGTATATCATGAGATAGCATCACTTCTCAGGTGCATAAGGCACTCATCCAGTGACTTTGTGTCTCATAAAAAGGGTAGACTATGTCTAGATTGAAAAGGACCAGCCATACTGGGGAATTAAAGCAAGGTGATCATTGCAGTGGCTTTAGACTGAACAAAGACAGGGATATTAGATGATGCTAGTACAGCTGAAATGAAAAGGAGAGCAGTATCTAATAAAACATGTATTTCTGGACTAAATCAGAAAAAGGGACACACAATACAAATGTAGACATGGAGACAAGCAATTGGGTAACATGTAGCAAGGAATTAATGATTCAAAAGTTCCACATTCTGGAGTAGTGTGGCATGAGTAGGGACTGAGAAGAGGAGGAAAAAGAAATTGGACAGAAGCTGATAGCATATGCATACAATTGCCTGTAACCTTAGGAACAACTGGGTAACATGCAACAAGGAAATAATGATTGAAACGATCCACACTAGGGAGTAGTGTGCCCCAAAATGGCCTTTTACAAAAATCAACATGGAGAAATAATGTATCTCAGAGTTGCCTTTTACCTCTGTCACAGGAAGAGGGTTATTTCCAGTGTTTTCAGTGCAAAGGTAAGCCACTCTTCTAAACTGTGCATTCTCAATCTGCAATCAATATCCACAAATGAGTTTAACTGATACCAGTTAAACAAAATTCTGAGCAGTTGATGTGATGCATAGTGGGTGGTTTTATGCTAAGATGTTACAGAAACAAAGTGTTTAACAAAAGAAACATGCCACAAATGGTGATGCAACAGTATGTTGTAGAAGTATAATATATATCTTTACTGCAAAGTGCTTTACTTCAGTTTGGTATTTAGTTAGAATAAAGTACTCCCTCGCTAAAATGAAGAAAAAAAGGGAGCCACAATATATGTTTGTTATAGCACCATTTGTTACGTCATGAGAAACTGATATGGAGTACTATCTGTCAGTACTACAGTATGTTTTGGCACACCTCTTGCACACTTTAAAATCAATTAGGAACCACTTTAAAACCACTTTTAACACAAGTAAATTGTACAAGAGTTATAGTCTATGCAGAATGTTAAGAAGTTTTTGAAGTGTTTGATACAGTTGCAGCCATAGACACATTCAGATTTCTTCAGATATTTAACAATGTATCTCCAGAGAAACTCTCTGGAGCCAAACAGTAGCACTGTAGGCAAGCAGGGAATTTCTCTGGAAATGTCACAGAAATTTCAAGAAATATCTGGCCATGTCTTTAACTGCAACTGTAACTACAGTGCCTGGTGTCTCTATGTTACAATAGCTACAATTAGGTAATGATCTGTGCCACCAGCCTGCTCCCCAAACACAGTTTCAGTTTTATGTTCAATGACTGTACTGTATGCCATTTGCACCACTGCTTCTGATTGCATCCAACAGTGGCTGCTGCTCCAGTTGATCAGACCCCAAAACCCCTCCCCACCACTCCCCAAAAAACAGGCAAGTGTTTTTATGTTTACGTTGTTTCTGCCCTGACTTACATACTGTGGCTCTGTTCTTAAAATACTTCTTGTGTGATATCACTCATATCGCTACTTCCAAATGCATCCAACAGTGATCACTGCTCCAAATAATCACACACCCACCCACCTCTGCCATCATCTCTATATTTAGAGTACTATACCATCTGAGGTATAAGTGAGTGGCTGAAATCTGTTGAGTGCTGTGGTTGGTGAGCCAGGGAATGGTAGAGCAGAATCACTTATTCCTCATGGTTTCCTTTTGTATCCGAGAGCTTCAGCAATGACTGCTCTCAGCTGATTAGACCTCCACACCCCTTTCCCCACCATCGCTCCATATTTTTTAATTAATTTTAAATAAAAGTAAGAAAGGACACAATACAGTACTACAAGCTAAACTCTGTGGTGTGAGTATGAGCAATTAGTGAACCAGGGACTGGCTGCTTGAAATCATCTGTACTCACTACTGCCATTCATAATAAGTGGGTTTTCTTTATTGTGGGGTTCACTATAGTGAGGGAGCACTGTGCCTTTAAGTAAAATTATGGGACTCGGCATTGGGTGTGATAGCCACCACAGTACTGGAGATATAGAGAAAGCTGTTTAATGGGTTACAGAAGGTTTGCAGAAGTGTGTTGCATAAAATAGAAATGTTGAATTTCCTGAATAAATGTTAATTTGAATTTTCTGGGTTTTTTTCACAGCAAGGATGTCAAGAATAAAACTGTTGCTAATCACCTGAATCCAAGAGTCTGAATAGTTGATTATTCTCCTAAGACTTTAAAACACGATGCCAACTGTTTGTTTGACTGCACTGTATCCAAAAGTGAGTATGAGAATATGACTAGGCCATCTTAGGGAAAGTAAACTCACATATACATAGTAAACCATAGATATTACCTTAATAGATCTTCATGAGACTCTCCTCCACAGAGCCACATCATGGAACTGTAAGCAGTCAGCATAAGGACCACCCAGAAAACAACAGTTACCGACTGTAACAGTAGATCTTTGAGAGAATCTCCTCCCCTAGGCCACACCCTTGGAACTGTAAGCCATCAGCATCAGGACCCCTCAAAACCTTTTGCTAGCCAGGGGACTGCCTATGATGACATGCAATGTAGATGTCTATATAATAATGGGCAGCCCTACTGCTCCTCAGTTTCTTGCCCAAGATAAGCTCAGACGGCCTCTTACCATGAAGAATTAGGAGACTAAACCAGTACCAGGCACATGAGGAGAGGCATGGGACTGGAATAGAGCTGGGTGAAAACTGCGGATTCCGCTTCCACAAAAAATGCGACGAATTCCACAATTTCTGGAATTTCACCAGAGATTCACTTCAGATGAAATTCAGACTTTCCTCTAAAGTTTCAACCTGATTTGTGAATAATTAAGTGTACTGCAGAAAATATATAATGAACTGTGGAAAATATTTATTACAGAAAAAACGCTGTTCAGAGGTATAATTAGTGGAAAATGTATTCCGCAAGGTAATGTAGTCATGTGATTTCATTAATTTAGGCAGGAATTGAATTTGCAAAGCACTGTTTCTTACCGTTCCTGTCTTTTTCTTTAGTGATACTGTCCCTCTTGTCCAAAGTTAAATTTTATATGGTATAATTCAAAACTGTAATTTACAGTAATTTTGTCAAAAATTCCGTGGTACACCCCAATAGTCTGCCATTTGCTAACATTTTCCATGGAACACACAAAAAAATTCCGCAAGCAATGCTGTCACCTCATCTTTTTTTGATTAGGTAGGAGTCTATGGGCCAAAGTGTAAGTTGCTATAGCAACTTTTCCTCTCTTTCTCTCTCTCTCTCTCTCTCTCTTCCCCTTCCCCCTCACAAGTGACTGCTTCTCCTAATCTACTGGGCAGTTTAACAGCAGGTGTTGAAGAAGAAAGATCTGAAGCTCTTTGCAACTTTTGTAAATCAAAAAGCTATATTTCAAAGATCTTTGTAACATTTCTTATTTGTGAAAGTTTTTTGTGAAATCTCTTATGATGTTTGCAGTGTTGTTCTGCAATATAATTGCTAGCTTATTGATTTTAGATGTTCTGAGATACTTATTTGTTTGCACACTGGTGGGCAATGAGAGAAAATGGATCTTGTGGTGGCAGAAATGTGGGGACAAAGCTGTGTTCATCTTCAAACAATGGTGATGATGGGCATGGAGGTTGAGCTGGCACCTTCTGCTTAGTGTCAAATGTTCATGCAGTTGGTGGGGGCTCAATCAGCTGGGTCCAGCATCAGCATTGCTAGATTTTTGTGGGACAGGATGTAATTCTAAACCAAAAGGCAGTAACGTCTATGTCAAGGACAAAAATAATTCAGGCAAACCTGTAACAGCTATGACAGCACTAATGCTGGACACAGGAGATGTTGGGTACTTATGGAGGTGAAAGCAGTTGAAGAGGCAGTAGTGACTAAAAAAATGAGTTATTACCTGAACAGTGAAAGAGGAATCCACAGTTTGCAGGATATTCTAAGGTTTACGTAGGCCACTGCTTTTTTAACTTTCTCTTTATAATTTTTTCCTGTCTCTCACATGTGCCTCTTTCAGGAACTCACAAGGCACATCCAGAATTTTACAATGGGGGCTGCTATGGGGGTGTGGGTACTTGATATGCAACTTTTTGAAATTTTTTAACTTTATATTACCTTTTCCATTACATGTTTGACTGAAAATATAAATGTAATCTATTGTTTTAAATGTAGATTTTCTTACAATCAATATATTAGACTCCTCCAGCAAAGTAAAATGCAGCAGCAGCAAGCAAGTATGTTACAATGGGGGTCCACCTGCACTCTTTAAAACCCCCTAGATCCACTACTCCTACCTGCGATGGCCACCCTCCATGGACAGCAAGTAGTCATGTAAAGTAGCATTTTTAAAATAATTTTTTGCCTCAAAAGGGCTTTTTTTAAACAATTATATCCTGTCAGCAACCAGCATGCCCCAAATGTCATTAAAAGGACTTATCTTCAAGCTCTTAAAAGGGATGTTTTATTTTAACTTTATGATGGTACATGGATTGCATCACAAGTCTTATGAGGACAGGTTGAAGGAACTGAACATGTACTCCCTGGAGGAGAGGAGGGAGAGAGGGGATATGATAGAGATATATAAGTATCTGACAGGGAGGAACAGGGTGCAGGAATACACTATTTTAAGCGAAAAAGATGTTCCAGGACTAGAGGGCATGGGATGAAGTTAGAGGGAGGACGATTCAGAGGAAACGTGAGGAAACATTTCTTCACAGAACTGGTGGTGGACAAGTGGAACACCCTGCCAGAGGAAGTGGTGGGGGCTGAAACAATCATGGGATTTAAGAATGCATGGGATAGACATAAAGGAATTCTGGAGGACAGGGGTAAGGGGCAACAGACTTCTAGGAAAACATAAAGTGAACTTACAAACTCAAATGGGCAGACTGGGTGGGCCATAGGCCCTTATCTGCCGACACTGTCTATGTATCTATGTATCTATGTATTATTTATTTACTCATTCATTTGTTAACTGGATTGGTGCACTGATCCAAGGACCTTTTTCAGGCATGGGCCAGGAAAGATACTGGCACATACAGAAACTGTCAGAAAAGTCACAGTAAGGACAGGTAAATACTCAGTGTTCTACAGTAACAAATAGCAGGCAGCATAGATCTAATAGCTATACAGTGTTTGGCAGCAATAGCTGCAGCTCAGGGTTAACTGACAGGTAAAGAGGAGTATGGAACAAAAAATATACATACTACTTACAAATTATAATTTATTGGTAAAGTACATTTACAATTTGCAGGCAGCAGGCAACTGACTTCTGCACAGGGCGCTGGCCAGCAAGCCAGTCCCTAGGTAGGAGAAGAAGGAGATGGCAGGGGGCAATGGAGGCCTAGACAGATTGCACTGGAGCACCAGTAGCCTGGGGACAGGAGCAGGTCATGGATAACAGGAAGTGGGGTTTTAGCAGCATATGTAAATTTAGCAGGGAGTTGATGGAATGCAGTGGGGGAAGGGGGAGGTCTTTCTAAAGGGAGGGCCCAGCAATGGAGAAGGCCCTTTGACCCATCCTTGTGGTAATATTTGGACAGACGAGTTGGAGGTCGGACAAGTTGCAGAAATTGCAGCTCTGAGTTTTGGGGCAGACTAGACAAGATAGAGGGGAGTATGAGGGGCAGTGGATAGCCTCCCCAATGGTCTGGGCCAGTAAATAGGAGTGTCAGGCTTGAGGGGGAAGCCAATGAAGGGACTGGTAGAGACAGCAGTGGTGCATGGATAGAGGGGCACAAAGGATGAAGTGGCAAATCTGTCCAGTCTGTGTGCACTTAGACCTTAAAAAGACTTGATAGCCAGTAGGCCCTGATGAGGACTTTAATGCCAGCCTTCATTTCTTAATAACACCTTAGCTCCCAAGCCCAGAAAAGTTTTTTTTTTTTAATGATTTTCTCCTTCCTGCCTGCATTCACTCAGTTCTTTAAAGGATTCACTAGCCCACAAGCCCTGAAAATGGATGTAATAGCAGCCTGCATTCCCTAATCCTTGCAAAGTTTTTTTTTATGATTTTTCTCCTGTCTGCCTGCATGCCTCTAGTCCTTAAAAGGAGTTTCATTAGCTCACAAGCCCTGCAAAGGGCTTTTTAAAATGAATGTGATGCTTGCTTGCCCTGCTACAGTAGGTCCTTATAATTATTTATCTCCAAGTCATTAAAATAAATTTTAACTATTTATTATATTGCACTGGTGAGGGTCCCTAAAACTCCATATTAGTAGCCCTTAAAAGTTTGTGAGTACTGATTTAAAGCCCTTGAAGAGACATTTTTCTCTGTGCTGCCTGCTGCTCTGACAACCAATTCAGCTCCCCACCACATGTTCTGATAGGCTGAACAGCACTCACAGCAATACTTATTGGGGAAGGATCAGTTGCCAGCAGCACCCAATTAATGTCTCCACTTCAGACTGTGATTTGATGCCTAGTGAAAGCACCTGTCATGTGACACCAGCTGCATGACTGAGTCAGCATGATTCTCAGTGCACAGACTTTGTGGTTACAAGACATGCACTCCACCCCACTGCTCCTTCTTGGTCCTGGTTTCTCCACTACACTTACGGCTAACTGCACTGATGAACTTAGTCATGCAATGCTAATGCTGTACCATCGCAGATAGCACAGGAACTTGGGAAGGGGGTGGGCTGGGGAGATGAAAAAAAGGTAGGAGTACAGGAGAAAAAATGAAGCTACAGCAACACTAATGCCTCAGTTGCCTCAGGGGGCAGGCACTGAGGGGCTGTAGATGTCTTTAGACAAAAGTGCTTATCTTGGGGCACATAAAGTACAAGACTTCTGCACCCTGGCAGTGTTTCTTCCCAATTTAAATTGTTTCTTCTCACAGTTCTGTTATTACATCCAACAGTATTCAAAATTACACATATTTCACCATAGCAATATTTGTCTCATCCCAGTTACACCAGTTTCTACTCCCAGTTCCACCAGTATCAGTTGCAGCAGTGTCACCTCCCAGTTATTCAGTTTCTCCTCCCAGTTACACCAACATTTCCATTTCCCAGTTTTGGTCCCAGGGTCCCAGTTACACCAGTTGTTTTACTTTTAAAGAAAAAGGCAATCAGTTCTTCAGAAAAAATTTCCGCAGTTCACCACATTATTCCATAGTACATGCCAAAATTCTACAGTTTAAGGTGGAACTTCATAAAATGTTCCTCCATTTTTAATGGAATTTCGTGGAAGCAAATTCAGCATTTTGCAGGAATTCCGCAGGCAGAATTTAAATTTGGCACAGCCTTAGATTGGAAATATAGCATATATAAGGCACTTACAGACACTCCAATCCACACAATTTACAAACCTGCCAGCTTATACCTCAGAAAGGGGTGAGGAGGATAGGCAGTGGACCACTGAAGGAGATTCACTCAAACATCTACTGTTAAATTGAGTTGTTATAGTGGTGCACTAGCACCACTATAGTTAAGGTTGAGCAGGGATTTCTATGTTAAACCTCAAACTTTATACTTTAATAGCTTCACAATCATTCAATAGAGTTGCATGATATTTTGCAAGCATGGTTTTGGAGGAAAGATCTCTTGATGTGCCAAGTTTTGTTCCAGTTGGATGTGCAGATTCTAAGATGCAGATTGTGAAAAAAGTGAAAAAAGAATCAGGGTTTTTTTGCTGTTTTTTCATCATCGCCTAGCAGCCAGACAGTTTGGAATTTTGATCTGAACTTTTCAGGGTCAAAAGGATATGGGCTACAGTGGTGTCTTTCATTGGTTTCGTGTAGAAATAATAATCCATTCCAATGTTATTAAATTTTAAAATTTTGGTTTGGTGCATGCTCACTACAGTCTTTTGGATAGCTGCTAGGAATAAAATAAGAATTTGGTCTATACAAAAAAAGAATTTTTTCATATGTGGGTAGTCCTTTTTTGTCATAAAAAATCATTTTCCATATATATTCATCTCAGCAGGATTTCATTACATTACCTCACCTTTGCACCTTCTTGGGGGCCACACCCCAAAACTGTTACTTTTGCCACAGCTCCAAGCAGAATTGTATAAGCCTATTAGAGCAGCTGAATTTTGTTCAGTGCTCTTTTCTCTGGTGATACATATAGCTCAGGTAGGGGTGGCTTTACTGTTGATCTCTGTCAGTTTGTGCAAGATATAATAATCCTCCCACTCTTAACGGCTCTTGACAAAGCCCATGCAGATTGGCATCTTGTTCACACTTTTTGGGAGGCAATTATATATAGCCTTCCTTCCCATATGGTTAACTGATACTCTGGACTGCGTTAAGTTCCACCCAGTCTCTCTCCTCTCTACCAATGTGAAAATCATAGCTGAAGTTTTAGCTTCTCATCTGGAGTGAGCTTTTCCTAGTCTTTCCTAGTCTTTTCATCACACCCAGGTAGGTGGTGCAGATCATATTTGTATCTTGCTTAATTTGAAGTTCCATGCTCAATTTGCTCAATCACCAACGTTGGCCCTTGTGGTCAATTTCTATAAGGCATTCAACTCAGTGGAATGGAGTTACCTGCATACAGTGTTAGATCTGTATGGTTTTGATCCTAGCTTTCAGGCTTAGAACCATACTCTCGAAAATTATCTGACAGCAGTAGTTTTAACCAACTGCACGCTTTCTCAACCTTTTGCTTTGAAATGAGGGACACAGCAAGGATGCCCTCTTTCCCCCCTTGCATTTTCTGTTCACCCTTGAACCTCTTACATGTAAATTGTTGGCAACCCTGGCTGTCCAAGGAATTTGAGTAGGTTCTCCTTCCTACCTAGTACACTGATATGCAGACAACCTCCTCCTTATGGCAGATTTTCCTTCAACTTCTATTATGGCTGCTCTAAGTGTCCTTAATCAATTTCCAGCCATTTCTGGCCTCATTGTGAATCTATTAAAAACAACCCTTTCCCCCTGAACTACCTTTGTGAGTGTAGCAGTTGTTCTGGTTTGAAAATCAAAGGGGTGGGGAAGGGGATGGTTTTAGATATTTAGGCATTCAAATTACAACCCAATGGGATAAACTGATTCCAGTCAACTTTTTAACTATACTTATGAAAGTGGACTATAATATTCACTGGTGGCTTAAGTTATTCCACACTCTTTCTGGAAAAATAACAGCCATCTGTATGTTTGCCCTTCCCAATTTATGTGTTCTCTAACCTTCCCCTCACAGTTTGTTCTTTGATCTTTCATAGAATTGAATGTCCTCTCAAGTACTCCTTAAGGGAAGTTAAGCCCTCCACCTCAAAAAGGCAAAATTACGTGCCCATTGGTCCATGGGCTGCCTCAGCCTTCCCTGATCTGAGGGTTATGCTTTTGCATTTCCCATGTTGCAAACAAATCAGTGGTTTACTCTTTCCTCTCTGGATGCCCCTCAATGGGTAAGTTTGGAGGTAGATGTAGCTGTGGTTCCTCGTCTTAGTCTGTTGTTAGGACAGAAAGTCCCCAAACACCTAATAAACCATCTGATTATATCTACTACACTGCAAACTTGAAATTGATGCATGAATGTTACGTGCATTCCTACATCTTCTGGATTTCTTCCTCGATCTCCTACTTATCTATGGCATACAGTAACTCAAATATTCTTATTGGGGTTAAACGTGTACTGGTCAGAGTGGGTTGATAGGGACATCTTAATGTAACCAATATTACCATGCCTCATACAGATACTTTTCTTTCATTTCAACAACTACATGATAACACCGGGTTATACAAAACAGATTTCTGGTGTTATCTACAGCTTCGCTCGGTCATTTAGGCCTTTGATAAGAATCTTCCTCAGTAGTTCCCATGGTCTTGGCTGCAACAGTTCCTGACTGCTGATAGTACTCAGGGTTGGGTGGGTTGGACTGGTTCTATGTGATAACGGTGACTGCCAAATGATGAGCTGTGTTATCGAAACATCAGAGCAGTGAAACATTTTTTGCCACTCTGACATCCTTGGCGCATGGAAGCACAGCACTGGGGACTTGCATTTCATGCTTTCTGTGGGGGGGGATGCACCGCCCACACCCCACCAGCACCCCCATACTAAAGGATTCTCAACTCCAGGGGAATGCATGTTGAGGGGCCAAAGCATGAAAAAATTAAGTTTCGGGCCGGGCGCAATAAAATTGCACCAGCGCCCAGACCCAAACCCAGTACCTCACCCACTGCAACCACAGTCCAACCCCTGATGCCATGGTACAGATCAGCAACCCACAGCAGCACCACCCCTATATCCCTTCCACCCCTCCCAGCTCACGCCGCTCCCCCATGCATGTGTACATATAGTGACATCCTGTCGAATTCACCCACCCCTACATCCAGTTGCCCTCCGCCTCCCCATTGCCATTCGGCTTTGCCTATAACCGGTCACCATTTCAGATGGTGCCATAGTACAGGCACCCTCATCACAGGCTACTGGTTGGACTTACTCCACTCTAAGGATGCCCTGCCTTCTATCCTAGACAGAAGTAAGGAAAAATAGAAGTGTACTCTAGGCAAACCTGTCCCACATAATCTTTAGATATCGGGGATTACAATGGCTTACAAGGCCCTGTGTGATACTAAGAGTCATCTAATTCACTGAAAGATTCTACACAGGTGGTACAGGACACCTCAGGTTCTGCATATTATGGTGCTGTCATTGGATTTGAAATTCTGGAGGTGCTTTCTGTCATCAGCTGGACTCATCCACATTCTTTGGAGTTGTCACAATCTCATGAACTGGTGGTGTACTGTTCTATCTGACTGCTCATGGGCCCTAGGTGTGTGTATACCATCTAATCCAGATGTGGTGCTTCTGGGATTTCCTATTGGAATCTCCTCCCCTTCTTCTCCTCTACAATGTTGGCTGTTAGCGGCATTAATGGAAGCTAAATGCCTCCTGCTGATGGCCTGGGAGAGCTCTTCCCCTCTATCGATTCATGTCTTGTGTTCTGCCCTTTCAGAATCAGCCCTGTTCAAAAAGCTGTCTCTGGTGACTACTGGAAAGCTAAAACATTACTGTAGTAAGTGGGAGCCCTTTCTACATTCACATCTATGCTCGGTGCCCTTGCCACGATCTTGCAACCCCCCCATTACTTAACTTCCTAGAAGCCAGGTTTTCTGTTATGGATCCTTGTGCTGCTTTGGTATCCCCCCTTCCCTCATCCCTTCCTCATATATGTTACTTTGTGAGTTGGATATTCATCCTATTAGCTTTATCCCATATCTTCTGCATATAGTCTTATTGTAAAGGTACATATCCCATCCTATTTTGTATATGCTGGTTGCTTGCATTAGTGTTTCCTTTTGTATTTATGAGACTCCAGTGCCTTGATTTGTTATTTTGTGATGGTGTTGTATTGGTTTTGTTTTCTGTGTTACTAGAAATTTTTCAATAAAAAGGTTCATGATAAAAAATGGGGAAAAAATCCTTTTTCATATGGCCACCAGCTTGTTTCTGTTTTTTACAAAAAAACAAATTTCAGTCCCACAAAACTGACATCCCTCACACACAGCAACGTATGTATCTTGCTCATTAGATCCCACTTAGGTGGATTCTGCACTTAGTTCTTGAAAAAATGACCCTGAAACGTGGGATTTTTTTTATTTTATTTTAAAATCCTTTTCATGACTCAATTTTCTTTTTCACATGGTTATACAAAAAATGAATTTGGCCATATAAAAATGATCCCATCATATGAAAAAAGAATTTGGACTTAGATTTTCTTTTGTGTGAATGAAAAAAATATGAAAAAGGATCCCTTCATATGAAAAAATAATAGGGGAAGGGGGACCTAAGTCCAAATTATTTTCTTCTATGAAGGAATCCTTTTTCATATGCCTTCATTCATATGAAAAAGGATGCCCTCATATGAGAAAAGATTTTGGACTTAGCATTTTTTTGTTGATTCTTTTTTGCATGAAAAATTCCTTTTTGTATGGATCTTTCATTTTAAATGAAAAAGGATCCTTTCATGCGGAAAAGATTTTGGACTTTGTATTTTTTTATCACATTTCAACTTCAACAAGCCATAACTCCCTCAATGTCTGGAGATAAGGGACAATCTATATATCAAAACAAATGTCTAAATGAGTACTACAAGAATGAAACATAATACCCCCAACAATTAGGGGACATATAAAAAACATTTAAAACATAAAAATTCCCATAGGATAACACATGAAGTTGAACAATCAATATGGACAAGCAAATAAATTGCTTTTGGCACAAACACCAGAACATGGATGTAGGCATTCATGCAGGGATGAGGATATTGTTATACTATCTCAAAAAGAAAAGAAATTCATTACAAAAAACTTTGTTAATGTACCAGTCAGGGTTAAAGCAACAAAAGTAGGGAAATGTGGTGTTAGGGTTCCCAACCCTAACACCCCACTCTCATCCTGCAGGCAGCAACAGGAAAAACCATTATGGTTTCACCTCTCCTGAGTCCTCGCAAATCAGGTGTGGGAAGTTCCTTGGGGTTCTCAACCCTAGCGCTCACCCCATTCTCATATACTCTACACATCTCAGCTTATTTACTGATAGAATAGGGTCACCATTAGGGTTGACAACCCCAAGGCTGAGTCCTTTCCAGGAGAGGAGCAATATGTTTTGTCAAAAGACTCCATGTCCTGGAGTGAACAAGCAGAAATGCAGCAGTTTAGAATTGTCTCTGAAAAATCCAATCTAGTGAAGAGATTGCTTACCACTGAGGTCATTAGTCCCTTCCCATTATTTAATCAGGGTCTGAGACCTGCTTAGCCTGTCTACCAAGATGTTTTGAACATCTGGGAGAAACACGGACACTAGCCAAAGGCAATAAGGCTTCCCCCAAAACCATACTCTCATCACGTCCCTGCACAGGAGATAAGACTGAGAGACTCCTTTGCTTATTTATATAGTGAATGACACTGACATTGTCTGAATCAGTAAGGGACAAGGGCTGAGGTGCTTCTGGAAAGTCTGGAGACAAAACAGAAAACCCACATCTCTAGGACATGTATATGCAGCTCTGACTCCAGGACAGTACATGACCCTTGGGTGTGACATGATCCAAGATTAGCACCCTAGCTGGACTCTGAGGCACTTGTTGTAAGGGAAAAAGATTGGAATGTCCCATAAAAGGTTCTGATATTCCATCCACCATGCTAAAGCATGGCAAAGGGGGGACATGATGAGGTTTATTTGTCCCAGCTTGTCTGTCAGCTGATCTCATTATACCTGAGGAGTTCAATGTGGTATATACATGTGAAGATGAGCGTAATAGTGGCAGCAGTCAACCATCCCAAGAGAAACAATATCATCTGAGTTGAAATGCAGTGCCTTCTTTGTATCAGCTGGGCCTTGGCAACAGGAGCTTCTGCCCTGTCTGCAGGCTGGAAGGCACTGCCCATTGCTGTGTCTAGCATTGCGCTGATATATTGGAGGTGATGACAAAGAATGAGTGCAGATTTGAGTACATTCACCATGACACCCAGTTCCTGACACAACTGTCTCATTCTGGACAATGTGTACATAATGGCTTCCCTGAATGAGACATTCAGGGTCAATCATTTAGACAGAGGAAGACATAAAGCCTTATTCTCAAAAGGGCTGCTGCCACAACTGCTATGCATTTGGTAGATACCTGCTGTTTAAAGGATAAACCAAAGGACAAACCTCAAAACTGATATGGTTCATTATTTTAACATGTCTCTTGCAACACAAGCCTACTCAGTATTAAAACTTTATAAGCACTTCCAAACTATTGGTCCTGTCTGACCCTCTGGAATTTATTATTGGCTGCAGTTCTTTAAGTAATCTCTCGGAAGATCTCAATGTCTGTCTGGAGGTCCTTGTATAAGTATACTAAACAAGACTATTACTGCCTGATTCAATTCCAGTTGTTGCATAATATGTATTATACCCCTGTACATTTGCATCAAATGGGCAAGCTCTCCTCCCCAACATGCATGTAAATCTACAGACAGCTATCTCAAACATATATTATGGGATTGTATTAAAGTGATTTCCTTCTGGATGGTTATCCAAACTGCATTAGACTCATTCTTGGATTTAGACTCCTATTATACTCCTGAAGCTTGTTTAGTGGGTCTCTACCCATCAACTCTTTTTGGACCAAGGAAAGCCTATATGGTGCTGATCTCAATAATGGCTAATTAATAATATTGTGTCATTGGCTAGATGATGTCATACCCTCTTATAAGGAATGGCACCAGGAAATCCTACAAGTCTTAATGGTAAAAAAGCAGCTTGCTTTCCCACATCATTGGTTACAGGGTTTCCAGGACAGGTGAGAACCACTTTATGCATTATTGTCTGTCACTGAGCAGTCATAGGGAGGGAGTCTCATCCGTTGCCTGATTACCTCTTTCCCATTGCTCAAGCTCCTTACTCAGTTTTATATTGTTGCAATGCTTTTTCTTCTTTCTAATGTATCTGTATATTATTTTTTCATTTAATTGCTGTGCCTCAGGGGGGTGTTGGGTGTTGTTTGGGGGGAGGTAGGGGACTGAGGGTTTGTTTGGTGTGTTTTGCTTTTGCAGTTGTATTATTATTTTCTGAGTTTATATTGTTATTGTTTGTTTGTTGTATTTTATCTAAATTAATAAAGTGTATTCAATAAAAAAAATAAGACACATCATGGTAAAATTATCAAGCAGTACCAAAGCACTGAGGAAGGAAGGAAAGTTCAAAATACCCTAAGAGGCATTGCAGGACAGTAAGGCCAAATCTGGCATATGTGCAAGAGACAATGTCCAAACTGTAATGTTTAGTGACTGTATGAACAGTACCTATCATTTCAATAAAGCATTTTTAGATAGTTTTTAAATTCTGTTATTAAGTTATTGTATTGATTTACTGAAATTGTGCTGTGTTATGCTGCCATAACCCTGCTTTTATATATAATGGTGCCAAGAGCCTCCAGGATTGGGCACCAAAAACAAATAAACACTTACTTACGTGCTCCAAGTGGCACCAGCACAAATTTCAGCAGCAGATGTACTGTGAAAACAAGCCATAGACATAGCCACCACACAGCGGAGTGAGCATGGATAGGACCAGAAAGCTGCTTACCATGCTTCTGGTAACAGAAATTAATGCAGCAGACCAACCATTTGAAAAGGCTATGTTCAATGGAAGATGCTGTGCTGACAGACCAGGGTGGGGTGCCAGTGCAGGCTGTGAGCCAAAATTTACTGAAAAAGGACAAAATGCACTCGCACTCCAGAGCCAGGGGTGGTGTCACTCCAGTGAAGACAAAGATGCCAGATAAATGAATCAAATCCATTTATTCTGAAGTTTTACAAGTTGTAATACAGATACACCACCTAGTGTCTATGTTAAGGTACCCAAGCACTTCTCCATGTAAGACTTCATCAGAGGGTCATCACCACTCCTGGCTCTGGAGTGCAAGTGCATTTTGTTCATTTTTAACCATTTGGAAAGGCCCTGATTAGAAATAGAGAGCCCACCATCCAGGAAGCAAAAGCCACAAATAGCTGAAAGGACATTCTACCATCCTTAGTACAATCAAGGCACCAACCCAATGTCTGATGGAAGTCAAGCATGTGCAGATGACTCTTCCCACTATCCATGGGAGTCAAAAAATAAACTGAAAAGTCAATACACTGATTTAGTGTTCATTCAGAAATTACCTTTGACAGAAATCGAAGATTGGTACACAAGGTAATTCGATCCTTGTGGAAAACAAGATGAGGCTCCACGACCAATGCTTGCAATTCAGAAATACTTCAAGCAGACATCAAAGCCATGAGGAACAATGTCTTCCCAGAGAGGAAATGTAACTAACAATTAGCAGCAGGATTGAATGGAGGCACATAAGGGTCTCCAGAACCAAATTAAAGTTCCAAACTGGAACCAGATCAAGGACCAGGAGGGGCAGAAGTAGAATACATCTGAGGAACCTATCAGAAACCTCAAGCTGGGCCACTGTTTTGCAATCAATAAGGGCATGAAAAGCCAATGCCACAACCAAGTAAATGTTTATTGAGGAATACTTAAGGCACACATCCATAAGGGACAGGAGGTAGTCCATAACTTGACTGATCGGACATGTAAAGTGGGTCCAGCTGATGGGCAGTACACCAAACCATAAACGGTGTCCATTTTTGCAAGTAGGTGTATCTAGTAGATTGCTCATGAGCCACCAGCACAACAACTGCAGCCACTGGAGAAAATCCCAAAGCAGAAGTGCTCTACACCATCAGGAGCCAGATGTAGAGGTGCAGGGATTGAAGATCCAGATGTACTCGAGTGCCCTGTTCCTGTGACAGATGCTCCAGTAATGGTGGAAGAAGGGGGTTCCACTACCAACTGCTGAAGCAGAGGAAACCAGATTTATCTGGGCCATTATGGAGCCAGCAGAATCAACGTGGCCAACTCAGACCACAACTTGACCAGAACCCTCTTTATCAGAAGGAATGGAGGAAATGCATACATAAATTTCCCTTTTAAAGAGTGGAACAATGCGTCTCACCAAAAACTTCCAGATCCTGGAGTGAGCAAGCAGAAAAGCAGAAACTGTGCATTGTATGGAGATATAAAGAAGTCAATTTCTGGGTGACCCCATTTTATGAAGAGGTCACCCACAATAGAGTCCAACAACTCCCAATTGTGGCAGAGCACCTGGGACTGGCTGAGATGATCCACTAGGTAGTTGAGGGTACCAGACAGAAAGATGGGCAACAAGAATGTGTCATATTCTACAGTCCAGTGCAGACTCTCATCACCTCTCTGCAGAGAGGCTATGAGTGGACTTTGCCTTGGTGGTTGATATAGTACAGGATCAAAATGTTGTCTGTTCAGATCAACAGTTGGTGACCCTGATGGAAGATAGCAAAGGCTTGTAGGCCAAGCAGAACAGCCCTCATCTCTAGATGCTGATGTTCAGAACTGTCTCTAAGGGGAACTCTTGACCGTGAGTCCAGAAGAAACCCAAGGCATCTGTCAATGTCACTAGAAGAGAATATGGATAGATAAAGGGGGATCCCATCTCCAGGTTGTAGTGGTCCAACCACTAGATCAGGGAGCAGTGAAGCAAAGGAATCAACTGCATGAGACACTCCATGGAATAATAGGGCTTATCCGAAGAGGCAGGATATTGTTGATCCACTTTACGAAGCATGGCAGGTAAAGCACAAGGCCTGCTCCAAGCAACCATAGTGGCATCCTTCAAAATCAAATGGATAGGAGGAACAATAACCACTGGCAGAGCAGAAACCTCCAAAAATTCATAGAGGACCTTCTTGAAGGAATCCTCTTCCTAACAGTGAAGCACAACTTGGCCTGTAACTGTCCTAGTAATGCTTTCTTCAGGAGGGGACCTAGGTGTATAATGTTCACTGTCTCTACTACATAAAGATAAAGTAGATCTGAAACCCATCACATTAGAGAGGTTATGTCTTCTTCCTTCTCTTTACAGTCCTCCTCCATCAGTCCTGGATTACATTTCAGATTTTCCTCCACGTTGATGGCAATAGGTAGTGAGTCAACAGTAGAAGGAGGCAACAGTAGAGAGGTCATCGATGGTCCATGCATCAATGAAGAAACTCCTTCTAAGATGAAGTAACTAGCACAGGGAGCAGCATCAATGATGTCAGACTTGGTGGTGGCTACAGGGTTAGCGTTGACAGTGAAGCCAGGGGTAGAAGCCTTTGAAGCAGGTCAGATGTATTCTGAAACAGTATCTGCCCATCATTGAACCCCAACAGGGTCACACATCATTACTGTAGCACTTATAAATCTTGAAGCAATGACAATAGTGAAACAGTGGTTCAGTATCTTTCATTAGTGACATAAACATTAAATTGAAACAAAAAATATCAAAGTGTAAATGTTCACAATACTTACAAAGTTTGATGGCATTCTTCAGGAGTGATGGACCAATGAGCGGTTGACAGTGGGTGAAAAAAGTGATGCATGATAGGGCCACTCATGTCATATAAGCAGTGATGATGCATGTCAACGTGGGTGGTTCCAGCTAGCCTGTGGCTTACAGTTCCATGATGTGGCTTAATGGAGTGTGATATCCTCAAAGAAGATCTGTAATTTAAGGCCTTAAGGGACTCTAAGTCTATCAAGTCACCCCAACCCCATGCTGCACAAAAAGGATGAAATACGTATGCGGTGCAAACACATGCCAATGTATAGGTATTCCGTAACAACTGTACGACCCAGAGTACCAGGTGACTCCCTTCGTGAGGAGACATTTATCCAGGCTTACCATAAAGGGCTGAACTCTCTTTATGTCCACTGTCTTTGTTGTTAGGCTATTCCACAGGTTTGCTACCCTTGCAAAGACTAAATATGTCCCAACATTTCCCCTGAATTTGTCATTCCTGAGCTTCAGGATGCATCCCTGAATTCTGCTGGAGGACACCAGATCAAACATCTGCAACTGTACATCTTGTCAGGATTAAAAACAGTAATAACAACATTGGAAACAGTCATTATATGAATAACAGAAACATGTGTAGTTTAATGAACTGTGGAGAAAGGAATAAACAACTACAAAGTATACAGACTTTATAGACCAGGGAAACAAGATAAATGATTAATGCTATACGTCAGAAATCATTTAGAGATGGTTGAAATACAGGTCCTAAAACTGGAGAAGATTGAAACACTAAGAGCTTCAAATGAGAGAGGAGACACATTTACAATTGGAGATGTTAAAGCAGCAGTACTAGACAAAAACAATTAGATCTTTTGCAAGATTTTTTTCCAGTGATCTATTGAGCACTTACCTGGTAATCTGGAGACAGCAATAACTCCCCACTCATCATGTATTCCTCCCTCTGGGTTCCTGCTTCACAAGTGCATGATTTTGCACTTCATCGCTTTGAATCTTAGCTGACACACTTTGGACCATTCCTCCAGCTAAGCTAGGTCCTTCCTCATTTTCTCCACCCCTCCTGGACTGTCTACCCTATTGCAGATCTTAGTGTCATCTGCAAACAGGCATACCTTCCCATCCAGCTCCTCCGCAATGTCATTGATGAAGATATTAAAATGTACTGGCCCTAAAACTGATCCCTGTGGCACTCCACTGGTCACCCTTCCTTCCTCTGATTTAACGGTTCCACCAAGCCACATCAATAACAAAGTTGCTGAAATGAGGCACAGTGAAATCCACAATCGCAACAGGTGAAACTTTGCCTGTTAAACATTCACTGTTTTTTGGGGGAGGGCAACATCCCCTGCACCCCCCATGCAGGGGGCTCCAACCCCCACATCCCCCGATTTTTAAATGACCAACTCTGAGTTGACGCAGAAGGGGGTGAAAAACTGGTGAAGGTAGCGCCAGTGTACATCATGATCATTACAGCGACAATCTCAAATTCATTCAAAGTTGGCGCTGTAATGGTCTTTGATGTAGAAATTTCACTGTAGCTACAATATACGGGATTTAGCTCCATTGACCACCACCCTCTGCATTCTATCCCTCAACCAATTTACAACCCAGTTCACTACCTTGTGACCCAATCCCAGGCTGTCCAGCTTGTTCACAAGCCTCCTATGTGAAATGGAGTTGAACGCCTTGCCTTAGTAGTGATTGACCTGGAGGTAGGAGGGGAAGGTGGACTGGGCATATGTCTATTTGTTTGCTGTAGATGACTGGCATCCAAGTGGTAGGGGAGTCTCTCCTCTTTAAATGAGCTGTTGTCCACCTCCATTCCAGTCCTGATTCTTAGCTGTGGTCCCTCCTCTTTCCCTTCCTTTGTGAAAACTGAACAGAAATATTTGTTCAGGATTTATGCTTTATCCTGGCCCCCTTCCACTTCCTCCCCTTTTAGCCTTACACTTCACCCCCAGTCTTTCTTCTTTCACTTACGTACCTATAGAAAGTCTTGTCCCCATTTTTAACTTCTTTGGCTTCTTCCTCTGTCTTGACCATTTGCTAGAATGGGAGCCAGGGTTCAACCAATAAGACCCTTCTTGTTTGAAACCTGGCTCCCATTTTACAGTACAAGTCACATTAAACTGTTCCTTCAGCTCACTGCTCTAGCATTGTTTTTTTATGTTGATAATGCTGTGGCAATTCAAAATGCTTAAACTGGAAACCCTATTTCAACCAAACATCCACTCTCATGCAATTCACATCCAGTGTACTTTCAGCCACTGTAAATTCCCTTTCGCTCCCCATTTTTAAATGCATTTGCAATGCAGTAATTACTGGCATTCAGTTTATGAATGGCATTAAATCTGCTGTATTTAATCCAGTTTACTTTAGATTTTTTTTAGCTTATTTATTACAGTATTTTAGGCTCATCATTCTCTGAAAAAACAGAATTCACTATACTGTACTACTCAGCTCCACTGCCAATCATCACTATCCCTTGCCTCTGCTGCTGTACATTCATGAAAAGAAAAGACGGACCCCATAGAAATGCTGTACTTATGCATGCATGCGTTATGACATTTCTATGCCCCTTGATGTTTTTATGCATTTTTAAACAAAGCATAATATAATTTATACTGTACAGTACTTCTTAAGTGTGCCGCCGTGCTTCTCGCCATCCTGATCGCTCACTCGCTCCTGCTCAGACCTCGACTAATTTTCAGTGTCAGGCATTGATTTCAGGCTCACAGATTCACCAAATACTTATATTTGTTTTGTTTTGTAAAGTTCATTTGGTTTATATTTAATTGCAGTCAGAGGGAGTTATACAGTACTGCTGTAGAGGGTCATGTAAGAGACTGGTCAACACGAACGTAAGGACTATACGGATGACATTCTGATTTATTTAACTAATCTGTTCACATACAGTAGTCATTTACAGTATTTATTAATAGCATTTATTTCCATGCACCCAACAGTGGCTTCCTAGTAAGAGAGAGAGATGGTACAGTACTGTATTTTACTGAGAGGCTGAGATTAGCTACTGTACAGAACAGCGCAATGCAGAAGTGAAATCGGTCACCAGCTCAGTGTTTATGCATTTTATGTAGGTTGCTAAATGTGTACTCTGATCATTGCACCGCATTGACTATGAGTTTTCAGAGAGTTTCAAAGTAAGCTAAAGTTAAAACGTAACTACAGACAAACCATTCAGAAACTTTTATTAATGCAGTGCAATGATTAGTGCACACATTAAGCAACCCAATCAAAAACATTAACCAGTGAGTTGAAGGAACAGTTTAATGTGGTTTGTACTTTGGCAAATGGCCACTTACATGGATGAAAACTCTGTTTAAAAATCACGCTCTATAGGCTTGAATGGAGACTTGAATGGAGAGCGCCCCCACGCTCTCCCTACATTCACATCATAAAACATCAGAATGTGGGGGCATGTCCAACAACTGGGAAGTGGAAAGAGATCATGCTGCTAGCCCCCTGAGGACAATTTATGACCCCTTTCCTTCCTGTGGGATGTAAAAAAGTAATCTACTGATAGCACAGAGGCACTTCCATGGAGGTAAGGGAACTTGCTCTCATTTGTCCAAAGCACCAAGAAAGGTGCTCTTTAACATACTGGTCACTTATCTAGGCACTAATCAACTGATATCTCATGCTCCAGATCCATGTCATGGGTCCCATTAGTATTCACCAACAAAAATTGCATTTGATCATGTCTGAGTGTACATGAGAAGGTAGACTTGGCAATATAGCGCTCAAGGGAAACAGACTTACAATAGGAAGCTTGTACTGCAGTCCACTCTGATTGGATCATTCAAACACAGCTGAGGGAGCATGCCTCCAAATCTTCAATTCTTTTGTATGAATTTATGAGGAACATCATTCAAGCTCCTACTGTATATCCCAGTGTACTCTGCAAAATAGTATATTTTCATTAAAAAATGAAATAAAAATGTTGCAGAATGTCTGAAAAAGAAAACTACTGTGGCTGATAACATATTTACTGTCAAACAAAATGTTTAATCAAACTCACTGGAGTATGCATTGCTTAAAATAGTCTTGAGCAAATGTCAGCATAAACACCCTCTCCTGCACCCATGTGATATTTTCTGCTTATGCAAATGAGGGTAGATGTTATTCTTCTCTCTGAATGCACATATGTCCCCTTCTAGAAATAATAATTCCACGTAATAGTGATACTGCACTGTAACAATCTGCATATTTTAGAACTGAAATTGTATAATGAAAGTTCCTTATCAACAACAATTATGGTATAACTTCTTGAATTTCTCCTTCATGGAGCCATAGTCTTTTGTGTTAGGCTAGAGGCATATCACCTATGTATGCCTCTGAGTACAGATCACTGCTATATCTAGTTTTGCTGGCCCTAACTACCTCAGTACCTTTT
Source organism: Neoceratodus forsteri (assembly GCA_016271365.2). Lineage (NCBI taxonomy): Eukaryota > Metazoa > Chordata > Ceratodontiformes > Ceratodontidae > Neoceratodus > Neoceratodus forsteri. Next base: position 394,569,991 of record CM028135.1, on the reverse strand, counting down.
TTTTTTTACTGAGGAGTTGAGACGAAAAACACTACTGAGTAATAAAACATATATATAGCAACAACACTACCAGATAAAAATGTTGAAAGGGTGCAACAACAACAAAAATAATAATGATAAACTATTTTTCCCTCCATAAAACCATTTTTGTTTTCTTTAACTAGGAAGACGGCAGGAGAAAATCAAAATAAGGCTGTAATAGGAGGGATAGCAATGATAAATTTCCCTACTCTCGCCCACCCTCTAGCTGGCAGGTAAACTAGCCAATGGAAACACACCAAATACTGTATATACAAAATCCTTAATAGTTAGAGCAGTTCAAATATTCATCTCTATCTACTGATGGAGAAAAATGTCCAGAAACTCATGTGCCTGAGGGATGGTGGGTGGGTTAAGTGTAGCTCTACGGAAGAGAAATTCAACAAAACTTGACAATAAATTTCTGGACTTCTTAGAGAATATCTCCTTGGGCTGGCCCAGTGGCATAGAAGGCTGATTCACTTAACAGCTTACCTCTCTCACACTGGTGACACAAGTTTGGGAATGAGCTTGGGCTGTCGGGGATCAGCCGGGGGGGGGTGGTCTGGGAGCAGGATTGAGTAGCTGGAAGGCAGCAATCCTCTCCTGGACTTGGGAGGGTGGTCTTCAGACACTTGGCTGCCACCCAGTAGAGGCTCAGTAGTAGTGCCATGCAGATGGGGGATCAGGTGCTAGGCCAGGATGGGTGGAGTGGGGCCACTGGTGAAAGCATGCATGCATACCTCCATGCACTTGCATGACCAAGTTGCTGAGGCCCTAGGGAGAATTAAGGGAGAAAACACTGCAGAAAAAGATGGGCATGGCAAGGGTATATGATGCCCACTGGCCACATGTCCAACTGCCACATCACCAGGGTGACCTGGAACAGGGAAACTGGATTATGAGCTTCAGAGGGGAGGTTGGACTTCCCTGTCCTGACCCTGCCATGGGGAGTAAAACTGTGTGGGTACTCTCGCCACTGGGAATCCTTGGGAGGTGCTGGATGTGGGGGGGGCAGCTGGCAGAAGGGAGCATCCCTTGCCGTGGCCCCAAGAAGGTAAAATGGAATATAGAAAAGAGTATATGTCCTTAATAGAGTCCACTGTTTTTTAAAGTAATCAGCAGTTCATCCTCAGGAAGGAGTGGCTGGATTCATGCTGGGTATATAGCTCATGAAGACTGCAATCTGTTAAGTATTGTCAAACCACAAACCTGTATCTCTCCTAGACAGAACATCCAGAGTGTAGTGCTTAATGAACATATAAGCAGAACTTTGGGTTATGACCCTTCAGATCATGCAATGAGGCCCATTCTAGGAAAGAACAGCGCAAGGCATAGCAAGGCAAGTTAATTAATTTAATTCTCATTCCCAAAGGCACTGGGTAATGTGCAATCCAATCACAGAAATAAATAATGCAAACATTTCACAAAAATAAAATGAGATAAACAGTAGGAAAACAGAGATGGTATAATCCTATAAAATTCTTAAATCAACAGAAGACACTGAACCCTGATTCTCCATGCCTAGATGTTCAAGTTTGTTAATTAAACAGGAAAGCGTGACAATCAGTCAATTGAGTAAAGCTAATTTTCAATGGCTTCCTGAAGTTTACACAATAAAAGCTGCATATAAAATACAATATTTTAAGTTCCATTATTCATAATCTTGAATAGATAAAATGTATGAACAATTAACATGTGTTTAACAATACATGGGTAACGTAACACAGACAAAATATACAAACTTAGAATTTCACAGAAGACTCACAGTAATCTCAACAACTGTCTTTAAACCATTGTTTTAAAGTGCAAAATGCTGGCAAATAACCAGTATTGTTTTGTTCTGCACATGGAAGAGTATTCCATAATGCAAGACCTCCATACGAGAGAGAGATAGTTGTCCAATTTGGGTACTAATTTTAAGGACATTATACATAAAACTGTTTGCTGACCTTAACTCCACCTTTAAGGATTAAAAAGAAAACAGGGCTTTTTCATTTAATACATTTCCACATGAAAGTCAGGACATGCAGCTTTCTGAATTGATCCATAGATAGTCATCCAAGAGATTTAAGAAGAACAATAGTGTGTCTGTTTTGGTACAAACAGAACAAAACGAGCCAATTTGTATTATAAATTATCTAACCTTAGGGAATACATTTTTCAAAATCCTGCATAAATTATATAATTTTAATCAAATAATGGTAATATTCTAGTCTTCATAAATTTCTATCTCATAAAAAAGTGAGAAACAAGATTTGGTCCTGTACATAATACCAGTCCTGGTAGTCAGCTTTTTTTCTGGATCTTTTCTGAGTGAAAGTTCCATTAAAAGCTTTAGTCTAGTTGTAAACCTAGACACCTGTAATTTGGGACATTTTCCGAGGGCCCAATTATCAAAAGATTTGCAAATGTCACAAGCCCCTCATGCACAAAACCTATGGCACAGGGGGCTTGTGGCATCCAATTGGCAGCAATTGTGATTTTCTGTCCTGTGCTCCAAATGCTGCAAATTAGACCAGCACCCTCTGGTCTAACTTGTGTCACCTGGAGGACCTTTTTACAGGGCTTGCGCCAAATATTTGGTGCAGGCTGCAATAAATTGTGGAAACTGTTGTAACTGCACCCAGTATAATAAAATTGAGAGCAGTTGCATTAAAGGAGTTAGAAACATAGAAACATAGAAACATAGACTTTGATGGCAGATAAGGACCGCTTGGCCCATCTAGTCTGCCCATTTCCCTACCTACAGGATAGGCCGCAGATCCTAGTTAACCAACAGCCTATTTCTTCCTACCCCCCACAAGAATTGGCTTATGTCTCTCCCATGCATTCTTGAATTCTCCCACAGTTTTAGACCCCACAACCTCCTCAGGAAGGCTGTTCCATGCATTAACTACCCTCTCTGTGAAATAATACTTCCTCACATTGCCCCTGAACTGCCCTCCTTCTATCTTTAAATTGTGTCCCCTTGTTCTTGCACGTCTCTTTTTCTGAAAGATGCTACCCTCTTGGACTTTGTTTATTCCACTAAGGTACTTAAAAGTGTCTATCATGCCCCCCCCTTCTTTCCTCAAGGGTATACATATTAAGCTCCTTCAGTCTCTCCTCATACGGCTTCTCTTGCAGACCCTGCACCATTTTAGTTGCCCTCTGGACTACCTCTATCCTGTCTATGTCCTTGCGGAGATGGGGTCTCCAGAACTGGACACAGTACTTCAGATGGGGTCTCACTAACTGTCTGTACAGATGGACAACAACTTCCTGTTTTCTGCTGCTGATGCCTCTCCCTATACAGCCCAGTATACCCCCAGCCCTCCCTACTGCCTTCTCACATTGCTTGCTAACCTTAAGGTCATCTGATATGATTACCCCCAGGTCCCTTTCCTTTTTTGTTTTGTTACTAACTCCCCACCCATTGAGTATTCTTCCCCTGGGTTCTTGTTTCCCAGGTGCATTATTTTGCACTTCTTTGCATTGAATCCTAGCTGCCATACTTCTGAACATTCCTCCAACCTTGCCAAGTCCCTTTTCCTCCTTTCCATGCCTCCTTGTGTATCAACCCTATTGCAGATCTTTGTCTCATCTGCAAAAAGGCATACTTTTCCTTCCAGTCCCTCTGCAATGTCACTGATGAAGACATTAAGAAGGACTGGACCAATACTGAACCCTGGTACCCACTAGTAACCCCTCTTTCTTCAGAGTGGACTCCATTTACAATTACCTTCTGTGTCCTGTTGTGCAGCCAATGTTTTACCTAGGCTACCACCCTGAGACCCACTCCCAGGCTGGTTAATTTGGCTATTAATCTTTTGTGTGGGACTGTGTCAAATGCCTTGCTAAAGTCTAGGTAGGCCAAGTCCACAGCCCCTCCCTGGTCTACTACTTTGGTCACCCAGTCAAAGAAATCTATTAGATTCATCTGACATGACCTTCCCACTGTGAACCCATGCTGCCTTGGGTCCTGTGCTCCACTGGCCTCTAGGTACTCAACTATTCTTTCCTTCAGAAGTGACTCCATCACTTTCCCTACCACAGAGGTCAGACTGACAGGTCTTTAGTTTCCTGCCTCTGTCTTGGTCCCACTTTGTGAAGGGAATCACATCCACCTCCTCCAGTCCTTGGGTACCACACCATCCTCCCATGATTTATTAAAAGAGTAGCCAGTGCTTTCACTAGTTCCTCCCTTAATTCTTTTAGAATTCTGGGGTGAATTCCATCAGGACCCATTGCTTTGTCCACATTCAGTTTTAGGAGTTCTTGCAGAACCCTTTCTTCTGTGAAAGGACTGGGATTGACCCCACTATCAAGAGTGCTTCTATTAATTGGATTAGGCACTTCCCCCTCCTCTTTTGTGAATACTGAGCAGAAATATTCATTCAGTATCCCTGCTTTTTCACTGTCCCCCTCTGCCCACCCACCGTTCATTCTATTCAGCCTCATTATCCCTCCCTTTGTCTTTCTACGCTCGCTGATGTACCTATAAAAGGTTTTATCCCTCTTCTTAATTGAGTTGGCTATCTTTTCCTCAGTTTGGGCCTTTGCTATTCTGACTTCCTCCTGCTTCTTTCTGCCTTAACTGGTACAGCTCTCTGTCCTGCATCTTCTGAGTTTCCTTATACTTCCGAATGCTATCTTTTCTTCTTGACTTCACAGCCACCTCTTTTGAGAACCATAGTGGCTTTTTCTTTCATTTGATTTTATTTGCTTCACACAAAGGCTTGTTGCCTCTGTGATGGCAGTTTTGATGATTCCCCATTGTTGCTCCTCACCTCCTTCTAGCCTGTTTGCTAGTGCTTTTCTGAGGCGCTCCCATCTTGCCAAAGTCAGCCCTCCTAAAGTCCAGTACCCTCACTTTGTATGGCTTGACTCTGTAGCTGAGTTTAATGTGAACCACACTGTTTGATGGTCACTTGTCCCAAGATGGCAACCCACTTCTAGATCTGAGATCCTCTCACTGCCCCTGTTTGAGAGTATGAGGTCTAAGATTGCTTCCTCACGAGTGGGTTCCGAAACTAGCTGTCTGAGGCCTGCCACCTGTAGGGCATCAAGAATGGCCCTGCTCTTGGAAGTGGCTGCAGCAAATGTGCTCCAGTTAACATCTGGCATATTCAGGTCTCCCATCAACAGTATCTCCCCTTTCTCTGCCATTCTAAGAATGCCTTCTATCATATCCTTGTCCATTCCTCCCCTGACATGGCGGTCTGTACACAACCCTGTGCAGATTGTGGTGCCCTTCCAGTCTCCAAGGTGACCCACAGTGCCCCTCTCTTCCCTGTTTACTCTTTTGTTCAGTTGCTTTTATCCCTTCCTTTACATAGAGAGCTACTCCTCCCCCTCTTATCCCCTGCCTGTCTCTCCTGTAGGTTATGTACCCTGGTATGTTAACATCCCAGTCATGGTTCTCTGTGTACCATGTTTCTGTGACTGCTACAATATCCAGGCATCCCTCTTCCATCAAGGCCACCAGCTCAGGGAACTTGTTGCCCAGACTATGGGCATTTACTCATTACCCTCCATTTCCTGATGGCCTTACTCCCTTTTTCCCCATCCCTGTCCTTCTTGCCTTTGTCACTTTCTCTATTTACCCCAGCCCTTCTCCCTATTGACAACTCTATGTTGGTGTTTGCCTCACTTACTACCATGATTATTTGGGGGGGGCTAGGATTTCCCTGTTCCTTTCCAGTGCCTCCCCCCTTGGCTAGTTTAAATGCTTGCCAATGAGCATTTAAACCTATCACCTAGGATCCTGGTTCCCTCCCGGACAGATGCAGCCCATCATGCCAGTATAGGCTTGCATCACTCCAGGTGGACCCCAGTCCCCAATGAAGCCAATCCCTGAGCTCCACACCAGTTTTTCAACCACTGATTGAATCCCCTAGTGCGGAACACCCTAGCCTCTCCTATGCCATAGATGGACAGCACCTCCGAGAAGGTTACCGTGCGTGCTACTTGACTATGGCCCCTCCCCAATTCCACAAACTCTTCCTGCACTTCTCTACTCCCTTTCTTAGCCAGATCATTTGTCCCTAGGTGGACAATGACATCCAGCTCCCTCCCCTGTGCAGCTGCTCTGGCAATCCTGAGGATTTGCTCCCTGTCCCTCCAAGCCATGGCACCAGGCAGGCACCTTACCTCCCTCTCCCCTTCCTCCCTCAGTTCTACCTTCCTAACAATGGAGTCCCCCACCGGGGGTTGTTTCCTTCCCCTGCAGTGCCAAACAATGGGGTTGATGCAGGCTTTGATGCAAGACCTGCGTCAATCTTTGAAAATCAGGCCCTTTAATGTTTTCTGCATAAACTGAGATCAGTATGTTTTTTATTTTTTCCTATGTGTTGAGTTAAATTGCATCACCATTACCTCTTCTTCATTCATCACAAGTATATTCCTACCAAGAAAAACCCACTAAATTTCATCAAAAGCTGCCTGTAACCTTGTTTGGAGGGACAAGGAGTTTGAACTCCAGCTACTGACAACAGTGTCATCAGCATAAAGATGAACATCAGTGCTGTCCTGCTGGATATTGAAATCCTTTACTCTGTAAAAAGAGTGAAGAGGAGCGATCCCAAGACAAAGTCCTGGGTACTCCACTTCTCATCTTAGTGTTAATGAAATTCACTCCACCCAAGGACACCAGCTGGTACTTGTTCATTAAAAAACTTTTCAGCCAATCACTGAGGAAACTATAACAGCCTAGTCCACCCAGTTTACTTAATAGAATGCCATGGTCTGTTGTTTTAAGGGTCTTGTGGAGGTCAATAAAAATAGATTTTATCCAAATGTTTGTTTAAAAATATGTAATCTAAGTCCTTTCTTAAATGCCTCCACTGAGGGGAACTCCTCAAACCAATGGACCAGGTGTTCAATATACATGCAGCTGATATAAAAAATGCCCTGTACCTCAGCTACCTCAATTGGGATCTAGGGATTGTTAATATCTTAGTCTCAGTGTAGTGGAGGGTAGCACACCCTCACAATGTCATTTTAACAATGAAGACCATCACAGCGACAAATCTCGCCAGGTCGCTGTGATGGTCTGCTGTTCTCTGACACTCCGACTCCTGGTGTTTTGCCCCCCCCACCTGAACCAACTCTGACTTGGAGTTGGTTATTTAGAGATGGGGTGTGCAGGTGGCAAAGCCACCTTAAAAAAAAAAATGTTCCAATGGGAACAATGCCGACAGTCGGCATTGTTCTCGTTGCTGTTCAGGATGCCGACATCATTGTCGATATTCTGCTATGGAACCGGAGTGAAGTGAGTAGCCTAAACTATGTAAGGCTAACAAATCTTTTAGGTAGCCTAGACCCAGTCAATGTAGGGCTTTGTGTGTTAACAACACAGTCCTGAAGGTGGTGCACCAACAAACTGGCAGCCAGTGCAGCTGATGTAGGGTGGGATGACATGCTCAGAAGTTTTAATTTTGGCAATCAATCCGACCATGGCATTCTGCTCCAGCTGTAGGTAATGCATGAGCCTTCAAGATAGCCCCTAGGCATAGAGCACTGCAGTTGTCAAGTCGCCAGGTCTCCATGGTCCAGATAGGGCTTGATCAAGCTGATAAACCTTAAATGGGAAAATCCAGTGCAGACAGCCACCACCACTTGATGTTGTCAGGTCAGTTTGTTGTCTATAGTGATGCCCAGGTTCTTAATCCTATACGTTTCTCTTAGACGCATACAAAATTAAGATGAACCTGTGGCAAGCCACCAATCATTGCTATCCCACTAAGACCTGAAACCACTAGCATCACCTCAAGTTTTCCTGGATTGAGGCTCAGCTTGATGGACACTATCTAATCATAAATTTATTTTAGGCATTAGTCTAGCACAGAAACCTCAACATGCCCAACTGGCACAAAGAAAGGGAGAGCTGGGTATCATCTGTGTAGCAGTGAAACTCCAACTTATACCACTTAATGACTTCTCCCAATAGCAGTATGTATACAGTGAAAAACTTGGAGTATAAATTTGACCCTTCAGGCATCCTGCAACTGATTGTAGCTGGCTGTAAGGAACGAGTTCCTAACATTACCTGCTGGTACCTACTAGATAAGAAGGAATTAGAACACCAAAGTCTTATTTTGGTGAGTCTACCATATCACCCCAGGTGCCCAATGAAACCCAATGATCCACTTTATGAAAAGCAGATGAAAGACAGAGAAGAACTAAAATAAAGCATTTTCCTCTATCTTGAACCAGGAAAAGGTCCCAAACCACCATAGCAAAAGCAGTTTCCATGCTATACCTAGGCTTGAAACCAGACTGGACTGGCTCATATACCAGATGTTATATTTTTCAAAGTGAGCATCAAGCTATGTCACCATTAAGTTCTCAGTCTGCCTCCCCCTGTAATGGAATAATTAAGACATGGCTGTTATTAGGTCCAGCTCCAATTTACCACAGTAATCTTTAGACCACAGGGATACAATCTTCCTCCAAGGATCAATCAACAGTCCTCACAATGATCAAGCCCAAGACCTCCCAACAGTACAGCAACAGTGAGGTTGGACAAGGGTCCAGAAGACAGAAAGTTGAATGCAGCCTGGAGTTCTTCTTGAGCACCTCTTTGATTATGACTGGCTGAAACTCCAGGACCATGGATGGCTCTCCACCATAGCTGATTCTACACTGCTGGTTCCTGACATGCCACTTGCAGAACCCCAGCACTGATGGACAACACTCTGTCCAGGAAGAAATGACTACTGAAGCAGTCTGTCAACAGTGAAGAAGAGCTGAGCCAGTCAGTTTGTACCTGAAGAAATAATCTGTGATAGAAATTCAGACTTTTTTCAAGGTGATTGCCTTCTGACAGTATTATATGTATAGTGAAATCCTGGAACCAGCCTTTCACCTACTTCATCCAAGAACACTTCAACATCCTTCCTGTTGCCTTTAACCAGTGCAGCTTGTCAAAATATCAAGGTGAACTGAGCCACGAGGTCAGTGGATGTACATGACCAGTGTAAGGGACTCTAGAGCCACTGAGATGGCAAAATATACCCACCTATGGCAGCCATCAACCCCTATCCTATGCTGTCTCCATACTTGAGATGTTTAGCATCTCTATGAGGTTCCTAAGCTCAAGACAGTGTTAAAGGTGATACCGGACCTTCTCTGCAGGGGGTGGTAATGTCCAAGAGGACCCTGGCAATGCTACTGCTTGAGGGAAATTAGATTTTAAAGAACTTTTCAGCCTCTTCTCTGCTAATGAGTTGCAGTATTGAATACTGTTAGTGTGCCACCCGGACAAGCACTGTTTATGTGCTGGTTACCTTCACAACTAGGATCAAAAGCCAGAAGCAATTTGGTAGAGTGTCTGTGTTAATTAATGTGGTTGATTTAAAAGCTGAGACTCCCTTCAAACATCAAGTGAATTGAGCAGGACCTCCTCTGATCTCTGTGACTTGAGGCACCAAGTCTCCAACACTCAAGACTAGCTGAGATTGAATTTTGGCACTATGTTAGGCAGAAACTAAGTATGTGTACTACTCTACAACACATATGCAGTTGGCCATTCACTTAAGCATGCAGCTCTAAGACTTTATAAGCTGAGTAGCAGCCCACAGAAAACTGACTTTCATGAGACAGTTTAGCTCACATGTGACTCTAACTAGGTAATATAGCTCACTTAACACTGGGTTTAGGACCCAGGTCATTATTGGTCTCTTTATGAAATGTCACAATGCCAACTCCATATGAAGAACCTCCTGAACATAAGAAATTGCAGGAAAGAGACTCACATGATGATGCCATGATTGATTGGGATATCCTGCAGATGCACTTCACAGATGAGAAATGCACTTCTGGTTGAGAAATGCTTAGTAGGTACAGCAAATGTGCTTCGGTTGTGTGTCTTCCAGTCAAAAATACCAAAAGGAATTCTAAAATATGGCGAACTACTGTCATTTAGACCTGCTCAGGAGGGTTTATGGTCTGCACATCATGTCTTTCAGATGTGACACAGTTACAGAATGTGATGATATAGGCAAACTACTAGGTCTAAACATTTAGCCAAACAATGCCTAAGCAGAATGCATCCATGTTGCTGTTACTTGTGGATATGGTGAAGAGAAAAGGGTCCTGGACCTCATTTCTTATGTGAGAGATGGGAAAAGTAGCCACACATTTCACTTCAGGGTGAAACTCTTCACAGAGTTTGTGTAGCTCTTCATAAAGCAAAGTTGATATTCTCTGAGGAAAACTCCACAAAGTTGCACCTTAATGATATTTCACACAAAGTGGCTACTTTGTGAAGAAAACATTGAATGAAATTTCAGTGCTACTTTCTGGAGTATTTTGGGAAAAAAGAAACAGCCTTCCCCACTCTCAAAACACCCTATCCCATCCTCCTCACATCCACACAGTGACCAAAGAATACCGATAAAGCCCTTCCGCACTAACTCAGCATCCAATCTCAACCTCCTCCTCGCTCAAAAATAAAGCATTTTAAATATGTAATTCTAAACTGCTTCCCCAGATTATATCACTTCATCTTATCCTCCTCTCCACAGCCAATCCATAATAGATAAGCACTCCTCTTCCCAAAGGCCATGTAGCACCCAACCCCCTTTCCTCTCAGCTCCATTTCTATTTCATCATGCTCTCATTCATTTGAATTGCTGATGGCTAAGGTAATGATTGGATAGATGGAACCAGTCACCAGCTATTTCTTTCTTTCATTAAAGTGAGTACCATAAGGATAGGTTTGGTATGTGGTGCTAAATGAGCTGGGGAGAAACTGGTATTAATCTAGTGTGTGCTGACTGGGAGGTGAGTGGTATAGGGTGTTATGAAAGCTTGGGAAGAGTTAACATATTCACAATCATTTTTAGTTTCTATAGTGTCTGGGGGTGTAATGGGATGATAAGTTGGCAAGGGGAAGGAGGGGTATCAATATTTTCTGGTTGCTGAATTGGAGTGAAGAGGATGGGATAGGGTGCTATAGAGCGGAAGGGCATTTAAGAGGACAGGAAATTATTTATAATTGGCAGGTGTTTATAATGTTCCCATTTAAAGAAATGATATCCCTAAGCCTAAATGATTCATATGTAACTGTACCTGAACAAAAAGTGATATGAAAACTATAGTTTGCATTGTTTTTGTTTTTTTTTATAGGCAACATTCTGTTACAGATATCTTCATGGAATCAGTGGTTTGGAGTTTTAACTACAGTATATCACGATTTGTGCAAAGAACTCTAAGCATGGTTCTGATAGGATAATAGCTCATAATTAGCATTCAGTACACAAACCATGACATAGTAAAACTTTAGATTACTGGCTTCATGAAGAGACACTAAAGAATGTGGTCCATAAAAGAAAACAATTGAAAACAGAGTTTTTCACATCACTGTTTATTAAGGTACAGCTAAATATGTCTCCTTTTGAGGCAAGTCTTTCATTTCTCTTATTAGGAACATCATTGACTACCTCAAATGAGCACAATTTCCTGTCCCCTTTAATCTGTATTCCAATTCATTGATGAATGAAAATGCCTCTATCTCTGGCCAGATCACTATAGTAGTGACCATGTGAGGGTACCATCTACTTTTTATTTATCTCAAACCCGTTTCTCTTCAGCATGTGATGCCATCAATGATATCACATAATATTTAATTTTTTCTGTATTGCAGTGGTAAAATGGAACCAAAGCAGTTGGAGCAGGTGACACCAAATATATATATATATATATATATATATATATATATATACACATATATATATATATATATATATATATATATATACACACACACACACATATATGTGTGTGTATGTGTATACATACACATGCGGCAATTCCTGCTGGAGGGGAGGCTACCCCACAAATTACCACTGTTCTTGGAGAAACACTAGAGTATGTAGCTAAATTCAAATATCTAGGAGTTTGGCTCGATCATAAACTTTCCTTCGCTGAACATCTCGAAGTACTACAGAAGAAACTAAGGCACAGATTAGGATTATTCTACAGAATTAACCACCTGCTCACAAAGGAGGCCAAGATTCAATTGGTTCAAGCTATCTTCCTATCTTTAATAGATTATGCGGACCTGCTCTACAGCCACTGCACTGTCTAAGTTGGACACCCTCTACCACAGAGCTATCTGGTTCATTACTGGCCTTCCACTTTCCACACACCACTGTTACCTGTACTCATCGTTAGGCTGGACTTCCCTTCACTATAGGAGGAATAGAAATGCCACCCTATGGGCCTTCAGAGCGGTGACCAACAAGTTCCCCTCATATGTCTCAGATTGTATTCCCCGAAGTGTGTTAAGCACCTATGCTCTAAGGAGCTATTACCTAATTGCCCTCCAAGTTCCAAGGGTCAACACTCATTTTGGCAAAGCTGCTCTAAGCTTCTCTTTACCCACATTGTGGAATGGTTTACAAAGGAACTTGAAGCTGAGCTGCCCTGTTAGCCTGAATATCTTCAAGGTGCTCTACGATCACTACATGGAAGCACCTTGCAAATGTTTTCTTCACCTCTAGCCCACTAATTCCGCAACTCCCACTTTCCATTCTGATGCTGGCCATGTTTCTACCCCTGCCTCTCACTCTTTCCCTATTAACGCTTCCTGCTGCACCCACCCTTCCCTGTCTGCTCCAGCCTGGCTAAAGTCCCACCCCATCCATAGTAGTGTCCCAATTATCTACCCCTGCTCCGTCATTATCATAATAAACAAGTACATGACCGCCATCATCACCTTCTGTGGTTTTAGCCCAATTTTTACCCCAATCGTCAGTAATATATCCCTCCTCTTCTTTACATTTCTAACCTATCACCCCATACATGGCCTCTTTCCCCTATATGTGTAGTTGCTGGCTGCCTGACTCAAAGGATTTCTGCTTATAACCCCTGTATGCCTATGGCTGATTGTACATCTGCTGACTTCTTCACTTGTAAAATAATGCTGTTTTTTTTATTTATTTCAACCTTGTACTGTACTGTATACACTGTATATACTTTTTCTTCCTTGTATATTATTGATTTTTGTATACCTGCTTCTGTACTGTACTTTGATGTATTCATGACCAGGTCCACCTTGCAAATGAGCCTTGCTCAATGGTGCCCACCTGGATAAAGATTTTGATTGATTGATGATATATATATATCTATATCTATATCTATATATATATATATATACACACATACCGAGAGAAAGAGATAAATGATGGTCAGGAGTGTGATATGGAAAATATTCTCACTCCTGCAGAGTGAGCTCTGTATACTCACAAGTGCCGAAGGCATGAGGGAGAGTTCAGAGCTCACTCTGCAGGAGTGAGAATATTTTCCATAGCACACAATCTGCACATTATGTGTACTATTTTACTATGGGGTGGTAGCTTCGAAATATTGTTATGTTTTCCTGCATTCTTTTCCTGTTTTTGTGTGCTTTCTGCTCTTTCTGTGTGTGGTCTAAGTGTGTGTGAGTTTTCTGAATGGGCTGGGAGTCACAGAAACTCTGTGAGACACAGATGAGTGTCTTTTACAATGCTAACTAACTTGCTGGCCTCAGTGAGAAAGAGAAACTGGTAAAGCACTTTCATTTAGAATGTAGGCTGTAGTGAAGCTGAGATCAGCATAGTAAAGGGCTGGAAGTCTTACAAACACTATGGGACACAGGTGTCTTTTACAGTGCTAATTGAGAACTTGCAGGCCTCAGTGAGAAAGAGAAACTGTTTGGTAAAGCACTTTCATTTAGAATGCAGGCTGTAGTGAAGCTGAGATCAGCATAGTAATGGGCTGGGAGTCTTAGAAACACTATGGGACACAGGTGTCTTTTGCAGTGCTAATTGAGTAACTTGCAGGCCTCATAGAGAACGAGAAATTGTTAGGTAAAGCACTTTCATTTAGAATGCAGGTTGTGAGTGAGTGGTGACATCAGCACAGTATGGATAAACGGCATGTATCATCACCGTGCTGATGTCATCATCATTTATCACACTCCAGTGAAGATATCTCCATTTATCACACTCTAGAAGCTCCCACCCCATTGTGTGTGTGTGTGTGTGTATATATATATATATATATATATTTATATATAATATAATGCATGGGGAAGTGTGTATAATGAGGTTTTATGTGCACCGTCTGTGTGCAATGCCCCATAAACCCTGAGGGTGAAGTCCCCTGAGGGGTTTATTAGGACATCACACACCAAGGGTGTCCATAACATCCTCATTTAAACACACTCCCCATGTTTTATTTTTTATATTTACTAATTGGTATTGTTTAGTCATTTGATTTATGCTCTCAGAGCTCTCTCTCTCTCTCCTAGAAGTTTAATTGATAACTGGAATCTGGTTCTTAACCAATTAAAAAAATACTTAATTTGTTTAAAAAGTTCCAGGTGGACAGCATTCATCTTGTGCTACCACTGAGTCAACACCACAAGCCAGGGTGAAAGAGACTGGTTCGAAAGGTGGGAGGTGCTGGCAGAGGGAGGGACTTGCAGACAAGGGACTGGATGGCATCAGAATGCCTGATGCTCTGGCAAACTCTTCCAAGACTGAGTCGCTCACACTCTCTTCAGCATACCACCATCGAGGGACCAGAAACTTTTAATTAAAGAAAAAGATCTGTAAAATTAAGTAGTTAGACATTTATAACCCATAAATAAGAAGGCTATGCCTTATGGATTTGAAAGCTGTTGCATACTCTATACCCTCAGCCTGTATATGTACCACTGTCTTCTATTTCATGTACTGTTTACTTCCCGAGTCGCCTCGAAAAAGGGACCTCTGGGGCCCAGTGGGCCTATCCGGTCATCAAAATTCAATAAATAAATAAAATAAGAAAAGGGGCTGAAGAGAGACCACATCACAGCATTGGAGGAAGCAGGAACCACTGCACCACTTGCAGACCACTGCACAGAGCAGGACTCAATGTCTGCACAAGGGGCAGAGGTGGATCACAGGTTAAACTACTCTTACTGACCTGTGTCCCCTCTCTCCCTCACATCACCATGGTGTTTGGACTTCTCTTTTTACTGGGATGACTGAGAGCACTCCCCTGGGCTCTTAATAGCCAGCACTAGATAAGTGTTTATTTATTTATTTAGTTTTTGTTGACCGGGTAAGTGCACTAGACAAATCCTGCCTATTTTCAGGCACGACCCAGGGGAAGGGGATACAGATGAATGCCAACTGACCTTGAACCAGATTAAGCTGTTGGTGGTATTTTTAGTGAATGCGGGAAATTTGGCCAGGACACCAGGGAAATTCCCCTACTCTTTTCGATAAGTGCCATGGGATCTTTAACATCCACCTGAACTACCACCAATCCAGGCAGATGGGACCTCGGTTTAACGTCTCATCCGAAAGACGTCACCTCAGAAGTGCAGCACCTCTCTCATGCTGCACTACAGTGTCAGTACTGGGATATTAACCCAAGTGCCAGATGTGGGAACTGAACCCACAGCACCGACAGCCCTCTGATCTCCCGGCCTCAGAGGCAAGTGTGCTACCTACTGAGCCACTGACACTGGTGGAAGGTGCTTGGGCAAACTCTGTTATTCATTGTTCATTTTTCACACTTGTGAATAATGGAGTGTGCCAGCTACTGCCAGCAGCTGATTAACAACACTAACCCATATATATATATACACACAGACACAGTATGTTTACACATATATACATTAGCAGCGATGTGTTCACGAACAAGGGGGCATGATATGAAGCTGAAGGAGGAGCTAAATGCAGGAGGGATATAAGAAAGTTCTTCTCCAGAAAGAGCAGTGGAGCCCTGGAACAGATTGCCAGTCAAGGTAGTTGGGCAAAAATGGTGGAAGGATTCAAGAAAGCTTGGGATCGGCATAAGGGAATCTTAGGGGAAAAGAAACAAGTGGCAGGTGGAAGAACCAGAGATCATGTAGGGTCTGCAGGGATATGGGAGTTAGGGTTAAGTGAGCAAACTGGATGGCCCAAACAGTCTTTATCTGCTGACAAATTCTATGTTCCTATGTGAGCACAATGCTGTATGTTGGTGCTATGCATTGATGTGGATGGTCTCAAAAGTTCGGGGGCTGGATTCACAAAAGGCAACTCAGGATGCAAGGCAACTTGCATCTGAAAATATGGTGCAAGTAGCACTTGCGTCCTGAGTTGGATCATGTTGGGATTCACAAAGACAGCCTGCGACATGCTGCAGGCTGCCTGTGCCAAGTGCATCAATGTACCATAAACCCCCTTGCGACATGGCGTAAAAGGGTTTATGGCAGCAAGTGCTACCTATTCAGGACGTGGCATCAAAGTCCCCAAATTGGGATTTATAAAGAACCCCCAGTGGACATCCATCCAAAGAACACTTACGCCAGCTATGAGGTGGAGTAAGTGTTCTTTGCTGTCCACCGGGGTGTTGCCAATGTGCCCCCAGCGATGTACATGTAAAAGCCTACATAAGCTACAGCCCCCCCAACAGCCCCGATCCCCAAGTATTACTGATACCATGCCCATATGGGCTTGTGGACACCCCCACTCACATGCCCAGATTCCCCACATGCCCAGATCTCCCCCGGATGCCTAGATCCACAATAGACCTGACAGAGAGGCCCATGTGCTCTCCCACACCTCCCCTTCAGAACCCCAACAGGTATAACAGAAGAGCCCTTATGGGCTAATCGAACCCCAGTCCTGAACCCTGATAGTTCCAGAATGAAGCCCTTATGGGCTATCTAAGCCCATCCCAGCACAATCCCCAATCCCTTTTCCCCTGCTCTGAAATACCATCAAAATACTGTACATAATAATAAACAAACTGCATTTCCAAGATAGTCCTGGTGGTCTAGTGTCTCCACCACCCAGCATTGCCAGCCCACCGCCCCCACACCCATGCAGCCAGTGACTGGCGATAGCCTCACTCTCACCACCATGGCCAGCACCGACTGAGCATTGCTCAGAGCATGTACAGAAATATACGTGTGCAGTGCATGACAGCTGCTCATTCACTGAGTGCGATATTTACTGTACGTGTTCGGGCAATGCTTAGTCGGCCTACTGGCTGTGGTGGTGAGAGGGGCTATGCCAGTCTCTGGCTGGATATGGGTGTGGGGATCAGGTAGATTGGCACTGCCAGGTGGGGGCCACTAGACCACCAGGGCTATCTTGGATATGTGCAGTTCTATTTATTATTATGTACAGTACTGTGATGGCATTTCGGGCAGGGAAAGGGATTAAGGATCATGGCTGGGGGTTCTGATAACCCTGTTAGTCCTGTCGGGGTTCAGGGGCTGAGAGACCGCCATCCACCAATCATGGTTCTGGACATGTGGGGGCACATCCCTCTGATAGGCTAAGTTGCATGGGCACATCTGCTGCCCACCTGTCCCATGGCTTGCAACATTCTTGGGGACTGCACCATTTGCTGGATTGATGCTGCAAACCACAGGACGCATACCCCTGGACCCAGTCCAATACTGAATCAAGTCCAGGATGCAGAGGCCATTGTCGCAAGCTGCCATTGTCGCAGTTTGCGGCAAACATTTGTGAATCTGGCCGCTGGTTCCCACAGGTTTTTAATGTATTTGGACTAAAAAAAAAGAGTGAGGATCTATGGAGGAGATTGGTCTATGAGAAATGGTTACAGTAATACTGCAACTGCCTCTGTTTGGGGCATGAAATGGCTAAAGTACATCAGTCCTAAACATGAACATATAAGTAGCATGTTTTAGATTTGTATTCTTGCAAGAGGAACCTACAGCTCCCTTCTCTCCCAAGTTTAATGAGAATCAGGCAACAATAGCCTAACAAAAAAAAACATGTACACCTCCAAACTACAAGGCTATCAGGAAGATATGCATGGTATCAGTACTGTGTCATTCTATACAGTAAAATCCCTACTTGCACACTAAGCTCACTCTTGTCAAAATGCTACCATTGCCATCTTTATGCAGTAGTAGCAAATGTAGTGCATATGATACTTAACTTTCCCAGATGTTCAATATACTCAGTGTCAAAGTACTTTACAAATAGGGCACTCAAATGAGCCAACTGTAATGTCTTTCAAATTTTAAGACTTTGAATTATTTCAGAACCATGGGCTTTCCCTCATGTAAATATAATTTTTGAAGTCTTAAGATATGTTTTTTGATTTACTGTCTAACACATATGCAAATGAATATTTTTAGTGAAGCAATTTTTATCCAAGCATGCACTGCTGTTTCTTTAATTTATTAAGGGTATTTTTTATAGTGACTCACAAGGTAGAAAATTACAGTATAGGACTACTTTTGACAAATCAACTAATGCTGTTTTATGACACCCTTTAACAATATTCCATGTCTCTGATAATTAAGCATTCCCAAGTTCAACCTTATCTACCATATTTACATTTATTTACAATTGAGATAATCACACTATTTTTACAATTCTACTGCTATATGCCTCTCTGCATACTAAAGGGGCACTGTCAGCTTTGCCCTTTGTTTTTGAAAAAACAAGCAGTATACCTTTTGACCACATACCACTCAGGGAGATGCTTAGAATGCCCATATGGATATAAAATACATGGCTTTTTACCTGGTTTCTTGAATTTACATCTATCTGGCACCACAAACCAAGTGCTGGAAATATATTATTTGCATTTTTAAGCTGCAGCTGAAATCCAGCGCATGCGCACCAATGGCACACTCTTGCTCATGCACAGGATCTTTTGGTCTTACATCTGGTACGCATGTGCGGGATTTTGGCTGCAGCTTAAAAATGCAAATAATATATTTCCAGCACTCGGTTTATGGTGCCAGATAGATGTAACAGTTGATACATACACAAGGAACAGGTGCAACATGACTGTACTTCATCCATATGAAAATAATCGTATATCGGGACTGCGCTTGTGGCAGACGCGTGGTCCTGACCAAGAAGTGTTTCCGGTATGTACAGGGTTATGGGTGGGCTGGTTAAAAACCTATTTAGGTAAAATTTAAGAAACCAGGTAAAAAGTCATGTATTTTATAGCCATATGGTCATTCTAAGCAGCTCCCTAAGTAGTATGTGGCCAAGAGACATACTGCTAGTTTTTACCAAAAAATTAAGGGGCAAAGCTAACAGTGCCCCTTTAAAGGAACACCATCAATGCCTTTTTGGCAAATTGTTGCACTTTATCTCAAGAAGAGGCATTTAACAATGTCATAAATGCAGAATGTAATGCTCCAGATGAAGTGTTATTCTTTTATGAATGCAAAACAAGCATTTGTCTATGCAGAATATTTGCTTGCAGTGTAATCAAGCTTTAAAGAGCCCTTGATGTTATTAACAGAAAAAAGTAACATTTAGACTCAATGAAGTCGATTGCAAAAAGCTTATTCGTCTGGCCTTAAGGTGCTTAGCAGACATCAATGATCAATATGCACTTAAGTCATACATTGTGGTGATCCCTATTCCAGAATGTGGTCTCGTCAAACTGGGATGCCACTGTGGCAAAGGGGCACTGTACCACCCTTGTGACCAAAATCAGGGTATGCCAGGTGGTCACAAGGGCTTGCACTACAGCAGGGCTACAAAATCACTGTTGTGCTTTTCAGTTTTCTTCTCTGACTCATCTCAGTTTCACAGTTGAACTGTAGCCAGCATACCAATGGAAACACATGTGTTCTTCCCACCCAATGCACAAACATACCCACAAAACCACTTAATTACTTCTGTCTGGCCTGTACTCCAACTATATTCTCTCCATAGTTTTGAATGCTTTCATGCAAACATACTTTATGGTGCAAACACAAAAGTAACAATAACTTGGCACACGCCCACATAGCCAGTTCCCCTTCATGCCCACACACTGTAGCAGGTACAGTTAAGACAACCTGCCAAGTATATATATGTGTGTGTGTGTGTGTGTGTGTGTGTGTGTGTGTGTGTGTGTAAAAGTCTCTTACTTGAGTACTAGGGAGCCAGACAGCATGAGTCTTTAACAGATTGTGTTCATAGGTCTGAGTACTGGGATGTACCCCCATGAAATGAATGGAGTTATTTTTTTATTAGTATTTTATATGTTCCGATGGTGAGCTGGAGAATAATAAAGGCCACTGTTCTACTAACAAGGCCCTTGTTAGTCAAGCATTGGCCTTCATTAATCTTCAACTCTCCATCAATAATGTATAAAATAGTAATAAAAAAATACCCCCATTCATTTCAATGGTGCACACCCCTGCAGTCTCCTTTGCCCTTTGTCATAATGTGCCTGAGGGTGAGGATGTGGAGGTCAGCTTCACGGTGGGGGCTAAGCCTGATTATAGTGGGGCTCCGATAGCATGTGCATACCATATGCTCAATTGTCCATGAATGCAAGAGATAGTTGTAGAATGCCTGTAACATCTCTGAAAGGTACAACTTATTTGTTTTGCCTGAAAAGCGATATGCAAATCAGGGAGAATTCAAATGTATAAGATTCACTGTGTAGTGAGGTACTGCATCTCCATGTTTCATGATGTGTCCAGTTCATCATGTGACCCCAGGTCCAGTGCACTTACTCTCCTAGTCAGTGGACTAGATTTAGGATAATGTAATGTTATTTTTGTTAGTACCTGCAACACCACTGTATGTAAATTTTTTTTTGTTGGTATCTGCAATCACCACTGTATGTAAATCTGACTCGCTCACTATATGTATATGCTCTATCTTAACTCTCCCGGGCAGTCTGTAACCTTCCCCGGGTGGGTGTCTTTTTTACTGGTTGCCTTTTTTCTCATTATATGACATGTAATACTCTTTGTGTTCAAATCCAATCTGTCACTGTACCTGTTATCCAAGCTTGTAACCTCCCAGGTCGCACCTGAAAATAGGCACTTGGCTGTCTAGTGAGGCTTACCGGTCAACAAAAGCAAATAAATAAATAAATACCCAGGAGCAGTACATCAACTTTTGGCTTAAACTCACTCAGTTACTAACCATTTTTTTCCTGGCTTAAGTTCTCCCAAGGAACTTTGTCCTGATTTTTCTCTCCAACTCCATTCCATTCGATACCTATCCCCTATGGGTCATGAAGCCACTCAAAGGTGAAAAACCTGAGAAACACATCAATATTTCAGTCCTTCTTCCTTCCCCAATCCCCCTCTAACAAAATTATTGACTTTTACTTACCCGGTCATGTGGCTAGAATCTGCAGCCTGGCACAATGTGCCACCACCCCAGTTTTCAGTCTGCTCCCCCTCTCTCCTTCTGACAGAAGCTGGATGATAGAACCGACCATCACAGGTCCCCAATGTGATCCGTGATCAAGTCACTTAACCAATCAAATCCACCAAACCTGGGTTGCTTACCTCTTGCTTGGTTGATGCTGTGGCTGCTGCCACACAGCACTGATCAAGGCCTATGAAGACCACCCACACCGCTGTCACCACAGCTGCTAAGCCTAGCTTGCTGCTGTGGGGGTCTGTGCTTTTAATTTTTTTGCATGGTGAGCCTAATAAAGTAAGTAGGTAGCCTAGTCTTGTGTTAGCTTCTAGCTCACTCTCTGTCCTTCAGCTACCAGGGAGACTCACTAAGAACAGACCAACAAAATATGTTGCCACAACACTGCTATTGCATGTTCAGTACTTACCGTCCTCCAAGCTGTAGTGCAGTCTGTCTACTCTGTGGAAGGAAAGACAGTGTCACACTTACAAGACTCATGTGCTCTTTCTTGACTGGAGCTCATCCACATCACATGTGATTGTGCTGCCACAAATAGGTGGAGGCAGTGGACAACACAATACAGACACAGTCAAGTCTGAAAGTACCTGCAGTATGAGCACATACAGGCTAGGTGGGCACTGATTGTGCAAAGATTAAATCAAATTTAGTGCCATTATTGCCATGCCATAAGAACAACCTAGGCACAAATATGGGGGTGGGGGTAACTGCCTCTGCCCTACCTAAATGGAACCATTTCTTAATGGTTGAAATTTATTGTCAGGTGCTAATGCAATGGTTTCCACTGTGTAGTGAGTACTGCATCTCCATGTTTCATGATGTGTCCAGATCATCATGTGGGTTAGTGTCCATCATTGTCCCTCATTTTGAGTGTCCATGTCCCTCATTTCAGTGACAAATGTGAGGCATTGTGCATGCTTCCAAGACCCTACTCAGCACAGATTGATGAGCATGGCCTCAGTGTATATGCACAATACAGAATGACAAAGGGAAAGTGAGATGTAACAGTCCTGGAAACACATTTGTTGCACTAAATATGCATAAGGATTTGCATGGTCCAAAACAAAAGGACAGTCTTCACAACACAGAGGTCCCTCTTTCTACATCTGGAATGGGGGACATTGACTGGCTATATCCTAGGCAGTTACTGCAGTAAGCAAACAATACATTATAAATTAATGGCGATTTAATGACAAAAATCAAAAAACATTAAACAATGTGCAAAAGGATCAGAATTAATAAGTTTACCTAATTTTTATGGGAATCCAAATAAAAATGTATTTTAATGACTCTAATTGCTAGCAGTAGTATAAGAAATAGAAACGGATGTGTTTCTAGAGGAGATCTGTACCAGCTTAGCTGCTGCACACATGGCAAGCATGCAGCATGTGAACCTGATGTAATTTTTAGAAGATGTTCACACCAGCTTACCTGCTGTGCACATGTCAAGTTTGCAGTATGCAAACCTGATTTGCTTTTTAGACCTGTTTCACTTAGGATCACTTTGTGTATGCAAACTGCATGCAAACATTGCACAATTAAGCATGTGGCATGCATTCTGCATGTACACAGCACACATATTTCTGTAATGGCTTTAGCAGTGGGAGGACAGCGTGTCTGCCGCCTAGGAGAGGCTAGGAGGTGCAGCAATGGTCACCAAAATCTATAGCAAGAGGTTAGCATTGAGAGCATGCATTGTCTTTATGGTCTATGTGCACACCACTGTACACCACCAGCTCTGACTAAAGGGGATTAATGGGCTGAAACAAACCCCCATTCAGCAGGATGACACTGCAACCCTACAGGCACTGTACCACCACTATCCTTGCCACCTTCTCACGCAAAAAGGTAAGAAGCAGATGGGGTAAGTCTTAAAAGTGGTGTGATAGGTCTGGAGTTGATAGCAGAAGAGGCAGCTGGGGAAGGGCAGGAGGGTAATGTCCAAATGGAAAAAAGAGAATTGCAAAAATATATGAACCATAAACTTGAACTTTGTCAAAATCTCACATTTTTTAAAGTTATCCAGCTGGTATCAGGGGCTCTTTAAAGCGAACATAAACAATATGTAATTTTAAATCAACTGTTTCTGGTGTTTTTTCTTCATTATTAACATACTGTTAACATAATTGATGCTATTACATTTACATTCTGCATGCTGAGTGTTTTTTCTCACAATATTTAGTGCTTTCAAAGGGACATACTCCAGACTCCAATCTGTAACTAGGAAACCACTATAAGTGGAAATACACACACACACACACACACAGACACACAGAATTTGAAGCTTGATGTTAACCTTTAGAGCCTGATGATGATGTCTGTTAGCTGGCTAATGGGTTGAAAACCAGTGTGATTGGTGGGGCTGCATCCTTTGAATTACACAAAGTTTATACCCATCAGACAGCCGAACACTGCCATCATTGACATCCCAGCATTGGATTTTGAGTAGCAAGCATCCTTCATCTCTACATCCATTGGCTTATATAGCACACACCTCAACAGCCCCCTACACTGACCGAGCACCACCAATGTATTCGCTTTGCACATGCGCACAAGCAAACATAAAAAAGGTACCCTGTTTCTTTGATCTTACCCAAATACTTCTCTCATTTCAGTTTACATTGAAACACTACCTGTGTGTAAACAATGCCAGAAGTGGGATAAGACACTATTACATTATTATTTTTTTTTTTACATATAGTTTACTTTATTCCCTGTTCCCCCCAGCTGGCTCTGTTTTGGTTCTACCCCACACCCAGTCCCATCACTCACATTCTATAGGAGTTACCTCATTGCCTCATCCTCCCTGGTTTAATCTCCAGGGCAGGGCCACTGGGGATGTACCTTCTTCCCAAAGAGATTAGAGTCTGGATTCATGCATGTGCCTCCACTGGCAGTGGGGAACCCGCAGTGAGGGGCAGACATCATGCTATAGCATGGAGGGTGTTTTTCGGCTTTATAGGATTCCATCCACTAGGATGTTAACAAAGAGTTCCAGGAATGCACATATATATGCTGATGCATGTCAGTGCACATCACCATCCTTCCTCTTTGTCCCTCCCCATTCACCAGCTCCTGCTGCAATGCCACCTGTGGTCAGCCAGGTGGTGGCAGTGAAGAAGAGACTGCGAGCCCTACCTTCTCAAGGAGAAGTGCATCCTATGGGACACTTAATCCTCCTCTCCTGGCTGGCCCTCCAGTGAATCAGGCTCCTCCATCCCCAAGGAGGATATCATCCTATGGGACACCTCAATCCTCCTCCCCAGCTGGCCCTTCAATGACTTAGGTTCCTTCCTCCCAAAGAGAACATTCTATGGAACACTCAATCCTCCACCTCTGACTGGTCCTCTAATACCTCCAGCTCCTCCCTCCCAAGTAGAAGAACATCCTATTGGACACTCAATCCTCTTCTCCTCACTGGCACTCCAATGATGCAGGCTCAGTCCTGAACCCTGGTTCATCAGCCTCATGAGCAATAGTGCTGTTGCTGTGCCAAATGGCCAACTCTATTACTCGAATTTTAGTCTGTTTAAAAATTAGATGTAAAGTTTTTTTTAACAAATGACATAAATATGTTTTTCCCCCCATACAGATGTTTTTCAACCTGTATCTGTTGTGGCAGCCCTTTAGCACAGTCCCTAGTCCATGCACACTGGCCACCCGCCACCCAGTCACCTACCTGGTCAGAGGTTTCCCCATGAGCTTTGTCCTCCTGACAGGGCCAGGATGTGAAGGCCATCCTACCACCACAATAAATCCGAGATAAATCACAGTAGGGACCTGCAACAGTGCAGGTATGGGACCACTGCACTGGGCTTCATTAAGACCCACTGACACCATTTACCTCCCTTTTACTCTCTTGTCCTCATCACAGAGTGCCATACATGTGCATGGAGGTGGATTGTGTGATGTACTCCCACAGTTCCTTTATATATGTGCCTCTCTGGCACTGCCCTTCCTCCTTGCCTCCACTGTGGGGCAGCATAGGCTGGGCAGACAGATCTTACCTTCCCTGGAGAGGACAGCAGTCCTAGGGTTACTCAGTCCTCTTCCTCCCTCCCTGACTGACCCCTGATGACCCAAGTCTGTTCCAAAACCTGAGTCATCAGCATGGGAAAAAGTAAGATGCAAGTCACCTCAGCCCTCTTCATCATTGGGATGGCTCTATGACTTAAGTATATTGATGCCATTGTTAACTCGACTTTTAGTTAAAGAGGGCAAAAAAAATGTCAACCCATTGGCACAGTGGCTGAGCTGTCAATTACAACACCAGCAACCTGGATTTTTTTTTTGCACATAATCTTTTTTTTTTTTAATTGTGTACATATAAGTTGCATACACCAACATAAATCATGGTTACATCATATTTGTTATACATAAACAACAAAATATAGAAATACAGTCATTAGCAGGCCTTTCTCCACAGACATTGAGAATACATTTAGTAGTGATCACATCATATTCAATTATCTGTCAACCTGAGTTGAGTACCTGTGCTATACAATCTGGGGTACTGACACTTTGTATGACATCTTAGCCTGCTGTAATGGGGATAAGTAATAAACACATCAGTAGATAGGTTGTTTTCTGGATGGATTACCATCCTGCTCAATGCCAATAAAGGAGGGAACATAGATCATGGGGCCTAAACACATCTTTGCTACAGAGGCCTAGCTTTGTTCCTTACATATTGCAAATATAATCCCCATGTCCTATGATATTCATGACTTGCATCCAGGAAGTATATGTCAGTTAGACATTTGCTGCTATGGCCTTTATGGATGTTACCCATTCTTGCAAGCTAGGGTTCTCGATATCTCCATATTCTGAGAGCAACCTGGATTTGTGCCCTGAGGTGGGATCATAAGAAGGCTGGCAAGGAGGGGAAGGTTTGAGAATCCCAGACGATGCTCTTCTCTGAGAAAGGTTGAAACCAGGCTCCACCACAGCACTGCCACTTGAGTGACCACATATGAAAGTGCAGGAAGAGATGGAATGAAGGGAAGATGCCTGATGGCTACATGTGGTGACACACAATCTGTGTGCATGACACACAATCTGTGTACATGAAACAATTAGAACCCTATTGTACAGGCATCCATTTGGGAGGGACAAAAGGTGTTAAAATGTGAAGGCCTATAACATGTCAAAAGTACACTGTTTTCCTGTGCAGCCCTCCATACTCTTTACTTCACATAGGCAGCTTCCTTACCCCCTTCATGAGGATTAACCTATGGGGTTGAAAATGGAGGGCTACAGTAGGGGATAACACGGCTGGGTGGTTGCCTGGGGCAGGTGGAAAGAGGGATGAGAATGGAAAAAGTATAGATTAAAAATATTTTTAAAAAGAGGGCAAAACAATAAGTTTCAGTGTGGTGGAGGGGAGAGTTGACAGTTTTGCTTGTAGCATAAGGAGCTCTGAATTGTTCAGTGCATTAGCTTTGGCATAGCTGGGGAGACAAGAGGGCAAGCTGCCCTCCAAACTTGATTTGTACAAAAGATCAAGAGTCACCATTTTCTGTTTCTTCCTTCTCAGGGTCCTATTCATCTTGTATAGGTTCTTATTTGCAATTTTGGGAAGGGGGTGTTATTTTGACTCAGCAGTGCCATGGCACATTGCAAGTGGCCTAGTGCCAACTTCGGTCCAAGCAGCTATCACCACTTGGTGCAATAGCCCCATCCCTGCATAAGCTAATAACTAGCTCTTTTTGCACAAGCTCAGTGCAGATGATGCATTGTCATTTTGGTTGGTTGGGCAGATGTTTACTTAAAGTAATTACAGGCCATTCCCAACTCTAACTGACCAACCAAAAGGATGCATCTTATGCTGTGGACAGAGAGAAGCCATAGCCTTCTAGGTGCACCAGTTACCAGGCTAGGCATGTCATAGTGGGGTGTGTGTGGATCCATTTTTGGAAATCCCAGATGTTGATGTACTTGCTGTTGCAGCTGCTGCACACCACCTATATGTATGATGCCAGCCTGGCTCCCTCCCATCTGGTCCCCTCCCCCCCGACATGATGGCCACTGAGTCACTGACTCAGCCAACTGATTGGTTAGTTGGACTTTGTTATTTCAAAGGGGATAAGGGGGCATGTGAGCTGGAGGACTATGTAAAAGCATCTATCCTAAATAGATACCTCTGCTCAGTATTTACTGAAGAGAAGGTAGGACAGGGCCCACAGCTCAGCACCATGGACACAGGGGGATGGAGGGAGGTGTGCACTAGTCCCTTCACAAAAGAAAGGGTCCTACAAGAGCACAATAAGCTCAAAGTGGACAAGGCAATGGGACCTGATAGCATACATCCCAGGGTACTAAAGAAGCTAATGACAGAACTAGCAAAGCCATTATCAGAACTGTTTAGTGAGTCTCTGAGCACAGAAGAGGTCCCAGTAGACTGGAGAAGGGCTCATGTGATCCCACTCCACAAGAGTGGTAGCAGGGAGGAGGCAGGGAACTACAGACCAGTCAGTCTTACCTCAGTAGTGGGCAAAATTATGGAGGCACTCCTTAAGGAAAGGATAGTGCAACACCTGGAATCCATAGGAGCACAGGATCCAAGACAGCATGGTATACAATAAGAAGATCCTATCAAACTAATCTCATAGATTTCTTTGACTGGGTAACCAGAGTGGTGGACCAAGGGGAGCAGTTGATTTGCCTACCTTGACTTCAGCAAAGCTTTCAATACTGTTCTACATAGAAGATTGATTAACAAGCTGGGTAGGCTCTGGGTGGTCAGACTTTGGTTAACTGGGTGGCAAACTGGTTGATGGGCAGAAAACAGAGAGTGGTGGTAAATGGTATACAGTCAGAAGAGATGCAAGTCACAAGTGGGGTACCTCAGGGATCAGTCCTGGGGCCAGTCCTCTACAATATCATCATCAGTGACATTACAGATGGACTGGAGGGTAAGGTTTGTCTGTTTGCAGATGACACCAAGGTCTGCAACAGAGTAGATGATCTAGATGGGGTGGGCAGAATGAGAAGAGATCTGGATAAGCTAGCAAAATGGTCGGAAGAGTGGCAACTGGGGTTTAACATGAAGAAGTACCAGATCATGCACAAAGGGAAGAGAAACCCTGAAGCCAACTATAGGCTGGGAGGGGAGTTGCTGGCAGTTACAAGGGAAGAAAGAGACTTGGGCATCATCATCACCAATGACCTGAAATCATCCAAGCAGACACTAAAGCAGTAGGTAATGCTAGGGGGATGTTGGGGTATATTAGTAGGGGTATCACAAGTCAGAAGAGGGAGGTAATAATACCGCTTTACAAGACACTGGTTAGGCCCCATCTGGAGTACTGCATGCAGTACTGGAGGCCACACCTTCCACAAGGACATTAACCAAATGGAGGCAGTCCAGAGAAGGGCAACCAAAATGGTGCAGGACTGCATCAGAAAACATATGAGGACAGATTAATGGAGCTCAATATGTATACCCTACAGCAAAGGAAGGAAAGAGGAGATATGATTGAAACATTCAAACACCTTAAAGGCATTAACAAGGTGAAAGAGTCTAATATGTTTCAATATAAGAAAAATATCAGGACAAGAGGACAGCATGAGATTAGAGGGAGGCCGATTAAGATGTAATGTGAGAAGTTATTTTTCACAGAAAGGGTGGTGGATGCATGGAATGGCCTACCACAGGAAGTGGTGGATATGAATATGGTGCAGGGCTTTAAACAGGCATGGATCGACATAAGAGAGCAATACAGATGATTATGAGTAGATAGGCCATTGACAGAACAAAGGCGATGGCACATTCATAAGACAGAAAAGAAATGGGCAGACTGGATGGGCCTTGCAGTCCTTATCTGCCGTCAACTTCTATGTTTCTATTTCCACTGAAGGGGCCTTGATAAATAACTGGTGCCAGGTGGATCTGAGTTGACATCAATGGTATGGATAAGGAAGAGAGAGACAGCAAGCCTTGTGAGATGAAGGGGCTTGGCCATTAGGTCAAGCAGAACCACTGAAACAGCAGAGGTAACAGACAATCCTGCTGTTGCTAGCAGCACCCACCCTCCATCACTTCAAGCCATGGGACCTGCTAGCCTGAACTTCTCCTCAGCATAGCTGCCCAGTCAATGACCAGGCCAACACACAACCAAGAGCTCTCTCAGAGCAAAATGTATGAGTGCTGCTAGCACTGCAGCCTGCCCAGCATAGCAGTAAAGAGGATCTGTGTCTGACTGTGTAACTGACAGTGCTTATAAAGAGCAATCTTGTGTGCTTTTTTTATATATTAAGTGCTATTAAACTGTAGGGAGGAATTAATATTAAGTGCTATAAAATTGTTAGGAACAACTTGACTGTATTTTATTTTTTAACCTATCTGAGAAACAGTGCTGTTGTTTTAAAAAAATACCTTAGATAGACAGACTGCAGTTGGTCAGCAGGAAATTTAAAGTATTTAGGATTCAATTCAACTTAATAATATGAAATAAAAATGTGATTAATGGTGCCGCTGGCCTAGGCAGGAAAGCCTTTGCAGTGCAATGGGTGTGGGGGTAGATTGCAGCCTGCCAAAACAAACTATTGGAGGACAGCCAAGGGAGAGGGACAAAAACGTGGTGGGAGGAGTTCTAATTCAGAAGAGATCTTGTGGTGTAGCAAGCATGTGCATGATTGGTCAAGTCTAAGCTGAAAGAGAGCATAACACTCTTTTCTGGTAGTTGATTGTTAAAGGGGACAGGAAATATATGCTAATTAGCAGCTGTAAGTAATGTAACTACTAACAGAAGTGATAGACTTGCCTCTGAATGAGCCATATTTATTTAGCTGTATCTGAAAAATTTTGTTTTCAGTTGTGTCCTTTCTATGGACAACATTCTACACAATTCCCTTAACAGAACCAGTAATTTGGAGTTCTTACTATGTCATGGTTTGAGTACAAAATGTTAAACATGAGCTATTGTCCTATCAGAACCATGTGCTCAAACTGTGACAATGATAAAACTCCAGATCACTGGTTCCGTGAAGAAAACTGTAACAGAATGCTGCCCATAAAATCAAAACAATGCAAAATACAGTTTGTTACATTACTTTTTATCCAGATATATTTACTGCACATATGGATCATTTAGGCTTATGGATATCATTTCTACAAATGGAAACATTACAAACAGCTGCAAATTAGAAATCATTTCCTGTCCTCCTTAAGACCCAGGCCACAAACTAGTCATTTGTGTTTGGTGTTTGGTGATCAGTTGCTACTCAGAGAATAACTGTATAAATACTTGGGGGAATTGCTAGCATATGTACCTGCCGTTTGCAACTCTTCTAAAACTGAAATTAAAAAAAACTGCAATAAATAGTTTAGAAGTGTGCAAAATGACCCTCAAACTGCACCAAAATCCATCTAAAACCCTATAGCTTCTGGTAAGCTAAACTGGAAAACAATAGACCTGTTGGCCTTACATTTGTTGTGGGCTAGCTGCTTCAGCCCACAATAAAGGAAAGAATAGTATGCTTCCCAGAGGCAAATTGACTGTACAGTAGGACAGAAGACAGCATGTATCCATTGGAGGAGATCCATTGAGCAGTGTCAGTGGCTCAGTAGGTAGCACACTTGCCTCTGAGGCCAGGAAATCAGAGGGCTGTGGGTTCAGTTCCCACATCTGACACTTGGGTTAGTATGCCAGTGTTAACACTGTAGTGCAGCATGAGAGGGGTGATGCACTTCTGAGGTGCCGTCTGCCTGGATTGGTGGTAGTTCAGGTGGATCTTAAAGATCCCATGGCACTTATCAAAAAGAGTAGGAGAATTTCCCTGGTGTCCTAGCCAAATTTCCCTCATTCACTAAAAATGACACCAACAGCTTAATCTGGTTCAACGTCAGTTGGTATTCATCTGTATCCCCCACCCTCAGGTTGTGCCTGAAAATAGGCAGGATTTTTCAGCCACAACAGAAATATAAAGAAAAATAATACATAATATACAATGTTTTACCCAGGCAACAAAAATTTTAAAAAAAAGTCACGTCAGATAAACCCGATCGAGTTCATTGATTGGTTGACAAAGGTAGGGGGATAGACAGTGTATACACTGTACCTTGATTTCAGTAAAACCTTTGATTCCGTCCTGTATAGATGGTTGGCTAAGAAGATGCAGGACCCTGGGGTAGTGGACAAAATCAGTAGGTGAGATGAAACTGATTCCCATGACAGGACACAGAGGGTAGAAATAAATGGGGAGTTCTTGCGGTCAGGGGCCCACTAGTGGGTGCCACAGGGATCATCAGTCTTGTGACCAGTCTTCTTCATTTTTATCTGCAGCATAGGTAGGATGCACAAAGGAGCAAATAATCCTAACACTGAATAGAGAATAGGAGATAGCAGTGGAAAGCACTACTGAAGAAAGGATTTGGAAGTAATAATTTCAGACAGTCTGAAGATATCAGAACAATGCAATAGATTGGTGGGTTGGGTAGAGCAAATAGAATATAGGGGTGCACAGGGAAGATCAGCAGTCAGAGATGGTGGGTGCTGCTACCATTATCTAGGTCACTGATTCACCCTCGCCTGCAATAGTGTGTGCAGTTTTGGAGTCCACAATTAAAGAAGGACAGGGACAGAGTGGAGGCAGTGCCAGGAGGATAACCAAGATGCTCAGGGTCAGCAGGAAAGGACTTACACAGAGAGGTTGGAAGATCTAAACATATACACGCTGGAGGCAAAAGGGAGAGAGGACATGACTGGAACATGCAAATACCTCCTCGGATCGCATAAAGTGAACTGGGAATTGTTCAGACTGACTGGGAACACAAACACCGAGGGCAATGCCATCAAGCTGGCAAGGCACATTTTAATTCTTTATTTTCTGTTTTATTTGCCCTATGACCATTTCCAGCCCTCCTCAGGGCTCCCAATGCACCACCCAGGCTAGCGCTGAGAGGACCGGGATCCTCTGATAAGGGTCCTGCTCCATGGCATGTAGAGACCCAGATGACCCCGGGTGGGGTGGAGGGGCTCTCCTCATTTACCCTCCTAACTTCAGAGGAGCATACACCTGGAGTCCTTCCCAGATCCTCTTCAGTTGCTTTGTCGGTGCAGGGAGCCCATCACCTTGCCTAGACATGGATATTTCCTTTTCTGGTCCCTGCCCCACGTCCATCAGCACACATGGAGGACCAATGAGTTGGAAGCAAGGAGAGATGCATCTCTGCTCTGGTCCTTGGCCAACATCCGCCCCTCCTTAGTGTTCTGCTTCCTCTGCTGCACCAGCACCATGAGTGGTCACCCAGGTGGTGGCGGTATTGCCGCAAGAAGAGCTGCCCTCCCCTCTCAGAGAAGGAGAGTGGCCCACTGGGTGCTCAATCCTTCTCCCCTGGCCATCCCTCTGATGACCCTGGCCTGCTACAGAACCTGGGTCACCAGCGTCACAAGCAGTAGCGCTTCCATGACACTGATGGGCTGGCAGGGGGCAAATTTAAAGTACAGAATTCCCAGCTGACATAAGCAGATCCCAGATGCACAAAATCATCTCAAAATTTGGATTCTGGACCTTCCACTTTTTATTACTAAAGACATTTAATTTCATTTCTATTTATTTTAACCAATAAGTGGACTGGGACAATGCACTTTTCAGCCACAACATAAATATAAACAAAACAATACATAATATACAACACAGGTAGTTAAAACTGAGTTAAAAAATTAAGGTACAGGATATTTAGCATACAAACAGGATCTTAGCTCTTTAGACTTTATCTGTTTCAGTTGCTTTTCCTGTCTTAGAGCCTCAACTCCTTTGATTGTGACAACAAACTCTTTTCCATGGCAACAGGTTGTGATGTCACAGCAGAAGGGCTATGACATCAAAGCTAGAAAATCCGAAGGAGCCACTGAAGTATAAGAGGTAAAAAGCCTGATTTCCTGCATACAGTAAGTGTTAATAGACTGGATTGTCCAGAAATCCATTTTTTGAGGAATGTTATGAGATTTGAGTCTCACTTTTGCCAAATGTCAACGTTTTACAGAAACCCTGAAAATCACTTCAAGAGAAATACCACTAAGTACTTTTTTCCCAAAAGGTGGTGGAGTGGTGAAATAAACTGATGCAGGTAATCTACATGAATCAGTGTGAGGCTTTTAAACATGGTTGGGACAGATACAAGGACTTAATAAAGACCTTATCAAAAAGGGAGGGGAAAGAGGAAGTGAAGAGCCACTAGGGCTCTCTCATTCAAAATTGGGTAGGTAGAAACGGGCAGACACAATAGGCCCAGGTGGGGGCCTTTCTCTGCTGACAGTTTCTATGTTTCTAAATAGAAAACCTAGAATGTATTTGTGATGAACATAACAACTGTAAAGAAGACCATGCAGGGAATAAACTAATACATCACGGCTAATGGTCCTCCTTCAGAGCTAATTTGCTGCTTTAAGAAATATTGAGGATTAACTCTACTAACTCTTTAAATTAATATCCTTCATCTGGAGTCAATTTTATAGCTTTGAACACAATGTGGCAATACTCTAGTAAAGCTGTAATCTGTTTCACTGAAGAGGAAAATGTTTTTTTTTTTCTGACTAAAGGCAGTGATGTGGAGACTCCACACAGTTTCTACACCAAGTCCCAGACCCACTCAACCGCATATATTTCAAATACCAAATTACAGCATATCAGCCCTTTTATTCAGTACTACTACTATTACTGCTAAACATGTGAGTCTGGTTTTGTAGGAACTTGACTTGTGCTAAAATGGCACTAGCATTGTATACATACTACACTGTATGCATCTTATTGCACCCTTTTATGGCTGGATCATTACTGATTAGAGGCCTGTAATATGATAGGTTTATAAGTCCAGCTGCCTGTTCTGAACACAACCACTTTTAAAGGAACAATTATTTTCAGATTTAAAACATACCACAAAGTCACTTATAGCCAACTTTTCTCCCCACCCAGAACAATGAAGCATATTTATCAAGACATAAGGAGGAGTCACCAAGTTCCTTTTCACCTGCACATGTCAAGTAAACCAAACAAATGAAAAACTATGAGGCAAAAAAGTTAGATAGCTGTATTCTTTTTTTTTTATTATTATTCATTATAATTGTAGGAAGGAACAGTGAGCTGAATAGCTCATTGACAGGTGTGTCCTGATGAAGAGAGAATGAGACAACATGCAAAATTGGAGTAAAGTATAATACAAGCAATCAAGTGTATAACAATGTGTGGAACATTACATACAAGAAAATATTAGGATTTAAAAACATAATCAGCACATCTCGGACAGTAATAGTGAAACTATAGTTAGAAAGCATATTCAGGAGGAGGGAATGGGATATCATCACAAATTGGAGAAACTATCTTAAAACAAAAATGCACAAAAATGTGCGACGGTCAATTACATTGCAAGGGCAAGTAAGGTGCTATAAAAGATTATAATCAAAGATTACACTGAGTGCATTACATACTGTATTACTGTGCATTTGTTAGGATGAGGAAGGTAATGTCTATTTAATCTGCTCCCTCCCATTGTCTAAATGGTTGCCCTGGATGATGAAGGATCAGGAGGGAGGAAGGGCCTGAGGGGAGTAAACTCCCCTACAGCCAGGGTGCAAGAAGGCAAGGGTGGGGACAAGACAGAGACAAGGGGAGGTATTAATCAGGTAAGGGCAAAGGATACAAGATCACAGGGAATTGGGAATGTAAAAAGGGAAGAGGTGGGTTGGGGGAGTTTCAGGGAACACAGACAGGAAGCAGAGGAAGCAGGCAGGGGGGATGTAAGGTGTAGAGAGCCATGGGTGCCAATGCACACAGTCTAGGAAACAAAATTCCAGACCTGGATGCCATCATTACAGAGACTGACCTGGATTTTGTATCCAGAACAGAGTCATGGTGCACTGAGCACCACGATTGAGACATAGCAATACTAGGCAACATTCTGGTCAGGAGATACAGGACAGGGAGGAGGGGAGGAGTGGTTGTATCATATGTGAGAAAATTAATCTAAAGGCCATGGAGATACTGGGGAAACTGGAGGAAATGGAGGGGCTGGAGGGGCTGTGGGTCCTCCTGGGGACACGCTCTGTGGCTGCTCTCCATACTGGAGTAGTGTACAGACATCCAGCACAGGAAGAGGAGTTGGATAAGCCACATGGGGAAGCTATCACCAGAATGACAAGTAAGAGGGAGGTGCTGTTAGCTTGCAATGTCAGTCTGCCAGACATGGAGTGGAGCCTTCCAGCTGTGGCTTTGGCAACGAA
The DNA here is from genome assembly GCA_016271365.2 of Neoceratodus forsteri. Classification (NCBI taxonomy): domain Eukaryota; kingdom Metazoa; phylum Chordata; order Ceratodontiformes; family Ceratodontidae; genus Neoceratodus; species Neoceratodus forsteri. Next base: position 394,534,623 of record CM028135.1, on the reverse strand, counting down.
CAGGGCCATCCTTGATTCCCTACAAGGGAATTTTCTCAGACAGATAGTCAAAGAACCCACTAGGGATGAGGCAGTACTGGACCTGGTGCTTACATCCAAGGACAGCACTGCAGACATCACAGTGGGCTGTCTACTGGGTACCTGTGATTTGATTACCACACAGTGCGGTTTAACATAAAGACACAGACAGAGGCAAACCACACGAGCATGAGGGTCCTGAACTTCAGGAAGGTGGATTTAAAGAAACTGGAGGTTGCCTCAAAACTGCTTTGGGGATTGCAAGACTACCGTAGAGGCACAGTGAGGAAAAAATAATGAGAGCATAATTAAAGCAACCAACTTCTGTACAAAGGAAGTGAGTAAAAGGAGAAGGAAAAATAGACCTTATGGATCTCTAAGGAAATGACAAAGGTAGTAAAGGAAAAATGATGAAATGGGAGGTATAAGAAACCACAGAGACAGGAGGATAGGGAGGTATACATAGAAATCAGAAGGAGGCAGAAAACATGGGGAGGAGCAAAGGTGCAGACAGATTAAAAAAGTGCCAAAGGAGTAAGCTAAAGGGATAATAATGTGTTTAGATACATAAGTGAGAAGAGGAAAGCAGCAGGAGAGATAGTGAGGACTAGAAGGGCAGAAGGAGACTGCATGGAAAGGATCAAGAGAAAGCTGCCATCCTGAAAAGGTACTTCTGATCAGTCTTCTCAATGGTGGTGGGGGGACGTACCACCACAGAGTAGCAAGAATGGGAGGGGGGTATAATTCAAATGAAAAAATAGAGCACTCACTCCTGACAGAAAGCCATAAAAACAAAGCCACACTCAAAAACAGTTTTGTTTGTTCATTTTTACTCTCATTCAGCACTGAAACAGCACAATTTCAGGATGTCTTACGTTTCACCCATTCATTTGGACTTAATCAGAGATAATAAGAACAGTGTTTGCTGTGCTTAAATGCAACCAAAGACACAATTGTTTAATCATCCAACCAATACAATCAAGGGATAAATTAAATAAACTCATCACAAACTGTGTCATTACACCTCAGTGTTTAGAGAATTAACCTCAATAATATGCAAAGTTCCTAATAGTGTTGTATCAGTTCCATCTAATACATAGGAAACTTTAAGTCCATTGCACATTCGATATTCCTCTTTCCTTCTGTCAGAAGCCTATGAAAAGATATCAACAATGATACAAATAAATTTCTCATTGAGATAACCCTTCTATTTCATATACCAGGATTCTGAGGGAACAGAAAGAATACCAGGACCAGGTGGCATGTGATGACATTGGATCTGGGGAAGTTTAAAGGAGAACTGAACTGAACCTGTAAGTCATTTTTTCCTTTTAGAAGCTGATTTTTAAATACTGGTTCCAGTTCTGTCTCTGTTCCATCTCTACAGGTGTCTAAGTTATCTTATAAATGTTTCTGGTTCACACATAGAGGGCTCAATTCTCAAAGCTCTCGGCATGGCGCAAGGGGCTTTCACCACAAAGAATAGTGCAAAGTGCCACTTGCACCAAATGATGCACCAGAAACAATTCACAAATACAGCCTGTGCCAACTGCAGACTGCATGCGCCAAAGGGGGCTTATGCTGCCCATGCACCACAAAATTGACTGGGGCATGGTGCTGACTGCGAGTACCCGTGGTGGTAAGGCTACTTGGAAAATGTCCTTTTGGAAGAGCTGGCAATTTGCGGCAATGTGTCATGGTCCCCCCTCCTGAGCCTCGATCCCTCTGTTATTATAATATGCCTCTCATGGTCTAGTGGACCCTCAAGCCCTGATCCCCATTATGATTAATTAAAACATTTTGGTGGTCTAGTGGAACCCCATCCCAGATCCTCTTTAAAATAAATAACTTCCTGTTCCTGATGGCTAGCAGTCTCCCCATCCCCTATCCCCATTTTAAATAAGAATTCCCATCCCTGGTGGTCTAATGGTTCCTCCAAGCCCCAAGCCCCTATTGTAGTTAATTACAACATCCATTGTGGTTCAGCGGACCCTCCCTCCCAAGCCCTGATCCCTGTTATGAATATTCAAAACATCCTTGGTGGCCTAAGCTGACCCACCACCCACCTCATCAGGCAGTGTCCCACCACCCCCTCTTCCATCCCAAACCCCAAGATGGAGACCGGCACAGCTCTCCTCTCACCACCATGGCTATCTGCAACTGAACTGTCACTAACAGTGTACCATATAGTGTGCGTGCTCATTACTGTCAATCAATGAGCACATGCACTATACAGTATGTGTTCAGTGACAGTTCAGTCAGCAGCTGGCCGTGGAGGCGAGAGGAGGGCTGTTACAGCCTCCAGCTCGGGGTTCGAGATGGGGGGAGCAGGATGGTGGGACACTTCCTGATGGGGTGGAGGGGACACTAGTCCACCAGGGATATTGTAATTAACCATAATAGGAGACTAGGGCTGGGGGGGGACCACTAGACCACCAGGGATGTTGTAATTAACCATAATGGGGGATCGGGACGGGGGAACCACTAGACCTCCAGGAATGGGAATTGCTTATTTAAAATGGGGATCAGGTATGGGGAGACCATTAGACCACCAGGTATGGGAGTTACTAATATAAAATGGGAATCATGGATGGAGGACCTCTAGCCACCAGGAACAGGAATCTATTTATTATAATAGGAATCGGGGGGCACTAGACCACCAGAGTCTGTATACTATACACTGGTCTAACTGTCACTCAACCACACCAGCAGCTTGCGACAAACCTCATGGGAGTGCCCTCTTTTTGGTGCACTGCCACCTTTGCCTCAAGCTGCTGGAATTTGCCACCAGGAACCTACCCGATAGAGAATCAGGTGCAGGGTCCCTGGGGCACTGGGCTTTGACACAAGCTGCCTTTTGCTGCAGCTTGTGTCAGTCTAAGGGCCCTTTGAGAATGAAGCCCAGTAAGTGCCGTTTTAGAGCTGTATGATGTAGTCTTTTGTCCATGCTCCAATATCTCATTGTTGGCACAATGCATCCATGTTCTACTATAGAATCGTGTGTTTTAGAGACATAAACTGCATCACACAGTTTTAAAATGATACTTGACACCAGATGGTAAACCAGAAACACCAAATGAGGTTATTAATGGGCCTGTATAGACTGACCAATAATAGAACTGGAACCAATATTTATTTATTTAAATCTCGGATTTAAACCTTTGAGCTAAAAGCTTGTTTACAAAGGTTCCGCGTCATACAAGACAAAACACACATAACATGTTACAGACAGCATACAGTACATACATTGGAGGAAGAAGAGCAATACATTAAAGTACAAATTAAGGTAGAGCAAGTCATTATGTACAAAATGACAAGTAGTGGGTACTAGGCAAAAAACAGCTACCAGGTGTGAGGCTAATGGTGCAGTAGAGGAGACAGGTCAGAGGGCAGAAGGACTAGATTTATCACTGAACTATTTAGAAATTAGGAGGCAGAGAGATGTGATAACAGCAGGGACACAGACCTAAAAACATGGAGTGGCCTGAATGGAGATGGAGGGGCATCTCAACGAGGAGCCCTGTCAAGGCCAATTGTGAGAAGAGGGTGAGGGAGGTGAGATGGTGAAGTGCAGAATGTTGAAGAGCTACGAATGGGACAGCTGGCCATCAAGCATGTAAGGGGGAACTTTAGGAACCACAGTAGCAATTCTTATTGGTGGTCATCAGATGAGACCTTAGGAGCAACTTAAAGAGGCCAGTGTCAGGGCAAACAATCAGGTCACTGTCTAGGAGTTTAGCCATTTAGGGTCCCTAGGGCCGATACCTTTGCCCTAGTGAAGTCCGGAAGGGTCCTTTTTTTGTATAATGTCTTTATTTGCTTTTGGCATACAACAATCATACAGACATTCAACAAACTAATTTAGCAATCAACCATATCACTTCATTTCAATAAACATATAACATAAATTATAAATATATAACTAAATTAAATTAAATGGTACAACCAATTAATCATGCTCTAAAATTTCTCCCCCTTTCACATATCTCCTGGACCATTCCCTTTCTTTCTCTTCCCTTTATCTTCCTCTGGACACATCCATCTATCCATTTGTCATTCTTTTCCTTTACCATGTTCCTCCCTCCTCCTACCTCTACTCCCTCAGTTTATAATGCTTTCCCTTAGAATCCAGCCCTCCTCCACCGACAAAGAAGCTAGAAGCGGCCCCAACTCCTGTCAAACCCGTCTTCTCTCCCCCACATTATACAAGTCACCCTATCTAATCCTAAGGTCTGTAGCACCATCTTCCACCAACCCTGCACAGTTGGAGTGACTTGTGAGACCCACATATTTTGAATCCTATGGCAAGCCAGAACATACAGGACCCTGATCCATCTAGGCAGTAGTGACCATTTCTCTTCCTCTACCACCTCCACTCCAAATAAGCAGCTCAAGGGGTCCAATGGTAACTCTCTGCCAGCATGCCCCCCCACCTCGGTGACCACCTCCTTCCAATATTTCTGTAGCACTGGACAAACCCAGAAACAATGTATGTACATTCCCCTCTCCTTCCCACACTTCCCACACATCGGCGACACTTCCGGGTGTGCCTTATGCACAATCACCAGTGGGTGATACAGTCTGTGGATAAATTTGAAGTACGCCTCCTTGTACTTGTTACAGACCATGATCCCAGAATGCATAACGAGCAACACTTTCCAGTTCTCTTCCGTAATGCTTCTGCCTAAGTCCCTTTCCCATAGCCTTTTTGTTTTCACGGTCCTGTCTGCTAGTATCTGTTTCCCTCTCTTCACCGCCCGGCCTATGAACCCTCTCTCCTTGTCCTGAGCCTGGTAAATCATTACCTCCACCAGGTCCGTCTCATATATCCTCTTGTTCTCCTTTCCCAGACTTCCCATACATGCCCTTATTTGCAGATACCTAAACCTTTCTTGCCCACCTCCCCCCACTACTTCCTGCAGTGTTTACAGGGAGCAGAGCCGCCTTTGTACCAGTAAATGTCCCAGACTCCGTACTCCTGTTTGTTCCTATGTCTGAAAGCCTTTATCCTCTAACCCTGGCAAAAAATAGGGATTATCTGCCACAGGTAGCAGTAGTGTCTCTTTACCTTGCATCCACCCTCTTCTCCTGAGCTTCCCCCATGCTACTAATACCTGCACTACTAAGGGATTAGCTTCCTCTCCCATTCTATATGCCCTCAATCCCCTACTATGAAGATATGCCGTTATCTTGCCCTTAGCCGTCTCTTGTTCCAGCTCAACCCAACTGGCTACCTTAGGCCTATACACCCAATCCGCCACATATCTTTGCTGTATAGCCAAAAAGTAATTTTCCAAATCTGGAAGGTTTAGACCTCCCCTCTCTCTGTCTGCCTTCAGTCTTCCTAGGCTTATCCTCGGCTGCTTCCCTCTCCAGATAAAGGAAGAGAAGGCCCCCTCCAACCTATGAATAACCTCCTTGTTCAATCCCATATGTACCATTTGCAACAAGTACAGAATCCTAGGCAGCATGTTCATTTTTATAAGATTAATTCTGCCCAGACATGACATAGGTAGCTGCATCTACCTCCTCAGATCCGTCTCAATGATCTTTATCAGTTTGGTGTAATTCAGACTATACAGGGATCCCAGGGATCTACCCACCTGTACCCCCAAGTATGTCAGGCCCATCCCACCATTTTAACCCCATTGCCTCACCTCGTTCCCTGAGCCTTTATAACATTACTTCGACTTCCCTAAATTAATCTTATAACCTGAGAGGCACCAAACTCCTCCACCAACACTAAGAGAGGAGGAACCGACTGGCTCGGGTCCTTCAGGAACAGCAGCATATCATCCGCATACAGTGCAAGTTTATGCTGTATTTCACCCTCCCCACCCCTGTATTCTCCACTTCCTCTTATGGCCACAGCCAAAGGTTCGGTCACTAATGCAAACAGTAGTGGAGAGGCGGGCATCCTGCCTTGTGCCCTTCCTAAATTGAACTTCTTTGATCTGTTGCCATTCACTAACACCTGAGCCGGGGCCTCCTATACATCACTTTTATCCACCTCAGAATATCTCACCCAGACCAAACCAACCCATCACTTCAAACAGGTATTCCCATTCTACCCTGTCAAATGCTTTTTCAGCGTCCATTGATAGAATCCCTATATCTTCCTTCCTCTGTTGCTCTCCAAATCATATTCAGCAACCACCTCATATTGTGATATGATTATATGAATCAGTTTGGTCTGGGTGAATCAGCTCCAGGAGGATCTCCTCCAACCTACTGGCCAACACTTTGCCAAAATTTTACAGTCACAGTTCAACAGCGATATTGGCCTATAGGAAGCACAAGACTGTGGTCCTTCCTCCTTTGGTATGAGGCATATAGCAGCATCATAACATGTATCAGGCAATCGATCTCCCCAGCTCTCCCTTCTGTTGAAATACCTCTGTTAATATCCTCGCAGTCCGGGTCCCATCAGCTTATAATATTCCACGGGTATCCATCAGTCCACTAGCCTTCCCTTCTTGCAGCTTTTGAATAGCCTTCATCACCTCCTTCACAGATAATGAGTTGTCCTAGCTTATCCCTCTGTACCTGAGTGGCTTCCGGTACTTTGATTCTCCCCAAAAACTCCAACATCTGTGCCCTTGGCTCTGTACCTTCTGCTCGATATAACTGTTGGTAGAAGGAACGAAAGGCCCTCTGTATCCCTTCATCCTCCCTCTGTAGCCTTCCCTGCTCATCCTTCACCCCTGTAATTCTGCCCATCCTCTTACCACCATTCATAAAGTGGACTAACATTGGTCCTGGTTTATTCCCCCACTCAAATATATGCCTCTTATTAGGTAACCAGTTCTCCCTGCTTCTGTCCTCAAATGAGCATTCAGGGCCTCCCTTACCATATCCAAGGATCGGACAGCCTCCCCTTGTTCCCCCCGAGTTACCCTCAATTCAAGTTGTTTTAATTCCCTTTCCAGATCTTTTCTCTGCTCCTGTCTTTTCTTCTTTATTCGGGACATATATTCTATAATTGTGCCCTTCATATGGGCCTTACCCATTTCCCAGAGTATGTCTTAGAGACCTCCTCTGTGTCATTTGGTTCCATAAAAAAATCCCATCTCTCCTCCAAATGCTTCTTAAATTCCTCATTCTGGGCCATATATATGGGGAATTTCCAGGGGGAGGGGGACACCTGCTTTTCCCCACCTTGGATTTTCATCACCACCATCGCATGATCCGATACATGTATTCGACTGTGTCAGATATCCCATATCTGGGAATACCACTTTCTTGTGACATAGATGTAATCCAGCCATGTCCCATCTTGTGGGGTTTGAGTAGAATGTATACTCTCTTACTCCGGGGTTTGCCATATGCCAGGCATCCACTAAGTCTAATTCTGCCATACCCTCTTGCCATTGCTGTATGCATCCTGAATCCCTCCTTTCCTTGAGGAATGGTCCATTTTGGTCCATTGTCCAATTCAGGTCTCCTCACTTAGACCCAGAAATTACTCCAGAACCAATAAATCCAGTAAAGAGATATAAAATTGTTGATCATATGCCGCAGGGGCATACACCAAACCCAAAGTAATCTGCTCCCCCTCCATAGACCCGGAAATAAAAATATATCTACCCTCCTTTGTATCTCTAACCACCCTCTGCACCTCTAGAGGGAGGGCCTTATGTCTAAAAATGGCTACGCTTTGTTTACGCACCGAAGCAGAGGCCACATAGCACTTCCCCACCCATTCCCAACCCAGTTTGGCATGCTCCATCTCCGTCAGGTGCGTTTCCTGTAGCAGTGCTACCTGGGTCCCCACTCTTTTGAGTGCTGTTACCAGCATGGCCCTCTACTGGATTTATAATACCCTAAATATTCCAGGTGACCATATTAATACTTTGCTTTACAGACATTAAAATACAGTATTCTTTTCACTTTCAATCCCACATTTTTAAATGACAGCGTAATTTTCCCACATATATAGTATCTTTGGTTGCACCCTTTCGCAAAAAAAATCATTGTCAAAACAAACAGTATTAACAATAACTTCAACATATAACTTTATACATCCCCCACTCTGCTCCTCTTCCTCCCCAAACCCATATCCTCCCCCCAAGCTTGCTGCTTTCCTCTCCACCACTCCCAGACCCCCTTTCACCAACTTCCTTCCCCCTTTGATCCCAGGTCTCACACCAACACCCATTCTCAGCACTCTGCTCTTGCTGTCCCACATACTGCTACTTCCCCACCGCTACCCCCATATATCTCTCCCCCAGAACACCTTCCTCCTTTTCCTCCCACCCCTTTGCTTTTCCTCTACTCCTTTAGACACTAATAGGCTCCTTGACTCAAGTGTCTGCCTCATCCCCATATACTGACATAGACGCTCCCACACCCTCCCTCCACAGCCATTTTATCCTTCCTCCCTCATCCAGCTACCATACCCTAATACTCTTTCCCCTTGCAGTTTTGTGTTGCATCTTCCCCCTACTCCCCTCCGTCTCCTTTCCATCCACCATGGATCCCTCCCCAAACTCTTTTCTACTCCCCACACCCGCCTCCCCCCCAGGACATGGAGTCGGGTTCCACAAAATGGACACTCAGGGCTTCAAGCTAAGGCCAGCAGAGAGACTAGGCCATGCTTAATAAACAACGAGCTAAGCCCTGCTCCCCACCCACCCTCTCGCCTACCTTCACCCATACAGGTTTGCAGCATCGTCTGCTTTTCCTCTCTCTTCAGTCCTTTTACTTCTTGCTCCTGAATGCTTCTTCTTCACAGCTTGAGTCCCTCCATTAAGTGGCTCTCCCCTCGTGCTCTCAGTTTCTCCATATCAGACCTTCAACTCGCTCCACACACGACAGGGGAGTCCGGCAGGCGGGTGAGTCTACTAAGTCCCATCCTAATCAACCGAACACTTGTGGTGTAAACACTTTCCTCTATCCAGCACAGTTCTTCAATTCTTTCGAGTTAGGCAGAGAAACATAATTCAACAGTGAAACAACAACAGTCTCCCCTTCTCCATCTTAAACATCCAAGTAGCACACTTTTCCATCTTGCCTTTTCACCGCAGTTTCTGCTTCAGAGTTCAGACAAATTCCTTGGCCTTCTCCACCTCCCAAAATGTGTACATTGTCCCCTCATGTTTTATTTTTAGGGTGGCTGGGTACACTAAGAAATTCGCAATCTTGTGTTCTCTAAGCTGTTGCATAACACTATTAAACATCTTTCTCCTCTTGAGCAGTCGGGCTGAGTAATCCTGCAACATGTATAGGCGGTGACCCTCATATTCCACAATACTTTTCTCACGGAAAGCCTTTAGCATCAGTTCTCTATCTTGGAAGTGGTGAAATTGAAAAATTATTTGACTCGGCGGTTGGTCTCTTGGCAGTTTGGGCATCACCACTCTGTGAGCCCTTTCCAGTTTAAACTTTCCCTTCGTGGGTTGGAGGTCCAGTAGATCAGGCAGCACCCTTGCACAAAAGTCGATCACACTCTCCCCCTCCATACCCTCTGGCAAACCTCTTAGTCATAAATTAAGATGTCAGTGGTAATTTTCTTGATAATTGACGCTTCTTTCAGTTGCCTAGTTCTTTTGGAGAGCTGCTACCTGCCCAGGAGTCGCCAGCAATTGTCCTCAACATGCAGAGACCCTCTCTTCCACCTCTGTCATTCATTCTGCCTGCACCACTTGCTGCTTCTGTATTTCTTGGCGCTTCAGGTCCAGTTTCCCCTCCAGTTTAATTAATCTTGGCTCCAGGGCTGCAATGACCTGCCCCGCAACTTCTCTGCCCAAAGTGGCAACCTCAGTTACCGACAATGAGACCAGGCTGCCATTCTCTCCCCCTTTTGTTGTATTTTTAGAGGCAATCTTTTGACTTTTTGAGGAGCCCAGGGTGAGATAGTCATCCATCCTGCCTTCCTGTACTGCAAGATTCATTTTTCCATGGATTTAGGTGCTCTTTTCGTATCCTAAAATTAACTTTTCAGCTGTTTGGAGAGAGCAGCGTGGGATCACATGTTTGTTCAGCTAGCTGCTCATCAGCACCCCCCCCCCCAGAAGGGGACCTTCAATGAACTTCTACTCACTTCTCTGGTATTTCTGGGATTGTTGCTAGGGCAGAGGAGGTGCATAGACCAGAGGTGGTGAGGCCTAGAGTAGTCTTTTTAGCTAGCAGGCACACTTGATACTGGACTCTATGTTCCAGGTTGAGCCACTCAAAACAGGAGTAGAGCTCACAAGTATGTGTTAGTCAATGGGTGCCAAGGGTAAGCCTACAGGCTTTATTAAGGGTTGTTCTGATACAATTTAAGGCAGTACCTATGGCAGTCCCATAGATTGCTAGTCTATAGTCGACCACCAACAGGACAGAGCTAGTAACAGTAATCTTGAGGGCCTCTTCTGTAAGACAATGCTTCACTTTGTATAGAAGGCCAGTTCTTGAGTTGACCACCTTAGTAACTATATCAATGTGATGTGAAAGGGAGAGGGCTGTCAGTGTGACACCCAAGTACTTGAAAGTATTTATCATTTCAGGGCTATATTGTGGTCATCAGTATATGAAGTTGAAAATGTTGGTGTTTGTTTTGTGGATTGGCAAAGAGCATTGTCTTTGTCTTCTTGTACTTTAGAAGAAGCCAGTGGTTCATGATCCAGGACTCCACAACAGTGAAGTTGGTTTGCATTTGTTTCTCCTGGGTGGCAGGGTTAGCATTGCTAAAACAATACTGCATCATCCACATAATGGTCAGAGCAGGCAGAGCATCATTTATTTAGGAATATGCTAAACAGTAGGGGTCTCAGGACTGCATCCTGGGAATCCTTGACATGACAAATCAATGGTCAGATTGTGTGTCAAGGATTTTGTCCTGTTGGGAACGACCAGTAAGGTAACTCCAGAACCACCCCACAGATTCAGGGAGAGACCAGTGGCAGATAGCTGGTTTAGAAGTAAGGAATGATTGGCAGTATTGAATGCTTTTGTTAAGTTGATATATGGCTCAACCAAGAGTCCTTGGCTCAGCAGGTAGCACACTTGCCTCTGAGGGGAGATCAGAGGGCTGGGTTCGGTTCCCACATCTGGCACTTGGGTTAATATCCCTGTACTGACACTGTAGTGCAGCATGAGAGGGTGCTGCACTTCTGAGGTGCCGTGTTTCAGATGAGACGTTAAACTGAGGTCCCATCTGCCTAGATTGGTGGTAGTTCAGGTGGATGTTTAAGATCCCATGGCACTTATCGAAAAGAGTAGGGGAATTTCCCCGGTATCCTGGCCAAATTTCCCTCATTCACTGAAAATACCACCAACAGTTAATCTGGTTCAAGGTCAGTTGGCATTCATCTGTATCCCCCCCCCCCGGGTCGTGCCTGAAAATAGGCAGGATTTATCTAGTGCACTTACCCGGTCAACAAAAACTAAATAAATAAATAAATAAATAAAATCATGGATGAAGCTGGAGAACTCAACCAGTGCAGCTGTAGTGCTGTTCTGTTTCCTGAAATCACTGTAGGTTGTACTTATTCAAGTAGTCGACAAGCTGGTTACTGACAATCCTTTCAAGTGCTTTCACCAGCGGGGGGAGGGTTGAGATTGGGTGGTAGTTTTCATGGTTAATACGGTCCCCACTTTTAAAGACTGGGGTGACCATGGCCTTTTTCCACATTTTGGGGAATGCGGCTGTAGTTAGGGACAGATTCAGTATGTGGGTTAGTGAAGCGATGACCTCCTCCAAGGTGAGGGTGACCAGTTTGAGATCCAGAATGTCACCACATCATCTGGATTTACTAATAGCCTTAGTAAGGTATTTTTGAGCCTGAGATTTAGAGATAATTTTGAAGTAGAAGTGGGGAGAGGTTGTCTCATGCGAGTTGACTTTGAGTAAGTGGATCCAGTTACTCTGGGGTCAAGGAATTTGGAGGTAGAACCCCACTAAGGTCTGTGAATGCCTTATTGAAGATTTTGGAGCTCTCCAAGGCAACCTGCATTAGAGTGCCATTCATGTTGAGGATTTTTGGAGCACATTTGTTGGTTTTAGCAGTCAAGGTTCTTAGATTATCCCAAAAGGTATGACTGTTACCCCAGAAACTTTGAAGCTCTTGTCTAAAGAACTGGCTTTTCTCTAGGTGAATGGCATAAGTGCATTTGCTGCAAGCAGTTTTGCAGTTCTGGTTGTCTGATTGCAATCCCATGCACTTAGCCTTGCACCAGAGGTTATCCCTTTCCTTCACTTGTTCAAGAAGGGAGGGAGTAATCCATGACTTGCTGGAGCCCTTTACTTTACGTGCTTTGGTGGGGGCAAAGATATTACAGGAGGCATTGAAGGTGTACACAAAGTGCTTGAGAGCTGAGTCCACATTATTGGAACTGTATATGGCTGACTAGTCCTGCTGCCTGAGATGGTCTTTTAGCGGCTTCAGATGCCCAGCCTTCAGGACTCTAGTTGTGATAGTTTTTTGGGGGGATGCGGAGGGACTTATTCAAACAACAAAAAAGGATAGGTGAGTGGTCACTAATACTATCAGACAGTACTTCTGTCTTGGTTATTCTTTCAAGGTGATTGGTTAGTATCCAATCAAGAAGTGTGCTGATCCCATGCTGGTAGTTTGTGTGTGTATGGGCGTCCACAAGTTGGGCCATGTTGAGGACCATGATGGCATACCAGTAGGGAGCTGCCTACAGGGACAACCAATTTATACTGAAGTCCCCAAGCACTAGTACCTCAGAGTCTTTGCGGAGACCTGCAAGGTAGTTGAGGGTAACCTCAAAGCCCAGAGTCTGCTCTTTTGGTGGGATATAGTCTGAGACTAAGGTGAGGCATTTTCCCTGAGTTCTGAGTTGGACTCAGACTGATAGAATTTGTGAGTAGCTTCTAGTGAGGGGGCAAAGGAAAGCCTGGCTCTGGATGGTGTGACTAACATATAGGACACAGCCCCACCCGCTTTCCAGATCTGTCCAATGTAAAAGAAGTTTAAACTTCAATTTGAATAGCCTCATCTGGGGTTCTAGGGGTAAGTCAGGTTTCCACTATGGATAGGATGTCTGGTTTATGCTGAGCAATCCAGACTTGTAGTGAGTCAAACTTAGCCATAAGGCTACAGATGTTCTTTGAGGCTATAGTAAGAGAGTTGGACCTCTTAGGAAGGGCTGACTGAGTTGGCGTGGGGCCAGTGTTAGTATGGATGTTGCCAGATAACAGTAGTAGAAGCCACATGATCATTATGACTTGTAATTTTAGAGGCATTTTGGTCTGTGCTTGTGTGACAGAGTATTTTCTAGGTTTTACAGAAGTGACAGAAAATATAAATAGGGCTGGATATGCTGGGGGATTTGGTAATTGCTGCACTTTTTGTGTTGAGGCCCCTCTGAACTGTGAAATTTAGGGATGTGGACAGTGGTAGCAGAAGGAGGTTGCTAGCGTGTCCCAGCTAACTGGTGAGGAAATCCTAAGCATTTCCAGGAGTAGGATTAGCATAGGGTGGTAAGGTCAGTACCAAGATTAGAGTACTAATTAGGGGGAATTCCCATATTTTATAGGTCAGGTTTGTGTTTTCCTTGAGAGGAGCAAGTTGAGAGCCAGGACGACTGGTTAAAGAAGGAAATGGAGATATACAAGCAATTGTAGTGTTGGCAGGGCAGGGGCAGGCCATTGGATACATTGGATTCTAGTTCCAGGTGCACTCTAGGGGTTATAAAGTTTTGGAAAGTATTAGGTGGAAGTAGGGCTGCAAGAATAGCACAGTGGGTTGGGTGTTGGACTTCGGTGTAGCTGGAGCAGAATGGGCAGTGGTTTAACTCCAGAGCCTTGCTAGTGGCTTCTCTGTGGTGTGCTCCAGTCTGTAAGTGGAGCTGAATGGGGTGGTTTCACTTAGAGCCTTCCTAGTGGCTCTTCTGGTGTGCTCCAGTCTATAAGTGGAGCTTCTGCTGGGAAAAATGACTTTCAGGTTCAGTGCATTTCTCCTTTAATAGAGGTGCGAGAAATACTTTTCACTAGCTTTTGGCAGAAAGGAATCTTGCTTTCAGAGCAAAAAGTAGCTGACTAAAAAACTAGAACTTTTCTTACTAATAGAACACTTCTATCTCAGCAGGAGTTAGTGCCTGTTGAAATTAAGCAAACAGATACTTTATTAGAAGTAGGGGTCTCATTTAGGGTAGAAAAAAGAAAGCGGTGTGTTTTCAGTGTTGGGGAAGGGGACTGTATCAACTTAGTTTGCTAAATCAGGCAGGGAGGAGAGAAGTTAATTAGGAGTGTGGCTTAGGCAGTAGAAAAGCAGGTGCTCCAATTACAGCTTCCTGCTGCTAGCTTTTGACAGAATGGAATCTTTTTTTTTTTCTTTATCCCCTGGCAGGACCACCGGGTACATTCTCCACCCTGATCATGGCCCCTGGAGACCTCTACCACCGCCTATTGCTGCAGAGGACCCTCGGTCACCTCCGGCTTGCCACCCAGAGGGTGGGGCTGTGGGCCACCTTCATGACCCCGGAACTGTAACTGGTTGGGATCCTGCAGCAGTGGTGGCGATGCAAGGCTCTCCAGGGAGGGCTTCATCTATCAGTGGTCCTGCCCCGCCATCTTTTTTCCTCCTTTTTCTCCCCAGAGGAGGCGGGGACGTGCAATGACGCCAGCATCTGCCCCGCCTCCTCCCCCCACGTCAAGCCTCGGCTATGTGAGAACTCGGCCTCCTCAGGAGTCTCTAACTCACCAGTACAACCCACACCTCCCCAGAGAAGGAGAGCTGCCCAATGGACGCCGATCCTACTCCCCAAGCCGGCCCTCCAGTGACCCGGATCTGTTCCCGAACCTGGGTTGCCAGTGTCCATGGCGGAAATCCACAGCTCGCCCGACCGGCTGGCGACAGAATGGAATCTTGCTTTCAGAGCAAGAAGCAACTGATTAAAAAGCTAGAATTTTCTTACTAATGGAACACTTCTATCTCAGCAGGAGCCAGTGCCTGTTGGGATTACACAAACAGATACTTTATTAGAATTAGGGGTTTCATTTAGGGTAAAAAAGTCAGTGTGTTTTTATGTTGGGGAAGGTGGCCTATCAACTTAGTTTTCTAAATCAGGCAGGGAGGAGAGAAGTTAAATGGGGCTATGGCTTAGGTAGTAGAAAAGCAGGTGTCTCCAATCACAGCTTCCTGCTGCTAGCTTCTGACAGAAAGGAATCTTGCTTTCAGAGCAAGAAGCAGCTGACTAAAAAAGCTAGAACTTTTCTTACTAATAGAACACTTCTATCTCAGCAGGAGTCAGTGCCTGTTGAGATTAAGTAAGCAGATACTTTATTAGAAGTAAGGGGTTCTCATCTAAGGTATGAAAAGAAAGAAAGTCAGTGTGTTTTTCTGTGTTGGGGAAGGGGACTGTATCAATTTAGTTTGTTAAATCAGGCAGGGAGGATAATTTGGGTGTAACTTAGCAGTAGGAGAACAGGTGTCTCAAATTACAGCTTCCTGCTGCTAGCTTGTGGCAGAAAGTAATCTTACTTTCAAAGCAAGAATCAGCTGACTAAAAAACCTAAAACTGTTCTTGCTAATAGAACTAACTGCCCTCCTTCCCTCCCCTCCACCCTAAGCCAGTTCTACTTTTATAGGCTCTGAATTTGACTCACAATAGGAACTTCCTGTTCAACAGTCAGAGCACTGAGACACATTAGTTTCATCAACCTTGTAGGAAAAAAATCTCTCCCCCCTCAACTGCTGGAGGTCTGACTCTGAGCAAGGAAGAAAGAGACTACTGAAGAATACAGGAAGTTCCTGTCCCAGAACAGGAAGGGTGAGAGCTATAAGGGCACATAGGCAGTAGGAAAGTAGGTTGAAAAATAAATACAGGGAGGAGAGAGTAAGCATATAAAACAACAGGAGAGGAGACACAAAATAAGACATGATGTGATTGGTACAGTGCAATAACAGCGTGGGGCAGCAGTGTTCTGGGAGACACTCTGGAGGCTGTGATGCCGTGATTTGCAAGCACCTCTCTGGTCTGAGGAAGGAGGTTGCCCATCTCAGGCTGACCTGGATAGGATTCTGTCTCCTCCCCACCCAGGGACCACCTGGGCCACCTCTGCTACCTCAGAGGTTGCCAAGAAAGATGAGCAGTTGGAGCAAGGTGGGCTCAGAGAGGAGAGGTGGTGGAACAGAGGTGCACCCTCTGGGTACACCTCTTCACAATTCATATGCTGTTCTGGCAGAGACTGGTTCCTCTATGGAGGCACCTGCAGTGGAGACCAAGGAGGATGCTTAGAACCTCCACAAAGGTGACCCACAGGAGGGTGGCATGGGACCCCAAAGGGGAAGGAAACACCTCTGGGTGGGGGACTCGATCATTAGAGGGGTGGAACTGGTGGAGGAAGTGGAGATGGAGGTAAGGTGCCTGCCTGGCACCATGGCTTGGAGGGACAGGAAGCAAATCCTCAGGATCACAGGAGCAGCTGCACAAGGTAGGGAGCTGGATGTCATTGTCCACCTAGGGACAAATGACTTGGCTGGAAATGGAATCAGAGCAGTGCAAGAGGAGTCTGTAGAGTTGGGAAGGGGCCTTAAACAAGTAGCATGTATGGCAACCTTCTCGGAGGTGCTGTCTGTCCATGGCAATGGTGATGCTAGGGTACTCTGCACTATGGGATTCAATGAATGGTTGAAAAACTGGTGTGAAGCTCAGGGGTTTGGCTTCACTGGGGACTGGGGAGCCACCTTGAGGGATACAGGCCTATACTGGCATGATGGTCTGCATCTGTCTGGGGAACCAGAATCCTAGGTGGTAGGTTTAAATGCTTCATTGGCAAGCATTGAAATTAGCCAAGGGGAGACACTGAAAAGGATCAGGGAACTCCAGCCTCCCCCACAAAACACAGTAGTTAGAGAGGTAAACACCAAGGTAGAGTAGTCATTAGGGAGCAGGACAGGGTAAATGCAAAAAAGCAAAAGCAATAAGGACAGGGATGGGCTAAAAGCTAAGGCCATCAAAACATCGAGGGAGATGAGTACCAATGCCCATAGTCTGTATAACAAGCTCCATGAAGTAGTGACCTTGATGGAAGAGGGATGCCTGGATATTGTGGCAGTCACAGAAACATGGCACACAGAGAACCATGACTGGGATGTCAACATACCAGGATACACAATCTACAGGAGGGACAGGGAGTGTAAAAAAGGAGGAGGAGGAGTAGCTCTCTATGTAAGGGAAGGAATCAAAGCAACGGAAGTAAAGAGTAAACAGGGAGTAGATGAGGCACTGTGGGTCAGCCTGGAGACAGAAAATGGCACCACAATCCACACTGGGGTTGTATACAGACCTCCATCTCGGGGGAAGGAATGGATAAGGAAATTATAGAAGGCATACTTAGAATGGCAGAAAAAGGGGAGATATTGTTGATGGGGACCTGAATATGCCAGATGTTAATTGGAAAACATTTGCTGCAGACACATTTAAGAGAAAGGTCATTCTTGATGCACTACAGGGGGCACGCCTCAGACTGCTGGTACTGGAACCCACTAGGGAGGGAGAAATCTTAGACCTGGTACTCTCAAATGGGGACAGAGAAAGGACTTCAGATTTAGAAGAGGGCAGCCACGTGGGAACAAGTGGCCACCAAACAGTGTTTCATGATAAACACAGCCATAGAGTCAAGCCATACAAAAGCAAGAGTATTGAACTTTAGGAGGGCTGACTTTGGGAAAATGGGAGAGTGCCTCAGAAATGCACTAGCAAATGGGCAAGAAGGAGGGGTGGAGGAACAATGGGGAATAATCAAAACAGTCATCACACAGCCAACAAGCCTTTGTGTGAAGCAAATCAACAAAACAAAATGAAGGAAAAAAGCACTATGGTTCTCAAAAGAGGTGGCGGGGAAGGTTAAGGAGAAAAAGGAAGCAGTCAGGAACTATAAGGAAACACAGAAGGAGCAGGACAGAGAACTGTACCAGTTAAAGCAGAAGAAGGCGGGGAAGGCAGTTAGAATAGCGAAGGCACAAACTGACGAAAAGATAGCCAACTCAGTTAAGAAGGGGGATAATACCTTTCATAGGTACATTAGGAAGCGAAGAAAGACCAAGGAGCAATAGTGAAGCTTAATAAAGGGAAGGGAGGGAGGGTGGACAGAGCACGACAGTGAAAAAGCAGGATTACGAACGAATACTTCTGCTCAGTATTCACAAAAGAAGAGATGGGGAGTTACCTATACCAAGAAATAGAAGCACTTTGAGTAGGGTGTCAATACCAGTCCATTCACAGAAGAAAGGGTCTTGAAAGAACTCCTTAAACTGAAGATGGACAAAGCAATGGGACCTGATGGGATTCACCCTAGAATCCTAAAAGAACTAAGGGGAGAACTAGTAACACCACTGACTACCCTTTTTAACAAATCATGGGAAGATGGTGTGGTACCTGAGGACTAGAGGAGGGCAGATGTGATTCCCCTTCACAAAAGTGGGAGCAAGACAGAGGCAGGAAACTACAGACCTATCAGTTTGACCTCAGTGGTAGGAAAAATGATGGAATCACTTCTGAAGGAAAGAACTGAGTTCCTAGAGGCCAGTGAGGCACAGGACCCAAGGCAGTATGGATTCATAGCGGGAAGATCGTGTCAGACAAATCCAATTGATTTCTTTGACTGGGTGATGAAAGTAGTGGACCAGGGAGGCTGTGGACATGGCCTACCTAGACTTTAGCAAGGTGTTTGACACAGTCCCACACAAAAGATTAATAAACAAGTTAGCCAGCCTTGGAGTGGGTCCCAGGGTTGTAGCCTGAGTAAAACATTGGCTGGACAACAGGATACAGAGAGTAATAGTAAATGGAGTCCACTACAAAGAAAGGGTGTTACTAGTGGGTACCACAGGGTTCAATACTGGGACCAGTCCTCTTTAATATATTTATAAGTGACATTGCAGTGGGACTAGAAGGGAAAGCATGCCTCTTTGCAGATGACACAAAGATCTGCAACAGGGTTGATACACGGCGGGGTGGAAAGGATGAAAAGGGACTTAGCAAGGTTGAAGGAATGGTCAAAAGTATGGCAGCTTAGAGTCAATGCAAAGAAGTGTAAAGTAATGTACCTGGGAAACAAAAACACAGGGGAAGAGTACACAGGGTGGGTGGAGGTACTAACAACAACAAAAATGGAAAGGAACCTGGAGGAGTCATATCAGATGACCTAAAGGTAGGCACGCAATGTGAGAAGGCAATAAGGAGGGCTGGGGTATACTGGGATGCATAGGGAGAGGCATCACCAGTAGAAAATGGGAAGTTGTTATCCCTCTTTACAGACACTTGGTGAGACCCCATCTGGAATATTGTGTGCAGTTCTGGAGACCTCATCTCTGCAAGGACATAGACAGGATGGAGGCAGTCCAGAGGAGGGCAACTAAAATGGTGCAGGGCCTGCACCAGAAGCCATACAAAGAGAGACAAAAGGTGCTTAATATGTATACCCTTGAGGAAAGGAGGGAAAGGGGGGACATGATAGAAACATTTAAGTACCTCAAGGGAATTAATAAAGTCCAAGAGGGTAGCATCTTTTGAAAAAGGAGATGTGTAAGAACAAGGGGGCACAATTTGAAGACGGGGGGATGGCTCAGGGGCAATGTAAGGAAGTATTGTTTTCACAGAGAGGGTAGTGGATGCATGGAACAGCCTTCCTGAGGAGGTTGTGGGGTCAAAAACTATGGGTGAATTCAAGAATGCATGGGACAAACATAAAATAATTCTTGTGGGGGTAGCAGGAAGTAGGCTGTTGGTTAACAAGGGTCTACAGCTTATCAGTACATAAGCAAATGGGCAGACTGGGTGGGCCAAGTGGTCCTTATCTGCCAACAAAGTCTATGTTTCACTGAAAGGATAGTAGACCCCTGGAGCAGACTGCAAGCAGAAGTGGAGGCAAAACAGTGAGGGGCTTCAAACATGCTTGGGATAAAGATAGGGGTATATAAGAAAATAGGCAGGAGAAGGATGGAGGGTTACTGGTGACAACGTGGTGTATGTAGAGACAGATTAGGCAGGAACATCTGGGCAGACAGGGTGGTTAAGTGTCCTATTATGCTTACAAATTCAATGCTTTAATATATGTGAGTTGCCTTGTAGGAATCTGTAAATAGTCTGGGTAAACCAAATCTTGCTTGGGATAGACATAGGGTATATTAGAAAATAAGGAGAGAAAATGAGGGTTGCTGGAGACCACTTAGTGACAGCATAGGACACATTAGGCAGGAACAATTAAGCAATGGGTGGGTTGAGCAGTCCTCTTGTGCTGACAAATTCTTGTTTTCTAATATGTGTCTGAATTGCCTTGTAGGGATCTATAAATAGTCTGGGTTAACCAAACATATTTTCTAACCAACTAAATGGGCTCTGGGGAGCCATTTGTGCCAGTGGGCCCTGGTGCCATGAAGGGATGGAAAATGTAATGGAGAAGCACTTCTTTCAGATAAAGGAAGTGACACAATGGAGACCAAACAGAGGAACAAGAGGACAGTGGGTATTCTTCCTGTAAGGGCATGGTGTAGTGTGGAGTGAGAATTCCACCACAGTGGAGAAAAATCTTTTATAGATTGTACCCCAGAAGTCATGCCTAGGAGCATGGCAGCCAAATTGGGAATTGTTTACAAGGGATAGCTCCAGATGAACCATCCAGATAGCACTAGACACAGGAATCACTCCCAGGCTATGGCCTGCCTCATTCTCCGAGGCATGGTAGTGGCAGGTAAGTGGGCTAAGAGAAGGGGGTTTTCACATATAAAAATATGTATGTTAAGTACAGAAAATATTAATTGAATGGATACTACAAACTTGTTTAGGAATTCTCTTGGAGGTTCTATGTGTGGCATTTTTTAAGGTGCATTACTGTGCCAGTGGGCTGCCCAGTTCAACTCACATGACACAAGATGTGATGTCTAGACTATTGCAGTTGAAGCCAGTATACCTCCTCCTCTTTTATCAATCTGTTTTACATTAAAAAGACAATAAAAAGTACTTATAAAATACCCAAAAAACATTTCATTGAAGGCATGCTGCACTACAATTTAGTTAAGTATTTCTTTCATAAGTACTATGTTATGGCTTTGTTGGAGTGTATTATGATGCCAGCAGCTGCCCACTTCAACTCACAGTACAAAATGGGATGTTTCTATACTATTTATCACTATTATGGGCTATTACCACATCCCTCTTCAGCAACCTGTTTCATATAAAAGAATGCAAAAGTAATAAAAAAGATATTATGCATGCAAGAAGAAAAAATTGTATTGAATGGATGCTACAATCTTTTCAAGTAATTATCTCATAAGTACTATGTGGAAGCCAGTTATTTACTTTATTTTGTATTCTGATGCATTCTTTTTATGTATAATATATCATTTGAAAATCAATGGTGCTATTTGGCTGCCCACATCAACATATAGTAACATTTTAGATGGTTGCAGACTTTGTC
This sequence comes from Neoceratodus forsteri, assembly GCA_016271365.2. Classification (NCBI taxonomy): domain Eukaryota; kingdom Metazoa; phylum Chordata; order Ceratodontiformes; family Ceratodontidae; genus Neoceratodus; species Neoceratodus forsteri. Next base: position 394,513,232 of record CM028135.1, on the reverse strand, counting down.
ACACCCAGGTAAAAACAGTAATCCCATAGACTGCTATGTCAGCACCAGCTACAGCAAGAAACAAGAATAAAAAATATCCATTGTTAAAATTAATAAAGTTTTCTCAACTGCAACAAAAAAATAAATAAACATATCCATTGCCTACATTAAGGCTTATTATATTGCTTGCCTATTTGTAGTCTGATTAACCGACATACCAGTGGCTAGATTATGAACAAAAGTTTTGGAACAAAGTTAAAAAAAAGTAAAGAAAAGAAAAGGGCCCAGAATTATTGCAGAAATGAATTTGCCACTGCCCACCTTCTTCTACAGTACCTTTACTTGCATTCAGCTCTAGTTGCTGCTGAACTAGAACGGTTTCCTTTGTGAGTTGTGTGACCTTATTACAGTATGTTGAGGGAAATAGGAACAGTAAATGCCTCATTCCCTATCCTATGCCTCACCAAAGCTATCCTACTGTAACAGAAATGGAGCATTTTCAATTGGTATGACAGGGCAGATTCAGATTCTGGTCCTTTTTTAAGCAAAAATTGTCAAACTCAAAGGAGGTCACTGCATTAATTCACTGCACCGTCGAGTTTCTAAGCTCTGTTAGATTCTAGAAGGGCTGATCTTTTGTTCCAATTATCTTTGGAATGTAGCTGATAAATAGCTTTCATTAGTCATCTTGTCTTACTGACACAGCAAGCTCAGTGCCTGATAACTATTGTTAGAACCTGTAATATATATATTTGTTTGCTTTTATTGACCATGTAGGTACACTAGACAGTGTTTGCCTATTTTCAGGTTCTACCCAGGTGGTTACAATGCAGTCAATACAACAGTGACAAGCAAAGATACAATACAATAAATTCTAATACAGTAAGGGCCATACATCCCATAACTACAACACAATAAGGACCAATGCAGCAAATTAACAAATACAACAGATCATGTTATAGAGCAGAAAGATTAAAACACAAAAGAAAAATACATGAGCAGGCCAGAAAGCTAGTGAGCTATACGCTGACTAGAATGCATAGGCAACAAGAACTGAGAAAGCAAACAAAATGCACAAGTCTTCTGGCACATTTTACCTAGTGATGGGAAATGTGCATGTACTGGTTTAGTTTAGACCTGCTGAATGGCAAGGCTAAAATTTCTGAGGGCAGGGGATACCCTGGAAGATCACATGCAGGTACAAACTGAGTTGGCCCTTAGGTGAACTCACACAGACATTTTAAACTGGGGGGGGGGGGAGCTATGAACTGCAAGCAGTAGACGGTCTGTGAGTTTGGGTGCAGTAGCACTAAAGGTCCATTCCCCCATGCAAGTGGATGTTTTAAGGACAATGAGAATATTTTTTTTGGATCTTTGGGGGTAGTAAATGTGGGAGGACTTGAGCAGGACCACAGTGGAGGTGGGGTGCCAGTCCTAATTATTTTGTCTGTGAAATAGCCTACAGCAAAGTGACAACTATTTATGGGAGATAGCCAACCTAGGCAACAGTATAGGTTACAGTGATGTGTTGCTCTGTTTAGTGAAAGGGCAAATCTGCAAATGTTATTGTAGGCAGTCCCCCACTTGGCAAGCAGTGACTTGGCAATACTAAAGCAAGATATGAGTCCATAGCTAAAAGAGGGGAGCAGGACACCCCTGCAAGCACTAGGTGGATACTGGGTGTAAGGCAATTTTTAACATGATATGCTAGACACAGCTTGACATTTACAGTCCTACAGACATTGTGGATGTGATGGGAAAAGTCGAGGTGCATATCAAGTGTGACTCCAACATATTTAATGATAGTGTCACCTTCAGGGGTGTTCCATCAGTCCACATGATAGAGAGGGGAGTGGGGAAGTTTGTTATTTTGGCAGGGGACCCAAGAAACATAGATTGAGTCTTTTTAGCATTCATAACTTGTTTTTAACGAATTAGGCTTGCAGTTTGTGGAAGCTGGGAGTTGATGAGATTTATATTCCTGGAACTTTGGAGGTGCACCAGGATTGCAGTTTGTAAAAGTCCTCTGAAGGATGGGCATTGATGAGATTTATATTCTTGGAACTGTGGAGGAGCACTAGATCATCAGTATACAATGTGATGTTACACTTAGTAATAACAGTAGGGAGGCTGTTTATAAACAATGAGAAAGGAATAGGCCTGAGAATCAATCCTTAGAGGACTGTGCTTACTAGCACACATCACACAGTGCAGTCGGTCTGGTCCGGTCACTGGATAGGAGGACTGGGTCAAGTCACATCAGTGTGATCTAGAGTGAAAGGAGGAGGATCTATCATCCTGCTGCCAGCCAGTACTGGGTAGGGTAAGTCCTCAGTGGCCAGGGTAAAAAAAGTAATGAGAAAGGCATACCATTGGGCAGGCAGCAGGTAGTAAGTAAGTAAGTAAAACTTTATTTCTTAAGCTCCTATCAGGTAGCAAGGCACTATACAATAAGATGAACAGACAAAATAATCAAAATAAACATGCATTTAAAATTTTAAAAGTCTTCAGAAAAAGCCTGGTAAAACAAATAAGTTTTGAGCTCAGATGTAAAAAGTGTGGGCACACTGTCAGCACTTCCTACTAAGGGTGCCTTGGAAGTGTATAGGTCATACAGGCCAGTCCGCCTGGCAAGTGAGGGTCTGAATGAGGAGACAGCCTACAGCTGTCAGCCTGTCAGCAAAATGTACAACAGCAGTGGCATAGCTATTTTTGAGTGGTTTCTTGGATTTCTCCTCAGCAGTGAGCCGGCTTTTACTATATGTGATAGTTACAATAAATGCCAGCTCCTGCTTAGCACAAGGAATTTGGTGGCTTGCACCATTCTCTTGTAATCATAACACTACTGTTTTGAGCTCAGAACAATAGTATTATGGACTCCAAACAACAGTATTACAGGATTTAGACAATGGTATTATGGGATTTTTTTTTGTAGCATATTACAGGATATTTTAGGATGATTTTCAATCCAATTATTTTTAATATTCATGTATTACATATTCATTAATTTCTGCGTAGATTGTAATTACACTTTGAAGAGAAGTAATGTGCATGAAAGAAAACTGTAATAAAAAAATTCAAAGTATGCCAGGTTTCCATAAGAATTGTCTTAAAGTTTGATTAAAAGATTCCATTTAGTTTCATAATGCTCAGTGGCACTACTGTGAAGTTACTCTAAGAAGTCTGTCAAACTCTAAGAAGTCTATCAAAATAAATTATTTAAGGCAAGACACCCAGAAATGCCATAACATGTTAAAGTAGCAGTCAGCAGTGAGAAACTTTTAAAGGGGAAAAGAAACACTGCAACACTTCCAGTTCTTATTTACTACCTTCTGTTCTCCTTTTACAGATCACTTTCTGACTTTGTTTTCTGTCTTTCTGGTCTTTAAAACCAGTTCTGTAGGTAGTCTCCTTTTTATGCCACTGTAAATGATCCAGCCAGTGACATCATAGGTTACAATCAGTCAGTGGCTTCTGACGCTAATGCTGTTACTTGCATGGACTGCTACTTACATTGCAAACTGAGCACATATTGGAGTTGCTCCATAAACATTAAAAGAGAACTACGGTACAGTTAAACTTACCAAAAAAAATGTGCAGAATGTTGTGATTTGCATGTGTAATCCTAGTGCATCCTTTCCTTTGTTTGATATTAGGATTTTTAATTTTTTTTATTTTCCTACTTTGTTTTATGTCCCTGGAGATTACTATGCTAGTTCCTTTTACTACATTTTTTCCCCACTATGCTTCCTGCCCTTGTGACCGTGATGTGTCGGAGACCACTGATTCACTGAGTGCTGACTTACTGTTCTTTAGCAGCACTGTGTTGGTAAGAGCCTGTTGTTCTGGCCTCAAATAAATAACACATTCTTATCTAATATTTTTTTGATTAGGTGTGTGCCTAGGTCTAGCCAGCAGGAGTGAGTGTTTTATTTTTAAAGCATCTCTTTTCATCACACCATACATAGCCATAAAAAGCACACAAGTTACCCTGAGGTTGGCAATGCTATATTTAGTGAAGATTCTGTATCTGTAAAAAACAGACTACTCAATTATCCCTCAGGTGTTTTCCAAACTGAGACTGTAGCCTTTGCTAGTGCTACTTGATAATGAGAATCACCTAAAAGAGCAGTTCGACTGCTGCAGACAGGACACTAAGTCAGAACTCACTGGGTTTGATTTTCAAAGGCCAGGGGATGATGTATGGCACTTGCATCAAAAAGACATGATGCAAGGGGCACCCTGCACCACATCATACAGCATTCCCAGTTTTGGAACACTGCTTGCATCCAAAGCAGGGCTTCCTGCACCAGATTAACTTGTGCCAGGCATGAGCTGAAGCTCTCACTGCACCAGTGTGTACAGGGTCCTTGCACTATAACACAGCTGCACTAATATTATTTCCCTTTTCAGTATTTTTGACATCTGATAGACCCAGCAGGGCTTAGACCACCCAGAGCTTGTCTACCAGCCATGTGTACTGATGCTGATGCCCACAACAACTCAGCCCAGAGCAGGCTGCAACAGTGTCATGGGGTATAGTGTACAACATGGTCAGGCGCTGTGGTTTTGGAGGAAGGGAGCCAGAGGGTTGACTGTGGCCATGGTATGGGGAGTGGTGTCACAGTCTGGTGGTGTGCTGGGACACTAGTGTACCATAACTATATGTCTGTGTGACAGGAAAGGATAAGAGGGCCTGACTGGGGCCACTGAAGGATGGGGGATGGGACCAAGCCTGCCAGATATATGGTACCAGTAGAGATGTGCCCTGGGGGTCTGGGAGGGTGTGGGAAGAATGGACAGCTTGGAGCCACAGTGGTTTGAGAGATTGGAACCAGTTTGCTGGGGTGCATTTCTCTTACAGGTGCACTAGGTTGGGAGGGATGCACAGGAGAGGGCAGTGACAGCAACTGCATGTATGACTTGGGGTATGCAGGGCATGTCCACAACACATCACTCCCCTTGCTGTCACAGTGGCAGTTTGTGGGATGCTATGCGAATGTCCAGTTGTCCAGTTGTGACTGTACAATTGTCCAGTGATACTTTGTACTATACTGTGGGATCTGCAGGATATAAGACTAGGTCATGTTATACTGCATGGCACCATCCGGTACCTAACTACAGTGTGGGTTCCATGCTACGGTCTCTCAGAGCTACATGTGGATCTCTCATGTGGCTGAAGACATGCCACAATGCCAACAGCCGTATTAGTAGTCCTGACAGGACATGTACACATACTGGCACATACATAGGCACCCAGGACATATACCTCCAGGACAACATTACCAGGGTACTGCAAAATGTGCCCCAGAGCCGCCACACTACTCATGCCTGCAGTCATCATATTTACTGTTACACATGTTCACATACTCAACCTATATGGTGGGTTCTGCCTGTCAGGCATCAGCAGCTCCACTACCGTAATGTGGTGTCCCATATTGTTGCTGGTCTGCTACACAAAACAGTCCCAGTCATGTGCTCTGATGTGGTCCAGGGCTGCGTAGACTTCTGTCTCGCAACAATTTGCAATGTGCATGTACTGTGTGCCAAGGGTCATATCCAAAGCACCTGCATGGCCTGTATTGTATGATGCTCTTTGCCAGGATCCATCATATATACCTGGCTCTATTCACCATCACCCTGCAAGAATCAGAGTCATGTGACATGCCAGCCCTGTTATTCACCCTCACTGTCCAAGGGGTGTTATATGCAGATAACATGGTTCTTGTATGCCTCATTGTCAGCTTCTGTACATAGTGCAAGGGACACCATCCGACGTGCTGTACCAACACCCAGATGCCACACCGGCCTGTGTGTATGCTATACAGGAGGTTGACTACTCCTGGGTTTGGCAGTCCCACTTTACCAGGGACGGCTGGATACTAGAAAAACAAAAAAGCACACTAGGAATCTGTGGTGCTGTCAAAGAACACACAACCAGGAGAAAACATCCAACTGGTACCACTCACCAATGCTGCATCAAAGGAACAGAAAAGTCACTGAATGTGGAAATATCCTTTATTTCCACATCAAAGACAAACAATCTGACCTTGATTGTTGTCTCTGATGCTGAAATAAAGGACAGACATTGGTTCAGTGACTTTTTTGTTCCTCTGATGCAGCGTTGGTGAGTGGCAGTGGTTTGCTTTTTTTTTTCACTGCTTGATACTCTCCACCTCACAGATGCTGGTGCCAAGTACAGCATTGTCTCTGCATGCACCCTCACATATAGTGGTACATCATCTCCTCCCAGGCAGGGTACTATGTCCCAGCTATTGTGAGCACTTCAGCACTCCAGAGGAGTCCATGGCTGCCCCTGCATACATTGGGCCAAAGTGTTCCAGGCCAGCAGGTGATGGCAGTTGCTGTCTAACCCCTCTTTTGTGCTTTTGTCTGACACAGGGTCCGCTTGTGGCAGTCGTGTACCTGTGATGCCAGAACTTTTTTTTTTTTCAAAATCCAGCACAGGGTACTGGCACACTAGGCTTTTCTGCACATGGCTGTCAGAGGTATCTTGAGTTGATCTAAGGGCCCACTGAATCAATGGTGTCCAAACATCACTGTCACATGGGACAGGAGGCATAGTGGGAAAAGAAAGCAATAAAAGATGCAATCATGGAGATTCTGGGGGGGCCATAAAGCACACAGATACATTTAGATAAAAATTCTAGAAGCAAAAAAGGAAAGGACACATACAAATTATAACACTCTGCACAACATATTTTGTTAACTTTGACTCTAGTTCTCTTTTAATGTAGAAGCTCATGCCAGTAGTGGTATCAGTGTCAGAAGTCACTGACTGATTCAAACCAATGATATATAAGCAATAAGACATGACAGGGTGTGGGTAGTAGTGTGATCACTGCATGCCCAGAGGTGTAATTAGCATGAGGCCACAGGCAGAGTGCCTTACTGCCCCATGGAAGAGCAGTGATCACACTACTACCCACACCATGGAGTCTCTTACTGCACTTATTAAATGGGCTTTTATATTTTAAATAAGTTTAATAATCATACTACATGTCATACCATGTAAAACTTGAACTTAATGTGTATTGTTTACCTTAAGTAGTCTTTCCACTTATTGGGAGTAGATTGCATTTTCTTATTTGAGTTAGGTCTTCTGATCTAATGTAGATTCCATAATTGTAGTTTAGTTGCAGGTACCCTGCATATCACCCTCCACCCCAATCCCTCACGTGTGCAATCATTGTGTGCCATGATAACGTTTTGAAAGGATGTCTATTGCTCTTTTTTTGTGCTGTCTTCTTTTTTCTATTTATAAAACAAGGCTGGTTTATGAGGGATAGGGCACAGCGAGAGATACAGCATCAATTACATACTGAAAGCTAACATGATTGCTTTAGCTTTCCTCATTTTGTCAATCAAGAGCAACAGCCTTGTTAATAAGCAAGGGAGGGACACAGAGATACATGAGAGTCACTCAGGAGCCTCTGTGTTTCTTTTCATTTGCTCATTCTTCTTTTTGTTTTTAAATTTCTATAATGAGATGTTTTTTGTGTTGTGGGGGAGAGCGAGCTGTATGAGAGACTGACCGATCTTGAATTGAAAGTGACTTGGGGAGTCACGTGATGCAAGTCTGGTAACAGCCTGGTCTTATAGCTCCAGCCTTCCACTCCAATATAAGGCTTTATTACATGTATTCCAGAGGATCTACTTCAATAATTATTCAGATTAATTCAGCTAAAGGTTTCTAGAACATTGTACATGGAAATTGGGGACAGATGGAAGCAGAGATGAGAAGAATTCCACCTAAACATACCCCGCCAGTATCCCCAGCGAAGGCCCTTCCGAAAAAAGCCAGAGTTTCCATACTCACGGGAGGCCCGGAGACTGAAATTAATAGTCCAGAGAATGAACCCCTGACATTGGCACAATTTCTTGCCGAATTCAAACCTTTTCGCTTGGAGCTTTACTCTGTAACGGAAGAACTGAAAGCTGTAACTCAGGCCTTAGAGGCTTTATCTCGTCGCACGGGGGATACAGAAATTAAAGTTACCTCCTTGGAGAAGCAAGTGGCTAAACGTGAACTGGAGATGGTGAACCTGAGGCAAAAAAATAACTAAATGGAATTGAAAATTGAAGACCTTGAGGGACGGAGCAGAAGGAACAACATGATAATCATCGGTCTCCCGAGAAAGAAGAGGGGCAGACACAATCTTGTTTGTTCAGAAACTCCTATGAAAAATCGAGGCCCTATGCTCTTGGAGAAAATTACACGATCGAGGGGCGACCAGGCGTTATGGGCAATGCCACCATCAGGCCCCTCCGCTGCACATTGATTTTACAGTTTCTGAACTATCAGGAAAGCAGTTTGTACTGTCTAAAATTAAGGAACTTAAAGAAGTGAAGTGGGAGGGACCCGTTAAGAATCACACAAGACCTGCCGTTATCGGTCAAATCAGAAAAGAGCCGAGTACCACCCACCGTAACCAAGCTGATAGCCTCAAGTACCCGCTCCAGAATGGGGTACTCAAGCGAGACTACAGTATTACTGTCTGGACAGTGGTCCAGCTCTGAGGATGCCCAGTCAGTGAGGAAGGGTTTGCAGGAAGCCCTCCCAGATTTATTCAAGCAAGGGTGAAAGAGGAGAGGAGTATCAGTCTTTAAAGCTGAAAGGAAATATTAAAAGTGCGTTAAATAAATAAAGACAAGAGATGAAATATGACGGATTAGTCCCCTATTATAAGTAAAATCACGGGGCTACAGGAGTAGTTAAGTCTGTTAACCCTGCAATCGGCTCTGTCTATTTGTATTTCCAGCAAGATGCAGATTCCCCACTTCGGCTTATTTATGAACTCATAGCATCAGAGCCACTTCTCACTTTGGGGATCTAAAAGGCAGACATGGTAGGCAGTTACATCTGGGGTTTTAGTTGCTTTCAGAAGCTGATTGGAACGTGCGGGAATCCGGAGAACCGAGGAAAGGCATTGATGGATTCAGACCTCAGCGCACTGAATTGGACTGTATGTAGTGTTTGTCTCTAGTAACTGCTTTCCCAATTTGGTTTATTAGGGATCCGGTCAAGAGGGAACCACCTTGTTGCTTGGGAGGTCGAGAAGGCTGTCCTCGTGGAATCTATCCTGGGGGCCCCGCTACTCTAGGCAGTCGACTGAGTCTGACTGGAGACTGGTATTTAATTATCGAATCTCCTCATTGTGATCATTTAAGTTATTCTGTTAAAAGGAACTGAGACTGTGTCACTATTAGCCACAAGAGGAGCCCCAATACTTTTCCTTTTAGTTGCGACCGTGATTTTAACGGTGTGGACTGAAATGCAAGTCTGTTTAGTTTACTTTTCATTCTCTCTTTCTTTCTTTTGGTAAAGAGTAACCCAAGATAGGGTCTGGGAGTAACTGTGACTGAGGAAGTAGTGACTTCAAAGGCATATAGATATGCTAAGGGGTATTTATTTTTAACTTCCTCATACTTCTGGAGAGGGGGGTATAGTCCTCGGGGCTGTGCAGTATAACAGCATGCTTTATTCAGTTTTTATTGTAACCTGATACTAAGGGGGTCTTGCTTAAAAACATTTGTGGAATTGGGATGGGGCTTTGTTTTGAGGGAGTTTCAAAGGATAGAGACCTGAAGTAAAGAATTTGATATTTGTGCAAATGGGGCAATGAGGGAACGGACTCTTTTAGGCTGGAGATCAGCTGATGCGTCAATTTGTTTACTAATGTAAGTTCGATGCTTAATAGTTCATGGTTAAATGACCTTCTTTAGACATATGAGTAGATCTTAATGGTTTCACAGGTTATAAAGTTAGATATAGAACGGTTAACAGGAGGGAGGCTGGAGGGAGATCAGGAGGAATGGAATCTTGGATATCATGGGCCGTAATGTAGTTTTGTTGGGGGGAGATTATACCTGAAACATATATGGGTCAGTGTTGTATGTGCAGTTGGGGACAAGAGGGTTAGATGGGGAATATATGGGATTACTAGAGAAACAGAGATGAGGAAGGGGAAAAGTAGAACTGGACTAAAGAAGAAGCACAGGGAAGATTGGTTCATCAGGTGGTGCTAAGGACAAAAGGGAGGGGTGCAATGGAGGTTACTATTCGACGGTATCATACTGGGCACTTGGATAATGGGTAGCACATATGAATTTATCATGTGGAACATTAAAGGGGCCAGGAAGAAAATAAAGAGATATAAGGTGTTGAGGCATCTGCAATTACAAGGGGGTCAGATAATATGTTTACAGGAAACACATTTACTTGAAAGGGAATCCAATTTGTTTAGATGTCAGTTTGTCGGCCAAGTATATACAGCTGGAGATAGCACAGCTAGTAGGGGGGTGGCCATATTAATTACCAGGAACATTGCTTTCATGTGTGAGAAGCAACTGACAGATCCTGGTGGGCGCTACATAATTATAATAGGTCTCTTAAATCAGACTAGGATAGTGTTAGGCAGTGTGTATTTCCCAAACGGAGATCCACGGGCTTTTATGGAATTATTAAATGTTTTGTCCCCATTTCTTCACCTGCCAATATTGCTGGGTGGAGACTGGAACTTACCATTTACTCCAGATTTGGATAAAGAGGTAACTAGGTAAGGGCCTCACCGGCACAGAGAGCTATTAGGGACCTATCCGACAATCTGGGTTTGTGTGACCCATAGAGGGTGTTATATCCTTCCGTAAGGAGTTTACATTCTTATCGGAAGTCCACAAATCCAGGTCCCATTGACTTTTTCTTGATGAGCCAGTGTATGCTTCCTGGATTGGTGCACAGCAATATTACTCCAGGATTATTTCGGACCATTCTATGGTTAGTTGCACCTTAATCTTGTTCCAACATTCCTAGACAGACCATCTGGAAACTAAACAACCAACTTCTCCACTCATGGAGATAAGAGATTGTATAGCTCAGAGAATTGAACAATATGAGAAAGAAAACTGCAAATCGACAGGTAGAGGGATATAGAATGGAGTGCACTGAAATGTGTATTAGGGTGAACTTATTCAAATCGTGAGCCAGGAAGAAACAGAGAGAAGGTAGGGCCAGGCAGTTGTTGACATAGATTAGAGAAATAGAAAATACTCTCAAAGGGCGCGCCAGTAGAGATTAGGGAGGAGCTAATCAGGCTGCGGCATCAGTATGATGAGATTTTGAGAGATAAAGCAGAATATGCCATTAGTAAAACAAAAGCTTTATATTTAGATCAGTGAAAATCAGGACGGCTTCTCGCTATGCACTTAAAAGCAGCAGAAGCATCCAGAATTATCCAAAGTATTACTTCCCTGACAGATGGGTCTATTAAAACCTCCCCTTATGAAATAGTTAAAGAATTCAAAAACTACTATAAGGATTTATATAGCCCTATGGCCCCCCTACCCAGTAGTGAAAAAGTAAGGGCATATCTTTCCTCATGTCAGTTGCCTCTGGTGTCAGAGGATCAAAAGGAAATGTTCTCTTCCCCAATTTCAGAAACTGAAATTTTAGAGGCAATCCAGATGCTTTCATTAGATAAAGCTCCGGGACTGGATGGTTTCTCACCTAATTTTTATGAATGTTTTGGTACACAGTTAAGCCCAGGGTTAAAAAGACTATTTCAGAGTATACTTTCTTCTGACACAGTAGACAACCATCTTTTTGAATCCCTGATAGTGCTTATCCCAAAAGAAGGGAAAGAACCTGATAAGGTCTCAAATTATAGGCCTATATCATTAATCAACTATGATGTCAAAATCTTAGCAAAGATTTTAGCGGTTTGTTTAGCTAAAGTTATGCCTAGGTTAATTCATCAGGATCAGGTTGGGTTTATGAATGGCAGAATGGCCTCAGACCATCTCCGTAAGCTGTCTCATGTCTTCTCTGCACCCAAGGATAGTAAATCTCCATGTGGACTGATGTCTGTGGATGCGGAGAAGACGTTTGACAGAGTGGATTGGAAGTTTTTATTTCTGACTATGGAGAAATTTGGCATTCCGCATTCTTTTATTAATAATGTGTTTGCTTTATACAGACATCCGTGTGTGAAAATATATTGCAATGGGGTATTCTCGTCAGGGTTTCCTCTCTATTCGGGTACAAAACAGGGTTGCCCATTATCACCCCTTTTGTTTAATTTATATTTAGAACCCCTCTTATTTAAAATCAGACAAGACCCTAGGGTTGTGGGGATAAAGATTGGATTGCTGGAGTTTAAAATTTCCGCATATGCAGATGATATTTTGCTTCATGTTACCCATCCTCGAACCTCAATTCCGGCTGTACTGGGAATTATTGCAGAATATAGCAAGCTATCCAATTATAAAATTAATGTAGGGAAAACCCAGATATTTCCACTTAATTCTGAGGGAGGATTAATATAATCAAAATGAACATTTTACCTAGGATTTATTACCCTCTAAACATGCTTAATGTGTGGCTACCTTTAAAATGGTATAAGGCATTACACTCAATTATTTCAGATTTTATCTGAGAGGAAAACCCCCATCGAGCCTACCATAAACTGGCTGCTCCCAGAGAGAGCGAGTTAAGACTACCACATTTTGGATTATATTATTGGGCAAGTAATGTCTGTAAATATTTACGATGGCTTGTGCCTCCCATAGAACTTGAGTCCCTGCCTTATGTACCTTCTTGGGTTAAATTGGAAATAGAATTGATAAGGGATGCTGGTATAGATCCGAAAGCTCTTCTCTATTCTACTACAAGAATACTGCCCCCTAAACTAACAGTCACCCCAATAAAAGAGTTCTTACGTATTCATAATCAGTAATGTGCTTTTTTGCATTATTCCTCGAATACAGATAGACACCAACCAATATGTCACAACCCTAACCTGAAGATTGGAGGAAGAATGATAATAGAATCCTGGCTCCCCCAGCTGAAAGACTTAAGGATAGAGGATATTTTACAGGGGGACAGGTGTCTTCCAGTTGCAGAGCTACTAGTTAGGTATCATATGGGACCTAATCAGACTTTCAAGGTATATCAGCTCAAGCATTTACTTGAGCAAGGTAAGCATAAATATAGGAAGGGGCACTTGATGGGGGCCTGGTTTGAATCTTTGGCTCAGGTGGTCTGGGAACCGCACTCGGTTTCCAAAGTATACAAGATACTGTATGACCAAGCATACGAGATATTGATAATAAACCTAGATTTTGGCTAGGTCAACTGGGAGTCAAGAGAGGAATTGATGAAATTTGGCGCCACGCATACCAATGTGTAACCCAGGATAGGTTACGGGTTATGCAGTTTCACTTTTTAAACATCCTGTTTTGGACCCCTTCTAAATTATACAAAACTGGATGTAGACCTGATCAGTCATGCTCTCGATGTCACCATGCAGTTGGGGATTTATATCATATCTTCTGGGAATGTCCACCGGTCAAAATGCTGTGGGATGAAATTAAATATAAGGCAGATCCATTATTGGGCATTGACCAGTATTTTACCCCAGAAGTCTGTCTGATAGGTGATTATACTGGCATTACAGTCAAAGTTAGAAGATATTATATGGCCTTGATTTCAGCTTCACTTAAGAAGGTGGTACTAAAGCACTGGTTGGATGACACCCCAGTTACTTACATGGAGTGGTTACAAGAACTGCTATCTAACTTGAATTCGGAAAAATTTGGGGCTAAGAGAAGGGATAGTCTTGCAAAACACGAATTGATATGGAGCTCCTTTCAAACGCTTTATTTGCTTCAATCCAGGCCGAGTACTGGAAGGTAACATAACACTGGTAAGCATACTGATGAACGGATCTTCCCAAGGCATATTAGTGGGGGGGGTGAGAGGTTTGGGAGGGAAGGTTGGAGGATCATAGGGGAGGGGAGGAGGTTTTACAAGAAAATGTCTAATTTCTTTCATAATGTAACACGTGTTAGTTCTTTTTTATGCTAAATAAGTCTCTTTTGAAATGTCTTTATTTTGATCTGTTAATAATAAATTCAATAAAGTTGAATTTAAAAAGAAAGTGACTGATTACTGTACTCTGATGTTCTTTTTTTTCTTATTTAAAATGGACTTTACAGGGAGCAGTGTTACAGTTTAGTGTATGTATAGTTTAAAAAGAAATGGAAAGGACGGACACTCCAAACCACCACAGTGCCTGCTAGTAAACAATGGCAAAATGGAAAAGTTATAAACACCACTGTTCATTTTCACCAGCTGGACATGATAAGCAAGCAACCACTTAGCATTACCCTTCTGATCTATGCCTTTTTTGGAGCTGGGCTCTGGGTTTCCCTTCTTCAGTGGCTCAAGAAACAAAGCTATTTCTACACTTTGTTTATGCTGCACAGGGCATGGGGGAGGGCAGCATTCTGTGTTTTATTCTCCTGGGCAAAATATAAATATCATGTTGACATGATTAAAAAGTGCATCAGCTGTGTTGCACATATAGAGGTTATGAAGTTGAACACAGAAAAATTGGTGGTGATTTTTGCAGGTGTCTTTTTCCAGTGTAAGTTGTATTATCCAGTGAGAAAACATGGCTGCAAAATATTTGCTTAAAATTCTAAGGTGCACAGTGATCTTGTGGTGAGGCTTAATACCAGCATGACCATGGGTTGTACTACATTCATGCCTGGTCAAGTGACTGTTTCTAGCTCATTAGGAAATAAGGATTTTGGTTCCTATTTTATAATACTGATTGGTGCACTTACAATGGTGCAGTAGGAGGGCTACAGTACGCACAGAGATGGTTTTAAAGGCTAGTGAGACAGAAAGCAAAGTCAGGAGAGATTTGCACAGCATGTGAACAGATGGTAATCAAACACCAGTTAGAAATGTTGAGGTGTTTCTATTTTTCTTTAGTTTTTTTATTTAAGAGCTGATGGATATGCTCAGGCTGATAGTTGATATTACAAAGTAGCCATCAATCTGTACAGTGAATCATCAAGTTCTGCAAGTATCAAAATGGCAATGTATCTTACTTTTACTGAGTAAGCACCACAGGAGCCTAACAGAATACAGCATTAGGAAACTGAGACATTGTAAATAGCTTGGCCTCTTTTGTGATGTAGACTCTACATTGTAGAAACTACTGGGTCCCTTTGTCATATGCTCTACAGCGTACGACAAAACTGTGCAACAGTAACAATGCAGTAGGGAAGAGCAAGAGCGTGCAAAACTGTGAAAGGCAGTATGTGCAGTAGTGCACCCTCTCACTCTCCCAGACAGAGGATAAGACCCTGCTGGCACAGGGTCTGCTCAAGCAGCTGCCGTGGGCTCGACAGGATGAACCTCTGGCAGCAAGGGAAGCAGGCAGTGTGTTTGGAATTGGGTTTTGATTCCCAGTCCCAGGTGCATGGATGTTTACCTTTTTAGCACTTTGTGCGATTTTACTGTTATCCCCACCCCCAGAGTTAGATATTTTACTTGGGAGGGTCCAGGGCATATCCCCATGTAACAGGGGTGCAGTGGGTAGTGCCCCTTGCAGAAACGTCTTATGCCACTGGCAATATATTGCACTCGTACTGGCAGCACGGTATTGCTGCGGCATAATGTCTTGCAACATTATGACCCGTGCCATTGTAGAGCTCCCCTGTTTAGGCCATTTAGTGAACTAGTCCATTTTCACTAAACTGTGTTATTAAAAGGGATAAATCAAAGTTATGAATAGAGTGAAGCTGAAAGGAAAATAAATGTATATGTACAGTATGTGCTGTAT
Organism: Neoceratodus forsteri; assembly: GCA_016271365.2. Lineage (NCBI taxonomy): Eukaryota > Metazoa > Chordata > Ceratodontiformes > Ceratodontidae > Neoceratodus > Neoceratodus forsteri. Next base: position 394,497,597 of record CM028135.1, on the reverse strand, counting down.
GGACACCCTGTTTGTTTTTTATGTGTGAGACTTCAAACTTAATACCTATACTTTAAGTACTAGAATGGTTTCAATTGGGACAGTGCATGACTTAATTTGCTTACTAAGATGCAGTCTATAATTTCTTGTAATTCTTAAAATGGGATTCAAAATCCTGTAACTTCATTGTTCAAGGTAGTTCACATCACCCTGTATTATTTCCAAACTACATAACTTTACTCTTTTTAAAAATACGTTAATGTCCATTTTACGAGTAGAATAACAAAGCAGGGTAGGGGGTTAAGTATACATTTTTTTATAATCAGTGAGATTATTTGTATCCAGGGGACAAATATGTGAGGATTCATTATATGTAATTGATTATTCAGAGGAAAATAACCAAAAATTAAAAAAAAAACATTAAAAACATGTTAGCCCTCACCAGGTGGCCAGGAATACTTCTTGGCTCACCCTCAGTCAATTCCCAAACTCCACATCCTCCTCTGTTGTCCCAGATGAGTTGAATAAAAACAGGAAAAAACTGCAGGCTCCTAGCACTCTGCTAGTTAAAAAAAAGATACCCCTTCCCCAAATCCCTTTTTAGAGCTGCATGGGCAGAGCCCTGCAGTCCTCTTGCAAGAACTAGGAGGAAAGCAGCATGTGAATGAACAACCTCATGAGGTGACAAAGCCGCTCTCGAGTCTGTGCACCATGACCCACTTTACTGCGACTACTTGACCTGGAGGAACCGCTCACATTTTGTCACTGAACAATTTTAATTTTGGGGCGGTCATTGTATCTCTCTGTGCCTGTGCATAACATTTGCATTTAAAAGAAGTGATAAGTTGTTGAAATTCCCATAGTAACTCCTTTCAAAGGCAACAAAATGTATTCCAACCTTAGCTGTCTGTGCCTTGTGCATAACTGAATTAGAAGTCTTTGCTTTTAAAAAGAAGTGATAAGTAGTTAAAATTCAATACTGTAGTAACTCCTTTCAATGGCAATGAAAATGTGTTCCGACCTTAGCTCTCTGTGCCCTGCATAATTGAGCTTGAAGTCATTTGCTTTTAAAAGAAGTGATACGTGAGTTAAAATTCCTGTAGTAACTCCTTTAAATGGCAACAAAAATGTGTTCCTTCAAGCACTTTTCACTCTGCCATGTAAGGTTCATCCGGTGGCACTCACTCCAAAGACAAAGTAAGTAAAACTGCCAAGCTAAACAGCATATTACAATGAAAACAATTCACCTAAATAATGTTTTTTTTCCTGTGTAGCCTTTGCATACTGTAAAAGCCTAGTCTCTGCTGGGTCAGCAAGGGGAGTGATTTGTTGGTTTTCAATAGGCAACAAGACTGACAGTATGCAAATAAAGGCATTGTCTGAATACAACAAATAGCTTCTTTATTGCTCTCCCACCCTGAGACAAACTGCATCCAGAGCCTTGGAGCCTGCAGCAGTCAGCTCAACCCCTTTATTACTACTGACATTTTTTTCTGCTTCACCAAATGTAAAATATTATTTTATGCACTACCCCTCAACACCCACACACTATGGCTTATCTCATCTAAACAGAAAGAAGCCTGCAGCGAATCTGAAAGGTTACATTCTGGAATGGTCCCTGATACAGTATATTCTGAAATAATGTTTTAAAATAAGCTGGGGTCAGAACTAAACACAGAAAGAAATGTATTGCTTAAGCGATTTACACTGAAAGGGAACTAAGTAGTACTTTACGTTCCACATAGTGATTAAGACAGAAACTAAATAAATTAGAAGCTTCTGATCCTGAAGTTAACCTTTCAGATCTGAGTAAGAGCTGTATAGGCTGTATGCACACAAGGATACATATGGTGGCTGTAACCTCAACAGTTCTTTTTGCATTTCTTTGGGTTTTTTTGAATGCATTTTTGCCAACAGTGAACATTCTTTATGCTGCCAAAAGGTAGTCATTGTCTTCCTGTGAAGCGGCAACAATAATGATGCCCCTTCAATAGTTTGTGCAATATTGTTGAAGGAAAATAAATGATTTAAGTCCCAAGTCTTGAGCAAGTAGTTGTACTTACTGAATATGACATTTCTGAGTGCATCCTTTAGTACTTCTTTAAATTGTCTGTAGCTGCCACTAGACTGAATTACGTGATAAAATAATTACTTAATTTGAGGATGCTGAATGCAGTGGATGATAGTTAAGAAGTAACACCCCTATACTGTCGACATTGGGTTACTAAAACAATATGGCACAATTTATATCTGTAACTTGTTGGAAAATAACTGTACCAAGAAGACGTCGAAATTGTTAGCTACATTTGTGAGCTACTTCTTGGATGTTTAATAAAAAGTAATATGGTGGATATTCCACAAGCATGCATGCTTTTCAGTGGAATTTTTTGGTTGTGGTTGTTTGGTTCAATCACAGAGTGTCAAGTGATCTGATCCAATTTGGTCTCTGCTGTATGTATAATCAGTTTCTAATCACACCTGCATGGTATCCCTTATTTCAGGGTTTATTATTTACTGTTGAGTAAACTGTACTGAAAAATTGCTAACTCAAGGTATTTCCAACTCATTCTGACTGGCAATCTAGAACATAGCTCCAATGTGTGAATACAAGGCCAGAGAAGATTGTGCTGATGTGTACTGCACAGTACAAGGGATCCATTGTATGTACAGTATGGCATGATGCCAGTAAGATGGAAGATTTATACAGTGCTTCAAATCAGCACCTACTTCCTGTACTCAGTAGTAAGTGCAAGTTCATTAGGAAGTGCCAGTTCATTTTGCTGGTAGAAAATATATCTTAACAATATCGCCTATTCTTTGTTTTTGAGAAAAAATAAATAAATAAATGGCATCTCACATTCCGCTTATGAATGAGGAAGACTGAAAGCCACATATTATATTGTGTAACTTTTCTGTATCTGTTGCTTGCAGTTGCTTAAATGACAACCTCGGCACCTCCAGAATTATACTGCATTCTACAGATGGCAACAAACCACCATCTGAAGGGACCGTGATTTTAGATAAGTTGTGTCAGCGGATATGGCTCACTCTGACCTGCTATAGAACAATAGGGGTAGAAGATGTGCAGCTCACAGCATGAGAGAATCTTGCTCCATAGCATGCTGCAGCCTGCCATTCACTGCCAAAAAAATCAGGACATAATTTCCTGCACTTTTGTCACCTCCTGCCCACACTCCTTCCACTGATAAAGAGCTTAGTTTATGTGTGTGGACATGCATACCTGACTCTGGGCAGGGCGAGGAGCTTTGTGAATGGGCTGGCTGCACCTAAGCAATGAGCAGCATATAAATCCATCACAAACTCATGCTTCACCCACTTAGGACAGCCTCAAGCACAGCACATCATGCTGCCTCAATGTCTTCATTTGCTGAGTGAAAGGGAGCGCTCCCTGTCACTCAACAAATGACAACATTGAGAGAGAGTAATGTGCTGTGTTTGAGGTTGTCCTGAGTGGGTGAAGCATGAGTTTGTGAAGGATTTGTATGCTGCTCATTGCTTAGGTGCAGACAGACCCTTTATTATCTATTATTCAGTGTGGTTTGCTATACATTGTACAACATAGTTGAAATAAAAATAAAAATAAATATAGTATCTTGCATCCCATAGAGTTGCATCCTGCAGAGTTGTTGATGATTCTCTGCCCAGTGCCAGCCCTCCCCACCCCTTCTAGAAGCTTTTTCTATTAAATTTAAAATAAAATCAATATCCATGCACACAGTATCTCCTGAGTCTGGTAGCCCTTCATGTCATCTAACACTCCTGTTTTTCTACCTGAGTCCTCTTGAGTAGTTCCTCCTGGGAGCTGGAACCACACCATAAATTGCAGAGAGACCCAGAGGAGGATGGCTCAAAGCAGAGTAACAAGGGCTGACCATGTAGTTTTTTTTTTATTTCACCTGAGAAAAAAAAATTGCTTCGGTCCTGATGGAAATAAGTTCTGATTTCTCAGATCTGCAACAAGAAGGGAGTTATGCAATATTTTCAACAACACACAGCATTCCAGTTTCAGGTCAGGGAAGGGGGTGAGATACTGTAAATGAAGATCCACCATGATTTTAGAAATAGCTGACTCCTAGCTGACATGTGCACATGAAAGCACTATTAAATTTAAGGGGGACCCCAGCTGACTGGTTAGCATGCATTTACAAAGCACTTCAAGATTGGGGGGGGGGGCTGACATCAGGCTGAAAAATATCAGCAACTCTGTAGGATGCAACTCCATGGGATGCAAGATAATGTTTTTTTTTTTTATTATTACAACTACGTCCTATGTTATACAGCAAACAGCACTGAACAATAGCTAATAAAGGTGCTGGCTGCACGCAAGAAATGAGGAGCATATAAATCCTTTACAAACTCAACCTTCTCCCACTTGTCTTTCTTAGGACAGCCTCAAGCATAGCACATCACTCTCTTGATGCCGTCATTTGCTGAATGAAAGGGAATGGGCCAACATAGCTGAGAAGAGCAGCTTGATTGTTTTCATTCAAGTAACCAGGAGCAGCTTGAAAAATGTATTTCAGTAACACAAAAAGACAGGAGGCAGCACTGAATGTATCAATTATGAGAAGGATATTTTACATTTACCATTGATCTTTAACTCTTACTATTGCCATTGTAGGAGCAACAGAATACCAACATGAACCGGCTGTCAGTTGAGACTACAGCCACTGAAGTAATACCAAACTGCACAGATTATTTAAAATACAGCAGATCACACTGCCAACCAGGTTTAAGAGACAGCAGATAGCGCTGCCATTATAAATTCAAAATAACATCGTGAGCCGATCATAAAGTAGCTAGAAAAGTATCAAACTGTCAACCAGGAACTGACGGCTTTCAAAAAGTGTAGTCAGACCACTAGCCAGCCTCTCTGGTAAGCCATGATGTCACACCCACAACATGTGGTAAGCATGCACTAATCTTTTCAGCAAGGAACAGTAAGAATGCTGGTAATCTTATAAACTGTGCCAAAAAAAAAAAAAACGCTTTACTTTGTTTCTGGGCTCCATAGGGACAACTCCAGGAGCCAGGTAAATCAGTAGATACCCACAAACCAGCTTTGTAAATAATCTGAGTATTTCATTTCCTACTCTATAGTGCAAGTGAGCTGTGATAAAATCCATTGGCTTTAGTGTAATTATGTCCTTCCTCTAAAGCACAGTGACTGATCATTATGATACCCTTTGAAAGTAGCTTAGTAATGAAAATACATGGCACAGATGATCTCAGTGAAATAAAAGCATACTTAAATAGAATAGTCACAACAGGCAGATTGATTCTTTACTTGGTCAGAAATATGTTTAGAGAGTCACAGGAGTTGTCACAGTTAAAAACAGGGTAGTACTAAGTGGGGGGCCCAGACCCCCCCAAAAAATGGTAGTTTCAGTAACACCTACAAGACCGATGTTTCAGCAGCATCTTTGTTTGCTGTTGAAGGAATAGTCTAAATAAGTAGATTTATTCTTTTCAAACATATTTAGAAGGCTACTGACGCTTTTTCAATAAAAATCAGGAAATCATTTCAAATGCCTGCTGGGTGGATTTCTCAATGGTTGTGGTAATACAGAAGAAAGCAAAATTAACATTTTTTGCAACAGTAAGAGTTAGCAGATTTGATTATAACAAGACTATTCAGGAAGATGGCTGAGGAAGAAAAAAGAGTAACATTCTAAGCACTGTTTTGGCCGAGTTCTGCTGGCATGTGACAGCAGCATAGACAAGATTTATATTATCTTGCCTTGGCAAGTACAGTAGCTATTCAGTTTTAAGGAATTAGTGAGAATGTATAAATTTTCTTCTTGGAACTGTACCCTAGAGCTTATGCAAGACCTTTCTATTAATAGACAACAAAATAAAATCAGATACATTGTTCATCAGTTACAATAACAACTTTTTTCAATGTGCAATAAATGTATCATTTAATGTGCTTTACACTGGTACACTGTAAACATATTTACCGAGGGATTTATGTGACAAAATTTTCTGAGTTTAACAGTGTCTGTCTAATCTGAGTATTTAAAACACTGCTTAACCATGGAACAATTGCCAAATCCTCTAAAAATAATTGTGCTACTGTTGGGTTTTAGTCATCCAGTAGGCTATTTTATGACATGGGGCTTGTCACTCTTGTGTACCTATTATATTATCAGAGGCAATAGGAGCATATATCCATGAGCACAGAAATATAGAATAATTCATGGGGATGTATAACAAGGATTTTATTCACACCCGCTGTGTTTGATGCCCAATAAACCCTGAGGGTGAAGCCCGAGGGGTTTATGTGAGCATCACACATCGAGGGTGTGAATAAAATCTGAGTTGTCAGACTTCACCATTTTTTTTTTTTATATTTACTGATTTAAGGCAGGTAAATAAGAAAAAAATGAGACATGGTGAAATGTGGAACTTTAACATTTATTGGACATGAAAACAATTAGTAACTGTAACATTTCTGTGACTTTTTGAACAATTTGAATTAAAACAGATAAATAAATAAAATTTTCAATATTTGTAGTTGTTTATGTTTTATGTTAGCCCAGTCTCCCTTGCCCTCCCCCCTCTCGCTTTATGGTACTTAATTTTAACGAGTGCAAGAGAATGGAACTGAACAGAAAAATATTTCTAATGCATCAGAAAGTACTTGTGCTGTACAGACTCTTCGGTCTGTTGCTGTGTCAGCCCTCTTCATTCTGTTGCCGTGTCAGCCCTCTTCAGTCCATTGCTGCGTCAGCCGTTGTCATCGAGATTGTGTCACATATGAAATGTGAACTGGTTGTTATTTTATGTTGAATTTTTTTCTTTTTTTTTCTGACACTTTTCAGACCAAACTGTGCCCAACATTTTTTTTCTTTGATGTGCTGAGGAGGCTGTGTTTTGCACTGGTGGTTTCCCTGTGGGAGCATGAGGGAACGTCTGGACATTTGTGTGAGTGTATTAAGATCTATTTTAAGAACGGTAGTTAACATAACTCCATTATTCACACATGTGAATAATGGAGTTTTTGAGATTCTGCCAGTGGGTGATAATAGGCACTAACCAGAAAATATAAGACATTTATTATTAAAGCATACTCTAGTGTGTTCTAGCAGGGATATTCATTTAACTTTGAAACATAAATGGCAATTGTTATTGATCAAGCCATTCATATTTTGGGAAGGACTAAGGTTGTGCCAGCTACGTTAAAGACTCAATACAATGCCAGCTATTCCCCCTCCCCTCGCTGGTATCCAGGTCTCAGGCCATTACACTCAAACTCACACTGGGTCACTCTCAAACCCCCCTTCTTATCACAGCAGCCTACATTCCCCCCAGAGACCAGAAAGTAGCCTTCCACTCAATCTTGTCCTATCTCGCCACCTCCCACAACAAAACAAAAGAATTATCCTTGTGGATTTCAACATCAACTGGTTGGCTAAGTCAGTCTCCCCACTTATAGGCACAGCTATAGCCCAAGACTTCACACAAGTAGCCCCCTCCCACTCTTCTGGATCCCCACTGGATCCTCCTCCCTACTGGACCTAGTCTTCACAAACTGTCCCCATAAAATACTAGCACCACAGTGTTACCAAATGTGCTTATCAATTACTCCCCAGTTCTCAGCACGTGGTCCTGCAAAATGCCCAAGATCCCCCCCCCCAGGGTAATCTTCCATCGCAAACTTGGCCTGGCAAAACTTGCCCTCCTAAAATCTCATCTCAGGTTACTGGACTGGCCCTTCTTAACTAATACCCTAGACCCTGACCTAGCCCCTTGACCTCTTCATTTGCACCTTCAACACTGTTCAGACCAATTTGCCCAATTTTCCAAAGGATGGTCAAAGGCAACCCTGTCCCTTGGATCTCTGACAGTCTCTTTGCCCTGATGCAGACTTGTGACTCCCTTTGGCACCTCTCAAACAAGACTTACCATCCAGCTGATAGGCAGAGGTATAGAGAGGCCTGTAAAAATGCACATGGGCAATACACAAGCCAAGGCCGAGCACTATAAAGCTGGCCTCACTGCTACCTAGGACACAGGGTGCAAATTCTGGAATAACATCAAGGAAATCAGTGGAAAATAAACAACACCCCCCAACCTGATAGCTGTTGATGGGCATCTAACCTCTAACTCCACCAGTATAGCCTCGGCCTTCAACCAAGCTTTCACTAACCTTAACCATGTCCTCCCTTCCAACTTCTTCAACCCACCCCCTGACCAGTCCCCCCCTTCCCAGCCTACCCCACTTTCATCTACGGTGCATCACCCTCAAAGCTGCAGAGCCTTATCTTAAAAATGCGCTAAGACACGCTCACTATAGCGGTGACTCCTTAGATCTGAGGCTTCTCCAGCTTACCCTCCATGACAAACTCTACCCCCTCACCCATATTCTCAACCATTCTCTCTGCCAAGGCAAATTCCCCTCCCTTCAGAAATCTGCCTCCATAACCCCCATATTTGAGAGTGGGGACCATATTGCCACCAATAATTACTGGCCCATCTCTATACTCCCCTCATCCAAAGTTGTCAAGCGCATTGTCTATGATCAGCTCACTGACCACCTCAACAGACATGATCTTCTCTGTAAAAAGCATCATGGCTTCCACAAAGACACAGTATGACTACAACCCTCCTGGAATTTACCACAAACATCCACTCCACTCTAGACAAAGGCCACACCACTGGCGCTGTATTTGTTGGCCTTACTAAGGCATTTGACACCATCAATCACTCCCTCTTGCTAGTCACTCTCTCCAGCATTGGCTTCTCACAGGATGCCCTACACTGGTTCAAAGACTACTTATCGGGTAGGTGCCAACAGGTCAAAACTGGCACTACCCTATCCAATAGGCTTCCAGTTCTCTCAGGGGTCCATCCTTGGGCCACTTCTTTTCAGTCTTTACCTTAACTCCCCCCCAGCACCTATTCAGGCAACCTACTGCTATATGAGGATGATGCTGTCCTTTATGCTTCCAGCCCTGACCCTCTGCAACTTCAACAAACCCTCCAGTCCTCCTTTAATGAAGCTGAACAGTGGTTCACTGCTCAATGCCTCATATTGAACTACAAGGAGACCAAGTTCATGATTTTCACCCAGTCCCAGAACTCTAGGAAGAAACTTTGCCCCCAGGTCCTAACTGCTGACCTAACCCCTCTTGAGCAAGTGGATTACTTCAAATATCTAGGAATCACCCTTGACCTGGCTCTCAATTTCCACCAACACATACACCACCTGTTCACTGCCCTTAATGTCCCTTTGACCTGCTCTACCAGTTTAAACATTGCCTTACCCAAGACACCCTCAGACTTGCAGTCTCATCCTCTATCATCTCCCTACTAGACTATGGCATACTCATATATAGTGTTGCCACCACCTCGGCCCTTAATAGGCTCCATCTCTCCCTCAACAAAACCTGCCGCCTTGTACTGGACTGTGACCACCTCACTCATACCTGCTTACTTTATAACTCCATTAACTGGCTTAAGTTAGACAATAGGATCCAGTTCAACACCTGTCTTATGGCCAAAAAAAATCACCCTAGGTCTCTCCCTGCCTGGCCTCACCTCGTTAATCTATCCGGCCACAGCCCAAAAAGTAACTCGTAGCTCCGTCAGTAAGCTTTTCACAGTTCCCCAATGTCAAACCTCCCTATTTCAAAGGTTCTTCAGCTTCAAGGCTCCCTCTTGGATAAATGGCCTACCCGGCTTCATCACAAACGAAAATTCTATTGGCCTCTTCAAAACCCACCTTAAGAGACCTCTCTAGTCCTCAAACTGCTGCGACTGCTATTGAACTTGTCACCCGCTCCTCCCCCACAATGACAATGGCCTCTGGCTGGCTTACCCCTGCCTTTACTATATACTTATCTGTGTCACCCTAAGTTACTCAGGTCCTGATTGCTAGCCTCACATTGTACTCTTACCATGTATCTAGCTTATTTTGTACTTTTACCATGTGTTTAGCTTGTTCTGTTTCCTGCACTATATGTTTACTATAATACTGTACTGTCCAATATACGTGATATGGAACCTTTGTAAATGAGTCTTTGACTCAAAGGTACTTTCCTAATCCTAAATGAATAATCATATGAAAGATCAGAATATTGTGACAAAAACCTGAAATAGCACTCATCCTCCAGATGCAAGACTGATCCCTTGGCAAGTCTTTAAAAGTGTTTATATTATTTACACTTATATATTTTGCAATTTAATTATTCAGAGATTTATTTTCTCATTATCTCAATTAAACTCTACATTAAATTTTATTGTTATTGTTTTTCATGTTTTTATAACATGCATTGCAAATAATAATGCAATGTTTCCTGAGGAAGTAACAACAAGTTGTGAACCGTTAATTCTCCAGATATCATAGTGGCTATTTAATAAAATTATTTCATTGGGTAAGTCAGATAGTCTATTTTGATTTTCTTGGGAAAATCAAATCAAGTCTGTCTCCTCCATGGTGAAAATTTGTATTTTTATCATTTACTGGATCCTAGTTCTGATGGGGTATGGATAATTTCTCTTGACATAAAAAACATTGACAGAATTCAAAAATAGAAAGCTGTTGAGTTAATTATTGCTTGTTCCTGTAGGAGTTTATCAACTGTGTATCCATGTTAGAAAGAAAAAAGTAACATTGTCTGTAAACTCGTGCATTTTTATTACTTCTCCCTTCTCACTGGATTACTGCCCCCAAAAAAAAAATAAAATGACTGCATTTTTTTGGATGACAATATGTTGGTGAAAAGCTGAACTATGGGAGTGTACTGGTACAAAGGGTTTATTTTTATTTTCTTTTACAAGTTTCTTATGCACAGTTCCACAAAACTTATAAGGACAATTTGTACACACGTATTATCTATGTACATTTCTTCAGGACCATGCATGATTAAGCCAGCAAATAGGAAACCACAGAAATGAGCCACCATTCCTCCACAGCTCACAGTAGTAATCCTACTACTAATTTAAATGCTATCTTTAAATATACTGTACAAACTACATAATGGCCTTTGGTATTCAGCAGAGACTCCCCCATGGAGGAAATTAGTGGGCATCCATGGATTTACCAGCATCCTTCCTGGAATTGGTTATCATCATTCAGAAAACCCAGCTTGGTAACTTGGAATTTGATTAAGGGAACATTTTGGAGGGATAACTCTTGTGCTTTCACTCTAATGGGATAATGCTGTGGGGATGCAGTGAGTTAGTGTCTGAAGTTTAATAAAGGAAACCCACACCTAGTGTGTGGAATGAGAAGAGTAGTGATTGCTGAAAGACTGGCAGATTGCCTCAAGGTCATGAGGAAGCTAACCCTTCACTGGAAACTAAAGGAAAGGGATATGGAATAATGAAACTAGTAGACCTTAGGCAGCCACAGTGACAATAGTTTTTAGAGGTGCTACCTGCGCAGTCTGCACGCTAAATTAACATAAGTGGGCTTAGGATTCCACCTTCTGGCAGCCAAAGTCTTAAATATATTACACAGAGAAGTTCTACTGACAGTGGGTCTGAACAGCTTAAGCTTCCCCAGACCATTGGACTTTAACACCCAAATGGACTGCTGGAAGGTACTGCAGGAAGTAAGTAATCTATAGAGAAGAACCCTGGATTGAGACCTACAGAGAAGAACCCCGCAGATGTGATGTGAGACTCACCCCAAGATGTAGACTTTAAGGGAAGTGAGTGAACATGTTACCCATGGTGCAAACCCTGAGGGCAAGATTCTCAGATTATGATGATGGCCAGTATGAATGTGTTCATAGAGACTCATAGCATAGAGGCATAAATGGTTTAACTTAATGTTGACAGGTGAAGTGGAAACTGATATGACCGAGATTGACAGAATGAAGACTGCTGAAAGGAATAATTGATTCTGACTATCCTAAAACTGTGTATGATTAATTGTATTTTAGTTGTACCACCAGGATCTTTACCAAAATAGCAGTTTGAAAAAACGTTTAAAAACTAAATAATTACACAAAATTCCTATAAAAGAATGTCTCACAAGATGAAACAGTAATTGTGCATTTGCAGTAAAGGCAAGGAATATTCGGCCTAATCCAACCACAAGACCCATGCACAATGTGCAAGTCAATCCATGACTACTGCAACTACAGTATGGATGTTGTAAAGTTTTAATTCACTGGTGAATTTGTAGATTTGTTTTCTGTTTAGTAGGAAATTTGTCTTCGGTAACTTTGCATGGCAACTTCACCTGTAACTTCACCCTTGGGGTACACCAAGGTGGCATGAGTCAAAATGAGGTTACTGATACACAAATGTCTCAATGTCAGCAGGCCTGTGTCTCCCAACTCTGTAGCAGCCTGAAAAACCCTGTGCCCCCCATGATACCACCACCACCAGCTGCATCCATTTATCAATCTCAGTAAGGAGCAATTCTAAAGTTTTCTGACCCATTTCTGATCCAGTTATACACTTCATTGCCAGTATGGCATGTTGGCAAATACCCAGAGTGTTGCTACTGTACCACTGCAGTTATGCTTAGTACAATGTGCCATAATGCACAAATAGGAGCTACCAGCTCTTTGGGCATTGGTTCACATATGCATGGGGATTCTGAAGGCAACAGGGTATGGATTACCATGTCTGGCATTAAAGATCAGGATTGTAACAGGTAGAGAAGTATGTTGTGAGGCTATCCGCATTTGGGTCTGGTACACACCATCAACCTTCTAAATTGTATGTTCTCTACATAGAAGAATGGCAGCAGATACATTGTCAGCATTTCAATGATTGCTATATTCACATTTTGTTCAGTAGCATGTGTGGGTGTTTGGCATGGCCCTCAAAAAAAAACATGCCGTGAATTATAGCCTGGACTTTTCTGGGTGTTTGGCTACCAAACAGCTTGGCCTGGCATGGTGGCATAGCCAGTAATGTAGCCTGAGACTAAGGGAGATTCACAGATGATGCTCAAAAGAAAGCGGTGATATGGAGTGTATTCTTTTTTTTTGTCATCTAAGTTTATTAATTTCTATGCAAAGCATACAGATGTACAATTGCATTCCATACATTAGTATAAAGCAGTCGTCTGTTAACTTTATATCCCCCCCCTAGCAGGCAAAATGATTCTATTGGTACAAGAGACCTGATATAACTTTCTGTCATGCTCAACACTCCCATTTGGAAATGGAAACGCATCATCCAGATCATGCTCAGTAGCACCGCCACCAGCAGTCATGGGGTCACTAGCAACCTCTTCCTCAATCACTGTTCCTGAGCCAGAAATTCTGATCTGGTTGTCATCACCTCCCTCACCACCCACCAGCATGGATGCCACAGATGGGCAAATAATAATGCCACCACCACTTCTACCCATTGCTCTTTTACTACTGCTACTGGCCCTGGATCCTATGGAAGAAGTTGCTGCAGAGGTAGTTTTTAGGGCTACAGGTGGTAGAGCCCTGCAGACTTTCTGTGATTGGAAAAATCAGATTTTTGCAACCGCACAGCAGTGTGTGGATTTGTCTCATTATCGTCTCCTCGATCATGAAGCAATCCATGCTGTACATTACGAATGGCACTGCACTGTTTTTTGTAGCTGAGATCATGGCAGAACACAGGACACTCTGCCATGTTTGAGATGGCCACTGAATGCCACTGCACATGTGCAAATGCTAGGACTTTCGGAGTATTATTCAGTGGCCATCTTGGGCACAGCAGAGTGTTCCATGTTCTGGTGTGACCTCTAGTGCCGATGGCCCTTTCATTTACATATATATATATTTATAGAATATTTGTGTATGCCGGTCCTTGAATTTATGTTTCTTGCTCACAATTCTCTCTGTAGGCTTCCTGATACCCCACTACCTGGCAGCTTTTATAACTATGCCCCATTAGCACTTAGCATCCACAAATATATAACTGTCCTCTGCCATGGGCATGAGAGAGATGGCGATGTGGCTGGCAATGTCAATGTCCCCCCCAATTTATCACCTAGCAAATTCACTGATTGGCCCTTTCTACCAAACTCTTGGCTGAGATTTGCCATGGGAGATGCCCATCCATGATAAGTTGTCATTGATGTCACAACAGTGGTGTCACACTACACTTACTCTGATACCTTGATTTTGTATTTCAGCAATCACTGGTTGGTGAAGAGCACTTTGGAACACTATAAACACTGATAGTCACCCACGGTATTACCTTATAGTAACAGCAAATAGAACTGGTGCCCATAAAGTCAGTGTGCAAATTGTACTCATCTAGGTTAGTACACTGTGGATGTATGACACCTTGAAACGCCATGCACTAAAAGAGAACAATTTATTCGGAGAATTTTCAATCTATGATGGTTTGACCACAGAGTGACTGAGGTGTTTAAAATGACCTCTCTGGGATTTGAAGCAGGCTAAGTGTTTCTGTTGAATCAAATTCATGTGTTCTTGACAGTTGCCTTTGTTAAACATGCACAGCTTTTCTCACTTTATTCATTTAATTTATTTGACACACTCTACCAAAGGGCTACTTTCTCAATAAACTGTATAGAAGTAGAACAAAAAGGAAGCAACCATATTAACAGTCTCATTTAGTTACCAAACACATTATGTGGAAAGTGCAATTGTAGTGACATTGTTCTACAGCCTGGATTTCAGTAGAGTTAAAAATATTGCTCCTAGGTAGCAATAAATACAGATTGGCCTGAGTCTGGCAGCAGCCACCACTCATTGGTTAGTTGGTTTCTAGGGCAAAGATGTCAAGGCTGAGTGTCAGAAAACAGGAAACTGAATTAAACACCCAAACCCATCCCTCTAGGTACACAAGTAATGTACATGATGATCTCAGCAGGATTGGTCGGGCCAGCTCTGTAATGGGGGAGGTGTTTATGCTAAGATCCGTGTTGTGAATGGGATACTTTTAAACAAGTTTAGGCAGTGACTTGAACGTCATAGATTTTCTGAATCCTCTTCAGAGTTTGACAGGAGTTGTGAAACCATACTTGAGGCCTTTATGATGAAATGTATTTATGTTATGTCCAGAGCTGTGAGCACCTTAATAATCAGTTTTTGTATTATTCCATATGAAACCTGATTTCAAACCATGGCTATCACTTACTTGTGTTGCCCACTCCTATGGCTGTACTCAACTTGTGTTGCTCTTCATCTTAAAACAGTAGTATTAGTCAGCAAATCATTTTTCATCATAGTTATTTTTTAGCAAACTATAACTTGGCATTTTTTATATATTTTTGCCCCAGATTTTCAACATGCCTTCTTTGGGACCCCACCTTATGAGCAACTGCACTGTCATTAAGCAGATCTGTCCTGAAAGGTGAATTTGCAGTCCCTGTGCAAAATCACCTTTCAGGCAGGAGCTGAACATTTGCTCTGCCCTTGTTTATGACGTGGAATCATAAGAAGACTATGTTGAAGATTTGGTGCAAAAATATTAAGAAACAAAAAAATTATGAGCCTACGTTGAATTTTACAAATGCAGGCTCGTAACATTGGTAATTTTCAATAGTTTTCTCAAATTCACAACATAGGCATATCTTTACAGCACCTCATGAATGTGACTGCTATCATTTTTCAAATCCTGGCTAATTTTCTTTTTACATCCCGAAAGGTCATTTCACAGTCCATAATTTTCAACATAGCCATTTCTGTACAGCACCTTGTAAATGCCATAGCTGTCATTTTTCAGCTCATGCCCAAAATGTGTTTTTTTGCATCCCCAAAAAAGTGAGTTTGTAGTCCCTGCACAAAATCACCTTTAGGCCAAGAAATGAAAAGTTATCTGCCCTTCGTCATTATTCTGGGCCATAACAAGGCTCTGTTGACAATTTGGTATAATAATATTAAAATCCAACAACTTTATGAGCCAACATTACATTTTGTGAATGCAGGCTTATAACTGGTAATTTTCAATCTTTTATCTCAAAGTCACACCTGTATCCCTATTGACTCTGGCCAGAGTTTGTTTATAAAGTCGGCCCCTCACTGACCCCTCATCTGCAGTTTGGGTGCAGGCAATTGAAAAACATTTATTTATTTATTAATTGATTGATTGATTCTTTTATTCATTTAAAATATTTTACTAGGAATGCAGACTGAGCCAAGACTCATTCCAGGTGTGACTTGGGCAAAAGGAGCATAGAGAAAAGTATGGTGATATACAGTAAATGGTACACATAAATCAGCAAGTCATTAAATATAAATGTAAGCTCAATATAGGCATTACATGGCAGGTGGGCTCTATAAAAAATTAGCTGAGTCAAAGCACATTCAAGGTGTGACCTGGGAAAGGGAAATCATATGATATAGCAGTGCCAGTGGCTCAGCAGGTTGCACACCACCTCTGAGGCTGGAAGATGGGAAGGTTCAGTGTTCCTGCCCCACACCAAGAACTTGGTGTAAATCCCTGCACTCCTGATATGCCGTCTTTCAGATGAGATGTTAAACCAAAGTGCTGTCTGCCTGTATAGGTCACTGTCAAGGTGGACTTTAGAGACTCTGTGACACTTTTCAAAAAGCGTAGGGGGTTTTATTGAAAGAGTAACAACTATATAAGAAATAATATCATTATATTCTTGGGTTATTCATTTTAGAATACAAACAAATTTGAATTCTGGCAATAAACCAAAAAGGAAAATAAGTCCCTATAACATTTAAACAACAACAAAACCATATAAGGGCAATATATATAATTACCTTCTAACGTATTGGCTTATGTCATAGGTTTGTCTGTATCTGTAATCCAGGGCATATGATGCCACTGTTCATGCAAAATAGACCAAGATACCTGATGATATTCAAATTTATACACCATAATGAGTATTGAGGTTATAAGTTATTTTTCCTAAACGTTCATGTAAGGAAACCCCTTCTGCTGCAAAAGAAACAAACATCTATTTTCCCATGTCTGCCATTTAAAACAGACAAATAATATTCCCAGTGTACTCTTATTCTATTTATTCCAAATGTCTGTGTAGATCCCATACACCATAACATCATAAGTCAGGTTATGAAATGCCTGTTCTACCCAAACTTGAGCCACCAACTTTCAAAAACTGAGATACAGAAGCATGTGAAAAACAAATGCTCCGTCGTTTCTAAATGATTTTAAAAGTTCTCTTGTACAAACTCTTTCTGTAAAGTGCTCATGATTTTGATTGACTTTTACATTGAATGTTTCATGACAGCAAATATATTGTATGTCACACATTTCAGGCAGTATTCTGGAATAATTTATGTAATCTAGCATATTTAAAGTGAGATGCAGACACTTATTACATACAATATAAACCTGAATTGAGTTTCCAGAACACATGAATATATGTCCTAGAAACCATTAATAGTTGAGTGCTAGTTATTTTCCATTGTCTAATTTTACAGAAATATTCTCTCAAATAAGTAGCTACCAAAACAAAGGCGTTAACCACCCTGAATGACCCCTTTTCCCACATCTGTAACCAGGTGCTACAATTTTGCAAGAGTCAGGGTTCCCAACTTTTCCCTGTAACAATCAACAGAGGTTAAAAATTAACTTGAATGAAAATCCTATAATAAAAAGCTATGGTGTGTACCATGTTTAACCCACCCTTTTTAACACAAAGATATGTAATATTTCCCTTTAGAGGATTCAACCTGCTGCTCCATTAAGCTTGAAAGGCACTATTAAAAAGAAAGGCTTCCAATGCATTTGGTGTGGGAAATACAAAGTATAACTAATATAAAGAAATATTGGGATTAACGCATTCTAATATATATTCTCTTCTTCTTACCCATTTGCCATCTGTTTCACTGGGCCACATTTTCCCTCCCCAATTTGTTTTAAGTTCCCAGTTTAGTCTATCCAAGCCCCCACCACCAATTATACGTTCCTTTTGTAATCTAATCCCTGTTGTATTAGTTCTGCCTATTAAACCCTGTCCAAGATTTCTGATTAATTTGAGTAAAATTAGATGCATATAATGAGGAATCCATAAGGAATGGACATTCTGTATGTTGCAAGATGCTGTAGATTTTATTGTGATTACACTTGGTTGCCTAGCTATCACTATGCAACATGGTTCCCATTTTTGTCAATCTAGGAAATCTGAGTTTTGAACACACTATAAGAGCAAGCAGACTAAACAAATGTGCTAGTAGTTAACAGTAGGCTGTAAAATCAGCAGTTACTGTAAACAAATTCTGGTCAGAGTCGATACAGCTGCACAAAGCTTTTAGGAGTGCCAGAGTATGCCATGCTCAAGATACAAACACTAAAAATGTACACACCCACAAACACATTATAATTGTAATTGAAATGAACAGTTCCCACAATTTAAAAAAAGTTAACTTTAAAGTAAAATATCCTTGCTACATGCCACAAAGCCCTAAACAACTAATTACTATTAAGTCAAAAAATAGTACTTTCTACATACTAATTTACAAATGTCAACCATTCTAATGCAGTTTGCAAACCTCATGTTATGCTGAATAACAAAAATAACACAATCTCTTGTATATTTAAGCTGGAAAATTCTGAACAGAACTATTTTTGTATTTAGTAAATGTCACAATTAAAGAGCTTAATAACAAGTCACATGTTGTTTAATAAAATATTGTGGAGATAGTTTTGCTATAGTTAAGCCATCCTAGGTAAGTGTGCAGTTTATTCAGAGTACACCTAATGAGCCAGTGTTGGTTTGCAAATGTGTCCTGGTCCTAGACACTACAATCTCTGCAAATTTAATTAACCATACTGAAAGCCACTTTTGACTACAGCATGAGACAATGTCGGGAAAGTTCAAAAGCAGCAGCACACTTTGCTTTTTATCACAAATGGAATAAACATTTAAGTGAGAGATTTATTCTATGCTACTTTCAATAAAAAAAACAGCTCTTTATCTCGCACCATTAATTTTCAACATGAGAAAGCGAGAAATGAACCATGTTTACAACTCTATCACCAGTTCAGAAGCCTCCACAGTCTTGAAACTATGGTGAACTTATTATAATGGTAATCTGACACAGGAAGAGGGGGAAAACCATTCTGTCTGCCCTCTCTGTCTTGCTCCTGACAACCGCTGCAGCAACAGCAGTAACAGGTTGTGAGCAACAGTGCAGCCTGGCTCACCCAGTCACATCCCCACATCTACCAGTAACATAATGTTGGTGGTGTAACATGGCCCCACTCTTCACCCTTTGCCATGATGGGAATATCCCACTCATGTGAGATCCCAGCTCATTCATCCTCCCACTGCTGGGGACTTGACTGGCTTGCTGTGGGATATATGGACTCTCACTGGATTTGAGAGACTGGTGAGGAGTGTGTGGCACCAGTTAAAGAGCATGTGCAAAGCATTAATTTCATCTCTATACCCCTGCCTTCTGTCAGAAACTATGTCTTATAAAACATCTGCTGTTTTTCCATTACCTAGTAATTGTGTGTTGTTGCTTAACTTAGTTGGTAGTGCCTCATATCCTGAGTTAGCCATGATCTGTTTAGACATTCTTCCAAGTTTAGGCATGCCATGAGCCTTGCAGTTACCTCTATTAGGAAGATGTGCTGCTAGCTGTCAGGATGATCAGTTTCCCACTTTGTGATTTCACTCTTGATTGTGCTACTGCAGCCTGACAATTGTCCTCATAATGGTGCATGTTTCTACCTACATTTTGTTCCCTGAACAGTTGACTATGCATCAATGATTAAATTTCACCCCATCTGTATTTTTTTTTTAAATTATAACAGAAGATTTCATATTTTGTTACAGTTGGTGTCCTGGCTGTTACTGATGTTACTCACTACATTCGGGGTGTGTACCTCAGGACTGGAGGATGGCTCATGTGATGCCCCTCCACAAGAATGGCCCCAAGGATGAACCAGGAAACTACAGACCAGTGAGCCTCACATCCATCATGGGTAAGCTAATGGAGACTATCCTGAAGGAGAGGCTGGTGGCCCTCCTAGAGGCCAAAGGACTACAGGACAGCAGACAGCATGGCTTCATACGGAGCAGATCCTGCCAAACCAACCTGGTAGAGTTCTATGACTGGGTAACTAGGCAACTGGACAAGGGCCATGCTGTGGATGTCCTGTATCTGGACTTCAGTAAGGCATCTGACTCAGTGCCACATGGAAGGCTGGGAAGGAAGTTAGTAGGCACAGGGGTGGGTGCAAAGCTGGTGAGATGGGTAGGAAACTGGCTGCAGGGAAGGCAACAGAGGGTGGTGGTAGGTGGGGAGCTCTCACACCCAAGGGCAGTGAAGAGCAGTGTTCCACAGGGCTCGGTGTTGGGACCAGTGTTGTTTGGGATATTCATTGCAGACATATCATGGGACATCAAGAGCAAGATCAGTCTGTTTGCTGATGATACCAAGGTAGGCGTGGTGGTGGATGACCTAGGGGGATGGCAGGGGTTGCAGGATGATCTGGCAAAGCTTGAAACCTGGTCAGACACCTGGCAACTGGGCTTTAATGCCAAAAAGTGCAAGGTGCTGCATTTTGGGATGAAGAACCCAAGGAGGAGTTACCAGCTAGGGGGAGTGCAGCTAGCCCAGACAGAGGAGGATAAGGATCTGGGTGTGCTCATTACAGGGTCAATGAACAACTCAGCACAATGTAGGAAGGCAGCTGTGAAGGCCAACAAAATGCTGGGTTGTATTGCAAGGGGTATATCCTTGAGGAGGGAGGAGGTGATTCTTCCACTGTATAGGTCATTAGTTAAACCACACCTGGAGTACTGCGTGCAGTACTGGCGTCCGTATCTGAAGAGGGACATTAAGTTACTGGAGGGGGTGCAGCGCAGAGTGACAAAGATGATCAAGGGGCTGGGGGACTTATCATATGAGAGGAGGTTGAAGGAGTTGAACATGTACTCACTGGAGAAGAGGAGAGACAGGGGTGACATGATTGAAACCTTTAAATACATTAAAGGAATAAACAAGACAGGTACAGAGGGGCTGTTCAAAGTAAGGGAGGGGAGAGACACCAGGGGCCATGATATGAGACTGGAGCGAGGAAGGTTCAGGAGGGAGATGAGGAGACACTTTTTCACAGAGAGGGTGGTGGCTGGGTGGAATACTTTACCTGCTGAAGTGGTATGCAGTAGAACAGTGGACTGCTTCAAACAAGGATGGGGCAGGACAAGGGGAGGGTTAATGAAGGGGAAGGGTGGAAGGGAGGGGCAGCTGCAGAATAAGGGGTACTAGCTGCACATTCGAGCAGACTTGATAGACCTCTAGGCCTTTATCTGCTGGCAAATTTCAGATGTTCGTATGATGGAAGTGATTGAGACTCAGAGGTCAAAATTAAGTTTTGCAGAAGGGCTAGTGACTGGGAAAATCCAGTGGCCCCACAGACAATTCCATTGGCCCAGTTGGTGTGCAAACTGAAGTGTTGCCTTCTCCAGTACAAGACCACAGGGCTAGTTAAATGAAAATCTTACTAGCCCGACACAAAATCTACCAGTATTTGGCTAGTGGGCTGATGCTAATTTCAACCCCTGAGACTGAGTCCTGGATGTGAGATGTGACCCAGTAGATTTGGGGATCTTTTGCCATTCATATTTTTTGGTTTGTTTTAATTGCTGAAACATTTATTATTCCACTCTATGGAATACAGGGTCATATTTTAGTGAAAGTCCATTCACTTTGTGCTTCACAGTGCTCAGACCATGACCAGACTGCCAGAAGGTAGTGTAGTACACTCATTTTTTTACTTTTTTTATGTCATAACTACAGGTTGAATGGTGATAGACTAGCCCACTGGCTCACCATGGTTTGCACCCTAGACTGTGCCATTCTTGTGGATCATTACCATTATTATTATCTACACATCAAATATTTCATAATAGTTTTCCTGTGAGGCACTTGCATACTTTCAAATTAAGAAGGCTTTCAATAAAGTAAGAACATTTGATATGGTTTCTGTGTCATTATTTTTTATTTATTTTTTTAAAGTTCAATTCCTTGATCACTTTAATGCACATCAGTTCATACATAGATACATAGACAGTGTCGGCCAATAAGGGCCTATGGCCCACCCAGTCTGCCCATTTGAGCTTGTAAGTTCAGTTTGTTTTCCTAGAAGTCTATTTCCCCTTACCCCTGACCTCTAGAATTCCTTTATGTCTATCCCATGCATTCTTAAATCCTATGATTGTTTCAGCCCCCACCACTTCCTCTGGCAGGGTGTTCCATTTGTCCACCACCCATTCTGTGAAGAAATTCTTCCTCATGTTTCCTCTGAATCGTCCTCCCTCCAACTTCATCCCATGCCCTCTAGTCCTGGAACATCTTTTTCGCTAAAAATAGTGTATTCCTGCACCCTGTTCCTCCCTGTAAGATACTTGTATGTCTCTATCATATCCCTCTCCTCCTCTCCTCCAGGGAGTACATGTTCAGTTCCTTCAACCTGTCTTCATAGGACTTGTGATGCATGTCATGACATTGACTGAGACATCTGCATGCCATTCAATACCGACAATGAAAAGTTGTAGTCATGACTTCATGTGTGCATGATGACCAGTAATTGTTAACTGAAGAGACAAGACCCTATCTCATTATAACACATGATGGATGTATAAGTCATGTAGAAAATCAAAAAATAACCAACCAAACAAATAAACAAATATACAGCCTAGCATTACTGCATCCCTAGAATGAATTCAGCATGCAATAAAATACCATAATTAGTTTTTTATGCATGTGACTATATTGTTGTCTTGCTGGGTTCTGCTGAGGTTTGCACATATAGTACTATTTACAAAGGCTAACATTTGTTGGTTGCCACATAATCACCCTGGAGTTTGGGTGACAAGCTCAGCCCAGAAAGAAAATAACAGAAAAGGTTCAGTGGATAGAAACGTGCAACATTGTGTTCAGCCAGCTGAAGGAGGCATAGGGCCAGGCACCTGTGCTCACCAGACTGAACTATTCCCTAAGGTTTATTGTTCATGCAGATGCACCTGATCATGGGTTAGGCAAAGTTCCAAGTCAGGTTGCACACTTGGGAGAAGAACACCTAGTTGTGCACCTCAGCAGGAGGCTGCTGTCCAGAGAGGAGGCCTACAATGGAGAAGGAGTGTCTAGGCATGTCTGGGCTTTACAGAACCTGCAGCCTTCCTTGTACTGGAGGAAGTTCACAATGGTCACTGTCCACAACCCCCTTACATAGCTTCAGAGGACCAGTGGACAAAACCCCAAATTGATGAGGTGGAGCCTAATGCTGCAGTCCTATAATATGGACATTAGGCACTGCAGTAGGTCACAGCATGGCAATATGGACTGGTTATCCAGACAGCAGTTAGTGCACCTTTTAAATAGGAGAGGTGCTATGAGAAACTAATGTGGGTTTCACACAAAGAGTTAATCTGAAGACATAGCAGTGGGAGCCAGCCAGCTCATATGAAAAAATGTCATTTGGGGTGATAAAAG
This sequence comes from Neoceratodus forsteri, assembly GCA_016271365.2. Taxonomy (NCBI): domain Eukaryota; kingdom Metazoa; phylum Chordata; order Ceratodontiformes; family Ceratodontidae; genus Neoceratodus; species Neoceratodus forsteri. Next base: position 394,474,234 of record CM028135.1, on the reverse strand, counting down.
ACCATTTTTATCATTTCCCGGGGGTGTAACAATTTGCTATACAGTTTTGTACTGCCTTTTTTTTTTATTTTCCTCCAGCTGTATTAATAAGTTTGAACAGATCTGTGAGGGGAAATTAGATAATGTTAGTTGCCAGAGGCATACCATTTAAATCTTAAGAGTGATTACGATCTCTTTGTCCTGTACTACAAGACCCCTTGGCCAGTTAATGGGAAAGCTGGAAAGTGAAAGCAGCCCTTTCATGTTATGTGAAGAGTTCTAGTTAAGGACTGAAGCAATCACTCCTGCTGTGCAAGACAGAAGATAGGACAAAGGAGCTCTCCTTAGGAATAAACAACCCCTGAAGTCCAGATGAGATTGGTTTACCATAAGGATCTGGTCTTCAATACACAAAGAACTGACCTGGAAGTGATGCCATGGGACATGTGTGCTGAGGGTGGGTGGAGACTGTTTTTTTAAAAACCTTGCTAAACCTGAGTTTTGTGATAGCCTGGGTAGTTAGGTGTGGACTTCAAGCAGTTACAGTGGTTTGAGTTTGCCATCATTCACCAAGGAAGGAATCTTGTGTGGTAAGCTATTCTACTTTGCTAAATAGGGAGAGAGAGAGAGAGAGAGAGAGAGAGAGAGAGAGAGAGAGAGAGAGAGGTGAGATAGGGTTTTCTATGTGTTACCTACTGTTCAAAATATTTTCTTTTTTATCTCTGTAGAATTACTATTCCCAATAATCTTAGTCTAGTATCCTGTATTATATGTGTAAATATCTTAAAGTATTACATATTATTTTTCTGTACTTCATATTTCTGTGACTGAGTCCTTTGAGTTACAGATAACTGGGTTATATTGATAAACTGTATTTTGTCTCTGAAGAGAAGGCTACAGTTACCATATTTTGTTTCCAAAAAGCAAAGTGTTTCTCAGCTCTGCAGTAAGGGTGGACCACATGCCCTTTTGGTGGAGCACTGTACTGTGTGAGCAGTGGCTCTTGTGGGATTTGAATCCAGAGATAACCCATGTGAGGCTGTGTCTGAGTGCTGATGGTATGGTAAAATGGCCCTTTCAGGCATCTGAAGGGTTAAAAAAGCTTGTAACATTCGCTGGCTGAGTCTGGGAGACAGCAGTCTGTTACAGTATTTTACAATATTGTTTCCATGGGGAGGCATGACTTTTTTCAACAAATTTGGTGAGGCCTAAGATTTTCCATGTCTTGGGGGAGACTCGTATGATGATTTTTGAAAACTAATGATAAGCAAATTGCTCCTTGTGGAGTAACATTATAGGTGCATAACTGTTTCACAGATGATTAGTAACAGAACAAAAAAATATATTTAAGTACTGGATTTCTAAACACGAGCTCTAATAAGGAATCCCTTCTTTTGTAAAATGTGCTCAATTTATGATTTATGATTGCTAGAAGTTTCTCTCGACACACAAACAGCAAAATAAATGAGTGCCATTCATTATAACTGATCTCAATTTCTCAAACAGATACTTTAAGACCATTTTCATAAGCATGGCTATAAGGTGGAATTAAATTTTTGAACACTAACACATCTTCTACTGATCCAATACTTTAAGCCTCTGGTTTGCCATAGAACCTCAGGCTCAGTTGTCCACCACTTTTACTTGTAATTTCTACCAAAGCTTTTTGTTTTTCTTTAGAGCAATTCCAAAAGATGTGAGGTATTGAACTAGTTGCTTATTTGCATCTAACATAAGTATTTCTTCTGAGTGGCATATTTGAAGCATCTCTCTGATGTCCAATACAAATTATTGAGACTATAAAACTGTGGCAATACAGTATGTGACTATTCAACAAGTACAGTGATTTCTCCACAAATCTGGCAATTTAAAGCATTAGCTGGAAGTTTAAGCTCACACAACCACCAAATCCCCAAATAATTCATAGTACAGTAGATGTGCGGTTGTCCTATAAGTAGCTGTAAATTAATCCTGCATACACTGAAGTCTATTAGGTCTAATAACCTCTTCAGGGAACACAGTTATGCAGTACCTGCATTTAATCGAAAGATTTTGGAAAAAATTTGGGAAAGAATATAAAAATTGGAGGCTGAATTATTTTCCTTTCCTAAAATGGAATATAATATAGTTTCATATAGCACCTGTACTATTCACTGTGTTTTGACATGTTTTAAAAGGCATTTAGTCTGATACTAATAAGTAACTATGTAGGCAATAGGGAAAGTCATGCAGTCAACATCCTTTCCACATGTTTTCATTCACTGGCCATCACATCCAGTAGGGAGTACCCTCAAAGAACTGCACTAAACTAGCAGGTAAGTGTGGCCTTTTTGATAAAAGAGTTAGCTGGAACCAACTTTATATGATTTTAGATAATGCCTAAAGTGAAACCTCGCATCCTAATTGGCTGAAATAGCCTGCCACCCGGCCGTTATTTCTTAACAATGGCCCACTTCAAACGAGTGCCACTTGGGGATGCCCCATTACCTAGGAAATCCTGGGGCAACCCTGAATTCTGAAACCAATGTAAACCTAAGCAACTGCCATGTCTCCCCCACTAGTTTACCGAGATTAACCTCGCCACATATAACACCACACAAACTACCAAAGAGACAAACGGACATCTTCCTCCTAAAAACAGCAACCCATCACCAAAATGCGGCATATTCTTCCTTCACTCATTAAAAAAGAAACAGAACAAAAATGACGCCAAGCAACAACTGGCACCCTCAGAGAGCGACATTACCACACGGGTTGGCGCTTCTTCCTCAGTTCGACCACACTTTCCTGCAAAACCTCTAACAATGCACAAAAACATTGTATTTTTAAACCAATGTACTTTCGCTTTCCAAAACACTACTTCCATTCATGCCTGATGTTAACTGAACAGTGCGCTTTGAGACACGCATTCTCCAATCACGGCTCTTTTCAAAGCCCATAAAATTTACCTGTCAGTACGCTATCCTTTCCTGTGTGTTTTAACAGATGCTGATTAAGGAAGGTAGAAGTAACTATTCCTACTGGTGTGTGTGTGTGTGTGTGTGTGTGTGTGTGTGTGTGTGTAAGGGGAACACAGCACAACCTCATATAAACAACAAGTTTTTATAAAAGCTGCGCCCAGTGGTGACTCCAATACTACAGGCACTACTTTACTACAAAAGTTACATTTAGTTTTTTATTTATTTTTTATTAAATATGTATTTTACCCTGGTATACAAAAAATATATATATATATACAGACCATTATCTAGTAGAGAACCCTTCCAGGGTGGGAATTATGGGATATAACGGATCTTCCAGGGTTATAAGGCCCTCCACCTGCGCGCCGGGCCTCATTACGCCTCTTGGACAGTCCATTATATCCCAATAACGCCCACCCTGTCGGGTATTATTACTTACATATGTAAAGGTCTGGCATCTGTTATGGCTATAATAGTGCCTTCATGAGCTATGAAGAAAAACTGAACACATCTGATACACAAAGGACTTGAGAAGGCACACATTAGCATTATAATTTATTTTTTTACAATTTAATTACTCAAAAAAGTCTACATAACAAAATATTGGACCTGCTGCTTCATCATGCTGCTTGATAAAGTCATGGATAACTTCAAAATATTGCAGCAGACCAGCTCTGAGATATGCGGCCCAGGTGCAAAACATGTGAGCAATATGGTATCTGGACTGTTTATACAGCTTACATTTGAAACATTTAAATGTTGAGTCCTATATAAATACACCAGATAATACACAGAAAAACTGTGGATTGCAACAGACTAAGGAGTCATGCTTTACTCCACTCCATGGGCTGGATATTCAAACTGCGCTATTTTGTGGCGCAAGCCCTTGCGCTGCACAAAATAGTTGCGCAGGGGTGTGGCCGGGGCGATATTCAAAGGAGTTGCGCTATTGAGCAACTCCTTTGAATATCACCCCAGCCACAGCCACTGTGCATGGCCTCAGTGGAACTTGTGCCACCGCAAGTGGTCAGAGGGAGCATTCAAGTTGGCGGTGTCGTTAGTACCATTGCGCCATGCGCAAATTTCATATATTCAGGCAGGTGACATGCAAATGGGGCCAATTCATGCAAGGCACAGGGTGGGCTATTTGCATCTATTTATGGCTCCATTTCATGCCATTAGCATGCAGGTGCACTGATCCCTCGAGGACTTGCACCTGGCACCCTGCCAGGCAGCAGCCGTCGGGACCGATGCCCCTGCAGCCCATGGGCAAAAGTGAAAATCCCTCCCCCGACTGACCCGATCGCCAGCATTAGGTTAAATAAACCCCCACCAGCCTAATCGCGGCAGCACAGAGTCCCACCCCCAGAACATATCCCTGGTGGTCCAGTGGACCGCTAAGTCCGATCAGGGCTGCAAAGTGATGAATCACCCCCACCCCAAGAACTAATCCCTGGTGGTCCAGTGGACCGCTAAGCCCGATCCGCGGCTGCAAAGTGATAAATCACTCCCCCAAGAACTGATCCCTGGTGGTCCAGTGGACCGCTAGCCTGATCGCTGGGCTGCAAAGTGATGAATCACACTCCCACCCAAGAACTGATCCCTGGTGGTCCAGTGGACCGCTTAGCCCGATCGCGGGCTGCAAAGTGATGAATCACACCCCCAAGAACTGATCCCTGGTGGTTCAGTGGATCTAAGCCTGATCGCGGGCTGCAAAGTGATGAATCACACCCCCATGAACTGATCCCTGGTGGTCCAGTGGATCGCTAAGCCCGATCGCGGGCTGTAAAGTGATGAATCACCCCCAAGGACTTATCCCTGGTGGTCCAGTGGACTGCTGCTGCTTCGACGGGCTGCAAAGTGATGAAAGCCTCTCTGCTATATCCCTGGTAATTATTTTTTGCTTATTCATCGGCTCATCATTTTCCCCAGCAGTTGAGTGGAGAGCAGTATCTCATTTCTGCTTGCCACTCCGCTTCGCCGAGCTGACAGCTCGTGGTTGCATGTTTATTGCAGAGCTACCGGGCATGCAGGCCCATAGCCGGCATAAGCAGAAGTTCAGATATGTGAAATGAATCTATTCATTTGCTATCTGGATTGCCTTTAATGGGTATGGGGCTGCACGCTCATTGGCTCTTGCACTGCACCACTGGCATGCAGCCCTACCGGGCAGTCTCAGTCGGCGGGGCGGGGCGGCAGGCGGTGGATGCTGCCCGCCGCTGACGGGGGCGGGTGGTGGGGCTTCGTGGGTGGTGGGTGGGGGACACTAGATCACCAGGGTTATGTTCGGGAGTGTGGGACTCTGTGCTGCCCGCATCGGTCTGGTGGGGGTTATTTATGCTTATGCCCCCATCAGGCCAGTCGGAGGGAGGGGATTTTTATGCTTTTGTCCGCGATCAGGCCAGTCAGGGTGGGCGGATTTTTACACTTTGCCCATGATTGGGCTTCAGGGGGGCACAGGGAGTAGGTTGAGAGCCAGCCACAGGTGGCAGCTGTTGTGTTGTGCCCTGCAATGCGGCAGCTCACCTGTGAGTGGCTCTCACTTACTCTCTTTTATTTTGGCTCAAAGTTGTGTGCAGGCGCAGGTTGGGGTTGCGTCAGACACTCTGCACAGCCCGCTGAATATCGGGCTGTGCAGTTTATGCATGGTTCCTCCTCCAGTTTAGCATCCATTCATTTGCATTGCGCTGTTGCTCAGCTTGCCTTGGGGGGCGCAACTGCCTCCTGCTGAATATGGCAGAATGGTGCAATTTCGGACTTGCGCAGGCGCAACCCTATTGAGCATGGCGCAACCCTTTTGAATATCCAGCCCCATATATACAGCTGTAATGTCAACTTATCTGTGGAAGATCCCTGGATGGTATGCCTAATGTTTTCTAGGCTGCTTTGAACCCCTGCATGCAGTAAACCATATTACAAAAGCAAGGTGAGCTTTAACTTTTGTCACTACAATCAAGTGTTTAAAAAGACATCAGTGAAAACAAGGACAAAAAAGACAAACTCAAGGACAGCAAGTGCAGAATCAGAGGGCATAGAAAAGTGGCACAGGGAAAGGTAGCACTGAACACCACATCTAATAATAAAAGCATCTTCAGGTGCTGTATGTGACTGAGATGAGGAAATTACAAAGAACTGTCAGACCATCAAAGGATCAGGAAAATGGTGACATAGAAAGGATGAATAGGTGATAGAATCATGAGTATGTTGTATCAGTATTTAGAGAGAAAGGGTGTGGTGTAATATTAATCAGTAAAGTGTCATTCAAGAGGAAGCAGCAGGAAACACTACAAGATAAATATGTGTAAGTTGGCATGGATCTCAGCTCCCTTAGTGATGTAAGGGGATCAGACATAGTTTAATTTTGCTAGTGAGGATTTGGAGAATGTACTAGCTTTTGGGACACCAGCACACAACATTCCATTGATCAAACACTATGGTACTTTTTCTCAAAGCTGGAATGGCACAAGGGGCTTGCACCACAAGGAATGGCGCAAAGTGCCTCTTGCGCCAAAAGATGCACTGGGAGCAATTTTCAAATGCAACCTGCGTAAACCACAGGCTGTGTGCACCACAGGGGGCTTGCACCATCTTTGTGGAAAAAAATGGGCTGTGGCATGGTGCTAAGGGATATGCAACAGCCACAAGATGCCATATCCCCTAATTTGGTGATCCTGTAACCCTCCTAGAGGGTGAAATTCTAAGTACCTTCCAGGGCTGGTCAAAGATTACTTAGAATATTGCCCTCTGAGAGGGTTTGACAACTTGTGCCACTCTCGGAGCCATCCCTCAACATGTGCTGCAGTTCCCCTCATCCATGATCACCTTTTAGTAATCATGGCCCTGGTGGTCTAGTACCACTCATCCTGATATGCCCATATAATACAATAAGAAAAAATAATCCATGGTGGTCTAGCAGACTGCCTGGCCCCAAAATGCATGTATTTTACAATATAAACAAAATCATTCCTTGGTAGTATAGCAGACCCCTCCATCTGTCCTTATAATAAAATAATAAAGTATAAATCCCTCATGATCTAGCAGATCTCCCCAGCCCTGTTATGCCCATATATTACAATATTAGCAAAATCATTCCTTGGTGATAGAGCAGACCCCACCCCAGCCCTGTTATGCCTGTATATTGCAACATTAACACAATCATTCCCAGATGGTGCAGTGGATCCCCATCACCATCTGCCCATATAATAAAATAATAAAGTATCAATCCCTGGGTGGTCTAGCACCCCCACAGCCATGAACATGCAATACAGGCAGCAAGAATGTTAGAAGGTAAACAAGCAACAAAGACAGTGAGAATTTCAGCAGGTGAAACTCATCCACAGTGATCAACAGCAACTGGCATTTTGGGGCACCAACACACATCATTCCATTGACTAAACACAATGGTACTTTTTCTCAAAGCTCCTGGAATGGCACAATGAAGGGGCATAGAGAGAACTTCACTTTGTAAAATACGTACATAGTGCCAGCCCTCAAAGAGGGACTTATGGTTATCATGAACAGATTAGTAGCCTTCCCTCCTCCATTCCTTCGTAGAGACCTGGGGGGGGGTTCCATTAACACCCACAGGCACTTGACATTGGAAGAATCCTGCAGCAGGGCCTAACCCATGGAAATTGCAGAATTTTGCCTACCCTACCCTTGAAATTTAGGGGCATCCTACATGGTGCCCACCCCCTTTAGAGCATCTTCAAAAGCAGCTTCAGCCAACTCCACCCAGAATTTGGTTCATGCCTATCTCAAAATGGACATTAGATTTACAGAACCTGGACACCCTGCCGTTTTGCCCTTCTCTCGCCCATGCCTTTGCAGGATCTACTTCTCTAAAAAAATGCTGAGATAGTCAAAGCACCCCAGAGTCCCCATGGGCCTCTTTCTGTCTTTTAATCCTTTGGCATGGAGACCGACTGGACCTGTCTCACCACCATTAAGGTCCCCCTCTTTGGCAAGAGTGCAGACCCCTGTGTTCTGATAACCCACTTTCACCATCTGCTACTCTTTATACTTTCAATAGTGAGAGTCTCTACTCTGGGTAGGACACTTTACTCTATCAGAGACCATTTACTGTGCACCCCGTTATCCAGGTACCCTTCCCTCAGAAATGCAGTCACAACCAGTTACTCCAGTCTTTAGAAAAATAAATTTATTACTACACACTTATTGTCCAAATATAGCAGTAACATTCACACATTTACACTATTTACACAGTCAAACAACAGTGCATATGTAACCCCCCTGCAAATGGGGGTTCTCAAAAGACTTCCAGGAGCTTGCTTGAATGCTCCAAGCCTGAATGGTGTTTGGCATTTAAGCCATTTATCAGTGAGTGTTTTTAGAGCCTCTGGTACTGTCTCTTTAAGAGCTGTCTGCTTGCAGACATAATTAGTTTGTATGGGGACTGTGTGCTTCTTCTGAGTACCACTTGAGCTGCTGCCAATTCACTTATTCATTTTGCAGTCACTAGGAGTGCAAAGGGAACCTATCTGAAAGATGTAACTGTTTGCCAGAAATTATTTAGAGTAATAATGAAATTACAGTTTGTCTAACCTGCTTTCTTTGCAGTCAGAACTGTGTCTGATAGTTCCCATTCTAGTTTTGAACTGCTGAACTGGACCAATCAGTGTGGGTAAGCTAGTTTCTAAAATGGTGCCTTGACTCATAATCTGAGCCAGCCACAAGAGGATTGTATGGGCAGTGACTCTGGGAGATGTAGTTTAGACTTCAGTGCCTTTTGGACCAACAGCAGCAGTCTATTGTGAGTGACAGCCAATCCAGTCAAGAACTGGGAGGAACTCAAAGGAAGTGCCCAGTTTTGTCAGTTGGAGCTTCAGTTGAGCTTTGGCAGTGAAGAAGGAAGGAGCCCTGTGCTTTTTCAGTGTGCAGTTTTAGTCAAAAACGTGTGTAAGGCCCAGAGTTCCGGTCTGCAGCTTGTGTAACAGCTTGTTAGGACTGAATCCGCTCCTGTGAAAGAATCAAAGGATCTCTGAAGAGTAGAAACCAGGCTCACCCTGTAGAAGACTGGAAGAATTGCTGAAAATTGCACTCGGTCTGTCAGGAACTGAATCTGCTGTGTGTTCTCCCGGTATTGTGCAGTAATTGCGATCGGATACAGATGCAGCCTGCCTGGTATAGTACTTTCTTTTATATGGATGTGTGAAGAGGTTTGTGTACCTTAAGGAGCCCTGCTGACATTGAAGGACCCTATCTTATTTGGAGGTCGTGAGTACTAATTCAGGGTTGCTCCTGTTGAATTGCCACATTAAATCCAAATGGAATTACTGTACTGCTGACTGTTTAATTCTCCTTTCTCTGTGTGAAAGGGCCCCTACCAGCTGCCACGGTTTGGACTAGCTACTAGGGCTTGGGTGCCCAAGGACAGTAACTGATAGGGATAGGCCTGTGCACAGAGCCATAGGTAGATTATTAGAGTGATAAGCTAATTAACCTGATTTCCTGTCCTTGTTATATCCCCTAAATAAATCAGAGCTGCTTGTTTCAGCAAAGTTATACTGCCTGAGGTATTTGTCTATGTTAAAGTACTGTCACTGTGATTGTTGCACTGTATCTCATTTCGACAGGAGGTCCCAGTGCGGAACCAGACCTGGGGGTAAGTGTATACTGTGAAGGTAATTTGATATATTGTGTGGGCCACTAGTGGGAAGAAAGGGGTTGTAGTGTCCCAGAGGGCTGTGACCAAGTTAGCTTTAACTATTGCAAACCCTGACCTCTGGGTGGAGGCACCTCGCCTATTGGATCCAGGCCCTCAACCTGTTAGTGGCAAATCAGGCAGGGGTAGTAGCCCTGGGATAGCGCCATCTAGGGTTACATCTTGGAGGCTCACGCTGGGATTGTGTGTCCTCTAGTGGCCATATTCACGAACCACTGTTAAGAAAAAAATGGGTACCCCGACAGAAGTGGCTGCACCGCTGGTGGAGTGGTGTACTGGGAGGAGATCGAATTTCTCAAATGCTATGCTTATCCTGGACATCCCCTGTATCAATACGACACTGTGCAGGGAGTACTTCCAAGTGGAAGGTTTACAAACCCTGTGGTGGTGGGTCGGCATGCTAATCTGCTCACCCACACTTTCCTGGCCCTAGTAGTTTTAAGGATCCATAGATAGCTCCAAAGTGCCACAGACCATTACCCCAGAGGGAGCCCTCACTGCTTGAGAGTGATAACTAAGGACAGTAAAGACCTGGGGAATCAGCCCCCCCACTATCTGAAACTTTGAGGAGAAATTGCTGAATGGTTGCTGGAGAGGGAAAACTGTGGAGGACTTGAAGAAACTATTCTTGCCACCTGGGGTGTTCTCCCCAACACCCTCTCCTGCTCCAGTGCCCGAATGGTGTCTGAACCATGCAGACTCCTATTTCTGCACCTGCCATTAGTCACTACTTACAGCAAGGTTGAAGATCTTTCTGGCATCCTCCCCACCCCCAAGGGAGGATGACTGAGACCTGGATGAACTATGTTGCCCCCCAAGTGCTAGAATGGCAATGCTCGGAAGGTGAAAGCTTAAAGAGGGTTAGTGAGAGCCTCCGAGGTCCTGCCCTGGCTACCATCCGTGCTAAACGGCCAGTAACCCTGAAGCGACTGCACAGGCTCATCTTGAGGCCTTGGAGAATGTGTATGGGAGCCCAGATTCTGATGAGGACCTATGGTGGAGAGTAAGAGATGCAACAACAGTACCAAGGGAGTTGTTGTCTGTGTATGTATCTCGGCTGGAAAATTGTTGCAAGAATGCCTCAGAAAAGGTAGTTTGCCAGCCGATTGAACTGGACCGAACCAGGCTGGACAGGATCCTTAAGTCTGCCCCTTCTCAGAACTGCTGTTGCTTCAGTTACACCTGGCAGATCGACTGGAATCCTCACCCTCCTATGATGAATTAATGAGAGAAATTCGAGGAGTTGAGAAAGACGACCGGGAGGGACCTGCACCAATAGCTGCTGCTACTGACCCGAAGTGACTGAGGGTGACCCATCAAGTGAAGTTCGGGGCAGAGGTTGGCAGTCAATGAGTGCTCTGACAAGGAAAAGATATGTCACAATGGAGTAACTGTTGAGAGAGATCCGGAATTCAAAAACAGTCCTTTTATGAAGGCCACGCCTGCAAGTACGGGCCTGACCTATATCCGACTGCATCTGCTATGGGGTGGGGGGTACCCACCCATGTATCTCCTGCTGATAACAGCTCCGAACTCGATTCCTTGACCATGGAAGTGGAGAAACTGACTGAGATGTCTCCAAATGCTTATCACGCTGCAGCAGAGATGGCACCAAGGTTTCCAGTTAGTAATACCCCGCCCTGGCTCCCAGTGTGGCGCCTCGGCCAGCTCAAACTCCAGAAAGTATGTTTTGCTATAATTGTGGGAAAGATGGGCACATGAAAAGGGAATGCCAGTCCCCAAAAGACACTGACAAAGTTGCATATAGGCTACAAGGAGAGCTTCGGAGAAGAAATCAGTGGTTAAGAGGTGTACCTATATTATCCTAGTGAGGGCACCAAAAATGCTAATTCACGTCCTTGTGGCAAGGTCAGTTGCCCAGGCCCTCATCACCCTCCAGACTGGTCCAGAATAGTGTGGTCCTCCATGGAGACCACTGTAAAGGTGAACGGAGTGTCTACAAGAGCTATATTAGACAGTGGCTCCCAAGTGACAATTATGTTCCAAGATTGGTATCAGAAGCATTTGTCAGACGTACCTTACAACCATTAGAAGGACTGCATGTATGGGGGTTAAGTGAGGAAGGCCTACCCCTATTCCGGTATATCCGAATTTGGCTGTCTTTCCCCACCTCCATTAGCTGGGTAGCGAACAAGTAGAGACCCTAGCCTAGTGTGTCCCCCACTGGACTGGTATGATGGTGTCCCTTGTTGATTGGAACAAATGCTCATATGTTCGGAAGGCTGGTACAGTTGTATATGAAGTGCCTCAGGGGTCAAAGACTAGTAGAGCTTAAGAGTTCACACTAAGAAGGCCTATGAGGCACAGAGAGATGCTGAAAAAAAGAACCAGAGGAACCGGGTCGGAATTGTATGGAAGAAGGATCCTGAGTCTCTGATCCTGGCTCAAATGCCCAGTGTACCTTACAGGAGAGGTCCGTATCAGAAAGGATGTTAAGAATAAAATATTAATGTTGGATGCACCAGGCGATGGAAAATTGCCAGAGGGACTGCTGTCAAGTCTAGTATTTTGCCCGCTAGAGCCCTGCTAAGCTATGCCAGAAGGGTAATGGTCCAAGTTCATAATGTGTCTGAAAGAGACATTCGAGTAAACAGAGGTTGCATCCTGGCTAATGTGCATTGTGCAGACACTGCAGTGCTACCCAGCAGCAAGAGTTCAAGGAAGAATGATGTGAGTAACGCCTGACTTGTTTGATTGCGACTCGCTGCCAGCTGAATGGAAAGTGAAGATCAGTGAGAAGCTTGCCCAGAGAGATCTAGTTGTTTCTTTTAAAGGAATGGGATGTAGGATGCGTGCAAGGAGCTTGAGCACAATATCTCGCTGCATGACGAAAGACCATTTCGCGGAGAGGTCCGACGCCTGGCACCTGCTGGACATATAGATGATAGTGAGACGCATCTGCAAGAGATGTTAGCTGCTGGTGTAATACAAGAATCCAGAAGCCCTTATGCTTCCCTTCACCAAAGCCGATGGCAAGAGAATGCTCAGAATCTTACATCAAATTGACTAGAAAACTCCTGTTTGCAGACAGACTTTAAGAAGTTAGAGAATTGTACCCGCTGTAGAATCTCATATGGAAACTCTTCAAAATGAGCATATGGCATTTGGGTGATTGTTGGCCTTTGCACCAGAGAGAATGAGAGTTAACAAAGAGCATTAGATGCAGAAGCAAGAGCTTGACAGAACACTGTCCGAATTTTTGAGTTCCAGAGGGTAACAGGAGCAACATGATTGCCTATTTAGAGTCCTGGCTGCAACAAGAGCTCTTGTACCAGATAACTTTGAGTTTGCCATCGAGAGGGCCCACAGAGCCATAGCCCTAAACCTAAACCAGGGGCCCTCCACAGTCTATTGTGGTCAAATTTCTCAAGTTTACAATAAAAGAAAAAATACTCCACCTGGCTTGGGACAAAAAGATCTGAATCTCGATGGGCAAAAGGTTTATTTTGACCAAGATTTTCCTCCAGGCATGATGGCTAAGAGGAAGAAAGTTCTTCAGGTGGTTAAGCAATTAAGAGAAAGGGGTCGAAGTGTATCTCCAATATCCAGCAAGATTATGGATGCAAGATGAGGAGGGGTACAGATTTATGACACCTTATTGCAGGCTACCTTAATTCTGGAGTGACTAAGGATCACCCTTCCTGATGCTAGTGAAGAGAGGGCTGAACAAGAGATTGAAAATCTGCTGTGGGGTCTGGCACTGGGGAGACGGTACCCCCAATGAAGAAGACAGGATTCTCTTCTACCGCTTCATGTGGATGTGGCCCACTGGATCCTCCCTCATCACCCACCTCCATGAAGCAAAAATGGGTTTACAAGTACTTAGTTTACCTTTGTAGCCTATAGGTTGGGTGGAGCCTTTCTTTTCATCTCTCTCTGTGCACCGTGGAGAACCAGCGTAGTTAAGTTGGCTGAAATCAGTGATAATACTCCATGAGGCTGAAGGAACTCTTTCCAGACTAGCTGGACATGGAACTCAATATTCCAGGCTCGTGTTTCACAGTGGGAAACAGGTAGGAAGGGACCTCCCTAATTGGTACATCTGTATTTATGCTCCTAAGTGACCACAAATCACATACTTGCAGAATGGAAGATTCCAATCAATATTTGAAATTCTCAGCTAAAACATTAGAATTATATAAAGGTTATCTTCCTATGAAAGGGGCTTTATAATTGTATAGTATTTTATTTGCTTTAGTAGCTGACTCGAAGTAGTCGTTGTTAAAAACATATAGCGACCTCTTACCACTGCACTTTGGATCTTAAACAATGTTTGGGGTTATCAGGGAAGATAATGTGGAAAGGTAAGAGATAATAATTATCACCTGTTGAGTTCAGGAAATTATATATATTTTTTTTTCTCTGCATTTAAATTAATCTGACCATTAGGTATTGACCTTCCACAGTATATTTGCTCATGACCAGTCAAATGAAACCCCCTTCTTATCATAGGCACTGAAAAAGAAAGGAACATTTATAAGTTTGAGCTAATATGAGGATGGCTTTTCTTATTTCTTAGTAAAGAAAATGATCTGGGGTCAGAAGTTGGATCTGGAACCCATACATAAGTCACCCCACTAGAAGGGAAGGTGTCTTTCTGCTGATGGCGGTCAACAGAAATCCCTTCAGCACATTGAGTGCTGCACTCTTCTTTGTTCCAGAAGACTCATGTCTTCATGACCCTCCATGTGGCTGAGGGGGTCCCAATTGGGCATAAGTTTGTCCTTTATTTGGGTGAGATTCCAACATATACATGAGTCCAAGCGGACTACTCTTTAGTTTAGAGACTTCAGTTTCCAGTCCCCTGTTGCGCCTTTTATTATAGTTAAATTGGTAATATGGGACATTGGTCTGGTGTTAATGTGTTATGTTTGTGTGTTTTGATTTATTATTTTATGTTGTTGGAATGAGCATCAAAGAGAGGAGGAGAGAGAAGAACTACAAAAGAAATATGTCCAATTTAAAATGGGTTCACTTAATATATGCATGATTAATGTAAAGGGATTAACAATGTCATAAAGAGAGCCAGAATTCTAAAAGAATTGGGATTTACACTGCATCTCACATGCCTACAAGAAACAAAACTATCTGCACAGGAACATGATAAATTAAGGTGATCATGCGTAGGTACAGTCTTTTCAGACTCTCATCCAACTGCAGCTAAAGCTGGGGCAGTGATCCTGGTTAAGAAAGGGCTTTCTTTTACACCGAAGATGGTTTCAAGAGAGGGATCAGGCTGATGGGTTATTGTTTCTGGGGAATTAAGAGGCTTTCCCATAAACATAGGGTCTGTCTATGCTCCCACTCCATCCTCGGGGATTTTTTCTGAGAGTTGTTCTCGGCTCTGGCTGGTCTCCTCCAGGGTGCTTTGTGCTGGCGTGGGACTGGAATTGTGTAGAACATCTTAATTTAGATAGAGCTCCACCCTGGAGGTGGGGCAGGGACATGTTCTAGGACCCTCCAACCTTAATCACAGAGGCTGGTTTGGTGGACTTGTTGAGGTGGCAACACCCAGTGCTAAAAGATTTTACTTTTTACTCCCCTGCCACCAACACATACACCAGACTGGATTGGATCTATACTTGGCATTCAGAAACACATTTCTTTAAACCGGTCCAGATATTGCCTGTATCTTTCTCAGATCATGCAATAGTTCAGACACAGATGGAGTGGGATCTCCCAATGAAAAGGGGACAATGGAGATTAGACCCTGGACTATTAGCTGATAAAGCCTTAGTCACTGCACTTAGAGAAGAAATAAAGTGGTATTTTGAGGAGAGTTTAGAATGAGATACCCAGCTGAAATTCGTTTAGGATGGGTTCAAGGCAGTACTAAGGGGCAAATTCATTAGTCACGCAGCACACAGGAATAAATTACATAAGGTAGGGATCAACAAGGTGCTGAATGTCTTGACATCTCTAGAGACTGAACATAAGCTTACTTATGATCCCCTTGTATATCAAAAGATACATGAAGCTCAGGAGGAATACAACAAGCTGATGTTACATCGCACCCTTAATTCCTTAAGATATACTAATCAAAAATATTATGAAGGGGAGATCGAAGCAGGAAAATTACTGGCCATGCCTCTTAAAAAGCAAGAGATGGACAGATTTATTCCCAAAATTAAAAGTTTTAGAAATCCAGGGTTGTAATAGACTGGCCTTCAGAGATAGCGGAGGCTTTTGTTGACTTTATTCACAACTTACACTAGAGAAGACATGTAGATCATGAGCAGAGAATAGACACATTTTTAGCCTCAGTACAACTCCCCAAGTTGTCTAGGACCTGTGTCAGTAGTCTTGAGCAACCATTTACAGCAAAATAATTAGATTCAGTGATTACATCCCTGAGCTCTAGGAAATCTCCTGGTTCCGTTGGATTCATAGTTGAATTTTATAACATATTCCAGAAGGAACTGATCCCAACCCTGTTGAAAGTATGCAATGAAGCACATGAAAGGGGTTTATCCCTGAAACTTGGAAGGAAGCTACCATCTCAGTTCTCCCAAAGTAGGGGAAAGACCCCATTGAATGTGCTAGTTATCATCAATATCTTTATTAAATGTAGATGCAAAGATTTTTGCTAAATTGATAGAAGAAAGACTAAAGGTTGGTCCGTATCTGGTCCATGGTGATCAGACGGGGTTTGTCCCCTGTCAACATATACAAGATAACATTCGGCTATTATTAAATGTTTTGGTAACAAGTGCCTCCCCACCTTCTCAAAATCTTAGTGCAGTTATTGCATTAGATGCCGAAAAGGCCTTTGATCGCCTCGATTGGCTATTTCTAAATAAAACCCTAATTAAATTCAGATTTGGCTCAAAATTTAGGGACTGGATTACTAATTTATATAGTGACCCAAGAGCTCGAGTCGAGTGGACTGAATTTTATGTGATATATTCAATATAACACACGGTACCAGCAGGCATGCCCTCTCTCCCTACTGCTGTTTGCTTTAAGTATGGAACCTTTTGCAGCTAAAATAAGACAGTTGGAACAATATAAGGGATTCAGTTTGGAGATGGGGAGGTCCGGATCTCTATGTCTGCAGATGACACCTTATTGTGCCTGGAAGATCCAGAGCACTCAGCACCCCATGCCCTTGATCTTATACAAAATTTGGTTCCATTTCTGGATTTAAAATAAATGAAACAAAAACTGAGATGCTCCCCATCTCAAACCAAACAAGTATTCTTCCGCAGGTGGGGCATTTCACATGGGTGAATGAGGGTTTTTGATACTTGGGGGTGTGGATTCTAGATAAAATAAATCTGTTATATCACACTAATTACCTTAAACTACTTCAAAATATACAAATGGACTACAACAGGTGGAAGGATCTACCATTACCATTTTCAGCCTGTATAGAAACCGTATGAATGAATGTATTACCCAGCCTGTTGTTTCTCTTTTCAGTTTTACCACTTAAACCCCCCTCGTTATTTTGTTGTAACATTTTATTTTATTTCAGAAAGAAAGTGTTGCTTTATCATACATTAGTAAGGTCAAGGCCTATAAGTATTCTAACAGTGTACACAAATTTAAAACCTGTAAAGGGCAAATGCAAAAATACACCAGTTACAAATATTGGTGTGTACAGGTAGGAACAGCATTAGGGTTACATACATCATATCTGCCAAGTAAAAAGGACCCAAAGCTCACCAGCACCTATCTATTGCCTCCAATAAGGGGGGATGAAGACAGATAGAAGTAAATGTTGTAGCAAGGGTAAGTGGAAAGAAAATAACCTATGAGTGACTGCATAACTGCATAACTATCTGGGTATATAACCCATTTTTGTACTCACCAGAAAGGGGGTCTCTTTCGATATTCTTGCTGAACATAGGCACACTTGACCAAAGCTATATGAAGGATCCAGTCAGGCTGATCTCATTTCAAGGCATCGGGAGAAGAGTTAAACCATCAGTTTATGTATGTTCTGCAAATGGCCTCTTAAACCTGGAACACAGACAAAATATATCCCAAGAATTCTAATTCTTGTCTTAGGCTGCAGTTCTAATAATAAGTAAAGAAAACAAGAAATGTTTTAGATATAGACAGTTACATTAAGAACAGGCATAGGTATAAATCCAGAAGTCTCAAACTATGGTTCTAATGGGCATGAGTGTAAAGGGGATTGGCCCATAATTGATGTTTGAAAACACTGACCTAACACAATGTATAATACAGTAGGAACAGGGCTTGTTCATCTGACCCCTGTCTGGGGGTAAAGATATCTGAGATAGGGGACCCAGCAGCGTCTAAATAAAGGAATCTGGTATGTTTGGAGATGGGAAATTCTGTCTAGTTTGGCCAGAGTTGAAAGGGATGCTAATATCTCCCTAGCTGTGGGGACTTGCGTGGTTCTCCATTTGCTAAGCAGAGCTCTCTTGGTTTGTAGAAAAAATAGGGTGAGCCACCTTCATTCCAGTAAAGGTAGCATACGAAGGGCACTCACAGGAGATAGAAGAGGGGGCTGAGAGGAATTTGGTGATTTAACACTTTAGAAGTTACACCCTGAATCTCTTGCCATAGAGATTGGATCCGTGGGCAGGACCACAATATGTGCAGCAAGTCCCCACCCACCTCTTGGCATCTCCAACAATGGTCTGACTCTAGAAGTTTGGCTTTATGGAGAACCACAGGGGTTTTATACCATGAGTGCCCCTCCTCATTTTGGAGGAGTTTGAAATCAGTTGCATCAAAGTTTTTCTGGAATTACAAACCACCCAGGGTCAAATGGCAGACACTACAACAGCCCAAAGGAAAGAGGGTGTGGGGCTCCCAAACATTATCAGATATTATTGGGTGGCTCAGCTCCAGGTCTTGTTCCAGTTGTGGCCAAGCACGGACCATCCCTTGTGGACAGACATGGAGAGGCCAGCTATACCAAAAGTTCAGTTGACTGACATAATAGATGTAGATCAAGCTGGTCTGTCAAAAATTTTGGCTGACCAATCCCTGGTCGACAGTCCTAAAACAAGTGTAAATCTGGGTTGTCAAGAATTTGGGTTTGCAGTTAAGGTTATCCATCCAGACTCCCTGTTTGGCTTGTCTGGATTTTCTCCTGAATCACATGGACTTGGGTTTTCTAAATGAGAAAGGCCATGCCTTCATTGCATAAGACAGTTATTTGACTCACAAGGTTTCAAGACATTTCATCAGCTCACTAGGGAATTTGGCTTGTCCCCTCATGATCATTTCAGATATTTGCAAATCTGTCACTATGTACTAGGTAAAAACTTAAGTGTACAGGAGTTGGAGGATGTCAACCCTTTGACAGACTTCCTTCTTTCACTGTTGGTGGGGATGGTAAAAGCTTAATCTCTAAGTTAGTGGCTTTCTTTTCTAAGGGGGACTCCACTCTCCTAGGAAACCTAGAAGCAAGATGGGCCAAAGAACTGAACTGCTCTGTCTTGGGGAAAAAGATTGGCAATGGATCTGGGAGGGGGTGCACACTACTTCAGCCTCACCTTTATGGAGGGAGTTAAGTTGGAAAGTAAATGTGAGATACTTTCTTACCCCAGCCATTACAGCACACTATGGAATGACAGCCTCAGACGTGCTGGAGAGAATGTGGGGAAAGGGGTACACATACACATATCTTTTGGGGCTGTCCCAAGATTAAGGTTTTTTGGCAACAGATACAGTACTTCAAGCCTTTGAACAAGTATTTCAAGTTCAGTTCCCAAAAGAACCTTGGTATTGGCTGCTGGGCCTTCTGCCCCCACAGATTAAGACCAGAGGTCAGATATATTTGTTTCTGATCCTGTTAGCAGGGGCACAAAAAGCCATTACAAAACATTGGTTAGATAAGACTCCACCAACCCTCAGTTTGTGGTATTCCATATGTATTCAAGTGCAGGAAATGGAAAGAATTACAGCACATTTGAGATTACAGAAACAAAAATTTCAAGGGAAATGGTTGCCCTTCTTCCATTATCAAGATGAAAGGGAGAACAAAACAATACTGGAAATTTTAGCTTCAAGTTCTGGATCCTAGAGATATGTGTTGGTGGAAAGGAGCTCAGCCTGAGTTGTAAGTATTTTGGAATTTCTGAGGTACAAACCCCCCAACCTAGGACCCAATAATATAATCATATAGTTGCACCTCAGAGTTGGGCCCCAACCCCAAATCAGCTGGCCCTGGTCCCCCAGTACTCACTTTTGCTAACATCAGGTGCAATCTCTATATGTAGATGAATTACTATTCCCCTTTGCAGATCTACAGAATTACTAAACTTATGATTGGAACCTAATTTTATGTTTCTACTTTCCGTTTCAAGTATCAATGCATACTCAATGAAATTCCAATACCCTACCATCTCTGGTGCCACCACCACATTAAACTTATGCTGTATAGTCATGTCGTAAACCACCCCCTTTTTTTTATTTTTTCCAATTGTCTATACCAAGGAAGGGGTATTGTTATCATGTCTTCGTTTTCTCCCTTCCCTTTGATTTTATTTTTATAACTGTTTACATTTATGTTTTACTATTCTTTTTATGTCATAGTGTGGACTTATTATATATTTTCTGTCATGTATGTATACTTACCGTCTTAAAATGGAAAATTTAATAAAAGTACTATTTCAAAAAAAAAGTTTTCTTTGCAATAAGCAGCTATTTGTTGCAGTGTCCATTCATTTCAATGGGTTGCCCCTCAAAAACATGGCCACCATTACTTTCTATGGAGTAAGATCATTTTGAACAAGCTGGTTCCCCTCACAAAGATGGCCACTGGACCTGTAGCATAGACTTCTTGGTTAGTTTGACATTCCCAATATGGCTGCCAACAGGGGATAAAGGTTGCTTCCTGGTTTGCAGTTGTAAGCAGAAGAAGAAAGCAAGATGGGGATTCTGCAGTCTGTTCAAAAGATAAGTGGTGGGCTTTGGTCTGGCTGAGTGACTCCAGGCTATCTAAGTATTTGTGGGGAGAGATTTATTGCTGTCTTCAAAGTTTAGAAGCCTAGAATACTTTCTTCAGACAAAGTTGGCAAAACAAATGTCTGTGTATTGGAAGGCCCATCAAGTTAAAATAATAGAATGCTATATGCCTCTGATTTAAGAGTTAATGAACTTGAAGTCCACAGCTCAGTGGTGCTCAGACTTGGATTATTTTAATTTGACAGTTAATTCAGCTAACTGGCTTGTAATATGCAAAATACTTTTTTCACAGCCTACAATGTTAGAGGAGGACTGCAAGCTACTGTGCTAAGCAGGAGACAGTTACTTTTTTTTTTCTTCACTGCAGCCAGGGCTGTGGTGTGGTAGATATTTAGAGCTGTACATGCATACAGGGATAAATGACCTGGGGTACCATCTGATGAAGACAAGCGAGATAGGGTCTGGGCAGAAGAAGGGTCGCATTCTCCATTAAGTGTGGCATTTTGGTGGTGGTCTGCCACAATGGACCCTTACTTTCCTTTCTTCAAGTCTGCCATGCCCATCTCTCAGTGCCTGGATGGATGCCTCACTGAACCATGCAAATTATAGATGGAAGCATAGAAAAGAGTCTAGCCCTGACAGCAGACCCACACCGACTGGCTGACCACTGAGAAATTCCAGGGATTCCAAAGAAGAAGCCCCTCCTAACACAGTAAAACATTAATAGCACACCATATCTGTTCAGAGCTCTTAATGGGGCGGCAGTTGGCCTTAAGCTCCACGCTTGTGTGTATCACCACACAGTTCTACAAAGAAGGAAACAACTAGCAACATCAATGAATTTTAGAGAGGTTAAGCAATCATAAAATGCAGGTTTTCAACTAGAAATTATATGATGCAAGGTTGACACTGTCCTTTTAATTTTAATAGCATTACAGAAACAATGTAAAATGGAATTTAAACTAGGGTGGGATATTCAGAAATGCGCCAGAGGCCGGCACAAGACCTGTGCAGTGCAATGTCACTGTGCCAAAGCACACTGAGCATGATACCCAAAAGTTGAGCTGGGCAGCATGCACCAGCGCAACACAGCTGAATATCGCACAGATGTGCCATAACGCAGCCAGGGCTGCACCAGTGAGCAACCCAACCTGTGCACTAGCACAACCAGGGATGCACAAGGAGCCGAGGTGTATGCACCAGGACACATATGGACTGGCAACAGGCACAGCAAGGAGCATGACACTGGTGTGGAATGTGCCACCACCAGGGTGCCGAGGGTGCCAGGAGTGAGGCACAGCAAGCACACTACAGAACACCACCCAGTGTGCATGGAATGCAGCAGGCCCCCACCCATGTGCACCACAGTGGTGCACAAAGGAAGGGTGGCACTAATGGCCATTGGTAAACAACCACTGGCAACCCCCCACAGGAAGGCACCCAGACCACAACTGGCAACACACAGGCAAACAGCACACAATGCACATGCCACACAACCAGAACATACAGCCCACGGCTGCAGCAGAGCACAGCCACTGACCAATGGGTGAACACCACCAGGCCCACCCACCTAGCCACCCCAGGTGCATCACACAGCCACCATGCAAATCACTGCAGCATGGCTGCACATGTCAGCCACAAATCAGACATGGACACATATGGTTAACCATCAGAAATGTATTAAAAATGGAAATAAAACACAACTATATACATATTTACAATGAACAGGGGGCAGGGAACAAGGAATGGGGGAGCTATATACAAAACGGATAAGCCAGAGAAGGGAGGGAAGGAGACAGGGCCTCTGAATCATCCTTGTCACCCACAGCGTGGCAGTGGAAACCTCTAGGATACACCTCAAGAGGCGGGCATTGACAGCTGGCCAACGGACACCTAAAACAAAGGAGGGTACACAGTATCAGTGCATGTCTGGAACACCCCAGCCCACCCACCGTGCACAGTGGACAGTGGTGACATGCGCCCCTGTGATGGCACCCAGCCACCCACAGTAGGTGTGCCCACATGTGCCGCCAACCTATTATACCACAGCTATGCAGAACACTGCACACCAACACCGTCCATGGTCCACCCACCACCACCATGGCAGGCAGGTGACATGGTACAGCTGCAGGATGGCAGCGACACAGCTGGCACCCAGATGCACCCACAGCCCACCTACAGCTGCCACACACATGTGTGATAGCCACAGCATGGTGTAACTGACACTATGGGCAGCACACAGAGTCAATGGCCATGGCACAGGAGGCGTGGCCCACCCCACCCCCGCTGCCCACCCCGCACAACAAAGTAGCATGTAACAGTGCCTTCCTGCATGCCGAGGTGCACCATGTGCAGGTCCGTAGCACTGCCTCCATGAACTGCACTCTGGGAAGGTCCTCCTGCAGTGGCCCACCCTGGCCCACCCGCTGCACCAGCCAGTCGGGCTCTGCTCCAGTCCTCAGGACCTAGGATGGAAACATTGAGAAGAACACATCAGTATCCAACAACACCATATGCCCCCTAGCACAGTGTGCTCCCCAGCCCAGCCCAGCTGCTGCACGGTGTCACAGCACACACATGTTGCATCACCCCTGGGCCACAGGACGCACTGCCCCAGCACCCCCCTCAGCATGGTGTGCCACCCTGCCAGACCCATAGAACACTAGACGGTCACTGTCACAAGCAATGCCGCCTACCTGGACATGGCACGGCACCCCTCTGGATGCGTGCCTGCAGTGCTTGGAGCCTCTCTGGGTCCCTTCGCTGCAGGTCCCCATAGCGGTGGCAACACTGTTTACTGGTGCGCTGGACACCAGTGGCCTGCTCCAGCTCATCCACCACCTTCTGCCACACCTCTTTCTGTGGCCTGTCAAGGGGCACCTGGCCAAACAGTCTACCTGTGTGTGGCTCCACCAGGGCCACAAGGTTGACCAGCTCGATCTGGGTCCAGTTAGGAGCCCTGGTACTGCTGCAGCATGGCATAGCAGTAGCACTGTGGAGCAACTCAAAATGGCACCAGTAGTGCATGAGCTCCACATGCTGGGGATGCGTGTCTTGCACGGAGATGCACTGCCAACTGCAATTGCACATCCTCTGGGGATATGTGACACGTGCCAGGCCACATTGGCATGTGGCACCAGGGTCTCTGAGGGGCAAAGGTTATGCCTGGGGAAAGGGTCAGCATGAGCACTATGCTTGACTGCACTATTGGGACCACCATGCATGGTGCGTAATAGGGGCATGTGGGTGCCACAGGCTATGAGCCAACAGCACATGGGTGCCATGGGGCTAATGGCACTCGCCGCATTAGACTACTGGCACATATGTGCCATTTGCCCCATGGAGCCAGTGCACCATCAGCCGCGCATGGCCCCGGGCGCCATAGGGCCACATAAGCGCACGAGTGCCACATGCCAATAGTGGCCAAGTGCCGTATTGTGTATTGCGCAGTGATGCACTGGCAGCGTAGGCACCGGCAGTGTATGCATGCATACTGACTGGCGTACTGTGCAAATCACAATGTTGTACCATTACTTGTGCATGCGCAAGTCCATTGCGCATGGTGCAAGATCGCGATATTCAGCCAGCATATGCTAATCAGCTCATCAGCCAATCCATGGCACATCAGGGGCATTTGTATCTCATTACAGTTTTGCATCCACTCATTTGCATGCGATGCACTATAAAGGCACCTTGGGACAGCACAGGACATGGACCGGTATTGCATCCTTCAGAGGTAGGTCATGACGATGAGGGGAATGAAAGGACAGTGGAATGGGTGTGTGATGTGAGTTGTAGCAGTCACTGACCACATGTCATTACCCACAGGATGCATCATGACCGATTGTGAGGATGGTGAGGAGCGTTTGCCTGCACGGAAGTGTAGGCCAAACTTCACAAGAGGAGAGACGGATGCCCTGTTCGAGGCATACCTTGACCGGGATCCACTGCTGAGTGGTGCGACAGGCACCCCACAGGCCAGGACCGCAGCATGGGAGGAGGTGGCAGGGGCTGTTAATCAGCAGGGTAGCCATCAGTGGTCTGCGCAGGAATGCAAGAAGAAGGTTGTCACTGACAGGTGCAGAATAAAGGAAAAGGTGGCTGCCATCTGGGCAGCACGTGCAGTGACAGGCGGTGGTCAGCCCACCTTGCCACTGCTGCTGCCACAGGAGGAGATAGTGGTGGTCACCTTGCGGCATAGCACCATCGAGGGGATGCCTGGCGGTGGCTTCCAAATGGGTGAGAGCCCATCACTGCATGGTAGGTACAGCATCGTCTGGAGCAGGGTGGTGGTGGAGGGGGGACACAGCTTGAGCGACAGTGGCATTAATGTGACTGTATTCCCTTTCAGCACCTGAGCGCCAGCATGCAGAGGCAGTGATGTCCATCTTGGGGGTGAGCATGGCCCAGAAAGACCGGCCTTCCACCTCCACCAGTGTCTGGGGGCCAAATAGGCTGCATCATGACACCGCTGTCTGGCCAGATGCCCGTGGCGTGGTGGTGAACAAGGCCCTGGCTGTGTTCCAGTGGGACACCAGCCATGGCATTCAGTAAGTGGAGAAACAGATCGGGGTGGGGTCTGACATTGATGATGATGATGTAACCATCATCCTGGATAGCGGTGTTGCCATCGAGGGGAAGGTGCCCATATCACTCGC
Source organism: Neoceratodus forsteri (assembly GCA_016271365.2). Classification (NCBI taxonomy): domain Eukaryota; kingdom Metazoa; phylum Chordata; order Ceratodontiformes; family Ceratodontidae; genus Neoceratodus; species Neoceratodus forsteri. The sequence goes on along the minus strand of CM028135.1, from coordinate 394,449,038 downwards.
CCACTCTGGCATCGCAGGCAGTGCCCTGGTGGCAGTCGTTACCCACCGGCCACCACCCCTGGTGTCGCCGTGTGCACCAGGGGTGCAGCACCAGCCGATGGTGGTGGTGGTGGTGCATCTGCACAGGCTCTACACAGCACACAGTGGCCGGAGGGGCGGCAGATGGATGGGGACATTGGGGGGCCTGGTGCAGCGACTGCCGATGGTGCCCCTGTGATTGTGCAGCCCCAACAGGACCCTGCTGTGCAGTGCCCACCTAAGTGGGGGGCTGGGCAGTGAGGTCATACACCACCTGTGGAATGAGGCATCGCTCAGGATTCCCTGGGCACTGACCCCTTGCGCGAGCACACCCGTCTGCTGTGAGCCTCTGTGGAGCAACAGGTACTGCTCATGGCAGGGGTGCATGCACTCCGAACTGAGATCGCCAGGCTACAGGCGCAGCACAAATGGTGCTTGCACAGCTCTTGGCTGACAACATTCAGCTGTGGGAGGACACGACTGCAGCCCTGGATCGATTTACCACTGCGGTCACAGTTGGCCTATCACCACTGTCCAACATGGTGCGTGGCCGGCCACCGCAGACCCCGCAGAGTGCATTCTCCACCCCGGGACACGGCATCAAGTGACCCCCTCAGTGTCGATGCTGGGTTCTGCTGTGGGCATTCCATGCACGCCCAGAGCGGGCATGTTCGGGAGCCTGCAGACCCCTGCGAGGACCCAGTCGCAGTCCCACAGTAATACCCCTGGGGGACTGTCACAGACACCCTCCCATGGCTGTCGCACAGCCTGGGTCTGGTGGGCAGCCTAGGCATGGCTGTCCACATGTCCACGGTGGCCGTGCAACCATGTGGCAGACCTGATCTGCCCGCCTCCCTCTCCGCAGTCTGCTGCTGCCACCCTGTGTGCACATTGGTGTGGCGTGTGTGTGTGTATCACGGACGTGGCATCTGTGGCGTGCCACACACACAGGCCATGTGCACACCTGTGTGGCATGTGCATGATGATGCCAGCACGGCACCGACTGCCACTGTGCACCGGTGTTCAGCGTCTGACACGCCGGTTCCCAGCATCCGGCGCATGTCTGCGGATGCCAGGTGTGTGTGTGTGTGTGGGGGGTGCGCTGTGCTGTACTGCGTGTTACCATGAGGTACCATTCCAGGACCGCCCATGCCCACCCTCCATCTGTTCCTGTCACAGGGCCTGCCCATGCATGCCTGTGCACTGTGCCACAGGTGCCATTCCATCCATGGGTGCATGTTCACCTACCTGTGTGCACCATAGTGCTCCTCCGCGATCGTGTCCCGGTGCTGCCGGGCCATCCAGTACAGCCAGGGTGCCCTTCACCCAGTGGGTGCTGCCCACCACCACATGGCCCGGTGGCTGCATTGTCCCCACTGCTGTTCCCCTCTTCGACCTCGACAGCTATCCCATGGTCAGTGGCCATGTTGTGCATATACAACAGGCCAGGAATAGGCCACAGGCCTTTGAGGGGCTGTACTGTAGGGCACCACCAGACCTGTCCAGGCAATGGAACTGTGCCTTCAGCAGCCCAAACACATGCTCAATGATGTTCTGTGTGCTGACGTGTGCCTCATTGTATCTCTCCTCCGCAGGGGTCAATGGGCACCAGTATGAGGTGAGCAGCCAGGGCCGGAGTGGGTAGCCACTGTCACCTGTGTGGAGAGAGGGATGGTTAGCATGGTGGACTTTGTTGCTGCAACCCCCTTCCTTCCCAGCCATACCCTGTGGTGCTCCTACCCTGGCAGCCCCCACCCTTGCCCTGTTGTGCCAGGCTGCCCGTGGTCCCAGCATACTCACCTGTTAGGTGACCAGTAGGGATGTCCCCACTCTCAAACCCATGGCACAGTGCTGAGCTGTGCCAGATGAAGACATTGTGTGCTCCTCCAGGGTGTGTGGCACAGACATTGATTATGCGCCCCCTGGCATCACACACCACCTGGCAGTTGACACTGGGGTAGCCCTTTCTGTTGATGTAGGCTACCACCTCCGGGCCACGTGGCATGCGGATGCCAACATGGGTGCAGTAGATGGCCCCTAGCACACCAGGCATACGTGCTGCCCTGTGGAACTTCTGCATGTTCGCTGTACACCCTGCCTGTGTGCTGGGGAAGTGGATGTATTCCACAGCATGTGGCAGCAGTGCTTTGAGGAACTATGTGAGGAGACGTGACGCAGCCAACTGGGTTATGCCTGTGGTGTACATATGTACAATGAACAGGGGGCAGGGAACAAGGAATGGGGAAGTTATGTACAAAACGGATAAGCCAAGGAAGGGAGGGAGGGAGGGAAGGGAACAGGGCCAGGTCCAGACAAGGGGTCAAGGGAGGGCAAGAGAAAGGGGGACAGGGATGTACGAGGGCCGTGGGCCAACATGCCCTATGGGCGGCCTCACCCCACCACTGCCTGGTGCTGGAAGGTGCCCGTGGTGAGCAGGCACATGACAGCTGTGACTTTAGCATCCACTGTCAGGGCATGGCTCCGTCTACTGGGTGCCTGCATCTCCTCACTGCACAGCTCACATAGCTGCCTCAGAATCACCTGGTTTAGGCGATACTAGCCCACAATCCCTGTATCGCTGTACTGTTCGAAGGCGGTGCGGGCCTTGCTCAACTACTCTGAATATCCTGCCCTTAATGCAAATAGTTTGCTATTTCAGGATGATTTTGAAAACAAGACTCGTGCCTTATGAATATAATCCTAGCTAAAAAACGTTTGACTTATGTACCAGTGGTTAAAATGGTAGTGCCACTTTTGCTACAATGGGTGATTGGCTGAAAAGGTCAAAGAAACAGTCCTTAAATCCCTGATAGGCACAGATGGGTGAAATTCAGCCACTGTGCTCCCAGTAGTCTTCATGGTGAAGAGTGGTCTCTACTGAGCCTTGAAGTCCAAAGTGTAGTGGCTGTAACAAAAAAAAAAAAAACATTTTCCCTTCCCTCATACCATCTAGTCACCCTTCCTCACCACATGGTACCAGTAATCCAACAATGCCCCTTTCCCAAACCACATAACTTTTTAGGAAAGTATGCTATATCTTAAGTGTGCTTTGTGAATGGAACCCAAACATTTTAAAATGCCATTTATAGGCAAGTCTATTTTTTTGTAACATGTGCTTTCTGCAAATGAATTCAAACTGTTTGCAAAGCTATGTTTTTATAAGGTGCTTTTACCATCTGTCTGTTGAGAGTGGGGGTGTGGGACTAAAACTGTTGAAAAACACTTCCTTTATGAAAGGCTGCCACTTGGTGGGGGAGGTGAACAACAGTTGTTGAAAAAAATGTTTTTTATGAATGTCTGGTTTTGAGGTTGAGATAAGAAATTTAAAATGTTTTAAGTTGATGATGTCATAATTAATTAATTAATTAATTAATGTATTGATGATGCCAGTTGTTGTAGCACCATGGTACAGAACATTACCATGATTTTTTTTTAGTTGTGCTAAATGTCTGCTGAACCTGCAGAACCACCCTGCACTTGTAAGACTGCAGGTAAGGCAAATAGGATGCTGGCTTATATAAGTAGAGGAATCACAAAGTAGGAAGAGAGAGGTATTGATGTCCATTGTATATGACAGTGGTCAGACTGCATTTAGAGAATGGTGTCCAGTTTCAAGACCTCATTTAAGAAGGATATTTTCGGTCTAGAGAAGGTTCAGAGGAGGGCAACTCAAATGGTATAGGAATGAGAGACAAGACATATGAATCTAGATTGAAAGAGTTAAATGTATACCCTTTGGAGATTAGAAGGGAGAGGGGATATGATTGAGACATTTAAGCACATCAAGGGATTTAATAAGGTAAGAAATGGAAGTTTATTTAAAAGGAAACAAAGTCAAAACAAGGAGGTCATAGCTTGAGACTTGGAGGTAATTAAAAGTGATGTGAGGAAGCATTTTCACAGAGAGGGTGGTGGAGCCATGGAACAGGTTACCTGAGGAGGTGGTGGGTACTGAAAAATGTAAAAAGTTTTAAGATAGCCTGGGATAGGTATAAGGGTTGGTGGATGGGAGGCAAATGTATCTCTAATAAAGGGAAACAATTAAGCAGTGGAAGGATATGGGCAGACTGGATGGACCAGATGGTCCTTTTCTGCTGTCACAATATATGAAACTATAAAAGGCTTCTGCTGTGGTTCAATGGACTGAAGCAACCAGCCATGCCCGCCTGAGCTATTTAAACTCTGTCCTTCCTGCTTCACTTAGAAGCAATTTTTCTTTATGGCGAAAGGATCTGTCAAACCCTACTGGGTCTCTGCTGGTTTGTATTTGTCCTGCTGTTTGGTCACTGTTTCTTTTGCCTCCGCCACTCGATACTTCTGTCTGTCTCCCATAACGTGCTTGTCTCCATCATTCCTCTTTTTCTCCCATTACCAACCCCCCCTCCATCTCGTTTCTCCCTGTAATTCAGTTCACAGCTCCCCATGTCTTTCATTTTTTTGTTGCCACTTGCGGTTCTCTTTTGCTGCTCCTTGTTTGTCCCCCTCCTATTGGTTCTTTGTTTGTTGCTCCATGTCTCTTGTCTCCATGTCCCCCCTCCCTCCCTTTGATGTTCTTTTAGACTCCTTTTTGATGAATGGAGCAGTGCTCCGCAGTCATGCCCAAGAAAATGCACATGCTGGCAATGTAATCTGTGGAACTGCTTACAATTAATCTGTTAACATTGATGCCTTTTTAAAAGACAGCTAAACCCAGTTTTTAATATTTGCCCCCAAATTTAATTTTGTATCTTCAATGTGTAAGTCAGAGTTTTCTTTACTGAGCATTGAAGTCCAAAAGCATATTCTTTGCCACTCCATTGAAATAATATGCGCTTTTGTGCTGCCTTCTAGTCCTGCAACTCGCGCTAATGAGAGTGCTGCTGTGCTAAGCCAAGTGGCTCAGCATGACATCAATTAAGTGAGATGCAACTGCATGTATGCCGAGAGTGTGTGGGTACAGTAGCTGTCCACTTAGGAACTCAAAATCAGAATGTTTTACAAAAAAATCACAGGTAGGTACGGCCTACGCTCCAAGGAAATACAGCTACTTTGAGCAGCTACAAGCACCAGCCCTGCAAAAGGAACAGTTGCATCAGGGGTGGAAAGCAATAGTAATGAAAACAAGCAAGTGCAAAGCAGTAAAAGAAATTGTGTATTCCTTTGAGTCAACTGTTCTTATATTAGAGTCACCTAACCGCAACCTCCTGCCGTTATGTTCCAGGCTCAAAACACTCGCCTCCGTTATATCTCCTGCATGACTTCTACTAACTGACTGCATTTTACCTGCATAATTTAGCATTGCAATACAAACAAAACTGCCAACTCGATGAAACTCACTCCCTCTCATGACTTTAAAACTGGTAAGAAGTGTACCAGCCTCGAACAAGCCATGTTCCTTGATCTGACCTGCAAACTGTGCTTGTCCTCTGTCAAATGTTTCTCATGAAAGCCTGTTCCATAATATGTTCAAACTTAGTACACCAAATTGCTGCTGTTCCATCCTGCATGTCCTTCACTGCTGCTGCACCTGTCCAGATGGATCTTGATACTTCCCTACCCAAAAGAAGTACACCACCATTTTCGATGAGTGAGCAATCCTAAACTGTGGAAAACACAAATCTGCCTTGGTGTCTGAACAATACCAACAACCTGAGTCATCAGTCAACTCTACATGCACAGGATGACTGCTGTAAGTGTGATGCTGAAAACAGCTTTCTGTTTTAAGAGGTATTTTGTATAATCATTCAGCTATCCCCTCTCTTCTGGGTTGGAGCCCATAGCAACATCACTCATTCAGCTCCTTGAACACATAGACCCTCATTTTCAAAGCCCAGAGGATGGCCAGTGCATCTAGATTCATCACCCAAATAAATGAGACGGCGCAAAAAAAAATGCTATTTTCAAATGAGATGCATGATCGCACATCCCGTCTGAATATACTGTAGCAATGCTTGCTCAGTACAAATGTGGGCTGCTAACAATGCCCAGCGCATCCCCCTGGATGGCTTGACTACCTGGAATGGAGATGTGTGGCTCATCTCCAGATGCACCAGGCCAAATTCCAGATATTCAGACAGGAAAATGCAAATGAGGCCATTAGGCATGCAAGGCGCAAGCCGTGCAAACAGGCCATTTGCATGTTATTATGGCATCATTTGCATGCTGTCTGCAGTAATGTGTCCGGAGGAATGCTCCAGGCAGCCTGCACCCCTCCCTGCCCAGTTCCTGTGGTGCACATCCATACCCCACCCTTTTCCATAGTGCAGAGACCCCCACCCAAACCGATCCCCTTTTGAATAAAAAGTAAGAACTCACCAGCCCATTTTCCATTTTATAGTGGCCCTCTCCCTGTCCTGATCCCTGTTCAGATAATCAGCAATGAAATCCCACCCATTTTTTCATAGTGTAGTGGCCTCCTTCCCCGCCTCAATCCCCATTCGAATGACAGTCATACCCAAACCATTTCCATAGTGTAGTGGTCCCCCTTCCCGTCCTGATACACATTCAAGTTAATAAATAATCAGTCCCCCAGCCCTGTCCATATGGTAGTGGTCCCCCCTCCCTTACTGATCCCTTTTGAATAAATAAATTATTCTTTCCCAGACTTTTCCATAGTGTAGTGCCCCCCACCCCCTGAGGCACCCACATCCCACTCCGCTCCCCCGTCCTAGCATGTCCAGGCAGCCAGCGAGCAGCACAGCACTCTACATACCTCCACAGCTACCTGCCGACTGAACTGTCAAGGAACGACAACTTGCTGTAAGCACTACAAGCCCATTGGCTCACACTGTTGACTAATGAGCTTGCAGTGTGTACTTTAAGCTGTCATTCACAACGTTATACAAAGTCATGAAAGACAGCTTACAGTACACATTGGAAGCCCATTGGTTGACAGTGTCAGCCAATGGGCTTGTAGTGCTTACAGTAAGTTGTCATTTATTGACAGTTCAGTCGGCAGGCAGCCGTGGAGGTGTGTGGAGGGCTGTGCTGCTCGCTGGCTGCCTGAACATGCTGGGACGGAAGAGTGGGGATCCATGTGGGTGCCTCAGTGGATGGGAGCGGGGGAGCCACTACACTATGGAAAAGGCTGGGGAAAGGATATTTTGTTTATTCGAAATGGTGATCAGTACAGGGAGGGGGGACAACTACCAAATGGACAGGGCTGAGAAACTGATTATTTATTTATTTGAACGGGGATCAGGATGGGGGGACCACTACACTATGGAAATATTTGGGGGTACTATTATCATTTGAATGGGGATTGGAACAGGGAGGCCACTACACTAAGGAGAAAGGGGCAGGGTCATTATCCTATTTTTCTATAAACAGGGTTTGGGAATGGGGGGGCTTGCCACCGGGCCACAAGATCTGGCAGCTGCTGTGCTGCGATGTGCAGTATAGCAGCCCACCTGTGGGTGGCTATGAGTTAGGCATGTTTCTACTATGCCTAACTTTGTGTGGCATATCTCTGAGATGTGTGGGCAGATGTGCCACACATCTCGGCTGAATATGGGGGTGTGCTGCATATTCATTGGCATGCCTCCTGGAGATGAGCTGCATACATTATGGCTGCATCGTAGGCACAGCCGGAGATATGCTGCATCTCCACCCTTGAATATCATGCTGCAGTGCATTTCTTGAGATGTACCAGTGCATCCCAGATGTGCTGGAGCATCTCCTTTGAAAATGTTCCCCACAGTGACTGCAAATGGGCTGCTTTATGATATTGCAAATTCACAAGTCAAGTATGCATTTCATATTCGGATTAATTATTATCACAGCTTTCTCCTGCTCTGCATCGCTACAAAATTGCCTCATACCTGCTATAGTCACAGCCTGTACTAGACATTGGGATTCCTTTAGGGAAAGGCTAAATCCTTCAAACAGAAAATTTAATTCCTTTATATCTTAAAGGAAAAGACCCACCTGAGATTTGCGAGGATGTGGTGTTTGATCTTCCAAACAATCTTCAGTGGCATATGAGTGTCAGTCACTAGTAAGAAGTCTAATGAAGAAAGTCTGAGACAAACAATACAATATTTGTGTCTCCTCGGACCATAACTTTATCCTGAAAGCAATCTTTAAATCTCTCCCGTTCCTCTGTGGAGGTAAGGGGAATAATGATTATTAAATAAAGAAGTACTAAACAAAAACAGTAACTTCTAAACTGCCCTGTGTCTACGTGAAGGTAACAGGAATAATAACAATTAAATTAAAACTGCATCTTCAGATTTGTCCGATACATACGTGGAGGGTATGGGAATAATAAATATTAAATAAATATTGTAAAAGCAGAATCTTCTACACTGACCTGTATCTACTTGGAAGTAACAGGAACTTTAATTATATTAAAATTGCATATTTAAACCTGTTCCATACCTACATGGAGGTAATGGGAATAGGAAATAATAAATATGAAATAAATGCAGCATCTTCTAAACTGTTCTTTACCTACATGGAGGTTACAGAAATAATACTGTAAAAACTGCACCTTCAGAACTGTCCCATACCTATATGGCAGTCAGGGGAAGCATAATTATAATTAATAAAAACATATGTACTGCAACTGTTAAAAACTCTATCCATGAAACTCCATTTATGATGCCTGTGGAGGATCCTGTCTCCCAAACATATTTCATCCATTAAAAGTTATAAATATTTCTCATGGCTACACATTTTTATCTCTACTGCCTTTTTTCATTCTTATGAATGTCAATAAGATAACCGCATCCTGCAACTACCACAACCTCATTGGAAGTCCTAAATACACAATTAGAAAATGGCTAAAGTAAAACTTCGCATTCTCATTGGCTGAAACACCCTGTCACCCGGGCTGTTATTTCTTAACAACGCCCACTCTAAAACAAGTTCCAGTTCGGGGTGCCCCCATCACTTAGGCTATTACTGGGCACCCTGAATTTTCAAATTCGCCATCTGCCATTTTTTTGCCCTATCGCTTACTGAGCTAGTTGGTGAACGGCGAACCCCCTTACCTCCCTTACGCACTGCTAAACTGAATACAAAGTAATGGGGACAGTGCAGAAAGCAGACTCTTTTTTAATTATTTTAACTAGGGACTGTTCCTGTCACAAAACTCAATAGGGAAAACGATATTGTGCCTACAACGTAGTGCTAGACACTCAACACTCGCGCTGCACTTAGAAGCGCATGGCAACTCCATTTCGATCTTCCGGTATTTTATGAAGAGACTCGTCAGCAAAGCATGCACTGGCCAAAAACACAAAGTAAACAAAACTCCAAGTCAGGGAAGGTGAGAAGAACTCTCAATATCCAGCAACTTCTTCATCACAAGAAATCCCAGGAGAGAAGGGACAGCTACCTCCGTGTCAAAGGGCAGGTCCTTTTAAACGTAAACAAAACACACAGAAAAAAACAGCAATGAGAGCAATTTCGGGGTAACTACGGTGCTGTACTGTGGAAGGTAGAACCAAAAGTCGAAAAGGACACCAAATATTTTTTTTAGTGATTCTTAGAAAAACCCAGGAGACAACAAAGCAAAAGTGAAAATGCTAATTTAAATGGCATCAGCGCCCTCTGCTGGCACAAGCACAGGTACTACTTTACAGTAAAACTAACTTTTCACTGTTTTATAATTGACTGTATATTTATGTTTTTATTTTTTTTTTAAATATTAAGCAAAAATGCCACCTGTAACCCATTTTCTAAGTGCAATAATACCCTCCAGGGTGGGCGTTATGGGATATAATCGGACCTTCCAGGGCTATAAGGCCCTCCGCCTGCGGCGTCGGGCCTCAACATGCCCTGGGTGGTCCATTATATCCAATAACGTCCTACCTGTCGGGTATCATTGTTTACTTCCTACATGACCTACATGTAGGTCCTCAATACAAGATACTTACTTGTCACCTTCTGCAATGCTTTCTGCTCTAGACTCTTTTGGGGCTCCTTTCTGAGGTACCTTTAGCCTAAGGAAATCCTACTCACAGCACCTATAGGTGTGGAACCCTCTCCAGGGTTCCTTTCCTTCAGCATCCCTACAGGGTGGTATTTCCAAGGAAGGAGAGCTGAGTGGCCACAAAGGTTTATTCAACAAGTTACATAAACACAACACTACATCAAGTTGCAGAAGCACATTGAATTAAAATGCTTCACCTGTGGTACAATGGGCTGAAGCAACTAGCCACATCCCCTGCCTGAGCTATTTAGAATCCATCCTTCCCGCTTTACTTAGAAGCATTTTTTCTTTGTCCCATTATCCTCCCCGCCTCCTCTATTAGCTCGCCTCTCTCCTCGGGGCTCCTTCCTAAGGTAGCTTTAGCCTAAGGGCATCCTTCCCACAGCACCTCTAGGGGTAGAACCCTCCTTCAGGGTTCTTTGCCTTTGGCATCTTTACAGGGTGGTATTCCTTGAGGAACAAGAGGCGAATGGCCATGAAGGTTTATTCAACAAGTTGCATAAGCATACTACATCAAGATGCATAAAGACATTGAACTGTGTTTAGTCATGGCATCCCCTGACTAAACTAGTGTAAAATACTACAAAAATGGAGGTAATGTTATTCTTCCCCAAGTCTAAACTCCACCAGGTGCCCATAGTCTTTTTATCTCCTGTACAGATTGCCCACTTTCTAGAGGTATTTTTATTTAATTTAATTTAATTTTATACTGATAAGCATATGGGCATAACTGCTCATTTCCGTATACAACCAGTTTACATAAAAACATCAAGTAAAGGATAAATAACACATACATTTACCTACAATGTAGGCAGATATAACAGTACATCAAAAACAAATGCATTCAGATCAACCGTTAAAGAGTTTTCTAAGCTGGCTCTTAAAACCCAAAATACTTTTACACAGGGTAACTGATAAGGACCGCATGACCTACCCAGTCTGCCCATTTTTCCCTACCTACATTATCACTACAGAACCCACTTGATCTACAGCTTTCTCTCCCCACTTCTTTCCACTATGATTCCCTTGTGCCTATCCCATATGAGTCTGCTTACCACTGTTTCATCTCCCACATCTGCTGGAAGGCTGTTCCAGGAATCCAACACTCTTTCTGTGAAGAAGCAATTCCTCACATCTCTCCTGAATCTACCCCTCCAGCTTCATTGCATGTCCCTCATTCTTGAGTTCCTCTTTGCCTGGAAAAATACTTCCCTACTGTACCTTATTTACCCTGTGAGATATTTAAAAGTTCTCTATCATATCCCCCTTCCACCTTCTCCCTTCACTCATCCAAGGCAAAGTCCATTAGTCTCTCCTCATAGGGCTTTTGATGCAGGCCCTGCACCATTTGTTGCCCTCCTTTGGACTGCCTTCACTCTGGCTATGTCCTTCCAGAGATGTGGTATCCAGAACTGGACACAGTACTGTAGGTTGGGTCTTACCAGCAAACTATAGAGAGGCAACACCTCCTTCTTTCTGCTGGTGATACCCCTCCCTATGCACCCCAGCACCTGACCAGCCCTCAAAAATGTCTTGTCACACTCCTTGGTCACCTTTAGGTCATCAGGTCTCTTTGCCACTTGGTGGTCGTCAATACCACTCTACCCATTTTGTACTCCACCCTGGTTTCTAGCCTTAAAGGTATTATTTTGCACTGTTCACATTGAAAGCCAGCTGCTACATCCTGGACCACTCCTCTAGATTTCTCAGGTCTCTGCCCATCCTTTCCACCCCCGGAATGTACACCCATTTGCAGATTTTGGTGTCATCATCATCAATGAGGCAGACCTTCCCTTTCAGCTCCTCTGCAGTGTCACTTATAAAGATATTAAAGAGGACCAGTTCCAGTACTGATCCCTGAGGCATCCCACTGGTCACCTTCCCTTCCTCGGACTGAACTCCATTTACCACCACCCTCTTTCACCTATCACCTAACCAATTTCTTATCCACTTTACCACCTTTGGACCCACTCCTAAGCTACCCAGCTTGCTTACTAGTCTCCTATGTGGAACAGGTTTGAAAGTCTTACTGAAATCTAGTTAAACCAGGTTCACCACTCCACCCTGGTGTAATTAATTTATCACACCATCAAAGAATCTATTGCATTCATTTGAAATGATCCCCCCATGAACCCATGTTGCCTTGGATCTTGTAACCCATTGGGTTCAAGATAATCTACAATCCTTTCCTTCAGGAGGGATTCCATTAACTTACTCCCCTCAAATGTCAGGCTGACTGGCCTATAATTGCCAGGATTTCCCTTCTGCCACTTTTGTGAAGTGGGACTGCATCTGCCCTCCTCCTGTCCTCTGGAACCACTCCTGTTTCCAGTAAGCTGTTAAATAGGACTGTTAGAGGTGCAGGGAGTACCTCCCTGAGCTCCCTCAATACCCTTGGATGCACCTGTCTAACCCTATTGTTGTGTCCACCTTCAAATTAGCGAGTCCCATCAGGACTCACTAATCTGAATACCTACACTTACCTTCCCTTCAACATTTACACTTACCCCGCCACCTACTGCTTCCCCTTTCCCACTTACCACTTAGTTTTTCCAGGCTTTTTTTTCCACTCCCCCATCCTTGCTCCTCCCTTTACCTTTTCCTCCCTTCTCCCCTGACAATGTCACTGCTGGCTGCTTTCCCCTCCCCTATTTTCTCTTGTCCACCTACATCCCTATCTCCCTCCCCCAGCTTTTCTGCATACATTACTTTAACAAAGGTCATCTTTGGCTGCCCTTGCCTCTCCCCTACTTTCACCCATACCTATACTCTTGGACATGTCCTCCCCCTCCTCCCTCATCTCTCTGCCTTACCTAAATACTCTTCCCTATTTATATACCTGTGACACAGTACAGCAATGTTTATGATCAACATTCTACTAGTCTTGTAAGCTACCTACTATTGCTTTTCTTGTTACGTTTGTACCCATGTTTTTTTTTCTTTATTAATGATCTGCTGTTGATGTTGTTATTATTCCACATTTTCTTAATATTGTTAAATTTGATTGATGTGGAACCTTTGTAAAAGAACCTTTGGTTCAAAGGTATTTGTAATCCAAGATTTCAATAAACAAAAATAAATAAAATAAATAAGACTTTCTTGTCTGAAAAAGGACTAGTATCTATCTCATTCCCTCCAAAGCTTCTGTTACTTCTTTATGGCCACACCCCTTCTTCTTCTTCTTCTTCAGAACACCGAACAAAAGTATTTCTTCAGGATGTTTGCCTTTCCCTGGTCCCCCTCAGCAAAGTCCCCACTATTAACCTTACAATCTCACCCCTGGCCTTCCTCATTTCACTTACATACCTGAAAATTGTTTTGTCCTCTTTTGTTACCCCCTGGTCTACTCTCTCTTCAGTTTGTGCCTTTGCACTCCTTAATGCTTTCCCTGCTTCCCTGTTTCCCCTGATACACCTCCTTTTCCTCTTACCTCTGTGTGTCTTTATACCTTCTGAATGCTGCGCTTTTAGGTTTTACATTTTTAGCCACCTCTTTCCAGAACCATACTGGTCTGTCTTTCCTCTCATTTTTGCTTACTTGTTTGGTGCAGAGGTTTTCTGCCTTTACTGTTCTCCCTTTTACCTTCACTCACTGTTTCTCCACCCCACCCAGGCCATCCCTGGCATAGAAACCAGATGAGTACAGGTGCAAACCCAGCCAGGACCAACTATTTACTGTGTGACCTTGAGCAAGTCACCTAGCCTCCCCATGCTCCACTCCATCCAAATGTAGAAACAGGCAGGATCCTAGGGAAAATGAGATGCTGCATCTCATCTGGGCTATCCTGGGTTTATAGTTATTAAAAAAGGCATGGTGTCCTAGGTAATTCATCACTACACCTATCCTAATGAGATCCCACCAGTGTTCTGATTGGAATGTGTGGCACCTAATATTTATTTACTTAGTAAAAATTCATAACTGGAAAGGTACACCGAGCCAAGGCTCATTCCAGGTGTGACCTAAGAGGAGGAAGTTGGGAGGTAAATATAGAAGAGATACAAAATATATAAACAAATAAGCAAGGTAGTAAAGCTCATCAAATACAAATACTGATAGTATACAGGCAGATGTCAAGTCTTAAAGCATATAATATTCAAGATATAAAAGATAAGTAAGATATGCAAATAACTAAAGAATATACAGGATGATAACATGCAGCAATTACAAATGGTGACTGTATGGGCCAAATTCAAATCATACAGCACAGGAGCAGGTGCAGTAGGCTAAGGCCCTTGAGAGTACACATCATCTAAAGCCATGACACGAGCAGAAGGGCACAGCAAGCCATTCAAATTGACATTTTAGGAAGAAATGGGAGGTAGAGAAGTTGATAATGGAAAGGAGATTGTTCCAGATATAGGGTAGATAACAACAGGAAAAATCAGACTGTCCAGCAGAAGAAATAGAGTGACAAATGGAAAAGGTACAGGAGTCACAAGAGTGAAGAGTATAAGAGGTAGATAGAATTTGATAGAAGAGAGCTAGGCAGGTAGAGAGTCAAACCAGAATTTGAATATGAGGGATGCACAGTGCATGAGATGACAGAAGGAAATGGGAGGTATAGAGAGGGAGGTGTATAGGGAGCAATGATAGGTGCAAGGAAGAGCATTAGATGCCAAAAGACAGAAAGCACTGCATAAGGTGTCTAGCCTAACAAGAGATGAGGATTGGACAGTGCCATAGACCAAAACCATATAGTCAAACACTGGGAGCATCATTTTGGTGATACATTTACAATGGACTTAGAATCAAAGGCAATCTTTGATGTGACACAAGGCACTGAGCTTGAAGCAGAGCTTGATGTGGATGGCATCAATGTGGGTGGAGAAGTCAAGCTTGCTGTCCAGTCACACACCAAGGTATTTGAAGCAAGCAATAATCGCAAGTGCAATACAAACAAAAAGGCTGCACTCAGGTTGAAACCAACACTCTGTTATATAGCAAAAGGTGAGTTTATTCAGAATTGAAGACACAATAGATGACCCCGGTGCTTCAACCACATCGGTCTTCCTCAGGGTGTGTGTCAGTTTTAGTCACAGGACAGACAATAATTTATACAACTTGCAATTAGAGATGTTGCAAAATTTAATTTGCCAGCGAAATGTCGGCAAAATCACAAATTTTGCCCTGTGAAATATTTCACATAATTATGCCCTTATAGCAAAATGTTGCCGGTTAATTTCACCATAAATTTAGCCTTGTGTTACTATTAAGAGAAATTAGGCAAAATTAAGCAAGCTTGTCACATGACTTACTCTCGGCAGGTCATATGGGTGATGACTGTATATGGGCAGAAAGTGAGTGACTCATTTTCTTTGTAGGAGTGGAGACTTGAAGAGAAGCAGGCAGCCAGCAACAGACTAGGGTTTGCACTGTGTTGTGTGCTGTTGTTTGTGTTTTTTTTTACATAAGTTTAAAATAATTGATTTAGTTAGATTGCGTATTAGTGTTTCTGGTGTGTGCTCAACTTCTGTTCTGTGTCTGTAGACTGTGTGTGTGTGCGTGTGTGTGTGTGTGTGTGTGTGTGTGTGTAACTCCCTCACTCTCTCCCTTTCTTTTTCTTTTTTCTATTAGGAAAACTTTTGTTTTGCTTTAATAAATAAGGAGGATAATGGGAAAGGTAGGGACAAGGGGACTGGGAAGAAGACAGCAGGATCAAGTGTCCAGCTTGACAGGTGGGCCTTTAGGTCTGAGCCCTCCCAGCAGGAGCATCTGCCCTCAACCCCCAGCAGGAGCATGTGCCCCCACTCCCCAGGAGGAGCATAAGCCCATTGCCCCCCATAGCAGTGTGATGATCATGTGCTTTCCACCACCCAGCAGCAGAAGGATCCATTGTCCCCAACATCAGCAGCAGCAGGAACATGTGGCATCCACCCACAGCCAGCAGCAGCAGCTGGATACCAATGCCCCCCCCAGCAGGAGCATATGCCCCTTGCCTCCCCCCAGCAGGAGCACCATGTGGGCCCCGGGACATCAGCTGGTGTTGGCCCCCCTGAAAGTGTCAGCTGTGTGGTGTTTTTTCATCAGAAACACCGACGACAATAGTGTGTCGTGATCTGCAATCTGTGTAGCAGATCTGTGAGAAGGTGCAAGAAAGGGTAGCATTTTGGTACTGGTGGCCAAAGGAGCCATCTGTAGCACCACCACCACTGTGCAGAGTGGCTCCAAAAACAACAAGAGGTGGCAGCAGCAGCAGCAGGTAGTGGGGCCTGGGATGAGCACTCAGAAGGAGAAGGAGACCAGCAGGAGGAAGGGGCCAGGGGTCAGCAGAGGCAGAGGTGCCGCACTAGAAGGTGGCAGCAGCAGCAGGAGGCAGCAGCAGCACCCCCATTGCCCTCACCCCACAGCCATCGGCAGCACTGTGTTCATGCTGGTGAACTTGCACAGCATGCGGCAGCCCCAGCTGCTCATGTTGTTCCAGTGAGTGAAGAAGACCTGGCAGCTGTGCGTGTGAGAGGTGGGAGCTCTGTGCCGTGAGTTTGACGAGTTCCACCAGGAGGCCAGAGGGATCTCAGGAAACTCCTTGAGGTCCAACAGAAAGTGTTGGAACTCCTGGTGGAGCTGCATCGTGGGGGTGGTGGTGGTGGTGGCAGGGCAGAATTGGGGCCTGGTGCCAGCATCGTGTAATTACAGTCTGGAAATTATAATTTATTACTGAGGCAGCGCAGCACCGACAGCTAATTTTTTTTTCTTTTCTTTTTCCTGCACTTGCTTTCTTACTGTCACTCTTCCCTCATCCACACCCCCTAAAAATAACAAAAACAAAAAAAGTAAAAAAAAATCTTTTCTATCCTCTTCATCTTCTATATCCTCTTGTTTCTTTTTCTAGTCTACCGTTTTGTGTGTTATGTAATGTTTATGCTCCCTCCCTTTCCCCTCTCATATGAATACCCTTGCCCTGACCTTGCAAGTCCCCTCCTTTGTGTGTTACTGTCAGTCACTTACAGTAGTCTGTGCCCATAAACACTTTACCTTTCTTCTTGTTTTATGTTAGTTCATTCTGTATGTATTTCCTCCTCCTATCCACAAATGTCAAGTATTGTAATTTATTCCTATGAACAAAAAATGTTTCCCAAAGCTTTGTGATGTTGTGGCAGTTGTTCTGGCTGTGTGCAGCATCAGTCTGAATATGTACACAAAAATCATAGAAACATAAGCACTTTTATTACGAAGTTAAACATAATTTATATATGTTTTTGTGCTGAACAACACATTTCATTTTATTTTCTTTTTTTTCGTTATACTGGATAGGCATGTGAGCATTGCTGCCCATTTATACAAGTGTCCAGTTACATACAGTCATGTGGACATGACATAGGCTGAAACATTTAACTTACAGCTAGGATTAACACCTCAGTTACATATCCAATTAGGACAGTATAGACAAAAGGGCAACCAAGAGCTAACCTGGGTGATTTAACAAATACAAAGGTGACATTAGCATTCTGTGAGGGTTTCACAATGAAATAATAAACAGTGGGAAACAAACATTTAAGTGCAATCAAAAAATTAGCTGAGGTGGAGTAACAGTACTAAAAGTACTAGAAAGAGAGGGTAAGTGCCAGAGGTGGATAACCAGAGAGTGAGGGGAAAAGAGTGCAGTAGGGAAGCCATATGAAAGCTGTGAGCAGGTGCAGGAGTTTGTGAGGGAGAAATGTCTCCAGATATTTTGTTTTAAGGCATTTGTGGAGGGACAGAGTTTTAGTTCCAGGGGTAGGGAGTTGAAGAGCTTGGGTCCCATAAAGGAGAATGTTTTCTGTCCTCGAGTGGTCCGGGAGAAAGGAACCATGAAAGGAGAGAGTGGAGGGAAGTCTAGTGGTCTTGGTGGTAGCAGCTGTTTAGAAGAGAGAGGTGAGGCAATCAGGGAACAGCCCATGGGAGACTTTGAAGAAGAAGGTGGCCATCTTGCAGTTGAGGCAAGCCTCAAGTGAGGGCCGACCGGTGAGCTAATAAAGGTCAAAGTGGTGTGTGAGTTTAGGGAGGCCAGAGGCAAAATGGATAGCATTGTGGTAGGAGCTTCGGAGTCTGGAGATATTTTTGATGGAGGGGTGGGGGAGGGAGACAAGAGAACCATAGTCAAAGAGAGGAAGTAGGAAGCTGGAAACTAGGAGGGATTTGGATTCCCTGTTAAGATAATGCTTAGTTTTGTGGAGGATACCAAGGCATTGGAGGGCATTTTTTGATTGTGAGGCTAGTGCAAGCATAGACATTGAGGTGGGAATCCAGGAGTAAGTCAAGGTACATGAATTCACTGACTCTTGTTTCAATTGAGTTATCTAGGTTGTCATTGAGGGAAAGGTCAAGGCCAAGGGGTTTGCAGAGGCTGGAGAAAACCAAGAACTTAATTTATTTTTTGGAGTTGAGTACTAGACCTTTGAACATGAACCAGGTGTGAAGTCTGCTGAAATTGAACTGGAGTTTGTTAATGAGAGTGGTGGGGTTTTATCCTGGCAGAAAAGGGTTGCATCATTGGCATACAGAATGAGTTCAGAGGAGGTACAGATGTCAGGTAAGGAGTTAACGACCAGAGAGGAGAACAGAGGGCCCAGGATGGATCCTTGGGGAACAACGCATTTGATGGGGCAGGATTCAGAGAGGACACCACCATAATGGTGCAATGGGAGCTACCTGTTAGGTAGTCCTTGACCCAGAGGCAGATCTTTGGTGAGAAATGGAGGCCAGCCAGGGTTTGGAGGAGGACTTTATTATAAATGAGGTTGAAGGCTTTGGTGAGGTTTCCAAATGCAGCACCAGTGCAGAGGCCTTCATTGTTGGCTTTGTCAGTGGAGTGGGTGAACTTGATGAGGGTAGCTTTGGTATTGTGGTGAGGACAGAACCCATGCTGGGCCTCCTTGAGCAAGTTGTATTTGGAGAGGAATTCTGTGGTTTGCCTGTGGACCACTTTCTCTAAGATTTTGGAGAGATGAGCAAGGAGGAGATGGGAAGTAGCTGGATACTAGATCCATGGGACCATATTTGAGAAGAGGTTTAATAATGGCACACTTCCATGCTTTAGGGAAGGACCCTGTGCAGAGGAGTGGTTGAGGACGTTAGTGAGAGGGATGGCCAGGGAGTCACAGACAAGACAGAGAACTCTGAAGTCAATGTTGTCGGCACCCTTGGATGGTCTTGGGTCATTTGCTCTGACTAACTTGACCACTTCAGCACATGCCCCTGGGTTTGCCACAAATGTTAGCTTGGTGTCCCTCCCTCCAGTCATGATGATGTTTTATAGTGCCCCACCCCACCACCAGTCCATCATGACCCAGTCCAAAATGTGCACTTTGGACACAGTTTAACACAGCCTCTTGCCGCCATGCTGTGCAGAGCAGGCATGGTAAGATGATGAATATGACTGGAACAAAATAGGATGAAATTGAGACATGAATCTGCTGTCAGTCATGATATTATATAGTGCTTCACCACCACCCAGACAAAAAAATGCTTTTTTGTCCTGTTTACAAATGATTTCAGGCTGAATCTTGTTGCCATTAGTGCAGAACAGGCCATACAGGTCCAGAAATGTTACATGAAAAGTGTTACATTAAACTGAGACAGAAATCTGGTCTCAGTCATGATGTTATATGGTGCCCCCCACCTCCCAGATCAAAAAATGCTATTTGGGCCACTGTTTGCAAAGGATTTCAGGCTGACACTTGTTGCTGCTAGTGCAGAACAGGCTGTACATGTCCAGAAATGTTACATGAAAATGTTGCATAAAACTGAGACAGAAATCTGGTCTGTCATGATGTTATATAGTGCCCTGTCACCACCCAGACTTAAAATGCTGCTTTGTCCACTGTTTATAAATGATTTCAGGCTGACTTTTTGCCACTAGTGCAAAACAGGCTGTACAAGTGCAGAAATGTTACATGAAAAATATTACATAAAATTGAGACAGAAATCTGCTCTCAGTCATGATGTTATATAATGTCCTGCCACCACCCAGATTTAAAATGCTGCTTTGAACACTGTTTGCAAAGGATTTCAGGCTGAATCTTGTTGCAACTAGCTGCTGTGGTGTGCAGA
The DNA here is from genome assembly GCA_016271365.2 of Neoceratodus forsteri. Taxonomy (NCBI): domain Eukaryota; kingdom Metazoa; phylum Chordata; order Ceratodontiformes; family Ceratodontidae; genus Neoceratodus; species Neoceratodus forsteri. The sequence continues at coordinate 394,429,075 of CM028135.1, read as the reverse complement.
ACAGGTCTTATACAGTAAGTCCAGAAAAAACACATGGCAAAATTGTGAGAGAAGGGAGAAGCAATTATTGTGGGAATTATGAAATAGCCAAATGGGGTGCCATGTTGAGAAAATTAATTCCTCCTGCAAAATGGTGCTGCTACTTGCACTTGCTTCCTCCTGCTGCTGGTTTCTCAATTAAGTGAGAAAAAATGTAGAATTATCATTTCCCAATGCTGCTGTCCTGTTTGGCTATGTTGACTCTGTGGTTGTAACTTGTACAGTGTGGAGGAATGAGATTTTGAGGTGCTGCTGTAGCTGCTGCCTGCTGCTCTGACTAGCTGCCAACTTCCCATGAAAGTAATGTTTTGGCTGGTTGATGGATCATTGTCACAGAGTCCATACTGCTGCTGCTGCACATATAAGTATCTTTTTTTCTGTTCAAGAGAAGGGTGTTGGTGGGTTGGTATTGTGGTGTCTTGAGTTCTAATATGTTTGTACTGCTTTTGTATTATTTTTCAGTTTGCTGAGGATTACATCATCATGCCAGGCCAGTATTTGGATCTGGGATGTTGGAATGCACCACATTTCCCAACACAGACAGTAAGTATTTATTTGTCCATTACTGGGGTAAGTTACTGCAGTCCACATGTCAGAGTTTGATAGTAATTGTGTTCTTTTTGCTTTTGTCAACATTCAGGATTTCCGGTGATGAGGTGCCCCCCTTCAGCTCGACACCCCGACAGTGAAACACAAAAAAGACCATTAAAGCAACAGTCGCTGTAATGGTCCTTTTTCATGTTTCGCTTTGCCCCAGTATTCTGCCCCTCCCTGGACCAACTCTGACCTGGAGTTGATAATCCTAAAGTCCAGGTGGTGTGAGGTGAAGCCCCCACAGAAAACACTCGGACACTGGGTGGCACAATACCTGCATCGGTATTGTGCCGCGCTATGTAAGTCAACATTTCACTGTTGACCTCCTTGGTGATTCCTGTGATGTTACATACTGCTCCTGCTGCTCAAGATGTGGACAATTCATTTACTTGTGAAACTGTTCCAGTTTCACAGACAGCCCCTGAGGTAAGTGTTTCTTTAATTTTTATGGTCTTCAGTGGAGGGAGGGGGTTTCAGTGGGGATGGAGGGTGGATGGGGGTCTGGGGTGGGGAGGGTGGAACTTTTAACAATCCTCAAAATTTGTTCTTCATTTTATCTTATTTCCAGGTATGCAGCTGGGGAAGAGGAATGTGGAATCTGGATGACTGCTGCTGTGCTTCATGTTTGTATATTCCTTCTGGAGGCAATTTCTGCAGTTTAATTACATTCACGGGTATGGTAAGTATATATTTTTTCTCTGCTTCTAATTTGCTTGCTAACACCAGGTATGCAGATGGACTAGTATCCATTATGTCTTTTGTCATTGTTCCTGCTTAGGTCATTTTCCTCTGGTGACTTTTCATCCCATGTCTGTTTGCTGATGACTAAATCCAGGCCCTGCAGGAGCTGGTGTGTGGAAGACAGACTGGGTTGCTTGAACTGTGATGTAGGCCACTGGTTTCATTAACAAGTAAACAGCACATCCAGGGAGGAAGTATATGTGGAAATGGATGTTGGAGACAGTTTTTAGTAATTAGGTGGAGGGGGCTAATGTCTTGTCTAGTCATCTGAGGTGGCTGAGCTCATTAATTAGGAAAATATAGAAGCCAAACTGCAGGCAGCAAACGCCTCCCCCCATAGGGACCATCACAGTTTCTGTACAAGTACTATCATACTACTTATAATTAATCTTTTGGGGAATTGGATGTTGTTGAGCCTTTGTATGATGATTACTTTTAATTAATGACTTACGTCTTTGAAGATGGTCACCATTCACCATTTTGCAAAATCTGTTCAACTGGTGTTACAGTTGAATGAGCAAGTTACATTCATACTTTGCTTGTACTAGGAGGGTTCTTCAACATATTGAGGATAGTAAGTGGCAGAAAATATTTATTTTTTGCATGGAGTGCATGGGCAAGTCAGGTGACAGGAGGAAGGCCCGGGTGTGGCATGTGCCAGACTCCTGCATGAGCACTTTTAAAGATGTCAAGACAACAAATCTTCCTTTAAGATGGGGTTAGTTGAAATGAAAAGTAAAATGTGCATCTTGATATTTTTGGCAGTGAAACATTATAACTGTATAATCATGCAAAATGTTTATGGGTTACAGTAATCTGACTGCTGCTGCTGTACCAAACAAAAGTATATTTGTTTATTTACTTATTTATTGAAATGTTTCACCAGAAAGGCATGCTGAGCAACAGGTTGCTCATCTCCCGGTGCGACCTGGGGGGTTAGGGGAACATGAGCATAGTTTACAGAGATTTGGTACACAACATAAGATTTACAATTGATTGCATTCAAATAAAACTGAGTAGGCTGTACAGAAGCAATGAAATAGCGGAATGCTAACAGTTTGGAACTAGATAGATACATTGCTAACAGTTTTGAACTAGATAGATACAATAGCACACAATAACATTTAAAGGCAAGCATTAAGTGACACATAACTGTGTAGCTAGAAAATGACTGAAGATTATTCTAGTAGTTTGATCTAGGGCAAGCTAGTGAGGAGTAACACAGACACTACAAGTTAGCTAAGGTATATTAGAAGTGCAAATTGTCTACAAGTGCAATAGTATTTAGGGTTAGCCATAACTAGGGCTAAGTAATGGAGGGGGGAAGGGGAGAGGGAGGGGGGAGAGGAAAGGGGTAAGAGGCATATATGTAGGTAGGCAGAGAATTAGGTGGATGGAAGGAGAATGGGAAGGAAGAGGGAGGAGGAGAGGGGTCTGCTGGGGGCCTGACCACTTCAGTTTACTGAGAACCCTGCCTGCACAAGGCAGAGGTAGAGCATGACAGGAGGGAAGCAGGTTGAAGGCAATGAGGGTGAGTAGGCTTCAGGAAGGCCAGAAGAGAAGGTGAAGGTGAGAGAGAAGAGAGGCTGAATCCCAGCCTTTCAGGATGGAGAGAAACCCTGTAAGGGGACTGGGATGGCAAGAGAATTGGAGGGGAGAGTTGGGTTGTCAGTGTAGAGATGATAGGGACAAGCCCTTGGTACAACTTTGGATGATTGAGAATCACAGTAAGAAAGCAAGGGAAGTCCTGTAGGGGAGGGAATAGGGAGAAGGAGAGGAGTGCTGGTATTTAGGGGGGAGGGAGTTGGAGGTCCAACAGGGGCAGTGTGGGTACTGAAAGGGGTAGGGTTTGTCAGGGGCTTAGAGGGGGAATTGGGAGGGTCATAGCAGGAACAGCTAGGTACAAGGTAGTTTTGAGGGCAGAGCTGATGTAGTAGTGAGAGGATGAGTGACAAATTTGAGAGGAGGAATTCAAAATTTTTGGGAGGTGGTGAGAGTAACAGATTGGCTGATGAGGGTGGATCTGCAGTGGACCGCCAGAGTATGGCGGTCCCCGACAGTTTAGGGCAAAGGGTAATCAAATGAAACTGATTAACACTGCAGCAGATAACACAACCATCACAAATACAATAATAGATAGATAAAAATAATTTATAACACTATACTGAGCTGAAAGTGTTTGGGGGGGTCCTTTGAGTAACTTTAGCCTTGTTCCACTTCCACTGTCACACCCTCCAAGAAGCAGCCCTCACAGTCTTCAAGACTGGAGATTCACCAGGTGGAAATTGTCTCAACATTGCTGCTTCATCCACCTTACTACTGGTGGATGCCTTAGTAGAGGGACTGACATCATCCTCATCACCGAGACACAGTTCTTGTGGCAACACCATTGACATCATGTGTGTTATGGAGATGTGCTTTGTATTCATTTTGAAGAATGTTGGCATGGACACATTCTTGGGTGACAATTTGGTCCTACAGTCACTCACAATGGTCACAGCCAAACTAAACACTCATTCCACACTGACACTGGATGGTGGGCAGCTCAGGTATTTCACAGCAACTGATGTTAGTGTTATACATTCAGTCACTTTGCTGCTCCAGTACTGCAATGGCTCGCCAGTAATGGCAAGGTGTTTTGTGTCCCCATGTAGGCCTCCACCATTTGTTCTGCTGCCCTGAGTCCAGCTTCCTCATCTGTCTCCTCATCCTTTTCTTCCATATCTTCTGCTCCCACCTGATAGAGAACATCCGATCGGATTACTTGCCATTTCTGCTGTACCTTACCCATTTTGTCAGACTGGGCTGTCTGTGAGCTGCTGGTGGTGGTAGCAACACCCGTTTCTGTGCCATGCATAACTTATGTGCCTTTTTCATCTGTGTAGCAGATACCTGTTTAATAGTTCTTTGTCAACTTTTGCACTCGCTGACGACCTCCTTCAGTTATAGAAGGCAGGCCACATTTGTAGCATGGATCAAGCATGGTAGCAGCTGCAAATTTGTCCGACTGAACAATGTCAGATATATGGGTATTCATGTCCAGCACGTGGAGCATGTGATCCATTAGATTCCAACTGCTATGATATCCTCTTGCCTCCATCTGGTGTTGGACATTAACCAGTGTCTGCCTCAGCACACGTATAGTATGAGGGGTATGGATCAACTTATACAAGCAGTGTCCCCACTCACTGCCTGTGAAGCATGCTCGAATGGACAAAGAATGTGTATTAGCCTATCCACTTGGTGCCAGTGTCCTGTTGTTAGAGTGATGGACACTCCAGCACTGTCACGGGTGGTGTGCACCACCAGGTATTCTGATCCAGCCTTATACTGTTTATACAGCTGGTCAATCATGTACAGCGTGAAGCTCCACCTGGTCACAACATCAAGCTTCGTACAGTATAGAGGCAGATGGTTATTGCACTGTAGTTCACGCAGATGGTCATGGGCCTTTGCAGAGCGGGTGAAGTGTACACAGATGTGATGGGTGACAGTCACAGTTTCCTTAATGTCTGCATGGTTTAGAAACTGCTGCACAACAAGATTAAGGCAGTGTGCCAGGCAGGACACCCTGAAAAACCACCATCGCTAATGCACTTCACTACATTTGAGCCATTATCTCTTGTGATGAATTCTGCTGTAAGTGACAGTGTGTGCAGCCACTCATCAATTTCATCAGTAGAACATTAAGCATTTTCTCACCGTGTGAGAACCAGTAACATATCACATACTCAGGTTTGCATGTTACCCGACTTCCAGGGTGTTGCTACCACACCACAAGTTTCGTCAGGCAGATTTTTCCAGGCCCCAAATCAACTACCACCCCAGATACCTATGCCCAGTGTGCCGTTATGCTCAGACATGAGCTTGCTGCTGTTTGTCCACTGGTCCACATATCCATGCTAATTTATTTATTTAATTATTTATTTTATGCTAAGATGGATACATTCTGATGCACTATGCTTCATTGCATGTCTTATGGAATCAGCAACTCAACTGTGCAGCTCTGGTATGGCAAGCTCAGAGAAATAGGTTCACGTTGGAACCTGCCATTTGGGACAGGCACAGGCCAGCAACCTGCGGAACCCAGCATTCTCCATGAATGAGAATGGCAACAGATCAATGGCCATCATTTCAGCGATGGCAGAATTTAACTCACATACGCAGCATGATTTTGGGAGTACTTTGAGTGCCGCTCAAGGATATTCTTCAGAGTGAGCTGCATCTTTGGGGCTGTTCGACCAGAATGCTCCACTTGTTGCACCAATGTTGCTCTTTTAGGGAGTAACAGTTGACTCTTGGGGCTGTGAAGACCACATGAGACCAGTTATTTTGGTTGATTTTGAGTGGTGTGACAGTGTACTTTTCTGAGTCAAGGGACTTGGAGTGGCGCCTCCACTGCTATGCCCACTACTCGAGAGAGCAAAGGATTGCTCATCCTCCTCTACCGACCCACTCTGACCTCCCTCATCCTGCTGTATTGAACTGCTCCCAGTTAGATTTAACTTGCCAAAGGAGATCCCACCAACAGCTCTGGCAACCTTCTGGTGTTGCTGCCATCACAGCGGGTGTTTGTTTTTTAGGAGGGCATGTTGACCACCAGTGCCTATGTGGCTTCCCTTTTTTCCCTGACTAACACATGCTTGGCATACTTGACATATCGTTATGGTCTCATCAGCTGGATCAAGAACATAAAAGTCCCAAACTAGGGACTTTTGACCTCTGGAATTAACATGCTGCTGGTGGGACTGGGAGAGCTGAGAAACAAGTGTGGATGTTTTTGCTTTTTGGGTTGCTTTCATCATTACCATAAGACTACTTTTGGGAGGGGGGTGACTGGACTGCTTGGGAGATTTCTGATAGGCTTGGTGACAGCCTGACCCACAGGCTGTGCATGTAAATGGCCTTGACCTACATCACCCTTTACCTTTTTAAACTCAGGCTCCTATGAGGATCATCCCAGTCGTCGTCATCAGCACCGATGCTGATGATGTCCTCTCTCTTCCTCCTCCTCTCCCTATCACTGTCTTCTTGCATGGCACCTCTTTCTTTCTCTACAACCATCCCCTCAGGAGGATTAAATGTAACAATAGAATTAATGTTGGATTTGATTTATATTATAATTACTGTTTTGATGTCTTAACTGTGTAACTGGATTTTAAGTTTTGTATTATAAAGTCTTTTCAGACATTATATTGATGCCTTTGTCATGAATTAAATATTTAATTTGAAAATACTGATGAAGTATAGTGATGTCATCAAGAAAGGACTATATAAATGGATTAGTGTCTCTGTAACATTGCCCCTCATGAAGCCTTACTGAGAAAGCGAAGCCCTGGGGTAGTTTTTGCCTATGTATTCATCCAGAATTTTGAACATTTGAAGCTCTATTAAAAGAAATGTAGCATCATACTTGTATATGCTTATGCTATTGACTCTCTAGGTTGTGCAGTTTATCATTTTTCAATAACTTTTGGGAGTGGTATCTCAAAAACTGCACCCACCAATGAACAACAGGCACATGAGCTCATTTGGAAACATCCACTTCGGCAAGCACCTCATCCTTGTAGCTGCTTTTAAGCTTGAGCTGCCGCCGACTACAGGCGGCAGAGACGGGGAGCCTGCCTGCTGCCACCGCCACTGCTCTACAAAGCACAGGCTTGCTGCCCACTGGCAAGCACCTCATCCTCGTAGCTGCTTTTAAGCTTGAGCTGCCCGCCGACTACTACTGCGGGCGAGACCGGAAGCCTGCCTGCTGCCACCCGCCCACTGCTTTCCAAGCACAGGTAATTGCCGAAGCCAGATCTTCAGCCCTCAGCGGCTGTTGCAGCGAAGATCCTGGATTGTTTTTCCAAATTCCTGGCACCATCTGACTGCAGTGCCACCATTGGCTGCTCACCATCTTGGTGAACTCCCTGAGTGGCTAGCTCTGGAATCTAGCGTGGCTGCTTTTCCAGGACTAATTGCATGCCCGTGCACAAATTTTGTAGTCTGTGCTGCCTGGCCCTCACTACTAGTGCATGCACATAATACCAATTACAGCTAAACTGAAAACCGGGATTCCTACTACTGATTTTTTGTTTGTTTAAGGACTGTTACTAGCCTGTATTTGCTCATTCTGGTAGAAAAAAAAAGAGAGTAAAATACCGTTTGTTTGCTTTGTTTTAGTCTAGCTAGACCCCTTAATCTTCCCATTCTCTCCTTTGTGTATCTCTTTGTGTGATTTTTTCGCTTTCCCACCCCTCATCCACAAGTTCTTAAGTACACTAAACTACTCCCTTCTGTGCACCTCTTCCCATTGGCCATCTTGCCTTACACAAATTTAAAGCTGCAGAACACCTCCTAGAATGCGTTCTTGCCCCACAGAACCACATTTCTAACAGCCCTTACCTCACCACTCCCTCCTCTCCCCCTTCATAAGGCTGACTACGCTAATTCTCTCCTACTACTTCTGCCGAGAACCCTCCAGGGTTCCCAGCTCATCCACCGCAAGAACCACGGCCACCGGGTTGTCGGCGCTCGAGCAGCTACCCAAGACCGCCTTTGACTCCAGACCCAGTGCAGCAAGCTGCAAACCATCTGAGTGCAGCGCCTTCTCCAGGCTTGCTCCGATTGGTCCTTCACCCTTCTTATCTTTTCTCTGTCTCCTGAGCTAAAAAGGTGCTGTTTTTTTTTTTACTTATGCTTGCTAATGTATGCCTATTTTGTTAGAATCTGCCTGTCAACTGCCTAAAAAAAGCTGTAATGCTTGCAAACTGCTCTTGCTAGATTGATTAAGTGAAACAGCCCTTTCCTTTGCTTCTGTAACTGACTTCAGGGTGCCAAGAAAATTGACCCCTTTCATTTGTAAATTAGTTTTGTCACTGGGTAGCTCAACCATTGTCTGGGACCAGTACTAATTGGCTTCGCTTTCTCTTCCCCTTCAGTCGAGAACCCTCCAGGGCTCCCAGCTCATCCACCGCAAAAACCACAGCCACCGGGTGGTCGGCACTTCCGAAGCCACTGCCGAGACCACTTGCTTGGACTCCAGATCCAGAGATGTATGGCAAAAGCCGCAAATTTTCGGCTCACACCATCCCCCTCCTGACCATTATTATACAGACCTCCTTGCCCTGCCCTCCTGCCATTGGCTTTCCTACAAATCTATCCTCCCACCTCCCTCGGACACCCACAGACATATAAATGTTGGGCTACCACTTCAGGTTCAAGTGTCCATCCTAACTAATCCACCGCAGTCTCCCCTACCAGTCGTCTCAGATCAGATTTGTGACTTCTTTTTACTGTCCCTAGTCGCTGTGTCATAGTAAATTCTCCTTGCTCCCTACAAGTGGTTTCAGCACCTACATCACTTTGCTGACCCTGTGGTGTGTAGCCTTAGCTGGTAATACTTCTTAGATCAGGTTTATGACTTCTCATAACTATCTCTAGTCGCTCTACCATAGAAACATCTCCTTGCTCCCTTCAAGTGGCATCGGCACCTATATCCCTTTTCAGACCCCGTGGCACGTAGCCTTACCTGGTGATACCTTGCCCAGATTAAGCCCTTACAACTGTTTCTCTTTCTAACCCCAAGACTTTAATCATGGAACTTGCAATCTGGCTCTACCTCTTTACCGCCTTATACCCTACCCTTGACAAATTTACCGTAGATGGAATTTACCCCAAGAGGACTTGTATCCCCTTCCACAAGAATGTCTCATAGGAGTCCCTATACAACTCGTGCTATGCCTCAAGTTGTCGTACCCGCTCAGCTGAGTCTCCTCTCGGGCAGCCACCAGCATCTCGTCACCTACCTAAGGAATGTTACCTACTCGGCCCAGTACCTGCATCTACTGGTGTCATATGGCTAGGGTCTTAGCATGTGTATCGCTAGGACTTAACAGTACAAAGAATAGGTCCTTGCATTCTTATGCCAATACTTCCACTAGCCAAAGAAGGTTTAGTTCTTCCAAATTACCACTTGTTGCCCTGAGGAAAGTTGTACTCCTCCTCTTGCTATGCTCAGGTAATGTTAAACTTAGCCTAATTAGTATACAACAATTCCTTCACCGTCCAAAATTCACAGTATAAAGGTATCAGCTTTATGCATGTTAATGTGTGTAGCCTCTTAAAGAAACTCACCTCAGTACAGGCTTGGGCTATCCACATGAAGCCGGATGTACTTGTCATATCTGAATCCTGGCCTGATCCATCCATGTCAACAAAGAGGTCAATATCCCCAACTATCTGTTATTCAGAGCTGATAGATCAACCAGAGGCGTATAGAAACCATCTATTTAAGGACAAGTTTACGGTCGCTACCCTCGACACTACATCAATTACCAATACCTTTGAATGCCTGTCCTTAAAATCAAAATATCTACATCAATGGCCTCCATGTCATAGGATGTTATAGACCCCCATCCTCAGGGTCACACCTCCTGTCCCACCTATCATCTACTATGAGTACCGACACAATGGAAACAATTATACTAGGGGACCTTAACTATGACTGGCTGTCAAGTGCATCTCTTCCACTTCAATCCTTCTGTGACTCTCATGGGCTCACTTTACTTATTAATGAACCTACTCATATCAGTAAGAAAAACCCCATGAAAAGTACACTATTAGATGTACTTCTAGTAAGCAAACTCCATTTCTTCTCCCATGCGGGGATCTTTTCTGCCAGTGTTAGTGACCATTGCTTTATTGCTGGCATAAGAGCAGTACCTAAACCAACAGCCTCAGCAAAGTTCTCTACCAAAAGATCAAAACGGAATTTTGACCCGCTTGCATATATCAATGACCTGAAAGCCTCCCTGCTTTGGCAGACCTTCTATTTAGCCAAATCAGTAGAAACAGCATATGCAATTTTCCACTAAATTGTATCCAGCGCCTTAACACCCACGCACTTAGTCAAAACCGCATAAAGGCTAGAAAGTGCCATTGGTTTACAGCAGACATCAAGGCAGTACTATTAAAAGAGACAAGCTCTGGAAGTTAGCACTGAAATCCCACAAAGCCGAAGACTGGCATCTTTTCAGAACAGCCAGAAACCACTGTACAAAGCTAATTCAGGAAACCAAGTCCAACTTTTATCGCTCTGAACTTGACACTGCCTCCAACTGCCCTACCAAGTTTTGGTCCACAATAAAATAACTTTCTGGTAATACCACAGGATACACTGTCCCCTCAAACATTATTTCTGACAATGTAACTATCAACAACAATAAAGAGATACTACAAGCCTTTAACAATCACTTTGCTACTGCAGGGCTAGCTTTTGATAACTCACCTGCATGCAACCTATGCTCCCAGCTTACCACGCAACCTTCAGGATCTAGTCCCTCAGATGCAGTCTTTTCATTCTCTCCTGCCTCACTAAAAGAGGCCGAAGATCTCCACCTCCACTTGGACACCAGAAAAAGTGCTGGCGCTGACACCTTCGATCCATACTACCTAAAGATTGCCTATCATGTCTTGGCCGTACCTATTACGCATCTATTTATCAATCAATCAATCAATCAAAGTCTTTATTTAACCAGGCGATCACAGTTGAGCAAGCTCATTTTCGAGGTGGACCTGGGTTTGTTAACAAGGAACAAGGGACAATATACATGGGATGCAACACACAAGAAAATAGTAATAATACAAATAAAGTGAGATACAATAATACAGTATATACAAAGTATCAACAGGTAGCATAGACAGTAGTATATGTTTGGAACAGAAGATACAGCTAATTTTGGGTAGGACACAATTTTTCATAAACATAAAGAAATATACATATCAGGTGCACCGAACACAAATAAAACCTAATATAAAAAGATATATAGTGATACGGTATGGAGAATTTAGAGCTGGAACCGGGGTCAAAGGAATGTGGAAGGGACAGATATGGGGGTAGAAAAAGGGGAGAGGGAAGAGTCGATTATAGATGTGATTTAACTTGTCCCTTTCTCAAGGGACCCTCCCCAAACTGTGAAAGACCGCACATGTTATTCTGTTGCTTAAATCCGGAGACCCCTATGATCTAAACAACTACAGGCCCATCTCTCTTCTCCCGGTACTATCAAAACTTCTGGAAAAAATCGTGAATGCCCAGATGAAATCTTTCATAGATGATACTAACCTGCTAAACCCAATGCAATCTGGTTTTAGAACTGAACATAGTACAATCACGGCCCTGGCCAAGGTGACAAATGACTGGCAGTGCGAGCTAGAGACAAAAAAATTTGTCTGCACCGTTTTTCTAGACCTAAGTAAGGCCTTCAACACTGTCGACCACAGCCTCTTCTTTCTTCATTAAAAGCTATTGGTCTAGATTCTACCTCCTTGCATTGATTCCACAACTACCTTTCTGATAGCCGCCAACAGGTCAAGGCCGAAGGTGAACTCTCCCCCTCAAATCTGTTAAAAAGAGGCGTCCCACAGGGATCCATCCTGGGGCCACTCCTATTTGCCATCTACATCAACAATATAGACTCAGGCATCCATGAGGCGAAAATTCATCTGTTCGCAGATGATACAGTGATCTACCTAAACCATACAACTCCTGGAAACTGCCTGTGGCGACCTACAACTGACTTCAATATACTTCAATACCAGCTCCTTAGTAAAAAATTGCTACTTAACGGCAAAAAGACAAAGGCGATGCTGTTTTCACCTATTAACCATGCAGCTGACCCTGCTCTACCCCCATCACCACCCTCCTAGGAGAAACCCTGAAATTTGTGCCAAAATTCAAATACCTGGGGATCTGGCTAGACTTCAGACTCTCCTTTGCAGACCACCTGGAGGATTTGTTAAAAAAACTGAGGCAGAGACTAGGTCTCTTTTTCAGGTTAAACTGCCTACTAACTACAGAGGCCAAGAGACAGCTAGTTCAGTCTATGTTCCTTTCCCTAACTGATTATGTCGACTTTATATACAGCCAATGTGCTACTTCATACCTCGGTAAATTGGACATACTTTGCCACAGAGCCCTGCGCTTCATCACTGGTCTCCCCTTCTCCACCCATCACTGCTCTTTATATGCGGACATAGGTTGGACCTCCCTACACTACAGACGAAATAAAAATGCAGCTCTCTGGACATACAGAGCTATCACTGGCAAACTTCTGCAGTACATTGTTGATTGCCTGACTCTCAATATGCCTGGAACCTATGCCCTAAGAAGCTGTTCACTGATTTTTCTGAAAGTGCCCAAAGCCCTAACGCATTTTGGGAGAGCTGCCATAGGATTTGTTCTACCGTCACTCTGGAATGTGCTACAGAAATCACTGAAACTGAGGACTCCTGTTAGTATTACCGTGTTTAAGTCCTTATACTCAAAATACATTACAGAAGCCTGCAACTGCTTCCAACGATCCTAGCTCTGGAATGTGCTGCAGAAATCACTGAAACTGAGGACTCCTGTTAGTCTCACTGTGTTTAAGACATTATACTCAAAATACATTACAGAAGGCTGCAACTGCTTCCAATGATCCTAGCTTACTTACACCCCTTCCACATCCTCCCTGCTTTTCCCATCCTCCTTCCTTCTTGTATCAGTGCATAACTTGTCCCTGAGCCACCTACTTATCTACTGCCCTAAATCTCCCTATCACCCACCTATTCCTTGTATACCCACAGCATCCCATTCCTTCACTCCTAGTATTATCAGTTCAGACCCCCCACTGGCTGCCCACTTCTCCCGACACGTCTCCCCCTTGATACACCTGGGTCTTTTTAAACTGACTATGTATGTCTCTTCGCTTGTAGCATCCACTTCAACTAATCTCTTCACTGGACTATAATGCCTTTACCTTACAGGAATACTAAACCATGTACAGTATGTTGTTGTATCTGGTATAAATTTTACTGATTTGCTACCGCATTGTTATGTACTCCCTTACCGACTGTCTTTTACCTGAACCCAAATGTATTTTTACTTATCCTGTCTATTGCAGGCCTTCCTGTACTGTTGTACTCTTGCATCTACTGTCTATTTGTCTGTATATAAATGCATTGTTACTTGATTTATCTATGCAGGTCCACCTTGTAAATGAGCTTGCTCAATGGTGTTCACCTGGATAAATAAAGAATTTGATTGATTGATCCCTCAGGGGATGACTATCCCTATCACCAGGATTATCAGACTCTGGTTGAACACTATCATCACCAACTCCTGCAGGAATAGGGACAGTCACACCGACAGACTTACTGTATCACCCTCCTCCTGGACCACTGTTCCTGTGCTGGTGTCAGTGTCCCCATTCTTCTTACTGTCATTATCCCCCACCAGCATGGGTGCAACAGTTGTGGCCTTAAAAAACTGTGACACAGGTATGCCAGTACTTTGAAAAACTCCTTTGCTGGTACCTGCTGCACTACCAGAGCCCACAGAAGACACTGATGCAGACATAGGTGTGCTTTCACTGCTTTGGGGAACTGGAACTGAACTTGTACTTTCCTCAATGGACTTCATAGCTGCCTCATCCCCCCCCACTGGACTGTCTCTTAGCAGGCATTTTTATATGCTGCTGCTTCAAAGCTTTGTCTTTCTCTGGGAGCATATCAAGAAAGGACGTATTACTAACTGTGTGAATAACACCTCACACCTGCAGTACTGGCTTCTCAAGTCCAAACACAATCAGGACAGGTAGCAGCACTCTGTACAATAATACAGTATATGGTAGTTTGTTCTAGTAAAACAAAGGTAACTTTTTCTTTCCCCAAACAAGAATTAAAGCAGCAACACAGGGAACAAAATCTGGTCAGATCCACCACTGCTGCATGAAGAAGTTAGTGAAGTTAAGTGAAATTGTTAAGGAGGTATGGAGAAACAACACAATGATTTGTAAGTAGTAAGATTTGTTTTAGTTTCTGTTCTAAGGAAGGCATACACATTATTAGGAAAATATATGGAGGTGTACATTTTAATGAAAGGAATAGGAAGCAATATAGGTTTACAAAAGAACCCCAGAGCAAATGCCACTGAGGTATGTGTTATTCTAGATGATATTGGCTGGACAGCCATATTTTAAAGAAAACACAATTGCACATACCCCAATAATGCAAAGCATCATGGGAAACATATGCAAATCCTCATTATGGTACAGAAGGTGGCAGTACATGAAAAAGTAATGGCTGGCATACATTCAGCCTTGGGATTATTTACACAGTTTTGTTTGTTTTGTTTGTTTTTTAGAGAAATGGTTTTTGTTCATGAGGTGATGTAAGTTACATTTAAGCAATGTGTTGATGTCAGGAACTCAGGTGTAATGATGGACTGTTAGCAGAGAACATGATAGTAACTTTCAGAGGAGATCGCTTTTGATAAGGTCAAGGCAGTTATGCTTGTGATAATGGGAATATTAGGAAAGTATGAGGTCTATGCAGAAGTGGAGTACAAATATACACAGTTTCATACGTATGTGCTCAGAGTGCAGGCAAATGTAATATGCAGGTTTGTTTTAGAAATAGGTAAAATAGCAAAACATGCAATTGATAGAAAGATAGATAATTACATAGACATGTATATATATATATATATATATATATATATATATATATATATACACACACAGAGAGAGATAGAGAGAGAGAGAAAGACAGACAGGCAGAATAGGAATGGCAGTGAAGTACTGAAGTGATGCAACCCCACACCCTCACCACGCAGAGATGGATAGGCATTGGGTATGCCTTTGGGTCATTGCCCTAACGCTCATGCCATTTCCTCACCCTACCCTGCAGACACAGACAAGTATTGAAGTGTGCCTTGGGTGTTCAAACTTTATACTCACCCCATTCCATAAGGAAATATGCTGAAATGGGTACAGTATAAGAGAATGGAGTGAACTTTGGGGCTGAAGAGTCAAAGGCACACCTCAATACCTGTCACTGGCTACAGGGTGGGGGGGTGGAATGGCTTCAGCATTACAGTTGACAATCCCAAATCACACCCCTGATGCCTGTCAGTCCCTACAGGGCAGGGTGTTCAATCAATCAATCAATCAATTTTTATTTATAAAAGGTGCTTTTCTTCAGTCCAAAGCACCTGTACAATAACATAAAACAATAAATAAACAGAGTTTAAAACTATTATAAATCATTAAAAGCTAGACTAAAAAGGTGGGTTTTCAAGGCTCCTTTAAAGATCAGGACAGTCGGACTATTTCGCACCTGATGAGATAGAGAATTCCACAGGGTCGGGGCCATGAAGCTAAATGACCTAGCCCCCAAAGATTTCAAACAGACCCTGGGAATCTCCAGCAATCCCTCGTCAGTGGATCAGAGAGGGCAGGAGGGACAGTAGGGGTGAAGGAGCTCTTTCAGGTAAGTTGGTCCCTGGTCATGTAGACCTTTATAGGTCAGAAGACCGACCTTGAAGGTGATTCGCCAAAGTACTGGCAGCCAGTGCAGTCCACGAAGCACAGGTATTATATGACTGGATCTAGAAGAACCAGTCAACAACCTGGCACCTCATTCTGCACTAGCTGCAGACGGCGAAGTTCAACCCCCGATAGCCCTAGGTACAGGGAGTTGCAATAGTCAAGGCGGGAGGTAACAAAGGCGTGGATCAATGTTGGAAGATCTTCTGGAGGAACCAGATGCTTCACCCTGGCGATATTCCTCAGATGGAAAAAGGAAGTTTTGACCACTGCTGACACCTGAGCTTTAAGCGTCAAGTGGTCATCAATTATTACACCAAGATTCCGCACCTGATCTGAGGTTGTCAGTGGGGTGCCTGCAAGCCATAAGCCAGAATGCGATCCAACTGGCAAACCCACCTCACAGCGACCTTTATCCACAACCAACACCTCAGTTTTCTTGGGGTTTAACCTCAACCAACTCCCATTCATCCACTCTTGGACTTCTGCAAGGCAGTTATTAAATACCGACAAGGCAGCATCCTGGCCAGGCACAAAAGACATATACAGCTGGGTATCATCAGCATAGCAATGAAAACCCAGTCTGTATCATCTTATAATTGCTCCCAAAGGCAGCATATACACATGAATAATATAGGTGCTAGAATAGAGCCTGTGGTACCCGCAAGGCAGGAGACTGATGCTGAGGAAAAATTCCCGACACCACCCTCTGAGTCCTACCTTCGAGGTAAGATCTAAACCACCTAAGGACCATACCAGATAGTCCACAGATGGACCGCAGATGCTCCAACAGCACCCCATGATCAACAGTGACAAATGCTGCAGAGAGATCAAGAAGTACCAAGATAGAACGGGTCCCACGATCTCTGCTATTAGGAGGTCATTTAGTACACCAACAAGTGCTGTCTCAGTACTGTGCCTTTCCTAAATCCAGACTGGAGAGCATCATAGATATTGTTGTTGGTCAGATGATCCTCCAATTGCAATGCGACCACCTTCTCAATAACCTTACCCACAAAGGGAGGTTAGAGACTAGTCTGTAATTTGCTAGACAATCTGGGTCTAAGGAGGGCTTTTTAAAAGAGGCCTAACTATAGCCTTTTAAGGGTTCAGGAAAGATCCCTCTCCAAAGACTTCCAGACTATCAAAGCCAGGACTAGGCCAATTTTATCCACACAATCCACTAGGAGACATGTGGGGCCAGGGTCCAAGTCACAGCTGGTTGGTCGTAGTGCTCGGATGACCATCACAATATCCTCGATTTTGGGAAGGCTGAAGTCAGACCATGCAAACTGGGTGTTTGACATCTCCAGCCGACCATCACTACCCCCATTGGAGAGGGAAGAACGGACATCCGATCTGATTTTGGCAACCTTATCTGCAAAGAAAAGAGCAAACTCCTCACACCATTCTGTGGAAAAGCCCTCCGGCTGAAGACAGACTGGATTGCATAGTCTGTCCACAGTCCGAAAGAGCTGGGCTGGTCTATTCTGTGCAGCCGCTATCTCCCTGGACAGGAACTCTGCCTTCTTATGAGAGATTGTGGATTGATAGGCCATATAATGGTCCATCAAACTAAGTCTGTCATCATCCAGACTGGACTCCGCCAATGCCTCTCCAGCCTTGTCCAACCCTCCTCAGCTCCCTCATGGTCTCATCAAACCACGGAGACCTGGGGCGAAGAGTGTGGACGAACATGAACAGGTGTAATAGAATCCAGGGCCCCTGTAACTGCCCCATTATAGGTGAGTACTAGGTCACCTGGATCCAAGCAATCTATTGGAAGATCCGATAGGTCCAGTACTGCCATCAGGTCATCTGGGGACACACCCCTCAATGGGTGGTGCCGGACCATTTCCGAAGGGGCTGACCTAGTAGGTGGCCTCAAAATTGAACCTAATGGAGTGATGGTCAGACCATCCGAGTGGTTCCACCACCACATCAGATATCCCCATCCCCAGAAGGAACACCAGATCCAATGGTGCCCACCAATATGGGTCGAGGAGGAAACTACCTGTGTGAAGTCCAGTGATAACATCAACTGGAGGAAGTCTTGACCAAAACGTGAGAGTTCATTGTCGACCCAAGCATTGAAGTCACCCAGAACCAACCATCTGGGAGACCCCAATGTTAGGTCAACAATGAAGTCTGCGACTTCCTGCAGGAAAACATTCCCGTCACCTGGTGGATGGTATACGAGAAGTATCCTGCACCCCACACCCTCACCTAAGACACACTCAAAGGATCCAGTGACTCCCACTGGTACCTCCACCAGGCCCAATTCTGATTTAAAACAAATGGCAACACCTCGCCCTATGATCCTGCCTCGAGCGGTGTATCACCAAGTACCCATCCGAACTGCTGCGAGCTAATACTGGCTCCAGCATTCTCATCCAGCCAGAGTCTCGGTGATGCAAGTTAAGTCATTGACTCAACAAGATCGGGCTATAATAGCTGCCTTGTTTTTAATAGACCTAGCATTGCACAACACCGCCATGCAGGATGGACCTCCGACGATGACCGTGTTACCTGCTGGTAACCAGAACCTTGGGTATGGGCACAAGACAGGAGAACCCTCCTGAGCCCATTTTGCCCCAGGGCATCTCCTTGACCTCACTATCCCTATCCGCCCGCTCCTTTCCATCCCCCCAGGCCCAGCCCCACCCTCCTCCTCCCCTCACAATCCCCAGAGCCCTACACCTTCTATAGACTCCTGACAACAGAGGGACAGGAGAAGGCGGAGATCCCGAGCCTGAGGGGAATAATAGCCGACTGTCCTATTTTCATTCCAACACATAGTAACACAACTTAATACAAACCCCAACAGAATATATAAATAACAAAATTTAAAATACAACATACAAATAACAAAATATAATTATTATAACTAAGCAAAACAAAACTAACTAAAATTAAACCCTAACAAAATACTCTATCAAGGATAAAACATTCCATAACAATGTGTTACACATAAATGTATCAGAAGCACTTGTCCATCTACCCCTCCACAGTGCTCTCACCACTGTAGAAAAGGATTTTTTTCCCACCTACACAAAACCCTTAAAATTTGGCCCAAAGTTTCAATTTCCAAAATACTAAAGGAAAAACCAAAACAAGAGTTCAAGGTCTTTTCTTCTTAGTATCCACACTTTTGTGCTCTCACCACTAGTATGGCCCAAAAAACTTTAAACAGTCTTCTCTCACAAGACTGAACTAAATAGCTCAGGTTTCGGTCCTCCCAGTCATATCCCAAAGTATAATTGAAGATAACAAAAAAGTTCAAGTATACATCACCAAAGTAGCAGTCCACACAAATCCAGCTCCAGTAAAATCCTGCAAACATCCAGAGAAAGCATCGACCAGAAGTCCAGACTCAACCTGACCCTCGCAGCAATGAGACAGGCTGAACCACCCTCCGATGGTACCCCCCTCTCACTAAGGAAGCAAGGTTAACCCCACCGCCCTCAGAGGCAGAGAAACCCACTACCCTGTCCGGACCAGGGAATCTGGACCATTTAATTCAAATAATCCACAACTTCGTCTGTCCCAGACGCTTCCTTCATACAGTAAATCCAGTCACAGTATGATCCCGATTACTTCCTCTTCCTGGTTCAGCGATAATCCTTCCCAGAATAGGAACCAACACTCCACCATGAAGCGTTCCTCCTCACAGTCCAGTCCAGTGTTCACCTCAAGCACGCAAGCAGCCACCAGAACCCCAGGCCGCCAGCAACCAAAATCTTCTCCACAGCACCAGAGGCAGTCAACCCAGCTCCACACGCCGTACCCAGCACACGGCCAGCAGCTAACCATAGGACCACACAGCAGCTGGAAATGACACGTCTGGGCACAATACGACTTCAGGTAGGCAAGTGTTATGGTCAGAAACCCTAATGCCTTGGGCGTTTCTTGATATTTTGCTCCAAGTTTTAAGCATGGGCTTTTTATGACCCCACTGCATAATCAGTGACACTATCAGTTCATTAGCTGAAAGGTGATTTTGCACAGCAACTGTGCCATTTGTCACCACAGGTACAAAAACACATTTTGAACAGGATGCAAAAATTGACAACTGTACTGTTTATAAGGAGATGTAAAAAAATGGTAATGTTGAAAATCTGGAGTGAAGCTATAAAAAAAGATTGGTGAAGTCATGACACTGCTCCTGCTAATGTAAACTTTTTTTCAAATTCCTACGCATCCCATTGTTTTCATCTCTATTGCTGTTATATGGTTTCTTAACCTAGCAACAGCATTTAATGCATTACATTATAAGGACAAGTAAATGTTTTTAATACATTTACAGACAGTTACGTAAACTTAACTTTCCTTCATAGAATAGTTTAAATTTAGTAACAGTGATAGTATAAAGTAATTACTCAGACAAGTTGGAAACTATAACTACTTTACATTGTACAGTGACATCCCATAAGGACATCCTTGAAATTGAGATGCAAATGTCACACATTTATCAGTTTTCTAACAGGAATATTGTACTATCCTAAATACATTTCTTGCTTCAGTAACTGCTCAACACATCCATTGCATGACCAACTTATTGACATTTTATAACTGCGATGCAGTGTACTGCTGCTTACTAGACTAACAGCATGAACCATAAAACAAATGACTGCCCTAAGTAGGAGGCAGGTATAGCACAGTGGTTTAAGGCTCTGAGCTGCAGATCTGGAGATCTGAGTTCGAATCCCATTGCCCCCACTTGCATACTGGGTGACCCTGAGCAAGTCACTTAACTTCCATGTGCTTCCAGGTTGCCCCTGTAAACAAGCTTTCAGCTTAGTGTGCCACTCCTGGTTAAACAATTAAAAGAAAAAAAACACAATGTATTATTTTTTTTTTGTTTTATTTTGCTACTACAAGCGTTGACTAATGCATCCATCCTTAAATGTACTTTTTATAGCGTATGTGTCTGTGACCTAGGCAGAACTACACTTAAAATCCTACACATAAATAAATAATCAGAATAACATTTATTTCAGTAGTATCTACTTCCTTTTCAAGTGCCCATGACACTATGTATATAGATTTTTATCTTTTAACTTCAAAGCACTAAACCTATTCAAATGCACAAAACACAAAACTTTATTCTCTTCACACATTACTGTTAAACTTCAGGTCCCAGAATGGCCAAAAATCAATTGTTAAATTTCACTGTTGTATGTCACTGTCACACCCACTTCTCATGCAAACAACAATCAATTAGGCAAATCCCTTTCATTTCTGTGCTATGCACTCTTACATAAGAAATTCCACTACTTCTCAGTGCAGTTTAACCCCTGCAAGGTATATAGTTTTTTAAACCAAGGATGGAAATGAGAAAGGAAAATGTGGGCGCACCAGGATTTGAACTCCGTACCTCTGGTATGCCGTTCCAGCGCTCTAACCATTAAGCTACAGGCCCACTGGTTACAGCATCTGAAGAACTTCCTATTTCACAGTCATACATTCCTTTCTCTCTAGTGTTGCTTAATCTGCAACCAGAAACCAATTTAGAAATTCCACTACTTCTCAGTGCAGTTTAACCCCTGCAAGGTATATAGTTTTTTAAAACCAAGGATGGAAATGAGAAAGGAAAATGTGGGCGCACCGGGATTTGAACTCCGGACCTCTGGTATGCCGTTCCAGAGTTATGTAACTCTTACATAAGAGAGACATGAAGCTTACAGAACTGCTAAAAAAACAAATTTATCAAAACTGGATTTCTGAATTACAACCTGTTATTTACAGTACCTATGTAAATAATAGTTTATTGGCTGCAAATGATGCTACAGACATGACAATAACAATATTTCTGTTTTACATGGAAAACATCCATATAATGAACTTGTCATACAGGATTTGTGACCTTCTGTCTGCATGTATCTGATAAAGGAAAAGGCACCTGCTTGATCCCTTTTTTTTCTATTTGATTTTTATGCCCAACTTGCCCATTCTGTTAGAGCCAAATATTGACATGCTTAGAGCTAAAAAAAAAAATCATGATGTCTATGTGTATGGGCAGGGAGGGTATGCCTAGACACAGTTTCAGGCACTCCTTAATTACTTTCCCAGGCAGCTCTAATAGTCAGTTATTCCAACATTTATTTATTTAGTTATTTATTTATTGAAATAGTTTCTCAGGAAAGGCACACTGTACAACAAAATGCTCGTCTCCGGTGCAACCTGTGAGGAGGGGTACAAGGGGTTGGATAACATGCAGGTTATCAACTGAGCAAATAACAGAGGCAAATAGAAGCATATGGATACAATTGCATTAAACTACAAGCAACAATGCATGGAGTACATTGGATATTGTATGGAACATATAACAATTGCCTGACATATAGCAGCAATACAAGGGAAAATTTAGCACACAGTAATATGCAGGTATGAGCAACAGGAGACATAGAACACTTGATGATGCAGGACAAAAAGGCACAGAACAAAAGTGCATAGGTTGGGGCTATATGCCAGCATTTATAGCAAAGCTAAGACCGCTGGTTGGGCAGTGGGAGGGGAGCAATTGGCGCATGGCTGAATCAGGTACAGGAGCAATTAGTGGTAAGGAAGTTAGATAGAGTGGTTGAAAGAGAGTGGGCAGAGGAGGAATGCCAAATTTGAGGTGGGAGATTATTCCATAGCTTGGGTAACCGGTGTGAGAAGGCGGCTTGCCCGGCAGTAGTCTTCCACCTAGGGATTGATAGTTGGCGGTAGTCCCAGGATCTAAGGTGTAATAGGTGGGGGAGGGGGAAGCTGAGAGCAGAGGAGAGGTGGAGAAGTAATGGTGCCAAGCCATAGGTTAGATACATATTTAGCACAGTGTGAAATGTGGTGGTTTTACGAGGACGATAACGCCGAAGGCGGTAGAAAGTGCAGTGGTGGGTAAGGAGTGAGGCATCAAGAAGCAAAGCAGCAGAAGGCATTAAAAAGTGTGTCCAGCTTAGATAGGTGGACTTAGGGCTGCACCATAAACAATGTCACAGTAATCAAAGGAGGGGAGTATCATCTTCTGGACCAGTTCACTTCGGACGGGGGGGGAGGGAGGCAACTGCAGTTCCTATAAAGTGCACCAAACATGGGGTGTAGTTTTTTTTAAATAGCATTGACGTGGTCTGAGAAGGAAAGATGGCAGTCGAGCCATACCCCCAAGTAGCAGAATGTGGAGACATCTTCGAGCTTTTGACCATCCAGGGTGTGGAAATAGGGAAGGGATGGGAGTCCGGACAGGCAGTTGTCGTGTGCCAAAAGTCATCATGACAGTTTTTTTTACATTTAGGAAGAGCTGGTGAGAGCTGAACGATTGCTGTACTTTGTTGAAGTCGGCTTGGAGGTTAGTTTGTACCACTTCAGGGTCGGAACCTGAGGAGAAGAGTACAGTGTCATCTGCATACATGTGGATTGAGGTAGTAGAGCAGATGAGCAGTAAGTCATTTAGGAATATAGGGAACAGTATGGGTCCCAGAACCGATGACAGATCCACCTCATGTCCCTCCCACATGAACCAAAAAAAAGGTGGGGGTGAATCTTTAGGAGCTTCTCGGGTGGAGGTGTTTTGTTGTCTATTTTCTGTGACAAATGCCGCTCACTGCCTTGTTACAATGCTACGCTTGAATTGTATTAATCTGTACTCTGTTTGCAATGTCCACATTGTTGTAATGTCTGTCTTGATGTTCCCCATAATTTGTATTTCTCTGCGTGGAACCTTTGTAAAAGAGCCAAGGCTCAAAGGTATTTGTAATCCTAGACTTGATAAATAAAAATAAACAGGTGGGGGTGGATCTTACTCCCCCAAAAAAAACTAATGCTGCCTCTTACTACTCAGGTTCCAGTTCTTGTACCTCCTATTTAAGAAAGAAAATAGTGCCCTGCAACCATTGACTAACATGAAAGCATATTTATTTGAGGGCGGAAAACATTTCTTGGAGGAGGGTAAGGTGGAGGAGACTACACCTTCAGTCAGTTCCATGGACAGAAAACATAACATCAGCCCTTTTGTACATGCAAAACATCTGCAGGCTGTACCCATTGCAGCCGTAAAAAGGGCACAGATAACCTACTTTAAACACAGATCACCTATGTCTGGACAACGTAAGTACTGTAATGTGTTAGCACTAACTACTATAATTTTTTTTTTTATATAAGGGCAGAGACAACCATATTAAATCGACAAAGGTGCCTACAACAATATGGATGGGATCAGCAATCTCTTGACAACTATTATATTAATATGTATTATTTTTATATTGCACTGGTCAGGTAGCAAACAATGCTGTAACAGGGAAAGGGTAACCAAAGTCAAGTAACAGCGGAACACTGCAATGCAGAGGCAAGCTCCAACAATAAAATACAGGGAGCATTCACCAAAGCAGTGAAACTGTATATGGACAAGTTCAGGTGATCAACTAAAGTGCTTAAGTTTCCATACAAAATATAGAACGGTTGCTTTTCACAGTTTAAGTGACACAAGTTAACAGCAAACAGAACTGACTACAAATAAAAAATAAAATAAAGGATCTTTACGTATTGTCGGTTCACAACTTTAGAATTTACAACTAAAAGCAGAAGAATGGTATATAACACAGGCTAACTAAAAGGAGCAGGAACTCTCAGACAGGAGTAACTTTTCAGAGAAAAATACTTATCAAGATACAAGAAAATTAATACAGATAAATCACTCACAGTTTGTGAGAAATCTGTTTATAAAAGGCTAGACATAGCCTGCAGTTTACACACTTACCTACCCCACTCAACTCCTTCACAGACACAGACAAAACTAAAACGAATTAAACTAAGTATTATGCAAAATCCACACAATTGAAAATGTTCCTAGAAGCACTGGGAACAAACTGTATATCTGGGAGCAATTAGCTTTCAAAAACAAGTTTTAAAGAGGTTTTAAAGGGTTTATTGGCTGTGATGCATAACAACAGACTGCTCTCCAACTCAGCAAGCAATAGACTGTGCTGTAAACAACCTACACATGATATTAGACTTATTTACTCAAATGCACTGCAAATTTTGCCTTTGGAGCATAATTTCACTGGCGAAATCAAGAAGTTATGTGGGTGAAATTTTCGCCACAAGGCGAAATGTAAGCATGGATGGGTGAAATTGGTCAGTCAAAGCATTTTATGAAAAAATTTCACAAATTACGCAAAACTGAAATCCCAGGCAAAATTACGTTTCGTGAGGTGAAGAATTTCTCATAATTGTGAAATTATGTGAAATATTTTGCCTGGAAAAAATGTTTCAGTTTTGCACAGCACTACTCACAATTAATCCCAGGTGAAATTCTTTACAATCAGAGCAACATCATCATAAAGAGCTAGTGAAGCCAAAACAGGCAGACAGGAGAATAATACCCATTCTAGGTAGTAGTCAGTTGTAATTTTTTATTTCTGAAGTATTTTTCTTTTTCCTTTTATTCATTAGAAAGTCTTCTATGTGATAATATTGTGCTGTATGTGGAACGCTCTTAGCCTGGCAGCTGACATGTCTAACTCTACTGACCCACATTACATCAACAGGGTTCCACCCTCAGAATGCGCCAGCATTCCGCACTGAGTCATTAGGGTATCAGTCAGCAATGTCACCGATCACTGTTTTTTGGGGGTATGCATCCCACCATGATCCCCCTTGTGGGGGTCTGTGCCCCCCCCCCCCCTATATATAGGTACCAACTCCAGGGTGGCGGAATGGACCTCGGGGAGGAGGTGGCAATTTCCGTAATTGGTGCCTAATGACTTAGTGCCCTAATGCCAGTGCCCTGAAGAGTCCAGTGCATCATCAGCATTATGATTTCATCGACAGTGACATCACAGGTGAATGATGTGGCAGTCACTCAGTTGCTGTTACTAAATAGCAGTGATGTTACAGTCAGTGAGGTCACAGTCCTGATGATGTAGTGTGGGGCAGCAGAGCTAGCTGCCAGGCATAGTGCTGTTCCACACAGCACACCTATTAACATCAGGTAGACAATCTTCTAATTAAACAAATGGAAAAGAAAAAGTACCTCAGATACAGAACATAATGGTTGGCTGCTTTTAAAATGTAATATTAGTTTTAGGCAGCACACTGGCTTTTTAAGGGTAAAACACCCCATATACAATAAAATGCGTATGTGCGTATGCGTATACAATGGCTCTTAAAATACTGCTTCCTGATTAGCTGGCTGCAAGATTTACAACATGTAAATTCTGCTATCACCACATGGGAAGAACTGCCAGCCAGCCATATATGCCAAGAGATGAATCCGACCCCGAAAATTAAAACAAAAACACCACCATGTTAAAATCCCCACTGCTATGTTTACAAAAAAATCACTACCTCTTTTATGTTGTATTAGCATTAATTACAAGACAAAATATTGGGTTGCTTGGCGTGGAAGAGCAGGTTTTGGAGGGTGACCATGTTTTGGCCAGTGACGCCACTGCTTTTTCAGGCGTGGCTGTGTGGCATGAATGAGATTGCATGCTGTCTATGATAGCAGTTGCAAAGAGTGCCACCAACTTGAAATATTTTAGCCACTGCAATGAGGAGCTCCACCTCATCGCAGGGGCGTGCCTTCCTTGGTGTAACATTTCAATGAGACATGGCGTCTGCTATGCCATCTGCCTCTCACAGTCCCCAGAAAAGTCAATGTCAGGGTGCCCAATCCCTGTCGGCATCATCATGCCCCCTCCCAGTTCATTTGCCAATGGGAGCCCAATACTTGCCAATTATGTCTGGTACAGTTGTTTGCGTCGGTGGGTATCCATTCCCCTTGGCATCATTCCCCTGCCAAACACCCTTTTATTTGCTGGTGAGGTGACCAGTCCCCATTGGCTCCACCCCCAACCCTGAACATATAGGTGGCATGCTGGAGCCCACCCCAGCATGCCAAATGTAGCTGTCCAAAGAAAAACCTTCCTGCAATGTTTAATTTTTTCTTATACCTAAAGTAGAAAACAGTCCTCGCCATCTGGCGCCCTCCCCAATCTGAGCCCACCCACTGTACCCACCTCCCCACAACCCCTCACCCTATACTTACCTCTGGAGCCCAGCGCGATGATCTTCAGTGGACCAGGAACACGTCTGACTCTTCAAAGCTGACCCTGAACTGAGAAATGTCGGTAAGCTGTTATAATGTCATAAATAGGATTTTTTTAACTTTGGTGCATATCTCAGGTATTTGGGATTTGGCACCAAATTTTCAACACAGGATTATTGGGACCCCTCCTCATGAATTCAGTCACTGTCATGGCATTATTCGGTCCCAAAAGATGATTTTGAAGTCACTGTGATCACCTTTTGGAACAGATTAATGAAATGACAGTGCCACTCTTCTTGAGGCGGGCTCTCAAAAAGCCTATGTTGCAAATTTGGTTAAATAAATCCAAAATATGACTGTTTTATGAGCGTGTATTGCACAGTTTCCACGCACGCTCATAACTTCGCGAATCTGTAATATTTTCACTCCAGATTTTCAACATTGGCATTTTTCCACACCTCCTTATGAGCAGTACAGCTGTCATTTTGCACATCCTGGCTGAAATGTGTTTTCTCACTTTTGGTGCAGAATAGCAGGGTCACTGTGGAAAATCAGTGTTTGGGACAGATGAAGAAAATCACAGTGACTCTGTTCATGAGTAGAGGTTCTAAAATGCCTATGTTGAAAATTAGGTGACAAACGTCCATAAAATGACTGTGTTACAAGTGTGCATTGTGCAGTTTCCGCACATGCTCGTAACTTCAATCATTTTTCATATTTTTACTCCAGATTTTCACCATTGCCATTTTTTCACACCTCCTTATGATCAGTACAGCTGTCATTTTCCACATCCTTCCTGAAATGTGTTTTCACACATCCAATGTGCAGTGGCACAGTCGCTGTAGGAAAACAATGTTCAGAACAGAGTTAAGAAAATCACAGTAACACTGTTCATGAGCAGAGGTCCCAAAATGCCTATTTTGAAAATTTGGTGAAAATATTTCATAAAATGACTATGCTACAAGCGTGCATTGCACAGTGTCCACACACAGTCGTAACTTTGAGAAATTTGTAATATTTTCTCTCCAGATTTTCAACATTGCCATTTTTGCACACCTTCTTATGAACAGTACTGCTGTCATTTGTCACATCCTGCCCGAAATGAGTTTCACACGTCTGGCGCACAATTACTGTTCGCTGTGGAAATCAATGTTTGGGGCAGATTAAGATAATCATAGTGCCACTGTTCATGAGCAGAGGTCCCAAAATGGCTATGTTAAAATTTGGTGAAATAATTCCACTAAATGACTGTGTTACGAGTGTGCAATGCACAATTTTCACAGACGCTCGTAACTTTGAGAATGTTTAATATTTTCACTCCAGATTTTCAACATTGCCATCTCTTCACACCGCCTTATCAATAGTGCAGCTGACATTTTAATGTGGTGCAGAATGGCACAGTCACTATGGGAAATCAAAGTTTGAGACAGATTAACAAAATCACAGGGACACTGTTCATGAGCAGAGGTCCCAAATGGTTTCATGAGGTGGGGTCACAAAAAGGCCATGTTTTATAATTTGGAGTGCAAATACCAACACAATCAGGGCATTAGGGTTTCTAACCATTATGTCCCACCCTGTACAAACTAACAGGCATCAGGGGTGTGTCTTTGGATTCTCTGCTGTAGTGCTCACGCCATTGGTCCTCCACCCCCACCCTGCAGCCACTGACAGGCATCAAGGTGTGCCTTGGACTCTTCATCCCCAAAGTTCAACCCATTCTCCTATGCTGCACCCATCTCAATGTACTTCCTTATGAAATGGGGTGAGCATAAGGCCTGACAACCCCATGGCACAATGCAACATTTGTCAGACTCTGCAGGGTAGTGTGAGGTGAAATGGCATGAGCGTTATGGCGAGTGACCCAAACACACATCCTAATGCCTGTCACCCTCTGCAGGGTGGGGTGGGGCTGATGTCGGTTCCATACTTCACTGCTATTCCTATTATGTGTCTCTCTAACTCCTGCACTACCAATGCCATCACCAGCAAGACAACATTGAGCACTGACAAATGTTTTTTTTTTGTCTTCAAGCTCATGTTTAGCTGTAGTGTTGGCTTCCTTGCATCCCCACACTCTCCATTCTTCTCCACAGTGCTCCCCCAAAAAATAAAGGAAAAAAATGACTGTGAGCGCCACTTCATCTTTACCTCCCGAACGGACACCAGGAGACTTCTACACAACTTACACCATCCCCATTCAGCTAAACAAACACTTTGACACTTTGAACAATGCTGAAATGGAGAAAGTATTTCTGAATTAAAAATAAGGGCTAGAACTTACACATCACGTCCAAAAATCCGAGCCATGATACTCACCGTCCACCTATGCATAAGCATGAGCGCATGCCCAGTATCATGGCTCTGCTTTTTGGCCATGATTTTCATAACTTCTAGCCCTCGTTTTTATTTCAGACACACTTTCCCCAGTTCAGTATTGTTCAAAGTGTTAAACTGTTTGTTTAGAATGAACTGGGATGGTACTATGCTTACACCAGCAGCTGCTGTTACCCTGATACCAATTAGTTCTCTCTGCTACCTGTATTGTACATCTGCCTTCACCGACAGCCTAGCCAGTCTACAAATGAAGCTCTCCATCTCCCTAGCAACAAGGAACTATTTTTTGTGGTGGAGCTATCCAATCAATAAAAAAAAATATTAAAATGTAATAAAAAATATTTTTCTTTATTTTTTTCATACAAAACATACAGGAACACATTGTATAATCACAATATGCCACTTGAGGGTTTAGGTGATGCCAGGATTACCCTTCTGGTGTGGGTTTACTCTACCCGCCTGTGGCCTCGTGGACTGTACCAATACCAGGCATGTGTAAACTTCTGGCATCATCCAATCCTCTTATTAATATTGCTTAAATATTTAATTTAAGTGTATTCAAAGCCTTACTGGAATTTCATGATATTTAAACATTGCACAAACGCTGAGAGAAAATTACCACTATAACTTGAATTTGTTACCCACTAGTGGGGCCAAGCCTCTGAGGTCACCAAATGTAATTAAAATTTTCAGATTTAATTATTTTTTTAATAAATCTTCGTTATTAATTATATTTTGTATTTTTCACTAATTATAGTGGTTATGATGAGACCTTATACCAAGGAATAAATGGAAATATGATGATGGCTACAGATATGGCTTAAAATCACTCTTTTTATTTAGCCCTTTAGGTGCCAATGTGCTCAGTACTACTATCCATTTTGTTTCTTTCTGTAGGAGGAGCTTTTCTCAGATCTCCCCAATCAATGGCGGAACATGTTCAGATTCCTGAAAACTTTAGCAAATTAATATTCAAAGAATTGTATTTTGAATCATGCATCCAAAGCATTCCTTTCATCTTTGTTTTGAATGTCTCTTATGTGCTCCTGTATTCTTTTCAATAAGGGTGAACTGTTTTACCGATGTAATATTTTTGACAGGGGCGCCAGGTAGCATAAACAACAAATGGGGTACTGCAGGTAATAAGATGAACAAAGCCAAAGGTGCAGCCCATTGCTGATGTGCAATAAATAGTGTGTGTAATGATTCCATTTGTGAAATTGTCCACTTTATTTGTCTGGGGCTGTAACCACCAGGTTTTCTGGACATTGAATTCTCATTTATACTGAATGTGAGTTTACTGTGGAACAAGCCATGATTTGTTTAAAGGTGACATGCAAAGAAGTGACTTAGCCCACTCCCATCCTCACATACCTTACAATATTGCTGTGGGAGTCAGGGGCTGCTAGGATCATAAGTTTTCAAGTAATCTTTATATTGTAAAAAACTGCTGAATCTCTACACTGAACACAGAAGTGCCACATGGGTTCCAATTGAGTGGATGCAAGTTGTTATGGGTGTTCCGCTCATTCTGTGATGTCAATAACACCATTGCTCCTATTGTAGCTGCGTTGGCAGTAGCTTAATATGTTTATTTTATTGTCTCCGTGGGGGTCTTAATACCTGAAATATTACTCAAGGCAACATCTGGACAGGTTGTTACCGTAAATAATATTTCAGGTATTATGACCCCCACAGAGACAATAAAATAAACATAATAAGCCACTGCCACTGCTGCTACAATAGAAGCAATAGTGTTATCGACATCACAGAATGAGTGGAATAACCATAACAACTTGCATCCTCTCAATCAGGACCTGTGCAGCATTTCCGTGTTTGGCATGGAGTTTCGTCAGTTTTTCACAATATAAAGATTACTTAAAAATTATGATCCTCATCCAATTTAATCTTTCAACTTCTAACACAGCCACTTTTTGCCTAATTTTTTTTTTTTTTCTCTCACTACAATAAATTTGAGAGTGTTCCCAAAAGTTATAGATGGCTTTACCAGTGGCAGGGAGGGTGTGGAGGGATTGGTGGGCACTGGGTGGGTAGTAGGCTGGGGAGTTGGGGAAATGGGGAGGGGATACAGGCTTTGACCTGTAGCCCCCTCCCATTTGCACAGTGGGCCGTGGGTAACTCTAAAGAGCAGTTGTCTGTGAAGCATTGGTGAGACCCTGTGGCCTGTTAAATACCTGTTCCAGGTTTCCAGGTTGGAGGTCTGGAACTGGAAATCTGCTAAATCGTAAGGATTAATATGGATCAGTTTACTGTGCTGGATATGGTTTGAATTTTCCTCATTTTCTTCATTTTGAGCCTGTCTATGCTGTGTGGGCAGTGAGAGTGCCATGTGACTGATAACATTTTTAAATAACTTTGCTACTGCTTCAGAGGGATATGTGAGAGGTATCACCTGGATGTCTGTTTTGGTAGTGAGAGTGCCTGTAACTGACTAAAATTTCTATATAAATTTGATACTCTTTCAGAAGGATATGAGAGGTAACTATCTGAAAGATTGTTTTATGCAAAATTCTGAGGAGGTGGGAGCTCTCAGGCTCATTTTACAAAACTGCAGAGACTTCAAGTGATCTGCGTTATTATTTGCTTATTATCTGCCTACTGCTATAAATATTTGGTCATTTTATTAAGGTTATATGGTGATGGGGGAGTGAGTTTAAAGATATTTAGTTGTTTTAAGTAAGATTTTGAATGTTATTTTATTTTATATTAATTTTTTTTCTTGGGTATTGGTTTTGTGGTATATAGTTGGATAGTGGTGGAGTGCTGTTTGGGTTACCAAAATGTGTTGGAGACCTGACCCCACGGTTGTGGGCCATTCATCCTCTGCCCATCATGCTCTCCGCCCTTCCCCCCACTTCAGTTTACAATGTACCAGGGCTGTAGAGCACTGGGTATTGTGCGTAGAGGTGGGAGGAGGGCATAGGGCTGTGAACAGCAGAGGACGAATGAGGGAGGCCACCGCATTGGGGTATTGAGATCCAGAAGATGCCCTGAGGTGAAATGGAATCCAGAACATGGTCCACCATGTCTGGTTTCCATACCCAAGGGCACTATCAATTGTGGTAGGCCGATAGTCCAGGTGGCCCAAGAGGTTCATTCAACTCGGGTGGTGTTATGCAATGCTAGGTCCATTAAAAACAAGATTGCAATTATTGCAGATCTTGCTAAATCTGTGGACCTGGCTTGCATCACTGAGACCTGGCTGGATGAGAACTCTAGCCCTGTTTTGGAGCTGCAACTCTGGCTGGGTACTCGGTGATACTCTGCCTGAGATTGGATCGTGGGGGGGGGGTTAGCGGTCTGTTTCAAGACTGAACTTAATCTCACAAATGTACCAGTTGAGGAGACTGAGTCATTTGAGTGTACTGTAGTAGTGGGTGTAGGTTGTCAGATTGCTGTCATCTACCATCCACCAGGAGATGAGAAGCAATTCCTTCAGGAAGTCACAGACTTCGTCATTGACATGGTGTTTGAGTTGCCCAGGCTGATGTTCTTGGGTGACTTCAATGCCTGGATCAATGATGAACTCTTGCAATTTGGTCAGCATTTCCTCCAGTTGATGACATCGCTGGGCCTTACACAGATAGTTACCACTGCTACTCATAGTCACGGTCACTCTCTTAACTTATTCTTCCTCCTGGGGATTGAGGCCTCCAACTTGGGGGTGGAACCAGTTGGATGGTCTGATCACTACACCGTGGGGTTTAGTTTTAGTTTCCCCTATGTAGGCCTACCCCTGTGGAGATGACTAGGTACTGTCCTTTGCGAGATATAAGCTCTCAAGGCCTAGCGGCGATGCTTGATCTCTCATCCTTCTCAGAGGTTAACAGTGACCCAGAGGCCCTGTGATGGCTTATAATTCAGCCATTGCGGTGGCCCTGGATATCATTGTTCTGTCCATGTTCATCCTCTTTCTTTGCCCTCAATCCCCATGGTTTGATGGGACTTTGAGGAGAAGTGGCAACTAGGATGAAGATTAGCGTTGCTGGCAGAAATCTGCCCTCAATGCTGACTACCTTAGATTGATGGACCATTATCAAGTCTATCAATCTTCAATCACACTAAGACAGCAGAGTTCCTGTTTGGGAGATTAGGGCTGCTCAAAACCGACCAGCTCAGCTTTTCCGAACTGTGGACAGACTGTGCAACCCAGCCTGTCTACAAGTCCGGAAAACTTTTTAGCAAGAAGAGTGCAACGAGCTTTCTTGATTCTTTGCGACTAAGGTGGCTGACATCAGGGCGGTGCTCCATCCAGCATACTCTATGGGTGTTGCTGTGGATCAACGCAGGGCCACTGTCCCTTGGTTTTCTTAGAGTACCTTTGACTGGCCAGCTTTCATGGATGCCATGTGAATTGTCCAGAATATGTGCCCTATATGCTGTAGTTTGGACCCGGGACCCACTTCCCTGATTTTGGGTTGTACTGATTCTGTCAGTCAAGTCCTACCTCGAATATTCTGGTGCTCCTTGGAGACAGGTGAGTTTCCAAGCTCACTGAAAGAGGCGGTGGTGACACCACTCTTGAAGAAAGCTTCTTTGGACCCAGACTGCCTTGCAAACTACAGACCAAACTCTAACCTCACATTTTTAGGGAAGGTGATTGAAAAGTAGTGGCCACTCAGCTGGAGGACAATTTGACCATCGATGACATCTATGAACCTCTCCAGTCCAGATTTTGAAAGAAGCATAGTACCAAGACTGCGCTGGTTCAGGTGCTCAATGATCTCCTGATGGCTAGAGATTGGAGGAGCCATTCTATTCTGGTTCTCCTAGATCGCTTATCAGCGTTTGACACTGTGGACCATGGGGTTCTGCTTGATCATCTGAGGTTCATCTGTGGACTGTCAGGTACAGTCCTTGGGTGGTTTACATCATTCCTCATGGGAAGATCTCAGAGAGTGGTGTCCAGGGTTTATTCCTTGAATCCAGTTTCTCTATCATGTGGGGTTCCTCAGGGCTCAGTGCTATCCCCCATGTTGTTCACAGTTTATATGCTGCCCCTCGGAGACAATGTAAAAAGGTATGGGCTGAGGTTTCACTGCTATGCTGATGATACCCAGCTCTACCTTTCTTTTGCACCCAACCAGTATGGAGCTGTCTTGGTCTTTAATAGCTGCCTCACTGAAATCCAGGAGTCGATGGATGCCATTTGGTTGAAGTTGAACTCTAATAAGACTGAGGTATTGGTTGGTGGATCTGGGTCACCGGATAGGGGGGTTGGGTGTGGGTTCACTGTCTGAACTCTTTCTTGAGGGCTTGTCACTCTTGACCTCTGAACGGGTGCAAAACTTGGGGGTAATTATTGATGAAGGGCTGACCCTGCATTTGCAGGTGTTGGCCGCCGCCAAATCCTCATTTACCATCTGAGGAATATCTTCAGTATTAAGCACCTTGTTTGCGTCGGTGACCTTCTAATCTGATCCATACCTTTGTGACCTCGCATTTAGATTATTGCGACTCCTGTACCTAGGGCTACCAGGGGTGGAAATCCATTGCTTTCAGCTAGTGCAGAACATGGCAGCCCGCTTTGATGGGATCATCTCAGTCCTGTCATATTTCACCGGTGCTGCGTGGACTGCATTGGCTGCCAGTTCAGTGGTGGATCACATTTAAAGTTAGTCTTCTGACTTTTAAAGCCCTACACAGACTTTTGCCCGGACTACCTGAAAGAGCTTCTGGTCCCTATTGCCTGGGTGATTGCTCTGCTCGGCAGATGAGGGGCTGCTTGAGATTCCAAGGATGTGTTTGAAATCTTCTGGGGCTAAAGCATTCATGCACGCTACCTTTACACTGTGGAACTCTCTACCCCATCGTTACGGAGTGCACAACAGTGGAAGGATTTAAGCAGGCATTAAAAATTTTCCTATGGTATCAATCTTTGGAGACTAATTATTGGATGATACCAGTCTGATTTACTTTTGTTGCTGAGATGTTTGTTTTGTTTATTCTGTGATTTTAATATTGTAAGACGCCTTGGTTTTAGAACAGTGCCATACAAATAAAGTTTTTTATTATTATTATATTATCTGACAATTGTTGTATCTCATGCTGTTAAAATATGCTTTTTGTACTTGTATCTCATACTGAAGGGCATGTTGTCTTCTGATGCCTGTATACATGCTAAAAGATATTCAATAAAGTATATTTAATTAAAAAAAAATGATGATCCTAGCAGCCCCTGACTCCTGCAGCAACATTGTAAGGTATGTGGGGGACTGGAGCGGGCTAGGACACTTCTTTGCATGTCACCTTAACACTGTCTTAAATATGATTATATTTACATTTACAAGGAGCTAATATAATTAGTGGAGGCATGGCTTGTATTTCCACAGAAAACATGTAGGTTATGACAAAAGTGGGATCAGCCTCAGGCATGATTAGAGTTTAGGGGTTGGTATGCATTTTATTTTAATTTTAGTATTTTGTAGATGTATTGTGTTTTGGCTGTGGCAAGGCAAGGCAAACTTTATTTTAAGGCACCCAATCCTAGAGACTCTGGGCACTGTACAATACAATCAGAGCCGTTTTAAAATAATACATATAGAACAGGTTTACAAGCAGTCTTAAAACAATATGAAACCCATTTAAAATATAACAGCAGTTTCAAATTATGTCCACAGAGGCCAGGTGATTCATATGGTCTCATTAGGGAAGGCCAGGTGGAACAGGTGAGCCTTAAGCCCCTGATTAAACTGTTCAAACATTGGGGCCTCTTGGACAGCAGAAGGTAATGCACTCCATAGGATCGGCCCAGTGACACTGAATGCCTGGTTGCCCAAGGTCTTGAACTGGACCCTAGGAATGTCCAGAAGGCCCTTGGTCAAAGAGCAGAGGGAGTGGACTGAAGTGGTCACTATCAGGAGCTCCTCCAGATAGCCAGGATGTGGACCATATAGGGCCTTATAGGTGAGCAAGCCCACCTTGAAGAGGACCCTTCACCTGACAGGCAGCCAGTTAGAGTTCACAGGACTGGTCTTACATGACTGGACCTAGACAGGTCCTGCCAGCAACTGGGCGCTGTTTTCTGCACCAGCTGTAACCAGTGGAGGTTCCTTCCAGCGACCCCAAGTAAAGAGAGTTACAGCAGTCAAGTCTCGAGGTGACAAAAGCATGCACTAGTGTTAGCAGGTCAGCAAGTGGAATGAGGGGCTTAATCCTGGCAATGTTCCTCAAGTAATAAAAATCACTCTTGACAACAGACGACACCTGAGCCTCAAGTGTCAGTCTACTGTCTAGGATCATGCTAAGATTTTGTACCCTTGGAGAGGCTACCAATGAAGCAGACCCCAGAACAAGTCCTGTGTCCATACCAGGAGCACTCCCATCACATCTTCGACCTAGGTCGATCACCAGCACCTCCGTCTTATCTGGGTTCGACTGCAACCAGCTGGATGACATCCAGTCATTTATTTTGGCCAGGCAGATGTTAAGCATGTCCACTGCATTTAATGTTCCAGGGACAAAGGACAAATACAGTTGGGTATCATCTGTATAACAGTGAAACTCCACACTGTATTGCCAAATGATCTCACCTAGGGGCAGCATATACACTGCAAACAACATCGTCGACAAGATCAATCCCTGCAGCACTCCACGTGACCGAGTCTTTTGGGAGGAATGCCACAATTTTAAATGAGTATATTTTCTCAAAACTGCTTGTAGGAGAACATGATTGACAGCAAAATCAATTTGGGGGGATTTTGGTAGTATTAATGGAATATATAGATTAGAGAATGTTGTCAGTCATATGCTGAATGAATGAGTTATCCACCCGTATAATATTTATTTTTGGTCCTCGGTGACATCAGTCACAGGAATAGAGTTAACTTTGTGGTGGGGATTCTATATTTTATACTTGGATGGGTGTATTTTTATGCCCTATATGCTGGAGAGGAATGAATGTTAGATATCTATATGTACTTATACTTTTGCATCTAGCACCTTTTGCTTAGTGTGTTTGTAAGAATTAGTTACACAAAGTGTTTGTACATTTGTGACTTGTATTATTGTGCACACAAATCTCAATGGAAGATGTATTTTCAGATACCAGCAGAGAGAGAGGGTTAGACACTGTCTTTTTAAATTGTATTTAGAGTGTGTTTCTTCGATCATGTCAAACTGTCACAAGATGGCTCTAATTGTAATTTATTTATTTATTTATTTGCTTTCGTTAACCAGGTAAACACACTAGACAGCAAAGTGCCTATTTTCAGGAGTGACCCGGGAGAGTTACAAGGTATCCATGAAACACAAGATATTAGGTAGGGGTAACATGCAGGAGCCATGGGATTACATACAAGAGCCACAAGCTCCAACAGTTGGAATACAGTAGAGGTAACATACAGGAGCAACATGCTCCGACATAGGGTGATACAGAGATAACATCAAATAACAGTTAGGAATTCCCAGCAGGAGCCACGTGCTCCAACAGTTGGTAATACAGTAGAGGTAACATACAGGAGCAACATGCTCCGACATAGGGTGATACAGAGATAATCATCAAATAACAGTTAGGAATTTGCAGCAAGAACAACGGAAGCAGGAGCCAAACATTAATGTGGTTAGGTGAACATGAGTGAAATAACATCAGTAGCAGTTAGGAGTATATAGCAAGAACAACATAAGCAGGAGAAAAACATCAAAATAGTTAGGAGTACATAGGTGAGTAATAGCCTGGCCTAGACACCTGTAAAGAGAAGGAGGACTAGGTACTAGACTGGGTGAGGAGAATGACTTAAGAGAGATAACGCCGCTCCACCTGGAGCAGTAAGTGCCTAATTAAGTATGATGGTATAAATTGCAGTGATTGACATTCAAACACAGCTCCTCTGATGAAGCCTCTGCAAGGATGCGCAACATAGGGTAGTATTTGGTGTACTGATCAAACTTGATTTTAATAAATAATGGCTCTCAAGTCAGTGTGTCTGTCCTTTTTGTATGTTTGTATTGACTGGAGACAGCCAGGGAGGTAGGAACTGAACCAGTTAACTGCTGGGGCAGCGAGACTGGAGGATCTCAGCTTCTTCAGAGGAAGAGGGTGGGCTATTGAATCAAAAGCCTTGGCCAGGTCAATGAAGTTAGCAGTAGTGATGTGACCCTGATCGGTCCCTGTAAAGATGGAGTCAGTGACACAGAGTAGGGAGGATACAGTGGAATGGTGTTTATGGAAGCCAGAATAGAAGGGTTAGAGGAAATTAGTTGAACAAAGAAAGTCAGAGGGTTGGGTGCAGAAGAGTTTTTCTTGCAGCTTAGTGAGAGTAGGAAGAAGGGAGATCAGACAATAGTTGCCAGGTAATGTAGGATTTACGTCCTTGTCTAGGCGAGGAGTACCTTGACAAAGATGTGGTACGGTATAGAAGCTCCTCTGATATGTAAGTAATTGGTGATCAACTAGTTTCAGATTTCAGCACATTGGAAAACTGGTTCCAGAATAATAGACTTGTCCTGTCTGGCAGGAAAACAAAAGCTGTTCTCTTTGGCCATAAAGAGATTGATATAGACAGGCAGCACTTGCTTCCACTGTCCACCTCCACAGATGAGCATAATGATGTGGTAGACAACATAAGGTATCTGGGAGTTTATTTGAACCAAAACCTATCTCTCAAAACCCAGGTTGTTCGTGTAACTAAAGTGCTGCATCAAAAAATTGGCCTACTCTATTGCCTAGGTAACATGCTTGTCCCAGAGACTGGACTTACATTGCTAAGTGTTATGCTTCCCACACTGTTGTATGGTGCCCCCATACTATGCTCCAGGAACTCAGAGCTCAACAGGCTCCAGTTATTATACAAAAGAATCTATAGATTTGAGTCTGGTGCTCCCCTCGCTAAAATCACTGTGAAGTCATCTCCTCCCTTCAATGGCTCCTCCTGGAGGGAGGACTTGTTCTCCCTGCTTTGCTTACAGTGAAGCTGACTAACGCTCATAAGCCTCCTGCCTAATTGGCATCCTAATCTCCAAATCTGATAGACGCGCAATTCTGTTATCCAAATGTAACTTACTGAAAGTCCCTAGGTAAATTCTGCTGGTAAATGCTCCTTCACCTATAGAGCACCTTATCACTGGAACCTAGTCACTGCTGAAATGTGCAATTGCTGCTCCCTCGGGGATTTTAAAAAAGGCCTAAAAACTCTTCTGCTTTAAAAATGCCTATGTTCCCGCTACCGATGAGTATAGGACCTAACTCCTTGCTACCCTACCATTAACTGTTTGTCCTGTACTCGCTCCTCCTCCTCCCTTCTCTTGTCATTTCCTCTTTTATTCCCTCTACCTCCATGTGATACTTAATCCCTGCATGGTGCTCTAGATGTTGCTTCTTTGGATGGTGTGAACCCTTGACACAAGATTTTCTTAGAGGGTTGTGCTTCTCCCAGGCTTACAAGAATTTGGAGTGGAAACAGGAGTGGGTCATGTTAATGTCAGCAGTGGGGGGAGTACACGACCAGTTAAATGGCTGCAATGTTTAGGAGATGGGCAGCGATATTTAAGGACCATAGAAATCTGGGCTATACATATTTGGGAGGTGCCAAAGGGAGACAAATTTTCCTGATGCAAAAAGTCATACAGTGGTCACTAAAGGCATCAGGTAGAATGCCAGTAGTGACTATGTATTGGGAGTGGGAGGTGAGGACCTAATCCAGCACAAATGATTAGAGGAGTTGGATTGAGCCGAGTGGGCTCCATGTTGAGCTATGAGAGATTTAGTGATTCAGTCTTTTGAATACTAGACCTTGTAGCAGGGGATGCCAACTGGAATTGCAATTTCCTAGCAGAATAAGTTCACCCATCGAGGAATGAGAGATCAGGGAGGAAAGAGTATCGACTAGCATGAGGGGAGATTTGGGAGAGGCACAGAAGACACAAACAGAGATGGGTAGAGAAGAGGGAATGGTGAGCTTAGCTAGATGGAGTTCATGAAAAGACAGAACAGTGTTACTGAGAGTGACAGTGCAAGAGGTTGTAGGCTAAAATAGCTAAGATACTGTCAGAGATACTACAGAAAAGCCAGGTTTCAGAAATGCAGAGAACATCAGGCATGTGCTGGGCAAGCCACACTTAAACAGATCAAGTTTAGATAAAAGACTCCGAGCACTGAGGCATAAGGTTCTCGGACCTTTGGGGAGAGAAGGGAGGAGATGAAGGGGCAGGGCCAGTGTTAGATTCATCATTTCCAGTCATTTCCTGACCAACTAGGTAATTAGCAAAAATGTATGGGCTCCTCTACAGAGCAGCTATACACAGAGTGGTTTGTTATAAAACTAATGTCAACAAAAGAAAACACAGGGGTTACCCAGATAGGGAACAGCAGTAGTTTTTTAACCTAGCTAGATAATTAGCAGTAATATAGGGCTACCCAGAAAGGGAGTGACTAGAGATAACCGGCATGCTATAAATCTAAGGTTAATAAAACACAATGTAAGGGCCACCTAGATAGGAACAGAACAGCAAAAGCCTAGTTATGTAAAAGATGAAGCAGCACAAGTTGCTTAGGTATAATCCAGTTACAGTAGCATAGCCTAGGTGCAAAACAGTTAGTGCAATACAAGTTATGAGTCTATGTGGCACTAATTAACACTTGTACTTACTAAGTGCTGGGGTGCACACTGAAACAGACAGAGTAGCCAGCTACCTGCTGACTCCAGATGCCCATAGTGTGACGCCTTATGCATTTCAGCCCATAGTGCTACTACCTGCAGCACTACAGTCCAATTCAGTGTCTCATCAGGTAAGAGATGCCAAAATCCACACACAATCAGCCTGATTTGCTGACAGACAAAAATACAGTCCTGGAAGGGACAAGACCTGGAACTTGCTGGCATCCGATGCTTGAGTAGGTGAATGAGGCAGAGGGAAGGAGATGTGAGATGTGCTCTCCCTCTCAACCTCTCAGGGATAAAAGCTGGTATCCATTGTGTGAATTAAGTTATGTCTATGCTATTTCAGAGGACCAGGATTTGAATCTTGGTGTGTAGCTCTTATTCCACCACATAATCTGCCCGACTGACTGACAGACAAAATACAGACCTGAAAGGGAGAAGGTTTGAATTGGCTGCACCAGTTGCCTGTTGGCAAATGATTCAGGGAGAGGGAGGTATGATGTGCAGTCACCACTTTTCACCTTTCAGGGACATAACCTGGCATCTGTTGTGTGGATTAAGTGCCGTTTATGCTATTTCAGAGGCCCAGGGTTTGAATCTCGGTGCGCACATTTTGTTTCTGCCCACATTCAGCCAGACTGGTTGACAGCTGAAAATACAGTCCTGGAATGGAGGAGGCCTTGTACTGGCTGGCGTCTAGTGCTTGAGGCAGCAACTGATGACAGGGGAGGGAGCTGTGATGTGTTTTCACCCCCCTGGGTTCTCACTGGAAATGAGCAATGCTCAATGGAGTTATTCCCTTTCATTTAATATGAGTAAAAGCATACTATTACTACTACTACTACTATAACTACTACTACTTGTCCTCTCATGGATAAAAACTTGCATCTGTTGTATGGATAAAGCACTGACTACACTATTTCAAAGACCAAGGATGTGAATCTTAGTGTACAGTTCTTGTTCCCTTCCACAATCAGACCAACTGGCTGACAGCTAAAAAATACAGTCCTGGATGGGTGAAGGACTGGAACTGGCTGGTGTCTGGTGCCTGAGGCAGTAACCAATGCAGGGGAGGGATATGTAATATGTGCTCACCCTCTTAACCTCTCAGGCACAAAAGCTGGTGTCTGTTGATATATATATATATATATATATATATATATATATATATGACAGTATCTTTGGTTCATGCAGCCTAGGATACTTTATTCTGTATACATAGGTGAGTTATAGCTTATACTGTATGAACCAAACCCACTGGTAGAGATAAGCAGCAGGTTAAAACCTTATGTGGTCACACAATCAAATGCTAATTGTATACAGAGCCGAGTTCTTAGAAAAGGCTGTTCTTGTATGCACTGTTGCAATTCATCCTTTTTAGACACTTTGAAAAATTATCCCTCACCTCCATGCCTTCTGATCAGTATTATGGTGTCCACAGGTAACCTTCAACATCTCACACTGGTGCATTAACACCTAGTGCCCCTAACTTACATCCTCTTCCAGTGGCAATCCTGTCTTATCATATTGCTCCTCACTCTCACCTCTGTCACCCTGTTCTAATAATCTGCAGGCATCATTGGCAACTTCAGGGCCATCCCCAGACAGCAACCTGTACAGTTTTCTGCTCACAAACTTGGCTGACTGCTATCTGAATCCTTTATTGTGATGTGCAATTTATTAAATGCCAGCACAGTGCATTTCAGGAATACATACTGAAATGCACTGGCCTGGTATTTAATACATTACATTCATAATAAAAACCCAG
The DNA here is from genome assembly GCA_016271365.2 of Neoceratodus forsteri. Lineage (NCBI taxonomy): Eukaryota > Metazoa > Chordata > Ceratodontiformes > Ceratodontidae > Neoceratodus > Neoceratodus forsteri. The sequence continues at coordinate 394,386,595 of CM028135.1, read as the reverse complement.
CTGGTTGCCAAGGATGCTCGCAGATTATTGGGATGAGGATGAGTGAGGTGAGAGTGGGAGTAATGTGACAAATCAATAGCATGCCAGGCATCCAGAGAGGGTGAAGAACATCGGCACTAAACATTTGGGTACTTATAGGAGTAGCATAAGCTGATGGAGCTGCCCATTAACACTACAGTACTGATCAGAAGGAATAGAGGTGAGGTGTAACTGTTTATACAGTGCCCCATGTTTCTTGTGCACATTTCTGGTTGTTTTAGTGATGAGGTCTGAGAAACTGAGTCTTGTCCAATCAGTTGGAAGATAGTCTCACTCACCAATATTTGAATGTGTCCAAATTAAATTTATTTAGCCTCTTTAAAATATATCAAAAACTGCTTTTATAAGTCAATATTCTGACAAATGCTCTTTTCTTCAGAAATGGATATTTCAGAGTATGCAATACTATTATTTAAAACATGAAAGAATTATCACTAGAATTATTTTCCTATAGTTCTTGCTCAAGGGATGCAAATCTTTTAACAAAAATAACAGTTTGCTTGTCCTGGTGACTCTAAAATAATATTTGTATCCTGAAAGTAATATTACTTTTCACACATTACCTTTAAACTTTTTAAAACCACTTGTCCAACAGAGTGGCTTACATCTATTCTGTAACAATTGCCTGACAGAATTGCCTAAAATAAAGATTTACCAATGTACAGTACCACATTGTTCCACTCAATAAAGACATCTTAGAAATACTTATAATGTATGTTAGAACGCTGTTAACCTGAGGAAATCATCATTTCCTAAGGTTGTTAACCTATCGATGTGACGTGAATATGTTGTTAACCTATGATCCCTCGTCACATCGATAGGTTAACAATAGCGAGTGGTTCTTGCGACAAAGCGCCGCTTTTTTTTCGCCGATGAACATACTGAAAGGAAACCGACGGGAAGGACTGAAGGGCCACGGCGGTGACTTTTTAAAAAAGGTAAGCCCCTTTTTTTTTTGATAGTGGGACCATACACTATAAAAAATAATGTATGGTCCCTCTATCGGCAACCGGTCAATTTTAACCGTCTCGAGGTTGCCATGGCGACGTAAACCTCTCGAGCTTCGCTCTCGAGGTTTACATGGTCACCCTGGCAACCTCTCGACTGTTAACTGACCGGTTAACGATAGAGGACCATACATTATCCTCTATGTTATGGTCCTGAGGCTTGTAATTAACTGCCATCAACTTTCCACTATCATATTCCTTCTAAACATAATAGGAGTTTTACTTGTTTACTCCATTTCAAATACTCAGAAAACACATACTGCAGGAGTCACTTCACATTTAAAGGGACACTGTTAACCACCCTATTGCCTCAAATAGTCTCTTGTTTAAAATACACATTTTATGATTGTTCGCATTCTGTAGAATGTGCAGATGCAGCTGGTAGTTTGATTCTGAAAACAGACTGCCCACCATACTGGAGTTACCACACAAAAATGATTGTTTACATTCCCCGATCAACCCCCACTACATCTTTCCTGGACTTGAGAACACCCCTGACACAGTCTAGTCACTCAAGATGCAGTGGGAGGAGAGAAGGCTATTCCATAATGAGTGGCTGCTCTGTTTAGGGGTGCTCCTCATGTCCAGGATGTATGGAATAAAAAGTTTATCAAGGATTTGAAACAAAACAAGATTGAGTATAATTATGTCATTACCATGCATTTCAGGTCTACTATGAAAGGACAGAGATTAAACTACCAGCAACACCAATGAAGTTTAGAGAAGGTACATAGTAATAAGGTGTGAGTTTTCAACTGGAAATACTATGATGCAACAATGGTTGACAGAGTCCCTTTAAATTCATGTATCTAACTTTTAGTTAACCAGCCTGTTGGGTCATCTCTAATGCGTATTCTTATACCTTCTGTTAGCTGAGTAGCAGTGGACAATGCTATTTCTATATAGTAATGTGTATCTGTTGAATGTTATATCAAAAGTGTATGTTTAGGCATTCTATTCTCCAGTAGTATTATAAAGACATTTTTCTAGGCAACAAAGCTGGTTTCGTGTATTAAAGAGAAACAAAACTGCAACAAAACCAGTAGCTTAATTCATTTGTTCAAACACTTTGTTTGGCTTTCCTGACCATTTTTCTAGGTCCTGTAAGAAGAAAAGGGAATGCAAGAATACATTTTTTTCTGTATTATTTTTTTTTTTATTTTGCTTTTTACCTCCACGCCTCTCGTCTGCCCTTCTGCTCCGGTCATGGACCCCAGGACCCCCGGTCACCGGATATCGCAGACTTCCCCGGTCATCCCTGGCTTGCCCCCCAGACAGCGGGGCTGCAGCTCGGACCCCTCCCCACACCGAACCGCGGGCCTAATAACTGGTTGGGGGAACGGCTCCGGTGACCAATCAGGGCATCCCCAGGGCAGAGCGTCATCTAGATGCTAGGTGTGGAATTTTACGCCTTTATTCCCATCCCGAGGAGGCGGGACGCGTAATGATGCCAGCTGCCTGCCCTCCTACTTTTCTCCCTGATTTAGCAGCGCAGTAGCGTGAGTGTCCCCAGCCTCCGCTTAGGGGGTCCCCATCGCATCGGGGTTGCTACCCTGACTTTCCCTCGGAGAAGGAGAGCAGTCCGTCGGACGCCTCGATCCTTCTTCCCCCGCCAGCCCTCCGATGACTCGGGTCCGCTTCCCGAACCCAGGTCGCTGGCATCACAAGCGGAAATCCCACCACTGCGCCGACGGGCTGGCTTTTTTCTGTATTATATACATACATTTGCTTCTAAAAATCATTTTCATAAAGGCGTCATTACCAAAGAAAGACACAGACTCTTGCTGTTATTTTGGTGAGTGAGCCTATCTTCTGGCTGGTTGGTTGACAATCACAATCTTCTTGTAATTCAGAAACAATTTGTTTCCATCCAGCCATGGTTGGTTTTGTCAAAGACTTCTTGGAGTAACTTGTTGAAGTCATCAGTGGAATTAGTTTTGGAGTAAATGATAGTGTCATCTGCAAAAAGATGACTATGTGTGCAGAGGTTAGACCATGTGATGTAGATTAATTTACCAAGAGGCTAAAGAACAGAGGGCTAGGGATCATGCCTTGCAGGACCCCAAGCCTAAGAGGACATGCAGAAGAGACTCTACCATTGACCTTAACTAATTGTATCCTGTCAGTCAGATCTTATGGAAACTGCTGGTGGTGCCTGGTACAGTGATAGAAGCTTGCAAAGGTGGATATCATGGTTTGGGTATAAAAGGCCGTGATGTAGTCTATGAATATTGCACTTGCATCGGGTACAGAGTTGAAGGCCAATGATAGGCCATTGGTTACCTTCAGCAGTGGAGTGCAAGTGGTATGGTATGGCCAGAACCCTGATTATGCTTCTGTGAAAAGGTTGTAACAAGGGATAAAGAATTTTGTCCCAATATTTCAGGCTAACCTCATTTTGGTCTAAAACATAATGTGTTTGTGTCACAAATGTTGGCCTATATAATTGAATTATATAAAACTTGTAAAGCTACAAGTTTAACTGAGCTACAAGTTGCAATATTAAAGTGCCTTTTGATATTGGTACTGATCATGTGAGTAATAGAAAACAGGTGTCTTAAGTGTCTGCACAGACAGAAATACAGGGATAGAGTTCAAGTTACCCTTTTGACTATTATTATTAGGACAGGCCAAAATGCCTGTGTGCACATTCTTAAGTCCAAATCTATTTCTTCCTCCTAGACCTTGGTAACTGGTAATGACAACTATTACTAGCCTTATATAGTAATATAATTTACACTATCAATACATTTGTGCTGACCAGAGATGAGCTCATACATACATATACTAAAAGGAGAATTGCCTTTTAAGTCGATGTTTGTATTTGTTTTGAACCAATCATAGACAACCATAGAAACTGATAATACTGTCTTCCACTATATAAGTAAGCCACCATACACTGTTAGTTTGAAGAATGAAGAATGTACCACTTGTAATCTCTTGCTGTGATTATTGTTATAATCATTAAATTCTTCCGCCATCAGCCTCATCTCCGTTCGTCTCCTTTCTAAGTATTTGTAATAGATAATTTACTAACTGTAATTTTTGCCCACTGCTACAATTGGTGCCTTAAAGACTTGGATCGCTGGTGCTGCATGTGAGGAGGCAGCCTGACTGCTGGTTGGTTAGTCTGCAAGCCCTAATAAGAAGGTGACGACGCCAGAGACGTGGTGCTGCTGGCTTTAAGTGAGAGAAGAAGCACACAGACAGTCACAGCCGCTTGACAATCAGGTGATGTATGCTTTGTATGCTTCTCAAATTGTTTTAAATATAAAGTAATGCTTAACTCTGTAGGAACTCTAGGGCAGAGTAGGTAAGTGAAGGTGCTGGGACTTATGTCCGGACCTCACAAGGGAGCCATAAGACATAGCTAGACAGACCAGGGCACCAGTGCACGGTGCACCGGCTGTAAAGGCTAGGGCAGGCAAGAAAAAGATAAGAAGAATGAGTATGGAAACAATAATAGGTCATTTTCTAGGAAAACACCTAAAGGGGGAAGCATATGAACCAGTGCCTGATGATCAACAGGCACAATTGTATTTTACTCAGCAAGTGTCCCTTCGTAATGAGGGAGTAAAAAATGAAAATTAAATCTTTGCAAATGCATTGCAAGGACTGTGGCAGTATAATCAGACTATTGTGTGTCATCAGAATAAAGAAGTAACTCAGATGAGGGATGAAAGTGATCAAAATGCTAAACAACTAGAAGAATTAACATTGATGTATAAAGATAGCATCTCAATAGATCAACACCAAGAGTTAGAGCAGCAGTGTATTAATTTTAGGACACAGCTAATAAAAGCACAAAAGGGATTTGTGTCTGTTAAATAGGGATCATGCCCTTCTACAGATTAAGCTAGACCAACAGTCACAAGAGCAGGCTAGTGAAACCAGGCAACTGTATACAGAACTACAGGGTGCAATGGAGAAGATTCAAGAGTTAAGTAATATAGGAGAAGGGGTGGTAAAGGTTAAAGTGGCACCCATACAAACACGGGGAATGACGGCCACTGGCGGACCTATGTCTGCTGCCACAAGGTATCAGCAAGAACAATATGCTTTAGAGCTGCAAAACAAGTGTACTAAAGATGGATTAAAAAGGGAATATGCTGAAAAACTGGGCATACGGAAGAAGCTGAGAGGTATAGGAAACAAGATTTCTGGGTACATGTTGATTAGTGTAAAAAAGTGTCAAACAAAGCTGGTTGAAAATTAAATACTACACTTGATGTTTATAGCTATGAAGACACAAGGCATCATTATCACTGGCTTGGTGGCAGCCATCAGACTTTCTGCACATTAATGTGGAAACAGACTAATGTCACGTGTGAGTATGAACAGTCCATTACATTGTTAATCAGTTGGAACTGGGACCCTGTTGATACATCGCCTACACGACAAGAGCATGGAAAGCCACCTGGACTAAAAACAACGTACTTTCATATCTACAAACTGGTGTGTGGACATTTTTAACAGCTGGTTCAGCTGTGCCTCAGAGCTCAAGACTGGATCACAGCAAAGCTACATGGACTGAAACCAGAAAAATGGGTCTCTTGTTATAAACAGAGCCACACCAAAGGACAATGGTGTTTATGTGATAACTCTGTCCTACTGTTTTTGGGGTAATAATAGTGTTTGTAACTATGGTAACTATGCTAGTGTAAGCAACTCATTATGTTGTGTAGTCTCAAATGCCATATACTTAACTGTAACACCAACTGAATGTCCAAATGTGACAAAAAGGCCAGAGAGTGGATTTAATCAACACTTATTGATCAAATGCTTGTGAATAATGTGAAGTACAGTAGAGTACATATAAATCTAGATTTTCTCTGGTTGGAATATAGATGTTAACAATAGTTGTGTAGATACTGGTGTGTCAAAGTTTTATGTCACTATGTTAATTGACATGTTAAATGCCATCATTTGGAGCTGTGATACCTCTCCTGTTTCTTAATGTACAGTCATTTTTAAATCAAAAAGATACTCATGTGATGCAAATTCATAAGGCACAAGTAGTTGTAAATGAATTGCTCAGTGAGAGTGATAATGAGCACTTGATTTATAGCTATGCAGGGGGACCCTTAGGAGTCCTGTCTTTTAAAGTTTTACTTGTGTTGCAAGTGGTCTTAGTGTTCTTGGTAATTATAGGCATGTGTCGCTTAAGACTTACTATTCGTAGAGTACGTAATGAGATGTACATGATCCGAGGAACTGCACTGTTGCACAAATAATAATTAGGTAATATTGGGCCAAGGGGGGCTTGTAACAAGGGATAAAGAAATTTGTCCCAATATTTCAGGCTAACCTCATTTTGGTCTAAAACATAATGTGTTTGTGTCACAAATGTTGGCCTATATAATTGAATTATATAAAACTTGTAAAGCTGCAAGTTTAACTGAGCCACAAGTTGCAATATTAAATTGCCTTTTGATATTGGTACTGATCATGTGAGTAATAGAAAACAGGTGTCTTAAGTGTCTGCACAGACAGAAATACGGGATAGAGTTCAAGTTACCCTTTGACTATTATTATTAGGACAGGCCAAAATGCCTGTGTGCACATTCTTAAGTCCAAATCTATTTCTTCTCTCTAGACCTTGGTAACTGGTAATGACAACTATTACTAGCCTTATATAGTAATATAATTTACACTATCAATACATTTGTGCTGACCAGAGATTAGCTCATACATATACTAAAAGGAGAATTGCCTTTTAAGTCGATGTTTGTATTTGTTTTGAACCAATCATAGACAACCATAGAAACTGATAATACTGTCTTCCACTATATAAGTAAGCCACCATACACTGTTAGTTTGAAGAATGAAGAATGAAGGATGTACCACTTGTAATCTCTCACTGTGATTATTGTTATAATCATTAAATTCTTCCGCCATCAGCCTCATCTCTGTTCGTCTCCTTTCTAAGTATTTGTAATAGATAATTTACTAACTGTAATTTTTCCACAACGCTACAAGGTTGTAATGTTTTTTTTAGTCCATCAGTTGCTTGTATACAAGCCTTTCTAGGAGTTTATTGAAGACCAACAGGACTAATAAGGGCTAATATAGAGGACCTGACCTCTACAGTGCAGTCATGATGGCAATTTTCTAGGCTGCAGGGACATGGCCAGTGCAGAGGGAAAAGCTGAAGAGGGCTGCGATTGTTGGCAACAGCTGTATTGCTGCAGCCTTCAGTAAATAGGGTTTAAAACCATCATATCCAAGGCTTGTTGGGATGTCAAGTTTCTGTAGTAACTTCAGTACCTCCATTGGCTGATGTTTTTAACTTTGAAGTTTGATGGTTTAGTGGTGGGAGGCTGATGAGTGGTAGTAGTTGAAATATAGCAAAGCAACTGTAGTGCAGCATTGGGCAAGATACTGAGATTCATAAAATGCTGATTCAGAGCTCTCATGACTTCAACATTTCCAGTGATCAGACTTCTGTTCCAGATAAGATGAGATTTGCGGTAGGTTGTGACTGACCTTTTCCTGCAAGGTATTGATTCCAAGCAGTGGATCTTGGGGCTTGTTGCAGCTTGTTTCTTAATAATCAGCATAGTATGTAATTTGGCACTCCTTGTCAGTAATACTGCTTGTTTTTTAAGTGTCCTGTATAACTACCAATCATGATTGTCAAGAGAAGCCTTGTATGTTTCCCACACCTAGTCCTGCTGATCTGTAGTGATCCAAGAGTTCCAGTGAGATGAGACCCAGTTGTGCTGGCTACCTCTACTCTTAAGATTTCAATTGGGAGCAATTTATTGCAAACTCATTTTAATTCAGACTCAGAATATGCCAGCGTGTCTTTTATATAAGGCATTAGATTAAGTAGATAAGTAACATATCCTGAGTCAGACCATTACATATCCCACATAAACATACAGCTCTCATTCCTATGTAAATGCTAGTTTCCTCACAGTAGGCTTGGATATGGAATCTGTTTCTTTGCTCCCCCCCCAACTAGTGACCCACTCCCCCTTAAGTTGCTGACTAAGTAGCTTCTGCACACCTGATTTGCATCACAGAGACTTGGCTGGATAAAAATGCAGGGCCCATTTTGGCAGCTGCAATTTCAGCTGGGTTCTCGGTGATACACTGCCCGAGAGTGGACCTAGGGGCAGAGGGTCGTAGTCTGTTTTAGACAAGAATTGGACTTCACGGAGTTGCCAGTGGGGACTACCAAATCCTTTGAGTGCATGGGAGCTGTGGGTGCAGGTTTCAGGATCTTTCTCATCTACCGTCCACCCGGGAATGGGAGGGCATTTCTGAAGGAGGTAAAGGACTTCATTGCTGAGATGGTTTTGGAGGTCCCCAGATGGTTAATTCTAGGGGACTTCAATGCCTGGGTAGACAATGAACTATCCCTTTTTGGACAAGACCTTCTCCAGTTGATAGAATCATTGGGCCTGACATGGGTTATTACCACCACAGTGCATGAAGGGGGCACTCACTGGACTTGGTGTTCCACCTGGGGATGGAAATCTCCAGTATGGAGGTAGTGGTGGGCGAAGTGGCCAAAATTCACTCCCCAAAGTGATTCATGGAGTAACGTGGAATCCACAGACTACTCCACAACGTGAAGTGGAGTACTTTGTGTTATAATGGGGAACGCGAAGTCCTTTGGAATCAATGACTTTACGTTATTCCGCCTTCCCCAAACCACTTATCTACCAGTTTTAAGGTGAAATACATTGAAATCAATGTACTTCTCCTTGTTTTTGAGCTCCAAAGGCAACTTTTGCAATGCTTTATGGAATTGCAGGTCACATGGGCTCTAGATTGTACTTCACAGCCTCAGTACTGTGTAGTGTGTGTGTAGTGAAAGATGGAGACAGTTTCCTCAGACAGCTCTGCAATTTAATTCCTCTAAAAACTGTTAAAAAAGTATTTTTGAGCTGTTTATTTTGCTCACAATTTACTACATCTAGTATAGGAAACCCTCCTGTGCTCATATTATTGAGTGTTTATTGTTTGTGTGTGGATTTTGAATGTTAATTTAGAACAGTCAGTCTGTGTACTGTAAAGTGTGCTTTGGGAGAGGGCCATGATGTATATAGATTAACTGGGAGAAATAGGCAGTCTTTCTGTTTTGGTTATATTTTTCTTGTATAACTGTGTTAATGTACGCACAGTAATATTTTCAGTAATTCTTGAAATTTTTTTACTGATTGTTTTGGTGCAGCAGTGTATAATTTCAGTTTGTTTAAAACATGTTGTTATATTACTAAAGGTATTCAATTTGCTATGCATTACTTGTAGTGTGTGTGAGTGTGTGTGTGCGATGCGTGTCATTAAATCAGATATCTTTCATTGTGCCACAGAGTAACTGCAGCAGTGTGAACCTGCTATCCACCACACCTGCATGAATTTTTTTATACTGCTTTGTGGTATCTTTACTGGTAGTGGACTGTTACTGCTGTGCACTCCCCCCCCCCCCAACCGGCAAAAGTTATTGTTTTCCAGATTTGGATTTGTGACTTATGAGCACTGTTAGGTGTTGTTGTGCCTTTGTGTTTACATCTCTTGAGTGCGCAGAGCAATCTTAATCTGTCTGTGCATTTGTAGTACACCATTAATTCTGGGAGACTTTGTATTTTTATTACACTCTCATTTCACTTTGTCAGCACTGGGGAACTTTCTGGACATAAGACTGTAGCATTTTTGGGATGCACATTAATTCTGGTGACTGTGTGTGACCACTGCGCACATGATGGAGTGCGTCATTAATTCTGGGAGACTTTGCATTTCTTGTTATGCTCACATTTCACTTTGTCAGCACTAGGGAATTTTCTGGACTCAAGACAGTAGCATTTTGGGGATGCACATTAATTTTGGTGACTGTGTGTGACTACTGCATGCATGATGTCTGAGTGCTCTATTAATTTTGGGAGGCTTTGCATTTCTTGTTGTCTCATTACAGTTCATCAGCACTGGGGAGTTTTCTGGACACAAGACATGAGCATTTTGGGGATGCACATTCATTTTTGGTGACTGTGTGTGTGTAAGGGCTGCCAAATATTGTTGTCACCATACTGCGTTAAGACAGAATGACAATGCAAAAGTAATTACTAGGAAAAGTGAGCTTCTGCATTGGCCACTCCACGTAGTGGAGTGACAATGCAAATTGCCCACTTCGCGGGCACTTCGCCGGCGGAATTTAAATTTGCTGCACCTCTATATGGAGGTGGATTCTATCAGATGGTTGGACCATCATGCCTTGAGGTTTTGTTTTGTGACCCCTTGAAATGGGCCTGCCCCTCAGGAAATGGTACAGTACCATCCTTTAAGACAGGTGACACCTGAAGGCCTATGACAGTATTAGACCTTTTGGGAACTTCATCAGATAGCAATGACTCAGATCCTCTTGTGCTGGCTTATATTAGGGCAGTAACCAAGGCCCTGGATGTCATTGCTCCAGTTCGGGTTCACACCCTTACCTCCCACCCAGGTTCCCATGATTCGATGGGACACTGAGGAACTGAAGAGGCAGGGGTGAAGGTTGGAGAGACACTGGTGGAAAACTCACCTGAGGGGGACAGACTTAAGTTATTGGATCATTATAAGGTCTACCAATCAGTATTTCCCATAAGAATGCATAATTCCTGTTCAGGAAATTGCTGTAAAGAACAACAGACCAGACCAGCTCTTCCGGATCATGGACAGACTGTAATCCAACCTACCTGCGGTCTGGTAGAGTTGTCACAAAAATGTGAGGAGTTTGCTTAGTTCTTTGCTGATAAGGTGTCCACCATTAGGATAGAGATCAGCCAGTGCCTCGCCATTGATCCTTGCAGTGTTCAACTGAGTGGTACTAATGCCTAGTTCACCTGATCTGCCTTCAGCAAGCCGGTAGTCATGGATATAGTGAGGATCATCCAGACAAGGTGACCAACTTGCTTGTAGTCTGGATCCGGGCTCCATTCACCTTTTGTAGATGTGTTGAGGTCATTGGCCGGTCCTAGCATGGATTGTCTGGGCATCATTGGAGAGGAGTTTTTTTCCAGACCCCTTAAAGAAGGTGGTAGTTAGGCCTCTGTTGAAAAAGGCCTCCCTTCACCCAGACTGCCCTGCTAACTACAGACCAGTGTCTAACCTACCTTTCACAGGTAAGGTTATTGAGAAAGTGGTCACATTGCAGCTGGAGGATCATTTATCCATCCACAATATCTATGACCCTCTCCAGTCTGGCTTCAGAAAAAGGTATAGTACTGACACCACCCTGATTCGAGTATTTAATGACCTCTTGGTGGTGAGAGATTGGAGATCCTATTCCATCTTGGTTCTTCTAAATCTCTCAGCAGCATTTGACACTGTGGACCATGTGGTGTTGCTTGGATGCCTGCAGTTCTTTTGTGGATGGAAGGGAGTAGTCCTCAATTGGTTTTGATTATTCCTTGAGGGTGGGTCTCAGAGGGTTGAGTCAGGAATTCATTCCTCGACCTCTGGGCCTGCCCTGTTGGGTACCGCAGGGCTCGGTGCTTCCCCCATGTTGTTTGCAGTGTATAAGCTGCCACTGGGGGACATTATAAGGTGGTACGGGTTGAGTTTTCACTGTTACGCAGATGACCCTCAACTGTACATGTCCTTGGTGCCCAACCAGGGTTTGATACAGTCTCAATGTTCAACAACTGCCTACTGGAGATACAGAACTGGATGAGTACCAACTGTCTGAATCTAAACCTGGAAAAAACTGAGGTGTTGGTCATGGACACAGATCTTAGGATGGTTGGGTCATGGGTGGGAAAATCTTCCAGTCTAAAACTTGGAGGGAACCCACTCAATGCTTAGGGCAAGGTACGGATCCTTGGGGTGGTGTTTGATGAAGGCCTGACCCTAAAGGCTCAGGTGTCAGCCATAGTGAAATCCACCTTTTACTATCTAAGAAACATCACCAAGGTGAAGCACTTGGTTCCATCCAAGGATCTTTCTACCTTGGTCCACACCTTTGCCACCACCCATCTTGACTACTGCAACACCCTCTACCTAGGGCTTCTGGCAGTGGATATTCACCAGTTGCAGCTGGTGCAGAATGCTACAGCCAAGCTGTTAACTGGAACTCCTAGGTCCAGTCACATAACACCTGTACTGCGAGAACTGCACTTTCTGCCTGTACAGTGGCAAATCACTTTCAAGGTAGCATTGCTGGCCTATACAGCCTACACAATCAGGAACCCCACTACCTGGTAAGACCTCCTAACTCCCTACGGTCCTTTCCATTTGCTCCTATCCCCTGATGAGGATTGCTAGAGATTCCCAGGTACATTTGAAAACATTTGGGTGAAGATCCTTTGCCTTTAGGGCCCCTACCTGTGGAATTCTCTACCTCGTTGGATATGAGACAGCCTGACCATAGAAGGGTTTTAAAACTCCCTTAAGAAGTATTTATTTCAGAATGCTTTTCAAGGAACTTAAGATTTTATATGTTGTATCTGTAAGCTGAATTTAGTTGTATAATTTTAATGTGTTTTATTCCTTTGTACTTTTGTAGGTATGTTGTAAGGCCCTGAGCTATGGAAGGGTGCCTTGTATAAATATAATTTTACTTACTTACTTAAGTTGTAGTTATGGTAAGTCACACCCAAGAGAGGTTGAGGGCACTGAACATGTACTCCTGGAGGACGGGAGACAGAGAGGGACATGATTATGACCTTCAAGTACTTGAAATGGATAAATAAGGAGGATAAGGAGTCTCTTTAAACTGAGTTACAACCATAACAAGAGGGAGCACAGTCTTAAGCTGGAGGGAGGGAGGTTTAAGAGGGAGGTCAGGAAACACTTCTTCATGGAGAGTGCGGTGGACACTTGGAATGTGCTGCCGGAAGAGGTGGTATTTTTGAAGACAGTGGGCAGCTTTAAGAGAGGCTGGGATAGGCATAGGAGGAAGGTAAGGATCATGGGTAGGAGGATGGAAGAAGTGGGGGGGCAGAGACAGTAGATCAAGCTGTGGTCCCTGCAATATGAGCAGACTAGATAGACATAATGACCTTCTTCTGCTGGTGTCTTTGTATGTTCATATAAGTTACAAGTATTTGCAATCTCCATACGTGTGTGTACCTGTGTTTTAAAAGTAAACTCTTTGTTCAGTCCTCAGTGTCCACTACTGCCACATTAATTGCCAGTACTTTGTGCCATCTCCCTCTACAGAGTGCTAGGTCTGGTACTGTAAGTACACTGCACCCATTTTGCATGTTACTGTAGGCTCAGTATAACTGGGGCAAACTGTATGTGGTATAAAAGTGATACTTTGTGCTGCTATAGAAACATAGAATTTGACGGCAGATAAGGACCGCTTGGCCCACCCAGTAGTCTGCCCATTTCTCTACCTACTGGATAAGCTGCAGATCCTAGTTAACCAGCAGCCTACTTCTTCCTACCCCCATCCCCTAGAATGGCCTTATGACTATCCCATGCATGCTTGAATTCCACCACTGATTTTGACTCCACAACCTCCTCCAGAAGGCCGTTCCATGCATCCACAACCCTCTCTGTGAAAAAAATACTTCCTTAAAATACCTCTGAGCCGCACCCCCTCTATCTTCAGATTGTGCCCTATTGTTCTTGCACACCTCTTTTTTTGAAAGATGCTACCCTCTTGGACTTTGTTGATTCCCTTGAGGTACTTGAACGCTTTCTATCATGTCCCCTCTCCCTCCTTCTTTCCTTGAGGCTATTCATATTAAGCTCTCTTTCATCTCTTCATATGTCTCTCCGTGCAGACCCTGCACCATTTTAGTTGCCCTCCTCTGGACAGCTTCCATCCTGTCTATGTCTTTTTTATGAGACTGGGTCTCCAGAACTGCACACAGTACTCCAGATGGGGTCTCACCAGCTGTCTGTACAGAGGAATAACTTCCTGTTTTCTACTGGTGATGCCTCTCCCTATGCATCCCAGTATCCCCCCAGCCCTCCTTGCTGCCCTTTCACATTGCTTACCCACCTTTAGGTCATCTGATATGACTACCCCCAGGTCCCTTTCCATTTTTGTTGTTGTTAGTATCTCACCCCCCATTGTGTACTCTTCCCCTGGGTTTTTGTTTCCCAGGTGCATTACCTTGCACTTCTTAGCATTGAATCTAAGCTGCCATACATTTGACCATTCCACTAACCTTGCCAAGTCCCTTCTCATCCTTTCCACCCCACCTGTGCATCAACTCTGTTGCAGATCTTTGTGTCATCTGCAAAGAGACATACTTTTCCTTCCAGTCCCTCTGCAATGTCGCTTATAAAGACATTGAAGAGGACCGGTCCTAATACTGAACCCTGCGGTACCCCACTAGTAACCTCCTTTCTTCTGAGTGGACTCCATTTACTATTACTCTCTGGGTCCTATTCTCCAGCCAATTCTTTACCCAGGCTGTCATCTTGGGACCCACTCCCAGGCTAGCTAACTTGTATATTAATCTTTTGTGTGGGACTGTGTCAAATGCCTTGCTAAAGTCTAGGTAGGCCATGTCCACAGCCCCTCCCTGATCTAGTACTTTGGTCACCCAGTCAAAGAAATCTATCAGATTCATCTGGCATGACCTTCCCGCTGTGAATCCATGCTGCCTAGGGTCCTGTGCCCCTCTGGCCTCTAGATACTTGACAATTCTTTCCTTCAGAAGTGATTCCATCATTTTCCTATCACTGAGGTTAAACTAACAGGTCTGTAGTTTCCTGCTTCTGCCTTGCTCCCACTTTTGTGAAGGGGAATCACATCTGCCCTCCTCCAGTCCTCGGGTACCACCCCATCCTCCCATGATTTGTTAAAGAGGGTAGTCAGTGGTGTCACTAGTTCTACCCTTAGTTCTTTTAGAATTCTGGGATGAATCCCATCAGGCCCCATTGCTTTGTCCACCTTCAGTTTTAAGAGTTCTTTCAGAACCATTTCTTCTGTATGCTATGCACAGGTTTTTACATTTTAACTTGTTATTTTTCATTGACCTCTAAATTTTGAATCCCTTAGTATGAGAAGTCCTGATAGAATCTCTTTGGAATACATACTGACACTATGAGATGTGATATAAAGTTTAGAGTTTGCACTCACTCTTTTACTTTTCTTCTTGATCATTTACACACAGCTCTTCATATACCATTAACATCTTATTCATCTTTATATTATACACCTGTATTAGTGATGATATTTACAGATGCAAACTGAGGCATAACCAGGTTACTTCTGTAAGTTCTCTTATAACAGTGCCTACTCCTTTGGAGCTTTGCTTCAGGCATCATAAGCAACACTTCACGATACTGAGAAATGTCATCTCACATGCACAGCTGTCCCCTGTATTACATATGCTGACGAAATTTTCTGTTGTTCTTTCATTATTGCAGTGACTGATTACATTGTAATTAAAAACCCATATATCTCTTGATTGTAGTAGGGTCATCTTGAGTATTGAACATTGAGCCATTGTACTGGCTATCATGCAAATTTCTTTAAACATAAAAAGTTGATAATGACACTGCTGAACATTCTGACATTTCTTTCATTCATATTAGTACTGAGGTAATTAAAATGTGATTTGATTAGATGACATTTGGAATATATATTAGCAGTATGGTTAAATATGCATCATTTGACTAATATTATGCCTGGAGACACTCTATTAGCATTTCTCATGAATTTTCCTAAAACCTACAGCATTTCTATAATGCTGGCATACAGTTAAATTAGACTTGTATTTAGAAAGGTTTATGAGTTATGTGTGGTAAGAAAACTTTTTAAAAATTGATCTTTAGCAGAACAATTCCCAATTCGCAGCCTACATATAGTACTTCTGGATTTTATATAATAAGTATCAAATTGTGATATTGATGGTATTTTTGGAAGAATGCACAGAACACCTGTTCCTTATTTGGTTTCCTTTATTTTGAACTTAATTAAATTGATTCAATATCCTCTGGAGTTCCTAGGAATTGTTCTGGGCTCCATCTTGTCCAACTTCCTTAATGATCTCCTCAATATGTGTCTCCTCACACATCTGCATATACTATACATGGACAATACTATATTTTTTCCTTAATTGGCTCAGTTCCTGAACTGGAACATACAATTCAGTTTGATTTTTAGCAACATTCATTGCTGGTTCTACTCAAATTAACTGTCACTTAATGCTAAAAAATTATTTACATGACCTTTGGCAGCAAACAGTTTCTTGCTTGGCTCCACCTAAATTCTGGCAATTATTGTGTACTTTTAGGGAACTATTTGCCTTAATTTATTATATTTTGTACCTTTTAGCTTTTTAAATATTATAGTCCTGTGGGTACATCTGAACGATGTTATTGAACTTCTGCTGTTTCTTAGAATATGTACATATTCTTTGATGCTGAAGTTTTTGCATTTATTGTAGACCCCTTCTGTTGCCCCACCACCACAGGTCAAACCTGCAAACAAGGTTCGGCTCAGTGTGCCTTTCCTGCTCACTAGTTTCAAAATAAATAAACAAACAATCAGTTTGTTGCATTGTAGTGCACATACAGGTTCTGACTGACAGATCAATCATAACGTGTCAGTGCAGTACAACTAACATTCTTGCCAAATGATACAGATAATCATTCCGTTACTAATGTAACTTAGGCACATATGAGTTTTATAATGGTCCATCATGTCCCCCCCCCTGCTGTCCAAGCAGATGTATTCTGTGATGGTGTTCTTTTGCAGGAGCTCATCCAGTTGGTGCTTAGACCACTCAGCTGGATTTGACTGAATCCTGGAGAGATGTAACCTGCAGTCCAGTCATACTCTCTGTGAAGTAACATTTCAGTATCTCTGTCCCAACACTCCCCTTTCGTGGTTTAGCTTATGTCACCTCATTCTCTTTTTTTAAATTATAACCTACTTGAATGGTTAACCTTCTCTTTAAACTTAAAGACATTTTGTAAAGGTGTGGATACAGAAGGAACAAGATGACATTGGAATGTATGATGCAAGATGCTGGGTATTCTTATTTTTTTGGTTTTGTAACTTTTGACAAGGAAAGGTACACTGAGCTGTAATAGCTCATTTCCATGTGCATTCTGGGGGTGGGTTACATTGACCAATTTTAATGACAAAGAGAATGTTGGCCAGAACACTTGGGAAACTCCTCTACTCTTCCTGCAATGGGTGTTGATGATTTGCTTTCTGAGGATGGAGGCTCTCAGTTAGGAGGAGGATGCAGTGCTGTTCTAGTTAGAAGAGAAAACTTGCACTGGCCCAGTGGTGCTGGAGGTTGATGTGCTGGATGCCACACCTCGTGCCATGCTAGCGACTAGGGTTCAGGAATGAGCCTGGACTGCCGGGGGTTTCTTGGGGAGGGAATGATTGTCATCCTGTCTGCTGATCACCCCAGTGGGGACAGGAGGGAGATATGGTCTGGGAGGCATGCATGTGCTCACACCAGTTGTCAGAGGGGAGGGAGAGTTGGGGAGAGAAAAAAAAGAGAAAATGGTGCTGGCAGGCTCCATGTTGGCCTGGTAAGTGCCCATGCCGCTCCTGGAGTCTGGATGTTGGTCTCCGGGATGGGGGATGTTGACATCTCTTCATCCTGGCCCTATCACATAAGGTAACCCATGAGTGACTTTCCGAGAGGGTTGGGCACGGGTGGAGCTGGAGAGCGAGCCCCTCTGTGGGAGGGGCTGTTGCTGCCTGCCATCCCCACTGGGGATAAAAATCTTAAAAAAAAAAAGAAAACTTCGATCTCCACCTGGAGTAATGATGATGCTATGCCTGCTGTTCACAAACAGGAAATGTTATCCTGTTACATGCTGATTTAGAGATGGACACAGAGGAGATTGCTGATGATATTCAAACAGCTAATTTACTGTAATTCAATCAATCAATTCTTTATTTGTAAAAGGCACTTTCTAAAACCAAGGCAGCTGTACAATAAAATCAAACACATTAATAACAAGATAAAATTAAAACTAATAAATACAGTAGCTTTTTAAAAATCAGAAAATAGCAGGCTAGAAAGATATGTTTTCAGGGCAACTTTAAAACTTTGGACGGTCAGGCAATCTCGCACTTGACGAGATGGAGAATTCAACAGGGTCAGGGCCATAAAACTAAATGACCTTGCTCCGGATGTTTGTTAATGAACTCTGGGAATCTCTAGCAATCCCTCGTCGATGGATAGGAGAGGGCAGAGGGGACAGTAGGGATGAAGGAGATCTTGCAGGTAACTGGGTCCCTGATCATGTAGGGCCTTGTAGGTTAGCAAAGTGACCTTGAAGGTGATCCACCACTGTATCAGCAGCCAGTGCAGTCTGTGGGGCACAGGTGTTATATGACTGGTCCTAGAGGTACCAGCCAAAAGCCTGGCTACTGCATTCTGCACCAGCTGCAAGTGGCAGATATCAACCCCTTGTAGCCCAAAGTAAATATATACAGAGACACTGTCTGAAAATGTACCTGCTGATGTAAAGTCTCCTGAAATACCTGGTATATGCAGTCCTGAGGTTTCAAGTATGGAGCTGGATCATGCAGCAGCTGCTGATGAAGTAATCAATGAGCCTCTCTGGCAGAAGAAGGAGCATCTTCTGGCCCGTACTGCTGAAGAGGACACCAAATGAAACTACAGCTACATGTACAGTATGCTGCCACCAAACCCAACCCTGAGCAGACAGAATTGACAGGCTTCTTGAGCCTCTGACAGCCAGCTGCATGGATCAGTTGTTGGAGGCTCCCAGATGCTCTGGGCCAGTGGCTGGCAAGATGCAGCCAAATCAGTCTTGGAGTCCTGAGATGGCCCTGATTAAAGGAGAGTGGATCCAGAGAAACAGAATATGATTAGCCGATCCGGTCCAGTGACCAGAATCTATGAAGATGGTTGTGGTTACTGCACCTGCTACCCTATGTTCCACTGCTACTTCCACAGACACCAAACTTGCAAATGGCCAGTGAATGCAAGCTGCCACCTCACCTGATCCGTTGCTTTTATTGGGTGGGGTTTCACTCTGTCTTAAGCATTTTTGACCAGACAACAGTTGAATCACAAAATGTATAGCAAGACCAATACCTGAATCCCCATGTGGCTTATTGTCTGGGGCAGAAAAGTTAGGCAGTACTCAGACTGTACCAGGGGACCATTTTCTTAATTGCAAGTAGATTTTGTGGGTGCTTGTGGGTGGGATGAAGGCGGAGGAGACCAGATCACGGTTGGGTGGGGGGGCTGGTGGTCAAAACATACTTTCCCTAACTTCCTAGACAACAGAGAGCTTCACGGACTAAATGCATCAGATTAAGCAACAAATGAGGTACTGTATATACAGTGCAATCAGATTTAAAAGGAGCAAAAATGTGGGACCAAGGGGGAATCCCAACAGTTTAACCCCTTTATAGCTACTCGGTTAGAATTCAGAAATGTGTAATTACTGGCTTTTTAGATGATGCTTGGTCTGTTTGTTCAGACAGAACATACTGTATATATTGCATCTTATAACTACCTCTCATAAGGATCTGAGCGGGCACCCTTCCAGGAGACAGGACCACTCTCTGCATTTCTGGAAAATGTACACATTCCTCAGATTTCAGAATACTGGATCCCACCTTTAAAAAGTGGGATTGCTGATGATGCAATAAGAATGACTATAGCCTTTTTAAGCTCCAATACAGCACCCAGTGGGGATGGTTTAGCCTGGGAACTCTAAAACCCTTGGGGGACTGATTAATGGATGAATTAGTTAAAATATATACAGTAACTATATGTTGCACACTGAAGCTGTCCCTGAACACCTAAACACTAGCCTCCTTATTTTAGTTTTCGGAACGGGGGAAAGAAGAAACTTCTCAGAAATTGGAGGCCTATTGGTGTGGTCAGTTCTGATATCAAGATTTTGTCCAAAATATTAGGTAATCGCTTTATAAGGGTTAACGAACATGTCCTCACTCCATCCCAGTTCTGTTCCATACCAGGAAGAAACATCCAGTATAGTTTTTCTTGAGAAGAGATGTTGTTGAAAAGGGAAACTTGGACCTCTTAACAGATTACTTGTTAATGATTGATTAAGAAAAGGCCTTTAACCAGCTTTCACTTTCATAGCTGTTTGAAGTATTGAAGTTGTATAATTTTCCATCACCTTTCATTAATTAGGTTATGGCAATATACTCCTTGGCATATGTTCACTCCTTTTATTAACAGTTGGATTGGAGATGCTTTTCAGCAACTTTGGTGGATATGTCAGGACTGCTCCCTCAGTCATATTTTGTGTCTTTTGCATTGTTCCCCTGTTGAGGCATTTAATGCCCATAAAGCCATTTCTGCTATGTTCACTTCAGATGGTCCCCTCCCAGTAACATCTGTGGCATATGCAGATGTCAATCTTATGATTAAAGATGTACAGTAAGTTCTGGTTTGGAATCATTGCATGTCTACCAGCACTTTGCTTAAACCTTTGACTCCATCTATAATTTGTGGAAAAACAGAGGAATTGTATTGGGTCCAACTAAATCAGACTTGATGCAAGACACAGGGGGTGTATCTCTATTTTTCATGTTCAAATTAAAAGCTTAAGTATTTTTCAGAGAGGAAATATGGCCTGGCATAATTGGTCACTTAAGGTCTCCTAAATTAAACATATTATATCCCAATAGAGGAACTGGGACATGAACAAAAAGAAAATATGCATGCTTAAACTATTTTTACTTTCACATTTTTTTTTATATGTTAGCTATGTTTTCCCTCTGCTTATCATTTTAGAAGCATCACTTCTTAGTTTCTTCTTTCAGGTCTCTTGGAGAAGCAGACAATCACGTTAAACAGACTATGACTTACCTCCAGGTCAGATCAGGTGGCTTTGGCACAGTAAAACCTATTGTTTTCTAGTTTTTATTCATTTAATTACAGTAACCTATATGTTTAATTAATAAGGAACTGTAACATTTGGATGTCTCTTTTCCACTCTGGACACCTCTTGCAAGTCTGGAATACTGGTTCTGTTGTAAGAAAATGTATAGGAGTCTGAAATACCAGACTTCCTGATTGGATAATGCCAAAACTAAAGAATTAGGACTTTTAATTCAATATGCTTTATTGCATTTGTGAAATGACATTGTTGTACATAAGGTAATGCAAATAACATTATGTTGCATGAGAAGTGAATTGGAGCCTTCAGGTTACATTGGCTCATTAAAAATCAAAACAAAAACCTACTATTCCTACTACCTACCACCTCCCTCCTACACCTACCTACCTATTAATAGTAACCTAAATCCACACCCGGAACATGTCATGATAACTTGGTGCAGGTAACAAGGAATAAAAAGAAAGGACTGCATTTAATAGTTAACCATCAAAGAGTGAACCAATCCAAAGCGAGACCAAGCAATTAACGCTGTGCTCCATCTAATGGCTGTTGTGGGTATTACCATCCTAGTCATCAGACTGTAGATTTAGCAGTTAATGCTGGGGATTGAGTACAATGCATATAACTTTCACCTTTTTGTCAAAACTGTTGGAGTATGCCTAAGAGATGCTATCATCTTAGAATTAGGACTTAAACATGCATCATATGCTATCTCCACCTAGGAAACATTTTTTTTTAACTCATCTTTATCGTGTAAGTAAAAGATGTAGAACATTACATAGCACAATATTTAGAAATCCCAGTGCATAAACGTGGAACATTTTTTAACACTAACTTCATCATGTGGTCCACTGAGGAAAGGTACATACTTTGGAGACTAAGCCCCTCCCATGTAGTAGTTTGTATTGTGGTCTGTAACTCCTGCTACCCATTGCATCTTCAGATAGATTAAGCCTCCTCACCTTAAGCATTTGTACCAGGAATATGAATTAAGGAAAAAGAAAAACACCCTGACAGAATGAACAACAAGGTATCAAAACAGTTGCTACAACACTACAGCTAAACAGTGGCATAACTGTGGTGACACACTGTTTTAATTTAACAGAAATGTCCTTTAGTTACAATCCATCCTCATCTGTTTAGGAGCATATTATTTATTTTTTTTAGTTATTTAACCAGGAGTAGCCAGGAGTAGTCTAATATTAGACCATCAAAACATGAAAATTTGCCCCATTTCCTTAGCATTCTGCCTTCTCCTCCTCAGCTGAACTATGGTCTACCCCAGGAGTGGTTCCCCTTAGGTTCCATTTGATCCACATCCTGGCATATTTGTCTGAGGTACACCTCAGCTGGACTGTAATCTGTTCCATTCTCCTGATGTTGTCCACTCTGCCTAGTCAGGAGTCATTTGGGGGGGGGCACCTGTTACCAATTGGCTATGATTTCTTTCATTGTTGCTACACATAAAATTCTAAAAGGCCCTGTTACTGGGAGTTCCCCACTCCCACCACCTTGACCACCAAAATTATATTTTTAAATTCAAGGAGTGTTGTAGTCCCCACTCCTTGCATAGCACCCCCTGAACCCTTGACCAATAGTAAAGGATTCTGGGGCAGTCCCAAAAGATATGGTAATGTGATCCAGTTCCTCTACAACCACTAGATACATTAATACATAGGAAGTGATGGCAGAAGGGGACCATAAGATCCATCTAGTCTGCCCATGTCCCTACCCCCTCCCTTATCTGCCACTCAGTGTTATGATGCCTTTGTAATTATCTCAATCATTCATAAAAAGCCCCAACTGTTTTCGCCTCTACCACTCTCTGTGGAAGGCTGTTCCATGCGTCAACCACCCTCTTTGTGAAAAGGAACTTATTTGTGTTGCTCCTGACCTTGCCCCCTCCCAGTTTTATATCATGACCTCTTGTTCTTGTAAAACTTTTGACCTGAAACAGGTCTTGAACCTGTACCCTATTTATTCCCTTCAAGTACTTGAAGGTTTCAATCATGTCTCCCCTCTCTCCCTTTGTTCCAAGGAATACATGCTTAGATCCTTCAACCATTCCTCATATGGCTTACAAATGGGGATTTGTGCAGGGTGGGGGGAGCACTGGATCACCAGGACTCCTTTGTGGGCATCCACGTGACCAGCAATCAGGCCAGGGATGGGTGAGGGGTACAACTTGTCTCCCTGGGGCTCTGTCTGTGGCCCACAGCCCTTGCAGGGCACCTGATGCATGTTGCCGAACGCATCCCTGCAATACTCATACAAATTGGGCCATAATGACATACAAATGGCCCCATTGTGCCTTGTATGCCTAATTATTCCATTTGCATGTTCATGGCTCTGAATGGCACATTTGGGCATGGCACATCTGAAAGGCACTGCCCCATTGGTTTCCCAGCCTGACCAGGGGTTGCACCAGTGCTTCCTAGGCTGGGCGCAACCTGTGGTATTCAGCCCCGGACATCTTCTGTGAATACTACAGTTGGTGCTCAACATATCTCATTTGTGCCAGGGCATCTGAGATGCACGAGCACAAGTCCTTTTAAATCTTGCTCTAGCTTTGCAGGTTAAGAGTCAACTCCTACCTACAAAAGGCCAAATATTAGATAGGCTGAAAAAAAACAAAAAAAAACAAGGCAAATGTTACATGTGTTAGAAATGATTGCACTATTGGTGTTTGGTCAGAGATCTCAGGAGTGCAATTATTAATAAAATCTATATGTTTTACAGACAGAGGGCCCGATTCTAGAATGGAGGCGCAAGTTGCTGCCGAACACAACTTGCACCACCAGCACCTGCAACATTGACCCTGCGCCCTATTCTAGTAGGGGCAGGGTCATCGAAGCGAAGTCCTATGCGACTCTGCAACATGCGGCCAGGCACACGTGCATCTGTGTGCATACCTGGTGAGCATGTCACAAGTCAGCAACAGCAGGGCAGTGCAGTCAACCTACCCCACCCATGCCCCGACCCCCAAGTTGCCAGCCCACATGTGGTGGATAGGTAGCCCTGGTAGTCTAGCACCCCGAACTGTTTAATAAAATATGTACAGTCCTGTATCCCTGGTAGTCTAGTGCCTCTGAACTGCATACATAAATACAAAATGAATCCCATTGTGCCTGGTAGTCTAGTGGTCTCCCAACTGTACATAAATAGAACAATAAACTCTATTTCCTGGTAATCTAGTAGCCCACCCCAAACTGTACATAAATAGAAAAACAAACTTGTTTCCATGGTTAGGTTCTCTCTGAATCTGTACATAACATGAAAGAATCTCATTTCCATGGTAGTTCAGTGGGCTCACCACCACCCACACAGCCATGCTCAGCCCACCCAGCACTCACTCCCACTCCATCCCAGCCAGTGACTGGACATCCTACTTCCTCACCATAGCCAGCTCGCCGACTGAGTGCAGTAGCACTACTTCACAGATGCTTCTGAGCAAGGCATCTGTGCAGTAGAGCTAATACTGCACCTCAGTCAGCAGCCGGCCGGGAGGTGAGAGGTGGACTGTGCCAGTTGCCGCTGGGAGATGGGTGGGAGGTGCTGGGTGAGCTGGCACGGCTGGGTGGGGGCCACTAGACTACCAAGGAAACAGGTATTCTTTCATTATTTATGTACAGTTCAGGTGGTGGGGACCACTTCAGCCTACTAGGGAAATGGGGATTCATTTTTCTATTTATGTACAGTTCTGGGGTACTAGACTACCAGGGCAATGGGGATTCATTGTCTTAATTATGTACAGTTCAGGGGGCACTAGAACCAGGGCTGGATTTATTTTATTTTATTTCTTTATTATATTAAACTCTAGTTAGAGCCGCACATGTGGTGGGCAACTCTGTGGTTCGGGCACAGGTGGGGATGGCAGCCACCTGTGGGGCTTCTGACAATGGCTGCTCTAGGGGCTGGGGTATGGGTAGCCCTGTGGGTCCCACTGGGGTGTGCTGGGCATGGGTGGGAGGAAACTGTGCACTGTCCGCTGGACAGCTAGCAGGTCTAGGACTTTGGTATCTGTGTTATACCAACTAAATGCTGGTATAACTTACATTGCCAGATCTCCGCAGGGGTTCTTGTAGAACCCGATGTGGGCATTTTATGGCTGCCCTTCTAGAATGGGGCACAGCTGCTGCAAGCTCCCTAGCACCATGTCACAGGGGTTTATGTGACGTAACTGCTGTTTGGTGCAAGCGGCCTGCACCATTCACAGCCACTATGTAGAATCACGCATGTCGCAACTGCTGGCGTAAGTTGCTACATGCACCATTCTGCTTGGTGCAACTGCAGTTACACCAGGTGTAACCCTTCTAGAATCGGGCCCAGAATGTCTTAGATTGAGTCCATGAGTTGACTCCAAACGCCTTTCTTGAAGATGCTCTATGTCCTGAACATGAAAAAAAACAAAAAACACACAAACCATGCCATTGGTTTTGTGAAAAAAAGTAGTCCAAAGTTGGTCAGCAAAGGCTGGACTTATGTGTAAACCTTTTTAGGACAAACAGAAGCAATCGCATCTCGTATTTTAGTTGGCTGTTCTAAATGGATAGTATATGAGAGCACCTGTTGAATAGTGGAGCCTTTATTGATAGTGCCAGTGATTATTTCCTATTCCAGTGTTTCTTTTGTCTGTCTTGCTATCACCCCCTCTCCTTGTTTTATCTGTTTTGTAGGTTTGTTCCTGTTTTTTCTTTACCCCCCCCCCACACACATTTATTGTATCCAAGTTTGGTTGTTTCCTTGTCTGTTTTCCACCTTCTGTTTATAATATTTTTAATGTTTCATTTCTTTTGATTCCTTTGTTCCTAAGTGTTTGTTTCCTTGTCCACCCTTTTCAATGGCAGTACATGTTCCAATTTTCATACTATTTGAATCTCATGCTTTTGTCATAGAGTAATGCATATTCTGACTTCTTATGAAGTAAATGACATATTTTGTTTTCTCCCATTAAGTTCTTCATTCCCTATCCATCATTATGATCAGTTAGATAAGGCAAAATTAATGTGCTGTTACCAGATCCCCTGCATTAGGCTAATACATTGCTACCAAAAACTTGTATTGGGTGTATCAGTCCAACTTACAGTATTCAGTTTTGGACACTGATGGAGGAATCAAAAACTTAAGAAACAATATATATTGGCCTACCATTAATCAAAAGCATATGATGGATTAGCTGCTCAATTTACATTTTAATTGGCTCAACAATTTTTTTAATTGGTATACCAAATTGATGATATTATGTGCTGTTTTTATTGTTCCACATATTTCCCTGGGTGTATCTTTAATATAAGTTTACAGCAGAGGATAGTGTGAAGGTAGATGCAGTTGAATGTATTAACACTTAGAGGGAGTATTTGTTTTGCATTCCTGTATGTATTGTTACAAAAAAAGTGTGATGTTTCTTGTAATTTGTATGCATACATTTAATGTAGGTATGTGCACTTTTTTTACCTTTGCAATTTGCACTAGTAACTAATTGCACAGGTGTTTGCTTTCTAAATTAAGTGAGGGTATTAATGATGGTTTGCTGCAAGTTAATTCTGCCCCCTA
Source organism: Neoceratodus forsteri (assembly GCA_016271365.2). Classification (NCBI taxonomy): domain Eukaryota; kingdom Metazoa; phylum Chordata; order Ceratodontiformes; family Ceratodontidae; genus Neoceratodus; species Neoceratodus forsteri. Next base: position 394,360,220 of record CM028135.1, on the reverse strand, counting down.
AGAAAGACTCTTTTTTCTGAATCATTAAGTATGGGTGTTAGCTCATTTTTTTGTCATGTATTTTATTTAATAACATTTAGAATAGCTTATTCCACCTTCACTCTGGTGTGTGCCCAGCCTTTTTTGCCTTTGTGCTTTGGATCAGGTTGACTGGTGGCACCTTTTAGGGTGAGATGTGCACTTCTCCAGTATTGTCAGTCATGTCCCCCTGGCTCTCCTGTTCTCTAAGGAGTAAATGTTATGGCCCTTTAGCCTTTCATTGTAGATCATCCTCTGGTTCCTCTGGAGTGCCTTGGTTGCCCCTCTCTGCACAGCCTCTATCCTGCCAATGCCCTTTATTATGTGACTTCTCCAGAACTGCACACAAAAAACAAACAAAAGACTGTGCAGCACTCATCAACAGGGTGAAATAGAATCTAAACTTATACAAAGTGCTTTAATATTTGTATTCCTCCAAGACACATGAAAAAAGTACAAGATAGCAGTAATACAAGCAATGTAAAATGGGGCACATTTTGTAATCTTGTACTACTGCTAACTTGAGTTTCTTCTTGTGTCTTGGAAGAATAAAAATATTAATGCACTTGATGTAAGTGTGGATTCTATTTTATTCAGTTGGTGAGTGCTGTGCAGGTTTTGTTTGTGATTGTATCCTGGATTTGTTGCTGGCACCAGAACTCCAGAGCATTTCTGTTTCTACTAACTGTACACAGTACTCAAGGTGGGGGCAAACCACTGACCTATATGAAGGGGTATAACATCCCTCCTTCAGCTTGCTATACCATTTCCTATACAGCCTATCTTCCTATTTGCTCTTCCCACCACCCTTGAACACTGGGTCGCTACTTTCAGAACATCCATAATGATAATCCTGAGGTCCCTTTTCTCAGAGGTATATGCCATGTCCACCTCATCCATCCTGTACTTGGCTATGTGTTTTTGTTTCTGATGTGTTAAATGTGTTTTTCAAGACAACAGCAGCTTCCATTTGTGTGACTTGAAATCTGTTTTTATGAGATAAGACTTCTGTTTCATGGTCATAAAAATGTGTTCTAGAAGGAAAAAATTGTGCATGACAAAACTAAAAATCCTTGGAGCTGTGATTTGAAAATGGAGAGGTCACAAGAATGCTGTGTATTGATCTGCTTATTTTTTTAATTGAAAAAATCTATTTTTTGAAATTAAGAAATTCATGTCGAGAGTAAAAAAAAAAACAGAACCTGTTTTTGTGACTCAAGAATTGTTTTATGATTCAGAAACCTGCTTTCATGAGATACAACTTCTGCTTATAGGCGCTTTTACACACAGGTTTCTGTAACGGAATGACTTACGGAAAAAGTATAACGTTACATCCCCTGTGTATAAAATGCATCTATTCCGTTACACGGTGAACGCTCACCTGAACCGCAATCTCTTCCTACCTCGGTTGGTCCTTTGTGATCCGTTTCGTCTGGCAGTGTAAAACAGCCATTCCGGCAGCAGGAAAAACACAGCCATAGAGCACCACACTGCATGGGGGATCCAAAACACAAATACTGAAAACAGAGATGGGGGGGTTGCCGGAATACCCTCTGTGTGTAAAGTGAACCACAAACTGAACAGAGTACAATGGTGGCACACCAGTAACGGCCATTCCGTTGTACTCGCCTGTGTGTAGAAGCATTATGTGACAGTCCCAAAATGAGAAAAAAATTGGTGGCTTTGAAGGGCCAGGTGAAAAGCAAGCTACAGTTCTGCAGCAATGTGTGTCATAATATATCTTTTTTTTCAGTAACCCATTGGGTCACTTGCTATGTCCGCTGCAAGTGTGGCTCCATCTGTATGATTATGCAGCTGCTATGGCTGTGGTCCACAGAGCCACTTGTGAAGCAAGTTACAGGTCTGGTGCATTGTGCATTACAAACCAGCTGCTTCAGGTGCAGCACACAGGACCACACACAAAACATGCTACAGGTCTGGAGCACTGCACATCATTGTGCATTTTTCCTCATGGCATGTGAGAGATGTGTAAGCTAATGGTGCCAGTTCTTGATGTATCTTATTCAAAAATTAAAGAAGTTAACTGCAAAAATGATACCTTATGGTTAGAGTGTAAAATGTTATGAAATGAAAATGCTAGGGGTCAGAGTCTGAAATCTTGGAAAATTGGTTGAGTAGTATTTCTCAGGTTTGAATGATCATGCGACGTATGGTTGGTGTTACCCTAATTTTGACATTGTCTTGTCATACAAAGTTAATGATACAGCAATGCTTGCATTGCGAGTATCAGTATTAGGGTAACCCCAACCTTATGTTATATGATTGCTCATACTCTGAGGAACAATACACCACTAATTTATTAAGGTTCAAGAGACTGACCCCTATTTTTTAATTTCTAAACTTTTTGTGCTCTATCCCTAATATATGCTTTAACAGAGTTTTTGCAATTAGTATATTTAATAGTGGCATGTTAATGACCCTATTATGGTTGAGAAGAAACTTCTATGTTAAACCCCAGTTTTGCATCTTAATACAGCAGCTCTCTGGACAGAATAATCTGCAGTATGTGCAATCTTAGTTCTAGTATCTCTGGTAAGATAATTGGTAATGATAGATGGATCCAGAAGCAAATGGTTTGATACATTTTATTGTACCAACACAGATGTTACAACAAAAGAACAAAGTGCTCTAGCTTTCAGACCAACCAAGTCCTTCTGCAGAAGCATTATGACACTTATTTAGAAAATCCCATACTGTTAACACCCAGATAATGCATAAAAAACAAATAATTCTCATTGGTTTAACATACTCATTTGAAACATGACAGAAGAGTACGTCAGAGAAGCTAATTAACACCAGTATGCTTTTAGCCGAAAAGCCCTGAAGGTCAAAGGTTATCAGAAGATAGCAACAAGCAGAGAGTTCTCCTCACATACATTTTATAATGTCTCAGTATGTTTCAAGAAAACTGTCTAATGAAAACACTATCCTCCCTAATTACATGTAAGATGAGGTACTTACAACTTTAATTACTAGTGCCATTGTATGTTAAAGAACACAGTCAATGAAAGGCAAACCTGTGGATAATACATATTAAAATGAGACATAATTGCTAATTAAAAACAATCCTCAACATAAAATAAACAGCAATTATGTGTGTGTGTGTATGTGTGTGTGTGTATGTATGTATGTATGTATGTATGTATGTATGTATGTATGTATAGTATATATATATATATATATATATATATATATATATATATATATATATATATATATATATATATATATATATATATATATATATATATATATATATATATATATATATATATATATATATATATATATATATATATATATATATATATATATATATATATATATATATATATATATATATATATATATATATATATATATATATATATATATATATATATATATATATATATATATATATATATATATATATATATATATATATATATATATATATATATATATATATATATATATATATATATATGGCACAGAGGTTTTAAAGTAAAGTATACTCAAAGTGAACAAATGTTTCACATAATGTAATCACAGCTTAGCTTGAGACATTTTCCCAACTATGTTCCTCCAGCCAGTTAATATATTCCATAAACATTAAGGCCTTCAGTGTTGCAACAGAGTTTTATACATGATAATATCAATTGTAAGCATAAGTGCAAAAAAAAAAAACTACTTGTCAAGGACCACCAAGAAATTGAGATCATGAGCCTGATATGAACATATTTCAATACAGTGTTGGTGTATAACAAAACATGCACAGAAACAGTCTAAAGAATCTGAATAAAAACTCATAGGAATTAAATCCTTCAGCCCTCCCTTCCTGAGGAAAGATAACTAGTTATAAGGAGATATATGTACAAGAGTCCTAATATACCATCATTCACATCAATCATTGCAATATTTAACCAAAGGAATTAAACTTTTCATGAATACCCAAGTAAATGAAATATGCATCTTAATATGTACAGAATTTTAAAATGTGACAATATGTAATCCAACCACAGACAACTAGTAGAAGGAAGTAAATATTCACTATGTATGTGAACTGAGTCCTAGCCACTGTAACACCATTATGTCATGTGCCTGAATAAAAAGCCTACCTCAATATCACCACAATAACACCCACTATACCCACAAAAACATCCAACACCCACATAAAAAGCCCTCCCTGCCCTTCCATAGCGATCAAGGTAAATTAAGTGCCTGGAACTGCCGGTTTGAAATCGCGACTGTCGGGAGGCAGCCTACCTGTGGACACTGTTGAAACGTTGCTCTTTGGCGCCTTTTCCAGGCTCGCGCACCATTGTTCCCACCAGTCGGTGCTCCGGAGAAGCCCCGCCCTCCCCACCACCCTTGGTCGGCTCTCCCTTATATAGGGTATTTTGTCACATGAGGCTCCAGAACAAATCAGCCTACTTTCCCATTTGCTGGTTATATCTTTCCAGCACTAGAGGGAGACTGCTCTCATTTTTGCTCTACATTGGGAAATGTCTCTCACTAAGATAAACCTTGCTATGCTGGCTGTCCTGTTTCAGCACCCTTTACTTACTCTCCACCCCCTATGATCCCCCATCGACCTCCCCGTGACAAACACATTCCCCCACCTCAATACTCTGCTCCTCTATCAGATTACCCAACACCTATCTCTCAGTCTATCCCCCATATCCCTCCATTACCCTGGACCACCACACATACCCCCACCACCCACCACCCAAGTGCTACTCTCAGTACTGTGATTTCCATCACAAGTGGTCTCTCTCCGTTAAGCCGCCAGTTCTTTTCTCCTTCCTATCCCATGCACCTCCCTGGTGAGGGTCGCATCGACCACATATGCCCCACCCAGCAACCAACACCATGGCGCCCTGGTGTTGCTGTCCTGCTCTCGATGTGCACCCAAACCCCGGGCCCGCCACCTCAGCTATGCCTCAGTCCACCAGTGTGAAAGCCCTCGAGATCGCTTTTATAAATATATGTAGTCTCCTAAGAAACTGCAGCCCTCCAATGCTGGGTCACCCAACATTCCCGACATTCTCATTGCTGAAACCATGGCTCTCTCCCTCATGCCTGACTCAGCATATCTCTTCCAGGTTTTCCCTGTTTAGGGCCGAGAGGATGGGCAGGCGTGGAGGGGGGTGCGCCATCTCACAATGCGACTCGTTCCTCGGTCATCATGCCCCTCCCAACCCTGAGCTTAACTTATACGGGCGCATGCTCATTACTTTAAAAATCTCACCCTACCCCTGACGTGGCCCCTTACCTAACCAAGACACCTACTCCGGGTTCAAAAAAAGATTCTTGGTCACCTCCCTCCTTGACTACCCATCCACACCTTACCCCAGAAGGCTGAACAACTAATTATAGGCGACTTAAACACTCAACTGGCTCAGCCCATCATCTGATAATATGAAAAGAATGAGCTTGCAGCCCTTGACCTGTCTCAACTGGTCACTCAGCCCACTAGACTTAAAAGTAACAGGAGCTAGTTCCTCCTGGATGTAGTCCTCTCTAACCGACCACATAAAGTAGCATCTGTACAAGTCATGCAGACTCACTCAGTGACCACTCCCTGTCATCTGCTTTTGGTCATCCCCACTCTCAGCCCTGTGTACTGCAGGACTCCTTGGCACCGATTTCTCCCAGAGGTCTCGTCCAACCTCAAGCGTCACCTCGCCCAAATCAACTGGACCCCAGTGGCCTGCGCACTGACATTAACTCTGCCTAACTTACCTCACCACGGCTTTCAACCATGCCTGTGATCTGTTTGCCCCTTCAACACACCAGGATAAAAACAGACTGCTGCATGGATAACTCCTCTGTTCAGTCCAACAACTAAAGAAGAGATAACCTTTGGCACTCAGCTAATGACTCCGGTAAGTGGCCGATAGGCAAGCCTACAGGGCAGCCCCAAAACCAATGCACCTGGACCATCAAGCAGGCTAAAGCTAAATACTACCAGGCTGCCTTGACATCCTCCTGGGCTCGTCCAAAACTTCTGGGACAACATTAAAGAACTGAAATGGTAAAACCGCTCCCCACCCACCCATCCCAGATTGTCATAAATCGGGCTGCCTCGACTGACCAAACGTGTATTGCTGACTGCCTTAATAAGACCTTCACAGATTAAGTGCTGTCCTCCTGCCCACTTTTTGATCCAGTTGCCACACCACTCCTACTCCATTTCCAGGCCAAATTCCACTTCAAATGATCTCACCTCATGATGCCAAACCTTTCTTAAGGTCCCTTGCCTCTCAGAACCCAAGCAATGACCCTCTTGACTCTCCAAAGATACTCCGCCTCACGCTGGATGTCATGCTTATCCCCCTCACGCTTATCATAAACAAATCCTTATGCCTAGGCCAAGTCCTGGAGGCCTGGAAGCATGCTGAAGTAACCCCCATCCACAAGTCTGGGGACCGTACTCTGCCTAACAACTACAGGCCCATCGCCATCCTCCCCCCACATCCAAAGCCTTAGAAAAAATAGTAAACACACAGCTCACGGAATACCTTACTAAATACAACCTTCTATGCCCGGAGCAACATGGGTTTCATCCTGGCCATAGCACATCCACTGCCCTTCTGGAATTCTCCCACCACATACACTCTGCACTTGACAAGGCCAGCTTGCAGGCGGTTTTTATAGACCTATCAAGGCCTTTGACACGGTGTGCCACCTGCTATTAAACTCCTAAGCAAACTGGGTTTCTCATCCGACCCCTGAAGTGGTTCTACTACCTACACAACAGGTCCCAAAGGTCCAAGCTAAATGGGACCTTCTCCTCCAACCTACCGGTACTCTCTGGGGTCTCCTGAGGCTCCATCCTTGAACGACCCTTTTCAGCCTATTCTGACACCCTCCCTAGCTCCTGTTCCAGCAAATATACTCTATGCAGATGGCTGTGTTATCTAACATCACACCTGACCCTCCCACTCCAAGTCATGCTACAAGCGCCTTCCTCCAAACCGAAAAATGGTTCAATAACCATCGTTTAGTCCTGAATCTAAAAGCAAAGTGTACATATTTTCACATCGGCAAAACAGCGCAAGGACTTTCCCTCACATCACCAAGCATCCCCCTCCCTCTGAACAGGTAACATCCTATAAGTACCTGCAGCATCACCTTTGACTCGACCTTACTTTCCATACCTTAAAGCCTGTCATCTGCCATGAACTCCAGGATAAGACTTCTCTACCGCCTAAAGACTGCCTCCCGAACCCGCCTTAAACTAACCATCCACCTCATCTGTGTTGCACTGGCGACTACGGTCTCCAATTTACGCTGCTGCCGATACCTCTGCCTTATCTAAAGTCAGACCTCTATTAACAAAGCCTGTGGGCTCCTTGCAGTGCCACAGCAGACCCACACCTGTCTGCTATACTCCACCACAAAATACTCACTCTTGAGGAAAGACTGAAATATCAAACCTGCCTGCTGGCTCAAAAAGTCCATGTCAGGTCTTTGCCCTCCAGGGTCTCTGGACCTTGCAGCTGGCTGCCAGGTCCCTGCCTACCACTTAACTCCACCACTGTCACCTTCAATATTTCCCCAGAACAAGGACCTCTCACTGCCTAAGATCCTTCCATCCTTAGCCCGCCTTGTGTTCAACTCCCTTCCTGAATCGATCTCCAAGATCCAGGATTGGCTGCTTCAAATCGCCCTCCATAACATATATTGACAGCCGATGTTGTAAATGCTTGTAAGCTACCCTAAACCGGTCCGCCTTAGCCCATCAAGCCCCCTGGCACCGGTTTGGTGGTACTATAATTGTCTAAGACTTGATGTTTAGTTGTATGATGTATCTCTTGCTATATAACAATGCGTGTAACTTTACCGTTTGTACCAATATAACTGCTGCCTGTAATCTCCAAGTGTGTTTATGTATCTCACCCGTATGTTCATCCCTGTCCCTAACTCACTTAATGTGTTGTCTCCCCAAATGACGAGGTACTTTTGTAAATGAGTCCATGACTCAAAGGTTGTAAACTGATCTCTCAATAAAATAATAATAAAAAATATTACCCAATGCAACCTCCCCCCTCACACACACACACAGACACACTCACACAGTGTTAAGGTGAGAAGCCAACACGTAGATAACCAGATAAGGGACTCTAAGTATATAAAAAAAATCAAAGGCTCACTGAAGAACTAAAGTACTGTATTTATATTCATCCTTTGAAGGATAGGTCTGTGTAACTTTAATTGGAATAATGTGTCATGTACCCCATTATCAATTTTATACCATCTTCCACCATATTAAAGTAAAATAAGTCTGATTTTAGAAGCCTGCCTCTATTGTGTACTGTTAAAATATCCTTTTAAGACCATCACAGACATATTTGAGATGGAGTGGCCATCCTGGGAGAAGTGTTGCACCACAGGTTATGCTAGATGCTGTGGTTTAGAAGTCCTAGAAGGTTGGAAATGTGAACAAAATATATATTTTTTATAAACTTGCAATATATACAATAAAAAACATTGAGAAGTCCCTTCTGTCCTGAGACCCTTATTCACTATGTTACTTTTGTAATGTGATGCTGCATTGGTAGCAGTAAAGTCTGCAACTTCATTTCAGATTTTGAGTATTCCCTTTTTTCTCTTCCTTAACTTTTTTTTTCATTTTTCCAGCAGGAATATTGCATGCTGCTATAAGAATTATTTGTGCATTCTTTCTCTGCATGTCTTTCAAGCTCTGTAAAGTTTTTGACCTGGTTTTTAACTACCTGTTGTTAAGAAAGTTAGATACACTTGGTGATCTGTTTTAGGATGGTATAATGCAATGTTTTTCATATAAACTGCTGCTTATTTGAAATAAATATATTCCCATCTCTTATTATAAAGTTACAATACTCAACTTGAGTTGTTCAAGTTGAAGAATCAGGGACATAATCTTAACTTAGAAGGGAGATATTTAAAAAGGGCATTGGAAGGTATTTTTCACAGTGTGGTTGGTGGTTGTTTGGAATACTCAACCCAGTAATGTGGTCAATGTTGGGATTATAGATTGTCTTAAAATAATACAATGAAACGTATTTAGGAGAGTTATTAGGAATGAATGGGAAGTCAGAGACAAGGAAAACACAGAGAGGAAGACTAATTCAGAGTTTGACATTGCAGGCATCAGAACAGGCTTGATCAATCAATAAGTCAATCAATCAATCAATCAATCTTTATTTGTTTCAAAGGTGCCTTTCCAGTGATCAAGGTGCCTGTACAGAAATGATAATCCATAACATTTAACACACTAAAACCATTTAAACATTTAAAATAACAGTTGATACATAAACAGATGATGGTCTACACTAACATAAAACTTCTTCTAAATCTGCCAGACTAAAAAGGTGTGTCTTTAGTTCTGTCATAAAAATCTGAGGGTCAGGCAGTCCCTTATCCAATGAGGTACAGAATTCCACAGGGTCAAGGCCATAAATGCAAAAGAATGGGCCCCAGATGTTTGAAGTTGCACCCTGGGAGTCTTCAGCATTCCCTCATCGGTGGATCAGAGTGGTCAGGAGGGGCAATAGGGAGAGAAGAGATCTTGCAAGTAACCGGGTCCCTGATCATGTAGGGCTTTATAGGTCAGCAAACCAACCTTGAAGGTGATACACAATTGCACTGGCAGCCAGTGCAGTCTGCACAGCACAGGTGTTTTATTACTGGTCCTAGACATATCAATCAAAAGCCTGGCAGCCATCTTCTCCACCAGCTGCAGGTGATGGATATCAACCCCAGTTGCCCTAGGTACAGGGCATTGCAGTAGTCATGGCAGAAGTGGTCACAAAGGTGCGGACTAATGTAGGAAGATCATCAGAAGGTACCAAGTGTTTCACCCAGGCGATATTCCTCAGGTGATAAAAGAGTTCTTGACAACGGATGACACTTGTGACTTTGAGGTCAGACCATTGTCAAAAACAACACCTAGGTTCCACACCTGGTATTAGGTGGTAAGCTGGACACCCCCAAGCCAAAGACCGGAGGGTTGTCCTGCCAATACACCCACCTTCCAATGAGCAGGGTCCACCACCAACACCTCAGTCTTATCTGGGTTCAACCTCAGCCAATTAGCACTCATCCAGTCTTGGATTTCAGGATAGGCAGTTATTAAACACTGAGAGAACATCTCCCTGTTTGGGTACAAAAGACATGTACAGTTGAGTATCATCTGCACAGCAGTGAAAACTCAGACCATACCACCAAATAATGTCCTCCAATGGTAGCATATACACAGCGATCAACATAGGTGCCAAAATGGAGCCCTGCAGCTCCCTGCAGGATAGGGAGAGAGGATCAGAGGAATCAATTCCTGAGACCACTCTCTCTGTCCTACCCTCGAAGTAAGATAGAAACCACCTGAGGATGGTACCTGACAGACGACAGATGAACCTTAGACACTCCAATAGCACATCATGGTCCACAGTGTCAAATGCTGCTAGGAGGTCAAAGAGGACCAAGATGGAACGGGTCCTCCAACTTCTCACTATGAGAAGATCTTTAAGCACCCAAACAAGGGCTGTCTCAGTGCTATGCCTTTTCCTAAATCCAGACTGGAGAGAATCATAGACATTGTGGATAGACAAATGATCATCCAGCTGCCATGCAACCACCTTCTCAATAACCTTACCCACAAAGGGCAGGTTAGAGACTGATCTGTAGTTAACAAGATTTTCTGGATCAAGGGAGGGTTTTTTCAGGAGTGGTCATATAACTACCTCCTTTGGGGATCTGGAAAGATCTCCCTCTCCAATGACTGCCAGACCATCTCCAGTCAGGACCAGGCTGATTTCAATACATCTCACAAGGAGAAGCATTGGGTCTGGGGCACAGATTACAACTGGTTGGCCACAGAGTCTGAATAATCCTCTTAATGTCCATGATGTCTGGTCAGCAAAAGTCAAACCAGACAAGCTGGTTGCTTGCAACCTCCAGTGACCTCCACCGCACCCCATAGAGAGTTGGATGGATACGGACCTGATGGTGTCAACCTTATCTGCTAAAAATCAAGCAAACTCATCACATGTTTGTTGCGACAATGCTCCACCAGACTGCTGACAGGTCAGATTACACAATCTGTCTACAGTCTAGAAGAGCTGAGCATGGCGATTTTGCAGTGGCAATCTCCATGGACAGGAATTCTGCCTTCTTTTGGGGATTGTCAATTGATAGACAGCATAATGATCCATCAGTCTAAGCTTGTCAACCTTCAGGGCAGAATTCTGCCAAGCCCTCTCTAACCTTTGACCCACTTTCCTCAACTCCTTCAAGGCCCCATCAAATCATAGAGATCTTGGGGCGAAGGGTAAGTGGTCGAACATGATCAGGAGCAATGCAATCCAGGACATCTGTCACCACCCTATTAGAGGTGAGCACAAGATCCCCTGGATTCATGCATTCACTTGATAAGCCTGATAGGTCTAGCACTGACATTAGGCCATCTTGGGTCACCATCCCTTAAATGGCGGTATCGCACCATCTCTGTAGGTGCAGACCCATTAGGGGGAGCCCTGAAACTGAACCCTATGGTGTGATGATCAGACCAACTGACTGGTTCCATCACCAAATCAGAGAGCTCCATCCCCAGGAGGAACACTAGATCCAATGAATGACCGCCAATGTGAGTTGCAGAGGAAATAACCTGTGTGAGGCCCAGCATAGTCATTAGCTGGAGGAGATCTTGACCAAAATTCAAGAGTTCATTGTTGACCCAGGAATTGAAATCTCCCAGAATTAACCATCTGGGGGATCCCAGTACCATATCGACAATGAAGTAAGCAATCTCCTGTAAGAATTCTCTCCCATCTACGGATGGATGGTAGATGAGCAGAATCCTACACCCCAGACCCACATGATACATTCAAAGGATTTAGTGGACCCCACTGGCACATCCACAAGGCCCAGCATTGTTTTAAAACAAATGGCTACACTCCAGCCCCCATGATCCACCCCTGGGCAGTGTATCAATGAGTACCCCACTGGAACAGCTGAAGTCAATATAGGGCTAGCATTCTCATCCAGCCAGATCTCAGTGATGCATACCAGGTTGGATGTCCCAACAAGATTTGCTATTATGGCAGTCTTATTTTTAATAGACCTGACATTGCACAACACTGCCATAGAGGGATGAACCATCGAGGGAGACCGTGCAACCTGCCTGCACACAGCAGAGCCCTTGGGTATGGAAATCAGACTGGGAGGACCCCTATTCTGCTCCCATTTTGCCACAGGGCATCTCCTTGTCCCTGCTACCTCTGTCCAACCACCATCTCCATTCCCCCACTGGGCCCAGTTCACCCCCACTTTTTCCTTCTCCTGACTATCCCCGAGGCCTGGCAATTCCAATAGGACTCAAATGATAGAGGGGGACATTCAAAAGGGTGGAGGTCCCTAAGTCTGGTGGGGGAATAATGCCTGACTGTCTCTGTACCTTCCTAGCTCATCATAAACAGCAGCAGCAATCACCAAACAAACCAAATAAAACCAGCCAAACACTCAACAATCGTTCACACACTATCAGTCACACTCTTAAATATACCAAATACACACAACATATGGTTACAATAACCATACCCATAAATAACTCCTCAAATCTTTCACACAACCCCAAACCTCTTCTGAAAATAATAACACACAATACATAAAACCAATGAATACAAAAATGATCAGATATCCATTTTCAGTGTAAAAGATGAATAATCACTATGGCAGAATGAAACTTTACAGGATGTAAAGAAGTCACTTTAAGTCTCAAAAATTTGTTTTATGGAATCCCTCAGAGCTCTCACTTCTTCAGAGAGTGAACCAAATAACACCCCCAGTCCAACTCTCACTTCAGGCTTGGTAGGAGTCCACAAAATTATAAGAAATTATAAAGCCAACTATAAGGCACTCTCACTGCCCAATTTTTAATATAGTCGGTCCAGGAAAAGTACATCTAACTGGTATTGGATAGGTAAAAATCTTGCTCACAAAATTCCCAGTCCCATTTCAGGCTTTGCAAAGTCCTCTCCTAGGAGATCTTAAAATAGTTCCTCAGGTTCTTCAAAGTCTTTACCACGAAAGCCTGTTGCAAATATGCTCTTATCCAATTGACAGTTGCCTCCGCAGCTGTTGTGGACATGGCCATGCAGTAGAAAGGAGTACTCAAACGAGGACACAGGGAGAAGGTCCCTCCAGCACTCACCACAGGAAGTAGCTACCCCACTCAGCTGCACATGCCACTGTGGCTTCCAGCCCAGGATCAGCTCACCAGTCAACCCTATGAGCAGCCTAGGGAACCCCAATGGCAATGGACTTATGGTATTTTCCTGATACCCATCATATCTCCCTTTCCTCAAGAAGACACGTACACCAATTCTTGGAGGAAATGGCCATAGCCATGTGTTTACTGAAATACATACAACTGTCTTGAGCATGGGCGCTGCTGGGAGGATGCATTCCTAGTTCCTGAGGGAGGTCATATGCCCAAGGCTCAGGTGGCTGCCCCGTCTGGTGCCACCTGCTGTCTTTACAGTGTCACCTGATGAGGCTGGACCATGACTCTCCCACCTGGGTCATAATCTAGCTGATCCCTGGCCTCATGCTGACTGGGAACAATGAGTCCTTCAGGAGAATTGGCCTTGTCCTCCATGTTTCCCTCAATACCTTTGCACTCCTCCCCAGCTGCCTTATATGGCTGCAACAGTTCTGTTAGGAACTGACAACCTGTTGACCAGGACAATATTACCAATGCCTACATGGACTACCTGGCTTAACATCCCTTTGGAGCAGGTTAAAAACCCAGGAAACCCTGATGTTAAATGGGAAAAAACTGGGAAAAGTCACTCCCCAACCCCTATTGCAGTCACCAATAATGGGTCAAAGGAGGTCCTACCTCCCTGGCCCCCCTACCCTGCTTTTATGAGGGTGGGTGAGTGGTGATCCACTGGAAGAAGGAGAGAGAGGGATATCTGTGAAGGAGGCAGGAATAAACATCTTCCCTGTCTCCTCTATCTAGCTATGCAATCCCTCCCTAAGGGTGGTCTGTTAGGGACCTCCTCCAGGCATTACCAGGCCCTGTGTTCATCCCTTGGAGGCAGTCCCACTTTCCTCACCATGTCCAGGGAGGGCCCAGGAAAATGGCCAGCTGCTAGCAACAGGCTGGCAGCCTCTATTGCCCAGCACCCCCTCATATCCCCCTTTCCCCAAGAAGACACGTACACCAAATCTTGGAGGAAATGGCTGCAGCCATGTGCTTATTGAAATACATACAACCATCTTGAGCATGGGTGCTGCTGGGAGGATGTGCCCCTAATTCCTGGGGGAGGTCATATGGCAAAGGATCTGGCAGCTGCCCCCATCCAGAGCCACCCACTGTCTTTGCAGTGTAACCCAATGAGGCTAGACCATGACCTCAACTGGGTCATAATCTAGCAGTCACCTGGCCTCATGCCAGCTGGGGAAAAAGAGCCCTTCGGAAGAATTGGCCTCATCCCCCATATTCCCCCAATACCTTTGTGCTCCTCCCAACCCATCACAGGCCAGAACCTGTCCAACCTCCAAGTCCCTCACTCAAGATGTTCCTCCAAGACCTCAAATAACAATCAGCATGCTCTCCAAATTTGCCACCTGCAACTGTGTGTCCTCCCCCACAAAAATGGGCCAGGAGGAGACATATATGTCCCTATGTCTCAAAAAAGTGCACCCCCCACAGAAACCAAACAGCTCCCATCCCCCAGTTCACCCTGTGCATGCCTGATTCAGCAACCCTTGAACTTTGGCATGCTTCCAATATGATCACTGCAACAGGTGTAACCAGATGAAAGCTGCATGGGGTCCCAGTCTCTAATGGCCCACGTATCTTCCTTCATTGCTAACAGGAGGTCTATTGCCTTCTGGAGACCCAGATCTTCTCCTCCCAAGTGGATCAGTAGAATATCTGGACTGTCTCACTGGCCAACCTCCTCTTGCAACCATGGGAAAAATCCCTCCCCAACAAATGCTACCTTACTGAGCCAATGATCTGTGTTGCCTGTGATGAATTGCTGAGGTTGCCCCACACCAGTTGGACAGCACTCGCTTTGCCACCCAGTAGATGAAGGAGTGCCTGCACAGCCATATGTTCCTGGGACCTTCGAGGAACCGCAACAGAGATAGGTGCTGGTGAGCTTTGGGTCCTTTTACTTGGCAGATATGATGTATGTAACCCTAATGCTGTTCCTACCTGTACACACCAATATTTGTAACTGGTGTATTTTTGCATTTGCCCTTTACAGGTTTTAAATTTGTACACTGTTAGAATACTTATAGGCCTTGACCTTACTAATGTAATGATAAAGCAACACTTTCTTTCTGAAATAAAATAAATGTTACAACAAAATGACGAGGGGGTTTAAGTGGTAAAACTGAAAAGAGAAACAACAGGCTGGGTAATACATTCATTCATACGGTTTCTATACAGGCTGAAAATGGTAATGGTAGATCCTTCCACCTGTTGTAGTCCATTTGTATATTTTGAAGTAGTTTAAGGTAATTAGTGTGATATAACAGATTTATTTTATCTAGAATCCACACCCCCAAGTATCAAAAACCCTCATTCACCCATGTGAAATGCCCCACCTGCGGAAGAATACCTTGCTCTGGTTTGGAGATGGGGAGCATCTCAGTTTTTGTTTCATTTATTTTAAATCCAGAATTGGAACCAAATTCTTGTATAAGATCAAGGGCATGGGGTGCTGAGTGCTCTGGATCTTCCAGGCACAATAAGGTGTCATCTGCAGACATAGAGATCCGGACCTCCCCATCTCCAAACTGAATCCCCTTATATTGTTCCAACTGTCTTATTTTAGCTGCAAAAGGTTCCATACTTAAAGCAAACAGCAGTAGGGAGAGAGGGCATGCCTGCTGGTACCGTGTGTTATATTGAATATATCACATAAAATTCCGTCCACTCTGACTCGAGCTCTTGGGTCACTATATAAATTAGTAATCCAGTCCCTAAATTTTGAGCCAAATCTGAATTTAATTAGGGTTTTATTTAGAAATAGCCAATCGAGGCTTCAAAGGCCTTTTCGGCATCTAATGCAATAATTGCACTAAGATTTTGAGAAGGTGGGGAGGCACTTGTTACCAAAACATTTAATAATAGCCAAATGTTATCTTGTATATGTTGACAGGGGACAAACCCCGTCTGATCACCATGGACCAGATACGGGACCAACCCTTTAGTCTTTCTTCTATCAATTTAGCAAAAAATCTTTGCATCTACATTTAATAAAGATATTGGTCGATAACTAGCACATTCAATGGGGTCTTTCCCCAACTTTGGGAGAACTGAGATGGTAGTTTCCTTCCAAGTTTCAGGGATAGACCCCCTTTCATGTGCTTCACTGCATACTTTCAACAGGGTTGGGATCAGTTCCTTCTGGAATATGTTATAAAATTCAACTATGAATCCAACGGAACCAGGAGATTTCCTAGAGCTCAGGGATGTAATCACTGAATCTAATTCTTTTGCTGTAAATGGTTGCTCAAGACTACTGACACGGGTCCTAGACAACTTGGGGAGTTGTACTGAGGCTAAAAATGTGTCTATTCTCTGCTCATGATCTACATGTCTTTCTCTAGTGTATAGTTGTGAATAAAAGTCAACAAAAGCCTCCGCTATCTCTGAAGGCCAGTCTATTACAACCCCTGGATTTCTAAAACTTTTCATTTTGGGAATAAATCTGTCCATCTCTTGCTTTTTAAGAGGCATGGCCAGTAATTTTCCTGCTCGATCTCCCCTTCATAATATTTTTGATTAGTACATCTTAAGGAATTAAGTAGCGATGTAACATCAGCTTGTTGTATTCCTCCTGAGCTTCAGTATCTTTGATATACAAGGGATCATAAGTAAGCTTATGTTCAGTCTCTAGAGATGTCAAGACATTGAGCACCTTGTTGATCCCTACCTTATGTAATTTATTCCTGTGTGCTGCGTGACTAATGAATTTGCCCCTTAGTACTGCCTTGAACCCATCCTAAATGAATTTCAGCTAGGTATCTCATTCTAAATTCTCCTCAAAATACCACTTTATTTCTTCTCTAAGTGCAGTGACTAAGGCTTTATCAGCTAATAGTCCAGGGTCTAATCTCCATTGTCCCCTTTTCATTGGGAGATCCCACTCCATCTGTGTCTGAACTATTGCATGATCTGAGAAAGATACAGGCAATATCTGGACCGGTTTAAAGAAATGTGTTTCTGAATGCCAAGTATAGATCCAATCCAGTCTGGTGTATGTGTTGGTGGCAGGGAGTAAAAAGTAAAATCTTTTAGCACTGGGTGTTGCCACCTCAACAAGTCCACCAGAACCAGCCTCTGTGATTAAGGTCTGAGGGTCCTAGAACATGTCCCTGCCCCACTCCTCCAGGGTGGAGCTCTATCTAAATTAAGATGTTCTACACAATTCCAGTCCCACGCCAGCACAAAGCACCCTGGAGGGAGACCAGCCAGAGCCGAGAACAACTCTCAGAAAAAATCCCCCGAGGATGGAGTGGGAGCATAGACAGACCCTATGTTTATGGGAAAGCCTCTTAATTCCCCAGAAACAATAACCCATCAGCCTGATCCCTCTCTTGAAACCATCTTCGGTGTAAAAGAAAGCCCTTTCTTAACCAGGATCACTGCCCAGCTTTAGCTGCAGTTGGATGAGAGTCTGAAAAGACTGTACCTACGCATGATCACCTTAATTTATCATGTTCCTGTGCAGATAGTTTTGTTTCTTGTAGGCATGTGAGATCGTAGTGTAAATCCCACAATTCTTTTAGAATTCTGGCTCTCTTTATGACATTGTTAATCCCTTTACATTAATCATGCATATATTAAGTGAACCCATTTTAAATTGGACATATTTCTTTTGTAGCATTCCTCCTCTCCCTCCTCTCTTTGATGCTCATTCCAACAACATAAAATAATAAATCAAAACACACAAACATAACATTAACACCAGACCAATGTCCCATATTACCAATTTAACTATAATAAAGGCGCAACAGGGGACTGGAAACTGAAGTCTCTAAACTAAAGAGTAGTCCGCTAGGACTAATGTATATGTTGGAATCTCACCCAAATAAAGGACAAACTTAATGCCCAATTGGGACCCCCTCAGCCACATGGAGGGTCATGGAAGACATGAGTCTTCTGGAACAAAAAGAGTGCAGCACTCAATGTGCTGAAGGGATTTCTGTTGACCGCCATCAGCAGAAAGACACCTTCCCTTCTAGTGGGGTGACTTATGTATGGGTTCCAGATCCAACTTCTGACCCCAGATCATTTTCTTTACTAAGAAATAGAAAAGCCATCCTCATATTAGCTCAAACTTATAAATGTTCCTTTCTTTTCAGTGCCTATGATAAGAAGGGGGTTTCATTTGACTGGTCATGAGCAATATACTGTGGAAGGTCAATACCTAATGGTCAGATTAATTTAAATGCAGAGAGAAAAAAAAATATATATAATTTCCTGAACTCAACAGGTGATAATTATTATCTCTTACTTTTCCACATTATCTTCCCTGATAACCCCTAAACATTGTTTAAGATCCAAAGTGCAGTGGTAAGAGGTCGCTATATGTTTTTAACAACGACTACTTCGAGTCAGCTACTAAAGCAAATAAAATACTATACAATTATAAAGCCCCTTTCATAGGAAGATAACCTTTATATAATTCTAATGTTTTAGCTGAGAATTTCAAATATTGATTGGAATCTTCCATTCATGCAAGTATGTGATTTGTGGTCACTAGGAGCATAAATACAGATGTACCACCAGGGGAGGTCCCTTCCTACCTGTTTCCCACTGTGAAACACGAGCCTGGAATATTGAGTTCCATGTCCAGCTAGTCTGGAAAGAGTTCCCTTCAGCCTCATGGAGTATTATCACTGATTTCAGCCAACTTAACTACGCTGGTTCTCCACGGTGCACAGAGAGAGATGAAAAGAAAGGCTCCACCCAACCTATAGGCTACAAAGGTAAACTAAGTACTTGTAAACCCATTTTTGCTTCATGGAGGTGGGTGATGAGGGAGGATCCAGTGGGCCACATCCATGAAGCGGTAGAAGAGAATCCTGTCTTCTTCATTGGGGTACCGTCTCCCAGTGCCAGACCCACAGCAGATTTTCAATCTCTTGTTCAGCCCTCTCTTCACACTAGCATCAGGAAGGGTGATCCCTAGTCACTCCAGAATTAAGGTAGCCTGCAATAAGGTGTCATAAATCTGTACCCCTCCTCATCTTGCATCCATAATCTTGCTGGATATCGGAGATACACTTCGACCCCTTTCTCTTTAATTGCTTAACCACCTGAAGAACTTTCTTCCTCTTAGCCATCATGCCTGGAGGAAAATCTTGGTCAAAATAAACCTTTTGCCCATCGAGATTCAGATCTTTTTTGTCCCAAGCCAGGTGGAGTATTTTTTCTTTTATTGTAA
Source organism: Neoceratodus forsteri (assembly GCA_016271365.2). Taxonomy (NCBI): domain Eukaryota; kingdom Metazoa; phylum Chordata; order Ceratodontiformes; family Ceratodontidae; genus Neoceratodus; species Neoceratodus forsteri. The sequence continues at coordinate 394,340,739 of CM028135.1, read as the reverse complement.
ACTTGAGAAATTTGACCACAATAGACTGTGGAGGGACCCCTGGTTTAGGTTTAGGGGCTATGGCTCTGTGGGCCCTCTCAATGGCAAACTCAAAGTTATCTGGTAACAAGAGCTCTTGTTGCAGCCAGGACTCTAAATAGGCAATCATGTTGTCCTGTTCGCTACCCTCTGGAACTCCAAAAATTCGGACAGTGTTCTGTCAAGCTCTTGCTTCTGCATCTAATGCTCTTTACGTTAACTCTCATTCTCTCTGGTGCAAAAGGCCAACAATCACCCAAATGCCATATGCTCATTTGAAGAGTTTCCATATGAGATTCTACAGCGGTGGTACAATTCTCTAACTTCTTAAAGTCTGTCTGCAAACAGGAGATTTTCTAGTCAATTTGATGTAAGATTCTGAGCATTCTCTTGCCATCGGCTTTGGTGAAAGTTGAGTTGGTCTACGAATTGGAGTCATCCTCTCCAGAGGCAGTTAACACAGAGGACCATGATGGAGAGAGGCTGGTAGGCCGTTTTTCAGTAAGTGGCATAGAACATTTAGGAGTTGAAGAGATATCTTTCTTTTTCATCCTCCCCATCTTGCTAAACCACAATGGGACCTTAATTAGCACCAATTCTTCATGTAGGCACTTGGATGGCTTGAGATTAGCACTGTTGATGATCCGAGGCTCAGTAGCTGAAAGTCTGGGCTGCCATTTGGCTTGCTACGTCACTGGAAGTCCTGCAAAGAAAACTTTATTGAAATAACAAACAACCCAGAATTGAGTTGGAATTGTTTATTAAGACATCATTTGATGGACTTTGCTTACAAATAATTGTACTTCGGTCTGCAAAAACAATTTTCTCCAAGGCACTCCATCTGCTCCACAACATCCCATCTAATGCATGAAGGAAACTCTTTTTTATAATTACAACCTTCGCTCGAGGATGCAAAGTATACCTCTAACCACAATGTCTGACAATGACACAAATACACAAGCCACAGCATCTGCAGTTCCACCCCTTACCCATCTAGCCGGAATGGAGTAACAACATAGAAACCATCCTGCAGGACATCCATGTTTCCATCTCATCCCAAGGTGCACCAGCAATGCAAGCCATTCAAGCAGACCTTGCCTACATAAGAACTATGTCACCCCAGTCCACTGTCCATACCAGCCTACAGCCAGTACCCTTCTCAGCTTTGCTTCATGAAGACTCTGTTGACTGGTTTGAGCAATTCTAATCCTGGATTGTTTTCAATGGTTGGACTGATCCCTTGCATATTTTCAATGCCTTGCACTTGCTTCTGAGAGGGATTGCCATTTCCTGGTTTAAAACACTTCTAGGACAAGTCAAAGGAAATACTGATACTCTTTATACCACTTTCAGAGACCATTTTGTCCATGCACATCCCTCTTGGTTACTGGAACAACAGCTGTGGGAGTGCACAATGCAACCCTCTGAGTCCCTGGAAACCTTCATAGTCAACACTGAGTCATGCTGCAAATGTCTACAGAAAACAGAAAAAGATCAAATCATGGCTTTTGTCCAATGCCTGCTTCTTCAACTCTTCTCGTATGTCATTCAGCAGAAGCCAACAACATGGATGGACACAATCCAAGCAGCACAACTTGCACAGGAGTCCATTTCAATGTTCCAGGCCACAAGTGCACTAGCACCTCATTTGTCACAATTGGCTGCACTAACAACATGTGTCCAGCAGAAACAATCCATGATGAACAAGCTCATCATGACTGTCAATAGTTTACACCTGAGTTCAACTTCTTCTTTGACTACTTCTGTCAATTGTCTGCAACCACCTCAACAGCCATCTGCACCACCTCCACCTTCATGAGGGCCTGTGACCTGCCAGTGGTGTGGATTCAAAGAACACACTGCAGCAATTTTCCAAAAGCTAAAGTACCATAATAATAGCCAGGATAACAGGTACCAAAGGCACCTACCACAGTACAGTCAGCACAATTATTGCAACTACTTTCAGGATCAGGGAATCAAGAGCAGCCCAACACTCTAGGGGCTCCTGCTGAGCAGGGGAATACTTCAACTGACCACCTCTCTGAATCTCACAACTCAAGCAAAAAACATCCTCCAGCTACCCACTCTGGCACCCTCCTGCTTCCAGGGGCCAAGGTACCTGTCATTAGATCACCACTCTTAGCCAACGTTGTCCCTGTAACCATCAAAGATTGGGCCATGCATGACTTGGTCAACACTGGAGTTGAAATTTTAGTTATCAACACCAGTATTTTGACCAATGAAGCAGTTCGTCACTTACCCAATGTCTCTCCAGCTGACCTAAGGTACATTATCACAGCCAATGCTGCTAAGGTACCTGTCACAGGCATGCTCCATCTCAAACTATGCTCTGGCTCACAGCAGGCCACTGTCAAATTCTACCTAGTACATGAGCTACAACCATCAGTGATTCTTGGTATGGATTTCCTTAAATCTCACAAAGCCATCCTAGACTATGCATGAAACTGTCACTAGACCTTCGGAGGCATCTTGTAGCTACAGATTCAGTCACTGTGCCACCTAAAGCTGAGATGGTTCTGATTAGAGATGCAGTGAATTTAAATTCCTCCGGCGAAGTGAACGCGAAGTGGGCACTTCGCGTTGCCACTCCGCTAGGCAGAGTGGGCAATGCAAAATGCTCACTTAGCCTTGTCATTACCATATCACATTAAGGTGGAATAGTAGCAGTAAAACCCAAGTGATCGTTGTTTTAAATGGACTTGCGTTCCTCATTATGATTCTAAGAGATCCACCCGCGTTCCAGATTTGGCAGCCCCCACACACATCACATGGTACAGTACTGTAAGTCACATACTCTTTAGCCAGGCAAGAAGGAAGTGCCTTGCCAAGGAGATAGTTTCACTTTCTCCTGTGCAGACAGAGAGAGAGAGTGTTGTTTTGTGACTGTAAGACAGCCTGAGACTTGGAGATTAGAGTGAGGAGGAGATTTAAACTTTGAATTAGACCCAACAGCTTTTTAAAAGCTACATTTTTGTCTTTTCTGTACTCTTTTTTACTTACTTTGTGCTTTCTGTAAATTTATTTTTTTCTTACCTTTATAAGTAGTTAGTTGTTTGTCTGTGTCTGTGTGACTGCCACATTGAGTAGTCATTGCTCGGACTGAGGAAGCACAGTAGGAGAGATGGACCTGGTGAGGGAATGTCTGGGGCAGTTCTGGGAGAGTGTGGTAGGCATCGCACTGTGCGCATGTGTGGAGGCACAACCACTGGTTCTAGTTGGACTAATCCAAAATTTTGAGTGTCACCCCCAAGGAAGCAGGACCAGCACCTCCTCCTGACTCTGAGGCAGTTGAACCACCACCACCACATCCAGCACCAGCTCCAGCACCAGGTCTTCTGCAGCAGGATGTGCCTGTGCCCCTGAGCCCAGGTGTGGATCCCATTCCTGTTGAACATAGTAACCAGCTGGCTGCCAGTGCATCTGGCCCCTCCTGCCTGTGCCTGGTCCTCCCTGCACCACCATTCTTTGGGAGTTTTTGACTGTGTTGGGGGAGTGCAGCATGGTCAGGTGCCACCTATGTCAGGTGGTGGTGTGCTGTTGCCCCAGAAGGACTCACCTGGGGACTGGGGACCAGCGCACCCATACGCTGAAACACCACTAGATGGAGTGACAGGCTGCCACAGAACAGGCCAATCCTGCACCTGCTGGCCCTTCTGTGGCAGAGGGTGTAGCCGTGAATGGTGGTGGCCCTAAAAAGAGGAGGGCCAGAGCAGCACCTGCTGCTCCACCAGCACTCCCATCACCACCACCACCAGCAGCAGCTGAGTCTTTAGAATGTGTGGACCCGGAGAACTGCCTGTAATGCAGGCTAACCTGGCAGTTCTCTGGAGTGCTGTCAAGGACAACAATGAGAGGGTAAGTGCTGTCCAGCAGTGGTTGGATCACACAGAGGGACATCAGTTACAAATTATGTCCATGCTGGAACTGCTGCTGGACCACCAGGGGATCCACATTAGTTTTTCCCTCACACATATGCCTCCCCACACCCTCCTTGCTGTGTTATAAAATGTATTCCTCCACCATCCCCAACCCTGTATGTAATTATGCCATTTTTTGTTGTCTTCGGTATGTGTGACACTTTGTATTCTGGCCCCCCTTCCTTCTGTTAAGTGTGTGTGTATGTGTGTGTGTGCACTGTTTTGGTGCCTCATTAATGTTTACTTTCTGTCGTGGAGTGTTTGTGGAATTGCAGGACTGAGCAGTCAAGTGTACTGTGCTAAACTGCATGTGTGCAGTCAGTCTTCTTTCCTAGTGTGTTTGTACTGCAGACACTGTCCAGCTTCTTGCAACCATATGTATGCTGATTGCTGTCTGACTTGTTGCTGTTTTTATGGTATAAAGAATAAAGATAAGAATATATAACATATATTTTATTTGTTAGGAGATCATAGCAACAAAAATCTTGCTTTTCAACAAACTTTATCCAACAGACATGAAGTATTGTCTGATGCACCCAAAATATTTCATGGAGTACAGACATTATAAAGTCAGAAAATATATAAGGTCCAGTTCACTGCCACCACACTGCACTACCACATTACTTCTTTTCATTATTTGTTCTGGAATATGTCTTTCTAGTTTACACTGGCAGTGTCAGTTTTTCAGCAAGTTGATGTATACCATAATACGACACAGCACCAGCGGTAGCACAGTGTGGTGGCAGTGGACTGCAGGACCTGTTATATATTCTGACTTGAACATGTCTGTACACCATAAAATATTTTGGGTGCCTCAGCAATATTTTATGTCTGTTGGGTATGGTTTGTTTAAAAGCATGTTTTTTTTGTGCTATTATCTCTGCAGAGTCATGTGTGCACGGTGTCTGTGTGAATGACTGAGATGCACACTGGCTCAGGACCTCTGAAAATATATCATATCACTTTGTCTGCTGCCGTTGATGATACAGATAAAATATATGATATATATTCTTATCTTTATTCTTTATATCATAAACACTGCAACAAGTCAGCATCAGCATATATATATATATATATATATATATATATATATATATTTACAATAACTTAAAAGCTGGACAGTGTCTGCACACACAGGAAAGAAGATGGACCCGCACACATGTAGTTTAGCACAGTATGCACTGCTCAGTCCTGCTTTTTGACAAATACTTCACGATAGCATGACAGAAAGTATACATTACTGAGGTTCCAAAAATATTTACCAGACTCACCAGAATTCCCAATCCCAAAATGCAACTGTCTTGTGTCCAGAAAATTCCCCATTGCTGATGAAGTGAAATTGTAGCATAACAAGAATTGCAAAGTCTCCCAGAATTAATGGCACAGTCAGTCATGCATGCAGTACTCACACACAGTCCCCAGAATTATTATGCATCCCCAAAATGCTACTGTCTTATGTCTAGAAAATTCACAAGTGCAGACAAAGTGAAATGAGAGTGTAATATGAAATGCAAAGTGTCCTAGAATTAATGGCGCAGTCAGTCATGCGCACAGTACTCAGACACAGTCCCCAGAATTATTGTGTATCCCCAAAATGCAACTGTCATGTGTCGAGAAAATTCACAAGTGCTGCTGCTGCTGTTGCACTTACATGTAATGCTGCTGTGTGTAATGACCTTACTGTGATGATGATGTCATGATGCACAGTGTCTTGCCAAACTGTGTGAAGGAGGGATACCATGACATGAATTCAGTGTTCTGTCACAAATGATGACAGTGAGAGAACTGTCTGTCCAAAGCGTGCTGCGATGCGATCACTTTAACCAGATGGATGGAAGGGTGCCTTTGTGTGTACACTAATAGTAGCCTTGGTACGTTTATATATATCTATATATATATATATATCTGTATCTATATCTATATCTATATCTATATCTATATATATATAAATATATGTATGTATATTTTCTTGGTGGGGTTGACATATAGATAGATAGATAGATAGATAGATAGATAGATAGATAGATATGAGGAGATACATGATGGGCACAAGTGTGATATGGAAAATATCTTCACTCCTATAGAGTGACCTCTGAATATTCACAGTGAAAGAAGCCACGAGAGAGGTTTCAGAGGTCACTGTACAGGACTGAACATATTCCCATATCACACTAATGCCCATCATGTATCCGATATATACAATGGGCCTCATTGTTGCAAAATGTATCATTTGCAAGGCTTGTGCCAAGTGGGTGTGATAAATATCAGGTCTTATATTTATCACACCCTGGTGAAAATAACATAATTTATCACACTCATTTACCACTCAACCACATTATATATATATATATATATATACTGGTATATATGTATAAATATATACACACACACACACATGTACTTATTGTATTGTTTTGTATCACAGGTCACATACTGTTGGTGTGCACATTCCCGTGCTTCATGAGAAATGTTGGTGTTGGAATTGGAAATGGAATACTGTCAAGCCAATGAAGTTAAATATTTTTTTTTGGGGGGGGGAGCATATTTGCAAGTAGATATCATTAATGGTTTATTATTTGGTTACTTATTCTCAGATTTTATCTGCATCCTTCTCCAGTCCGGTAATAATGGTCATGGTCATCATCGATTTAAACAACTTCTGCTTGTTGCATGTCTGCCCCAGCCCGGGGGGGCATGATGTTGAAGAAGTTCTTTGGATAAGGCAACTATGACACCGTAAAGCATCTGGAAGTTTCCTAAAATGAGAAATGAAGGACTTATTACAACTTGATTGCAGCAGTAAGACATTATGTTTAAGCCATGGCTGTTCCATCACGGGTATCTGGATTAACACAGATAGCAAGCTGTCCCACTGCAGTCATCAGATAACAATTTAAATAGCAGGCCGTAGCAAATACACTTTGTCAGTGTCCCTGTGTCTCAGCTCAAGCTACATTTTAAAACCACATCTTGTCAAATAACATGACCTGGGTCAAACTTTTTCAGCACTGTCATGTCTGTGGCTGCACATTTGGAATACAGTGCATGATATGTTGCAGAAATATTTTTTGTGACGTACGTGTCACTGAGTTTATAATCATCAGTCGGATTTTTTGCACTATTGTGAAAACCAAAAAGGAACAGATGAAATTAAATTGATATACTTACCAGTATGGATTGGAAATGGATATCCCATAAGTTCCTGTCAACAGTTCTGCTGCTGTACCATTGATACAGACCTTCAGCAAAGGACAGTGCATTGTTGTTAACCTGTAAAAACAAAATAAGCTGACCGTATGTGTTTGACCATTGCAGCTTGGAAAAGGTACAGAAAACAAAACACACAGCTAAAGGAAGTTGAATTGCATGAAAACCATTAGTACACATACTCACTTTATAGTATTCATAGTAAAAAGCCTTGTGCCTGTGGCTGATGGATGTGGTCTCCTGTTCAACTCCTTCTGCCTTGGCATGGTCAAGAGTCAAGACACATAATGGAAAACATTGTCACAATAGTGGTGGTGGGTGGTGGTGGTCACAGCTGAGGCAGATGATGACATTCCCTCTCACATCTTCCTGAATCTGGTGGTGATGGCAGTGGCTAGCAGTGGTATTATGGTGTTGGTGGTCCAGGGGACACACAATGTCATTCCCCCTGGTGGCAGTGGCTAACAGCGGTTTCATGGTGGTAGACAAGGGAGGCACACAGTGACATTCCCTATAGTGGCACTGGCTAACAGCAGTCTTATGGTGGTGTTCCGGGGGGTACACAATGTCATTCCATCTGGTCGCAGTGGCTAACAGTGGTCTTATGGTGATGGTGGTCCAGGGGGCACACGGTGACATTCCCTATAATGGCACTGGCTAACAGCAGTCTTATGGTAGTGGTCCAGGGGGGCACACAGTGACATTCCCTAAAGTGGTACTGGGTAACACCAGTCTTATGGTGGTGGTCTGGGGTGCACACAAAGCCACTCCCTCTGGTGGCAGTGGCTAGCAGCGGTATTATGGTGGCGGTGGTCCAGGAGGGCACACAATGTCATTCCCCCTGGTGGCAGTGGCTAACAGCAGTTTCACGGTGGTAGTCCAGGAGGGCACACAGTGACATTCCCTATAGTGGCACTGGCTAACAACAGTTTTATGGTGGTGGTCCAGGGGGGCACCCAATGTCATTCCCTCTGGTGGCAGTGGCTAACAGTGGTTTCATGGTGGTGGTCCGGTGGGGCACACAACATCATTCCATCTGGTGGCTGTGGCTAACAGAGGTTTTATGGGGATGGTGGTCCGGGGGGCACACAAAGTCATTCTCTCTGGTGGCTGGGTAGGTGGTATTAAGGTAGTAGTGATCTGGGGGGCACACAATGTCATTCTCCCTGGTGGCAGTGGCTAACAGCCATTTCATGGTGGTAGTCTGGGGGGGCACACAGTGTCATTCCCTATAGTGGCACTGGCTAACAGCAGTTTTATGGTGATTGTCCGGGGGGCACACAGAGTCATTCCCTCTTGTGGCAGTGGCTAACAGCAGTCTTATGGTGATGGTGGTCCAGGGGGGCATACAGTGACATTCCCTATAATGGCACTGGCTAATACTATCAGTCTTGGTGGTGGTATGGGGGCACACAGTGACATTCCCTATAGTGGTACTGGCTAACAGCAGTCTTATGGTGGTGGCCAGGGGGCACACAAGGTCATTCCCTCTGGTGGCAGTGGCTAGCAGTGGTATTATGGTGGTGGTGATCCAGGGGGGCACACAATGTCATTCCCACTGGTGCCAGTGGCTAACAGCAGTTTCATGGTGGTAATCCAGGGGGCACACAGTGATATTCCCTATAGTGGCACTGGCTAACAGCAGTCTTATGGTGGTGGTCTGGGGGGACACAACGTCATTCCCTCTGGTGGCAGTTGCAAACAGCAGTCTTATGGTGATGGTGGTCAAGGGGGGCACACAAGGTCATTCCCTCTGGTGGCAGTGGCAAACAGCAGTCTTATGGTGATGGTGGTCCAGGGGGGCACACAAAGTCATTTCCTCTTGTGGCAGTGGCTAACAGCAGTCTTATGGTGATGGTTGTCCAGGGGGGCATACAGTGACATTCCCTATAATGGCACTGGCTAATAGCAGTCTTATGGTGTGGTACGGGGGGCACACAGTGACATTCCCTATAGTGGTACTGGCTAACAGCAGTCTTATGGTGGTGGTCCAGGGGGGCGCACAAAGTCATTCCCTCTGTGGTGGCAGTGGCTAGCAGTGGTATTATGGTGGTGGTGGTCCAGGAGGGCACATAATGTCATTCCCCATGGTGGCAGTGGCTAACAGCAGTTTCATGTTGGTAGTCCGGGGGGCACACAGTGACATTCCCTATAGTGGCACTGGCTAACAGCAGTCTTATGGTGGTGGTCCAGGGGGGCACACATTATTCCCTCTGGTGGCAGTGGCTAACAGTGGTATTATGGTGGTGGTCCAGGGGGCACACAAAGTCATTCCCCATGGTGGCAGTTGCTAACAGCAGTTTCATGGTGGTAGTCCAGGGGGCACACAGTGACATTCCCTATAGTGGCACTAGCTAACAGCAGTCTTATGGTGGTGGTCCAGGGGGGCACACAATGTCATTCCCCCTGGTGGCAGTGGCTAACAGCGGTTTCATGGTGGTAGTCCGGGGGGCACACAGTAACATCCCCTATAGTACTACTGGCTAACAGCAGTCTTCTGGTGGTGGTCCAGGGGGGCACAAAAGTCATTCTCTCTGGTGGTAGTGGTTAACAGTGGTCTTATGATGGTGGTGGTCTGGGAGGCACACGGTGACATTCCCTATTGTGGCACTGGCTAACAACAGTCTTATAGTGGTAGTCCAGGGGCACACAAAGTCATTCCCTCTGGTGGCACTGGCTAACAGCGGTCTCATGGTGATGGTGGACCAGGGAGCGCATGGTGACATACCCTATGGTGATACTGACTAACAGTAGTCTTATGGTGATGGTGGTCCAGGGGGGCACACAGTCATTCCCCCTGCTGACAGTGGCTAACAGTGGTTTTACGGTGGTAGTCCAGGGGGCACACATTGACATTCTCTATAGTGGCACTGGCTAACAGCAGTCTTATGGTGGTGGTACTAGCGTGCTCTGTGTTACAAATGTGATGTGACATATGGAATTTGAGTCACTCGGAGTGGGACACTCATTTAACTTTATGAAAAAGAAAACATGTATCATACAACAAATGTTACAGCCTTTTAACCACTTAAGTTAAAACCTGCCAACATTAACCTCATCATCATCCTCATAAAGAATGCTGCCCTCACAGTCATCTATGTCTGAATTCTGACCACTGGGAAACTCTTTCTCCATTGTGTCATCATCTTCATCAGTAGTAGGCTGATTCATGCTGCCACTACCAGTGCCACCAGGATGGTCCATTTCTACATCAGTAAAACCATGACTAGGCCAGGGTACGAATACTGAGGTTGCAGTCTGAGCTGGTATGTGCCTCTCATTCAATTTTATGAATGTTAGCAAACTGACATTTACAGGAGAGAGGTTTGTACAACGATCCCGCACTACCGCACCCGCTGAGCTGAATACCCTTTCGACACTTACACTGGAGGGTGGGCATGTCAGGTACTTCAGTGCCACTGCAGTCAGCTCTGGCCATTCACTGACCTTTCCACTCCAGTATAAAAGAGGATCATCAGTTATTGACAGATGTCTGTTTTCAGACAAATGTGACTCAACCATTCTCTGTGCTGCACTACGTCCAGTGGTTGATGCATCATCCTGTTCTCCAGAATCATTTATGTCACAAATCCCCACTTGGGACAAAGCCTCCTAAAGTGGGTTATGACAACCGCTTTTGAAGACAGACCACCTGAAACTGCAGTCCCCTTCACCTTACAGGATATGCTTGATACTCCTCCAGGTTCAACTTCAGCCTGATTATGCTGCTGAGGTTTGTTGACATTGGCATGTGACTTCTGTGCCCCATGAACCAAGTGCACCAGTTGCCCACTGACATTTTTTACCTGTTCAGGCCTTCCCTCCAGTACTGAGGCAATTCAGGCAGAGAACACCAAGAGGAAGGAGCTGCTGGTATAACTATGCTTCTTTACTGGGACTAAAGAACTAGAATTCTACTACTGGGACCTTAAATTTAGGGTAAAAACAAAACAAAAATAAAAAAGTTAGTGCGTTTGTCTGAGTTGGCTGAAGTGAATTGTTATATGTGCAGTTATCTAGGTGTTTGTCTCAGGTGGCTGAAAGGAATTGTTATCTGTGCAAGTAAATAAGTGTAGAAAGAGCTGTAAAGTAGGGTGTGTGGCTTAGCTAGAAGGAAGCCAGGTTAAAGCCAGATTTAAAAACTGTACTAGATAGCTTCTGCCAGAGAACAGGCAACGAACACCAAGAGGAAGGAGCAGATGTTATAACTATACTTCTCTACTGGGACTAAAGAACTAGAACTCTACTACTGGGACCTTCAAGTTAGGGTAAAAACAAAAATAAAACAAAAACAAAAAAGTTAGTGTGTTTGTCTGAGTTGACTGAAGTGAATTGTTATCTGTGCAGTTATCTAGATGTTTGTCTCAGGTGGCTCAAGGGGATTGTTATCTGTGCAATTAACTAAGTGTAGAAAGAGCTGTAAAGTAGGGGGGAGTGGCTTAGCTAGAAGGAAGCCAGGTTAAAGCCTGATTTCAAAACTGTCCTAGATAGTTTCTGCCAGAGAACAACAAGAGGAAGGAGCTGCTGTTATAACTATACTTCTTTACTGAGACTATATTGCCCTTCTTTCCTCCCCTCCACCCCCTCCCCACCCTAAGCCAGTTCTACTTTTATATAGGCACAGGATTTGACTGACAACAGGAATACCCTGTTTGGGAGCAGGGAAGTGAGTGATCACAGAGCCACAAAAGACTCACCATCCTAGAAGGAAAATAATAGCTCTCTGTCCCTCTCTAGCTGCTGGAGGTCTGACTCTGAGCAAGTAAGGAGACTACTGAGAAATACAGGAACTTCTTGTCTCAGAACAGGAAGATCAGGAGCTTAAAGGGCACAGAGGAAGTAAGTAAATAGGGGGAAAAAATATAGAGAGGAAAGCGCAAATATTCCAAACAACAGTTTAGGGGCCAGAAATAAGACATGATGGAAGTGGTGCAGTGCAGTGGCTGTGGAGCAGCAGTCTTCCGGGAGAAGTTCTAGAGGATGCAGTGTTGTCCCATCTGCAAGCACCTCTCTGGGCTGAGGGAGGAGGTTGCTCATCTCCAGGCTGAGTTGGCCAGGATTTGGGAGACCTCCTCTCCCACCCAGGGACCACCAGGGCCACTGCCATTGCCTCAGAGGTTGCCAAAAAAGAGGAGTGGTTGGACCACAGTGGACACAGTGAGGGTGAGGGTGGTGGAACAGAGGTGCATCCCTCCAGTTGTACCTCTCCACAATTTCTATGCCATTCTGGAAAAGTGTGGTTCCTCTATGGAGGCACCCACAGTGGAGACCAAGAAGGATGCTGGGTTGGAAACCTCCACAAAGGAGGCCCATAGGAGGGTGGCATGGGACCCCACAGGGGGAAGGAAACAGATCCTAGTGGGGGACTCCATTGCTAGTGGGGTAGAAATGGGGGAGGAAGGGGAGAGGGAGGTAAGGTGCCTGCCTGGCACCATGGCATAGAGGGACAGGGAGCGAATCCTCAGGATCGCTGGAGCAGCTGCACGGGGGAAACATAAACATAGAAACATAGACTTTGATGGCAGATAAGGACCGCTTGGTCCACCTAGTCTGCCATTTTCCCTACCTACAGGATAAGCTGCAGATCATAGTTAACCAACAGCCTATTTCTGCCTACCCAACCCAAGAATTTCCTTATGTCTGTACCATGCATTCTTGAATTCTCCCACAGTTTTAGACCCAACAACCTCCTCAGGAAGGCTGTTCCATGTGTCCACCACCCTCTCTGTGAAAAAAATACTTCCTCACATTGCACCTGAGCCATCCCCTCTCTATCTTCAGATTGTTTCCCCTTGTTCTTGCACATCTCTTTTTTCTGAAAGATGCTACCCTCTTGGACTTTGTTGATTCCACTGAAATACTTAAAAGTTTCTATCATGTCCCCCCTTCCCTCCTTTCATCAAGGGTATACATATTAAGCTCCTTTAGTCTCTCCTCATATGACTTCTCTTGCAGACCCTGCACCATTTTAGTTGCCCTCCTCTGGACTGTCTCCATCCTGTCTATGTCCTTGCAGAGAGGGATAACAACTTCCAGTTTTCTGCTGGTGATGCCTCTCCCATTACATCTCAGTATCCCCCCAGCCCTCCCTACTGCCTTCTCACATTGCTTGCTAACCTTAAGGTCATCTGATATGAATACCCCCCGGTCCCTTTCCATTTTTGTTGTTGTTACTACTGTATTCTTCCCCTGGGTTTTTGTTTCCCAGGTGCATTATTTTGCACTTCTTTGCATTGAATCCAAGCTGCCATACTTCTGACCATTCTTCCAACCTTGCCAAGTCCCTTCTCATCCTTTCCACAACTCCTTGTGTATCAACCCTGTTGCAGATCTTTGTGTCACCTGCAAAGAGGTATACTTTTTCTTCCAGTCCATCTGCAATGTCACTTATAAATACATTAAAAAGGACTGGACCCAGTACTGAACACTGCAGTATCCCACTAGTAACCCCTCTTTCTTCAGTGTGGACTCCATTTACAATTACCTTCTGTGTCCTGTTGTCCAGCCAATGTTTTACCCAGTCTACCACCCTGGGACCCACTCTTAGGCTGGTTAATTTGACTATTAATCTTTGGTGTGGGACTGTGTCAAATGCCTTGCTAAAGTCAAGAATGCATGCTACAGACATAAGGCAATTCTTGTGGGGGTAGGAATAAATAGGCTGTTGGTTAACTAAGATCTACAGCTTATCCTGTAGGTAGGGAAATGGGCAGACTAGGTGGGCCAAATGGGCCTTATCTGCCATCAAAGTCTATGTTTCTATGTTTCTATGTTTAATTCCATGTTTGTATAGTGAGTCCAGCATTGTTGCTATTGCAAAGTTGTCACTACGCTGAATACTCAAGATGTGACGATTCTGGTCAAATACTGTCAGCATGTGTTTCAGCAACACACTGCTGGCACTGTCTCTGGCAACATCAAGGCTATGCTGTACATTCACCAATGTCTGCCTCAGTACCCACAGCAGTGGAATTGATTGGCTAATGGAGACAGACTTGCCACTCACTGCCTGTGTGGCATGTTCAAAAGGCCTCAAAATTGTTATTACAGAGTCCATGAGGCACCACTGTTCAGTTGTCATAGACATGGAGGTCCCAGAAGTGTCACGGCTAGTGTGCATGACAAGATATTCTGAGATGGCTTTGTATTGTTCATACAACCTCTCTGCCATGTATAAAGTGGAGTTCCACTGGGTGACAACTTCCATCATCAAGCGGTTCTGAGGAGGCTGTTTTCAGATCTGCAACTGCCAAAGCTGGTCACGGGCCTTTGCAGAGTGTGAAAAGTGAGAGCAGATAAGGTGTGCAACTGTCAGCATTTCCTTTACAGTATATCAGGGTGCTGCAGAAACTCCTGCACCACGAGATTTAAACAGTGGGCCATGCATGGAACCTGAACAAAGCCACCATTCATAATGCATTTCACCACATTTGACCCATTGTCATTTGCTATGAACCCAGCTCTCAGGGACAGGGAGTTCAGCCACTTGTCAACTTCCGTCAGTACCAGGTCTAACATGTTTTCACCAGTGTGTGAACATGTCACATTGCGCATAGCAATCATTGCATGCTGTTGAATTCCTGAAAGATTGCTGCCACGACACTCCACCTTACTGCACTGATTATTCATACTACCAACAGCACAAACAACACCTGGCACCTGCGCCCAATGTGCAGTTATACACAACATTGAACTCCCTGCTGTTTTGCCACTTGTCCACATATCCATACTTAAATGGATGAATGGAGAGGAGGAATGTTAAAGGGCATGTCTTACAGAATCAGGCACAGTACGGTACAACTCGGGGACAGCATGGGTCGAAAAGTATGTCCTAGATGGGACTTTCCATTTTGGACAGGAATGTGCAGCAAACCTCCAGAACCCAGAATTATCTACAAAGGAGAAGGGCAAAAGATCAATTGTCAGCATTTCAGCTACAGCAGCATTAAGTTCACGTGACACTGTATGATTGGGTGGGTACTTCAGCTTATGCACAAAAACACATATTGTCGGCTGACTTAAATGTTTTACATGGGGTTTGATGACAAATAGTTCTGCTCTGTGAATGGCAGGGGATGAAGTGTGGACATTTGATGAAGATGGTTGCACAAGTGATGATGACAAACCCAGAAATGTAGTTATTTTCCCAGATTTACCAACTGGGGTTGATGTACCACTTGCACTAAACATACTGCATTCACCACCACCACCACCACTGCCACCAAAACTGCTACTCTCACCAGCACTGGACAACATTTCAAAATCATTATGCTCCTCCACCTCATCATGTCTGTAGTAATTCTCTGCTCTTATTTCATTACTACTGCACACATTTAATCTCCTACTTGATTTTACAGTCATGGAAGGGGATAACATGCTCGTTATGGTTAATGACGAGGGTGAATGCCCCACTTTGGTATTAGCTGCCATCTTGTGCTGGGCCCACACTGCCATGTACCTGTTCTTAAGATGTGTATGCTGTCCTCCTGTGCCCAGATGGCGCCCCTTTTTACCTCGACTCACACGCTCATGGCAAACCTGGCAGATTGCAACTGACTCATTATTTGCATCTTGCACAAAAAAATCCCAAACAAGGGATTGTGATGCTCTAGTTTTAACATGTCCCTGATGCTGCTTATTGGACTCTGTTTTTTTAAGCCATGAAGTGGGGGGTGTGCTACATGATTTTTCAGGCTCAGGCAGGATATACTTGGACTGCAACTGACCACCATGACTACTCATCATTATTACTGGGTCATCATCATCATATCATCATTATCACCATCAACTGAAACTGGTAAATCACAATTTTTTTACAGGGGGGAGGTTAATGCAAACAGACCCAGACACAGCCACCTTGAATTTCTTTTTCTCTGGTTCCCAACTGGGGTCACTTACATCATCATCATATTCATCAACATCACCGACATCCACATCTTCTGCTTGGATGCTGGCATGTGGACTGCATGTTGCAACCACAGCAACATCATCATCATCGGATTCATCATTATCAACACCACCATCATCACCTGATATTTTTCACTACACTGTGAATCACTGCATGGCAAATGCATGACTTGAACCATGGTGGAAGAAATGTCACATTGTATGCTATCATTGACATGATGATCAGAATCCTCATGTTCAGTTACTGGGATGTTACTGGGGAGTCTGATGTCATCTGCACTGCCACTCACTCGCTTTTCTTCACACTCCACAATTTTTTTGGACATGGTAAACTGGTCAGAAGTGAAACTTGAGGCAGCAATACTCATACCACCACCAGCAACTGCACTAACACCACCAGCTGGGACAACATCATCTGCTCCAACTATGAGTGAAGCTACTGATTGCGCTGTAAAAAACATTGAAGGAGAAATACCTTTCCTCACATCAGCAATGCACTTCTGCGACTGCGTACTACCACGCCCACAGACAATCGTACCACTGGGGGCAGTGCCATGGCGAGAAACAGCTTTGCTTGCATGTCTCTTTGTGGCATTTTGGGGGATCAACAAGAATATTTTAAACAAATTTAGATTTTGGAACGTTCACTCTGGGTGGGGGCGGGGGTGGGGATGCTGGATGTGAAGCCAAATGAACAACTGTGGCTTCAACAACAGATATAGATGCAAAGTCACAATAAGTTCAACAACACCTTAACTAACCAGTGGTGCTGAATTCACAAACAATCCAATCTGTAAAAGAATTCCTTTTGCCGCTGGGAGGGCACTAACTGCAGATTATGGCAGTGCAAAACCAAGAAAACATACCACAATGGCAGTAGAAAATCACGCAGCTGCAGTGGATAGCAGGTTCACACTGCTGCACCTGCAATTACACTGTGGCACAATAAAAGGTGTATTATTTAATGTCATGCACCACACACCACACGCACACACACACACACACACACACACACACACACAATTTGTCTACAAGTAATGTGTAGCAAATTGAAAACTTCAGTAATATACCATGTACTTTAAACAACCTGAAATTATGAACTGCTGCACCAGATGCACAGCACACAATCAGCAAAACTATTTCAACAATTACTGACAATATTACTGTGTGTACATTAACACAGTCAGTTATACAACAAAAATATAACCAAAAAACAAAGAACTCCCTATTTCTCTAAGTTAAATCTACCTACACCACAGATACACCCCTCCCCTAAAGCACGCTTTCACTGTCTCTTACTACTCAGACTCAATGTTGTACATTAACATTTAAAATCCACACGCAAACAATAAACGCTCAATGATATGAGCACACGAGGGTTTCCTACAATTGATGAACTAAAGTTTGAGAAAAAAATACTCAAATGGCTTTTTTAACAGCATTTAGAAGGTTTGAATCACAGAGAGCTCTCACAGCAGACTGTCTCCTACAGCTTCCTACACACACTACCCTGAACTGAGGCTATGCAGAACAATCTAGAGCCCATGTGACCTGAAATCCCATGAATCACTGCAAAATTCACCTTTGGAGCTTAAAAACAAGGCAAAGTGAGGCAAAGTACATTGTTTTTAATGCAATTTGCCTTAAAATTGGTGGAGTAGTGGTTTGGGGAAGGTGGAGTAATGCGAAATCATTGTTTTCAATAAACTTCGTGTTGCCCATTATGTCGCGAAGTACTCCGCTTCACGTTGTGGAGTACTTCGAGAATTCACCTTCACTCTGTGAATCACTTCGTGGAGTGAATTGAGTCCACTTTGCCTACCATTAGTTCTGACTGTCAAGATCTGAGGTAAACCTCTTCCACAAGGTGTTGTTGGCATTATCACGAGATCCTCCGCTCTGCATTCATCAGGTCTTCTCCCAGGGAACACATTGTCTGCCGTGCACGGTGGAACAGTCTTCCAGAAATGCTGCAACTTCACAGATGACCCCTTGGTCATTTCCAAAGTTGCCACTATTGGAAAGTTTGTTTGCTTTTCTACAGGAACCAGCTCCATCTTATGCAAGATCCTCATCCTGGTTCTACCAACTCTAATCCAGTCAATTCTGTCAATGCCACCACAGCATCACCAGAGTTACTCCTGGGGTATGCCACTACCCTCTTCCAAACTCCCAGCATCTCCAACAAAGAGACAACAACTTTTAAAATTCCTGGAGAGCTACCCCAATGTCTTTGTTGGTCCAGATAACAAGTTCAGATGTTGTGATATCCTGCAACACACCATCAAGGTGCATCCCAGTAAGCAACCCATACGTCAGCAGGCCTACAAGGTGGGACACAAACAGAAACATGTCCTAGAAAACATGATCAAAGACATGCTTGACCAGGCCATCATTGAAGAGTCTATGAGTCCCTGGAATGTGCCATACCTGCTAGTGGTAAAGAAGGACAAAGGTTTTTGCTTCATGGTAGACTACAGAAAGCTTAATGCTTACACGGTGCAAGATGCTTATCCCTTACCCACAACAGAGGATGTCTTAGAGAGCATATACATGGCCAGCCCAGCTGACATTCATCACTCTAGACCTACAGAGTGGGTTCTACCAAGTCTCCATTGATAAAGCTTCTCATCCATACACTGCCTGGCACTGTCACTTGGGGCTCTTTCAATTTAAATGACTGCCTAAGGGACTTCGGAATAGTCCAGCTACATTTCAGCTTGTTATGAAAGCTGTTCTACATGAGTTGTCTTGGAAATCTTGCATAGTTAACCTGGACAATGTTATCATTTTCAGCACAACATTTCCAGAACACCTCCAACACCTCAAGGAAGAGTTTGAACGTCTCTGACAAGCCAACCTCAACTTCGCCCAGAGAAGTGTTGTTTTGCACAGCAGAAAATTCATTACCTGGGACAGGTTGTCAGTTCTCAAGGCATCTCTCCAGACCCAAACAAGCTCTCAGCAGTCAGAGACTATCCAGAACCTAACAATCTCAAGGACCCCAGACCATTCCTAGGCTTGTCCAAATACTACAGAAAGTTCACTTGTAACTATGCAGATTACAGCCCCACTTTACGCCCTCACCAAAAAGGGGTGCGAATACTTCTGGATGTCTGAGTGCCAAGATGCCTTTGAAACCTTAAAAGGCAAACTGGTCTCCTCTCCAGTACTGGCCTACACAAAGTTCGACCAACCCTTCAAATTCTACTCAGTTGCTAGTTCCTTTGCAGTGGGCGCTGTGCTATGTCAGGTACAAGATGGAACAGAATGAGTCATCTCCTATGGCAGGCGCTCCCTTTCCTCAGTTGAGCAAAACTATGGCATCACAGAAAAAGAGTGTCTAGCCATGGTCTTTGCCATAAAGACATTTGACTGTTACCTCCACTACTCCTCCTTTAAAGCTATCGTTGATCACTCAGTCTTCAGATGGTTGTTTGAAATGAAGGAGCCAGTAAGCAAGTTCACTCAATGGATTGCCATGTTGCAATGCTACAACTTTGAAATTCAGTACAGACCAGGCCAAGTTTACTCCAATGCTGATAGTGTAAGCTGAAGATGGTATCCCTCCACATCATCCTCAACAGATGAAGACTCATATTTACAAGCTCTTCCCTTCCATGCCACAGATGTGCTTCCTGTGGACGATCCTACAGCACCTCAAGCTGCCTTGCTGCTACCACCTGCTTCTTCAGAAAAGAGCACAAATCCTCCCCTGCAGCAAGCAGCTGAAGAGTTTCTCACCTCCTCCACTCCTGATCTATCCCTGGCAACTGTTCAAATGCAACAATGGGCAGATCCTCAATTCAGAGACATACTTTTGTACTTGGAGTCTGGAACTTAACCATAACAGAAGCAACATCGCCAAGATGTACTTCTACTTGCTTCACAATACTTCCTCAGTGACGGTGTGCTTTTTCATATTTGGACCAAGGAAGGCAAGGGCCATGGCATGGATAGAACTCATGTACAGTTAGTTGTGTCAGCCTCTCTAGTCAATGAAGTTCTTCTCTCCACTCATGCTTCTCCACTTTCCGGAGGTCACATGGGAATCCACAGAACTCTCAAAAGACAAAGCTTCACTTCTTATGGCCTTACATGAACAAGGACATTGTCCAATTTTTCAAATCCTGCCAGCCCTGCTACCAAAGAAAGCCTCCTGCCAAACCGACAAAGGCACACATCATTCCAAAGCCTATAACTACTGAATCCTTCCAAAGAGTCAGTACAGACATTCTGGGATTGTTACCAACATGATCTGACTCTGGCAACAAATATATTCTTGTTTTTGTGGACTACTTTACAAAGTACTTGGAACTAATTCCCCTAAAGGACATAAAAGCCGCTACAGTAGCAAATGCCTTCCTCAACACTGTTATTTGTCATCATGGCACCCCCTCATACCTGCATTCAGACAGAAGCACTAACTACCTTTCAATAATTATCTAAGAAACATGCAAACTTCTCAACATAAAGAAAACACATACAATGAGTGATCATCCACAATGCAATGGACAGAGTGAAAGAATGATGTCTACCATTTTAAATACACTCTTCAAATACCTGGATGAAACCCATGACACTTGGGACCACTTCATTCCATTTGTGTAATTCACCTACAATACCAGCCCTTGTATCAACAGTACAAAATAAACCCCCTTTTTCTTGGTCCATGGACACCATCCAAGAACTTCATTGGACAGGGATCTACTGTATCTTTGCTAGAGGTTCCAAAGTCAGCTTCTTCATTCATAATTCCTTTACTGGAAGAGCTTGAACTGGCTAGATGTATGGCAATCATAACACTGGGACAGAGAAAATCCGCCATGCAGCAAATATCAGCAACCAAGTCTCAAGAGCCTTTATTTTCTGTGGGAGACATTGTTTACCTGTATCGACCTGCCCTAGTCCCAGGTGCCACAAAAAAAACTGCTCCACCCTTGGATTGGTCCCTTCTACATTGTGGAAAAGCTTCCTCCAGTTCACGTATGTTTGCAACGCAAGTCCAATGGAAAGCTTGTACGTACATTGTTCATGGAGATAGAAGGCCAAAAGCAGCCACTGAGGAGAAAATAGCCAAAAGGGCCAGAAGGGAGGATAAAACGTTTTTCAGATATGTGAGGGAGAGGAAAAGAGCAGGGCAGGGGATTGCTAGACTGATGGGGGAAGGGGGGATAAACTTGGAGCAAGACTATGAAAAGGCAGAGGCATTAAATGAGAATTTTAACTTTGTGTTCACAGAGGAGGTGGATGGCAGGGGTCTGTTACTAGCACCTAAGGGAAGGAGGGTAAATGGGTAGATCACAGTTCATTCACTGAGGATAGGGTCAGAGCTGAGCTGGATAGACTAAGGGTGGACAAGGCAATGGGGTCTGATGGGTTGCACCTCAGAGTGATCAAGGAATTGAGGGAACTGCTGGCTGCACCCTTGACAAGGCTCTTTAACCTGTCCTTGGATATGGGGAGGGTGCTGGAGGACTGGAGGAGGGCTGACATAGTGCCCTTGCACAAGGGAGGTAGCAGGGAGCTGAAGGAGAACTACAGCCCAGTTTGCCTCATGTCTGTGGTGGGGAAGGTAATGGAGGCATTAATCAATGAGATGGTGGTGAAGTACCTGGAGGAGTGTGGCTTACAGGACAGCAGACAGCATGGCTTCACCAAGGGGAAATCATGCCAGACCAACCTAATTGAGTTCTTTCACTGGGTGACTCAGGTAATTGACCAGGAAGGGGCAGTGGTTGTGGTCTATCTGAACTTCAGCAAGGCCTTCAACACTGTCCTTCACAGGAGGTTGGTGATCAAGATGGAAAGCATAGGGTTGGAAGGGAAAACAGCAGGCTGGGAGAAGGCCTGGCTAGCAGGGAGAACTCAGAGGGTACTGCTTAACAGGGTGCACTCCCGAGATGTCAAGGATGAGGAGTGGAGTGCCACAGGGGTCAGTTTTGGGTCCACTCCTCTTCAACATCTCCATCAGTGATATGGTGAAGGGTTTGAGAGGGAGGGTGTGCCTATTTGCTGATGATTTAAAAATCTGCAATAGGGTGGACACCCTGGAGGTGGTGGAAGACATGAGGAGGGACCTCAAGACACTCAAGGAGTGAGCTGGGAAATGTCAGCTGAAATTTAATGCCAAGAAGTGTTCTGTGATGCACAAAGGGAGGAAAAACACGTGAGCGGGGTACAGGCTGGGGGGGGGAGGAAATCAAAGAATCAGAACAGGAAAGGGATCTGGGGATCATAGTCTCCTCAAACCTTAAGGTAAGTTTCTATTGTAGTAGGGCAGCGGGAAGGGCCAATGGAATGCTGACATTCATAGGCAGGGGCATTGCTAGCAGAGGGAGGGAGGTTATAATGCTCCTCTACAAAGCCTTGGTGAGGCCGCAGTTAGAGTATGGGGTTCAGTTCTGGAGACCACACTTCCACAAGGATATAGATGCACTGGAGAGGGTTCAGAGAAGGGCAACAAAGATGGTGCAGGGTATGCAGGGGAAGACATATGAGCAGAGGTGTAAGGAACTGAACCGGTACACCCTTGAAACAAAGAGGGAAAGGGGGGACATGATTGAAACCTTTAAATATGTATAGGGGCTTAATAAAGTAGGTGAAGAGGGTCTGCTGAGGAGGAAGCAGGGAGTCAGAACTAGAGGGCACAGCCTCAGATTGCAAGGAAATAGGTTCAGGGGCAATGTGAGGGGGCACGTCTTCACAGAGAGAGTGGTATAGCCCCCGAACAGACTTCTGGACAGAGTGGTGAGGGCTAAGATCGGTGGAGGAATTTAAGAGGGCATGGGACAGGCATATGGGACTGAGTATTGGGGGAGGATGGGGGCAGGTGGGGAGGGGGGTATGTGAAAGGGGAGGGTTGGGCAAACTAGATGGGCTGGAAGGGTCCTTTTCTGCCATCAAATTTCTGTAATTCTATGATAACAAGGTCCACATCAATCACCTGAAATATGGGTACTTGAGTAACACCATTCCAGATTATCCAAGTCCACCCAGTAATGAAGCTGCCCATGAGCCTGCTATCCTGTCAGAATCAGAAATTCCTCTTGATAACCTACAACCAGTTGCTTCAGCCCCTCACACTCCCTGACAATCTTCTGTTTTGCCTGATCATCAGCCAGATGAATTCCTGGGCCATTTCAGCCTTCTTCATCTTCTTCTCAGGACTCTCTTATGCACACCCCTGTGTACCAGATTGAGAAGATTTTAAGAAAGAAATACGTAAATGGATCCTGGACTTACAGAGTCAAGCGGTGTGACCTCGACAGCTCACAGAACTCTAGGGTTGCTTTTGACAACCTTGGTAATTTTTTTTTTTTAATTGTTTAACCAGGAGTGGCACACTAAGCTGAAAGCTTGTTTACAGGTGCGACCTGGGAGCACAGGGAAGTTAAGTGACTTGCTCAGGGTCACACAGTATCCAAGTGGGGGGCTGTGGGATTCAAACCCAGGTCTCCAGATTTGCAGCTCAGAGCCTTAAACCACTGCACTATACTGCCTCAAACCTAACCCCAGCCTGTCAAAAACTGCTTCAGGGAACACATGCCACTATACACACTGCTTGGAAAAGTCGACGGAGGTCTTGAACATTTTGTAACCGGACTCAGTGTACTTATAGTGGTATTTTCTCTGTTTATAGTTCCTGCAGTAAATGCTTGCTGGTACCTCATTTCAGTGCACCTGTTGCTCATGGTACTACATGTACAACATTACCCTTTTGCTTGCAGGGATGTCTCTTCCAATGCACAGTTCCATGTCTATTTTTTTATTATTCTGCAACTGGTAATAGCAATATTCATATCTTGTGTGCTGGACAATCTCCAACTGATACTCATTCCCTTCTTCCTTTCCCCCCTCCCCTGCACTGTGAAACTTGGAGCTCTAAATGAACTTCAAGTTGCTATGGTGGTTATGGTTACCCTTGCCCTAGTACTAATCTGACTGGTCACCATTGTGGCCCAGATCCTTCCCTACCCCCCCCCCATCAAAGCGGTCTACTGTTCAGTAAGCTGCTCTCATGCCCTGCTTATAATTTTTCTTTGAACTTTACTTGTCACGATAATGTTTCCTTGTTCAAGTGGTGCTCACATTCACTGCCCCTGGGGTGATGTGGTGTTACACGCAACCATGGGGCTTAAGGCCAACTGCCACCACTTTAAGAGCCCTGAACAGATGTGGTGTTTTATTGCTGTTATATTACTGTTTTACTGTGTTAGGAGTGTTAGGAGGGACTTCTTTGGAATCCCTGGAATTTCTCAGTGGTCAGCCAGTCGGTGTGGGTCTGCTGTCGGGGCTAGACTCTTTTGTATGCTGTCTCTGTAGTCTGAGAATAAACTCCTTTACTTCTATATTTATTTTATGCATCCATCTGAAATTCACATGGTCCAGTGAGGCATCCACCTGGGCACTGAGAGATGGGCATGGCAGACTTGAAGAAAGGAAGGTAAGGATCCGTTGTGGCAGATCAACACCAAAACGCCACCACTGAAACACATGGTAATGATGTAATTATAGCCAATCTTGTTTTGTTTCAAATCCTTCATCAGCTCTTATTGCATTCTTTGTGAACACTCCAAACTTTCCAACCACTCAAGATGCAATAGTGTTCTCAGGAGTGCCCACTCAGAATCCACCCTAACTCCCAGCCTGAACCCCCTGCATCTCACAGGATCTCCTCCCCCTGAATGACCACAGGCAGGCTCAACCCCTGGTATCACCTCTGGGGCTGGATCTGCCCTCCCCCGGTGGCTGGCTCCTAAGTGTGAGGTGCCTTACCTACAGCCAATGGGTTGGCCCTGGAGAGAGATCCGGGCGCATCTGGGCCAGCAATTGGGATGTGGGTAATTCCCCTGGGGCCACCGTCATCTCACCGGTGGTGTAGGAGGCATTTTTCCCTTTTTACTTTGCCCCACAAGTACGGGCATGCACTGGCATCAGCACGCAGGCTGCCCTCATAGACGCCTGCTGTGCTCGTACCCTGATACTTGATCCCATACAAGTAGTACCCCAGGTCTCCACTGGGGGCCACTAATGCACCGGGAAACCCCTGGATCCCTCCCCAGGAGAGCAGAGGAGAGGAAAGGAGAGGAGAGCAGTCCTCCGGATGCTTGATCCAACTCCCACCCCTGCCAACCCCCAGCGCTCAGGCTCGCTCCCGAACCCGGGTAGCCAGTGTGGAGCAAGGTGTGGCATCCAGCGCCTCAACCCTTAGTACCACAGGGCCAGTAAGTATATTTTTAAACATGAATGTGCAGCCAATTGTAAATACCAATACCAGAGATGCAAATACAAATAGAAATGTTTAGCCCAATGCACAGGCCTAGCATTTATGGCTGGGCACGTCACATGCCTATGGTGACTGGGTCTATAACCTACTGTAGTTAAGCAACAAGTCCCCAGTTGACCTTGTGCTCATCAGTGCATTCCTTAATAGAGATGTGCAAAACTGACAAATTTCATTATGTAAAATATTTCACGAAACTTGCCTGTTTTGTGAAATTTTTGTGGAAGCGAAATTCAGAATTCTGCCTGCATAATGTGAAATGTTGCATACAGAAGATGAAATTTCACTTGTGGAATGTGAACTCGCACTTCTGTAGTAATGCGAAATTACAAATTTCGCACCCGGCAAAATATTTTGCGTAATGGGTGAATTTCGTTAAATATTTCACATGGCAAATTGCTGATTTCATTGGAATTTCACTGGAGAAATATAATTTCACAACATCTCTATTCCTTAACATTATCAAATCACTATTCACTGCATCATGCAGATATAAACTGTGCACACAGTCTTCAGGTTATTCATAAAATATAATCATTTTATCAACATGGTGTACACAGACCTCAATATGTAATCACTGATCAGATGCTAGTTGATGTACCGCTTGCACTTATGGTACCCATTTGCCTAATGGAGCAGATAACTTGCTTTGGACCTTGGGGGTCTCACTATCTATTTGGGGCTACAGTCTGCAGCTTTGTTGACTATAAGCATGTGGTGGAACTTGGGAAAAGGCACTATGACAGAACATCTCTTTACCTCTGATCTTGGTTGGGGGGGCATGTCTTTCTCTGAACTGGACACTGGAAAATAGTAACTCAGGTCCTTTGGGGGCTCAGGGCACAATTCATACTCGCTCCGGGCACATTTCTTAGATTTCTGCATGCTCTCATAAGCAGGCAGTATATTCTAAGCCATGTACCTCTTTGAGGAACCTTTGTCTTTGCACTGCTAGCACCTAGTACCTCCCCTCCTTACCCACTCACACACTTACTCAACTCACATGGTGTCTGGTCTCTGATCATTATCTTGCCTACATAGCTTAACAGGCAGGCAAATAGTTATATCTGGGCATGTATGGGCTCAAATGAAAACTAGTGCTGGGTCAAAATTAGAAGAATCCATTTTGCACAGTTTTTGCAAAATTGTGTCAGTTTTGTATAATGTACAATTTTACAAACTAGAAGAGTATATATAAAATGGTAAATTTTGGTTGAAACTGCACCTTTTTAAAAATCACATGTTAAAAAATGTACACTCTTAAAAACAATTGTGCTATTTGCTGAAATTGCGCATTTAAAAAAAATCACATTTTAAAAAATGCACTGCTGGAGGAAAATGATCGTATCTGAATAAAAGAATTGATGTCACTATGTTAGATTTTGGTGTAACTTCATGAAAACTGCATGAATGTGAAATCAGCAATTTCATGCAATTTCACTAGCATAATAAACATTTCTTCCAATAATAATGGACACCAGCTCACAGTCCCAAACAGTGACTTTGGCATGGTTCATTTATATTCAGAATCCAGTCTCCTGATCTAGGGGAGAGCATTGTATACTGGCTCAATATCCACCAGATCACAAGAGCTGAACAGAGCATACAAACTTTCTTTGTTGTGGAATCATGATTATGACTGATAGTGTAGCCACATGTACAAACCCTCCAGAACAGACCATTCACTTTATATCTGTGTTGTCTCTCTCTCTCTCTCTCTTGCCAGCAGTTATACTGGGGACCAGCCCCAATGGGAGTCATGTGCCACACCCAGACATAGGACCTATAGCTCCACTACTTGTGTCTGGCAAGTCCATTCAGCCAGTTGTAGCTGCCACTACAGGTTGGACAGAACCCTGCTAGGCTCTAGTGTTGTCTTCTTCTCTTGGGGTTCTGGACTAGACCATTCCCCAATGTCCATTTCTGCCAAAGGCCTTTTTACACCCCCAACCCCTCCCAATGCACCATGTCAGGATCAGCACCCACTAAAGGGAGAAAAACAATGCAATCAGACCCACATTAGGGGCAGTGCCCAGTAATCTCTTAGTTTTATTGAGGTCTGTGCCTCTTTTAACAGTGAGGGGAAGGCATAAGCAACCTGTTTCTCACATGTGGTCTCATTCAAGCACTTCCTTTCAATTACTGTATGGGACTTGTGTACTTACACAGTTCTTGGGGGGGGGGAGCTGCTGATTTACAAATATTTGAATATCAGATTCCAAGCATCTAGTAATCTAATGCTATGTATAATATGAGAAGTCAAAATGAAAAATAAAACAAGACCAATGCAGTGTTTTTAGCAGTTCATGCTTTTGCTAGACCTTATACTGTTTCCTTGGATTTCCTATCCCTGAGGTAGCATGGTGATATGTCCCATGAACAGATAGCATGGTGTTACTCATGGTTTTTCATGCTGCTTTTTATGATCATGTTATTTCAAAATATGCCAGCAGTGGAACATGAAATGTTCCCTCCACACTGAACTGGTTTGTTCAACACCACAAAATTGCCAAGTACAAAGGAGCTGCAAAAAGTGTGTTTTCTTTTTTTATGCATAGAAAAGTAGGCCTGAAAAGTGCATACATTGTGCTGCAAACCCTTAGAAATTGAAATGATTCGGTACAACCAGAAAGGCTGTTCATCATTTGACTTGTCTTGTTTACTTTTTGTCACTGATCACTGAAGTTGAACATTTCACAAGAATAATTAGTTAACAAGGTTAAGAATGCACTTCAATTAGTGCTCATGTCCCAGAATTACCAGTCATACCTGTCAGGCTATTCTTTTAAGCATATTCAGAAAATGTGAAACAATGGTTCCATTTATAAGACATAGGTGTCAGTAGTATTTGTTGTATAAGAAATGCATTCTGAAATTATTTCAACATCATATCAAGAGTGTGAAGTTAATTATTTTGTTTGTATTACAGTGATGACACTACTGATCAACACAGTCTCAAGGCACTGTTTCAAAAGTGGTCACATGAACACGTAGTGGCTGTCATGGCTCTGTGATCTTATTGGGCTGCGAACAATGGGGGGTTACAGCTCTTTCCTGCCAAGTCACAATACATGTTCCAACCATGTAGGGAGGGTGCAAGGGTCAGAATGCAAATGGCTCACATGGCCACTCACAAAGCACGGCAACCCTCCCACATTTGGTTACAGAGTTTTGAGACATCCCTTGTCTGTAGAACTATTATAGGCAAGGGGAGTCAGTCTCTCAGCTCTGCAACCAGGAACTGGAGTGCTGATGAGGTATTAAGACTGTTGTGAGACACAGATGTAGTAATGGAATTGTGGTGGGAGATTCAACTGGATGCCAGAGAACAGATTTATGGGGGAGAGAGTGGGTAGGGGCATTGAACCACTAAGAACCCACATTGGGCAGTTAGACAAATGGAGTACAACACAAGTCCTGAAGTGGGTCTACAGGTACAGAGTAGGCTGGTGGGTGGGAGGGGGGTGGATTGAGGTGTCAGTCCCAGCTACCACAGGCTGACTGCATGGCATTACACCATGTGACTGTCTCTATGATATTTTATGAATCCATGGGAGTCACTACTATGTAAGCAAGTGCAAATCCAGATTGCCCTCACTGATGTCTGGCAAACCAATTTGCATTGTGACATAGTCACAGGAGGAAGTTTGTGTATAGTCCAAATTGGGGACAGCACACTGGGGTACCAGTTTGTAGCCTGGTTTGCACTACCATCCATTTGAGAGAGAATGCGGCTCATACAAGTTTCCCTCTTTGAAAAAAACTGAGTAAGTGCAGAGCACAGGTAGTCTGATAGGGCAATACATGAGTTCACCATCAAATACCTGGGCATAAGAAATACTCATATATGTGGTATTGTCCAGCTGTCCAGATTTAGATATTACAAGGCATGGTTTTCCACATGGTGAATTTTCTAAAAAAATAATAAAAAAAAAAAAATCAAATGCACATTTCCAAAGTGATTTAATCATGCAATAAAAAACAGAGGACCCAATCCACACGTGAACTGCCACAGTTAAATTTAACCACACAGAGTCAGGATCAAAGTGCTCAAAATGTATTCTTTATTGTTGGGAATTCCAAGCCATGCAAGCACACAGTATTTGGTACACATCTCATGACACTAGGTTAAGCGACTGCCCTCTCTTCCTTGCTTGCATATATTGGATGTTTGTAGTGTTGGAAATGGAATTACGGGGGAACCCATCATCTTTGATGTAGCATTGAACTTACCTGATGGGGGGTCTGGAGTCATATTTTTTCAAACATTGCAGTTTTACACTTTATACTTTATTTATTCAGTTTTTGCCTTTTGGGGAGATACAATTAACACTGGAGCAATCCTCCCTCATTTCATTCCTAGAACTGAGTTCCCCTCAAGTCCCCCCACCCCATTTTTACCACTGGATGTTTGGGAGACTGTTTGCACTGCTATCACTTTGAAAACATCCCTTTTTGGAATATTGCAATTTAATCATGCATATTAATAATTTTATTCATACTTTTCATATTTTGAGAGGAAAAGCAGAGAAAAATAGACACGTGGTAAAGCCAGTCTTTCTTTAGCATTAAGTCACTGAAATCTTCAAAATTATTTCTTCTTTTCTTCTTAGAGATTAAAACCAATGTGTCTTTAACTCATACTGCTAGTGAGCACTTCATTTTCTAGTGCTGTGGAGGCAGAGGAATGCAGAGCTCCTCCAAGTACTACAGCAAGCTGGTTTGAAATGGCTCTGATCCAGCTTCAGAGGTAGTAAAGCTTTGGCTGAATTATTGAATGCAATTTATGACACAACATGGTTGCAAAGACCACATTGTGAAGGCAAAGCTTGTAAGTTGTGACTCCATCTAGCCATGGTCAATATGGGTTTAAACCATTCCTGAATATCTGAAAATTGTGTTTTGAACACTGATGAATAGATGCAAAGGCTGTTAATGTGAATGGCCCTGAAGGCTGTTCTGATGCCTTTGCAGTCGCTGCATGCTGACTTGCAAGCCACAGGGCCACTCACCCTTCTTACTTGTTTAAAGAAGGAAGTAAACTGGGGCAACTCTGTAAGGATAGATGGACACCTGGGAGGACATCACACATGGGTAAGTAGCAAGACTGGCAGGTAAAAATCAAGCAACATACAGGGGGGCAGCATCAATTATGGAGAATCAATATCACTTGGGAAGAGTTGATCCAGTGCTGGGGGATGACGTCTAGCCAACAGGGAATGTTTGATACAACTAAGGGTGTAAGGAGAGGGGGTACTGCTATACCCCACCCCAGGGAATACATGAAAGAGCATGGGGTGTGGGAGGGGGATACTGCTATTCACCATGAAATGCATAGAATTCTGAGGGTAGAGATACTACTGGTGAGACAAATGAAATGTGTTGTGGGTGAGGGCTTGGTGCTGCATACACACTACAGTACAAATTAAAGCATTATGACATGCAGCAGGAGCTTATCACAGTGCTGCACTCTGGTGCATCTGTGGGTACTTGCTAGGATGTTTGCAGGCACTACCCTAGCTAGAACCTACTAACATCAGGAATAAGATAAGCATAATGTATGCTGGTCAGTGAATTGCACAATTTCAAGTGGCAGTGCAAATTAGTGGTTGCAAAGCACCTCTGGGATGTTTTCCTGATTGCAGCTCAACATTTGGCTCTTACTTGGAAATAAAAACATAGACTTTGATGGCAGATAAGGACCAATTGGCCCACCCAATCTGCCCATTTCCATACCTACTGGATAAGCTGCAGATCCTAGTTAACCAACAGCCTACTTCTTCCTACCCCTACCAGAATTGCCTTATGTCTGTCCCAAGCATTCTTGAATTCCCCCACTGTTTTTGAGCCCACGACCTCCTTAGGAAGGCCGTTCCATGTGTCTACCACCCTCTCCATGAAAAAATGCTTCCTCACGTTGCCCCTGAGCTATCCCCCCTCTATCTTCAAATTGTGTCCCCTTGTTCTTGTACATCTCTTTTTCTAAACGATGCCACCCTCTTGGACTTTGTTGATTCCCTTGAGGTACTTGAAAGTTTCTAACATGTCCACCCACTCCTGCCTTTCCTCAAGGGTATAAATATTAAGCTCCTTCAGTCTGTCTACATATGGCTTCTGGTGCAGACCCTGCACCATTTTAGTTGCCCTCCTCTGGATTGCTTCCATCCTGTCTCTGTCCTTGCGGAGATGGGGTTTGCAGAACAGTATGCAGTACTCCAGATGTGGTCTCACCATCTGTCTGTACAGAGGGATGACAACTTCCTGTTCTTCTACTGGTGATGCCTCTTCCTATACATCCCAGTTTTCCCAGCCCTCCATATTGTTTTCTCACATTGCTTGCTTACCTTTAGGTCCTCTAATATGACTACTCCCAGGTCCCTTTTCATTTTTGTTGTTGTTAGTACCTCCCCCCATTGTGTACTCTTCCCCTGGGTTTTTGTTACCCAGGTGCATTACTTTGCAATTCTTTGCATTGAATCTAAGCTGCCATACTTTTGACCATTCCTCCAACCTTGCCAATTCCCTTCTCATCCTTTCCACCCCCCTTGTGTATTAACCCTGTTGCAGATCCTTGTGTCATCTGCAAAGAGGCATACTTTTCCTGCCAGTACCTTTGCAATGTCACTTATAAAGACATTAAAAAGGACTGGACCCAGTACTGAACCCTGTGGTACCCTGCTAGTGACCCCCTCTTTCTTCAGAGTGGACTCAATTTACTATTACCTTCTGTGTCCTGTTGTACAGCTAATTTTTTACCCAGGCTACCACCCTGGGATCCACTCCCAGGTTGGCTAATTTGTTATGTTGATTGGGCACATGCGCAAGAAACATATTATGTCAGCTTAGCAGAAGCAGGATGTGGAGGCGCGGCACTGTTGTGGCCAATGCCCCCACAGCCTTTAAAGGCTTGGACCGCTTTCCCCAATGGGGTGGCATGCTGCTGCTGACACTAGTTCAGCCAGAGTGCCACCACTTTGAAGTGTTTCAGCTGCAGCAATCAGGGGCCACCTCATCATTGCAGCGTCAGCAGAACCGCTGCAATGAAGAACCAACCCGTCATTGCTGGGTGGAACTTGCCGACTGTAATATTGTTTGTGAACATGGTGGGTAGCCTGCCACCTGTTCACAAACAATATTAATAACCCCCCAGTGCCAAGGGGGTGCCCAATCCCCCTCAGCAGCATGTGCCCCTCCTACAACAGTGTTCTTGCCAACAGGGGCCCCATTCCCCATCGGCTTCAGTCACCCTCTTAGTTACAGTTGCCGACCAGGGAGCCCACTCCTAGTCGGCATTATGTCCCCCCTCTCATTTTGATTTGCCGATGGGGGAGCCCACTCCCCATCAGCATAATGACTCCCCCTCACAAACACCCGGTACATTAGTGCCAAGGGGGTGCCCAATCCCCCTCGGCTGTTGTGCCCCCCTTTGTGTCAACAGAGGTGCCCAATCCCCCATTAGGTACAGCTGCCCCACCAAGAAACACTCTGTTGGCATGCTGGGAGCCCACCCCAGCATGCCACATGCCCCTAAAAAAAAAAGTCCTGCAATGTTTTTTTTTTTTAACCTGTGAAAAAAGAAAATGGTCCCTCGCAGTCTCCGTGCCCCCATCCCACAACCCATGCCCACCCACTGTGCACCCTGCCTCCCCTCACCCCATACTTACCTCTGGAGTCTGGCGCGATGATTCTCGGTGGACTGGGAACACGTCTGCACTCTTCAAAGCCGACCGTGAACTGAGGAAATGCAGGTAAGCTGTATAATGGAATAAATAGGGTTTTTTTCAACTTAGATGCATATCACAGGCATTTTTGGGAATGTTGGCACCAAATTTTCAACATGGGGTTTTTGGGACCCCTCCTCATGAATTCTGCCACCGTCATGGCGTTATTTGGCCCTGAAAGGTGATTTTGCTGTCACTGCACAGAATAACCTTTCAGGACCAATTAATAAAATGACAGTGCCAGTGTTCATGAGGTGGGGTCTCAAAAAGTGTATGTTGCAAATTTGTTGGGAAAAATCCAAAAAATGACTGTTTTATGAGCATGCCTTGCGCTGTTGCTACGCTTGCTCGTAACTTCACCAATTTGCAATATTTTCACTCCAGATTTTCAACACTGCCATTTTTACACACCTCTTTATGAACAGTACAGCTGTCATTTTTCACATCCTGGCTGAAATGCATTTTCGCAGTTACGGCACAGAATAGCACGGTTGCTGTGGGAAATCAGTGTTCAGGACACATTAAGAAAAATACAGTGACACTGTTCATGAGCAGAGGTTCTAAAATGCCTATGTTGAAAATTTTGTGATGAAAGTCCATAAAATGAGTGTGTTACAACCGTACATTGCACAGGTTCCATGCACGCTCGAAACTTGGCAACTTTGCAATATTTTCACTCCAGATTTTCAACATTGCAATTTTTCCTCACCTCCTTATGAACAGTGTAGCTGTCATTTTAAACACAATTTCCAAAATGTGTTTTCACTCTTCCAGAGCAGAATAGCACTGTCACAGTGCGAAATCAGTGTTCAGGACACATTAAGAAAATCACAGTGACACTGTTCATGAGCAGAGGTCCTAAAATGCCTATGTTGAAAATTTTGTGATGAAACTCCATAAAATGTCTGTGTTATGAGCTTGCTTCATGCAGTTTCCATGCACCCTTGTAATTTTGCAAATTAGTAATATTTTGATGCCAGATTTTCAACACTGGCATTTATTCACACCTCCTTTTGAACAGTACAGCTGTCACTTTACACATACTGGCCAAACTGTGTTTTCATGCTTCCAGTGCAGAATACCACAGTCGCTGTTGGAAATCACTGTTTGGGAGAGATTAGGATCTAGCGAGTGAGAGAGGGGGAGTGACCGAGCTCAACTTGAGCTCTGTTGGGACTGCTGCAGATTTCTTTGTGGGCAGGAAAAGGTGCCAATGCAGGCAGAAGCCCAGTAAAAAGGGCAGCCTGCAGCGTGGGGAGACACAGAATGAGCGAGTGAGGGAAGGGAAGTGAGTGAGCTCAACGGAGCTCTGTTGGGACTGCTGAGGATTTCTTTGTGGGCACAAAAATTAAGCAATGCACGCAGGGGCCCAGTACAAAAGGGCAGCCTGCAGTGGTGGGATAAACAGAACGAGCGAGTGAGAGAGGGGGAGTGAGCGAGCTCAACGGAGCTCTGTTGTGACTGCTGCAGATTTCTTTGTGGGCAGAAAAAGGCAGCAATACAAGCAGGCCCAGTACAAAAGGGCAACCTGCAGCACCGGCAGAAACGGAATGAGCAAGTGAGAGAGAGGGAGTGAGCGAGCTCAATGGAGCTGTGTCGGGACTGTGAAGATTTCTTTGTAGGCAGAAAAAGCCACCAGTGCAGGCAGAAGCCGGCACAAAAGGGCAGCCTGCAGCGCCGGGAGACACAAAATGAGCGAGTGAGGGAGGGGGAGTGAGTGAGCTCAACGGAGCTCTGTTGGGACTACTGTGTATTTCTTTGTCGGCAGAAAAAGGCAGCAATGCATGCAGGGGCCCAGTACAAAAGGGCAGCCTGCAGCGGTGGGAGAAACAGAACGAGTGCGTGAGAGAGGGGAAGTGAGCGAGCTCTAAAGAGCTCTATTGTGACTACTGCATATTTCTTTCTGGGCAGAAAAAGGCTGCAACGCAGGCAGGAGCCCAGTACAAAAGGGCAGCCTGCAGAGCTGGGAGACACAGAATAAGCGAGTGAGGGAGGGAGGGAGAGTGAGTGAGCTCAATGGAGCTCTATCATGACTGCTGTGGATTTCTTTGTGGGCAGAAAAAGGCAGCAATGCAGGCAGGAGCTCAGTACAAAAGGCCAGCCTGCAACGCCAGCAGAAACAGAATGAGTGAGTGAGAGAGGTGAGCAAGCTCAATGGGCGCAGCCTGCAGTGCAGGAGAAAAGGGCAGCCTGCAGCACTGACAGAAACAGGAGAGCGAGAGTGAGAGGGAGGTGAATGGAGCTCAGTGGGAGCTCTGTAGGAATGCTGCAGATTTCTTTGTGGGCAGAAAAGGTGCCAACAGAGGCAGGAGCCCAGTACAAAAGGGCAGCCTGCAGCCCAGGAGAAACAGAATGAGCAAGTGAGACAGGGGAGTGAGTGACCTCAGCAGAGCTCTGTTGGGACAGCTGTGGATTTCATTGTGGGCAGAAAAGGTGCCAGCACAGGCAGGAGCCCAGTACAAAGGGCAACCTGCAGTTCCGGCATAAATGGAACAAACAAGTGAGAGAAGGGGAGTGAGTGAGCTCAATGGAGCTGTGTCAGGACTGCTGCAGATTTCTTTGTAGGCAGAAAAAGGTGCCAACACAGGCAGGAGCCCAGTACAAAAGGGCAGCCTGCAGCGACGGGAGAAACACAATGAGCGAGTGAGAGAGGGGGAGTGAGCGAGCTCAACGGAGCTCTATCGTGACTGCTGTGGATTTCTTTGTGGGCAGAAAAAGGCGGCAACACAGGCAGGAGTCCAGTACAAAAGGCCAGCCTGCAGTTCAGGCAGAAATGGAACAAACAAGTGAGAAGGGAGTGAGTGAGCTCAATGGAGCTGTGTCAGGACTGCTGCAGATTTCTTTGTAGAGCAGAAAAAGGTGCCAATGCAGGCAGGAGCCCAGTACAAAAGGGCAGCCTGCAGCACTGGGAGACACAGTACAAGCAAGCGAGGAAGGAGGAGTGAGTGAGCTCAACGGAGCTCTGTTGGAACTGATGCAGATGTCTTTGTAGGCAGAAAAAGGCAGCAATTCACGCAGGGGACCAGTACAAAAGAGCAGCCTGCAGCAGTGGGAGAAACAGAACAAGCTAGTGAGAGAGGGTGAGTGAGCAAGCTCAACAGAGCTCTATTGTGACTGCTGCAGATTTCTTTGTGGGCAGAAAAAGGTGGCAATGCAGACAGGACCCCAGTACAAAAGGCCAGCCTGCAGCACTGGCAGAAACAGAATGAGCGAGTGAGAGAGGGGGGGTGAGCAAGCTCAACAGAGCTGTGTCGGGACTGCTGCAGATTTCTTTGTGGGCAGAAAAAAAACCCAACAGAGGCAGGAGCCCAGTACAAAAGGGCAGCCTGCAGCGGGAGGAGAAACAGAATGAGAGTCAGAGAGGAGGAGTGAGCCACCTCAACTGAGCTCTGTCTGGACAGCTGCAGAATTTCTTTGTAGGCAGAAAAAGGTGCCAACGCAGGCAGGTGCCCAGTACAAAAGGGCTGGCTGCAGCACTGGGACAAACAGAACGAGAGACTGACAGAAGGCCAGTAAGTGAGCTCAACAGACCAAAGCAATCAACATTCAGCATTGACAAATGCTTGTTTATTAATCTTTTGTGTGGGACTGTGTCAAATGCCTTGCTAAAGTCTAGGTAGACCATGTCCATAGCCCCTCCCTGGTCCACTACTTTGGTCACCCAGTCAAAGAATTTTATTAGATTTGTCTGACATGACCTTCCCGCTCTGAATCCATGCTGCCTTGGGTCCTGTGCCCCGCTGGCCTCTATGTACTCAACAATTCTTTCTTCAAGAAGTGATTCCATCATTTTCCCTACCACTGAGGTCAAACTAACAGGTCTGTAGTTTCCTGCCTCTGCTTTGCTCCCACTTTTGTGAAGGGGAATCACATCCACCCTCCTCCAGTCCTTAGGTACCAGCCATCCTCCCATAATTTCTTAAAAAGGGTGGCCAGTGGTGTCACTAGTTCTCCCCTAGCTCTTTAGAATTCTGGGGTGAATCCCATCAGACCCCATTGCTTTGTTCACCTCCAGTTTCAGGAGTTTTTTCAGAACCCTTTCTTCTGTGAATGGACTGGTATCGACCTCCCTATCCAGAGTGCTTCTGTTTATTGGTTTAGGTACCTCCCCCACCTCTTCATTTGTGAATACTGAGCAGAAGTATTTATTCAGTATCCCTGCTTTGTCACTGTCTCCCTCTGCCCACACACCATCCTCTTTATTAAGCCTCACTACCCCTCCCTTGATCTTTCTTTGCTCCCTATTGTGCCTATAAAAGGTTTTAGCCCCCTTCTTAACCGAGTTGGCTATCTTTTCCTTAGTTTGGGCCTTCAGCTTTAACTGGTACAGTTCTCTGTCCTGCTCCTTCTGTGTTTCCTTATACTTCCTGAATGCTATCTTTTTCTCCCTAACCTTCCCCACCACCTCTTTTGAGAACCATAGTGTTTGTTTCCCTTTGTTTTGATTTGTTTATTTGCTGTTTTCAGTAGCATGGCTCTCTTACCTCTGTGGACTGTAAGGACATACTTAGTATTCTGCAAGTTGGAGTAAAGGTATGCAAGATCTTTCCTTATTTAATGTTGCAGCCTAGTGATGGAGATAGCAAAATGAAGTCTGCTGTACAGTAATAAGTTGACAGCTGATTTAACAGGAGATGGCAGTATAGCCTAGAGGTTAGAGTAATGAGATGTGGATGAGCTTAGTACATCCAGCAGACATGGTTTGATTCCCACAACCTCCACTTGAGACTATGGGGCCTGTGTGAGTCTGAACATGTCACTAAACCCCCCAGTGCTCCCAGGTCGACCCTGAAAATAGACACTTGTGCCTAGTAGGTCTTGCCCGGTTACCAAAAACTAAACTAAATAAAAAAAAAAAAAAAAACATGCTTTTTCTTCAGAGTTCCTGTCACACTGCCTGGGGGAATCACATCTCCCAGCACAAGTCTGTACTAGTGTTTGCCTAAGAGACTGATTGTAAAAATGTAGAGTGAGTCATCCACACTGCTGCTCAGCAAGGAGGCTTTTAGCAACTGAGTTTTTTAGCACAGTCCCTTCAGTGTACATCATAAATCTTGTAGCGTGCAGTATTCTGTTTGACGACTGTGTGTCAGGGTATCATGTTATAAAATGGTATCAATTCATAACTTCAACTAATCGACAACTTCCACCTGAAATGGAATTTCTGATCAAATGAATTGTTTACCTTCATTCAGCACTTTCTCACCTGCAATATTCTGTCACTTTAAAAATACACATCTACACATGTGTTCAACATGTTTTTCTTGTGTTTGTAATTTGTGTATATCATTTGCACTAAACTTGGTTTGAAATATTCTGTTTCTAAATCTGAATCTTGTATTATAATAATTTTGTTTGGACCACAAGTTGTACTTGAAAACGGAATGTATCCCAGAGTACTTACCTGATAAAAAGAGGAAATGAAATAACTAAAATGCATGAATACTACATCCCTCCTGTCTTTCCAAATTTAAATAAATTAGTAAATCCAATAAAAGCATGAATAAACATTGTTTTTGAGGAATTGAAACATTTGTCCCTATGCATGAAGCAGGTGCGGGTATGCATGAAAGCCGCATACCAGCCCGCACAGCTCTGCACCAATGAACAGGTGTTCACCAGCCACAGCTCCAGCGCATGAGGGGCAGATGGGTGTGGAGTGGAGGACACAGGCAGGCATCCTACCGGATGCCTGACCTGGGTTGTAGATTGGATCCCCTGCTGCATGTGTGCAGGGGACCCTTGGAAGGTGCGGGTCCCAGGACTTTGTACAGTACAGGTGAGTGCCTGAAGGGTGCTCTCAGCCCTAGCAGACAGCAAGGAGGGGTGGGGCATCAGGGTGGGGAGATTCCCAGTCAGGGTTGTAGACCCCATGCAAAGACCCAGGTGCTTGCATAAGCATCAGCATGTCCACAACTCACTTGTTGGTACCTGTAAGTCTACATGATGGTCCACATTGATAATGTCTGTACCTACAGTATGTGTAGTATCATGTGCATTGTATTATACATGCAGTTTATACATACGACTGACTGGATAGGTGCTGGAACCAAAGCAATTTAAAAAAAAAATTATTTATTTCAAATTGTGGTAACTGGGAAAGGCAAACTGAGCCAAGGCTCGTTTCCAGGTGCGACCCTGAATTGCCTAGTGCCATGGTGCCTAAGTTACATGGTGCTGACACCTATCCATCTCTTTATCTTCATAGTCTGCATGCATAACATTAGCTCTATAAGTTGTGTACTTATGGCAGACATCCTAGTGCTGCTATAGATGCTCTGTTAGCACCTCTGCACCCCCCCCATGTCTGCCAGTGCCCTGTGGAATGTCCACATGGTCCAACACCTCTGGCAACACTACTGTACAAATGTTATGGCAGGTACTGATGGAGCACGGTGGACACAAGCAAAAGCCTTCACACCTGGCAGCTGTCATGGGAGGTTGCATGCATCAGTGACTGGGGGGGTCCTAGTTACTGTAACCTGCTGACCCCATGCCTGGCACTCCACACCTTATTGAATGGCACATAGCGTGGGCACACCCCCACCACACACCCCCAGCCTGCCCATGGCATGTAGCTGCATGACTGGCCAGGGGATTGAGCATGCAAGGGGCTCATGCACCTGTCGTCAATGCCATGGGCCCTCTGGACTCCCATGGCATGGCATTTCTACTTAGGGTTGCCTACATGCATCCAAGTAGGCAACCCACACTTTCATGCATAGGATCCAATATGTAGTACTAAGGTAAATTAACATCATAAACTCATCATAAAGCAAAGTATTATCATATGGTTGATACACAACATTTTCCTGAGACATAAATACTTTTACATCGTAATTTATTTTTGTCATGTTAGAATTAGCACATCAATCATAATCAATATGTGCAATGCCTTTAAACCTGTATGAAATCAATTAATATGAGGTATAGTCATTTAGATAAAAGGCAGACATCTTCCCACCATCTGCAGGTAGTGAATTACTGTAGAATATTCTCAATTTTTTGTAACCACATGCCTCTCATTCTGTCCCATTATAACTGTCCCCTTTATGTTTGTAACAACATAAGGTTTTGAATGGTAACATGTCCGAAACTTAGTACCAGGTTTCATGTTCTTGACCAGTGCAGCATCTCCTATTTACAGCCCAGGTTGTTTCATATTTTGCCATTTATTGGTATACAATTTTATTTTTTGTTTTGACTGTTTTTCTGACAAATTATAGCACTAGCTGTACCCCTGTAAGTCTCTAGTAATGTTGGCAGTTTGATTCTCAAAGAGCTACTGAATAAGGTAGCTGCCAGAGGAACACTGATTGTGCTATGTGGAGTAGCAGGATAGTTTTGCAGAAACTTATACAGTTCTTGCTTCAATGATTTCTTTTAGTGAGGCTGTCTGACAAGTTTTTTGTAGAAGCGGTCATGAATTATTTAACTTCCCCATAAACATGAGGCCAATATACAATTACTTTTCAATGTCAATATGCAAGCTATTTAGCCAGTAACATGAAGCGTCCCCTGAAAAAGCTGATGTGTACATGACAACTGCACCTTATACACACCTCACAAATACTGTGAACTTCAGCTGCATATTACAAACTTTACATTTAGTAGAATGTACCTCAAGTGCACCTTAACATTTAACAGTAAGCAGTATTCACCTCATCTGCACCTCAAAAACTTTTAGTAATGTGCTGTACACATCAACCACACCTTGATTCTGTCTTGAGTTGATGAGAGGGACGCTATCCTTTTTGACCATGCAGGGACACCATTGACAGGTCAGATTTTTTTAAATCCCCACATTATTTCCAGGTTTCTGTTGGTTTGATCCAGGCAGCAGCTGGGACTTTGCATGTTTACATGAGCAGTGATTTAAGCAATACTTCATGACAGGGTGTGGGTTATGGTGGGATTTACCCATGCCTGGTACAGTGTAACATGAGACCACAAACTGACTGACTTAACCACATCAGAAGTGGATAAATCCCACCATAACCCACACCCTGTCGTGGAGTATTATGATTATACAGTGATCTGTTAGAAATACATTTTAAGAAAGTAATAAAAAAAAGTTTGATTTTTAAGTGTTTGTATTGAGTTTTCATTATAATATCATTCCTCTCATATTAAAAAGTACACTGTTGTTAGACAGAGTATTTTTGCAGAAGCCTTTTTCCAATGTTCCCCATATGCAGACATCTTTTTTATGTTGTTTTTGTTCTTAGTTTGTATTGTCATATAGCCTGGTATGAGCAGCTGGAAGACCAGACTTTGCTGACAGAGTGGAGTGAAAACACCTATCTTTACCATAAAGGTATATTAATATCTATGTATACTTCTCTTCCTTTTGAAAGTAGCAGGGTATTCAGGGGGATGTCCCGGGGTGACTTCTAGCTGCGAGGATTAAAGAATGGGAAGCCATCAGGACCATTAGCCTGATTACACATTGAAGGGAGGATAAAGACGGACCCTCAGGAAATAGCTGAGGCATTTGCCTCTTTTATGAGGAAATATATCAGGAACTCCTCAGGAGGAGGGGGGAGATAAGGGAGTATCTGGATCAGATTCAGCCCGACTTTGGATCCTGCCAAGAAAGTGGAGGTCCCACAACTCCTCTGAGATTATAGAAGTGGTCCGGTCTCTCCTACCTAGGGAATCTCCGGGCCCGATGGGCTAAATGCATGTAAATTTTATCAAACCCATATTCAATCTATTCTCCCAATGTTGGAAGGAGTTTTTTCACACTATTATGCAGGATGGAACTGACCATCTTCCTAATACCAGGCATATGTCACACTAATTCCCAAACCTGAGAAACCGAGAGAGGATATGGGAAGCTATAGGCCTATATCCTTAATAAATCAGGATATCAAATACTTACAAAGATACTGGCTATAATAGGATATTAAATGAAGCTCAAAGTTAATTAGGTCTGGATCAGGTTGGCTTTATGCCAGGACAGGGAGCACTAGATGCATTGAGGAAGCTACACAATATTATAAATTCGCCTCGGTTCTTGGGATTCCCTTGACAGATCTCTCTAGACACTGAGAAAGCGTTTGACCGAGTTTCCCATTCTTTTGTTCAGTATTATTGAGAGAATGGGGTTCCCGGAAGGTTTGATTAGGGGCATTAAGAACCTGTATGCTGGACCTACAGCTAGGATACTGTGCAATAGCTATCTTCCAGGGAATTTCAGCTAAAAAAATGGCACACACAAGGTGCCCGCTGTCACCGATCTTGTTTAATATTTATTTGGAGCCCTATTGAGGTCGATCAATGGGGAGGCCAGGGTCCAGGGAATCGGGATTGGCAATATAGAATTAAAGTTATCGGTTTTTGCAGATGATATTCTCCCATCTTCAAGACCAGTATCATCTTTTGGGGTTGTAAGGAGCTTTATAGATCAATATTCTAGAGTGTCTAATTACAATTAAATCTTGCCAAAACACAAATCTTGCCCCCTGACCCCGTTTGTATTTAGGGCAGATTTTGCTCACATGGTGGTTCAATGGAATAAGGATAAATTAAAGTATTTAGGTATTTGGATTACTGCGGATCAGAGAGAGAGAGAGAGAGCAGAGGTTAATTTGGGGGGAATTATTTCTGAGATAGCAGGGGATGTCTTAAGATGGAGTAGACTACCTCTGAATTTTACAGCAAGATTGGGCATTATCAAGATGAATATTCTACTGAGGTTGCTTTACCCGATTCTTTGGCTCCCTTATACTTTCCAGAAAATGGTTAGGTGATCAGGAGGAAAATGGTCTTGGGTTTCTTATGGGGTAATAAACCCACTAGGATTAAGTATAGAGTGCTATGTAGGCCCTTTGTTGAAGGTGGGATTAAATTGCCTGACCTCCAGAGCTTATTATGTAGCTGGCCAGTTGGGTCTGATGGTACAACGGGCAAGGGATAGGGAGGGAGGAGAATACTGGCCACTGCCTGGTTACAGTTAGAAAGGAAGGCTAAAGGATATAAATTATTCATTTCAATCACTAATTTATGCTAGACTTCATATGCAAGGTAAAGTCAAGGAAGGAATCCCATTAGAAGTCTCTGGATGCCAGGGTTCCCTTACTCCGGCCAAAGAGAATTTCAGATAAGTTCATGGGATCAACCCATACTGAGGAATCCTAATTTGACTATCGGAGGAGGTGTTGGGCCAGAGGTGGAGTTGAGTTGCCAGAGGGTTGGCCTTGAGGATATACAGCAGCAGGATGGGGAGTTCTTTTGCCACCTCAATGTGGAGGTCTGCCTTTTTAAAGGTTACAACTTAAACAATTGATTGTGGGAGTTCGAGGGGAAGGGGATTTTACTGATAAGCTCTAATTGGGACCACTTACAAGGTGATTAACGGATCTGGTTTACTTTCAAAGGTATACAAAATACTCTTGAACTCCGTAGAGAATAATGCTTTAATCTCTATTTCTTATTGGGATAAAGCATTGAATTTTTGAAAGTTTAATTGGAGCTCTATCTGAAAGCGACCAAGTACCTGGTGATCCTAAATATGGGGTTACACAGATCTGGGTTACCCTACAATATTTTCTATACACCTGTTAAACTAGAGTTGAGGGGTTCAAGTCGACTGATTCTGTTTTAGGTGTGAAAATCAGGGGATCTGTTACATATCTTATGGAACTGTGAAAAAACTCAGCAGTTGTGGGATGAGATCAGACAGGGGTTTGACCCCTGCCTGGGATATAAGGAATATAATACGCTGGAGATCTGTGTGCTAGGGATTTTCCTAGTTGAGGAGTTTCCCAAGATATCACCAGCGCTAATGGGGTCGGTAGTTAAAAGCGCTTATTCTAAGCCACTGGAAGGATGGACAGGGATATATATATGAGCAATGGGTGAAAGACCTTTGAGGTCGTTGATGAGGATCAAAATCATCTTTGTCTGAGGGTGACGGGAGGTCTATTTAACGAGGTGGGCCAGTTTGGAGGCAGCTACTTATAGTCTGATTGAAACCTCCAATAATGACCATATACATTTAAGGGCGGTCTTGGTTGCTATGGGCTGAGTAGGATAGGTACCAAAGGATTTGTATATCAGAGAGGATCATAAGCCTCTATTATGTGATACCCATTAGTTTTGGAAGAACTTTCAAAGAGGATAAATTAGGAGCTTGTATTTAATCTAACAGGAAGCAGATCTAATGGGGAATGAAGGTTAGAGGGACGGGTAGTTCCTCCACTAAGACTCTGACTCTCTCAGAGGTTACTCTGGATACCGATGGAGTTGTTTTGGGTACAATATGTCTTGAGGAGTTTTGAATTTAGCATTCTCTTATCTTAAGACAATGTGGGCATGGGGAGAGAGACTATGAGGGTTAGTAGAGGTGCTAAGTATGAGTAATTACACCTCTGTTATTTTTATCTGTATTAATATATGCGTGATAGCTGAAGCTTTGGAGGGTATCCAGGGGTTAGAAATAAGGGTGTATATAGTTTGCACATTCAGTTTGGGAGTGTCGCCCAGGTTTCGGGTTATATGTGTTTGTCTCATTATTCTGGAAAAGAAATAAAAGTTTTCCTATAAAAAAAAAAAAAAGTAACAGGTAAATGTGAGAAAAATCTTTAGTATTGCTTGAAACTTGGTAGAGCATTGTTTGGGGTGCCTTGAAACTTGGGTTTAAATTGTATCAGGTGGTGTGGGAAACTAGCTCAGGAGCTTAATCATGGGGTGGTAGATTCAGGAAGCCCTGTGAATCAGGTGTTCAATTGGGAGGGGAGCTGACAGAGGCATAGTGCCTTCTAAAAAAAGGAAGATTTAAAAGCTTAAGTTAGTTAAGAT
Source organism: Neoceratodus forsteri (assembly GCA_016271365.2). Taxonomy (NCBI): domain Eukaryota; kingdom Metazoa; phylum Chordata; order Ceratodontiformes; family Ceratodontidae; genus Neoceratodus; species Neoceratodus forsteri. Next base: position 394,295,857 of record CM028135.1, on the reverse strand, counting down.
TCTGAGGTGGAATACCAGACTTTGCTGACAGAGTGGAGTGAAAGCACCAAGCTTTATCGTAAAAGTATATTAATATTTATTAATTACTGGTCCTTATTGTCTATGTCTGGATAACCAGACTTATCAATCACATTACAACCACCCAGTTGAAATTTTGCATTACAACAGGGTGATTGTAATCAGTGCCTGTCAATCAAACCCACGTTTCAGGAACCTCATTGGCCATTAGACTGTCTGTGGGTGGGCCAGTCATCTCAGTCAATATGGTGACTCTATTGCTCCAATACCGAGCACCGCACTCATTGTTTCCCTCACACCATCACAGTTTTAAAAGGTAAGAACTGCACATTTTTTTCATATATATATATATATATATATATATATATATATATTTACATTTATATAGTTGATCTTGCCTTTCAAAGTGTCTCACCCCACATTCTTGAACCCCATCTGTAGTGAGAGGCAGTAGGAGCTACCAGTAAAAGCTGGGAAGTAAAGAGCGAAAGCAGAGGAATGTAGTATTAAGCGTGGTAGGGTAAGTCACACCACAGCTGTTGGCAATACCAAAATTCACAAATGTAATAACAAAAAAAAAAGAAGTAAATGAATGTCTCTACTAATGAGAAAGACAGGCTGTGTGTGTGTGTGTGTGTGTGTGTGTGTGTGTGTGTGTGTGTGTGTGTGTGTGTATACCTCTCAACTGCTATGAGTTCCGCATAGCGCTATGATTTTCACACTCAGATTTACCCTTGCTCCTCACAAGTTTACCGATGAACCTCATAATGTTAGAGCTATTTCTGGACACACAAACTATTAAATCATTGAACTAAGCTGATAGAAACATTCCTTATCACTTACTATATGGGGTCCACTATCTGTAAACATAATGTTGTTTAAAATAAGAAAATACTCCATATTCTGACCCTTTGCTATGCTTTTTGAAGGCCAGTGCTATGATTTTTAGTGCTGAGAGGTTAAGAGGTATGTGTGTGTGTGTGTGTGTGTTACATAAAAAAACAGGACCAGTAATTAAATAAAATAATACATGGATGAGTGTGTGTAAAACCAGAATGTTACACACACCCTCGGTGTGGGATGCTTTTATAAACCCCTTGGGCTTTGCACTCAGGGTTTACGTAGCATATCACACCTCAGGTGTGGGTAAGGTTTTGGTTAGACACACCCACCCATATATTATTCTATATTTTATATTTCTCTTCCTTTTAAAAGTAGCAGGGCAAGTGACAAGAAAAGAAAAGATATGTAAGCAATGCTTGGGGCACTTTGAAACTTAGCAGGCAGTGTCTGGAGTACCTTGAAACTTGGTTTTAAATTGTAACAGGTGGTGTGGGGGAATCTAGCTCAGGAGCTTAATCTTGGGGTAATTAGATTCAGGAAGCCCTGTGAATCAGGTGTGTAATTTGGGGTGGAGCTGACAAAGGCTTAATGCCTTGTTACAAGAGTACTATAAAAGTACTTCCACTCTAACCTGTCCAGTACATTTGTATCCCAGCGAAGGATTGGAACAGGTGACTGACGTTGGCAAGTGTCAGCAGAAGGAAATGGAGAGGCTGAGAGCTCTGCTGCTCCAGTAACTCAAGAAACCTGTTCACTGCTTTGTAACAGTCACTGCTGGGATGGGTTGAAGGTCAAGGATGAGCCAAAACAGGGAATAGATTCAATGCCCAATCTAAGACAGGAGTATAAAGAGATTAAACAAGGCACAGGGAAACACAGAATAGAAACAAACAAATGACGGGGAAAACAAGAAACACTCCATCAGGAGTAAGGGTACAAAAGTATTTCCAGTTAACAAGAGGAGAGTATGAATTGGGAATGCTGGGAGTGGTGCAGTGCAGTGGCTGTGGGGTGGCAGTTTTCAAAGAGACCTTTGGAGATTGCAGTGCTGCCCCATCTGCACACAACTCTCTGGGTTGAGGGAGGAGGTTGCTGGACTCCAGGGCAAGTTGGCTAGGATCCGGGGGACCTCCTTCTCTATCTTTGGGACACCAAGTCTGCCACTGTTACCTCAGAGGATGCCAGGAGGAGGAATGATTGGACTGTGGTGGGGTCTGAAAGGGTGGGGGTGGGGGTGGTGGGACAGAGGCACATTCCTCAACTGGTACCATTACATAATTCCTATGTCACTCTGGCAGGGCAGGACTATCAAAAGGAGGTAATCATGGTCGTGACCAAGGAGGAAGTGGGGGCCTTCTGTAGTGGAGATGCCAAGGAGGGTGATAGAGAACCCCAGAGCAGGAAAAGAAGGATGTAACTTCTGGTGGTAGACTCGATTTTGAGGGGGATAGATTTGGGAATAAGAAAGGGGGTGAGGCAGGTTAGGTGACTACCAGGTGCCATGGTCTGGAGGGATGGGAAGTGTATCCTGAGTATAGCTCGGGCAGCAGGACAAGAGGGAAAGCTGGATGTCATTGTTCACCTGGGGGACTGATGATCTAGCTAAGGACATGGCTGGGATCATGCAGAAAGAGTTTAAAGAGTTGGAGAGGGGTCTTAGACAAGTAGTTCACTCAGTTGCTTTTGTTGATAGTATTGAGACTTTGAATCACAACACTGAAAAGAATTTAAGCTCTGCAGGTGATCGTTTTGAAAATGAGAAAATAAGAATGTGTGTGGTGTGGTGGAGGGTGGGGATAGTTAAGACATTGATTTGTTGCTGAACTACACTGAACTGGGTGATATGACATTGTATTCAGCTCAGACAGCAAATAGTGGTTTAAAATCAAAGAGTACATTTTGTAGTGGGGGCCCAAGGAACCAGTCAATTAAAATATCTGAGACACTGGTTAAAAGTGATATTGCTAAAATGAGGCAGTCTTCTGAGCCACACAGATACAGTAATCATTTTGTTGCTAAATGGAATGCCATTAAACAACTTAAAATCAATAAACAAATAATAAAACAATCAGATAAAAGAGATTCTGTAGTAGTTCATGATACAAGTAAATACTATATGTGGCAGAAATAAAAAGACAACTATCTGACACAAATTGCTACAAGTTACTAACCTTTAACCCTACAGCACTGTTCAAAAACATCTTGTATGATCTAATTGATGATACTTACAGTATGTTAAGGGGTGGGTAGATGGTGATGAAATTATGTTTTTACAATGTGACTGTCCAGTTAGCCCAACACTGTATACCATACCGAATGTACAGAACAGCTTGTGTGACCCTCCTGGGAGACCCATTGTTTCTCTCATTGGGTCTCTCAGTGAGGGTCCATCCAAGTTGGTGGATCATTTTCTCAAAAAAAATAGTGGTAAAAACTGAAGCTTATATTAGAGACACTAGAGATTTACTAAATAAAATTGAGAACTTATGTTTGTTGGAACACTACTGCTGAATAGCAATAAATATTCCATCCCTTTACACTAGTATTCAACACCATGATGGGATAAAAGCTAATGAAGAATTTCTATTAGCTGACACAAGTCTAAGTGGAGCCCCAAAGTCTTTCATTATTAATCAGTTGAAATTTGTACTAGAACACAGTTTCTTTATGTTTGATGGTAGATATTACCATCAAACACAGGGAACAGCCATGGGTGCCTCACTTGAGCCATCTTATGCGAAAATCTTCCTCACATGGTGAGAAAAGCATGTGGTGCTGGCTGACTCAACCCCCCACCTCAGACACAGTGTAATGTGGTATCGCTTTATTGACAATATCATTTGTGTCTGGGTGGAGTCTGATTCCATGCCAGAATTCCTTGATTGGCTAAGTAAGCAATAATACCCAACAGGGTGGGTGGTATTGGGGTATACCGGACTGCCCAGGAGCATAATGAGGCCTGATCCCTTAGTATGCTCCTTTTTGCTTTAATTTATAATAAAGTAGTTTCTCTGCCTGCATAGGAATGTTGCATTTTTTTAAAGTAGGGACTCTTGTCCAAGAGGAGCCTCCATAGTTTAAGTTTTGAGCTGATTGTCATAGTTACCTCCCCCCTTGTAGACATGGGCACCAGTGGGAGAAACACTCCTATTCTCTCTGTCACACCCCATCCACCATTTTTTGTTGTTATTGTTTTATCCCCTAATCCCAGGCAGGCCCTGTTACCTCCGTTTCACCATAATTCATGAGGACTCCTATCGAAATCGGGCAGAGCGGCTAAGAGACAAGGTTACTTTTTTCTTGTTTATTTTTTTAAGCATTGGAAGTGGAAGAAACTAGTGCTCTTACAGCAAGTTTTACTCACACTGACAGTTCCCATTGCAGATTGGGAGCATAGCAGGGAGGAGGGGGGAAGAGATCTAGACCAGTAAAGTGCTGAAAGCAAGTAATTCAGAATGCCTTGTGTGTATTACCTTCAATTAGTTCTTCTTTTATTATTATTAGTGGAGGCTAGATGGTTATTTTTCTTGCCAGGGGAGATTGGCTGCTACTTTAGGGCTAAAGCAAATCAAGCTGGGTTTTTGTATTTTTTTATATATATGGTATTTCTCCGGAGCCAACAGTGGCACTGCTGCCTTCAGCCATCACCCCAGCACTGACCTCTAAATGTCAGATCCCCTCTCTTGAGCACCCATGACTTACCCTTCATGGCAGGGTGGTGGGGAGCGACTCAACCCACCCAACACATGGATCATTGTCAGGGAGGTGCCTTCTCAGAGGTGGCACCATGGGGACAGCTTCATGTATCCGGGGCTATTTTCCATTGTATTCCCTTCTGTGGAGGTGGGGTATGCAATAACGCCTGCGGAGATAGTGCACGCTTCCACACGCACTCTCTCCAAGTATCTGCCTCATCTCCTCCCCTTTCACTGCAGCATTGGTGCACTGTCTCCCAGCAGCTGCTAGGGGTCAGTGGAGCACTGACCACTGAAATCCCCCCTCCCTGGAGAAGGAGAGCAGTCCCTCAGATGCTCAATCCTTCTCATCCCCTGCTGACCTCGATGGCCCATGCTCATTCCCAACGCGGGTCACTGGTGTAGCATGAGGTAAGGTGTACAGTGTCTCAGCCCTCAAAGCCACCAGACTGGCTCATCAAGCTGTTTTAGCAGAATTACAGTCAGCCAACAGAGGTCAATCAGCAGAGAGTGTGACTGTGAAGAATTATTGAGCACTTGAGGAGTATCAGTGTCGGTCAGGTGGGAGGTACACCTGGAATTATGCACAATGTTTCCCTTGTTATCTTTTAAGAAAAAAAAAATAGATACATTATAAGGAACTGCCTTCAGTGTAATCTGCCTTTATGCTGTGAACGTGACATCAGGTATTTGGTCGTCATGATTTCTTGGGAAGTGTAGGCACTCATCAGGATGGCATGCTCAAGATGTCAGAGTGGGTGAGATGCAACTGTGGTCTATTAGGGCTGTACACTTTCCTTTTTTTAATCAAAATAATGATTATGTGACCACCCATGTGATTTTTTCTGAGTAGTGGAAAGTGGAATCTGAGTGGTGGAATAGTGGTGGGTGATGCACGTAGTTGGGCTGTTAATTCTAGAAATGCAACTGCGATTGTTCAGCAGTGGAAATCTAAAGTGCACTTGCAGTGCATTGTCAGGTAAACTACGTTGAAAACCTAAAGCAATGGGCAATGAGTTTTTTTAAATTAAAATACAGATACAGAAAGAAGTTTGACATGGGGGATCTCACTCATTAAGCAGGAAAACAAATGACAGTCATTTCAAACTGAAGATTCTATTATGCTCACTAATTGTAGTAAAAAGGCAGGCTGGCAGAGATACTAGTTATTTACTGGTCTCTGTTGCCAGATACCTGCCCAGGTGATGGGCACTCTCCATCAATCAGGATGCAGGGTTTCTCCAACCCATTTTTTAAACTGTAATAACCTGAACATTAGGTGTACACATAAAACAGATTATCTAAAAATCGAGTTCGTGGGTGTTATTTTAAGTGCAGTAAATGGCAAAGTTGTAAGCAATATTTTCAGAAAGCCTATTGCAGGAAATACTATGTTAAGACTGAAGAGCTGCCACCCCAAATCTTTAATCCAGAGCATCCCATCTGGACAGTCTTTAAGATGACATAGAAACTGTACCCTTAATAGTGATTTTGAGAAAGAAGTGATCTTATTTACACAGTGCTTTAAAGATCACAGGTAAAGTGCACAAGCAGTTTCAGATGCTCTGGTTAAAGATGGGGGGCTTGATAGAAAAACCTTATTGACAGCAAAAGAAAAACAAACTCGGTGCATTGCAGAAAATAATCTTTCCTTTGTAATGGATTTTAATTTTTTTTTTTATTTAGTTATTTAACCAGGTGAGACACACAAAGCTGAAAGCCTTTTTACAGTTGCAACCTGGGAGTACAGGGAAGTTAAGTGACTTGCTCAGGGTCACACAGTATGCAAGTGGAATCTGTGGGATTTAAACCCAGGTCTGGTCTGTTGGATGTCACCAGATTTGCAGTTCAGAGCCTTGAACCACTGCACTATACTGCCTCTATTTTAGATCAACATAAATCAGAAATATTATTAGAGATAGGTGAATAATATTTCAGGGAGATAATTCATTAAATTCAGTTTAGATAATGCACCCATAGTGTCTTATTGAAGCTGTCTCAGATTTAAGGGACATGCTCACAGCAAGCCATTTCCAAAATCCAGAAAATATTAAGAGACCTATTTCAACTCAGAAAAGATTTTTCAAATGCAGATGCTGCAATGTTTGCAGCTATGTGACAACAGGGAAGACCTTTACACATTCAAGAACAGGGCAGACATTTAAATTAAATCACTACTTGGATTGCCGTAGTTCATTTACAGTCTGTGCAGCTTGGTGACTGTAAACAATTATATACTGGAAGAACCATTAGACCTCTTAAAAGTTGTATCCAAGAACATGTGAGAGCAATAATAAATGTACAATTTGAAAATGCTCTAGGGGCACATTGTTTTGAAAAACATTCAAGTATTCCTAAGGGGCTGCACTTCAGAGACATTGACCATATTCCTCCATTAGAATGTGGTGGTGACAGAGTGAATTTATTAAACAAATGCAAAACAAGATGGATATCTAATCTGGGTGTTCTGACACCACTCGGTCTGAATGATCAAATTGATTTCAGACCTTATTTGTAATTGACCCTTTGCACACAGGAATGACCTTCTATGTTGGGTGCATCCTTGATAAACCAAATATAGGTTCTTAGTGCTTGTATAATTTAAATGAAAGGTATAAAACTAAAATACTACAGCAGCTTTGTGTTTTAGAGAAAAAAATAAACTTTATAGGTTGCTGTGGTGATTAGAAAAAATAGTTGCCAATTAATGAACAATGAGATCTGATGGGTATTCCTACATTTGGTTTTGGTGTTAATAAACATAATAATATATATATATATATATATATATATATATGTGTGTAGAAAATGAATTAATTTCTATGTTTATGTAAGAATAACAACATATGAATTTTGAAAGTGATATAAAAAAAACTTTTATATATTTTTATTATGCATGTTTTTTCAAGCCCTTTTGCACTGTTTGATTAATTGAATGATTTAATTCATATTGTGACTACTTGGGTATATTTACACAGTGCTCTGGATGGTTAACTCCGCCCCCTGAGGAAGACACATGTAACTGGGTTGATACAGTATGTAGGGGTGTTAGCCCAGTGTGTTTGCCATGCTGTGCATTTGTATTAAATTAAAAAATCTTTATAATTCTCAGCTCTGGTGTGTGCACAGCTTTATTCTTTTTTCTTGCTAATAGTTTTGTGGTCTGGAGCACCTTTGAGAGGCTGATGTGTGCTTCTTTGCTATTGTTTATATGAAAAACAGTGTCAGTGGCTCAGTAGGTAGCACACTTGCTTCTGAGGCCAGAAGATCAGACGGCTGTGGGATCAGTTCCCACATCTGGCACTTGGGTTAATATCCCAGTACTGACACTGTAGTGCAGCATGAGATGGGTGCTGCACTTCAGAGGTGCCATCTTTCAGATGAGATGTTAAACTGAGGTCCCATCTGCCTGTTCTGGTGGTAGTTCAGGTGGATGTTAAAGATCCCATGGCACCCTATCGAAACATGTAGAATTTCCCGGTGTCCTAGCTAAATCTCCTCTTTCAATGTAAAAAAATACCACCAACAGCTTAATCTGGTTCAAGGTCAGTTGGCATTCATCTGTATCCCCCTTCCCCGGGTCGTGATTGAAAATAGACAAGGATTTGTCTAGTGCACTTACCTGGTCAACAAAAACTAAATAAATAAATATTGCTTTTGATGAGGTGCTGCCTGTCTATGACACATGCCTCTCAACTTTTTGTCTCCCAAATGTGGAATGCTGCCTCTTAAAATGTGGAACAAATGAGCAAAATGTGGAACCCAATCAAATCTTTACCTAGGAAGCTCGGAACACTGTTAAAATGTTTGCATTTATGTTCAGAAAGTCTTTTATTAATTGAATAATAGATTTTCTGCATCATTTACTATAGATTTTTGCTTTAAAAAGTTAATATTGAATGTGGGACAAGTCCTCACAATGTGGAACAGGGAGCTTTTGTGAAGTAAAATGAGGAATGTTCCTCATAATGTGGTACAGTTGAGAGGTATGCTATGACAGGGGTGAGCAGAGGAATCGCCACACCAGGAGCTTCAACTCATGGCTGAAGGAATGGTGCAGAGAGGAGGAGTTCTGCTACACTGGGGTGTGGGGACCCATCTGGGAAGATGAAGGCCTATACAGGGGTGATGGTCTGCATCTATCCGGGAGGGGAACTGCAATCCTCAATGGATGGTTTAAATGTTACTTTGAAGAACATTTAAACAAGCTGAGGGGGGTTGTGGAAGGAATCAGGGAGGCAGAAACTGCCATCTCTCAGGCTGAAATAGAGAGTAAAGATAACACAATGGGAGTGGAATCCCCCAGGGTGCAAATTAATAAAGGAATCAGGGTGGTAGAGGTAGAGGGAGAAGGGAACAGGTGCATTAAAAAAAGAGGGGGGAAGGAGGGAGGGCAAAAAGGACAAAAGGAGGGCAACAAGCAGAGTGGATACAAAATCTGGAAGGCCATGTGTGTGAATGCTAGAAGTCTAAGAAATAAGATTTGTGGACCTAGAGGCCATCATGGCAGATGCCAACCAGATATTGTGGCCATTACCAAGTCATGGTGCACTGAAAACCATGACTGGGACATGGTCATACCAGGTTCTGTTCAGGAAGGACTAGGTGGGAAGGAAAGGTGGGGGTGTGGTGCTTTATGTGAGGGAAAGCATGAAAGCAACAGAGATACAGGGAACACAGGGGGAGACAGAAGCACTGTGGATCACCTTGGAGATGGGAAATGGAGCCACTATTCACACTGGAGTGATCTACAGATCTCCAGCACAGCAGATGGAATTAGATAAGGTACTAGTGGAAGCCATTAGCAAGATGACAGAAAAGGAGGTGATGCTGATGGGGGACATCAACCTGCCAGATGTAGATTGGAGCCTCCCAGCACTGGCTTCAGCTAGAAGCAGAGATATCCTGTACTTTCTGCAGGGGCATTCCTCAGGTAGCTAGTCAGAGAACTCACCTGTGGGGGTGGGGCAATACTGGACCTGGTACTCACCAACAGGGACAGTATTGCAGATGTTAAGGTGGGAGGCCACCTGCGGACCAGTGATCACCGTATGATGTGGTTCAATATAAGGATGGCTGCAGAAGTGAACGACACAAGGGCTAGGGCCCTGGACTTCAGCAGGGCAGATTTTATAAAGATGGGTGGATGCCTCAGGGATGACCTGGTAGGGGGGCATGGCCTGAGAGGGGTAGAGGAACAATGGGCTTTGCTAAAAGGGAGCCTAGTAAAGTCAAGAAACCTCTGCATCAAACAAGTGTGTAAAAGCAAGAAGAAAAAGAGACAGCTATGGTTTTCTAAAGAGATGGCTGAAAAGGTAAAGGCAAAAAGGGTAGCATTCAGAAGGTATAAGGAAACACAGAGGGAGGAGGATAGAGAGGTATATCATGACAAACAGAGGGAAGCATGGAAAGCAGTAAGGAGCACAAAGGTGCAAACTGAAGAAAAAATAGCCCAAGAGGTAACATAAGGGAACAAGATAGTTTTTGAAAGGCTTCATCTGTGGTTCAACAGGCTGTAGCAACCAGCCACGCCCCCTGCTTGAGCTATTTAAACTCCATCCTTCCTGCTTAACTCAGAAGCACTTTTTCTTGGCCCCACCATCCTCCCCCCCTCCTCCTCCTCCAGTGGCTTATATCTCTCCTCTGGGCTCCTTTCTAAGGTATATTTAGCCTAAGGGAACCTTTTCTATGGCACCTCTAGTGGAACCCTCCTCCAGGGTTCCTCGCCTTCAACATCCCTACAGGGTAGTATTCCCCAAGGAATGAAAGGTGAATGGCCAAAAGGTTTATTCAATAAGTTGCAAAAGCACAACACTACACCAAGTTGTGTAAGCACATGGAATTAAGTATATAAGTGAAAAGAGGAAGACCAGCGGTGGGATTGCAAGGTTTAAAAGGGAAGGGGGAGGGACTGTACAGAAGGGGACCAGAAAAAGGCAGACATCCTTACCCCACAGACAGCCAGACCATACCTTGCCAAAGCCCTTAACCACTCTCTCTTTAGCAGTGATTCCCTCGACCTAAGACTTCTCCGCCTCACCCTCCTGGAAGTCCTTACCCCGCTCACCCATATTCTCAACCTCTCCCTCTGCCAGGTGCAATATCCCACTCGCTGGAAATCTGCCTACATCACCCCTGTACATAAGAGTGGGGACCGCACCTCCACTAACAATTACCGCCCAATCTCCATTCTACCCCCTCTATCCAAAGCATTAGAGCGCATAGTCTCTGATCAACTCACTGACCACCTTACCAAATATAACCTGCTATGCAACCAGCAACATGGTTTCCGAAAGGGACGCAGTACCACTACCGCTGTCCTTGAACTTACCTCGCATATCAACTCTGCCTTGGATCATGGCCACCTCACAGGAGCTATCTTCGTGGACCTCTCTAAAGCATTTGATACCGTCACCCATCCCCTCTTACAAAACACACTTGCCTACAGCGGCCTCTCCAATGATGCATTAAACTGGTTCACCACCTACCTCTCTGATAGAACACAGCTGGTCAAGGTAGGCACTGTCCTGTCCTCTAGCCTCCTAATCTTCTCCGGTGTCCTACAGGGCTCCATTCTTGGCCCCTGCTATTCTGTCTATACCTAAACTCCCTCCCATTGGCCTGCACCAACAGCCTGCTCCTATACGGTGATGATGCCGTCCTTTTTGCATCTGATCTGGACCCCCTTAAACTCCACCAAACATTTCAACACTCACTCAGTGTGACAACACTGGCTCACCACCCAGCACCTAATAATTAACTACAATAAGATAAAAGTCATGATTTTCTCCCACCCACAGAACCCACTGAAGAGCCTCTGCCCCCAATTTCTAACCGCAAATCAAACCCCCTCAAACAAGTGGACACCTTTAAATACCTAGGGATCACACTTGACTCGACCCTCAGCTTTAATCAACATATTCTGCTTCTATCCACTGCCCTAAACTCTAGACTAGGCGTACTTTATCGGCACAAACACTGCCTCACCCCCGAGGCTCTACATCTCACCATTAACTCCTCTGTCCTCTCTCTGCTAGACTATGGCATTCTTATCTACAGTGCTGCTCCCACCTCTGCCCTCAATAGATTTCAGCTTGTACTAAACAAGGCCTGCTGACTCATACTAGGATGTGATCAATTCACTCACACCTGCCCTCTCTACAGTGCCACCAACTGGCTAAACTTAAACAACAGAATCAAGTACCACACCTGCCTAATGACCAAAAAGATAACTCTCGGCCTCACCCCTCCTACCCTAAACAAAATTATTCTCCCAGAATCCCCTGTCAGAATCACACATAACTCAAACAAACTGCTACTAAGAGTCAGACGTTACAGACTTCCAAATTCCAAAGAACTTTCAGTTACAATGCCCCATCTTGGACTAACGCGCTCCCCAGTCTAATATCCAATGAAATAAGATTAGGCCCTTTTAAATCTAGTCTAAGGAAACACTTCCAGGCCTCCAATCTATGTGACTGCCCCTAGACCAGCCTCTTGTAGGGTTTCCAGACCTAACTCCACTGAATCTTCGACTTGACAAGCAACCTCTCTTCTAACTTTGGCTGTGCTAAACCTCTGAAATCCATGATGTCCTTGTCTAATAGTCACTTTATGCATCTAGTGTGTATTCTCAATGTGATGTAATGCAATGCACAGCAACCTGTATGTTCTGTTACCCCCTGTACCTCACTATGTATGATGTGGAACCTTTGTAAATGTGTCTTTGACTCAAAGGTCTTCCTGATTATCTCAAATAAATAAATAAAAAATACTTTTTTTTAGTATTCACAGAGGAAGGAGAAGGGGAGGGAGCACAAAAAAGTAACAGAGCTTTGGAGGGAGGGAGGGAGGTAGACACTAGTTATTTTTTGGAAGAGAGAGTCCTGAAGGGACTTGCTAATCTGAAGATGGACAAAGCAATGGGACCGGATAGGGTGCATTCAAGGGTACTGAGGGAGCTCATGGAAATACTATCTGCACCTCTGACAGTCTTTTTTAACAGCTCATTGGAAACAGGAGGGGTTTCAGAGGACTGGAGGAGGGTGAATATAGTCCCACTATACAAAAGTGGAAGCAGGGTGCAGGCTGGCAATTATAGGCCAGTCAGCCTGACTTTAGTGGTGGGAAAATTAATGAAATTGCTGCTGAAGGAAAGGATTGTGGAATATCATAAAATCCAGTGGGTTACAAGACCCGAGGCAGCATGGTTTCACAGGAGGAGGTTATGTCAAATGAATCTAATAAATTTCTTTGACTGGGTGACAAAAGAGTTAGATCAGGGTGGAGCAGTGGGCATGGTCTTCTTATATTTCAGTAAGGCTTTTGACACCATTCCACATAGGAGACTAGTAGGCAAGCTGGGTAACTTTGGAGTGGGTCCAAAGGTGGTAAACTGGAAAAGAAATCACTTAGGGGATAGGCAACAGAGGGTGGTGGTAAATAGAGTTCACTCTGAGGAAGGGAGCATGACCAACAGGGTGCCTTAGTGATCAGTGCTGGGGCTGGTTCTCTTTAATGCCTTTATAAGTGACATTGTGAAGGAGCTAGAAAGGAAGTTCTGTCCCTTTGTGGATGACACCAAAATCTGCAATAGGGTGGACGTTCCATGAAGAGTAGAAAGGATGAGCAGAGACCTGAGAAGACTAGAGGAATGGTTAAGGGTATGGCAGCTGAGTTTCAATGCAAAAAAGTGCAAAATAATGCACTAAGAGAACAGAAACCCAGTGGCAGAGTACAAAATGGGTGGAGTGGTATTGTCAACCACCAAGCAGGAAAGAGACCTTATGGTAATCATATCAGATAACCTAAAGGTGACCAGGCAGTGTGACAAGGCAGTTGGGACAGCTAGTGGGATGTTGAGATACATAGGGAGGGATATCACCAGAAGAAAGAGGGAGTTGGTGTTACCTCTGTACAGATCCCTGGTAAGACTCCGCCTAGAGTACTGTGTGCAGTTCTGGAGACCACATCTCAGAAGGACATAGAGTGGAGGCAGTCCAGAGGAGGGCAACAAAAATGGTACAGAGTCTGTTTCAAAAGCCCTACAAGGAAAGACTAAATGATCTCAATGTGAACACCCTGGAAGAGAGGAGGGAGGAGGATATGACAAAGAACTTTAAATACCTCACAGGGTATATAAGGTACAAAAGGGAAGTATTTTTCAAAAGAAAATGTGCTCAAGAACAAGGGGACATGTTGTGAAACTGGAGATGGGTAGGTTCAAGAGAGATGTTAGGAAGTACTTCTTCACAGAAAGAGTGGTGGATTCCTGAAACAATCTTCCAGCAGAGGTGGCGGAGGTGAAGACAATCATGGGGTTCAAGAATGCATGGGATAGGCACAAGGGAATCATTTATATTATTTATATTTATATTTAGAAATTTGAATTACAACCTTTGAGCTAAAAGCTCATTTACAAAGGAGCCTCGTCAGCATAAACAAATACATGTGTAAGTACAAATACAGTAGCAGCTGGCAGCATTGTCTGATAATACATCTTGTGGAAGATAAAGGACATATCACAACACATTTGAACAATAGAAAAAAAAATGATGAGAGGTCTGCATCAAGGTACGACAGTCTCATGGGGACAGTCATCAGGGCAGGGAGAGTAGGTGGAACACAATAAGTGCAACTATACCCAGCTATAAGGCATTGTTCCTCCTTGAGGGTAGAAACATCAACTAAAGCTGGTTCAATCAACAAGAGAGTTAAGGAGGAAGCGAGGAGGAAACAGCTGCAGGTTGCAGTCGAGAGTGTCTAAGGGGAAATAAATGGGGAGCATGAGTCAGGGGGAGGTGTGAAGATGGGGGAAGAGGGTAGGAAATAAAGGAAGGAAGGGTAGGCAGCAGAGGGAGGAGGAGATGTGGGAATGGTACAGGTAGTAGGAGGAGGGTGGAGATGTGGGGATCATCAGAGTGCAGTCCAGTCGGTCCCTGGCAGATCAGGTCATGGGCCTTGGGCAGGAGAACTGCCAGTTTCAGCTGGAGTTTAGATTAGGCAAAAGCAGTGGTCAGGAGGGGAGATGGACTTCCAAAGCTCGGCTTTGAAACGACTGAGGTGTGAGAGGTTAGTAGTGGAATGGGGGAGTTCACTAAGCCAGGTGGGGGCCCCGACTGTGAAGGTTCACATCCCCTGTGCAGTTCTTCTGAAAAGGACAGCTAGAGCATGTTTTAACCTTCTTGTCACATGAACAGCTGCAGCAGGTTGGAACAATGCTTGCAGGTACGGAGGCGTGAGTCCTAGGAGGGCTTTCTTCACTAACAGGCAGGAATGGAACTTGATTTGATCCATGAGCAGAAGCCATTTAATCCTTATATATAGCTTGCAGGTGTGCATAAGGTGATCGGCATCAAGGACGAACCTACAGGCTTTGTTGAGGGTTGTGTGAACTTTGTGCAGACTGGAATCAAGGGCTGCACTGCATACTATATTTCCATAGTCCAAGATAGGTAGGATAGTGCCTCAGACCACTAGTAACCTAGCCTCAGATGAAAGACAGAACTGTAGCCTGTAGAGGACCCCTAGCTTCCTATTGGTGGTGGTAGTTATGTTACAGATGTGTTCATCGAAGGAGAGGGATTCATCAATAGTGACACCTAGGTACTGGAATGAGTGCACTTGCCTGAGGGAGGAGGCAGGGTTGCAGGTTATTGAGAAGGGTGCAGTGGATCTCCCCTTTTGACATTCCACAAATAGCGTTGTCTTGGTCTTTTAATGTTGAGCACCAGTAGGCTGCTTTTGAATCAGTCCTGTAGGAGGTCAAAATTGTGCTGCAGGTTCCTGGTGAGCACTTCTTGGCTGGAGTCACGTGAGAATACAGCCGTGTCATTGGCATATAGCAGTACGTTGGAAGAGGGGCACACATCCGGTAGGTTGTTCACAAAGAGGCTGAACAGGAGAGGGCCCAAAATTGACCCTTGGGGGACCCCTACTGTGACTTCACTGGATTCAGAGATGGCTCCATTGATTTTTACTTGCTGGGAGCACCCAGACAGGTAGCTAGAGAACCACCTAACCATATCAGGGGACAGCCCAAGGCAAGTTAATCTGTAGAGCAACAGCTGATGAGACACAAGGTCAAATGCCTTGGATAGGTCAATAAAGATAGCCCAACCAGTTGACCTTGGTCAAGTGCCTCATGCACGTAGCTCGTGAAGTCAATTAGAGCAGTGTTCGTACTGTGTATCTCATGGAAGCCATGCTGTTGGGAGCAGAAGAGGTCATATTTATAGATATAGTCTGTGAGCTGGTCAACAATCATAGTGGAAAGAAAGGTGCGGGTGGGAGCAGGAGCGATAGATCAAGTATGGTTTCCAGTAACAAAGTAGGTAGGGAAAAAAGGGCAGATTGAGTGGGCCAAGCAGTTCTTATCTGCCGTCAAATTCTATGTTTCCATAATAGCATGTACAATTTGCTCCCATTCAGCATGGTGAGAATGGCTCCTGTAGTCCACCATGGTGCATGCAGTGAGCAGCTTCAGTATGTGAAAAAGTAGAAAGATTAACAAATTTACTGGAAAACTTGATAAGTATTAGTAAATAATAATAACTGCTGCTTTGTTTGTCTTGAGATGAGGGAGACAGCTGATGACTGTGTGGGGAGCACAGTGACAAAGCAGACAGCAAGTGACATAGTGCTGAAGTGAGTTGAGCAGTCACAGTAAATGTTGAGGAGGTACCAAAAATGTTTTGTGGTATAAAAACTTGGTTTTGGAAGTGTTTTTGCAAACAAAGTTTTTTGGGGAGATGGGAGTAGTGTTGTGAAAGTCACAGCTAGGATGTCAAGATGACAGTGAAAAGGAGGTTAGGAAAAAGGAACCAAGCATTTGCAATGTCAAACGTTTGCTTGCACGTATGTGCTGTGCAGGATGATAGCACTCACATGCAGATACCCTGTGCCAAGGGAAGACTACATCCAGTGGCACTGCACTTCAGTGCAGTAATCGATATGAAGAATTCATGGGGCTGACTGTTGGGCTGCAGAAGCTCAGGGCCCTGTGGTTTCTGAACTTCCTTGTGGCTATGTGGCTGCAGATACAGATGGACAGGGTAAAGAGTGCATCTGTCAGTCAATGCAAAAGGCACTCTGCCACCCACAAGTGGAGAGGTGCAGGGTCCTAAGCCAAGATGACAGTTACCTTCACTGTATGGCATCCAGACCCATGCAGATCATTCCCTGGCTGGGGGTGGTGGTGTCGCATAACAGTGCCATTCTCCTACCCTCCCCCCACTCAGCTGGGTCACTGAGCTCACCCCTGAACTCAGCTCACAGGGTCAGGATCCCCAAGCATGGCCACTGGGGTAAAGATTGACACTATACACAAAGGATGGTAAACAATTATAATTTTGTTTTTTATTTTGACCCCAACTTTCCAAGATACTTGTTTAATGACTCGCCTTATAAACATGACATCTGCCACTTACAGTATATTGGCAGAAATTTAATTTTGCACCAGAGGTGTGAAAACACATCTCATTCAGGGATGAAAAAACTGACACGTCATGTTTATGAGGAGGTGTGGAAAAATGGCTATGTTGAAAGTTTGGAGTCTAAATATTGAAAGTTAGTGAAGGTACGAGTGAACGTTGAAATAGTGTAATGTTCAGTAATGACCTAGATATTTTACCTCATTTGTTCACCAAATTTTCAGCATAGTGTTCTTATTATTCCATCTCATGAACCTGGCAGGTGAAAATGTTCAAATCACTGCCAAAACATCATTCCACTCCACTGAACGTCATTCGTGCCACAGGTCTAAAAACACGTTTTGGCCAGGACTTGAAAAATGACAACTGTCACATTCATGAGGTGGTATGAAAAAATGGTCATGTTGAAAATTAGTCTAACAGTTCAGCAATGACAAATGCTTATAAGGAGGAACTGCACAGCTGCACACTACTCAGTTGTGGAGGAACTAGGATCAGTGTCATGCTCGCCTCTTGCTTTGAACAGTTATGCCACCGCTGCCTGAGTGGCTGAGAAACTCACAGAGAAAGCAGAGAGAGAGTTGGAGGTAGCAATTTCTGAGTCAGTGAACTTTCCAGGCCAACTTGTGCTGCAGTTTAATACACATCTTGGACCTTCTGTACTGCTAGCCTGCTACTAGTGCCAGAGTCCGGGTGGTGCTGAGCCTGCACCAGAGCCAGGCTAATCAGGGCAGCCCTGTGGAGGGTCAGTCACATAAGATGAAGGCAGTGACTGAATCTTTCACTCTTTGAAGAAAGAGTGTTCTTTTACATATTTATTTATTTATCCTCCTGTGGCCTCCTCTCTACCCAAGCTGTACTTCTTGCATCCCATCAGCTGGGATCTGGCTGCCGTCCATCTCACCCAGGACCGCTGGCACCCCTATAGCCCCTGCAGTTTACCCCCCACAGCGGGGTGGCGGGGAGCCCCCTAACTCCCTACCCAGATGGATCCAGCTCGGTTGCCAGCATCCCGACGAACACTTGCGGAAGGCCATCAAGCTGTAGGAGGCGCCACTTTTCCCCTGTTCAGAGATTCCCTGAGTCAGTGGGCATGGAATGACACCAGCGATCATGATTGCGCACGTGTCCGCACGTGCCCCCATCCAGGCGTCTAACCACCGACTCCTCCCCTAAGTATGGTGTGTATCTGCCACCTCCCAGCCTCCACCAGGGGGCAGTCGGGCACTGACTGTCGTGGACCCCCTCCCGGGAGAGGGAGAGCAATCCTTCAGACGCTCAATCCCTCTTCTCCCCTGCCAGCCCCCAGTACCCTGGGCTTGCTCCCGAACCCGGGTCGCCGGTGTGGTGCGAGGTGCTGCGACCAGCGCCTCTTCCCTCAGCGTCACCGGGCCGGCAAGATAGTGTTCTTTTTGCATTTCCTCATTCCTATAATGTTCTAATTTATTAGACAAAAGTGTTTTTTCATTTTAAAGCATCGGAAATTTAGAGCTCAGTGCGATTCTCTGAATGACAAATGTATTTTACATTCCGTCAGCAACACGCAGAGTGATATTTTATAATTCATTTATCGGGTGTTCTTTTGTGAACTATTTTATATCCTTATACATTTTTATACTTTTTTTACTATTAGAAACAATCAGAAACATATATTTTATATGTTGTGGTCCCCTTAAGTATCGGAATATATTGTAGCAATTGTGATAATGATAGGTGGTGTTAGGAGACAGCATATATCTATCAAGCGTTTTAAGCATTTTTAAGCATTCTTTATATAGATTCTTTTACTTTTCCCTGTAATATTCATCGGGGAAAAGTATTTTTTTTTTTATGCTTAGTCTATTTCTTGTGATGGTATCCAGCACTTTTGTCTCTCACTTTAGTGGCACAGACATAGCAAGAGAACTGCAGTCCCGGTGAAAGCATTTAGATACCCCCTTGAATAGTTTCCCTCAGCCTACAGCTGGATCCTGTGAATAGAAAAGCCCTGAAAGCCAGTGAAGATTTCCTGAGACTGATCCAGATTCCTGCAAAAGAAAAGAATATAGTCGGAGATGAACTGATGGAGTTACCCAAAGCTCAGAACAAACTAAGAACTTTACCCTTAATATCGAGCTGACCATAGGACACAAGGACACAGAAAGCCCTGCATAAAAACAAGCATTTGTCAATGCCGAATGTTTGCTTGCTGGCATTGGCAGTGGTAGTGTAGAAGTTACAGAGCTGTGTAATAGGAATGGCAGTGAAGTATTGAACTGAAGCCAACCCCACCACCACCCTGCAGAGAGTGACAGACGTATTGGGGTGTGCGTTTGGGTTGTCAGGCATAACGGCCACGCCATTTCACCACACCCCACCCTGCAGACACTGGCAAGTGTCACGGTGTTCCTTGGGGTCTTTGGCCCTTATGCACACCCCATTTCATTAGGAAATATGGTGAGATGGGTGCAATATAGGAGAATGGGGTGAAGTTTGGGGCCGAAGAGTCCAAGGCATACCTTGATGCCTCTCACTGACTGCAGGGTGTGGAATGGTATGAGCATCACAGGCAAGAATCCCAAGCCACACCCTGATGCCTGTCATTCTCTACAGGGTTGGGCGTTATGGTTGGAAACCCTAATACCTCAGGCATTCATTGGTATTTTCACTCCAAATTTTCAACATGTTTTTTGTGACCCCACCTCATGAACAGGGGGAATATCAGTTTGTTAGCCGAAAGCTGCTTATGCACAGTGACTACGGCATTTAGCACCACAGGTGCAAAAACATTCCGAACAGGATGTAAAACATGACAGCTGTACTGTTCATGGGGAGGTGTAAAAAATGGCAATGTTGCAAATCTGTAGTAAAAATATTTAAAAATGGTGAAGTCACGTGCGCATGAAACTGTGCAATACCCGTAATATAATTAGGTTGGGGATTTTTACAGCAGATTGTCAACTCAGGCATTTTGGTGCCTCAATCATGAACAGTGTCACTGTGATTTTCTTTATCTGTGCCGAACAATGATTTTCCCACAGCGACCACGCATCTCTGCGCTGAAAGTGTGAAACACACTTCAACCATGTTGTGAAAATGACAGCTGTACTGTTCATAAGGAAGTGTGGAAAAATGGCACTGGTGAAAATCTGGACTGAAAATAGTACAAAGTCATGAACTAGCAGGGTGCGTGAAAACTGGGCAATGCTCACTTGTAAACAGTCATTTTATGGACTTTTGTCACCAAATTTTCAACATAGCCATTTTAAGACCTCTGCTCATGAACAGTGTAACTGTGATTTTCTTAATCTGTCCTAAACATTGCTTTCGCACACCAACAGCTCCATTGTACGCTACATGCGAAAAACACATTTTGGCGACATATGAAAAAATTGCAGCTGTACTGTTCATAAGGAAGATAATAATAAAATGGCAATGTAAAATCTGGAATGAAAATATTCAATTTGCAAACTTACTAGCATGCATAGGAACTGTACAACACCACGCTTTCGTAGATCATTTTTAGAAATTTTTCACCAAATTTTCAACATAGCCATTTTAAGACCTTTGGTCATGAGCAGTGTCACTGTGATTTTCTTAATTTATCCATTACATTGATTTACGCACACAGCTGCTCCATTGTGCGCTACATGAAGGCGGAAACATGTTTTAGGTGAGATGTGAAAAATGGCAGCTGTACTACTCATAAGAAGGTGTGATAAAATGGCAATGTTGAAAATCTGGAGTGAAAATATTGAAATTACGAACTTATGGCGTGCGTAGGAACTATACAGCATACGCTGCAAAACAGTCATTTCTAGAATTTTTTCCCAAATTTTCAACATAGCCATTTTAAGACCTCTGCTCATGAACAGTGTCACTGTGATTTTCTTAGTTTATCCGTGACATTGATTTCGCACGACAAGCGCCATTATGCTACTACATGGGTGGAAACACATTTTAGGTCAGATATGAAAAATGACAGCTGTACTACTCATAAGAAGGTGAGGTAAAATGGCAATGTTGAAAATTTGGAGTGAAAATATTGAAAATTCGTGAACTTACGAGCCTGCGTAGGAACTGCGCAATGCACGCTCGTAAAACAGTCATTTTTTGGAATTTTGGCACCAAATTTTCAACATGGGGTTTTGGAACCCCTTCTCATGAATGATGTCACTGTCATGGGTTATTCAGGCCGAAGGGTGATTTCACGCGAGTGACTGTGCAGTGACTCGCGAACTCACGCCGGGCCCGAATAACTGCCATGACAGTGACATCAATCGAGAAGTGGTCCCAAAACCCATGTTGAAAATTTGGTGCAAAAATTCTAAAACGCCTGAGATATGCAGCAAGTTAAACCCTATCTAGCCCATTATACAGCTTACCGGCATTTCCTCAGTTCACGGTCGGCTTTGAAGAGTGCAGACGTGTTCCGGTCCACCGAAGATCGTCGTGCCGAGGTCAGAGGTAAGTATGGGGTGAGGGGTGTGGGGAGGCTGGGTGCGCAGTGGGTGGGTGCGGGTTGTGGGGGGGCTGGGAGACGCGCCGTTGGACCGTTCTTTCTTTACAGGTTAAAATAAAAAAAAAAATGATGAGGACATTTGCCACACTAGGGTGCAGGCTCCCAGCATGGCAACAAGGATGGTTGGGGGCCGTTCAGCCGATGGGGATTAGGCACCCCGTCAGCAAAGTATGGATTGCCACGCTGGGGTGGGCTCCTGCGTGGCACTTAGTTCTAGGGGTTAGGACAGTGGAGCCGACGAGGGTTGGGCACCCCATCGGCTAGATCATTACTTGCACACTGGGGTGGGCACCCAGCATGGCATTTCCAAAGGCTTTGGGGGAGGGCAAGCACAGCCGATGGGGATTGGGCACCCGTCGGCTATTCAGTGTGTTGACGAGACGACGCTCATGTGGTATGTGTGTGTGTGTGTGTGTGGGGGGAGATGTGCATGAGCAGGCTATATCTTATTGCTGATCACTCAAGCGTAGCTCCTCTTTCAACTATGCCACTGCATCTGGAGTTTATTATAGACAGCTCCAGAATGCATTGGCTTACAGGGGCCGCGCCTGCCAACACACTGACTGAATTGGAGGAGGAGGTGACACACAGGTGCCAATGATGGCACATGCATGCAAGCAAACATAAAAATGAACAAAACAAGCAGAAAAAGTAATTAAAACAACAGGGGACAAATTCCAAGTCTGTAATTCTGCAATTTACCATCTAATCAACAAATTCTGACACTATTTTTAAGAACTCTTTGCAGTTTTATACAGGCCCAGAGACATTTCTTTTTCTTGTATTTTAATTATTGCCAATGCTCATCATTGGTCATAATTGCTTTTAGCTTTTTGTAACTAGCGTGGTAGCCACAGTTTTCTCAATAACTTGGGTTACTGATATACTGTGGGTTCCTGCAGTGGTAAATCCAGAATTTACTGACTTTATCTCTGATGCAGCTACCCATTTAGTGAGACACTATGTTTTTGTTCCATTTCCACTTTTCTTCCTGATACCACCAAGACTGTCTAATTTTGGGAAGGTATTATATATTACATATTGAGTATCATAGTTGCACCTTACAGGTTCCTTACCTGTAACATACTTTTTAGTTGACAAACTTGATATCTGAAATGTTTATAATTGGTTTGATTCCCTTTATCCAAGAGCCGTCAGAGCTGTGCCATTGACAAGTTAATAAGATATCACCACTTGGTTCAAAGACAATGCCTGCAATTACTAGAAGTAATAAAAGTGTGTGTGTGTGTGGGGGGGGGGTCTGACAGCAGTAAAAATACTGATGAGAAAGAAAAAGAAAAATGTAATGTCACTCAAACAATTGGCCACCAAGACATTGAACAAAAATCATAGCAAAACCCTAAAGGGGAAAATAAAACAAAAAAACAATTATCAGAACAATTGATAAAAGTTTGGCAGGACCTGGAAATACATCAACTCCAAATGGTGATATTTTAATGTACCTGGTAAAAAACCCTTTACTTAAAAAGGTGGGGATATAAAACCACCAGGACTCAGCCCTTACCAAGAAACACCACTGCGTAATATCATAAAAAAAAGGCATGGATATGGACAGTCATACAGGACCACAAGAATTTAGAGATGATATTAAGGTAGATTTTTCATCAGTATTTCACAGCTTATCCATATTGGATAAAGAAGTAAGGAGTTTAAGGGAAACTATAAGGATTGATGCTAGGCCACGACTAATCCAGAATAAAATCTCCCACTCGTGGTACAGAACCCTGTAGTGTTGCAGAAAACTAAACTAATTGAAGAAGACAACTGTTGGAGATGTCAGGGGAGGTGGGCCAACTTGGCCCATATACTCTGGTCCTGCCCAAAAATACAGAAGCAGTGGAAAGAAGTGTGTTCAATGTCCATGAAGGTATTGTAGAAATCAATCCCTCAGCTGCCTATGTTTTTTATTCTAGGGATCAGAGCTGACATGCCAACATTGTCACAGCTCGAGTACAGGTGGTTGGCACTACTCACCATACAAACCAAATGGGCCTTGCTGTGTAAATGGCATACACCTTCTATTCCCTCTCTAGGTGAGGTGATGGCCTCCCTCTTCTCTGTGGCAGCACTGGACAAGCTTACCCACCTCCTTACCTACCAACTGGCTAAATTCTAGAAATACTGGGCCCCTTACCTTCAATATGCCAACCCCCTGAGGGAGTGGGATGAATCCCATCCAGATGGCTGCACTGACAGGGTCTCCATTCTCACTCCCCCTCCATCAAGTGGTGGGCAGAAACAGGTGATTCATGCTGCCCCCCTGGTCACTGAGCTTCGATAGGATAACCCATATTTCCCTTCAGAACACATCCCCTGTTGGTCTTGTGAATGAACATGGGCCCACAACCATAGCAGCTGGACACTCGTCCCTCCTGTCCTGACCACAGCCCAGTCACAGATATATAGAAGTTTAGCAATAACTTGAGCTCAGATTCTTTGTGTATACCTGTGCTCTCTCATAGGAAACCTTCTCTTGCCACTTTCAATACAGAATTTTGTTTGCATGGTCTCATTAGAAGACATAGCAATATGCTGCACCCATAGGACCACAGAAAATAGGAGAAGACCTCTCATGCATAGCCACGTACGGTAAGTAGCTCTTATGCTAATACTTTTGAAGAGAGACTTCTTTCCGAATACCCCTATGTTTCTTCACTGGCCCCCCATGAACACACACCCAGCCACGGATCATAACCTAACCCATGGCATAAATAGCCCCCCACTAGTGGATAGGACCCATTATTAGCTAAGTTATGCAATAACCAGTGTCTAACTCCATACCGTAAAGTTATAGAGCAGTTTTACAGAACACACCTTGTAACCATGTGTATTCTGTTAAATAATGTTGTTCCCCTTTTCCTCCCATATTCCCCCTCCAACCCCCCATTCTTTCTTCCCCGTTGATGTGTGATAACTAAAAGTACCCAGTGTGACGTAGACAGCCAGTTCTGAGTGCTGTATCAATTTTTTTTATTACATATAAAATATGTATTGGGAAGGTCAGTTTCAGGAAACTACAGTCTTGCTGAACTGACACATCAAAACCCCCCAGGGATAAGTTCAATGGACAGGACATAGCTAAACTGCAGATATCTGGGGTGCAATTATCTTGTCAATTTGCTTTCATCCCAGGAAATGAAATTAGCCATTCATGATGTTCTCAGGAAAATCCTTTGATGTGCCCTAGGTATCCTGAGAAAGGGACACTGGCCAGTGTTATGAATAACCTTCCAGGAACCAGCTCATTTCATCAAAGAGGTTGATGTCTGGGCCAAGCAGGACCCAGACGAATTTGGAAGGTTCAATATCTATTCCCGGGAATCCCTTGAATTACATCAGAGAGACCTCTGATGTGTAGATACCAAGGTCAGACAAGATTAAAGAGTCTAATACACTTTTGCTTTGAGTACAGTGACTTATATCAAAGAAACTTTTGATATGTATGTGTGGCAGAGCGCAAACCAGTTTTGGCTGGTTAACCTGCAGAGAGGAAAGTCAGTGAGGTCACCTATTATGTTTTTTTAAATATTTTATTTAGACATCATGGCCCAGATATTCAAAAGGGTTGCGCCATGTGCAACAGGGTTGCGCGTGCTCAACTCCAAAAATGCGCCATTCTGCAATATTCAGAAGAGGCCAGTTACTCACCGAAAACATGCTGAGCAACAGCGCCAATGGAAATGAAGGCATGCGCAGCTTGAGAGAAGCGGGTCCATACATAAAGTCTTAATCACGATATCGAACACTTGCACAATGCATAAAGAGTGGCTTAGCGGAAGTTGCGCAGTACGGATTTGAGCCAAAATAAAAAGGCTCAAGGAAGCAGCATAAGAACTCTAGCAGGCCGCAAACTGGGGAGAGAGAGAGAGAGAGAGAGAGAGACAGGAGGCGGAAGGGCAGAGGGACAGTGGTCCAGGAGGACAGAGAGGCCAGTGGGGGTGCCGGTGCAGTGGAAGCAGCAGTGGGGCAGCGAGAGTAACACAGGAACAGCAGCCGGGGCAGAAGCCAGAGAGATGGACAGTGTCAGCTTCCACATGGAAGCTGTAATGAGGGTGAGACACCATGCTGCAGGGGACGTGGCGGAGAGGGGCCCGTCAGCGTATGCCCCGACAGGCGGTATCGATGCCGCATCAGCCGAGCTGTACACAGCGTCGAGATTGTGGCCCGGTACTGCCTGAACAGGGCAATCGGAGGCAGCTCTCGAGCTATGCAGTGATGTGATGCAGGCACCCTCATGGCGAGTCATGCTCTGTCTGTGGAGACCAAGGTGACAGCCTGCATGTGCCTGCTCACCACGGGCACCTTCAGGGAGGCCACGACAGGGGACACCACAGGCATTACACAGTCGGCCATGTCGCATCCTCACCCAATTCCTCAGCGCACTGCTGCCTCATGCTCTGGAGTACATCCATTTCCCCAGCACTCATGGAGGCGTACAACAAACATGCAGGGTTCACAGAGGTAGCACATATGCCTGGCGTGCTAGGGCCATAGACTGCACCATGTGGCCATTCTCACGCCACCTGGCCCGGCAGCCAGGCTTTCGAACCGAAGAGAGCTTTTCCAGTGTCAGCTGCCGGAGGTGGTGTGTGATGCCACTGGGCGCATTATCAATGTCTGTGCCACACACCTGGCAGAGCACATGATGCCTTCATATGGCACCAGTCTGCACTGTGCCATCGATTCGAAGTGGGAACATCCCACGGGTCATCTAGTGGGTGAGTACACATGTATGGAATGCAAACTCTGTGCAAGGTGGGAATGACACAGGTGCCATGGTAGTGGCACACACGGGATATGGGCAATATGGACCTGACATGACACTGATCTCCACTATCTCCACACAGGTGACTGGATACCCTCCGTCCCTGGCTGCTCACACCATACTGGCGCCCCATGACCCCAGCGCAGCTAGGTTTCAATAGAGGCACATGCCGCAACACGTAACATCATAGGCGGTGTTTGGGATGCTCAAAACAGCTACGATGCCTGGACACCTCCGGCGAGGAGCCTACAGTACAACCCCAAAAGGCCTGTGGGATATTTCCTGGCCTGTTGCATCCTGCACAACATGGCCAAAGACCATGCGGATAGCCGTACAGGTCAAGAGGACAGCGATAGGGGCGCCAGTGGCGCCCGGTGATGTGGGTGATGAGCACCCCCTAGGGCGGAGGGGACCCCGACTGACCCGGCAGGCCCAGTTGCACTGGGACACCATTGCAGAAGAGCACTCAACACAGGTAAGTCAAGGGACATGTGCAGGCAACCTGTCCATGCAAACACCACAGGCACACAGGGGAACACACCGTGCATGAAGGTCCAGGAAGTTGAAGGTTCCAGGCAGCACCAACACACACCATAAGAGGGGAGCACTCATATGGACACACACACACCAGGCAGCATTAATGGGCAGCAGCACAGCACTGCAGAAATGACATTACCAACACGACTACCAACCACCCACCACCTGGACTGTCCGTATGCGTGTGTCAGGACACAGGCACCCACTTGCACCTTGATGTACAGTGCAATGCAGGCATCATCATGCACACACACTGTGGACAGCAGTTTGGAGAGTGTGCAGGTGGTCTGTGTGTCAGCAGTGAGCAGGCACCCAGCAGTGCACTGCCCACCATGACACACATTGCACACAGGCAGCACCAGACAGGGCCTGCACTGGGAGACAGTTCAGTCAGGTAGCACTGTCACGGCCACCGCGGATGCGTGGGCGCACCGCCGTGTTAGCAGCACTGGCAGGCTGAGCAGGAGCCACATCGGAATTGGCGCTGGTGCCACCAGAGTCCCACTGTGCTGAGCAGACCTTGCCCGCACAGGGGTCACATCCTGCCAAACAAACTTGCACCAGGGGTGCTCGGGATGCCACAGCAGAACCCGGCATCGACAGGCCTGGTGTCGCCTGACGCCGGGAGCAGGGAGTGAGGCGCACTGTGTGGGGTGTGTGGTACAGGGGCACCTGACAGTGTGCCAATGCATCACGACAGAGACCACTGCCTGGGTCAGCCTGTCAATGGCAGTGGTCACATCCGTCGCATGAAGGACCAGCTCGGCTCAGTCCGAACACACTCCCTGTTATCCGCTCACGGACAGAACAGTGCCTCCACGGACCTTGCAACCCACCTGCAGCTGTACCAGGTCCTGCAGCAGGCAGGTGTCACGCATCAATGGTACTGTGCCTAATGGCATCGTGACCCCAGGGTGTGGACGGTCCTGGTGCAGCACTATGAGGGTGGGCGCTGTTCGCCAGGACCAGGTATAGGCGGATCAAAGGCGACGTGGACATGTGCCACTGCTTGACACTGTACCCCAGACCTGGTGTGCAACTGCTGCTGCAGCCCCTCCAACTGCTGAGCCCCAGGTCCACCTGTTCCACCTCCGTGCTGACAACAGTGCCAGACACCTGCACAGCCACGGTGCTGCCCACTGGTGCTGACAGGCACAGTCTGGGACTGTGCCAGCATGCTAGTACAGGTGTGAACCAGGAAAGCCCAAGGGCATGTGCTGGCCTGCCATGTGTCCGTCATGGGACACACACCTATCACTGCCCATTGCAGGCCTGCTATCATCAATGGTGCAGAGTGCGTGCCACTGCCATAGGCACAGCATGCTGGCATACCTGCATGCCAGACTGCTGTGACACAGGCTGTGCACCCCTGCACCGTATCACTGACACGGAGTTGTTGTCCCAGCGTGCATGCTGCTGCAGTGCC
This sequence comes from Neoceratodus forsteri, assembly GCA_016271365.2. Taxonomy (NCBI): domain Eukaryota; kingdom Metazoa; phylum Chordata; order Ceratodontiformes; family Ceratodontidae; genus Neoceratodus; species Neoceratodus forsteri. The sequence goes on along the minus strand of CM028135.1, from coordinate 394,267,620 downwards.
TGCAGGCTGGTGGTGGAGGTGGATGGTCCTCCTCCACGTCCAGCAGGTCTGCCTCACTGTCTGGACCCACCACCACCGTCTCCTGCAGGCGAACAGGATCTGTAACAGAAAGAGTACATGTGAGTGCATGTGAACAGCCCCCCCAACAACATCACCATGTCATACCGTGCAGTGATGGAGGCTTCCACCTGTCTGGAATCCCTCCGCCTGACGTGCGCCCATAATGGCACTCAGCTGCATGCGCGACAGTGTCTCCTCTGTGAGGGTCAGCTGCAACACCACTGGTGGGCCCCACCAGTGCCAGCACGTGCCACCCTGAAGGCTGCCACCTTCTCCTTCAGCCTCCTGTGGTCAGTCCCCATCTTCTTCCTGCATTCCTGCATGGAGCACTGGTGGCTTCCATGCAGGTTGACGGCCCGAGCTACCCCCTCCCATGCAGCTGCACGCTCCTGAGGGGTGCCCCTCCGTCCACTCAATAGTGGCTCATCCTCCAGGTAGGCCTGGAAGAGGGCCTCTGTCTCTGCTGTGGTGAAGTTCGGCCTCCTCCTATGCCCGCCGTCCGCACCCTCAGCTTGGCTCTGATCAGTCATGGTGATCTGTATGGGTGGAAGTGGACACCTGTCACTGTGCAGTCGACAGCATTTCCGCATGAGCATAGCTGCCGGCCCGGGGGGGTGCAGAAGCCCCCATTTCCCTCCGCGGCAGATACTGATAGAAAGGGTGCCCTTTGTCCCTTTCTAAGTGCCCTTTCATGCTCAGCCCCTCAGCCTTATCATCCTCCGCCCATGAGCATTGTCCTGAGCATCACACAGCATGCCAACTCACCTCTCCTGCAGTAACCAAATCTGGCCAGCACAACCCACAGTCGCATTTTATAGCGCAACACATGCAAATGAGGTGTGGCTCAACTTTAATGACATGCTAATCGTGCCACTACGCCTTTGAATAGCTGATCGGATGATTTGCATATATAGGCTGAATATCGCGTATTGCGCTTCGCTTGTCTGGAAGAGTCTAGCTGAGCCAATGGCGAAAAGGTTTGTGGCTCCGTGCCACACGCAGTAAGCGTGCCCGAACAGACTTCACGCATGCATCTATAGGTGCTGCAGACCTGATGGTAGCGATAAGCGATTCGAGCCATGGCCACCATGTGCCAGTGGTGCTACAGCACTGGGCACTATATGGCGGCTGTGGCACTACTGTGCGATAGTCCACTGTGGCACTGGTGCTCAGCTTGGCAGTCGATGCAGGATACCTACACGATCATGGTGCTGTGCGTAGCCGCGTCATTGCGTGACCTTGTGTATGCCCTCTGACCCCTGGCGCTGTTGGCATGCCATGTATACGTCCCTATTGCGCTGTCGGTGACAGCGCCATGTAAAGTAACCGGCTATTGAACAGCACGATTGGAGCCTGTGGTGGTCTGTTAGCAACAACTCCGCGTGGGGTTGTAAATTGCAGCAGGCGCCATAGCCCCTTTACTGTAAAGTTGGTGCCATGGCTAGGAGGTGGTGTCCTGGAGCCAGCTTGAAGTAGCCAACCTGGTAGCCCTGGTGGAGCCCACTGTGAGGCACTGTTGGTGAGGCCCCCTCACCATGCCTAGGACCCACGTGTGGCAACAAAGTGGCCACTGAGCCTGGTGGGGGTCACTGGCCAGGGGCGGTCTGCTGAGCAGTGCGGCACCGGTACAGTGACCTCCACCGGAGAGAGCAGGAACTCTTGATGTGGCTGCGTTCATGTGCCAGGTGGGGCGTGGTGCCTAGGCTGGGTGAGTGTACCATCTATGCACCTATATTCTCTGTAGGGGTGTGTGTGTGCTTGGGTGGCTGTGCATAGGTGTGTCAGTGTGTGCAGCTGTGAGATGGATGGTTATGGCTGTGTGGGCAGGCACTCTCACTGGGGCAGGGGGCACTCTGCTTTTGAGTCACACTGATGTTTGTCTCAACATATGTCTCCCACAGGCGGATTGCGAGGACACAGGGCCAGGGTGGCGTGGGCCATGCCAGGGCCCTGGTGCGGGGGTGTGCCCAAGCAGCAGCAGCGTCAGACCCAACTGCTGGAGGTGTGAGTATCATTACTTCATGGATGCTAGTGCATGCTGGTGGGGCAAGACCACCAGCCATGTGGGACACAACCAATGGGAGGTCATAATTCCACTATACAAAACACTAGTGAGTCCCCACACTGGAGTACAGTGTACAGTTCGAGAACCATACCTCACGTATGGACATGGACTGGGTGGAGAGGTTCAGAGGAGGCGACATGGATGGTGCATGGATTGCATCACAGTCCTATGCAGACAGGTTGACTGAACTGAACATGTACTCCCTGGAGGGGAGGAGGGTGTGGGGATATGATGGGGACATACAAGTATCTTACAGGAGGAACAGAGTGCAGGAAAACAATATTTTAAAGCGTAAGGATGTTCCAGGACTAGAGAGCATGGGATGAAGTTGGAGGGACGATTCGAGGAAACATGAGAAGTATTTCTTCACAGAATGGGTGGTGGACAAGTGGAACACCCTGCCAGAGGAAGTGGTGGGGGCTGACTTGGTCACAGGATTTATGAATGCATGGGTTGGCCATAAAGGAATTCTGGAGGTCAGGGTGAAGGGAATGGACTTATAGGACAACAGAGAACACAAGGTCAAATGGACAGAATGGGTGGCCCATGGGCCCTTATCTGCGACACTGTCTATATCAACCAATATTGACGGCACACCAGGTGACCTGCATCACAGTGCAGTATCGCGGGCGCTCTGTGTATGCATCACTGGTGGTCAGGCATGCACTGGGCACATAGCTGTGTAACTGGCATCGCTGCGTTGCCATCCTTGCCAGCCTAGTTTGTACTGTGATTGATGTGGAGCGTGTGTGTGTGGGCGATGGTCTTGCGCATAGCTGGTGCTACCTGTTTGTGATGGCCATGTGCATATTCACTGTGGTGGGTGCATGCCATCACAGGTGCTGGGTCATTGGGCTATATATGGCTGCAGGATTGGGTGGTGTTCAGGTTGTGGTCGGTCACAGCCATTGACTGTGTTCCCATTTTCCTGAGCCTCGAGGTTCTCGGGGATTCGGCTAAGAATATTAGGGGCCTGGATCACAGAGTCAGCCATTGAGAACAGGCCATCCTTCAGTCAATCAGGTGCCATAGCCTGCGGAGGGGCGTCACGGACAGTGCAGCAGCACCAGGCAGAGGACCAGCCAGCTGGGCCTTAGTGGCTTTCCCTTTCACTTCTCCATCCCTACCACCCTGCCTTCCCTCTCCCAGTTGTTCATCCCTACCCTTGAACACCCCTACCTTGCCTATCCCCCCTTGTAAATAGTTGTTGTTTATGGTTTGGTTATTTAGTATTTGAAACTTTAAATATACCTTATATTTTGATATGAATACTATGTTGGTCTCTGATTTGCAGCTGGCTATGGGTGCTCAGTTGCAGTGGTGTGCATGCCATCTGGGGTGGTATGGTCCTGGGTGTGTGTGTGTGTGTGTGTGTGTGCATAGGGGTATCTTGGCATGGAATTGACTTTCCTGTTGGTCTTGCCGTCTGCTGCCACCCTGCTGGGTACAGAATTGGGTCTGGCCTGTATGCTTCTCTACCTTTGAGGGTTGACGTGTGCCAGGGGGATGCATGGTGTTTCCTGCAGTGCCAGTCACTGCACATGGGTGGTGTCTTGGGGTCATGGTGCAGGGTGTGCTGTGCATCTAGGGGCTGATGTGCACTGTGGTTGTCAACCCCCTGTGAGTGACACTCTCCTCCTGCCAGTGGTTGTGCTGGGTGTCAGGGCTCTGCTATGCTTGTTGGCTTGTCCCCATGGGCACGTGGATCATCAGTCCCACCCCCAGTGCTGTGCTTGGGGTGTGCCGGTGTGGTGTGGGTTCTGCAGTGTTTCCTGTGCCCATGTGGCATGGCTGGCGGTGGGCCCAAGCCTGCCTCCTGGATGTGCAGTTCCATTGCTCTGGGGCTGTGCTTTAGCAGCTATGGCAGCTCTGGAATGTCAGCTGAGCTTCCATGGTTGCGCCATAGCGCAACATTTAACTCAACTTCTCCTTCCTGGGTTGTGATGGCGCAGTATGCAATATTCAGACATTGGTTGCTTAGCTGTTGCTCTGCTCCATGTTTGAATCGCACCTGTTATTCATTGCGCAACTGGTTTAATAACTTGCTCTACTTTTGCACCAGTTTTGACACAGTTTGAGATATCCAGGCCATGTGTTTATAAAATATAGATTTTGTTACACCAAGATGGAGTTTGGTGACCTCAGAGAAGGATGGCTCAGAACTGGTTTTAACTGCTGAGAGAACCTGGACAGAGACACAATATTATTTCTGACTGAAAGAAGGACATCAGCCCTGGAAGATCCAGAAGTAAGGACTTGAGACAAGATTAGTCTAAGAGTTATTATTTGTTGGAATCTGCACTTTTACCTGTTTGTTTTAAGGCTGTATGTGTTGGATATTATTGTTCTGTAATGATTTTCTGTTTTCCTATTTTAAAGTAAAGATATATTTTAAAACAGAAACTGCCTGGAGTGCCTTGACATTTCTTTTTATTTAAGTGAAGCTTTTAAAGGTTATAGTTGACACTGTGTTTAAGCTTATTGTTATACCAAACAGGGAAACAGATAGAGATCTCTAAAGTCTTGCATAGAGTTCTAAGGGTTCATTTTGTAGACCTGGTCAGGTGCTCGTAGGCAAAGATATCTGGCCCCCTGAAGACAGAATTATCTGAGCCTGATAATTGGGTACGCTAACAAGAGGTTATCAGTTTGAATCCCTCCACAACTTGAGACTAAGGTGACTCGAACCCACAAAACAGACAAGAGGGTTACCTTGTACTGTTCACTGTCCACAAATCATACACTCAGAGGTTGGCACTTTGGGAGTAGAGGGCTGACCAGTTGAGCGAATTTGTGACAGATTGGTTGGCAGTGGTGGCATAAAAAGTTTGGTGGTATAAGCTTCATTGTTCAGTGTGTCAGATTGAGACCGTTCAGGTCACTTGGAAAAAGAAAGGCAATGTTTTATTTAAAGGAAACAGAACTATATCCCTTGGCTTACAGTCAAAGTTCCTACCCATTTTATTTTTTTCTAATGTACCAGTCAGATTAGCGTAGTCAGGAAAGATGGCTTCCAATTACAACAGGCACACTGTAGAATACTTAAAACAGTCATGCAAGGACAAAGGAGTCCTGTTCGAGGTGAGAGCCAAAAAGTAGAACCTCATAGAGGCCCTGATGGTGGCAGATACCCAGAGCAGGGAGTCACAGACTGTGACTGAAAGGGACCAGACCTCGAGTGTGGCAGGACTAGAGGCCAGTGAGGGGTCCTGAGTTGATGAGGAGGACAGCAGGGCCACTGTCAGTGAAGGGCCACAGCAGCAGGAGAAGGTCACCAGTATCCTGAATCCAGAGGTACTCAAGCTGCAAATTGAGTTGCGTAGGATGAAACTGGAGGCAGAGCAAGAACAGAGTGAGGCAGACCGTGAGGCAGTGTGACAACAGAGGGAGGCAGACCGTGAGGAGCATGAGAGCCAGCGAGCTGCAGAGGAGAAGAGAGAGCGAGAATGCAGAGCTGCAGAGGAGAAGAGAGAGGAGCGTCAGTGGCAACATGAACTGGAGAAGCTATGACTCCAACCAGCGGCACCAGGGCAGGTAAGTGGCTTGGATTTAACTGGGATTGCAGGACTGGGTTACAAATTGAACTCCAAATTAATAGCTGAATTTAAGGAAGGGGAGGACATGGATACCTTTTTAAATTCTTTCAAAAAGTTTGTATTCAGGCTAAAATTCCTAGAGAGTCCTGGAGCTTCCAGCTATCCCAGCTACTTACCAGGAAAGCTCAGGATACATTGGGTCAAATGAACAATGAGGACAGTGATGATTGCAGAAAGTTAAAAGCTGCACTGTTAAACAAGTTTGAATTAACTGCTAAATCATACAGAGCTAAATTCCGTAAGCTCAGGAGAAGCCCTGATATGAGCTATGAGGAGCTAGCCATGAAACAACGTCAGTTTTTAAAACATTGGTGGGAAGGAATTGAGGCAAGCTCTGTTGATAAAATTGAAAATGTGATTTTATTAGAACAGTTTTATTGGACTTGCCCTGCAGAGCTAAAAACCTGGCTAGAGGACTGAGATCCAAAAACAGTACAATAAGCTGCTGAACTCTCGGACCGCTATGCCAAGAGCAGACCAGCTCTGAGAGCGAATGGGGCGAGTGTGGCAGCGCAGAAAGGGAAAAGCACACCTTCATGGCAGCTAAAACCCCCACTGCCTCCACCAAAACCAGTTAGCCCCAGGTTTCAACAAAAAGATTTATCTGAAGTAAGAAATGCATGTTGGCTGTGTGAGGAAACTGGGCAAATGTGACAGACAGTGCCCCAAAAGGTGAGCCATAACACACAACAGGGTGCTAGAAAAGAAGTTGGTTGTTGTGTGTCCCTGGAAGCATGCCAGTGAACATGAGGAAACACATGCACCCAGTCATAGTAAATGGTGTACAGACACAGGGTTAAGGGACACAGGGCATCCTGACATTGGTAAAGGTGAATCTCGTTACAGCCTGGTCAACTTATACCCAATAAATACGTAACTGTACAAGGGTTTACTGATGAAGAGAAAACATTGCCACTCACTAGTGTTCTCCTGGACTGGGGTGAAATAGGGGAAACTGTGCAATAGGTGGCTGTAGCCAAAACATTAGCAGTGGATGTGATCCTGGGTAACAATCTCCAACAGGGAGTGGTATGTGCAGTTACCCATAGCCAAGCAGCAAGAGAAAATAGTAGTTCCCTGAACCCCACAGAAACCAGTGTGGAAACCACTGAGAGGCTGGTTCCCCAGCCTGTGTCTCCAGATGGGGATACTGATAAAAAGGGGTTAGAAATTTCCCCAGTAGCAAGTAACCACACAGCTACAGAGGGTTACTCTGAAGAGGGAGGGGTGACCTCTTGTCAGAGGATTGGGATTGACAGTGATCCTGAGGGCACTGACGCTAGTGGTGGGGACCCTAGTTTAATGACTGAAGGACCTGCCCATGCCTTGGGAAGGTGTGAAGGGTTCGCAGCTGCTCGGAGAAGTGACCCTATTTTAGAGAAGCTGAGGGCTTAGGCAGACTCGAATGGTGCAAAGGGAGGTGCCGGCAGACATAAGGTTTATTGGGAAAATGGACTTCTGTATACACAGGCAGTACAGACAGAGGGAGGGATGCTAGGCAGGCAGCTTGTCATTCCCCAGGGATATCGTGAGCAGTTGCTCAAGGTTGCCCATGATATGCCCTTCTCTGGTCATCTGGGAATCGTGCGCACAATGCAGTGGTTGGCCCAGAATTTCTACTGGCCTAACTTCACCCAGCAGGTGAAGGAGTATTGCAGGTCTTGTCACCGGTGCCAAGAAATAGGGAAGGTGGGCAAGAAAACCCAAGCCACCCTGATTCCCTTGCCCATAGTGGAGGAGCCATTCCAGATGGTGGGAATGGATATTGTGGGGCCTTTAAATAACCCCAGCTCCTCAGGGAAGAGATTCATCCTGACTGTGGTGGATTATGCCACCTGGTACCCAGAGGCAGTCACCCTATCCTCACTGAGGACAGACCAAGTGGCAGATGCCTAACTTGGGATTTTCTCCCGTGTTGGGCTTCCGCAGGAGGTAATCACCGATCAAGGGGGTTCCTTCATGTCGGACCTAATAAAATGTTTATGGAAGAAGTGTGGGGTGATGCAGAGATGCACGACACCGTATCACCCACAAGCCAATGGACTTGTAGAACAATTCAATGGTACCCTAAAGTCAATGCTTCGGGCATTTGCTGAACAGCATGGGAGGGACTGGGAGAAATACCTTCCCCACCTGTTGTCTGCATACAGGAAGGTGCCCCAAGAGTCAACAGAATTTTCCCCCCTCGAACTGTTGTGTGGACGCTGGATACGTGGGCCCCTAGACTTGATCTGGGAGGGCGGAGAAGGCAAGCATGCCACCCAGGGAACTCCCATTGTGGATTATGTTCTACGGTTTAGGGAAAGGCTGAACGAGCTTATGGGGACAGCCCAGAACCTGGCAGCTGCCCAACAGAAACAAAAAGTATGGTATGATCACAGAGCCAAAGCTCACTCTGACATGGTGGGTCAGGAAGTCATGGTCCTTTCCAGTCCAGAAGGACAAGCTGCAAGCTGAGTGGGCAGGACCGTACAAAGTGGTTAGGAAGGTAAATGACGTGAACTACATTGTGGAGTTACCTGACCATAGACAGACCGACAGGATGTACCATGTCAACATGATAAAATCATATACAAATAGGGGCTGACATGGTGTTTGCAGTGTGTAGTCATGGGGAGGGATGGACAGGAGACCCCCTTCTGGACTTGCTGGAAGAGAGTAAACGGAAGTCCTCTGTGGAGACCATAAAATTCTCCCAGCTGAACCCGGACCAGATCCAGAAAGTGAGGAAGTTTTAGCAGACTTTGCCCCTTGTTTAGTGCCAGGCCCAGACTAACCCCCTAGCAACACACAATGTGAGACAGGGACACAGAGCCCACACTGGCAGACAACATATTGGTGTCAGAGGCTGTCCAAAAGGACATTAGGAGGGAATTGGAGGAGTTGCTGGATTTACAGGTAATCCAGAGATCCCACAGTCCCTGGGCCTCACCAGTATTCCTTGTACCCAAGCCAGATGGCTCAACTTGTTTCTGTGTGGACTATCATGGACTGAATGCAGTCACGAAGGCAGACACCCACCCGATGCCCCGGACGGGCAAACTCTTGGACAAGTTGGGGGGGTGACCTACCTTGCAACCATTGACCTGACGATGGGGTATTGGCAGGTAGAGTTGATGGACAGAGCTAGGGAGAGGTCTGCCTTCATCACTCCAATAGGCTTATTTGAGTTCAAAGCATTGCCTTTCAGAATGAAAGAACGCCTCAGCCACTTCTCCAAGGTTGGTGAACCAGGTGTTAAATGGTGCTGAGGAGTACGCCGTGGCATACCTGGATGACATTGCCATCTTTAGTACCAACTGGGAGGAACACCTGTCACACCTTAGGAAAGTGCTGGCCAGAATACAGAGGGCTGGGCTCACTGTCAAAACCAAGAAGTGCCAGGTGACCATGGGACAGGTGGCATACCTCTGGCATGTGGTAGGCCAGGGACAGCTCCATCCTAACCAAATAAAAATAGAGGTAATACAGGCATGGCCCAGATCAGAAACTCAGAAGCAGGTCAGGAGTTTTGTCGGGACAGCCAGGTACTATAGAAAGTTTGTACCCAATTACAGTGCCCTGGCTGCACCCTATCTGACCTGACAAAGAAATGGATGCCAAAGAAAATTACCTGAGGCCCAGCCTGTGAGGAAGCCTTTTCCAAACTAAAGGAGGCACTGTGCAGTGCTCCTGTTCTGACAAGTCCCAACTATAGCAAACCTTTTATAGTTCAGACAGATGCCTCAGATGTGGGTATTGGGGCAGTCCTGAGTCAGGTATGCAGCCAAGGGACTGAACACCCTATCGCATACCTGAGGTGGAAGCTGCTCCCCAGGGAACAAGTGTACTCCATGGTGGAAAAGGAGTGTCTTGCTCTAGTGTGGGCCCTAAAGAAATTGGAGCCATACTTGTATGGGCAACCCTTTGTGGTGCAGACTGACCACAACCCCCTGGTTTGGTTGATGCAGATGGGGAAACAACAATGATGGACTGCTCAGATGGAGTCTTGCTTTACAAGGGTATGATTTGAAAATCGTACATAGGGCCAGAGTCAAGAATCAGAACTCAGATGGGCTGTCTAGAGTCTATGAGGAGTGAACTGATTTTGGAAGCTCATCCAATGTAGGGGATAGAGCCCCCAAATTCAGTCTAGGTGGGGAGGAAGTGTGACATAGACAGCCAGTTCTGAGTGCTGTATCCATTTTTATTACATATAAAATATGTAATGGGAAGGTCAATTTGAGAAACTACAGTCTTGCTGAACTGACACATCAAACCCCCCCTCCCCCAGGGATAAGTTCAAAGGACAGGACATAGCTAAACTGCAGATATCTGGGGTGCAATTATCTTGTAATTTGCTTTCATCACAGGAAATGAAATTAGCTATTCAAGGACATTCTCAGGGAAATCCTTTGATGTGCCCTAGGTGTCCTGAGAAAAGGGACACTGGCCAGTGTTATCATTAACCTCCAGGAACCAGCTCATTTCATCAAAGAGGTTGATGTCTGGGCAAAGCAGGACCCAGACAAATTTGAAGGTCCAGTATCTATTCCCCGGAACCCTTGAATTACATCAAAGAGACCTTTGATGTGTAGATATAAGGCCAGATGGGATTAAAGAGTCAGATACACTTTGCTTTGAATACAGTGACTTATATCAAAGAAACTTTTGATATGTATGTGTAGTAGAGCACAAACCGGTTTTGGCCGGTTAACCTGAGAGAGGAAAGTCAGTGAGGTCACCTATTATGTTTTTTTAAATATTTTATATAGACATAATGTGTTATAAAATACAGATTTTGTTACACCAAGGTGGAGTTTGGTGACCTCAGAGAAGGACGGCTCAGAACTGGTTTTAACTGCTGAGAGAACCTGGACAGAGACACAATATTATTTCTGACTGAAAGAAGGACATCAGCACTGGAAGATCCAGAAGTAAGGACTTGAGACAAGATTAGTCTGAGAGTTATTATTTGTCGGAATCTGCACTTTTACCTGTTTGTTTTAAGGCTGTATGTGTTGGGATATTTTTGTTCTGTAATGATTTTCTGTTTTCCTATTTTAAAGTAAAGATATATATTTAAAAAGAAACTGCCTGGAGTGCCTTGACATTTCTTTTTATTTAAGTGAAGCTTTTAAAGGTTATAGTTGACACTGTATTTAAGCTTATTGTTATATCAAACTGGGAAATGGATAGAATTCTCTAAAGTCTTGCATAGAGTTCTAAGGGTTCATTTTGTAGACCTGGTCAGGTGCTCATAGGCAAAGATATCTGTCCCCCTGAAAACAGAATTATCTGAGCCTGATAATTGGGTATGCTAACAACAGGTTATCAGTTTGAATCCCTCTAGAACTTGAGACTAAGGTGACTTGAACCCACAAAACAGACAAGAGGGTTACCTTGTACTGTTCACTGTCCACAAATCATACACTCAGAGGTGGCACTTTGGGAGTAGAGGGCTGACTGGTTGAGCAAATTTGTGACACCCTGCATATTCCTATCATTGCTGTATATCATATAAGCCTGTTTAGTTATGTAATGTAGTCTTTTCTTTGAAAACAATAAAAAGTTTACCACAAATTAAACTATACGGATTGAGGATTCAGTCACAACAAAAGAAGGTGCAGATAGGCATAATCAGCATAATAAGAAAAAAAATCACATGAATTACTCCTGGATAAATCATATGAAGGCAGCTCATGGACTATGAGCACAGAGAGCTTTAAAATGCCAGATATGGCAGGAATTACTTGGGATGCATTACTTCTGCTTAGAGATCCCTTCAATGCACCCGTTATGTTATATCAACTGTTGGTGGAAATAAAACAAGATCTAGCATTTTTAAAAGGGATCAGCAAAGACAATAAAATAAAGTTAGGGGAACGTGAAAAATATAATAATAGAATAGACAGAATGGGTAGTACAAATGATGCGGAAGGTACTGGTGGGAAAATACAAACACAGATACCTTTGAATCTAAAGGAAAGACAGGCATTAGAGACACTAAACAGGAATACAGTTCTTGCTGAAGATGAATGTGCTAATCCCTTTATAGCAGGACTGTCCAACCTTTTTTGGGTTGGGAGCAACATTTGAAATTTAAGAACTAGGGGAGAGTAACATCACCATGCGGCAAGTGCCGTTCAACATGTGCACACCATATTAGTCCCATATTTAATATTTTTACATACACACACACATATATATATAATTTAAAATAAATAATGACAGCTTTAGTCAATAGTAATTTTGTAATCAGCTTTTATTAAATATTTATAAAAACACTTAAAAAAAAAACAAATCTGTATTGTAATTATATCTATTCCAGTATGAGCTTAGGCACTGCATATTATCAGCCAGCTTCATGTAGTTTGGTGTGTAGTGTGTCATTACCATTTTCATGCAGTTGTTAAGGTGGTCATCAGTCAAACTTGACCTTAACTTTGATTTATTATTTTCATTGCTGAAAATCCCACTTCACTTAGGTAGGTAGATCCAAAATAGACACTTAATTGAAGAAACAACTGTTTCAGAAGAGAAATCTGAGTTCATCCATTAATGTCCAGAAGTCTTCCTGAGATGATCTTGCCTTTAATTGCACATCTGTCTGCAAGTCTATTATTTCAATTTTAAATTGTGTAGAATTAAGTTTAACCATCGTAAGATTTCATTGGCAGTTTTGCTTATATCAGTCACAGTAAATAGGCTAGTGATGAAAATGGCAACTGGCTTTATTCTTTTAAAGTCAGAAAATCTTCTGTAAAGTCCTTGGCTAGCCTGTCCAGATTTGTTCCATACTTTGTGTGATCAAATTCTATACCTACTTCCACTTCCTTTTCTAGGCTGGAAAAATTATGAAAAGACCCTTGCTGAATCTGGTTCATCCACAGCTCTAGCTTCATTTGAAATGCACTTACAGAGCCAATCATTTGAATCACTGTTTCCCTTCACCTTGCAATTCTAGATTAAGTACATTAAGTTTAGATTTCAGATATGTAAATAAAGCCAAATCACTCAGCCAGACAGGATCACTAAGTTCTTTATAATTATCTCCACTTGATTCCAAAAACTGACATATTTCTGTAAGTAGATCTTGGAATCTTTTCAAAACTTTCCCTTTGCTTAGCCACCTAACCTCAGTGTGCAAAAGCAGGCAGCTGTATTGTGCATCAAGTTAATCTAACAGTGTTTTAAATTGCCTGTACTATCGTGGTCTTGCTCTGACTGAGTTCACAATTTTCAACACCACATACTAACATTCAATTACTTTTGTGTACAGTGATTGCTGGTGAATTATACAATGATAGGTGATGAATTTTGGGAAGCTAGAATCTTTTCTGTAGAGTGATAGAAAACCTACATGTGCACCTAACATTGAAGGGACACCATCAGTGGTGACTGAAACCAGTTTATTCAGTAGCACCTCTATTGCCTCCATGCATATTTTGAATTCTTCGAAAATGTCTTCTCCATGAGTCTTGCTTTCTAGAAGAATTATTTTCAGTAGTTCATCTTTGCAAGTGACATCCTGAAACACCATTCTAACAAACACAATTAATTGTGTAGTGTCAGTATTATCAGTTGATTCATCCAGTTGTAGACTGATAAACTTGCAAGCTGATAGATTCCTTTTTAAGTGCCCCTCGACATTGTTTGACATTGCTTTTATCCTTTTGCAACAGTGTTCCTTGAAAGATGGACATCTTTAATTGCATTTAGAATTTCTGATTTATTTTTTAATCTGCAAATAATGTGTTTCCAGCTGCAAGTAAACAATCCTTCACTATGTCACCATCTTCAAATTTTTTTTCTCTTTTTGGCCAGTATTTCTGTTATCTTGAAAGAAGGCATGGTAGCAGCTTTAGAATTGATTGCAGACTTGGTAAAACTGGCTTGTTGTGCATTCAGGTCAAGTTTCAATTCCTGTAATTTGACTTTTCTCAGTTTGCTATGCTGAGGGTATTCTATGTCAAATCCTGTGTGAGTTGATTCAAAGTGAACCTCCATATTGCACTTCCTCCCTACAGTCATGCTGGCATAGCATATTAGGCAAACACATTTTCCATTTACGTTTATAAAGAAATACTGCTCCTCCCATTCATTTTTGAAGTTCTAAGAATATATTCTTTACTCTTTTGGGGGTGGTTGACTAGAAGCCATTGTAGCTGTGAATAATAAAATGCACATTTCAGAAACCCTGGAATAGGATAAGTAGGATATAACTTTAAACAAGCTTTGTTGCTTTGAACATGAAGCATTTATATGCCCTCCCCCCAAAAAAACACTCACATCAAATAAGTGTTAAACTTTAAATGAGCTTCTCCATAAACACATTTTCGAAACCCTGGAATGGGATATGCAGCAGGTAACTTTAAATGAGCTTTGTTGCTTTGAACATACAGCATTTATATGCCCCCCAAAAAAAACACACAACAAAGAAGCATCAGACTTTAAATGACCTTCCCCATAAACACACATCATTCTGCTTTGTTGCACCTCTTCACCTCTCCCTTAATAGGTGCTCACAGCATTATATGAACCCCTCAACACACATCTAACAAGCACTGCTCTGCAGCATGAAGCTTTAAATAAGATTCCCCCCAAAGCCACATCATTCTGCTTTGTTGCACCTCTCCATTAATATGTGCTGACATTGTTATATCCCCCCCAAACATAGCACTGCTTAAATGAGCACGTCTCCACCTCTCCCTTAATATGTGCTCTGCTCTTATGAAAAACAAATTTACTTACTGGGAGGCAGCAAAATGGTTTGACTGAAAAGCCAGACAGCCAGCCTTAGTGGTGTAGAGTTGTGGATTTGATGCTCTGGTATCTTGAACCACAAAACTGTAGCAGTGTGGTAGCAGCAACAACTAATGAATGTTTTCCTCCTGAGCAAGATTCACCGGATCACTCCTCGAGGTGCCCAACTTCGAGGATCAGCCCCGCACTGGGAACAACTGATAGTATCCGCCAAGAGTGGAAGGAGCAAAATAAAAAACAGATAGACTCAACTAACAGCCTGTAGCATGTTTTACTTGCTGAGACAGACCACAAAAAAAATGAATGCCCTCAGCAGTCAGCACACAACAAATCAGAGTGCAGTTTAATGCCACAGGTAAATTAAGCACAGCAGCTGTCAGTAAGGAATTATTTTTTAACCAGGAGAGACACACTAAGCTGAAAGCTTGTTTACAGGTGCAACCTGGGAGCACAAGAATGTTAAGTGACTTGCACAGGGTCACACAGTATGCAAGTGGAGAATGTGGAATTCAAACCCAGATCTCCAGGTTTGCAGCTCAGAGCCTTAAACCGCTGTGCTATACTTCCTCCTAAATGACCCACCTGATGTTAATTGTAGGTCCATCAGACCACTGAATTGTAGCACTTGTGGAAATCAGACTACAATTAAATGGAATACAATTAAAAACTTAACACTGAACTTGGCTATGTTTGGAGTAACTGTTACAGTCTGGGGTGTGCTAATTATCTCTCTCTCCAGGCAACTATTGCCATTTGTACCTAATCTAGACAAAGACTACACTTATAAATGCAGACAGGGGTGAAAGAGAGACAACAAGAATCAACAGGGAAGCATAAATAAAGGTCTCACCAAAGGCAAATGTGTTAATTCCTCTATAGACAGTATAAATAATATAAGCAGAGAAATGTCAGAATGTATCATGCTTCTTGACAAAGAAGTAAGGGAAGACAGCATTTGTAAGGAGTGGAAAAACAAATACACAGAAATATGGGAAAAGGGAGAAAGAGACAGGAATGTAAGTGCAATAAGAACTGCAAGTCACCAAGAGAAGGGAAGCAGAAGAGTAGGAAGAAACAGGCCAGTCAAAAGCTTTTAAATAGTATAAGGTTGAGCAACAACAATACAGAATTGGAACAAGAACAAAAACATAAAACACAGCAACAATTAAAACAACAACAGTATATCATTAGGAGGTGAGAACAGAAAAGTGTAGGGTGTGACACTGTAACAAGAGACATTTCACTTGATAGAGCTAACATAGGGAGAAAATAGATACAAATATCAGAGACAGTGTGCAATAACAAAAGGATACATCAGGGACCCCTAAGAAACAAAAAAATAAATAAGAATAAAACAAAGGGCAAAAAAAGGGGATTAAGAAGGGGAAAAAAGTGACCACTGCTAAGAAAGAGAGTACTAATAAAAGAGGGGTAGGAGAACAGGAGATAGCACAAAAGCTGAAAAAGCATTGGAACTAATGCCAATAAGGCACAAGAAAGCAGTAGAAGGAAAAGAATAGGGGAATTGTGAGAGGGATTTGGGGGATTCCTGCAGAAAACAAAGAGTACAGATTATACCCTACCATTGTACAGAGTCACATGCATGCCTAATGAAACAGCTGACAATTTATCGACAATGATTAAGAAACTGCTGCTATTGGCTGCACATGTGTGTTGGACCTAATCAGTATCATCAGACTGATGCCAAATTCAGAACTTGTCCTGTTTGTGTCAGATCAATTCTATGTAATGAAAGCAATTTCCAACAGGAAAAAAAGAGATAGAGGATCTGGGCATGGAAATAGGTGAAGTAACTATACTTAGTGACCTATTCTCTGAGTTCTACAAAACAAGACATAATGTAACAACTAACCAAGATGCAATGGTGTCTCTATTTGTCTTAAAGCAATTACATAGAGAAAACAAAAAAAAATATTAAAAGGTATAATATCAGATACTTTGAATACACTTTTGAATACCCACGTGTGCAACCAAGAAATTAAAAATGTGAATAGATAGGAGTATAATGGTCAAATAACTATGTGGGTGAAGAGGAGAGTGCATCTGGAATTACTGGAAGATAAACAGAGTCCTAGATGAGCTGGGCATTTTTATCCATATAGAAGATGATCTATTAAAAGAAAAGGACAGTGCTGACAACCCAAATATGGAAAAAAGGCTCACAATGGGAAATAATGATTGAGACTACAAACAAATATGAAATTCTGGCTGATAACGTGCAGGGACTAACAACATTAAGCACACTAGATGGGAGGCCATAGGGACTTTATGATAAATAAACTTCAGCCAAAATATGCAAAGTGACCAACTATAATGCCACCAAAACAACCAACAGACCAGCCCTGTTACTTTTCTGGAACTCTTCAGGTTTAGGAGATAAAAATAGGGGGTCCAGAAGAAGGTCAGTACCTACAAAAATTTGATTATATAGATTATATATACATACAGGAAACATGGTGACTGGAACCACTGTCCTAAATGGATATAAAACATACTGGAAAAGTGCCAGGATATGGAAAAAATATGGCAGAAGTACAGCGGGACTAGTTACCTTGTGCAAATTAAATAATAATTTAAGAACGGAAAAATACAACACTGGCAATGAAAGCTTATTAGAAATAAAATTCTTTGATGGAAGTAAAGATAACCTTTTTCTTTTTTTTTCCTTTTTTTTTTTATTGCAATTTCCAGTTAGTATAAACAGATAACAAATGGCATGTATCATGTTTATCAATCAAGGCAACAATTGTAAGCCACATGTAGATCAACATCACAGTATGAGACCTATACCTTACTGATTCCTCCTTCCCTGCCACCCCTACCCTTCCCCTGATTCCCCAGTCTGCCACCGGCTTAATAATTATAGCCTTATATAAACTAAATTATTTATGCTACTAAAGCATTACTGAACTAAGAATTCCATCCCCCCGAATCATTAATTACTTATTAGCAAAGCGTATAGAGGCTCCCATCTCTTTGCATACTTCTTTGTGCTTTTGGCCAATTTAGCAATAATGTACTCTGCTTGCAAAGCAAACATTATCGATGAAACCATTCTAGGTAAGTAGGGACAGCAGGGTCCTTCCATTCCTTAATATCACATTTTAGCACATGCTGAAATCAAGGCCATGTGAGCTCTCTGGTTGCGCCCAGGTATCAATGTGTATTCTCCAATTATACATATTTCAACTCGAAAGAACTCTGTCAAGGCCAAAAGGAATTTAACCTGCTCTCTATGCTTCGCCAAAAGAATTATTTTCTACATGACCATAACATATGAATCATATCAGCCCTCCTGTTGACATCTAGGACAACAACTGTTTTGCTGAAGACCAAATCGAAATAGTTTGATGGGGAATAATATAGGTTGTGAAGTATACGGAATTGCATATATCTATATTTATCCCATCTTAGGTACCCTATAAAGATGTACCCAAACATGAGGCCAATCAATAGGACTAATACTGGTCCGAGAAATCTTGTCCCAATAGGTAAGACAGTGATTGTCCCTAGGCCTATCATTGATCTGAGAAAATTATATGAAAATGATATTACATGTGAGAGAGAATGGTATCTAGATATGGAATTAGTTTCCTAGATAAGGCGTCATGCCACCCTTTGCTCCAAAATGCTGCCTCAATGAATGTACTAATTGCAAATATTTGAAAATTGTGGTTCCCTCCCAGTGAAACCGGGCGCAACCATCTTGAAAAGAGATAATTCTCTGATCAAAAAGTAACTGTTCCACCCTCTCCACACCTATCTGGGGCCAGAATGTCTGGGCTTTTATTGGTTTACCAGCGATTCGGAAATTGGGATTACCGAATATAGGCTGTGCTATATCTTTCACTCTATGCACTTTAAGAAAAGCGCTAAGTTGTTGCTGGGTCCGAGCCAAGGAGAATAAGGGGGTATCTTGCAAATTTTTAGGAAATTTCCTTTGTGGGATAAATGGTAGGGCCTCTGGTACCCACCCCATGTCCTGGCAAAGATCTCGCTCTATCTTAATCCAGGAAGGTGGTTGACAGTTATCTTGACTAGGCCGCAGCAAGTGTCAGATTTGAGCCAAGTATATTGCTAAATAATAAATATAAAAGTTAGGTACCTGTAGACCACCCTCTAGTTTCCTCGCTGTGAGTTTTAGATAACTTTTCCTAGCCTTTTTGTTTTGCCACATAAACTTACTCAGAACTCCATGCAGCCGAGTGAACCATGAATATGGTAGTGTTAGGTTCAACATTTGAAGTGGATATAACAGCCGTGGCAATACATTCATTTTAATAACATTCGCTCGACCCCAAGGAGTTAATGGTAATTTATCCCACCGTTTAAAATCCTCTGTCAAGTTCTGAACCAGATTATCTAGGTTAAGTTGCCTCATAACCTTTGGGGAAGGGTGAATATAAATACCGAGATATTTCATCTTGCTCTGACTCCATTGTACTCCCAGATGCATCACCTCGGCTTTCACAGTATGTTTATTTAGGGGAAGAATCTCAGTTTTGTCCAGGTTTAACTTATAATTTGAGAAGGCTTCAAATTGTGTTATAATTTGGAATACCTTGGGCAATGAACGTCCAGGATCAATAACATGTAGCAACAGGTCATCCACATACGCTGAGACCTTATATTCATCATGACCTACACGTATACCCTGACCATTGTGGAAGATTAATCTTCCTGATAAGAGGTTCTAAGTATAAATTAAATAAATAAGGTGACAGAGGGCAGCCTTGCCGTGTACCTTGTGTCAAGGTAAATGGGCAGGACATACTTGCCGTTACATTGTATTCTGGCCGATGGGATGGTGTATAGTATCTTAATCCAGTTTATAAATTCCTCAGGTATTCGGTATCTAGGAAGTAAAAGAAAAGATATTCCCATGATACTCTATAAAGCCTTCTCCATCCAGGGATACAAGACCGCGGAAGTATCTAGGTCCCTGACGCGGAGAGAGATATGCCAACTTCCTAAGATGATCTGAAGAGTGTCTATTTTTAACAAAGCCTACTTGTTCAGGACTAAGAAGATGTTCCCACACCGGGGTGAGTCTTGTCGAGAGAATTTTACCTAAAATCTTAAAATCTATGTTAATAAGGGAGATTGGTCTGTAGCTGGACATTCTGAGAGGGTCTCTATTCGGTTTGGGGATGAGAATTATAGTGGCCGACGATAATGAAGAGTCTGACAAACCATTTTGAAATAAATAGTTGAATGTATCAAGTAATATGGGTGCTATGGTGTCCTTTAAAGCTTTATAAAAGTTGGTTGTGAAGCCATCTGGCCCAGGAGATTTATCAATTGCAAGAGTGTCTATGGCCTTACAAACTTCAGATATTGTAATAGGGGATTTTAATAAGTCTATCTGTGAGTCATTTAAAACAGGTAGTGTAATTTCTTGAAGAAATAAGTCCATCTGACATAAAGAGAACTGATTAGGAGGGGCTGTATAAAGCTCTTGGTAGTATTCTTGAAAGGCCTTTACAATGCTTGAGGGTGAATTAAGAAGAATACCTGAGAGGGAATAAACAGATGGGATTATTCTCTCAACTAATTGAGTGCGTAAGCGTAGAGCTAATAGTTTACCGGCCTTTTCGCCTTGATCAAAATATTTGATCTTTGAGCGTGTAATCATAAATTCCGCTTTTTCAGTAAGTAGTTTATTATATTGGGTTTGAAGAGATTCCAGTTTAACCCAGTCCTCGTCTGGGAAATTGGAGAGAGGGACCTTTCTAATTCGGTGATCTGATGTATTTTGAAGCTACTTCGCTCTCCTTTGCTTGTTACATATGGTTGATAGGCTGATTATTTCACCTCTCAGGGCACATTTGAGGGAGCCCCACAAAATATCTTTCCTGGACACAGAGGAAGCATTATTCTCCATATACCTTTGGATAAAATAATGTAGCGCTTCTATAAGTTTGTCCGAGTTTAGAATCTGGTTGTTAAATCTCCAAATTCGGTCTCCACGATTATTTTGGAATAAATCAACTTGGAGATAAACCAACCTATGATCTGAAATAGCCTGAGATGAATATTGGACTTCATTGACCCCAGGATTACAATCTATTGATAGAAAAAGTAATCTATTTGGGAATAAGTATTGTGAGGAATAGAATGAAATGAATATTCCCTCTCTTCTGGGTTCGCAATCCTCCAGGGATCTACTAGTCCCAGGGTGTAACTTAATTCGTGTAGAGCTCTCTGACCGGGAGATAAACGTGGCCTAGTGGCCCCCGATCTATCTAAGGTGTTTGAGAGCACTGTGTTCCAATCACCCCCCAGTAAGGTTGGCAATTTGGTCCAAGACGCTAGTATGGTCGTTATGGAAGTAAAGAATTGTGGGTCATCCGAATTTGGACCATAAACCGAGCCCATTATCACTTCTGTATGAATCAACAGACCCCTCACTATGACATATCTACCATCAGGATCTGCTATAGATTGTAGTAATTGGAAGGGCACCCTCGAGCTATGAAATAGCCACCCCCTCTCTTAGTTTCTTTGCCTGCAGCATATACTTGCCCCACCCAGTTTCTATGAAAATAGTTTGAGTTTGTTAACCTAAGATGTGTCTCTTGGAGAAGGCTATGTCAATCTGTAGATTCTTAAGATGAACTAAAATTTTGGAGCGTTTAGCGGGGAGTGCGCTCCTTTAATATTCAGGATCCGTATCTCAATCCCATTGTGGATCTTAATTAACATAAATTATAAATAGCCAGATAATTTTGCTAAGACAGTAGCAGGTATGGTAAATCAGTGTATCGGTCCCTGGTGGCAGACAGCCCCCCCTGTTCTACCCTCCCCTCCTCGCCCTCATATAACATTAAAGACTAAATCTAAACCATAATAAAGTGGATATATCATCCATCCCCCAAAGTCGTAACAATGTAAACATTTCCAGTAACATGAATCAAAATCACTAGTCGCATCCCCCCGAAAAAGACGAAAATTACTTGTTATGCTAAATATAAAATATCCAAGAACCCTATACAAGCATAATTGCAGCAAATAACCATGCCATGGGGCGGATTTGACTGTGATGCCCCTCCCTATACGTCTGTAGCACATAATGCACTGTCAGTGTGCCATTTGCTGACCAACCACCCCACACACTCTTATCCTCACCTTAAGAGGCTTGTTATTACTCCAATCTATTCTGCACCCTCAGGTGTATGAGTAAGCAAAACATAATGTAATACACAGAAATATATGCATTGATTAGGTGTTAAATTTCTAACCCAACTCTAGCATGGGTTAACCAGCACAACATGCTCCATCTAGCCACTAATATATTGGCACCCATGGCAGGAGCGTGAGACCCATTAAGTAACGAGGAAAAAAAAAAACCCCACACCCAAACCTCCAACTCTGTAGGGTGCAACCCCATTTAATCTTGGCCTTTCTGAATAAACCTTGGGGAAATAAACACCCCCAAGTCTAAATATACCAAGTGAAATTAAGATGAGAGTATCCCAACAAAAAAATTGTGATGACAGCCTTTCTTGGTAAAAGTAAGAGCCCATCTTGTACTCTGACCAAACTCCATGGAGTTCAAATGAAGACGAAAGAAGAGAAGGAAAAAGAGAAACGAAGAAAAAGAAAAAGAGTAAACGCCAGCGCAGGTTGAGCGATCCTTTGGGGTGCAGTGTCTTTAAAAGTCTAGCACGAAGAGCGGAGCAGAATGTTCAAGTCCCCCACGCCCCCTGCATGATGCAACTTGGCTTCCCACTTGTGTTGATATAAGCAACAATTAGTCTGTCGTATCTAGCAGGTTTTTGAATTTTCTGCCAGAGCTGTAGTTCGTCGCAAGCTCCAATCCTCAACACGTCATTACCAAAGTTAAGAGCCGCTGCTTGATCCTCTTGCACGGTACTTGCCCCCAGACTCATCTCTGCCCAACTAGATGTCCTATCTCCGTGGAGCTCTGTTAATCAGCCGGGGACCGTGCTTAAAAAAAAGAAAAAAAAAAAGGGTAAACATAGAGCCCAATATACACAGCGACGAACCATTGCTCACAACTGCTCAATAACACAAACTAACGTCGCAGGGTTCCATGGACTTACTTCCCAGCGCATGAAATGTAGCTAGGGTAAGAATACAAAAACAACTATAGTTAAATTAAATCATCACTCGTGGAAATTAACTACAGCAACCTATCTTCATCCGTTGCTATTACGTTGTCATTCGTAAATGTTTCCTACAGCAGTCCATCTCTATCCATTGTTAGTCCAGTACATTAGCCAGATCTTTCAGCTGATGTAATTTTCAACAAATTGCAAAGAGGTCAGGCAAGAGAGATTGCAGTGCTGGAAGTGCCTGCTGGGCACCTTCAAAATTATGCCAAGAACCAGCTAGCTTTAAAGCGAGACGTGGCGGGTATGTAACTCTGTATTGGATCCCCGCAGCAATTAATTTCGTTACAATTGGATGGTATTCTGCTCATCTCTGTCTAACAGTGACCGGTAGATCCTGTGTGAAACGGAGTTGCCGACCTTCCCACAGCACTTGATGTGACTCTGGTCTGTCTTCAACACATGCCATTTATCTTGATAGTTCAAAAATTTTATTATGAGTGGTCGAGGAGATTTTCCCATTTGGGTTTAGGCGCGAGGGGCGGTGCGCTCGCTCAGTTACATATGTGGAATTATTCGGAGATGGCCCAGCAACTTAACAAGTAGCTTTTGAAGAAAGTAATGGGCATTGCACCTCCGCATCCTCTGGCAGACCCATTATAAGAATGTTATTACATCTGTTTCTACCCTCTAAGTTTCCAGCTTAGATTCCATTTTCTGCTGCTTGCTCTGATACTCACTATATCATTTTCAGTCACCTCTACCCGTTTCTCTACCGATGTTATCTGGACCAAATTATCTGATGTGGCTCTTTTCATTTCTGCCAAGTCGCTTCTGAGTGATTTTAACTCCGCTGTCAGCTCTTGCATGGCAGATTTAAAAGGTTGCAGCTCTTCTAAAAACCGTTTCTCCGTTAGTGGGGCATTTGATTGCGCATTGGAGGAGCCCCGACAGACTTCTGCATAACCTGGCTGGGATTTCGATCTCTTCGCTCCCTTTTCTAGCGTGGATGGAGGTGTGTGGGGTGGAGGAGCCTGTCTCATTTCAGCTTCCATTGCGGCCTAGGCCAAGACACCTCTATGCTGCCACGAACCAAAGCTTCTCCGTAGGTCCAATTTCTCCTCCGGTAATTGTTGGATGGTGGGTCAGGCTGCCGGTAACCACTTATCAGTTGTTGTGAGGATTAAGAATTTGTTAAATCACTAAGTAAAACAGCTCTTCGGGGGGGAGGAGATCAGCCGAGCTGCTTCCACTACAGTGTCATCACGTGACTCCGTCAAGATAACCTTTTTCTAATAAATTTATATACTCACCCTTGGAAAAGTGAATATAGTGACAAGGACTGGGTAAAACACCTGAACAATTATTGGATACATTACAACAAGATTGCCCCACAAGTAATATTATTATAGCAGGGATATGGATGCAAAAGTTGGAAACCTGCAGGGCATATCTCAGGGTGTCTCAGTTCCATCTTCCAAGTGGGGACAGGAGTCATTCTCTCAAACAGAGAACTCAAAGATCAACTGGTAAACAAAATGGGTATAGAAATCCATAGAGCACTAACAGATTTTACATTACTAAATGGCTGAGTAGCAGGAGATATACAGGGGAACTTCACTTTTATGAGGGTAATGGCTCCTTAGTTATTGATTATATCTGGATAAATATGAATTTGATCCCTCATTGTCTAAGACTAGAAATAGTATTAAAGCCAGAAAGTCAGCATTCTGCGCTGGCACTAAAGCTTAAAACAACAGGGAAGTATAAAAATAAAATGTGCATAGCACCCCTTGAGATAAAGAAAAGGAGCTGTGTAGGGTGGAAGACTATAGAAGGGAGCAAATTTTCTCTGCACTCTTGGCAGCAAGGGGATCTTAACAGACTTACAAATAATTCATTAAAAAAATGGTAGATGAGACAATACTAACAGCCTTTAGTTCAGTCATGGGAACAATCTCAAGTACAATCATGAATGAAATAAATATCAGCAGCGGAGAAGGTTATATATGGTATAACTATGAATGCCATAGGGCTAAGAATGCACTAAACAGACAGCTAAGAAAGCTAAAACAAAATCCTGATATAAATAATAACAAAATAATGAATAATTTATGTAAAGAATACAGGAAAGTACTAAAGAAAACAAAGACAAATATATACAACAACTCTGGACAGAATTAGAAAAAGCTATACGGGTGAAGGACTCCCCAAAATTTTGGGGTATAGTGAACAAAGGTAGGAGGGTCAACAAGAATGAACCAGAGGTACATATTAAAGCAGAAGCCTGGATAAAACACTTTAAAAATGTATTCTATAAAGAGGAACACTGTTATCTCGAAACACTAGCTAGATATAGTACATCAGGACCATGGTTAAAGCCAGAAAAGCAAATACCATCTGATGAGCTAGAAAAAGCATTAGACTTATTCCATAGCAACAAGACCCTAGGGTCTGATGGAGTACCAATAGATTTAATATGGAAAGCCAAGTTCCTCTGGATACCCTTCTTGCTAAAACTCTTTAACTTTATCTTGGAAAGAGGTAAGGTCCCAAATAGCTGGAAACTCAATATTTATTGTACCACTATACAACAAGCATTTGTCAATGCTGAATGTTTGCTGGCTGGTATTAGCATTGGAAATGCAGGAGTTAGACAGATGAGAGTAATGGCAGTGAAGTATTGAACTTCACGCCAATCCCACCTCCAACCTGCTGAGATGGACAGGCATTGGGGTATGTGTTTGGGTTGTCTCCCATAACATTCATGCCGTTTCACCTTACCCTGTCCTGCAGACACTGACAAGTGTTTAGGTGTGCCTTGGAGTGTTCGGCTTTTTAGTCACCCCACTCCATAAGAACATAAGCTGAAATGGGTGCAATATAGGAGAATGGGATGAACTCTAGGGCTGAAGAGTCCAAGGCACACCTCAATGCCTGTCACTGGCTACAGAGTGGGGGAGTAGAATGGCATGAGCATTACAGTCAACAATCCAAAGGCACACCCCTGAGGCCTGTCAGTCTGTACAGGGTGGGACCTTATGGTTAGAAACCCTAACACCTGGGTGTTTGTTGGTATTTGCACTACAAATTTTCAACATAGCCTTTTTGTGACCCCCACCTCATGAAAGCATTTGAGACCTCTTCTCATGAACAGTGGCACTGTAAGTTTGTCAATGTGTCCCGAACTTTGAATTCCCTCAGCGACCGTGCCATTGCACGCCAGATGTACGAAAACACAGATCAGGCAGGATGAGAAGAATGACAGCTGCACCATTCATAGGGAGGTGTGAAGAGATGGCAATAGTGAAAATCGGTACTGAAAATATTAAGAATGCTAGAACTTCCGAACGTACATGGAAACGGCGCAATACATGCGCGTAACACAGTCATTTAGTGGAATTATTTCATCAAATTTTCAACATAGGCATTTTGTGACCTCTGCTTATGAACAGTGTCAGTATGATTTTCTTAATGCGTCCCAAACACTGATTTCCCACAGCAACCATGTTATTCTGCGCCAGATGTGTAGATACATATTTCAGGCAGGATGTAAAAAACAAAGCTGTACTGTTCATAAGGAGGTCTGAAAAAATGCCAATGTTGGAAATATGGAGTGAAAGTACTACAAATATGCAAAGTTATGGGGGTGAGTGGAAACTGCACATCGCACATAGGCATTTTAGGACCTTTGCTCATAAACAGAGTCACTGTGATTTTACATATGAACATACATACAAACATTCGAATCTGCCAGCAGAACAGATCAATCATTCTATCTAAATCTGCCGAGTGTGCAGCTAGCACCATAGATTGCAGTTGCCCCAGCCTCCTCCCCCTCAGTTCCTCCTCCACTTGTCCCAGCCCCTAACCCCTGACTCTTCCTCTTGCATTATCCCAGTCGTTCTTAAAGCTATTGACTGTCCTACATGTAACCACAACCTCTGTCAGTGCATTCCAACTAGACACCACCCTGTCAGTGAAGTAGTGCCTCCTCATTTCCCTCTTGAAATGTCCCCCTTCCAACCTTAGTCCATGCCCCCTTGTCTCTCTTCCACTCCTCAGTTTAAACACCCCCTCTGTGCTAGGTTTATTTACCCCCTCAGGTATTAAAATGCTTCAATCAGGGGCATGGTTAGCCCTTATGGAGTGAACAGCAACCTTTGACACTCTCTAGCTTCCAACCCTCACCCGTCAAAATCCTTAATTATGGAAAGCTAGGTCAAGACATTTATACTCATATCTCGATAGAGGACAACTTCAGCAATACTACTATCACTTCAGGAAACAAAAAAAAGGATATTTCAAATCATACTTAGTGATCTAAAATCGGAGAAGAGGGCACACCACAGGCCTCATGGCATCACCTATCATGGAGCCAACTATGCCGATTGAGCGGGTAGACACTATGTTCCAACAACTATTATCTGAACTCCAAGATTTGAAAATCCAAAGCACAGTAAATACAGAAAAGTAGAAGTTCTAGAAGATTGATCAGTGGCAATGGAAAAAAAATAGAAGCAAACACCTAAACATGCCAAGACAAAGCGGGCAGACTACAATGACAAGACAGCCTTATCGCTCTTTATGTGACAAAATAGACGACCTTGAGAATAGAGGCTGCAGAAACAATCTCAGGTTTATCAGTTTCCCAAAGAAGCTGAACTAGGGGATTGTGCTTCTTTTTTAATTCATGTTCTTCCTCAAGTGTTAAAACTACCAGAAGATCCCCGTTTTGACATTGAGAGAGCCCATCAATCTTTGGCACCCTTTCCTAAAGTGGGCGAATGACTGAGACTGATTATAGCAAAATTCCTCTACGCTTCCCAATAAAAGAAAACATCTTAAAAAGAGCCAGAGACCTAAAGCAACTTAACTGGCAAGGTCATCCCTTAATGATTTTCCCAGACTACTCCAGAGACCTGAACAATCGAAGAAGGGAGTTCACCCTGGTAAGGCAAGCTGTACATAAACTAGGAGTGCCATTTTCCCTCCGATACCCTGCTCGGCTAAAGATTGTAGTAAAAGGGAAGAACATGTGGTTCAGTACTCCTGCCTCAGCTATGGATTTTATAAATCAAATGTGGAGCAGCTCACCTAAAAGATCCAACCAGAGAATTCGTCCCAGAGAAGGAGATGAATCTCCCGCTGCAAATAACCACAATCAAAGCCACAGTATGACTGGAACTCCGACCAGAGGGGGATGGGAATAACCCAGAAGCAAAAGAAAACAAAGAAAAAAGATTCCCTTTTGATAACTGCACCATCTACCTCCCTGTGGAGCTCTTACACTTCCACATGGGTGAATGCGGGAAGAGGATCTGAGGCCCATCTATCAGGTGCCCACCGCTGCACCCGAGTCTGCCTGCAGGTCCCTCTCCCAGTTCCCTCCGTCTCCCCCTCCTGCACCAGCACACCTCGTTTCATTCCACTTGCCCAGCAGAGAATGACCAGTAGGGATGGCAACACCACCTCTACTCCTCTCAGCAACTTTATTTTACAGATGCTCCTCCCACTCCTTGCAGTGCCTTGCTCTAAGGTGGTTGCACTGCCCCTCTGTCCCCAAATGGCTCCTCTGTTTACCATGCCAAACAACAGTGTAGTGTAGTTTACAGGTTACCACACTGTTGTCAGTGTGGTTAATATTGAAAAAGTACCAGACAAGAGACTTCTGCTGCTGCTGAGGGGAGGAGCAAGATGGTCCTGGCTGTCTCCTCCTCCTTGTGGTGCGGAGATGGTGGTGGCGGTGATGGGTGTAGTACAACAGCTGGCTGAGCTGGAGCTTCCTTTGCTGTTTTTAGTGGTGTCCTTGCCTCATATTGCTGCTGGGGGTGCTGCACTGTGGGGGGGGGGTACTGCTGTCTCCTACTGCCAGTGTCATGAGCTTCTTGATATGAAAAGCATGGCATCTCCCATCTGCTGCCTGCACCCTCTCTCCTCCTGACCATTCCCACTCATTTTAAAGCCAGAAAAAAACACAGAGTAAAAAGAGTTAAAAAAAAACACAGTACAAGAGAGAAACAATAGCAGAAGTCAAAGTGTTCAATATAAAGAAAATAACAGCTAAAGAACAACTAAACAAAGACTCCCAAACTGTACAGTAAAAACAAGATGAAGAACAAGCAAACAAAAACTGAAAAACTTTTTTTTTTGTTAGGTTTCAGAACTCTTAAAAACAGATCTGTCCTCTCCACTGACTAGCTCAGACTGTCCAAGAGGGAAAAAAGAAAATATCTGGGTTGGAGGGCCATGGTCTGGTGACAGAGGGTGCACTGCCACTTCACAGTTCAGCCAAACCCTCCAGAATGGTTTGCTGATTTCACAGCACCACCTCCATCAGCTCCTTCATCCATGCAACTTGCCAGAAGAGCTCTCCTACCTCCTGAGGAGCTGTTGTATTTCCATACAGGTGAATGTGGGAGGAGGATCTGAAGCCAGTCTAGTCTCTCAGGTGCCCCACAAGCACCCAAGTCCATCTGCAGATCCCTCTCACGGTCCCCTCCATCTTCTCCTCCTGCACCTGCAAACCACATTTCTTTTTCTTGCCCGGCAGAGAACAACCAATAGGGGAGGCACCACCTCCACTCCTCTCACCAACTTTATGTCTCAGCTGCTACTCCCACTCCTTGAGCTGCCTCCCTCTAAGCTGTTTGTGCTACCCGCCTGTCCCCAAATTGCTTCCTCATTTCCCATGCTAAACAACCATGTGGCATAGTTTCCAGTTAATCACTCTACTGTTAGTGGGGTCAATATCAAAAACGTTCCAGACAAGGGACTTTGGCTGCTGCCAATGAGGGGAGGAGCAAGATGGTCCTGGCTGCGTCTCCTCCTCCTCCTCCTCCTTGTGGTGCACAGGTAGTGGTGGTGATGATGGTGGTACAACAGCTGGCTAAGCTGGAGCTTCCTTTGTTGTTGTTGGTGGTGCCCTTACTTCATTTTGTTGCTGAGAATGCTGCGTTGTGTGTGTGGGGGGGCTGGGTTCTCTGCTGCCTCCTCCTCTGCCAATGCCATGGGCCGGACTGGAAATGATGCAGAAAACATGGCATCTCCTATCTGCTGCCTGCAACCCACTCTCCTCCTGACCATGCCCACTCATTTTAAACCCCCAAAATACACAGGGTAAAAAGACAGTAAAAAAAAAACATGCTAAAAGAAGTAAAAAATAGTACAAATAAAAGTGTTCTGAATAAAGAAAATAGCAGCTAAAGAACAACTAAACAAAGACTCACAAACTGTACAGTAACAATAAGACCAAAAACAAACAAAAAGAAAGCTGATTTTTTTTTTTTGTGGGGCTATGTTTTACTGTGAAAAGAACAGATCTGTCCCTTTCCACTCACTAGCTCAGACTGCAAAGTGAAACTAAAGATGAGTCAGTACACAGAACAGTAGCATGTGATGCTGACATCACGTGGGTAGCCACTTGGGGACCAGAGATCATTGTACGGTGTGGTTCAATTTAATAACTGGCCCAGACTCAAACCACACTATAATGAGGGTCCAGCGAACATACAAAATAACCAGCAGATAAAGGCCTTGTGACCTATCAGTCTGCTCGATTGTGCATCTAGCAGCCCTTATTCTACAGCTGCTCCTCCTCCCTCCCTTCCCCCCTCCGTGACCCTCCCTCTTGCCCAGTTCCAGACCCTTTGAAACAGCCCATTGTTCTACAGGATACCACTTCTGCCGTAACACATTCCATCTGACCACCCTTTCCATAAAAGTATCTTCTCATCCCCTCCTGATCCTTCCTCCTCCAGTCTTATATCATGGCCTCAAATGTCCTTCCCATCTCTTACTTTGAAAAGCCCCTCCATATCCATCTTGTTTATTCCTTTCATGTACTTGAAGGTTTCAATCATATCCCCCCATCCCTTCTCTCCTCCACTAAGTACATGTTCAATTCCCTCAGCCTACACTCGTATGGTAAGTCCCCCAGGCAATAGATCATCTTTGTTGCCCTATGCTGTACCCCCTCCAGTAACTTGATGTCCTTCTTCAGGTACGGGCACCAGAAATGCATGCAGTACTCCAGGTGTGGCCTAACCAGTGATCTATACAAAGACAGAATCACCTCTCCCCTCCTTGAGGATATACCCCTGGCAATACAACCCAGCATTTTGTTGGCCTTTGCAGCTGCCTTTCTACATTGTGCAGAGTTGTTCATCAATCCCATAATGAGCACCCCCAGATCCTTCTCCTTCTCCTCCTCTGTTATGGCTAGCTGCACCCCCCCCCCCAAGCTGGTAGCTCCTCCTTGTTTTTTTTTGCCCCAAATGCAGCACCTTGCAATTCTTGGCATTGAACCCAAGTTGCCAGGTGTCCAACCAGGTCTCCAGTTTTGCCAGATCATCTTGCAGTCCCTGGCAACCCTTTGTCATCCACCACCACACCCAGCTTGGTGTCATCAGCAAACAAACTGATCCTGCTTTTGATGCCCACATGAAATGTCTGTAATGAATACTCCAAACAACACTGGTCCCATCACCGAGCCCTGTGGAACTCCACTTGTCACCACCCTTGGGGATGAGACCTCCCAACCACCACCACTCTCTGTAGCCTTCCCTGCAGCCCGTTCACTACCCATCCCACCAACTTCACACCGCCCCTAGTTCTCAAGCATACTTCCTAGTCTCCCAGGTGGCACTGAGTTGGATGCCTTACTGAAGTCCAGGTACAGGACATCCACTGCATGGCCACTGTCCAATTGCCTAGTTACCCAGTGATAGTACTTCACCAGGTTGGTCTGGCAGGATCTGCCAGTGACAAAGCCATGCTGCCTACTGTCCTGCAGCCCATTGGCCTTCAGAAGGGACACCAGCCCCTCCTTCAGGATTGTCTCCATCAGTTTACCCACGATGGATATGAGGCTCAACAGTCAAGTGTGCCTACAGGTTTGTTACTGTTTTGTGCTTACAGATTACTGCTGTAATCTTCTCTGATTCAAACTGTTTTTGAAAGGTATATCTTCCATTACTGCTTTATTTTCTCTGTAGCAAAGTGTTTTTTGTAGGCTATATCTTCTGTGAAATTGTTACAAGTGGTGCTTACAGGTTTTACAGTTTTATTTATCATTAGGCTAAGCTTTCAGGGCTACTGCATTTGTTGTTAGTTGATTGTTTCTGCTCTTACCTCCTTGTTTCTTTCATCCATGGTTCTTCTTTTTCACTAGGGGTCAGTCCTGGGGCCAGTCCTCTTCAATATCTTCATCAGTGACATTGCAGATGGACTGGAGGGTAAGGTTTGTCCATTTGCAGATGACACCAAGATCTGCAACAGAGTATATGATCCAGATGGGGTGGGCAGAATGAGAAGAGATCTGGATAAATGGGTAAACTGGTTGGAAAAGTGGCAATTGGAATTTAACGGAAAGAAGTGCAAGCTAATGCACATAAGGAAGAGAAAACCTGAAGCTACTTATAGGTTAGGAGGGAGTTGCTAGCAATCACAAGGGAAGAAAGAGACTTGGGCATCATCATCACAGGTGACCTGAAATCATCCAAGCAGTCCATGAAAGCAGTAGGTAAAGCTAGAAGGATGTTGGCATGCATTAGTAGGGGTATCACAAGTCACAAGAGGGAGGTAATAATCCCTCTTTACAAGACACTGGTTAGGCCCCATCTGGAGTATGGCGTGCAGTACTGTAGGCTGCACCTGCACAAGGACATTAAAAAAATGGAGGCAGTCCAGAGAAGGGCAACCAAAATGGTGCAGGGACTGCATCAGAAAACATATGAGGACAGATTAATGGAGCGCAATATGTATACCTTAGAGCAAAGGAGGGAGAGAGGTGATATGATTAAAACATTCAAATATCTTATGGGCATTAACAAGATGAAGAATTCTAACATGTTTCAATATAAGAAAAATAGCAGGACAAGAGGACACAGCATGAGATTAGCGAGAGGCCGATTAAGAGGTAATGTGAGGAAGTTCTTTTTCACAGAAAAGGTTGTAGATGCATGGAACAGCCTACCTCAGGGTGTGGTGGACATGAATACAGTGCAGGGCTTCAAAAGGCATGGGATACACATAAGGGAGCAATACAGATGAATATGAATAGATAGGCCATTGACAGAGTAAAGGCCTATTGTACATTCATATGGTAGAAAAAATGGGCACACTGGATGGGCCTTGTGGTTCTTATCTGCCGTCAACTTCATGTTTCTATGTTTCCCGGTCCATCTTTGGTCCGCTGTTATGGAGCGGTACCTCGTGAGCCATTCTCTAATCCTGAGGTACACACCCTGGAGTTCAGTGAGGCATTGAATAGGTCTGCCAATGGCCCCACCAGGACCTCTGCCAGCTTCCTCAGAACCCTGGGTGAATGCCATCTGGCCCTGGTGCTTTGTCCACCCTCAGTGTCATCAAGCCCTCCAGAACCCTGCCTCTGTGATTTCGTCATCTGTCACCCCCTCCCCTCTATTTCTGCCCTTCCACTCCCTTGGGTGTCTCCCTCCCCCTTCTCTTTAGTAAATGCCGAGCAGAAGTAGTCATTTAGCACTTCTGCCTTTCACCCCCGCCCACCCAGCCCTCTCCCCCTTTATCCTTACTATATGGTCCTTACAGTTCCATTTATCCCTGATGTACCTGAAGAAGCCCTTCTCCCCTCCTTAATGTCCTGCAACAGCCTGAGCACCTTATATGCCTTGGCTGCCCTTACTGCCGTCTTCTCTTCCTTCGACTCCTTCAGGTACTCCCCCTGTCCTTGCCCCTCCTTGTCCTTTTTACTCCTAAAGGTGGCCTTTTCATCCTTACCTTTTCCAGCACCTTTGCTCACCCAGCTAGGTTTCTTTCCCTTGTCTTCTTACTCTGGGCCTTACTGCAGGTTTTTGCTGCCTCCACTGTCCCCAGCTTTATGAGCTCCCAGCTCTAGTTAGCGTCAATGCTATGTTAAATTTTGGCCAGGTACCCTTTTACTACTTCCCCATCCTCCTGAAGTTGGTCCTCCTGAAGTCCAGCACCCTCATGCTGGATTCCACTCCTTCCTTACCCATATTCAGCTTAAACCATACTGAGTGGTGGTTGCTCCCTGCCAGCAGTTCTTTTACCCTCGGTCCCCTCACAAACTCCCTAATAACCAGCATGAGGCCCAGGGTGTTCCATAGCCTGGTTGGTTCCCTGACCATTTGCAGCAGGAAGCTGTCCTGGAAGGCATCCAGCAGTACCTACTCCCTTCTATTCTTGCTGGATGGGGTACTCCAATCCACCCCCCGGCATGTTGAAATCCTCCACAATCACCACACTCCCCTTCCCACAGGTCTTCCTGATCTGTCCTGCCAGTTCCCTGTCTAACTCTTCTGACTGTGAGGGTGGCCTATATATCACTCCTATCCTGAGAGTCCTATTCTTGGAATCATGGATCTGCATCCATAATGTCTCAGTACTGCCCTCCTCCTCTTCCTCCCGTACACACTTCAGTCCTTCCCTCACATACAGCACCACCACCCCTTCCCAATCACTCTTGACTCAGGAGGGCCAATTTGAAGAAAATGGGAGAATGCCTCATGGAAGTCCTAGCAGGAATAGGCAGGAAACTGGGGGAAGTAGATTAGTAGAGGAACAGTGGGCAAAAACAAAGGAGAGCATTGGGAAGACAACTAACCTCTGTGTCAGGGAGGTTAAAAAGGTAAGAGAAAAGAGACAAGTATGGTTCTCTAAGGAAGTAGAGGAAAAATTAAAGGTAAATAATCTGGCATTTAGAAGGTACAAGTCAACACAGAAGGAAGAGAATAGGGAGGGTTATCAGGAGAAACAAAGGGAGGCAGGAAAGCAGTTAGGAGGCGTGAAGGCACAAACAGAGGAGAATATTGCGAGTTGGTAAAAATGGGGATAAAACATTCTTTAGGTATATAAGTGAAAGAGGGAGCACAAGGAAGGGATAGTAAGGCTAAAAGGAAAAGGAGGGGTTTATGTGAAAGAGGACCAGAAAAAAGCAGACATATTGAACAAGTACTTTTGTTCAGTATTTTCAAAGGAAAGGGTAGGTGATGGGCCACAGATAAGGGAAAATGGCATTAAAAGAAGGGAGGTGGACACTAGTCCTTTTACAGAGGAGAGACTCCTCAAGGAACTAGCACAACTAAAAGTGGACAAGGCAATGGTGGCAGACAGGGTAAACCCCAGGATACTGAGGGAGTTTCAGGAGAGCTGACTGCACATCTGACAGCCCTGTTCAACCTATCACTAGATACAGAAGAAGTTCTGGGGAACTGGAAGATGGCAGTTGCAGTCCCACATCACAAAGGTGGGAATAAGGGCAAGGCAGAAAACTACAGACCTGTCAGCCTGACTTCAGCGGTGGGCAAAGTAATGGAAACACTGCTGAAGGAAAGGATTGGGAATACCTTGTGACCAGTGGATTACAAGATCCGAGGCAGCATGTGTTCACAGGGAGGGAGATCTTGCCAAACAAACCTGTTTGAGTTCTTTGACTGGGTGACCATTGAAGTGGATCAGGATGTGGCAGTGGATGTAGTCTACCTGATTTCAGTAAGGCCTTCAACATTGTTCCACACAGAAGACAAGTAAACATGCTGGGCAGCCTGGGAGTGGGTCCAAAAGTAGTAAAATAGGTACAAAGTTGGTTAAGAAACAGGAATGAGAAGGTGGTGGTAAATGGGGTTCACTCTGAAGAAGGCACCGTAACCAGCGGGGTGCCACAATGGTAAGTACTGGGCCCTGTCCTCTTCAATGTATTTATTAATGACATTGCAGGAGGGCTAGAAGAGAAAGGATACCTGTTTGTGAATGACACAAAAATCTGGGACAGAGTATACACACTGGGGGAGATGGACAAAATAAGGGATGATCTGAAAAGGCTGGAAGACTGGTCAAGGGTTTGACAACTGGGCTTCAGTGATGCACATAGGACACAGAACCCAAGGGCAACATACCAATTGTGTGGGAGGTATTAGCAGACACAGAACAAAGAAAGGTACTGGGGAGAGGGTCATCATTCTGATGACTCAAGGTTGCAAAGCAGTGTAATAAGGAAGTAGAAACAACTAACAGAATTTTCAGGTGTATAGGGAGGGGTATCACCAGCAGAAAGAGAGAGGTAGTGTTACTCCTGTAGATCAATGGTGAGGCTCCACCAAGAGTATTGTGTCCAATACTGGAAGCCCCATCTCTGAAAAGACATAGAACGGTGGAGGCAGTACAGAAGAGGGCAACCTAAATGATGCAAAGTTCAGAAAGCAGTGCAGCCACAGTCCTAGGAAATACACATAAGAAATCTGCTGTGATTGAGCTGAAACTCAGCATTTATTCTGTGAAAATTCAGTACAGCAGTATAGTGATCATCCAAAGCAGAAAGCCCCTCGTGCCTCAGCATTCAGACTTCCAAGGGGGCCAGAATGATGCATGGTCTCCATCAAAAGCCCTATGAGGAAAAACTCAAGGAATTAAATATGTACTCTCTAGCAGAAAGGAGGGAAAGGGGGACATGATAGAAATGTCCAAATAGATCCATGTTATTAATAGGATTCAAGAGAGTAGCATTTTACATAAAAATAGATACTCACGGTCAAGGGGTCATGACATGAAGCTGGGGGGGGAGACTCAGAGGGGATGTGAGGAAATACTTTTTCATGGAATGGGTGGTGGATGCCTGGAATGGGCTCCCAGAGGAAGTGGTGGGTACTAAAGCAGCAGCAGGATTCAAGCATGCATGGGATAGACACAAAAGGACTATAGTAATAGGGCTGGTGGGATAAAGCCGGAGATCAAGAAAGGTCTGTGTGGGACATTAGGTAGGAATTTAAGGCAGACTAGAGAGGCCAAGAGGTCCTTACCTGCTGACAACGTCCATGTTTCTATGTTTCTGTGTGACCCACAGAAGTTGTTTCTATGTGACCCCAAGCACTAGTTTACCACCAGTAGCCTCATTTTGAACAGACTTTACCTTACTGTCTTAAAGTCAAGTTACAGATGAAGTCACTGGTGAAGTTAATAAGCGAATTTACAAGCTGATGTAAAAATTTGTGGATTGTTTTGCAGAGGCAGAGTTGGTAACTCGCTTGAACTTCAATGCGAATTAAAACTTCTCAACATCTTTAGTTTTCACCATCATTTGCAACAATGTCCAGTCCATCCACAAGTACTATTTCCTGGTACTTTGTTTAAATACACTTTCTATGCAGTTACAGCCAATGATACAAAGAGGCTACTGGTGGTAAACAAGTGCTTGGGGTTACCAACTTTGCCTCTGCAAAAACAATCCACAAATTTTTTACATCAGCTTGTAAATTAGCCTATTAACTTCACCAGTGACTTCATGCATGCATCTTCTGCTTACAATCTCCACTCCTAGGTTTCTTGACTGGAGTTGTAAACTGGTTCCATAGCTACCTCTCAAGCAGATACCAAACTGTGAAACTCAACTCGGCCACCTCAGAAAAAGCAGTCATCAATGTTGGTGTACCTCAAGGATCTATCTCGGTCCCTCCTCTTCTCGATTTTCATTAACAACATTCCTCATAGCATATCCTTTTGTTCATCATTGCTATATGCTAATGACCTTGTACTTTACACTAGCTCAGACAACGTTCACTCTATTAATCATAAGCTCTCTATGGATCTACAAAATATTCAATCCTGGATCACCAAAAACAAGCTCATTATTAACGTTGGAAAGACTAAAGCCATGCTCTTTGGATCCCCTGTTAAACTAAAGCTGTGCTGTAAATTTTTCCAGGTCACCTGGGCTGACGGTTCCCCATTGGAGATGGAAACCTCTTTTAAATATCTAGTTGTCTTACTGATGAATCCCTCACCTTTGACACCCATGTTACCTCAATTTGTAAGGCTGTAAATGCAAAACTCAGCTTAGCCTACAAAACAAGCCATATTCTTACCCCGACCGCTAGGACAGCCATTGCTTGAGGAATCCTGCTTCCCTCACTTTCTTATGGATCCACAATCTATACTAATGCTTCTAAGGCTACTCTTCATAGGTGGGACACAACCTATAACAACATATGCCGTTATGCCTCCGCATCCTCTAGACTAAAACATTATTGCCTGCTGTACTCTGACCTGAAGTGACCATCCCCCATTGCACACCGTCTCCTCTCCCTTGGGAACCTTCTGGATAGTGTACTGCGATCACATATGCCCACTTACCTAGCCTCCCTGCTGACCCCTCAGCCCATCTCCTACGGTCTCTGATCAACTGACTTTTCCTTGATTTGCATCCCCAGATGTAGAACAACCAAAGGGAAATCAGGCTTCTCGCAAGTAGGCCCCTCCTACTGGAACTCGTTGCCCCTAGATGTATGCCTTGCCCCTAATCATGCCACCTTTAAGAAGAGGCACCACTCCCTCTTCACCGCATGCTCTCATTGTACCTGCTTCAACCCTCCATAGATCTTGACTCCCTCTGTCCTGACTGCCCTTGTTATCTATGCACCCTGACACTTTTAGCCTCCCTTTACCTCTCTCCCTGCATCCTACCATTAACATCCTCTCAGGTTTAGCTGGATGTAACTTTACCCTGTTGTTATATTTACTTTCTTGTATGCATCAAACATTGTGATATTACTATGTCAGTCTTCATATGAGCACTTATCTCCATTTGTATAATTTATACCTTTACTTGCCTTGTACCAATCTGTCTAAATCTTGCCTCACTCTCTTGGTGTGATGTATTGCATATCTCCTGACACTGTATGCTATGTAATTGTATCTCTCTGTGTTGTTAACCTCTCGGGTCATGCCTGAAAATAGTCATTTTTGTGTCTAGTGCACTTACCCGGTTATCAAAAAATAAATAAATAAATAAATATTTCTAGATTGTTTTTGATATTTCTTAAGAGATTCTCTCTGGTGGCCCACAGTGGTACTGCAGGCAGGGATGGAATTTCTCTAGAGATATCACAGAAATTTCAGGAATATCTGACCATGTCATTGGCTGCAACTGTAGCATTCAAGACCAATTTACTTTATGTAAAAATTGTTGCAATGATTCAAACGCCTTCTGGAATTTAAGCTGAACCTGATTCAGTACTTTTCTTTTCACATAGATTATAGCATAACCTCACACAGATGATATTGTACAGCAGTGTCCAGAAAAGTAGGTTATTCATGCATACATTACATAATAGGGGCCCAATGTATACATTAAATAATAAGGGGCCCATGATAAAGCCTGATGGTCTCCAGATACAGTATGGCATAATGTCAGCTGGAACCCATCCAATGACACTGCTGCAGACGATACTCCTCGGACCATGTTATAACTTCAGTTGATAATTGAAGGGCCCGCCTGTAATTCAATGGGCAGGGATTCCCTCTATAAAAAATACCTACACGCTCAGCCCCTCCTGTTTAGCATTCACAGTTTGAGTGCTGGGCCGGGCATGTGGTTCTTTCCTTCGCTGGTGCTTACCTGCTGCCTTGTTCATTTGCCAGCGCTTTTCTTTTCGCCGCTTGTGGCAACTCTTTGGCGCTTCTCTGCCATATCTCCTCCTCGCTCCCCCCCCTTCTCTGCCTCCACGGATTCGGGTGTTGGTTTCCTGGTTCGCTTCCTTCTCCTCTCCTCTTCCATGTCACCCGGCCCTTTCCGAAGTTCATCCGAGTTGCTTCCTTCCTGGCCTGGCTGCTGTTTGGTCCCGCCTGCTACTGGCTCCATCATTTGCCGTGCCACTTTCCTAGTGGTTCCTTGCTTGTTTCGCTCTTCTGGATTCCTTTCCTTGACTTACCTGCAGTTGTCCTGGACTCCCTTTGGTCATTCCTCTGGGGATCCCTGCTGGTTTCCT
The DNA here is from genome assembly GCA_016271365.2 of Neoceratodus forsteri. Lineage (NCBI taxonomy): Eukaryota > Metazoa > Chordata > Ceratodontiformes > Ceratodontidae > Neoceratodus > Neoceratodus forsteri. The sequence goes on along the minus strand of CM028135.1, from coordinate 394,228,298 downwards.
TCATATATATTCCGGCTTTGGGCTGTGTTGTTGCCATTCCTGTTCCAGCTCCTAGCCTCCTGCCTGTACTTCAGCTCATTGGTAGCCTCCATGCATCCTCCTGCTCCACCTAAGGACCCCCCCTCATTCCTCAGAAGAAGTCTGCAAAGTCTAAACACTCTTTAAAAGACTAGACCGTTTCTCATCTCCTGGCTGAATTGAAGACTCTGGGGATCCCTGTTCCTGCTGGTGCCAAGAAGCAGGAACTGTATGATTTATGGCTCGAGAATCAGGATCTCAATACGCATCCTATGCCAGCCCATCCTGCTATCCCTGCTCCTGATGCCTTTGCTGAATTGAAGGATCAGATTTCTCATCTAGCTTCTTCTGTGTCTGATATTTCCAATCACCTGGATGTTATGGAATGTTGCCAGGTTCGGCTGCCCCTCAGTCTGCTCCAGCCCAAATACCTCAACCGTCTCCTTCCATGCCTGCCATTGCTACCACCTCAGGTATTCTATCTTCAAGTTCCTCTGTGCCTGCTGTCTCACCTGTTCATCTAGTTCCGCTCATCTCTGCAAGGATATCCCGAAGGGAAAGATGTCAATCTTATCTCATTGCTTATTTTTCTTTTATAATTTAAAGTTTATTGATACATTTTCCACCATAAAAGGCAGCATTAAGTAAGAATGACAAGGCTCACTGATACATTGTGAGAGTAGCTGCCAACCCACCCTACCATCCCCATACTGCAGTAACCCAGCCTTATACCCGTGGATGCTGAGCACCTAGCTAAAAGCCATACAGGAACATGAAACCTAGGATGGGTTTAGCTTAAAACCAGAGATTAATGAGTGGAGGGATCCCAGAATTTTGGTATAAGCTGCCAGTCTATTATGAAGACTAGCAATCGCTTTTTTTCTGTACACAGGTTGATAAACTTCTCTAACCCATTCCTGGAGAGAAGGGGAGGACCTGTCTTTCCAGTGATGTTGAATTATCTTCTTAGCTGATAGGGCAATCATGGAAATGTGGAACTTTTGCATCTTGACTCTGACAGAAGACAGGTCCCCCAACAAGTAAATCTCGGGAGTGAAATATTCATGGAGGCCCAACAGTGGATCTAAGGAAGTTTGGATTGAATCCCAAAAGGGGGAAATTTTTGGGCAGGACCAAAGCATGTGAAAAAGTGTACCCTCTTCCTGTAAACATTTGTTGCACATGTTAGAGTTTAGGTAACCCCACCTGTGCAATTTGGCTGTGGTATAGTATAGGTTATGCAATATATGGTATTGTATGAGGCGCAGTCTATCTTGAGAAATAAATTTATGACATGAATTCCAGAGAGTGCCAATCCAATTGAAGTTGAGGGAGAAAACTACTCCAAAATCTTGAAGGCCCAAATGGACCCCAAACTTTTTATGAAACAAAACCTTATATAGTTTAGAGATTGCACCAGAGGAGCCAGAGTGAGGAAACCTCAGGTGTCAGAGGCGAGATAGTCTGGGAAGGGAGTACTTCCCAGGGTAATTACAAGAAGTGTTTCAATTGTAGAACTTTGAAATAGGAAGAAACTGGGATGAGAAATTTCTTAATCATCTCTTCCACTGATAACCAATGCCCTCTCCATCAGTAAAGGCCAGGAGCTTCCCCTCTCCCAATTGAGGCAACCAATGATGGGAAATCTGAATCTTGTTAATAGTGAATGATGGAGAATTTCAAATGGACTGGGCCAGGTCCAGATGAGGGGAATACTGCAAAAAGGAACACATTTGGAAATAGACCTTTAAAGAGGTCCTTATTATGGGACACTCTTTGGTCACACTTACTTGGGATAACCTGAGTAAGAATTATGCAAGAGGGTCAAAGTTTTTGTCCTTAATTGCATCCAGTTCTATTTTAAGTCAAACCGGTTGCACTTCTTGTGGGCTGGAAGATACCCATCTCAAACATTTTGCAAGGTGACTAGCCCAATAATATAAGGCCAGATGGGGAATTTGCAAACCCCCTCCAGTTTTGGGGCTGCCAACTTATGATAAGCCAATCGAGGATACCTAGCAGCCCAGATAAATCTAGTGAAGACACTGTGTATCTTTTTGAACCAGAGTAAAGGAATAAAGGTGTTGAGAAGGGACAATGGGTAGAAGATCCTAGGAAATATATTCATCTTAATTATATTGATCTGGCCCCATAGAGAAATAGGAAGTTTAGACCACCTCTCAAGGTCGTGAATAATCACTTGCAATAGGGAATCCAGATTCTCCTTAAACCATGCTAGAGGGTTACGGGAAAGTTTAACACCCAGATATTTAAATGACCTAGAAGTCCAGCAAAAACCAAAAGGACTGATGTCACTTTTGAAAACTTTATGGTTTAATGGAAAAAATAGGGACTTACTAGGATTCAATTTATAATTGGACAAATCTCTAAACCTTGCTATTTCCCTTAGCAAAGCCGGAACTGAGGACACCAGATGAGACAAATGTATTAACAAGTCATCCACATATGCAGTGACTTTAATTTCATGCCGCCCGATTCTCACACCCTGTATAGAAACATTATTAAGAATATTTTGAATAAGAGGTTCCAAATATAAGTTAAATAATAGAGGAGAAAGAGGGCATCCTTGCCTCGTACCTGAGTGAAGTGAAAAGGGCTGGGAGAAGGCCCCATTCATGGAGATTCTTGCTGTGGGATTTTTATAAAGTATGGAGATCCAGGAGATAAACAGAGAGGTAAAGTGGAAAGCCTCCAGAGCATGGAACAAGAAGTTCCAGTTCACTCGGTCAAATACCTTCTTGACATCCAGGGAGACCAAGCCCACAGGAAACTCTGCATCCCTGGTAGCCAAGAAGACATGTGGCAAGGTGCGTAAGTGATCGGAGGATGAATGCCCTTTCATAAATCCTACCTGATTTGTACCTATTAACCCAGGAAGAACTACTGTTAGCCTATTAGTTAGTATTTTAGAGAGAATTTTAATATCCTGATTTAAAAGTGAGATAGGCCTGTAACTTTGAACCAGTTCGAGGTCTTTATCGGGTTTGGGGAGCAGAACAATCAGGGCCTCATAGAGGTGCAGATCTATTTCCACCCCAGATAAGATATGCTGAAATAAACGGCCAAGTATTGGTAATAGGAGGTCTCGGAAGACCTTATAAAATAGAGAGGAAAATCCATCTGGACCTGGGACCTTATCTGCTGGTAGTTCACTAATAACATTAGCAATTTCCTCCTGGGAGATAGGGATAACCAGATAATCTCTGTACCGATCAGAGAGGGGGAAAATGGAATCTTTTAAGTAATGCTCTAAGTCCTCAGGGCAAGGGGGGTGCTCCATGTCACTGAACAAATTTGTGTAATAACTGGCAAATTCTTGAGCTATTTCAGTGGGAGATACTTTAAAAGATCCATCTGCCAGTGCCCTGATAGGAGGGATAAATGTCATTGATTCCTGTTGCTTAATATGCAGTGTTAGTAGGCATCCCACCTTTCCCCCTGATCAGTATAGCTAGCCCTGGTATGGATAATAGCTAGTTCTGCTTTGTCTCGAAGTAACTCCAAGTATTTATCTTTCAGCTCTAGGAGTTTTCACGTATCCTCATCTAAGGGATTAGTCGGGAAATTAACCTCCAGAGATCTAATCTGGGTTAATAAGGATTTTAGTTCCTTCTCCCATGCCCTTTTCCTACCAACCGCAATACTGATAAGTATCCCTCTCATGAAGGCTTTAAAAGCCCCCCACAAAATATCCGGCTTTGCACTATCTAATGGATTTAATGAGAAAAAGGATTCTATTTGTTCCCTTATGAGTTTACAATATTTAACATCCTTAAGGAGTTGGTCATTAAGTTTCCATCTGGTTTCCCTATTAGGTAATTTAAGCAGTACCAAGTTACATACTACTAATGAATGATCAGAGATTGGACTAGGCTGAATCGAGGAGGTCTTAACCCAGGCAATAGGCACTGAGAAATGAGTATGTAGTCAATGCGGGACTGCGAGCCGTGTGTCATAGACCTGAAGGTAAACTCCCTAGAATCCGGATGTAAAGCACGCCAGACATCACAGAGACCACATTGATCTAATAAGTCATTGAATGCCTTCTACACAGAGGAGACCCCTCCCAAACCTCTACCCAATCTATCTAGATTAGGGTCGAGCACTTGATTGAAATCTCCCCCTAAAATAATCTTAATGGGAAGCATTGGAAGAATGATAGATATAAGCCTCATAAAGAATCCTGGGTCGTCCAAATTAGGGCCATAAATACTGCCCAATAATATTGGAACAGACCAGAGGGTACCTTTAACAAGAGTAAACCTTCCCTCAGGATCTTTAATAACCTGTGTAGAAACAAAAGGAATACCCCTGTTAACCATGAGCATGACCCCACAGCTATTTGTAGATCCCTGGGCACTGTAAATCAATCCCACCTGCTGCCTCCTTAACTGTAAGGCTTCCACTTCTAGTAAATGGGTTTCTTGTAAAAAAGTTATCTGCTAGTTGAGTTAAACTTAAATGTTTAAGAACCTCATATTGTTTATGCTTCTTTCTGATCCCCTTAACATTCCAAGTTGCAAATGTTATCTCATTAGCCATCCAGGAAAAGTAGTTGGACTAAAACAATTGTGCTTAGCACACAGGATGTATATCCCCTGTAAACATACCCTCAGGATTACTGCAGTAAAACCCGCCTCCTCCCTAACCCCCCCAAGAATAAATCCCACTCATCTCCTCCATCCCCCCACCCTCCAACCATACCCCAATTCTCGCCCTCCCTCCACCTACTGAACTGTCACAAGCAACGTTCAGCACAGTACTGGTGCTTTTCCTTCTACTCCACCCCGATAATGTCCCTAATACTAAAACTATTACACTCAGATATCCATATATTAGGAACCAAACAGTACTAATTATGCCACAAGAAAGAGAGAGCAATCCTGGGCTTCACCGATCTCACCAAAGTATAAGCTTGCAGGAATTTATTTTAAAGGGGCCACAGTGAGATCCGTGCACCACCCAAGTGATCATAGTAACCAGAACAGAGATGAGAAGGAAGCAGGAGCTGTGCTTGCTATGCATGGTGACCCAAGTAAAACCAATACCAGACCAGGAACCCCCTGAGGGGGAGATAGCTGCAGCACAGATTGAGAGCGGGAATAGAGAAAAAGAAAAATGTAATCACACCACCAGAGGGGAAGGTGTAACAAGTGCCTCTACCCACAAGTAACCTGCCTCCCAATGCACAGGCCCTCCCTGTGAAAATTGACAGTGCTGCGCACAAACCGAGTGGTAAGGTACTATTAAATCCCCCTCAAGTTAAGGGTTGTTTCCTTGCGAGTCCCCTATGATTGGAATGCCCTCTAGTGACTGGTTCCATGTCATAACTAGATAAGAATCAAGAATAGAAAGCCCAGGACCATCCTAATACCAATCCAGTCAAGAAAATGCAAATCTGATTCACAACTAATCTAACTTCTCTCTCTCTGTACCCATCAGTACAAAACAGCCAAGACTTAGCATAATTCCCCATAAGCAGGCCCCAAACCCCAAGTGTCCTCTGCTTCAAACCAGTATGGGCCCCTGTGAATAGAACTGAGAAAAAAGAAAGCCAGGACAGCCCACGGTGATCCCCCCAGTCCAAATCAGCAGGGGAAATTTCCCCAGGTCTTCACACTTGATGGATTTCCCCAAAAGGCAAAATGAAAGTTCCAACTCTCGACTTTGTGCATCTCTCCATACTGCAACAGAGCAACTCAAGAGTCCTTAAAAAGATCTGGCAACGCGGACTTAAGACTCATCAGGGCCGCCTCAGGATCATCGTAGCTTTTCCAGGATTCGTTTATTGAGATCTGTAGCCTGGCCGGGTAGCCCATCCTGAACTTCAAGCCTGCCGCAATTATCTTGGAAACAATAGGGTGGAACGCTTTGCATTTCATGCAAACCAAGGCAGGCAAATCTTGTGAAATTCTCAGCTTCATGTTTCCCAGTGAACCTCTTGCAAAGCTTCGTACTTTCTGCAGAAAGTGTAGTCTCTCCAAATAGTTCAAAAACTGGCAGATAGTGGGTGGGAGGGATCCCCAGGGAAGGTTTAGGCCATAAGGACCTGTGAGCTCACTCTATAATGTAACCAGGGCCAAAAAGAGATGGGCCGGCTACTCGCTTAACCAGCTTCTGAACAAATGCCACAATATATTGGCCTTCCTCTCCCTCCGGCAGCCCGGGAATCACAATGTTGTTTCTACGGCTCCAGCCCTCTAGATCTTCAAGCTTAGATTCAAAACAAGATAATTTCTGACACATCGAGACCAGGTCAGGGTCACGATTTCCAAGCTTTTTTTCTATGGAAACTATTCGAGCTGTATTTTCAGAAACAGATAGCGAGACTTCATCCAACTTTCTGGAAAGAGATTTCAAACCATTGCCATTTCCTTCATTTCCTCATGAATGGGTTTAAATTCCTCAAGGAACCTGGAAAGCGTCAAAGGTTCCTGTTCACCAATTGACTGGGAGGATCAGGCCCAGGCCACCCGAGGCCTGGATTTCTTAGAGGCCTTCTCAGGAGTAGCTGAGGGGGTATGCTTCTGCTGGGCTTTCTTCATGTAGCCTCCATCCATTCCAAAATATGACCAAACCAGAGTGCCACAGCAATTAGACAGCACTGAATCTCGAAAACAATAGAAAATAAAAGGTTAGGACATTCGAAAAAGATGATTTAATGATCGGGAGGCAGGAGCTTCTTGAAGGAGCTTCTACTTAACACTCTGCATCACATGATCTCCCCTAATTGCTTATTTTTTCCCACAATACCATTGAAAACAGAGTCGTCTCCTGTGGTGATTTCTCCATTTTTCTTCGTTCTAAGGACCCTATGCTTTCCAAGAAACTGACTATTCCTGAATTTGTTTTGGCCTTTAGTATGTTCAGAGACATTTTGTGTTCTGCTTTTCCATCTTGCAGGGAGGAGCTGGATACCTACCTGTATCTAGTTGTTGACCTTGGCATCCGCTATGGTGGTACTCATTTTTTGATTACCATAAATCTTTTTCAGCTAAAGCTGCTGCTGCTCTCTCTCACCTGAATGTCCGACTTCACTGAGGCTGCTTGACAATTAGTTGTTTTGCCGCCATTTTGCTGGCCAACAGGCTCTCACTTGCCATCTCTGGGGCTCCCTTTCCCATGCCGCTTCATTCTGCCCTTTATCCGTACCTGATTCATCTACATTCTGTACTACCACTTCAGGCTCCACTATTACCAGGACTATACGCAATCATATTGCTATACCTCGCTTGTCCTAAGATAACCATGGTCGTCCTATTACTTTTGTGGCTGGTAGATCTGTCTGTAATAATTTCAATGATATGGGTTGCTCCCTTCATCCCTGCCGTTTGCTGCACATTTGCAGTCATTGTGGTGAAGCTCATGCAAAATCCATCTGCCCTAATTTAAGAAACAGAACCTGGCTATTGCATCATCCTTCTAATCCTGTGAACATCAGCGAACTGTCCCATCTGCTCACCACTCATCCATCTCGCTCTTTAGTGCAGTTTCTCCTCTCTGGATTTACTTTTGGATTCCATACTGGCATCTGTTCTCTTCCTCAGGACTCCTACGAATCTCCTAATTTGCAAACAGCTCTCACTCAACCAGACTTGGTCTCCTCCCTTTTGCAGAAGGAGTTGGACAACGGATATATCATCGGACCATTTCTCCATCCGCCATTTCCTCTCATTTGTGTCAGCTCTATTGGCATTGCTACTCACAAATTCTCAAGGAAGCAGCGCCTTATTTTCGATCTATCTGCTCCACATGCCACTTACATTCCCAGTATCAACTCTCTTATCCCTTCTCAGGATTTTTCTCTGGCCTATGCCAAGATTGACAACACCATATTGACTATCAAACAAATGGGCAGAGGTGCATGGCTCTCTAAAGCTGACATTGCCGATGCGTTTAAACTCCTTCCTATTCATCCGTTCCCCTTGGCATCTCTATGGCATCAAATGGGAAGATTCCTACTACTTTGCTGTGCGGGTAGTTTTCGGTTGCAAAAGCAATCCGAAACTGTTCGATATCTTTTCTTCTATGCTTTGCTGGTTGTTGTTGAATCATTGTCGGGTAACCTCAGTGATCCACTTGCTTGATGATTTTCTTCTCATCGAACCTCTTTCTGCACCTCCAGCTGCAGCCCTTTCTGCCTTTACGCTGTTTATTTCATCAAGTAGCTGTACCTGTCTCAGAGGAAAAGACTTCTGGTCCTGCCACTTCCCTGGAATTTTTGGGCATCATTCTTGATTCCGTTTGCATGGAAGCCAGACTCCCTATGGACAAGCTACGCAGAATCAAGACTCTGGTTCTATCATTCTCCAATCACTCTTCCTGCACAAAACATGAACTCTTGACTCTGCTAGGTTATCTCTCCTTTGCTACACGTATAATTCCTCAAGGATGTACCTTCATAGCATATCTGCTTGATCTGCTTCCTTCGGCTTCAGCTCTCCACCATCACATTTCCATTACAGCTACTGAAAAATCTGACCTTGCCATGTGGTTCCTCTTCCTAAACCAATGGAATGGTCACTCTATGTTCTACAAAGACATTTCTCAAGATTTTTCTCCTTGAGTATTCACGGATGCTTCACCTACTCATGGATTTGCTGCTATTTTCCATCAATCCTGGACCTTTTCTACATGGCCTTATGAATTTCTACAATTGCCTGCAGCCACGACCTCTTCCCCTTTATTTGAGATATATCCTGTAGTTGCAGCAGCTTTCACTTGGGGTCATCGCTGGTCTTTGTCTACAGTGTTAATATATACAGATAATCAAACAACAGTAGATATTATTAACAAAGGCAGATCATCTTCTCCTACAATTATGCTATCCTTGAGGAGATCAACATGGCTTTCTCTGATTCATAATTTTTGCATTCAATGTTTTCATATTCCTGGTCATTTCAATACAGCCGCTGACTACCTTTCCCGTTTTCAATTTCAGAAATTTCGTATTCTCCTTCCTACTACGGATCCTCTACCAACTCCAGCTCCTCATTTCAAGAATCTAGTTATGCCATGATTAATTACCTTACTACAGCACAAAACCTCATGTGGTCAGCCTTATCGATCCGCACACAATCAGCTTACAAAACAGCCTGGAGAAAATACAATTCATTCTGCTCCATGTCAGCCTCCTCTGCATTTCCGATTTCTCTACCTACCATATTAGCTTTCATGACCTATTGTCATACAACCAGTAAATTATCTTACTCTACCATTCGCCAATACTTAGCTGGCATTCAATTTCACTTTTGCTTACAAGATCCAGCTTCTGTCTCCTTGACATCATATCCTGCAGTTAAACTTATTCTTACAGCAATCCAAAAACTCTCATTCAAAAGGATGCCTACTTGTTTGCCCATCGATGATACCATCTTTAAACAGCTAATTAATCTACTGAAGTCCGAACCTCCTACTTCACACTCCACCATCCTACTTGCAGCTATCTGTCTGGCATTTTATGGATTTCTACGTTGCGGAGAATTCACAGTTTCATCAATTTCTGCAATGTCCTTTCTCAAGGTCAAACATCTTACCAAGTGAGCTGATTACTATGTTCTCCATCTTCCTGCATCAAAATCGGACAGGCTACGAGAAGGAATGTACATTCAATATTTTCCTACAAATACTGCTTGGTGCCCCGTCTACTTCTTGAACCAGCTATGCAGTTTTCATAGTCAATCCGGTCCTGAATCTCCTCTACTAACCTCTCATAATAATGCATCTCTAACCACCAAAGAATTTGTGGATTCAATTTGTTCACTACTACAACTCCTGGGACTTGATCCTTTCGCTTATTCTGGCCATTCATTTAGAATCGGTGCTGCTACCTCTGCCTCATGAAAGAAAGTTCCAGCCTACATCTTTAAACGTCTGGGAAGATGGACATCTTCTTGTTTGGAGGAGGTGGATACTCTTCTTTTTGGGCCTTCCAGCTATCAGCTCATACTCAAGATGGGAACAAGAAAGACCAAAACAATCAATATACAAGTGGCACCAAGCACAATTCATAACATTATTCCCTCACAGTGAATCCTAATGTAGTCAGCATATTCAAAAGTGTTTTATGGTTAATAGCGTCCATAGCATTCAACAAATCTATGAAGATTACTCCCACCGTTAATTTATCCTCCATTGCTTGATGAATGTCCCAAACAACCTTAACCATGGCAGTCTCTGTGATATGTTTTTCTCTGAAACTTGACTGGTGTGGGTTCAGTCCATGAATGTTTTTAACTAACATGACCCTACTTTTACCATTTTTTACTATTTTGGATATTATCAGGACCAGGGAAATTGATGTGTAATTGGAAATTTCAGTTTTTACTACAGACTTAAATGTGAGGATTACTTTAGTGCTTTCCAAGCCACTGGACACTTGCAAAGTTCTAAAGACATATTAAAAAATAGCTATAAGGGGATATGCAATAACAGGTGCCACAAATTTTAATGAATTAGTAGAGAGGATGTCCAGCACAGTGGCTTTAGAAAAATCCAATTGTAATAACTCAGGCATCACATCTTCTATCTTCTGACAACTGTATATTTTTGAGTTTAGCTTCAAAATGGTGGGGGGGGGGCAGAAAAGTTCTTTTCCAACAAGTTGTGTAATTGGGTAATCCAATTTTTCTTTTTATTTACTCCAGCCCTGATGTTTTGCACTTTCTAGTGCTTTTTCAAAGGGCATTGTTGTTCTGTAATTTATAATACATTATTTTAATAAATAATTTTTTGTTCATTTTATAAACATCAGTAATTAATCATTCTTTCGAGTTTGCTCAGTTTTCAGCACTGACAGTGAGGGTCAATTTTGGTGTCCTCCCCTCCCCCTTGGGTTGTACTGTGCCCAGTCACAGATGTGCTATCTGCATTGGACCTAGTCAGATTTATCTCCCCCTGTACCTGTCCCATCCCCTCTTAAACCCATCCACAGGCTCTGCCTTTACCAGCTTCCTGGGCAGCACATTCTATGGCTCCACTACCCTTTCAGTGAAATAGCACCTCCTCTTCTCCCCTCTGAGCCTGCCCCCTACCAGCTTACACCCATTCCCTCCTGTTGTCCCCATTTCCTTCCTTTGGAGAACCCTGACTGGGCCCTCCATATTGATCCCCTTTATGTACTTAAAGACCTCTATCATGTCCCCCCCATCCCTCCTCTCCTCCTGGGTGTACATGTCGAGCTCCCTGAGCCTCTCCTCATTGGTCATCTCCCCCAGACCCTGGATCATTTTGGTGCCCTCCTCTCTAAATGTTTGATCACTGAAATTATTTCTTCCAACAATCACTCACTTTGCAACATAATCTCTATAATTCATCATGGCCCCTTTAGTAAACCACCAGTTTAACTCTTACAGCACCCAGAACCTATGATTTTTCAGAGATGGGCTCTACCCCACCCAACAGAACTCCGAAATCCTAGTTCATACTATGGTACTTGTCAGGACAAAATGGTAACACCCACACTGTGAGTGCACATGCATCTGTTGGGGGCGGGCAGAAGTGCAAATCAAGACATTTTTACCCAAAACAAAATTTGTGCCAAGCCATTTAGAAAATTACTTTCTCTAAATGATCAAAACTAGGACCAATGTCTTTTCCATACTGATATTATTAGTTTAATTCATCTTGAACTATATAGTTATTTAGGTTTCATGCCACTTTTTAGGGACAGTAATAATATATGTTCTAGAAATTTCAGTAAATGATATGCAATGACCAAGGAGTGTGGTCACAGTGAAGGGGTACTGGTGCATTGAGGGGGGCCTCAGATTTCTCCTAGGCCTAAGGCCCCAGGTTGCCTTTATCTGGCCCTGGCTTTTGGTAATCCCCACCTCTATGTGGTTGTTCAGCTACTCCTAGGCCCCAAAAACATAAGGATGCCCCTGTGTGTCCCTCTTGTTCAAAGTGGATGGCTACCTGTGAGGTGTCATTGTGTTGCCTAATGTCCCCTTTGTATTCCTGTATTCTGATTTTACGTGCATGTGTTGTCTGTCCTACATATAAATGGTCACATGGGCACTGCATCACAAATGCAATCTTTTCTGATATGCAGCTTATATGCTGTCTTATTCTGAATATTTGACCTGTATGTGGGTGCCTAAATGTTTCTTTTTTACTGGTGTGGTTACAAACTGAATATCTACCACAGGGTGTCATCCCTGGCTTTAATGGGCCCAGTAATACTTGTGTGTCCTTTTTCTCTGGTATCCTAAGCTGTGATTTAACCAGTTTGTTTTTTATAGTAGTCACTTTTTTGTGGATATTAATGGTCTTTCTTTGAATTTCTGAGGTATATTGCTGTTTATTGATAGCAGATGCCAGTGTTTTATTTATGATTTTTTCATTTTTGTGAATTCACCGTTATATTTGGTTGTAAACACCAGTCTTTTCAGATACTCACATTTGTCCTTTGGTGACATTGTGTTGTCCCTAGTTTCCATTTCTATTCTCCTGTCTGCTTGTTCTAGTACAGAATGTTTGTACCCCCTATTTTTGAATCTCAGTATCATGTCTTTCTTCTGTCTGTTAAACTCTGCTTGTCTAGTGCAATTTCTTTTTACTCCTACTGCATTGAGAATAGAGGATGCTGTTAACTAGTTTTCATTCATGAAAACTTTTGCCATGTAGCAGGGTATTCCCGTCTGTTTCTTTTTTGTATAAGTCTGTTATTAAACCTCCCCCTTGTTTTATGATCTTAAGATCAAGGTATGCCTCGCTGTTTCTACTATATGTCATTACAAAGTTTATGCTCACATTGATGTTGTGAAGTGTTTCTTCTGTGTTCTGTCATTTAAAAAAGCCATCATCAATGTATCTGCTCCATGATGTTATATTTTCATGGTATAGAATGTTAGTTCTGTTTAATATGTGTTCCGTTTCAAGATCATGCATGATAGCATTTGCATAGGCTGGAGCCATGGTGCTACCCATGGCTGTCCCTCTTTTCTGAGTATAGTAACGTCTGTCAAACTCAAAGTAGTTATTGGCTAGTATTATTTCTGCCAATTCCTGTATGATTACTGTCTTGGGTTTTGCATTACTTTCCCTTGTATCTAAAATCTTTCCAAGTGTGTTTATGCCTTGTTAGTGCTATATTGACATATATAGGTCCATTACATCTATGGCCACTAAATAATCTTCTTCTGTTACCCCCTGTTGTGAAACTGTATATTTTTGTTGGGCTGGGAGGCATAGGCATCTTGTTTTTACTTGTTTCAGGGGCATTCTCTGTACATGTCTCTGTGCTCATTTTAACAAAGAATTCGTAAAATCTGTTTGCTACTTTATTTCCTATCAGGGGTATGCCACCTTTAGTCATGAAGGTGTTTAGAAAATCTGTACACCTTGGTATGTACAGATTTTTATTAATCTTCAGAAATCATTTGGGTTACGTTTTTCTGTGTCATCAAATGCATCTTTGTAAAATTGCATCCTTTCTTTACTTATACCAGCTGAGTCCCTGTTTCTGGCCTGTCTATAGCCATCCCAATCTCTTTGTGAATTACAATTCTTTGCTTTTTTCCAACATTTACTTTTCACATTTTTGAATCTATACAAACTGCTGTTATCCCTCCTGGCTGTAGATTTCTATCCAAAAATTTTACCCGGCAGTACAAGCAGCAGCTACAGGGTGTGAACCACCTTTTGGCGGGCATTATTGGATTTGACAAACTTCTTTTTCACTGGGGCATTCTTATCACAGACTTTCAAAAATTCTTGAGAAAAACTTTAAAACAGTATTTGCTGTTGGAGTTAGGCTAGTCCTAACTCAATCCATTGCCTCCATGTCTATCATGAATGCTGTGTAGTTAATGTCTTTTAAAACTCTTTGATATACATGTCTCCCAATACCTAAACGTTTATCTCTAATTCTCAGGCAGCTAATACTGCCATCATAGTGATCATTATGACTGCCACTAAAACACTACTAATCATATAGTTTTTACCTTTTGAAGTAAATATGAAATCTAATACCATAGATGCTGTAGATTCCCTAATGTTAATTCTGGTATAGTTGAATTAATTGAGCTATGCCAATGTTTTCACTTACATTTCCCTGTATGGGAGTCTAATGTTTAATACTAATGTTTCCATCTTTAGTTCAGTAAACAGTCCGGAAAACCATGCAACAGATGACCCTGTGTCTTTGGCTTGTCACTGAAATCTGGTCTCCAGGTCGGCAGGGTTCTGCTCATGGGAGTGGAGAGGTGCCCTGGCACCCATAGGGAGGAACCACTGGGGCCACCCACAGGGTGGGGGCATCTGACTTAAGAAGAAAAGGGAGATGGTCAAAAAGACTGGTGGCCTGTAGTACCCACTCAATCCCCCCCAGCTGAAGATTTCTATCCAAAGATTTTACCCAGCAATAGAAGCAGCAGCTACAGGGCGTGAACCACCTTTTTGGTAAACTTTACCTGAGCAGGTTTGAGCCTCTAAGATATTTCATTTTATACAGTATTAGTGCTTTAGTACTTGCTGTTGATGCTGCTAATTTGAATTAATCTGAACAGTTTCAGAGCAGTCTGGATTACTCAGTTCTTTATGTTGTTGCTGCTGCCACATTTGCTTCACAAGCCTGCTGCACTTGGCGTAGGTAGGGCATTAGCAGATGAAAGGAAATACTAGGTTGGGGCTGTTTGCTAACAGGAATGCTTGTATTGAGCACCACCATGTCCCCCAGTCCTGTTATTCCAAGCTATTGTCACTTGTGTGCATGGCATGGCAGAGAGCACTATGCAGCCTCATACTTTCAAAGTGAGCAGTTTCTCCTCTGGATCCCTCCCGCTTCCACAGATGAGGTTCTCTGCTTTTTGATTGATGATACAGCTAAGGTTGGATGCTGATGCAGATGAGCAGAGGCCAGAAATCAGACAGGGGATCTCCTAAGAATGCCAGACTATGTGGTCCAGGCAGCTATTTTCACTGGTTAAAGTTGTCTGAGGGGCAGGACAGCTTCCAAGGACATTGGTTTACTTAGGAACATATACATTGGTCCCAAGTATTGGGCAGCCTTGAACAAAGGCAAAGAAAAACCCACATTGTTGTCCAGGGTGGTATGCCAGCCACTTCATGATGTGGCACTGGGTTCACTGAAGGCCAGGAGCAGTGTCCTTAGGATGCTCCTAGTTCTAGGGCAGCAGGGACAGTGTTTCCCGAGCAACTAGCTACAGAAAATAAAATAAAGATTAAATCCGACCGACAAAAGAATGTCCCCTGCCAACTTGGAGTGGAACGGAGCTCCTGAAAAGCACTTTGGGTTCTGCTGCTTATGCATTTAGTTGGGTTTGCTCAAGTCCAGCAACCAAGTACTCTACAGAGTTTCTAACTGTGATGGAAAAATAAACAAGATCCTACCCAAACACACACATAGAGAAATCATACTTCCATTCTTACATTTTAAAAGATTAAGCCTTCAGGAAACAAAGGTCAGAGGAGAAGAAACTGGCTTAGTATGTGAAGCAGTATGTTCATGGACATCACCAGTAATATTTGCATTTAGAACAACCATGTGGACAGACAACTGTGCTGGCTATTAGGGCTGCCTTGCAGTACATCTGTTTCATGCAAGTGGGGGTGTCACTGAGACAGAGGAAAGATTCAGTAATCTCACACTTACTACTAAAAGCTTGTTCTGCCTCAGTAATCTTGTAGCAGTCAGGACACTTCTGGTCAGTGTTATATAAGATATTCTGTTGAAAACTTTTTATTAATTGAATGAACATTTCTTGAGGTAATAGCTTACACTTCACAAGAATGGAGACTAGTTTTAAAAAGGCTAACTCCAATCAGTAGGTATGACTCAGAAGACTACTGAGAGCTCACAGACTTGCTGCAAACAACGGTTTCAGTTTTAACAAGTTGTAAGTTCTTGTAGGGCATTAATGTCTAATAGCAGGTAATTTATATAGCATTGCTGGCCTGGGAGAGGAGTGACTTAGCATGCCGTGTGGTTGGTATGTGCATTGTGCATGAGCTAAGCATCACCAGACCACATGGCACGTAGGTTTTGAGTCAGGCTTGTTCATCTTGCCCTGCTTGCAACAGATCCCCCCCTCCCCAAACCCCACATCCTGAGGGCTGCTACAAAAAACAACTATGGGGATTTTCCAAAAAATAAAAATGAGAAATAGGAGATAGACATGGGAAGACATCCTCTCAGGATGGGTTGCTGAGAAACAGAGACCACAGCATGCATATGGATTTATTGCAGTAGCTACAGTAACTGCAGTTCTTTAAAAATGGTGCATGAATTAGGCAATTGTGCCATATCAGGCAATCCTCAAGTCATGATTTAATTAGTGACTTAGATTACAACATTCCAGGCTGAGACTAAACTGTTATCACAGTTAAGGTGGTTGAAGGTCACATGCTATGCTAATCCTGACTGATTTCTACTTGCTTTACTGAAAAAAAACACACACACACATATATCACCATGGTGGGCCCCCAGCAAGGAGCATAAGGGGGGGACATAAAAAGACTGGGCATGGAGGGAGCATTAGTAGGAAACTGGGCTGCCGTGACAGTGCCCTTCCCAAAAGAAGGGCCAGGGTACACTTCAACATATTGCATATGACCAGAGCTCCCAACAAAAATATTAACATTGATTTATCTTGGAGAGCAGTGTTTTCTTGCCACTTCAGCCTTTAGCAGTGTAAAAATTCCCAGTAAGCAGAAAAAGACACTATTTGGCAAGGTGACAGCAGCCACGGAGCTGGAAGTTCAGCTGAGGGCCATGCACACTGGGAAAGGCTGAGCATGGTTGGATGCTTGTTTTGAGGGGTCCCCACTGCATGCAGAGAACCCAACAGCAGAAAAACAGAAGCAGTCAGAATAGGAGCCAGCAGACCCCTCTCCAAACAAGGTAGCCAAGAAACCTCAAAAGAAAGGTAAAGCAAGCAGGGGGGGTTAATATATTGTTTGATGAAGAATTCGGACAGATGGTGATGATAGTGTTCAGATGAGCCCCCTAATGACTCCATCCTGGCTTTATCCTCAGCCAACACAAGGGTGAAGAGTGCCTCAGGCCAGAAAAAAAGCTGAGCAAGACATGGTAGTGGTAGGGAATTCCCAATCCCCCCAACCAACCCAGCCAGAGTAGATCCTGTACATCTGCTCTTTCACAAAAAGCTGGTGAAACCCATGTTTGGCATGCCTTCTCAGATAAAAAGCTGGACAAGCTACTGGAGGCAGTGGTGGATCTTGCAGTGGCAGTTCAGGCCCAGCTGCAGGGGCTGGATGGGATCTAGATGATGCCAGGGCCAGGAGGCAGTATGGCAGCAGTGGCAGCAATGCCTCATACCCCTGGACATTACTTCAGCATAGCCCAGCCAGTGAGATCACATTTTTCTGACAAAGTCCAGCAGCATAGTCACAGGCACAAATAGGTGGACATGTTTTCATTATTGAATTGGCACAAGGACCTGGAGGAAAACATATGAACATACAAACATAAAACAAAGCCAGCAGAATAAGGCCATTAAGTCTATCTAACCTGCTAGAATAACAGGGCCCTCACAATAAGCTACTTACCCTGACCCCCTCCCCAATACACCCTCCCTCCATCAGACCATCAATTGAGGTGAAAAAAAGAGGACCTGGTCAGAAGAGGGTTCTGGTGACAGGACATTTGAAGACTGGTTGGTGGAATTCATAATTTTTGCCAGTACTATTTGTCAGATGGCTCCCCCAAAAAGTTCCTACCTGTAAGATTATTTGAATAGAATCATGTGTGCACACAGGCATAAATGGGGGAAGGGGTAACTGGAATTTGATGAGGAGGTCTGGTACTGCATGCAGTATGACCCAGCCATGGACTGTGGTATCCTAAATATACATCTACTGATCGAGATCAAGCACAGTGGTAGGGTCCTCCAAACAGACAGTGGGCTACCAATCAAAGTACCCCAGTTCACTGATCTGAGTTGAGTAGGATCCAAAGCAAGCATGTGCTGGGTTAAAAAAGGGATTTGCAAGATGAACCCTTGCAGATTCTGGCACAAATGTTTTCTCTGCAGTCAGCAGTCCCTTCAGCCAGTGCAGACCTGGAAAGCCACCACAAGGAGGGCATTAGCCCTTTCAGAAAAAGTAAGGCAAGCCCAATAACAGAAAGTCTTCCCACTACAGTAAGAGTGGATCAGTTTAGGACTTGGTTTAAGCAGTACCTGGACCATAAGGTGGCCTCTCAGCTGGTGAAGGGAGTCACAGTGGGCTTTAGGATCCCATATGAGGGCCCAAGGTAAGGCTACAAAACCAAGAACCTGAAGTCACCTAGGGATAGAGCACAGGTTGTCCAGGACAAGCTCTGTAAGGAACTGAGGTTGGTCAGGATTAGTGGTCCTTACTCTTCCCCACCTGTGCCTACTCTGGGGGTTTCCCTATTGGCCTTGTGCCCAAAAAAGTCCTGGATGAGAACCACAAGATCAACCACTTGTCATACCCAGAGGATGACTCAGTGAATGACCACATTGACCCACACTACATGGCAATCCAGAATGTGTCATTAGACAGGGCAGCTGAGGCAGTATGTGCAGTGGGTAAGGGGACTCTAATGGCCAAAGTAGATACTGAGTTGGCATTCTAACTGCTTCCCATCTTCCAGGCTGACCAAGACCTGTTGGGGATGAACTTTGAGGGGCAATATCTCATTGATATTTCCATGTCTATGGGATTTTCCATGGCTAGTGCAGAGTTCTAATGATTTAGCACATTCTTACACTGAGCAGCTGTTAAAGAAGCCAGGGCACAAGGGATTATTCATTATCTGGATGACTTATTATTCATGATCCCAACCCACTCCCCGGTTTGTGGGCAGAAAGTGGAAACCTTTTTACATCTGTGCCATAGCTTTGGTGTCCCATTGGCCCCTGTTAGGTAGAAGCCCCAAACCATATGATGTAATTGTTGGGCATCAAGATAGGTGTAGTGACACAGGAATGTCACTTAATCCCACTGTAGAGACAGCTTGGGCTCAGGTCCTTATAACAGTAGTAAACCACAGAGAAGAGTCTGCACCAGACAAAACAGGCCTATTTTACCCATCTATTTTTCAGTTCATCCACACTGCATTAAGTAATTCCACAAACCATTTTTGTTTACATTTCACAAGTAACACCACTTGCTTCATCAGCACTTATTGTTGACACTAAAAATACATAATTATGTTCACAAATAGTAACTTCATTCTTTTTGTAGACATTTATACAAACTTATATGTATAACCATATAGTCAGCAAATTCTCTAAGTAAACCGATTATTTGCTTTACTGAATACAGAAATTCATTCTAGATTTTCATCTCAATGGATCAATTATTTTTTGTGTTTTTATATCTGTATGGCATCTATAATAATTAAAAATAAATATCAAAATATTTGTTTTTAGATACGATTATTAGTATTTTAGGCAGTATTTGAATTCTTTATCCCAAAATATATTTAAGAATAATGAGTGAAATACCAATATTCCATTAAACAACTTATCATTTTCACTCTTTGTTTTAAAATCAGGATCCATTTCCACTTGCAGCAACTTATGCCCTCTTTAGAGTGCACTCATGTCTGTTTACAACATAGTAAAATAGTACTTTATCAGAAATCCCATAAATTCAGTGCTGTACATCTTAATTAATCGGGGGCAAGATGAAAACAATATACCAAGCAGGTATTACAGTGAATCCACTGGTTAGAGTTCCTTTATATTTGTATGTTAATAATAAGTAAGTTTTTTTTTAATTAAAGATTGGTATTTCATTCATTATTTGTAAACACATTTTGAGATAAAGAATAAAAATAGTACCTAGAATATTAATAATTAATATATAAAACATATTTTTTTTTTTATAGATGCCATTTGGATATAACAATACAAAAAATAATTGATCCATTGACAAGAAAATCAGGAATAACAGAAATCATTTCTGCATTCAGTATGGAAAATAATATGTTTACTTACAGAGAAGCTGATGATTATATGGTTGTACATATGAGTTTGTATAAATGCATGTAAAAAGAATGAAATTACTGAGTGCTAATATAATTGTATTTTTAGTGTCTGCAACAAGTCCTTATGAAGCGAGAGGTGTTACTTGTGAAACACAGACAAAAATTGTTTGTGGAATTATTGGATGCAGTGTGTATGAACTGGAAAAACTGAAAAAAAATAAAGAAGGTAAACATATATAAAAACAAATTTTGATGAGTGAGTACTCTCTTTTTAAATGAGACGAGACTGAGACAAGAATGTTGCCTGCCTCAGGACAAGCTTGAGAAACTTACAGTAGGACTCTGTGTCCTGACATGGCAGCAATGAAGATCACTGTAAAGGAGCTTCAACAGCTGGTGGGGCATTTGAACTTTTCCTGATGGGTCATCCCAATGGAGAGGACATTTTTGCAGCATACGGCCAAGTTGGGGTCAGGCACCCGGAAACTCACCACTGGATACGCATGACAGAAGGTTTTAGAGAAGATCTTGAGGTCTGGAAAACCTTCATCAACCACTTTAATGGAGTCTCCATGTGGCCCGTGACAGTGGACAGCTAGGAGCTGGAACTCTTTATGGATGCATCTGTAGGACTAGGCATACTTCAGGGGAGAATGGTGTACTACTATGTGGCCCCAAGGTTGGGTAGCAACTGGACTCTTAAAGCAAGTCACCATGCTGTTTTTCTGACAGTGTTTTTTCTGATTGTGTGGGGTCACCAGCTGAGAAATAAATGGGTGAATTTTTGGATTGACCACACAGGTGTGGTTCACACCATTAATGGGTAGCTGGGAGCCAAGTGCCACTGGATCACCTCATGAGGATCTTTATCTTCTGATGTATGTTGCTTAACATTCATTTTAAAGGTGTGCATGACCCAGTGGTTGAGAATGGTATTGCTGATACTTTATCTCATTCACAGTGGCAGATGTTCTGGGAACTGGTGCCAGCAGCAGACCAAGATCAACATCTGGTCTGAGCTTTCCAGAGGGAGGCTGTGACCCTAAGGCCTATGAGATGATAATTAATTCTGTTGAATCCAAGACTAGTAGAGCATGTCACCAAGGGGTGGAGCACTTTAACAATGTTAGGGTAGAGGCTGGTGGGCAAAACAGTAGGTCAATTCCAGAAGAACAGTTATGCAGCTGCATCTTGGAGACAAAGAGGTGGGTCTGACACCTGGGGTCATAGGACAGCAACCCATTTAGCTGTCATGGTTCACCCTGGTGCAGGGTTTCATGGACATTACTTAAGCTTTCAAGGTTCAGAAGATCCTTGAGGGCTGGAACAAGGGTACCCCAAAGGCTGACCAGCAGTGCCTCTTCATTCCAGAGATGCTGGAATGAGTATGGGAAGCCTTGCTGGCAGTCAGGTGGCATTTTTGCTGGCCTTTCACAAGGCCTTTCAGGTCTTGGTGATAATGCAGATGGCCAAATGGAGAGTCTCCACTGGTTTTCAGGATAAAAATGTGGCAGTGGCACCAAAAAGTATGTTTGACAAGCTCCACAGAAGGAAGACTGACAGAGGAGGGCATGGGATTCTGGTGCACCCAGCAAGCCCCTGGGGATTGGCATGGGACATAAGGTCCATGGTGTCTGAATACATGGCCCTCCACCCATAAGCTAGGTCTGCTTTCCTTGGACACAGAGACGGTGCTCTGGCCATGGCCTACCAGTTCAAGCACACATTAAGATTGGTGGTGCAGTGGTTCAGGTTGAACTGCAAAGAGTTAATACCCCAATCTTTCCAGATGGGGCAGCCACAACTGCCAGGGCTAAGGGGCTTACAGATTAACAGATTCAGTTCCTGGGTTGGTGCAGGTCCAAAATGTGTTTATGCCCTCTAAGCAGAGATTTGCTTTAATGTCGTCTTGCTATTTTCCATGTTTCCCTAATGGTTCCAAGCAGATTTGGATCTGAAGACACTCCATCATACACTGGTTGGCTGAAACAGCTGGATGCAAGTCTTGGGGGGGGGGGGACCTGGAAATTCCACCGCAGAAAGCACAGATTCATTGGCTGGGTCGGAGCAGCATGCATTGTGGGGGACTAATCCCTAGCTGGTGGTAGAGGCCTGATGAGGAAGTTCAATGGACAGAATGTTGGTCCATCTGGGCAGGAATGACCTTGAACTCTGGAAGACTGTAAATTTGCTTCTTAGAATCAAGGACAACCTAAGATCAATTCACTAACTGTGGCCTGGGACCAAAATCCCATGGTCCCATGCCATTCAAAGGTATCACTGGTATCATGCAGAGAACACTCAGGCCATACACAAATCATAGATATGCATTAACAGGGAGATGCGGCCTCTCATGGAGTCCATTAGGGGATCCGTGGTGGAGAAAGCCACATCAGCACATCCTGCCAGGGACTTTATGCCAAGGATGTTGTTCATTTGTCAGACAATAGTTGGGACTGGTTGCTAGATTCATTCAATAAACTCTTGTAGGTTTACTTACAGTGACTGGCTTGGAAGTTGGACTTTGTCTGTCCTGTGGTGGCTTGGGAGCCTCTCAAGGTGATGGTACAAGGGGAAGAAAGGAAGGAGTCAATTTTTTCTGAAGGAATCTTTTTCCCTAGTTGGCATGAGGTGGGGGGGCACAGGACCTAGTTCCAATTTTGGAATTGCAGCACAACCTCATGAGCCTTGCCTGTGTGTCCAGCACCACCAGACAGGGGTGTTTACTTGCCACCCAGCCACATGAACACCTTAATCACTGTGGTTTGGGATCCAACTCAGAGAGGTACATCATTCATTCAATCAGCACATGGGTAAGTCCCTTCATGGAAATAGGTGCGGAGGTTTCTGATGTTGACCAGGCAAGACTTTCCGAGCTGTGCATGTCACTCCAATAATGTAATATGTCATTTAATAAACATGTAGCTGCTTACATTTTCTCCAAGACTGGTATTTGTGTATGTTTATCCAGGAAAGGGTTATGGAGCTTAACAAGACAAAAAATAGTCTGAAAAGCCTTGCAGCAGATAACATTTTGTTTTTGTCCCCTCTCCTGAAACCTAGCCTCTAGATAGGCATGTAGAGTTCTGCTAACATGAGTTTAGAGGTGCCCTGGCACCACCCTGGGGGAGGATGGATCAACCCATATGGTGTGGGCATCTGTTTTAGGCAGGAGGTTTTGAGAGGTTAAAAAGAGTAGTGGCCTGTAGTCCCCCTCACTTTTTCATCCCTGCTGAAGATATCTACCATGCCTGCCTTAGTAAAAGGAGAATTCTGTTGGCCAGGTTAGTCTTGAAAACTCTTTTGCCCTCTTAAGGGTGACTTTAATATGGGTTGGGGAGGTGTTTTTCACAGTTTTCCCTCAGAAGGGTTTTCCTGGGTTTTTCACCTCCTCAAAAAGGCCAAATTGAGATTTGGGTAGCCACATTTGTCACAGTCATTGTACATTGAGCAGCTTGGGCGTCTCTTATGGTAGTGGTACAAGGGGAAAAGGAGGAAGTAGTTGAATTTTTCCAAAGAACTCATTTTCTCCGGTCAGCATAAGGTGCGGGGGCCACAGGACCTGATCCCATTTTGGAGGGTCACAACCTAACCTCATAGGGCTTGCCTGCAGGTGCAGTACCACCAGATAGGTTGGTCAATTGCCACCAGGTCACATAACCCCCCCCTACACACTGAGATTTTGGTTCCAACTCAGAGACGCACATCATTCCCTTGGTGTGCATCATACGGGTAAGGTCCTTCATGGGAAGGGCTGCAGAGGTTTCCAAGGTTGACTTGACGAGACTCCCCGAGCTGTGCACGTCATTCTAATAATGTAATATTTTGTTTCAAAATCATACTGCTGTGATCATTTTCTCTAAGACTGGTGTTGTGTGTCTTTATCCAGTGAAAGGGGTTATGGGGCCTAACAAGACAATCTCAGTTGATTTAAGATCTTTTTTCACATAGATAAGCAACCCCCTTATTCTTTTTTTGTATACAAACATTTTATTAAAGAACCAAGAAATACATAACCAACACATCAACACATTTAGCCAAATCGTTCACAAATAACATCATTTACAGAACAGAGAGTCATCGATAAGCACAACGAAATAATATCACATCATTTCTGGGGTATCCTACCCAAACAACATTGTGAAATACGGGGTGCTGGTGAGTTCCTGACCCCTCCCTCATGTCACTTACCATTACCTCAAATAAACCTGAGTAAAACCCAGTTACAGAGTAGAAGCAGTCCAAAGTAAATCCTCAGGTCTAAGACCACAGTAAGAAAGCCATTTACCCCAGGAGTCATAAAATTTTAGTAATGCTGACCTTCGTTGAGATACAACTTGATAAAAGGCAGCAGCTCAACCCCTTCTTATGTATATCTTTCCTCCAAATCTGATAGTTGGGTAATGTATATTTATATATACATCTTGGATTTTTGTGCTTAGCCAAGTTTCTGAAATTATTAACCAACCAGGTTTATATTCTAAAACCATTCTCTAATAGAATCTATTCTTACATTGAACTGCACTATGGCAAATTCCCCTCCCCAAAGTAATTTTGCATCCAAAACCCCTTCTTCCATCATCCCTGGATTTGAATGCACATCACTGAAGAGTATTAAGAACAAGATGGAATAGTATATAGAGTTTTCAAATTATATCAGTACATAACTAAAATGCTAGGATACTATAATGTCCAGCAACTGGAAACAAATTATTTTAATCTGTCAATTATTTTTGCCAATGTAGGACATGACAAAAAATAAATGGATTTTAAGATCTAGCTACATTTATATACAGTATGTTTTTTTTTCTCCACGGTGATTTTTGTCCTGTTGGCTATCCTGCTACTTTAGCTCCTGAAACCCACAGTCTAATCACTCACTTCTCCAGGATATACCCAATCTCTACAGGTGGAAGAAATCAGGGAGGCAGTAACTGCCCACCCCAGGCTGAAGTAAACAGTAGGGAGAACCCCAGGGTAACTGAATCCCCCAGGGTGGAAATTAATAAATGAAGCAGGGAGGTAGAAATGAGGAGGGATGGGAATGGGAGTATTAAAGAGAGAGAGGGGAAGGAGAAAGGCCAAAAAAGGAAAGAAGGAGGTACCATGCAGGGTGGTAAAAAAAATCTGGAAGGCCATGTGTGCAAATGCTAGAAGTCTAGAAAATAGGTGGACCTAGCGGCCATAATGGCAGAGGCCAACCTGGATACTGTGGCCATGACTGAGTCATGGTGCACTAAAAACCATGACTGGAACATGGCAATATTAGGCTATACTCTGTTTAGGAGGGACAGTGTGGGAATGAATGGAGAGGATGTGGTGCTTTATCTGGTGTTTTATGTGAGGGAATACATAAAAGCAACGGAGGTATAGGGAATGCTGGGGCAGCAGAGGTACAGTGGGTCACACTAGAGATGGGGAATGGAGCCTTTATTTGTATTAGTGTGATCTACAGACCTCCAGAACAAGGGGAAGAGTTAGATAAGGTACTGGTGGAAGCTATTGGCAAGATGGCAGTCTAACGGATGTTGATTGGAACCTCCCAGCTGCAGCTTAAGCTAAAAGCAAGCACATCCTGGACTCCCTGCAGAGGGCACTCTTCAATCAGTGAACCCACCTGTGATGGGACAGTACTGGACCTAGGACTCACTAACAGGAACAGTGTTGCTGATATCAACATTGGAGGCCACCTTGAGAAAAGCAATCATTGTACACTGTAGTTCAGTATAAGGATGGCTGTGGAACTGAACCACACAAAAGCAAGGTTCTGGACTTCAGGAGGGCAATTTTCAAAAAGATGGGTGACTGCCTCAGTGATGACATGGGGGAATGATCTGGGTGGGGTAGAGGAACAATGAGTGAAGTTAAAAAGGGCCATAGGAAAGGAACAAACCTCTGCATCAAGCAAGTGAGCAAAACCAAGAGTTAAAAAAACTATGGCTCTTGAAAGAGGTGACGGAAAAGGCTAAAAGGATAGCATTCAGAAGGTATAAGAAGATGCAGAGGGAGGAGGATAGGAAGGGGTATCAGGGGAAGCAGAGGGTAGCAGGAAGAGCAGTAAGGAGTGCAAAGGCACAAACTAAAGAGAGAATGATTCAAGTGGTGATGAAGGGGGACAAGACACATTTTAGGTATGTAAGCAAAAGGAAGAAAATCGGGGTGGGATCGTGAGGTTAAAAAGGAAAGGGGTAACTGTACAGATGGCAATCAAGAAAAGGCAGACATCCTGAACAAATACATTTGTTCAGTGTTCACAGAGGAAGGAGATGGGGATGTGCCACAAAAAGTAACAGGAGTATTTTAGGGAGGGAGATGGGCACTAGTCCATTTTCAGAGGAGACTGTCCTGAAATGACTCACTAATCTGAAAGTGGACAAATCGATGGGTCCAGATGGAGTACATCGAAGGGTACTGAGGGAACTCAGGGAGGTACTGGCTGCACCTCTGACAGTCCTGTTGAACAGACCATTGGAAACAGGAGTGGTTCTGGAGGACTGGAGGAGGGCAGAAATAGTCCTACTTCACAAAAGTGGTAGCAGAGATGAGGCTGGCAATTATAGGCCAGTCAGCCTGACATAGATAGTGGGAAAGTTAATGAAGTCACTGCTTAAGGAAAACATTGTGGAATATTTTGAATCCAGTGGGTTGAAGAATCAAGGTAGCATGGATTCACCAGGGTGGGGAGGTGTTCCATTTTACTGCAGGTGAATGGGGATTCATTGGCTGCTGGAGAGGAAGGTTGGTGGTTTACTGCGCACTCCTGCATTTGTGGAGTTGGTGCAGGAAGCAGGGTTACACAGGGTTATTTTCAAAAAGGTATGCCACTATTGCCTAGTAAGATGTAACCTTTCCAGTCTATCCTTTTTGCATTCTCCACTTGGTACGGTATGTCTACCCTGCCTTTCTTTGTTTGTGCCTAGGAGGAAAGCCACAGCTGGGTGGCCCGTGAAGCTGGAACTGAGCGTGAGCAGAGAGGACAGTCGGTGGTTGCGACAGGGAAGAAGCTCTCAGTTGAACTGTAGTTTACAAGACTGACCTTAACAAAAGGAACATAATCCAGCAGAAGCAAAGGAACATCATTATATACAGCACTTTTTTATACTTTCTTTTATTGCTCTTTTTATATGTTCTATGTCTATTTTAAAAAATAATTTGCAGAGGGACTTTATAGCAGAGCTAATGTAGTTTTGTGACCTTTGTCTGGGCTTTTCCATATATATGGCAGGGTTTGTAAATAGTAGCTATTTTAAATTACTTTAATTTATTACTTTTATATTTCCTTTTAAATTTCATGTGGATTTACGTACAGCTGTCACACAACTAGTTGTTACTTACTGAGCACACTCAAAGTTGGCTTTCAGCTTTCTCCAACTGCCATCTTCTACGCAGTATTTAGTGGGCTGACAGAAGTATTTTCAAATTACCTAGCTCACTGAAGTGATACTAATTTGGCTACATCAGCATTAGCTGGAATTTGTTGAAAAAAGCATTGTGAAATGGGAGTTCAGGCGGTGTCTGAAATCCGTACCTCCATAACTCTGTATTTTATACATTCTGGCTCAGACAGAGTTCCTTACAAGACCAAATGGACTTAGTCTTTTGGAGTTTTTAACAGAGTGATATACACCATAAGCTTTTGTCCTCATGTATTAAAACAGAAGAAAGTAAGTAGTAACTAAAAGGCATATCCCATTTATAAGAGAGTAACTGTCTAGCAATATTAGTGCTTCTAATTCAGTGTTTACTCACGCAGTATAGAGATCAATTGCATTTAGCCTGCTGACATTCTAACAGTTTTTATTGGATTATTGTTGGTTATTTTGGATATATTTTACCATATCTCAGTTTGTTTGCTGAACCTAGTCTACTGCCTGGAGTAGGAATTTCAGACAGACTTCTTAAACTACTGCAAGTTCAAGTTTATCACACAAAAAGAAATAATAAAAAACTTGATTCTTCAGCAACGAAAGCTTGTACGAGTGTATATGTGACACAGAACTTCACAACCTACAAAGGTCTACTATTGCTGAAGTGACTTTATAGAAGACATTTTTGGTGTGTCTATAAAACTTTGACTGGTTCATTTTCTGTGCATGAGGCATTTCTAGCATCTTGGGATTACTGCAACAGAACTGACACTGCCAGAATCAACCTGATTTGGAGGCCCTGGTATGTGCAAGCTTTATCAAGCATTGGAGGAGAGAGTACATTAAAGGGTGCAGAACACATCAACCAAAGAAATGACTATTTTCAGACTATTGAACCCTACAGCTGGTAACCAGGCCTCTTGTGAAACTAATTTGGGACTTGAAGTCTTCAGATTAACTTTTTATAAATAAGTGAGACTGGCCGGCCCAGTGGCGCTTAGGGTTGAGGCGCTGGATGCCACACCTCGCTCCACACTGGCGACTCCGGTTCAGGAATGAGCCTGGGTCATCGAGGGTTGGCAGGGGAGGAAAAGTATTGAGCATCCGGAGGACTACTCTCCTTCTCCGGGGTGGAGGGTGCACTGCCATCGGTGTGCTGGAGGCCCCTGGCGGTGGCTGGAGGCATCACAGTGCACAGGTAGTCTACAGAGTTTGTGCTGAGGTCGACGCTGGGAAAGGGTGCGTGTGGTAGCATGTGCGCCCCTATCCATTGGTGTCATTGCACACCTCACACACCAAGAAGGAAAGAATAGGGAAAACAGGGCACCAGTCACGGCAGCATGATGGCCATCTCCATGGAGGACTCACAAGTTCTGAGGGCCTGCAGTACTACTGGATCCTGGTCTGGTGGCTGAGTATCGGGGGCTCTCCACCACCCCGCTGTGGGGGGCAAGCTGTGGGGGTAAATGCTGCTGGGCCGAACATGGAGCAGAGATCCTTGTGATGGCAGCCAGAGTGAGAGAGGATGCCTGGCATGGGACAGGTAAGGCAGACTGGATACCAGGGAAAAAAGTACCAAACAAAAAAAAATTAAATAAATGGGTGAGATTGTTTCAGACTATTTTAGTAAAAAATGGAATCAGTTAAAAAGATAACTGATTAAGTGATCCATTCATTGTATTTGCTTACCAGACTTACATTCTGTATTAAATTATTTGTTCTACATATTTTAGATCTATACCAGGTTGGCACTTAGTCAGATAGTAAGGATAACTATGGTTTTCACTAGAAAGCAAGCCCTGGAGGCAGGCACTGACTTAAATAGTTCTTCCAATATAGCATACAGCACTACTCCAAATCAATGATTACCTACTGATGCCACTGACATCGGAAATGATGAATTGATGCTGGAGCCTACTGAGCTACACCCTGCTCCCATATTACTAGAGATGGGTGGTAAGAAGCTAAAGAAAAAGCTCTTATAGCAAAAGATCAGTAAGAAAAAAACAGGCTCAAGGATCCTAATAGTAAAAACAGCAAAAATGTAAAGCAACTTACTAAAGTAAAACAAACAAAAATCAAGGATCATTTTGAGCCATTACATGCTCAGAATGATAGTCTCCCTCCTTGTTCTGATTTGTTTTCAATAACAAGTGCTCAAACCTGTTCTGGTGGTATAAAGGACATACTGGACCTGAGTAAGAAATGTTTCAGATTGTCCACATCTCCAAATATTTTTAATGAGAGAAATCTTATTACTTTGTCGAGTGGTCATAAGGTTAGCTCTACTCTGTCAACAGGTACAGTAAAAAGAAATAATGTTGACATTAATCGGGGTAAGGCAGATAAATCCCCAATTAAGGAAGCCTCTATTAATTTATCATCGGATCCCCTATTTGAGATGTCTGACTCCCTGGAATTCTCTCCTGAATACTTTAGTGAGTCTAATCAAAAACCAAACTGGCAAAATGATTTAAAAAAAACATTGCTGATGAGTTTCAAGAGGCCATAAATGGATTAAAGCACTTTAACACTTCAGACAGGGGCACTGCTCTGAATAAATCACAACAAAAACATTTTTCCATTAATCATCAAATAACTGATTCTGTCTCTTCTTACCCTTTTGGTCTTAGTGAGGACCTAAAAAAATTGTGTGCAATCCCTATACATCCTATGATTTTGGATCAAATGGTCAATTTAAAATATGAAATAGATACTATAAAGGAGAACATTGCCATTAATGGCTTTAGGCTTGATGATATCCTGATTTCCCATCTATTTATATACCTAATACCCTTATGAAAAACTCTGCCAACAAAAGCATGGCAAAAGAAGAAAAAAAACTAATGTTTCAAGGGACGGAACAAACAAACTTCAGAAGAAAAAAAGCAGGGTGCTCTCAGTCCTCACCAGGAACAAGGCACACATAAAGGTAATGCTGTTCAGCAGTGCAAGGAGTAAACACAAATCCTACCCTGTCATTATCAGAAACTGTTTGGGAGTTCCACTTGAACAAGTTGATCATTTCAAATACCTGGGGGTAACTGTGGACAGCTTTGTATCCTACACTAGGCACATCGAGAATGTGGCTAGAACTGTTATTATCAGTATAGGGCTCCTACACAGTCACAAGCGTAGCTTGACACCCAAACCCCTAAGAACTGCAATCAATAGCTCAATCATCTCCATTATCGACTACTGTCTGGTCATTTACAGCTCAGCCCCCGCTACTTCCCGCTGCAGGATAGCAGTGGCACTCAACAAAGCTTGCAGGCTGCTCACCGGTTCCCTCCACCTCACGCACACCTGTGACCTTTATTATGCACAATCTGAATGGCTACAACTGAACAATAGAATTCACTATCAAACCTATCTGTTAGCCAAAAAAATACTTCTTGGATTTGTACCTCCTACAGCTGCAAAGCTTCTAAGCCCATTCTGTGGCTCGCAGCACACCAGAAACTCTATCCATCAATTGCTCACAGTTCCAAGATGCAGAACTACTCAAGGACAACGGCCTTATGCATATAGACACCCCTCTGGTTCAACAACCTCTGTGCAGAAATCACCTCTGCACCAGAACTGGGCCCTTTCAAAAGCCTACTACGTCAACATCTGTATCTGCTAGAGAACAGTAGCTGTGACTCCTCCTGATAATTGCCCACAGTTTTCCTTGATACTCTTCTTGCATGCCCCTAATTTACCTCACTACCCCACACTACCAACCATCTATTTCCTGTCTTTATTCTCTCCAACTGTTCCCTCAACCCTCACTAAGTCATCTGTCTTCCTTTCCCTCCCTCCTCCCTTCACTCATGCTCTCCCCTGCTCACTTCCTCA
This sequence comes from Neoceratodus forsteri, assembly GCA_016271365.2. Lineage (NCBI taxonomy): Eukaryota > Metazoa > Chordata > Ceratodontiformes > Ceratodontidae > Neoceratodus > Neoceratodus forsteri. The sequence continues at coordinate 394,197,110 of CM028135.1, read as the reverse complement.
TCCCCACCCTTCACTGAGCTTTCTTTGTCTTTTACTTGCTTTGCTGGAATCCCATCCTTATGTTTGACAAAGCCACCTAAGGCTGCACCTGTCCTCCCTACTGACCAGGCTTTTCGCCAGCACACTTCTTAAACTTTTTTTGTATTATAATTTTATCTCTATTACTGTACCAAACTACTTTTTGAACACTTAAATTTTTATTTATATAACTGTTTAGCTAGTGACTCTTGTATTGTTGCCCAATGTACATTTTCCCACCCTTTCTGATGTGGAACCTTTGTAAATGAGCAGTTTTCAGCTCAAAATTATTATCATCTAAGGTTGAAAATAAATTAAAGAAAGAAAGAAAGAAACTAATTGTGTAAGCCAGGTCAGTTCTAGTAATCAGCAGTTAAGCCAAGAACAACTAGATAGTATTGTATCTCAGATACTGTATTAACAGCACAACATACTCCAAACAAACTCATGGACCCCATTAGTCACCAGGGTGTCCCTCAGCTGAAAGTTATAGTTGCACAAATCAGTAAATTTGATTCAGACCTAAATACATTCAGGTCAGAATGTTATAATCTAAGTAAAAACATACTTTCAGACAGTTGTCTTTCAGCTCAGAAGTTGATTTCCCACCAGTCAGCAATGCCTTCTGAGGGGCAGAAAGGTTCTGTAGAACAAAAATCTGAAAAAGATTTGGTAGACATCTCTGAATGTGCTATTTTATGTCTTTATGGGTACAACTGTGCACAGGCAGTGTCCTCAGCCCTTTTAGGGACAAGAGTGTGCACCTACTAGGACAGCTACAGGGGCCGATATTACAAGTACAGATGTTGTACAAATTTGGAGGGACAAGGATGTGGACGGATTGGACTGTATTTATATATTTTGCTCAGCACCTGGAATAGCAAACCAGGTATGGCTTAACAGTGGTGCCTTGAAAAAACACGGCTGTACTATAGACTATGTTAATATGAACCTTATAAACAATACCATCCCAGTGAATAACAGATCTACCAAACAAATAAGTATTTTGGTCTTAAAGCAATTCCCAAAGAAAATCCAGGCAAAATAAAAAATGCCCTATTCAATCTGTTCACACATGGATTAAAAATAGCAGCTCCGGATTTAACAATCTTGAATGTTTTCCATTGGAATAATGATACTAGAACAGGGCAAGTGGATGCTATAATTCAGGGTCTGGAAATGGTAGTTATAATACTAAAAAAGGCCCCAGCCCTGGACAAGGTTGGTGTCCACATTGTGGACAGTGCAATATTGAATGATTTAAGGAAAGGATCAAAAATTAGAGAATACACAAAGAAAGAGGATAGGTTGGTAAACATCTTATCTCTCTATGGTTTAGGCAGAACTAAAAATGAGAACAATTCTAAACTTAAACTAATTGTACTGGACTTGCTTGAACAACTTCTTAATATTTCCATAGAGAATCAAAATGCTATATCTGTCTCCAGAATGGGCACTGATCCAGATTGTGATCAAATAAATCTAACAATAGAATTGTCAAGTTAGTACAAAAACATCATGGACAATATAGGCCTCTTGGATGAATTAGTCCTATATATTGTGCCATCACCTAACAATATGAACTACCCTGCCACAGAAGTACCTATAGCAAGTGACAGCAAATCAGTTTGCTTAGAATACTGAGAGAAGTCAATCTTTTGGCTATAATGGCACTACAGTATACAATATACCTACTTCAGATAACTATGAAGTCTTGGTGAGTCAGGAGAATTGACCACTGGATACTCACCTCTCTGACTCACCAAGTGACTTCAAATGATTTTTTTCAGTTATCTCATGGAATATTGCAGGCCTGTCAGCAGAATTTGCAGACAGAGACTGGGTAGATTTTATTAACAAGTTCACCATAATCTGCCCACAAGAAACTTGACATTCAAAAAACTCTGATGTAGCACTGAATGGATACAGTATCTATCATGTCCCAGGCAAGAGAGCGCCAAAGACAGGGAGGTTTGCAGGAGGATTAGTTACCTGGATTAAGATAGATAAAGCTATTAAAGCAAGCATAATAATTTCCAATACCAACTTTCAGGCATTTATGGTCCAATTGAATAAGAATGTCTTTTGCCTTGTTAACTCACACACTCCACTATCTAGTTCTAAATGTTATTGTAGTGAAATCTGGGATGTTCTGGAAGATGTAATTCACAAAAGTTGGGCTACCACAGCCTGTGAAGATACCCTGCTATGCGGGGATTTCAACACCAGAATAGGTGGTTATGATGGATATTCAGATAATGATTTTCACAACTGGTGTCATGAAAAAGCCTTTACATTTCCTAGAACATTAATGGTTCCGAAGAATAACAAAACAGGACTTGGATTAATTGAGCTAACTGCTACATACTATTTAATACCCCTAAATGGTAGGATTGAAGGAGACAGACAGGAGAAGAAAACTGCAGAGTTACAGACTGTCATGGCAGAGGGGGAGTTGGACATGGCGGCCATCACTGAAACATGGGTCACCCAATAAAATGACTGGGGCCTGTCAATACCAGGGTACAGGAAATTTCATAGGGATACAGCAAATAGGAAAGAATGGGGTGGTGGCAACTATATGTGAGGGAAGGACTGAAGTGTGTATGGGAGGAAGGGGAGGAGGGTAGTATGGAGTTACTATGGATGCAAATCCAGGATTCCAAGAATAGGACTCTCAGGATGGGAGTGGTATACAGGCAGCCCTCTCAGACAGAGGAATTAGACAGGGAACTAGTGAGACAGATCAGGGGGACCTGCGAGAACAGTAGTGTGGTGATCTTGGGGGACTTCAACATGCCAGGAGTGGATTGGAGTACCCCAACAACCAGGAATAGAAGAGAACAGGTACTGCTGGATGCCTTCCAGGACAGCTTCCTGATGCAAATGGTCAGTGAACCAACCAGGTTAGGGAATACCCTTGACCTCATGCTGGCAAATGAGGAGTTTGTGCGGGAACTGAGTGTGGAAGAACTGCTGGTGGGGAGTGACCACCACTCAGTGTGGTTCACGTTGGATATGGGTAAAGAAGGAGTGGACTCTGGCACATGGGTGTTGGACTTCAGGAGGGCCACCTTCAGGAGGATGGTGGAATTGGTAAAAGGGTACCTGGCCAGCATTCAACCTAGTATGGGCATTAACCAGAGGTGGGGCTCATAAAGCTAGGGATAGTGGAGGCAACCAGAACCTGCAGCAAGGCCCAGAGCAAGAAGGCTAGGCAAAGAAACCTAGCTGGGTGAACATGGAGGACATGGAGCAGTGGACATGGCCTATCTGGATTTCAATAAGGCCTTCAACACCGTTCCGCATGGTGGAATGGTACATAAGCTGGACAGACTAGGGGTGGACAACAGGATCACCAGGTGGGTGGAAAACTGGTTGAAGGGAAGGAGTCAGACGGTGGTGGTAAATGGGACACATTCCAGGGAATGGGCGGTGACCAGTGGGGTGACACAGGGGTCAGTGCTAGGACCAGTACTCTTTAACATCTATGTTAGTGACCTAGCAGAGGGTCTGGAGGGATGGGTGTGCCTGTTCGCAGATGGTACAAAAGTCTGCAATACGGTGGATTCACCTAGTGGGGTGCAAGCCATGAGGCGGGACCTGGAGAGGCTGGAGAGGTGGTCTGGCACCTGGAAATTGAAGTTTAATACACAAAAGTGCTTGCTGATGCACCTGGGGAGGAAGAATAGGAGGTAAACTTACTCCCTTGGGGGGTTGGTGATTAAGGAGAAGGAAACAGAAAGGGACCTGGGGATTATGGTATCACGTGACCTCAAGGTGGGCAGCCAGTGTAGCAGGGTAGTGGGAAAGGCAAGTGGAATGTTGGCCTGCACTGCGAGGGGTTTTAATAGCAGGAAGAGGGAGGTGCTAATGCCATTATACAGAACCATGGTTAAGCCGCATCTGGAGTATGGGGTGCAGTTCTGGAGGCCTCACCTATGAAGAGATGTTGAGCTGATGCAGTAGGTGCAGAGAAGGGCAACCAAAATGAGGGATGCAGAATGTACCCTATGAGAGAAGATTGAAAGGGCTGAATTTGTACCCTCTGGAGACTAGGAGGGAGAGGGGGGACATGATTGAGACCTTTAAGTATCTGAAGGGAATAAATAAGGTAGAGGGTAACAGCTTGCTCAAATTGAAGAAGGGAGTGAACACGAGGGGCATAGCCTCAAACTGGAAGGTGGGCAATACAGAGGTAATGTCAGGGTGCAGTTTTTCATTTAAAGGGTGGTGGAGGCCTGAAACAAGCTGCCAGAGGATATGGTGGCAGCTGAAATGGTGGAGGGGTTCAAGAGGGCTTGGGATAGATTTAAGGGGTTGGGAAAAGAAGGTGGAAGCATAACAGAAGGGAGGAGATAGGGTGTTGGGCAGACTAGATGGGCCGTGGTGCCTTTCTCTGCCATCACATTTCTGTGTATCTGTGTATCTGAATTGTCAAAGATGTTTCTGAAACCATGTGGTACAGGAACATTTACCCATTGCTTTACACTTCCAGCAATTAGCATGTAGTGCAGTAAAATATCAGTCCCTGGTAGAAGTCTTTTTTTTTTAATATCTGGCAAGGGCCCACCCAATTGCCCAGTGGCAGTGTGTAGTATTGCTGTTCTGATGACCCAAATTCGAGAGTGAGCTTGGCTTGTCACATCAGCAGGCCTGTTAGGATAAGGCAGCTGCCATGTGGCAGCAGGCATCCATGTGGGAGGGCTGGCAGTGAGATCCAGCACCACATGAACCCCTACAACTGGGAGAGGGAGCTAGCTCTCATCACAGTGGCACTGTGTGCATGCAAGGCAGACAGAGGCTATACCTATACCATGGGAAGAAGAGGGGGCTTAAGGGAGAAAAAAAGAAATATACTGTAATATCCCCCCATCTTCTGAATGACAGCAGAATGCATAAACAGGGCATATCTCTGAATACAGGATATATTCCTGGGGGGATGTGGGGGCAGCAGGAGAAGAGCAGACAAAGCTACAGTATATGAGGAAAAACAATGTTTGGCAGCCATTTTGGTAAAGTAAAAAACAATCTAGGGACTGATTCCAAGATGGCCGGTGTAACTCACATGCAGTTGCGAGTTATGCTGGTTGTAACTACGCCATGGACCCTACACCGCATTCCAGAAGCAGCAGGGTCTTGGCAAATGTGACTTGCAAGATACACCATGCGTGTGGTGGTAGCCCATGCATGGTGTATCAATGCCATGGGGGGCATCTCACAGCAAGCGTTTGGTGGCCCCCAGGAGCCCCCCTGCCCCGGACCACCATAGAACACATCAGGGGGCAAGAACAGATGGCACAGGCATCAGGGGAGTGCTAGTGACACAGAACCCCGGGGGTCCCTCGTGGTCATGGGTTTGGGGGATGGGGGTGTGCTAGTGGGGGCCAGGGGGACAGCATGACGCTGCTGCCACAGTGCTGTGATGCTGCATCTGATGGTGCCAGCCGTCAGATGTCAGTTATGCCAGCTCCGAGTTGTCAGAAGTCGGCTACACCACTGCATGTCCTGGAAATGCAATTGTGGGTTGCGACAGCGGGCCTTTTGGAATTGGTCTAAGTTGCTGTCACAACCTGCAGTTGCACCAGGCATTGTGGGCTGTGGCATATGTGTGATCGTATCTTGTGATTGTCGCAGCCCACAGATGCAATGGCATAGGTGCCCTCCCTTGAATAGCAATGGACGTATGGCATGGCGTCAGTCGCGGGATATATCATGGGGATTGGCGTATCCAGCCTTATGCTGGCATAGCCCATCTTGGAATTGGGCCCCTAGTCCTTTTCACGTGCCATTACATTTAGAAACAACAGATTTTTGACTTTCTTCAAACATAAACAAACAAACAAACAAACCCCAATGCCACACAATTAATTGCATACGATAAACACAAACCTGTACTGCCATCTTCTTCTGTGTATTTTTTAACTTCAAGTAAAAAGGCCTTATCCCTAAGAATGGACCCAGCTTTGGAAATGTGCTGATAAAGGTTATTGTATGGTTATAAATACAAGAATTCAGTTAAAATATCATTGTGTACATACCTGACTCTCGTCAAAATTGCTAAATCTCTGAATTCTATATCAGACTTCCGTTGGCATAGCTGTTGGCAAAGGGTGATCCTGTATAATTTTTTATGGGCACGCAAGTTTATTCATGTTTGGCAGGCAGAGGTCACTAGGAAACTATTGCATGTTTTAAATACTACCATTCCTTACAAGTTTGAACTACCAATATTGAATCACATTATTATCGTGGGCCTTAGAAACAGAACCTAGTACATTGCTCCCTGGTACTATGGCAACAAAAAGAATGTTGCTTCAGGAGTGGAACATAGAGGATTGTGTATGAGCAAGCATATACAACAAGGCAGTTGAGATCGAGAGGTTTCCGTGGTAATCAGAAACCTTGAGAGCGCAGCTCGAGAGGTCTGTTACCACGGAAACCTCAAGATCTTTCAACTGCCTTGTTTGTGTATGATTGCTCATGCACAATCTGTTATAGTGTATGGGCAACCATAATCAGCACTCTGTGATCCCCCAAACAAGTCTAGAAAAAAAAATAAGTGTTACTTCGGCACCTGTACCAGCGCACATACCACCGCGTCGCCGTTGGCTACTCAATTGCACATGTGCAAATGTATTTGATCTTGTTGTGATGCACCGGTGACGTACTCGGTGCAACACAACAAGATCATGACGTACTGAGTGCAGCACAACAACGCTGTTCCAGGCATGGATTTCCATGTGGAACAGCATTCCACCATACACTATAACTGATTGTTCATGGTTTTGTAGGAACAAATGGCTTTGTATAATGAAGAAAGAATTACTGTTGAAACATTTAAGCAATAAACCACGACAGGGCATGGGTGATGCTGGGTTTACTGATGCCTGGCGTGGTACGGTCATGAGGCTGCAGCCTGAGTGACCAAACAATGCCAGGTGTGGGTAAACTCCAGTATCACCCACACCCTGGAGTGGTTTATTGCATAACTGTTTCAACAGTAATTCTTCCTTCATTATACAAAGTGGTTAATTGTAATTATACACTGTCCCCCCTTTTCTGACAAAAAAAACCCAAAATAAAAAAAAAATGTTATTTTGGGGGGGTATTTTATCTTTAGTTTATTTGTTACTCCGCCAGAACAAATAGTTCTTTAGTCATTGGTTGGTAGTAGTAGCAGCAGCAGTCCTTTCTTACACACACACACACACACACACACACACACACACACACACATCTTGGGTTCATACACACAAAGCTTTTGTCACTTTCACTCCCCATACTGCCTCATACTGTGTTCACCCTATTCAAAAAAACTGCCACAATTTCTTATAAAGAAAAGATTCCTCTTCAATACCTTTCATGCCGTTTACTTCATACCTTTTTATCTTCTTTCGAACATCACTCCCAAGGTTCTGCAATCCTGAAACATTCATCTCAGTTCTTGCTCCACCCCATCCTCCAGCCACCTGCACCCCTTGCTTTCCTGCTGTCTCACTGGCACTGTCTCCTTCTTCACAGCCATATAGGACATGCAATTTAATTACTTTAAAAAAAATAATCTGAGCAAAAGAGTTCTGTAGAGAGCACAACTTGCTCTTTCCCCTGGACAACCTGCAGCAGAAAACCTGTGTGCTCCAGCAGGGATTCATGATGCCGGTGTGACAACCCTGACCGTGATGTCTGCTAGAGCACCGGAAACCCATTGACAACCCAAACCTGACCGCCCCAAAACCAACCAGCAACATCCCGGTGGGCCAGTGTGGGAGGCTCTGCCCTGCTGCAGCCCATAAATATATCTAACTCCACATCGCTGAACGGTGGAGTTAGATATTTAACCTCCCATCGCAGTACAGTGTCTCAAATCAGAACCCCCATTGCCGCCTATTTAGGCGCAGTGGGGGTTTCGCTATCTGGGTGTCGTGGTAGTGGTGGTATACCATCCAGCAGTTCTCCCCCTTGCCAGCAAAACAACAAAATAAAACACAATGTAGCAGGCACAAGGAGATGAAGTAAATGGTGGCGGGACTAAATAGAGCTGGGAGCTGGACGGGCCATTTGCTTCTGTGAGTGAGAGATATTTACTTATTCATTTGAAAAGTTTCATCTGGTTGGTAGCTGTTATTAATCATTTATTTCTTGGAGTGCAAATGTATGGGGGCATATATTTGTGCAATGCTGCAGTCTACTCAAACTACGTTGCACCATCCCCATTCAGCTAAATAAATATTTAAAGACTTTGGTGCTGAACTGGAGAAAGTGTGTGAATACAAAAATGAAGAGTAGAAGTTACAGAAATAACGGCCGAAAAGCTAAGCTATGATACTGTATAGGTGAATGCCCAGTATCATGGCTCGGCTTTTCAGATGTTATTTCTGAAACTTCTGCCCCTCATTTTTTATTCAGATATACTTTCCCCGGTTCAGCATTACTGTGGGTCCTAAAATAATTGCTTTGCTGAATGGGTATGGTGGGAAGCATGTATGAGCTTTCTGGTGACTGCGCTGTGGGGGAGTGGAGAATGAGTGAAAGAGGTGGTGGTGCTTAACAGGGAATTAATATGGCACCCTTTTTTATATTTTCGGGGGTCAGACTAATTGCTGGGCTGATGTGGCTGACTGGCACTTTTACCCACTGGTAATGCCAGGATTTACAATAGTTAAATCATGCCAGCTAGCCAGTCATATTAGATGATTTTTTTTAAGGCATTCCATAATTAGCTTTTGATACTAACCCCAACCTCACTCTGGTTACTGCCCTCCACAGACTCTTGCTGAGCATTCATATCCCTCATCCTACGACCCTCACAATTAACCAATCTGCTTGCTGTCACTTCCCAGCCATATGTATCACTTCCATTATCACCCTCCCTAACTCCTTCTCACTATTATCACTCACAAAGCTGAGAACTTCATCAACCCTAATCTGCCAATTTATCCCCCACTCGCTTGCCTCCCAACTATGGTATAAGAGAGATAATCTTCACTATCTCATCTTAACATACTTACTCCTAATCCTTAATCCCAGCTCTCACCATACTATCCACACAGCACATGCCAACACTAACTACCATTCCTTGTTAAGTTTGAACTACCAACCTTGAATCACATTATTATCATGGTCCTTAGAAACAGAATCTAGTATATTGCTCCCAGGTACTATGGCAACAAAAAGAATGTTGCTTCAGGAGTGGAACATAGAGGATTGTGTATGGGCAAGCATACACAACAAGGCAGTTGTGATCGAGAGGTTTCCGTGGTAACCAGAGACCTCGGGAGCGCAGCTCGAGAGATCCGTTACCATGGAAACCTCGAGATCTTTCAACTGCCTTGTTTGTGTATGATTGCTCATACACAATCTATTATAATGTATGGGCAACCATAATCAGCACTCGGTGATCCCCCAAACAAGTCTAGAAAAAATAAGTCTTACTTGCATTTGTACCAGCGCGTTTACTCGCCGCCATTGGCTGCTCAATTGCACATATGTGTCGCGCTTTGATCTTGTTGAGCTGCACCAGTGATGTACTCGGCACAGCACAACAAGATCATGATGTACTGAGTGCAGCACAACAACGCTGTTCCAGGCATGGATTTCCATGTGGAACAGCATTCCACCTTACACTATAACTCTGATTGTTCATGGTTCTGTAGGAACAAATGGCTTTGTATAATGAAGGAACAATTAATGTTCAAACATTTAAGCAATAAACCACGACAGGGCATGGTTGATGCTGGGTTTACCGATGCCTGGCATGGTTTGGTCACCCTACTATCCCCACAGATCATGCCAACACTAACATTGGCCCCTTCTCTACTGGCTTCCTCTTATGTGGCCTCAAACTACTCCCTGTAAACATTCATAGCTTGCTACCTAAACTGGTTCTGCTACAACCACCGGCTGTATCTCTTGCCCCTGACATCCTTATTCTCTCTGAATCCTGGATAAACAACAAAATTACAGGTAATTAAATTACCGTTCCAGGCTACTCCATTCTCTGGCAAGACTGGGAAAGCTGACGAGGTGGAGTGGCAAAGTATATCTCCTCATCACTCAGCGCTGACATTATTCTTTCTGCATCTGCACCAGCTTCCCACAAGGTCCTCCTTATTAGACTCTACCTTCCGTTCTCCACCCCAATATATGTAGCTCGTGTCTACTGAAGACCTGGTCTGTCCCCATTGTCTGTTTCAGACCTCATTAGCACCATTGCCTCTCACGCATAAGCAGGTGAGCTATACATAATTGGGGATTTTTAATCAAAACTGGGCTGCTCCCCCTCTCACCAAGCTCCGGAACAACATTACTGCCCTGAATCTCTCACAACAAATCCTTGAGTCTATTCGAATAAACTACAAATCACAAAGACATTCACTGATTGACTGGGCCCTTACCTCCCACCCTCACAGAGTCATAAAATCTGGTATTCTGCCAGACTCACTAAGTGATCATCATATAATTTTTATGGTCCGAAAAATACACAGGCCCAATGTACCACACAAATTAATACATTCAAGGTATTTTAAGTCACTCAAATTCGACCCCTTACTCCTCAGTCTTGCACAGACAGACTGGTCTCCCATCTCCTCGGCCATCTCTGTTGATAATGCCCTGGACTACTTCAAAGAAAAATTCATTGCCACTTGGAACACCTACTCCTCCCTTTAGGTGTTCCAGGTTCTGAGGAAACCACCACCAATGGATCACCCTAGAGCTCCTACCCACCAACAGACTCCAGACCAAGCCTGGAAAACACAAAGCATAGTGAAATCCAAACAATCATGTGAACTATCACACCCTTCATAACCAATGCACAAAGGCTATTAAATTAGCAAAGGCTGAATATTTTAGAAACTCTTTTCAATCCTAAATTGACAACTCCTCCAAATTCTGAAAGGTTGTCCATGCTCTATCCCCCCCCCCCATCTAAATCACCTCCCCCTCTCTTTAGGGTTAATGGTGCCTTGCTCTCGGACTGCCTTGTAGTCGCCACTGAATTTAATTCTTACTTTACTTACTGTGCATCCACCCTCCTTGCATCCATCACTCCACCCCACCCTCCCAAGCAAATCCCTCTACACCACAAAATGAAGCCCTACTCAAAGGAGCCTTCTATTTCTCAAAAGTCTTCCCAACTGAAATTCTGTATGCTCATCTTGCTCTAAACCCTGCTAAAGGAGGCTCCCCTGATGGCCTGGATCCTGAGTTCCTTTATCTTCCTACCTCAGCTATAATCACCCTGCTGGTTGACATCTTAATCCTTTCCTTCACCACTGCCACAGTACCCAAAATCTGGAAGCATGCAGTAGTACTACCACTTCCTAAGAGTGGTGCTCCATCCTCCCCAGGTAACTACCACCCAATTTCTCTGCTCCCTATTCTGGCCAAAGTTCAGGAACACTTGGTCCTTTGGCAACTCTCTTCCCATCTCTCAGACTCTGACTTTTTCACACCTTACCAATCTGGTTTCAGGAAACATCACTCTACCACTACATCCCTACTTAGGCTAACCGACTCAATCCTCACAAGGATGGACAGTGGCATATTCACATCTGACATTTTTGTCGACCTTGCTAAGGCCTTTAACACTGTCTCCCATGCCCTCCTTCCCTGGAGGACACCTCCGATATCCTCTTCCTCCTCTCTCCTTCCACTCTATTCCTATCCCAACCCTAGATCCTCTCCCCACCCACCCCCATGTACCAACTATATTCCAATTCCAACTGTCAGCATTAATTGTAACTCTATGATATAATAATGATTGTATAACTTGTAACATGCTTTATAGCACACCTCACCTTGTATTTCTTTTTTTCTTACCTCATACCTTTACCAAATGATGTATAACCTACTGTATATTGAATCTCCTGGATGAGAATCTGTTTGTATTTTCAGTTATTCAATGGTGTATTTCTTATTTTGCTTGTATATTAACCATACCCTGGGTGGCCCCTGAAAAAGGGACATGTTTGTCTCAGCAGGCTTACCCGGTCATCAAAATTCAAATAAATAAACAACCTATTTTCAACTGGATTGCCTGAGTCTGCACAAATTGGTTGGGGGCCTACCCTGCAGGTAGGACACAACCAGTCTGGATCACTGACTTACTGTCCCCATCCCTGCCAATCGACATTGGTGTTCCACAAGGATTGGTGCTTGGCCCTATACTCTTCTCAATATTCCTAAATGACCTTATGTCAGTCTGTACAACATCTATTCACATTTATGCTGATGACACAGTCCTTTTCCCCTCTGGCCACACCCTCTCTGATGTTGAAACCAGACTCTAATTGGACTTCGACAAGCTCCAACACTGACTTATCACTAAATGCCAAAAAGAGTCTCTCCATGATCTTTGGTACGAGGCAGAAATTTTCTAGGCTCACCACCCTTCCTTCCTTCCTTCCTTCCTTCCTTCCTTCCTTCCAAACCCTTGGTGGGACTTCCCTGGAGGACACCTCCTTTTTCAGATTCCAGTGGCTAGACCGACACCTCAGCTTTTCTGGACATGTGGATGTTATCCTGAAAAAAATGCACCCTAAGCATGGCCCGCTTTTCAGAAACTGGAATTGTCTAACTCTACCAGCAAGGCATGAACTAGTCCAGAAAATGAGTCTCCCCATCTTTGACTACTGTGACATAGTTTATAGTGCTGCCCTGAAGTCTACCTTAACCAGCTTGGACTTCCTCTTCAACTCCTTCTGTCGCTTCACACTTAATGATCCACCTCGCACACAACACTGCAATCTTTTCCACTCCCTCACATTCCTTTCACTTTATAGATCATCGCCTCTTCCACACTGCTATGTTCACCTCCAAATTCTGGCTCAACTCTCTGACCTCTTATCTCTTGTTTGCTCTGTCCATCCCTTCACTCCCCATACACTCCCTCAGATCCACTGACACCAGTATCCTGGCTATCCCCCGCAGACTCACCTCTGCCTGCCAGTCCACTTTCTCCCACTACTTCCCCAAACTCTGGAACTTGCTACCACCACAAAACAGACTCTCATCATCTCTCCCTCTACCTCAACTGCCCTCTCTAATTTCTACTCCTCAAATTGCTCATGCACCTCACGTGTGCTAAATTTCCTTGCTCTGCTCTATCGCCTGACCTTGGCTGCACTGTGCCTCATGTTTACTGCTGCCTTTAGCACTTGAATTTACAACCTGGCACTTAACTGCTGTCTAATTCTTATTGTGTTGCTCCTATTATCACCAGTTTTGACTGTATTCTCGCATACTGTATGTTAACTTGTATGTACAACTTAACTTGTATGTAAACTCACTGTATGTTTTGATTTGTTGGTCTCTAAATGCAATTGTGATAATTGGTTTAGATGCATTGTATTCTCTATATGTCATTTGTACTCTGTACATATGTCTCCCCTTACCCTTTCCCCCATGATGCACTGGAAGATGAGCAACATGTTGTTCAGTGTGCCTTGCTGGTGAAACTTTTCAATAAGTAAATAAATAACCAACACGATTTAAAGAGGTCTGCCTGGCAGTAACTATCCCAGTTACTCCCTTCAATACTTAGGTTCTAAAGGCACTATCATGTTTGAGGAAATTACTTTTTAGTTGTTCATGGACCAGTTATGGACTGTTGCTTTTTCTTTTATTTTCATTTTATTCTTTTATTTTATTTTCGTTTTTACTTTGTTTCATGTTATTAGAGATTAGAGATGTTATTAGAGATCTTGACAAGGCCCCCTGGCTGCACTGTCTCCCACCCTCACCCATCTCCCCCCGTATCTCCACTCCTGCCCCTGCCCCAACCACCTCCTGTACTCCCCTACCCCTGCACCTTCCCCTCTATCTCCCACCCTCACTTTCCCATCACCCACCCCCTTCCCTTGCACCTCCTTCCCTCTCTATCTCCTACCTCACTTTCCCACCACCCACCCACCCTTCCTTGTCTTGCTCATAGCTCAAGTCTTTGTACTGGTTATTACATGTCTGTAAGTCAATGACTATATGTTTGTAACTAAAAATGATGACTGTTGCACACGCTGACGTGGAACCTTTGTAAAGAGCCTCGGCTCAAAGGTATTGTAATCCTAGATTGAAATAAATTAAATAGTTGTAACCATACGAGATGTAAAAAGTTGCGAATTTAATGTGTTCCTTATGCAGAGCTAACTAAAAAAAATTGCAAATTAAATTGTTCCTTTGGCAGAGTTGGCTACTTCATAATGAAGTTTGAACTTTTGTCCCACGTGGCCTAAGAGACTTCAGTAGTTTGCAGCTATTTTTTTACTATGCTTTAGGCTCCCTGGCCAGCTCACATCGGCTTGACGCCCTCCCCAGCCCTGTCATCCATCTCTGGGGACTTACCTACGCTGGTGTTCCTCCCTGGCTGCAGCTATGGATTGTACATCTGTTCTTCAATAATTTTGTGATAGATGGACAAATGTTCTGGTGCATTAACTCTGTTTATCTCACTGTGTATGATGGGCTCAATGATGTATTGTAACTATTTTGGAAAATTGAATAATATGTATTAGAAAAAACTTCAGGAAAATATGCCTGAAAAGGTCCAGTGCCATTATATTTCCTCAGTCATTGCACATTGTTTGCATAACCCGTTATATTTTAACCCTGCTCGCAAAACACAATGGAAAACCACCAAACCGATGGTCTGAAGCATTTCAATGTCACTCCCTACAAAGAGACTGGATCATCTCCCCAAACAATAAACAACTGTTTTAACAGCTCCACTGAACAATATCACATAAGTGTGCCATAGCAGCTGCAGTAATTTCAGATATCTCATCTGTCTCTCACTTTGATGCTTACCTCTCAATACCACACAAACCACTACCTAATAGTACTTATCTGTTTTTATACAACACATTTAGAAAATAATTTCTAATGCCATATCTGGGCACAGTCACCATACATTTTTAAGGGGGCCATAAGAGGTGACAAGACAACCTACAATAACCAAACTAGTGCTGCAAGTTCAGTTCTACCGAAGAATCAAACACCTTGAACTTCGGTGTTCGATCCTTTCAGGCTGTGGTGAACTTTCAGGAAAAGTAAGCAAACCTTTCGGTTTGAGTGGTTTGACCTGGTCTGAAAGATGCAGACTTGTTGAACCAGTTGAACCACAAACCGCAGTTTGCACCTGAAACAGTTAACTTTACGGTGATTGTGAGTCACAGGCTAGTCCAGCCTCTTTTTGGATACAGTTACACAGCTCAACCCCATGTGAGCCCATGGGAGAACTCACTCACATGCTCTTCATCAGGCTGATAGGTACTGTAGCTTAGGCAGGAGGTTGTACAAATTAAATCTAGTTAGATTAGCAAGGAAAAAAGAACATTCAGTTCTTTCACCACTGAATGCTTGATATGACATTTGGCTGAACATCAGGTCTGAAACTTGGAGTAAAGAGGAAAAGGAAGAAAAAAATGATAGCTTGCAGCTCACATCAAGATTCTGGGACCAGAAGCTTGCCTGTTGGGTGGGACTGCAGTACTGTGATTTTGGCAGGGCAGTGAACAGATGGGGTATATGAGGTGGTAGTTTGCTAATGCCCATTTTTTGCTATGGAAGTAGCATTTTGGCAGACATTATAAGCCCCAGGCAGAAGAATTTTGGGAGTTACTCTGTTAGTAATTTTACTGACTGGGCAGTAAGTGTGTGTCAGCTGGCAGCAGGACAGTGTCTGGCCACAGGTAGATAGCACCTTAGTGGCATCCTCTTCAGTTTCAATTATTTTATTGGATTTTTTTTATTTTTAGTAATTAGTCTTTCTCCTCCTCCTCCTCCTCGTCCTCCTGAGTACTAAAGCAGCATTTTACAGTGTGATCTGGGAAGTGGTCAGAAGGCGTGTGTTAGCTGAGCTGACAGTCTGCCAATGCCCCGTCCCGGTAGGTGACACTTTGATGGCATCGCATAAAAGAAATAAAATAGTTAATTCCTCCGCCTTCTCCTCCTGAGACCTGAAGCAGCCTTTTTCAGTGTGATCTGGGCAGTGAGCAGCAAGTGTGTGCCAGTTCTCAGCCCCTGATATATGGCACATTGGTGGCATCCGATAAAAAAGTTAAAAAAAAAAGGTCCTTCCTCCTCGTCCTGCTGAGTCCTGAAGCAGCCTTTTGCAGTGTGATCTGGGCAGTGTGATCTAGGTCGTGGGCTGCAAGTGTGTATCAGCTTGCAGCATACTGGTGCCTGGCCCGTGGTAGGTGGCACATTGGTGGCATCCATTAAAAAAAGTTAGAAAAATTGTTCCTTCCACCTCCTGAGTCACAAAGCAACCTTTTGCAGTGTGATCTGGGTGGTGGACAGCAAGCGTGTATCCGGTGGCAGTGCACCAGTGCTCAGCCCCTGGAAGGTGGCACCTTGGTGGCATCCCATAAAAAAGTTAACAAAATAGTTATTTCCTCCTCCTCCTCCTCCTCCTCTGCTGAGTCCTGAAGCAGTCATTTGCAGTGTGATCTGGGCAATGGATAGAAAATGTGTACCAGCTGGTAGCATGCTGGTGCCTGGCCCCTGTTAGGTGGCACCTTGGTGGCATCCCATAACAAAAGGGAAGGGACCTCCTCCTGAGTCCTGAAGCAGCCTTTTGCAGTGTGATCTGGGCAGTGGGCAGCAAGTGTGTGACAGCTGGCAGCATGCTAGTGCATGGCACCTTGATGGTATACCATAACAAAAATAAATGAATACATACAGTATATAAAAAACAAAATGGAAAGAAAAAAATCTCCACATTCCTGAAGTTCCTTCCTTCTCCTCCTCCTCCTCCTCCTCATCAGTTCTGAAGAAGCCTTTTGCACTGTAATCTGGGCACTAGGCAGCAAGTGTCTGCCAGTTGGCAGCATGCCGGTGCCCAGCCTGTGGTAGATGGCACCTTGGTGGCATCCATTAAAAAAGTTAAGAAAAAGTTCCTTCCTCTTCCTCCTCCTCCTTCTGAGTGCTAATGCAGCCTTTTTCACTGTGATCTGGGCAGTGTGATATGGGTAGTGGGCATCAAGTTTGTATCAGATGGCAGTGTGCTGGTGCCTGGCCCCAGTAGGTGACACCTTGATGTCATCCCCTTAAAATGTTAAAAAAAAGATCCTTTCTTCCTCATCCTCCTCCTCCTGAGTTCTGAAGCAGCCTTTTGCAGTGTGATCTGGGCAGTGGGTACCAAATGTGCATCAGCTGGCAGTGGGCCAGTGCCTGGCACCTGGTATATGGCACCATGGTGGCATCCCCGGAAAAAAATATTTTAAGCAAATCACAAAAATAAATGTGTTCCACTGATAAAATAAAAATTAAAAACAAACATGCAAGTCTTCCATTCATAAAATAAAATTAAATAAAAATAAAAACACAAAATTAAATAAAATATAGGTGTAACCCCCCTACAAATGGAAGTTCCTGAAAATTCTTCCTTGAGCTTGCCTAAATGCTCACTGCCAGGCTGGTGTCCTGTGTTTTAGCAGTTTAAATGTATTTCCAGAGAGTGCCTGTATAGCCTCAGTATACCGTCTCTTTAAGAGCTGTCTGGATTGAAGTCATAATTAATTTGGGAGGGGGCCGAGTGCTTCTATGCTCAAGTCCCACCCGGGCTGCCAAATAATCGTTCCGTTCTGCAATTGCTATTAGAGCAGAGAGAGCTCTGTTAGAAGATGTACTTGTTTGCTGATCATTTGTTAGAATAGTAATAATATTGCAGTTTGTCTAACCTGCCTTCTTTGCAGCATGGGCATTTCTGGTTATCACCACTATCTTGGTCCTGGACTGCTGAAATGGGCCAATCAGTACCCTTGGGGACTCTAAAATGGAGCCTGTCCCCACAGGCTTTGTGGGAGCAAAATTCTGTAGGAATTGTAATTTGGGGCTTTTGGTGCCTAAATGAACCTGGAGGGGGAGCCCTTGTTGTGACTGACAGAGGAATCAGCTAGCTGAACCTTTTGGATCCTGGGGAAAGTCCCAGACTGCTTGCAGTTTGAGTTCAGTTTGAGTTGGGAAGTGAAAGAAGTAACAGCTCGAGATAGTCGAGCAGTAATCCTGCATAGATTCGCATGGGAGAACTGTGAAAGGGCTGAGTTTTGGCCTGCCTATCTGCCTGCTGTCCCTGAGAGGGAAATTGAAGTTTATTCATACTGAATCCGAATTGTGAGGATGATTTAAGCCACAGAACTGTGACCAGGCTTTAACCTTTAGAAGACCGAAGATTTGCTGAGTGTGAACGGCCTGTCAGGATTTCAAGCCACCTTTGAACTCCCAGTTTGTGCAGACACTCTGTAATTGCAACCGGATAGCAATCTGCCTGGTACAGTAGAATTTGTTACATGTAAATGTGCTGCGTGTTGTTAGTGGGTCGTGATTTGATTCCCCACTGTGTGCTGAATTATATTCTGCTTGCTGTAGGCTGCATCCAGCTCCAACGGAATAAATCCAATTGCATCTCCATTTGGCATGGACCTTGCCACACTGGCCCAGTCAGACTACCTGCTACATAGAGAAAGCCATCGATGAGAGATCTGCCAGGAGATCTGCCCCCTGCTCAATGCCTTAAACAGGAACAATGCCTTGGTGATTCGTGTGGGCCCTGCTTCTCCTGGCACTCCAGCTCAACAACCTGCAGTCTCGATTTTGTCCTGCCTGTGTCCTGCATTGGATATCGTGAGTAAACATCAGGGTAGCTCCCTGCAACAATAGCTAAATCTAAAGTGTTGTCATCTGATTGCTTTGTTGTCTTTTCCTTCATGAGCCGAGCCATCCAGCTCCAGATTACAAATAGTGTGTGTTGTGCATTTTGCTTTCTTCCATCACAGGGCCCCAACCAACTGCAATGCTGGCCTACTCCAGACAATGGTCCTGGCTATCATACCTTTTTCCTACCTGGGTACCCAGAGTGTGTGACTGTGAAGGGACTCTGAAGTGCATGCGTAACTGTCTGATTGATTTACTCTTTAAGCCAATCAACCTGATTACGCCCTCCCTTGTTCAAGTCCCCTGAATAAATCAGATCTAATTCTTTTTGCATTTAACCTGACTGTGGTTCCAGTTTGTGCCAAGACTACTGCACTGTTGCTATTTGCTGTGCATAACCTTGTTTTACAGGGGGTTCCCAGGGTCGAGCTAGAGGAATCAGCCCTGGTGGTAAGTGCAAACAGAGTGGGTAATTGCATGGTGAATAAGGGTCGTTGTGAAAATGATTATTGTATATTGTTCAGGATGCTAGAAGGGAAAGAGTTGCTACAGTGTCCCGGAGGGTTGAGTCCAGGTTAGCTTGACCACTAACAACCCTGATCTCTGGGTGGAGGTACCTGTTACATACCCAGGCCCCTTAACCTGCTACTAGCCAAGCAGGCAGGAGCATAGCCCTTGGGATAGTGCCACCTAGGGGTTACGTCTGCAAATATTTTATCCACATGAATCCATTATAAATTCCTTTTTTATGCTTTTCCTTTGACTTTTTGTATGTGTCCTCTTCACTTTCTTTTTCTGTTGTCCTGCCCTGTATAATGTTACATAATTCAATTGTTTATAGAATATGTCCTTTTCCTCTCCCTCTCCCCCCTTCCCCTTCCCTTCCTATTAGATACTGAGTCTCCTTACCAGCCTTTTCACCAACAAAGATGGCTTACAGTTTTCTCCTTTTTCCTGAGTTGTTAGGGAGTTTCATAAAGCTCATAGTTCTGATTAGTTAGCCATACTCTATTTTATTGTCTGACTATCGACATCAGTTTTTCTGAACCAGAAAAGAAAAGAGAAAAAAAAACAAGCCAACCCCTTCCACAATTTTTTCCCTTCCTTCCTTTCTTAACAAGGCCAGTGCCATGCTTTGCAGAGTAGCACTTATTCCTTTTGATGTGTCATGGCAACCAGGATTCATCTGAAACATATAACACGCATCAAAGTGTATTCTACTTGTAGTACTAATCTAACATCAGCATCTTTACTTTTTTATCATACTATATCTTTTCCTTTCCTATCCCTACTTTTCTTTCTTCCTTTTTCCCCTCTTGTCCTTCCTTTATCCCATTCTATCTCTTCTCTTTCTCTTTTATTACTCCACCTTTTGCTTAGTAAATTCCCCCCTTTTTTTCTTTCAGTGTAGATCTATATTCATGTTGTTCACATGTTCTGTTCTTCAGTTTTCTTTATTCTGTTGTGTTAGTCTTTCATGTTGTTGTTCACCCCAAATTGAAAACTTGATTTTCAATGACAAAACCTAATGCAAAGTCATAGTCGGAGTAGTTGGTGTATCATCATCACCCAAGGGTTGATGTCCATGAGGATTGCAAGCTTTTGTTAATAATTATCTTCTCTGAGCTGAATTTCTGCTTCATTTCTGTAAGTAAAAAATCTAATTTTGCTTTTATAGAAAATCTTTAGTTTCACTGGGGGAAATAATGTATATATAATGCCTCTTTCATGCAACATTGCCATTAAGTGATTGAATGATCTTCTTTCTTTCATTGTTTCATTACTGAAGTCTGAAAAAGCTTGAAATCTATATTCTTTGGCTTTTAACCCATTCTCCATTCTAGATTTTCTCAGAATTAGCTTTTTGTCCTGAAATT
This sequence comes from Neoceratodus forsteri, assembly GCA_016271365.2. Classification (NCBI taxonomy): domain Eukaryota; kingdom Metazoa; phylum Chordata; order Ceratodontiformes; family Ceratodontidae; genus Neoceratodus; species Neoceratodus forsteri. The sequence continues at coordinate 394,176,561 of CM028135.1, read as the reverse complement.
TGTGTGGTTTGATATAAACAAACCTAGGCCTATCTGTGTCCTGGGATATTTTGGCTGCTCCAGCTCGGCGTGCCCTGTCTAATGAAATGTTCTGCCTGGGATATTCCATACCCAGTGCTTCTGTTAGCATCTTTTCAAAATAAGGAATTGGACACTACCCCCGAACTCTGCCAAGTTTTAGATTTCATCTGCAGGCACAATCTTCCTGGTCTTGTACTTTCTTAATTAAATACTCAGGCTGGGCTGTATGTTGTTCAATAGTTTTGTTTATTAGCACTACTGCATCTTCTAGCTCAATTATTCTTTTTTCTGCTTTGGAGGTCCTGACTGTCAATGCTTCTAAGTTATTGTTAATCCTTTCCACTGCATCTGTAAGATTTCCCAGTGTTGTTTGTATACTTACCATGCCCTTTAATACATTAGTTTGAATTTTAATGGAAAAAGGCACCTGGGATTTGTTTGTCGTTTCATTCACTTTTTCCTGTAGGGTCTGTGACTTTTGTTTCATAGATCTTTGTTCTTTGGGTATTTCTTCAGTTTTGTCCATCTTTTTGTGATTAAACAGCATATCTGAAGCTGATTTGCCCCATTGTGTAAAGTCTTTTATTCTGTTTTCTGATTTGCTATACCGAGCATCAGATCAGTCTGCATAGGGTTCTGATTGAGTTTCGTATCTTCCTGCTGATGTTCCTCTCTCTTGGTCACTCCTTGTGCAGTTGGGTTGTCTGTAGTGGTGGGTGAAGTGGGCTCAATCCGCTCCGTGAAGTGATTCGTGGAGCAAAGGTGGATTTGCAGAGTGATCTGCAACAGGAAGCAGAGTACTTCGCATTATAATGTGTGACGTGAAGTCCATTGAAAATAATGACTTCACATTACTCTGCCTTCCTAGACCACTACTCCACGAAATATTAAGGTGAAGTGCATTGAGAACAATGCACTTTGCCTCACTTTGCCTTGTTTTTGAGCTCTGAATGTGAATTTTGCAGTGATTCATGGGATGTCAGGTCACATGGACTCTATATTGATCTGCACAGCCTCAGTTTGGGGTAGTATGTTTAGGAAGGAGTAGGAGACAGTGTTCTTTGAGAGCTGTCTGTGATCAAAACCTTCTAATAGCTGTTAAAAAAGCATTGTTGCATTTTTTGGGGGGGCTCAAACTTTAGTTCATCGGTTGTAGGAACCCTCCTGTGCTCATATCATCAAGCATTTTTGTTTTTGTGTGAATTTGGAATGTTAATGTAGAACATTTAGTGTGTGTAGTGAAAGACAGTGAAAGTGTGCTTTGGGGAAGGGCGTATCTGTGGTGTAGGTAGATTTAAGTTGGAGAAATAGTGATTTCTTTGTTTTATGGTTATATTTTTGTTATGTAACTGACTGTGTTAATGTACACACAGTAATATTGTCAGTAATTGTTGAAATTGTCTTGCTGATTGTGTGTTGTGTGGATCTGGTGCAGCAGTTCATAATTTCAGGTTGTTTACGTAACAATACATGGCATATTACTGAACTTTTCAATTTGCTACGCATTACTTTTTCAGCATTGTAGACAAACTGTTCTGTGTGTGAGTGTGTGTGCAGTGTTGCATGACATCAAATAATACACCTTTTATTGGGCCACAGACTAGCGTAATTGCAGGTGCAGCAGTGTGAAACTGCTATCCACTGCAGCTGCCTGATTTTGTGCTGCGATCGTGGTATCTGTTCTTTGTTTTGCTGCTTGTACTGCCGTAAATATCTGCAGTCAGTGCTCCTCCCCCAACCCCACCAGCAAAAGGAATTTTTTACCAGATTGGATTGTTTTTGTGACCTCTTCAGCACCACTGGTTACTGAAGTTGTTTTCATTGCGTGACAGACTAGTCTCCTATCTGTTGCTGAAGCTACAGTTGTTTTTTTGGCTTCACATCCAGCATCCCCCCAATCAGAGATTGAACATGTCAAAATCTAAATTTGATTATAATATTGTGGTTGATCCCCCAGAATGCCTGTAAAGTGATATGCAAGCAAAGCTGTTTCTCACCATGGCAATGCTGGCAGTAAAACAGTTTGTGGGCATGGTAGTACACAGACGCAGAAGTGCATTGCTGATGTGAGGAAAGATATTTCTCCTGCAGTGTTTTTTACAGCCCAATCAGTAGCTTCACTCACAGTTGGAGGAGATGATGTTTTCCCAGCCGGTGGTGTTAATGTTATTGGTGTTAGTGGTAGAGGTAGTATTAGTATTGGTGCATCAAATTCAAATTCCGATCAGTGTGCTGTATCCAAAAATATTGAGTGTGAAGCAGTGCAAGTGAGTGACAGTGCAGATGATGTCATACTTCCCAGTAACATCCAGTAACTGAACCCAAGGAGTCTGATAATCATGTCAACGATAGCATACAATGTGATATTCCTTCCACCGTGGCAGTTAATGTCACACATTTTCCATGCAGTGATTTACAGTGTGGTGAAAAAATATCAGGTGATGGTGGTGCAGATGCTGATAATGAATGTGATGATGACGACGATGTTGCTGTTGTTGCAACATGCAGTCCACATGCTAGCATCCAAGCAGAAGATGTGGATTTGTGTGACATTGATGAGTATGATGATGATGTAATTGACCCCAGTTAGGAACTGGAGGAAAATAAATTCAAAGTGGCTGTGTCTGAGTCTGTTTGCAGGAATCCCCCCCCACCATAAAAACTTGTGATTTACCAGTTTTAGTTGATGATGATGACCCAGTAATAAATATGATAGGTAGTCGTGGTGGTCAGTTACAGTCCAGATGTGCAGTGCCCGAATCATCGCATGCCCCCCCACTTCAGTGCTTAAAATAACAGACTTAAATAAGCCACCTCATGGACATGTTAAATGCAGAGCATCACAATCCCTTGTTTGGGATTTTTTTGTTCAAGATGCAAATCATGAGTCAGTTGCAATCTGCCAGGTTTGCCATGTGCGTGTGAGTCGAGGTAAAAAAGGGAGCCATCTGGGCACAGGAGGACAGCATATGCATCTTAAGAATAGGCACTTGTCACTGTGGACCCATCACAAGCTGGCAGCTAATACCACAGTGGGTCGTTCACCTTCGTCACTGGCAACCATAGTGAGCATGTTATTCCCTTCCATAACTGTTAAGTCCAGTAGTAAAGTAAACGTGTACAGTACTGAGGTAATAAGAGCAGAGGATTACTACAGGCATGATGAGGTGGAGGACCATAATGACTTTGAAATGTTTTGTGGTGGTGGTGAATGCAGTATGTCCAGTGCAAGTGGTACATCAACCCCAGTTGGCAAATCTGACAAAATAACTGCATTTCTGGGTTTGTCATCCTCACCAGTGCAACCGTCTTTATCAAACATCCACACTCCACCCCCTGCCAATGCCATTCATCACAGAGCACAACCATTTGTGATCACACCCCATGTAAAATGTTTAAGTCATCCCACGTTACAGAGTGTTTTTGCACATAAACTGAAATATCCCCCCAAATCATACAGTGTTACGGGAACTTAATGCTGCTGTAGCATAAATGCTGGCAGTTGATCTTTTGCCCTTCTCCTTTGTGGAGAATTCTGGGTTCCAGCGGTTTGCTACATGTGCCTGCCCAAAATGGAAAGTCCTATCCGGGACATACTTTTCTACCCGTGCTGTCCCTAAGTCGTTCCACACTGTGTCCGACTCAGTAAGACATGCCCTTCAACATTCCTCCTCTCCATTCATCCATTTAAGTATGGATATGTGAACAAGTGGCAAACAGTGGAGAGTTCATATCTGTGTATAACTGCACCCTGGGCACAGGTGCCAGGGGTTGTTTGTGATGTTGGTAGTGTGAATAATCAGTGCAGTAAGGTGTATTGTCACAGTAGCAATCTTCCAGGAATTCGACAGCATGCAACAATTGCTATGCTCAATGTGACCTGTTCACACACTGGTAAGAACATATTGGACTTGGGACTGACTGAAATTGACAAATGGCTAAACCTTCTGTCCCTGAGAGTTGGGTTCATAGCAAGTGACAATGGGTCAAATGTGGTGAAATGCATCATGAATGGTGTTTTTTTCATGTTCCACGCATGGCCCACTGTTTAAATCTTGTGGTGCAGGAGTTTCTGCAGCACCCTGATGTAAAGGAAATGCTGACCATTGCACAACGTATCTGCTCTCACTTTTCAAGATCTGGAAAGGCCCGTGACCAACTGCGGCAGTTGCAGATACAAAACTGCCTGCCTCAGCACCGCTTGAAGCTGGAAGTTGTTACCTGATGGAACTCCACTTTATACATGGCAGAGAGGTTGTATGAACAATACAAAGCCATCTCAGAATATCTTGTGATGCACACTAGCCGTGACAGTTCCGGGGCCTCCTTGTCTATGACGACAGAACAGTGGCACCTCATGGACTATGTAATAACAATTTTGTGGCCTTTTGAACATGCCACACAGGCAGTGAATGGAGAGTCTGCCTCCATTAGCCAATCAATTCCACTGCTGCAGGTGCTGAGGTAGACATTGGTGAATGTACAGCATGGCCTTAATGTTGCTGGAGACCGTGGTAGCAACAGGTTGCTGCAACACATGCTGACAGTATTTGACCAGAATTGTCACATTACAAGCATTCAGCATAGTGACAACTTTGCCATAGCAACAATTCTGGACCTATGATATAAATGTGGAATTGCATCAGTACTGGAGGGAGGGCCTGAACAGGTGAAAAATATCAGTGGTCAACTGGTGCGCTTGGTTCATGGGACACAGAAGTCAACGTGCCAAGGTCAGCAAACCTCAGCAGCATAATCTGGCTGAAGGTGTACCTGTAGGACTATCAAGCATATCCTGCAAGGGGAAGGGGACAGCAGTTCCAGGTGGTCTGTCATCTAAAGTGGCTGGTGTCAACCCACTTTGGGAGGTTTTGTCCCAAGTGGGTATTTGTGAAATAAATGACTCGGGACAACAGGATGATGCATCAAGAACTGGACTTTGTGCAGCTCAGAGAATGGTTGCATCATATTTGTCTGAAAACAGGCAGCTGACAATAACTGAAGATCCTCTTTTGTACTGTAGTGGAAAGGTCAGTGAATGGCCAGAGCTGACTGCAGTGGCACTGAATTATCTCACATACCCACCCTCCAGTGTAACTGTTGAGAGGGTATTCAGCTCAGCAGGTGTAGTAGTCAGGGATTGTCAGACAAACCTGTCACCTGCAAATGTTAGTTTGCTAACATTCATTAAAATGAATGAGAGGCGCATACCAGCACAGAGTGCGACCTCAGTATTTGTACCCTGGCCTAGTCATGGTGGTTTTGGTGATGTAGAAATGGACCATTCTGGTGGGACTGGCAGTGGCTGTCTGAAATGGCCCACCACTGACATAGATGATGACACAATGGGAAAGAATTTCCCAGTGGTCAGACTTCAGACATAGATGACTGTGAGGGATGCTTTATTTATGAGGATGATGATGTGGTTAATGTTGGCAGGTTTTAACTGAAGTTGGTAAATCATGGTGTGCCCCCCTGGATTCAGACCACCACTACTGGGACTGATGTTAGCCACTGCCACCACTGAGCATGAGTCTGTCTGACCCCGACCACCACCACCACCTAGACTGATGTTAGCCACTGCCACCATGAGTCTGTCTGACCCCTGGACCACCACCACCAGAACTGATGTTAGCCACTGCTACCAATGAGCATGAGTCTGTCTGACCCCTTGACCACCACCACTGGGACTGATGTTAGCCACTGCCACCATGAGTCTGTCTGACCCCCAGACCACCACCACCAGTACTGATGTTAGCCACTGCCACCATTGAGCATGAGTCTGTCTTAACCGACACATCCATCAGCCACAGATACAAAGCTTCTTTATATTTAAACCATAAAGTGAGTATGTGTACTCATGTTTTTTTATGCTGTTTCACTTCCTTTAGTTGTATGTTTTGTGTTCTGTAGCTTTTCAGAGCCGCAATAGTAAAACACATATGGTACACTCATTTTTTTTTTTTGACAGGTTAACAAAAAAAGTCTCCATTGCTAAAACTCGGTGGCAATGGTACTGCAGCTGTACCGTACAGAGAGAAACCTATGGAATATCCATGTGAAATCCATTCTGGTAAGTATGAAGATTTTATTTCATCCGTTTCATTGTTTTGGAAAGACTGCAGAAAATATTGCACACAGGTTGTGTTAGTTGACAAGATGTGGGTGGGTTTGAAATGTAACTTGACTTGAGACTGAGAACCAGGGAGGGACAAATATCAATTAAGTTGCAAGAAGTCATTCATTTCTTCCAGACGCTTTATTGTTCTGTCAAAGTGCCTTATCCAAAAAAGTTCTTCAACATCTTCAGGCACCCCCTCCCCTGGGATTGGGCACACATGCAACACGCAGAATTTGTTTTATTAGATAACCATCATTAATGACCAGACTCAGATGGATACAGATGAAATCTGTAAGAAGTAACAAAATAAGAAACCATTATGGACAAACCTGCAAATATGATTCCCCTCACCCTCCCAAAAAAAAAAAATACTTACCTTCATGTGCTTGAGAGTTATCCGTTTCCAATTTTAACACAAAAAATTCTCATTGGGCACTGGAAGGTGCACACCAACAGTTTCTGTGGCCTGTGATATAGAACAATACCATGAGTTCATGTCCATGTCAACTCCCCCTCCTCACCTACAAAATACACAAACATATATCAATATACAGTATATCTACTCACCAAGGCTACTGTTAGTGTACAGCCAAAGGGCACCTTTCAATCTACTTGAGATGATCACATTGCATTTGCTCGAATTGCCTCGCAGAACACATTGGACCAGCAGCAGGATGCTCCAGTCATCATTTTATTCTGGGGACTTTGTATGTGCTGAAACACTCCCATTTCACTGTGTTACCACTTGTCAATTTTCTGTACACAAGGAGGATGCATTTTGGGCCTGCAGAAAAAATCTGGGGACTCTGTGCCACCACTGCACACATGACTGAGTGCGCCATTAATTCTGGGGGACTTTATATGTGCTGAAACAGTCTCATTTACTGTCTTACCACTTGTCAATTTTCTGCACACAAGGAGGATGCATTTTGGGCCTGCATAAAATATCTGAGGACTCTGTGCCACCACTACATGCATGACTGAGTGTGCCATTAATTCTGGGAATGCATTTTGTGTGTTGTGTGATTGTTGTGAGCTCATGATGTCATACTGACATTATCAATTAAAGCAGCATTGCAAGAATGTCGTGACAATTTTGAACTGTACTTTTTTATGCTACTTTACATTGCCACAGCCACTAGTTACTCCGAGTCATGACTTGAATGATATGCTTCTTTTCACAATTTCTGTCTGCTTTACTTAGTTGACTACTTTTTTCATGTATGAAAAAAAAATGAGCATGTCTTTCAATATTGTTCTGACCAGGTTTATATTTATTTGCAGCTGCTTTTCAATAAATTTTGTTCTGTGGTGTCATAAAACACTGCCTACTGCATAACTGTTAATTTACAACAGAAGTGATATATAACAACTAACTGATGTGATGGAGAAAAGCAGAAGAAAACAATGACAAAGACCTGTTCAGCACCAGTTTAAAAGGCATGCTCCTTTCATTATTTCACACATGAAAAAAAGTAGTACAGCAGACTCTACTACTGGAAATTCTCGTATCATTCCAGTCAGGATGTAAGTAAAGGAAGTTGTAACATAGCATTAAAAAATATAGGTCAGAGTTCTCAACAGATGGTTGTGCTGCTGCTTTACAGAGATTCACTACGTTACATAGTTATGATGATGCACATACCTAATATGTGGGGGCCTTATTTCCAGTGGAATATTTCTTGCTCCACAGCGTGCAATATATTTCTGAGAAATCCGCCCATAATTTCATTACAGTGTGTCATGTGATGGAGGAATTCCTGTTCAGAAAAGACGCCCACATTCTGCCCCCCTTTCTCAGCAATGTTAGGATGTGATGCCAGAGGGAGCGCAGGTGCATGCTCCACTATAGTGAATGTCCGGCAGCTGTCCCAATGTTTCGTTATGTTATAAGGTTCACTTTGTGGTGAAATGTGGGAACATTTCCACTAACAAGACTCTTTTTACTGAAAACGTGCCCACATGTTTCAACACAAACTGACCATTATAACATAAAGAAACATTCGGAAAGCTGCCTAACAATCGGACATTCACTGTAATGGAGCACGCACCCATGCTTTCCCTGGCATCACATCCTAACATTGCTGAGAAGGTGGGCAGAATGTGGGCGGCTTTTCAGAAAAGGAATTCTTCTCTCACCTGACACACTGCAATGAAATTATGGGCAGTTTTCACAGAAGTGTATTGCACTATGTGAAGCAAGAAAGATTTCCCTTGGAAGGGAAAATGTGTATTATTAAACAACAACAAAGAAAAAACACACAAAAACAGTACAACACAGTAGTGGGGGGCAGAAAACAATCCCTTAATCTGGCCGTGGGATGCCGTGGTGGTCCAGCAGCAGCTGCAGCATTGTCAGTATTTGCTGCTGCTGTTCTTGTGTTGTGTCAACCTGCTGCTGCAAAGCACCGACCCTCTGATTACTCTTCTCCAGGGCTGCCCACACCAGAATGATGTTAGCCTCTTTTGTAGAGACTATGGCGGGATCCACTGAAGGTGCAAATCCAGGTAGTGGTGGTGGTGGTGGAGAGAGTGGTGTTGGTGGATGTGGTGGTGGTGGTGGTGGTGCAGCTGCTGTACTGGCTCTCCTCCTGCTGCGGCGAGGCACAACTTCGACCCCAGCAGCACCCTCGGCCACTGCCACAGAAAGGCCAGCAGGTGGATGTCTAGCTCCTTCTGTGGCAGCCTGCCACTCCACCTTGTGGTGGTTGAACATGTGGGTGCACTGGCCAAAGGTCCCCAAATGTGTCCCCCAAGGGCCACGGTGCTCCAGTACACCACACAGATGACACATCGCAACTATTCTGTCTCCCCCACAGAGTTAAAAAACTCCAACACTGGGGAGCTATGGGGGGGCAGACACAGTCCTGGCACCACCTATGGTTTCCAGGGGCACCTCCTGTGGCTGTGGAGGTGGTGGAGGGGGTGCTGCTGGAGCCCCTACAGCTGCTACCGGTGGTGGTGGTAGTGGTGGAGAAGGTGGCTGCACAGCAACCACCGGTGTCACTGGTGCTGCTGCTGCTGCTGTTGCTTCCACTGGGGGGAAGCAACACCCAGGAGTCATGAGTGATCCAGCATCACATGACTGCCCCCACGTGTCCACACTCCCCTCCTCTGACTGCGCCCATGGGCCAGCAACTTGCCTTCTCCAGGGTCCACGTCCATCCCTCCCACACAAGTTCCCGCACACACACACACACACACACATACACACACGCACAAACACACACACACTCACACACAGTCACACACACACAAAACAAAATAAAACTTATAAAAAAAAAAATAACTACCAAAAAAACAATCACAAACACAATACAAAAACTAAATAAAGATAGCTTTTAAAAAAAACTGTTGTTTTCTACTCAGAAAGGCGATAAAGCACTTTGTCACTGACTCCTACACTGCTCTCTCACAAAGCCTTCTCCCTCCATGAATGCAAAGGAGAAAGTGAAACTGCTTCTCTGACTCACTTCCTTTCTGCCTGGCTAAAGCATGTGACTCACAGTGCTGTAAGCCATCTGATGTGTGAGGTGCTGCCTATTTACTTGTCACTTCGTCTTACTTCACGTTAAGGCATAATGACAACGTGAAGTAATAATGATAATGCAAAGTGAGCACTTTACAGTGCCCACTTTGCATTGTGCTCCGCCAATGTGAAGTGCCCAATTCGTGTTCACTTCGCCAGCAGATTGAAATTTCACTGCATCTCTAGTTGTCTCTGCTCTGAATTTCCTCTTCCTGGATCTCCACTCCTTGCAGTCTGTCAATTCTGTCCAAAATGTGTGTCGCCATTGCCTCTGCTGATCCTGTAGCACTGCTTGAGTCCTCGTTGTCCTGAATTGGCTTCTCCTCCGCAAAGGTGAATGTTGTTTCCAATCCCTCTGACATTTCTTCTGGCGTCATTTGCCATCATACTATGTTTGCTGGGGGAGAAAGTGGTGATAGTAAGATGGGTAAGACTTACACTGGTTTGTTCCACTTGCCAGAAAATAGTGTGGGCTGTAACAGTGGTGTTTGTCCTTTGCTGTTTCTAATTTTTTGTATCCGAGTTGGGATCTCACTGTTTGCTGTCTACGTTAATTCTTTAACTTGACGTATGCTTTTTGACATATTTTTTTATTTCTGCCTACGTAGGGAAGATTGAAGTTGTATGGCTTCACAAACTAGTTTTTTTGGCACTATGTAATAGAGCTTACGTTCTCCTCCCCTCTTAGGAATGTTCTATTTCACCATCTTGTCTCTCCCTCTCTTGGGCCTGTCCTGGCAGGAAAAACTCCTAAATTAAATAACCAGATCTGAGCAAGACCCATACAGCAACAGCATTCAATCACCCTAGAGATAAATGCCTACAAAGAGAGACACAGTAACAAAAAATTGTTCAAAGTAAATGGTTTCAAATATCTTCCCACCCCACACAACCAAAAAAAAAAGTAATAAAAAACTTACCTTTGCTGGTAGGTCACTACAAACAGATACTCAGGGTGAAAATCATCATCCGGATTCAGTTGTTGTAGATTACATTCACAAAGTACAGCAGCAGCAGCTGCATATAAGATTAATAGGAATACATTTCATTTCTGTGCATCCTGAGAATTTTTCCAGCCACAAGAATTCCCTTTTTTTTCTGGCACTAGAACATAAGGACATAAGAATGGTGTCAGCAGATGGGGACCACTTGATCCATCTAGTCTGCTGAAGATGGCTACCCCACTCCCCTTTAATTGTTCCAGCCAAGCTGTCCACACTGTCTGTCCCACACTAGCTTAAATTCTCTTACAGTATTAGCTGCCACCAGCTGTGCTGGCAGGCTGTTCCATGGCTCTGTCACCCTCTCTGTGATGAAGTACTATCTATAGTTGCTCCTGAACTTGCCTCCCACCAGATGCAAGTTGGGCCCCCTTGTCTGAGTTCCCTTGTTTTCTTGGAAGAGGTTCTCCATCTTGTTTATTCCCTTGATGTATTTGAACATTTCTATCATGTCACCTCTGTTTCTTCTCTGTTCTAGTGAGTACAACTTCAGTTCCTTCAGCCTAGTTTCATATGTCTTATGGTGCAGCCCTGGCACCATTTTAGTGGCCCTTCTCTGCACCGTCTCTAATCTGTCTTAGTCCTTTTTTAAGGTGTGACCTCCAGAACTGGACATAGTACTCTAGGTGCAGCCTCACCAAGGATCTGTATGGTGGCATGATTACCTCTTGCTTTCTGCTTGTAATGCCCCTACCAATACATCCTAGGATGCCACTTGCTCTCTGTGGCACTTTTTCACACTGTTTTGTGACTTTTAAGTCATTGGTGATGATTACACCCAAGTCCCTTTCATCTTTGTTACCTCCAATTGGTGCCCATCCAGTGTGTACTCTACTTCCGGGTTTCACTTTCCTATGTACATGACCTTGCATTTCTTGGCGTTAAACTTTAACTGTCATCATTATCACCACTCCTCTAGTTTCCTGAGGTCAGCCACCATGCATGTGGCCCCCTTCTGTGTGTCCATTCTGTTGCAGAGCTTTGTATCATCTGCAAACAGGCAAACATTTCCCTCCAATTCCTCTACAATATCACTGATGTATATCTTGAAGAGTATTTGACCCAGCACTGACCCCTGTGGCATGCCGCTGGTCACATCCCCTTCCTATGACATAGCCCCATTTACCAAGACTCTCTGTTTTCTATTCTGTAGCCAATTCATACCCCAGTTGACTATCTTGTGCTCTAACCCTATGTGCTCCAAATTATTACCCAGCCTCCTGTGGGGGATAGCATCAAAGGCTTTACTGAAGTCTAGGTACACTTTGTCCACTGAGCCATCCTGGTCCATTGTTTTGGTAACCCAGTCAAAGAAATGTGTCATGTTTGTCTGATATGATCACCCTGCCATGAAACCATGTTGCCTTAGGTCTAGTTTTCTATTTTCCCTCAGGTATTCCACTATTCTCTCCTTTAGTAGTGCTTCCATCATTTTTCCCATTTTTGAGGTTAGGCTGACTGGGTGATAGTTCCCAGTATCCTCCTTACTTCCTCCTTTGTGCAGGGGCACCACTGTTGCTTTACTACAGTCCTGAGGTACTGTGCTGCTCTCCAGTGATCTACTGAATAATTCTGCTAGTGGTGCTGCAGTTTCTTTCCTTAGTTCCTTCAACACCCTCAGGTGAATTCCATCTGGCCCCATTGCATTATCAACTCTAAGTTTTTTTAGCTCTTCTAGGACTCTTTCACTTGTGAAGGAGCTTGTGTCTGCCCCCTGTCTATTGTGTCCCATCTGCTTTGGTGGAGGACCTTTTCCACTGTCATCTATTGTGAAAACAGAGCAAAAGAATGTGTTTAACACATCTGCTTTGTCATTGTCATCCTCTGCCATCTGGTCATCTTGTGCTATTAGTCTGACTATTCCCCCCTTACTCTTCCTTTTTTCTCTCATGTACCTATAGAAGGTTTTATATCTTCTTAACTCTCTGTACTATTTTAATCTCTGTTTGTGCTTCAGCCCTTCAAATGGCTCTTCCTGCCTACCTGAGCTTGTTTCTGTAGTTGTCCATGTCGGCTTCCTTCTGTGATACTTTGAATTACTTAAAGACTCTCTTCTTATTCCTTATTATTGCTGCTAAGTCTCTAGTGAACCATAGTGGTTTCCTCCTTCTTTTTGATTTACTGAATTAATGTGTACATTGTTCAGTAACTGTTGCTATAGCCTTCTTAAAATGCTCCCAGTCATATTCCACATCCCCCGTGCTTCTCCCAGCTAGTAATGATTTGATTCTTGATCTTATCTCTGGAAAGTCTGCCCTACACAAAACCAGGATCTTGATTTTTGTGTGACATATTTCTTCTGCCTTGTTGATTGATAGCCAGACTGATCTGTGGTCACTGATCCCTAGATTTATGCCCACCTGAACATTTGAAACCCTTGAGCTGTCCATGAGCACAAGGTAAAGGGTAGCATAGTCTCTAGTTGATGAATTCATTATTTGGTTGAGTCCTGCCCCTTTCAGTTTGAGCATGAACTCCCTACTCCTTGCAGAGGATGCTGTGTATGAGGTCCAATCTATATCAGGCAGATTGATGTCCCCAACTACTAACAGCTCACCTTTGTTGGACATTATTGAGATGGCTCCTAGGAGTTCCTTGTCAATTTCTAGTTCCTGGGTTGGGGGGTCTGTACATAACCCCCACTCTGATAGGGTCCTTGTCCCCAGCTCCTAGGGTAACCCACAGGGCCTCTGTGTTCCTGTGTTTTCTCTGGATCTCTGTTGCATTGATCCACTCTCTTACATACAGAGCCACCCCTCCATTCTTCCCTCATTCCCCTCCTCAAGAGCATGTAACCTGGTATGACTACATCCCAGGTGAGGTTCATAGTGAATCATGTTTCCATGACTGCAATCCAGTCTAGTTGTGTCTCTGCCAACATGGCTGTGAGATCTGATATCTTGTTCAGTAAGCTACGAGCATTAATGCACATTGCCTACCATCCCTGGGTCTGCCTTTGTAAGGTCTGGTTATGCAGTTTCAATTTACAAAGTTTGTGTTTCATAATCCCACTACTTTTTCTTGGTGGATCATCCTTCTGATCTAAGGTTACTCTCTCCTTATGGTGCTGAGATGCCATACTAGCTGAGAGTAGTTTAACTGAGAGATTTGGATGTCAAACCTCTGACCCAGCAGTTGAGTTCCCTGCCTTGTGAGGTGTAGGTCATCGAAGGCAAAAAACTCCCTCTCCCAGAAGGTGTGCCAGTTCCCTATATAGTGATGTCCATTTTCTTTACACCAAATTTCTAGCCAGTTGTTATGTTTGGTTATGGCTTTCTCTCTGATCTTCTGCCTGCTGTCCCCCTTTTCCCAGACAGGCAGAATCTCCAAGAAAGGGTATCCAGTGACATGGGCAACTGTGATTGGGCACTTTCAAAAAGGGTGGCTCAATTGTGGTGCCTGTTAACAGGCTACCAAGGAGGGAGGGCAACCGGTTGGGGGGGATTTGTGAATACAGCAACAGGATGTTGCTATATGTACACATGCACGGGGGGAGTGGGCACGCTGAGTGATGGGTGGAAGGGAAGGGAGGGTTTGTGTGGCATGGTGAGGTGGTGGGCTGCTGAGCTGGCCCCATGGCATGGTGGATGTGTGGCAGGCTAGGGTTGCTAGGGTGTCAGGTTTGGGTCTAGGTGAGCATACATTTTGTTGCACCCGGCCTGAAACTTTCTTTGTCCCCATTTTGCACCCCCTGACATACACTGCCCTGGAGTTGAGAATCCTTTAGTTGGGGGGGTGAGAGGGGCATAGCCCCTGCATAAAGAACAAAAACCTAAGTCCCTGGTACTCTTTAGATGTGCACTGGGAGTATACATCACCAAAACTGATTTTTGGCAATGTACACTCGCCCTAACGGCGATCGCCTTTCTGCAATCACTGTTATGACATGGAACCCAGAGAAAGATACACTGGATGAAAGGGAAGCCATCTTGTTGTCAAGTTTCATTAGATTTTGCACTAAAGTCATCTTGACAGTTGCTCTGGAGACATGCATGGCACCAGCTAGCAGCAGTAGCATATAAGATTTCTGGGAGCACATTTCACTTCAAGAGTGTTCGGGAGAGTTACACACTGTGAACTACCATATGGCAACATGTGACAGTCGTTTAATTTTTTTGGTGCACTCCAGAAAAATTCTGGGAGAAGATAATTTATGAAAATTGTGATTTATGCACAGTTATCACTATGTGAGTCACAATAGCAGTGTGTGGGGGAAGTAAAAACACACAACACAGTACTATGTAGCACTACTTGTAGAAGCCTGGAACATTTATTGTGTTGGATGAGAAAAATGTGGTGAGCATGAGTATGTTGTGCTTTTCTCACAATTTTCCCTGAAGTTCGTAACAAGAGCTGTGGCAAGGGGGACTAAATCATAACACTCCACTTTGAAATAGAAAGCAGCTGCATGAGATATTTAATCTGGCAGTTGACAAAAATTCTAGAAGCATAACATTTATGTATGTTGTGCTTTTCTCAAAATTTCTCCTAAAGTGCATAGCAAGAATTGTGGTGGAGGGACTGAATCATAGTGCACCAGCTTGCAGTGGAATGCAATAGCATGATGTATTTATTCTGGTACTTGAGAAACATTCCGAGAGAAGAAGACAGTGACAGGGTAAGAAGTGTGCAGTTGCTCAACAAAGAGAAGAATATAGAGAGGAAATCAGATTTTATTGTCTTTTGTTATGCAAAAGAAGAAGGATAGCTTACAGAATATTTTAGATAGAAGGAAGCAGCATGAGACACCAGGCTAGAGAGAAATTAAGATGTACAAATGTTTTTGTGGTTATCTTTTTTCATTTTTATTTTACTTTTTTATAATAACTGACAATAAGAATAAAGGAGACAGTAAGACAGATAACATAGCTGGAATAAAGGAGAATAAAGACTAATAGACTAAGGCTATAACCTGAGAACAGAGGGTGCAATGCCATCATGAACTTCTGCAAGACCCTCAAGAATGATCCATTGATTTAGGAGCAACACCTCAATGCTTTTTACTACTCCAGTGGGCAAAGCCCTCGAGTCGTTTTGCTATTTTAGTAGAAAAAGGCATCCCTCCAGTTTCTTAATGGACTCGATAATATTGGAGGTTTTGTGTTATCAGTACACTAATTAATTGTAGCAGTCTGCTGAGGAGAGTTTCAAAGCACTATTTTGTGTGCTAAGCTTCAGTCTGAGTAGAATTATCTTTGAAGAAAGTTCATAGCTCATAAACATGTTAAGTCACTCAGGTTTTCCCAGGCATAAAGGGTAATTGAGAGTGAGGAAGGAGGTTTCAGATTTCAAATGCTATGCTGAAAGGCATCAGACAGGCCAGACAAACCCTGAAAAATAAATGAGAACTCAGACCAGACACATACTTTCACATGAAATGCATACTTTTATTTTTCATCAGCTAATATTCTTTATTTCAAACCATGTAACATTTTGAGATCATAAAGACTTCTTCATCAGGAAATTGGCTGAAAGTCACATAATAATCATAGAATTAGTATGCAATGTTTCACTGCTAACATACCTTGCAAAATAATTCATATAGTTATTTTTTTATTCTTTTGGTAACTGGGTAAGGCCCACTAGGCACAAATGCCTGTTTTCAAGGGCAACCTGGGAGCAGTGGGTGGTTAAGTGACTTCCTCATAGTCACACAGTATGCAAGTGGATGCTGTGGGACTCAAACCCAGGTCTTCTGTATGTACCAAGCTCATTCATAGTCCATTAGTCTCCAGGCTATACTGCCAGCCTCAGTTGTTATATGGTGTGGAATTGTCTTTGCATTACCTTAATAGTTCCACAATGTATGCACATTCTTACCTGCTTTCTTTAAACATTTTTTCCAAAAAATTGTGTGCATAATTATATATTAAATTATTCTCCTAAATATCAACATGGCCACTGCAAAATCACTAAAATGTATTATTAGAACTTGTTAATGGCCACACAATTGTCTACAAAATGAGTTAATGTTTAAATTATATATCAAAACCTTCACCAGGTACAAATACAAATAATTACCTGACCCAAGTTTGTTAGGAAGTCACTATGTTACTATGCTATATGCTATCACAAAAGAAAAACATGTAGTTCATCATACCACTTTTTAAACATGAAAATAAAAATTCAATACAGACTGTTAACCTATAGTAATTCACTATACTCCTTCTTAAATTCTGTGACCATTTTAGCCCCTACCACCCCCTCTAGTAGGCTATTTCAGGTGCCCATCACCCTCTCCAAGAAAACATAGTTTCTCATGTTTCCCTTGAGCCCCCCCAGCTTCATTTTGTGCCCCCTTGACTTGGAGCATCTCTTACTCTCGAAGATGCTTCCTTCCTGTACTCTGTTTATACAGGTGATGTATTTGTATGTCTCAGTCATGTCCCTCACCCTCCTTTCCTCCAGGGAATACATATTTAACTCCTTTGGTCTTTCATCATAGGTTTTATCATGCAGGCCCTGCACCATTTTACAAATCAAAAGAATACTGCAAATCTCCCCAGCTTGGGATGGTGCTCACCGCTGTTTGGGCAGCCAGCCCAAGAGTTCAAAGTAGATAAAACAAAGTGCGGTGGCACACGGGACCAAAATGACTTGATGTACCAAAAGTGTCTGGTGCAAAAATCGATTTATGTGCCTCAAAATGATTAGTTGGTCCAACAGTAAAAAGTTCATTCTCAATCACCCTAGCACCTTGACTCCTCACGAGTCTTCAGAAGGGTATGACCAAATAGGGTAATTCACCATTAAATACACACATAGAGCTCATTACAAATTCATGAGGGTTTATCAATTAAACAAATTGCAAACACATGTGTTCTCATAAAGTGCATATAGAAAAATTATGTAATGTAATGAGCTCTATGTGTGAATTTAATGGTGTATTCCCCTATTTGGTCATGCCCCTCTGAAGACTCATGAGGAGTCAAGGCAATAGGGTGATTGAAAAGGAGCTTTGTACTGTTGGACCAACTGATCATTTTGAGGCAAATAAATAAATTTTTGCACCAGGTGCTTTTGGTACATCAAGTCATTTTGGTCCCATGTGACACTGCAATTTGTTTTCTGTACTTTGAACTCTTGGGCTGGCTGCCTGAACAGCGGTGAGCACTGTCCCAAGCTAAGGAAGTCACAGCATTCTTCTGATTTGTTTAGTAACTGCTGCCATTGCTGCTGACACCCACACTAAAGCATTCTGCTCAGGACTGAATAAACAGGATTTACATAGCCCTTCAAACATTCCTCTGTTCCTCTTCAGCGTGAAAGCATGAGCTACCACTAATTTGGAAGAGCAAGACAAACAGGGTTATAATTGGGAGAACATTGAGGAATTGGCAGACAGAAGAAGACAAACCCGGCAAAGGATTCATGGAGAAGGAGTGCAAACAGAGATCAAAGGTAATTTAAAAAGTGCCTTCCTCACCTTAGAAAAGCTACTTCGACTCTCAAAGAGTACCTGAGTAGATAGCAAGTACCAAGAGGTTTATGCATAATGATAACACCTTTTGTGTGATAGAAGAATTTCCCTTTTAAGAAGAGTGGCTACTATCTTCTCTTGAATGCACTAAAATTGTCATTAAACTACTGATAAAAAGTGACACCATTAAATATGGAGAACTTCTAGAAGATCTTAAGAAATAAAGGACACCGTTATTGGGTTCAAGAGTGATGCACAATATAAAGACCTGGACACAAAACTGAAATCCAAATGAATTAAATACGAAAAGACCACCACTGAAAGAAAAGCCAAGAAGCTACTTAGAGACAACACTGATTATGATAAAGGCCACTTAGTTAATTAGCCAAAAAATAAAAGACTTAACAGCAGAAATTGTTCCTACAACAGGGGGCGTTCCAGAGTCAGATTCTCTACAGATAGAAGCAGAAATAATACTACTGACACTGACCAGTCGGGCTCTCAAAATCATTTACATGAGAGAGTCATCCAGCCCTTCCAATATCCAGAAGAAAAATAAGTAGTCAAAAAATGGACTAGAAGCAGAAAAACAAGGCCTGGGAAGAGACGGGTAAGAGTGCAGCCAGAATGAACTTTGAGAACCAAAGGGAAAAATAAGTAGAACAGAGACTGCAGATTATCAATCTGTCTGAGCACAATCTTACTAAAAATCAAGAGGAAGTGTTAACCAGAGACTTAAACCTTATCCCAACCCCAAGAGTTAACGCCTTTAAAGTCTTTGTAGATGTGTTTCATTTTTTTAGAAAATTAAAACTGAAAGTGTTTTTTCAGCAAGGTCAGCTGCAACAACAACTTCTGAGCAACACAATTAACAATGGGAGGTAGTGTGGAAGCAATTACTGAAAGTGAATACATTAACTACTTTATAAATTCCATTATGGCTAATCCAGAAACAAACATTTCTGGAACTGATACAATACAAGAAATTCTATCTGGTAATCATGATACGTTTTCTTTTGATTTAGATGTGTTGAATAGCTTTCAGAATGAGAATGAATTTAGTGACACAGATATTCCAGCTATATAGTCAACAGGCGGAGGCTTGATAAATGCTGGTATGCACCTTAGAAATACTAGGAAATACAGATTTAAACCAAGTTCTTCTTTTTGTCATAATGTACAAAATAGTGTCTTTAACACATTTGAAAGTGTAGTTTGTCAGCAGGTTAAAAATGTTCTAGATGACACTGTTCCCCAAAAGCCAATCTTTCATGAGAAGAGCGTAGTGCTCTGGAGAAGCTATCTGACAATATTCAGATTGCCATTAAGGCTGCTGACAAGAGGGGGAAATATTGTTATCATGAACAGGGACCATTATATCACCATAGTAAGAGATTTCTTGAATGATACTATAAATTACAGTATACTGAACTTTGACCCCACTGGTATTTTCAGAAAAAAACTGCACAGTTTATTGTCAAGACACTTGGATAATGGGAAAATTACAGAAAATGAATTCCAGTACATGTGGAATGATTATCCCATTATACCAGGTTTTTACATCCTGCCAAAGCTTAACAAAAACCATTTGAACCAACCAGAGAGACCCATTGTTTCAGGTACTCACAGTTTGAGACAAAACATTGGGAAATTTCTAGATTTTTTTTCTCCAACAAAGTGTTCTTACACTGCACTCTTACATAAGAGATACAAAAGATTTGTTAAACAAACTTCAAAATGTTAAATGGAAGAAAGAAATGTGTTGATTAGGTATAGATGTTGAATCCCTCTATACCTCCATACAACACATGCAAGGAATATCTGCTGTGTAGTTCTTTCTGGACCAATATGGTGTAGATGAGGAAATTCTGAAAGACTTCATCATCGAGGCTTGGAGTTTATCCTCAGGCATGATTATTTTATATTCGAAGAACAGTTTTAGATACAGAATTGTGACACTGCCATGGGTGCCACAATGGCACCTAGTTATGCAAACTTGTTTCTTGGCCACTGAGAACAACAGATTATATTTAACCCAGATCTAAATCCATACATAGCATACATCAAATACTGGTACCACTTTATTGATGATGTGCTATGTATCTGGAAGGGTGACTCCATGGAAGTGCCTTCATTCATGGAATAGCTTAATGACAACAATTTAAATATAAAATTCACCTATGAAATGAACAGCACTACACAGAATGTTTTAGATCTTACACTGAAAGCAGACACTGAGACTAGCACAGCTACCACACAATGCTATAGGAAACCCACTGCCACAAATTCTGTGCTCCATGCAAAAAGTGCCCACCCCCAGCATTAAAAACACTATATTCCTTACAGCAAGATGCTATGGATAAGAAGGAACTATGGTTCAGAACATATATTTGAAGAACAAGTCACATAACTTATTGAATAATTTAAGTAAAGAGGTTATGACAGCAACCTATTACAAAGCAAAAAATTGAAAGTACAAGCATGTGATAGAAATGTGTTGCTACAAGATAGACCCATTATATCCCACACACAACCCTGCACCATCATCACAGAATTCAATCACAAGGTGGGGAGAATAGGAAATGTTATTCACAGTAATTGGAACATTCTGTTAAGTGACCATACACTGGGACAGTCAGTGGGATCCAAACCTCGATTATCGTTCAGTAGGGCCATAAATATAAAAGATAGGCTAGTGCAAAACAGATTTAAACCATTACACCCACTATTAGAAAAACTTGGCTGCCCCACAGAACAAATGGATTCTTTAAATATGACAGATGCAACGTCTGTAAGTATGGTACAACAGGAAAGTGGCTTCAACATTCGAAGGATGCAGATAACAAAATTGAAATCAGACAACTTATAACATGCAATACCGGTTATGTTGTGTATGGGCTTTGGTGTAGTTGCAAACTTCTATATGTTGATACAGTAAGACTGGTCATCCATTGAAACAACGCATACAAGAACATATACAGTCCATAATTAATAACAAAGGTGATACACCAGTGGGTTTGCACTTCAGCAAATATTACCAATCAAAATGAGATAGTGTTCAGTTTACAGATCTGGAATGGGTACCACCACTTAAATTTGGTGGAGATAGGTCCAATATGTTGCTGGAGAAAGAGAGTATGTGGTTCTACAAATTAGATTGTGTAAACACAAAGGGACTCAATAATAGATGGGAACTAAAGCCTTTTTTGAGAAAGAAAAGATAAATAGCCATTAAATGACAAAATGTACATTTAGTTATGATATATGAGTGTCAATTACTTCACAGTGTTAACTTTGCCTTTCTGACTGCCTTTTTTATTTCAGTCTTAGGTCAAAGCTACTTGGATGGTTTTGGTTCCAAACAGAGTTGCCATGAGTTTCCCAGTCTGGTATTTGATCCCACTTCATTACTTAAAAGACCTGTTGCCATGGAAATATTAATAGAAGGTTGCCTTGAACCCATCTGGGACTTGAACCTATGATCTCCTCACTTCTACTGCTTCCTCTCCCATTTCTCCCCTTCCTGAAATCCCCCCCTTCTCAAAATACCCCTCCAATTAAGTTCCTCTGTTTTTCATTTTGAATACTCAAGTGCTGACAAGCAGCATGAGTCCACAATGGTGATTAAATGAGAAACAAAATTGTTATAAAAATTTTAGAAATTATAGAAACATTGTGAATGTTGAAGTATTACATCTAGTAGCTTGAACTTACAAAGATTTTTCTTTTTAAATGCATGTTAACATAATTTTTCTATAAGCACTCTATGAGTACACATGTGTTTGAAGTTTGTTTAATTGATGAGCCCTCATGAATTTGTAATGAGCTCTATGTGTGTATTTAATGATGTAGTCCCCTATTTGGTCATACCCTTGAAGACTCGCAGGAGTCGAGGTGCTAGGGTAATCAAGAAGGAGCTTTCTACTGTTCAACCAACTGATCATTTTGAGGCAAATAAATCGATTTTGCACCAGACACTTTTGGTACATCATGTCATTTTGGTCCTGTGACACTGCAAATTTTTTTCACCCTGTCAGCGTTCTATCTCAGGTGGGGCCTCCAAAGCTGGACGCAGTATTCCAGGTGTGGTCTCTCATGAGTGTCTTATACAGGAGCAAGATGACCTCCCTCTTTATACTCCCAATACCTCTCCCAATTAATCCAAGCATCTGTTTAGCCTTTCCAGCTTCCTTATTCAACTGCCTAGTTTCTCTTAGGTCCTCCAAGATAGCTCCCAGGTCCCTTTCCAGCTTTGTGACTGTCAGTACCTCCCCATCTAGTTTGTACTTTGCATCTGTGTTCTTGTGCCCTATGTGCACAATTCTGCACTTCTTTGTATTGAAACCCAGCTGCCATTCTTCAGACCATTTCTCCAGTTTTAATGGTCTTCCTTCATTCCTTCCACACCATGGCAGATCCACCCTATTGCATACCTTTCCATCATCTGCAAAGAAGCATACCTTCAACTCCAGTTCCTCTGCAATGTCCCCAATAAAGACATTGAAGAGAACAGGCCCCAAAACTGACCCCTGTGGCACCCTGCCTGTCACCTCTCCCTCTTCAGAGTACTCCGTGTTTACCATGGCCCTCTTACTCCTGTCATTCAGCCAGTTCTCCACCCACAGAACTATTTTAGGATCCACCCCTAGGCTGCACAGTTTGTTAATCAGCCTTCTATGGGTGATGGTGTTGAAGGCCTTTCTGAAGTCCAGCTAGGCCACATCCACCTCACCTCCCTGATCCACTACCTTAGTTACCCAGTCATACCATAGATTAGTACAATGAGTTAATGCAAAACACGGTGCTTATCCTAAATACAGTAAAAGTTAGGGTTAGATGTATAAGTTAATAAATGCCATATAAGACAGTGTATGTGTGTTAGTGTGTGTGTGTGTGTGTGTGTGTGTGTGCGCCATGTTCTGTGTGTGTGTAGACTGTGCACTGCTATGTTATTCTGGCATATATATGCATATATGTGTATATGTATTAGTCAGTGTGTGTGTATCACAACAATTAGGAAGTGCAGTTAGGTGGCTCAGTGGTTAGTGCAAAAATTGCTAGTCTAAATTCTTCACTATCTAGATCACTTTTAGCCTTATGCATGTCATTCCTGATTTAAATTAGGTGTCTGGCGGCAACTCACCATGCTCTGATGTCCCTCAGAGCCTGAAAAGAAGAAATGGTCCGCTATGTCTTTTTTTTATTCTTTCTATTTATGCTCCTCCCTGACAGCCCCATCTGACTGACCCCCCCAGCCCCATCACCTAGAATTACCAGGGAGAGAGGAGAGGGAGGGAGAAGGATTGAGCAACTGAAAGGCAGCTTTCCTCTCCTGGGTGGTCATCACCCCCACCCGTACTTCAGCTCCCATGGGGTGGTGGCCCGGTCAGTAGTGTAGGTGGGAGGGGGTGGCAGCATAGCTGGAGGGCACCCCAAGGTGTGGTGTGTATGTGCCTCTACATGAGCACGCATGCTCGGGGCACAAGGATGGGGAGAAGATGGGGAGAAAAAGCTGCTAAAAATCTATATGGAAAAAAAAAAGAAACCACTAAGTAAATGGAAGATGGCAAATAAATCAAGAAAAATCTTTAAAAGTTGATTTGTTTGCTTTTGTAAAGAAGCAGATATTGAGACACATCTTGGGGGAAGCTAGGCCCCATGTACACTCTTCAAGAACTGCCTGGCATCACAGTGATTCTGGCAGAGGCAGAGGATACAAAAAGTCTGGCTTCATGTCTTTATTGCAATGGAGGCACAGATGATTAAATGGGAGGAGACAGTGAAGACCATTGGCAGTACGTTGTGGAGAGTAGGTAGAGGCAATCCATACAAAGCAAATATAAAGTAATTCATTACATGACCATCTAGGGGTGATATAATGCTCCAGATAGAGTAGCTAAGTTTGATCCCTCAACTAGTGGGGTCTGCCCTAGGTGTGCCCAACAGCCTGCTGATATTGCACATACTGTATGGGGTGCGATTTTCAAAAGAGAATGTTTGATGCAAGGTGCCTGTGCCAAAGGGGTAAGAGGAAAGTGGCACCTTGTGTCAAAGGTTGTGGTTATCTTGATTTTCAAATGCAGAGTGCATCAAATTTGGGACGCCATGCAGCAAATCCCCCTGCACCACCTTTATGACAAAAGCACCAGTGCACCAGGGCACAAGGGTGGTTGCATCATGGCAGGGCTGCACCATCCTCTTTTTTCCAATTCCAGAAGCCCCAGCATGGATGCAAGAGGGGGCTGCCTTAAGACCAGCCAGGAGGTGGTCAAAGCGCCATGAACCACAGTTAGACAATGTGGTGATTGGGGGAACCTTCCAGAAGGGGCTAAGGGCAGAAGGTACATAGGGTTGCCCTAGGGAACCTCAGGAAAATGGCAGCTATGTCAGGGTGGTGACTTGGCACCCAGGATGGGTGCCATGTACAAGTCCAGATGGCTGATCTGCCTGGGTAGTGGGAGGTGGCAGGGACTGACTGTGACCTGGCCCCAGGCAGGCACAGCCCTGACACCTGCCCCAGAGTTGCCAAAATTCCAAACCCTGTACGTGTAAAGAAGTGGCTGAAGGTTGAGGGCTGGCAGTGGTGGAGAGGAATGCTCTCTGGGCACAACAGTCCCCTGGTACCCAGCCGCCTACATTCTTGCAGGCTGCCTCCCACTGACAGGGTTGTGGGTTTCAGAAAGGGGCAGATTCCAGGGCTCTGCCCACCTGGGGCCAGGTCATGGTCCATCCCTGTCAACCACCCACTGCTCAGGCTAATTTGCCACCTGCCTTTGGTCATCCCTCCCCCACCGGATGCCAAGTCACACCCTGACATAGCCACTGTTTCCCTGCTGCCCCTAGTGTACCTCCCGTGCTCCTTCTGTCCCAGTCCATGTCACGCAGCCATATTCACCTCCCCCATCTTTGTAGCCCCTCCAGTCTTGTACCTAGCAGGGGGGTTGACAGATCCTTAAGTCAAACCCTGAAGGTACTTGTTCAGTGCAACCCTGCAGATGTGGCAAATCTCAGGTCTTGGGTGCAGGTGCCTTCCTTTTTTTTAAATATGGTGCAGAGTCCCTTATGCACCCTGAGATTGACACAACCCTAGATTGTCGTAACTTACAGTGATCTAAGGGCTCCTTAAAAATCGAGCCCTTGATGTTTTGATGTCCTGCTCTCTGCTATTACTGGCAGGAGATTGAGAATACTATTTCAGAAGCACTAGACCAGCCAGTCCCCATTACATTACAGATGGTTGTTTTGGGAGACTCTGATGATATTGTTGACTTACAAAAGACACAACAGAGGGTTCCTTCTTGTGGCTCTTGAATCTGCTATATATTAAAGGAATAGAAAGAAGCAACCCCCCTAACTCCCACAACTTGATTTCATGTGGTGTTGAAAGATTGAATGTTTTTGTAGAAAATGTTATACAGCGTAAAAGGGAGGGAAACCGTTTAACATATTATATGGGAGGGGGGTTGCTAACATGGTGGAGACCTGACAGGGAAGAGATATGGCATCGGGCACCTTCCCCACAGGGAGATGAACATTTGTTGCTGTACTCGGGTTACATTTATGAGTAGTGGATTGATAAGGTTTCAGTATATTGCTGATTATCAGTTTCATAGAGCATAACTGAAACTATCAAGTCTGATCTAGATAAACTGTTTGTTTGTTTTTTTGTGCTATTTTTATTCTGTTGTATGAAGTAGACAGTTATAGGTTATTTTTCTAATTGTTAATTGAATGTCAACCTGTAGCTGATGATTTCTAGCTAGCACTGTTGAAAGAATTGCAAAGGACAAATTTGTCATTGCTGATAATGTTGTATTGTTATCCATTGCAGAGGTGACATATTGCTGTAACAAACTCTGACATCAATAAAATATTTAAAAAAATAAAGCAGCAGATCTGACCTTTTCCACTAACTCACTCAGACTGCAAAATGAAATTAAGGCCCAGACTGCACATTGAGAATTAACATGTGATCTGCAGAAGCTGTTTTCCTGTGACCTACATGCACTTGTTTACAAAAAGCTTTGATTTGAGCAAAGTTCGACTGATGCACCTCAAAGGCAAAGTTGTAGGTAAAGTTGCCAGGTGAAGTTGAGAGGGGTGACTTTTTAAGTAAATGGAAAAAAATAGGCAAAATGCTCTGCAATAGGGAATTTGGTTAATTCACCTTAACTTTAAAGACCATGTCCAATGTTTTTTACATATTTTTGAAAAAAGCTTGAAAAGCAGAAATTCAAGTCCCTAATGCCATGATTAGGGTTTCCTGAAAATGTCATGTTGTTTGGTTTTATGGTTTTCTTTAAATCAACATTTGTTATCTTTTTCTACAGTGGCTGTAAACAGTGAAGTTATTTCTGTCGTCTCAACCAAGCTTAGAGAGTGATGACATCATTTTGGAGTAGCGTGCTGTTTCAGAGATCCAATCAGAGTATCACTCTGTAGAGTTAATGGTTTGCTGAGCTCTCCAGGTTTCTTATAAACCCAGGGTGGGATATTCAAACTGCGCCATTCATAGGCGCAAGCCCTTGAGCTGAGCAAAATAGTTGTGCAGAGGTGTGTCCGGGGTGATATTCAAAGGGTTGCGCTGATTGAGCACATGCTCTTATATCAACCAATGCTGTGCATGGCGCAGTGGAACTTGCGCCATGCGCAAAATCACGATATTCAAAAGGTGACATGCAAATGGGGCTATAATTCATGCAAGGTGCAGGGGGGACCATTTGCATGTGATTATGTCCCCATTTGCATGCCATTAGCATGTAGGTGCACCAATCCCCGAGGACTTGCACCTGGCGCCCTGCCAGGCAGCAGCCATCGGGGACCGACGCCCCCTGCAGCCCGATCGCGGGCATAGCGTACTCCCCCCCACCAGCCCGATCGCGGCAGCATGTATCCCCCCTCCTCCCGTACATATCCCTGGTGGTCAGTGGACGAAATGCCCGATCGGCAGGCGGTATGTATGTAAAACCCACCCCTCCATTACCTATCCCTGGTGGTCCAGTGGACGAAATGCCCAATCAGCGGGTGGTATGTGTAATAAACCCCACCCCTCCCCTTACATATCCCTGGTGGTCCAGTGGACCGAAATGCCCGATCATGGGCGGTATGTGTCAAATACCCCCTCCCATACATATCCCTGGTGGTCCAGTGGACGAAATGCCCGATCGCGATGGGGTATGTGTAATAAAACCAGCCCCGAACATAGCCTGGTGGCTAGTTGTCCCCCCCACCCACCCACCCACCGAGCCCCATCACCCGCTCCCGGCCGGCGGCGGCGGCATCTCACCCACCACCTGCCACCCGCCGCTCCGCCGACTGACTGCCCAGTAGGGCATCGCGCCCGTTGGTGCAGAGCAAGAGCCAATGGGCATAGCTATATACTGTAATGACAGTCCAGATTTGTGAATGAACATTCATTCACAAATCTGGACTGTCATGCTCTGTCGAACTGCACGCCCATTGGCTCTGCTCTGCACCAATGGGCATGCAGCCCTACCAGGTAGTCAGTCAGCAGGCGGTGGCGCCGCAGGTGGGTGGATGCTGCCGCCCCCGCCGGCGCGGGGAGGTGGTGGGGCCTGTGGGTGGGTGGGTGGGGGACACTAGCCACCAGGGCTATGTCTCGGGGTGGTTTTATTACACATACCACCCGCATCGGGCATTTCGTCCACTGACCACCAGGATATGTACGGGAGGGGGTGGGTTTTATTACACATACCGCCCGAGATCGGGCATTTCGGTCCACTGGACCACCAGGGATACGCTCGGGAGGAGGGGAGCCACATTGCTGCCCGCGGTTGGGGCTGGTGGGGGAGTACACTATGCCCACGATCGGGCTGGGGGGGCACAGGATTTGGTTAGGGCCAGCCACAGGTGGCAGCTGCTGTGTTGCGCCCTGCAATACAGCAGCTCACCTGTGGGTGGCCCTCGACTTAAGCCTTTTTGCTCAAAGTCCTGCAGGCGCAGGTTGGGGGTTGTGCCTGCACAACTCTGATAACTCTGCACAGCCTGGCTGAATATCGGGCTGTGCAGTTTATGCATGGTTCCTCCCCTTCCAGTTGAGCATGCATTCATTTGCATTGCGCTGTTGCTCAGCCTGTTTTCAGTGGCGCAACTGCCTCCTGCTGAATATCGCAGAGTGGCGCAATTTCAGACTTGCACATGTGCAACTCTATTGCGCATGGCGCAACCTTTTTGAATATCCCACCCCCAGTCTCTAGTTTATATTTAGGTAGAGCAGCTCAAAATCTATCATTATCTGATCATAAAAAGCAATCATTTCAGTTTCAAAGCTGAATTAAAGTAGTGGAAATCTTTCTCTGTGAGAAATCAGCTTGTCTATATCACAGGTCTCAGTTCTTTTTAATAGTAACTTCATTTTTTTTCTAACTACGTAACACAGGGCTGTTTAATGAATATAAATAAAATTTAATTTTGTTCATTCACAGAAACAGTTTGTTTTGGATGCAGCCTTCATAAATACATTCATGTAAGAACATTTTTTATTTCAGATTCACTAACAGGTGCCTGTCACACTCTGCTACAGTATTTCAAGCATTTCAAGCACAGTACAGGTGCTTGAAATACTGACACACTCTGCTACAGTATTTCAAGCACATGTGCTGTTTGAAGTCACACATTTCAGTTATTTGGTGGTTTCTGTGTGAAAATACAGCATGCATGTGTATAACTAGCAACACTATATGGAATCCTGATGCACCATGTCTTTGCCCCACAGTTGAGGCAGCTGCAATCTACTGCCACCTGCCCCCTGAACCACAAGCCACATGCCTTCTGCTCTGCATTCGAGGCTGCTGCACCCTGCTGCCCACTGTCTTCTCCTACACAGTGAGAGATTGTGCCCCCTGCTGCCTCCATCTCCTGCCTAAAGAATCAGCGCTGATGCACTCTGCCACCTCTTGCCCAGACAGTTGGGGTTGCTGCACCCTACTGCCCTCTCTCCCCCACCCTCACAGTTAGGGACAGTGTATCTGTTGCCCTCCTGTTCCTGCCTCCACAGTCAGGGCTGCTGTGCTGTGCTAAGCCCTAGAGTGCCTGGTTCCCTGCCTCCAAAGCGCGGGCTGCTGCACCATGCTGCCCCAGTCACCAGAGGTGGGGCTTTTGCTGCACCCTACTACCATCTTCCATTGCCCCAAATGGGTAGGGCTGCTGCACCATGTGTACCCCATCTCACAGTTAGTGCTGCTGTACCCTGATGCCCCCGTGTCCTACCCCAGAGTCAAGGCTTCTGCACCATAACGTCCTCTATCTCCTGCCAGCACAGACAGGAATGCTGCATCCTGCTCCTATCTACGCAGCTGGGGTTGCTGTGCCTGCTGTGCCCTAGAGTCCCATGCCTTTTCAGTTATGGCTGCTGCACCATGCTGCCACTTGCCACAGGATGCTGGACATTTGCTGCACCCTGTTGCATGTCTCTATGGGTAAGGCAGTTGAACCCTGCTGTCCCCCTGCACCAGAGTCAGATCCTTTGTTACACCCTGCTGCCCATATCCCTTGTCCCAAACAGGCATGGCTGCTGCACCCTCTCCCACAGTTTGAGTTGCTGTATCATGATGCCACCCATATTTCCTGCTTGAACATTCAGGGCTGCTGCACCTTGCTGTCCTCATGTCCACCATGGAGAAGACTGGAGAAACTCCTTGGTCAAGCAGAATGACCACCAGCCACTCCAGGCTCTGCACCCAGCAACTCAGGCACCTCCCAGAGATCTGGATCCTATCCTGGTGAGTCGTGGGACTTCTTGCCACCCTACAATGGAGGGCAAACCCTGAGGGACTACAGGAGCAGGTAAGCCCTGGGAGAAGCCAGGGTGATGGGGCTGGGAGAACTAGCAGGAAGCAGGGCTAGCTGGGGTGGGGGAGATAAAAAAAGTAGAATAAAAATATCATTAAGGTCGGAGGATAAGTTAGTTAGTTAGTTAGTTACTTAGTTAGTTACTTAGTTACTTAGTTACTTAGTTCGTTAGTTAGTTGTAGGAATGGTGCACTAAACTGTGACAGCTTGTTTCCAAGTACATCCTGAGTGTGCATTACATGGACCTGTTTCATAGATGGGGGAATGTTGGCCATGACACTGGGGAAACTCCCCTACTCTTCTGGTAGGGGGAGCCTTTTTTCGTCTGGCTAACTGATCTTCTGGAAAAACGTGCACTTGTCAAAAAGAAAACATATTTTCTCATCAAATCTTTATTAATGCTGGTATTCCTACATCTTTGTTGGGTGATTTCCCCCAACTTGAGGTAAGAATTCAGAATATGTTTTTCCCTTTATGGGGCAGCAGGATGAACCTAGTTAAACAAAACTATACCTACTGTACCTTGCAATTAATAAAGGAGGTTTAGGTATGCTAAATTCTCTGGCTTTTTTATTTTCCTAGTTTTTATTTAACAATACTACTAACATATTTTCAGATGTAGATACTTATAGTGGTGTTTTAATTCAGGAATAGGTGATGCCTTTCTCTGCTAAATGGGGCAGGTTAGATGAGTTGTTCCATCAGTGACCAGAGCCTCACATATGTCTGTGCATATTCTTGTTACCTTGAAAAAAATTCAGTCTTGGAAATTAACTCCAAATGTCTTCTAGGAAATGTGTATAATGCTATTCTAGAAAATGGGTATACAGAACACTCAATATTCCCAAGTACAGTAGTACAGTTCAGTACTGTGATGTCACTATAAAGCAGTCAACAGATCCCAGAATCCCAGTATATGATTGGCACACAGTGTAGTTAAACTGCCACGGGAGACTGGAAGTCTGTAAATCTCATTAACAAAAGAGTCTGGCAGAAAGATGCTGTCCTAGAGACGCATGCTCAGGCATAATTGAGACTCAGATAGACCTTTTCTTGGAATGCCCTTACATTTTGGATTTTTTTTTGGAATCCATTTCCTGTCATCATGAATCTGAGGGACTTTCAGTCTTTGACATATGACATACTGGATTTACAGATCTATGATAGAGGACTGTCAGAATTACATGAAAGTACTTTAATTAAGGGTGCTTTTGGTTGTCTCTAAATGTATGATCTGGCAAGTTAGATGTAGGTTAGAACTTCAGCAACAGTATTTGACAGAAGACTCAATGGTGGCCATATTGAAACATTTGGTTACTTATTATGAGAAGGACACCCTTAAATAAAATCAAGGACATTTACAAGTATTATGAAGACATTGCCAGTATTCATTATTTTATGAACATATAAAGAAGAGAGCAGAGGAAGGCCATTTGATCTATCGAGTCTGCTCTTATTGCAGGATACACAGCTTAAGCTACAGTCCCTGCCCTCCCTCCCCACACTTCCCATCCTCCCTACCCATGATCCTTACCTTCTCCCATGCCTATCCCAGCCTGTCTTAAAGCTGCTCACTGTCTTCAATGAGATCACCTCTTCCGGCAGTGCATTCCAAGTGTCCATCACTCCCTCTGTGAAGAAGTGCTTCCTGACCTCTCTCCTAAACCTGCCACCCTCCACATTAAGACTGTGCACCCTGGTGTTATGGTTGCCATTCAGCTTAAAGAGACTCTTCTTATCCACCTTATTTATCCCTTTTAAGTACTTGAAGGTCCCTCTCTCTCTCCCTCTCTCTCTCTCTCTCTTTCCCCCTCCTGTCTTCCAGGAAGTACATGTTCAGTGCCCTCAACCTCTCCTCATATGCCTTACCCTGCTGACCAGCTATCATCTTTGTAGCCCTCCTCTGGACCTTCTCCAGCAGGTTAATGTCCTTTTTGAGGTGTGGCCACCAGTACTGAATGCCATACTCTAGATGAGGCCTTACCAGGGACCTGTACAAGGGCATACAACCTCCTTCTCCCTACTACTGATCCCCCTAGATATGCATCCCAGTATCTTGTTTGCCATTGTTTCTGCTTTCTTGCACCATGTGGAGTGCTTCAGGTCACTAGTGATTATCACTCCCAGGTCCTTCTCCTCCTCTGATGCAGATATTCTGACTCCACCCAGGTAGTACTCTGTCCTGGGATTCTTGGCTCCAATATGCATAACTTTGCATTTCATGACATTGAAACCAAGCTGCCAGATCCTGGACCACTTTCTTAAAAATATTGGGGTGAGGGGTTGATGAAGTGAGGTTAGTGAACTAAAAGGGTTTAGTATTGTAAGATGTATTATTTTCCTATGTTTCTTATTTTTGTTAGGGATTTTTTTTATTAAATTGTCTATAGTTTTGTGTGTAATGCTTTGTATAATTATTTTCTGAAAATGAAAATCCATGGGATATTTTACTTCCTCCTCGACAGTATCCAGAGATGGGCAGAAGGGACCTCAGTTTAAAGTGAGGCTCCAGTCAAAATTTCTTGCATCAATAAGTTCAGAATTTGGATCAACAGAGCCCCAGACATCTGCATGGCAAAACTGAGATCTCTAGTTACTTTGCTTAAACGTTACAAGTAAATTTACAAACTTAAATTCACTGCCTGTTCAAATAAACTCTAGCCAGAACCAATATGGCTGCAAAGCAATATTATTGATGGTAATGACAAATATGTAAGAAAGACTGTATCATAAGAAACATATACTATATGTGATTTTGAGCAGCACAAGCATTTAAACACTAATCAAAAGCTTGCATCCATAAGACACTAGTTCCTCTATCCAGATTGTATCCCCTCTTCACAAACTAGTGGTATTATAAAGTGATGAGATTTTCATCATGTGATTGATTTGCAAATTCCAACCTCTTTTTGCCTTTTTTATGCATGTACAGAAGGGAGGGTCATCCTCCTGCCTCCACCAGTGCAACAATCCAGGTTGGCTCGGAATCTGAGGACACCTCAGGATGGAAGCATGGTAGGAGAATCATTGGGCCTTTTTCTGCTTCCAGTTTTCTATTTTCTGTCCCCATCCCTGCACTGGGCTATGCAAGCCATACATGCGTACATGGAGACGTGCACACACATGTGGAATCCTGCAGTTCTCTCCTTTCCCTGGCATCCTCAGACACACATTGCCACCCACCTTCACCTAGTGGCATTCATTCAGCGGGAAAGGCAGTCCTCCCTCCCTGGGAAAGGAGAGCAGTCCAGCAGATGCTCAATCCTTTCCCTCCCCAGCCAACCCCCAGCATCCCAGGCTCGTTCCTGAACCAGGATCACTGGCATGACAAGAGATAAAGCATCCATTGCCTCAGACTTGTACACCACATGGCCTGCTAATAATGTTATTTCTTTGCTGAACTGTAATTTAATTGCATCAACAATTACGAGCACATAAGCAATTGCAATGGACTAGATAGGTTGGGGAGTGAATATAATTAATCATGTTTTTCTTTTTCTTTTTACATGTTCTCTCTGTTTTCTACCACTACAGTTTGTAAGGCTGTGTGTTAATTTGAGTTGTGTTATTCATTATCTCTCAATGGGAGGTCATGGAAGTCAGAGAGGTACTGGTATGCTCATGTGTTAAAAAATAAACAAACTTCTCACTTGTTAGAATTATCATCCTGGAATTTAAGCAACCCAGAATATGCTATACAATTAATTTATTTCAACAAAAACTAACTAAACTAAATATCTGTATGAATACTAACCACCAAATGAGATAGTTGCAGAAGTAGCATAAGAAAGAATTATATCACACATTTTAATTACATGCCATGCATGTTCACTCACCCCATGACAGCATGTTCTATAATTCTCAACAAAATATTTTCCAAATTCACTTCAGTAAACTTCACTAAGGGGTAAGGTGACTGCACTGTCTATCATAAACTAGTAAGAGTGCAAACATTCTCCTTTAAGAACTGCACTAACAGGGTCCACAGAACCCAATAAAAAAATTTGTGGGGGGTGGGTAATGCAACAGGGACATGGAATCAAATTATTAATATATTGGGTTCTGTGGTTTTGTAAAAATAGTTTAAAAAAGAAGGTACTAATAAGTATGGACAGCGATCCTGTTAGTGCAGTACGTGAAGGAAAACCTTTGTGCTCTTTATTCATTAATGGTTGCCAATGCTGTCACCTTGCCCCCTAGTATTCACTGAAATGGATTTAGAAAACAGTTTTTAAACAATTATAGAACATTTTGTCATGGGGTGAGTGTAAATGCACTACACAGAATGGCAAAATGTGATATACTGTAGTTTCTTGCATTACTTTTGTAAATATCTCATTTTGTGGTTACTATCAATACAGATATAAACTGAATAGTATAACTGTAGCTACTTAAATTGCAGGATGGTAATTCTATCAAGTGAGAATATTTTTTCTAAAAACATGATCATATCTGTCTCCTTCTAACCTCCATGATGTCCCAATGTGAGGAGACACTGAGATTGTGAATTATGCAGCTCAAATTAACACACATCACTACAAGCTGTGGTGGTAGAGATCAGAGAGAGTGATAAATGTACAAAGAAAAGGTAAAACATGATTAGTTATATTCATTGTCCAGCTTATCTAGTACATTGCAGTTGCTTATGTACTCTTGATTGTTGATACAATTAAATTACAGTTCAGAATAAAAATAAGATTAGTGACATGAATAGGGAATCCAATCATTGTATAAATATATAGACTGGGGTTATGATGCAAAGGCAAACAAATATATATAAAAAAGGGAAAAAGTGGTTGGAATATGTACATCGATCACATGACAAAAATCTAATTTCTTCATAATACCACCAGACCTCATGAAATGTCGCAAATAAAGAAATTGAAGAGGACAATGTTCATCATAAAAATCATAATGTTAGATATCTCCAAAATGTGGCAATTTCATAATGTATGATTCCCCTCTGTTGTCTAATGGTTCTTTGTAATCTTGTGTCTTGCAGGTTTGAATGTGGAAACTGTGGCCTAATGAAAACAGCACGGGAGAATAGATGCTGTTACAACTACACTGCAGTGACAATTCAGTTTGGATTTCAGTTTGAAGATTTTCCACACCTGGAGTGGATAACCAATCACACTGGATTTCAGTCTAACAACCTGGATAAATTCGTCCTGAGATCATCACTGCATGTGTGCATACACTGTAAAGGTCCTGTAGGAGATGAGACTCCCCAAGAAGAGTAAGTTCAGAATAAAATGGTGCAATGCATGTTGCTGTTTTACACTGCTGGTCACTTTTTATTGTGGGCAATTTATGTGCATAAGGTGCCAATATTCACAAATGCATCATGGGGTATCTAAAGATTTGCACTCCGCATTGTGATGGCATGGGTGTCCTAAGATGCAATACTTTGTTTAGTAGTGCAATGGTGCTATTCAGCTGACTATAGGGACATGTTAGAACAGCGCTAAGCCATATTACATAGACCACACATAGCTCTGAGACTATGCCACCTCAACGTCTTGCACCAAAGCTCAATATTCTATATGCAAGTGGAACTATGCACATGAGCCCATTGTGCATGCAAATGACTAAATTGCTATTTGCATGCTCAATATGTGCTCATTTGCATGTGTGGCTGAGCAACAGAGCACAGTACTGTACCACCAAATTGCCCCTTCAAGGACACGGTGCAATCCCTGGTGTTAGTGGTCCCAGCACACCCCATCCATTGCCAGATGAATGCACACAATGTCTCTCGTGTCCAATGCTCCCTCCCACCACCAGCATTCATGCCCTATGTACACGGTTAAGTTCCCTGGCATCCACTGGTACCTCACAACTGCAGATCCTATGTGTGATGTTTGAAACCCATTTAACTGCTGCTCAGCAGTCCATCCAGCCCAATACAATAACCAATGTATAAATTGGGTCTCTGCATGAAACAGGGCTACCAATGGAGCCACTAATTTCTAACTCATGACAAGTGCAGGAAAATCCCTGCAATATACTTGTTGATGTGGCTTGTTATTATACCCCATGTAAAAAAGATAAATAAAAAAATGAATGGAATTAGATGCTTCTGTGTTTTGAACTGTACTTTTCCCCAGTAAAATCTATCAGCAATGGTGGCCCTTTTTGAAACGTAACAATGGAGGTGCAGAATAACTGTTTGCAACAGTAGTGATTGTAATTTTTTTCCCAAAATAAATTGTGCTACAACACAGTATAGTCTCCTCTGTATATTTCCCAAGCTTTTTCTCTGTGTTTCAGCATCTCATTCCCACACATCAGATGACCCGAACAATTAGGGCATGTAATGGTTAATGTCCCATTCTGCTTACTTTATCTTATCACTTCAAATTTGATACATTAAGGGGTCTTCTGCAGGAATCAGCTTTCAAACACTAGCTTTGTTTCTGTTATATGCTGTATATTTCTTTAAGAGATTTTTTTTTCACCACAGCAAGGTCGAGATATGTGCCCTTAAGAGGGATTAGGTTTTCAGGTCTTTGTGATCTATTCAGAAACAACCAAGTTACTAAAGGAGGGCTGACTTTAGTGGGGTTTAAAACACAGAATCCTCTGGTTGTTAGTACTTTGTTTTCCAGTCAGATTAATTGGAATAAGGTTTCCTGTCCCTTAGAGGAGCCGCAGTTATGTATTCTACCTCTTTGATCCTCACTTAATGGGCAAGTCTCCCATAGTTTCACACCAATATTTTTCCAACTCCTCATGTAATTGTTGTGTGTCTCCTTCAGTTGCCAGCAGTCCTGTTGCTGTCCAAATCTAGATTATAAATAAAAATACACAGCCCCCAGAAGTTATCAATGTGTTTGTCC
Source organism: Neoceratodus forsteri (assembly GCA_016271365.2). Lineage (NCBI taxonomy): Eukaryota > Metazoa > Chordata > Ceratodontiformes > Ceratodontidae > Neoceratodus > Neoceratodus forsteri. The sequence goes on along the minus strand of CM028135.1, from coordinate 394,139,816 downwards.
TCCATTTTACCATCAATGCTCCTGGAGGATGATGTCATCAGAGCAACAAAATAATGGTGCTGCACTAAATGCAGTTCCACCAGTAAACTAAACCCACAATGTTTGGTTCCCAACTTAAGTAATGGAGGAACCCTTTAAGTGTTGTGCACATCATGAAGTGAAGGTCTAATAGGGACTAGGACCATGTGAGTGTGATGCAGCACTGATTTGACATGTATATACAGTATTCATGTAAGGAAGCGCCTATATGTGTTATCAGCAAAAAGAGTTTACCTAATAAATGACTCTGGGTACAACAAGAGTTTTAAGTAATATTATACAACTGTTGTATTATGTTGTGTGTGTGTAGCATTCTTTGTTTTGATTGACACCAGCTGTGAGAAACAGTTTTGCAAATATGCCCCTTTCCCTGTGTAACTAGGCAGTCAGTGATTGGATAGCTGCTGTAAGGCAATAAAAAGTTCAGCTATAACAAGGAATAGGTTACCAGGATAGCATCGGTTGCAGCATATGGAAGAAGGGTAATCAAGTGGTTAAAGCACAGACACAAGAACTGGGAGACTCTGGTTCAAATCCTACTAGAGTTCCTTACTCTCTAACCCTTAACAAGTTCTCCTAACCTCCTTGGGAACTGTGATGGCCTCTCAGGTCCATGACTTTAAAGGTGCCCCCATTCCCATGATAAATCATTAGCAGTGATGTGAGAGCTGTAACACTTCACTTTGAAGGTACTGAGGACAAACGATGGCAGCCCCACTTTGTAATGCCAGCATTTGAAGTAGGATGTCCTCACAATTCAGATGCTACACTTCAGCTGTTGTAGGTAAAGAAACTAATCAGTCTCAGTGTTTGTAGTGCTCTGTATTTCCTCCCATGTCACATCCATTATGTGTCTTGGTATTTCCAGTCAGAAACTCAGACTTAAGGAGCATTTGAAATGTAAAACAATACAATTTATATAGTAAGTGATCTAGCTCTCCACTTTTAGGCTGCTGGGGGGGGGATATAATTTGTGCAAAAGAAGAATTCAGTCTTGTGTGATCCTTTGGAACTGCCCAGGCCTACCTTGTAAATGAATCTTCTCAAGGGTGTTCACATGGTTCAGTACAGAATGACTGATTGATTGTCTGATTGATTCACTGATTCAGTCTACTGCTCTCCACAACATGTTGCAACTGTCTCACAGAGAGAAATAAGCAGTACACGGAAACAGGTTCTGTTTCCTGTGAATGGAATACTATTAGATGTATTATTGTCTCTACACATACAGTATTAAGGCTACAAGTACTACTCCTGTGTGAGTTGCATGACAAAACTGCCTTAAGCCATTGCAAACTTAAACTAAAATCAGGATAGACAGCACTGATACCCTTATGTTTTCTTCTGCACTGTTGCTGCAGTGACATCAGAGAATGGGAGGGCTGTATTACAAGTGACTCATTTGCTTGTAAATGGAGGCTTGCTTGATGCTTTACTACCTTGTGTCAGAGCCTCAGACTCTAGATATGTGTTGCAACAGAAGGAATGACTGATCACTTATTGACATATGTACAGTACTTGATGTAATGTATAATAAATACATCAGATATATTCAAATCATAAATATACAGGAGTCTTCTCCTTTAAGTGGTACTAGTCACATGCTGAAGAAGGTAAACATTCAGGTTTCACTGCTGGCAGTATATAATGTGTTGTTGTTTATTTTACAATTTTTATTTCATGGGCAACTGGTAAAGTTTTTACACTCATGAATATTTTACTATGCTCAGCAAGGTCAGAGGCTGGCTAAGGAGCATTTCCTAATTTTGAATTGTCTCAGCTTGTCTGTCGCACTGCATGGCATCATGCTTTGTGTCTGAGCACATGACTGGTATGTGTTGCTGCTGTTTCTGTAATGGAGTGTGGCTTAAAATAATGTTTAATGCACAAATAGTAAGCCAAACAAATAATGGGAGCATTTTCTGACTTTATGATGCTGAAATAGTGACAAAAAAGGCATTTTCTGGCTGCAGGATCTGATCCATGTTCATGGCCCTGATGACCTCCCACCACATGTTACCTTTGTTTGGCCCACTGCATGGCAGCCTGTGCATGTTATCCAGGGCCATACCATGTTCTGCTCAGGTTATGTCAATGAGTGTGTCTTTTACTTTATTTGAATTTTTTTAATGTAGCATTTTGTATGCATTGTATTGAAAGTGCTTTGTGCATGGCCCTTCATACAAAGGTAGCCCAAGTGAGCTTGTGTGTTGATGGGGGGACAGATGTGCAGACATGAGCAATTAATTTATTGTTTAAATCTGGAAGCCCATGTGTATGATGCTGGCCATTTTGGGATGATGCAGTGTCCATTAAGCTTGGGAAGCCTTCAAGCTTATCCCTTGACAGAGTGACAAAGATCAGCAATTGGTTTTTTTTTGGGGGGGGGTTACCGAACACACATGGTCTGCCATTTGAAAAAGATAGCACTTCTGTTGTTTGAAAACTTCTTGCATTAATGTGAAATTTAATGGTTTGAAAACTAGCAGTATCTGGTCATTTTGGGGGTGGATTTTTTGGAGCTAGTTGAACAGGTCGGCCATGTGCATCTCCACCATCTAACAAAATGTTGATCATTCTTTGCTGTATGTTGTTTTTTTGTAGGGTAATTAGTCTCAAGTGTGCCTGTGTAGCTTGAGAGGTTTTTGGGGTCTATCCCTTAACTGAGTATGCAACAAAAGAGTAGTCCATAATTGTTTTATGGGGAGGGGACCAGACACACATGGGCTGCCTGTAAGGTGTGCCTCCATTTTGTTTGTAGCTGGGTGGATGCATCCCTCCATTTTGTTTAGTGGGTGGATGCATCCCTCCATTTTGTTTGTAGCTGGGTGGATGCATCCCTTCATTTCGATTGTAGCTGGGTGGATGCATCCCTCCATTTTGATTGTAGCTGGGTGGATGCATCCCTCCATTTTGATTGTAGCTGGGTGGATGCATCCCTCCATTTTGATTGTAGCTGGGTGGATGCATCCCTCCATTTTGTTTGCAGCCATCTGGATGCACGGCTCCCTTTTGTTGCCAGATGGATGTATGCTTGCCTCCATTTTGTTGGCAAAACTGTGGATGCCTGGCTTCCTTTTTTACTTTTTTTTTTCTGGGAGAGGGGATGATGTGTGGCTCCAGGTATATTATAATTATTGGTAATAGGAAGCAGTGTAGTGTAGTGGTTAATGCACTGAGCTGCAGACATGGAGACTTGGGTTTGATGCCCATCAGCCCCCACTTGCATACTGTGTGACCCAGGGTAAGTTTGTGCTCCCAGGTCACACCTGGAAACATACTTAATTTGCCTTTCCAGGTTAAACAATTTCCCTTCCTATTGCTTATTTTCTCTTTTTTGTGTCTTCACTTATGGAATGATTTGGTAATTTGAGTAGGTTTGTTACTGAGTTCTTGACTGTTTTGATGTTGGTTACAATTTTTGGTAATGTGAAAACAAAACATTAACAAAATGCTATTTATTTATTTAGTTATTTTAACTTGGACACCACCATGAGACTATCTGCTACAGTATTTTGGCTTAAATTTCAAAATGCCAAACACACCCATATAGCTGCTTTATTTTGAAACAGATAGCTTACACTGGGCTGGTGATATCCACAGAACCCATTTGTGTGTGAATATGTCCCCAACCCCACCTCCGAATAAACAGTTGTGCATATCGCATGTATGCATCTGGTGCACCCATACCCCAATCACATATTTATGCACATTTGCAACAACTAATTTTGTTGGAGTGGCTAGACATTGTTTGGGTGGTGCTGCTGCATTAGATAACTTGTTTGGCACTACCTGCAATACTTTTTGTACATTAAAAGTGATAATTAGTTTGCCTTTGTGATTTTCTAGTTGCATCGCAGGCCAACCATGGCATATTGCTTATCAAGAGCACAAAACCATATGGTCACTGTTTTTGGTGGGGCGCTTATAAGCACTATCCCCATGCTGCTTGTTGTGGTGCCCTAATTCACATTATTCTCTGGTCCATATTGGTCAGCCATATCATCTGCATGTGTGGTGGTTTTATAGAACTTTGCTTACAAAAAAAAAAAAAAAAAGCATTTGTCAATGCTGTATGTTGTCTCGCTGGCATTGGCATTGGTAGTGCCAGAGTTAGAGACGCATAGTAGGAATGGCAGTGAAGTATTAAAATGATGCCAACTCCACACCCACCTTGTATAGACTGAGAGGCATTGGGTGTGCCTTTGGGTTGTCAGCTATAACGCCATGCCATTTCACCCCTCACCCTACCCCTGTAGACACTGACAAGGTCGTGGGTGTGCTTTGGGGTCTTTGGAATTATATTATGACCCAATTCCATAAGGAAATATGCTGAGGTCGTGCAGTATAGGAGAATGAGGTGAACTTTGTGGCCGAACAGTGCAAGGCACACGACAATGCCTGTCACTGGCTGCAGGGTGGGGGTGGAATGGCTTGAGCATTACAGCTGATGATCCCAAGCCACATCCCTGATGCCTGTCAGTCTCTACAGGGTGGGGTGCTACAGTCGGAAACCCTAACACTGTAAGAGTGTGTTGGTATTTTCACTTCAAATTTTCAGCATGGACTTTTTGTGAGCCCACCTCATGAAAAGTGGCACTATCAGTTTGTTAGCTGAAAGGTGGTTTTGAACAGGCTAAGCCATTTGGTGACACAGGGATGAAACACATTTTGGGAAGGATGTGGAAAATGACAACTGTATTGTTCATGAGGAGCTGTTAAAAATGGCAATGCTGAACATCTGGAGTGAAAATATGAAAAACTGGTGAAGGTATGAGCATGGATAGAAACTGCAACACATGTCAGTAACCCAATTATTTTGGGATTTTTTACCACATCTTTAACATTGGTGTTTTGGGACCTCCCTCATGAACAGTGGCAGTGTGATTCTGTTAATGTGTCTGAAACAATGATTTTGCACAGTGACCACACCATTGTGCACCACAGGTGTGAAAACACATTTGGGGCAGGATGTGAAAAATGCAGCTGTACTGTTCATAAGGAGGCATAAAAAAATGCCAGTGTTGAAAATCTGGCATGAAAATAGTGCACATTTGCAAAGTTACAAGGGTATGTGGAAACTGCGCAACACACGCTTGTAACACAGTCATTTTATGGAATTTTGTCACCAAATTTTGAACATTGGCATTTTAGGAATTTTGCTCATGAACAGTGTCACAGTAATTTCCTGAAATTGTCCCAAAAACTGATATTGTGCAGCAACAGTGCTATTCTGTGCCAGATGTGCAAAAACACATTTTGGCCAGTATATGTAAAATGACAGCTGTATTGTTCATAAGAAGGTGTGGAAAAATGCCAATTTTGAAAATCTGAAGTGAAAATATTACAAATTCATGAAGTTACAAGCATGCGTGGTAACTGCGCACCGCACGCTCGTAAAACAGTCATTTTTGGGATTTTTTTCCACCAAATTTGCAACATAGGCTTTTTGAGAGCCCACCTCATGAATGTTGGCACTGTTGTTTTGTTAATTGGTCCCTAAAGGTGATTCCATGCAGTGACCGCGAAATCACCTTTCAGGGCCGATTAACTCTATGACAGTGCCAGAATTCATGAAGAGGGGTCCCAAAAGCCCCATGTTGAAAATTTGTTGCCAAAATTAAAAAAAAATGCCTGAGATATGCATCAAAGTTGAAAAAACCTTATTTATTCCATTATACAGCTTACTGGCATTTCCTAAGTTCGTGGTCAGCTTTGAAGTGTGCAGATGTGTTCCCGGTCCACCGAAGATCATTGTGACGGACTCCGGAGGTAAGTATGGGGTGAGGGGTGTGTGTGGGGAGGCAGGTTGCTCAGTGGGTGGGCACGGGTTGTGGGAGGGGGCAGGCAGACTGTGAGGGACCTTTTTCCTTTTTGACAGGGGAAAAAAAATACATCGTGGGGGGTTGGCACCTCTGTTGGCACACAACAAAAGGGGGGTTATGTTATGCGAAAGGGATTGGGCACCCTCATTGGCACACAACAAAAGTGTGGAGGTGTATCATAATGCAGACGGGGAGTGGGCTCCCCCATCAGCAACATCACTCAGGCACTGAAGCCTATGGGGATTGGGGTCCCTGTCAGCAAAGAAAAACTGTTGGGGGGCGTGCATGATCCCAAGAGGGATTGGGCACCTCCTCGGCATGCATTGTAAATGGGAGTGGGGTTATTATGCCGACAGGGAGTGGGATTCCCCGTCGGCATTCTGACAGGAGGCAGCAGTAGTGTTGTGTGCATGTTGGGAGGCATGTTGTGGTCATGCTGCACGAGAGCTCCTATCTCACTGGCGGACCTTTTGTTAGATCTGGTGGCCACATTCCTCATTGCTGATGTGGCACCTGCATGCTGCCTGATTGGGGAATGAGGGACGCACCTACTGATGCGTGCCCTACATTCGCCCAACAGTGACTGCACCTCCAAATCTGCTACTACCGCAATATGTTGGCTGCTCATATGTGAGCCAACATAAAAAGAAATGACTGTGAAAACCAACTATACTGTTTTATGCTGGTGTTGTCTGTGTTCAGTTTACACTGACAGTCCATTATCCAGGTGATAAGGACTGATGATACCCTGCTCAGAATGCATGCTTTAGTGATTCTTTGTCAGATTCCATCAGCTATTTAGTTGTTTGCCTCCATGTCGTCTGCAGAAGGGTGTTTAGCCTGTAGTGAATTTAACCTGTGCTTATAGGTTAGCTCTGTGGTCATAGTTCAGCCTGTATTTACAGCTGATGTCGAGACCAAAATTATGTGTTTTGTTACTATTTAATACATTCTTGTTTTTTATATTATATATATATATATATATATATATGCAGATTTTAAGTCTGTGGTAATGGTGTAGTCTGTAATTTCAGCCAAAATAGTTAAATGATGCATTACATCAAACTGACTTTTTGTTGTAAATATTGAATACTTTTTTAAAAATGTATGGTTGCATGGCCCTTTTGATCTTTTTACCTTGAATGATAAACTTTCTGAAAACTGAACTGCTATTTCCTGTCTCTTATTACATGTTGTGGTAATTTTATGTCCCCTGTTACATGTGCTGCCCTACTTTTATGTCCCTTGTTATTCATAGAAACATAGAAGATGACAGCAGATAAGGACTGCAAGGCCCATCCAGTCTGCCAATTTCTTTTTCCACCTTATGAATGTGCCACAGGCCTTTGCTCTATCAATGGTCTATCTATTCATAGTCATCTGTATTGCTCCCTTATGCCTATCCCATGCCTATTTGATGCCCTGCCCTGTATTCATATCCACCACTTCCTGAGGTAGGCCGTTCCATGCATCCACCACCCTTTCTGTGAAAAAGAACTTCCTCACATTACCCCTTATTTGGCCTCCCTCTAATCTCATGCTGTGTCCTCTTGTCCTGCTATTTTTTTTTATATTGAAACATGTTAGACTCTTTCACCTTGTTAATGCCCTTAAGGTGTTTGAATGTTTCAATCATATCACCTCTCTCCCTCCTTTGCTCTAGGGTATACATATTGAGTTCAGTTAATCTGTCCTCATATGTTTTCTGATGCAGCCCCTGCATCATTTTGGTTGCCCTTCTCTGGACTGCCTCAATTTGGTTAATGTCCTTGTGAAGGTGTGGCCTCCAGTACTACACGCAGTACTCCAGATGGGACCTAACCAGTGCTTTGTAAAGAGTGATTATTACCTCCCTCTTCTGACTTGTGATATCCCTACTAAGACACCCCAACATCCCTCTAGCCTTACCTACTGCTTTAGAGGTCTGCTTGGATGATTTCAGGTCATTGGTGATGATGATGCCCAAATCTCTTTCTTCCCTTGTGATTGCCAGCAACTCCCCTCCCAGCCTATAGGTGGATTCAGGGTTTCTCTTCCCTATGTGCATGATCTTGCACTTCTTTGCATTACTTCCCAGTTGCCACTCTTCTGACCATTTTGCCAATTTATCCAGATCTCTTCTCATTCTGCCCACCCCATCTGGATCATCTACTCTGTTGCAGATCTTGGTGTCATCTGCAAACAGACAAACCTTACCCTCCAGTCCATCTGCAATGTCACTGATGAAGATATTGAAGAGGACTGGCCCAAGGACTGATCCCTGAAGTGCCCCACTTGTGACTTGCATCTCTTCTGACTGTATACCGTTTACCACCACTCTCTATTTTCTGTCTGTCAACCAGTTTGCCACACAGTTGACCAATGTCTGACTCACCCCAAGCCTACCCAGCTTATTAATCAATCTTCTATGTGTAACAGTATTGAAAGCTTTGCTGAAGTCAAGGTAGGCAACATTAACTGCACCCCCTTGGTCCACCACTCTGGTTACCTAGTCAAAGAAATCTATGAGATTAGTTTGACAGGACCTTCCTTTTGTAAACCCATGCTGTCTTGGATTCTGTGCTCCTATGGATTCCAGGTGTTGCACTAACCTTTCCTTAAGGAGTGTCTCCATAATCTTGCCCACTACTGAGGTAAGACTGACTGGTCTGTAGTTCCCTGACTCCTCTCTGCTACCACTCTTGTGGAGAGGGTCACATGAGCCCTTCTCCAGTCTTCTGGGACCTCTCCTGTGCTCAGAGACTCACTAAACAGTTCTGATAATGGCTCTGCTAGTTCTACCCTTAGCTCCTTAAGTACCCTGGGATGTATGCCATCAGGTCCCATTGCCCTGTCCACCTTGAGCATATCGAGCTCTTGTAGGACTTTTTCTTTTGTGAAGGAACTAGTGCACACCTCCCTCCCCTGTGTCCATGGTGCAGAGCTGTGGGCCCGGCCCCACCTTCTCTTCACATACCCCTTATCCCTTATCCCATTTGATCTTGTAATCGTCCCTGGACTTTCTCCTTTCACTAATGTATCTATAGAAAGTCTTGTCACCTTCTTTTACTGTTTGTGCTAGTGTTTCCTCAGTTTGGGCCTTTGCCTGCCTTACTGCCTTCCCTGTTTCACTTGGAAGTGTGTGTATACCTCCCTATCTTCATCCTGCTGTGTTCCTTATATTTCCTAAAGGTCAGCCTTTTGGCTCTGACCTTTTCTGCTACTGTGTTTGAGAACCAAAGTGGTTTCTCTTCTTTGCACTTCCTTTCTCATAACACAATAGGATGTTGCTTTAAGTAGTGCATCTTTAATGCTTGCCCACTTTGCCTGTACCTTCTTCATCTGTATTTCTTTTGCCAGGGCTAGTTTATCACTTTTGGCCATCTTATCAAAGTCAGCTCCTCTGAAGTCCCATGGTTTTGTTTTAGAATGGGATGATTTTGTTCTAGTGGTCAAATTGAACCACTCCATGTGATGGTCACTGGCACCCAGGTGAGCTTCTACCTGGAGATCTGTGATCCTTTCCCTTTTAGTCAGTACTAGATCTAGGATAGCCCTTTCTCTTGTGTGTTGTTGTACCAGTTGTTTGAGCCCCCCCACAGGGAATCCACCATATGTCTGGTTCTGGCAGATGACCATGCTGGAACTGACCAAACTGTATCTGGCATGTTGAAGTCTCCCATTATCAGAACCTCCCCTTTAGCTGTCATGTTTTGTTTATCTTCTGACAGTAACATGTCCATGTCCTCCCCCTGGTCTGGAGGTCTGTACACAACCCCAGTGTGTTGGCTGTCCCATCTCCTGTTTCCAGGGTGACCCACAGTTCTTCTGGCTTTTTATGTGTATTCTGAATTTCTGTAGCTTTGATATTTTCATTGACATAAAGGGCCACTCCACCCCCCTTTTTTGCACCTTGGTCTCTTCTGAACAGTACACAACCAGGTACTGAAGTCTCCCAGGTGCAGTTAATGGTAAACCATGTCACACAGCCATATACACAGCCATGCTATTATGTCCCCTGTTACATATGCAACTTTGTGGAGGCCTTTTCTCAGGACCCCAAATGGGAGTTATCCTGTGGCATACTACATTTTTATAAGTTGAGTCACAGCATAAAAACGCTATAGTAATTACTATATTATGACTTTTAAAAATTGACACTAATGTCACACTTTGGTAGCCCTTTTTTATGTATAGACCCAATTGTGTTTTCCTTGTGTACAGCAGTGCCTTCCCCTGCCTGATCCCATGCCCAGTACTGAAACTGCCTTTCCTGTTGTCCACTCATCCATCCTCCTGAACATCCCTGTCCCCAATATGCCGCTATGATGGTATGCTTGCCATTACTGTGTTCCCCCACTAATGGTTGACAAGGCACGCCTGCTGAAGTGAAATTCCCCCCAAGCAGTATTCAACCAGTACCAGTAGCATTGCACCCATCTTCACTCCTATCACACACAATAATTCCTGTACCCATTTTAGCAGCTCCTACCAGTTTCCTGGTAACAGGTGCAGTGATACGCAGTGGAGTATTCAGATACCACTCAACAGAAATCCCACCCCATGTACTGCAGGTTGTGGTACAGGTTCCTGGCATCTTCTGGCAACCACACATACCCCACATCCAAGGGATTCCAAGTGATAACAGTGACTGGGTAATAGCGATCACCTTTTGGGCTAGTCTACATCACCATAAATGCATTTCAGTGATGTAGACTCATGGCTCACAGCAAGATGGAGTCATACAGTTACATTTTATTATTTTATGCTGGGGACTGTGCCCCAGCATCCCCCCCCCCCACTAAAGGATTCTTAACTCCAGGGGGGTGCATGTTGGAGGAATTGCAAAACTTAAAAAAAGAATGACCTGGGGCAAAAAACAAGCACGCCCAGAACCAAACCTGGCACCCTTCCAACCCCAGCCTGCCACCAACCCTCCATGCCACACGTCCAGCTCAGTAACCCACCACCACCACACTACACCCCACAAATCCTCCCTTCCCTTCTGCCCGTCACACGGCATGGTCCCTCCCCACCGCCATGTGCCTGTATATATAGCAACATCATGTCACCATAATCATCGAAACCCCTCTCCAATTGCCCTCCCTGCCCAGTAGCCCTGTGTAAAAGTACCATGATTGAGTCACCCTTTTTGAAAGCACTCAGTCATGGTTGCTGAATATACAGGCTACCCCTCCAAGGCATCAAACATCTGACCCCTCTGGCCCCACTCACCCCTGTCCACCCCGGCATTGTAGCTGAGGTCATTGGATTTGGAAAGACACAGCACTCACCATACTATGCATTGGCCACCTGCCGCATGGCATAATGAGAGAGAACATGCTGTGTATTTATAAGTCACAATGTCCCTTTCACACTGCCCTATAAATAAACATTGTGCTTGCTGCTTCTGCAAGATGGTGGTGTGTAGATGTCTGTGTCACTTGCCCTTCACTGAGCATGTAACCAGTGTTTGTGGGATGGGGATGGATGGTGGTAGAGGTGTTTGATGTTTGATGTTTGGGGAGACCGGCAGATGACAAAGACCAGGACCTAGAACAGCAGTACAAGAGGGGGGGGATGTCTTCTGACTGATAACTGACTATTCCATTGTGTGGCACAGCACCATTCAACTGTCTGAACTTATTCCATACATCTACTGCAAAGGATGAAACTCAGACAAATTGCATCTCAGTCATCTATGACACAGTGACATTGACAACTGTTGTTTTCTTATTCAGCATAGGTACTGCATCTGTACCGCCCTTTAGATTTCAGAAGAAAACTAACTTTGCTAATTTTTTTTGTTCCTACACTCTTTTATGCATATGCTTACAGAAGATTTACCCACTGGATTTGATAGAAGTTGGGATGGAGGAACAGAAAAATACTTCCAGCTTGTGTGGTTCAGAAAATCTGAGAAAATTTCCCCTCTGATCAATATACTGCTTACCAAGATGCTGAATCGTTTGTGATGACAGTCAGCCTTATGCACAGCATGTTCTATCTGCAAACATGAACTGTTACATTGACCCTTGCTCCATCCCCTATTAACCTTTCCTTCATAACTACCCCACGCCAACGGGGGTTCCCTTTATGTGTATCCCATCTTCTTCATTGAGACCTGCTTGTATACGTGCCAGGAATTAACTATCAACAGTATAAGTTACCCTATCGAGTAACAGACAGTATTCCAGCAATGAGAGAAAGTCAACGTAAGAAATCATTCCATTTGTAGTCAGAATAAAGAAATGTGTCAATTGTTGTTCCCCTGTTTTTGATAATTGACTGATGACATGAATATGATAAGTTATCTGTTGCTATTGTAATAGTGGGACTTTGTGCTTAGTGCATTATTAAAAACAACCCAATTTTGTCAACACATTTTGTAGAAAATAAAATTCACTGTTTTACTATGCTGTATTGTCATGCTTTCCTTGCTTACATTGTTGAGGAACAGTACCTTATGATTGCCAACAGAAGGAAGGGAAAACTGTTTAACCAGGAGAGGCACACTAAGCGAGCTTGTTTCCAGGTGAGACCTGGGAGCACAAGGAAGTTAAGTGACTTGCTGAAGGTCAAACAGTATGCAGGTAGTGGCTGTGGAATTCAAACCCAGGTCTCCAGGTTTGCAGCTCAGAGGCTTAAACCACTTAGCTATGCTGCCTCCCAGACTCGTGTTGACTATTACTTGTGATGGATGACAAATAGTACATGTCATGTCTACTGACAAAAATGGATTAACAGTGACATAACCATAGTACAATACCATTATATTTCAATTGCCTGGCCTTTTCATATTGGTACGGTAGTGTCACCTTGGTACCTCCCCACTGATTGCCCAGTTTGGCCCTCATTCAAATTTCCATGCGTGACCTCTGCACCACTATGCAACCCTGCATCATCCTTTTAATTTATTGATGGTCGCTATGTTCAAATACTGTATGCACAGCATTATTCAACCTGATTCTACACCCATATAGAATCACTCGTGTCCTCCAGATGCACTTTTGGGGCAATGAATTTACGACTGGATGTGTTCATTGGAGGTTCACATCAGTCCTCACCTGCCAAGTGCAATGGTGAACTACGGCTATGATATCCATTTCTGAGGTGGTGGAAATGCACCATGTGCTGGGGCCATGACAATGGCATTGTTAGATGGCATTGACATGTTGGTGTGTGGCAGGTAACACCATGGGCAATTTTATCCTTAGGCCAAGATCACATTAACAGACCCAGTGTCGGGGTCATCCACGGTATCCTGGCTGCATTCCTGTCACGTAAACCTCTGGGGGCCTGCCAGCCATGCATGAAGTCCTGCATCAAGCTCAGGATGAGATTCATATGCCAAACTGTGCTGCACCCAGTGCAGCGCCATGTACCAACCATGCACACCTCACTGTTTGCTAGCATATTGCTGCTTGCAAAATTGCAGACATCTGGTGTGTATTGAGTTTTGTCTGTGTATGGTTTTTCTCACATACAGCTTACCAGTTTGTTACCAAGACTTTATAAATGTCATGGTTTTTTTCATACCAAGCATTTGAAAGATCACAACAGTTATGTCAGGTTCAAAGTTTACTGTTTTTACTGATGAGACGGTATTGTTTCCTTACACATCACAAAAAGAATAACAGCAATTTACATCAGCCATCACAGATAAACTGTACAGTGGTATATTGACAGGTACACAATGTGTGACCCACGCTCCCTGTATCTCTATCACATCATCTTCACTGAAACAATTATGTTTATATTTAAATGTGTGCAATTGAATTGTTATGAAAATGAACTCTTTGCTATTGCCTTACTGAAATGTCTATATTGCATAGTTCAGTTTCTAACTTTATAAAAAGCATTTTTTTTGCTACAACACAGATCAACAGTGAAACAGTATATCAGAGGCCAATGGTAAATATTGGTTCAGTATTGATACTTTTTCTAGGTCCTATTCCACACACTCCCCTTCTTCCCCTTTAAGCCTTACAATCCCACACCTGATTTTCCTCTTTTCACTAATGTACCTATAAAAAGACTTGTCCTCTTTTTACCTCCTGTGCTATTTTTTACTTCTATTTGTGCCTTTACACTAATGACTGATTTCCCTGCTTCTCTCTGTTTATCCAAGTACACTACCCTGTCCTCCTCCTTTTGTGTTTCCATGTTACTTCCTAAAAGCCATCTTTTTGCCACTACCTTCCCTCGACTTCCTTTAAGAACCATAGTGGTTTCTCTTTTCTTTCTCTTGCCCTTGTTTACTTGCATAATGCAAAGGTTTGTCACCTTCACTATGCCTCCTTTCAGATGGGCTCTCTGCTCCTCAACCCACCCCATTTGTCCCTCCCTGCCAATGCATTTTGAGACATATCCCCATCTAGAAAAGTCTGCCCTTCTGAAATCCAGGACCCTCGCCTTTGTGTGGCTTGACTTTGCTACTGTACTCATACTGAACCATACTGTGTGATGATCACTGGACCCCAGGTGTCCGCCCACCCACATTTCCCCAATTGGTGAATACCTGGTCCAAAATTGTACCTTCTCGGGTGGGCTATAGTACTAGCTGCCTGAGGCCTGGCCCCCAGCAAGGCATACAGGATGTACCAGCTCCTGGCTGAGGCAGCCACTGGGATGCTCAAATGAACATCTGGCAGACTGAAATCACCTACTAGCAGCATCTCCCTTAGCTGCTATTATGTGGATGGATTCCACAAGAACCCTGTCCACATCATCCCCTGTGCTGGAGGTCTTTATATACCCCGTGAAAATAGTTGTGGCATTGCCCATCTCAAGGGTGTTGCAAGTACCCTGCCCCACCTGCATTCCCTGTATTTTAGCCACTCTAATACCCTCCCTGATGTAATGAGCCACACCCCTCCTTACTTACCCTCCCTGCCTCCCAAACAGATTATAACCTGTTATTGCTACATCCAAGTCATGGTTTCCAGCATACCACGTCTCAGTAATAGCTACAATGTCCAGATCAGCTCTGTCATCAAGGCCTCCACGTCTGAGATTTTATTTCCTTGACTGAGGACATTGGTATGCATGGCCTTCAATGTTTTGCCATTTCTCCTATTATCAACCCCCTTTTGCCATTTTGGCTCCTCTGTTTCTCCATCCTATTTTAACCCCCTTCCTCCTGTCCTCTGCTATTCTCCCCTTTATGAGTTTAGTTACCTCTGTAGATATCATAACTTTATGGTCCTCCATGTTGACTGCACTATCCTGTGGGGGTGGGCAGCTTGATTCTCCCAGCTTCCTACCACCCCTTCCCCTTCTGCCACTTATTGTGCATTTCATCAACTATAAATGTGTATGTGTCAGCTTTGGTGCACATCAACATTTGGCATTAAATTATCATTACCAGTGATGATGTTCTTCTGGTCACCACCATCTGTCAGAAGTACCTCTGCTGATGGAGTTGTACTTTCATGGCACACATGTATGAGTACACTGATGGTGCACTGACAGTGCATAGTGATAGTATGTAACTGTTCACACTATATGCAAGATAATAAATAATGTACAAGAAAGCACCCACTCCACATAAACCAACATTGTGCATGTATGGGTGACTGTCAGAAATTGGTACTTATAACAAGTGGTGGTGATCTCGCCAAATTGAAGTTTCCATCCCTTTAGCAGCATATGCACATTGTCACCCAGAAATGAGAAAGCCACAGTTGGCAGCAGTACGTATCATAAAGAAGAATCAATTCCTTAGCTTCACAATGATTGTTTAGTACAGCATAATGCGTATAATAACATCTAGATATACTCATTAGGAAAGCTAATTAATTTGCCATAATGTACTTCACAGCAAAGGATGGAAAAATGTTACAAGTCGGCTTTTTGGTTATGCTCTTAGGACCAAGGTTTCTCAAAAGGAAAAAAAGTAGGCAGCAACAAAGAAGCTAAGGAAAAAGGTCTGTGACATACTGTCACACCATCTCTTCCCACTGAGTGACAACTAAGGGGGGGGGAGCATTGTTTTGATATGAACACTAACAGCAATGAAGTAGACCACACTGTGACACTTGAGGATAACCATAAATGACATATAAAACTGCGGGACACTAGTTGGGGAGCACCATTACATACAAGGGAATCACAGTTATGTAGGATCACAGTGATGAAACAGTTACATTGATTAACAGTCTACTTCTATTTGTATGTATTTTTGGTTTTCATTCTTACTGGATCTGTATAGCAAAATGGGTACACTTTGTCATGTCCATGAGCCTACAATTTACTGTTTCATTTGCAGATACACAGCCCCCACTGTCAATAGGTGGCATGGAAAGGCAGGAAGGAAAGGACAGGGACCATTACAGCAGACATGAATGAAAGGTGACAAACCATTGCTAAACAAATGGCCCAGACAAATGCATTCATCTCAGTAAAATGAATGGAATGGAATGCATTAAATTTCAAACAACTTAGACTTAGCAGTAACATATGTCCTGGGTTTCAATGTAAGTGTTATTATCTTCATAGTACTAACTGTTACTATACACATAACACTACTGCTCTAACTGGCTGAAAAGTGCTTCCTAGTCTGGAATTACATTAGCACACCCACATGCTGGCTCAAAGGCACAGGAACAGCATGACTACTTGGGGCTATTAAAGAGCAGGCAAATCAAGATTAATTACAAAGAAACTACTGACTTGTTTTAGTTAAGATTTTCAGAAATAACTCACAGCAACACAAGGAATGGTACTTGAGTGTTTATTACAAAACATAAGGGTAGCAATATGTTACATGATCTTTAAACACAGTGGCATGTGTGTGTGTGTGTGTCTGTGAAATTTAAAACCTAGGAGGAAATATTACTGCCTACAGACACAACTGATGTTATGTAAAGGAATTTTGGACTAATGACTGAGATGTGACTCTGGTATAGTAGGAGAAGTGTTGCAACTGCAAAGGAAACACACTTTGTTTTTCTTGTTTTTTGGGAAGGGTCTTAATGGTCTGTCGAGTTATCTGATGAAGAAAAGTGTTCTGCAACTCCATGTTCTTCGTGAGAAAGAATGCTTCAAGTAATGCTGAGTCCCTTTTGAAGCAAATGTCTGGAGGGCTCCACCCACTGCAGCCATAAAATGGCAGTTTCAGTGAAGAGCTGCTGCTGATGTCCTCTCCAGTCCTGAACTCATAGTCTAGTCCTCCGCATCAGCAAGCTTATAGAATCTGTGTCTCCAAAGTTTAAAGATCATATGCAGTGGTTTTCACAAGTGAAAAAAGGCAGCACTATTTAATAAATATTGCTTTAATAAATATGTATGTTTCAGATTTAGGAACAAAGTTGACAAATTCATATTTTTATGCCTGTTTGTTGTGTCCATTTTCAAGGGTTGCTGGATGCTGAGTCGAGCACTTTGCTATGAGTTTTGCAGACTGGATTACTCTGATGTGGTGAAAGGCTATGTTCATTCACACTTATCATTTGATTGAGGTGATTTCTCAGGATAGCTCTTAAAAACAATTACACAGTGGCAAAAAAGAATGCTGAGCTCTGATTAGTTAATCTGGGGCTGGACCCGTAATGTTATCCCAGCGTAATATCAGGAATCCAGTCCCAACACACATGACTGAATGTCATCAGTAGGGAGATAGAAAAGTTAAGCATTTACTGTACTTACAGTTCCTCACTATGTAAATTAGAATACAGACTATTATATTTCTGTATTCCTTACAGAAATAGGAGACTACATATCACAGTAAAGAAACCTTGTCAGCTGTATAGTGTATGCACAATGCTTCATTTTGAAAATAAACATCTGAGATCTTATGTTGTTGTGACCACTACATAAAACAGAAGCATGCATCTCCAAATAAGGAAAATGGAAGACAGCTTCATATTGTACATACAACGTCTTGTTGCATGCATCTACATATTAGTTGCATAACTGCATTCACCACTACCAAAATCAGAGACTGCACTGCTGGAAAATTTAAGTTAACTTTATAATCTACCCAGAAATCCTTGTTTCTGTATGTAAATCTGCATATTAGCTGTCATGTTGCTCTGGCAATTGTTCTAATGAAAAATGGAAACATAGAAACATAGAATTTGATGGTAGATAAGGACCGTTTGGCCCACCTAGTCTGCCCATTTCCCTACCTATTGGATAAGCTGCAGATCCTAGTTAACTAACAGCCTACTTCCTCCTACCCCCACTAGAATTGCCTTATGTCTGTCCCATGCATTCTTGAATTCCCCCACTGTTTTTGACTCTATGACCTCCTCAGGAAGGTTGTTCCATGTATCCACAACACTCTCTGTGAAGAAATACTTTCTCACATTACCTCTGAGCCATCTCCTTTCTATCTTCAAATTGCATCCCCTTGTTTGTGCACATCTCTTTTTCTGAAAGATGCTACCCTCTTGGACTTTGTTGATTCCCTTGAGGTATTTGAAAGTTTTTATCATGTCCCTCCTCACTCCTTTCCTCAAGGCTATACATCTTTAGCTCCTTTAGTGTTTCTTTATATGTCTTCTGATGCAGACCCTGCATCATTTTGGTTACCCTCTTCTGGACAGCCTCCACCCTGTCTATGTCTTTGTGGAGATGGGTGTCTCCAGAACTGTACACAGTACTCCAAATGTGGTCTTACCAACTGTCTTTACAGAGGGCCAACAACTTCTTGTTTTCTACTGGTGATACATCTCCCTATGCATCCCAGTATCCCCCCAGCACTCCTTACTGCCTTCTCACATTGCTGGCCCACCTTTAGGTCATCTGATATGACTACCCCAGGTCCCTTTCCATTTTGTTGTTGTCAGTATATCACCCCATTGTGTACTCTTCCCCAGGGTTTTTGTTTCCAGTTACATTACTTGCACTTTCTTTGCACTGAATCTAAGCTGCCATACATTTGACCATTCCTCCAGCCTTGCCAAGTCCCTTTTCATCCTTTCCACCCCACCTTGTGCATCAACCCTGTTGCAAATCTTTGTGTCATCTGCAAAGAGACATACTTTTTCTTCCAGTCCATCTGCAATGTCACTTATAAAGACATTAAAAAGGACTGGCTCCAGTACTGAACCCTGCGGTACCCCAGTAGTAACCATCCTTTCTTCACTGTGGACTCCATTTACTATTACTCACTGTGTCGTATTGTCCAATCAGTGTTCTACATAGGCTACCACACTGGGACCCACTCCCAGGCTGGTTAATTTGTTTATTAATCTTTTGTGTGGGACTGTGTCAAATGCCTTGCTAAAGTCTAGGTAGGCCATGTCCACAGCTCCTCCCTGGTCTACTGCTTTGGTCACCCAGCCAAAGAAATCAATTAGATGTGTCTGACATGACCTTCCCGCTGTGAATACATGCTGCTTTGGGTCCTGTGCTCCACTGGCCTCTAGGTACTCAACAGTTCTTTCCTTCAGAAGTGATTCCATCATTCTCCCTACCACTGAGGTCAAACCGATAGGTCTGTAGTTTCCTGCCTCTGTCTTGCTCCCACTTTTGTGAAGGGGAATCACATCCGCCCTCCTCCAGTCCTCAGGTACCACACCGTCCTCCCATGATTTATTAAAAAGGGTAGTCAGTGGTGTTATTAGTTCTTCTCTTAGTTCTTTTAGAATTCTGGGGTGAATCCTATCAGGCCCCATTGCTTTATCCACCTTCCATTTTAAGAGTTCTTTCAGAACCCTTTCTTCTGTGAAAGGACTAATATCAACCCCCCTATCCAGAGTGCTTGTATTGACCAGATTATGTATTTCCCCCTGCTTTTGCATTGTGAATACTGAGCAGAAGTATTTGTTCAGTATCCCTGCTCTTTCACTGTTGCTCTCTGCCCAACCACCTTCCTCTTTGTTCAGCCGCAGTATCCCAGCCTAAGTCTTTCTTTGATCCCTAATATACCTATAAAAGTTTTATCTCCTTCTTAACCGAGTTGGCTAGCTTTTCCTTGGTTTGGGCCTTGCTATTCTGACTGCCTTACCCACTACCTTCTGTTTTAACTGGCACAGTCCTGCTCCTTCATGCTTTCCTTATACTTCCTGAATGCTATCTTTTTCTCCCTTACCTTCCCGCCACTTCTTTTGAGAACCATAGTATTTTTATTTCATTTTGATTTGTTTATTTGCTTTTCACAAAGGCTTGTTGCCTCTGTGATGGCAGTTTGATGTTTCCTCATTTGCTCCACCCACCTTCTTGCCTGTTTGCTAGTGCTTTTCCATTTGGACAAAATCAGTCCTCCTGAAGTCTAGTGTGGCTTGACTCTACAGCTAAGTTTATCATGAACCACACTGTTTAGTGGTCGCTTGTTCCCAGATGGCTACCCACTTCAAGATCAGAGACCCTATCTCCATCCCCATTTGAGAGTACCACGTCTAAGATTGCTCTCTCCCAAGTGGGTTCCAAAACTAGCTGTCTGATGCATGCCTCTGTAGGGCATTGACAATGGCCTGCTCTTGGATGTGGCTGCAGCAAAGGTGTTCCAGTCAACATCTGGCATATTCAGGTCCCCCATCAGCAATATCTCCCCTTTCTCTGCCATCCCAAGGATGCCTTCTATCATTTCCTTGTCCATTTCCTCCCCTGAGACAGGGGTTGCACAACCCCTGTGTGTATAGTGGAGCCATTTCCAGTCTCCATGGTGACCCACAGTGCCTCCTCTCCTCCCTGTTTACCCTTTAGTTCTGTTGCTTTGATCCCTTCCCTTACATAGAGAGCTACTCCTCATCCTATTCTTCCTTCCTGTCCCTCCTGTTTCTGTGATTGCCACAATAACCAGGCATCCTTCTTCCATCAAGGCCACCATTTCAGGAGCTTTTACCTAGACTACTGGCATTGGTACTATTACCCTCCATTTTATTCTGGATTTATTTCTTTTGCCTCATCCCTGTCCCTACTGCCTTTGTCTTTTCTTCATTTACCCCTGCCCTTCTCCCTATCGACTGCTCTATCTTGGTGCTTACCTCACTAATTACCCTGATTTTTTGGAGGGGCTAGGATTTCCCATCTCCTCTTCTGTGCCTCCCCCTTGGCTAGTTTAAATGCTTGCCATTGAAGCATTTAAACCTATCACCTGTTAAAATGTATTTTTAATAATGCACTCCAGGGTGTGTGTATGCTGGGATGACATCACTTCTCATGTGTTGGATACACTTGGCCTCATCTCAGCATAGCACATACCCTGTCTGTGCATTATTTCTTTATTAAAATGATCATGTTACCAGGGCTAACACTTCCACCCTTAGTAGGAATTAACATGTGCAATGACCCTATTGAAATGTACTGTAAAGTAGATACTGACAAACAGCAATGAAGTTACCAACATAACAATGCTAGTAGAAATACAACTACCTAACAGGCACAGTAGAGCAGCATCCCAAATGGTATCAGCAGCTTGGAGGTATGCTGACTCAGCATCCAGCAACCCTGGAGAAATGGACCACACCAAAAAGGCATTAACAAATATGAATTTGTCAACTTTGTTACAAAACCTGAAATACACATAGTACAGTATTTATAAGAATGTTTATTGAATGGTCCTGTATGTTTTACTTGTAAAAACCATTGCACACAATCTTTAAACTTTGGAGAAACAAGTCCTATATGCTTGCTGACAGGGAGAACTAGACTGTGAGTTCAGGAGAAGACATCAGCAGCAGCTCTTCACTGAAACTGGCTTTTTTGAACAGATAGTGAGATCAGGGTTACAAAATAGCTCATAACTTTAAAATGAAGTAACATAGAAACCTAATTTTTGGTATGAGACTTACAGGAGGTATGCTTATTCTAATCCTGCAATGTAGCTTTTGGATGGAGTCCTCTTTAATACCTCATGCAAAGGATAGCACCTCTCAACAGTGGAGCACCTCCTTCCTACTGCTCTACGATGTCAGTTATTGTAATTACCCCAGTTAAGATATACAAATCCTCAGTTAACAATTCTGCCAACTAAATTTTTGTTTGAAATAAAGGATCAAATCAAGTACTGTATGAGACTGGAATTATATTGGCTGTTTCTGAAGTGTACTTAAATGGAACAAAGGATTAGATTTAAGACACAATATTAAAATATCTCTCACTGGCCAACTGACAATTTGCTTGATAGCCCCACCTTATCAAAATCTTCAATTAATCATTGTTGTAATAAAAAGTAGGGCTGTCATTCTAATTCCTTAACTTGCAAGAATCTTGGCAGTAAGAGAAAACCTAGTGGCCTCATAAATCATTAAGTTTAGAAAGCCTAATCTGTGTTTCACAGAGGAATATGGAGGCTCTGCTGTGTAATCCATTCCTTCACTTGCAACCCCTACATTATCTTTTACCTTGGCAGATTTACTGACTTCTGAGAAGTGGATTTTCTATTTAATACAATTAACTCCCTCAGCAGGACATCAAATGGGCAAACATATTATTCTCTTTCTAATATTTCAAGACAGCTACTGTAAGTAAGCACATAATAAAAACAAGTGCAGGAAAGGTGCTGCTGTTGTTACAGTTACTCTTTAACACATCTGTACCTGTTATCTTAATTACAGCAGTTGAATGCAACAGTCTTCTCAGATCCCAGAAGAAATCATTAAATGGGTCTAGATTTAATTACCTTGGTGTGTTTCATTACTGAAACTCTATCTTCTCTTCTTTAATGACAGTATTTTCAATATACCTGAAAAACAACCAAATAAAGCTGCCGTATCACAAATTACTTGTTAGTTATGCACTAATTTTAAACATTATTTGTACGTGCACATGACAGGGCAACAACATTAATACAGAATGATACCATATTACAGTTTTTAGTATCTTTCCAATATATGTTGTACAGTTTACAAATGTGTAACCTGTCATTTGTTTTTATTTCTAAATGTTACTTTTAGTTAAGTGTGATGCAATACAATGCCATATACAGTAAGCAGCCACTCCACATTGATAAATAGTTTCATATGAAATATTAATGCAGTGTAGTAGGATCCCTACAATTGATAGAGGCAGTAGAGTACTTCTTCTAAACGTATGATGCATGATGAGCTATAAACCACAAAGTCGCAGATGGTTTAACCAAAATGAATGTCAGTATGGTCATTTTAGTTACTGTGACTCATGCCAGTTAGGGATGCAAAAGTATCCATTGAGCTACATATTGTGGGGTGGGTCAAGAAAGGAGAAAAATAGGTGTTATATACAGTACACTAGGGAAATCACATTTACATAGATACATAGACAGTGTCGGCAGATAAGGGTCTATGGCCCACCCGGCTCGCTCATTTGAGCTTGTAAGTTCAGTTTATGTTTTCCAAGAAGTCTGTTGCCCTTATACCTGACCTCCAGAATTCCTTTATGTCTATCCCACACACTCTTAAATCCTGTGATTGTTTCAGCCCACACCACTTCCTCTGGCAGGGTGTTCCACTTATCTACCACCCGTTCTGTGAAGAAATTCTTCCTCACGTTTCTCTGAATCGTCCTCCTCCAACTTCATCCCATGCCCTCTAGTCCTGGAACATCTTTTCACTTAAAATAGTGTATTCCTGCACCCTGTTCCTCCCTGTAAGATACTTGTATGTCTCTATCATATCCTCTCCTCTCCTCTCCTCCAGGGAGTACATATTCAGTTCCTTCAACCTGTCCTCATAGGACTCGTGATGCAATCGATGCACCATCTTTGTTGCCCTCCTCTGAACCTTCTCTACCTTGTCTATGTCCTTATGTAGGTAAGGTCTCCAGAACTGTACAGTGTACTCCAGTTGGGGCCTCACTAGTGTCTTGTATAGTGGAATTATGACCTCCCTTTTCCTGCTGGTGTTGTCCCTGCCTATGCATTCCAATATCCTATTTGCTTTACCTGCTGCCTTTTCACAATGTTTCCCTGCCTTGAGCTCATCAGAGATGATAACCCCAAGATCCCTTTTTCTGCTTGGTGCATGCTATATCCTCACCCCCCAACTGATATAGTGTGCCAGGGTTTTTGTGCCCCATATGCATTATCTTGCACTTCTTTGCATTGAATTTCAACTGCCAAACCCCTGACCATTCTTCAAGTTTCTGCAGGTCCCTTCTCATTCTGTCTACACCATCTGGTGTGTCTACTCTGTTACAGAGCTTTGTGTCATCAGTGAACAGTGAAATTCTGCCTTCTAGGTCCAGTGCAATGTCACTGATGAAGATATTGAATAGGACCATTTGCAATGGTACAGGGCTGTGCAAAGATCTGAATGACATTCCTTACACACACACAGTAACATATTCTCTGTGAGGAAATGAAAATAAAGTCAGTAACATGTTCTCTGTGAGGGCATGAAGAAAAGCCAGTGGCTACAAGTCATGTCTTTTTTTTGTTACAATTTATTTACCAAGAATAGCACATCTGTGATGCAACCAATGAAGTCCTGCTTTAACTCAGGATAGTGCAGCTGGCATGAAACATCCCAGGTGTATCATGCAATAAGAATTTGGGGGGGGTACACAATTCCACATTAATCTAACGGTAACACTAAATGGCACTTTTGCAGGTTTCTTCAGCTCAAACCACACTTTTTTGGTGTGAATTTCAAAGCACACTGCCCCAGACTCCATAAGAATAATGTCCCTGAATCATCTCATTTCCAGTGGGATCCTGCTTTCCATTTTACAGTAGTGGCAGGAGCACTGCTGGGAACCAGATGATAGCAGATTTAAACCCTGCTATAGCCAAATATTGTGTGACTTTGATCAGGTTTATGAAAATGAGATGTTGCATCTGAGCTGTACTATCCTGGGTAAATATGAATGTTCCACTGCTGTACTACAGAGCTATAGCTTCATAAGGTTAAACATGGGGGGCCCAATTTTCTGATGGGGACACAGGGTTTGTGACCAAGCCTTGCATCCCTGCAAAGTTTGCTGCACCTGCATCTCAGGGTATGCTGCAACTTTTAGAACATTAGATTGCGACAGTGCCCTCATTTATGGCAGCTTCGCCATAAGAATATGGCGCAAGCCCTGTAAAATGGCTCCCCCATGATGCAAATGTAGACCGGGGAACTGGTCTAAGTGCTGCATTCAGCAAAAGGGACTTTTGTCAGGGTGTTGTGACTACAATTCTTGGAAAATTGGACTTGCAGCATCACATGACACAAGTCGCCACTTGTCTCAATCTGCCTGCTGCAAGTCCATTGTGGTAAATGCAAGCCTTTCTAAAATCGGGCCCAGGGTTTAAATACATACTTTTTTTCTTCTGTATTGCATATTCTGCAACCAGGATAAATCAAGAAGACAATTAGATGTTTGGTGCAGTATTAGCTACTGCTTAACAATTGAAACACAAATTTTAGTGAGAAAGAACAAAGAAATAACGTGCACCATGCAAAAACACTATAAGGAATTCAACAACACTTACCATTTTGTCTATTGATCTAGATATGACTTCTAACTACTTATAGACCCCCCACACGCATACATAGCTGCAGTACCATTTAGTAATGAAGTATCTGGAATTCGAAGGCATGCTCCCTACCATGTTGCATTTAAGACTACACAAGCCACAGCTGGAATTTATTCAGTTGACTGCAAAATTTAAGTAAAAGTTCAATGACCTGCAGACCTACTGAAAGTCCTTCAAGCCCCATCACTGACATCATGCAACTGAATCACTCAGAGTGAATTAAACCTAATCTTTATTAAATGCAGAGTATGTATGACTACAAGAGGTGCTACAATATATGCCTATTGGCATCTAAAGAGGAAGATGACTGAGATAGTAGTCTGGTTGACAGACTGTCCAGGTTAACTGAGGAAGATGAAAAGAAGGCAGCTGTGCTTAATGATTACTTCTGGTCTACTATTAGTGTGGTGGATAACAGGCTCTTGCAAGAAAGTGGCATACTGTAAAGGCTGCTGAATGGGGATCTAAAAACTGGGAAATTAGTAATAACAGAAGAAAGCATCAGGCAAGAGCTTATGGCCTTGAAAGTAGATATGGCCCCAAGGCCAGATGGATAACATCTAAGGGTGATAATAGAACTAGCATCAGAACTTGTTGAACTCCCGCCAGGGCTGTTCAGCAACTCTCTACAGATAGGAGTAGTTCTGAAGATTGGAGGCTAGTGGACATAGTTATGCTTCACAAGAGAAGCAACAAGCAGCAATGAGGTGACTACAGACCCATCGGTTTTACCTCCATTGTGGATAAAAGTATAGAGACACTCATCAAGGAGGACCTCTGTTGTGGATAAACTGATGGAGACACTAGTCAAGGAGGAATATAGTGGACTGCCTGGAGAGAAATTGGCCCCAGGATCATAAGCAGCACAGATTCATGGGTTAGAGTTGTCAGAATACACTGAGGAGTATTCTTTGATTGCGTAACTAGGGCAGTAGACAGTCAGTGAATTTACTAAACTTAGACTTCAGAAAGACATTTGACACATGCTACATAGAAGGTTGCTGAAGAACTTGGATGATCTAGGTGCAGCTAATGACCTAATAAGATGGATATGACATTGGCTGAAGGGAAGACAGCATAGAGTGGATGTCAATAGGCTGAAGTTGGTGAAGAGGGAACTAACAAGGGGGGTGATGCAAGAGTCTGTCCTCGGACTAGTCCTTTCCAGTATGATTTTAAGCAATGTAGGAGAATGAATATATGGGCAGGATGTGCTCTTCACACAAACACTAAGCTCTGTCACAGGGATGACAGTAAGGAGGGCAAATGGGAGATGAAGAAGGAGCTGCAGAAGTTAAAAAGTGGCCCAAAATCTTCAAGTTAAAATTCAATGTCTAAAAGTTCAAGGTGATACATACAATACCATGCACATTTCTGGATTCACTGCCAAAAGAAAGATAAAGACAGACTGAGACAGTGCAGCATAGGGTAACAAAATGATGTGTTTCATTTAATTTTTATTTTATATTGGAAAGGACTGTGAGTAAATAAATGCCCACTTTCACAGGTGTCCAGTTAAGTGTAACAAGTGTTACAAAACAATTAAAACACAATTCATAAAACAACAAAATACAATAAATAAAATTAATTCAAACAATTATATTCAGATGTCTTAAGGCGATTCTTTAAGTACTGTACCTCATAAATGTAGAAACACTGGTTGCATTAACTATATAGCTTGATAGCTCTTTGTACAATTTTACTGCCTGATAGTTCATAGAGTTCCAATCAAAGGTCATGTGAAACCAAGGAATTTGAAAATATATTTTACAGTGTGATCTTGTGTTAGCATTGCTAGTACCCAGGGGAAATAAGCTAATTATACTGTCAGGTAAGAGTCCAAGATGAACCTTATGCAAAACATTAAGTTATTTGTAAGAGACGGTGTCTAACAGAGATAAACAATTAAAAGACCCATAATGTATACAATGGTGCATCATTCATGGAAGACAATTAGCAAAACAAACAATATTTATTTAAGGTTGTTCTGATTTTTGAGAGCATTTTTTTCCTGATGTATAAGAATAAATTATAGACTCATATTCAAATACAGAGATTAATAGACTATAAGTTAGTATTGATCTAGTTTTAATATTGAGACATCTGATAATCTGGTAAAGCATGCCTAATCTTTTATGAAGTTTCCAATAACATGAATTATGTGTGACTCAAAGGTGCAATGGCTATCACCCCTTTCATGGCACTCTGGCTGAAACATGGAAAAGCAGTAAAAATACGGTGACATTCACAGTAATGGTCCTTTTTCTGTGTTTCGCCTTCCCCCAGTTATCCACCCCCTCCTCAGACCAACTCTGACCTGGAGTTGGAATCCTAGAGTCCGGGGGGTGCAGGAGGCCTAGCCCCCCATAGAAAACACCCAGTCAAGTGGCGGCACAATACCTGCATCTGTATTGTGCCATCTCTGTGGGGGGGGGGGGTCGGCATTCTTGCTGACAGGAATACTTGGTGCTTCTGCAATGAGAGTCAAAAAACAAACCAAACTATTTAAACACTTTGACTTGTTTAATGTGATTACCGAAACAGTCAGTGAGCAGGAGGTCCATAGAAGGAGTATTCTATATATTAGAAAAAAAAACAAAGTTTAAGTTTTAGCTGAGTTCAGAACCAGCTTATGAACATTAAACCATGCGTGGCAACTTCTAAAGTCTTTCATAAGCTTTGTTGTAAACTAAGTACATTAGGCCCAGAGCAGAACAAAAGATCCTCATCTGCATAACTTATCAGTTAAGTCTCCAAACAAACATCAGGAAGAGAATTATCAAAAATTGAAAACATAAGGGGTCCAAGAATGGACCCCTGTGGAATCCACAATGCAGTTGAGACTATTTGGAAAATCTCCATTAATCATGGTTTTCTGAGACCTGTTTTGTAAACAATGTTTATTTATTATTATTCATTAATTTATTTATTTTATTTTGTTTTGTTGAGCAGGTAAGTGCACTAGCCAAATTCTGTTTATTTTCAGGCACGATCAGGGAGGGATACAGATGAATGCCAACTGACCTTGAACCAGATTAAACTGTTTGTGGTATTTTTAGTGAATGGGAGAAATCTGGCCAGGACACAATAGAAATTCCCCTACTCGTAGGTAGGGAGCCCGGCTGTCTGATGTTGAGTCAGTCATTGCCTGTGTGTGCTGGGAGGAGGACGTTCAGGAGCTTGGAGTGATGACTGCTCCTGTACCAATTGAACCTGGTGAAGTGGAAACCTTTTATGATTCAGAGAACCTTTCTGAATCTTGTGAATTCATGGCTAAGGAAAAGAAAGTTTCTTCTATGGAATTGTCTGATGGAAATATGCTTTCTGATGTGGAAACTCGGCAGCTTTCTGCCAAGGTAAAGCCATCTTTATTACCATCTTTAGTGCCTCTTGCTTCTGGACAAGTGATGGAGAATCGAGTTGATATTCTTGATACTGCTAATTGTTCTACAAAATCTGACTTTCATGTTGTTGATTTGGGCGAGCAAGTGGTGACCGGCGGGAGTTGTCAAGAGCCATTCCAGAATATTCTGTCTCAGACCATCCCTAATGACTGCTTGGAGATGCTGGACTGGCAGAACCCAATTGTCTTTCAGTCTTCTCCCTCTAAGCAAACCAAAGTTGCAGTGTTTTCTTTTATGGCTTCATCTCCTGGTAAGCTTAAAAAAAATTCTTTGCTGATCCTGCCTCTTGGGCAGATTCAGAATTCGACTTACATGAGCCATGGACCGTGAAAAGTTCTTTGAAGGCTGCTGGTTGGGTACATTCTCCTACTTCTCAACAATGGACTTCAGGCTTTGCTCTAGTGCTGATTCCTGGCGTTCGTCTTCCTAAGAAGGGCCTCCAGCTGGGGGTGAGTTCAGTACTGGGTGTTCATTCTTCTGTTTCCTGTGCTGGACAAGGTACTGTACTATCTGACTCTTTGCATCTGATTTTGCCTTGACTCAGAACCCGCATTTTCATTTTAAAAATGTCTATCAGGAATATAGTCAGCTTGAGAGAAGTACCTTGATGGGTGTTTCAGATGAAGATGGCGGAAGTTTAAATATGGCTCATCCCTGAGTGAATAGTGTGAACTCTGGTCAGAACAATGATCATAATACTGGTCACACTGGGACTAATAATCAGATTGGGGGCAGATAAGATGATAGATCCTATGCTTCCTTTTTTCAAAAGAGTATTTCCTTCCAAAAGGCATAATGCTGTTACATTAATCATAAGGTGGACTTGATGTTTTTCCAGACAGGGTTTATGTGGGCAAAACTTTATTGAAGGATAGTTTGAAGTTTCATGCATCTGAACTTTACAGTCTCAATCATGTCTCTGGGGAAAATCCTTCTATATTAGTTTTAAATTACAGACTGGGTTGGATATATTTTGGGCATGCTATAACTCAGTAAAAAAAACTCCTTGGTGGGTAGTTTTTGATGTTGTACCTTTGTCTAAAGCAGCACAGGAAATGGTCGCAATCCTCTTTCGTAATGAGGGGGTGAGCATTACTGATTTACTGTATTGGCTTAAGCAGAGATGTACGGTCTTAAGTAATCCTGAGGCTATTTTTGATTCTGAGAACATCTGGATGGGTGGTTGAAGGGTACGGATTATCTTAGAGGTACTTGATGGGGAGCTACAGCATCTGCCCAATTCCTTTTTTTACGGGCGACAGAGGTGTTCTCTTTACTCAGGCCAACTGAAAAGCTGCTATAAATGTGGTGATGTGGGCATATTAGCAATGCATGCAATAAGGTGAAATGTTCCTTATGTGGGAAATTGGGTCATCTAAATTGGCAATGTGTTAAGAATTGCTCTGCAATCTTTGTGGAAAATCTGGTCATTCTTATAATACTTGTCGGCAAGCTGCCCACAGTCGAACTGGGTCTGGTGATGTGAGAACAGAGGTTGCTGGTTGCTACGGAGCAGGGAAATGTGCTGCTATAGTGTCTCATGCTTAGTTTGTATCTGAACCTGCTGTGGTTTCTCATGACAATGGCATTGGCCCTCTGAAGTTGAATGATGTACCACAATCTAGTCCTCTAATGGAGGTGGTAGATGAGACTCTAGTTCTGGGAGTTGAGTCTGTTGATGGTTCCTCCTCTCCTGCTATTCAGAATCATGATCCTGTTGAGGTTCCAGTTGTTGTAAAACTTGATATTCCCCCCGTCCCTTCTCTTGTCCCTGTTCCTGCCCCTAGTATTGAGCTTGAGAAGTGGGTTACTAGGAGGCATATTTAGCAGCAATCTGCTCTGAAGGTGAGCAAAATTTCAGAAACCAAAACCTCCAATAGATTTCAGCCTTTGTATAAAACTGTGATGGTGTCAGGTCCTGAGTTGGAATGCTCCTTGGAGGATTTGAGTCATGTTGAAGCCTGTTCTGACTCAGATTATAGCAAGAAAAGGGATGATTGTAAAAAGGAGATTCACTTCCTACAAAAAGTAAATAAAAACAAAGGGTGTAGGATCTGGGAAATCGGGTCATAAACTCTTGAGCTCTTACAACTAATGCATTCCTTAAAATGAATTACTATTAATGTTAATAATATAAAGAATAAAAAGAAATGGGGTGTGTTTTGTCACATCTCATTTCTACCAAAGATGATATTTTCTGGTGCAGGATACCAGATTACATACTACTGAAGAAGTTATGCATTGACTTAACTAAAGCCTTCAACACCGTCAATCACTGCCTCCTACTTGTCCAGCTTCAGGACACTGGGCTGTCAACTGACACCATTGGCTGGTTTAAGAGCTACCTTGAAGAATGGTCACAAACAGTAAGGGTCACTGATACACTCTCGACCCTAGACCGTCTGCTAGGAGTCCCCCAGGTATCCATTCTGGGACCCCTCCTTCAGCCTATTCTTAAACTCACTACCAGACAGCTGCCCAAAACAAATAATTCTCTCATCAGAGATGCTGTGATCCTCACCTCAGACCCTGATCCAATCCAATTACAAAATAAACTTCAGTGGCCTACTCGTCCATCGAATCCTGGTTCCTAAATCATAAACTGCTTCTCAGTCAGAAATAAAACAAGTCTATGGTCTTCTGCAGCCCCACAACAAAACAAAAAAACACCTCTTCATTGCAACTGAACAAGGAGTCATCCTAGAACAAACACAATCGTTCAAGTACCTTGGCATCACCCTTGATCCCCACCTCTCATCGCTGTCCATATCAGCAATGTGGCAAAGTCTGCCAATGCGAGGTTAGGCATATTATTCCAGCACAGGAATCACTCTAACCCCAGAAGCACTGTCAGTCATGGTCCAAAGCTCCATTGTCAGCATCATAGACTATGGTCTTATCATATATGGGTCTGCAACTACCACTGCTCTCAAACATATCACAACCTCCCTGAATAAGGCCTGTCATCTCATCGCCGTACCCACACATGTGACCTTTATTCCTAATCTGGATGGCTTCAACTGGACAAACGCATAAAATACCTAATCTGCATCACAGCCAAGAAAATTATAATGAGGCTTGCCCCACCTTCTGTCTGTGCCTTCCTTAAGCCTATACATAGGAATGTCACTACAAGGAGATCCAATTCCCATCTACTACATATCCCACGATGTCTCATGACCCAAGGATAAAGATCATTCGCCTATCGAGCATCCAGCTGGCTCAACTCTCTTGGCAGCCACATAGCGACCACTTCAACACTCGGCCTCTTCAAGTCCAAGCTGTGCTTTTCACTGCTTGTATCCTGCAATTGCCCATCTTAACATTTCCATTGTTCCAGCTGCACATGCAGCAGTACCCAGCACTTACAATCAGTCTTTGCACCCCTAGCACCTTACCTGTCATATTCTCTCACAGGCCCCTTGGCAGCACCCTGCCTCCGCCCTGCCCACCTCCCCATATCCCATTCCTGCCCCTGCCCCAACCACATCCCATACTTCCCTTACCCCTGCACCTCTTACCCCTCAATTTCCTACCCTCACTTTTCCCCCACTAACCCCCTTGTCTTGATCATAGCTCAAGTCTTTGTACTGGTTATTACATGTCTGTAAGTCAGTGACTATATGTTTGTAACTAAAAATGATGACTGTTGCACACTCCGTCATGGAACCTTTGTAAAAGAACCTCAGCTCAAAGGTATTGTAATCCTAGATTGAAATAAATAAATAAAAATAAATAAATAAACAATATATTCATCCAAACTGCTGCCCCACATCCATTGCAGCCCATTATTCTACCCATGTTAAACAGTACTATCTAGAAAATACAATTCTAATTAGAAAACACAGTCCTATCTTAGGTTACTACCATCCCAGACCCTAATTAAAAATGCAATACCAACTGTATTTGCAATGAAGCATAAGATTTACAATTACAGTACTAACTGGAAATTGCAGTACTATAAATATTTGTTTCTCTTATTTTCTACATTTTTAACTGTTAGTCCCCACCTAAAAATACCTTACCAACTGTTACACTGGAAAGATGCATAAAACAGTACTATCTATAAGTTTTTTACCCATTACAAATTGAGATGCTGCACCTTTGTTTTCTCCCCCACACACAGACAGTAATGCCCAAGAACAGTCTTACCATCAGCTTGTAGTCCAAGTAGTGATCAGCTCCTTCATAGCATTGCTGCAGCAGAAACATAGTTTGTCCCCCAACTACACCAAACAAAACAAAAAGAAAAGAAAACACAACCCTCACTCCAAGCTGTGTACTTCCTGGTGTCTTCTCTTGTCTGCAAGGGGTTCTGTCCTGCCCCCTGGTAGTAGTGGTATGTAGAGGAGCAGGCTGTTTCCCCTTTAGAATATGTAGGAAGTTATACTACTCAGGTATCCCCTTAAGGAAATGCAGGATGTTGTATGACTCAGGTACTTATAAAGGTAGGGTGCGCTCAGGATGGGTGGGGTGAGGGTGGGGTGTGGCAGCTTTGTTGCTGCCACCTACTCCCACAAAAAACTATCAGGCAACTATATTAAAATTCCCTGTTTCTACACACACACACACACACACCTAAAAAAACACCAGTGTAAACAGGTAAAATTAAAGTACTTTGTGTTGCAGTTACTCATCCTTCACCAATGTAAACAGGTAAGAATCTTGGTTTGGCACACTCCTAAATTTCAATTTGGCTGTTTAGTCTTGTATTTTAAATGTCTTCCTTTTATCTCTGACTGCTTCTTCTACCTCCTTTATGTACCAGTTTGGTTTTCTTTCTCTCTGGTTTTTTTCCTACTGCCTGAGAACAGAGATGTGTTTCTTCAAACAATCATTTATTCATCAGTCTCTATTTACTATTCACCCCTGCCTCCCCCAACCCCTCCAGCATCACCCTAGCCAGTTCCCTCATTCTGGTAGCCTTGGGTCAAATCCCAGTTATGGCATGGCATGTAGTACTGATTGTGCATTTCTGAGCAGTCCACCACCAACGTACTGTAACCACTATCATTGGTTTGCATGCATTTAATGCAATGCTGTTAATACAATTCCACATAAGAGACTTGTGCATAAAATGGAGAACTTATGTTATCCTGCAGTACGATGCAATGGATTAGAAATTGGCTGTGGGATGGGAAACAAAGTACTATGATACATCCACATGGAATCAAGTGACCAGTGGTATCCCACAGGATTCAGTGCTGAGTCCAGCATTGTTCAATGTTTTCATAAGCTATCTGGAGTTGGCCACAATAGCTAGGTTGCTGAGGGCTTGAGGCAGACCAGCAGCTGTGCATCAGCCATTGGGAGGAGTTGGCACCACGTTTAAATCCCTGCTTGCCCACAAGTGCGTAGACTTCCTTCACGCCTGAGATCAAACTTCAGAAGGTCGGGGCTTGATTATAATTCAGCCTGCAGCCAGAATACAAGTACTGTATGTTTTACCTAGGCACAAGTTGTTACTTTGCACTGTTTTCTTCTGCTCATTTGGGACTGTGAATCAGCAGGTGAGAGGGCTTAGAGGCAGACCAGCAGCTGTGCACCAGCCAAGAGAGGAGTTGGTGCCACGTTTAAATCCCTGCTTGCCCACAAGTGCGTAGACTTCCCTCCATGCCCGAGACCGAACTTCAGAAGGTTGGGGCTTGATAATCATTCAGCCTGCAGCCAGAATACAAGTACAGTATGTTTTACCTAGGCACAAGTTGCTACTTTGCACTGTTTTCTTCTGCTCGTTTGGGACTGTGAATCAGCTGGTGAGAGGGCTTGAGGTGAACCAGCAGCTGTGTGTCAGCCAAGGGAGGAGTTGGCACCACGTTAAATCCTGCTTGCCCACAAGCGTGAGCATGAGTGGTGCGGCCTCGGCAGAAGAAAACAGTCTGGGATTTCCCTTAGATTATATTGGGAATTTAAAGGCTTCAGGGGAGTTTTTGCTTTGGTACAAACTTATTTTAAATTAGGAAAGTGTTTGTCTAATTTTTAATTTTTAGGTTATGGTTGCTTTTATGAAGAATTGTAAGTATTTTCAGTTTCCCTTATATTATGTTATTTGTCTTTTATTTTGATTGCTGTATGTTGTTAGATTAAATGATTGATGTTTAGACATATTTTGTATAAATTAGGGGATTTTACAAGATGTTTGTTTTAAATATTCTAATGTGCTTGTTCACAGTTAATGTGTTCAGTGTGATTCAGTTTGCACACGGTTACACAGGGTCATTGACTGACTTTCAGTACCATTCCTTTACTAGTGTAGGGACATTGAATGTCCAACAGAATGTATTTATTTCATCTGAGATATTATCTAATGCATGCTTTGATACAATCCTTAGAGCATATTTGGTGCAGACTGTGCCTCATTTTATGTTTCTCTTGGGAAATGAGCCTTGTAAAGGCCTTTTTGCAAGGGAATATGGAAACTGAATATGAGGGTATATTTATTAGGCTCACTGTGTGCTGTTTGTTAATCTGTGGTGATATACATCCAAACCCTGGTCCCCTAATATGTTTTATGACGAGAAAGAGATCTCTATGAATCATGGATCTATGATTATTACCCATTTAAATATCAGGACCCTGAGAAACAAATTTGATGAGCTGAGAGACTGGATTAATGAGGCCAAACCAGGGGTTCTGATTTTAACAGAAACCTGGTTGGATGGTAGAACACTGAATTCAGCTATTGATTTGGAAAATTTCAATTATTTAGAAGGGACAGAACCAAAAGGGGGGGGGAATCATTGTCTATACAGATTGTAATTTAACTGTCCATGAGATACACCACCCTTTTTTGGATAATGGCTTGGAAGTGTTGGTCCTGGAAGTAGAGGTACCTTTTTGAAAATCTTTGCTGTTAGTTGGGCTTTACAAGCCACCTTAGGTTTCAGTGAATGTTTTTGCTGATTTACATGAGTTTTTGTCAGATTATCGAGATACTCATGAATTATTTAAAACCAGAGATTTTAATGTGGATTGGTTGACTGTAGATGAGAATCATGAACTGGTTGAGTTTCAGATTGGACTGGGCCTGACCCAGCTGATTTTGGAACCAACCAGAATTAATCATAGAGATCCAAAAAAATCCACAATTTTGGATATGATGTTTACTAATTTTCCACAGTCTTTTTCTAAGGCTGGAGTCCTTCCAGAATCTTTTTCAGATCATCAAGTTATCTATTCAATTAGAAATAATGTGGTTAAAATAGGTGCCAATTCAAAAATATTTTGGAGATGCTTTAAAAATTTTGATTATATTAATTTTGTGAATGATGTTGAGAACATAAATTGGAATAGATTAGAATTGATTCCTACTCCTTCAGATGCTTGGGAATTCTTTCTAAGTGAATTTATGGTTATTTGTAATATACATGTCCCTCTGAAGTCAAGATTGACAAGAAAATGGAGTTAATGCTTGGTTCTCTCCTGAATTATATAAGATCAGAAAAGATAGAAATAAAAAATGGAAGAAAGCAAAACAAACAATGCTAAATCAGGACTGGGTCTCTTATAGACAGGCTAGAAATTTTTATATTTCTAAAATTAGGGATTCAAAAAAACAGTTTGTATGATCTAATTTAGAGGATAATCATAAAAAGAACCCAAGGAGATTCTGGGGAATTGTTTCAAATTTTTTGGGGAAAAACAAACAAACTTGTGTAAATAAAATAGAAAAAGATGGCATTTCATTACCTCTGGGCAAAGGAATGGTTGATGCCTTTAATGATTATTTCTCAAAAGTGGCCTCATTAAGCCCCTTAGATAGGGCCTATAGTGTTCAAAATGAAACATTGAAGTTTGATTATAGAAATAATAGTGGAGGAGATAGTGCAATAGGCGGTTTAGAGCTTTGACTATATTTCCCGAAACTATCGATCTGAACTTTTGAAATTGGATACTTCTAGGGCAAAGGGACCAGACGAGATTTCTCTATATTGCTGAAATATGCAGCACCTTGTAGCTTATCCTCTGGCCTACATTTTCCAACTTATCTATTGAAAGTGGGGAGTTTCCAGAGGATGGAAAGATTGCTAAGTTAGACCAATTTTCAAGGCCAGGGACAAGAGCGAGCTGGGCAATTATCATCCCATCTCGCTCTTGTCTCAGATTTCTAAGGTATTTGAAAAAATCATATCATGTTAGTTGAAAGGCTTTCTGGAGGATAATAATAAATTGACACCTTTTTAATTGGGTTTCAGGGCACATCATAGTACACAAACAGCATTGATAAAGGTTGTAAGTGATCTTCAACTGAGTCTGGACAGGAGGTTAATGACAGGAGCTTTATTTATAGATCTTTCAAAAGCATTTGATACCCTCAATGATCGGGTTCTCCTGTCCAGACTCAGTGAGATTGGCTTGTCCTCTCGATCAGTTAAATGGTTTGCTTCTTATTTGATGGACCGTAGACAATTCGTGGAAGTGGGTTCCTATAAATCGAAGATCCTGGAAGTAAATAATGGAGTACCGCAGGGATCCATTTTGGGGCCTTTACTATTCAATGTTTACATGAATGATTGTAAGGTCACATCTACATCAGCGCGTTGTCATATGTATGCTGATGACACTGTGCTGTATGTTGAGGGAGATACTGTAGAATCCATAAATGAGAGGTTGCAATTGGCTTTTGATGAAATCCAGGAATATTTTAAAGTGAATCACCTTAACCTAAATACTAATAAACACAATTATTGTTATTTAAAATAATTATAATAAAAAGGATTTGCATCTGGATATTCATACTGTGGATGGTATCGCCATCACGCAGGTGGACTCGTATAAATATCTTGGGGTCTGGTTAGACACTAGCTTAGGGTGGAATATCTACATAAACTCCCTTATAAAGAATATTAATAGAAAAATAGGTGTATTGTATAGATATAAAAAGTTTATGTTCAGGGATGTTTGTCTGACTGTAGTTAATTCTTTGATACTTTCAGTGTTAGATTACGGGGACATACGTTATGCAGGAGCCTTGGAAAAGTATATAAGTAGTGTAGACTTAGTTTTTCGTAGACTGGCCCTCTTTGTCCTAGATGACCCCTATAGAACACATAGGTGCTTACTTTTTTAAGGAATTGGACTGGATTAATCCCAAAGTGAGAAGAGATTTTCATCTGCTTCAATTTATGACTAAAGTCTGGCATATGAAAGTACCGAGTTATATCATTGATTTATTCGAGGCCAGGAAGACCAAGGAAAGTCTAAGGGCCTCAACTGGAACTCAATACGTTCCACCTAATTGTAATCTAATGATAGGTAGAAATTCGGTAATTGCCAGAGGTATTAGCCTATGGAATCGATCTCCTCCAGCTCTTAGATGTAATAAAACTAAACACAACATTAATGAATTAAGGAAATGGCATATGTTTGCACTAAATAAGAGCATACTATGTAACAATTGTTTAACATCTTGAATGCCTATTTGTTATATGTCTTTTTAATTTTGGAATTGTTGATCATTTGTATTGCTTGTTGTATTGTAGTAATTTTTGTATTGATTTTGTGGTATTGTTCTATGTTGAGTCTTCTTAACTAAATTTGGAACTTCCTTGAAAATGAGCTATGCTCAAGTGAATGTATCCAATTATTCATATTTGTATAAAAATGATTTACTACTACTGCTACTACTACTACTAGTTTGTTGATGACAACAAAATCAGAAGAGCAGTCAGTGCAGCAGTTGGATTTCCACTCACAACGCCGGCAACCTGGGTTAAGGAACGGACTTGGGTCACTGGAGGGCCGACCGAGATGAGATCGATGGAGCATCCTCTGGACTGCTCTCCTTCTCCGGGAAGGAGGGGGGATGAATGTCTGGTGCACAACAGACCACTAGCAGAGGCTGAGGGCTCCGCTACAGTCGGCGTCTGGACATCCAGGGGGTGGGACAGACATCGGATGATTGCACATCCCTGCCCCTGAGGAAAAAATGTCCTTTTGGGGACATAAAAAAGTCCTCAGCCAGAGCCTCTATGACACCCTCTTTACTGCCTCTCAAATGCTGCCAGGCTAGCTTCCCCGACCCAAATTGATGTTCACGATACCTTGCTGGTGCCATTACCCCACACTGGGGGGTAAGCCAAGGGGCACGTGGGGAGTGCTGCTCATGTGGGAGCAGGAGGTGGCAGGGGCCATGACCAGTGCTGAAAGTTCCAACATTGGCTGGGACAAAAAGCATACTAAATAAAAATAAAATCAAAAGAGCAGTTGTATCTCAACAGTAGATTACTGAAATCCCAAGGGGCCTGGTCATGCTTAGTAAGTCCTGCAGACAGAAAATGTCAGATGAAGTTCAACATTGAGAAATGCAAAGTAAGAGATGTTTGCTCTGACATCCTGCAGCAGGATGCAGTGAAATGCCTATGAAGCTCAGGGGTGGTAAATTCATTGTTAAAATTTGAAAGCACGTTTTTCTTCCAGACAGTGGTAAATGTGTGGAATAGCCTTCCAGTAGACAATGGACATAAAGACAGTGCAGTGTACTAAAGTATGCCTATGCAAATTTTTCTTTACCAAGGCAAACCACTAGGTGCCCTGGGTAGCAGAGCATGTAGGGAATCCCTATCAATAGTTATGTGTTTGCACAGAATGTTCACTTCATCCCTGCTTATCACGCATGGTGTAGAGAAAACTTGACCTTCTGATCGTAAGTTCCAATGCTTTTATCTTACTGCTGTAGATTGTTGGAGGATCATGTGATGCTCCCTGACCAATCACAGCACTCCCTTCAGTTGCACATGAGGTACTTTTACTGCAGTAAGAGTACCTCATGTACTCACACTGTAATGGGCTTCTGATAACTGCCACTCACACTGCACAAATGGAGCCTCAAAAAGGTATTTTTTAATGGTGCCATGATGCATAATGACTTTATAGGGGTGCTAAGAGGGTCTTTTATCTGTATAAGAGTGTCACCTCTTGAGTCCTTAGGGAACCAGAACTGCTCGCCTTCTGTTCACAGTTCTTTTGCTCTAAGAATGTGTGAGGCAGGAGACACTCTTATATCCATAAGAGGCCCTTCTAGTGCCCCAATAAACTTATCATAGAGAAACGTGAAGTGCGAAAACTGCAGGTATGTGGAAATGTGTCTTGTGTCAATATCAGACAACTACTGCCCTCACAGTACAGAGCATCACTTTTTTGTGTTTATGCTTTGCTTTAATTCGCTGGAGTAGCCATGTGTTATTTTTGGGAATATCTGTAGTATCCACATGGTATTTGTAAAGCACCAACTCTGATACTAAGATAAACAATTTAAAAGTTATACATTGCAACACCTTTTTCCCATTGTGAGACAACGTGGTCTAGTGCTTTGGGTATCATCTTTTGAACCATGAGATCAGAGATTCAAAGCCCGCCATAACCAAAATACTCACTGTGTGACCGTGGACAAGTAAACTAACTTCAACTTATTTCTATCACTCCAGCTGCATAAATGCAAATAAACAGAAGCCTACCAAAAGTAAGAAGTTGCATCTCAATTGGACTTTCCCAGAAGAAAAGCTTATGAAAATTAGAAACTAAAAAAGGATGTACAGTATATACTGTGTACTCTGTCATTCTTAAATTGCTTACTTCACTGCTTGAGCCTGAAGTTGTATCATACTCCTTCGTTATTTTATAAGACACTGATGGTGCCTGCTAGGATTCTGCAGCCATTTACTAGTGATTAAAGAGTGTTTTCAGCTTTTCTTAACAATAATTCGCCTACAGTTTTCTACAGTTCCAGTAGGACTTGGGGTTGTATTCATGACTTTGCCTCTCATTAGTATGTGCCTCTGAATAGCTTTGCAAGTACTGACAATTACTTTTGCACTTGAAAACTGCTAAATATTTCAAATGTGTTATACATTTAGATGCAATGTTACTTGCATGGACTGTATGAATATTGCAAAACAATATGTATGAAAAATAACTTTTTACTGATTAAAATGTGTAGTCCTTGCCAGACCAACAGCATAGTGGCAGTACTACTTGTTATGCCAGTGACCTGGGTTTTGGATTGAGTGGAGGATTCATTGGGCTAGAAAGGGGAGGATGACTGAACATCTCAGAGGATGCTCTTTTTCCTTCAGTAAGTGTTCATGTCTGTGACTGTTCATGTCAGTGTACTCCGGCCACTTTTTGATCACAGGTGTCAGAACAGCTAGTGCACTATGTGGGAGGGAGGCTCCTGACTGATTCAGCATGGCATGCGAAGAATGCATGAACCCTGGAATCCTCACATTAGTGTCTCAAGGCAGAGGTGAAAACTGAAGGAAGAAATGATCCCAGCAAGATGATTCCTAGGGAAATATCAGACTCAACACAATTTCCTGAAATTGTCTTTGCCTATTAATTATATGGAAGGATGGTAACATAGAAACATAGAATTTGACGGCGAGATAAGGACCGCTTGGTCTGCCCAGTCTGCCCATTTCCCTACCTACTGGATAAGCTGCAGATCTTAGTTAACCAGCAGCCTACTTCTTCCTACCCCACCAACTAGAAAGGCCTTATGACTGTCCCATGCATGCTTGAATTCCACCACTGTTTTTGACTCCACAACCTCCTCCAGAAGGCAGTTCAATGCATCCACAACCCTCTCTGTGAAAAAATACTTCCTTAAATTACCTCTGAGCTGCCCCCATCTTCAAATTGTGCCCCCTTGTTCTTGCACACCTCTTTTTTTGGAAAATGCTAACCTCTTGGACTTTGTTGATTCCCTTGAGGTACTTGAACGTTTCTATCATGTCCCCCCCCCCTTTCCTTGAGGCTAGACATATCAGGCTCCTTTAGTCTCTCTTCATATGTCATCCGGTGCAGACCCTGCATTATTTTAGTTGCCCTCCTCTGGACAGCTTCCATCCTGTCTATGTCTTTGCTGAGATTGGGTCTCCAGAACTGCATGCAGTTCTCCAGATGAGGTCTGACCAGCTGTTTGTACAGAGGGATAATAACTTCCTTTTTTCTACTTGTGATGCCTCTCCCTATGCATCCCAGTATTCTCCCAGCCCTCCTTGCTTGCCTCTCACATTGCTTGCCCACCTTTAGGTCATCCGATATGACT
This sequence comes from Neoceratodus forsteri, assembly GCA_016271365.2. NCBI lineage: Eukaryota > Metazoa > Chordata > Ceratodontiformes > Ceratodontidae > Neoceratodus > Neoceratodus forsteri. Next base: position 394,098,131 of record CM028135.1, on the reverse strand, counting down.
ACCCCCAGGTCCCTTTCCATTTTTGTTGTTGTTAGTATCTCACCACCATTGTGTACTCTTCCCCTGGGATTTTGCTGCCATACATTTGACCATTCCTCTAACCTTGCCAAGTCCCTTCTCATACTTTCCATCCCACCTTGTGCATCAACTATGTTGCAGATCTTTGTGTCATCTGCAAAGAGACATACTTTTCCTTCCAGTCCCTCTGCAATGTCGCTTATAAAGACATTGAAGAGGACCGGTTCTAATACTGAACCCTGCGGTACCCCACTAGTAACCCTCCTTTCTTCTGAGTGGACTCCATTTACTATTACTCTCTGTGTCCTATTCTTCAGCCGATTCTTTACCCAGGCTGTCATCGTGGGACCCACTCCCAGGCTGGCTAACTTGTATATTAATCTTTTGTGTGGAACTGTGTCAAATGCCTTGCTAAAGTCTAGGTAGGCCATGTCTACAGCCCCTCTATGATCTACTACTTTGGTCACCCAGTCAAAGAAATCTATCAGATTCATCTGGCACGACCTTCCCACTGTGAATCCATGCTGCCTAGGGTCCTGTGCCCCTCTGGCCTCTAGATACTCTACAATTCTTTCCTTCAGAAGTGATTCCATCATTTTCCCTATCACTGAGGTTAAACTAACAGGTCTGTAGTTTCCTGATTCTGCCTTGCTCCCACTTTTGTGAAGGGAATCACATCTGCCCTCCTCCAGTCCTCGGTACCACCCCATCTTCCCATGATTTGTTGAAGAGGGTAGTCAGTGGTGTCACTAGTTCTACCCTTAGTTCTTTTAGAATTCTGGGATGAATCCCATCAGGCCCCATTGCTTTGTCCACCTTCAGTTTAAGAGTTCTTTCAGAACCCTTTATTCTGTAAATGGGCTGATATCAACTTCTGTATCCAGAGTGTTACTACTGTTTGTTTTAGGTACCTCCCTTCATTTGTAAATACTGAGCAAAATATTTGTTTAGTATCTCTGCATTTTACAGTCACCCTCTGCCCACCTTCCCTCCCTTTATTAAGCCTCACTAACCCTCCCTTGGTCTTCCTTCACTCCTGATGTACCTATAAAAGGTTTTATCCCCCTTCTTAACTGAGTTGGCTATCCTTTCCTCAGTTTGGGCCTTTGCTGTTCTGACTGTCTTCCCAGCTTCCTTCTGCTTTAACTGATACAGTTCTCTGTCCTGCTCCTTCTGCAATTCCTTGTACTTCCTGAATGCTTTCTTTTTCTCTTGAACCTTCACTGCCACTTCCTTTGAGAACCATAGTGGTTTCTTACATCATTTTGTTTTGTTTATTTGCTTCACCTCAATGGCCCCATCATTGAGGACCACAATCCATGGCGATGGGTTGGGGTGTTGCTTGTAGGATGATGGGGGAGGCAAAGCTTGAAGTTGGCATAAAGAACTAATTCATTATAAAATATATTTATCTGCTCAAACACAAGCCCCATTTTGTACAAGCCCTTTCAGATCAATATTAGTTAATATTTTCATGTTGTTACACACTGTTTATTCCTAAGTAAATGGATGCTCATGAAACATAGTAAAGAAAAATGCATGCCACAGTGCTTATAATTTTACAATCAGTAGTTTGTGCTAATTTATTTATCAAACATTGTAAGCAGAGAAAACATACTGAATTGCAAGCAGTTCATTCCAAGATGTCCTGGGAAAGAGGCAAGAAAGTAATGCAAAAACAAGGGATATATGGTACAAATCATTACACACCCAGTGTAATTTAATAAAAAAAATAGGGGTAAAACTAAAAGGAGTAGTATAACAAGAAATACGAAGGTAGAAGAGGGGTACTGTGAAAAGCAGAAACAAATTATACACTGTAAAAAATGTTGAAATTATAAACATGAGTAAATTGCAATAAAAAAAACTATGATAAAAGTGTACAAATATTTCAAGATAAAATACATAGTTAAAAAACAGATCACAAATAGCAATAATACAAATAATCAAGAGGCCTTGGTAAGAAATCAAAATTTATGCAGAAACAGGAGATCACTGCACTGCAGATGGGGATAGGTGTGAGGGATTGAGATTTGGATGTCTAAAGGAAGTGAGAGAGAGAGAGAGGAAGAAAGAAAGAAAGAAAGAAAGAAAGAAAGAAAGAAAGAAAGAAAGAAAGAAAGAAAGAAAGAAAGAAAGAAAGAAAGAAAGAAAGAAAGAGAGTGAGTGAGTCAGCTGTAGGAACAGACAAGGGAAGTATGGTCAATAAGAAAAGTTTTCATGCTATTGTCAGTGAATGGGTAGATGGACAGGATGGTAAATCGAGGTGGGGGAGTCTATATAAGGAACAGCCTTTCTCAAAGAGGTCCTAGTGGGGAACAATGAGAAGAATGGGGACCAGAGGTTTTGAGGTGGATGGAGGAGGAGGAATGGAGGGCAGAGAACAGGACAGACAAGAACAGATTTGGTCGGGGAAGGATCAAACCAGAATTTAAGCAACACAATATGAAAGGTGTTTACCTTTTAGGCAAGGAGAATGGCAGAAGAAGTGGATACAAGCGCCAGTCTGGCTATGGGATATTTGGAGGCAGTATAATACATTATATCTTCATAATCAAATACCAGAAGTAGCATCATCATAACACTCTCACAACCGGCAGCGAGAGGGGATAAATGCATTGTTTCTTATTTAGTCCATTTGAGTGAATTTAACTGTTGCACAGCATGTGTCAATGTTTCATTTCCTATATGACTGTTCGTATTCATCAATTTGTTGGTGCCATTGCAGACTGCCCACATTATTATCTATCCTCTTGTCTCTGTCATTAAAACTACCAAGATAACCAGCTGATTAATTATTTTGAGAGAGAAACATAATATTTGAATATGTTCTATGTAAGTCTGCCAGTCATTTCTTACAAGAATCTAATATGTTGGCCACATTTAGACAATATTTTACTCATATTTGAATGAAATACAGGAGCAGAGTGGATGATATGGTACAGATGGAAGAGAAAATGAAGTCTCTGTTTCCATGAGCCATTTTAGTGCAGCAGACAAGTTGCTATGCAAAGTTCCTTTTGTCAATTTACTGTCTCCTTTCGATATGTGCTTGTTATTCATGTCCAGACTTCAGATGGTAAGAGAACCCCTCCAATTCATTTGTTTGATGCAAGGTATTCAAATCATGGAAATTATCATAAAGACTTGAGTGACATTAAAATAAAGCACTCACATTTTGTACAAATCAGAGAATGCAGACTGATATGAAAATCACATGTCCATCCTCCCATTTTGAAAGAAAATCTGCCCTTGTGTAATTTAATTGATTCAACTTCTATGCTAACTACAGCATATCAAGTTGAAGTTTATTTTATTTGTTCAACAGGTTTTGTCTTTTCAAATGTGTTAAAAATAATTATACAATAGGAACACATAAATAACAAATAGACGTTCATATGGAAACATAGCATAAATAACACTTGAAATCTAAACATTACAAAAAACATTTAACAGTAAGACAGCCTAGGTGTGTACTAGCTCTAAAATACACAAACCATGTTCCTACAAAGTGTTTCTACTTGGTGTCTTATTTACAGTATGCAGCTTTTTCTAGGGTATTATCTTGAGGAGAGAGCATGTTCCAAAATTTCTTGGGACATTGATTTAAATATGAATGTGGTGATGTTGTGGGGCTCAAGGTCCAATGATGCCAAACTATTGCCTAAAAATATATTTCTGTATTTTTTTATACAGCAGACATAGCATTATCAGGTGTGTTAAATCATCTACCCCAACCCATTTTTACTTAAGTCATTATTAAGATCCATTTTGTAGAATTTTCTTAATCTTTAGCTGTCAAAATATTAAAATCTGTATCTTGTAAATATCCTTTTCCTCTAAGATATTTAAATAAAATTTGAATCTGAAAGATGCATTGTTGTTTGACAGCCATTTGTTTATTTTGTATTAGGCCCCAAAACCTCAGTCCTTCTGTTTGAATATATCCTAATTTTACTTTATAAGAGATAACACTTCTAACGATGGGAACCATTATCACCCAGAAGCCAATGGACTTGTCGGAACAACTCAATGGCACACTAAAGTCAATGCTTCGGCATTTGCTGAACAGCATGGAGGGACTGGGGACACACTTCCCACCTGTTGTCTGCATACAGGAAGGTGCCCCAAGAGTCAACAGAATTTTCCCCTCGAACTGTTGTGTGGGCGCTGGATACGTGGGCCCCTAGACTTGATCTGGGAGGACGGAGAAGGCAAGCATGCCACCCAGGGAACTCCCATTGTGGATTATGTTCTACGGTTTAGGGAAAGGCTGAACGAGCTTATGGGGACAGCCCAGAGCAACCTGGCAGCTGCCCAACAGAAACAAAAAGTATGGTATGATCACAGAGCCAAAGCTCACTCGTACATGGTGGGTCAGGAAGTCATGGTCCTTTTTCCAGTCCAGAAGGACAAGCTGCAAGCTGAGTGGGCAGGACCGTACAAAGTGGTTAGGAAGGTAAATGACGTGAACTACATTGTGGAGTTACCTGACCATAGACAGACCGACAGGATGTACCATGTCAACATGATAAAATCATATACAAATAGGGCTGACATGGTGTTTGCAGTGTGTAGTCATGGGGAGGGGATGGACAAGGAGACCCCCTTCTGGACTTGCTGGAAGAGAGTAAGCAGAAGTCCTCTGTGGAGAGCATAAAATTCTCCCCAGCTGAACCCGGACCAGATCCAGAAAGTGAGGGAAGTTTTAGCAGACTTTGCCCCCTTGTTTAGTGCCAGGCCCAGACTAACCCCCTTAGCAACACACAATGTGGAGACAGGGACACAGACGCCCATACGGCAGACAACATATTGGGTGTCAGAGGCTGTCCAAAAGGACATTAGGAGGGAAGTGGAGGAGATGCTGGATTTACAGGTAATCCAGAGATCCCACAGTCCCTGGGCCTCACCCGTACTCCTTGTACCCAAGCCAGATGGCTCAACTTGTTTCTGTGTGGACTATCATGGACTAAATGCAGTCACGAAGGCAGACGCCCACCCGATGCCCCGGACGGGCAAACTCCTGGACAAGTTGGGGGGGTGACCTACCTTGCAACCATTGACCTGACGATGGGGTATTGGCAGGTAGAGTTGATGGACAGAGCTAGGGAGAGGTCTGCCTTCATCACTCCAATAGGCTTATTTGAGTTCAAAGCATTGCCTTTCAGAATGAAGAACGCCTCAGCCACTTTCCGAAGGTTGGTGAACCAGGTGTTAAATGGTGCTGAGGAGTACGCCGTGGCATACCTGGATGACATTGCCATCTTTAGTACCAACTGGGAGGAACACCTGTCACACCTTAGGAAAGTGCTGGGCAGAATACAGAGGGCTGGGCTCACTGTCAAAACCAAGAAGTGCCAGGTGACCATGGGACAGGTGGCATACCTCTGGCATGTGGTAGGCCAGGGACAGCTCCATCCTAACCAAATAAAAATAGAGAGTAATACAGGCATGGCCCAGATCAGAAACTCAGAGCAGGTCAGAGTTTTGTCGGGACAGCCAGGTACTATAGAAAGTTTGTACCCAATTACAGTGCCCTGGCTGCACCCCTATCTGACCTGACAAAGAAATGGATGCAAAGAAAATTACCTGAGGCCCAGCCTGTGAGGAAGCCTTTTCCAAACTAAAGGAGGCACTGTGCAGTGCTCCTGTTCTGACAAGTCCCAACTATAGCAAACCTTTTATAGTTCAGACAGATGCCTCAGATGTGGGTATTGGGGCAGTCCTGAGTCAGGTATGCAGCCAAGGGACTGAACACCCTATCGCATACCTGAGGTGGAAGCTGCTCCCCAGGAACAAGTGTACTCCATGGTGGAAAAGGAGTGTCTTGCTCTAGTGTGGGCCCTAAAGAAATTGGAGCCGCACTTTGTATGGGCAACCCTTTGTGGTGCAGACTGCCACAACCCCTGGTTTGGTTGATGCAGATGGGAACAACAATGATGGACTGCTCAGATGGAGTCTTGCTTTACAAGGGTATGATTTGAAAATCATACATAGGGCCAGAGTCAAGAATCAGAACTCAGATGGGCTGTCTAGAGTCTATGAGGAGTGAACTGATTTTGGAAGCTCATCCAATGTAGGGGATAAAGCCCCCAAATTCAGTCTAGGTGGGGAGGAAGTGTGACATAGACAGCCAGTTCTGAGTGCTGCATCAATTTTTTATTACATATAAAATATGTAATGGGAAGGTCAATTTGAGGAAACTACAGTCTTGCTGAACTGACACATCAAACCCCCCCTTCCCCAGGGATAAGTTCAAAGGACAGGACATAGCTAAACTGCAGATATCTGGGGTGCAATTATCTTGTAATTTGCTTTCATCACAGGAAATGAAATTAGCTATTCATGACATTCTCAGGGAAATCCTTTGATGTGCCCTAGGTGTCCTGAGAAAAGGGACACTGGCCAGTGTTATCAATAACCTTCCAGGAACCAGCTCATTTCATCAAAGAGGTTGATGTCTGGGCAAAGCAGGACCCAGACAAATTTGGAAGGTCCAGTATCTATTCCCGGGAAACCCTTGAATTACATCAGAGAGACCTTTGATGTGTAGATAACAAGGCCCAGATGGGATTAAAGAGTCAGATACACTTTTGCTTTGAATACAGTGACTTATATCAAAGAAACTTTTGATATGTATGTGTAGCAGAGCACAAACCGGTTTTGGCCGGTTAACCTGAGGAGAGGAAAGTCAGTGAGGTCACCTATTATGTTTTTTTAAATATTTTATATAGACATAATGTGTTATAAAATACAGATTTTGTTACACCAAGGTGAGTTTGGTGACCTCAGAGAAGGACGGCTCAGAACTGGTTTTAACTGCTGAGAGAACCTGGACAGAGACACAATATTATTTCTGACTGAAAGAAGGACATCAGCACTGGAAGATCCAAGTAAGGACTTTAGACAAGATTAGTCTGAGAGTTATTATTTGTCGGAATCTGCACTTTTACCTGTTTGTTTTAAGGCTGTATGTGTTGGGATATTTTTGTTCTGTAATGATTTTCTGTTTTCCTATTTTAAAGTAAAGATATATATTTTAAAATGGAAACTGCCTGGAGTGCCTTGACATTTCTTTTTATTTAAGTGAAGCTTTTAAAGGTTATAGTTGACACTGTATTTAAGCTTATTGTTATATCAAACTGGGAAATGGATAGAATTCTCTAAAGTCTTGCATAGAGTTCTAGGGGTTCATTTGTAGACCTGGTCAGGTGCTCATAGGCAAAGATATCTGTCCCCTGAAAACAGAATTATCTGAGCCTGATAATTGGGTATGCTAACAACAGGTTATCAGTTTGAATCCTCCAGAACTTGAGACTAAGGTGACTTTGAACCCACAAAACAGACAAGAGGGTTACTCTGTACTGTTACTGTCCACAAATCATATGCTCAGAGGTTGGCACTTGGGAGTAGAGAGGGCTGACCGGTTGAGCAAATTTTGACACCCTGCATATTCCTATCATTGCTGTATATCATATAAGCCTGTTTAGTTATGTAATGTAGTTTCTTTTCTTTGAAAACAATAAAAAGTTTACCACAAATTAAACTATACGGATTGAGGATTCAGTCACAACAAAAGAAGGTGCAGATAGGCATAATCAGCATAATAAGAAAAAAAATCACATGAATTACTCCTGGATAAATCATATGAAGGCAGCTCATGGACTATGAGCACAGAGAGCTTTAAAATGCCAGATATGGCAGGAATTACTTGGGATGCATTACTTCTGCTTAGAGATCCCTTCAATGCACCCGTTATGTTATATCAACAGTTGGTGGAAATAAAACAAGATCTAGCATTTTTAAAAGGGATCAGCAAAGACAATAAAATAAAGTTAGGGGACGTGAAAATATAATAATAGAATAGACAGAATGGGTAGTACAAATGATGCGGAAGGTACTGGTGGGAAAATACAAACACAGATACCTTTGAATCTAAAGGAAAGACAGGCATTAGAGACACTAAACAGGAATACAGTTCTTGCTGAAGGTGAATGTGCTAATCCCTTTATAGCAGGACTGTCCAACCTTTTTTGGGTTGGGAGCAACATTTGAAATTTAAGAACTAGGGGAGAGTAACATCACCATGCGGCAAGTGCCGTTCAACATGTGCACACCATATTAGTCCCATATTTAACATTTTTACATACACACACACACATATATATATATAATTTAAAATAAATAATGACAGCTTTAGTCAATAGTAATTTTGTAATCAGCTTTTATTAAATATTTATAAAACACTTTAAAAAAAACAAATCTGTATGTAATTATATCTATTCAGTATGAGCTTAGGCACTGCATATTATCAGCCAGCTTCATGTAGTTTGGTGTGTAGTGTGTCATTACCATTTTCATGCAGTTGTTAAGGTGGTCATCAGTCAAACTTGACCTTAACTTTGATTTATTATTTTCATTGCTGAAAATCCCACTTCACTTAGGTAGGTAGATCCAAAATAGACACTTAATTGAAGAAACAACTGTTTCAGAAGAGGAAATCTGAGTTCATCCATTAATGTCCAGAAGTCTTCCTGAGATGATCTTGCCTTTAATTGCACATCTGTCTGCAAGTCTATTATTTCAATTTTAAATTGTGTAGAATTAAGTTTAAATACACGTAAGATTTCACTGGCAGTTTTGCTTATATCAGTCACAGTAAATAGGCTAGTGATGAAAATGGCAACTGGCTTTATTCTTTTAAAGTCAGAAAATCTTCTGTAAAAGTCCTTGGCTAGCCTGTCCAGATTTGTTCCATACTTTGTGTGATCAAATTCTATACCTACTTCCACTTCCTTTTCTAGGCTGGAAAAATTATGAAAAGACCCTTGCTGAATCTGGTTCATCCACAGCTCTAGCTTCATTTGAAATGCACTTACAGAGCCAATCATTTGAATCACTGTTTCCCTTCACCTTGCAATTCTAGATTAAGTACATTAAGTTTAGATTTCAGATATGTAAATAAAGCCAAATCACTCAGCCAGACAGGATCACTAAGTTCTTTATAATCATCTCCACTTGATTCCAAAAACTGACATATTTCTGTAAGTAGATCTTGGAATCTTTTCAAAACTTTCCCTTTGCTTAGCCACCTAACCTCAGTGTGCAAAAGCAGGCAGCTGTATTGTGCATCAAGTTCGTCTAGCAGTGTTTTAAATTGCCTGTACTATAGTGGTCTTGCTCTGACTGAGTTCACAATTTTCAACACCACATACTAACATTCAATTACTTTTGTGCACGTGATTGCTGGTGAATTATACAATGATAGGTGATGAATTTTGGGAAGCTAGAATCTTTTCTGTAGAGTGATAGAAAACCTACATGTGCACCTAACATTGAAGGGACACCATCAGTGGTGACTGAAACCAGTTTATTCAGTAGCACCTCTATTGCCTCCATGCATATTTTGAATTCTTCGAAAATGTCTTCTCCATGAGTCTTGCTTTCTAGAAGAATTATTTTCAGTAGTTCATCTTTGCAAGTGACATCCTGAAACACCATTCTAACAAACACAATTAATTGTGTAGTGTCAGTATTATCAGTTGATTCATCCAGTTGTAGACTGATAAACTTGCAAGCTGATAGATTCCTTTTTAAGTGCCCCTCGACATTGTTTGACATTGCTTTTATCCTTTTGCAACAGTGTTCCTTGAAAGATGGACATCTTTAATTGCATTTAGAATTTCTGATTTATTTTTTTAATCTGCAAATAATGTGTTTCCAGCTGCAAGTAAACAATCCTTCACTATGTCACCATCTTCAAATTTTTTTTTCTTTTGGCCAGTATTTCTGTTATCTTGAAAGAAGGCATGGTAGCAGCTTTAGAATTGATTGCAGACTTGGTAAAACTGGCTTGTTGTGCATTCAGGTCAAGTTTCAATTCATGTAATTTGACTTTTCTCAGTTTGCTATGCTGAGGGTATTCTATGTCAAATCCTGTGTGAGTTGATTCAACGTGAACCTCTATATTGCACTTCCTCCCTACAGTCATGCTGGCATAGCATATTAGGCAAACACATTTTCCATTTACGTTTATAAAGAAATACTGCTCCTCCATTCATTTTTGAAGTTCTAAGAATATATTCTTTACTCTTTTGGGGTGGTTGACTAGAAGCCATTGTAGCTGTGAATAATAAAATGCACATTTCAGAAACCCTGGAATGGGATAAGTAGGATATAACTTTAAACAAGCTTTGTTGCTTTGAACAGGAAGCATTTATATGCCCTCCCCCCAAAAAAACACTCACATCAAACAAGTGTTAAACTTTAAATGAGCTTCTCCATAAACACATTTTAGAAACCCTGGAATGGGATATGCAGCAGGTAACTTTAAATGAGCTTTGTTGCTTTGAACATACAGCATTTATATGCCCCCCCCAAAAAAAACACACATCAAAGAAGCATCAGACTTTAAATGACCTTCTCCATAAACACACATCATTTTGCTTTGTTGCACCTCTTCACCTCTCCCTTAATAGGTGCTCACAGCATTATATGAACCCCCTCAACACACATCTAACAAGCACTGCTCTGCAGCATGAAGCTTTAAATAAGATTCCCCCCAAAGCCACATCATTCTGCTTTGTTGCACCTCTCCATTAATATGTGCTGACATTGTTATATCCCCCCCAAACATAGCACTGCTTAAATGAGCACGTCTCCACCTTTCCCTTAATATGTGCTCTGCTCTTATGAAAAACAAATTTACTTACTGGGAGGCAGCAAAATGGTTTGACTGAAAAGCCAGACAGCCAGCCTTAGTGGTGTAGAGTTGTGGATTTGATGCTCTGGTATCTTGAACCACAAAACTGTAGCAGTGTGGTAGCAGCAACAACTAATGAATGTTTTCCTCCTGAGCAAGATTCACCGGATCACTCCTCGAAGGTGCCCAACTTCTGGGGATCAGCTCCGCACTGGGAACAACTGATAGTATCCGCGCAGTGGAAGGAGCAAAATAAAAACAGATAGACTCAACTAACAGCCTGTAGCATGTTTTACTTGCTGAGACAGACCACAAAAAAAATGAATGCCCTCAGCAGTCAGCACACAACAAATCAGAGTGCAGTTTAATGCCACAGGTAAATTAAGCACAGCAGCTGTCAGTAAGGGAATTATTTTTAACCAGGAGAGACACACTAAGCTGAAAGCTTGTTTACAGGTGCAACCTGGGAGCACAAGGAATGTTAAGTGACTTGCACAGGGTCACACAGTATGCAAGTGGAGAATGTGGAATTCAAACCCAGATCTCCAGGTTTGCAGCTCAGAGCCTTAAACAGCTGTGCTATACTTCCTCTAAATGATCCACCTGATGTTGGTGTAGGTCCATCAGACCACCGAGTTGTAGCACTTGTGGAAATCAGACTGCAATTAAATGGAATGCAATTAAATACTTAACACTGAACTTGGCTATGTTTGGAGTAACTGCTACAGTCTGGGGTGTGCTAATTATCTCTCTCTCTCCAGGCAACTATTGCCATTTGTACCTAATCTAGACAAGAACTACACTTATAAATGCAGACAGGGAGTGAAAGAGACAACAAGAATCAACAGGGGAAGCATAAATAAAGGTCTCACCAAAGGCAAATGTGTTAATTCCTCTATAGACAGCATAAATAATATAAGCAGAGAAATGTCGGAATGTATCATGCTTCTTGACAAAGAAGTAAGGGAAGACAGCATTTGTAAGGAGTGGAAAAGCAAATACACAGAAATATGGGAAAAGGGAGAAAGAGACAGGAATATAAGTGCAATAAGAACTGCAAGTCACCAAAAGAACCAAGAGAAGGGAAGCAGAAGAGTAGGAAGAAACAGGCCAGTCAAAAGCTTTTAAATAGTATAAGGTTGAGCAACAACAATACAGAATTGGAACAAGAACAAAAACATAAAACACAGCAACAATTAAAACAACAACAGTATATCATTAGGAGGTGAGAACAGAAAAGTGTAGGGTGTGACACTGTAACAAGAGACATTTCACTTGATAGAGCTAACATAGGGAGAAAATAGACAAAATATCAGAGACAGTGTGCAATAACAAAAGGATACATCAGGGACCCTAAGAAACAAAAAAATAAATAAGAATAAAACAAAGGGCAAAAAAAAGGGGATTAAGAAGGGGAAAAAAGTGACCACTGCTAAGAAAGAGAGTACTAATAAAAGAGGGGTAGGAGAACAGGAGATAGCACAAAAGCTGAAAAAAGCATTGGAACTAATGCCAATAAGGCACAAGAAAGCATGTAGAAGGAAAAGAATAGCGGGAATTGTGGAGGGATTTGGGGGGATTCCTGCAGAAAACAAAGAGTACAGATTATACCCTACCATTGTACAGAGTCACATGCATGCCTAATGAAACAGCTGACAATTTATCGACAATGATTAAGAAACTGCTGCTATTGGCTGCACATGTGTGTTGGACCTAATCAGTATCATCAGACTGATGCCAAATTCAGAACTTGTCCTGTTTGTGTCAGATCAATTCTATGTAATGAAAGCAATTTCCAACAGGAAAAAAAGAGATAGAGGATCTGGGCATGGAAATAGGTGATAACTATACTTAGTGACCTATTCTCTGAGTTCTACAAAACAAGACATATAAACAACTAACCAAGATGCAATGGTGTCTCTATTTGTCTTAAAGCAATTACATAGAAAACAAAAAAATATTAAAAGGTATAATATCAGATACTTTGAATACACTTTTGAATACCCACGTGTGCAACCAAGAAATTAAAAATGTGAATAGATAGGAGTATAATGGTCAAATAACTATGTGGGTGAAGAGGAGAGTGCATCTGGAATTACTGGAAGATAAACAGAGTCCTAGATGAGCTGGGCATTTTTATCCATATAGAAGATGATCTATTAAAAGAAAAGGACAGTGCTGACAACCCAAATATGGAAAAAAGGCTCACAATGGGAAATAATGATTGAGACTACAAACAAATATGAAATTCTGGCTGATAACATGCAGGGACTAACAACATTAAGCACACTAGACGGGAGGCCATAGGGACTTTATGATAAATAAACTTCAGCCAAAATATGCAAAGTGACCAACTATAATGCCACCAAAACAACCAACAGACCAGCCCTGTTACTTTTCTGGAACTCTTCAGGTTTAGGAGAAAAATAGGGGGTCCAGAAGAAGGTCAGTACCTACAAAAATTTGATTATATAGATTATATATACATACAGGAAACATGGTGACTGGAACCACTTTCCTAAATGGATATAAAACATACTGGAAAAGTGCCAGGATATGGAAAAAATATGGCAGAAGTACAGCGGGACTAGCTACCTTGTGCAAATTAAATAATAATTTAAGAACGGAAAAATACAACACTGGCAATGAAAGCTTATTAGAAATAAAATTCTTTGATGGAAGTAAAGATAACCTTTTTCTAATAAATGTATATACTCACCCTTGGAAAAGTGAATATAGTGACAAGGACTGGGTAAAACACCTCGAACAATTATTGGATACATTACAACAAGATTACCCCACAAGTAATATTATTATAGCAGGGGATATGGATGCAAAAGTTGGAAACCTGCAGGGCATATCTCAGGGTGTCTCCAGTTCCATCTTCCAAGTGGGGACAGGAGTCATTCTCTCAAACAGGAACTCAAAAGATCAACTGGTAAACAAAATGGGTATAGAAATCCATAGACCACTAACAGATTTCACATTACTAAATGGCTGAGTGGCAGGAGATATACAGGGGAACTTCACTTTTATGAGGGTAATAGCTCCTTAGTTATTGATTATATCTGGATAAATATGAATTTGATCCCTCATTGTCTAAGACTGGAAATAGTGTTAAAGCCAGAAAGTCAGCATTCTGCGCTGGAACTAAAGCTTAAAACAACAGGAAGTATAAAATAAAATGTGCATAGCACCCTTGAGATAAAGAAAAAGATGTGTAGGGTGGAAGACTATAGAAGGCAGCAATTTTCTCTGAGCTCTTACAGCAAGGGATCTAACAGACTTACAAATAATTCATTAAAAAATGGTAGATGAGACAATACTAACAGCCTTTGTTCAGTCATGGGAACAATCTCAAGTACAATCATGAATGAAATAAATATCAGCAGCGGAGAAGGTTATATATGGTATAACTATGAATGCCATAGGGCTAAGAATGCACTAAACAGACAGCTAAGAAAGCTAAAACAAAATCCTGATATAAATAATAACAAAATAATGAATAATTTATGTAAAGAATACAGGAAAGTACTAAAAGAAAACAAAGACAAATATATACAACAACTCTGGACAGAATTAGAAAAAGCTATACGGGTGAAGGACTCCCCAAAATTTTTGGGTATAGTGAACAAAGGTAGGAGGGTCAACAAGAATGAACCAGAGGTACATATTAAAGCAGAAGCCTGGATAAAACACTTTAAAAATGTATTCTATAAAGAGGAACACTGTTATCTCGAAACACTAGCTAGATATAGTACATCAGGACCATGGTTAAAGCCAGAAAAGCAAATACCATCTGATAAGCTAGAAAAAGCATTAGACTTATTCCATAGCAACAAGACCCCAGGGTCTGATGGAGTACCAATAGATTTAATATGGAAAGCCAAGTTCCTCTGGATACCCTTCTTGCTAAAACTCTTTAACTTTATCTTGGAAAGAGGTAAGGTCCCAAATAGCTGGAAACTCAATATTTATTGTACCACTATTCAACAAGCATTTGTCAATGCTGAATGTTTGCTGGCTGGTATTAGCATTGGAAATGCAGGAGTTAGACAGATGCAGAGTAGTAATGGCAGTGAAGTATTGAACTCACGCCAATCCACACCCAACCTGCTGAGATGGACAGGCATTGGGGTATGTGTTTGGGTTGTCTCCCATAACATTCATGCCGTTTCACCTTACCCTGTCCTGCAGACACTGACAAGTGTTTAGGTGTGCCTTGGAGTGTTCGGCTTTTTAGTCACCCCACTCCATAAGAACATAAGCTGAAATGGGTGCAATATAGGAGAATGGGATGAACTCTAGGGCTGAAGAGTCCAAGGCACACCTCAATGCCTGTCACTGGCTACAGAGTGGGGGAGTAGAATGGCATGAGCATTACAGTCAACAATCCAAAGGCACACCCCTGAGGCCTGTCAGTCTGTACAGGGTGGGACCTTATGGTTAGAAACCCTAACACCTGGGTGTTTGTTGGTATTTGCACTACAAATTTTCAACATAGCCTTTTTGTGACCCCCACCTCATGAAAGCATTTGAGACCTCTTCTCATGAACAGTGGCACTGTAAGTTTGTCAATGTGTCCCGAACTTTGAATTCCTCAGCGACCGTGCCATTGCACGCCAGATGTACTGAAACACAGATCAGGCAGGATGAGAAGAATGACAGCTGCACCATTCATAGGGAGGTGTGAAGAGATGGCAATAGTGAAAATCAGTACTGAAAATATTAAGAATGCTAGAACTTCCGAACGTACATGGAAACGGCGCAATACATGCGCGTAACACAGTCATTTAGTGGAATTATTTCATCAAATTTTCAACATAGGCATTTTGTGACCTCTGCTTATGAACAGTGTCAGTATGATTTTCTTAATGCGTCCCGAACACTGATTTCCCACAGCAACCATGTTATTCTGCGCCAGATGTGTAGATACATATTTCGGGCAGGATGTAAAAAATAACAGCTGTACTGTTCATAAGGAGGTCTGAAAAAATGCCAATGTTGGAAATATGGAGTGAAAGTACTACAAATATGCAAAGTTATGGGGTGAGTGGAAACTGCACATCGCACATAGGCATTTTAGGACCTTTGCTCATAAACAGAGTCACTGTGATTTTACATATGAACATACACACAAACATTCGAATCTGCCAGCAGAACAGACCAATCATTCTATCTAAATCTGCCGAGTGTGCAGCTAGCACCATAGATTGCAGTTGCCCCAGCCTCCTCCCCCTCAGTTCCTCCTCCACTTGTCCCAGCCCCTAACCCCTGACTCTTCCTCTTGCATTATCCCAGTCCTTCTTAAAGCTATTGACTGTCCTACATGTAACCACAACCTCTGGCAGTGCATTCCAACTAGACACCACCCTGTCAGTGAAGTAGTGCCTCCTCATTTCCCTCTTGAAATGTCCCCCTTCCAACCTTAGTCCGTGCCCCCTTGTCTCTCTTTCACTCCTCAGTTTAAACACCCCCTCTGTGCTAAGTTTATTTACCCCCCTCAGGTATTAAAATGCTTCAATCAGGGGCATGGCTAGCCCTTATGGAGTGAACAGCAACCTTTGACACTCTCTAGCCTCCAACCCTCACACGTCAAAATCCTTAATTATGGAAAGCTAGGTCAAGACATTTATACTCATATCTCGATAGAGGACAACTTCAGCAATACTACTATCACTTCAGGAAACAAAAAAAAGGATATTTCAAATCATACTTAGTGATCTAAAATCGGAGAAGAGGGCACACCACAGGCCTCATGGCATCACCTATCATGGAGCCAACTATGCCGATTGAGTGGTAGACACTATGTTCCAACAACTATTATCTGAACTCCAAGATTTGAAAATCCAAAGCACAGTAAATACAGAAAAAGTAGAAGTTCTAGAAGATTGATCAGTGGCAATGGAAAAGAAAATAGAAGCAAACACCTAAACATGCCAAGACAACGCGGGCAGACTACAATGACAAGACAGCCTTATACGCTCTTTATGTGACAAAATAGACGACCTTGAGAATAGAGGCTGCAGAAACAATCTCAGGTTTATCAGTTTCCCCAAAGAAGCTGAACTAGGGGATTGTGCTTCTTTTTTAATTCATGTTCTTCCTCAAGTGTTAAAACTACCAGAAGATCCCCGTTTTGACATTGAGAGAGCCCATCAATATTTGGCACCCTTTCCTAAAGTGGGCGAACGACCGAGACTGATTATAGCAAAATTCCTACACTTCCCAATAAAAGAAAACATTTTAAAAAGAGCCAGAGACCTAAAGCAACTTAACTGGCAAGGTCATCCCTTAATGATTTTCCTAGACTACTCCAGAGACCTGAACAATCAAGAAGGAGTTCACCCTGGTAAGGCAAGCTGTACATAAACTAGAGTGCCATTTTCCCTCCAATACCCTGCTCGCTAAAGATTGTAGTAAAGGGAAGAACATGTGGTTCAGTACTCCTGCCTCAGCTATGGATTTTATAAATCAAATGTGGAGCAGCTCACCTAAAAGATCCAACCAGAGAATTCGTCCCAGAGAAGGAGATGAATCTCCTGCTGCAAATAACCACAATCAAAGCCACAGTATGACTGGAACTCCGACCAGAGGGGGATGGGAATAACCCAGAAGCAAAAGAAAAAAGATTCCTTTTGATAACTGCACCATCTACCTCCCTGTGGAGCTCTTACATTTCCACATGGGTGAATGCGGGAAGAGGATCTGAGGCCCATCTATCAGGTGCCCACCGCTGCACCCAAGTCTGCCTGCAGGTCCCTCTCCCAGTCCCCTCCGTCTCCCCCTCCTGCACCAGCACACCTCGTTTCATTCACTTGCCCAGCAGAGAATGACCAGTAGGGATGGCAACACCACCTCTACTCCTCTCAGCAACTTTATTTTACAGATGCTCCTCCCACTCCTTGCAGTGCCTTGCTCTAAGGTGGTTGCACTGCCCCTCTGTCCCCAAATGGCTCCTCTGTTTACCATGCCAAACAACAGTGTAGTGTAGTTTACAGGTTACCACACTGTTGTCAGTGTGGTTAATATTGAAAAAGTACCAAACAAGAGACTTCTGCTGCTGCTGGGGGAGGAGCAAGATGGTCCTGGCTGTCTCCTCCTCCTTGTGGTGCGGAGATGGTGGTGGCGGTGATGGGTGTGTACAACAGCTGGCTGAGCTGGAGCTTCCTTTGCTGTTTTAGTGGTGTCCTTGCCTCATATTGCTGCTGGGGTGCTGCACTGTGGGGGGTACTGCTGTCTCCTACTGCCAGTGTCATGAGCTTCTTGATATGAAAAGCATGGCATCTCCCATCTGCTGCCTGCACCCTCTCTCCTCCTGACCATTCCCACTCATTTTAAAGCCAGAAAAAAACACAGAGTAAAAAGAGTTAAAAAAAAACACAGTACAAGAGAGAAACAATAGCAGAAGTCAAAGTGTTCAATATAAAGAAAATAACAGCTAAAGAACAACTAAACAAAGACTCCCAAACTGTACAGTAAAAACAAGATGAAGAACAAGCAAACAAAAACTGAAAAACTTTTTTTTTTGTTAGGTTTCAGAACTCTTAAAAGAACAGATCTGTCCCCTTCCACTGACTAGCTCAGACTGTCCAAGAGGGGGAAAAAAAGAAAATATCTGGGTTGGAGGGCCATGGTCTGGTGACAGAGGGTGCACTGCCACTTCACAGTTCAGCCAAACCCTCCAGAATGGTTTGCTGATTTCACAGCACCACCTCCATCAGCTCCTTCATCCATGCAACTTGCCAGAAGAGCTCTCCTACCTCCCTGAGGAGCTGTTGTATTTCCATACAGGTGAATGTGGGAGGAGGATCTGAAGCCAGTCTAGTCTCTCAGGTGCCCCACACAGCACCCAAGTCCATCTGCAGATCCCTCTCACGGTCCCCTCCATCTTCTCCTCCTGCACCTGCAAACCACATTTCTTTTTCTTGCCCGGCAGAGAACAACCAATAGGGGAGGCACCACCTCCACTCCTCTCACCAACTTTATGTCTCAGCTGCTACTCCCACTCCTTGAGCTGCCTCCCTCTAAGCTGTTTGTGCTACCCGCCTGTCCCCAAATTGCTTCCTCATTTCCCATGCTAAACAAACCATGTGGCATAGTTTCCAGTTAATCACTCTACTGTTAGGGGGTCAATATCAAAAACGTTCCAGACAAGGGACTTTGGTTGCTGCCAATGAGGGAGGAGCAAGATGGTCCTGGCTGCATCTCCTCCTCCTCCTCCTCCTCCTCCTTGTGGTGCACAGGTAGTGGTGGTGATGATGGTGGTACAACAGCTGGCTAAGCCGGAGCTTTCTTTGTTGTTGGTGGTGGTGCCCTTACTTCATTTTGTTGCTGAGAATGCTGCGTTGTGTGTGTGGGGGGGCTGGGTTCTGCTGCTGCCTCCTCCTACTGCCAGTGCCATGGGCCGGACTGGAAATGATGCAGAAAACATGGCATCTCCTATCTGCTGCCTGCAACCCACTCTCCTCCTGACCATGCCCACTCATTTTAAACCCCCAAAATACACAGGGTAAAAAGACAGTAAAAAAAAAAACATGCTAAAAGAAGTAAAAATAGTACAAATAAAAGTGTTCTGAATAAAGAAAATAACAGCTAAAGAACAACTAAACAAAGACTCACAAACTGTACAGTAACAATAAGACCAAAAACAAACAAAAAGAAAGCTGATTTTTTTTTTTTGTGGGGCTATGTTTTACTGTGAAAAGAACAGATCTGTCCCTTTCCACTCACTAGCTCAGACTGCAAAGTGAAACTAAAGATGAGTCAGTACACAGAACAGTAGCATGTGATGCTGACATCACGTGGGTAGCCACTTGGGGACCAGAGATCATTGTACGGTGTGGTTCAATTTAATAACTGGCCCAGACTCAAACCACACTATAATGAGGGTCCAGCGAACATACAAAAATAACCAGCAGATAAAGGCCTTGTGACCTATCAAGTCTGCTCGATTGTGCATCTAGCAGCCCTTATTCTACAGCTGCTCCTCCCTCCCCTCCCTTCCCCCCCTCCCGTGACCCTCCCTCTTGCCCAGTCCCAGACCCTTTTGAAACAGCCCATTGTTCTACAGGATACCACTTCTGCGGTAACACATTCCATCTGACCACCACCCTTTCCATAAAAAGTATCTTCTCATCCCCCTCCTGATCCTTCCTCCTCCAGTCTTATATCATGGCCTCAAATGTCCTTCCCATCTCTTACTTTGAAAAGCCCCTCCATATCCATCTTGTTTATTCCTTTCATGTACTTGAAGGTTTCAATCATATCCCCCCATCCCTTCTCTCCTCCACTAAGTACATGTTCAATTCCTTCAGCCTACACTCGTATGGTAAGTCCCCAGGCAATAGATCATCTTTGTTGCCCTATGCTGTACCCCCTCCAGTAACTTGATGTCCTTCTTCAGATACCGGGCACCAGAAATGCATGCAGTACTCAGGTGTAGCCTAACCAGTGATCTATACAAAGACAGAATCACTCTCCTCCTTGAGGATACCCTAGCAACACAACCCAGCATTTTGTTGGCCTTTGCAGCTGCCTTTCTACATTGTGCAGAGTTGTTCATCAATCCCATAATGAGCACCCCCAGATCCTTCTCCTTCTCCTCCTCTGTTATGGCTAGCTCCCCCCAAGCTGGTAGCTCCTCCTTGTTTTTTTTTGCCCCAAATGCAGCACCTTGCAATTCTTGGCATTGAACCCAAGTTGCCAGGTGTCCAACCAGGTCTCCAGTTTTGCCAGATCATCTTGCAGTCCCTGGCAACCCTTTGTCATCCACCACCACACCCAGCTTGGTGTCATCAGCAAACAAACTGATCCTGCTTTTGATGCCCTACAAAATGTCTGTAATGAATACTCCAAACAACACTGGTCCCATCACCGAGCCCTGTGGAACTCCACTTGTCACCACCCTTGGGGATGAGACCTCCCCAACCACCACCACTCTCTGTAGCCTTCCCTGCAGCCCGTTCACTACCCATCCCACCAACTTCACACCGGCCCTATACTCTCAAGCTTACTTCCTAGTCTCCCAGGTGGCACTGAGTTGGATGCCTTACTGAAGTCCAGGTACAGGACATCCACTGCATGGCCACTGTCCAATTGCCTAGTTACCCAGTGATAGTACTTCACCAGGTTGGTCTGGCAGGATCTGCCAGTGACAAAGCCATGCTGCCTACTGTCCTGCAGCCCATTGGCCTTCAGAAGGGACACCAGCCCCTCCTTCAGGATTGTCTCCATCAGTTTACCCACGATGGATATGAGGCTCAACAGTCAAGTGTGCCTACAGGTTTGTTACTGTTTTGTGCTTACAGATTACTGCTGTAATCTTCTCTGATTCAAACTGTTTTTGAAAGGTATATCTTCCATTACTGCTTTATTTTTCTCTGTAGCAAAGTGTTTTTTGTAGGCTATATCTTCTGTGAAATTGTTACAAGTGGTGCTTACAGGTTTTACAGTTTTATTTATCATTAGGCTAAGCTTTCAGGGCTACTGCATTTGTTGTTAGTTGATTGTTTCTGCTCTTACCTCCTTGTTTCTTTCATCCATGGTTCTTCTTTTTCACTAGGGGTCAGTCCTGGGGCCAGTCCTCTTCAATATCTTCATCAGTGACATTGCAGATGGACTGGAGGGTAAGGTTTGTCCATTTGCGGATGACACCAAGATCTGCAACAGAGTATATGATCCAGATGGGGTGGGCAGAATGAGAAGAGATCTGGATAAACAGGTAAACTGGTTGGAAAAGTAGCAATTGGAATTTAACGGAAAGAAGTGCAAGCTAATGCACATAAGGAAGAGAAAACCTGAAGCTACTTATAGGTTAGGAGAGGAGTTGCTAGCAATCACAAGGGAAGAAAGAGACTGGCATCATCATCACAGGTGACCTGAAATCATCCAAGCAGTCCATGAAAGCAGTAGGTAAAGCTAGAAGGATGTTGGCATGCATTAGTAGGGTATCACAAGTCACAAGAGGGAGGTAATAATCCCTCTTTACAAGACACTGGTTAGGCCCCATCTGGAGTATGGCGTGCAGTACTGTAGGCTGCACCTGCACAAGGACATTAAAAAAATGGAGGCAGTTCAGAGAAGGGCAACCAAAATGGTGCAGGGACTGCATCAGAAAACATATGAGGACAGATTAATGGAGCGCAATATGTATACCTTAGAGCAAAGGAGGGAGAGAGGTGATATGATTAAAACATTCAAATATCTTAAGGGCATTAACAAGATGAAGAATTCTAACATGTTTCAATATAAGAAAAATAGCAGGACAAGAGGACACAGCATGAGATTAGCAGAGGCCGATTAAGAGAGTAATGTGAGGAAGTTCTTTTTCACAGAAAAGGTTGTAGATGCATGGAACAGCCTACCTCAGGGTGTGGTGGACATGAATACAGTGCAGGGCTTCAAACAGGCATGGGATACACATAAGGGAGCAATACAGATGAATATGAATAGATAGGCCATTGTCAGAGTAAAGGCCTATTGTACATTTATATGGTAGAAAAAATGGGCACACTGGATGGGCCTTGTGGTTCTTATCTGCCGTCAACTTCTGTTTCTATGTTTCCCCGGTCCATCTTTGGGTCCGCTGTTATGGAGGGTACCTCGTGAGCCATTCTCTAATCCTGAGGTACACACCCTGAGTTCAGTGAGGCATTGAATAGGTCTGCCAATGGCCCCACCAGGACCTCTGCCAGCTTCCTCAGAACCCTGGGTGAATGCCATCTGGCCCTGGTGCTTTGTCCACCCTCAGTGTCATCAAGCCCTCCAGAACCCTGCCTCTGTGATTTCGTCATCTGTCACCCCCTCCCCCTCTATTTCTGCCCTTCCACTCCCTTGGGTGTCTCCCTTCCCCTTCTCTTTAGTAAATGCTGAGCAGAAGTAGTCATTTAGCACTTCTGCCTTTTCACCCCCTGCTTCCACCCAGCCCCTCTCCCTCTTTATCCTTACTATATGGTCCTTACAGTTCCATTTATCCCTGATGTACCTGAAGAAGCCCTTCTCCCCCTCCTTAATGTCCTGCACCAGCCTCAGCACCTTATATGCCTTGGCTGCCCTTACTGCCGTCTTCACCTCCTTCGACTCCTTCAGGTACTCCTCCCTGTCCTTGCCCCTCCTTGTCCTTTTTTAACTCCTAAAGGTGGCCTTTTCATCCTTACCTTTTCCAGCACCCCTTTGCTCACCCAGCTAGGTTTCTTTTCCCTTGTCTTCTTACTCTGGGCCTTACTGCAGGTTTTTGCTGCCTCCACTGTCCCCAGCTTTATGAGCTCCCAGCTCTAGTTAGCGTCAATGCTATGTTAAATTTTGGCCAGGTACCCTTTTACTACTTCCCCATCCTCCTGAAGTTGGTCCTCCTGAAGTCCAGCACCTCATGCTGGATTCCACCTTCCTTACCCATATTCAGCTTAAACCATACTGAGTGGTGGTTGCTCCCTGCCAGCAGTTCTTTTACCCTCGGTCCCCTCACAAACTCCCTAATAACCAGCATGAGGCCCAGGGTGTTCCATAGCCTGGTTGGTTCCCTGACCATTTGCAGCAGGAAGCTGTCCTGGAAGGCATCCAGCAGTACCTACTCCCTTCTATTCTTGCTGGATGGGGTACTCCAATCCACCCCCAGCATGTTGAAATCCTCCACAATCACCACACTCCCCTTCCCACAGGTCTTCCTGATCTGTCCTGCCAGTTCCCTGTCTAACTCTTCTGACTGTGAGGGTGGCTATATATCACTCTATCCTGAGAGTCCTATTCTTGGAATCATGGATCTGCATCCATAATGTCTCAGTACTGCCCTCCTCCTCCCCTTCCTCCCGTATACACCTCAGTCCTTCCCTCATACAGCACCACCACCCCTTCCCAATCACTCTTGACTCAGGAGGGCCAATTTGAAGAAAATGGGAGAATGCCTCATGGAAGTCCTAGCAGGGATAGGCAGGAAACTGGGGGAAGTAGATTAGTAGAGGAACAGTGGGCAAAAACAAAGGAGAGCACTGGGAAGACAACTAACCTCTGTGTCAGGGAGGTTAAAAAGGGTAAGAGAAAAAAGAGACTGCTATGGTTCTCTAAGGAAGTAGAGGAAAAATTAAAGGTAAATAATCTGGCATTTAGAAGGTACAAGTCAACACAGAAGGAAGAGAATAGGGAGGGTTATCAGGAGAAACAAAGGGAGGCAGGGAAAGCAGTTAGGAGCGTGAAGGCACAAACAGAGGAGAATATTGCGAAGTTGGTAAAAAATGGGGATAAAACATTCTTTAGGTATATAAGTGAAAAGAGGGAGCACAAGGAAGGGATAGTAAGGCTAAAAGGAAAAGGAGGGGTTTATGTGGAAGAGGACCAGAAAAAAGCAGACATATTGAACAAGTACTTGTGTTCAGTATTTTCAAAGGAAGGGGTAGGTGATGGGCCACAGATAAGGGAAAATGCCATTAAAAGAAGGGAGGTGGACACTAGTCCTTTTACAGAGGAGAGACTCCTCAAGGAACTAGCACAACTAAAAGTGGACAAGGCAATGGTGGCAGACAGGGTAAACCCTAGGATACTGAGGGAGTTTCAGGAGGAGCTGACTGCACATCTGACAGCCCTGTTCAACCTATCACTAGATACAGAGGAAGTTCTGGGGAACTGGAAGATGGCAGTTGCGGTCCCACATCACAAAGGTGGGAATAAGGGCAAGGCAGAAAACTACAGACCTGTCAGCCTGACTTCAGCGGTGGGCAAAGTAATGGAAACACTGCTGAAGGAAAGGATTGGGAATACCTTGTGACCAGTGGATTACAAGATCCGAGGCAGCATGTGTTCACAGGGAGGGAGATCTTGCCAAACAAACCTGTTTGAGTTCTTTGACTGGGTGACCATTGAAGTGGATCAGGATGTGGCAGTGGATGTAGTCTACCTGGATTTCAGTAAGGCCTTCAACATTGTTCCACACAGAAGACAAGTAAACATGCTGGGCAGCCTGGGAGTGGGTCCAAAAGTAGTAAAATGGGTACAAAGTTGGTTAAGAAACAGGAATGAGAAGGTGGTGGTAAATGGGGTTCACTCTGAAGAAGGCACTGTAACCAGCGGGGTGCCACAATGGTAAGTACTGGGCCCGGTCCTCTTCAATGTATTTATTAATGACATTGCAGGAGGGCTAGAAGAGAAAGGATACCTGTTTGTGGATGACACAAAAATCTGGGACAGAGTATACACACTGGGGGAGATGGACAAAATAAGGGATGATCTGAAAAGGCTGGAAGACTGGTCAAGGGTTTGACAACTGGGCTTCAGTGATGCACATGGGACACAGAAACCCAAGGGCAACATACCAATTGTGTGGGGAGGTATTAGCAGACACAGAACAAGAAAGGTACTGGGGGAGAGGGGTCATCATATCTGATGACTTGAAGGTTGCAAAGCAGTGTAATAAGGAAGTAGAAACAACTAACAGAATTTTCAGGTGTATAGGGAGGGGTATCACCAGCAGAAAGAGAGAGGTAGTGTTACTCCTGTGTAGATCAATGGTGAGGCCCACCAAGAGTATTGTGTCCAATACTGGAAGCCCCATCTCTGAAAAGACATAGAACGGGTGGAGGCAGTACAGAAGAGGGCAACCTAAATGATGCAAAGTTCAGAAAGCAGTGCAGCCACAGTCCTAGGAAATACACATAGAAATCTGCTGTGATTGAGCTGAAACTCAGCATTTATTCTGTGAAAATTCAGTACAGCAGTATAGTGATCATCCAAAGCAGAAAGCCCCTCGTGCCTCAGCATTCAGACTTCCAAGGGGGCCAGAATGATGCATGGTCTCCATCAAAAGCCCTATGAGGAAAAACTCAAGGAATTAAATATGTACTTTCTAGCAGAAAGGAGGGAAGGGGGACATGATAGAAATGTCCAAATAGATCAATGTTATTAATAGGATTCAAGAGTAGCATTTACATAAAAATAGATACTAAAGGTCAAGGGTCATGACATGAAGGCTGGGGGAGACTCAGAGGGATGTGAGGAAATACTTTTTCATGGAATGGGTGGTGGATGCCTGGAATGGGCTCCCAGAGGAAGTGGTGGGTACTAAAGCAGCAGCAGGATTCAAGCATGCATGGGATAGACACAAAAGGACTATAGTAATAGGGCTGGTGGGATAAAGCCGGAGATCAAGAAAGGTCTGTGGTGGGACATTAGGTAGGGAATTTAAGGCAGACTAGGAGGGCCAAGAGGTCCTTACCTGCTGACAACGTCCATGTTTCTATGTTTCTGTGTGACCCACAGAAGTTGTTTCTATGTGACCCCAAGCACTAGTTTACCACCAGTAGCCTCATTTTGAACAGACTTTACCTTACTGTCTTAAAGTCGAAGTTACAGATGAAGTCACTGGTGAAGTTAATAGGCGAATTTACAAGCTGATGTAAAAAATTTGTGGATTGTTTTGCAGAGGCAGAGTTGGTAATTTCGCTTGAACTTCAATGCGAATTAAAACTTCTCAACATCTTTAGTTTTCACCATCATTTGCAACAATGTCCAGTCCATCCACAAGTACTATTTCCCTGGTACTTTGTTTAAATACACTTTCTATGCAGTTACAGCCAATGATACAAAGAGGCTACTGGTGGTAAACAAGTGCTTGGGGTTACCAACTTTGCCTCTGCAAAAACAATCCACAAATTTTTTACATCAGCTTGTAAATTAGCCTATTAACTTCACCAGTGACTTCATGCATGCATCTTCTGCTTACCAATCTCCACTCCCTAGGTTTCTTGACTGGAGTTGTAAACTGGTTCCATAGCTACCTCTCAAGCAGATACCAAACTGTGAAACTCAACTCGGCCACCTCAGAAAAAGCAGTCATCAATGTTGGTGTACCTCAAGGATCTATCCTCGGTCCCCTCCTCTTCTCGATTTTCATTAACAACATTCCTCATAGCATATCCTTTTGTTCATCATTGCTATATGCTAATGACCTTGTACTTTACACTAGCTCAGACAACGTTCACTCTATTAACCATAAGCTCTCTATGGATCTACAAAATATTCAATCCTGGATCACCAAAAACAAGCTCATTATTAACGCTGGAAAGACTAAAGCCATGCTCTTTGGATCCCCTGTTAAACTAAAGCTGTGCTGTAAATTTTCCAGGTCACCTGGGCTGGGTTCCCATTGGAGATGGAAACCTCTTTTAAATATCTAGTTGTCTTACTGATGAATCCCTCACCTTTGACACCCATGTTACCTCAATTTGTAAGGCTGTAAATGCAAAACTCAGCTTAGCCTACAAAACAAGCCATATTCTTACCCCGACCGCTAGGACAGCCATTGCTTGAGGAATCCTGCTTCCCTCACTTTCTTATGGATCCGCAATCTATACTAATGCTTCTAAGGCTACTCTTCATAGGTGGGACACAACCTATAACAACATATGCCGTTACGCCTCTGCATCCTCTAGACTAAAACATTACTGCCTGCTGTACTCTGACCTGAAGTGACCATCCCCCATTGCACACCGTCTCCTCTCCCTTGGGAACCTTCTGGATAGTGTACTGCGATCACGTATGCCCACTTATCTAGCCTCCCTGCTGACCCCTCAGCCCATCTCCACGGTCTCTGATCAACTGACTTTTCCTTGATTTGCATCCCCAGATGTAGAACAACCAAAGGGAAATCAGGCTTCTCGCAAGTAGGCCCCTCCTACTGGAACTCGTTGCCCCTAGATGTATGCCTTGCCCCTAATCATGCCACCTTTAAGAAGAGGCACCACTCCCTCTTCACCGCATGCTCTCATTGTACCTGCTTCAACCCTCCATAGATCTTGACTCCCTCTGTCCTGACTGCCCTTGTTATCTATGCACCCTGACACTTTTAGCCTCCCTTTACCTCTCTCCCTGCATCCTACCATTAACATCCTCTCAGGTTTAGCTGGATGTAACTTTACCCTGTTGTTATATTTACTTTCTTGTATGCATCAAACATTGTGATATTACTATGTCAGTCTTCATATGAGCACTTATCTCCATTTGTATAATTTATACCTTTACTTGCCTTGTACCAATCTGTCTAAATCTTGCCTCACTCTCTTGGTGTGATGTATTGCATATCTCCTGACACTGTATGCTATGTAATTGTATCTCTCTGTGTTGTTAACCTCCCGGGTCGTGCCTGAAAATAGTCATTTTTGTGTCTAGTGCACTTACCCAGTTATCAAAAAATAAATAAATAAAATAAATAAATAATACAATAAATAAATAAATATTTCTAGATTGTTTTTTGATATTTCTTAAGAGATTCTCTCTGGTGGCCCACAGTGGTACTGCAGGCAGGGATGGAATTTCTCTAGAGATATCACAGAAATTTCAGGAATATCTGACCATGTCATTGGCTGCAACTGTAGCATTCAAGACCAATTTACTTTATGTAAAAATTGTTGCAATGATTCAAACGCCTTCTGAAATTTAAGCTGAACCTGATTCAGTACTTTTCTTTTCACATAGATTATAGCATAACCTCACACAGATGATATTGTACAGCAGTGTCCAGAAAAGTAAGGTTATTCATGCATACATTACATAATAAGGGGCCCAATGTATACATTAAATAATAAGGGGCCCATGATAAAGCCCTGATGGTCTCCAGATACAGTATGGCATAATGTCAGCTGGAACCCATCCAATGACACTTGCTGCAATGATACTCCTCGGACCATGTTATAACTTCAGTTGATAATTGAAGGGCCCGCCTGTAATTCAATGGGCAGGGATTCCCTCTATAAAAAATACCTACACGCTCAGCCCCTCCTGTTTAGCATTCACAGTTTGAGTGCTGGGCCGGGCATGTGGTTCTTTCCTTCGCTGGTGCTTACCTGCTGCCTTGTTCATTTGCCAGCGCTTTTCTTTTCGCCGCTTGTGGCAACTCTTTGGCGCTTCTCTGCCATATCTCCTCCTCGCTCCCCCCCTTCTCTGCCTCCACGGATTCGGGTGTTGGTTTCCTGGTTCGCTCTCCTTCTCCTCTCCTCTTCCATGTCACCCGCCCTTTCCAAGTTCATCAGGTTGCTTCCTTCCTGGCCTGGCTGCTGTTTGGTCCATACTGCTACTGGCTCCATCATTTGCCGTGCCACTTTCCTAGTGGTTCCTTGCTTGTTTCGCTCTTCTGGATTCCTTTCCTTGACTTACCTGCAGTTGTCCTGGACTCCCTTTGGTCATTCCTCTGGGGATCCCTGCTGGTTTCCCTCATATATATTCCGGCTTTGGGCTGTGTTGTTGCCATTCCTGTTCCAGCTCCTAGCCTCCTGCCTGTACTTCAGCTCATTGGTAGCCTCCATGCATCCTCCTGCTCCACCTAAGGACCCCCTCATTCCTCAGAAGAAGTCTGCAAAGTCTAAACACTCTTTAAAAGACTAGACCGTTTCTCATCTCCTGGCTGAATTGAAGACTCTGGGGATCCCTGTTCCTGCTGGTGCCAAGAAGCAGGAACTGTATGATTTATGGCTCGAGAATCAGGATCTCAATACGCATCCTATGCCAGCCCATCCTGCTATCCCTGCTCCTGATGCCTTTGCTGAATTGAAGGATCAGATTTCTCATCTAGCTTCTTCTGTGTCTGATATTTCCAATCACCTGGATGTTATGGAATGTTGCCAGGTTCCGGCTGCCCCTCAGTCTGCTCCAGCCCAAATACCTCAACCGTCTCCTTCCATGCCTGCCATTGCTACCACCTCAGGTATTCTATCTTCAAGTTCCTCTGTGCCTGCTGTCTCACCTGTTCATCTAGTTCCCGCTCATCTCTGCAAGGATATCATCGAAGGGAAAGATGTCAATCTTATCTCATTGCTTATTTTTTCTTTATAATTTAAAGTTTATTGATACATTTTCCACCATAAAAGGCAGCATTAAGTAAGAATGACAAAGGCTCACTGATACATTGTGAAGAGGTAGCTGCCAACCCACCCTACCATCCCCATACTGCAGTAACCCAGCCTTATACCCGTGGATGCCGAGCACCTAGCTAAAAGCCATACAGGAACATGAAACCTAGGATGGGTTTAGCTTAAAACAGAGAGATTAATGAGTGGAGGGGATCCCAAATTTTGGTATAAGCTGCCAGTCTATTATGAAGACTAGCAATCGCTTTTTCTGTACGCAGGTTGGATAAAACTTCTCTTACCCATTCCTGGAGAGAAGGGGAGGACCTGTCTTTCCAGTGATGTTGAATTATCTTCTTAGCTGATAGGGCAATCATGGAAATGTGGAACTTTCGCATCTTGACTCTGATAGAAGACAGGTCCCCCAACAAGTAAATCTCGGGAATGAAATATTCATGGAGGCCCAACAGTGGATCTAAGGAAGTTTGGATTGAATCCCAAAAGGGGGAAATTTTTGGGCAGGACCAAAGCATGTGAAAAAGTGTACCCTCTTCCTGTAAACATTTGTTGCACATGTTAGAGTTTAGGTAACCCCACCTGTGCAATTTGGCTGTGGTATAGTATAGGTTATGCAATATATGGTATTGTATGAGGCGCAGTCTATCTTGAGAAATAAATTTATGACATGAATTCCAGAGAGAGTGCCAATCCAATTGAAGTTGAGGGAGAAAACTACTCCAAAATCTTGAAGGCCCAAATGGACCCCCAAACTTTTTATGAAACAAAACCTTATATAGTTTGGAGATTGCACCAGAGGAGCCAGAGAGTGAGGAAACCTCAGGTGTCAGAGAAGAGATAGTCTGGGAAGGGGGAGTACTTCCCAGGGTAATTACAAGTAAGTGTTTCAATTGTAGAACTTTGAAATAGGAAGAAACTGGGATGAGAAATTTCTTAATCATCTCTTCCACTGATAACCAATGCCCCTCTCCATCAGTAAAGGCCAGGAGCTTCCCCTCTCCCAATTGAGGCAACCAATGATGGGAAATCTGAATCTTGTTAATAGTGAATGATGGAGAATTTCAAATGGACTGGGCCAGGTCCAGATAAGGGGAATACTGCAAAAAGGAACACATTTGGAAATAGACCTTTAAAGAGGTCCTTATTATGGGACACTCTTCGGTCACACTTACTTGGGATAACCTGAGTAAGAATTATGCAAGAGGGTCAAAGTTTTTGTCCTTAATTGCATCCAGTTCTATTTTAAGCCAAACCAGTTGCACTTCTTGTGGGCCGGAAGATACCCATCTCAAACATTTTGCAAGGTGACTAGCCCAATAATATAAGGCCAGATGGGGAATTTGCAAACCCCCTCCAGTTTTGGGGCTGCCAACTTATGATAAGCCAATCGAGGATACCTAGCAGCCCAGATAAATCTAGTGAAGACACTTGTATCTTTTTGAACCAGAGTAAAGGAATAAAGGTGTTGAGAAGGGACAATGGGTAGAAGATCCTAGGAAATATGTTCATCTTAATTATATTGATCTGGCCCCATAGAGAAATAGGAAGTTTAGACCACCTCTCAAGGTCGTGAATAATCACTTGCAATAGGAATCCAGATTCTCCTTAAACCATGCTAGAGGGTTACGGAAAGTTTAACACCCAGATATTTAAATGACCTAGAA
This sequence comes from Neoceratodus forsteri, assembly GCA_016271365.2. NCBI lineage: Eukaryota > Metazoa > Chordata > Ceratodontiformes > Ceratodontidae > Neoceratodus > Neoceratodus forsteri. Next base: position 394,066,902 of record CM028135.1, on the reverse strand, counting down.
GTCCAGCAAAACCAAAAGGACTGATGTCACTTTTGAAAACTTTATGGTTTAATGGAAAAATAGGGACTTACTAGGATTCAATTTATAATTGGACAAATCTCTAAACCTTGCTATTTCCCTTAGCAAAGCCAGAACTGAGGACACCAGATGAGACAAATGTATTAACAAGTCATCCACATATGCAGTGACTTTAATTTCATGCCGCCATTCTCACACCCTGTATAGAAACATTATTAAGAATATTTTGAATAAGAGGTTCCAAATATAAGTTAAATAATAGAGGAGAAAGGGGCATCCTTGCCTCGTACCTAGTGAAGTGAAAAGGGCTGGGAGAAGGTCCCATTCATGGAGATTCTTGTTGTGGGATTTTTATGAAGTATGGAGATCCAGGAGATAAACAGAGAGGTAAAGTGGAAAGCCTCCAGAGCATGGAACAAGAAGTTCCAGTTCACTCGGTCAAATACCTTCTTGGCATCCAGGGAGACCAAGCCCACAGGAAACTCTGCATCCCTGGTAGCCAAGAAGACATGTGGCAAGGTGTGTAAGTGATCGGAGGATGAATGCCCTTTCATAAATCCTACCTGATTTGTACCTATTAACCCAGGAAGAACTACTGTTAGCCTATTAGTTAGTATTTTAGAGAGAATTTTAATATCCTGATTTAAAAGTGAGATAGGCCTGTAACTTTGAACCAGTTCAAGGTCTTTATCAGGTTTGGGGAGCAGAACAATCAGGGCCTCATAGAGGTGCAGATCTTTTCCACCCCAGATAAGATATGCTGAAATAAACGGCCAAGTATTGGTAATAGGAGGTCTCGGAAGACTTTATAAAATAGAGAGGAAAATCCATCTGGACCTGGGACCTTATCTGCTGGTAGTTCACTAATAACATTAGCAAATTTCCTCCTGGGAGATAGGGACAACCAGAGAATCTCTGTACCGATCAGAGAGAGGGGGCAAATGGGAATCTTTTAAGTAATGCTCTAAGTCCTCAGGGCAAGGGGGTGCTCCATGTCACTGTACAAATTTGTGTAATAACTGGCAAATTCTTGAGCTATTTCAGTGGGAGATACTTTAAAAGATCCATCTGCCAGTGCCCTGATAGGAGGGATAAATGTCATTGATTCCTGTTGCTTAATATGCAGTGTTAGTAGGCATCCCACCTTTCCCCTGATCAGTATAGCTAGCCCTGGTATGGATAATAGCTAGTTCTGCTTTGTCTCAAGTAACTCCAAGTATTTATCTTTCAGCTCTAGGAGTTTTCCGTATATCCTCATCTAAGGGATTAGTCGAAATTAACCTCCAGAGATCTAATCTGGGTTAATAAGGATTTTAGTTCCTTCTCCCATGCCCTTTTCCTACCAACCGCAATACTGATAAGTATCCTCTCATGAAGGCTTTAAAAGCCCCCCACAAAATATCCGGCTTTGCACTATCTAATGGATTTAATGAGAAAAAGGATTCTATTTGTTCCCTTATGAGTTTACAATATTTAACATCCTTAAGGAGTTGGTCATTAAGTTTCCATCTGGTTTCCTATTAGGTAATTTAAGCAGTACCAAGTTACATACTACTAATGAATGATTAGAGATTGGACTGAGGCTGAATCGAGAGGTCTTAACCCAGGCAATAGGCACTGAGAAATGAGTATGTAGTCAATGCGGACTGCGCAGGGTGTCATAGACCTGAAGGTAAACTCCTAGAACTGGATGTAAAGCACGCCAGACATCACAGAGACCACATTGATCTAATAAGTCATTGAATGCCTTCTACCCAGAGGAGACCCTCCCAAACCTCTACCCAATCTATCTAGATTAGGGTCGAGCACTTGATTGAAATCTCCCCCTAAAATAATCTTAATGGGAAGCATTGGAAAATGATAGATATAAGCCTCATAAAGAATCCTGGGTCGTCCAAATTAGGGCCATAAATACTGCCCAATAATATTGGAACAGACCAGAGGGTACCTTTAACAAGAGTAAACCTTCCCTCAGGATCTTTAATAACCTGTGTAGAAACAAAAGGAATACCCCTGTTAACCATGAGCATGACCCCACAGCTATTTGTAGATCCCTGGGCACTGTAAATCAATCCCACCTGCTGCCTCCTTAACTGTAAGGCTTCCACTTCTAGTAAATGGGTTTCTTGTAAAAAAGTTATCTGCTAGTTGAGTTAAACTTAAATGTTTAAGAACCTCATATTGTTTATGCTTCTTTCTGATCCCTTAACATTCCAAGTTGCAAATGTTATCTCATTAGCCATCCAGGAAAAGTAGTTGGACTAAAACAATTGTGCTTAGCACACAGGATGTATATCCCCTGTAAACATACCCTCAGGATTACTGCAATAAAACCCGCCCTCCTCCTAACCCCCCCAAGAATAAATCCCACTCATCTCCTCCATCCCCCCACCCTCCAACCATACCCCAATTCTCGCCCTCCCTCCACCTACTGAACTGTCACAAGCAACGTTCAGCACAGTACTGGTGCTTTTCCTTCTACTCCACCCCCCGATAATGTCCCCTAATACTAAAAACTATTACACTCAGATATCCATATATTAGGAACCAAACAGTACTAATTATGCCACAAGAAAGAGAGAGCAATCCTGGGCTTTCACCTCGATCTCACCAAAGTATAAGCTTGCAGGGAATTTATTTTAAAGGGGCCACAGTGAGATCCGTGCACCACCCAAGTGATCATGGTAACCAGAACAGAATCGAGAAGGAAGCAGGAGCTGTGCTTGCTATGCATGGTGACCCAAGTAAAACCAATACCAGACCAGGAACCCCCTGAGGGGGAGATAGCTGCAGCACAGATTGAGAGCGGGAATAGAGAAAAAGGAAAATGTAATCACACCACCAGAGGGGAAGGCGTAACAAGTGCCTCTACCCACAAGTAACCTGCCTCCCAATGCACAGGCCCTCCCTGTGAAAATTGACAGTGCTGCGCACAAACCGAGTGGTAAGGTACTATTAAATCCCCCTCAAGTTAAGGGTTGTTTCCTTGCGAGTCCCCTATGATTGGAATGCCCTCTAGTGACTGGTTCCATGTCATAACTAGATAAGAATCAAGAATAGAGAAAGCCCAGGACCATCCTAATACCAATCCAGTCAAGAAAAATGCAAATCTGATTCACAACTAATCTAACTTCTCTCTCTCTGTACCCATCGTACAAAACAGCCAAGACTTGGCGCATAATTCCCCCTTAAGCAGGCCCCAAACCCCAAGTGTCCTCTGCTTCAAACCAGTATGGGCCCCCTGTGAATAGAACTGAGAAAAAAGAAAGCCAGGACAGCCCACGGTGATCCCCCCAGTCCAAATCAGCAGGGGAAATTTCCCCAAGTCTTCACACTTGATGGATTTCCCCAAAAGGCAAAATGAAAGTTCCAACTCTCGACTTTGTGCATCTCTCCATACTGCAACAGAGCAACTCAAGAGTCCTTAAAAAGATCTGGCACGCGGACTTAAGACTCATCAGGGCCGCCTCAGGATCATCGTAGCTTTTCCAGGATTCGTTTATTGAGATCTGTAGCCTGGCCGGGTAGCCCATCCTGAACTTCAAGCCTGCCGCAATTATCTTGGAAACAATAGGGTGGAACGCTTTGCATTTCATGCAAACCAAGGCAGGCAAATCTTGTGAAATTCTCAGCTTCATGTTTCCCAGTGAACCTCTTGCAAAGTTCGTACTTTCTGCAGAAAGTGTAGTCTCTCCAAATAGTTCAAAAACTGGCAGATAATGGGGCGGGAGGGATCCCCCGAGGAAGGTTTAGGCCATAAGGACCTGTGAGCTCACTCTATAATGTAACCAGGGCCAAAAAGAGATGGGCCGGCTACTCGCTTAACCAGCTTCTGAACAAATGCCACAATATATTGGCCTTCCTCTCCCTCCGGCAGCCCGGGAATCACAACGCTGTTTCTACGGCTCCAGCCCGCTAGATCTTCAAGCTTAGATTCAAAACAAGATCATTTCTGACACATCGAGACCAGGTCAGGGTCACGATTTCCAAGCTTTTTTTCTATGGAAACTATTCGAGCTGTATTTTCAGAAACAGATAGCGAGACTTCATCCAACTTTCTGGAAAGAGATTTCAAACCATTGCCATTTCCTTCATTTCCTCATGAATGGGTTTAAATTCCTCAAGGAACCTGGAAAGCGTCAAAGGTTCCTGTTCACCAATTTGACTGGGAGGATCAGGCCCAGGCCCACCCGAGGCCCTGGATTTCTTAGAGGCCTTCTCAGGAGTAGCTGAGGGGGGTATGCTTCTGCGGGGCTTTCTTCATGTAAGCCTCCATCCGCCCAAAATATGCCCAAACCAGAGTGCCACAGCAATTAGACAGCACTGAATCTCGAAAACAATAGAAAATAAAAGGTTAGGACATTCGAAAAAGATGATTTAATGATCGGGAGGCAGGAGCTTCTTGAAGGAGCTTCTACTTAACACTCTGCATCACATGATCTCCCCTAATTGCTTATTTTTTCCCACAATACCATTGAAAACAGAGTCGTCTCCTGTGGTGATTTCTCCATTTTCTTCGTTCTAAGGACCCTATGCTTTCCAAGAAACTGACTATTCCTGAATTTGTTTTGGCCTTTAGTATGTTCAGAGACATTTTGTGTTCTGCTTTTCCATCTTGCAGGGAGGAGCTGGATACCTACCTGTATCTAGTTGTTGACCTTGGCATCCGCTATGGTGGTACTCATTTTTTGATTACCATAAATCTTTTTCAGCTAAAGCTGCTGCTGCTCTCTCTCACCTGAATGTCCGACTTCACTGAGGCTGCTTGACAATTAGTTGTTTTGCCGCCATTTTGCTGGCCAACAGGCTCTCACTTGCCATCTCTGGGGCTCCCTTTCCCATGCCGCTTCATTCTGCCCTTTATCCGTACCTGATTCATCTACATTCTGTACTACCACTTCAGGCTCCACTATTACCAGGACTATACGCAATCATAGTGCTATGCCTCGCTTGTCCTACGATAACCATGGTCGTCCTATTACTTTCGTGGCTGGTAGATCTGTCTGTAATAATTTCAATGATATGGGTTGCTCCCTTCATCCCTGCCGTTTGCTGCACATTTGCAGTCATTGTGGTGAAGCTCATGCAAAATCCATCTGCCCTAATTTAAGAAACAGAACCTGGCTATTGCATCATCCTTCTAATCCTGTGAACATCAGCGAACTGTCCCATCTGCTCACCACTCATCCATCTCGCTCTTTAGTGCAGTTTCTCCTCTCTGGATTTACTTTTGGATTCCATACTGGCATCTGTTCTCTTCCTCAGGACTCCTCTGAATCTCCTAATTTGCAAACAGCTCTCACTCAACCAGACTTGGTCTCCTCCCTTTTGCAGAAGGAGTTGGACAACGGATATATCATCGGACCATTTCTCCATCCGCCATTTCCTCTCATTTGTGTCAGCTCTATTGGCATTGCTACTCACAAATTCTCAAGGAAGCAGCGCCTTATTTTCGATCTATCTGCTCCACATGCCACTTACATTCCCAGTATCAACTCTCTTATCCCTTCTCAGGATTTTTCTCTGGCCTATGCCAAGATTGACAACACCATATTGACTATCAAACAAATGGGCAGAGGTGCATGGCTCTCTAAAGCTGACATTGCCGATGCGTTTAAACTCCTTCCTATTCATCCGTTCCCCTTGGCATCTCTATGGCATCAAATGGGAAGATTCCTACTACTTTGCTGTGCGGGTAGTTTTCGGTTGCAAAAGCAATCCGAAACTGTTCGATATCTTTTCTTCTATGCTTTGCTGGTTGTTGTTGAATCATTGTCGGGTAACCTCAGTGATCCACTTGCTTGATGATTTTCTTCTCATCGAACCTCTTTCTGCACCTCCAGCTGCAGCCCTTTCTGCCTTACGCTGTTTATTTCATCAAGTAGCTGTACCTGTCTCAGAGGAAAAGACTTCTGGTCCTGCCACTTCCCTGGAATTTTTGGGCATCATTCTTGATTCCATTTGCATGGAAGCCAGACTCCCTATGGACAAGCTACGCAGAATCAAGACTCTGGTGCTATCATTCTCCAATCGCTCATCCTGCACAAAACACAAACTCTTGTCTCTGCTAGGTTATCTCTCCTTTGCTACACGTATAATTCCTCAAGGATGTACCTTCATAGCATATCTGCTTGATCTGCTTCCTTCGGCTTCAGCTCTCCACCATCACATTTCCATTACAGCTACTGAAAAATCTGACCTTGCCATGTGGTTCCTCTTCCTAAACCAATGGAATGGTCACTCTATGTTCTACAAAGACATTTCTCAAGATTTTTCTCCTTGAGTATTCACGGATGCTTCACCTACTCATGGATTTGCTGCTATTTTCCATCAATCCTGGACCTTTTCTACATGGCCTTATGAATTTCTACAATTGCCTGCAGCCACGACCTCTTCCCCTTTATTTGAGATATATCCTGTAGTTGCAGCAGCTTTCACTTGGGGTCATCGCTGGTCTTTGTCTACAGTGTTAATATATACAGATAATCAAACAACAGTAGATATTATTAACAAAGGCAGATCATCTTCTCCTACAATTATGCTATCCTTGAGGAGATCAACATGGCTTTCTCTGATTCATAATTTTTGCATTCAATGTTTTCATATTCCTGGTCATTTCAATACAGCCGCTGACTACCTTTCCCGTTTTCAATTTCAGAAATTTCGTATTCTCCTTCCTACTACGGATCCTCTACCAACTCCAGCTCCTCATTTCAAGAATCTAGTTATGCCATGATTAATTACCTTACTACAGCACAAAACCTCATGTGGTCAGCCTTATCGATCACCACACAATCAGCTTACAAAACAGCCTGGAGAAAATACAATTCATTCTGCTCCATGTCAGCCTCCTCTGCATTTCCGATTTCTCTACCTACCATATTAGCTTTCATGACCTATTGTCATACAACCAGTAAATTATCTTACTCTACCATTCGCCAATACTTAGCTGGCATTCAATTTCACTTTTGCTTACAAGATCCAGCTTCTGTCTCCTTGACATCATATCCTGCAGTTAAACTTATTCTTACAGCAATCCAAAAACTCTCATTCAAAAGGATGCCTACTTGTTTGCCCATCGATGATACCATCTTTAAACAGCTAATTAATCTACTGAAGTCCGAACCTCCTACTTCACACTCCACCATCCTACTTGCAGCTATCTGTCTGGCATTTTATGGATTTCTACGTTGCGGAGAATTCACAGTTTCATCAATTTCTGCAATGTCCTTTCTCAAGGTCAAACATCTTACCAAGTGAGCTGATTACTATGTTCTCCATCTTCCTGCATCAAAATCGGACAGGCTACGAGAAGGAATGTACATTCAATATTTTCCTACAAATACTGCTTGGTGCCCCGTCTACTTCTTGAACCAGCTATGCAGTTTTCATAGTCAATCCGGTCCTGAATCTCCTCTACTAACCTCTCATAATAATGCATCTCTAACCACCAAAGAATTTGTGGATTCAATTTGTTCACTACTACAACTCCTGGGACTTGATCCTTTCGCTTATTCTGGCCATTCATTTAGAATCGGTGCTGCTACCTCTGCCTCATGAAAGAAAGTTCCAGCCTACATCTTTAAACGTCTGGGAAGATGGACATCTTCTTGTTTGGAGGAGGTGGATACTCTTCTTTTTGGGCCTTCCAGCTATCAGCTCATACTCAAGATGGGAACAAGAAAGACCAAAACAATCAATATACAAGTGGCACCAAGCACAATTCATAACATTATTCCCTCACAGTGAATCCTAATGTAGTCAGCATATTCAAAAGTGTTTTATGGTTAATAGCGTCCATAGCATTCAACAAATCTATGAAGATTACTCCCACCGTTAATTTATCCTCCATTGCTTGATGAATGTCCCAAACAACCTTAACCATGGCAGTCTCTGTGATATGTTTTTCTCTGAAACTTGACTGGTGTGGGTTCAGTCCATGAATGTTTTTAACTAACATGACCCTACTTTTACCATTTTTTACTATTTTGGATATTATCAGGACCAGGGAAATTGATGTGTAATTGGAAATTTCAGTTTTTACTACAGACTTAAATGTGAGGATTACTTTAGTGCTTTCCAAGCCACTGGACACTTGCAAAGTTCTAAAGACATATTAAAAAATAGCTATAAGGGGATATGCAATAACAGGTGCCACAAATTTTAATGAATTAGTAGAGAGGATGTCCAGCACAGTGGCTTTAGAAAAATCCAATTGTAATAACTCAGGCATCACATCTTCTATCTTCTGACAACTGTATATTTTTGAGTTTAGCTTCAAAATGGTGGGGGGGGGGCAGAAAAGTTCTTTTCCAACAAGTTGTGTAATTGGGTAATCCAATTTTTCTTTTTATTTACTCCAGCCCTGATGTTTTGCACTTTCTAGTGCTTTTTCAAAGGGCATTGTTGTTCTGTAATTTATAATACATTATTTTAATAAATAATTTTTTGTTCATTTTATAAACATCAGTAATTAATCATTCTTTCGAGTTTGCTCAGTTTTCAGCACTGACAGTGAGGGTCAATTTTGGTGTCCTCCCCTCCCCCTTGGGTTGTACTGTGCCCAGTCACAGATGTGCTATCTGCATTGGACCTAGTCAGATTTATCTCCCCCTGTACCTGTCCCATCCCCTCTTAAACCCATCCACAGGCTCTGCCTTTACCAGCTTCCTGGGCAGCACATTCTATGGCTCCACTACCCTTTCAGTGAAATAGCACCTCCTCTTCTCCCCTCTGAGCCTGCCCCCTACCAGCTTACACCCATTCCCTCCTGTTGTCCCCATTTCCTTCCTTTGGAGAACCCTGACTGGGCCCTCCATATTGATCCCCTTTATGTACTTAAAGACCTCTATCATGTCCCCCCCATCCCTCCTCTCCTCCTGGGTGTACATGTCGAGCTCCCTGAGCCTCTCCTCATTAGTCATCTCCCCCAGACCCTGGATCATTTTGGTGCCCTCCTCTCTAAATGTTTGATCACTGAAATTATTTCTTCCAACAATCACTCACTTTGCAACATAATCTCTATAATTCATCATGGCCCCTTTAGTAAACCACCAGTTTAACTCTTACAGCACCCAGAACCTATGATTTTTCAGAGATGGGCTCTACCCCACCCAACAGAACTCCGAAATCCTAGTTCATACTATGGTACTTGTCAGGACAAAATGGTAACACCCACACTGTGAGTGCACATGCATCTGTTGGGGGCGGGCAGAAGTGCAAATCAAGACATTTTTACCCAAAACAAAATTTGTGCCAAGCCATTTAGAAAATTACTTTCTCTAAATGATCAAAACTAGGACCAATGTCTTTTCCATACTGATATTATTAGTTTAATTCATCTTGAACTATATAGTTATTTAGGTTTCATGCCACTTTTTAGGGACAGTAATAATATATGTTCTAGAAATTTCAGTAAATGATATGCAATGACCAAGGAGTGTGGTCACAGTGAAGGGGTACTGGTGCATTGAGGGGGGCCTCAGATTTCTCCTAGGCCTAAGGCCCCAGGTTGCCTTTATCTGGCCCTGGCTTTTGGTAATCCCCACCTCTATGTGGTTGTTCAGCTACTCCTAGGCCCCAAAAACATAAGGATGCCCCTGTGTGTCCCTCTTGTTCAAAGTGGATGGCTACCTGTGAGGTGTCATTGTGTTGCCTAATGTCCCCTTTGTATTCCTGTATTCTGATTTTACGTGCATGTGTTGTCTGTCCTACATATAAATGGTCACATGGGCACTGCATCACAAATGCAATCTTTTCTGATATGCAGCTTATATGCTGTCTTATTCTGAATATTTGACCTGTATGTGGGTGCCTAAATGTTTCTTTTTTACTGGTGTGGTTACAAACTGAATATCTACCACAGGGTGTCATCCCTGGCTTTAATGGCCCAGTAATACTTGTGTGTCCTTTTTCTCTGGTATCCTAAGCTGTGATTTAACCAGTTTGTTTTTTATAGTAGTCACTTTTTTGTGGATATTAATGGTCTTTCTTTGAATTTCTGAGGTATATTGCTGTTTATTGATAGCAGATGCCAGTGTTTTATTTATGATTTTTTCATTTTTGTGAATTCACCGTTATATTTGGTTGTAAACACCAGTCTTTTCAGATACTCACATTTGTCCTTTGGTGACATTGTGTTGTCCCTAGTTTCCATTTCTATTCTCCTGTCTGCTTGTTCTAGTACAGAATGTTTGTACCCCCTATTTTTGAATCTCAGTATCATGTCTTTCTTCTGTCTGTTAAACTCTGCTTGTCTAGTGCAATTTCTTTTTACTCCTACTGCATTGAGAATAGAGGATGCTGTTAACTAGTTTTCATTCATGAAAACTTTTGCCATGTAGCAGGGTATTCCCGTCTGTTTCTTTTTTGTATAAGTCTGTTATTAAACCTCCCCCTTGTTTTATGATCTTAAGATCAAGGTATGCCTCGCTGTTTCTACTATATGTCATTACAAAGTTTATGCTCACATTGATGTTGTGAAGTGTTTCTTCTGTGTTCTGTCATTTAAAAAAGCCATCATCAATGTATCTGCTCCATGATGTTATATTTTCATGGTATAGAATGTTAGTTCTGTTTAATATGTGTTCCGTTTCAAGATCATGCATGATAGCATTTGCATAGGCTGGAGCCATGGTGCTACCCATGGCTGTCCCTCTTTTCTGAGTATAGTAACGTCTGTCAAACTCAAAGTAGTTATTGGCTAGTATTATTTCTGCCAATTCCTGTATGATTACTGTCTTGGGTTTTGCATTACTTTCCCTTGTATCTAAAATCTTTCCAAGTGTGTTTATGCCTTGTTAGTGCTATATTGACATATATAGGTCCATTACATCTATGGCCACTAAATAATCTTCTTCTGTTACCCCCTGTTGTGAAACTGTATATTTTTGTTGGGCTGGGAGGCATAGGCATCTTGTTTTTACTTGTTTCAGGGGCATTCTCTGTACATGTCTCTGTGCTCATTTTAACAAAGAATTCGTAAAATCTGTTTGCTACTTTATTTCCTATCAGGGGTATGCCACCTTTAGTCATGAAGGTGTTTAGAAAATCTGTACACCTTGGTATGTACAGATTTTTATTAATCTTCAGAAATCATTTGGGTTACGTTTTTCTGTGTCATCAAATGCATCTTTGTAAAATTGCATCCTTTCTTTACTTATACCAGCTGAGTCCCTGTTTCTGGCCTGTCTATAGCCATCCCAATCTCTTTGTGAATTACAATTCTTTGCTTTTTTCCAACATTTACTTTTCACATTTTTGAATCTATACAAACTGCTGTTATCCCTCCTGGCTGTAGATTTCTATCCAAAAATTTTACCAGGCAGTAGAAGCAGCAGCTACAGGGTGTGAACCACCTTTTGGCAGGCATTATTGGATTTGACAAACTTCTTTTTCACTGGGGCATTCTTATCACAGACTTTCAAAAATTCTTGAGAAAAACTTTAAAACAGTATTTGCTGTTGGAGTTAGGCTAGTCCTAACTCAATCCATTGCCTCCATGTCTATCATGAATGCTGTGTAGTTAATGTCTTTTAAAACTCTTTGATATACATGTCTCCCAATACCTAAACGTTTATCTCTAATTCTCAGGCAGCTAATACTGCCATCATAGTGATCATTATGACTGCCACTAAAACACTACTAATCATATAGTTTTTACCTTTTGAAGTAAATATGAAATCTAATACCATAGATGCTGTAGATTCCCTAATGTTAATTCTGGTATAGTTGAATTAATTGAGCTATGCCAATGTTTTCACTTACATTTCCCTGTATGGGAGTCTAATGTTTAATACTAATGTTTCCATCTTTAGTTCAGTAAACAGTCCGGAAAACCATGCAACAGATGACCCTGTGTCTTTGGCTTGTCACTGAAATCTGGTCTCCAGGTAGGCAGGGTTCTGCTCATGGGAGTGGAGAGGTGCCCTGGCACCCATAGGGAGGAACCACTGGGGCCACCCACAGGGTGGGGGCATCTGACTTAAGAAGAAAAGGGAGATGGTCAAAAAGACTGGTGGCCTGTAGTACCCACTCAATCCCCCCCAGCTGAAGATTTCTATCCAAAGATTTTACCCAGCAATAGAAGCAGCAGCTACAGGGCGTGAACCACCTTTTTTGGTAAACTTTACCTGAGCAGGTTTGAGCCTCTAAGATATTTCATTTTATACAGTATTAGTGCTTTAGTACTTGCTGTTGATGCTGCTAATTTGAATTAATCTGAACAGTTTCAGAGCAGTCTGGATTACTCAGTTCTTTATGTTGTTGCTGCTGCCACATTTGCTTCACAAGCCTGCTGCACTTGGCGTAGGTAGGGCATTAGCAGATGAAAGGAAATACTAGGTTGGGGCTGTTTGCTAACAGGAATGCTTGTATTGAGCACCACCATGTCCCCCAGTCCTGTTATTCCAAGCTATTGTCACTTGTGTGCATGGCATGGCAGAGAGCACTATGCAGCCTCATACTTTCAAAGTGAGCGGTTTCTCCTCTGGATCCCTCCCGCTTCCACAGATGAGGTTCTCTGCTTTTTGATTGATGATACAGCTAAGGTTGGATGCTGATGCAGATGAGCAGAGGCCAGAAATCAGACAGGGGATCTCCTAAGAATGCCAGACTATGTGGTCCAGGCAGCTATTTTCACTGGTTAAAGTTGTCTGAGGGGCAGGACAGCTTCCAAGGACATTGGTTTACTTAGGAACATATACATTGGTCCCAAGTATTGGGCAGCCTTGAACAAAGGCAAAGAAAAACCCACATTGTTGTCCAGGGTGGTATGCCAGCCACTTCATGATGTGGCACTGGGTTCACTGAAGGCCAGGAGCAGTGTCCTTAGGATGCTCCTAGTTCTAGGGCAGCAGGGACAGTGTTTCCCGAGCAACTAGCTACAGAAAATAAAATAAAGATTAAATCCGACCGACAAAAGAATGTCCCCTGCCAACTTGGAGTGGAACGGAGCTCCTGAAAAGCACTTTGGGTTCTGCTGCTTATGCATTTAGTTGGGTTTGCTCAAGTCCAGCAACCAAGTACTCTACAGAGTTTCTAACTGTGATGGAAAAATAAACAAGATCCTACCCAAACACACACATAGAGAAATCATACTTCCATTCTTACATTTTAAAAGATTAAGCCTTCAGGAAACAAAGGTCAGAGGAGAAGAAACTGGCTTAGTATGTGAAGCAGTATGTTCATGGACATCACCAGTAATATTTGCATTTAGAACAACCATGTGGACAGACAACTGTGCTGGCTATTAGGGCTGCCTTGCAGTACATCTGTTTCATGCAAGTGGGGGTGTCACTGAGACAGAGGAAAGATTCAGTAATCTCACACTTACTACTAAAAGCTTGTTCTGCCTCAGTAATCTTGTAGCAGTCAGGACACTTCTGGTCAGTGTTATATAAGACATTCTGTTGAAAACTTTTTATTAATTGAATGAACATTTCTTGAGGTAATGGATTACACTTCACAAGAATGGAGACTAGTTTTAAAAAGGCTAACTCCAATCAGTAGGTATGACTCAGAAGACTACTGAGAGCTCACAGACTTGCTGCAAACAACGGTTTCAGTTTTAACAAGTTGTAAGTTCTTGTAGGGCATTAATGTCTAATAGCAGGTAATTTATATAGCATTGCTGGCCTGGGAGAGGAGTGACTTAGCATGCCGTGTGGTTGGTATGTGCATTGTGCATGAGCTAAGCATCACCAGACCACATGGCACGTAGGTTTTGAGTCAGGCTTGTTCATCTTGCCCTGCTTGCAACAGATCCCCCCTCCCCAAACCCCACATCCTGAGGGCTGCTACAAAAAACAACTATGGGGATTTTCCAAAAAATAAAAATGAGAAATAGGAGATAGACATGGGAAGACATCCTCTCAGGATGGGTTGCTGAGAAACAGAGACCACAGCATGCATATGGATTTATTGCAGTAGCTACAGTAACTGCAGTTCTTTAAAAATGGTGCATGAATTAGGCAATTGTGCCATATCAGGCAATCCTCAAGTCATGATTTAATTAGTGACTTAGATTACAACATTCCAGGCTGAGACTAAACTGTTATCACAGTTAAGGTGGTTGAAGGTCACATGCTATGCTAATCCTGACTGATTTCTACTTGCTTTACTGAAAAAAAACACACACACACACATATATCACCATGGTGGGCCCCCAGCAAGGAGCATAAGGGGGGGACATAAAAAGACTGGGCATGGAGGGAGCATTAGTAGGAAACTGGGCTGCCGTGACAGTGCCCTTCCCAAAGAAGGGCCAGGGTACACTTCAACATATTGCATATGACCAGAGCTCCCAACAAAAATATTAACATTGATTTATCTTGGAGAGCAGTGTTTTCTTGCCACTTCAGCCTTTAGCAGTGTAAAAATTCCCAGTAAGCAGAAAAAGACACTAGTTGGCAAGGTGACAGCAGCCACGGAGCTGGAAGTTCAGCTGAGGGCCATGCACACTGGGAAAGGCTGAGCATGGTTGGATGCTTGTTTTGAGGGGTCCCCACTGCATGCAGAGAACCCAACAGCAGAAAAACAGAAGCAGTCAGAATAGGAGCCAGCAGACCCCTCTCCAAACAAGGTAGCCAAGAAACCTCAAAAGAAAGGTAAAGCAAGCAGGGGGGGTTAATATATTGTTTGATGAAGAATTCGGACAGATGGTGATGATAGTGTTCAGATGAGCCCCCTAATGACTCCATCCTGGCTTTATCCTCAGCCAACACAAGGGTGAAGAGTGCCTCAGGCCAGAAAAAAAGCTGAGCAAGACATGGTAGTGGTAGGGAATTCCCAATCCCCCCAACCAACCCAGCCAGAGTAGATCCTGTACATCTGCTCTTTCACAAAAAGCTGGTGAAACCCATGTTTGGCATGCCTTCTCAGATAAAAAGCTGGACAAGCTACTGGAGGCAGTGGTGGATCTTGCAGTGGCAGTTCAGGCCCAGCTGCAGGGGCTGGATGGGATCTAGATGATGCCAGGGCCAGGAGGCAGTATGGCAGCAGTGGCAGCAATGCCTCATACCCCTGGACATTACTTCAGCATAGCCCAGCCAGTGAGATCACATTTTTCTGACAAAGTCCAGCAGCATAGTCACAGGCACAAATAGGTGGACATGTTTTCATTATTGAATTGGCACAAGGACCTGGAGGAAAACATATGAACATACAAACATAAAACAAAGCCAGCAGAATAAGGCTATTAAGTCTATCTAACCTGCTAGAATAACAGGGCCCTCACAATAAGCTACTTACCCTGACCCCCTCCCCAATACACCCGTCCCCTCCATCAGACCCTCAATTGAGGTGAAAAAAAGAGGACCTGGTCAAGAAGAGGGTTCTGGTGACAGGACATTTGAAGACTGGTTGGTGGAATTCATAATTTTTGCCAGTACTATTTGTCAGATGGCTCCCCCAAAAAGTTCCTACCTGTAAGATTATTTGAATAGAATCATGTGTGCACACAGGCATAAATGGGGGAAGGGGTAACTGGAATTTGATGAGGAGGTCTGGTACTGCATGCAGTATGACCCAGCCATGGACTGTGGTATCCTAAATATACATCTACTGATCGAGATCAAGCACAGTGGTAGGGTCCTCCAAACAGACAGTGGGCTACCAATCAAAGTACCCCAGTTCACTGATCTGAGTTGAGTAGGATCCAAAGCAAGCATGTGCTGGGTTAAAAAAGGGATTTGCAAGATGAACCCTTGCAGATTCTGGCACAAATGTTTTTCCTGCAGTCAGCAGTCCCTTCAGCCAGTGCAGACCTGGAAAGCCACCACAAGGAGGGCATTAGCCCTTTCAGAAAAAGTAAGGCAAGCCCAATAACAGAAAGTCTTCCCACTACAGTAAGAGTGGATCAGTTTAGGACTTGGTTTAAGCAGTACCTGGACCATAAGGTGGCCTCTCAGCTGGTGAAGGGAGTCACAGTGGGCTTTAGGATCCCATATGAGGGCCCAAGGTAAGGCTACAAAACCAAGAACCTGAAGTCACCTAGGGATAGAGCACAGGTTGTCCAGGACAAGCTCTGTAAGGAACTGAGGTTGGTCAGGATTAGTGGTCCTTACTCTTCCCCACCTGTGCCTACTCTGGGGGTTTCCCTATTGGCCTTGTGCCCAAAAAAGTCCTGGATGAGAACCACAAGATCAACCACTTGTCATACCCAGAGGATGACTCAGTGAATGACCACATTGACCCACACTACATGGCAATCCAGAATGTGTCATTAGACAGGGCAGCTGAGGCAGTATGTGCAGTGGGTAAGGGGACTCTAATGGCCAAAGTAGATACTGAGTTGGCATTCTAACTGCTTCCCATCTTCCAGGCTGACCAAGACCTGTTGGGGATGAACTTTGAGGGGCAATATCTCATTGATATTTCCATGTCTATGGGATTTTCCATGGCTAGTGCAGAGTTCTAATGATTTAGCACATTCTTACACTGAGCAGCTGTTAAAGAAGCCAGGGCACAAGGGATTATTCATTATCTGGATGACTTCTTATTCATGATCCCAACCCACTCCCCGGTTTGTGGGCAGAAAGTGGAAACCTTTTTACATCTGTGCCATAGCTTTGGTGTCCCATTGGCCCCTGTTAGGTAGAAGCCCCAAACCATATGATGTAATTGTTGGGCATCAAGATAGGTGTAGTGACACAGGAATGTCACTTAATCCCACTGTAGAGACAGCTTGGGCTCAGGTCCTTATAACAGTAGTAAACCACAGAGAAGAGTCTGCACCAGACAAAACAGGCCTATTTTACCCATCTATTTTTCAGTTCATCCACACTGCATTAAGTAATTCCACAAACCATTTTTGTTTACATTTCACAAGTAACACCACTTGCTTCATCAGCACTTATTGTTGACACTAAAAATACATAATTATGTTCACAAATAGTAACTTCATTCTTTTTGTAGACATTTATACAAACTTATATGTATAACCATATAGTCAGCAAATTCTCTAAGTAAACCGATTATTTGCTTTACTGAATACAGAAATTCATTCTAGATTTTCATCTCAATGGATCAATTATTTTTTGTGTTTTTATATCTGTATGGCATCTATAATAATTAAAAATAAATATCAAAATATTTGTTTTTAGATACGATTATTAGTATTTTAGGCAGTATTTGAATTCTTTATCCCAAAATATATTTAAGAATAATGAGTGAAATACCAATATTCCATTAAACAACTTATCATTTTCACTCTTTGTTTTAAAATCAGGATCCATTTCCACTTGCAGCAACTTATGCCCTCTTTAGAGTGCACTCATGTCTGTTTACAACATAGTAAAATAGTACTTTATCAGAAATCCCATAAATTCAGTGCTGTACATCTTAATTAATCGGGGGCAAGATGAAAACAATATACCAAGCAGGTATTACAGTGAATCCACTGGTTAGAGTTCCTTTATATTTGTATGTTAATAATAAGTAAGTTTTTTTTTAATTAAAGATTGGTATTTCATTCATTATTTGTAAACACATTTTGAGATAAAGAATAAAAATAGTACCTAGAATATTAATAATTAATATATAAAACATATTTTTTTTTTATAGATGCCATTTGGATATAACAATACAAAAAATAATTGATCCATTGACAAGAAAATCAGGAATAACAGAAATCATTTCTGCATTCAGTATGGAAAATAATATGTTTACTTACAGAGAAGCTGATGATTATATGGTTGTACATATGAGTTTGTATAAATGCATGTAAAAAGAATGAAATTACTGAGTGCTAATATAATTGTATTTTTAGTGTCTGCAACAAGTCCTTATGAAGCGAGAGGTGTTACTTGTGAAACACAGACAAAAATTGTTTGTGGAATTATTGGATGCAGTGTGTATGAACTGGAAAAACTGAAAAAAATAAAGAAGGTAAACATATATAAAAACAAATTTTGATGAGTGAGTACTCTCTTTTTAAATGAGACGAGACTGAGACAAGAATGTTGCCTGCCTCAGGACAAGCTTGAGAAACTTACAGTAGGACTCTGTGTCCTGACATGGCAGCAATGAAGATCACTGTAAAGGAGCTTCAACAGCTGGTGGGGCATTTGAACTTTTCCTGATGGGTCATCCCAATGGAGAGGACATTTTTGCAGCATACGGCCAAGTTGGGGTCAGGCACCTCGAAACTCACCACTGGATACGCATGACAGAAGGTTTTAGAGAAGATCTTGAGGTCTGGAAAACCTTCATCAACCACTTTAATGGAGTCTCCATGTGGCCCGTGACAGTGGACAGCTAGGAGCTGGAACTCTTTATGGATGCATCTGTAGGACTAGGCATACTTCAGGGGAGAATGGTGTACTACTATGTGGCCCCAAGGTTGGGTAGCAACTGGACTCTTAAAGCAAGTCACCATGCTGTTTTTCTGACAGTGTTTTTTTCTGATTGTGTGGGGTCACCAGCTGAGAAATAAATGGGTGAATTTTTGGATTGACCACACAGGTGTGGTTCACACCATTAATGGGTAGCTGGGAGCCAAGTGCCACTGGATCACCTCATGAGGATCTTTATCTTCTGATGTATGTTGCTTAACATTCATTTTAAAGGTGTGCATGACCCAGTGGTTGAGAATGGTATTGCTGATACTTTATCTCATTCACAGTGGCAGATGTTCTGGGAACTGGTGCCAGCAGCAGACCAAGATCAACATCTGGTCTGAGCTTTCCAGAGGGAGGCTGTGACCCTAAGGCCTATGAGATGATAATTAATTCTATTGAATCCAAGACTAGTAGAGCATGTCACCAAGGGGTGGAGCACTTTAACAATGTTAGGGTAGAGGCCGGTGGGCAAAACAGTAGGTCAATTCCAGAAGAACAGTTATGCAGCTGCATCTTGGAGACAAAGAGGTGGGTCTGACACCTGGGGTCATAGGACAGCAACCCATTTAGCTGTCATGGTTCACCCTGGTGCAGGGTTTCATGGACATTACTTAAGCTTTCAAGGTTCAGAAGATCCTTGAGGGCTGGAACAAGGGTACCCCAAAGGCTGACCAGCAGTGCCTCTTCATTCCAGAGATGCTGGAATGAGTATGGGAAGCCTTGCTGGCAGTCAGGTGGCATTTTTGCTGGCCTTTCACAAGGCCTTTCAGGTCTTGGTGATAATGCAGATGGCCAAATGGAGAGTCTCCACTGGTTTTCAGGATAAAAATGTGGCAGTGGCACCAAAAAGTATGTTTGACAAGCTCCACAGAAGGAAGACTGACAGAGGAGGGCATGGGATTCTGGTGCACCCAGCAAGCCCCTGGGGATTGGCATGGGACATAAGGTCCATGGTGTCTGAATACATGGCCCTCCACCCATAAGCTAGGTCTGCTTTCCTTGGACACAGAGACGGTGCTCTGGCCATGGCCTACCAGTTCAAGCACACATTAAGATTGGTGGTGCAGTGGGTTAGGTTGAACTGCAAAGAGTTAATACCCCAATCTTTCCAGATGGGGCAGCCACAACTGCCAGGGCTAAGGGGCTTACAGATTAACAGATTCAGTTCCTGGGTTGGTGCAGGTCCAAAATGTGTTTATGCCCTCTAAGCAGAGATTTGCTTTAATGTCGTCTTGCTATTTTCCATGTTTCCCTAATGGTTCCAAGCAGATTTGGATCTGAAGACACTCCATCATACACTGGTTGGCTGAAACAGCTGGATGCAAGTCTTGGGGGGGGGGGGACCTGGAAATTCCACGCAGAAAGCACAGATTCATTGGCTGGGTCGGAGCAGCATGCATTGTGGGGGACTAATCCCTAGCTGGTGGTAGAGGCCTGATGAGGAAGTTCAATGGACAGAATGTTGGTCCATCTGGGCAGGAATGACCTTGAACTCTGGAAGACTGTAAATTTGCTTCTTAGAATCAAGGACAACCTAAGATCAATTCACTAACTGTGGCCTGGGACCAAAATCCCATGGTCCCATGCCATTCAAAGGTATCACTGGTATCATGCAGAGAACACTCAGGCCATACACAAATCATAGATATGCATTAACAGGGAGATGCGGCCTCTCATGGAGTCCATTAGGGGATCCGTGGTGGAGAAAGCCACATCAGCACATCCTGCCAGGGACTTTATGCCAAGGATGTTGTTCATTTGTCAGACAATAGTTGGGACTGGTTGCTAGATTCATTCAATAAACTCTTGTAGGTTTACTTACAGTGACTGGCTTGGAAGTTGGACTTTGTCTGTCCTGTGGTGGCTTGGGAGCCTCTCAAGGTGATGGTACAAGGGGAAGAAAGGAAGGAGTCAATTTTTTCTGAAGGAATCTTTTTCCCTAGTTGGCATGAGGTGGGGGGGGCACAGGACCTAGTTCCAATTTGGGAATTGCAGCACAACCTCATGAGCCTTGCCTGTGTGTCCAGCACCACCAGACAGGGGTGTTTACTTGCCACCCAGCCACATGAACACCTTAATCACTGTGGTTTGGGATCCAACTCAGAGAGGTACATCATTCATTCAATCAGCACATGGGTAAGTCCCTTCATGGAAATAGGTGCGGAGGTTTCTGATGTTGACCAGGCAAGACTTTCCGAGCTGTGCATGTCACTCCAATAATGTAATATGTCATTTAATAAACATGTAGCTGCTTACATTTTCTCCAAGACTGGTATTTGTGTATGTTTATCCACGGAAAGGGTTATGGAGCTTAACAAGACAAAAAATAGTCTGAAAAGCCTTGCAGCAGATAACATTTTGTTTTTGTCCCCTCTCCTGAAACCTAGCCTCTAGATAGGCATGTAGAGTTCTGCTAACATGAGTTTAGAGGTGCCCTGGCACCACCCTGGGGGAGGATGGATCAACCCATATGGTGTGGGCATCTGTTTTAGGCAGGAGGTTTTGAGAGGTTAAAAAGAGTAGTGGCCTGTAGTCCCCCTCACTTTTTCATCCCTGCTGAAGATATCTACCATGCCTGCCTTAGTAAAAGGAGAATTCTGTTGGCCAGGTTAGTCTTGAAAACTCTTTTGCCCTCTTAAGGGTGACTTTAATATGGGTTGGGGAGGTGTTTTTCACAGTTTTCCCTCAGAAGGGTTTTCCTGGGTTTTTCACCTCCTCAAAAAGGCCAAATTGAGATTTGGGTAGCCACATTTGTCACAGTCATTGTACATTGAGCAGCTTGGGCGTCTCTTATGGTAGTGGTACAAGGGGAAAAGGAGGAAGTAGTTGAATTTTTCCAAAGAACTCATTTTCTCCGGTCAGCATAAGGTGCGGGGGCCACAGGACCTGATCCCATTTTGGAGGGTCACAACCTAACCTCATAGGGCTTGCCTGCAGGTGCAGTACCACCAGATAGGTTGGTCAATTGCCACCAGGTCACATAACCCCCACACACTGAGATTTTGGTTCCAACTCAGAGACGCACATCATTCCCTTGGTGTGCATCATACGGGTAAGGTCCTTCATGGGAAGGGCTGCAGAGGTTTCCAAGGTTGACTTGACGAGACTCCCCGAGCTGTGCACGTCATTCTAATAATGTAATATTTTGTTTCAAAATCATACTGCTGTGATCATTTTCTCTAAGACTGGTGTTGTGTGTCTTTATCCAGTGAAAGGGGTTATGGGGCCTAACAAGACAATCTCAGTTGATTTAAGATCTTTTTTCACATAGATAAGCAACCCCCTTATTCTTTTTTTGTATACAAACATTTTATTAAAGAACCAAGAAATACATAACCAACACATCAACACATTTAGCCAAATCGTTCACAAATAACATCATTTACAGAACAGAGAGTCATCGATAAGCACAACGAAATAATATCACATCATTTCTGGGGTATCCTACCCAAACAACATTGTGAAATACGGGGTGCTGGTGAGTTCCTGACCCCTCCCTCATGTCACTTACCATTACCTCAAATAAACCTGAGTAAAACCCAGTTACAGAGTAGAAGCAGTCCAAAGTAAATCCTCAGGTCTAAGACCACAGTAAGAAAGCCATTTACCCCAGGAGTCATAAAATTTTAGTAATGCTGACCTTCGTTGAGATACAACTTGATAAAAGGCAGCAGCTCAACCCCTTCTTATGTATATCTTTCCTCCAAATCTGATAGTTGGGTAATGTATATTTATATATACATCTTGGATTTTTGTGCTTAGCCAAGTTTCTGAAATTATTAACCAACCAGGTTTATATTCTAAAACCATTCTCTAATAGAATCTATTCTTACATTGAACTGCACTATGGCAAATTCCCCTCCCCAAAGTAATTTTGCATCCAAAACCCCTTCTTCCATCATCCCTGGATTTGAATGCACATCACTGAAGAGTATTAAGAACAAGATGGAATAGTATATAGAGTTTTCAAATTATATCAGTACATAACTAAAATGCTAGGATACTATAATGTCCAGCAACTGGAAACAAATTATTTTAATCTGTCAATTATTTTTGCCAATGTAGGACATGACAAAAAATAAATGGATTTTAAGATCTAGCTACATTTATATACAGTATGTTTTTTTTTCTCCACGGTGATTTTTGTCCTGTTGGCTATCCTGCTACTTTAGCTCCTGAAACCCACAGTCTAATCACTCACTTCTCCAGGATATACCCAATCTCTACAGGTGGAAGAAATCAGGGAGGCAGTAACTGCCCACCCCAGGCTGAAGTAAACAGTAGGGAGAACCCCAGGGTAACTGAATCCCCCAGGGTGGAAATTAATAAATGAAGCAGGGAGGTAGAAATGAGGAGGGATGGGAATGGGAGTATTAAAGAGAGAGAGGGGAAGGAGAAAGGGCCAAAAAGGAAAGAAGGAGGTACCATGCAGGGTGGTAAAAAAAATCTGGAAGGCCATGTGTGCAAATGCTAGAAGTCTAGAAAATAGGTGGACCTAGCGGCCATAATGGCAGAGGCCAACCTGGATACTGTGGCCATGACCGAGTCATGGTGCACTAAAAACCATGACTGGAACATGGCAATATTAGGCTATACTCTGTTTAGGAGGGACAGTGTGGGAATGAATGGAGAGGATGTGGTGCTTTATCTGGTGTTTTATGTGAGGGAATACATAAAAGCAACGGAGGTATAGGGAATGCTGGGGCAGCAGAGGTACAGTGGGTCACACTAGAGATGGGGAATGGAGCCTTTATTTGTATTAGTGTGATCTACAGACCTCCAGAACAAGGGGAAGAGTTAGATAAGGTACTGGTGGAAGCTATTGGCAAGATGGCAGTCTAACGGATGTTGATTGGAACCTCCCAGCTGCAGCTTAAGCTAAAAGCAAGCACATCCTGGACTCCCTGCAGAGGGCACTCTTCAATCAGTGAACCCACCTGTGATGGGACAGTACTGGACCTAGGACTCACTAACAGGAACAGTGTTGCGATATCAACATTGGAGGCCACCTTGAGAAAAGCAATCATTGTACACTGTAGTTCAGTATAAGGATGGCTGTGGAACTGAACCACACAAAAGCAAGGTTCTGGACTTCAGGAGGGCAATTTTCAAAAAGATGGGTGACTGCCTCAGTGATGACATGGGGGAATGATCTGGGTGGGGTAGAGGAACAATGAGTGAAGTTAAAAAGGGCCATAGGAAAGGAACAAACCTCTGCATCAAGCAAGTGAGCAAAACCAAGAGTTAAAAAAACTATGGCTCTTGAAAGAGGTGACGGAAAAGGCTAAAAGGATAGCATTCAGAAGGTATAAGAAGATGCAGAGGGAGGAGGATAGGAAGGGGTATCAGGGGAAGCAGAGGGTAGCAGGAAGAGCAGTAAGGAGTGCAAAGGCACAAACTAAAGAGAGAATGATTCAAGTGGTGATGAAGGGGGACAAGACACATTTTAGGTATGTAAGCAAAAGGAAGAAAATCGGGGTGGGATCGCTAGGTTAAAAAGGAAAGGGGTAACTGTACAGATGGCAATCAAGAAAAGGCAGACATCCTGAACAAATACATTTGTTCAGTGTTCACAGAGGAAGGAGATGGGGATGTGCCACAAAAAGTAACAGGAGTATTTTAGGGAGGGAGATGGGCACTAGTCCATTTTCAGAGGAGACTGTCCTGAAATGACTCACTAATCTGAAAGTGGACAAATCGATGGGTCCAGATGGAGTACATCGAAGGGTACTGAGGGAACTCAGGGAGGTACTGGCTGCACCTCTGACAGTCCTGTTGAACAGACCATTGGAAACAGGAGTGGTTCTGGAGGACTGGAGGAGGGCAGAAATAGTCCTACTTCACAAAAGTGGTAGCAGAGATGAGGCTGGCAATTATAGGCCAGTCAGCCTGACATAGATAGTGGGAAAGTTAATGAAGTCACTGCTTAAGGAAAACATTGTGGAATATTTTGAATCCAGTGGGTTGAAGAATCAAGGTAGCATGGATTCACCAGGGTGGGGAGGTGTTCCATTTTACTGCAGGTGAATGGGGATTCATTGGCTGCTGGAGAGGAAGGTTGGTGGTTTACTGCGCACTCCTGCATTTGTGGAGTTGGTGCAGGAAGCAGGGTTACACAGGGTTATTTTCAAAAAGGTATGCCACTATTGCCTAGTAAGATGTAACCTTTCCAGTCTATCCTTTTTGCATTCTCCACTTGGTACGGTATGTCTACCCTGCCTTTCTTTGTTTGTGCCTAGGAGGAAAGCCACAGCTGGGTGGCCCGTGAAGCTGGAACTGAGCGTGAGCAGAGAGGACAGTCGGTGGTTGCGACAGGGAAGAAGCTCTCAGTTGAACTGTAGTTTAGACTGACCTTAACAAAAGGAACATAATCCAGCAGAAGCAAAGGAACATCATTATATACAGCACTTTTTTATACTTTCTTTTATTGCTCTTTTTATATGTTCTATGTCTATTTTAAAAAATAATTTGCAGAGGGACTTTATAGCAGAGCTAATGTAGTTTTGTGACCTTTGTCTGGGCTTTTCCATATATATGGCAGGGTTTGTAAATAGTAGCTATTTTAAATTACTTTAATTTATTACTTTTATATTTCCTTTTAAATTTCATGTGGATTTACGTACAGCTGTCACACAACTAGTTGTTACTTACTGAGCACACTCAAAGTTGGCTTTCAGCTTTCTCCAACTGCCATCTTCTACGCAGTATTTAGTGGGCTGACAGAAGTATTTTCAAATTACCTAGCTCACTGAAGTGATACTAATTTGGCTACATCAGCATTAGCTGGAATTTGTTGAAAAAAGCATTGTGAAATGGGAGTTCAGGCGGTGTCTGAAATCCGTACCTCCATAACTCTGTATTTTATACATTCTGGCTCAGACAGAGTTCCTTACAAGACCAAATGGACTTAGTCTTTTGGAGTTTTTAACAGAGTGATATACACCATAAGCTTTTGTCCTCATGTATTAAAACAGAAGAAAGTAAGTAGTAACTAAAAGGCATATCCCATTTATAAGAGAGTAACTGTCTAGCAATATTAGTGCTTCTAATTCAGTGTTTACTCACGCAGTATAGAGATCAATTGCATTTAGCCTGCTGACATTCTAACAGTTTTTATTGGATTATTGTTGGTTATTTTGGATATATTTTACCATATCTCAGTTTGTTTGCTGAACCTAGTCTACTGCCTGGAGTAGGAATTTCAGACAGACTTCTTAAACTACTGCAAGTTCAAGTTTATCACACAAAAAGAAATAATAAAAAACTTGATTCTTCAGCAACGAAAGCTTGTACCAGTGTATACGTGACACAGAACTTCACAACCTACAAAGGTCTACTATTGCTGAAGTGACTTTATAGAAGACATTTTTGGTGTGTCTATAAAACTTTGACTGGTTCATTTTCTGTGCATGAGGCATTTCTAGCATCTTGGGATTACTGCAACAGAACTGACACTGCCAGAATCAACCTGATTTGGAGGCCCTGGTATGTGCAAGCTTTATCAAGCATTGGAGGAGAGAGTACATTAAAGGGTGCAGAACACATCAACCAAAGAAATGACTATTTTCAGACTATTGAACCCTACAGCTGGTAACCAGGCCTCTTGTGAAACTAATTTGGGACTTGAAGTCTTCAGATTAACTTTTTATAAATAAGTGAGACTGGCCGGCCCAGTGGCGCTTAGGGTTGAGGTGCTGGATGCCACACCTCGCTCCACACTGGCGACTCCGGTTCAGGAATGAGCCTGGGTCATCGAGGGTTGGCAGGGGAGGAAAAGTATTGAGCATCCGGAGGACTACTCTCCTTCTCTGGGGTGGAGGGTGCGCTGCCATCGGTGTGCTGGAGGCCCCTGGTGGTGGCCGGAGGCATCACAGTGCACAGGTAGTCTACAGAGTTTGTGCTGAGGTCGACGCTGGGAAAGGGTGCATGCGGTAGCATGTGCGCCCCTATCCATTGGTGTCATTGCACACCTCACACACCAAGAAGGAAAGAATAGGGAAAACAGGGCACCAGTCACGGCAGCATGATGGCCATCTCCATGGAGGACTCACAAGTTCTGAGGGCCTGCAGTACTACTGGATCCTGGTCTGGTGGCTGAGTATCGGGGGCTCTCCACCACCCCGCTGTGGGGGGCAAGCTGTGGGGGTAAATGCTGCTGGGCCCGAACATGGAGCAGAGATCCTTGTGATGGCAGCCAGAGTGAAGAGGATGCCTGGCCATGGGACAGGTAAGGCAGACTGGATACCAGGGAAAAAAGTACCAAACAAAAAAAAAATTAAATAAATGGGTGAGATTGTTTCAGACTATTTTAGTAAAAAATGGAATCAGTTAAAAAGATAACTGATTAAGTGATCCATTCATTGTATTTGCTTACCAGACTTACATTCTGTATTAAATTATTTGTTCTACATATTTTAGATCTATACCAGGTTGGCACTTAGTCAGATAGTAAGGATAACTATGGTTTTCACTAGAAAGCAAGCCCTGGAGGCAGGCACTGACTTAAATAGTTCTTCCAATATAGCATACAGCACTACTCCAAATCAATGATTACCTACTGATGCCACTGACATCGGAAATGATGAATTGATGCTGGAGCCTACTGAGCTACACCCTGCTCCCATATTACTAGAGATGGGTGGTAAGAAGCTAAAGAAAAGCTCTTATAGCAAAAGATCAGTAAGAAAAAAACAGGCTCAAGGATCCTAATAGTAAAAACAGCAAAAATGTAAAGCAACTTACTAAAGTAAAACAAACAAAAATCAAGGATCATTTTGAGCCATTACATGCTCAGAATGATAGTCTCCCTCCTTGTTCTGATTTGTTTTCAATAACAAGTGCTCAAACCTGTTCTGGTGGTATAAAGGACATACTGGACCTGAGTAAGAAATGTTTCAGATTGTCCACATCTCCAAATATTTTTAATGAGAGAAATCTTATTACTTTGTCGAGTGGTCATAAGGTTAGCTCTACTCTGTCAACAGGTACAGTAAAAAGAAATAATGTTGACATTAATCGGGGTAAGGCAGATAAATCCCCAATTAAGGAAGCCTCTATTAATTTATCATCGGATCCCCTATTTGAGATGTCTGACTCCCTGGAATTCTCTCCTGAATACTTTAGTGAGTCTAATCAAAAACCAAACTGGCAAAATGATTTAAAAAAAACATTGCTGATGAGTTTCAAGAGGCCATAAATGGATTAAAGCACTTTAACACTTCAGACAGGGGCACTGCTCTGAATAAATCACAACAAAAACATTTTTCCATTAATCATCAAATAACTGATTCTGTCTCTTCTTACCCTTTTGGTCTTAGTGAGGACCTAAAAAAATTGTGTGCAATCCCTATACATCCTATGATTTTGGATCAAATGGTCAATTTAAAATATGAAATAGATACTATAAAGGAGAACATTGCCATTAATGGCTTTAGGCTTGATGATATCCTGATTTCCCATCTATTTATATACCTAATACCCTTATGAAAAACTCTGCCAACAAAAGCATGGCAAAAGAAGAAAAAAAACTAATGTTTCAAGGGACGGAACAAACAAACTTCAGAAGAAAAAAAGCAGGGTGCTCTCAGTCCTCACCAGGAACAAGGCACACATAAAGGTAATGCTGTTCAGCAGTGCAAGGAGTAAACACAAATCCTACCCTGTCATTATCAGAAACTGTTTGGGAGTTCCACTTGAACAAGTTGATCATTTCAAATACCTGGGGGTAACTGTGGACAGCTTTGTATCCTACACTAGGCACATCGAGAATGTGGCTAGAACTGTTATTATCAGTATAGGGCTCCTACACAGTCACAAGCGTAGCTTGACACCCAAACCCCTAAAAACTGCAATCAATAGCTCAATCATCTCCATTATCGACTACTGTCTGGTCATTTACAGCTCAGCCCCCGCTACTTCCCGCTGCAGGATAGCAGTGGCACTCAACAAAGCTTGCAGGCTGCTCACCGGTTCCCTCCACCTCACGCACACCTGTGACCTTTATTATGCACAATCTGAATGGCTACAACTGAACAATAGAATTCACTATCAAACCTATCTGTTAGCCAAAAAAATACTTCTTGGATTTGTACCTCCTACAGCTGCAAAGCTTCTAAGCCCATTCTGTGGCTCGCAGCACACCAGAAACTCTATCCATCAATTGCTCACAGTTCCAAGATGCAGAACTACTCAAGGACAACGGCCTTATGCATATCAGACACCCCTCTGGTTCAACAACCTCTGTGCAGAAATCACCTCTGCACCAGAACTGGGCCCTTTCAAAAGCCTACTACGTCAACATCTGTATCTGCTAGAGAACAGTAGCTGTGACTCCTCCTGATAATTGCCCACAGTTTTCCTTGATACTCTTCTTGCATGCCCCTAATTTACCTCACTACCCCACACTACCAACCATCTATTTCCTGTCTTTATTCTCTCCAACTGTTCCCTCAACCCTCACTAAGTCATCTGTCTTCCTTTCCCCTCCCTCCCTCCCTTCACTCATGCTCTCCCCTGCTCACTTCCTCATCCCCACCCTTCACTGAGCTTTCTTTGTCTTTTACTTGCTTTGCTGGAATCCCATCCTTATGTTTGACAAAGCCACCTAAGGCTGCACCTGTCCTCCCTACTGACCAGGCTTTTCGCCAGCACACTTCTTAAACTTTTTTTGTATTATAATTTTATCTCTATTACTGTACCAAACTACTTTTTGAACACTTAAATTTTTATTTATATAACTGTTTAGCTAGTGACTCTTGTATTGTTGCCCAATGTACATTTTCCCACCCTTTCTGATGTGGAACCTTTGTAAATGAGCAGTTTTCAGCTCAAAATTATTATCATCTAAGGTTGAAAATAAATTAAAGAAAGAAAGAAAGAAACTAATTGTGTAAGCCAGGTCAGTTCTAGTAATCAGCAGTTAAGCCAAGAACAACTAGATAGTATTGTATCTCAGATACTGTATTAACAGCACAACATACTCCAAACAAACTCATGGACCCCATTAGTCACCAGGGGGTCCCTCAGCTGAAAGTTATAGTTGCACAAATCAGTAAATTTGATTCAGACCTAAATACATTCAGGTCAGAATGTTATAATCTAAGTAAAAACATACTTTCAGACAGTTGTCTTTCAGCTCAGAAGTTGATTTCCCACCAGTCAGCAATGCCTTCTGAGGGGCAGAAAGGTTCTGTAGAACAAAAATCTGAAAAAGATTTGGTAGACATCTCTGAATGTGCTATTTTATGTCTTTATGGGTACAACTGTGCACAGGCAGTGTCCTCAGCCTCTTTTAGGGACAAGAGTGTGCACCTACTAGGACAGCTACAGGGGCCGATATTACAAGTACAGATGTTGTACAAATTTGGAGGGACAAGGATGTGGACGGATTGGACTGTATTTATATATTTTGCTCAGCACCTGGAATAGCAAACCAGGTATGGCTTAACAGTGGTGCCTTGAAAAAACACGGCTGTACTATAGACTATGTTAATATGAACCTTATAAACAATACCATCCCAGTGAATAACAGATCTACCAAACAAATAAGTATTTTGGTCTTAAAGCAATTCCCAAAGAAAATCCAGGCAAAATAAAAAATGCCCTATTCAATCTGTTCACACATGGATTAAAAATAGCAGCTTCCGATTTAACAATCTTGAATGTTTTCCATTGGAATAATGATACTAGAACAGGGCAAGTGGATGCTATAATTCAGGGTCTGGAAATGGTAGTTATAATACTAAAAAAGGCCCCAGCCCTGGACAAGGTTGGTGTCCACATTGTGGACAGTGCAATATTGAATGATTTAAGGAAAGGATCAAAAATTAGAGAATACACAAAGAAAGAGGATAGGTTGGTAAACATCTTATCTCTCTATGGTTTAGGCAGAACTAAAAATGAGAACAATTCTAAACTTAAACTAATTGTACTGGACTTGCTTGAACAACTTCTTAATATTTCCATAGAGAATCAAAATGCTATATCTGTCTCCAGAATGGGCACTGATCCAGATTGTGATCAAATAAATCTAACAATAGAATTGTCAAGTTAGTACAAAAACATCATGGACAATATAGGCCTCTTGGATGAATTAGTCCTATATATTGTGCCATCACCTAACAATATGAACTACCCTGCCACAGAAGTACCTATAGCAAGTGACAGCAAATCAGTTTGCTTAGAATACTGAGAGAAGTCAATCTTTTGGCTATAATGGCACTACAGTATACAATATACCTACTTCAGATAACTATGAAGTCTTGGTGAGTCAGGAGAATTGACCACTGGATACTCACCTCTCTGACTCACCAAGTGACTTCAAATGATTTTTTTCAGTTATCTCATGGAATATTGCAGGCCTGTCAGCAGAATTTGCAGACAGAGACTGGGTAGATTTTATTAACAAGTTCACCATAATCTGCCCACAAGAAACTTGACATTCAAAAAACTCTGATGTAGCACTGAATGGATACAGTATCTATCATGTCCCAGGCAAGAGAGCGCCCAAAGACAGGGAGGTTTGCAGGAGGATTAGTTACCTGGATTAAGATAGATAAAGCTATTAAAGCAAGCATAATAATTTCCAATACCAACTTTCAGGCATTTATGGTCCAATTGAATAAGAATGTCTTTTGCCTTGTTAACTCACACACTCCACTATCTAGTTCTAAATGTTATTGTAGTGAAATCTGGGATGTTCTGGAAGATGTAATTCACAAAAGTTGGGCTACCACAGCCTGTGAAGATACCCTGCTATGCGGGGATTTCAACACCAGAATAGGTGGTTATGATGGATATTCAGATAATGATTTTCACAACTGGTGTCATGAAAAAGCCTTTACATTTCCTAGAACATTAATGGTTCCGAAGAATAACAAAACAGGACTTGGATTAATTGAGCTAACTGCTACATACTATTTAATACCCCTAAATGGTAGGATTGAAGGAGACAGACAGGAGAAGAAAACTGCAGAGTTACAGACTGTCATGGCAGAGGGGGAGTTGGACATGGCGGCCATCACTGAAACATGGGTCACCCAATAAAATGACTGGGGCCTGTCAATACCAGGGTACAGGAAATTTCATAGGGATACAGCAAATAGGAAAGAATGGGGGGGTGGCAACTATATGTGAGGGAAGGACTGAAGTGTGTATGGGAGGAAGGGGAGGAGGGTAGTATGGAGTTACTATGGATGCAAATCCAGGATTCCAAGAATAGGACTCTCAGGATGGGAGTGGTATACAGGCAGCCCTCTCAGACAGAGGAATTAGACAGGGAACTAGTGAGACAGATCAGGGGACCTGCGAGAACAGTAGTGTGGTGATCTTGGGGGACTTCAACATGCCAGGAGTGGATTGGAGTACCCCAACAACCAGGAATAGAAGAGAACAGGTACTGCTGGATGCCTTCCAGGACAGCTTCCTGATGCAAATGGTCAGTGAACCAACCAGGTTAGGGAATACCCTTGACCTCATGCTGGCAAATGAGGAGTTTGTGCGGGAACTGAGTGTGGAAGAACTGCTGGTGGGGAGTGACCACCACTCAGTGTGGTTCACGTTGGATATGGGTAAAGAAGGAGTGGACTCTGGCACATGGGTGCTGGACTTCAGGAGGGCCACCTTCAGGAGGATGGTGGAATTGGTAAAAGGGTACCTGGCCAGCATTCAACCTAGTATGGGCATTAACCAGAGGTGGGGGCTCATAAAGCTAGGGATAGTGGAGGCAACCAGAACCTGCAGCAAGGCCCAGAGCAAGAAGGCTAGGCAAAGAAACCTAGCTGGGTGAACATGGAGGACATGGAAAAAGTAAGGAGGAAAAGAGCTGCCTTTAGGAGGTACAAAAAAAATAGGGAAGGTGGAGGACAGGGAGGAGTACCTGAAGGATTTGAAGGAGGTGACAAGGGTAGTAAGGGCAGCCAAGGCATCTAAGGAGCTGAGGCTGGTGCAGGGCATTAAGAAGGGGAGAAAGATTTCTTCAGGTACATCAGGGAGAAATGGACCTGTTAGAACCATATAGTAAGGATTAGGAAGGGGGGTGGGTGGAAGCTGGGGGTTATAAGGTAGAAGTGCTAAACGATTACTTCCGCTTGGTATTTACTAAGGAGAAGGGGGAGGTGATACCCAAGGGGGGAGGGAAGGCAAGAACAGAAGGGGAAGGGGTGACAGATGGTGAAATCACTGAGGACAGGGTTCTGGAGGGTTTGAGGCCACTGAGGGTGAACAAGGTGCCAGGCCTAGATGGCATCCACCCCAGGGTACTGAAGAAGCTGGCAGAGGTCCTGGCAGGACCTTTGGCAGACCTATTCAATGCCTCACTACACTCAGGGTGCATACCTCAGGATTGGAGGATGGATCATGCAGTGCCCTTCCACAAGAGTGGCCCCAAGGATGAACTGGGGAACTACAGACCTGTGAGCCTCACATCCATTATGGGTAAGCTAACGGAGGCTATATTGAAGGAGGGCTGGTGGCCCTCCTGGAGGCCAAAGGGTGACAGGACAGCAGACAGCATGGCTTTGTAAGTGGCAGACCTGTCAAACCAACATGGTGGACTTCTTTGGCTGGGTAACTAGGCAAGTGGATGGGGGTCATGAAGTGGATGTCCTGTACCTGGACTTCAGTAAGACATTCGACTCAGTGCCACATGGGAGGCTGGAAAGTAAGTTAAAAGGCACAGGGATGGGAGCAAAACTGGTGAGATGGGTAGGGAACTGGCTTCAGTGAAGGCAACAGAGGGTGGTGGTGGTGGGTGGGGAGCTCTCGTTCCCAAGGGTATTGATGAGCGGCGTTCCACAGGGCTCAGTGTTGGGACCAGCATTGTTTGGGATATTCATTGTAGATATATCACTGGGCATCAAGAGCAAGACCAGTCTGTTTGCTGATGACACCAAGATGGGAGAGGTGGTGGACAACCTAGGAAGATGGCAGGGGCTGCAGGATGACCTGACAAAGCTGGAAACTTGGTCCAACACCTGGCAACTGGGGTTCAGTGTCAAAAAGTGCAAGGTGCTGCATTTTGGGGTGAAAAACCCAAGGGGTTACCAGCTGGGGGGAGTGCAGCTAGCCTAGACAGAGGAGGAGAAGGATCTGGAAGTACTCATTACAGGGTCAATGAAAAACTCACTACAATGTAGGAAGGCAGCTGCAAGGCCAACAAAATGCTGGGTTGCATTGCAAGGGGTATATCCTTGAGGAGGGGGAGGTGATTCTGCCACTGTACAGATCATTAGTTAGACCACACCTGGAGTACTGCATGCAGTACTAGCACCCGTATCTGAAGAGGGACATTAAGTTACTGGAGTGGGTGCAGCACAGGGTGACAAAGATGATCCAGGGGCTGGGGAACTTACCATATCACAGGAGGCTGAGGGAGTTGAACATGTACTCACTGGAGGAGGGATGGGGGGAATATGATTGAAACCTTAAAGTACCTGAAAGGAATAAACAAGACAGGTACAGAGGGGCTGTTCAAAGTAAGGGAGGGGAGGGACATCTGGGGCCATGATACGAGACTGGAGGGAGGAAGGTTCAGGAGGGAGATGAGGAGACACTTTTTTACAGAGAGGGTGGTAGTTGAGTAGAATGCATTACCAGTGGAAGTGGTATTCAGTAGAACAGTAGTCTGCTTCAGAAGGGACTGGGACAGGGCAAAGGGGAGGGTCAAGGGAGGGGAAGGGTGGAAGAGAGGGGCAGCTGCAGAATAAGGGGTGCTAGCTGCACATTCAAGCAGACTTGATAGACCACCAGGCCTTTATCTGCTGGCAAAATTCTTATGTTTCTAACTATACACACTATTGTTCCACTGGTCCATCTGTAATAAATTGTATATTTTAGAATGGTGACTTGAATCTCTGGGATGCATGCCAGGTGATTGCAAAAGCAGGTGGTGACCATTTCCCCCTGGTAGCCAAACTTAAAATCGCAAGTAGGATAGACACTAATTCCCTGGCTCTCCCACAGTTAGAAATATGGAACCAAATTAAAATAAAATAGCAAAGTGAATGTGAAGGACTAATTTCTCAAACAATACAAAATATAATTACCCCCATTCTCTACAGATCTATTAACTGAACTGAACTTATTTAAAAAATAGAGTAATGCTTCAAAGAAATAAGATCGCTTCTAACAGTTGCAGCTTTTCAGACCATGAAAAATAGTGTCTCACATACCTGCTTTGATTCTGATTGTCATAAACTAAAAAATAACTAAATCACTTAATTAGGATTACTAAACATAAGAAACTAAAATGTGAATATAGAATGTTAAACAAAGCTAGAGAAAACTATAAACATTTTTAAAGTGAAAACAAAAAGAGTTTCAGTTAAAACAATGGAACAAAATGTTGACTGTAATTAATAACAATGATTGCCAATCTTATTGGCTCTTGGTAGCCAAAGGAACTAATAATCTTAGATTTGAAACTGATTCCCATATTACCATGGACACTTGGATTGCACATTACACAAAAATTTTCTATTACCCAGAATTAGTACCTTTAGTGGAAACATTGGACATAGATATGTCTCTCTTTAAACCAATTACAATATCAGAAGTCTACTTCGCAACTGCAACTTTGAAAAGAAATAAGGCCTCTGGCCAAGATTTAATACTGGCTGAAGTTTTCTTAATCACTCCTTTGCAATGGGCCAACACACTTACCTTGTTTTTCAATCTTTGTAGAAGCAGGCTTAAATTTCCATCTACATAGAAGGGTGCAATAATCATTTCGATATACAAAAAGGGTGACAAAAATAACTCGCTAATGTGCAGGCCCATTTCATTGCAAGATAACTTAGGGAAAATATTTGCCAACATAGTACTAACAAGACTTACAGAACAAGTCTCACAATTTGTCGGCCTCTCAGAATACCAAGCTGGATTTCATGCAGGTTTTTGCACGACAGATAATTGCTTTATTATCAGACATCTCTATTAAAAATATGTGAATCTACGGAAACAAAAGTTATAGGCTGTATTTATTAATTTTAGTTCAACTTTCAACACTATTTCTTGTGCCCTGCTATGGAGCCTAATGAGGGAATGGGAAATCTCACATGAAATCATTGATATCATAAGAGAATTATATACAGACACTTAGGCAGAGGTTAGATTAGGCACAAATGGTCAACTTTCCTTTAGCTTTTCAATACAGGTGTTAGGCAGGGGGTGTGCCAACCACACAGCGAAACCCTGAAGGTGAAAATTCACCCGTTCGCCATGTTTCACCCTGCCTTCCAAATCAACTCTGACTCAGAGTTGATAATCCTTAGTAGGGGGGACACGGGGGCACAGCCCCCTGAATGGGGGGTCTGGGGTGCAGCCCCCCCAGTGAAAGACACCAATGTCGTACATGCAAAAATTTGCCTGTCGACATTGTGGATGTAGCTATGCCAAACCTCGACAACAGCATTGTCAATTCAGCATACTGTAGGTAAACTGTTTGGCAGGGGTGCGTACTTGCGCCCCTGTTCTTCTACATTTATTTTAACAAGTTATTAATATGGCTTGAACAATCTTGGTTGGACTATCCCAAAATTCTTTCTAGAAACTGTGCTATGCTTGCTTAAGTGGCGACCTGGTACTTTTCTCACTTACTCAGTCTGAATTACAAGATAAGTAAAATATTTTGAACTCTCATGCAATTGAATATAAATTAAAAATAGATGAGACTAAAAGCTAGGTCCTGGTATTTGGTGCAAACTTAATAAAAACTGGTGTATTGGTGACAAAAGGCTGAAGACTGTAAAGCATTACACTTATTCGGGCCTTCAGCTTTCAGGTGATGGCAGATGGTCAAAACATATTAACTCTTTAAAAATTAAGCTTAAACAAACTGCTAGTTCATTAAACTTATTCAATCATAAATATGGTGGCAACACTATTAAACCACTTATTGTTCCAGCCAAGACCAAATAAAATGCACAAGCATTGTACAATGGTGAAAACTGGGAATCTGACAACTATGATTTTTTAGAGGTTTCCTTAAACAAGCTTCTCAAATCAAGCTTGGGTCTAAGCAGTTCCATGCTGGCACCCTTAGTCAGGGCAGAACTGGGGGTCTCCAGACTAAAGGTATTCCTTTTTGCTAGGAAAACAAACTACTGGATCAAAATATTATTATTTAGACCCAGATAGATTGCCACATCTCTGTCTAAAGGAAACATATGGATGGATTAACTTGGGCTCCTTGCAATCTAGGTGGCCTAAAAAAGTGTTTTGTATCTTGCAAGAAACTGATCTTGAATTTTGAAAAGCTATGTTACTAAAGGCATCTCCATCAGTCTAAAATATCAAACATATGTCAACCACAGGATGATTAACTGTTATAAAATCACAAGATTTAGAATTAATTTCCAGGCTGCATATTTCTCCATGGTTAATACATAATGACATTGCACATTATTATATATATATTACTTGGATGTTTTGCCAGTCTATAAACAGAGGAAATTATAAAGTATTAAATACAGGTTGGAAATGTTTTCCATCAATGTCCTCACTGCCAGATATAGTAAGAATTCTGTACCTCAATCTCGATATTGTTCTTGTACTCAACAGTATCTGGAAAATTTATATGATGTTATATTTATATGCCCATGGTGGTATAATAACCCCAGAGCCTACTGGCTCAATCCTTTATGGGATACTTTTCAGACCAAAGGTCAGGTCTTACTGCTAAAATTGTTTTCCTCAACAAATGATGACACCACATTTAAGGCAGTAGCAGGATAATAGAAGCTATTACAAGAATTCGTATTAAGCATAAATAATATATCCTAGACCAAAACAATTTACCTAGGTAACAAATACTTTTTAGTGGCTAAGGCTGTTTTGCTCTGCAATGTGTTCTGTCTTGTATGACTTCTGTCGCTAGTAAATTCTGCTTGATGTATTATACTTACATATCTCTATTTATAGATGTGTATCAAACACACCTCATCTTACCTCAAACTATTGCACTAGGCACTTTATTTGTATTATATTTTTACTTATTTGTGCAACTATAAGTGTAAATACAAGTATTTTATCTTGAAAACATAAAATTACTAATTAATAAGCTAAACTAACACTGGGGTTGGGGGAGGTCACGTCAAATTAATCTGATAGATTTCTTTGACTAGGTGACCAAAGAATTACAGCTGGGTTGAGCAGTGGACATGACCTATATTTCAGTAAGGCTTTCAACACCATTCCACATAGGAGGGTAGTAAGCAAGATGGGTAGCTTAGGAGTGGGTCCAAAGGTGGAACACTAGGAACAAAAAGGTTAGGGGATAAGAGGCAGAGTGTGGTAGTAAATGGAGTTCACTCTGAGAAAGGTAGGGTGACAAGAAGGTTGCCTAAGGGATCAGTGTTTGGACTGGTTCTCTTTAATGTCCTTATAAGTGGCATTGGAGAGGAGCTGGTAGAGAAGGTCTGCCTCTTTGTGGATGACACCAAAATCTTCAATAGGGTGGACACTCCAAAGGGGATGGAAAAAATGAGCAGAGACCTGAGAAGCCTTGAAGAGTAGTCAAGGATATGGCAGCCAGCTTTCAATGCAAAAGACTCAGAAACTCAGGGGCAGAGTACAAACTGGGAGGAGTGGTACTGATGACAACCAAGCAGGAAAGAGACCTGGGAGTAATATCAGATTACCTAAAGGTGGTCAGAAAGTGTGACGAGGCAGTTGGGAGGGCCAGTGGGATACTGGGGTTAGTAGGGAGGGGTATCTTCAGCAGAAAGATGGAGGTGATATTGCCTCTGTATAGATTGCTAGTAAGACCCTACCTAGAGTACTTTGTGCAGTTCTGGAGACCACACCTCTGGAAGGACATAAACAGAGATGTGAGGCAGTCAAGAGTAGGCCAACTAAAATGATGTAGGGTCTGCATCAGAAGCTTAATGGGGAGAAACTTAAGGACCTTAATATGTAACCCTGGAAGACAGGAGGGAGAAGGGGATATTATAGAGACCTTTAAATACCTTTGGGGGTAAATAAATTACAACAGGGAAGTATTTTTCTTGCTCAAGGACAAGGGAATATGATAAGAAACTGGTGGGTGGGGGTAGATTCAGGAGAGATGTGAGGAAGTACTTCTTCAAAGAAAGAGTGGTGGATTCCTAGAACAGTCTTCCAGGGGAGGTGGTGGTGGGTCAAAACAGTGGTGGGTTCAATAATTAATTGGAATAGGTATAAGGAAATCTTAGGGAAAGGGAAAGGGGTCATGGGTGAAGGCCCGAGATCAATTATGATCTGTGGTACTACTATAGGCAGGGAAAATAAGCAGACTAGGTGGGCCAAGCGGTTCTTATCTATTGGCAAATTCTATTTTTCTATGTTTCTATTGTGCTCCTCCTCCTGGCAGTGTCTTTCCTCCTGTCCTCCTCTACCAAGGTCCATCTTGTTGGACAGAAGAGAACCGCAGTCAGTGATGTGGAGCCTGAGGGGGTGGGGCAGCAACTATGCTCAATTTGTATTCCTGTTTTCCTCCTCCCTCCACTCTCAGCCCATTAGAAGGCACTGCAGCCTTCCTAGTAGCCATGCATGCCAAAAGAACACTCTGTGGGAAAGCAAGCTATCTGGCCCACCAGAGGTGTCGTGTAGTGGCAGACATTGACTCCCTCACTTAGCTGAGAAGTGCTGCCATTGACAACACTATTCCCCTTACACAAATTCCTGCCTGTCCAACTCTTCTGAACCAGGATGCTGTCTTGGCAGTGTACCTGGTCCAGTGGAGTGACCATGTATACAGCTGTTTAGCATATTTTCTTAGTCTCGGCCACCTTGCAAAATAGCAGCCTCTTGGCTAACTGCCTTTCAGCCTGTTGGGCTAGCCTGCCCCTTTGTACCATTCCATTTCATGGTACTTTTCTCCTGATAATTGCTTTTCTCCATCACTAATGCACATACGTCTAGGCCAGGCAAATATAAATCCTTTACCAAACCAAATCAGAACTCATACTGGATTTGGCAACTCAAAAAACAAATCCAAATCTGCCCCAGCTTTGTCTAACCCTACTTATGAACTGAAGTTTACTTACTGAATATAAATATCCTGGCCAGGACTTTCAAAGGGCTGTCTGCACTTTTGCATCTAACTTCATCTGTAAGTTCAAATGCTGCTTGACTACTTAATTGGCGTTCAAACAACATCTGAGTTACAAATCCAGTTATGTGAATTAGTGGCAAAATTCTCATCAATACTGTCAAACAATGACTTATGAATCATATTTTCATTATTGCTTAATCTTTCTTCCACCATCTGACCCCCTTCTAACCAGGGTTAGTGGTGTACTGGACTAAGTGCTCTCCAGTGGGGACAACATTGGAGATGTCAGAGTAGAGGAGCTCCTCAGGACCAGAGACTACAACTCAGTGTGCTTCAGCATCATGCTAGAAACCCAGTGCTCAAATTCAAGGACAGTGGTCTTGGATCTCAGGATATATTTCAGAAAGGTGGGTCAGTTAATTCAAAAGAAACTTTTGGGGGTGAGGGAAGGCCAGTGGCTAAGGCCAAGTAGGAATTTATAAAACAGTGAAATTGAGGAAGCAACTAGCTCCTGCTTGAGGCAGGTATAAAAGAAAATGAAACACAACAGAAACCTGTGACTCTCAAGGAAAGGAGTATAAACAATAAGGATAACAAGGGCAGCTTTTAGGAGGTAAAATCAGGACCAGGAAATGGGAAATAGGGAACTTCATGTGGAGGAAGCAAGACAGGCTAACATAGTATAGTGGTAAGAAAAGTAACAGGGTGGGTCATAATAAAACAAAAAGAACCGCTCCTGGGAAACACCTGTGCCTGGAGCAAGACACAATGTGAAATAAGTCAAATGAGATCAGCACCAGGGTACTGAACCAGTACTGATAACAGAAACACTAGTTAAATTGTAAAACACAATGCAGAGGTTGACTGCTCGACACGCTAGTGGACTGCAGGGGATTGGGACTTGTTTGAAGCTTGCAAGAACTGTATATGTTCCAATAAAGTGTTTTTTTTTACACTTTAGCGTTTTCATTATCAGTACAAGTTTAGTAGCCTGGTGCTGAGCTTTTTTGTCTAGTTTCAAACTAAACATAGCAGAGATGTAAGGGAAGGGGACAAACCTTTATTATGCTATATCAAGCAACAGCAGTAGATAAATGGGGAATCATCAGACTTAACAAAGTAGGGAAAGCAAAGAAAGATGATAAGAAAGCAGATATTCTTAATACTTCTGCTCAGTTCTCCCAAAGTAGTAGCAGGGACAGCTCCCCATGGTGTGGGATTCTAGTAAGGGGAGGTGACATGGATAAGTAATGGGAGGGATAGCAGTGGAGTGGTTACTCAAGTTGCTTCGGACAATAAAGTTAGACAAGTCACCAGACCAAGATGGTTTGTGCCTTGGGGTACTAAGGGATATTGCCCAGTTCCTAGCACAACTATTTATTAACCTCTACCTGATCCATCGAAACTGGGGTGGTCAATGTGTCCCACTCCACAAAAGTAGTAGTAGGGAGGACCCAGTTAACTACAAACTGTTCAGCCTCACCTTGATACTGGAAAACTGCTAGAAATTATTATAAAAGAGCATATAGTGGAATGGCTAGAGGCCAAAGAGCTCCAGGACAAAAAGGGAGCTTGGGTTCATGTCAGACAAACTTGATAGACATTTTCAGTAGGGTCACAAAGGCAGCCAATAATTGCCGATCAGTAGACATGCTGTATTTGGACTTTAGCAAGGCATTCTACTCTGTGTGCTTATTGGAGACTTGTGTAAAAGCTTATAGGATCTGGAGTATGGAGACAAATAAAAAAGGTGGATTTGAAACTGACTTGGGGGAGGGGGGAGAACTTAGAGGGTAGTTGTCAATTGGGAATACTCAAAGGTTACAGGGGTCAATAATGGGGTACAGCAAGGTTTGGTCCTCAAGCTGGTCCTTTTTAATATATTCATCTGTGATATAGGAGAGGGGATTGTGGGTAAAACTGGTTTAATTGCAAATTATATCAAAATTGGTGCCAGGGTAGACACAGCAGACAGAATGCAGTGAATAAAAATGGACCTGGACAGACTGGAAAAGTGTTTAAAGATATGGTAACTCAAACTGAATGCCGAAAAGTACAATGGCATGCATACTTGCAACAGAAATCCAACAGAGTACTGGTTCTGGGGGTTGGGGATGGAGCAGATGCTGTAGGAATTGTACCTGGGAAATCATTATAAGTGACAGTCTAAAATCCCATTCCCAGTGCCAGAGGCAGCAAGGAAAGCAAATAGGGTCTTGCAGTGCAGGAAGAATGGGTTTGCTAGCACAAGATGAAAGGTGATGCTGCCACTGTACAGATATTTGCTTAGACTTCAGTACTGTGTGTAATTCTGGAACCCGTGACTAAAGGACAGGGACCTCTTGGAATCTGTTAAGAGGAGGCCCCCAAAGAGGATTCATGGGGAGCAGGTAAAGACATGATGAAAGGCTGGAGAGTCTCAATATGTACACATTAGAGTGCAGGAGAGAAAGAGAGTGTGGAATATGCAGAGACATTTAAATACATAGGGGGTTTTAATAAGTTTAATAATTCTATAATAAGTATCTGAACCATGATGTACTACCTCCTGTTTCTGTGTGTTTGCACCTGGTTTGTGCCTGAAAAAAGGCACTTGTTGCCTTTGTACTCACCCAGTTAACAAGGTTACATAAATAAATAAATAAATAAAGTGGATAGCAGTGCCAGTTCACAAGAACTGAGGGCAGGTTAACATGAGGCCATGGATGGAAACCGGTGAGGAAAAGCTGGGTATTTTTCTGCCATTAACATCTACAATATGTTTATATGGTTTCTGGTCCTTCAAGTCCAGCTAACCACCTTCTCTAGGGATCACTTCTCCATGGGAGTCTCCCACAAATTATTCCCCAAGGCATGGCTTTCATGGCTGCCCTAACCCCTCCAAAGCACAATTCCAATCCTGGAAGTAGTGCCTAATTAGTGGTGCAGGATCTGTGGAGGACTGATCAAGAGTTTTCATCCTATTTTTTCCCTTGTAGAGAAGCTGTGCTCTGGGCAACAAGCCCATACAAGTGTTGAATGTTTTTAGCTGTACTGCCAACCAGTTTCAGCTAAAGTGGCAGCTGCACTCATTCATTGACTTCTCAGTGGGCTGTCAGCCATGGAGGAGAGTGGAGGGCTGTGCCTGTGGTCCGCTCCATTTTGGGATGGGGAGGCAAGGTGGGACATTACCTGTTGGGGGGGTGAGAAAGGCCACTAGACCACCAGGGAATACGTTTTAAAAAATTACTATATTGGTGATGGGGATTCAGTGTTGGGGATAGAGAGGGGGGTTCACTACCACTAGACCACTAGGGGAAAAAATTATTTTACTTACACAGGGGATAGGGATGGTAGTGGCAGGGGAGGTTTAAGTGACTGACTATACTACTGAGACACTGGCGGGTGATTGGGTGGAGGGAGTGACAGCTAACCATCACACATTGGGCGGGTGGGTGGTCGGGTGGGGAGGGACTGCTAGCCTGGCTCAAGGAGCTGAGCACCTCTCATTCCAGATCTGTGACACAAGATATGCATTATTTTTATGACACAGAAGCTGTACACATGTGCATTAATACTGTTCCTGAATGTGCTTCCTCTAATAAAAATTACATTAAAAAAAATAAAATGAATAGAAAAGCATGAAATTCGGAGACAAATTTCATACCCCGCGGTGAAATTTTGTGAAATTCGTGGACAGTGAATTGTGCGAAGTGTGCAAAATTGGATCTGTGAATTCTGCCAAATTCACAAATTATTTCCCGGGCTTCACACATCTCTTCTTGGGTTTGGTCATTTATAAGTGCTTCCCAAGGTGAAATTTTGTTGCAATTTGCACAGCTTCATTATAAGTACTTTTTTCCCCCCTCAACCTGGATGGCCCCCATCCGCCTGGGTCCACCAAGACTTACCATTGGCCAGTACCCCCAGCTTGCCCCCCCTTGCAGGGTTAGTGGGGTCCCCCAATCTGCCACCATGACAGGTTCCTGTTGTTGGACCAGCAAGACCAACTAGCCCACCTAGTCAGGTGCGGGGCCTGCGAGGGTCCACACACAATTCTGCCATCCCCCTTACCTCAGATGGCCTTCACCCGCCTGAACCCCCCCAGCCCCATCATCCTGACACCCATCAGGACTTACCACTGGCCAGTACCCCCAGGGCTTGCCCCCCCCTCCATTGGTGTCAGTGGGGTCCCAAAAATCCACCACCATGAACCAGATCCAGTAATTGGACCTGCGGGTCCAGCTAGTCAGGTGTGGGGCTTATAAGGGTCCACACACCATCCTGCCACCGAGGATTTTTCCTGTTTCCTTTTCCCTGAGGGGCACAGTGTTCAATGACGCCATGACGTGTGACCTGCGCACCTATGTGCCATGTGTTGGCATCTGCCTGCCCCACCCATTCACTCTGTGGTAGTCCTGGGTGTCTTTCCTAAGCTACTGCTAGAAGTCAGGTGTACTCCAGGTTCTGCAATCCATCCCCCACCCCCCAGAGGAGGAGAGCAGTCTGCCAGAGTCTTGATCCTCCTCCTCCCAGCTGACCCTCCAATGCCTGAGCTCACTACTAAACTCAGGTCACCGGTTCACAAGTGATAGCACTATTGCTGTGCTGGCAGGCCAGCCCTGTAAGTACCTTTTTAATTTAGGGTGCAATGTATTTTGCAAAGACAAGTATGATAATGAATTGCACACTTATAATACCTTATCCACCTCAGGCTAGCTAATTC
The DNA here is from genome assembly GCA_016271365.2 of Neoceratodus forsteri. Taxonomy (NCBI): domain Eukaryota; kingdom Metazoa; phylum Chordata; order Ceratodontiformes; family Ceratodontidae; genus Neoceratodus; species Neoceratodus forsteri. The sequence continues at coordinate 394,022,810 of CM028135.1, read as the reverse complement.
TGATTTTTTTGGTATTATGCACAATTAAATATATTTATTGCATCAATGTTTTTTGGAGTGCTTAGCTTTTTATATTTGAAACATTAAAATATCAGGACAATTGAGCTGGTAATGCAACATGGGTGATAAGGAGTAGGGGGCACCACTAGACTACTAAGGAAATGGAGCTGTTAATGCAACATGGTTGATCGAATGGAAAAGGAACCACTAGACTACCATGGAACTGGAGCTGTTAATGCAACATTGGTGATTGGGGGAAGGGACACCATTAGACTATCAAGGGAATGATGCTATTACTGCAACATGGGTTTTTGGGGGAGATGGACCCACAAGACTACTAGGGAATTGGAGCTGTAAATGCAGCACAGGTGATTGGGGGAGGAGGGATCCACTAAACTACCATGGAAATGGAGCTGTTAATGCAACATGGGTGATGGGGGAAGGGGACACTTGAATGCCAGGGCCGTTCACTTTAGATAGGGAAAGAAAAGCAATGCATATAATACTACTGAGACTATAATGTGAATGCAAATGGCCCCTTAGCACCTTGCATCCCCACTAGGGTCATTAGCATGGAGGGCTGTATATGGCACATAGAAATCCTGACGTTGTCCAGTTTTGGGCAGCAATATCTCCAGTGGGCTTTCCTGCAGGCCATATTCAGCTCTGGACCATGTCAGTGCAGCACATAGTCCTCAGCTACTTCTTGCTCTAGGGAACAGGTCCTTCTGGAGGCTTTTGATGGTAGTTTCCTGGGAGTCACTGAGCCTACCAGGGATGGAGCCATACTGGACCTAATACTGTCCAACAGTGAGTATGTCCAGAAAATAAAGGTGGAAGACCCTCTTGCTTGCAACAACAATTGAACAGTGTGGTTCTACCTAAATATGGTGTAAGAAACAGCCAGGACTAGGACGAGGGTAGTGGACTTTAGGAAGGCTGACTTTGGAAAGATGGATGAAATCCTAGAGGGACATCTTGCCAAAATCAGTCCACAGTTGAAAGTAGAGCAGACATGGCCCATTATAAAGATAGGTCTTATTGAGACCACTAATATGTGTACCAAGGCACAGAGCAGGAAAGCCAGGATCGAAACACCAAGCTGGTTCAGCAAAGAGGTAGCAGCAAAAGTGAGAGAAAGAGAGCAACCTTTCATAAGTACAAACATACGCTGAAGGATGCAGATGGGGAGGGTTACTCAGTGAAGTCAACAGAGGTAAGCAGAGCAGTCAGGACAGCAAAGGCCATGAGGGAACTAAAATTAGCTCAGGGGATAAAAGTAGGGGAAAAGGACTTTTTCAAGTAAATAAGGGAGAAATGGAGTATCAAGGATGGGATAGTTAGATTAAAATGAGAGGGGTGATGGATGGAAAGTAGTGAGGAACAGGTGGAGGCACTGAATGAGTACTTCACCTTGGTTGTCACAAGGAGAAGGATGAACCTGTGTCACAGGGGAAAAACAGGGGTTCAGAAGGGGAAGGGGTGAAATAGATAAAGCAATTCTGGAGGTCAAGGTTTTCAAGGGCCTTAGGGCCCTTAAGGTGGACAAAGCTCCTGGATTGGATGGCGTGCATCCTGAGAGTTCTGAGGGAGTTGGCAGAAGTTCAGGCTAGTCCCCTAGCAAACCTATTTAACACCTCACTAGAGACAGGGTGCATGCCTCAGGACTGGAAAATGGCACATGTAGTGCCTTTCCATAAGAATGGACCCAGGGATGAACCAAATAACTACAGACCAGTCAGCCTTACCTCCATTGTAGGCAAATTAATGGAGACCATACTAAAGGAGAGACTAGTGGACTTTCTGCAGGTTAATGGTCTCCAGGATGAAAGGCAACATGGGTTTGTCTTAGGGAGATCCTACCAGCACAGTCTGATAGAATGTTTTGATTGGGTCTCAAGGACTGTGGACAGGGGCGAGGTGGTTGATGTCCTGTATCTGAACTTCAGCAAAGCCTTCAACTGTGTGCCACATTGGACACTGCTCAGTAAGCTGCAGGACCTGGAAGTTTGAGTGAAGCTGGCAGGGGGGTCAAGAACTGGCTACAAGATAGAAGCCAGAGGGTGGTAGTAGAAGGGAATTTTGAAGCATAGACCTATAACCAGTTGGGTCCCACAGGGCTCAGTGCTTGGCCCAGTGTTGTTTAGTATCTTTATTAGTGATATAGCAGATGGGTTCAAAGGTAAAATCTGCCTATTTGCAGATGACACTAAGCTCTGTGGGATAGTGGACACAGAGGAAGGGAGGCAGGAGCTCAGGGAGGACTTGGCTAGGCTCAAAAAGTGGTTGGGTATCTGGCTGGGGTTCAACACCAAGAAGTGCAAGGTCATGCACCTGGGAGCTAAGGACCCAGGGACCAGTTACTGGCTGGGAGGGGTACAGGTGTCCAGTTTTTTTTTTATATTTACTTTATTTTTGAAAAGATGGTTTTACATTTCAATTTTCAGTAAATCATAGTTATTCAATCCAAAGTACAGTTCCTTTACAGATTCAAGACATTTCTTAGTTTCCTTTTAGTATTCCAGTACATTTATTTTCCTGCTTGACCTGTTCCTCTATTATTTTCATTACCTTACAAATATACATGGAACAAGAAACCAAAATAAAAACAAACAAAAAATTAAACCCTCTAAACTTTTCTAAACCTCCTAAAGCTATGCAGAGTCTGAGTCAGTAAGGTATTACTGTACCTCTAATGTCCTTTCTGACTTTTGCTCACTATCATTGTATGGGGCCTAGGCGAGTCAGTTAGGATTTGTTTTCATGTTCTTTGTTCTCTTCTCCTCTGGTTCCTATAGTATTCTGTAAGCTGACTCTGTCTGCCCTCTTCTCTCCACTCTCTGTCTCCCTACCCTCCCTTCACCATGCCCCTACAGGCAACTTAACTACTTTATTCTTATTCTCTCACTCTAATATCCATCTCGTCCGGCGTTCCCCAAATTTGTTCATTCTGTCCTATATCTGGTATGTTAATTTTTCCATTTTTTGTATATCATGCATTACCCTCTTCCACTCAGCAAGGGTGAGGGAGTCGGGGTTTAGCCATTTTTTAGTGATGGTTTTCCCTAATGCAGCTATGCAAATCCTCCACAGGTATTTACTATTGGGGTCCTTCACTTCTAAGGGTGGTAGACCCCAAATACAGTGATGTAACTGTAGCTCTCCCTGAATTTGGAAGATCTCTCTTAATCTGTTCTTTCTTTCCCGCAAGGCATCCTGTATTTTGAGACATTGATAAAATGCATGCTCGTGAGTAGCTCTTGCTTCCCCACATTTTCTCCAGCATGTGTGATCCCCCCCACCCCCACCCTACCTTCATGTGTGGGGTTATGAAATATCCAGTATTTATTTTCCATTGAAACTCCCTCCACTTGGGTGCCAAAGAGACCTTAGATATCCCTTCCCAAATCTTTATCCAGTCCAGTTCTAAAATGTGGGTCCCCGTCCCTTCTTCCCATTTTTGTGCTATGTGTGTGCTTTCCGAACCTTTGTGGGCCAGTAGACATTGATAAATCAAGGTGATTGCTCCCTTGGAATCTTGTTTGTTTTGTACTTGTTCAAGTGTCACTTCTCCATTCAAAGTTATATGTTGAAGTTTCCCTTTGTTTTGTTTTGTTGTGTTTGTATGTATCCTTTTATCTGATAATATCTGAGTGTATCTGTTATTTTCCACCCATGTTGTGTTTTGCAGTTCTCAAAATCCCTAACTTCCTCTCCCCTCATAATATTCACAGGGCACTTACATCCTCTTTGTTTTTGTTGCTCATACCATTTGTCTAGTTGCCCTGGTTTGTAGTCTCCTTTTTGTGTCCACCAGCTATAACGCCACCTGTTTCTTCTCACCCCTTCATATGATTGCCATTTCTGCAGCACTATCCCTGATAGCCTCATTATTATATTACCTTCCTTCTCCAAACCTTTTCTCGAGTTTGGGTCAAGAATCCTTTGTTCCAAATCCCCCCAACACACAATTTCTTCTAGTTCTCTCCACCGGGCATCTAGTCCCAGACCTCCCCATTGTAGGATTCATTTTAGCGGGGTCATTAACCAGTATTTCTGAATGTTTGGCAGCATCCATCCACCCTATTTCTTCCTTGTAGTGAAGATTCTGCTTCTAACACTAGGTTTTTTCCCTGCCCATAAAATTTATACATCATCTGTTGTATTTCTCATAGTTTTATTATCTTCATAGCTAAGGGAATGCACTGAAAGACATACAGCAGCCTTAGCAGCATGTTCATTTTTACTGCTTGTATCCTATCACACATTGGTATTGGCAGTGCTCCCCACCTTTTAATATATTCCTTTAATTATTTTAACAGGGGTCCAGATTATCCTCATACAAACGTTTTGTGTGATTTCTCAGTATTATTCCCAGGTATTGCATCTTCACTACGGACCATCTTATTGGACATCTATTCCTCAGATGTGTGGAGAGGTCAAAATGGAACCTTAACAACTCTGTTTTGCTCGTGTTTGGGGTATATCCTGATATCTTTGAAAATTCTGCCACCATTTTCAATGCTCTGGGTATGGAGACTTCTGGGTTTGTGATATACAACAGTATGTCATCAGCATACAGGGCTGCTTTATGCTCTCTTTTTCCTACCTGTACTCCCCTCACCCCGAATCTTGTCTCATCCATTGCACCAAGGGTTCCAGATAAAGAGCAAATAAGATTGGCAACAGAGGGCATCCCTGCCTTGTTCCCCATCCTAATGTAAATCTGTCCGACACGTGCCAGTTAGTTCTAATGTAGACCTGAGGACTTGTATATAGTCTCTGTAACACCCCTGTTACTGAACTCTGGAATCCAAAGTGGGATAATACTTCAAAAAGACATTTCTAGTCAACTTTATCGAAGGCTTTCTCAGCATCCATGATCATTATTACTGCTGGGCTTTTTTTTTATTCATGTGATCAATTATATGTGTGGTCCTTCTTATGTTATCTGCTGTCTGCCTTCCTGCCACAAAACCTGTCTGATCACTGTGCACTAGAATCGGGATCAGTTCCTCCATCCTTTTGGCCAATATTCCCATAAAATATCTATAATCCACATTTAGAAAGGATATCGGGTGGCATGATCCACAATTTGTCAGGTCTTTTACTGGTTTGGGGATTATGGAAATTATTGCCAAAGGCCCAGATGGGGGGATCTGCCCTCCTTTTGATGTTGATTGCTCGCATGCACAAGAAACATATTGCTGCAGCTTGCTGCAGAAGCAGATTGTGGAGGTGCGGCACTGTTGTGTCCATTGCCCACACAGCCTCTGGAGGCTTGGCCCGCTTTTACCAATAGGGTGGCACACTGCTGCTGACACTAGTTCAGCCAGCGTGCCACAACTTTGTAAGATTTCAGCCACTGCAATTAGGGGCCACCTCATCATTGCAGCATAAGCCATTCCACTGCAATGAGGGAGCGACTCGTCATTGCTGGGCAGAATCTTAGTACTGTGATATTGTTTGTGAACATGGTGGTGGCTTGCTGCTGTATTCACAAACAATCTGAGTGAGCCCCCCGTGCCGAGGGGGTGCCCAATCCCCCTCGGCAGCATGTCCCCCCCCCACAGTGTTTGTGTGCTGACAGGGGCCCCAATCCCCATCGGCTTCAGTGCCCTAACCATAGTTCATTTTGCTGACGAGGGGCCACTCCCGTCGGCATCATTCCCCAAACATCCAGTGCAGTTGTGCCGGGGGGTCCAATCCCCCGACTCTTGCGCCCCTCCCCTTTTGTGCTGACGAGGGTGCCCAATCACCAGTTGGCTACAGCTGCCCCCCCAAAACAAACAGTCTGTTGGCACACTGGGATCCTACTCCAGAGTGCCAAATAGCCCTGTAAAACAAGAAAACCTTCCCGCTATGTTTTTTTTTTGGTTTTAACCTGTAAAGAAAGAAAATGGTCCCTCACGGTCTCCCTGCCCCCCCTCTCATAACCCACGCCCACCCTCTGGGCATCCTGCCTCCCCACATCCCCCTCACCCCATACTTACCTCCGGCGCGACAATCTTCGGTGGACCGGGACCACGTCTACACTCTTCAAAGCCGACCGCGAACTGAGGAAATGCCGGTAAGCTGTATAATGGCATAAACAGGGTTTTTTCAACTTTGATGCATATCTCAGGCATTATTGGGGAATTTTGGCACCAAATTTTCAACATGAGTTTTTTGGGACTCCCTCCTCATGAATTCTGACACTGTCATGGCATTATTCGGCCTCAAAAGGTGATTTCATGGTCACTGCATGGAATCACTTTTTGGGACCAATTAATGAAATGGAAGTGCCAGTGTTCATGAGGTGGGCTCTCAAAAAGGCTATGTTCCAAATTTGGTGTAAAAAATCCAAGAAATGACTGTTTTACGAGTGTGCATTGCGCAGTTGGTACGTACGCTCGTAACTTCGCAAGTTTGCAATATTTTCACTCCAGATTTTCAACACTGCCATTTTCCCACACCTCCTTATAAACAGCATAGCTGTCATTTTCCACATCCTGGCTGAAATGTGTTTTCACACTTCCGGTGCAGAATAGCACAGTTGCTGTGGGAAATCAGTGTTTGGGACACATTATGAAAATCACAGTGACACTGTTCAATAGCAGAGGTCCTAAAATGCCTATGTTGAAAATGTGTGATGAAACTCCATAAAATGACTGTATTACGAGCGTGCATTGTACAGTTTCCACGCACCTTTGTAACTTCGCAAATTAGTAATATTCTCACCCCACATTTTCAACTCTGGCATTTTCTCACACCTCCTTATGAACAGTACAGCTGTCATTTTTCACATCCTGCCCAAAATGTGGTTTCGCGTTTCCGGCGCAGAATACCACAGTCACTTTCAGAAATCAGTGTTTGGGACAGATTAGGGTTGAGTGAGTGAGAGAGGGGGAGTGACCAAACTCAACTGAGCTCTGTCGGGACTGCTGCAGATTTCTTTTTGGGCAGACACAGGCGCCAATGCAGGCGGGAGCTCAGTACACAAGGGCAACCTGCAGCGCCCGGGAGAAACAGAATGAGCGGGTGAGGGAGGAGAACTGAGCAAGCTCAATGGTGCAAAGCAATCAACATTCGGCATTGACAAATGCTTGTTTCACAATCCCTTGGTATGTATCTCTCAATACTGGCGTGAGCTTGTCAATAAATGTTTTATAGAATTCTGCTGGTAATTCGTCCGTCCCTGGACATTTCCCTGTTTTACTTTTCTTGGAAATTAGTTTAGCTTCAGCTTCATCTATTGGTCTGCTCAGAATATCATTTTGGTCTATATTTATCTTGGGCAGCTGCAGTTGTTCTAGGAAGGAGTTAATTTCTTCTTTTGGGGTATCTAGTTTGGGGTTATACAGTTTGGTATAATAGTTTTTAAAGGCCAGCATTATCTTTTCAATTGACTGAGCCTGTTCTCCCATTGCTGGGTGTTTTATTTGGGTTATTTGGGTTTTACTCCTAAATACTCTGAGTCAGCCAGCTAACAGTTTCATAGCCCTTGGTCCCCCTTCATAATACTTTTATCTGAGGAATGCTAAATTTTGTTCTATTTTATATTCCAACAATTTGTTTAGGTCTTTTTTTAAGTTTCATCATCTCTTTCCCCCTTTACTACAAATTTTAACTTGTTACTGTTTCCCTAATGTTCTAATCTGGTCTTCTATCTCTTGCTGTTTCCTCAATCTCTTTCTTTTTCTAACAGCTTCTGTGGCTATTAATGCCCCCCTAATTATTGCTTTTATCATGTCCCAAAGTATAGCAGGGCTCATCTCAGTACCCTTATGGTCCACCAGCATCTGATCTACAGTATAAGCCTGGGTATCTGCTGCAGTGCTTCTTTGTCTCTTAGCAAGGAGGTGTTCCCTCTCCGGAAGCTATTTCTGGGTGTGCTCTGCAAGTGTAGTTCCATTTACAGTGGTGCATGGTCAGATACCACCATCGTTCCCACTGTTGCCCTTTTCAGTTTATGGAGTGCCTTCTTAGGAATTAGAAAGAGGTCTAAACTTACATGCTACGTACCTGCAAATAATATGTATATCCCCTATTACTGCCCTCCAGGAAGCGCCATGCATCCTGTAAACCTAGTTGATATATTAAAATCATAACCTGTTTTGCAGCCTTGTGTGCTGCCCTAGGAATTTTGGATGTGCTGTCTACCTTTTGTTCTAGTGTCAGATTCCAGTCCCCACCATAGATCAGCGTGCCTTCCATTTTTTCAGTTACTTTCAATAGCAGACCTTTATAGAAAGCATAATTAGATCTCGGGGGGGGGGGGGAGCGTAAACCGAAACCAGTGTTACCAGTTGTCCATGTAACTTTCCTTTCAGGATAACATACCACCCTTCCCTATCCACCACTTTCTGTAGGTATTCAAATGGGGTATTTTTGGGTGTAAGTAGTGCCACCCCTCTTCTCCTGCCAGACTTACAGGAAGAGGTGCACACTTCCCCACACCCAAAGTGCTTCAATTTTGGGTGCTCCCTGTCAGTCAAACATGTCCCCTGCAAGAAGACGACTTCTGCTTTCATTTGGCTCACTACAGTCAGGATTTTCTTTCTTTTAATCAGGTTTGACAGGCCATTCACATTACATGTTACTATTCTAGTATCTGTGTTAGTACTCATTGAACCTTCTAGGGTCTTCTGACCATCCTACTCTCCTATGCGGTCTTATATATCCTTTACCTCCTCCTCCTCCTCCTCCTAGTGCCCTTCCTCTCTTTTTCCTTCAGAATCTGTGTGAATATAACAACTATATCTTATAATCAGTATAACTTTGCATTATGGCTAACTTCCACACAAACATGTGTGACCCAACTCTGTGTGCTTCCAAGGTTGGGAAAAGTATCTTTACTTTCCCTGTCTCTGGACATACTTTCCCTTCACTCCTTCTGTACATCCAGTGTGACAGTGGTGCCACTTCCCCTACACATAGGAGCCACTGTCATGGTCACTGGGGCCTTAGAACTTCTGTCCCCTTGACCAAGTAGAATTTGTATCATGTTTCATGACCAAGTCAGTTCATCAATGCCTTTTTACTTTCTCCTCCACCCCCCCACCAAGCATCAAACTGTATATTTTGCAATTTTCATCAAACTCATTCACATCTTCATGTCCTTTTACCTTGTGTCTCCTATTTCTTTGTTTTCCTTACATTACCTTTTGGAGTGTAGTCACTGTTTCCTCCAAATTCTGTTTTCCGCCTTTGTCCCCCTGTCCTCCACTCCCTCCCCCTCCCCCTTCCCTTTCCTATCCCTTCTGTCCCACCCTCTTCCCCACTTCCTTGTTGCCTGCACATAGGTGTTGACTAGGCATCTGCACCTCTGCATCTGGTAACCCCGTTCCTTCCACATCTTCCCAGCTTCACTTATCATCGCATAGCTTACTGGTTAGATCCTCGAGGAATCACTGGTCTTCCCTCTCAGTGTTTGAATTCCTACAAAAAGAGAAAGGAGATCACAAAGAATTGGAGCCTTCTTGCTTTGCATAGATTCACATCAGTCTCATATGTCACTCGTTATACCCATTGTTTCTATCTACATTGCATATACTTACATGCTTTACTGTATTCCACTATATACATCGTATATTACCCTCTATCTTTCATTATGTTAGTTTCCGCACTCTCCACTCTTCTCCCTCCCCCCCTCTCCGTAGGTCTTTTCCATGTTGATACCTTTCTGTGTTCCTTGATCCCTATGTTTGTATCCTGCCTGTTATTCTCTTTCACATTCCCAGAATCTCACTAGAACAGGGTCCAGGGTTTTATAAATATCTGCTCCATTCCTAGTGGCTTTGTTACTTACGCCCCCCCCGTGCCCTCTTTCTAACATTTCTGTATCTCTTATATGTTTGTTTATCGGATCCCACCCTCACCCCTCCCCTTGGACATATCCTTGGTTACTAGGGCCAGCTTGGTTATAACACTTTGTCCGGTATCTTGCCTTTATTCCCTTTTTCTTTTGTTCTTTTCCCCTGTGATGCCTAGATTCCCATCTTATGTCCCCTTCCATTCCTGTCTTCCCAATTTTTGTTCCCTCTATGTTTAAACCTCTCCCTTCTGCTCCCCGTCCCCCAAATTTCCACCATTCCTCCCCCACATGTGCCCAAACTCCCAAGGCTTTTGAGAAAAGGCACTTATCTGACTGCTCTCCTAATCCTTTCTTCAATTCCAACGATTAAATATGCTGCGATCGTTTTACAGTTCAGTCCATTCAGTCTATCAGAATGTTGTGGGCATGAAGTCCTCCTCCAATCTTGGATTTCCAGAGTAAGTGCACAATAATGTCCTTATCTCTGCCATGGTGTAGCCCGCCAATCCTCGTCTGCTTGCCTGTAAATTCCCTCTTGAAGGGCCTCCTGGTTTTTGCATTCCGTTCCTATTTTCAGTCTCTCCTCGTGGTCTGGGCCATTGCTGTAGGGGAACACCATGCTCTTTCAGGACCTGCATTGACTCCTCCAGAGTTTGATAGATCTTCACTCCCTCCTTCCAATGTACCCTCAACTTTGCAGGATATGGTGTCTGACAGCAGATTCCTTGTGCTTTCAGGACTTTTACACAATCCAAGTAACACATTCTCTGTCTCTAAATTTCCTAAGGATATTCCTGATCAAAGAATAAGCGTGCATCTATACAAGTCAACATACCTTTTTGCCAGGCTCTCTTTAATATGTCCTCTTTGACTCTGTAGCTCTGAAATTTTAGTAGAAACCACCCTAGGTCTGGCGTTCGGGTCTGTCAGTTTGGGGAACAGTGTTCTATGCATCCTTTCAATTCATGGTTCGTAGCCTGCTGGCAGCTCCAGGACCTCAATCAATAATTTCTGCAGAAATACTCACATATATTGTGTTTCACTATCTCCAGAATGCCTGCTATACGGAGGTTGTCACACCTAGGCCTGGCCTCTAGGTCTAAGCACTTTTCCTGCAGAGCTTCAGTACATCGAATCAGTGCCTCTATTGCTGTGCCCATTTGCTTAGTTTCTGCCTGCATGTTTTCCATTTTGGACTCCATTGCCCCCAGGCATTTCTCAAAACCAGAAATTTTTTCTGTCAGCTTTGAAAAATCTGATTTCGATTCCACTCTGGACTTGTGGATTTCTGCCAGGATGGTCTTGAAACATTGCCAGGTAACTCTTTCTTATTCCCGGTCCGTAGCATATCCCCAGACTTTTTCACTAGCTGGTGAAGCACTCCTGCTGTGGTCGATTTCTAAGGCTCAATATCTCGAGCCATCCCCTGCCAAATTAATTTGTTTTACATTCAATCTTGTACTCCTGTACTCTGTACTCGCCTTTCTACTTTGCGGCCATTCTTTTCACAATTTTTGAAGTTTCTGGCCGTAGAGAGTTAGTTGGATACCCAGTGAGAGAGGAGCTGTTTTTGTAAGCTGTTTTCATGTCTGTGACATCCTCAGAAGTCCCCAGGTGTCCATTTCTAAGGAGGAAAAGGACCTACGAGTAATTATCATAAGGGACCTGAAGCACTCTGAGCATTGCCATAAACCAGCAACCAAAGCGACCAGGAATTTGGGATGCATCACCAGAGGAATCACCTCCAGGAAAGGGGAGGTCATTCTGCCATTGTACAGGTCCTTGCTGAGACCACACTTGGAGTACTGTGTGCAGTTCTGGTGCCCATATCTGATAAAGGACATGAATTTACTGGAGGGGGTGCAGCGTAGGGCAACCAAGAAGATCCAGGGCCTGCATGACAAACACTGTGAGGAGAGGCTGCAGGAGCTCAATGTGTATTCCCCTTGGGGACAGAAGAGAGGGGGGAACCTGATCAACACCTTCAACTACCTTAAAGTATAAACATGTTTAGTATTGAAGGCATCTTTAATCTCATGGGGAATGGGTCCACTAGGGGCATAGTCTTAAATTAGTAGGTATTGGAATGGGGTATCTTTGGGTATAAGCATTGAAACCCCTCTTCTCCTTCCAGACTTATAGTAAGAGGCGCACACTTCCTCATACACAAATTGCTTCAATTTTTGGTGCTCCTCGTCAGTCAGATGTGTCTCCTGCAAGAAGACGACTTCTGCTTTCATTTGCCTCACTATGGTCATGATTTTCTTTCTTTTAATCGGGTTTGACATGCCATTCACATTACATGTTGCAATTCTAGTATCTGTGTTAGTACTCACTGAACCTTCTAGGGTCTGCTGACCATCCTACTCTCCTATGTGGTCTTATACATCCTTTCCCTCCTCCTCCTCCTCCAAATGTCCCTTCCTCTCGTTTTCTTTCAGACTCTGCATGAATAGAACAACTATTTCTTATCATCAGTATAACTTTGCCATTATGGCTAACTCCCACACAAACATGTGTGACACAAATCTGTGTGCTTCTAAGGTTGGGAAAAGTATCTTTACTTTCCCTGTCTCTGGAGGTACATTCCCTTCGCTCCCTCTGTACATCCAGTGTGACAGTGGTACCATTTCCCCTATACATAGGAACCACTGTCATTGGGGCCTTAGAACTTCTGTGCCGTGGACCAAGTAGAATTTGTATCATGTCACGACCAGGTCAGTTCATCAATGCATTTTTACTTTCTCCTCCACCCCCCACCAAGCATCAAATTGTATATTTTGCAATTTTCATCAAACTCATTCACATCTTCAAGTCTTTTTACCTTGTGTCTCCTGTTTCTTTATTTTCCTTATGTTATCTTTTGGAGTGGAGCACTGTTTCCTCCAAATTCTGTTTTCCAGCCTTTGTCCCCCTGTGCCCTCCCTTCCCCTTCCCTTTCCTATCCCTTCTACTGTCCCTCCCTCTTCCCCTTCCCCGTTACCTGCACATAGGTGTTGACTAGGCATCTGCACCTCTGCATCTGGTGACCCCATTCCTCCCACATCTTCCCAGCTTCACTCATCGTCGCATAGCTTGCAGGTTAGATCCTCGAGGAATCACTGGTCTTCCCTCTCAGTGTTTGAATTCCTACAAAAAGAGAAAGGAGATCACAAAGAATTGGAGCCTTCTTGCTTTGCATAGGTTCACACCAGTCTCATATGTCACTCTTTATACCCATTGTTTCCATCTACATTGCATATACTTACATGCTTTACTGTATTCCACTATTTACATTGAATATTACCCTCTATCTTTCATTATGTTAGTTTCCGCACTTTCCACTCCTCTCCCTCCCCCCTCTCCATAGGTCTTTTCTATGTTGATACCTTTCTGTGTTCTGTGATCCCTATGTTTGTATCCTGCCCATTATTCTCTTTCCCATTCCCAGAATCTCACTAGAACAGGGTCCAGGGTTTTATAAAAATCTGCTCCATTTCTAGTTGCTTTGTTACTTACCCTAGCCCCTTGTGCCCACTTTCTAACATTTCTGTATCTCTTATATGTCTGTTTATCAGATCCCACCCTCACCCCTCCCCTTGGACATATCCTTGGTTACTAGGGCCAGCTTGGTTATAACACTTTGTCTGGTATCGTGCCTTTATTCCCTTTTTCTTTTGTTCTTTCCCTGTGATGCCTAGACTCCTATCTTATGTCCCCATTCCATTCCTGTCTTCCCAATTTTTGTTCCATCTATGTTTAAACCTCTCCCTTCTGCTCCCTGTCCCCCAAATTTCCATCATTCCCCCCCATGTGCCCAAACTCTCAAGGCTTTTGAGAAAAAGCACTCATCTGACTGCTCTCCTAATCATTTCTTCAGGCCCAACAATTAAATATGCTGTGATCGTTTTACAGTTCAGTCCATTCAGTCTATCAGAATGTTGTGGGCATGAAGTCCTCCTCCGATCTTGGATTTCCAGTGTAAGTGCACAATAATGTCCTTATCTCTGCCATGGTGTGGCCCGCTAATCTCTGCTTACCCTGGAAATTCCATCTTGAGAGCCTCCTGGTTTTTCATTCCATTCCTATTTTACTGTCTCTCGTGGTCTGGCCCATTGCCGTGGGGGGGAACACCATGCTCTTTCAAGGCCTGCATTGACTCCTCCAGAGTTTGATAGATCTTCACTCCCTCCTTCCAATGTACCCTCAACTTTGCAGGATATGGTGTCTGACAGCAGATTCCTTGCACTTTCAGGGCTTTTACACAATCCAGGTAATACATTCTCTGTCTCTGAATTTCCTGCAGATAGTCCTGATCAAAGTATAAGCATGCCTCTGTACAAGTCAACATACCTTTTTACCAGACTCTCTTTAATATGTCCTCTTTGACTCTGTAGCTCTGAAATTTTAGGAGAACCACCCTAGGTCTGGCATTCGCGTCTGTCAGTTTGGGGAAGTGTTCTATGCGCCCTTTCAATTCATGTTTCGTAGCCTGCTGGCAGCTCTAGGACCTCAATTAATAGTTTCTGCAGAAATACACACATATCTTGTGTTTCACTATCTCCAGAATGCCTGCTATATGGAGGTTGTCTCACCTAGACCGGGCCTCTAGGTCCAAGCACTTTTCCTGCAAAGCTTCAGTATATTGAAGCAGGGCCTCCATTGCTGTGCCCATTTGTTTAGTTTCTGCCTGCATGTTTTCCCTTTTGGACTCCTTTGCCCCCAGGCATTTCTTGAAACCAGAAATCTTTTTTGTCAGCTTTGAAAAATCTGATTTTGATTCCACTCTGGACTTGTGGATTTCTGCCAGGATGGTCTCAAAACATTGCCAAGTAAGTCTTTCTTCCTCCCTGTCTGTATCAATCCCCAGCCTTTATCACTAGCTGGTGAAGCATTCCTGCTGTGGTAGATTTCTAAGGCTCCATATCTCAAGCCATCCTCTGCCAAATTAATCTGTTTTGCATTCAGTCTTGTACTCCTGTACTCGCCTTTCTCCTTTGTGGCCATTCTTTTCACAATTTTTGAAGTTTCTGGCTGTAGGGAGTTATTTAGATACCCAGTGAGGAAGGAGCTGTTTTTGTAAGCTGTTTTCCCCATCCGTGACATCACCAGAAGTCTCCAGGTGTCCATTTCTAAAGAGGAAAAGGACCTATGGGTAATTATCATAGGGGACCTGAAGCACTCTGAGCATTGCCATAAACCAGAAACCAAAGTCACCAGGATGTTGGGATGCATCACCAGAGGAATCACCTCCAGGAAAGGGGAGGTCATTCTGCCATTGTACAGATCCTTGTTGAGACCACACTTGGAGTACTGTGTGCAGTTCTGGTGCCCATATCTGATAAAGAACATGAATTTACTGAAGGGGGTGCAGCGTAGGGCAACCAAGAAGATCCAGGGCCTGCAGGACAAACACTATGAGGAGAGGCTGCAGGAGCTCAACATGTATTCCCCTGGGGGACAGAAGAGAGGGGGGGGGAACATAATCAAAACCTTCAACTACCTTAAAGGTATAAACATGTTTAGTATTGAAGGCATCTTTAATCTCATGGGGAATGGGTCCACTAGGGGCACAGTGTTAAATTAGCGGGAGGAAGATTCAAAAGGGAAATGAGAAGGCACTTTTTCACAGAAAGAGTGGTGTGTAAGTGGAATTAACTGCTGGAGGAGGTAGCATCATCGAAAGCAGTGGACAGCTTTAAAAGGGGTTGGGACAGAGTGAAGGAGAGAGTCATAACAGATGGAAAGATGAGTGGGGGTGAGGGGGGAAGGAAGAAGATTGTATGTGGGAAGGGGAGGGGGGCTGCTCATATAAATTAATCTGGGAACTGCACAAGTGAGTAGCCTAGCTAGACCAAAATGGCCTGATTCTGCTGGCATTTTCATATGTTCGTATGTTCATAATATGCACTGCTCTGACATGTCCCCATAATCAGACAGTTAGAGTGTTCCAATAGAGTGCACTAATTGAATATTGCTCAGAGCTGGACATGAGCTATTTGCATACAACGCTATTGACTGTGCAGCACTAACGGGTGGCCCTGAATATTGGAGCCTAAGTCTCCAGCTGCAGAGGAGAATCCCTCTACCACAGGTGCCGAGTTCTTGGGAGGTTGGGGTCAGTGACAAGGACATCACCCTGTCTTCTTGACCCTTCCAAGTTCCTATTTAGACTTGTGAAATGCTTTGGGCTGCAGTGTGGTTTCCCTTTCAGAAAATTCTGACTAATTCCATGGAATTCCATTGGAAATAGAATGGCGGAATTCCACAAGTGGTATGCAGAACATTAATATGGGGTGTACATGAACTGTGGATTAGTGTCACACTGTTTTGTTCATATAAACTATTATAAAGCAGTGGAACTGCCTCCACCAATCAGAGGGCAGCATTACAGTACCCCTTATTTCATGTACAGTTGCTGCATCATGCTCCTCTGCACAGCTGATTCCAGTTGCAGTGAGTCTCACTTGTCACTCTGCTCCCGTCAGAATCACTGCAATGGAAATCAACTGTCAGAGGAATCCAGATTACAACAAATCAGTGTATTTCACCACAGAAGTTCTGTAGGAACTATCAGTGCATTTTCTCAAATGAGCACTTGTTCAGGCACAGCACTCACTGGGAAACTGCAAAAAATCACTGTATTTACCCACAAAACTTCCCAAGGAAGTGCCAGTGAATCTTCAGAAAGAAGCACTCCTAAAGCCACAGAAATGATTGGGAAATTATAAGCACATTCTATTAAATGAGCAATTCTTTAGACATGGAAGTTAAGTGTGAATTGTCAGGCAGTATATCAAATGAGCAGTCACTTTAGGCAGAAAACTGAAAGGGAAATTATCAGCGCACAACAGATGCTCCCCAAATCCAAAATGCAAAACATGCTGGCAAAAGTTCAGAACAAATAAACATGTTTTATCCTTCTGTGCAAAACTGTCACATAAATAAAAAAGGTTTCTCTGCAGTCAGCCCCCACCGGCACGATTACAAGGCATGTAAGCAGCCACCATTACACACTGTATAAGAGGGTCAGAACATAACGACCCATTCATAGAATGTACCACTACCATCTCAAAATGCAGGGGAGACCAACAAAAAGGGTACAAATTAATCAAAGATTATGAGCAAAATTTGTATTCCAAAGTGGTGTTTTGGGCTGGAGTCAGTTCCACTGCTTCATAATATATTAATACGTAAAGTGAGAGGTGCCTCTTATGGGAAGAGAAGGTTATCTCATGCAGTTTTGGGCTGACAGAAACGCTCAGCTTCACTTCATGGTTCTCTTACCCAAGACATCATGAGATAACCTTCTTATTCCGTAAGAGACAGTCCTTACTCTACTTATTAATATATATATATATAGAGTAGTGCTTAGGTAAGCCACAGATAAGATTACCCCAAACCATGGAAAACTAAACCACAATTTGAAAAAACTGTGGAATACTAATCTGAAGTTTACATTAAAGCAATTGAATTCCTCAGAAGTTTCTGGAAATTCTAAAAAAGCAAACAAGAATTGCCATTCTTCATTAATTCCAGCAGTGAAATTCTGCATTCTTCACAGCTCTGCTGGCCACTTCTGAAACGTAATATTAATTTCAGGCAGTGTACTAGCTCCTAAATCCCACTGCATTATTGTTTGAAGCTAAGATTAAATGGGATCTCTGGTCCTTTTTTTTAAATTGAGTAAACTTTATTGATATTAAAGAATACAACAATACAATACAAAGAACACTGAAGTCAAGAAAAATCCCCCCCTTTTATAACAAACAACCCCCACCCCCAACCACACCCTCCCCAGTGACGCCACCATCACCAAACCAACATAATAACCTCTCAAAAGGGGAATAGTCCTCCTGAGTTTATAAATAAGGTAGGAGCCAGATGACATGCACCATAGAACTAAAAAATATCCCCAACATCATGGATGAAATTAAAGAGTGTAGAGGGTATGAAGTTTGCCCCGTCTCTTATCATAAAGGGGAAGCCTGTGTCTTAGGCTCGCTATCATACACTCTACACTAAGATTAAATAATAACTCCTGGAGCCATTCACGATATGAAATAGAAACTTGGTTGAGTCAATGTCTGAGGACCACTTTTTTGGGGAAAGAGAAATTAAGGCCATGTAATATTTCCGTTCTTTAACTGGGACAGAACTATAGTCCCCAAGAATACATATCTCATGCCAAAACAAAACCTGTAATCCCAAAAGTGGGTTTGCCTTGGATTCAATGAGGCTCCAGAGTGGGGCAATTTTAGGACAAAACCAAAAAATATGCAAGGTGGAACCTTCATCCTGTCTACATTGAGTGCATACAGGAGAGGGCAACCTACCCTTATTGGCTATATTTTGAGGAGTGTAGTAAAGGTTATTCAAAATATTAAATTAAATGAGTCTTAATCTATCTTGCACAATGTAGTGATAAAGATCAGTCCAGATAGTTTGCATTGAGAAGAGGTAAGAGGAAACACCTTATCCCAAGAAGGTAAGGAACCAACTAAATCCAGAAAAAGCTTGATGAAAAACAACGAATACAAGGCAGACACCACATGCTGCTTAGAAGTTAGAGTTTTAATATCGGATAAAAACTCTGAGAAATTCATGGTTCAAAGGCCTGACCCAAACCATTGCAGCAAAACATGTCTAAATTGAAAAACTTTAAAGGCATGATGACCCCCCCCAACTTGAGTGTATCAATAATGGCAGCACTAGGGGGCATGGCTTGACCAGCAAGCATGATGGCAGCCTGACCTGTGAGCTGCAGCATGCAGATGAGTATATCTGGCAATTGCTAAACTTTAAATGACTGCTGACCGTGGATTACACTAAATTTAGAATCTCTAGGACTTTGGGTGTTTAAACATACCTTCCATTTGTGAATCGGACGGTATTCTACCCATCGAGCTCCCTCACCGACTCTGGCCTGCATCATGGCAGAGGCGACCGGCTCAACGCTCGACCTTGCCTACTTTAGCACTATGTTTGAGAAGCTTTTGCAAAGAATGGACGAGATGACCAAAGCTTCCCATCATACCATGGCGGCTGCTCAAAGCCTCACCGGGTGTATAACAAAAATTGAGCAGCAGGTGCTGATACATGAATCAGTGATTGATGAGATTAGAGCAACACAGAGGGACCAGCAATCTAAAATCCACCTACTCCTGGCTAAAGTTGATGATCTGGAGAACCGCAGTAGAAGGAACAATTTGAAACTGCTAGGCTTCCCGGAGGGAGTGGAAAAACAAGACACGGTCCGGTTCTTCCAATAGGCCCTTCCTGAAATCCTGGGCCTACAGGCAGACTTTTGATTGGAGATAGAGTGCGCACACAGGACTCTTACTCCAATGCCGGTGAAAGAGGGGAAACCAAGGGCAATTTTAATTAAATTACTGGCATACAATACACGGCAGGCATTGTTACAGTGGGCCAGGGAAGTGGGTCGCTTGAATTGGCAGGGGCACCCGATTTCTATATATCAGGATTTCTTAAAGGAACTTTCAACTAAGAGGAGAGATTATACACAAGCTTGACACAAGATGCAGTAGCTGGGCATCCAATATTCTCTCTGTCTGGTACTCATCTATAATGCGAATAGTGCACAATGGGGCCCCACTTTCCTTCGAGATGCCAGCTGCCCTGGAGGACTTTCTGATGTGGCAGCAAGGAGATCAGTCAGAGAACTCATCTGTGCAACCCCCCAGGCCTACTACTCATGCAGGCCCTTCAGAATCTGAAGAAATACCAACAGACACTGAAACTGAACCCGAGATCCATGATGGGCTCCCTCGACGCAGTAGGAAGAGAATGGCAAGAGACAGTCATAAGCACAGAGATCATCCCCTTCTCAGAACAAATCCCCACTCAGAAACTGCAGACAGGGAAAAACAGCATGATGCAAGCACAGCCCTGGTAAGGTATATGACCCAAAATCCGTATGAAGCGCTGCGATCCCCCACGCCTTCTTCTTGGGATCCACTATAGGAGGAAAGTCTCCCAATAGAAGCATCCCTCCAGATCACCACAAATATGTCGCTAAACACAGGACCAAACCGCAAAGATGACCTGGGCCTAATGAAGGCACAGTGTCCCCCAGGCGCAGCACCCGAAGACTGCGAAGAAAACCAGGCCGCAAAGGTATCGCCAGCAAGATCCCAGAGCCCCGTGATGGCTGAAGTAGACTCCTGAGCAACGTTTAGATAAGAAATATGTCTCTGTTCTTACATTGAAATGAAGGGGGTGTCTATTCTGCTGGCATTGTTAATTTTTTGGTTAATTTTCAATGTTTAGCTAATCCGGCTGCGAGATCCTGTGACATTGGGACTTCTGCCCCCTCAGGGCACACTGATCTCCAGTCCATATTTCACACCCCCTTGCATTGAATGTGTGAGAAATGTGTTGGGGGAAGGGGCAAGAGATGGGGGGAATGTAGTTAATAAAGGCCGTGTCCACACATCGGACCACAGAGCAGGTCTTTTAAATTTCTCGGAGAGGTAAACCCAAGTCAGGCTGTATATCTGCAGTGACTACAAAGTGCGGACTTGTCCTCTTTGGTTCCGTATAAGGCCGCAACCCCACCTAATCCCTTGAATGGATGTCTCCGACCTGGAGGAGATAGCCTGGATTTTGTTTGAATGCTTGTGGCAACTCTGGGCTTATCAGTGCCAATATGAGGTGGACAACCCTGGGGTACTATTTCCACAATAAAAGGAACATATTGATCACCAAGCCACTGGATTAAGGGCCCCCCTCTTACCCCCTTTCTCATATCTTCCATCCCTTGAGTCTGGGAGGGTCTCCAGCCATACAGGCCTACGGCCTAGTGTTCTCCCCCCCATATTAACCCTTATATCCTGGAATAGAGTTCCTTGCCTCTATTTACAGGCCATTAAACAGTCCAGAATATACCCGAGGTCGGTGCAGGTTGTTGCACACTGTATCTGCAAGCTGCTAACCCCCCCCCAGGCTAATATAGTGTTTGGGAAACAAAAGAAAGTTAGGCCAGATTACGGTCTGGCCACCCACATCCACAGGAGCCACCCTGCAGATCTTGCCTTCCCAAGTGTGGCAAGGGATAGAATATGCAGGATGGCTCCAATGGAGCATGGAAGTGCACTTTGTAAATATGTTTAAATGTTGGTTTTTGTTTTTGTATTGGATAAAGGGGATGCATACATCTAAAGACCAACCTGGTAAAACCCTGCTCCAAATACGTGGCAGGGGGAAGGTCTCGACCACAGGTAGGTCACATATACGCACTAAGATAGTTCCAGAAGGCCTCTCATACTCAGAGCAAGAAACCAGTACAGGCCATTTTCATACAGTCTTCTCAGGATGATGCCTACTGTCCTACACCGGTGGTTTTTATTTATTTTACTCCCCACTGCTCCTCGACAACTATGAATATGGCTGAATTAATCTGCATTACTTGGAATGTGAGAGGGCTGAATTCACCGGTGAAGAGGAAGAAGGCACTGTCATATCTGAAGCAGGTTAAGGCCTAGGTGGCCTTCTTACAGGAGATAATACTTAATAGAAAAGGCCATGAGCACCTCAAGAGGGACTGGGTGGGAGTGGAAGTTCATATCTCAGCCCAACTAAAAAGCGTGGGGTGGCTATTTTAATACATAAACAGTTACATTGGTCTCTCATCACATCCAGGGCTGATCCAAAGGGCAGGTGGATGTTTGGAATTTTTCAGACCCCTACAGGGCCTATTTTGTTAGGGGAATATTTATGGGCCTAATGAGAATGATCCGGCTTTCTTCCATCAGACCTCTCAAATTCTTCTCAATATGAATAAAGGCCATATGCCCACCATTCTGGGAGGGGATTTTAACTTAGTGCTCGATCCCATGCTAGATAAAACCACAACTAAAAATGAGAATATACATGGGAATGGAAGGAGAGCCTTGTTAAACTGGATGAGTGACCAAGGATTGACAGATGTGTGGCGGGTGCTGAACCCCAGGGGGGCGAGACTACTCCTTTTATTCTCCTGTACATGGCTCTTATAGCCGTATCAATTTTACGTTAACGTCTCCTCAGATCACACAGGCAGCCATAGTGTCCAATATTCTCCCCATAATGATCTCTGATCATGCCCCAGTTCAACTGAATATTCTATGGGGCCCTCCTACCCCTACATCTACCTTTTGGAAATTAGACCCCCTGTTAACAAAAGAAGAGGAATTCATTGTCTGGGCCAAAGTGGAGGCACAGCTGTTTTTTCAGGACAGCCCAGCTCAGGACACCACTGCGGGGGTTAGATGGGAGGCATTCAAAGCTACCACGAGAGATAGGATCATTGCCTACACAGGGGCCAGGAGGAGTCACAGGGAGAAAAAACTGAAGGAACTAGAAGATGAGCTTAAAGCAGCGGAGCAGCAACATAAGGAACAGAGAGGAAAAGCTTTACGTGACTCCGTCCGTAGGACGGTATTAGGTCTCCAGATGGAGATCAACTCTCTCCTATCACTGCAAGCTGAGCTCTCCATCTCGAGACTGAAACATAAATACTGGGAGGGAGGGAGGAGGGAAAGGGGGAAGTATTAGCTTATAGGCTGAGGAAGCAGCAAATGGACTGCCACATAGCTGGGTTGAGAGATACTTTAAGGGTAATACATACCAAAAATACAGAATTGAATGCAGTTATGGCAGAATACTATACATCCTTGTATGTCTCTTCCAGAGAGGCAGACTCCCAAGCGATCCATTCCTTCCTCCACTCACTACACCTTTCCACTATAACTCCACAGCAGTCTGAACAACTAGATACCCCACCAATTACAGATGAAGTGACTAAGGCCCTACTCTCCCTTAAATCAGGGAAGGCCCCGTGGGGGGGATGGTTACTGAGTGGAATTTTGGCAAGCCCTGATTGATATTATTGCCCCTGTTCTTCAACAAACTTATGTAGAAGTGGAAGTGAGGGGACTCTGCCCCCCACTCTGAGAAAGGCAGTAATTACAGTGCTGCCAGAGAAAGGGAAAGACCTTACCTCCCTGGGTAGCTACCACCCAATCTCTCTCCTCAACATGGACAGTAAAATATTTATCATAGCCATGGCTTTAAGATTAGGACCCTTACTACAGCAGCTTATACATCCCTCCCAAGTAGACTTTGTCCCAGGCAGATATAGTGCAGACCATATCAGGACCCTGATTAACTTGGCCCAAATCACCTCTCAATTGTCGACCCCCGCAGCTGCGGTAGCCATAGATTTTGAAAAGGCGTTCAACTCCCTGGAGTGGGACTATCTCCATGCTGTCCTTGGAGAAATTGGGAATTAGTCCTTGCTTCCAGTCATTGGTAGCAGCTATATATAGTTCTCCCTAGGCCCAATTACTGACTAACTTCACCTTATCCCCCTCTTTCCAGTTAGCCCATGGCACTAGGCAAGGTTGCCCCTTGTCTCCTTTGCTGTTTGTGTTGGCTGTGAAACCCTTGGCTGCCACCCTTAGAGCTAACGACAATGTCAAGGGGATCTCTATCGGTAGCAAGGAGTTTACCACCCTTCTCTACTCAGATGACCTTCTGGTCCTCGTAGCAGATGTACCTGAGGCGCTACCCTCATTACTCAGTACCCTCCGCTATTTCAGAGGACTGTCAGGCCTCCAGCTGAACCCCACTAAGACTGAAGTACTCCCTCTTAATCCCAAGTGTGAACCATCAGTACTGGGTAATACCAGTCTGAAATGGGTGGGGGAAAGTATCACATATCTAGGTATTTGTTTTTCCACCATAATCTCTAAACTATGGGATTGAAATCTCCATCCCCTCCTACTGTACATGAAGGAGGATATGTCCAGATGGACCAAACTCCATCTAACCCTAGTAGGCAAGACAGCTGCGATCAAAATTATTCTGGCGCCCAAAATTTCTTATCTCCTGGCACATATTCCCCTTTCCCTTTCACAGAGCTGGATCCAGAAGTTAGATAAGGCCATTGGTAGATTTTTACAGGAAGGAACACCCCCCAGGTACAGCAGGAACAAACTTAGGGCACACCTGAGCGTAGGAGGGTGGTGCTTTCCATGGTTCGAATGCTACAAGTGGGCCTTTCATATGGCAGAATCCCTGCATTGGCTGAGTATAGGTACTATTCCCCAACCTCAATGGGTGGACATAGAGCCGGCTGTTAGTCAGAAGACCTCCCTATCACTTCTAGTTTATAATACCCCCCCTGCAAACCTCAAAGTACATCCCGCCATAGGATCCTTCCTGCAATGCTGGGCCAAAATAAGGAGAACGCTGAAAATGGCCCTTGCACCAGTCAAATTGACCCCGCTGTGGGGAAAAAAGAATCTGTGTATTGATAAAAGACCTGTGTATTGGAAGGGGTGGGCAGACAGGGGTATCACCACATTAGGAGATATATTGGCCCCATCCTCTATGGTAATAGATGCTTTTGCCAACCTGCAAGCCTGATGGTCACTCCCTACTTCCGATTTCTGGAGATACCTGCAACTGCGCAGTGCAGCCCAGAAGTACAATATCCCACATAGCAAAAGGAGATGTCCAGATTATACCCTCCTGGTTTAAAAAAGAGAAGGGGCTGGCCAGTTCCATTTATGCTGCCCTCCAGGGCACGTTACCAGTCAAACTGAGAAATCCAAGCAGAAATGGGAGGGGGCTTTGCACCTTGAGTTCATGGACCTACAGTGGAAAGAATGCTGGAAAGAGGACCACAAATACTTTACAGGTACAAGGAGTAGATTAATGCAAAATAAGATTCTCCACTCGTGGTACCATACACTGGTGGTACTACACAAGGCAGGGGTGCTAAGCTCCAATTTATGTTGGAGATGTAACTCCCAACCTGGAGACTTGCTCCATATCCTATGGTCCTGCCCCTTATTACAACAGACATGGGATCATGTCTGTGAGATAGGGGCTAAAGTCCTACAGAAACATATTTCCCGGTCCCTTCCCCTCCTTCTCCTGGGTATGAAATCAGAAGCCCCCCACCTTTAAGAGCTAGAATATCACTGGCTAGCCCTGTGGGCTATGCAGGTCAAGTGACTCCTAGTCTGTAGATGGAGAACAACAGAGATTCCTAGTGCTCAAGATCTCCTGACATCTATGGCTCATATAGCCACTATGGACAAACTCTCCCATCTGGTCAATAATTCCCTAAAGACTTATGAAAAATGCTGGACCCCCTTTACCAGATATGCAACCCCCAAAACAAGAGTGGGTTAAACATTTTTTAATAATTAAGACTACTGTTTGGTACCAGAAATATAGGTATGGTAATACCCACTTATCTGTGACTATGCAAGTATGATGTGTCGTACTGTCATCCCTAACTGTGTATAGTTGTACTGAATAGTATATATAATAGTGGTTCTTTGTGTTTGCTCTTACCTAGGGTGTCAGAAGCCTAGATAACACACGAACCCAAAAAGACACCCACAACGTTATTGTATGGAGCATGCAAGCCTTGCCCCTCAGACACCTTAAAGTTAGTTACCTCATGTATCGGGGTAAGTACCTGTTAATTGGTAACAGTTTTCTTTCTTCTGCTCTGATGTTGAGTTGTCTATGTAACCAACAACTCTTTTCCAGTTTTTTGTTTTAAGTTGGTGTTCATTATTGTAAACAAAGAAAAAAGGAAAATGATAATAAATAATTCAACAGCAAAAAATAATAGCAACACTAGACAACAATGATCCCTGCTCCATCAGCTCACAAACTCTGATATACACCAACTGGGGAAAACAGTGAGGAGTGAGAATATGACCCCCAATTTGGAAATGACTGTTTCGAAGTATAGGCTGGGAGACATCCTTGGAAAAGGGATGTTTCAATAGGGTCCAGAACTGAGAATAAACTCTAAGAGAGTTTCCCATTACAGTGGCATGCAAAGCCAAAGGAAGAGATTTGAAAGGGGTTAAAAATAAAGATGACACTGACAATCTGAATTTACAGAGGCCATCCAGTTCTAAGTCTAACCATATAGGCTTATAGGGGGAAGTGAGGCCCTGAGATAGAGGGAAGAGCCACTGAAACATCTTGCTAAAGTGACTGGCAAAGTAATAAATAATATAGTGAGAGAGCTTAAGGCCTTCCAGACATTTATGAGCAGCCAGCTTCTTCTAGGCCTGTCTCAGAGTCTTTTGTACCCATATAAAATTAGTAATCATACTATGAACATGCTGAAACCAGGCTAAGGAGATCCAAAGATTCAACATGGTCATAGGGTAAAAAATATGGGGAAGGACATTCATCTTAACAATGCTAACTGTACCCCACAAAAACAGAGGAAGAGCCTGCCACCGCCAAAGATCCTGTTGAATCTTAACTATAAGATTGTCCAAATTAAGTTTATGCATTAAGGTGGTATCCTTTGAAAGGTGTATCCCCAGATATTTAATGGAAAGGGGAGACCATTTCATCCCCAGCAAAAGAATATCCGCTTTGACCACTAATGGGATCTCTGGTCCAAAATGCCACTATCATTATGGGGCAGACTCTCCACAATCAAAATGTAATTTGTGCTTCTTATTGGTTGCTATCTATCCATCTTTATGTCCAAAAATAATATTTTAAGAATTAGACAAAATAT
The DNA here is from genome assembly GCA_016271365.2 of Neoceratodus forsteri. NCBI lineage: Eukaryota > Metazoa > Chordata > Ceratodontiformes > Ceratodontidae > Neoceratodus > Neoceratodus forsteri. The sequence continues at coordinate 393,996,465 of CM028135.1, read as the reverse complement.
TCTTGAAATTTATATAAGATAGCAAACAATACTCAGATAGTTATACTGTAGTTATTAAAAAATGTAGCTTTCTTGAAAATGAGCCCTGCTCAATAGAATTCACCCTGGTAAAAAAATATAAGGAATAAATACAGGTTAAAGACAGAAGGCCTGGACTTAGGAGTAACATTCTGATATCTGCGTCACACATTGTCAAGAGGGAGTCCCTTTAAATTGAAACACAACACTATCTTTGTCTTTGGTGTCAAAGCTTTGGAAAACTGCAAGATCTCAGGGAGCAGCATTTCCCTTTTGGTGTTGTAAATATTAAAGGAATCACCTTCTTTTAGGTTAATATGAGTGTAATACTGAATACAACTTTAGTTACTAATGGCATGGGGGCAGTAAGTACTCCTTCTGCAGGGGAGATATATTTCTTGTAGAGATCTGAAGACAAGGTATCTCTTAAGCAATGAGATGTACCACGTGTACAATAAAGTAAAAAGAGGCTACAGCCACATGTTGACAATAACTTTACTGTTGCAGGCCAAATTAGAATCAGATGTGTTCTGTCAAGTTCAGTTCTATATAGTTAAAACTGTCGTTAAATAACACAAATGGTTAAACTCTGAGAAGCTTTTTAACAAAAATCAGTCCCATCTTACATGGAATTATTATGTAGCAAATGGTATGTCAGAAGTAGACTGGACGATTGCATTTGAGAATACAAAACGTTCAACTGCTACTGCCAGACTGAGATCAATACATTATGATATTAAATACATCACTAAATCATTAAATTAAAGCTCCTGAAGAGATAACCAGATTCAGCAGTGATGTATTAGCTTCCTGCTGGCACTGCAGTACCAATTGCAAATCTCAGCCATATGTTTTGGCAATAAAAGGACAAAGTAACATTATAGGACATGACAATGGCCTTTAAAAACAATACCACCTCACCCAGCTTAAATAAGAACTTTAAAGATCAAATACAGTGCTTTAAAAATGTACTATTTGCACACCATGAGGACAACTAGGCCTCATTTGTTACAAATAAAGTTCAGAAATTGCAATTACTCATGTATAAATGCTATTCTTTGCCTTTCCTATTTGATGGTTTAAAAAAAAATTCCCCACACGTGTGTAAACCAGCCAGCAGAATCTTGGGTGAGTGCTGATGTCATTCAAGCAACAATATTATTTTCTCTGGGTCCTGTTAGCTTAGTTTACACAGTACATCAAATTGTGTAATTGTGAAATGGCAAAAATTAGTCTTTGCTACCAATTTTCTGATGGTGGCTTTTATTACTGAACCTATGCCAGTAGAACAAAATGGTACATATCTGGCAAGCTCACAGGGTTGATCACCAACCTTTTAAGCACTGTATTGAGCCCCCCCCAAAAAAAATAAACCTCCCACACTCTTAAAATGTAAATTGTGGTTCTGTCTTCCCTTCTCAGCCCTTAATGCAGCCACCACAAACCCCTCGTCTTTGCTAAGATTCTACAACCCTGACAGAAATGATGCTTCTACTCTAGTACCGCTCCCCAAATGTATAATCTCAGAAACATTATAAGACATGCCGATGGCCTTTTTAAACACCATCACCTCACTGAACTTAATTAACAGTTTTAAACTTCTTGTCCTGGCCTATACAAATTGCACAAATTGGTCTAACTGCAAAATTGTTTTTAGCGGCAGCCCTGGCTTGGAAAAGACATCCTTCAACATTTCCCGTTCTATGTGTTACTGCAAATGAACAAAATGTGCAAAATGTACCAAATGTAAGGAGCACATGGCAAGCACGCTGTACAGTAGCATCCGCCAGGATGCAGTGCAGTACCTTGCAATATCACTGCAAAATGCTGCAGGGAACAATGTAATTCAATATCAATGAACCTCTTTTGTCATGCAGAATTTTGTGACGTCATTTTATTGCAAGTTACTGCATCACATCTTGACTGACTCCACTGTGTGTGCCTCAGTGGTGCTGTGGTCCCAACTGTTTAATGGTTAGACTGGTTTTCCACTCTTTACTTCCAGCTGTACCTAGTTGTGATGGCAGTAGTTTTGTTTTTTCACTGTATTAACAGGCTTCCTGTAGCTGGCCTGCTGGCACAGAAGTAGCACTACTTTTTGCAATGCCAAGGACCCTGGTTCAAGAAGTAGCCCAGAGCATCAAAGGGCCAGCCGGGGAGAGGAGGGTAGAGTGTCTGGGGGACAGCTCACTTCTTGTGGGGTGGGATGGTGAAGTGTCTGGCAACAAATCTGACTCCTGGTGGTAGTGAGCCTTGGACATCAGAGGATGCAGGCAATGAAAGATGTGGAGGATGTTGATTTCATGCATGGGACCATGCATGATGCACCAGGATGTCACTGCATGTCTAGTCCTTCAAAGACCACACAATAAGATAAAACCCCTGCAGAGGAGCACAATGATGCCTGGGATCCTCTCTACCTCCATGGCCACTGAACCAGGATTTACCTGCTGGTCAGTTGATGGTGATCCCGACCCTCCAACTAAGCTCTAGTGGGAGTTCCAGCATGGGGGCAATCCACAATCAAAATATCAAGAAGGTAGACCCTGGAGATGAGGGTAGAGCAGGTTGGAGCAAGGGCATTGAGATAATTAGATTTGACAAAAGAGAATAAAAACAAGGCTTGCTATAATTTTTATTTAGGTAGTCATTTAGTGGTTTAAGACTCCTCTCCCTGGTCCTCGGGGTGGGAGACACTGACAGTAGAGGGAGCAGTGGCAAACAGTCATTGGCACAGTAGGGCTCTCCTTATCTGCCTCAGAAATGGTCATTATATCTGCCACATGTAGGTCCTCTTTTGGATGGTTTCAGGATGGGGGCGGGTACAGCACAGTGTCCACAATGTGCCAGGGTTTTCTTGATTCTGTTCTGGAGAGGGAGAGGCCAGCAGTACATCCACTAGTGCTGCAGTGCTATTCCAGTCGCTGAAAGAGAGGGAGACACCAGCACTACTGTCTCCAGCATGGTAGGCTCTCCCAGTCCCTTTTGGGAGAAAAGGGCACTAACAACACATCTGCAGCTTGGCAGCAGCAGGCTCCACTCCCACTTGGGAGAAGGAGACAGCACCAGCAGTGATGCAGCTCTACAGCTTCCACTGCAGTTGCCCTCTCTTGGCCTCCACAGGAGAGGGGGATATCAGCACTATATCTGCTGGCATGGCAGGGCTTTCCCAGTATCCTTCAAGAGAGTGGCAATATGCCCTCCAGCGTAGCAGAACCTTTCTGGATCACCATCAGGAGAGTGCTGCCCATCTTCTGTTTCTTGTTCTGTAACTTGACTATCTCTTAGTGCCTGATCCAAATACAGTAGGTGGCCAGGATGTGCTGGAAATGAGTAATCCTGGTTATGGCTCTGCGCCCCCTGATGCTGGTCCACAGAGCATGGCATCCACAGCGCCCGCCTGCAGCACTTCATTAGTGTAGAGCGGCACACTGGGGAAGAGGGTGGCATGGGTGGACAGAGTTGGTACAGACTATGTACATCCAGTTGGATGCCCATGCCAGTGCACAAGTAGTCCCTGCCTGTGTAGAGTGCAGGGACAAATGGAACATGACTGTCCTCAAAGACTGCCACACCCCTGGAGTGCCAAGGCACTTTTAATGTTTGACAAACATTGTCAGCTGGTGCCGGTACTGCCCAAGCACACTGTGTAGACTCCTACTGCTGAGGGCTGGTAGGGTGGGGCTGATCCAGCACAAGGAGAGAAGTTGCTGCCAGTCAGAGGGGGATGTGTTAGCTCCTAATATAGCACCTAGAGCTGCTTATCATCTACCCAGACCACTGACTCCCTGCACTGCATATCTTCACTTGTGGATGTGGTACAAATCTGCACCTGCCCCCTGTTGCATGGGCCAGGATCGGTGTAGATGGGCCCACATTCTGCTTTGTGGTTGCCAGAGAGTGCCCATCACTCTGCACATGCGAGAGGACCAGGAGTTTGTTGTGGATCGGGCCCTTAGACAACCAAACCACAGATTCAATGAATACTGGAGGTATCGGGGTAGCCAGTGATGTGGGCACTTTGAAATTAGCGAGTGTTAAATGGGACACCACAATTGATCGACCGTCAGTTTGATGAAAAGGAATGAAGGGAGTAGAAGCTTGAATGGAGCAAGAGAGTAATACTCCTACACTTCGCAATCGCAAACTAGCATAACAGTGAGTTGCAAGGAGGATAACAAGGGAAAACGGCGAATGGCAAGTAGGTGACCTCCTGCAAAGGCGAATGTGTGTGCACATGCACGCACCCTTGCACACATTACAATGACCCACATAAACCCGCAGCCACACCCGCATGACCCACCACTCATACCCCACCTACAGCACAGCGTTAGGCTCATGAGCACACTTTGAGGTGTGAAACACTGCCAGCCAGCATGCCACTATCATGAGATGGGCCAAAAGACCACAGCCAGCACCGCCAACGAGACCTTTGTTAGGTCATGTGGAATGGGATCGAATCCCATCTGCAGCAGCATACACACACACACCCAAACAGCAGCAAACACACTGTCGCTGACTACGAGAAACAGGGAAATTGACCACAGACACTGACAGTACCGGCGCAGCTGGCAAATGTGTACTCACCATAACAGTGTACCTATGGGTACGGTAGATAGGGCAATGCATGGGTGACCAGGCAGCATCCAGATGGTAATTGCAGCATGTCCCCACCCCATGCAGTTATTACTATTCCTGGTGCAGGCCACAGGGATCACATTTTTATCACTGCCTGACTCTCCCTGTGGATGAGGGGAATGCATGCACGCAGCACAGGTGCTTGCACACCTGACATGCCTGGACTACTTAAAAGTCCCACTTCAGGAAGTAAGGCCATCTCACAAGGACAGCAAACAACAAAAATGGATGTATGCACATTTCTGACAATCCAGAAGGTAAGACTCCTCCTTTCCCATCGCGGATATATATATACTATCGGTACAAGGAGTTTAAGGGAAAGATGTACTGGAGATGCATGCAGGACCCTAAATACCGATGATCTGTGAGGGTTCACACGAAAGGTGACCATGCAGTATGCACCAGGCGCCCGCACAACCATGTGCCAGATGTGGGTGAGGTGGGTTTCCATGGTGTGCTTGGAAATGTGCGGGAACAGGCACGGACCAGCCTGGAGAGCACCTCACACTATAACTACATGGAGGACATGTGGATTGGGCACGTGGTTGGCCACATGGCTAGGGTGGTAACCACTGTTCCAGGTGGACGCCTGGAATATGTTTGAGCCCACCCATGCTGGACTGGTATGTACCACCCCAAGGCCTCACCTGAATCCATTATCAAGGCCATAACTTCCATTGACTCCAAAATATCTAATGGGGAACTCGTGCTTCTAGGGGATTTCAACCATGATTGGCTCTCCCTCTCCGCAAAACCCACCACCCTAAAAATCGAAGCCCTAAATCTAACCCAGCTAATCCATGAACCTACTCACCTAAATCATTGGTCCTAAAACCACACCCACCTGGACTGGGTCTTATCCTCCCACCCCCACCGTATCTCTGCCACAGGCATATACTCCGACGCCCTCAGTGACCACTGCATCACCTATTGCGTCCGTAAAATCCACTCACTACTCTCCCAGCCCAAATTTATCTGGTCTTGACCCTTTCATCACCTAAATGTTCCTGCCTTGCTACATGACTTTGCAAACGCAGACTGGTTGCTGGTTCTCTCCTTGTCTGATGTCGACCTGGCGCTATCTCAGTTCTGCGGCATCTTCCTGAGCATCTGGGACACACATGCGCCCCTAAGAAAAACTAGGGTAAAACACCACCACCGCCCCTGGATCACAGCCAACCTCATCACTTTGTGTCACTCCAGGACAAAGCTTGGAGACTCTACAAATCCTCCCACACAGCTCATGATCTCCAAATGTACAAACACCTCAGGAATAACTGCACCAAAGCCATCCAGCAAGCTAAATCTTCCTACTTTAAAGCTCATTTCACTCAAAACAAAATCCCCAATGCTTCTTTCTGGAAGCTGATCAACTCCCTTCTTGACTCCTCCATGAAACAGGCATGTCCGGCCCTCAAAATAGATGGCACAACAGTCTCGGATCCTGCCATCATGGCAAACCTCTTCAACAAGTTCTTCATCACCTGTGCCATCCCTGACTCCCCCCTTCCTCCACACTCACTGCTGAACCTTCCTACACTGCCGCTAGCTTTGTCTTTCCTCCCACCATGCCCCTTGAAGTATACCATGCTCTTTCCTCACTTAACTCTTCCAAATCCAGTCCAGACGGTATACACCCTAAAATGCTCTGCATCGCAGCAGCAGCAATTGATGCCCCCCCCCCGTCTCACATACTGAACCTCTCTATCCACTGCCACTGTACCTGTAGCCTAGAAATCTGCCAAAGTCATCCCTCTGCACAAAGGTAGTGACCCCTCCCAACCAGGAAACTATAGGCCCATATAACTCCTACCCTCCCTGGCCAAAGTCCAGGAATCCCTTGTACTGTCCAGACTGTCTGTCCTCCTCACAGCAAACAACTTACTCTCTCCAGTCCAGTCTTGTTTTCGAAAACACCACTCCACCATAACCACCATTCTAAGTGTCACTGACTCCATACTCTCGGCCATGGATAATAGGCAAATCACAGCCGCCATATTCATAGACCTGGCCAAAGCGTTTGACTCAGTATCACACCTGCTGCTACTCCGCAAACTCTGCAATTTTGGCCTTGCCCACTAGCAATCACCTGGCTCTACTCATACCTCCACAACAGGCAACAATCAGTTCAAATTGGTGACACTCTCTCCCCCTCTTCTCCCTATCGTATCTGGCATTCCCCAAGGATCTATTCTGGCCCCAGCCTTTTCTCTCCCTCGCTTCATAAATGACCTTCCCTCTATCTGCCTCTCCTCCAACATCCATCTGTAAGCAGATGACATGGTCATTTTTGCCTCAGGCACCTCCCATGACAGTGACCTCCCCATTCTGCAAAGTCACTTCAACAGAGTCCAATCCTGGCTCCTCAAGAACCGACTCACTCTTAATGCTAAAAAGATGGTCTCCATGGTTTTTGGCTCCAGACAGAAGATGGCAACCCTCCCAGCCCCCCCAGCACTCTCCACCCTGGACAGCTCACCACTGAAGAGAGTGTCAGCCTTCAAATACCTAGGTGTAAGGCTGGACTGTCACCTCAACTTCTCCACCCACGTCAAAGCAATCTGCACTAAACTACGACCAAAACTCACTATCCTCTACCGCCACAAATCCTGATTACCAATCCCCACCCTATGTGAGCTTGTACGCAAAACAATCTTGCCAGTTATAGACTATGATGCAAAAAAATGTTGTAGGTGCCGTATTGGTCCTTTTATAAAACAGATCCAGAACAATGATTTGATAGCTCTTATTTATGATGATAAAGAAAATATCAGTTTGTTGAATTAATTAGGTTCTTCAGAAGCTTTGTGGCAGTCAAAACAACTGCCACAAAGCTTCTGAAGAAGGACCTGGTTGGTTCGAAAGCTAAAGCATTTTGTTCTTTTCTGTAACATCCATGTTGGTCCAATAAAAGGTATCAAATCATTTGTTTCTGGATCAGTTATAGACTATGCAGATGTAGTCTATGGTACAGCCCCTACATCCTCCCTCTCCAGATTTGACATCCTGCTCAACGCCTTCTGCCTTTTCGCCTCTGCTTCCCCTCCTCTCACTCACCATTGCCTGCTGTACGCTCCACTCTCCATCACCCTGCTCTACCACAGACATGCCATCCACTGCACCTCTCTCTTAGCAAAATTCTGGTTTGGTCTCCGCCTCCCATACCTCACGTCCCTACTCAATCAAACCTTCCCCCAAACTACTCTCTTTGCCACAGGGACCCTCGCATCTTCCACCTCCCCTGCCCTTGCACCCTTTCCGGCCAACTTGCCTTCTCATACCATCTCCCCCTTCTCTGGAACTCTTTGCCCTCCGACCTTTGTAAGGCCCCTTCTTGTTCTGCTTTTACCTAGCTCCCCAGGCTCCTACCTAACCCACATTGTCCTACATGCTCAATTGGTCCAAATGCGACACAAAGGCACCACTCAGCCCTTTCCAACTCACCATTGACGCCACCCCTAGTAGAACTCTACTCATCTCTCTCACACTCCTAATCGACCAAATGTTATATCTTCGATAAGTGTACTGTACTGTATAATTAATGTTTGTGATTACTGCCTATACTTCCTGTTTCTCTTGATACTCCCTGTAAAAACTGTACCCGGGTTGCACCTGGAAATGAGCCTCGACTCAACGTGCCTTTCCCGGTCATTAAATTTTAAGTAAAATAAATAAATAAAGTAAAACCATACTGTGGATGGCTGGCACTGGGGATTCAACTCCAGGCTCGGTGCCATCCATCACAGCATATGGCAGTTCTTGGATTGCTTCAGGGGAGGAGCAGCAGCTCAGTGATCTCAGGATGGAACAGCTGGTGTTAAGGGCTGGTGTTGCTGCCAAACAGAGGAGGTATAGGGACCTGACCCAGCGTATTGAGACCATAATGGCTGAGTATGGGAAGCACAGCACACCTGACTACCTGTGAGGGCTGGTATATAACTTCCAGCTGCAGGTATAATCAGGTGCTCCACTGTCTGTGCTGTTGCTACAGGGCCACTGTTGGGGGTCCCTCCATGTCCAGTTCTCCCATGGTTGATGCACCCCTCCACCCCCCTATTGCTGCTTTCCGAGGTGCTTCTGCACCCTGACCCCCTGCTCTGTTGCCTCTCATTCTTGTCCGTGCCCTTGCACATGCTTGCTGTGTTGTTTCCACACCCTCATACACGTACCTTTGGCACCCTTGCTGTTGCAACCCCTCCCCCCGGTCTCTATTGTAGCATGTCTGCTCCACCCACTAGTGTCTGCTATGGCAGCCTGTGCACCCTCTCACCTGTGGTTGCCTTGTGGTCCCTAGTCTCTGTTTGCCTGGTCACCTGTCCTTGCCCGGCCATTGCGGTGTCCATGTTTCACAGTGCTGTTCCCATCTGATGCTCCTTGCATTCTGTCCCTTGCATTATGTTGATGGTGGTTGTGGTTGTGCTTTTTTTTTACACTGTCCATTCCTGATTTTGATGGTTGCCTCTTTGTGCTGTTCACTGTCCGTGCCCACAGTGTAGTGCCTGAACTCTTTCTGCTGTCACCCTCTGTCACTGTCCATTATGACATGGAACTGGTATCAGGCTGTACTGCAAAGCACTGGAAATGTGGCTGATGTTCTCCTGTGGTTAAAGTGCTTTAATTTAAATCTCTTTAAGCATTTATTTCAAATCTGCCTCTGGTGTGCAGTTCATGGTTTGCTGTGCTGTAATTTGTCTCAAGTGTCTTCTCTGATTACCCAATAGTGCAACCCCACCCCTGTACTGTTTTTCATGTCTATAATAAGCTGCACCTGGATCCCAGGAATATAGGAGAAAAGGAGTGTGCTCTTCTGTCCACTAACTTCAGTGGAGGCACCAGGCCAGGGTGAGATGGTAACTTGCTCAAGGGCTGCAGAGTACAGCACGGTCTGAAAGACCACTGTGTGGTGAATTGGGGGTGGCGTGGAAGCTGGTCTGTCTTGTTCATGTGAAAAGAGCCAGAAGAAGTGCTCCCCTGACAGCACTCTGTCTTTAAATTCCTAAGTGTTGTGTTCAGTTTTCTGCCTAGTACTAGTCTGTAATTTTCTTTATGTGGGCACTGTATGTAATTAACTGCATCCCCTGCTAAGCCATCATCTTAATGAAATACTTTTAATCAACAGATATTCTGCTCAAGCACTCTTCCAAAAATATCAAGCATTACTACTCTAGGACTTTAACACCTTTTCCGTCAGAACACACACATAATCAAATGCTGATGGCAATGTCCATGGAAACAAAAGCAGTATAGCACAGTGGTTTAAGGCTCTGCGCTGCAAACCTGGAGACCTGGGTTTGAATCCCACAGCTCCCACTTGCATACTGCGTGACTCTAAGCAAGCTGCTTAACTTCCTTGTGCTCCCAGGTTGCACCTGTAAACAAGCTTCAGCTTAGTGTGTCTCTCTTGGTTTAAAACAATAACAGAGTCATGAAATGTTTGTTATAAAGTTTAACTTTACCTCATGTCACATGAAATAAATACACAACATGCTTAGGAAGCAATGGCTGCTGCTGCTACATTATGTGCACAAACTGACATAAAGAGTGAAAGATCTGAGTACTCCAGGGAATCACAGAGTCCATTAACTGTAAACATTTAATTAAAGCCAAGCAGTTTTATCTGCATATTGCCCTATCCCTAGTGCTCAGTGCACTTTACAGTACGGGAAACATACATCAGTTTAAACATTCAAGCATAAAATAGTTCATTTTTTGGATAAATACAAAAAAGAGGTACAGCTGGTAATCATGCAGTGCCAAAAGCCTGTACAAATTAATAACATTTTGGCCCTTCTTAAATGCCTCCATTGAAAGGATAATCCTAACATGGAAAGGCACCGAGTTCCAGATGAGTTCCAGATGGTTGGGGCCACCGCTATGAATACCTGGTCTCTGGACTACTTAAGGCAAAATCTTGAAACAGCCAATAAAAAAATCCCTGGTGGAGCGGAGCTAGTGACCAGGAGTATACCAACCAGACCAAGACACCTTTTAGAGAGCCAGGGACTGTAAGTAGCCAAAGGTAAGCAACTATTGAACCTGTTATTCAAATTTTCTGCATAGTTATATTTCAGAGTTTGCACTGTTTTCTTAAAAGGTAATGCAATTTTTAGCAAATTACTTTATCAAAAATACTTTTATATTGGGCTGTAGAATAGATTGCTTTGTATGGAGTTTGGGTAAAATTTTAAATATTGCCAGAACCAGAATGGGCCTGGAACCAGATTGCCTAGCCAGAACACAGTCATAGTAACAGGTTTGCTCCTATTCACACTGCCTTTGCTAGAATACCCACCCTGACCCATCAGACTAGTTTAACAAATGTCCACCTTGACCTGCAAGAACTACTATAATGCCATAACTTGAATGCCAAAATACAAAGCATTGTGGACATTCCAGCAGTGATATTCTGTTGGATCAGAGTAGGCATTCTGACAGGTTGTAGTGGGCATTCTGGTGAGCTGGGGCAGGCATTCAACAGTCAGGGTAATCATTTTACTAGTCATTTAAGTGGATCAGGATAGGCATTCCACCACAGGCATTAAGTCTGGGGGCAAACCAGCCAGTTGGGCATTCAGGTTCTGAATGCATTCAGATTCTGCAAGTGCTTTTGCAGTAGTTGAACATAGTCTTCCTTGCTTACAATTAGTGTTGGTTAAAGAAAAATCTTTTTTAAAGATTTTTTTTTCTGTGTGTAAATTTTATTGCTCGTGAAAGGTACTGGATTGACAACAAAGGAACCTGAAGTCCTCCATTTATCCATATGACAGGTACAGCACAGGCAGTCACAGGGCAAGTTTCCCCACACTGCCCTACCAATGTGCCTTAGCCCTGCCATGGGGGTATGCAGATGAGAGAGTAGTTCAGACTCCATGCCCATTTAGTTCTTTGCTTCTCATGTGAGACTGCCAGCAAGTGTGCTAACTGGTATCAATTGTGCTGATGGTTTTGTGATATGGACAATTGCCTTCTGGAAACTGGACTGAGACCATCACAACTCATTTCACATAGGCCACTGAACAGCCCTAAGGTGACAATGACTTTGGACCATTACTGACCTGTGCTACATTTGAACCAGTAACCTAGAGGTTAAAGGCTCCTTAATCTGCTACCAATCCACTGAGCCATCCAGTTCCAGATAAAGGAAAAGCAGTTTTAAAAACTGGAACCCGAGTTTCAGTTCCACTTCCCTAAAACTGCGCAGTCTGTAACTGGAGCAACATGCACAATGATAGGATTTTGAAAAATGAAGCCCTGAACTGGGTTCTTGGTGCTTGTATTGTACTAGAAACACACTATTTTCAGTCTTGAATTGGTAATTTACCCACCTGGTAAAGGTTATTGCATGATCATCACTTTACAGCATCCCTGCCATTACCAACTTGGTTATGCCCACCTTATAGGCTTAAAATGCACATGTGACCAAACCTTCTGTAGCCCAATATACCTGAGCTCCCATCATCCCTACAGGCTCTCAGCTTGAATCTTCCCAAGCTGTATCTTCCTGCAGTGGTTGGTACCTAAAAGTGAACTGTTGAAGTGTTATAGCATGGCAATACAAAGATGGAGTTCCTGCCCAATAAAGAGTGCTGTACAATGACGTGGGACTATTGTCTGTTTATTTCGCTATAAAGGTACATCCTAATAAGGGCAAGCCAGACTGTACAGCATGCTGGTCAATAGTGAGACTGTAGTCCACTGTTACCTGATCTCTAAAGGAGGGCCTAGGGATGCTGAAAAGTGACACTCATGCAACCACCTTTACCTTGAGTAACAACCATTGCATGTTGCATTCTCCTACCGACTGGGAAATAAGGATTGGTGTGCTCCTGTGCAGGAGAAAGACAGAGAGAGAGATAGGATGACAAAAGGAATACTGTGACACTACTAAATTTGCCATTTATGCCCTTAGGTTTATACCTGGTTAACAAATTTTAAATAAATAAAAAAATAGTATGCAAGACATTTTCTATTGAATGCAAACCTTTCTGCATTATTAATATCTACTCCGTAGTGTCATGCAGTTGAGTGTCTTGTGGTCTGTGTGGCAATAGCAGTGCAAATATCTTGAACTTGATGCTTCGTACCTTGCAGTCCAAGTGGTAGCAATGGCCCTAATGAAGTGGGTCTTGATTCTGTGTGAAGGTTCATGGTTCTTGACCCTGTATGTCTCTACAATGGTCTTTTCTAGCAGGTTCTCTAAGGTGGAATTTGCTGCTTGTGCTGGTAGTTAGTATGAATAGTCTTTCTGACTTCTGGAATTCTTTAGTGTGCTCCATGTACACTAGTATGGCCCTTTTTATTCTAGTGTGGTGATTGTCCAGTCTTGGTTGTGTGATACATGAAATAATGGGAGTTCCAGCAACTGAGACAAGTGAAAGGTGGTTGCCACTTTTGGGGTAAACCCTGGAAATGTTCTGAGGGGAATACCATCATTGTGGATTATGAGAAATCGTTCCAGACAAGATAAGGCATTCAGCTCACTGACTTGGCTGGCTGAACATATAGCCACTAGGAATATAAACCTAAATGAGGCTCATCTGATGTCATTTGAGTGTAGTTGTTCAAATGGTGGCTTTGTTAGAGCATCGAGTACAGTGTTGAGATCCTGTGATGACACTATCTGTCTTACCCTTGATTTGATATTTTCAGCTGCTTTGAGGAAGCGAATTATGTTTGGGTGTTGAGCTGTCTATGTGGCCTGTAGCTGCTAAAGTAGCTGCTGCCTGTACTCTAAAGGATGAGGCTAAAAAGCCTGTGTGTGGTGCTTGTTGAAGAAAGGATAGGATGTGAGCAATGGTGATCATGTCATCTTGGAGATGTTTGCCTGTGCACCATTTCTTGAAGGTAGACCAGTTACTATAGTATGCTGAGGTAGTGGATTGTCATCTGGATTGTAACAGCATGTCCACCATCTTGTCATTGTACCTTTTAGGAGTCATTATCATTCAGGAGCCAGGCCATAAGATGTAACACTTGAGGGGATGAGGTGACTGATGAGGTTCCATGTCTAATCAGTGCGGGGATTTCAGCGATGGTAATTTAAGCGACGGTATTTGGGTGAATGTTACAATGGTGATGATGAATTTGGGTGCCCTACAGTAAGGGCGACAATTATATTGCTGTCTTTGTGAGAGGGGCTTTGCCTCCCTGTACCCCCTATTGTGGGGGGTTGTGGCCCGAACATCCGCTTACTTATATAAGTAACTCCGAGGTCGTAGCATCTTGGGGAGGGGGAAAACAATTGTTGCCCATACTGTAGGTGCCTAAATGTACCATTGCCATGTTAATGTTCGCCCAAATGCCATCACTCAAATTACAGTGGCTGAAATCCCCATGCTATATTGCTGTGATACCGGGCTGATGGGGCCTCAGGATAGAATGTCTGGCCTGTGAGGTACTTTCCATTGTTGTGTATCACCAGTGCAACTATCATAATAACCCAGGTTGTCCCAGACCAGAAGGGTACTGTAAGTACCACTGTTGATTGCGTTTGCAGGATTTTGTTTAGCATGTATTGTATTAATGGAATTGTTGGGAAAATATAGGCTCTGTGTAAGTGTCACTGTTGTGACAGAGCTTCCACTCTGCTGGATTTTGGATCTTTGTATCTTGAGAAGAAATACTGGGAGCTGGTTGATTTCCTGGATGCCACTATGTCAGCTTGAAATGGTCCCCATCTCCTGTTGATTTGACTGAATACCTGCAGGTGAAGTTACCACTCCTGGATACAGTGGACTGTCTGCTCAGCCAATCTGGTTGTATGTTGAGTGCTCCACCCAGGTAAACTGCTGTAATGCCGGATAGACTGGTCTGTGCCCAGTTTATACACTGTCTTCTTCATGTAGCATACTTTTGCTCCTTGTTCCTCCTTGTCCCATTATACATGATACTGGGGCCTTGTTGTTGGATCTGATTAGGACTTTTTGTCATTAAGTTATTTGGCAAAAAGTATTACTGCTTGGTGTACCCTGTTGTTATGTTCATCAGCATTTTGGACTCTGCTGGAGACCATTTTCCTTTGACTGGTCTCTGGTCGAATGTGGCCCATCATCCGTGTAGGCCTGCATCTGTGTCAATCGAGATGAGTATGTTGGATTTGCTCATCCACCATTTGAGTGAAGCTTAGTCTATGTTGCATGTTGGGTCGTGGTCCAGAGCTTCTCCTACTTGTATCACCAGAGTCTGAAGTGGCTGCATGTTCTATATGGCCCATGGCACTATGTCTATGCATGAGGCCATTGTGCCAAGCATTTGTGGCATGCCACCAAATGTTGGAGTCCAAGTATGATACAGGAGTTTTGCTTGGTCTATCACTTTGTTTGCTTTTTCATTTGATGGCAGAAACTTCACGATATACTGTATCTGACCATGTCTTTGGCTGCAACTGTATCGTCACTGATACTTTTGTGAATGCTCTTGGAGTCGATGCCATACTGAATAGTAGAGCTTGATACTAATAATATTGTCTAAGAATTTTGAATCTCAGGAATTTGAAATAGGCAGGACATATCAGTATATGCAGATAAGCATCCTTCCTGCCAATAGATGTAAGGTACCCCCTCTGACTTATGGAGCAAATGGTTGACCAAACATTTTCCATACTGAATTTTCTGTGTTTGATGAACTGGTTGACACATTTTAGATCAAGCAGTTGGTGTAGATCCCATGTCTTCTTGGGAATCATGAAGAATATTGAGTATATTCCCTGGCCGAACAGGTCTTTTGGCACTGGTGCGATTGCTTTGTTGGTCAAAATATTGTTTAGCATTTCCTAGTTGTCTTATACTTTTGGGCTTGTCTCAAGACTGGGGACTTGACAAATCTGTTTATTGTAGGCTTCTTGGTGAATTCTATCAAGCAGCCCGAGGATACAATTTTGAGTACCTATCTGTCTGAGTTTGTCTTCTGCCATTGGTGAGTGAACTGTAAAAGTCTTGCCCCTACTGGGGTATGTGTTGGCCACCAAACTGAGTAATCATGCATTGTTATATCTGCCCCAAAGCTGGGGTTGAGGTTCTACCTGTTTGACCTGTGCCTCTTCCTTAGCTATGGTTATTTTGTGAGAAGTAGGATGGTTAGAAGTTTGACCTTGAGAATAGGAATATTTTGTATTCTGCTTCTTCTTCCTGTTATTGCAAAATCTGCCTCAAAAGTATCGAAGAAAGGATATGCAATTGTATTTAACCATTGTTAGGTTCTTGCTGTCCTGTTTTTATTTAATGAATTTTTCCAAACCTTTGTCGAAGAGGAGGTAACCTTTGAATGTAAGCTTCTTAAGCATAATTTTGGACTCTTTGATGGCCTGCAATAATTTAAACCCTAGGCTGCCTTCTGGCTTTGTTAGGTACTGCTACTGTGGCTGCCATTTTGAGCATGCCCAGAGATGCATCCGCTAAATATTTAGTTGCTTGAATTGCATATTCTTTCAGGTCTGCTTGCTTAGACTTTGGCTTAAGAGAATTGTCCAGTTCATTGAAACATGTAAGAAGAGAACTGGATGTGTACATGGCAGCAGCAGTTGCCCTGCAAGAGAGGTCCACCATAGAAACAAAGATTTTGTCAGCAGAAAAGGACCACTAGACCCATCCAGTCTGTCCCCTGTCCCTGCCTATTCCATCACCACTGACCCTAGTTGGTCACAGGTGTTGCTCCCTTCTCCATTCCTCTACCTAATATGCCCCTGTGCCTACCCCATGCATGGTTGAAGCTCCCACAGTCTTTATCCCCACTACCTCCATTGGCAGGCAGTTCCAGTCATCTACTGCTCATTCTGTGAAGAAGTATTTCCACACACCTCTCCTGAACTTTCCCTTTCTTAACTTCATTGCATGCCCACTAGTTCTAGTGCCTTTTTATTTCTGAAATAGACCCTTCACTTGCACCTTGTTCACTCCTGTGAGGTACTTGTAAGTTTCAGTCATGTCTCCTCTCACTCTTGTCTCTCTCAGGGAGTGCATGTTAAGTTCATGCAGCCTTTTCAGGTAATGGGTTCTAGTGCAACCCACTCACTATTTTGGTTGCTTTCTTCTGTACTGCTTCCACCCTTTCTATGTCCTTGCAGAGGTGAAGCCTCCAGAACTGGACACAGTACTCCAGGTGAGGCCTTACCTAAGAATGATACAATGGCAGCACCACCTCCCTCTTCCTTCTAGAAATCCCTCTTTCACTGCACCCCAGCATCCTCTTAACCTTTTCTAATGAGGTTATGCTTTATTTTAAGTGTCAGTTAACTACAGTTAACTGCAATGTAGTTGCATGCAACAGACATGTAACTACAGGGTAATTACCCTGTTGCATGTTAATTAATGATCAGTTAGATTGAAAATGACATGTAAGATAAAGTATAACTCCCACTGTTTTGTCACACAGCCCAGTTACCTTGAGGTCACCATTTTGAAGTTCTTCTTTTAACATTTCAGTAATTTTCTTGCATATGGAGGGCTAATTCTCAAAGGTTGACTCTGTGTCAAACCTTGCACTGCCCTGAACACACTGCTGCACCATGTGGCCGATTCACAAAGGTTGCATGCATTCACATCACTTTACCCCATTTACGGTGGCTTGCACCAAATATGTGTCACAAACCCCATAGAAAGCACCACAAAGTTAGACCAGCAAAAACTGGTCTAACTCACAGCATGTGGTGCATTGGATTGAGAATCCCAATTGCCAGCCAGGGAATGCCTTTGTGCGGTCCTTGTTAAAGGAAGGATAGGATGTGTGCAGTGGTGATTATGTCATATTGGATATGTTTGCCCATGCACCGTTTCTTGAATGTAGACTAGTTACTATAATATGTGGTCAAGTCCATTAAACATGTAAGAAGAAAACTAGATGTGTAAATGGCAGCAGTAGTGGCCCTGCAAGACAGGCCCACCACAGAAACATAGAAAAATATATTTTTTTACCAAAAAAGGACCATTAGACCCATCCAGTCTGCCCTTTGTTCCTGCCTATTCTGTTACCACTGACCCTAGTTGGTCATAGGTGTCACTCCCTTCTCTGTTCCTCTACCTAATAAGCCCCTGTGTTATCTCATGCATGGGTGAAGCTCCCCACAGTCTTTACCCCCATTACCTCCTCTGGAAGGCTGTTCCAGTCAACCACTGCTCCATCTGTGAAGAAGTATTTCCACACATCTCTCCTGAACTTTCCCTCTCTTAACTACATTGCATGCCCCCTTGTTCTAGTGCCTTTTTATTTCTGAAATAGACCCTTCACTTGCACCTTGTTCACGCCTGTGAGGTACTTGTAAGTTTCAGTCATGTCTCCTCTCACTCTTGTCTCTCTCAGGGAGTGCATGTTAAGTTCATGCAGCCTTTTCAGGTAATGGGTTCTAGTGCAACCCACTCACTATTTTGGCTGCTTTCTTCTGTACTGCTTCCACCCTTTCTATGTCCTTGCAGAGGTGCAGCCTCCAGAACTGGACACAGTACTCCAGGTGAGGCCTTACCTAAGAATGATACAATGGCAGCACCACCTCCCTCTTCCTTCTAGAAATCCCTCTTTCACTGCAACCCAGCATCCTCTTAACCTTTTCTAATGAGGTTATGCTTTATTTTAAGTGTCAGTTAACTACAGTTTACTGCAATGTAGTTGCATGCAACAGACATGTAACTACAGGGTAATTACCCTGTTGCACATTAATTAATGATCAGTTAGATTGAAAATGACATGTAAGATAAAGTATAACTCCCACTGTTTTGTCACACAGCCCAGTTACCTTGAGGTCACTATTTTGAAGTTCTTCTTTTAACATTTCAGTAATTTTCTTGCATATGGAGGGCTAAATCCTCAAAGGTTGACCCTGTGTCAAACCTTGCACTGCCCTGAACACACTGCTGCACCATGTGGCCGATTCACAAAGGTTGCATGCATTCACATCACTTTACCCCATTTACGGTGGCTTGCACCAAATATGTGTCACAAACTCCATAGAAAGACAAAGTTAGACCAGCAAAAACTGGTCTAACTCACAGCATGTGGTGCATGGGATTGAGAATCCCAATTGCCAGCCAGGGAATGCCTTTGTGCGGTCCTTGTTAAAGGAAGGATAGGATGTGTGCAGTGGTGATTATGTCATATTGGATATGTTTGCCCATGCACCGTTTCTTGAATGTAGACTAGTTACTATAATATGTGGTCAAGTCCATGAAACATGTAAGAGGAAAACTAGATGTGTAAATGGCAGCAGTAGTGGCCCTGCAAGACAGGCCCACCACAGAAACATAGAAAAATATATTTTTTTACCAAAAAAGGACCATTAGACCCATCCAGTCTGCCCTTTGTTCCTGCCTATTCTGTTACCACTGACCCTAGTTGGTCATAGGTGTCACTCCCTTCTCTGTTCCTCTACCTAATAAGCCCCTGTGTTATCTCATGCATGGGTGAAGCTCCCCACAGTCTTTACCCCCATTACCTCCTCTGGCAGGCTGTTCCAGTCAACCACTGCTCCATCTGTGAAGAAGTATTTCCACACATCTCTCCTGAACTTTCCCTCTCTTAACTACATTGCATGCCCCCTTGTTCTAGTGCCTTTTTATTTCTGAAATAGACCCTTCACGTGCACCTTGTTCACTCCTGTGAGGTACTTGTAGGTTTCAGTAATGTCCCGTCTCGCTCTCCTCTCTTTCAAGGAGTGCATGTGGAGTTCCTGCACCCTTTTCAGGTATGGCTTCTTGTGCAACCCCTCACTATTTTGATTGCCCTCTGCTGTACCACCTCCACCCTTTCCATGTCCTTTTGTAGGTGCAGCCTCCAGAACCGGACACAGTACTCCAGGTGGAGCCTCAGCTATGAATGATACAACAGCAGCACCACCTCCCTATTCCTGCTAGAAATCCCTCTCTTAATGCACACCAGTATCCTCTTTGCCTTTCCTATTGTGGTTACACTTATTTTAAGTGTCAGTTAACTACGTTTAAGTGCAATGTAACTGCAATGTAGTTGCATGCAACAGACATGTAACTACAGGGTAATTACCCTGTTGCATGTTAATTAATGATTAGTTACATTGAAACCGACATGTAAGATAAAGTATAATCCCCACTGCTTTGTCACACAGCTCAGCTAACTTGAGGTCACCATCTTGAAGTTCTTATTTTAACACTTCAGTAATTTTCTTGTATACAGAGGGCTAGATTCTCAAAGGTTGACACAAGGCTTTCACAAGCCCTGTGTCAAACCCTGCACTGCCCTGACCACCTTGCTGCACCATGTGCCCAAGTCACAAGATTGCATACATTCACATCACTTTACCTCATTTATGGTGGCTTTCACCAAATATGTGGCGCAAACCCCATAAAAAGGACCACAAAGTTAGACCAATAAAAGTTGATCTAACTCACAGCATCTGGTGCACATGACTGAGAATCCAAATTGATGGCCAGGGAATGCCTTTGTGTGGTCCTTGTTGAAGGAAGGATAGGACATGTGCAGTGGTGACCATGTCATTTTGGATATGTTTGCCTGTGCTCCATTTCTTGAATGTAGACCAGTTACTATAGTATGTGGCCAGTTTCTTGAGACAAGTAAGAAGAGAACTGGATATGTAAATAGCAGCAGTAATGGCCCTGCAAGACAGGCTCACCCTAAAAACATAGATTTTGTCAACAGTAAAGTACCATTAGACCCATACAATCTGCCCCTTATAGTATAGTATGGGGCTTGCGGCATTCTAACCTGTAAGAGAATTGAGCCCAGAATCTTTCAGTGGTGTGGTTCCTTCTGCCAGAAGTGCCATTTTATGACTAAGGGCCACAGTCTGTAGATCCACATCCAGTACAGAGCATAAAGTCTTACTGATGTCCTCCTGAATTAGGCAGAACCTGTTAAAGGTTTTTCTTTCTGTAATCCTGGTTGGGTCAGAGGACTCCCACTCCTTAGTGAGCACTTTAATTTATGGAGTTGGGAATAAGGAAAAATTCTGACTTCTTTTATTTGTATTGCATTAGAGGATTTAGCATACATTGTTTTTGTGGCTGGGGGCTTTTAAACCCCATGGAATACTTCAATGATCTCATCCACTCCAGCATTATGTCTGTTGGGCATAGCTTCTTAATCAGTGCTGGCTCTTCTTTCCCTGCATCCTGCTCCTCCAAATCTTCATCTTTTTTGTTCCTCTTGCATTGGGTCACTAGATCTGTCAGACTCTGTATTAGAGGTTTGTGTGTTGTTGCTCCTCTCAGAATCTTGGGTGGGAGTGACCCTTCTGGATTCCTGAGTAGAGGAGGATAGTGGTGATTCCACTGTGGT
Organism: Neoceratodus forsteri; assembly: GCA_016271365.2. NCBI lineage: Eukaryota > Metazoa > Chordata > Ceratodontiformes > Ceratodontidae > Neoceratodus > Neoceratodus forsteri. The sequence goes on along the minus strand of CM028135.1, from coordinate 393,975,555 downwards.
AGGTGTTAGGGCTTTGGTCATAGCCTTCACTCTGCCCAGCATTTGTAACATGATAGGTTGTTGTGCCTTAATAAACACTGTTGTGTTAGTACTATGAACATCCATGGGTATGTCCTGCTGATCCATTTTGTCCATAACATCCATGTCCTTCAAAAATTTACAGGAATGGTTCACTCAAGAAACAATGGTCCTGAACCTACCAAAAACTCAATCAGTGTTGTTTGGTTCCAAACTACAATTTGAAAAATATGACCCCAAAGTTTTGCATTAATGCAAACAACGGTATCTGTTTGGAAAAAATCAGATGCTTTAAATATCTAGGAGTACGCATGAACTCTACCCTTACCTTCGGTACCCACATTCAAAACACCACCAACCTGCTTCACAAAAAGGATTGGTTCTCTGTACAGAATCTATAAGTATCTAATGCCTGAAACCAGATACAGAATTGCACAGGCAAATCTGCTCCCTATACTGGACTACAGCTCCTTGTTCACCGATGCTGCTAACAAAACAATGCTACAGAAGAAGCATACTCTTTACCACAAGATTGCCAGATTTGCATCTGGTAGCAATAACAAGATGCATTACTGCCTTTCTCTAAACACATTAAATTGACTGTCACTGGAACTCAAATCCAACCTGACGCTTGCCAGATTTATTAACAAAAAACTGTGATCGAAAATTCCCCCACTTACTTGGCTGAACAGCTTGAGTTTGTCAATTTTGTTACTATGTTATTATTTACATGCTAGAATATGCCTCTTGTGCTCTTGTATGTTTTTTTTTATGTACGCTGGTCGGCCGTGAAAATGGGTCTGTGGGCCTTGGCCTTTCCTGTGTAAATAAATGAAACAAAACAAAACAAATTTGCCTTCCTCAATCAGCCTTGAAAACAACCTAAGAATACCCTTGTTTTGAACAAACATTGTGCCTCCTCACTTGGAATGCAACCTCCCATTAGAGAATCCCTAGCTTTTGCTTTTCAAAGAATCTGAACTAATTTTACCTAAGATTCAACATCTGTGACTGTTTTGTGTAAATACCCCATATACCTCCTCTGGATCTGTACTCAATGTAGTATCCTCTGCATCTTTATTCAATGTAGTATCTGCACCAACTTTCTTGCAATTGATTGCATTGTCTCTGCACCATCTGTTTCAAGTATGTAATTTGCACTCAGTGATTGTATGTTTCAGTTATGCAACTTGCACTCAATGATTGTATGTATTTTTTTAAATATCTGTGCAACTTTACCCAGGTCATGACTGAAAAAGGCAATTGTTGCTAGTGCACTTATGTGGTTACCAAAGTGAAAATACAATAAATGAGTAAAATAATGTCCGTATTGCTGGGTACAACCATTTCTTCTAGTTGTTTGACACAAGTTGGACAGTTGTCCCAACTGAAAGGGACAGAGAGTGATATTGCATGATTTGCACTTTCTTGTTTTTCCAGTGTTTGATGACTTGTGGGCGACAAGAAGGTATAGGGTGCTACTCAATGTAGTGTCCTGTATTGCAGTCAGCTGCACACTAAATCTTGCATGCAATGTTCTGGTATACACTACAGGAGGTGTGGAGTGCAATATTCCAGAATGTATTGTGATGTAATTTAATAGGGGCCCCATTGTTAGCAGCAGTAACTGTGGTGTAGCCATAGGTAGTAAGGGAATGCAAGATAGATCACCTGTTAATGGCTTTTGGTTGTGAGTGTGTATGATGCTGCAAAGGCCATGATTGGTTTGACTGCATGGGCAGCCACAGTGCTGTAGTTATACTTTGTGTACTCTAAACACAGAGATCCAAAGCATTAGACTGAAAGTGGTTAACTTTTTAATTGGAGTTATCATGTCCCATTGCTTGGTACAGTAGGAATGTTGGTGAATTAAATCTAGACTCCTGCGGTGTTTATAAAAAACATATCTCTATATGGTATGTAAAGTTGCAGCATGACTTATTTGCCACATCTTAAATGACTGCCTCTAGTGCCAGTGACTTAGAATGGGCCTGCTGTTTGTCTAGGTTTCAAAATGGTGCCTACTGAATAAATTACTGTAAGAAGATGGTCATGGTGCACACACGTGCTCAATGCACAGGTGTTGCAAGTACTAGAGGATGGCAGCCGTCTATGCAATGCATGTGCCAGCCATAGTGACATCACACACATGACACTGACATATCATGTGCATGACTAAGGGCACGGAAGGAGGATGAGGTTCTTCAAGCTGGCAGGACTGTAGACCAAGAGAATGAGAGTCTGGCAAAAGATGACATCTTGCAGGATAAGAAACCATGAATGTAAAGGGGTTGTAGCTGATTGCAGCTTTCGATCAGCTGGGGATCCTGATCATGGATTATACAGTAGAACAAATATGGCCACAGATAAGTAGCATGTTCACAGCTGCACTTTAGGCATTAAAGAGTATGGAGTGAATAATAATAAAAATTGTAGCACTAATCCAATTAGGAGTATATCTTGCCTAGTCATAGTGGATGTTTATGCTTGTGAGGGGGAAATGCCTTACAGAGGCTGATCCATGTAAAGGATGCTCTGAAGTGGTCTTGGCTGATGTGAGCACATTTTAGTCAGTTTCTTAGTTTTTGGGACAAATGTGTACAGTAGTTGCTCAAACACCTTGACTGGGGCCATTCGGGAGGTGCCTCAGGAAAGCTCCATATGCATGCCATATACATCTTTATTCACATTGGTATTCATCAGACATAGATAACAAGCTGGTATTTCCTCACAGTAAAAACAGCTGAAATGAGATCAGCATGGCATATGAATGCCGCAATGCCATATTTGAAATGTTAAGACCATGCTGCAGCTGTGAGTGCTGTGTGTTGTGGGGGTGAGTAGATTGCTCTGTAATTCATAAAACCACAAGGTATCTGAATAAACGCTAAGCAAGCAAAAGAACTGTGATGGTGGAATTACTGAGACCCTTATAAATAAGCAGGTACCTGTAACAATGCCAACTCATTCCAAGCAGTAAGCTGTAGAACGATTTGTACCCATGATAATTGTTCTGGGTTGCACCACGGCTAATTTCGCAAGACTTCAGGTGCAAAATATGCTCATGCCCACATTACTAAAGTCTTACACCAGGGCTCAGAGCAAAGGGTCACCTGAATATTAAAGCTCTCAACAGCTGTCCAGCACTACTATGACGCACTGTATAGTGCAAGGCTGGGATGCACACAGGCAGTTATGGACACATATCTTAGTAACTTAAATTTCCCACAGCTTCCTCAAGATCAAAATGCAGCATTGTGTGTCCCAGTTTAATGCTGAGGAGATCCTCACAGGAACAGCAAAAATTAAAGCAAGCAAGTGCCCTGGTTCAGACAGGTTTCCCTCTTAATTTTATGAAAGGTTAATGGAGAATACGACCCCTCTCTTTTTTGAAACTGTTTATTTATAATTTCAACCATAAGAATACAGAGAATCAACAGACAAAATGCAAATAAATGAAATATACATGGCAACTATATACAAAAGTGAGTACACAAACAAGAAAATTAACATATGCTGACCAATTAATCCGAAACAATAGGAAGGGAAATTGTACAAAAAAACAGAGAGAGAATTCCACATGTAATAATAAAGAAACAAGAGAACTTCTCAAAGACAAGATAAATGCAAATGAACTTCAGTATAATCATGACCGTGATGACACCGTATAGAGAGTATGATGTTTGGACCACCTTTTCTCATAAATGGAAATTCTATTGTTCACACAGGCTATAAGTTTCTCCAAGTGGAGATAAACTAAGAGTTCATTAAGCCACTCCTCATAAGTTAAATGATGTTGATCTCTCCAATGTCTTAAAACTAATCTTTTCACTACCATATATATTAATACAGTACCATATGCTATTTCTGTTCCTTAGCAGAGATCATCCTAAGGTCACCTGCAATGCAAATTTCAAGTGTAAAATATTCTTAGAGACCCTGAAGTGACTCCGACTTGGATTTGATCTCTGACCAAAGGTGACGAATAGAGGCACAATCCCTCAAAAATGTGCAATATGGTGCCTTCCTCAGATTCACATTTCGTACACAATGCAGATGAGGTTCCACCCATTTTAGTCAACTTTTGAGGCATATAATATAAATTATGCATAATAAAATATTGTGTCAAACATAGTCTCTCCTGGGTAAAGTAAGTAAAAAGATGGTTCTGAAGCTTAGACCACTTCAACTCAACCTAGGGAAAAATATTTTGCCAGTGTCCACATGAGGGTCAAAAATTTCTAAATAGTTCAGTTGGGAGGGCATGATGCAATTTAGAAATACTGTGTGGGAGAAATATCAAGGATTGTAAGGTGGAGAAAAGTGGATCCCATGTTACCAGCCAGAGAGATGGATCCACATGCATAAGCTGGAAATATTTGAAAAATCATATTATCTGTTACGGCAAGTTATACCTTTGCCTGGGCAAATGAAATAAAATACCCTTCATAGAGCAAAGTAGGGAGGGAAACAGTGTCAATATTTGATAACCAACCTGGAGAAACAGGTTTCCCACCAATTCTAAAGTTTGGGTTTCTTACAAGAGGCTGTGCTATATCTACAAGTAAATTAAGTGACAATGATGAAAGCATTTGCCTATGTATTAAAAGTGAGGTTCCCACCCCCAAAAATTTGAAAGCTGATGGTAGTGTTTTAAATTTTGCATACAATAATGATAGCTGAGACAAACTGGATGAGCTAATTAGTTCCAACTCAATATTAAGCCATAGTGGAGTATAACTAATTTAAGCATTCCAGTCTGTCTGGTGGAGCCACTGTAAATATTTGCTTAGGTGTATGGTCCAGTAATATAAATGAAAGTCTGGAAGTTGTAGTCCACCTACGGTTTTAGGGGCGACAAGTTTATTATGTGCCCACTGGGAGGGGGGAGGGGTTCCCAGCCCAAATGAAATGAGAAATCATGGAGTGTGCTGTTTTAAACCATTTTAAAGGGAGATTTATTTTATTTATTTATTTGTTTTTGTTGACCGGGTAAGTGTACTAGACAAATCCTGCCTATTATCAGGCATGACCCAGGGGAAGGGGATACAGATGAATGCCAACTGACCTTGAACCAGATTAAGCTGTTGGTGGTATTTTTAGTGAATGAGGGAAACTTGGCCAGTACACCAGTGAAATTCCTCTACTCTTTTCGATAAGTGCCGTGGGATCTTTAACATCCACCTGAACTACCACCAATCCAAGCAGATGGGACCTCGGTTTAACGTCTCATCTGAAAGACGGCACCTCAGAAGTGCAGCACCCCTCTCATGCTGCACTACAGTGTCAGTATTAGGATATTAACCCAAGTGCCAGATGTGGGAACTGAACCCACAGCCCTCTGATCTCCCAGCCTCAAAGACGAGTGTGCTACCTACTGAGCCACTGACACTGCTATTTATTTATTGGGAACTCGGAATTGCAAACCTTAGAGCTAAGAGCTTGTTTACAAAGGATCCTCGACAACACATAAGGAGATACATTTTGTTGCAACAGCATAATTATAGCAGACAAATTGGCACTGGGGTTATACTACTAACACAGAGTTTACATAGGAAGGGGTAACAAATACATTTACTGTTTACACAAGTCAAGACATGAATGAAACAGCTGGTAGCATTGTCAATTTCCCAGTGGAGGTACGCAATGTGCAGCCATCTGAGAGAAGTTAAGTGCAGAAAGACAAGTTGGGGTTTGGCAAGTGCATGTAGCTGGGGGGAGGAAGAGGTTAGGAAAATGGGCTAGAGGTAGTGTGGGTGTACTGGACAGAGGGCAGGTGGAGGGGAGGAGTGCTGGGCAGAGGAAGTGGACAGGGGACCGGGCAGGAGGAAGTGTGGGTGAACTCAACAGAGGGCAGGTGGGGGGGTAGTGAGGGTGTACTGGACAAAGGACAAGTGGGGGGAGTTGGTAGGGAGGAGGAAGGGGGTTGGGGGATGGTAGTAGGTGCAGCCCATCCAGAGCAAGTGGGCAATTGAGTGGTAGGCCGGATGCTGGGATTACGTTTGACACAGGCAGCAGACTGGAGGAGAGGTGGACTAATGGAGTTCAGATTGGAAGTGCCCTAGGCATTGGACACTGGTGATTGTGTTTGGAAGCTTGTTTAGCCAGGTGGGAGCCCTCACTGAGAAGGCACATCTCCCCTGGGCTGATTTCCTGAAGGGAACAGCTAAGGCATGCCTGGAGACGCTTCTTGTGGCATGCTCACCTGGGACAGGTCTGAATAACGCCTGCAGGGAGACAGGTTCCAGTCCCAGTAGGGCCTTCTTTCCTAGTAAGCAGGTCTGGAGCTTTATTCTATCCTGGAGAGGGAGCCACTTTGTCCTTATGTAGAGCTCACAGGTGTGTGTGATGTGACCCACATCAAGGACAAATCTGCATGCTTTATTGAGGGTAAGGTGGACTTTGTGTAGGCTAGTGTCCATGGCAGCACCATAAACCACGTTTCCATAGTCCAGGATTGGCAGGATTGTGCCATTGACTGCCTGGAGCCTGGCTTCAGGGGTGAGGCAGAAGCAGAGTCTGTAGAGTGTCCCTAACTTCCCATTTGCAGCCTTAGTGATATTAATTAAGTATTCATCGAAAGACAGGGACTCATCAATTGTGACCCCCAGGTACTGGAAAAAGTGAACCTGTTGAGGGTAGAGTCCACATTGAGCGCTATTTTAAATGGTGTTGGTGGATTGCCTCTTCTGGTAACTGGTAAAGAGCATTGTCTTAGTCTTTTTACTATTGAGTACTAGGAGGCTGGTGTTAAACCATTCCTGTAGCTTGTCGAAGTTGCACTGTAGGTTTCTGGTCAGCGTGTCTTGCAGGAGCCTCTAAGGAATAGCACCATGTCATCTGCATAAAGCAGGACTTTGGAAGAGGGGCACGCAGCTGGGAGGTCATTTATGAAGAGGCTAAAGAGGAGGGGGCCCAGTAGGGACCCTTGCAGGACTTCGATCATGACTTTCCTGGCCTCTGAGATGGTACCATTAAGCTTTACCTTCTGTGAGCGCTCAGACAGGTAGCTAGAGAACCACCCAAGCGCATCCGAGGACAACCCAATGCAGATTAACCTGTGGAGCAGCAGCTTGTGATCCACAAGTTCAAATGCCTTGGATAGGTCAATATAGATTGCTCCAGCTAGTTGTCCCTGGTCTAGTGCCTTGTGGACATAGCCTGTGAATTCAATGAGGGCCGTATTGGTACTGTGCCACTTGCGGGAACCCATGTTGTTGCAGGCTGAGGAGGCTGTATTTGTGTAGGTGGGCAGAGAGCTGGTCTGCAATGATTTTTTCCAGTGCTTTGGAGTGAGGAGACAGGATGGAGATGGGCCTATAACTGGACACAAGCAAATGATCCCCTCCTTTTAGAACCGGAGCGACCAGGGCAGTTTTCCAGGTAGATGGGAAGGCTTACATCCGAAGTGACATATTAAAAAGCTTAGTGATAGGTATGACCACTTCATGGAGGGTGATTGAGATAAGTTTTATATCAATCCCATCCCCACCCATCTTTGGTTTACCCAGCACTCTTCCAAGGTATGTAGCAGCCTCCTTGATGGTCACCTGCCTAAAGTAGAATTTTAGGCTGGTGCTAGGAAGGGGGGGGGGAGCAGGTGTTCACAGCTCAGTGTTTTGTCCTCGTGAGCAGTTGTTTTAGGTGGTATGACTGCACTGTAGTCAATAAATGCCTCATTGAAAATACTGGCTATGGTAACTTCATCAGCTATGGCTTTGTCACTGTGGTGGAGCATGGTTGGTGGGGACCTGTCACAAGTCCCTACGAAATCCTTGATGGTAGCCCAGAACTTTTTGCCATCTTTCAGGTACTGGGACTGCTAATTTCTGTGGTGGGAGGCCTTGGCTTGCTGTATTGCCCATGTGCACCTATTTCTAGCAGCTTTGTAATTTTGGACATTCTCTACTATCCCTGATACCCTTGCTCGGTGCCATAGTAGCTCACGTTCCCGCATCAAACCAAGGACTTGGGGGTGATCCAGTCCATGCACCTCCCTTTTATCATTTTCTTATGAAAGAGGGCATACTTGTCTGCAGCCAAGTTAAACTGATTGAGGAAGAGCTGGAGGGCTGCGTCAACAGAGGGACAGGTATCCAGGATGCTCCAGTCTGTGTTGACAAGGTGTTTCTTGAAGGTGGCCATAGAGCAATTTCTGGTGACTTTTTTCCTCACCAACTTTGGGGATAGTTTTGGCAGCTTGGAGGATCATTCACATAGAACAGGGGAGTGGTCACTCAGTGCATCTGGGAGCACCTGGACATTCATAATTCTCTCAGGGTGGGAAGTCACTACTCAGTCAATCAGCGTACTTGTTCCTGTTCTGTTGCTGGTTCTTATGCAACTCTGGACCACCTGTGTTAGGTATAGTCCAGTAAATAGGTCCCTGTGTGAGAAACTGGAGCTGGCTAGCCAGTTAGAATTGAAGTCACCTAGCATGATAGTTTCCTTATTGTGACTTGCCTGTGTATAGAGGTTGGCAAAATCATTTAACCCCGTTTGTTGATGTCCAGGTGGATTGTATACTGACATGACAATCAGCCCTTTCTTCCCCTTGCCCATGAGGAATTTTACTGCAAGGCAATCGCAGTCATTGCTGGCAGCAGGCAGTTGGACTTCATGGCACTGGAGATGGTTGCGGGTGTAGATTAGGCATCCACCCCTCTTTTTGCTGTGAGATCAAGCCTATGCAAGTTGTACCCAGGCAAGGAGATTGCCGTGTCAGCAGTTCTGGGCGTGAGCCAGATTTTGGTCAGCGTAATAAAATCAGGCTGCACAAGTGCCGCCCAGACTTCAAACTGAGTGAGCTTTGCCAGCAGGCTGCCAATGTTTAAGGACACAATCCTCAACCTCCCTGTGGGTGGCTGGATCTGGGTGTTGGCAGGCATAGGGCCAAGGTTGGGTTGAACGTTTCCCAGGATCAGGATGGGCATCCTAGGAGATTTAGGGAAAAGGTGGGTTGTCCTTGCTCTCCAGTGAGTCTGTGCCATGTGTGCTGTTGGAGGGGTGCAAAGGCAGTTAAGCAGTCCTGGGTCTAGGCACAGTATTGGCGTGTTGAGTCCTGGGGGGCTGTGGAACCTGGCATAGGGTGGAGGGGGAGGTCAAATAGCTGGGTGTTACTGCGGGTCTCCCACTGGGCTGGAGGACTCTTTTCTGCAAGTACACAGCCTTGGTGGTTCAAGGTGTTATCCAGGTATGGGCCCATTATAGGCAATGTTACCATCAGGAAAATGATAAACTGTGCATTGAGGACTTGGGGGACTTGGGGTGTATAGTCAAGACCCATTCTTCTTCCCGGTTTCGGGAGGAATCTGGTCATTAGTCTCAGCCAGGCAGCACCAACTTGTGAGCAGACCTTGGGCACTGGTCCATGGCTTTCAGTATGTGCAGTTTAATAAATAATACAGCTGTGTCTGCAGATCAGTGAGATACACTGATTCCTTCAGTTGGTAAGAAAATTAGGCTGGTTTAGAGTTCAGTGTGGTGTCTTCTGAGAGTAGAAAGTGAGTAGATCTGGGGACGACTATAGAATGGGGAGAAATTAGGCTGGTTTAGAGTTCAATGTCGTGCCTTCTAACTTAAAGAGTTAAGATTAACACCGACAAATGTTAGGCCCTATAACCGCATTCTGTATCTTTAAGAGGAGTTGCAATATTAGTGAGAGGGGAGGATGAAGATTGCCTAGGCATGGTGCCATGGGGGGAGGGAGGGTATTTAATAAAGGCTGGGGAGGAGGGGGGGCAGGTGAAAAATTCAAACTGGAAAGAGAGGAAGTGAGACAGAAATGGGATTATTTACATAGCATAGCTTACAACTGTGACACAAATGAAACCTGGTCTAAACAGAGAAGAGCTCACAAAAAGCTGTATCACTTTAAACTTAGTTTCTGATCCAGGGTAAAATACCACAGGACCGTGGAGATGCCAGAAGTTTCAGCTGTGTACCTTCGGTCTGGTGATTGGCAAGTAGTACAGTGAGGAGGCAGCCAGTGGACAGAGGGGACCAGCCGCCCATGTCAGGGGTGAAGCTAAGGGGAGAAAGTAGAAAAAGCAAGAGGTTATATAGTTGTAAGAGAGGGAGTGTTTGGAGCAGGGGGGTTATTCACCTCACAACAGAAAATTAAGCTGGAGCTGTGGTACCGGTAGAGGGACAAAGAGAATAAAGGGAAATGAGTGGGGGAGAGTTAAGAAATGAGTGGTGGCCTTGGCCGAGACATCTCACAGCAGGAGGAAATTCCAACTGGAGGAATAGGGTGAGGGAGAAGATGAAACGGAAATGGGATTAATTGCAGGGCATAGCTTAGAGTTGTAACACAATGAAACTTGGTCAAAATAGAGGAATGTAGAAAAAAAAATTCAAGCTGGAAGGAGAGAAAGTGAAACAGAAATGGGATTATTTGCAGGGCATAGCTTACAACCGTGACACAAATGAAACCTGGTCTAAACAGAGAAGTGTTCACAAAAAGCTGTATCACTTTAAACTTAGGTTCTGATCCAGGGTAAAATACCACAGGACCTTAAAACAAAGAGAGCTGTAATACTTTCAAGCCTAAATACCTGCAGTCTAAAGGATCCTGCACTTCAAACTACTCTTGGAGTGCAAAATTGCTCTAAACAGGCTTAGATTCACATTTAAATTAGGATTTACAGGACAGTTTGGAGAAAATTATCCAGTACCAGAATCAGTAGGTAACATTAGCTTAAAGTCCAAAAAGGAACAGAAGTAGCAAAGAATCAAAGAAGTGGAGCAGCCAATCAGTAGGCAGAGCCAATGGTTCTGGTCAATTGGCATGGAGATGCCAGATGTTTCAACAGTGTACCTTTGGTCTGGTGATTGGCGAGTAGTACAGTGAGGAGGCAGCCGGTGGACAGAGGGGACCCACCGGGCTGCTAGCAGCAGCAGAGACACCCCTGTCAGGGGTGAAGCTTCGCTATGGTGATTGGCAGGTAGTACTGCGAAGAGGCAGCTGGCAGACAGAGGGGACCCACTGGGCTGCTTGCGGCAGCAGAGGCACCCATTTCAGGGGTGAAGCTTCAGTCTGGTGATTGGTAGGTTGTACAGCAAGGAGGCAGCCAGCAGACAGAGGGGACCCATCGGGCTGCTTGCAGCTGCAGAAGCACCTGTGTCAGGGGTGAAGCTTCGGTCTGGTGATCAGCGGGTTGTACAGCAAGGAGGCAGCTGGCAGACATAGGGGACCCACCAGGTGGCTTGCAGCAGCAGAGGCATCCATGTCAGGGGTGAAGCTTCTGTCTGGTGATCGGCGGGTAGTACAGTGAGAAGGCAGCCGGCGGACAGAGGGGACCCGCTGGGCTGTTTGCAGCAGCTGAAGCACCCGTGTCAGGGGTGGAGATATACATTTATCATCTGCAATGGATAAAATAGTCTAGGTAGAAGTTTCATTTTAATTATATTGATCCCCCCAAGGTAAAAGATAAGTGGCTCCACCTTTCTAAATCTGTCCACATCTTTAGCTCCCCACCCCAAAGGCTCACTCCCCAATTAAGCTTTTCACAAGGACAAGCTTTTGTTTTATGTGCTGTAACTTAGTTTTTTTTTATTTTTGTAAACTCCATGAATCAGGAACATGGTGGATGTTGTGCAATTCTATTTAGTGTAAAAGTGTGGCACTGCACCTTTCACTTCAATACATTTATATTGAAGTGAGTGGTGCAGCGCCGCACTTTTACACTAAATGGAACCGTGCAGCATCTGCCATGTTCCCAGCTCCTGGAGTTTGCAATATTAAAATAGTGTAAGTTACAGCACATAAAGCAACAGCTTTTTATTCTGAAAAGCTTAATCAGGGGGGTAAGCATTTGGGGTGGTGGGAAGCTGAAAATGTGGACAGCTTTCCTTTAATGGAAGATACCAGGGTATCCAGGTTAAGTTTTTTATATTGAATGGGATCCCCCATAAGTTCGATCCTCAGATAACTCAACTTTTGAGGTGTCCAAAGTAATCCAAGGGATTCAGTGTTGGGCTTCATGAGGTGGCTATTTAAGGGCATCATGATAGTTTTAGTAACATTATTTATATTTAGAAAGTGAACCAAAGTGATCATTAAGTTCCCAATATTGCTGTGATAGCTACTGTGGGGTAATTAACATGAAGCAAAATGTCATCTGCATGAACTGAAAAGGAGTATAAAGACTGTCCTATTGGAATACCAACAATAAGAGGATTAGATTTAAATTTTAAAATCAGGGGTTCAAGATACAAATTAAATAATGGGGGACAACAGACATCCTGTCTAGTATTGTTTCATAAAATAAAGGATGGAGACAAAACTCTGTTGCAATATATCTTAGCAGAGGGTTGAGCATAAAGGACCCAGATCCAGTGAACAAATTTCTGAGGGAACCCATATTTATCTAACACAGCAAATAAAAAGGGCGAAGCCACCCTATCAAAAGCTTTCTCTGCGTCCAGGGACAGTAAAGCTGCTGGGCAGTTCCAATCTCTGGATGCTGAAAAAATATGCACTAATTTATGTAGATGATCTGAAGAGGACTGCAAGGGCATGAATCCAACCTGTTCTGGGCTAATGAGATGACCCCATACTTTATTAATATGCAGAGCTAAAATCTTACATAGGATCTTCAATCTTGATTCATGAGAAAGATTGGGTGATAATTAAGGACCTGCTCTATATCTTTTCCCAGTTTGGGAAACAGTACATACAGGACCTTCGACAAACTAGTGTCAGAGATGCCATTTTCTAAAATATCCATATAAACTTGAACTAACATGGGGGCTAATTCCTGCACATACGTTTTGTTAAAATTGGTTGTAAAACCATCGGGGCCAGGAGCTTTATCTAGGGTCAGAGAAGAACTAGTATTACTCACTTCTGCAGTGAAATAGGTTGGGTAAGTAACATTTGCTGAGTTTCAGAAAGTGTAGGTAAAGGAAGTGTATCCAAAAAATTGGTTATAGAATCCAAGGACGATGGAAAAGAGGGCGGGAGCCGTACAAAGTTTAACCAAAGAATTCTTGGGCTATTGGTCTGGGATGAGAAATAAGGGAATGATTTGTAAGGGATCTCATGTGTGGGATAAGCCAGGAGCTTTCCTGCTTTTGAAGATGAAGAGACAATAATTTGCCGGCTTTCTCTCCATGGTCTATATACTTCGATTTGGATTTAAAATGGTATATTCCACACATTTCCCTTAAGAGATCAGCATACTGATCTTGTAGCATTTTCAATTCAAGGTGTAGAGCTTCAGTGGGAGATGAAACCATATCCTTCTCCAAGCTCGAAATTGAAGATAGTAAAAATGATATTTTTTTTTGGCAAAGTTTCTTGTGTTTGTTGGCTATGGGTATTATTTTGCCCCTAAGTGTAGCCTTTCATGCAGCCCATTCCATATCTTTCCATCCAATAATGCCCCAATTTTCTTGACAGCAGTTCAAAATCACCCCTGTCATATGTTCTATAAAGTAGGTATCTTTAAATGACTGATTATTAAGTTTCCAAATAGTATCCCTTACAAAACTGTGTTGTAAGGACTGACATAATTGGACCATAGAGTGGTCAGATAGTACACGTGGATTAATATCACATGAATAAAGCTCAGATAAGATAGAACAACTAAATAAGAAATAGTTAAGCCTGGAGAAAGAGCGGTGGGCTGGAGAAAAAAAGTTGTACTGTTTCAAATCTGGATAAAGGATCCTCTAAGGATCGTATAAACCCAAGGTATCTATCTTCTTGTGCAGAGAATGTTGTGCTGCAGAGGGTCCTATCTTAATTTTATGCAATCTATCGAGATCTTGTGTAAGAGTAATGTTCCAATCTCCTCCAAGAAGAATTGGTAGATGGGTGAAGAGTGCAAGCGAAGTGGTTAAGTCCATAAAATAGGAGGGAGAGTCAATGTTAGAACCGTATATACTATTGACAGGAGTTTTGGTTCGCCCCAAATGCCCATGGACAAGGACGAAGGATCCCTGACGATATACTACAGAATTATTAAAAGTAAAAGGAACCAACCAAACCATTAAAAGAATTACTCCCATCTGTCGGACACTGTCTCCTACTCCAAATGCTTGCCTTTTAAAATGTCTAAGGAAGAGATTACTCTTGGATGCCAATAAATGTGTTTCCTTCAAAAAAATGATATGGATCCGAGACTAAGCCAAGTGCTTTATAATTCGATACAGCTTCATTTTCGACCTCCCTCCTCTTACTTTTCCAGGTGGCATTTACACCCCTGTGACATCTAAACTAAAGATAATGCAGCAATACTATGCCCATGACCAGTATCCAGCAAATAATCCTCTAAAAGCATAACAGTCCACTCACTCAACCCCCCCAACCCCCAACTTCAACATCTAAAACAAACAACCGCAGCTGGGAAAAACAACCTAAAAATATAGTAAACCTCATGGGTACCATAACTACCCCAAGTTTCGAGACTGCACTCCTGCAGTCAGGCCCATGCAAGGTTCCACAGCAGGGCTTGCGGCTAGCTCCAGGTTGGTCCAAAAGAAGAAACACACTTAGGAGCTGTGGCACACCACCCTGACAATACAATAAAAGAGGGGCATAACAACAACAAAAAAACAGGAGAAGAGGACACACCATGAGCAGATAGATAGATAGAAACTTTATTTCTATAGCACTCCTTTCTGGAGACTCAGAGTGCTTCACAATCAATACAATACAACAGTTTTATAAATATACAAAAATACAATTAAAACCAGCACTATTATCCAATCAAACATAATAAATAAAACTATTTATCTAATCAATCCCAGTAAACTAAATTATCTAAAAATTGAAAGCCTGGTTAAATAAATATGTTTTTAAACTTTTCGGAAAGTATCCACCGAGGGTGCATCCTGTAGCTGTTTAGGTAGTAAATACCATAAGGTAGGTGCAGCCACCGAGAATGCTCGATCGCTCGAGTGGCGCAACCTCGTCCTAGGAATATCCAGGAGATAACCCTCAGTGGAATGGAGAGCCCGGGATGGGAGGTGGAGCACAAGGAGATCTTGCAGGTAGACTGGTCCCCCTTCATGTAGGGCTTTATAGGTCGGTTACCTGACCTTGAAGGTAATCCTCCACCTAACTGGCAGCCAGTGCAGTTCACAGAGGACTGGTGTGATATGATCATACTTACGCACACACATCAATAATCTTGCTGCTGCATTCTACACCAGCTGCAGTCGGTGGAGGTTACCTCCAGATAGTCCTAGGTACAGGGCATTGCAATAATCCAGTCTGGATGTTACAATAGCATGTACTAGTTTGGCTAGGTCCGTGGGGGGGAACAGGTTCCGAATCTGGGCAATGTTCCTCAGATGACAAAATCCACTCTTAACAACGGCTGTCACCTAAGCATCGTGAGTCAAGCTGCTGTCAAGGATCACACCCAGATTCTTCACCCATTCGGATGGGGTCAGCGGCACCCCCTCCCAGTACAAGACTAGGTGGTCTCTACAAACCCCACATTCACCCCACGATGACCCAGATCCACCACCAGCATATGACTTAATGCAAAATAGATAACCACACTCGAATAACCAGGGTCAAGCTCCTAGAATTTAAATAAAATGAACTGAAGAAGTCAACTCCTTAAGGTTAAACTGTAGTTTTAAGATATCTCAAATTTATCATGTCCCCATAACATTAATATTTAGCTTATAAGGATGAGGATAGCCCAGGATAAGTTATTGCTACCACATCATTCCAGAATCATGAAGTTACAGCCAAAAAACATATGAAATAGCTTGACTCTACAAGCATCAACTAACCATAACTGGGCTATACTATAAGCTGTGGAAAAAGGTAAACATTGAAAATGAAAAAACTTCAGGTTATCCATATTATTCAGCAGAAAATCCTCTATAAGAGAGCTGGAAACCAACTCACCCTGGTAAATAACAAAGGCAAAAGGAGCCCCAAATGAACTGATCTAAACCAAGAATATACCCCCAGCAGAGCAAATCAGTCTGAAACAGTAAAAGTTGAAGCAGAGTAGCTCAGCCCACCTCTCAATAACAGTGCTTCTGTGTCCCCCAATGACAAAATGTCTTTAACCTAGAAGGAAGAAAAAAGAGAAAGATCCAAAAAGACACTACAGAGTCCCCTGCATACTCATAAAAAAGGAAAGGGTTACAATAAATAACCAAAAGGGAGAAGCAGAGCAGCAGCCCAAGTCAGTAGATGGCAAAATAAACTAAAGTTTATATAGAAATAAGTCCACTTCCAAGAAGGCAGAAGCAAAGAAGGGCAACTGATGCCAACCATCTGTGACAGACCGAAAAGCAACACATGCACAGCCAACTAGTATCAGCATGCCGGAGTATGAGATGAAGGGAACAGACTAGGGAAATACTTTGCCAGTTCCAGCTGAGCCTCCGGCTCAGAAGAAAAGTGTTTATCTCTAGCTAGTGTGGTGATGTGCGAGATGGCAGGGTAACGCAGGCGGACTTGAACTCCTGCAGTGAAGATCTTGTTTCTGATTTCCCTATATACCTGCTGCTTAGCTCTAATCCCGGGCTCAAGTCACTAAAAACCAAAAATTCTAGAGCCTTCCCGCCATAGCTGTCATTAGTCCCTTACTTTTGAGAGGACATGTATTTTGTCGTGGAAATTCAGGAGCCTTGAGATTAAAATGTGAGGCTTCTCTCCTGGACTGGACACTGGTTTTATGGAGTGATGTGCACATTCAATTATATATGTAGGGCCATAAAGAGATGGGCCTGCTAATATTTCCAACAATTACAGCAAGAAAAGTATAGGATCGGAATCTTCTGCCTGCTCGGGAATACCTGAAGTAATTAAATTATTATGGCAGCTTCTGGCTTCCTGATCTTCGATTTTTCTCCTCAAAGTTGAATAATCTTCCATCATATATTTGCTAGCTTAGGCTCCACCTTGTCTGTCTGATCTTCAAGGGAGGAAATGTGGACCTCCGTATCAGTAATCCTCCAATTAAGTAGCTCCAGGGTTGGTTTTACCAATGTGAAATCTGCCACTAACTCAAACAGAAGTTACATAATATTGGCTAAGTCCTTAGAGAAGCTGCCGAAAGGAGAGAGATCGTCTTGTGGCATGGGGAGCTTAGTGACAACAAATCCTACTGGGGCCGCTTAGATGGTGGAGATTGAGACGCAGAAACCTCTGGAGATATTTTGAGCTCCATCACAGATGAGTCCATAGCCAACAAAATGTGAATGCCGATAAGAATGATGATAGGCAGCATCTGGTAACTTTTACAGCTAAAAGTAACTTAAAATAAATGGTGATGCCGATCAAAATGTTGAATTTAATCTGCAGCCACTGGGAGTCAGCACAAGACTGTCCACAATCTAGCCTTCCATCACGTGACCTCCAATATGATCCTTTTTTTAAAGGAGGCTTACAGAGCTGCCCTAATAGAAGGTGGTGCTTTGGCCCCCACATGGAATTATACAGTAATTTCTGTGATACCAAACCCAGCAAGGATCCTACCCTGTGTTCGTCATCTCATCTCATCTCATCTCATCTCATCTCCATTTTAGGGACCTTGCCAGGTTTGATTTCTCCCCAATGTTTATTGGATATAAATAAATCCTCTACAAGGCACCCTGAGCTTATGTGAGAGCCAATGGTCACCTCTCCTTGGTTTTTCATCTGCGATGTGGCACAAGAAAAGGTTGTTCCCTTTCCCCATTGTTGTTTGTCTTATATATAGAGTCATTGGCACAGAAGCTAAGATTAGAAAAAGGTACACAATGCGTTAATATTGAACACATTCAACACAAAATCTCACTTCAGTGCCTATGCGTTAAGGAGTTGATTGTCCTATGCACTGCAGATTCATGACATGTTGGCAACCCTTAATTAGAACGCACACACTGAGGGTTCCATGATCCCCCATAGCATTCATGGAAGGGGCACACACCCCCTCTGCAGTTGATCCCCCAGCTGTGTGTGCAGCTACACTTGTGGATGGTCTGAGTGAGTGGCCAGGTGCCATGTCCACACACTGTGCCATTCATTACAATGTGGAATGCTAGATCCATATCCTCTGCATACCCCCCCCTCCCATGGAAGACACTCTCTGGATATGGCGGGATGTTACAGAGACATGCTGTACTGTGCTGTACTGTACTGCCCTCCAGTCAGGAAGGGAGGGTTGGTGGGGGCAGTCCAGGAACTTGTCTGTTCCTTTCACAGATAAGAGACTCCCACTGTCGCACAACCCCTTGCTCTGCATGGAGCAGGGTATCCACTCAGGGAATGGGTCACATATCTGTTTGGATGCTCGTCTGTATCCTCTTCTCCACCACCATGCATCAGCATACTGGGGGCTGGCCCATGGACAGACACCCTGCAGTGGCATGCATTTGTGCTTGACAAGTCCAACATGTCTGTCCGTGGGTGTGGAAATGCCTGGGCTGGGTACACACCTCTCGTATGTACCCAGTGCCACATAATGCATAGCTCCCTTTATGCACATGGTGTTCTGTTTTATTTAACAGATCTGCTGAATTCCTTGGACAGGGTGATAGATGTGGAAGTGGAATTCTCCCTCTATTCTGGGTATACCCAGAATTTCAATAAAACAGAAGTATTAACAGCTAATTTCTCCCCAACAAGAGAAATACTGCAGGCTTTCCCAATGAAGTGGAGACTACCAAAATTAAAATGCTTTGTAATTTATCTAAGGGCAACCAATAACTTACTCTACCAGGACAATTATGCTCTCTTACTACATATCATAAAGGAAAACATCAAAAGATAGTCCCTCCTTCCCCTTCCCCAGTACTCTCAAATACAGGCGGTGAAAATGAATATTGCCCCAGTATCTATTTATTTCAATGTGCCCCAGTAAAATTGATGAGAAAATGACTCTTAACTGTGCAAAGTCAGCTATTCAAATTTGTATGGGCAGATCATAGACCCAGAGTTTGTAGTGCCCTGTGCATAGCAAAAAAGGTGTGGGGTGTATAGGCCATTCCCTCCTTGAAGGAATTATGGATAGCAGCCCAGGTTAAATGGGTGATTCTATGGGGATGTCCTGAATATAAGGCCCAGTGGAAATACATAGAGTTGGAGATTCTGAAAGAAATCTCTTTACCTGCATTACTGTCTGACTCTCACAGAAGGAAAGTCTGGGTTCTCTGAGTTATGGATCTATAGCGGTTAGTTTAACCACATGGGAGTCAACACATATTAGTGGAGGCACAACTAGTTTGCCTGGGACCAAGCTTTTTCAACCAGTCTGATAGACCCTTGGTATAGAAGGCAATCTAAGCAGGGCCTCAGATTTCCAGAACAAGTGCTTACAGGTAATCTAGTTAAACAGTTGAAGAATATAAGACAGATGTTGGCTGAAGAAACATAGATAGATTTAAATACTTTCAGATCAGAAACTTTATCACCCAATAACTTCGAAAAGAATGACTAACAGAGGGAAAAGAAAAAGGGGAATTATCCTTTCCTCAATAAGTTATGATGTTACAACATAAGGGGGCTGTCTCTCTATTTTACCAATTACTGATACAGAACAGAGCTGTTACTGTGGCAGATGTAACTTCTAAATGGGAGGAGGAGACTCATAGTCAATTGAGCCATAAGGAATGGGAAGCAATTTGAGATGGATCCATTAGAACATCTTCTTCTCCTGGAAGGGTTAAAATTTGTTTGGAAACTCAAGACTAGATTTTTCAGTAGTCCAGTCCTTAAATCAAAATGGGATCAGACCAACTCAGCAGTCTGCTAACAGGGTTGTGAGGAACCAAGATCTACACATACTCATATCCTTTGGTCCTGCACTAGACTCCAGCCCTACTGGGAGACAGTTACCTGTATGAGGAGGATGAGGGAAATATTTTCTATCACAGAGCCACTAAAATTCCAACTCATAATGCTGGGCCTTAAGTCACCTTCCCATAAAGGAAAGGAAAGGAAGCATTGTACCAATGGTACATTGGAATTACAGCTGCAGCAAAGACCATTATGAGAAAGTGGTTGCAAGGAGACCAACCAGGAATCAAAGATTGGAAGGAGGTGGTGGGAGAGATTGCAGAAATGGAACGGCTGACCATTCAGCTCCAGGATAGAATGAAAGCCAATATTTCTAGATGGACTAGATGGACTGCCCTTGGAGGAGGAGGACATGGAAACAGAGGATGAAGGGGAATAAAATAACATTTAGGCATGGGGGAGGGCAGAAGGTAGGAGGAAAATACTGCAAACATGGTAAAATTGGCAAACCTCAGTTTCAAGGATGAACCAAAACACAAGTACACTTTTGAAACTGGGGGGAGCATAGTACTTGTTGAGGGCCAATAGCCAAACAGGGTACAAATTCAATCAGAGTGACTGCTTGCTCCCCTAATTTGCCAGAGTCTTCCCACTCCTTCATTTATTTATTTATTGAAAATGTTTCACTAGGAGAGGCACACTGAGCAACAAGATGCTCGACTCAAGGTGTGACGGGGGGGTAGAAGGGAGGAGGGTATACATGAAACAAGCAATAGATTGTACATTGGAGTCAAGCAATTCGAGCAATTGCTACATAGTTAAGGGTGGCTTTACATGCAGAGTTACAGATTATATCCAATATTATACGACAGATATCTGTTCTAAGCCAATCAGAACACATGAAAACTGTCAGTTATTAGCCCACAAGCTACTATAATCACATTTTAGACACACAGTAGGTTGTCCATATTCTAGTGATGCCCACAGTAGGTTATTCACTTTCTGGTGACGCCCACAGTGGGTTATTCACTTTTCAGACATGCACACTGTAGGTCATCCATTTAGTCCACACAAGAAAAAAAAGGGGGGCAAAGGCATGTTTCTCTTCAGCTGTTTCCTGGGAGCCAGTATAGCACAGTGGTTAAGATCTCTGAGCTGCAAACCTGAAGAATAGAGTTTGAATTCCACAGCCACCACCTGCATACTGTGTGACTACAAACAAATCACTTAAAAACTACCACAGCAGTTCTAAAATCCTGTGAAACTTCTAGTCATATGATAGTAATAACATTCAATTAGACAGAGTATACTCAGAATAACTGACTTCAGTGGTTGATTAAATGCCTCAGCCTTTGCCCTATGTATTTAATCATCCACTTCAGCTGATTATTCCTTTGTATACTCCTCACTAACTGAATGTTATTACTTATTTAACCTCCAATGTTAGCAGGTTATATGTTATTTATTTTAAAAAATGATGAGAAATTGAATTATTCTACTGTATGGACAGCCCTGTATGTACATGTACCTATCACTCTAAAGATGTCACAAATGTAATAATTGTGACTTGCATATGTGTGTCTTGTTTAGGTGCTTTCAGTAAAGAAAGTATAAAAATAAAAGCTAATTTTCACTAACCAAATGGTAAAATAGAGAAAGAAGCTGCTAAAAGACAAGCTACTAAGCAAGAAATGGTTATGAGAGAGTAGATGAAGTAACCAGGTTGGCTATATAGTCTTACTAGGTTACATCTGGAGTTTTAGATGAGTATTGTCTTAGGGGCAATGCCCAGATAGTGATAATCTTTTATCTTGGAAAGAACAAGCTAAAAATAGCAACTGTCTAAGGCCATGAGACAGGCTTGGAGGTCACCAAGAAGTTCCTTACCTAAATAGCAATCTAGAATGATGAGCCAGGTATTTGTGCTGTAGCCTTGGTGATGCACATGAAAAAATTGAGATCCTGCAGGGAGGATGTGAGCTCAGGAAGATTGGGTTACAGAAGATCTGGTCACATGTGCATTTTTAGCCTATCAGGTGAGCATAACCTAGTTGGTAATGGTAAGGGATGCTATAAAGGGATGTGACATGTAATTATTATTTACACATTCTGCAACTCCCAGTGGTACTACATTGCCAGACATGATGGTGTTGGGTTGTCACATAGAGGTCGTGTAGAAGTCAAAAGAATCTTGGGATCAGTCAGCATCATGTCTAGCAGCACAGCCTCGCTAGCAGCTGCACAACGTGTAAATCCAATCAAGGACCAAACTACTGTATTTAAAGACTGTACAATGTTTAGACAAGTTGATACATCAAGAGATCTTTGAAAAAACAAAATATTTAGACACAATTCAGTGTACATTTTATATTAGTTCCTAACTTCTTCTCACTTTTATATATCACTGAGGTGATTGTCATAAAAACGGGATCTCTGTTCCCATAGAGTTCATGTGTTTATTCCCCTCCTGAGGTCATAATACTCTGTTTGTGGCATCAAAGTCACTCATAGCAACATATTGTGATGTCGCACCATATAATTAGGACTTGAAGATGAAAATAAGGTCTGGCTTAGTTTAGTTTAGTTTTTACCAGGAAGTGAACTGGGCATAGTCCTTTTTCATTCAGGCCTGACAGGTGCAGGGGTGGAGTAATTTGAAGGTATAAGGATCCTGTTTTTCTGCAAATAACCTTCGTAGTACATAAGAAGACTGAAATATCTACAGGCGATATATGAACTACAAGTTTATTTCTGGCTAAATGATACAATTTTTTAACGTTTTCCTGGGGAGGGAGTCTGTAACTCTTTGAGGGCAACAGTACTGAAAACTTGGTTCTATTTCAAAACAGGTTGCTTCCTTTCAGATGGCCGCATACTATACATTCAGGTTTTTCTGGGTGAATTCCATATTTTTGTTGTAGCTTACAGTTTATTTGCCTATGCCAGATCAAATCAGTCACAACATTTCCTTTTCAGTGGGTCTTATTTCAACCCAATTTTCCATCTGGTGGATTGACCCACAGGGAGGTTAAGTGACTTGTCCAGGCTCACACACAGAGTAAGTGGTTGTGGAGGGATTCAAAGCTAAACATTTTCTCTAGGCCTGTACCACAACTAACCCACAGTGCTACAAGTGGATTGCCCTGATGTTTTTTAAACTTCTTTACCTTATAATGAATGATTTGTTTATATCATTATGTTGAATTTATGGCAGTTTAAATTACCACCACAAGCACTTTGTCATCTTGCTGCTACTAGGGGTGAGCGAGTAATGAATAGTATTTCCAAAATGCCACTAATAATAGGCTATTCATTACTCAGAAAGACAAATGAATAATCAGCACTATCATGGGCAATCCAGCATTTTGCTATTTGGAGGGAGATGAAGATCTCCCAAGACTTCCTGTCCAATCAGAGGCCACTTTGGAAGCTCAGTGAAGGAGGTGCTATGACCCAGCACTTGCACAAGCTATAGGCAGGAGAGACAGATGGAGGAGCTGCTGAGAAAGAACCATCTACTTCCATCCACTTGTAAAAATTAGACAAATAACAGAAATCTTGATAATTTTTGTTCCCTCTCTAAATTCCAAGCTAGAGAGGGTTGATTGATTTACCCTGTTTTGTAATAAGAAAGACATCTTATAGCACATATAGTACTAAGGCTAGTAAAAACTTAATTTTTATCTGGTTGATCCTGCTCTGAACTGCTCACTATCTTACTTTTGTTTGTAACCCTGCATTCTATGTGGCAGAATTCATCAGTGACCAGGGTCACAGAGGATTTCACTAACAGCCAGCAATGTGAGCATCTGTCTACATGGTATTACCTACTAAAACACAAAATCTACTGTCTGGTGGCCCCTTACTTCTCTACTGTATTTTAAGTTTACAGAGCCAGACTTCCTCACAGCTCAGTTGCCCACAGCTAGCTTCTCTGTCTTACCTGCATGCCAAGTTCACAGATTTTACTCAAGTAGTCAAATCTTTGAACTCTACTAGACTGATGCCAGAATTATGCTGACTGCACCCCCCAACCCCACTCTTCCAAGGCTGATGTTTCTGATGGAAATTGCTGCAGAAGATTCAACTAAAGCAAAAGTGCTTCTGAGCTGTTAGATGCTCCAATATGCCTGTAATCATTACTATGCTTCTTATGATGCCATATACAGACCTAGTTGTTGTGTTAACACTGTGTGGAAATTAACACTGATGGCTGTGAGGGAGGCAACATCTCTGTGATATAAGCCTTTGTAGATGTCCATGGAGGAGGTGAGTGATCCACAAGGCTACCTTGGACAGGGAGAGGAATCTAGCATGAACTTTGGGTGGGGGAGATACTAGTAGGCAAGTAGGGACTCTGCTCCTGCTACCAGATGTAGATTCCCCATGCCTAGTCTGTTAAATGGCCCTGGATTACTGTTGCTATTCTCAGGGGTTTTGGCAGGAGGGATTCCGGCAGACTCAGGGTTCAGTGTGCTTTGCCTGTACAAAAAATCTGGTACTTGCATTTTTAAAAAAACATAGAAACATAGAAATTGTCGGCAGATTATGACTGCTAGGCCCATCCAGTCTGCCCGTAGGCCTTATTCATTCTATGTGGCCACTGACCCTATGTGATCAATGGCTTGTCATCACTCCCTCCCCTCTCAGACTTCCCTTGTGCCTGTCCCAAGCATGCTTAAACCCCTCCACTGTGCTTGCCCCCACTACCTTCTGTGGCAGACTATTCCATGTGTCGACCACCCTTTCTGTTTAGAAAAACTTCCTAACATTAGGTCTTAATCTACCACCCTCCAATTTCATATTGTGCCCCCTTGTTCTAGTACTTTTTCTACACTGGAAAAGCACCCCCGACTGCACCTTGTTTATGCCCTTAAGGTACTTAAAAGTTTCAATCATGTCCCCCTGCTGTCTCCTCTCCTCCAGTGAGTAAGTATTCAGGTCCCTTAGTCTCTCCTCATATGTTTTGTGGTGTAAGCCCTGCACCATCTTCGTTGCCCTTCTCTGGATAGTCTTCACCTTATCGATGTCCTTACGCTGGTGTGGTCTCCAGAACTGCATGCAGTACTCCACATGAGGCCTTACCAATGTTTTATACAATGGTATCACCACCTCCCACCTCCTGCTAGTGATACCTCTGCCTATGCACCCCAGCATACCACTGGCCCTCCCTGCTGCCTTTGTACACTGCTTTGATACCTTAAAGTCATCAGAGATGATAACCCTTCTAGGTCCCTTTCCTCCTTGGTGGCAGTCAGCGCCTCCTCCTCCAACCTGTAGCTCTCTCCAGGGTTCCCTCTACCCAGGTGCATTATTTTACACTTCTTTACATTGAACATCAGTTGCCACATCTCTGACCATCTTTCAAGCTTCTCCAGGTCCCTCTTCATTTCTGCACCCCTTCTGGAGTATCCACCCTGTTGCAGATCTTGATGTCATCTGCAAACAAGCAGACCTTTCCTTCCAGCCCCTCTGCTATGTCACTAATGAAGACATTGAAGAGGACTGGTCCTAGTACTGATCCCCGTTTTACCCACTGGACACTCCCCTCTCCCCAGATTGTACCCCATTTACCTCAACCCTCTGTCTCCTGTCTGTTAACCAGTTCCTAACCCAGTTTACCACCTTGTCTCCCATGCCCAGACTACTCATCTTGTTAATCAACCTTCTATGTGGGATGGTGTTGAAGGCTTTGTTGAAATCCAGGTAGGCAACATCTACTGCCCCTTCCTGATTAAGTTCCCTTGTCACCCAATCAAAAAAAATGATTAGATTTGTTTGACATGACCTTCCTGCTGTGAATCTGTGTTACCTCAGATCCTGCGCACCCCTGGATTTCAAATGTGTCACTATCCTTTCTTCCAGCAATTTCTCCATGATCTTTCCCACCACTGAGGTGAGGTTGACTGGCCTGTAGTTCCCCGCCTCCTTCCTACTGCCACTCTTGTGCAGTGGGACTACATGTGCCCTTCTCCAGTCCTCCAGAATGACACCCGTGTTGAGTGACTCTGTGAACAAGGCCACCAGAGGTGCTGCTAGTTCCCTTCACAGCTCCTTTAATATCCTTGGGTGGATGCCATCTGAACACATGGCCTTTTCCACCTTCAGCTTTGTGAGTTCTTCCAGAACTCTCTCCACTGTGAATGGACTGGTGTTCACTTCTCCCCCACCCAATTGCCTCTGCAACCCAACTGCAGTCCTTGATCCACCCCCTCCTTAGTGAATACTGAGCAGAAGTATTTGTTCAGTATTTCTGCCTTGTCCAGATCCCCCTCCTTACACTCTCACCTTCTGCCCTTTGAGTCTCACAATCCCCCCTGGTTTTTCTTCTTTCACTAATGTACCTATAAAATGCCTTATCCCTATTGTTTACAGACTGTGCTAAGCTCTCTTCTGTCTGCACTTTCACCCTCCTAAAAGCCTTCCCTGCTTCCCTTAGACATTCAAGGTACACCTCCCTGTCTTCTTCCCTTTGGCTCCCCTTATATTTCCTGAAACTCAACTTTTTAGCCCTGACTTTGTCCCTTACCTCTTTGGAGAGCCATAGTGGTTTTCTTCTTCTTTTCCTTTTGGTCACTGTCCCAATGCATTGGTTTGTTATATCCACTATGGCTCCTTTCAGTTTCTCCCATTGTTTTTCCACCCTCTCTACTATCTCTCCCTTCCCCAGGACTGCTTGTATACATCTACCCATTTCAGTGAAATCTGCCCTCCTGAAATATAATACTCTTGCACTTACATGGCTTAATTGAGTCCATGTCTCAATGCTGAACCATACCATGTGGTGGTCTCTGCACCCCAGCAGTCCTTTCACCTGTATTTCATTGACTCTGTACCCATTGGTCCATATCAGGTCCAGAATTGACTTGTCCCTGGTTGGCTCATGCACCAGCTGCCTGAATCCAACCCCCTGTAGGGATTCTAGGATGGCTGTGCTTCTGGCTGAAACAGCCATCTGGGTGGCCCAATCCACGTCCGGCATATTGAAATTCCCCAGTAGCAGGATTTCACCTTTAGCTGCCATGATGTGTATGTTCTCCACTAGTTCCCTGTCTACTTCCTTCCTCTGTGCTGGAGATCTGTAGATCACCCAAGTGTGTATTGCTGTTCCATCCTCTGGCTCCAGGGTGGCCCACATTACCTTGGCCTCCCCCTGTCTTCCCTGAATTTCTGTAGCCTTTATACCATCTCTGATGCACAGGACCACTCCCCCATCCTTTTTTCCCTCCCTGTCCCTCCTGAACAATGTATAGCCTGGTACATTGACTTCCCAGCCATGATTAGCAGAGTACCATGTTTCTGTTATTGCTGCTATGTCAAGGTCTGCATCTGCCAACAAGGCCTCCAGGTCTGGAACCTTATTTCCCAGGCTACAGGCATTTGTTAGCATGACCTTACATGTTTTACAGTCTGCCCTCCCTCTGCTCTTGTACTCCCTATCTTACATCTTCCCCTTCCCCCCGGTTTCTTTTCCTATGTGCTCCTGCCACCCCTATATTACTCATTATACATTATTCACCTGCCTGGCTCTCCCTGCCTATTTTCATTGTTCTTGTAGTCAACTTATGTTCCTGCATGTTCCCATGGGGGGTATTCCTAAGCCTCCTGGCTCTCCCCCCTTGGCCAGTTTAAAAGCTCACAGCTGAAGCATTTAAACTTCTCACAAAGGACCAAGGTCCCCTTCTTGGACAGATGCAGGCCATCATCCTTATATAAGCTTGCATCTGCCCAGGTCAGGTCCCAGTCCCCTATGAAGCCAAAATCCTCCCTTCCACACTAATCCTTCAATCAGGAGTTGAAGGTATGGATGTGGAGTGCCCTAGCTTCCCCTGTGCCCTGGACAGGTAGCACCTCTGAGAATGAGACAGAGCATGCTATCTGTTTCAGGTTTCCCCCGAGCTTCCTGAAATCATCCTGGACTCTGGCTAACTCCACCCTTCTCCTGGCCAGGTCCTTGGTCACCAGGTGGGCAATGACATCCAGCTGCTCCCTCCAAGGTATTGCCATAGTGATTCTATGGATCCGCTTCCCATCCCTCCATGCAGCACTTCCTGGGAGGCACTTGACCTCTCTCTCTCTCTCTCCCCTGCTAGGTGACCCTAACTCCACTCCCAGGACAATAGAGTCCCCCACTAGGAGAAGCTTCCCCCTCCTCTGGGTTTCCCTGCTTCCCTTCCCTAAGGCTCCATCGTGGGGGACCCTCCCATCTTCCCTGGATGCAGTCTCGGGTTCCTGAGTATGGTATTCCTGTTCCAACAAAACAGTGTAGGAGTTAGTAAGCGGGACCAGTTGGGGGATGTGCTTTTGACCCCCTTCTCTCACCCTCCCTAAGTCCACTGTAGTCCAATTTCTCCTCATCCCTGGCATCCTTTGCGGTAAAGGTTGTGGACCCAGTGGTCTCTGGGTGGGGGGGTCAATGGTTCAGCTTGATCAACTCTGCTTGGAGACAGGCAACCTCCTCACTCAGCCCAGAGAGGTGCCTGCAGATAGGGCAGCATTGCAGCCTCCAGAATGTCTCCCTGAAGACCACCGCTCCACAATCACTGCTCTTGTCTATACCCCATTAGCTCCCCATCGCACCTCCTGCTTCCATCACCTTTGATGCTCAGAGCGCTCCCTCTCGTATCCCTAGAGTGCCATATTTCCCTGATTCACACCAGCAACACCAGACCGTCATTGCCACTTTCTAATAAACGGTGCAAAAGAGACAAAGAGTTTAGGTCTTTCCTATGCTCACTTAAGAAATTATTACTTCTATTACTACTACTTTGCTTGGGTGACATAGAGGTAAACCCTCGCCCACCCACTCTGCTTAATTCTCCTTTAGAGTTTGCGTCAGCCCCAGGTCTTAAAATAATGCTAGTTAATATTCTAAGCCTGCCCCCCAAAAATTGACCAGTTACAAGCTTGGGCTTTACACACAAAACCCGATCTCATCATTATCACAAAATCCTGGCTGAAAAAGTCTAACCTGGACCAACAAGTTACCCTTCTGGGCTACAAGCTTTATAGAGCAGACAGGGAATCCAGGGGAAGGGGAATAGTTATTTACACCAAATCCAAATTCTCAGTTAGTGATATTTACTGCAGCTCTAAACTTAAGGAGTACAAAATGGTATCCCTGAAGTTATACCTCTCCTCCACGGAATGCATTACTATCATAGGTGGGTACAGGCTCCCAAGTGGCAGAACTGACATCCTTAACATCCTTAAATCATTAACTACCTCTGCCAATTCCAAAGTATTAATCCTAGGGGATCTCAACATGGATTGGCTCTCACATAAATTGCACACTCTTAAATCTCTCTGCGATGAAATTGGCCTTATCCAGTTAGTGTCCAAACCTACTAGAATTAACAAGGTGAACACAGCGAATAGCTCCCTTCTGGATCTTATACTATCTACCCATCCCCACAAAATTCTCCACTCAGCAGTATTTCATAACGATATGAGTGATCATGGAATTGTAGTCTGTACAAGGTCACAAGTTAAAATCCGGCAATAACCTAAGCTTATAACTAAACGATCTTTCCAAAATTGCAACATATCTAATTTCCTAAATGACCTTAGTAAGATAGGGTGGCAAGATCTATGCCTCTCTAAAACACCAGATGAGGCGGTCATGGCCCTAAACAATAAATTCAACCATATAGCAAACAAACATGTGCCGTTCATCAAAGTCAGGACTCGGAACATCTCACACCGATGGTTCTCACCTGAACTTAAGACCGCACTCTCCATGCGTGATAAGCCATGGGCAAAGGCTAGACATACCAAGAGCTTGGTGGATTGGCAGGCTTTTAGAACCACCAGAAATACCTGTGTTAAATGTATCTGCTCAGCCAAAGCCAACTTCTATGTCACTACACCAGAACAGGCTAAAGAGGACTCACAGAAAATCTGGAAGACCCTTAAGTCCATTGAAGGGCGACCGGTGGCCCCCCTCTACCAACCAAGATCATCAAAAACAATATGACCATTGAAAATAGTAGCCAAATCCTCAAAGAACTCAACTCCCACTTCGTCACTGCTGGCCTAGCCTTCAACTCATCCCCTTATGCCGTGTGTGTAAATAGTCAGGTTAATCCTAACACCACTCCTTCAGCAGCAGCCTGTCCCTTTCAACTACTCCACATTAGCTTCAAGGAAGTAGAAGATGCCCTTATGAATCTAGACTCCAAGAAAAGTGCAGGGGATGTCGTAATCAAACTGCTTTTCCTAAAACTCAGGTACCCTCACCTTACTGCCCCTATGCTCCATATTTTCAACCTTTTTATTTCATCCTCCACCATTCCTTTGGGCTGGAAAGTAGTCCACATCCTACCTCTATTTAAATCAGGAGACCCATGCGATCTAAATAATTACAGACCTATCTCTATTCTACCTGTCATCTCTAAAGTTTTCAGAAAGCTGATTTATGCACATCTAAAACAACACTTAGAAACCTTTTCACTCCTGAATCCAGCCCAATCTGGCTTCCACTCTAAACCACAGTACCGTCACTGCTTTGGCTAAAGTACTGATAACTGGCTCTCCACTATGGACTCAAAGAAGATCACGGGTGCTGTCTTCCTAGATCTTAGCAAAGCATTCGATACCGTTGACCACTCCCTAATTGAAAGCAGCCTTGCTAACAAAGGTGCCACTCCTC
Organism: Neoceratodus forsteri; assembly: GCA_016271365.2. Classification (NCBI taxonomy): domain Eukaryota; kingdom Metazoa; phylum Chordata; order Ceratodontiformes; family Ceratodontidae; genus Neoceratodus; species Neoceratodus forsteri. The sequence goes on along the minus strand of CM028135.1, from coordinate 393,945,187 downwards.
TGACCATCCTGTGATTTAGCAGTTACCTTTCGGAAAGGATGCAAAAAATCAAAGCAGGTGGCACATTCTCCTCTCCTCTACCAATCACTAGGGGAGTCCCGCAAGGCTCCATCTTAGGTCCCATCATCTTCTGTCTATACATTAATGACCTTGACCGTTATATATCCAAATCAAAACTCCACTTCTTCGCAGATGATACAGTCCTCTATACATCCGACGCATCCCTATCTGAGGTTAGAGATGTCCTCCAAGCCGACTTTGTTCAGCTCAAATCCAATCTCATTAATGCCAAACTTCTTCTAAATGCTAAGAAAACCAAAGCTATGATCTTCTCCTCCAATACTTTGCCGTCGTATCTACCTCCCTGCCTAAGGACTTCATAGTTACCTCCCTAGGTGAGCCACTGGAAGTCACCCCAAAATTTAAATCCCTTGGATTCTGGTTAGACAGCAAGCTCAATTTTACAGAACACTTGGATGACCTTTCTAGAAGACTAAACATATGGTTAGGCTTCCTGTTCCGTAATAGGTCACTTTCCCACTCGAAATTAGAACTAGACTTATACAGGCCACATTCCTCCCGCTACTAGACTACGGGGACTTAATCTATACCTCTTCTTCAACCTCAAATTTAAATAAACTGGACATCCTCTATCACCATGCCCTGCACTTCATTATGAACTCCCTATTCCGGGTGCATCACTGCGACCTGTACTCAGCCATAGGTTGGACGTCCCTCACTACCAGACGTATTCTCCATGCTGGTACCTAGACCCTAAAGCTTTTACTTAACAAACTCCCTAGCTAGCTAACTTCCCTTATCCACACCTGCCACAGTACTTATTCACTTAGAAAGTCAGACTTTGTCTTCCTGAATGTCCCAAAGACTCGCACCTCCCTTGGCAAGCGCACCTTCTCAGTTACCCTCCCTGCTATCTGGAATCAGCTACAACTGCCTTTGTAAATACCCAAAGTAGTCTCTGTTATTCTCTTTAAAAAGCTATCTAATGAAAAAATAAAAGATGTCTGCATATGCCACTAAAACCTACTCTTCTAGGACTTATTCAGCCACTTGGACCATATAATCAGTTATAGCACTTTATGTAAGAGTGTGAAGACCTACTTCAAGTGTTATGGAGTACTACCTAAACACCTGTCTCACAACTATAGGATTAGCACTTAATTTCTGTAGTGTGCAATTACTGTATGTTATGTTAGTCTTGTTAGTATGTATTCACCAGGACTTCCTTGTGTATGAGCTTGCTCAATGAAGTTATTTTTCCTGCAGTAAACTTGAACTTGAACTTGAACTGCACCACACCCATCATGTCTGATTCCCTCCTCAATCAACTGCCTACTTAAGATGGCTATTTGATATCCCCCAAATATATGTTTTATTTCTGTTGTGCTCTGTTATGAGTCCTCTCTTTGCTTCTTCCTATATGGATGCAGGATGTTGCAAGGCCTTATGGGACTCACCCAATGAATGTAGGGCGAGCCCTGGGGTAGGTGGGTGGGTGGGTTGTGGATGGGAGGTGGGACTACACCACAGTCTGTGTCCAAAACAATCAGCCAAGGAGTCCTCTGGTAGTGACACCTCACACAATCACCAACTTGTCTGAAGACTAACTGAGATGGCAGTTAAACATCACATTTAAACTGTACTAATCCCTGTAATATGATGCCTGCACTTACAGGCCAGACAGCACCTTTTAAACACACAATCGCCAGCTTGTCTGCTAGAATCTCTCAATCTTACCCAATCTAAATTTAAAAGCACAAGAAATGGCAGTTAAGGACAGACCTCAAATACAATTTCAAACACACAGAAATGGCAGCTAAGAAAATACTTCAAATCCACTTACAAACACAATCACCAGCTAAAGTCTCTGTCTCCCTCTCCACTAACTGAAGACCAACTGAGATGGCAGTGAAACATCACATTTAAACTACACTAATCCCTGTAATATGATGCCTGCACTTACAGGCCAGACAGCAAATGCAGCTCTTCACATTTCCATGCATCTTTAGTTTGTGAATATGCTGTTTAAGCCAGTCTTGACTCTGCTGTGGATACTGGCCAGTACTGGTATGTCTTCATGTCCAAAAAGCGTATATAATTTTTTTTTGGTTACCAGGTAAGGCCCACTAGGCCCAAGGCATGTTTTCAGGTGCAACCTGCGAGCACTGTGGACATTAAGTGACATGTTCAATATCAGACCTTTTCATAAAAGTTTATTGCAAAGTTTTTCTTCACAAACTAAAAATACATACGAATATGAAAAGTTTCATATGTGTTAGCTTGTGTTATTAATTTGTTATTTTAAGCATTTGCACTACCTATGTCCAACAACTGCACAGTAAATATAAGAAAGCAGACATTGGGCATTGACAAATGCTTTTTCATGGATTGGCTTCATGCCCAAGAAGAGATTAATAAAAAAAGAATTCCTGAGAATTTAGTAATTCTTGACTATAGTAAGTGAGACTTGTCAGATCAGCACTGCAGCAGTAAGTTAAATGACATTATTTCATAATAATATAATTTAAATTTAATATCACACATCTTCCTGAGAGGAACCCAGTTGTGGGTCCATCCACAGCCACTTGTGAAAATGCCAACGCACTATACTGCAGCTGATAAGGTGTGATTAATCAGTTGACTCCCACCACATCAGTTAGCTGCTTTTTTGTTCTGTGAGTGCCCCCAGCAGTTCACTTAAGACATTTTTCTAATTTTGTGAGTTTGTGCCCAAGAAGACATTTAAAAATAATTGTGTTTGTGAGAATAGTAGTCAGGCTAGCGAGTATTGCTGTAGTGATTGACTGACTACATTTCTTAATAATTTAATTTAAATGTAACATCAGACATCTCCTGTGAGGAATCTGTACATGGGTCCTTTCATGTCCACTTGTGCAACTGCAAATGTACCATAGCTGGTAGGATGGGACTAGTCAGCTGACTCCCACAACTTCATTTAGCTATACCTGGTACTATACTATACATGGTGTTAGACAGAGGGAGGCTATTGCCTATTGTGTCTGTCTCCCACCTCAAAGAGCCACTGACACCACAAATGCTACATTGCAGAATCCAAATAAGCAGACTCCCAGTAAATCTCATACCTAGAACTAGATTTTTACGTTATTTCATTTCAAAGTTATAAGCCATTTTGTAACTTTGCACTACCTGTGCAATAAAAGCAGGTGTCAGTAAAAAGCTGCTGATGATGTCATGTAGGGACCTCAAAGTCTAGTAATACTGTCATCAAGTTTATAGGACCCATTTCTTCAAAGTTGTAATGATCATGTGCAATGGTTTTCACAAGTAAAACATGCAGCACCAGTCAGTAAACATTGCTATAAAAACTATATATGTTTCAGGCTTTGTAACAAAGTTGATAAATGTTATTTAATGCTGTTTTTGTGTGGTCTATTTCTCCAGGGTTGCGAGATGCTAAGTCAGCATGCCTTCAGGCTGCTGAAGCTATTTGTAGTGCTACTCTAATGTGCCTGATAGGAAATTATATTTGCTGCTAGTATTGTAATGTTGATGCAGTAATTTCACTGCTGTTTTGTCATCATCTGCTTTACAATATATTTTAATAGTGGCCTTATATATGTTAATTCCTACTATGGGTCAAAGTGTTAGCTCTGGTAAAATGATCATTGTAATTTAGAGTAGAACATTGACAAGGAGATGGGATAATTGTTTTAGATTGCCATTCTTAGAAGTTGCCTCAATTGACTGATGGGTGTGAATGAGCTCTGCCTTTCACCACATCAGAAACTTATTCAGCCTGCTAACCTCTCAACAGTGTGCTATGACCCAGCATTCAGCAACCCAGGGAAAAAAGGACCTCAATAAAAAGGCACCCAGACAAAATATTGTCAGTTTTGTTACAAAGCCTGAAACACAAAGTTTTCAAAGCAATGTTTACTAACTCGTGCTGCCTATTTTCTTATGAAACCCATTGCACATGATCTATACGACTTTAGAGAAACAGATCCGATAAGCTTGCTGACAGGAAATACTAGACTGTAAGGTCTCTAGATGATGTCAGCAGCTGCTGTTCACTGAAACAGGCTTTTTTTGAACAGGTAGTGAAATCAGGGTTACAAAATGGTTAATAACTTTAAAATGAAGTAACATGGAAATCTACTTTTTGGCATGCGGTTTACTGGGGATATGCTTATTCTACTTCTGAATTTAACACTTTTGGCCAGATGGTGTCAGCAGCTCTTTAACAGGGCCATTTTATGCCATCGTTTTGAAGTAGGCAGCTATCCAACTTAGCCTTGAATATGGATAATGTATTTGACTGCACAGTCTCTCTAGGCAGAATGTTCTGTAGTTCACTGGCTCTGTGGGTGTAAAATCCTCTTCTGTCTTTTTTCTGTATGCTCTGGGTGGGATATTCAGAAATGCGCCAACGGCATGCTCAATCCCGGCACAGTGCAAGTCAACTGTGCAATGGCGCAGTGACTGTGATATTCAACAGTTGTGCACCGCAACATGCACCAGTGCAACATGGATGAATATCACAGGCACCGTGCTATGGCACAGTGAAACGTGCACCAGGGAGCAACCAGAAATGTCCCATAGTGCAGCCAGGGATGCACAAGGGACAGAGGAAGATGCGCCAAGGCACAGCAGGAACAGCCAGAGGCACAGCAGAGAGAGAGAGAGGCAAGGGGGAAGTGGGGTGGAACAGTATGGGAAGGCGGGAGCACCAGGCCAGGAACACTGGCAGGGACACAGCCAGCACACTGGTCACCACTGCACATGAAGTGCAAGCATGCAGTGCCCCCCAGGAGGATGCAGGGCAAAGGTGGCACTGACATACAGGGGCGAGCACACTAGACCACCACACACCGTTGGGCACTCAGCTGTCCAGCCAATGACAAGCCACACCCCAGCATATGGCACCCACCACACACACACACACACACATCACACATCCCGAACAGCCATCCCAGGGCCATGCCAAGACACAGTTACTGACCAAGGGGCATGCCAACACCATGCATGCACCATCCAATGACACAGGCACACCACATGGCCACCCACCACATGACTGCAGCATGGACCCACTAGCCAGCTGCAAAGCAGACATGTACACAGAAGAGCAAACGGGTAATAAATATAATGGAAGAAAGCAACTCAGCTAAACATAACACAAGTAACAAAGGGGAGGATAGACGTAGGTGAGAAGGTGTCAGAGACAGGATCTATACAGGTGGATGGGGAAGGTAGGGGAAGGGAGTACAGAGGTGTGAAGGGGGCTGGTGGTCCTCAAGGCCGGCCATGGCCAGCCTGTGCCTGGCGCCTCCCTCTGTGCTGGTCCCGGTACAGGATCCACTGGGTCTGGTCCACCATCTCCATGGTATGTGAGGTTATTAAAATAATCTGCCACAGCAGACGGCAGTAGAGTGGGAGCCTGGAACCCCTCCAGACACCTATGACAGAGGAAGGGACAGGTGATCAGTGCAAGTCCATAGCACCTCGGCCCCCCTGTGCACGGCAGACAGTGGGTGCACACACCCCTGAAGTGGCACCCTGGCCACCCACAGTGGGTGGGCCTATGCCTGCCACCAACCAGGCAAGCCACAGAGGAACACAGCACTGGAACCCACTGCCCATGGGCCACCCAACAGCACAGCGGCAGACAGGTGGCATGATGCTGAAGTGGAACCACAGCGGCACAAGTGGTGGCCAGATGCACACCTGCCCACCAACAGCTGCCACACACGTGCAGTGGCCAGCCCACGGTGGCACACACACTGCACCATATACTGACCACAGCTGCTACGGCACAAGGCACAGGGGACCAAGACCATACTCCCACCCCCACCGCCCATCCTGCACAACAATGTGGGACTTCACAGTGCCTACTTTCTCACCATGGTGCTCCACACGCTGGTTCTGGCACTACACGCCTGGCAGGGCCTCCACCCACCACTGATGGGCCCACAGTGGCCTGCTGCAGACCACCAGGTGCTCCAGCCACCCTGGTTCTTCTCCGGTCCTCAGGTCCAAGGATGGGAACACAGACAGGAGCACATCAGAACACAGCCGCAACATGGGCCGACTGCCCCCACCACTCATGCACAGAATGCACCCCAGCCTGGCAGGGCTGCCTGCCATATGCGCAGTGCACACAGTGACTGGCAATGCCATGGCACAGGGACCACTACAACAACCCCCCCGCATGGCATGCAGCCCTGCCAGCCCCATGTTACAGTGGTCATGCATGGACGCAGTCGGGGCCCACTTACCTGGCCATGGCACGGCATCCCACCGGACGCACACCTGCAGCCCCCTCAGCCTCTCAGGGTTCCATCACACCAGGTCCCTATACCAGTGGTGACACTGCTCTCTGGTGTGCAGCACACTGGTGGCCTGGACAAGGCCAACGGCAATCTTCTGCCACACATTGGCACTGGGTCTTGCGAGGGGCTGCTGGCCAAACAGGCTGGCAGCATGGAGCTCCACCTGGGGAACCAGATTCACGAGCTCGACCTGGCTCCAATTGCAGGCACAAGGCACTGCACAACGTGGCATGTTCAGTCCATACTGTAGACTGCCAAAATTGTGCCCAGTAGTACACGTGCACAACGTGCACAGGATGTGCACCTAGCACGAAGATGTGCTGTCCTTGGCAATTGAGCATATCTGGGGATGTGCGGCATGGGCATGGCCACTCTGGCATATGGGACAGAGGACACTGGGGGGCACAGGGCATGGCGGGGGTCAGCATGTGCAATGTGTGTGGGTGCACAATTAGGCACATGATGCACAATAGGGCCATGTAGGTGGCATGCCCCATGGGACCAGTAGCGCTCGGGCACCATTGGCCCAATGGTGCACGAGCACCATAGGCCCCATGGGGCCCGAGCACCATTGCCTCGATGGTGCCTGATACATAGGCCCTATGGTGCTCAAACGCCATTGGGCCTTTGGTGCATGGGCACAATGGCCCCTATAGTGCACTCAGTGGACACTGCACAATAGGTGGCAGTGAATGCCGTTGCACATGTTTGTTGGTGGGTATGCACTGTGCATGTCACAGCATTGTGTAATGACATGCACCAGAGCAAGTTCATTGCACAATGTGCAACAGCACGATATTCAGCCGACAAATTCAGATTAGCTCATCAGCCTATCCGGGGTGCAATGAGGACATTTGCATGTCATTATAGTTGTGCATCAGCTCATTTGCATGCGATGCACTATAGAGGCACCACACAACATCACAGGCCATGGACCGGTATTGCAACCATCAGAGGTAGGATGTGCCTGCCGGAGGAGGGCCAGCACAGGGTGCTTGATGGCTGGAGTGGGCCGCTGCAGCCACTAACCACATGTACATGTCCACATGTAGCAACATGTCCGAGTACGAAGAAGGTGAGGAGCATGGGCCTGCCCAGAAGTGCAGGACCAACTTTACGAGAGCAGAGGCAAAGGCAGATGCCCTGTTTGAGGTGTACCTCAATAGGGAGCCATTGCTGAGTGGCACCACTGGCACACCCCAGGCCAGGACCACAGCCTGGGGGAGGTGGCGGAGGCCGTGAATCAGCAGGGCAGCCACCAGAGGTCTGCACAGGAGTGCAAGAAAAAGGTGGGCACCGACAAACGTCGGATAAAGGAGAAGGTGGCAGCCATACAGGCTGCCTGGTTGGACACAGGTGGGGCCAGGCCGCCAAGTCTCAGGGCACGCCACAGGAGGAGATGGTGGTGGCCACCATGCGGCATAGTGCGGTGGAGGGTGTGCTGGGTGGTGGCTTCCAGACTGGAGGAAGCCCCTCATTGCATGGTAGGCCTGGCAGTTGGGGGGAAGGGGCAGGGGGGGCCAGTCGGGTCAGCAGCTCTAACGCATCTGTGTTCCCTTACAGCACCAGCTCACCATCATGCATTGGCTGGGGCACCTGCGGCTGTTGTGGTAGCCCGCCCAGCCCAGGAGGACAGGCCATCCACTTCCATGGGCATCCGGGGACCTGATAGGCTGGGGACCTTCACCACCATCCAACAGGATGTCCCGGGTGTGGTGGCAGACAAGGCCCTGTCTGTGTACCAGCAAGACACCAGCCATGGCATACTCTGTGTGGAGACACAGATTGGGGTGAGGCCTGACATTGATGATGATCAGACCGTTGTCTTGATCGGCAGGGGGCTTGTCAGAGGGGAGTCACCCACACCAAACACTAGCACTGGCTGCACGGCTGGTGGCCTGTCAGCAGCGGAACAGCTGCCTGCCACTGACCCTGGTACTGCTGTGTGTGCAGGCACAGTGGTGCAGGGTGGCGGGGCACCCGCACAGGCACTGGCCAGTGCACTGGGGCCAGAGGGGTGGCAGCAGCAGACTGCTGGATTTGTTGGGGGCCAGGCACCGCGTCTGCTGCCGGAGCATCTGACACTGCCCATTCTCATGAGGGCCACTCTGTGCAGACCCCACCTGAGCAGGGGACTGTGCAGTGCTGTCGAATGACACTGTTGGGTAGGTGCCATGCCCATGCACCCCAGGGTGCCGATCCCTTGGCCGAGCACACCCGATTGCTGTGGTCTTCTGTGGAGCAACAGGTGCTGCTAATGGCTGGGATGTGGGCACTCCACGCAGAGGTGTGCCAGGCAGCCGAGCAGAGCGAGATGGGCACCGCGCAGGTCCTGGAGGCCAGTCAACGCCTGCAGGAGGACACGACCACAGCCCTGGATCGCATTGCAATGCGATCTTGGTCGGCCTTGCCCCACTGATTGCCACAGGGTGTGGCCAACCACCACAGACACCACGGAGTGCAATGTCCAACCCAAGGCCCCGGCATTGGGAAATCCCATCTGTGACAACACCGGGCTCTGCTGTGGACATCCCAGGCTCACCTGGTGCAGGCCTGTTTGGGAGCCTGCAGACCCATGTGAGGACCCGGTCATGGTCCTGCAGTCCCACCCCTGGGAGACAGTTGCAGATCCCCCTGTGGCCGTTGCACAGCCTGCGACTGCTGGGCAGCTGCAGTGTGGCCTTCCCCACATCTGTGGCAGCTGTGTGACTGTGTGGCAGACCTGATGTGCACATCCCCCTGTCAGCTGTCTGCAGCCACCACCCTGTGTGCACATGGGAGTCCTGTGTGTGTGCATGGCACGGTCATGGCAGCCATGTGGTGCACCACACGCTGCCCATGTGTGCACCTGCCTGGCCGCTGGCCTGTGTGGCTTGTGTGTGGTGATGCCGTGTCACCACTGGTTGCACATGTGCACCGGTGCCCTGCGTCTGATCCACACCACGCACTGTAGCCTGGTCACGTGCATGCGGTTGCCACTTTGTGTGTATGTGTGTGTGCTTTGTGTGGTGCTTTGTGGTGTGGTGTTGCATGTGACTGTGTGGCACTGCCCCGACACTGCACCATGCCTGTTTGTGCATGCCCCTGGCCATGCCCACACATTGCTTTGTGCCCTGCCACTGTGTTGGTTCTGTGCACATGTGTGTGTCCACACACCTGTGTGCCCATAGTGCTCCTGTGTTATCATGTCTCGCTGGTGGCATGCCAGCTGCATGAGCCGGGGATCCCTCTACCCGGGGGGGCTGCCCACCACATCCCGTCCCAATGCACACATCATTCCCACTGCTATTCCCCTCATGGGCCTTGACAGCTATTCCACGGTCAATGGCCATGTTGTGCAGCATGCAGCAGTCCAGAAATAGGCTGTAGGCCTTCGAGGGGCTGTATTGTAGGGCACCACCAGACCTGTCCAGGCAATGGAATCATGCCTTCAGCATCCCAAACACACACTCAATGATGTTCCACATGCTGGCATGTGCCTCATTGTACTGCTGTTCCACTGGGGATGACGGGCGCTGGTAGGGTGTGAGCAGCAAGGGCCTGAGTGGGTAGCCACTGTCACCCATGTGTGGGGAGAGAGAGAGAGAGAGAGGGACGGTTAGCCTGGTGACCCCTGTCACTGTGCTCCATGCCCCTCCCAGTTGCACACAGTGGTTCCCCCACCCTATCTGCACCTTCCACACCCCACTGTACCATGCTGCCTGTGGTGTCCCCATAATCACCCACTAGATGTCCTGTGGAGATGTCCCCACTCTTGAACCTGTGGCACAGTGCCAAGCTGTGCCAGATGTAGGCATTTTGTGCTCCCCCAGGGTGCATGGCACAGACATTGGTTATGCATCCTCTAGCATAGCACACCACCTGGCAGTTGATGCTGGGGTAGCCCATTCAGTTGATGTAGGCTACCCCCTCCTCACCAGGTGGTATGTGGATGCCCACATGGGTGCAGACGATGGACCCTAGCACGCCTGGCATACATGCTACCCTGTGGAACTCCTGCATGGTTGCTGTATGCTCCGCCTGTGTGCTGGGGAAGTGGATCTGTTCTGCAGCATGTGGCAGCAGCCTGTTGAGGAATTGTGTGAGGATCTGTGATGTGGCAAACTGGATTATGCCTGTGGTGTCCCCTGTTGGTCTCTGGAAGGTGCCCATGGTGAGCAAGCACATGACAGCTGTTACCTTTGTCTCCACTGTCAGGGCATTGCTCCGTCTAGTGGGTGCCTGCATCTCATCACTGCACAGCTCACAGAGCTGCCTCAGAATCACCCAGTTCAGGTGATAATGACCCACAATCTCTGTGTCAGCATGGGTCTCAAAGCTGATGCGGGGCCGGTATAGCCTGTTCTGGGTGTACCACCGACAGGGCCCTTCCAGGGCCACAATGTCCTGCCTCCTGCCTCCTCACATCCCTCATTATGGCCTCCATCTGGAATGCTGCACTGACCATGGCCCCTGTTGTCCTGTCACCCCCTGGGCGTCCGGCTCAACTGGCCCTCCCTACTCTGTGGGGCAGTGCCTATTACTTGGCTGGACTCCCTCTTGCATACCCTGCACCTCGCTGACTATTGCCTGCATGCTTTGTCAACCACTCCTGTGGATTCCCGTGTCACTCCCCTTGGGTCTGGTGGCTCTGTATGGCACCTACTCCCTTTCACCCCCTCCATCGGCCTCCTTGTCTGTCTCTCTCTCTCTCTCTCTCTCTCTGTGTCTCTCACACTCTCTCTCTTTCTCTTCCTCTCTCCCTGTCTTCTTTCTCCTCTCTGACTGCCTGTTTCCCTCTGTCCTGCTCCCCTCTGGTGCAAGTGCCCTCCTCCTACTTGTTCCCTGTATTTATAGGTTCAGGTCTGCTCCACGCAACTCGCAGTTGCTCCTCACATGAACCATTGGTCAGGGGTTGAATATCACGCTGTGCCACATATTCATGGGTATGCCCCCGCCCTTGTGCATGCATACATTACTATTGTGCATTGGCGCACTGCTACTTGTGCTGCACAGTTGTTCCCGATGAATATCGCTCTATGGCACATGCGTAACTGCTTTGAATATCCTGGCCTCTGTGTTTATTCATTTAGTGTGACACCTTCAGTTCACTTCCCAGTGTATATAATGTTATCCCTAAACTCTTAATTCATCATCCTGTATAATTTAAAACATTTGTAGCATATCTTCTCTGTCTCTCCTGTCCTTCAGAGTATAAATTCCCAGTCTGTTTAGTTTTTTTTTTTTATATGAATAGACTCTTAAGCTAGTTACCAGTTTAGATGCATGTTCTGCACCCTTTCTATATTTGCTATAACCCTTTTGAGGTATGGACTCTATAGTGGTATACAATAACCCAAGTGTGGTCTTATGTATGCTTTATACATTGCATTATGCATTGTGTGTCTTCTTATAATGTTTTTCTTTTAACACATCCTAGTGGTCTGTTGGTTGTCTCAACTACTTTATTACAATGATTACCAAATTTAAGATCTTTATTTATTAATTTCCCTAGATCTTTTTTGCTGCTTACTTCCTTTAGGGTTATTCTTTTTAACTGGTATTTTTCAAATATGTTACCCATTCCCAAATGTATTGCTAGGTATTACAGTGTCAGCGTGGCTCAGTTGGTAGCACATCCACTTCTGGACCAGAATGTCGTGGGTTCTCGTCCCACACTGGGATTGGACTTACACCTAAAAATCGCTGGCTTCTGAGTGCAGTATTTGGGGTGTGCCATCCTTCGGATGAGATGTTAAACCGAGGTCCCTTCTGCCCATCCTGGTGTTGTCTAGGTGGAAGTAAAAGAACCCAGGGCACTCTTCGTAAAGAGCAGGAAACATTCCCGGTGTCCTGGCCAACATTCCCCTTCCCATAAACTGGTTCATGCAATTATCCAGGCTGTGTGTGGGTGATGATGTGCGATATGGCTGCCACCACACATTCAGTCACTTCACTACCAGTCTAGCATTGCTTGTAAAGCACTTTGGGATACTGTGTATGAAAAGTGCTATATAAATGCTGATTCTTCTTCATTTGTTGCTATCAAATAACATACCATTTTTATGGCCCATTGCGCGATAACTTTAAGATCTTTTTTATTTTGTTGGTATTTTCAGTTGTATCAGTTGGGGCACCTAGCTCCGTATCATTGGCGAATTTCACTAGCCAACTGTCTACTTCCTTATTTAGATCACTGATGTACAGAGAAGTGCTGGCCCAGTACCAAACCCTGGGGGACCCCACTAATTACCTCTCCCATTTCTGACATAATTCCCCTTATTGTAACCCTCTAAGTTCTATTATTCAACCAGTGGTCACCGACCTGGCGAGTTTTTGGTTCATACCCATGGTTTTCAGTTTATCTATTATTAGGTATTTTATTAAATGTTTTTTTATCAAATGCTTTTTGGAAATCTAATACAATTATGTTTACTGGAGTATTTGTGTTCAGAGCTTTGTTGACCCTTTCATTAAAAAAAAAATAATATATTTGTAACGAAAGATTAATTTTTTTAAAGCCATACTGGATTTTATCAGTCAAATTTTTGCTATTAGTTTCTATGTCCAGTTTGTCCTTTAGTTTCCATTAACTTTCCCAAGACCGAAGTCAGACTGATGGGCCTGTAATTTGAAGTTTGATGTCTATCACCCTTTTTGAATATGGGGACAACTATAATTGTTCTCAAGTCTTCTGGTACCTCTCCTGTTTCAAGCGATATATTGAATAGTGACGTTATTGGCTCTATCAACCATTCACCAATTTCTCTTAGAGGTCTAGGGTGTAACATATTTGGTCCTACGACTTTCTTAGTCTTGATTTTTTCTAATAATTTCTTGACTTCTTATCTAATAGTTTCTTGGATCTGTGGCTGCTCAATCCCTTCCAGGGTTTGCAACACAATTTTCCTATGTGTTGTGTTTTGTGAGAACCAAACAAAAATATTGATTAAACACTTTTAATTTGGGATCGTTTAGTTCATGATTGTTCTGTCTGATACATCATTATTATTCATGTAAGCAAAAATGATTTCCAATTATCTTTGGTATGTGTTCTATTAAATTCTAACTCTTCTTTTCTTTCATTATCATGTATTTACTTTTCTTCAGTTTGTTATACATATATATATATATTCAAAGTTGTTTGGTCTTTTTAGTTGTGTCTACAAGCCCACTCAATCCACACCATTGTTGGGAGAGCTGTGCTACAGCCCCCCCCTCCCTCCTGGAGCTAGTGACAGGCAACTGTAAGCAGGCTCAGCTACCTCAAGGTCCCTTGATCCACACCATCATCGAGAGAGCTCTGTTGCAACCCCACCCTTGACTCCCGGAAGTAGTAACAGGCAACCGTAAGCAGGCTCAGCTATCTCAAGGCCCACTCGATCCACACCATCATCAGGAGATAGCTCTGCTGCAGCCTCCCCTTCCCTCCCAGAGCTAGCGACAGGCAACCATAAGCAAGATCAGCTACCTCAAGGCCCACTAGAGCCACGCCATTATTGGGAGAGCTCTACTGCAGCCCTCCTTCCCTTCCAGAGCTAGCAACAGGCAACCGCAAGCAGGCTCAGCTACCTCAAGGCCCACTCGATCCACATCATTGTCAGGAGAGCTCTGCTGCAGCCCCCCTTCCCTCCCAGAGCTAGCGACAGGCAACCATAAGGTGAGAACTACAAAAAGAATAACTTACGATCGCTACCTGCTCAGTGCACCTCCATGGTAACTGGGCACACTTCCATCAGCCCAGCTCTGTTGTTTCACTGGGATTTACCCACTATATAATTGTTACCTTAAGGGGATCCATTTGTGGAATTACCTCTCTCTGCATACCTCAGCTCAGGGTCAGTCCTTGCCTTAATGTCACTATTTATGGCTGTATTTCTACGTGCAGAATATTGAATTTTACCATATTTTCCTTGCTCTTTTCTTTCCTTTTGTTTTGTTTGGCACCACTCAGCTTTTCCACACCCAGGCATGCACAGTAAGTGTCCCTTTGTTCCTTTGCCAACCCTCCTCTAACCTCATCTCATTTATCCAGCAGGCTCAGCTACCTCAGGGCCCACTTGATCCACACCATCATTGGGAAAGCTCTGCTGCAGCACCCCCCCTTCCCTCCCGGATCTAGTGGCAGACAACTGTAAGGTGAGGACGGTGCTTACCCATCACTGCTTTGCAGCGTCCCAACCTTCCCCCACCACACCCACTCTTGATCATCATTTCCTTTATGTGGTGTCATTAGTCATGTGGCAAATCATGTGATAGCAGCCATTTCTTTCTAACATTTCACTTTTCCAGCTGCTCCCTATACTCTCTAACCACTAGGAGTCACTAGTGCTCCCCCCCTCCTCTTCTACTATACCCCATTTCCTCCCATCTCAGAGCCTCATCTTATTCCAAAACTCTCCTCTGCCCCCTCTGCTCTCCCTTGGCACTCCACCCACACCAAGATTTTCCCTTTCCCGTACCCTCAAGGATTTGAACCCTGCAACACCTGCTCTGAAGGCGGGGTCAATAACTTCTGCACCATCTGGTTGTCTCACCTACATTGTGCTCCTACTGTCCCATTATCCATACTCTCTGGCAAGCAAAATTTTCATCATCTACAGCGCTGAACCGCTGTCCATTCCCTCCCCCCAGCACTCTTGTCTACTTCTTCCCCAACCTCTTCCACCATGTCTCTACTACCATCCCTTCTCTTCTTTCTTCTTTTCCCCCTCCTGCCCCTCCCCACCAGCTATTTCCCCTCAGTCTCCCAGGACCCCCAACCCCAATCCCCCACTCTATCATTCCACCTCACCCCACACCACTTACTCGATGACCTCCTTCCACCCCTCCTCAGTCTGCCCATTGTATCCCCTTGTCCTCCCTCACTCTACCCATCTCCCACTACTACCCATTGTTTTATGATAAACTCACTACCCTCACCTCCTCCATGTGCATCAGACTCAGAAAAAACAAGTTGATATCCCACACCTCTACTTTCTCCAGGGCCCTAATCCTGCTTCTCCTCCTTACAGAAACCATCCACCCAAACCCTGGCCCTAGTTGCCCCATCACCCCCCCCCCACCAGAGCCCCTGCTCAATAAAAACAACATCAGCTTTATCCACCTTAATATTCAGAGCCTCCTGCTAAAATTGTCAAATTCCAGGCCTGGTTCTCCGTTAATGACTTCAGTGCTATTGCTCTCTCTGAAACCCAGCTCACCCCCAAGATTCCTGAAAGTGAGATTGTGCTCGTTGGTTACACCTTGGTCAGGAAAGACAGAACCAGGAAAAAAGGAGGTGAATGTATGTTCTATATCTCCAACAAATTCTCTTTCACTGAACTCCATCCCAGTACTGAGTTCTCCCTGCTAGAAACCCTCTCTATCAACCTCATCCTAGGCCCTAATAAAACCATTACCCTTACCACTGCTTATCTTCCCCCAGGAACCCCACTTTCTGACCTTGAGTCACTACTTGCCCTCAAAACACACCCTTTCTCTGAACAGAGAATGGATCCTTCTCGGGGACTTTAACATCAACTGGGTCACCAGCCACTCAGACTCTGTCATATCTTGCATCGCTAACCTAGGGCTACACCAGCTCATCACCTCTCCCACAAGATTTAACTATAAAACTGGCACCCAATCTCTTATAGATTGGATCATTACCTCGCATCCCTCCCAGATCACCAACTCCTCACCGACTCCATCAGTGATCATTGTGCAACTTATTGCCTATGGTCTGCTTGCCAACCCAAACACCCTCTCACTTTTATCTTCACTAGGAAACTGTCCGACCAGAACATCGATCTTATAACCTAGGATCTAAGCATCATTAACTATTCCTTCATGGAAGGGCCTGGTGACTGAGAATCTATCCTTCTGAAATTCTCTAACATCTTTGTCAGCATCTGTGATAAACATGCCCTTCTCAAAAAAAGTAAGAACAAGGAGTAAAATCAATGAATGGGGTACTCCCAACATACTAAAGATGATGAGAACAAGAGACAGAGCTTGGACCCTGTACTCAAAGCACAAAGACCCAGCCCAGCTCTCCCTCTACAGGTCTCTCTGCAATAAGTGCAAATCCACTGTTAGGAAGCCTAAAATTGACCACCTACAGAACAAACAACTCGGGAAAGCCTCAAACCCTCATCTGCTCTGGGATACCCTAAACTCACTCCTGGACAAAACCAAAAGCTCTGATCCTATCACCCTGTACCACTGAGGGAGTAACATCAACAACCCAACCGATGTGGCAAACATTTTTAATGATTATTTTGGAGACCTAGATAAATACAAACCTCCTTCTCCCACCCCCTGCCCTCCCCTGCCACAACCCCCTGTCCCTGCCCCAACATCTCAGACTCCCCCCCTTTCTACGTCAAGGCTCTGAAGTCTTTGGAAACTCTAATGCTTATTCAGAGGAATAACCCAAAATCTAGCAAAGGTGCTGATGGGATTGACTTCAAAATCCTGAAATACTCCACCAGTTCCTTATCAGTCCCCCTAACCAATCTAATCAACTGCTCCCTCCACTCGGGCTCCTTCCCTAACACCTGGAAAACCACCACCGTTAAACCTCTGTTTAAGTCTGGGTCTAGAAATGATGTTGGAAACTATTGCCCTATATCCCTCCTAGCCCCTCATCTAAAATTTTTGGGAAGGTAGTACACTCCCAACCCACTGCCTTCCTTGAATCTCACAACCTACTCTCCAGTGCCCAACATGGCTTTAGATCTGGTCACAGCACCAAAACAACTCTGGTCAGGTTCACTAATGACATCCTTAAGGCTAATGACAAAGGTCATTACACCGGATCCATTTTTGTGGACCTGACCAAGGCCATCGATCTTGAGAACCAAGCCTTACTCCTCAACACCCTCCAAGGTATGCATCTCTCTGATAATGTTGTCAACTGGATCAATGGCTACCTTTCAGAGAGATCCCACCAGACCTCCATTGATGGTCATCTCTCCTCTGCCTGTCCAATCAAATATGGGGTCTCCCATGGCTCGATTCTGTGCCCCCTGCTATTCTCTCTTTTTATTAATAACCTTCCCTCTATTTGCCATTCCACCCAACTAGTCTTATAAACTGATGATGCGGCCCTTTACTGCAGCCATGAAGACCCAGCTATAATGTTCCACAATCTTCAATCTGACTTCAGCAAACTATACTCATGGTTCTCCGTGTAACGCATGGTCCTTAATTCTAAGAAGACTAATTTCATGATCTTCTCTGGACCTGATAATCCCCCTGTCATTGGGTTAACCCTTAGTGACAACTCAGGTATTCCCAATTGAACAGGTGACGGAATTCAAATACCTGGGGCTCTATCTTGACTCCCACCTCTCCTTCAATATACATGTAAACAACCTCATCAAGAAGGTACATACCAGATTTGGACTCCTCTACAGGATCCGAAAGTTCCTTCCACCTGCCTTCAGACTATGCCTGGCTATCTCTCTATTCCTTCCTCTCATTGACTACGGTTCCCTAGTCTTCTCCCCTCCAACATCCTCCATCCTTTATTCCAATCTAAGAGTTACATACAACAGTATTGTAAGCTTCATCACTGGTCTCCCCAGGAGAACCCATCACTTCACCCTCTACATGTCCCTATGCTGGCCATCCCTTGAAGAGAGATTTCACCTCAAAATGCTCTCCTTTCTTCACAAAATCTACCTCAAGCAGATGCCACCCAGCGTCATTGCCCTCTTCCCGCACATAGCACCTGGACAGTTGACGCATGGTTCCACCACCATGGTCTTCAACACCCCATTTTTCCAAACTGAACTGGGTCAAAACTCAATCTATTATGCATGTACAAAGTTGTATAACAGATAACCCCCCCCCCCGGAATTCACACCCGTAATACCATCTACTCCTTCAACTCCACCCTCAAGGACCACCTCCTGGATTCTTCCTCTTGCAGTTGCCCTTCTCAGACCTTACTTTGAACCCAGCCTGACACTTATATCTACTTAAAACCTCTGGATTGTGGCCAGCTATAGCCTATTGCACAATTCCCAGTTCCTGCACTTATCTTTCCATCCTGTGTGTTATCGTACCAACACCCCTTATTTTTTATGCTGCTCTCTACAATCCATACACCCAGGGCCCCCCATTTCTACTGCCTCACCTCTCTCACCCTTTTTCACTGTTACCCTATTTGATGTAGTTTATTTGCACTTACCTCACTTTGCTCCCCTCGTCTATTGTACACTTTTAACACTGTTTTGGCACACTCTTAGTGCATCATATTAACTCTAAACCAGGTTGTATTTAATAACATTGCTACCTCTTTTTTATATATACCACTGTCTTTATATTTTTATCTACAGGCTATACTAGTTTAGTTTCATTATATAGTATTCTCAGTTATTGCTGTGTTTTCTTGTTCTTTACACTTGATGTTTGTGAAAATGGGCATTTCTGCTCACATACCTATCCAGTATATAAATAAAGATTGACTGATTTATGTTTGATGTGCATGGGCACCAAATGTTTTGTTACACTGAAAGGGATTTTGGGGATGTGTCATGCCAAGTCCATTGCAGTTCAAAACAGCAGGGGCTTGGCAGTCTAGACCAATGAGTTATGAGCCTATGTTGAAATTTGCAAATGCAGATTTGTAACTTTCGTAATTTTCAATATTTTGACTCCAAATTTTCAACATAGCCATTTCTTCACAGCACCTCATGAATGTAATAGCTGTCATTTTTCAAATCCTGGCAAAAATATATTTTCATACTTGTGGCATGGAATGACATCTCAGTGCCATGGAATGGAGTTTTGGCAGGGATTCAAAAATGTTCACCTACCGGGTTCATTAGGTGGGGTAATAAGAAGGCTATGCTCAAGATTTGGTGTACAAATATGGGAAAATGCCCAGGTTATGACTGAACATTACATTATTTCAGCGTTCTCTCATATCTTCACTAATTTTCAGTATTTTGATTCCAAACGTTCAATATAGCCATTTTTCCCCACCACCTCATAAATGTGACATGTCATTTTTAAAATCCTAGATGAGATTTTTTTGCACCTCTAGTGCGAAATGACATTTCAGCCAATATACTATCAATGGTACATATGACGTCTATAAGGCAAATCCTAAGACAAGTATCTTCAAAAGTTGAGGTTAAAATTTAAAAAAAAATGTTTAACAAGCATCAAATGTTCTGCATTTACAAATGCTTGTTTTATCTTGTGTTTACACCATTGTGTAATTTTTCATCTAGTATTATAGAGTTTTTTGTCTGGTATGTTCTTATCTAATTCAAGTATTTTGCTTTTGAATACAACCAAGAATTGCTCAACCCCTACATTTTCATATATTTGCTTCCAATCTCATTGTTGTAGTTCTTCCCTCATTTTTCATTAAAATTACCTCTGTTATAGTTTTTTATAATTGTATGCCACTTAGCTTTTGATATTTTGTTTGAAACAGCAAACTGGATCATGTTATGGATGCTATTCCCTAGGTTTTTGAGTATCTTTAAATTTCTAATGCTATTTGCTCTAACTGTAATAACCAGGTCTATGATATTGTTTCCTCTTGCACAGCCGTTAACCATCTGGTTTAGTAGTCCCTTATTTAATAACATGTTTAAGAACTCTTGGTCTTTTATATTGGATACTGTCAGATCTACCCAGTTAATACCTGGGAAGATGAGGTCCCACATTAATAAGATATTCCCTCAATCAATGACCTCTTCTGTACTGTTTATTAACCCTGTGTGGTCCTGTTCGCTGATATCGCGGTGGGGCAATAAAAGACCCCGACTATTAACTTTTTGCCTCCACGTTTTATTACTTTTGCACATAGTAACTCATTATTGTTATCTAGGGTGTTGTAGCCCCTAATTTTGTAGCTGTTACTATCATCCCTTTTGTTAAATGCCAGCCCACCACTTCTTCTCCCCCACTCTATCATTCTGATATAGTCTATACCCATTCATTTGTTTACTTCAGTTGGCATGTTCTGTCCACCATGTTTAAGTGATGGCTGCTATGTCTATGTTTCTACTGGCCGTTATTACCTCTATTTCTGTTTTTTTTTTTTAACTATATTCAGACTTCTTACATTCAGTGCTACTATATTTGACCTGTTTTGGGGGTATTTTATTGTTTATTTTCATCCTTATAATATCATTTTTTTCTAACCCAATCTCTGTCTTTTTTAGTTTAAATGCTTTTCTGTCTCTTTCCTTTTCTACTTAGATGTAGCCCATCAAAACTGAATAATTTGTGGTTTCCATAAAAAGTCTCCCAGTGCTTAATACAGTTAATCCCATTCTCAAGGCATCATTTTCTCAACTGGTTATTTATCCTAATAGTCTTCTTATTTATTCCCATGTTTGCTCTTAGTATTGGCAGTATTTAAAAAAAAAACTACCTCACGGTCCTTTTCCTGTAGCATTTCATATATTTCACCTTACTCATTTTGTATTTCCTGTTTGACCCAGTTTCCTATATTATTGGTACCTGCATGAATTAGAACTAGTGGTCTGTTGTCTTCTAATTTTAATAATATCTGGAAGCATGTTTCCTATTTCTCTCAACTTTACTCCTGAGTAACAATTAGTGGTTGTGTTTTCCTTATTACCCCTAGCTGAATATCTAGCAGTATATGTTACTATTGAATCCATCAGTATTTTTATATATATATATATATATATATATATATATATATATATTTAGATGTAGCCCATCAAAACTGAATAATTTGTGGTTTCCATAAAAAGTCTCCCAGTGCTTAATAGTTGTCAAGTTTAGAGCAAATAGCATTAGAAATTTAAAGATACTCAAAAACCTAGGGAATAGTATCCATAAGTTGTCAGCAACTACTGTACTTTCTTCCCTTCCGGGTCGCCCCTGAAAAAGGGACCAGTGATCTCAGTGGGTTTACCCGGCCATCAAAATCTAAATATATATATATATATCTGTATAGGCACATCCTTGGTTGTGTTAGTCTTCCCTGTTTCCTTATCATTTATTACTTCATGTTGTTCATTATTAGCCTGTTCCATTTCTACTAGATCTTTTAATGGAGAAAACTGGTTCCCAGTTTCTATGTGGAACTCCATTGCTCTCCTGTCTCTTTTGTTCCTTTTTTCTTCCTACATACCACCAATCATCCACTTCTTCACTATCAGATTCTCTCTGCCTTTTCTTACACATATTTTCACATTGTAACAAGTTGTCAGCAACTACTGTACTTTCATTCCTTCCTGGTAGACTTTGTTCAGCAGTGTTTTGCTTTTAAGAATACCAGTTTCCATCTCCAACTGAATTGTTGCAACTTTTAACTCTTTTATTTCAATACATTGCCCATATGTGAAGGCCAGGAACTCAGCTGTAGAATCTGTACTAAATTTGCTACATATTCCACATTTTATTCCCAACTCCCCATTGACCAATGTAACAACACCTGAGTCCATCTTTATAACTTGGTTTTTCCTGTATTTAATTCCTTGGTGAGGAGGAAAACCCATAAACTGATCTGCTTTTGGTGATTGTGTAGATTATTGGACACGAGTAGGAAGCTTGCCATAAAAGCTTCCTGGAAACAGCACTGTTTTGGTCAGGTGACTCAATTCTGTTACCTTTTATTAGTTTGAGTTGGGGGGCTTCACCCCATACCTCTCAACTGTCCCTGATTTTCAGGGACATCCCTGATTTTGCCTCAAAATATTACTCTGTCCCTCCTAAAAATTGTGTTTCTGTGACCAAACACCAGGTGTTATAAGCACAAACTAATGTCAAACATTAAAGTTACAGACTTGTTTTTCTTGAGAAAATGCATTTTACACTAAGCCTTTTATTCTACCAGCTTCCTGAGCGGATATCTCCAATTTTGAAGAAGTGTCCCTGATTTTGGTCCTTTGTCCCTGATTTTTTTAATCCTTGTCCCTGATTTATGAGGCAGAAGGTTGAGAGGTATGCTTCACCCCCACACCCCCTTCTCAAAAATAAAACAAGGGATGTGGGAGAGTTAAGCCCCCCCAAACTCCAATAAACTGATAATTATCATTGGAACAGGTGATTTGGCCATATGCTTGTGCCTGCTGTTAATTTTGGTTTTGACAGATTATTTGAGTTGGGGAGCTTTGTCCCTACACATAACCTTTTGATTTTAAAAGGGGGGTGTTGGGGAAAGCTCCTCAACTCAAATAAACTAATATAAAGTTACGGAACAGGTGATTTGCTCAATTAGCATAACTTGTGTGCTTCGCTAATAGCATAGGTCCTTGGCATGTCTGATAATCTACACAGTGGCCCCACTTTTCGCATTTGCTTGCACATGCATAAGGAATATCTTGAAACAGTATGACTTTTTGGAGATGTGTGCCCTTCCTTGTGAATGCAGTGCTCACTGTAGCAGGTGTGACCCTACTGGACCAATACATGCTGAGCTGCGTATGACAACAGTTCAACTGTGCTGGTCTTCACTTCAAACAAAAAGTATGCTGCAATCAGTGGTGGTAGCATGTGTACAATTAGCATACTGACATCTTTATGTCTTCAACATGCGCAGATTACTGTCATACATGCTCAGCATGAAATCCCTCCCCTCTCCCGTTATTGTCCTCTCCAGACCTCCACACTGTGTGCGGGGGCCCAATCCCCCTCAGCTCATGCACCCCCAGCACACTGTGTGGCTGACAGGGGTGCCCAATCCCCACATGGGCTGAAGCTCCCCCAACAAACAACCAGTTTGCATTCTGGGAACCCACCCCAGTGTGCTCATGCCTCCCCCCCAGACACACTGTATGGCCGATGGGGGTGCCCAATCCGGCCAGCTCCAGTCCCCTCCCAACAAACACATAGGTGGCGTGCTGGGAGCCCACCCCAATATACCAAAGGTGTCCCATGGCATCTTTCTGTTTAAAAAATTCCTGTGAAAGAAGGAAAAGGTCCCTCAGTGAGTCTCTTGCCCCCCAACCCACAGCCACCCTCTGTGCACTCGACCATTCCACACCCCCCTCACCTCATACTTACCTCTAGAGCCCAGCACAATGATCTTCAGTGGAACAGGAACACGTCTGCACTCTTCAAAGCCAACCACGAACTGAGGAAATGCCAGTAAGCTGTATAATGGCATATTTTTTTTTTTTTAACTTAGGTGGATATCTCAGCCATTTCTTTGACTTTTGGCACCAAATTTTCAACATGGGGTTCTTCTCTTGAATTCAGTCACTGTTATGGCATTATTCAGTCCCGAAAGGTGATTTTGCGGTCACTGCGTGGAATCATCTTTCAGGAATGATTAACGAAACAACAGTGTCAGTATTCATGAGGTGGGCTCTCAAAAAGCCTATGTTGTAAATTTGGTGAAACAATTCAAAAAAAATGACTGTTTTACTAGTGTGCATTGCTCGGTTACCACACACATTCATAAGTTGGTGAATTTGTAATATTTTCACTCCGGATTTTCAGCATTGGCATTTTTCCGCATCTTATGAACAGCTGTCATTTTTCACATCCTGGCTAAAATGTGTTTTCACACTTCTGGCACAGAACAGTGCAGTTGCTGTGAGAAATCAGTGTTTGGTACAAAGTAAGAAAATCACAGTGACACTGATCATGAGCAGAGGTCCTAAAATGCCTATGTTGAAAATTTGGGGACAAAAGTCCATAAAATGACTGTGGTGTGGTATGAGCATGCATTGCACAGTTTCCATGCACCCTTGTAACTTCACAAATTTGTAATATTTTCACTCTACATTTTCAGCATTAGCATTTTTCCACAGCTCCTTATGAACAGTGTAGCTGTCATTTTTCACATCCTGGCCGAAATGTGTTTTCTCTCCTTTGGTGCAGAATAGCGTGGTCACTGTGGGAAATCAGTTTTCAGACAGATTAAGAAAATCACAGTGACACTGTTTAGGAGCAGAGGTCCTGAAATGCCTATGTTGAAAATTTAATGACAAAATCCCATAAAATGACTGTGTTACGAGCGTGCATTGTGCACTTTACATGCACCCTCATAATTACACAAATGTGTAATATTTTCACTCCAGATTTTCAACATTACCATCTTTTCACACCTCCTTACGAACAGTACAGATGTCATTTTTCACATCCTGCCTGAGCTTCTGATAGGGGACCCAATTGTTAGAGGGGTAGACCTGGAGAAGGGAGAGGAGAGGGAAGTAAGGTGCCTGCCTGGTGCCATGGCTTGGAGGGACAAGAAGCGAATCCTCAGGATTGCAGAAGCAGCATCACAGGAAAGGGAACTAGATATCATTATCCACCTTGGGACAAATGACCTAGCTAGGCATGGGATCAGTGCAGTGCAGAATGAAATTGTGGAGTTGGGGAGGGGCCTCAGAGAGGTAGCAAGCACAGTTACCTTCTCAGAGGTGCTGCCAGTCCATGGCAGGGATGAGGCTAGGGTACTACACACCATGCAGTTTAATGAATGGTTGCAAAACTGGTGCAGAGCACAGGGCTTTGGCTTCATTGGGGACTGGCGGTACACCTGGAGAGATGAAGGTTTATACTGGCACGATGGTCTGCATCTGTCCATGAAGGGAACCAAGATCCTAAGTGACAGGTTTAAATGCTTCCTTGGCAAGCTTTTAAACTAGCCATGGGGGGAGGTGCTAATAAGAGGCAGGAAATTTTAAGCCTCCCCCCACAAAACATGACAGGTAGTAAGGTAAACACTGAGATGCAGTGCTCAACAGAGGGAAGGACAGGGGTAAATGGAAAAATAGACAAGGGCAAAAAAAGATAAAGCCAACATTAAATGGAGGGCAATGAGTACCAATTCCTGTAGTCTGGGAAACAAGCTTCCTGAGCTAGTAACCTTGATGGAAGATGAACACTTGGATATTGTGGCAGTCACAGAAACATGGTACACAGGGAACCATTACTGGGATGTCAACATACCAGGGTACACAGTCTACAGAAGGGACAGGGAGGGGGAAAAAAGGAGGTGGAGTTGCTCTATACATAAGGGAAGGGATCAAAGCTACAGAACTAAAAAGTAAAGGGTGAGGACAAGAGGCACTCTGGGTCACCTTGGAAACAGGGAATGGCATCACAATCCAAACAGGGGTTGTATACAGACCCCCATCTCAAGGGGAGGAAATGGACAAGAAAATGATAGAGGACATTCTCAAAATGGCTGAAAAAGGGGAGTTACTGTTAATGGGAGACCTGAATATGCCAGATGTTAACTGGATGACATGTACTACGGCCACATCCAAGAGCAGGGTCATTCTCGATGCCCTGCAGGGGGCAGGCCTTAGACAGCTAGTGTTGGAACCCACTCGGGAGGAAGCTATACTAGACCTGGTACTCTCAAATGGAGAGAGGATCACAAATTTAGAAGTCGGTAGACATCTGGGAACAAGCGACCACTGCACAGTGTGCTTCACAATAAGCACAACCATGGAGACAAGCCGTACAAAAACAAACATACTGGACTTTAGAAGGGCTGACTTTGGCAAAATGGGTGAATACCTGAGGAACACACTAGCAAATGGGCAAAAAGGAGGGGTGGAAGAACAATGGAGAAAAATCAAAACTGCCATCATAGAGGCAACAAGCCTTTGTGTGAAACAGATAAAAAGAAACAAAGCAGAGTTAAAACCACTATGGTTCTCAAAAGAGGTGGCAGGAAGGTTAAGGAGAAAAGGCTGCATTCAAAAAGTATAAGGCATCACAGAAGAGCACGACAGGAACTGTATCAATTAAAGCAGAAAGAAGTGGGAAGGCAGTCAGAATAGCAAAACCCAAACTGAGGAAAAATAACCAAGTCAGTTAAGAAGGGGATAAAACCTTTTATAGGTACATTAGGAGCATAGAAAGGTTAAGGGAGGAATAGTGAAGATTAATAAGGGAGAGGGAGGTGGGCAGAGGGAGACAGTGAAAGGCAGAGACACTGAATGAATACATTTGCTCAGTATTCACAAAAGAATGAGGAGGAGTTATCTAAACCAGACAATGAAGCACTCTGGGTAGGGGTTTGACACCAGTCCATTTCAGAAGAAAGAGTCCTGAAAGAACTCCTAAAACTAAAAGGTGGACAAAGCAATGAGACTGATGGGATTCACCCAGAATCCTAAAGAACTAAGGGAGGACCTAGTGACACCACTGACCACACTTTTTAACAAATCATGGGAGGATGGGGTGGTACCTGAGGACTGGAGGAGGGCAGATGTGATTTCCCTTCACAAAAGTGGGAGCAAGGTAGAAGCAGAAAACTACAGACCTGTAAGTTTGGCCTCAGTGGTAGGGAAAGTGATGGAATCACTTCTGAAATTAAGAATTGTTAAGTACCTAGAGGCCAGCGGGACACAGGACCCAAAGCAGCATGGATTTACAGCAGGAAGGTCATGTCAGATGAATCTAATAGATTTCTTTGACTGGGTGACAAAAGTAATAGACCAGGGAGGGGCTGTGGATATGGCCTACCTAGACTTTAGCAAGGCATTTGACACAATCCAGCACAAAAGATTAATAATCAAGTTAGCCAGCTTGGGAGAGGGTCCCAGGGTGGTAGCCTGGGCTGCAAACTGGCTGCACAACAGGGCACAGAAGGTAATAGTGAGTGGAACACATTCTGAAGAAAGGGGGGTCACTAGTGGAGTACCTCAGGGCTCAGTACTGGGTCCAGTCCTCTTTAACATCTTTATAGGTGACATTGCAGAGGGTCTGCAGGGAAAGGTATGCCTCTTTGCAGATGATACAAAGATCTGTAACAGAGTTGATACACAAGGGGCGGGGTAGAAAGGATGAGAAGGGACTTGGCAAGGTTGGAGGAATGGTCAGACATATGGCAACTTAGATTCAATGCAAAGAAGTGCAAAGTAATGCACCTCGAAAACAAAAACCCAGGAGAAGAGTACACAATAGCAGGGGAGGTACTAACAACAACAAAAATGGAACGGGACTTGGGGTAGTCATATCAGATGATCTAAAGGTGGGTAAGCAATGTGAGAAGTCAGTGAGGAGAGCCAGGGGGATACTGGGATGCATAGGAAGGGGCATCACAAGTAGAAAAAGGGAAGTGGTTATCCCTCTGTACAAACAGTTGGTGAGACCCCATCTGGAGTACTGTGTGCAGTTTTGGAGACCTAATCTAAGCAAGTACATAGACAGGATGGAAGCAATCCAGATGAGAGCAACTAAAATGGTGCAGGGTCTGCATTAGAAATCATATGAAGAGAGACTGAGAGAGCTTAATATGTATACCCTTGATGAAAGGAGGGACGGAGGACATGATAGAAATGTTCAAGTACCTCAAGGAATCAACAAAGTCCAGGAGGTATCATCTTTCAGAAAAAGAGATGTGTAAGAACAAGGAGACACAATTTAAAGATAGAGGGGGGACGGCTCAGGGGTAATGTGAGGAAATCTTTTTTCATGGAGAGAGTGGTGGATGAGTGGAACTGCCTTCCTGGGGAGGTTGTTGGGGCTAAAACAGTGGGGGAATTCAATCATGCATGGGACAGACACAAGGCAATTGTAGTGGGGGGGTGGCAGGAAGTAGGCTGTTGGTTAACTAGAATCTGCAGCTTATCCAGTAGGTAGGAAAATGGGCAGACTGGGTGGGCCAAGTGGTCCTTATCTGCCATCAAAGTCTATGTTTCTATGAATTATGTGTTTGTGCATCTGGCGAACAATGGCATGGTCGCTATGGGAAATCAATGTTCAGGACACATTAAGAAAATCATAGTGACTGTGTTCATGAGCAGAGGTGACAAAATGCCTATGTTAAAAATTTTGTGAAATATTTCCACTGAAGGACTGTGTTATGAGTGTGTGTTGCACAGTTTCCACACAGGCTCATAACCTGGAGCACGACCATGGCGTCAGGGTTCCTAAGACAGACACTTAAGAAGTGTGAGGCTGAAATGTTAATCAAATGCAAGAGGAGTTGCAGAGAGGTACTCTGTTGGACATGGATGCTGAAGGGACATAGATACAACTGGAGGGGCCTGCATAAATGCCAAACACCACTGCAAATACCTGCAAGCAAGTGTTCAGCATTGACAAATGCTTGTTTGTTTTGTGTATGTGCAGGGCTATGCACTCAAGATATTTTTCTAAGTTTGTGGCTTTGAGTCTAAGAAGAAAATTATTTTTTTTTCTGAGCATTTACTAAACAGACTTGACTACAGTAAGGGAAACATGTCAGCTCAGCAGTGCTGCAGTGAGTGAGTGATTATATTTCATAATAACATAATTTAAATTGAATGTCAGACACCTCCTTTAAGAAACTTGGGATCGGGTCCCTCCAAGGCAACTTCTGCAAGTACACAATCACTGGTAGAGTGTGACTAGTCTGCTGACTCCCACTACTTCAGTTAGCTTCTTTTTTGTTCTGTAGGAGTGCATGGTTGTACACTCAAGACATGTTTCTAAGTTTGTGACTTTATAACCAAGAAGAAATTAAATTACATATATATATATATATATATATATATATATATATATATTCATTGCAAAAAAACTTTGTTAATGCATCAGTTAGGGTTGAAGCAACAAAAGTAGGGAAATGAGGCATTAGGGTTTCGAACCCTAACACCTGCACCCCACCCCCACCCTCCACACACCAACAGGCATTGGGGTGTGCCTTGTGGACATTGTCCCTAACTCTCACCCCATTCCTTGTGTAAGAAAGCTGAGATTGTACATTATAGGAGAATCAAGTGAGAGTTAGGCCCAACAATCCCAAGGCACACCCTGATGCCTGCTGGTGTAGTGAGGGTGGGGGCAGGGTGTGGTGGGAGGGGTGGGGAGGTGTTAGGGTTTCAAACCCTAACACCTCATTTCCCTACTTTTGTTGCTTCAACCCTAACTGATGCATTAACAAAGGTTTTTGCAATGAATTTCCTTAGTTTTTTAAAAAGTGTAATCTTACCATTCTATGTTTGTGGGACTGCAGGGCCCTTTAGGCCCTGCACTCCCATCAGTCTATAGTGGGTTGTGGTTGCATCTCCCTGTGGGAGTGCAGGGACCTCCGAGCCCTGCACTTCCATCATGCTCCCATCACTCCATCATTTTTTTTTTTATTTTAATTTGTTTAGTTTTTGTTGACCGGGTAAGTGCACTAGACAAATCCTGCCTATTTTCAGGCATGACCCGGGGAGGGGGATACAGATGAATGCCAACTGATCTTGAACCAGATTAGCTGTTGGTGGTATTTTTAGTGAATGAGGGAAATTTGGCCAGGACACTAGGGAAATTCCCCTACTCTTTTCAATAAGTGCCATGGGATCTTTAACATCCACCTGAACTACCACCAATCCAGGCAGATGGTACCTCGGTTTAACGTCTCTTCTGAAAGATGGCACCTCAGAAGTGCAGCACCCCTCTCATGCTGCACTATAGTGTCAGTACTGGGATATTAACCCAAGTGCCAGATGTGGGAACTGAACCCACAGCCCTCTGATCTCCTGGCCTCAGAGGTGAGTGTGCTACCTACTGAGCCACTGACACTGACAATGGTGTCCATTTGTGTGAGCATAGGGTCTGCCATCTATCCATAATTGTAGAGGCATTATAATGAACTGTCTGGGCCCTGCACTGCCAGTACTGCATAGTGGAGAGTGGTGCACTCCCATTATTGCAAAATGGTACACTTCCGCCTACCCATAAGTGTAGACATACAGTGCAGAGCTAGAGATCTTCCAGGTAACCCTTGTGATGCAAATGGCAGAATATCTCAGTAACCATAGCAATACTGGAAAAAATTCCACCGCAGTTGTAATCATGGCCTGGCAACCCGCATGTGTGCTTAGTACATGCAGTGTTTAGTATAAAATCTGTATATCAAACCATTTTCGAGATATAGGCACTGAAAAGTGCTGTGCCAAACCGCAATGTTATCCTATGGGAAAATTCCAAACTTTGAAATGTTATACAATAAGTATGGAAGCAATGTAAATTTTATCACCAAACAGCACATGTCACATCTCTAGGGCAAGCCCTTTCTACTCTAACAATTTCAGTCTGAAATTCCAAACCATTTCTTTGCAGTGAGCTGTCAAAAATCCTTTTTCATGAACCGGATCCCTTTTTGCAAGGTGTCAAAATCCCTTTTTGCATTGAGAAATGGAATCAACAGTAGGGACATTTGGTCTGACAACTCAGTTCCTTTTCATGAGCTGTCAAAATCCCTTTATGCCAGTCAAATCACTATTCGTGAGGTGTCAAAATCCCTTTTCTCATCACAAAAAGGAATTACCCACAGGGCCATCTGGTCTGACAACCCAATCCCTTTTCATAAGCTGTCAAAATCCCTTTTTGTGAGGTGTCAAAATCTCTTTTCACATTGTGAAAAGGGATCGGAAACGAGTCACATAAAGGGATTTAAAAATCAAAAATAAACATTCTGGGGCCACAGTAAAGTAAATCAAAGGCATAGAACTGTAAAGGATGTTCACATGAGCAAAATACACACACTGATGTCTCCAGAAGACATCCCTGGGTAAAGTTATAACGTTTTGTTTAGGCTGGAAAAATGAAAACAAGATGGCAGCTTGTGAAAAGGGAATTTTTTTTCTCACAAAGAGGAATTTAATGAATCCCTTTTCATGAGCTGTCAGAATCTCTTTTGTGAGCCCTAAATCCTTTTTCACACTGTGCAGCTATCCAAAAGATTGAACTGATCATGCTCAGAACCTGAAATTTCAAAACTGAATAACTTTGAAACAGATTAATATTTATTCACCAAACCAACACTGTCTTATTCTTTGGGCACGCTCTTTCTACACTAAAAATTTCAGACCAAAATTCCAAACAGTGTGGTCACAGTGCAATGAGGAAAAATAGCCAAAACAAATGAAAAAAGTGACTTTTACATTTTTTTCACCCTGTGCAGCACAAAATCTGCAAATCCAATTAAAACAAAACTTGGTATGTCAAGAGACCTAGCTTATGGCACAGAGCATACCAAATTCCGTACAAATCAGTTGAGCAGTTGCAAAGTTACTGAAGTGCAAAATCTGATGTTTAACATTAAACTGCCTACTCAGCCCTATTTATAGTGGTGCTACTGCAAAAACGTTGTTAATGCATCAGTTAGGGTTGAAGCAACAGAAGTATAGAAATGAGGTGTTAGGGTTGAGCCCCTAACCCCCTACCCTTCCACTGCATGCCCCATCCTCTACACACCAACAGGCAGTGCCATGGGGTCGTTAGGCCCGACTCTCACCCCATTCCATATGTAAACAGGTTGACATGGTACAGCATAGGAGAATGGGATGAGAGTTAGGCCTAATGACCCCATGGCACACCCCAATGCCTAATGCCTCATTTCCATACTTTTGTCACTTCAACCCTAACTAATGCATTAACAAAGTTTTTGCAATTTATTTCTTCACTTTTTGAGATAGTATAATAATAACTTTATTTTACTTTGGAAACACAGAGTCCTTTCATCCCTGCCCTTCCATCCCTCCATCCAGATAGTAGAACAGTATCCAACTGTCATGGCAGGAGCACAGGGTCCTTGGGACCTGCCCTCCCATGCCTCCATCCAAATAGTACAACAGTATCCATATGTCACGGTGGTAGCACAGGGTCCAACAACAGTATCCACACATCACAGTGGGAGCACAGGGTCCAAAGGACCCTCCACCCCATCCCTTCACTGATGCACATATGTATGTAGCTGTGAAAACACAGGGTTCTCGGGACCCTTAGCTTCCACACATTAAATTATGAGCAGACGTAGCAAAATTGAAACAAGTACTCATACCTGTGCCATCTTAAATAATTTTCACCCCAAATGTTTAACATAACCCTCTTATCACCTAACTGCATGTACCCAGTACAGAAAACTTTCAAATCCCTGTTGAAATGTAATTCTGCACAACTGTAATACTGTTTTGTGCCACAGGTACGGTAAAACACTTTTAGCAGAATTTTAAAAATTGCAGCTATACTATTCATGAGGTGGTGTAAAAAAATCATAATGTTGATAATCTGGAGTGAAAACATGAACAATTTGGGAAGTTACAAGAGCGCATAGTATCTGAGCAACACATGCTCATAACATGGTCATTGTTGAAATCTTTTCACCTAATTTTCAACATGGGTTTTTGGGGACATCCCCTCATGAACAGTGGCACTGTGATTTTGTTAATCCATCCCAAAAGTTGATTTTTACAGTGACCATGCCATTCTGAGCCACAGGTGCAAAAACACATTTTAGGCAGGATGTGAAAAATGACAGCTGTACTGTTCATAAGGAGATGTGAAAAAAGGGCACTGTTGAATATCTGTAGTGAAAATAAAAATTGGTGAAGTTACTAGTGTGTGTAGAAACTGCGCAATGCACGCTCATAATGCTGTCATTTTTTTGGAATTTTTTCACCAAATTTGCACCATGGACTTTTTTGGCACCCCACATTATGAACAGTGGCAGTGTCATTTCATTAATTGGTCCCAAAAGGTGATTCTATGTAGCAGCCACAAAATCACATTTCAGGACTGAGTAACGAAATGACAGCACCAGTGTTCATGAGGTGGAGTCCCAAGCACCCCATTTTGAAAATTTGGGGCCAAAATTCCTAAACATGGCTGAGATATCAACCTAAGTTGAGCCCCCCCCCCCCATTGATCGCCATTATAAGGTGCTTACCTTTGATTCTTGAGTTTGTGGTTCGGCTTTGAAGAGTGCAGACATGTCCCAGTCTAGAAGATCATTGCTCCCATCCTTCAGAGGTAAGTATGGGGTAGAGGGGTGCAGAGAGGTGGGTGTTCAGTGGGAGGGTGGGATGGGGAAGGGAGACTAGGGAGATGAAAAGGGACTGTTTTCTTTTTCAGGTTAAAAAAATAAAAGGCGTCGAGGGACAGTTTCTTTATTTACAGCAGTTTTCAATATTACTTGTTTAGGCACACTGGGGTGGGCTCCCAGTGTTCCATATTATTAATGTGGGGGGGGGTACATGCTGACATGGGGATTGGCCACCCCACGTCAGCAATTCAACAGTACTGGCTTTTGGGTGGGGCATCATCTGACACTGGGAGTGGGTATCCCAGTGTCAGAAACATGCAACAAATAAAAAATATATATATATTTGGCACACTGGGGGGGGCTCCCAGTGGGGGATTGGGCACCCCAATGTCAGCATTTAAACAACAAGTGATCCACCATTGTGGATCCCCGTTCCTGAGGCCATCCCTGTTCGTGAGGTGGGATGATGACCAGATGGCCTATCTGACCATCTGGTCTTCATCTCATGAACAGGGATTTTGACACTTCACGAATGGGGATTTTGACAGCTGGTGAAAGAGAATAAAAAAAATCCCCTTTCGCAAGCTGTCAAAATCCCCTTTTGCTGAGCGATTCCCTTTCATGAGGTGACAAAATTCCTGTTCATGAGCCAATCCTTGTAGGGCCATCTGGTCTGGAAATATCAAACAAGGATTTTGACAACTCACGAACAAGGATCAGCTCGTGATCAAGGATTTTGTCACCTTGCGAACAACGGTCGTTAGCGAGTGATGACCAAAGAATTTTAAAATGTAAAATGCCCATTTTTGTCAAAACCAAAGAAAACCAAAGCCATGGATTTGTACAGGGCATCTCCCTGAACAAAACCCACACTTCTAATAGCATACAACTCACCCGTGGGAGAAGTTAGAAGGTTTTATGCATGTGGGAAAATTAAAACAAAATGGCGGCTCACGAAAGGGGAATTTTTCCTCACGAATGGAGATTTTATAAATCCCAACTCATGAGGTGACAAAATCCTTTACCGTGAGTCAAATCCTTTTTTACAAAACTTACTGTACATATAAATCAATGACTGAACTGAGCATGCTCAGAACCCAAAATTTCAAAATTAAATAACTTTGGAATGGATTAATATGTTTTCACCAAACCAATGCTGGATTTTTCTTTGGAGTAACCTCTTTTCACCCTGAAAATTTCAGACCAAAATTCCAAATGGTGTGGCTGCAGTGCAATGGGCACAAATCAGCAAAACTGTGCAACCCGAGGTCCCTTCTGCCCATCCTGGTGTTGTCCTGGTGGGTGTCCAGGTGGAAGTAAAAGAACCCAGGGCACTCTTCACAAAAGAGCAGGGAACATTCCTGGTGTCCTGGCCAACATTCCCCTTCCCATAAACTGGTTCATGCAATTATCCAGTCTGTGTGTGGGTAATGATGTGCAATATGGCTGCCACCACTCATTCAGTCACTTCACTACCAGTCTAGCATTGCTTGTAAAGCACTTTGGGATACTGTGTATGAAAAGCACTATATAAATGCTAATTCTTCTTCTTCTTCTTTGGGCCCTACACTCCCACCATGTGATGTCTTGTGACATAGTAACGGTAACTGCAATGCAAACACAAGCACTAACAGTTATGCACATGGTGATGCAAAAGCAAATGGTAACGCAAACAATAATAGAAATGCAAGTGCAAAGTGACACCAAAGTGAACAGTGAAGCAAACAAAGACGCAAGCGCATACGGAAACGCAACTGGTAACACGCACGGTCACGGTACCGCTATTGTAAATGCAAATGTTAATTGTTACAGCAATAATAATGCCAAAGGAAACAGAAACAGAAAGACAAATGCAAGCGTGTATGGAAACGCAAAGCACAACGTGCACAGTCATGACACCGCAATTGCAAATGGTTACAGTAACAGCAAAAATAATGTCAAAGGAAACAGAAACTGAAAGACAAATGCAAGTGCGTACAGAAACTTGAACCATAATGCACATGGTCATGGTACCACAATTGGAAATGCAAATGGTAATGGTAAGAGCTAAAATAACGCCAAAGGAAATAGGAAACGGAAACATGAACGCAGACACATACAGAAATGCAAACCATTATGCGCACAGTCATGGTACCACAATTGTAAATGCAAATGGTAATGGTAACAGCAACAATAATGCCAAAGGAAACAGAAACCTAAACGTAAGTGTGTATGGAAAGCATGAACCGTAATGCACATGAGGTCCGGTACCGCAATTGGAAATGCAAATGGTAACGATAATAGCAAATGATAATGCCAAAGGAAACAGAAATGCAAATGCAAGCTTCATATGAAATGCACACCGTAACACATGGGAACGCAATTGAAATGCAAATGGTAATGGTAACAACAACGATGACACAAAATGAAGGCAAAAGTAAGCATAAAGGAAATGGAAGGGTGGTATGGCATAGATATGGTAATGTGACGGTGACGCAAAGTGAAACACAAACAGAAAAAATACTGTAGCCACAAATGGTAAGAGTAACGCAAATGCAAGTGCAAACAGAAATGCAAAGGATATGCCCACGGTGGTGTACATGGGAACGTTAACACAAACGGGTATAGAAATGCAAGTGGAAACACTACGTGTAACAGGAACTGGAGAGCACAGCCTGATTTTCCCCAACAGCTACACAGAGAAACACAGTGAGTACAAAAAATGTATGCATAATAATGGGGCTTGGAGCAGAAAATGAGGAGTTGGAATACTAAATTGCTTATACTGTATCTCAGGAACCGTACGATGTAGAAAAAAATTTAAATTTCACATGAATTATTACTTTTCTGGCTAGTTTTGTACTTAGCCCCCATGTGGGGGATAAGCATTTTTCTGACAAAAAGTCTGTATCTCGCACCATTTCCAAGATACGGGCCCCGAAAGGCGCAGCAGATGCTGCAATGTTAGTCTATGGGAAAAAGCATCAACTTTGGAGCACTGTAACTTTCCATCCATGCAATATATTGTCACCAAACCATGAAAAGGCACATTTGTGGGATGTTGGCGAACTTCCCTCCAAATTTCAGCCCAAAAGACCAAACCATTGTTTTGTAGCAGGGTGGCAAAGAATTCCTGTTCTTCTGGGCATAGTGTTGCAAAATAGTGTCGCAAATCACAACACTTTACGCCAATGAAATCATGAAATGCATTGAGTGGAACACTACTAAAATTTCAAAAACATATTTCTGGGATTTTTAGACCCCCCAAAAAAGACATGGCTAGCATCCTCAGGGTCCGACTAGGTGGACACAAAAAGAATTGTGTCCCTAGAGGGTCCCAAATTTAAATGCCAAGCATTTCTGTGACCACTAACAAAAAAAATGGCTAGCTCATGACACTATAGGGGTCATTTGCAACACTAAAAACTGCATTTGAGACACTGTTGAACTTTTTGTTAACTTTTCCCATTGACTATAATGGGAAAATTGTTTTTGAATAACTTTTGAACCGTTCAATATTTTTTCATGAAATCTTCAAAAGGCACATTGGGGTCCCCGGCCGCATGTTCCCTGAAGTTTTTGGACTGGTCGCACAAACCATGCGACCTATAGGCACAAGCAAAGAATGCGCATAAAAGCATAATTGTGCTCACGGATGTTGCTTAAAAAATCTGCAGCCATATATCTCCGACTGGTACACAAGTTGGCTGATCCCAAGATCTATGGTTATTTCCCATGCCTGCCAAATTTCAGGCAAATTCAATGAATGGTGGCAAAGTTATTAAGGTGCAAAATTTCAACATTTAACCTTAAATAGGGTACACTGCCATAATATATATATCTTTATATATAGATATATATATATATATATACAGTATATGTATTCTTTCTTAGAATACTAGTCAGGCTAGTGAGTGAGACTTGTCAGCTCAGCATTGCTGCACTGAGTGAGTAACAGTATTTCTTAGTAATGTAATTTAAATTTCATATCAGAAACTCCTGTGACGGACTGGGCTTGGGTCCCTCCATGGCTTCTTGTGCAACTGTGAGTGCACCACAACTCGTGGGGTGGGACAAGTTAGCTGACTCCTTCTGCTTCACTTAGCTCCTTTTTTGTTTTATGTGTGTGTTCACAACTGTATACTCAAGACATTATTGCTGTATTTATTTATTTAGTTAGTTTTTGTTGACTGTGTAAGTGCATTACACAGGACATTGCCTATTTTCAGGCACAACTGGGGAGCTTACAGAACAATGGTACAGACTAAGTCTGAGGTTTTCTGCCAAAAGAGAAATTAAAAAAGAAATTATTTTTACTGAGAAAGTTTGTGGCTCTGTGCCCAAGAAGAAATTTACAAAATATTTTTTTCAGAGTATTTACTGGTCAGGTTTGACTGTAATTGAGTGAGACTTGTCATCTCAGCCTGCTGCAGTGATTTGACTGACTATATTTCATAATAATATAACTTAAATTTAATACATCTTCCTGTGAGAAATACAACTATGGCAGACAGAGGACATAGTGCCATAAAACCTAATTGGTCCAGCAGCCCTAGCAAAGCTGCAGCAGGTATAGAGCAGCAAGCAGCAGGAAACTGTGAGTGTACTGCAGAGCAACACTCAGAGCACATTCATTGTACAAAATTTTGTTTTACCCCATTGAATCCTGCAATGTCTTGTACCAGTACGGAGTGGGTGGACATCAGGGAAAAAATTAAAAGTATCATTTGAACTACTGGTAGTGCTGCTAGGAGGATATTGTCATTAACTGACACTGATACTACCAATGTGAATATATCCTCTTTGCCCCTTGCCACTGCCACCAGTACCACCAAGACATCATCCATGATAGTCCCTGCATAGGGTCATAATGTTGGATAAAAAAACAGTGTGGCAAGCAAAATGCTGTGCCTCAAAATAACATCAGTAACAACACCGACCTTAACAACAACAGCACACACCATTAGAAATAATAGGACGTCTTTGTTTCGAGGGGCTGCACCCCCCCACACCCATACCCCTGGACTTAAGATAACCAACTCTGAGGTGGTGTCAACTTCAAAGATGAAGAGAAATGCAGGAGTGGAGAAAATTCCTTTTTATAACAAAAAGAAAAGTAGCAACACCTGGAGACCTGGGGGAGGGACCAAACCATGGTCACAGGTCTCCAACCCTACCATGTGCTGGTGTCTTAGCTGCTCCACCATGAGAACAGCTCGACACACAATGTACTACACCACATGGCAACTTGATCCCTTCCCATTTTAGGTGCACAGTGACAGGGGTAGCGATAATTCCCTACCGCTATTATACCTCTGTTACTCAAAATGTTTCTGTGCTTACATAGCATGGTTCTTGCCACGTTGTTTTAGCAGTGGCATATTGACCTGGTACTATAACCTCTACAGCTCTGATTCACCACCCATCAACTGAAACAACTAGCATCCCAACTTTTGCTACAACAATGGCCCTGCCAGTCACTCCTGCCACTATGACTGAGACTATATCAGCTACTGTAACCATGGT
This sequence comes from Neoceratodus forsteri, assembly GCA_016271365.2. Lineage (NCBI taxonomy): Eukaryota > Metazoa > Chordata > Ceratodontiformes > Ceratodontidae > Neoceratodus > Neoceratodus forsteri. Next base: position 393,906,679 of record CM028135.1, on the reverse strand, counting down.
GACTACAAGTACTGCTACAATGACACTGGCCATTGCTACCACTGTGGTTACAGCCAGCTTAACAGCTATTTCCAGTATTGTGTCCACCCCTACTGCAAAAACTGTTGTTTCTTGGCCTCTTTCCAGTACTGTAGAATGTGTCAGGGCAGATTTGGAGTCACACTCATCCAGGTCTGAGTACTTTCCACTTGGAGATGAATTGCCCACTGATACATCATCTGAGGAGGCTAAGCTAAGTAGTTAGAATATGATGAGTAGGAGTCAGCTAACTTGTCCCACCCCACCCTTGAGAGCTTTAAAACAAGAAAGTGAGATGGCCAAAAAATCTCAACCTCTGGATGTAGCAGTGGCAGAAGAAAGAAGAATGTGTCTCCTCCCCTAATAAAAACACTTGACAAGTTATCTTTTAGCACTTTATTGAGCAGGATCTATCCCAGCCTGAACAATCATGTAGAGCAGGTGCAGGGGCACCAATGGTGCCAGGGGAAATCTGTAGATGCAAGTCCAAACAAGAAAAGGCTTGTGGGGGCCAAAAGAGTGGTGGTGGTGGTTTCAGTTACCCCATGAGTGGCATCAGGAGCAGTGAGAACACGGTATGGCTACATCTCACATTACTAAAAGAAAGTAACAGAAAGGCAGCATGCATATTATGCAGTACAACTACCAGCAGGGAGAATCACTGACAGATTTAACAAACACCTCCTTAATGGACCACCTAAAGGTAAAGCATCCTCAGATTTATAAAGCGTCAACATCTGTGCCTGTGGTTTCATCAGATCCACCTCATGGTGATGATGCAAGGACTGGCAATGCCACAGACTGTTCTTCCTCTGAACAAAAATACTGCTGTGTCTGCTACTACCACTCCTTCCCCTCAACTACAAAGCATCCTGCATGTACCTCCAGCACTCCCTACACCATCTGGCAAGTGTGGAACATCTCCCCATCCACAGTAAATGCTAATAGTGAAAGTGTTCCAGGCCAGAACTAAGTACGTGTTATCCCATCCAACTGCTCAGCACATCATACAGCTCATAGGTGGAATGATGGCATTGAATCTGCAACCCTTTCCATGTGTGGAACACATTGACTTTCAAAAACATCTGCAGCACTTGCACCCATGGTACCAGCTCCCATCACAATCCACATTTACACACACTGTGGTGCTAGAGATATATGAGAGTGTGAGAAAGGCAATTGCCATACTACTTTCAAAGTCTGTGAGTTGAATTTTTCACTGCACATCAGACATCTTGAGCAACAAAAACTCCATGCATGCAAATCATTCCTTTAATACCTACTGGTATGTGTAAAAGCCTTGGTCTCCTGCTGCAGATTCCTCCTTCTCTCCTATAGTCACTGGTTCTCCCTGCATCCATCCACAATCTGGCAGTCACTCCAGGTCTGCTCAAATGTTGGCCTAACTGATAAAGACCATGCATCACTGAACATTCTGGCATTCATTCAAGATTTGCCACAGTCACGGACATTTGGTACAAATCTACATGTTGTTTTTTTTTCATCATGGATAATGGGGCAAATACGGTGAAACAATTGCTAATGGGAATTTTATCAGCAATTGTTGGTTTGTCCATGACTCGAATATAGTAGTCACATCTGCACTACTTCACAGTTCTTAGGCTAGAAAGACTATCTCCACATCATACTCCATCTGTGCTCATTTTCATCTATCTGTAAAGGTGACTAACCAGCAAAGAGAAGTGCAACAGCTCATTGGTCTGTTTCAACATCTCTTGATATAGGATATGAGTACCATATGGAATTTATCATACCTGGTGCTGTCTAGTCTGCTAGAACAGAAGTGTGCACTTCATGACATGTTATGGGATTGTGACATTGGGGCAGTCATAAGGCCACCATGAGTGATCACTAGTTGATGCCATGGTGAAGGCACTTGGGCAATGTGAGAGGTCCACCCCTTATCTAGTACATCCACTGTCACTTTGAGTCAAATGATCCCAGCAGTGCATACACTAAAATCATCCATGTAGAGATATCCCAGCAGTGCATATATTGAAAACATCCATATAGAGATTTGGAGAAACACAGGGAGATTCCAGATGGGACAACTGTACTCATTGGGCACCTGCAAGCTGAAATGGATGCAAGGTTTGCAAAACTACTGGATAGTCATAGCCACATTTTTGCAACCATGCTGGATCCCCAGTTCAAATGTGAATTCCTTCACATGGCTATGGATAGCTACAGAGCTAGTTATTTTTGACAAGAGCTATGTGATGAGCTGACTGGTTGCATGCAACTTGCATGATACAAGGACTGGTGCAGGCACCAGCATCTGGTGAAGAATAGCATGATAGAGAGGAAATGCCACCTAGCAAGTCTGGTTCTACTTGTAGAGATGGGGACAAAAAACCTGGTACTGACAGCAGCACTGATGGGAGTGAGTGGGCACTGCTCAGTACATCCTTATGTCAAGAGCAACAGGTGAGAGCACAGTCAGTCTTTTTCTGCAGAAAATATCTTGAAAGGCTATTTTCTGTCCTTGAGCCATTTTACGTTGATCCAGTAACCTACTGGGCACAGCAGATACATTCATCCCCTCACTTGGTGTAACTGGCTGTGAGATATAGCACTTGCCCCCCATGAGTGTACCATCTAAGAGGATGTTTAGCATAGCTGGTGATATTGCTAAACTTTTCTGTCAAGCGGAAATGTGGAAAGAAAAACCCTAGGACCCTGCAGTGTGTAGTGCATTACACTGCCCTGACAACAAGAGAATCTGAAGTAACTCCTCTGAGTGACAAAAGTTACTTCACACCTATAGAGAGCAAAGATATTCAAACCCAGTTATGTGGTGAAAATCATCATGATGAGCAGTGTGCATCAGTTCCAATGCCTAACTATGACCCTGTCAAACATGGCTTCCATAGACAATGCTATCAAAAGTTCACAAAACCCAAGCATATCAGAAAATCTTGAGAACATACAGATGCTGGTATATGTAGCTCACATCATCATCATCTCAGGGGTGGTGTTCCTTGTGCCTCATCATCTAGATTGTTATTTCCTGATACATGTGGAATCTGAAACAAATGTATAATCAAAGTGAAGGGGAAGAAGCAATATCCAACTGCTATTGTTACAAAAACAGCTGAAGCCACAATGAAAAGGGTGGCAGAGCTATGTGATGACAAAGATATGCTCATAAAAATTAAGACAGAGGACTTCATTGCAAGGGGGTTTCATAAACATGACAAGTACTACCTAAATTATACAGTAATCTGAAGAGGCAGGACCCTAGATGACCAGAATAGAAGTGATGATGGGGATGACAATGAACAGTCAGATGGAACTGGGTTTGAGGCTGTTTGTCATGTAATTGAAAAGAATGTGCTTCGAAGATACCAAGTCATTTCAGTGAAGGTGTTGAATGAAATCTCGGGCATCGGAGTAGGAGATCAATGATACCATTAGAAACTTAAGCTGAAAAAGAAATATGGAGATTCACTTTTACTTTTAACAGTTGCTCCTCAAAAACCACTAGTTGTAATCAGTGCTGAATCATTAACTGGTTGTGCATCAGTCACAGAACTTTTGAGGATGGATGACAAGTCATCAAGCAAGCTGCTTCCTTGCTGCGTAAACATGTCTTAAGATTTGTAGAAACAACACCTTCTCTACCATGGTCATCAACAGTGGATGCTCTCTTGAGTAAAGAATGATAGCCCCCAGAGACAGCCAAATAATTTTTCTCCCATGTACTAAAATCCCCCAAACATACAGTGAGTGAACAAGTCTCCCAGATGTCAAAGTCCTACTCTGAAGATTTAATTCACGGTGTCACATGCAGTAAGTTTCTCACTGTAAAACATGCACTTGTTGGAGTTGTGCTGCACTATATAACTGGACAGAAAATGCCTCTGAACATTCTGTTCCATTTGGAAAATAGTTACAGTTATAAACAAGTGTGTGAAAGTGTGCAGCAAGAGCAAACAGGATACTGGGCTGCATAACCAGGAGGATTACCTCCAGGAGGAGGGAAGGAGGTGATCCTCCCTCTGTATAATGCCCTGGTTAGACTGCATCTTGAGTACTGTGTGCAGTTCTGGAGACCCCATCTTAAGAGGGACATGGCGCTACTGGAGATGGTCCAGAGGAGGGTGACCAAGATGATTCAGGGCACGGAGGGTAGAACCTATAAGGAGAGACTGGAAGAACTCAATCTGTATGCATTGGTGGAGAGGAGGGACAAGAGGGACATGATAGAGGTTTTCAAGTATGTAAAGGGGATAAATAAGGGGAGAGCCAGGGAAGTGTTCAGACTTAAGAAGGGAGAAACTACCGGGGGGCACAAATGGAAGCTGGAAGGGGAAGGGGGGGGGTGCAGGAGCCACTTCTTCACCAAGATGGTGGTGGAACCATGGAACACACTGCCCAGGAGTCTGGTGGAAGAGAACACAATGGAAGGATTCAAGAAGGGTTGGGACAGGTACAGGGGGATACTGAAGTCAGGGAAGACCACCACTGGGGCTGGGGGGGAGGAGTGAGCTCCCAGTAGGGGGCTAGCTTCCAAGCAGACATGATAGACCATGGGGCCTATTCTGCTGGCTTTTACTATGATACTATGAAATTGAAACTGGTTTAGCAGAACTTTCTCAGCATTTTCAAGAGCAAGGTCTGTTACTGCCACTTCAGCCAAAGTCAGAGTCTTCTGTTGTCTTAACAGTTTTCTGGATGGACAGCTTTGATCAGAACATTGAAACAGTAACTGGACATGGAACAATACACAATACACATGGTGTTGCATATCAAAAAGAATCTGAAGGCTCCATTCTCTGAGAAGATGCTATTGAAATTCCTCACTCAAAAAGAAGGACAATTGTATCTAACAAAAAGGAATTAGAGCATTTGCAGGTGAATTCAAAGAAGGAGCCAACCACATTTGCCAATATGCCAAAGATAACTATGCCAACAGCAGTGGTAAATATTGGCAAGGCAAAGTTAATGCTATGGAAACTCAGTCAGGAAGCACACAAGGAGGATCAACTTGTCCCAAGGTTTACTGGCAGTCTGATACCAGTTTGTAACAATCATTCATGCTCAACAAAGAAGATGGTTATCACATATATTTCACCCATCCACAAACCCAACACTGATTATGCCACTGTAATTGAATACCTCACACAAACACAAGAAATAGCTCAGCAAATAAATATTCCCTATGTTCACCTGGCACTTGATGCTGGAGCAGCAGCAAAGGCTTATCATGTTGCATGGAATTTCCTTGATCAGTTCCACAATGTCATAATTCATTTGGGAGATGTCCACCTATTCCTGGAAAACTTTGGCATTATAGGACAGTTAGTTGGTGGCAGTGGCTTTGAGGACATAGTATTTCAGGCTGGTCTTTGTGCATCTGGTAGCATAAGGGGAGTTTTGCATGGGAAGCATTACAATTGGGCATGGACTGTGCATGTGTATTTTACAGATGCCTTGGAGTGATTGCTTTAGGTCAGATTTCTACAGTATTCAACAGAATTGAATGCCACCCCTGCAGTATTACTGTACTTGATCTGATCAGATCATCGCCTCAACCTATAGACTTCTATAAACTGCTTCAGGAAAATGAGATTGTTATTTTCCAGACTAAGTACGAGGCCTTCAGGCAGTGGATTCATTGTGGTGAGCTGTGAAAAACCCCACAGCTCTGGATGACATATCTAGATGTAGTGGATCAGAAGCATTTGCTCCACACAGCAATAAAAGAACACAACTTTGATCTTAGAATACTGTGTTGGAAATATTTACTACCCCTGTTCTTCACCTTCAACAAGTAAAATTATGCTCGATATGGGGCTTACTATGTGCACATAATTGAGACTCTTGAAGCTTCTTATTCAGGGTCTCGGACATTAATTGAAAAAGCAAGGGCTTTCAGTTTAAAGGAGCCATTACAAAGCTTCTAGGGAATCAATTGATCAAGTTGGTGATCAGACATACAATTGAAGTGCCAACATTCCAGGTGGATCAAACACTTTGCTACAGATCAAATGGCCTGTGATAAATGGGTGTAAAATTTGCCACATCTAGCAAAATTCAGAGAGGCACTTTTGGAGATGACTGGTCTTCACAGTTCAGCTAGTAATCCACAAAACACATCAGGCCATCTGAAATCATCAAATTAGAACAATGCGTCAAAACCATATTGACTCTTCTCGATCAAGAGTTTATCAACTCATTCAGTGCAACTTTAGATGCTGAAAGATTGTACAGTTTGTCCTCAGGAGCACCTTCTGTGCCTGATATTGAAGAGAACATCACCAGTATCATTGAATGAGGTACAGAAATGTATGAACAGTTTGTCAAAGAAAGACTGAAAAATGGTAAAAGAAACATTTTGATCCAATTTCAAAAGCCCCACCAAAAACCCTCAAAGATTCAAACAAAAAAACTTGAGTAACTACCAAAGAAAAGTTACAGAACTCAAATTTGAAAGAAATATATTGGGAAAATGTGGCCCTTTCAAACAAGCACTACTTCCCTGTAGATATAAACAAGTTATTAACATATTGCCTGGGCCCAGTCCCACTACGTCTAGCCAATGCAGATGGAAGTAGATGGACAACAACAAAAAGCAAGTTACTTGAGGTGCTAGCAGAATACTGTCCAGAGTTAGACTCTTTGGAGCTTACACCCAGGAAAAGTGTCTCAGCATACATAGTTGATCTAATAGCAACAGTGCGGGTTATGACAGGAATCCCTGAAACCTGGATCACATGATGCAGCAAGCCTGAGAAGACGCTTTCCTATTCTCTCCTGCCCGCCGCCATTATTTTTATACATTTTCCTGAGCTAATTAACACCAAGAGCCTTATTAAAGTTATTACATGGTGTGGGAAGTGCTCCGGAGCTGTATTGGAGTGTTTGGCGAAGAATGGAGGCTGACATGAAAAAGCCTCAGCCCAAACACACACCTTCGGCCACCCCTGAGAAGGCCCCTAAAAAGCCGTGAGCTGGTACCACAGGGACTGCGCAGGCAACGTCACACCCTAATCTGGAGCAAGAACCCTTAATGCTTGCTGGATTCCTGACCAAGTTTCGTCCATTTAAGGAGGAGCTGAGAAGCCTCACTACTGAATTTAAAACTCTTTCCCAGGCTATTGAGGACATAGCGCTGAGAACATCCGACACAGAGGCTCGACTTACTTCTTTGGAGAGGAGAGTGGATAAGCAGGATCCTGAAGTGGTCTTACTAAGGCAAAAAATCAGCAGGATGGAGCAGAAGCTAGAGGATCTCGAGGGTCGTAGCCGCAAGAATAATGCGGTTATTATTGGGCTCCCCGAGATGGAAGAAGGACAGGATACTGTTTTATTTGTTCAGAAATTTATTGAGAAGATTATAAGGACCTCTCCCTATGGCCCCCACTAAATCATAGAGCAGCCCCATAGAACTTTGCGATCTAAGCCTCCGATGGGGGCTCCTCCTCGACCGCTAATTTTTTGTTTTCTTAGTTTTCTGGAGAAGCAGCATTTTTTTGCCAAATTGAAGACCATTCAAGAGTTGCAATGGGAAGGAGCGAGAATTAAAGTCACTCAGGACTTACCGCTTTCAGTTAGACAGCGCAGAGCTGCCTCCCATCCTGTGGTTAAGAAGCTACTTGCAGCCGGTCTTAAATTCAGAATGTTGTACCCTTCCAAGCTGCAGGTGCAGATAGCGGGACAGTGGCATTCCTATGAGGACTCAGATTCAGCAGCTAAGGACTAAAGAAAGCTATGCCTGATCTTTTTAAGGACACTTAAAAATACCATTGGTATTAGTAGTGGGGATCATTCAGGAAGCTTGAGGTGCAACAGAATGCATGGACCTGTTTCGGATGTTACTTTCTAGCTCAGAATTGACCTCTTGTGATTGCCCCTCTATCTTGGGTTAAATGTGGAAAGTAGCTGTACCTTTATAGTCTTGGTTATTAAAGTATACTTTAAACTCGTTACAGGGCAGGCATGGGGAATAGATGGGACATTTTTGGCTAGGGGTATAGGAGGGTGGTCCTCTGTATCGCCCAGGGGCTCCAACTTGGGGGATGAGTAGGTTCTTATGGGTCAGTGGGGTACCTCTGCGTCGAGTCCCCCATTACTGACACCTGGTGGGTTAAAACAAAGCCCCAGGGTAGGGCTGTGTTGTGCCTTGTTTTTGATTTGTGTTCCTAGCTTTGCCCCTCCCTCCTTTCTCTCTCAGATGGATTGGGAGTGGGAGCTCTTTCTCAGATGATGGCACGTGTGAGGAGAGATCAGGGGGCTGGCTTGTGGCTGGTGTTGATGGTTCGGGAGAGCTCTAGTGGTAATCAGTGGGGTAGGTGTTTTCCCCGGTTCCCCCAGTTTCTCACTGCTTCATATGGGGCCATAGGGCTTACATATGGGAGGATGGAACGGGTGCGGTTACGTTTGGCAGCCACGAGAGGGGAGTGTTGCCTTAGTTTTAGTTGCACTTTCTATTAGATCGCCGGACGCCCTCGAATATATAAGGTTTTAGCAGTGCAGAGTTGGTAGCAACCAGGATATATGCAGACGTTGTTTGCACAGCTGTTGTTTTGGGGTGGAGCTTGCTCTCCCCGGCATATCCTCCCTTTGGGCGGTCACGTGCAGTGTGTTCCCACAGGATATGGGCAATGCCGTTTCGCTGGCAGGAGCTCCTAGATCTTAAGTGCTCCCAGAACCAATAAAAACTTATTCTCCTTTTTCTTTTATTTTTATTCTCTTGCCATTTAATACAGGGAGGGGATTTACTTTTGTATAAGTATGGGGGCGGTGTATTAGTCTGTTACAATAAGGTAGACTCGATGGGAGGTAATGGATGGGAGGTATCTTGTAATGGGGTATTTAGTAATAGGAGGGCTCTCCATTGTTGGAATGTATAAAATTAAGGGTAGGATTTTTGATGTTCATTCGGGATTAACCTAGTGGTTTTAAAAGGGTTCTCATAGTTAATCTAGGCATTTGCGTGTTATATATTTGTATGGAACTTGCCTCGTTCCTCTGTTCCTTCATATATAGGTGTTATGGAGAGGCATCGGAAGGGGGGCAGGAGGGGGAAGGCGGTTTTGGAGGAGTGCTGCTTAGCGATGCGTAGGAATAATGGGGGAGGGTCGGGGGACTTCAGGGTATTGCATATGGGGGTTGTTTGTTTGGTAGTTTAAGGGAAGTTCTTAGCGGGGAGGTGGTGGAGGGATTGGGGGATGGTGGGGATGGTTTGGGGGGGACACAGTCTGCTGTAGGCCGGTTGATGTTCGGTTTTACGGTAGTTTGTGATTTTAAGTGCTGTCGCCATTTATTGAAATTGCATGATGGCTAAGGAGCTTTGTTTTTCAACATGAAATGTTAAGGGGGTCCGTAAAAAAAAAAAGCAATACGAGATATTGAAGCACTTGGATATTTTACGTGCTAGTATTGTTTTTCTCCAAGAATCTCATTTACTTGACTTGGAAGCCATTCAGATGAGATGGATGCAGATTGGACAGGTCTTTTCAGCCCAAGGAAACTCTAGTAGTTGTGGGGTTTTAATCTTTGTTAACAGGGGTATTCCTTTCCAGGTCACCCAGGAAATTAAAGACCCATATGGCAGATTTATTCTGGTTAAGGGCTCTATGTACTCCATAGATCTTGTATTAGGAAGCATTTATGGCCCTAATAAAGATGACCCTCTCTTCTATACGAGACTTCTCAACAATATTCTTTCCTTGTTACCTGCCACAATAATTTTAGGGGGGATTGGAATCTAGTGACGGACCCGGGTAAAGATCGTACTAGCTCACCTTCGGGACTCCTTTCCCCGGCACAACGTGTGGTACATGAGTTAATGGATAGGTTGGGACTTTGTGAAATATGGAGGGTTTTACATCCCGAGAATAGGGAAAACACTTTCATATCCCCTGTTCACAGGTCTTCATCACGTATTGATTACCTGTTACTGTCTCAGGCTTTGTTACCTGGCGTAACATGCTCTGCTATTCAGCCAGGTCCACCCTCTGACCACTCAGTGGTGCTTTGCAGGTTGGCCCTCACCTCCTTGCCTAAGCACCAAACTAGGTGGAAACTGAATGGCCAACTGCTCAAGGACTCCAAGAGCAGAGACCGAATTAGGGAGCATATTACTCAATTTTTTGACTTGAACGCTACACAGGACATTAGGCCAGATGTATCATGGTGTGCCTTTAAAGCATATCTTCGGGGCATCCTAATTGGGATGGCCTCGACAAGGAAAAGGGGGTGGGAGGTGAAGCAGAAAGTGGTGTTAGCCCAGATTAGAACATTAGAGGTTGATTTACAATCAAACCCATCTGATGAGATTAAACAAGATCTTGCAAAGTTGCGGGACTCCTATATAAGTATGCTTAATGAAAAAGCAGAATTCTCTATCTTATGTACAAGAGCCTCTTATATAGATCACGGGGAAAAAGCGGGTAAGCTATTGGCCCAGAGAATTAAACAATTGGAGTCCGCCCGGTTTATCCCTCCTATTCGTTCTAGAACAGATGGAGCTCTGAGATCCTGTCCCCAGGAGATTGTCTCAGAGTTTGTCAGTTATTATGAACACTTATATGGAGAAATGCCTAATCCCCCTACTGCCCTTACTCTCTCCTCCTATCTAGTGGAAGCCCAGTTACCTTGTCTCTCGGAGTATCAGTGCATGGCACTTGTAGCCCCTATCACAGAGTTGGAAATCTTGGAGGTGATAAAGGGTCTGCCCTTAGACAAATCACCTGGAATGAATGGTTTTTCAGCAAACTTCTATAAATGTTTTAAGGAACAAATTACCCCCCATCTTCTTTCCTTTTTTCATTATATCCTATCGGGTGTGCAAGTAGACGCCTCTCTATTTAAGGTCCTTATCATGCTCCTTCCAAAGTCGGGTAAAGACCTAGAATATGTTGAGAGTTACAGACCCATATCATTACTGAACCAAGATATAAAAAATTTTAACAAAAATATTGGCGGATAGGCTTAGTTTGGTTCTTCCTGACTTAATTGGTTCACATCAGGTGGGTTTCATGAAAGGAAGATTATCCACAGACCACCTCCGCACTCTCTCACATGTCTTCTTGGTGTCCAGGGATGTTTCTTTTCCAGTGGTACTGGTCTCCCTGGATGCCGAGAAGGCTCTTGACAGAGCTAATTGGAGTTTTTTACTTCAAACACTAAATTCCTTTGACTTTCCCCAACAATTTCAGTCTTGGGTAAAGGCTCTCTACCAGAATCCAGCTGCTAGAATTTCTGGGAATGGCGTGATTTCCCGGTCCTTTACCCTATATTCCAGAACTAGGCAGGGTTGTCCTCTCTCTCCCCTACTTTTCAATCTCTATCTGGAACCGTTAATCTGTAAGCTAATTTTATGTTCGAAGGTTCAGGGGCTTACCATTCTTGGCACTGAACTTAATGTCGCTGCTTACGCAGATGACTTGCTCTTGCACCTCTCTTACCCAGAATCATCTATTCCTGCCATGTTGGGCATTATCGAGCAATTTAGTAAATTATCAAATTATAAGCTAAATGTAGGGAAGTCGATCGTATTTCCTTTAAACCATAAAGTTTTTAAGAATGATATTACAGCCCTAGGCCTATCCTGGTCCAGAGACTCCTTGCGGTATCTGGTCATTGTATTAACTAGAGACCCGCAGCTTACCATTAAGTATAACATGGAGACATTACTATCCACGGTGGCCCTCGATTTGGCCAGATGGTCGGCCATACCTATTTCTTTCTGGGGAAGAGTTAACCTGGTTAAGATGAATGTTCTCCCGCGTTTTTTATACCCTCTCCAATTACTCAATATTTTCTTACCGGGTGGCTGGTTTAAAAAAGCCCAGAGTCTGATAGGTGAATTCATCTGGTCCAAAAAGAAACCAAGATTAGCTTTTTATAAGCTCGTGGTGCCCAAGTTTAAAGGAGGTCTATGGCTTCCATACCTATGCGTGTATTACTGGGCCTGCAGCGCGGCTAAATACCTCAGGTGGATGGATCCTAATCCCTCTATCTTCCCGCATGGCTCAAAATAGAATTAGAAATGATCCGTTCTGCCAATATATCCTCTTCCGCATTATTATTCCTCAATATTGCCTCTCTACCAAAGGAGTTAAAAGGTACCATAATTGAAACTTCTATGAGGATTCTATGAGGATTCACTCACAGCTGTGTGGATTCTTAAAATATAAAAATTGGTTGGATGTGGAGCAATCGATCTGGAACTCTCCTGCTTTTAAAATAGATAACAGAATGTTATCCCCTAGGTGGTTACCTAGATTGGGGGAGGGGAGAGTGTCTTCACTTGTTAAGGAGGGTGGTACTTGGTTATCAGCTGAAGACATTGTTGTGAAATTCAGGCTCAAGGAAAGTGACTACTTTAAGGTGCTTCAGCTTAGACACCTCCTTATTAAAAAGTTTGGAGATGGTACCCCTTTATCTTATAAATTCACTTTTCAGTCTGAATTGGGCCCACTAGCTAATTCCCCCTAGAGTATCTCCAAACTGTAAAATATTTTATACGATTGGCGTTTTCCTGAGCTGTTTGGACCCACAGAATTTTGGTCCTACCTCTTCCCACACTGGAACAGAGATTGGACGGCTATATGGAATAACTGCCATCGTTTTGTAACACAAGATAGGTTATGGTTAATGCAGTTTTACATCCTCCACAACCTTTACCATTATCCACAGAAACTGGCCAAATGGGGAGTAATATCTTATAACATATGCACGAGGTGTGCTCAAGTGGAAGACTCCCTACTTCACATTTTCTGGGAATGTCCTAAGATACTTCCCCTCTGGAAGGCTATTAAGGACAAGGTTGACCCACTGCTTGGGCTGAGGGATTTGTTCACTCCAGAGGTTTGTCTTCTCAGGGATTACTCACAGAATTCAGTTAACAAGCGTAAGTTCCATTTTGCCTTGATCTCTATGTCAGTTAAAAAATTGGTGCCTTAATATTGGAAGAGTCCTGAGGTTATCTCTTATTCTGAATGGCTTACTGAGTTTAACCTTCGAGTGGAGAAGACTATTTCGAGTATTAATAATAACAAATCCAAATATGAAAGGATTTGGGCCCTGTTACATACGTTATATACCATCTAGTACTCTCTTTTCAGATTACTATGTAGTATGGACTGTCATGCCTCGGGACTGTGTGGGTGGGTGGTGTTTTGTTGGGGGGTGGTAGGGGGGGAAGGGGACGGGGTCATGTAACCTGCCTTGTTATATGTCTAAATGTGTTGGATATCATGACCCTGTCTATTGTATTTGTTGAACTTTTAATAAACTTTAAATAAAAAAAAAGGAATCCCTGAAACCTTTGATGATCTGACAATGAAACTCCTAAATAGTCTTCCAAAGGGATTAGCAAGAGTGGTTGTTGTTGCAGATACATACAGAAAGTAGTCAATAAAAGAGGCTGAGAGATTTCAATGAGGATTTAGTGAGAAGCATACTATCAAAGGTCCTAACACCAAAGTGCTAAAGAATTTCAGGTACTTCTTTTCTAATGGATCTAAAAAGGAGTGCCTGATTGATTTGATCAAGCAGGTCTGAGTTTGCTGGAGAGCCAAGTGATCTTTTTTTCGAAGAGAGAGAATGCTACATGCTCACCAATGAAGAGGCTGTAGCTGTGGATAATTTCTGTTCTAACCAGGAAGAAGCAGACACAGAAATTGCCCTTCATGTGCAACATGCCCTTACAATACAGCCAGGCCCTGTCACCATCTGTTCACCATCTGTGGATGCCAATAAACCAGTAATTTTACTTTCACTATTTTCAGAATGCGAGGAAAGTATATACCTGGACAATGGCCATGGACAGGTAAATCTTCGACATTAGCAAATGTGAAATGACCACTGCAACAAAGAAAGCCTTAGTCAGTTTCCATGCATTCACAGGCAATGACTATGTTTCTGGGTTCTTCAAAACTGGTAAGAAGATTTGCTGGAATGTCCTTCAAAGCTACCTCAAATTCTTGGATGCCTTTCAGAAACATGTTAGTGATTGGCAAGTAGATAAGAGTGTTGTAGCTCTGTTGGAAGAGTATGTCTGTAAATTGTACAGAAGGACGCACGTTACTAGTGTAAATATAACAAGGCACTAGATCTTCTTGAAGAAATATAACAAAGACAACAGAATAATTGATCTGTCTCCTCTACCACCCTGCCAGGAAATCCTGAAATCACATATTCTATGAGCCAACTACATCTGCCAATTTTGGAGGCTTTCTTCTGTTATAAATGCTGCAAGTGAAGCTTTGCACATTTGAACTGATGATCTCAATGTAAAATGGACCGACACCATTTCCAGATGATGTTACGTCTCTGCTCTATAATGCAAATGATAAGGACTCAGATGAGGACCAATATGTATGTCATTACCAAGATGATATTGGCATATCTGACAATGATAAAGATTTTTCATAGATGGACACAACTAAGCTCCATTACTTTACCAACAGTCATATTTTAAATCTGATACTTTTTGAAATAAAAATGTTATGTGTAAACAGGTCTATGTGTGCTTTTTTTAGATAAATTTCCTTCTTTAAAAAAAAAACTTTAAAAAATTAACATTTGGGGCAATTTTTGGGTATCCATTTTAAAACTCTAACTCCTGCCTATTCATTGAGATCACACTTAAGTGCATATTTAAATTAGTTTCACAGTAATGGCCCATGCATTTGCATTAAGTATGCCTAGCTGAAAATCACAAAATATGACAAGGTATAAACTTGTTAAAATTTCATCTATTAATGGTGTCTTCGCTTTTATCAATTTAGCCTCTTATATTAACTTTAATCTTCACAACTGCATATGCATTTCAAAGCAGATTCCTTACCCATTTCGACAACATAAACTTATATCATAAAGCACAATAAATCCCATCAGACAAGATTAAATATAAGAATATTTTGAAATTTCACAAGAAATTAAGAGGTGGTGGTTGGTATTTAACCCTATAACTTTTGACATTAATCTTTTGAGGTAACATACTGTATGGGTATGCATTTTAAAGCTCTAACTCTCGCCTATTCATTAAGACCACACTTGAATGTATATTTCACTTACTTTCAATGTAATTACCCAAGAATCTGTATCAAGTATGTGGAACTGAAAATCTCTAAATTTGTCAAGGTGTCAGTACAAAATTGATGCAGGCTACCATTTTTCCTCAGCGTTAATGCAATCAACAGACAGAACGTGAATTTGGATATATCTGCAACATTGAATAACCACTGGCATTTATTTAGCTCTCAGGTATTACCCACCTCCATCTACACCTGGTCTATAATGCTTTTTGTATTATTTTAACAAATGTATGGAAGTAGATTGTTCCTTCACAGCAGCTCAGATGTCTGCCTCTCTTGTAGTTTCTGTAAGTGCTAGGTCACATGACCTGCCTTCAGTGAGCTTCCAAACTGGCCTCTGAATGGACAGCAAGTTTGGGGAAATCTTGAAGTCTCACTCCCTGTTCCAGTGACTAAATAATGAATAACAAAGCACAAATAATGAATAATTGGGACCCTAAATATGAATGCTGTAAGAATATTAGACATAGGGTATTCACGCATCTCTAGCTGCTATAGTACTTCTTCACTTTGGCAACCTCCTTTTAGCTGCATATATATATATATATATATATATATATATATCAGTCACGAATTTTAAGATTGCATTCTTTATCGAACTGATTTTCTGTGTCACAAATGAGTACAGTTAAGTTTTAAAACCAGGATTTTGTTTTGACATGTTGTGATGTTACTGTTTGAATCCATACTGTGATAAGTTCTGACACATGGAAAAAATATCCTTTAATACAGAACACAGTGTTCTGTCTTGAGTTTGAATATTAATCTTATCTTGCTGGATGAAAGGCAGAAGGACAGGAGACCTGTGAAGACAAGAAAAACTATTTAGACTCTGTTCAATTAGCCACAGTGGGTGACCGCTT
Source organism: Neoceratodus forsteri (assembly GCA_016271365.2). Taxonomy (NCBI): domain Eukaryota; kingdom Metazoa; phylum Chordata; order Ceratodontiformes; family Ceratodontidae; genus Neoceratodus; species Neoceratodus forsteri. The sequence continues at coordinate 393,890,721 of CM028135.1, read as the reverse complement.
GGATGCTATATCCTTTTTCCTCTCCCTGTCTTATTATTCCTGTCACCTGTGAAGAAAAATAGAAATTTTTTATCCTCTCTTACAGTAGCCACCATGGAGGATGCACAGTATATCCATTGCCCACTTCCAGTCATACTATAAAAGTCACCTGTGAAGAAAAAATTAATTATTTAGCCTTACTTGGACATTGTGATGGCTGCATGGTATATCTGTTGCCAACTGAAACTTACTGTCAAATTAGTGAGGGCTATGACATGTACTGACATGATGGTGCCACAGAGGAATGGTGGAGGAAGAGACAACTTAAGTCTGTGCCCTGCAGGCTGTCTGGCTTTGTGACTGGCTTGCCAGTCATCCCTGTGACTGGTCAAACCTGCAATAACAAGGAGACAAAAGGAAAGAAAGAAATGTGTTTTAATGTCTTGCAAGCAAAGTGGAAGCCACTCCTGTTCAAGGATGGAAGCACCACCAATAGCAAGGATAAGAAGAATGAACAACAGTGAAAGAAACTTAACATCACAGTAGACAAAGATGGGCCTTGCTGGACTCCAGGTCTTCCTACCTTGATGGACTTGTTGACTGGAGGCTACTCTTTAGGGATAGTTTGAGGTCTGTCTGGCAATAGGATTTACACTGGTTTAAGAGTCTGGATTTTTCAGTATGGATTCATGCAATGGAGGTGGTGGTGGTGGCCCATGTTGTTGATGAATGTGGAGGACACAAGCAGGTCAGAGGTGGAAGAGGAAGAGGTGGTGTCTTCATTGCTGGAGGATGTATGATCTGCCTGGCTGGCAATGGCATTTATGCTGGCTTAAGGGTCTGTGATTCTCAGTCTGGATGCATACAGTGGGGGTGGCAGTGACAAATGTTACTGTTGGCAAACTTAGTATTTAATGTTGCAGTGTTCGTTGATTTTCTAGAGATGGGTGAAGTCAGCAAAATTCACTCCGTGATTTAATCCATGAATGTCACGCAATTCACTGAGTGCAGATCAATCTGCAAAGTGTGAAGATTCACCAGGAAGTGTGGAATTTTGCCCACGAAGCAGAATTTCATGGGCAAAAGTTTACACTTCACAGTGAAAACTTTGCACTTCATGGTGAGAACTTTGCAATTTGGGCCAGTCGAAGTTACTGAGGTCTGGGAAAACTTCGAGAAGCTCTGCAAATGAAAATGTTCACCACTTCACAACAACTTCACTGGTGAATTAAAGCTTCACTACATCTCCATGTAACCATCGCATAACAGAGGGTGGAGGCAGTTAATAGTATGGATGTAGGAAACTGCAGTGCAACTGGAGCAAAATAAAATGACTGAAAAACAAAACAGAATCATAAAGAACAATATTCAACTGATACAGATGAAAGAATGAACAGAACACATTTATTTGTATGCTTCAATCATCCTCAACAAAAGAAGCAACCTTCAAAGTGTTCCAGTCTGTAGTTATCCCCACACTGGAATTCCTTCTATATACATGCTTCATCTGCTGCAGTAGAAGGCAATTCACCAATGATGACAACCTCAGGGTCTTCAGGTTCATCTTTCCCACCACCTCCACCTTCATGTTGTAGAATCGCTGACATGATTGTGTTGCGTGGTATGTACCCTGCATTCATTTTAATAAATGTTAGCATGCCAACATATCTAAGGGGAAAGATTTGTATGCCAGTTCCACACCATGGCCCCTGCCAAACTGAACACAAACTCTACATTTTCACTTGAGGGTGGACTGCTTAGGTATTTGATTGCTACTGAGGTCATTGCTTTCTATTATAGCTTGCTATCAGCAATTCTCCCTCAGAGTATGATGTCTAACACTCTCTATCCTTTTTTCATCATGCTAGACTAGGAATTTATGGGTGGGCTACCCATACATTGCAGGCAAATCAGTGTCAAGGGATTCCCTATACCTCCGCTGGTGCTAAATAGTGGCTTCTCTGCCCCTTTCTTTATTAATGCTACTGTACCAGCACACATGACCAATTGATTTCACAGATTATGACATGCCACCAATCTGTTGAACACTGTCAGGGTGAACTCACAATTTTCATGGGTGGCCAGTTTTGGCTCACTGGACATCACCTACACCAGTTCCTTGGTACGTACTGGGCACACCATACAACCTGCACTACTAGGATGGCTTTCAGGTGGCTAGGCCATGGTCACCCCTAACATTGTCTGGGGACTCCACCTCCCTGTACACCTCATGGAGAGGTGTCTTCTTCCTGTCCCCTGCTGTCTACTGAGGTACCTGCTTCACCTGTTACTTGGGTACTTGATGGTTATCAGGATTCAGGTCTCTGAGGTCACCCATTCACCAGGATATTCAAGATGGCTTTTCAGGGGAACCTGCCACAAACTGAAAATACATCATGAGATGATACTTTAGGGGACACCCTACAAGGTACCCATACCCTTTGGGTGGTCATTTTAGTCTCACAATCCATGGGCCAGTCGATCAGATCCTCTCATGTTAGTTTCAGTGGAAAGGAATGCCTCTCAGGTGCCCAGGGTCCTTCCCAGCCATTTCTGAGGCCTCTCTGTCTCTCTCTCTCTCTCTCTCACTTAATAACATGTGACACCCTCAATGTAATGAGGTCTCCAGGACCTTGCACCACTCTTGAGTCTCTCAGAGTGGTTGGCACCCATGCTTCCAGATGAGAATATACCTCAGGTGTCTCTTGTGCTCCTGGCCTGAGTCCTGTAGCCAGCAGCTGTCCACACCTGCCAATTAATGCAGTAGCACCCCTGACACCCCAGTACCATACGGACAGTGCCTGCAGCTTCCCCTGACTGGTACCTAGATCTTGAGTGTTCCAGCTGGAGCACTACCTTCACCCAAGGGTGTCTTCCCAGCAAGGGCACCTGGAGCTTTGGCACTCCCCACCAGCAAACTGGTGCATCCTCTTTTCAACTCCATGAACACAGAACCTCTTTCTTCAGCCCATGGCACCTGGATGGCACCCCAACTTTATACTACCTGAAGCTGCTGCCCCACCAGCTTCTCCCACAGAGCAGCTACATAGTCTCCAAAGCTGGGGTCCCTCTATTGAAAGGGGAATGCTGACCTGTAACTCAATGGCTGCAGTATCTTCTCTGTGGTCACTGCAACTGACTTCCATAGCATTGCCATGGCAAGGAGTGCATAGCCTTATCCACTAGATTTCTCACCCCCTAGTCTCACAGCAGTCACAACTCAGAGCCCAGGCATATGCAAGGTACCCGTATCATTCATAAACTGCTTGCACTGTCAACTCAGCACTGTCATCTTCATTATGACCAAGCTAAAGTACTGGGTTCAGAAGGACTCCACTCTAAGGAATAGGGCCTGCACCAACAGTACTCACTCAGAGAAATCAGAAATGGTCTATCCCCATAATTTTCCAAAACAAAAGCTGCATATCCAGTTTGTAAAAATGCTCATAAAAGGAACCACTGAGTTGGTCCATCCATTTGAACAACTTTTAATTCAGTTTGCCACAGTAAAACATTGCAATGTGCAAGAAAATGTGCAAAACATAGCAGGTAGCAGCTTAATGAAAGCACACAGACTCACCAGTCACCACATATACAGACACGGCTACAGCTCCTTTATGATAAAGGTCTGGAAACTCTTCTGTAAATTGCTGAAGACTGCGTAAAATAATAAATAGCTTAAATGCTAAAACCAAGCCAAAATAACAAAATTGGAGACCCAGTACCAAAAAAACATGCAAGCCATGTTTCAGCGAATGCACTTGCATTCAGTGCTTACGTATCAATGTCCTTAGATTATATCATCAGAGCGTGCTGTGCCAAAGTGCTGTATTGTTTTAAAAGCTGTCTTTTAAAGAGACAGGCTAGTGGTAAATGTGAAGGAAGCAGTGAAAAAAGAAAGAGCAGTATTATTAAAAATATTATAAAAAAGGATCTGGTGTATAAACGAAGAAGCTGAGAAGGCAGCTAAAGCTATAGCAGAGTTGAAACCCAAATTAATTGAAAAACTATATCAACATACAAAAAAGACAGCAGAAGAAGGCATAAAGCTTTGTCGCATTTAAGGGTAAAACAGATATGACAATTCAAAAATACCAGAGCGATCTGGTGAAATATAAACAGAACAAACATCTAACAGATAAAGGAGACTACAAGAGTAGACAATATATACATGGCATAATCCCAGACACAGAACCCAGACAACAACAGGAAGGGAGTGTTATCCATGGGATAAATGATCCTGACAATCTAGCAGGAACAGAGAGTGATTTTTGTGATGGACAGTAACATAGTAGAGACTAGTTCAACTAAAAACACTGTTTTTTAGAGGAGGAGATGAAGAATCCAGACAAGGGAGGGACAAAGAGTAGAACCAGGAGGGGTATGGGAAAAAGGAAGAGGGAGAGGGAGAGGTTACAGAGGCAGAAGAGGAAGAGCTCGTTTGACAGGGAGATAGGAGTGGGTAACTCTCAGGAGGTCGCCTCATTAGAGGAACCTGAATTGGCAGTCATAAATCTCTATCTCTGAAGATATTGTTACTTGTGATCAAGGAACATTTTTAAGTTAAGGTCTTACTTTTGTTCCAACTAACAAGCCCAATAATTTTAATATAGAGGTGGACCATTTCAAGTTCTTTCTCCAACTGCACCCTGTCACCTTCTTTTGAAAGTTAGCAATCAGCAAACATTACATCCTTCAGAGAATCTATTAATCCCCATGTCCCCTCGACCTTTGCTGTCAACTTCTAACCTTACAATGACTACATTCTGTAATTTGATCTTAAAGGATGTTACAAAAGTACTTGCAGATAAATCAAATGACAGAGGATATCCCCAGAATCTTAGCAGGAAAGAAAAGCTAGCACTGACTGAATTGTCGCAAATAACAAATGTAGTAATAAAACCTGCCAGTAAAGGTGGGGTAGTGGTTCTTTTGGGTAGGGAACATATATTCAAGAAACAAATAGCTAAAAGATAAAAGTTTTCCATTGTAAACTTAATCAGGACACTACTGTGGAGATTTCACAGAGGGCACAACCGACTGATTTGGGACTTCAAAATGGTTGGATTACTCAAAAAGAAAGTGAATTTATGACTGTCAAATATCCCAGAAAAGCATCATTCTCTCTACTGCCAAAGGTTCATAAAAATCAAATCCTGTCCTTTGTAGACCTATTGCATCTTCAATATGAGCCAGTTGTGAACCAGTTTTGAAGTTTGTGATTTCTTTCATCAAGAAACCTGTCCCTCTCCTCAAACTGTATGTAAAAGACACTAATTACATAATCAGCATTCTATAAGGTAACTATTGAGCAAACAGACATATTAATGGCTATCAATGTGGAACACCTTTATTCCAACATATCCCTTGAACGGGGATTAGAAGCCTTAAAATATTATCAGAAAGAGATTCGGAAGTGCTCCCACCCAGTATATCGTGGACTTAGCTATGTTTGTGCTGGAGGCAAAATGTTTCATTTTTGAGAACAAATTCTATGTTCAAAAAATGGGGACAGCCATGGGCATAACCTTTGCCCCAAATTTAGCAAATACATACATGGGTATATGGGAACACAGCTTTATCTATGACCACACACAGAACATATTTAGCAATCATATAAAAATTTGGAAAAGATATATAGGTTATTGCTTTATGATCTGGGCAAGCACCAAGGAAAACATGACTCATTTTATGGATTATTTGAATCACACTAATACACATCTGAGGTTTACATACACAACTAGACCCTGCGATATAGCTTTTTTGGTCATACAATTTTTAAAGGTAATCCTGATGTTAAAACAAAATTGTGTAGAAAACCAATGTAGAGAAACACATTACTGCTACAGAACACCTTAGAGCTAAGAGAACTTGCTCCAGGACTGAACATTTTTATTAAGCCGGCACAGAGATGGTTTACTGCTTTGAACAAAGGGGCTACCAGACAGATGTTATTCTGGATGCATATGCTAATGCCAAGGACATTGATAGAGTTTGTATTATAGCAGGAAATAATAGGCAAATGAATGAAGAAAGTTTTCCTCCCTACATTTGTTACAGAATGCAATCCAATAGCACACAAAGTGAGACATATTATTAAATGACATTGGGACATTTTACAAGCTGATCCAGGACCATCACAAATGGCTGCATAGAACACTTGCATCACATTTCAGAGAGGTACAGGTCTGCATGACACTTTCGTAAATGCTACACTACCTCCTCTCAACAGTAGACTCAGCTGGCTACCACAAGCTCTGATTGGTAATTTTAAATATGGACACTGTGTGCACTGTGCCAACACAATAAATATGCACATATTTAATAATCCATGTTCTGGATGCAAAGTAGACATTTTCCAGTATAAAAATAGCAGTAGCACTGAAGTAGTTTACCTCCTGACATATTGTTGTGGATTCAGCTATGTGGGATACACATAAAAGGGCACTCCAAACAAGTAGAGGGGAGCACAAAATGGCCATACATACAGGCGACACTGATTATGCCATGGCACACCACTGTCTGGAAGTAGGACACAGATCTGTGGTGACTCTTCACTTTCTGGAGATTGAAAATGTAGACCTGGGTATATGTGGAAGTGACTTCATTAAAAGATTACATCAAAGAGAAGCAAACTGGGGATGGAGTCAGCAGCCTAGCCAGCAACAGCAATTTTCCGGAGCTCCCAATCTAAGGCTTAATACTTTAAATAAAAGCTCTGTTTTACAAAAAAAAATACTTAGTTACTGATATATCTCAGTAGAGGAAGACTTGCTGCATCCAGAGAACCAAAAACCAAATGAAGATGAGTCGAAATAAAACTGCTAAGCAAGATTTCTTCCTGCCACGCGCTTCCAGCTCAAAACCTCCAGATGAAGCAGCAGGACCCATGCAAGCTATTAGTTCTGACTTGGAAAGCACTACTCTAAAAACTCTGCAGATTGCAGTAAATGCATTGACCAAAACGGTGCAACAAATGGATCAAAAACTGGATGGCTTTTCTGAAAAATTTCTTTCCATGGAACATAGATTAGATGCCATGGGTGAGACTACAAAGACGGTAGAAGCCATGGCGGGGAAGACCCGAGCTGCAACTGCTACATCCTTAAATGAACAGGCTGCTTTATGCAGTTGAGTAGAACAGCTGGAGAATACAGTTAGGGCTGCAAATGTAAGCGTACTCGGCCTCCCTGAGGAATTGAAGGGAGAAGCACTTCTTCCCTACCTTCAAACCTGGCTGGAAGACCTAACTGGACTTTCGGATTTCTGAGTAACAAGAGCCTATAGGATCACCCCCAGGAGAGCTCAGAATAGCATGGGCAATCCCCATACAGTTCTTTTTACCCTCCAGTCCCCAGGAGAATGAGATATGCTGCTCGGGGCAATAAGAAATAGGGGTCCCATATATGTCCAAGAGGCTCGTATTCTGTTCTTTCCAGATGTCGCATATGCTACACGTATGCGAAGAAAGGCATTCGATGGAGTTAAAAATAGACTCCGAGAATTGGGCATCTCATTTACCTTAGCTCTCCCGGCTCGACTTTGTTTCACGGAAGACCGCAGACAATACCGCTTCACGGACCCGAAAGAAGCTGGATCCTGTGTGGAGAAAATTGCAGCCAAAAGACAACGAGAGAGATGCTCCTCAGATGACAAGGATCTGGATGGAGATTGAAAGCTCTTTCACCTGTAAGAAGTGGTTTTCACCATACCTTGTTTTGTGACTCTTTTAATGGGCCAGTAGTCCACTATAGTGGTGGGATTCTTGACTTTCCGATGTAACCCTGAGTGGTAAATTAAAACTTTAATCAGTGAGGACCCTTTTTATAGACTGGCTTTTCTGGAGAACTGGGACTCTAAAAGACCTTCTTTTGGTGGTTTCCTTTTACTGCTTTTTCATTTAGGCAGATTTTCCTCTTAAAACAACCTGCAGATGTAAAACAAATGCTTATTCAGTTTCTTAAACACTAGAGAATTCCCCATTATAGTTATATATTCCTGAAATGTGGAACTAGTTTTGGTGACGTTTAAGGTGGGGTATTAAGAAGAGTGCATCCTGTCTAGCTGCAGATTGTTTGTTTTAGCTATTTAGTAATTCCCAGGGAGCCCTGGATACTTGAACTCCTTTTCCTTTTTTTTTTTTTGAGTGCCTTAATATACTTCTACTAGAGGCACAAGCAGGTCTGGGTGCAGCTTAAATTTGTTGATTACTGTAGGACTCCAGACAACTGTGTGTGATTTATTGTTAGGGCAGATCTCCCTGGGGATATAAAGATAGCTCTATATATATCCCCACCAAGCCTATGGGAGCTCTAGAATGGAGATCTTCTATAATATTGTTGTGTAATGTTAACATAGACCTTCTAGGTCAGATTGAAAATGTTTATTTATTTTTTTTCTAGTATTTCTAAGCTGAAAAGTTAGAGCATTGGTTGCCTATTGCTCCTGAACTGAAAATCAATGTATTGATGAAAAATATGTAACCTTGGTCACCCCCAATGATGTACCAACCAAACAGATAGTCCTTATCCTTTGTCATTTCTTTCCAGACGATCAAGTAGTTATACCTGTTCAGAATGTAAGTATTTGTATGTGTAAGTACAAAATGCTATAAATAAAAAGTTCAAAAAAAAAGCAAATTGGTTTCAGACTAGGCACCTTGCCCCACCATAGCCATAATGATGTAATCCCTTGCATTCTTATTTTAACTAACCTTAACTGTGTGACCTTGTGACTTCCTGGCCCCACAGTTTTCTGGATTTGGATAGTTTTTTGGACACCGGCAGTATGGAATAACAGCTCCACTGTGAAGAACTGAAGATCTATGCTTGGAGACCATCACTGTGTGACTTGTTGGCTCCATGGTGTGTGGGTTTATGCAATGTGATTTGCTGCTCCACTGTATGGATGACCATATGCAGGGTTTAAATGCCTTCATATGTTATATTTTGAATGTGCCTTACGGGTTTTATTTCCTGCTTGTTGGCTCCACAGTTTATTTTGCTTCATATGGTTATTTGAGGTAGTCTCTTTTCTTTTCTTTCCCTTCCCTCCCCCCATTCCCTCATTTTTTGTTTGGTCAGTTTTTAGTCCATATTGTGCCCCCCATTTTATCCTTTCTTGTTCTGTGTACATTTATACACAGATCATTTTATTATAATCTTTGCGATACTGTTCATTATTTTCACTGCTTCCTTCATGTTCACCAGTAGCCTGTCTCTTTAAGAGATGGCTTTTAAAAGGACTCTGCACTTTTGGCATAGCACGCTCTGATGATGATATCTAAGGATGTTGATACGCAAGCACAGGATGCAGAATAATTCGTCGAAACGTGGATGGCATGTTTGTAGGTACTGAGTCTCTGATTTTGCCATTTTGGCTTGGTTTTACCATTTAAGTGATTCATTGTTCAACACAGCCTTTAGCAATTTACAGGAGAGTTTTTAAACCTTTATCATATGGAAGCAGTAGACATTTCTGCATATGTGGTGACTTCTGAACCTGTGTGTTTTCATTAAGCTGCCACCTGCTTTGTTTTACACTTCTTCTGGCATATTGCACTTTTTTACTGTGGCAAAATGAATTAAAAGTTGTTCAAATAGATGGATCAACTCAGTGGTTTTTTTTATGAACATTTTTACAAACTGGATATGCAGCTTCTGTTTTTGGAAAATTACAGGGATAGACCAATTCCAGTTTCCCTGAATGAGTATTGTTGGTGTTGACCCTTCTCCTTAAAGCAAAGTCCTTCTGAACTGTTTACTGGCACTTCAGGGTACTGTACACAACATTTAGGTGAACTCCCCTACACCCATGCTGTTTTTGTTCCCTAATGTACTTCGTTTTGGCCTCCATACTGTTCAAATTCAATTTCAGATTTCAATTTTATTTAGGGATATAAAACCATTGATCACAGCTCATTTGCAGTGCTGTCCCTTACATCCACACTGTTCCAATAACAATAAAATATACATATAATAGTTGCATATATGTACATATCAAATTCAGAAGTAAAACATATTGGTAAACACCCAGCAGCACACAACAAAGTACAGAAGTATAATAGGGTCTCCACACAGCAAAAGGTCATACATAATTAATCCATCCAAATTATTTCAGGCCTACATAATCCTGGCAGCAAGTGCCATATTTAGGAATAGTATTAATAAACCATTATTTTGACTGCCAATAGACTTGGCTTTTTACCTGCAACCACTCTTAATTTTGGAATAAGTGAATTCCAGGATTTGGTACCCAATGACCACAGGAAAATGTTGAGATGGGAGTTTTACCAAATTATACCAGTAGTTCAAAAGAGGTAGCATTTCTTAATGAAAGTCTGACCAGGTGTGCTGTAAGGTGACTTGCCAAATCAGAAGGCACTTATCCATTGACACTTTTTACTGTTCATAATGTTTTATGCAATTGTCTATGGTTGCGGAAGAAGATCCATCCCTAATGTTTATAGAACACACAATGATGTGAGTCTTTTGGACATTGCAACACCAACTGGGTTAGAGGATCATGTAATACATCTAGTCAATGTAACTTCCTTTGTGGAGTTATCATACAACACAGTCAAAACCAGGTAGAATATGAGCAGTAATGATCTTTAGCCATAACTCAGAGTGCCAAGAAGGCACACCTTGGTTTGTTACCCCCTAGGATCCAACAGCTCCTTGGACCTTGTCACAATACCCAACATACTCACAGCTTGGCAAATCAGGTCTTTACTGTTCCCAGATGCTGCACCACCTTAGGTCAGAAGTCTTTCACTTACAGAAACCCCCTTTGGCTCAACTGCCTGGGTAGGGACATCTCTGCTCAGTCAAAACTCAGCCCTTTCAAACACAAACTCTGACAACATCTATTAGCAGACAGTATATGTGACTGCTGCCCTTAGCAACTTTCTCCTTTTTTTATCATTGTACTTATACCTTTTGGAACTTTTAACTCTTGGCACTTCATTTTGATCCTACCCTCGAGCCTTTTGCCCTCCACCCCTCACCCCGCTTCTTCTCTGCTTATACATCTTCAAGTTCTTCCCTTGCTCCTCCTCACCTTCCCAATTCCACACTCCACCCATTCTCTTATCTCATGCCACCTCTTTTGCAACTTCTTCCCTCCTCCTCCCTATGTTTTCCTCTCTTACCTCTCTCTCACCCATATTCCTCTCTCTCTTGGGTTTTCAGTAAGGCCTGCTAGGCTGCCCCCTCTTCTGACTAAACACCACCTCTTTTCCTTCCTCCCCCTCACTTCACCAGCACTCCCCCCTTCTTTCTGCACTCACCCCATTTCCCTCCTTTCACCTCCCTGTCCTCTCATCTCTCTATCCCCTTTACCTCCTTTGTAACTCCGCTCCTTCCCTCTCCACCTCCTGTGCAACTCATCTCCTTCTCCCTCTTCTTTCTCATATCCCCCACATTACACCCCATTACTTTCTCTCCTAGATTTTGACAAGGCCTCCCAGGCTGCCCTCTCTTCTAGCCCACTCTATTGTTATATTGAGCAACATTCAGTGCTATTTTGATTGGTTTTGATGTATTCATTTTTGTGAAGTATAGTCTTGATATCTGCTATTTACTTATCTATTGTTTATCTTGTTTTGTTTTTGTATTACTGATGTGGAACCTTTGTAAATGAATTGTATTGCTCAAAGGTGTTGTAATCCAAGACTCAATAAATAAATAAAAAAATAAATAAGCAAGCTCTGATTTTATAAAGAGCACCCACTCTGGTACCCACCCTTTTCATCATGTTATCTACATGACAGTTTCCTGTACCTCCTGGCTCAAAACAAAAGCCATTACCTAAAAGAAGTGATATTCTCCAATTTGGTGCCATCAGCTGAGCAAATACTTATTGCATCTGGAAGAATACTCTTCACTTAACCTGATGACCCAAATATCATTAACTTTGTTTTATTTGCATTTAACTTCACCTTACAGTTGAGGAAAATTAAAAGCCCCTCTGCAGTCTCTCCTCAACCAAACTAGTGGAGACATTTGAGGCATACACTACTGTATTATCTGCAGATAGATGGTAGTCTTTACCTCCAAGGATCTCCCCAGCCCTTTCAAATAGACAGTAAATGAAAATGGTCCTAAGACTGAACCTTGTGGTATGCCCCTAACAACTGCCAACGCATTTGAGATGCTCCCATCCAATGCAGTACACTGTTTACGGCTATTGAGATATGATATAAGCCGATTCAGGGTACCATCCCCCAATCCTACCCCTTTAAATTTATGCAGTGAGATTCTATGAATGGGTCTGGGATTGATGATTCTCACCTCACATGCACATGGACTTTTTTCCTCCTTCCAAGACAGATGAGAGAAAACCCAGCCTACCTCTATCCAATATCAAATGACAGTTGGTGTTCCTCCCTTGTAGTGAAATGATAGAGAATTGCATGGCTGATGAATGACCACACTTTTCCAAACCGGGCCTTAAATGTCCGGGTTTTCTCACTTGTAGTCACATGTGCTTGCTAGCTCAATGCACACCACTGGAGGCATCTCTTTAGAGTTAGCTTCTCTGTTTTAAGAAAATCCCCAAGTGTTGATTCATGCCTATGCTAATGTTCCATGGACTGGCTGTTTATCACCAAGTGTCTGTCCTGTTCGCATGCTTTTAGTAGCACTGTCTGGCTTTTGGCAATAATCAAGCAATTCTCACAGTCCAAAATCTCTTGCTAGGCCTCTTCTCATGCATGATGATAAAGTTCAAACAAGCACTAATCTCACTCAAAATCATAGACTCCTGGGCAGGATTTTTATAACTCCAAGATTTCCATAAACTCTGGGTATGCCAAAGATATGACACACTGGGTTTATGGCAATCTAATGGGGTTTTCTATCCCATGCAGCAATTGACACAAGCTAGACCATCTTTTTGTGGTCTAGCTTGAATCAATCCCAGGGACTGTTTCACGGAGCTTGCACCAGAGAAATGGCACAAGTTGGCGTAAAACAGGTAAATGTTGCAACTGTGCCCAAGCTTTGATAATTGGGTGCAGTTGCGGCATAGATGTATGGTGCAGAGTAAGAGTTCGACAAATGCTTGATGCAATTCCATGCCACTCTTTAAAAATCCAGTCACTGATCTTTGTCTATATCCAAGCCAATTTCACACTGGCAAACAATAAGTCTGCATGAAGTCCATTTCATTTTTAACTCCAGTGTCCTTAATCAAGCCCACTGTGCATTTCCTCCAAGGCTGCAAATGTTTCCAGATATTTTTCTCCAAATCTTTTAAATCCCAGATGGGCCTCCACAATCCATAATCCCCTTCTGGTGGCACCAGGACTGACCAACATCATTGCCCCTTATGGGGGCAGGCAAGGCTAAGGGAACTCCTGTGTATCAGAGTATATGGTGTAATGCTCACTGGAAGCCCCTAGCGCACAACTCTACTGGGTTGCTTGACCGCTTGCAAGAGTGAGTGGATGTGAGCACCTTCATTAGAGAACAAAACATGATCTGCAATTGGACTTCCAGTACATGACTTTACTGGAAGGCTTCACAACAAAGTTCATTTGTACAGTTATTATTTATAGGCCCACTGACCCTAGTTCATCAGCTCATACACAGTTCATTAAGGTACCTTGTTTTTTGTGGGTATTGACTCCCACTCTTGCCATCAATGGCACAGCATACTAGCTGATGTTACGCCTTCTATCCCTTCTAAATCCCAGGATTTCTCCCTCAGAGCATGGTCTCTGACACTATCTATCCTTTTATTATTGCACTATATAGGGTGATTACAGGCAGCTTACCCATGCGCTGAGGGCAACACAAAGCTTGGGGATTCTCTATCAATCCCCTGTCTGGTGCTAAATCCTTGCTTCTTTGTCCTATCATCTATTGACACCACCTGCACACATGGCCCAGTGTTCATCACAGATTATCACATACTGCCAAGGTGCCACATAGTGTCAAGATGAACTCACAACTTAAATGCGTGACCAGCTTTGGCTCACTACACATCACCTTCACTAGTTTCATGATGCATGCAAGAGTGCACCCTACTATCCACAGTACCAGGATGCTTTTCCTGTTGCTTGGCCCCTAACATTGTTTGGGGACTGCCCCACAGACACACACACTTCATAGGGAGACATCTCCTCCCTGTCTCCTGCATTCACAGGTGTCTGCCATCGTCAAGTCCTCATTTTACCATCTGAGGAATATCTCCAGGATTAAGCATCTTGTTCCGTCTGGTGATCTTCCTGTGCTGGTCCATGCCTTTGTGTCTTTGAGCTTGGACTATTGCAATTCCCTTTACCTAGGGCTTCCTGGGGTGGAAATCCACCACCTGCAGCTGGTGCAGAATGTAGCGGCCCGGCTTTTGACTGGTAAACCCCGGTCCAGTCATATTTCGCTGTTGCTGCATGGACTGCACTGTTTGCCAGTACAGTGGCAGATCACTTTTAAAGTCAGTCTTTTGACTTTCAAAGCCCTACATGGACTTGGCCTGGACTACCTGAAAGAGCTCCTGGTTCTCTACTGCCCTGGGCAATCACTCCGCTCAGCTGATGAGAGGATGCTAGAGACCCCGAGGGTGTGTTTGTAATCTTCTGGGGCCCATACGTTTATGCATGTGGTCTTGCCCTCTGGAATTCTCTACCCTGTCATTTACGGGAGTGTTCAAACATGGAGGGATTTAAAAAGGCCCTGAAAACATATTTATGGATTAAAGCATTCGGTGACTGATTTTATTTGCCCAATTGTGTCCACTGTTTTATATATTTTAAGAGTTGACCTGTTTGATGTGTTTTTAAAAATTTGTAAGGCACCTTGGTTTTTGAAAGGCACCATAGAAATAACGCTTATTATTATTATTATTATCTCTCTATGATATCTGCTTTACCGGCTCCTCAGGTGGTTTATGCTCTCAGGTTGCAGGTCTCTGAGGTAAGCTCTCTACCAGGATGTCCAAGATGTCTCATTCAGAATCTTACCTCAGGCCCAAAAGCTGTTGCAAAGTGCCTGCTGATGGGACACCCCCTGGGGTTTCTACACTCTTTTTTTGTGATCCATCTAATCTACCAAAGTGTGGACCATTCCCAGGATCCTCACACACCAGTCCGAGCGACATGGAACAAAGTTTCAGTATCTGAGGTCCTTCTCTGCTACTTCTGTGATCTCTCTAACTTGATTTCATCCAACACCCTTGTTGTAGTGAGGTGTCAAGGACCTTGAACCACTCCCAGGGCTCTGACAGTGACTGGCACCCACACTTCCAAATGGGAGTATAACGCATGGTTCTCCTGTGCACCTGACCTGAGTTCAGTAGAAAGCCACTTGGTGGACACAGCATGTGCCCACCTCTGTCAAGCAATCCAGGAACATCCTTGACACCCCAGCACCTAGCTGACAGTATCTACAGCTTCCCCTGATCTGTACCCATACTTGGGTGTCCCATCCAGCACCTTGATTTTACCCAAGGATGCCTACCCGACAAGGGCACCTGGAGCATTGACACTCCCCCTCCCAGCTAATTGACACTTTCTCCCTCTAACTCCAAAAACACAGAGCCTCAGGCCTCAGCCCTTTGCACCTCGAGAGCACCATAGCTAAATACTACCTAAATCTCCTCCCCCATCATCTTCTCTGATAGAGGATGATGGCAGAGCATCATACCCATACTAGCCACATCTGGTAACTGCCACTTCCCCTACTGCAAGGAGAAGGAAGTCAAAAATAATATAGTAAATTTGTTTATGTATGTAGTTTTGTGGCAGGGTTGGTCCCTGCCACTGATGTGTGGACCCAACTTTTTCTTTTCTTTAAGGTTGCAACCTCTATCCTTCTCTTTTGTACGGCTATCCCTTTCTTTCTTGTTTGGAGGCAGGCCACCTCCATGCAACCCCCCCCCCCCACCAAACTCTCATCTCAGCCCTCTTTTATCTTCCCTTCCTTCTCTGTGCCCAAGTAAGAAGGTCCAAGAAAGGTGATCTTTAGTTCATCAAAGACAGACACGATTGGCTGTCTGTGGCTAGCAAAAAGTATGCAAAATGTCTAGCAAAGGTATGGTCTAAAAATAGGCAAGCAGCATTCCCTTTCCCCTTTTCTTTTTTGTGCCCTGTGCTGCTTTGCCCTAACTGCGATGCTGAATATAGATAAAATGGAGGTGCTTAAACCGAGTAAACAGGGTGTACACCACCCCGTGCATTCACATATAAGCCTGCAGAGGCTGGTAAAAAGGGAGGGTTCCAATACCAATTGTAATATATTTCACTCATTTATGTTGCCTTAGAAATGCTGTAGCTTCTTGCAAGGCACCACAGACAAGATAGCACCTGTATGTTTAATAAAACTATACAGTGCCCTGGAACCATTTAAATAAGCTAAACATTATATTTCAGGACTTCTTTGTTAGTAGCAGCCTTGTCACCTCCACAACTACTGTTCTGGGAACTGCAGGAATGTATGTAAAACTCTTACAAAAGTAGAACACTCCCACATTAAAGCATAAAGATTTATATTATTATTGTTCCTCACCTTAGGTTTGCTGGGTGTTTCCAGAAAGGTCTCCTCTGCCTATAAGCAGTCCTGCAGAGGGGTTTTGTTAAGTAAAACCAAAACTACTGTAACATAAGTCAACTGGCTCAGCCCCACCTCAGGACACATTAAGGATGACTTAGCGGCCCTTGACCTATCACAATTGGTCACTCAGCCCACTAGACTCAACCAAGCTAGGGGGACCAGCTCCCTCTCAGACGTAGTACTCTCTAACCGACCACCCAAAATAAAGTCTGTTAACGTCCTAGCAGACTCCCTCAGTGACCACTCACCTGTTCTATGTTTTTGGTCCTCCCCCACACTCAGTCCTGAGTATAATACCACCCCCCATCACTGTTTCCGCCCTAGGGGCCTTGACAATCTTAAGCGGCACCTTGCCCAGCTCGACTGGTCTCCAATCACCCTCACAATAGATATAGATACTGCCTTAGCCTACCTCACCAGTGCCTTCAGCAAGGCTTGTGACATCTTTGCCCCAATCACCAAATCTCATCCAAGGAGGCAGAGTGCTGCCTGGATTTCCCCAGCATTGATCCAGCAACTAAAACATAGGGACAACTTATGGCACATTGCGGTTGAGTCTGGCAGGACAGAGGATAGGCAAGCCTATAAAACAGCCCGTAACCAGTGCACCTGGGCCATTAAACAAGCAAAAGCCAGCTATTACCAAACAGCCCTGACCTCATCCTGGGGCTCTGCTCGAGTCTTTTGGGATAACATAAAAGAACTTAATGGGAATACCCGCTCCCCCCCCCAGATGGTTATCAATGGCACTGTTAGTATGAACCAAACATGCATTGCAGACTGCCTAAACACAACATTCTCTGACCTAGTGTGGTTCTTCCTGCCCATTTCTTTGACCCCATCCTCCCATCCAACCACCCTACTACTTCTCGGCCCCCTTTCCACTTCAGGACCATCTCACCCCGCGACACCAAACCTTTCCTCTTAAAAGCCCTCTCCTCCCACAACCTGAGCGGTGACCCCCTTGACTCCAGGATACTCCGCCTAACACTGGACGTCATGTTAGTCCCCCTCACGGATCTCCTCAACTGATACCTATGCCTTGGCCAATTCTCAAGTGTATGGAAACAGGCTGAAATCACCCCCATCCATAAGACCGGAGAACGAACATTACCAAACAACTACAGACCCATCTCCATCCTCCCCCCCTCTCAAAAGCCCTGGAGAAGATAGTATCCACGCAACTCATGGACTACCTATCTAAATACAACATACTATGCCCAGAGCAACAGGGTTTCTGCCCAGGTCACAGCACTTCCACAGCCTTTTTGGAGTTCTCCCACCAAATACACATTGCACTTGATGCTGGGAAAATTGCTGGAGCAGTGTTCATTGACCTATCTAAGGCCTTTGATACTGTGTGTCACCCACTAATGCTAGACTCCCTTTGACAACTGGGATTCTCATCAGGCCCCTGAATTGGTTATCCAGATACCTCCAGAATAGATCCCAACGGGTCAAATTGAATGGGACCCTGTCAACAAACCTACCAGTATGCTCCGGGGTCCCCCAAGGCTCCATCCTTGGACCTACCCTATTCAGCCTCTTTCTAAACACCCTCCCTAGCTCCTGAATAGGCAAAGTGCTTCTATACGCTGATGACACTGCCCTCATCGCCTCACCCACCGACCCACTCTCGCTCCAAAGCACCCTGCAACTCACCTTCAGCCAAGCAGAAAAATGGTTCCTCAACCACCGTCTAGTCCTGAACCTGAAAAAAAAGAAATCTATGCTTTTTGCACACCGCCAAAATAACTCCAGTGATGCTCCCCTTCACTTCACATCACCCCCAGCACACTCCACCCCCTTGAACAGGTATCAACCTACAAGTATCTGGGCATCACATTCGACTCAGCATTTACCTTCCACACCCATCTTAACGCTCTGTCATCGGCCATGAACGCCCGGATTGGCCTCCTCTATCGCCACAAAGACTGCCTTCCTGAGTTCACCCTAAAACTTGCCATCACCTCATCCATTTTGTCATTGGCAGACTGTGGACTCCCTACCTATGCAGCCACTGACCCTACTGCCCTCATTAAAGTCCAGACCTCTATCAACAAAGCCTGTAGGCTCCTGACCGGTGCCCACAGCAGAACTCATACATGCCTACTCTACTCTGCCTCTAACATACTCACCTTTGATGAACAGCTGCAATATCACACCTGCTTACTGGCAAAAAAGGCTCTATCTGGGCTCTGCCCTCCAGGGGTCACTACACCCTTGCAACAGGCCTCCCGCCTGGCACTCACCCGTAATGCCACCAAAGCCACCTTCCAGGTACCTAGAGCCAGGACCTCACTCTGCCAAAGATCCTTTCACCATAGAGCACCTGCCTGGTATAACTCACTCCCTGCGCACATCACAAACATCCCCAGAATTGGCTCGTTCAAAATAGCCCTACGCAAATACCTCGTTGATAATCAGAGCTGTACTTGTCCCTAATAGTACCTCCCAGAGCACCCCTGAGCATCCCAATTTACTAAGGAACTAGTCTCTGTCATAGGGTATGAATAAGCCTTGTATAGTTAGTGCATCTTGTGTTTGCTTTATTGTTTTACACAGTGTATCTCACCGGTATTGTTACCAATGTCTCACCTCACATTTTGTTTGTCCACCCTCCCTGCGACGAGGTACCTTTGTAAACGAGTCTCTGACTCAAAGGTTGTGAATCTGATTTTTATGAAATAAATAAATAAAAATAAAAAAGTAGTCTGCTAATTCCCAGCCTATACTGCAGGAGAAAAAGGTGTGGTCTCTCCAAGCTCTGCTACTGAACTGAGCATCCACTATAGGGGGACAGCGGCCCCTTGTGGCCTCTTCTTTTAGTAACAGTGCTGTCAATCACTCTCTGGGGAACAAAGTAGTTAGCAAATCACTCTAAGAAAGCTTATTATTACAGTTCTTGAACAACTGCTGCTTGTACTTTACAGTACATGTACAATATTCCTGACCTGTTTAAATCTATAATGTGGGGCTAAATAAAATGTTTTGAAGTTTTGATGATGCTAGATCGCCTGACTCAGGTAGGCGGGTACTTAAGGCACTACCTGAGCAGGTGTCAGTTTAGATAGGGTCAGTGCTTTCTGACCAGCAGTGAGAGCAGTTCTGTTTTGAGAAGCATTTACTTTCACTGTTTATACTCATGTATTTTCTTTTGTATATTTTTTATTTGTTTATTTGCTTTGGTGCTCATTTGTTTATGAAGAAATAAACATCCCACTAGGAAAACAGTGGGTTGCACCTTATCCAAACGTCTTTGTGTCCATCTATGGAACCTACACCGTGACAAGTTTTCTTTCACATTTCCACGAGTAAACAAAAAAGATGAGTCTTCTTACTGCTTACTGGAGTGGCTTTGCAAAGAGCTGCACCAGCTAATCAGCACCACTGAAATTCAGAATGGGATGGCTCAAAACTAAACTCCCAGGCATCTAAAGCCTGCCTCTGGCTTAACCCTTTCTCCCTCACACTGTAAGGGCTCAGCATCAAAAAGCACAAAATGATGTCTGCCTCCCACCCAGCACTCAAGGAATGACCTTCTCTTATTGTTCTTTTGCTGTAAAATATCAAGTGCTGAATTTTCAAAGCCCTTGAGTGGATGTCTTCATGTTTCTGCCCCATCTGAACAAATGGCACCTGAAATTTAGACCGTCTCATAAGTGGTCTAGATTTCAAATGCAGTTACCATAGTTTGCCGCACTACAAATGAAGCATGTGCCATTTTTAGATGCAAGCTGACGTAAATTGCAAAATCTTTCACTAATGTTAAAATGTTTAAAAAACATTCAAACATGTTGACACATCCTGGAAGACAAGGGAACAGCCCAAAATAAAGAATTGCCCCTGCATCCTTTCCTTTGCAGCTCCAGACCATTTTTTTAAACCTTTTTTCTCTAATCTAAAAAAACAAAGACTGCTATACCGATATGAACCATGGCCCACATATTCAGACAAAATGTGTGGTGCATCCCTAGATGCGCTGTGCATCTCCAGACATGTGACAGTTGTCAGGGATGTGACAATATCCAGAAGCCCCCGATGGGGCAAATCTGACTGCACCACCGCACAGAATATTGTGATGCAAAATTGCAAAGGAGGGGTCCCTGATGCACATGCCATGCATCTCAATATTCAACCCCCCCAAGGTGTAACTATGGCCAGCTGCACCGGTGCATAGTTACACTTTTGAAATCCTACTTTAACTATGCGCAGGGTCGGGTGGTTCCCCTGCACAGTGTAGGGCCATGTACAAGGTCCCCCTCCCAAGCCCCAATCAGTATTAAAACAAATGTATACCCTAACCACGTTGCCATAGTGTATGTTCCCCCTTCCCACCCGATCACTGTCTGAATAAAAACATAACTCTATCCCCTTTTCCATAGTGTAAGAACCCCCCTTCCCACCTGATCACTGTATGAAAAACAATCAATTGCTGTTTCCATAGTCTAGTGTCCCCCCATTACTCCCACCCTGGTAGGCAGTAACCCACAACCCTGCAACCCCCATCCTGACCTGTGCTGGTGACTGGCACAGCCCTCTTCACCCTGTCATAAAAGCGGCCTACTGATCGGTACTCGAGCATGTGCAGTAAATAGTACATGCTCATTGGTGGTTGAGAGAAACAATGAGTGCGTACTGTTTACTGTACATGCTCGGG
Source organism: Neoceratodus forsteri (assembly GCA_016271365.2). NCBI lineage: Eukaryota > Metazoa > Chordata > Ceratodontiformes > Ceratodontidae > Neoceratodus > Neoceratodus forsteri. Next base: position 393,869,529 of record CM028135.1, on the reverse strand, counting down.
TACTGATCAGTGAGCAGCTGGTCATAGCAGGGTGAGGAGGGCTGTGCCAATCACTGGCACTGGTTGGGATGGGGGGGTTCGAGTTGGTGGGTTACTGCCTACTGGGGTGCCTACCCTGCTGGAGTGGTGGGGGGACTGGCCCGGCACATTCTGACAGGTGTAGCCATGCAAGTGAGACTATAATTGGCATGCAAATGGCCCCTATGTGCCATGCATGACAAATGGCCTCATATGCATGCTTTGGTTAAATATCGTCCATGGTGGCTGCAGTGCATACAGGTATGCGCCACGTATTCCCCTATGGGCAGTCTTCAGCCCCACACCCTGGATGTGCCATACCATACATGGTGGCTGCTTGTTTTGTGCCTCACATCCAGGGTCTGATATTCAAACAGGATGTGCTATTCTGTTTGAATATCACAACAGATCTGGCTGGCACAACTTATTTGTGCAATGCACTGTTATGAGCACATTGTATCTGGCTGGCTCTGAATACGGAGCCCCATGTCTATATTGACAAAAAAAGTCTGGCTTTTTGTGGTAATATCATAGATTGTGATACTCTAGTGTCACTAAAAGATGTCTGGCTCCACAGATGTCCATTCACATATCCAATCAAATTATATATGTTACAATTCAAGTTAAATAGAGTATCTGCCTGGGTTTGTGAGTGGACCACTGTGAGGGAGGACACCTTGAAATGGCACGAAAGCTTATCAATTTATGAGGTTGTTAGTAAAAGCTAGCCATTTTCTGCCTTTGCACTCTAACTGAATCAGTTCAGAAACAGCCCCATTTAATTCCTAAAAAATCCTCTTCCAGTTGGCTGATGTGTGAATAGCTACAGTAGCAGCAGTTGGGATAAACCCTTCTTCATGATATGTCATTGAGTCTTTTCTGAGTCAAACCATGGTTCAATTTTCTGTTCACATCATCATATGCTCTGGTATGATGATTTGTTTACTGTGAACTGATGTAAACCAAATAAACAATTTCACACCAAAGTTTGATTTTGGTCCATGGAACTGAACTATTTAAGGTTTAAAAGACTAATTCTCTGCTAGATTACAAAATGAAGCCCAACTAATGTTTATTTCCATTTTTATTTTTTACCAGTGAGTAGACTGGGACAAGTAAGCAAAAAGACACAACGGTGTGTTCATTAGACAGTTCTAATGTATGGCTAGGGGGCATAGTGAGGCACGAGGCCACAGGCCAGGTGCGTCCAGCACCCTATCCATGTGTTAGAACTGTCTAACGGACATCCCAGAGTGTCTTACTGTACTTATAAAATGAGGATATGTATTTTACATGTATTTAAAGGTTTAACTTTATATGGTTTAATGGCAAAAAACTTAATGTTTGATGTATTTTTATGTAAAATAGTTCCTCTGCCTTAATGTTTTGTTTTTTTGCCCTGAACTGTTTTGACCTTTAATGGTTACTGTAGCTGTAGTTGGATCACGTTGTCATGGCTACCGCCCCCATGGCCACACACATGCACACAAACACGCACACATACACACAAACACACACACCGAAACATTTCAAGTTGTGTAGTGTTATTAACTTTTTAGAAGTCCGAGGAGATGTGCGAAGGAGGGAGCAAGAGGGCAGAATTGGAGAGCTAGATGAAAACTGTGACCCGTTACTGGGGTTGTAAGTGTAACAGTTATTGCATGTTTTACTCAAAGGGCCCACATTATTTTTTTTTCAATTATTTTCACTTTTCTTTTTTTTATATACTTTTCCCCTGGGAGCGAGTGAAGCGTTATACCGGAATTGGATTTAGAGTTGGAGACTGGAAGTGCAGGGATCAGGCTGCCAACTTCAGTGAGGAATTTCAGGTAGACAGAGAACTGAAGGAATTGTTTCCTTCAAGGTAAAAATGTATGAATATGAGTGCGCTTTGTTGTTTGGTTTCAGTATGACATGTGGGAGTGATCAAATGGAGATGCAAAATGGTTTAGAGCCTTACGCGATACAGCATCGATCTTGATTGTGGTTTAGCAAGCAGGCGGTTCAAAAATAAAAGTTCTATTTGGCTTCTTGATATATAATCTTGTAATGCGGCTGTGGTTACTTGGACTTGTTGTTAGCCATGCATTAGACACTTCTAATGCACGGCTAGCAACCAATCAAAATACTGGATTTTCCCTATTCATTTTATAAGCCTTTTTACACCCACGACTGACATATAAAATGCTGAATAAACACAATCTGTATACAACTTGGCAAACATAAAAAAACAACTAATCAGAAAGCATCAAAGCAAGTACAGGGAGCAAGAGACTTGTACATGAAATAAAGTGATTTTTTTAAGACTTTGTGAAGAGCAGTCAAGATAAACATGAGATGATAGATTATTAAATACATGAGGACCAACCCAAAAAAATGATCGGTCAATAATGTGCTAAGTGAAGGCATCATAGTTCATGTTTTTCTAGAGTTCCACTTCTGACATGACTACAGTTCATAAAAAATCAATTTTAACTGAATTTAACTAGTTATTTTTCTAAAGCAACTTTAACACTACAGGAGTAGAGGATGTTGTACTGTATGTAGGCAGTATGCCTTTAAATTATTCAGTACCCAAAGTGTAGAATGGTTTAGGACTGTTTGAATCTGCAGAATGTGCTATCAAATCCAATTAGTCTATAAATGGACTATACCAGCTGTATGTAACATTATGGTATGATAATGACATGACAGTTCAGTGGTATGTACAATGAATTTAAAAGACAAAATTTGGGAACCAACTCAAATCAACTGGATACTGTGATCAAGAACACATTTAATAACTCTGTATGGTCTGTTTAATTTTTTGTAAGCTACCATCAACCTTTATACTGCATGCAGAAAAGGAAAATGTCAAAATAATCGCTGAAGATCATCAAAGTACAATTCAATAAATCACCAAACAAGGATATGGTCATGACTGAGATAAAAAAAAAGTGTGTCAGTTCAGTTTTGGTCTCATCCCAGAATAAGGAAACATCTGGAGTTATTTCTACTCAGACTTCCTTCCTGAACAGCTGCAGTAAATGTGTTCCATGGCAATCTGCGGGAGTAAAAAATAAACACTGTTTTGTATAAGCTGTGATATAATAAAAGAATTCAAACAACAGGATGATGCATGGGACAAATACAGATGTAGAAAGTCAAGAGCTGAGTGGGAATCTTACAAAGGCCAACTTAACATCAGTAAAAACATCAAGAGAAATGCCAAAGCAAAATACTTTGCTAACTAAAACCTTTCAAATGCAAACAAAAATAAACACATTTTGCCAGGGCGTTGATGAAATACCCAGCATCCTCAATGTAAAGCTCATTCATTAATATAAATTTACTACAAACAAGAAGCAATTGGCCAATCTCTTGAACACTAAGACATGTATGGCCCCAGCTGACCAATTGGTCTTCCAATCCTTGGCTCAATGGCCTCACTTGCTGGCAGTCAAGTGGACCCTCTTCAACTCCTCCCAGCATTAACAATCCATAGTAGTCCAGTGGTACCCTCCTTCCTAACTCCCTGCTGGTTCTATTTGTACTGGGAATGTCCCTCCAGTTTAACCCTTTTCACTGGAGCTGTGCACTGCAACCTGATTCCTCCTTACAACCTGCTTATACTAGCTGCACACAGCTGTATCAGTGGCTCTTTAAGATGCACACTTGTGGGCCAGCCAGTCAGCACAGCAGTTGGATTTCCACTTGCAACGCCAGCGACCCAGGTTTGGGAACAGACTCGGGCACCAGAGGGCTGGCCGAGGGGAGAAGGCTTCAGCAACTAACAATTGCTTGCCTTCTCCCGGGGGGATGAACGGTCCATAGCCCAGCTCTTGTTGACTTGTGGCAGAGGCTAGGGGAACAACAATGCATCAGGGGCCCCACCACATAGGGAGCATGACGGACGTGGGTGTGTGCCTTGACATCAGTGGCACACCATGCTCCCAGGGGAGAGAACAGGAAATGGAGCTCCCTGGATGGTCAGATGATGGTTGCCAGCCCCCACTACTGTGAAGCCCTGGACAGCCTGTGCCACCTCAGCAGCACTCTGGGCCGAGTTGAGAATAGTGTGTTGGCTGGCCCACACTGGCACCTTCCACCTTGAGGGGACCCATCTGGTGAAGAGTTATGCTGGGCTAACCAGGAAGGGCTGCAATGTGGGGTGGTATTTGTTGGAAGGGATAGAGTGCTGGCTGTGTCCTAGGTGACCCAAAGGTGTGGCCAGTCAGGGAGCATGGGAGAAGCAAAAAAAACAAACAAAGATGCACACTTGCCTCTGGGGCCAGAAGAGTGAAAGATAATAGGTTCTGATCCTACACCAGGGACTTGAGCTTATACCCAATACTGACATTGTAGCACAGCATTAAGGGGTGCTAAACTTTTGAAGTGCTGCCTCTCAGATGCAATGTTAAACCAATGTCCCTTCTCTGGTGATCGTGTAGGGGAAAGTTAAAGATACCATGGCATTGTATTATAAGAGTGGTGGATTTCCCCTTGGTCCTTACCAGTATTTCCACTGTCAGTAAAACAGATCTATGTAACCCACCCTCAAGGATGTATATGAAAATAACTTGTGCCAACTCAGTGTACTTATACTTGTCTGATTTAAAGAAGAAAAGCAGAGGTGGTGCTGGCACACTGTGTGGACAACTGTGGAGGAAGAAAAGGACCTGGAGGTCATATTGCATAAGTGTCAGAAACATGGCAGGCAGTGTGTGCCTGCTGTCAAGATATCCAGCAGAATGCTTGGGTTGCTGGGTTGCATCAAATGGTGGGTGACGAACAGCAGAGCAAGGAAAGTAAGTATGTCACTGTTCAAGGCCTTGGTCAGACCCCACTTGGAGTACTGTGTGCACTTCAGGGCTCCTCAGTAGAAAATACTCTATGCAGATGATGCAATCATTGATAAGAGTGGGAAAGATCAGGGAACCCTCACTCCAATTTTCCAATAAGATTTTGCAAACCTGCACAGCTAATTTACTTCACACAATCTGCTACTCAATATAAAAAAAAATAAAAAATTTATGTAGTTAGAAGCTTAGGGATGCTAAATTGTTCCATTAGGGTAGTGGGTAGTGAAGCTATTGATTTCGTTGATCTAGTTCAATGCACTGGTGTCATTCTGGACAGTTCTCTAACTTTTGAAAAAACACATCAATTATTTGGTAAAGTGCATTCATCAAAAACATGTCTCTCTTTATCAAATACAACAGTTTTTGTTACCCGAATCTTGATTTTTCCTAGCATCCAGTTATCTACTTCCATCACTAGAGCATGGCATTTTATGTTACTTGTGTGTGATCATACAATCTTATCTAAAATTAGAGTAAATTATAATTCAATATGTCATTAAATGCTGGTCTTCCTTTCAGTACTCACCACTGCGCCCTATATAAGAGGGCTGGTCTTTTATTTGAAGACAGAGTTAAAGGGACACTGTCAACCTGTTTTTCATCATATTATTTCTAGTTGAAACTCCACATTTTATGATTGCTTACCCTCTCTAAAATTCACTGATGTTGCTGTTTGTTTTGCCTGTCTCCTTGTTTAGTAGAACTGAAATGCATGGCAATGTATATTTATAAACAACCTTGTTTATGTTTACAATCCTGGTTCTGTTCTTACTGCAGACTTCCTGAGCATTAGAAACACACCCAAACAGTGCAGTCACTCATAAGGCAGTAACCTCCTAAACTCCCACTGCATCATGAGGGGCTAGACTGTTTTGTGGGTGTTCCTAAGTCCAGGAAAGATGCATTTGGAGTTGATCAAGGAATGTAAACAAACCTGTTTTGGTGTGATAACACCAGTATGTTGAGCAGTCTGTTTTTTACTTTTTTAAAGAAAATAAGAGTCAGAATAAAACTACCAGCTACATCAACAATCTTTACTGAATGTTGGCAATCATAAAATATGTTTTTTAAACTAGGGACACTGAGACCTAAGGGGGTTGACAGTGTCCCTTTAAATTCAAAATCAATATCTTTTTTAATGAGTTAAAACTGGGATGCTTGCTCACTTCCATCCTTTCATTAAAGTAATAATGCCCAACATGGTGGGTGTTATGCTGGGATAACATCCTCCCTTGGGTGGTTGGGCCCAAGGTAGCAAGCCAAGGGCGTTCAACACCCAAGACGAAATGTTATCTCAGCATAACACCCACCCAGGAGTGCATTATTCCTATTATAGAATGGCTCCTGTGTTAAAAAAAAAGAGATTAAAAAATACATTTTAAAGTATATGTTCCCTGTTTTTGTCAATGGAGAAATATACTTTCAAAACAGTAGTGCTGATTGACAGTCAGTAGGTGGAGCTGCTGTTACCATGGCTATGCAGTCTGCTACAGTAACCCTTCCTTCTCTGTGTTATCTGTCGCTGTGACACATCGTCGCTATCTCCCCCCCATGGTCATTTGTGATTTTGTACAGAGAGCCTGAAGTTTCAAGGAGAAATCCCTCCTTTTGATATGTGACCATAATGTCAAGGTTTTCAGTGAGTATGGAGTGGGGTACTGTAGGAGTTTCTAAAGGTCTCCCGGTAGTTTCTTGTGTTAAGTGTTTGTACTCCCAGGGGACCGCAAAATGAAAATACAATAGTAGCTGGAAAACCACACAGCCAGCTATCCGTCATGCTCGTTTGTGATTTCCGTTGCAAAGTCAAATGGTCAGGTGCCCCCATCTCAGTGCTACACTACTGCTTCAGACTTGCATTGCAGTTCTCCCAGTACACTTGTTGTTTGCTTTGTACCAGGAGATAGAAAATCAGTACAACAGATATGTATTGTGTTGTCTTGGGTGCAGAGCACCGATTCCAAGCAGGGCCGAAGTGGTGATGTTTAGCGAAGTGGTGAGTTCTGAAGATGGCTTTAGGGATGGCTGCAGAGTGATTCTTTTAAAAAACATTTCATACAGTCATTATTGTGGTCAGACTAGACCGGGATGTTATGCCAGGATAACATTCCGGCTGCAGTCCTCATCTGACCATTCAGGAAGCAGCATTCTTTCTTGCCATTGTATAATATTTCCTTTAAACCAAGTTAACAGATTTACCAGGTCTCAGGATGTTTATTTATTTATTTAGTTTTTGTTGACCGGGTAAGTACACTAGACAAATCCTGTCTATTTTCAGGCATGACCCGGGAGAGGGCGATACAGATAAATGCCAAATGACCTTGAACCAGATTAAGCTGTTGGTGGTATTTTGAGTGAATGAGGGAAATTTAGCCAGGACACCGGGGAAATTCCCCTACTCTTTACAATAAGTGCCATGGGATCTTTAACATCCACCTGAACTAATACCAATTCAGGCAGATGGGACCTTGGTTTAACATCTCATCTGTAAGATGGATATATATATAATAGTGGTGAGGTAGCACCATTATAGTTAGGTTTCAGTTGTCACTTCTATGTTAAACTCTAAAGTTTGCACGTTAATAACTTTGGACCTGTTCAACAGATTTGCCTGAAATTTGGTATGTGTGGTGGGGCATGGTAGATCACTTGATCTGCCAAATTTTGTTTTGGTCAGGCATATGGTCTTTGCTCACCAAAACGCTGAAAAATGCAAAGTTATCCATTTTTGGAGGCAGCTTTTGGGATTTTGGACGTGGCCCTGAGTGGCCATCATGTGGCATGCTCCTCTGCAAGATGGCTAGTTTGAAAGAGCTTTGGGTGCCGAACATGCCGCTTTTTGTTTGCTAAATAAATATTGTGTTGGTTCTGATTCTAGAACTCTGAGCTGAGTGGCTGTGTTTGAGAAGAGCTCCCAAAGCTAAGTGCTTTTTGATATAATTTTCAGTTTAAAAATTGTTTTGTTTTATGTAAATTTAGGTGATTGTGAAAGACAACCCTGTAGGCTCCAGGAAGATATAAAATTTGTGCGGTAGATATTCGTTGGAAGTCAGAAGGATCAACACATTTATTTAGTGCGATCTTTCTACTCTGATGTGTTAATTTTAATACTATTTTAATACTATAGTTTAAACCCTTTCTGTATGTGCCTTTGGTGGTGTCTGATATTGAGAACCTAAGTGTCATTTGTGGGTATCCTGTCTGTTTTGGTAGGTACTTTATTTTCTCTGTTAAACAACTGAGTATACCTGTTGCCTAATACTTTATAGTACATTGTATCTTTTGCTCAGTCTCTAATTTTTCTCTTCTTTCTCCAATGTTTTAGAACTGTTTAGTTATTGTGGCAGAGGTGTGATACTGTGTTCTTTCTTGCAGTTCAAGGTGCTTTTGGAACTGCTAATTTCTATTGGTTTAAACAATTACATTTTTCTTTTCTCTTTTAAAAAAAGCTACATCAACTTGGTATGTTGTCACCTGTTTGTTGTTGCTAAGTGGCAGATGTTTTTGCATTGTGCTCTGATTCTGTGATAGAATCTGTATTAGTAGAAGGTAGATTATTGTGATTGTAGTTACCTTTTGATTGTAAGGCTAAAGAGCTTAGATAGAAGTGTATGTATTTTCAAATATTATAGAGGAACAGTGGCAGGATTTTTTAGGACAGTAAATTAATAAAAAGGGAACTAGGAGAGCTTCAGTAGCAGACAAGTAGTGGAATTGCAGTATAATGTGGGGAGTGGTGCAATGCAGTGGCTGTGGGGCAGCCATATTCAGGCAGACCTTCTGGACACTGAAGTGCTGCCTATCTGCATGCATCTCTCTGGACTGTGGGATGAGGTAGCCAGACTCAGAGTGGAAGTAAACTGGGTCAGGAGTACCATCACCCTATCCAGGGACCACCCAGTCCAATGCAACTGCCTCAAAGGATGCCGAGACGAGGAGAACTTGGATGACAGTGGGCTCAGGGAGGGTTAGAGCGGTCAGGCAGAGGCACATCCCAGATCCTATTCCACTCAAGAACTCATATGCCACACTGGCAAATGAGGACAACCAAATGAGGTACCCAGAGAAGTGGAAGGAAAGGATGTAGAGGCTAGCAAGGAGGTGACCTCAGCGGGAAAGCAGTGGACCTCAGAGGAGGAGGAAGTGAATCCTGGTGGGGACTCCATCATAAGAGGATCCAGCTAGGAACACAGGAGGGGAGGACAGGAGGTGAGGTGCCTACCAGGTCCAGCAGCATGAAGGGATGGAAGGAAGATCCTGGGGATCACTGGGAGAGCAAGACAGGAGGGTGAGCTGGATGTCATTATCCACCTAGGTACTAATGACCTGGCAAATGGGGAGCCAAAGGAAGTTCAGGAAGAGTTTAGGAAACTGGGGAGGGGTCTCAAGCAAGTAGCTACTTCTGTCACTTTCTCGAAGTACTACCTGTGAGAGAGCAAGGGAGAGACATGGAGTGCATGCACCAGGAACTTTAACTCATGGTTGAAGAACTGGTGCTGTGAGGAAGGGTTTGGATTCATTGGTGACTGGGGACCCACCTGGAGGATGGAGGTTTGTTCAAGCCTGGACCTGCATCCATCCTGGAGAATCCAACACTCAATGATAAGTTTAAATGCTACATTGACAAGCATTTAAACTAGCAAAGGGGTGGCAGGCCAGCAAGGAGGGTACCTGCTTGCTCACCCCCACAGCTAGCAGTGGAACCAGTGAACCAGAGGAGGGCTATCTCTGCAAAGCAGTGTGCAAAAGATGGAGATTAGTGCCCAAGAGGTGGATAAGCAGAAAGGGGCAAAATTCAGCAGAAGGGCAGACAGCAAGAGAACCAGGGATAAATGACAACCAAGGAAGGGGCTGGAGTAGAACGGTGAGACAGTCTAGAGAGGTCAAATCATGGAAAGCCATGTGTGCAAATGCCAGGAGCCTTAGCAACAAGATGGAAGATCTGGAGGCTGTCATAGTGCAGTCAGACCTGGACATTGTGGCCATCACTGAAACCTGGTGTAATGATAACCACGACTGGGAGATGGCCATACCTGGCTACAACATATTCAGAAGAGACAGAGCAGGCAGGAAGGGAGGAGGTGGCACTCCATGTGACAAATGACATAAGGGCACAGAGATCCAGGAGGAACAAAATGGGAGAGATACTGTGGGTTAAGCTGGAAAGGAAAGGGGACAGCCATCGCTTGGGTGTGGTCTATAGACCACTAGCCAGGAGGAAGAAACAGATAGGGAGCTGATGCTAGCCATCCAAAGGATGGCAGACAAGGGTGAGGTAGTACTGGTTGGAGACTTCAATATTCCAGACATGGATTGGAGCATCCCAGCAGCAGCATCAACTAGGAGCAGATTTATCCTGGACTCCCTTCAGGGTGCCTTCCTCAAGCAACTGGTCATGGAACCAACTCGGCAGAAGGCAATACTGGACCTTGTGCTCACAAACAGGGACAGTGTGATGGGGGTAACAGTGGGGGAGCACCTAGGAAACAGTGACCACCAGTCATTGTGGTTTGAAATCACAGAAAGAGCAGAACCAAACCACACCAAAACACGTATCCTGGATTTTAGGGGGGCAGACTTTGGGAAAATGGGGAGATACTTGAAAGAGGCATTAAGGGAATGGGACAGGAATCAGGGGTTGAGGAACAGTGGGCAGTATTTAAATGGGATTACAGAACAACAGAATTATGTATTAAGCAGGTTAGCAAGAGGAAAGGAAGAGGAGACCATTATGGTTTTCCAAAGAGGTAGCAAAGAAAGTGAAAGCCAAAAGATTGCATTCAGGCAATACAAAAGACACAGGCAGAAGGGGATAGGGAGAAGTACCAGGAGAAGCAAAGGGAGGCAGGGAGGTCAGTAAGGAAGCCAAAGCTCAGACAGAAGAACACATTGCAAAATCAGTGGGTAGAGGGACAAAACCTTTTACAGGTACATAAGTGAAAAAGAAAGACAAAGGAGAGATAGTGAGACTGAAGGGGAGGATGGTGGCGCGTGGAGGATGACAACAGTAAAGCTGACATATTGAACAGGTATTTCTGCTCAGTCTTTACTGAGGAAGAGGAGGGTAATGGGTCTGAAGGGAGTACAAGGGGTGAGAATGGTGCAGAAATGGACACAAGTCCCTTTACACGAAAGGGTCCTGAAGGAACTGGAAGTAATAAGAGTTGATAAAGCAATGGGGCCAGATGGGGTGTACCCAGGGTCCTAAAGAACTAAGAAGTGGTGGCTGAACCTCTGGCTATCCTGTTTAGCCGATCACTGGAAACAGAGGAGGTACCCAAAGACTGGAGGACAGCAGATGTAGTCCCCTTATACAAAAGTAGGAACAAGAGGAAGCAGGGAACTACAGACCAGTCAGCCTCACCTTGGTAGTGGGAAGATCATGGAAGCACTACTGAAGGAGAGATTGGTGGAACATCTGGTTGTCAATGGACTACAGGACCCAAGGCAGCATGGTTTCACCAGGGGGAGGTCATGTCAGACCAACCTCATTGAATTTTTTGACTGGGTGACTAGGGAGGTGGATCAGGGGAGGGCTGTGGACATGGCCTAGCTGGACTTCAGCAAGGCCTTTGACACTGTGCCACATAGAAGACTATTACACAAACTGGGGAATATGGGTGAGGGCAGGACAGTAGTGTGGTGGGTAGGTAACTGGCTGGGAGGCAGGACATACAGGATGGTGATAAATGGCTGTCACTCCACAGAGGGAAGAGTGACCAGTGGGGTACCACAGGGATCAGTGCTGGGACCGGTCCTATTCAACATCTTCATCAGTGACATGGTGCAGGACCTAGAAGGCAGAATTTCACTGTTCGCTGATGACACAAAGCTCTGTAACAGAGTAGACACACCAGAGGTGTAGACAGAATGAGACGACCTGCAGAAACTTGAAGAATGGTCAGGGGTTTGGCAGTTGAAATTCAATGCAAAGAAGTGCAAGATAATGCATATGGGGCACAAAACCCTGGCACAATATATCAGTTGGGGTGAGGAAATAGCATGCACCAAGCAGGAAAGGGATCTTGGGGTTATCATCTCTGATGACCTCAAAGGTGAGGAAACAGTGTGACAAGGCAGCAGGTATAGCAAATAGGATGCTGGGATGTATAGGCAGGCATCACCAGCAGGAAGGGAGGTCATAATTCCGCTATACAAGACACCTAGTAGAGGCCCCACCTGGAGTACAGTGTACAGTTCTGGAGACCATACCTTCGTAAGGACATATACAGGGTAGAGAAGGTTCAGAGGAGGGCAACAAAGATGGTGCATGGATTGCATCACAAGTCCTATGAAGACAGGTTGAAGGAACTGAACATGTACTCCCTAGAGGAGAGGAGTGAGAGAGGGGATATGATAGAGACATACAAGTATCTTACAGGGAGGAACAGGGTGCAGGAAAACACTATTTTTAAGCGAAAAAGATGTTCCAGGACTAGAGGTCATGGGATGAAGCTGGAGGAAGGACGATTCAGAGGAAACGTGAGGAAGAATTTCTTCACAGAACGGGTGGTGGACAAGTGGAACACCCTGCCAGAGGAAGTGGTGGGGGCTGAAACAATCACGGGATTTAAGAATGCATGGGATAGACATAAAGGAATTCTGGAGGTCAGGGGTAAGGGGCAACAGACTTCTAGGAAAACAAACTGAACTTACAAGCTCAAATGGGCAGACTGGATGGGCCATAGGCCCTTATCTGCCAACACTGTCTATGTATCTATGTATCTATGTATCTATATTGAGGCATTCAAAAGTTATGCCAGTTTTAAGTTCCCATTATAAGTCAACGGGAACATTTATATGTATGTTTTGTGAACAAAGAATGGGGTTCTGGTCATCTGGTCCCACCTGGTGATCAAAGAATTTGCAGCCTCACTGTTCAAGAATCTTTGTCCCTGAGAATTTTAAAAATTCTTTCATCTCGATGTCATGGATGTAGTTTTCAGTCATTGTGTGTGTTAACTGTTCATCTTGTTTTTAAACTTCCAATCGGAAAAACACAAATATCTCAGCTCAGGGGTCACTTCTGAAGTAAAACTTGGATGGGTTTTACTCAGGGGACTCCGATCCATCAAGTCATGCTTTTGGTATCATAAAAATTGGTCAAAAAATAGAGTTATAAGCTTTTAAAATCTTAATTTGCGTCTCGCTAACGATCTTTGATCACGAGCCTGCAAATTCTTTGATCGTGAGGTCTCTGTTCACGATCTTGCATTGAGAGGTAAAAACACAAATATCTTAGCTTAGGGGAAGGCTAGGGACACAAATGAGGGTGGGTTTTGCTCAGGAGGCTTCATTCCATCGAGCCATGACATTTGTTCGCTTCAAATAGGTGAAAAAATTGCGTTTCACCATTTTGTATTCTTTGATCGCGAGCATGCAATTTCTTTGACCGCGAGCCTGCAAATTCTTTGATCACAAGATTCTTTGATCGTCACCGTGCATTGCGAGCGAGGGACAAGATGGCCAAATTAAAAGCTGAATTTTCTCAGCCCAGGCATGGTGCTCCGTTCTGTTGAACCATGGAGGTGGTTTACCACAGTTCCTTGTATTTTGTGAATTACAACATTTTTTATTCTTTGATCATGAGCCTGCAAATTCTTTGATCACGAGCCTGCAAATTCTTTGATCGCGAGATTCTTTGTTCATGATTATGCATCGCGAGTGAGGAACGAGATGGCTGGATTTAAAAATCAATTTTCTCAGCCCACGGGTGCCCTTGGATGTCAAATGATGGTAGGTTTTGCTCAGGGGGCGTTGTTCTATTGAACCATGGCAGTGGTTTACCGCAAGTCCTTCAATTTTTGTATTTATAGCATATTTTATTCTTTGTTCATGAGCCTGCAAATTCTTTGATCACAAGCCTGCAAATTCTTTAATTGCAAGATTCTTCGATCGCCATTTTTGATTGTGAGGGAAGGACAAGATGGACAGATTTTTTATAATGGAATAGATAGGGAAATTTTACCAATTTTTAACATTGAATATCTTGGAAATGGTTTGGTCTTTTTACTTGAAATTTGGAGGGTGCTTATGGCATGTCCTGTGGATGTAAATTGCAGTGTTTACATGTCAGAAAATATTTTTTTGGTGGAGATATGGTGTGGTGCAGCTTGCATTCTCTGGACAGCGTTTTGCTTGTGGGGGTGGCTTGAAACTGATAGGATACCTAGCCTTACTGTCATGGATGTAGTTTTAAGTCATTGTGTGTGTTAAATGTCAACAGGTGTGGAACTGTGCCACTCTGATGAATGAACATTTCAAACTTTGACATGTTATATCTCAGACACAGCTTAGACTTTTTACTTGAAATTTGGTGGGTGTTGACGACATGTCCTGTAGATGTTAATTGCATTGTTTATCTGTCGGACAATAAATTTTTTCAGAGATATTGTGTGGCACAGTTTATGTTTTACAGACATCATTTTCTATTGTTCTACAACATTAGCATTTGTTTGGTGGCTGGCCTTGGTGTTGTCAATCTACTTTTTAGTCATTAGGTGTGTAATGTGGCCTGACACTTACAAGCTGGTGGGAGCGAGAAGCCCTACCAACTTGTGCAACTTTCTACTTTTCTATTATTTCTTAAAAAGTAAGGAAATTCTATGCAAAAATACTTCTTTAATTTATCAGTTAGGATTATTCTACAGTCACAAAAGTGAGGAAATTTGACGTTAGGGTACCCACCCCTTGCACCCCACCCTGCCCCCACCAACAGGCATTGGGGTGTGCATTGGGGTCATCTGCCCTAACTCTCACCCCATTCTCCTACACTGCACCACCTCAGCTTGTTTACACATGGGATGGGGTGAGAGTTAGGGCCGATGACCCCAACACCCCCCAATGCCTGTTGTTATGGGTGTGGTGGGGTGCAGTGGAGTGCAAGGGGGTGGGAACCCTAATGTTGAATTTCCTCACTTTTGTCACTGTTGAATAACCCTAACATGCATTAACAAAGCTTTTTGCATAGAATATATATCTATATATATATTTTTTTTAAACCTGGACCAGGCTTTCTCAAAACCTGTTACATGATTTAATAATATCTAGTATACTTTTTTAATTCTATAAGCATCATTCATTAAATTTATCCATATTTTATAATCCGGTGGTATTGCATTTTTTCAATTTTTCAAAATCCCTTTGTGTGCAGTAATTGTTCCTATTCTAATTATTTTCAGTTTATTTATTTTTACACTATGCATACCATGTGATAGTAGGAGAGTGAGATTATCTCTTTTAAGCTTTATTCTTGTAATTTGAGATAAGGTATTTATTATTTTGGTTCAATATGTGTCCAAACATTTACATTTGGCCATCATATGTTCCAGTGTAGCATTCTGCTTCTTACATCTGGGACATCGATTGGAGCAATTTTTTATTCATTAAATTTAATCTATGAAGTGTATAATATGTTCAGTGGATTATATTAAAATATATTTGCAATAATTTTGCAGAAATAATACCCAAATCATTTAAATTTAATACTTGTGACCATTGATTATCAGTAATTGATTTGTTAAATTTGTTCTGCCACTTATCTTTTAATGCTTGTAAATTATCTTGTGTTTTGTAATATTAAAGTGCATATTCTGGATAGTAGTTTACTTTTGTTTATTTGATTAATAGTTTGTTCTAGCATTGTTTCCCCCCCGGGGTTTACTTTGTAAATCTCAGTTATTTCTAATATATTCTCTTACCTGTAAGTATCTGAAAAAACAATTTTGACTTAGTTTATATTTAGTTTTAACAGTCTCAAATTCTATTAGCCCATTTTCATTAAATAAATCTGATATTTCCTTTATACCTTTTATATCCCAGCCCTTAAAGCCTAAGTCTGTTGTGGCTGAGGCAAAATTATTATTTAAATAGATTGGGGTATGTATTGATATATTATTAGTTGTTTTAGTTAATTTAAGAACTTTCTCCCACATAGTTCAAGTTGTTAAGGTTGAAACACAAATATTTCTTTTTGTTTCCAGTGGCTTCCTGTATACAACAAATATTTCATCTTTTCAAAAACTGCGTTTTTACTTTCTATTTTGTGTAGCTGCCAATAAGTCTTTTTGTTTAAACCAATCAAGTGTGATAACTACTGTATGTGTGCTGCATAATAGTACCATCTAAAGTTCGGTAGAGCCAATCTACCTTGCTCCTTTGGGATATAAAGTTTTTATAACTTCAGTCTGGGTTTTTTCCTCTCCACAAAAACTTACAGATAATGGTCTAGGGATTTAAAAAATTTGTCATTGATTTTTATTGGGATGTTTTGAAAATAAAATAAATACTTTGGAAGTATATTCATTTTTATTACATTAGTTCTCCTAAGCAAGGTTATTGGTAGTGATTCTCAATTTTGTAATTCTTTTTGAGTTTTATCCTGTAGTTGTTCAAAATTATTATAAAACAGGTTTGAGTATTCTTAACAAATGGGGGTTGATGAGATTCAAACGCAGGTCTTCAGGTTTGCACTTCAGTGCCTTTAACCACTAAGCTATACTGTTTGCATACATATGGCTTGCTTGTACTTCAGTACAAATCTGCATACATCTGCACGTATGTGGCATGTTTATAGCAACTGATATACTTGTTTAGTTTTCTTGTCCTCCCATTTCAGCTCCACAGGTGAGCAGTAGCACACATATCAAAGGAAACACATGTGTTTCTTCCCACCCCAATTACTTCTGTCTGGCATCTACTCCTACTATTTGCTCTCCATAGTTTTGAATGCCAGCACGCCTCTCCCCCGAAGAACAACTAAGTCTGGGGGGGTGGCAGCTGGTAAAGGAAAAAGGAGGCAGCACCGGGGCAAATTTCCCTAACAGAAAAGACACTCAAAATATGGAAAACAGGTAAATGCCTCTTGCATCTGTACCATTAGAAAGGAGAGAGGAGGCCATAGGTCAGCACAAAGCTGAAAGCAACATGGTAGCATAACACCATTATAAATGGAATTCCAAGGACAACAGGAAAAAGCTCATAATCATTATGGACTCCATGATTTCAGTGTGGATCCCAACCTGTGCAGAAAGGAGCGGGCTGATGTGCAGGTCATATGTCTCCCAGGAGCATCCACGTGAAGGGACACTGATTGAATGATCAGCATAATTCAAAGGGAAGTTATAGGATCTTACATCCTGGTCCACCTAGGGACCAATGACCTTGCTAGCCAGCTGGTAGAGGAGGTTAAGGAGCACATTGCCCAACTCAGAAAGAAATTGGTTCCTTTTTGTCCAGCATTGCCTTCTCAGAGGTTCTGTCTGTTTGGGAAAAGGGGAAAAAACAGGCAGAAAATCAAAGAGAAGGAGACAAGTGAGCTCAATGCATGGCTCAAAGACTTGTACCTCACCATTGGGCATAACTTCATCTGAAACTGGGATAAATTCTGGGAAACTGAGTTCTTCAAATTTGATGGCCTCAACCTGACTAAGGAGTGGGTTAGGGCACTGGGCCAAAAATTTAGTCCATGCAGGGCATTTTAACTAGCAGATGGGGAGAAGACAGCAGCTCTAGGAGTAGCACATGTAGAGCCTCCCATCTCTCTCCCTCCAGCTAGCACTGCCATCACTGAGCATGAGTCTGTCTGACCCACAGACCACCACCACTGGGAATGATGTTAGCCACTGCCACAGTGCAGTCTATCTGACCCCCGGACCACCACCACCGGGACTGTAAGACAATGCCATCATGCCTCTGTCTGTCCCCAGACCACCACCATCGGGACTGATGTTTGCCATTGCCACCACTGAGCATGAGTCAGTCTGACCCCCGAACCACCAGCATCGGGATTGACGTTATCCACTGCCACCACTGAACATTACTCTGTCTGACCCCTTGACCACCACTGGGACTGAAGTTAGCCACTGCCAAACTGCCACCATGAATCTCTCTGACTCCCGTACCACCACCACCAGGACTGATGTTAGCCACTTCCACCTTGAGTGTGTCTGACCCATGAACCACCACCACCACCGGGACTGATATTAGCCACTGCCATCACTGAGCATGAGTCTATCTGACCCACGGACCACACCACTGACACTGATGTTAGCCACTACCACCATGAGTCAGTCTGAACCCCGGACCACCACCACCGGAACTCATGTTAGCCACTACCACCACTGAGCATGAATCTGTCTGACCCCTGGACCACCACCACCAGGACTGATGTTATCCACTGCCACCACTGCGACCATGAGTTTGTCTGACCCCCAGACCACCACCATAGAACTGATTTAAACCACTGCCACCACTACCACAATGAGTCTGTCTGACCCCAGACCACCACCACCGGGACTGATGTTAGCCACTGTGACCATAAGTCTGTCTGACCCCCAGACCACCACCATTGTGACTGATGTTAGCCACTACCATCACTGCCATGAGTCTTTCTGACCCCAGACCACCACCACCAGGACTGATGTTAGCTGCTGCCACCACTGAGCATGAGACTCACTGACCCCTGGACCACCGCCACCAGGACTGATGTTAGCCACTGCCACCATGAGCCTGTCTGACCCATGGACCACCACCACTGGTACTAATGTTAGCCACTGCCACCATGAGTCTGTCTGACCACCAGACTACAACCACCGGGATTGATGTTAGCCACTGCCACCACTGAGCATGAGTCTGTCTGACCCCAGGACCACCACCATTGGGACTGATGTTAGCCACTGCCACATGAGCCTCTTTGGCGCTAGACCACTACCACCACCAGGACTGATGCTAGCCACTGCCACCATGAGTCTATCTGACCCACGGACCAAAACCACTATGACTGATGCTAGCCACTGCCACCACTGAGCATGAATCTGTCTGAGCCCTGGACCACCACCACTGGGACTGATGTAAACCACTGCCACCACTGAGCATGAGTCTGTCTGACACCCAGACCACCAACACCACAGGGACTTATGTTAGTCACTGCCACCACTGCCACCATGAGTCTGTCTGACCCACGAACCACAACCACCGGGACTGATGTTAGCCAATGCCACCATGAGTATGTCTGATCCCCAGACCACCACCACTGGAACTGATGTAAGCCACTGCCACCACTGAGCATGAGTCTGTCTGACACCCAGACCACCAACACCACAGGGACTTATGTTAGCCACTGCCACAATGAGTCTGTCTGACCCACGGACCACAACCACTGGGACTGATATTAGCCATAGCCACTACTGAGCATGAGTCTGTCTGACCACAAGACCACCACCACCAGGACTAATGTTAGCCAATGCCACCACTGCCACAATAAGCCTGTCTGACCCTCAGACCACCACCACCAGGAATGATGTTGGCCACTACCACCACTGCCACCATGAGTCTCTCTGACCCCCAGACCACTGCCACCACTGAGCATGAATCTGTCTGAGCCCTGAACCACCACCACTGGGACTGATGTTAGCCAATGCCACCATGAGTCTGTCTGACCCCCAGACCACCACCACTGGGAATGATGTTGGCCACTACCACCACTGCCACCATGAGTCTGTCTGACCCCCAGACCACCACCACTGGGACTAATGTTAGCCACTGCCACCATGAGTCTGTCTGACCCCCAGACCATCAAAACTGGGACTGATGTTAGCCACTGACACCATTGAGCATGAGTCTGTCTGACCCCCAGACTACCACCACCAGGACTGATGTTAGCCACTGTCACCATGAGTCTCTCTGACACCCAGACCACCACCACCGGGACTGATGTTAGTCGCTGCCACGATGAGTCTGTCTGACCCTCGGAGCACCCCCACTGGGACTGATGTTAGACACTGCCACCACTGCCACCATGAGTCCATGTGTCCCAGGACCACCACCACCAGAACTGATGTTGGCCACTACCACCATGAGTCTGTCTGACCTTTGGACCTCCACCATCGGGACTGATTTTAACCACTGCCACCACTGAGCATGAGTGTATCTGACCCTGGACACACCACTGGGACTGAGTTTAGCTACTACCACCATGAGTCTGTCTGACCCCCGGACCACCACCAGTACTGATGTTAGCTACTGCCACCTCTGCCACCATAAGCCTGTCTGACCCCCAGACCACCACCACCAAGACTGATGTTAGCCACTGCCACCATGAGTCTGTCTGACCCCTGGACCACCACCATCTGGACTGTTAGCCACTGTCACCATGAGTCTGTTGGATCCCCAGACCACCACCATCGGGAATGATGTTTGCCACTGACAACAGTGAGCATGAGTCTGTCTGACCACCGGAATACCACCACCGGGACAGATGTGACCCTCTGCCACCTCTGCAACCATGAGAATGTCTGACTCCAGGACAACCACCACCATGTCTGATGTTAGCCACTGCCACCACTGAGCATGACTCTGTTTGACCAATGGGCCACCACCACAGGGACTGATGTTAGCCACTCTCACCATGAGTCTCTCAACACCAGGACCACCACCACCGGAACTGATGTTAGCCACTGCCACCATGAGTCTGTCTGACCCCCAGACCACCACCACTGGGTCTGATGTTAGCCACTGCCACCACTTACCTTGAGTTCATCTGACCACTGGGCCACCATCACTGAGACAGATGTTAGCCACTGCCACCACTGAACATGAGTCTGTCTGACCCCCAAATAACCACTACCGGACTGATGTTAGCCACTGCCACCACTGCCACCATGAGTCTGTCTGTCCCCAGTCCACCACCACCAGGACTGATGTTAGCCACTGCCACCATGAGTCTCTCTGACCCCTGGACCACCAGCAATGGGAATGACATTAGCCACTGCCACCACTGAGCATGAGTCTGTCTAACCCCCGGACCACACCACCGGGACTGATGTTAGCCACTACCAACATGAGTCTGTCAGATCCCCAGACCTCCACTATCGGGACTGATGTTTGCCACTGACACCAGTGAGCATAAGTCTGTCTGAACCCCGGAATACCACCAACAGGATTGACGTGAGCCACTGCCACCTCTGCAACCATGAGAATGTCTGACTCCAGGAAAACCACCACCATGACTGATATTAGCCACTGCCACCACTGAGCATGACTCTATCTGACCCACGGGCCACCACCACAGGGACAGATGTTAGCCACTGCCACTACTAAGCATGAGTCTGTCTGACCCCTAGACCACCACTACCAGACTGATGTTAGCCACTGCCACCATGAGTCAGTCTGTTCCCAGTCCACCACCACCAGAACTGATGTTAGCCACTGCCACCATGAGTCAGTCTGACCCCTGGACCACCACCAATGGGAATAATGTTAGCCACTGCCACCACTGAGCATGAGTCTGTCTAACCCCCGGACCACACCACCAGGACTGATGTTAGCCACTACTACCATGAGTCTGTCTGACCCATGGACAACCACCACCAGAACTGATGTTAGCCAATGCCACATCCACCACCATGAGTCTGTCTAACCCCCAGACCACCACCACCGGGACTGATGTTAGCCACTGTCACAATGAGTCTCTCTGACTCCCAGACCACCACCACCGAGACTGAAGTTAGCCACTGCCACCATGAGTCTGTCTGACCCTTGGACCACGACCACTACTGGGACTGATGTTAACCACTGCCACCACTGACCATGAGTCTGTCTGACTCCAAGACCACCACCACCACCGGGACTGATGTAAGCCACTGCCACCACTGCCACCATGAGTCTGTGGGTCCCAGGACAACCACCACCAGGACTGATGTTGGCCACTACCACCATGAGTCTGTCTGACCTTTGGACCACCCAACCATCAGGACTGATGTTAGCTACTGCCACCACTAAGCATGAGTCTGTCTGACCCCCAGACCACACCACTGGGACTGATGTTAGCCACTACCACCATGAGTCTGTCTGACCCCCAGACCACCACCACTGGTACTGATGTAAGCCACTGCCACCTCTCCCACTGTGAGTCTGTCTGACCCCCATAACAGCACTGCCAGGACTGATGTTAGCCACTGCCACCACTGAGCATGACTCTGTCTGACCCCTACACCACCACCACCAGGACTGATGTTAGCCACTGCCACCACTGCCACCATGAATCTATCTGACCCCCTTACCACCACCACCAGCACTGATGTTATCACTGCCACCATGATTCTGTCCCAGCCCCGTAACTCCCTATCACCGGGACCAGTAGGCACTGCCACCACTGAGCAGTAGTCACTGTCTGACCCCCGTACCACCACCACCAGGTCTGATGTTAGCCACTGCCACCACTGAGCATGAGTCTGTCTGACACCCAGACCACCACCACTGGGACTGATGTTAGCCACTGCCACCACTGAGCATGAGTCTGTATGACCCCCGTTCCACGATCACTGGGACTGATGTTATCCACTGCCACCAATGCCACCATGAGTCTGTCTGACTCCCAGACCACCACCACCAGAATAGATGTTAGCCTAAGTGACCATTATCACCGTGAGTCTGTCTGACCCCAGGACCACACCACTGGGACTGATGTTAGCCACTACCACCATGAGTCTGTCTGACCCCTGGACAACCACCACAAGAACTGATGTTAGCCCCTGCCTCCTCTGCCACCATAAGTCTGTCTGACCCCTGGACCACCACCACTGGGACTGATGTTAGCCACTGCCACCACTGAGCATGAGTCTGTCTGACTGTCAGACCACCACCACCGGGACAGATGTTAGCCACTGCCACCACTGCAACCATGAGTCTTTCTGGCCCCTATAAAACCACCACTGCTACTGATGTTAGCCACTGCCACCACTACCACCATGAATCTGTCTGACCCCCCTTATCACCACCACCAGAACTGATGTTAGCCACTGCCACCACTGAGCATGAGTCTGTCTGACCCCCGAACCACCAGCACCAGGACTGATGTTAGCCACTGCCACCACTCAGCATTAGTCTGTCTGATCCCCAGACCACCACCACCAGGACTGATGTTAGCCACTGTCATCTTGAGTGTGTCTGACCTCCGGACCACCACACCTGGTACTGATATTAGCCACTGCCATCACTGAGCATGAGTGTATCTGACCCACGGACCACACCACTGGCACTGATGTTAGCCACTACCACCATGAGTTTGTCTGAAAAATGGACCACCACCACTTGGACTGATGTTAGTCAGAGCGACCACTGAGCATGAGTCTGTCTGACCCCAGGACCACCACCTCGAGGAATGATGTTATCCACTGCCACCACTGCCACCTTGAGTCTGTCTGACCCCAGACCAACACCACCAGGACTGATGTTAGCCACTGCCACTACAACCACCATGAGTCTGTCTGACCCCCGGACCACCACCACCACTGGGACTGATGTTAGCCACTGCCATCATAAGTCTATCTGACCCCATAACCACCACCACCATGAATGATGTTAGCCACTGCCACAACTGCCACCATAAGTCTTTCTGACCCCCAGACAACCACCACCAGGACTGATTTTAGCCACTGCCACCATGAGCCTCTCTGATGCTCAGACAACCATCACCGGGACTGATGTTAGCCACTGCCAACATGAGTCTGTCTAACTCCTGGACCACCACCACCGGGACTGATTTTAGCCACTGCCAGCACTGAGCATGAGTCGGTCTGACCCCTGGACCACCACCACAGGGATTGATGTTAGCCACTGCCACCATGTGTCTGTCCGATCCCTGATCCACCACCACTGGGAGTGATGTTAGCCCCTGTCACCAAGAGTATGGCTGACCCCCAGACCACCACCACCACCACTGGAACTGATGTAAGCCACTGCCTCCTCTGAGCATGAGACTACCTGACACCCAGACCACCACCACCGGGTCTGTTGCTAGTCACTGCCACTAATGCCACCATGAGTCTGTCTGCCCAAGGACCACCACCACTGGGACTGGAATTAGCAACTGCCACCATGGTCTGTCCTAGATCCCGGTTCACCATCACCAGGACTGATGTTAGCTTGCTGCACACCTTGGTGTGTCTGACCCCAGAGCACCACCACGGGACTGGAGGTTAGCCACAGCACCACACCGAAACATGACTCTGCCCTGACCCCCCAGACCACCACACACCAGGACTCACGTTAGCCACTGCCACCACTGAGCATGAATCTGTATGAACCACAGTCCACCACAACTGAGACTGATGTTAGCCACTGCCACAATGAGTCTCTCTGACCCCCAGACCACCACCACTGGGACTGAAGTTAGCCACTGCCACCTTGAGTCTGACTGACCCCTGGACCACCACCACCACCTCTGGAACTGATGTGAGCCACTGCCACCACTGAGCATGAAGCTCTCTGACCCCCAGACCACAACCACCACTGGGACTGATGTAAGCCACTGCCACCATGAGTCTGTGGGTCCCCAGACCACCACCACCAGGACTGATGTTGGCCACTGCCACCATGAGTCTGTCTGATCTTTGGACCACCACACCATCAGGACTGATGTTAGCTAGTTCCACCAATAAGCATGAGTCTGTCTGACCCCCAGACCACACCACTGTGACTCATGTTAGCCACTACCACCATGAGTCTGTCTGACCCCCAGACCACCACCACTGGTACTGATGTTAGCCACTGCCACCTCTGCCACCATGAGTCTGTCTGACCCAAATAACACCTCCTCCGGGACTGATGTTAGCCACTGCCACAACTGAGCATGAGACTGTCTGATCCCTACACCACCACCACCAGGACTGATGTTAGCCACTGCCACCACGGCCACCATGGATCTGTCTGACCCCCTAACCACAACCACCAGGACTGATGTTAGCCACTGCCACCATGAGTCTATCTGACCCCCGTAACTCTACCACTAAGACTAATGTTAGGCACTGACACCACTGAGCATTAGTCTGTCTGACCCCTGGACCATCACCACCAGGTCTGATATTAGCCACTGCCACCACTGAGCATGAATCAGTCTGACCCCCATTCCATGGTCACCAGGACTGATGTTATCCACTGCCACCACTTTCACCATGAGTCTGCCTGACCCCTGGACCACACCACTGGGACTTATGTTAGCCCCTACCACCATGAGTCTGTCTGACCCCTGGACAACCACCACCACAACTGATGTTAGCCCCTGCCACCTCTACCACCATGAGTCTGTCTGACACCTGGACCACCACCACTGGGACTGATGTTAGCCACTGCCATCACTGAGCATGAGTCTGTCTGACCGTCAGACCACCAAAACCAGGACAGATGTTAGCCACTGTACCACTGAGCGTGAGTCCGTCTGATCCCTAGACCACCACTGCTGGACTGATGTTAGCCACTGCCACCATGAGTCTGTCTGTCCCCAATCCACCACCACCAGGGCAGAAGTTAGCCACTGCCACCATGAGTATGTCTGACCCCTGGACCACCACCAATGGGAATGATATTAGCCACTGCCACCAGTGAGCATGTCATCAACCTCTGGACCACACCACTGGGACTGATGTTGTCCCACTACCACCATGAGTCTGTCTGACCCTGGACCACCACCAGAACTGATGTTAGCCCCTGCCACCTCTGCCACCATGAGTCTGTCTGACCACCAGACCACCACCACGGGGACTGAAGTTAGCCACTGCCACCATGAGTCTGTCTGACCTTGGAACTCCACCACTGGGACTCATGTTAGCCACTGCCACCACTGAGCATGAGTCTGTCTGGCCCCTACACCACCACCACCAGGACTGATGTTAGCCACTGCCACCATGAGTCTGTCTGACCCCCGTAACTCTTGCACCAGGACTAATGTTAGGCACTGCCACCACTGAGCATTAGTCTGTCTGAGCCCTGGACCACCACCACCAGGTCTGATGTTAGCTACTGCCACCACTGAGCATGAGTCTGTCTGACACCCAGACCACCACCACCGGGACTGATGTTAGCCACTGCCACCACTGAGCATGGGTCTATCTGACCCCCATTCCATGATCACCGGGACTGATGTTATTCACTGCCACCATGAGTCTGTCTGACCCACAGACCACCAACACCAGAAATGATGTTAGCCACTGCCACCATGAGTCTGTCTGACCCCCGTAACTCTACCACCAGGACTAATGTTAGGCACTGCCACCTCTGAGCATTAGTCTGTCTGACCCCCGGACCACCACCACCAGGTCAGATGTTAGCCACTGCCACCACTGAGCATGAGTGTGCCTGGCCCCTGTTCCACAATCATTGGGATTGATGTTATCCACTGTCACCAATGCCACCATGAGTCTGTCTGACCCCCAGTCCACCACCACCAGTACTGATGTAAGCCTATGCGACCATTACCACCATGAGTCTGTCTGACCCCTGGACCACCACCACTGGGACTGATGTTAGCCACTGCCACGACTGAGCATGAGTCTGCCTGACTGTCATACCACCACCACCGGTACAGATGTTAGCCACTGCCACCACTGCCACCATGAGTCTTTCTGACCCCTGTAAAACCACCACCGCTACTGATGTTAACCACTGCCACCACTACCACCATGAATCTGTCTGACCCCCTTACCACCACCACCACCAGGACAGATGTTAGCCACTGCCACAATGCAGTCTGTCTGACCCCCAGACCACCGCCACCGTGACTGAAGTTTGCCACTGCCACCACTGAGCATGAGTCTGTCTGACCCCCGAACCACCAGTACCGGGACTGATGTCATCCCCTGCCACCACTGAGCATTAGTCTGTCTGACCCCCGGATCACCACTGGGACAGATGTTAACCACTGCCATCACTGCTACCATGAGTCTCTCTGACAACCGGATCACCACCACCAGGACTGATGTTAGACACTGCCACCTTGTGTGTCTCTGACCCCCAGACCACCACTATCGTACTGATTTTAGCCACTGCCACCACTGCCAATATGAGTCTGTCTGTCCCCAGTCCACCACCACCAGGACTGATGTTAACCACTGCCACCATGAGTCTGTCTGACCCCTGGACTACCACCAATCAGAATAACATCAGCCACTGCCACCACTGAGCATTATTCTGTCTGTCAGACCACCACCACCGGTACAGATGTTAGCCACCACCACCACTGCCACCATGAGTCTTTCTGAGCCCTGTAAAACCACCACCACTACTGATGTTAGCCACTGCCACTACTACCACCATGAATCTGTCTGACCCCCTTGCCACCACCACCACCAGGACTGATGTTATCCACTGTCACAATGCAGTCTGTCTGACCCCTGGACCACCACCACTGTGACTGATGTTTGGCACTGCCACCACTGAGCATGAGTCAGTCTGACCCCTGAACCACCAGCACCAGGACTGATGTTAGCCACTGCCACCACTGAGCATTAGTCTGTCTGACCCCCAGATCACTACCGGGACCGATGTTAGCCACTGTCACCACTGCTACCATGAGTCTCTCTGACCACAGGACCACCACTACCCAGACTGATGTTAGCCACTGCCACCTTGTGTGTGTCTGACATCCGGACCACCACATCTGGGACTGATATTAGCCACTGCCATCACTAAGCATGAGTCTATCTGATCCAGTGACCACACCAATGGCACTGATGTTAGCCACTACCACCATGAGTTTGTCTGAAACCTAGACCACCACCACCAGGACTGATGTTAGCCACAGCCACCACTGAGCATGAGTTTGTCTGACCCCAGGACCTCCACCACCAGGACTGATGTTAGCCACTGCCACCACAGAGCATGAGTCTGTCTGATCCCAGGACCACCACCTCCGGGAATGATGTTATCCACTGCCACCACAACCACCATGAGTCTGTCTGACACCCATACCACCACCACCGGGACTGTTAGCCACTGCCATCATAAGTCTATCTGACCCCCCGACCACCACCACCAAGAATGGTGTTAGCCACTGCCACCACTGCCACCATAAGTCTTTCTGACCCCTGGACCACCACCACCCAGACTGATGTTAGCCACTGCCACCATGAGTCTGTCTAACCCCCGGACCACCACCACTGGGACTGATTTTAGCACTGCCAGTACTGAGCATGAGTCTGTCTGACCCCGGACCACCACCACAAGGATTGATGTTAGCCACTGCCACCATGTGTCTGTCTGACCCCTGAACCACTATCACTGGGACTGATGTTAGCCCCTGTCACCAAGAGTATGTTGGACCCCAGACCACCACCACCACCACCACCACCACTGGAGACAGAGTGTAAGCCACTACCTCCTCAGACATGAGACTGTCTGCGCGCAGACCACCACCACAGGGTCTGTTGCTAGTCACTGCCACCAATGCCACCATAAGTCTGTCTGCCCCAGACCACCACCACCAGGACTGATGTTAACAAATGCCACCATGAGTCTGTCTGATCCCCAGATTACCACCACAAGGACTAATGTTAACCACTGCCACCACTGAGCATGAGTCTGTCTGACCCCCAGAGCACAACCACTGGTACTGATGTTAGCCACTGAAATCCACTGAGCAAGAGTCTCTGTGATGCCTGGACCACCACAACCACAGAGACTTATGTTAGCCACTGCCACCACTGCCACAATGAGTCTGTATGACCCCTGTATCACCACCACCAGGACTGATGCTAATCACTGCCACCATGAGTCTGTCTGATATCAAGACCACCACCACCGGGACTGAAGTTGGCCACAGCCACCACCGATCATGAGTCTGTCTTACCCACGGACCACCACCACCAGTACTGATGTTAGCCACTGCTACAATGTGTCTGTCTGACCCCCGAACCACCACCACCAGGACTGATGATAGCCAATGCCACCACTGAGCATGAGTCTGTATGACCCCCAGACCACCACCACCAGGAATGATGATTGCCACTACCACCACTGCAACCATGGGTCTGTCCTGACCCCAGACCACACCACCAGGACTAATTTAGCCACCTGACATCACTGGAAAATTGGTCTGTCTGACCTGAGACTACCACCACCGGAGATCAGTGTTAGCCACTGCAACCACTGCAACTATGAGTATGTCTGACCCCTGGACAACCACCACTGTGACTGATCTTAGCCACTGAAACCACAGAGCATGAGTTTGTCTGACCCACAGTCCACCACAACTGGGAATGATGTTAGCCACTGCCACAATGAGTCTCTCTGACCCCCAGACCACCACCACTGGCACTGAAGTTAGCCACTGCCACCATGAGTCTGTCTAATCCTTGGACCACCACCACCACTGGGACTGATGTTAGCCACTGCCACCTCTGAGTATGAATCTGTCTGACCCCCAGACCACCACCACCACCGGGACTGATGTAAGCCAATGCCACCACTGCCACCATGAGTCTGCGGTTCCCCGGACCACCACCAGGACTGATGTTGGCCACTGCCACCATGAGTCTGTCTGACCTTTGGACCACCCTACCATCAGGACTCATGTTAGCTACTGCCACCACTGAGCATGAGTCTGTCTGACTCCCGGACCACACCACTAGGACTAATGTTAGCCACTACCACCATGAGTCTGTCTGACTCCCGGACCACCACCACTGGTACTGATATTAGCCACTGCCACCTCTGCCACCATGAGTATGTCTGACCCCCATAACACCACCTCCAGGACTGATGTTAGCCACTGCCATGACTGAATATGAGTCTGTCTGACCCCTGCACCACAACCACCAGGACTGATGTTAGCCACTGCTACCATGAATCTGTCTGACCCCCTTACCACCACCACCAGGACTGATGTTAGCCACTGCCACCACAGAGTATGAGTCTGTTTGAAACCTGGACCACAACCTCCAGGAATAATGTTATCTACTGCCACCACTGCCACCTTGAGTCTGTCTGACCCCAGACCAACACCATCAGGACTGATGTTAGCCACTGCCACCACAACCACCATGAGTCTATCTGACCCCAGACCACCACCATAAATGATATTAGCCACTGCCACCATAAGTCTTTCTGACCCCTGGACCACCACCACCAGGACTGATGTTGGCCACTGCCACCATGAGCCTGTTTGATGCCCAGACAAACATCACTGGGACTGATGTTAGCGTCTGCCACCATGAGTCTGTCTAACCCCAGGACCACCACCACTGGGACTGATTTTAGCCACTGCCAGCAATGATCATGAGTCTGTCTCACCCCCGGACCACCACCACAGGGATTGATGTTAGCCACTGCCACCATGTGTCTGTCCCACACCTGGGCCACCACCACTGGGACTGATGTTAGCCACTGTCACCAAGAGTATGTCTGACCCCCAGACCACCACCACCACCGGAACTGATGTAAGCCACTGCCTCCTCTGTGCATGAGACTGTCCAACCCCCAGACCACCACCACAGGGTCTGTTGCTAGTCACTGCCACCAATGTCACCATGACTCTGTCTGCCCCTGGATGACAACCACCGGGACTGATGTTAGCAACTGCCACCATGAGTCTGTCTGATCCCCGGATTACCACCACCAGGACTGATGTTAACCACTGCCACCACTGAGCATGAGTCTGTCTGACCCCCCAGAGCACCACCACTGATAAAGATGTTAGCCACTGCCACCAGTGAGCAAGAGTTTGTCTGACGCCCGGACCACCACCAGGACTGATGTTAGCCACTGCCACAATGTGTCTGCCTGACCCCCGGACCACCACCACCACGACTGATGTTGCAATGCCATCACTGAGCATGAATCTGTATGACCCGGACCACCACCAGCAGGAATGATGATGGCCACTACCGCCTCTACCACAATGAGTCTGTCTTAACCCCAGACCACCACAACCGGGAATGATGTTAGCCACTGACATCACTGAGCATGAGTCTGTCTGACCTCCAGACTACCACCACAGGGACTGATGTTAGCCACTGCCACCACTGCAACCATGAGTATGTCTAAACCCCAGACAACCACCACCACTTGACTGATGTTAGCCACTGCCATCACTGGGCATGAATCTTTCATCTGAACCAAAAGACACCACAGCTGGGACAATGTTAGCCCTGCCGCAATGGTCTCTCTGACCCCCAGACCACCACCACCAGGGCTGAAGTTAGCCGATGCCAATATGATTCTGTCTGACCCTTGGACCACCACCACCACCACTGGGACTGATGTTAGCCACTGCCACCACTGAGCATGAATCTGTCTGACCCCCAGACCACTACCACCACTGGGACTGATGTAAGCCATTGCCACCACTGCCACCAAGAGTCTGTGGTTCCCCGGACCACCACCACCAGGACTGATGTTGGACACTGTCACCATGAGTCTGTCTGACCTTTGGACCACTACACCATCAAGACTCATGTTAGCTACTGCCACCACTGAGCATGAGACTTTCTGACCACTGGACCACACCACTAGGACTGATGCTAGCCACTACCACCATGAGTCTGTCAGTCTACCGGACCACCACCACTGGTACTGATGTTAACCACTGCCACCTCTGCCACCATGAGTCTGTCTCACCCCCATAACACCACCACCAGGACTGATGTTAGCCACTGCCAACACTGAGCATGAGTCTGTCTGACCCCTACACCACCACCACCAGGACTGATGTTAGCTACTACCACCATGAGTCTTTCTGACCCCCAGACCACCACCACTGGTACTGATATTAGCCACTGCCACCACTGCCACCATGAATCTGTCTGACCCCCTTACCACCACCACCGGGACTGATGTTAGCCACTGCCACCACTGAGCATGAGTCTGTCTGACACCGAGACCACCACCACCGGGACTGATGTTAGCCACTGCCACCACTGAGCATGAGTCTGTCTGACCCCAGTTCCACGATCACTAGGACTGATGTTATCCACTGCCACCACTGCCACCATGAGTGTGTATGACCCCCTGACCACCACCACCACCACCAGAATTGATGTTTGCCTATGTGACAATTACCACCATGAGTCTGTCTGACCCCCGGACCACACCACTGGGACTGATGTTATTCACTACCAAAATAAGTCTGTCCGTCTGACCCCTGGACAACCACCAAAAGAACTGATGTTAGCCCCTGCCAGCTCTGCCACCATGAGTCTGTCTGACCCCTGGACCACCATCACTGGGACTGATGTTAGCCACTGCCACCACTGAGCATGAGTCTGTCTGACTGTTAGACCACCAACACTGGGACAGATGTTAGCCACTGCCACCACTGCCACCACGAGTCTTTCTGACCCCTATAAAACCACCACCGCTACTGATGTTAGCCACTGCCACCACTACCACCATGAATCTGTCTGACCCCCTTACCACCATCACCAGGACTGATGATAGCCACTGCCACAATGCAGTCTTTCTGACCCCCGGACCACCACCACCAGGACTGATGTTTTCCACTGCAACCACTCAGCATGAGTTTGTCTGACCCTGAACCACTCAACACGGGACTGATGTTAGCCACTTCCACCACTGAGCATTAAATCTGACTGACCCTGGATCACGTCACCTGGGACTGGATGTTAGCCACTGCCTCCACTGCTACCATGAGTCTCTCTGACCACCAGATCACCACCACCAGGACTGACATTAGCCACTGCCACCTTGTGTGTCTGACCTCCAGACCACCACAAATTGGACTAATACTAGCCACTGCCATCTCTGAGCATGAGTTTATCTGACCCACGGACCCCACCACCGGCACTGATGTTAGCCACTACCACCATGAGTTTGTCTGAAACCTGGACCACAACCACCAGGACTGATGTTAGCCACAGCAACCATTGAGCATGAGTCTATCTGACCCCTCGACCACCAACTCCGGGAATGACATTATCCACTGCCACCACTGCCACCATGAATCTGTCTGACCCCCTTACCACCACCACCGGACTGATGTTAGCCACTGCCACCACTGAGCATGAGTCTGTCTGACACCGAGACCACCACCACCGGGACTGATGTTAGCCACTGCCACCACTGAACATGAGTTCGTCACAGCCCCAGTCCCACGATCACTGGGAACCATGTTATCCATCACCATGAGTGTGTCTGACCCCATGACCACCACTCACCAGAATTGATAGCTTTCCTATGTGACACTACCACCATGAGTCTGTCTGACCCCCGGACCACACCACTGGGACTGATGTTATTCACTACCAAAATAAGTCTGTCTGTCTGACCCCTGGACAACCACCAAAAGAACTGATGTTAGCCCCTGCCAGCTCTGCCACCATGAGTCTGTCTGACCCAGGACCACCACCACTGGACTGATGTGTGGCCACCACCACTGAGCATGAGTCTGTCTGACTGTTAGACCACCAACACTGGGACAGATGTTACACACTGCCACCACTGCCACCACAGACGTCTTTCTGACCCTATAAAACCACCACATGCACTGATGTTAGCCACTGCCACCACCACCATGAATCTGTCAGACCCTTACCATCACCAGGACTGATGATAGCCACTGCCGACAATGCAGTCTTTCTGAACCCCGGACCACCACCACCAGGACTGATGTTTTCCACTGCAACCACTCAGCATGAGTTTGTCTGACCCCGAACCACCAGCACCGGGACTGATGTTAGCCACTTCCACCACTGAGCATTAGTCTGACTGACCCCTTGATCACCACTGGGACTGATGTTAGCCACTGCCTCCACTGCTACCATGAGTCTCTCTGACCACCAGATCACCACCACCAGGACTGACATTAGCCACTGCCACCTTGTGTGTCTGACCTCCGGACCACCACAAAT
Source organism: Neoceratodus forsteri (assembly GCA_016271365.2). NCBI lineage: Eukaryota > Metazoa > Chordata > Ceratodontiformes > Ceratodontidae > Neoceratodus > Neoceratodus forsteri. The sequence continues at coordinate 393,836,036 of CM028135.1, read as the reverse complement.
TGGACTAATACTAGCCACTGCCATCTCTGAGCATGAGTTTATCTGACCCACGGACCCCACCACCGGCACTGATGTTAGCCACTACCACCATGAGTTTGTCTGAAACCTGGACCACAACCACCAGGACTGATGTTAGCCACAGCAACCATTGAGCATGAGTCTATCTGACCCCTCGACCACCACCTCCGGGAATGACATTATCCACTGCCACCACTGCCATCAGCAGATCTGTCCGACCCCCACCACCACCACCAGGACTGATGTTAACCACTGCCACCACTGAGCATGAGTTTGTCTGACACCGAGACCACCACCACTGGGACTGATGTTAGCCACTGCCACCACTGAACATGAGTCTGTCTGACCCCAGTTCCACGATCACTGGGACTGATGTTATCCACTGCCACCACTGCCACCATGAGTGTGTCTGACCCCATGACCACCACCACCACCAGAATTGATGTTTTCCTATGTGACAATTACCACCATGAGTCTGTCTGACCCCCGGACCACACCACTGGGACTGATGTTATTCACTAGCAAAATAAGTCTGTCTGTCTGACCCCTGGACAACCACCAAAAGAACTGATGTTAGCCCCTGCCAGCTCTGCCACCATGAGTCTGTCTGACCCCTGGACCACCATCACTGGGACTGATGTTAGCCACTGCCACCACTGAGCATGAGTCTGTCTGACTGTTAGACCACCAACACTGGGACAGATGTTAGCCACTGCCACCACTGCAACCACGAGTCTTTCCGACCCCTATAAAACCACCACCACTACTGATGTTAGCCACTGCCACCACTACCACCATGAATCTGTCTGACCCCCTTACCACCATCACCAGGACTGATGATAGCCACTGCCACAATGCAGTCTGTCTGACCCCCGGACCACCACCACCAGGACTGATGTTTTCCACTGCAACCACTCAGCATGAGTTTGTCTGACCCCTGAACCACCAGCACCGGGACTGATGTTAGCCACTTCCACCACTGAGCATTAGTCTGACTGACCCCCGGATCACCACTGGGACTGATGTTAGCCACTGCCTCCACTGCTACCATGAGTCTCTCTGACCACCGGACCACCACCACCAGGACTGACGTTAGCCACTGCCACCTTGTGTGTCTGACCTCTCGGACCACCACAAATTGGACTGATATTAGCCACTGCCATCTCTGAACATGAGTTTATCTGACCCACGGACCCCACCACCGGCACTGATGTTAGCCACTACCACCATGAGTTTGTCTGAAACCTGGACCACCACCACCAGGACTGATGTTAGCCACAGCAACCATTGAGCATGAGTCTATCTGACCCCTCGACCACCACCTCTGGGAATGACGTTATCCACTGCCACCACTGCCACCATGATTCTGTCTGACCCCAGACCAACACCACCAGGACTGATGTTAGCCACTGCCACCACAACCACCACGTGTCTGTCCCAGACCCCAGACCACCACCACCAGGACTGATGTTAGCCACTGCCATCATAAGTCTATCTGACCCCATAACCACCACCACCATGAATTATGTTAGCCACTGCCACAACTGTCACCATAAGTCTTTCTGGCCCCCAGACAACCACCACCAGGACTGATGTTAGCCACTGCCACCATGAGCCTCTTTGATGCCAGGACATCCATTACCGGGACTGATGTTAGCCACTGCCAACATGAGTCTGTCTGACTCCCAGACCACCACCACTGTTACTGATTTTAGCCACTGCCAGCACTGAGCATGAGTCTGTCTGACCCCTGGACCACCACCACAGGGATTGATGTTAGTCACTGCCACCATGTGTCTGTCCAACCCCTGGGCCACCATCACTGGGAGTGATGTTAGCCACTGTCACCAAGAGTATGTCTGACCCCCAGACCACCACCACCACCACTGGAACTGATGTAAGCCACTGTCTCCTCTGAGCATGAGACTGTCTGACACCTAGACCACCACCACTGGGTCTGTTGCTAGTCATTGCCAATAATGCCACCATGAGTCTGTCTGCCCAAGGACCACCACCACTGGGACTGGTGTTAGCAACTGCAACCATGAGTCTGTCTGATCCCCAGATTACCACCACCTGGACTGATGTTAACCACTGCCACCACTGAGCATGATTCTGTCGGACTCTGAGAGCACCACCACTGGTACTGAAGTTAGCCACTGCCACCACTGAGCAAGAGTCTGTCTGACACCCAGACCACCACAACCACAGAGACTTATGTTAGCCACTGCCACCACTGCCACCATGAGTCTGTCTGACCCCTGTACCACAACCACCAGGACTGATACTAATCACTGCCACTGTGAGTCTGTCTGATCCAAAGACCACCACCACCGGGACTGATGTTAGTCACAGCCACCACCGAGCATGACTTTGTCTGACCCCGGACCACCACCACCAGGACTGATGTTAGCCAAAGCCACCACTGAGCATGAGTCTGTCTGACCCCTGGACCACCACCTCCGGGAATGAAGTTATCCACTGCAATCACTGCGACCATGAGTCTGTCTGACTCCAGACCGACACCACCAGGACTGATGTTAGCCACTGCCACCACTGCCACCATAAGTCTTTCTGACCCCCAGACAACCACCACCAGGACTGATGTTAGCCACTGATACAACTGAGCATGAGTCTGTCTGACCCCTGCACCAGAACCACCAGGACTGATGTTAGCCACTGCCACAATGAGTCTGTCTGAACCCCGTAACTCTACCACCAGGACTAATGTTAACCACTGCCACCAAAGAGCATGAGTCTGTCTGACCCCTGGATCACCACGTCCGGGAATGATGATATCCACTGCCATCACTGTCACCTTGAGTCTGTCTGACCCAAGACCAACACCACCAGGCCTGATGTTAGCCACTGCCATCTTAAGTCTATCTGACCCCCAGACCACCACCACCATGAATGATGTTAGCCACTGCCACCATAAGTCTTTCTGACCCCTGGACCACCACCACCAGGGTTGATGTTGGCCACTGCCACCATGAGCCTCTTTGATGCCTGTACAACCATCACTGGGACAGATGTTAGCCTCTGCCACCATGAGTCTGTTTAACCCCCAGACCGCCACCACTGGGCCTGATTTTAGCCACTGCCTGCAATGATCATGAGTCTGTCTGACCCCCGGACCATCACCACAGGGATTGATGTTAGCCACTGCCACCATGTGTCTGTCCCATCCCAGGGCCACCACCACTGGGACTGATGTTAGCCACTGTCACCAAGAGTATGTCTGACCCCCAGACCACCACCACCACCACCACCGGAACTGATGTAAGTCACTGCCTCCTCTGAGCATGAAACTGTCTGACCCCCAGACCACCACCACCAGGACTGTTGCTAGTCATTGACACCAATGCCACCATGTGTCTGTCTGCCCCTGGAACACCACCACCGGGACTGATGTTAGTAACTGCAACCATGAGTCTGTCTGATCCCTGGATTGCCACCACCAGGACTGATGTTTACCACTGCCACCACTGAGCATGAGTCTGTCTGACTCCCAGAGCACCACCACCACTGATACAGATGTCAGCCACTGCCACCACTTAGCAAGAGTTTGTCTGATGCCTGGACCACCACAACTGCAGAGATTTATGTAAGCCACTGCCACCATTGCCACCATGAGCCTGACTGACCCCTGTACCACCACCACCAGGACCGATGCTAACCACTGCCACCATCAGTCTGTCTGACCCCAAGACAACCACCACCGTGACTGATGTTAGCAATAGCCACCACCGAGCATGAGTCTCTCTGAACCCCGGACCACCACCACCAGGACTGATGTTAGCCACTGCCACAATGTATCTGTCTGACCCCCGGACTACCGCAACCAGGACTGATGTTAGCCAATGCCACCACTCAGAATGAGTCTGTATGACCCTCAGACCACGACCACCAGGAATGATGATGGCCACTACCGCCACTGCCACCATGGGTCTGTCTTACTCCCAGACCACCACCGGGACTGATGTTAGCCACTGACATCACTGGGCATGAGACTGTCTGACCCCCAGACTACCACCACCGGGACCGATGTTAGCCACTGCCACCACTGCAACCATGAATATGTCTAACCCCCGGACAACCACCAACATGACTGATGTTAGCCTCTGCCACCACTGAGCATGAATCTGTCTGACCCACAGACCACCACAACTGGGACTGAAGTTAGACACTGCCACTGTGAGTCTGTCTGACCCATGGACCACCACCACCTCTGGGACTGATGTATGCCACTGCCACCACTGCCACCATGAGTCTGTGGTTCCCCTGACCACCACCACCAGGACTGATGTTGGCCACTGAAACCATGAGTCTGTCTGACCTTTGGACCACCCCACCATCAGGACTGATGTTAGCTACTGCCACCACTGAGCATGAGTCTGTCTGACCCCTGGACCACAGCACTAGTACTGATGTTAGCCACTGCCAGCACTGAGCATGGGTCTGTCTGACCCCCATTCCATGGTCACCGGAACTGATGTTATCCACTGCCACCTTGAGTCTGTCTGACCTTTGGACCACCCCATCATCAGAAATGATGTTAGCTACTGCCACCACTGAGCATGAGTCTGTCTGACCCCTGGACCACAGCACTAGGACTGATGTTAGCCACTACCACCATGAGTCTGTCTGACTCCTGGACCACTGCCACTGGTACTGATGTTAGCCACTGCCACCTTGAGTCTGTCTGACCCCCATAACACCACAGACAGGACTGATGTTAGCCACTGCCACCACTGAGCATGAGTCTGTCTGAGCCCTACACCACCACCACCAGGACTGATGATAGCCACTACCACCATGAGTCTGTCTGACCCCCGGACCACCACCACTGGTACTGATGTTAGCCACTGCCACCACTGCCACCATGAATATGTCTGACCCCCTTACCACCACCACCAGGACTGATGTTAGCCACTGCCACCACTGAGTATGAGTCTGACCCCTACACCACCACAACCAGGACTGATGTTAGCCACTGCCACCACTGCCACCATGAATCTGTCTGAACCCCTTACAATGACCACCAGGACTGATGTTAGCCACTGCCACCACTGAGCATGAGTCTGTCTGACTCCTACACCACCACCACCAGGACTGATGATAGCCACTACCACCATGAGTCTGTCTGACCCCCGGACCACCACCACTGGTACTGATGTTAGCCACTGCCACCATGAATCTGTCTGACTCCCATAACACCACCGCCAGGACTGATGTTAGCCACTGCCACCACTGAGCATGAGTCTGTCTGACCCCTGGACCACACCAATAGGACTGATGTTAGCCACTACCACCATGAGTCTGTCTGACCCCCAGACCACCACCACTGGAACTGATGTTAGCCACTGCCACCTCTGCCACCATGAATCTGTCTGACCGCCATAACACCACTGCCAGGACTGATGTTTTCCACTGCCACCACTGAGCATGAGTCTGTCAGACCCCTACACCACCACCACCAGGACTGATGATAGCCACTACCACCATGAGTCTGTCTGACCCCCAGACCACCACCACTGGAACTGATGTTAGCAACTGCCACCACTGCCACCATGAATCTGTCTGACCCCCTTACCACCACCACCAGGACTGATGTTAGCCACTGCCACCATGAGTCTGTCTAACATCCGTAACTCTACCACCAGGACTAATGTTAGACACTGCTACCACTGAGCATTAGTCTGTCTGACCCCCAGACTACCACCACCAGGTCAGATGTTAGCCATTGCCACCACTGAGCATGAGTCTGTCTGAAACCCAAACCATCACCACCGGGATAGATGTTAGCCACTGCCACCACTGAGCATGAGTCTGTCTGACCCCCATTCCACGATAACTTTGACTGATGTTATCCACTGCCAGCACTGCCACCATGAGTCTGTCTGATCCCCAGACCACCACCACCAGAAATGATGTTAGCCTATGTGACCATTACCACCATGAGTCTGTCTGACACCCGGACCACACCTCCGGGACTGATGTTAGCCACTACCACCATGAGTCTGTTTGTTTGACCCCTGGACAACCATCACAAGAACTGATGTTAGCCCCTGCTAGCTCTGCCACCATGAGTCTGTCTGACCCCAGGACCACCACCACTGGGACTGATGTTTTCCACTGCCACCACTGAGCATGAGTCTGTTTGACCCCTGAACCACCAGCACCAGGACTGATGTAAGCCACTGCCACCACTGAGCATTAGTCTGTCTGACCCCTGGATCACCACCGGGACTGATGTTAGCCACTGCCACCACTGCTACCATGAGTCTCTCTGAGCACCGGACGACCACCACCAGGACTGACGTTAGCCATTGCCACCCTGTGTGTGTCTGACCTCCGGAACACCACAACTGGAACTGATATTAGCCACTGCCATCACTGAGCATGAGTTTATCTGACCCAATGACCACACCACCAGAACTGATGTTAGCCACTACCACCATGAATTTGTCTGAAACCTGGACCACCACCACCTGGACTGATGTTAGCCACAGCTACCACTGAGCATGAGTCTGTCTGATCACAGACCAACACCACCAGGACTGATGTTAGCCACTGCCACCACAACCACCATTAGTCTGTCTGACCCCCAGACCACCACCACCAGGACTGATGTTAGCCACTGCCACCACTGAGTATGAGTCTGTCTGACCCCTACACCACCACCATCAGGACTGATGTTAGCCACTGCCACCACTGCCACCATTAATCTGTCTGAACCCCTTACCACGACCACCAGGACTGATGTTAGCCACTGCCACCATGAGTCTGTCTGAGCCCCGTAACTCCACCACCAGGACTGATGTTAGCCACAACCACCACTAAGCATGAGTCTGTCTGACCCCAGGACCTCCACCACCAGGACTGATGTTAGCCACTGCCACCACAGAGCATGAGTCTGTCTGACCCCTGGACCACCACCTCCGGAAATGACGTTATCCACTGGCACCACTGCCACCATGAGTCTGTCTGACCCCAGACCAACACCACCAGGACTGATGTTAGCCACTGCCACCACAACCACTATGAGTCTGTCTGACCCCCAGACCACCACCACTGGGACTGATGTTAGCCACTGCCATCATAAGTCTATTTGACCCCCTGACCACCACCAATATGAATGATGTTAGCCACTTCCACCACTGCCACCATAAGTCTTTCTGACCACCAGACAACCATCACCAGGACTTATGTTAGCCACTGCCATCACTGAGCATGAGTCTGTCTGACCCCTACACCACCACCAGGAATGATGTTAGCCACTGCCAATATGAATCTGTCTGAACCCCTTACCATCACCACCAGGACTGATGTTAGCCACTGCCACCATTAGTCTGTCTGACACCAGTAAATCTACCACCAGGACTGATGTTAACCACAGCCACCACTGAACATGAGTCTGTCTGGCCCCAGGATCTCCACCACCAGGGCTGATGTTAGCAACTGCCATCACAGAGCATGTGTCTGTCTGACCCCTGGACCACCACCTCCGGGAATGACGTTATCCACTGCCACCACTGCCACCATGAGTCTGTCTGACCCCAGACCAACACCACCAGGACTGATGTTAGCCACTGCCATCATAAGTCTATTTGACCCCCTGACCACCACCACCATGAATGATGTTAGCCACTGCCACCACTGCCACCATAAGTGTTTCTGACCACCAGACAACCACCACCAGGACTGATGTTAGCCACTGCCACCACTGAGCATGAGTCTGTCTGACCCCAGGACCTCCACCACCAGGACTGATGTTAGCCACTGCCACCACAGAGCATGAGTCTGTCTGACCCCTGGACCACCACCTCCGGGAATAATGTTATCCACTGCCTCCACTGCCACCTTAACTCTTTCTGACCATCAACCACCACCAGGACTAATGTTAGCCACTGCCAACATGAGTCTGTCTAACTCCCAGACCACCACCACTGGGACCGATTTTAGCCACTGCCAGCACTGAGCATGAGTCGGTCTGACACCTAGACTACCACCACTGGGACTGATGTAAGCCCCTGACACCAAGAGTATGTCGGTCCCCCCAGACCAACAACACCTCCACTGGAACTGAAGTAAGCCACTGCCTTCTCTGAGCATGAGACTGCCTGACACCCAGACAACCACCACCAGGTCCGTTGCTAGTCGCTGCCACCAATGCCAAGATGAGTCTGTCTGCAAAAGGACCACCACCACCGGGACTGATGCTAGCTAATGCCACCATGAGTCTGTCTGATTCCCGGATTACCACCAACAGAACTGATATTAACCACTGCCACCACTAAGCATGATTCTGTCTGACTCCCAGAGCACTACCACTGGTACTGATGTTAGGCACTGCCACCACTGAGCAAGAGTCTATCTGACACCCGGAACACCATAACCACAGAGACTTATGTTAGCACTGCCACCACTGCCACCATGAGTCTGTCTGACTGAAAGACCACTACCACCGAGACTGGTGTTAGCCACAGCCACCACCCAGCATGACTCTGTCTGACCCACGGACCACCACCTCCAGGACTGATATTAGCCACAGCCACCACTGAGCATGAGACTGTCTGACCCCTGAACCACCAGCACCAGGACTGAAGTTATCCTCTGCCACCACTGAGCATTAGTCAGTCTGACCCCAGAATCACCACCGGGACTGATGTTAACCACTGCCACCACTGCTACCATGAGTCTCTCTGACCCCCAGATCACCACCACTGGGACTGAGGTTAGCCACAGCCACCACAGAGCATGACTCTGTCTGACCCCAGACCACCACCACCAGGACTGATGTTAGACACTGCCACCACTGAGCATGAATCTGTCTGACCCACAGACCACCACAACTGGGACTGATGTTAGCCACTGCCACTATGAGTCTCTCTGACCCCAGACCACCACCACCGAGACTGAGTTAGTCACTGCCACCTTAGTCTGTGTGACCCTTGGACCACCACCACCACCACTGTAACTGATGTTTGCCACTGGCACCACTGAGCATGAATCTGTCTGACCCCCAGAAAACAACCACCACTGGGACTGATGTAAGCCACTGCCACCACTGCCACCATGAGTCTGTGGGTCCCCAGACCACCACCACCAGGACTGATGTTGGCCACTGCCACCATGAGTCTGTCTGACCTTTGGACCACCACACCATCAGGACTGATGTTAGCTACTTCCACCACTAAGCATGAGTCTGTCTGACCCCCTTACCACGACCACTAGGACTGAAGTTAGCCACTACCACCATGAGTCTGTCTGACCCCCGTAACTCTACCACCAGGATTAATGTTAGGCACTGCCACCACTGAGCATTAGTCTGTCTGACCCCCAGACCATCACAACCAGGTCTGATGTTAGCCACTGCCACCACTGAGAATGAGTCTGTCTGACACCCAGACCACCACCACTGGGACTGATGTTAGCCTCTGCCACCACTAAGCATGGGTCTGTCTGACCCCCGTTCCATGGTCACCAGGACTGATGTTATCCACTGTCACCACTGCCACCATGAGTCTGTCTCACCCCCAGACCACCAACACCAGAATTGATGTTAGACTAAGTGACCATTACCACCATGAATCTGCCTGACCCTCAGACCAAACCACTGGGACTCATGTTAGCCCCTACCACCATGAGTCTGTCTGACCCCTGGACAACCACCACCAGAAGTGATGTTAGCCCCTGCCACCTCTACCACCATGAGTCTGTCTGACACCTGGACCACCACCACTGGGACAGATGTTAGCCACTGCCACCACTGAGCATGAGTCTGTCTGACCATCACACCACAATCACCAGGACAGATGTTAGCCACTGCCACCACTGAGCATGACTCTGTCTGATCCACAGGCCACCACTACTGTCACAGATGTCAGCCACTGCCACCACTGAGCATGAGTCCGTCTGACCCCTAGACCACCACTGCCGGACTGATGTTAGCCATTGCCACCACTGCCACCATGAGTCTGTCTGTCCCCAGTCCACCACCACCAGGACAGAAATTAGCCACTGCCATCATGAGTCTGTCTGACCCCTGGACCACCACCAATGGGAATGACGATAGCCACTGCCACCACTGAGTATGTGTCTGTCTAACCTCCGGATCACCACCACCGGGACTGATGTTAGTCACTACCACCATGAGTCTGTCTGACCCCTGGACTACCACCATCAGAACTGATGTTAGCCCCTGCAACAATGAGTCTCTCTGACCCTTGGACCTCCATCACCACTGGGACTGATGTTAGCCACTGCCACCCATGAGCATGAGTCCTGTCTGACCCCTTCACCACCACAAGGATTGATGTTAGCCACTGCCACCATGAATCTGTTTGTCCCCCTTACCACGGCCAACAGGACTGATGTTAGCAACTGCCACCATGAGTCTGTCTGACCACCGTAACTCTACCACCAGGACTAATGTTAGGCACTGCCACCACTGAGCATTAGTCTGTCTGACCCCCGACCAACCACCACCAGGTCTGATGTTAGCCACTACCACCACTGAGCATGAGTCTGTCTGACACCCAGACTACCACCCGGGACTGATGTTAGCCACTGCTACAACTGCAACCATGAGTATGTCTAACCCAAGGACAACCACCACCATGACTGATATTAGCCACTGCCACCACTGAGCATGAATCTGTCTGACCCACAGACCGCCACTACTGGGACTGAAGTTAGCCACTGCCACCATGAGTCTATCTGACCAATGGACCACCACCACCTCTGGGACTGATGTTAGCCACTGCCACCACTAAGCACAAATCTGTCTGTCCAACAGACCACCACAACTGGGACTGACGTTAGCCACTGCCACCATGAGTCTGCCTGACCCATGGACCACAACCACCTCTGGGACTGATGTTAGCCACTGCCACCACTGAGCATGAATCTGTCTGACCCCCAGACCACTACCACCACCTGGACTGATGTAAGTCACTGCCACCACTGCCACCATGAGTCTGTGGTTCCCCGGACAACCACCACCAGGACTGATGTTGGCCACTGCCACCATGAGTCTGTCTGACCTTTGGACCCTCCCACCATCAGGACTGATGTTAGCTACTGCCACCACTGAGCATGAGTCTGTCTGACCCCTGAACCACACACCTAGGACTGATGTTAGCCACAACCACCATGAGTCTGTCTGACTCCCTGACCACAACCACTGGTACTGATGTTAGCCACTGCCACCTCTGCCACCATGAGTCTGTCTAACCCCCATAGCACCACCACCAGGACTGATGTTAGCCACTGCAACCACTGAGCATGAGTCTGTCTGACCCCTACACCACCACCACCAGGACTGATGTTAGCCATATGCACCATGAATCTGCTGACCCCCTTCCCTCCATCACAGGACTGATGTTAGCCACTGCCACCATGAGTCTGTCTAACATCCGTAACTCTACCACCAGGACTAATGTTAGGCACTGCCACCACTGAGCATTAGTTGTCTGACCCCCGGACCACCACCACCAGGTCTGATGTTAGCCATTGCCACCACTGAGCATGAGTCTGTCTGACACCCAGACCACCACCACCGGGACTGATGTTAGCCACTGCCACCACTGAGCATGAGTCTGTCTAACCCCCATTCCACGATCACTGGGAATGATGTTATCCACTGCCACCACTGCCACCATGAGTCTGTCTGACCCCCAGACCACCACCACCACCAGAATTGATGCTAGCCTATGCGACCATTACCACCATGAGTCTGTCTGACACCCGGACCACACCACCAAGACTGATGTTAGCCACTACCACCATGAGTCTGTCTGTCTGACCCCTGGACAACCATCACAAGAACTGATGTTAGCCCTTTCCACCTCTGCCACCATGAGTCTGTCTGACCCCAGGACCACCACCACTGTGACAGATGTTAGCCACTGCCATCACTGCCACCATGAGTCTTTCTTACCCCTATAAAACCACCACCGCTACTGATGTTAGCCACTGCCACCACTACCACCATGAATCTGTCTGAGCCCCTTACCACCATCACCAGGACTGATGTTAGCCACTGCCACAATGCAGTCTGTCTGACCCCTGGACCACCACCACCGGGACTGATGTTTTCCACTGCCACCACTGAGCATGAGTCTGTTTGCCCCCAACCACCAGGACCGGGACTGATTTTAGCCACTGCCACCACTGAGCATTAGTCTGTCTGACCCCCGGATCACCACCGGGACTGATTTTAGCCACTGCCACCACTGCTACCATGAGTTTCTCTGACCACTGGACCATCACCACCAGGACTGACGTTAGCCACTACCACCTTGTGTGTGTCTGACCTCTGGACCACCACAACTGGGACTGATATTAGCCACAGCCATCACTGAGCATGAGTTAATCTGACCAACGGACCACACCACCGGCACTGATGCTAGCCACTACCACCGTGAATTTGTCTGAAACCTAGACCACTACCACCAGGACTGATGTTAGCCACAGCCACCACTGAACATGAGTCTGTCTGACCCCTGGACCTCCACCACCAGGATTGATGTTAGCCACTGCCACCACTGAGCATGAGTCTGTCTGACCCCTGGACCACCACCTCCAGGAATGATGTTATCCACTGCCACCACTGCCACCATGAGTCTGTCTGACCCCAGACCAACACCAGCAGGACTGATGTTAGCCACTGCCACCACAACCACCATGAGTCTGTCTGACCCCCAGACCACCACCACTGGGACTGATGTTAGCCACTGCCACCACTGAGCATGAGTCTGTCTGACCCCTACACCACCACCACCAGGACTGATGTTAGCCACTGCCAACATGAATCTGTCTAAACCTCTTACCATGACCACCGGGACTGATGTTAGCCACTGCCATCATAAGTCTATTTGAATCCCTGAAAACCACCACCATGAATGATGTTAGTCACTGCCACCACTGCCACCAAAAGTCTTTTTGACCACCAGACAACCACCACCAGGACTGATGTAAGTCACTGCCACCAATGAGCATGAGTCTGTCTGACCCCAGGACCTCCACCACCAGCACTGATGTTAGCCACTGCCACCACAGAGCACAAGTCTGTCTGACCCCTGGACCAGCACCTCCGGAAATGACATTATCCTCTGCCACCACTGCCACCATAAGTCTTTCTGACCATCAGACAACCACAACCAGGACTAATGTTAACCACTGCCAACATGAGTCTGTCTAGCTCCCAGACCACCACCACTGGGACTGATTTTAGCCACTACCAGCACTGAGCATGACTCTGTCTGACCCCTGGACCACCACCACAGGGATTGATGTTAGCCATTGCCACCATGTGTCTGTCCAACCCCTGGGCCACTACCACTGGGACTGATGTTAGATCCTGTAACCAAGAGTATGTCTGACCCCTAGACCACCAACACCACCACCGGAACTGAAGTAAGCCACTGCCTCCTTTGAGCATGAGACTGTCTGACACCCAGACTGCCACCACCGGGTCTGTTGCTAGTCACTGCCACCAATGCCACCATGAGTCTGTCTGCCCAAGGACCACCACCACTGGGACTGATGTTAGCAACTGCCACCATGTGTCTGTCTGATCCCCTAATTACCACCACCAGGACTGATATTAACCACTGCCACCACTGAGCATGATTCTGTCTGACTCCCAGAGCACCACCAATGGTACTGATGTTAGCCACTGCCACCACTGAGCAAGAGTCTGTCTGACACCCGGACCACCACAACCACAGAGACTTATGTTAGCCACTGCCACCACTGCCACCATGAGTCTGTCTGATCCCTGTACCACAACCACCAGGACTGATACTAATCACTGCCACCATGAGTCTGTCTGACCCCTTGACTACCACCACCAGAACTGATTTTAGCCCCTGCCACCTCTGCCACCATGAGTCTTTCTGACCCCCAGACCACCACCTACAGGACCGATGTTAGCCACTGCAACAATGAGTCTCTCTGACCCGCAGACCACCCCCACAGGGACTGAAGTTAGCCACTGCCACCATGAGTCTGTCTCACCATTGGACCTCCACCACCACTGGGACTGATGTTAGCCACTGCCACCAATGAGCATGAGTCCTGTCTGACCCCTACAACCACCACCACCAGGACTGATGTTAGCTTCTGCCACCACAGCCACGATGAATCTGTTTGTCCCCCTTACCATGACCACCAGGACTGATGTTAGCCACTGCCACCATGAGTCTGTCTGACCCCCATAACTCTACCACCAGGACTAATGTTAGCCACTGCCACCACTGAGCATTAGTCTGTCTGACACCCAGACTACTGCCACCGGGACTGATGTTAGCTACTACCACCAATGAGCATGAGTCTGTCTGACACCTGGACCACACCACTAGGACTGATGCTAGCCACTACCACCATGAGTCTGTCTGACTCATGGACGACCACCACTGGTACTGATGTTAGCCACTGCCACCAATGCCAATATGAATCTGTCTGAACCCCTTACCATCACCACCAGGTCCGATGTTAGCCACTGCCACCATCAGTCTGTTTGACACCAGTAACTCTACCACCAGGACTGATGTTAACCACAGCCACCACTGAACATGAGTCTGTCTGGCCCCAGGATCTCCACCACCAGGGCTGATGTTAGCAACTGCCACCACAGAGCATGTGTCTGTCTGACCCCTGGACCACCACCTCCAGGAATGATGTTATCCACTGCCACCACTGCCACCATGAGTCTGTCTGACCCAAGACCAACACCACCAGGACTGATGTTAGCCACTGCCATCATAAGTCTATTTGACCCCCTGACCACCACCATCATGAATGATGTTAGCCACTGCCACCACTGCCACCATAAGTGTTTCTGACCACCAGACAACCACCACCAGGACTGATGTTAGCCACTGCCACCACTGAGCATGAGTCTGTCTGACCCCTGGACCACCACCTCCGGGAATAATGTTATCCACTGCCTCCACTGCCACCATAAGTCTTTCTGACCATCAACCACCATCAGGACTAATGTTAGCCACTGCCAACATGAGTCTGTCTAACTCCCAGACCACCACCACTGGGACCGATTTTAGCCACTGCCAGCACTGAGCATGAGTCGGTCTGATGCCTAGACCACCATCACAGGGACTGATGTTAGCCACTGCCACCATGTGTCTGTCTGACTCCTGGGCCCCCACCACTGGGACTGATGTAAGCCCCTGTCACCAAGAGTATATTGGTCCCCCAGAGCACCAACACCACCACCAGAACTGAAGTAAGCCACTGCCTTCTCTGAGCATGAGACTGCCTGACACCCAGACAACCACCACCAGGTCTGTTGCTAGTCACTGCCACCAATGCCAAGATGAGTCTGTTTGCAAATGGACCACAACCACCGGGACGGATGCTAGCAACTGCCACCATGAGTCTGTCTGATCCCCGGATTACCACCAACAGTACTGATATTAACCACTGCCACCAGTAAGCATGATTCTGTCTGACTCCCAGAGCACTACCACTGGTACTGATGTTAGGAACTGCCACCACTGAGCAAGAGTCTGTCTGACACCCGGACCACCACAACCACAGAGACTTATGTTAGCCACTGCCACCACTGCCACCATGAGTCTGTTTGACCGAAAGACCACCACCACCGAGACTGGTGTTAGCCACAGCCACCACCCAGCATGACTCTGTCTGACCCATGGACCACCACCTCCAGGACTGATATTAGCCACAGCCACCAATGAGCATGAGACTGTCTGACCCCTGAACCACCAGTACCAGGAGTGAGGTTATCCTCTGCCACCACTGAGCATTAGTCAGTCTGACCCCAGAATCACCACCGGGACTGATGTTAACCACTCCCACCACTGCTACCATGAGTCTCTCTGACCAGCGGATCACCACCACCAGGACTGATGTTAGCCACTGCCACCTTGGGTGTGTCTGACCCCCAGATCACCACCACTGGGACTGAGGTTAGCCACAGCCACCACAGAGCATGACTCTGTCTGACCCCCAGACCACCACCACCAGGACTGATGTTAGACACTGCCACCACTGAGCATGAATCTGTCTGACCCACAGACCACCACAACTGGGATTGATGTTAGCCACTGCCACTATGAGTCTCTCTGACCCCAGACCACCACCACAGGGACTGAAGTTAGTCACTGCCACCTTGAGTCTGTGTGACCCTTGGACCACCACCACCACCACTGTAACTGATGTTTGCCACTGGCACCACTGAGCATGAATCTGTCTGACCCCCAGAAAACAACCACCACCGGGACTGATGTAAGCCACTGCCACCACTGCCACCATGAGTCTGTGGGTCCCCAGACCACCACCACCACCAGGACTGATGTTGGCCACTGCCACCATGAGTCTGTCTGACCTTTGGACCACCACACCATCAGGACTGATGATAGCTACTTCCACCACTAAGCATGAGTCTGTCTGACCCTTACCATGAACACCAGGACTGATGCTAGCCACTACCACCATGAGTCTATCTGACCGCTGACCACCACCACTAGGTCTGATGTTAGCCATTGCCACCACTGAGCATGAGTCTGTCTGACACCCAGACCACCACCACCGGGACTGATGTTAGCCACTGCCACCACTGAGCATGAGTCTGTCTAACCCCCATTCCACGATCACTGGGAATGATGTTATCCACTGCCACCACTGCCACCATGAGTCTGTCTGACCCGCAGACCACCGCCACCACCAGAACTGATGCTAGCCTATGCGACCATTACCACCATGAGTCTGTCTGACACTCGGACCACACCACCAAGACTGATGTTAGCCACTACCACCATGAGTCTGTCTGTCTGACCCCTGACAACCATCACAAGAACTGATGTTAGCCCTGCCACCTCTGCCACCATGAGTCTGTTCTGACCCCAGGATCACCACCACTGTGACAGATGCAGCCACTGCCACCACTGCCACCATGAGGCTATCTCACCCTATAAACCACTCACCGCTTACTGATGTTAGCCACTGCCACCACTACCACTATGAATCTGTCTGACCCCTTACCACCATCACCAGGACTGATGTTAGCCACTGCCACAATGCAATCTGTCTGACCCCTGGACCACCACTACCGGGACTGATGTTTTCCACTGCCACCACTGAGCATGAGTCTGTTTGCCCCCCAAACCACCAGGACCGGGACTGATTTTAGCCACTGCCACCACTGAGCATTAGTCTGTCTGACCCCCGGATCACCACCGGGACTGATTTTAGCCACTGCCACCACTGCTACCATGAGTCTCTCTGACCACCGGACCATCACCACCAGGACTGACGTTAGCCACTGCCACCTTGTGTGTGTCTGACCTCTGGACCACCACAACTGGGACTGATATTAGCCACAGCCATCACTGACCATGAGTTAATCTGACCCACGGACCACACCACCGGCACTGATGCTAGCCACTACCACCGTGAATTTGTCTGAAACCTAGACCACTACCACCAGGACTGATGTTAGCCACAGCCACCACTGAACATGAGTCGGTCTGACCCCTAGACCTCCACCACCAGGATTGATGTTAGCCACTGCCACCACTGAGCATGAGTCTGTCTGACCCCTGGACCACCACCTCCGGGAATGATGTTATCCACTGCCACCACTGCCACCATGAGTCTGTCTGACCCCAGACCAACACCACCAGGACTGATGTTAGCCACTGCCACCACAACCACCATGAGTCTGTCTGACCCCAGACAACCACCACTGGGATCAGTTAGCCACTGCCACCACTGGAGCATGAGTCTGTCTGACCCCTCACCACTACCACCACCAGGACTGATGTTAGCACTGCCACCACTGCCAACATGAATCTGTCTAAACCTTCACTATGACCACTGGACTGATGTTAGCCACTGCCATCATAAGTCTATTTGAACCTTGAAAACCACCACCATGAATGATGTTAGTCACTGCCACCACTGCCACCGAAAGTCTTTTTGACCACCAGACAACCACCACCAGGACTGATGTAAGTCACTGCCACCACTGAGCATGTGTCTGTCTGACCCCAGGACCTCCACCACCAGGACTGATGTTAGCCACTTGCCACCACAGAGCACAAGTCTGTCTGACCCTTGACCAGCACCTGAAATGACATTATCCTCTGCCACCACTGCCACCATAAGTCTTTCTGACCATCAGACAACCACAACCAGGACTAATGTTAACCACTGCCAACATGAGTCTGTCTAGCTCCCAGACCACCACCACTGGGACTGATTTTAGCCACTACCAGCACTGAGCATGACTCTGTCTGACCCCTGGACCACCACCATGGGGATTGATGTTAGCCACTGCCACCATGTGTCTGTCCAACCCCTGGGCCACTACCACTGGGACTGATGTTAGACCCTGTCACCAAGAGTATGTCTGACCCCCAGACCACCAACACCACCACCGGAACTGAAGTAAGCCACTGCCTCCTTTGAGCATGAGACTGTCTGACACCCAGACTGCCACCACCGGGTCTGTTGCTAGTCACTGCCACCAATGCCACCATGAGTCTGTCTGCCCAAGGACCACCACCACCGGGACTGATGTTAGCAACTGCCACCATGTGTCTGTCTGATCCCCTAATTACCACCACCAGGACTGATATTAACCACTGCCACCACTGAGCATGATTCTGTCTGACTCCCAGAGCACCACCAATGGTACTGATGTTAGCCACTGCCACCACTGAGCAAGAGTCTGTCTGACACCCGGACCACCACAACCACAGAGACTTATGTTAGCCACTGCCACCACTGCCACCATGAGTCTGTCTGATCCCTGTACCACAACCACCAGGACTGATACTAATCACTGCCACCATGAGTCTGTCTGACCCCTGGACTACCACCACCAGAACTGATTTTAGCCCCTGCCACCTCTGCCACCATGAGTCTTTCTGACCCCTAGACTGCCACCCAGGACTGATGTTACCTACTGCAACAATGAGTCTCTGACCCGCAGACCACTCTCCACAGGGACTGAGTTAGCCACTGCCACCATGAGTCTGTCTGACCATTGGACCTCTACCACCACTGGGACTGATGTTAGCCACTGCCACCAATGAGCATGAGTCCTGTCTGACCCTACAACCACCACCACCAGGACTGATGTTAGCTTCTGCCACCATAGCCACTGTATGAATCTGTTTGTCCTCTTACCATGACCACTCAGACTGATGTTAGCCACTGCCACCATGAGTCTGTCTGACCCCATAACTCTACCACCAGGACTAATGTTAGCCACTGCCACCACTGAGCATTAGTCTGTCTGACACCCAGACTACCACCACCGGGACTGATGTTAGCCTCTGCCACCACTGCAACCATGAGTATGTCTAACCACCGTACAGCCACCACCGTGACAGATGTTAGCCACTGCCACCACTGAGCATAAATCTGTCTGACCCACAGACCACCACAACTGGGACTGAAGTTAGCCATTACCACCACTGCCACCATGAGTCTGTGGTTGCCCGGACCACCACCACCAGGACTGATGTTGGCCACTGCCAATATGAGTCTGTCTGACCTTTGGACCACCCCACCATCAGGACTGATGTTAGCTACTACCACCACTAAGCATGAGTCTGTCTGACCCCTGGACCACACCACTAGGACTGATGCTAGCCACTACCACCATGAGTCTGTCTGACTCACGGACGACCACCACTGGTACTGATGTTAGCCACTGCCACCATGAATCTGTCTGACCCCCTTACCACCACCACCAGCACTGATGTTAGCCACTGCCACCATGAGTCTGTCTAACATCCATAACTCTGCCACCAGGACTAATGTTAGGCACTGCCACCACTGAGCATTAGTCTGTCTGACCCCCGGACCACCACCACCAGGTCTGATGTTAGCCACTGCCACCACTGAGCATGAGTTTGTCAGACACCTACACCACTCACCACTGGGACTGATGTTAGCCACTGCCACCACTGAGCATGAGTCTGTCTGACCCCCATTCCATGATCACTGGGAATGATGTTATCCACTGCCGCCACTGCCACCATGAGTCTGTCTGACCCCCAGACCACCACAACCAGAATTGATTTTAGCCTATGCGACCATTACCACCATGAGTCTGTCTGACCCCCAGACCACACCACCAGGACTGATGTTAGCCACTACCACCATGAGTCTGTCTGTCTGACCCCTGGACAACCACCACAAGAACTGATGTTAGCCCCTGCCACTTCTGCCACCATGAGTCTGTCTGACCCCAGGACCACCACCACTGGGACTGATTTTAGCCACTGCCACCACTGAGCATGAGTCTGTCTGACTGTCAGACCACCACCACCGGGACAGGTGTTAGCCACTGGCACGACTGCCACCATGAGTCTTTCTGACCCCTATAAAACTACCTCCGCCACCAATGTTAGCCACTGCCACCACTACCACCATGAATCTGTCTGACCCCCTTACCACCATCACCAGTACTGATGTTAGCCTCTGCCACCATGAGTCTGTCTGACCTCCATAACTCTAGCACCAGGACTAATGTTAGCCACTGCCACCACTGAGCATGAGTCTGTCTGACACCCAAACTACCACCACTGGGACTGATGTTAGCCTCTGCCACCACTGCAACCATGAGTATGTCTAACCACCGTACAACCACCACCATGACTGATGTTAGCCACTGCCACCACTGCGCATAAATCTGTCTGACCCACAGACCACCACAACTGGGACTGAAGTTAGCCACTACCACCACTGCCACCATGATTCTGTGGTTCCCCGGACCACCACCACTAGGACTGATGTTGGCCACTGCCAATATGAGTCTGTCTGACCTTTGGACCACCCCACCATCAGGACTGATGTTAGCTACTGCCACCACTGAGCATAAGACTGTCTGACCCCTGGACCACACCACTTGGACTTATGCTAGCCACTACCACCATGAGTCTGTCTGACTCAGGGACGACCACCACTGGTACTGATGTTAGCCACTGCCACCACTGAGCATGAGTCTGTCTGACCCCTACACCACCACTACCAGGTCTGATGTTTGCCACTACCACCTTGAGTCTGTCTGACACCCGGTCCACCACCACTGGTACTGATGTTAGCCACTGCCACCACTGCCACCATGAATCTGTCTGACCCCCTTACCACCACCACCAGCACTGATGTTAGCCACTGCCACCATGAGTCTGTCTAACATCCATAACTCTGCCACCAGGACTAATGTTAGGCACTGCCACCACTGAGCATTAGTCTGTCTGACCCCTGGACCACCACCACCAGGTCTGATGTTAGCCACTGCCACCACTGAGCATGAGTTTGTCTGACACCCAGACCACCACCACTGGGACTTATGTTAGCCACTGCCACCACTGAGCATGAGTCTGTCTGACCCCCATTCCACGATTACTGGGAATGATGTTATCCACTGCCACCACTGCTACCATGAGTCTGTCTGACCCCCAGACCACCACAACCAGAATTGATGTTAGCCTATGCGACCATTACCACCATGAGTCTGTCTGACACCCAGACCACACCACCGGGACTGATGTTAGCCACTACCACCATGAGTCTGTCTGTCTGACCCCTGGACAACCACCACAAAAACTGATGTTAGCCCCTGCCACCTCTGCCACCATGAGTCTGTCTGACCCCAGGACCACCACCACTGGGACTGATGTTAGCCACTGCCACCACTGAGCATGAGTCTGTCTGACTGTCAGACCACCACCACCACCGAGACAGGTGTTAGCCACTGGCACAACTGCCTCCATGAGTCTTTCTGTCCCTATTAAACCACCACCACTACCGCTGTTAGCCACTACCACCATGAGTCCGTCTCACCCCTGGACCACCTCCACTGGGACTGATGTTAGCCACTGCCACCACTGAGCATGAATCTGTCTGACCCTCAGACTACCACCTCCACCGGGACTGATGTTAGCCACTGCCACCATGAGTCTGTCTGACCCCTGGACCACCACCACTGGGACTGATGGTAGCCACTGCCACCACTGAGCATTAGTCTGTCTGACTCCAGGACCACCATCACCGGACTGATATTAGCCACACCACCACCATGAGCCTCTTTGACCCCCGGACCACCATCACCGGGACTGGTGTTAGCCACTACCACCTTGTGCCTGTCTGTCCCCCTGAACACCACAACTGGGACTGATGTTAGCCACTGGCACCCCTGAGCATGAGTCTGTCTGACCCTCAGACCACCACTACTGGGACTGATATTAGCCACTGCCACCTCTGCCACCATGAGTCTGTTTGATCCCCAGAACACCACCACCAGGAATGATGTTAGCCACTGCCACCATGAGTCTGTCTGACCATTGGACCACCCTCACTGGGACTGATGTGAGACACTGCCATCACTGAGCATTAGTCTGACACCAGGACCACCATCACTGGACTGATGTTAGCCACACCACCTTGAGCCTCTTGGACCCCCAGACCACCATCACCAGGACTGGTGTTATCCAATCCCACCAGTTGCCTGTCTGTTCCCTAGACTGTCACCACCAGGACTGATGTGAGCCATTGCCACCACTGAGCATCAGTCTCTCAGACCCCCAGACACCACCACTGGGACTGATATTAGCCACTGCCACCTCTGCCACCATGAGTCTGTCTGACCCCAGACTACCACCACCACTGACTGATGTTAGCCACTGCCACCACTGAGCATGAGTCTGAAGATGTCCGACCAGCACCACCTGGACTGATATTAGCCACTGCCACCACTGAGCATGAGTCTGTCTGAGCCCCAGACCAAAACCACCGGGACTGATGTTAGCCACTGCCACCACTGAGCATGAGTCTGTCTGACCCCCGGACCACCACGACTGGGACTGATGTTAGCCACTACCACCATTGCCACCATGAGTCTCTCTGACCCCCGGACCACCTCCACCTAGACTGATTTTAGCTACTGCCACCGTGAGTCTCTCTGCCCCCTGGGCCCCCTCCACTGGGACTGATGTTTTCCACTGCCATCACTGAACATGAGTCAGTCTGACCCCTGGACCATACCAACAGGACTGATGTTAGCCACTACCACCATGAGTCTGTCTCACCCCTGGACCACCTCCACCGGGACTGATGTTAGCCACTGCCACCACTGAGCATGAGTCTGTCTGACCCTCGGACTACCACTTCCATGGGGACTGATGTTAGCCACTGACACCATGAGTCTGTCTGACCCCTGGACCACCACCACTGGGACTGATGGTAGCCACTGCCACCATTGAGCATTAGTCTGTCTGACTCCATGACCACCATCACTGGACTGATATTAGCCACACCACCATGAGCCTCTTTGACCCCTGGACCACCATCACCAGGACTGGTGTTAGCCACTACCATTTTGTGCCTGTCTGTCCCCCGGTCCACCACCACTGGAACTGATGTTAGCCATTGGCACCACTGAGCATGAGTCTGTCTGACCCCCAGACCACCACCACTGGGACTGATATTAGCCACTGCCACCTCTGCCGCCATGAGTCTGTCTGATCCCCAGAACACCACCACCAGGAATGATGTTAGCCACTGCCACCATGAGTCTGTCTGACCATTGGACCACCCTCACTGGGACTGATGTGAGACACTGCCATCACTGAGCATTAGTCTGTCTGACACCAGGACCACCATCACTGGACTGATGTTAGCCACACCACCTTGAGCCTCTTGGACCCCCAGACCACCATCACCAGGACTGGTGTTAGCCAATACCACCAGTTGCCTGTCTGTTCCCTAGACTGTCACCACCAGGACTGATGTGAGCCATTGCCACCACTGAGCATCAGTCTCTCAGACCCCCAGACACCACCACTGGGACTGATATTAGCCACTGCCACCTCTGCCACCATGAGTCTGTCTGACCCCCAGACTACCACCACCGGGACTGATGTTAGCCACTGCCACCACTGAGCATGACTCTGAATGATGCCTGGACCCGCACCACCGGGACTGATATTAGCCACTGCCACCACTGAGCATGAGTCTGTCTGACCCCCGGACCACCACGACTGGGACTGATGTTAGCCACTGCCACCATTGCCACCATGAGTCTCTCTGACCCCCGGACCACCTCCACCTAGACTGATTTTAGCTACTGCCACCGTGAGTCTCTCTGCCCCCTGGGCCCCCTCCACTGGGACTGATGTTTTCCACTGCCACCACTTCCACCATGAGTCTGACTGACCCCGGACCAAACCACCGAGACTGATGTTAGCTGCTGCCACCATTAGTTTGTCTGACCCTGTACCACCACCACCGACTGATGTTTGCCACTGCCATCACTGAACATGAGTCAGTCTGACCCTGGACCATACCAACAGGACCGATGTTAGCCACACCACCATGAGTCTGTCTTTCACCCTTGACCACCTCCACCGGGACTGCAGTTAGCCACTGCCACCACTGAGCATGAGTCTGTCTGACCCTCGGACTACCACTTCCACAGGGACTGATGTTAGCCACTGACACCATGAGTCTGTCTGACCCCTGGACCACCACCACCTGGACTGATGTTAGCCACTGCCACCATTGAGCAATAGTCTGTCTGACTCCATGACCACCATCACTGGACTGATATTAGCCACACCACCTTGAGCCTCTTTGACCCCTAGACCACCATCACCAGGACTGGTGTTAGCCACTACTATCTTGTGCCTGTCTGTCCCCCGGACCACCACCACTGGAACTGATGTTAGCCATTGACACCCCTGAGCATGAGTCTGTCTGACCCCCAGAGCACCACCACTGGGACTGATATTAGCCACTGCCACCTCTGCCACCATGAGTCTGTCTGACCCCCAGAACACCACCACCAGGAATGATGTTAGCCACTGCCAACATGAGTCTGTCTGACCCTTGGACCACCCCCACTGGGACTGATGTGAGACACTGTCACCACTGAGCATTAGTCTGTCTGACTCCAGGACCACCATCACCGGACTGATATTAGCCACACCACCATGAGCCTCTTTGACCCCCGGACCACCATCACCGGGACTGGTGTTAGCCACTACCACCTTGTGCCTGTCTGTCCCCCTGAACACCACAACTGGGACTGATGTTAGCCACTGGCACCCCTGAGCATGAGTCTGTCTGACCCCCAGACCACCACCACTGGGACTGATATTAGCCACTGCCACCTCTGCCACCATGAGTCTGTTTGATCCCCAGAACACCACCACCAGGAATGATGTTAGCCACTGCCACCATGAGTCTGTCTGACCATTGGACCACCCTCACTGGGACTGATGTGAGACACTGCCATCACTGAGCATTAGTCTGTCTGACACCAGGACCACCATCACTGGACTGATGTTAGCCACACCACCTTGAGCCTCTTGGACCCCCAGACCACCATCACCAGGACTGGTGTTATCCAATACCACCAGTTGCCTGTCTGTTCCCTAGACTGTCACCACCAGGACTGATGTGAGCCATTGCCACCACTGAGCATCAGTCTCTCAGACCCCCAGACACCACCACTGGGACTGATATTAGCCACTGCCACCTCTGCCACCATGAGTCTGTCTGACCCCCAGACTACCACCACCGGGACTGATGTTAGCCACTGCCACCACTGAGCATGAGTCTGAATGATGCCCGGACCAGCACCACCGGGACTGATATTAGCCACTGCCACCACTGAGCATGAGTCTGTCTGAGCCCCAGACCAAAACCACCGGGACTGATGTTAGCCACTGCCACCACTGAGCATGAGTCTGTCTGACCCCCGGACCACCACGACTGGGACTGATGTTAGCCACTGCCACCATTGCCACCATGAGTCTCTCTGACCCCCGGACCACCTCCACCTAGACTGATTTTAGCTACTGCCACCGTGAGTCTCTCTGCCCCCTGGGCCCCCTCCACTGCGACTGATGTTTTCCACTGCCACCACTTCCACCATGAGTCTGACTGACCCCAGACCAAAACCACCGAGACTGATGTTAGCTGCTGCCACCATTAGTTTGTCTGACCCCTGTACCACCACCACCGGGACTGATGTTTGCCACTGCCATCACTGAACATGAGTCAGTCTGACCCCTGGACCATACCAACAGGACTGATGTTAGCCACTACCACCATGAGTCTGTCTCACCCCCTGGACCACCTCCACCGGGACTGATGTTAGCCACTGCCACCACTGAGCATGAGTCTGTCTGACCCTCGGACTACCACTTCCACAGGGACTGATGTTAGCCACTGACACCATGAGTCTGTCTGACCCCTGGACCACCACCACCTGGACTGATGTTAGCCACTGCCACCATTGAGCATTAGTCTGTCTGACTCCATGACCACCACCACTGGAACTGATGTTAGCCATTGGTACCCCTGAGCATGAGTCTGTCTGACCCCCAGAGCACCACCACTAGGACTGATATTAGCCACTGCCACCTCTGCCACCATGAGTCTGTCTGACCCCCCAGAACACCACCACCAGGATTGATGTTAGCCACTGCCAACATGAGTCTGTCTGACCCTTGAACCACCCCCACTGGGACTGATGTGAGACACTGCCACCACTGAGCATTAGTCTGTCTGACTCCAGGACCACCATCACTGGACTGATGTTAGCCACACCACCATGAGCCTCTTTGACCCCCGGACCACCATCTGGGGGACTGGTGTTAGCCACTACCACTTGCCTGTCTGTCCCCCAGACCACCACCATTGGGACTGATGTTAGCCACTGGCACCTCTGAGCATGAGTCTGTCTGACACCTAGACCACCACCACTGGGACTGATGTTAGCCATTGCTACAATGAGCCTGTCTGACCCCTGACCACCACCACTGGAACTGATGTGTAAGCCACTGGAACCACTGAGCATGAGTCTGACTGATCCCCGGACTATCACCACTGGAAATGATGTTAGCCACTGCCACCACTTAGCATGATCCTGTCTGACCCCGGGATCACCACCACCACAGGGACTTATGTTACCCACTGCCACCACTGCCACCATGAGTCGGTCGGACCTCTGTACCACCGCCACCAGGAATGATGTTAACCACTGCCACCATGAGTCTGGTTGACCCACGGACAACCACCACTGGGACACATGTAAGCCACAGCCACCACTGAGCATGAGTTTGTCTGACCTCTGGGACCACCACCACCAGGTCTGATGTTAGCCAATGCCACCACTGAGCATGAGTCTGTGTGACCCCCAGACCACCACCACTGGGAATGATGTTGGCCACTTGCACCACTGCCCCTCTGAGCCCATCTGACCCCCAGAGCACCACCACTGGGAGAGATGTTAGCCACTGCCACCACTGAGCATGAGTCTTTCTGACACCCGTACCACCACCACCACCATGACTGATGTTAGCCACTGCCACCACTGTCACCATGAGTCTGTTGGAACCTCGGACCACCACCACCAGGACTGATGTTTGCTACTGCCACCATGAGTCTGTCTGACCCCGGACTACCACCACTGGGACTGATGTTAGCCACTGCCACCACTGCCACCATGGGACTGTCTGACCACTGGACCACCATCACCAGCTCTGATGTTAGCCACTGCCTCCATGAGTCTGTCTGACCCCTGGACCACCACCACCATGACTGATGTTAGCCACTGCCACCACTGAGCATTAGTCTGTTTGACCCCCCAGACCACACCACTGGGACTGAGTTAGCCAATGCCACCATGAGTCTGTCTGACATGCAGACCACCACCTCTGGAATTGATGTTTGCCACTGCCACCATGAGTCTGTCTGACCCCCAGACCATGACCACCGGGACTGATGTTTGCCACTGCCACCACTGGGCATGAGTCTGTCTAACCCCTGGACCGCCACCATTAGGAATGATGTTAGCCACTGCCACCGCTGCCATCATGAGTCTGTATGACCAATGGACCACCACCAGGACTGTTGTTAGCCACTGCCAACATGAGTCTGTCTGACTCCAGGACCACCACCACAAGGACTGATGTTAGCAACTTCCACCATGAGTCTGTCTGGCCCCCGGGCCACCACCATCAGGACTGATGTTAGCCACTACCACCATGAGTCTGTCTGACACCTGTACCACACCACCAGGACTGATGTTAGTCACTGCCACTGCTGAGCATGAGTCTGTCTGAACCTCGGACCACCATCACCAGGACTGGTGTTAGCCACTACCACCATGAGCCTGTCTGACCCCTGGACCACCGCCACTGGGACTGATGTAAGCCACTGCCACCATGTGTCTGTCTGACACTAGGGCCACCACCAACGAGACTGATGTTAGCCTCTGCCACAATGAGCCTGTCTGACCCCCAGACCACCACCACTGGAACTGATGTAAGCCACTGCCACCTCTGAGCATGAGCCTGTCTGACTCCCAGATCACCACCACCATTACTGATGTTAGCTACTGCCACCTATGCCACCATGAGTCTGTTTGACACCCAGACCACCACTACCGGGACTGATGTTAGCCATGGCCACCACTGAGCATGAGCCTGTTTGACCCCGGGACCACCACCACCAAGAATGATGTTGGCCACTGCCACCACTGCCCCATGAGCCTGTCTGACCCCCAGAGCACCACCACCTGGACTGATGTTAGCCATTGCCACCACCACCACCGTGAGCCTGTCTAACCCCTGGAGCAACACCAACAGTACTGATGTTAGCCACTGACACCACTGCCACCATGAGTCGGTTTGACCCCTGTACCACTGCCACATGGACTGATGTTAACCACTGCCACCATGAGTCTGGTTGACCCCCCAACCACCAGCACAGGGACTAATGTAAGCCACAGCCACCACTAAGCTTGAGTCTGTCTGACATCTGGACCACCACCACTGTGACTGATGTTATCCACTGCCACCATCAGTCCGTCTGACCCCTGGACCACCACTACCAGTACTGATGTTAGCCAATGCCACCACTGAGCATGAGTCTGTGTGACCCCCAGACCACCTCCACCAAGAATGATGTTGGCCACTGCCACCACTGCCCCATGAGCCTGTCTGACCCCCAGAGCACCACCACCTGGACTGATGTTAGCCATTGCCACCACCACCACCGTGAGCCTGTCTAACCCCTGGAGCAACACCAACAGTACTGATGTTAGCCACTGACACCAATGAGCATTAGTCTGTCTGACACATGGACGAACACCACTGGGACTGATGATAGACAATGCCACAACTGCAACCATGAGTATGTCTGACCACCAGACCACCCCCACCAGGAGAGATGTTAGCCTCTGCCACCACTGAGCATGAGTCAGTCTGACACCCGTACCACCACCACCACCATGACGGATGTTAGCCACTGCCACCTTTGCCACCATGAGTCTGTTTGAACCTCGGACCACCACCACCAGGACTGATGTTTGCCACTGCCACCATGAGTCTGTCTGAACCACGGACCACCACCACCGGGACTGATGTTAGCCACTGCCACCACTGAGCATGAGTCTGTCTGACCCCCGGACCACCACCACTGGGACTAATGCTAGTCACTGCCACCACTGCCACCATGAGTCTGTCTGACCACTGGACCACCACCACCAGGTCTGATGTTAGCCACTGCCACCATGAGTCTGTCTGACCCCTGGACCACCACCACCGAGACTGATGTTAGCCACAGCCACCAGTGAGCATTAGTCTGTCTGACCACCAGACCACACCACTGGATTTGTGTTAGCCAATGCCACCATGAGTCTGTCTGACACGTGGGCCACCACCACTGGAACTGATGTTAGCAACTGCCACCATGAGTCTGTCTGACCCCCAGACCACCACCAAAAGGACTGATGTTTGCCACTGCCACCACTGAGCATGAGTCTGTCTGACCTCTGGACCGCCACCACCGGGAATGATGATAGCCACTGCCACCACTGCCACCATGAGTCTGTATGACCACCGAACCACCACCAGGACTGTTGTTTGCCACTGCCATCACTGCTACCATGAGCCTGTCTGACCCCTGGAACACCACCACAAGGACTGATGTTCGTAACTTCCACCATGAGTCTGTCTGACCCCCGGGCCGCCACCATCAGGACTGATGTTAGCCACTACCACCATGAGTCTGCCTGATCCCTGTACAACATCACCAGGACTGATGTTAGTCACTGCCACCACTGAGCATGAGTCTGTCTGAACCCCTGTACCACCGCCACTGGGACTTATATTAGCCACTGCCACCATGAGTCTGTCTGACCCCTGGACCACCACCACCAAGACTGATGTTAGCCACAGCCACCAGTGAGCATTAGTCTGTCTGACCACCAGGCCACACCACTGGATTTGTGTTAGCCAATGCCACCATGAGTCTGTCTGACACGTGGGCCACCACCACTGGAACTGATGTTAGCAACTGCCACCATGAGTCTGTCTGACCCCCAGACCACCACCAAAAGGACTGATGTTTGCCACTGCCACCACTGAGCATGAGTCTGTCTGACCTCTGGGCCGCCACCACCGGGAATGATGTTAGCCACTGCCACCACTGCCACCATGAGTCTGTATGACCACTGGACCACCACCACCAGAACTGATGTTTGCCAGTGCCACCACTGCTACCATGAGTCTGTCTGACCCCTGGACCACCACCACAAGGACTGATGTTAGCAACTTCCACCATGAGTCTGTCTGACCCCCGGGCCACCACCATCAGGACTGATGTTAGCCACTACCACCATGAGTCTGTCTGATCCCTGTACACCACCACCAGGACTGATGTTAGTCACTGCCACCACTGAGCATGAGTCTGTCTGAGCCCCTGGACCACCGCCACTGGGACTTATATTAGCCACTGCCACCATGAGTCTGTCTGACCCCTTGACCACCACCACGGCGACTGATGTTAGCCACTGACACCATGAGTCTGTCTGACCCCCAGACTACCACCACCGGGACTGATGTTAGTCACTGCCACCACAGAACATGAGTCTGTTTGACCCCCAGATCACCACCACTGAGACTGATGTTAGCCACTGCCACCATTGCCACCATGAGTCTCTCTGACCCCCGGACCACCTCCAGCTGGACTGATGTTAGCCACTGCCACCTTGAGTCTGTCTGTCTGTCTGACCCCTGGAACCCCTCCACTTGGAATGATGTTTGCCACTGCCACCACTGCCACCACTGAGCATGAGTCTGTCTGACCCCCAGACCACCACCACTGAGACTGAGGTTAGCCACTGCCACCATTGCCACCATGAGTCCCTCTGACACCCAGACCACCTCCTACCTGGAGTGATGTTAGCCCCTGCCACCATGAGTCTGCCTGACCCCCGAACCCCCACCACCAAGACTGATGTTAGCTGCTGCCACCATGAGCCTGTCTGACACCTGTACCACCACCACTGGGACTGATGTTTGCACTGCCATTACTGAACATGAGTCGGTCTGACCCCCGGACCACACCACCGGGACTGATGTTAGCCACTGCCACCATGTGTCTGTCTGACACTCGGGCCACCACCAACGAGACTGATGTTAGCCTCTGCCACAATGAGCCTGTCTGACTCCCAGACCACCACCACCATTTCTGATGTTAGCCACTGCCACCTATGCCACCATGAGTCTGTTTGACACCCAGACCACCACTACCGGGACTGATGTTAGCCATGGCCACCACTGAGCATGAGCCTGTTTGACCCCGGGACCACCACCACCACAGGGACTTATGTTACCCACTGCCACCACTGCCACCATGAGTCGGTTTGACCCCTGTACCACTGCCACCTGGACTGATGTTAACCACTGCCACCATGAGTCTTTTTGACCCCCCAACCACCAGCACTGGGACTAATGTAAGCCACAGCCACCACTGAGCTTGAGTCTGTCTGACCTCTGGACCACCACCACTGTGACTGATGTTATCCACTGCCACCATCAGTCCATCTGACCCCTGGACCACCACTACCAGTACTGATGTTAGCCAATGCCACCACTGAGCATGAGTCTGTGTGACCCCCAGACCACCTCCACCTGGACTGATGTTAGCCATTGCCACCACCACCACCATGAGACTGTCTAGCCTCTGGAACATCACCAACAGTACTGATGTTAGCCACTGACACCATTGAGCATTAGTCTGTCTGACGCATGGACGCACACCACCGGGACTGATGTTAGACAATGCCACAACTGCAACCATGAGTATGTCTGACCACCAGACCACCACCACCGGGAGAGATGTTAGCCACTGCCACCACTGAGCATGAGTCAGTCTGACACCCGTACCACCACCACCACAGTGACTGATGTTAGCCACTGCCACCACTGCCACCATGAGTCTGTTGGAACCTCGGACCACCACCACCAGGACTGATGTTTGCCACTGCCACCATGAGTCTGTATGAAACCTGGACCACCACCACCAGGACTGATGTTAGCCACTCCCACCACTGAGCATGAGTTGGTCTCACCCATGGACCACCACCACCAGGTCTGATGTTAGCCACTGCTACCATGAGTCTGTCTGACCTCTGGACCACCACCACAAGGACTGATGTTAGCCACTGCCACCTTGAGTCTGTCTGTCTGTCTGACCCCTGGAACCCCTCCACTTGGAATGATGTTTGCCACTGCCACCACTGCCACCACTGCGCATGAGTCTGTCTGACCCCCAGACCACCACCACTGAGACTGAGATTAGCCACTTCCACCATTGCCACCATGAGTCCCTCTGATCCCCAGACCACCTCCTACCTTTCCTGATGTTAGCCACTGCCACCATGAGTCTGTCTGACCCCTGGACCCCCACCACCAAGACTGATGTTAGCTGCTGCCACCATGAGCCTGTCTGACACCTGTATCACCACCACTGGGACTGATGTTTGCACTGCCATCACTGAACATGAGTCGGTCTGACCCCCGGACCACACCACCAGGACTGATGTTAGCCACTACCACCATGAGTCTGTCTGACCCCCGGACCACCTCCACTGGGACTGATGTTAGCCACTGCCACCTGTGTCTGTCTGACACTCGGGCCACCACCAACAAAACTGATGTTAGCCTCTGCCACAATGAGCCTGTCTGACTCCCAGACCACCACCACCATTTCTGATGTTAGCCACTGTCACCTATGCCACCATGAGTCTGTTTGACACCCAGACCACCACTACCGGGACTGATGTTAGCCACTGCCACCACCACCACCATGAGTCTGTCTAACCCCTTGAACATCACCAACAGTACTGATGTTAGCCACTGA
This sequence comes from Neoceratodus forsteri, assembly GCA_016271365.2. NCBI lineage: Eukaryota > Metazoa > Chordata > Ceratodontiformes > Ceratodontidae > Neoceratodus > Neoceratodus forsteri. The sequence continues at coordinate 393,802,790 of CM028135.1, read as the reverse complement.
CACCATTGAGCATTAGTCTGTCTGACACATGGACGAACACCACCGGGACTGATGTTAGACAATGCCACAACTGCAACCATGAGTATGTCTGACCACCAGACCACCACCACCGGGAGAGATGTTAGCCACTGCCACCACTGAGCAGGAGTCAGTCTGACACCCATACCACCACCACCACCATGACTGATGTTAGCCACTGCCACCACTGCCACCATGAGTCTGTTGGAACCTCAGACCACCACCACCAGGACTGATGTTAGCCACAGCCACCAGTGAGCATTAGTCTGTCTGATCCCCAGACCACACCTCTGGGTTTGTGTTAGCCAATGCTATCATGATTCTGTCTGACACACGGACCACCACCACTGGAACTGATGTTAGCAACTGCCACCATGAGTTTGTCTGACCCCCAGACCACAACCACCAGGACTGATGTTTGCCACTGCCACCGCTAAGCATGAGTCTGTCTGACACCCGGACCACCACAACCGGGAATGATGTTAGCCACTGCCACCACTGCCACAATGAGTCTGTATGACCAAGGGACCACCACCACCAGGACTGTTGTTAGCCACTGCTACCATGAGTCTGTCTGACCCCTGGACCACCACCACAAGGACTGATGTTAGCAACTGCCACTATGAGTCTGTCTGACCCCCGGGCCACCACCACCATCAGGACTGATGTTAGCCACTACCACCATGAGTCTGTCTGATTCCTGTACAACACCACCAGGACTGATGTTAGTCACTGCCACCATTGAGCATGAGTCTGTCTGAACCCCTGGACCATCACCACTGGGACTAATATTAGCCACTGCCACCATGAGTCTGTCTGACCCCCCGGACCACCACCATGGCGACTGATGTTAGCCACTGCCACCATGAGTCTGTCTGACCCCCAGACTACAACCACCGGGACTGATGTTAGCCACTGCCACCACTGAGCATGAGACTGTCTGAGCCCCAGACAACCACCACTGAGACTGATGTTATCCACTGCCACCATTGCCACCATGAGTCTCTCTGACCCCCGGACCACCTCCACCTGGACTGATGTTAGCCACTGCCACCTTAAGTCTGTCTGTCTGTCTGACCCCTGGACCCCCTCCACTGGGACTGATGTTTGCCACTGCCACCACTGAGCATGAGTCTATCTGACCCCTGGACCACCACCACTGAGACTGAGGTTAGCTACTGCCACCATTGCCACCATGAGTCTCTCTGACCCCAGACCACCTCCTACCTGGACTGATGTTAGCCACTGCCACCATGAGTCTGTCTGACACCTGTTCCACCACCACCAGGACTGATGTTAGCCACTGCCATCACTGAACATGAATCAGTCTGACCCCTGACCACACCACCAGGACTGATGTTAGCCACTACCACCATGAGTCTGTCTGACCCCGGACCACCACCACCAGGACTTATGTTAGCCACTGCCACCACTGAGTATGGGTCTGTCTGACCCCAGACCACCACCACTGGGAACGATATTAGCCACTGCCCACTGCCACCATGAGTCTGTCTGACCCTTGTACCACCACCACCGGGACTGATGTTAGCCACTGCCATCATTCAACATGAGTCAGTCTGACCCCTTGACCACACCACCAGGACTGATGTTAGCCACTACCACCATGAGTCTGTCTGACCCCCAGACCACCTCCACCAAGACTGATGTTAGCCAGTGCCACCACTGAGCATGAGTCTGTCTGACACATGGACCACCACCACTGGGACTGATATTAGCCACTGCCACCACAAGTCTGTCTGACCCCCGGACCACCACCACCGGGACTGATGTTTGCCACTGCCACCACTGAGCATGAGTCTATCAGACCCCTGGACCACCACCACTGGGACTAATGTTAGTCACTGCCTCCACTAAGCATGAGTCTCTCTGACCCCCGGACCACCTCCACCTGGACTGATGTTAGCCACTGCCACCTTAAGTCTGTCTGTCTGTCTGACCCCTGGAACCCCTCCACTGGGACTGATGTTTGCCACTGCCACCACTGAGCATGAGTCTATCTGACCCCTGGACCACCACCACTGAGACTGAGGTTAGCCACTGCCACCATTGCCACCATGAGTCTCTCTGACCCCCAGACCACCTCCTACCTGGACTGATGTTAGCCACTGCCACCATGAGTCTGTCTGACACCTGTTCCACCACCACCAGGACTGATGTTAGCCACTGCCATCACTGAACATGAATCAGTCTGACCCCTGGACCACACCACCAGGACTGATGTTAGCCACTACCACCATGAGTCTGTCTGACCCCCGGACCACCACCACCAGGACTTATGTTAGCCACTGCCACCACTGAGCATGGGTCTGTCTGACCCCCAGACCACCACCACTGGGAACGATATTAGCCACTGCCACCACTGCCACCATGAGTCTGTCTGACCCTTGTACCACCACCACCGGGACTGATGTTAGCCACTGCCATCATTCAACATGAGTCAGTCTGACCCCTGGACCACACCACCAGGACTGATGTTAGCCACTACCACCATGAGTCTGTCTGACCCCCAGACCACCTCCACCAAGACTGATGTTAGCCAGTGCCACCACTGAGCATGAGTCTGTCTGACACATGGACCACCACCACTGGGACTGATATTAGCCACTGCCACCACAAGTCTGTCTGACCCCCGGACCACCACCACCGGGACTGATGTTTGCCACTGCCACCACTGAGCATGAGTCTATCAGACCCCTGGACCACCACCACTGGGACTAATGTTAGTCACTGCCTCCACTAAGCATGAGTCTGTCTGACCCCCGGACCACCTCCACCTGGACTGATGTTAGCCACTGCCACCTTGAGTCTGTCTGTCTGACCCCTGGACCCCCTCCACTGGGACTGATGTTTGCCACTGCCACCACTGAGCATGAGTCTTTCTGACCCCTTGACCACCACCACTGAGACTGAGGTTAGCCACTGCCACCATTGCCACCATGAGTCTCTCTGACCCCCAGACCACCTCCTACCTGGACTGATGTTAGCCACTGCCACCATGAGTCTGTCTGACACCTGTTCCACCACCACCGGGACTGATGTTTGCCACTGCCATCACTGAACATGAGTCAGTCTGACCCCTGGACCACACCCCAGGACTGATGTTAGCCGCTACCACCATGAGTCTGTCTGACCCCCGGATCACCTCCACTGGGTCTGATGTTAGCCACTGCCACCACTGAGCATAAGTCTGTCTGACACACAGACCACCACCACCGGGACTGATGTTAGCCACTACCACCATGAGTCTGTCTGACTCCCGGACCACCACCACCAGGACTGATGTTATCCACTACCACCATGAGTTTGTCTGACCCTTGTACCACAACACCAGGACTGATGTTAACCACTACCACCATGAGTCTGTCTGACCCCCTGACCACCACCACCGGGACTGGTGTTAGCCACTGCCACCATAAGTCTGTCTGACCCCCAGACCACCACCACTGGGACTGGTGTTAGCCACTGCCACCACTGATCATGAGTCTGTTTGACCCCTGAGCCACCGGCACTGGGACTGATGTTAGCCACTGCCACAATGAGTCTGTCTGACTCCTGGATCACCACCGCTGGGACTGATGTTAGCCACTGCCACCAGTGCCACCATGAATCTGTCTGACCCCTGAACCACCACCACCAGTACTGATGTTAGCCACTGCCACCACTGAGCATGAGTCTGTCCGGTCCACCACATCCATCAGCCACTGACACAAAGCTTCTTAATATTTAATCCATAAAGTGATTATGTGTGCTCATGTTTGATATGCTATTTCACTTCCTTTAGTTGGATATTTTGTTTTCTGTAACTTTTCAGAGTCACAATGGTAAACCACATATGGTACACTTATGTTGTTTTTTTTTCAGGTTAACAAAAAAAGTCTCCATAGCTAAATCTTGGTGGGAATGGTACTGCAGCTGTACCGCACAGAGAGGAATCTATGGAATATCCATGTGAAATCCATTCTGTTAAGTATGAAGATTTTATTTCATCTGTTTCTTTGTTTTGGAAAGACTGCAACAAATATTGCACACTGGTTGCATTAGTTGACAAGATGTGGGTTTGAAATGTAACTTGACTTGAGATTGAGAACCAGGGAAGGGACAAATAACAATTAAGTTGTAAGAAGTCATTTGTTTCTTTTTTTAGGAAACTTCCATATGCTTTGTTGTTCTGTCAAAGTGGCCTTATCCAAAAAAGTTCTTCAACATCATCAGGCACCCACCTCCCTAGGAATTGGGCACAAATGCAACATGCAGAAGTCATTTCATTAGATGATCATGACCATCATTAACAACAGGACTTCAGAAGGATGCAGATGAAATCTGTGAAGAAGTAGCAAAATAAGAAACCATTACAGACAAACCTGGAAATATGATTCCCCCCCCCAAAAAAAAAATAAAAATATTTACCTTCATGTGCTTGAGAGTTATCTGTATCTAATTTCAATGCAAACAGTTCTCATTGAGCACTGGAATGTGCACACCAACAGTTTCTGTGATCTGTGATACAGAACAATACCATGAGTACATGTATATATCAACCTACCCTACCTACAAAATACACAAACATGTATCTATATATATATATATATATATATATATATCTACTCACCAAGGCTACTATTAGTGTACAGAGGAAAGGGCACCCTTCCATCCACTTGAGATGATCTCATTGCATTTGCTCGAATTGCCTCACAGAACACATTGGACCAGCAATAGGATGCTCACGGTCATCATTTAATTCTGGGGGATTTTGTATGTGCTGAAACAGTCTCACTTCACTGTGTTACCACTTGTCAATTTTCTGCACGCAAGGAGGATGCATTTTGGGCCTACAGAAAAAATCTAGGGACTCTGTGCCACCATTGCACGCATGACTGAGTGCACCATTAATTCTGGGGGACTGTATGTGCCGAAACAGTCTCATTTCACTGTGTTACCACTTGTCAATATTCTGCACACAAAGAGGATGCATTTTGGGCCAGCAGAAAAAATCTGGGGACTCTGTGCCACCACTGTGCACATGACTGAGTGTGCCATTAATTCTAGGGGACTTTGTGTGTGCTGAAACAGTCTCATTTCACTGTGTTACCACTTGCCAATTTTCTGCACACAAGGAGGATGGATTTTGGGCCTGCAGAAAAAATCTGGGGACTCTGTGCCATCACTGCACACATGACTGAGTGTGCCATTAATTCTGGGGATGCATTTTGTGTGTTGTGTGATTGTTGTGAGCTCATGATGTCATACTGACATTATCAATTAAAGCAGCATTGCAAAAATGTCATGACAATTTTGAACTGTACTTTTTTATGCTACTTTACACTGCCACAGCCACTAGTTACTCTGTCGTGACTTGAATGATACGCTTCTTTTCACAATTTCTGTCTGCTTTACTTAGTTGACTACTTTTTTCATGTATAAAAAAAAATGAGCACGCCTTTCAATATTGTTGTGACCAGGTTTGTATTTATTTGCAGCTGCTTTTCAATAAATATTGTTCCGTGGCATCTTAAAACACTGCCTTCTGCATAACTGTTAATTTACAACAGAAGTGCCATATAACAACTAACTGATATGATGGAGAAAAGCTGAAGGAAACAATGACAAAGACCTAGCCAGCACCAATTTAAAAGGAATGCTCCTTTCATTATTTCACACATGAAAAAAGGTAGTACAGCAGACTCAACTACTGCAAATTCTCGTATCATTCCAGTCATGAAGTAAGTAAAGGAAGTTGTAACATTGCATTAAAAAATATTTGTCAGAGTTCTCAACAGATTGTTGCGCTGCTGCTTTACAGAGATTCACCACGTTACATAGTTATGGTGATGCACATAACCTAATAAGTGGGGGCCTTAGTTCCAGTGGAATATTTCTTGCCCCACAGAGTGCAATATATTTCTGAGAAAACCACCCATAATTCCATTACAGTGTGTCACATGATGGAGGAATTCCCATTCAGAAAAGCCACCCACATTTTGGCCCCCTTTCTCAGCAACATTAGGACATGACGCCAGGAGGAGCACAGGTGCATGCTCCACTATAGTGAATGTCTGGCAGCTATCCCAATGTTTCGTTATGTTATAAGGTTCACTTTGTGGTGAAATGTGGGAAGGTTTCCACTAACAAGGCTCTTCTTACTGGAAACGTGCCCACACGTTTCACCACAAACTGACCATTATAACATAAAGAAACATTTGGAAAGCTGCCTGACAAATGGACATTCACTGTAATGGAGCATGCACCTGCGCTCTCCCTGGCATCATGTCCTAACATTGCTGAGAAGGCAGGCAGAATGTGGGTGGCTATTCAGAATGGGAATTCCTCCGTCACATGACCCACTGTAATGAAATTATGGGCTGTTTTCATAGAAATGTATTGCACTATGTGGAGCAAGAAAGACTCCCCTGGAAGGGAAAATGTGTATTATTAAACAACAACAAAGAAAAAATGCACAAAAACAGTACAACAAAGTATTGGGGGGGCAGAAAACAATCCCTTACTGTGGCCGTTGGATGCCGTGGTGGTCCAGCAGCAGGTGCAACATTGTCAGTATTTGCTGCTGCCATTCTTGTATTGTGTCAACCTGCTGCTGCAAAGCACTGACCCTCTGACTACTCTCGACCAGGACCGCTCACACCAGGGTGATGTCGGCCTCTGTTGCAGGTACTGTGGCAGGGTCCACTGCAGGTGGAAATCCAGGTAGTGGTGGTGGTGGAGATGGTGGTGCCACTGGCTGTGGTGGCTGTGGTGGTGGTGGTGTCACTGCTATACTGGCCCTCCTCCTGCAGAGAGGCACAACTTCAACCCCAGCAGCACCCTTGGCCACTGCCACAGAATGGTCAGCAGGTGGATGCCTGGCCCCTTCAATGGCAGCCTGCCACTCCACCTTGTGGTGGTTGAACATGTGGGTGCACTGGCAACCGGTCCCCAAATGTGTACCCCAGGGGCCACGGAGTACCAGCACACCACACAGATGACACACCATGACTGTGCTGTCTCCCCCCACAGAGTTAAAAAACCCCTACACTGGGGAGCTGCGAGGGGGGACCAGACACAGTCCTCGCACCACCAATGGTTTCCAGGAGCACCTCCTGTGGCTGTGGAAGTGATGGAGGGGGTGCTGCTGGAGCCCCTACAGCTGCTACTGGTGGTGGTGGTAGTGGTGGAGAAGGTGGATGCACAGCAGCCACCGGTGGCACTGGTGCTGCTGCTGCTGCTGCTGTTGCTTCCACTGTGGGGAAGCAACACCCAGGAGTCAGGAGTGGTCCAGCATCACATGACCACCCCCACATGTCCGCAGTCCCCTCCTCTGACCACCCATGGGCCAGTGACTTGTCTTCTCCAGGGTCCATGTCCATCCATCCCACACAAGCCCCCGGCACACACACACACACACACACACACACACACACACACACACACACTCACACACAGTCACACAGACATAAAACAAAACTTATAAAAAAAAATTAACTACCCAAAAAAATCAGAAACACAATACAAAAACTAAATAAAGATAGCTTTTAAAAAAGCTGTTGTTTTAGAAAGGCAATAAAGCACTTTGTCACTGACTCCTACACTGCTCTCTCACAAAGCCTTCTCCCTCTAAAATGCAAAGGAGAAAGTGAAACTGCTTCTCTGACTCACTTCCTTCCTGCCTGACTAAAGCATGGGACTTACAGTACTGTAAGCCATGTGATGTGTGGGGGGCTGTCTATTTACTTGTCACTTCGCCTTACTTCATGTTAAGGCATAATGGCAATGCAAAGTAATAATGATAATGTGAACTAAGCACTTTACAGTGCTCACTTCGCGTTGTACTCCATCAACGTGAAGTGCCCACTTCACGTTCACTTCACCAGCGGATTAAAAATTTGCTTCATCTCTAGGTACGGGACCCTGATTGGACGTTGACGGAGAAGTTTATAGAGAGAGTGAATAGCAAGTCCCTAAAAAGAGAGCTTCATTTGCTACATTGGTAAGATCCCAATGCTCGTTTTATGGATTTTAAAGAAAAGGTCGCAAGAATGTTGGAATCAGGAAGGACGGGAGAGGAAGTGGCAGCCTGTCAGCAGAAGATGATGCCCTAGGGTGTGGCATGGCCGGAATACCCCATTTAAGGTCTGGTACGGGAGGATTCATGGCAGCCAGAGGCATGTTCTGGAAGGCTACTTCACTCAAGGTCCATGTATGAGGGAGCATCGTCGAGGAGTTACCAGAATCATTTTCCAGATTCCAACAAGGCATACACCCAGTGGTCTCAACCCCAAGCTCCTCGCAGGAAATCAATCCAGAATCCAAGCCAGGAATGAACAGAACAGATAAACACTTTCGCCCGTAAACTGACTGAGGTCTGACAGGAAGTGCAGGACCTTAAAGAAGCCTGGAAGAGAGGACTTTTTACAGGACAACCTGAAGGGGGAAGAAGACCATACAAAGGTACTGTTCACTTGAGAAGAGGAGAAGTGAGATGCCTGATGGATCAATCTGCTGGCCAGGGGAGACCTATCTGCAAAAGGCATGATGTCAATGGATCTGATAAACTGTGAGGCCTTAGGAAGACTGCAGGCAGACAGACAAGAGATTGAAAGGGCAAGGTGCCAGTTATATGACACCAAGAGGGAGATAGAAAGGATCACTCAAAGCGATGCCACAGTAAGAGAGCCTTTGAGAAACCAGCTGGAAAAGCAAGTGGAGGAATTTGTTCATGATAAAATGGAATTGGAGCTAGAATGTAAATCCTTTAGGGAGACTCTTCAGCAACAAGGGAGAAAGACCGAAGAACAGACCACATGGCTCTTCCAGTATGAAAAAGAGAAAGAACAGCTCCATCAAGAAGTTAAAGAGCTCTGGTTCACGGCCAAGGATCTGCAGGAAAAATGTATGAAGCCATGTATGGCATCACCTGTAGTTGAGTACCTCCAGCTGAATGATGCCTACTCTCTGAGAGTGTCAGATTGCCCAACCTCTGGAGTGCAGTCCAAGAGTGAAATGGTCATCAGCCAAACAGAACCTGAATCGATGACTGCACTAGAAACATGTGTTAACCCTTGGAGGCCAAAGAAAGTGGAAGGGGTTAAACCACAAAGCATCTTGTCGTCTATGGGAAAACATGTCCTGCTGAAGAGAACTAACCAAGGTAGCTAGCCATTTTTGGAATGGAAACCAGAGCTTTATGTTGTTGTGGTAACTCCTTACCCTGACCTCAAAGTTTACAAGATCCAGGTGGAAAATGGGAAGGAAGTTGAAAAGTTGGTACATTAAAATCAACTCAGACCCTGTACACCTCAAGGAACTAAAAAAGAAAGGACTGACTTAGTCCCAAAGGAGATGTGGGAGCGTTCCATGGATGGACTCACTGACCAACGGTCCCCAATGCAATGGTGTACTGATCCCTGGGTTTGCTTATACCATGTGTGCCCCTCAGCTTTGCAGTCTTCAGAACCTTTAGTGAACCCCTTACCTACAGCCTCCCATGAAATAGAGATGTCCCATCAGAACCAATGGTTCCTTCTGTCTGTAGATCACAGAGGTCCACTTGTGGTGTTCCCCTGAAAAGTTTCATGATGTCCTCCTTCCCCTTCTGTCAAATAAACATCTTTGCTTCATCCGACCTCGGTGTATGACTCCTCCCTCTCCTTGTCTGGTGATTCCATCCACCCACCCACCCTTATTAGAACCTTCAGTGGCCCCTTGCCATCCCACCTGCTGAGGGTGCCGCTGGTGCTGCTGGTAGTGAGACAGTTACATCCACCACTTGGAGCAAAGAACCCCAAGGTCTACCAGTCCAGCACAGTTACATATATTTGACATTGCTGCAGAAGAAGAAGATCCTGAAATAAATAATTGCTGAAAATCCAACTCCTGTCACAGTCAGTGCTAAACACTTGATGTTAACTGCCACAGAACTAAATGCTGTTGAGGAAAAGAGAAATAAGCCAAACACAATCAAAACCACTGTTTGGACAGTTAAAGTTTTTGAGGACTGAAAAACCTCATAAAACATTACCACCAACCTCAAAACTGCCACTCAAGAAGTACTCAGTGAAACCGTTAGTGCTTTCTATGCTGAAGTCTGAAGCTCGAGTGGTACTGAGTACGATCTTAGCAGCTACTCAAGCCTCTGTGCTGTACTAAACTGACACCTGAACCCACTCACCAGTGGGAGACAAATGAATAATCATGACACACCCAGCTTTCAATTCAAGTAATAACATTTTTGTTTCTTTCATGAAATGATATCACCAAGCACAAAAAGACTGCTCAAAACATCACCCCCTGATCTGTAAAGCAGACCTCCAGAATCTCAGAGAATCACTGGTACTGTCTCCCAACACCGCACCTGGCCTTGTATGTAAAGTGTGGCTAGATGTCCAACTTTGCATGACCAGGTGTGGGAAGGAGGGCCTGAGGCAGTTAAGACTTGACAGATGAGAAATGAAAAAGGATGACATAGGCCATGAGAATTCAATGCTAAAGTTTAGTGAACATATGAAAAATCATTGTAACCCAGCAAACATAAATAGGATCACTGTGGCTTTATGTATGCTGCACTTGGTCCTCCCCTGTGTCCTGTGGCCAGCCTTAAAAAATATTTAGGCAAACACCCGAGAGAGGCAACCCCCTTTTACTGTCACACCAAATGGCACCCTCAGCAGTTTCTTCATGCTATGAAGCTGGAGGGTGTGAGACTCGGGGGGATGTGAGGAAGTACTTCTTCACAGAAAGAGTGGTGAATGCCTGGAACAGCCTCCCAGCAGAGGTTGTGGGGGCAAAAATGGTAAAGGGGTTCAATAATGCATGGGATAGACATAAGGGAACATTAGAGGTAGGGAAAGGGGGGTATAAAGCTAGAGATCAGGTAGGGTCTGCAGTGTTATAGCAGGTAGGGAAAATGGGCAGACTAGGTGTGCAAAGCGGTCCTTATCTGCCATCAGTTTCTATGTTTCTATGTTTCTGAATGCCCTGCTAATGTAGTACTCAAAAGAACTCATGGGGCTCAACTATTTATCTACATTCATGAGCCAACTGAGCAAGGAAGCCACCCTCAGTACAACCTATATGAATCATTCAATTTGTGTGACAAGTGTGCAATTACTATCCAATGCTGGCTTAGAAAACACTGAAATCTTGGCTGTGATGGGTCATCAAAATGAAGCTGGCCTGCGATCATACTAGACTGCCTCCTGCAGTGACAAGAGAAAATGGAGTAACATCCTGGGTTAAAGCAATTAACCCGAACCTGAAATGTGTCAGTCCCATGAAAGAGCAACAATCAGTGCCTCAGCAGTCAGTTCTACACTGCCATCTACAGTCCAACATTCCACATTCACTCAGGGGCCATTCAGCTTCAATGCCCCACTAAATGACAATGGACCTTTCAATTTCTTCAGCCTTGGCAAATCATTTTTTTGTTATTTTTGCCAGATCTTGACAGTGCCACAAGGGGTTTAATGTGGTTCAGTTATATTTTTTTCTTGCCTCATAGCTGCTGCCCCCCCCACACACACACATATTGAGGGACTGCATTCTCTTGAGGAATATTTAAAGAAAATAAATTATGTTTATGAATTTTAAAACACTTGTTTGACTTTTTCTTTCAAAATGTCACATGTAGCCCATTTTATAAGTCCAATACAACAATCTAGGGTATGCATTGAACAGATCTGACCACACTTTCAGGGGATGAAGGCACTTGTCCTGCAACCTCATGCCTTACTACTCCCCTGGGCATGTGGTCAGATCTGTTCTTTTTTTTTTTTGCTCCCACCGATACTCTGGAGCCCACCTCTCCTTCGGGCCTCCTAGTGCCCCACCAACCCCGGCGATCCTCTTCAGAAGCCGCTCCATCCACAGATTGCAGCCAACCCCCAAGTTGGTCCCGCATATCCCATTGCCAGGTGGGTCCCCTATTTCAAGGGGAAGGCACCGTGGAGAGGAAACCCAGCACACTGTTGTTGCTGGCCTCCAGGCCGCTGTGAAGGAGGAGATTCCTGGAGGTCCCGATGGCATGGAGGGTGGAAGCCATCATCCGGTGTGCTCCAGAGCTGTTTTCCAGTTTTTCTTGAGCCCCTCCTGTGCCACTGATTGTAGTGCCCCTGGTAATCACTTCTGAAGGAAAGAATTGTCGAGTACCTAGAGGCCAGAGGGGCACAGGACCCAAGGCAGCATGGATTCCGAGCGGGAAGGTCATGCCAGATGAATCTAATAGATTTCTTTGACTGGGTGACCAAAGTAGTAGATCAGGGAGGGGCTGTGGACATGGCCTATGCAGACTTTAGCAAGGCATTTGACTCAGTCCCACACAAAAGATTAATATACAAGTTAGCCAACCTAGGAGTGGGTCCCAAGATGATAGCCTGGGTAAAGAATTGGCTGTAGAATAGGACACAGAGGGTAATAGTAAATGGAGTCCACTCTGAAGAAAGGGGGGTTACTAGTGGGGTACCGCAGGGTTAAGTATTAGGACCGGTCCTCTTCAATGTCTTTATAAGCGACATTGCAGAGGGACTGGAAGGAAAAGTATGTCTCTTTGCAGATGACACAAAGCTCTGCAACAGAGTTGATGCACAAGGTGGGCTAGAAAGGATGAGAGGGGACTTGGCAAGGTTAGAGGAATGGTCAAATGTATGGCAGCTTAGATTCAATGCTAAGAAGTGCAAGGTAATGCACCTGTTAAACAAAAACCCAGGGGAAGAGTAGACAGTGGGGGGTGAGATACTAACAACAACAAAAATGGAAAGGGACCTGGGGGTAGTCATATCAGATGACTTAAAGGTGGGCAAGCAATGTGAGAGGGCAGTAAGGAGGGCTGGGGGGATACTGGGATGCATAGGGAGAGGCATCACCAGTAGAAAGCAGGAAGTTGTTATCCCTCTGTACAGACAGCTGGTGAGACCCCATCTGGAGTACTGTGTGCAGTTCTGGAGAACCAATCTCCACAAGGACATAGACAAGATGGAAGCTGTCCAGAGGAGGGCAACTAAAATGGTGCAGGGTTTCCACCAGAAGACATATGAAGGGAGACTAAAGGAGCTTAATATTTATAGCCTCGAGGAAAGGAGGGCAAAACGCTCCCTGAACTGGTGGCCTTGATGGAAGAGGGATGCCTGGATATTGTAGCAGTCACAGAAACATGGTACACAGAGAACCATGACTGAGATGTTAACATACCTGGGTACACAACTTACAGGAGAGACAGGGAGGGCAGAAGGGGGGGAGTAGCTCTTTATGTAAGGGAAGGGATAAAAGCAACTGAACAAAAGAATAAACAGGGAGGAGAGGAGGCACTGTGGGTCACCTTAGAGACTGGAAATGGCACCACAATCCACACAGGGGTTGTATATAGACCCCCATGTCAGGGGGAGGGAATGGACAAGGTTATGATAGAAGGCATACTTAGGATGGCAGAGAAAGGGGAGATACTGTTGATGGGGGACCTTAACATGCCAGATGTTAACTGGAGCACCTTTGCGGCAGCCACATCCAAAAGCAGGGCCATTCTTGATGCCCTTCAGGTGGCATACCTCAGACAGCTAGTTTTGGAACCCACTCATGAGGGAGCAATCTTAGACCGCATACTTCAAATGGGGACAGTGAGGATCTCAGATCTAGAAGTGGGTAGCCATTTGGGAACAAGTGACCACCAAACAGTGTGGTTCACGATAAACTCTGCTCAGAGTCAAGCCATACAAAAGTGAGGGTTCTGACTTCAGGAGGGCTGACTTTGGCAAGATGGGAGAGTGCCTTAGAAAAGCACTAGCAAACAGGCTAGAAGGAGAGGTGCAGCAACAATGGGCAAATATCAAAACTGCCATCACAGAGGCAACAAGCCTTTGTGTCAAGCAAATAAACAAATCAAAATGAAAGAAAAAGCCACTATGGTTCTCAAAAGAGGTGGCGGTGATGGTTAGGGAGAAAAAGACAGCATTTAGGAAGTATAAGGAAACACAGAAGGAGCAGGACAGAGAACTGCACCAGTTAAGGCAGAAGGAAGCAGGAAGGGTAGTCAGAATAGCAAAGGCACAAACTGAGGAAAACATAGCTAACTCGGTAAAGAAGGGGGATAAAACCTTTTATAGGTATATCAGGGAGCGTAGAAAGACAAAGGGAGGGATAGTGAGGCTGAATAGAATGGATGGTGGGTGGGCAGAGAGTGACAGTGATAAAGCAGGGATACTGAATGAATACTTCTGTTCAGTATTCACAAAAGAGGAAGTGGGGGAGGTGCCTAATCCAATTAACAGAAGCACTCTGGAGAGGGGGGTTGATCCCAGTCCTTTCACAGAAGAAAGGGTTCTGAAAGAACTCCTAAAACTGAAGGTGGACAAAGCAATGGGGCCAGATGGAATTCATCCCAGAATTCTAAAAGAATTAAGCAGAGAACTAGTGACACCACTGACTACGCTTTTTAACAAATCATGGGAGGATGGTGTGGTACCTGAGGACTGGAAGAAGGCGGATGTGATTCTCCTTCACAAAAGTGGGACCAAGACGGAGGCAGGAAACTACAGACCTGTCAGTTTGACCTCTGTGGTAGGGAAAGTGATGGAATCACTTCTGAAGGAAAGAACTGTTGAGTTCCTAGAGGCCAGTGGGGCTGGGACCCAAGGCAGCATGGGTTCATAGCGGGAAGGTCATGTCAGGCGATCTAATTGATTTCTTTGACTGGGTGACCTAAGTAGTAGACCAGGGAGGGGCTGTGGACATGGCCTACCTAGACTTTAGCAAGGCATTTGACACAGTCCCACACAAAAGATTAGTAGTCAAATTAACCAGCCTGGGAGTGGGTCCCAAGGTGGTAGCCTGGGTAAAACATTGGCTGAACAACAGGACATAGAAGGTAATTGTAAATGGAGTCCACTCTGAAGAAAGAGGGGTTACTAGTGGGGTACCGCAGGGTTCAGTACTGGGCCCAGTCCTTTTTAATGTCTTTATAAGTGACATTGCAGAGGGACTGGAAGGAAAAGTATGCCTCTATGCCGATGACACAAAGATCTGTAACAGGGTTGATACACAAGGAGGCATGGAAAGGATGAGAAGGGACTTGGCAAGGTTGGAGGAATGGTCAGAAGTATGGCAGCTTGGATTCAATGCAAAGAAGTGCAAAGTAATGCACCTGGGAAACAAAAACCCAGGGGAAGATTACACAATGGGGGGGGTAGTAACAACAACAAAAATGGAAAGAGACCTGGGGTAAGCATATCAGATGACCTTAAGGTTGGCAAGCAATGCAAGAAGGCAGTAGGGAGGGCTGGGGGGATACTGGGATGTATAGGGAGAGGTATCACCAGCAGAAAACAGGAAGTTGTTATTCCCCTGTACAGACAGTTGGTGAGACCCCATCTGGAGTACTGTGTCCACTTCTGAGACCCCATCTCCACAAGGACATAGACAGGATGGAAGCAGTTCAGAGGAGGGCAACTAAAATGCTGCAGGGTCTGCAAGAGAAGCCATATGAGGAGAGACTAAAGGAGCTTAACATGTATACCCTTGAGGAAAGGAGGGAGAGAGGGACATAATGGAAACGTTTAAGTACCTCAGTGGAATCAACAAAGTCCAAGAGGGTAGCATCTTTCAGAAAAAGAGATGTGCAAGAACAAGGGGACACAATTTGAAGATAGAGGGGGGATGGCTCAGAGGCAATGTGAGGAAGTATTTTTTCACAGAGAGGGTGGTGGACGTATGGAACAGCCTTCTTGAGGAGACTGTGGGGTATAAAACTGTGGGAGAATTCAAGAATGCATGGGACAGACATAAGGTAATTTTTGTGGTGGGTAGGAAGAAATAGACTGTTGGTTAAATAGGATCTGCAGCTTATCCTCTAGGTAGGGAAATGGGCAGACTAGGTGGGCCAAGCGGTCCTTATCTGCCGTCAAAGTCTATGTTTCTATGTTTCTATGGAGAGGGGGGACATGATAGAATCTTTCAAGTACCTCAAGGGAATCAACAAAGTTCAAGAGGGTAGCTTCTTTCAAAAAAAGAAAGAGGTGTGCAAGAACAAGGGGGCACAATTTGAAGACAGAGGGAGGAGGCTCAGAGGTAATGTAAGGAAGTATTTTTTTCACAGAGAGGGTTGTGGATGCATGGAACGGCCTTCTGGAGGAGGTTGTGGAGTCAAAAACAGTGGTTGAATTCAAGCATGCATGGGACAGTCATAAGGTAATTCTAGGGGTTAGGAGTAGAAAGAAGTAGGCTGCTGGTTAACTAGGATCTGCAGCTTATCCATTAGGTAGGGAAATGGGCAGACTGGGTGGGCCAAGCGGTCCTTATCTGCCATCAAATTCTATGTTTTTATGTTCTATGTATCCACCAGGGACTGCTACAGAGCGGGGCTATCCCCTAACCCACCCTCAGGAGAGAAGAGCAGTCCTCCGGGCGCTCAATCCTCTCCTTCCTCTGCCAGCCCCCGGCACCCCGAGTCTATTTCTGAACCCGGGTTGCCAGCGTGGTTCGAGGTGTGGCATCCAGTACCTCAACCCTCTGTGCCACCAGGCCGGCCAGTCAGATCTGTTCAATGCTGACCCCAGAGAGTGTCTTACTGCTTACTTATGTTTCCTTTCAGTGAGATTCCATTTTCCAAACAACACTCTACAGTGGAACAGTAAAGTGTAGACTGGTGTTTTATATAACCAGAAAACTGTTCCAAAAAGGCATTGTTTCTTTTTTATTATTATTATTTTTAAATACTTGTTCCATCTAATTCCCTATCCCATACTCCATAGATGGGGACATGAATGCTGCACTCTTTCTCCATCCATGAGGAGTGGCTAGCAGTTGCCGTCACAGCCAACAACAATAAAGTTCTGTTATTCGATGGCAGGTGGTGCACCAATGTCAGGTCACCCATGCCCTCCCTTCCAGGAGCCAAGCCCCTCCCCTCCACAGCAGGCCCAGTGCCCATGTAACTCCAGTGTGGGGTTCCAGTTTATCACACTAAGACCCCAGTAATCCAGGCGGCAGTGAAATGTGCAGTTGCCACACCACAAGGACAGCCATAAGGTTTTCTTTCTAATTGAATCTGTCATGTTGGGGCTGCCCAGTAGCCTCAATGCCCTCACATTTATTTGTTATAAAGGGCCCTGGAGTCATGCTCTGAACCCTCGATCATGGTCCAGCCAGAAGGAGGTATGGTAGAATCTGATTAGCTCCACAGAAATTCTGGAAGGAACTGATGGTAACTCTCATTGCAATGCTCCTTCCTGGATACCCAGGAGAACTGAGTCATGTAGACAAATCACACACTGATGTCTCTCTGATGGGATGCACAGGTGAGGATTGAGGCAAGTTTGTAGAGGAAGCCCACTCCTGCCAATGATGCTGATATCCTGACACTCCATTGAGTTGTTCCTCTCCCCAAATGAACATGATGTATTCCCATCAAGACTGAGTGAAGGGACTGTTACAGTTGTGGTTAATCACAGGATGGATCAGAGGACAGTGGAAAAGGACCTTTTGAGATGCTGGTAAAGTAATGAAGGTGGTAGCAATGTGTGGGCTCACAGGGGACAAGGGGACAGAGGGAGAAATACACAGATAGAACACATCTGTAATTTTTCAATTATTATTTTATAGAGATGCTAACAAAAACAAGAGACTGTCAAAACACATACACATAATGTATTGCCCAGCGTATTGCTGAAAAGTTTTCAGGACTTTATTAAAAGGATATTTTAGTACTCTATTAAAAGGATATGTCATTAAGGCACAGTAAAAATCATGGCATCTAATAATGGATGAATTGTTTAAGTGTTGGAATTTCCAAACTTAATTCCTATTTTAATGGCCAAATGAAACATACCAACTATTTTGATTTTTACATTGGAAAAATAAATCAGTACAAATGCAGTACTAAGAATGAAGTTCTGCCAGTTGGTGGAGGTTGTGTGATATGAAAAAAAAACCCTAAAGTACTGTGAATACAGCTATGTTATTTGGATTTCATGAACCCACATTGCAGCAGTAACAGTATTTCTTTCCAAAAGACACAGATAAATGCAATGCTGTAGCAATTTCCATTACAGCTACAAAAGCTTTAAAATCCTCTTCCTCTACTCACGCCACACACACACACACACACACACACACACATATCCATGAAAAGATTCAGATTTTTTTTTCAAAAGCTCAGAACATCTAAAGAATGTGGAATCTTAACATACTAACATACTAAAATGCCAGCAGAATAGGCCTAACAGTCTCTCGAGTCTACTCAATTTTCAGCACCCGGACTGAGGGCCGATTTTGGAGTCCCCCCTTCCCCTTGGGTTATACTGTCCCCAGTCCCAGATGTTCCACCTGTATTGTGCCTGGTCAGATTTACCCTCCCCCTGTACCTGTCCCACCCCCTCTTAAACCTGTCCACAGTCTCCATCTCTACCAGTTCCTGGGCAGTGCATTCTATGGCTCTACCACCCTTTCAGTGAAATAACATTTCCTCCTCTCCCCTCTGAGCCTGCCCCCTTCCAGCTTACACCCGTGACCTTTTGTTGCCTCACCCTCCTTCCTTTGGAGCACCCTGACTGGGCCTCCTTTATTGATCCCTTCCATGTACTTAAAGACCTCTATCATGTCCCCCCTTTCCTTCCTCACCTCCAGGCTGTATTTGTCGAACTCCTTGAGCCTCTCCACATAGGTCCTCTCCCTCAGGCCCCATATCATTTTGGTTGCCCTCCTTTGGACCTTGTCTAGGAGTGTAATGTCCCTCTTTAAATGTGGAATCCAAAATTGTACACAGTACTCGAGATGTGGCCTAACCAAGCAGTTGTACAGTGGAAGGATCACTTCTGCCTTTCTGGAGGTAATCCCCCTGGCAATGCATCTCAGCATCCTACTTGTCCTTGCCGCTGCCCTCCTACAGGTCTGTGAGTTGTTCATTTTGACATCTACCACTACCCCCAGGTCCCTCTCACCCTCTGTAACTTGAATCATGTCTCCTCCCAGGGTATACCCCTGGCCTGGATTTCTGACTCCCAGGTGCAAAACCCTGCACTTCCCCACATTGAATTTTAGTTTCCATTTTCCCAACCACCTTTCCAGAGCCTCCAGGTCCTCCTGCAAGGCCACCCTCCCCTCCTCCCCATCCACCACTGCACCAACTTTGAGTCATCTGCAAAGAGACTCATCTCTCTCCTGATTCCCCTCCTGATGTCTGAGATATAGGCATTGAACCGCAGTGGCCCTAGCACTGAACCCTGGGGAACCCCACTAGTAACCCACTTTGGGGATGAGGCTATCCCTCCAACCACCGCCTTCTGAGTACGCTCAGAGAGCCAGTTTCCTATCCATCTTAGCAACTGTCTCCCTACCCCCATTTTCTTCAGTTTAGCCAGCAGGCCATTGTGGGGTACCAAAACAAACACCTTGCTAAAATCCAGAAAGAGGACATCCACTGGCCTACTCTGGTCCAGGGCCCTTGTCACCCAGTCATAGAACTCAACAAGATTTGTCTGGCACGATCTTCCCATGACAAAGTCATGCTGCCTATTGTCCAAGCCCCCAGTTTTCTCCATTAACCCCCCTAGCCTTTCCTTGACAATGCCCTCCATCACCTTGCCGACCACCGATGTCAGGCTAACGGGCCTGTAATTTCCCACCTCCTCTCTTGATCCCCTCTTGTGGATCGGCACAACATGGGCCACCCTCCAGTCTTGGGGCACCCACCCAGTCCTCAGAGAGATGTTGAAAAGCTCTGTTAGAGGTACTGCCAGGACATCTGCCAATTCCCTCAGCACCCTGGGATGTATCTCATCTGGCCCAGGTACATTCTCCATCCGAAGGGACTGAGGGCTCCCCTTACTCTTTCTACTGGGATTTCAGCCTCATTCTCCCCCGCTTCACCATACACTGCTGGGCCCCCACCTGTCTGTGCTGGCCACTCCCTGTCCTCAGACCCATCAGAGCCCTTGGTCTCTACCGGTCTCACCCCTTGCTCTGGTTTGCCCTCGCTCCCCTCGCAAGACCTAGCCCCTCCATCCCCCCGGTATAAACTGAGGCAAAGTACTCATTTAGGACTTCTGCCTGTTCCCCCGCCTCCTGTGCCCAACCATCCCCTACCCTTATCTTGCTGATCTGCCCCTTCACTTTCCTTTATTCCCCTATGTATCTAAAGAACCCATTGTCCCCTCTTTGTATCCAACTGGCCAAGGACTGCTCCTTTTTTGTCTTAGCTGCTCTCACCACCCTGGTGACACTCTCTTGGCTGTCAGCTCATATTCCTCCTGATCCCTTTCACTCCTTGACCACTTGAAGTGCCTATAGGCCGCCTTCTTTTCCCTCGCCTCCTGTACCTCCCGGGTCCACCAGCAGGGTTTTCTGGCCTTACCGAACTTACGCCTTTCCCTTGCGCACGATCTGGTAACCTCCTGTATTCCCCTTCTAATGATCCCCCACCTGCTGTCAGCATCCCTATCCAGCCTTATCCTGTCTAGATGATCTTTAAGGATCCTTCCCATCTCCTTAAAGTCTGCACCCCTAAAGTCTGTTACTACTATCCTTGTTCGACTTTCCTCCCCCCCCAGGTCCAGGAAGAACCAGACTGTGGCGTGATCAATCCCAGCCAGCAGGTCCCTCACCTCTAGGCCACTAATCTGATCACTGTCTGCCAGGACCACTTCCAGTGTCCGGGCCTCCCCAGTTGGCTCACCCACCTGTTGTGTCAGAAATGCATCCTGGAAGACATCAAGCAGCCTCTGCTCTCTGGCCACTGGTGATGTCATAGTCCCCCAGTCTGTTCCTGGCATGTTGCTGTCCCCCATTACTATTACTCTTCCCTTTCCTAATCTGCAGTGTCCCTCAAGATTTGCCACCAAACTTTCTTCCAAGACCTCCACGAGTGTTGGTGGTCTGTATACCACTCCGACCTTTACTGTCTTACCCCCTCCGCATCAGCAAGGTGACCCAAACAGCCTCCACATTCCCCTCTGCCTCCTCAATCTCTCCAATACCCATGCCATTTCTGACTAACAGTGCTACACCACCACCCTTCCCCCTGTCTTTTTCTGAACATAGTGTAGCCCTCCAGATTTAGGTCCCACTCATGCCCTTGAGTGGCCCAGGTTTCAGTGACTGCTGCCACATCTACCTCCCCCTCAACTAGCATTGCAGGGAGCTCAGGCATTTTATTTCCTAAGCTCCTGGCATTTATCAGGACCACTCTCCACCACTTTTCCCCTCCTCTCCTTTCTCCACCTTGAGCTCCCATTTCTCAGGTCCTGCACCATACCTGGTGACCTAGTTCCATATCTCCCTAGCCCCCCTAGAGGAGTGGCGACCATATCCCTCATTTATCGTATCTGCTGGTACTGCTCCTTTTTTATCCCTCCCCCCTTCACAAGTTTAAACCCCACCTTTCACTGATGAACCCAGCTAGTTTGAGCTTCAGGATTTTCTTCCCCTCCAAATTAAGGTGGAGCCTATCCCTAGCATACAGCCCCTTATCATCCCAGGTCTCCCCCCCCAGTCCCTCACCATGCCATACCCCAATTACCCACACCACTCCCTAATCTTCTGAGCTCATTTTGGTCTAATGAGATTCAGGCTCATATTACAAAATATGTAAGACAAGTAACAGAAGTGAGCTGGGATAAAAAACATAAAGCACTGTAGTGCCTGTTGATTTTTGTTTTCATGAGCAAATATCGATATGTATTATTGTTAGTATTATAAAGCTTTGTCAGTTTGGTGCATTGGATACAATTGCCTTAAAATAACACATTTCTCATAAAAAAAATCTATCTTCATGCTGGCATGTTTTTATTCATATATTGAAATTTGGTAACAAGGAAAGGTACACTGAGCCAAAACTGGTTTCCAGGTGTGACCCGGGGAAGGGGATTTGGAAGAAAATGTACGTTTAAGAGGTAAAATACAATCTATGTAAAAATGCAGTATACAGGCATATGTGAATTATCGAGGTTATTGAGCAACAGTATACTGGCTATATCAGAGGACATTAAAGAGTCAAACAGGAATTTACATAACTAAGCAAAATAACAATGACAAAAATAGTAATACAGAGAGAGGGGGTAATGCTGGTAATATAATGAAATGAATAACAGGAATAGACAGCCATATACACATGATACTATTGTTCCTGTCCACAAAAATCACTGGACAGCAAACAAAAACAATTTTCACACTGTTTTTTTTTTTTTGTTTGCAAATGAAGATTTTTCAATCTATTTTGTGCCAAGACAGTAATGTCTGTGCAATTCTGGCATTTCTGCATGTAACTCCACTTAAAATTTGTAGCTAAGCAGTGGATGTGGATAAATGTTACCTTCAGACCACTAAGCGAATAATCTTGAATTTGGTGTTGTTCTCACTGGGAATGCGATGCTTCCACACAGGTGTCTCCTTCTTACACTCAGGGCACAAGGGTGATCTCCCCCGAGTGGCATACTGACACAGTTACAGAGTTTCTGCAAATATATGGGATCACACACAGTTTTGAAGAGTTCAGACATTTCAGCACATGTATATTGACAGAACATACAGTACACAAAAGGAAAAATGGATACATAGATTCCAGAGATCGGCAACATGTTTATCCAAATAGCAGTTCACATATGATGAAAAAAGACATCCCAGTGAGTCACTGGGCCAGATTTTCAAAGGTCAGAGAATGACACAGGGTGCTTGCATCAAAAACAACTGACGCAAGGAGCAGGATGCATGAAACCTTGCACCAATTCTGATTTTCAAATGGTGCTTGAGACAAAAACAGGTCTGCATGTGCTGGAGTGGCTTGAACCAAAAAAATGCCTGTGCCATGTCAGAAGGGATGCCTGTGTTACTGAAATGATGCACCATCCCCTTATTTGGGATTTTCAAAGAATGCAAGTCCTGTTCTTGTGTCTAAGATGCCTGTCTCTGTTTGACCTGCCAGAGCTGGTCTAAGAGACACTAGAGCATACAAAGAGACCCAAAGCAGGTGGTCAGATGTCACTATGCTACTATTAAGGTCCAGTATTCTCCTGCAGGACTAGTTTGGAACATTTGGGGGACTTAGTTTTGGCCATTTCATCTGCCATTTTGTTTTACTTAGCTTGTGTCATTCTCGTCCTTTGCGTCATCTTTTACTCAATTTGCACCATTTTTGTTACTCTGCTTGTACCATTTTTACGCAGTTTGCACCATTTTTGAACTCAGTTTGCATCATTTTTGTACTTTGAGACATTTTTTTGACTCAACTTGTACCATTTTTGTCACTCAGCTTGCACCATTTTTACTCAGTTTGCACCATTTTTGTACTCAGTTTGCATCATTTTTGTTTCTTGAGTAATTTGTTTAACTCAACTTGCATTATTTTTGACTCAGCTTGTACCATTTATTTTGGTACAGCTTGCATCATTCTCATCCCTTATGCCATTTTGTTGAAGCAGTGGACCTCTTGTGTCAATCTGGGGACTTTGTCACAAAGAATGCTTTTCTTGCTAAATACTATATGGTGTGCAGTATTTCTCACACCTAGATCTCACTCAAGCTGGTTGTTTGACGCAGTTTGCGTGGATCTAAGGGCCCATTGAAAATCCAGCCCATTAAGTCTAACAAACACTCTTAGCACATTTCATGGCTATTCACCCTCAGAAGCAGTGCTGGGGCAACATTTTTACAGGTAAAATAGCATAAAACTGCCATTCTAGCATTTGCACAATTTTCACAAATTAGCACCAAAATTTGGCATAATTCACTAATATTTTTATTCATATAGCACCATTTTCTTCCAAATAGCACATTTTGCTTTAAATTTGATTTTAACAAATGTTCAGTTTCAACATTTACTGCCATTTTAATCCAATCTGTGTGGTTTTAAAATGTAATTTTTTCGAAAAAATAAGCACTTTTAACAAAACATGTGCATTTTAAACTTATGGTTCTAAACTCTGGCTAAACTCCAGGAATACCTGGTCATCTCCCAGCTCTCTAATTCTTCATCTTTTCATTCCCTACCAGTATGGCTTTCAGAATTCCCCCTTACCTCCACCTCACTCCTATAGCTCACTGACTCCATCCTTTCTGGAATGGATCAGGGCCAGGGCTCCGCTATGTTTGTCAGCTTGACCAAAGCCTTTGACACTGTTGCTGACCCTATTTCTCTGCAAAAGCTTAAGGTGGAGGAGCTCTCTACCTCCTCAGCTGAGTGGTTTTACCTTTCAGACAGGTCTCAAGCAGTCCATATTAGTGATGACCTATCCCCTTTACTCTCCTACTACTCTGGCATCCCCCAAGGGTTTGATCTTGGCCTTATTATTTTTTTATATAGCTTTTTGCTCCTCTGTTACCACCCCACCTTACTTGGTAATGTGGGAGACATGCATTTATGTTTTCTTCCTCCACATTACCCCAGGGCCCTAGATTACAGTCACATATGCATATGGAGGCATGCATGCATTCTGAGGCTCCTGTGACACCCAGCCTATTGCCAGGTTTGCCTTGTGGCTTGGCACTGCCACCTAACCTCCACTGGGTGGCAGCAAAGAGCCAGAGAAATCCCATGTCCCTCCCTGGAGAGGAGAGCTGCCTTATGGTCACTCAATCCAGCTCCTTACCCTTCCCCCCACCTGATCTCTGATGGCCTGAACTCACTCCTGAACCCAGGTCACCAGCATGGCATGAGGTGTGGCATCCAGTGCCTCAACCCTAAATACCACCAGGCCAGCCATCTTGGCCCTATTTTATTCTTATTTATGAACAACCTTCCTTTGGCCTGCTGTTCTGCATCCATTCACTTATATTCAAATGACACAGTACTTAATATCTCGGGTTCCTTCACCTTTGACCTCATGGCCTGGCGCCAGCAGGATTTCAGCAATATCCCTCACTGCTATTGTGCACATCAGCTGTTCTTCAATGACAGGAAATGGTCCCCAAGGCTTGTGGCACTAGTCAGAGACTTGCCAGGCTCACCCCCTCCCCTTCCCTCCCCTCCCCTTCCATATCCATGATGGTGTTGCAATTGACGATATCTCCTCATTTAAATACTTCAGGGTCTTGTTGCATGGTCACCTCTATTTCACAGTTTATGTGGATGTCATCCACCAGAAGCTTCACCCCAAACTAGGTGCCCTTTACAGTAATAAACTAAGTAGCCCACTTCCTACCTATAGAGAGATTGTCTTGAAAATGATTCTGCCAATCTTTGATTATGGTGACATTATTTACAGCACTGTTCCCAAGTCCACTTTAGCCAAATTGGACCCCCTTCTTTCACTCCTTCTGTTATGTTGCCCTGAACTGTTCCCCAAGGAACCACCATTGTTCACCCAATTTCACCTGCTCTTGTCTTCCCTTGATACCATGTTCCTTGCTCATAGCACTGTCTTCATCTCCAGACTCTGACTTGGTTCAATCCTGTGACAAGGTTGAATAAGACCCTGTCCCGTTTGTTATGCAGAAAGTTAAATGCCAGGATCTGTTCTATCCTCCCCTTTTCTGTTTCTTTTCTGTCTGGTTGCACAACCAAATGTTCTTGTGAGACTTAGGAAATGATCACTCTGATGGCCTCACGATTCTTCCCCTCTTGCAATATGTTTGCCTTCACTTGCTGTTTCTGTCTTTTCTTCCCCCTTGCACATCTGCAGTTATAAAAAATATATGTGAATTTTTGTGTGAAACTGTAAATCATACCAAGACCCCTTTGTTTGAAATGTGTATAGTTATACTTTTGAAATGACTGACAAAAAATATTTTAAATTTAGGGGGATAACCTGAGATGCAGTTTGAGCTCCTCTCAGGCTTGTTTGCAAACTCTTTTGCAGAACTGTCAGCAGTGGGCCAGTTTGGGACACTGTTCTATTTGCAAGCCTGTTCTGCAAAGAAACTGACAAGAACTCTGAGATATTTTGTGAGACAGAATGTCTCCTTAACAAACTCAGGATGAAAATGTTAATTGTCAGGCAAAGACTTGTTATAAAAAGAGCAGCAATATTTTTGCTAGAAAGACTTCTTGAAAACTGGAAAGAAACCTTCAGATGAATGACTTTTGTTTTCTTTGTACTGCCTTTGTATATAGCTATCCTAAACATATTTTGTTGTTATTTTTACTCTATTATTGTTGATAATAATACAATGCTACTTGTGAATTTTGTAACTGCTCCTGGTTTTCCTATGCTTTCTGACCTGTGCCTCAATGACAAATTCCTCATACATTTCCTCCCTCCTCACTTCCTATCCTTCCTCTGCCTACTCATTTTGCAACTCTGGCCCTTGCTCTCTCACTGTCCACCAATGATCCTAGACTTGTAGTGTCCAGGGGCATCTGACATCCTCTGAATTGTAATAACCCTGGACACATGCCTAACTAATACTAGTAGCCCCAAATGGGTATTTATATTCCTCCCCACTCAAATACTTGATGCCCCCATCAAAACTCCATTTGGACTGTAGTGCTGGCACAAACCTGACCCCTCATCTCCCTGGAGATATGTGCAATTAACCTCAATATCATAACCTGTACAGTTAATGGAAATAAGGGCCAGAAAACCTTTCATATTGGATGGCAGGCACTGTTTTAAGGACTGACAAACCCAGACACATACAGTCCTGAACTTTATACTGAACAAGTATACATTACTCTGATATCCCTCCAGGGGACATAAAAGACACCTTGCTGCCTTTCAGTGTCAGGTTCTTTCTTGTCTAGACAGGTTGTAATAGTATCAGCATGTTGTCCAGAATGATGGCTAGACATAATGATAGGAAACACACAGCATTAAGCAATTACCAGTGATGTTTACTTCATTCTTGAAAGTCCATGTCCAGAGGTGCTGCTTGACATTACTAGACAAGACAGAACATGAAAATGAGCAACATGGTAAACTGGTGGAAATTTATATTACGCACTGAAAAAACATCTTTAGTACCACTCTGAGTGTAAACAATCACTGGCATATTTCCAGTTGCTGCTACTTTCCATCACCAGCCTCTGTTTGGGAAAGGGCACTTAGGTGCCTTAGAAATAAAACTAGCATTTGTCAATGTTGAATGTTTGCTTGTTAGCATTGGCATTGGTAGTGTAGGAGTTACAGAGCTGCATAACAGGAATGGCAGTGAAGTATTGAATTGAAGCCAACCCCATCACCACCCTCCAGATAGTGACAGGCATTGGGGTGTGCCTTTGGGTCATCAGGCATAATGGCCATGCCATTTCACCACACCTTACCGTGCAGACACCGACAAGTGTCACAGTGTGCCTTGGGGTCTTTGGCCCTTATCTTTTATTCCATAGAAATATTGTGAGATGGGTGCAGTATAGGATAATGGGGTGAACTTTGGGGCCAAAGAGTCCGAGGCACACCTCGATGCCTCTCAGTGGCTGCAGGGTGTGGGTGGGGGTTGAATGGTATGAGCATTGCTGGTGACAATCCCAAGTCACAGCCCTGCTGCCTGTCATTCTCTACAGGGTGGGGTGTTATGTCGGAAACCCTAACGCCTCAGGCATTTGTTGCTATTTTCATTCCAATTTTCAACATGGGTTTTTTGTGACCCCCACCTCATGAACAGTGGCAATATCAGTTTGTTAGCTGAAAGCTGCTTTTGCACAGCAACTACGGCATTTGTCACCACAGGTGCAAATACACATTCTGAACAGGATGTGAAAAATGACAGCTGTACTGTTCATAGGGAGGTGTAAAAAATGGCAATGTTGAAAATCTGCAGTGAAAATATAAAAAAAAAAACTGGTGAAGTCATGAGCGTGCATAGAAATTGTGCAACATGCACCTGTAATGTAATTAATTTGGGAATTGTTTACAGCAGATTGTCAACACAGGCATTTTGGGACCTCCGGTCATAAACAGTGTCACTGTGATTTTCTTTATCTGCCCTGAATAATGGTTTCACACAGTGACCACGCATTTCTGTACTGAAAGTGTGAAAACAAATTTTGGTCATGTTGTGAAAAACGACAGCTGTACTGTCCATAAGGAAGTGTGGAAAAATGTCACGGGTGAAAATCTGGACTGAAAATATTACAAATTCATGAACTTACAAGAGTACGTGGAAACTGCGCAATGCTCACTCGAAAAACAGTCATTTTTAGGAATTTTCTCACCAGATTTTCAAAATAGCCATTTTAAGGCCTCTGCTCATGAATAGTGTCACTGAGAGTTTCTTAATGTGTCCCATACATTGATTTTACACACCAACTGCGCCATTGTGTGCTAGATGGGCGGAAACATTTTTTGGGCAACATGTGAAAAATGACAGCTGTACTGTTCATAAGGAGGTGTGGCAAAATGGCAATGTTGAAAATCTGGAGTGAAACTATTGAAAATTTGTGAACTTATGAGCGTGCATAGGATCAGCACAACAAATGCTCGTAAAACAGTCATTTTTGGGAATTATTTCACCAAATTTTTAACATAGCCAATTTAACACTTTTGCTCATGATCAGTGTGACTGTGATTTTCTTAATGAGTCCTATACATTGAGTTTGCACACCGACTGCGCCATTGTGCGCTACATGTGCTGAAACACATTTTAGGTGAGATGTGAAAAATGCCAGCTGTACTACTCATAAGGAAGTGTGGTCAAATGGCAATGTTGAAACTCTGGAGTAAAAATATTGAAAATTTGCGAACCTATGAGCGTGCGTAGGAACAGCGCAATGCACACTCGGAAAACAGTCATTTTTATGAATTTTTTCACTAGATTTTCAACATAGACTTTTTGAGAGCCCATCTTATGAACACTGGCACTGTCATTTAGTTAATCAGTCTCGAAAGGTGATTTCACACAGTGACTGCGAAATCACCCTTCGGGCATGATTAACGCCATGTCAGTGACAGAATTCATGAGGAGGGGTCCCAAAAACCCCATGCTGAAAATTTGGTGCCAAAATTCCAAAAAATGCCTGAGATATGCAGCAAAGTTGAAGAAAACCTATTCATTACATTATACAGCTTACCGGAATTTCCTCAGTTCGCAGTCAGCTTTGAAAAGTGCAGACGTGTTCCTGGTCCACTGAAGATAGTGGCGCTGAGCTCCGGAGGTAAGTATGGGGTGAGGTGGGGGTGTGGGGAGGCAGGGTGCACAGTGGATGGGCATGGGTGGGTGAGGGAGGTGAAGACAGCAGCAAGGGAAGGTTTTTTATTTGGACTACGTGGAATGTTTGCCACACTGGGGTGGTCTCCCAGCGTGGCAGCTGGAAGGCTGTTGGGGGAGAGTGGAGCAGATGGGGGATTGGACACCCCCGTCAGCCATAGGACCTGTTGCCATGCTGGGGTGGGCTCCCAGCGTGGCACCTGATAGTTGGGGGGGAAAAGTAGAGCCGACAGGGGATTGGGCACCCCCATTGGCCATATAGACTGGGGGGGCAGTAGAGCTGATGGGGGATTGGGCACCACCATCAGCCATACAGTGTGTGCATGGGGGAGGTAGGAGCACATGAGCATGCAATGTGCGTGCGCGTGTGTGTGTGTGGGGAAGGGAGCACTGCTCACTCAAGTGGTGCTCTCCCTTTCAACTGTACAGCACTGCATTTTGCATTGTTGCACTATGTTTCTTGCACATGTGTGCAAGCAAACATAAAAAGGTTAGACAGAGATGACAAACATTTGCTTGAACAACTGGGGGGACTCCATAAAACATTTAAAACATTTTTTTCAAATTTTTTCAAATTTTGTAATTTTTGGCCTCAATTTTTATGTTCACTTGCAAAGCATGCAGACAAGTTTATCTCAGTCTGAGCTCTGAGAGGGCTTTAGGGGGCATGTCTCTCCTGTACCTATGTATTCAGAACACTGAATCTCCTTCAAATTCTTCCTACTCTCTCCCTTTCTTATCATTTTTTCTTTAAAGTCCTCACTCAATCATGAGGCTGGGCAATGCAAGGTGAAAGTGGGTTTACTTGTGCAGCTCCTAACTCTTGCTTGGAACTTTTCTCCTGCTTTCATTACCCAAATGTTCTACTGTTTATGACTGTTTACTACTTCCATATGTGCTACCATATAGTACTTTGTTTCTCAAGGAATGGCAGAGAGGTTGCACAACTGATATAATTTGCATACCCACATTGCAGTGCTTACAGTTCATGAGAATATTATAATGTGGTCTCATAGAGTGGTAAAGAGTAAAACAGATGTTCTAACATGTTCCTACACTCATTGATCAGTTTAGCTAAGAGGCTGTATTACTGCAGGTACCTGTGTTCTGAACATTGAAAGTAAAGCATTTTGGTCCTTGCAGCATAAATAAACAAGGCAAGTTCATGTACACCAACATACCCTATTTCTTGTAGAACAAGCTCATCCTCCTTTTCTAAGAGTGAAGTTGATTTCTGTATGTTCGTTTCAAAAGTGTACAACATATTGTATCAGTCTGAGCTGTGACAGGCTTTTGGGGGCATACCCTTTCTTCATTTATCAAAGCTTCAGAATACAGAATTGCCTCCTTAATTCAGCCAAATCTCTGCCTTTCTCCTCCTTCTCCCTTTGTTTTTTGCCATAGAACTTGTTCTCCCTTGGCTGATGTTCAGCAGGCTGTTCAGCCCTGTCCCTGCCTCCCTCGCCCAGCATTCACCTTCCCCAACTCACCTTGTCCAGTAATTTCCCCCATGGATTGCCTCTCATGGTGGGGCCATGAAAGGGAGTACTTTCCTCCACCCACCTGATGACTCACATCCAGAACTGGAGTTATGGAAATGGGGATAGGCAGGCAGGGCTCCATTAAGTCAGCACTAATCCTTTTCCATTTTCTCCCTTGTCCTCTCATAAGTGGGTGTGCATGGAGGCAAACACAGGCTATGGAACTGCAGCCCTCCCTTCCACATCAGTTATACTCTGGTGCTGCCACCCAGCCTTTTACCAAGTGGCAGCCAAGGAGTGAGACATCCCCACTATGGGAGAGGAGAGCTGCCCATCAGATGCTCAGTCCTCTCCTTCTGGCTGAACCCAACAACCCAAGCTCATTCCCAAACCTGAGTTGCCAGCATGGGAAAAGGAAAGGAGCACTAGGTGCATCAGCCCTCGTCATCACTGTGCTGGCTACTCCTTTTCCCTTTGATGTCTTTGCCCAATCACAAGACTGTAAATTCAAGATTGAAGTGGATTTTGTTGTGCAAGTCATAATTCCTGCTTGAAGCCTTCCCTTTGCTTTTCATTCCACATATTACCTACTGCTTACATCATATGTGCTACTATTTAGTACTTTGTTTCTCAGGAAATGGCAGAGATGTTGCACAACGGCCACTGCTTGTTCTTGTCTGTGGCCACCATGTCAGCATCCACCAGACATTCAAGCAGTGATAGGTGTTGAACCCACTGCCGGTATGTCTCCTCTGAACCAGCCACTACATGAAACCAAAGGCAGGTACTCAACCCCACTGCAGGTGTCCCCCCTCCTACCCAACCAAGCCAGTACAGAAAAATAGTGGCAGGTGCTCAACCCCACTGCTGATATTGTTCCCCCATGCCTGACTTTGAAATAAATGGGTGAATGCTTCCGAGATGACCTAGCATGGAGGATTGCCTGGGTGGGGTGAAGGATCAGGGGCCAAATTAAGGGATGGCATAGTAAAGGCAACAAACCTCTGCTTGAAAGATGTGAGCAAAAACAGAGAAAAAGAGACTGCTATGGTTCTCGAGGGGGAAGTGGCTGCAAAGGTAAATGCTAAAAGGGTGGCATTCAGGAGGTACAAGGAGATGTGGTGGGAAAAGGTTTGGGAGGTGTACCAGGGAAGGAATAGGAAAGCAGGGAAGACAGTTAGGGGAAAAAAGGAGCAAACAGAGAAAAGGATAGCCAAAAGAGTAACTAAAGGGACCAAGAGTTGTTTTTTTAAGATACATCAGTGAAAGGAGGAAGACAAGTGGAGGGATTGTGAGGGTTAGAAGGGCAGGGGGAGACTGTGCATAGGAAGTTCAGGAAAAAGCAAATAATACTGAATAGACATTCCTGCTCAATCTTCACAGTGGAGAGATAGGGGGATAGACCATATAGAACCAACAGGAATACTGGGGGAGGGAGGTAGATACAAATCCATTCATAGAGGAAAGATTCCTGAGAGGCCTTGCACATCTGAAAATGGCTAAAACTAGGGGTCCAGAAGGGGTAGACCCAAGGGTACTGAGGGAGCTCTGGGGGGTACTAACTGCACCTCTGATATCTCTATTCAACAACTCCCTGGAAATAGAAGTGGTTTCAGAGGACTGTAGGAGGGCAGATGTAGTTCCACTTCATAAAAGCAGTAGCAGAGAGAAAGGGAGAAACTATTGGCTGGCCATTGTAATGTCACTGGTGAGGAAGTTAATGGATAAACTTTAAAAAGAAAGGTTAGTGGAGTATCTTGAATTCAGTGGGATACAAGACCCGAGACAGCATGGATTCAGGGGGGATGTCATGTCAGATGAACCAGATACATTTTTTTGACTGGGTGACCAGGGAAATAGATCAGAGTGGGGTGGTGGATGTGATCTACTTAGACTTCAGCAAGGCCTTCCACACCATGCCACATAGGAGGCTTATAAGGTGCATAAGGAAACTGGACAGTTTGGGGTGGGACCCAAGGTGGTCAACTGGGTATGAAACTTGTTGATGGGTAGGTGACAGAGGATGGTGGTAAACAGAACTCACTCTAATGAGGAGAGAGTGGCCAGCAGGGTACTTCAAGGATCAGTACTGGGACCAGTCCTCTTCAGTGTGTTTATAAGCAACATTGCAGAACAGATCAAAGGAAGGGTATGCCTCTTTGCAGATGTCACCAAAAAGATACTCCAGAGGGTGTGGTGAGAATGATTAGAGACCTAAGAAAACTCACAGAATGGTTGAGGGTATGGCAGCTGGGTGTCAGTGAGATAAAGTGTAAAATCATGCACCTAGGACACAGAAACCCAGAGTCAGTGTATACAGTGGGGGAAGAAGTATTGACAGTCTCTAAATAGGAAAGAAACCTTTGGGTTAGCATATCTGATGACCTCAAGGTAGTGAGGCAGTGTGACAAGGCAGTAGACAGGACCAGTATGATGCTGGCATGCATAGGGAGAGGAATCACTAGCAGAGAGAGGTGGTGTTACCACTGTGCCAATTGTTGGTGAGACCCCGCCTGCAGTACTGTGTCCACTTCTGGATACCACATCTCAGGAAGGATGTAGACAAAGTGGAGGCTATCCAGAAGAGAGAAACTAAACTGGTGCAAGGGCTGTATCACTGCATCATAAGCTATATGAGAAGAGACTGAGAAATCTCAATATGTATGCTCTGGAAGAAAGGAGGTGGGACATGTTAGGGACCTCTAAGTACCTCATGGGGACAATAAAGTACAGGAGGGGATCATTGTCTTATAGAAGATAGTTCACGAGAACAAGGGGGCTTGCAATAAAGTTGGAGAGGGAACATTTTGGAGGGATGGGAGCAAGTACTTCTTCACTGAAAGAGTAATGGATGGCTGGAATGGTCTTCCAATGGAGGTGGTGGGAGTGAAAATAGGGGTGGTCTCCAAGCATGCATGGAATAGCACAGAGGAATCTAGGTAGGAGAGTGGGGGGAAGGGTGAAGTAGCCATAGATCAAGTAGGGTTTGCAGTGACAGCATAGGCAGGGACAAAATGGGAAGACTTGGTGGGCCAAGAGGCACTTATATGCCAACAAATTCAGTATTTCCATGTAACTTAGCCAGTACAGAAAGCAGGCAGGTGCTTAACCCCATTGCTGCTACCCTCCATCCTACCTGACTCAGCTGTTAAAAGCAGTGGTAAGTGTTTAATCCTACTAATGGTATTACCCCTTCCCACCTGACCATCCTTTCAATAAAACCAGTGGTGGGTGCTTAATTCTGCTGCT
Source organism: Neoceratodus forsteri (assembly GCA_016271365.2). Taxonomy (NCBI): domain Eukaryota; kingdom Metazoa; phylum Chordata; order Ceratodontiformes; family Ceratodontidae; genus Neoceratodus; species Neoceratodus forsteri. The sequence goes on along the minus strand of CM028135.1, from coordinate 393,768,972 downwards.
AGCATGCTCCACCCCCATGCCCAACCAATCAAGTATATCCAACACTGGAGAGTCCAACCACTGGTCCTGGCTATTACCTCTGCCACTGTAATCAACACCACAGTGCCCATCCCTGGTGCTGCCAAACAATCCCCCAAAACTGTGGTGCCCAATCCCCAGTGTTGGAACCTGTAAAAAACATCCATCATAGTTTTTTTTTCCTAAAAAAGAAGAAAATGGTCCATCAGCGTCTTCTATCCCAACTGTGACCCCACCCCCACTCTTACTCCCTCATAGCACCCGCCATCCAACATATCTCTACCTCTTATTTACCTAAGAAGGATCCCACAAAGTAGTTCACTCATCTCTTCATATTGTGCTCGACCGTGAACTGACAGAAACAAGGTATGTCCAGTTAATTACTTTTTAGTGCATTTTGAACTTGCACTCAGAACTTTGTCATTTTGTTTAACATTTGTGCCTCAAATTATCATCATACTCCTTTTTACCCCACCTCATAAACAAGCAAGGTGTTATTTTTCAAATCTCCTCCGAAACCTTTAGGTCAAGCAAGCAAGCATATTTTTATTTTTATAGTGCCTCTCAATGTCAAGGCGCTGTACAAGTATAAACCATAAATATACAAGCAAGACATCAATATAAATTATGTAAAATCAGTCTGGGAAAGCCAGCGAAAATAAATAAGTTTTTAACAAAGATTTAAAACTACTGATGGTCAGGCGGTAGCCTGTGATGCGGGCGACTGTATGTCGGCGACTGGTCGTAAGGGCGACGGCACAACAGTGCCGACAATGTGAGCGACCTTGGATTTCCTCTTTTCAAGTTACACCCCAGAGTAGGAATCCTAAGTAAGGTGGGTGTGGGGGGCAAAGCCCCTTGCATTAAATAACTTACAGTTTTTTCAGTTACCCTGGAGGTTTTGCGCCCTTCCATGGGTCGCCATCCTGCAGCCACCCTTGTCACATAGCACCCTGTCAGGCACGCTCTTAATTGACAAGGTAGAGAATTCTACAGGGTTGGTGCTGCAAATGAAAGAGCACGAGCTGCAGATGTTTTTAGATGAACCCATGGAATCTCTAGCAATCCCTTGTCAGCAGTTCGGAGGGGTGATTGGGGGAGTAGGGAATCAGGAGATCTTTCAAGTAGTCAGGTCCCTGTTTGTGTAGAGTTTTGAATGTAAGCAAGACTACCTTGTAGGTGATCCAACACTGAACTGGCAGACAGTGCAGTCCGCGCAGCACAGGCATAGTGTGACTGGACCTAGAAGTACCTGTCAACAGCTTGGCTGCAGCATTCTGCACCAGCTGCAAGCAGTGGATATCAACCCCAGACAGCCCCAGGTAGAGAGCATTGCAGTAGTCAAGACGGGTAGTAATGAAGGCATGGACCAATGTTGGAAGGTCACCCGGTGGAACCAAGTGTTTCACCCGGGTGATATTCCTCAGATGGTAAAATGAGGATTTAACTACATCTGACACCTGAAATTTCAGGATCAAGCCATCATCAAAAATAACACCCAGGTTCCACACCCAATCTGAAGTAGTGAGCTGGACACCATCAAGCCACTGGCCCTACATGTGCCCAGCCCCCAAACCCACCCCCAGGTGACCTGAGTCCACAACCAACACCTCAGTCTTATCCAGATTTAGTCTCAGCCAAATGGAGCTCATCCAGTCTTTGATCTTGGAGAGGCAGTTGTTTAGCACAGAGACCACATCAAACCGGCCAGGCACAAAGGACATATACAGCTGAGTATCATCTGCATAGCAATGAAAACTCAAGCTGTATCACCTAATGATAGCTCCCAATGGCAGCATATACACTGCGAACAACATGGGCACCAATATGGAGCCATGCAGCACCCCACAGGACAGGGGGAAGGCATCAGAGGAATAAATTACAGTGGCCGCCTTCTGAACCCTGCCAACAAGGAACAGTCGAAACCATTCGAGGACTGTACCCGACAGTGTACAAAGAAGCTGCAAGGGTCTCCAAAAGCACCTCATGGTCCACAGTGTCAAAGGTTGCTGAGAGATCAAGAAGGACTAAGATGGTACAAGCCTTTCGATCTCTTGCCATTAGTAGATCAAAATGCCAAAAGACTGCAAAGTTATGAAAAATGTTGACAATTTTTAACATTTAGTCATAACTTTATTTTTGCACATTTTGACAATAAATTTTCAACATAGACATTTTTACACCACCTTATGAGCATGACAGGTGCCATTTTTCAATTTGTACCTAAACTGTCTTTTCATGCTCAGGTCAGAAAATGGCCTTTGACCAGGGTTTTATAAATGACACCTGTCATGTTCATATGGTGGTGGCATAAAATGTTTATGTTGAACATTTGGGGACAAAATGTCAAATAACAACAAAGTTATGAGCAAATGTTGAAATATTTTAATGTTTACTCCTAACGTTGCATTGTTTTTGCTTTTTGAACCCACATTTTCAACATACGGATTTATTTACCCCATCTCAGGAACATACAGTAGGTGTCACTTTCAAATCCCCCTACAAAACCTGTTTCTGTGGTCATACTGCAAACTTACTTTTCAGGTGACATTTAATAAATGACAGCTGTCATGTTTGTGTTCATACTTGAGCAGTACAAGGGGCAGGGCTACACAGTTTAAAATTCCATACCCCCTGTGAGGCACCGGCACGTGTGCTGCTCCCGCAATTGGTGCAAGTGCCACTTGGAAAAAAATGATATCAGTTCATATATTGTTTGTCCTGTCTTTTCTTGGTTAACTTTTTTATGGACAGTTACTTATTTGGCTCTTAATTGTGCCCATTCCAACTGAAGTTTCTCCCACTTTATAAAGTGTAACTGGACTGGTAGCAGCTGCCATTTTCCCAATTGGCTGGTGGAAAGGAGTTGGGGCCAAAAGATGAGATGTCTGTTTTGTTGTTGTTTTTTATTTAGAACTGGTTTTCTGTCTGCCTCCTGCTTTGTGCTAAATAGTCCCCCCCATTTGAAGCACGGCAGCTATCTCGATTCCTGGCTCGATGGCAGAAAAGGGTTGGAGTCCTCAGTTTTATAAAAAGATTCAAAGTGTCAACAAAAAGACTGCATTTCCCTGTTTGTAACCACATCTTGAACTGGCTTCCATTTTGTGCCCTCAATTTTCCCTTTACGAGTTTTTCTCCAGTTGGGTGTGCCTGTACCAGGAGACTGGACCAGTGGGAGCTGCCATGTTTACTGGTTTACTGGCACTAAAAGAGACACATCTTCAGTTGTAAAGATATTTGTGTACAGCAATAAAGTGACTGAATCCTAAGAAGGGGGAGCAGCAAGATAGCTGCGATGCCGCTCTGCTCCTTGTTGCTCTGTGCTTGATATGGTGTTCTTTGTAAGTTTTAGCTCAAAGTTAATGTCTTTACTTTTTTTATTTTACTCTATAATCAAATTTAATGAATGAGAATTGGGCTTATTTACCTTATAGTTTGCAGCACTGAGTTTGCCATGCTTCCTCAAAGTACGGGAACTGTTGTTGGGTCAAGGAGAATTTTATTGGTGATACAATTTAGGAACTGCAGCACTTTAGCGGTGCACTGGTTACTCGATAAAGGACTGTCTTTGGTCTCCTGAGTGGATAAATTTATTGTGGAAACAAGAAAACTGCAACTGGATGGCTGGGAGTGGCTTTTGCACTTTCTGTAAGTAGTAGAATTCAGTGGAATGCTGAGGTGAATCTAGTAACAATTAACTATTAAAATATTGACAAACTTGTCTTACGATGTGAACTCAAAGAGGAATACAGAGAAATTCTCGGGGCATACTGCACTTTGAATGCTGATATGCTTGTATTTGCTTAAATAAAGGTATGCCATTGTTGCCTGAAATGGGGAGGGGGGGTCTTTGTGCTCCTGGCTATGTGATTTACTGAGCTCAGTGGAGTGCTTCTTTTTTTTCTCTACAAGTATGTTCAGAGATACATATGACAGGAATTATAAGGAAACAATGTGAAGACGAAGGTGGACAGAGAAACTGGGTAAATAGGGAGATTTTCTGGACCCCCAGATTGCCCAGTTTTCCAGATTTACAAAGGGGTGCAAAGCTGATTATGCTAATTGTGACATTCCCCTGATGCTTATTTCAGCTAAAATGCCACTTCAACAAATTGCTGGAAGCTGATCCTGGGGTAATTCCCTCTGGAGGTATTGTTTAAATATTCCCCTCTTTTGGCAATCTAATGCCCAGTTTTATAAACCATAAGAGTGCTGGATGGATACCTCAGCATTTCTTGTTGATAATTAACATAGGAGAATGGTTGCATGTATACTGACCATTACAGCAGATACTAAACCTTAAAGCAGATTTTGAATTTTTAAAACATGCTCCTATTTTAATAGCTGCTTCTAGCTCAGGAGACATTAAATGGATGGTTCCTTTGACTCATGGTTTAAGAGAAGCCTACTGGGTCAATACCGCGTATGCAAGATCTTGTGGTATTAACCGCGCTGTCTATAGAGCACATGTAGTTACAGTGATGGGGTAGAACAGTACTAGGAAGATACCGCTAACCCTGCTGCTGTACAAGTTTATGGCATAGCTCAAGTTGCCATGTGCTGGGTGCCTGGTTGAGTTGCTCTCATGGTGGAGTGGCTAGGGCACCAGTACATGGCGAAATGGGAGACCTGGGACTATGGTTCGATTCCCCCAGTTCTCCCTGTGCTGCAAAATTTTGTGGTGAGTTTTTTTTTGTGCCGGTAAACTCCACCCCCCCCCACTGAGTTATCTCCATTCCCCAATGTCCACAGCCCCACCGAGTTTGTTATTTAAATTCCCAAGGTGTGGGGGGGTGAAGCTCACCACATAAACAGATGACGCCTGTAGAGTATAAAGGCATGTGCTGCCTGTGTTTGTCGGTATTTTGCCCAACAATATTGCAGCATACGCCCTTATGCTTGTCACATGAAATGCCACGTGGTGTTTTCCTGCACAGTTATGACCCCATGCCTAAGAGAAGAGAGTCACATTTATGTTCAAAATTGCCAGTTTCACCTTTGTAAAATCACTTTAAGAGATGCTGTTGTGCGACAAGATGATTATTGTATTTTCAAGAGGCTGTGTGTGGCTTTTATAAACTATAGAATCTTGATGGAGCCATTTAACCTTCACTCACAAACTTATGGAGCTTTAATTTCTGACCATAAATGGGGGGACTCCTAGGTATATGGGATCCTTTAAATTAGGGCCCAGCTCAAAATCACTTACAGAATTTAAGGTATCCTAGATACGGAGTTGATTGTTGCATTCTTCGAATTCCGAAGTTAAAGCAGCAGTGCAACAAAAAAAGTTATTCCAAAACGTTAATTTTCTGCTATGGTTATGAAAAATATTGGCAGAACTGTTGATTTGAGTTTTCTGGATGCTTCCTATGCTGTGTTCTGTACATTTGCAATTTTGTCTGGGTTCTTACCTTCCTCGGGTCCTCAGTATTATTTGTATGCAAACACGCGGGTGCCATCTTTTTTTCTTGAGAAATAGTTATTTTAAAACCTTCATAACATTCTTAAATGTTAACAGAAACTGAAAATGTCACCACCAAAATAAACTGGAAGACACCTGGCAGCAATTAAGAAGAAAAACAAGTGGAGTCAGATTTTAGCCCATTTCCATTGCACTGCTGCTTTTAATGTATCTGCCTTCATAGGAGCAATATGTTTGCTCTTATTTTTACCATAAATGAATGGGCCTAATTATTTGTTGCTGACATGATTTTCTCCTGTATATTTAGTTTAGTGGAAACTCCTAGTCTGACATATTAAAGTATGATCTCTCAAGTCATTAGAGCCTTGGAAGTCTGATTTAAAATGAATGGGCTCCAGATTGTAATTGAGTCATAATTTCCCTTATTAGAGTTTTAATATTTATTGCCAGGAGAAATGCAGGACTCCTTAACACAGATGAGTCGCTGACTGAGAACTCCTAGGTATGGAGCCAATTGACATACCTTTCTCCAAATGTCTGAGGTTAAAATATTTATTTCTTGGATATGATCTGGCTATGCTGGAATTCCAAGCCTAGCAGATATAGGCAGCATGATATTTATTTGCATATTCAGCCTAATTAAAACTGTATGTTCTTGCTAAATAATTGTATAGATTTCTGAGGATGAAAAGGAGCATTTATATGTCCTGCATATTGATTCATTGATGTCAGATCTATTGGAGTCACGAACACTGTTCTAAAAAGGATAAACTCCTGTTTATAACTGAGCCACAGCTTTGTTCGGATGATTATTTTACTGTTTAATGTTAAATGTATGGAGCAGCTGGCATTTAATTTTTGAGACGTGTTATAATTATTGTAGAATATTTTATCAGAAACAGTCACTTACTGTTGATGTGATTAACTGGGTCTGGCAATTCATTAAATAAGGGGACTTGGCAACTAATGATTTACCTTTGTCTCCTGATCTTAGTACTAATGTATTGCCAAGGTCCAAGTTTATTCTATATTCAGTAAACCACATATGTTATATTTTATATTCAGTTTCATGCTCTGAAGGATACATTTTCATATTTATTATGGTACTTATCTAGCAAACCTGTGAATCTGTTGTGGAGCAATATAAGAATTAGTTAATTGTTTTCTCTTAAAAGTTCAAACTGCAGGACTCCTCTCCAAGGAATGCTGCTGCTTTCCTGTTGATTTAACAGCATAGCACACCAATTCGGACCAATAAGTGGACAACGTTATAGTACATAATTGGACTTTTTTGCATAAAAGGGTGCCTCTGTCTGGTCTTACCATTTTAGTATACATATTTTTTAGATATTACTCTGATATGTAATGTGCTATAAGTTTTAGCAAAAGGTTCTAAGGCGCCCGAATTATTTGCAATTCTGAATGCCATTGATCATTATCAATCTTTTAACAAAAGTCAGAGGGGAAACTGGATTTGGATAATTTCTCATGTTATGGAGCTTGATTAATTGTACATGCACACATTATATGTATGTTTTGTATGTCTGTATGTTTTGAAAAGGCTAATGCTGAACAAATAAACCTTGGAAGATGGTGACTGAATCCCCCTGCTCAATACTGTTGTACTGGACTACACTTTGAATGACGCTTAGTGTTTGCCTTACCCTTTCAAAGCCACCTTTTGGGTTGCCTCCCATCTTGACTCAAATTCCCACCCCCAACCCAAAGTTACCTGCAGCTCGATATGTATAGTACCAGGCAGCCAGATTGGTGCAAGATATTCTTGGTTTTCTGGTTCACCAGTAGAAGGGGGAGGAGGTTTCCTACTTAAGGATGAGTCACTGAAACCACAAAGTGACTGCTGTCTTCTTCTTGAAATTATTTCTTGGACTGCTTTGTACTGATTTGAATAGCCCTCATATTCAAACATTTTTCTGGCTTAATAGGAATCAAGACTAGTGGCAGCTGTTTTGGTTACCTGGTGTGCCAGTGAAAAGGTGAAGGAGCTTTCACTTTCAAAATGAGACTAATTACAACAAAGTGACTACTGTTCTGCTTACAATCCTCTAAGAACTGTTGAAACTGTTTTCCTACATACAGTTAGATATAGTACATATAAGGTTTCTGCTCTTTTACTATAGTTTTGGTTAAAGATACCATGTTAGTACTGGGAATTGTAATAATTATGGGATTTGTCCACCATCTTTATGTGCCCCAGTGAGAAGGAAAAAAATAGGGGAGGACTCAATTCCAGAAAGAGTCACGAACAGATTATGGAAACAATGCCCATTAAATTGAATAAGAAGTTGTACACTAGGCTACACAGATATCTTGCCAGAAAAAAAAACAAATGGACATGAGAATCAAATTCCAATATGGATTCCCCCATAAGAAAATAATGTTTAGGGGTAGAAAGTAAATGTTAAAAATCTATTACCAGTAAAAGTAAATAAAACATGTATACCAACCTTTTTAAATACTAATGTCAGAGCACTTGTACCTAAAATTGATGAGTTAGGCATCATACGTAGACAAAATCAGGTGGAGATAGCATGCATCATGGAGCCATGGTGTGCCAATCTTTTACCCCCGAAGTAATTTACATTGAAAGAAACAGTGTGAAGAGATTGAATTGGATTGGCCAGAAAGGGGTGATATCGCACGCTGCTTGCATGAAAGTATACCATATAGGTGCTTTACTGAGTTAGAGAATACAAAGTATGAAATTATGTGGTTTGAAATTGAAGAGCAAAATTTGCCATAAGGGTGTAGGCCCTTAATTTTGGGTTGTTTCTACTACCCCTTCTAAACTGTAAAAAGGACATGGCTGATTACTTAAATGATTGCACTGATGCAGTGTTTCAGGGGCATCTCATCTGTGGTTTAATGATTATGAGGGACACAAATAAGTTGCCATTAGGTAAAGTGAAGCAAGGAAATAAATTAAGAGAAATTGTAACTGAAGGAATAAAGATGAACAGCATTTTGTATGTTGTAGTCACTAAAATGAACAAATGATTTGCCCCCCCCCCATGATTTTACCCCAGATCACTGCCTCTGACCACATAACAGCGATTATAGCTTCTAGTTGCCTAAAAAGGTGAAAATGAACATGAAGAAAAACAAATTCAATTGTATAGGAAGTGGACAACAGAGAAAAAAAGTTAGGGTTTTAAATTATTTAATGTTAGAATTAAATATTGATCAATTCTCAGAAAATAACCCAAATGAAACACGGGATAAAGTAATAGAGAAAATGAATGAAATGACAGACAGAATAGTACCCATTGAGAAGATAATTAGGAGGGGGGACAAGACGTGGATAATGGATGACTTTAAAGAGTTAATGCATCAGAGGCAGACTGCTCCTAAGGGAAAAAATGTGGTGGAATTTAATTAGTTAAGAAATAAGGTAGTTAGGGAAGGCAAAAGATTATAGAGAAAGTGCTATCAGAACTGAGATGAAAACTTTCAGCAATCCAATCCAAAAAATCGGTAGAGAAATACCAAATAATTTCTGGGATCTGGGAATAACAATCAACTGGAATGACAATAAATGGTGACAATCTTGTAATTTTGAAGGGACAGAGGAGGAGTTTGTGAATTCTCTGACTACAGCTTTTTGCAATGTCAGTAAAAACAAACTCCCCTATATAGAAGTCAAGCTGAGAGGTGGTATATTCCTAGTAGTCTGCTTATGGATGTGGAGGGCATCACAAATCTGGGCCTTCCAGAGGCGGGTCTTGGGGCCGGGCACCCTTTGGGATTATGACTTGATGGTGTCCAGCTCATGACCTCAGACCGGGTACATAACCTGGGCATTATTTTTGACAGTGGTTTCACCCTGGAATCATAGGTCATTGCCATTGTCAAATCTTTCTTTTATCATCTAAGGAATATCGCACAGGTGAAACACCTGGTTCCTCCTACTGACATTCCTACACTGGTCCATGCCTTCATAACCACCCACCTTGATTACTTCAATGCCCTCTACCTAGGGCTTCCGGGGGTTGATATCCATCTCTTGCAACTAGTGCAGACACAGCAGCCAGGCTACTGACTGGTACAAAATTTAACACTTTTCTTTCCTTCTATAGGTCAAGAGGTGTGATTACAGAACAAGAACCTAAATATCTTAGACAGGATTTTCCAGATGTCCCAAAATGTTATTATCTGCCTAAGGTGCACAAGGACCCCCAGAACCCACTGGGACATCCAATAATGTCTGGGATAGGTTCTCTTACTGAGAACATGTCCAGATTTCTGGATGATTTTCGGTATACATTAGTTATACATCTTCCGTCACACTTGAGGGATACCGTGTCGGTTCTGGAGGCCCTTGAGCACCAGCCTTTTGATGCTGGCAATTTGTGGCTGACAATTGATGCTGAGTCACTCTATACCAGCATCAGACATCATCTGGGACTACATGCTATTCAGTTTTTCATGGACCTCTTCCAAACCAATGATACTCTTGACACAGAATTTGTATTGGATGCCTATTGGATGCCTTGGAGCTGACATTGACTAGTATTTTTTTTACTTTTAATTCTAAGTTTTTTTTGCAGGTGTGTGGGACAGTGATGGGGTCGGCAATGGTGCCATCCTATGCCAACCTGTTTTGGGGTTGGTGGGAGGAGGTTGCATTTTTTGACCCCAGGGTGAACCAGTTTAATAATAAGATCAAATACTGGGGCCAGTACATAGACGATATTCTGTGCATCTGGGGTGGTATTCAAACTGAGGCAGAAAATGTTTTGGAGCAGTTAAACTTGAACGACTGGAATCTACATTTTACTTTCAATACAGATCCATTTTCTGTTACTTTTTTAGATCTGTGTTTGAGTGCCACAACAGAGGGCAGGATAAAGTCAGAAAACTACCCCACTCACCTGATTAAGGGTATACTAAAGGGACAGTTCTTCAGCTCCATAGAAACTGTTCCACCACTGCTTCTTATTTGCAACACGCTGAAGATCTCAGTGGAAGATTTAAAGCTAGAGGCTACAATTCTGAAGTCCTCTGGAGCTCAGAGGACTTCGTACTTGAACAGGACAGGGCGACCTTACTTATATCGAAGGGCCCAAAAGGGAGAGAAAAAGCTAGTGATCAGGTTAATTTCATTACTGAATATAACCAAGTAACATCGAAAGTAGCAGGGGCTCTGAAAATATTTTGGTACATTTTGGAGGCCGATCAGGACCTAATGGGCCAGATTGGCAACTCCATATGAGTTATCTATAGAAAGGGTAAATTTGTGAAAGATTATGTTGTTAGAAGCCACTTCACCCCAGGAGTTTCTGAAGTTCATAACTGGCTCCCTGCATGATCACTAGGTTCTTATCTGTGTGGTAATTGTAACACCTGCCAGTACATGCAGCGTGGGAAATCCTTTGTTAGTCAAACTAATGGGAAACAGCTCAACATTCAACATCTGGTGACCTGTTGCACTACATATGTGGTGTATGCACTCTGGTGCAATTGTCCCATGCTATATGTAGGTATGATGACTTGAACTTTAAAAGAACAAGCGCAAGAGCACATCCAGTCTATTTTACATGGCCAATGTGACACCCCAGTTGGTGCACACTGGAACACTTATCATGGTCAGGACCTGACCTCTTTCAGATTCATGGCCACTGATCATGTGCCCCCTTTACTAAGGGATGGAAACATACATCATCTTTTACTACAGAAAGAAAATAGACACATTTTCCAGTTAAATGCAGTTCAGCCTGATGGACTAAATGAAAACTGGGATATTATACCTTTTTTTTATAGATAGCCAGCTAACCTAGATACAGGGTATCTCTCTCAGAGCACTTTTTACTTTAACTTTTCCCTTTTTTGTCAGTATTCCCAGCTAAAGGTATTTTCTTCTGTAGTATATTAGTTATGTTAATAGTTAGCTCTGCCCCTGATATCTATGCAGGGACATTTTTGTTTGTGGTGACACTCCTTATGTGTTGTTTTCTGCCAATTTTACAAGAGAAGAATGAATTTGAATTTGGATCCAGACATGTTATGATGGTCCCCTGACTGCAAATTAATCACATGGGACTGTCAGAGTGAGATTCACTTGACTGTTTAAAAACAATGGTTACCTTAATAGTATTGATATTAGCTGTGATGAAACTGTGTGACACCATACTTTGAATGTTTACATTTCACTGCTTTTCTTTATATAATTATTTTTTTTTGTTGTTTTTAAAATAATTTATTTTCTAACCAGTAATTTGTTTCTTTTTACACTTGTTTTTTGAAATGGTACTGTACCTTTAAAGAATAGCCCTTAGATATTGGGCTATGACACTCATTACTCCTCTCTCCCTGATGAAGAGTCCGCAAGAAATTGAAGTGCAGGGGTAGTTTGTTTTCTGTGGTGTTAGTCTGTGTGCAGTAAACTGTTCGTGGCATCACCTATATCTTTTTATGAATGGTTCTTTTGAGCGCTTTTTCATTTGTTTTAGAATTTGTTTGCTTCGTGCAGCACATTGGAAGCTCATAATGCCTGAGCACCATAGGAGTTTTCTTTCTACTGACTGGTACATCCAGGACTAGTCATATTATGCCTGTGCTGCGCAAACTGCACTGGCTGCCGGTACAGTGGTGGATCACCTTTAAGGTTGGTTTACTGACCTACAAAGCCCCACATGAACAGGGCCCTGATATCTGCAAGAGCTCCTTACTCCCTAGTACCCCCTCACTCACTCCAATCCACTGATGAGGGATTGCTAGAGATTCCCATGGTTCGGTTAAAAACATCTGGGGCACGTGCTTTTTTTCATGCTACCCCTACCCTGTGGAATTCTCTACCTTGTCGGTTAAGGAAATGCCTGATCATCTCAAGTTTTAAATCAGAGCTCAAAATGTATTTGTTTCATCAGGCTTTCTCTGAAGGTTTTTAAAATGTTATTGATATTATTTTTGTTTATATTGTATGTTTATCTTACCATACAGCACCTTGGTACTCGAAAGGCACTTAAGAAATAAATTTTTATTTACTTACTTACTTACTAAATGAATTTTAAAAAAATAAGGTGGGGAAAGCAGTGGGACCTGATCAACAACTCTCGGAGTACTTGCAATCTCATGACCTGTTGTCCCCTGAGCAGCATGGCTTTAGGAAAAGGCACAGCACAACTTTTGCCCTTGTCACGGTCTCATCTTGGATCAGAGCGGCTATGGACCAAGGCAAACTCTCTGGAGCCATCTTTATAGATCTTTCTCTTAGGCCTTTGATCTTGTTGATCACACCATGCTATCCACCCAGCTCAGCTCCTATGGTCTATCACCTGAGGTGCTCAACTGGTTTTCCAACTATCTAAGTAGCAGACAGCAACTTGTTTAGTATGGGAAGGAGTTCTCGGACACTATCCCTGTTACCATAGGTGTCCCACAAGGCTCCATCTTGGGGCCCCTGCTTTTCTCCATATTCATGAACAAACTCCCAGCTGCTGCTATCCACTGCAAGCCTATGCTTTATGCAGATGACCTGGTCATCCTGACTCACTCCCCTGAGATAGGGGTTATAAATCACCACCTGAGCGAGGACTTGAGGAACATCCAATCCTGGATATTGTCACATAAGTTGGTTCTAAATCTCAGGAAAACCCAGGCCATGTTCTTTGGGTCTCAGGCCAAGATTAAGGCCACCCCTACTCCACTATGTGTTTTTGGTGTCGATGGGATCAAGATCCCAGTTACTGACAACTTTAAATATCTTGGGGTGATGCTGGACCCACAGCTTGACCTTGGCCACCACATTCAGAATACTTGCAAGACTGTAAACTACAAACTGGGTCTGGCATACAGAGCAAAAAGTAATCTTACTCCGGCAGCTCGGATTGCACTTGCCAGAGGGGTGTTCCTACCCTTGCTCTGCTATGGGTTCCTCTTGTTTGCCCACTCATCCAAAGTCCACCTCACTAGGTGGTCCACTGCCTACAATAATGTCTGCCATTTTGCGTTGGCTGCCCCCCGGCTCACTCACCATTGTGACTTCTGTAGCAGGCTAAATTGGCTGTCATGTGCTAACCACATAGACTTCGTCTTAGGGTGCTTCACCGGAAAGGTCCTTGGCACTGGCACCCTTCCAGGGCTTGCAAAATTTCTTGTCCCGTCCGTCTCCTCCTACTACTCCCTCAGGTCCCAGGGACAGGCCTTCCTCAAGACACTGGCTACACGGACTCAAATGGGCTGGCAGGACTTTGCTGCATTCGCTCCCAGACTGTGGAACTCTTTCCCTGCCCAGGTCTGTGCCACGCACTCACAGATGTGTCTCCGTTCCTCCCTATGGAACCATCTCAAACTTGCCTCAGCCTGTGGCTGCCCCAAACCCCCGTGAGTTGATCCATCACAGCAATCCTCTGCTCTGGAGCTACTCCTGGACAAAAGACCAGACTCCAAGAGGTTGCTAAGCTGTATATAGTGTCACATCTGAAGGATTTTGATACTGTGCCCCTGGAACTGCTTTTGGCTTCCATAAGGTGTTTATGTTGTTATGTTAATACTGTATAAATCTATGCCTTACCACGCCCGTACGCTGTGTTGAATCTGTAACATTACTGCTCTTATCTCCCACAAGGTGTTTATTTTTGTTATGTTAACACTGTATAATCTGTGCCTTACCATGTTTTGTATGCTGTGTTGAATCTGTATCCTCACATGAACTGTAACATGTCTAATTTGTACAATGTCATTGTATGTACCTAAATCTATTATTCCTGTACTCTCCCAGGTCATACCTGAAAACAGGCAATTGTCTTGTCTAGTGTACCTACCCGGTTAATAAAAGCTAAATAAATAAATCACAAATTGGGTATGGCGGGAGGGTGCCAATGTGATAGCCCTATAGGTATGCAATATTTTTAATAAGACTCTAGTTTATGGTCAGGTCCCTTTGTAGTGGACGGAGGCTAAGATGATACCTAGCCTAAGGTTGGGCAACCTGTTGATCTGAAGTAAGATTTTAGGTCTATCTTGTTAACTTGCATAATTATTAAGTTAGGTATGTGAAGGTTTAATCTATAAGTGGCTAATGGATTATGTACACACCACACTAGGCTCAAATCAGTTTGGGTCACAAGAGGGGTGTTTTACCACCATCGCAGTTACTAAGTTGTTAGAAGTTTGCATGCAAGCTTGGGATAAGGGTAATCATGCTAGGGCTGTGCTTGTTGATTATCACAGAACCTTTACTCTTATTGATCATAAAATTTTGTTAAGGAAAATGGAGCAATATGGCAGTCCATGTTGTTTGACTAGATGGGTCCATGATTTCTTACAAGGGATGTCCCAATGAATGTAGTAGAAGGGGTAAAGTCAAAAAGAGATGTTATAAATGGGGGGAGGGGGTTCCTCAAGGAGTGAGGTCGGGTCCTCTCTTGCTTTTGTTGATGATGAATGAACTGAGCACTCTTGGCCTTTGTGTCATGTACATCAATGATGCGACTGTCATTGATAACTTTGACAGAAATACCAATAGCATAATGCAAGAAGACTTTAAAAGAATGGAAGAATGGTGTGTATGTATATATGTACAGTATATATTATAGAGGCACAGTTGTGCCCCTACATTTAGGGTTGTATGGGCACTTCAATGTTAACTTTCCCAAATTTGTACTTTAATAACTTTGCAACCATTCAATGGATTTGCATGAAATTTTGCATGCGTAGTCTCATGGAGCAGATCTCTTGATGTTCTAAGTGTCATTCTGGTCAGATATGCCAGTTCTGAAATACAGAAAGTGAATGTTTCTGAATTTTTACCTATTGGTTTGAAAGGGTTTTCTGTCAGCTTGGCTAGCAACCTGACAGTTTTGAGTTGTGGCCTGAAATTTTCTGGGTAGAAAGGGGCTGGCCCACAGATGAGCCTTTTGCCTGTTTGGTGAAAAAAAAAATGATCTATTCCAAAGTTATTTAATTTTGAAATTTTGAATACTTGATTTTGAACATGCTCAGTAAGCACTGAAAAATAGCTGTATGAAATAAAAAAAAGGAATCTCTTTTCATATGGGGCAAGTCTTTTTTCATGAGGGGAAAATCATTGTTTCATTTGCCACCATCTTGTTTTCCCTTTTTCCATAAAAAAATCACATTTGAAAACCAAAAATGACATTCCTGAAAGCAACCAACAAATGTAGTTTTCTTATTGGGTCCCCCCTTTAGCTGGATTCTGCACTTAACTGTTGTAGAAATGCCCTTAAAATGTTGTTTCTTAAGATTATAAATCTTGTTTAGTGGCTTGTGATATGAAACAAGATTCTTGCTTTGTATGATGACTCACGTAAAAATAAATTTTTTCATATGGTAAATCAATGTATTTCAATGGGGTTTTCAACTTTGGTGTATAACTTTGTCATTTTTTAAGATTTTGACACCACATTTTTAATATATCCTTTTTGATACACCACCTCTTGAACAATGTTGGTATCATTTCACAAATCCTGCCCAAAAGGCAATTTCACTATCAGTTGCCAAAATCACCTTTTGGGCAGATTTCAAAATTTTCACCATACTTGTTCATAAGATGGGGTCATAAGAAGGGTATGTTAAACATTTGGGGCGGGATTCACAAAAACAGATGCACCAAGCGTAACCCAGATGCACTGACACAAGTCAGAAATGTGCTGCAAGACGATTCAGGAACAGGGAGGAAGTGCCAGCACAAACGAGATGCCCTGCACCAAAAAAAATGCACCAAAGGCACAATGTCATGACATGCGGTGCATATACAAGGGGCTTACCCATGCATGCACAGTGCAACCCAAACCACAAAGCACAACCAGGGTACATCTATGGGGCAAAGCTGGCACAAAGCCAAGATGCACCATAGAAAGATAAGTACAAAAGAAGGAGACTTATGTCTAGCACACCAGCAGGCTGTGAATGGAACAACCACAACAGCACAAAGCCACAGCCAGAGAGGAAGTGGAACCAGAGAAAGGGAGAGGCAAGGCCAGCCAGCCTGCCAGCAACAACACCAGGCAGCAAACCACACCAGAGGGCCTCAGTGACAGAGGGGGATGAACCCAGCAGTGGTTGCCATAGCTGGTGCCCTAATGAGGAGGAGGAGGCAGGGCACTGGAAGGCACCGTAGGTGGCCGGCCCCATGGTAGTACCATGCCCAGCTGTCCTTCGAGCAGCTCACAGATGTGGAGACAGTCGGGTGATGCCACCTCAACAGGGCCATGCTGAGGCAGCTATGTGAGCTGTGCCATGATGAGATGCAGGCACCCACAGCACGAGGTCATGCCATCCCGGTGGAGACCAAGGGGGACAACGGTCATGTGACTGCTCACGACAGCAACCTTCAAGAGGCCTACTGGGGACACCACTGGCATATCACAGGCCTCAATGTCCTGCCTCCTCACACAGTTCCTCACTGCACTGCTACTGCATGCTTCGGAATACATCAAATTCCCCAGCATACAGGCAGAGAGGACAGAAGCCATGCAGGGGTTCCACAGGGTTGCAAGCATGCCAGGTGTCATAGGAGCCATCGACTGTACCCATGTGGCAATCCGCACACCACCTGGTGAGGAGGGCATCACATATGTGAACCAGAAGGGGTGCCATTCAGTTAACTGCCAGGTGGTGTGTGATGCCACAGGGTGCATCACCAATGTCTGTGCCACACATCTGTGAGTGCACACGACACATACCTATGGCACCAGTCAGCAATCTGCATGAGGTTTGAGGCTGGGAACATCCAAAGTGGCCATCTGTTAGGTACTTGTGACTGTGCACCAACAGCGCAGGGTGGCACCATGCCCAGGACACATGGGGTGGGCTGTGGGCAGCCAGAAGCAGGTGCAAGGGCATTGGGACAGCAGGGGTGTAACAGGGTGCATAGGCAGATGCATAGGTGGCACGCGAGTGCTATGCACCACACAACAGATGGGGGCAGACAGGAGCAGCTGAGCTAGGGAAGTAGGATCACCAGGTATGTAGCTGCACAGGCAGGGGAGCAGGACAGGGGCACACATCACAGAGGGCAGGATGGGGACATTGCACAGGTCACAGTGCATCACAATGTACTAATGGAGACACGTCTGCCCCCACAGATGACACCGCATACCCATTGAGGCCCTGGCTCCTCACCCCCATCCGACAACCCAGAACAGTGGTGGAAGAAAGCTACAATGAAGCACACATCGTGACACACTCCATCATCAAGCGTGTCTTCAGCATCCTGAAGATGCAGTTCCAGTGCCTGTGTCAGTCAGGAGGTGCCCTATAGTACAGCCCTGAGAAGACCTGTGGCATATTCCTGGCATGCTGTATGCTACACAACATGGCCTATGACCATGGGATACCTGTCAAGGCTGGTGAGGGCAATGGTTTTGTGGAGGGGTGGGGGAGGGTGCAGACAGGGCACCTCCGGAGGACCATGGAGGCAAAGTTGGGCAGGGATGCAGGGATCCCAGGATGGCAGCGAGGGCGCGAGCCTATTGCACATGAGTGGTGGAGGAACACTTCAGGCCCTGCAGGTGAGTATGCAAGTATGCACGTGTGCAGGTGTGGGCACTGTGGTATAGGGACAGCATGTCATTGGAACAGCGGGCACTGTACGCCACACAGGGGTGCACACACAGGTGCATGCACACAGTGGAGGACATGCACACACACACACACAGACACCATGCACGCAGCACCCCAGAACTTTACAGGCCATGCCCAAGCTGTCACAGGTCAGTGCACACTGCAGCCAGCACATGGGCACCACAGGCACTGTAATGCACTCATCATTCCCATGACACATGGCACAACAGCGGAACACACATACACACTGGACAGCCTGAACAGGTAGCACAGGGTGGTACTACGGCAACTGTGGGCTGGTGACTGCCACACACACCACCACTGGCACCACCCACAGGGTAGCCGGTAAGCATGGGTATGCCACCTGCCACCACAGGCCTGTAGACATGGGCATCACAGGGCAGTCCCACTACTGGCACGGACAGGCGGGCAGCCTCTCCCATTGCTGCCGGTGTTGGGATGCCACCACCAGCCACAGAGGGCATCCCCAGGGACCACGCAGGGAAGCTGAACTAAGACTGTGAATGGGTGCCCAGTTGGGTGGCTGTACGTTGCCTACCAGATGAGCAAAGGATGGTGGGTGTGGATGCCAGTGGTGATGGGGTTAGTAGCAGGGAGTTCACCTGGCCCTGCCACTGGGGTGTTCTGGATGTGCTCCTGGGTGTCTGACTGGATGCACGATGTCCACAGCATGCTGTGGATGCAGCCACTGCCTCTGCAGCAGCTGCAATCCCCTCCATGGCTGTGGTCATGTCCACTCACATAATGCATGTCTCAGCCAACATCTGATCATGCTGCACCACTGTGGACTCATGATCCTGGACCATGATGGCCCTGTGGCTCTGGAACTCTGCACGGAGGGCCTCCTGACTCTTCACAGTCACCCACAACAGGTCAAGGTAGGCCCCCATGTTGTCAGCAGGTGATGCAGTATGGTGGCATCACTGACGAACATGGGATGGATCAGACTCACCAAGGTCATCCACGGGTGGTGGACTCACCCTGTCAGGCTGCAATGTGGGCAGTGCATGGCTGGGCACTGCCACTGGCTGTCCATGTGTGGTGTCCCCCAGGTCCACCGTAGCAGATGCGTGCACACTGGTGCCCTGCCCAGATGGGACCGACGTCTCCAGCGCCGCACTGGGCAGTGGTACAGGGGGCACGGTGCTCACAGCCATGGGTGGCTGTGCCACCACTGAACTGGTGTTCAGCACAGTGGGAATGTTGGTGGCACCCAGGGTCATATGCACAAACATCCCCACGATGTGTGCACTGCCGTTGGCCATGGCAGTGGTGCTGGTGATGGTGCAACATGCAGCGATGCCACTGCCCTCACCCTGCATGCCACTGGCGAGCATGATGAGGGCATACACTATGTCCATCATCTCATCCAGGTCAGCATCAGACAACCCAGACAGGCTCCCAACCATGCAATGTATCCACCGGCAGTCCCGCCATTGCTGGTGGAGGGGTCCACGGGGCCCTCCACCACAGGGACCGTGACCTGTGTTGTACGGGGCATGGGCATTGCAGGTGCGGAATTGCCCATGTCAGTGTCATCAGCCCCATGGGGTGGGCCCACATCATCACCTGTGAGGGTTACATGGTCAGCCATGGCCATGGTTGTGCCCTGGAGCCACGATGGTGCTGTGGAAAGAGGAAGAAAGAACATGGTTAATGCACAGGACACACATATCACAGTGGCAAGGTCAACCACAACACAGCTGACCACACAATGCCAGGTCTGCACACCTGTCCATGGCAGGGCTCAGACAGAGTGCACAGCTACTCACCATGCTGTAACGGGCTGCCCCCATCAGGAAGCCACCTTCTGGGCCACCTTGCACAGCCATTCTCGACACACTGGTGGCCAGTAGGGCCTCAATGGGGCTGAGCCATTCTGCTGAGCTGGGGCTCCCCTGGTCTGCCACAGGGATGCCTTAATGCTGGACACCTTCTCCTTGGCCCTCCACCAGCTGTCATTCCAATGCTTGTGGCACTTCTGTACCATGCGGCTGTATGGTGCCACTATGTTCACCTGCCGGGCCATGTCCTCCCAGCCCTCCACTCGCTCCATCCGGCTTCCTCCCCTGTCAGTAAGTACAACAAGGCATAGGTAGCTTGCCTCGATGAGTGCCCTCTCCTCATCCTTCATGAAGTTGGGTCACCACCTGGTGGCAGCACCTGATCCCTCCGACATTATGACTACTGTGGGGAGAAGCATCCAGGTGTCAATCATGTCTGTGGGTACACATGGTCCAGCACCTGTCACCCACAGTCTGTTGCCTCACCATGGTCTGTGTTGCCGTTGGTCTGGGCCATGGTCCATGGGTGGGCAGCCAAGCACAGGTGGCCATGCACCATGGAATGTGGTCCATGTGGGACACCGTACATGCCACACATGTCACCAAGTCCACATTGGGGGGTACAGAGTATGCACCTCAGGGGGTGTCACACTATGCTGGCTGCCATGGGCATGTCCCAGTACCCCTGCAGCACATGTACTGCCACCATAGTGACACATTCATCCTGGGTGTCCCCCATGTGATGGCTGCAGGGGGGAAGGGGACTGACATGTGGCAACAGCCATGGTACTGCTGGCAGTGGTGTGTGGCCTGGCAGTGGTGCCATTGTGCCTGCACGTGTGCTGCTCTGTGCGTCGGACCTACCCATTGCACAGTTCTGCACCCACTTCACATTGCAGGTAAAACCCAGCCATACGTATTCTCCCTGTGTACAGTGAGCAGCCTCCTGTACACGTCACATCCTCTCACTGTCCCACATTGCAATGCCTCACACACTGCCATCCGTCACATCGCTCAGCAACACTGTTCTTTACATGCTGGGCTGTGTGGGTCCTGGTGCCACAGTCATCCAATGTGGTCATGGTAGGGACCAGACCATTGTTGCCCTGTGCACTGTCTGGACCACCCTAATGCTGAGTTACACAGTTTGTCTTGAGTGCCACTTAATGGCGTACTGGCCCTACATCCGGTGTACAAGGGTATTACCTGTTGTGCATGCTCAGAGGCAGGTACCCCAGTGTGTTCTGTAGCCCTGTAAACATTGCTGTGTATTCACCCTCTAGGCACTGACTCCTCTCAGTGTCCTGTACTCAGCCTGCTGAATTGGGAGCATTTATTGCTCAGGGCATGCAAATGAGGCCTGAGCCACTGTTAATGAGATGCTAATCAGCTGAGTTGCCCATGCATGGTTGATAAGGCTGTTTAGGGTGCATTCTCTCTGAATTGCACAATTGCTCCCCGCTTATCTCAGTTTGCACGGAGCATCCGTAGGATGCACCAATGACCATACAGCACATCTCTGGTGCATGCGAGTACCGGATGGTGCATATTCTTGAACTGGGGGCATTGTAAATGGCGCATCTGGTGCGCACGCATGGTCACCATGTCTGGTGGCATATCTCCCATGATGCGCCACACCACCGCTGTCCTGTTGCGCTGTTGCAGGCCTGCCCACCTTGTTGCCATGTGCTGTAACATGCAACGTGTCCCACAATGTGCCATCCATGCTGCACTGAGCTGGCCCTGCCCATGGATCACACACGGTGTGTGGTACAAGTCCAGGGCACATGCTGTGCACAACATAGTGTCCGCACACGTAGCACACATGCGGGACCATGTCCTGGCTGTGCAACGCTATTGTGTGGTGCATTGCGCATGTGCGGGCTCATTGCCATTAACCATTCACGCTTCACGTTCAGTGTGCGCTGTGCTGCATGTGCCTTACTGGTTCATGTGGTGCAAAATGAATGCTCGACTGTGCTTTGCCAGTTTGTACCTTGCCACTGTCTGTTCACTGTTTGGGATGCCTAGGGCTGGGTGACAGGTGCCTAGGGCCATGAACTGGGTGTGGGTGGAGTTGCTACATCTCGTGGCACTGGTTATGGCTGTGGAAGGGTGCCTGTTTGGACAGGAAGACCTCAATGTGCCCAGGGCTCAAGTGTGGACCTCCATTGCATCCAGGCTTGTGCAACATACAGGGATGCCATGCACAGGGGAGCAGTGCAGGCATCGCTATGGCAACCTCCAGAGGTGAGACCCGGGGCAGCTTGCATGGCTGTGGCACTGTGCATGCAGGAGTGCACTGCCAACACCAGGTAGGTGTCATTCAGCTGTCTCCTTTAGTGGCACATGTTGGGTGTGTGTGTGTCACTGCCCTCATGGGGCACCCTCATGGGTCTCACAGCATCCTACACACATGGCAGTCACTGCACCCCTCCCATGCTGCATTGCCACAGTGCCAGGTGGGGGCTAGGCATGGCTTTGTCAGTCTGCTGTCCTTCAGATGCTTCCCGGACAGTCATCACTGTCTGCTGCATGGCTACGGGCCAGCCGGGGGGACTGTGGCACTGCATCCTGCACGGTGGCTGTATTTGCTCATGGTGCTGTCTGTTGTGTTTTGCAGGACCAGAGGCCAGGTGTCAGGCTGTGGATGCAGAGGAGGTGTGGCATCAGAGGATCATGGGTGCCAGGCCTGGTGCTCTCCCAGGTGCAGGTGAGTGCTACATTCCATGATTGTGGTCTTTCAGGTTCTGTGTGGTCACTGGTGGGGGGGGTGTTCCTTATACTGGCCCTCAGTGTGTGTTCTTTCTCTTGTTCCTGTAGGTGTCCCGGCTTGCCATGCTGTTGCCAGTGGTGGTGGTGGTGCTCCTGTTGATGTGGGCTGGAGGATCCATGTGGCCATCCAGGCAGCCCTGCGTCCTCTCTCACTGACTGTTCAGTGCCTGTCAGCTGCCTGCAGGGCATCCTGCTGCATCTCCCGGTCCATGCCAGAGTGGTGCGTGGCAGGGCACAGCACTGCTAGTGTCACCCTGCCTCATCCTGGGGACTTCCCATACATATAGTTACCATTCTCTGTCCCCTGTTTCTGTCCCTCTCCTGCCCTCCTTCCCATCCCTGCTCCCCCCATTCCCCATTTGCTGTTGTTGTTGTTGTGCCTTGTTTTACTTTCAAGTAGTACAGATTTTTACGCACCTTGCCTTTTATAAACATATTTTACTCTACACTTGTATCTGTGGGTGTGTTTGTTCCAGCTCTGTGGTTGCTCCTCATGCTCTGCTGTTTTGCCCCAGTTGTTCTGCCTGGCTCCCCTGTCTGGCTGCAAGGCATCCAGCTTGCCCTGGCTCATCGCTGGTTGTACAGGCACCTCTTCGGTTGTACCATTGTGTCCTGCAGTGATTCAAAGTGGTGTTGCACTTGGCGCTGCCCTCAGCGCATCCCTCTGTGAATGGCTATGCTTGGGCTCAGCACATCTGGTTTGCACCTGCCCATGTGTGTTGCGCCAGGTGCATCCTCTTTGTGAATCCTGCCCTTGGGGTAAAAACATGCCAAAATGGTAAAGTTGTGCACATCTCTTGACATTTCGCAGCGCTCACTTGAAACCTCCTTAATTTTCAATATTTTAACCCCAAATTATCAACATAGTCATTTCTTTACACCACCTCATGAATGAGACAGCTGTCATTTTTCAAATCTTGCCCAAAATGTATTTCCATGTCCCTACCACAGAATTACTATATACTGTGGTAGCACAGAATAACATTTTTGAGGGGATTTGACAATTTTTGCTACCGGGTTGATGAGGTGGGGTAATAGGAAGGCTATGTTGACAATTTGGTTGCTGTTGTCCAACAAATGGAGGACCCTGTGCTTTCCCATAGACATACATATACACATCTATGGAGAGGGGGGAATGTAGGGCCTGGAGCACCCTGCACTCTGTCAGACAAGTTAGGATACAATTACACCATCTCAAAATATATGGATGGATGGGAGTGCAGGCCCTAGAGGACCCTGCATTCTAATAGGAAAATAAGGATACCGTTATACTGTCTCAAAATGTAAGGAAATTATTTGCAAAAAACTGCATTAATGCAACATTTAGGGTTCAGGCTAAAGTGGCAAAAGTAGGGACATGTGACTTTAGGCTTTCACACCCTAAAACCCCAGTGCCACCCCAAACCAAATTAGGGCTGGAGTCTTCCTAGGGAGTGTCAACCCTAAAGCTCACCCCCTATACACTTCAGAAACATATACACCTAATGGAGTGAGCTTTATGGTTGACAATCCCCAGGAAGACTCCACCCCTGATTTGCTTTAGGGGGTCACATTGGTGTTTTGGTGTTTTGCAAAATAGTGCCTCATTTCACGGTATTTTTGCAAATGTAGTGCAGCAATTTGAGGCAGTAGTGTCTTAAATTTGTGACACTATCAGTGGCTGATTAAACTTAACATCTTTTTGGCCATAATTTCTCTAAACTAATGCCAGAATCATGTTCCTAGAGTCCTGATTAGGTAAACACAACTGTTGGTGTTTACCAAGGGGCAGTATTTTTTGAATTATAATCTTTTTTCCATGTCGCTAATTGAAAACAAGATGGCGGAAGCACAACACTACTTTTCCCATTTGGGAAAGTAAGTACTGCTTTCATGAATGAAAAAAGTGCATTCACATGGCACATCTAATTTTTCCCATAGTATATAATAGGAAACTTTAAACCCTTTGAGAACTGAACATGTGTGAACGTATATAGATTCTGGACGATATATATATATATATATATATATACGTCCACAGTCTTCTAAGGGTTAGTAAGTTTTGAATGGATTATTATTTTTTCACTGAACTTTCAAAACTGTGACCCAAACCCCATTTACCAATAAAGTTTCAAACCAAACCCCCAAGCGGTTTCAGAGAAACAGCGAGACAAAGAATTTGCATAAAAGGGGAAGTTTTCACATTTTTTTACATTCTATATCTCCATAACTGCACATCCGACTGGAACTAAACTTGGCACGTCAAGAGATCCTTCATCCCTTATCGAGCATTCAAATGTTCATGCGAATCAGTCAAACAGTACCAAAGTTATTAAAGTGCAACATTTGGGGTTTAGCATAGAACTGAGGACTGAACCCTAATATAGGGGCACTATATACTAAATGGCAATCAATCCTGCTAAAACCGTTAAAACCATGCACTAGATAAAGACTACTACTCCTCATGTCCATCTTCACATCTGAGGCCTCTTCCTCCCTGACTAATGAACACTCTGGTACCTCTACTACTTCCTGTCTCCCACCCAAACTCACTCCCCCCCTTTTTTTCTGTCCCCTCTCACTTACTCTCCCGCTCACCACCTTTCCCTCCTCTCTAGCCTCCTGTTGGCGCCTAATGATCACCTTCTCCCTGGAAGATTCCTTAACCCGAAATTGTCTACTCGCTTGAACCTGTTATAGCTTGTTTTTCTATGAAACTTAAAAACGTTACTGCCTTAAACTGTTAATAGCAAATTTATGATGTAACTTTCCTGTCTGGTTTTACCTGTAATGTGTATCGTGCTTTGTTAAATGTTCTTTGTGACGTGGAACCTTTGTAAAAGAGCCCTGGCTCAAAGGTATTAATTCCTAGACTAATAAACTAAACTAAACTAATAAACTAAACTAAACTAAAACCATGGAACTCCACTTTGGGAAAAACACCAATTGATCTATGTCAGTTCTGACTTTTCTGGATAGGGAGGTGACTGTAGTGGAAAGCTGTAGGGTTTCCACATTCAAGGAAATTGCTCGTAGTCTCTACTGTGCATGTGGAAAATAATGTACAAAGAGCAAATATTTCACTTTACTTTTTGGTAATCCTTAGAAGATCTGGACGAGGTCAGTTAGATTTTTCACCACTTTTTTTTTTTGCTGTCATTAGGCCAGTTTTGGAGTATGGTGTAACTGTTTGGCATGGTGGGTTAACCTTGGCCATTTCTGAGAATACTGAAACATTGAAAAGGACGGCAATGAGGATTATATTTGGCTCTTAGGTAAATTACACTTATGCACTGAGAGTAGAGATGAGCGATTAGATCAGAGAAGGGAAAAATTGTCTGGGGCATTTTTTTCCAAAATATGTGCACCAAATCACAGATTGCACTCTGTTTTTCTTAAAAAAATTGAAATTTCTGAGTACACATTAAGAACCCAGGAATTGTGGGAAAAAATAGTTAGAATGAGACAGTATAAAAAATCTATTTTTGCACGCTATTTGGCATGAACACTTATGTTGAGTTAAGCCCCCCATTTTCCGGGGCTTACTATAGTTTTCTTTATCTCCTCCCCTTAGGGAGTCACTGTAGGTGGGTAGGGCTGTGTGGGTTTCCACCCTGTGGATGCATCTGCCCTGCTTCCTTGGGTATAAATTGGGTGAAGTGGTAAGTTCCTGAAGGCTGTGGGTTGGTTGTCATCAGTTGGGTCGAGGTTCGAATCTCGGCCAGGTAAGTTTGCAGTGTTCTGCTCCTCAGCATGGGTTTTCCATTCTCAGTTTCAGAGAGGTTGCAGGGAAGTGTCCAGAGGGGTGGAACCCTGTTGTTTTAGTTGGACCACGTCTGGATGGAGATGGGGAGATGGTGGAAGGGGGCGCCCTTGCTCCACAGTGTTGGGGGGGCATGGGTCCTGTCTGGTGGGAGTGCAGAGAGACAGTAGGGACTTGGCAGCAATGAAAGCACTACTTGGTGGCCCTGGCAGTGGTGGCAGTACTGAAGGGTCTGTACCCAGTGTGGCATGCTGCCTCAGGACTTTGGCTGCTATTCTTGCTGGGCCCATCCTCCTTGGTTTATGGAGAGGTCCCGAGAGTGAGGTGGTTGCCTTGATGCCTGTCGAAGAGATGAACAGCAGGATAGTTTGGGTGTGCAGTTGGCCAGGCTGTATGTTTTTACAACTCCCTGCTAGGAGGTGGTTGGGAGCCGGAGTGAGTTTGTTAGCTACCAGGCCATGTGAATGTCCTTGTGGGCATATTTGGAGAGCCCTGGTGGTTTGTTTGTTTCAGCCTTGGCAGCCCCCAGTGTATCAGGGTTGATGTTTGAGCCCTGGGGCTCATAAGCTGCTGGAGCCCATGGCCAGGTTTAAGTGATGTGCCACAATTTCGTGCTGCAGATTATAAATTGCTTCTGTTTGCCTGCCCGTCTTGAGCATCCAGCCCCATGGAGCTGTCTTTTGTTCATTTTATTAATTAATTAAATGTTTTTATATGTTTAATTGGAGTCCCTGTTATGAATTCCTTTCTGCTTCTACTAACATTTGCCACCTTAAGCTTTGTTTGCTCCAGCCCTGTGTTTCCTGCTGTCAAGCAAGAAGCCTGCCTGTTTCTCCGCTACCATGTTTGGGAAGGACTGCCGGAATTTCTCCTTGCATGTACAAGACCTTCAGACAAGGTAGGCTGTTTGGTTCATAGTTTTTGAGCCTGGGTCTGGTCTGGTTCTCTGTTTAGCTTGCGGCTTTTACCATCTGGACCCTTAGACATTGTAGGGCGGGTTACAAACATGGGTCTTGTCCGGCATATGGTTTAGAACAATGCTGGGCATGTGCGCTTGCTGCTTTATGGGGGCTAGCAGTTTGTTTGGGTCCACTGTTCCATCATCTTTGCCATTTTGGGGGACACCATGTTTGGGCTAGCTTCATGCCTTGTTGGTGTTCTCTAGAGACCAGGTAATGCCACTGCATATTAATGAAGCCACCCACATGGGGTGTTTCAGCTGTGTGAATTAGTGGAGAGGTGGTAACACTGCCTGGGAAGGAGCTGGTGATAGCCATTTTTACCGTCTGCCTTCTAGAGTGGGGAACTCAGTAAGCTCGCTATGGCTAAAAAAGTGCATTCTAAAGAACCCCAGGCTCTTATACCAGCTTCCCTTCTATCCTGGCTTTGGAAGACTGCAAGAAGGGGACCTGCTGAGGAGCAATGTATGTGGGTATTGTGCAAATATCTCTGTGTCCAACCTGTGCAAAGGGTGCTCCATCGAGGATGTATGATTTGCCACTACAGCTTTTTGGACCAGCCCTTCATTGCCATCTGTGGGATCAGTGTCTCTGTTATCTATGGGAAGTTTGGATTTGTGGGATGAGATGCAAGCTGCTACTCCCCATGTGGAGCCCTCCACTCCTACTGCTGATGTGATTGAGGGAGCTGTGGAAGAGAAAGAGCCTGATGGTGGGGATGGGCCCAGATGTCAGCCCTGTCCCTCCCCATCTCAATTCACTGGTCCTTCCCATGGCAGAGGGAGAGGGCAAGGAGCTAGTTTTAGACTGCCTGATTCCTCAGGCCCAGGCCTACTCATCTAGCAGCAGCAGTAAAAGTGGTAATACCTCTGTGGAGATGCCTGTAAAAGCAGAGTCTGTGAAGCAGAGGACCCAGTAGAGGAACAAGAAGGGGAATGTTCAGAGCCTGTCAATTTGCCCTCTGACCAAGCTTCTCAGCATTACTGGTTTGTGGACCAGAATGTGTATAGAACTAGCCCTCAGCCATACCATCTGGTAATTTTGAGACTCCCTGACACCATCCCTTGCCTTCCAATGATGTGTAAGTCTACCAGGGTCAAAATGGATGGTTTATTAAGTATTAACCCCCTAAATGCCCATTATCGATCTGGGTCTGGCTGAAGCCAGGAGAAGCATGTTGGACCATTATACAAGAACTCCCTGAGTGGTCACAGGCCGACTGTTGGGTCAGGCATTGAATCCATTTGGAATATCCCCAGGTCACCTACCAATATCTGTTCAAGAGGTTGTGGGACATTGTGGAAGAGAAGCCGAACAATTGGGTCTTTAGAGGAATGGTGACCAAGCTGCAAAATTGAGAAGATGAGGTTGGACCCCTATCAGAACTGCTGATCCACAAGGCCAGGTCCCTATGTCACTCTGTGGTCTGGGAGGGGCTTACCCTATTTAAGTATTATGCTTTGGTGCAGGATGTAGCTGGCAGCCACCTTAAGCACCATGTGATCTCTGTGGACTCTTTCTGTAATGAGACCACTAAGTCAGACTCCGATTTCTTCTATCCCCCTGGCAGTGGACCATCCATTTGATCGAGGTACACTAAGGAACTTTTCTATCCTGCCAGGACTGGTGTTACAGTTTGAAGTCTTTTGACCCTTTGTTCTTCATTACTGTTGGAATCTGGAGTCTTACTGAAGTATGTACCCAGAAGCTTGTCAGAAGGTCATCTGCCACTGGCTTGGGGACTTTCTGGACTGTACATCTGTGCCAGTAGATGAGTCCAAAGGACTGTGTTGAAATCATGTTAGAGCCAAAGCTGAGGGCTAAAATGTTATTCCAGCATTTCTACCTCAAGTGTTCAGCTATGTGGAAGTAGCAGTGAGTGGGTAAAGGGCAGTGTACGTGCCTGTGTGCATGCATGCGTATATGCGTGCATGTGTTTGTGCATGCGGGCGTGCATGTGTGTGTGTGTAAGCATGTGTAGGATTGCCTGGGTGATGAGTGCGGAATGTGTGATTCTAGTGTTACTGAAAAAAAGGGAATGTGCTTTGTCTCTTGAAAAAATTACCTGGCTGGATCCGTTATTTTAGAATTTTTCAGTTGAGGATTGCCGGGGGGGCATGCAGGAGTAATGGGCTCCATATGTTGGTCGAGGGCTAGGGGGGTTCATTTCCTAGTATTGGCTTTCCTATTGGGGGAGGTTGTTGGGGGTGAGAGTGTGCATATCTCTCCCAGCACTCCTTGCTGTAGAGCGCCGGATGCCCCATTCCTCTTGAGGAGAATGGATTTAAAATTGGGGAGAGACTGTAAGCCCTGCCATGTTCTGGGGCTTACTATAGTTACCTATTTTTCCTCCCTTTGGGGTGACACTGCAGGTGGGTAGGGCTGTGTGGGTTTCCCCTGTGAGTGTGTCTGCCCCATTCCCTTGGGTATAAATTGGGTGAGGTGGTAGGTTCAGGAGGCTGGTGGGTTGGTTGTCATCAGTTGGGCAGTGGTTCAAACCCCAGCCTGGGGAGTTTGTGGCCTTCTGCTCCACGGCATGGGTTTTCCATTCCAGGTTTCAGGGAGGTTGCAGGGAAACATTGGTGGGGTGGGGCCCCGTTGTTTTAGTTGAACCGTGACTACATGGAGATGGTGGGAGGGCTCCCCTTGCTCCATGGTGTGGGGTGGGACAGGATCCTGTCTGGTGGGAATACAGTGGAGCAGAGGGGACTTGGCAGTGGTGAGAATGCTGACTAGTGGCCCTGGTGGTGGTGGCAGCACTTCAGGACCTGTACTTGGTATGGCATGCTGCCTCAGGAATTTGGCTGCTGTTCTCACTGGGCCCACCCTCCTCAGTTTATACAGAGGTCCATGGAGTGAGGTGGTTACCTTGCAGCCTGTTGGAGAGGTGAGCAGCAGAACAGTTTGGAGTGTGTAGTTGGCCAGGCTGTATGTTTTTACACCTCCCTGCTAGGAGGTGGTTGGGAGCTGGGGTGGGTTTTTTAGCTGCCAGGCCATGTGAGTGTCCCTTGGGGACATATTTGGAGAGCCCTGGTGGTTTGTTTGTTCAAGTCTTGGCAGCCCCCTGTGCATCAGGTTTGATGTTTGAGTCCTTGGGCTCATAAGCTGCAGGAGCCCATTTCTCGGATGCCCAGTCCTCAGTGATGTGCTGCAGTTTTGTGCTGCAGATTATTAATTGTTCCTCTTTGCCTGCCCGTCCTGAGCCTCCAGCCGCATGGAGTTGTTTTTTGTTCATTTTATTAATTCATTTTTTTTTCCTTTCATTGGAGTCCCTGTTATGAATTCCTTCCTGCTTTTATTAATGTTTGCCACCCTATGCTTTGCTTTCTCCAACCCTGTGTTTCCTGCCATCAAGCGTGAAGCCTACCTGTTCCTCTGCTGCTGTGTTTGGGAAGGACTGACGGCATCTCTCCCTGCAGGTACAAGATCTTCAGACAAGGTAGACTGTTTGGTTCATGGTTTTGAGCCTGGGTCTGGTCCAGTTTTTTGTTTGGCTTGTGTCCTCCTCCTCGTTTACCATCTGGACCCTCAGGCATTGGATGGTTGGTTACATACAGATGTAATCTAATTGTTTTTATTCTATTTTATTAGAATTATATCATTCTAGATATTAAGTTAGGTGCAGTTGTATTTGTATAATTTGTATGATCTTTCCATTTTTGTAATTTGTGTGTTGTAATGATTTATACTGTATGTCAACCAGTCATTTGTGACTAGTTGTAACTACAAAGATTTTAACAAATTCAAATCAAATAAAAAACATTCATAGGTAATAAATAGTCAATGTCACAGTCTAAGAAAACAACAATATTATCTGTGAACCTCTTTATTTCACAATCATTACAATTTCATTATTATGCAATGGTAGCCATCACCACTTATAACAAAAATAGCGTACAATGGCACAAAACAGCAAGTCCTAATGCTGGAAATGCCACATTCAAATAAATTAAATTTTGAACAACAGTATCAGGCTATAGCACACCATACCCTATGATACTGTTGAAAGTGGAGGAGGCTAACTCTGTAAATCATGTTATTTATTTGTTTGTTTTAATCACTACGCTAACTATGCCCAACTACTGCATAGCAAATACACACAAGCAAGCAAATATTTTCCATTGACCACTGCTTGTTTTAACTCTTATTTTGTTATCGTTTTTTTCATGAAAACACAAAAGAATCTCCACCTTAAAGTCTTTTCACTCCCCACTGGGAGCGGATGAAATTTGATCCTCCCTTTGATAGTTCGCCCATGACCCCTAATGAAAATATGAACAATACATACAGTATTTCACAAACTGAAATGGTTAACATTCTCCACTGGAGAAAAAATTCCTATCATGGCTTCTATTCGAAAAACTATTTCTTTTTCAATTCTCTGTTCTCCCATCAACTGACCTGCACTGATCTGGCCAAATCACCCCAGCCTCATCACCCAAATTTCCAGGGACTTCCCACTCCACCTCTTTTCTAAGGCTTGTCCTCCATAGAGGGTCTGTCAAGGATGGCAAACTTCCTCCAGTACAGAACCCAGTGACAGAAAGCATACAATCCAATCAGCAGTGTGGAGCTGTCAGGGGACCAGTCAATCATCTATCCATGATCTGTATTTTTATTACCTTATTTTCTCCCCAGTGATGCTGTGTGCAATGATATGTTTGTGCATATGCAGATGCATGGCTGTGCTCGGCTTCTGACAGCATTCCTCCCCAATCTGGTGCTCCAAATTGCTCTTCCATCTGTTGCCAGCTACCTAGCAGGTGTACTACAGGACATACATTCCTACTGCTTTAAGGAGGAGAGTTGTTCCTGTGATGATTAATCCTTCTTCCCCTTGATCAGGTCCCATTGACCTGAGCTAAAGTTTCTGAATCCAGGCCATTCAAGTCAGGGGCAGTAGTGGTACCACAGTGTAGAAGGGCCAGCCACCAAGCCTCTTTCTAGTGAACCAGATCAACTTCACTTACCCAGGTACTATCCTTCTCTCCCCTGACCAGCCCCCACTGGCCTGAGCTAGAGCTCCCGGATCCAGGTTCCCCACATCACAAGCAATAGTGCTACCATTGTGCTGATGGGCTGGTCAGCAAAAGTCAGTTTCTAGTGAGCCACATCAGGTTTGCTTACCCAGGTACCATCCTTCAATATGATCCTTATACTGCAGAGCTTCTCACTTCTGCCAGGGTGAGTATACACCATAGCATCTATTAATTGTTGCATCCCTGCTTACAGGTTTTGGTGACTTGTACCATTTAATGTTTAAACTCTGCAGCATGGAAATACAGCAATGGATGACCCTGGGACACCATTAAACCACTGGGTTGTGCAGCTACTCCTCATGGTATGTTTCTTTGCTGTCCATCAATTACTCTGGAATGTAAAGATACTTTCTGCCCCAGACCTCCTCCACTTTCTTGGCCAACACTCAGTTTGCAAGGCCACAACAGAATAAAAATTGCACATATGAACATCAAAAATCTGATCCCTAACCACACTGACCTCATCGTGTGGGTCAACCATTTCTCCCAGATATACTTGGGGTCACAGAAATGTGGCTGAAACTATCATCCCTGACAAATTCTGCTCCGTGCCTGGATATAGCCTTATCAGAAATGATCATCCTGGATTAAAGAGAGGTGGGGGGACCATGGTGCACTATAAATCCAACCTTAATATCACTGTTCCAGGCACTCCTGCCTCCACTGACAAAGGCTTTGAACTCACTCATGCTGTTCTCCAGCTTGGTGGAACAAAAAAAATTACATCTTTTCTGTACTTATATCTAGATACCTGTGTTTTCTTAAATAAGATATAATGAGAAATAACAAGAAATTCAAGGCATAAATAGAAATAAAATGAAAACAAACACATGAAAAAATGTTTTAAAAAAATTGCTTGTTTTTTAGACAAAAGCTAAATAAATGCTTGCAGCAGTTGTTTAGGCTCCATTGTTACCGTAGACATGGTTCACAAGGAAGCAGGGGCGGAATTGCCTGATTCACAAAACCTTTCAAGACCATAGCATAAGGCTGTACAATGCGTTGTAGTATACTAGGAATGTGATTTCTAGTGTTTATAAGGTAATTTTGAGGTATTTTATAAATGTAAATGAGATAACAAGAAATGAAACTACATTTTCAATAAATACAAAGAAATAACAAGATATTCCAGAAAAATAAAAAATAAAAATTATAAAAAATAAAAAGAATTTCATGGGGCTCTTCTTATATCCTCCCAGCTAGTAGTTGACAAGCACCCCAGCATCTTTTGAACATTATAGGGTCCTTAGCTAAAAATTATGAATTTTTATTCTTGATGACTTTAAACTTGACTGGCTCAGAGCTAAAAGTAACCAAATTGACCTATATCTCATTAAATTGTATCTTACTCAGAACATATCAGAACCAACTAGAACAACTTTAAATAGACTAGACCTAACACCCAGGGCTGATAAGATAATCACCTCTGGAGTGCTACCTGATGTAATCAGTGACCACTTACCAGTATACTGTGTGAGGAGAGCTAAATCCTTTAAGGCCCCCTTGAGACTTCTCCACTTTCATGACCTCACTTATTTTAACCCTACCCTGTTCAAGCTACATGTCAGGAGTACTGACTGGTCACACATCTGGAATACATAAGATGTTGATCTGCCTTTGACACATTTCAGTGAAATGCTCTCTGGCTTACCGGACAAACATGTCCTGCTTACTGCTAGGAGGGTTCATGCCCCCTATAACCAAATGGTTTGACCATCCTCTCCTTACTCCAATCAAGGCCAGGGATAAATCCTGGTCTGTATACAAGACCATTAGGCTCACATCTGACTGGTCAAAATAATCATACCCTTAGAGATGAATGTAAAAAACTCATTTGCCAAAACAAGAGCATGTACTACATGTCTCTCCTCGACTCATCTATAGGTAACTCAGAACACTTGTGGAAGTGTATAAACTGGCTATGGGTCTATCAAACAACCCCACCTTCAATGACATGTGTATTAACAATGCCATTTGTAACAACCCCAAGACCATAGCAGATGCTTTTATTGACTTCTTCTCTGACCTCTTGTCTTACACAGGGGCCTTTCCTCCTTCGCTACTGACAGCTCTTCCTATCAAAAATCCATGCTCTGACCCACTGAGTAACACTGAATTTTACTTCCACATTGTTCAAGTGCCTGAAGTGTGTAAACTGCTACAGAGTATTGATCCAAAATCACTAAAGGTGACTGCTACTGAATTGTCATCACCCATCGTTACACTTATCAACTTGCCCTTATGTCTGAGGTTGTACCAGAAAAACAGAAACTCTCTCACATAATCCCATTTTTAAAGAAAGGTGACACTGACCTTGTCAGGAACTACAGACCAATTGTCATCCTTCCTGTAGTTGATAAAATACTGGAAAAGTTAGCAGCTTCTTAGTTAACTGAGTTTGTAACCAAATGGAACCTGCTGTCTATAGCACAACACAGTTTTCATACAAAAATCATTAGCACTACCACTGCTCTCCTATCCTCACTTCCCAGGTTGCAAA
Source organism: Neoceratodus forsteri (assembly GCA_016271365.2). Classification (NCBI taxonomy): domain Eukaryota; kingdom Metazoa; phylum Chordata; order Ceratodontiformes; family Ceratodontidae; genus Neoceratodus; species Neoceratodus forsteri. The sequence continues at coordinate 393,734,163 of CM028135.1, read as the reverse complement.
TGCTATGGATAGGGGTGAGTACGCAGCAGCAGTATTATTCACAGACCTCACCAAGGCTTTCAGTTTGGTTGACCATCATCTTCTGTGTGCCAAACTTGGCAACCTGGGAGTCTCCTCCTTTGACCTACCATAGTTTAGGAACTATCACGATGGACAGAGTCAACAGGTAAAAGTTGCTACTACTTTCTCTGATCCTGCCCCTGCCATGATGGGAGTGCCACAAGGTTCCATTCTTGGCCTTTCCTATTCTCCCTTCATATAAATGACATTCACCAGGCCCTCATCCACTGCAACCCTATCTTATATGGAGATGTCCTTGTGCTGCAACTAAGCTCATAATAGCATCTCTGATATTGATTCTAGTTTATCCGCTGACCTCCATGGTGTTCAGCATCAGTTCCTGTCTAACAAACTCCTCTAAAATACAGCCCAGATTCAGACTATACTGTTTGGTTCTGCTCCTCAAATTAAAAGCTCTACTACCCCTTTAACTGTGTTGTGCAGAGATTGAATTCCCCTCATATTGGTATTATCATTCAGTTTGCTTGGTGTCACACTTAATGCAACCCTCAACTTCTCCCTGCATATAAGGGGCATCTGCAAGTCAGTAAACATCAAACTGGGTCTTTTATATAAGCTCAAAAAAAAAACGAATCCTCTCAGCATGTCTATCCATAGTCTGTGGAGTCCTGCTTCCTAAACCTAATTATGTGGTATCTGTAATTCATGCACCTTCCAAAACTAACTTGCAAAAATCGGACATTACATATAACATCTGTCATTTCACAATGTCCCTAAGCCTCCAAACTCATCATTGCACCTCATATGCCAAATTAGGATGGCTTCCACTTGCTGCCCTGTGCAACTTGGCACTTGGAAGGGTATTTTACAATGTCTTAGAAAAATAGCCCCCTTCTTCACTGTCTAGTCTTCTCCATTCTCCCACTAGTACCTACCCACTAAGGTTTTCACAGTTGAGAAGTATTATCTATTCTGGGAGACATATCTTTCTCTGTTGTTGCCCCAAGCTATGGAATTCAGTTCCACCTAGCATATGCCTGTGCCAGACTTCTATTGCTTTCAAAAAGTGTTATTGAAGCCACCTCCTTAAGTCTCATGTACAGTATGTTCTTTTGACTATAGGTCTATTTCAGAGTTGCTGTTACACCTTGTCCCTAATGTTAGTCAGCCCTCTGCTACCAACATTTGCTATGCAGGAGCTTGTTAGATTATTTATACTTATGTTTGTCAATAACAAGTAGTTGGCCTACTCCTATTTTACTTTTGCCTCCTTCTTGATTGTCTGTGTACAACCTTGCTATACAATCTGCAATACATGCTCTTTGTACTTGTTGTTCACTGGCTGTTGACCCTATGTAACCTCCTGGATTCTGCCTGAAAATAGGAATTTAATAGTCTAGTGCACTGACCCAGTCAACAAAAACTAAGTAAACAAGCATTTGTCAATGCTGCATGTTGCTTGCTTCTATGTGCTGTTTAGGTATTTGGAAGTCATTGGAGTGCAAATATTGAAAATTTGTGAACTTACAAGTGTGCGTAGGAACTGCGCAACGCACGCTCATAAAACAGTGATTTTTAGGAATTTTTTCACCAAATTTTCAACATAGCCATTTTAAGACCTCTGCTCATGAACAGTGTCACTGTGATTTTTTTAATGTGTCCCATACATTGAGTTTGCACACCAACTGCGCCATTGTGTGCTGCATGGGCAGAAAATGTTTTGGGCAGGATGTGAAAAATGACGGCTTTACTGCTCATAAGAAGGTGTGGTAAAATAGCAATGTTGAAAATCTGGAGTGAAAATATTGAAAATTTGAAAACTTACGAGCATGCATAGGAACTGTGCAATGCACGCTCGTAAAACAGTCATTTTTAGGACTTTTTTCACCAAATTTTCAACATAGCCATTTTAAGACCTCTGCTAATGAACAGTATCACTGTGATTTTCTTAATGTGTCCCATACATTGATTTCGCACACCGACTGCGCCATTGTGCGCTACATGGGCAGAAACATGTTTTGGGCAGGACGTAAAAAAATGACAGCTGTACTGCTCATAAGAAGGTGTGGTAAAATGGCAGTGTTGAAAATCTGGAGTGAAAATATTGAAAATTCACAAGCTTATGAGCATGTGTAGGCACTGCGTAACGCACGCTTGTGAAACAGTCATTTTTAGGAATATTTTCACCAAATTTTCAACATAGCCATTTTAAGACCTCTGCTAATGAACAGTGTCACTGTGATTTTCTTAATGTGTCTCATACATTGATTTTGCACACCGACTGCGCCATTGTGCACTACATGGGTGGCAACACATTTTTGGCAGGATATGAAAAATGACATCGGTACTGCTCATAAGGAGGTGTGGTAAAATGGCAATGTTGAAAATCTGGAGTGAAAACATTGAAAATTCATGAACTTACAAGCATGCATAGGAACTCCGCGAAGACGCCAGAACAGCATAGTTTAGGAGTTTCACTAAATTTAACATAGGCTTTTTGAGAGCTCACCTTATGAACACTGGCAGTGTCTGTCATTAATTGTCCCAAAAGGTGATTTAGTGCAGTGTCCGGTGAACTCACCCATCGCCCAATTAACACCATGACAGTGCAAGAATTCATGAGGAGGGGTCCCAAAAGCCCCATGTTGAAAATTTGAGCCAAAATTCCCAAAAATGCCTGAGATATGCAACAAAGTTGAAAACCCTTATCTATCCCATTATACAGCTTACCGCATTTCCAGTTCATGGTCGGCTTTGAAGAGTGCAGACGGTTCCTGGTCCACCAATGATCGCCGTGCTAGCTCCAGAGGTAAGTATGGGTGAGGGGGTGGGGAGGTAGGGTGCGCAGTGGGTGGGTGTGGGTTGTGGGAGGGGGCAGGGAGACTACGAGGGACCATTTTTTATTCACAGTTTTTTGTTTTGTTTTTACTAAGACGACGTGGGACGCTTGCTACTCCGGGTGGGCTCCCAGCATGGCAGCAGGAAAAGCTGTTTTGGGGACATGGAGCTGATGGGGATTGGGCACCCGTCAGCCAAAAAGATTGCCATGCTGGGGTGGGCTCCCAGCGTGGCACCGGGAAAGCTTTTGGGAGGGGGGGTGTGCAGCCTTGAGCCGACGGGATTGGGCACCCTCCCGCCGGTTATAATGTTTTTGCCACGCTGGGGTGGGATCCCAGCATGGCACCTGGACAGCTGTTGGGGGGCGTGAGCTGATGGGGAATTGGGTACCCCTGCCGCCATACAGTGTGTGAGTGGGGAGGGTGCATCAGCACACACATGCGTGCTTGCGTGTGTGTGTGCAGGGGGGGTGGAGAGCTCTGCTCACTGAAGCAGAGCTCTCCCTTTGAACTGTATGCCACTGCATTTTCATCTTGTCATAGACAGCTGCAGCAGTGATTGGGGAACTGGGGCCGCGCCTGTAAACACACTGACTGCATTGGAAGACGGGCTGACACACCTCCGAAAACTCGGATGATGGCACTATGTTTCTTGCTCATGCGTGCAAGCAACATAATAAATGAATAAAATCCTGGTAGTATGCATGGCCTGGGGAAATCAAGTCCTCATCATCATTATTGTAGGGGTAGAGTGAATGTTAAAGACATAGCTATACTCCTCTGGCCCAGCACACTGCTCCATAGGTCACAGGGAAGACACGGCATCAGGGTTCCAAACATCTGTCCCTTCCCTGTGTTCATGATAGTTTCATAAGGGCTCCCCCCTTCCATGTCTCCACATCCAACTTGGCAGTTAGTGCTCAAATCCTATGCCACAACAGGGTCATCCTCACCAGTCTCTCTTGGTAGTGGACTTACCTTTTTACAGACCTACACTCCTGCACACTGTTCAGTAAGTAGCTCAAACCTCAGGGGCCCTGATACAACACAATTCTCTTATTACACTTGTCTTCAGGTTATTCCGTCCCTTAGGCAATGACACTCACTACCCTGCTAACTGGGGACTTGGGTCACCAACTGGTGAGGATGCTCTAACAGAGCCAAGGAAGACCACAGATAAAACTTCACCCTGTGAGGGGAAAAGTCTTCTGCACACCCTCTAATGTGGCCTCCTTTTAGCCACTCACCTCTTTGATGGAGACTACATCTCTGCGAGCTGCAGATGCCATCTCCAGATAAGAACCATTCCTTTCTTTTCCTACCATTAACAAGGTGGAATGCTGGTTCCAGCCAAGACTCTAAACCTTCTACAGCTCATTGGCAGGTTCATCAAAGTCTGTGTCCTTCCACTGCACTTCATCCTCAGCTGATGTTACCTCCATTAGGGTCAGGGCATGCACTTGATCCTTTTAGGAACTATTGCCACCTGCAGGCAGACAATTTGACACCTGGCACACTGAAAGTCTGACTTTACACCCAATGCTCAGCTGACTACACACAAAATACAATGGCATTAATTAAGGCCATTCCCAGCCCAAACATATTGGGCCTTGACAACTGTCCATTTTGTTAGCGTCTCTCTATAAGAAAACACAAACTGTCACTACAAATGTGCTGCTGTAGTCTCCCCAAACTCACCACCTTTGACTTGGTCACACACTGCGTACCTTCAGGTCTGTGCTCAGGTCCAATGTAAGTAATAAGACACAACACGGTGTGCACTGTTGGGTTATACCTGCATGCTCAAGAACAGAATGAGACCCAATGCTATGGGTGAACGGCCTTACAACCCCTCAAAATGCTGTTATAGTCAAACACTGTCCACCCTGGAGTGTCTTATTGCATTTAGAAAATGGGGAAAAAAGAGAGGATTATTTTCAAAACTTTTCTTTTAAATCTAACTTTTTATCCTTTGGGGTTTGCCCTCTGGCACTCCCCAACCCCATCATGGACCTTCTCACACCCTTATCAGTTTTTCACCACTTATCCAAGCTCACAGCAGGGTGTGGGGGGCAGACACATTGGTTATGTGAGAGCCTGTATGTGGTAACAGCCTAGGAAAGCCCAAACTTTTCCTCCAGTCTACACTTTTCTCCCTGGGATGCCAGCATGCAATGATGCAATCACATATGCATGCATTGGCATGCATGCATGCCAGACATTTGGCAGTGGCCACTTCCCATCTTAACTCCTCTGAAGAAGGATCTGTGTATCCGAAGCACTGGGGATTTGTTATTCTGGTCCTCTTTTTGGCACCACCAATAAACAGCAGAGCATTTACTTACTTGTGGCACTGTGTTTTGTTTAGCCTAATCTACTTCTATGGGAGTTCTTCCAGATGTGTCTTCATTATCTTCTGGGTTGCAGCTTTATATTTTGAGGACTGGTTATTGTCTAGAGAGTATGGTCTCCACCAGTTGATAGTTCATGCAGTGGGAGCAGGAGAGCAGTCCCTGGGACACTCAATCCTTCTTTCCCATGCAGACCACAATGATCTGCGCTCATTCCCAGAGGACGGTGGCAGTAGTGCTACCACTGAGCTATCAGGCTGGCTTTTTTTTTTTCAGTATTAAAAAAATGTTTAATTGTGTTAATGTGGAAATTAATAATCCTGCCACTGTGTGCTTCCTTTTGATTGAGCATACAGGTGACTTGGCAACTGGCTAGAGGATCAATATTTCTTTCATGCACACACACTTGCTCAGTGAATCTCATCCATTTTCTCCCCCTTAGTCATAGTTTCTTTCTCGCTATCTGTTTCACTCTTTCACTCAACTCAGAGTAGAAAAAAAGAGACTTCTTCAAAGATGAAGATCCTGCTTGCAGCTCTTGGATACTTAAGGAAACAAGGCAGACTGGTACAGGGGATTTTTGTTTACAGGACAGTGTTGGCAAATAAAGACATAGGTTTAGAATACCAGTAGCCAATCAGAAAGCATGAGTTCCCCCACCATTTTCTAAGTTTAGTTTGAAAATGCAAACTTTCAGATGTTTGTGCAGCTCTAGAGAGTATGGTTTCATTGTTTCCTTTATGACACCTGCTGCTTTTAGTAAAGTATTTGTTATGCTCACTGACGTCAGTCGAATGAAATACACATTTGGCTGACATACTCAGCTCATCAGTAACTAATTATAATGTTGCACATGTGGCACACAGAGCTTTGTAAAAACCAAACCCCCAAAAATTCAAGCTGATTTAAGAAAACATGTAATAAGCTGTTTAGCGTGATATGACACATATTCCTTTTTAATTATCTAAAAGCAATGCAATCATAAAATGCATGCATATTGGCATAGCTGAAGCCTGGTATTCGATGCAGCAAAGAACACTCACCATAGCCCCAATTTGAGAGCTTCATAAGTGTACATGCCCCAAGTATCTTCTGGATGCCCATTTCATCGCCTGCTGCAGCCATACAGCTGCTGGTCCTTCTGCCCACCCTCCCCATCTGTCTGTACCTTTTGACATGTGACCACTGCCTTGGGTGTCCTGCTTCTCAGGACCCTGCTCTTCCTTCTCTGCAGTCATTCTGGTGTCTTTCCCAGTTAGTTTGGGCCCTCTCTGCTTTGGTTCAAGCTAGGGCACATTACTGTTGCTTGCTGTTGGCTCTGCCACTTTTCTCTCTTCTCTCTCTTGCCCTGCTGAGGTAGCTGCTCTGGTGGCACTGCTGCTCCTCTCTGGTTTCCCTCCTGTAATAGCTCAATGAGTCAGGCTGCTTGGCTGACAGTCTTCTGCTTCCTCTCAGTGTTTGTTTTCTTGTTGTGCTGCTGCTTACCTTGGTACCAGCGGCTTCTACCTTTGCAACTCAGCTTCTTCTTCCTCCACTTCCCTGGCATTCCTTTCTGTTCTGGGGGGCCTGCTGGCCTGCTCTCTTACCCCTCTTTCCTCCTGCTCTTTGCCAGGGAACTGCAGTTGGCGCTGGCTTCCTGCTTCCTCCTGTTGCTTGGGGCCATTCTGCCTGCCTTCTCATTGCATCTGCTGCCTTTTCTGGCTTCTGCGTAGCATCCCCCTGCTTGCTATTGCAGGTATCATTCCACTTGATTTATGTGGGTGTTTTCCTTTGCTTTTCTTGCTGCCACTCTCTTCCTGTCTGACTGTTGCTTTCACTGTGCTCCACTTTGTCTGTTTTTGGTCCTTTATTCCCTACTTGCCTTCAGCCTCCTCCTGACTCCATTCAAATGTTCCTCATTACACTCACCCTCTACAACTGGGCATATGTCCACTCCCAGCTCTGAGCTTCCATGTTGTGCTGGCTGCTTCTGGATCACTCCAGCCATAGCTGTGGATGTGCTCCACCTCCTGCATCTGTCTTTGAGCTTTCCTACATCCTTTTGGCTTGGCTCTGCATCTCGCCTGAAGGCTTTGGTCCAACTCACCTTCTGCTTTGTACTTCTCTGACTGTGCTCACACTACGCATTTCATGGGCCTGGTTTCTGGTAGTCTATAACTACCACTGGCTTTTCCAGGCAGCTATACAGTCCTCACCACAGGGCTCATCTTGACAATTACTATCTACCATTCCTTCTCTACTTACTACTTTCAGGAAACGCCTGACCAACCTTCATGGGCACATGCCCCAGTGCCCCTCAATGACCCAGTATGCTTTTGCATCTCTGGCTTTGTACTGCAATACTCAAGTGTACTTTCTCCTCTCTGGTTTATACTGCAACACTCAGTGTTCTTTTGCCCTCCATGGCCTCTGTGCTTTCACCCTCAATGGCTTTGTACTGCACTAACCTGACCCTCTCAAGGGATTGGTTGTTTTTGATTTTCTATATCTATGAGCCCCATCAAAAGCATTTTGGGCTGCCAGGCCTGAAACAGCTGTCTCACATTTTCTCCTTTTCCTTGGGGTCTTTGAACCCCAATGTTTCTTGGCATGGCTACAGCTATTCACCCTGATGGTAAGCCTTTGGCCCCTGTGTGGTGGAAGTTCTTTGGTTGGAAGGAAGAGTTTGCATATTCTTTCACATGCAGTGATATATAACAGGTCCAACTGATGCCTGGGTCTTTAATTGTTTCATCTGACACCTGGCAAGATTGTGACCTGAAGCCTTGGATCCACAAAGGGGGGGGGGGTCCTATCCTCAGTCCTGATCCTCATAAACATAGGGGAAACAAGCATTGGAACCATGCACTAAAATTGCTACAGCAGGTGAGGATTCAAAAATCAACAGAGAATAGGAACATGAAAGTCACAATGAGTCAGTTTAGGTAAAAAACAGTAGTTGCCAAACTTATGGAAAAAATCACTGTTTTAATGCCATAACATAGAATATAGTATGGTAGTGTAGCCCCTAGAGTTCCCTGAAGAAGGCTCATGTTGGATCTGAAGTGCCAGGGCTTTTGGTGCTGCACTACTGTACTATATTTTATGTTCTAGTATTAAAACTGTGAGCGTTTTTTCAACTTTAGCTACTACCATTTTTCACCTAAACTGACTGAGTGCAGCTTCATGTTCCTGTTCCCTAGTCATAAACTTAGTTAGCTTCCCAGTTTGTGGTTAGGGGGTTTCTGCCAGATGACTTGGAACTTGAATGGTGGTGCTTCTTCCATTCTTCAGTGATCACTGTGCTTGTGGCCTTCACTTTTCTTTAGCAGAAGTCGATGTTTTGACAATTCTACTAATGCCTTCGACATTTTGGCTTCCTTCCTAAGGTACCTTTAGCCAAGGGACTATCATCTTGTGGCCCCTCTAGGGATGGAACCCTCCTCAAGAGGGTTTCTTTGCCTTTGGTATCCCCAAAAGGGTGGTAGTTCACCGTCAACATACAATGCAAAATGCCAGATAAATCACAAGCTATTCTTGCTTGAAATCATTACCTTGCATAAGCACAACACACCAAGCAACCATTTGCACTAGTTACTCCTTACATAGTTGCCCCTGAACCAGTAATTGACAAGGCTGAAAGCCAGAGGCTCAGTTAGGCAGTGGGAAGCACTCACCATGCCCCCCTTCCACCGAGTGCTTCATAAGCGTGCATGCCCGAAGTGTCCACCAAATGTCTGTTTCTTTGCTCCTATCATCCCCTTCCTCTCCTACAGTTGTCACCTTTGTCCTTCTGGGCTCTTCCCTAAGGTATCTTTAGCCAAAAGACTGTTATCTTGTAGCATCTCTAGGGGTGGGACCCATCTCAAGAGGATACCTGTGTCTCCAGTACTCCAAAGAGGGTGGTAGTCTGTCATGAACAGATATCATGAACGATCACATAAACCACAATATATTTGAGCTTGAAATCCTAATATTGCATGAGCACAACACTCCAAACAGTCAGCTGCACTAGTTACTCCTTACATAGTTGCCTGCTGAACCAGTGAATTATTATAAGAACTTCACAGTACATCATTGCAGTGCATGAAGTAGGAAGCCACATCTACTGGTTGGGTAATAACATGCAGAAGTGCAAGTTTATTTAGCAAATGCAACAAATGAGCTCTTGATAAAGTGACAGTGTATTGTGAAACATTGGGCTTTGTGGTGCTGCCAGCACTTGCTGCATTTGGCAAATAAAATTGCACTTTTTCAGTACTTTAAATTGACTCCAGTGACTATCTTGGTCATGTTGGTTTGAGTCCCACATGTCCGGCAGAAAGCAACAGGTGACACTTGACTCCTTTACACTGAACAGCACTGCACTTTGCTGTGGCATGCCTCGGGGGCAATTCTGGCACCCATGTTATTCAACATGTACATGTTGCCATTGGGGGAAATCATTAATGCCACGGTCTGGCATTTCATTGTTACGCCAATGACACCCAGCTGTATGTGTCATGTGCCCGCAATGACAGTGTTGCTGTCCTGGAACTAAGTGAGTGCCTTAGAGAAATCCAAGACTGGATGGCAGCTAGCTGGCTTAAGCTCAATCTATCCAAGATGGAAGTGTTACTGGTAGAGCCACACCGGTTGGCTTTTGCTGCAACTAGAGGTAGCGCAGCCCTTCCTTTGTTGGATGGTGTGGCCCTTCATGCTGCAGGTAGGGTGAAGAATCTGGGGATCATTGTGGACTCCAAGTTTACTCTGGAGTTCCAGGTGTTGGCTGTTATCCACAGCAGTTTTAAACATCTTCGTAACATCACCTGGATCAAGTCCTTTCTTGACCAGACTGATCTGGCAACACTGGTGCACACCTTGGTCTCATCTAGGTTGGATTACTATAATGCTCTCTACCTTGGGCTATCTACAAGACTGATGCATTCCCTGCAGCTCTGCAGCTAGTTCAGAATGCGGTAGCTCTGCTAGTTGCTGTGACATACCATTCCAAGAGCCATGCTCTCCACTGGCTTCTGTTTAGGTGGTGCATTAGCTTTACGGTTTGCTTATTGATGTACAAGGCCCTGCGTGGTCTGGATCCGGGATACAGCAAAGACCTTCTGCTGCCATACACTACAGGTCATGCCCTCCTGTCAGTGGAGGCAGGACTCATGTCCATACCCAGATCTCAGCTAAAATCCTTGGGTGACAGAGCACTCAGTGTTGCAGCCACGACTCTTTGGAATGCCCTTTCCTGGGAAGTGCTCCTTCACTGGCTGCTTTTAAAAGATCTTTGAAACACCACTTTTTTAATTTATGTTTTGGCCCAGATTCTTTATTTTTACAATTTATAGTTTTTTTACTGGTTGTTGTTTTATTTATTTATTGGAAGGTGCTCAGAGCCTCATGGATTGGGTGTCATAAACAGTATATAAAATTGCCATTGCCATCTTTGATTGGTGTGAGAAGCCAGATGTTTTTTTTGTACTGGTCTCTGACATGTATCACAGCTTCACAAGTCCTTATGAGTCAACATTTCATTTTGAAGAATAACATTCTGAACCTGAGCATTTGATTGGCAGCATGGTACCAGTGTGACTCTGTGCTAACCAGTTTTACATCATTTTGTGTGAATATCAAAGGCCCTATAACAGGGCCACAGATAAGATTTTTTATAATGAGTAGTGTACTCCTCATTTTGAAAGCGAGGTGAGTAAAACCAAATTCAGAATTGTATGAATGTCTGGACAAAGTGGAGTGAGAAGTACATTTTTAAAAACAATGTTGTTTTCTTCTAAGAATTGATCAAGTACCAGCAATGCTCCAGATAATGCTGGTAGGTAGAAGTAATTTTCTCACCAGTTTTAAAATATAGCAAGTAAAGCAACATTGGGATGCATATGAGTGTGGAAAAAACTGATCCATTTGAATCACCAGTTATGTTATGAAGCACAATCCTTTGGAGTGTGGAGTATTTACAAATGTTGGGTGAATATTGGTACTCATTTAAAAACATTTCTGAAGAGTATTTCCTAAATGAGGTGAGTAAAACAAGTTGGTGCTCCTCTTATCTGGAGCCCTGCACTATAATAATTTGTCTAGTGGTTGATCAGAAAAAAAATGCAATTTAAAAAAGGTTCTTGAGAATCCATGGTACTAAATCATCTAAGTCACATATATCAGCCTAATAAGTAAAAAAAAGGAAGCTAAATAAAGATTTTCACACTTCTCTACTTTCTAACTTGCAGACAATATAAAGGTCTCTCTCAGGTCAAAAAAACACAACAAGGTGTCTGAACCATCTTGTTTTCAGGTGAGTCCTATGCACAGCAGGCAACAGCTGTCCCCCTGACACTGCTCAATATTCTGGTACCAGATCTGGTATCAGTTATCCTGGTGATGGTAAGCCATCCCTTGACCTTTATACATGATGGATTATTTACCATAGGTGCAGTATGTGATAATGACCACTTCCCCAACTGCAGAAACTCAAAGTCTTTCATTAGCACTCCATAAAGCTGTATTCCAGAAACAGTGAACAGTAATCATCTCTAGCATACCGCAGTGTGCCAAAACCCTAAGAAATAAGCCTTTAGATTTGTCAGATATTTTCCACTAAGAGCCTGAAATTCAAGGTAATGGTTTTTGAATGAGGTATATATTTTACTGCCAACTTTTAAACCACAAGATATCAAATCTCAGTTTTTATTAATGTGTAACCAGGGAACACCATTTCCATTCCTTTCCCTGGAGGGACTCAGTCTATTGGACTTCTTCTTTTTAAACATTCCTCAATAACACACTCCCTGTTACATCTTTTTGGATCTTATGGGAAGAGCTAGGTGTAATAGAAAATTAGTGTCTTACATATCTATTGGGGTATTATAATCTTAAATTTTAAAAGCAGAATTTCCCAACAATATGTTTTCTTTAGGTTTTATATGAAGGTCTTTGTAAAAAAATTTTTTTTTTTAATTAAAGCGCAGATTTCTCAGGCCGGCCTGGTGGTGCTGAGGGTTGAGGCACTGGATGCCACACCTTGCGCCACGCTGGCGACCCAGGTTCGGACGTGAGCCCAGACCACCATGGTCTGGCGGGGGAAGGATAGGACTGAGCATCTGGAGGACTGCTCTCCTATTCCGGGGAGAGATCCAGGGAGCCACTACTCTGTAGCGACCCCTAGTGATGACTGGGGGCACTACTAGAGCAGTGCTGTAAGGGGGGTGAAGTGCAGCAGACGTTGGCATGATGTGCCTGAAAGTCATTGCCTGTCAGCACTCTGCAGGAGAGGAAAAATGGAAAAAGGGGCTCTGGTCGGGCAGCATAAGCTTCTGACCCCTGCAGCCCAACCCGAATGGTGCCTCCTCATCTGGATCCTACTTAGGTGAGTTGAGCTAGGGAGGGGAGCTCCTCAACACACGGGTGTAATCTGTGGGGGAAATGAGGAGGTCAGCCTGATGTTGGGTGTCTGGGCTGGGGAGTTGGTTGGGATGTCCAAGCCGATCACAGCCCGGGGTAGAGAAAAATATACACAAAAAAAAAAAAGAGCAGATTTCTGATAGCACAGTGATATAGTTTAGTGGTGCACTGCACTGCTATCTAGGAGACCCAAGATCAAGACTTGCAGTAGTCCCATTTCCCCCACTTTGGGCCACAGGGGACTAGGGCATAATGTGGAGACATCTTGCTTTGACCCTAGGTGAGGAACTGGATCTCCCACAGCTTGAGTGCCTCCTCTGATGGATCTGAGATGGCCTTGATGTCATAGGTGACACTGCAACATTGGCCTGCCATATAACATCAGACATACCCTCTCAAAGGCTGGTGCCTCAGAAGCCATATGCAGATGCTTGGGTGGTGGCAAAGTCCAAAGTTGGGAAAAATGCCACCTGACTAGGGGTGGGCGAAAGTTGTGAATTCCACTTTTGTGGAACTGCCCTGAAATTCTGGAAATTTCATGGAAATTTTGTAACTTTCACCATTGGTGAAACTGGGATTTTCCTTGGATTTTCACTAAGTTCCGAAGATTTTTTTTGTGAACTGCAGAAAAATGCATATAAACTCCAGAATTTATTCTATCCACAGTTCATTGAATTGTCAGTGAATGAGCGCGTGCTTGTACACCCATGTGGTCATTCACTGACAATTTAGTGGGCCACCAGTAGTGAAGTAGAGAGGAAGGCTGCAGAGGTGGCCTGCTCAGGGCAGGTGGGGGAACGGGGTGGTGGTGGATAAAATGTCAGGGTGAAGGGGTGGGGGGTCCACTAGACACCAGGGAATTGGGATAACTTTTTTTATAAGGGATAGGGGATGGGGGAGTCCACTAGAAACCAAGGAATACTGGAAATAGAGGGATTTGAGTCAGTGGCCTGCCAGCTGTTTTTGTGGATTAAGGGAGGCATCCAGGATAGGGAGGAAGTCTGCTAGAAACCAGGGAAATAAAATATTTTGGGGGCATGATCATTGGGGGGCACTAGACACCAGAAGGGTATGGGGGAGGGATTGGAGGTATTTTTTTATTTACTGGAACCCCCTGATCAGTGTGGGGGGAGGGATTAATAAATTAAACTGCAGTTAAAAAAAGCCTTGGAACTGACCACTGGCAGTGATCCATTCTGAGGATTTTTTTTTCCCACAGTTTATAAATTAACCAGCAGTTTGTATATTTATTCAGCAGTTTTAGGGTGGAAATTCTGCAAAGTTGTGAAAATGATTTCCAAACTTTCGTGGAAGCAAAATTCATACTTTCTCGGAAATTCCACTGGCGGAATCTTTTTTCCACACACCCCTACACCCGACTGAATGATGGCATTCTGTTCTGCCCACCTCAGGAGCCACATCTTGGTGACTTTCCTTACCAACTCTCCCTCTCTTCCATCTTAGGAGTTCTCAGTGGCTATAAGATTACAGCAGCTTTCGGCCTCCCGCCATGTGAGAGCAAGCCATGGATCCCTAAATGAGAGGAGAGCAGCAGGGATCTGGAGTGAGGTTGTCCAGAAAAAGTTAAGTGTGAGATGGGAAGGTTGAGGTGGCAGAGTCTGAAGGAGAAGCAGGAGTGAAGGTGTTAGTGAATGGAACAGGATAAAGTACAAACTGTAACTTTGCTGTGATTCAGTGGAGCATCAGGAGACATACGCCATACCCTCCACCAAGCAGTACATCAATAGCAGACTCCTGCATCTTTTGAACACTGTTTTTGCTATAGCATTCATAAAGCTTTTATCTTTTTTGTTTTCCCAGGTCTGGTGGCTTACCTCTTGTACACTCCTCGGTGGTTCTTCGTACAGCTGCCTGCCCCTGGCATCCTGCCATGTTTCCACTCTGTGGCTTAGCTTGATGCTGTGTCTCTCCTTTCATGTGTCTCTGCTGTCATACGGGTGGCTGCTCTTCATGCTTGCTCCAGTGAGGCCCAGCACTGGAAAAAGGTACCAAGAGTAAATCAAAGTTGTCACGTGGCAGAGCAGGTCTCAGAGGCAGCACTGCCTCCAAAACAGGAATCACAGTTTGTTCTGTCTTCCAGGCAGAGCTTTAGCCTCTACAGTGAAACGGCAGAGCTTTACTGCTGTGCCAGCTCAGTAGTGCAGTGGAAAGGCCTACATCCTGGTAAACCAGAGGCCAGCAGTTAGAATCCAGGCAAGATACCAATATTTTTGTGTTTTCAGCATTGTGACTTTCACTAGAGTGGTGAAGCATGGCGGTGTGGAGTTAGAATACTTAATGCATAGGAAAAGGAACTTAGCTATGAGAAGGAATAAGTGCAATAATAAAGTAAGACATCAGAAGCAGGTCTGTCTTGGAGGCAGAGCTGTCTCTGAGGCAACACTGGTATACTCTTGTTCCGTTTTGGCCAGCACTGCGGTCTCTGGCTCACTCTGTCCACCTTACCTCACCCCTGTCTGGTGCTCTTCCTGGGCTTCAGCTTCTGTGTTCACTGGACCCAGTTTGGCAGCTGCTTGCTGTTCCCAGCTCAGGTGCTATGCTGTTATTGTTTTGTAATTTTTTACCAGGAAAGGCACACTAAGCTATGATAGCATGTTTCCAGGTGTGTCCTGTGGAATGAGTTGCATGGACCTGTTTTCAGGGGGAATATTGGCCATGACACCACGGAAATTCCCTTCTGTTCTTCAGTAAGTTCCATTGGATCTTTTACTTCCACCTGGACAGTGACCAGAGATGGGCAGAAGGGACCTTGATTTATCATCTCATGCAAAGGACGGCACCTCATCCATACAGCACCCCTCCAATACTGCACTGTGGTGTCAGTTATAGGAATAACCCAAAGTGCCTGGATTGGGGCTAAAACCCATGCCCACCTGATACTCCAGCCCCAGAGACAAGTGTGTTACCTACTGAGCCACTGACACTGCAAGTTATGCCTTCTATGCTTGGAGTGTCTGCAACCTGATGACCTTCTATGCCTCACACTCCTGGTTTCTGTCTAGGGAACCTCACCCAGAGGTGCTCTCTGGTCTCATTTTGGACATTTAGGCATTTTTCTTGGCCTGCTGAGTGAGGTCCCCATTTCACTGCTGCCTCCTTCTTCCAGTCATTGCATTTTCCTGCATGACAATCCTTGCTCACTTCTTTGAATTTGGGCCCAGCTACTCTCCCCTGCTTTGGGGTGGCTTGCATTCCTATGACACCATGCTGGAATTTCTGCAGGCATTCCTCTTAACTCTCTAACCACAAATGCCATGACTGTGCTTTGCTTTTCAAACCTAGGAGGCCTTTCTATATATTTTAGCCTACTGATAGTAGGCCTTCTATTTACCAAAATGTCCCACTTGCAGACCATTGATACACTGTTCTCCCCAGTAAGCAATGAAGCAAAGATACACAGCAAGGGATGCAAAAGAATGGGTATTGTCCTGCCTGAAGTGCACTGTGAGGCACAAGGCACAAGTCCCGTGGTACTGCACACCTTGGAGTGTACCTTTGTGATTATGAACTGGATCCAATTTTATTCCTAAAAATGTAAAAAGAATATTTTCTTTAGCACTCCACATTGTCAATGGGTAATTAATACATATGGGAAATGCGCACTCCGAATAGGGGTAATGGTACAGCCCAAAGCTGTAGAACAGCACAGAATCCTAGGCACCTGAACCTTCCACATAGCAAGGATTCTCCAGTCTTTGCTGTTCCACTAAGGGGTAAACAGCACAGGAGATTGGCTCTGAAGAATATATTGTTAATTTTGTTATTTTGATTGGATAACAGCAACTCAGAGCAAGTTGAGGCTACCTGGTTCAGGGAGCACCCTAAATTTAAAATCATGCCTGTTATGCTGCGGCTTTCAGACTAGCTAACCTGCTAAAAGGACTGGCACCTTGTGAAGTGTAGTGTTTAGTTTATATAGCTAGGCTCTGCATGATCCTGTCAGGGTCTTCTTTTTGTTTACAGGGCAGACTGGTGTGCATGCTGATGTGGGTATTGGTCTTGGGCTGTCTTTTTTCAGGCTCAGGGATCTTTTTATTGTATCTTGTTGGCTGGTCTGCCTTCCGACAGTACTTTTGGCATTTGAAGGTGCTCTGTTTTCTGGTTGTGCCACAGATCGCAATTTTTGAGCTTTGTTGAGCAGTTAGCCAGCACTGCATGTGCCATCTCTAACTGTCAGGTGCACTCCCAGTACTCCTTTCTGCTCAATTTTTGCACCCTTGCCTCTGGGCATGCTCCCACTAGCATGGTGAGATCACACAATTCGGTGTGACGTCATTGTTTTTGCGTGTTTTCTCTTGCATTCTACAAGCCTCCCAGTCTTTGTAGCACATCAGGAGAGAAAGCTTTGTTAACTCTACATACTGAACGTTATTTTTAGTCTGGGGAGTGTTTTAAAAGTTCTTCAAAATTAACGTTTTCTTGTATTTCCAGCAAGAAGTATTTTATACCAGACAGTCCTACAAACTTTTTTTATTAGCCCACATCAATTCCTAGTTAAAATAAGAGGGGGGAGAATAGGAAGAGCCAGTAGTAATTTAGGGGCTAAGGCATTTAAGATCATTATCTGGCTTTATATATTTTCTTTTTGTAGAATTCTACACTTATTTTGTGTATAGTGGCACCATGGCTTATAGGGAACTGTACTACTCAAATGGTGTAAGACCTGGAGGAGGGTGATGAGACCCTCACACTTTGGCTTTTATTACCCTAATGTGAACACAATCTAACATGTTGATTTCAGTTCCCCCTAGTTGAACCTCCAAGCTGGGAGGGAGGGAGGGTGCACCTGGAATACCAACTAGCAGTGGCAAGGCTGGATTGCGCAGATTCCTTTTTTGTTGTTCCTAAATAAGCTATGGACTCTAGATGTTCTGAAGGAAATCTGGTGACATCCAGCAGAACAGACCTGGGTTTGAATCCCACAGCTTCCACTTGCATACTGTGTGACCCTGAGCAAGTCACTTAACTACCCTGTGCTCCCAGGTTGCACCTGTAAAAAAGCTTTCGGCTTAGTGTGTCTCACCTGGTTAAAAAAATAAATAAAAAAAAAAGGACATCTCCAATAACACACCCAAACCTAAGGGGACCTTCAGGTTGGGGGGGGATCCATACAGGCACATTCAGGTGCGCAAAAGCAGGACAAGATTGCTCACCCACATCTGCAGGCAGACCCCAATCTTGACCATACAGATGGTCAAGATGACAATACATGAGGCCATGGGGAAAATCCTTAGCTGAACATACCTTTTGATGAGGAAGAGCACACCTCTAAAGAAGAGGAGGAGGAGGGTGAGTGGATGGAGCCCAAAGTAAAGACTCTGATCCCTCCCCTGTTTGATGCAAAAGCTCTGTCCTGCCTCATAATGGAGGTGTGTAGGACATTGCACATGAGGGAGGGACAAGCCATGGAGGAACTGGATGTGACTCAGATACTGTCCACATCCTTCTCTGTACTAACGTGCTTCCCAAATTTTGTGCACTATGACAAGATTATTGAAGAGAAAATGTAAGGCTCAGACCAGTGCAAATACCTATCCAGAAGTCATGTGAGGTGTTATCCATTATGGAAGAGAACTCTCTTATGTGGGACCCCCCCCCCCAGCAGACAAGGCTATGCATAGTTCTGTTAAAAACACATACAGACAGAGGAGAGAAAGAAGTAAGTGCTTCAGCTGGGTCTTGAACCCAGGCCATCTAGACTACCATTTCAGTTGCTCTACCAGCAGTGCCACCAAGAAACTGGGCTGTTCTGAATAGAGATGCAGTGAATTTAAAATCCACCAGCGAAGTGGCGGTGAAGTGGACGCATGGAGTAATCTGCAATATTCTCTCGATTTCGTCTAATTTTGCCAAACCAAAATTTCACCTGCAGAAGGTGAAATTTCAGCTTGGAAGGTGAAATTTCACTGGTGGAAAAGCAAAATTTTACATTGAAAGGTGAAATTTTGCCTCTAAAAGGGGAATTTCACCTTGGAAAGTGAAATTTCACATTCCAAGGTGCAAAAAAATGTTGTAGGTGCCGTATTGGTCCTTTTAAAAAACAGATCCAGAAACAAATGATTTGATACCTTTTATTGGACCAACATGGATGTTACAGAAAAGAACAAAGTGCTTTAGCTTTCGAACCAACCAGGTCCTTCTTCAGAAGCTTAGACATTCCAAGGTGAAATTTCACTTTCCACAGGTGAAATGTGACCATTCTGCAGGTGAAATTTTGTGGCAAAATTTTGCATTTCTCCACGAGAAACTGGTGAAATTCTTGGATTACTCTGCATAGCGAATTTTTGGCACTTCACCCACCACTAGTTCTGAAATACATTACTGTTTCTCCAATACACAAACTGGGCTGTACTGATAATTAAATTTTCAGTCAAAAGAGTGCAGTGTGCATATTCACATTTTCAATCACAAGAATGTGATGTCTACATTTATGGAACACATACAAACAGAGAAGAAAAAGAAGTAAGTGCCATAGCTGGGACTTGAACCAAGGCTACCCAGAAAACTATTCTGGTTGCACTACCAGCTGCACCACCAAACCAACTGGAATCTGGCCCATCCCAGAGCACATTACTCTTTCTCCAGTGCATAACCTGTGGCTACACAGATAAAATACAGTCATGTAAGAGCTTACCGTAACAGTAGATCTTTGAGAGGCGCTTTTGCAACAGGCAATACCAGTAGAACTGAAACTGCTAGGCTCCAGGACCACACAGAAAACTTCTAGCTTGCAGTCTACCATGGGGGGATCGCCCCCACTGCCACCTATCCTATAAAAGGGACAGTCCTCCAGACCTACCTCAGTTCTCCCACCGGAGACCCCTGCACAGAAAGTGAAAAGGAGAATTGAGTCAGTTCCTCAGATTCAAGGAAGAGCAGAATGACTGTGGAGAAGAAGCAATCGGGGGAAAGAAGGAGGGAAGGCAGTGCCTGCTGCAAGAGCTCCTCTCAAAGATTTACTGTTACAGAAAGTTCTTACGTAACTGTACTATCTTACTTTGAGGGGGCTCTTGCAGCAGGCAACTCCGGTAGGACTGAGTCCCAAGCAGTACCAGATCTGACCATGAGTCATCTGAGAGGATGCAAACAGGCAGCAGAAGGCTGTTCATGAAAGAAGGCCCTGAAGGACAGTTAGCCTGAAGTTGGCCCTGCGTCTGCAAGCAATGTCCAGACTGTAGTGTCACATAAAGGTGTGAAATGAGCTCCAAGTTGCAGCTGCACAGATGTCCGCAGCAGACACATTCCTGAGACAGATGGTAGA
The DNA here is from genome assembly GCA_016271365.2 of Neoceratodus forsteri. Lineage (NCBI taxonomy): Eukaryota > Metazoa > Chordata > Ceratodontiformes > Ceratodontidae > Neoceratodus > Neoceratodus forsteri. The sequence continues at coordinate 393,714,292 of CM028135.1, read as the reverse complement.
GGCAGCCACACCTCTGGTGGAGTGACCCTTAACCACTCCGGACAAGGGCTTGTTGAACTTGCGATAACCGTACACAATGCAATTTGCCATCCATTTAGACAAACACTGTTTCGAAACAGGTACCCCTTTTCTCTTAATGGTAAATGAAACAAACAACTTGTCAGCCTTTCTAACCAGTTAGGTGCAATTTTTGTAATAACAGTGCACCCTACGAACATCCAAGTATGCAGTAAGGCCTCCCCCTGATTAGAATACTCAGGGAAATAAACAGGTAAGTGGATGGATTGGTTTAACGTAAACTCAGACACTACCTTAGGCAAAAACTTAGGATCTGTGTGCAAAGACACCTTGTCTTTGTGAAAAACTAAGTAAGGCTCTTTACACTTCAGAGTCTGAAGCTTGGAAATCCTCCAAACAGAAGTAACAGCAACTAAAAACAATGCTTTAAATGACAGAAAGCATTGCTCACAACTTGCAGCTAGCTCAAAGGGAGTCCGAGCTGGCTTTTCCAAAATGAAAAGAAGATCCCATGGTGGGACAAGGTCCCGAATAGGAGGTTGCAAGTGCAAAATACCATGCAAGAATGTGTGGGAGATTTCCAGCTAGGCAGTGGTTTTGCCCTCAATAGGTGCATGATACACAGAGATGGCGGGAAGGTGCACCTTAAGTGAACAATACCCCAAGCTGGAGTCTGAAATGGATAGAGGTACTCCAAAATGAGATACACTAAGCAGGTGAAGGGATCCAAGTGGCAAGCTATAGCCAAGAGTGAGAATCGCGTCCACTTCATAGCATAGGTGACTCTTGTGGAAGGCTTCCTGGCAGCCAGCAGTACATCAGCAACCACTGAAGAAACCCCAAAGCAGTTGATAGCTCAGTCTGCAGGAGCCATGCATGGAGATACAGAGACTTTAGGTCTAGATGGACCAGCATCCCGTTCTTGGGATAGCAAGTCGATGCACAGGGGCAAGGAATTTGGAGGTTCCACTGCCAGCTGCTGAAGCAGAGGGAACCAGATCTGATGCAGCCAATAGGGAGCTATGAGAATCATCTCCACCCCATCTGACTGAAGCTTGAGGAGAACCCTTTGCAGGAGTGGGAAAGGAGGGAATGTGTACAGGAACCTCCCATTCCAGGAGAGGGACAATGCATCACACCAGAAAAATCCAGGCCCTGGATGGAGCTAGCAGAAAAGCAGCTGTTTTTTGTTGAGTGGGGATGCAAAAAGGTCTAACTCTGGGCATTCCTATCTGTCAAAGAGGTCTTCAACCACAGTGGACAGGAGCTCCCACTTGTGCATCCTTGACCTGGACCAGCTTAGACTGTTGGCCAGGGCATTTGTGACACCTGCAACATAGATGGCTGATAGTTCCAGGTCATGTTCCATGGCCTAGTACCAGAATCTCATGGCCTCTTGAAAAAGGAGGTAGGAGTGAGTGGTCCCCTGTTTGTAAATATAGCATACTACAGACACATTTTCCATATGCACCAGTAGTGGGCCAGGAAGAATGTGGATCTGGAAGGCCTGCAGAGCATATAGAACTGCCTGCATCTCCAGCACACTGATGTGGAGATGTTGCTCTGACTTGGACCAAATCCCCTGGGTCTGATCGTCAGCTAAGTGAGCATCCCAGCCCAGGCCTGAGGCATCGATAGTGAGAATCTTCTGTGGAGACACAGGATGGAGAGGAACTCCTTTCAGGAGATGAGCAGGGTTCTGCCTTCACACCAAGGTCCATCTCACTGGGTCAGAAACTGGCACCAGCTGATCCAGGTCATCAGTGGGCTGATCCCATTGGGCCCAAAGAGTCCGCTGGGTGCCCTCATATGAAGACGGACCAGGGTAACCATGGCTATAGCCACTGCCATGTGTCCCAACAAATGAAGGAATACTCTGACTGGTATCCAACTACTAGAGGATACTAGTTGGGCCTGAACTATTAAGCACTCTGCTCTGTCCCTTGGAAGAAAGACTCTGCCCTAGGACAAGTTCAAGACCACTTCTTTAGAAACATAGATACATAGAAAGGTGATGACAGAAGGAGACCAAAGGTCCATCTAGCCTACCCTTGAGATCCCAAGATCATAGGTGATCCTGGGTCCTAGCTTGTAGATTCCCTTGTAGATTTGATTCTAGCATACTCCTTATCCCAACCCCTTTTGAATGCTGATACAGTCCTAACTACTATCACCTCTGCAGGTAGTTTGTTCCATGGCCCCACAATGCTTTCTGAGAAATAGTGCTTCCTAAGATCCCTCCTGAAACTCCCACCCCTCAGTTCCCATCCATGCCCTCTCATGCTTGAGTTGGGAGCTTTGGTGACTAGTTTAGCTTAGGGTACTGAATTTAAACCCCTCATGTACTTAAGGGTTTCTGTCATATCCCCCTTTCTCTCCTAGATTCAAGTGAGTACATGTTTAACGCCTCTAGCCGCCCCTTGTACAGCAGCCCCTGAAGCCCCTGTATCATTTTGGTTGCCCTTCTCTGAGTGGTCTCTTCTGTCTCTGTCCTTCTTAAAGTATGATCTTCAAAACTGTGCACAGTATTTTAAATGTGGTCTCACCACAGATCTGTACAGTGATGTGCCTACTGTCAAATCCTCTCCCTATGCATCCCAGCATTTTGTTAGCCCAACTACAGTGTATGCTGTATTGCATTGGTTGGTTTGTTTACAAGTGTCGCTAACAATAACTCCTAGATCCCTTTCCTCTTTTAAGTCATTGAGTTTTGCCCCATTTAGCCAATAGATTGTTCTAGGGTTATTCCTGCCAATATTTATTTATTGATTGATTGATTGATTGATTTCAATTTTGTTAACCGGGTAGGCCTGCTGGATCCTGAAGGACCCCTTTTCAGGGGTGACCCGGACTTAGTTACATGTACAGTACTTTGACAATGATAACAAAAGCATGTACAGGTCACAGGGGGGAGGAGCATTACCAATAGTCCAGAGGATCAAACAATGCAATTTATTAGTAAATACAAAGTACAGAGTGACAAACATGATGAGGGTAAAACAAGTTCACATTCTAGCTTAGCAGGGAAGTGCAGCAACAACAGACATGGCTAAGGGCTGACCAGACAACCCAAATTGCCAAAGGAGCCTTGGGTGGTGAGGTACCACTGCAGTCGAGGTCAACTGGGATGTCACGTGGGGACAGCCTCGTTAGACACAGTGTTTACGTACAGAAACAAGTGCTGCTCACTAGCAGGTGCTTTTGGAGCCCTTTTTGAAAAGATTCTAGTGAGCTGGTGAGCTGAAGGTAGGGAGGGAGTTTGTTCCATAGCACTGGAGCCAAGTGGGTAAAAGATTTACTGCCAGCAGCTGTCTTAATTCTAGGCACCTCCAGCAGATTCAAGCCAGTGGTATGCAACAGTCTGCTGGAGTGTGTGTGTTTAAGTCGCCAAGTGAGACCCTCAGGAGGAGGGTCCTGTATTAGTTTGAAGGCCAAGCACAGCAGTGGGTACTGCAGCCGGTGACTAACTTAAGGCCATTTTAGGGACTCCAGGACATTGCAGTGGTGTTGTCAAGGGTGTGAGTTGGCAGTAAACCTGGCTATCTTGTTACACAGAGTTTGCAATCTACTGAGCTCCTGTTTCTGGAGCGAGTGCAGCACTGGTGCAATGTAGGTAATGTTAGGGAGAAAGATACAGTTTGCTATAGTAGATCTCATTTTGGGGATCAGCTGTGGGTTCATCTGATAGAGAAGCCCCAACTTTTGGTGTATGGTTCTTATGATCTTGTCAATGTGGGGTTTCAAGGTGAAGCCCTGGTCCAGCACCATTCCTAAGTATTTGATCTGGGTTATGACCTCAATCACCGACCCTGAAGTGGAGGTGAGAAGCAGCATAGCACTTCGGTCAGGGCCAAGAGACCTGAGGCCGAACAGCATTGCTTTCATTTTGGTGGTGTTTAGGAGACGTCTGTTGACCTGGAGTCACTTCTCCAGGGACAGGAAGTCCTCCTGAAGACACCTGCTGAGGTCGGTTACACTGCCCGAGGTTCTGTACAGCACGGCATCATCTGTGTAGTAGATAACAGAACATCCCCCACAGTATGCACTAAGGTCATTTACAAATAGTGAGAATAGGAGGAGGCCCAGGATAGAGCCCTGTGGTACCCCTTCCTTAATGGGGAACTGGTCAGACAAGGCATCGCGCCACTTTACATGCTGTGAGTGACCAGATAAGAAACTGGCAAACCAGCTAAGGGCGTGCTGATCTAAACCAAGGCACTCCAGCTTGCCCATCAGAAGACTATGGTCCACCAAGTTGAAGGCCTTAGTTAAATCAATGAAAACAGCCCCAGTGGGGGCGTTGCTGTCGAGGGGCCTTGAGGACATCAGAGGAGAACTTAATCAGGGCAGTAGCCATGCCGTGCTTTTTTCTGAACCCATGCTGGGTGCAGACAAGCAATTTATTTGATTCCAAGTAGTCTCAGAGCTGTCCATACACTAACCTGTCCTCAATTTTGGATATTATACACAGGAGGGATATAGGTGTGTAGTTTCCGATCTGCTCTTTGGGTCTCCCTTTGTGTATGGGAACCACATGGACTTGCTTCAATAGGGCTTTAACAGTCCCTTGAAGGAGAGATCTGTTGACAAGCCACATGACCGGCAAGGTTATAACTAGGATAGCAGCCTTCAATAGTCAGGGTTCCAGACTGTCTAGGGCTGCAGAACCCCTGGCCTTAATTGTCTTAAGCAGGGGTAGTACATCTTTTGTATATGCTAAATTCAGGTGGAATTCCACATTGCTACTCGCCAGCCTCTTGAACCCCAGGTGTCCAGAGAATGGAGGTAGGTCAGCCTTGTATTTTTCCAAGGTCAGTGAAAAGCCTGTTGAAGGTGTTAGTGATCTCCTGGCCGTCACTGAGTGATTGCCCCACAGTTATGATAGGTCCCTTGAGGGGGGCATTGCCCTTTAAGAGACAGTTAATTTGTTCCCAGAAGGACTTTGGTTGGACAGGTTTGCCTGTTGCAGGGCTTTAACATAGTCCCTTTTACATTGGTTCCGCAGTGCTCTATATGCCGCCCAATCAGCTGGGAGACCAGATGCTTTGTATTTGGTCCACACCCAGTCACATTGGATCATAAGTGACTTCAGCACAGGGGTGATCCACCTATAGCATTGCCCTTGAGTTCTTAACCTCTGGAGGGGAGCAAATAAGTTAGCAGCAGAGGAAAAGGTATTTTGAAAAAATTCCAGGGCATCATCAATCGTATAGAGAGACTTGATGGGGCTCCAGTCTATGCCAAAGAGGTGCTTTTGGAAAGCAGATGGCGAGAATTGAGAGCAATCCTTTGCTGTGATCAGTCTAGACGGAGGTTTGGGCAGATGGTTCTTCCACATGCAGAAGACTGAGGAATGATCACTGAGGGCATCTGCTAAGGTCCCAGCCACCTGAATATTAAGTGAGTTTGATACCAGCAGCCAGTCTAGAGTGGTGTGTTTACCTGATTTAATATTGTGCCTAGTAGGCACACTGATGATCTGTGATAGGTGAGCATCCAGGAGTGCTGTCTTTAGCTCCTGCTCTGTTTCTGGGGCCCAGTTCAGGTTGAAATCACCCAGGATTATTAGTTCAGAGTATACCTGCTCCACCAGGGCCTTGGTGAGGGTATCCAGTGCCTGAGAGGCAATTTTTGGAGGGTTATGGATGCAAGCAACAAGCAGGGCTTTAGCCTACCCTAGGGTAATATTCACAAAAAGTGATTCATAATCTGTGCAGTCGCTAAGCGATGGGGGGCAAGGGAGATGTCAAGTTTATCTTTGGAATATTATATATGAGAACACCTCCCCCTTTTTTTGTTTTCCTTGTCTTTCCTGTGGTAGTGTACCTTAACAGGTCAATCTCATGGTTTAGGATGTGGGGCTTCAGCCACGTCTCCGATACTGCCAGCACATCAGGCTTGTAAAGAGCAACCCACGCTTGTACCTCATGTATTTTGGGGCGCAAGCTGCATACATTCATGTGAGTCAACCTCAGTCCCTTGAGGGACACCCAGTTAGGGTCATTAGGGGAGCCCACAGTGAAATTTGTTACCCGAGGGCCTGGGTTGGGTTGGATGTCCCCTGACAGGAGGAGTAGTAGCAGAGGGACCAGCGGAAGTATTTTTGGGACCCTGATGAGTTTTATCCCACAGAACATTGAGTAGCACATACCTTTTTTAATAAGCCCATGCACCACCCACAGCAGTTCACTTGCCTTGGTTGACCCTTGAGTTAGCTGGTCTGGCCCCTGGTAGAAGGGCGAAGCCTTACCCTGGCAGGAGGCATCTGAAGTGGCCAGTAAGTGGTCAATCAAGATTATTAAGCAACAATAAAGAAAGGCCCGTATTGGGCCCCTAGGGACATTAAAACCTATGGACTTCCTTGCCATTGTGTGGGATCAGACAATGACAGGGGTTCTTTTTTTTTTCAATTCAAATTTTATTAACACATTTTCCATAGTACAGGGGACAGAAATAATGACACATTCACAACATGATAATGATTCAAAGCATATTCTGCCCCTCCCCCACCCCTCCCCATACCGCAGTAAGATAATATAATATAATGATAAAATAAACCATAGTTGAACTAGGACAAGCAATTGCCAACATCCCCCTTATCAATACCAGTTAGAGTGTGTAAGGGATCCAAGATTCGCTTATAATTCCATTGCCTGTTATAAAGACTCGCAATAGCTTTCTCAGTACAAAGATTAGCAAGGACTTCATGAACCCATTCTTGATATGATGGGCTAATGTCATCCTTCCGATGTTTAAGTATGACTTTTTTAACAGATAATGTTATCATAGACATGTGAAATCTACGGGTGATAGTCTCTATAGGGGACAGGTCCCCTAGCAGGCAGATTTCAGGGGTAAAACAATCCTGTAAACCCAGTAAGGATCCAGTTTGGCCTTGAGTTCCATAGTGGAATTATCTTGGGACGTTGCCAGAATATATTAAGAAGTGTCCCATTCCACTTGGGAACATCTGGAGCACAGACCTGAATTAAGAAGACCCCATCTCACCAGTTTTACGGGAGTATAATACAGGTTATGTAAAATGTGATAGTGCATAAGTCGTAGTCTGTCTTGCGACACATACTTGTGACAATACCACCATAATGCAGGTCAGTCCAAGGTATAATGGGGAAAGAGGGAGGTCCAATGTTTAGTGGGACCATAGGAGCCACCATACCACCAATGAAAAAGGGCTTGGTACACTTTCAAGACTACCTTGGAGGGACCTAACAAGGAAGAAAGCTCCGATATCAAGGAGAATGCCAGTGGGTGTGGAGGAGTATTACCCAACGTGGCAGTGAGAAGTTGCCTCAATTGAAGGACCTTGAAGTGACAGGCTTCTAGGATGTTAAATTTCTGGATTAGCTTAGCTACAGAGAGCCAAGCTCCCTCTCCAACAAGAAAAGTAGATACAATCCCCATCCCCAGTTGGGGCAGCCACTTAGAGGAGACCCTCTGTTTGTTTATTATAAAGGACGGCGAGTTCCATATGGATTGAGACAGACCTAGTTGTGGTTTATAACACAAAAAGGAACAAAGTTGAGTGTGTATTCTTAAAGAAGTCATAAGGGTTGGACATTTTCGGAGTTCTTGTAGAGAGGAAAGCTTGACATAGAACAGGGTCAGGGGATCCATATTCATAGCCTGAATAAAATTTAATTTGATGTTAAGCCAGACCGGCCTCAAACTGTCGGGCCCTGAGTGTACCCATTTTAGATATTTTGATAGATGAGTAGCCCAGTAATATATTGCCAGGTGAGGAATATGAAAACCCCCATCAAGTTTTTGAGCCACCAGCTTATGGTATGCTAATCGGGGGTGCTTGTTATACCAAATAAAATTAGTAAACAGCCTATGTATTTTCTTAAACCATGATAGTGGGATAAATGAGTTAAGTAGCGATAAAGGGTAAAAAAGATGGGGAAATACATTCATTTTAATTATACTAATATGGCTTCATAACGAAACAGGGAGCTTCGACCATCTATCCAGGTCATGGATAATCACCTGGGAAAGGGGTTCCAAGTTCTCTTTGAACCACAAGGAAGGATTAGGGGTAAGTCCAATGCCCAGATATTTGAGAGATACAGGTAACCAAGACAACCCAAAGTGGGTAACATTGTGTTTAAACACCTTGTGATTGAGGGGGAAAATGGATGATTTGAATGACAGGGGTTCTAAAAATCAGGAGCTGTCACTTGCAAGAGAGGACATTCAACTAACCAGGGAAAGCCTGGATCAGGAGTGTACAATATAAACTACAGTTAAGCTCAATTTATGTTCCTACCATCTGAGAAAAGCAAGTTCAGCCAAAATTAGGTACATCAGCTGAGACAGGCAGGAAAATTATGTGCGGTAGTAATTAGCACTAAACACGGTATCCCTGATCATTAACAGAACCTGATACAATCAAGTACAGCTAAAATTAGGTATACACCAGCTGAGATGAGCAGGAAGCTTGTATGAGGAAGCAAATAGCACAAAACACAGTACCTCTGTCCATTAAAAGAACACAGAACACAGTGAATATGCTCAGGAGTCACAGTAGTAGCTTAGATATCATGTGGTCAGAAGTCTTGCACAGCTATATGACAGGGGGCCCCAAGTCACAGATTAATTTAGCAGAGATAAACCTGGGAGTGACAAATAACCCCCTTTACTGACCAATTTTCTGTGGCACCACAGAGCATTCAATAGAGGTCGGGGGTGGCTGGGCAGGAGAAAAGCCAGCCCAACAGTTAGCTTGCTCGCACAGTCTCAGGGGAAGCTCAGTGCACAGTTCTCGGTAGTAGGAAATCATTCCGTGGTGCACCGAAGCACAGGAAGAAGTATTTTGCTGCAGTCAAAGGGTGCTGAAGAACCTTTGCAGACACAGGACAGGTATGGCAGCAAATTGAATAGGAATTCTGCAACAATCTTTGGCTGCATTGTCAGTTGTCCAAGGGGGAGCAGCGGAGAGGTTAAAGATCAGCTCACAGACCCCCTGTGTCCATGCTGGGTTGGAAGAGTGGTAGCAGGCAGTCCGCTGTGTGATTCCTATTTATGGACCACAGAGGAGTTCAAAAAAGGTGCCAAGTCACAGGATTGCCTCCAACTGGCTGAACAATCAGCCCAAGAGTTAGCTTGCAGTTGTCTCGCAGTCTAAGGGGGCTGCTCGGTGAACGGTCCTTGATAGTAGCAAATCGTTCTGTGGTGTACTAGAGCACAGGAGGAGGTATTTTGCTGCAATCAAAGGGTGCTGAAGAGTCTTTGCAGCCACAGGAACAGACAGGTATGGCAGCAAATTGAAGAGAAACCCCACAACAATCTTTGGCGGCGTAGTCAGTTGACCGGGGGGCGGTCAGCAGAGAGGTTGAAGATCAGCTCACGGACCCCGTGTCCATGTCGGGTGCTGGATATGCATCACTTTACATTGCTTGGCATTTAATTGCAGCTGACAGATACTAAACTATTGTTCTAACCTTTTCAAATCATTTTGTACAATTCTCACTGCTTCTTTGCTGTCCGCCCTTCCCCCCTAATTTAGTGTCATCCGTGAACAGTGCAATCTTGCCCTGGATACCTATTCCTATGTCGCTGATGAACACATTAAACAGAATTGAGCCTAAGACCAAGCCCTGCAGGACCCCACTCATCACTTTTCCCTCCTCTGACATCTCCTCATTGACAACCATCCAATTTGTCTCCTTCCGTCTAACCAGTTTCCCACCCACTTAACAATGCAGTTTGCTATGCCCAGATCTTCTAGCTTCTTCAGCAAGCATTTTAGTTGTACTGAATCAAAGGATTTGCTGAAGAAAAAATAGAGGCAGTCCACTAGCCGGCCACTATCCACTTCTCTAGATACCCAATCAAAGAAAGTAATTAGGTTTCTCTTGCACTATTTGCCTGTAACAAAACCGTGTTGTCTGTTGTCCTGTAGACCATGCTTATCCAAGTAGTCTTCTAGGTCTTGTTTAAACAGGGTCTCCATTTGCCTTCCTAGCACTGATGTGAGGCTGACCAGCCTGTTGTGAAGGCCTCTTCCCTGCTACCACCTTTATGCAGAGGCACCATGTCAGCTCTTTTCCAGTCATTAGGTATGACTCCCATCTGGAGAGAATGGTTATGCAGGTGAGCTAAGGGGTCTACTAACTCATTTGATAACTCTTTAATTATCCTTGGATGTATTCCACCTGGACCAGGAGATCTGTTAATCTTTAAATGCTCAGGCACCTCTATGATCCTGCTGTAATGCTGCAGTCAGGCATTGGGCCACTGTGTTCTTTGGTGAACACTGAACAGAAGTATTTGTTCAGAACAATGGTCTTCAGCCTGTCCTCTTCCACTATCCTATCCCCATCCCTGATTTTAACTACCCCTCCAGCCTTCTTTCTTTTTTCTTGCAAATATCTGAAAAACTGTTTGCTCCCTGACACCTTTAGCTATCTGAAGTTCCACTGCTGCCTTTGCTTGTCTCACGGCTGACGTAGCCTCCTTATTCTTTAGTAAGTATCCTCCCATAGATCGTTACCCGGCTTACTTTTAAAGTTGCAGAATGCTTCCCTCTTGACCCTAATGGCTGTCCACATTTGACTCATGAACCAAATGTTTGTGTCTGTTTCATTTGGTCACTGTCCTTCTACATGCCTTTGTGGGCTCTGTAATATTTTCAATCAATCAAGTCAAGTCAGACTTTATTTTTAAAAAGAGCTTTTCAAATACCAAAGCACTTGTACATAATAAAAACATAAAAGCTCACAATTAAAGCACACAAATTAAAACAAGCAGTGCAATAACTTCTTATTTAAGCAGTATCCACAAAAGCTAAGTCAAATAAATAAGTTTTCAGTGCAGACTTAAAAGTCTCAGTGGACAGGCACTCTCTGATCCGACGAGGTAGAATTCGATAGGGTCATGGCCACAAAAGAAAAGGCTCTGGCCCCAGAGGTCTGTAAATGGACCCTGGGAATCTCTAGCAATCCCTCATCAGAGAAATGGAGCAGGCAGAGGGGGCAGTAGGGTTGGAGGAGGTCTTGCAAATAAAGAGGTCCCTGTCTGTGTAGGGCCTTATAGGTCAGCAAAGCGATCTTGAAGGTGATACTTCACCACACAGACAGCCAGTGCAGTTTGCGGAGCACAGGTGAGACATGGCTAGATCTTGACAAACCCATCAGCAACCTGGTTGCTGCATTCTGCACCAGCTGCAGGTGACGGATGTCCACCCCCGTAGCCCTAGCTATAGAGCATTGCAGTAGTCAAGGCGGGAGGTCACAAAGGCATGGACCAGCATTGGAAGATCATCAGGCGGAACAAGGTGCTTTATCCAGGTGATGTTCCTCAAATGGTAAAAAGAGGAATTCACAACTGCTGACACCTGAAATTGAAGAGTCAGCTCACCATCAAGCACAACACCCAGATTCCATACCCTTTCAGAGGATCTCAACTGGTTGCACCCCTGCATAATACCAGATGGCTGACCAGGAGAAAACACCTATACCCGATGACCTGGGTCCATCACCAATACCTCAGTCTTATCCAGATTCAACCTCAACCAGCTGGCATTCATCCAGTGCTGAATCTCAGCTAGGCAGTTGTTAAAGACTGAGACAGCATAATCCTGTTCTGGCACAAAGAACATGTACAGCTGAGTATCATCTGTATAGCAGTGAAAACTCAGCCCATACTGCCTTATAATGTCTCCCAAAGGCAGCATGTACACCGTGAACAACACAGGGGACAACACGGAGTCCTGCAGCACCCCACAGAGCAGGGGGAGAGGGGCTGAGGGAAAAAAAAAACAACACCACTCTCTGAGTCCTGCCCATGAGGAAATAATGGAACCATCTGAGGACTGTTCCAGACAGTCCACAGAACAGCCACAGGTGCTCCAGTAATACCCCATGGTCCATGGTGTCAAACGCTGCAGAGAGATCAAGAAGAACCAAGATCGAATGGCTCCTCTGATCTCTCGCTATCAGGTGATCATTAAGTACCCGAACAAGGGCCATCTCAGTATTATGTCTCTTCCTGAAACCAGACTGGAGAGGATCATAGACATCATGGGTGGTAAGAAAGTCTTCAAGCTGCAATGTGACTACCTTCTCAATAACCTTGACCACAAAGGGCAGGTTAGAGACTGGTCTGTAGTTCGCGAGACAGTCTGGGTCGAGGGAAGACTTCTTCAAAAGGGGTGTCACCGCCACTACCTTCAAGGGGCTTGGAAACACACCCTTCTCCAATGAGCACTAGACAATTCCTGCCAGGACCACCCCATGACCTCCATGCACTCCACAAGGAGGCTGGTTGGACCAGGGTCCAAACTACAGCAAGTCGGTCACAAGCCCAGAAGAGTCTCCACGATATCCATGATCGCCAGCTGGTCAAAGTTCATCCAGACAGATTGAGTGCCTGTGATTTCCCACTGACCTCTACAGAACTCAGACAGATCTCCAACCTAATGGTGGCAACCTTATCTGCAAAGAACTGAGTGAACTAATCACACTTAGACTGTGTAAAAGCTCTCCGATTCTGAAGACAGGTTGGATTGCACAACCTATATACAGTCTGGAAGGGCTGAGCTGGTCAAATTCCTGCTGCAGCAGTTTCTCTGGACAGGAACTCTGCCTTCTTACAGGAGATTGCTGACTGATAGTCCAAATAATGGACTATCAGTCTAAGCCTGTCATCCTCCAAGCCGGATTTCCGCCAATACCATTCCAACCTTTGTCCCATTCGCCTCAGCTCCTTCAAAGTCCCATCAAATCAATTGGACCAAGGACAAAGAGTGAGTGGGTGAACCCAAACAGGAGCTATGGAATTCAGGGCCCCCAATACCACACCATTATAGTACAATACCAGGTTCCCTGGATCAAAGCATTCCAATGGCCTGAACCCTATAGTGTGATGGTCAGCCCACCTGACCAGTTGCACTACCAGGTCAGAGACCTCCATCCCAAGGAGGAACACCAGGTCCAGAGAGTGACCATGATTATGGGTCGCAGCAGTAACTACCTGTGTGAAGCCCAATGAGATCATCAGTTGGAGGAAATTCTGACCAAAAGGTGAGAGTTCATCATCGATCCAGACGTTGAAATCCCCCAGGACCAACCACCTGGAGGATTCCAACACCATGTCCATTATGAAGTTCGCAACTTCCTGCAGGAAAACTTTCTCATCTTCGGGTGGACGGTAGATGAGGAGAATCCTGCAACCCATACATGCTCCCATGATGCACTCAAAGGATTTGGTGGCCCCAACTGGTACCTCTACAAGGCTCAGTTCCATCTTAAAACAGATGGCTACACCCTCACCCCTACAATCCAATCTCAGGCAGTGTATTACCGAGTACCCAGCTGGAACTGCTGATTCCAGTACCAGAAAAGCATTTTCAGCCAGCTAGGTCTCGGTGATACAAGCCAGGTCCGATGTTCCAACAAGATCAGCAATTATTGCTGTTTTGTTCTTTATCGACTTGGCATTGCATAACACTGCCTGAGTCGGAAGAGTGGCCATGGAAGAGCACATTATTTTCCACCAACAGTGGAGCCCTTTGGTATGGGAACCAGGTAGGGAGGGCCCTTTTTTCTGGACCCATTTCATCCCAGAGCTCCTCCTTGAACCCACTACCCCAATCAGCCCAGCACACTCCACACCCCAGTCAGGCCTGGGTCCCCCACCCCTCTGACCTGTCCAACCTCAGCTGACAGTGGGGGGACAATCAAAGGGGTGCAGACCCCTCAGCCTAGAGGGGGAGTAGCATCTCCCCACCAAACAATGTTCCCAACACATAGCACCTGCCTATACTCCCAGCAGCAGTAACTTACAGTACAAAACAACAGTTCTACAACCATACATATAAACCAAAACCCCACAAGTGTACAAAACACAGAACCCCAACGTCAAATGAAATGCAAAACCAAGTACTCAATGAGATAGGGCCAAAAGTCCTCGAGAAAAAGATATTTAAATGTCCGTCCAAAAATAGTTTACTGAGTCTGTCATAAAACCAGTTCATATGTGTGACCCTTTGAACTCTCACTTTCTTAGGGACTAAAAGACAAAACAAGTACTCCAGAAAGCAACTGACTCTCACATGAGCTTAACAGAGTTCAGCAAGATAAAACATGAACTTTGAAAAGGAAAGCACTCTGACTGCTTTGAATAACCAGATTACTGAAATCAGTTAAAAAATCCAGACCAGCTCCGTAGCCATACGGGGAAACACAACCAATAAATCCAAACTGGGCAGAAGTCTTCTCTAGGCATGTTCCTCCTCCAAATCCCTCTCTGCAGTCTGTGAGTTAATAGCCCCACTCGGTGCATGCCCTACCTGGTGAGCCACCACCGCAGCTTCCCCCAGGAAAAAAATTTGTAGGCCGCACATAAGAGCAGGCCAGGATATCCACATGGAGCACAGGAGAGCTCCTGAAGCAACTGCCACCAAAGATGAAAACTGGCTCAAATTATCCCATGAACACAGTCCCAGGAGCTCACTCAGCTGACACTGGAAGTTCCACCGAAGACCTAAGAGGCACCTAAGCAAGACCCAGCCTTTCACTGACCCTCTTCTAACACCTCCTATCCAAGACTAGACACCAACAACCCCCTAGGAGGACAGCTGCAGGGAAGCCCTACCCCCCCCACTCCCCTCAGACCTCCAAGCCACTAAGGGCACACTCACTGCAATTACCATGGCCAATCCCTTATAGAGTTCCATACAGTGGTCCCATCTCATCCAGTCAGAACTCCGGTAATGTTTCGGTATAAGTTCCTTCAGCCAAACACAACATTCCAGTCAGCTCAGCTTCCCCAACAAAGTTCCTCCATAGACCTCGATCGATTCCAAGGTCCTCCTCAAAGTCCATTTGCTACTTCCACAGGACCTCCAGCTGGTCAGTAAGCAGATTTTAGATAGCGGTGCAAAATGTACCAAAATATTTTAGCAGTTTTGAGTGCTCCGTTAATTAGGCACAACACAACAGAGCAATATAAATTTATGGCACCATACAACAAAGTGGAAAGCTTTCCAAATATATACCAAGGATGCTGTAATATTAACTAGATAACTCACTGTGTTCCCTAATTAAACTATTTACTAATGTTAAAAATAATACAGTAAGTAACATTACCAAACTCAACTTGAACTCAGGTATTTAAAACTAATGAATTTAAAACACCACATTTTAAAACAGCAACTCTAACTTTAAAACATCAATTCTAAAACAGCTGCTGCTGATGACTAGCCCAGCGTGGCTGCCATCTTGTCACCATTGGTCAATCAATCAATCTTTATTTTACTAGGCAAAATAGCATTGAGAAGAACTCATTTCCCAGGTGGACCTGGGGTGATGCACATAAATCAACAATGAAACAAACAGATCGGAGTCAGCAAAACATTATAGAACATAAAACACAATACATGGAATAACAATATAGTAACACCCTATATACATAAAATACATGATGTACATCATATATACAAAAGAAATATACTAGCACAGCATAACCCCTGAATGTTTTGAAGGGTAAGTAGGCAGTAGGGTGAAAAAGGAGAGAGATGAGAAGGTGGCAGGTCAGCCACAGGTAAGAGAGCTCAAGTTACAGGATGCTATGCCTACAGGGCAGTTACAGTAAGAGAGGACAAGTTACAGGATGCTATATTAAACAAGCATTTGTCAATGCTGAATGTTGATTGTGTTAGTCTGCTGAGCTCACTTAGTGGACCTCTGTCACTGGCTCAGTCTGTTTGTCCCGGTGCTGCAGGCTGCTCTTTTGTACGGGGCTGCTGCCTGTGTTGGCACCTTCTTCTGCTGAGGAAGAAATCCGCAGCTGTCCCAACAGAGCTCCATTGAGGTGGCTCACTCCCTCTCTCTCACTCGCTCATTCTGTTTCTCCTGGCACTGCAAACTGCCCTTTTGTACTGGGCTCCTGCCTGTGTTGGTGGCTTTTTCTGCCCACAAAGAAATGCACAGCTGTCCCAACACAGCTCTGTCGAGGTTGCTCACTCTGCCTGTCTCAGTCACTCCTTCTGCTTCTCCCAGCACTGCAGGCTGCCCTTTTGTACTAGGCTGCTGCCTCTGTTGGTGCCTTTTTCTGCCCACGAAGAAATCTGCAGCAGTCCCGACAAAGCTCCGTTGAGCTTGCTCACTCCCCTTCTCTCACTCACTCATTCCATTTCTGCTGGCGCTGCAGGCTGCCCTTGTCTACTGGGCTCCTGCCTGCATTGCTGCCTTCTTATGCCCACAAAGAAACTTGCAGCAGTTACAATACAGCTCCACTCACTCACTCATTCTGGTTTTCCTGCCACTGCAGGGTGCCCTTTTGTACTGTGCCCCTGTGTGCATTACTGCCTTTTTCTGCCCATAAACAAATCTGAAGCAGTCCCAGCAGAGCTCCGTTGAGCTCACTGACTTTCCCTCCCTCACTCGCCATTCTGTGTCTCCTGGCGCTGCAGGCTGCCCTTTTGTACTGGGCTCCTGCCTGCATTGGCGGCTTTTTCTGGCCAGAAATAAATCTGAAGTAGTCCTGACACAGCTCGAATGAGCTCACTCACTCACCCTCTGTCACTCATGCATTCTGTTGCTGCCAGCACTGCAAGCTAGCCTTTTGTACTGGGATCCTGCCTGCGTTGCCGCTTTTTCTGCCCACAAAGAAATCCGCAGCAGTTACAACAGAGCTCCGTTGAGCTCACTCACTACCGCTCTGTCACTCGCTCGTTCTGTTTCTCTTGGCCCTGCAGACTGTGCTTTTGTATGGGGCTCCTGGATGCGTTGGCACCTTTGTCTGTCCACAAAGAAATCTGCAGCTGTCCTGACAGAGCTCCATTGAGGTCGATCAGTCTCCCTCTCTCTCATGCGCTCATTCTGTTTGTCCTGGCGCTGCAAGCTGCCCTTTTGTATGGTGCTCCTGCCTGCATTGACGCCTTTTTCTGCCCACAAAAAAATCCGCAGCAGTCCTGATAGAGCTCTGTTGAGCTCATTAAGTCCCCCTGTCTCACTCGCTCATACCGTTTCTCCCACCGCTGCAGGTTGGCCTTTTGTACTGGGCCCCTACCTGCATTGATGCCTTTTCTGCCCACAAAGAAATCCACAGCAGTCCTGACAGCACTTCGGTGAGTTTGCTCACTCTCCCTCCCTCAGTCGCTCTCTCGTTGTGTTTCTTCTAGTGCTGCAGGCTGCACTTTTGAACTGGGCTCTTGTGTTGGGGCCTTTGTCTGCCCACAAACAAATCTGCAGCAGTTCCGACAGAGCTCAGTTGCGCTTGGTCACTCACCCCTCTCACTCGACGATCTTAATCTATCCCAAACACTGATTTCCCAGAGTGACTGTGCTTTTCTCCAGCAGGAGTGCAAAAACATATTTTAGCCAGGGTGTGAAAAATGACAGCTGTAGTGTTCATAAGGAGGTGTGAAAAAGCCACTGTTGAAAATGTATGTGACAATATTAAATTTCAAGTTACAAGGGTGCGTGGAAACAGTTCAACGCACGCTTGTAACACAGTCATGTTATGGAGTTTCATCACCAAATTTTCAACATAGGAATTTTAAGACCTCTGCTCATGAACAGTGCCACTGTCATTTTCTTAATCTGTCCCGAACACTGGTTTTCCACAGTGACCACGTTATTCTGCGCCGGAACTGTGAAAACACATTTCGGTCAGGATGTGAAAAATAACAGCTGTACTGCTTATGAGGAGGTGTGAAAAAATTCCACTGTTGAAAATCTGGTGTGACAATATTACAAATCTGCGAAGTTACAAGGGTGCGTGGAAAGTGTGCAACGCACACTTGTAACACTGTCAATTGATGGACTATCATCACCAAATTTTCAACATAGGTATTTTAGGACCTCTACTCATGAACGGAATCAGTGTAATTTTCTTATTCTATCCCAAACAGTGATTTCCCACAGCGACCGATCTATTCTGCACCTGAAATGCGAAAACACATTTTGGCCAGGATGGGAAAAATGACAGCTGTACTGTTCATAAGTAGGTCTGGGAAAATGGCAATGCTGAAAATCTGGAGTGAAAATATTATAAATTCGCTAAGTTACGTGCATGCGTGCCAACTGCACAACGCATGCTCTTAACAGTCATTTTAAGAGTATCATTACCAAATTTTAAACATAGGCATTTTAGGATCTCTGCTCATGAACAGTATCATTGTCATTTTCTTAATCTGTGCTGAACATTGATTCCCACAGCAACTGCACTATTCTGCGCCGGAAGTGTGAAAACACATTTTGGCCAGGATGTGAACAATGACAGCTGTACAGCTCACAAGGAGGTGTGACAAAATGCAAATGTTGAAAATCTGGCATGAAAATAGTGCAAATTCGCGATTACGGTATGTGTAGCAACTGCATGATGCACGCTGTAAAACAGTCGTTTTTGATTTTTCCCACCAAATTTGCAACATAGGCTTTTTGACAGCCCACCTCAAGAACACTGGCACTGTCATTTCATTAATCAGCCCCGAAGGGTGATTCTGCGCAGTGACCACGAAACCACCTTTCGGGACTGATTAACGCCATGACAGTTCAAGAATTCATGAGGAGGGGTCCCAAAAACCCCATGTTGAAAATTTGGTGAAAACATTCCCAAAAATGCCCGAGATATGCACTGAAGTTGAAAAAACCCTATTCATTACATTATACAGCTTACTGGCATTTCCTCAGTTCGCGGTCAGCTTTGAAGAGTGCAGACGTGTTCCCGTCCAGCGAAGATCGTTCGCCGAGCTCCGGAGGTGAGTATGGGGTAAGGGGTTGTGGGGAGGCTAAGTGCGCAGGGGTGGGTGCGGTTGTGGGGGGAGATCATGGACCGTTTCTTTCTCAGGTACAACAAAGGCAAGAAAACATTGCGGACCGCTAACATTACAGGGGCATGTGGCACGCTGGGGTGGGCTCCCAGCAAGCCACCGGAGTCTGGGAGGACATAGAAACATAGAAACATGGACTATGACAGCAGATAAGGACCGCTTGGCCCACCTAGTCTGTCCATTTCCCTACCTACAGGATAGGTCGTAGATCCTAGTTAACCAACAGCCTATTTCTTCCTAACCCCCACAAGAATTGCCTTATGTCTGTCCCATGCATTCTTGAATTCTCCCACAGTTTTAGACCCCACCTCCTCAGGAAGGCTATTCCATGCATCCACTACCCTCTCTGTGAAAAAATACTTCCTCACATTGCCCCGGAACTGCCCCCCCATCTTTAAATTGTGTCCCCTTGTTCTTGCACGTGTCTTTTTCTGAATGATGCTACCCTCTTGGACTTTGTTGATTCCACTGAGGTACTTAAAAGTTTCTATCATGTCCCCCCTCTCCCTTCTTTTCTCGAGGGTATACATATTAAGCTCCTTTAGTCTGTCCTCGTACGGCTTCTCTTGCAGACCCTGCACCATTTTAGTTGCCCTCCTCTGGACTGCCTCCATCCTGTCTATGTCCTTGCGGAGATGGGGTCTCCAGAACTGGACGCAGTTCTCCGGATGGGGTCTCACCAACTGTCTATACAGAGGGATAACGACTTCCTGTTTTCTGCTGGTGATGCCTCTCCCTATGCATCCCAGTATACCCCCAGCCCTCCCTACTGCCTTTTCACATTGCTTGCTAACCTTAAGGTCATCTGATATGATTACCCCCAGGTCCCTTTCCTTTTTTGTTGTTGTTACTACCTCCCCCCCCATTGTGTAATCTTCCCCTGGGTTCTTGTTTTCCCAGGTGCATTATTTTGCACTTCTTTGCATTGAATCCAAGCTGCCATACTTCTGATCATTCCTCCAACCTTGCCAAGTACCTTCTCATCCTTTCCATGCCTCCTTGTGTATCAACCCTGTTGCAGATCTTTGTGTCATCTGCAAAGAGGCATACTTTTCCTTCCAGTCCCTCTGCAATGTCACTTATAAAGACATTAAAAAGGACTGGACCCAGTACTGCACCCTGTGGTACCCCACTAGTAACCCATCTTTCTTCAGAGTGGACTCCATTTACAATTACCTTCTGTGTCCTGTTGTCCAGCCAATGTTTTACCCAGACTACCACCCTGGAACCCACTTCCAGGCTGGTTAATTTGACTATTAATCTTTTTTGTGGGACTGTGTCAAATGCTTTGCTAAAGTTTAGGTAGGCCATGTCCACAGCCCCTCCCTGGTCTACTACTTTGGTCACCCACTCAAAGAAATCTGTTAGAGTAGTCTGACTTTTATTAAAAAGAGTAGTCAGTGGTTTCACTAGTCCCCCTTAATTGTTTTAGAATTCTGGGGTGAATTCCATCAGGACCCATTGCTTTGTCCACCTTCAGTTTTAGGAGTTCTTGCAGAACCCTTTCTTCTGTGAAAGGGCTGGGATCAACCCCCCTATCAAGAGTGCTTCTGTTAATTGGATTAGGCACTTCCCCCTCCTCTTTTTGAATACTGAGCAGAAATATTCATTCAATATCCCTGCTTTTTCACTGTCCCCCTCTGCCCACCCACCGTTCATTCTATTCAGCCTCACTATCCCTCCCTTTGTCTTTCTATGCTTTCTGATGTACCTATAAAAGGTTTTATCCCCCTTCTTAACCGAGTTGGCTATCTTTTCCTCAGTTTGGGCCTTTGCTATTCTGACTTCCCTCCCTGCTTCCTTCTGCCTTAACTGGTACAGCTCTCTGTCCTGCTCCTTCTGTGTTTCCTTATACTTCCTGAATGCTATTTTTTTCTCCCTGACTTTCACAGCCACCTCTTTTGAGAACCATAGTGGCTTTTTCTTTCATTTTGATTTGTTTATTTGCTTCACACAAAGTCTTGTTGCCTCTGTGATGGCAGTTTTGATGATTCCCCTTTGTTGCTCCACACCTCCTACTAGCCTGTTTTGCTAGTGCTTTTCTGAGGCACTCTCCCATCTTGCCAAAGTCAGCCCTCCTGAAGTCCAGCACCCTCACTTTTGTATGGCTTGACTCTGTAGCTGAGTTTAACATGAACCACACTGTTTGATGGTCACTTGTTCCCAGAAGGCAACCAACTTCTAGATCTGAGATCCTCTCACTGCCCCCATTTGAGAGTATGAGGTCTAAGATTGCTCCCTCAGGAGTGGGTTCTGAAACTAGCTGTCTGAGGCCTGCCACCTGTAGGGCATCGAGAATGGCCCTGCTCTAGGACGTGGCTGCAACAAATGTGCTTCAGTTAACATCTGGCATATTCAGGTCTCCCATCACCAGTATCTCCCCTTTCTCTGCCATCCTAAGAATGCCTTCTATCATATCCTTGTCCATTCCCTCCCCCTGACACTGGGCTCTGTACACAACCCCTGTGCAGATTGTGGTGCCCTTTCCAGTCTCCAAGGTGATCCACAGTGCCTGTTCTCCTCCCCTCCCTGTTTACTCTTTTGTTCAGTTGCTTTTATCCCTTCCTTTACATAGAGAGCTACTCCTCCCCCTCTTCTCTCCTGCCTGTCTCTCCTGTAGGTTATGTACCCCGGTATGTTAATATCCCAGTCATGGTTCTCTGTGTACCATGTTTCTGTGACTGCTACGATATCCAGGAATCCCTCTTCCATCAAGGCCACCATTTCAGGGAGCTTGTTGCCCAGACTATGGGCATTGGTATTCATTGCCCTCCATTTCCTGATGGCCTTACTCCTTTTTGCACCATCCCTGTCCTTCTTGCCTTTGTCACTTTCCCCATTTACCCCTGCCCTTCTCCCTATCAACATCTCTGTCTTGGTGTTTACCTCACTTACTGCCCTGACTTTTTTTGGGGGGGGCTAGGATTTCCCTGTTCCTTTCCAGTACCTCCCTCCTGGCTAGTTTTAATGTTTGCTAATGAAGCATTTAAACCTAACACCTAGGATCCTGGTTCCCCTCCTTGACAGATGCGGCCCATCTTGCCAGTATAGGCCTGCATCACTCCAGGTGGATCCCCAGTCCCCAATGAAGCCAAATCCCTGAGCTCTGCACCAGTTTTTCAACCACTGATTGAATCCCATGGTGTAGAGCATCCTAGCCTCACATATGCCACAGACAGGCAGCACCTCTGAGAAGGTTACCATGCATGCTACTTGTCTAAGGCCCCTCCCCAACTCCACAAACTCTTCCTGCACTGCTCTGATCCCTTTCTTAGCCAGGTCATTTGTCCCTAGGTGGACAACGGCATCCAGCTCTCTCCCCTGTGCAGCTGCTCTGGCGATCCTGAGGAATCACTCCCTGTCCCTCCAAACCATGGCACCAGGCAGGCACCTTACCTCCCTCTCCCCTTCCTCCTCCAGTTCTACCTTCCTAACAATTGACCTCACACAGGCTATAGAGCAATGATCACTTAGGTCATTGAAGAAGACACTGGAGTGAGAAACTAAATGTGGTTTATTTGCTAGAATTAAATCTAATAAGGTACTGTGGGCTGGATTTTTAATATTTGGATGAGTAGCTTTCACTATGAGCTGTGTAAGACCACAAATGTCTTTTAAAGGTTTAGAGCTCGGTGAAAACCAATCAAGGTTGAGGTCACCCATAATAATCGTCTCCCAGGACAGCGTGTCCAAGATGTTGTACAGATGTTTTATCACCTTGAGCCCTGCTGAGGGGGTCCTGTAACAACCAATAATAAAGAGATTAAACAAAGGTGAAAGTTGAACCTTTATTTGAAGACTTGCAAACTCCTTAGACATAGTAGTAGAGTCAATTTGTAAGGCCGTGAATTTATCCTGAATTTAGACTGTGACTCCCTCTCCCCCCAGTATGTCTGTCTGCTGTAAAGTCATTGTAGGAGGGAAGGTTAATTTTATGATATGGGTTAGAAGGCCTAAGCCATGTTTCAGAGATCACAACAACATCTGGTTTAGAATGGCAAATCCAAGACTGTATAACGTCAAACTTTCTTAACAGGCTACATGAGTTTATGTGAATTAAGCTCATCCCCTTTAATTGAACCAGCTCTGAAAGAGCAGAGATAGGGGAAATAGGGCTCAGGTTTAATTCAGTGTTGCCCAAGCATATAAGCAACAAGAGCAGGAGTTTTTTGAGTGCACTTAGAATAACCCGAGCAGCCAAAAATGACCCCTTTTGAAGTAGTTCGAGGCATGCAATGAAGAACATGTAGGGTGAGGGGTAGGGGGACCTAACAATGCAAATAGGAGCACCCTAACCATGAAGGCATTAGAAGCCCCATAAGGTGGTAACATCAAAACTTGAATTGAGAAGGACCTATAATAAATGTGAAGAGTACCGTGGTAGGGAACAAAGCTGCATAAGAATGTCCACATGAGTAGCTAGAACTGTCATAATTGTCAAGGGCCAAGGTTAGTACAGACTGTAACTTTTAGTGGAGTCAGCAAGTGTAAGCTCTGCTCGATGATCCAGGGTGCCAGGGAACAGACCAACTAGACATACTATAAGAAACAAAAGGTCCCTCATTTTGGGAGCCTGGAGAAACTGGAAGCAGCAGTGAGGGGTAAGGACAACAATTTCGGAAGCAGACTAGAACTAAGTTGCCCCCTTAAGGCTGAAGCCTAGCCCCTATGTCTACCAATAGGAATTTAGCCATACTAAAGAAGTGGGGAAGCAACTATCTTTAATAAGTGACAGGGTGGTGGCATGGGAGCAGGAGAAAATACAAGTTAAATAATAAAACAGCAGATCAGAAAGGGATTCCAGAGCTCAGTAAGCTAAAGAGGAGAAACAGATAATGGGGAGCAAGCTAGTGGAGCTGGTGGCCAATGGAGAGCTGGAACTGAGCGGCAGGGGCCAATCAGAGTTGCAGCTTCCAGTCCCAGTCCTTGGTAAAAGTGTACCTGAGAGATGGGCTTGGTGGGTGGGTTGGCAGGAAGGCAGTGGCTGCCAGCTGGCTTTCCAACCATGGCCGAAGAGTACCAGTGGGACCTCGGTCAAGGGCTTACCTAAAAGGAGAGAGAGAAGTCAGGAGATTAGAATAAAAAGAATGCGAAACAAAAGGGCTAAGTGCTAAATCAGAGGGCAGAAAGGAGAACAAAGGTAGAGTAGATAGCTGGAGGGTGTGTGTGGGCAGGTAACAGAGGCAACTGATGAGTGGATCGTTAGGCTTGGAGCCAGCCGATCAGGCCCAAAAGTTGTTCTGCCACCAGAATACAAAGAAGTGCCAGGTAATTAAATTTAAAAACTTATGGGTATAGTAAGGAAATGAGCTGCAGGAAAAGAAAGAGAGCAAGAAAGAGGAGGCTAAACAGCAGTACAGAACATTCAGAAGTACAGTAATCACAGTTCTCTAAAGCAGCATTTCACAAAACTGTCGATTAAAAATACAAGTTAAATAATAAAACAGCAGAGTAGAAAGAGATTCCAAAGCTCAGTAAGCTGAATAGGAGAAGCAGCCAATGGGGAGCGAGCCAGTGGAGACAGCGGCCGATGAAGAGATGAAACTGAGTGGCAGGGGCCAATCAGAGTTGCAGCTTCAAGTCCCAGTCCTTGGTGAAAGCGTCCCTGAGAAACGGCCTTAGCAGGCAGGTCGGCAGGAAGGAAGTGGTGGCTGGCTGGCTTCCCTGCCATGGCCAAAGAGTACCAGCGGGAGCCCAGACAAGGGCTTGCTTGAGATATGGGCTTGGAGGGTGAGTCGGCAGTAAGGCAGTGGCAGCCAGCTGGCTTCCCAGCCAAGGCTGAGGAGTACCAGCGGGAGCCCAGTCAAGGGCTTGCCCGAGAGATTGTCTTGGCGGGCGTGTTGGCAGGAAGGCAGTGATGGCCAGCTGGCTTCCCAGCCACAGCAGGAGCCCAGTCAAGGGCTTACCTGAGAGATGGGCTTGGTAGGTAGGTTAGTAGGAAGGCAGTGGTGGCTGGCTGGCTTCCCAGCCACAACTGAAGAGTACCAGTGGGAGCCCGGTTGGCTGGCCTAAATCATTCCCAAATGTCTTCTACTACAAAATGCTGGTGAATCTTAGTTAGTTTTTCTGTCACTAATTCCCTCATTTTATCGAAATTTGCCCCTCTGAAATTTAGGACTTCTGTCCTTGACTGGGATTTGACATCCTTCATGGCTATTTTAAACCAAACTGAGTTGTGGTCGCTGTTTGCCAGCAGCACCCCGACTCTGACTGCTTCAACTTTTTCTGAGTTAGTGAGGACCTCATCCAAGAGGTTGTTCTGCCTAGTAGGATTAGTGACTGTGTCAGAAAGCAATCCTGTACAGCTTCTACTACTAATTGACTGCTTAATGATGTAGCCACCAGGATACCTCAGTCCACATCCAGCATGTTAAGGTCCCTCACTACCACTAGTTCTCCTTTTAGTGACATTTCTTTGATTTCCTCCAAAAGCTCCTTATCCTTGTCCTCTGCTTGGTTCAGGTGTCTGTTTACTACCCCGACCTTGATTTTATTTCCTGAGAATGAACTAAGCTGAACTCACAGGGATTCCACTTTTTCTCTAAGGCTCATTTTGTAGGATGTGGCTTCTATCACCTCCTTAAGATAGAGTGCAACCCCCCCCCACACCACTCCTGTCTTTCCTATAGAGCACGAGACCCCAGTTGTTGTCAGTTGCCCAGGTCTCTGTGACTGCCACAAGATCCATACAGGACTCTGCCATCCATGCCTGAAGGTTGCTCATTGTGTTATCCAGGCTTCTTGCATTAATGCACACCCCTGTCCATGAGCCTGTGGCTGAATTGTTGCTTCTTCCACCTGGTAAATTCTTGTGTTTCCCATTATCCTGAACCTTTTTCGGTTCTTCAGTACCTTTTTCTGCCTATTCTGATTGTACCTGTGATGTGATTCAGTATGTCTTGATTGTGGAGGAGCGGCAACTAAGTTCCCATCTTCTAAACTATTGCTGATAGGTTTCCTAGTACCATACTCCCCTTTGCCTAGTTTAAACGTCCGAGATGAACATCAAATTACTGTCCTAATGCAGTCATTCCTTGCCTGTTTAAGTGAAGTCCATCTGGCTTGAATAGTCTTCTATCCCAGAAGTTCCCCCAGTCGCCTTTGACATGGTGACCTTTTTCCTTGCACCATTCCCATAAGCAACTGTTGAAATCCTTGATTTCCTCCTTCCTGATCCTGTTTGTTTCAACATCTTTTCCCCATACTGAAAGGATCTCCAAGAAGGTTATCAAGGCTATCCATACTTCCAGTCACTCCCCCAGCTTTCTGAAGTTTAGCTTGTGTTCCTCCACTGTCTGGTTTCTCTAGATCCTTGTGCCAAGATAGATAAGGATGTTTATTCCTTCATCTGCCTGGTCTATTATCCTCTCAGTTTTTGGGGTGTCTCTCTTGGCCAAGGTGCCGGGGAGGCATCAGACTTTTATCACAGATCCATCCAAACTGGAGGCGTTGGTTCAGGGAGATACAAGACTTTGGCTGGTTGATTGTGATCCTAGGATCTGAAAGAGCCAAAAGGTGCCTTCCAAGGTCTGCAGTAAGAGTTCTCTGGCGGGGTCTATCAGCAGCCAATCATCCAGGTAAGGGAACACGTAGAAATCCTGTCTCTGCCAAGCTGCAGCTTCCACTGTTAGGCACTTGATAAAGACCTGAGGTGCCGAGGTACCAAGAAAAGGTCAAAGGGGATGGCCCTGAACTGAAAGTGGTCCCACCTGGAAGCAGAAGTGGAGGAACCAGCAGTGAACCCAGTGAAGAAGGGTTAACAGCTGTTGAAGGGTAACCATCCTGAAGTGCTTGTACCTTATGTAGAGTTTTAGGGGGCTGAGATCCAGGATCAGCCTCAGGTCCCCTGTTTTCTTGGGGGTGAGGGAGAAGTGGGAGTAGAACCCCTTTCCTCTTTGAGCTGGGGGGATGGGCTTTATGGCCTTTTTGTGCAGGAGCACCTAAATCTCTTCCTGGATGAGGGATATGTGGACCTGCCAATAATGGAAGAGTGAGGGAGGGCTTTCTGAGGTGGCTCTAGAAAATCTAGGGTGTGACCCCATTTGATGACCTGTAGCACCCATTGATCTGAGGTTACTGTATGCCACCCAGTTAGGTATAGGGAGTATCAACTCCTAACCACCTCCCCCAAGGCTTCTGCTGGAGGGGGGTTGGGCAAGGAGTCAGGCAGTGGTACCAGGGGTGGGCAGCTGAGGGTGCTCTGGGGGCCCTGGGGGGGGTTGCTCCAGCTGGCAGACTGGTAGCCTTACTCCTGAAAGGTCCTTTAGACTGTTGGCCTTCGGACAGCTAAAGCAAGGACCTGAAAAAGGTCTGACGCTGGGAAGACCATGGCTGGGAGCAGTACATGGAATGTATCAACCTCAAGGCATTGCCCAGCTCCTGAAGGAGGGAGATGATATCCTGAGCATCTCCCCCAAACAAGAATAAGCAGTGGAAAGGGGCATCCATTATCTTGGCCTGGACATCAGGTGTGAAACCAGAAACCCTGACCCAGGAATGGTGGTGAATGCAGATCCCTGCTGCCACCCCATACCTGAAAGCATCGACAGTGTCATAAACTGCCCTGAGCACATGGGTGTCCACATCTGAATCGAACCTGAGGAGTTGGGCCAACTGCATTTTAGTGGCATCTTCAGGGAGGGTTGAAACCAAATCCCTTGCCTGATCCCAGAGTGCTTTCTGGTACTGTACCATATGGGCAAGATAATTCTGGGCCAGAATGGCTAATGTGGCAGAAGATAGTACATCCTCTTGCCCATTTGTTCCAGCTGGCAAGATTCCTTGTCTGGAAGGTGGGTGCTAAGATGTTTGGGCTTCTTAGTGCGGTCATGAACTGCATTCATGACCACTGAATCTGCCGTGGGGTGCTCACCAAAGAAGGGTTTACCCACTGGTGCATGGTAAAGGTGATTCACCTTCTTGGCTAATGCTGGGGTGGATGAAGGGTGATTCCACACCGTCTTAGTAACATCATC
This sequence comes from Neoceratodus forsteri, assembly GCA_016271365.2. Taxonomy (NCBI): domain Eukaryota; kingdom Metazoa; phylum Chordata; order Ceratodontiformes; family Ceratodontidae; genus Neoceratodus; species Neoceratodus forsteri. The sequence continues at coordinate 393,686,500 of CM028135.1, read as the reverse complement.
ATATGACTCAATCAGAGGAGGGACCACGAAAGGGAGGGTCTCTTTCTTCCAGCAGTAAATCGCCAGGCAACAGCATGCTGGGTCAAGTTCCTCTGTCTCCCAACCCATAAAGGACTGGATATGGCACATCACATCCATAAAGGAGGGATCATCAGTTGGAGACTTAGGGGTCTCCTTGGAGGGCTTCTGCCCATCAGAGGAGCCCCTGGAAAACTACGACAACTGAGGAGAAAGAGAAGGAATCATCCCCCCAAGGATCACCATCTGGGACCTGACATCAAAGGGTGACGGTGATCCATATGCTGGTCCAAGGTGCTCGTGAGACCCCCAGAAGCTGCAGTGGTGTGGGGGTTGCTAGGTCCTTGCCATTTTGGGTCCCGAAGAGGGGGTCCTGGGGAGGAAGAGGAGGGGAGAAGGTGGTCTTGGAGTGTCCTTGTCCTTCATGAAGGCCCACCAGACAGTAAGCAAGGCATTATAATCCACAGGTGGAGGAGAGTTGTACAGTGGAGAAGGATAATGAGAAGGAGAGTACCGGTATGTTGGTGGAGGAGGTGGCATAGGGTACCCTGACATTGGTCCAGCAGGCGCCGGCTGGGGATCCCTGGGAGGGCCAGCGGGCAATGGTTGTGGTGCAGGTTGGGGCGGAGGTGATGATGGTTGAGGCGTCATCGTTGTAGGCATCAGTGTAGCCCAGGCAAAGGCCGGCATCAGTCTGGTGAGGCAGCCTACACAGGACCCAAAGGCAAAGCTGGTGCAGCAGGGGGGAGTTCCCCTGAGGCAGGGGCAGAGGTGTCACCTGCGTGGAAGAAGAGATCAACACTTGCTCTGGGCGATGCCTGGAAGGACTAGCACTGGTCCTGGAGTCGGGAACCGACGAAGGCAATGCCTTGACAGGGGAGGGTGTGATGGGTGAGGACCCACTGCCGGAGGAGCCAACCTGGTCAAGCCACCTGGCTGATGACCTTTGGGAACTAAGGGCCTGAGCATCAGGGGCTTTGAGGCAGGGGATGAAGTCTGCTTCCTCAAAGAGCCGCCACCTGAAATGGAGATGAGAGCAGGTGGCTGCACCACTGGCAGCCTGGAGGGAGTGAGGGCTGCCGAGGAAAGATTGGCTGACCCCCCCACTGGAGAAAGACCCAGAGGCAGAAGCTGGCCTGTGCAGCAACTGTGAGCGAGAGGCTGACTGAGGACATTTCCGGTGCTTGTCCTGGTGTTTATGTTTCCCGCTGGACTTCTTCTCCTTCTGGGAAGAAGACGAAGACAAGGTCCCAGAGGCTAGGGAGGTGGAAGATCTTTTAGACTGAAGCTCCTTCTCTATCACAGCTAATTTCTGTTGAAGCAGGTAGCTTTGAAGGGTCTTCAAGCAGCATATCTGTGTGGCCTGGTTGAAGTCCTAGCACAGCTGGCAGGCCTCAGTGTCATGGTTGGGGACTAAGCAGAGCAGACAGGTGAGTGAAGAAATAAATCAAGGGTAAATGCTAACAAAACGGCAGTTTATTGAAGCAGGCATCCATGGAGGTCCGATGTGCGCAGGTCAACAGCGGGAAAAGAACTGAGGTAGATCTGGGGGACTGCCCTTTTTATAGGATAGGTGGACATCAGCATGCTGACGTCAGCAGGTGCAGTCCCACATGGTAGACTGCCAGCTAGAAGTTTTCCGTGTGGTCCTGGCATCTGACGGCTTCAGTCCTACCATTGCTGCCTGCTGTAAGAGCCCCCTCAAAGTAAGATTTACATTTTCAATCACAAGAATATGGTGTGCATATTTATGGACACAAACAAACAGAGAAGAGAAAGAAATAAGTGCCTCAGCTGGGACTTGAACCCAGGGCACCCAGAATACTGTTCCAGTTGCAATACCAGCTGTGCCACCGAAGGAACTGGAAACTGGGCTGTCCCGGAGCACATTATTCTTTCTGCAATGCACAACCTAGTGCTGCACAGATAATTACATTTTCAGTCACAAGAGTGATGTGTGCATATTTATGGAGTACATAAAAACAGGAAGGAAAGAAAGAAGTAAGTGCTTCAGCTGGGACTTGAACCCAGGCCACCTGGAATACAGTTCTGGTTACACTACCAGCTGCACCACCAAGGCAACTGGGCCATCATGGAGCACATTACTCTTTCTTCAATGCACAACCTGGGGCTGCACAGATCATTACATTTTCAATCACAAGACTGCAGTGTACATATTTATGGAACTTGTACAAATAAAGGAGAGAAGGAAATAAGTGCCTCAGCTGGCACTTTTGTAATTGAAAACGTAATTATCTGTGCAGTCCCAGGTTGTGCACTGGAGAAAGAGTAATGTGCTCTGGGACTGCCCAGTTTCTAGTTGCCTTGGTGGCGCAGCTGGTAGTGCAACTGGAATGGTATTCCTGGTGGCCTGGGTTCAAGTCCCAGCTGAGGCATTTACTTCTTTTTCTCCTCTGTTTTCATGTGTTCCATAAATATGCACACCGCACTCTTGTGATTGAAAATGTAATTATCTGTGCAGCCCAGGTTATGCATGGGAGAAAGAATAATGTGCTCTAGGACAGCCCATTCTCCATTTGCCTTGGTAGTGCAGTTGGTAGTGCAACCAGAACAGTGTTCCAGGTGGCCTGAGTTCAAGTCCCAGATGAGACACTTTCTTCTTTCTCTCCTTTGTTTGTAATAATTCTGCTAAGCACACAACTATACTGGTTAAGGGATCCTTGGCTTTAACCAATACACAATGATAAGCAAGTGTATGCCATGTGCAGCAGAGCTTTTGCTCTGGATGTAGTAAATCTATATACCTTCTATGCATCCTTCATTTTTTCCAGATCCCTAAATTGATGGATTCCTGCTCTGAGTACTTTCGTTCCCATGGACACTGAAGAAGTGAACATTATACAGTTGGTATCCATGGCTTCTGCCTTTCTAGGGGATGCCACAGTGGACAATTTATGAATTTTAGCATGTACCGCTTAGCACATTGTGTCAGCCATGTGGGCTGTATAGCTCAGACATTGTTGCTGAAGGAAAAACTTTTTAACCTGTCTTTTGAAGTTTGTTATTCAGATCTGGCTTGGATGATATCTTAAAATATATCCAAGTTAAGCAGGGAAACCTCCCTGTGTCCATACCTGTCAACCTTCCGTTACTGAAATGAGGGACATGAACAATCAAAATGAGGAACAATGAGGGACACTGACCCTCATAATGAGGGACACATCCTTAAACACTGGAATTGCAAGCTCAGAACACTGTGGAAAAGACTGCATTTGTTTGAACAAAGTTCATATTTGAGTTAACATCTTAGACTATTATGAAGTTCTCCTTCAAAACCTGAAGTTAAAGTGCATGCTCTGTGTCTGCAGCACCTTTTCCATGAGGGACAAATGAGGGGCAGAGCAGTTTTTAAGGGTAAAATAAGGGACGTCCCCTGTAATCAGGGACAGCTGTGAAGTATGCCTGTGTCAATGCAGTAACAGAAAGCAATGTTGATTTCATGGAGTCGTGGAGGCGGGCCACCAGAGGCAGTCTCAAGGTGGTTTTTGTCTCTTTCTGAATTTCTGAAACCAAAGGAATAGGGGTCTATTCCGAATTTAAGGGCCATAGTGACAGACAATCTTTTTCCCCCAGACATAATGGGGGTGCAGGACAAAGAGGAAGTAACACACGATGAAGGTACATGGCTCCATCTCTACCTCTGTTTCTCTTAGAGGAAGACTACAGAAATTTTGTTCGAGATAGGCCCAAGTAACATCAGACTATTGGGTACTACAAATTCTGGCACTAGGATATGCAATAGAATTTGCATCAGTACCCACAAAGAGCTGTTTTCCTGCAATTCCCTGTGTCAAAAGACCCAGTAAAGAGACAGGTGGTGTATCAAACCTTGGATCACCTCACACAGATTGAGACAGTTGTTTCAGTGACCTTCCATGAAGAAGGTCAGGGATTCTATTCAATCTATTTTGTGGTTCCCAAGAAATTGAGAGTAGGGTTCTGTCCAATTCTGGGTCTGAAGCACCTAAATATGTTCGTCTGCCACATGACCTTTAAAATGGAGTCCCTGCAGTAAATCACAAGGGCTTTCCAGCCAGGGTATTATCTAGCATCCATAGACCTGAGAGATGTATATCTTAACATCCCCATTTGACAGTCTCACCAGAAGTTTTCTCAGTCTCACAATTCAGGGATGTTTTTTTTTCAGTATAGGGCACTCCCCATTTTGGTTGGCTCAGCACCAAGGGTGATCTCAAGGTCCCCATAGCCCTTGTGGTACAGCTGAGGCAGGAGGGACATCACATATATCCCTACCTGGAAGACTTACTTATCCAGGCATGACCAGATGGCAAGAAAATCCATGCCCAGGACCCTGGACATACTGAAATGCATGGTGGGGTAGCTCAGTCATGAGAAGAGCTCCCTCAGTCCATCACAGAGTCTGGAACACTTGACTGTGGACCTTAGGATGGCAAGAGGAAAGTTTTCCTCTCTGCAGCCAGAAAGGGGACCTTGAGTTCAGACGTTCAGTGACTGAAAAGTCAGTTGTCAGTTTCTGCCCACAGGCTGCTCCAGATTTGGGACTGATGACTTCAGTGATAGAACTAGTGCTGTGGGCTCGCTTACACAAACACCCCCTTCAGAACAGGGTACTAGCAGCATGGATACTGACCTCGGAGGACTACCAAGTTCTGATACCAACTTATTGGTCACTTTAGTAATCATTGACTTGGTGAGAGAATTACGAGAACCCAAGCAAGAGGTCCCCCTTTCAGGCCCTATCAGAGCTGATTCTGATGACCAGTGTCACCCTGTGAGGCTGGGGCATGGTCCTGGACCAAGTTCTGGTCCAGGGTAACATAGAAACATAGAATTTAATGGCAGATAAGGACCACTTGGCCCACCTAGTCTGCCCATTTCCCTACCTAATGGATAAGCTGCAGATCCTAGTTAACCAACGACCTGCTTCCTCCTACCCCCACTAGGGTATTTGGACTGTGCAGAAACAGCAGCAATAGATAAACATTTTGGAGATAAGGGCAGTATGGTTTTGCCTTTCTCCACTTTTCACAGGCCATAAAAGTAAGACTGGACAATGTCACCACAGTGACGTATATTAACATTCAGGGAGGCACAAGGAGCAAGAAGATGCTAGCAGAGGCAACTGAAGCGCTAATGTGGGCAGATGGGAACCTTCAATCCCTCTCAGCAGTTCATCTGGCAGGAGAGCTGAACATCCAGGCCGATTGGCTGAGTCGAGAGACTACATCTAGGAGAATAGGTGTTGAACTCAGGAGTGTTTGATCTTCTGTGCAGAAGATTTGGTTGGCCTCAGTATGATCTATTTGCCTTCAGTCAAAATGTTCAGGTACTGAAGTTCTTTAGTTGGCGCCAGTGTCCACAGACTGAAGTGGTGGATGCTCTGTCCCAGCTGTCGGTTTCTTCGGGGCATATTTATTCTCTTCTCTGCCACTCCTCCCCAAGGTCATCCACAAAATAAGACACTTGATAGGAAAATGTTCCTTCTCACAGAACCAAAGTGGCCTAAGGGGTCATTTTTTCCTCACACCTAGTGAATCTAGTCTGACACGCACCATCCCACTTCCCTATCTGAGAGGACCTTCTTTCCCAAAGATCATTTCTATATCCAAACATGGAGGCTTTGCAGCTGGTGGCCTTGACTCCAGGGAGGAGCAGATTGTTAAGACAGCAGTGTTCCAGGAAAGTAGTGGATACTATGCTGGTCACTAGGAAAGTCTGTATGACTGCAGCTTATGATCAAATATGGAACATCACTCAGATTGGGACAGAGAGAGCAGTATCAAGCTCTCTAAAGCTATGGTTTTACAGATCTTGGATTTTTTGTAGGCAGGAGTAGACAAAGGGTTGGCCTGAGTACCATGAGAGATCAGGTTGCAGTACTGGGAGCAGCGCTGAGAACTTACATGGTTCCTCTCTGGGGACAAAGTGGGAGGTTATTCTTTTTCTAAGAGTGGTTACTAGGAATAGACCTCTGTTTTGATCGCTGTTACCTCCATGGGACCTAAATCTGGTACTGAATGCTCTGTGTAGAACACTTTTCAAACCTTATTGTCAGTGTCACCGGATTTTTCTTTGTCATGCAAGGCGTGTTTTTCAATTACGATGTGCTCAGACAGAAAAATGTTGTTTTTCCATCCTGTGTTTATACTCCTCTCCAAAGTGACTCCCTTCTGACTGACCCCCCAAACCATCATCACCCGGCTCCTCCAGGGCTTACCTTGCTGCCATCATCCTCTGCCTCAGGACTGTGATGGGGACCCTGCCACCAGTGCGAGGCCAGTGAGGGGTCAGTCTTCATCATGTCACCGAGGTGTTTTTCCCTGTTTTCTCCCTTTATCCCTGAGGTCACGTTAACATGGTCGTGTATGTGTGTGGAGGCGCACATGTGCCCTGAGGTCTGAACTACCCCAATCCTCCCACCCAGCATAGTGCCAACCTCCCACTTGACACTACCATCGAGTTTCCACCTGGTGGTAGTCAAGGGCTGGGAGTGCTACCTCCCCAATCCCTAGTGGCCACTCAATCCTCCCTCAGCCCCCCCTTGGCTGACCTCCAGTGGCCCCAGTGTGTTCCCAAACATGGGTCACTAGCATCGGAGAGGTGAGACGCTAGGCACCTCTTTTCTCTGCACCACTGGGCCAACCCAAGCTGGAACAATTGGAAAATTACAGACATTATCCTACAAGAAACCTTACCTAGTCAACTATAGGAAAAGGAAGTCCTGAGGACAGTTCCATCCCTTGTCTCTAAAATACCTAACATTTGTCATGTATATTAGGAAGTCTGTCTGCCCTCATTCTTCCTGGAGCTGGATTATGCAAAGAAACGTAAGCTGCACAAGTTAGACTTGCGCAGGGCAGTCAGGACAAAGCTCCATGAACTACAGGGTTTAGAACATTTGACAGTTTGTTTTGTTCTTGTCAGAGCAGTGAAGAAGGGCCTAACAGCCCCTAAGGCCACCTTGGAGGGCCTCTGTCGCCAAGGCCTGTGTGGCAGAAAAGAGGAAAGCTGCAGATCTCATCAGGGCTCACTCCACCAGAGCTCTGGCTACTTTCTGGGTGGAGAAAGAAATGGCATTACAGACTGAATGTTCAGACATCCACCAATGTGGCCTTTTAGTCACATAGTTTTTGCAGGCACTAGTTAGCAGATAGTCTTTTTTCAACTGTATAAGTTATATATATATATAGGATAATTTTCTCCCCACCCAATTGGGGAAATGGGTACTGCTTGTTGGAACCATACTATATTAATTGCCCATTGACAATATGGAGTGCTACAGAAAGAAGAAATGTCTTCATGCTTACCACAATTTCCTTTTCTGTTAGTTCCAACATTGTCAGTGAGGCCTCTCCTGAGAGTCTTTAGCTCCTACTAGAGAATATTGCCCGATATACATATGGGACATCTGTTTTAAGAGAATTATGGTTTGTATACATTTTTGACATCCAGTTCTGGTCTGTCTGCTAGAGTGACATCGGGCTACAATCTGTTTGGATGATAGGCATGCAGGGTGCCTCTATTTTACAGATTAGAGCTTACACTGTTTTTGCGACTATGCTTTTTGGGGTTTATGCACAAAGCATGGGAGGGCCCACACAGGCTGTGTAGCCAGAGCATGTAGTACACTATCTTGGTGTGGTGCATACTGTAGGATATGCATAGGCGGCATGCACAAACTGTGTGGAGTGCTGCCCGCCCGCGGCTGTCACAGACGAGTGCATTTGCATGGCATGAAGCATGTGTCTGGAAGGACATTGACAAAATAGAGGCAGTCTAGAGAAGGGCAAAGAAGATGGTACATAGTCTGCACCAGAAGCCTTACGAGGAAAGACTTAACAACCTTAATATCTATTTACTGGAGGAAAGAAGGGAGAGGGGAAATATGATAGAGACTTTCAAGTACCTTAGGGGAATAAACAGGGTACAGATGGAAAGCATGTTTCAGAGAAAACCTGCACAAGAACAAGGGGGCATGATATGAGGCTGAAGGGTGGAAGGCTTAGGGGTAATGTTATGAAGTACTTTTTCTCTGAAAGGGTTGCAGAGTCATGAAACAGCCTTCCAGCAGAAGTTGTGGGTGTGAAAACAATATGAGGGTTCAAGAGTGCATGGGATAGACATAAGGGTACCCTGCAGATGTCAATAATAAAAGAAAAAATCCAGCACTCCAAACTTCGAAAAATACAGTGAGAATATTTTATTAAATACAAAACATTTATTGGTTTAAAATGCAATTCTTACAAAAAAAAGTAAATGATAGTTAGCACATAATGTGAAATAAATGCTTTTAAGCTCTCGCACTCCTAGCCAACCTCTGTGCTTCGAGGTTATTCTACCCCTTCCTTAGGAGGCATGACCATCCACAATACCTATGTATTTATACAGTGCAATCCATTAATCAATTTATGTATCAATAAATATTAACCCTTGGAATATTTTGAAACACCCAATCAATTCTGGCAATTCTTTCCTTGATATTCCAGCTCTCATTAGTCCCACTGGGCAGGAGATTTTTATTAAAGGAGAATTTCCTAATTTCCTGCCTGCAGAACTGCTGAGGTATCAGAGACAGTAAAAGACAGAATAAACTGATAAAGTGTAAACAGTGCAAATAATGGCATGGAAAAACACATTAATTGATTATACTATGGTGCCATAGTACACTAGACTCTCTTGGATAATGTATTTTCAATCACACACTTAACAATATGTCTTTGTAAATACACGATACATGTATCCATACAGTCAGAAAATCAAACAGTTTTTCCATAATCAGTCAACTTCTGATATGTGACTGCCATTCCATTTGATCACTGAAGCCATGTGGTCTTAAGGTTTTAAATGTGAAAATCCACATGGATTCCTTTTTGTCAAGTGCAAGACACCTATCCCCTCCACTTAATCTATATGGAACATGATCTATGCCTGAATACAGCACACGATGTTCAAAAATATTGTCCATTTCAGAGTGACGTTTACAAATGGGGTAGGAAATGGGTGTTTACTCACCTGGTAAAGGTGATTGTGTTAGTTAATAATAATAATAATAATTTTATTTATAAAGCGCCTTTCAGTGTATCAAGGCGCTGAACATTTTAAGATCATAAATTCAAATTTCACATACAAATCTTCAAAACGTATAAAAATGTACCATAATAACATCAGATATTAAAACATAATAAATTATAATAAAAATACAGTCATACTAAAATTAGCTTAATTATCCAAGAAGGCCATTTGCCATAAGTATGTTTTCAAATCTTTCTTAAATATCTCCACGGAGGTGCACTCCCGTAACTGGTGTGGTAGATAATTCCAAAGAGTGGGTGCAGTGTGAGAGAATGCTGTGCAGCCTGAAGATTTTAGACTCACTCTTGGAGTCTCTAACAACCCCACATCAGCCGAGCGGAGTGAGCGGCCAGGGCAATAAGGCACCAGAAGGTCTTTCAGATAGGTCGGACCCTGATGGTGAAGGGCTTTAAAAGTCAACAAAATGACTTTAAAGGTGATCCGCCACCGTATAGGAAGCCAGTGCAGTTCGCGCAGCACCGGAGTAATATGACAGGACCTACTTGTCCCAGTCAAAACCCGTGCTGTAGCATTCTTCACCAGCTGTAGGAGATGGATTTCTACCCCAGAAAGCCCAAAGTAAAGGGCATTGCAGTAGTCTAAGCGCGAGGACACAAAGGCGTGGACCAATGTTGACAAAGAGACGGAACAAGGTGCCTAACCCTGGCAATATTTCTAAGATGGTAAAAGGAGGTCCTGACAACAGCCGACACTTGAGATTGAAGAGACAGCCTGTTGTCTAGGACAACCCCAAGGTTACACAACCGTTCAGAGGTCAGGAGTGACACGCCGCAAGAAAAATTTCAGAAGGTGCGCCAATATGCGACCTCTCGATCTGACCACCCGGGTCCACCTCCAAAACCTCTGTCTTCTCCGAGTTCAACTTTAGCCAACTAGAATACATCCAACCTTGGAGTTCCACCAGACAGTTGTTAAACACCAAGAGAGCTCCATCCTGGTCGGGTGCAAAAGACAGGTATAGCTGGGTATCACCTGCATAGCAGTGAAACCTTAGCCCATACCATCTTATAATGTCTCCGAGGGGCAGCATATACACTGCAAATAACATGGGTGACAGCACAGAACCCTGAGGTACTCCACACAACAAAGAGATGGGGCCAGAGGAAAAGATCCCTGACACAACTCTTTGTGATCTCCCAGTGAGGAATGAAGTGAACCATTGTAAAACGGTTCCCGACATTCCACAAATTTGCCTCTGACGTACTAACAACACCATGTGATCCACAGTGTCAAAAGCTGATGAGAGATCAAGGAGAACCAGAATGGAACATCTTCTGATCCCCCGCCCTCAGAAGATCATCAAGCACCCGAACCAGCGCAGTCTTGGTGCTATGACTTTTACGGAAACCAGATTGGAAGGATTCATAGATACTATGAATGGTTAAATGGTCGTCGAACTGGGCTGCCACAACCTTCTCAATAACCTTCCCAATAAAGGGAAGGTTAGAGATAGGTCTGTAGTTTGAGAAACAGTCTGGGTCCAAGGAAGCTTTCTTCAAGAGAGGTGTCACCACCGCCTCTTTCAGGGAGCTAGGAAACTCACCTGACTCCAAGGAGCACCAGACTATTTGCACCAGGACTGGACCAATGATGTCGGAACAACCCAAAACTAGGGAAGTCGGTCCAGGGTCCAAACCACTTACTTGTGGGATGCACACTATGGATGATCCTCATAATATCCAAGAACTCAGGTCGACAAAAGGAACTCCAAGAGAACTGAGGCACTGTGATCTCGCACTGTTCTACAACATCAACCTTAGAGGTTGCCGGACACAAGTCCGCCCTGATGTCAGCCACTTTAGTTGCAAAGTAATGAGCGAGCTCCTCGCACTCTACTTGCGAAAAGGCTTTTCAAACTTGCAGAAAGGCTGGGTTGCGCAGTCTGTCTACAGTTCGAAACAGCTGAACCGGTCGATTCTGAGCAACTGCAATCTCCCTGGACAGGAATTCTTCCTTCCTTCTTACGGGTGACTGCAGATTGATAGATAGAGTAATGTTCTATCAATCTAAGGCGGTCAGCTTCAAGGGGCGGACTTGCACCAACAACACTCTAACCTTCTCCCCTGTCTCTGCATCTCCCTCAGTGTCCCATCAAACCAAGGGGACCTGGGGTGAAGGGATAAGGGGCGCTCATGAACAGGAGCAATAAGATCCAGGGCAACCATGATGGCATCATTATAGGCCAACACCAGTGCCTCTGGATTACAGCTCACCAACACGGGGGATGATAGGTCAAGGACCGCCGCTAGGCCTTGTGAAGTAATATTCCATAATGGGCGGTACCTGACCATCTCCACAGGGGAAGGCCTTCTAAGGGGGGTGCAAAAATTGAACCTCACGGTATAGTGGTCAGACCAGGTGACTGGTTCCACCCACACGTCGGATGCATCAATCCCTAGAAGGAAGACTAAGTCCTGAGAGTGTCCAGATTTATGCGTAGCAGTGGAAACTACCTGTGTAAGGCCCAAAGAGGACATTAATTGGAGGAAATGATTACCAAATTGTGAGAGTTCATTGTCGACCCAGGCATTGAAGTCACCCAGAACCATCAATCTGGGTGACTTAAATGACATGTTGACAAGGAAGTCTGCTACTTCCTGTAAGAAGCGTTTCCCATCTCCAGGTGGACAGTAGATGAGAATGATTCGAACACCTACACCTGCTACAACTGTACACTCGAAGGACTCAGCCTCACCTACTACTATATTCATGAGCCCCAATTCAGTCTTAAAACAGACTGCAACCCCCCTCCCCTGTGGTCTAATCTCGGGTGGTATATCACCAAGTACCCGGCCGGAGTCATGGCCTCCACTATAGGGCCTGAATTTTCATCCAGCCAGGACTCGGTGATGCAAGCCAGGTCAGCCGAGCCAAAAAGATCGGCAATAATAGCGGTCTTATTCCTAACAGACCTGGCATTGCATAACACCGTCCAAGTTGGACAACATCTGTGACATTCCAGACATTACCTCTTGCGTTCCCAACCCACCTGATAGGCTACCCACCTGATAGGCTAGTGATGCACATGTGACCCAGATCAAATTTCGGAGTACACCCTGGTCCCAGGAGTCCCCTTTCCTCAGTTAGATTCTTCCATAGCTGAAAACAGACAATACAACCTCGGCCAAAAGGGAGAACATTCCTTCCTGTGATTCCCTTACTACAAACCCCTTAACATGAACAGACTGGAGCTCTGAAAATGGATTTTCCACCACCTTAATTTTATTCCCTTTCTGTACAATTCTAGACTCGGCCCCATAGGGTACCGACAGCATCTTTTAGATACATATCACTATAAATTTCAGATACTTAAAGTATGCTAGCGTGTGATATTGCTGCCGTGATCAACCTGAAGGGAGGGCTATGGAGCGTCATGGATGCAACTAACACAATCAACTTTACCAGGTGAGTAAATACCCATTGTATTAGTTGCAATCCATGACACTCCAGACATTACCTTTTGGGTTACTTAATAATAAGCAGTACACCAATCCTTCATGGTGGGACAGGGCAATCAGAAAGCAAGCTGTTGTGGTACACTGTGGATAAGACTTGATTGGCAAATTCAGTTCTTTGTCTATATAGTGACTCAAGTCTGTAATGTCTCCTGAAAGTATATACTGAAGTCCAAGTTGCCACCCTGCAGATGTCCTCCATGGACACGTTAGCTCTTTCCGCCCAGGATGTGGCCACTGCCCTTGTGGAGTGGGCCCTTATCCCCTCTGGTGGAGTGAGGCTCTTAGCTCTGTATGCCTCTTGTATTGTCTTTTATAACCAGCTGGTGATGGTGGTCTTGAACATTGCCATTCCTTGTCTGTGACAATTTGCTATAACAAAGAGTCTTTCTGATCAACTAATCAGTTGTGTCTAAGTGATATTATGTTTTACCGTGCTACCTACATCCAGGGGATGGTGAGCCCTTATTTGTCCCTGCGGTGGCTGACTGTAAAAAGTTGGCAGTTCCACGGGTTGTTCCCTATGGAATGTGGACATGACCTTGGGGAGAAAGGCTGGAACAGTTTTCAAGAACACCCCTTCTGCTGTGAAGATGGTGTACAGCTCTTTACAAGAGAGCACTCCTAACTCGCTAATCCAGCACGTGGAGCAAATGGCCACCAGGAAGCAGGTTTTTAGACCCAACCAGTAAAGTTATGACTGCTGTGAGGGCTTGAATGGTGCTTCCCCTAGAAACTCCAGTACCAATGGAAGGTCCCAAGGGGCCACTGGTGCTTGAGAGTGCTGCCTAATGGCTTCCGCAGCTCTGAGGAATCTGATGGAGTCTGGATGGGCTCTGGGCTGTGTAGACCCCACGTTTCCTCTGGCTGCTCCTATGGCAGACAGCTGGACTCTTAGCGAAGAGGGGGATACCCCTTTGTCCAGTCCCTGTTGTAAGAATAGCAGTATCAAGGACATGACAGCCTGTAGCAGATCAATGTGTTCCGCCTTGCACCATCTTGTAAAAATGTTCCATTGCCTACCGTAGGTAGTCATGGTAGATGATTTTCTGGACTGCAGAATGGTTGAGATAACATATTCATGATACCCAGCGGTTAACAATCTTTGCCTCTCAGGAGCCAAGCCGATAACTTTAGGGTGTGGGGTGCTGGGTGCGTCATTGGACCTTGTGACAGCATATCCATTCGGAATGGGAGGGCCCATCTGTCCAGACTCATGGCTACTGCTGAGGCAAACCATGCCCTCTGTGGCCAGTATGGGGTGACCAGGATAATCAGCCTCCGAGACAGTCTGATCTTTGTTAGCACATGCAGGATCAGGGGAATTGGTGGGAAGACATAGGAAAGATCCTGATCCCATGCCTGGGATAAGGTATCTGCTCCTAGAGACTGCCTCTCCTTGAATCTGGAGAAGTAATCGGTGACTTGGGCGTTCGACTTGGATGCCATTAGATTGATGGGAATGCTGCCACACCTGTTCTGAATCAAATTGAACAGGTCTGGGTGCAGCTGCCACTCCCCTGGGTGCACTTGCTGTCTGCTGAGCCAGTCTGCCCTGATGTTCAGCTTGCCTGCCAGATGGATGGCCTGAATGTGGGACAGATTTGCCTGGGCCCAGTTTAGCACTTTGGCTGCTTTCCTGCTCATTGCCTTGCTGCGGTTTCCCCCTTGCTTGGCTATGTACATCACTGTGACCTTGTTGTCAGACTTTATTAGGACTGATTTTCTGAGGATGTTTTCCCGGAAAACTTTTAGAGCATGAAGGACCGCCCTCATCTCCAGGATGTTGATAGGCAGCCTGGACTCCATCGTTGTCCACTGGCCTTGAGCAGAGTGTGCGCCCATGCATGCTCCCCAGCCTGACAGGCTAGCATCAGTCTCCAGTGACACCTGATGTGACAACTCTAGTGGGGCACCCCTCAGGAGATGTGGGTGATGTATCCACCATCTCAAGGATTCCCTGACCGAGTGTGGTAGGACTACCTGTGTTGAGGTTGTCCTCCGAAGGGGAACCTTGCTGCAGAATGCAATTCTGTAAAGGACGCATGTTCCATCTTGCCCATGGGACTAGGTCGATGCACGAAGCCATGCATCCCAGGAACTGAGCCATCTGACCCATCGTTGGTTTGGGGTTGGTGCAAAGGGACCGAACCAGTACGATGTTCATGTCTATTCACTTGCATGATGGCCTCACCGTTCTCTTGGCCATGTTTATCTCTGCGCCAAGGTGCTCTATGATTTGAGAGGGGTGTAAGAAACTCTTGCTCCGATTGACTACCCAGCTGTGCTGTGAAAGGGCCATCAGCACTAGGTCTGTGTCTTTTTGGGATTGTTCGCTGGAGCGTGATCATAGCAGCCAATCGTCCAGGCATGGGACAATGTCCACTCCCTTCTCCCATAACTGCACTGCCAGGATGATGGACACCTTTGTAAACACCCTTGGTGCCAGTGTGAGACCGAAGGGTAGTGCCTGATATTGAAAATGTTGGCCCAGTATGTGAAACCGGAGGAAGTGTTGGTGATTGTGTCTGATAGGAATGTGGGTGTATTCATCCTTCAGGTCCACTGACATGAGGTAATCACCTACCCGGATGCTCCTCAGTGTGGCTCTGAGGGTTTCCATCTTGAACATCGGGATATTTATGAATTTGTTGAGAATTTTAGGTCTAGAATCTGCCTGAGGTCTCCGTTCTTCTTCAGAACTAGGAAGAAGATAGATTAAACCCTGGTGCCCACCTCGTTGTCGGGCACCACTTGGATTGCCCTGTTCTCGAGCAGGTGTCGGAGAACTTCCTGAACCTGGTGGGCTGTGGCCCTTTTCTTTGAGATGGGTGATAGCACCACCCTATCTCTGCAGGGCTTCTTTGAAAACTCTATAGCATATCCCCGAGATATGATCTCTAGGACCCACTTGTCGGTGGTTGTTTGCTGCCAGTGTTGGAGGAACAATGACAGTCTTGCCCCACTGGTGGATATTGGTGTAGTGGGCTGAGGGTGGGTGGGTGGCTGGTGGTAGTCAAAACTGTTCTGGCTTGCTGCTTCTGCCTCTGCCTCCGAATCTGGGATTTCTGCCTCTGAAGGAGGAGATGACACCCTACGTGGGGTTTCTGAAATTACCATAGTGGCTTTTCCCTCGAAAAGAGTTGTTAGTGTATGCTTGCCTTCTGTTCTGTTGGAATTTCCCATTCCCCCAAAACTTATGTCGATTGGATGGTAGGTAAAGGGTTCTCTGCTTGTCCTTTGTAAGGTCTTTCCTTCCTCTTTTTGTTTGAGGACCTCCTTTAAGCCTTCCCCAAAGAGATTGTTTCCCTTCAGGGGTAGATTTTGAAACACAGTATTTGATTCATTGTCCGCTTCCCAGAGTTTTAGCCATAGGGCCTGTCTAGCCCTGTTTGCTAGGGCTCCTGCCTTGGCTTCCAGTTTTAGAGTGTCTACGGCCATGTCCCCCAGGTAATTTGCTGTATCCAGAGTGGATTCTAGAAGTTCTGCCTCTCTGGATTTGGGGTCAGCTTTTTCCAATACTTCTTCCAGCCAGTGGATTTGAGCTCTGGCAGAGTACACTGCTGACACCACTGCTTTGGTTGCCATTCCTCTGATCTTGAACAGTTTTTTTAATATGTCTTCCACTTTCTTATCAGTGGGATCCTTGAACGAAATAGTGCCACACGGCAGCACTGTTTTCTTGCTTAGTGCTGCAATTTGAGGGTCTATGCCAGGTGCTGTGCACCACAGTGTGGCCTTTTCCTGCTGTATCAGATACATCCTGTCCATGTTCCTTTTCTCAGAGAGTCGACCCGGTTCTGAGGATGCCCATTCTTTTGCTATTTTGTCATCAATGGCTGGACAGCTTGGAAAGGTGTGCTTGACCTGATGATTTTGCTGGATCATGGGATCAAGCTTGGACTCTGGCTTTGTAGCTTCTGTGTGAAACCCCATGGTGGATTGGATGACCCTCATTAGCCCTGGAACCAGATCAAAGGAGCAGAGTTTAGATGTCAACGAGGGGCAATCTGATATGATCTCCATGTCATCATCCCACAACTCTGTGTTCTCCACATCTTCTGGAGCATCCCCGTGGTCCTCGTCTGCTGGAATGGGGGGAGCCGTGTCCTTGTCGATGCCGGATGAGTAATGGGTTGAGCGGGGTTAGGCACTGGCGTGGGCGTTGGTAGAGGCCTAGCCTTAGTTAGCGACTCCAACTTCTCCATGACCTTAAGCATGAAGTTCTGCTGACTCTCCATCATGGTGACCATTGTTTGCTGGGTCTGGATGAGGAGGGCCCCCGGATCCATCCAGGATGATGTGCTCGGTACCTGAGTACCGAGGTCTGTGCTGGGAGCCTGCTCCACCACTAACTCCTCATCAAAGTGTTCGCAGGCGGGGCATCGTGGACCCGGGTTGTGCGGCAGGAGGGTGACACTACAGGAAGTGCATTTCTTTGCCTTCACCATCTGGGGATGAGAGAAGGACAGAGAGGAAGAGAAATAGAAGGAGCACATATCCAAAGGAAGTTTCCTGCATTGGTATCAGATTATGAGAGATGCAGGGCATTGTGGCTCATTAGCAATTCTAGCAAATGTTTGTACACAGATGAGAGAGAGAGAAAAATGTTCTCATATAAATATAAAACCCTGGCGTTCCAGTGATCCAAGTCATTGCTCCCATTGAAAAGGAATTTTTTTGTAAATAATGAATAATCTGCCCCTTTAATAGCCTAACACACTTTGAGACAAGCGAAACAAGTTATGTCATTTGTCCAAAGGATCAAAGGTGGAGAAACAGGAACAATTGCAGCGATATTAGGAAGCATGGTTTTGCTAAGCAAAATGGTGGCTATGCTTTTTCAGACTAAATGGTGGCTAACCCCCCCTAGTGAAGGAAGGTCTCCCCACCTAATATGGTGGCCCAGGGAAGAGAAAGCCATCCTACTAAAATGGTGGCTGAATCCACTGCTAGAGGCCCCTACTATATTTTGTTCTATTCCTTTTCTCCATTCAAAGCATGATATTTTGGAATAATAGAAATTGAGCTCGAGATCTGTGAGCAACCTAGACATGTGCTACAAGGAGTGCATGGATCCCATAGAACGCCAGCAGGCCACTGCTACGAGGTGCCTGCAGCGTTAAGAAGAAAAAAAGGTTTGCTGCTGAGGAAACTGCAGCTTTACTGAGTGGTCGTTATAATGGGGACTGCCTCGGGAGATTCCTTGTTGCTGCCACTTAGTCTGCTAGTTAGGGGACTTTGTAAGCGTTGCCTTAAAGCCCCACGTGGCCTCCGCTAGAGAGAAGAGAACACAGGAGCGGCGATCAGCATTGTTGCTGCTCAGGCCCCAAGAATTCCACTTGGGAGGGGGAGACTGGAGCTGCAAGCACTTCTCGATGTGCGCGATCACCAGAATAAAAGAATTTGTCCCATCAAACCATTGCCAGAGTGCCCCAAAGGATCCCGCTTGTGAGGGGGAGACTGGGGCTGCAAGCGTTTCTTTAATTCAATCAAATGAGTGGCCCATGCAACCACAAGCATTCCACTTGGGACAGGCAGACCAGAAGCTGCAGGGTGTTGGAGAGCTGCACGGTAATTTTGAATCCCTGATTAGAGCGAGGAGAGCACCACGGGGGATCACGCTTTGCACTTGTGTTAAGCTGTACAGTGACTGGAGCTGACACAGTAATACTTAATTAAACTGATGGATTTCAAAGTGTTTAGCTATGCATTTTACAGCTCTAGCAATTAAAAAAAATGGCTGATTAGCGATCCCTGGGCAAAACACACAGAAAAGTAGGCTTCTAGATATAAACTCAAATGGATTCACAACCTACAGCATTGAACACACTACCATTTAAAACAGGAAAAAAATGAAGGGCATTACTAAGACCTAACAGACATAGGTCAACAAATTAATTAGTCCCACAACTTAAAAGCCAAAAATACAGACCACAGAACTAGGTCTTTTGAATAGTATGTGCACTAAGAACTTCTTTTAACAATGCATTCCAAACAATTAAAACCTTGAGGAGATTACACAGGCTTTTGGCCTACCTTAGTTAATTAGCTGAACAGGGACTCCTGGTGTGCTGATAGCCTCTCAGATGCAAAGGTTGAACTGGGGAAAGGGGACTCCTGGGATCAGGGTGTACTGCGAAATTTGATCTGGGTCACATGTGCATCACTAGCCTATCAGGTGGGTAGCCTATCATGTGGGTTGGGAACCCAAGAGGTAACGTCTGGAGTGTCATGGATTGCAACTAACACAGTGTCCAGTCTTTGAACAGCCCTGTAGTGCTCCTGTATCCTCTCCTTTAGAGTTCTAGTGGTCTGTCCTATATATATCTTTCCACAGGAGCACCAGAAGGCATAGACTACAAATTTTATGGTGCAAGTACTAGAGTGATTAATTTTAAACAATACGGGGGTTCAAGAGTGCATGGGATAGACATAAGGGTGCCCTGGAGATGTGTAGAGTGGGAGAGCAGCAGATCAAATAGGATCTGGTCCTGCAGCAGTGAATAGGGAAATGGGCAGACTAGGTGGGACGTATGGTCCTTATCTGCCGACAGATTCTATGATTCTATGTTTATGTGGAGGGTGCGGGTCTGTACAGTGCACCACACACACCCCCAGACATGCATGCATGACTGCAGCAATGTCAGGAATGTGCGTGGGACCATACATGCAACACTACGCTAGGGTTAGGGCTGTTGTAAACCCCTGTGCACAGGCTGAGATGGCACAGTAGGGGTGAACCCAGAACATAGGCAGGGCCGCATGATGCATGCCCCTGCAACACAGCAGCCAACAGACAACACAGCACAGGAGCCAGGTGGCCAGGCATGCCCCCACCACACAAACCTTACCTGGTATGCCAGAACGTGGCTGGCCCATGGTCTGGTGGTAGGGACACTTACCACCATACCACCCAAACGATCCTGAAAGCAGGGATGCCTCTGTAAGGGCCCTGATACAGACCTTTGCTCCTCATACAAGGAAAGTGCACTTGACTGCACAGTGGGGGGGGGGTGTAAGCCCCTATGACTGGCACACAGGAAGGATACAGACATGTTTGTGCCTCAGAATATACAGCCCAAACCAGTCCCCTAAATCCGCTAGCCCTATGGCTAACGAATACCTGTTGTACAATGTGCCCCTGACTATGGGTCGGTGTCCCTGAGTGCAACATGCCAGTACCCTGTAAAATGAGTCAATAGGATGTGAAGCATGCACACCACACAGATCTGTCCAGCTGGACACCATGTGGTGCCAGCTAGAATAATGGCATGGACATAAGTTATCAATATAGCAAATGTTTACCACCGGTGTCTGATACATGAAATCAAGAGCCCTGTGGCCCTGTTCTCAGTCCTTCCCCTCTGATGAATCACCCGATGAAGTCAGAGACATGCTCCTGGTAAGCAGTTGCATTGCCAGGACCAGGCAACAGAGTGGGTCCATGTACTTCTGAAACAAGAGAAACAGACAGGAAAGGCGGGATATGAGTAACCTGCCCATGATGTGCCACTACCACCTATACACCACATGCACACTATAAAACTCCTACCTTGGAGGGCTCCTCCACCACCCACAGCTCCCTGACCTCATCTTTGTAGTAGATATCCAGGGATCCATCTCTGAAGGGCAGGATCTCTGGGATCTTTTGACACCACCTCCTTCTCTTAGCAACCACAGGTGCAAACTCTCCTGGGCCTAACTCTCTCTACTCGAGGGTCATGCGGACAGACTTCCGGCTGAATGCCTGTGTGGACACAACAATAGGCAAACCATGAGCCAGTAGTACCATGCCACAATTCCGCCCACACTCCACCTCCATGCAGCCGTGTACTCATCTCCACTGGTCCATAGCCTCCCACACATTGTCCTCCTCCTGGGCATCTTGATCTGTGAGTGCAGCCTTTGTCCAAAATTTCTGGGGGTACTCCCCCATGTGCCCCCCAGCTGCTGCAGTGCTCACTGCTGCCTCTGCCATAATGCTCACAATAATGGATGTTGCCACACTGCAGACACCCTGTCATGCCAAGCCACACACCAGCGTGCATAGGAACAGCCCCCATAAAGTACCATAGAGTGGACCAGTGGTGCTAGATGGTACAAACAAGCCACCTTGCCAAGCTGTATGTGTCTGCCACAATATGACTTGTATGTCAGTGCTTACCTGTGCACCATGTGCCCAGAACCACTGCTGATAGCCCTTCTGCTGGATGAGGAGCTGGCACTGGTATGGCAGCATGAAGCGCACTCCCAGCCAAGGGTATTCCACAACAGACTACTAGTTTATTGCCTCTGGGACACACACTGCATACAGTGGTTCCGGCTGGACCATGCAACCATCACACACCTGTGTGACATGGTAAGGCCACACGTCGCACCCCACACCAGACAGTCCAGGGCAATGATCATGGAAACAAAGGTGTTGTGTGCACTGACATATTATGCCACAGGCTCCTTTTAGAGGGTGGTGGGGAGGTGTGAGCTAATTGTCTGTGTCCCATGCCCTGCACCATGCAATAAATGCCCTGCTACACCATGTGCAGGCACACATTACCTTCCCAACCACACTGGCAGATATTCAAACCACAAAAGAGGGGTTCTATTGCATGCATTGCATGCTGAACATGATCGGCTCCATAGACTGCACCCATGTTGCGATCGTGGCCTCCTCAGTGGAGGAGGAGGTAAACTGCAATCACAAGAGGTTCCACAGCATCAACTGGCAGGCCATATTCACTGTGGTTGCTATCATCATCATAAATGTTTGCACAAAATACCCAGGCTTATGCCATGACGCCTATATCTTTGACTGGTCTGGCATGGGTGCCCGCCTTGCTGAATGTAGAGGCGTGGATGGTTGGTTGCTTGTTAGGTACAACAGAGGGGGCCTGCGGCATCTGCCAGTATCTCCACACACACTAACACTGACACTCATCTTCCTTGGCGACAGCAAATACCCACTATGACCATACCTACCGACTCTGTACCTGGAGCTCCAGGGGTAGGTGGAAGAGGCATTCAACGTGGTGCACAAGAGGACACGGTCAGTGATGGAATTCATGATTGGCAGGCTGAAGATGTCATTTTAGTGCCTGGATCTCACAAGTGGCACAATGATGCCCACCCCCAGGAAGGCTTGCAGAGTGTACACTGTCTGTGCCATGCTGCACAACATCTATGAATGATGCCAACTGCCCTTGCCATGTGATGTACCTAAGGATATGCCACCTTGTGATGACAATGGCTCAGCATGTGGGATGGAGGTGAAGTTGCTGTCAGGCCATGCAGTGCAGCTTGAGATGACACAGGGTACATTCAGCCTGAAGCTGTGTGGCTCAGGTGGCAACGTGATGACATACCTTTCTGAGTGTACCTGTACCAGGTATGGCATCAGTGAGTGTGCATGGTGCATGTGCTGCCTGGGTGGCATGCTGCTGGTCCTCTTCTCTTTGGGTGAATGCATGCATTGCATGTGTGTGGTCACATGTGCATGGCTGGTACATATGTGTGGTGTGTGCGGTCATGAGTGGTACATGGGAGTTACATATGTGGGGTGTGTGCAATAATGTGTGGTGCATGTGGGGTACATATGTGGGGTGTGGGTGGTTGTGTGTGGTGCATGGAGGATTCACATGTGGGTGAGCAGGTGCATATGTGGTGCATGTGTGGTGCTTGGTGAACTTATGCTGTGCACATCATGTGGTGTGGTGTGCTTGTCAGACTTGGACAGTGGTGTGCAGGTAGTGGTGTACTGTGTGCCACTCTGGTGATGGTCACAGTGCATAGGCGATCCTCACATCATGGTGGCATGGTCACATCCTCTCATTCCATGTTTCAGCTCCTGTGCCTAGATGTCTTCCTGGTGTTCAGCCTCCTGCACCTCTGGTTGCCCATGGTGGTCTTCCTCTCACCGGACTGCGTCCAGTCTGGGGTCCCTCCTTGCACCATGTGTGTCTGCCATTCCCTGTGTGATGCTGTCCCCCTCCTCAATTGTTTGGACACCTTGTGGGCCACAGTTGCTGCACACATAGGTGTCATGCATCTCGTTAGTTTCTCCAGGATGTCACTGATCCTGTTGATGCCCCTGTGCATGCCCCTTACCTCCTCTATGAGGTCAAGTAGTGCCTCTGTAGTATCCTGCTGTGCTGCTAGGTGGTCATGATCCAGCTACCATAGGCCATGGTAGTATACCTGTAGCACACCCAGTGACGACTTCTGCCTGGTGAGCTGTGGAGACCATCTGGATGGCCACTCGTCACCGCTGTCATGGCCATGTCTTGAAGCCATTTGCTCCTCAGTGGTGCACTGCTCATCACCTGTGCATGCTGATGGTTACACCAGGGCATTGCCTTGGTGTGGCAAGGCATGCACTGGGGTGTCCATTGCCATGTACTCGTCTGTGTGCACCAGCAGGTCCTGGGGTACTGAAGGGGCACAGGTGTGCTGTGGTGTGTCAGCACAAGTCTGTTGGTCAGCTCTGTCTGCTGTTCTCTCTGTGATGTACACAACCCTCACAGTGTTGACATGGTGTGCCTCACTGTCCTCCACCAGTGTCCTGGCCTGTAACAGCTGTCGGCCTGTGGGTGACAGGGTGGATGGTTACTACCAACAGTGCAACATCCCTGTGGGACATGATCCTGGTATGGTGCACTGTTCATGCTACCTACCACCCATGGGTGCCTACTCCCTCAGCAGCTCCACCAGTGCGGTGTTCCCTCATGGTCCTGTGGTATATTAAGATATGTCTGCGGATTGCAACAGAGGGTGGTTACCATTGGTACTGTGGCTTTCATGTCTCCCTATCCTGTATATAATGCCACACACACCTACAAGGGTGTCCACACCCATGTCCTCACAGTGGCAGACCACATCGGATTATGGCTTTTGCCACGACCCTCCCAATGGGGGTCAGGTAGAGTTCCTTTGCTGGAGGTCCACCACCCATGCCTGACTGTGCGCATCTGGCGGCCTCCAGAATATACTTCACAGCAGACAGGAGGACATGACAATTGTGCTTTATGGCACTCAGTGTGCATGCATCCAGCTTTGTGGCATTGACTGCTGCCTGTATGTTCAGCCACAGGAGTGCCTTGGTTTTGGCAGGGACCTTCAGTGTGTCCACCCCATGCAGTTTTTTATTTAGTTGTTTAACCAGGTATAGCACACTAAGGAACTAGAAGGGGGCAGGATCAGATCTACAGTACAGTAGCTTCTTGTTTTACATTGTTTTTCATGGATTCTACTTGGTAGAATGTTTATTTTCTTTCTTACTACTAAGGGGCTAGCAGGGTATTGTTTGGGGCTGTTGGAATTTTGAAACCTGTTTTGGTAGCTAAAAGTGGGCTCATTTGTTTGGTTTACGGTGTGGCAGGCTGCATTTGTAGAGGCCTATTTCTTCTCTTTTAAACATAATTGGTGTAATTTAACTGGTCTGTTTCTTTGAATTGGAGACCTATATCTTCTAATTCCAAACCTATTTTGATGTGTTGTTGGTGAAGCTGTTTGAATTGGTGTCCTGTTTGTTTGGGTAGCAAACCTATGTTGGGGGCTTTGAGTAGAATTGCTTCATTGTTGCTGGCTTCACTAGCTACACAGTTTTGAGCGGGGGAAGGGTGCTAATTGTCTGACTAGAGGCCTCAGCTACCTGATTGTTTCTGGAAGACTTGGGCTGGTCGCACCCACCCAAACCCCTCACCCCACCCACCCCTGGTCAATATTATTTCCTTTATACTAGGGGTTCTGACATCACTTCCTCAAACAGGCAAAGGATTTGCACCTGTCATAACAGAAGCAGACATCCAGGAAAGGAACTGCAGCAAGTGAAGAGGTGACTGCTCTCTCAGTGGAAGGGAAGTAAATGCAAATCTAGGCGTTTTCATTATTACTACTTCACATTGTTATTGCATTGGGTAAAGGAGGAGTAGGAGTTGAAGAAGGTTGTGCAATGGCTAAAGTATTTTTGAGTGTGGATAGGAATATAAAAAGCAGTTGCTCAACATATCTAAACATGCAACAAAGGAAGTAAGGGAAATAAAGAATGTTTTGCACTGATAGAGGGGGAGAGTGGAGACTTGGTGGGAGTGTTTGGTATCCTGCATCTGGAATGGTGGGGGGTCTCTGGTGGGCAACGACAGCAATGGGTAGGGTGGTAGGCTGCAACAACTGCGGTGCACCAATCTTTCTAAACATTGCCTGGAGAGTGGGAGGATGTTTAGTGTGCAACCACATAGAAAAACTTAGAAAGGAGATTGAAGGTCTGCAGGAGGAACTAAGACAGGCAAGGCAGATTGGGGGTGGGTTTAGCCCAATACTGGAGGGAGGAAGAAGGAGAGATGAGGGAGGGCAATTTAAGCCAACAGTGGTGAGGAGAGGGTCAGAAGAAGGGAAGCAGAGACAAAGGGGCCCAGGCCAGGAAGAACGATTGCCGGGGAAACCTGGTCAGGAGACAAAAGTCAAATGGAAGGAGGCAATAGGGACTTGTGAGGGGAGGCGAAGAAGTGGCAAAAGTCGTGGAGTGGAAAGGAGAGAACAGGTTACTATGCAGAGAGAGGAGCAGGCATTTGTGAAGGATCTTCAGAAAATAGTTTGCACTGCTAGAGAGGAAGAAGGTGGAGGAGGGAAGTGATGAAATTAGAGGAGTAATTGATAAATGCCTGGACCAAACTGGAGCGGGGAAAGTTCTGCTGGAGAACTGCAAATAGGGTAAAAGGGTGTAATAATGCAGGAGGAAGAAGAGGAGCTGGAAATGAGGGAGGGAGATGAAAGGAAGCAAGCAGGAGTAAGAGTGTGGAATCTTAGTGCTGGGGACTCAATACTAAGAGGAGTTAGGTGGGGTAGCAAGGCAGAGAGGCATAGTCGCATTTGGGTGGAGGCCATGCCAGGAATGACAGTGGAAAGGGTGGGACAGTCTGTTCTGAAATATGCTAGAAGGGTAGGGACAAGCCTCATTTAATTATATATCTTGGACAAACGACCTGGCTGACAAGACAGTGGATATAGTCCAGAGGAAGTTTGAGGAACTAGCACATTATGTGAGGGGCAGGAAGATCAGTAACTTTTTCCGAGATACTTCCGGTGCCAAAGGCAAGCACAACAAGAAAGCTGAGGATAGAGGAATTTAACAGATGGCTAAGAACCTGGTGTTGTGCTAAAGGGTATGGGCTGTTGGGGGGGGAGGGACCTGGGAGGACAGTAGTCTCTATGCCAAGGACAGACTACAATTGAGTGAGGAGGGAAAGAAAGTGTTGAAACAGAGGATGGAAGAATATATAGAGGAAGTTGGGAGTTTAAACTAGGAGTGGGGGGTGGCAGCTGGGGAAGAGATATGCAGAGACCACAGGTTGGGAAATCATATGAGCTTACCCCCCATAACAGTGACAAAGGACAAATGGCAAGTACTATTGGTGATGCTAGGAAAGGAGGGCAGGATGGGAGGAGGGGGAAAGGGTGGAAGGTGGTTACCCTTAATGCTAGGATCCTTGGGAGGAAACTGCAGAGTTGCAGGTTCTCATGGCAGAGGGAGAGGTGGACATTGCAGCCATCACGGAAACATGGGCCACCCAATATAATGACTGGGACCTGTCTGTACCAGGGCACAGATTATTTCGTAGGGACAGGGTGACTGGGAAAGGAGGGGGTGGCACTATATGTGAAGGAAGGACTGAAGTGTGTAAGGGAGAAGGGAGGAGGGTAGTACAGAGTCACTTTGGGTGTAAATCCAGGATTCCAAGAATAGGATTCTTAGAATGGGAGTAGTGTACAGGCCACCATCTCAGATGGAGGAGTTAGACAGGGAACTAGCGGGACAGATCAGGAGGACCTCAGAGAAGGGTAGTGTGGTGATTGTGGGGGACTTCAACATGCCAGGAGTGGACTGGAGCACCCCAACAACCAGGAACAGAAGGGAGCAGGTACTGCTGGATGCCTTCCAGGACAGCTTCCTGCTGCAACTGGTCAGTGAACCAACCAGGTTAGGGAATACCCTTGACCTTGTGCTGGCAAATGGGGACTTTGTGAGAGAACTTACAGTGGAGGAACCGCTGTCAGGGAGTGACCACCACTCAGTATGGCTCACATTGGATATGGGCAAGGAAGGAGTGGAATCTGGCACAAGAGTGCTGGACTTCAGGATGGCCGACTTTGGGAGGATGGGGGAAGTGGTAAAAGGGTACCTGGCCAGAATTCAATCTAGTATGGATACTAACCAGAGATGGGAGCTCATAAAGCTGGGGATAGTGGAGGCAACCAAAACCTGCTGCAAAGCCCAGAGCAAGAAGGCTAGGGCTAAGAAACCGAGCTGGTTGAGCAAGGAGGTCATGGAAAAGGTAAGGAGGAAAAGAGCTGCCTTTAGGAAGTACAAGAAAACAGGGAGGGGGGAGGACAGAGAGGAGTACTTGACAGAATCGAAGGAGGTGACAAGGGCAGTAAGGGGAGCCAAAGCATCTACGGAACTCAGGCTGGCACAAGGCATTAAGAAGGGGGAGAAGGACTTCTTTAAGTACATCAGGGAGAAAAGGAGCTGTAAGGACCACATAGTAAGGATTAGGAAGGAGGGGGGTTGGGTGGAAGCAGGGTACGATAAGGCGGAAGCACTAAATGAGTACT
The DNA here is from genome assembly GCA_016271365.2 of Neoceratodus forsteri. Lineage (NCBI taxonomy): Eukaryota > Metazoa > Chordata > Ceratodontiformes > Ceratodontidae > Neoceratodus > Neoceratodus forsteri. The sequence goes on along the minus strand of CM028135.1, from coordinate 393,659,324 downwards.
TCTGCTCAGTATTTACTAAAGAGAAGAGGGGGGTGACACCCAAGATGGGAGAAATGGCAGACGGGGGGGAAGTGGTGACAGATGGGGAAATCATGGAGGGCAGAGTTCGAGAGGGTTTGAAGGCACTGAGGGTGGACAGGGCGCCAGGCCCAGATGGCATCCACCCCAGGGTACTGAAGGAGCTGGCAGAGGTCCTTGCAGGACCTTTGGCAGACCTATTTAATGCCTCACTACATTCAGGGTGTGTACCTCAGGACTGGAGGATGGCTCATGTGGTGCCCCTCCACAAGAGTGGTCCCAAGGATGAACCGGGAACTACAGATCAGTGAGCCTCACATCCATCGTGGGTAAGCTAATGGAGACTATCCTGAAGGAGAGGCTGGTGGCCTCCCAGAGGCCAAAGGACTACAGGACAGCAGACAGCATGGCTTCATACATGGCCGATCCTGCCAAACCAACCTGGTCGAGTTCTGTATGACTGGGTAACTAGGCAACTGGACAGGGGACATGCAGTGGATGTACTGTATCTGGACTTCAGTAAGGCATTTGACCCAGTGCCACATGGAAGGCTGGGAAGGAGTTAGTAGGCACAGGGCAGGTGCAATGCTGGTGAGATGGGTAGGAAACTGGCTGCAGGGAGGCAACAGAGGGTGGTGGTGGGTGGGGGCTCTCACACCAAGGGCAGTGACGAGGTGGTGTCCCACAGGCTCAGTGTTGGGACCAGTGTTGTCTGGGATATTCATTGCAGACATATCATTGGGACATCAAGAGCAAGATCAGTCTGTTTGCTGATGATACCAAGGTTGGCGCGGTGGTGGATGACCTAGGGGATGGCAGGGGTTGCAGGATGATCTGGCAAAGCTTGAAACATGGTCAGACACCTGGCAACTGGGCTTTAATGTCAAAAAGTGCAAGGTGATGCATTTTGGGATGAAGAACCCAAGGAGGACTTACCAGCTAGGGGGAGTGCAGCTAGCCCAGACAGAGGAGGAGAAGGATCTGGGTGTGCTCATCACAGGGTCAATGAACAACTCGGCACAGTGTAGGAAGGCAGCTGCAAAGGCCAACAAAATGCTGGGTTGTATTGCAAGGGTATATCCTCGAGGAGGGAGGAGGTGATTCTGCCACTGTATAGGTCATTAATTAGACCACACCTGAGTACTGTGCAGTACTGGCGCGTCCGTGATCTGAAGAGGGACATTGGGTTACTGGAGGAGTGCAGTGCAGGGCGACAAAGATGATCAAGGGTCTGGGGACTTATCATACTAGAGGAGGTTGAAGGAGTTGAACATGTACTCACTGGAGGAGAGGAGAGACGGGGGACATGATTGAAACCTTTAAATACATGAAAGGAATAAACAAGACAGGTACAGAGGGGCTGTTCAAAGTAAGGGAGAGGAGGGCCACCAGGGGCCATGATATGAGACTGGAGCAAGGAAGGTTCAGGAGGGAGATGAGGAGACACTTTTTTACAGAGAGGGTGGTGGCTGGGTGGAATGCGTTACCTGCAGAAGTGGAATGCAGTAGAACAGTGGACTGCTTCAAACGAGGATGGGACAGGACAAGGGGGAAGGTTAATGAAGGGGAAGGGTGGAAGGGAGGGGCAGCTGCAGAATAAGGGGTGCTAGCTGCACATTCTAGCAGACTTGATAGACCTCTAGGCCTTTATCTGCTGGCAAATTTCGTATGTTCGTATGTTCGTAAGCTGAAAGCTTTTTTACAGGAGCAACCTGGGAGCACAAGGAGGTTGAGTGACTTGCTCAGGGTCACACAGTATGCAAGTGGAAGCTGTGGGATTCAAACCCAGGTCTGGTCTGCTGGATGTCACCAGATTTGCAGCTCAGAGCCTTAGACCACTGCGCTTTACTGCCTCAAGTTCCAACAGTTCCTACAGTTCCAAGTAGTGTGCCCGATGGTCAGTTACCATAGCAGCCACCTGTGGGCCGGTGAAATTGGATGACCTGGGCTGTCCAGTGCTCATCGACAGGCCAGATGGCACAGTGTCCATGTGACCGTGCCCCTCCACTTGTGGGTCCTGGCTGATGGATGTATTCAGTGCAGCTATCATGCCTCCCCGGGGTGTGCCGTTGCCTTCACCCTCCATGCTGGCATTCACTTCTGTTGGTGCACACAGCAGTGTGATTGTCCATGTATGGTCCATATATGGTGGGGTCACAGGGCATGGTTGTGTTCCTGGGCTGCACCTGCCCTGCCTCTGAGTGGCTCTGTATGCATCTGCAGCTGCCGCCCCCATTTTGGCTGCGTGTGCACCTGTGGATATGCATATGGGCATGCAATGCCGTCTTGCATGGCGCGTATGTGCACACCACTGCTAAGTCTCCTTTGAATGCATTTCACACACCTTCATGCATAGGGCCCATTATTGTTTATATTATGAGTGTTATACACTTTTAACTTGGATGAACTGGGACTTAACCTGTGGATTTTTCAGCTGTTTCAACTGCTTTGCATGTGTAAGTCAAACTTTTTTTTCTATTAATAAAGAGTTGAGTATTTATCTACAAAAAGTCTGTGGTTAAATGGAGCTGAGTTAGCTGTACTCTGACCTTTAGCAGGTGCCAGTCCCCACTAACTGCTCTTGCAACATTTATTTTGACCTGGTACTGCACACCCTAGTTGTGGTCCTATCCCTCCGTTGCTGGACTTTTATGTTAACAACTTTGCCAATTGCATCATTTGTTTCATGACGAAGGCTACTCATTATCATAAGTGCAGTGTAACAATCCAGATGAGACAAGCAGCCTTACGGCATAAAATGTGAGGTAAGACATTGCAGATTGCCTTTTTTCTTAAGTCAAAGCCTTTTCTACATGTGACATATTGGTTTTCATCAAAATGGGAATCGTATCGGAATTGTTTGTGCACTGCAAGGCCAGTAGGTGACTAGATGGTCCTTGCTATGTGGAATGTTCAGTTGTCTAGGATTCTGTGCAGTTCTTCAGCTTTGGGCTGTACCATTCCCCAGTGGGGTTGCACATTGCCCATTTGTATTAATTACCCATTGACAATGTTGAAGCTAAGAGAAAAGGAAATTACAGTAAGTATGAAGAAATTTCTTTAAAAATAGTGTTTTTCTTTTTTTTTTCTTGTGCTCCACCCAGGCCCCACAGAGCCCCACTCCTTCAGGCTCCCACGCTTGTCCCCTCTGCCCACCAAACTCAACATTCTCTGCTGTCACTTACCTCCAAGCTCCCCAAGATCATCTGACAGCCCTTGTGTTCTGATTTATCCTTGCCAGGGAGCACCTCCCCCACTGCCACCAGGGAGAAAGTGCTTCTGACATCAGGGGTGGCTGTCTGGCGGGGTATGAACAGCATGCCGGTTGGTCAGTGTCATTGGGGGAACTCGCAGAGGGCACTTCAAGATGAACTATTTTCCTGTTTTCTCCCTTCCCTCCACCCCCCCACCACAAGATGGCTGCACATCACAGCATCCTGGGAAGGATACATGACGGCACATTGTCGCCTACATTGCCAAGTGCACCTCCATCAGCCTAACGACAGGAGCCACTCAAGGAGCAGATCAGGCCATGCTCTCCTTCTTGAAGAGGAGAGCATCCATTCATCCTATTCCTTTCCAATGGTCTCCACTCCAGTTGTCCCAGGTGTGGGGCAAGAACACAGGTTGCCAGCATGCTGAGTGGGTGCTTTAATAGTGTTTTTCTAGGTGTAGGTGTACATTTAAAAAAACAATTTCTGTTAGTTTGTATTGTGGTCAATTGTGGGTGCTCTAGGGTTGTGCACATGTGCAAACTTTGTGTATGGTATGTCGTTCATATCCCCCTTCCCTACATGGTATAAAGTAAAATTTGCTCCATTTTATTTCTTTTTCTGCAACCTTTTCAGTCTTTTTTTTTAACAGAGTTGGTTGCTCTCTGTTGGTTCTCATGCTTGAGCTCTTGAGTAACTGCTTCCCCACATTCCTCATCTGGCAATCTCCATTGTTCAAAGAAACACATATTCATTTTACAGAACAGTTTCTAGATGATGTTCAATAACTGCCAGTACCCACAGTTTGCTTCAGAAATACGATCTCACTCTTGTCCTGCTTCCTGAACATGCTCATGGGCCTGCTTCCCAGTGGCCTCACAGTTTTTAAATGGTCCTCTGTAAAGCAGCATTAAAAAAAAAAGAACAAAAGAAGACTGCTTACTTTGTCGCTCTCTCTCTCTCACACAATTTTTCCATCAAACATGCTGTTTCACTTCTCAAAGGCATAGCAGTCAAAAGTAAAAAAAAAAAAAAAACTGTGCCTGCCAAACTGTAGTAGCATGTTGCCTGAGTTTGAGTTAATGTTACAGTCAGTAGTCATTCTTTGAATGAAGCTGAGTGTCTACTAATTACTAACAAGAAGTAATTATTTTTAAGGCTGCAGTGGGCATAGCCCTGCAGACCTCTTGCTATGAAAAAAGGACTCTGCGCATTCCTTCCAACTGAACAACATGTTAGAGTTGCACCACAGTTGCCATTCTACTCATTGTCTCCATTGGAAGTAGCACAGCACTATTTTTGCTCTTTCAGTGGTCATGACTGAACACAGCACACACTGCCATGGCCACCAAACTGTATTGCACATGCATGACCACTAGCGCAAGCACATTATGGTGCAGTGACCATCTTGAAAATGGCAGAATGTGCTATGTTCCACCATGACCACTGATTTTTTTCTTCTTAAATTAAAGATATCCCCCCACCCAACCATCCCTCTCATCACTCACCACCCCCAGAAATATATCAGTGACATTGAGGGTGCCCAATCCATCAGAGTCACAATGCTGATTTTTTCCCCTTTTTACATTAAAGATACCCCCACCACCCGACCCTCCCTGTCAGCATCCACCCCCCCCAGGAAACAAAACAATGACACTGGGTGGTGTCCAATCCACCAGTGTTGCAATGAGGAATCCTCATTTTTTTGTTTGTTTTCAGTGACCACCCCCACTACCATGCATGTGTGGTTATTTCTTTTCTTTTTTTATGTATATATTTTTCACCACCTGCCCACCCGACCCTCCCTCTCAACACCCTCCACCCCAACCCCCCAACCAAAACATAACAGTGACACCGGGGGTTCCAAATCCCCCAGTGTTGCGATAAGGAATCCTAGGAGTGTTTTTTGTCTAAACCCTGTAAAAAGAAAAAGGTCCTTAGATGGCTTTTGTGGCTGTAACTGCCACCCACTTGACCCTCCCACTCAGCACCCACCACCCACACCCCTCAAGCCCTTTCTTACCCACCAATCTGGGGTCCAATGCCATAATCCTTTCTGAACCACAGACACATCTTCACTCTTGAAAGCCAGACTGTGAACTGAAGAAACAGACATGTGGTTCAACGTATTTCAATGGTGTTTTGAACTTAATGGCATAACTTGGTAATTTTTGCATATTTTTGGCACAAATTTTCAACATGCCTTTTTTGGGACTCTGCCTCATGAACAATTGCACTGACATTAGGCAAATCTGTTCCAAAAGGTGATTTTTGTGGTCCCTGCACAAAAATTACATATATCTAGAGAAAAAAAAAATCAGGAAAAACCAGAGCATATTGAACAGTGCAGGCATTACAATCAAAGTCACAATTAATGGTACAGTGGGCAGGTTAATTACAATTACACCAACAAGAGAAGCAGTACATATTACACAGTATAATCAGATGTCAAGTATCTGTACCCCAAATTTACAACATAGCCATATCTTTACAGCACCTCATGAATGTGACACCTGTCATTTTTCGAGATCCTAGCAAAAATGTTTTTTTACGTCCCGAAAGGTGATTTTGCAGTCCCTGCAAGAAAACACCTTTCGGGCAAGAGTTGAAAATTCTTTCTGTCCTTGTCCATGAGGTTGGGTTATAAGAAGGCAATGTTGAAAATTTGTTGTAAAAATATTAAAAAACAAAAACATTTTATGAGACTATGTTCAATTTTGGAAATGCAGTCATAACTTTGGTAAGTTTCAGTATTTTTACTCCAAATTTACAACATAGCCATATCTTTACAGCACTTCATGGATGTAACAGCTGTCATTTTTCAAATCCTGGCCAAAATGTTTTTTCACATCCCAAAAGGTGATTTTGCGGTCCCTGCACAAAATCACCTCTAGGCCAGGAGTTGAACATTTTCTCTGCCCTTCTTTATGAGGCAGTGTCATAACAAGGCTATGATGAAAAATTGGTGTACAAATGTTACAAAACAACAAATTTATGAGCCTACATTACATATTGCTAAAGCAGGCTTTTAACTTTGGTCATTTTCAATATTTTTACCCCAGCTTCCTCGGACACAGTGCTGTCAGCTCTGGGCAGAATTTATTTTTTTAACTGAAACTTGGTGAGTCTGAGTGGATGGGGAGTTCAGGTTAATGCAGCAGCCAGCAGCAATTGGCAAAATGAAGTTCAGGCAACACTTAATGGGGCTCAGACTACAGCAGAGAGGATAATGAAACCATAATTTGTGCTGTGGGTTGAGGTGGGAAGAGAAGTACACCTTTGGTTTATTGGTTGTTAAGATGAACTGGAGTGTGAGCAGATTGAAGAAGGGATGCAATGAGTGATGCTGGGGCACCCTGACAGTTGTGGGCAAAGTGTTAGCAGAAGGGCATAGGTATTCATAGGGCATTAAAAGTCTTCAGGCAGGACTTTCTTTTGACTTGAGATGCTGAACACAGACTTTGTACTGATGGAATAAGATCTATGTTAGTCAGATTTCAGGGTTTTGGCCATTAAATTCACAGTGCCAATCAGCATGCCCAGGCAGCTGTTCAGCTTATCTCCTTGGGGGTCAGTACTTATCCAAACATCCTCATACAGACTTTTCATTCTCATAGTGCTTTGTTCCTTCAAGTACATCTGGGCACTTACTAGTTGCTTAATAAATCTGCAGAAAGTTAGGTCTGGATGGTGGGTCTGCAAGTCCTTGAGAGTGGTTTCTTCTTTTTCCAAACCTTCAGGCTGTATCTCTCATCTCCTTTTGGGAAGTAAGTGTATAGAGACATTTTATTTAATTGATCTTTTGGGTCTTCAATCCTGAGGCACATTTCATCTACACAGACTTTGTCCCTATGGCACCTCTAGGGATGGAACCCTCCTCAAGAGAGTTCTTGTATATTCATAACACCCCCACAATGGTGGTATAATATTCCTTGTAGCAGGTACATGAACAGCACACACTACACCTGCTTTGCACAAGCTGCACAAGCACAGAATCAATTCTTTTTTTTTTTTATTTATTGTATAATGCTTTTTCTTTCCAGAATCAGGTATGTGGGCATTCAACCTGTTCCTGCTTCTCCCCATCGGTGTCTTCCTCCCTCGTCCACTGGGCTTAAATCCCCCATGGTATTCTGCCCATGGTGGGGCCAGATGAGGGCCATCCTCCTCCCTCTTATTTAGAAATCCGGAATTGCCCAGGGACTGGGTGGTGACACAGGCCAACCGACAGCGAGAAGGGCATAATTAAGTTCACTTGTCTCCATTTTCCATTTTTCTCCCCCATCCCTTGACTGCAGTAACATGTAAGTGCATGTGTCTGTCGGCACACATGTACTATGGAACCAAGGTCCCACCTTTGAGTCACTCGCTGCCAGCATTACCACTGGGACTCCATCTGGTGGCTTTAAAAGGCAGAGATGACATCCTACCCCTTCCCAGGAGAGTAGACTAGTCCCTTTAATGCTCTATTTCCCCCCACCTCTGACCAACCCCAGCAACCTGAATACATTCCTGAACCTGGCTTGCCAGCATGGCAGCAGGTGAGGTGCAAGTGCTCTGCCTTCCACATCACTGGTCTGGCTTCACAACAGCCCTTCTAATATACATCACACATTCTCTCCTGCACAGTATAAATGTACTTAAGTCCAATATCAATAATCCTTATCAGCCATACCATCTATGTTGCTTAAATAATTTCTCAGAAATCACCCGATTCACCAGTGAATTATTATTATTTTTTTTAATTTAAAGTTTTATTAGGTTTATCATTGAATGAACATTACAGGTACATTGTCAAGAGCTGTTAGTTGGATAACAAAAACAACAACAATACACATGAATAATAATATTATCCTCCCCAACCCCCTTAGAGTGTGCCCTCAAAAACACTATGGCGTCCTAAGCTTACCGACATATATTAAGGTAGCAACGAAAGAGTCAGAGGATATACAGACATGCTAAGATAGATACAATGCATATAATTTGTCCCACTTTTTGTCAAAAAGCCTAATTTTGTTACGAGTGCTGGTGATTAGACGTTCAGTTTGGAAGTATAAGGTGATTTCCTTTAACCATTCATTTTAGGAAATAACCAGCTGGTCCATCCAGTGCCTGAGGACCAGCCTCTTGACTGCCATTGATATAGTAGCCATGTGGAATCTTCTCTCCTTGATATTATTGTTGGAATAAGAACACAGAATACAAATTTTGACAGTAAACAGCCCATCAAGCCCTAGCATAGGGTCTAATCTGGTTTGTATCATTTGACAGAGGGGGCAATTTTTTCGCAGGACCATAAGATGTGCAGAAGATTCCCTTCTTCCTTACTACACCTGGAGCAAACAGGGGAAGGAAGACGACCCATTTTGGCTAGTTTTACCAATGTGTAATACATATTGTTAAGAATATGATATTGGGTGAGCCTAAGTTTGTCCTGGATATTGTAAGTGTAGAGTTCTTTCCATATTTGTGCCCAGTTGAGGGAGTTGTCAGGTAATAAAGAATCCCAGGCTTTGGAACCAGTCAAGGTATCAGGGTGGGAAATGGACAAAAGATGCGAATACATACAGAAGATTCCATGAGGCACATTGGCCAATTCTGAAAATCGAGTTGACACAGGGTGTACAGCCAGAGGTTTAGGCCTTGTTCCGAAAAGTTGTTCTAATTAGTGCCTCAATTGAAAGACTTATGTGATTTATCTATGTTGAATTTTACAAGGATATCAGGAGAGGAAAGAAGAGTCTTGGCTGTAGAAATCAGTAACCATGGCATCCCGTACGTGAGGAAGCCCTCCCTGAGAGATAGAGTCTTACCCCCAATCTTGATAACTGGGTTAGAGAATATTGGTTGAGACGGGTCCTTGGAGAGCGGGATCTTCAAAGAGGAACAGAACTGAGAAAAGACTATAATGGAGGTTCCAATTGCTGAGTCCCTGATAGGAACCAGCAGGGTTTTCCATGGCAAGTAAAGTATATTAAAGGGAAGAAGATTCTGTTGTTGTATAATTTGATTCTCTATTTGCAACCAGTGGGGAGTATAGACACTGTCAGGTACAGAAAGCCACTGACTATATTTAGAGAAATGGCTAGCCCAATAGTAAAAAAGAAGATTTGAGAGACTGATCCCTCCTGACTCTTTAGGAAGACTCAGTTTAAGGAAGGAGCGACTGCAGGATTTTTGGATAGAAGAGAGTGGACATGTTGGAAGAAGGAAAGGGGAAGCCATATGTTCAGCATGTTCAAGGGATAAAAAAGCCTGAGGAGGATGTTCATTTTGATGAAGCTAATACAACCCCATGAGGATAATGGGACAGACTCCCATCTCTGAAGGTCTTGTTGGATGCTGGTCACCAGGTCATCTAGATTCAGTTTTTTAACAATAGAAGGGTCAGTCGATAGCAATATGCCTAAGTATCTTATAGAATTAGCAGACTATTTCATGCCAAATTGAATAAAATCCACCTTGTTAGTGAGGTGGTTAAGAGGAAAAATTTCAGTCTTATTAAGATTTAACTTCTAATTCAAGAGGAGACTTAACTGGGATATCACCTGTAAGGTACAAGCAAGTGAGGTTGAAGGCTGGTCTAAGTGCAGTAAGATGTCATCAGCATATACAGAAATAGTATATTCAGTACCACCTATCAGAATTCCACGTATTTGGGGTGGGGGGGTGGACTTAAGATATCTAAGAAGAGGTTCCAGATATGGATTGAAGAGAAAGGGTGACAGAGGGCAGCCTTGTCTGGTGCCTGTAAAGAGGGAAAAATGAGAGGAGAAAACCCCATTGCAATAAATCCTGGCTGAGGGAGACGAGTAGATCACTTTAAGCCAGGATAGAAATGTTGAAGGGAAGCCCATTTTCTGCAGGGTTGACCAAAGAAAACACCAATCTACCCTGTCAAAGGCCTTCTCTATATCAAGAGATACGAGAGCCATGGAGGAGTGAGAGGATTGGGCTACGTGAAGGATATGATCTATTTTACATAGGTGGTCTGCTGAGGATCTGTCTGGGACAAACCCTACTTGCTCAGGCTGAGTAGAGGGTTCCATACCCTTCTTATTCGGGTAGCAAGGATTTTAGTGAGAATCTTGATGTCACTATTCAGGAGAGAGATAGGTCTGTAGCTAGAGGGATGGGAGGGGTTCTTGTTCAGCTTGAGGAGAAGAACGATAGTAGCTTCCAAAAGTGAAGAGTCAAGAGAGTCAGATTTCAGGATATAAGTATATAAGCGGAGCAGAAGAGGGGATAACTCTTTAGAAAAGGACTTATAAAAACTAGAGGGGAAGCCATCTGGACCTGGTGCTTTAACTAAGGCCAGGCCATAGATAGCTTCTTCTATCTCAGCAAGAGTAATTGGAGAAGAGAGAGTTAGCTGGTGGTGATCAGGGAGAGTTGGTAAAGTTAGGGCATCTAGGTAGGCATCTACTTCTTCAGTGGTTGGAGGTGAAGTGATCTTATTGTACAGCTGGCGAAAGTAAACTTCAAAAACTTAGGCTATCTCTCTAGGGAGGGTTTTATTTGAGCAGTCTGGGGCTGTAATAGAGGGAATCAATCTGGAGCCTTCTAGCTTCCGTAAACAGAGAACTAAAAGTCTCCTAGCTTTTTCTCCCTGGTCTACATATCTTGATTTCATTTTTAAGATGGCATATTCAGCGCTGTCTCACATAAGATCAGAGTATTTATTTCTTAATGCGAGCAAGGCCTCAAAAGAATCAGGTGAAGAAGAGGAAGAGAGGGATACCTCTAATGACCTAATTTGTGATAGGAGAGATAAGGCCTGGGTGTCTCGCAAAGTTTTCTTTCTGAAGGCAAGTCTCAGTTGAATTTGGTAAAGGTTTGAATAAGAGATTGGATAGTGGAAGTGATGAATTCATCTTTCAGGAGTTGGGTGTTCAGCTTCCAGGTGGTATCCTTGTGAATGTTGGAGTCAGGAGATAGCTCTATCCAAGCCACTGAATGGTCGGAGAGAATTATTGGTTCAATACCCACATTACAAAGACCAGAAAGAAGGGGAAGACTGATCAATATATAATAAAGGCAGGACCAGGACTGGTGAATAACGGAACAGAAGGTGTAGAGGTGAAGGGAGGGGTTAAGGATTCGCCATGGGTCATATAGACCCAGCATCTCCACGAGGTCACTCAAGGCCCTCTGGGTAGGGGTGAGAGGTTTAGGTGGGAGGTAGGTCCTATCCAAGTCCTACTTAGGTGAAATATTCCAATCCCATCCTAGGATTAGTTGGGTAGGTAGAAAGGTTGTCAGTTTGCTCACGAGGTCCATGAGAAACTGGGTGTCCCCCCCTACTGGTCCATATACACTGCCCAGTACAACTTCTTTGTGGTCCAGAAGGCATTTGACTAAAATGTATCTTCCATTTGGATCTACAATAGAGAGGTTCACTTGGAAGAGAACACTTCCCAAAATTAGGATGGCTGCCCCCCGGCTCGAGGATGAGTCACCGGTTGCAAAAACTTGAGTCACGCCCTGCCAGCGAAGCCAGGTGATCTCTTGAGCCAAGAGATGAGTCTCCTAGAGGAATATAATATGAGTCTTTAGAAGGGCACAGTGTTTCAAAATTTGTATCTTTTAGTGGGGTCTCTCAAACCTCTGACATTCCATGTCACAATTTTAATCACATTACTCGTCATATTTAAGGGTCATCAAGACAAACAGTGGTGATAGCATGCAAACCAATGAATCTGTTATGAGGCACACTCTATCCCTCCCCCACACTTGAACAAGCTATCCAAAAGGGCAAGGCCCAACTGCAGAATAATGAAGTCTTAGTACAATGCCAATAAAAAATGAACAGTACTAATAAGTAAACGTGTTAGTCAGAGTATTGCTGTCAGGCATCTGGAGAGACTGACCCCACACCCCCTTGGCCGTTGAATTGTTAATTATGACTGAGCCAGTGGAGCGTATAAGGTATCCCACCCTCAACCCTTAACAAACACAAAAAAAACAATCTAATAACAAAAAACCCACCCCAGAGTGGTATATGTGAAACCCGGTCAGGAAAGCTAATAGTGAATCCCCCAAAATACCAGTCCCAGATCCCACCATCAATCCTAATACCAATTAGATATAAACATACAGATATCCTACCCTTTTTATAAGTCAAAGCACAAATTTCCCAGCAACTATTTACATAGGTCTTCACTAATAACAGGATGACATATAGATAGAAAGACATTAAGGAATTCCCAACCTCTAGATCCCCCCCCCAACGTATTAATGAAGTCCATGAACCAAGGGTGAAACTAAAATGAAAGGTTGGGATGGATTCCCCCCCCCCATCATACTGTACGCAATGCAGTTAACCTTGAGCCTGCATAGTTGGAGCAACCCGAACACATCTCCCTCCCAGTCAAGTATAGACGCCCCAAGGTTCCAGCCATAGTGGATGGGTATCCTTCAAGGTGCAAGCAGCCTTTGTTAAACTGCCTTGGGGGAAGCATGTCTAGCTAAGGATCTTGATAAAGCCTAATCAGGCACTCCGTCCAAATCAGCTGTCCAATCCATAAACTAAGGGGTGCTGTATATTGGAATACGCACCCTCCTGTATTGTCCTCTGATGGCCACTACAGCGGATCCAGATTGGGGTGATAGCTTAGGGGCCCACAAGGTCCAGGAACCATGCTATATAGAAACATAGAAACATAGAATTTGACGGCAGATAAGGACCGCTTGGCCCACCCAGTCTGCCCATTTCCCTACCTATCTACTGGATAAGCTGCAGATCCTAGTTAACCAGCAGCCTACTTCTTCCTACCCCCAACCCCTAGAATGGCCTTATGACTGCCCCATGCATGCTTGAATTCCACCACTGATTTTGACTCCACAACCTCCTCCGGAAGGCCGTTCCATGCATCCACAACCCTCTCTGTGAAAAAATACTTTCTCAAATTACCTCTGAGCCGCCCACCCTCTAGCTTCATATTGTACCCTCTTGTTCTTGCACACTTTTTTTTTTTTTGAAAGATGCTACCCTCTTGGACTTTGTTGATTCCCTGGAGGTACTTGAACATTTCTATCATGTTCCCCTCTCCCTCCTTTCCTCGAGGCTATACATATTAAGCTCCTTTCATCTCTCTTCATACGTCTTCTGGTGCAGACCATGCACCATTTTAGTTGCCCTCCTCTGGACAGCTTCCATCCTGTCTATGTCTTTGTGGAGATTGGGTCTCCAGAACTGCACACAGCACTCCAGATGGGGTCTCACCAGCTGTCTGTACAGACGGATAACTTCCTGTTTTCTACTGGTGATGCCTCTCCCTTTGCATCCCAGTATCCCCCCAGCCCTCCTTGCTGCCCTCTCACATTGCTTGCCCACCTTTAGGTCATCTGATATGATTACCCCCAGGTCCCTTTCCATTTTTGTTGTTGTTAGTATCTCACCCCCCATTGTGTACTCTTCCCCTTGGTTTTTGTTTCCCAGGTGCATTACCTTGCACTTCTTAGCATTGAATCTAGGCTGCCATACATTTGATCATTCCTCTAACCTTGCCAAGTCCCTTCTCATCCTTTCCACCCCACCCTGTGCATCAACTCTGTTGCAGATCTTTGTGTTATCTGCAAAGAGACGTATTTTCCTTCCAGTCCCTCTGCAATGTCGCTTATAAAGACATTGAAGAGGACCGGTCCTAATACTGAACCCCCTGCGGTACCCCACTAGTAACCCTCCTTTCTTCTGAGTGGACTCCATTTACTATTACTCTCTGTGTCCTATTCTCCAGCCAATTCTTTACCCAGGCTGTCATCTTGGGACCCATTACCTGGCTGGCTAACTTGTATATTAATCTTTTGTGTGGGACTCTGTCAAATGCCTTGCTAAAGTCTAGGTGGGCAATATCCACAGCCCCCTTCCTGATCTACTACTTTGGTCACCCAGTCAAAGAAATCTATCAGGTTCATCTGGCATGACCTTCCCGCTGTGAATCCATGCTGCCTAGGGTCCTGTGCCCCTCTGACCTCTAGATACTCAACACTTCTTTCCTTCAGAAGTGATTCCATCATTTTTCCTATCACTGAGGTTAAACTAACAGGTCTGTAGTTTCCTGCTTCTGCCTTGCTCCCACTTTTGTGAAGGGGAATCACATCTGCCCTCCTCCAGTCCTCTGGTACCACCCCATCTTCCCATGATTTGTTAAAAAGGGTAATCAGTGGTGTCACTAGTTCTTTTAGAATTCTGGGATGAATCCCATCAGGCCCCATTGCTTTGTCCACCTTCAGTTTTAAGAGTTCATTCAGAACCCTTTCTTCTGTAAATGGGCTGGTATCAACTTCTGTATCCAGAGTGTTTCTACTGTTTGTTTTAGGTACCTCCCTCTTCATTTGTAAATACTGAGCAAAAATATTTGTTTAGTATCTCTGCCTTTTACAGTCTCCCTCCCTTTATTAAGCCTCACTATCCCTCCTTGGTCTTCCTTTGCTCCCTGATGTACCTATAAAAGGTTTTATCCCCCTTCTTAACTGAGTAGGCTATCTTTTCCTCGGTTTGGGCCTTTGCTGTTCTGACCGCCTTCCCAGCCTCCTTTTGCTTTAACTGATACAGTTCTCTGTCCTGCTCCTTCTGCAATTCCTTGTACTTCCTGAATGCTTTCTTTTTCTCTTGAACCTTCACTGTCACTTCCTTTGAGAACCATAGTGGTATCTTACATCGTTTTGTTTTGTTTATTTGCTTCACACAAAGGCTCGTTACCTCTGTGATGGCAGTTTTTATTATTCCCCATTGTTCTTCCACCTCTCCTTCCTGCCCATTTGCTAGTGCATTCCTTAGGCACTCACCCATTTTGGCAAAGTCAGCCCTCCTAAAGTCCAGTACTTTTGCCTTTGTATGGCTTGACTCTATTGCTGTGTTTATTGTGAACCATACTGTTCGATGGTCGCTAGTTCCCAGATGGCTACCCACTTTTACATCTGTGATCCTCTCTCCATCTCGATTTGAGAGGACCAGGTCTAAGATTGCTCCCTTTCGAGTGGGCTCCAATACTAGTTGTCTAAGGCATGCCCCCTGTAGGGCATCTAGAATAACCCCACTCTTCGAAGTGGCTGCTGCAACTGCACTCCAGTTAAGATCTGGCATATTCAGATCACTCATCAGCAATATCTCCCCTTTTTCTGCCATTATAAGTATACTTTCTATCATTTCCTCGTCCATTTCCTCCCCCTGAGAAGGGGGTCTATATACAACCTCTGTGCTGACTGTGGTGCCATTGCCTGTCTCCAAATTTACCCACAGTGCTTCTTCTCCTCCCTGTTTACCCTTTTGTTCTGTTGCTTTGATTCCTTCCCTTATGTAAAGAGCTACTCCTCCTCCTTTTTTACCCTCCTTGTCCCTCCTGTAGCTTGTGTATCCTGGTATGTTTATGTCCCAGTCATGGTTTTGTGTGTACCATGTTTCTGTGACTGCCATGATATCCAGATGTTCCTCCTCCATCAAGGCCACTAATTCAGGAAGCTTGTTACCCAGACTAAGGCATTGGTACTCATTGCTTCCATTTTTGATGGCTTTACCTTCTGTTGCAGCATCCCCACTGACCTTTCTACCTTTGTCTTTTCTCATTTAGTACCCTGTTTTGTAGGGAGAGGCTGGGATTTTCCTGCTGCTTATCAGTGCCTCCCCCTTTGACTAGTTTAAAAGCTTGCCAATGAAGCATTTAAACCGATTGCTCAAAAGACTTGTTCCCTTCCTGGACAGATGCAGACCATCCTGCCAGTATAGGCTGGTGTCCCTCCAGGTGGAACCCCAGTCCCCAATGAAGCCAAACCCCTGTGCTCCACACCATTTTTTCAACCATTCATTAAACTGCATGGTGCTAATTACCCTCACCTCCCCCATGCCATTGACAGGCAGCACCTCTGAGAAGGATACTGTGTGTGCTACTTGTCTTAGGCCCCTCCCCAACTCTACAATGTCCTTCTGCACTGCTCTAATCTCATGATGAGCCAAGTCATTTGTCCCTAGGTGGACAATTACGTCCAGCTCAGACTCCCTTGCAGCTGTTCTCATGATCCTGAGGATGCGCTTCCTGTCCCTCCAAGCCATGGCACCAGGCAGGCACCTTACTTCAGTTTTCCCAGCTCCCCCCAGTTCTATCCCTCTAATAATTGAGTCCCCCACCAGGAGCTGCTTCCTTTCCCTGTGGTGTCCTCTACCTCCTTCCTGTGGGCCTCCCTTGTGACAGTTGTCATCAGTCTTCTCTGTGGGTGCATCCATAGGGGAACTATGCTCCCCCAGAATGGTGCATGGATTGTGGAGTGGAACAATTGACTGGGTGTGCCTCTGTTCCACCATCCTCACCCTCCCTGAGCCCACTGTGGTCCAACTGCTGTGCTTTCTTCGCAACCTCTGAGGCAGTGGTGGTGGTGCTGCTGGTGCTCCCTGGATGGGGGAGGTTCCCTTCCTACTGTCCAGTGTGGCCTGGGAGAAGGTTTCCTTACTACTGTCCAGTGTGGCCTAAAGATGGGCAACTTCCTCCCTCAGGGCAGAGAGTTTCTGCAAATAGGGCAGCATCTCAGCCTCCAGAAAGACTCCCGGAAGACTGCTGCCCCATGGCCATTACATTGCACTACTCCCCACATGTTTATCTACTTTTTTGTTTGTTTTGTGTGTGTGTGTGTGTGTGTGTGTGTGTGCACGCGTGCATGTGTGATTGGTTTGTTATATAGAAATATATATATTATACAATGTGTATGCTTATATTGTCAGTGCAGTATGCTAGAGAGGATATGACAGTGATATGCACCTTGCACTCTTGAGGAAATGATGTCAGAACCCCAGGTATAAAGGAACTATTTTCAGGGGGTGGGAAGGGGTTGGGCCTAAACTGTGCCCTCACAAAACAATCAGCTAAAGCTGTCATCCACCGCTACGATGAGTGCCTTCCTGTCAGCAAGATACCCTACACAACAATTTGACAGAGAAAATACCCTGCTAATCAAACAGAGAAAAATCCAGACATCCAAGTCAGACACAGGTAAACCTCTCCAGCCCCCAAACAGCCTGGTGGTTTGTTAGCCACAAAGGAAAATCAAATATGCAGTTATTTCAGCCCTTATGAAGATGCTGACAAGATAAGCAGTTTTGAAAACCCCCTTCCAGAATTAAAAACTAAAATAATTAAACACAAAGCAATACCAATTAAAAGTAAGGAAAGCTTTTATCAGATGTAAGCAAGATAGAGAGATTAGTTACAGATATCTAGTCCAATATAGTATATCCCATGCAGCTTCTCAGTTGTTTCAAAGCACACCCAGTACACAATTTGGAAGAAGGTGGACTTCTGTCTGAAACAGGATCACACCAGTAGTTTATAGTAATTGATCAATGCTGAAATGGTCAAGCTAGAACAATTGGCTGTGATGCAGGTCTCCCTGACTTGTGAAGACAATTTCCCCCACCTCAGGCTATGTCTGGCATCCAATTACAAACTGCAGCCTTTGCTATTTTAAATCACACAACCACCACCAGCAAATATTGCAAAATATATTGATGCAGATTATCACAGAATTCTAGTAATCAGTCCAGTTAGCCACAAAGGAATATCAAATATGCAGTTATTTCAGCCCTTCTGAAGATGCTGACAAGATAAGCAGTTTTGAAAACCCCCCTTCCTCAATTAAAAACTAAAATAATTAAACACAAAGCAATACCAATGTAAAAGTAAGGAAAGCTTCTCTCAGATGTAAGCAAGAGAGAGAGATTAGTTACAGATATCTAGTCCAGTATAGTATATCCCATGCAGCTTCTCAGTTGTTTCAAAGCACACCCAGTACACAACTTGGAAGAAGATGGACTTCTGTCTGAAACAGGATCACACCAGTAGTTTATAGTAATTGATCAATGCTATAATATAAATGAAAAGCTATAATTAATTAAATAAAAGGAGGATCTATGTCTCGAATTCCTGATACATGGGGACAGACAAGAGGAACAGAGAGATCGCCTACCTCTTCTATCCGGTGGGAGCCAGGTCAAGGGAACAAATCGCATAATGAGCATTGGAAGGGCCATTTGTTCCTTGATGTTGGCACAGGCAGAAGTAACCCCAGGAGAAGGGTGAAGCTACAGGACCAGGAGTTGTTCTGGTAATTAATCCAGCCCCTAGGAAACAGCTCCCTGTAGAGTCATTCATAATGGTAAAACTGGTGCCCCCAACAGTCGCAATTGTGTAACTGTGAGGCCTATCCTGCCTGTGCAAGGGAAAAAAGGACCTTAGGGTCACGCCCCCTGCCTCCCCGACTGCATGATCCCCCCCGCCAGGTTGAGGAAAACAGCAGCAGATAAGTAAGCAAATTTAATTAAAAGTTCAGCAATAAACTTAACGTCCAGTGAACATCGAAGCCATGTTTCAGCCTAAGCTTATTCAGCCTGGTTTAAACAAATCAGGTAACTTGGAGGACAGTTCTGAAGAGGTTTGGGTATGAGAGTCGTAGGAGAGTCAGGAGTCATTCAGGGAAACCCATAGACGTGCAGGATAAAGCATTTTAAATGGTATGCTAGCTGCGATTAGCTTGCAGACAGCGGGATGAAAGGCGGAATGCTTCTGGCGAGTTTCATTAGGTAGGTCTTGCATGATACAGAGCTTGAATCCCTCCCAGGTAATTGCTTGAAGTTCCTGTGTTTTGGCCAGAACATGCTGTTTTTCTACAAAACTGAGAAATCTCAGTATAATTGGACGTGGAGGAGCCCCTGATTGTGGTCTCGGTCTGAGAGACCGGTGAGCCCTTTCAATCTGGTACGAGGGATTGAGGGGAGAGGGGCCTACAACTTTGAGAAGGAATTTCTGTAGAAAGGCAATGATATTCATCCCTTCTTCCAATTCTGGTAGGCCTATGATGAGAATATTGTTGTGCTGGCTTCGTCCTTCTAGATCCTCAGTTTTTAGTTGGAGTTTTTGAATTTGTTGGTGATGGTGGACAATGTCAGGATCCACTTTGTCTCTCCATTTTTCGAGAGACGAAGAGCGGGCCTCCATATCTCCAACCCTCTTGTGGAGTTCAGTTAGGTCACTTCTGATGGTTTTAATTTCTGAAGAAATGTTAGCTAGCATTTCTGTGAACAGTAAAAGTTCCTGCAGAAAGCGATCCTCTGTCAGAGGGATCGATTGAGAGGTTTGAGAGGTTGCCAGACTGTTTTTCCTGCAGCTCTGTGCCTTGGGCTTTTTAGGTGTTTTCTCGGGTGTAGCCGGCGACGTGTGTTTAATGGGGATCTGCCACATATCAGCATCCATCACAGCTGTTTGAAGCCAAAGGTGATGCAAAGAAGTACTAAATACGATTGTTGAAGGCAGGTCCTCACTGTTGAGATAGTTATTTCTGGCAGAACCTCACTGGATTAGGTTAACTTGACTGTTATTGAGAGGAAGGATCAGGAGCTCCAAGCTCTTGCTGCTGCTAGGCTGCCTTTATCACGTGCTCACCAGTGAATTAAACAGGGAGCAGATTTCACCTGCTGTCAGTTCTATCACATTGTTATTCATTTGAACACTACGATGACCTTTAGGTAATCAAAATATGATTTCAGGAAATCAGACAAACTGTGGTTCACCAATCTGTTAGTTGTCTTTTATCTGTCTTTTGTTTCTTCTAGCACTCCAAGGGAAGTAGCTGTGTAAGCCACAATCAATTATAACCCATAGGAAACCAAACAGTACCAGGGAACACAGGTTATGAACATTTAGATTGTCACATTTTTTATGCAGAGGGCAGAATGAAAACAACAAAAGTCTCAAAAACAAAGATGTTTTGGAAATATTTTTTGTCCGCACTGACAGAGGCTTTGATTAAATGATTATTTATTTTTGTGACTTGAATCATCTGCATGTTATGATTTGATCTGAATCTTCCTGACTTATAGTATGCAACCAGGGTCTCTGGATTTGTACAGATCAAAGTAATAACTTGTGTTTTGAAGCAATGGCATTATCTGCTTCTATTGTGGAACTATTTTCTTCATGACAGTTATATATTATACTGTATACTATTGGTACTGTGAATGCTTACACCATAAAGAGCAGAAAAGCATTTGGTTAGTAAGAGTTAGTTCAATATTACAGAAAAAATGTACAATATTGTAGGAAAAATCAGAGTATGGTTTAAGTTGTGCAAGAAGTGTATAGGAGTGGTGCAAGGTATGAATGAGACAATGCCAAAATTGCATTTGGTGAACTTGGAAAACCTGGTGTTTGGGGCACTTGTGAAGCAGGTCTGAAAAAAGTGGTTTCCCTTTGGCATTTCAGCACTTCAGTGTCACAACACAGCACTTTTTACATGGAACACACTGAGAGCATGCTCAAGTTGTCGGCCAGCCACATGACATAAACTGGAGCTAGAGTACTTGAGCTGTACATATTTCAATGCCATTTATATAACTCTCAGTCTCTCTGTCTCTCTCTCTGTCTCTGTGTATCGGAAAAGAGTGAATCAGAAAGCTTTCAAAATCATCAAAGAATTGTACATTGTTGTTCCGGTTAGATAAGTCTCATTTTATGTAACGGCAGTTTCAGGCAGGCATGTTATTGGTCAGATGCTGACTGAGGGGGAGATATCCAGACTGTGCCAGGCAATGGCACAAGTGGAGGCACAGCACACCTGAGATGCACCGGGGCCAGGACAGGGTGATATCCAACGGTGATGAACCATGCAGCATCGCTTTTGAATATGGCACAGAATGTGCATGTGACAAGTAAAATGTGCCAGTGCATTCCCCAGACAGTGAGGACTGGGAAGGCTCCAGTGCAAGTGTGGTTGCACTGGGTGCATCACCTGAGATATTCAGACTTGGGCATGCAAATGGGACCATAATATATGCAAGGCACAAATAGGGTCATTTGCATGTCATTATGGCCCCATTAGCATGCGTTGCACAGGGCAGCCTGGCTAAATGCACCTGGCACTCTATGTAGCCATCCTCAATATGTATTAAATCCCTGGTGGTCTAGTGGTAATCCCCTCCCTCTGTAGACCGATCGCATTCAGTTGTGTACAAGCAATATGCCCTGGTAGTCTAGTAGCCCCACTCCCTGAGACTCAATCCCCATAAATGTCAGAATATAATGATCCCTGGTAGTCTAGTGGACTCCCCTCCCATCCCTGAGTCCTAATCCCTGAAACTGTCAGAATGAGAGAAACCCTGGTGGTCCAGTGGTCCACGCTCCCATCCGTGAGTCCCGAGCCTTGTAAATGTAATCGCACAATAAATCCTGGTAGTCCGATGGTCCCCCCCCGTCCCCGAGTCCAATCCTTATAGGTGAGGATGATGATATAAGAACACCCAGTGGTCCAGTGGCACCCCCCACCCTCACAGGCACCCCTGCCTATGCAGCTCTCCCCCTGTCATCCACGGGCAATATCAACCTGCCTGCATACTGCCTTGCTGCTGAATGACTAGTACAGTACGCAGGCCCATTGGTCCACAGTGTGGACCAATAGACTTACAGCTTCTACTGTAAACTGTCATTCAGAGGGGGGCAGGGTGGTATGCGGGTGAGTTGATGCCGCCTGCTGATGATAGAGGGGGGCTAGATGGGCAAAGGTGCCTGCGAGGGTGGGGGTGCCACTGGACCACCAGGTGTTCTTACATCATCATCTACAAGGATAGGACTCGGGATGGGGTGGGGGACCATCGGACTACTAGGGATTATTGTATGATTACATTTATGAGGATCGGGACTCATGGATGGGAGGGTGGACCACTGGACCACCAGGGTTTCTCTCATTCTGACAGTTTTGGGAATCAGGACTCAGGGATGGGAAGGGGGTGCACTAGACTACCAGTGTAATTATATTCTGACATTTATGGAGATTGAGTTTCAGGGAGGGGGGCCACTAGACTACCAGGGCATGGTAGTTTAATACAAAAGGATGCAATCAGGCTACTGAGCAGGCGGGGGTACTGCTGGACTACCTGGGATGAGATGGGTGCTTGTGGATGGTGTTCTTGCTTGGTGGCTGGCCACCCACAGCTGGTGACTGCTGTGTTGCGCCTTGCAATACGGGCAGCCCGCCTGTTGGTGGCCAGCATTTGAGCCAGGATTTTCTGGCTCAACTTTGTACCCCGGTATGCAATGCATCTGGGGGTTGTGCCAGCAGATGCACCACACATCCCGGGCTGAATATCAGGATGTGCCACATATGCATGGGCATGGCCCCTACAGATGTGCCACATACATTAGCAATGCACCCCGGTGCATTAGACAGCATGCAGGTCGCCTCTTTTTGTATGTCGCACGGTGCATTGTGGGGTTGTGCCAGTGCAACTCCATTGCACCAGGTGCAACCCCTTTGAATATCTTCCCCTGAATATGTTTTTTAACTAACTGGAGGAACAGGAGAGGGTGGAAGAGTTTGGACAAAGGGACGTGCCCTGACACCCAAAGATGGTAAAATCAGGAGTAATGTTAAAAGACACAACTTCTCCTAGAAGATAATAAACATATGATCAGTCTACCAGTGGAGACTGAAAGGTGACCTAGAATTACATGGTTGGTTGAGTGGGAAACATATCAGTGGAACTAGGCTAGGATAAATAACAAATTAATACTGAAACAGGAAGCAGACACCCAGGCAGAACTGAATAATACTGATTCACATTAAGTGGGTGGAATATGTAGATTAAAACAATTATTGCTCTCTGGAACAAAAAACAAGAATAATCCCCAAAACTTCATGAAGTGATTCCTAAAACAATAGCTCAGAGCCAGTGAGGCAATCTTCAACATTAAATAAAACAGCTGCCAATAAAGCAGACTTTTGCAGTTATTCATGTCCTTTTATATAGGCTTATGGAAATAGCTAGTATTTTGCCTAAAATAAGATAAGGCTTTTTTAGGACTTATTAACTCTCTGAATAGACTCTGCTTCAAAGATAATTTATTGCAAAAGAGCACTGACATTTTAATGATAGATTTATGCAGTATATGCTCCAGCTTTGAATTAAAATCACATTGGACATTTTACAGCAGACCTGCCATGCCTCATAGATTATAGAAATAAAAATATTCTTACACTTTTCATGATCATCTGAATGATATTACAGTACAACACAGATCCTGGAATTTGCAGCTAATTTTGGGCTTTATTGTCTGGTTTATAATATTTACATCCCTCCAATTATTACTGCTACAGAACATAAAGAATATAGGTAATTGTTATAACAAATGATGAACAATTTGTAAGTAGAATGTCAGAAATCTAAGTTATACTGCAGTATGCGATGATCTGAATATTAGAGAAGGCACCAACAACAATCTGTTTTTCTAAAGATGATCTCATGCAGATTCCAGTGGTAAACAATAGCCCAGCCAGAATATCAGAGGACAACTAAACTTAAAAGGCATGTATTTACTAACTTATTTAAGCATGCTAAATTTAATTATTTTTAATTGGAAGGGCGAGGGAAGATGAGAACGGAGGTTAGACACTAAACAAGAGTCAATATTGATTGTTTGTTGGTAGATCTATTTAGTTAGCAGGACTGGGTTAGGATGAAAAATGTACCCAGGTCATAAAGTGACCATGTGCTTCAACTTCAGTGATCTACTACAAATATCTCGGGTGCACCAATTACCCCACACTGTAAATGTTATATATACACATATATACATATACACACAACTTAAAATGAGAGATAATCATCTGCCCGGTGGAGTGGAGGGCTGAAGCATTCATGCCTTACCTCCTGTCATACCAGTGACTCGTGTTCATGGTGCGACTGGGTTGCTGAGGAGGGAGAGGATCTAGCATCCGGAGGACCGCTTTCCTCTCCCGGGGAGGGTAGTTTGGCAGTCCCACCAAATGACTGCCACCAGGTGGAGGCCTGAAGGCAGAATGGGTCAGAGACACCAACACAGGGAGAGTGCTGTGGGATTTTGGATTATGCGTACACCTCCATGTACACACACTGACATTTCACACTCCAACAATTAGGGGGTGGGTGGGGAACTGGAAGAAAAACGGGCAGAAAACACCCTCAGCAGTGCGATGAATATTGACCCCTTGCAGGCTCTGCACTGGTGGCCAGGCACTGCCGCGGTCCTGTAACAGAGGAAAACGGGGAAGATAAGTCCTGGAGGAGCCTGGTGATGGGGAGGAGGGGGAGGGTCAATCAGAAGGAAGCCACCAGAGAGATGGGAAGAATAATGAACATATCAAAAAAAAAAAAAAAAAAAAAGATAACTGGAAAGAAAAATGTTACATGTGATCATTCATTAAACCAAGAAACTCACAGATAAACTAAGGGATAGAGAAAAGTATTAATTTAATTTCTGAATATGTCAACGCTAAGAACACAAGCAAAATATTCTTAAGCTTTTTAAATGTAAGGTGCCCCCCCCCAAATCTGGGGCTTATCTGAACTGCCTCCTATGGTGCCAGCTCAGACTTCACCCTCCAGTACCCTGAAACTGCTGAGGTGGGGACTGGTAGGGCAAGTAGGTGCATAGAAGGAGCCCTGGTGAGATTTAAACCAGGACTCCACATCAGGATTTCCACTGTCTTCACCATGCACTCAGGCCATCAGAACTGCAATTGGGGACAGGGCAAGGGGTAGAAATGAGGAGCAGCTGCCAGGAGTAAGTTCAGTGAGCCCATTATAGTCTGTGGGCCAGGGAATGTAACGGCAAACAATGCAGTGGCCAGGTTGGGCTGCCACACCTGCACAAAGGAGCATCTTGGAGCAGTAGCACTGTGTCAGTTACTGGGCCATGTGCCTGCTCCCAGTGAGGATCCCAGCTCCAGAACAGGAAGTAGAGTCAGGATCAAAAGTTAAAATGCTCCATGGGCACCACATAGGTGTTTCGTGGCCAAGGGCAGGTAAGTGGGCAGGGAAGAAAAAAAATAAGTGTGCAAGTGCACCAGGCAGAAGAGTGGTGTGAATACTGCCTCCCTCAACTCAAAGCACCCAACAGCAAAACAGGCTAAATGCCCCATTTACAAAGCACATCCCTGGCCCCCTGGACAGTAAGTGGGGAAAGGACAATATAAAGCAGTGAGTTGGGACTTTTTATAAAATGGCAGCAAGTTGCCAAAGTCAGACACTGGCATGTAAATAAAGATTGAAGCACCCATGACTACACTGCCTGCAAAGCAACATGGGAAGGGGTCAGAGGTTAAACCAACTCTGCCTGTGAATTTCGTCCAATCAGGACTCGGCATGTGCCAAAGATAGTTTGCCAGAGGACAAGCCTAACCAATCAGGCATTGTGTTTCATCCTAGATAAAAGGGACTGTTTCCAATGGATGTGGTCAGTTCAGTCAGACTGCCAAGTGAGTGACTGTGTGTTGAGATGTGGGCCAGTGTGCCACTGTCTTTGCTGGCACTGCAGTCCTGGAAGAAAAGTGTTTGGTATCCCAGTTATAGTGTTTTGTGAAGAAAAGAAGCTTTAAACAAGACTGCAGTCTGAAGACAAGTTTGGAGCAGGGGTTTTCCTTACCGACCACAGACTTTTCCTCTAAGGGGTCAAGCTCCAACAGAGTCTCCAGTCTGAGAAGGCCCCTGCCTTGTCCAGGTCTGGAGACTCTGAGAGAAGCCACCAGCAAGCCTGGGGAAGTTCACATTCTAGCCGGGAGCAACTACAACCATCTAGCCTGCTCTAGCAACCTTACTACAGGTTTCATTTGAGGCATCAAACTGAGTAAGCTCGAGGGTTTGACCCTGCAGCTTGGGAGAAAGTTTATTGTGCCAGGAACTGAGGGAGAAAGCCTGTGCAGGACTGTGTCAGTGTGAGAGGCCCAAACAGAAGGCCGGTGGAGGCCAGTAGGCCACCCATCATCTGGAATACATATAGGGGCCCCTTTGCAACTTATTTTGTCAGTTTAAAGTTTTTGGTTAGCAATAAGTGTATTTAAAAAAGCATTTTACCTGCCACAGGTTAAAGCATGCCACTGAGCTCCACCCTGCTAGCAGTATCCAAATCACCAGTGTGGTACCCACTACAACATAAAAAAGAGAGAGCTCTCACTCACGGCCTTTGAGGGGGGAGATTAAGCCAGGTGCACTTACACTGGGGGATTGAGTTCTGCTGAGGAGTGGGCAGATTCTGTGGGGTGAAGTGTTGAACTGTTTATTACTTAATGTATTTGCATTTTGACTGCTTAGAGTATATAATTTACTGCTACTCCCATTTATCCTGTTTTACTTTACTGCCCCTTGTTGTTTCCATACTCTCCCTTCTGAATAAATTATTTGTCTGAATTGTATTTCATGGTTTGAGAATTGTCATTACTTACTGTGTCATGTATTTTGGGGGTGGGATTGTATGGGCAGTTTATGCACTGTTTCCTGGGTGGGTGACAATCTTGTATGTCAGCATCCGGAAACACCAAGGGAGGTCGACAGTGAAAATGATGACCTCCCGCACAGTGACGCCACATTACCGCAAGTATTGTGCTGCCCATTCAACAAGTGTTTTCTGTGGAGGCCTCTGCCCCCTGCACCCCCAGACTGTAGGATTATCAACTCCTGGTAGGAATTGGTCTGGGGAAGGGGCAGAACACTGGGGGGAAAGCAAAAGATGAAGCAAGGACCATTACAGTGATTGTCACCGTAATGGTCTTTTTTCATGTTTCGCCATCAGGGTGTCGACCTGAAGGGATGCACCATCAGCATCCAGGTACTCCATATTTTCACCCCAGGTGGAGGCACCACACCACATATTGATAGACCAGTTTGTAACTGTGATAAAGAAAACAGAACATGTTCCAGCTTTAGGGAGCCAAAATCTCTGATATCATATCCATGGCTAATAACATCCTAGCCAATGCAGGTATAAATCCATTGGTTATTATCCATGCTTGCACCAATAATATTCCTAACTCCAATATTGATAAAATACAGCAGAAATTTATAGTACTGAGTGAGCACCTTAAGGAAAAAGGTTGTGATATTTGCTTTTCTGAAATACTACCAGGACCAAGGGCAACAGCTCACAGAATTTTTGAAATCAAGGCTATAAATAATTGGCTCAGGAAATGGTGCCTCAGAAATTGATTTACATGCATTACATATTAGGAATCATATGAACACAGACAACATTTATTTAGTTGGAATGATCTTCAACTCAGTAGGTGGGGAAGCAACTTGTTGGGTAGAACATTTGACAAATTGACTTCCAATCATTTAAACTAATAAGCAGTGGGAGAGGAGTTCTCAAAAAACCCTCTCTTAATCTGAGGAAATCATTTACCTTAGGTGATGGTACATGCAAGATACCTGTGTTAAATGCCAGAAGTCTAAACATCACTAAAATGGCAGAACTTCAAGCGATATTTGCTGAAGATAATATTGATATTTTATCTATCACCGAAACTTGGTGGGACAACTCTTCTGCATTGATGAACAATTTGCCCAACTATAAATTGTACCTAAATAGTTGACAGAACAGAGTGGTGGTGGGGGTGTTTGTATCTATGTCAGAGATAATATTCCATCTCAACAGGTCATTTTTCCCCTAATGCACAGGAGGGTCCTGTAGAAAGCATATGGGTTTCTGTCCAGTTTAAAGGAGGTCCAGAATTATAGTGGGAAGCTGTTATAGACCTCCATCTGCTGAGGAAGGTTATAATAGACTCTTTACCAATGAGATTGTTTCAGCCTCAAACATAGGTGAGATATTGATCATGGGAGATTTTAATTTCCCTGGTATTAAATGTGATGCATTAATGGGGTCAAGTGAACTGGAAAGGGAATTTGTAAATACACTATTGAGCAAGGACTGCAACAAATGTTCCTCAAGCCAACCTGTGGAAAAAACATCTTGGACCTAATAATTACCAGTTGAGATTCAGACCTTTCAGATATTAAAATCTTACATCCTCTAAGTAATAGCGATCATAATATGATCTCCATCAATCTTAATATCTCAAGGCCAAAATAAATATCATCAGACAGTGCTTAAACAACATTGATTGGGATTTTGAGCTATCTAAATAACCAATTGAAGAGGCTTGGGCCTTTTTTAAGACAACCAACCAAACATAATCTGGAGCAGGATTTTGTTCCTATTAAAAGAAAGTATAACTACAAGGGAAAAATTCCTGTATGATTAATGGCTGATATAAAAACTAATAAAAAAACAAAGAGAATTTATACCAAAAGGCCAGGATAGATCCTCCAACCTCAAATATTAGTGTATATAGAAAATAATTAAAACACTTAAAAAAAAATCAGGCAGGCCAAGTTCAATACTGATTTCAAAACTGCCCATGGTAAAGACCCCAAAGCTCTATATTCTTACATTAACAATAATAAAAATTATACTAGGGCCATTGGACCACTTGTGCATAATGGATCTACGATGTCTAATGATGCCAAAACAGCTATTCTTTTCAACTCATACTTCTGCTCTGTTTCTGAAAATGGGGACATAAGAAACATAAGGTTAGGTGCCAGACCTTTTACAATAACTGCCAGGTGTCAGAAGAGGAAGTAAAAAGGGCAGTACTATAATTGAGAAAAAACGCCAACGCAGAACCAGACAACATTCACCCAAGGTTTCTAAAAGAAATGGTAGAACAATTGGCATATCCACTATCAATCATATTTTACATTTCAATTGATTATGGGATTGTGCCAGATGATTTTCGAGCTGTCATAGCAATCCCCATTTCCAAAAAAGGTAGTCAAGGCCTAGTCAAGAATTATAGATCCATCAGCCTCACCTCTATCTGTTTCAGATTAATGGAAAAACTCATCAAATTCAGATTGGATATTGAGGTATCAAATCTAGATAAGTCCCAGCATGGGTTTAAAAAGGACCTTTCAACTACCACTAACATGCTGGCCTTTTATGATAGTTAGTAACAGTCTGGATCAGGGTAAGCCATATGATGTCCTCTTATTAGGTTTCCAAAAGGGCTTTGATAAGGTTCCCCATGACGCTCTTATAAATAAATGTATTGAAATGGAATTCAGTCACATACTGATTAGATGGATAACAAACTGGTCATCTCATCGAAGACAATGTGTCAGAATAAACAGTCATTTATCATATGAGGGTAAAGTCAGTAGTGGGGTACTACAAGGCTCTGTGTTGGGCCCCAAGCTATTTGGTATTTTTGTTGGTGATCTGAAGTCTGGATCAATGAATCAAATCATTAAATATGCTGATGACACAAAATTGGGAGTAGTAGTAGATTTTCTAACAAATCACCTACTTTTGGTTAATGACTTAACTGAATATTGAAAAATGGGCAGTCATAAATGGTATGTCTTTCCATGTGGACAATTGTGTGGTAATTCATTATGGTAAAAACAACCAAAAATATTCATGTTTTGTTAAATAATTTACCAATTCACACTGTTGAAGTAAACTGAGATCTTGGTATTCTGGTTAACAACAAACTGACCTCCTCTGACCATTGCAAATCAACAACAAAAAAGGCCATGGGTTTAATAAAATGCATTAGATATTCCTTTATTTGTATGTCTGAGCAATACCTATTACCTCTATACATAGGAGTTTTGTACGTCCTCACCTAGATTATGCGTCTCCCTTTTGGAGCCCTTCCCATAAAGAAGATATTACTGTGATTGAGAGGGTTCAAAGGAATATTACCAAAATGATCCTTCACTTAAAAAAAAAACCTTACCAGGATAGACTAAGGGAAACTGGATTATTTTCTCTCCAAGAGAGAAGACATAGGGGAGATTTATTACATTTGTGTAAAGTCATCAATTCACCAGCCTTGTCCACCCAATGTGGGCTAAATTTACATCTGAGAGGCAATATTTTTTTTTTTTCAATTTACTATACTTTTTGCCTGTCCGGGTCATCAGTTTCAGGCCTTGGTCATGGCCCCCTTGTGCCTCCACCTCCGGTGATCACTTCACTCTCCCAGTCACCCCTGGCTTACCCCCCAGAGGGTGGGGTTGCAACACCGGTTCCCCTTCTAGTGCCGCACTACTGGTACTGGTCAGGAGAGCCAGTACCAGAGGCTGATTGAGGCCATGGGGGAAGGGAACCATGGAGATGACCAAACACAGAGTTTTTGTCCCCTGTAGGCAGGGGCAGGGACATGCAATGATGACCAGCATCCACCCCGCCCATGAAGATCGCTGGGTGCCGCTGTTTCTCCAGACACTCAACCCCCCTCCCTCCCTCCCAGAGAAGGAGAGCAGTCCTAGGGACACTCAATACTTCTCTCTTTGGCCGGCCGTCTGACAATCCAGGTCCATTCCTGAACCTCAGTCACTGGTGTCACAAGCAGAAATCCACCCACTGCACCGGCAGGCCGGCTGAGAGGAAATATTTTAAGATCCCACAATAAATAGCTAACAGTCCCTTGGGCAAACACCACTAAAAGGGATAATTATTTCACAGTACGTTCAGTTAAAAGTTGGAATAAACTACCTCAAGAGTTAATTGACAAAAACACCTTACAGAGTTTTAAAAAGGGTCTAAATAAACTGTTACTTTCAGGTAGAACATAGATTCAATTAAGCCAATTGTGTGGGTAGACACTTTCATTAGCCTTCTTTTGTCCTTCCAACCCAGTAAACCATGTTAGGCCACTGTACCCAGTTTGGCACTTCTTCAGTTAACCCAGGCCAGCCCCCTTGAGAGGTGATGAGAAGGGAATGCTGAGGGTCCCAGATGGTCTGCTACACAAAGGTTTTGCAAGCATTTGTACCTTTCTCTATAACAATGCTGTGATTAAAACTACAAATCCACAATTGAAAGCATTAATATTGACACCTGGTATGACTATGATCATTTGAATGAGTGAAGGAAACTAAATAGGGTGCTGAAATGACAAAATCCAGATCCAGAAAAAAACTAAGACACCCAAATCAATGTAGGAAAGCCTACAATGTTATTCCTTATCAAACAAACTATGGCCAGAGCCAATAGGGCTGCAGCTGATGAATTTGGGGTAAAAATTTTGTAAATTTGTTTTTTAATATTTTCACACCGCATTTTCAACATAGCCTTGCTATGACTGTATGTCATGAAGATGGGCAGAGAGCATGTTCAACTCCCTGCTTAAGGGTGATTTTGGGTAGGGACTACAAAATCAACTTTTGGGATGCTAAAACATATTTTGGGCAGGAGCTGAAAAATGACAACTGTCACATTCATGAGGTGCTGTAAAGAAATGGCTATGTTGAAAATGTGGAGTAAAAATATTGAATATTACCAAATGTACGAGCCTGCATTCATAATGTTGTTGAGTTTTATTATTTTTACACCAAATTTCCAACATAGCCTTCTTATGACCCTACCTCATGAACAAGGGCAGAGAAAATGTTCTACTCCTGCCTAAAAGTTGATTTTGCACAGCAAATGTGAAATCACCTTTTGGGATGTAAAAAAAAATCTTTGGCCAGGATTTCAAATATGACAGGTGCCACATTTATGAGATGCTGGAAAGATAATGCTATGTTGTAAATATATGGTAAAAATATTGAAAATTACCAAAGTTACAAGGCTGTGCTTGCAAAATGAAACATAAGTTTATAATTTATTGTTTTTTAATATTTTTACACCACATTTTCAACATAGCCTTCTTATGACACCATCTCATGAAAAAGGGCAGAAAAAATTGTTAACTCCTGCCCAATAGGTAATTTCATGCATGAACCACAAAATCTCCTTTTGGAATGAAAAAAAAAATTGGCCAGGATTTGAAAAATGACGGTTGTCACATTCATGAGGCACTGTATAGATATGGCTATGTTGCAAATGTGGGGTAAAAATATTGACAATTACCAGTGTTACGAGGCTGCCTTCACAAAATTCAATGTAGGCTCATAACTTTGTTGTTTTTTTATATTTTTACACCACATTTTCAACATAACCTCCTTATGACTCTACCTCATGGACAGGGGCAGAGAAAATGTTAACTGCTGCCCAAAAGGTGATTTTGCACAGGAGCCATGAAATCACCTTTTGGGACAGATTTGCCTAACGACAGTGACATTGTTCATGAGGTGGGGTCCCAAAGAAGGCATGTTGAAAATCTGAGCCAAAAATATGCAAAAACGGACAAGTTATGCCTCTAATTGTGCACCCCCAGTGTTACTATTATGTTTCTGGGGGGATGGTAGGTACTAAGAAGAAGGATCAGGTGGGGGGTTATGAATTTGAGGTCATGGACTGCTAAAAATAAAAAAAAATAATGCAAGCATGGAGTGCTGCATGCGGAGGTGACTTTTCTTGCCACTCCAATGTGTTGTTCATTTATAAGGAATGTGGGAGTCCTTTTTCTTGTACTAAGAGGTTTGCAGGGCTCTGTCCACTGCAGCCCTAAAAAGAGACATAAAAACGATCTGATGGTAATTGAGACTCTATTGACTGAACAGTTTATTACAAATCTTTGAAAAAGCAATATTAAGCAGACAAGAAAAAATGGGCTAAAGACAACAAAATGCTTTCAGAGCTTCAGTCTGGTTTTAGGAAATTCACAGTTAACAATTTAAAATTATGTGCTGCTTTTATTTAAAAGGCATGTTCCATGCCATACTATACATATAGAGAAGGCCTACTTTGGAAAAAAAAAAACTGCTTCAGATGGGTACTGATCATTAGATGATAGAGAGAGAGAAGGATGGATGGATAGATACAGATAGGTATATAGATACAGTAGATAGACAGACAGACAGACACATATTTAACACAAAAATACAACAAAACAGAAAAAAGATACATGTACAAAAAAATAGTTTACATAATAAAATATTATAAAATTTACAGTGCATCGGGGCAAAAGAACAGATGCGATCAAATGCCATCTATGCCTGCACAATGAGCCAGGTTTTTAGTTTAGATTTAAAGGAGAACAAACAAACTAAGCAGTCCAAGGCTCAAGCGCAAGGAGCGGGGTATACTTCCACTGCTACTGCAGGTGCCATACCATTAACGGAGGAGACGTTCTTGGCAGAATTCACCCCCATGAAAAGACACATTGCTGAAGCTAATAAGTAAGCATTAATCCACGACAAAGGAATTGCTAGGGAATTAATGCCTGGTTGGGGGGGGGTTGGGGCACGAAGCTGCAGAGGCATTAATTTCCAAGTACAGCCCGACTTTGGACTGGATTAATGCACTTGTAACATGCCCAGTGCTACTTCAGCAATGTTACAAGTGAAGGCTATCAGAACATAAATGAACAGCAAGTTACAATATTGTTTCATGCAATATTAACTGCTGTTCAACGGTGTACTTTTCAATAGATGTCTATGTTGAATGGGCACATGCATGTTCACAATTCAAGATCTATTTATATTGTGAGTCCTGTTTTATGTACATTTGCAAATGCTCTTTAAAAAACACTTTACAACACGTATAACTAAACAGTCACTTTTTCTGGTACCTAAATGGCTATTTTCACTCATTTCCTTGATTTCTATGTATGCTTCACCACTGCATTTTGGGGACATAACTAATATTTGCATATCTTGCAGCTCACTTCATTTTCGATGTCAAGGTATGCAAATATTCGTGGTATCCCC
This sequence comes from Neoceratodus forsteri, assembly GCA_016271365.2. NCBI lineage: Eukaryota > Metazoa > Chordata > Ceratodontiformes > Ceratodontidae > Neoceratodus > Neoceratodus forsteri. The sequence continues at coordinate 393,625,637 of CM028135.1, read as the reverse complement.
ACAATGCAATCTTCATTACAAAGGAATGTCCGACACCACTGATCGACATTAAGGTAGGAAAGCCCACTCACAGTATACTTCTTTAGCTACATCTCCATCAAGGACTCTCTCATAATGCCCCTCTCTACTGCGGTGCCCATGGGTTCGCTCGGGTTGGGGTCGGATCATGCATTCTGAGGTGCTCAAGATTTCTGGGGCACATCCACAGCTACAACAGTGCTTTAATTCTTCCTGTTGTATGCTTCCTTTATGGCTCCAAACACAGCTACATTCTGAAGGGGGCATTACTAGGGAATTAATCCCTGCTTCAGATTGTACCATGTGTTATGTTTCAGCCAATGTTACTGCTGCATTCCACTATGACATTTCTTGGCATGTTACAAGTGAGTTTAAATCTCTCCATTCTGACCTCTCTGACCTTGGTAGATGGGTTGGTGATTATGAGGTGAAAATTTTCTCCATTGGAAAGTGAAAAGATCATTTGGATGGCAAGGTTGCAGCCCTCAAGCAGAAGTTCATCAAAATGGAGTCCAAGCTGGAGGAGCATGAAGGCTGTAGTCAGCAGTGTAATGTTGTTGTCTTTGGGCTACCTGAGAAAGCCAAGAGCACCTCTCTCATACTGTTCACCCAGAAGTTGTGTTTAAAATTGGCTAGATCTTCTCCTAATGGGACTATTTACATTATCGGGTGGGCTCACAGAGCTCTATGGCTGCCATCTCCAGATAATTCTCCTCCAAGGCCCTTTATTTTTACATTTTTGAATTTTTGTCAACAAACACCTTCTGAGCTAGTTGAGAGACCTAAAGGACGTCTTATGGGAAGGCACAAAACTCCGTATTGTACAGGATCTTCCAGCTACAATCAGGCAACGTAGAGCAGAGTACTATCTGATTGTTTCCAAAATGACAGCAGCAGGGCTCCACTTTTGGGTGCTATATCCTGCCCACTTACAGGTTTTCATCGGAGATTCCTGGAAAATCATGGGACTCAGCTGAACAAGCTGCTACTGTGCTGAAGGATCTGCTCCCTGAGTTATTTCAGAGCCACTGAAATTTGTCACCCTTGGCTCTTTCATGTTCTGACAGAATATGACACTTGCCTTAGTTCTGTTAGCTTCTCACATCTCCTTTTTCCTTGTCTTTCCCTGCTGGCATCTGGCTTGGGAGAGGTATGTATCCCTCGTAAAGGATTTCATCTCTGTTGCATTCCTCATGCTGTTACAGAGTGACTTTGTTTTTTAATTTACACAGCTGTCCCCGTTATGGACTATTTTTTTTTTTTTTTAATCTATGTTCTATCTATCTTGAACTTGAATGAGGTGACTGGCATGAACACCTCAAGTGAAAAATCAGATTTGGCTTTTGAGTTTGTTTTTTTTTTTTTTGCCACCTTGTTTCCTGCTATCATCACCACAATTGGTGACCTGTCCTCCTTCAACAGTTAATCATAGTATGGACTTTGTGACTGGTTCAAGACAGGCTGGCTATCTACATCGAACTATCATCATTGTTTGAACTTCATTCTTCCGTGTAGATTGGCGGTTGGACATACTTTCTGAACCGCGCCTGTTTCACTGCTCTTTTCAGCATTTACCCTCCCTGGCAATCAGTCTTTTTCTGGATGAGCAATGCAACAAAGCACCTGAATTTTGATTTGAAGATGCATGTTGACCAACTCTGATCTTTGATCAAACTGGTCTCTGCATTCCTGTGCCGATGAATTCCTTCTTCGATTGAGAATTCTGCTTCAAACTTTTTGAGGCATCCTTGTTCGTCCTTGTTATGTAGGACTGGATCCATCATTGCAAAGCAGGGGTCCAAGGCTATTTGTCCTTCAATTCAGGATTGTGGTCCACTGCAGGATCTTCAGTGACAATGTATTCTTCAATTCAAGACTATCCAACTGCCAGTTTATTAGGAAACTTTTCTTTTCTGATATGTTAAGGATAGACTGACAGTTATGTTTATTTTTCTATGTTTTCACTGCTATTATTGCTGTTCAATGTCAATCATTTGTACTGGCCACAAACCTGTTGACTTCGTAGTTTGGATTTGTTGCATGGGGGATGGTGTTACAGGTCTAACAGATATTAACGTTACTGTCCCTGATTCTGTTTATACTGTACATCGTGATCTTTATTCCCTGAGATTTTGGGGACATTTATATTTTGTTTCAGCAGATGTATAACACTGAATTTTATAATTGTTCTTGGGCAGCTATACCATGCTGAGCCAAAGGTGGAGTTGTGACTGGTATATTACAGATGGTCCTTATTCTGCCACAGGTGATGAAAACATGTCCCTCTACTTTCTGGCCAATGTGTTTATCTGTTTTTTTTGGATTTTACTTATTCAGGTTGTTTACTGTTGGGTAAAGATATTTCAAATTGAATTTTTGAGTGTTGGGGTGGGGAGCGGGGGCTGTTGCAAGGGAGCTACTTAGTGCCTATGACATTCGTGCACAAAGTCATAATGTGGGGGGAAGGGTGGGGGATATTGTTCTGGGTACTGATAAAGGTTATTTTTAGGCTAGGGTAGGAAAAGGGTTTATATTGGGGTTCTATGTTTTATCCATTTATTTTTGGTTGGGTGTGGGGGGTCATCTTGGAAGAATGCTACCAATTGTCACAGTTTGTTCTTTTTTTTTTTTGTATGGGGTGCTGCTATTTTGTTTTGTTTATGGAACGTCAAAGGTGCTTGATCCCCACAGAAAAGGTCTAAATTTCTTTTACATTTGAATAAATTGCTGGTAGATGTTGCTTTTCTGCAGGAAACCCACCTTCCTCCCACCCAGGCTGTACTTCTTTGCTGTGCCTGGGTGGGACAGGTTTTTGGCTCCGGCCTGGACCCTTGCACTAAGGGTGTGGCAAGTATAGTTGCTAGGAGGGTCCTGTTTTGGATGCTCAAGGAAGTAAGTGATCCCCAGGGTCAGTACCTTTTATTATGTGCTATACCTGGCCACTCAGATGTCATTCTGGGTGCAATATATGGCCCCAATAGTGACAATCCTGCCTTTTTTACTGATTGTTAAATCTGCTAATGCCTTGGGTTTCCTTCCCCATGCTTCTAGTCGGTGAATGGAGCACAGTCCTTAATAATACCCTGGACAGAGCAGGTAGCTCTTGTCAGGCTCTTTCTCTGAGACAGCTGGTGTTGCAGGAATTGATGGACTCCCTGGGTCTTATTGAACTGTGGAGAGCCCTATATCTGGAACTGCATGAATATTCTTTCTGTTCTACTCCTCTCGCCTCATATTTTAGAATAGATTATTTTCTGGTGGGCATTGAGCACCTTTCTAATGTTACTCTCTGTCATTACAGTTCTAAGGTTATATCGGACCAGCATCCCGTTCTTAACCAGGTTACCCTTTCGACTGCAGCTTAGAAAGACAAGGCCTGGAGGCTAAAGAACCAGCTGTTAAAATCACTAGATTTAGTTGACCATATTCAGCAGTTTATTACCTCCTTCCTGGAAATAAATGCACCCTCTATAGATAAGCAAGATATTTTATGGGCTTCACTCAACTGTTCACTTCATGGGGAGTTGATTCAGCTAGCTTCAAAAAGGGAAAAAAACAGCTTCATGGGAACTTCCTACCCTATTATCTCAGATCTGTTCCTTGGAAGTATGCCTTGTGTTGGAGTCTCCATCCTTGGAATGGGTCCATCTGGAGTCCTTAAGGGTGCAGTATAATTGAATATTAGGGGAGAAGGCAGAGCATATGATATCATGTTCTAAGATTAAGTATTTTGACAAGGGAGAAAAAGCCAGCAAGCTTTTAGCACTGCGGTTACATACCCCAGCGGTGGATAAGACAGTGTCCTCCATTCGCTCTGACACAGGTCATTTACTTACTACTCCCAGAGAGATTGTAGATTACTTTCATTTGTTCTGTCGGGATTTGTATACCCCCTTCAGCTCCCTTTTGTAGTTCGTTTTTTTTTTGAAGAGTTTCTGGTGGATGTTGAACTCCCTCATATAACTGACTGGCAGTCAGATTTTTTGAAACAGTCCTTGATGGTTCAGGAAATTTGTAAGGCTATTGATTCCCTGACCCCAGATAAATCACCAGGACCAGATGGGTATACCCCTAATTTTTATAAAAAGTTTAAAACCCTGCTTGTCTCTCTATATTGCTTTGACTGTTTAATTATATTTCTATGCATGGTCTTTCGTTTCCTTCTCTCAATGAAGCCCTTATTGTAGTATTGCCCAAGCCTGGTAGAGACCTATTATTGGTGAGTAATTACAGGCCCATATTCCTGATTAATGTTGATTTTAAAATATTAGCTAAAGTTTTGGCAACCCGACTTAATCAGATCTGAAGTCACCTAGTTTGTGTGGAGCATGTGGGTTTCGTATCTGTGTGGCTTTCTCCCAATCATTTACGAAAACTCTTCCATCTTATTTCAACATCCAGGGATTCCCTTACCCCTGCTGTTTTGGCATCCCTGGATGTGGAAAAAGATTTTGATTGGGTTTCTTGGGAGTATTTATTTAGCCTTTTGCCCAAGATTCATATCCCTCTTGAATTCACCTGATGGATTAGAGTGTTCTACACTTTGTCGCCAGCATGTTTTTTTTGTATTGGGTTTCTTTCACAATATTTTACCCTGAACCAGGGCACTAGACAGAGGTGTCCATGTTCCCCTTTCCTTTTCAATTTGTTTTTAGAACCCCTAATCTGGAAAATGAATAATACAGCACAGATCTCTAGAATAACAATAGGACCTTATCAAAATAAAGTGTTGATATATGTCGACAGTATCTTATTACACGTAAACCATCTGGCCATTTCTTTATCCGCAGCATTAGACATCATTTCTAAATTTGGGCATTTCTCAAATTACAAATTAAATGTAGCTGAAACAGAAATTATGCCTGTAAATGTGATCATGACCAGAGCAAGTGTGGAACATTTTGGCTTGATATGGATTAAAGACCAGTTTAAATGCTTGGGAATCTATGTAAGCACCTCCCCATCAAAATGAAGCAATATAATCCAGATTCACTTGTTACACAGATTAAGGCTGACTTGACCCAGTGGTCCCTCTTACCTATATTGCTATGGGGATGACCGAGTATTTTAAATATGAGTGTGCTTCCTCGAGTCTCACCCAAACTCTACCGCAGTCATGGTTCTCATGAATACATTGTTTAATGTCTCAGTTTCTTTGGCAATATAAACCAGCCCATAGAGCCATTCATAAATTGATGCAACCTAAATCCAGTGGGGGATTACATGTTCCTAATATTTTTTTATATTATCTGACTATTCACTGTTCTAAAGTCTTTTTATGGCTTAATGCAGGCATAACTGACCACAATTTGGGTTATTCCCCACAATGGTTGGATATTGAAAGATGTTATTGTTCTTAATTGGGATTGAATATTATCTCATTGTTATATATTTTACCAAAGCAGGTCCCTCCTTCTCTGTGGAGCACCCTTTAGAAATTTCCGTGAAGATCCACAGGCAACTTTATTCTTTCTTCCAGGCTAATCCACAACTAGATGTCACACCACCTTTGTTGGGGAACCCCAGTTTTCAGATAGGTGGTCAATTGCTGAATAAGTCTTTTTGGCCTTCCAGTAGTGAGTTCACAGTGGAACAGTTTTTGGACCAGGATAGACTGATTACATTTCTGAATGCTTGTAAAAGGTTTAATTGTCCTCCTTCTTTTAACTTCAAATTTTGTCAGTTATCACATACGTGTGGCAGCGCTGCCTTGTGCTGGTAGCTAGGGAGAATCTTGAGGCATGTTCTTTTCCTTCTTTAAATAAACCTACTCTGCTGCAGCAGTCTTTTCTAACCTTTTCTAACTAATTACTTTCCCTCTTCACATTATGACAGGATGGCCTCCTATCATAATTCATTTCTATATCTTCTCAGCTGTATTTCTTTTTCATTTGCCTCAAGATCTGGGGAAGGGAAGATAGTTATTTCCTCTGCAAGTGTTTAAAACCTGAGAGCAGTATAATAACTTCCTTTTTGCAATTAACGGTATTCCCTAGTTTGTTTTAAGGCACGTCTGCCAGCTGATCCCATTTCAGCTCCATTTGTATGAACTTCTGTTTGCACTTTTGAAAAGCAAAAGCTTGAAAAGCTATTGAAAAGAGCCAGACCGTGGGTTTTGGGACAAGGACGTTACCTCTCTGTGGCATTGCAGATTCGGCAGTTCGTCTGCCTTTGTTTGAATAAGCCCATCCGTTTGTGTAAAGAGAAAAATTCCCCATTAATGCTGTATCTTGTTAATTTTGATAAACATGCTTGCTTCTAGCAACCCTCTCTTTCCTGAGCCTTGAACTGAATGAGGAAGTCTTCTGAGCGCTCGCTATGCGCTCGCAATGTCTCGGGCTAAACAAAGTCTAAGCCCTTGCTGTATTCTGTCCCTCTAGGTTCTAAAAGTATAGGGACAGAAAGAAATGGTGTCTCTATGTTCTTGTTTTATATAAAGTTATATCGCATTTGTATTTCAGTGTCACGGTCCCCTCCCCCCCTTTCAAACAGAATGCATAGCTCTGAGTAATGCTGAAATGTCAGCAAGTAGCCTGCTTTCCCTAAAATAATTATTGAAGTTAGACAAATGCAGGTGTCTAAAACATTTTTCCCCCTGCCCTGAAATATCCTTAAAGATTTTCCAAGACTAAGGCAGATTAAAGCCTAGCTCTGCTGTTTTACTTTACTGTACTAGCAACACATTGTACTCTATTTCAAGGAGTTCTTACCTAGAGCCCAGTGTTAAGCTTGGCAATAGGTTTGACCTTAGGAGGGCAGCAGCCCAATGTAAAGCTTATTTATAGAGTACAACTTGGAGTTGGCCCCTCCTTGTGGGTGGCTCCCTTAATAGAATAATGAGCCCTTGTGTATTCATGCTGCATTTTAGGATTCAACAGTCATAATAAAAGAATATGTGAAGGTTCTTGCTTTATTAAACTTTAGTATGCCAGATGTAGCTATGTTTGATCCCCCAGCTTATTGTATTAGTGTAGATTACGTGAATAATTTTAGAATAGTGGAGGATCAAACTAGTCAGCTGATCAATAATACCTGGTCAGTAGGGTTGCCACCTATTCGGTTTTTGACAGGATAATCCGGTTTTTAGGGTCCTTATCCGGTCATCCAGTTTTGGTTACATGCAGTCCGGTTTTTGGGCCATTTTGAGTGCTCATATACTCTTAAAACTGATGAATCAAATCATTCACTGTTTTGGCTGCATTACATGTCCAGGTTACAAAGAAGGTCTGTTGTCACAGTCATTCAGACCTGTCTTTGTTTGTAAAACCAGACTATCTGAGAGGTGTAAAGTATGGCCTTTAAGATCATTACCAGTAAATTAACCTATTCTTTTCCACTCTGAATTTTAAGTATGGTCTTTTACTGCTATGACAGGAAACAGTTTTTACACCTTTATGTGCTCTCGTGTGTTTCTTTTTGTTTGTTCTATATTATGATAAGTTTTAAACCCATGTTTGTTAAATTAATAATCTAACTTTTATTGATTTTATCACTACATTTGCTCTAATTTTTTGTATTACCTGAACATTCCATGATATTAGCTACACTTTGACACATCATTCAGATAAACAGCATGGAATGGTGTATCTGAAATTGTGGAATGTCTTAGAAATATGAAAAGAAACAGCAGTAGCTGCTGAGGTAAAGGGGAACACAGTGCAGTATTAAGGGTACCACAAGCACTGATAATTAAGTTATCAAAAATTGGTCAAAGAATCGGAATAGATGGCTGACATGGAAAGGAAAATGGGAGAGTGTTTAACAGAGGGCTGAGCAATAAGCTGTGGCTGAGCTTGGCACATCCAGCAGACCTGAGTTTGATTCCCACAACCTCCACTTAAATACTGTGTGACCCTGAACAAGTCACTTAACCCTTCCTCTGCTCCTGGGTCACTCCTGTAAAATGGGCTATGTGTCCTATGGGAGGTAACCTGGTTGCCAAAGAATAAAAATAAATAACTGAATAAATCAAACAAATAACAGTATAAAAATTATTTCCTATCACTAGTAATGTCTATTCCAACATTACAAATGGCTTTGGAGGAGGAATGATATTTATTTATTTATTTATTTAGCTTTTGTTGACCAGGTAAGCGCACTAGACAAATCCTGCCTATTTTCAGGCACGACCCGGGGGAGGGGGATACAGATGAATGCCAACTGACCTTGAACTAGATTAAGCTGTTGGTGGTATTTTTTAAGTGAATGAGGGAAATTTGGCCAGGACACGGAAATTCCCCTACTCTTTTGATAAGTGCCATGGGATCTTTAACATCCACCTGAACTACCACCAATCCAGGCAGATGGGACCTCGGTTTAATGTCTCATCCAAAAGACGGCACCTCAGAAGTGCAGCACCCCTCTCATGCTGCACTACAGTGTCAGTACTGGGATATTAACCCAAGTGCCAGATGTGGGAACTGAACCTACAGCCCTCTGATCTCCCGGCCTCAGAGGTGAGTGTGCTACCTACTGAGCAACTGACACTCGTCAGTCATAAAAAGGGGTGGAGCCAGAGGCGGAGTTTGGGGTGTGGTTTCAGATCCGGTTTTTAACTCATCCAAAGGTGGTAACCCTACTGGTCAGAGGAATATTTAAAGAGCTTCAGTGCTCATTTTCCACAGAAATGTTGGGGAGAGAGTAACTCTCTTTCTTTGGTGAATTTACATAAATGTTGGTGGGAACTTGAACTAAGCCTTTTCCACCCTATGTGAGAATTGTTTCCCAAAAGCTGTTGGTGAGCTAGGATTTCTTTTGTATATTTACACCAGAGTGTTTTCTTTTTTTTTTTTTTTGGTTTTTGAAGTTTAAGATTTGGTTATCAAATAAATAGACCTCAAGAACTTTAGAGGTCAGAACTTGAATTGCTGTCTCTGGTCTCTGCTTATTTGGAGTTATCAATACCCACACCTGGTATCAATATGCTTGCCAAATATCTTTGGTTGGGGCAGTGGCAGAAGTGTTATGGGTCACATATTATTACTATGCTGGTGAACTCACTCTTATCATATACTATATCGTATTTTTACACTAAGCCATGTGATGGTTTTGTTACTAAAGAGGGGGACCTATTTTATTAATGGGATCAGGCTCACTCTGATTTCATGCAGTTCCAGATATTGCATAACTTATTTTGCACTCCTGTGAAACTGCATAGAATGGGTAAGCTCCCCATGGACACATGTTCTGGGTGTAATAAAGCAGTTGGCACTTTGCTTCATATTCTTTGGGCATTTGAAAAAGTAATTCCACTGTAGGAAGATATACAAATATGTCTGGACCCCACGTTGGGTTTGACTTCAAAATTCAGCACAACAATATGTCTACTGGATGATGTCACTACAGAGCTGGTTGGGAATCAAAGGTACCACTGATCTCAGCTTGTGCCAAAACAGTTATTATTAGGCACTGGTGTGATCAGACGATACCCTGTTTTATCGAGTGGTGCAAGATCATCTTATTTGCCTTACAAGCTGAAAGAGTTATTGCCAGCCTTGCACATTGTTTAGATTGGCAGAAGAAAATCTAGGAACCATTATTCATATTGTTAACTCTCTAATATTTTTTTGGGTGTGGTGTCTAAGTCACAATTTTTTCATATCCTGTCCTGATTTAATCTAAGGTGGGAGAAGCAGTGAGTATCCTATCGGGATTGGGTCCTGCATAATAAGTTGTCACTTTTGTACGTGATCATCTGGTCTGCATGGCTATATTTATAGGTTACCCCTAGCTTCCTATTATTCTCAAATTGTGTTGTATGACTTTTCCTGCCATTTTTTATGACTAGTTCTTATGGTGAATGGTCTCTTTTTGGGGGGATCTCTTCCAAGATGAGAGGGGGCGAGGGGAGGATGGGATATGGTGGGGGGTGAGGTGGTTAGGTTATTTTTATTTTTTTATACAAAATGTGTTTTCAGTATTGTCTGCTTATTGTCACGCCTCATTTTGAAATGATCTTATTTGTTATCAGAACGGCCTGGTGTGCACCTGTTTATGCTGTTCAATAAAGTTTATTCAATTAAAAAAAAAGGATCATAAAATCAATCCACCATCTAATTGGAAGCCAGTGCAGACTATGGTGAACAGGTGTAATATCCTCTTGTCTCCTATTTGATGTAAAGAGTCTAGCTGTTGCATTTTGGAGTAACTGTAAATGGTGGAACTGAGCAGCTGGAAGGCCCTGTTAGAGGGTATTACATTAGTCAAGGTGAAAAATGATTAAAGCATGCAGTATTGTTAAAAGATAATCTGGGTCTAAGTAGGGGCACAACCCAGCAATATTCTTCAGATGTTAAAAGCCACTCCTGACCACAGAAGACACCTGAGATACCAATGATAACTCGGGGTCAAGAAGAGTGACTCCCTAGGTTGTGCACAGCCAGCCCAACCTGTAATCTTTTACCTTCAAAAGTAGGGAAACCCAGGCTCTCTATTATAGATGACCTCAGGAGATCTGATCCAATTAGTATCAGCTCAGTTTGGCTGGGGTTCAGCTTCAACCCCACATGAATCATCCGCAAATTGATCTCAGATAATGGATTCAGAAGCACAGATGTTAGTGAGCCCTGTCTGGGTTTAAATGAAAGATACAGTTGGGTATCACTGTCATAACAGCGAAAACCCAATCCATACTTACAAATCACTTCTCCTAATGGATGCATACACACCACAAACAATATAGGAGACAAAATGGAATGGATACCACAGTCCATACTAACAAGGAAAGACTTAAAATTCCCTAATGGCACAAAGTGGCAGTGATTGCTTAGAAATGACTGGAATCAAGGAAGTACAGCCCCTGTCACCCCAACAGTCCTCCTCAGCCTTTCAACTAGTTCAGTATGTCCTACGCTGTCGAACACTGGTGATAAATTCAAGAGGAGCTGGAAAAAAACATCTCCAGGATCCCTCACCTGGAAAAGAGCATTTAATAGCCTCATGAGGGCAGTGTCAGTGCTATGCTGAGAAAAAATCCTGATTGGAATGGCTCAAAGAGAGAGTGATCCTCCAAATGGCCTCTTGGCTGTACTGCCACCATTTTGTCTGTAACTCTACTGTAGAGAGAGACTATACTGCACTGAATAACCAGAGAAGCTGAAATCCCTTCCCTCCTTGACTTGGTTGCCATTATGTACTGTTAATTGCATCGGTGAGTGGTGGTGGGAGCACCTCTCACATTTACAACTGCAGTGCTTCAGTTATAATTCCAGCTGGCAGTAAAGTTGTGGTGAGAGCACTTCTTGACTTGGCTTCACTTTCCTTCAGTGGTGGTGAGAGCATGGCTGGGCTCTGAATCCTGGTGACTCCTTTTGTCTCTTCTGAGTCTAAATCTGTTATTCACCTGTTGAAATAGACTCTTTGGAAGCCCTCTGGATTTAAAGAGAATTTTGGATGCTTTATATTAATTAGGGGTGGTTTGGGTTATATAGTGTATGAATGTGTGGTTGTGTGTTTAGGTTTTTCTGCTGTTATTTAGTGTATGAATGTGGAGTGTGTTTAGGTTAGGTTTTTTAAACAAATATACTATCTGAGTTTAAGGTTAATTTTGAGTGTGTAGGATTAAGCAGAATGTGTTGGAGTTCCAGGCCCCTTTGTATTGTTTACACAGCAGCCCTGCTGTGTGACCTCTGCCTCTTTGTTGATCTTCTCCTCCCAACTGTTGCAGAAAGATGTTGCTAGGAGGAAGGTATCTCTAGGGTGTGGGTGAGTTGGTGGTGGGGTGCTGTGTGTACAATGGAGGTGAGTGGGATTAGGGTGCTCAGGAGCAGGAGGTGCCCTGGGATCAAACAGAGCATTGAGGAAGGAGCAATGTATTTGCTATCCATTCCCAGGGTTCCCTCTGGACCATGTGGGCAGGTAGCTAGAGGGTCTGCAACCTTCTCTGATCCCCTTAGGGCTGTGCTATGTAATGTCAGATTGATGAGGAACAAGACTGCAATTATGCCGGACTTGATTTCCTTGGTCGATCTGGCTTGCATCACTGAGACGTGGCTGGTGGACAATGTATGGCCAATATTGGAGGTGCCTGTCCCCACTGGGTACTCAGTAGAGCACTTCCCAAGGTGGGAATGCAGGGGTGGGGGTTTGGTGATCTGCTTTACAGCCAGATAGAATTTTCCATGTTCCCAGTGGGTTCTATCTCATCGTTTGCAAGTGCGGCGATGCATGGGGGTCCAGATGTGGACTGCAAGATTCTCCTAGTTTATCATCATCCAAGATTGTGGGGAGAATTCCTGCAGGAGGTGGTGGACTTCATCACTAACAGGGTGTTGGAGTGTTCTATATGGTTAATTCTGGTGGACTTCAATGCCTGGGTCAATGATAAATCCTCACAACTTGGACACAACCTCCTCCAGTTGATGTCATCTCTGGGCCTATTATTAGCAGTTGCTTCTGTAACACATTACCATGGCCACACATTGGATTTGGTATTCGCACTGGGCCTTGATGTCACAAAGTTCAGGACTAATCGGACCACTTGATCCAATCATTACATGGTTGAATTCTTGCTTGGGCCCTACCACCAATAGTCCCCCCCCATTCAGGTGGTCAGCTACCACTCTTTAAGGGGACTATCTTCAAGACTTTTGGTGGTGGCTGGTTTTTCTGAAGTGAGTGCTGCATGTGCAATTGGCATGGGGCTGTCTCCAAGGTACTCGATGCCATTGCCTGTATACAGCTTAGATTCTCTTGCTTGAGACCTCCATGGTTTGATGAGGCTCTCAAGGAGATGAAGATCAAGGGTTGGAAATTAAAGCATTGCTGAAGGAGGCCCTGGTCCATGGAGGATAGACTGGCTTTGAGAAATCATTATAATGATTATCAAAGGGTGATCAACTGTAGAGTGGCAGTTCCTTTCCCGGGAGATTGCTGCTAGAAAGAACAGGCCTGCTCATCTCTTTGGGACTGTGGACAGACTACTTCATTAAGTCTGTCTAGAGCTGAAAAGAGTATTTTCAATCACATCACGCAAAGTGTTTGATCTGTTCTTCTGTGACAGGGTTTCCTCTATTTGGGCTGGGATCACCCCAGTGGGAGTAGGTCAACATCGCAGTGACAGGCCTGAGCATGATGGAGTGCTTCCATTGTCTGGGGGAAGTTTCAGCCAGTGGATGTGGCTGAGGTTGTTGAGGTGATTTCAAAGCTGTGACCCACCTGTTGTGAACTGGACCCTGGCCTGACTCATCTCCTAGTGGTATGTGCTGAGGCCATCGGTCCAGTTTTTGCTGGGATAATCCAGTGCTCACTTTCAGAGGGGCTTTTTCTCGATGCCTTGAAGGAGGTGTTGATGAAGTCACTTCTGAAGAAACCATCGTTCGACCCAGATGTCCTTGTGAATTATAGATCAATCTCCAGCCTCTCATTTTTAGGGAAAGTTGTTGAGAAAGTGGTGGCACTGCAGCTTAAGGCACACCTCATGACCTTTGACATCCATAAGCCATTCCAGTTCAGATATAGGGCCAGGCACAACACTGAGACAGTGCTGGTTTGGGTGCAAAATTATCCCCTCAAGGCAAGAGATAGAGGGGAGCGGTCAATTCTCATTCTCCTCGATCTTTCATCAGCATTCAACACAGTGAACCACATTGTCCTAATGGATCACCTTAGAGAGTATTGTGGACTCACCAGAACAGTCATCCACTGGTTTGAGTCCTCTCTCTTGGACAGGAGGCAGCAGGTAGTGCTGGGGAATTTCTCCTCCTCCTCCCTGAAGCCCCTATCATGTGGAGTTCCTCAGGGCTCAATCCTACTATTGATACTGTTTGTGTTGTACATGCTGCCCCTTGGTGAGCTCATTAGACATTACAGTTTGCGTCTTCACTGCTGTGCAGATGATACCCATCTGTATATGTCATTTACCCCTGAGACCATTGGCACTGTGGAAGTGCAAATAGGTGACCGGATGAAATCCAGGGTTAGATGTCCTCTAACAAACTAAGACTGAACCCCAACAAGACAGAGGTACTGGTGGTTTAGCCAGGTCATGGGTGTGATGGGAGTGTCACCAGGATGGTAATAGGGTTGTTCCTGGGTTCTGTCCCTTTGACAGCATCCCCATGGTGAAAAATCTGGCCATCATCCTGGACAACAGACTGACACTTGATGTTCTGGTGTAGTCTGTTGCCCAAAGTGGTTCTCACAACTTAAGGAATGTCACCCGAATTAGACCCTTGATTCCGCCCGAGGACCTGCCATCACTGGTGCATGACTTTTTTACATCCTGGCTGGATTACTGTAATGCTCTATACTTCATGGTCAGTGGAGAGAACCTCCATCAGTTGCAGCTGGTGCAGAACACAGTGGCCAGGTTGCTGATGGCCTTGCCCAGGTCCTGTCATGTAACCCTGGTCCTGCAAGATCTGTACTGGCTGACGGTCAGTGGAAGGTCATCTTCAAGGTGGGCTTGAAAACTTATAAGGCCCTACATGGCTAGGGCCATGACTACCTGTCTGATCTCCTTACCCTTGCCACTTCAATTCACTGCCTCCACTCCTCCACCAGGGACCTCCTAGCAGTTCTGTGGGCCAGGCTGAAAACCTCAGGTGATCATGTATTTGAAGTGGCCAGCCCAGCCCTCTTGAACTCACTTCCAACATCTCTGAGAGGGGTCCTATCAGTGGAGGCATTCAAAAGGGGCCTGAAGACCTACTTTTTTAATCAAGCATTCTTTTGAGGAATTAAGCTGATTTATACTGATTTTATTTAATTGTTAATGTATGTTGTTTTATATTGTATTCTGTCTGTTTACCCTGTCTACTATCATTAAGGTGCCCAGAGCCTCCAAGATTGGGCGCCGTATAAATATATTTTACTTACTTATTTACTGCTGTATAAAAAGACCAATTCCAGGATTTTCCATATTTTCTGGTAAAAAACCAAAATCAGTGTCCTTGGATATACACCATTTCCCATAGTCCGATATACATAAATTAGCCAAGCTAGGGAAAAATGTAGTTTCCATAGCAGTTAGTTTTCTTTGTATACAGTACCCCTTATCAAATATGTAGTAATTAGTAGTGCATACCATTTCTGCCATTTCTAATATTACACTGCTTGATGGTAGCAGGTTCAAGACTCTAGTGTTCAGAAAATGTTCCATGGCTTACATCACTCCCAAATGAGGTATATCTCTGAATAAGATTTCAATGTCCAACACTATCAATTTACAGTCATCCTGTGCACCCATAAGATGTATTTCATGCACCATGTTAAAAACATCCTTTGTGTCATTCAGATGTGATTCTAGGTTTGTCACTAGTGGTTTCAAGAAGTAGTCAACAGTCCACATATTCAGAAGAGATGTGTGGCATATCCCTAGATGTGCCTGCTCATCTCTGGACTTAAGAGGGCAGTTGGGGGTGTGGCAATATTCAGAAGCCCCTGACATGCCCCACAAACCTGACTGCACCACCACACAGATTATTGCAATATAGGAATGCAAATGAGATGTCCCTCATGCATATTCCCTGCATCACAATATTCAACCCCCAAGTGAAACTATGGCTGTCTGTGCCAGTGCGCAGTTATGCTTTCCAGATCCTACGTTAACTATGTGCAGGCAGGTGGGTGCCCCATGCATAGTTCAGGGCCCACTGTCCCCCTCCCTAAGCTCCAATCTATCTCACTATAATGTCACTCCCCCCACCCCAAGCCCTGATCTCTCATAATATGTCACCCTCAATCCATAGCCCCAATCCCATGAACAATAATGTCATCTCCCCAGCTTGGATCCCCATTGAAATAACATAGGAGCTCTGACCCCTCTGTTTTCCATAGTGTAGGGAACCCCCACACACACTGACCAAGCTCTGTCATATTGAAAATATCCTGATTCACCCATTTTCCATAGTGTATGGACCCCCCGTCCTGCCCCGAGCTCTGTCATATTGAAAATATCCCTGATCCCTAATTTTCCATAGTGTAGGGACCTCCCAACCCTGCCCCAAGCTCAGTCATATTGAAAATATCCCAGACCCCCCATTTTCCAGAGTGAAAACTCCCCAGACCCCTATCCTGGTAAGCGGTAACCCACCACCCTGCACCCCCATCCCATCCCATGCTGGTGATTGACACAGCCCTCTTCACCCTGCCATGGTCAGCCACTGACTGATCATTACCCACTTATCTATGGTACATAGTATGCACTTATTGACAACCAATGAGCATGTACTATGTACTGTAGGCAAGCAGGTAACAATCAGTCAGCAGCTGGCCATAGCAAGGTGAGGAGGGCTGTACCACTTGCAGGCATGGTTGGGGGGTGCAGGATGGTGGGTTACTACTTACCAGGGTGGGGGATCCCTACACTATGGAAAATGGGGAGTCAGGGATATTTTCAATAAGATGGAGCTCTGGGCAGGGGGGTCCCTACACTATGGAAAAAAGAGGGATCAGAGCTTCTATGTTATTTCAATGGGGATCAGGGACTGGTGTCAGGGGTGACATTAATGTACTTGGTATCGGAGTTTGGTGTGGGGGTGACTTTAATGTACACAAGATCTGGACTGGAGAGGAGGAATATTACACTGTGTAAAATGGGGAATTGGTGCTCCTGTCTGTATTTCAACAGGGATAGGGGTTGAGAAGGGATCTGGCTTGGTGCATTCCATCTGGTGCAACCATGCAAATTAGCCCATAATGTTCATGCAAGAGGCCCCTTTGTGCCATGGATGCTCAATGAGCTGATTTGTAAGTTTGTGTTGAATATCACCCATGGGGGACTCAGTGCATCCAGGTATGCACCACACATTCCTCTATAGGCAATCTTCAGCCCTGCACCCTGGATGCACCATGCCATATATGGTGGCCACCCATTATGCGATGCACATCCAGGGTCTGATACTCACACAGAATGTGGGGTCTGTTCCAATTGCATACTCTGTTTGAATATCACAACACAGCTGGCTGGCGCAGATTATTTGTGCAATGCGCTGTTATGCACATGCATCCAGATGGCTCTGAATATGTCCCCCAATGTATATAAACAAACTCTGGTCAGAGCCACAATGGCTGCTACCACACTAATACTGATCTTTATTTTAATATCTTCAACAGTTATGCATGTAATGCCTCTGGATGGACTTTCCTGTTTTTGTAGTGAAACAGCTCTAATGCATTATGCAGGGGAAGCAGCACACCCCTAATTTCTATTACAGGGCAAACTAACAAAATCTGTATATGTCTGCTCTCCTTACTTCTCAAAAACCCCAGAGAGCTCAAGCAGTAAAACCACAAGCACAGAAATATTTTGTAAACTTTAAAAAAAAACAGAAATTAACATGATGACAATCATGATATTGATTTCTGTGGTTTTTAAAGTTTACAAAACTGACTCATTTTGCAGTAGGAGAAACGAATATGGTAAAAACAATATAGTGGCACCTGGATAACATACAGTCATTCCAGATAATAGGAATCTTGCCATAATTAGTATTTCTTAAATATTTTAACCATAACAGTCAATAAAAGTAGGGGTCTGGGTCTCAAGAACTGAATGAGGGCAGATGCTGAGACTCCAGGTATACAGTAGTTTTGGAATGCTGAGCCACTTCAGGTTAAAAAGTGGATCTCTACATGAAATATTAAAGTGACACGTAAAATGTGGGTTTTAGGATGAGACTTTGGAAACTAAACTTAATAGCAGGACTCAAAAACCATTGTTTGCATACTAGTGCTCTCAAAACTTCACTTGAAAGCAGCGCTAATAAGTCATGCCAAATATAGGTCAAAGGTGAATATTTTCTAACAGTCACTGAACCATATACTGTACATGTTACTGATAAAACTTGCCACTTGATAAAAAGATGGATAGTGGGCTCACAGATGGATAATTTAAAGCTTGTGGCAAAAAAGTTACAACACTGAAAAGCCCCCCAATGTGCAACACAAAAGCAGAGTATCATATTTAAAAGCTTGCAGCAAGCAAGTTACAAAGTTGAAAAGTTCAAAGTGCAGCACAAAAGCAGAGTATCATAATGTGCATTGTGGATAGCAAAAAAGACGGGATACACCACCCCATATCAATGATATAACCCAATGCTCAATGCTAAGCTGTACTTGCAAAAAGGCAAAATTGGAAAAAATGAGTGGCATCCAAAGAAACAGTACATTTGCAGTACAGCAATTTAGCAATTAGTTTCAAAGGTTAGAAAGCCATGGTCAGTGCTCTAACAAGATATAACTAATCACCCAACCAGGTTATGTGATCACAGAAGCTAGGGAACTACCAGTGGATTATAATAGGCTGTGTTACTTCTTGTAACAGAAAGGCAAGTAATCTAAACAGTAATCCAAATGGTATCCAGACAGTGAACACTATGGCTGAGAAATATTCTCCATGCCAGCAGACTCAGTTGCATGCCATGAGGGTGGAGTGGTGACAAAAATAAGGTGTTAGACATAATGAGAGAAACAGTGAGCTGCATGATGAAAAGACAGCCTAAAGATGAACCCCCTTGTGGCTCACACAACATAGTTTCTCCCTCTCTTCCTTTCTCACAAGTAGGTAATCACAGCTGCACAGCAGTATTTCCCAAAGAGAAAGAAGATCCTTAATAAGAAAATGGTGCAGAAGGGGGAGGGGGAGAGGGAGAGGGAGAAGAATGAAACACATTGTAGTGAAAGGGAGATGCAGACAGATTTTTCAAGAAGCTGTGCTTCAGTTATGATGGTATGGAACCAGTGATGGGGCCATTTTTATGGCTACATTGTGTCATGACACTATGCTGACAAATTCCTATCAGAAGAAGGGGTCTGACTGGAATTCCTAACACAACACAGTGTCATGACACAATGCAGCTGTAACAATGGCTCATCACTGAGCCTATGGTGGCCACAGTTCACCGGCATGGGGGATTAGCGGCATCTTTGTGTAATTTGAACAGTAAATAAATTGGTCTTATTGGACGATTTTACTGCTAGAAAAGCTTTTCTTTTTTTTATTGTCCATTTGTTTGACAGCGCAGTTCCAACAATTTGTCTGCCTTCCCCTTCATGGTGTCTGTGGGATCATTGGGTAATTTTTGGTAAAAGATTTAATTTTATAACTGACGCTGCATTTCAGAGATGTACATGTCTTTTCCCCAGATGACAACTGCACCACCCTTATTGGCAGGTTTGTTTATTAAATCACTGTCATTTTGTAATTCCTACACTGCAGTCATCTCACTCCTTGTTAAGTTACTGTTATATTATCTCTTAGTGTCCTTAGTTATATTTTCATTAACCAGGTTGTCCAAGGAGTAGAAGGTTATTACTGCTGCATTTTGAATTCCTACTGGCTTAAAAGCTGATTTTTTTTTCTTAGTGTATTTTCTTGTATATAATTAGTTAGTACATCATCCTCTTCCTCCACCCTAGCTGTGTGTATGATCCTGTAAATTATTTCTTATAGGTACCACCACATGATTTATGAATGTTTTATTTTGGAACTGTGTTGTAAAATGATCTAAGATATAACTCCGTATAGAACTTGTACAATTTCACTTTAACCTTGAATAGGTTCATTCCTTTCTGAAGAACAGATCACAGCCTTTTTGTAACACTTTTGTTTGTTCCATGGTCAGACTTTTATTTGATAGATTTATGATTTATGATTGCCACTTGTTTGGTCTCATTGATCTTTGAGAGGGCCCAAATTTTGCCATTGCCTTTTCCCTCTGCCTCTTCTTTTGATCCTTGCCTCTTAAAAGTTTGACCATGGAACAAATGAAAGTGTTACAAAAAATTCTGTGATATGTACCTGAGAAAGGCATTAATCCATTCAAAGTTAAAATGGAACTGTACAAGTTCAATAGGCAAGTACATCTTGGATCATTTTACAACAAAGTTACACTAAATATCACTTCTATAAATCAAGTGGTAGTGCCTATAAGAAATAATTAAGAAGATAATACAGAAAGACTGGTGCTAGAAATGAGTATGATGTACTAACCATTTACATATAAGAACAGACAAGATTTAAGAAAAAACAAAAGTAGTCCAGTAGGGATTCAAAATGCAGCAGTAACAGCCTTCTGCTCCCTGGTTGACCAGGAGGTCGAACATATCATTAGGGAGACTAAGAGACAGTACAACAGTAACTTAACAAGGAGTTAGATGACTGAAATTCAGGAATTACAAAATGACAGTGATCTAATAATCAAGCCTGCCGATAAGTTATCATCTGGGGAAAAGATATGTACATCACTGAAATGCAACATGAGTTACAAAATGAAAACTTTTACAAAAAATTACCAAATGATCCTGCAGACACAGTAAAGGAAAAGGCAGATAAATTGTTGGAGCAAGCACACCAAATAAATGGATAACAATAAAAGAAAAAGATTTTCTAGCAGTAAAGAGCCCAACAAAACCAACAATTTTGTTACTTACAAAATTACCTAAAGATGCCACTACCCCCAGGCCAGTGAATCATGGCCAGCATATGCTCAGTGATGCAACCATTTTCTATATACAGTACACTGACCACGTTTTAAAAGCATTAGTGACAAGCCTAGAATCACATCTGAATGACACAAAGGATGTTTTAAACATGATGTGAGAAATAAATGTTGTGGGTATACAGGATGTGTGCAAACTGATAGCGCTAGACATCAGAAGTTTATATAACAATATACCTAATTTGGGAGGGATGCAAGCAAAGCAACATTTTCTGAACACTAGGCAATTGAACCTGCTACCACCAAACAATATAATATTAAAAGTGGTACTCACTGCTAACTAGTTCATCTTAGACAAGGGGTACTACTGTATATACAAAGAAAATGGACAGCTATGGGCATGACATTTGCCCCTTACTTGACTAGTTTATGTGTTGGACTGTGGGACATGATGTATATCTTCACAGAGGAAAATTGATGCAGTCAGTAATAGCATGGAAATGTGTTGTTATTTTGGAAGGGACCACTGTCAGACCTAGGTAACTTCTTTCTGTACAGTAATAGATGTGATAAAAATCTGAAATTCACTTGGTATATCTGTGAAACATGTTAATTTCCAGGACTTACAAATAACCAAGTGGAGAAACACATTAGAAACCAGCATTTTTTAGAAAGCTCATGGAAAGGAACACGTTGCTGGAATATCCCAGCAGTCATCTTGAAAAACTGAAAAACAACGTTCCATTTGCCCAGATGGTAAGGGCCAGACATAACTGCAGTAAGGATAAAAAATTTCAAAAAAGCACAACAGATGGGAAACACTTCCTAAATCGAAACTATGATCCAAGAATTGTGGAGCAACTATATGACAGAGCTTCAAATGTATCTATAGAAACACTGCTAAGACCAAAAAACTCTGGAAGGGTGTGGTCAATCCAGACACAGAGATAGACATCTGTGCTTGGTGCTGTGTAATAATCCACATCTTTTTAAAAACATCCAGTTACTTTTCAAAGAAAAACATCTGAACTCTACTACACCAGCATTCGAAGATGACTTTGCAAACAAAACTGGCAACAAAACATACACAAATTGCATTTAAATTGGTATCTGAAGCTTTCAAAAGTGACAACCTGGTGAAGCAGCAGAAGTGTGGGGTGCCAAAGCAGGTACCAGCCTTCAGGTGAGCACACCATCACCATCCACAGTGCCAGTACAGGCCCAGAAACTCTTCATCGGAACTCTGCTCTTGGAACTAAAAAATAAGGTAAGAGCAGGATCAAAAACATGAATGCCCAATTTACTTGCCATCAGAGTTTGGCGAATGACCTCAGTAAGCTGGTAAGTTTCCACAACAAAAGTTGGGAGTTTGGACAGGGGCTGAGCAAGCAGCAAAACCACACCAGGGACAAGTCAACCATCCTGGAGCAAGCCAGGAAAACCATTAATGACATTGCAGATATACTTGATGATCACGAAAATCAAGAAGGGAGGAATAATGTGAGAGTGGTCCATCTCCTGGAGGAGCTGGAAGGGACTGATGTTCTGACCTTTCTTGCCATGTGTAGGTCTGCTAGCCTGGGGCTTCCCAATTCTATGGTGCTGGAGGTACAGAGATCACACCAGTCCCTAGACAAATGATGAGGGCTGATTGAACCACCAATACATTTTATTCATCAAGTTTTTAAGATACCATGATAGGTAACCTGTTTTACAAGCATCTCACAAGAAAGAGACAATAACAATTGGCAAAAACAAAATAATTTTTTCCCTAGACTATAACAGGAGGCTGGCTGCAGCATTTGAAGCAAGACTTCAACTTAGTGTGGAAGAGACTGCACAAAATAAATTGGCAGTTTGCTCACTTTTATCCATCATGGCTCATCATTCATCACCAAGGTCAACCACCAAAGGGTTTTACTTCTCTGGATCTTGTTCCTGTTTACTTAGCCCGAGACTGTATCCCAGGAGGGTCATTCAGGCACCCACTGCAATGGACCAGCTTTTGATCGTTCTCAAGTCTATTTTTTCTACTAATAAAATGATAAAGGTGAGTGGGTTGTGGGAAGGAGGGAGGTTGCTTGGGAGATGCTTGTGCCACAATGCAGGGTCTAGCACTTAGGGTCTTAGTTCACTGCAGATCTCACTGTTCACCCCATACTGCTACTGTGAGTTGGCCTATTTTGAGGACAGTGTTAACTTGGTTGCCTACAGCCATGTGCCTAGATGATGGCCTAGCAGTCAAGAAGGATTCATCATGATGATTATAGGAAATGTTCCAATAGTATAAGTGCACGCTGGGCAGATGCAGTAAGGCCACTGGTGCACTGGTAATTTGGAAATGAAGTAGCATGGGCACTGAGCAGTGTGAGCCCTCCCTTCCTATTCCTGCAATCTCAGACTTTCCCCTTATCTGCTAGAACACAAGTAAAAACCAAAAACAAACAGAAAAGACACTAGCTGGGTGCTAGTGTTTCTTATTTTATTATTCCATTTGTTGTCGGAGTTTTAAACTGTTAAATGGTTTTCATGCAGATTGTTTGCACTGTACATTCTACAGGTTCCCTTATTGCTACATACTGTAGGTAACTTATTTTTCCTGGAAGGCAATTGGATTCCTGCTTCTGTACTTTCTGAACACTGATCAGATGTTTTTTTTTCCAGGCTCCTAACATTGCTGGACTTTGAGTTTGGAGTTTGTGTCAACAGCTGATATCCTTTATATCTGATTCCCATATTCATATTCCATTAAATCAATGTATGTTAATTCTGTGTACTATATAAGGCATGGGGAAAGGATCTGGGGGGTGGTTCAGTAGGTGGCGATAAGGAGTAGTGAACAAAGTTCCAAAAATGCATGCACTCATACTGGGCTCAAGAATAACAAGAGTGAAGTTGCTTGTGAGTTTCCAAAATGTTGCACCTGTAAACAAGCTTTCAGCTTAGTGTGTCTCACCTGGTTAAATAATCGGGGGAAAAAAAGAAAAAAATCAAAGCAGTTTTACTGTGCTGATATAAAACAGTTGCAAAATCAATGGTGAGAAACCACAGATTTGTAATTCTCACAGACACTGCCCACCACATGAAACCCCAGTGCTTCAAGTTTACCAACTCTTCTTCAGGGGGTGTCACAGAACCACACAAGTGACTTCATGCTCTGTGTTCATGAGTCCTATACCCTGTATGAGTGCACAAACTTTTGGAACTTTGTTCATTGATAGGGTTGCCTGCCCTTTTCCTTGTGCACTGACCTTGCACCATGGTATTTCATGGATCCAACACTTGGAGATTGCCAAAGGAGTAGTGGCCATGGGGAACCCTCCACTACCCTGCCTGGTCTAGTGATGTGGAACATGGCATTGCACAAAAGAGTGACTCATCTCAGTATACTGTGATGTGGGTACATTGCAAGTGGGTGCCTACTGAAACAGCGACCCACTTGTGGCATATACCCAGGTGGCGAGGGAGTAGGGAGGGCAACTGGATGGGGGAGGGTTAATGAATAGCAATTGGATGTTGCTACACATACACACATGTGGGGGGGAGCGAGCACGCCGAGCGAGGGATGGAAGAGTTTGTAAGGGGTGGTGCTGCACTCAGCCACTGAGCTGGCTCCATGTTGTGGTGGGGTGGGTGCTGGCCTAGGGTGGCTGGGATGCAGGGTTTGGGTATGGGAGCAGGTACAGGTATGTTTTGTTGTGACTGGCTAGTATAGGTGAAATTTTTTTTTTACTGTTGCACCCCCCAACATGCACCTCCCTGAAGTTGAGAATCTATAAGTAGGGGTGTGTGGTGTGCAGGGGCACAGCCCCCTGCATAAAAGCAAAAAGTACACTTCCTTGTACTGTTTTCTCTGTTGCCAGGGTTGTACATCGCCAAAACTGAATTTCAACGATGTACACTTGCCATAAGGACAATTGCCTTTCCGTGATCACCCATATTACATAGAACCACTAATTCCCAACCTGTAATGAGTACAGTACTCTTTGGTGGGGTTGTGTGCTGTTAACAACATTTTGTAGGG
This sequence comes from Neoceratodus forsteri, assembly GCA_016271365.2. Lineage (NCBI taxonomy): Eukaryota > Metazoa > Chordata > Ceratodontiformes > Ceratodontidae > Neoceratodus > Neoceratodus forsteri. The sequence continues at coordinate 393,601,214 of CM028135.1, read as the reverse complement.
TGCTGCTCATTGACTGCACTTAATAATGGGGATGGTTTTCATATATGTGTCTAATTCCTTTGTATCAAGTGGAGAATTACCATGGCACTCTACAGGTTATGAGGGAGTTGATCCAACCTATGATTGATGTGGCAGGGAGGGGGGAGAGTATTGCCCCCTATGTAGGGTCACCGGTTGTCACTGCTCAGGGGAATGTGACTGTTGCTCCTGGGGTCAGTCAGCTGGGGGAGTTTGGAGGGGAGAGAACATGGGGTGGTTTACCATACTTGCTTTACTATTGGTTCTGTACAGAGTGCTGCAATTCAGGGGAGGGGATTTGGGAGGGGTTTTTAATTTATTTGGAAAATATTCTGCTTCAATGTTCAAAATATTTGGTCAACGAAGTGCTCTTGGGGAAACAGTGGTGAAGGGTTGCAGAGAAAGATGGTGGATGAGCCAGGATGGCCAGGAGCAATCTTTTTTAATCTAATGGAAACGGCTGCTCTGAATATATTATTATGAAACACTAATGACATTAAAATGGTGATCAAAAGGAAAAAGTTATTGGCGTACATAAAAAAAGTGAAAGAAGATATTACAATCCTGCAGGAGGCCCATATGATAAAAGGGGAGGCTAATAGACTGGAGATATCTGAGGGGGAAGGGTAAACTCCTATCAGTTTGTTTCACCTCCAGGGCCAGTAGGCGACAATGTGGTTTAGCCCAGTTGTTTCACCACATAGTGGATCATCAGGGCTACTGCTGCATACCAGTTGTTGAGGTTAAGGGGAACCTATTATTGTATCTGCAGACTACGACCCCAGTTTTGATTGTCTAGAATTCTTCCACAAGCTAGCTGTCCTGCTGGATGACTACCCTGGTATAACCATAGTTAGGGGTGATTTCAATGCTGCCTGGGACCCAGTGCTTGACAGGTCATCACCCATAGTTAGAACCCATCCCAGAAGCTCAGCTGCTCTCTGGAAGCTGGCAGAAGACAAAGGCCTGATAGACATGTGGCAGCTCCACCACCCCAAGGAAAATTAATTCTGCTTCCATTCCCATGCCCACAAGGTGTATATGAGAAAAGACACCATACTTTTCCCCCAACAAGAACTCCACAATTTCCATTCAGCCTAGTACAGTCCCCTTCTGGTTTCTGATCTTGTCCTATTGCTTGTGGTTTGGGGGTGATGGCTAGCCCCCCACTAGGCAAGGGAGACGAGACTCTTGACTGCTCTTGGGTGGGGAATTCAGGAACAGTATGAGAGAAGCATTTAAGAAGCTCTTTCCTACAAACATGAAGGGTGACACAACTTTGTCTATTTGATGGGAGATCATGAAGGCTTATGTTTGTGGGGTGGCCATTTTGGCCGCCATGCATAAACAAAAGTGGGAGCTGGCTAGAGAGAGACAGAGAACTAGAAAAGCAAGGCAAGGCTCTAGAAAAAGAGCTAATTAATTAAATGCAACCCATTAAGCTAGGCAAACTCTGCCAGCTGAAAGGCAGGCTAAATCAGCAGGTCTCTGCACACCTGGAGAGAGAGAGAGAACTATAACTTTTCAGGGATAGTGTATATTTTAATTGGGAAAAAAGTGGGAAAGTAGTTGGTCTGGCAACTGAAAGCCCAGAAAGCCTACACCATAATCAATATCACCAGAAATGACAGTTCCCTCTCCTCCAAACTAGGGGTCATAGAGGGCGCATTTTGTGAATGTTATATTAAATTATGTAACTCCAACTTTACCCCTGCCACTCTGCACCCAGACAGTTTCTTGGACTCCATTAAACTCCCATCTCTGCCAGATGAGATCACGGTCAACTTGAAGTCCCCACCATGGGAAATGGAACTCTATACAGCAGAGAAATCCCTAACATCAGGCAAAGTCCCAACCCCTGCTTGCCTGCCAGTGGACTTCTGTAGGTTTTTCTGGACATAAATGAAGGGCTTACTGCTGGATATGGTATAGGGGTGTTTAACACATTACAAATGATGGCAACCACAACTGTACTTCCCAAGTCTGGCAAGGACTCCTCCCAATGTGGCTTGTGCAAGCCTATTTCACTGCTAAATGAAGATTACAAAATCATGGGAAATTTCCTTGTGGGCAGCCTACAGAGAGTCCTGTGCTAGTACACCAAGACCAAGGTGGTTCCATTAAGGGCCATCAGGCCAAGCATAATAATAAAAGGGTGACTAACATTATGTGGCATTGGACCAGGGGGACTATTTGACCTGGAATATTGACACTGGATGCCAAGAAGACCTTTGACTGGGCCAAGTGGTCCTTCATGTCATCAGTCTTGGATCAGTTTGACTTTGTCCAAATATATGAGCTAGGACAGGAGCACCCTACTGTTCTCCACAAGCCCAAATCCTGCTCAATGGTAGTCTATCTAAAGCATTTCTACTTACTCGAGGTACCAGACTAAGGTGCCTCTTGTCCCCCTCCTGTACATGCTCACAACTGAGCCCTTAGCAGCAGCCACAAGAGATATTACAGTAATACATGGGCTATATGTGCAGGGATAGACCACAATATCTCCCTCTTTGCTGATGATGTCCTTCTTTGCCTGGCAAACCCTGACCTACATCTACTCACCATTACAAACATCTTTCAGCATGATGGTTCCATCTCAGAATACAAGATCAACTGGGACAAATATGAGTGGCTCCATGTGGGGAAGGGAAATGTGGCCTCTCTCAAAGTGACAGAAGTCCAAATATAGCCTATGGACAGTCTGAAATACCTGGGCATCTGTCTCCCCAGGAAACTGTCATGCCTCATGCAGGTAAACTACAAGTCTCTCCTATAAAAGATCAGACAGAACTGTGACATGTGGAAGATGCTGTCTCTCTCCCTCCTTGGAAGAGATAGCACTGTCAGTAAGTTCATCCTGCCCTTATGTCTTTTTCTGTTCCAGAACCTCCCATCCTGTGTCCCCCTTAAGTACTTCATGTTACTTACAGAATCCCTAGCTAACTTTTTGTGGCATGGCAAGAAGGTTAAAATCAAGCAATCTACTCACTGGACCCCAATGGGCAAGGGGTCCTTCCCTCCTGAATTTCAGATTTTACTATTTTTCTGCTCATCTAGCCTTGGTAAAGGATACCCTTCTTCCAGAAGCTAAAAAGTCAGTATGGATGAATCTTGAGAGGCAAACCTTGCAAAGACCACTCCTATCAGCCTATCTCTCCTCATCACTTGAGGGTCATGCTATACCGCCCCCCCCAATAACCCCTCTGCCAAAACCACATTGAGGCTATGAAAGATTCTGCATGAGTTTATTGCTCATCCCACAGGACTTTCCCCTGAAGCAAACATTAGATGGGGCCTATGGGCAGTGGCTAACCCAATTGGTTCAACAAAGAAAGCACTGCAAACTTGGAAGAGGAGGGGACTAGAAAAGGTAGGGGATTTATTCAAAGGGGAAGCTTTACTTCCCTTACAGACACTAAGTGCCCACATCTCACTCTCCTTTATGGACTTCTTTGCCTACCTGAAAGTCAAGGAAGGGCTGTCTAGGGCTGGGACACTTGCATCATCTATCAGAATAAAATCCCTGGGGGACGATATACTTCTTGACCAAAGAACCATAGCTAGAGCTTGCAGCAATCCCATTCACTGTTTCTGGGCAATTTCCTAGACCCCACAGCTGTAATACAAAACAAGCGGGGTAGGGACCTGGGTCCACAGGGATGGATGGAGGAGGATTGGAAGCAGGTTTTAAAAAAAGTGAGCAAGTCATCAGTAAACAGTAGACTTCAATTAATTAATTTCAACTTTTTACACAGGCCGTGTTTCACCCCTGCCCTTACCAATAAAATAGAGCCACAAAAAATTAGCAACTGTCCAAAATGTGAAGATGAAATAGGCTCTTATTTCCATCTAGTGTGATGTTTCCCCAAACTTCAACCATTCTAGTGGGTGATCTCTAATATGCAGCACTTACTAAGGCTTTGAAGTTCCCACATGTCACCTCACAACTGACCATCCTGCTGGATCAGGGAGATGATCCCACCCATAACAAAGCATTTCAACATTTACTGTGGTGTGTGGGTGTAGCAGTTGGAAAGAAGATGATTGCATAAACTTGGAAGCAAGAACCCTCTTACACACAGTAGCACAATGGACAAAGGCTCTTCTAGAGTGTATTAAACTAGAGAAAACTCAGTATGACATCATTAACAAGTCCCACTATTATGGCACAATTTGGGACCAGCTAGAGAAAGCACTCAGTGAACCTTGATTTCTCCACTCTTGAGGACTTTGTGAGAAAGTAAGGGCCACTCCTTAATATACTTTTTAATATACTGCTTGCACATGCACAGAGGAGGAGGATGTGTATGACAGTGTTTGGAGTATAAGGAATACCTTTTTCATAGCTGGTAATGACTGGCACTGGAGATTACAAAATGGGTATGGGAATTTCAGCCATGCTTATGCATTCTGACATTGCTTCCAGCTTTCAGTCTGTACTTGAAAAAGTGCACAATATAATCTGCTGCTCCTATTATCTCTTCTCTAGTCACCTGAGAATGTTTGTATGCATGTAACCTGTTTTCCTCTGTGTTGTTACCATTACCTTCTGTTGACAATAAAGAAGTTTTACAAAAAACACAAGACAGTATATAGAGAATACTCTGACTTTTGTAACAATTTATAGTGCAGAAGCTAACAGGGTGACACTAGCCATTCACAAACACTGGCAAGTATTCAGGAGTGCATTTTCTGATCTAACTGAACCTCATATCAGCAACAAATAAGGAGAGAACATTAAATGCAAACTTGTGCAGTTTTTATAATGACAGAAAACACAAACATGGATTCCAGCATTGCCTGAGGGAATTACAGATGTGGCAACTGCTCATGCAGTAGCAACACAAGAAACAACAAAAAATTCAAACACCCATGATCTGGGAGGTAGTTTGAAATAAATGCACCTATAAGTTACTTGACTGCTGGTGTAATCTACGTGCTAACCTGTTCCTGTGGTATGGCATATGTAGGGCAAATGAAACAATGTTTGGAGTACTGAATAGGGGAACAAAAAATTGTGACATGGAATCAGAACTTAACATATGCAATGGCTCTGCATTTTAAGGAAGCCAGTCATGGTTCCAAAGCAAATTTGAGATTCACAGGATTAGAGAAGGTGGAACAAAAATGAGAGGTAGAAAGTAGCAAAAAAAGTCATTTTGAATCTTCAAGCTTGAAACAATGACACCCAAGGAACTAGAAGGGGGACATGATCAGATCTACATTACAGTAGCTTCTTGTTTTACATTGTTTTTCATGGATCCTACTTGGTAGAATGTTATTTCTTTTCTTTCTTACTACTAAGGGGCTAGCAGGGTATTGTTTGGGGCTGTTGGAATTTTGAAACCTGTTTTGGTAGTTATAAGTGGGCTCATTTGTTTGGTTCACTGTGTGGCAGGCTGCATTTGTAGAGGCCTATTTCTTCTGTTTTAAAACATAATTGGTGTAATTTAACTGTGTCTGTTTCTTTGAATTTGAGACCTGGATCTTCTAACTCCAAGCCTATTTTGATGTGTTGTTGGTGAAGCTGTTTGAATTGGAGTCCTGTTTCTTTGGGTAGCAAACCTGTTTTCGGGGCTTTGAGCAGAATTGTGATTCATTGTTGCTGGCTTCACTAGCTGCAAAGTTTGAGTGCACAGTGGGGGAAGGGTGCTAATGGTCTGGCCAGGTCTCACTCAGTAGGGAGGCAGAGCTGAATCAGGTGTGGAGTCAGTGCTTTGGCTTCTCAGAAGGAACTAGAAGGGGGACAGGATCAGATCTACAGTACCGTAGCTTCTTGTTTTACATTGTTTTTCATGGATTCTACTTGGTAGAATGTTATTTCTTTTCTTTCTTAGTACTAAGGGGCTAGCAGGGTATTGTTTGGGGCTGTTGGAATTTTGAAACATGTTTTGGTAGCTATAAGTGAGCACATTTGTTTGGTTCACTGTGTGGCAGGCTGCATGTGTAGAGGCCTATTTCTTCTGTTTTAAAACATAATTGGTGTGATTTAACTGTGTCTGTTTCTTTGAATTGGAGACCTATACCTTCTAATTCCAAGCCTATTTTGATGTGTTGTTGGTGAAGCTGTTTGAATTGGAGTCCTGTTTCTTTGGGTAGCAAACCTATTTTGGAGGCTTTGAGCAGAATTGTGATTCATTGTTGCTGGCTTCACTAGCTGCAAAGTTTGAGTGCACAGTGGGGGAAGGGTGCTAATGGTCTGGCCAGGTCTCACTCAGTAGGGAGGCAGAGCTGAATCAGGTGTGGAGTCAGTGCTTTGGCTTCTCAGAAGGAACTAGAAGGGGGACAGGATCAGATCTACAGTATAGTAGCTTCTTGTTTTACATTGTTTTTCGTGGATTCTACTTGGTAGAATGTTATTTCTTTTCTTTCTTACTTACTACTAAGGGGCTAGCAGGGTATTGTCTGGGGCTGTTGGAATTTTGAAACCTGTTTTGGTAGTTATAACTGCAAAGGTTAAGTGCACAGTGGGGGAAGGGAGCTAATGGTCTGACCAGAGGCCTCAGCTACGTGATTGTTTCTGGAAGACTTGGGCTGGTCCCACCCCCCCCAAATCCCTACCCCACCAACCCCTGGTACATTATTTCCTTTGTACTATGGGTTCTGACATCAATTCCTCCAACAGGATAAGGATATGCACCTGTCATAGCAGAAGCAGACACCCAGGAAAGGAACAGCAGCAAGTGAAGAGGTGACTGCTCTCTCAGTGGAAGGGAAGTAAATGCAAATCTAGGAGCTTTCATTATTACTTCTTCACATTAATATTGCATTGGGAAAAGGAGGAGTAGTAGTTTGAAGAAGGTTGTGCAATGGCTACTTAAAGTCTCTTTTTGAGTGTGGATAGAAAAGATAGGAATATAAACAGCAGTTGCTCAATATATCTAAACATGTGCAACAAAGGAGGTAAGGGAAATAAAGAAAATGTTTTCCACTGATAGAAGGGTGAGTGGGGAGACTTGGGGGAGTGCATAGTATCCTGCATCTGGAAGGGTGGGGGGTCGCTAGTGGGCAACGACAGCAATGGGTAGGGTGGTAGGCTGCAACAACTGCAGTGCACCAATCTTTCTAAACATTGCCTGGAGTGTGGGAGGATGTTTAGTGCGCAACCACGTAGAAAAAAGGAGATTGAGGGTCTGTAGGAGGAACTAAGACAGGTAAGGCAGATTGGGGGTGGGTTTAGCCCAATACTGGAGAGTAGAAGAAGGGGAGATGAGGGAGGGCGATTTAAGCCAACAATGGTAAGGAGAGGGTCAGAAGAAGGGAAGCAGAGACAAAGCGGCCCAGGCCAGGAAGAACGATTGCCAGGGGAAACCAGGTCAGGAGACAAAAGACAAATGGAAGGAGGAGATAGGGACTTGTAAGGGAAGGCAAAGAAGTGGCAAAAGTCATGGAGTGGAAAGGAGAGAACAGGTTACTATGAAGAGAGAGGGAGCGGGCATTTGTGAAGGGTCTTCAGAAAACAGCTGTGCACTTCCAGAGAGGAAGAAAGTGGAGGAGGGAAATGATGAAATTAGAGGAGTAATTGATAAATGCCTGGACCAAACTGGAGTGGGGGGAAGTTCTGCTGGGAGAATTGCAACAGGGATAAAAGGGGGAATAATGTGCAGGAGGAAGAAGATGAGCTGGAAATGAGAGAGGGAGATGAATGGAAGCAAGCAGGGAGTAAGAGGGGTAGAATCTTAGTGCTGGCGGACTCAATACTAAGAGGAGTTAGGTGGGGTAGCAAGGGGGAGAGGCATAGTCACATTTGGTTGGAGGCCATGCCAGGAATGACAGCGGAAAGGGTGGGACAGTCTGTTCTGAAATATGCTAGAAGGGGTAGGGACAAGCCTCATTTAATTATACATCTTGGGACAAACGACCTGGCTGACAAGACAGTAGATATAGTCAGAGGAGGTTTGAGGAACTAGCACAATTATGTGAGGGGCAGGAAGATTAGTAACTTTTTCGAAATATTTCGGTGCCAAAGCAAGCACAACAAGAAAGCTGAGAATAGAGGAATTTAATGGATGGCTAAGAACCTGATGTTGTGCTAAAGGGTATGGGCTGTTGGGGGGGTGGAGAGGGACCTGGGAGGACAGTAGTCTCTATGCCAAGGACAGACTACACTTGAGTGAGGAGGGAAAGAAAGTGTTGAAACAGAGGATGGAAGAGTATATAGAGGAAGTTGGGAATTTAAACTAGGAGTGGGGGGTGGCAGTTGGGGAAGAGATATGCAGAGATCACAGGTTGGGAAATCATATGAGCTTACCCCTCATAACAGTGACAAAGGACAAATGGCAAGTACTATTGGTGATGCTAGGAAATGAGGGCAGGACGGGAGGGGGGAAATGGGTTGAAGGTGGTTACCCTTAATGCTAGGAGCCTTGGGAGGAAAACTGCAGAGTTACAGGTTCTCATGGCAGAGGGAGAGGTGGACATTGCAGCCATCACGGAAACATGGGCCACCCAATATAATGACTGGGACCTGTCTGTACGGGGACATGTTATTTTGTAGGGACAGGGTGATTGGGAAAGGGGGGGTACTATATGTGAAGGAAGGACTGAAGTGTGTAAGAAGGAAGGGAGGAGGTAGTATCGGAGTCACTTTGGGTATAAATCCAGGATTCCAAGAATAGGATTCTTAGAATGGGAGTGGTGTACAGGCCACCATCTCAGATGGAGGAGTTAGACAGGAACTAGCGGGACAGATCAGGAGGACCTCCGAGAAGGGTAGTGTGGTGATTGTGGGGGACTTCAACATGCCAGGAGTGGACTGGAGTACCCCAACAACCAGGAACAGAAGGGAGCAGGTACTGCTGGATGCCTTCCAGGACAGCTTCCTGCTGCAAATGGTCAGTGAACCAACCAGGTTAGGGAATACCCTTGACCTTGTGCTGGCAAATGGGGACTTTGTGAGAGAACTTACAGTGGAGGAACCGCTGTCAGGGAGTGACCATCACTCAGTGTGGCTCACATTGGATATGGGCAAGGAAGGAGTGGAATCTTGCACAAGAGTGCTGGACTTCAGGAGGGCTGACTTTGGGAGGATGTGGGAAATGGTAAAAGGGTATCTGGCCAGAATTCAATCTAGTATGGATACTAACCAGAGGTGGGAGCTCATAAAGCTGGGGATAGTGGAGGCAACCAAAACCTGCTGCAAAGCCCAGAGCAAGAAGGCTAGGGCTAGAAACCGAGCAGGTTGAGCAAGGAGGTCATGGAAAAGGTAAGGAGGAAAGAGCTGCCTTTAGGGAAGTACAAGAAAACAGGAGGGGAGGACAAGGACTACTTTGACAGAATCGGAAGGAGGTGACAAGGGCAGTAAGGAGCCAAAGCATCTACGGAACTCAGGCTGGCACAAGGCATTAAGAAGGGGAGAAGGACTCTTTAAGTACATCAGGAGAAAAGGAGCTGTAAGGACCACATAGTAAGGATTAGAAGGAGGGGGTTGGGTGGAAGCAGGGTGATACAAGGCGGAAGCACTAATGAGTACTTCTACTCAGTATTTACTGAAGAGAAGAGGGGGTGACACCCAAGGAGAAATGGCAGAAGCAGGGGGAAGTGGTGACAAATGGGGAAATCATGGAGGGCAGAGTTCTAGAGGGTTTGAAGGCACTGAGGGTGGGCAAGGTGCCAGGCCCAGATGGCATCCACCCCAGGGTACTGAAGGAGCTGGCAGAGGTCCTGCAGGACCGGCAGACCTATTTAATGCTCACTACATTCAGGGTGTGTACCTCAGGACTGAAGGATGGCTTATGGGTGCCCTCCACAAGAGTGGCCCCAAGGATGAATCGGGAAACTACAGACCAGTGAGCTTCACATCCATCATGGGTAAGCTAATGGAGACTATCCTGAAGGAGAGGCTGGTGGCCCTCCTAGAGGCCAAAGGACTACAGGACAGCAGACAGCATGGCTTCATATGTGGCAGATCCTGCCAAACCAACCTGGTTGAGTTCTATGACTGGGTAACTAGAAAACTGGACAGGGGCCAAGCAGTGGATGTCCTGTATCTGGACTTCAGTAAGGCATTCGACTTGGTGCCACATGGAAAGCTGGGAAGGAAGTTAGTAGGCACAGGGGCCGGTGCAAAGCTGGTGAGATGGATAGGAAACTGGCTGCAGGGAAGGCAAGAGAGGGTGGTGGTGGGTGCGGAGCTCTCACACCCAAGGCAGCAGTGACGAGCGGTGTCCCACAGGGCTCGGTGTTGGGACCAGTGTTGTTTGGGATATTCATTGCTGACATATCATCATGGGACATCAAGAGCAAGATCAGTCTGTTTGTTGATGATACCAAGGTTGGCGCAGTGGTGGATGATCTAGGGGGATGGCAGGGGTTGCAGGATGATCTGGCAAAGCTTGAAACCTGGTCAGACACCTGGCAACTGGGGTTTAATACCAAAAAGTGCAAGGTGCTGCATTTTGGGATGAAGAACCCAAGGAGGAGTTACCAGCTGGGAGGAGTGCAGCTAGCCCAGACAGAGGAGGAGGAGGAGGAGAAGGATCTGGGTGTGCTCATTACAGGGTCAATGAACAACTCGGCACAATGTAGGAAGGCAGCTGCAAAGGCCAACAAAATGCTGGGTTGTATTGCAAGGGATATATCCTTGAGGAGGGAGGAGGTGATTCTGCCACTATATAGGTCATTAGTTAGACCACACCTGGAGTACTGCGTGCAGTACTGGTATCCGTATCTGAAGATGGACATTAAGTTACTGGAGGGGGTGCAGCGCAGGGTGACAAAGATGATCAAGGGGCTGAGGGACTTATCATACGAGAGGAGGTTGAAGGAGTTGAACATGTACTCACTGGAGGACAGGAGAGGAGAGACAGGGGTGACATGATTGAAACCTTTAAATACATGAAAGGAATAAACAAGATGGGTACAGAGGGTCTGTTCAAAGTAAGGGAGAGGAGGGCCACCAGGAGCCATGATATGAGACTGGAGCGAGGAAGGTTCAGGAGGGAGATGAGGAGACACTTTTTTACAGAGAGAGTGGTGGCTGGGTGGAATGCATTACCTGCTGAAGTGGTATGCAGTAGAACAGTGGACTGCTTCAAATGAGGATGGGACAGGACAATGGGGAGGGTTAATGAAGGGGAAGGGTGGAAGGGAGGGTCAGCTGCAGAATAAGGGGTGCTAGCTGCACATTCGAGCAGACTTGATAGACCTCTAGGCCTTTATCTGCTGGCAAATTTTGTATGTTCGTATGTTCGTATAAGGGCCTGAATGAGGATATGCCAATGCACTGTTTCCTTTGATTGACACTTTACTACATTCGGGACCTGTACTATTCTCTGACAGAGATTGAAAACTGCCATTAATTCACAGTTTCAGTGTTCCAGTTGCTGTGGAGTGCTTTAATCTTGATGACATTTTTAAACCCTCCCACATCTGTTCCTTACCCTTACCCACTCAACCCTTCAACTCCCCCCGCCCCCAGAATTTTTCAAGTGTGAATGTCATGAAATATGACTGTTTCATATTATGGTATGTGAGTGCCTCATGACTGGTATATGAGGCAATTTTATCTGCAAGCTAAGTGGCCAAACTGCACATTTATGTACCCTGGAATGACTGATCAATGCCACTGGTCATGTAATATACCAGGCGACATACAAGAATTATAAAGTGCTGTAAGACTAGGGTGACAAGTAGCTCTGATGAAGGCATGGTCCAAAATGTCACCAACATGCGGGCATGTGTAGCAAGTATGTGCTTAGCTCCACCCCTGCAATAAGATGGAGATTCTACCAGTTAAAATACTGAGACAACAGATTTTGGATTTTATAAACCATGGCTCCACAGCAGATTTGAGTCACAGTATTATATAAAGTGGAACAAAAAATGAGGTGGACACTACTAGCAAAAGTTGACTCAATGTGAGTCATTTTGGATCTTCAAGTTTGAAACACTAACACCCAAGGGACTAAACAAGGATATGTCAATGTATTGTTTCTTTTGATTGACGCTGTACTAAATCAGGACCTATACTGTTCTCTGAATGACATTGGACACTGCCATTAATTCACAGTTTCAGTGTTCCAGTTGCTGTGATATGCTATATTAGTGATGACATTTTTGAACCTCCCTCACCTGCCTCTCACCCCCCTTTACCCACCCAACCCCTCAACATCCCCTCCCTCTGCCACCAGAATTTTGTGAGTGTGGATACTATGAAATATAGCTGTTTTATATTGTTATGTGACTCCCTAATGACTGGTTTATGAGATAACTTTGTTTGCAATTTAAGTGGCCAGAGTGTACATTCTAGTAGCCAGGAATGACTGATTGATGCCAATAGCCAGGTGATATACCAGGCGATGTACCAAGAGTACAAAGTGATGTAAGACCAGGGTGACAGGTAGCTGATGAAGGCATTGGGGTCTATTTTCAAAAAGGCCTAAGAGCACCACCATTTGCAGCAATCTAGGGCTGTGGTGCACTCAGGGTGCATCAGGGATAATGCACCCGATTCTATAAAATCAGGGTCCCTGTGCTGAAGACCAAATACTGGGTGCACCTGTGGAGTTTGGCAGAGGGATCCATCACTTCCCCGGGCAAGCATACAGGACCTCTGGAGGTGGTGAGAGGGGAGAACCTGTAGCTGGAAGGTGGGGAATGGGGCTTCTGGAGCAACAAAGGTGCTGTAGGGCATGAGGGGGGCACAGCAGCAGTTATAGGGAGCAGAGGAGGCACTAGGCAGAGGTGCCATAGGGCCTAGTAATATGCTCTATGGCACCTCTGCCATGTGCCTCCTCCACTCCCTATACCTGCTACCATGCCTCTCATCACACCCTATGGTACCCTCAGTGCCCCAGCAGCCCCTGATCCCCCACATTTCTGATCCCATAGCTCACTTCCTACCTTAACAATCAGTATCTCAGGGCCCTTAGAACACCTACTGACCGGTCTTTCTTGATCTCCCTGTTGTGGCCATGGTGGGGCTTACAGAATCCAAAAAAAAGGATGGTGAATTGCTGTTATGGTGCAAGCCCCCATGCTACCTGGAGCAGGGATCTTACACTACAAGGATGATGCAGGGGGGCTTTGCCACATGTGTCCTGATTTCACTGGGGTTTGTAAATCAGGATCACTGCAAACTATGATGTAAGGTGCCACTTGCATCATGCACCTCTAGCACACGTACCTTGTGTCATAGATTTTCTTTTGAAAATTGAGCCCATGGTCTGAAACATCAGCAATGTGTGGGTGTGTGTAGTAAGCCCATGCTTAGCTCTGTCCCCTGCAACAAGGTGAAGACTCTTCCTGTTGCGATACTGAGAATACAGAATTTGGATTTTATGAACCAGAGGGTCTGCAAAATGAATGAACCGCGAGAGCGTATACTGAGGAAACCATATGATTAAACACTGGCCTGCAACTTACAGTAGGCTGAGCAATTTATTTATTGGTCTCAGTGAAACAAAGTGAACAAGTGTTTTTTGCACTGCACTGAACCCACCACCGTGCTGAGATTGGGATTTCTGTTTGGTTTTGGCAGCAAACTGTACCATGTATAGATTTGCTTCAAGGAGAGGCTGAGCACTGGACATTTGAGCAAATTGTGTGTTAACTCATAACAGTGAGTTACGAGGTTAAAATGTTCAGATTCTGGTATGGACCACCTCTTCTTTGCTCTCTAACCACTGACTATACACTCTAAAGCCTGGAGAGTTCCATTATACCATGGAACTGACATTATCTTGCATACAGGGTGGTAACATAGTGGTACTGGTGTGTCAACAGTAGACAGGATATTATTAAAAATGTCCACTGTCTCAGTGATGCTGCTAGCAGAGGCAGCCATTATGCCAGAGAAGCCCACTGGTCCCCCAAAAATGTCAAGGTTGAGCATCACCTAGGCACTACAGTGGACAGTCCCTGCAGGGGGATAGAACACCCAAGGGTCATTGACCAGAAGGATATAACACCATAGTCCAAACAGACCACAGGAATAATCTGAGGCCCATAGGCCATTGCCCCATCTGTGAAGACCAAATTGAGTTTGTAGCCCTTTATCTGAGTGGCAGCCTGGATGATCTGGGTAAAACCCAGCAAGTCCATCAATTAGAGGAGTTTTGCAACAAGTTTGTCCTCCTTGGTGTCACTCCAGAAGTTTACAATACCCAACTTTGAACATTCCAGGGATTTCCAGCAACTCGGAAAACACCATGTCCTCAAACTCCTCAAGAGACTCCCTGCCACCTCCTCCCAGAGGGCAATAGATCAGGACAGTCTTGTATTTATGGCCACTACCACATGCCATAGTCACAAACTCATCAGGGCTACTATACCATTCAGACCAGTTTTGTAAATGATGGCCACACATCCTCTCCTACACTCCATGCAAGGGTGGTGCAAGACTAATATCCCCTGATAAACAGTTTCAGAAAGATAAATCTTAGAATTGTCACCCATCAGGGTCTCAGTCACACAAACCAGGTCAGAGACAGATTTAAAATAGTGATGATCAGTGCACTCTGCCCACTCTTTCCTTCAAGTTCATTATCCTCCTCAGTGTTGGCTTTCCAAAGATGGTGCTGACTTCACAAACTATGGCATGCTGTAGGTAAGAGACTGAAGCATGAGGGGTGAGTGATGCAGGCAGGGAGACAAAGTTGACTGGGCATGCAGGCCCAGACACAATGAGTGCACCACTAATCACTGCTGCAGCTGCTTCTTCTCCAATCCTCTGTTCTCAGTCCCCCTCCACTTCTTCTGTGATCCTCTGTTCTCAGCCCCCAAGAAGACTACAGGTGCATGCTGCAGTATAGTCATGATGGGAGTCATAAACCAGGCAGACAAAGTGCCTCCAAATTATATCACATTTTTTTGTGGTGATGATGCCATGAGTTTGGAGGCACATGTCCCTCCTCCCCTCCGGGCCCAATGGCATGATGCCGCTGGTTAATGGAGACATTACAGCCTATGTGGTGTTAAAAAAGAAATAGAGAGTGGAAAAGTTAGTGCAGTTGATTAATTTTCACTTTGCAGACACTGCAGCTTTTACACACCAGATGTGATAGAGCAGGGGAAGTGCAAATGGCTCAAACTAAGATGGAGATTCAAGGTGTACTAGATTATCACAGGCCTTACTCTACATTAGACAACATTATTACGAGGGCGGGGTGAGGGGAGCCAGCAATTTGGCCCATAAACTCAACATGAGGAGAAGGAGGAGGAGGGGAATGCATGTCTGTCATTTACATCATACAGATCCTAGCTTTAGTAAGCTGAAACATGGAGCAGACTACATAAAGGAGATTATGATGAAATACGATCAATCCCTTTACAAAGAAATAGCCAAAATTCAGAAACTAGCATTCAGACCTGCCTACAAAGGTTGATGCTCCTATGCCTGGATATGGAGCTGAGGGAAGCATTGTTTGTTCCTATAACCTGGGAGGAGGTATGGGAGATGATTGTGGGAGTGGAGAATGATAAATGTCCATGCTGGATGTCTGTCCATCTGAATTTTATGAAATATTTAAGCAGGGCTTCTTCCAGCAGCAAGGTGGGCTTTATTTTGTAACTTTTTGTATTTAAAATATTTTTTGCATGTAAACGGACAAGACAACAACATCATATAACCAAAGTTGCTGACTGAATAGAAACAGTACATGGACCAAATCTTGGTCTACAGTTAAATGTCCAATATAGCAAGACTGACACAGATATTTTTTTATGGACCTGATCCAGTCATGTGCGTACAGTAATAAAATGAGCTTGACCAGTAGGTTACAGTTATAAGACCAGGCGATGGGGCCATAGAATGCGAGATTAGATGGAAATTCAGGATTGCCTCCATGTCACCAACTCATGGGGTAAAATATGAATAGGAAGACATCCATTACCTCAAAAGAATTTCATACTTGTCTGAAGCATGGTTCAGATGGACCATAATTTTCTCAAGTTTATCAGTCTCAATTACTATTCCCTGCCGAATGCAGAAAGATGGAACAGTCTTACTGAGCCAATTGTTCATTATTGCCTCTTTGGCTTTGACAATACAGATATTCCACAGTTTGTGGGTTGGGGGAGACCACAGTGGGCAGAGAGTACATGAAAAGAAAAATATGGATTCTGCTAGCCACACTGGCTGGCCAAATAGTGCTGCCAGTTGCTTAACAAGAGCAGCAAAAAGTGTTGTAATTCAAGGCAGCTCCAGAACATGTACCCTTGAGTGGCTGGGGTAGCTCCACATTTTCACCAACATGAAGCTTCCCAACCATTGAGGCATGTGTGCTGAATTGCAGGGGTTCTAAAAAATCTGACAAAATTCTTCAAAGAAAACCTATCTAGACATAGGAGGCCATGACAGAGTACAAAGTAGATAGATGTCATTGCCATTCCATGCCTGTAAGAACAATAGGTATCTCAACAAAGGGTAGGAGTTTACTGTCCTAAAAAAAGTGGCTAACTAAATGGACCCTTGTTATATGTGAAAAGATCACACCTTAGGTTCTTTGTATGGTATGCTGGACAAAGAAAGTAACAACAACTAGAAGTAACAAAATAAATTTATTACAATACTCATGCCATAACAAGTGAAGCAAAGCAATCACAAGGGAGCCGATTTCCCACCATTCCTTGAGTATGGTCTCTTTCTCTCTGATGAAGTGGTGTGCATACAATTATATATGACTGATAAGAGTGCAGTTACAGATATGATAAACATACAGCATTGGATAAGGCATGTACATAAGGTGGCTCCCTTGGGCAATTACATAGAAAATAAGGAATAATCTCTGAATCTCTGAACAAAGGGAACTCATAGTCAGAAACCTGTTAGCTGTTCTTATTTCTAGACAGTCAGTCTGGAAATACTTGCAATGTAATCAAAAAAGCACACAATGTGTCACAATAGTGGAAAACTACAAAATATGAGTGATTATGAGTATGAAGAATATATGGCAGAAACATATCATATAGGTAAATGCATTACAGACAAATAGTAGCATAGCAAATATAATAAAGAAAACTAATATAAGTAATACAACAAGATAAAGCATTATAAGACTGTGGCAAGACACTAATACTTGTAAGTGTATAAGGTTATGGTTACATGTGGGTTAGTTGGTGGTATATAACTGATGCATAACAGTCCCCCCTTGTTGCCTTGCTCAAAGGGCAACACAACAAAAAGAGGATGGTTAGGTGTAGAAATGGTACATCTAAATGCGTCAATAAGCCTGAGGTGTGAGCCTTGTAAAAGAACTGTAGCCATGCAAGATGCTGGATATAAATACACCTCAGACAGCAAAGGGTTTGTAGTGGATGAGTTAAAACAAGATATAAATTACTATCAAGTTTTAAAACATTGATTCGAACATCTGCTTTTAAATGCACTTAAACACTCTTAATTTAAATGAACTACATTTCTATAGCATACAGATAGGGCCACTGTGAAAGTAGTCCTCTACAGGAATTGACACAGGGGCAATCATATATGGTCAGATGATAAAACACAAAACAGAAACTAGGTATGTCAACACCACAGTAGATATGTGTATACGGAAAATAGTTGATGTATATTATCACAGAACATTGTTCGTAGAAACAATGTTAAAGTCATTGTCCATTCATAAATAACAGTCCATTATGAGAGTCAAAAAGGCAGATAATGGCAGCATATGGGATGGTGGCATAAGTTATTGATTGAAGAATCTAATAACAATGTCCTGAAAGAGGAACCAATCCACAAGGCTTGAATAGGTAACCACAAAGCAGTGTAGTTACATTTGAAATGTCATTCGTTAAAAGTTTATAACCCATGGGGCATACATGGCACATTATGCTGTGCAGACATGTACCAGTACAGTTAGAAAGGTAATGTTCACATAGCTGGTTGCTGGTTGGCTGGATTGGCAAATGCCTTGGCAAGGGCTGCATGAGATTGTCCATTGAATGTTTCAGTGTAATTGCCATACCCACGCAAGCACAGCTTTTTGTAAAAAGAGCGCATTTTGCACAAATATTGACAGTTCACAAAAAACATAATTCGTGAAAGTGCAACCAACAGCACAGTCCATATAAGAACAATCAGTTCATATGAGGTGCCAGCCAAATATGGAAACCCGTCCGTGAAGAAAAGTTGCATGTGTTTTTTGAAGATCTTACCAATACCTCTCTGTGGAAACCTAAAAACTTGTAAAACTTTGTTAAAAACGTAGTTTTAAAACATTCATATAGTTGTTGTTAAAAGGAAAAAGGAATGGTTATTAGCAATGCCTTTAGATATGGTGCAGTGTGACATAGACAAGTGATGGCATCAGCCATGTACTTGGAGGTGCAGGTCGAGGTCCAGTAATAAGAATATACTATATATTCATCTGTGAATACACCCTATTTTCAATTCTCAGAAGAGATTGTGACAGTAGGGAAAGAAAAAAACAGTGTCCCTGCTTATGAGTTGATGGTTGGCCTAGTTTAGGCCCATCTCATGAAATGGAAGTGTGATATTATATGCACTTTGAACCTTTATCTTATGGCAGTATACCATTTACACCATGTAGCACAGGGGTATATAAAAGCACCTGTGGGATTTGAAAATGTGCATTTTGTTAGGTCCATTGTCTAGGGTGTAATACTCCTAGGTAGTCAGTAGTGTGGTGCTCTAATACCGGGTCTTGCATATGCATCAGTTCTATTGCAAAGGGGTCTGGTAACATGACACTATGAAACCTAGAAGTGTTTGTACTGAAACAGAATTTATACTCTGCCATATCATGTGTGTATTTACACATTATATACAAAGGTACTTCCGAGTGATGAAGCAATCAGACCACTGGTTGGTCCGGGTTTATGCTTAGAACATTGGGTAGGCTTTTTTCACTGTTGAGGTAACAACAGTTGGAAACATGGCAGTGCTAGCAATGGAATGAGGTGTACACTACTATGGATGTATGAGTTCAGTACAAGTGTAGAAACCTGTGTGTTGTGCTTGGGCCTGATGTATAGACAGGATGCCAGTGGGTGACCTTCTGGTGTAGGGCCTACCTTGGAGTGGCCCATTAGCTAGGTGGGCCTTAGGGATTTGTTGCCGATTGGTATCAGTCTGCTATTTTTATGTGAAATTGGCTAAGGTCCACCACTATGGTGTCCAGGTGTACATGGTTATCATGTTGTAATGAATCTGGATGGGACAGCAATGCTTATCCCTTTTGTTTGGGAGTATGAATGGTGGCACATAACCTATAAGAAAGACATAATCAATCAAGGGGCATTTTTGGAACATATCAGCTTGTGAAAACAACTAATTTGTTGTGTAAATGGTTGGTACTTGGTACCCCCCCATGTGGGTCTGACATATGTCACCTAGATGGGCCTTATACCCCAAAATATCCATGGATGTGGAGGAGTATACTGAGCTTATACTTGATAAGCTGCAACAATATGTGAAAACATAACAGCGTAAGACACAAACATTGTCACAATGAAACAATAGTCATAATAATCACATTGAAGAAAATACATTTTAAACATTGATTACATTTAAAATGAAGTTGGTCGTCAGAGTCCAGGAATGACTGTTGAAATAATATTGTCTTTTGCAGGAGCTAAAAAGACAAAAAGGATATGTGAAAGAATATGGGAATGTACACAGCTCATCTGATTACTTGTTGAGGGACAAGGCCCTTGCTCCTGGCTGGTGCTGGCTGTTGCCATAAAGCCACTTGCAAATGGTGTATGGTTGTGCTAGACTGCACTGGGAAGGCAGAGAAGCTGAGCTGGTTTGTAATGTTAGAGTACATTATATATATATTTTTAACTTGTATCCAACAAATGGGTTATTAGCAAACACACATTTTTCTATTTGTGTGCTCTTTCTGGCTGGACAGTGGGTTTGCCTCCCTCATTTCTGGATATACTAGCTATAGCTCAGCCAGGTCCATAAGGAAAACTACAGAATATGTGTAATTATGAGTATAAAGAATATATGACAGAAACATGTCTTATAGGTAAATGCATTACAGATAAATATAAGCATAGCAAATATAATAAAGAACATTATTATACATAATAAAACAAGATAAAACATTATAAGACTGTGGTAAGGCACTGATGCTTGTAAGTGTATAAGGTTATGGGTACATGTAGGTCAGTTGGTGGTATATAACCCAGGCATAACACCCCCCAGCACTCCCAGTATTAAAATGCATGCTCAAGAGCTGCATGTGGAAAAGTAGTTAAATAAGGCAGAGACTATAGCAATAAACAAACCTTTTCAAGTTTAGGGTTACTTAAAGTCTGTCTCCATGCCTTCAGTATTGAAACAGTACATGGGTTAGACATTATACTTTGCCTGGGAGGGGGGTACGCCAGAAGGAGTTTATTAAATTGTAATCATTCTTTCTCTGTTGTTTCTATAAACTTCCAGAAACTAATACAACATAGTCCAGAACTGTGCATCTGTGTGGTATGACAGATGTGGAAGATCAAGTCCCCTCATGCATTTCAGAAGATGCAATAATGTGAACCTAATAGGAGTCTTTTCCCATCCCAGATGTAGCGTGAAATACACTAAAGTTCTCTAAAATAAGTCTGTGGGTGGTGGGTTACTGGTGGTCTTTGAGCATAAGAAAGGGTCCTAGATTGGACTTTCATCCTGTCAATATCAATATGCTGCATTAGGGATGAGAGCAAATTTTTCCATGCTAACATATCCACAGAAATATGATTAGTTAATGGACCATAATTAAGAGAGACTAGCTGTGCAGGATCTATTGCTAGCTGGACCTCAAAATTTGGGAAGGGAGGTCCCACTGGAACAGCAACTGAGACCTAGTGGTAGGAGAAGGAGACTAGTTAAGATGTAGCACCTCCATTTTAGTGGTATTCAGTTTATACTCTGATAATCTTCCGAACTCCATGAGAGTTCGCCATAATGGAAGCAACAATGTTTTAGGATGTACGAGGTTTACCAAAAGATCAACTACATAGAGAGACAATTTTTGCTGTTTCCCCCTAATTCTAATCCGTGAATTGTTGCATTATATCTCAGAATCATCCTTCCATAGGTTTGTGAGGACATCACGAACTGGACCCCCTGCCCTCCCCAGAACAAAGCTACTCCGGTATGGCAGACTCGACTGAGGTTCTCAGCTTTACTTTTAGGGCCAGATATTCAAACTGTGCTCAAAATGTGCGCAACAGCAGGAGCAAGCTCAAATCAATTGCGCATATGTGCAACAGACGCGATATTCAAACATGGAGCAGAACAAATTGCGCAAGCAGCCAACATCTGAATATCGCACTAACTGTGCCATAGCGCAACCAGGAAGGGGAAGCTGAGCAGAAGTACATGCCATAGCGCAACAAGGGCAACCCAGCTGAGCAGTCCAGAAGTGCCATAGCGCAAGCACAGCGCCCCCCCCCAGCAGAGCAATGGAAGTGCACAACCAGGGAGGCAGGCTGGGGCCCACCGCCAGCCATGCCACACATGGGCACAGGAACACACTGCAGAACCAACAAGACACCTGCACACCCCAAGCACAGCATCACTGGGGGTGGGACGGATGATCTACTGGCCCATGGGGACAAGCCAACAAAGCACAGCAAAGTCATGACGCCCCAGCACAACCACTGGCAGGCTGAGAGTGCCACACACAGGGGGTTGACAACCACAGTGCACCTCAGCCCCCCGTACACACAGCACACCCTGCACCATGACCCCAAGACACCACCCATGTGCAGTGACTGGCACTGCAGGAAACACCATGCATCCCCCCCCGGCACACGTCAACCCCGTGCAGCAGAGAAGCATACAAGCCAGACCCACCCTGTGCACCCAGCAGTGGGTGGCAGCAGATGGCAAGACCAACAGAAAGTCACTGCCATGCTGGAGATACCTCCCCATGCACACACACACACACACACACACACACACACACATACCCAGGACCATACCACCCCAGATGGCATGACCACTGCAACTGAGCAACCATAGCCAGCTGCAAATCAGAGACCAACACAGTATTCATAACAAAATATAAATGTATTATAATAATGTAAATCACAAAACAATCAACCATAACTATTTACAAGGGGGGGTAGGGGTACAAGGTAGGGGTGGGCAAGGGGTAGGGATGAACAACTTGGAGAGGGAAGGCAGGGTGGGAGGGAATGGGTGAAGTGGGAAGGGGAATCTGGCCTAAGGCCCAGCAGGCTGGTCCTCCTCTGCCCGTTGCCGCTGTGCCTGGCGATGCCTTCTCCGCAAGCCATGTCACTGGATGTCCCTGAGGATAGCCTGGTTGTCCAAGGACACCTGCGTCAGCCCATGCAGTTCCCGCTGTATCCTCCTGAGAACACTGAGGCCTAGGAAAATGGGAACACAGTCAATGGCTGTGATTGACCACAACCCTGAACACCACCCAACCTGCAAGCCATATAGCCCAATGTCCCGCACCTGTGATGGCATGCACCCACCCACAGTGAACATGCACATGGCCATCACAAACAGGCGGCACCAGCTATGTGCACCACTGCACACACACACTGCCCATGTCCATCACAGCACAAACAAGGCTGTCAAGTGACGTGGCAATGTGATGCGATGCCAGTTACACAGCCATGTGCCCAGTGCATGCATGGACCACCAGTGATGCACACACAGACGTGCAGTGACACTGGACAGTGATGAATGTCGCCTGTGTCATGCATGGCTGTGTTGTGCATGGCTGGTGTCATGTCCACCCTCCAGCATGCAATAGCATCCATGATGTAATGATACTCACATTCTGCAAGAAGGTGTGTCTGCTGCTGCCGCTGCTGCTGCTGCTGCTGCCGCTGTTGTTGTGGCCCACCTCCTGCTGCACCACCGACTGGCAGCGGGGCCCTGTCACGGCCCTCCTCAGCATGTGCCTGCATCCTCACATCCCGCCTGTGGGAGACATATGTTGAGAAAAACATCAGTGTGACTCCAAAGCTGACTGCCCCCTGCCCCAGTGAGAGTGCCTGCCCACACAGCCAGCCCCATGCATCTCACACCTGCACACACTGACACAGCCAACCATGTCAGAGCCATCACCTATGCACATCCACAAAACACACTCACACCCCTACAGAGAATACAGGTGCATAGATGGTACACCCACCTGGCCTAGGCACCACACCCCTCCTTGCACATGAACGTAGCCGCTAATGCAGCTCAGGCTCCCTCCTGCGGAGGTCACTGTATCTGTGCCGGCACTGCTCAGCAGACCGGCGCTGCTCAGTGACCCCCACCAGGTCACTGGCCACTTGCTGCCAGACCTGGGTCCTTGCCATGGTGAGGGGCACTTCACCATACAGTGCCCCATAGTGGGGCTCCACCAGGGCCACCAAGTTGGCCACCTCCATGGGGCTCCATTGCACTGCCCTCCTGTGTGCCATGCTACCAATTTTACAGCAGGCAATATGGTGCCCCGCTGCGCCGTAACCCCACGTGGAGATGTTGCGCAATAGACCACCATAGGTTCCAATCGCGCTGTTCGAACAGCACCGTCAGTTCACATAGCGCTGTCACCAGACAGCGCAATAGGGCCGTACACATGGCAGCCGAACAGCGCCAGGGGGCCAAGGTCGGACACCAGGTCAGGCATCTATGACGCAAGGCCACGCATAGCGCCATCTGACGTATACGCATCCTGCGCGACCGACCACCTGCGTACCAGTGCCACAGTGGACTATTGCGCAGTAGTGCCACAGCGCCATATAGTGCCCAGTGCTGTAGTGCCACTGGCACAATGGTGGCCATGGCCTGAATTGCCGATTGCGCACAGCACGTCATCAGCACGGCAGACGCCTGCGTAAGCTACCTGGGCATGCGCAATGCAGTGTACCGCACAGTTACAGATCTGCGCTATTGGCTCAGCCGGATCAACCGTTTTGCGAAAAGCGCAATGGCGCGATATTCAGCCGACACATGCAAATCATCTGATCAGCCATTCAAAGGCGCAGTGGCGCGATTTGCATCTCATTACAGTTGCTCCTCTCCTAATTTGCATGCATTGCACTATAAAAGTGCGACAGTGGGCTGTGCTGGACAGAGTCGGTTACTACAGGTGAGAGGTGAGTTGCATGCTGTGGGATGTTCTGGACAATGGGCATGGGATAATGCTGTAGTCTGCACAGTGACAGGTGTCCACTTACACCCATACAGATCGCCATGACCGAGCAGAGACAAGGTGAGGGTGAGGATGGTGGGTGAAGGAGGCCCAACTTCACCACGGCGAGACTGAGGCCCTCTTCCAGGCCTACCTGGAGGATGAGGCACTACTGCGTGGGCTGGGGCACCCCTCAGGCCCACGTGCGGCTGCATGGGAGGGGTAGCCGGGCAGTGAACCTGCATGGAAGCCACCAGCTCCGTGCAGGAATGCAAGAAAAGATTGGGACAGACAGCAGGAGGGTGAAGGAGAAGGTGGCGGCCTCAGGGCGGCCACGCTGGCACTGGCGGGGCCAGCCAGCGGTGGTGGAGCTGACCCCGGCTGAGGACCGACTGGCTGCAACTATGCAGCGCAGTGCTATTGAGGCGTACCAGGAGGTGGATTCCAGACAGGTGGAAGCCCATCACTGCACGTATGACATGGTGGTGGTGTTGGGGGAGGGTTGGTCACATGCACTCACATGTCCTCTCTTTCTGTTGCAGATCCTGTTCATCTCCAGGAGATGGTGGTGGTGGGACCAGGCAGTGAGGATGACCTGCTGGACATGGAGGAGGGTCCATCCACCTCTGTCACCAGCCAGCATGCACTGCACCAGCATGCACGCAGGGCTGTCAACTCTGGTGTCGGTGATTTGGGTGTGGGGGGTGCACAGCCTGTGTCTCAGCAGTCTGGCATGCAAGCATGCCATCATGCTGTGACTGTGGCTGTAGCACGTACCTGCACCATTGATGATGCAAGGACTGCAATGGGCAGTGACATGTGTGTGTCCCATGACGGACACACAGCAGGCCATCACATGCCCCTGGGCCTTGCTGGTTCCAACTTGTGCGCCAGCATGTCGGCACAGTCCCAGGCTGTGCCTGTCAGCACCGGTGGGGCAGCACCGGTGGCTTTGCAGGTGTCTGGCACTGTTGCGGCCACAGCGGTGGAACAAGTGGACTCTGTGGCACAGCGGTTGGAGGGGCAGCAGCAGCAGTCACCCACCAGGTATGGGGGTACAGTGTCCAGCGGTGGCACATGCCCGCCACCCTGTGATACACCCATTCCTGGTCCTGGCGAACAGCGCCCACCCTCAAGGGGTCTTGTGCATCAGGACCTTCAACACCCTGGGGGACAGGCTGCCGTTGTGGCAGAGTACCCATTGGACGAGCACACCCGCCTGCTGCGGGAATCAGTACAGCAGCAGAGGCGGGTTGCAATGTCCGTGGAGGCACTGTGTGTGGCTGTGGAGTGGCACAGCAGGGAGTGTGCTCTGGACCGTGCAGAGATGGTCCACATGCGGATGGATGTGACAGCCGCCATTGACAGGCTGACCCAGGCAGTGGTCTCTGTCGTGGATGCATTGGGCACACAGTCAGGTGACCCTGTACTGCACACCCCACACAGTTCACGCTCCACTCCCCATTCCCAGCGTTGTGCGACACCAGGCCTGTTGACCCCAGGTTCTGCTGTGTGCATCCCGAGCACCCCTGGTGCAGGTGTGTTCGGCATGCTGCAGACCCCTGTGCGGGCAAGGTCGCGTTCGTGCAGTGGGACCCCTGGTGGTCCAACAGTGCCACCCCATGTGGCCCCTGCTCAGTCTGCCAGTGCTGTTGGGTCACAGCGGGGCCACCAACGCATCCGCGGTGGCCATGGGACAGTGCTACATGACTGACCTGTCTCCCAGTGCAGGCCCTGTCTGGTGCTGCCCTGTGTGCAATGTGTGTCATGGTGGGCAGTGCACTGCTGGGTGCTCTGCTCAACACGCTGACATACGGACCACCTGCACACCCTCCCAACTGTTGCCCACAGGTGCATGTGCATGATGATGCCTGCATTGTACTGTCCACCAAGGTGCAAGGGTGCCCAGCATCTGACACACGTACTTGGACAGTACAGGTGGTGGGGGTGGTCGGTGGTGCTGTGTATTAGCAATGTCGGTTCTGCTGTGCTGTGCATCTGCCCATGTACGCTCTGTGCCTGGTGTGTGTGTGTCCATATGAGTGCTCACCCCTCCCTGATGGTGTGTTTGTATGCCTGGACCCTTCCACTCCCCTGGCTGTCATGCACCCCTGGTGTGTTACCTTGTGTGCCTGTGGTTTGCGCATGGACAGTGTTGGTTGCACATGTCCCCTTGACTTACCTGTGTTGTGCATAGTGCTCCTCTGTGATGGTGTCCTGGTGCAGCTGGGCCTACCGGATCAGTCGGGGGTCCCGCCATCCTAGGGGGGGCTGCTCATCAACATCAACACCGGCGCCACTGGCGTCCCCATCGCTGTCCCCCTCTTCAACCTGTATGGCTATCCCACAGTCCTTGGCCATGTTGTGCAGGATGCAACAGGTCAGGAATATCCCACAGACCTTTGGGGGGCTGTACTGTAGGGCACCGCCGGAGGTGTCTAGGCATCAGAAGCGTGCCTTGAGCATCCCAAACACCCGCTCTATGATGTTGCGTGTGGAAGCATGTGCCTCATTATAGCGTTGCTGCGATGGGGTCATGGGGTGCCGGTACAGTGTGAGCAGCCAGGGATGGAGTGGGTACCCGCTGTCACCTGTGTGGAGATAGTGGAGATCAGTGTCATGTTCAGGTCCATTTTGCCCATATCCCTGTTGCCACTACCATGGCACCTGTGGCATTCCACCCTTGCCCCAAGTTTGCATTCCATACATGCGTACTCACCCACTAGATGGCCTGTGGGGATGTCCCCACTCTCAAATCGATGGCACAGTGCGGACTGATGCCATATGAAGGCATCATGTGCTCCGCCAGAGTGTGTGGCACAGACATTGATTATTCGCCCAGTGGCATCACACACCACCTGGCATTTGAC
Organism: Neoceratodus forsteri; assembly: GCA_016271365.2. Classification (NCBI taxonomy): domain Eukaryota; kingdom Metazoa; phylum Chordata; order Ceratodontiformes; family Ceratodontidae; genus Neoceratodus; species Neoceratodus forsteri. The sequence continues at coordinate 393,574,258 of CM028135.1, read as the reverse complement.
ACTGGAGTAGCCCTTTCGGTTCCTATACGCTGCCCCATCGGGGCCAGGTGGCATGCGAATGGCCACATGGGTGCAGTCTATGGCCCCTAGCATGCCAGGCATACGTGCTACCCTGTGGAACTCCAGCATGTTTGCTGTACGCTCTGCTGCGGTGCTGGGGAAATGGATGTGCTCTGCAGCATGTGGCAGCAGTGCACTGAGGAACTGGGTGAGGATGCTTGATGTGGCCAACTGTGTGATGCCTGTGGTGTCCCCTGTCGGCCTCTGGAAGGTGCCCGTGGCGAGCAGGCACATGCAGGCTGTCACCTTGGTCTCCACTGACAGAGCGTGACTCCGTCGTGAGGGTGCCTGCATCACATCACTGCACAGCTCACAAAGCCGCCTCAGTATTGCCCTGTTCAGGTGGTACTGGCCCAAGATCTCTACATCTGTATACAGCTCATAGCTGATGCGGGCATGGTACTGCCTGTTGGGGGCGTACCGCCGACGGGCCCTTCCACAGCCTCGTCCCCCTGCAGCTTGCATTCTCACCCCCCTCATTACAGCTTCCATGTGGAAGCTGGCACTGTCCATCTCCCTGGCTTCTGCCCCCGCCGGCTGGTGTTGCTGTGTTACCCCCGCTGTCCTGACTGCTACTTCCACTGCACCGGGCACCACCCGCTGGTCTCTGCAGCCTATGGCCCACAATGCTTGCCTTGCCTGCCCTAGCCTGTCATTGTCTGTCTGTCTGTCTGTCTGTCTGTCTCTCTCTCTCTCTCTCTCTCTCTCTCTACCCCACTTGGCATCCTTGTAGCGTTCTTGAGCCGCTTCCTTGAGCCTTTTTATTTTGGCTCATTTCCGCTAGTGCGCAATTTCCGGCAGTTCCGCTCTTGCGCAATGCGCAAGTCTTTCAATTTTGCATTGCGCTCTTTATGCATGGCTCCACCCACGTCGGTTGCGCATGCCTTCCTTTGCATTGCGCTGTTGCTCAGCATGTTTTCGGGGGCGCAACTGCCTCCTGCTGAATATCGCAGAATGGCGCACTTTTGGTCTTGCGCAGACGCAACCCTATTGCGCATGGCGCAACCCTTTTGAATATCCCACCCTTAGTGCCAATTTCAAATGCCTAACTCAGACACTTATGCAGCCTGCCTGCTCGCTCCATATTCCATCAGCAGAGCAATGCAAACAGGATTTTAAAAGCTAAAAATCTGTTGGACACAACCACTTTTGCTATTTAAATGAGGAACTTTATTGCAACTTTAATTCAAAGTATTGCAGTGAACTTAAAATTTGCCTGATTATTCCTGCCATATGCTCATTTTCAGTACAGGCTGTAAAAGTACAGGGCAATTTCATCAGTTTATTGTAAAAATCCTGTAACAGTTTAGGGCATTTTTTAAGATATTTAAGTTCAAGGCTAGCTGCACTAGAAAAAGAGTAATTGTGAAAAATATTTTATTCATTGGCTGCAGATAGTTTCTGTTCCCCATCCCTCCTACAAAACCCCACCTCCCTTTGCCAGTATTAATTTGCTGTTTTCTTACCTTCTCCACAGAATCATCCTCCCATGGGTTCGAGAGGGCATCATGGACCGGACCCCCGCCCTTCCCAGAACAAAGCTACTCAGGTACGGCAGACTCAGCTGAGGTTCTCAGCTTTACTTTCAGCCCTGCTGATGATATGCATCAGCTACCCCACTGTCCCCACCACCCTTGATGGACTCCTCCTTATATAGCAGTAGATCACATGGTGTAGAACCTATCAGCAGCTTTCTCGACTGCAGGTTATCATCTCTCATCCCTAGTGGACACTGTTTTCTTAACCAGTCCCTCCTCTCTCCATAATCTACCAACATGCTGCTAATATGCCTGTCCCTAATTTTCCAACTCCCATCCCCAGCTTCACTGCCTTCCTCCTCCTTCCCCGGAAGGGAGTCAATTCAATTAATGCCTACCGTCATGCCCACTTTAATGCTTTCCCATGCCACTGTTGCACTTGCTCTGGACAACTTGACTCTACTCAACCCCTGGCCAGTTGGCCCTTCCAGCTTACCTCCCTGCTTCCAAGGAGGGCAACTAGTTCTAAAATCTAACTCCTATGCATCTGCAGGCACAAGCCAAATCCATCCTCCACCTCACTCTACAAATTCCTGTCAACACTACTCAAACCAAAGACTCTTCCCCTGATACTGCTTCTGTTAGCAAGGGATGTTGTGCCCAACCCTGGTTCTGACCCTTCCTCCCCTTCCCAACTTCCAAGAGACTTTAAAATAACACACTTAAATATTCGCAGCCTCCTCAACAAAATATTCATGCTCCGGCCTATTGTCCTGTCCCTCAGACCTGACATCATGGTTATATCAAAGTAATGGCTGAAGCCGCACAATGAAAATGTGGAAATCTCGATCCCTGGCTACCCGGTCTACCACCATGACAGGTCTAGCAAAAAAAGTGGCATGTCACAGCTATGTACATCTCCTCCTACCTCCAGTGTAGCCTGATAGTACTCCCTTTGCTACCCTCCCAGCCTATAGAAGCCTTGCTGATGAAAATCCGCCACCCCTTCTTAACTCCGATCTTCATGCTCCCCAGGCACCCCTGCAACCGCTATCCTGAACCACCTGTGTTCCATCATTTCCTACACTCGGGGATACACATCCTTAAACTGGCTCTGTGGACCTAGCACCAAACTTCATAATCAGGTGGCTGCTCTAAACCTGTCCCAGCTGATCACTGAGCCAACCCCTCCTAAATCCCAGCTCCCAGAACCACATCTTATTTGACTGGTCTCTTACCACTCATCTACACTGAATGCTCACTTCTGGTCTCCTGCTGGACTCCCCTGAGCGATCATCATATGATCTACTCGGTGTGTAAAATACACAGACCAAAGCCACCACACCTAGAACCATACTGTCCTGGTTCTACAAATCCCTGGACCTAGATTCTCTCCTATAAGATCTTGCTAACACAGACTGGTCCCCCTTAACCCAGGCATCCTCCATTGACTCTGCCCTGGAATATTTCAAGTTCAAATTCCTCGCAGTTTGGGACTACTACGCCCCTCTCAGATGGTCAAGGGTGAGAGCATGCACCTGCCTTGGGATCACAACTGACATCATGACCCATCTCAAGGTCAGGGATATAGCTTTGAAGGCATACAAAGCCTCTGGCTCCCGAGTGGAACTCCAGAGGTATTGCACTCTATGTAACACCTGCACAAGGCTTATCCATAATGCCAAAGCAAGCTTCTTTAAAGTATCCTTTCATAGCAATCTTAATCACCCAGTGAGTTTCTGGAAGGTTATCAAATCCTTGTTCTCCTCCCCAGCCCAGATCCCCACCCCTGCCTTAAATATTGGTGGCGGTCTCAATGTCATGGAACCCCTCCCAGTGGCCACTGAACTTAACTATTTCTTTACAAACAGTACTGTGTCTCTCCTCTCCACCATCCCACCTGCCCCACTAGCTCTACCTCCTCTTAGCCCCTTAAAGGACCCTATCCCCATTAAGATCTCCCCTGCCCCTTCCTTCTCCATTCAGCTGGTTACCACTATTGAGGTGCTCAAAGCCCTGCTCTCCATCAGCCCAAACAAGGGGAAATGCCCCTCCGGGCTTGACCGCAAAATGCTTCCTGTCAGCACCTGTCATTGCTTCCCCCAACATCACTCTACAACGTTTCCTTCTCACTGGCTACTATTCCTACTGAATGGAAGCATGCCATGGTCATTCCCCTTCCAAAAGCTGGTGACCCCTCCTCCCCCAGTAACTATCACCCAATCTCCCTCCTCCTCATCCTGTCAAAAATACAAGCAAAGTTACTCCTCCAGCAACTCTCTTGCTTCCTTGACTCCTCCAGCTTCTTCACACCTTTCCAGTCTGGCTTTAGAAAATTCCACTCTACCACCACCTCCCTCTTATGGCTCACAGACTCTTCCCTGAATGAGAAATGGACAAGGGTCATATTGCTTCAGCAAACTTTGTGGACCCTGCGAAGGCATTCAACATGGTTTAGCACTCCCTTTTTCTGGTCAAGCTTTCCTAAGCAGGTTTCTCCAATGAGGCCACCAGCTGGTTCCATTCCTACCTAGTAGGCAGGTCCCAGGCTGTCAAAGTGGGAAACTGTACCTCGGGACCCCTGCCTGTCACTTCTGTTGTTCCCAAGGCTTAGTCCTTCGCCAACTTTTGTTTTCCATCTTTCTCAATTACTTGCCCATTGCATGCCCCACCACCTCGGTCTGTATGTATGCAGACAACACTGTGCTGTATACATCTGGCCCCTCTCCCTCTGTTGTGGCATCCCTACTCCAGAAGGATTTCAGTACTATACAACTCTGGTTCTGATGTAACCAACTATTCCTAAACACAAAAAAATGGTCTCTATGACCTTCAGCTCAAGACAAAGGTTAAGTCGGCTCCCTCCAACCCCTCCTTTCACACTCTTGAAGGGGCTACACTTGGGGTCTGCACTTCCTTCAGATACCTTGGGGTCTGACTGGACCAGAACCTCTATTTTTCAGTGCATATAGATGCACTACACAAAAAACTGCATCCCAAGCTGGGGGCTCTTTATCACAATCAAGGAAGCATTACTCTGCTGGCATGATGAGCAATTATACAGAAATGATCCTCCCCATTTTCAATTATGATGATGTGGTCTATAGTGTAGCCCCAAAGATCACCCTTACCAGACTAGACCCCCTTTTCCACTCTTTCTGTTGTTTCTCCCTTGACTGCCCACCATCTACCCCAAAACTTTCCCACACTTAGACTAGCGTAGCCAGCATCACCAACAGTTTTTATGTAGGCTCTCTACTGTACAGCTCTTGACATGCTCAGAGTTGCTCACTGATTCTGCTGTATTGTTTCAGGTCGCTCAAAGCCTACCCACTGTTCTGAGTTATTATATGTGTATTACTGTTGATTGCACTGTATTGTTTCATGTATCATCCCATGTTCCTTTCCCCCAGGGTGCATCTGGAGTCAAGTTGTAGTCCACTCAGTATGCTTTCCTGGTAAAACTTTTAAATAAACAAATAAATAAATAAATATCAGATAGCCTGAACTAATGGTTCCAGATAAATGGCAAAAAGTAGGTCAGAAAGAGGGCACTGCTGTCGAGTGCCCCAGATTAATGGCAACGGAGCAGAAATCCAGCCACATATCTACATACACAGCTGAGTTGTCATATATATGCTTGATTATTCTCCAGACAATTTTGGGAATCCCATTTTTTTCCAGGGTGGCACTCAAAAATGACCATGCCACCCAGTCAAAGGCTTTCTCTGCATCTAAACTAAGTAATAAATGGACATTTGTAAATGCCAAATGTTGGCTTGCTGTCATTGTCATTGGTAATGCAGGAGTTAGAGAGATGCATAATATGAATGGTAGTGAATTCCTCAAGTAACGCCAACCCCAACCCCACCCTGCAGAGACTGAAATGCATTGGGGGTGTGCCTGTGGGCCATTGGCCATAATGCTTATGATGTTCCATCTCACCCCGCCCTGCAGACACCAACAGGTGTCGCGGTATGCTTTGCGGTCTTTGGTCTTTATGCTCACCCCATTCCATAAGGAAATAAGCTGAGATGGGTGTAGTATAGGAGAATGGGGTGAAAGTTAGGGCTGAAATTCCCAAGGCGCACCTCCATGCTTGTCAATGGCTGCAGGGTAAGGGGTAGGGGTGGAATGCCAGGAGCAAAACAGCTGAAGAACCCAAGTCATACCACCGACACCTGTCAGTCTCTACAGGGTGGGGCATTACCGTTGGAAACCCTAACACCCCGGGCGTTTGTTGGTATTTTCACTCAAAATTTTCAACATGGGCTTTTTGGGACTCCACCTCATGAACAGTGGCACTATTATTTCATTACCCAATCCTGAAAGGTGATTCCACACAGCAACTGTGCCATTTGGTGCCACAGGTGAAGAAACACATTTTTGGCAGGATGTGAAAAATGGCAGCTGTACTGTTCATGAGGAGGTATGAAAAAATGCCAATGTTGAAAATCTGGAGTGAAAATATGAAACACTGGTGAAGTTAAGAGCATGCACAGAATCTGCGCAATGCACGCCCATAATGCAAACATTTTTTTGAATTTTACCATCATATTTTCAACATGGGCATTTTGGAACCTCCCCTCATGAACAGCAGCACTGTGACTGTGTTAATCTGTTCCAAAAGTTGATTTCCTGACTGCATCATTCTGCGCCACAGGGCGAAAACACATTTTGGGATGGATGTGAAAAATGACAGCTATATTGTTCATAAGGAGATGTGAAGAAATGGCAATGTTGAAAATCTGAAGTGAAAATATAAAAAATTGGTGAAGTTATGAGCGTGAGTAGATAATGCAAAATGCACACCTGTAACATGGTAATTTTGGGAATTTTTTCAATAAATTTTCAACATGGACTTTTTGGGACCCCACCTCAGGAACAGTGATACTGTCATTTTGTTAATCAGTCCCAAAAGGTCATTCCATGCAGTGACAGCAAAATGTCCTTTTGGAACTGAGAAATGAAATGACAGTGACATGTTCATGAGGTAGGGTCCCAAGAACCCATGTTGAAAATTTGGTGTCAGAATTCCTATAAATGGCTAAGATATCAACCTAAGTTGAAACCCCCCATTATACAGTACTTACCAGATTCCTCACTTCACAGTTTGGCTTTGAAGAGTGCAGATGTGTCCCGGTCCAGAGAAGATCACTGATCCTGACCTCCGGAGGCAAGTATGGGTGAAGGGGGGGTGCGGGGAAGTGGGAGCTCAGAGGGAGACTAGAGATGGGGGAGGAAGACGGGAACACAACAATGGACTGTTGTCTGTTTACAGGTAAAAAAACTTTGGGGGACCATTTTTGTTTATTTTACAGGGAAAAAAATTAAAGGCATTTAGGCACACTGGGGTGGGCTCCCAGTGTACTGAACAGTGTGTGTGTGTGTGTGGGGGGGGTGCATGCTGACATGGGGATTGGGCACCCTGATGTCGGCAAATAACACAGAAGGATTTGGGTTGGGGGGCACGGCATTTAGGCACATTGGGGTGGGCTACCAGTGTGCCACAGCACTGTGTGTGTGTGTTTGGGGGAGTGCACGCCGACACGGGAATTGGGCACCCTGATGTCAGCAAATAACATAGATTTGGACTGGGGGGTGCTCATCTGACACCTGGAGTGTGCATCCCGGTGCTGGAAATGTTAAACCATGATTTCAACACACTGGGTTGGGCTCCCAGTGTGCCACATTAATGGTGGGAGGGGAGACATGCCGACACTGGGATTGGACACCCTGATGTTGACTTTCTGGGTAGTGTGTGGCAGGTGACAGGAGCCACCATATTTATTAAAATGTTTCACCAGGAAAAGCAGACTAAACAAACACCTTACTCCTGAAGCAAAGCTCAGCATAGAGTGCTCTGCAGCAGGAGCTGACTACTTGCTCCTGGAGCAAGGCCCAGGGACAGAGTGCTCAGGTGCAGGAACCAACAAGGTTGTGAGGGGGGAAGGTGCCACTGCAATGATGAAACTGTTTGTGATTGCAGTGGCACATTTCTTTCAAGTTTTTCACTCTCTTTGAAGCTTCCTGTTATTGCCAGCATGCTCACTGATTGGCGACTGAGGGACACACCCACTAAAACATTGGCCACAACACTGACACACCTCTGAAATGTGCTACTATCACAAGATGTTGCTTGCACATGTGCGCAAGCCAACATAAAAAGGTGTTTTTCACCAGGTGACATACTGAATAATATGTTCTCTTTATAAAGCCGTGCGACTGTTTAGATGCAACAAGCCCTGTTTGGTCTCTATTTATGATTGATGGTAAAAGTTTATCCAACCACTTGGCTAAAACTACAGTGAATAACTTATAATCTAAATTTAGGACAGATATTAGACTGTAAGAAACATAGTGCCTGGGATCTTTTCCAGGTTTGGGTATCGCTGACGTAGTAGACATCTTCTAGGCAGGTGGGATCTTGGCCCACCTTACTTCTCTGGAGGCCCCCAAGAAAGGAGGATGTGAAAGCACCTTAAAAGTTTTATAAAATTCCACCATATACCCATCAGACTCCAGGCTTTTACCATTTTTTTTTAATTCTTAACTGCTGCCTCTAATTGTTCATAGTGTATCAGGAACTCCAAAAGGCTGATGTGCTGGGCAGCCAATTTGGGGGTGTTTGAGGTGTTCCAGACAAGTTTTGTTGTCCTGTGCCCCTGGATACTGCTCATCACTACAGAAAGATTGGTAATACGCCCTAAAGGTTAACAAAATATGTAAGACATCACTTTCCTAGATTTTGGGCATGTAATTTAAGTAGCCGTCATTCATTTAATTTTTTGCCTAATACAATATTCTAAGGTCCAAGATGCCCTAGCCACACTCCATAATATCTTTAAGAAAACAGAGGGCCATGCCTGTTTTTGCAACTAAAATATCCTGTATTCTCTGTCTAGTAGCCAACAACAATGGAGTATTTGTATGGTCTCCTTTCATATGATGTTCTTGCAGGGATTTCAACTGTTGATGTAAGGAGTCCAATAAGGCAAACTTTTTTATGATGGGATGCAAATTTAATAATATGCCCTCATAATACAGTTTTAACCATGTCCCATAAAATGCATTTCATCACCCCCTCATTAGTATTGTCTGAAGGAATCTGTACTATGCACTGTTTACCCATATCTAGAAAAGACCGTCGGTTTAATAAAGATTTATTATGGCACCATAGTAATTCTCCCCTAGGGTTGTCCCATTGTAACTTCAATAACAAGGTGGTATGATCTGACAGCATGACAGGTAGCATCTCACAGCCAAATATTAAATGTTGATGTTCCTTGGAGACATGACATAAATCTACAGTCACTGCCAAAGACATGGTCAGATATTTCCTGATATTTCAAGATAAATCTCATGCTTTTTGCAGTTCCACAGTAGGGTCAGCAGAGAGAAACACTTTAGAAATCTAGCAAAATATCTGATCATGTCTCTGGCTACTACTGTATGTGGGTATAAATTTGATGGGCGGTGGAGAAGTGAGAATAAGCTTTTCAAGCTCTGTGATGTGGGTTCAAGGTTTTCCAACTGTCTACCCCCCACCTCTTTAAATAGATATTTCACACTTTCTGGGATGCACTTTCCTGGGGGGTTGCTGGGGTTAGTAGTATCCCTGTCATCAAAAATCATTTTGTAGTCACCTCCCATAATTGGTATTCTCTTTTGCAGTTGTGTGATTTTTCACAACAGAGATCAGAGGGCAATTGAGTCTGTGCTGGGGGGCAAGTATGGGCTCACCAAGGTTATTTCTATGCCCAGGTAAAATATGTAGCAAGTGGCATTCTGCCCAGAAGACCCACTAAATGGTTAGCAGATTTAAAAGGGGTCTACTTGACTACCAAAATCGCTGTGCCTTTCCTTTTCCTCTGCTGGAATAAAGAAGCAATGACCTATGAGTAACCAAACTTTTCAAGCTTCAAATGCTCAGCCTCACTAAGATGTATTTCCTGAAGAAACACAACAGTGGGGTGCAGTTTTCTAAAGGGAACTAATACCTTTAAGCATTTCACAGTGTTATTGAGACCATCAACATTGTAAGAATACACAACTAATTTCTGGTGGGTAGCCATGGAGCTGTAAAGGGTTGGGCTCTAGGTTAACTATCTCCTGCATGATGAATAACCTAGCAAGCAGCAGTGGCAATATTTGCCACATCTAATCAATAATAGAGATATCTGAGAATTCTGGCAAGGAAGGCTGCCCTGGAAGAATTCCAAAACACTTCTAGAGCAATAACATAACTAGAGTAAGGCAGTTCTCCAGGTCCAGATGGTATTCCACCCAGATGTTTGCACAATAGTAATCATTTAATTTCTGGCCCACTAGCTATGTTATTTAAGGCATCCATCAGTGAAGGCAAAGTTGTTCAGGCCTGGAGAGAGGCAATAGTTATCCCTGTACAAAACGATGGATCTAGACATGAACCAAATAATTATTGCCCTATAAGCCTCACTTCCATTATGGGTAAAATTATGGAAAGACTGCTTAAAGCCCGTATTATAAACCATATAGAAAGGAATAAAATAGTTGATATCTTTCAACATGGATTTGTGACTGAAAGATCAGTTTTGACCAATCTACTACAGTTCTTTGAACCAGTGAGTGCTGCTTTGGACTTGGGAATTCTGGTGGATGTGATATTTTTAGATTTCTCCAGAGCTTTTGACAAAGTATCACATAAAGTGTTATTACAGGAATTGGTTAAAATTAAGTTGCAACCTAATATTATAAATTGGATTCAGTCATGGCTGGATAACAGAACACAACAGGTATCAGTAAAGGGTCACCTATCTGAGGCAGGTATGGTTGCTAGTGGTGTTCCCCAGGGCTCTGTTCTGGGTCCGATACTATTTAACATTATGGTTTCTACAATGCCTACAACTGATAAGATATGGGTCACAAAATATGCTGATGACTGTAAAATGGGCAGTTTGGTAAGCACCTTACATGATAAGTGCTCACTACAAAATCAGCTAAATAACCTATCTAACTAAGCAAAAGCTTATGGAATGTTTTTTAATGTTGACAAATGTAAAGTTTTGCATCTGGGCAAAAATAACATGCCTTTCGACTATTCTCTAAACAATGTTAATCTAAAAAGTATTACAGAAGAAAAGAATCTGGGAGTTATAATCTCAAATAATTTAACCTTTGAAAAAATAATATAATTAAAGTTAAAAAATGTAATAAAATAATTGGCTCAATTTTAAGAAATATTAAAAGCAGAGACTCCAAAGTTATTATACCACTTTACACCAGTTTGGTATGTCCCCATTTGGAATACTGCTCTCAATTTAGTGAATCATCTACAATTGGGGGTTTAAAACTAGCAGAGGGCATTCAACGTAAATTTACTAATAAAGTCTCAACTTTACATAATAAAAGTTATGAAGATAGATTAAAAAAAAACTAAAACTATATTCTGTTAAATATAGACAAATAAGGGGAGACTTAGTTTTAGTATACCAAACTTTAAAAAATGATTACCTAAGAACAACAATTGGACTTACTACAGCCTCCAACTTAAAGTCAACTAGGAGCCATGGACATAAACTCATTGGAGAGAAATGCTTATCCACTAAAAGGAGTCTATTTTATACACAAAAAGTTGTGGGAATGTGGAATAACTTACCTGAAAGTTTTGTTAATAGTACTAATCTAAGTACTTTTAAACAGAGATTAGATAAATATATGGGTGATAAAAAAGTTTGACTTCCACCCATGGGATATATGGGTGGCGAGCACATTAATGGGCATCCTTAACATTTGCCTTCATTGCTCGTACACTTCTATGAACCTATAAACATAAGTAACCAAAATTTGTGTGAAGCTATGAACAAGAAACTGGGGAACAAGGAGACAAAACTAGAGCAAAAAAACACAAAGAGCATTAAAACTTATATATATATACATATAGCTTTGATGTACACAGCAGGCTTCCCAAGTTACAAGGATTGAAGCAAGGACCCTCTGTATAGCTTGGTCAGAGTAAGAATCCTCATCGATCCCCAACATGGAGGAAAAGTGATAACTACATGGGGCATCAACCCTCCAAAGTCAAAGAGAGAGATCTGGACCCAGGGATGGAATGACAGGGACAGACTGTCATCAATGTCTGGGTTAACAGCCATGGTGTAAGGGCATGAAGAGACGACATGATGAAACCACATTACCCACCCAGACAGGCTGTTACCTGTATAGTATCTGTCGATTGTGGGGCCAGGCAGAATAGCTTGGCAGAAGACACCAGGAGAAAGGACTGCTGTGTGACTGAACTTCTCTGCTGGGACTAAAGTAGAAGAACTTTTGTATTTGGACCTTTAATTTAGGGTAAAAAAACTAACATACAAAACAAAAAAAAAAGTGGGTGTTTGGGTTAACTGAACTGAATGGGTAACTGAAAAATCATCTAGGTGTAAATCTCAGGTGACTGAAAGGACTTAACTGTTGTGAGGTTTAAATTACTTGTAGAAAGATCTGGTAAGTAGGGGGAGTGGCTTAGCTAGAAGGAAGCTACATTTAAAGACTGCCTTACAAAGATTCTGCTAATAGCTTGGCAGAAGACACCAGGAGAAAGGACTGCTGTGTGACTGAACTTCTCTACTGGGACTATATTGCCCTCCTTCCCTTCCCTCCACCCCCACCCAAAGCTAGTTCTATTTTTATAGGCACAGGATTTGACTGACAACAGGAACTTCCTGTTTAGGGGCAGGAAGTGAGTGATCACAGAACCACCAAGGACCCACCATCCTAGAAGGGCAAGAGAAGTCTCCGCCCTCTAGCTGCTGGAGGTCTGCCTCTGAACAAGTAAGTGGTCTATTGATAAATATAGGATATTCTTGTCTCAGAACAGGACAATCAGGAGCTTAAAGGGCACAGGCAGAAAGTAAGGAGAGAGAAAAACAGAGGAAAGATTAAGGATTGCAAACAGTTAAGGGGCCAGAAATAAGACATGATTGGAGTGGGGCAGTGCAGTGGCTGTGGAGCAGCAGTCTTCCGGGAGATGTTCTGGAGGATGCGGTGTTGTCCCATCTGCAGGCACCTCTCTGGGCTGAGGGAGGAGGTTGCTCATCCCCAGGCTGAGTTGGCCAGGATTTGTGGGACCTCCTCTTCCATCCAGGGACCACCAGTGCCACTGCCGTTGCCTCAGAGGTTGCCAAGAAAGAGGAGCGGTTGGACCACAGTGGGCTCAGGGAGGGTGAGGGTGGTGGAACAGAGGCACATCCCTCCAGTTGTACCTCTCCACAATTCCTATGCCATTCTGGCAAAATGTGGTTCCTCTATGGAGGCACCTACAGTGGAGACCAAGGAGGATGCTGGGAACCTCCACAAAGGAGACCCACAGGAGGGGTGCAGGGGACCCTGCAGGGAAGGAACAACTCCTGGTGGGGACTCCATTGTTCAGAAGGTAGAACTGGGCAAGGAAAGGGAGAGGGAGGTATGTCTCTGCCTGGCGCCATGGCTTGGAGGGACAGGAGCGAATCCTCAAGATTGCCTGAGCAGCTGCACAGGAAGGAGATGGATGTCATTGTCCACTTAGGACAAAATGACCTGGCTAAGAAAGGGATTAGAGAAGTGCAGGAAGAGTTTGTGGAATTGGGAGGGCTTAGTCATAGCACGACGGTAACCTTTCTCGGAGGTGCTACCCATCTATGGCATAGGAGAGGGCAGTGTTCTGTACCATGGGATTCAATCAGTGGTTGAAAAACTGGTGTGAGCTCAGGATTTGGCTTCATTGGGACTGGGGCCCACCTGGAGTGATGCAAGCCTATACTGGCATGATGGGCTGCATCTGCCCGGGAGGAACCAGGATCCTAGGTGATAGGTTTAATGCTTCATTGGCAAGCTTTTAAACCAGCCAATGGGGGAGGCACTGGAAAGGAGCAGGAAAATCCTAGCCCCTCAAACAATCACTGTAGTAAGTGTGGCAAATACCAACATGGAGGTGTCGATAGGAGAAGAGCAGGGGTAAATGGAGAAAGTGACAAAGGCAAGAAGGACAGGGATGGGGCAAAAGGGGGTAAGGCCATCAGGAAATGGAGGGTTATGAGTACCATTGCTCGTAGTCTGGGCAACAAGCTCCCTGAGCTGGTGGCCTTAATGGAAGAGGGATGCCTGGATATCATAGCAGTCACAGAAACATGGTACACAGAGAACCATGACTGGGATGTTAACATACCAGGGTACATAACCTGCAGGAGAAACAGGCAGGGGAGAAGAGGGGGAGGAGTAGCTCTCTATGTAAAGGAAGGGACAAAAGCAACTGAACAAAAGAGTAAACAGGGAGGAGAGGAGGCACTGTGGGTCACCTTGGAGACCGGAAAGGGCACCACAATCCGCACAGGTGTTGTGTACAGACCCCCATGTCAGGGGGAATGAATGGACAAGGATATGATGGAAGGCATTCTTAGAATGGCAGAGAAAGGGAGATACTGTTGATGGGAGACCTGAATATGCCAGATGTTGACTGGAGCACATTTGCTGCAGCCAATCCAAGAGCAGGGCCATTCTTGATGCCCTACAGGTGGCAGGCATTAGACAGCTGGTTTCGGAACCCACTCATGAGGGAGCAATCTTAGACCTCGTGCTCTCAAACGGGGCAGTGAGAGGATCTCAGATCTAGAATTGGGTTGCCATCTGGGGACAAGTGACCATCAAACAGTGCGGTTCATAGTTAAACTCAGCTACAGAGTCAAGCCATACAAAGTGAGGGTACTGGACTTTAGGAGGGCTGACTTTGGTAGATAGGAGAGTGCCTCAGAAAAGCACTAGCAAACAGGCTAGAAGGAGGTGTGGAGCAACAATGGGGAATTATCAAAACTGCCATCACAGAGGCAACAAGCCTTTGTGTGAAGCAAATAAACAAATCAAAATGAAAGAAAAAGCCACTATGGTTCTCAAGAGAGGTGGCTGTGAAAGTCAGGAAGAAAAAGATAGCATTCCAGAAGTATAAGAAAACACAGAAGGAGCAGGACAGAGAGCTGTACCAGTTAAGGCAGAAAGAAGCAGGGAGGGAAGTCAGAATAGCAAAGGCCCAAACTGAGGAAAAGATAGCCAACTCAGTTAAGAAGGGGGATAAAACCTTTTATAGGTACATCAACGAGCGTAGAAAGACAAAGGGAGGGATAGTGAGGCTGAATAGAATGAGCAGTGGGTGGGCAGAGGGGACAGTAGAAAAGCAGGAATACTGAACGAATATTTCTGCTCAGTATTCACAAAAGAGGAGGGGGAAGTGCCTAATCCAATTAACAGAAGCACTCTTGATAGGGGGGTCGATCCCAGTCCTTTCACAAAAGCAAGGGTTCTGCAAGAACTCCTAAAACTGAAGGTGGACAAAGCAATGGGTCCTGATGGAATTCACCCCAGAATTCTAAAAGAATTAAGGAAGGAACTAGTGAAACCACTGGCTACTCTTTTTAATAAATCATGGGAGGATGGTGGTAACAGAGGACTGGAGGAAGGTGGATGATTCCCTTCACAAAAGTGGGACCAAGACAGAGGCAGAAAACTACAGACCTGTCAGTCTGACCTCTGTGGTAGGGAAAGTGATGGAGTCACTTCTGAAGGAAAGAATAGT
The DNA here is from genome assembly GCA_016271365.2 of Neoceratodus forsteri. Lineage (NCBI taxonomy): Eukaryota > Metazoa > Chordata > Ceratodontiformes > Ceratodontidae > Neoceratodus > Neoceratodus forsteri. The sequence continues at coordinate 393,559,138 of CM028135.1, read as the reverse complement.
TGAGTACCCAGAGGTCAGTGGAGCACAGGATCCAAGGCAGCATGGGTTCACAGCGAAGGTCATGTCAGACTAATCTAATAGATTTCTTTGACTGGGTGACCAAAGTAGTAGACCAGGGAGGGCTGTGGACATGGCCTACCTAGACTTTAGCAAGGCATTTGACACAGTCCCACACAAAAGATTATTAGTCAAATTAACCAGCCTGGGAGTGGGTCCCAGGGTGGTAGCCTGGGTAAAACATTGGCTGGACAACAGGACACAGAAGGTAATTGTAAATGGAGTCCACTCTGAAGAAAGGGCAGTTACTAGTGGGGTACCGTAGGGTTCAGTATTGGGTCCAGTCCTTTTAATGTCTTCATCAGTGGCATTGCAGAGGGACTGGAAGGAAAAAGTATGCCTTTTGCAGATGACACAAAGATCTGCAACAGGGTTGATACACAAGGAGGCGTGGAAAGGATGAAAAGGACTTGGCAAGGTTGGAGGAATGGTCAGACGTATGGCAGCTAGGATTCAATGCAAAAGTGCAAATAATGCACCTGGGAAACAAGAACCCAGGGAAGAATACACAATGGGTGGGAGGTAGTAACAACAACAAAACAGGAAAGGGACCTGGGGTAATCTTATCGGATGACCTTAAGGTTAGCAAGCAATGTGAGAAGGCAGTAGGAGGGCGGGGTATACTGGGATGTATAGGAGAGGCATCAGCAGCAGAAAACAGGAAGTTGTTATCCCTCTGTACAGACAGTTGGTGAGACCCCATCTGGAATACTGTGTCCAGTTCTGGAGACCCCATCTCCGCAAGGACATAGACAGGATAGAGGCAGTCCAGAGGAGGGCAACTAAAATGGTGCAGGGTCTGCAAGAGAAGCCGTATGAGGAGAGACTAAAGGAGCTTAATATGTATACCCTTGAGGAAAGAAGGGAGAGGGGGGACATGATAGAAACTTTCAAGGCACCTTAGGGAATCAACAAAGTCCAAGAGGGTAGCATCTTTCAGAAAAAGAGACTTGCAAGAACAAGGGACACAATTTAAAGATAGAAGGAGGGCAGTTCAGGGCAATGTGAGGAAGTATTATTTCACAGACAGGGTAGTGGATGCATGGAACAGCCTTCCTGAGGAAGTTAGGGTCTAAAACTGTGGGAGAATTCAAGAATGCATGGGACAGACATACGGCAATTCTTGTGGGGGGCAGGAAGATATAGGCTGTTGGATAACTAGGATCTGCGGCCTATCCTGTAGGTAGGGAAATGGGCAGACTAGATGGGCCTAGCGGTCCTTATCTGCCATCAAAGTCTATGTTTCTGTGTTTCTATGTTTCAGGCAGCATCTCATGGTTATACAGTATAAAGGCCAGAGATGAACAAATGTTAAATGATGGATCTTTTATAACATAAATAATAGTGTAACTGTCTAGTCAGAAGTGAAACAATGTATGGAACTGCAGACTTTGAGCAATCACTCCCATTATCATATTGCATTGTCACTCTTAACTTGAAGTGCCCCAGATCTGGTAACCAAGAAGGGAGCTATTAATATATTTTGTATTGGAGTCACTGAAAGTTTCTGTTAAATAATAGGAAACATCAATTGCATAAAACCAGAAGCATATGACAATCATACTGTGTTGGTCTTCGGGGATTGTGGGTAGGCCAAGAGAGCACTATCTAGAGCACAGGGGCCGAAGGCCCCCCCAGCCACCATGGCTCAGAGACCCCTTCCCCCTGAACATGCTTTCTTCCTCAGCTGCCACTACCAGCTGCAACACTTTAGACACAGAATGACTGTAGACTAATTTGGAGACCACCCTTTGAGTGAGAGCCCCTTGCATCAACCAAAATCAATGATCTGGCTATGGTAAAACCTTGAAGCAAAAAATACTACAGTCCCAGCAGGAAGAATGTTAATGGGTCAGTCTGCTTCCAAAGAGTAGTCTTCAGCATCTGTGCAGGCCAACCACCTGAGGAACAACAAATTAGAACAGTCTTACCCATGCAAAAACTGTCATTGGGTGAGGTTGCTGATACCCCTGTGCACTGTCTTTCTGGAAATAGTATAAAATATCTCTGATGTCCTGCATTCTGGTGGGGGCAGCTTTCTTTCCAGTTGTATGCTTCTGAATTTGTCCAGAGCCCCATATGGATTTATGAGGCAGTGGTTGAGAGGGTACTTTATTTCTTTGATGAATAATTCACCCTTCAAGTTACAGAGCTCTAGTCGCTTCCTAGGGGTTAGTGTAAAACATCATCCCTGCCTCCCAAACACTCTCAGTTTTCCTGGATATGTGGTCTGAAATCTAACCTTGTGATCTTTCAATGTACACAGTACTCCTGCATACTCCATCTGCCTCTTCAGAATTCCAGGGGGATAGTTCTGGTCACAAAAACAGCTTTGCTCCATTGTAATTAACATCTTGACAACCCCAGGCAATTCTGAGACTCTCCTCCTCCTCCTTGTCCTTATAACTGGAAAATTTCACAACCATGGAATAAAGTCCAGCATTTGAATCTGCAGGCTTTGGAGTCAAGGCTCTGTGAGTTCACTCAGTCCTAAAATGGGGGGTTGGAGCTGGAGAGGAGAGACAGCATATCTCATAGTAAATCCTCCAGAAAGTCAGTCTTGCAACCAGTTTGAGAGTCCTCAGGGAGAGTATATGGTCTAAGATTACCTCTGTGGGAATGTGCTTCAAGGTCCTGACATTAGTCCTTAAGTTTAGTATTTAGGTCCAGGAAAAACTCAAGAACTGTGTGGAGCTGCAGGGAGCCATCTTCCACGAAGCTGATTCTGTCTTCTGCTGCCTCCATCTACTTTTCTACCACTGTAAGTTTACTGTTAAATCTTTTAAATTCATGCTGATTCTCCATTTGAAAGCAGCATCTCAAATCTGGATTGGGATAGCTGTTCAGTTTCTACATTTGTATCCATGTGGAAAAGCCTGGCCAGCTTTGGTGCCAAAAGTCATGGACATTTTTTGGGTGTTGACCCAGAGTTGGTTAGAGTGGAACCAATGCAGGACATTGTGGAGATAAGCAGTTTGAAGAATCAAGGAAGTCAGCAAGCCCAAAATAGACTATCTTCTCTTGCAGCTTTGCAAGAGAAGGGAAGAGAGAGATAGTATGGAAGTTACCAGGGGAGGACGGGCCACCTCCTTTGTCAAAAGGGAGAACTTTGGCAATATTGTATGACTGAGGAAGAGAGCAGAGGGAGGAGGAGAGGTTGAGAAGGTGGGTAAGAAGGGAAGCAACGGCAGGAGCAGAAAGATAGGAGATAAAGAAGGTTAGTGTCCAGCCTGTCAGGACTAGACATGGGCAAGTTGAGCGATTAAAGGGCAAGCAAGGTTTCCTGAGAAGTTACAGTGGGGAAGTGAAACCCCAGGGAAGGGTGGGGAGAAAGGAGGAAAGATGATGGAGAAGATAAGAGGTGCTGGAGGGAGAGGAGTGCACAAATGGTGAAACATTTGTTAAAGTGAGCAGCAACAGAAGAAGAGTCTGAGATGGTTGAACCATTAACCATGAGGATTAGGGAAGCAGACTTGGCAAGGGTGTCAAAAAAAGAGTGGATTACCTTCCAGAATTTGTAGGGATAGTTAAGGTTACTCTGGAGTTTGTCTTTAAGGTGTTGGAACTTGGTGGCATGAACAGTCATTGTGCAAAAACTTCTAAGTGCCCTGTAGCAAAGAAGGCAGGCAGCAGGATAATTTGAAATCGGCCATTGCTCTGTCCTGGGACTTGCATTTATCAGGGAGATCAGGTGTAATCCTGGGGTGGAGAGAATATTTAACTCTGGATTTTCTGAGGGGGCATGCTTGTCTGAGACAGATGTACATTTTGTATGGAGCAGGGAGAGGACCACATCAATATCAGGGGCAGAGAGGATAAGAAACCAGTCAGTTGCAGCTAGATCAATTAAGAGGGCATTGATGTTAAGTGACCGGAGAAATCTAGACCAGATGTATTTGTGAGGAGGGGGTGAGACGGACATTCCTGACACAGAAGGTCATGCAACAGTTGCTGAAGGTGTTTGGCAGAATCCCTGCTGCAATGATATGGTAAGAGTGGGAAGAAAAAAAAAATCCAGAATGAAGTGATTTGGAGAGTGGGGGTTGAGCTACGTGGGATCAGTGATAAGCTGGATAAGATTAAGAAACTCAGTCCTGCTGGAGGTCAGCCTGGATGCCTGTGAAAGACAACTGATACTAAAGACCCCAAGAGGAGAAGTTCACCTGCTGAAGAGTGGGAGTTATGAGCAGAGATAGTCTACCAGTAAGGAGGAGGAGGAGATTTTAGGGGAGGCAGCGAAAACCCCAACAAAGATGGGTAAGGTGGAAGGAAAGAAGAACTTAGCAAGGAGGTACTCATGGGAGGAGGAGGGCACTGACTCCCTGAGAGCAATAGTGTAGGAGAAGCACTGATGGATATAGAGGACAACATCACCATCCTGTTTGCCTCAGTCCTGCTGGAAGAGATGGTAGTCAGGGAGAAGCAGGCTAGAGTAAGGTATTCTAGAGGAGAGCCAAACCTCATAAATGCAAAGAAGATCAGGAGAGTGCAGGGAGACCCAGAAGTTGAGATCAACTTTGGGGAGTAGGGTACTGGTGTTAAGGTGGAAAATGATAAAGCCTTTGGAAGTAGAGGAGGGGAGGAAGGTGGAGGGGAATAACCAGGGTTGGTTTTAATGTTGCTAACTAGGAGGAGAAGTAGAATGAGAAGCAGGAGGATGGGGGTTTGCGGAGAAGTGAGAGGATGGCTTGGTGTAGGAACTCTAGGTTCAGGGATGGTAAAAGAAGAGACCGGGGTGAACAGGGGAAGGAGTGAGGGTGGGACTCAAATGGATGGAGAGGAGAGGGAGAGAAATGGTGAGGGAGTGGAAGAGGGAGAAGGCAGAGAAAGGGAGAGAAGTGCATAGTTGCCAGGTGGGTGAGATAAAATGACCAACAAATCTAGGAATGAGGATTGACTAGCACAGATGCAATGGCAGTGACTGGCTATCAGAAACAACTAACTAGGCAAGCTTAAACAGCAGAAACAGGACTAGTGCTGGCTACAGGAAAAACAAAATTGTAGAAACGACACTCTGCATAATAGTGTACCCAAGCTGAGAATAGAGATCAAGCAAAGAGCTAATTGTTAAAATGGAAAATACTGGCTAGCAAGTATGCACCATGTAAAAGCAATTGACAGAGCTATGGATCTCCATACATTGAGTACCATAAGTGGAAAATAGGGTATACCCAGATATGGAGCAGCTAGGATACCAGCACCTTAGGCATTATAATAATTGGCAAGTAAACTAGTCAGGCAGCAACTTAATGTGGTAGCAGTACATCAGTCTATGAAAGCAGTTCTAGTCATTTCAGCAAGTACAGTGCACCCAAAGGTTCAGTATAGCAGAGGCAGGAAGAGAAGGAGAAAACTTACAGTAGCAGAGGCAGTCAGGAAGGAGGCTTGTAGATGGGAGACTGGTAGAGCAGCGTGACCGGCCAATGACTGACTCACATCTGACTTCAGGCAGATTTCACTCTATTGTCACCCTTTGCACTGTGGCCCTTGGGACTCCAGACCACAGCATGTTCTGGATTGCAGTGCAGAGGACTGCTTGGGACTGAGGCACTTTGAAGGAATTCAGAGCAGAAAGAACAGGCTGGACAGCTTTTGGTTGGCTGGTCAGAAGTAAGGAGGCACAGCTTCACCATGGCGGAACAAAGACTGGCCTGCTTCCAAGCCCAGAGATGAGGCCCCAGGACAGATTTTACCCTCAGTGGAAGCTTAAGGAGGTAGAGGCACAGTGCAGGGAGGGCATGCAGCAGACAGGAGGAGCCTGTGCAACCCCAGGTTGGAGGAATCTGGCAGCACTGGTTGAGAACTGGATGGGAGTGAGACCAACTTTTTATAACTCTCCTCTGGCCAGAGTAGCAAAAAGGAGATGGCTTCTGATTGGCTGGTCAAAGACAAGGAAGCACGGCTTCACCAGGGACGCACAGGGATTGGGCTGCTTCAAAGCCCAGAAATGGAGCCTCTGGATGGCTTCTCAGCCTTAGCAGAAGTTCAAGACAGTGGCACTGTGCAAGGAGGGTACTCAGTAGTCAGATTAAACTCTTGCGACCACAGGCAGGAGGAATCCGGCAGTGCTGGTAGAAATAAAATACAAAGCGATTGCAGAAAATGTTTGGTTTGCCTGGTGTGGGCCTACTCAAGTTTTTCACTAACTGCATTTTGCAATCTGTTTCCATTTTGATGATTTTGCTCATCACTAAGCTATGCTGTGCTACAACTGTGTTTGTTCTTTGTCTATATTGTTTTGTAAGTGTATTGCACATCTTTGTCTTAGGACCTCCTTGTAAATGAGCCTGCTCAATGGAGTTAATCCCTCCCAATAAACTCTGAATTGACTTTGACCATTAAACCTGTTCCTTGCACAGATTTATTGTCATGAGTGATTCATGTTTTGAAAGGTTGCCACTACAGTAGTGTGAATGTTACTGGAAGGAGAGCTAGAGAAAGTAAACCAAAACTGGAGTGGTGAGTGCAAGCTTTCTTTCTTTTCTCATAGTGTTACATTCTGTTTGACATGTCACTACGCAGACCTTACTGGCGCCGAATCATACATGCTGAATGTACCCCAGATCTTTAAAATCTACACAAAATAGTACACATGACAACATGAGGCAATGTAAGCACAGCCTGACACCTAAACAGTACATGTGACAAGAATGGTTTGCCTTCCTCTCATAACTAGATCCAGATTATCTCAGCTGCCAACAGTTAATGCAGTGGAGCACCACAGAATTGTTAAAACTTGCTTTACTGGAGATGGAGAATTCAAGGATAGTAGTGCCCCAGAAATATAAATGATATATCCCTGCCACAATAGTGCCATAAAAATCACTACTCCAAATGTTAAAAGGTGCAAACAGGGTTTGCACCTGCTATCGTGCTGATTAGCAACTGCAACCAAGTCACAGCATTGTGACAGCATAGCACCATGGTGCATGACGTTATATCATTTTGCTATCTGGTTGTGAATGGGCATCTTGCCCAGAAGTTTCCCTGCCAGCCCTCTTACCATCTGTGCCTCAGCAGGCCAGTTGCCCATCTGTTATGAGGTCAGGTGGTCTGACTCCATGATAGTCCGGTGGACCCCGACAAACTCCTGAGATCCATAACTTCCTCTGCACCTAGTGTTACCCCTTCTGTAGTTCTAGTCCATCTCAGTAGCCACTGTTTTATGCCCCACAAAATTCATTAAGTCCTTGTCTATGTCTTCCAGTCACTACACTGTGAACCGACCCCCCTTACCATCTTCTTGTACCTGTTCTAGAGGTGGTGGCATCACAGAAGGCTGCAACAGTGATTGCAGGGGCTGCTCATTTCTGTACACAGCAGTTTTCACTCTCTTTCCCAAATGGTAACAAACACTTTTGTGATCATGCAGTAAGGGGTTGTGAGTGTGACCCAAATTCTTGATGGGATCAGAAATTCACCAGTGGCAGTTAGTGGTAATCGTGACCATATAACATTACCACATGTGATTGTGAAGATTTCTTCACAGATCTACAAACACATTTCAGTGATGCCAAGTGCTTCTCTGCTGAACAAAGACACCAGAACATAAAGAAAACAATATTCTAACATGTCTATATTTTATCCAATATTAGCAGTGTTTGTATTATTCTTTTGTGCTCAGAGAACACTTCCCAAGATATATTATGTCTGAAGAGGTAGAAACCAGAACATCACCAGAATGTTATCATTTAAAATGTATTTCTTTACTTAGCGTCTCAATGTGAATTGATTGGATTACAAGCTACTTGAATTGCGAAAGGATAATGAATATTTTATTCAGTAACTGTGATTTGTGAGAGTTTTCAGTATTCTCATCTTTTTATATTTTGCTCAAGTATAACGATTTTTCTTATTTTTCTGGCAGGGTAAGGAAGTACTATGATCATGGCAAATGTTCTTCCCCTTCTTCTTACCAGTAATCTTTCCTACTGAAAAGATTGTCACAAAGCCATTACTGTACCACAGTACAGCATCTTTGCCTTATTCTGCCACCTTGTGGTATGCAGCATTTGTTTTTTCTAATCTACTTTTTAGTTTCATAGTGGGGCCCACACTGTACAAGATGGATTCACATTTTATTTGAGATATTTTTCTTGAAGATTGGGGGACTGGATCTCTAGGTGTGTTTGCAATCAGTTATGGAGCTTTTAATATCTAGGTAACTGGTCTGAACCTCTCTATGTTAAATAAATTGGGGTGGTTTTAGTCCTGCTCATAGTGGGGCAACTATGATTAATGGCATGTCTGTTGATCACATGATGGGCACAAACTAAATATGACACTCTCCTAACAGATGACAACCCTTCCCCAGGACATGAATGACAATCAGCAACTACTAGAATCAGTGCAAGGACCGAGTGGAGATTACAGAGGTGGCCAAAAGTATGGTAGTTAAAAATTAACACCTGGAAGTCCAATGTGATGCACATAGAGGTAAACAGAAGGGAGGCACGCATGGCTGGCCCAACCATGCTTCAAGCAAATTAGTAGTGCTATCATCTGCTGATATGCAGTAATATGTGTAGTATTGTTGGGCATAGTGAGTCACGTGCGTGGCACAGCTTGCTCCTCAGTAAAGTGCTTGCTTTATCTGAGGAGTGTGTCATCGTACAAGTGGTCTTGGGAGCACTACGGCTCCAGAGACCCCGTAAGGATGGTTAGGGTTTGTGTGGGTTCACAGAAACCCAGTGTGTTAAGGTATATGTTAATATGTCCCCCAGAGCCACTTGTTGCTGTATAAGAGTGGTTTCACATGCATCAGCTGGAGTGAGAACAGCAAAGCGAAGCTGAGCTGTTCTGGCTCAAGCTGAACGCAAGCGAAACCACTCTTATACAGGAGTGGCAACAGAGGACATATTAATATATTATTGATCAAGCATGATTGAGTAAAATCAATAATATATTTAAAAAATGAAAACTGTTCCCAGAATGTGCCCGTTTCCAGAGCATCTGCACATGAGACACTATTCAAAGAATTGGAGTACTCACGTGCAGATGAAAGGAGAACTCCAATTGGTCAGAAGCACTCCCTTGAGCCATAATAAATGTAATAAGTGACACAGAGCGCTGAGGCACTAAGTGACTTACCTCTCACCATGCCAGCAACCTGAGTTTGCGAATGAGCTTCAGGTTACCAGGAGTCAGCAGTGATAGAGGGCTGCGAGTAGATCGAGCAACCCCATGGCAGCTCTTCTCTCCCAGATTAGGGTAGTGGATTGACTCGGCTCTAGGCTGCCACCAAGTGGAAGCCTGGTGAAATGTTAGTGCACAAGCAGCAGGCTGAGGTCAGTAGAGAGGGAGTCTTCATTTCTGGTTGCATGCAAGCCTCCACACGTATACACTTCCCATGCCACTGCAGCTAGGATAACTCAGGGAGGAAAAGGAAAACTGGCTGGCTTGGCCTCCAAGATTTCCTATCCATCAGCCCTCTGCACTACAGTGCCTCCCAACCAGGACACCTGTACTTGATATGTGTCTCCCAGTTGGGGGGAGGATGGATTGCCCGCATCTAGCCCTGACACAGAGGGCAATCTGTAGGGGTCTCAGGTATCCCAGTCATTGTAAAAGTAGAATGCTGAGTAGAGGGATTGGGGACAAGACCAACGAGCCTGTGTAAGGTAACCTAGGGGATAAAAGCTATATGGAAAAAATCTAATAATAGCCCTTCAGTGCAGGGGGTAAACCTGGAATAACCTTAGAAATGGAGTGGGTAAATAGGCCCCACAAGTTGCTGGGTGACACCTGGCAGGGTGTGTTTATAGTAGCTGTGCTAATGGATGCACTAGAAGTAAAGAAAGGCATGTGAAGTCCTGGGTATACAGTAACACAGAGTATGGAGGGCACTGAAAAGTTCTGTAGAGTATACAAGAATCAGACAGAGCAATAGAAATTGCTAGGAGAATGCCTAGAGAGCTTTGTAACATCTAGAAGCTCCGTAATAAAAGTAACACTATGCTTTATCCCAGTTATGGTATGGAAAATCCAGTTTGTGTGGTCTCATGTTAATGGTGCCCCAGGGTATGGCTGTTGTACGCTTAATCCTCATTTCCCTGACCCACACTGCCAAGGTGTCTAGTGTGGTTGCAAAACTGGTGGTCAAGGCATAAGGTGGGCATTCTCTTGGAAGAGATTTCATCATATACCCCTAGATGCAGGAGGGTGAAGTGGCCTTTACATCCTTGGGGGCTAATGGATCTAATCTGGCTGACCTTCTGGAGAGGATGTTTTACCAAAGGCACCTCTCGACTTAGAACCCCTCAGGCTCCTGGCTGTCTGATCTAGTAAGCCAAACCTTTTCTCCTTAATCCAGGTTACACATTCTGAACACTCTGGCACTAGTCAATGCCCTATCTCAGGTGCAGGAAAGCGTGCTGCTCCCCGCACCTGGCCCCTTGACCTTGGCCCAGACATCAAGGGGTACCAGGATTTTTGTCCTTCATCCCAAGCCCTGTAACCCACTCAAGCTTCACTTAAGACAAAAGGAACCGGACCCTGCTGGAGCTCCCAAACTCGCAGCACCCACTCCCTCCTTTCAGCTCAGCCTTTCCTCTGTGCGGTTCCACTGGCACAGCGGCCCCAAAACCCAGCCCTTCTCCAGTACCCAAGCCCCTGCTACTGGCTGCCCTGCCACAAGAGAGCCCCTGGACACTGCACCACCTAGACCACTCTGAACAGCCCACCTTCAGAGATAGTGGCATGCTCACTTGCTCTTCCTCCAGCTAACCCTTTAAGGGGATCCATGCCCAGTCCCACATCCCTTTCCATACATCCTGGGCTTGCATTAAGCTCTAGCCAGGGGCCACCCTCCAAGGTCTGTCCTATGACCTGTGACCCACCTGCCCATTTAATGCTGGTGTCCCAGGACCTGCCCTTCAAGCAGGCCCCATAATTTAGGTGACGGATTGCCTGGCTCCATACAGACCCCCAGGCCACCCTGCCACACCGGGTACAGGGAAGAGCCACTGACACTGGCCTCCCCCCCACCATGAGGACCCTGCCACTTTCCCCACAGCCCTGGCAGCCTAGGAAATCACTTTCATGGGATCTCTACAAGCTCCTGCCTATCCTGGTCCCCTATGGACACCTAGCTTTCCCTACCCTCAGAGATGCAGGACCTGACTAACCATCCTTCCTCCGCGGGGCTTCCTTCCCCAGCTCCTTGATGCCACATCGTTGAGAAAGCCATTCTGTCTGAACTTTGGCAGGGTCCCCCACACTGGCCCACCCAGACCGCCAAGCTCTCTTACTTAACTGCCAACACTGCTAGTCTGGCCACCACCCTCCAGCCCCAGGCCTAATGCCTGGGCTGGAAAAGGTCCCAAACTTCCTCTCTGCTCTTTTAGATAGATCCCTAATCCTTCTTTCTCCTGCCACCTTGAGGTGCCCAGCAGCCAATTTCCCCTAGAGCACTAATAAATTCCTTAGCTCTGGGTGGGAGGGGGTAGGAGGAAAGGGATGCCTAAAATGAGAGCATAAGCCCCTACTTTAAGGGGTGCTTGCACAATCAAAGCCACTCTGGTCTACTGCCAACATCTGTACCTCAAGAATCAGCTCCCCATCAGTTGCGGACGGCAGGATGGGATGCCACCTACGGACCAGTGATCAGCAGACAGTGTGAATTAACATTAGAGGAAACCCACACAAGGATGATGGTCCTGGACTTCTGGAAGGGAGATTTAAAAAAAACAGGGTGCAGGCCTCAGAGATGCTCTAACAGGGCAATTACTCTAATGGGGTGGCAGTGGAAGGATAGTGGAACAGATTAAGGGATGGAATAGTGAAGGCAACAAAGCTCTGCACAAAAGAAGTTAGAAAAAGCAGAAGGAAAATTAAACTAATATGGTTCTCAAGAGAGGTGGGAGCAAGGGTAAGGGCAAAAAGGGCAACATTCAGGAGATACAAAGAAACTCAGAGGGAAGAGGACAGAGAGGTATACCAGAAGAAACAGAGAGAAGCAAAGAAGATGATGAGTGGCGCTAAGGCGCAATCTGAGGAAAGAATAGTTGGGGGGAATAAGGGAGGGCAGGACCTTTTTTGGTATATGAGTCAAAAAAGAAAATAGGAGGAGTTGTGAGGCTGAAGGGTGCAGAGGGAGACTGTGCAGAGGATGAGCAGGAAAAAGAAGATATCCTAAACAAATACTTCTGTTCTGTCTTCACAGTGGAAAGAAAAGGGGATGGACTACATACAGGTTACAGAATGACTGGAAGGAGGGAAGTAGACAAAGTCCATTAGAAGAGAAAAGAGTACTAAAGGGACTTGCAAATCTGAGAGTGGAAAAGGCTATGGGGCCAGATGGGGTACATCTAATGTTATTGAAAGAGTTCAGGGAGTTGCTGGCTGCACCTCTGACAGCCCTATTCAATATTTCACTAGATGCAGAGGTGGTCCCAGAGGATTGAGGAAGGGCAGATGTAGTTCTGCTTAATAAGAGTGGCAGCAGGGAAGAGGCTGGTAACTACAGGCCTGTCAGTCTGGTAGTAGTAGGGAAACTAATGGTGTCAGTTCTAAAGGAAAGACTAGCTTCCTTCTGGCTGGTTACAGGACCCAAGCCAGCACAGATTCAAGGGAGAGAGATCACGTCAGACAAACCTGAGAGAGTTCTTTGACTGGGTGATCAGAGAAATAGATCAGGGAAGCAGTGGGCATAGCCTACTTAGACATCAGCAAGGCCTTCAACACCGTGCCACATAGGCTCATATAAAAGCTGCGCAGCTTGAGGCTGGGAACAAAGGTGGTACACTCGATAAGTAATTGGCTGATGGATAGGAGGCACAGGGTAGTGCTAAACAGCACTCGCTCGAAAGAAGGGAAAGTGACGAGCGGGGTTCCTCTGGACTCAGTTCTTGCTAATGTCTTTTTAAGTGACATTACAGAAGAATTGAAAGGGAAGACATGCCTCTTTGCAAATGACACCAAACTCTGCAATAGAGTAGACATTCCAGAGGGGGTGGAGAGAATGAAGAGAGATCTAAAAATATTTGAGGAATATTAAAGGGTATGGCAGCTGGGTTTCACTGCAAGCAAAGTGCAAAATTATTTACCTTGGGTGTAGAAACCTGAGGCAGAATATAGAATGGGGACATTGACAGTCACTAAACAGGAAAGGGACAAAGGGCTAATCATAATAGATGGTCTTAAGGTGGCAAGGCAATGCAACAAAGCAGTAAGGAAAGCCAGTGGGATGATGGGTTCATAGGGTGGGATAACACCAGCAGAAGGAGAGAGGTGGTGTTGCCATTGTATCGGTCATTGATGTAATTAGACCTGGAATACTGTATCCAGTTCTGGCGACCACATCGCAGAAAAGACACAGACAGGGTAGATTCCATCCAAAGAAGGGCAACAAAAATGGTGCAGGGGCTGCACCAAATGTCCTGTGAGGAGAGATTGAGGGATCTAAACATGTAGACCTTGGAAGAGAGGAAAGAGAGGGACATGAGAGATCTTTAAATACCTCATGGAGTGAATAAGGTACAGGAAGGGAGCATTTTTTAGAAAAAAAGGTGCACAAGAACTAGGAGGCATGCAATGAAGCTGGACGGGGGAACTTTAGGAGGTATATGAGGAAGTATTTCTTCACTGAGAGGGTGATAGATGCCTGAAGCAATCTTCCTACAGGGGTGGGGGGGTGAAAACAGTGGTGGGCTACAAGCATGCATGAGATAGGTATAAAAGAAAATTTGTAACAAAGCTGGGGGGATGACCAGAGGTTAGTTAGGGTCTGTCGTGGCAGAATAGGCAGAGAAAAGAGGGGCCGGCTAGGTGGGCCAAGAGGTCCTTATCTGCTGGCAAATTCTATGTTTCTATGTTTCATAAAAAAAAAAAAACTCACAGATTTCTCACTTTTGTTGAAGCTGCAAGGCCGGATGAACTGCGTCACAGCCCAGTCTCCTCCTTGGCATCAACCAGTCTCCTCCATGACCTAGATCAGCCACTAGTGCCTCAGTCTTATTCAGGCTGAGTCCCAGCCAGCTCAATGACATCCAGTCCTAGATCTCGGCCAAGCATTTATTCAGCACATCTTCCACACCAGACATCCTGAGTGAAAACAACAAGTACAGCTGAGTATCATCTGCACAACAGTGAAATCCCCAGTCCCTACCTCCTTACAATTCCTCCCAGGGAAAGCATGTACAATGCAAACAACATGGGCAAGAGGACTGACCCCTTGAGTACTTCGCAGGGCAGTGGCATCAGCTGCAAGGCTAAATTCCCCATCACAACCTTCTGTATGTTGTCCTTGAGAAAGGACTCAAACTAGCAGATCATCATGCCATCCTCCATACACTATGCCTTCCAGGACCAGCACAGGCAGGAATGGGGGTGGGGGGTGGAAGCAGGGAAGCAGATATGTAGTGAGTAAGGTATGGAGAGCCATGTGTGTCAATGCAAGGAGTCTGGGAAATAAAATTTCAGACCTGGAAGTCATCATGACAGAAGCTAGCTTGGAGTTAGTGCCAGTAATGAAGTAGTGGTGCACTGACAGCCATGACTGAGACATGGCCATACTAGGCTACTCTCTGTTCAGGAGGGATGGAGCAGGGAGATGGGTTGTACTATATGTGAGGGAGAGAATAAAAGCCATGGATATATAGGGGCACCTGGAGGAATGGGAAGGGCTGGAGGTGCTGTGGATTATCCTGGAGAGCAGTTCTGGGGCTACTGTATACACAGGAGTAGTACATAGACCTCCAGCACAGGAAGAGTAGTTGGATAAGGTACTAAGAAAAGCCATCATCAGGATGGCAAGTACGAGGAGTATGGCTAGTTATTGACTTCAATCTGCTAGATGTGGAGTGGAGTCTTCCAACTGCAGCTTCGGCAAGGAGCAGGACCATCCTTGACTACCTACAAGGGGCTCCTCTCAGGCAGCTAGTTAAAGAACCCACTGAGGAATGGGGCACTGCTGGATTTGGTGCTTAAAAAAACTGGGACAGGATTGCAAACATCACAGTGGGCAGTCACCAAGGTACTAGTGATCACCGTATAGTGTGCATTGAGATGGGAACATAGGCAAACCAGACTCAGATGAGGGTCCTGAACTTTAGGAGGGCAGATTTTAAAAAAATGGAAGACTGCCTCAGAAACTTTCATTTAGGGGAGGATTGCCAGGGAGGGGTTAAGGCACAGTGGGTAAAAATAAGGGAGGTCATAATTAAGGCAACCAACCTCTGCATAAAGTTAGTGGTTAAAAGGAGAAGGAAAAAGTGATCATTATATTTCTCTAGGGAAATGCCCAAGGTGGTGAAGAAAAAAAGGGTGGCATTCAAGGGGTATAAGGAAACACAGAGGAATGAGGACAGGGAAGTGTGGCAAGTAAAACAGAGAGAACCAGGAAAGCAGGAGATGGGAGCAAAGACAAAGACAGAAGAAATCATAGTCAAAGGTGTATCTAACAGGAATAATATTTTCTTCCAGTACATAAGTGAGAAGAAGAAAACAAAGAGAGGGATAGTGAGGATTTGGAGAGAGACATGGGGAGACTACGCAGAAGACAACCAAGAAAAAGTTACTAACCTTTTTTATCCCCCCAATTCTACTCAGTCTTCACAGTGGAGGGAAGGGGAACCAGTTGGAGCAGCAGGAACAAAGGGGGTGATGCACTGTGTACCAAGTCCTTTTTTAGAAGAAAACATCTTGAATGGACTTTCAGCTCTGAAGGTGGACAAGGCAATGGGACTGGCCTGGATACACCAAAGGGAACTAAAGGACCTCATGAAGATACTAGCTGCCCCACTGATGGCCTTATTCAACAGTGCACTAGAAACAGGCATGGTACCAGGGGACTGGAGGAGAACAGACCTTGTCCCTCTACTGTAAGAGTGGCAGCAGGAAGGAGGCTAACAACTCTAGGCAGGCCAATCTAACTTCAGTTTTAGGAATTTTATGGATACCCCTGATGGAAATATATGGGTTGAAGTGCCAGGGTTCTTGGTTTGACACCCGCTTCTGTTTTCTGTTGTGGGTTTTTTGAGCTCACTAGTTTGCAATACATTTCTGATACTGCTTACCATTACCTTGTTTGATTCATTGGGTGCACTTAACTGGTTCCAGAAATTTAATAGAAACCTTTTTTCCCCAATTGTTTAACCAGGTGAGACACACTAAGCTGAAAGCTTGTTTACAGGTGCAATCTGGGAGCACAAGAAAGTTAAGTGACTTGCTCAGGGTCACACAGTATGCAAGTGGGGGCTGTGGGTTTCAAACCCAGGTCTCCAGATTTGCAGCTCAGAGCCTTAAACCACTGCACCATACTGCCTCCATGCTAAAGGAAAGGCTGGTAGAGAATCTTGAATCCAATGGGCAGCATAGATTCATGGAGTGGGACTTCATGTCAGAGAAACCTGATTGATTTCTTCAACTGAGTGGCCAGGGCAGTAGATCAGGGGAGAGCAGTGGACGTGGCCTATCTAGACTTTAGCAAGGATTTCAGTAAACTGATTAAAAAAGCTGAGCAGCCTAGGGGTGGGATCAAAAGTGATGAATTGGGTTGGAAGCTGGTTAATGTATAGGTGTCAGAGGGTAGTTGTTAATGGCACTCACTCTAAAAATGTGAGAGTGATCAGTGGGGTACCACAGGGCTCAGTACTGGGACTGGTCCTCTTCATAAGTGACATTTCAGAAGAACTATAAAGTAAAGTATGTATTTTTGCAGTTGATACCAAAATCTGAAATACAGTGGTCACTCAGGAGGGGGTGAAGGGAATGCATAGGGATTCTGGGAAACTCGAGGAGTGGTCAAGAGCAAGGTAGCTGGGGTTCAGTGTCAACAAGTCCAATATCATGCACATAGGGCATAGGAACCCAGAAGCTGTGAAATACGATGGGGGGAGGTAATGACAGGCACTAAGCAGAAAAGGGACCTTGGGTTTATCATAACTGATTACCTCAAAATGGCAGAGCAATGTGACAAAGCAGTGGGTAGGGCTAGTGGAATGCTGTGGTGGATAAGGAGGTGTATCTCCAGCAGGAGGAGGATAAGGGAAGTGTTGCCAATGTATCACTCACTTGTGAAGCTCCACCTAGATTATGATGTCCAGTTCTGCAGGCCACACCTCAGAATGACATTGAAAGGGTGGATGCAGTCCAGAGCAAGGCAACTGAAATGGTGCAGGTGTTGTATAAAAAGCCTTATAAGGAAAAATGGAGATGTCAACATGTACACCCTGGAAGAGAGGAGAACAAGACAGGATGTGATAGAGATCTACAAGTATCCAGCACAGCGGTTGGATTTCCGCTTGTGATGCCAGCAACCTGGGTTTGGGAACAGACCCATGAGCTGGAGGGCTGGCCGGGGAAGAAGAATTGAGGCACCATCAGGCTGCTCTCCTTCTTTGGGGAGAGGGTTGGGGAGAATGTCAAGTGTGCAATGACTCCTAGCTGAGGCTAGAAGGAATTGCTAGCACAGGCATATAGCAGCAGTGAGGGGCAGTATAGATGCACGTCGTCATTGCACATCTCAGCCCCTCAGGGGGGAAAAAAACAAGAAAAAAAGCTTGCATCTGCCTCTATGAAGTCTGCACCTGTCCTAATCAGCTTTTGGGGCCGGCTGCATGATTCTAGTCCCATGTTCGCTGCACTGATGCCCTAAGGTGTCATGACCCCACCCTGCGGGGGCAAGCTGGGGCTGTCTGGAGTCTGGCTAAAATGAAAGTGGGGGCACTAGGGGTCTGTAACCAGGCAGATCCTTGGCAGAACGGGGGCAGCAAAAATACAGAATAAAAAAAAAAAAGAGAGAGAGATCTACAAGTACCTCACAGGGTGAACAGGGTGCAGGAGGGGAGTCTCTTTCAAATGAGAAAGAGCACCAGGACCAGGTGAACAGGCAGTGAAACTGGGGGTGGGGGGGCTTCAAGAGGAATGTCAGGAAGTTTTACTTCACTGAAAGGGTGGGAAATTCCTGGAACAGACTGCCAGTAGAAGTGGTGAAGGTAAAAAAGGTTGGGGGCTTCAATTATGCGTGGGATAGACATACAAAATTAGTAAATAAGCAGGGAGGGTTGCCAGAGATCATTTGGGGTCTGCGGAGAAAAGCTAGGCAGGGAACATCTGGGTAGACTTAATGGACCATAAGTGATTCTTTTCAGCCAAGAAATTCTATGTTTCTATGATCTTTTGCAAAAACAAAGAAGTCTTATGTGCTATGACTGATGAGCCTCCACTATTCCCTCTTGTGATTCATTAATCTTGATGGAGTGCGTCAGATATATTCCACTTTCCTGGCTCTGTCATCACTAACGTGGCCCTCAATTATTTCTTGAGACTGGAAAAGTGCCCTGATGGAGCAGGCAGTTATGCTGGAAATGTTAATGACTCCGTGGACGCTGCCATGCCACCCAACAGATCCATGAGACGTGAAATAAACTGACAGAGCAGAGAAATGAAAGCTGAGTGTGCTATTGCTCCCACATACATAATTAGCCCACCATAATGCCTACTTCTGTGGTACAGAACAATAATAAAGACACCTGGTCTGGGATGCTGACACCTATCAATTGCTCCATGGTATAGGAAGATGTGCCTCAAAGGTGAAGAATAGTTCCATTTTCTTGGTTCCTGTGACAATGTTGTGTTTCTCATTTGTTCCCTGGCCAAGAGTAGTATCCTGATGGCAAGGGGCTGATACATTTTTAATGCTTCTGACTGCTGGGAAAATATTGTTTTTCTCCATTACTTCCCAGATGAGAGTGATGCCCAACGTTAATATTTTAGGAAACTACCATGTCCTGGGAGTGAATCAGAATTAAGAATTGAGCCAGTAGTATGTCATGCCAAGCAAATTTCAGGGCGGGGGTCACAGTTGAAAAACAGTCTTTTTCAAAATACTAAATTACACTTTACAGTCTTCTTCAGCCCCTGAAAGAACTCCTTGGAGTGGAATGTGGGGTCATGTGCCCCTCTCACTGAGTCTATGGGCATGACAGCACTTTGACTTGGGAAGGTTATTTAGTATCATAGAGATGTTAGGTGGTCTTGAACTATCCAGCAACTGCTATGAAAACATTTACAGTATTACATCACAGTCTAGCACTTCTCCCACAATGCTTAGCAATTCTTTTTTTTTTGGGGGGGGGAGCATTTTCCCTGTCCATTAGAGCACTACTCTTGCAGGTGGGGGCAATTTTGTCCTGGGAGTTGACAGCATTTAAAATGAGAACAAAAATTTTACTTAAGCTAGGAAAATGCAACCACCCCTC
Source organism: Neoceratodus forsteri (assembly GCA_016271365.2). Lineage (NCBI taxonomy): Eukaryota > Metazoa > Chordata > Ceratodontiformes > Ceratodontidae > Neoceratodus > Neoceratodus forsteri. The sequence goes on along the minus strand of CM028135.1, from coordinate 393,539,879 downwards.
ACTTTTGGGGCACCACTTTCATCCCATGGATCAATGAAGAGCTTCACAGTATCCTGGAGCAGGTGTCTTTGCTCTCTACCACCGAAGTGGACAATTTGGGGGACTAACTATACCAAGGCCATTTAGGGAAACAAAAGTAAAGACTGCCTTATTCTGATCCTGGCACACTAGAAGAGTGTAGGTGGGCCATATGATACATTTGTCAGCCACCAGGTGGTGCATTTGTTCTGAAACCCAACTGTAACTCCTTAATGGATTGCTCATATGGGGAAATTAGTGTAGTATTTTCAGAGCACCTGTAACTAACACATTGCACTCAGCAGTATGCTTCTTATTTAGAAAATGTTTTACATTCAGTAGTATGCACTCATGGCTCAGAGTCATACAACTGACATGAAGACTAGCAGTAATCATAATTGACTGGAGTATCAGTTCGAATAGCCATTGGCTAGCCATGTATCCTTTTACATTCTACTATGTTTTAGGAGCCATGAGTGCATACTGCTGAATGAAAAAAAAAGTGTTTTCTAAATAAGAAGCATACCATTGAGTGTAGCATTTATTTGGGTAAGGAACTGGAACAGATTGTCTAGAAATGCAATGCTGACTTACAGTATTTTCCATGTGAGCAATCCATTAGGAGTTACGGTTGGGTTCCAGAACTGTTTATGTTAACATGTATTACCTGTTTTCCTGCTGGGCCCACCTACACATAAGGCAGCAATTCACTGGACAGCAGAAAGTGATAGTAAAAGCCGTGCTTGTCAAAGCTAAGCACAGGTGAGCGTGTGCTGATACCTTCATTGTCTGAGATCCGCAGGAAAAGCTAAACCCCAGGAACACTTTTGTTTCTTCTCTTCTGGCCATCCTTGCAAGTCTGAGCTCCAATGTGTGAAAAAAAATCTAAACTTGGCAGACTTCCCAGGCCAGTGCCAACAAGAAGGGAACTCGACTCTCTAATGCTTCTCTTCCTTAATAACAATGCTGCACTTTATCACGTGACCCAATGACACAGAATGAATGCTGCACTATCCAATCAACCAACTACCAGCATCCCTGTCCACTAATTTGAGACAGAGCAGGTAGAATGCAGTAGGAAATGCACTAAAGGCAAGTGCTGAGCATTACATCACTCTGCTTTCCTGATTGGTTGGACTAGAAAGGACAAAGTATCAATCAACCATCCCCTAACAACATGCCTGTCAACCCTGATGCAAAGTCATAACATACACACCAGTAACATTAATCTTCACAAAATGCACAAAAAAGTACTCATGATAACAGTAGGCTCAAAGCTGCTGCTCTGACACCTAACAGGGCTGCTGCTTTGATACCTTACAAAAGCAAAAAATTCCACCCACAGACTCCTCTCCCCCCGAAATCTGCTCCATCAAGCTTTGCTTCTCAGACACACAAGCACATGCATGCACATACAAGCACACACCCACATAACTTTCCAGCTTAGCAAGCCCCCCCCCCCCACACACACACATCTTAAAGCAGCATTATTTGTTAGTGGAAAACATTTCATCATATACTGTAGTTGTTTAATAATACTGTAATGTAATTGCGGCAAAAACATCAATATATTATTTTTTTCATTTCATTTTATTTCTCTTTGTAACTGACTTATGAGGTTTTAAAGTTCATAAAAGTAACTGCTCTTTGGCCAGGCCCACTATAAATAAATTAATTATTTTGGTGTGGTACATAGTGGTTTACCATTATACAATGTGTGCTAGCGTGCTTCTACCATATCTGCAGTAGGAATCCAATAAATAAAGTCAAACAGAAACCTCAAGTGAAGGGATTTGTAACAGTGGCATCAGCAGGATTCTAAAAGTGGGGGGCATGCCCCCATCAGTGAGTTTTTCCAGAAAGGGGGTTTCTGGGGGATTAGCCCCCCAGAAGAAATTTTGAACAATTTGATAGAAAATAGTGCATTGTAGAAGCAAATTCCAGAAAATTTACAGCAAGACAAGCATAAGAATTTAAAGCTGAAACCATGAACTACAACAGGAAATGAGATCCAGGGAATGAGGGAATATACTTAATCTAGAATTGCTTTATTGTCTTGATCTTTTAATTGGGTGCTTATACCTAAACTGCACACACACAAAATGCACTTTGGGCTGTGTGTCAGGCACTGCCAGCAAACACTGCTGTTATTTATTTTCTGGGGTAGGAGCTGACAATATAAAATGTGGGCAATAAAGCACTTCAGACTGCATAACAGTCACTGCCAGCAAACAATACTGTTATTTATTTCTGGGGTAAGAGAAATACCCTGGGGGCTGACCTTGGTACATACAGCAGTCAGATCTGGGGTTGATTCCCTCAACCTCCACTTGTATACTGTATGACTCTGAGCAAGTCACTTAACTTTCCCAATGTTCCTGGGTTGCCCCTGAAAACAGGCACTTCTGCACAGTGGGCCTTACTTGCTCACCAAAAGAATAAATAAAAATAAACACCATGGACTGTGCCACCAATCACTCTGGTTATTTATTTCGGGGGTATGAAAAATACTCGATGGGCAATACAACACTATGTACTGTGTCAACAAACACTGAGAGAAGCCCATCAGTTTTTTAAAACAAAATGCAATGCATTTGTGGAGAAAAAGAGAGTTGTGGGCCCGAGATGACTTGTGTGAGAGAAGGGGGTTAATACTGGGTTAGCCCTTGCCATCAGGAAAGAAGTATAGGGCATTTTTAATCTCATGAGCATTTTTCCATAAGTGGTCACTGGTTCCCAGGTGCTCACAAACCCCTATGAAAGAAATCTAGCCCTCCCCATTGCTCAGAACGTGATTCAATATATTTATGTAAGTGCAAAAGACCTCGTACCTACTCCCATCATCAAAAAAGGATCTCATACACTTGTCTGTATAAAAATAGTACAAAACCTATTTACTGCAAAACAAGTACATATTATAATTGCAGGAATACAAATCCTTGAAAAAACAGGGGCAAAGAACTCCCCAATGTCATTTTGCACCCCTGCAGGTGCTTTTTTAAGGGTAAAGTTCTCAAAACTACACTACAAGCTTTTATGCAATAGACCTATGGTTTGATTCCCACAACCTCCACTTGCATATTGTGTGACTCTGAGCAAGTCACTTAACCTCCCCAGTGGTCCCAGGTCATCCCTGAAAACAGGCACTTGTGCCTAGTGGGCCTCACCTGGTTACCAAAGCCCTCTGCTCTGGCCTGGTGCTTTTTTTGTGAATCTGGCTTCTTCTTCATTACTTAACTAAGAGACATTCACAGTGGTGCCTATGCCTGTTGAGAAATAAAAATCACTACTCTTAATAACTTACACACAGTATTAGTATTACTTTTTTAAAAGTCAGAAACAGAAGCATGATTAGAGAGCATTCTGGGAGCTACCTGCCTTTTGAAAAAACAGTCTTACAGACAGTTTGTGATGGGTAGCTGTCTGAGTTTTATGGTTTACACTGGTGCTTTAACTACTAAGCAACAAACTCTGGCCACAGCCGATACAGCTGCAGCCAAGCTAGTGGAGATCCTTTTTGGCCTGTTTGGCCAGCATCGCTTTGGCCCAAGTTCCTGATGCTGACCGAGTCTCCATCCAGCCCCAGACAACATTTGTCCTCCTAAAGAGGGGCCAGAGGAGCTGAGACATGGAACCACTTGCAGGTATACCAAGAATTTGTGAAGCCAGCAGTGCATGCATGCACGGTGACACTCATCCATTTTCTCACCACAATAGCCTATTTTATATAACCCAATCTAGAAGACTCCCAGATGGTGGGCTCAGAAGTAGAGTATCCTAAATTCTATTTTCAGGCTCTTTCATTAAAGCACACCTCAAAATACAATGGTAGAGTACTTGGCAAACCTTGATGTGGGACTAATTCGATTGATATGAAACTTCTTGCCCTGGTGGTAGAGGAACTTTCTCACTATATCTCTAGAATTTTTAACTTATCTCTGTGCTGCTTGCAGTTCTCCAAGGAGTGGAAATCCATACTGGTTACACCAGTTTACAAAAGTGGAGATCACACCAGCCTTGCCAATTACAGACCCATTTATACTCTCCCCCCATCTAAGGTCCTTGAGAGAATAGCCTCTGACCAATTGGTTACATACCTTGAAAAATACAATATCCAGTGTGCACAGCAGCATGGCTTCCAGAAGCTCCACAACACCAAAACAGCATTGCTGGAATATACCAACTATGTTCATGAGGCCCTTGACAATGGTGACCTCTTCAGAGCTATATCTTGACCTTGCTAATGCCTTCAATCTGGTAAATCATAAGCTCGTACTTAACATACTCCTTGGCCTGGGTTTGTCACAGAACACAGCTGACTGGTTTACAGTTATCTCACCTATAGCTCCTAGCATGTGAAGATTGATAAATCTTTGACCAACACCAGGGGAGTAACTATTGGTGTCCCCAGGGCTCAGTCTTGGGCCTACTCCTACTTGGCATCTTCATAAATCAACTGCCCGGTGTCTGTCAGACAGCCAACATACTCCTATATGCTAATGATGCAGTCATTTATTCCAAAAACCCTGACCCTGACAGCCTTACTGACACTCTTCAAAGTAACTTTGTTACCAGAACACTGGTCCTCCAACAACCAAATGGTTCTCAATTACAAAAAACAAAGACCATGCTCTTCTCTAGCCTTTCACAGATGAGGAAAAATCCACCCTTTGTCATCCAAAATGGCCAAAGGCAAAACCTTGAACAAGTGGAGACCTTCAAATACCTCGGAGTAACTCTGTATGACACCTTATCTTTTGTTTCCCCATGCTGACAATCTGGTGATCATAGTTAACAGAAGACTAGGTGCCCTGTACCGTAACTGGAACAATGTCACTGGGGACTAGACGGCTTATTGTGGCCAGCTCCATTCTATCACTTTTAGATTATGGCCTCCCTGACTATGCAGCTGTCAGTGACATGGTGCTAAATGGAGTAAAGTTGAATTGTAATAAGGCATGATGTTTTGTACTTGGTGAAGATAACCACACTCATAGTTATACCCTTTGTGAACTCATTAACTTGCTACCTTTACCCTGCAGAATAAAGCTCCAGACATGTTTTCTAACCAAAAAGGCAATCCTGAGCTTAACACCTCGTGTTTTAGCAAATTGCTTCTGCACTGTGTCCAACCAATATAACACCAGGAACAAGGCCAGGAATGCCCTGAAGCCTCCTTTCCAGCATACTTAGCTGGGCAAGCAGTCACTTGCTGTCAGGGCCAGTAACTGGTTAAAAGAACTGACTGATACACTGCTGAATCTACCCAAATTAAATCAATTTAAAACATCTTTGCGATCTGTCTTTGCAGTCCAGGGCAGCTGTAACCATTATACTGTTTTGTTCAGTTTCTCTCTGTGTATAACCTATGACCTCTTTTACAATGATCTGTATGGATTTTTTTCAAAACTGTATGTATAGTAATTGTTCTGTTTTAAGTGCTTTGAGCCTGACTCAACTGAATTTTCTCTGGAGTTGATTATTGTACTTGTAATGTTTTTTGTGACTACATATTTGACATTGAACCTTTGTAAATAAGCACTTGTGCTCAAAGATAATCTCTAAAATGTTCAGTAAATAAAATAAATAAAAATATAACGGCTAAATACACTAAAAATGTTTAAAAGCAGGATCATATTGAAGAATGAGATACTGCATCTCATCTAGCCTGTCAATGGTAAATATATAGTAAAAATGTGTAAAAGTAAGACACAGTACAGCCGGGGGTTCTACTTGTCCACCACCCTTTCTTCACAGAAAGGGTGGTGAACAAGTGGAACACCCTACCAGAGGAAGTGGTGTGGGCTGAAACAATTATAGGATTTAAGAATGCATGGGATAGACATAAGGGAATTCTGGAGGTCAGGGGTAAGGGGCAACAGACTTCTAGAAAAACACAAAGGGAACTCACAAGCTCAAATGAGCAGACTGGGTAGGCCATAGGCCCTTATCTGCTGACAGCGTCTTTGTATCTATGATCACACTGAAAAATGTGCATCTATGCTGCTCAGTCCTGGAAAAATACTCTGTAAAAGATGAACCTCAAGGAAATTGAAAAATTACCTCTTAGCTGGGCTGTCCTGGGTAAACATATTATAAAAAAAGGGTAAAATCAGGACCCCTTTGAAAACAAGATATTGTACCTCTGTTGTGTCATTCTGGGTAAATACAGTGTAAAATGGATCCAAGCAGGATTCCACTGAAAACAAGATCTTGCATCTCAGCTGGGTTATCCTGGGTAAATATAAAACTGTGTAAAAGCAGGACTCAACAGAAAACCCCCACTGAAAAGGAGAAGTTGCATCTAAGCTGATCTGTCCTATAAAATATATTACAAAAGTAGACCCAAGTAAACACAAGGTATTGCATCTCACCTCCAGTATACTGGGTAAATACATTGCAAAAAGATGTTAAAGCTGGGCCCCCACTGGAAATGAAATATTGCATCTCCACTGTGCTATCCTAGGTGAATAAATTTGAATATAGAGCACCAACCTCTAGCATACAGAGCATGACTGTACAGCAGTGTGAATAGGCTGAGCTGTCAAAATGCTGTGAGCTCACTCACATAGGAACTGAAATGTTTAATTGTGATATCAGAATGAAACAGTCTCGTCCTCTTAATGTGTGTTTCCAAAAAACAAATTCATTTTCACAGCATAGTGAGGAATTAATTTCTCCTTACTATGTTTTTGGACAGAGTGACAGGGATGGGGAACAGGAGACAGACTATGTAGAAAACACATGCATACATTCACTATCTTTCTAACTGTTGACCAAGAAGCTGCATCTGGATATTTTTTTGTTAAAAAAACTAAAAAAAAAACTCTTTTGATCTCATGGCTGACAGCGTGATCCCTTATTTTGCTTTTTAATATGGGGCATGGGCAGGAATGGAGCTGCAAGCAGACAGATTATGTGTTAAACTCTATCCTTCCAACTGCTGAAAAGAACTCGTAACAGGATCCTTTGTTTCAAACAGAGAGAGAGAGACAGAGAGAAAGAGAAAACCCATCAACAAAAAAAGACAAGCACTGATGAGCTCATGTCTGACAGTGTTCTTCTGCTTTGACAGAAAACATGGAGAGAGAATGGGAGCTGCAGGCATGCAGGTTACGTGCCAAACACTAACTGCTGACATGAAGCTATACAGGATGTTTGCAAGCAACCCAAATTCTGCGTTTCATTTGAGTTTGTGTTTTGCCTACTCCTCTCACAATATCATAAACACTGCTTCATTGCCTGATACCCCCTCCCCCTCATGTCTCCCTTTCCCAAAGAATACACATACACCAAATCATGGAGGAAATGGTAACAACCATGTATTTACTGATTTACAAAACATCATCCTCCCAGCAAGAGAGTGATCACAGAGGCACAAAAGACTCACCATCCTAGAAGGAAAAGAGTAGCTCCCCCCTTCCCCCCAGCTGCTGGAGTTCTGAATCTGAGCAAGTAAGAAGGAGACTACTGAGGAATATAGGAACTTCCTGTTCCAGAACAGGAAGAGCAGAAGCTTTAAGGGCACAGAGGCAGTAGGAAAGTAGGGAGGAAAAAATAGATAGATAGATAGATAGATAGATAGATAGATAGATAGATAGAAATATAAAACATAAAAAAGTAAATAAACAGAGGAAAGTGTAAGCATACAAAACAACAGTTGAGTGGCCACAAATAAGACATAATGGGTGTGGAGCTGTGCAGTGGCTGAAGAGCGGCAATCTTCCAGAAGACGTTCTGGAGGATGCAATGTTGTCCTATCTGTAGGCACCTCTCTGGGCTGAGGGAGGAGGTTGCTCATCTCCAGGCTGAGTTGGCCAGGATTCAGGAGACCTCTTCTTCCACCCAGGGACCACCAGGGCTTCTACAGCTGCCTCAGAGGTTGCCAAGAAAGAGGAGTGGTTGGACCACAGTGGGCTCAGGGAAGGTTAGGGTGGTGGAACAGTGTTGCATCCCTCTAGTTGTACCTCTCCACAATTTGTACACCATTCTGGCAGTGTGGTTCCTCTATGGAGGCACCTGCAGTGGAGACCTAAGAGGATGCTGGGAACCTCCACAAAGAAGGTTCACAGTAGGGTGGCATTGGACCCCACAGGGGAAGGAAACAACTCCTGTTGGGGGACTCCATTGTTAGGAGGGTAGAACCGGGGGGAGTGAGGTGCCTGCCTGGCACCATGGCATGGAGGAACAGGGGATTAATCCTCAGGATCTTGGGAGCAGCTGCGGGGGGGAGGGAGCTAGATGTTATTGTCCACCTAGGGACAAATGATTTGACTGGGAAAGGGATCAGAGCAGTGTTGGAGGAGTTTATGGGGTTGGAGAGGGGCCTTAGACAAGTAGCACACATGGTAACCTTCTAGGAGGTGCTGCCTTCTGTCTATGGTATGGGTAAGACAAGGGTGCCCTGCACCATGGGATTCAGCCAATGGTTGAAAATCTGGTGCAGCGATCAGGGTTTTGGCTTCATTGGGGACTGGGGGTCCACCTGGAGGGATGCAGGCCTATACTGGCGTGATGGTCTGCATCTGTCCAGGACAAGAATCATGATCCTAGGTGATAGGTTTAAGTGCTTCATTGGTAAGCATTTAAACTAGCCAAGAGGGGAGGCACTGAAAAGGAGCAGGGAAATCCTAGCCCCCCACCCAAAAAAAAATCAGGGTAGTTAGTGAGGTAAACACCAGGAGAAAGAAGTTGATAAGGAGAAGAGCAGGAGTAAATGGAGAAAACGTCAAAGGCAGTAAGGACAGGTATGGGGCAAAAAGGGGGTAAGGCCATCAAAAAATGGAGGGTAATGAGTACCAGTACCCATAGTCTAGGTAACAAGATCCCTGAACTGGTGGCCTTGATGGAAGAGGGATGCCTGGATATCATTGCAGTCATAGCAACATGCTACACAGAGAACCATGACTGGGATATCAACATACCAGGGTATATAATCTACAGGAGGGACAAGGAGGGTAGAAGGGGAGGAGAAGTAGCTCTCTACATAAGGGAAGGGATCAAAGCAATGGAACAAATGGGTAAACAGGGAGAAGAGGAGGCACTGTGGGTCACCCTGGAGACTGGAAATGGCACCACAATCCACATGGGGGTTGTATACAGACCCCCGTCTCAGGGGGAAGAAATGGACAAGGAAATGATAGAAGGAATCCTTAGGATGGCAGAGAAAGGGGACATATTGTTGATGGGGGACCTGAATATGCCAGATGTTAACTGGAACACCTTTGCTGCAGCCACATCCAAGAGCAGGGTCATTCTCGATGCCTTACAGGCTGCATGTCTCAGTCAGATAGTGTTGGAACCAACTTGGGAAGGAGCAATCTTAGACCTGATACTCTCAAATGGGGATGGAGAGAGTATCTTAAATCTAGAAGTGGGTAGCCATCTGGGAACACATGACCACCAAACAGTGTGGTTCACGATAAACACAGCCACAGAGTCAAGCCATACAAAGTGAGGGTACTGGACTTTAGGAGGGCAGACTTGGTCAAAGTGGGAGAGTGAGTAATGAATTGGATTTTCAGGATGCCACCTATCATTATCAATAATTAGACTGGTACATCCATTAGCACCAAGAAATGTGTAGAAAAAGAAAGAATGGATGTGCACCACTGTTAAAGTCTTTTTCATTTTTATTTTTAGATTTTTATCTTCTCACAAGTAAAAGGCAACAGTTTAATCGTAAAAGCCACTTCATCAGGCCCAAGCTGTGTTGCTGTTATGAAAAAATATAAATAATAAAGTTTTAGAATATATTGATCTTAATTACCAGATGTAACAAGGCTACTTATACAATATTAGTAAAACACTATATGCTGTGTAATAATATTAACTTATCGTTTCTCCAACAATATCACATCTTATTTCAAATATTCTCGATACCTAGCATTCATAAATGAATCAAAAAACATTTGCTTTGTTGTCCCAATAAGTCCATATAATTGTTTCAAACACAAAAACAAAAAAACGAAATGTATATACATATACCTGCAATACATATTCTTTATCCTTCAATTTAATTCATGAGTGAAGGATGTTCAGCTTGAATCAGTTATAAAAAATCCTTCAAATGGGAGAGTTTCTCAGAAAAGCACTAGCAAACAGGCAAGAAGGAGGGTGGAGGAACAATGGGGAAACATCAAAACTGACATCATAGGGGCAACAAGCCTTTGTGTGAAGCAAATAAAGCAAAATGAAAGAAAAAAACACTATGGTTCTTAAAAGAGGTGGTGGGGAAGGTTAGGGAAAAAAAGGTAGCATTCAGGAAGTATAAGGAAATACAAAAGCAGCAGGACAGAGAATTGCACCAGTTAAAGCAGAAGGAAGCAGGGAAGGCAGTCAGAATAGCAAAGGCCCAAACTGAGGAAAAGATACCCAACTCAGTTAAGAAGGGGATAACACCTTTTCTAGGTACATTAGGGAGCAAAGAAAGACCAAGGGAGGGATAGTGAGGCTTAATAAAGGGGACGGTGGGCAGACAGAGACAGTGAAAAAGCAGGGATACTGAATGAATACTTCTGCTCAGTATTCATGAAAGAAGAAGCAGGGGGGTACCTAATCCAATCAATAGAAGCACTCTGGATAGGGTGGTCGATACCAATCATTTCGCAGAAGAAAGGGTTCAGAAAGAACTCCTAAACCTGAAGGTGGACAAAGCAATGGGGCCTGATGGGATTCACCCCAGAATTCTAAAAGAACTAAGGAGAAACCTAGTGACACAACTGACTACCTTTTTTAACAAATCATGGAAGGATGGTGTAGTACCTAAGGACTGTAGGAGGGTGGATGTGATTCCTCTTCACAACAGTGGGAGCAAAGCAGAGGCAGGAAATTACAGACCTGTTAGCCTGACCTTGGCGTTAGGGAAAATCCACTTCTGAAAGAAAGAATTGTTGAGTACTTAAAGGCCAGCGGGGCACAGGACCCAAGGCAGCACAGATTCAAAGTGGAAAGGTCATGTCAGAAGAATATAATAGATGTCTTTGACTGGGTGACCAAAGTAGTAGACCAGGGAGGGGCTGTGGACATGATCTACCTAGACTTTAGTAAGGCATTTGACACAGGTCCACACAAAAGATTAATAAACCGATTAGCCAGCCTGGGTCATAGCCTAGGTAAACCACTGGCTGGACAACAGGACACAGAGGGTAATAGTAAATGGAGTCCACTCTGAAGAAAGGAGGGTTTCTAGTGGGGTACAACAGGGTTCAGTATTGGGTCCAGTACTCTTTAATGTCTTTATAAGTGACATTGCAGAGGGACTGGAAGGAAAAGTATGCTTCTTTGCAGACAACACAAAGGTCTGAAACAGTGTTGATACACCAGGGGGGCAGGGGGGTACAGAAAGGATGAGAAGGGATTTGGCAAGGTTGGAGGAATGGTCAAATGTATAGCAGCTTAGATTTAATGCAAAGAAGTGCAAAGTAATGCACCTGGGAAACAAAAACCCAAGGGAAGAGTACATAATGGGGGGGGGGGTAGTAACAACAAAAATGCAAAGGGTCCTGAGTGTAGTCATATCATATGACTTAAAGGTAAGGAAGCAGTTTGAGAAGACAATAGGGATGGCTGTGGGGACACTGGGATGTATAGGGAGAGGCATCACCAGTAGAAAATATGAAGTTGTTATTCTTCTGTACAGACAGTTGGTGAGACCCCATCTGGAGTACTGTGAGCAGTTCTGGAGACCCCATCTCTGCAAGGACATAGACAGGATGGAGGAAGTCCAAAGGAGGGCAACTAAAATTATACAGGGTATGCAAAAGAAGCCATACAAAGAGAGACTAAAGGATCTTAACACGTATACCCTAGAGGAAAGGAGGGAGAGGGGGGATATGATAGAAACTTTTAAGTACTTCAAGGGAATCAACAAAGTCCAAGAGGGTAGCATCTTTCAGCAAAAGAGATGTGCAAGAACAATAGGAAATAATTTGAAGATAGAGGGGGGACGGCTCAGGCACAATGTGAGGAAGTATTTTTTCACAGAGAGGGTGGTGGACACATGGAATTGCCTTCCTGAGGAGGTTGTGGGGTCAAAAACAGTGAGGGAATTCAAGAATGCATAGGACAGACACAAGGCAATTCTTGTGGGGGTAGGAAGAAGTAGGCTGTTAGTTAACTAGGATCTGCAGCTTATCCAATAGGTAGGGAAATGGGCAGACTAGTTGGGCCAAGCAGTCCTTATCTGCTGTCAAAGTCTATGTTTCAATGTTCTATGTTTCTATCCTGAGCATAGTTGATGCTGGGAGGATGTGCCTATGATCCTTGAGAACAGGTCATATGGCCAAGGCACTTGTGGCTGCCCCCATCCAGTGCTGCCTGTAATCCTTGCTGAGACCCTATGAGGCTGGACCATGACCCCACCTGGGTCAAATCTAGAGGTCTGATGGCCTCATGCCAACTGGGGACAATAGGTGAGAATTGGCCTCGTCCCCCAAGTTTCCTGATACCTTGGGTCTGGGCTCCTCCCAAGCTGCCACAGTCTGGACCATGTCCAACCCCACAAAACTTATTGCTTAAGATGATCCTCCAAGATTTCCTTCACAGCTGCCAACATCCTTACCAAGTCTTCTGCCTGCACTTGCCCATTCTCCCTCACTGAAATGGGCCAGTGGGAGGCATAAATGTCCCCATATCCCAAACTGCACCTCCCATGGAATCCATGATAGTTATCATCCCCCTGTTAACAGTAATGCATGCCCAGTTGAGAGTTCCCAACTGCCTGGCATGCTTCCAACATGATCTTTGCAACAGGTGGGACCAGATGAGAGCCATGTGGGGCCACCAGGCTCTAATGGCATGCAGATCTTCCCTCATTGCTATCAGGAGGTTCACAGTCTTGCGAAGTCTTCTCCTCCAAAGTGAATCAGTAGGATATCAGGGATGCCACACCGGCCAACCTCCTCTCACAATAATGGAAGTAACCCCCCAGCACAATCCTTCCTTGCCAAGCCAAACAATCTGCGCTTTGTCCAGTGAAATGCCTAGGTTGCTCCCCCTGGCTGGCAGGACGCTCACATTGGTGCCCTATGGACAAAGGAATCCCCACACACCAATACATTCCTGGGACCTTCCTTGGGACCTGCAACTAAGAAAAAAGGGAGATTAAAATAAGTGAGGAAGAATGTAACACAAGAATGCCCAGGACCTCCAGCTCCCCAGCGCTTGGATCTCTCAATCCGACAACCCTTAGCCCCGGGCATTCGTTGCTGCTCCAATCAGAAAGGAATGAGTACTGAAGTCCCATGACTTCAAAGCAATGTGCTGCACAGCTCACTTCAGGATGTATCAGAATTGATAAGCTGACAGAGGCCTACCATCCTCATGACAAAAAAAAATCACCCCCCCCGTGCCGAACGGGCCCTCATGAATGCCTGAACCTTATGTTTCACAGGCCACGACACTCCAGGAGGAGACACCAGCCTGTACCAGTGGCCAGCCCCTGTATACTCCATCTTGGACCTCTGGAGATGGACATAGTGTCCTTCTGACATCACTACCACATCCCCTGCCAGCAAACCTGACAGCCCTCAACCCTGTGCTGGCTACGTCAACTCCGATACCCTGAAGGTCCTGCAATAGGCCACCGAAAATATGGTCTCAAACGGTCTAGTTTCATAAGCATTCCAACACACCAATGGTAGCACCTCCCAAATCTGAACTAGGATTGCTGGGGTAATAGGCCACCTGTCATCAGATGTGGTCCTCAGCGACCTTCTCCACCCTTCCAGTACTTTATGCACCTTAAAGGCCTTTGTGTTGTCAGTCTTGCCCATGACCCTGGCTAACCAGGAGAGCCCTGCTAGATGTCGGCCCACTGAGCCCAGTGACAAACCCAGCTCTTTAGCCCTCACAATGTAACCACAGAGCTGATCCACCAGAATAGGCCAGGCATCTGGCCAACCAGCCACCTCTTGTACCTGCAGGAAGTGCTGTACTCCTTTGCAGTAAGCCAGCTTTGTCCCGGATGCGATGGAGTTACCTATGTATCACCAAGCTTCATTGTGACTACCTCCTAGAGGAAGGATGGCACCTCCCATGGCTGGTTCTCTGCTGTTGGGGCCAGCTCCCAAAACCTTTGCACTGTGAATGAGATAAAGCATCTGCTATGCCATTATCCACCCCTTGCACATGCACAGCTTGAAACTGAATGTTGAACAGTAAGCATTTTTAACACAATAACCCCCATGAGATCCCCATAGATCTTTTTGGACCCAACTGTCTGTCAATGGTGTACACCACCCCTATATTGTTTGACCAAAAATGGATTCTCTTGTCCCTTAACCTTGGACCCCAAATGCACAGAGACACCACCACCAGAAAGAATTCCAAAAGGGTGATCTGACGGCCCAGTCCTGCTTCAAGCCACTCTGGCAGACACTAACCAGAGCACCACTCACCCCAGAAGTATGCCCCAAAGCCCAATGCCCCAGCTGAGACTGTGAGCAGGTCCAAGGATGCTTCATTCACTGGCCCCTGCCACAACACTACACCATTGAAGTGGTCCAAGAAAGTTCTCCAAACTTAGAAGTCCTCCCAGAAATCTGCTGTTACCTGAGTCCGGTGATGCTGCTTTTTGCAACCTTGGTCCCACTTCACCAAGCGCCGCATGAAAGACCTCCCCATGGGAATAAACCTGCATGCAAAATTCAGATGCCCCACTAGCTGCTGTAACTCCTGAATGTAACCTTCTTGGCTGCCTTAACCATCTGAAGCAATCCCTTAAGGGACTCCAGTTTGTCTGCAGGCAGCCAGCATAGCTGAAGCTTTGTGTTGATTTCTATGCCAAGAAACGTTATGACCGTGGTCAGCCACTCAACCTTCCCTGGGGCCAAGGGAACCCCAAAATCCTGGCAGGTACAGACAAAGGTCTCCAGGGTTGCTGCACACTGCCGAGAGCCAGCCAGTCCCACACACAGGAAATCACTGAGGTAGTGCACAACTACCTCATTTCTGGCTCTCTGCACAATCACACACTGCAAAAAGGTACTGAATTGCTTGAATACTGCGCAGGCCACCGTGCACCCCATCGGCACGCATTTATCAACATAGCACTTGCTCCCAAATTTCATCCCCAACATCTCTGTAATTTCATGCACCTCATGTTGAAGCCTGTGTTTACTGTTGTTCTCCACACCTGTATTGCTAAATGTGCCATGCTGTGGCTTAGGTCATGCCTGAAAACGGTTCTTTGGATCAGTGCACCCACCCGGTTATCAAAGACTAAAATAAATAAATAAATAAATCTGTGTCATTAGGATGAACTGGCAGCAGCCAAAATGCAGATTCAATGCCTGCCTTAGCCAAGAAGGTTCCCGGGCCTGTAGTCTTGACCACTTCAATGGCCCCATCAAAGGAAGCATAATGTACTGATGTGTAGGCAGAATCAATGTGGAAGTTAACGGAATCCCTGTCTGAATAGAAGAGGTGATTAATCATGCAAAATTCACCCGGCATCTTCTTAGGTACCAGACCAATGGGCAACACCATCAAATTGGGCCAAGGAGGGGAGAGAAACGGGCTGCTGACCTGCCCCAGCCACCTTTTTCTCCAGTTTCTCCTGGACCACCTGTGGGTGATCACATGCAGTCTTTAAGTTGTTGACCTCAAAGCCCCAGTTAGGGCCAGAGTAACAAAGTCTGAAGCCCACAGTGAAACCCTCTTCAAGCAGGGCAGTGGCTTATCTGTCTGGGTACTGATCCAGACAAGGCTTAAACCCTCCCACCCATACCAGGGTGGGCAGGCTTGTCCCCTTGAGGCTTGGAGGTTCTACCCCTCCCAGCCTGGAATCCTCCCTGGAAGGTTCGCGGGCCCAGACACTGCATGTATGGATACAGCCGGCTGCATGTCATGCAGGAATGGTGAAACAGGCAGGGTGCCCTAGTGCAACTCGCATGATTGAACGCATAACACTACTGTCCTGGCTCACCCTTCACTCACAGAGAAGGGGACACCTTCAGGGTGAGGCCACTGTCTGTATGCCACACCGTGCCTCCCTACATGACACCCACCAGCAGGGGCATGTCAAGGTGACCCCATCCCCAGGATGAATCTGCCTGCTGCCGACACCTAAACTGCTCATCATACTCCAGCCAGACCATCCCCCCATTTCTGTTGGTATATCGTGGTAATCCGATGCATGTAATTGAACAATTCCAACCCCCAGGACAGATCCCCTAGAAGGATCCCAGTGATATACACTGGAAATGCCACAATCCAATTGTCGAATGAATGGAGGACCTTAATACTATCCCCCTTGTCCTTACCTTCCTCCATCTCCTCCTCCTCCTGATTTATCAGGGAGAACATGTCGATGTACTGCTGGCTCTGAATCTTCTGATGGACTTTAGCTGACAGGTGAGTCCCTACCAGCATGTCTAGACCCACAAAGGAGCTAACTGGTGGCCACAGGGGCTTGGCGCACCAGGGCCTCTGACAGTGGAGGGTTCACCTTAGCCACCAGCACCACTACCACATCTTTCCAACTTTGTCAGGCTGTCACACAAGTCCCCCTGCCATGATGGCCCAACCAGTTCCACCACTGCCTGAGCCCTACAGGGGCCTCACTTACTCCAATGGAACTGCCCCCTATTGCTGACCTCAACTCCACGATCAGAGCTGTCCCTGCAAATAGCTTCCAACACCCCCGATCATCTGGGCCCCTACCTGCGGCTTCCCAGTCCTTCCTTACCTGCTGCTCTGGAAATCTTTGCAGGAGGCATGTTATCCTTCTTTGTTGCACCATCTCCTGTTACAGTCCTCTTCTTCAAAGCTGGGTCTCCCAACACTGATGGGCAGTCCAACCCATGCAAGCATGCCTCCAGCCAAGCTGCCCCCTTCTTCTTGTACCGCTGCCGCACCTGCTCTTCAATAGCTGCTTGCCTCTTGGCTGATGGCATATTCTGACGAGAATTCATGATCCTGGAATGACAACTAACCCCCCCATCCCCACATCTCATTAATAATTGGAAAAGCTTTACCTGGAGTTCAATGGCCAAGCATGCAGCCAATCCCACTTCCTGAGCAATATAAGCAGTTCCTCTCAGCCTCATTGTGAAACACTTTTTCTTTGCAGCTGAAGGCTCTGTCCATCTGTCCTCTGAGCTGGTTGGGTCCCCCCCTTTGCTGTCCCTGGTTGTCTTTGTTGGATTTCTGTGTTTATTTTCCTGCTTCTGGTTTGTATTTTGCCTTCTTGTGTGCTTCTTTCTGTCTTTGTTCCATTTTCTGTGTTTGTGTGTCTTTGTTTTTTTTTGGGGGGGGGCTTTGTTTCTAAACTCCTAGCACATTGTTCCAGAGCTCCTATTACTTGCTTTCAGTTACTCACAACTCACAAACTACTGCAATGCAACTGCAGTCATTATTTATGTGCTTCAGCTCAACCATAGCTGCTCCATGTTGCATACTCAATTGTTTTCACCTGACTCAGGCTTACACTGAACCTAGCTATGCAGCTCAATTGTGCCCTCTCATTCTACTTACCTCACTGTAGCAGCTTCATTGCACTGCCTGGCCACACCTGCTTTCAGAGCATTGTGTCTCCATATTTATGTTTATTGCAGTTACAACTCAGTGTACTCCATACAGATGCTGCTTTTATGTTTATTCACTCTGTTGTAATCTGAGGTCAGCTAAAAAGCTCCTGCTGAGGCTGTTAAATGTTCTAAATCCTGACTTCACCGCTGAAAATCCTCAGAATATTTGTCACCTTGATTGGCATTTAAATGTCTGGCTGGCTTGCCCCACTACTCAGTACTGTTTCATTGCTACTAAGTTACATGCAGGTCCACTTATTACTACTCTGTTTACCGGCCTATGTACAGGTCCATGCTTGCTTACACAATCGATTGCTTATGCCTACTGCATCCTCTCAACTTTAGCTTCTGGGATGTCTGCTGCACTCGATCTGCTTTCAACCTTGCAAGGTCTCAGCATTCACTGCTCATTACGATCAGCACACAAGTACTCAATCAGTGTGACAGCTTCTCAGCGCTTAATCTAAGTAGGGGGCATACCAACCATTCTATTCTGGCACAGGGTTCCTGCAGCCAACAGTCTCACTCTGCATTTAGTCCGCATCTTGAGCGTGTCCAACTTGGGGGGGATTCTTCTCACCTGGCCCATAGCTGGGAATGCCCTCACCCTGGGCTTGGCTTTAGCTGCCTGCTACATGACAGCTGCTGTTGGTGTAGAATTTAAGACTAGCAGTGAAGGGTGGTTATGATGATCTCCTTTGGCTCTAGTGTTCCACTATAACGGTTGTCCATTGGCTGTAGTGGTTTCCTTAGCAAGGCACCTTCACCACAATCTCCCAATGACTGCCTCTGGTTCACCTGGTTTTAGTTTAGGGCGGGTAGACCAGGTGAGTACCTCAGCAATCGTTGCTCTCCTCCTCCACCTTGGTTGCACGTATTGTTGCAGAGTTTTCTTGCACCCTTCCACAGCATTCCCACTAGAGGGTTTGAGTGACAGCCTTCCTCCAAATTGGAATATTTTCAACCTTTAATTTTCAACCAATATTTTCCCTTTAATTGGGTTTTCCAAACTGCAGCTGCAGAACCGTCACTAAATAAACTATCCCACACCTGGAGGGAAGGTGACCTAGGCCTTGGATCCCCAGAGATTTCCTCCTCATAGGTTTTTTTCCCCCTCCATTGCCTCATGTCATAACTGTTAGTTAGCATCGTAGTGTCCCCTAGTTTCTTTAGGTAGGTTCTGCTGTTGGATGGAGGTGGAGGATGTTCTGTCTTTCTCTCTATCCTTAGAGGATCCCCTCATTCTCAATGCAAACCATCAGTATCATGCTATGCAAAACTGGGCATTTCACTACATTGTCAAACTGAGCATCTCATTGCTATATCAAACTGTGTATGCTTCTCTACTACTATGTTACAGTTACTGCTCCTATGTCACAGTTGCTTCTTGCTTATAAACTTCATATCACCTCATTCTTTGGGATGTGATTGTACTACATTTTTGGGGGGAAGGGATTCCTAAGGTACATTTAGACATGGGAATCATCCCATGGCACCTCTAGGGGTGGAACCCTCTCCGAGGGTTCCTTGCCTTTCATACCCCTACAGGGTGGTAATTCCTCTGGAATAGAGACTGAGAAAGGCCAAAACCAAACTAACACAGTTGCACAAGCACAACACCATACTGGCTGCGCAGGACATTGAACCAGTACTATCAATTCCACAAACAGTATTGAAGAGGATCTCATAAAATCCCCTTCCTAATAGCATTTTTTTTGGGGGGGGAGTGGAGATCGGGGAAGCATGTTGGTAAGTTTTATTTATTTTTTTTTAAAAAGGTTGCCGAGCCCAGCAGCCCGGTGGCACTGATGGTTGAGGCACTGGAACGCCACACCAGTGACCAGAGTTTGTGAATGAGCCAGGGCTGCCAGGGGTCGACAGGGGTGAGAGGGGATGGAGTGTCCAGAGGACTGCTCTCCTTTCTCAGGGAGGGAGGGCATGTCAATCCACTTCTAGCTCACCTCTAGTGGGGGCTGGGGGAGATACAAGCTTGGGAGACAAGAACCTGGCTGGTGTGGCATGTGCATGCCCCCACATGTGTATGTGATGCCCTGTGAGCTGGAATGGGCACAGAAAAAGGAAAAATGGAGGATGGGGGCTCTATGAGCTCCCCGACCTCGCTCTGCCTGTGAGCTGCCATCTGCTCCCCAGATTTGGATTGTGGTCCGGGGAGGGGGTGCTTCCTCCTCCCTAGCCCCACCATGGGGAGGTAATCCATGGGGGGTCTCAGGGATGGCCATCACAATCACGTGGGTGGAGGCGGTGTTGAGCTGGGATGAAGATCCTGCCCCCATCATGCCCAGGTGGCAAAAACTACTGAGAGAAAAAAAACAAATAAATAAATAAAAGGCTGCAGAGCCCAAAAGAGATGGCAGATAATGTACTCCATGGGCATCAAACCTGTGTCTGGAAACAGGGCAACCAGGGATCTCTGGGGGGAGAGAGAGACCTGCCGGGTGCAGTAAGGCCCAAGCTACCAAGCCAGTATGGAGGGGACCAAGACGGCTGATCTAAAGCACTTGAAAGAATGGTCTTGGAGCAGCTTACAGAGTATCTTAATAAATATAACCTACTTTGCCCACAGCAGCATGGGTTCCAAAAAAAGCACTCCACACTTACCGCCCTTTTTGATTACTCTTCCCAGATTTATGATGCCTTAGATAATGGAGAGGCAGTTGGCTCAGTGTTCATTGATCTTACAAAGGCCTTTGACTCTATTAACCACAAACTACTCCTTAACTGCCTCCATTCAACAGGTCTACCCCCAGACATGGTACTGTGGTTCAGAAACTACCTCACAAACAGGTCACAATGAGTCAAAATTGGAGACACCCTATCATCTGCTAGGGAAGTGTCCCTCAGGGTCCCATAGGGCTCTATTCTTGGTCCACTGCTTTTCAGCCTCTTCATCAACTCTGCACCATCTGCATGTACAGCACACGCTATTGTCTATGCTGACGATGCAGTGATATTGGTCACTGGGAATGATCACAACTACATCACAACTGAACTCCCAGACAGTTTCCTCAAGCTAGAATCCTGGTTCACACAAAACAAACTACTACTAAGCCATAAAAAAAAATGAAAAGTGTACTCTTCTCTACCTCCCAAAGCAAAAAGAAATACCAGCTTTTGCTCATCCAGAACCATAGTGGTGAAACACTGGAACAAGTAACAAAGTTCAAATACTTGGGCATCACCTTTGATGATACACTAACCTTCTGCAGTCATATAGACTCAGTCATCAAGTCAGTGAATACAAAACTTGGGGTCCTCTACCGCCATTGGCACTCAATGGCACCAAATGCTCTGAAACTTGCCATCAGTACTTCAGTGATGTCCTCCATAGATTATGGGCTGCCCATCTGTGGGGCAGGCACTAATACTGCCCTGAACAGGTTCAGCACACTATTAAATAAGGCCTGTCAACTAGCCATAGGGACTGCCCAGGACACCCACACCAGCATGCTGTACACAGAAACTGGGTGGCTCCCACTTCATCTTAAAGTACAATACCAAACCTGCCTACTTCTGAAAAAAGTGCTTCTTGGGCTTTCCCACCCTGCACTGGGCTGCCTCTTTACGCTGGCAGTTCCTACCAAATCAACAAGAAGCATGGCTACAGACAGGTTGGTGATTCCCTTCAAAAGGATGAAACTCGCCAAAAACTCCATACTGTACCAAGGACCAAAATGGTACAATGAGTTACCAGCTAACCTCACAGAATCACCCAAGATTAGTACCTTCAAATCTGGGCTCATATCCCTTCTTGACACAAAAAAAGAAGTATGCTTGCCTGCACTAATATGGCATAATTTCAGCCACCCAACCCTCTCCCTTTCACCCCCCCTTTTTATCTCATCAACCCCCCCATCCCCGAATGAAGCCCACTTGACTGACAAACCACTTCCACCACGATGATGCCATCCCTGGCTGATCTCCTACCTCCCTCAGGCTAGACTGACCAACTAAATAGTGAACTACAATGCTGAATCCTATTTACCCTATCCTCTTCAACCTTTAGTTGGATATATAAGATTTATTTGGTATTTGAATGTCTGTGTAACTGTTTTCTGTTCTCTGTAAACATTGCTATATTTGTAATGTTTGTTCAACAATGACCTGGAACCTTTGAAAACGAGTCCTGGACTCAAAGGTATTAATCCTAAACTTAAATAAATAAATAAATAAATAAAAGGAGCCAAGCCACCTCTTCATGGATGAGCCCCCGGGCTGCCGAAGCTGAGCAGAAATGCAGCCTCCCGGTACACATCTGCTCCAGACCCAAATGACCAACCCTGGGACCTGTAAGCTGAAATGGGAAAAAGCCCAGGGTGGAGGAGCGAGGGAGGGACAGACACAGCTCATTGCTTCCCCCAAGGCTGTAGTGCCACCTGTCTCTCCAAACAACATTCTTATATTTCTCTGTTTTTTTATTATTATTAGTTCTAGTTTTTATATAAATACTGAGGAAGGTGCAGAGTGGCAATTGGACAGCCTAGATACAAGACCTCCCACATGGAAGGTAAGCACTTTCCACCCCACCCACTTGTTTAAACCCACCGCGAAGAAACAAAATGGTGGCCTGCATGGGCCCCGACATTTTGCCATACGGCACCCTCTCAAAGGTGGATAAAGGCAGGGAAAGCAGCCGCAAATGCAGTGCCCTCCAGAACGATTCACAGACCCACCATACACTGAACCCCGCCATGGCTGCAAGAGATTGGAACTGCCCCAGAGCAAAAAAGTGGGTCTGTTTGGCATCCACCATTTGCAAGATGGCCGACGAGATTCATTCTCCCATCGAGAGTGCCCACCTTGTGAGGCTCATGAGGAGCAATGGAATGTGGGGGAAGCACAATGCAGGAGCGTGCTGCAACTCTCCCACATGGCGGTCAACAAAGAAGGGTCCTGTGCCAGGGAAAACACATGGGACACAGTGGACACCCGAAAAAGATTCCCTCACTCCAGATCCAGAGGAAATCCATAGCAGCAACTCATCGCCACACAAGACTGCACATTGCAGCCAAAAGCACCACAAGGTACCAGAAAGAAAGATAAGAAAAACTTGCCACCGAGGAGGAATGGAACCCAGAGTTGCTAGCTGTTCACCCGAAGCACAGCCCAATGCAGGGATCCTAACACTGGGACCGAAAGGAAACCCTGGCCCACACTGGAGGCTATCCACCAGGGGCAGAAGCCGACCACTAGCCCTGTGAATGGGCAGATGCCCACGGCAGGCCAGGAGGGTCAAGAAGAGGGACCAGGAAACTCCAAGAAAAGACAGGGACACTCCTGGCACCACTCCCAGCAGGGAGCCAAAACAGCCTCATTCAAGCATGGAGCTGTGACACTGACTGACTGGGGTAGGATATATATACATTTTTTTAAATACTACCAACCAGGAATAAACACTAGGAGGGCAATCTCTGCTCATGGAAGTGCAGATACCTGCTGCCTCTCTTCCTAACCAAAAGGCCGGCTAGCCCTTACCTTGAAGGAGGTGAATTTTGTCCACCTTAGATTCACTGAAAGGAGGAGAGAAAGGGAGCTGTGCTGAGAGGCACCTTAAAAGCCTCTCCTGTCTCCTCCCTCCAGCAATACAATACCTCCCTAAGGGCTGCCTACTGGGGACCTCCTCTTGGGTGTTGCCAGGCCCAGTGTTCCCCCAAAAGAAGGCCCCTTCTATCTCTACCTGGTCCAGTGGGGCAAGCAAATGGCCAGCTACTGTGACTGGCTGGTAGCTGCGCCTTCTCCTCACCTACGCCTACTCCTCATACAACAGCACAAACACTGATTCATTTTAGACAGAGAAAAAGAGAGATGGCAAGTATGAGAGAGCGAGAGAGAGAGAGAGAGATAGAAAGAGAGAGAGAGCAAGAGAGAGAGAGCATGTGACAGATTTACAACTGTGCTGTCTGACAGTAAAACACTTTCTCACTCTAGCTCTCTGAAATGAACTTTCAAGCAGTGTTTATGCTTCATGCATGCAGATTATGTGGCAAACACTAACTGCTGACATGAAGCTATAACAGGATATATGTAAGTAACCAAAATCCTGCTTTTCATTTAAGTTTGTGCATTGCCTACTCCTTTTGCAACAGCATAAATACTGCTTTATTTCAGATAGAGAAAAAGAGATGACAAGTATGAGAGAGACAGATTTACAACAGGGCTGTCAGGCTGTAAAACTCTCTCTCCCTGAAATTAACTTTCAGGCAATGTTTATGCTATTGCAACAATCTGAAAAAATTATGCTGGAACTGATCTACTGAATAGAAAGAGGTAAGTAGTGGGAGTAGAGCACAAGGATGGTGGTGCACTCCAAGGGCTTTGGCTTCATTGGGGACTGGGAGGCCACCTGGAGAGATAAAGGTCTATACTGGCATGATGGTCTGTATCTGTCCATGAAGGGAACCAAGCTCCTAGGTGATAGGTTTAAATGCTTCCTTGGCAAGCTTTTAAACTAGCCAAGGGGGGAGGCGCTGATAAAAGGCAGGACATTTCAAGCCTCCCCCCACAAAACATGGCAGGAAGTAAGGTAAACACTGAGGAACAGAGCTCAACACAGGGCAGGACAGTGGTAAATGGAAAAATAGACAAGGACAGTAAGAGCAGGGATGGGGGAAAAAAAGGATGAAGCCAACATTAAATGGAGGGCAAAGAGTACCAATGCCCGTAGTCTGGGAAACAAGCTTCCTGAGCTAGTAGCCTTGATGGAAGATGAACAGTTGGATATTGTGGCAGTCACGGAAACATGGTACACCAAGAACCTTGACTGGGATGTCAACATACCAGGGTACACAATCTATAGAAGGAACAGGGAAGGTAAAAGAGGAGGTGGAGTAGCTCTATACATAAGGGAAGGGATCAAGGCTACAGAACTAAAAAGTAAAGGGGGAGGACAAGAGGCACTCTGGGTCACCTTGGAGACAGGAATGGCATCACAATCCGCACAGGGGTTGTATACACACCCCCGTCTCAAGGGGAGGAAATGGACAACAAAATGATAGAGGACATTCTCAAAATGGCTGAAAAAGGGGAGATACTGTTGATGGGGTACCTGAATATGCCAGATGTTAACTGGATAACAGGTACTGTAGGCACATCCTAGAGTAGGGTCATTCTCGATGCCCTGCAGAGGGCAGACCTTAGACAGCTTGTGTTGAAAAACACTCGGGAGGGAGCAATATTAGACCTGGTACTCTCAAATGGAGAGAGGATCATAAATTTAGAAGTCAGTAGACATCTGGGAACAAGCGACCACTGCACAGTGTGCTTCATAATTAGCACAACCATGGAGATAAGCCATACAAAAACAAGGATACTAGACTTTAGAAGAGCTGACTTTGGCAAAATGGGTGGATACCTGACAAAATGCACTAGCAAATGACCAAAAAGGAGGGGTGGAAGAACAATGGAGAAAAATCAAAACTGCCATCATAGAGGCAACAAGCCTTTGTGTGAAACAAATAAAGAAAACAAAGCAGAGTAAAAAAAACACTATGGTTTTCAAACGAGGTGGCAGGGAAGGTTAAGGAGAAAAAGGCTGCATTCAAAAAGTATAAGGAATCACAGAAGGAGCATGACAGGGAACTGTATCAATTAAAGCAGAAAGAAGTGGGGAAGGCAGTCAAAATAGCAAAGGCCCAAACCGAAGAAAAATAGCCAACTCAGTTAAGAAGGGGATGAAACCTTTATAGGTACATTAGGGAGCATAGAAATGTTAAGGAGGGATAGTGAAGATTAATAAAGGAGAGGGAGGTGGGCAGAGGGAGACAGTGAAAAGGCAGAGATACTGAATGAATACTTTTGCTCAGTATTCACAAAAGAAGATGAGGAGGAGTTACCTAAACCAGACAATAGAAGCACTCTGGGTGGGGGGGTTGACACCAGTCAATTCACAGAAGAAAGAGTCCTGAAAGAACTCCTAAAACTCAAGGTGGACAAAGCAATGGGGCCTGATGGGTTTCACTCCAGAATCCTATAAGAACTAAGGGAGGACCTAGTGACACCACTGACCATGCTTTTTAACAGGTCATGGCAGGATGGGGTGACACCTGAGGACTGGAGGAGGGCAGATGTGATTCCCCTTCACAAAAGTGGGAGCAAGGCAGAAGCGGGAAACTACAGACCTGTAAGTTTGACCTCAGTGGTAGGGAAAATGATGGAATCACTTCTGAAAGAAAGAATTGTTGAGTACCTAGAGGCCAGCGGGGAACAGGACCCAAAGCAGCATGGATTTACAGCAGGAAGGTCATGTCAAACGAATCTAATTGGTTTCTTCGACTGGGTGACCAAAGTAATAGACCAGGGAGGGGCTGTGGATATAGCCTACCTAGACTTTAGCAAGGCATTTGACACAGTCTCACACAAAATATTAATAATCAAGTTAGTCAGCCTGGGAGTGGGTCCCAGGGTGGTAGCCTGGGTAGCAAACTGGCTACACAACAAGACACAGAAGGTAATAGTGAATGGAATACATTCCAAAGAAAGCGGGGTTACTAGTGGAGTACCTCAGGGCTCAGTACTGGGTCCAGTCCTCTTTAACATCTTTATAGGTGACATTGCAGAGGGTCTGGAGGGAAAGGTATGCCTCTTTGCAGATGACACAAAGATCTGTAACAGAGTTGATACACAAGATGGGGTACAAAAGATGAGAAGGGACTTGGCAAGGTTGGAGGAATGGTCAGACATGTGGTAACTTAGATTCAATACAAAGAAATGCAAAGTAATGCACCTGGGAAACAAAAACCCAGGAGAAGAGTACACAATAGCAGGGGAGGTACTAACAACAACAAAAATGGAAAGGGACCTGGGGGTAGTCATATCAGATGACCTAAAGGTGGGTAAACAATGTGAAAAGTCGGTAAGGAGAGCCAGGGGGATACTGGGATGCATAGGAAGGGGTATCACAAGTAGAAAAAGGGAAGTGGTTATCCCTCTGTACAGACAGTTGGTGAGACCCCATCTGGAGTACTGCGTGCAGTTTTGGAGACCTCATCTATGCAAGGACATAGACAGGATGGAAGCAGTCCAGAGGAGGGCAACTAAAATGGTGCAGGGTCTGCAGCAGAAGCCATATGAAGAGAGACTGATAGAGCTTAATATGTATACTCTTGATGAAAGGAGGGACAGGGGGGACATGATAGAAACATTGAAGTACCTCAAGGGAATCAAGAAAGTCCAGGAGGATAGCATCTTTCAGAAAAAGAGATGTGTAAGAACAAGGGGGCACAATTTAAAGATAGAGAGGGGACGGCTCAGAGGTAATGTGAGGAACTTTTTTTTCATTGAGAGAGTGGTGGATACATGGAACAGCCTTCCTGAGGAGGTCTAAAACAGTGGGGGAATTCAAACATGCATGGGACAGACACAAGGCAATTATAGTTGGGGGTTGCAGGAAGTAGGTTGTTGGTTAACTAGAATCTGCAACTTATCCAGTAGGTAGGGAAATGGGCAGACTGGGTGGGCCAAGTGGTCCTTATCTGCCATCAAAGTCTATGTTTCTATGTTTCTAAGTTGATATCAGAAAAGTCAGATGGAAGCACTCGCCGCTCACTCAATGAGCAATGCTCAACCTTGTGTTCAGTGCAGAATTCTCAAAGTTTATTTAGCATTCAAAGCATCAAAGCAGTCAACCCAGACAGTGCAGAGCACTGCCCAACCTCGTGCTTACATTTCACCCAATACACTGGGCTCCGTCAGAACTGTTACAACTTAATGGCAATACACTTATGTACAACATTGACGAATAGCCTTTTCTGTGGTTATACACACATTTAAAAGTCTCCACTGGGGCAGTGGTTTATCTAATGCATTTCCAATGAATCACTTATAAATGTGTGCATTTTGACCACAGAAAAAAATGATTGATCAATGAGTTACTTGACCAATGCAAATGTTGTATATAAGCGTACTGCCATTAAGTCATAACAACTCTGACAAAGCTTTGGATAATGAATAAACTGAGAATTGTGCAATGAATAGAAGTTTGGGCATTGCTCTTTGAGTGAGTGGTGAGTGCTTCCATCTGACTTTTATGAATCAAAGAGGGTAGCATTTCATTCAACTGGTATAGTGATTTTGAGTTGTGGAAGGATACACTGAAAACCTCCAATTTTTGTGCTTCGATATCCCATTTTTCCAGCTACAGCAAGATGGCTGCAGGCTCCGCCCACAGTTGCAAAAATGACTTCCCAGAGATGCAGACAACCACAGATCCAAAATCACACCCCAGAAAATTCCCACTGAGCTTAACATGTAAACACTTGCACTGATGCCCCCCACACACACGTGCACACACACACACACGCGCGCGTGCACACCGCCGCACACACACACACACACACACACATTCAGAGTATCCTGTTCAACAAGTGACAGTTTTGCACATTTAAGCCTTTAAATATAATAACAAACAGCACCTTCTGAGAACAAGGACCCATAAAAAAAATAATACCTAAAAACTGATCCCATCTACAACCTTCCTAAAGCTACTAAGCTCAAGAAGGCCTATTCAACACTCCCAACTCAGCAGTTGAGTGCCCCAAGCCACTGTCCACTACTCATCCTTACAGTTCTGCACCTCTTAAAGCAGCACACCCTTGCCTCACAGCTCAAGAAGTCCATACCCCAACATCACTAAAGCTTAGGGCAACACATCAATAAGACACATTCCTCCTGGTGGGCAATAGTTGAAGGTTGATGGGTAGCAGACACTGCTGCATGGTGCTGAAGGTGTGGGGGTAATTTAGCTTTTGCAAAAAGACTGAATGACCTGGGCAATGCCACAATGAGAGTCAATAAGCAGTAGCTGAAGATGGGGTGCAAAAACAACTATGTATGTAAAGTGACCAGGTGTTGCCCCTCAGATGGGAGGCAGTAGAGCCTAGAGGGTTAGAGGATCAAGCTATGAACCTGAAGACCCAACACACTTGGGTATGAAACTCACAGCCACCCCTTGTATATTGTGTGACCCTGAGCAAGTCAGTTAACCAGACTGTGCACGTTGGATGCATCTGGAGATTAGCTTCAGCTTGGGGTGCCTTTCCTGGCCAAAGCTTCTGAAATAAAACAAATATTCCAGCTGAGATAGGTGATTCCGTACTGAGAGTCATACACACTTTTTTAGAGGTATATTCAGGATGGATAATGTGAACTCAGTATTCAACAGTTTTATTTTAACAGAGGCACAGTCAGGATGGAAAGCAGTGATGTTCTGCTGTGAATCCCAATCACTTAAAAAAACATTGTTATTGAATAGAGAGCAAGCAGTACCATGCTGAGAACAACCTCCCCTCATACCACCATCCACTAAACACACTGTGCAGCCTCTCAACCTGCTGTTTAAAAGTAAAGAAAACTGCCAGACATCAACTTACTTTAAATTTATTTTTAACAGAACTATTATGGATAGCACATGGTACCATACTGGAATCCCTGTACAGTTGCAGCAACTGAAATGGTCAGATATTTCTTGAAATTTCTGTGATATCTCCAGAGAAATTCTCTGCCTGCAGTATCTGTTAGGCTGCTAGAGAGAATTGCTTTAGAAGTATCACAAAATATTTGGAAATACCTAAGCA
The DNA here is from genome assembly GCA_016271365.2 of Neoceratodus forsteri. NCBI lineage: Eukaryota > Metazoa > Chordata > Ceratodontiformes > Ceratodontidae > Neoceratodus > Neoceratodus forsteri. The sequence continues at coordinate 393,510,742 of CM028135.1, read as the reverse complement.
TGTCAATTGCTGTAACTCTAACTTAACTTACTGTGGAGTTGAAGCACATGTGGTCCTCTTCAATGACCACAATGCTGTTCCTCCTCCATCCCACCTGGTACACTATTTTCTTGCTCTGTGCTCACTTCGGGTTCACTTCTGTTTCCCAAGCATGTGGAAGCCTCCCTATCATCCCCATATTTAAATGTATTCCTGGTGTCTAATTGCACCTCCACCCACAGTCCCCATCTTCATATGCTTCCCTGGTATCTAGTGGCACCCCAACCCTCTGTCTCATATTCATATATTTCCCTGGTGTCCAGTGGCACCCCCTTCCTCTGATCATCCTCACTGTATTTAAATAATGTTTTCCTCATGTCTAGTGGCACCCCCTGCCCTCCGATTGCCATCCCCTATGTGTGTCATGTTTCTCTGGTATCTAGCGGCACCCTCACCCTCTGATCACTGTCTGTGTATCCAAATGGGAGGTGTAATAAAGAAAACTGTCCCTTGATGTTTTATTAGCCTGTAAAACAGGAAACAGTCCCTTGCTTATCTGCACCCCCACACACATTCCACATGCCCCACCCCAACCTCCCACTCAGCACCCTCCACTTTACATTCCCCTCACCCCACACATACCCTCACTCACCTGAATATATCTTACAGCTTAGATCCACTCTGTGATCAAAGACACTTCTTGCTGCTGGAACCACTGACTGCAATATGAGAAACTAAGGTAAGTGTGGTTCAATGTATTTCAATGGGGTTTTCAACTCTGAGGCATAACTTTGTCATTTTTGTACATTTTAATCCCAGAGTTTCAACATGGCCTTTTTGGGACCCTACCTCATGACCAATGCTGGTGGAATTATGCAAATCAGGTCCAAAAGGTGATTCTGTGGTCACATGGTGAAATCCCCTTTTAGGAGGGATTTGACAATTTTCTCCACTATTGTTCATGAGTTGGGGTTATAAGAAGGTTATGCTGAAAATTTGGGGTCAAAATATGTTAACATCACAAAGTTACAAGTGTACATTGAAATTTTTCTAAGCTTACTCATAACTTCTTTAATTTTAAATAATTTGACCCCAAATTTTCAACATAGCCATTTTTTTCCACCACCACATGAATGTGACAGACATCATTTTTCAAATCCTGGCCAAAATGTTTTCTCTGATCTGTGGTGCGGAATGATGTTTCAGAGAGATGGAAACACATTTTGGCAGGGATTTGAAAACTTTCACCTATGGGGTTTGTGAGATGAGGTAATAAGAAGGCCATGCTTAAAGTCTGGTGTACAAATGCAACCCCAGGGTAGGGTTGATGGTATTTTTTGTGTTATTAGCACTGTGCAGTGCCTCCATATGTAACCCCCTACATGGGACCTGGGTTTTGGGACAAAACTGTTGCTCAGTATTTTGGGTAGGTTTGACTTCTAATCAGGGGCACCCAAGTAACTCATGACACAGGAAGCAATAACTGTAATGTCAAAACCAGGAGTGGGATTCTAGAGTGTGGCTTTTATTCACATCCAAATAGAATAACAAAGCATAGATGTACCCCATGGAGCTACATTCCTGGTAATGCAGATTTACGGAGATCAGAACACATCTTCTACACACTGTAACCCTCAAGTTTAGAAACACACTGGGCACTCAGCCCGAACTTATACTGTTCTCTGGATTTCCTTGGCCTGACACATCCAACCAGCCTTGGACTACATTCCTGCATGGCACATCCGGCCAACAATTGGACCACTTTCCATATGGCATGGAGCATTACTCAGTGGCTCTCTAAACCATCCATGAGCACATACAGGCTCCATTAGGGAAATTCTTCCATCTAATCAAACGTCTGGGTACTTTCTCCGAATACTGGCCAAGTGCCCGGAAGAAAGCAACAGGTGTCCCAAAGTGAACCCGTAGAGGTGAATCTGGTTACTCCTGATGGGGGGTCTCCCACCTCTTGCTCCCATAATTCATACCTGGCCATTTCTTTGTTCTAAAACACCTCTTCCATGAAAACTCTAATAATTGTAGAGTAAAACTTTAAATGTATATCACATTCAATCTACAGTATCTGAAACTCCAGTGTACTGACTTGAGGCATCCTTGTTGAGTAGCTATGTCCATCCCTGTAGACCCCCACATATTAAAGGTGTTTAAGTCACATACTTCTTAAGCACTGTACTTAGCTGTCCTTTCCTGACCCACAGTAGCAGATACTTAATACACAAAGTCGTTGGTGAAACATAAGCCCTTTTTTAAGAGCAGACTCACCCCTGATTGCAGGTGCCCCACAGGCTTCTCTCACAGGAAAAATAAACAAATTCTTCATGGTGCCACAGCAGAACATCCTGCAGCTTTCTTTCTCTCTAGCCAGGCCAAGGGATTGCCCCTGGACGCTGGCTTTTGGCTCTCCCCATCCCTGCAGGGATGGGCCCTGAACCAACTGGGAAGCGGTCTGTACCACTTCAAACGTATTCTTCTGTGTGCTTCTTATAGTGAGAACACACACCAAAACAAAACAAACCACTCTTTGTCAGAGCTGAGGGCTCTGAGGGCCTACCTACAGCAGAACACCTCCTCCCTCCACTAAGTCTCCTACTAGACTACTGAAGACTGACTTCCAAACCTCCCAATGTTCTATCTAACTCACTGCTGCAACATTCCAGTGTGGCTTATGCTGCTGAGAGAATTCTTTATGATGTCATCCCTCAGTCTCAGCTGAGACTGAGAACAGAGTGAGACAGTGTGAAGTCCATTTAACTGGAGTTTCACAAGCTGCCTTCCTTGCCTGCCACTAGATCTAACTGGGATTCTTGTAACCCAGGGTGTTAGGGGGTTTACACAAACAAGGTACAATATCCTGGTTATGACTGAACATTGCAGTAATGTAATGTTCAGTCATAAGTTTGCTCATTTTCAATATCTGGACTCCAAACTTTCAACATGCCCATTTTCCACACCACCTCATAAATGTGGCAGGTGTCATTTTTTAAATTCTGAACTAGATGTCTATTCACACTTGTGGTATGAAATGACATTTCAGCCAATACACTATAAATGTTACTTGTCATGTTTATACGGCAGTCATAAAATGACTATCTTGAAAATTTGGGGTCAACATTTAAAACAAAATGGATCTGTCAAGAGTGAATGTGTGAAGAGTGAATGTGTAAAGCTTGAATGTAGAAAAAGTGAATGTGTGAAGAGTGAATATATAGAGAGTGAATGTGTAAAGAGGGAATCTGTACTGAATATGTGAAGAGTGAATGTGTGAAGCATGAATGTGTACTGGATGTGTTAAAAGTAAATGCGTAAAGAGTAAATGTCTAAAGAGTGAATGTGCCAGGCTTTGTACTTCTGTAGGTGGACAGAGTCTTCCCATAGTACACGACCCATAGCGCCTGGCACATCGCACCTATTCATGCATCAATCACATCTTTAGCTTTCCTTGGGTCTGAAGCAGCTTCTTACTTTTTACAGCTGCATCAATACCATGGTTTTGTAGCCCTATGGGCCAGAGTTTGCTTAGCAGAGCGACATTTAAAATGGAGAATGGCAATTATGTACTGAGAGCTTCAGCCAACTTCTTCTCTGCAATTGCAGTGCAGAAAGAAGGAGTTTGGTAAAATCTGGACCTCCAGACCCAGACTGGACCAAAATGGCACCAACTGGGCCACCTGGATTAACCAGATGGGCTGTACTAGGCCCAACTTGCGCAGTCTAGCTGTTTCAGATGAACCAGTCAGTTCAAGTTTTACTATTTTGGTCCATGCATTCTCGATGGTCCAGATTTAATCCAGGATAAGGGTATGGGTGATATCCAGACCATCGGAGTGAACCTTTTACTGTTTTAGCCTGGTCCAAATCATGCAGTCTGGATGGATTTCACCCATACCCAAATTTGGCTTTGTAATTTGCAGTCAGTACCACTCAGTACTGAAAACACAGTACCTCCTAATTACTGACAGTGAAACTAACTGCTGTACCTTTTTGCTGGCACTACCATGCCACTCACACGACTTCTGCTGCTCACTAATATGGGAGGTACCGCAGCTGAAATTGCCACACACAGAATGGCTCTTTCATCGGGCAGTGTGGCATTATTTATTACGTTTGGAAGGCTGGTACAGACTGAAGCACTGACTCAATGTTCACACTCATCAGACAGTCTTCCTTCACAACATGGCTACCCTATCAATCACCTACCAGTCCCCTTGCTTACCAATAAGATATAGCACAGGGCATGATACAGATAGAAATGCAACCCAGGTGCCACATGATCACTTCTTCACTTTTCTTTCTTGATTGGCTTGAATGGTGAGGGCAAGCTGTCAATCAACCCTCCCCAGCTAGCCAGTCTACAGCTCAGCAGATCAGTCTTCTGTCACCCTTGACACATGGTAGCCCAAAACTTTGCCAAATGTGAAAAAGTGCATGCACAATGACAATATGAATTACAAGCTGCACTTGCTGGTGCCTAATAAGTTACATTTGTTGTCACCTAAAAAATCATGTTCCTGCCCCCAATGCATTTCAATGGGACAGCAGCAAAACACTTCCTGACTTTGACCACAGTAGGAACCAGTCAGCTATGCAGACCAGCCCTAAAAAGTGTTTGTCCAGCTCCATTTTTATTTCTGGGCAGAGTGTAAATCAGTTTTAGCAGGCACCTTAAGAGTTGTATTGCAACCCAATGGTGATGGTGGTGATGTGGGGTGGGGGTGGAACCTAATGGAACTAGTCTGTTGTGTCACACCATTCTTAAAAGGTATGCATAAGTGAAAAAAAAAATTATTATGGTTACCTCAATGGTGATAACGCAGTAGTTATAACATCCCCTTTAACCTTCACTGACTACTGTACCTCAGGCTTACATCATACATACTGTGGGGTGCAAGGACCTGGTATAGGTTTATAATCCCTATGGTTCTGCTGAAGTTATGTTGCTGCTGAGGATTCTTTTGGATGCCAGGACTGGCTCATTTCACAATATGCTGGCTCTGTGACATACTGCTATGTAAATTGCTTGGGTCCGGAGTCCTCCATTCTCACCAACACTGACTGGAGAGAAAGAGGAGCATGAGCCAGCGCAAAGTGAGCCACAATTCATGCTATAAGAAGGCTGCAGTGTTCATTTTTTATAAAAATGGTAGGGTTCTTGGGGGCAGTTGAACTGGGTGGCAGCGGTGAAAGGAGCAGACTGTCCATGCTCTGGTATCTGCACTGCCCAATGTTAAAAAGAGACAGAGAGACAGAAAAAGCAGAGAAAAAGAAACACAAAAAAACAGAGAAGAAGAGAAAAAGACAGGGATTGGGGGAAAAATGACCATCTACCATTGTTTTTACCCTACAGAGGAATGGGCTTAAAATTATTTGAGACAGTGATTTGCCCCTTATCCCAGAGACCTCCCCAGCTCCTTAAGAGAAAGGTGAAAAGAAGAGAGAGAGAGAGAGAGAGAGAACGATTGACCCAGATGGAGGAACAAAGAAAGAAAGACCCTGACAGAGATAAAAGAGAGAGAGAGAGAGAGAGAGAGAGAGAATGTTCTAAAGAAACAAACAAAATAAAAAACAGACAGAGCAAAAATGAGAGAGAGCAGCCGGGGGCTACAAATGCTGTCCATCAGCAACCCCATTTCTTTGCATATAAAGAGCTAAAGAGAGGAGGAAGAAAGGCAGACACAAGTTAAAAAAAAAGAGAGATACAGCAGAAGAGGTCACGGATAGTGCCAGTTAGCCCCCAGCCAAAGACAGAAAGAGAGAGAGACTGATAGTGGCAACCAGCCACCAAGGAAAGGAACCCAGCTGACAATTACCTGCACCTTCTTATTGCTGGAACATCTCAGAGCTATAAAGATCTGGAAAGACAGGTGGCAGAAGTGGAAAGTAAAGGGGTAGTCAAGGAGACAAAAATTGGAATAGGACCGGGAGCGAGTAGAGGTGAGAAGTCAAGAAGACATGTGAATACAGGCAGGCAAGAGCCCTGGGGCCCTAGGCACCCCCATTACAATTTTTTTAACCAGTATAGGTCACTGATGGCTAGCCTCACAGTGGTCAGACAGGCTGTAGCCCAAGTGTGCTCAAGGGTCAGAGCTAGGGGACAGTTTGGGAAGCCTTACAGTCAGATTTTTCCTTCTGAGGCAACAGTTCTGTAGGTGTCAAGTGTCTGCAGCTCCAGTGGTGCTCAGCTTCAGCAGCTCCAGTAGTTTCCAGTGTCAGCAGCTTCAGTGGTATCATGCTTCAGCTGCTCCAGTGGTTTCAAGAGCCAGCAGCTCCAGTAGCTTTCACCATTAACTTCAGTGGAGTCCAGCTTCAGCAACTCCAGACATGTTTAGCTTCAGCAGATCCTTGGTGTGCCCATCGACTTTATTCCAGACTGACTTTGCAGCACCTTGGACTACCTACATATGAGTACTCTCTCTCTCTCGCTTTGTTTGGACTGTAATTTGGGTGTTCTGGTAATGATGATGCCCCCTAGAATAAGCAAGGAAATGAGCAAATACCCGTCCCTCAAGAGTATCTCCCCCTATCTGTCTGTCTACTGTCATGGGTATTGCCCTCAGACTTAAATAGCAAGCGTAAATGTTCTGAGACCCTTTCTTAAAATAAGAGTGGCAATTTCTATTAACCATTATAGTAATTCAGTCTGCATGTTGATTGTTAAAGCTACAGAAATATTGCTTGGAGTATAAGAATATGTTCAAAGTGTTTCAGCCTTAGTAAAGCATTCCTTTAGCTTTAACTTTGTTCCCCCATTCCTAAATAAATCTCTACTGTAATGTATTGCATTATTGAGTCTTAGCTTCATTTTGTGTTCTATTTTCCTGTAAGGGTGGTTGGTGGCCACAACTCCAGGAATGGTAGTGTTCTGCTCCCCTGTGCTAGCACTGTACCCCTTAGGTTATGTCCCCATTATGGAATATCCTCCTCCTCCCATCTGCCCAGCTGCTCCACAAAGAAGAACGAGAAAAGGGATGAAAGTAGCTCTCTCTTGCTCAGCTGTTCCAAACAGTAGACAGACTGTACAATCCAGCCTGTCTATGAGTTTGTAAAGCCTTTTTGCAACTTGAGTGCTATGAGTTTGCTCACTTCTTTGCTGATAAGGTTGCCGACATTAGGCAGGAGATTCACCTATCACGCTGAATGGGGGTTACTGTTCATTGGAGCAAGGTTGCGACTCCGCTGTTTAGTTTGGTTGAGTTTGACCTACCGAAGATCATGGATATCATGTGGCTTCTCCAGGGTATGCAGCCGACTAGATGTAGTTTAGACCTGGGTCCTACTCACCTTTTAATGGGGTGTGTTGATGTGATCTGCCCAGTTCTAGTGGATTTAATCTGGTGTTCATTGGAGTCAGGGGGAGTTCCCCAACTCCCTGAAGGAGGCTGTAGTAGCCCTCCTTATCAAGAAGCCATCTCTTGACCCAGATTCTCCTGCAAACTACAGACCAATCTCTAACCTTCCCTTTATTGAGAAGGTTTTTTGAGAAAGCTGTGGTGCAACAGTTGAAGAATCATCTTACCATCCATGCTATCTATGATCCTCTCCAGTCTGGATTTCATAAGACATAGTACTGAGACTGCTCTAGTTAGGGTACACAATGATCTCCTGATGGCCAGAGACCAGAAGCACCGTTCCATCTTAATACTTCTTGATCTCTCATCAGCTTTTGACACCATGGACCATGGGGTGCTTCCTGATTGCCTGCAGGTCATCTGTGGCCTGTTTGGTACAGTTCTCAGATGGTTCCATTCTTTCCTCACTGGCAGGTTGCAAAGGGTAGTATCGGGGAATTTTTCCTCTGACTCATTCTGTCTGCCTTGTGGGGTTCCAGAGGGTTCAGTTATGTCTCCTGTGTTGTTCTCGGTGTATATGCTACCATTAGGAGACATTGTGAGATGGTATGGGCTGAGTTTCTACTGTTATGCAGATGATACTCAGCTGTACCTGTCTTTTGTGCCCAACCAGGACAGTGCGCGCTCAGACTTTTCCAACTGTCTCGCTGAAATCCAAGACTGGATGAATTCCAGTTGGTTAAAGTTAAACTCTGTCAAGATGTAGGTGTTAGTGGTGGAACCGGGTAGCCTGATAGAGTGGTCGGCCATTGGGTAGCTGGCTGGGCTTTGGCTTGGGGGCTCTTATCTGTTGACCTTTGAATGGGTGCAGAATCTCGGGGGTGATACTTGATGATGGGCTGACACTTCATTCATGGGTGTTAGCTGTGATCAAGTCCTCATTTTACCACCTTAGGAACATCACCCGGATTAAGCACCTTGTTCTGTCTGGCGATCTTCCAACCCTGGTCCACGCTTTTGTGACCTTGTGCCTTGACTACGGTAACTCCTTGTACCTGGGCTTCCTGGGATTGATATACATTGCTTGCAGCTAGTGCAGAATGCTGCGGCCAGGTTATTGTCAGGGTCAACTCGATCCAGCCATATTTCTCCTGTGCTGTGCTCTCTGTCCTGGCTGTCGGTTCAGTGGTGGAGCACTTTTAAAGTTGGTTTACTGACTTTCAGAGCCCTACACGGTTTGGGTCCGAGTTACTTGCAAGAACTTCTGAGTCCCTACTGCACCTCTGATGACTCCGCTCAACTGATGAGGGATTGCTAGAGATTCCCAGGGTGTGTCTGAAGACCTCAGGAGCACGTGCTTTCGCTTATGCTGCCCCCACCCGGTGGAATTCTCTACCTCATCGGATATGAGAGTGCCAGAAAGTGGAGAGCTTTAAAACTGCTTTAAAAACCTGTATTTATTTGTTTGGTTTTCCTGATTTCTGATTTGGATAATTCACTTTGTATATCATAAGAATATTTTAGTAAGCTTTTATATTTTTATTTTTCATATAAATATTTTAGAGCTTGCTGTGTGATGTGTGTGTACAGCACTTTAATATTTGTGAATTGCGCTTAACAAATACAATTATTACTATTTGAGTCCCCCCAGGAGTGTCCTTCGTGTCATCCGCAGAGGCAGACCTCCCTTCTAGCTACTCTGCTACATCGCTAATGAAGACATTAAAGAAGAACAACCCCAGTATTGACCCCTGAGGTAATCTGCTGGGCATTCTCCCCTTCTTGGAGCAAACTCCATTTATCTTCACCCTCTGCTTCCGATCCCCTAACTAGTGTCTTACCCAGGTTACCTCCTTATTCTCCACCCCCATGCTACCCATTGTTTACCAGCCTCCTACATGTAACAGTGTCATAGGCCTTGCTGAATTCCAGGTAGGCCATATCCACCACACCTCTCTGATCCAACACCTTGGTTACCCAGTCAAAAAAATCTGTTAGATTTGTTTGGCATGACCTCCCCTCTGTGAAGTCATGCTGCCTTGGGTCCTGCAGTTCAATGGATTTCCGGTGTTCCACAATTCTTTTCTTTAATAGTGTTTCCATCAATTTCCCTACTACAGAAGTCAGGTTGACAGGCCTATAATTTCCCACCTCCTCCTTACTACAGCTTTTGTGAGGTGGGACTATGTCTGTTGTTCTCCAGTCCTCTGGGACCATGCAGGTCTTCAGTGAACTGTTAAACAAGTCTACCAGGGGTGCAGCTAGCACCTTCCTGAGTTCCTTCAGCACTCTTGGATGTATCACGTCTGGCCCCATAGCTTTGCCCACCCTAAGATTAGTGAGTGCTTTCCTGACCCTCTCCTCAGAAAAGAGACTGGTGTCCACTTCCCTCCCCTCCAAGCTCTTGGTGCTTATTTTTGGTCCCTCCCCTTCCCCTTCTACTGTGAACACTGAGCAGAAGTATTTGTTTAAGATGTTTTCCTTTTTTTGAGTCTTCTCTATAAAGCACCCCCCTTATTTTAACCATACAATTCCTCCCTTTGTTTTCCTTTTCTCATCTACATAACTGTAAACTGTTTTATCTGCTTTTAACACTGTCTGGACTATTCTTTCCCCAACTTGCACCTTTGCACTCTTTATTGCTTTGCCTGACTCCCTCCACTTCCCCAAATACACTTCCCTGTTCTCCTCTCTCTGGGTTCCCTTATACCTTCTGAATGGCACTGTTTTTGCTCTTACCTTTTCTGCCACTTCTCTTCAGAACCATAAAGGTCTTTTCCTCCTTCTACTTTTCCTTACTTGCTTGATGTACAGGTTTGTTGACTTTACTATGCCCTTTTTTAATCTGGTCCATTTGCCCTCCACCCCGCTCAGGACTCCCCCCCCCCCGCCAGGTCATCTCAGAGGTATTCCACCATCTTTGTAAAGTCATCCCCTCTGAAATCCAGGACCCTTGTCTTTGTGTGGTTAGATTCTGCTTCCGTTCTTATGTTAAACCACACTGTGCGATGGTCACTGGTCCCCAGATGACTTTCCATCCTGTTGTGCTCAATACTGTTCCCATTGGTAAGCACCAGGTCCAGTATTGTCCCACCCTGAGTGAATTCACTGACAGTGCCCCCTACAGGGAATCCAGGATGTCTCTATATCTAGCTGATGCTGCAGCAGGGAGGCTCCAGTCTATGTCTGGCAGATTAAAGTCCCCCACCAGCACCACCGTCCCCATCTTAGCCATTTTGCCTATGTCTTCCTACATTTCTTTGTCTAACTCCTCCCCCTGTGTTGGAGGCCCGTGTGCCACTTTTATCTAAATGGTGGCTCTGTTTCCTGACTCAAGGTTGAGCCACAGTACCTCGAACACTCCCCCGAATTCCCTTTACCTCCATCGCTTTTATGTTTTCCTTAACATAAAGCACCACTCCCCCACCCTTCCTTCATACTCTGTCTCTTTCAAACATCATGCAGCCAGGTATGACCATTTCCCAGTCATGGTTGTCAGTGCACCATGATTCAGTGATGGCCACAATAGCCAGGTCTGCCTCAGCCATGGTCGCCTCCAGGTCAGGTAACTTATTTCCCAGATTTCTAGCACATGTGGCTGTCCAGACAATCACCTTATATCAGGTATCTCAAAACTATTCATCAGCTTTCCTGCTGTTAGAGATAAATTCATGTTCAGGCACAGGTCCTTCTGCTTACTTTAATCCAGGTAAGTGAGACTGACTATGCAGCTAATCTGACTCTTGGTGTTTCAGGAGGGCTTATACAGCCCTCACACTTATGGGAAAGTCCCTCCCATAACATCCAATTAGTTCTAGAATGGTCCCTAAATAGGGAAACTCCTCCTCTAGTACATAATGAGGTTTCATTATTGGAAGTCCATCTATAGAAAATCCCCTTCCTGAGGTCTTGCTAACAGGTCAGTACCTTATTTTCCATATATGCAAATAGTGCAAACATTTATTGTATTTATATATGTGGGCCCAGATATTCAAACTGCACCCAAAAAGTGTGCTATAGCAGGAGCAAGCGCAAGTCTATTGCGCCCATGCGCAAGAGATGCGATATTCAAAAATGGAGCAGGCCAAACTGCGCCTACAGCAGATGACTGAATATCGCACTACTGTGCCATAGCGCAACTAGGCAGGGGAAGCTGAGCAGATCTGATGCGCCATAGTGCAACAAGGGATCTTCAGCTGAGCAGTCCAGAAGCACCATAATGCAACCAGGGATGCCCCTCAGCAGCAGAGCAATGTAATTACACAACCAGGGAAGTAGGGGCCCACCACCCATGCCACAGATGGGCACAGGAACACACAGGAGAACAGACATTGTCCCCCCACACCCCATGCACTGCACAACTGGGGAGGGCTGGACTAACCACTGGCCCATGGGGACAAGCAAACAACCCACAGCCGGGCCACGGTGCCCCATCACACCTACCAGCAAGCTGTGACTGGCACACAAGGAGGGCTGACCACCCCATGCCACACCATCCCCCCCAATGCAGAACACACCCTGCACCATGACCCACAGATACCCCCCCATGAGCAGTGACCACCACTGCAGGAAATCCCATGCATGCCACCACCCCCACTGTGACACTGCAACCCTGTGCACCACAGAACCATGCAAGCCAGCCTCACCATGAGCACCCATCAGTGGGTGGCAGCACACAGCAAAGCAACAACGGCAGACACAGTGCCACCATGCACAGTCCCCCTGAGGTACTGCTGAGAGACCAACCATGCATTGGTACATGAGGTACCCCACACGGGACAGGGCATGCCCCGAACACCACCCCCAGTGGTACAGCACCCTGCACAGTATTCCAATGACACACCCCAACCCACCACTGGCCACAACATCCAGCACAGACACCCACAGTGGTGCGTGGAAGCATGCACCACACCGGATGCCACACAGTTTATGGACAGACACCCACCTATACCCAAGGGCACAACAACACAGGGACGCAGTGGTGGGGCAACCAAGCCCACATTGTGGGCCTATGTAAACTGAGTACACACAACCTGCAGTCCTCCATGGTACTGGAGTGCCAGCCACCCTGCGCAGGCACTGTGGATGCATACACCACCATCAGTCACTCGGAGCACAAGTCACAGACAGTGGGGCACATCCTGTGCAACACACTCAAGGCACAGCATGGAGGTGGGACAACAACTGTGGTGCCCACAGTGCCACCCGAGGCAGGCATGCACCACACCAGTGACAGGAGGCAACCCAGCAATGTGACAGGTACAGTGGCTGCTCTGCAGAAACTGCCACCACTGACATGCCAGAGGACTGTGCAGGTCACAGACATGCATGTGTGTCAGCTGCATAGGCCATGGACGGGCTGATGGGTGTGCCATGGACACAGAGCATGCACCATGGACCACTGCACACAGTCATCCAGTGCACATGGAACAACACACACACCACAGACACTGACTGATAGCTACCCCTACACCATAGTCACCTCCACACGGACACACACACACACACACACACACACATTGACCGCACCACCCCTGATGCCATGCACACCACTGCAGCTGAGCACCTATAGCCTGCTGCAAATCAGAGACCACCATAGTATTCATATCAAAATTAAATGTATTGAAAAAATATATAACAATCAACTATATACAATATAACATATGAACTATATACAAGGTTGGAGGGCCACAAACAAGGTGGAGGTGGGTAGAGGGCAGGGGTGGACAAATGGGATAGGGAAAGAGGGGTGTGAGCATGGGTCCAGGGGGGTAGAGGAATACTGGGACCAATCTATCCCTAGCGGGAGTGCCTCTCCCCGCTCTGGCTCCTGTGCCTCCTCAGTTCCCCGGTTTCATCTATGCATCACAGGATGTCCAGCGATGCCCTTGCCACCAACAAAATCTCCCGCAGTGCCTCCTGGATCTCACAAAGCTGGTGGATACCTAGGACAAGGGAGCACAGTCAATAGGTGTGAATGCACAACCCCATACAGCCCACCCACTGTGCATGGCATATGGCCATGGGACATACCTCTGTGATGGTGTGTGACCACCCGCAGTGATCACGTCCACAGGACCTGCCCACCCAGGTGCATAGAGCCATGCAGAATGCTGCACACACCCGCTGGTCGAGTCACGCACAGCACTACTGTGGCCGTTTAGTGACATGGCTATGTGGTGCAAAGGCAGTGGCACAACCATGTACCTGGTGGATGCATGGACCACCACTGATGCACTGCCAGACATGCATTACCACTGGACAGTGTTGACTGTAGCAAGTCGCATGCATGGCAGTGGTGTTGATGGATGGTGGCCATGCCCGCTGCCCTCTCTGTCACACAGTATGCAACAGCAATCATGGATGAATGGCACTCACCTTCATCGGGCCGGTCAGGTAGGCGTGAGGGCCCTCACCCCGCCTGGCTGCACCACTCTCTTCCCCCCCACCGCTCTTCCCGTGCATGGCGGCATTCCTCTGGGCCTGTGGGGAAAACATGAAGAGAGGAACATCAGTACAATCCCATAGCAAAGTCCCCCTGCCCCCAGTTGTGTACCCTCCCACCCAGCCAGATCCACCCACCCCACACCCTGTGAACACCACCACAGCCAACACCGGATGATCCCTTCCCTATGTGCTGGAGACATACAACACTGTTACCCATATGGACAATAAAAGTGTGTTGACAGAACCCCTACCTTGCTGTGGCACCGTACCCCTCCTGGCATGTGCCCGCAGGTGTGCCAGTAGCTCCAGCTCCCTCCTCCGCAGGTCCCCGTATCGGTGCCTGCACTTTTCTGCACTTCTCCCCCATCCAGTGGCCTCTTCAAGGGCAGTGGCCACCTCCTGCCACACCTGGGTCCTGGCCCTGTCCAGGGGCACCTTCTCGAACAGAGGCCCATGGTGTGGCTCCACAATGGCCACTAGGTTGGGCAATTCAATAGCAGACCACTGGGCTGCCCTTCTGCGTGCCATTCTCTGTGTTCTAGTTGGCAATATCGTGCTCTGCAGCGCAGCTTCCCATGTGCAGATGCTGCATGGTACAGCACTGCCATTCCCTGTCGCACTGTCACTGAACAGCACGATAGAGGTGCACCCATGGCGCCTAGGGGGCAAAGGTCAGGCACAGGGTCAAGGATCTCTGGCGCATGAACACGCACAGCGCCATTGGAACGCAATATGTGTAGTGCGATTGGCTGCCTGTGTGCCAGCGCCATAGTGGCCTACCGCACAGTTAGCCCATTGTGCTTATGATGGCCCAGTGCCACAGCGCCATGTAGTGACCATCACTATAGCGCCACTGGCACAATGGTGGCCATGCCGTGCATTGCCTACCATGCACAGCACATCATCAGCGCAGCAGACACCTGTGTCAGCAACACGGGCATGCGCAGTGAGGTGTGTACTACGCATGTCACAGAACTGCGCCATTGGCTCAGCATGTTCAACACAATTGTGCAAAGTGCAACAGTGTGATATTCAGCTGTCATATGCAAATCATCTAATCAGCCATTCAATGGTGCAGCACTGCAATTTGCATCTACTTAAAGTTGCTCCTCACCTCATTTGCATGGGTTGCGCTATAAAAGTGTGACAGTGGCCATAGTCGGTTACTGCAGTCTATTGGTGAGTTGCATGCTGTTTGGGAGTGTGGACTGTGGATTTAGGGACATGCATGGGACTGCACAGTCACAGGTAACAACTGCCAGTCTTACAGGCTACATAATGATCGAGCAGGTTGTTGGAGAGGAGGAACACAGTGGTGGGAGGAGAAGGAGGCCTAACTTTACAAAGGCCGAAACCGAGGCCCTGTTCAAGGCCTACCTGAATCAGGACCCACTTCTCAGTGGAAGGCAGGGAACATCTCAAGCCCATGCTGCTGCATGGGAGGAGGTGGACGTGCTGTGAACCTGCATGACAGCCACCAGTGCTCCGTGCAGGAGTGTAAGAAAAAGATGGGCATGGACAGGAGGAGGATAAAGTAGAAGGTGGCTGCCATCAGGGCAGCATGTGCTGCAACAGGTGGGGAACAGCCAGGCGGTAAGTGACCCACAGGAGGAGGCTTGCTGGAAGCATGCGGCGCAGTGCTATTGGGGGTGTTCTGGGTGGTGGCTTCCAGACGGGTGGTGGCCCATCACTGCATGGTAAGTCATGGTCTGTCAATGGGGGGACAGGGTAGGTCACATGCAGTAACATGACTTTGCTTTCCCTTACAGATCCTGAGCATCTGCATGGGTCAGCGGTGGTGGGCCTGTCCACTGAGGACAGTCAGCTGGAGTTGGAGGAAGGCCCATCCACCTCCACAGGTATACATGGAGCATTGCGACAGTGGGGCCGCCTGGCTGTCCACACTGATGTTGTTGTAACAGGTGTGGAGGAAGCCCTTCCTGTGTCCCAGCATGCTGGCATCCATGGATGCCAGCATGCTGTGACTGTGGCCAGTGCAGAGTCCATCACCGTGATGATGACGCTACCATCATGGGCAGTGACACCTGTGTGCCATGGGATGGCCACACAGCAGGGCAATTCACGCCCATGGCTGTGGGTGGTGCTGCCGTGGAGGCCTGCATGTCAGCACAGTCCCAGCCTGTGCCTGTCAGCACCAGTGGGGCAGCACTGGTGTCTGTTCAGGACAGTGGGACTGTTGCGGCCACTACCGTGGCACCACTGAGCCCTGGGGAGTGGCAGCCGGAGGGGCAGCATCAGCAGTTGGCCAATGGGCTTGGGAGTACAGGGTTCAGCAGCGGCATCTGTACACCACCTGTGGACATGCCTAGACCTGGTGCTGATCATCGGGGTCATGCACACCCTGAGGGACTGGATGCTGAGGAGGAAGATGACCTCTTGGATGAGCACACCTGCCTACTGCAAGCATCAGTCCAGCAGCAGATATGGCTTGCGACATCCATGGATGCACTGTGTGTGGCTCTGGAGTGGGCAGAGGAGCGTCGTAGCAGGGACACTGCTCTGATCCTGGCAGGGATGGACCATTTGCAGGAGGATGTGACCGCTGCCATTGATAGGCATGCACAGGCATTCACTGCTATCATGGCCACAATGGGCACACAGTCAGGTGCCCATGCAGTACACAATTGACCCCCGTTCCCGGTGTCGTGTGACTCCCACCCTGTCAACACTGGGTTCAGCTGTGGGCATCCCGAGCACCCCTGAGCAGGCATGTTTGGTGCGTTGCAGACCCCGCCGAGCAAGGCCCTGTTCACATGGCGGAACCCCTGGGGACCATCGGTGCCACCCTCACGAGGCCAGTGGTCAGCCTGTCAGTGCTGGCAGGTCTCAGTGGGGCTGCCCACGCATCCATGGTGGCTGAGCCACTGTGTCATGTGACTGACCTGTTTCCCAGTGCAGCTGCTGTATGGTGCTGCCTTGTGTGCATTGTGTGTTTCAGTGGGCAGTGCACAGGTGGGTACCCGGCACTGCAAGTGGACACACAGTCCACCTACACACCCTCCCGGCTGCTGTCCACAGTTGCGTGTGCATGATGATGCTTGCATTGCACTGTACACCAATGTGCAATGGTGCTCAGCACCTGACACACGCACATGGTCAGGCAGTGGGCATGGTTGCCTGTGGACATGTGTTCTTCTAGGGTTGGCGTTCTGGGTTGGTGTGCCTCCTGCCCTCTGTGCACGTTTGGTGTGTTGTGTGTGTGTGTGCATGTGTGTGTCCATTCACATGGCATGTTAATCCTCACCCATCCCTGGTTGTGTGTGTGCTCTGTGTCCTGCCACTACCCTTGAGAGCATGCACCCCTGGTGTGTGTTCATGCGTGTTTTTGGGTTGTGCCTTAGCCACTGGTGGTTGCACATGGCCCCATGACTTACCTGGGTTGGCTGAAGTGCTGCTCTGTGATAGTGTCCCGGTGCAGCTGTGCAAGCTGGATCAGTCGGGGGTCCCGTCGGCCAAGCGGTGGCTGCCCATCACCATCATCACCGGCATCCTCATCGTCCCATCGCTGTCCCCCTCTTCGACCTGTACGGCTGTCCCACATCATTGGCCATGTCGTGCAGGATGCAACAGGCCAGGAATAGCCCACAGGCCTTTGAGAGGCTGTACTATAGGGCACCACCAGAGGTGTCCAGACAACGCAAACATGCCTTCAGCATCCTGAACACCCGCTCGATGACATTACATCTGGTGGCATGTGCCTCATTGTAGTGTTGCTGTGATGGGATCGCGGGCCGCCGGTAGGGTGTGAGTAGCCAGGGACAGAGTGGGTATCCCCTGTCACCTGTGCATAGAGGGCGGAGGTTAGTTTGGTGATCAGCATTGCCCTGCCCCAGGCCATGTAGGCCACTACCCATGTCACCTCTGGCCATGCCCCGCCAGGACCTATGATTGTCCATGTGGTTTGCATACTCACCCACTAGGTGTCCAGTGGGGATGTCCCCACTCTCGAATCTGTGGCACAGTGCCAACTGGTGCCAGATGAACGAATTGTGTTCTCCCCCAGGGTGCGTGGCACAGACATTGATTATGCGCCCCCTGAATCCCACACCACCTGGCTGTTGATGCTTGCATAGCCTCTTTGGCGATTGATGTATGCAGCCCCCAGGGCCAGGTGGTAGCGATGGGCCACATGAGTGCAGATCATTGCCCCTAGCATGCCAGGCATACGTGCTACCCCTGTGGAACTCCTCTATGTTTGCTGTGTGCTCCGCCACTGTGTTGGGGAAATGGATGTAATTCAGCATGTGGGCAGCAGTGTGCTGAGGAATTGGGTGAGGTGGCATGATGTGGCTGACTGGCTATGCCTGTAGTGTCCCTCAGTTGGTCTCTGGAAGGTATCCGTGGTGAGCAAGCTACATGCAGGCTGTTATCTCAGTCTCCACTGACAGGGCATGGCTCCGTCGTGTGGATGCCTGCATCACATCACTGCACAGCTCACAGAGCTGCTTCAGAATTGCCCTATTTAGGTGGTACCAGCCCATAATCTCAGTATCAGTGTACAGTTCAAAGCTGGTGTGGGCTTGGTACTGCCTGTTGGTGGCATACCACCGATGGGCCCTTCCACGGCCATGCCCCCCTGCCACCCACCTTCTCACCCGCCTCATAACGGCCTCCATCTGGAAGGTGGCACTGACCATGTCCCTGGCTTGTGTTCACCCCCTGGCAGCTGTTGCTGTATCCCCCCCGCTGTCCTGGCTGCTACTTCCCCTGCACCAGGAACACCTGCCTGTGCTGGCCTCTGTGCTGTGTGGCACTTCCCCCTTCTGCAATAGCTGTGGCTCCCCACACTTTCCCTGTGCCTGGGTGTTCAGAGTGCCCTTTCCCTGGCCTGCCCTGTTTGTCCCTCCTGCCCTGTCTGTCTGCCTATGGTTCTGACTCATGTGGCTTCCCTGTAGCGTTCCTGTGCCTCTCCCTTGCTCCTTTTTATTTTGGCTCATTTCCGCTATGGCGCAACTTCCGCTTGCTCCCCTATTGCGCATGGCGTAAGTCGTTGAATTTCACACTGCAGCATTCAGTTGAGCATGCCTTCATTATCATTGCACTGTTGCTCAGCATGATTTCGGGGGCACAACTGCCTCCTGCTGAATATCGCAGAATGGTGCAGTTTTGGACTTGCACAGGCGCAACCCTATTTCGCATGGCTCAACTCTTTTGAATATCTGGGCCATGCTGTATTGTTATAGTACATGGACACTAGCCCTTTAATTTATGTCTCTGGGCTCTATACATAATGGGGCTCCTTTAGAGACCTGCAGCATCTCTTTATTCTTTGATTTGCTTTCTTCTTTATTGCGTTGTGTTTATTTTACAGCCCTTTCCTTATTCTGATGGCTACTCTATCTGTAAAACATTTCCATACATAGGGATGTTCCTGTCCCTTTACATCAGTTGATTTCTATGTTGCAGCAGAGCAGCAGACTGCCAAAATAATCACTATGTAGCCACTCTGCTATTGGGCTCTGCACAGATTGGTAAGCCCCTTTTTATTTCTTTTTATGCTAGGCAGCTTTTATATCTGGGGCAGCATAGTCCCTTTTTGTTTTCAAGCACTCGTTTTAGAGAGCACACTGTTTCGTTTGGGATGCAGAGTGACTGAAAGGGAAAGTAAAAGTTTGCCACTCGGTCTTAGCAGTTCCTGCCTCGATGCAGGATTTCTTTGGCAGCTATTTAACAATAGAGCAGCAAAATAATACAAATAATAGAGACATAATGCTGCTCTGTAACACTCATATTCCAGCTATCCAGGTGGACATCTTTTTTACTTAAATGGCATTTCAAACTTCTCTTTATTCATTTATTTCTCTGACACCTTAAACTCAGTGCTCCTGCACCATATATACATAGAATGGCATAGGCACCTTAAGTTATAAACTGAATTAAGCACTGCAGCACTTTAAACTCATTATATGCACAAAATGCACTTTATTTATTCATTCTATGCACTTTATTTCGAAACAAATGCACTTCATTTAACCAGCACCTTATATACCTAAAGGCACTTTATATCTTTTGGCATTAAATGCCATACAGATAAATGCACCTTATTTTATTCTTGCCATCTGGCCTTAGCCTGGTGCATTATTTGGGGGGAGTTCTTGGTGAGGGATGGAAATATGAAAATTAGTAATATAAGTAGCAGGGAAAAAGTTTAGTGAGAGATAGAAAAGGCTGACATAGGTGGGCAACCTACGCCAGGGGCTGAAAAAGGTAAAGTATAGCATAGGGAGGTACTGTTGTGCAACAAATTACAGTAGAAAAAAGAAGAAGCTAGGAAAGGCATCCCTCCACTGGGGTTGTCAGACTGGCAGAACACAGTTTTGTCACACTCCTCCCTCTTTAAGATAAAAAACAGTAACTCTTACAACAACTGGTTTTAGCAACAAACCCCCCAGAATGTACATTCCATACTGATGGAGGTTTGGATTGTAACTTCCACTCACCCATGCTTTAGAAGCTCCACCCCAGGGTCCCTTTAAACAATAAACAAATTATAGTACAGTCTTTACTGTACTCACTGTAATACTTCATTACCCTGGGGCTTAAAATACATTGCACTATTACCATCATAGTACATCAGTATAACAATTCCATATACTGTATACAAGCATACTCATGTTTTATTGTCTTTCATGATATCTGTCCCATGTAGTGACAAAAAAATCAGCATTTTGTGTTGCCTTCCTGACCTATGTTTTACCACAAAAACTATAAGGTTGCAATGTCAGGTACCACTGCATGATGTGGGCATTTTGATCTGTCATTTGATTCATCTACACAAGTGGATTATGATCTGCAAGGAGAGTAAACTCAGCACCTCACAAATAAAAGCGCAATGTTTCAATTGCCCACTTGATGGCTAGGCATTCTTTTTTGATTGTGGCATACTTTTGCTCCCTATCATGCAGTTTCCTGCTGATATAAATGATAGGGTGCCCCTCTCCTTGAATGGCCTGACTCAGAACTGCTCCTATCCCTGCCTCAGAAGCATCCATGTGCACTTCAAAAGGGAGACCAAAATCAGGGCACTTCAATACAGGTGAGACACACAAGGCTGCCTTTATAGCTCTAAAAGCCTCATCACACTTAGGACTCCATTTTATTAGGTTACTACACCTTTTCTTTGTCAGGTCTGTTAATGGTGTGGCTATAGAGGCAAAAGTAGCTAAACCGGCGATAATATCCAGCCAGGCCTAGGAATGACCTGACATGTTTTTTGGTCTTTGGCACAGGACTGTTAACTACTGCCTCTACTTTCTCTATTTCTGGCCACACACACCCATTACCCAAAAGAAATCCAAAGTATCTGGTTTCTGACATAGCCAGTGCACATTTTGCTGGGTTTATAGTGAGTCCAGCTTTCTGGATGGAACACAACACAGCGGTCAACTGTGAGATGTGTGTCGACCAATCTGGACTATAGATGACAACGACTTCCAGATAGGTGTCACAGTAGGCAGTGTCTAGGGTCAGGATCTGACCCATAAGTCTCTGGAATGCTGTAGGGGCTCTGTGTAGGCCAAAGGGCATGGTAGTGAACTGGTATAATCCAAGTGGTGTGCTGAATGGTGTTTTCTCCCTAGACTCAGGGGATAAGGGAATTTGCCAGTATCCTTTAATTAGATCCAGTGTACTAATGTATCTAGCATTGCCGATGCTGTTTATGATATCATCTACCCTGGGCATGAGGTATTCATCAAAGTGTGATACATTATTGACCTTCCTGAAATCCAGGCAAAGTCTGATGCCACCCTCCTTTTTAGGAACCTCCACTATGGGAGATAACCAAGCACCATAGGTGCGGGAAGTAGGGGTGCTGGGGGTGCAGTAGCACCCCCTGGAATATTGAGAGCCAAATAAATCACAAAATCACAGCTGCTTCTGCCTAAAAACATTTTGTTTTTTTTTAACATAAATTCCAGCAGAGGGTGCCCGCACCTGCCATCCGCAGCATTGCAGGGGGAGGTGAGGTCACATGATGTGCCAGCAGGCTAAGGACTTAGGTCAGGTGGTAGGCTTGCACTGTTTGTGCATCTGTAGGAAGGGGGGAATTAGGCACCACTTCCTTTATGGCACGTAGTGTGTGACTGTCGTTGGAGTGAGAAGTTGTGTTGTATCCCCCGCCAGAGCCAACTTAGAGAGATGGAGAGAGCTGTGAGCGGCAGCTGCTGGCAAGTGTAGTAGTGAGCACTGAGCAGTTAGAGGAGGACTGTCGGGTGGCCAGGTATAAATCCGCCCAGATCAAATTAAAATATATATTTTTAATTTTTTTACTCACGACGTGAAGCTCACTGACTGAGCTGACACCCTACCACCATGCATCCAATGTCGTTTTCTTAATTTTCACAGTGTCTATTCCCTATGGTTCAGCAAAGTACAAATGAGAGAATGAAACATCCTTTTTTTTTTTTTTACTCGCGATGACGTGGCGTGATGCTCACTGACTGAGCTGACTCCCGGTGACAGAACCCGACCACCACACCACATATCATGTGACCCATCCGATTGTCGTCGC
This sequence comes from Neoceratodus forsteri, assembly GCA_016271365.2. Lineage (NCBI taxonomy): Eukaryota > Metazoa > Chordata > Ceratodontiformes > Ceratodontidae > Neoceratodus > Neoceratodus forsteri. The sequence continues at coordinate 393,488,476 of CM028135.1, read as the reverse complement.
CAACAACAGTTTCTTAATTTCCACAGTAAAATGACAGCTGTCTAGTGTTCAGTATGCTTTGGCAGCTCATACCTGCAAAGTACAAATGCAGTCAGTGCAAATAGAAGAACAGAGGCAGGCTGGCGACTGCCTGAGGCACTGACTGCACTTAACTGTTGTGCATGTACTTTTCTCCCTGTACCCCTCCCCTCTGAGTTGCACCAGGCAATGAGATTTGGTTCAGAGTGTCCTTCCCAGTAGTTAACAATTTTCAACAAAAATATAATTATTTTCCTAAAATATGAAATTTTGGTCTTTGGTCATGTCCCTAATCCCTATTTCTTCTATGTTATCTAGTAGGTGCAAGTCCCTTTATAATGATTTTTGTTGTCACTGCTTGTCAGTTTGTGGGGGTAGAAGATGCAACTATCATAGGGTGGGTGTATGGTCTGGTCTGGACCAGGGCAAAGAGGGTAATCCTCACTCTGTACATGGCCTGCCCTTGGTTAGAACACAGCTAAGAGGTACTGCCTCCTGTTCTGGTCACTGCCACAGAAAAAGGACATCGACAAGAGCAAGTAGGGGCCAGGGCTAGCACAGGGCCACCAAGCTGATTGTGGTAAGCACTACAAGGAGAGATTGGAAATACTTTCATAATTTAACCCAGAGACAAAAGGGCAAAGGCCCATACTCAAACTGGATGAAATCCCTGCTGTGCAGCAGGAGGGCAGAGCCTTTCTATTACTACAATACTGCTACAATTTTATATGCTTCCAAGGGACTTTATGATATAAAGTATAACAGTTACTGCTGACACTGACACTGAGTCTGAGTGAGATACAGCTGCAAGAGCCTAGGACATATCAAAATACCGATTTAGTTAATCTGTTCTGACCACCTCTGGGACTTTCTAATTGAGAGGATTAAAGTGGCTCTCCACACGCACAGGAACCATGCCTGACATAACTTTTCTTTTAAGTTGCGGTTTAATTACAAGATAAAACTGGTGACACTGTTCCCCCAGACACTGAGGTTTAATGCTGTGAGGTACTGCAGCCCCTGGTACCTTCTGCTGATTATGTTGAATGCTTCTAATGAATATCACCTGTTTTGTGAAATGCGATTATATTTCTTACTGCTGTGTTTCAGCATATATTCTATTTTTTAAACAGCGGGGCAGAGCGGGAGTGGGGTGGGAATGTAATGTGATGCAGGCTTTGCAATAAGATCACCCACCGGGAAATGTAAGGTAGTGCGGTTGAGTAGAACTGGGGTTTAGGATAATAGTGTGTTTAAAGTTAAACTATTTCGTTGATTGCGGATATTGGAGATTATGGTTAGTTGGACTAAGTTTTCTTTTTACTGGGATATTAAGTTTAAAGGGGGGGAAAGATCCAAATGTTGTTAGGGTAAATATTGCTGAAAAAGGTGTCAGGGTCATTATTACAGTGACACATATGTCATGAGTGGCCCTTATAAGTTCATCAGTTGGAATGTGAAGGGTACCCTAGATCATTGTAAAAGGCAAGTTATAATCCAACACCTCCAGCATTTGAATGCAGGGATTGCCTACATACAAGAGACTCACCTCCGAAGGGAGGATGTCAGTTTGTTCCACAGAGCCTGGGTAGGGCAGGTATACAGGGCAGGGAAATCCACTAGCAGTGGTGGAGTGGTAATCTTAATTGACAAAAAAATTCCCTTTACATTGGAAAGAGAACCATGGGATCCTGATGGGTGTTATGTTATGCTTTATGGCCTGTTAGAAACGCAACAAGTTATACTGGGAGTGGCATATTGTCCAAACATAGACTCTCCTCATTTCTTTACACGACTTATAGGGCTGGTGGCTAGAAACCCTCCCCAAATTGACTATTTTAGGGGGGGACTGGAATATCACCCCCCACCCACACATGGATAGATCAGATTCTCATAGACGAGGACTATCTCCAGCGCAAAGGGCCCTACATAAACTCATGAAGGGAGTTGATCTCATAGACGTGTGGTGGGTTTTCAACCCCGAAGATCACCAGTACACTTTTTTTTCATTCCCTCACAAAACATTATCTAGAATCGACTTCCTTCTCATGAGCTCATGTTCCCTTCCGGGAGTTATTAGCTCTAATATACATGCCAGGGTAATTTCTGACCACTCGCCAGTTTCTCTATTACTCCTTATAGGGCCGGGAATTAGGAGGGATGCCCTGTGGTGGCTGAACACTCAGCTGCTACAAAGGCATAACTCTTTACAACAGATCAAAGATTTTGTTTCAAATTTTATAGAGCTTAACAGGGATTCAGTGAGTAGAGTGGATATGGTTTGGGCAGCTCTAAAATGTGCCTGAAAGAGGGGAATGCATTCACTTGGCTGCCACTAAATATCGACAGTCTAAGCAACAATTGGATTCCTTACTTCACTCAATTAATCAATTGGAACACATACTTAACCGGCATTCCCTGGATGAGGACTGGGTCAAACTGCATGGCTTGCAAGCCCAATATCTCAACTTAATGTCTCAGAAAGCTGAGCTTTCACTGAAATGCACAAAGCTTCAATATCTTGACATGGGGGAGAGAGCTAGTAAATTATTGGCCATGAGGCTAAGACAAGCAGAAGCATTTCAATTTATTCTGGGTATTAAGCCAGACAAAGATACACCTGTGGTTACAACCCCCAGAGCAATGGCAGAGATTCTGAGGCAATATTATCAGAACCTTTATTCAGAGAACTTGGCCAAATGCCCCTCCAAAGCAGATATAATGAATTATCTCAGTTCGATAGCCCTGCCTAAATTATCTCCCTCTCAAAATTCATCCCTTGGTGGTCCCATCAATATTAAGGAAGTGGTGAGCGCTGTGGATCAGCTTCCATTGGATAAATCCCCGGGACTTGACGGTATACCCAATAAACTTTAGAATGTTTGTATATCAGATTTAGCTCCGCTTCTGACAGAAGTGTACAACTTCTAGTTTGACAAGAGTCTCTCAGAGACGACCTTTCTTGGGGCTATAATTACCCTTATTCCTAAAAAAGGTAAGAACCCACAATACCCAGAAAGTTATCGGCCTATCTCGCTGATCAATACTGATGTTAAGCTCCTTGCCAAAATAATGGCCAATAGGTTGGGACCTATGCTGCCCGCAATAATTGGCAAAGAGCAGATTGGTTTCATGACAGGAAGATCCTCAGGAGACCACATGCGTAAACTACTGCATCTCCTCTCGGTGTCCAGGGACTCAGAGCTCCCAATGACTCTGGTGTCCCTGGACACTGAGAAGGCTTTTGACAGAGTCTCATGAGACTCTCTTCCCTACTTTGTCCCATTGTGGTCTCCCTGATGACTTTCTAAAGTGGGTTAGGTTACCATACTCATCTCCCTCAGCCCAAATTGATGTAATAGTGTTCTTTCTGAGCCCTTTCAGCTTTACCGGGTTACCAGACAAGGTTGTCCCCTGTCTCCCCTTTTATCTAACATTTATCTAGAACCTCTGATTAGGAAGCTGGCAGCATCCCAGAAACTTTGGGCAATTCAGGTACGGGGGCAGCGGTACACCCTCTCAGCTTATGCTGATGATCTTCCCTTACATTTAGAAGACCCCCAGGAATGCATTCCAGCCCTTTTAGATGAAATTGAAGCCTTCTCCACAATTTCCCATTATAAGCTTAATCTCTCCAAAACCAAGGTTTTACCCCTGAATAATAAAGTCTCACGGGGAGATGTGGCTGAGTTTGCTCTCTCATGGGAACCAAACTCTCTTTTATATTTAGGAATCCATGTGACTAGAAATCAACCTCTCAGAGTTAGTGATTACGCTCAAGTCTGATTTGGAAAGATGGGGAACTCTGCCACTGTCACATTGGGGAAGGGTCAGCACTGTGAAAATGAATGTGCTGCCTTGTCTCCTATATCCAATGGGTATGCTAGATTGTTTTCTGCCTAAAAAATGGTTTACCAAGTTCCAGTCTATGTTTAATGCATTTATGTGGCAAGATAAGGGAGTCAGAAGGTCGTACCTTAAACTTACTGCACCAAAAGGGCAGGGTGGACTTGCTGTCCCTTCCTTTTTTTTGTATTACTGTGCCCATCACATTAGTAGACTAGTGCACTGGATGCAAGAGACACAAGCTGTCAGTCTACAAGGCTACACACCAATGTGGCTGGAAATTGAGAAATACTTGGCAGCTACACTTAAGTGCACCCTTTCCTCTTTATTATTCACCACCCCCATGCAATCCCTAAACCCCTAAAGAACACCCCCTTAGGATGGTCTATCAAAGCTTTACACCAGCTGCAACTGCACATCTCCCTTAACTGGCATACTTCTTTAGATCAACCGGTGTTGGACAATCCCCATTTTAAAACTGGGCACAAACCTATTCCATCCTCTTATTGGCTCATCCTTGTTGGGAGGAAAGTCTCAGATTTGTATTCGGAAGGGAAATAATTTATTTTCCCACATTCCAAACAAGATTTAATGTGCATGAAAGAACCATCTTTAAATTCAGACAAGTCAAAAAATCTATTGTCTCCCATATGGGACGAGTCCAGAAATGTCTGCCCTCTACAGCTGCCCTGTCTACAATTTTACAACTGGCCAAGCAACCTTATGTGATCTCCATAGTCTATAAAAAAATACAATCCCTAAATCCTAATATGCCTCAGGGTGTTTGCTATTACTGGACCCAGGAGCTATCCTTAAGTATTGAAGTAGACCTCTTGAAGAAAATCTGGCTTAATTCTTATAGATTTATTAAACAAGATAGACTGTGCCTCATGCAATTTAACATCATGCACAACTTGTATTTTACACCAGTAAAACTCCACAAACTGGGGAGATTGTCCACTCCTGCTTGTCCACTTTGTGCAGCCAGTCTGGGAGCCCTGTACCACATGTTATGGTAATGCCTAAAAGTGCTGGTATTTTGGCAAACAATCAGACAATCTCTAGATCCCATATTGGGCATTGACTTTTTATTCGCTCCAGAAGTCTGTTTATTGAATTATGTTCCCAATGGCACCCTTGAGGCTAGGAAAACTCATATGGCTATGATCTCAGCCACAGTGAAATTAATAATTATGAGACATTGAAAGGACACTATATCCCCAACTGTTCTCAAATGACATAGGGAGATATTATTGGCACTCCAACTGGAGAAACATATCTGCGCAATGCATAACAGACCCCAGACTTATCAGAACAGATGGGGACCACTGTATGCCCTGATTTTCATATGGAAGCCCTGAATAATACTATAATCCCTTTTTCTCAAATGTCTCAATGGAATGGCTTATGAACAACACTTGGCTCTGGGTGGGTTGAGAGGGAAACAATAGTGATGGGAGGGAGGGGGAGTGAGGAAAGGGAGTGCACCCCTCCTGTCTTAAATGTATCATAGTTTCACACTTTATGGTTACTATTTAGAGTAATTCTATTGTATTCGACTGAAATATACTGTAATATGGGGTGGCCACTTGGGTTACCCAATTGTTGCCCATTTTTGGGGTTCTTATGGTTAAATTAAAACTCAATAAAGTTTATTGAATTAAAAAAATGATAATTAAATATAAATTGACAGTGTTAGTGTCAAATAAAAACTCTTGTCGAGGACCACCAAGGAACTAAGACCAAGTAGCCTGATATGTACTGATGTCAATAAATTTTCATTCTATAACAACTTGATGTACCAGAAGTGTCTAAGGAATCTGAAAAAGAGATAAAAATTAAATTTCTCTCCTCCTCTTCACATAAACAGTACACCCTACCCCACCCACAACTCCATAATGCAGGGAGAAGGGATAACTAGCTTTAAGGAGATGCTCTCTCACGCACACACATACATACATACACACACACACTCCTAATGAACTTTCATTCACATCAGTCCCTGCAATAGTTCCCCAAAGGAATTTAACTTGTCATGAAATCTTAAGTAAAAGGGATCATGTATCCTTATACCTACAGAGCAAAACTGTGACACTATTTAACCTTAATCCTATCTGTGTAGTAACATTTCCAAGGATTCTGGATAGAACCACAATGAAATAAAACTGGTGCCCTCCCCAGGGTAAGGTAACTAGAACTAAATATTAAGTATGTGTGTAAGACTAGAGGTCTAACATACCTACATTTCTAAAACTCACTACAATATTAGCCTAATGTAAAAAGATCTGTCCAGGACCCCTATGCAAATGAGATCTCACACCCCAATATGTTCAGATTTAAAAAAAAGATTTTTTGGTGACAGTCTATGATAACACTCCTGTATGTACAGTAACAGGCTAGGTAATCTGAATATAGCACAACGGAATAAACCCTACTCCTGGGTGAAGGTAACAAGTGAGGAGGGATTAATATTCATTATGTGTGTGAAGTAAGAGTAGTAACACATTGTAACTCCATGTATCTAAATAAAAGCCTACTTCAGTGTGACAGCAAGCCCCACACCTGCTATATTCACATGCTCACAACACATACCCACCCACATACACCCATACACACACACACCCACACCTGACACATGCTGAAGTCCTATAATATGCCAGTCTGAAGAAGAAGAGGTCATTGGATGTCAATTTCTGTAATGTCCCTTGAAACCCAGATCAAGGTTCATTCCATCTGCTACCATATTGAGATATAAAATAAGTTTAATCTCAAAAGCTCGTCTCTGTTGTGTGTTTTTGAGATTTCCTTTTAAGACCATTACTGACATATCTGAAATTGAGTGGTCAGGCTGGGAGAAGTTGTACCCCACTGGTTTTTCAGTCTTCTTTGTTCTAATAGTATGTCTGTGCGAGTTCATCCTAGAGCAGAGCAGTTGGCTTGTCTCTCCAACATAACCTGTTTGTGGACATCTCTTGCACTGAATGAAATAAACAACATGTTGTGATGTGCATGTATAACTCCCATGCACCTTGAACTGTCTGTTTTGTGATGTCACCACACAGTCTGAGGTAGAAATGAGCTCACAAGTCTTACAGGTGTGTTGATTGCAAGGTCGTGTGCCATTGTGTGACATGGTATTCTGTTCTGGTGAAAATCTGCTCCTAATAATTAGGCTGGCTAAATTTGGTGGTTGTTTAAAATATAGTAGTGGTAGCTCCATAAAAATACAACTAAGGGTCTCATCCTCACTAAATATTGGGTGTAGATCTTTAATAATCTTACCCAGAAGTTCAAGGTCTGGATGATACGTGACTACTAAGGGTATTCTGTCTGTAGCTGTCTTTTCTTTATATTGAAGTAATTGTTGTCTTGGTACTTGCATTGCACGTTCTGTTATCCTGTCAATTTCTCTGGAAGAGTGTCCCTGTTCAATAAAGGTATTTTTCAACATAGCCAAATGTGTATCTCTGTCATCATCATTTGAACAAATACAATGACATTGGAGTGCTTAACTGTACATGACAGATTTTTTTTATGTGGCTTGGGTGATTACTTTTCTTGAGTAGGTATCTCTGTCTGTCTATTGGCTTCCTGTAATACATGTATGTAAGATTCCATCCTTAATGGTGACTGTGGTGTCCAGAAAATTAGAACTGGTGGTGGAATACTCCAGGGTAAGCTTTATGGTAGGGTGGAGGGTATTAAGTTCTTGATGAAAATCTTGACGTGCATCTGTGCCCTCCATCCAGATAATAAACAAATCATCAATGTAATGGAAATAAGCTAGTGGTTTATGGGGACAGTGCCTTAAAAAATCCTCCTTCAAGTCTGCCATAAAATGGTTAGCATACTGTGGAGCCATCTTTGTGCCCATTGCTGTTCCCATAGTTTGAACATAATGTTTACCATTGAAGGTAAAGTTATGTGTCAAATTAAATTCCACAAGTTCTCCATCACTTCAGGGTTGATGTTTTGTTCTGGTCCTTTCTCCTGTATGTATTTAAGACATGCTGTAATGTCATCCATGTGTGGAATATTGGTGTACAGGGATGTTACATCCATTGTCACTAAAATGGTATCAGGTGGTAAATCCTTATAACCAGAAAGTACATGCAAAAAGTGCATAGTGTCCTGGATATAACTGACTCTTTCCATAACCAGCGGTTTCAAAATGGTCTCTACAAACCCTGAGATCCCCTCAGTCAAGGTACCATTATCAGAGACTATGGGTTTTCCCGGATTGCCAGGTTTATGTATTTTAGGCAGCATGTAGAATGTCCCTGGCCTGGGTTCAGCAGGTATGAGGTCAGTTAGTTTTTTTTGAGTACATGGTCTCGAAAAGTTCTAATTAAGTCACGTAGTTCATCTTTATATCTTGTAGTGGGGTCACTCTCCAGTTCTCTGTAGTAGGTAAGATCTGTTAGTTGTCTGTTAGCTTCACTAATATAATCCTCTCTGTTTAAAACCGCCACTGCAGAGCCTTTATCAACTTTTTTTTAGGCAATTTAATATATGCAGAACAACTCTGTTGTAGGACCTCTGAGAAATTGAGAAATCACAGGATTCACATGTCATATGCCAAAAAAGTGGTTCTGAACAAAGAGTTTGCTGAAATTATTACCACGTTGGAAAGGATGTCTGGTGAACCTATTCAGGACATCTTGAGAGAGATGTACATTAACTACCAAAAGACCTTAAGAAAATCCATGCTTACGAAAAATAGGAAATTGGATGCCCTTCAACATACCACACGTCCTAACAGCCATGAAGAACATAATGGAGTCACTGAACAATGACACAGCACAGATGGGCACCTTTCAGTCATTAATTTGTCCAACCACACACTGACTACTGGAGAACTAAATGTACTTTCAGGGGGCCTCACTTTCTGCCCCAAAAAAACACTGAATAAAATACAGTTTTGTGGTGAACTGGAGGAATACTTCTGTAGATTGAGGCTTAAAGAACTGTTTCATGGTAAAGAAGAAATCACTGGTAGTGAAGACTTTGCAATCAGTAATAATTTAATGGATAAGAAAAAGAAATCTGAATTTACCCCCTAAAGTGGGAGTTACAAAAAACTAGACAATTACATTCGATGTTTCCACCAACAAGTCAGTGGCCAGACCCTTACTAGGCAAAAACAAGCCCATTATAACCTTTCTCCACTGGAACAGAGAGCTATAAGGACATTGAAATCAGACCACAACATTGTCATCAAAAAAGTTGATAAAGGCTCATTAGTATTTAATGAAACCCTGGGCTATTGTGAGTATCCTTATGGGAGTACTCTGCTGGTTGGGTGAAGGACAATACCCCTGAAACCTGGAAGAATATCTTAGTGGAGGATATGATCACAATGTGCTCTTACCAGCGAAAAGTAGAAATTTTATGATTGCAATGATGTTGTTGATGTCTGTTGTCTCTATTTTCTCCCCAGATGGCAGGATAAGATGAAGATGTGCAGGAGAAACTGCACTGCTAGCCATTGCATCCCATTAGGAGTATATGAAATTGCCTGAAAATAGTTTAGGATGTTGTGAAGTGGGGTATGGTATGCAGGCACAGTATTTACATGTATGCAGTAATCTATTAATCCTACCATGCAGTGTCCAAGAAGCAGTCCGAGATGTGGGCTAGTGGACATTTCTTCAATTGCCCTTAGTGCCTCATGAAAAGTGCCAGTAGTGGTGGGTACAGGGAGGACCCATGTACTGCTATTGCCAAGCCTTCGTGACCCAATACTAAGCAATCCAGATGATGTGAGATTAATCTTTTTGGTTTACAAGAACATTTTGTAGTCAGCCTAACCTCCCTCTGTAGAAGAATGAAAGGAGGAAGGTTGTTGCTAGTGAAGCACTGAGGCCCCAGCTGCTTTGTTTAATTGTGTGAACACCATTTAGCCAGTCTTGCTTTCACATCATCTGCCCCAGAGTGGAGGACATATAGTCATAGATCTTCATGCTCCAAATGCAGAGTAAATTAAAGAGACAGTCCATTAGTCCATAATTTGGGTGGACATAAACAAGTTGCTTTGCCTGCTCATATGAGTAAAAGTATGTTCAGGAGTGGGATAGGGTAATCATGCACTCGATGAGAGAGGATCTCCTTTGTCACTGCACTGTCACTGGCTGTCCCATGAGATGTAAGTGCTGATGGAACCATTTTCTTAAAGCTGCAGAATGATATGTGAGTGCTGGTATAGCCTTTCTCGTATAATTGCTATCATAAGATGTGAACGCTGCAGGTGCCTTTCTCATTCATTCAAGCTGCTGTTATTATATTTGAGTGCTAGTGGAGCCATTCTCAGGAAGTTGACGTACCCGAGATGTAAGAGCTGGTAGAGCCATTCTCAAAAAGCTGCCTGAGGTCATAGGAGAATGTAACCCAGGAATATTATAGAATGTCCTCAAGATATGAATGAACAAAGGTCTCTGGACCCCCACAGTGTATTGCTCTGCAAATACTCATGTGTGCTTCATAACAGACTCCTTTGATTATTTACTGCAAGGGCTTTGTATTTGAACCTCAGTACCATCACTATAATGCTAGATTTAAAAGCAAATATAAATTTTACTGTAAAGTACCCCATTCCAAGCAGCATCACTCAAAGAGGGAAGGCTTCAGATCTATATACATAAATAAATAAATATATATACAGAGAGAGAGAGAGAGAGAGAGAGAGAGATACAGTGTATAGTTGCATGGTCATGCCACTATAGTTAGAGTTGAGTAGGCACTTTAATATTAAACCCTAACTTTTGCTCGTAAGGTAGATCTTCAGATGTGCCAAGTTTCGTTCCAGTTGGATTTGTGGATTCCAAGCTCCGGATAGTGCAAAACTTGAACTGTTTATTTTTAATTTTTTTTTTGCTGGTTTTTTTTTTTTTTGTGACACCTGCAGTGCCAAGATGGATTGGAATTTTGGTCTCAAATTTTCAAGGTAGAAAAGGACTGACCCACAGATGTGCCTTTTTCTGGTTTGGTGAAAAAATAGTAATCTATTTGAAATTTATTAGATTTAGAAATTTCAGGTTCTGAGCTTGCTCAGTAAGTACTTCAAGATAGCAGTATAAAATGAAAAAAAAAATCCTTTTTCATATGGACCACTTAATTTTTCATGAGTGAAAAATCCTTTCTTGTTTGCTGACATCTTGTTTCCGTTTTCTGCTAAAAAAAATTTAGAACCCACAAAAATGACATACTGTTGACAGACCAACACATCTATAGTATCTTGTTTATTTGGACTCTGTTAGGTGGATTCTGCACTTATTTGTTGGAGAAATTACCTGGACGTGTGTTTTTTTAATTAAAATCTTTTTCATTACTCAGTTCCAATATTAAAATTTTCATATGAACAAAAATATCATATGAAAATGTTCATTTTTATCTCTGTTCCTGTATTTATGTAATATTTCTCTCGTGTCTAGTGGTGCCACCCAACCTTCCGATCACTGTCCCCTTAATTATTTAATTGTTCCCTGGTGTCTAGTGGCAGTCACACTCTCCAATCACATCTCCCTAATTATTTATTCTTTCCTTGGTGTCTAGTGGTATCCCCCACCCTACAATTACCATCTCTGTTATTATTTTATATTTCCCTGGTGTCTAGTGGCACCACCCACCCCTCTGATCACCATCTCCACATATATATATTGTTTCCCTGATATCTAGTGGCACCCCCCCTGATCGCTATCTCATATTTTGCCACTGTTTTTCTGGTGTCTAGTGGCACCCTCCACCCCTCCAATCACTGTTCTCCTACTTTTTAAAGTTTCCTTGGTGTTGAGTGGCACCTCCCATCCCCATCTGAAATAAAGAAAATGGTCCCACAATGTCTTATTTTTTTACTTGTAAAAAAGAAAGTGGTCCCTTGCTGATCCACCCCCCCCGACTGCCCACTGAGCTGTGGCATGCAGTCCAGCGATAATGCTTGGCATTTGATCTGCATTAAAATTACAGTTTATAGACTTGCCTTTGTACTCAATTTCTTAGGAGACTCTTTGCAAGTTTCTGTTCATTTTTGTCTCATTATATATCTCCTGTATAACTTGGAAACATGTTTCTCCCTATTCTGGCTTACCCGTCATACTCTGAACCTGAAAATGTGGTTTTGGAACCACACAGGCAGTTTGCTAGCAGAGATTTGTTTTCTATATACAAACAACTGTGATGACTCCTAATCTGTAGATTTTTTTTTATGACTGTGTGAGTGGAGCTCCACAGATATTATGCCATCATCATCATCATAGAAACATAGAATATGACGGCAGATAAGGAATGCTTGGCCCACCCAGTCTGCCCATTTCCCTACCTAATGGATAAGCTGCAGTTCCTAGTTAACCAGCAGCCTACTTCTTTATACCCCCAACCCCTAGAATTGCCTTATGGCTGTCCCATGCATGCTTGAATTCAACCACTGTTTTTGACTCCACAACCTCCTCTGGAGGCCGTTCCATGCATCCACAACCCTCTCTTTGAAAAATACTTCCTTACATTACCTCTGAGCCACCTCCCTCTATCTTCAAATTGTGCCCTTTGTTCTTGCACATCTTTTTGAAAGATGCTACCCTCTTGGACTTTGTTGATTCCCTTGAGGTACTTGAAAGTTTCTATCATGTCCCCCCTCTCCCTCCTTTCCTTGAGGCTATACATATTATGCTCCTTTAGTCTCTCTTCATATGTCTTCCGGTGCAGATCCTGCACCATTTTAGTTGCCCTCCTCAGGACAGCTTCCATCTTGTCTATGTCCTTGCGGAGATTGGGTCTCCAGAACTGCACACAGTACTCCAGATGGGGTCTCACCAGCTGTCTGTACAGAGGGATAATAACTTCTTGTTTTCTACTGGTGATGCCTCTCCCTATGCATCCCAGTATCCCCCCAGCTCTCCTTACTGCCCTCTCACATTGCTTGCCCACCTTTAAGTCATCTGATATGACTACCCCCAGGTCCCTTTCCATTTTTGTTGTTGTTAGTATCTCACCCCACATTATGTACTGGGGAAGAGTTTTTGTTTCCCAGGTGCATTACCTTGCACTTCTTAGCATTAAATCTAAGCTGCCATACATTTGATCATACCTCTAACCTTGCCAAGTCCCTTCTCATCCTTTCCATCCCACCTTGTGCATCAGCTCTGTTGCAGATCTTTGCGTCATCTGCAAAGAGACATACTTTTCCTTCCAGTCCCTCTGCAATGTTGCTTACAAAGACATTGAAGAGGACCGGTCCTAATACTGAACCCTGTGGCACCCCACTAGTAACCCCCCTTTCTTCAGAGTGGACTCCATTTACTATTACTCTCTGTGTCCTATTCTGCAGCCAATTCTTTACCCAGGCTATCATCTTGGGACCCACTCCCAGGCTGGCTAACTTGTATATTAATCTTTTGTGTGGGACTGAGTCAAATGCCTTGCTAAAGTCTAGGTAGGCCATGTCCACAGCCCCTCCCTGATCTACTACTTTAGTCACCCAGTCAAGAAATCTATTAGATTCATCTGGCATGACCTTCCTGCTGTGAATCCATGCTGTCCTGGGTCCTGTGCCCCTCTGGCCTCTAGGTACTCAACAATTATTTCCTTCAAAAGTGATTCCATCATTTTCCCTATCACTGAGGTTAAACAAACAGGTCTGTAGTTTCCTGCTTCTGCCCTGCTCCCACTTTTGTGAAGGGGAATCACATCTGCCCTCCTCCAGTCCTCAGGTACCACCCTTAGATGATCTTCACCTTTAGATGATCATTGTCATCTAAGAGTAGCACTGTGGAAGCATGTGACTGGACTGCTGTCCAGTGTGCTTCCACAGTGCTGTGGCATAGTTTCCAGTGATTATGTTTATGAGGGGCTTCTCCTCTGCCAGCCACATAAATACACCCACTTCAGGGGGCACTTATGTTTCTTCTGCAATTGCAGAAAAGATAGGTAACATGCACAAAATGACCACTGACTCAGACTGTGCATGCATGCATACTGTATATGAGCAGTTCTGCAATACTCTGGAGTTACGAAAAGCCAGCCAGCAAGCAGACAGTTCAGGGAGGCAGCAGGTACCATTTTTAATTTTTTATTATTCATTTATGCATCGCTCTTGCTGCTGCCTCCTTAGCCCACTCTTTTTACTTTCTGTAACCCCCCCTCGCTTTGCTTTAGCCACAGTGTGACTTTAAAAACAGCAGCTCCAGCAGCTGCCTGCCTCCTCCCTGCTCCTTTAACAACCCACCAGACTCTTCATATGCCATGGAGAGGTTTCACTAAATAGCAACTCCTGTCTCCTGGTGCTCTCTCCCTTCCCTCCTTGCACTGCCACCAGAGTGGTTACACTAAAAAACAGATCCTTGCTGTACTTGCTGCTCCTTTACCCTGGCTGCCTTCTCAAAGAGAGCTCCATAGGGCAAAAACAGCTCCTAAAAGCTCTGCACAGCCGTATCAGCTCTGACCAGAGTTTGTTTAAATTGTCATTAGAAGTGCTGATGCCTGACAAATAGCTAACTTCCCCAAATTCTGAGCCTCCAGTTCCTGAACATGAGGCCTGTAATGCAAGCTGATGTCATGTGAAACTGCCTGCACAAACCAGCAGTCATCCTTTTAAAGTGTCTGTTTTTAAGTGCTGCACAAGTTTCCATTCAATAGTTACATTTTCTTGTTCAAACCCACCTATTTACCAATTGCTGTGAATCTTACAAATTATTTTTAAGTTGGGAAATAATTTAGCTCATTTTTTTTAGACTGATTTGTAGTATGCTCCTGTGTCCCATGCTAACATCCATGTGTGAAAACTGGATAATATAGAAACAAGGATTGCCAAGTATTAGTTGCTCCCTTGATAGTACAGTGCTTTTTATCAAATCAAAATGTGGAACTGTATTTGCCGCTTATATAATTTATTTATTTTTTTAATAGTCTCCCTGTGACTTGATCAAAAGCTATGGTTCACATGTGGACTGCACATTTAAAATGTTCATGATTAAGTTTTATAGAACATTTTCCATCAACCCAGTTTACATCATACATATTTAAAGTCAGTATCCCTATGCAACACTATAATAGATTAATATTATTTTTCAAAGTTACATCCAGGACTCTGAGACAATAGGATATGACATAAATATTTTGCAGGACTACAGTGCTCATTACAAGTCATGAAGTCCCATGTCAACATCTGTGTATGAAATCCATACTATAGAGAAACCAGGATTGCCAGATACTAGTTACCCCTTTATAGTACAGTGCTTTATATTAAATTATGAATGTGAAACTTTTGTTTGCCACTGATATAATTATTTAAATGTTCTCCCCATGACTTGATCACAAGTTATGGTTTACATTAGGACTGCCCATTTAAAGTGTTTGGTACTGAGTTATACAGAACATTTTCCACCAACCTAGTTTACTCCATTAACATTCAATTTCAATATCCCTTTGAAAACTTGTAATATATTTATTTACTATTATTTTTGTAAGTTACAACTTTGACTTTGAGACAATAAGCTCTATGTTGTTTCCCTGGTGTCTAGTGGCACCCCCACCGCGTAATACTAAACTTGACAGATTCTTACTAACACAAGGGAATAATATTCACCCTGAATGTGCAGGGAAGGTGGTCTTGATGGGCCTTGCCTTCTTCCTTTAAGCACCAAGTAATACTGAGTAATACCGCTGATCGCTGTCCCATATTTTGTCACTGTTTTCCTGGTGTCTAGTGGCACCCACACCATCCCCTTCCCCATCTGAAATAAAGAAAATGGTCCCTTGATGTCTTTTTTTTACCTGTAAAAAAGAAAATGGTCCATCACTGATCCAACTCCCCCACCCCAACCT
Organism: Neoceratodus forsteri; assembly: GCA_016271365.2. NCBI lineage: Eukaryota > Metazoa > Chordata > Ceratodontiformes > Ceratodontidae > Neoceratodus > Neoceratodus forsteri. Next base: position 393,472,798 of record CM028135.1, on the reverse strand, counting down.
CCCACTGAGCACCCACCACCTCACACACCCCACACCCCCACATACCCTCACTCACCTGAACAATTTGCTGGGTGTAGATCCATTCTCCAATCAAAGATACTTCTTGCTGCTGGAACCGCTGACTGCAATATGAGAAACTAAGGTATGTGTGGTTCAATGTATTTCAATGGGGTTTCAACTATGATGCATAACTTTGCCATTTTTGCATATTTTGAGCCCATATTTTCAACATGGCCTTTTTGGGACTCCATCTCATGAACAATGGTAGTGGAATTAGGCAAATCACGCCAGAAAGGTAGTTTCACAATCACTTGATGAAATTACCTTTCAGGCAGGATTTGAAAACTTTCACTAAGCTTGTTCATCAGGTGGGGTCATAAGAAGGCTATATTGAAAATAGGGGGTCAAAATATGCAAAAATGGCAAAGTTATGAGCATCCATTGAAATGTTGCTATGCTTGCTTGTAACTTTGGAAATTTTAAAATATTTTGACCCCAAATTCCCAACATTGCCTTTTTTTTACATCACCTCATGAACATGACAGCTGTCATTTTTCAGATCCTGCCCAAACTGTCATTTTGCACCTGTAGAGTGGAATGACGTTGCAGTGGTGCAGAATCAAGTTTTGGTGAGGATTTGAAATTTTTCAGTACCTGGTACATGAGGTGAGTAATAATAAGGCTATGCTGGCAGTTTGGTTGCTGTTGTCCTACTAATGGAAGCTCAGGGCCCAAAGAGCCTTGAACTTCCACAGCAATATACATGCAGTGGTTGTTAACAAAATGTTTCCTGGTACTGCCACATGACGCACAGAAAAACACAGGTGTTGTATTGCTGGATGCGGTGCTTTACAGTGGTAATTTTGTGGTGTGGTAATGCGTTGTTTAATGGATGTCACAATAGATGGCTAAATGCAGTTCCTGCCAGAGCCACACAATGGCAATCACCGAGTAATTATTGTGCAAGAGTGCCATTGTGGTTGTTTTTTAATTGTCAGATGCACTCACCAGCAGATGGCGCTGCATTTTCTTAATCAATAAAAATGGATGCTGCCAGTGAGGACAATTGATACTGTACCTCTAGGAGGGAGAAATGCTATTTAAAATAGTATACAGCAACACTGATGCTAAAGAAGGGATTGTATTTCTTCTACTTTTTATAGTAATTGTCCTCTGCTGCTCATGTGTTCTCGTTGCAGTGTTAGTATGTACAATAATAGTCAGACTGCTCTCAGAAGGTCAAGTACTCAGTTTGTAAGCAGTCATTGCATTTCACCTTTAACTGCAACACCAACATTTTTAATGCTTGGCTAAGCTGCAGTCAAAGTGAAACAGCTTGGTGATCTGGCAATTTTAAGTGGAAAATCCAAATTGCAATTCAACTTTGCATTTGTAGTATTGTGTCGATATAGCAAGTGCAAGCTTCACAATGTTACACAAAGTGCATGTGGTGGGATTTGAACCAGTGTACAAGTCTCTAACCACTCGGTTGGTATCGGCCAGTCAGGTTGTTTTGTTTCACAAGGAAGACTACAACACTTTACTTTGTAATATTTGACTAAATAGTGACCGAGATCCAACAGTTTAATGAGGTAGAATTTGGAAAATTAGCACTGTGTGTCACTGGTACATTTTGCATGGAAGGAAATTTTCATAACATTTTCTGTTATCTAGCTGCAGTAAAATGTCAGCAGCCTGCTTGGCTTTCTCACTGAAGTGTCTCCAGAGTCACTGACAGAGCCCTGCCGCTCTTCTCATACTTTGCATCAGCTTGTATGCAAAATGATAATTGCAGACATTGACTAACAGCACTGCATGTATATCCGAGAGATGCAGAGAAAGTAATTGCATGTATCGTTCCACAATGTTGGGCACAGAGCTTGGGAGATGCAATAGATGAGGGTGCCTTGGCATTAAATTTACCAACACTTGTTGTTCCCAGAAATGCCCAAAAAATCTCATTGTGTTCACGTTATTTTTTCTGTATTTTTTTTTTTATTCTGTGGGGGTGATGATGATCTTTAGTACTCCTGAGAAAACTAAGACTGCTGGCTCACTGGTTAATTAATTATTATTTCAAGCCTATAATGACCTATTGAGTGCTGCTTTGCTCAACAAGTTCATTCCCCCCTGATGTTTTCCACTATTTTTTTCCTTCAAAAATACATATAAAATTCTCAAGTGCCTACTAAGGGTTGCTTTTCTCATCCGTTCCCTTCCCCAAACTATTTAATTTCACTTATTCATATGAAAGTGGAGCTATTTTACTATATGCTCATCTCATTTTTAAGCATCCATTCTAGTCAGACTAAATGTAATTTTACATCTACTCACTGGTAAGAGATTAGAGCCTTAGTCTGCCAGCGTCTCACTGCTGCCATTTCAGTTTCCATCGCCCATAGAATGGCACATTCAGAACTATCTTTCAGGCAGAAATTACATGCAGAATCCATGCTTAATTGTGCTTGCTCTATCACAGCCAGTTGCTGCTGTTGATGGCATTGATGCACCTCTGTTTTTTTTTAACATGTTTAACATGTAACCAAAATAATTCTACTCAATTGACACCAAGTCAGTAGCAACAACTGGTATAGAACAACCAAGATCACAAATTCTGCTTACGATTTGGATGGTATTTCTGTCAGTTGTAAGGTACTGATTATGGCTCCAATTTTAATTTAAATTGTATGCTAAGCAGCCCATCAGTGCAGAAGTTGGATTTCCGGTTGTGATGATGGTGACCCAGGTTCAGGAATGGACCTGGGTCATCAGAGGGCTGGCCAGGGTGAGAAGGATGGAACATTCCAAGGACTGCTCTCCTTCTCTGGGGAGAGGGTGGGGAGAATGTCTGGTGCTTGACAGACCCCTGGCAGAAGCTGGGGATACTGCAGCAACTGGCATTAGAGTGCTTCAGGGGATGATGCAGATGCAGGATGTCATTGCACATCTCCACCCCAAGAAAAATCAGAGAAAATACTCACTGCCAGCTTCCCTTGATGAAGCCCACCTTGGCTTTGATTAGCCTTTAGACTAGCCCTCTGACCTAGTCCCATTGTTGCAACACTGTTTGGGAGTCTGTGCTGCAACCCCACCCTGGAGGGGGCAAGCCAGGTGGTATCGGAGGGTCGTAGTCTAATGTGGAGGTGGAAGCCGAGGTCCATGACCAGGCTGAGATGCTGGGCAGCTGGCAGTAAGAGGGCAAAAAGCATAATAAATTAAATAAAATAAAAAAATTGTATGCTAAGAATTCTGGAGGTGGGGTATGACCTGCAGAGCAAAGCAATCCTTACTAGGCACTTCATTATTTTGTAAATATTTCAAAGGAGGAAATAGTGGGAAATGGCTTTACACACCTTCCTGTTCCCTTACTGTAGTAGACTACAGTAGTTGACTGCTGATCAGCATTATACCACATGGAAATGTACAAAACAAATAGTAGTCAGTGTATGCAAACTTTTAAATTATTGAGATAAAAACCTCAAAGTCCTGATGCCATCCCCTGTATTGTTTCTTTTTATTTTTTTGACTTACATGCACCACAACATGCATTTGTCATGTTTCCCACTTGCATTGTTTTGCAAACAATAGGAGCAGACCAATCAGGCTTTCCTTTTTTTATTACAATTTAGAACAGTTCTACTTTCTATGGGGACTGCATTCAACACTGCAAACAGACATCTGACAGTGACAAAGGCTTGTTTATTATTCAAGGACCCCTCCCTCAACTGACTTGATGGCATCTTTGGAACACCGAGTTGGAAAGGACAAGGACACATCTGCAATTAACACTTCCCACAACTTTCCCCATGTTCTGTTATCTAGCAGAAGTAAAATGTCAGCAGTCTGCTTGGCTTTCTCATTGAAGTGTCTCCAGAGTCACTGACAGAGCCCTGCCGCTCTTCTCATTCAACATGTCTGCAAAAAGATAAATTGCAGACATTGACTAATGGCACTGTATGTATATCTGAGACATGCAGATAAAGTAATTGCATGTATCATTCTACAGTATTGGGCACAGAGCTTGGGAAGTACAATAGGTGAGGGTGCCTTGGCATTAAATTTACCAACATTTGTTGTTCCCAGATATACCAAAAAAAATCACATTGTGTTCACTTTTTTTTTAATTCTGTGGGGGTGATGAGAATCTTTAGGACTCCAGAGAAAACAAGATTGCTGGCTCATTGTTTAATTAATTATTACTTCAAGCCTATAATAGTCTATTGAGGACTGCTTTGCTCAGCAAGTTCGTACCTCCGTGACATTTCCCACTATTTTTTCCTTCAAAAATATATATAAAATGCTTAAGTGCCAACTAAGGGTTGCTTTTCTTATCAATTCCCTTCCCCAAACTATTTAATTTCACATATTCATATGAAAGTGGAGCTATTTTACCATATACTCATCTCATTTTTAAGTATCCATTCTAGTCAGACTAAATGTAATTTTACATCTACTTACTGGTAAGAGTTAGAGCCTTAGTCTGCCAGCGTCTTACTGCTGCCACTTCACTTTCCATCTCCCCATAGGGTGGCACATTCTGAACTATCTTTCAGGCAGAAATTGCATGCAGAATCCATGCTTAATTGTGCTTGCTCTATCCCAGCTAGTTGCTGCTGTCGATGGTATTGATGTGCCTCTGTTTTTTTTTATATTTTTAACACGTAACCAAAATATTTTTACTCAATTGACACCAAGTCAGTAGCAACAACTGGTATAGAGCAACCAAAATCACAAAATCTGCTTATGATGTGGATGGCATTTCTGTCATCTGTAAGGTACTGACTGTGGCTCCAATTTAAATTTAAATTGTATGCTAAGAATGGTGGGGGGTTGGGTATGACCTGCTGAGCAAAGCAACCCTTGCTAGGCACTTCAGTATTTTGTAAACATTTTGTTGAAGAAACAGCAGGAAACAGCTTTACACACCTTCCTTTTCCCATACTGTAGTTGACTACAATAGTTGACTGTTAACCAGCATTATACTACATGGGAATGCACAAAACAAATAGTAGTTAGTGTATGCAAACTTTAAATTATTGAGATAAAAACCCCAAAGTCCTGATGCCATCCCCTGTATTGTTTGTTTCTTTTTATTTTTTCAACTTACATGCACCACAACATGCATTTGTCATGTTTCTCACTTGCATTGTTTTGCAAACAATAGGAGCAGACCAATCAGGCTTTCCTTTTTTTATTACAATTTAGAACAGTTCTACTTTCTATGGGGACTGCATTCCACACTACAAATAGATATTTGACAGTGACAAAGTCTTGATTATTATTCAAGGACCCCTCCCCCCCCAACTGACTTGATGGCATCATTGGAACACTGAGTTGGAAAGGACAGGACACACCTGTAATTAACACTTCCCTCAATGAAACACCTACATGCTATCTGTTGTCATGGTGACTAATTGTTCATTCTCACACATACTCTTAATTTCAATGGAGGCCAGCTGGCTGTGCAAACAGGACAAACGTGTTCCCTAAGGAGAGGTCTTCTTCCTTGGTTCCCTGGGACCATCTAGTAATTTTGAACTCAGTATTGAAAGTGACACTTACATTTAAATTTATTGGGGAGATAGAGCTTAGCAAACAACTGATTTCCCGGTGTCTGCTGAATTCACACAAATTAAGAACATTAAGTAGAATTAGTATTGGCAGTCTAGTTTATGCATTGCAAGTTTATGTAGAGGGCATCCACAATGAAGCTCAGTGCACAGAACAGTGCAGTAAACAGTTTATCTCTAGCTAATTTCCTTGTGCTGGATTCACATTAAATACAGTTTGTTGTGCACAAGAAAATATGCAGGGCGCTTCAGTGTGGATGCAGTCAACATAAACTGACAATGTGAAAAAGGGACCTTTGGGGCTCAGTGGGCCTACCCGGTTACCAAAATTTAATAAATAAGAATAAATAATGTGTAAAACTAGACTGACGCCATTAATTAATTACTATAAAAAAGGTTGGTTCAAATATAGTATTATTTTCAGCAAAACCATGCTATGCTTGCAGCAAATATAAATATAAATTAAATGCTTGTGGTACTATAATTACATATAGTTGTATGGTTGACTAGGTTGGTTAACTAGGATCTGCAGATTATCCATAGGTAGGGAAATGGGCAGACTGGGTGGGCCAAGTGGTCCTTATCTGCTGTCAACGTCTATGTTTCTATGTTTCTATAGTGGTACAGTACTATAGTCAGAATGGGACAAGATGTGGAGGATATCACTGGAGGCCAGGAATATATGCAATGGAGCCCAGTGTGGGTTATCACTTGATATTAGGGATGCTTGGAATATGACACAGTGTGGAAGGGTAGTGTCATTGGACAACAGAGATGCTTGGAATGGGGAAGTGTGTCAGAGGTGACAACTAATACTTTTTTTTATTGTGGGTGGGTCAGGGTGATCTAGGGAAGAGGCATTGGATAGCAGGGGGGTGTCTATCCAAGGCAGGGTGAGGTAGGGGTTAACACAAAGCACCTAGATGTGTCACTGCTTAGCTCTGGCTAATTTCTCTCAGTACAGAACTAGTTATGGAATCAAAACATTGATTTAACGTACCCACTATTTTGATTTCTTGAAATTTTTTAACTTTGTATCTTTGCTAAACTTGTATATATTTCCTGCTTGTATTTGTAAAATGTGTCAATTCAACATGGAACCTTTGTAAACAAACTTTTAAGTTCAAAGGTCTTAATCTGAGAATTATATAAATAAATAAAGGCAAAACTTATCTTGCCTTAAAATGAACAGGTTTTTTTCTATTGTTATTTACAGTAACATCTGAAAATCATGTTACAGCCACCTCACTGGCTATAACCTTTCCTGGAATTAATGCCTCTGTAAATAACTGTAATGTATTCCATCCATTAGCAGATGAAAAAAAATGCATACTTAATTATTAAGGGGTCCTAGCAATTCAATGCTTTGTTACTGTTTTTTTAATCAAATGTAAGTTACAGTACATGTTGTCATTAATAAAATCTAAGTTTCTAGTGGCAGACTCAATGGGCCACAGTGGTTCTTTTCTCCATCTGATTTCTATGATTCTATGATTCTAGTCGTGGTCCCAAAGTTATTCTGTTTTAAATAAATTGTATGTTGAAAAGTTTAGCTTTGGCACCATTAGGGATAGAACTTCTTAATTTATTATCAATGAACGTTTGAAGGAAGACTGTTAAGAATCATTTCCATCAATACCATGTTGGTGTCTTTTTTTATTCTATGTATCAGTTCTATGTTATACACTATGTATTTGTATAGTATAATGCACAACAGCTGTGAAATCATACAGATGAATCAGATTGTGAGATTGTCAGTTTTTATACAGCAACATATACTAGTGTCCTAAAAGAACTGTGATATCTTCATTTAATTCTAGGACTTGCAGTTGGTAGCCAAGTACATTGTAGTCAATTGCATTTTTTTGCAACTCATGTAGGGGAGGAGCCAACAGTGTCCTACCTGTGCTCTCACCAGTCAGACCTGTAAAACTAAATTTCTCCCACCCAGTAGTACTAAGATATTAGTACTGTTGTTGCACTATAGTTCTTCTAGCAACAAGGCTACTTTATTTAAATACATAAACAGACAAAAAAATGCATGTGCTACTGTTTGTAGCTTTCTGAACCTTGCAACCCCTAGAAATACACAAATCCATTCCTCAGTGGAGTGATAATGCTCTCTTCAATGTCCTATAATGAATGAATGTAGGAATGATATCTCCTATTGTAACACTGATTGGTTGCTTGTCTGTATTTCAGAACTCTAAGGAGAACATAATCACTCCACTAAGGAACTGTTTTCTTGTTTTCTGCAAGCTGAGTCCCTAGATTTGTTTAGTTTATTAAAACACAATTGCACTAACCAAAAATATGACTGGTTGAAGTTAAACACGTACAGATTTTTCAAAACCATCATAATGCGATCAATGCATTCATGCAGCATTCCATTATATACAGTACATATTATATACTGGCAGCACCCATGTCAACCTTTTTCTTTAAATTGTTATTTGTTTGCGATCTACTGTTTGCTTGAGATCTTGGTGCTCTTCATAATAGCTAGCACCACAATAATGTCAAATGAACAAGGAAATATGTTTAAAAAAGCATTAGGTGACTATTAAAGATGAACAATTTTTGTGTATTATCTTCCATGTACAGTGACAAATACACTCAGCAGACAGTTGGTGCTGTCAATGTGTACTGTGCCATGTTGCTGCATCTTTCATGAGTGTTGGATCTGAATACTGCTATCAAATGCTTGACATGCTTACTTTGACTTCATTCTTATGTACAGATATGCCCACTTCATCATTTAAAAGACAATTACCGGTAAACAAACAAAATGAAAGCTTGGTAGCCATACACATTTTTTTATTACAATAGCTGCTTTTCTGGGATGGTGATGGGGTGGAAGTGTTGCTGGACTGCCACTGTTTCAGGCTTCATGATCATGACAGTATTCATAATGGAAATATTTGATTGCTGTCCAAGATGCCAGCTTACCCGACTTAGTTTGACAGTACATCACAGGGCAACCCATATTGCCCATGCAGGAAAATCAGAGTTACAGTAGTGACATCCTCTTCACATGGGTCAGTGTGGTCCATAATTATGCAAGTTCACTTCATAATGGGTGCATCCCCTCCAGCCACATGATGCAGTTCTACACCCATCCCTGCAACATACCATACAGTAGTACACCTGTGTATGGTAAAACACAGAGTACAATCTGCTTATGTGGGTCTTTTGATCGCACTGTTTCTTGAGTGAACATGAAATGAGTGTCACCTATTATCTACCACAGCTCTCTTCCAAACCGTATTAAGGGCCACTGAGCCCATCTATACATTACTGTCCATTTCTGTGCATGGTACTGTTATATTAAGAGTGACTGGACTAACTTAGTTGAGTCTTGTGGGCATGGTCAGTATGTGGCTTGGGGAAGTGAAGGTTTGCAAATCACAAAGCATAGTGTATCACATCAGTTGTAGGTTGCAAGTCCCAAATTTGAAATGGTGCAATTGTGCTTGTGTCACAAGAATTTTACATGCCTCTCTGTGGTAGGGTGTCCACCTTTTGGCACAGAAACCACACTAAACTTGTGACTGAAGCAATGTGCTGTGCAAGCAGACCTCACAGTATGATACAAACACCCTGCATCAGTTTTGCAAGATGTGCACAGAAGATGTCCATGGCATGCATGATTTTACAAGTTTTCTATGTATGACAAGACATGCCTAAGTTGCTGTCATTGACTGTTTTCTAACTTGACTCTCATAAAACTCTAAGGCTATCATAAGTTACCTACAGTACACCTGGAGTGCTGGGGCTTGATAACAGTACAATCATTGTTCAGGGCTGGCTGGGGCTTGGTATGGTTGATGAACTGGAGCACAACCATTGTGGACAGTATTTCAACACAATGTTATACAGAGGCAGTATAGACGCTGGATTGTTGATCATCACTTTTTTTTTTGAATGGGCAGGTAGGGGACATTTGGTCACAGCATATAAGCATTAGTGCCAGTAGGTGACACTATGCATTAATGGGTTCTTTATTCATTTATTTGAAGCCAGATGGGATTTACTGCAGAGAACAAGCTAACCTCTTGTGACACTACAGTATGTCTGAGAGATCATCACACATTGTACAATTCATACTGCTGGTATTACATGACCTAGCATTGCCCTTGCCCTATTCCAGTAATAGAAAACAATGTTTGGAAATTGTTCTGTGGTGTAGCATAACTAGTCGAACCATCTCTGTGTGTTTAACACCCCTCCCACATTGCTGTATGTTGCTGCTTGTGCAGCCCCTCTCCGTACCTTGGCTTGTTCAGGTGAACAGCAATGCCACCTATAGAAGTTTATGTTTTTATGTACTGGCATTTAATATTTTCCACTTGGAGTTGCCTATTTTTTAAGCCCATGAATTCTTGGGTGCGGGAGCTCTTATCTCTGCATAGGACAGATGCACTCTTCTAATCAGGGGCAGGATACAATGACAACCTTATGATCCACATTCACAAGCTATTGTCCCCCTCCCCCTTTTTTGACATGTCCTGTAAGATGTCTTCAGCTGCCTGGTTTCATGCATACTGTACCTGGCTTCCCTTACATTCCTTGACCCACTTCCCTTGTGTGAATGATCATAGAGGAAGTCTGCAATTACTGCAATTTAGATGTCAGTCTCAGTGCCACTCCTCACTAGCTGAGTGATAAACAGACCAACAGGGCTTTGGCTGTGAATTATTCTGTATGTACTGTATAGTGTTGCCAGATCATTGTTTTCTTCCCAAATGGGCATTGATACATTTAGGTACTATTTCTACCTACTGTAATTATTAATATATTTGATTTGGGGAAAGCTCTGTTTGCATTCACCCACTACATGTACAGCATAACTTTGATTGTACTATATAAATGGAGATTCAATATGAGCCACACATGATGTGCCATAACACCAACTGCCTTGAGAGAGTGGACATCAGAGATTTGACTCATCTTCTAAACAATGTTGGTGATTCTGAAGTGTGGCATGTGACATAGCATATCAGTCAGCAAAATGCTTCTAGATGGCCTAAAAACATGCTTCTAGTCAGCATAAACAAACTGGTTGCTGAAGTGTCCTGAAGGTCACTTACAATATTTATGCTGAATTTCCATTAGCACGCTATTAACCTGTTGTGTCACTCCAGCTCCTAAGCAAATGAATCAGCTAGCTGTACACTGCTTTCTCTGGGATCCTAGCCTGTAGCCATATAATGTTTGTAGGGCTAGAGCTAAATCTGCTGCAAAACAGGTCTCAACACTAAGCAATGTCCTTTGAACCTTAAGCAATTTAAGAATTCCAGTCAGTGTACAAATTGAACTGTATTTGTGTGTGTGTGTTGCTGCATCTTTTTTATGTTCAATATTGCCCAGCTAGGTCTTAATTAAATTGCACAAGTCAGGTTGCAATCTCACATTCAGATTTATGCATATGGGCATTGATGAAGGCAGAGGTAACAAAATAAGGACATAACTAAGAGATGTCTGAGGGCATGCAGATCCCAAATTATTTTTAAGGAGGTTATCGGTCACAATTGTACTCACTGGCAGAACTATAGATAAGTGAATATTAAAGTCTTTAAGTTTTTTTGATGTAGCAAAAAAATGAATTAAAAATAAAACTAGGTGCTTGACTTGAATTTATACTGCCAAAATGGGGAGCGGGTTAGGGAGTGGGGACTGCTTGACTACATGGGACTTTTTTCACATTACAGAGGGGATCGGGTTGGGGAACAGGAACCACTGGACTACCAAGGAAATTTGTAACACATCAAAAAGGGGAGTGGGTTAGGAGTGTAATGATGAGCCAACCAAAACAAAAAAAAAGGCATATAAAAATAATTCTACATGGAATGGCACAATTGACTGTATTTGTAGAACTAGAATACATTCATTTTTTCATTACTGAGGGGAGCACCCACAAAAGGCGTCACCCTTAATTATCTATTTTGTTCTTTCTTTGATTTTCAGGTCAGGCTGGTGATCGGGTCAGGGGAGGGACTGCTAGCCACCAGAGATAAGAAAAGGCAGTGTGGGAAGCAGATGTGGACTGTGGGGACACTTGCAGGAAAATTGAAACTAAACATGATAGTTTCAATGGAAACAGTGCCACCTGGCACATTAAGCTTCTGATATAGAGAGTAAATTAATCCTGAAATTAGAATACCGCTGACTGTCGTCTGACATGGTAACAAGGCATTCCTCAGTACCACACTAAGTAACGTGTCGACTGAGGTATATCTCATCACCAGGAAACGTTTCAGTAACAACCACTGTATACATATCTCCCACATGCAAATAAAGATATGATTACTCTACCTCAAAAAATATGGATTGATGGCCCTGTGCTCCCACAGGCAAATAAGGATACAGATTCTCTCTCTCAAAACTATAGATGGATGGGCACACAGGTCCTGGAGAGCCCCATGCTTCCACAGGCAAATAAGAAAGTAAGGGAGTTCTTTGCAAAAAACTGCATTAATGCATCCGTTAGGGTTCAGGATATAGCAACAAAAGTAGGGACATGTGATGCCAGGGTTTACAACCCTAACATCCCTGCCCCACTTCTGAAGCAAATGAGGGGTGGAGTCTTCCTTGGGGTCATCAACCCTAATGCTCACCCCACTCTGTGCACTCATGAAACATACACACCTGTCTCCATCACATCTCAGATTTTCTGTAACTGCAAAGGGGAGCATTTATATATGTGTATATATATATATATATATATATATATATATACAGTATATATATATTATTTACATATATATCTCCACAGTCTCTCTCTCTCTCTCTCTCTCTCTCTCTATATATATATATATATATATATATATATATATATATATATAAAATAGTGGCACAATAGTGCCACTATAGTTAGGGTTGAGTGGCTACATTGATGCAATACCTCAAACTGTGCACCTTAATAACTTTGCCACTGTAGGACTGATTTGTCTGAACTTTTGTTTGTGTGGTCTGGTACCATAGATCTCTGGGTCTGGCAAGTTTTGTTATGGTCAGCTGTATGGTTGCAGAGCTACAGAACACCAGAAACCATAAAAAAACTGACTTTTTGTGCATTTCTTTGCTTGTGCCCGCAGCCCACATGCTTTGTCCATTTGGTCCGAAAACTTCAACAAAGATGCAGTCTAGGTCATCAATGTGTCTTTCTAAGATTTGGTAAAAAAATATTAAACCATTCAAAAGTTATTCAAAAAGCACATTTTGGGCTGGCCTGGTGGTGCTGAGGGTTGAGGCATTGAACGCCACACCTCATGCCACGCTGGCAACCCAGGTTCGGGAACAAGCTGGGAGTCACTGGGGGTCAGCAGGGGTGGGCAGAGATTGAGCATCTGGAGGACTGCTCTCTCTTCCCGGGGAGGGTGGGAATGCTGCTCACTCTCTGAGTGACCTCTGGTGGTGGCCAGGGGTGCACCAAATGGACAAACACGGTGAACGCCAGAGGTGGGCGGAGTCACAGCATTACGTTGCCTTGCAAGCTGTGCTCCAGATGTCTGGAAGGAAAAAACACTAAAATACCCCGGCTCCTGAGAAAATGAGAGAGCTCCAGTGATCTCCCTCTCATCCCCAATGCAGGACCACGCCACATCAGGGATCCAGGCTGACCTCTCGAGGGGATGGACCCTCTAACTTAAGTAAAGAGCCACCGAGGGTGGGCGGGCCTGGTTCCGGGGGGTGATCTGGAATGCTGGGAAGTTCCTCCAAGAGAAGGTGAACCAATGGTGGCTGGTCACTGCGGGGAGATATAGGGGCAAGATCGTGTGGGCTCCTCCGAAGGAGTCTGGGCATAAATAAAATAAAAAAAAAAAAGCAAATTTCACATTATATTCAATGGGAAAAGTTAACAAAAATCACAACATTTTTGTGAGAGGCCATTTTTACTGTCGCAAATGGCCCTTTTACTTTCATGAGTCAGCCATCTTGTTCATAGTTAGTGACACAGAAAAATGTCTCACATTTAAAATTCGGACCCTCTAGGTAAACACTGATTGTTGTATTTACCTAGTCCGGTCCAGAGGATGCTAGCCATATCTTTTTTGGCGAGTTAAACCAACCAAAAATGCATTTTTAAAGTTTTGGGGAAAAATACTTTCACAAAATGCTTTAGCAAATGTGAAAGTTTCATGATTTATTTTGCAAAACTTTCATGGTTTGAGAAAGTATTTTGGGAAAGTATGCTCAAAATAACTGCACATTTTTGCCAGCCTCTTGCAACAAAACGGGTTGGTCTTTTGGGCTGAAATTTGCAGGGTGGCAAGCCCTGACCCCACAGATGTGCCTTTTGGTGGTTTGGTTCCAAAACATTACAGGGGACCAAAGTTACAGCATTCTAAAGTTCAGAAATTTCCCCATAGGATAACATTGCGGCATCCCTGATGCATTTTGTGGCCCGTATCTCAAAAAAGGTTTGAGATACGGACTTTTCGTCACAAAACTTCTTAGTCCCCCTATGGACTGAGTGCAGGAGTAGGCTGAAAAACCACAAATAACATGAAATTTGAATTTTTTTTTTGCCTTGTATGGTTCCTGAGATATTTGAGATTTACTGTTCTAATTGCTAATCTTCATATCCAAGGCCCACTATTACACCCACGGAGTTAGTATTCACATCACTTTTTGCTACCCCTGTCTCATACACAATGTGAGACACAGATTCAGTCAACTTTATGTTGTGAGAACTACTCACTCTCATGATTACAACCACACTTGAATTTTTTTGCTAGCTGCTATGGTTCCCCAGATATGGGCAAATTAGTGTTACAAGGCTTCCTTAGCCTGTGGGGCTGCTGTATGGCTCCATGCTTATGTGTAAGAGGGAGAGCAGGGCCTGGAGGGGCCCACTCTCCCACAAACATATCATTATGCAGAAATGGGCAGCTTGGCAGAAGCGCGGGGCCCTCCACCAATACATACCCTTTACTATTACACTTTCTCAAAAATAAGGGAAATTCATGGCAAAAAACTCTGTTAATGCATCAGTTACAGTTGTTTCCACAGTGACAAAAGTGTGGAAATGCGATGTTAGGGTTACCACCCCACCTCCATACCCCCATCCTCAAACCCCTAAATCCGCATTCCCCCCACTCCCATTCCCCACACACACATGCAAGACTATAACACACTATACCAGTCAGTCACATCTGTAAGCATAATAATCACAACACTCTACTCCCTTCACATAACACTATGTTATGAAAAACAAATACAGTATGATCCACTCCATACTGCCAGCACTGTATTGCGACGCATTATAGCTGGCATATCTTTTTCATAAACTGAAACTTAGTCTGTGCAAACTTTTTAAATACTGATTTTTATTTGTCAGAATTCAACGATTGGCTCACTGTAGGTATCGCTGCTACCACATATGCATGTGGTAGCAGGACAGACACAGCTGACATATACATAACCGTAGTACTTTTCAGATACTGCTCAGCTATGAAACTAGCACCATCATGTTGTGACACTGCTGCGTTAACTGGAAATACTAATTAGCAGCATGTTATGGTTAGCTTTGGATGTTACAACTGTTGCTGTCACATGTTGCTTGTAAACTATACTACAAAACATCACTTTTATTATTACTACCATTTGTTATTAGGACTAATTCACTCTATCAGAAAAAAATATGCAATCATCCAATGACTGTTGCTAGGGTTATCCAAATTCTTATTTCCAATACAGCTATCTATGCATAACATACTGTGTATTTCATCATTTCTTAACAATTGAAATACAGGCAACTGCTAAAATCTTGTTATTGATGTTTGCAACAAAAAAATGCTTACTGTGGGCCATCTCCCATGGTTGCCTAGTATGTGTGTGTACCCACAAGGCACTCTGATGGCAGCAGAACTCATACAGTTGCTGGACCACGATGATGGATGTGTCTTGTACTGCTTGCATGTGTGTGTGTGTGTGGGGGTGGGGAATGCAGAGTTAGGGGTTTAAGGATGGGGACATGGGGTGGGGTGGTAACCCTAACATCGCATTTCCACACTTTTGTCACTGTGGAAACAACCCTAACTGATGCATTAATGCAGTTTTTTTGCCATGAATATATATACAGTGTGTATATATATATATACTGTATATATATATATATATATATATATATATATATATAGATACATTATGTACACTAAACTTGGATAATATGGAAAAGATATGTGCCTGGGGGACTTGTTACTATAAGTTTATAAGGGCACTAAAAGGGCCTCTTAAGGATAGGAGTGTTGCCTCATGCATTCTTAGGGCAAGAGAACTGCAAAAAGAAGGTGAGCAGTTCTGGTGCCCTAAGGATACAAGAGGCAACACTCTTATATCCATAAGAGGCCCTCATAGCACCCCTATAAACTTATTATAGATTGTGGCACCATTAAAAAAAAATACCTTTTTTATGGTCTGTTTCTGTGGTGCAAGCAGTGGTTATCAAGCATCCCATTACAGTGTGAGCATGTGAGGTACTCTTATGCCAATAAGAGTATCTCACACGTAACTGAAGAAAGTGTTGTGATTGGTTGGAGAGCATCACATGATGTTCCCACAATCTATAATATTTTGTAATATACATATCAATCATGATATTATGCATGAGCTGGGTTTAGAAATGGCATTTTCCCTACAAGAAGACATAATGAACAACTAAGGGAAAAACCTTTTAAAGCCTCCAAAAGAAAAAAAATGTCTATACCCAATGGATAGTGGGTATTGGGAATGCTCTGCCACAATGTGTCCTTCACAGGAACAACATCAACAGATTCAAGGAAAGACTTGATAAATTTATGAATGAGAGCTCTCCAGTATTACACAACATAACTATACAGTAGGGGAATTGGATGGCTCAGTGTATTGGCCATGGGTTAACAAGCCAGTCATCTCTAAGTCATGAGTTCAAATCCTGCACAGGTTGGTAGTGATCAAAAGCCTTTATCACCTGAAGACTTTTCAGTGGCCTATGTGAAATGAGTTGTGGTGTTCTCAATCCAGTTCCCAGTGGGCAGGTGTCCAGATCACAAAGCCACCAACACAGCTGGCACTAACTGGCACCCTTGTTGGCAGTCTCACATGAGAGGCCAAGGACTGAATAGGCATGGAGACTAAATTACCCTCTCACCTATTTGGTGGTCCTCCAAGGCAGGGTTGAGGGACATTGTTGGGGCAGGCTAATTGCACTTCTTTTTACTGCTGTGTTTGGTAATTCATCTGAGCAGTGCACGGTAGATATTCAGTGCCAGGGATTTTTCTCAGTTTTGCTGTATTTAAGTGGGTGTGGGGGATTTTAGTAAACTCACTAGGTGCTTCTGTTAGTATATATTTCAAATACAGAATTTTGTGTTAGTCAGTGACAAGCTGCACTATACAGTATATCTGGATATATTTGGATATACCACAGACATTCATAAATCACTGAGGATTTCCTGTGATATACTGTGATTTAAATGTAACTAGATCACTATGCAGATGTTAAAGGTGTTACTTTCTCATTTACCACCCTGTCTTGCACCTATGGAGGCCAAATAAGGTTGAGGAGCCTGGTCTTGTTAAACTCCTCACATGGAGAGTTTGGTTTAGCTCTATACCTCCACTCAGAGAAGGAAATAGTGGGCATGATTACTAATAGGATATTGCTCCCTGGGATGCAGTACCAACCCACCTCCTCAAAAGCATTTGGGCACCACCTGAGAACCGATTTGTACCAGAATCCACACTTCAATTGCAATTTCAAACACTTGTGTACCAATCTGGGTAGATTGCTATTAATATGCTCAAACACTAACATTTCAGAAATTAACAACAGTATTTATTATTCAGCAACACTGGTGCTGTAAAGAGAAAATGAGCTATGAAAAAATGTTTTAGCAATGATTTTGTTTTGAGATAGCAACACAATTACCACTTTTAGTATTTCAAGTACATCACTCCATGCTGTGCAAACTCAGATGACTAGGCCACCCTGTTGAGCTAGTATGTGCACTAGGCCTCCCAACACCCTCACATGAGATTTCCAGACAAGGCCCACTGTACTGTAGGGCCTCCCACTACCCTCAGTAGCAGATCACTTCAGTTTCAAATAACTTTTAGAGCAATCACTTCTTGTGTTTAACTGCAGTCCTGTTCTAACTTTCCAGAAAACTAAATACTGTTGTAGGCATGATCTTGTAGTGCCAGGGATCCTGCATTGGTGCACTTACAGATACATAAGCTTGCTTTAAGCCCACCCAATTGATTTTTGGATAGCATATTTATAGCAGAACAAATTTTTAATCCAACAGGGAATCCAACAAAAATTGTAATCCAATGAAGGAAAAATTCAAACTGCAGCAGAAGTTTCTGGCTGGTAAGCAAGTACTTTGGCAATGGAAAACAGTCTTGATGCTTCTGGATGGACAATGCTGCAGCAGACAGATGGTGGTTGTAGGCTGAGGCTAGATACAGTCTCTTCATTACAAAGTTCTTTCTTCTAAATTGGCATGTAGCAGCATGATAACATTTAGAAGGGCCAAGACTGATTAGGGACCCCTCCTCACTCAGTGGGCAATCACTTGATCAATGGTACAATTACCATGGAGAAAAAGCTCCTTACCACCTCCTCCCTTTGGCACACCAGAGAGGGAAGAATGGCTTGTTATCCCCTCTGATTGTAGTAATCTGCACACGGCTTCAGCAGATTTAGTCTCTCACAGCTATGTAGGCTTCACATCACATCTTTCTAGCTCAGATTAACTTCCAACAATTGTATTCATGTACAGAGGCCTGGCTATGTCCTTAGCTCTCCTCTTAAGCATCTGTGTCCTCTAAAACCACATGGAAAGTACTGCTCTGAACTCCTTCTAGGATGGTAGAAGGGTTCAGCATAGTCACCTTTTCTCTCTGTCTGTTATTGGCTTTCCAGCTTATTTCTTATAGTCTGGTTGGGTATCCCATAATATGGGCTAGTCAAATTGAGCAACTCAGTTTGGGCACCTACAAAAATAACGACTGTGAAAGTATAGCGAGAATAGTATACAGTGAGTACCTAAGTGAGTTACACTTGCTGTATTACTTTATAGGGCTATGTTTTCCCAGGCAGTTCCCGACTGGCTGTGTGGTGTAGTGGGTTAGATCATGGCCCATGAAGCTGGTGGACCCAGGTTCAGGTCTAGCTGGGGAGCTTTATTTTGTGTTCCAATACTTGTAAATCATGTTTCCCAGTTCCCTCTTGACTGCAGGTTGCCCCCTCCCCGGAGTTCCCCTTCTCCCAAATTGCCTCCTGTTCCCTGTGTCCATCCTGCCCACAGGTTGCCCCTCCCCCGAGTAACCCTCCTACAGAGTTTTCTCCTTTTCCCGGTGTCAACACCCCCTGAGCTGATTATAATTATTATGGGGGTGTAAAACTATAATGTATATTGCCCCTCCAAATAGAGAATTAGCGTCCATCGCTGTTTGTGGCAGTCACTGTAATTGACATTGCCATTTTTACTTTTGGCGATATTCTGGTCGTTGTTGTCAGTGCTCTTTTTGAGTTGCTGTTATTACATGGAACCATATATAAGGCTACATCCATTATATACTCAGTTGACCACTCCCCTTATGACTACCCTTTCAAATGCCCTCTCAAACACTTATAGGTTAAACATATGACTAAAAAATAATCTGTCTTGTAAAGAACCACAAACTTCACCCTGTGAGTGGATTTCCTCCGCAATATGAAACAGTTCTGCTACATTCACCAGTTGGCCGACATCCATCAGACTCAGTCTCATCCTGCAACTTGCCTATCAGCGGTAATTTTGTGAGTAGTGCTACCACAGATGGAAGCATGATGCTGGGATCATACTCCCACTGGGATCTATTCTCCAGGGTTGGTGCAGGGCATACAGAAACCCTGCACCAACAGTGCAGCTGCACCGAACACTTTGGTGCATGGTGTGCCCTATTCTTTAGATCACGCACCTTTCCGACACTACACCCTTTTCATGGTGGCTTGTGCCAAAGACTTGGCACAAGCCCCATAAAAAGGTTGATGAAGTTAGACCTGACTAACTTGCCGCATGTGGTGCATGGAGGGCTCAGGTTTTGAGAATCCCGGATTCAGCCCTGGATTGCCACAAGCCCCATGTGCCATGCGTTTGGTGCACCTAGGGATTCAGGCAATCTAACTTTTTGAGAATAGCGCCCACAGTCTGTGCAGCATGACCAGGCCTTAACTGATGCTGTCATGTCAGATCACTTACTCGCTTACATTCAGATAAAATGCCTTTCAACAAAAGCAAACAGCTTTGTTGCTCACTCCCCTTAATATTAACCAACATTATGCTGTGGCATTTTATGGCTCAAAACTCAGCTATGCTCATAGGCCCAGTTCCATCCTTAAATACGTTACAGATCACTGCATAAAAAGTTGTTTTCTATCACTCTGCATACCCTGACTAAAAAAATAAAACATGGTGGAGGAAATAAGATATGAGCAACACCATATAGCTCATCATAACACCCCCTAGTGGAATCAAGCAGAGGAGGAACTACAATGCAATGCTGACTTGGGTAGCATGGAGGAGCTTTGGGCAAAACTAAAAGGGAGCAGAGAAAGCAACAAACCTCTGCATCAGGCTAGTAAGAAGAGCCAAGAGGAAAAATAGACTGTTATGGCTCTCTAAGGAGGTAGCTGGGAAGGTTAAGGGCAAACAATTTAGAGTTCCGGGGTATAAGAAGACACAGAAAGAGGAAGATAGGGAGCTGTATCTGGAGAAACAGAGGGATGCAGATAAATCAGATAGGAGTGCAAAGGCACAAACAGAGAAGAAAATAGCCTAGGAAGTAAAGAAATGGGGCAAGACATTTTTAAGGTATGTAAGCAAAAAGAGAAAGACCAGGGATGGGGCTGTATGATTAAGAAGGGAAGGGGGGAAGACGTGGAGGGGAACTAAGAAAAAGCAGGTATTTTGAACAAATAGTTTTGTTCAGTGTTCACAGAAGAAGGGTAAGGAGAGGGGCCACAGAAAAGTGACAGGATCATCGAAGGGAGTGAGGTGGACACTAGTCCATTTACAGAGGAGTGAGTCCTGAAGGAACTCACAAATCTGAAAGTGGATAATGCAGTTGGGCCAGATGGGGCTCATTAAAAGACACTGAGGGAACTCAGGGAGGTGCTGGCTGCACCTCTGACAGTCCTTTTCAACCTCTCACTGGAGATGGAAGAGGTTCCAGAGGACTGGAGGAGGGCAGATATAGTACCACATCACAAAAGTGAAAGTAGGGAGGAGGCCGGCAACTGCAGGCCAGTCAGCCTGCCTTTGGTGGTGGGGAGATTATTGGAATCACTACTGAAGGAAAGGATAGTGGAATAGCTTGAATCCAGCGGCATATAGGACACAAGACTTCACGGATTCACCGGTGGTAGGGGGGCTTGTTAAACAAATCTAATAGATTTCTTTGACTGGATGACCAGAGAATTGGATCAGGGAGGAGCACTGGATGTGGCCTACCTGGATTCAACAAGGCCTTCGGCATCATCCCACATAGATTAGTAAGGAAGCTGGGTAGCCTAGGAGTGTGACCAATGGTGGTAAACTGGGAAAGAAATTGGCTAAGGAATTGTAGAAAGAGGGTGGTGGTAAACAGTTCACTCTGAGGAAGGGAGGGTGAACAGTGGGGTACCTCAGGGATTTGTACTGGGACAGGCCATTTTTAATGTCTTTATCAGCAACATTGCAGAGGGGCTGGAGGGAAAGATCTGCCTGTTTGCAGATGGCACTAAAATCTGCAACAGGGTAGACACTCTGGGTTGGGGGTGTATGGAAAAATGAGAGTGCATCTGAAAAGGTTAGAAGATTGGTCAAGGGTATGGCAACTGGGCTTCAATGCAAAAAACTGCAAAATCATGCACTTGGGGCACAGAAACCCAGGGAAGGCATACAAAATGGGAGAAGAAGTATTGACACCCACCAAACAGGAAAGATATCTAGGAGTTATCATATCTGATGACCTAAAGGTAGCTAGATAGTGTGACAAGGCAGCTGGTCCCATGGCTAAATAGGGAACTCAGTCTGACTCGATGGACCATTGGTCTTTTACACTGTCATTGTCTATGTTTTTCATGTCTCTATGTCACTGCAGGCCTTACTTGATCTCTTGCTCCCTTCCCCCTTTCCACTAAGATTCCCCATGCCTAGCCCATGTATTCTTGAAATCCACCACTGTTTTAACCCTCATCACCTCCACTAGAAGCCTGTTCCAGGCATCAACCACTCTTTCAGTGAAGAAGTACATCCTCACATTGCTCCTAAATTTACTTCCTTTCAGATTCATTTCATGTCCCCTTGTTCTTGGGCAACTTTTCACTGAAACATACTCTCCTGCTGTACCTCATTTACTGACATGAGGTATTTATAGTAGTGTTGCCCATATAGTGCTTTTGCGGATCCTACCATTATCTGTCAGATAGTGCTGGCATCCTACCTAGGATCCTATCAGAAATCCTACGAAAAACAGATGTAGGATCCAGGGTCAGATAGCGATGGATTCTAGGTCAGATCCAGGGATCCTAGGTCAGATGGTTATGATCTGAGCTGGATCTGTTGCTCGGATCTACAGGTTCCACGATGTTTGTAAGATCCATGCACTGGCTCCTAGAGGGTAGGATCCATGGTCAGATAGCACTGCTATCCTACCACAGCAACTATCTAGACAGATGGGAAGTATTTGTTGGTATTATAGTTTCTAGGATACTATCGGAGCAACACTAATTTGCAGGTCTCTGTCATGTCCCTCTTCTCCCTCCTTTCTTCCAGTGTGTACATATTGAAGTCCTTCAGTCTCTCCTTGTTAGGCTTCTGATGCAGCACCTGCACCATTTTAGTTGCACTCCTCTCGAGAGCCTCCACTCTGTTTATGTCCTTACTGAGATGCTGTCTCCAGAACTGGACACAGTACTCCAGGTGGGGTCTTACTAGTGATCTATACTGTGGTAACACCACCTCCCTCCTGCTGGTGATACTCCTCCCCATGCACCCAGCATCCCACTGGCCCTATCAACTGCATACTGTTTCACCACCTTCAGTTCATCCAGTATGATTACTTCCAGGTCCCTTTCCTGTTTTATGACTATCAATATCTCTTCTCCTATTTTTTACTCTGCCTCTAGGTTACCTTGCACTAAGTGCATGATTTAGCACTTTTTCGCATCGATTCAAAGCTGCCATGTCCTTGACCACTTCTCTAGTTTTCTCAGGTCTCTACACATCCTTTCCACCCCCTTAGGAGTGTCCACTGTACTGCAGATTTTGGTGTCATCTGCAGAGAGACATGTCTTCCCTTCCAGCTGATCTGCAATGTCACTTATAAAGACATTAAAGAGGACTGGCCCCAGTACTAAGCCCAGAGACACTCCACTGGTCACCCTCCCCCCTTCCCCAAAGTGAATTCCATTTACCACCACCTTCTGTTGCCTGTCCCGAAACCAATTTCTTAGCTAGTTTACCTCCTTAGGACCCAATGCTAAGCAGACCAGTTTCCTTATTAGTCTCCAATGTGTAATGATGTTGAAAGCTTTATTAAAATCTAAGTAGGCCTCATCCACCACCCCAACCTAATCTATTTACCTGGTCACCCAATCAAAGAAATCGATCAGATTTGTCTGATATGATCCTCCCTCCCTCCCCCAAGGAATCACTGCTGCATTGGGTCTTGCAACCCACTGGATTCAAGGTATTCTGCAATCCTTTCCCTTAGCAGCAATTTTCCCACTAGTGATGTCAGACTGACCGGCCTATAGTTGCCAGGCACCTCCCTGCTACTGCTTTTATAAAGTGGGACTACATCCATCTAATGTCCTCCAGTCCTCTGGAATCACTCATTTCCAGGGAGGTGTTGAATAGGCCTAGGCCTTCATCTGGATTCAAACATTTAATCCAAATATGATTTGTTTCAGCTGGCCATGGATACTACCTGATGGATACTACTTGCCCTAAACTGCATGCATCAATAATCGGGCCTTCAGTTTTTGAAATCCTGGTTGCTCACCTGTAGGGCTGTCAGAGGTGCAGCCAGTACCTCCCTGGGCTCACTCATTACTCTACAATGTACTTCGTCTAGTCCCATAGCTTTGTCCACTCTCAGACTTGGGAGTCCATTCAGGACTCTGCCCTCTGTAAACAGATTTGTGTCTACTCCAGCAAACAAAAACAAGGCTCGGGAGAAATACACTGGTGCCACGTTCCAAACAGAAAGTTTCCAACTATGTACAAAAAGCAGGCTCAACAGCTCAGGAGGCTCCTACAAGGCTCTGCATTGTGGGTTTATATTAAATCCATTGACAATTTTATTGACGTTGGAGCAAATAAAGCAATTAAAAAATACATACAAGCACCACCTCCAGTGCACGACCAACAACAATTCACACCACCCTGGCGCTTTTTCAAGACGTCAGCAGTTTGCAACATTATACTTATTTATAGTGTCCATCCCATATACACTTGAAGACATACTCACACACTGTTATTCACATCAATTAAAAAAATCTTTTACAAATAGCTTGGAGCTCATACTGAAGTAGCCCATCCCCTTCCCCTTCCTCTGTGAAGACTGAACAAAAGTGTTTTTCAGGATTTCTACTTTTTCTGATCCTCCTCTGCACAGCCACCCACCATTCTTAACATCACAGTCCCTCCCCTAGAATTTCTTTTTCACTTATGTACCTAAAAAATGTCTTGCCCCCTTTAGTTACCCCTTGGGTTATTGTTTCGTCAGTTTGCGTCTTTGCACTCCTCACTGCTTTCCCTGCTCCCCTGTGCTTCTTCTTGTACACCTCCTTGTCCTCTTCCTTCTGCATTTCTTTATACTTCCTAAATGCTATCCTTTTATCTTTTACCTTTCCAGTCACTTCTTTTGAGAACCATAGCAACCTCTTTTTTCTCATGTTTTTGCTCAATTCCATGTTTTTGCTCACTTCCACTGTGCAGAGGTTTGGTGCATTCATTATGCTTTCCCATAACTTAGCCCACAGTTTCTCCACCCCACTCAGGTCATCCATCACCCAGATCATCTCTGAAGTATTCACCCATTTTTGTAAAATCTACAATCCTGAAGTCTAGGACCCTGCTGCTTGTGTGGCTTGCTTCCATTTCCACCCTTATGTTGAACCACACCATACAGTAATCACTGGTCCCCAGGTGGCCACCCACTTTGATGTCTTAAATACTGTCCCTGTTAGTGGGCACCTATCCCTGTTAGTGAGCAATACTGTCCCTGTTAGTGAGCATCACATTCGGTATTGCCCCATAAACTATGTCAGCATTTTGACAGTACTATTTGATAGTTGGTCTGGCTGTACCTGTCTCCTTCTGGCAGCATACTGATAGCCCTAATGGCCCCAAGAAACAGGCTGTTATGTCTGGCCCCTCACATGGGGAATTACTGACCCCAGCTCTTGGCAGGCCTCCTCCTTCTGATGCTCATTGATTCTGCTAGCTGCCAGGGGTTACACACAATTACACCTAGGATTTTTCTATTTCCCCTGAGCATCTCTAATGCAGGCCTCACTCACAGATATGACAATTGCAAACTGTACTCTCTTCCAAACTAAGCTGTCTCCCAACCTCTTCTGGCAAGAGTGAATTGGCAAGGATCCCCAGTCACCACCCTTGAGGGACAGCCCTCCGCTACTCCCTATTGTGCCATCTTATTCTTGTCCTGCTGTGGTCCTCTAGGCCCTTCTAGGAAACCCATCCTCCTGGCAGTGCCTGCTGGTGGAACTTTGGAGACCTCAGCAGGGGGGAAGTGTCACCCAAATCCAGGGATCATGGAACCATCCCTAGGCCACATGGCTCCTGCCTTGGTCACAGCCAGAGACTGGACTCCCTCTCTGCTGCTGTAGTTTTGAATTCAAGAACCTGAACATTGCTGATTGTCTCACCTTATTATATTGTAAAGGGAGAGGGAGGACTGTAAATATATACAGCAAACTATTCCCACTTATAGCTGAGCCAGAACATCCTGTACACAAACATCCTGTCATCCTATCTCCAAGCAAGCAAGGAGCCCTTCTACAGGACAACTCTTAGGGTCAAATGTAATCCTTTAAGAGCCCTCTAGTAATCAGCATAGAGCTGAGAGAAGAGAAGAGAAGCTTGTTACATAATCATAACACAAACAGTTATGGTACAATAAGTCTATCCTTCCCCTTCTGTATTCAGGGGTGACCTGAGTATGTACAGTATGTGCCAGGTACAAGTTTACAGAGAGTAGCGTATTAACCAATATATCTTGTGCACATTTTGATTGGATTCATGAACTGGGATTGCATGACTCATTTTCAGCTTGGTTTTATCTTCGAGGAGTTGAAATGCATTTTATTCTTTCCATCTTATTTGGTATCCCTTCAGTGCATGCCTAGCACTGGACATAATTTTCTCCATTTTCAGTGCTTCTAAGATGGAGTGATACCATTTTTTTATAGGAAGGTAGTGTATCATCCAGACAGTGTCCTAGGATGATTATCTTGGCTATAGCAGATATAGGGGCCATATGGCATTATGGTTGGGAGAACTCTGTGAAGTTCTGACCCTTATTAAATAAGAACCACAACATGGTGAAGTTCTGATTAGTTCTGATTTATTGACAAATATTTGAAAAAATGCAAAAAAATACATAAAAGTGGCCAAAATCGGTCACATTTGACACAGAGGCCCAAAGGAAATAATTTAATGGATTATTTGTATAAAAAAGAATGTAAAACTGCTAAATAAAAAAGCAATCACTTACTACTAGCCCCTTTATGGCTGGCTTATAATGGTAGCATATCCTGCTCGGGTCTGTGACATGAGTGTGCTGGGAAAGACAGAGACAGAGAGAAAGAGAGACAGACAGACAGGCAGATGCAAATACCTTTATCATAACATCACCAAGCTCTGCAGGCACTGCCAGGCAGCTAAGATTTTTTTTTGTTAATGGTGCTTTGCCAGTATTATTTTGATGGATGTTCTAGTCACAGCCAAACAGGCCAAAGAAATGAATATGAAGATCAAATGAGCAGCCCTAAGAGATCCCACCGACCCTACTCACGTGAATGATGCAACTGCTTCACATGCCCTGGTATACTGTGGTATATGGTACTCTAGCTGGTCCAAGAGGTGGTAATGTTTTCTAGCACCATGACTACTTCTACTGAATCTGATCAATATGCTGAATCCTTAAAGAAGAAGAAAAACGAAAGACATAGTGATCACCACCACAAAGGCAGGCAGCCAGTCACACACATTGCATTGGCCAAGGGCAGTGCAGTCATACAAAAGTTTGCCACTGCCACCTGAAGACCTGATGACACACAACACAATTATGTCCTTCCTAGTTCCACAATTGCTGCCAGCCACTGCCACATAATTTAAGTACCAAAAATAAAATAAAATAATATAATAATCTCAGCCCAGTTACTGTAAGTGAGATGCTACCAGGCTAGCATACGACACACACACAAACAATAAAGAATTTATATGAATTTTCAATTTAGTAGCATTTTTTTCTGTGAAGTAATCATAGCCAAATATGGGGGATTTGAGAAATATATGAAGAGCATTCAGTTTCTGGGTTTCAGGTATCTGCTAAGCCATGCACTGTATGAAAATTAAAACAGTACATTCAGGATCAGTTGCTGAGGGCAAAAAAACTGACAAGTAGTAGTAGTAAGGACTGGAGTAAGGACAAAAAGTGATTAAGTAGTAGTTGTGACTAGTGAGGAAAAAACTGATAGTAGTAGACAGCAGTATCCTGACTTCCAGATCAGGTAGTGGTACCAGGTACCACCAAGTAAGTTTGTGACATGAAGTGCAGTTGCTTGCTGTATTTGGACTCTGAACCCACTGATGTTATTATTTTTTTTTTCTATTCTCTGCTGCTCATATGATCATTCAAGTAATAGTGGCCTGGCCTAGACTGTCCTGATCTGACATGCAATTAACTGCTACGTCATGTTTGTAGACCCTATTCACAAAAGATTTTCACCAAAGACACAAATTCTTGAAAGTGTTTTGTGGATAGGGCCTGCTCAGAGCAGTCAGTGTATGTTTTATTTAGGTATCATATTTGAAACTAAAGTGAAGAATGCTGACTTTGAGAAGTGTGAGGCTCTCTGCATTTTCTGATGTCAAACAGGACTGTGTGTCAGTAATGATGATACCAGCTGAACTAAACAATCATTCTAAACAGAAGCTAGTCAGAGGGCAATTCATGTACTTAATTGCAATGTTTACTATAGTAAGCCACATATTTTGTTTGGATTTCCAGTATTTCAAAGGATCAGCATTTCAGCTGATATTGGGCTTGGCCAGGTATATTTCTACACTGGTCTGTGCTGAGGCTATGTTACAAGAGGCAGATGGAGATGTCACAGTTACATCTTCTAAATGACTCCAGAGACATGAGGCTGAATCAAGTGACTGTGAGATAGTGTTATGTTTGGCTGGTGGTGAAGAAGAAGATTCAGCTACAGTGGCTGAGGAGGAAGAGGGAGAAAATTCCACAACTGTAGAGGATGGGCCACCTGATGCTGTGCTGTGTTGTGAAAAAGATTCTGAATGTGGTGCTGCTGTTGTACTCTGTTCCATGACAGCCGCACCTCATCAATTATTTCTTGTTTGTTTATCTTGAAACAAGTGTTATCATCATCACTCAATAGCTGCTTCAATTTGTATCATGGGTCTAACATTATTGCTTTAATGTAGTACTCAGAATAAAGCATTTTACATAGTTTGTCATCTTCAGCTTTTTTGATCATAAGTCTTGTTAGCTCTTGTTGTATTCTAGGGGGCAACTTGCATGTGTTAGCAGCACCAGTGGCAGCCTGTGTGATCATGGAACTGTCTTGCTTCTCTAACTTTTTCCTAATCAGATTCAATCTGAATTTTAAAATTTTTTTCAGGGGTATCACCTTGCTGAGAGTTGCTGTGTTTGCACAAACCTCGCTGGTGATTTCAAATGGCTGAAGCAGGAAAATTAGAAACTCCATCATTGCCCACTGTGGTGGAGTAGTATAGATGTCCGCATCACCAATTTTATTTTCCAAGATGTATTGCCTGACAGCTTTCTTTTGTTCCAGCAGCCTTTGGAGCATATAAAAAGTTTAATTCCATTGAGTAGAAATATCTTGGATCAGTCTGTACAAAGGTAAACTGTGTTCCTGCTGTATTTTTTCAAACAAGTGAATGGCTTTGCTTGAGTGACTAAAATGAGTGCATATTCTTTTAGCAGTACTAACGACAGCCTTAATCTCTATGTCACCATCAAGAAAACTGTGAACTATTACATTTAAGCAATGCACAAAGCAGCAGATGTGAACAAAGCCCCCTTCCTCCAAGGTCCTCCTTATGTTGGATCTATTATCTGCAAATATAAAACTAACTGACAGTCCCTGTGAAGTGAATCATTGCTGTATTGGTTTTTGGAGCTCTTCATTGATGTTGTATGAGGGATGTTCAGATGAAAAATAAAACATTCATAAAATAGCAAACTGCGACGCTTCACTGTCCCCATTCCCATGTGAATTATCGAAACATGCCCAATGTGCCATGACAGATATGAAGAATTCAGGCTGACAGCTTGTCTAGATATCTGTTGTGAGATGCACCACCCTCCCAACAGCATTGCACAAGGCTCGTCTTAATTTTTTTACATATGACATTGTAAAGATCTAGAATCCCTGTTGTCGAGAAGTATTTCTGCAATTGTATACTATATCAAGGTACTCAAGCAGCCACCTAAATCGTATACGTTCAACCACGTTATATGGTAGCAAATCAACAGCGATTATTTCTGACATTTTTTTTGTTATTGTAACAGCAACAGGGTGAGTCAAGGTATATTTAGCTTCATGCTCATATGTTTCTGAGATGGTAAGCTGTCTGCTTGAAGAAGGAGGGCTTTTGAACACATGGTCATTTTCAGTAACAGTAGGAGGAGTCCTTCGAATGGGAGGAAGTAGTGGTGGAGGTGTTTCAGTAGTGCTGCAGGGGCTGCCACTGCTTTCATCTATGGGAGATACCCTTGAGTATAGTGAGCTATCACTGTCACTTTCTCTTCGAGACTCACAGCGGGAGTTCTCAGTAATGTTATGACATCTGTCTTGGTACCTTTTCAGTGCTGAAGTTCCCGATGCACCTTTCTTTTTACCCTATTGATTGGCCATTTACAAGTAGCGCATACTGCTTCCAACTAATTGGAAACACTAATGGAGAAGTATGACCAAGAAAAGATTATTTTTTTTTGTTTTTTTCCCAGGAATGTACAGCACCTCAGTCACCTTTCTAGGGTCCCCCCTGGAGTTTTCTTGGGCCTGTTCTTCTTGTGGTTTATTCCCGTTGTCCCCCTCCATAACCAAAACATTTCTGCCTGTTTCTTCCTCATCTGCAACTTCCATCCCCTCCAGTAAACCTTGTGCTGCCTGATTATTCTCTTCATCTTCTTTATTACCCTTGTTGGGTTCAACCTTA
The DNA here is from genome assembly GCA_016271365.2 of Neoceratodus forsteri. Classification (NCBI taxonomy): domain Eukaryota; kingdom Metazoa; phylum Chordata; order Ceratodontiformes; family Ceratodontidae; genus Neoceratodus; species Neoceratodus forsteri. The sequence continues at coordinate 393,442,749 of CM028135.1, read as the reverse complement.
GAAGAATCGGATGAGGGTGAGGGAATAGCAGTAGCATAATATGCAACTGTTCCATACTGTTGGGTGCCTGTGTGGGTGGTACCCACCAAGCCTTTAGTTTTTTTAACTTCATAACATTTTTTTTAATGGGACGGATGATCATCCGAGACATTTCACTTTTTTGGATTCAAGCATTCGTTTGGAAGAAGGAACCTTAGCTGTGAAAAAAATCACTTTTTGGGGTTTGATATTTTTTTCCCTTTTTTTAGGCTGATTGTTGATTTTTGCAGTGCACTACCTACCCAAGAAACAGAATGTGCCTCATCAACACTTTTATCTATTTTTTTCTTAGCATTCTAACCTGTAAAGAAGATCCTTCTAACTAATGTGATGTCCTTCTGATGACTGCCACCCACAGACCAGGGACAAATTTATTGTTGTGACTCATGACTGTACAGAGCACACCAACAGCACAGCAGTCCACTATCACTTCCTTTCAAGATTACCTGATTGACTCCTACAGTACAGTTAGTTACTGTTAACTGACTAAATTCAGCAACTGTTAAGCGTGTCTCAGAATTTGAATTGGAGATGCAGACACATCTGTTGCATAGCCTCACGCAGCACAGTCCCATACTGGGGTTGGTTAATGCTTATATGTAATGTAACGTGATATATTATAAAATTAATGATAATAAGGAGGAATAATGGGGAATGAGTGATGATGATGATGACACTTGTGTGTACAGTAGTTGTAGTTTACTTGCGCTGTAGTGTAAACAGCCTGCTCTGAGTTCCAAAGTCAGATTATCCCCTTGGCCACCCACAGCCAACAGCACAGGTGCATCAACTTGTGTGTTGTTTATCTGGACAGTATTTTTTTTTATACATGAAATCATTAATGAACATTAACAAGTGATTGTGATTTGTGATTGGATGGCACAAGTCAAAGATTTATTTTGCCAGCCTGCTGCCCTTGCCCTGTACACATAGCCACACTGAAGCCAGGAAAATGACATTTTATTTGGGATTTCTGGGACTGTTAAATGTCTAATGGGACCCCCAGCAGTCTCTCTGTCTCTCTCCCTTCTGAATGACACAAGTCAAAGATTTATTTTGCCAGCCTTCTGCCCTTGCCCTGTACACACAGCCACAGTGAAACCAGGAAAAACATTGTATTTGGGATTTCTGGAACTGTTACTTTTCTCATGGGCCCCCCCTACAGTCTCTCTCTCTCTCTCTCTCTCTCTCTCTCCCACCCCTTGGACAAAATCATTAATTCATTTTAACAAGTGATTGTGATTCTTAACTAGATGGCACAAGTCAAATATTTATTTTGCCAGCCTGCTACTCTTGCCCTGTGCACACTGCCACACTGATAATCCAGGAAAATGTTTTTTATTTGGGATTTCTGGGACTGTTAAATTTCTAGTGGGCCCCCCTGCAGTCTCTCTCTCTCTCCACTCTGGATGGCATAAGTCAAAGATTTATTTTGCCAGCCTGACGCCCTTGCCCTGTACACACAGCCACACTGAAACTAGGGAAAAAAATATTTGGGATTTCTGGGAGTGTTTATTTTCTCATGCACCCCCAGTAGTCTCTCCCTCTGGCCTCTTGATCTGGAATGGCACAAGTCAAAGATTTTGCCAGCCTGTACTTGCTCATGTACACAGCTACACTGTTTGGGACCAAGAAAAGAGAAAAAAACTTTCATTTGGGATTTTCTGTAACTGTAACATTTCTCTTGGGCCCCCCAGTATTCTCTTCCTCCCTCTACTGGATCTGAAATGGCACAAGTCACAGATTTTGCCAGCCTGCCCTTGCTCATGTACACTCCTACACTGTCTGAGGCCAAGAAAAGAAAATAACTTTCATTTTGGATTTTCTGTAATTGTTAAACTTCTCTTGGGCCTCCAGTAGTCTCTCCTGCACTCCTCTGGATGTTCTGCAATGGCACAAGTCAAAGATTTTGCCAGACTGCTCTTGCTCATGTACACAGTCACACTGCCACACTGCCTGCTTTTTGCCTCCCCCCCCAGCAGTCACCAAGGCCACCACTATCTCCCCAGTCCCTCCAGATTCCTCCTTTCTCCAGTCCCAACCCATCCCCGATGATCAGTTTCTCTCCCCTTCACCCCAGTAAGTCTCCTTTCTATCTCCTAGTTTCTCTTCCCTTCCCTCCAAAAATGTACATTTTTTTAATATTTATATTTGTGTTTTTTTTTCTTTTTGACAACTTCTTCTGGTGGCTCTCTGCTGCAGTGAGTGAGTGAGGTGCTCCTCCGATGTCCACCTCTTGTCTGGGCCACATTGCGCATTCAGCATGGTTCTATACTGTGAGTGCATCACGTGACCATCTGTTGCCTGATGCCACTGGCCACCTGTACATGGAGTGAGCTTGCTGATGGCATCCCCAAGGCAACAATATACAAAATATCACCAATGGCACTTCCACGGACTCAGAACCTGACTTCTGCAATGAAGTCTGTATTTATCTGGGTCTGTGGATTGTGGATTTGATCCAGGGTCCAGACCTCCTGCAGAACAGTGTGCCCAGCCCTGTATTATGTAGTTTGAGACCCCCAAGCCAGTCTAGTCCCAAGCCTAAATAGCAAATTTGAGGCATGAAAGAGTTTTTCAAGCCCAATAAGGGATCTAGGTTATTCCTTATTTTTTCCCATAAAGGTTCTGCATTACAGCGATCCCATTTTATATATTTAAGCATCCCTTTAAGTTCCACCACATCTTGTACATATATCTAAATCTAACCATTTCATTTTGTAAAGTTCAACTGGCATAAAGAACATGTTTGCAAATAATTTCTACTGCATAAGTTTCAGTACATCAAACTTAGGGTACTTGTGAATTGCCTGCTAGACTTTGTGCCTGGCTTTGTGAATGGTAAGTTTCAGAAATTCAGATTTCCAGCATTCTGTGTGTATATTAATTTTGGTTGGTGCTGTTGTAACTCCCCTGTGGGGGTGTACCTTAGTCACCTCCTGTTGCCCTGTTCCCCTGGTCCCTCAGTTTAGCAACCACCACCTGCCCAGTTTGTAGTGCCCCTAAATCCTCCTCCAGGCCCCTGCATGGTTTGTAGTTAAAAATGGGACTGGAGGAGTCAAGCTGTGGAACAGCTGAGCTGTGGCTACACAAATGAGTGAGCTGGAGGTCCATGCATGTGCACTGGTGCATTTCTGTTATTTCGCCATTACTGTGGCCATCCGTAAGCCTCTCCAGTGGTCCTGCCCTCCCTATATCAGTTAACTGGGGGCCGGAGACACAGAGGAGGCATAAGAGGAGCCTCAAAATGTTTTAATGTCAGAGCGCCTATTAGCACTAGTGTTCAGCCTCATGAATATTAATGAGGCATTGTAAATATTAATAAGGAGCTTGTCTGTTGCTTGGGGACAGTCTAAAATGGCAGCAGTGACAGGCAAAGGATTTTTTTTAAATATTAAATGCTACAGTGGTGTAACAGGGTAGAGGGGACCCTAACAGTCAGTGGGGCCTTTGATAGAAAAAATGTATATTCTGGCTGCATCAGATCTCAAAGTTGGGACTGTTTGTGGGCAGCATATAAACTGTTTTTTAGCAGCATTGTTTGCAGCCTTTGACCTCAGCTTAGCCAACTGGAAAGCCAGGACTTGGCAAAGAGACTGTTGGGACTGTGAAAAAGACTTATGGGGGAAAATATAGGTACAATGTTTGGTGCCCATCTGAAGAACCTATCAGGTGTTGAAGGAGGCTGATGAATATTAATTTTTCAAAAGGTCAAGTGTTTTAGTCAATCAGTAACTGTTCTGAGCTCCCAAAACCCAAGAGACTTTTGATTCTGAGTGCAAGTTCAGTGGGAACCCCTCCACAGGGAAGGGGCTCTGGCCCCTTGCTAAAGAAATGTGGTTGTAAGTTTTAAGAGAGGCCTGCCTGGGGTTTTCCAGTTACCTGTCCCTCAGGGTCTGTGTGTTGTCTTTCCAGATTTGGAGAAATTTATCTAAGGAATCCCAACTTATGACTTCAGCTGTGAGAGAGCTGTAAAGATTTGCAATGTCAGCTATGAGACAGCTGCAATGACCTGTGACTTCAGCTGTGAGAGAGCTGTGAAGAAGCTACACTTAAGCAGGAAGAGTGCTGCCTAAGATGTTTCTAAGTGAGAAACCCTTCTTCAAATTTCAAGTAAGATGGAAACTTACTTGGGGCAGAGTAGTCACTAGTTCCAGGAGGTGCAACATTCTGTCTGTTAACCTGTGTTGACTTAGCATCACACAGAGAGGTGGACATTTGTCAGAAGAAAATGACCATGGATGGTCCTGGTTTATAGGAAATTGTATGGGAGTCTCCCTGAGGAGAGGAGCTCACCAGTAATTGCCTATGAGAAACTTGCTGTCCTGTTTGGGGCTGTGGAGCCATGCCTGCCAAGAGGAAGTGTTTGCCTATGTTTTAGTGTATGAAAGATAAAGCATTTAGTGAATTTGCTGCTATGTAAGAAGCATCTAGTTTGGTTGGGAGACTTGCATTGATCTCCAGTATTTAAATTCAAAAGTAAGAAGAGAGCCCCCTCTTCTGCTTGTGAGCACCTGTGCAGTGAGGAAAGTGATGTCCAGCTTCATAGGACTGTTCAAATAAAAGGTGTGTGCTTTCAGTACAAGTTAATGGTTTTCTGTGATGCTGATTAGAGGTGCCAGTGTCTTTGGACTAGTATAAAGTAAACATCCAGAGACTGTGTCCTGATGTAAAAGAGCCATGGCTGCTATACAGGCAGTATGGTTGAAATGCCCATGGAAGCTGAACATGTCTAACTACTTAAAAACAAAAGAGTCAGCCATGAAGGTCAATGTTGGGAATCAGCCTGGTAGTGTCACCAGCTAGGCACTGCCATTGTGCCTCCTCCTGGAGGGTCATGTCTAGATGTGGGGCTCTGAGGCATGCCAGCCCAGGTCCCTGTGCTGGTCTGTTCCAGATATAACTTCAACCTTAGAAATATGCCTAACCGCTGAGAGAAGTTTCAGCCAACTAGAGCTGCAACAGCCTGCTGCAGGAAAGAAAGCACGCTGCAGGCCCTTGCTTCCACCCTCAGCAAATGTCAAGCTGCATTTATTGTGTCAAGCTCAGTTCTACTGTCTTCAAGCCTTTGGCTATATGTGCAAGATTTGAACTGCAAAAACCATGAGTAAAGCAGGAATTAGCCTGTGCCCAAGAAACTAGTAAATAGTGCTGTAGTGAAATTCTAAAGCTTCTAAAATGTGAAATTTACCTGCTCATCTACAACACTGAGTTTAACAAGCAGCTAAGGTAACCAAAAGGGAAGATCCAGGTTAAATTTAATGTGATTTAAGCCCGCCAATCCCAGCCAACCAGCTGCACCTGTAACAGGCCTGCAACATTTTTTTTTCAATATTTTATTATAGCTCTTCACTTTTACATCAGACAGGATTATGTTTATCAAATGTATACAGGTACATACACAATCAGGAGCCATGATCCCATCCCCCCTCCCACCGCCCTGCCCCCCCACATCCCTATTTTCCCACTCTCACAGTCCAAGTAATTAAAGACCAACTATGAGTTATTAGGGTCACAAAACATAGTTTAAAGGGAGTATAACATATGTAATGGGGCCCAAACCTTTTTATATTTTGATATATTGTTATTAAGATTTGCTATAGTTTTTTCAGCTCTGAGATTTGCTAAAAGTTTGTTAAGCCATTCAAAGTAGGAGACAGCATCTGTGTCTTTCCAATGCCTAAGGACCAATTTCTTAACAGACATGGATATCATAGAAATATGATATTTCCGATTGGTCACTGGAATTTGTGAGTAATCCCCCAAGAGACATATTTCAGGTCTGAAAAGATCAGACAATCCCAATAGTGGGTATATTCTGCCCTTTATGTCTTTCCAAAGGGGGGGCTATCTTGGGGCAGTCCTAGAAGATGTGAAGAAGGGTACCTTCATCCCGTAAACACCATGTACATTGATTGAATGATATTAAACCCCAAGCAGCCAATTTTTTAAGTTTTTTAGTCATTTTCCTTTGTACTCCCTCGATTTGTTTCTTTCCATGTATTGTGGTAGGTGCACAAAATGGGGCACAATAATCCAAGTGGGATCTCACCAGGCTAGTATATAGTGGAAGGATGACCTGTGGTTGTCTACTTTTAATATTTTTCCATATACTACCCATAATTCATTGACATTTTTTTACTTTGGGTATTGTATTGTTTTCAAAGGTTAACTTACTGTCTATGTTTATCCCAATATCCTTTTCATTATCTGTTATTTGAAGTACTGCATTATTTAATAGGTACCCTTTTTTCAGATTTTTATGACCCAAATACATTACTTTGCACTTTTGTTCTTTAAATTTCATTTTATTATTTCTTGCCCAAATTTCTAGTGCCTCTAATTCCTTTTGCAAAGTATCTGTTGCTTCGGGAGTATTGACAGTACTTCCAATTTTGCAATCATCGGCATATTTAGATATCCATATGTTATCCGATGGCTGCATTGATGTTATTAGGATATTGAAAAGAATAGGGCCCAGCACTGAACCCTGTGGAACTCTGCTTGTAACTTCGACCCATGATGATAAGGCTCCCTTAACTGAAGTACATTGTTTACGATTGCATAACCATGAATCGATCCAGTTATTAAAATATATGGGAATTTTTGTTTAACCAGATGTTCCAGAAGAATTCTATGTGATACTCTGTCAAATGTCTTAGCTAGGTCCAGGAATACAACATCCACCGGATGTCCCTTGTCTAATGCAGCACTCACATTCTCAAAGAAGTTTAGTTGGTTTGTTAAACATGACCTTCCCTTTCTAAAACCATGCTGTGTTATATCATATAAGTTATAGTGAATGATGTGTTCTTCAAGTCTATGCAAGATTAGTCTTTCAAAGATTTTCCCTATAACAGAAGTCAGGCTTATAAGCCAATAATTAGAAACTTCAGATTTATTTCCACTTTTGTATATTGGTATAACTATTGCTTCCTTCCAATCAAGTACACTTTCTCCTGCCTGAAATGATAAATTAAATAATTTACACAGTAGGCCGGATAAACAAGAGGAGGTTTTACAGAGTTTAGTTTACTTTATGTATAAAGGTGAGTGTGTGACTATGATTTTCGGGTTGTATTTGAAGTTACTGGAATGTATCTCTGTAACGGAAAATCCAATAAAATTTAATGGAAAAAAAAACAAACAAGAGGAGGTTTCTTTTAGGAAGAAAGGGTGTATCCCATCGGGTCCAGCTGATGAGGAGACTTTTAATTTCTGTAGTTCTTCTATAGTTTCATCTACTGTAATTGGTTCAACAGTTGTATAATTATAGTTTGTATTTAAATTATTATTAAAATGTTCCTTGTTTGAGAAAATCTTATGGAAGTACTTATTAAATTCCTCTGCTATTTGTATTTCGTTACTTATTGTTCCTGAGTTTGTTAATAAAGGACCTAGGGTTGCTTTGGATCCTCTCAGTGAGCCAATGTAATTATATAATTTTTTCTTATTATTCAGTGTAGCATTAGCTAGTTTATTTTCCTTATTCCTTTTGGCATTCCTAATTTCTAGTTTAACTTTATTACCATACTTTTTTACTGTTCCCATTTTTCTTTTGATGGTTGAGCTTTGTATTTCTTATAAGTTTTTTGTTTTTTAGCAATCATTTTTTTAATATTATTGTTCCACCAGGCAGGATTTCTATATCCCTTGTTGTATTTTTTCCTATTTGGAACCCATTTATCTATACAATATTTGAGTTTGGTCAATAAACTATTCCAGGCTTGATGTTCATTGAGCCCAATCCACTCAGAGTTCCAGTCCCATATGTTCAAGTATTGATTGATTTTTGTGTAATCAGCTCTAGTAAAATCTTTAGTTAGATTGTTCCCTTTTGTATCTATAACTTTTGACTTTATATGAAACAGAATCATATTGTGTTCGCTGTTTGCCAGTGGTTCTAGTATTTTGATGCTGTTTACTAAAGTCCCCATATTAGTTAATACGATGTCAATTATATTATTGTTTCTAGTACCGTCCAGTATAATTTGATCCAAATTTTGATTAACTGCTATATCGAGGAATTCTTTCTCAATATTTCCCTCCCAAGTATGTGTTCTTCAGTCAATTTTGGGGAGGTTAAAGTCACCCATTAAAATGTAATTTGTTTTTGGCTCAAAACTGTTAATCAGGTTTAGTAATTCAATGTTCTGGTCTTTATTTAAGTTAGGAGATTTATAAGCCAATCCAATGCATACTTTTAGGGATGGTAGGTTAATCTCTGTCCATATTATCTCACTTTCATAGTTTGTTTGCATAGTATTATGATAACAGTGGTATGAATACTCTTCAGAGATGTATAATACAATTCCTCCTCCTTGTTTATCCTTCCTGTTTTTAGTTTTTTTTATTAAATCCTGATATATCATTATTCCAACTGTCATCATGGAACCATGTTTCAGTGACCCCACAGATAGAAATTTTTTTCTTGTGCATGATATATCTTAATTCATCCATTTCATTTGACAGACTTCTAGCATTTAATAATAATACTTCTATATCACTTTTTTGTTGTTGTAGGTGAATAAGGTTATTGGTTGTTACTATATTATTTAATGCCTCTGTAGTTATAATTCGGTACTGTATTTCAAGATTCTCATTCTGTTTAAGGATCTCCTCCCCCAATCTAGTTTGAATATTTGTCCAATGAGCAAATCAAATGATGACCATGTAAGTCACTTCCTTTTTTGTTTAAATGTAGTCCATCAAAGGAAAAAAACTAATCTTTTAGATAGAAATCTTCCCACTGGGTCAAACAATGTATCTCTTGTTTAAGAGTCCATGTTCTCAGCCAATTATTAAATTTATGGATTTTTTGGTTAATTTGGGGGGAGGCTTTTGGTATGGGGAGGACTTCAGAAATTATGATTTCACAACCAAGATTAATTAATCTATTGGTTAATGCCACCGTGTCTTGTTTTATTTCTTAAAGGGAGTCTTTGAACATGTTATTAGTACCCACATGTGTGAGAACAAGGGGGTTGTACCCTAGTCCATTTACCATTGCTTTGCACATCTTGGTTAAGTCAGCAATTTTTGCCCCGCTGAAAGCTGATAGGGTCCTATGTGATTTGTTTGGGTTGCATATATTCCTGTCTAGACTTTTGATCATAGAGTCCCCTATTACCAAGAGATTCCTGTGGTTCAACTGAGCAATATTGTCAGGTTCCATGTTGACAAGGTTGCTACAGTTATGACTTTCCCCATTAGATCTATTATTGATATTAGTGTCTGTTATAGTAAGGAGTTCTGAGGTCCCTTGTATTGATGTAGTAGATATTTGGGTATTTTCAGAATTAGTTTCTATTCTTTTGAGTATTGAATATCAGTTTGTTAGGGGATGTCAAATGTCGTAGCATGCCTTACTTTTTTTGCAGGTTTAGTGTATTGGATATTATACCATTCTTCATCCCCATCAGGTGTAACTTCCTCCTCTCTAGTTCTTTTGTTATTTTTCTTATTGTTTGATTCTAGCTCTTCTATCCCTTTTGAACAAGGGACTGGATGTTCAGGGATTGTAGTGGTATTAACTAAGTTAGGTGTGGGCGTCAACAAAGAAAGGATAGGGAAGATCTCTTTGTGCCCAGTATCAAGTTTTGTGCCAAGTCTATGTGCCATATTTCTTTGACTAGATTCCAGTTGTAATAATCTGTCCATGAAGGAATTTAGTTCATTTATTAGGTCATCATTTTGGAATGCATTTTGCACATTTAAAAATTTCTATTGGGGTTTGTTTTGTTAATAGGTACGTTAGGCAGTTAGTACATTGTATACAGTTTCCATCTTCTTTCACTGTTATTACATTAGCCATTTTATATTATGATGTCCCTTAGTCACTGTCTGAACTTATTAAGTTGTTGTAGTTAACTGCCTAATGCTTAATTCTATATATGAATGATCAAATGCCTACTAATAGTTGCCAGAGTATTATTGTCACTGTGAATTACCTTCCTTCAGATGTTCATCTCACTGATGTATTTTATTGACATCCCTCCAAACCCTCCAAACACGTGCAGACGCGCGTGTCTTTGTGCGCACTGATGTGCACTTGCCCTGCTCGGGCTCACCCTGATCACTGTTGGGCTTTGTTTATATGCCCCAAATGACCCTGGAAGTGTTCCCAGGGTTCACCGAGTGCTCAGGACCAACAAAGTGATTAAAATCACTATTTTATCATCAAAACAAGTGCAAAAATGGCTTTGCAGCCCTTAGTAACCCAGTTACAGTTGTACTCAGTTGTTTATATGCAGCGTTGCAATGGGTAGACAACAAGGCTCCAACCCCCTCTTCCTGTTTGCCTTGTTGGCTTGGTAACAGGGCTCCAAATACTCATGTTTAGTGAGGAACACAAAGTCAAGTAACACAATTAAAAGTTCAATACAAAGTTGTATAAATGCAGGTTTTAAAAGTAGGAGTGCTTTACTAAGCAATCCCATGTCACTTGGGTGACATGGGAGGTGTCTTACCAAATTTTTTGATAAGGAAATGCCTTAGTTGAAGAACTTTGAAGTAATCAGATGGTTGAAATCTAAATTTATTCATAAGTTCCGCCATCGAAGACCAGGAGCCATCATTTCCCACAAACAAAGCCAATTTTCCATCCCCAAGTTGGGGTAGCCATCTGGATGTTAATCTCTTGTCATCAATTTTAAAAGCTGGAGAGTTCCGAATCGATTGAGAAGTATCCATATAATGCTTATATTGTAAGTACATGCATAGCTGGGAATGAACTCTAATGGAGGTTTCTATCGTGGTGGATTTTAAGTTTTTTGGTAAAGAGGATAAATTTAATAATAATAACATGGAAGGATCTATGTTACATGAATTAATCAATTCTAATTCTATTTTGAGCCATGGAGGAAAGGAAGTAGAGGGATTTGGATCTAGCCATTTGAGATATTTGGAAGCATGACTAGCCCAGTGATACAAGTTAAGACATGGTAGACGTAGACCTCCTTTAAGTTTGGAGGCAGCTAATTTGTGATATGCAAGTCTTGGTTGCTTCTTGGACCAGATGCCTGGATAGGAGAGATGTAAAAGAAGATCATCTGCATAAGCAGATACCTTAACTTCCGTACCTTGGATTGACATTCCCTGTACATTCTGACATAAAGATAAATTAAGGATTAGAGGCTCCAAATAGAGATTAAAAAGTAGGGGAGAAAGGGAGCAACCCTGTCTGGTACCAGAATGTAAGGAGAATGGATCAGAGATTGCTCCATTTCCAGAGATTCAGGTGGATGGGTTTTGATAAAGAGCCTTCACCCATCCTAGAATTGATGCGGAAATCCAAAAGCATTCAAAGTCTGAAAAAGGAAATTCTAGTTGACTCAGTCAAAAGCCTTCTCGGCATCAAGGGACACCTAAGCTACCGGGAAAGAGGCATCCCTTGACACCAAGAGGACATGTGAGAGGGTGCGAAGTGGTCTACCGATCAGCTCCCCTTCATAAAACCCACCTGGTGTAATGCTATTAGATCTGGGAGAATTAAATTGAGCCTATCCGCCAATAATTTGATCAAAATCTTTATGTCCTGGTTAAGCAGGGAGATGGGCCTGTAATTTTTCACAGAGTCTAAATTCCTACCTGGTTTTGGTAGAAGAACAATGAGTGCTTTAAATAAAGTGGAGTCCAATTGTGTGCCTGATAAGTTGTGTTGATATAGGGGAAGAAGATACGGGATAAGTTGTTCCTTAAAGCACTAATAGAAATTGGGCGAGAATCAATCTGGTCCTGGAGTTTTATCTGTAGGAAGACTTTGTATCACTTTGGCTATTTCTAAGGTAGAAATAGGTGCTACTAGTACCCATTTATGGGCCTCTGAGAGGAGGGGTAAATGAGCCTCTGATAAATAAGAAGAGAGAGTAGAGTTAGAAGGGGGATTAGTCATAACTCCATATAATTGTTTGTAATACGTGATAAATTCATTAACACTTTCCTTAGGTGAGGATTTTAAATAGCCATCTGTACGGGAACAAATAGGAGGGATCAATAGGGATGATTCCTGCTGTTTAATTCTGAGAGCTAATAATTTCCCTGCCATCTCTCCTTGATTTGTGTATGAGGCCTTAGTGCGAAGAATGACAAATTCTGCTTTCTCACTAAGTAAACTTAAGTAGGAATCTTTCAACTTTGTAAGGCTTTGTTTGACAGTGTTGGGAGAATGTGAGTGTAAATTCAATTCCAAAGACCGAATTTGGGATAACACATTTTTTAATTTTGATTCTTGGAGTTTTTTCCTATTGGAAACTAACCCTATTAAAATAATCCAGAGATAGGCTTTGAAGGCACACCTGATGATATCGGGCTTGGTATCATGGGTGGTGTTTAATTCAAAAAATTGTGTGATATGATCTCTAATGCAATCAGAATCTTTGAATCCTTAAGCAACTGATTATTCAACTTCCACTGAGGGCTCCGTTTGGGCAAAGATGTAAGGGACAACTTACCCAGCACCAGGGAGTGATCTGATGGAGGTCCAGATTGTATTGATGAGGTGATAACACCAGAGAGAAGGGCTTGGGATAACAATATGTAATCAATACAGTATGAAGTCCCATGAACGGGGGATGTGAATGTGTATTCCCTAGCTTTGGGATTTAAAACCCTCCAAACATCACGTAGACCCAGGTGATCCATTAGATCTCGCAAAGCACACTGAGCTGGGGAAAGTCCTCCAGAAACAGAGCCTGTGCAGCATGGCCAGAATTGCCTCTATGCCAATTATGTCATGGCGTAGGGACCACCATGGTTCAGAAGGGCCCCTGCCAACCCCATTAAAATTATTTATTTGCCTTATGTACTGTGTCACTGCCACCATGCTGGGACAGTGGTGCAGCATGCCAAAAGAAGAAAGTTCTCCTCCTCCTCCAGCAGTAACACCCCCCCCCCGCTCTGAGCACAAGCAAGCCTCTCCGGTCTCCGGAACAGTCTGCATGCTGCACCATTATTGGTCAGTGTACAATAGGAGGTGTGGCTACTAGGGGTAGTGGGAATCAGCTTGCTGCAGCCACCAATACTCTCTTTCTCTCTGCGTGGCACTGCATGGGGTCATTTGTCTCCATGGTTCTCACGAGTCAATGGAGAGAAACTAGAGGGTTGGTTCAGTCATCGACAGTCACAGCGGGAAGTTGGAATGCTACATGCAAGCTGCAACAGTCAAGAAGAGGTTGCTTGTCCTGCATAGTGAAGACTGGAGTAGGTTGATGATCACAATGGTCTCGAGTTGAACGGCTGGACCAGGAAGTAGAGAGAGAGAGGCTGAGCCTGGGGACAGGTGTTGTCGTTGGGTCTCTCGTCACCAGTGATCGACACGGTCAGGAGTTGGGATGGAGGAGGCTGGGCCTGGAGCAGAACAGGGCACTCATTGTCAATCAATCAATCAATCAATCAATCAATCAAAATCTTTATTTAATCAGGCGAACATCATTGAGCATAGCTCATTTACAAGATGGACCTGAGTGGTCAAGAAGTGCAAGTGTTATTACATTGACAAGGGTAGCATAAACAGTAATACAATGACAGGGGTAACATAAACAGTAATACAATGACATAAGTGCTAATATATAACAATATACATATGTACAAGGCACATTAAAACTTTTAATCTGTGAGACAGAAGGTAATGGGCACATCAGGGTAATATGTAGATTATAGGACCTAGCAGACATTTTGAGGGTGAATCTTGGGACTGGAAACGGAGTTTTATCAGCATATAGGAACACGGGGGGTAGGTGCCATGGGTTTAGGCCTTGTGGAAGCAGTTGCAGAGTTCTGGGAATAGGTGGTGAATAGTCTTTTGAAGGATATTAAGGGTAGGAGGTTACTTAGCTTCATGGTTTTTGGAGTGAATTCCAAACAATTGCTAGTGAGTAGCTGATAGCAGCCCTCCCAAACTGGGTGCAGACATTGGGGACCTTAAGAATGATAATTTTGCTGATCCTTAGGTTGTATGGCATAGAAGTAATTTGAGTAAAACAGTCTGAGATATAGGTAGGTAGCTTGCCTGATAAGGCTTTGAATATCCAAATTGCAGCATTCCTATTTCTTCTGTGTTGTAATGATGTCCAGTTAACTGCCTTATAAAGGGAGCAATGATGGGTGCTGAAGGGAAGGTCAGTAATGAATCTGATGGACCTGTGGTATAGGGTGTCCAGTTTATTTAAGAGGGGGAGTGAACAATGTCCGTACAGAAAGTCAGCATAGTCAATGAGGGATAGGAATGAAGCCTGGATTAATCTTTTTTTGGAGTCTCTGTTGAGGTAGTGCTTTATTCTAAAAAATAAACCAAGCCTTTGTCTCATTGTGGGCTTCTGGATGCTGGGTGAGGACTGTGGAGAGGAGATGGAGACAGCTGGAGACTTGGACTACTTGAGTTGGGCCATTCATGCATGCCTGGAGCCAAGGAACCCTCTTCTGCATCAATCATCAGTGCAGCAGTAGCCTGTGCCCTGCTCAGAGTCATCAGGTATGCTGACATTTGGACTGTGTCCCCTCCCAGGTTGTCACTGCTGTCCCATATATATTCATGCACAAAGTTCAGTTCACAACAGTTAGAATGATTGATTTGTATGAGCAATTGTAGGGGGATTGGCTGGGTTATATGACCATTGACCACAAAATTGCATAAGTTGAGATGTTTTAGAAGCAGAACAAGATGGAGCACCCACCCCCAAAAAGAAAAACACTGTAGTGGTCTTGAAATGGGGAACAATCTACTGTGTCTTATTATATCCATTTGGATAGCAATAGCATGTCTATATACTACAATCAAGAAATAATCCAACCCAGTCTCAAATTTATATAATCTGTATTAATTGCACGTCAACCACTAATTACCTTGATTTAATAGGCCACAGGGCTGAAATACTCAAACCCTGTCCAAATTCAATATTTACTACAACCTTCTTGAATCCAAAATCTCTTGGGATGCTAGTGAGCAGACTTTAAAAAAGTATTGGGGGGGGGACAGGTGTTCCCCATTCCAATATTCCACTGCAGAGTTTTTTTTTTTTTTTTGAGGGGGTGCTCCGGCTCTTAAGAGACAAAAATATGGTCCTACAACAGAGCACTGATCTTGTAAAGATGCTGCCTGCAAGGCCCAGCATCTAAAATTGGGCCCCAACCGCTTAATGCCATACAGAAAAAAAGTTATTGTAATATACAAAAAGCCCCACACCAACTACCTGAACACATCACCTGTTTTATTAAATCACAACATCCTGCTTGAGTACCCTGGTCATTGCCGCCTTGTCGGCCCGTGCCACAGAAGCATGGGATGTTGGCACTTAGGGGCCCCCGGGCTCCAAAATAGGACTTGGAATAGGGCCCCTACATCCATTAATCTGGCCCTGCAGTGCAGTCTATACAGGGGTCAAATACCAGGTTCAAATCCCCTCCTAAAATTATTAAGGCAGGTAGCAATGGGAGCATACAGTTAAGAGGCCTGCAATGTTTAATGCCGGATACCTAGAGATAGGATTGCGGGGTCTTTATCTGGACTGGGGACTGGCATCAGTTCGAGGCTCTGTCCATCCATATGGTTAAAGCAGCTACCTAATAAGAAAGATCAATAAAAATCCAACCCAAGGTTGGTGGGTGGCCAGCATTGATAGATGTTTGAAACTGAAAGTGATATAATTGTTTCTGATGCAATGCCACAAATCTGATTGTTGCTTAACCTCTGCTTCCAATTTCCCTTTTCTAACCCTCTCCTTTGTGAACAAATTGTTGGGTGACTGTTTTTAAATACTTTGATTCATGGACATATTATGTGTACCCCAGGTGAGCACATTATTATCTTAAGTCAATAATTTAAAGTGTTGAAAATCTGGTTAATGGTAATCTATGTGTGGGTGACTATATGGG
Source organism: Neoceratodus forsteri (assembly GCA_016271365.2). NCBI lineage: Eukaryota > Metazoa > Chordata > Ceratodontiformes > Ceratodontidae > Neoceratodus > Neoceratodus forsteri. Next base: position 393,426,840 of record CM028135.1, on the reverse strand, counting down.
GAAGTGGTTAGGTACAACATTCCAGAGGGTTGTACTACTAAAAATCAGACACACCTATAATTTTTACTCTGTATGGAGGTACTATGTTATTTATTGTTCTGTCTGGGGAAAGAACCCTTATTACATCAGGAACAGGACCCAGGCACCCTCAACATGATTTATGGCCACTTAGAAATTGGGTCCAAGAACCATAGCTTTCTGATTGGCTAGGGTATCGATATCAATGGGCAGGTATTTTTCAATAGAGCCCACTGTATAACTAGATCCTCATCAGGGTGCCCCATTACTGTATGAATTCTTGGGCACCCCAAATGTTCAGCTTGGAAAGCCAGCATTTTTCTCTGCTCACTAATAAACAAGCAAACAACAGCATCTCGGCCACTTTCCTCCCATGACTCAAAGAACAAAAAAAGCAAACTGTTTTGCCATTAAATGGCATGGGATAGTAAATGCTTCACTCCAATTGTTAAAGTGCTGACTCTAGTCAGACAGAGAGAGTGCTATCACTGAAACAGCGACTGAGCACAAAAGCAGCGGTATTTCCTTGACGTTCCATACCGCACATGGATGTCCAGCTGCGGTATGAAAAATGAAGGAAAGACCAGTCTTCTCATGCATAGTAGTGGTGCTGGAGATACCGCAGTCTCTGCTTTTCACCACAGTGAACATTTTCAACATCGGAAGGCATTTCTCAAGCTACTCGTTTTAATGGACAGCAAAACAAAATACAAATAAAGCCATATAATAAAAGCAAGTTAATTACCATATGATGAAAAGTCATAAGCAGTCCTGAGCTGAGTTGTGTCATATAGAAACATAGAAGTTGATGTCAGATAAGGACCGCATGGCCAATCCAGTCTGCCCATTTCTTTTTCTATCTTATGAATGTGCCATAGGCATTTGCTCTGCCAATGGCCTCCCTGTTCACACTTATCTGTATTGCTCTCTTATGCCTAGCCCATGCCTGTTTGAAGCCCTGCACTGTATTCATATCCACCACTTCCTGAGGTAGGCCATTCAATCTATCCACCACCCTTTCTGTGAAAACAAAATTCCTCACATTACCCCTTAATTGGCCTCCCTCTAATCTCATGCTGCGTCCTCTTGTCCTGCTATTTTTCTTATATTGAAACATGTTAGACTCTTTCACCTTGTTAATGCCCTTCAGGTGTCTGAATGTTTCAATAATATCACCTCTCTCCCTCCTTTGCTCTAGGGTATACATATTGAGTTCCATTAATCAGTCCTCATATGTTTTCTGATGCAATCCCTGCACCATTTTGGTTGCCCTTCTCTGGACTGCTTCAATTTGATTAATGTCCTTGTGAAGGTGTTGGCTCCAGTACTGCATGCAGTACTCCAGATGGGCCCTAACCAGTGTCTTGTAAAGAGAATTATTACCTCCCTCTTACGACTTGTGATACCCCTACTAATACACTTCAACATCCCCCTAGTCTTACCTACTGCTTTAGTGGTCTGCTTGGATGCTTTCAGGTCATCGGTGATGATGATGCCTGAGTGTCTTTCTTCCCTTGTGACAGCCAGCAACTTCCCTCCCAGCCTATAGGTGGCTTCAGGGTTTCTCTTCCCTATGTGCATGATCTTGCACTTCTTTGTGTTAAACCCCAGTTGCCACTCTTCTGACCATTTTGCCAGTTTATCCGGATCTCTTCTCATTCTGCCCATCCCATCTGGATCATCTACTCTGTTGCAGATCTTGGTATCATCTGCAAACAGACAAATCTTACCCTCAAGTCCATCTGCAATGTCACTGATGAAGATATTGAAGAGGACTGGCCCCGGGACAGATCCCTGAGGTACCCTACTTGTGACTTGCATCTCTTCTGACTGTATACAATTTACCACCACTCTCTGTTTTCTACACGTCAATCAGTTTGTCACCCAGTTGACCAACTTCTGACCCACCCTGAACCTACACAGCTTATTAATCAATCTTCTGTGTGGAATAGTATCAAAAGCTTTGCTGAAGTCAAGGTAGACAACATCAACTGCTCCCCCTTGGTCCACCACTCTGGTCACCCAGCCAAAGAAATCCATGAGATTAGTTTGACAGGACCTTCCTTTTGTAAACCCATGCTGTCTTGAATCCTGTGCTCCAATGGATTTCAGGTGTTGCACTATCCTTTCCTTAAGGAGTGCCTCCAAAATCTTGCCCACTACTGAGGTAAGACTGACTGGTCTGTAGTTTCCTGCCTCCTTCCTGCTACCGCTCTTGTGGAGTGGGATCACATGAGCCCTTCTCCAGTTTTTCTGGACCTCTCCTGTGCTCAAAGACTCACTAAACTGTTCTGATAATGGCTCTGCAAGTTCCACCCTTAGCTCCTTTGGTACCCTGGGATGTATGCCACCAGGTCCCATTGCCTTGTTCACCCTGAGCTTACCGAGCTCTTGTAGGACCCTTTCTTTTGTGAAGGGATTAGTGCACACCTCCCTCCTCCCTGTGTCCATGGTGCTGAGCTGTGGGCGCTGTCCTACCTTCTCCTCAGTAAACATGGTCCACTTAGCTGTGAGAGAGATACATAAGGGGAAAATAAAAAAAGAAACTAGACAGTGAAAAAAATGTGCTGCAAAACTAAACAGGGGAGAGAGGATAAGGGGCAGTAACTGCATACAACTGGCTTTTTATTAAGCTACATTGTTCATAATAGTGAAAATGTAGGAACTATTTTATCACAAAACAGCTTTAAATTAATTTTCTATTAACAATTTTTTTGCAACTTTTTTTTACACAACCCATTTTCTAAGAGCAATAATACCCTCCAGGGAGGGCATTATTGGGAAATGCAGCATTGGGCCTCATTATGCCCTTGGGAAGTCCAGTATTTCCCAATAATTCCCACCTTGTGGGGTATTATTACTTACCTAGGCTGGGGTAGTAGCCCGTTGATACACAGCATCCCCGGGTTACACTGTGTTATGAAGCAGTTGCTGCTATTCTATGAAGCTTGTTATACACAAGAGAAATGGCCTGCCTTTGCACACTCAGAGCTCTTAGCTCATTCCAAACCTCAAATATCTGAAACTACTATTGATAAAGGCCTAGGGTTGTGTGCAGCATGTGCTGCAGTTGGTAAAAGAGGTAAATGGTATTGACCCTTAAATTGTTACACCTCCAAAAGGTAGCAGCAGCGATTAGGGTGACTCTGTCTAACAGCTGATTGAGAATCTAGATAGGTTAAGAGAAGGAAGGTTTCTGGAATAATATTATTTTTGTCTAGTTTGAAGTTTGGGTTCCTCCTAGGAGGTTGGGTTGGATCACATAGGGGTTGGTGCCCAAAAATCTATGAAGTTGTGTGCTAGCCAGAACTGGGGTCTCTTTCAAATTCTTCAGGATTTGTACTGGTAGCTTCTCATATTGACAGCTCAGTTGTGCCCACTGGTCAACACCCACATTTTTACACAAGTCAGGCTCCAATACCATCCACTGAGGTGTACACATGCTGGTCTCATGTTATGTACTCCCTCCAATCCACCACAAAAATCAACTTGCATGTATAGTGAAATAATATAACTTAAAGTCAGGTAGTTGTAGTCCCCCCCCAGAAGCTAACTGGGAGAAAGCTTTTTAAGACTCTCCTAGATGCTTTCCCTCTTTATAAGAAGGAGGAAATTGTTGATTTAAGTTGTTTTAATGAGGACTGTGGCAGTGGACAAACCACACTACCCAAGGAAGATGCTAATTTTGATTATATTGATTCTCACTCACAAGGATAAGGTAGGGGTGCTCATCTATGGAGATAAGCATTAATTGTTACTAGAAACTTGGACAGATTGCTACTAAATATAATCAGCTTGCTTTATCCCACTGAAATGCATAAGTAATTGAGGGCATCATGCACACACCCTCCCCCCCCCTTGCATGACCTCAGCTTTCAGAGTGTTTATTTAAAGGCATGAAGTTGAGTTTGGAAATATTAAGCCTATAGCCCAACCATCATTTCAGATTTGCTTGGTGCCACAATCTGAGTGCAGTTCCTTGTCAGAAGAACAAATAGCATCAAAGACAAAGAAAGAGACTTCTGAGCCTACACATGGTGAGGAACCCATATTCACACCAAAGAAAACATCATGGTATGGACATGTCATTACCAAGCTAGCCCAATATCAATGAATAACTACTTAGGATTATATTGCATTTGTAACATGTCTCTAAATAAGAGACTAAAATAACTAACACAGATTAGATAAACAGCAACAAATGACCATTAAGCAATCATGGATTAATTCCACAGTAGAACCATGGTTGTTTGTGTAATACCAGTATGAACCACACATTCTCAAACAAACCATGGTTTGTACTGTAGTAGCCTGGTGATCCACCATAAGAAAAACCAGTACACAAATCAAAACAATATGCAAATACATTGCTGTTTCAGCATGTTCCAGCTAATTTCCAGCACAGGACTTTTGACATTTTCAAGATTGTTTTATGTTGTAACTGCCACATAACTTTATGACTTCCTAAAGATTCTACATTTAAACTCCACATACACTGTAAATTATGCTGTAATAATATTTCTTTAGAAGTGAACATTTACATATCGTAACAATCACTTGTGATCTACTGCTTTCTAAGCAACTTTGGGTGCAATGAAGTCTGGGACCACTGAACATTATGTCCTAGCACTTCCTTGGGAAATACACAGTATTATAAAGATGAGCATGTACCTTCTATAACAGAAAGCAAAAATAAAGACAGTGAGATAAACAAAGCAAGATCAAAGAAAGAGGCTACTTCTATGGGTGAAAAGAAAACTAAAGTGAGAGAAAGAAAAGGAAATCAAAGAAAGAGACTAAACAATACTGGTCAAAACATGTATTTGAAAGGTGAGAGCAGTAAACATTATGTTGCTCTGTCTCCTGTGGAGCTAGATAATTTAGAGTATAAAAGTGACATTAATACTCAGAAAAATAGTACTTGTTCATTAAAGCTTTTTCAGATTGGCTCAGTTCACTACATTTGGAAAATTAGTGATGTGCTGCTAGCATTGTTTCCAGCCATCTATTGGTCTGCCAAGGAACTGCAGGAACAAAACATGAAGATGTACACTAGCACACTCCCATCATGCAATGCAACCCATATCTTGTAATACACACAGATGAACATCGAAGAACCAAACGTAGAAAGTTAACTGCAAGTTTTTGAAGTTTTGAAATATGTTTTGAAGTTAGAAAACTTAAGGCTTGTAATGAAAGCTATTTTTGAAAAACTTAAATACCAGCCACAATATTTCCAATAGGTGTGTTCCAATTGTTTTGTACTGTATGAACACCATGTTTAACAGTTTAACATAAAACATTCCAAAATTAAATCAGTCTGTCTGCACTCACTTATTCAGAGACTGTAAGTCACACAATCATTGCCATATTACAAGAGGATTAAGCCACTCGAAAGAATGGGTCTACTGTGGAATTAATCCATGGTTGGTTTGCTGGAGGCACTCCCAACCCCCCCCCCAACTATGGATTAATTCCACAGTAGACCCATCCTTTCTAGTGGCTTAGTCCTTACTTAGTGTTAAATGTGACTGAGACTGCTGTGCTAATTTTCTAGCTCACACTGTGAATATAGGTTGCTACAGTGCAGCAGTGTTATTACATTTTTTGTTACTTGAATGCCATGCAAAGTGTAAAAGTTGATTAATTATTTTGCCTAGACAGAGTTTCATAGCAATCAGTTATATGAAAGAAAAAATTAGTTATGGCATAAAATTGTATTTCTGTAAAGGTGAAGTAAGGAGTGCTGTTAGTATAGTGTGCATGTCTGTGTAAGGGTGAACTTTTCTCCTGTACATGGAAGAAACCTTTTATTAGGCTGTTGCACTTCAGAATAATAAAAAAGATGTAGTTCCTTAGCAGAAACACAAGGCAGTGTGTGTGTTATTCTGTGACATTTGTAGCCAGTATATCTAGAACTGTCCCCTTCAGAAGCCATCTAGACTTTAGTAGTAGAAAATATCAGTTTATTCTTTAATCCTATAGATGACAGAGATACCCTAGTTCCTTAAATGCACTTAAAGGCTGTCTCAATATGGTGGAATGAAAAAGGCCTAAGAGTTGCAGTCTTAGATCCAAATTGTACCTGGTCAGCATGAAAACCATGAACTTTGGACATAGAACACAACAAATGAAAACCACAGAACCAAAACACTGAACAGATTCCCCACTCTTTCCACTATCTAGTACAAAGAATGGTGTTGGTGGTGGGATGCTCCTGAGCAGCAGAGCCCTGCTGCTTAGTAGTTCTGCACTTTGTAGAGCTCTGCTCTATAATGCCCTCTCAGCTCAACAAAGTCCCACACTTAACTAAATGACTAATATGATTACCTTAAAATGGATAAACTGGGTTGTGTTCAAGTAACATGGCATTAATGCCAGCCAATGTCTGGGTTATTTCTGTAATGACAGGTATATTTCCTGCACATGTGGCATTGTAGGCCCTCACAATTTGGCAGATAAGTGGGTGTGACTGCCTGGACCCAAGTGCTTTTCTAGGGTTTTTTCCATTATTTTAGCTAAGCTCTGATCTAATCGGTGTTACTGTGGAAAATTAAGTCTACCTCAGTACCGGTGTATTGTATTGAGCAGCCATTCCTTATGTTGTAAGAAACAGTGTGTGTGTGGGGGGTGTAAGATATAACCTAATGTACAACCAGAATGGGTGTAAAAATGATGAGAAGAATAAGATATCAGACTTCTGCTAAAATCACCATCGGGTATGGCTGGCTAACGTCAGAGCTCTGTCCCAACACCTGTTTATTTTCCTCCCAAGTTCAGTATTGTATCAATTTTTACAGATATCCTACAAGAGTAAGGACAAGAATCTGTATGGGCAAAGTTAAAAAAGCTAAGGGTGCTAAATTACCTCATGCTCCATGCTCTGGACCCTCCTCTGTGCCTCAGGCCAGTGAGATGATAGTGATACCTTTTGAGGCTTCCCCTTGGGCAGAGTCTGCTCCCTCCAATGTGACTCTGTTAGATGAGCTTCTGGCATTCAGGGCTGAGAGTTGGGAGATGTTTGAAGAATTGAAGGCTTACATCACAGCTCTTGATTCGAGGGTTAAAGATCTAGAACAGCAGCACTCGATGGTGGATGCCAAGATAGATAGGCTAGAGCATGTCTTAGTTAAGGTCCTGCAGGACACACAGCAGCTGGCAGACAAATGAGATGATTTGTAGAAACATTCATGTCACAATAACATCAGGCTTTACGGTCTTCCTGAAGGTGAGGAGGGCACTGGAGAGTTTATCTCATTTTTACAAGGTCTGCTCCCCTCCTTATTGGACATTGAAGATCTCTGCCCTCTACTGATTGAAAGGGCTCACTGGGCACTTACTTTTCCACCTTCCACTGCTACTCCATAGTTTTTTGCCTCTACAATTATGCAGTGAAACAGCCTGTACTTGTTCATGTCTGGCGTAAGGAGAAAATAATCTATAAAGGACATAAACTCCAGCTTGATCATGATTACTGTCCAGAACTTTCTGCTAGGAGAAGAGCCTTCACACCTATTTTGCATACCCTGAAGCAAAATAAGATCAAATTCTTTACCCCATACACTGCCAGGCTGAAGGTCCATTTCCACTATGGGGTTATGTTCTTTAATGAGCCCGAAGCAGCTTTTCAGGAATTGCAAGCCTGAAATTTGCTCCTGCCTGACAATGTGATGGACTGGTCAGAGATTCCAGAAAAACCGGAGCTCCAGAAGGATGCATGGTTCAGGGTGTCACCAGCCAGTAAGAAACAACACTCGGAGCAAGCCCTGGCAGTGGTGAAGGCACTCCTACAATCTCTTCACCATGAGAAACCTACTTGAACAGGGATTGTAATATTTTACCGTGGTTCCTTTTCTTTTTACAAGCTGGTGCTGCCTGCAGGACACTAGGCTATGTCAAACTTTTATGTTGATATCCTGAAACTGGCTTACAGGTTCTAATAAACTTTATTTTGTAAGAGAGTACTATTTGACATGACTGTATAGATGGGCTTGGGCTGATATACTGAGCACTATTTAAGTGGAGCTGCTATAAGCATGAGAACTGGGCACTCCGGTATTTTTTCTTTCAGAAATTATTGAACTTCTGTAGTTATGATGTACAGCCCCCACAAGATGGCAGTGTTTACTCAGAAATACTTATTTTTTATAAACTTTCTTTATTTAAAATTTTTCATTTAGACAATACATACATAAACAGTATATTCATACTTGGATTGTTTGATTTGGTTCACATTAAGTCATATTATTTATATCATCACTTAACATTATACCCTTAGAGGAGACATGGGGAGAATATATATATATATATATATATATATATATATATATATATATATATATATATATATATCCTCAGGACCTTCCTGGAGGTGGGAGAGCATTAAATTACTCTAATTACTTAAAAATAAATTTGTAATTACTAGATTACTGGGTTACTGGATTACTGGATTACTGGAGAGGAATAGTTTTCTACTCAATCTTGATTTTACCTTATAGGTAGGTATACACTTAATAAACTTACTTATCTGGTGGAATGGAGCCAGAAGGAGAAAAGATAAATACATTGGCCCAGATATTCAAAAGAGTTGAGCCATGCACAATAGGGTTGCACCTGCGCAAGTCCGAAATGCGCCATTCTGTGATATTCAGCAGGAGGCAGTTGCGCCCCCGAAAACATGCTGAGCAACAGCGCAATGATAATGAAGGCATGCGCAACTGAAGAGGGAGGAACCATACATAAACTGCACAGCCCGATATTCAGCCTGGTGGTGCAGAGTTATGCAGGCGCAACCCTTACCTGCGCCTGCACAAAGTTGAGCCAAAAAAAAAGGAACAAGTCGAGGGCCACCAGGTGAGCTGCCCGTGCAGAGCACAACACCAGCTGCCACCTGTGGGTGGCCCTGGAGCCTGTTCCCATGGCACTTGGCGTGCCCCCATGCCCCAATCGTGGGCAGAACAGTGTCCCCACCCCCAGTAGCCCGATCGCGGGCATAACTCCCCAACCAGTAGCCCGATTGCGGGCATAATGCTAAACTCTCCCCTGGTAGCCCGATCGTGGGCAGAATGGTCATCTTCCCCCACCCCAGTAGCCCAATGCGTGGGCATGGACCTCCCAAAGTCCAATATCTCTGGTGGTCCAGTGGACCGAGGTAGCCTGATCTTGGCGGCATCCTTACCCCCAAGTATGATATCACTGGTGATCTAGTTGGCCCCCACCCACCCACGGAGCCCCACCACCCTGCTCCCCGTCAGCCAGCGGTGGCAGCACCCACCCACCTGCCTGCCCGCTGCCCGCCGACTGACAGCTCGGTGAGGCTGCACCCATTGGTTCAGAACATGAGCCATTGGGCATGCAGCCCATACCGCATAAGGCAGTCCAGATATGTGAATGAACTGGATCGCTTTAGACGGTATGGCTGCATGCCCATTGGCTTATGCTCTGAACCACGGGCGCAGCCCTACCACGAGCTGTCGTCAGTGGGCTGCGGGCAGCAGGCAGTGGGTGCTGCTGTCCTGCCGCTGATGGGGGAGCGGGTGGTGCGGCTCCATGGGTGGGTGGTGGGGCCACTAGATCACCAGGGATATCATACTTGGGGTAAGGATGCCGCCCGATCAGGCTACCTCGGTCCACTGACCACCACGGATATTGGACTTTGGGAGGGTCTGATGCCCGCGATCGGGCTACTGGGGTGGGGGAAGATGACCATTCTGCCCACGATCGGGCTACGGGGATACCATTATGCCCGTGATCGGACTGCTGGGGACAGAATACCGTTCTGCCCATGATCGGGTCGCTGGGGACACTACTGTTCTGCCCTGCGATCGGGCTGCAGGGGGCGTCGGTCCCAGACGGCTGCTGCATGGCAGGGCGCCAGGCGCAAGTTGCCGGGGATCGGTGCACCTGCATGCTAATGGCATGCAAATGGGGCCATAATCAGATGCAAATGGCCCCCCGTGCACCTTGCATAAATTATGGCCCCATTTGCATGTCACCCTTTGAATATCGCAGGTGCTGTGCATGGCACAATGGAACTTGCACTACCGCATCTCAATGCTCCACTCTGACCACTTGCGCTGGTGCAGTTCCACTGCACCATGCACAGTGGTTGTGGCCAGGGGGCGATATTCAAAGAAGTTGCACCATAGTGCAACTCCGTTGAATATCACCCTGGCCACATCCCTGCGCAACTATTTTGAGCGGCGCAGGGGCTTGCGCCACAGAATGGCGCAGTTTGAATATCTGGGCCATGGAATTCATCTCCATCTTTCCCTCATTGGATGAAATCTGGTCTCACTTCAGACATATATAACACCCAATGTCTCCACGGCATCTCAAACTTTGGTATTCTCTTATTAATGGCCGTCGTTAAGGCTTCTATTCTATATATAGAGATCATAAGATCCTGCCATAGTTGTAATGTGATTGTTCCTGGTGACTGCTAATGTTTGATTATCACCTTCTGAGCTGCCAAGAAAGAGATTTTTATTCCTTTGGCAGGTCTAAAAAAAATAGCAAGTAGAGGTAACAAGGAATCCAGAAACTAAAATATTTTGTAAAGCCTGCTGCAGCTCCCAGAAAAATGAGGACAATACAGGACAGCTGTACATTAGGTGCCCCAAGGCTGCCAGGGAATGGCCACAATTTCTCTAGCATGCTAAATGTTTAGTCCCCTGATACTTCCCTTGAATTGCTGGAGTCCAGGACCACAACTCATCTGTGATTTGGATCCCCAAGTCAGACTCCCACACTTTTTTAGTTGAGATACCTGTATCTCCTTTCCATGAATGCAGAGATTGGTATAAGAGGGAGATAATGTGAATCATCGGGGGTCACCCTCTACTGCTCTTTTAAGGATATAAGCTATCTGTGGTGGAAGGGGATTGTCAGTACCCAGCTTAGACTGTAATTTTTTGATATCATTTCTAATTTGAAAATATCGAAATCTATACTGCCAAGAAATTTCATAGTTATTAACCAAAGTTTGGAATGCCTTTATCTCATTTCCCTCCAGGAAATGCCAAATAAGGTGTAGATTATGTTTCTCCCATTTTTTAAATCCTATATCCCACTTAACCGTGGGGAAGGTATCCAAATATGGAACCGAAAATAGAAGATGTCTCCAATATCTAGACCTCCTATCTCCCATATTCCAAACCACACACTTAGAGTTGGGGTCGTGTATGGATTACCTACATTGTGAGCTGGAAACCCCCTCCCTTGTCCCAAAAGAACAGAGTTAAGGTTTAAAGTACCCCCTTCCTAAGTTCAAACTCTGGGTCACCCTGGAGACAGGAAATGGCACCACAATCCGCATGGGGGTTGCATACAGACCCCCATCTCAGGGGGAGGGAATGGACAAGAAAATGATGGAAGGCTTCCTTAGAATGGCAGAAAAAGGGGAGATATTGTTGATGGGGGACCTGAATATGCCAGATGTTAACTGGAGCACCTTTGCTGCAGGCACATCCAAGAGCATGGTCATTCTTGATGCCCTACAGGGGGCATGCCTCAGACAGCTAGTATTGGAACCCACTTGGGAGGGAACAATCTTAGACCTGGTACTTCAAATGGGATGGAGAAAGAATCTCAGATTTAGAAGTGGGTAGCCATCTGGGAACAAACAACCACCAAACAGTGTGGTTCACGATAAATACAGCCATACAATCAAGCCATACAAAAGCAAGAGTATTGGACTTTAGGAGGGCTGACTTTGGGAAAATGAGAGAGTGCCTCAGAAAAGCACTAGCAAACTAGCAAACAGGCAAGAAAGAGGGGTGGAGGAACAAAGGGAGTAATCAAAACAGCCATCACAGAGGCAACAAGCCTTTCTGTAAAGCAAATCAACAAAACACAATGAAGGAAAAAAACGTTATGGTTCTCAAAAGAAGTGGCAGGGAAGGTTAAGGAGAAAAGGATAGCATTCAGGAAATATAAGGAAACACGGAAGGAGCAGGACAGAGAACTTTATCAGTTAAAGCAGAAAGAGGCTGGGAAGGCAATCAGAATAGCAAAGGCCCAAACCGAGGAAAGGACAGCCAACTCTGTTAAGAAGGGAGATAAGACCTTTTATAGGTACATTAGGGAGCAAAGAAAGAACAAAGGAGGAATACTGAGGCTTAATAAAGGTGAGGGAACGTGGGTAGAGGGTGACAGTGAAAAAGCAGGAATACTGAATGAATATTTCTGCTCAGTATTCACAAAGGAAGAGGAGGGGGAGGTACCTAAACCAAACAAGAGAAACACTCTGAAGACTGGTGTCAATACCAGTCCATTTACAGAAGAAAGGGTTCTGAAAGAATTAATAAAATTGAAGGTGGACAAAGTAATGGGGCCTGATGGGATTCACCTAAGAATTCTAAAGGAACTAAGGATAGAACTAGTGACACCGCTGACTAGTCTCTTTAACAAATCATGGGAGGATGGGGTGGTACCTGAGGACTGGAGGAGGGCGGATGCGATTCCTCTTCACAAAAGTGGGAGCAGGATAGAGGCAGGAAACTACAGACCAGTTAGTTTGACCTCAGTGGTAGGGAAAGTGATGGAATCACTTCTGAAGGAAAGAATTGTTGAGTACCTAGAAGCCAGTGGGGCACAGGACACAAGGCAGCATGGATTCACGATGGGAACGTCATGTCAGACGAATCTAATAGATTTCTTTGACTGGGTGACCAAAGTAGTAGACCAGGGAGGGGCTATGGACATGGCCTACCTAGATTTTAGCAAGGCATTTGATACAGTCCCACACAAAAGATTAATACACTAGTTAGCCAGCCTTGGAGTGGGTCCCAAGGTGGTAGCCTGGATAAAAAATTGGTTAGACAACAGGACACAAAGGATAGTAGTAGATGGAGTCCACAGTTAAGAAAGGAGGGTTACTAGCGGGGTACCGCAGGGTTCAGTACTAGGACCAGTCCTTTTTAATGTCTTTATAAGTGACATTGCAGAGGAACTGGAAGGAAAAGTATGTCTCTTTGCAGACGACACAAAGATCTGCAACAGGGTTGATGCACAAGATGGACTGGAAAGCATGAGAAGGGACTTGGCAAGGTTGGAGGAATAGTCAAATGTATGGCAGCTCAGATTCAATGCAAAGAAGTGCAAGGTAATGCACCTGGGAAACAAAAACCCAGGGGAAGAGTACACAATGGGGGGTGAGATACTGACAACAGTAAAAATGGAAAGGGACCTGGGGGTAATTATATCAGATGACCTAAAGGTGGGCAAGCAATGTGAGAAGGCAGTAAGGAAGGCTGGGGGGATACTGGGATGCATAGGGAGAGGCATTAATAGTAGAAAATAGGAAGTTGTTATCCCTCTGTACAGACAGTTGGTGAGACCCCATCTGGAGTACTGTGTGCAGTTCTGGAGACCCCACCTCTGCAAAGACATAGACAGAGTGGAGGCTGTCCAGAGGAAGGCAACCAAAATGGTGCAGGGTCTGCACCAGAAGACATATGAAGAAAGACTAAAGGAGCTTAATATGTATACCCTTGAGGAAAGAAGGGAGAGAGGGGACATGATAGAAACTTTAAAGTACCTCAAGGGAATCAACAAAGTCCAAGAGGGTAGCATCTTTCAGAAAAAGAGATGTGCAAGAACAAGGGTGGACAATTTGAAGATAGAAGGGGAAGGCTCAGAGGTAATGAGAGGAAGTATTTTTTCACAGAGAGGGTTGTGGATGCATGGAACAGCCTCCCTGAGGAGGTTGTGGAGTCAAGAACAGTGGGGGAATTCAAGAATGCATGGGACAGACATAAAGCAGTCCTAGTGGGGGGGGTAGGAGGAAGTAAGCAGTTGGTTAACTAGGATCTGCAGCTTATCTGTTAGGTAGGAAAATGGGCAGACTAGGTAGGCCAAGCAGTCCTTATCTGCCATCACATTCTATGTTTCTATGTTTCCATGTTTCCATCTAGCTAGGTAAGTCTGGTCTAGCCAGAATATTATTGTCCTTAAAGAGCCCCTGACACCATTAGAAAAATTTGGAAAAAATATGAGATTTAGACAGTTCAGTTTACATTTCATGTATTTTCTATAATTTACCTTTTTTCTTTATTACTGAGGACAGCTGTACGAAAGAGGCTTACTGTCCCTTAGACTTCATCTGCTCTTTCTGCTGTCCTACATATGACATCATAATCCGGGCTGCCCCAGGAAATGAACTTCTGGTTATGGTGCTTTTCCCGGTTACCAACTTTTAAATAAATAAATAAATAAAATAATCCTCCATTTATGGCATTGTGATTATCCCCACAGCAACAGACTCTGATGTCATAAAAAGAACTGTGATGTCATACGTAGGCAAGCAGCCAGAACAGATAGGGCAGTGATCCTGTTTACATGCAAATGTCCTTAGTAATAAAGAAGAATGAGAAATACAGAAACAATATTAAAATATAAGCTCACTTGTGCTAACCATTACATTTTCTCAAATTTATCACAATGGTGTCAGGGGCTCTTTAAGTGAGCTGCTTGATGATATATTTTAAAATTTGGGAGAGATAAACCCCCCCTCTCTCTTTGGAATTTATAGCACCGTAAGGCGTACTCTTGGTCTTTGAGATCCCCATAAAAACTGCAATATTACTCTGTTAAGTGTGTTCAAATATGATTCTGGGAGAAGGATGGGTATGGTTTGGACCAGATATAAGAGTTTAGGGAGGATTATAATTTTTATTGCCTCTACTCTGTGTGCCAAGGGGATAGGGTCAGGGTCCCATCTCTCTAATTCCCCTCTTAATACCTCTCAGGATCGAAGTAAAATTGAGAGTAAGAAGCTGGTTTGGCTGCGGGCTTAATTGGATTCTCAAGTATTTAATATATGTGAGATTCCATTTAAAAGGGAATTTCTTTATAATCTCTTCCGAGGGATTGTACTGTAGTTTTAATATCTCTGTTTTGGTCAGGTTCACTTTGTATCCAGCTAAACGGCCAAATTCTATCAGGTGAGCCCATAGGGGGTCTAATGACTGTTCCAGATTTTTTAGATAGATTAGTAGATCATCTGCATAGAGAGTTAATTTGTGTGTTTCCCCTCCTAATTCCCACCCCTGAATTAGTTTATCCTGCCAAATCATCTGGGCCAGAGGTTCTAAGTATAGAGCAAATAGAAGGGGGGAAAGCAGGCATCCTTGCCTGGTGTCTCGGTATAGAGGGATTAGGAATGTAATGCTGCCATTGATCTTCACCTAGGCTTTTGGGTCCGAGTAAATATTAGTTATACTTTTAATGAAAGTTTAGAGAGTCCAAATTTCTTTAAGGTCGCCCCCATGAAACCCCACACTACCCGGTCGAAGGCCTTATCAGCATCCAAACTTAATAGCATACAAGGGTCCTTCGACTGGGCAGCGTGGTGCAACAAATGCAATGATCTTTTAATGTTATCCTGGGCTTGTCTACCCAAGATAAAACGCGGTTTGATCCCGATCAATCAATCCCAGGAGAACCGCCTCCAGCCGTTTCACCAATATCGAGGCATATATTTTATAGTCAATATTAAGGACTGAAATAGGACGGAAAGAACTACAGTACGTTACATCTTTTCCTGGTTTAGGAATACTGGAAAAAACTGCATAATTCCAAGTTTCCGGTAACGCCTCCCCTGCTTGTGCCTCAAAGCAGGCCTTCAATAGGGGTTCTCTAAGCTGAGTCAGAAAAAATTTGAAAAATTCCAGGGTAAATCCATCCGGGCCTGGGGAATTTTTAGTTTTCAATCTTATAAAAGCAAATTCCAACTCTTGGGAAGTGACTGGGGCATCAAGAAGATCTCTGGATTCCCTGGTCAATTTAGGTAGGCGTAACTTATGCAGATAGGACTCTATTTGTATACTATTGGGGATATGATCTGTATTATTAAGTTCTGTATAAAATGTCCTGAAGCCAGATCTTGTATCTTCGGGTGTTTTCTTTGGATCATGAATCAGGGTAACCATGGACCTAGCAGTCTGTTGTCTAAGATGGTGTGCTAAGAGATGAGAGGCCCTAGAGCTTGTCTCATGATATTTTTGTCATAAACGCTGTAATGCTTGCTCTGTTTTGACATCAGTTACTTTTTGGATCTATTGTTTAACCCCCTGTATATCCACTTTTGCTTCTTTATCCCCGTTAGCATGCCTCTTTTGTAAATCGAGCAACTGACTTTGTAATTCTTCCATTTGATGGTTTTGTTGGCATTTGAAATACGATGTGAATTTAATACAATCTCCCCTGAAAACTGTCTTTACCGTACCCCATAATACTGCCCTTGTAATTTCTGGTGTATCATTTTCCTGTCTGACTTGTATTAATCATGCCTTGGCCTCCTCAGTAAATTCCCTCAGGTTCAACATGTAGTTATTGAATTCCCATAAAGT
This sequence comes from Neoceratodus forsteri, assembly GCA_016271365.2. Lineage (NCBI taxonomy): Eukaryota > Metazoa > Chordata > Ceratodontiformes > Ceratodontidae > Neoceratodus > Neoceratodus forsteri. Next base: position 393,410,470 of record CM028135.1, on the reverse strand, counting down.
TGGGCCCCTTCCAATATTCCATTTTAATCTCAAAAGTAATTGTGAATGTTCAGAAAGAACAGATGGAATATGAATGCATTCCTCTACCTGACTCTGATGTTCCCCAAAAATCAACAGGTAGTCAATTTTAGCGTATGACCAGTGTGGGTAAGAATAATGAGTATATTCCTTTGTTTTTTTGTTAAGTAACCTCCAGGTATCTACCCTGAAAACCTCCCTCAAGTGGTCTCTAATGGCTCTACTGGCAGGGTTTTGTCTGAAAGACCAGACTCTAGAGGTATCCCTCTGTTCTCAGATCTGATTGATGTCTCATCCTATTACCAAAAGGGCCTTTTGCAGCTCTGTAAGTTTATTTAAAAGGGATCGTAGAGTTTCTTTAGTTGAACCCTGAGGGGCATATAAAGAGGCCAGTGTAATGGGTGCGCCTGCTAAATTACCCTTCAGAATGGCTAAGCAGCCCTCAGGGTCTATATAACTATCTGTTTTTTGGAACTGGACTCCTTTGTCAACTAAAATGGCGGAGCCTCTTCTTTTTCCCCTTTCAAATGAAGCTGCTATCACTTGTTCATACCCATATCTTCCTAGTTTCTGATGCTCAGTTTTATTAAGGTGTGTTTCTTGCAGTAACACAAAAGAGGGACTCTGTCTTTTGATAGCAGACATGACCTTGTAATGCTTTACTGGGCTATTTAGCCCATTAACGTTATGGGAGACAATGTTTAAAATATTATTATTCTTATCCCCCATTTAAACACAAAAGAATACGTCCCTGTTTATATGTCACTTTATTTCTACTCTCCTCTGACCTTTCTCCCCCCTTTCCCAGCTCTCCAACCCAGTTCTTTCTCCTCCTCTTAGTCCAAATTTCCCCAAATTGTATTTCAGCTTCTCCTCCTTGGTATTTGAATATATTTTGTTTGAGAACATCATTTTTAATCATTACTTCATAAAACCACTCATACAATTCCCAACACACTTCAAAACATAAACCTTTAAACCTCTCTTTGGGAGGGGCCAACTGGGCAATCCTCACCCAGAAAAAATAACTATTTACATCATGACTTCCAAGGTAGGGGAACCATAAGGATAGCTCCCTACAAGCTTGAGTCCCTTGAACTCGAAAGGGAAGAAAAGGGGCCAACGAATTGACTCATTACTCCTGGACCCTACATTTAAGTGGTCCTTGCTCCCTTAGGAGGCTAAACGTCCTCTGTGGTGCCTCTGAGGAGTGGCTTGATGGTATAAATGCAAACCTCGCCATGAGTGTCCATATTAGGACTATGAGCCCTTCAAGGCAGCATGGCTGCAACATGAGAGATGAAATTAGAAAATTGAGTGTTAAACAAAACTCACCCCTCTCCCCCAAGCAGCAACTTAATATTAAGGCTATGATCTCATACTGGAAAAAACATTTACATCTAACAAGTGACCATGTCCTTTTTCTTCAGGCCCTGGGAACCCAAAGTCAACATTGCAAAATGTCTTTAAATATGATCAAGTAATTACATACAAAATATTGCTGAGACATCACGTTTCAGTTCCCTGAAGAAAAATAAACATTTCCTCTTTGGACACTAGAGGGCATCCATTATATGTATTAACTTAGCAAACATGGGCCTCTCATTAATTATATTATGTAGGGTTACCACACGAATCCATAATATGACCCTCTGATTTTAAACTTCCCAAAACAAGCAGATTTTGAAGTGGGCCTGGGCACTAGGGCTCGGTGTGCCCGCTCGATCCTAAAGCTGAACCCTTGTGGCAATTCCAACACATGGCGTAGGAGATCCTCCACAAAACCAGGCATTTCACCAACCTCTGCAGATTCAGGAAGGCCATATATTCGTAGATTATTGCGCTGTGAGCGCTCCTCCAGATCTAAACAGTTTGCAGATGTGGATTCTTGCTGATGTATTAAGAACTCTACAGCTTTAGAAATATGAATGAGGTCGTCTTCTGTGGTCGAAATGCGTTCCTCTGCATTAACCATCCTAGATTCCAGCCCCTTCAGGTAGGTGTGAAGCTTGTTAAGTTCCAATTTTGTTTCAGTGCAGAACTGTTTAATTTCGAACAGTAATGTTTCGAATCTTGACCATGACAGGGATTCCATTTCTGCCTCGGTGTCTTCTCCCGACATACTCGCTGGTGAGATTCTCCCACTGGTAAGTGAACTTGCAGGGCTTAATCCAGGGTGATCGGGTTTATGTTTAGGATTGTTGGATCGAGATCTTTTCACCTTTGGAGCTCCACTATGCGCTTTATGCATAATTAGGTAAAATCTCCCAGGCTAAATTGAGTGGAATTCTTGCTTTTGCTGATGGAAGGCAGAGCTCCTCAGTTAGGCAGCTATAGAGTTGGTGACGGCACCGTAAGTCCCCCTCAGAAATACTTCTATAATTTGTTTCTCCATTTAATTCAGCATTCAGATTTGCTGGGATTGATCTGTTTTATATTTTCACTTGTTGGTGTTGGAGGGAAATGGTGTGGTGCAGGATGATGTTAATTGCATAATATGCTGTTTTTTCCGGTTCAATACAGTTTGGGGACTGTAAAAGGTGGGATATTTCTTTTTATACTGTGCATTATAAAGATCTATATTTTATCGTATGATTGGGGGGTATTTTATCTTACTGTATATTAAGAGTGCACACCCTCCCCTTCTCAACTGTGGGCAAGTGCTCTTGTAGCAGACTTTCCAATTTCTTTTTTGTACTCATTCCCCCAACCCACCACCACCCTTTTTCATCTTTTTCCCCTTTATTTTTCCTTTTTCTTAGCCCTTGTTGCTTTTATGAGTGTTTCTGTTTCGATGTGGGGATTGTGGATTTGGTGGGGTCACCAAGAAGCCCTGTGGTCAGAAGGCAGTGCAATCGGTGGTGGTCACATCGCTATGCATTCCTTACATGCTCACTGTGGCCCTCCCAGTGGGGTGTATGTTTCCTTTGAGGGGAACCAAGGAGGTCCCAATAGGTCTTTCTGCTTTATCTTTGACCTACTGGTACACTAGGGAGGTACTAGCCCCTAAGAGGCTGTTTGGGGTTACAGTTTCGGGGTTCCTGCTTTTTTCTCAGTATGGTTGTTTGGGAAGGGGGGAATTGGGTGTGGGCTTGTTGAGGGATTATTGAGGGGGTGGGGTTTATATTTGGGGATCATAAGTTATGTTGTTGTCACCTTATTTGATTGTTAGATTCCAGTTGTATTGTTGGTTATATTGTTCTTATTGTTGGCACAGTGGGATAGAGTGTTTGTTAGGTACATGATTAGCCTGTTCCTCTTCACCTTAGACCTAGAATTTAATATTGTTAGCTTTGTATTTCTCTGTTGGCAAGTGATACTAGGCAGACAGGTTCCTTACCTTCAGATGCAGCTGAAGCACTATGACCTTGGTTGGGTTCAGGGGCCCCAGATATTCAAGTTGTGTTTTTTTTTCTGTTATTCTTTCCCTATGGCACCATTGATACATACTACTTTTAATGTCAAGGGTTTGAACAACCCCGTTAAAAGAGCTTGGGTTCTCTCCTACAGTACCTTAAAAAATTAGATGTGGAAATAGCTTTGTTGCAAGAGTCACATTTAAGTCCCCTAGAGCATGCTAAACTTCATAGGCATTGGGTAGGAGTCATCTTTGCCTCCTCCCACCCTACAGGCAAGAAGAAAGGGGTTGCTATACTGGTTAAACAGAACTCCTTGTTCATTCCCGATCATCACTGAGCTGACTCTCAAGGGTGGTGGGTACTGGTTAATGGCACGTATTTAGGCATCCAATTACCTATTCTGAATTTACATGCCCCCAACTCGACTTCCCACTCTTTTATTTCAGGAAATATTTCAAACCACTGCCGATAAGGCCCATGGGTACTGCGTTATAGGAGGGGATTTTAACTGAACTGTATTTTGGATCCCAGATTGGATTCCTCTAGAGTGACTAATAACACTCCAAGGAAATCTCCCACGGCCAAGATCTTAGGCTCCTTGGTCTTGGAATCTGGTCTTCAGGTTGCCTGTTGATGGCTACATCCTGGCGACCATGACTACATTTTTTACTCACATACTCATAAATCTTACTCTCGCATTGACCAGTGGTATATCCCAGCTTCCTACTTAAATCAGTTAACCAGTGCTACAATTCAACTGATCACGTCACCTGATCATGCACCAGTCACCCTGCACTTGGTTTTAGATCCTACACCCCGTTGAGGCCTTTAGGGTATAAATGCTGGAGCCCTATCCTCTCCTCTCCTCTCCTCTCCTCTCCTCTCTTCCAAGCTGTGATACAAGTGGCTCTAGATGAATATTTTCAGTTTATCAGTGATCCCTCACTTTCTCACATCACTCTATGGAATACTTTAAAGCCTATCATTTGGAGTAAGATAATAGCTTATCTGACCCATCTAAAAAAAGAAAACATCAAAAAGCGTTTAGATTTAGAGAATCGCCTTGTGGTTTTGGAGATGAGGCACAAAAAAGAAGGTGGGTCAGATCTTTTGCAAAAAATCCAAGATACTTGTGCCCAGCTCTTTAGACTATCCATGGATGATGCAAAGAAACTGTTGCATCACACTGAGTTTACTTATTATTCTCAGGACCACAGGATGGGGGGCCTTTTGGCACTTCACCTTTGAAAAGAGCAAGCTTCAGGGGTCATACGTAGGCTTCAAACCAGTGGCCTCACTCCTTGGGTTCTGATTAAACTGATGGACATAGCTCAAGAGTTTGATTCTTTTTATACCCAGTTCTATACTCCAGAACAAAGTAACATAGATTCAGACTGAATAACTTCCTTTCTTTGACCTTTACACCTCCCAACTCTGATCCAGGAGGAGAATGGCTTCTAAGACCAACCAATTACTTGGGATTAAATTCCCTTGGTCATACAGTCTTAAATCTAGAAAGGAATCCAGGGACAATGGGTTCCCCTCTGCTGTGCCCTGAATGGGTGCACACCTCCAACTTCTCCCCCATGGGAGCTGCACCTTCTCCCGTGGCTCTTCCACAGTGACCAGCCTGACTCCCAGACATCCTAGAGACCCACAGGCTACTCTTGGACTGAATGGGTGCATGCCTTCAAATTCTCCCTGTGGAAGCTGCACCTTCTCTGGAGGCTCTTCCACGGTGACCTGTCTGACTGCCAGACAGCCTGGAGACCCACAGGATACTCTGCTCTGAACGGGTGCATGCCCCCAACATCTCTCAGTGGGAGCTGCGCCTTCTCTGGTGGCTCTTCCATGGTGATCTGCCCAACTGCCAGACAGCCCAGAGACCTGCAGGCTACTCTGCCCTGAATGGGTACACATCTCCAACTTCTCCCCATGGGAGCTGCGCCTTCTCTGGTGGCTCTTCCATGGTGACCTGTCTGACTTCCAGACAGCCCAGAGACCCTCAGGCTACTCTTCCCTGAAAGGGTGCATGCCTTCAACTGCTCCCTGTGGGAGCTGCACCTTCTCTGGTGGCTTTTCCATGGTGACCCACCTGACTGCCAGACAGCCCAGAGACCCGCAGGCTATTCTGCCCTGAATGGGTGCACACCTCCAAATTCTCCCAGTAGGAGCTGTGCCTTCTCTGGCAGCTCTTCCAGGGTGACCTGCCCAACTGCTAGACAGCCCAGAGACCTGCAGGCTACTCTGCCCTGAATGGGTGCATGCCTTCAACTGCTCCCCATGGGAGCTACACCTTTTCTGGTGGCTCTTCCACAGTGACCCGCCCAACTGCCAGAAAGCCCAGAGACCTGCAAGCTACTCTGCCCTGAATGGGTGCATGCCTCCAACTTCTCCCCATGGGAGCTGTGCCTTCTCTGGCAGCTCTTCCACAGTGACCCAAACAACTGCCAGACAGTCCAGAGACTCACTGGTACGGACGCAGGGACACAGCCCGGCCCTTGGAGCTGTTGCCGGCTAGAATCTTGTGCTTTCTGTTTCCACAGGCTGATTGGTGCTGTATCCAGTTCCTCAGCCTTAATTGAACACTTGGCCTTCTCCTGCCTTTCTATTTCCAACTGGTTTCATCTCCCTAGCCGCTTCCCTTGCACTAACTTTTTATATTATTGGTTTGATTTTGCTGCTTTGTATGCTGCATAGATTTCAGTATTTTATCAGTTTTGTATCAATGCCTAGAAATGCATTGCTATGATTTAAATTGTCATATACTGCTAGAATTTTAGACTGTATACTCCTCTCTTTTCTGTAACTCTGCCTGAACCAATGGAGTATTGCTAAGCATTTTTTTTTGTGCTGACTTTTCCATTGGCAGATTATATCTTCTAGCTACTAGAGGGCTATTTCTCTGGTAGGAGTGAAATTTACTGTGTCCACTCCACCATTAGCAGGTTATATGCTGCTGCTGCCACTAGTGGCTTCTATCCTATCTGGCACATCACACTCTCTGTTCCCCAGCTGTTATCATCACAACTCTGAATACAGTTGCCTGCTTCCTCTGCCTCCTTCGAAACCAGGGCTATATGCGAGCTCTTCCTCCTATGAACATGGACTACATCCATATCCTCCAATCCCTCTCTTTCATACTGCTATTGATTATAAGCAATGTCACTTCACAAAGTGATATGCTGGTTCTCCTATCCCATACCACTATCGAGCATAATCTCCATTATGACACCTGCTTTATTACAGGCAATTTTGAACTGTTAACTAAGGATCACTGGTCCTGCCACTGGCTCCTGCTGTCTCCATGGGGGTGGCTTACCACTGGGGTCCCTGCCTCATAGCCCACCCTAATTACTCCACTTAAGCTCATGGTACTGCACTTGGAACACAGAAGGTGCCTCAGACCCAGAAGATCCAATAAACAACTTAAAGGAAGTTTGCTCAGAATCATTCTACTTTTACTGCTAATGTCAGGCAATGTTCACCCTAATTCTGGCCCTGCTGGACCTGCATCCACACACGTCCGCCCTGAAAAAAGGAACTATTAAGTTGGCAACTGTCAACATCTGCAGCTTGCAGTCCAAACTGGATAACCTCCAGGTATGGGTCTCACAACATAGCCCTGACATTGTCAGTGGAGGAAATGTGGATTTCCCCAAAGGTTTCTGACTCTGCAGTTGCTTTACCTGGGTATACCCTTTACCAGCTGGATAGACTCACCAAGCGAGGTGTTGGCTGTGCCATCTACCTGAAAGAGACACTTAAAGGATATGCCATGCCTGCAGCCAATCTGGGCTGCATGGCCAAGGCACTAACCATGAAAGTACTGCTTGGGACCCAGAATAAAGCTTTGACAGTAATCTCTGCCTGTGTTCCTCCAAAAGACAATAGGACAGGCTTCCACAGCTTAATGGACTACATCCGTAGCTTCAACCCCAAATCTGAAACTTTAGTACTGGGTGACCTAAATGTGAACTGGTTATCTTCTAGTGCTTCTCCATACAGAGATGCTATCTCGTCACTCCACCTTGCCCAACTTGTTACATCCCCAACAAGGACTAACTATAAGATGGGAACAAGTACTCTTCTGGACCTGATACTCTCCAGCCACCCACAATGAATCTCCAACATGGCAGTACATTCAGATTCTGAGTGACCACTCCCCTGTTTCCTGCAGTTGGTCCAATAAATTCTGCAAGCCCCCATCTCTGACTATCTACAATAGATTGTTAAAATGTGGACATCTGGAACATCGAAAAAATTACCTCAGCAACATTGACTGGTCCCCTCTCAATGCCTTTGATGACGTCAACCTGGCAGTGGATTATTTCATAAAACAATTCAACAATGCCTGTGATACCCAATTCCCATTAAGAAAATGAAAGTTTGTGGCACTGTAAACCCCTGGATTACACCAGAACTCATTGCTATGATGAAGCACAGTGTTGACCTCTGGCACTGTGCCAGGACGTCAGGTAAACAAGCAGATGTTCAGGAATATAAGAAGGCAAGGAATGCCTGCAGACGTGAAATCCGTACCATGAAATCCAAACATCATAGAGAAAAGGTCACCAATACCTGGGCAAACAGCAAAAACTTCTGGAGCAACATAAAATATGTCACCTGGAAAGACTCTAAGGTCTCACCCTCCATGCTCACTATCAATGGAATTCCAACCCTGGACCCACTAACCGTAGCAAACACATTCAACAATGCATTCACAGACCTATCTAGTGCCCTCACTTCAAACTTCTTCATGGATAATGTCTCATCCAGTACCTACTGTTCTGCTAATAACCCCCTTTGAACCACCTCCTTTTTACTTCAAAACAGTCTCAGCATGAATGGCCAGGAGATACCATACCAAAGTGTTAGGTAAATCACGGCGTAGCAGTGACTCACTGGATCTTAAGCTCACAGCTCTCACTCTTGAAGAAGTGCTAATGCCCCTTACTAAGATCATCAATGTATTGCTACAACTCTTGCAATTTCCTCAAGTTTGGAAATCAGCACTAGTCACCCTGGTGCACAAGAGTGGAGACAGGACTCATCACGCAAATTACAGATCCAGATCTATCCTCCCACGAATATCCAAGGCATTTGAGTGTATTGTTGCTGACCAACTGGTGGACTACCTTGAAAAATACTCTATCCAATGCCTGCAGCAACATGCATTCTGGAAGGGGCATAGCACCACCTTGGCCCTGATGGAATTCACAGGCTTTATTCATCAGTCTCCGCATCAGGGCACCTTGGTAGAAGCTGCCTTCATGGACCTCACTAAGGAGTTCGATACTGTCCATCACTCACTACTCTTCCAACAGCTTACCACTACTGGCCTCTCCTCTGACAACATTTTGATTCAAAAGCTATCTTGAAGACTGCTCTCAAGGGGTAAAAATAGCCAACGTCGTATCTGATCAACAGCCCATCCGCTCTGGCATGCCACAGGGCTCAATCCTGGGGCCACTCCTATTCAGCATCTTCCTTAATAACCTTCCTCATTTCTGCCACCAAAGGATCCTCCTCAATACAGACAATGTGGTCATCTACTCCTGCAGCCACAACTCCAAGCAACTGGAACTTCACCTTCAGAGTGGGTTTGCGTAAGTGAGGGACTGGTTCTCTAAACATAAACTGATCCTCAACTACAAGAAAACCAAAGTAATGATGTCGAGCAGCACCCAAAACAAGCACAAATCCCATGCGCTTACCATCAGAGACTGTCTTGGAGTCTCTCTTGAACAAGTACCACATTTCAAATACCTGGGGGCCACCTTAGACCGCTGTCTATCCTATGCTAAACATATAGATAATGTAGATAGGTCTGTCAACATCAAGATTGGTCTCCTATATTGACATAAACACTGCCTTACTCCAGAAGCCCTCTAACTTGCTATATATAGTTCCATCATATCCATTGTAGACCATGGTCTTGTAATTTATGAAGCAGCCCCCATGCCTTTGTTGCACAGGATATCCATTGCTCTGAACAAGGCATGCGGACTTCTCATGGGGTTCACATGTTTCACCCACAACTGTGATCTTTACACTGAGACTGATTGGCTACAGCTCTCTGGGAGGATCCAATACCAAACTTGTCTTTTAGCCCAAAATGCACTTCTCGGCCTCCTGCCACCAGGCACCACAAACCTGCTAAGCCCCCTTTATAGTTCACAGAATATGCAAAGCTTGAACAGCCATTATCTCCATGTTCCTAGATGCCAGACAGCCCTGGGGCAATGTTCATTTGCCTACAGAGCACCTCACTGGTTTAATGCCCTTCATAGTGATATAACTAACCTACCTAAATTAGGACCTTTCAAACTGAAGTTACGCCAACATCTCATGGCCAACAGTTCTTGTGACTGCTTCACCTGAGACTCCCATCTGCTAGCATTCAATGTTCCCCTCACAACTGGATAACCCTATATCTCTGCTGTTACCTCTATAATTCTGAGGCTACTCCCCTTTTTGCACTTTGACAAGGCCCCTGGCTACCCCCATCCACCCCCCCATAACTATCCCTCCCACACCAGCTTGACAAAGCCTATGGCAGCCACTTCCTACCTTTCTTACCACTCCATCCACCTCATCCACTCTGCCCCTATCCATACCACACTAGCTTGACAAGGCCTATGGCTGCCACCTCCTATCTTTCTTACCCACCACCCACCTCACTCCCTGTCCCTACCCCCTCACACCAGCTTGTCATGGCCTATGGCTGCCACTTCCTACCTTTATTTCTCCCATCTTTATCCTTCCTCCTCTCATCTACACTTTCCTCCTATTAGAAATATAAAACTGCGTATGGATACATATATATTTGCTCACCTTATTTGACTTTTTTGGAAACATTATATTTTTACCTCGTTTGTATGTTTTGTTTCACCTCCCCTCCCCTTCCCACTGATGTGGAACCTTTGTAAATGAGCTGTTTGTGCTCAGAGGTATTGTAATCCAAGAATGAATAAATAAATAAATAACATTTTTCTGAGATCCTTATAGATCCTCTCTAGTCGGCCTTTTCTCACTGTCAACACCACCATACTTTCCCATCTGAATGGAAATCAGCTCTGGTTATAGTACTTCCGAAACCAGGGAAGCATCTTAAGTCATGCTCCTCATATTGGCCAATTTCCCTGATTAGTACTTATGTTAACATTTACATCAAAATTATTGCAAATTGGCTACAATCTATAATTCCTAGACTGATCCATCCCAACCAAATAAGTTTTATTCCTTTCCATAATTCTTACAATAATGTTCATCATCACCTAAATGTCATTTCCCACGTATGACACTCCAGGGCAACCACGATGGCCTTGTTGGTCAGTGCTGAGAAGGCCTTTGATTGGTTAAATTGGCAATACCTGGTAGAAACCCTGGCTTCTTTTGGACTCAGCCAAGATTTTATATCCAGTCTAATGGCCCTCTATAAGGGATGTGTAGCCAAGGTGGGGGTGAACAGTGTTCTCTCTCCTTCTTTTTGGCAGAACCATGGCACCTGTCAAGGTTGTCCTATGTCGTCCCTGCTTTTCGCTCTGGCTATGTGGCTATGGTGCTGCTGGCGGCCTATGTTTAGCAACTTAATGAGATTAAGAGCATTCAGATCAGCTCTGTCATACACAAAATTTCACTTTATGCCAACGATACCCTATGTTTTCTTGAAGATCCAATGCTTTCCCTACCCACCTCTTACAGGCCTTTCTGTTATTGGGCACGAGAGGGGTTCTGCTATCTAGGCTTAAGTATCACAATTAATCTACAGCAGCTATTCAATAAAAACCATAAACCCATTCTCATGGAGGTCCAGAAAGATTTGGAGAGGTGGAACACGCTCCATCTTTTGCTTGGGGCTAGAATTGAGTCAGTCCGTATGAATATTTTATCCCGCTTTCTATATGTGTTTTGGATGCTTCTCATTAGACCCCCTGACTTTTTCTGGTGGCAACTAGACTGGTTAATATTTAAATTTATGTGGAATGGATGGCACCCACATATACTGCAGTCCATTTTGTATAGAAGTAAATATGAAGGAGGACTGGCTCTCCCGAACTTGAAACATTATTATCTGGTGGTGCAAGCCATCCCAGTTATAAGTTTCCTCAAATCCACTCCAGATATTTGTTGCTTGGATTGCGAGGAGTAGCAATTCTCGGGAATGGCCCTGAAACTTGTCCCCCTTCTCCCTTTGCTGCAACTCCACTTATCCAACCCTGTAAATTCCTAGACAACACAAACTCTGGCAGAATGGGTGAAATTTTGGTCTGTGGTTGTGGGAGTAGAAATATTGGGGTACCTCTCGCCAATAGTGTGCAATCAAGACTTTTGCCTGGGTTTTTGGATTCTAGCTTTCATCTTTGGGCATAGCGTGACATCTTAACAATTGGCGATCTGATGGATCAGGATACTTTGATGAATTTTGAGCAACTACAGCATAAATGTTCCATCCCCTGAATGGACCTTTTCATTACTTTCAGTTTCATAATTCTGCTCTATCCATACCCAAGGCTCCCCATACTTCTGACCAGCTCACTATATTAGAGAGATACCTCCAATAAGAGATGAAGGTACACATGGAAACTCATATTATCTCCTCTCTATATATGCCTTCCTGCAATGTAAAACCCACATCCCCCCCACTCTATTTGGGAACGTTGGGAATCAGCTGTCTCCAGATTGATTGATCCGCAACTCAGGAAAAAAAACTTGGAAAACAGTACCTTAAATGACTGCTTCTTTTTATTAGAACAAAACCGGTGAATGGTGGTGGCTAATTTCTTTAAGATGCCATCTGTCACTTGTCATTATTTGATGGGGGATCAAACTTATGCTGGCAACAATGCAGGACCAGCGGTGATCATTTTCATATATTCTGGTCCTACCACAAGTTGTAACTGTTCTGGAGCATGGTAGCTAATACTATTTCTTGTATTCTGAAGCTTTCACTTCTCTTTCTCTTCAAAACTTTTTTTCTAGGGGTCCTTCCAGAGGAAGATTTTACTTTTCAAAACAATTATCTCCACCACATTTTCATAGTTGTAGCCTTTAAGGCCATCCACTTTGCCCACATTTGCAGAATAGATAACTATCATAAAATAAATTTGTGTAATGGAAGGTATGTATGTGACTGTACATTTTTGTTATGATCATGATAATCACATTTTAACTAGATTGGTTAAATGGAATATATATCTGGAGATGTCTTCCTCTGCAGGGCCCTCTTCGGTTACTGCACGTCACAGTAGCAGATCTGACCACCCCATATGTCTTGCTTTGCTTTCTTTAGTATACATAATTGTTTTACTGCTTTAGTGGAATAGGACTTCCTGTTTTTGTATTCTAGTACTCTTCCAATGCTGCCCTATTGTTCTTGTCTAGTTTATATTCCTTATGTTCAATATAAATTATATGTACTTTCTATGGGAGGGCTAAAGCCTGAGGTTCAATGTGGGGGAATAGCTCCTCCCACATCCCTATAAAGGCCAGTCTCCAACTGCAGTTCCCTGCTTAGTGCGTTATGAATTCTCCCCCTTCACAGGCGCTAGGCTCCAGCGTGGCTCCTTCTGTTTGTGCTCCCTCCCACTTCTCTCCTTTCTCCTTTGCGTGTTGCTCACCCCTCCCCTTTACCTTCATTTGCTGCTGTTTGTCTCTTCCCCCCTCCCTGTTCTCCTTTTCTCCCTTCTTTGATCTGCTGTCCCATTTTCCCAGTTTCCTTCCTCCCTGCTCCATAACCGTTTTTCATTCCTCTCCCTTGTTGCCATGGATCCTTTGGGCTGTCCCTCTGTTCAGTGCCCTGTTCCATTCAGGACTGCTGCTCCATCCATGCCTGCTCTTCCTGGGTGCAACATCATCCCCAATGCACTCGCTCCACTGCTTTGCTGCCTCCTTCTCCTAGGACTCCATTGGTTCCCCGTACTCCTCCTCACTGGGTTGCCAACTGTACCCGATCCTCTGCTTCCTGAATACTTTCCCTCTGGTTCTGTACTCTGCTCCCCTGACCCTTTACCGCAGCTGCACCCCTTTTCCTTGACTGTGATCCCCATCTGCTTTTTCTGGTTCTGTATGGGAGTTCCCCACTCTGTAGTTCACTACTCCCACAGCTAGTTGATATTTTTGTGTATGCTAACCCAACCCATGGTTCCTACCGGACAGTTTCTGCCTGTTATCACCATCTGCAGCAATTCTGCTTGTTCAGTGAGCATCCTCTCAGCCTGCTCCCCAACTTCTATGGCAGTCTGTGTGCACTTGGTCAGCAATTTTGAGTCTTGAATGCTTCTGCCTGGAAGCTGCACTTCGGACTTCTGTATATTTCCACTTCCTCATCCATTGCTGCACTCCTCCTGTACTTTGTTTGACTTTCAGGGCCGCACATTAACAATAATAACAAACAAATAACAAAAAGAAAAATAACACCCTCCTTGTTGTCTTCCTGTCCCCCCCGTCCTTCGTTTGTGCCCCGTCCCTTGCTCCCCCTTGTTTTCAGTTTGGGCTTCCCACACTGCATGTGTCAGCCCTCTGTCTCCTTAGCCACCCCTCCCTAGCCTTCCAGCCTTGTGCCACATTTCTCCTCATCTTGTGCCTCAATTTCTTCACTACATGCTGCTCCCAGCTATACCTTGCATCTGCCTCCAGTGCTGCTCTGCCACCAGGATTTCCTCAGTACCTGCTGCTCTCAGCCATATACAGTACTGTAACTGCCTCCCCAGTGGCTTTGTCTGCTCCCAATTACTACTCCTGCCTTTTACTCTGTTTGCACCATTCTTGGTGTCAGTATACTTATATCCTACTCAGCCTTCATTCTACCTATACCCCATTGTACCCCTAGCACTTTGTACCCTTCCAGCCCACAGGATCACCTTCCTTCTCTACTCATGCTAATTATGCTCCCGCATGCTCCTACCTCCCCTCCTAATCCTCCGTAGTGTTTCCTCCATCCTTCTTTACTTTGTTTTTCTTCCTGTATTTTTGTGTATTATTGGCGTTGTCCATTAATTGCCAATTACGTGTTCATCCATTTCATGTTCCCCTCTGCTCGCCCTCCTCCTCCTGTTCCCTACTTACGTTCCCTTTACCTGCTGCTTGCTTACTGTTTACTATGCAGCAAGTCATTGCCCCATCCTTGCTCAGCCCATACCAGCAGTTTTCTGGTCTCTGTCCCTAACTCTGCCTTCTGAGGCATCAAGCATAGGTAGGCTTGCCCTGTCTGCTGGGGATGGGAGTCAGTTTCAATCCATCTATCATCTTACCCTGTTTGATTCTCTACCAACAACTACCAGTCATACCAGCACCCCAACATCCTCCATCCCTAACTCTACCTTCAGCGGTATCACGTAAAGATGGGTTTGCCCTGTCTACTAGGGATGGGAACATGTCTCTTCAACCTCGGTTCCAAACAATTCTATTCCATACCATCTGCCCGCAGTATCCATCCCTAAATCTGCCCAGTGTGGCACTGAGTGAAGGTTAGTTCACCCCGACTGCCGGAGATGGGAGCCTGTATTTTCAGTCTATTGTTTCAACCAACTACGTTCTATACTAGATATCCAGCTGCCACTTCCATTTGAGAACAGGACCACTGAAAACCATTTGCCTCCAACCACCTATCTCACCCAACCACATCCTATACTGCCATGGAATTGAAGTCTTTCCCCTTGCCTTTGGCCTACTCATGTTCTGGATTTGGACCCTGCCAGCTTGTTCAGTGTTCAGCTCCCCCGGTCTGTCAGACTCCTGGACTTTCTTGCTGCTTGCCTCTCACCTCCTCCTGTACTCCTGTACATTGCTGTTGTGGTTTGCTATCTGGCTCAAACACCTCCAATCTCAGCTCCATGTGGCCATCTCCTCCCTCATTGCTGCTCTGGACAATTCTGATTCCCACCTGCCTTCCTCCTGTTCATGTTTGCCCGCATCCATTTTTGCTTTCTGCTGGATACGTGACATTTGCTCATTTTCGAGGACATGTGTCTAAGGCCTTCTCCAGTTTTCCCATTCAGCTGCCCTTGTCTCCAGCCAGAGGTCTACCATTTGTGATTTAAGGACTCTTTTTCCTACTAGCAATTCCAGTCTGCCATCTCCTTTGGAGGTGGGGACCAATTCCCCATCACTGCTGCACTTTTCTTGTCATCTGTTCCTGTTCACCATCTCCTTCAGAGGTGGGAACCTATTCCCTAGCACTACTGCACCTTGCTACTAACTGTTACAATCCACCATCTTCTTCGGATGTGGGACTCTCACACCTCACCTTTGCAGCACCTTGTACCTGGATTCACTTCTTGGTTGGACATTTATCTTCCACTGAGGCCTGCTTCAGCTTTCCTGCATTTTGTTCTGGTCTGCTGTGGCGCTTGCCCTGTCCCATACATTCCCTGCACCTGCCGATGTCGATACTGCCTAGCCTCTGCAGTCTTGTCAAACTCCACCCTTCAGCCTGCTGTCTTCTGCTTGGACTTCTCTCTCCATCCTTGAACTGCTGTCTTCCTTCTCGACACCCTGGTGGCTCAGGACCCCTGCACATTTGCTGTGTCTCTTTTTGGGCCTTTCTACAACTTTTGACATCCAGCATCCCTGCCTGATCAACTACTTCTACCCATTCATCCATCTCATTTTCATACCTTGGCCATCATAACAGCTCTCTTCCAATGCTCAATGGAGTACCTGTTCATCTCACCTGAGGAAACCTTCTTCTAGCAACATCCCTTGAATGGCTTGCCCTACAGACTCTTGCATCTCCATAAAATCATCAGTACTTCTTATAGCCTTCCAAGGACCCAATCCCGGAATTCCATTCATCTGGACTATACAAGATCTCATCTCCCAACCAACAGCAAGATGTTTCCTTATATTGTTTATTAACTCATTGCCTCCTAGAATACGCCTGTAGGTGGCAGCAAATGTACTGCAGTGTGTCCCAGACAGCTACAGAAGCCACTTACAGACTTCCTGTTTGTCCTAGTAACGTCTGGAGATGTCACTCACATGTTTTAATATTACTTGCCAGCCAGAATTGATTAGTACTGAATGCAAAGCACCATTAGAAAGGTAATGTTGTGTTGAACAATTTTGCCACTGACACTGTATGTGTATCATGTTTACTTTAGGAGTTATTCACATTTGTTTATGACATGGTATGTATGGCAGACATTTTAACCATCAAGAGCCACCTAACCACTCTGAAGAAAACACATATTCTGGGTATCTCAGCCAGTATAAAACAAAAAGCAAATTGAGCACAGTTGATTGCATAGCACCGTTGGAAAGGCAATTTTGTGTGGAACAATGTTGCCGCTGATATGTTGTGTGTATCATGTATACTTTAGTAGTTATATGCGTTTTTTTATGGTATGGTGTGTATGGCTCAGATTCATCCCTCAAACCTTATCAATGCACTTTGACTAAAATGGGGAACAATTATGTTTAATGCTACAAAAACAGTTTTTTTTTTTTTTTTTTTTTACAAACAAATTATTAAAACTACATCTAATGACTGGAAGCTTAATTTGGTGTTGATATGTTGCATATTTCCCAACAAAAAAAGGCTTATGGTGCATTTTTTAGTGGAAAAAATATTTGTTTTGCTGTTTCCACCAGCATATAAAAAAAAATTAAATTACCTATTATTACTTGCATACCACCGTTGGAAATTTAATTTTACCCTGAACAAGTTTGCCACTCATACTTTGTGTCTAGCACTTATGGTTTTTTTGCTATTAACATTTGTTTGCTACATGCTGATTATGGCTTGATTTTGCTTAGAAAGGCCCGTGATTCACTGTTAACAGTATACAGGAGACAAATGCTGCAACTTCAGAGAGCTCCTGTGGAGGCAATAAGTTAATTCAAACAGCATGGACATCACTACCTTCCAATGTCTTCATAGGATCCAAGATTTAGTGAAGACTCCTTCACCCTATTTTCTTACCTGAAAACATATGCCTCATTCCTCAAGAGATGTGCCAACTCCATAATAACCATCACCGTTAAGGATAACAGGAACCGCAGGATACAACCCAGCAGTACTGGCATCATCCATTATACCTTTTACTCATAGTCTTCTCCCAAAGGCATTGACTCTGACCAGATTATTCAATTCATATTCCCTCAATAAGCCATGGAATGTTCTTAAGACCACCTCCAGCTACTATCCCAGAACATGTTTTTTGGGGTATTTGGTGCCTAGCTACCTTGCTAAAGTTACTCTGTCCAAGCCTCTGGCACCTGGATGTCACCATAATTTATCTGCATCGCTTTATCATGTTACCCTAAAATCATGTCAGTGACCAATCCAGTGGTCTTTCTAGCTCATCCATTAGGATCTAGCTCCATACTCCCTCCAACGAATAACACCACTGAGTGCAGGCTTCCATTCATTCCTCAGTCCGCACAGCCACAACCGACCTGGTCATTTCTTTATCCCAGTTAGGCCTCACAACAGTCCTGCACCTGTCCAACCATGCTAGGCACCCATTGCATTCTACACTAGCTCTCAACTTCCCTTTGCCATATCAGTTTATAGATTAATACAAGACCCATATTCAGGCTCCCCACAGCATTCAGACGTTGGATCCACCAGCAAGACAAAGCTGCCATGGCCACTTAAGCTCCTGACTTGAGTGTTTAAGCCACAGTAATACCCATATCCACCATCTTGCACTAGCAGTCCTTCCTGAATACGAGCCTATGCAAGTCTCATTATAGCAATAATAGCTATTCAAATAATAACTATCTGACATAATAACATTGAAAACAATCTTCAACAAGGCTTCACAGAAGCAGAGAGATGGTTTAATAATCACAGACTAGTGCTAAACTACAAAAAAACTAAAGTCCAGCTGTTTTCATCCTCTCAGAATAAGTTTAAGGCCCATCACCTCACTATCACCAACAACCACGGAGACGCTCTTGAGCAAACTCAGCTTTTCAAATACCTAGGTGTAACCCTGGATAGTCACCTTACCTTTGTGCCTCACATTGAAAATGTTGCCAGAGATGTTAATACCAGAATTGGGCTCCTCTTCAGACACAGACGAAGTCTTACCCAAGAAGCCCTTAAGGCTGCAGTTCACAGCCAGGTCCTGTGGATCATTGATTATGGTCTGATCAAATACTGTGCTGCAACCTCCACATCTCTTAAACAACTCATGGTGGCCCTGAACAAAGCCTGTAGGTTAGTTACAGGTGTTGCGCACCTTACTCATACCTCTGAGTTATATGCTCAATCTGGCTAGCTCCAACTAAATAACAGGATCAAATATCAAACCTGCCTCCTGTCCAAAAAATCTCCACTTGGATTATTACCCCTGAGCATTGGTTGCCTGCTAAACAAATCCCCTAAAACCCAACACACACACATACCTTAGTTTCTGACCTCCTTCTAGTACCCCAGTATCGGACTGCTCAATGCCAGTGATCCTTTCAATACAGAGCACCCCTGTGGTTTAATAATCTAAGCAACCAACTGAGCAGTCTTTCTAGCCTGTCCCAATTTAAACTTATGCTTCATCAGCATCTCCTAACTGAAAGCACTTGTGACTGTTACACCTAGTGTTCCACTTCTGCAGACATCCTTATATCACTTTTTTCACTCTCTGAGGCTCTTACTTGGCTTCCTGTTTTGTTTCACCTCTCCTGACAGAACAATTTCCCCTTTCCCCCACCACCTCCTCCCTTACCTCACCCCATCCCTGCTCTGATCCCACTGACCCACCTCTTCCTGGACCTGTCCAGGCCCTCTGGTCCCCACTCTCCCTTATCTTCTTCCCCTTCATCCGCCCTCCTTTTCACCTCTTTTACCCCTTCTCCCACCTTAGCTTCCCCTTCCTCTCAGCTTATGACAAGGCCTCTGGCTTCCATATTTTCTTTTCCTTCTCTATCTGGACTCTGTCCTCTCATCTCCCTACCCCTTCCTTACTCTTCCCCTTCCCTCCCACCTCTGATTAGCAGTGTTGCTTCAAATGTACCTTATGGTTTTCTATGCTTGCTTGTAATCTTGAGTGTGTAGCACTATTTCCACTTAGTTACCAGTTGACTTGCTGTGCTCCGATGATACCATGAATGTTGTCTGTAACTTCCAACCTTATTGTAACCCTTTCCTTTGACGTGGAACCTTTGTAAATGAGCTGCCCCTAGCTCAAAGGTATTTGTAATCTGAGATTTATATAAATAAAATAAATGAATAAAACCCCTCAAACTCATTGTACTGAACTTCCAATTATTCTCATCGATATTCAGTTGCTATCTCTACAACATATACTACCTTACCTTCATTGGTCCGAAATTTATATCACCCCCTACTACTATACACCTAAAACTTCTTTCCAAATACTCGATCAGCTCCTGAAGCCTTCATAGTGAAATATTGCACATCGCTGAACTCCAAGCCTTGGGACCCTAATCCGAATGTCAAGCCTCTACTATTCCACCGTTTAGCCTTGTTCAATTCCTGCATTTTCTTAATCAGTATCGGAATTAAGCTCTTCCAAGAACAATGCACATATTGGAACCAGTTACCCCTCTACAAAGGAACAAATAACTTCATCTTGCCATTACCTCTACAAAGTCTGACAGATTACTTTAAGTATTTTATGACCTACCATACATTCCACAGTACAGAGTCTGGCAGCTCATTTAATTACTTCATGCTCTTCATGCTCACATTGCTTATACCCTGTTGAATATCACCCAATATCACATTGGAATCCTGGACCATGTGCACCCCTTTTCAGCTGGATTTAATCCATATTTGGGATCTGGACAATCCTTCATACTGGACCTGCCTCTTCAACCTCAGAATCGACCTTCCTGAACGCATCATCCAATGGACTCCAAAGATGGACCATCATCTCTAAAATCAGTTTACCTTGCTCAGAAATTAGTATATGGTTGCTAGGTTCATCTCCTTTTAGTTTGCCCAGAGGATGGGCAGGTCAGTTGCCATGGGTCCTCAGAGGTTTCCTCCACCTGTTTTTTTTTCCCTCCTGCGCACTACTGGTCATACTCTCCATGAGTTGGAGGAGATAATCTTTGAGTTTTTCATTGGTAAATCTTTTTGGGCTTTCTATTCCCTACTCACTAACTGGCTTACCTACCAAGGGTGGGAATAGAGAAAAGCCACAAAGTAAACTACAGTTGCATAAGTAATACTAACCCCATACTCTATTCACCAATACACTGAATGGAAGTGCTAAAGCTCAAGGTTCAATGTGGGGGAATAGCTCCTCCCATATCCCTATAAAGGCCAGCCTTCCACAGCAGTTCCCTGCTTAGTGCATTGCAAAACACCCTCCATCCACCCCTGCCTCCTCCATCTCCAGCACTCTACTTACCCTTGGTGCTGGGCTTTCTATTCCCTACTCACTACCTGGCTTACCTACCAAGGGTGGGAATAGAGAAAAGCTACAAAGTAAACTACAGTTACATAAGCACAATTAACCCCATACTCTTTTCACCAAAATATTAAACAGAGGTTTCTGAATACATGTTATGTTTCTGTGTTAGAAAATATCCAATAAAGTATGTGTTAAAAAAAACAAAAATATATCTTAGCTAGTGACATCAGTAACAGCAACATATTAAAAATATATTGTTGTTACTTTTGTCACAATGGATATTTCTAAGGTTACTGTCATTACAGTGGAATACAGAACCAATGAAACAGCAGCTTTCTCAATGCTGAAGACATCACAATGCCTAGTGCAGCATTGAAGCCAGCTATCTAAATCAAAGAAAAACAGCAAAATATTTAAACAAACTGTAGGTTTAAGAGCTATAACTTATCACTACAATTGTATATATTGAATATAAGATAGCCTGACTAAAAACAGGTAATATGTCATCACTTGTGAGGGGACAGAATTTTCATAATTCACTCACATCTCTGCCACTTGTGATTTATGTTCCTGTCCCCTCACTCTTAAAGATAAACTGCATGTTTTGAATTAGCCCATTGCATATCCCCTATATCTGTGTGTTGCCAAATGGTCACCATATGCCCACACTCCTCATTTTCAGGGGGGTGAACTATATAGTTCATAGGGTCAGCATGCTTTTTTAAGTAGGGTTTAAGATGAACTGAAGATTGAGTAGTTTGTGATGCTTGTGCAATTGTGTATATTGGCTTACACACTCTATGTCCCTGCTACGGCGACTACCTCCCTGTTGGGGTCTCATAAGGACATGGAAACCCAAATGATAGGGTTACATCCCCTTGATGCATCACAGGAACAAGTATCCATAACCAATGGCATCTTAGGGAAGAAGGCCCAACCTCAAGGAAAGAGAGGTGTCACAGGAGGAGGAGGAGGAGGAGGAGGAGGGGAGGAAGGTGGTGACCAACATTCCAAGCATCCATGGGATGCTTGGACATGTGCGGTTTTGTACTGTGCAGAGCAGGATGGGGCATGTGTCACTTGATGCCCATCTAAACTAAACATGAAGTCCTTAAAGTCATAGGGTCATCAGGATTTTATGAGTACGGTTTAGGACTAATTGAAGACTGTGTAGTTTGTGATGCTTATGCAACTGTGCAGCTGTGTCTCTGTTCCTGCAATGGATGCTACCACTCTGTTAGGATGTCATAAGGACATGGAAACAAGATGAGAGGGTTCAACCACTCAAGGTGTCACAGGGATGATTCCCATGACTAAAGGTACCTTAAAGGAGAAGGCCCAAAAGTACAATGGAAAACAGATAAGCACATTCTCCCAAGGAGAGAAGAGATGTAGATAGACTGAGACCTGGACATGGAGACCATCCAATCAACTTCAGCTTCTGCAGAAACTACCTGCTTTTATGACCTTTAGTATCAAGGAGAAGAAAAAAAACTTTTATGGAGGAAACCTCTGGGGATCCAAGGCCAAGGTCAACTTCCCTCCATGCCAGGTTTAGTATTAGGGATAGCTCAGCTGCTGCAATTTTGGGTCCCAGTTCAGTGGAAGAATTATTAGTAGAAGGGCTGCCACTCTATTCCTCTGGCAGGAGAACTGTGAGGGTGCCATGATCCAGTTTCTGCAGCCAAAGGATGTTCTCCTTGAAAGTCCCCCCCCATGGTGGGAAGAAGAAGAGCAATGACCTCTGAAAGACATTCTGTCATGTGGCCTCCAATCGAGGGAAGACCTGGAGAAGAAGGCAAGCCCTTGAGGGGCAAGGCATAGAATAGAGCCCTTGAGGGGTAGAACATTTGGGTAGTTGTATGATCTTCACCCTTGAGGGTAGAGGAGGGGATATCTGAAGAGACCAGGTGAACCTTAGGAGGCAGCTGGAAATAGATTATGAAGGTGATATCAACATGGTTTGCATAGCCAAAGGATCTCTGAGGACCTAGAGGCACCATCCTCCAGTAGCTGAAACCTTAAAAGCTGCATCAAAGGGTGCTGCTGAGTTGATCTGCATGGCTAAAGTTTCCCCCGGAGTGTAGGGCATTCTCACATAAAGGCAGAAAGAAAAAAGAACCCTACCAGAGAAGAGGGACCCATTCTCAGGATTTGTACTTCCAATAGATACTTTTAAATACTTAGGGGTTATCCTAGATCCTACCTTAAGTTTTGGACCTCATAATAAGTGTTATTATACAGAATTTTTTATTATTTAACACCACAATCAAGACTGGCTATAGCTAATCAAACCTTGATGCCAATATTGAACTATGCCTTGGTAGTTACAGCTTCTGCCCTTCTAAATGCTTTATCACAGAAATTGGTCCTAATGCATAGAATAGGAACATTTGCACTAATAGCTCTAAATAGGACACATCTTTGTGAATTCATTAGAAAACTAAAATGGCTTCCTGTCCCCCTGAATTGCAAGTTGGTGGTATCCAGACTTGTCTATAGGATCAGGAAGGCAGGAATTC
Organism: Neoceratodus forsteri; assembly: GCA_016271365.2. Taxonomy (NCBI): domain Eukaryota; kingdom Metazoa; phylum Chordata; order Ceratodontiformes; family Ceratodontidae; genus Neoceratodus; species Neoceratodus forsteri. The sequence continues at coordinate 393,387,238 of CM028135.1, read as the reverse complement.
CTCCAGGTTTAAAAGATCACTTGAAAGAGTATAAGCCTAGTTTTGCTTCTCATTCCTCGGTGAACTCTTTGCTCTTGAGTATTTCTTTAGTTTGTACTCAAAGTGTACAATATACCTTTGTATTTTCTGCAGCTTCTGTATGGAATGAAATACCAGTTTAGATTAAATGTTTACCTACTCACAATGCTTTTCCAACAACAATGTTGTCATATCTTGAAGGTTTATTTGTGAGTGTTTTTAAAATTATGTGTTGTATCATTGTATTTACAAATGTTACTTGACATGAAACTGTATAATTTCTCATTTTTTTTTGTATTGTACACTATGGCCCAGATACTCAAAATGCGCCCAAAAAGTGCGCAATAGCAGGAGCAAGTGCAAGTCTATTGCGCCCATGCACAAGAGACGATATATTCAAAAGCGGAGCAGGCCAAACCACGCCTACAGCCGACGACTGAATATCGCACCACCTGTGCCATAGCGCAACTAGGGAGGGGAAGCTGAGCAGATCTGTTGAGCCATAGTACAACAAGGGATGTTAAGCTGAGCAGTCCAGAGGTGCCATAGCGCAACCAGGGAGCCCCCCAGCTGCAGAGCAATGTAACTGCACAATGAAGGAGGTAGGGGCCCACCACCCATGCCACAGATGGGCACAGGAACACACAGCAGAACAGACATTGTCCCCCCACACCCCAAGCACAGCACAACTGGGGGAAGGCTGGAATAACCACTGGTCCATGGAGACAAGCAACCAACCGACAGTCTGGCCATGGTGCTCGATGACACCTACCAGCAAGCTGTGACTGGCACACAAGGAAGGCAGACCACACTGTGCCACACCATCCCCCCCAGTGCACAGCACACCCTGCACCGTGACCCCCAGACACCCCCCCATGAGCAGTGACCACCACTGCAGGAAACCCCATGCATGCCACCACCCCCACTGTGTCAATGCAACCCTGTGCACCACAGAACCATGCAAGCCAGCCCCACCACGAGCACCCATCAGTGGGTTGCAGCACATGGCAATGCAACAACGACAGACACAGTGCCACCACGCACAGTCCCCTCGAGGTACTGCTGAGAGACCGACCATGCATTGGCACAAGAGGTACCCCACATGGGACGGTCATGTCCGTGACACCTCCACCAGTGGTACAGCGCCCTGCACAGTATTCCAGTGACACACCCCAACCCACCACTGGCCACAACAGCCAGCACAGACACCCACAGTGGTGCATGGAAGCATGCACCACACTGGATGCCACACAGGGTATGGACAGACACCCAGCCATACCCAAGGGCACAACAACACTGGGACGCAGTGGTGGGGCAACCAAGCCCCCATTGTGGGCCCATGTAAGCCATGTACACACAACCCACAGTCCACCATGGCACTGGAGTGCCAGCCACCCTGCGCAGGCACTGTGGACCCATACACCACCAGTAGTCCCCCAGAGCACAAGCCACAGACAGTGGGGCACATCCCCTGCAACACACACAAGCCACAGCATGGAGGTGGGACAATGACCGTGTTGCTCACAGTGCCACCTGAGCCAGGTATGCACCACACCAGTGACATGGACAACCCAGCAAAGTGACGGGTACAGTGTCCGCCGTGCAGGGAATGCCACCACTGACATGCCAGTGGACCGTGCAGGTCACAGACAGGCATGTGTGTCGGCTGCATAGGCCATGGATGGGCCGATGGGTGCGCCATGGACACAGAGCATGCACCATGGACCACTGCACACAATCATCCAGTGCACAGGGAACAACACACACAACACAGACACAGACTGATATCTACCTCCACACCATAGTCACCTCCACACGGACACACATACCCATGACTGCACCACCCCTGATGCCATGCACACCATTGCAGCTGAACACCTATAGCCCGCTGCAAATCAGAGACCACCACAGTATTCGTATTAAAATCAAATGTATTGGAAATGTAAAAGTGAACTATGTACAATAAAAACAACTATATACAAGCTTGGGGTGGGGGAAACAAACAAGGTGGGGGTGGGCAGGGTGGAGGTGTGGACAAATGGGATGGGATAGGAGGGGTGTGAGGGTGGGTCCAGAGGGGTAGGGGAAGTCAGGGATCAAAGGACCATCATCTCGACTGCCGCTCCTGGCTCTGGGACCTCCTGCCCCTGTGCCTCCTTAGCACCCCCGTTGCGTTGAGCCTCCTCAAGATGTCCACAGACTCACAGGCCAGATGAAGGAGCTCCCTTAAGGCATCCCTAATTTCATGGAGATGGCATGTACCTAGGACAAGGGAGCACAGTCAATAGGTGTGAATGCACAACCCCATACAGCCCACCCACTGTGCATGGCATACGGCCATGGGACATACCACTGTGATGGTGTGTGACCACCCGCAGTGATCACGTCCACAAGACCTGCCCACCCAGGTGCATACAGCCATGTGGAACGCTGCACACACCCACCGGCCATGTCACGCACAGCACCTCCGTGTCCGTTTAGTGACATGGCTATGTGGTGCAAAGGCAGTGGTACAGCCATGCACCTGGTGCATGCATGGACCACCAGTGACGCACAACCAGACATGCATTGCCACTGGACAGTGTTGACTGTAACAAGTGGCCTGCATGGCAGTGATGTCGATGAATGGTGGCCATGCCCAGCTGCCCACCCTGTCACACAGCATGCAATAGTAATTATGGATGTATGACACTCACCTTCGTCAGGCTGGTCAGGTGGGCATTGATGGCCCTCGGTCTGCCTGGCTGCATTGTCCTCACCCCTCTGCCACTCTGCCCGCACCCTGCGGATTTTGTCCGGGCCTGTGGGGAAAAAAAGGAGAGAAGAACATCAGTACATTCCTGAAGCAAAGTCCCCCTGCCCCAAGGTGTGTGCCCTCCCACCCAGCCAGACCCACCCACCCCACACCCTGTGAACACCACCACGGCCAACCCCATATGGTCCCTTCCCTATGTGCTGGACACATACAACACTGTGACTCATATGGACGATAAAAGTGTGTCGACGGAACCCCTACCAGGATGTGGCACCATGCCCCTCCTGGCACTTGGCCGCAGTCGGGCCAGTAGCTCTGGCTCCCTCCTGTGCAGGTCACCATAGCGGTGCCTGCACTGCTCAGCTGTACGCCCCCTTCCTGTGGCCTCTTCCAGGGCAGTGGCCACCTCCTGCCACACCTGGGTCCTGACCCTGTCCAGGGGGTCCTACCCGAAGAAAGGCCAATGGTGTGGCTCAACTATGGCTGCCAGATTGGCCAGCTCAATAGCTGTCCATTGTGCAGCTCATCTACGCACCATTCCAGCAGCTATAGTAGGAAATATGGTGCTCTGCAGCGTGGCTCCCCACGTGCAGATGCTGCGCGGTACAGCGCGGCCATTCTCTATCGCACTGTTACCAAACAGCACGATAAAGGTGCACCTATGCCTGACGCATGGTGCCAAGGGGGCAAGGGTTGAGCACAGGGTCAAGGGTCTCTGGCGCAAGGCCACGCACAGAGCCATCAAATGGCAATGCATGTAGCGCGATTGGCTGCCTGTGTGCCAGCACCATAGTGGACTACAGGGCAGTTTGGCCATTGCTCCTATGAAGGCCCAGTGCCACAGTGCAATGTAGTGACCATTGCTATAGCGCAACTGGCACAATGGTGGCCATGCCCTGCATTGCCTACCGCACACAGCACGTCATCAGCATGGCAGATGCCTGTGTCAGCAACCCGGGCATGCGCAGTGAGGTGTACTACACATGCCACAGAACTGCGCCATTGGCTCAGCACGTTTAACACAATTGCGCAAAGCGCAACAGCACGATATTCAGCCATCATATGCAAATCATCTGATCAGCCATTCAATGGTGCAGCACTGCAATTTGCATCTAATTAAAGTTGCTCCTCACCTCATTTGCATGGATTGTGCTATAAAGGTGCGACAATGTGCTGCAGTGGCCATAGTCAGTTACTGCAGTTTATTGGTGAGTTACATGCTGTTTGGGAGTGTGGACTGTGGATTCAGGGACATGCATGGGACTGCACAGTCACAGGTAACAACTGCCATTCTTACATGCTATATAATGACCGAGCACGTTGTTGGAGAGGAGGAAAACAGTGGTGGAAGGAGGAGGAGGAGGCTGAATTTTACAAAGGCTGAAACTGAGGCCCTTTTCGAGGCCTACCTGGATCAGGAGCCACTGCTCAGTGGACGGCGGGGAACCCCTCAGGCCCATGCTGCTGCATGGGAGGAGGTGGCACATGCCGTGAACCTGCATGGCAGCCACCAGTGCTCCATGCAGGAGTGTAAGAAGAAGATGGACCCGTCAGGAGGAGGGTAAAGGAGAAGGTGGCTGCCATCAGGGCAGCACGTGCTGCAACAGGTGGGGGACAGCTGGGGGTGGTACAGCTCACCCAAGCAGAGGACAAGCTTGCTGGAAGCATGCAGTGAAGTGCCATTGAGGGTGTTCCGGGTGGTGGCTTCCAGACAGGTGGTGGCCCATCACTGCATGGTAAGCCATGGTCTGTCTGGGGGGGGTAGGGTAGGTCACACGCAGTAACGTAACTTTGCTTTCCCTTACAGATCCTGAGCATCTGCATGGGTCAGCAGTGGTGGGCCTGTCCACTGCGGACAGTTGGATGGAGTCGGAGGTGGGACCATCCACCTCCACAGGTATATGTGGATCATTGCGACAGTGGGGCCACCTGGCTGTCCACACTGATGTCAGTGTAACAGGTGTGGAGGAAGCCCTGCCTGTGTCCCAGCATGCTGGCATCCACAGATGCCAGCACACTGTGGCTGTGGCCAGGGCAGAGTCCAGCACCAGTGATGATGACACAACCGTCATGGGCAGTGACATGTGTGTGCCACAGGTTGGACACACAGCAGGGCAATTCCCACCCATGGCTGTGGGTGGTGCCGCCATGGAGGCCTGCATGTCAGCACAGTCCCAAGCTGTGCCTGTCAGCACCAGTGGGGCAGCACTGGTGTCTGTTCAGGACAGTAGGACTGTTGCAGCCACTGCGGTGGCACCACTGAACCCTGGTGTGTGGCAGCCAGAGGGGCAGCATCAGCAGTCGTCCACTGGGCTTGGGGGTACAGGGTTCAGTGGTGGCGTCTGTGCACTGCCTGTGGACATGCCCAGACCTGGTCCAGGTGTGCAGCACCCACCCTCTAGGGGTGCTGAACATCAGGGCCTGGCACACCCTGAGGGACAGGATGCCGAGGAGGCTGATGACATCTTGGATGAGTACACCCGCCTACTGCGAGCATTGGTCCAGCAGCAGATGTGGCTTGCAACGTCCATGGATGCACTGCGTGTGGCTCTGAAGCGGGCAGAGGAGCATCGCAGCAGGGACACTGAACAGATCCTGGCACAGATGGACCGTTTGCGGGAGGATGTGACCGCTGCCATTGACAGGCATGCACAGGCGTTCATTGCTGTCATGGCCACAATGGGCACACAGTCAGGTGCCCATGCATTGCGGACACCACACAGTGCACTATCCACCCCTCATTCCCGGCATCATGCGACTCCCACCCTGTTGACACTGGGTTCAGCTGTGGGCATCCTGAGCACTCCTGGTGCAGGCATGTTCGGTGTGCTGCAGACCCCTGTGCGGGCATGGTCGCGTTCACTCAGTGGAACCCCTGGGGGACCATCGGTGCCACCCCATGAGGCCAGTGGTCAGCCTGCCAGTGCTGGCGGGTCTCAGCAGAGCTGCCCACACATCCATGGTGGCCGTGGCACTGTGTCGTGGGACTGACCTGTCTACCAGCACGGCTACTGTCTGGTGCTGCCCTGTGTGCATTGTGTGTGTCAGTGGGCAGTGCACGGGTGGGTACCTGGCCCTGCACGCGGACACACACTCTACCTGCACACCCTCCCAGCTGCTGTCCACAGTTGCATGTGCATGATGATGCCTGCATTGCGTTGTACACCAATGTGCAATGGTGCTCAGCATCTGACACATGTACATGGACAGGCAGTGGGCATGGTGGCCTGTGGACATGTGTGTTGCTAGGGTGTGCATTCTGGGTCAGTGTGCCTTCTGCCCTCTGTGCACGTTTGTTGCATTGTGTGTGTGCATGTGTGTCCTTCGGCATGGCATGTTAATCCTCACCCATCCCAGGCTGTGTGTGTGCCTCTGTGCCCTGCCACTTCCCTTGATGGCATGCGCCCCCGGTGTGTATCCCTGCGTGTTTGTGGGTTGTGCCTTGGCCACTGGTGGTTGTGCATGGCCCCATGACTTACCTGGGTTGGCTGAAGTGCTCCTCCGTGATCGTGTCCCAGTGCAGCTGTGCCAGCTGGAGCAGTTGGGGGTCCCGTTGGCCAAGGTGGGCTGCCCATCACCATCATCACTGGCGTCCCCATCATCCCCATTGCTGTCCCCCTCTTTGACCTGTATGGCTATCCCACATTCATTGGCCATGTTGTGCAGGATGCAACAGGCCAGGAATAGCCCACAGGCCTTTGAGGGGCTGTACTTTAGGGCACCACTGGAGGTGTCCAGGCAACAGAAATGTGCCTTCAGCATCCCGAACACCCACTCGATGACATTACGTGTGGTGATGTGTGCCTCATTGTAGCGTTGCTGCGATGGGGTCACGGGCCGCCAGTAGGATGTGAGCAGCCAGGGACAGAGTGGGTGTTCACTGTCACCTGTGTGTAGAGGGTGGAGGTTAGTTTGGTGATCAGCATCGCCCTGCCCCAGGCCATGTAGGCCACTACCAATGCCACCTCTGGCCATGCCCCCCAGGCCCTATGATTGTTCATGTGGTTTGCATATTCACCCACTAGGTGGCCAGTGGGGATGTCCCCACTCTCAAATCTGTGGCACAGTGCTGACTGGTGCCAGATGAAAGAATTGTGTGCTCCTCCAGGGTGCGTGGCACAGACATTGATGATGTGCCCCCTGGCATCACACACCACCTGGCAGTTGATGCTGGCATAACCCTTGCGATTTATATATGCAACCCCCTCGGGGCCAGGAGGTGTGCGGATGGCCACATGGGTGCAGTCTATTGCCCCTAGCATGCCAGGCATACGTGCTACCCTGTGGAGCTCCTGTAAGTTTGCTGTGCACTCTGCCGCTGTGCTGGGGAAATGGATGTACACCTCAGCATGTGGCAGCAGTGCACTGAGGAACTGGGTGAGGTGGCATTATGTGGCCAACTGAGTTATGCCTGTGGTGTCCCCAGTTGGTCTCTGGAAGGTACCTGTGGTGAGCAAGCACATGCAGGCTTTTACCTTGGTCTCCACTGACAGGGCATGGCTCAGTCGTGTGGGTGCCTGCATCACATCACTGCACAGCTCACAGAGCCACCTCAGAATTGCCCTGTTCAGGAGGTACCGGTCCACAATCTCAGTATCAGTGTACAGCTCAAAGCTGGTGCAGGCTCAGTACTGCCTGTTGGGGGCATACCGCCGACGGGCCCTTCCACGGCCACGCCCCCCTGCCACCCGCCTTCTCACCCACCTCATTATGGCCTCCATGTGGAAGGTGGCACTGGCCATGTCCCTGGCTTGTGTTCACCCCCCCTGGCAGCTGTTACTGTATTCCCCCTGCTGTCCTGGCTAGTACCTCCCCTGCACCGGGTACACCTTCCTGTGCTGGCCTCTGTGTTGTGTGGCTCCCCCACACCTTCCCTGTGCCTGGCTGTTCACTGTGACCTTTTCCCTGGCCTGCCCTGTTTGTGCCTCCTGCCCTGTCTGTCTGCCTCTGCCTCTGCCTCATGTGGCTTCCCTGTAGCGTTCCTGCACCTCTTCCTTGCTCCTTTTTATTTTGGCTCATTTCTGCTATGGCACAACTTCCGCTTGCTCCACTGTTGCGCATTGCGCAAGTCTTTGAATATCACACTGCGCCATTTATGCATGATTCCTCCCCTTCAGTTGCGCATGCCTTCATTATCATTGCGCTGTTGCTCAGCATGATTTCGGAGGTGCAACTGCCTCCTGCTGAATATCTCAGAATGGCGCAATTTTGGACTTGAGCAGGTGCAACCCTATTGTGCATGGCTCAACTCTTTTGAATATCTGGGCCTATGTGATTTGGACCTCAGGTTGTGCTTAAAAAAAGAATTGTATTCCAGAGTACTTACTCGATAAACAAATAAATGAAATGAAATTAAATTAAATGAAAGATGCAGACTTCATGGAGTTGAGCGAGACAGTCAGCCTTAAGGATAAGGGGGGCCCTGGAAGCCATGGATGGTCTTGGGTGGAATGCATCCAAACCAGTAGGAGAGCAGGACTGCAGTAAGGGGCTAATGGTATTGTAGAGTAGGAATGAAGGCAATGCAGCATGATTGTCTAAAGACATGATAAGTTGACTGAATATGAGGCTGAATCTGAATGGTCTGAATGAAAACAGTGGTGGACACACATCAGCCAATCCCATAAGGGTAATTGCTAGCCAGGCAGGACAACAGGAAAACAAAGTGCTGAGCTGAGCTGTAAGCATATTGATTAGTGTTGGTTACTGATTTTCTCTGGAACTGAGCAGGGGCGCTATGACTGCTGGCTGAAAAGAAACTGAGCAGACAGAATAGTAGCCCAGATACTACTGAAATAATGCACACCAGAGGAGTTCTGCTGCTAATGTAGAAATGAGGAAACCAAATAAAATGGGGACTAAGACCCAGTGGAATGTAAACTAACAGCAGCATGATCACTCCCTACTTCACATAAGTACCTTGGTCAACAGTCGAAAGGTGGATACACAACAAGGAGAGGTAGCTGAACAATGAGTCAGAAGGAGGAGCAACACAGGGCAGCATTGCAAACCCAGTGCACTGAAGTCCAAAAACACAAAGAGAAGCAGGCAAGAGTGGTTGGGAGGTTGCAGATGACACAGGGTCATAATGTCGCAAGACATTATGCCGCATAGCAAAATCACGCTGCCAATACAGCGCAATTTCTGCCATGAGGCATAAGTCTTTTTTCTGTGGGGGACTCTGCCCCCCACATTCCCTGGACCCCCCCAAAGATTCTCAACTCCGGGGAGGGTCCAACTCAGGGAGCGCACAAGTCGGAGAAAAATAAAAGTTTCCAGGACCGGGATTCAAACCCATTCCCAGTCATAACACCTGGGTTCCTACTGCTGTGGCTCAGTCCTGTGAGCCACGGCAGCTGCTCGTCAGAATCTGCTCCCAGCAGAGGTCTTATCCTCTGCCCTGGAGAAAGCGCTACTAGTGCAATACCGCGTGTACAGCAGTATCGTGGCATTACTGCCAGTAGTGGTTGCATACTGTGCTGTACCGGGTTAGCCATAATGTCTTACGCTATTAAGCATGCAACATTATGACCCGGTAGGGTTGCACACGAGGGGAAGAAAAGGATGCCTTGAGGCAAGCCGTGCATTGGCAAAGTATGGGACCTACATACCCAAAATTCTGAGCATCCTAGGGATGCTTGGACATGCACAGTTTTGTACACTGCAAGGGGTGGTGGTATGTGTCACCGCTGCCCCTCTGAACCACAAGTGAAACCTTTAAATAAACAGTTGTTTATTAGTAAGGCTTAATGCATATTAATTGCCCAGCCATTCAGCAGTGAGTACTTTTCAAATATAGTCCAGCATCTGATCTTGTATGCTGATGATGTTTCATTGTTACATTTTTAAAAGTCTTACCCTCAATTGTATCTTCCAGCCAGCACAGCTTACAGTGATATAACAATTTCTACAGATCATGTTTTAGGTGTTCTCAAAACAAGTTCCAACTAGGGGCTTGTGTAAAAACCCAGCTTCCATGGTCCCTTGTCACCACAGTCATCTTTTGCTCCTCATTACTTTTTTCACTGGATGCTTTACTGCTTTGTAGATCATACAACATACGAAAAGAGCCAGCAGAATAAGACCACCTGGTCTATTGTGTCTGCTCAGATGATGATGCACGGTCCTGGCCCTACAACTTATGCCAATGACCCTGCCCTTCCAACCCTCCCTCCTCCCCCCCTTCTCCCCTTCCTTGGTCCTAAGGGTTCCCTCTGTATTTGTCCCAGGCCCTCTTGAATGGTCCCACTGTCTTTGCTGCTACCACCTCCTCTGGCAGCTCATTCCAGGTGGTCACCACCCCTCATCAATTTTAGGCTGTTCCCCCTATTGGTGGTGTCATCACTCCTTTTAGAGAAACCCTCCCTTCCCACTCTGTTAACTCCCTTCATGTACTTGATTGCCTCTATCATATCACCCCTCATCCTCCTCTCTTCAAGGGAGTACATCCTTAGGGCTCCCAGCCTCTACTCATAGGACCTATTCTATTGCCCTTTGATCATCTTAGTTGATCCCCTTGGGACCCCCTCCAGCATGCTGATGTCCTTCTTAAGGTATGGATGCCAGTACCTCACTCCATAATCTAAATGTGGTCTCATCAATGACCTGAGCAATGGCAAAATAACCTCACTTGCCTACTACTGAATCCCCTTGCAATATATACAAGCACCCTGTTAGCATTCACCACTTCCTTCTTGCATTGAGGTGGCATGGGGTCATAACCCCTCAGACAAAAACAGCATGGCATACAATGTCGTAAGCAAAATGTCTAAATCAAATAAAAGATCAGTGAAAACATTGACTGGCACAAAATGCCGAGACAGCATAGAAAATTATAGGGCAACATGAGGAGTTTTTTGTTTTGTGGGGGGCTCTGCCCTCTCCACTCCTCCTGACATGGGGGGCTTCGCCCAACACACCTCCCAGAATTAATATATTAAACTCTGAGGGGTGTGGACCTTGGAGATGGGGAAGAAACTTGAGATGGAGGACATTTCTTTATAAAAAATTAAAGTCTTCTACTGGGAGATAGGGAACCAAACCCTGGGCCCTAGGTGTTCTCTGCTCCAGGTGCTAGTGCTTTAGCCACAATACCACAGGAGCAGCTTGACCAGGTACCACACCTACAGCTACTTGATCCCTTCCCCATCTGTGTGTACAGAGACAGGGGTAGCGGTAACTCCCTAACACTATTATACCCGTCGCCATAAATGGTTTTGAGATTTGTACTGCGTGGTTTTTGCCACGCAATTCTTGCAGCGACTTCTTGACCTGGTGCTAGTAATTATCACCCCTAGATCCTTTTCCTCCTTGGAAGCCATTACCTGGACCTTTTATATGTAGTACTTTATACTAGGGTTCTTGGCCCCTATCTGAATCACTTTGCACTTTTTGGCATTGAAACCAAGATGCCAGATTCCTGACTATCTCTCCAGTGTGCAAGGTCCTCCCTCAGGTCCTGTATCCCCTCCTTTGTGTCCACCCTCACACAGAGTTTGGTGTCGTCCACAAACAGGCACATTTTGCCCTTAATGCCTTCCACAATGTCACTTATGAAGACATTGAAGAGCACTGGTCCCAACACCGACCCCTGTGGGGCCCTGCTGGTGACCTCCTTGGTGCCAGAGAGCTCCCCCACCAACAACTACTCTCTGGGTTCAATCATTCAATCATTTTTCAACCCATCTTACCATTTTCTCCTCCATCCCTAGGTCCCTCAGTTTCATTATCAACCATCTATGTGGCACAGAATCGAAGACCTTGCTAAAGTCCAGGTACATGATGTCCATCGCCTGGCCTTTGTTCACTGCCTTTGTGACCCAATCAAAGAACTCAGTCAGGTTTGTTTGACATGATCTGCCTGCCAAAAACCCATGCTGTCTTTGCCCTATAGACAATTCTCACCTATGTACCTCAACAGCCTTTTCTTTAGTATGGTCTCCATAAGTTTACATACTGTTGAGGTCAGGTTGACTGGCCTTTAGTTACCAGGGTCCTCCTTGGGTCAGCTTTTGTGGAGTGGCACCACATATGATGTTCTCCATTCCAGCTGCACCACTCCTGACTCCAGAGATCAATTGAAGAGAACAGTCAGTGGCCCCACCAGCTCCTTTGCTAACTCTTTCATCACCCTGGGGTTCATTTCGTTTGGCCCCAGCCAGCCATCCCCCTTCCTCAACCTGACAATGTCATCCATCTTCTCCCTCCTTTCCCTTATGTAGTGAAAGAAGGCCTTTCCCCCCCTTCTTTATTCCTTCAGCTATTTGGAGCTCTTTCTGTGCCTTTGCCCGCCACACCTCCCTTCTTGCCTACTTAGCCAGCCGCTGGTATTCTACCTCATCTTCTTCCTTGGCTGTTCTTTTGAATTTCCCTTTAGGCTGCCCCTTTTCCATTACCACTCTGGCCACCTCCCCGTTAAACCAACTTAGTGGTCTGGCTCTTGATTTCTTCCCCCTCAATTTGATGCAGCTGCTTGTGTCCTTCTGAATGGCCCCCTTAATAATGAAGGATACAATCAGTGTAGAGTTCGTCTTCGGTTGAGGGACATGACTTCTAGATGTGATTCTAAGTTTATGGATAAGCCTTCTTATTGGTAGGCCAGATGATATCAGAGACCTGTGGCACTGTGAAAGGGGAGGCTTATGGTTGGCAACACATAATTAGCGCAGCAGGGAAATGAAGACCAGGGAAGTGTGAGTGTGAGTGGCTGTGCAAAGAGGTAAGACAGCTTCATTGACTTTGTGGAGATTTTTCATCTAGATAGCCTTGACTGCCATGTTTGCCCCTCACCAGTTACAGCAGGGCCAGCAAGGATGCAACACAGTAACTTGCAATAAATTACACATCCAGAGGTGGGCAAAATTACCAAATTCTGAATTCTTTGAATTTTTGTGAAATTTTGTGATTTTTTCAGACTTCTGAAATTCTTTATTTGGCCATAACTTGGTCCATGTTAAAACTAGGGGTATGAAATTTGACAACTTTCATGGCATTTGGATGAAGCGTGTGGACGTTATAGGGGCTCAAAGTCTAGCAATTTAATATTCTTGTGAAAATTTCTCAAAATATTTCTATGTTTACAACTTAGCCACCTTTGGAGCTAGATAATTGAAAATGTAGATGCATACTTTCTTGGAAGTTTCATAGAAACTGCTAAATAGAGATTATAAGGTTTAGCTATGACCTGACTCCAGACAAAACTTGTAGGGGCTGGCTTCTGAACCCAGGTTGTCAGAATGGCAGCATGACGTTCTGATGCTGGACAATTGTGGTTGCCTAAAGACTAATATTTAGAGTCAATGAACCTAACAACATTGGTGATATTCTGTTCTCTAGCTTTAAACTTATATGGGCTTAAAATTCAGAAGTTTACGTGACTGCGAAATGTAATTGTAAAATGTCTGAAAGTTCAGAGGCTTATAACTCAGTCACCTGTAAGGCTAGAGCTCTAAAACATGACACACATATGTATAGGCATGGGTATTGTCACCATACCAAACTGGGTGCAAGTTTCACAAAAGCTTTTAATTTACATAATTGTTAATTGTAATTTTAACATTTTCAGAAGTTTGGAGGCTTATTCTGTAACTCAGTCATTTGTCAAGATAGCAATCTGAAACTTGGTATTCCTCTGTATATGGGACTGGGACATTTAATGTACCAAACATGGTGCCATTTGGACAAATATTTTTTAAAATATATGGAAACAACTGAAATCATAATTTTGGCAAAATTTCATGAATTCCACTGGCAGAAGATAAAATTCACCCCTTCCTAGACACATCTCAAAATACTGCATGACAAAAGGCCTACACTGCCAGTAAATTACACTGCCCCTTGTAGTATATTGCTACATTTTGCTGTATTACTACCTTAGTTTGTGCTTGACTGGACAGACCTGTACAGTACCAACAATGTACAATAATAAGCAGGCAATGTAGTCCTGCAGTCCTTTACACCCCACAATCTTGAATGCCATGCCATTTGCAGAGCAATGCCACACATTTATTTTGTGTGTCCTGAGGCACTTGTTACTTGGCAGTGCAAGATTTTGACATAGCATGGCTAATAGCACCGGGGGAATACTGCAGGCAGGATTTTCAGCTGCTGCCTTTGAGCCTTCTCTGAATTCTCAGACTCATTTGTCCCATGTTAGTGTGCATTACCAGTCTGGCAGGGTGTAACGTACATAATGTTATTTTTGTTGCATGGAGTTCTTTTTATGGCTGTGGACAGAGCCTACAGCCATCTTGCTGTCTGTAGCTTGAACTGTAATATCGTGGGACACATTTTTTGTACTTCTCAATGTATCCTTCCACATCTATAAATCAACTAAAATAAAATACTCCATTCTTTCTGTTTAAAATGTTGAAGACATTACTCCAAGCTGCTTATTAGATGGCCATTAGGAAACTGAAACAGCTTGTTAAATATTGGTTGCCTATTAAACTGAAAATCTGTTTACCCCCTTCGAAATGCAACAACTTGCACATTTAAATACCTAGTATTTAAACATTTTTTGCTACTAACTTCAGTTGGGCATGTATTATCTTTCAAGAAAGATTCATACCTCATAAATGTCACCCTTTCCCAACAAATCTATAAAGATTTACACTGTTTTTTTAACCTCTTAATACACTATCTGATAAGAACTGTCTCAGACATATGTCAGATCTTCAGTGAACTACCTTGACTAAATATATAGATTTCTTTTTTAAAGTAAGGGTTGCACCTGCTTTCCAAACATAACAGACAAGAGCCTGCCAAGTACTGAGGTCTCTTAGTCCTCTCAGTACCCCCCATCAATCTCCACTCCCTCAGATCTATCGAGTCCCATTCATTGGCCATTCCCCGCTGGTTTACCTCTGCTGGTCAGACCTCCTTCTCATTTCACTTCACTAAACTCTGGAATGCATGTCCCCTTCAGATCCACAACTCCTCCTCCTCTCCCTACTCCATATTCTCTGCCTTACATAATTTCCTCTCAGTAAATTGCTCATGCACTTAATAGTTACCCCTCACCCTGCAACCTGCCACTGCAACTTCTTATCCTCCATTTTCTCCCCTCTCTAATCATCATAACTTCCTCTCAGTAATTTGCTCCTGCACCTAATATAACCCCTCTTCAGAACCTATCACATTGTTCCCTTTCCCTCTGACCTTTTTTAACCTTTCCTGCCCTCTCAGTCCCCTGGCAGGGTTCTCCACATCCTCAAGGGGACTGCAGAGTCTAGTCTTCACCCCTCCTCCATAACATATGGTCATGCATGCATATTCCCCTTTCCTTCTGTCCCTCTTGCACTTATTACCCTTTTACTCTCCCCTATTTGATCATCAGCAGTTGCCCCCCTCTGTTCTGGACTTCCCTACTTACTTCCTTCTTTCCTTGCTAATCTTCTCCTTTGATCCCTTTCCACTTTTGTCCTTGTCTGCACTGACCATTCCCCCTTCTTCCCTTTTCCTTTATGGCTGTTTTCTATTATTAACCTAATTGTATGCTATACTGCTGTGTATCACCTGTCTTATGCAAATGTCTGCTCTGTCAGAGCACCTCATTGTACAATATGATGCAACTGAATGTACTTGTTTAGCCTATGAAACTTGAATGTATGTATGTATTACTGTTCCATCCTCATTGTGCCTCTCCCCCCAGGTCGCACTGGGAGATGAGCAACCAGTTGCTCAGTGTACCTTCCTGGTGAACATTTCAATAAATAAACAAATAAAATAGTAAGAGTGTGTGTGTGGGGTTGGGGGGAACAGTCAAACTCCTGGCAAGGGAGACCTCATCTAATGAATTAACTGCTGACAAACCATGAGAGTGAGAAATTCATCTGTATACTAATTTGATTCTTTATGTTCCCATATACAGTTATAAAAAAAGTTGGTCAAAAAAACAGAATGAAATTTGTAGGGGACAACAGTTGAGTTTTTCTTGTGTGTTTGGACCTTCTACTCTAGGCTATGAAACATAAATGTATTGTTCATGGTTGGAATGAGCAATCTAAGCAGTAAGAAGGTCTGAACAGTAATATGTTAATTTACGGTATTAGTAATGTAATCATGCATAATTTCTATAAATAAATTTGAGGTCTGATAATAATGTAACCAGGGTATGGGTTAACCTGCTTTGTTCTCTCACAACATGTAGTACTAGTATTAGTAGTAGTAAAAATGTTATTCTGAAAATTCAGAAAAGGATAGCCCAATTGAGCATAGGCTTATTTTCAATAGGGTCGCAATGTATAAAACAAACAAATAGTTACACAGAATATATACATAAATACAAGCATAGCAAATACAATGTACAGCCTGTATCAAAAGACACATTACATGACAGCCATGTAGATGTTTTTCAATTAATTACAACAAACTTTAGGCATTTTAGCACTTTTTACAAGCCAAGATCTTATTTGATGCCAAGATGGAGGAGATATTGACTTGATACATAATGTGCTATTTTTGAGAATGAAAGAAATCATGCAATTTATTAGGAGGAAAATTATTGTTTAGATACATAGATACATAGACACTGTCAGCAGGTATGGGTCTATGGCCCACCCAGTCTGCCCATTTGAGCTTGTAAGTTCCTTTTATGTTTTTCTATAAAAATTGTTTTCATATTTTTGGAGGTTTCGTGTAGTCTTGATACTATTCCTGAAATGTCAGAGATCTTTCTGGAAACTTACAAGATACTGGTATATAACTATACCATTTTTAAAAGGTCCTGATCAAACAAATGGAAACAGAAGACTGTTTTTTTGTCATTTTATTATATGATGTACTGAGTGTGTATTTACTGAGTTGCTGGATCAGGGCCTTGAAGAAAATAATAACACTTACTTAACTCATTCAAGATTCCATCAGGTGGTCAGAAAAATGTCCATGAAAATTTGTCTGAAAACTAACAAATATAAGAAGTAAAAAGTAGCATCTGTACATATGCACAGTATATGGGGAAATGATTCTTTTGGTAGATTGGCCAACTTATGATTATTAAGTTTGCGTATAGTTCATGAAATAATGAGTGTGATATTTGTTATTTCATATAGTCCCCCATTATGCCTTATGTATATCATGTAAATCCAATTCATTCCAAGGCCATCTTGACATATAATATTAATACCGAACAGTAAATCAGAGCTCTTTTCCTGATAAAAGCTGCTGATATAATAAATAAAGAACAAAGTCATAAATAAAGTACCAGTGGCTTATGGAAAAATCTACAGGAATTTACACATGGATTTGATTCTACCTCTGCAGGGAAAATACAGGAAAAATTAGGGCTTGTTACAGGGAAATGGTTATTTGGATCTGGGAACACTAAATATTTCTTATCCTATATTTTGCATCCTGGATAGTGCAGGGGAGATGCTACATCTCATTGTCAGGGATTCTTATTTACATATGTTTGCACTGTATTTACCCAAGCTGTCCCAGATTAGATGCAATATCTTGTTTTCAGTGTAGCATGATGTTATCATGTTTATAATGAATTTATTCAGGGTACCCAGTCCAGGGCACCCGTATTCAAAGGAGATGTGCAATACATCCTGGCAGAAAAGGAAGATGTGTTGTGCAACTCCAACAGTGCGCTGCAGTGTGATATTCAAATGTGCGGGATATGCTGGCTGCAAATGAATGGGCCAGGGCACACACAAATGGTATGCCATGCAAGTTGAAGGGGCATTCCCATGCATATGCTGCACTGCAGCATATTCAGTGGGAATGTACCCCTTGCATACTAGAGCACTGTGGCCTACAGTTAGGCCATGAACAGCTGGCCTAACCCAGCCAGCCACTCCCAGGTGGACTGCAGATGTGTACCCAAGTGCACAGCAGCTCCCATCCCCAATTGAGCCAAAACAATCCCCAAAGAACTCCATAGTGAAGCTGACCCAGTGGTGCTGAGGGTTGAGGTGCTGGATGCCACACCTTGTGCTGCATCAATGACCCAGGTTTGGGAGCGAGCTCGGGTGCCAGGGGTTGGCGGGGGAAGGAGAGGATTGAGCATCTGACAGACTGCTCTCCTCTCCTGGGGGGAGGGCAGTGGGGTTGTCTGACATCCCAGTGACATTTGGTGGAGATCGGGGGCAATGCAGGATGTAGGACCAGACTTGTGTGGAGTGTGGCAGATGTCGGCAGGGTTGGTGTGCGCCATGGCCTCACTGCACGCCATGCTCGGGAGGGAAGGAGGGAGCTTATGGGAAACACACAGGAAAGCCCCCTTTGGCCCCAGATAGGCAATGGCCCCACAGTGCCTGGCCACCACACACCCAACACTGGACCTCCATCTCTGCCCCTTTGATCTCCTTGCAGACCTTGGGGCCCATGGGGAGAGAGTAATGTACAAGAAGAAGGCAGGGTCACAGTGGGCAGTAGAGTGACAAGGCAAGTTGGGAGCCTGAGAGAGTTCCGGGTCCTGGAGGTGATAAATAGAAATGTAAAAAGAACTCCATAGTGTAGGGCCCCCCAGACCCAATCACACCACAGGAAACCATGGTACATATCCATAGCATAGAGGACCCCCCACCCATCACCCCTATATGCAGACACCCTCAATCCCTCCATATCTGACCTATTACAGAGACTGGCACTACCCTGCACACCCTGCCACTGCCAGCCATCAACTGCACTGGACCCAGACCGGGAACCTGCACTCCGGAATGACTAAAGTGGCTGTACTGTGCATTGGGGCACTAAGCAAGCTGTAGACCCACCAGTGTATGCAGCCATGTGTATGTCTCTGGCAAACTGTAAGAAAGAACTGACATACCTCCAATGCATTCCTTGCCAATGCTGTATCTTCCTGCTGTCATACATCACTGCAAGTCCACAATCTCCCCCACTCCCCTGTGTAACATGTCACCCTCTAGACTACTGAGGTATCCCAGGTGCCATGGGGTGCAGTATATTGCAATGTTATTTGCAGTGCACACCCCAGGCTATGGATAGTTCATCCACGGTTCCTCAATTGTACAAATGAATGGAAAGTTGGCTGTAACATGCCTGTTCTGGGACCTGTGTGTGTAGGTACAAGATCGCCTGTCACCTGCACTAAGCAGTGCAATGACACCGGGATGATGGATCTGCATGCACACTCCTGAGGTGCATGGCCACTAGGAGTTATCACCTGCACACAGCACATGCAGCATCCTACTGTCAGTGCTCTGCCACCCACCAATACAGTGGTATGATCCCATCACAGTGCCAGTTGTCACAATGGGATGGGTGGGGGCAGGGATGGGGGGTGTATGTGCATTGTTTGGGGGGCAGGGCCACCACACTATGGACTGTAGGTATATTCCAGTACAATCAGGGATGGGAGCGGGGTCCCTACAGTATGGATCTGATGGAACCTGGACTCTGGTATGATCAGGGCTGGTGGAATGGGAGGGGAGGTGCCACTTTACCACCAGAGACTTCAGGGCATGTCCCACATGGGAGTAATCATGGGCTGGGCTTGTGGGTGACAGCTACTCCAGCTCATTCTTCACCATGCCAACATGCAAATCAGCCAGTAATGAGCATGCATAAGGCCTCTTTGCACCCTGCATGCTCAATTAGCTCATTTGCATTCCTGGGCTGAATATCACCAGTGGGGGCTGTGGTGCATACCAGTATGTGCCACACATTCCCCCCAGAAGGTATTCAGTCAGGGTCACCCTGGATGCACCTTTCTTGGCAGCTGCCTGTACTATGACTCCCATCCAGGGTCACATTTTCAACAGGTACAATGAAGCCCACCAGGATGAAGTGCAGTGTCACAGGTTTACTGCATGATAAAAGGGATTAATTCCCATTGAAATTGCATTGCTTGCTGCAGTAACTCTACTGCAGAATTCTGTAGTGCTGCATTTCATCCTGGTGAGCTTCATCGTATATGCACCCTGTACCAGTGGCACATTCTGTTTGAATATTGTATCACTGCCGACCAGCACACCCTCTTTGTGCAATGCATCTTTCTGCTAATGCATCTCTCTGGCACTCAGTATTTTTTTTTATTTAGTTGTTTAACGAGGTATAACACACTAAGCTGAAAGTTTTTTTACAGGAGCAACCTGGGAGCACAAGTATGTCCCTCCAGATGTGAAATATTGTTTTCAGTGCATTCTGATTTTACACAATGTAGCATAATATTGTGTAGATGTAGAGCCCCACTGAAAATAAGATGCCATTTCTTCAGTGAACTATGTAGGCTAAATGTATAGCAACCAGCAGGCATATTCTAGAAAACACATTGTAAAAATGTGTACAAGGAAGACCACATTGAAACTGCCTCGCCATAGATCTGCAGTGTGCAAATTCATTAGAAATAATGGATAAAAGCATCCCAAAACCTTTCCACAACCATATTGGCTCTGACCAGAGTTTGTTTTAAGAGCTGCTGATGCCTCAAGATGAACTTAAAAAGATTTAGATACAACTCAGTTTGAATTCCACATACAGTATATTCTATAGCGTTCTCTTATTTCTGAGGAAGTTTGCATCAATACATGACCTTCATCCATTAGAGTTCATCTGCCTCCATTGTCTACATCCTACTTCAAGTCATGTTGCCATGGGAATAACTGTGATGTCACAAGCAGTGCATTATGACCCCGGTAGTGAATAAGCAACAGGAATAGATAAATTCTACAGGAGAAACTATTTTGTCTTTATGCACATGACCTCAGTAATGAATAATGAGGAGGAGAAATACAGATTGTATGTGAAATACATGTTCTGTTAAAGTTCTCCTGAAGGCATTGGCTGCTCTTTAATGTCTTTGTTTTCCAACTGCTTGTCACAAGCAAGTGGGGTGTCATCACAAAACTTATATTATCTGTGGTCCTCCCACTGTGGTGCTTGTTTTTCATGAGCCCTTGTCTAGACTGACACCTTATCTTGAAAGTTAAGGCATTTAAGAGTGATTGTTCTGGGTTTGGCCTCAGCAGCAGGTAGAGGGAAAAAGGAGCCATGAGCCCTTTCAATCAGGTACTGAGAGACATTAACAAAGGGTTTGGACACATCTACTAATATGTGCTGAATAAAGTTATACATGTTGGGTCCCTCTGACCTTTCTGGGATCCTGACCACTACCAGATTTTTGAATCTGCTCCTATCCTCCTCTATCTGGTTCTTGAGCATTAATACCTTTCTAGGACTGTGGGCAGAGCCTACAGCCGTCTTGGGATCAGATTGTAGCTCTAAAATGGCTGATCATGGAACTCCCTTTTTGGACATTTGGAAGTATTCCTCCACAGTTGCAAAATAGTGCACTCCCCCTCTGATTTCTGCTAATTGCTGCTCTATGTTTAAGGCATCTAAAGGAGGGCAGATGCTACTGTATTGTACCTCCGAACTTCTCAGGATATTAACAAAAAAAACTATAGAACCTTATAGAATAAAATAAACCTTTTCAAACTGCTGTTTCTATCATCTGTCTAGCTCAGTCTAATAGAGTTATTCAGCAACCTAGGGGTTAACTCATTATCTGTTGCACTGAAACAGTCAGAGAGACTACAGTGTCATATTACACTCACCACAGCTGCAGCTAGCTGTTAGCTATCTCATTCCCATGGGCATGACAAGTTGCATGCACACACACACACACACACACACACACAGCAGCATGTACTCTGACTAAATAAATTAAAGAGGACTGAATTAGCAGCGTGCCAGTTTTAGACAATTGTGACTGAGCAGCACTATATGCCACCAACAAGAAAATAACTGTGGTCATTTGGAAGTTCTTCACAGACCTATCAGCTCTGGCTAGAGTTTGTTATGATGTGTAACCAGCTCAGTTTCTGCCTGCAGTCTGTCCGCATTGAGCTTATTCAAGTTTCTGCAACCCCAGTCTCTGATTAAAGACCTCCAAGCCCAACTTAAAGAATTTAAGTCCACTGCCACCTCTTGGAGTGTTACCTTGATAACTGCAAGCTCAGAAAACAAACTCTAGCCAGAGCCAGTACAGCTGCAGCTGAGGTCTGCCATCTCTAATATGGCTGCTGGAGTTCTCTGTGCATGTGCAATGACTTGTGCATGCGCATTGAACTCTAAGGGCACAGAGGGACAGTCCACCATGTCCAGGATGGCCACTGGAGTTCTCTTGGCATGTGCGATGACTCATGCATGTGCACTGGGCTCCAGTGGCTATCTTGGACCCTGTGGATTGTGCCGCTGTGGCCCTGGAGTTCAGTGCACATGTGTGAGTCACTGCCCATGCACAGAGAACTCCAGTGTCTATCTTGGATACAGTGAACAGTGCTGTGTTCTACTACGACCAATAGACAAAATAGTGCAGTGAATCACAATGATTGCTGTTCACCTCCACTATTGAAAAAGTTCATTTGGTATCTGGTAAGCTCCCTTTTCTGTCGACATCAAAAAATATTTGCAGAGCTATGCCTACTGCTGCCATAAAAAAGGAAACATCATTTGAATAGTCTGGGGGTGAGTCAGATGAGTGCCTAAATTGGCATGCTTGAGAAGCTGGGCTTTCAGTGGGCACGGATGCCATGCCTGTTATCTCCATTTGTAGTTGCTCCTGTGAGAATGCCATTTTTACAGCTGCAGTGGGCATAGCCTGGCAAACATTTTGCTTTGAGAAAAGGACTACCTGCATAATTACCTTCCAAACAACATGGTAGAGTGTTAAAAATAGTATCCTCCATGGAACCCTTATTACTACACTGCCTGTGTGTGTGTGGCAGCTGGAGAGCACTATATTTCCTCTTGCTTAAGAAGTTAATTGAGCCCTTCCCAGTACTGCCTTTTCTTTTGCAAGTTGAAACCCTTCCATAGTGTTTTATGGGGCTTTCTTCTGGCTTGAGAGAAGTTAAAGAAAAATCCCACCCAAAGTCTAAGACTGCTGCCTCTGTGATTTCTCTGAATTTGCTAAGAAACTATTCTGCACATTCTGAGTCCCTCCATAGGAGACATCAGTAAAGTAATCAAACACTAAGTAAGGACTGGATCACATAAACACAAACAAGCAAAAAGCCTACTTAGCCAATGGATGACCACAGTTGCAAAATGATTAGATTTGTCTTCAAGCACTGTCTTCTATGCAAGACACAAGCAACTGAATCAAAAGTCCATAACATGATCAAAATAAGGAGAGCAGGATTTTAGGCAAAGTGACACAGTTTCTATACAGATTGCAGACAGCAATAACTGCTGCTGATATAAACTGATGTGTCCCTTGCTATGCAGTGGGGGTGGTGGGAGTGTCAAGTATCATTGTTGAGGAGCAAACACAGATATGCTTTTTAAATAGATCCATGTTCCATGTTGTTTCCAGACTAGTTTATATAAACCATTCCAATTCGGCATATATTATTTCATTCATGGCCTACTCTAACAAACTATAAAGCGATGCTCCAATTCTTCTACTTGGTACTGGTGCAAAAACTGAAAGGGACTGAGGGATAGCAACAGGAATGCAGAGAAAACTACTTTAAATAATGATATGCTTACACACACACACACACACACACACACACACACACACAGCAGAACACAGCTGGATAAAGTATCAATATTTAGGAAACTTATTGATTCTACTTAGCCTGAGACTTACAGTGTGACTCCTCTGGCTGCTGTGTTCTTTGTGCTGTGGCTAATTTGAAGCAAAAAGACAGTGTAGCAAGACACTGGCCTCCAGCAGGGGCTATTAAACATTAGAGCAAAAGGCACTCTGGAAAGATTGTCTGGGACAAGATGCAATAAAAGAAACCTGAATAGCAGCTCCCAAGGGCCATAAAACTACCACGAAAGTTAGAGAAAAAAAATCCTCTCACAGACAGAACTAAAAAACAAACAAACAATGAAATGAAGTTGAAACACAAAAAGTTAATAATGTATATCTTTTCCTGATTTTAACATGTAGTTTTCCTTTAACTTGAACTATCCCCAATAGTGTCTCTATTTTTTTTTTTTTTGCAAGCTGAAACCTCCTCTATAGTGTTTTATGGGCATTTTCTTTATGTGTTAAGTTTCAGTGCTTAATTTATAAACATTTGCAAACAGAGAAACTTGTTTTGCTGGTATCCCCTCCCCCACTCATCCAGAGGTGTCAGTTCGCTTATTTGCAAACCATGCTGGTTCACCTTACTTGCTTCCCTGACATTAAGGATATGAAACTAAACTTGTGTTATTTTAAATGATTGATAACGTGCATGTCCAGTTTGTATCTCTTGGGGATGAAGCTGTATCTCTTTACCTGTGTGGAGTAATTCTCTTGGCACCAGCTCTTAAGAACTCAGCTGTAAGATACATCATGCATGTAAGCTTGGGTGAAGCCAGGAAGTTTAAATGTGTACTCTAGATGAGAGATGATGGAACTGTTGCCTATGGGGAAAGACTCGGGGGTTAAATATGTATTTTCTAGCAGAAAGGAGGGAAAGTAGAGACACGATAGAAGCATTCAAATACCTCAGATGTATCAATAAGGTACAGGAAGGTTCAATTCTGCTGAGAAAGATGTACAAGGACAAGGTGGCATGATATGTAGCTAGAAGGGGGGAAGACTTTGATGAAATACAAGGAAATACTTATTTACAGATAGGGCGGTGGACACCTGGAGCAGCCTACCAGCAGAGGTAATGGTCACCAAAATGGTAACAGGTTTCAAAAATGCATGGGATACACATAAGAGGACCTTGATAACAGGGTTGGAGCATGGAGGGTAGGGTTAAGGCTGGAGATTAGTTATGGTCCATGACATAACCACACGGTCAGAAAATTAAATATTTTAAAAGAAACATAAATGCAAAAACAACCATTTCAAAAAGAAAATGAAACTCCAATGCAACAGGTGCAGACAAAAGCAACAGCAAGCAATTGTACAGTTACATCAATAGCCTAAACAAACAAACAAACAAAATATATATATATATGTATATGTATGTGTGTGTGTGTGTGTATATATATATATATATATATATATATATATATATATATATATATATATATATATATATATATATATTAATATTAATATTAAAGGGGGAACAGTAAAAAATCCAGTGGAGATGGCAAAGCAATGCAAAGAATATTTGTGTTCCATATTCAAACCCAATCATAAACCCAGTCCCCTTCCCTGTACATTACTGGGAATGCCAACATAATTCATATAAATACAAACACACTACAAAAATTTCAGAATAAGAAAATCAGAGTGCAAAGTTTCCACTAAAATGCTGAAATTAAATATTGGGATTACTACTTAAAGATTTAAGTTAGCCACATGTCTAATGGTGATTTCAGTACAGAGAGCAGCAGCGATTCACAAAGTTATAATCATGTACCCTAAATGTAATTTGTCTCTATGAAACCATGATCCAATTCTTAGACAATAATACCTTATAATTTATTTTATACCTTTTCAAAACATCTACCACTGTACCACATTTGGCAGTCCTTGAAAAATATCTCCCTAGCTATTCATCCATGTATTATAAACAGTAGAACCCAAACCAGCCAAACCATATGAAGATTCATCACTGTAAGTCTTCTGTATTATGCAGACTGTGATATTTAAGAGTTGTAGGGTAAGTTAGTGTAGCTGGACTTATTTGCTGCATATGCATCTCAATTATTAAAGGATCCTGACCATGTTCACCCTTCCTCAAGCCAAGCTAGCTACAGTATGTCTAGCAATAACATTGATGGGACGATTATGCCATATTTTCAACAAGAAGTTAACATTTTAAAAAGACAGTGATGTAGACTGAAAAGCAGCTTGTGCAGGTGAATCATCATGCTATCCAAGATATGTTCAAGTTGCATTCAGTAAGCCTAACCAGTGGGAGCAGAAGGGGAGAGGGATACAAATCTAAAATAGAACCGTTTAACCCATTTGTGATTTAAAGTTACATGACAGAAATGCCGCTTCCAGAACTGGACACCATATTCCAAATGAAGCCTCATCAATGATCTGCACAGCAGCATCACTACCTTCCTTCTGCTGGTATTACCTCTCCCCATGCACCCCAGCATTCCACTGGTTCATCCCACAACCTTGGTACATGTTTAGCCATCTTTAGGTCATCCAATATGATTCCCTCAAAATCCCTTTCCTGTTTGGTGACCATCAGTTTCTCCCACAACAAATAATCCTCCCCTTGGTTCCTTCAAGCCAAATGCATGATTTTGCCCTTTCTTGCATCAAATCTCAGGTGCAACATTTTGGACCATTCTTCCAGTTTTCCTAGGTCCCTCCTAATTTTTTTCCATTCTTCTGTCCATCCTGTTGCAGATCTTAGTGTCATTCGCAAACAGGCACACTTTCCCCTCCAGCCACTCCACAATTTCATTTGTGAAGACATAAAATAGGACTTGGTCCAGGACTGATCTCTGTAGCACCCTGCTGGTCACACTCATTTCCTTAGATTGAGCACCGTTTACCATGACTCTCCATCTTCTATCATTCAACTAGTTCATAATCCAGTTTCCCAAATTGTGACCCACTCCCAGGCTGCCCAGCTAGTTCACAAGTCATATGTAATGGTATTGTAGGCCTTACTAAATGCAATTCATGTTTATGTTTAAGGCCATAAAACACTCTTATCAAGTTAATGGCATTTGCAGCTGTAGTGGCTCAACACAGGTGACTGAAATATTTATTTTATCCACTAGACCAGTTGCAGTGCAGGCCGGTACAGTGTAGTCTTCCCACACTGATTTATATACATATATTTTTATTTAATTATTTTCCTCCTCGGCCACGGCTACCATTTGTCTCCTATTGTACCTTCCCAGCTCTGTCATCTGCCTCAGAAGGACCTTTAAGAAGTTTGAATAAAGTGGCATGGGGACCCTTTCACATTGTTGGACAGGTGGTATGGGATCCAAATTTGCCGAAGCCCCAAGACTCAGAAGCATTTTCTCCTCTGTTTTTAATTCCACTCCTGAGATGCTGGCTGTGGACATGCATGCTACATGCATTCAACGGTAAGGATGAGCCAGTGCCAAATTGGTATTCAGTGAATGTGATGAAATTCAGCACTTTTACCTTTGATTCATCATAAACAAACTTTTGTGTCACTTTGACCAAATAATCATATAACAATCTAGCCCTTCCCTATGTGGCCAAGGCTAGTCCTATGATCATTTATTTCCCCAACCCATTCACACTCCACTCTCCACCCCTCTCCAAGACATAGTTTTATATAAATAAATAATTTGAGCTCCTGGTATTGTGCCAGGTGCTTAGTTGTGTTTTTTTTAACTGATTGAAGGAATGGAGGATGGTGAAGGAGGACAAAATTGACTGGAATGATAGAGGGTGATGAATGAATGTTTCTTACCTCCATTTTCAGCCTGCTAGACACCTATATCAAGGACCTTATGTGTATTTGGCCAAACTCTCAAAGGAGAACTGAAGAGAGAGCATCCAAATCTAAGCCAAACCAAAGTTTCCAATTTTCACGTTTGCTCAGCCTTATGTAACAGGTGCAAGCAGCACCCTTGAACCATTTGCATCTCCTTAGCTAATACTGTCCCTGCCTGTGGGCCCACTGAAAGTACATCTGCAGTGGGGATCAGTCAGCCTCCTACCCTGAGATGGTGAGCATCCTATGAGATGCGCAAGCCTCCTTCCTCCCCCTGCTGGTTCTCCAGCATCCTGACCTCATTCCCCTCTACCATTCACCATACCCCTTCCCCATCTTATCTCAACACTCTCCTTAATGACCACTTCTGCACCTCTTGCTCCTGCTCCTAACCTTGTAGACGCTGTACTAGTTTCTTGCACTCACTTACCTGCTTAGACTGTGCTACCTGAAACAGTGTCGACTTGGCAGTTTAATGCTAGTATCCTGCTGCACTACTGTAGCTGCTGCATCTCGTCATAATTGTTATGTTTTATAATGTATTGTAATGTACTGTATGGTTAACCATGCTTTCCTTACCTCCAAGCTTAGCCTCCTTGGTTGTTCTCAGAAAGTCACAAGCTGGTTCACTAGCTACCTTACTGATCGCTCCCAATTCGTGTGTATTGGTCAAACCTGCTCCCCCACCCTACCTGCCTCTGTGAGGGTCCCTCAATGCCCAATCCTGGGTCCCCTCCTTTTCACCTTATTCATTAATGCACTTCCCTTCAACCCCCACAACTGTAAGTCAAACCTGTATGCCGATGACCTTGTTCTCTTCCACAGTGACAAATCCACGGCCGCAATTTCCTCATTTCTCTCACACAACTATGCTGCAGCCCACAGCTGGTTCTTAATAAACCTCCTCTTAGTAAATGCCAAAAAAACTAAATCCATGCTGTTTGGATCTAAGCCCTTCCTGGCCAAAACTAAAAGCCATGCTCCCTTACGCATTCTCACCCCAGATGGTACAGCCTTGGAGGACGTCAACTCCTTCAAATACTTAGGAGTACTGCTCGACCCCTCCCTCACCTTCACTGAGCATGCAAATTCCCTCATCAGAAGGTTCCATCAAAAGTTAGGTGCCACCTATAGATTCAGGCAATACCTTACCCCTGAAGCTAGACTAGCCATTGTCCAGGGTAATCTCCCTATTATTGGCTCCTGCTCCCCTATTTATGCCAGGATTTCAGCTACTGCTATGGCTAAACTCTCTGCTGCCTACAACAGTGCCTGCTGCTTTGCTTTATTGGCCCCATTCTCCACCCACCACTGTACCCTCTATAATACCCTTGGATGGCTACCGCTGCAAGTTCACTTTGACCTAGCCCTCTGCTGCATGGTGGACAATGTCATCCGCACAGCTCCAGAATCCCCCTAGCTGCCCTTCTGAAAATCCGAACACTCCTCCGCAACCTCCGCTCAAATGGTACTCCCCCTCTAGCTGTTTCTAGGGTATTCACCAACATGGGTAGCAGAGCTTGGTCTGCAGCTGCCTCCTTGCAGTGGAACAAACTACCAGCTGAACTCCGTTCCATTGACACACACTCCAGTTTCAAGTCCCACCTTAAAGTCTGGTTCCTAGAAAACTCATCCTGCCGATGCTCCCAGGAGTCTCACACCAACCCACACTAGTCAACTCCCCAGCCCAGGGGTTACCCACCTACCCACACTAGTCAACTCTCTTGCCTACAACTGTTATATTGCATTTTTTAAAGTAATATTTGACTTCCTTGCCTGTTCATATTGCATATACATTTTTTTACTGAGTATTCTGTGTATTACTTGCTCACTGGATGATGCAGTCACACACTGTACACTGTGCCTACGATTTGTTTGTTTGTACCAAATCTTCTCGTGTCTGATATTGAAACCTTGTATTCACTGCTCTCAAATGGACCTATGCATCAGACCTGAATATTGTGTCTACTATCGTTGCTTGTATCAAATCTGTTTCATGTGTATTACTGTTACCTTGTACTCCACTGTCACCCTGTGCCATGTGTTATGGCCCTGGTCATGCCTGAAAACAGTCCCTGGGATCTGTGCACTAACCCGGTTATCAAAGTCATAAATAAATAAAAATAAAATAAATATATAATATACTGAATTGCATTGTCTAGTTTTGCATGGCACCACATGCTGTACTATTTGCTGCTGTTTTTTACTTGCACTATATTGTTTACTCACATATTTACCAATGTTCCCCACCCCCCAGGACACATCTGGAAATGAGCAATTGTCTGCTCAGTATGCTTTCCTGGTAAATCTTTTTAAATAAATACATAAATTCCCAAACCCATATCACCGGCATCATGAGCAGCTGCCCACCATTGCACTAATGGGCTAGTCATTTGCTATGATATATCTAGTGCTGGTATAAAGTGAGAGGCTGACAGTACTAGAGAGTGAAGCCCTTTGTTTATGCATAGGACCAGTTGCCATATGGGGAAGGAACAATGCAGGCTTCCCACATGAGTACAGTATGAATTCATTGCTGGTGAAATGTGAGGAACCGATAGCCCTGGTGACAGAAGACCTGTGTCTTTATCTGCATTCCAGATGCCAAGCACAGTGCAGGTTTTTCTGTACCATGATAGAGTTAGAGCAGGAGTGTGGTAAGAGTTCTGACAGCACTGGAGACTGAATCCCTGTTGATCCACAGACCATGTAAAGTGAGGAAAAGTACACTGCTGGATTTCTTACACTGTATTGAAATTAGTGATTGTGACAACAGTAAGATTGACAGCATTGTAATGTGAAAAAAATGTGCTTATTCACAGACCCACTACAGTGTGGGTAGGTATGCAGACTTTCCCATACTGTAATAGATTTTCCTGTTGAATAATTAAAGGTGAGGGACTGACTGCACTGAAGACTGAAGCCCTCTGTTTATCCAGAGGCCAGCTACAGAGTGAAGAGCAATAATTCTCATGCAATTTGTCACTCTACAGAAGCCACCAAAGACAGGTATGGGGTAACTGTATAAGTCCTGAGCAATTTACTCTGTGCCCCAGACTAGTAATGTTATAGTCAACTG
The DNA here is from genome assembly GCA_016271365.2 of Neoceratodus forsteri. Classification (NCBI taxonomy): domain Eukaryota; kingdom Metazoa; phylum Chordata; order Ceratodontiformes; family Ceratodontidae; genus Neoceratodus; species Neoceratodus forsteri. The sequence goes on along the minus strand of CM028135.1, from coordinate 393,357,066 downwards.
TTTGAGGGGGGAGAGTTTTTGTCAGAAGAACTCTGAGTTCAATAAAATACAATTACTACACTTCCAGTACCATAAGAGTTCTTATTATGGTGACCTGTGCAGTGGTCACAGATGGCAAGATTGATTTCTGAGCGGTGTCTGAAATTTAAAAAAATGGTGCTATATTATAGCCACTATTATTACAACAGTGACCAACCCCATAGTCACCATAATGATAGGATCATTGACCTCTCCTTAAGGGAGGGGTCAGGAGAAGGAAGCAAACTAGACAGGAAGCCAGCTGATGAAGGATGGACTCTAGTAGAGCCTACCAAAACAGGAGCAGAAGTAGGCAGGAGGGTGGAGAAAACAAGGAAGGTGGGGAACATGTTTGCTGTACTAGCAACACACGGGGAAGAGGTCGCAAGAGGAGATTGCACAAGGGATAGTGCTCATGAAGAGAAGGGAGTGAGGGGCATTACTAGTGAAAAGATTGAGCATGGTGTGGTGGGGGAGAGATAATACTCGGAGAGGTGAGGAGGTAGAGGGAGGCTGGCAGTCAAACAAGAGGAGATGGAGAGGTCTCAATTGAGAGGGGCAGGGGAAGACATCGGGGAAAATGGTAAAAGGACCACCTTGAGTGGCCCCAGGAATGGAAACCTGGGTGGGGGGGTGACAGGCACAAGGAAAGAGGAGGGGGTGTACTGATGTTGGGAGACTCAATACTCAAGGGGAATCAGTTAGGGCAGCACAGTTGAATATGGGTGGAATCCATACTGGGATTAAAGGCAGACACGGCAGGACAGGTAATCCTAAGGTGCACAAGGAGAGGTAGGAGGAAAGTGCACATTGTGGTACAAGTGGGGATAAATGACCTAGCTGGGGAAATGGTGCAGGTAACAAGGGAGAGGTTTGAGGAAGTGGGACGGTTGTCCAAGGAGACTGGGGAGTCTGGCCTTTTTGGAGGTGCTCCCAGTACCCTGTGCAAGCACAGTGAGAAAGGAGAGGATTGGAGAGTTGAACGCATGATTGGCAGAATGGTGTCGAACTAAGGGATATGGGGTTGCAGGGAGCTGGGGCAGTACCTGGGATAATAACAATCCATTTGCAAGGGATAGGCTGCATCTGAGTGGGGAGGGGAAGGAGGTATTAAAGCAAAGACTGGGGAGGTATATTGTGACAAAGGTGGATTTAAACTAGATGGGGGGTGACAAGTGGACAGCTGATAGGCAGGGATCTGATAGAGTGGAGTCACAACCTACCCCCCCAGGTTAGTGGGGAAGGACTTGGGGCAGCTGAAAAGTGAGGGAGTAGAAGGGAGGAGATGGAGGGCAATTAAGAGATGGGGCAGGATGGATAGTGGTCTCGCTGAATGCAACAAGCCTAGGCAACAAATCAGCTGAATCAGCTGAGCTACAGGCACTCTTGGTAGTGTGGAGGGTGGATATTGTAGCTGTCATGGAAATGTGGGCAACCAAGCACCAGGACTGGGATCTGGCAATCCCAGTGTACAAATTATACAGGAAGGACCATAAGAAGGGGAGGAGTGGTGGTAGTCTATTTGATGGATGGGATCAAATGCACAAAGTACAAGGGGGAGGAATGGAGAACAGAGGCAATCTGGCTGGAGCGCCTAGACTCAAGTGGTAGGAAACTGAGGTTTGGGGTGGTATACAGGCTGCCATCCCAGTCTGAGGAGCTTGACAGGAAATTAGTGGGACAAATCACAAAGGTATGTAGAAAAGGGAAGGTGGTCATCATGGAGGATTTCAACTTGCCGGGGTTGACTGGAACATTCCGGTCACCTCCAGTGCTAGGGAGTAAGTGTTCCTGGATGCAAATCAGGAGGGTCTCCTGATGCAGTTGGTCAGTGTACCTACTAGGCTAAAGAAAATTTTAGATCTGGTATTGTCAAATGGACAGGCATTAAGGGAAATAAGGGTGGTGGACCCAGTAGCCGACAGCGATTGCCAAATGATGTGGTTTAATATCACAATGTGTAGGGAGCTAGAGAAATCAGTAGGTAGGTAAATTTATTGTTCGACTTAGAGCCTTTGCAAAAATTTTTAATAACAACCATATTTAAAACCATTTTATATATGTTTATTGCATAAAACATTTCATTGTAAAACTATACATATCTATCACATACAAGTTTTCAAAATTTGACATCCAGTTAGACATAAGCTAAATTTCCTGTATTTCAGCCTTTTCCTTCTTATAAATAAACTTCTCTTAGAAAATGTATAAGCACCAATAATGTTTTTATATTTTGTATTAAACAAAAATATAATAAGATGTTCAGAGGGGAGACCAAGGGTAGCCAGTAATGGAGCCAACCATTTTCTCCTAAGTTTCTCGTATCTAGGACGATGCAATACTATATGCTTAAGATCATCTTGGCATCCCATATTACAATTACATTCTGATGTGGAAACCCCCTCAAGTTTCTGATCATATAATATATAATTTCCAAATATAACTCTAATCCAAATCTAGTGAATATTCTCCTCTCCTGTGGGTCAGTTAGAATTGTCAAATAAGGTTCCAAACCATGTGATTTTTTTTTAAACCACCGAAAATGTCTTAATTTGTTAATCTTTTCTTGATCCAAAGCCATAAAGTGGCTTCTGACTCTGATTTTGATTTTTTCTACTATTTTAACAAAAGGGATGCTATAAATTTCATATAAGATATTTGTCATTCCCCATTGTAAAATATTTTCTTTTATAATCTTGATTACCCCTGATGTAAAATTTAAAGAGTGGTATTTTATTTGTTCGTCCAAACAAAGTTTTGGTAATCTATGTGCAGGGAGAAGAAACAACTGTAATATAAAGATAATTTGTTGTTCAATTGCCAAAGTTGTCAAAGAAAGTTATTAATTCCTTCCTTAAAATGTCTGCTGGCACCGATTGTTGCACTCTTAATATAAAATGATACATCTTATTTACTATCACTTCTAAAGATTTTAACTCGGGGGAAACCATATTTCTATAGCATACAATATGCTTGTCCTTATTTTTACATTAATAACTTTTAATAGTCCCAGTATTGAGCTATGACACATTTTACTACTAAATCATTTGAAGGCTCCAAATCCCATTCTCAATTTTTGAATCATAAATTTAATACGAGAATTCCATAAAACATTTGATGAAAATCTTTAAATAATCATAATATGATTTGTTCTATTTTATTTTTCTCAATGAATAACGATGGTAACCTATTCTTTTTTTGTCCAAAAACCACCAAATTTGTTTTTTGTAAATTTATTTTTAAACCATCCCCATTACATAGCTCTGCAAATCTATTAATCTTGCATTGCAGACCAAGCAAGGAAGTAGATATAAGAACTACATTGTCTGCATAGGCCAGCAATGGAATTTTTTCAGTAGATACAGTTGGTGAGTGAAAATCCAGATTATTCAAACTCTGCAAAATATGATTAATGTACACATTAAATAATATTGGAGCCAACAGACACCTCTGGCATACCCCAACATTAGTGTGTATTTTATTTGTTAAATTACCTTGTTGGTTATATTTGACCTTAAGCCAAGTACCATCATGAAGCTGAATAAGAATATCTAATAAAGAGGGCTCAATATTATATTCTTCATGTCTTAACCATAATAGTTTCTGACTAATAGAATCAAATACAGTTTTGAGATCAACAAAACAACAATATAACTTAACCTTTTTTATCTCCACATACTTACAAATAAGATGTTGCAACACAAAACAATGTTGCACTGTTGATCTTTTTGATCTAAACCCATTTTGGAGTTCTGTTAGTAGCTTATTCTCCTTAATAAATAATCCTTGTGAATATTTTTTGTGAAGTACCTATCAAGCTAATAGGACGGTACATTACAGGGTCATTAATATCTCCTTTTTTATAAATTAGACAGATAATGCTACCTTTCCACGATTCTGGAATTTGATCCATTTGTATACAATAATTGAACAGAACATAGAGAACTGTAATCCACCATTCATTAAATGATCAATATATATCAGCCAATATCTGATCAGGCCCAGGGGCTTTATTAGCTGTGATCTGATTTAGTGACTCCACTATCTCAGAAGGGGATATCATTAAAGGTTTGGAAGATATCTCTTGGCATTTCTTTCTTCACTACAATGTAAATGAGTAGCTACTTTTAGAGAAATTAGTAACCCGGGTGGTAAACATCAGGGGGTGGGCCTTGGGAGGATGCAGGAAGTACTGAAAGGGAAACTGGAGGGCATTAGGCAGTAGATGGATGCAGAGCAGAAATTAAATATTGTTAAATGGGGGATTACAGAGGCAACAGAAGCCTGCACCAACACACAGAGTAAGAGGAGCAGAGCAAGGAAACCATGCTGGTTGAACAGCGATGTAGTGGAGGTGGTGAGGGAAAAATGAGATGCGCTCCAGAGGTATAGGAGGATGGAGAAGGAAAGGGACAGGGAGTCGTATGCAAGATGGTCCAGAGAGGTGACCAGAAAAGTGAGAGAACCAAAGCCCAGAGGGAGCTGAGATTAGTGCAGAGAATTAATGGGGGGGGGAGAAAGACTTTTTCAGATACATAAGGGAGAAACATAGAAGTTGACGGCAGATAAGGACTACAAAGCCCATCCAGTCTGCCCATTTTTTCTACCTTATGAATGTGCCATTGGTCTTTACTTTGTCAATGGCATATCTATTCATACTCATATGTATTGCTCCCTTTTGCCTATCCCATGCCTGTTTGAAGCCCTGCACTGTATTCATATCCACCAGTTCCTGAGGTAGGCTGTTCCATACATCCACTGCCCTTTCTGTGAAAAAGAGCTTCCTCACATTACCCCTTAATCGGCCTCCTTCTAATCTCATGCTGTGTCCTTTTGTCCTGCTATTTTTCTTATATTGAAACATGTTAGACTCTTTCGCCTTGTTAATGCCCTTAAGATATTTGAATGTTTCGATCACCTCTCTCCCTCCTTTGCTCTAGGGTATACATGTTGAGCTCCATTAATCTGTCCTCATATGTTTTCTGATGCAGTCCCTGTGCCATTTTGGTTGCCCTTCTCTGGGCTGCCTCCATTTTGTTAATGTTCTTGTGCAGGTGCCATCTCCATTACTGCATGCAGTACTCCAGATGGGGACCTAACCAGTGTCTTGTAAAGAGGGATTATTACCTCCCTCTTGCGAATTGCAATACTCCTACTAATACACCCCAACATCCCTCTAGCCTTACCTACTGCTTTAGTGGTCTGCTTGGATGATTTCAGGTCATCTGTGATGATTATGCCCAAGTCGCTTACTTCCCTTGTGATTGCCAGCAACTCCCCTCCCAACCTATATGTGGCTTCAGGAAGTGCAAGGAAACAACATTGAGGATAAAAAAGGGTGGAGAGTGGATGGTAAAGGGGGTGGAGAGTGAATGGAAAAGGGGAGGAACACGGAGAAGCACTGAATGAATTCTTTTGCTCAGTGTTCACAGAAGAAAAAGGGGGGCCACTACCACCATGGGCTGGGAGGATGGTGATGGGGGGACAGGAGGCGACAGATGGACAAATTGAGGGAGGTACAGTCCTAGAGGGACTGAGGGCACTGATGGTAGACAAGGCACCAGGGTCACATGGGATCCACCCCAGGGTGCTGATGGAGATGGCGGAGGTGTTGATGGAGCTGCTGGCAAATCTGAACAGCACCTCACTGGAGTCGGGATATGTGCCACTGGACTGCAGGATGGCACATGTAGTGGCGTTACACAAGAGTGGACCAAGGGATGAACCAGGTAATTATTGTCCAGTAAGTCTCACCTCCATAGTGTGCAAACTCATGGAAATGATACTAAAGGAAAGACTGGTGTTGTACCTGGAGGACAATGGCCTCCAGGATGTGAGGCAGCATGAGTTAATTTCAGGGAAGTCTTGTCAAACCAACCTGATGCAAAATTTTGACTGGGTGACAGGTGAGCTGGATATGAGTCATGCGGTGGATGTTCTTTAATTGGACTTCAGCAAAGCCTTCAATTTGGTGCCTCATCGGAGGCTTTGGGGGCAAGCTAACAGATGTAGGGTAATGGGGCAAATATGATGAACTAGATTACAAGCTGTCTCAGTGGGAAGCTGCAACAGGTGGTGGTGGGAGGGAAGCTCTCAACTCCGAAGATGATGATGAGCGGGGTGCCACAGGGCTCTATGCTGGGACCAGTATTATTTGGGCTCTTCATAACAGACATCACACACAGGGTGGTGAGCAAGGTAAGTCTGTTTGCAGACAACACCAAAATAGGAGCAGTGGTGGATGTATGGGAGGGATGGAAGCAGCTTCAGGGGGACCTAAGCAAGCTAGAGGAGTGATCAGAGAGGTGGCAGCTGGGGTTCAATGCAAAGAACTTTAAGGTTATGCACTTCGGGGTGAAGAACCCAAGGAGAGAGCACTGACCTGGGGGTTAAGCTGGGGATCACTGAGGAAGAGAAGGATCTAGGGGTAATGGTAACAGGGACCATGAACAACACTGCCTAATGCAGGAGAGCAGCTACAAAAGTGAACGGAATGCTGGATGATGAAGAGAGGTGATGTTGCCCCTCTACAGGTCGCTGGTAAGGCCACACTTGGAGTATTGTGTGCAGTTTTGGAGGTCATACCAGAAGCTTGATATCAGGCTACTGGAAGGGGAGCAGAAGAGGGCAATGAAGATGATACATGGAATGGAGGGGAGAGACTATGCGAGCTGGCTGGAAGACCTGAATATGTACACCCTGGAGTAATGAAGGGACAGGGGGGACATGATAGAGACTTTCAAGTATCTGAGGGGAATCAATAAGGATGGGGCAGATGGGGTCTTTATGCTAAGGAGGGGGAGGGACACCAGGGGGCATGGGCTAAGAATAGAGGGTGCAAGACTTAGGAGGGAAATGAAGAGACACTATTTCATGGAGAGGGTGGTAGCAAAATGGAATGCACTACCAGAATGGGTGGCATGTAAATCTGTGAACAGCTTTAAAAGGGCATGGGACAGGGAACAGGGGAGAGTGAGGGTGGGAGAAGTGAAGGCAGAAATGGGATGACAAATGGGGGGTGGAGCAGCTGCAATCTAGGAGTGCAAGCTGCACACTCGAGCTCGAGCAGACTTGGATAGACTGGGTGGTCTTTTTCTGCTGCCACATTTTTATGTTCGCATGTATGTTTGTATGTACTTGACATTGCAATCACAAGATCAGCCATATTGGCACAAGTCGGATCTTGTGTATTTTATCTTCCCCCTGATCATTTCTCTCAATTGTCTTACTTCAGAGCACCCCTTACTCCCAAATGTGACTTTTATTGTTGAAAATGGATAGGGCAACTTGCTATATGTGGAGCCCTCTGCTTTCTGACCCCTCCAAATCTACTCATACCCAGCTGGATGCAGTAAACCTCGCAGACTGAAAAACAACTTTGAGGAAAAAAGAGAAATATATTTGTCTATGCTGATATTTAAACCACACCAGAGGAAATTCTTGACTTTAAGCACTTAAATGATTTTGTTAATATAGCCCCAACCTTAAACTGCATCACCTGCATTTATCTCTTTGTTTGCAAATACCTCATAATGGAAATGTGTATTTATGTCTCTACAAATAATGTAAAAGGATTAATATTATTATGAATCTTGCAATGCCAAATATGAGACTTCTTTCAAGACCCAGAGCTCAGAAAACACTAATGCATTGTCAAAGATGGACAAACTGCAGTTCAGTTGTAAACCTTCCATTAAAAGGTTCAGTATAACAGGTCTGTTTTTGTATATTTTCTGTTGACTAGGGACTTAATATTCTAGATGATGGCCAGGGGCCCCATTCTCAGTCACTGTTGGTAGTGCTAAGTGGTTGGTGCAACAACGTAGCTCCACCTTTAACTTTGTGACCCCATCAAGTTATACTCGGTAGGGTCACAAACCCTTACAAAGCTGTTATAAAAACATTTATGACTATTCACAACATGGGTTAGGGTCTCGCATGACTGACCAAAGCCTCCTACACCTACCCCAGCTTGCTGCCTGTGGTAACAGTGGGTGCAGCACTGTGAGCAGTTGTGATGGACTAACAGTAGGAAAAATACTGGAGGGGAAGGGCACCATAAAGGAAGCAGCTCAAGTGGCACCTCGGACATAGACAGTTGTGAAACACTGAATTGCCAGAGTCTTTGAATGCCACTGGGAACAAGATTAGGTGCCACTTGGCCACCAGAAAGGCTGGGCATCAAGCTACAGAGGGACGAGGGAAGGAACGGCTTGCCAATCAAAGATCAAAAGTTAAGGGAGGATTGAGAACACAGACATGTCTAGGTGGGATGCTCATGCTAGTGACAGTTGAACTGTGTTGCAGCATACCACTGTGAATGCATTGCCATGCTGGGATCAGATCTCGGGCCCAGTCCAGAATGCCAGTGGGTACCAACCCTGTTTGTACCTTCTGAATTCTAGATTTTTGATTTGCATTGAAACAATGTCATGGAGGGGGCCCTCTCTACAACAAGCACCCAGCTGTGTGAACAGCACTAAGAGGTGTTCGAGCAGTGCTCCTTCTAGCATTCACCCATTTTCCTTTGCCACACATAGCAACTAAAATAAGATTCCTTTGTCTTTATTCCATCATGTTACCTCACAGCCCATATATCACACTGGAATAGAAGGAATGGAAGCCATTAACCATATGCCTCATCAATGCCTACATCTTTTGTACATCTTATTTTGGCCTCTGCTTTTCTCTGTACTTCACTCAAACAATGGACTACAGTACTACTATTAATGTTTCTTATTTTAGAACTTTTAGTCAGTCCTAGTTTATTACAGTTATTGAGGCTAATATATATATATATATATATATATATATATATATATATTCATCAAAAAACTTTGTTAATGCATCAGTTAGGGTTAAAGCGACAAAAGTGGGGAAGTGAGACATTAGGATTTAACCCCTAACCCCCCCATCCTCCACAGACCGATAGACGCCGGGGTGTGCCATGGGGTCATGAGGCCTAACACTCACCCCATTCCAAATGTAAACAGGTTGACACACTACAGTAAGGAGAATGGGGTGAGAGTTGAGCCTCACATCCTATGGCACGCGAAATCACCGACTCTGTGGAGGATGGGGGATGGGAAAATGGTGGGGTTGAGGCTCAACCCTAATGTCTAATTTCCCTACTTTTGTCACTTTAACCCTAACTGATGCATTAATGAAGTTTTTTGCAATGAATTTCCTTACTTTTCTAAAAGGTTAAATATAACTAGTAAATAACATGTGTTGGTGGGCCCCACGCGGGTCCTCTGAGCACTAAGCTCCCACTTACACATTGCTATAGAGCCATACATCAACCCTCTAGGGCAAGGAACCCTTGTAACACTAATTTGCCAATATCTTGGGAACTGTAGGAGATAGAAAAAAAATTTAAGTGTTGTCGTAAACATGACAGTGAATACTGCACATGGCTTAAATAGACATAATCTGCATCTTGCATTGTTTCTAATCTACAGGCACCAAAATGCACTGAAAAGGCACCCTTTGGAACCCTTGTGACACTAATTTGCCAATATCTCCATAACTATAGCAAGTAGAAAATAATTTCTACTTCTGGTGTAATCTATGATTTCTAAACTTGTTTCTGCTGATTAGGTCATCTAAAGGTGACCTAAGCTGTAGATAGCGAAAAATCCATATCTTGCTTTGTTTTCAAGATACGGGCGCTGAAAGGCATCATGGGTGTCACAATGCTATCCTACAGGAAATGTCACAACTTTGGAATGTCATAACTATGTAACCAATTAAATTGTTTTACACCAAACCAGCATACATCACATCTGTGGGACACCCCCTTTACACCCGGCAAATTTCAAGCTAAACGTCCTTACCATTTCTTAGCAGTAAACTGGCAACGTTTTACAGATCCTTGTTTGTGAGCTGTCACAATCCCCATTTGTGAAGGGAATCCCCATTTGTGAGCTGACAAAATCCCTGTTTGTTAGCCAATTTTCATTCGTGAGACAGAGCCATCTGGTCTTCATCTCATGAACAGGGATTTTGCTAACTCACAAATGGGGATTGACTCATAAACAGGGATTTTGATAGCTCATGAAAGGGGAGTCCCTGTTCGTGAGATAGGGCCATCTGGTTCTCATCTCACGAATGGGGATTTTGACAGCTCACGAACAAGGATTTTGTTTTTATGATCCCTGTTCGTAAGGTGTCAAAATCCCCATTCGTGAGTCAAATCCCACTTCATGAGCTGTCTAAATCCCCGTTCGTGAGCCAAAATCCTTGTTCGCAGATGTGCATTTGTTCTGATTCAGAACAGGCACGCTCCCCTCGACAAGAGGCGTGTCAGGGGATCTGTCACAAAATGGCTTCACAGCGAGCTCTTATCTCTCTTGAAGTGGCGTGACAAGGCCTGGACCAAATACAGGGCTTCTCACAACCTATCTGACCTCCAGGAGTATAGACATCTTAGAAACTCCTGCAAAAGGGCAATATGGACTGCAAAAAGCCAATACTGCAGCTCAGCTTTGATGGCCACTGGGCACAACCCTAGACATTTCTGGGTGAACATACGTAATCTAATTGGTGGCTCAACCAAAACTCAACTTACCGACAAGACAATTGGCGAGGCCAACTGCAACAACCCCCTAACCATTGCCTCCTCTTTCAACCGACTATTCACCAACTTGCACCCCATCTCTCCCTCACTCCCAACTGCCCCAGCCCACTAGTGACTCCCACCCCATACCCACTTCTACCTTAAGAAGATCACTGTGAGGAGACCCATGCTCTTCTTGCTGGTCTCTCTCACCACGCGGGGGCGGGTCAAGATGGCCTTGAACCTCGGCTCCTCAGCCTGGGGGGTCCTTACATTGCCAGGCCACTCGCCCACATACTCAATGCCTCACTTATGACTGGGGTCTTCCCTGATATTTGGAAAATTGCCAGGGTTGTCCCCGTCCTGAAGAGTGGTGACCCTAAGGACATCAACAATTATCGTCCTATCGCCATACTATCTGCTGCCTTCAAACTACTGGAAAAAGCAGTAGTGTCGCAACTTGTCCACTACTTCCAGGAATACAACGTCCTCTCCCCCTGTCAGCATGGCTTTCGGAAAAACCACAGTACCTCAACGGCGCTTGCCGAAGTCACCACCAGAATCAGGACCGCTACTGACCAGGGAAAGTTGACAGGTGATATAGTTGTGGACCTATCAAAAGCCTTTGACCGTGTAGACCATCACCTCCTCCTCTCCACTCTCCAATCCCTTGGCCTCTCCGGCCATTCCCTTGGCTGGTTCACCAGCTATCTAGGGGACAGAAACAGCTCACCTGCTTCAACCGTACCCTCTCGCCCCTCCTATCCATCCGCAGTGGGGTCCCACAAGGATCCGTCCTTGGTCTGATACTGTTCTCTCTGTTTATCAATGGTCTGCACTCTGCTGCCACTGAAGGGCACCTTACCATGTATGCAGATGACCTTGTATTACTAGCCAGCGCCCATGACGTTACCAACATCAATACCCAACTCAACCTAGACTTCTCTCATATCAGAGCATGGCTGGACAGGCACAAACTCGTAGTCAACCTTAAGAAAACACAGGCCATGCTATTTGGCGCCTCGGCTAAAATCTCCTCCTGCTCAATGGCCATCAACATTCTTGGCACCTGTAACTCCCCCTTGCCAACAATTGACTCTGCAAAGTACCTTGGGGTCACCCTCGACCCTCAACTAGACTTCACAGGGCACATCAGAAATGTATGTGACACTACCAATGGCAAACCTGACCTAGCGCACAGGGCCCAGGACTGCCTCACCCCTGCCACCTGGCTGGCCCTAGCCAGGGGGATACTACTGCCTACCCTCTCCTATGGTTTCATTGCCTTTGCCTCAGTCCCCTCCTCCTGCCTTGCCAAGTGGGATACCATGTACAACAACACATGCCAGTTTGCACTCGCGGGCCCCCCATCTCACTCACCAATGTGAGCTCTACTCTCGTCTGGAATGGCTCCCCCCAGAAAAATACCAGATCTACTCCATGGGTAATTTCATTGACAACGTCATTCAGATGGCAGCTCCTGCCTCGCTTGCTCGCCCTCCCCCTGAGACATGCCTCCCCCATCTACCATCTTAGGTCCTGCACATCCCAGGCCCACCTGGTCCCCAAGACCCGCACCCTCACTGGTAATAGGGCATTTACCTCCCATGCACCCAAGCTGTGGAACTCCCTTCTGTCACAGGTTTGTGCCTCCTCCTCCCACTCCACCTTCAAAACCTCCCTTCGGAACTTCCTGAAATCTGCTGCAGCCTTCCTATTAGCCACCTAACTGCCCAGCTTCACCTCCCAACTTCTTTGGTACCCCAACCTAGCTCTGTCCCTCTCGCCTCCCTGGCACTGCACTCTACTAGAAGGTATATGATCTAACTATTGTCTTTCCACCTGAGGTGTGGTCTCTCACCACCCCGTAGCCCCCGGGCCTGTATTGTATGGTAATCTGTAACATGTGGGTATGAAATTCCATTGCTGTATGTTGGTAATCTGTGACACGTGCGTATGTAATTCAACTGCTTGTTCTCTTGCCTTATAAATCCCTGACGTTTTATTCCCTATATTGGAGGCTGTCTCCTCCTGTCTGTAATGCTACTATGTAACTGCTCCTCTGTCTCACCATTGGAGTATGTCTGCTCCTGTTTGTAATTGATGTCTAATGTATTTCTACTATGTAATTACCTTGCAATTCTCCCGGGTCGCACCTGAAAATAGGCACTTGCTGTCTAGCATGCATATCCGGTTACCAAAAGCAAATAAATAAATAAAAGACTGACCTGGGCATGCTTAGAACCTGAATTTTCAAAATTGAAAAACTTTAGATCAGAATAATGGTTTTTCATCAAACTAACATTGTCTTGTTCCTTATGTTGAGCTCTTTCTACCCTGAAAATGTCAGGTTAAAATGCAAAATGGTGTGGGTGCAGGGCAATAAGGAAAATTCAGGAAAAATTGGCAAAACAAAAAGCAAAAAACACACTTTTTTCCTATGCGCTGTGCAAAATCCACACATCTGATTGAAACAATACTTGGCAAGTCAAGAGATCTATACCATGGGACAGCGCATGGGAATTTCATGCAAATCCATTGAACAGTTGAAAAGTTATTAAGGTGCAAAATGTAGGGTTTAACATTAAACTGCTTATTCAACTGTAACAATAGAGGTGCGACTGCACCTCTATAATGTGTGAGTGTGTGTATGTGTGTGTATATATATATATATATATATATATATATATATATATATATATGATAGCTACTGAATAAATTCTAGTTGTTACTGGATGGCTTAGAAATGAATATTTCTATTACCCTTGTTTGTAATAACATAAAACCATTATATATCTTCTCTAAAATGCCAAAATAGCCAGATGATGTTTATCCTTGGATTATGTTTATGGTGTTCTTAAGTTGTAAAGTCTTTCTTATTAGAGAAATTTAGTGATACATGTGAAAAGCTTTCATAACTATTAAGAACAAACTTCAAGGCAATTCTTTTATTTTTCACATTTTGTGTTTCTTAACCACATTACCTATTATGCTGAATGTACTACTAGAAGTGGTGAACAGCAGGTGGCACTGTAGCATAACTTTTTCCAACAATGTAAATCAAGGCAACATGCTTACACTTGCAAACACTTGATATTTTCAGGTAGGTTGTATCTTATTGCTATACTGTTCTTTGGACATGTTCTCCTCTAGCCATATATTCTGACATTTATTTTCTGTGGTAAACATTAGTGGCTGGAATTAAAGGTTAGATACATCATACTAGAGTTTTTCCATATACTCCAAAAGTTATGGTAAATGTATTACTAGTGCAGTGTTTACTTTAAACAACTTTTCATAGGAAACCAGTTAGAAAATGCTTCATTTTTACGCACACATTGTTGATAATTATAGGGATCACATACAGTGTAACGCTCTTAAATAATTGATAAAAGACTGAACTTGTTAAATGAGTATGTCTATCTTATATTGATGTATATTGTTATAACTGACTAATTTAGTGACTAAACTTGTTAAATGAGTATTTCTATCTTATATTGATGTATATTGTTATAACTGACTAATTTAGTGACTAAACTTGTAAAATGAGTATTTCTGTCTTATATTGATTTATATTTTTGTAACTGACTAATTTAGTTTGTTGTCCACCCATTCTCACCAAGGCTACGGTGGTCAGTGATTAATTACAGTTGTTATACATGTATAGTTCAAGACTTGTAAATGAAGGAATTGACCTGTTTAAGTAATTAAAGACACAGGTACAGGATGGTAGACTAAAATGTCTGCCTAAACTGTTAAGGGAAAATATCTAAAGTAAGTGAAAAAAGGTTATGCATTTTATGCTAATATAGTAACATTCTCTAAGAGGAATGCCATAAGGAACAATCCAGATTAAAAAAAATGCATTAACTATGCATTAGAGCTATGCATTTAAATGATCTCTACTGTAGTACACAACATTAAAGGCTTCTGAGCTTCCAAAAAGCATGAAGGTACAGTTCACCGGGACGAAGGAAAATCTCAGTCACTGCTAACACACAATCAATTATATGATCCCAAAGCTCAGCTCACTTTAGAGTAGGAAAAAAAAAAGGCAAAAGTGTCCTTAAATTGAAGAGCCAAAAGTAGACCTTAAAATACAGCAAGTTGCAACAAAGACCATGTGGCATAGCTAGAAAAATCCATAACATTCAACCCCTTACTCATGGGTGGCAACAGGAGGACAGTATGCATTCCAAATACATATGCTTCTGTTGGCCAATATTTCAACATAACCTACATCTTCTTCAAAGCTTTGCAAAAGAAGTAGGCAATATAAAAATGTTAGCTTATGAAAGCATGTACATTGGGCACACATGCTGTCCTCCAGGAGTGGGGGGGGGGGGTTAACGTTTTATGGAGATATATAATCTGTGACATTAATCTTCACTAAGACTTACTGTTTCTTTAAGGGTACACTTTTGCCTTTGCAATGAAAGGATACTTTCACAGAAAAAAGCCAGGGGCCCAATACATAGTTGCAAGGCGTGATGGCACATTATTGAGGTACACAAAGCAGCTCCATTCTCCCACCATGCCTTATGGCTATGCATAAAGCCAGCAAGCTGTGGGTAGAGGGTGGCATACCCCCTCTACCAGTGTCACCCAACTTCATTATGGAAGTGCTTATTCCAGATGTTAGGTAGTGCAAACATGGCTGCACCAACTAACATACTGGAAAGTGATAGGTACAGGGGTCTGTTCAGAACATAGCACCAGTAACAATAGTGACATTACTGCCACATTTTCTCCCACTCCTCCTCACACCTGTATCTTTTAGCCCACTTTTGGGTCATTTATCTTTGTACATTTCTGGTCCCATGCTGATCCACCCTGGTGGTCCAAGGGCTTGCAGATGTAATTATGGATTTTAAAAAAGCTCTCTGGTGACCAGTGGATCCTGTCTTCCCTAAACCCATCCTTCCCTGTACTGATCATGGTGCCCCTAATCCTCAAAATAACTTTTGTTTTGTTTAGCATGCTAGTAACTCTTCTTCACAACTGCTTCCAACATTTCTACATGGGTTGAGGGATGGGAGTTGTTGTGCCTTGCTAATGGTGATGAGGGTGACAGTGAACTTCTGCATAGCATGTGACTAATTAGCATGCCATCACCCTCATTACCATAGCTACCCACTCCACATTTCCCTCTTCCTTAGCAATGCTCTGTATGCTGGTACAGGGAAAGACTTGCAACATCTTCATGTATAGCACAAAGGGGGTGCAAGGCTGAACAATGGTGCTAAGGGATCGTTATGACCACTTTGTACCATTACATTTTGACTGCATATGGGGCCCCTGCTTTTTGCTTCTGGAGGGCTACTCTTTATGCCCATGTGGTTGTGTACAAGTCGAGATCTCTACTGCAGTTCCTTAAATAGTCTGTTTTATTCCTATTCTCAATAGGGCTGCAGATTTGGTCTACAGTTTTGAACCATCTAGAATTTTGGGGCAATATTGTGAACTAAAGCTCAACTTTATTATCTTCTGACACTTTTGCAGGCAAAGCCTGTGAAAGCTAAGAAGAATTGGTTCTGATGTGGGGAACGAAATGTTAGCAACACAATTTTAGGTATAAGTTAAATGTCTAGGGGTACTACTCTCATATAGATACCAATTAAATTATGGGCACTAATACCAAAATTCAGAAAAAATGCAATATATATATATATTTTTTTTTTAAACTGTCATGAAATTGTTCATGTCAATATTAAAAAATGATGTCAATATACTTTATTGTTATGGGATTGATAACATTTCTTTTACCAAAAAGAAAATCTGTCAACCAGGGAGATTCAGGAAGCGGGCACCAGGGCTTAACACCCCTATTGCATAGAGTACAACCCACACTTGTGGCCAGCAAAAAAGAGGAGATGGCTCTAATGGGGCACAGAAGCCTCCCCTCCTAAAAGAGCAACAACTTGCTGAATTCAGAACTGGTGATCAGAGTAGCAGGGGCTTTCAGCAGAGAGCCAATCAGTGCAGCAATCGTCACCCCCCCCACTCTTATCCAGTAACCAGGGAGATTCAGGAAGTGGTCTCCAGAGCTCCCCTTCCCCATTGCACAGAGTACAAAGCACACTTGTGGCCAACAGACAAGAGGAGGGGGCTCTAACAGGGCACATGAGCCCACCCTCCTAAAAGAGCAACAATTTATTGAAAGCAGAACCAGTGATCAGAGCAGCAGGGGTATTCAGAGGAGAGTCAATCAGTGCTGCAATCACACTACCCACTCTTGGATCCACCAACCAGGGAGATTCAGGAAGTGGTCTCCAGAGCTTAAAACCTCCCACTGCATGGAGTAAAAACTGCACTTGTGACTGACAGACAAGAGGAGGGGGCTCTAACACAGCAAAGGAGCCTGCCCTCTTAAAAGCAGAACCCACTATCAGAGCTGCAGGGGCATTCAGTGGACAGCCACATGGTACCATGATCACCCCCCTGCCCTCTAATCCACCAACCAGGGAGACTCAGGAAGCATCCATCAGCCCTTGTGGTGTGTATGAGGAAGCACCCACCAAGCATCTCCAGCATTATGGACCCCCGAGACAAGGACAGCACAGCAAAATCTGACCACTAGAGTCAGCCCAACAAGGCAGCTGGACAATCTGCTTCTCAACAGGTTGGCATGGCAGCAGTAAAGGGGTGAAATAGGTGTCAGGACTCAGCAGAAGGATGCAGGGAATCAGGAAGCCTACCTGACAACTGAGGTATGAGTCCTGGAAGTAAGGAGTGTTAGGACCACGGAAAAACTTTTGTGACTAGTGTAACAGTGTATCAACTGTAGGGCAGGGCTAGAAAAGGGCTTCAAGCAAACAAAAGTTTGGGCACAGGAGAAACACCTGGTCCAGGATATTTTACTTTATTATTAGTTTCCGGTGACATAGAAACTAACCCCGACCCTTTCCTCCATAACCTAAATTTCTTTCATTCCAGTGTTGAAAGTCTCCTCCCTAAAAGAGACTTATTGTTAAGCTGATCTGCCTCCTAATGTCCTTCCGTACTTACTTCAATTGAAACTTGGCTGGATTCCTCCATCCCTAACTCTAAAATTAACCTAAGGCACAGAAAAAGCCACACCACTGGCCTGGAGTGCTAAGGAGTACAAAAACCAAAGAGCAAGCACAAAACCCAGGCACCACCTGCTGCAAGTAAAGGAGCCAAACCAAAATAAACGTCAATGTTTTTTAACATACCAGGTAACACAAGGATCTCCACACAGGAACAGCACAGTGAGACCCACAGACCTCCTACCGGTTTTGCATTAGAGCATCATCAGGGAGTGCTTTTTGCAGGGATCCTTGTGTTGCCTGGTATGTTTTTGCTGGTATATGCACCGTATGCACTTTTATGATAATAAAAAACAATGACGTTTATTTGTGATTTGGCTCCGTTACTTGCAGCAGGTGATGCCTGAGTTTTGTGCTTGCTCTCTGAAATTAATCTCCCAGATTATACAGTGTTTAGGTCCAATAGGAACAGATATGGTGGTGGATCTGCTTTATTTATCCACTCCTCCATTCCATGCTCTCTTGTTAAAACTGACACCATGGGTGGTTTGATTAATACTGTGTTCATTTCTTTAAAATTACCGGGAAGGTAGATTTTTGTTGGCAGCATTTATTGCCCCCTAAACTTAAAACAACCAAATTCCCACATTTGTACTCATTTGTCTATTCCCCTTGGGAGATTCAACATGTTATGTCATTGGGGGACTTTAATGCTAACTGGCCTCCCAGTACAGGACTTAGACTAAAGTCGTCCCTTGCTCCGCTAGGCCTGAACCAATTAATCAAAGACCACACATCTTACAATCTAGCTAGAAATGTCTTCACTAGTCTAGATTTGATTTTTGCTTCCCTGATCTCCCAATTAGCCCTTCTGGTGTCAGGGAAACTTATTTAGTGATAATGTTCTTACTTATTGCACAATAAACGTTTCTCCCCCTAAATTTACTCCTAACACCATCAAGTTTCACTGTTTTAAGAATTTTAGTCTGGAAGCTTTTTGTATTGGCCTGTTCAAGATTAATTGGGGGAATCTGTTTTCCATTTCTAATGTGGATGCTGCCTGGGATTATTTCTCTCATCAGTTTAATTTGCTTTCTAATGAACCTGCCTCTTTTTCTAGAAAAGAGGGTTAAATCCAAACATGTACTCTGGATGACTTCTTTTATCATCTCTCAGTAGAAGTCCTGAGATAAAGTCTATCAAAGGGCCAAGAAATTAGATACTGCTGAGGACTGGCAGACTTTTCATAAATTCCATAATTACAATGATACCATTATAAGAAAACCCAAATCTTCTTATTACAAGACTAGTTTGGCTGATGCAAAAAATAATCCCAAGAAGTTTTGGCATATGGTTGGTTTAGCTTGGAGGGTTCCTTCTGCATCTTGTACTACAAATGTATCTTGTGCTGGGTCCACTGTGTACTCTGAAGTGGGTATCTGTGGTATGTTTAACACATTCTTTTCTAAGGCTCCTGCTTTTCTACTGAAAATAAGATGGTTTATTTATCGCTAGATTATACTCAGATCCCCTAGCAAATGCCTATTCTCTCAAGACCTAAATATTACTTTAGGTACATTAGTTCTGAAGAAGTACTTAATTTTAAAGTATTTTGGAGATGAAGATGGGAATCAGCTAAATCTCCCCCTTCCACCATCACTTAACTGCTAACAGCTACTGCTAAGGGGTGGTAATAGTACTACCCAACCTCTCACCCCTATCCCAACCACCCAGGGACATTCTACATTTATTGAAGCCCAAGGGAACTTCCTTCAGGGCTCACTAGGAAAGACACCAGTGAGAACAGGAAGGGAGGACAGAGAAGATGCAATGAAGTGAGAAAGAAACAGTGGCACCTACAAGTCAGGAGGAAAACAGACATGAACATCCAGATCTGCCAGAGCTATGCAGGGCTGGTATCAAGGCAGACATGCTGGAGACTGGGGTGCCCCTTCTGCAGGACAGTTGTGCAACTACGGAGGGAGCTGTGGTAGGCAAGAGAAGAGATCACAAGGCTGCAGAGGACACTGGCATGGGGATGCCCAATGCCCCTTACCCTCCCACTACCACAAAGGCTTACAGGTCTTGGAGGATGAAGGGTGGTGGTAGAGGGCAGTGGCACACCTAGAGCTAAGATGGGGCACGGCCAGCCACATGCTATCCACAAGCAGAATCATTTTGGCCCCCTAACCAGGGGACAGAAACTACATGGGGAAGAAAGAAGAATGGAGCAGAACAAACTTGATTCAAGAAAGCAGGAAGGAGGTACAAGAAATGAGAAGAAGAATACACAAAGGAACAGGAGGATTCTGGTCATGGGAGACTGTACATTGTGAGGAGTGAAGGCACAGTCCATCAGTGCAAAGGGAGCTGAAACCACAGTGAAATGGATGCCAAGAGTATATCCAAGGAGAGCTAAGGACAGAGTAGGACAGCTGGTGAGAAGAGATCAGGATTTTGTGGGGATCATTGTCCACCTTGGGACAAATTACATAGCAAATAAGATTGTGGAAGAAGCCAAGGCAGACATGAAGACTCTAGCAGAGAGCCTAAAGGAGTACATGACACATCTGGCCTTCTCAGAGGTGTTGCCAGTTTGGAGGAAAGGCAGAAGTGAGGACAAGATCAAGAATGAAGAGCTCAGGGAATTCAACCAGTGACTCCATGGTTGGTGTACAGACAATGGGATTCACTACACTGGAGACTGGGGGACATTCTGGGACAGGAAGCTCTTCAAGCATGATGGTCTGCAACTCAATGGAGAAGGAGCAAGAGTGCAAAGGCAAAAGTTGGAGATCTTCATGGAGAGTTTAAACTGGGAGGTCTCAGGCACACAGAAGAAAACCTAAATGAGGATGCATCAGAAAAATACAAAGGTAAGGGGATCTGTGAACAGAAGGCCCCCCCCCCCAATATTGGACTAAAGGGAACCGGCATCATCATGAGCAAGGAGTGGCCATAGGTAAAAAAGGAGGGACCTCATGTAAAGTACAGGAAGGGCACATACAGAAAAGGAGAGATGGTACTGGAGTTGTAGCTGGGGGAGGCCGTGATTAGAAGGCTATGTGCACCAATGCCTGCAGTCTGGGTAACAAAATCCCACAACTTGTGGCATTAGTGGCCTCTGAGGACCTGGATATAATGGCAGTCACAGAGACATGGTGCAATAGCAACCATGCCTGAGAGCTAGCCATTCCAGGGTACACACTCCACAGACAGGACAGGAAAAGCAAGAAGGGGTGGCATAGTACATCAGGGAAGGGATAAAAGCGATAGTCCCACAAGTCAAGGGAGAGGAAGCAGAGGTGCTGTGGGTAATCCTGGAGGTGCAGAGGGGAAAAGTACTTAGAACAGGAGTGATATACAGGCACCCAGGGCAGGCAGAGGATGTAGACAGAGAATTGCTTGAGACTATACAGAACATGCAAACAAAGGGCGACTTGCTGCTGATGGGTGACATCAACTTGACAGATGTGGACTGGAGCATCCTGACAGCAGCCTCAGCCAGGAATAAGGGATTCCTGAAGTCCCTACAAAGGGCAGGTCTCACACAGATAGAGAGGGAGCCTACAAGGGAGAATGCAATTCTGGATCTTGTCCTAAGCAATGGAGACAGGATAAAGGAAGTCACACTGGGGGAGAACCTGGGGCAAGTGACCATCAAGCTGTGGGGTTCACCATAAGGACATCACAGGAGGCTAGCCACACAAGGACTAGAATCCTGAATTACAGGAGGACAAACTTCGGTAAGATGAAGGATGAATTCTGAATGGTTATGCAGGGATACGATGACATAAGAAGAGTAGTGGAATAGTGGGATGAGATATGGGAAGCTCTGCACCTGGTTGCAAACCATTGTGCCAGGCCCTGCAGCAAAAGTAAAAGAAAGAGAAAACCACTGTGGTTCTTGAGGGGAGTAGTAAATCTAGTAATAGGAAAACAGATGGCATTTCTGATGTACAAGGCAGCACAAAGCAAGGAGGACAGGCAAGAATACTTGGAAAAATGACAGAAAGTGAGCAAGGCAGTAAGGGAAGCAAATACCGAAACTAAGGAAAAGTTAGCTAAATCGATGAAGGAAGGAGGGAAGGCATTCTTTAGGAATGTTATTAAGAGGAGGAAGAAGGCAGGGGGATGGATAGTGAGACTTAGGAAAGAGGGAGGCAGGATAGTGGATAAAGACACTCACAAGGTGACTGTTTTCAGCAAATACTTCTGCTCCTTATTCACAGAAGAAAACAATGGGGATGGTACCCCATTAATGGAGAAGGGCAAACAGGGAGAAGGGGTGGACAGTAGACCTTTTTCAGAGGACAGAGTAAAAAAGAGCACTAGAACAGCTTAAGTTGGATAAAGCTATAGGTCACAATGGGATACACCCGAGGATCCTAAAGGAGTTCTGGGAGGAAATGGCTAACCTCTGGCTAAGCTGTTCAGTGGATCACTGGAAACAGACATGATTCCGGAGGAGTGGAGAATGGCACAAGTGGTACCCCTGCACAAAAGTGGTAGCAAGGATGTGGCAGGAAACTAGCACCAGGTCAGTTTGACCTTAATGGTAGATAAAATGATGGAAACCCTACTTAAGGAAAGGCTGGTGGACTACCTAGAGACAGGAGGGCTGCTGGACCCAAGGCAACATGGATTCAAGGCAGGGAGGTCATGCCAGACCAACTTGATTGATTTGAGTGGGTGACAAAGGAAATAGACCAGGGCAGAGCAGTAGATGTGGTCTCTGTGGACATCAGGAAGGCCTTCGACACAGTCCCACACAGGATACTAATCCACAAGCTGGCACATCTGGGGATGGGGACAGAGGTGGTCACATGGGTTAGAAACTGGTTGAGTAACAGAACACAAAGAATGGTGGTAAATGAGGTTAGTGGGATGGGTAACAAGTGGTGTACTGCTGGGACCAGTTCTCTTCAATGTCTTCATAAGCAATATTGTAGAGGGTATAGAGGGGAGGGTTACCCTTACAGAAATAATTATATTAAATGTTTTCATGCTTCACACATAAAACTACCCAAGTGATATGTGAAATTCAAGTATGATTTAAAGGTTAGATTGGAACTGATTGCATGCATATGGCATGTGTGCAGCAACCAAGTGTGGAAACCATGATTTTTATGTTATATTGGGAAAGACTGCATGCATGTGGCATGCGTGCAAAAAGCAAGTGGTCACTGATAACTGCACAAGTGAAAGTTAAGTGACTTACTCAGTATCACACCATACACAAATAGGGGGTGCTGAGATTCAAACCCAGGTCTTTATGCCACCAAGTCTCTTGGCTTGCAGTTCAGTGCCTTTAACCATTAAGTCATATTGTCTGCATACATATGGTTTGCTTGTACTTCAATACATACTGTATCTGACTACATCTGCATGGATGCAGCATGCTTGTAGCCACTGTTATGCTTTTCAGTTTTCTTTTCTTACTCATCTCAGTTGAACTGTAGCACACATACCAATGGAAACCTGTGTTTTTTTCCACCCCAATGCACAAACTTACCCACAAAACCACTTAATTACTTCTGTCTGGCCTGTACTCCTACTATTTTCTCTCCATAATTTTAAATGCTCCCACGCAGACAGACTTTAAAGTGCAAACACAAAAGTAGCAATAACATGACACACACCCACATGGCCAGTCCCCTCCCCATGCACACACACTGTAGTGGGTACAGCCATGCTGCGACAGACAACCCACCAAGTATTGACATAAGTAAAAAGTCTTTTACTTCAGTACTAGGGAGACAGAGGCAGGAGTCTTTAAGAGATGATGCCCATAGGTCAGCGTGCTGGGGCTTACCCCCATGAAATAAATGGAGTTATTTTTTATTACTATTTTATATGTTATGATGGTGAGCTGGAGAATAATGAAGGTCACTGTTCTATTAACAAGGCCCTTATTAGTCAAGTGGTGGCCTTAATTACTCTGCAACTCTCCATCAATAATTTATAAAACAGTAATAAAAAAATATCCCCATTCATTTCAATGGTGCACACCCCTGCAGTCTCCTTTGCCCTTTGTCATAATGTGCCTGAGCATGGAGATGTGGAGGTCAGCTTCATGGGGGAGGGGGCATAAGCCTGACTATTGTGGGGCTCCAATAGTCTGTGCATACCATGAATGCAAGGGACAGCTCTAGAATGTCTGTAACATCCCTAAAAGTACAACTTTTTTGTTTTGACTGAAAAGTGATATGCAAATCAGGACAAATTCAAATGTATAAGATTCATATCTATATACCCTGGAGCAGTGCATTGGATTTGGGTGTAAATCCACCCAGTTACTAATCATTTTTTTCCTTAGCTGATGTTCTGCCCCCCCACCCAAAAAGAACTTTGTCCTGATTTTTCTCCCAGACTCCATTCCATTCAATACCCATCCCCTATGGGTCATGAAGCTGCCCAAAGGTGAAGAAACATGAAAAATGCATCAATAATTTAGTCCTTCCTCCTTTCCCAATCCCCCTGTAAAAAAAAAGATTTACTGTTACTTAGCCGACCATGCCGCCTAAATCTGCATAGCCTGGCATAGTGTGCACCAGCCCAGTTTTCAGTCTGTTCTCCCTCTCTCCTTCTGCCGGAAGCTGGATGCTAGAACCGACCATCACAAGTCCCCAACATGGTCCGTGACCAAGTCACCTCAACAACTGAACCCACCCAACCTGAGTTGCTTGCTTCTTGCTTGGTTTTTGCTGTGGCTGCTGCTACACTGCATTGATCAAGGCCTATGAAGGCCACCCACACTGCTGTCACCACTGCTGCTAAGCCTAGCTTGCTGCCATGGGGGACTGTGCTGTTGTTTTTGCATGGTGAGCCTAGTAGAGTAAGTAGGGCCTAATTCTGAGTTAGTTTCTAGCTCACCCTCTGCTCTTTCAGCCATCAGGGGAGATGGAGACTCACTAAGAGTAGACTAACAAAAATATGCTGCCACAACACTGCTATTGAGCGTTCAGTGCTCACCAACTCCTCCAAGCTGTAGTGTGCAGTCTGTCTACTCTGCGGTGGGAAAGACAGTGTCACACTTGCAAGACTCAGGCAATCTTTCTTGGCTGGAGCTCATCCACATCACATGTGATTGTGCCGCTGCTAATAGTTGGAGAGAGTGGACAACACAATACAGATGCAGTTGAGTCTGGAGAGTCCCTGCAGTGTGATCACACACAGGCCAGATGTGCAAATATTGTGCAAAAGATTAAATCCCAATTTAATGCCATTATTGCCACACCATAAGAAAAAATATGGGGAGGGGCAACTGCCTCTGCCCTACTTAAATGGCACTGCTGCTTAATGGAAGAAATTTATTCTCAGGTGCTAAAGCAATGTTTTCCTCTGTGTTCTGAGGTACTATATCTCCATGTTTCATGATGATCATGTCATTCATTTTGAGTGTCCATGTCCCTCATTTCAAGTGACAAAATGTGAGGTATAGTGTATGCTTCCAAGACCCTACTCAGCACAAAGAGTGCTGAGCATGGCCATAGTGTAAATGCTCAGTACAGAATGACAAAGGGAAAGTAAATGAGATTAAACAGTCATGGAGAAACACATTTGTAGCACTAGATATGCATAAGGGATTTGCATGGTCCAAAACAAAAAGGATAGACTTCACAACACAGAGGCCCCTCTTCATACATCTGGAATGGGGGATGTCGACTGGCAATATCCTAGGCATTTAATGCAATAGGCAAACAATACTTTACAAATTAATGGTGGTTTAATGACAAAAATAAAAAGCCATTAAACAACTTGTAAAAGTATCAGGATTATAGAATTTACCTAATTTTTATGGGAATCCAAATAAAAATATATTTTAATTACTCTAATTGCTAGCAGTAGTATAAGAAATAGAAACTGATGTGTTTTTTTAGATGAGATTTGCACCAACTTAGCTGCTGCACACATGGCAAGTGAGCGCATGTGAACCTGATGTGATGTTTAAATGATGTTCACACCAGCTTAACTGCTGCACTCATGTAAAGCATGCAACACATGAACCTGATGTAATTTTTAGAAGATGTTCACAATAGCTTACCTTCTGCGCACATGTCAAGTTTGCAGCATGTAAACCCGATTTGCTTTTTAGACCTGGTTCGCTTAGGATCATTTTGTGTATGCGGACTGCGTGCAACCACTGCACAACCTCAAAATGGCTAAACAGTGTGACAAAGCAGTTGGAAAAGCTAACAGAATGCTAGGGTACATTGGGAGAGGTGTAACAAGTAGAAGGAGGGAAGTTGTGGTGCTGTTGTACAACTCCCTAGTAAGGCTTCATCTGGAGTATGGTGTTCATTTCTGGATGCCCCATTCCCAAACAGACATAGACAGGATGGAAACGGTACAGAGGAGGGTGACAAAAATGGTGTTGGGATGCAGCATAAGTCATATGAGGAGAGACTCAGAGCTCTAAGTATGTACTCCCTGGAGGAAAGGAGGGAGAGGGGGAACATGATAGAGAGCTTCAAATATCTAAAGGGGATCACAGAGTACCAGAGGGGAGCATTTTTCACATGAAGGGAAACAGCAGAAGAAGAGGGCACAGCATGAGACTAAAAAGGGGAAACTTAGAGGGAACTTGGAGAAATTCTGCTTCACTGAAAGGGTGATGGAAAGATGGAACAGTCTCCCCCAGGAAGTAGGGTGGTGGCCACAGTTCAGGGATTCAAGAATTCATGGGATAGGTACATGGGAATGATCAAGCTAGGGTGAAGAGGAGCTTGTAGCATCTAGAGTACCTTAAGCATTAGAAAGAGGGATGGGGCAGACTAGATGGGCCATAATGCCCTTATCTGCTGATGGCATCTATGTATGTATGTATTTATGTATAATTTGTTGTCTTCTTTGAGAGAGGACTCAGCCAATACAAGAGACTTGATAACCTAGACAACTTCCTGCTTAAATATTGTGTTGACATCTTAGCTCCTCTCTTAAGCCATATATTTATCTCTCACTATCCAAACTTTCCCCTCAGCATGGAAGCATTATGTAGTTGTCTCCTTGCATAAAGGTGGGGACAAAACTTTGACAGAGAACTGTCATCCAGTTTCCTTGCTGCCTTTTATCTCCAAATTTATAGAAAACAATTGTTCTTTGTCAGATTTCTGACTAATTTTCAGTTGGGTTTTACACCAAATCACTCTACCCATACAGCACTGATTGATTTTCATTATTCTGTTTCCAGGGCTTTGGACAAGGGATATCTCATTGGTACAGTTTTTATTGACTTGTCTAATGTTTTGATGTGATCAGTCATCAAGTGCTTCTGGCTTGTCTGTATTCTCATGGTTTCTTGTTGAATGTAGTCACTTGGTTTTTCTTCTTATTTACATGGGAGAACTCAATCTGTTCTTTGGAATGGCTGTTTTTCTTCCCCTCTCCCTACTTCCACTGGTGTGCCTCAGGGATCTATACTTGGTCCTATTCCTTTTAATCTTTTTGTTGATCCCTTTTCCTCTGTAGTTGACCGCTGCTCAGTTCATCTTTATTCCGATGACATGGTTCTTTTCTATGCTCACAAGAATCCCTCTTCTCTTTCCTCAATTCTTCAGTGTGATCTAGATAAAATTGTGCTCTGATTTTCCAATAATCTTTTACTCTTTAATAGGAAAAAGACACAAATCATGCTGTTGGGGCCCGAGCCAGTCTGTTGTGCCCCCTGACTAATTCTTCCTTTTCTATTACTTTAAACAATTGCCCCCTTGAACTTGCAAGCTAATTCAAATACCTTAGTCTTACTTTCATTTCATTCCCAACCATCAAATCCCATATTAATAAAATAATTTTAAAAGTTTGTCAATGCCTAGGTTGTTTAAAATGTGCCAGGCATTGCCTGTCAGTTTTGGATTGTAAACATTTTGTTGTCAAGCCAACCTTCCCATACTAGATTACAGTGACACTATCTACAGTCATTGCTTCAGATCTTCTTCTAGTAAATATTGTTTATTATCAGTTTTTACGGTTCAGTCTAAAGTCCAAATGGGATGAACACCATTGTACTTCATCGCCTCAGTTAAACTGGTTGTCCCTTTCTTCCAGACATGTGGTTAGCCCTAAATTACAAAGCATTAATAAACAGATCCCAACTTATTTATCTGACAGACTCATTGATCCCACCTACAAATATAGCCTCAGGGATGTGTCTCAACATGGTCTTTCTCTGCCAAAGTTTTAAACCCACATTGGGAAAGAAGGTTTTTCATATGATGCTTCACTTTCTTGGAACAGATTCAGTTAAGAAATCCACCACCTCTCTGTATCTTCAAATACGATTTAAACAAGTTGTTGTTACGTGAACAATTTGTATGTACTTGCTATAATTGATGTTGCTTACGTATTTACTCTTTTATTTAACCTGCGACTTCAAATTGTTACTAGAGGACTATTTCACATGTACCTGTCATAATTAGTGTTGTTTATGTCAGCTTATGTATTCATTGTTTTTAATGACTTTGGATGTTCTGCAAATGAGACATGTTTCCCATAGAATCTATCCTGTAATTCACTCAACTTTTAAATAAAAATAAAAGGATAGGGGTAAAATAAAGGGGTTTAAAGTAAGCAAATATGTGGAAATAGGTGAAACACCCTATCTAGGGCAAGGATACAAGAAAAAGTCTAGAGTAAGCAAATGGGTGGGAATAGGTGAAACACCCTATCTAGGTTAAAGGTAGAAAAGGGGTCTAAAGTAAGCAAATAGATAGGAATATGAAATACACCCTTATCTAGGGAAGGAGTAAAAAAGGTTTAGTGTAAGCAAAACAAAGACAGGCAGGGTAATCAATAGATATGCCAAGAGTGGAGCAGTGCTGTGCCTGTAAGGCAGCAGTCTTCATGGAGACTTCCTGGAAGTTGTGGTGCTGCCCCATCTGCATGCACCTGTCTGGGCTGAGGGAGAAGGTTGCTTATCTCCAGGTTGAGTTGGTTGGAATTAGGGAGGCCTCCTTCCCCACATAGTGAGTAACAAGTCTACACTGCTGCCTCAAAGGTTGCCAAGGATGAGGAGCAGCTGGACTATGGTGGGCTCGGGAAGGGTGAAGGTGGTGGATCAGAGGCACCACCCCCCAATGGTATCACTACAAAATTTTTATGCTGCTTTGGTGGGGTGAGACTGCTGCATAGAGGCACCCTCAGTAGTGATCAGGGAGGATGTAGGGGTCCTCTGTGGTGGAGAATCCAAGGAGGGGGTTAGAGGACCCCAGATGAGTAGGAAGCAACTCCTGGAAGGGACTCCATCATGAGGGGAAGTAGATTTAGTGAGGGGAAGAGGAAGGTGAGGTGACTACCCAGCTCCATAGCTCAGAGGAATGGGAAGCAGATCCTGTGGATCACAAGGGCAGCAGGATGGGAGGGAGTGCTGGATGTCATTGTCCACCAAGGAACTAATCACCAGGATAGGGATGAGGCTAGGACAGTGCAGGAGGAGTTCAGGGAGTTGAGATAGGGTCTTAGGCAGGAAACATGCTCCATGATCTTTTCTGAGGTACTGCCTGTCTACAACAGGTGGGGAGAACAGGCTACTCTGTATTAGGAGCTTTAGCCAATGATTGAAGGAGTGGTGCAGAGGGGAAGGATTCTGCTACATTGGGGGATTGGGATCCCAAGTGAAGGGATAAAGGCCTTTACAGGGGAGATGATCTGCATTCATCTAGGAGTGAAGCCAATGTCCTCAGTGAGTGGTTTAAATGTTACATTGGCAAACATTTAAACTAGCCAAGGGGGGTGGCGGTAGGTAGCAGGGAAACATAAACAGTTCCCCCTGCAAGCTGAGGTGGTCAGTAGGGAGTACCCGAAGGCTGACAAATCCTCAAGAATACCTGATAATGAGAAAAACAAAATGGTAGAAATGAAGAGAAATGGGAAAGAGGGCAGCTGTGGTATGGAGAGGAAGCAAAAGGGAACGGGGTTGCTGACAAGCAGGGTAGTAGCAGAATCTGGAAGGCCATGTGCACAAATGCTCAGAATCTGGAAATAAAATCCCAAACCTTATGGCCATTGTGGCAGAGGTAGACCTGGACACTTTTGCAATTACCGAGTCATGGTGCAATGAGAACCACAACTGGAACACAGCCATACCAGGCTATACTTCGTACTGGAAGGACAAGGTGGATAAGAAAGGGGAAAAAGTGGCTTTTTGCATGGGGCAAAATATAAAAGCCGCAAAGATACAGGTAACAAAGGGAGGGTTGAAGGTACTGTGGGTCACCCAAGAGATGGGAAATGGAGCTGCTATTCACCCTGGTGTGAGTTACAGACCTCCAGTAAGGACCTGGTGGGGGCCATCCAAAAGATGGCAAATAAGGGGGAGGTGCTGCTGGTGGGGAACTTCAGTCTGTCAGATATAAAATGAAGCATCCAAGCTGCAGTTTCAGATAGGAGCAGGGACATCCTGGATTCCCTTCCCTTCATGGAGGTGTTCCTCAGGCATTTAGTAAAGGAGCCCACTCATGAGGAAGCAAAATTGGTCCTTGTACTCACTAATGGGGTCAGTGTTGCAGACATCAAAGTGGGTGGCCTTCTGGGGACCAGTGATCACCATATGGTGTGGTTCAATATAAGAACTGTGGCAGAAGCAAAGCACAGAAGTCAAGGGTCTTGGACTTCAGGAGGAGCAATTTTACAAAGATGGGGGAATGCCTTAGGGATGCCTTTTGCAGGGGAGAAGACTTGGTTTAGTGGTGAAACACTGGGCAAGATTAAAAGCAGGGATAGTGAAGACAACAAACCTCTACGTCAGGCAAGTAAGCAAAAACAAAAGGAAAAAATATCACTATGGCTCTCAAAAGAGGTGACTGGGAAGGTAAGGGCAAAAAAGTTAGCATTCAGAAGGTATAAGGAGACACAGAGGGAGGAGGATGAAGAGGTATGTCAGGAGAAGCAGAGGGAGGCAGGCAAAGCAGTCAAGAGCAAAGGTTGGAGCAGGGAGGAGGTTGGCAATTAACAGGCCAGTCAGCCTGACTTCAGTGGTGGGGAAATTACAGGAATCACTACTGAAGGAAAGGATTTTGGAATACCTTGAGTCCTGTGGATTACAAGCTCTGAGGCAGCATGGATTAACTGGGGGAAGGTTATGTCAAACAAACCTGATAGATTTCTTTGGCTGGGTGACAAGGGAACTGGATTAGGATGAGCAGTGGATGTGGCCTATCAAGATTTCAGTAAGGCTTTCAACACCATTCTACATAGGAGACTTGTGAACAAGCTGGGCAGCCTGGGACTGGGTACAAAGGTGGTAAACTGGGTAAGAAATAGGTTGGGGAATAGGAGACAGAGGGTGGTGGTAAAAGACTCTAAGGAAGGGAGAGTAACCAGTGGGGTGCCACAAGGATCAGTACTGAGACCAGTCCTCTTTAATGTCATTATTGGAGACATTGCAGAGGGGCTAGATGAGAAGGTACAGTGAAGCTCACCTGGAAGAGGCGCAGTACTGCAGAATTCTGCAGTAGAGTTGCTGCAGCAAACAATGCAGTTTGAATGGGAATTAATCTTTTTGTCATGCAGTAAACCTGTGATACTGTACTTCATCCTGGTGGGCTTCACTGTATGCCTTTTTGCAGACGACACTAAGATCTGCAATAAGATAGACACTCCAGGGGTGGTGGAAAAACATGAATAGTGATCTAAGAAAGCTAGAGGAGTGATCAAGAGTGTGGAAACTAAGTTTCAGTGTGAAGAAGTGCAAGATCATACAGTTGGGATGCAGAAACCTGGGGGCCGAGTACAAAATGGGGGGAGTGGTACTGGTGACCACTAAACAGGAAAAGGACCTGGGGGTATCTTATCTGATGAGCTAAAGGTGGCCAAACAGTATGACAGGGCAGTGGGGAGAGTCAGTGGGATGCTAGGGTGTATAGGGGGATGTATCACCAGCAGGAAGAGGGAAGTGGTGATTCCACTGTATAAATCACTGGTGAGCCCACACCTAGAGTACTGTGTTCAGTTCTGGAGACCACATTTCCGGAGGGACATAGACAGAATAGAGGCAATCCAGAGGAGGGCAATTAAAATGGTGCAGGATCTGCATCGTAAGCCTTATGAGGAGAGACTGAAGGATCTCAATATGTACACCCTGGAGTAAAGAAGGGAAAGGAAGAATATGATAGAGACTTTCAAATACCTCACAGGTATAAATAAAGTGTAAGGGGGAAGCTTATTTCCAAGAAAAGGATGCTTAAGAACAAGGGGTCATACTATGAGGTTGGAGGGGAGCAGGCTCAGGTGAGATGTAAGGAAGTATTTCTTCATAGAAAGAGTGGTGGATGCCTGGAACAGCCTCCCAGTGGAGTTGGTTGGAGCAAGAACTGCACTGGGATTCATGAAGGTATGGGATAGGCATAAGGGAACCTTAGCGGTAGGGGAAGGGGGAAAAGCTGGAGATCAAGTAGAGTCTGCAGTGTTACAGCAGGTGGAGAAAAAGGGCAGACTAGGTGGGCCAAGCAGTCCTTATCTGCCATAAATTTCTATGTTTCTCTGATGTAAATATGTATATCAATATAGTGAGAGAAAACTGACCGTTTCTATATTGATAGCACAATTACTACTGTTACATAATAACAATGTAATAACAACACAATTTCTTAACAATTGGACTCCAAGATTTCATTTTAAAAAAATTTTGTTTTTAGCCCCAACAGTTCCAGAGTTAGACTTTTCAAAATATATTTTGTTTAAAATGTGATAACGTTGCAACCATTAGAGATAGAGAAATAATTATTTTTTTAATTAAAGCTTGGAGTCACATAAATAGATATATCATTAATATATCACTACAGTGAACATATAACAATGTAAAAAACATAAAATGTTTCATATCAATATAAAAAAACATAGAATGGTTCACTGCATTTTTAAAGTCCTGTCATTTTTAACACATTATAGTGATATGTATATGCATGTAGCATTATAGGAGGACTGTATTAACTGTTCAAATGTTACAGCTTTCAAAAGGTAGTTTGAAGCTTTGTAAAAATATTTATATAAGATTATTTTTGGAAATAGCTGGAAGATATTAGTAGTTGTTCTGTCTAAGAATACACACATTATTTTCTAGTTTACGGTAGACATACCTATTGAACCAGTTACAGTTTGGGTTTGTTCGATTGAAATTACAAAAACACAACCCAGTCCCATAAATGGCAATGGCTAAAAACAAATGCATAGCTCCACCCCATTTTCCACCCCTGCCTGTATGAGTGTGGTCTCCTGGCACCTTTTTCAAGCTACCTACCCACCCACCCACCCCTCATTATGGCCTATCCAGACAGGAAATTGACGAGGAGGCTATGCTCTTTCTAGTCTCAGGGTTGTTGAGTATCAATGTAGTGGGGCCATCTATTAACTGTCTAGTGCTGCCCAGCCATGCCGCTTTCTGATGTAGCAGATCTGAACCGTGACTCCCAATGCCACCAACACTCTTACACATTCCTTGCCTTCCCTCCCCTCACTGCTGTTGTTCCTGACAGAGATGAAATTAGTGTCATGTGGCATGATGCCCACAGGACTGCTTGGACGTGTCATTTCTGGTATTGGCAGGCCATGCTCCTGACTTTCAAAATAGCTATTACTCTATCTACCCTCCACTAAGTCTAAAGAGAAGTTACTCTTTCTAGTGGAGGGCACCTTATTTCATGAAAGAGGATTCACTCCTAGAAATTGCACCTTTTACCTTAGATCTTAGTCTGTCCTGTGCATGTCTGCACATAGGGCAGTCCAGGATCTCCACTCCTCTCTGTCCAAGGCCTTATGAAGAGACTCATCCCATGTCAGCTCTATGATGTCAAGATTCTTTCTGACAATTTCCATCCAGTTCTTCCTTGGTCAGCTTATCTTCCTTTTTCAGAAACAGTACAGTGGATACCCACACTCAACACAGAAACTGTACACCTCAAACAAAAGGCAATTTACTAAAATCCTTAGGGAGCAAAATACTAATTTACAGGAAATTCAGTTCTCATCTGAAAAAAGGAGGCATTTCTTTATGCAAAGAGTAGTGGACATTTGTAATAGTTTACCTGACTCTTTGGTTAATAGTAAAACACTTTCCAGTTTCAAGAACCAATTTGATAAGTATTTGTACAAGGTTACAACTGCTGAGAAGCAGGGACAGGCTTGATTGGCTTATGCCTCCTCTTATCTATTTTTTTATGTTCTTATGTCCTGTGCAAGTGATGGTATATTACTGTCACTTTACAGGAGAGCTATAAGGTGAAACTGATGTCATCTAGAAAGGGACAGTTTGCTTCTGATATAGTGGATAGTGGATGCAGGGACTGTGACTTTCAGGACACATGCTTGCCAGAATAGGTTGAGATAGGTCTGGCAATAATCTGGGACATGCAACCACTACAGTCCTGGCTACACCCCTGTATGGCCTGGCCATGACATGGGAGGGGGAGTCTTAAATAAGAGAAGATAAATCAGTGCTATGATCTGGGACACAGGCATCAAGGCACCAGGAAGATGGCATGGGCCCATCCCAATCAGGATAAGCAGTCACAGGGCTGGATTCAAGCACCTAGAAGACCCCTTAACAACTTTAAAAGTACAGGAATTGAGGATATGGTGTGGGAAGTGAGAGGGTGCAGATGGAGGCTCATTTTTTGTTCTTTTCAGTTTTAACTGTTTATTTTATTTAGAAGAGATTCACCAGGAAAGCAACATGAACTGATAAAATAGCTTGTTTCCAGAAGTGTCCTTGGGGGCGGGTACATAGGAGAATGTGACAGACTTCAAACAAGAAAAAATATAATACAGACTCAAACATTCAAGTAAAAATAAAAACCTATTAGAAGGTAGTTAAGAAAGCAAATGCAGAGTACAAAATTAATAAGCAATCCAGGTAATAAATACCTGAACATAAGTTAACTCACAGACTCATGTAGCAGAGCAGCAATAGTTTTTGGCTGTAACATTAAACATTATACCAGGAGAATAAACCATTTATAGCACAATGGTGATCGACTGACAGAGAACACGGTTAGTATTTTGAGGGTGTATGGTGGCCTAGGCTGTAAGAGCTTAAGTTGGGAGGGACAATTGTTAAGCTCTAGCTGTATTACATATTATCTATAAAACTGCTGGGGGTGAAGGGGTGGGAAGGGGAAGTAGGTGGTTAGCCCAGTCCATCTCCCTCTCAGGGTGCAGAGAAACCTTCAAGGGGACAATGACACTGGAAAGAGAAGGTAGAGGAGAAACGGAAGAAGGAATAGAGAGGCAGTGAGGGGGAAGGGGCAATGGGCAGGGTTACTTAGGATAGTAAGGGATAGACGTGGGCAAGGTTAAGGAAGAATTGAAGGTAGATTGGGGGGATGGGGAGCCAGTGCCTTCACACCTTCAGGTAAGGTAAGGGGATGGGGAACTGGAAGAAGAAAGTAGAGTTGGACTATGGGAAGTGGGCTAGAAGAAAGGGGGAAGGGTGGGAGGAGTAACAAGATAAGGAAAAATAAAGGTAAGAATGTATGGGGTGGGGAGCTAGATCCTTCACCCCTTCAGGATGCAGAGAACCCTGCAAGGGGGTGGGGAGTTGGTCGAAGTCAGTGGAGTTGGACTTGGGGGAGAGAGAGAGAGGAGGAGGAAAGAGGTAAATGGAGGGAGAGAAGGAGGTTAAATTAACTTTTGGTGGGGAGGTGGGATGCGAGAGTGGTGGAGGGTGGGAAAGATATAGGGAAAAGAAGCAGTGGGGTTGCAGTTGCCGAGTAGGGCTTATATGGGGGAAGGTATGCAGGAGATCAGTTGCAGTTGCAGCATTGTGCTGTGTGCTTCCTAAGGAGGAATGCAAGGGAGTGGCAAGATTGGGCCAAGAGAAGTTTGAGGGGTAGAGAGTTCCAGGAGCTAGGGGAATTAGAAGGAGAAGGCATTGCAGCTAGATGTGGTGTACTGCGGTGGAAGGGTGAAAGTTCTGTGAGTTGAGGATCGAAGTGAATAGCTGGAGGTGGGGGGGGGGTTAACAAGAGGGAAGTTAGGTAAGATGGCAGAGTGCCAAGCCAGAACCTGCCTACTAGGTTGGCGGTATGGGACAAGCGCCTGGCTGAGAGGGATGGGAAGGAGAGTGAGGTGTAGAGAGAGCAGTGGTGGGTGCAGGGGGGAGGGAGACAGCCAAGGACAAAGTGGCAGAATGAATTGAAGAGAGTGTTATGGTGGTCTTAAGGGCAGAGTTGTAGACAATATCCCCAAATCAAAGATAGGGGGAATCATCGTTTGAACAGTTTCTCACCTAGCTTGCATGGGCAGGCAGCTATGGCATCTGTACAGGGCACCGAGCTTCAGGAGGAGTTTATTGTGCATGGCTTCAATGTGTACACCAAAGTCTAGATTTCTGTTTAGCCAAAGCCCAAGGTACATAAATGAGGGAACGTCATCCAGTTTGGCACCTGACAGGGTGTGAAAGTTAAGGGTGGATTCAGTTTTGGACAGTTTTTGTCTAGTACCAAAGGTCATAAAGACTATTTTTTTGACATTCAGAGATAGCTGGTTGGCACTAAACCAGCACTGGACATTGTTGAAGTCCAGCTGGAGCCTGTTAGTCACTTCAGCAGGGGAGCTCCCAGATGGGAATAAGACGGTGTCATCTGCATTCATGTGTATCTTGCAGATAAACATTCATTTATTTATTTAGTTTTTGTTGACCAGGTAAGAACACTAGGCAGATTCTGCCTATTTTCAGGCATGACCCGGGGGAGGGGGATACAGATGAATGCCAACTGACCTAGAACCAGATTAAGCTGTTGGTAGTATTTTAATGAAATACATCTGGAAGCTCATTTAGGAATATGTGAAATAGCATAGGTCCAAGTACTGAGCCTTGAGGCACACCAGTATTAACTGTGAGGGGGGGATTGCCAACTCTGGTAGATTGGGACAGGCCAGTGAGGTATGACTGGAACCAGTCAGTGACTATGTAGGAGAGTCCGGCCACTGTCAGCTTGTGTAGGAGAAGGGTGTGGGCAACAGTGTCAAAAGCTTTGGCCAGGTCAGAAAAGATGGCTGAGGTGATGCATCCCAGGTCCATTCCTGTGAGAACAGAATCAGTGAGCTGGGGCAGGGACATGGTAGTGGAGTATGTTTTCCAGAAGCCAGACAGGAAAGAGGTGAAGGAGGAAGAGGAGGAGTCAAGGAAATTGGAGAGTTGCTGCAGCATGAGGTGCTCTTGAACCTTAACCAAGATAGGTAGCAGGGATATAGGGTAGAAATTGCTTGGATTGGACAAATCGCCCCCTTTGGGAAGAGGGACCACAGTGGCAGACTTCCAAATCTTAGGTACAGATGCATGCATGAAGGAGAGGTTCAGGAGCTGGGTTAGGGATAGAGCAATAACGTAGGCGTAAAGGTAAAGAAGTTTTGAGTTGAGACCATCTGGGCTCTTACCTCTGTTTGGATTCAGGGCAAGCAGAACTGGCAGGGTGTCTTCAGGGAAGACTGGTTTAAAGGTGAAGTATGAGGTGGTTGTGGACTGAGAGAATGGTGGCACATTAGAGGGTGGGTGAGTTATAGGTGGAAGGGATGCAAGAATGGAGGAGGCACAGGTCCTAAAAATGTTACTGAATTTCATAGCCATGGAATGTGGGTCCTCAATTAATCATGAGCCATATTTTAGGACTGATGAAGGTGATTGTAAGGGTGGGGTAAACAATGAGTGGATAACCTTCCAGAATTTGGAGGGGTTGTTTACGTTATCATGAAAGGAATTGCTGAAATATTCAGCTTTTGCAAGATGAATGGCATGGGTATAGGCATTCCTGAGTGTACGATAGCACTGTAGATTATTGGGCATGCAAGACATTTTGTATGTGGCTAATGCTTCATCATGTACTCATTGACAAGTAATGAGTTCAGCAGAGATCAAGGGCAGGTGGTTGCCTTGGACCCTTGCATTTCATATTGGGTCATGGTGGTCCCAGACAGATAGGAATTGCATTGTAAAGTAAGACAAGGCTGTGTCAACTGAAGGGGTTGTGGTATGGGTGACCAGCCGAAATTGGGCACTTCTCAGTGAATGGCAGAGATGTCAAGGGACTGGAAGGAGTGGATTTTGAGTATGGTAGATGGGGACTTTGTACAGTGGATCTTTCGTACGCAGTAGATCATGTGATGGTCATTTAGGGAATTGGGGAGTGTCACAGACTTAATGACACGGTGGAGGTGGGAAGATAGGACCCAGTCAAGTAAAGTATGTTTACCAGTTTTAAGATTTAGGCACATAGGATCAACTATTAATTGCTTTAAGTTGAGAGAGGCTGTGTGAGTGCAGAGTTTTGATTGTCTGCTGGCAAGCCAGATTTATGTTGAAATCTCCAAGGAGGTACAGTTCCCCAGAGGTGACTAGGGATGTGATGGTGGACAGTAGTTTAGAGACAGAGGAGAGCTCAGAGACAGAGAGCTTGGGACAGCAGTAGACACCTCACACATAGATGGGGAGGGAAGAGGGTATGGATATTTTTATCAGTAGCACCTCACAGGCAGAGGGGGAGGAGGTAGATAGGCAGACAGAATATTTGATGGAGGAGGCAATATACATAGCGACACCCCTAGCCCTGGACTTGCGATCTTGGCAGATGATAGAGTACTCTGGGATGGAGATGTCTGTGTCTGGGATTTTAGTGCTGAGTCATGACTCAGATATAATGAGGATAGAGAGTTTTAGTTGCAAAACAAGTGGCTGCAGGAGGTCAGTTTTGGGGAGGAGACTTCTAATATTTAAGTGGGCTATACTTAAACCCTTAGGAAAATTTATTATAGAGATGGGGTGGGACCAGTGTTGAGTTCAACATCACCAGATGTGAAAAAGTAGGATTAATATTAGTGACCGAAATAGTAATTCTGACCAGTACTGTTAAATGCAGCCATAAGTGCAAGGGGCCTGCTTTTTACATTAAACATGCAAGCTGGACTGAACCTTTCAGCTTTTCCTCGATTTAATATGAAACTTTTAAGAAGTCCAAGCCTGAGATGTTCATACAGCTCTAATACTTAAGCTAGGCTTTTGTCTTCATGATGCATCACTCAGGAAACAACATGGGACACTGTGTGTATACGCTCTGCCATTCTCTAGCACATCGACTCTCATGCCTGTCCCATCTCTTCTCCCCATCCCCTCCTCCTTCTACTCCCTGCACTCAAGGGTCCCACAGATATTCTCTCTTTCCCAACCCCCATCCTCAGCTGGGAAGTCTGCAGTCTCATCCTCCCCTCCCACTGGTGCCACCTACTCTTTTCCATCAGTCTCTCCCCCTCCCTTTCCTCCATTGGATGCAGCTAAAACTCTTCCCCATCCTGCTCCTACCAACCCTCTTCCTGAGCCCTTCATTCATCCTCACCTGGACTCTGACCACCCTTTACCTCTCCCCCCCCCAAACCTCATTGAAGTTTATTAATCCTGTTTTGACTCCTACTTTTAGCACCAGCTCAGGATCCCTTCATTCTGGCACTATGCAGTTTGAGTTTGTCCAGTTTGCACAGATGATTTGTGTACTAATCCATTTATTCTCCGTATGAAACGTTTTGCCATTTTGTCTGTGCTGCATTGTACTTATGCTCTTTATATCATCCTCATGTAACCACATCACCTGACTGGCTATATTTTGTTTGTAATTGTGCTTCTCCCCATTCCATTCCCTCTTCCTCCCCAATTCACACCTGGAAATGAGCCTTGGTTCAGTGTGCCTCTCCTAGTTACCAATTTTAAACGCACAAATAAATAATTAAATGGACTCTGTGAGTCTTACGAAAAACTGAATTTCTCCTCTTGTACTGGTAAGGTAAGTGATGAGTCTGAATCCTCTCCAGAGATGTACTGTTGATCTGGACACCAAGTCAGAAGTCAAGGGCCAGTATTCACTATTCAGGTAGCTTGTAAATATATTTCCATGCATTCCAATTCCCCTATTTATTACAAAACAAGCTTCTGTGATTAAAATAATGTACAGTGATAGCAAAAGACATGGTCAGATATTTCCTGAAAATTCTGAGTTATCTCTAAAAAAATCATTGTCTGCTTGCCTGCAGTACCGTAGTAGGGCCCCAACAGACAATCTTATTCAAAAAAGTCCCAAAAACCTGGAAATATCTGACCATGTCTTTTGCTGCATCTGTATTGCAAAACAGCAGCAGCATGTCAGTGCTTCACACTGTGAAGGGGAGTCTGAGCCACAGTGCTAGCATGACCTCTCTTTCAGAAGGTGAATCCTCAGCAAAGCGTGACTGGAAGGGGTACCAGAAATACAAGTACAGTTGGAGGACAGGCATCAGCCTGGGTGAGGAAGCACGATGATCAAGTGATCATCTCCTTAAATCTAATAACTTTGTTGGCAGGTGACATGCTCCAGGAATATAATGCAGGGACTGGCCAGCACATAAGCAAAAGTTAAGGAGGGCACAAGTCATTAAATGGGATAGAGAGAGAGAGATCAGACACTGTACCAATAGGTTCCATTTCACACACCAACTACATGAGGTTCAAGTATGCACCAGAGATTGCAGAAAATTATATAAATCACAAAAAAGCCACATTTTAATAAAATAAACAAATGGGTCCAAAGTGCACTGTAAGGACCTTGGCAGGCCGGACTGGCTGGGTCACAGGCCACGGTGCTACACAAGGAGGACAGGACACCTTCAGATGAACTGTCAGACACCTTCCTACATGAAACATAATTATCAAAGCGCAGGATGCGGCCAGACAACACTTTAATTGGGCAGAGCTACAGCAGAGACACAAAGAGGGAAAGTGACACACATTTTTGATGGCTTTTATAACTGGGAGAGGTGGAGAGGTAGTAGAGATAGCATACAAACCAACAAGTCACTGTAAAATGGATTGCATTTCTTTTCGATCCATGGTGAAGATTGATTTGTCTGAGCAGCGGTATTGCATCGCAATGTGCAATGCAATGCAGACTATTTAATACACCACTTCCCTCTGTTCCTGTACTTTACAAGCCTCTTTTGAAGCTGCCCACTGTCTTCAATGAGACATCTTACTTCTTGCAGTGGCACTCCAAGTTACCACTAACCTCTCCTTGAAATTGAAGAAGTGCTTACTGGCCTCCTTCTTAAAACCAGCCCTCCCCCCCAACCCGGCTGTGACCCTTCTTGTTATGGTTGCCACTCAGCTTAAAGAGATCATCCTTATCAGGTCTAGAAATCAATTTTAAAAAGTGGTGTTCGACATGGAATACCATTACCAAAGATTAGGTATTCTGCCTTGAAGACTGGTATACAAACTCAATTTTGGTATACCATGCCATCACTGTTGTAAGAAGCATGCAGTTTTAAGTCTATTTGCAGAATTGCTGAATAAAACAACTTAAAAAGGATAGGCTTTGAGTGTCTGTCTGGGAAGAGTGGGGGAAAAAACAAAATCACACATGCAATGATCACTACACATAACACTGTTATCTCGCCCCAGCAGTGTTTTGCATGATTGTTAGAGCGGGTGCCAGAACATTGTACATGCCTGTGTTCTACTCCTTCCAACAACCCCAGTCCCCAAATCATAAACCCAGAGAGGCTTTTCAGTTTCAAAAACTATATATTTTGTTACCAACATTTAATGACATCAACTCCGATGTCTTTGGCTATAAGGTAAAGGAGTCCAGCTCAGCACCGCATCATTTCACCAGCTTGGAGTGGCTCCACACTCCACACCATGGAGGTTCACCATGGAGTCGCATCATTCAGGTCAAATGATGTGGTGCTGCTCCCCTCCTTTATCTTATAGCCGAAGATATCGGAGTTGCTGTTATTAAATGTTGGCAACAAATGTATAGTATTTGAGGCTGAAAGTTTTGAAAGAGTGACACCGGGTAAGATGCTACAAAGCATCTAACCCCGAGGGTGTGTGTAAACTTCTCATTACTCACCCCAGGGGTCAAAATTAGCACCAGCCAATGAGCCAAATGCTGGTAGATCATTTAACTAGTCCTGCAGGCTTGTACTGGACAAGGTTACATTACAGTAGGGGAAGGGAACATTGTTTAACCAGGAGTAGCACACTAAGCTGAAGCTTGTTTCCAGATGCAAACTGAGAGCACAAGGAAGTTAAGTGACTTACTCAGGACCACACAGTATGTACCTAGGCAGCTATGGGATTCAAACCCAGGTCTCCAGATCTCTAGCTCAGAGCCTTAACCCCCTGTGCTATACTTCCCCCAATAAGCACACCAGCTGAGTCAGTGGAAAAGTCTGTGGGGCTAGTGGATTTTCCCAGTCAGTAGCCCTGCTGGCTAGAGGCTGCAAAACTTAATTTTAACCTCTGACACCCCGACCCATACTTTGTTCTATATATAAAAATATCTCTAAGTGCATTCTATGCTTACTGAAGTAATGTTTTGCATGATTAGTTAAGTACCACAAATAAAAGACTTGACCTTGATGTGGCAAAAAAAATTGCATCCATGTTAGACATCTCTTCTCATTTTAACCAAAGTTGCAGAATGTAATAAAAACTAACCGGCAGCAGGAGAATATAAATGTGTGCATTGCAAGCAGGATAAAATGCAGAACTCCGAAGACCTGAGCTATTATACTGTTACACACATTGCAACAGAGCTTCTTGGACAGTGGGCCTGATAACATAGGATTGCAACTAAGACAAGAATACAGCTTAAAAATGTAAGAATTCTGATTTCTAATTGTGTGGGCACTCAACCCCATTTCTAAATCTGCATATCAAGAGTTATGCTGCTATTTTGCTAATGGAGGAGACAATACAGGGAATGGCATGACTGGATGCAGAATGCATCACATATTTGCTTGAAGCATGTACTCGGTATCCATGAATCTGGGCACTTCCTCCCTTTCTCTAGATATATAGATCTCCTCCCCCACCGCAGACCCATCAGTATACATGAATCTGGGCACTTCCTCCCTCTGTCTCTCTTTAGATAAATACATCTCCTCCCCCGCCACAGACCCACCTGATCCTTCCTCTCAGTACTGTTTTAATAACAACCTTCACACCCTTTTGACATTTATTTTCTCACCCCTGTACTTCCTGTATCCTTTTGTCTAGCTCCCCCCTTCATCCAGATCACCAAAAGTGGCCCCTCTCCTCCCATCACTATTTTCTGACAAACATGTCCATTGATCACCTGCTGGACCCAGCTGCTAAAGGATGTGTGCTGGTGCTCAACAGAGAAGAGAGGTCAACATAACATATTTTCTTGGCACTGACTCACATGCATGTAAAGGTCTTACTGCCTGACCCAGAAGTCATATGCTCATAATGCCCCGCCTGAATATTGGATCCTAATTGAGCTGATACTCCTTTACAATGGTGTCGCATTTAGAATGCGTACGTAATGAACCCAATTTGCAGTTGACAGTACAATTACATATGTGTTAAAGAAATTGTACACTCATGTGACATCTAAAATAAAATGAGTCCGTGGTCATAAATATAGACCCTGCCTTGGGGACTCAGACTGTGGACATTATATGTACCAAGTTCATTACTCCTACCTCTCAGCTATACTGCCAGCCCTGATTTAATATACTGCACAGTTGGGTCCCAAGTACAAAACAAGCATTAAAATCAATCAATCAATCAAGCAATCAATCAATTAAAATCAATCAATCAACCAATTCTGTATTTTACCAGGCAGAACACTATTGAGGTAAATGAGTTTACCTCAATGGTATTCTGCCTGGCAAAATAAAGAATTGACTGATTGATTTTAATTGATTGATTGGTTGATTGATTTTAATGCTTGTCTTGTCCTTGGGACCCAACTGTGCAGTATACGGTATTAAATCAGGGCTGGCAGTATAGCTGAGAAGTTGGAGTAATGAGCTAAGAGTGAGCTTGGTACATACAGAAAACCTGGGTTTTATTCCCACAACCTCCACTTGCATACTGTGTGACTGACATGTCGACTTGGGCTCCTGTACCAAAACCTCTGTGCCAGTTGATCATCCTTCAGATAATGCCCGAGCCCCTGCACCCCCCCCCCACCACCACTGATGCATTTTATTTAGTATTTTGATATAATGTGACCATTTTCTTTTTCTATAAGGCATGAATTGGGATGGGGAAAGCTAAAACAAAACTGCTATATCCTTTAGCAAAAATACAGTTTATCTGCCTAGGGTAGCCCAGCTGACATGTAACACCTTGATTCCTGCCCATTTTTGTAGCTGGGTGGACTGACATGCTGGATTCTGGAAAATTTCAATGACTTGTTGCTCATGCCAGCACACACAGATTATAATTACATTTAAACCAAGTCCCATCATTGGTGCTGTAACATAAAGCTGCCCATACACACTGCCTTTGCAAAGTACTTGATCTATTCACCTGACACTTTCATAATACACACCCACAGAGCAGGAGAATTAACAGTAGATTCCACAGGCAGCCTACCAGTAAATTGTGATGATCTAGGAAACAAAATTCAGCAAAATACGATGCGCAAATGATGATCAAGGCAAAGAAGTTTGAATAATAAACACCAGTGTGTTTCTTTACTTATTGCCACAAAAAAAGCAGTTTCCAGGT
The DNA here is from genome assembly GCA_016271365.2 of Neoceratodus forsteri. Lineage (NCBI taxonomy): Eukaryota > Metazoa > Chordata > Ceratodontiformes > Ceratodontidae > Neoceratodus > Neoceratodus forsteri. Next base: position 393,312,980 of record CM028135.1, on the reverse strand, counting down.
AATCAGTAACCCCAGTGTCTCGACTCCTATGAGTCTTCAAACTACTTTGCCTTGATCTTCATTTGTGCACCGTATTTTGCTGAGTTTTGTTACTTATGTGGAGATTAGCCATCTCCTATATGGAGCAGCATCAGCCGTATTTTGCAGGCGTGTGTTGTAATAGTGTCTATAGATGATCTAGGAAACCCTGCCTGCCTGGTCCCACAGCTCACATGGCATTCCCTGACCGACCCCCAGGCCCAGCCCCATTGGCTCTTCAGTCCTGACTGCTGCCTGCCAGCAGTGATCTTTCCTCCTTCCACCAGGCCTCAATGCATAGTTATCATCTCCAAGTTGGACTACTGGACTAATTCCCACCAAGCCACCATCCCCTTCCCCGATCATGGAGGTCAAACACCAGGAGGAAGATACAGTAGAGGGTGAGGTCTGGGGCATAATGAATACTATATTAAAATTAATTTACATTCACTGTCATGGAGTCAAGTAGGACTGGACCACAGCCCACGCTGGTGGCATTTTTTCCCCCCATTTCGTATGATTACTCCCTCCAGGCCGGCCCGTTCCATAGCACCCAGCTAGTACCATTTTGACTCCTGGCCGACCTATGTGGTCCCATCATATCACCACCATGAGCAGACAATCATCATCAGAACTGGAAAAGCCTTTAAGGCAAGGTCATCAGAGGAATAAAATAAATACACATTTCAAAATAAATTAATTCACTTTACCTACATCAGGGTAGGCACGCACAGACTCAGCACACTCCAGTCCTCCTCATTGAGTGATGGTCTTGTTTTAAGAATGTCAGCAGCTCAGTGTACCTTTGGACACACTCCCTGACCCACCCACCCACATACTCAATGAAAAATTATTTAATATTTGCCGACTTCGATAGATGGTTGACTGGTGCAGCCACGACCCCGCCAATAATAACTAGCACTAAGCAGTGATCACAGAAGGAAACCGTGGCCAACACACATTCTCTGACTCCAGGTGCAGAAGGCGGTGTAGTGATAATGAGCACAAACACTCGACCTGGACCTTCTCTCTCCATCTCTGCTTGAAAAATAATGCTTGGCACCAATCGAAATAACACCTTCTCCTTCTCCCCACTTCACAGCCAGAGCAGATCACATCCAAATCCGGGCATGATGGTACAGTGAGCAGCATACTCAGCTAGCACCCCCACCCCCACAGTTGATGTTATTGGCTGCATCGTGGCTGGGGCGGGGAATAGAAGTGAGTGAATAGTTTATTGGCTCAGTAACGCATTGGTGGGCATTGGGCCTTTGATCTATTTTTGGACTTCCATTCCAGCCCTGACGTCTGTGACAGTCCCCCCTTTAAAAAAAAAAGAACTTGAGTCTGGCAATCATGGCAATGGCAACTGGTGATAAGCATAGGGAAAAAAAAGCAAGACAGCACACACAGGCCACATGCTGAAAGGCCAGGGACAGGCCAGGATGCAAATAGCATCCCAAGCACCCCTGCCAGTCCACCCCGGGACCTTGGCAGAGCAGACAGTGTCAATGCCAGAGGTTTTGTTTAAAAAAGGAGTCAACTTAAGCCAGAGAGTTTACAGTCAGACACGCAGATACTTTTAACTGCAGGAAAAAGCAAAATATTTTACTCTGAAAATAATTACACCCTAAACACTCCTGGATTTGCACCAAAGTTAAACCATACATAGATTTGAGGGTGTATCATCTTGGCATCTGGGGAAGTTTCAGAGAAGCAGCCAAGGGAGGTGCTTGAGGCCAAGGCTTGGGTTTCAGATAGAGTCTTGAGACAGCTTCTTTGTGAAGCTAAGTAAATGGAAGCAGCTGTGTTTATCAGCAAGGATGCCACCTTCATATTAAAGTGTTTACAAAGTAAGATGTGCTCATTTTAAAATAATTTTCTTTCAGAGATTAATGGGTGGGGAAACGTGTCAAACTTGTATACAGAGACATGGGGAACTTCAGTGAGGAACAGCATAGGGTTCCCTGGGGCCAATGTGTGCATAACAAATTTAGCAGAAAGAGCAAAAGGTCAGTTTTTCAGCCACCTATGTGTGAAAGTGCTTAGAAGGACTTCTGAATATGTTTTAATGTGTTACACACTTCACTATTTTTGTCATTTGTTTAAGGGGGAAAAGGGTGCAGAACCCAAAAAGCAGTTTGGCAGGAGCTTCAAACCGAACATTTCAATGTGGATTGTGCTTCTGCAGGATTCCAAAGGAGAATGGAACTTGACTGGCATGGGGAGGGAGAAGAATTTCAGCATCTCACAGGCCAGACAGTAATTAATTCAAAACTTTGGTAAGAGGTTTAAACAGTCAGCTGTAACTACTACTGTGGCATTATGAATTATTAATTCATGATGGGAATGAATTGGTATGAAAGAGGATGGTTCACCAGCTTCTGTAGTGGACAGTTTTGTTTTTTGCAGGTGTACTTTGCTGCACAGTGTGTGTATCCTTTAGGTGCTGTGTATGTATGGGGGGTGATGGGTGCCAGTAGGGTGTGGGGTGGAGGGGGGGTTACTAATTGAATCAGACCAGTGCAAGTGGAGGTTGGGGGTGGGTCTGTTGAGGTTTTTATGGTTGGAAACTGAGTGAAGGAGGGGTTTCATATAGCACTGCCTATAAATAACATGTACTATGTATGAAATGCAGGAGAATGGGGGCTACCTGATGGGGGAGGGACCACCTCAAGCCAGGGATAATTATTAATATGTGAATCATTGATCTGGTGAAGGAGGGGGCACTAGGTGCTTGGAATAATTATTGAAAAGTGAATCAGGGACTGGGAGGGAAGCAGGATTACTGGATGAAAGGGATACATATAAAACAAGGTTTGGGGAATATTTGAGGGAAGGGAGACCTCTAGATACATAACAGTACAATTCTCAGGTCAGGTAATTTGAGACAGATAATGGGTAAAGGAATTCCTTTGAAGGTTAGTGGGAGAGACAGATGCACAAAAAAAGTGTAGAACGCACTTTGCAATATTTATTTTATAGAATAAAAAAAATAATAAACATACAGAAAGGAAATAGGTGATTATTCCTTCAGTTCTGCAAAAATAGTGCACAGTTCTCTCAATGCTCAACTTCCAGGCTTAGTTCCAGCCAAATAGATTCTTAGCACATAAAAACTTACATGTACTATATGATGCTTCCTCCATGACAGTCAAGTCTCTACTGATTGACTCATCTGTTTTGTATCTCAGGAGGTAGGCTGTTATACTGTACCTGCCTTCTGATGATGTCAGCACCATGTGAGCTGTCTGATTCACAATTCTCTACGTAAACACAGGCAGGCTGACTCATCCTATATAAACACAGACAGGCTGACTCATCTGACATGAGGTCATGATATTTGTTTAGAAAATAGGGTATAGCACGTTTACACACCTACATTATTACATTATCTCTCTTAATTTTCCTTAAAATCAATGTTACCCTCTAAATTAGCACATGCCCCCCCATTCAAATGACATCACATTTTATGGTAACATTATAAAATAACTGGCTTTTCATCTGACCAAGTGGTTGGCTCTTAAGTTTTATGACAGCTACAGTACCTCTGTGGCTAGCTGCCCCTTTTATCTTCATTCCCCACTGACTCAGAAGATGAAATAAAACAATAAAAAAAAAACAATGTTGTTGGTCCTTCAGTCATCAGATAGGGCCTCCCTATCACACTTCCAGGCTGGAAACAGGCATGAAAAGGGCAGCCTGTGTGGCCCTTCATGGAGCTTACAGTAGAATAGGAGCACATGACACCAGGCTTACAACTAATTGGTCAGTGGTGTCTAAAGGGCTGTGTTCCATCTGCTGTAAGCCTGTGTGGTGCAAAATCGAGCTGGTAGCTGTCTGTTAAGCAGCTCTGTGGGTGCTTGGTGTGCAGCACAAATCGCATGCAAAAAGAGGTAGTATAGCACAGTGGTTTAAGGCTCTGAGCTGCAAATCTGGTGACATCCAACAGATCAGACCTGGGTTTGAATCCCACAGCTTCCACTTACATACTGTGTGACCCTGAGCAAGCCACTTAACTTCCCTGTGCTCCCAGGATGCACTTGTAAAATAGCGTTCAGCATAGTGTGCTACTCCTGGTTAAACAACTAAATAAAAAAAAGAGTCAACTTTTCTTTCTTTTTTCTTGAAAAGTTGAATCGCTCAACAAATCTACACTAGCACTGGTGTTCTTCCCAACTCTATTAGCAATCAAGTGTTGTTTACTATCTTTGGTCAGCAAAAGGTCTGAAAAGAGAACCAAGGTACATCTCCTCCAGACAAATGAAAAAACTGAACACTGAGGACTTTGCTAGAGCAGTATCAGCCACAGACTGGTCCTTCACCAGTAACATTGAAAGTACTATATTTATGATGCTTTAGACTCCTTTAGTAGAACCTTTCTTAGCCTTTGTAACTCTCATCCCACTCAAAAGGCTCAGAGTCAAAAACTAAAGAAATGACTGAATTGTTACCAACATGTTAAACCTTATGCAGAAGATGAACAGGGCATGGTCCACTTATAGAAAATTTAAACTCCTTAATCACCTGCAACAATATAAATTACTTCACAAGCAGTATAAAACAGCTGTCTGCACAGCCAGAGTTAAATTCCTTAGAGACAATCAACTCAGTAGTTGGGGCAGTTCTAACTCTACCTAGAAAACCATAGACCATTTGCTAGGTAGGGGAGTAAAAGGAAGAACAAGTTACCCTCATCTAGGATGGAAGACTTATAAATAAGTCCAGAGAGGTTGCCAACCTATTCAATTCTCACTTTGGTGACCTGGACAAATATAAGCCTTTAGTTCCTCAATCCAGTGAGCACTGTTTAGGAGTTACCCACTGCCCCCCCCAACCTCTCCACTTCAGCCTCAAACTGCCCAAAGTTTGACTTTCATTTACTCTCACCCAAGCAGGTGAATGACTACCTTAAAAAGAAATCCCAGGCCCAGTCTTGGCTCAGATGCCATTGACTACCGAATCCTTAAACTGGTAGGTAAACACATCACTCTCCCCTTTACCAATATTCTCAACCACTCTGTATGTACAGGTGTTTTCCCCAGCAAATGGAAAACTGACCCAATAAAATGCCTCTACAACTTCAGGCCTATCTCTCTACTCACTCCCCTCTCCAAAATTATGGGAAAAATTGTTCTCAGTCAAACTACTGAATATTTGGAGAGCCTATAACGTACTCACAGAGTCTCAGCATGGCTTTGACTCTGTGAGTAAGTGTGAATACAGAGACAACACTGGTGAAATTCATTAACTTTATTATGGTTGAGAATATTGGTAAGGGTCCCACAGGATTCAGTGCTGGGGCCAGTACTGTTTGACATCTTCATAGCCGGTATAGTGGTTGGGGTAAAGAGCAGAATCAGCCTATTCGCTGATGACACCAAGATAGGTGCAGTGGCAGATGGGATGGAGGGAGGAAAAGATCTCCAGGAAGATTTAATAAGGCTTGGGAAGTGGTCAGACACTTGGCAGCTGGGTTTCAATGCTAAGAAGTGCAAGGTCATTCACTTCAGAGCCAGGAATCCAGGGTACAGTTACCACCTGGGAGAAGTACAGCTATCTGTCTCTGAGGAGGAAAGGAATTTGGGGGGTAATGGTCACAAGGACAAGGAAAGGAACCATCTCAAATGAAAATCAATTTATAGACATCAGTATCCAGCACAGCTTAGACCAGTTAGTTACAAAACCTATGTGGGGAACAATATACTTGATTTAATACTCACTAATATTGACGATGAAATGATACAGTAGGACCAAAATTATCACCACCACTAAGGGACAGTGACCACCAAACAGTGGAACTAATATACAGTATAAGTCAGTTAATAGAGCAGTTAAGGGCAAAACCAGAATTAAGGATTTTTTCAAAACAGACTATTCTAAAATGAAGGAATTTTTGACATCATGGCACTGGGAAGAAGATCTAAAGAATCTTGATTTAAAAACTGTTTGGAATAAAATCCAAAACAAACTAAATTACTGTATAGACAAATGCATTCTATAAATATGTAAGTATAAAAACAATCGTATACTCCCTCCTTGGTGGAACAATAACATTAAAAAGCAAATCAGGAGAAAAAAGAGACTATATTTGAAATACAAAAAAAACTCCCATCAGATAGCAATAAAATTAAACTTAACAATCTGTCAAAAAGATCAAAAAATGATTAGGACTTCAGAAAGAAATTTGGAAACCAAACTGGCCACAAAAGTAAAAGACAATTTTATAATTACGTGGGATTGCTTAGAGGTAATCAGAAGGGGGTTGGTCCAATTCAGACACCAAAATGGATTATAACTAATGAAATAGATATAGCGACTGAATTGAACAAATACTTCTTAAGTGTTTATGAACCAAAAGAAAAAAATTTAATTATTAATACAACAAATTTAGATATTGTCTCTCCCATTACTAATAAAGAAGTCCAATAAATCATTAAATCCCTTAAACCTAGTAGTTCAGCTGGGCCAGAAGGTATTATGCCCAGATTCCTACAGGAACTCAAAAAGGAACTAGTAGGACCCCTGACACACTTATTTAATTCATCCCTTAGAGAAGGTAAAACCTTGCTAAAATGGAAACAGGTGCTGATTACACCAGTACACAAAAGTAGCTCGAGATCTGATATAACCAACTATAGACCCATAAGTCTTATCTTGGTCATTGGAAAGGTTTTGGAGACAATCCTACAACAACGTATTTTAGAGCATATAAACCAAAATCAACTCACTGACATAACTCAGCATAGATTTATTCCTGGCAGGTCATGCCTCACTAATTTAATGTCTTTCTTTGGGCAGACTAGGTGGGCCAAGCGGTCCTTATCTGCCATCAATTCTATGTTTCTATGTTCGATAAGTGCAGCCTTGGACAAAGGGATTCCAGTAGATATAATTTTTCTGGACTTTGCAAAGGTGTTTGACAAGGTGTCACATAAAATCTTAATTAAACAGCTTTGTAAAATCAAGTTACAGCCTAATATAATAAACTGGATAACATCTTGGTTGGAAAATAGGAAACAAAGGGTAACTATTAAAGGATATCAGTCTGATTGGGGAGATGTCACAAGTGGAATACCACAGGACTCAGTCTTGGCTTCTACTTTATTTACAGTAACATAATGTTATCAACACTATAAACATCTGGGAATGCATGGCTCAGCAAATATGCAGATGACTGCAAACTAGGTGGTCTTGTTCAAACACAAACAGATGGAATACAGCTACAAGATAACTTAGGTAAACTGTCAGAATGGGCAAAACATAATAAAATGACTTTCAATATAAAAAAATGCAAGGTGATGCATCTTGGACTTAAAAATATTAAAATAACATATAAACTGGACAACCATATACTAGAAAGTACCTCTGAAGAAAGAGACTTGGGAATACTAATTACTGATAATTTTTCGTTTGATGAACACACTAAAGTTACTGTCAAAAGTGCCAAAAATTCTAGGCTGTATCCTAACATCAAAAGCAAAGCACCAGAGGTGATTCTACCACTGTATACCAGTCTGGTTCAACTGCATCTGAAATATTTTTCACAGTTTTGTGTGTTAACAACTATAACAGGCAAAAAGCTAAAAGTATAGTAAGTCTGAAGTATAGTAACAAAGAAAATTAAAGATTTGCAACTCCACAGCTATGATGACAGACTGAAGCACTTAGGGCTATATTCTACAGAATATAGGCAAACTACAGGAGGCTTATGCTTAACCTTTAAGGCAATCAAAGATCAAAGTCTCATGGAAACAATTGGATTAGTGAGGCTAAATGAACTGAATACAACAAGATCCCATAGCCACAAATTAATAGGAGAAACCAACCTATCTAAAAAAACACTGTAATTATTTCACACAAAGGATTATTACTATTTGTAACATGGCATGAAAAACAGAAGTGAAATAAACCACCGAGATAGGTGGAAATACAACACGTGGTACAGCACAAACCATGGTTTAATACCATGGTAGATCATAGTTGGGAGCGGGGACACGCAAAAACAGTTGGACAACGGTTCCAAAGCTCGAGGAGCCGAACGGCGGTGCTGCAGACTAGTAGACTGGAGAAAACAAAACGCTGTCCTGGGTCGCCCTCTAGTGGGAAGCGGCAACGACTGGCAGAGCAGGTACACCCTGGTAGAGAAAGTAAGTAAAGAGCAGTAGGATAAGGGGCTGCAGTGAGAGAAATTTGTGTAGGATATATGAGAGAGAGAGCAGTCTGTGTTAGTGGAGCAGGCAGCAAAACCGAGACAATCACAGCAGTAGTCTAAAGACGAGGAGCACCAGTTGTGTTCTAAGTTGCGAAGCAGTGTTACTTGTATCGGAAGGCCCATGAGGTAGCTCGCCTCCTCCATCGATTGGAACATGTAAATGGCCAGAAATACCCACAGTGCAGCAGCAAAGATTAGTAAAATCTGTCACAATAATGTCTGTCACAATAATGCTGAAACGAACACGGAAACACAGTCAGAGACAGAGGCGGGCACACTGAGGAATGTGAGTTTCCGCGCTCGATATGTAACACAGGTTTAGTATTGGGGCAGCAAACCATATCAGTATATTAATAGATACTAAATTGTGAACGTGGATGCGCACGTTGAGAAGTGACTAGAACGTTATAGAGACAGTAGTGAGAGGCACAAAAGTGGTATTTTGAGAAGTCTTTGTGATTCATAATGTTATTCTGTAATACTAATCATAAAGACTAACCTACTGCAGTGCTTGCCATATTACAAGCGGATTAACCCACGAGAAAGCATGGGTCTACTGTGGAATTAATCCATGGTTGGTTGGTTGGACCCACTCGGCCTTCGGCCTCGTGGTCCAACCCCCCCCCAACCATGGATTAATTCCACAGTAGACCCATGCTTTCTCGTGGGTTAATCCTTACTTGGAACACACTTCCTAGGCACATAATAGACAGCAATAGTTTTGCTACCTTCAAGCATAGGTTAGATCATTATAGGGAGTTAGTAAATATATGTTCCACCTTTAAAGACAACAAAGTGGCGAGTTCACTTAAAGGCAAATTGTCTTCTAGAACTCGTACTCAGCTATGAACCTTGAACCTATAAACTTATAAACCACTCTTCTCAATGTAGGAAAGCAGCGGAAAAAGCCAATATAATGCTGGAGTACATTGCTAGAGGAATCACCTCTAGAAGGGAGGAAGTCATTCTGTCTCTGTACAGATCACTGGGAGGACACACTTGGAGTAATGTGTGCAGTTCTGGAACCCATACTAAAAGAAGGACATCAGGCTATTGGAGGGGGTCCAGCAGAGGGTGACAAAGATGATCTGAGGAATGGAAGGGAAATCTTAAGAGGATAGGTTGAGGGACCTCAACAAGTACTCAGTAGAGGAGAGAAGGGAAAGGGGTGATATGATCAAAACCTTCAAGTACTTAAAGGGCATTAACAGGGACTTATTTTCTACTAACATCTTTCAGCCATTCCCTTGTTTTCCCTAAAGTCTGTTTGTATCTATACACACTTCTTTTCCATTTTCATCATATGTCTCCATCTCTGTTTCCCTTCCCCACATTTGTCATCTGTCAGCTTTCTTACTAGGCCCTATTAATTAGACCCCACCTGAGGACTTCTTTAGCTCATTCACTCCTTTTATGCCATGGCTTTCCCATCATCACCTTTTTGTTTCACAGATTCTCTCTTAATCTGGCCATTTATCACTTCTTTTTCCCTGAGCATTCTCCTTTTTTCTTTCCCCACGTATTCCCTTATTTTAGCTCCCCTCTACACTAACTTAGTTTTTTTCTCTTTTAGATATTTCCTGAAGAAGACCGAAGGCTGAAACATAGATTTTTAACTCTGTTTTCAGCATGCATTTAATATAACCATTTTGTTTTGCTTAACAGGATTAGCACAAAGGGCATGTTTCAATTAAAGGGAGAAGGGATTACTAGGGGCACAGCTTGAAGTTGGGAGGGAAGATTCATAAGAGAAACGAGGAGGCACTACTTCACGGAGAGAGTGGTAGTGGGATGGAAGATGCTTCCTGAAGAAGTGATATCTCTTAAAACAGTGGCAAGCTTTAAAAGGGGGTTGGATAGGGTCAGGGGCAATGTATTAGTTGGTGGGAAGTTGAGAAGGGGGAAGGCAGCAAGGGGTGGGGGGGTGGCAGCATGAGTCTAACCTCTGTGCTGCACAATCGCGCAGACATGATAGACCATTTGGCCCACATCTGCTGGCATTTTTGTATGTTCGTATTAGCAAGGACAATGATGAAGGCTTCTATACCAGCTCAGTTATCATAGACCTCACCAAGGACTTCAGTTTATTAGACCACCAGATATTTCTTAACACACTATTCCACCTAAAATTTTCTGAGGAGGTACGGAATTGGTTTGGGAAGTATCTTAGTGGAAGATCCCACAAAAACAATGATTGAGGAACTATGCTCTGATTCTTGTCCCATTAAATATGAGGTACCCCAGGGTTCCATCTTAGGCCCCTTCTTTTCTCACTTGCCATTAATTTCTTTCCTAAAATCTGCAGCCTCACTGAGATAATCCTCTATGTTGACAACACAGTACTCGTCTATAAAGACAAGAGTCCCTCAGCCCTCCCAAGCAAACTCCAGCAAAACTTTAGCAGTCTACACCCCTGGTTCTACTCCCATGGACTGATCCTCAATGCCAAAAAAACTAAGTCCATTTTATTCTCAGGTGTCTGAAAGACCTCCAGTTTTGACTTCACTTTAACAGACAACAATGGTAACCCTATTGAAAGAGTCACTGAATTTAAATATCTGGGTGTTTACCTTGATCCCCCCGTCCTACCAGTACCACATCAGTCAACTCATCAAAAAGGTACATCAGTGGCTTGACATGCTCTATTGTGTGAATCAATTCTTCATTCCTCAAACAAGGGCTCTGGTAGCCAACAGCTTCTTGCTACCGCTAATTGATTATGGGTTCACTGTATATTCCCCTTTACCTCCCAATAAGATCTCAAAAGGTTAAGAGCAACCTATCACAACATTATCAGGTTTGTCACTGGCTTCCCTAGATGCATCCTTCACTGCAACTTTTACAGGACAGCTAACTGGTTATCATTTGAGGACTGAATAAACAGTAAAATCCTGATTATTTTCTATAGGGTCCTTCATGGCCAGCTACTTAATAGCATTGTCTCCATTTTCCAGAGGCCCAACAATGCTTAAACCACTAGACTCACCTCCGATCACTCCTTTACAGTTCCTTTCTGACACACATCCCAAGGCCAGCATTCTCTCACTCTCAGGGGTGCAAAGGTTTTCAACAGCCACCCCTATTCTCTGGTCCAATAACCTTCCCTTGGACTATTTAAACTCAAGCTTAAAGAATACCTCCTGGACACTTCAGTTTGCAAATGTACTTAATAATGTTGTTTTACCCATGACTGTGTACTTGTAACCCTTGACCTTGATATTCCTAGTTTTGTAAGCTCAAACTATATCCCCTGGACACGTCAGTTTGTGATTGCACTTAATGTTGTTTTACCCATGACTGTGTACTTGTGACACAGACCTTGATATTATCAGTTTTTTTTATTTTGTTACTCCCTTAATAAATGCCTGTATAACTCCTGTCCCTGCTTAGTACTCCTTGTTGTGTTGTCACTGGATGCCTGTGAAAACAGGCAGTTTTGCTCACATGCCTATCCAGTATAAACAAATAAAAATGAAAGAAACACTACAGAAAGGAGCAAAGGGAGAAATAGTGCAGGAGGGTACCGAAATGATCCTAGCCAGGGGGAAGGGGATCAGCCTCAGTCAAGAAGGGTTTGCTGGGGAGAGAACAGAGAAGGAGCAAGGGGTGGGGGAAAAGACAGACAAAAATAGAAGGAAACCGGTTTGAAATTAAGTATTGCACTGTTTGTAGGTGCCCCGAGCCCTTTCATTTAATACTGTGACATAGCTACACTGTCTGTCTCTGCTGAAGAGTGAAAGCCTTTTATGGCTGTATCACACTGTTTGTGTTAGCTGCCCCACCTGAGACCTGAGCCCTGTCATTCATTACTGTGACATAGTCAGAAAAATGGTTCGTCTCTGCAGAATAGTGAAATCTTTCTATGGCTGTATTACACTGTTTGTGAGGTGCCCCCCCCTTTCAAGGCCCGAGCCCTGTCATTTACTACTGTGATGTAGACAGTTACACTATCTCTGCAACATAGTGAAAGCCTTTTACAGCTGTATCACACTGTTTGCGTTAGATGCCATTGAGGCCTGAGCCCTGTCATTTATTACTGTGACATTGTCAGCTATGCTGTCTCTGCAGCATAGTGAAATCCTTTTACAGCTGTATTACACTGTTTCTTAGGTGCCCCTGAGACCTGAGCCTCTTCATTATACTGTGACATAGCTTCAATGTCTGTCCAGCAGTTAGTGAAACTATATTTTCATGGCTGTGTCTACTATGTCCCGTACTTCCCGGTCTAAGTCTACTAAAAGGAAGCACAGCGATGCTGCAAATGCAACTATTAATGATATGGACAACACAAATCATAGCATTAATGAAGAACATAGCCAAAAATAATAGTAACATTACCAGGACTGGCAGTAAATCTCCTGAACAAAAAAAGCACATTAACAATGAAATGATAGTAGAGTTTTAGAAAGAACTGACTGGAGTTACCCATAGAGGTACTGAACATTTTGCCAGGATACTTCCAGCTTCTGAAGCAGCATGCACAGAGGAATCCTCCTAAAATATAAGCTCAGAGGCTGAGGCAGAAAATGCTGATACAGATGGTGGTGATAGTGAGGACTGTGAATGGGATAGCCCAATCACATAATGATGGCAACACTTTCATTTCTTCTGAATCTTGTGGGGATGGGGTCAGTAGTTTTGATGAGGGGGCAAGAGAGGATGCCGCTGTAAGACATGAGAGGCTAGTGCAGAAAAAAAGTCACATTCTAAATGTAAAAATAAGAAGATGAGTATGAATGAGAACAATTCATCTACACAAAGAAATGGCAGTGGAGGGTTTCCTCTGAGTCCCTTGACTGTACAAAGACAAGTTTTATTTATAGAAATGTTTCACCAGGAAGGGCACACAGAGAAACAAGTTGCTCATCTCACGATGCATCTTGGGGGAAGGAGGGCACATAGGGTGAATCAGTATGCTATATAGCACATACATACGTTGAGCAGCATTACACAGATAGTACATACAATCATGAAGGAGTTCAGATTCTACAGTGCAAACATAAATTTACAAAATAAACATTAAGTAGCTTTAAACGTAGGTACAGTTATACATTGCAATAGGAGGAGTTAACAGTTCAAATAAGACAAACCTGAACATTGAGTGCTGTGAAGAGACGAAGATGGTTTATGCATGCAGGTATACTAATATAGATAAGTGCAACCTGTAAGGGAAGAGCAAGCAGAACATGAGTTGGGGATATAGTGAGCCTGCTATACTGAAGGGAGTAGTGACTTAGCCGCAGGAACAGTTTACCATGAAAGAGTTATGGAGGGCTAGTGAGATGGAGTGGGAGGAAGAAGAGTGATGAACCTGAGGAAGGAGAGCATTCCATAACTTGGGTAGGTGATACGAGAAGGCCATCTGACCTACCGTAATAGACTGACAAGGGACTGCTAGTAGCTGAGAGTCATAGGACCTAAGGGCATGGTCCAGAGGGGGGAGAATGGATAAGGAGGAGGTAAGATATGGGGAAGTGAGCCAAACCAAAATGTAGATGCGAATTTAGTGCAGTGAAGGTGGTGGCAATTTTCAAGGGAGGGGGAGAGACAAGGAGTGATAGAGAGTACAGTGGTGTGTTAGAGGGGAAGCATCTAGTGCAAAGCGATAGAAGGCATTAAAAAGGGAATCCAATCTGGTTAAGGAGGACTTGGAAGTGGCACAGTAGACTACATTGCAGTAGTCAAAGATAGGCAGAATCATCTTCTGGACCATTTCATGGCTGGCCGGTAGCAGAAGGCAGCTATGGTTCCTGTATAAAGTGCCAAGTTTGGGGTGCAGTTTCTTCAGGATGATGTCAACTTGTCAAGATAAGTTGAGATGTTGGTCGAGTCAAACCCCCAAATACCTAAAGGAAGAGGTATCCTCAAGGACTGTCCCATCCAGGGTGTGGAAGGAGGGTAGGGTGGGGAGAGTCCCTACCTAGTGCCAAAGGTCATCAAGACTGTCTTTTTGGCATTGAGTGATAGTTGGTGGGGGCTAAACCAGAGCTGAACTTGATTAAAGTCATGCTGAAATCTGGATTCCACATCTGCAGAGGATTGGCCTGAGATGAAGAGAAATGTATCTTCAGCAAACAAGTGGATAGAGGTGGATGTACAGACTGAGGGCAAGTCATTTAGGAAAATGGAGAAAAGGATTAGGCCCAGCACAGAATCCTGAGGTATGCCAGTGTTGATAGGGAGAGGAGAATATATGATTTCAGCTGTTCTAACTGAGAAGGTCCTATCTACTAGATAGGCTTTGAACCAACTAATGGCAGTGTCAGATAGGCCAGCCATGGAGAGAGAGTCTAGAAGTTGGGTATGGGAGACAGTGTTGAAGGTCTTTGATAGGCTGACAAAAATATCAGATGTGATTTGGCCACGGTCCATCCCTGAAAGGATGGAGTCAGTGAGCGTAATCTAGGAGGTAGTGGTAGAGTGATTATTCTGGAAACCAGATAGGAAGGGAGTGAAAAAGTTAGAGTCAGAGAGATAGGAGGTTAGTTGAGAGAACTAGATGCTCCTGGAGTTCAGCAAGGTTAGGGAGGACAGAGATAGGGCAATAGTTGGCAGGAGAGGAGAGGAGGGTCTCCACCCTTTGGCAATGAGAGGACAGTAGCATGTTTCCAGACAGATGGGATGGAAGCAGTGGTGAATGAGCAGTTAAATAGGTAGAATAGCAGAGTAGAGATAGCAGGTGCCAATAGGTACAGCAGATTGGTATCCAACCAATCAGGAGAACTGACTTTAGCGGGGTTGAAGGCATAAGTGCTTCCAAGGTGGCAGCAGAAGTGATGATGTTGAAGGAGAAAGGAGTGGATACAGAGGGTGAGCTGGGAGAAGAGGGAAGAGAGAGTGGGGGTTAGCATGAGGAGGTGTAGGCAGAGAGGAGAGGAGAGCAGAAACACAGGAAGTGAAATAAGTAATAAATTCTGTGGCAACACTAAGGTGATCGACAACTAAGGTATTATTAATATGAAGGAGGGGTGCTGGAGAGGAAGAGGTGGGAGAGAAAAGTGCCAGGCACTGTGGCACAAAGTAAAAAAGGTAACTCTTTAGTGTGGAATTTATTTTATATCGACCTTGCAGACAACTCTCGAGCTGTATGCAGTCTATACAAAAAGAGCATCAGTCATGTCAAAAGAGCACATTTTGGTACATCAGTAATGATGCGACATGCAATGTCAAAACACCAAACTGAGTGGGGCAGGGTAAGGGGCAGTGTGGTTGGTATGTACAGTAGTGGAGGTGGTGGTGGCGATGACCATAGTGGCAATGAACTATAAGCAGACCTGGCAACATGATGTACTTGAACATTCTTGCTGATATTCTTAAAAGTATCAACATTACAGGGAAAAGGGGCAAACGCCAGGTTCTCATTAGGTCATGCTCCACATTAATCATGAGGTTTTTGACTGTAGTGATGAAGCGCGTCTACATTGGTGAGTTTGAGATTATCAGTGATCACAGAGCTGGGAAAATTGTTCTTAATCTCATTGTTAGACTGAACAAGTGGGAATTATCAGCCCCAGATTTGAGGCCAGATTCACAAAAAGTTGCCCGTGTGCAAATCAAGCTTGCCTGGGGCAAACTGGGTTTTGCCCAAAGTTGGTATTCACATAGCCCAGTTCGTCCCCAGAAACTGGGTTTGCACCTGGGCAAAGTAGTTAGTAGGGCACAATGCAAATGTGGGGGAAGGAACCTGCATATCCCTGCCATCCCATTTACTACGGATTTGCTCCACAAAAGGGTCTTTGTGAAGGCCCTTGTGCAGAGCGAATTACCGCCGACAAAAACCTGGCCATAATCCATGCAACCCTAGTGGTTGGCAGAGGTACTGTGGCCCAATACCCTGATCCCTGAACACCCAGCTATGAAAAAAATCTCTTTCCATAGTGCAGTGCCCCACCCCCACCCTGATCTCTGATCACTGAGCTATGATAAAATCCCCTTTCCATAATGTAGTGTCCCACCCCTGCCCTGAACCCTGATCACCCAGCTATCATAAATTCCCTTTCCATAGTGTAGTGTCCCACCCCCTGCCCTGAACCCCAATTGTCGGCCCTGTTAATGACAACTATAATCCTGGGGGTCCAGGTCCCCCATTCCCTGTACCCAATCCCAGACACTGTAAATTAAGGTGTTCATAATTTTCCATAGTATAGTGGCCCTTACCGTTCTCAAATCACCGACCCTGTAAAAAATTACCATAATCCTGGTGGTCTAGTGGTCCCTCTCCCCATCCCATACCCTGATCCCGACTCCGTGAAGCAGTGAAATTTTCTGGTAGTCTAGTGGACCCCCCACCCGATGACAGAGAGTCCTACCACCCTGCCCTCCCCCAGCCTGACCCACAGCCGGCATCCAACACAGCCCACCACTCTCCACCATGGCTGGCCATTGACTGAGCTCTCTATGACAACGTACTGTGTTCAGCATGGCCCATTAACAGTAATAGATCACTGTCAGTGGACTGGGGTAAATACAGTACACTGTCATCAAGAGCTCAATCAGCGGCCAGCTGTGGTGGTGAGTGTTGAGCTATGCTGATCACTGTCTGTGGATTGGGCTAGGGAGAAGTGATGGGACTCTCCGTTACTAGGTGGGGGGGTCCACTAGACTACCAGGAAGTTTCACTGCTTCACGGAGTCAGGGATTGGGTTATGGGGTTGGGGGAGGGACCACTGGACCACCAGGACTATGGTAATGTTTTCACGGGGCTGGCAATCGGAGAATGGGGAGAGGGGAAGAGCACTAGACTATGGAAAATTATGAAAACTGTTATTTACAGTGATGGGATCATGTCATATCATATCTTATCATATCATTTTTATTTATAAAAAGCGCCTTTCCAATTATCAAGGTGCCTGTACGTAACAATAAATAAATAACACATTAAAAATACAGTACATAAAATTACAGAAATTTAAAATAAGAACAAGTAAGTACACTAATAAGCAGGACAACAATATACTTCAGCATATTATCTCACTATTTAAAGTTCATCTGGAAATGCCAGGCTAAACAGATGGGTTTTTAGGTCTGTTTTAAAACTCTGGACAGTCAGGGATTCTTTTATTCAATGAGGAAGAGAATTCCCCAGGGTAGGGGCCACAAATGCAAAAGAAGGGGCCCCAGATGTCTTAAATCACATCTTGGGAATCTCTAGCAATCCCTTGTCAGTGGATTGGAGCAGTTGTTAGGGGCAGTAGGGATATAGGAGATTTTACAGGTAATGAGGTCCCTGATCGTGTAGGGCTTTATAAGTCAGCAAACTGGCCTTGAATGTGATACGCCACTGCACTGGCAGCCAGTGCAGTCCGCAGAGCACAGGCATGATGACTTGTCCTAGAAGCACAGGTCACAAGCCTGGCAGCCGCATTCTGCACCAGCTGCAGGCGGTGTATATCAGCCCCCAGTATCCCTAGGTAAAGGGCATTGCAATAATCTAGATGTGAGGTCATGAAGGCGTGGACCAACACTGGAAGATCATCGGGGGAATCAGGTGCTTCACCCTGGCAATATTCCTCAGACTGTAAAAAGAGGTCTTGACAATGGCAGAGACCTGTGATTTAAGGATCAAACCATCACCAAAGATAATGCCCAGGCTATGCACCCAATCTGAGGCAGCCAGCTGGACACCCCCAAGCCAATGCCCAGGGGATTGTCCCAATGATAACCCCACCTCCCGACAATCTGGGTCCACCACCAGCACCTTGGTTTTAACCGGGTTCAACTGCAGCCAGCTAGCACTCATCCAGTCCTGGATCTTGGAGAGGCAGTTGTTAAACACCAAGAGAATATCTCCCTGTTTGGGTACAAAAGACATGTTCAGTTGAGTATCATCTGTGTAGCAGTGAAAACTCAAACCATATCATCTAATAATGTTTCATAACAGCAGCATATACACTGCAAACAACATGGGTGACAAAATGGAGCCCTGCAGTACTCCGCAGGATAGAGGGAGAGAGTCAGAGGATTAAATTCCAGTGACCACTCTCTGTGTCCTACCCTCAAGGAAAGATCAAAACCACCTGAGGACAGTATCCAACAGTCCACAGATGAACTGCAGGCACTCCAACAGCACACCTTGGTCCACAGTGTCAAACATCGCAGAGAGATCCAGGAGGACCAAGATGGAATGGGTCCTCTGATCTCTCGCTATTAGGAGATCATTTATCACCCAAATGAGGGCCATCTCAGCGCTATGGCACTTCCTATATCCAGATTGGAGAGAGTCATAGATGTCTTGGGTGGTTAAATGATCATCTAGCTGCAGCACAACCACCTTCTCAATAACCTTACTCACAAAGGGCAGGTTAGAGACAGGTCTGCAGTTGGTCAGACAGTCTGGATCAAGGGAGGGCTTTTTAAGAAGTGGTCATACAACCACCACTTTCAAGGAATCAGGAAAGACCCCCCCTCTCCAATGATTTACAGACTACCTTGGCCTGGATCAGGCATATCTAATCAACGCAGCCCACAAGGAGACACATTGGGCCTGGATCCAGACTACAGCTGGTTGGCCGCAGAGTCTGGATAATCCTCATGACATCCATGATGTCCGGCCAGCCGAAGTCAGACCAGGTAAACCAGGCACTCGCAATCTCTTTCCAACCTGACTGATGAATTATAAAATGTTATTTTTATACAGGTTCAGACTTTAGAGATTTATACCTCTATTTTCAAAGTAAGTCCTGTACAAATGATAAAGTCCATCACGACATATCACATATAACAAATATCACATGTATCACTTATGACAAATACACAACCACATACTAAAATTAGTACAAGTGGATTACTAGGGATCATACAGAGTGCATACAAATCACCAATCCACCTCCGCAACACCCAATAGAGGGGACTTGGCAGATGCCAAATCTGAAGTTGGCAATCTTATCTGTGAAAAACCTGAGCAAACTCATCACACTTCTCTTGAGACAAGGCTCCACCAGGCTGCAGACTGATTGGATTGCACAATCTGTCGATAGTCTAGAAAAGCTGAGCTGGTTGGTTTTTCATAGCGGCAGTCTCCCTGGACAGGAATTTTGCCTTCTTACAGGTGATTGCTGATTGATAGATTGTATAATGGTTCATCAGTCTAAGTCTGTCAACCTCCAGGTTGGACATCCGCAAAGCCTTGTCTAACCTTCTCCCCACTCTTCTCAGCTCCTTCAAGGTCCCATCAAACCACGGTGACCTTGGGCAAAGAGTGAGGAGTAGAACATGAACAGGAGCAATAGAATTCAGGGCCTCCATCACCGCCCTATTGTAGGCCAGTACCAGATCCCCTGGATCCTCACATTCCCTCAACAAGATCGATAGGTCCAGCACTGCAATTAAGCCCTCTGAGTTCACACCTCTTAAAGAGCAGTACTGGATCATCTCCGTAGGGGCAGGCCTATTAGGGGGAGCCATGAAGCTGATCCCTGTGGTGTGATGGTCAGACCAACTGACTGGTTCCACAACCATGTCAGATGTCTCCATCCCCAGGAGGAACACCAGGTCCAATGAGTGACCACAAATGTGAGTTGCAGAGGTAACAAACTGTGTGAGGTCCAGCGAGGTCATAAACTGGAGGAAGTCTCATCCAAAATGCAATAATTCATTGTCAACCTAGGCATTGAAATCCCTGAGAATTAACCATCTGGGGGATCCCAAAACCAAGTTGACACTGAAGACCATGACCTTCTGCAGGAATTCTTTCCCATCCTCGGGTGAACGGTAGTTGAGAAGTATCCTGCATCCCACACCCGCACCCACAATACTCTCAAAGGATCTGGTGGGTCCCACTGGAATATCCATAAGGCCCAGTTCCGATCTAAAACAGATGGCTACACCCCCACCGCTACAACTCAACCATGGGTGGTCTATCACTGAGTACCCAGCTAGAACTGCTAAGGTCAATATTGGGCCTGTTTTTTCATCCAGCCAGGTCTCGGTGATGCACGCCAGGTCAGATGTACCAACAAGATCTGCAATTAGAACAGTCTTGTTTTTAATATACCTGGCATTGCACAACACTGTTCAAATTGGATGAACATTCGAGGAAGACCGTGCCACCTGCCTGCACACAGCAGAGCCCTTGGGTATGGGAACCAGGCAGGGTGGACCCTTACCCAAGTCCCATTTCACCCCAGGGCATCTCCTTGTCCCCACTACACTGATCTGACCACCCATCTCTATTCCCCCACTAGGCCCAGAACAACCACCCCTTCTGCCTCATGACTATCCCCAAAGCACATCTTATATATGTCGTAGCTGGCAAAGGGGGACAGTCAGATGGGTGGAGGTCCCTGAGTCTGGAGGGGGAATAATGTCTGACTGTCTTTATGCCTTCCCAACACATCACAGTCAACAGCAGCAGCAGCAATCAGACAACTAATAATAACCAAAACACATCAATCCTATGAAACACACACACCAACACACACTGCAGAACTTGCACTCCACAAATCACACTTTAAATTCCAGTCAGAACTACACATCATACAAACAATAACCCTACTTTATCTACCCCAACCCACTCAGAACCTAAACACACACAATCCCCCCACCAACCCACAAATAAAAATGAAAGTATTTAAATATTTATGGCAGCATAAAAGAGAAACATTATCCAAAAATTGCAGTCACTTAAGTCTCTTGATAGCGAGTTATGAGGCTGAAGAGCTCCCACCTCTCTGAGAGACAGGCAAAAAGATTATTCCCTGTCCCTAACGCTCATGTAGGCTGGGAGCAAGAGTCAGCAGATAATAACGAAGCAGTCACAATTTTCGAGGACTCTCTCACTGCACACACCGTCCATTGTGGACACGACAAAGAAAAGAAAAGGAGGTCAGACCTTTTTAACAGGATTCACAAGAAGTCCATTCCAACTGTCCAGTCCAACTGTCCACCTTAACTCCAGTGGTGAAAATAGTAGGCTGGGTAAAAGAAATTGCCACTGCCCGATCTTCCCCTTGGGAGGGACATTATATTATGGAAAATTATGAATACTGCAATTTACAGTGATGGGAATTGTGGACCAGGGAGGAGGGCGGTGGGGAGGGACCACTGGATCACTAGGATTAACACTGTCATTAACAGGGCCGGCGATCAGGGTTCCAGACAGGGAGTAGGAATCTACACTATGGAAAAGAGGATTTTATCATAGCTTGGTGATCAGGGTTTGGGGTGGGGTGGGACACTACATTAAGGGAAAGAGGATTTTCTCATAGCTTGGTGAAACACAGAAACATAGAAACATAGACTTTGATGGCAGATAAGGACTGCTTGGCCCACCTTGTCTGCCCATTTCCCTACCTAGAGGATAAGATGCAGATCCTATTTAACCAACAGCCTATTTCTTCCTAACCCCCACAAAAATTGCCTTATGTCTGTCCCATGCATTCTTGAATTCTCCCACAGTTTTAGACCCCACAACCTCCTCAGGAAGGCTGTACCATGTGCCCACCACCTCTCTGTGAAAAAATACTTCCTCACATTGCCCCTGAGCCATCCCCCCTCTATCTTCAAATTGTGTCCTCTTGTTCTTGCACATTTCTTTTTCTGAAAGATGCTACCCTCTTGGACTTTGTTGATTCCACTGAGGTACTTAAACATTTCTATCATGTCCCCCCTCTCCCTCCTTTCCTCAAGGGTATACATATTAAGCTCCTTTAGCCTCTCCTCGTATGGCTTCTCTTGCATACTCTGCACCATGTTAGTTGCCCTCCTCTGAACTGCCTCCATTCTGTCTATGTCCTTGTGGAGATGGGGTCTCCAGAACTGGACACAGTACTCCAGATGGGGTCTCACCAACTGTCTGTACAGAGGGATAACAACTTCCTGTTTTCTGCTGGTGATGCATCTCCCAATACATCCCAGTATCCCCCCAGCCCTCCCTACTGCCTTCTCACATTGCTTGCCAACCTTAAGGTCATATAATATAATTACCCCCAAGTCCCTTTCCATTTTTGTTGTTGTTACTACCCCCCCATTGTATAATCTTCACCTGGGTTTTTGTTTCCCAGGTGCATTACTTTGCTCTTCTTTGCATTGAATCCAAGCTGCCATACTTCTGACCATTCCTCCAACCTTGTCATGTCCCTTCTCATCCTTTCCATGCCTCCTTGTGTATCAACCCTGTTGCAGATCTTTGTGTCATCTGCAAAGAGGCATACTTTTCCTTCCAGTCCCTCTACAATGTCACTTATAAAGACATTAAAAAGGACTGGACCCAGTACTGAACCCTGCGGTACCCCACTAGTAACCCCTCTTTCTTCAGAGTGGACTCCATTTACAATTACCTTCTGTGTCCTGTTGTTCAGCCAATGTTTTACCCAGGCTACCACCCTGGGACCCACTCCAAGGCTGGTTAATTTGATTACTAATCTTTTGTGTGGGAATGTGTCGAATGCCTTGCTAAAGTCTAGGTAGGCCATGTCCACAGCCCCTCCCTGGTCTACTACTTTGGTCACCCAGTCATAGAAATCAATTAGATTCTTCTGACATGACCTTCCCGCTGTGAACCTATGCTGCCTTGGGTCCTGTGCCCTACTGGCCTCTAGGTACTCAACAATTCTTTCCTTCAGAAGTGATTCCATCACTTTCCCTGCCACAGAGGTCAAACTGACAGGTCTGTAGTTTCCTGCCTCTGTCTTGCTCCCACTTTTGTGAAGTGGAATCACATCAGCCTTCTTCCAGTCCTCAGGTACCACACCATTCTCCCATGATTTGTTATAAAGGGTAGTCAGTGGTGTCACTAGTTCTCTGCTTAATTCTTTTAGAATTCTGGGGTGAATTCCATCTGGCCCCATTGCTTTGTCCACCTTCAGTTTTAGGAGTTCTTTCAGAACCCTTTCTTCTGTGAAAGGACTGGGATCAACCCCCCTCTCCAGAGTGCTTCTGTTAATTGGATTAGGCACCTCCCACACTTCCTCTTTTGTGAATACTGAACAGAAGTATTCATTCGGTATCCCTGCTTTTTCACTGTTCCTCTCTGCCCACCCACCATCCATTCTATTCAGCCTCACTATCCCTCCCTTTGTCTTTCTATGCTCCCTGATATACCTATAAAAGGTTTTATCCCCCTTCTTAACTGAGTTGGCTATCTTTTCCTCAGTTTGTGCATTTGCTATTCTGACTACCCTCCCTGCTTCCTTCTGCCTTAACTTGTACAGTTATCTGTACTGCAGCTTCTGTGTTTCCTTATACTTCCTAAATGCTATCTTTTTCTCCCTAACCTTCACCGCCACTTCTTTTGAGAACAATAGTGGCTTTTTCTTTTGTTTTGATTTGTTTATTTGTTTCACACAAAGGCTTGTTGCCTCCGTGATGACAGTTTTGATATTTCCCATTGTTTCTCCACCCCTCCTTCTAGTCTGTTTGCTTGTGCTTTTCTAAGGTACTCTCCCATCTTGCCAAAGTCAGCCCTCCTGAAGTCCAGAACCCTCACTTTTGTATGGCTTGACTCTGTAGCTGAGTTTATCGTGAACCACACTGTTTGGTAGTCACTTGTCCCAAATGGCTACCCACTTCTAGATCTGCGATCCTCTAACTGTCCCCATTTGAGAGTACGAGGTCTAAAATTGCTCCCTCATGAGTAGGTTCCAAAACTAGCTGTCTGAGGCATGCCACCTGAAGGGAATCAAGAATGGCCCTGCTTTTGGATGTGGCTCCAGCAAAGGTGCTCCAGTTAACATCTGGTATATTAAGGTCCCCCATCAATGGTATCTCCCCTTTCTCTGCCATCCTAAGTATGCCTTCTATCATATCCTTGTCCATTCCCTTCCCCTGACATGGAGATCTGTATACAACCCCAGTGAGGATTGTGGTGCCATTTCCAGTCTCTAAGGTGACCCACAGTGCCTGCTCTCCTCCCTGTTTACTCTTTTGTTCAGTTGCTTTTATCCCTTCCCTTACATAGAGAGCTACTCCCCTTCTGTCCTCCCTGTCTTTCTTGTAGGTTGTGTATCCTGGTATGTTAAAATCCCAGTCATGGTTCTGTGTGTACCATGTTTCTATGACTGCTACGATATCCAAGCATCCCTCTTTCATGAAGGCCACCAGTTCAGGCAGCTTGTTGCCCAGACTATGGGTGGTGGTACTCATTACCCTCCATTTCTTGATGGCCTTACCCCTTTTTGCCCCATCCCTGTCCTTATTGCATTTGTCACTTTCTCCATTTACCCCTGCACTTTTCCCTATTGACATCCCTATGTTGGTGTCTACCTCACTTAGTACCCTGATTTTTTGGGGGAGGGGCTAGGATTTCCCTGCTCCTTTCCAGTGCCTCCCCCCTTGGCTAGTTTAAATGCTTGCCAATGAAGTTTTTAAACCTATCACCTAGGATCCTGGTTCCCCTCCTGGATAGATGCAGACCGTCATGCCAGTATAGGCCTACGTTCTTCCAGGTGGACCCCAGTCCCCAATGAAGCCAAATCCCTGAGCTCTGCACCAGTTTTTCAACCACTGATTGAATCCCATGGTGTAGAGCATCCTAGCCTCATCCGTGCCATAGACAGGCAGCACCTCCAAGAAGGTTATCGTGTGTGCTATTTGTCTAAGGCCCCTCCCCATCTCCACAAATGCTTCTTGCACTGCTCTAATCCCTTTCTTAGCCAGATCATTTGCCCCTTTGTGGACAAGGACATCCTGCTCCCTCCCCTGTGCAGCTGCTCTGGCAATCCTGAGGATTCACTCCCTGTCCCTCCAAGCCATGGCGCCAGGCAGGCACCTTACCTCCCTCTCCCCTTCCTCCCCCAGTTCTACCTTCCTAACAATGGAGTCCCCCACCAGGAGTTGTTTCCTTCCCTTGGTGGGTCCCATGCCACCCTCCTGTAGGTCTCCTTTGTGGTGGTTCCCAGCATCCTCCTTGGTCTCCACTGTGCGTGCCTCCATTGAGGAACCACACTTTTCCAGAATGGCATAGAAATTGTGGAGAGGTACAACTGGAGGGATGCACCTCTGTTCCACCACCCTCACCCTCCCTGAGCCCACATTGGTCCAACCACTCCTCTTTCTTGGCAACCTCTGAGGCAATGGCAGTGACCCTGATGGTCCCTGGGTGGGAGAGGAGGTCCCACAGATCCTGGCCAACTCAGCCTGGAGATGAACAACCTCCTCCCTCAGCCCAGAGAGGTGCCTGCAGATGAGACAACACTGCATCCTCCAGAATGTCTCCCGGAAGACTGCTGCTCCACAGTCACTGCACTGCACCACTCCCATCATGTCTTTTTTCTGGTCCCCTAACTGTTGTTTGGAATACTTACTCTTTCCTCTGTTTGTTTATTTTCTTTTTTTCTTCTTTTTTTCTTCCCCTACTTACTTACTGCCTCTGTGCCCTTTTAGCTCCTGATCTTCCTGTTCTAAGACAAGAAGTTCCTTTTTTCTCAGTAGTCTCCTTACTTGCTCAGAGTCAGACCTCCAGCAGCTGGGGGGGAGAGCTACTCATGCCCTTCTAGGATAGCGAGTCTTTGGTGGCTTTGGGATCACTCACTTCCTGCTCCCAAACAGGAAGTTCCTGTAGTCAGTTAAATCCTATGCCTATAAAAGTAGAACTGGTTTAGGGTGGGGGGGTGGAGGGGAAGGAAGGAGGGCAATATAGTCCCAGTAGAGAAGTTTTAGTTATACTAGTAGCTCCTTCCTCCTTGTATTCTGTCTGTTCTCTGGCAGAAGCTATCTAGGGCAGTGCTTAAATCTGGTTTTAACCTGGCTCCTTCTAGCTAAGCCACTCCCACTACTTTGCAAATCTTTCTACACGTAGTTAATTTCATGGTGATCGGAGATTGGGCAGAGGGTGGGACACTGCAATATGGAAAAGGGATTTTCAGTTGCTGGTTCAGCAATTGAGGTATGGGGAGGGAGGACCAATAGACTACCAGGGGATATGGCTGTGTGGGGCTTGAGTTGGTGGGGGGGCATGCAACGCCACACTGATGCCATGCAAATGAGCCCATAATGGGCATGCTAATGGCCACTAGTGCCTTGCATACCCAATGGGCTCATTTGCATGCCTAGTTTTGTGAGTAACACTTTAACATGTGAGCTCTATTGGCTGTGGGGTCATTTTCCTGGCTGAGTGTTGATTGCTTTTCCTGGGTTAGCACTGCTCCACTGGCTCTTATTCACAATCAGATAGTGCATGGCACTATCTAACTGTGAATAGTATGATTGCCCTTCAGCGCAACTGTGAGGTACTGCACAAACATTTGCATGGCACTTTGCATTCTTTCATGAATCCTGACCTTGATGTTCAGCTGACAGATCTGGAGAAATGACAGAACAACTTGTTGCCATCTTGTCTGTTTGAGTACATAGTGCTGACCACCTCAGGTGGCATCACGGACTATGAAGAAGCCAGGTGAAAACATACAGGAGGCAAGATCCTGAGATTACTTCATAAGATACCATGGTATCAGGGTCAATACCAATAAACAATTCAGGGAGATGGAGTGGAAGAACATGAGTGTGGACTGATGTCCGTAGAGACAGAATGAACAAAGGGAGTGGACATGGGGGAGGAGAGAGGGAGGGAGGAGTAGAACCAGGTAAACAATGGACAGAGAAGAGATGGGGGTACAGACCAAGGAAGGGAGGCTGACAGGAGGGTAGAAGGTGGAGAGGACTTGCGGATAGAGTAAAGGTGAGGGGAACATGGAGCAAGAAAGTCACCAGAAATAGGTGCAGTTAGCAGAGGAGAAAAGGAAGACATGTAAAGTGGTTAGGAACTTGGGCAGAGATGTGCAGGAAAGGACGGGAGGAGGCAGGGAGTTACAGTCAGTTATTGATGTGAAGGAGAATGATTTATGGGTGACTGAAAGCCTCAGATTAGGCTGATCGAGGAGAGGTAGTGCAGAAGAATGGAGGGCATTTGCCGGTTTCCTAAGCTGAATAATCTCTCTGAGGCAGGGAGGGGTAAATTTGTGAACAAGCTTATACAGAAAGCTCAAGGTTGAGTACCTTAATTTTGATTCATAGGGGAGCCAGCCAAGGAGAGAGAGAGGACATTGCAGTGGTGATAGCGGCTATTGACCCCAAGTGCAAACCTATCCACCCTATGGTACTTCCGGGCAAGCAGTGACATGTTAGACATGTTGGATGAGAGCAATAATGGTGCACCATAAGTAAGTAGAGGAAGAACAGATGCGGAGACAATCTTGATACAAGAGGCAGAAGTGAGGAAGGGGTGGATATGGTAAAGGAGTTCCAACTTCTGGTTCATTGTTTTGACCAGGGTAGAAACATGGGCAGAGAGGGATAATGAGGTATCTAGGGTGACTCCCAAATACTTAAATGTGGGTACAGACACAGGAATGTCACCATTATAGGAGAAGATACGTAGAGGTGAGAGGGACAAAGAGAGGGGACAATGGTGAGAAAAGAGCATACATTTTTTTTTTTAGTATTGAGGACAAGTTGGTTACATCGGAACCAGTCTTCAAGGTCTTTGAAGTCAAAGGCAAGTTCCTTGTTAATCAAGGAGACATCAGGAGAGGAATGATAAATAATGGCATCGTTCACATAGAGGTGTACAGGGGCCCCTCCACAATGCCTAGGAAGATCATTTATAAATAGAGAGAACAACAACGGGCCCAAAATAGAGCCTTGTGGGATACCACGTGTAATAAGTTTGAAATCAGATACAGCACCAGCCCATCTGACACCTTGAGAATGGCAGGGGAGATAGCTGTGGACCCAGAGTAGGGCAGTGGGATCCAAACCAATTGACTGTAGCTGTTGTAGAAGGACAGCATGATTCACAAAGTCGAATGCTTTAGTCAGGTCAACAAAGATGGCACCAGTGGTAGAACCTTGATCCATGGCATGTTAAATATCCGATGTGTAAAAATAACACTGGTGCCTGGGCTAACTGCATTCATGATGTGGAAGGGTAGTGAGCTCACCAGTTTATGTTGTGGGGATCAGGTGAGAAGAATGAATGCCAGAGAGGGACTGGAGAGGCCATTCCAGAAGGGTACAGCTATATTCAGGTTAGATGAAGACAGGAAGGGAGAAGCTGAGCAGATCATTGTGAGATTTGAGATGTGGGGCTGCCAGCACCATGATCACTACCTGACTGTGGATGAGAGCAGCCAGTGATGACAAATACTCAGAGTGGCAAGGCTGCACCTAAACTGTTACTTGAAATCAGTGTAGGGACATTACCCTCTGTGGGGGGGATGTTGATGTTTGTTAAGACAGTATCAAGAAAGCTGTGTATAGCTCATTCAGGATTCGGAAGATGGTATCCCGCCAACTCGCATTGTGGAGTGGGGCACAGAAAAGTACTGGAGAAGAGTTGCCGGGAACTGTCCTGTGGGGTTCAGCAGATCACAGATAAAGGAGTAGACCAACATTGGAAGTCGGGTGGATTCGCTCAAGGCATTAGTATGCCTCTCCAACTAATAATATTGCTATCCATAGTAAGTGCAGCCCTTATGAGGGTATGAACAGCAGTTTTTCTGGTGTTTCCTGATGCTTATTCCTTGGCCCTCCAGCAAGATCTAGTTCATGGTTAATGAGGTGAGAAAGAATACAACAGGGGGATTGTACATACTGCCTTCACTGTGCAGAAGGGTGGTGATCTACTCAATGTTTACTGTGGGAGCAGAAGTCAAACACTGAGAAAATGGAATGGAGAGTGATTTGGGAGGCATTTTTTAACAATGCCAGCTGATGTAGCGTTTCAGTATAGGTGTGCACAACTCACAGAGGTACAAGATTACAATCTGAGGTGTGATAATTCTCTTCATTAGACCGAAAGCTCATATGAGGTCCCAGGCAGTACTAAGGACAGAGTATGGATGGTGGGGAGTTCAACAGAAGGTAGGTTAGGTGCATGGAAAAAGACTACAAGAGTAGCTTGTTTGTGGATTATCAAGAAAGCCCTCCAAGCCATGGCACCAGGCAAGCACCTTACCTTTGAGCTTTGAATTGGACCAGACCAGTACTTTCACTGCAAATTTTAGGGCATCACAAAACCACTAGATCATCAGGTATTTGAAGTGTTGTACTGCACTGCGGTTTGCCAAAAAGAAAGTCAGCTGGATTGCTAAACATTTTCAGCAAGTTAAAGTAAACAAAATGAACAAAGCCATAACCTAACATGTGTACTGATCAAAATAATCTACGAGTTAACACATGGTATTGATCATTCTAGTGAAACAATTCAAAACAAAGGGGGAAAGAAGAATTAGCACCATAGGAAGCCATGTGGTTCTCTGCCCCTGGCTCCAATTACGTCATCATGATTCATCACTTAACACACTTGGAAGACATCTTAGGGAGCAAGTGAGGCTGTTTTTTGGAAAGTGAAAAGGCTGAAGTTTACATTTTTCCAAAGCTATGAAACTGTATTTATGTTATTTACATAAATGCAGTTTTAGGAGAAATGTAAACAGCAGCCTTTACTTTACCTCACCATGAACCCAGATTTTGGAGTTTGCAGCTTTAAAAAAATCCTTGTTTAGGTACCCTTTAAAAGAAAGTATTGTGAGGACATCAAAATTTAGCCACAAACATCCAACATGCCAGCTGTTAAACAGAGCCATTGCAGAGCAGCTGGCTGATTGTCAACTCCCTTTTGCTTTTGCAGCCCAGAAAGGTTTCCTCAGGTTCATGAACCAGATTAAACCATGGTACATCAATCCTTGCTGAACATATTTCTTGAAAAAGGCTATTCCACAGTTGTATGACTTGGTATGTACTTAAGTCATTAAGCAGTTGAAACTCTCTGAAGTGAAGCAGGTTCATGTAATGACAGATATATGGACCAGAAACCCAACAATTGACTACGTGACTGTTACAGCTCATTGGGCACGTTTTCAGTTAGAAAGTAATAATAATCCCTGCCCTACCATAAGCAGTAGGAAGCAAGCTGTAATATGTGTCACCACTTTTGAGGAAAACCACACTGCTGTGAATATTTTGCAGGACTGCAACAAAAATTACAGAACTGGCTTACTCCACATTCCTCATCCCCAGGGTTCATAGTGTCAGATAGTGGTGCCAACGTAGTCAAAGCTGTTAGAGATGGCAGCCACCAATACATACTGTACCTTGTTTTGCACATTATAAATCTTCTCATCCATCATTTCTTAAATGTAAACAGAAATGTTAAAAATCTGTTAGGTCTTGCTAGGAAAATATGTGGGCATTTCAGCCACTCCGTGAAAGTACAAAAAATCCTAAATGGGCCACAGAGGTCAAACAACTTACTGTACCACTGCATAAATTAAAGCAGAACATTTCAGCCAACAGGAATTCAACATTTAACATGCTGGAAAGGCTTCTTTAACAGAAAAAAAACTGTTGTATACGATTACATCATGCAGAATCAAAAAGGTAAAGTGGACATCATTCTCAGTTCTAGCAGTTAGAGTTTACTTGAATCTTTGGTCACCTTAATGGAGCCATTTGAGGCTACCACACATGATGTCAGTGCTGACAGTGCAACTCAGTCAGATTCTTCCTCAAGTAAGATTTCTTCACATTTTCCTCGATGACATACAGCAAGACTTTCAGTCAAAAGAAGACACCACTGCTGTGATGCTGGCAGATGACGAGTCTCAGACTGTTGACTAATCAGTGAATAAATGCCATGGTTAAGAATTACAGCTATGTGTTGGGTACGTTGCTAGATCCCTGCTTCACTGCTGCCACCATGCCAGTCAAATGTACCACACTTCTATTAGTTTTGTCAATCATCAGTTTATAATGTAAACTGATGAGGAGGGGCACATCCCCCACCCCACACCCCACCCACCCCTAGCACTTCACCTCCTTTATACCGTTAACCTGTGACATCATATGGTATCAGCTGACTGCATACACACACTGTTAGCCATCTTATTTCAGTACACAACATAGGCACACACCACACCCTGACATAAATCTACATTCCTTGATACATTATACCACTAAAGAGTATTGACAGTACAAATATAGATAGCTGGACAATGGACTTGGTATAGAAAAAAGAGCAGCAGATGGCACAGAGCAATAAGGGGCGTTTACGGTAAGGATAGTAGAAGGAAGATGATGGGTGTGGTGCTTTGCAGTGGATGTGGGGCAGAAGTGTTCAGAAAGACCTTCTGGACACTGTGGTGCTGCTCTATCTGCAGGCACCTCTCTGTGTTGAGGGAGGAGGTAGCTGAACTCCGCACAGAGTTGGCAAGGATACAGTTGACCTTCCCCCATACAGAGACCACCATGTCCACCACTACTCCCTAAGAGATTGCCAAGAAGGAGGGAGGGAAGGATGGACTATGGTGGGCTTGGAGAGGGTGCGGGAGGCAGCATGGAGGCATATCCCCCAGCCAGTGGCACTTCATAATTCATATGTCATCCTGGCAGAGCGTAGGGATTGCACAGCATCTCTGGAAGTGAATACCATGGGGGTTGAGGGGGTCATCCTGGATGGAACCACAGTGGCAGATGCAAGGAGAACACACAGGAAGAAGTAAATCCTGCTTGGGGACTCCATTGTCCAGGAGATTGAGCTGAGATCAGGTAGCAATGGTGAGAGGGAGGTAATGTGCCTACCTGGGAGGCACAGTTCAGAAGGAAGGCAAGCGAATCCTTAGAATTGCAAGGGCAGCCAGCTCCTCATTGACACAAATTATGTTGAATGCAAGTTGCGGTTGACATAATTCCAGTTTGTCTCCAGGTCTCATTTTTACAGGCTCTGCCCCCCCTTCCGCACCCCCCCCCCGTATTATGGATTGCCAACTCCAGTTGGGGTTGACTCAGGGAGGGGGTGCAGGACCAGGAGACAGTGTGACCCTGTGTCGGGTGCACCAACACAGCAACCTGTCGGCAACCTATCGATTTTGTCAACAGGTTAGTAGGTCACTGTGTTGGTGTCACTGTCAGGGGACATCATTATTCACTTGGAGCCTAATGACCTGGCTAGAGAGGGGGGTAGATCTAGGAGGAGTACAGGAAGAGTTCAGGGAGTTGGGGAGGAGTCTTGGGCAAGTACTGTAGCACACTCTGTCACATTCTTGGAGGTGCTACCTGTCCATGGCAAAGGGGAAGGGTGGGACATCAGCATCACTGAATTCAATAAATGGCTGAAGAAATGGTGCAGAGAGGTGGAGTATGGCTTCACCGGGGACTGGAACCTCACCTAAAGGGTAGAAGGACTATTTTCTCCAGATGGCCTGCATCTATCCAGGGGAGGCAAAGGTATCTTTTCTGAGAAGTTTAAGTGCATCCTTAGTGATCATTTAAATTTGCCAATAAGGGAGGCATAGACAGTTAAGGGGATTATCATAGCCCCCCCCCACAGGACATAACTGAAAACAGTGAGGACCCAATAACTAGCATAATAATTAATCATAAAACTACCATGGTTACAATGGGGGAGAGAACAGAAGGTACATCACTAATGTGGCCCAGGGCAAAGACCAATTAAACAAGAAACATTAAGGGGGTACACAGAGTGGAAGCCATGTGCACAAATTTCCGCAGTCTGGGAAACAAAATCCCTGACCTAACGGCACTGATAGCAGACACAAACCTGGACATTGTGGCTATTTCAGAGACATGGTATGCAGGAAACCATGACTTGGATGCAGCCATACCAGGGTATACACTTTTTAGAAAGGATGGGGAGGGGAAGAGGGGAGGAGGGGTTGGTATGTATGTAAAGGAAGGGATTAAAGCTATGGTGGCTCAGGGATCCAGAGAAGAAGCAGAGACATTGTGGGTCACTCTGAAGTCAGGAAAACAAAACAACCATCCATGCTGGAGTAGTTTACAGGCCTCCCATGCAGGAGGAGGATATACAGTAGATCTAGTATTAGGGGAAGCCATCCATAATATGGCAGCCAAAGGAGAAGTACTACTAATGGGTGACTTCAACATGCTGGATGCAGATTGGAATACCCAGACTCCAAGAACATCAAGGAGCAGGGGACCTCATGTCTACCATGTATGGGGCAAACCTAAGGCAGCTGGTGGCTGAGTCCACCAGGGAAGGGGCTGTACTGGACTTAGTGCTTACAAATGGGGGCAGAATCATGGATGTTGAGGTGGGCACTCCCCTTGGTACCAGTGACCACAGAACTATGTGGTTTAGAGTCAACACGTTGGCAGAAGAAAGTCATTCAAAGATTAAGATCCTAGATTTCTGGAAGACCAACTTCATGGAGATGGGGGAACAGCTCAAAATTGCCCTGGTAGCAGAAGATATGGGGGAAGGGAGGTAGAAGAACAGTGGCTTAGGCTCAAAAGATCCATAGCATAAGTGACAAATCAATGTGTCAGACTGCTTAGCAAAAGCAAAAGAAAGACGCAGCCACTGTGGTTCTCTAAGTCAGTAGCCGAGAAAGTGCAAGAAAAAAGTAAGGCATTCAGGAAATACAAAGAGACACAGAAAGAAGAAGACAGACTGAAATATCTGGAGAAGCAGAGAGAAGCTGGGAAAGCTGTCAGAGGGGCTAAGGCAACAACAGAGGAAGGAATAGCGCAGGCTATTAAGAAGGGGGACAAGACCTTCTTCTGCTATATTAGTGAGTGGAAGAAGACCAGAAATGGTATTGTTAGTCTAAAGAAGGGAGGAGGGTGGTGGGTGAGTATGGTCTTGAAAAGGTGAAATCACTGAACAGATATTTTTGCTCAGTATTTACCAAGGAAAAGGCAGGGGAGGGGCCAAGACTCACGAGGAAAGATGTACAGGGGGGGAGAGGTGGACACCAGCCCATTCACAGTGGACAGAGTCTTGGATGAACTAGGAAAAGTAAAGACAGACAAGGCAATGGGGCCAGACTGGATTCACCCTGGAGTGTTGAAGGAACTCAAGGAAGTTTTAGCAGGTCCACTGACAACCCTCTTCAACTAATCACTAGAAATGGGGGAGCTACCTGGGGACTGGAGGAGGGCAGAGGTGGCCCCCCCTGCTCAAGACTGAAAGTAGAGAGGAGGCAGGCAATTACAGACCTGTATGCCTAACCTCAATGGTGGGGAAGCTGATGGAGTCCCTGCTTAAGGGGAGGGTAGTGAAGTTCCCAGAGTCAAGCGGTGCAAAAGACCCAAGGCAGCATGGATTCACTGAGGGTAGGTCCTGTCAGACTAATCATATCGATTTCTTTGACTGGGTGACCAGAGTGGTGGTTCAGGGAGGGGCAGTGGATGTGGTCTACCTGGATTTCAGTAAGGCCTTTGACACCGTTCCTCATAGAAGGTTGCTTAATAAATTGGGGAATCTGGGTGTGGGCTCTAAAATGGTAAAATGGATTGGAAACTGGCTAAAAGGCAGGACCCAGAGGGTGGCAGTAAATGTCATGAAAACAGAAGAGGAGGACCTGACCAGTGGGGTTCCACAGGATTTGGTGCTGGGTCAAGTTCTATTCAATGTCTTCATAAGCGACATTGCAGAGGGACTGGAGGGGAAAGTATGCCTGTTTGCACTTGACACCAAGATCTGTAACACAGTCGACACACAGGAGGGGGTAGATAAAATGAGAAACAACCTAAGACAACTTGAGGAATAGTCAAGGGTCTGGCAGTTGGGTTTCAATGCTAAGAAGTGCAAGATAATATACCTGGGACACAGAAACCCAAGAGAGGAATATGGGATGGGGGGTAGGTTCTACCCACCACAAGTCAGGAGAGAGACCTGGGAATTATCAAATCCATTGATCTGAAGTCAGCCAAACAATGTGAAAAAGCAGAAGGGAAGACAAACAGAATGCTGGGGTGCATAGAAAGGGGGATAACCAGTAGGAGGAGTGAAGTGGTGATGCCACTGTATAGATCACTGGTGAGGCCTCATCTGGAATACTGTGTCCAATTCTGGAGACCGCATCTCAGGAAGGACATTGACAGAATGGAAGCAGCCCAGAGAAGAGCAACAAAAATTATACATGGACTGTATCACAAGCCTTATGAGGAAAGACTCAAGAAACTAAACATCTACTTACTGGAAGGGAGAAGGGAGAGAGGGGATATGATAGAGACTTTCAAATACCTTAGAGAAATAAACAGGGCACGGGAGGGGAGCATATTTCAGAGAAGAAAGTACACAAGGACAAGGGGACATAACATGAGGCTTAAGGGAGGAAGGGAGGCGTAGGGGAAGTGCTAGGAAGTATTTTCTCACAGAGAGGGTGGTGGATCCATGGAAGAGCCTGCCAGCGAGGTGGTGGAAGTGAAAACAGTACAGGAATTCAAAAGTGCATGGGATAAGCATAAAGACACCCTGCTGTACAGCAGAGCAGGGGAAAGGCAGTTCAAATAAGAGTAGGGATTGCCAAACCAAGTAGGAAAATGGGCAGACTAGATGGGCTGTATGGTCCTTATCTGTTGACAGATTCTATGTTCTGTGTTTCTATGTTTCTATGTATGATACCTGCTATGGGTATAATTTTTTGAAACAGCTGCATCCTCACTCAGATCAGCTGCACCTCATATACCTGCCTCAGCAATGCCCACCATGGGTATAATTGTTGGAAACAGCAGCAGGCTCAATCAGAGCAGCTGTACCTCTCATACCTACTTCAGGAATTCCCACCATTGGTAAAACTTTTGGAAACAGCAGCTGGATCACTCACAACAGCTACATCTCTTGTACCTGCCTCAGCAATGCCCACCATGGGTGTAATTTATGGAAACAGAAGCAGGCTCAGTCAGAGCAGCTGCACCTCATACCAACCTCAGCAATGCACACCATGTGTACAATTTTTGAAACAGCAGCAGGCTCAATTAGAGCAGCTGTGCCTCTCATACATGCCTCTACAATGCCCACTATGGGTATAATTTTTGGAAACCTAACAAACAGTGTAATACAGCCGTAAAAGGATATGTTTCACTAACTGCTGCAGAGACAGGCGGTGTATCTGACTATGTCACAGTAATAAATGACAGGATTTGGGGCATCTAACAAACAGTGTAATAGTATACAGCCTATAGGACAAAAAGTTTTTCACATTTTTGTTGTGGTCAGAGTAGGGTAATAGAGTAGTAGAATAGGGTAGTAACTACCCAGCCTGAACCAACTACCCATTTTTCATTAGGGTATTTTAAGGGTAGTTTAGAGGTACCCATGGGTAGTATTTCAGGTCTGGTATTTCACTTTCTGCCCATGCCTACTTATAATGCTCCTCCCACCTGTATGCCTTAAACTCCAGGATCAGATTTTAACAGACATGCTAAAGGCTCTAAAGCTAAACAAATATCAGTGAGTATAATGGGCACCATTGTCTAGTGCCTCTCCATTTTCAGGGGTGCCAGTGGATTACTATTTGCAGCAATCAATGCTGTGGCCCTAAAACAGAGTGTTTTTTTTTTTTATTTGTATTCCCATGGTCTCCTCACATCTGGAGCACACCTCCCTCAGGAGCCTTAGGCATATCACTTTTCCCTTGTCTCTGCCCCATACTCTTCTGTCTCTGTCTTGCTCTGAATAGCTCCCTGGGTGGAGCTGGAGCTAGGGATATACCCCGAACAGTGTTGTGCATCAAGCAGTGGCCCATGGAGGTGTAGGGCTCTGATATACTGGACTATGTTGTCTGGAGGCAGCCAGGCCATTTCCTGATTTTTCTCCCTCTCCACTCAATTACAGCTGGTGCTACTGATGCCATACACACACACTCACATTCACAATGTGTGTGTTTGCATGGCATCAGCCAGAAACCTCCCTCCTTGAAGTTGAGCCCCTTAAATGTTGTGTCATCTGGGTCACCCAGGTAGTGCTATAGAAGTGGCATCACACAGCCTCCCTTTCCAGAGAGAGAAAGTGTTCTGTGGGATGCTCAATCTCTCCCCCAGCTGACCCCTGACAACCAGGATCCACTTCCAAACCCTTATCACTGACATTACAGGCAGTAGTACTACCGCTGTGCTGATCTCAACCAATTCAACAAAATCGTCTGACAGTCCAGATTGGTAAGAATATGGAACAGATACCTTCCCTCTACACAATCAAATGCTTTCTCAGCATCCAAAGAAACAGCTGTCTAGACCTGATGGCTCTGCATTTGTACATCTCTGTCTTGCACTGTGGATAGGCATCTGCACAAGCAAATCTCTATTCCCAATGACAGTGTGGATTTGTCCAGGAATGCCCACATCTGCTTGTGCTCAGGCAGAAGTACAGACATCACTGTACTACCTGTCGGCATTATGCATAAAGTGTTATGTGGGTGTGGCTCTGGCTGACTTCCATGACTTGACACATAGATGACTACACATTTTCACTATGTGGCCACATTAGCCTCCTGGAACTTTTGTGGCTTAGGCCCTAAGTTTATAATCATGTTTTAAATATAAGTGTATTTTCTGTTGTCATTATGTTTGTATTGGCATTTCTATTTTCATCCCTACAATCTACCCACCCCTGTCATGCCTACCTGCCAAGGGGTCCCACCAATACAGTAAAGGACCTTTGTCCTGTAGGTCATCTGTATATAATATTGACATCTTAGAGTCCACTCATCCTCCCTTCACAGCACCATCACTGTATTGAATGGGTTGGTAACTATTCTTAAGCCATTGAGAAAGGGAATGCTTCTCTTGTAGTCAAGTGGAGGTAAGAGGAAATAGTAGTTTACTCACCTGGTAAAGGTGATTGTGGGGGTATACATCTCTGAGGCACTCCACACTCCTTACACCTGGGTACTGTGTCCACCTGATAGGTTGCTGATGCACATGTGACTTCAAAAGAAGTCCGTCCCTTCTTCTCTGTGATGCTGCCTCTCCTGTATCAGTTCAATGTCTTCCAAAGCTGTACCTACTAAGAAATTGTGGTCTCTTGACCTGTTACGTATTCTTATACCTTAAAAGAAACCAAACACATCTGCATATTGATATTACTGTACATAAGGAATCACACACCCTGGTAGAGTAAAAAAACACCCTAGAGCCCGTTTATTTCCTATGTCATACAAACTAGCACTATCTGGCCTGTATGGCATGCCGGTGATAACTGTATGAACTGAGGGAACACCTCATCTGATCTGACTATGTGGGCTGGCTGTCGAGTGCCTCAGAGATGCATACCCCCAATCACCTTTACCAGGTGAGTAAACTACCATTGTGGGGGATAATCTCTGAGGCACACCACACTCCTTACACCTGGGTAGCGATTTAAGTAGCAGTACCTGAAAATAGGGTGGGTAGTCAGTCAATATTATTCTTTTGCATCTGCCCTCGCAGCACTGCCCTACCGAAGTTGGCCTTTGCCTCCATAGACACATCTACTCTATAGTGTCTAGTAAAAGTATATGGGGATGCCCAAGTTTCTGCTGCACAAATTTCATCCACTGATACTATGTTTCTTTCTGCCCAAGATGTGGCTATAGCTCTAGTAGAATGAGCTTTGACACCTGTGGGTGGGTCTTAATTTGTTGCCTTATATGCTTCAGTGATTGCTGATCTTAACCAGGTGGCTATAGTGGATCTTGTAACCACCTGTCCCTTTCTGTGACCCTGAGTGATAATAAATAGTTGGTCTGTTAATCTAATGTCCTCTGTCCTGGCAAGGTATGTCAAAAGTGCTCTCTTCATTCCCAGTAGTTGGAGTTGAGGTTCTTGGTCCACTTCTTCCGCTGGCATGTACTCCGGGATCTTGATGTTCTGCTTAGCATGAAATGTTGTGCATATTTTTTGGTAAGAATGAGGGAATAGTTCTTAGAGTGATTTTGTCCTCGTGGAACACTAGGAAGGGTGTTCTACACAATAGCGCTTGTATTTCACTGATATGCCTGACTGAACAAATGGCCACTAGGAGTATAGTCTTTAGTGTTAGCCATTGTAGCTTGGCAGAAGACACCAGGAGAAAGGACTGCTGTGCGACTGGACTTCTCTGCTGGGACTAAAGAAGTAGAACTCTTGAACATGGAACTTTAATTTAGGGTAAAAAAAAAAACTAACAAACAAAACAAAAAAAAGTGTGTGTTTGTCTGAGTTAACTGAACTGAATGATTTTCTGAACAGTTATCTAGGTGTAAATCTCAGGCGATTGAAAGGACTTGATAGCTGTGAGGTTTAAATTACTTGTAGAAAGATCTAGTAAGTAGGGGCAGTGGCTTAGCTAGAAGGAAGCTACATTTAAAGACTGCCTTAGAAAGATTTTGCTAGTAGCTTGGCAGAAGACACCAGGAGAAAAGACTGCTGTGTGACTGGACTTCTCTACTGGGACTATATTGCCCTCCTTCCCTCCCCTCCACCCCCCACCCAAAGCTAGTTCTACTTTTATAGGCACAGAATTTGACTGACAACAGGAACATCCTGTTTGGGAGCAGGAAGTGAGTGACCACAGAGCCACCAAAGACCCACCATCCTAGAAGGGCAAGACTAGTTCTCCAGCCCCCTCTAGCTGCTGGAGGTCTGCCTCTGAGCAAGTAAGGGGTCTACTGAGAAATATAGGATATTCTTGTCTCAGAACAGGACAATCAGGAGCTTAAAGGGTGCACAGGCAGAAAGTAAGGAGAGAGAGAAAAAAACAGAGAAAAGAGTAAGGATTACAAACAGTTAAGGGGCCAGAAATAAGACATGATGGGAGTGGTGCAGTGCAGTGGCTGTGGAGCAGCAGTCTTCCGGGAGATGTTCTGGAGGAT
This sequence comes from Neoceratodus forsteri, assembly GCA_016271365.2. Lineage (NCBI taxonomy): Eukaryota > Metazoa > Chordata > Ceratodontiformes > Ceratodontidae > Neoceratodus > Neoceratodus forsteri. Next base: position 393,273,215 of record CM028135.1, on the reverse strand, counting down.
GCGGTGTTGTCCCATCTGCAGGCACCTCTCTGGGCTGAGGGAGGAGGTTGCTCATCTCCAGGCTGAGTTGGCCAGGATTTGTGGGACCTCCTCTTCCATCCAGGGACCACCAGTGCCACTGCCGTTGCCTCTGAGGTTGCCAAGAAAGAGGAGCGGTTGGGCCACAGTGGGCTCAGGGAGGGTGAGGATGGTGGAACAGTGGTGCATCCCTCCAGCTGTACCTCTCCACAGTTCTTATGACATTCTGACAAAGTGTGGTTCCTCTATGGAGGCACCCACAGTGGAGACCAAGGAGGATGCTGGGAACCTCCACAAAGGAGACCCACAGGAGGGTGGCATGGGACCCCCCAGGGGAAGGAAACAACTCCTGGTGGGGGACTCCATTGTTAGGAAGGTAGAACTGGGAGAGGAAGGGGAGAGGGAGGTAAGGTGCCTGCCTGGCGCCATGACTTGGAGGGACAGGGAGCGAATCCTCAGGATTGCCAGAGCAGCTGCACAGGGGAAGGAACTGGATGTCATTGTCCACCTAGAGAACAATGACCTGGCTAAGAAAGGGATTAGAGAAGTGCAGGAAAAGTTTGTGGAACTGGGGGAGGGGCCTTAGACAAGTAGCATGCACTGTAACCTTCTCAGAGGTGCTGCCCATCTATGGCATAGGAGAGGCTAGGGTGTTCTGCACCATGGGATTCAATCAGTGGTTGAAAAACTGGTGTGGAGCTCAGGGATTTGGCTTCATTGGGGACTGGGGGTCCACCTGGAGTGATGCAAGCCTATACTGGCATGATGGGTTGCATCTGTCCAGGAGGGGAACCAGGATCCTAGGTGACAGGTTTAAATGCTTCATTGGCAAGCATTTAAACTAGCCAGGGGGGAGGCACTGGAAAGGAGCAGGGAAATCCTAGCCCCCCCCAAAAAAATCAAGGTAGTAAGTGCGGTAAACACCAACATAGAGGTGTCAATAGGGAGAAGGGCAGGGGTAAATGGAGAAAGTGACAAAGGCAAGAAGGACAAGGATGGGGCCAAAAGGAGTAAGGCCATCACGAAATGGAGGGTAATGAGTACCAATGCCCATAGTCTGGGCAACAAGCTCCCTGAGCTGGTGGCCTTGATGGAAGAGGGATGCCTGGATATCGTAGCAGTCACAGAAACATGGTACACAGAGAACCATGACTGGGATGTTAACATACCAGGGTACATAGCCTACAGGAGACTGACAGGGGAGAAGAGGGGGAGGAGTAACTCTCTATGTAAAGGAAGGGATAAAAGCAACTGAACAATGAGTAAACAGGGAGGAGAGGAGGTACTGTGGGTCACCTTGGAGACTGGAAAGGGCACCACAATCCGCACAGGAATTGTGTACAGACCCCCATGTCAGGGGGAGGGAATGGACAAGGATATGATAGAATTGATTCTTAGAATGGCAGAGAAAGGGGAGATACTGTTGATGGGAGACCTGAACATGCCAGATGTTAACTGGAGCACATTTGCTGCAGCCACATCCAAGAGCAGGGCCATTCTTGATGCCCTACAGGTGGCAGGCCTCAGACAGCTAGTTTCGGAACCCGCTCGTGAGGGAGCAATCTTAGACCTCATACTCTCAAATGGGGGCAGTGAAAGGGTCTCAGATCTAGATGTGGGTTGCCATCTGGGAACAAGTGACCATCAAACAGTGTGGTTCACGTTAAACTCAGCTACAGAGTCAAGCCATACAAAAGTGAGGGTACTGGACTTTAGGAGGGCTGACTTTGGCAAGATGGGAGAGTGCCTCAGAAAGCACTAGCAAACAGGCTAGAAGGAGGTGGGAGCAACAATGGGGAATCCTCAAAACTGCCATCACAGAGGCAACAAGCCTTTGTGTGAAGCAAATAAACAAATCAAAGCGAAAGAAAAAGCCACCATGGTTCTCAAAGGGTGGCTGTGAAAGTCAGGAAGAAAAGATAGCATTCCAGAAATATAAGGAAACACAGAGGAGCAGGACAGAGAGCTGTACCAGTTAAGGCAGAAGGAAGCAGGGAGGAAGTGAATAGCAAAGGCCCAAACTGAGGAAAAGATAGCCAGCTCGGTTAAGAAGGGGATAAAATCTTTATAGGTACATCAGTGGCGTAGAAAGACAAAGGAGGGATAGTGAGGCTGAATAGAATGAGCGAGTGGGTGGGCAGAGGGACAGTGAAAAGCAGGGATACTGAATAAATATTTCTGCTCAGTATTCACAAAAGAGGAGGGAAGTGTCTAATCCAATTAACAGAAGCACTCTTGATAGGGGTCGATCCAGTCCTTTCACAGAAGAAAGGGTTCAGAAGAACTCCTAAAACTGAAGGTGGACAAAGCAATGGGGCCTGATGGAATTTACCCAGAATTCTAAAAGAATTAAGGGGAACCAGTGAAACCACTGGCAACTCTTTTAATAAATCATGGGAGGATGGTGTGGTACCCGAGGACTGGAGGAAGGCGGATGTGATTCCCCTTCACAAAAGTGGGACCAAGACAGAGGCAGGAAACTACAGACCTGTCAGTCTGACCTCTGTGGTAGGGAAAGTGATGGAGTCACTTCTGAAGGAAAGAATAGTTGAGTACCTAGAGGTCAGTGGGGCACAGGACCCAAGGCAGCATGGGTTCACAGCAGGAATGTCATGTCAGATGAATCTAATAGATTTCTTTGACTGGGTGACCAAAGTAGTAGACCAGGGAGACACTGTGGACGTGGCCTACCTAGACTTTAGCAAGGCATTTGACACAGTCCCACACAAAAGGTTAATAGTCAAATTAACCAGCCTGGGAGTGGGTCCCAGGGTGGTAGGCTTGGTAAAACATTGGCTGGACAACAGGACACAGAAGGTAGTTGTAAATGGAGTCCACTCTGAAGAAAGAAGGGTTACTAGTGGGGTACCGCAGGGTTCAGTATTGGGTCCAGTCCTTTTTAATGTCTTCATAAGTGACATTGCAGAGGGACTGGAAGGCAAAGTATGCCTCTTTGCAGATGACACAAAGATCTGCAACAGGGATGATACACAAGGAGGCGTGGAAAGGATGAGAAGGGACTTGGCAAGGTTGGAGGAATGGTCAGAAGTACAGCAGCTAGGATTCAATGCAAAGAAGTGCAAAATAATGCACCTGGGAAACAAGAACCCAGAGGAAGAATACACAAGGGGGGGAGGTAGTAACAACAACAAAAAAGGAAAGGGACCTGGGGGTAATCATATCAGATGACCTTAAGGTTAGCAAGCAATGTGAGAAGGCAGTAGGGAGGGCTGGGGTTATACTGGGATGCATAGGGAGAGGCATCAGCAGCAGAAAACATTAAGTTGTCCCAGACCCAGCACCATTTTAGTTGCCCACCTCTGGACTGCCTCTATCCTGTCTATGTCCTTGCGAAGATGGGGTCTCCAGAACTGGACACAGTATTCCAGATGGGGTCTCACCAACTGTCTGTACAGAGGGATGACAACTTCCTGTTTTCTGCTGCTGATGCCTCTCCCTATACATCCCAGTATACCCCCCCTCCTACTGCCTTCTGCATTGCTTGCTAACCTTAAGGTCATCTGATATGATTACCCCCAGGTCCCTTTCCTGTTTTGTTGTTGTTACTACCTCCCCACCCATTGTGTATTCTTCCCCTGGGTTCTTGTTTCCCAGGTGCATTATTTTGCACTTTTTTGCATTGAATCCTAGCTGCCATATGTCTGACCATTCCTCCAACCTTGCCAAGTCCCTTTTCATCCTTTTCACGCCTCTTTGTGTCATCTGCAAAAAGGCATACTTTTCCTTCCAGTCCCTCTGCAATGTCACTGATGAAGACATTAAAAAGGACTGGACCCAATACTGAACCCTGCTGTACCCCACTAGTAATCCCCCTTTCTTCAGAGTGGACTCCATTTACAATTACCTTCTGTGTCCTGTTGTCCAGCCAATGTTTTACAGGCTACCACCATGGGACCCACTCCAGGCTGGTTAATTTGACTAATAATCTTTTGTGTGGGACTGTGTCAAATGCCTTGCTAAAGTCTAGGTAGGCCATGTCCACAGCCTTCCCTGGTCTACTACTTGGTCACCCAGTCAAAGAAATCTATTAGATTTGTCTGACATGACCTTCCTGCTGTGAACCCATGCTGCCTAGATCCTGTGCTCCACTGACCTCTAGGTACTCAACTATTCTCCTTCAGAAGTGACTCCATCACTTTCCTACCACAGAGGTCAGACTGACAGGTCTGTAGTTTCCTGCCTCTGTCTTGGTCCCACTTTGTGAAGGGAATCACATCACCTTCCTCCAGTCCTCGGGTATACCACCATCCTCCCATGATTTATTAAAAGAGTAGCCAGTGGTTTCACTAGTTCCTTCCTTTAATTCTTTTACAATTCTGGGTGAATTCCATCAGGACCCATTGCTTTGTTCACCTTCAGTTTTGGAGTTCTTGCAGAACCCTTTCTTCTGTGAAAGGACTGGATTGACCCCTATCAAGAGTGCTTCTGTTATTTGGATTAGGCACTTCCCCTCCTCTTTGTGAATACTGAGCAGAAATATTCGTTCAGTATTCCTGCTTTTCACTGTCCCCTCTGCCCACCCATCGTCATTCTATTCAGCCTCAATATCCCTCCTTTGTCTTTCTACACTCGCTGATGTACCTATAAAAGGTTTTATCCCCTTCTTAACTGAGTTGGCTATCTTTTCCTCAGTTTGGGCCTTTGCTCTTCTGACTTCCTCCCTTCTTCTTTCTGCCTTAACTGGTACAGCTCTCTGTCCTGCTCCTTCTGTGTTTCCTTATACTTCTGGAATGCTATCTTTTTCTTCTGACTTTCACAGCCACCTCTTGAGAACCATAGTGGCTTTTTCTTTCATTTTGATTTATTTATTTGCTTCACTCAGCGCTTGTTGCCTCTGTGATGGCAGTTTGATAATTCCCCATTGTTGCTCCACACCTCCTTCTAGCCTGTTTGCTAGTGATTTCTGAGGCACTCTCCCATCTTGCCAAGTCAGCCCTCCTAAGTCCAGTACCCTCACTTTTGTATGGCTTGACTCTGTAGCTGAGTTTAACGTGAACCACACTGTTTGATGGTCACTTGTCCCAGATGGCAACCCACTTCTAGATCTGAGATCCTCTCATTGCCCCCATTTGAGACATCACGGGTCTAAGATTGCTCCCTCACAAGTGGGTTCTGAAACTAGCTGTCTAATGCCTGCCACCTGTGAGGGTCAAGAATGGCCCTGCTCTTGGATGTGGCTGCAGCAAATGTGCTCCAGTTAACATCTGGCATATTCAGGTCTCCCATCAACAGTATCTCCTTTCTCTGCCATTCTAAGAATGCCTTCCATCATATCTTATCCATCCCTTCCCCCTGACATGGGGTCATACCTATACCCTGCGGATGTGGTGCCCTTTCCAGTCTCCAAGGTGACCCATGGTGCCTCCTCTCCTCCCGTTTACTCTTTTGTTCAGTTGCTCTTATCCCTTCCCTTTACATAGAGAGCTACTCCTCCCCTCTTCTCCCCTGCCTGTCTCTCCTGTAGGTTATGTACCCTGGTATGTTAACATCCCAGTCATGGTTCTCTGTGTACCATGTGTCTGTGACTGCTACGATATCCAGGCATCCCTCTTCCATTAAGGCCACCAGCTCAGGGAGCTTGTTGCCCAGACTACGGCATTGGTACTCATTACCCTCCATTTCCTGATGGCCTTACCCCCTTTTGCCCCATCCCTGTCCTTCTTGACTTTGTCACTTTCTCCATTTACCCCTGCCCTTCTCCCTATCGACACCTCCATGTTGGTGTTTGCCACACTTACTACCGTGATTGTTTGGGGGCTAGGATTTTCCTGCTCCTTTCCAGTGCCTCCCCCATTGGCTAGTTTAAAAGCTTGCCAATGAAGCATTTAAACCTATCACCTAGGGTCCTGGTTCCCCTCCTGGACAGATGCAGCCCATCATGCCAGTATAGGCTTGCATCACTCCAGGTGGACCCCCAGTCCCCAATGAAGCCAAATCCCTAAGCTCCACACCATTTTTTCAACCACTGATTGAATCCCATGGTATGGAACACCCTAGACTCTCCTATGCCATAGATGAGGTAGCACCTCCGAGAAGGTTACCGTCGTGCTACTTGACAGAGCCCCTCCCAATTCCACAAACTCTTCCTGCACTTCTCTAATCTCTTTCTTAGCCAGGTCATTTGTCCCTAGGTGGACAATGACATCCAGCTCCCTCCCCTGTGCAGCTGCTCCGGCAATCCTGAGGATTCGCTCCCTGTCCCTCCAAGCCATGGTGCCAGGCAGGCACCTTACCTCCCTCTCCCCTTCCTTGCCCAGTTCTACCTTCCTAACAATGGAGTCCCCCACCAGGAGTTGTTTTCTTCCCATGCAGGGTCCCCTGCCACCCTCCTGTGGGTCTCCTTTGTGGAGGTTCCCAGCATCCTCCTTGGTCTGCATTGTAGGTGCCTCCATAGAGGAACCACACTTTGCCAAAATGACATAGGAATTGTGGAGAGGTACAACTGGAGGGATGTGCCTCTGTTCCACCACCCTCACCCTCCCTGAGCCCACTGTGGTCCAACCACTCCTCTTTCTTGGCAACCTCTGAGGCAACAGCAGTGGCACTGGTGGTCCCTGGATGGAAGAGGAGGTACCACAAATCCTGGCCAACTCAGCCTGGAGATGAGCAACCTCCTCCCTCAACCCAGAGAGGTGCCTGCAGATGGGACAACACCGCATCCTCCAGAACATCTCCCGGAAGACTGCTGCTTCACAGCCACTGCACTGCACCACTCCAATCATGTCTTATTTCTGGCCCCTTAACTGTTTGCAATCCTTACTCTTTCCTCTGTTTGTTTGTTTTCTCTCTCTCCTTACTTTCTGCCTGTGTGCCCTTTAAGCTCCCGATTGTCCTGTTCTGAGACAAGAATATCCTATATTTCTCAGTAGACCACTTACTTGTTCAGAGGCAGACCTCCAGCAGCTAGAGGGGGCCAGAGAGCTACTCTTGCCCTTCTAGGATGGTGGGTCCTTGGTGGTTCTGTGATCACTCACTTCCTGCCCCTAAACAGGAAGTTTCTGTTGTCAGTCAAATCCTGTGCCTATAAAAATAGAACTAGCTTTGGGTGGAGGGAGGAAGGAGGGCAATATAGTCCCAGTAGAGAAGTTCAGTCACACAGCAGTCCTTTCTCCTGGTGTCTTCTGCCAAGCTATTAGCAGAATCTTTCTAAGGCAGTCTTTAAATGTAGCTTCCTTCTAGCTAAGCCACTCCCCACTACCAGATCTTTCTACAAGTAATTTAAACCTCACAGCAGTTAAGTCCTTTCAGTCACCTGAGATTTACACCTAGATGACTTTTCAGTTACCCATTCAGTTCAGTTAACCCAAACACACTTTTTTTTTGTTTTGTTTTGTATGTTAGTTTTTTTACCCTAAATTAAAGGTCCAAATACAAAAGTTCTTCTACTTTAGTCCCAGCAGAGAAGTTCAGTCACACAGCAGTCCTTTCTCCTGGTGTCTTCTGCCAAGCTGTTGATGTATGCTACGGTCACTTGATTGTCTGACTGAATCAGTACATTCCTTCCTCTTACTTCCTTTGTAAAATGTAGTAATGCCATGAACACTGCCCTTATTTCTAGTACATTTATTGGCAATTTTGACTCATTTATTGACCACCTTCCCTGTGCTGATTTTATGCCTGTTGATGCGCCCCATCCTGTTAGACTGGTGTCTGTGTCTACCTGGATGTCCATCTGTATGTCCAGTGGCATACCTTTTAGTAAGTTGTCTCTTATTGGCCACCACATTAATGTATGTGCAATGTTTCTAGGAAGCAGCACCCTTTTTGTAAAATCCAAATCCTATGTGGGACCTTGTTGCATGAGGAATAACAGGGGTCTCATTTGCCATCTTGCCCACAGGATGGTTTCTATACAAGATGACATTTGGCCTAGCATATGGGAAATGGCCTCTTATGATGGCTGTCTTGTGTTTCTTAGTTTGTTTACCATGGCTAATAGGGTTGAGACCCACTTTTTTGATGGCTGAACCTTTCCCTTTATAGTGCCTATGAGGTTACCTAAGTGTCCCAGCCCTCTGCATGGTTTAAGTTGGCTCTTCTCCTGGTTTATGGCCCAACCATGAGTTTCAAGACATTGAATTATGATCCTTGTCTCCCTCCTTGATTGCTGAACTGATCTTGTACTGATCACCCAATCGTCCCAGTAGGATATCACTTGTATTCCTTGCTCCCTTAGTTTTGAGGCGAGCACGATGGACACTTTCATAAACACTATGGGAGCGGTTGCTAGGCTGAAGGGAAGTACCTTGTACTGGAAGTGTTCCCCCATGATGTGGAATCTGAGGAATTTTTGGTGAGATGGTCTTATGGGGATTTGGAGGTATGTGTCTTTCAAGTCTATGGATGTGAGCACATCCCCTGGTCAGAGCACTTTTAGAGTGGATCTTATTGTTTCCATCTTGAAATGTTTGTATTTTACACCTTTGTTTAGGAATTTCAGGTTGAGTACTGGTCAAAGATATCTTGTCTTCTTTGGTACTGTGGCAAGTATTGAATATACTCCCTGGCCCTCCTCTGCTTGGGGGACCTTCATGATGGCATTGTTGTCTGTTAGTTCCTTCAGTATGTTTTGTAACTGTTGAGGTGTTGCCTTGTGTTTTGGTACTGGTGATGTAATCAGCCTGTTTAAGCTTGGTCTTTTTGCAAATTCTATTGTGTAACCTTCCTGAATGATTTCCAGGACCCATTTGTCCTGAGTGGTTTTTATCCATTCGTGAGTGAACTTGCTTAGTCGGGTGCTGACTGGTACCCTGAGCAGCGGTTCGTAACAGGTATAGTAATTGTTTGTTGTGACCTTTCTTCTGTGCTGGTAGGAACCTCTGGCCCTGCTCTGTGTTCCCCTTCCACAATATCTGTTGTACGTGTTGTAGGGGTTGAAATTTGTTCTATAGCCCTGCCCCCTATATGATGGCTGACCTCTGCATCTGTCTCGAAAGAAATGTACATGATTTACATGTCTGGCTGGGAGGTCCCTGGAGTTGTTAACGCTGTCTTTCCCCAGTGCCTTCCCATCCTCCTTCCCTTTTAAGTATTTCTCCAGTCCTTCTCTGAACAGAAGGCTGCCCCTACATTGTAACTTTAGTAGGAGTGATTTTGACTCAGTATCTGTGTTCCACAGCTTCATCCATAAACATCTGCTTGCTCTATTCAGAAGTGTGGCAGCTCTGGCATTGATCTTTAGAGAGTCCACTGCCATGTCCACCAGATATTTAGTAGAAATGTTGACTTTGTCGAGCAAGTGTGACTCTGAGGTCTTGGCTGTAATCATTTTTTGAGCCTCTTGTAACCATTCAAGTTGAGCCCTGGTGGCGTAAATGGCTGTGGTAGCTGCCCTAGCTCCCAGACCTGCTAGCTCAAAATTCTTTTTCTTTAATGTGTCCTCCAACTTTCTGTCCACCAGGTCTCTTAGTGCTGAGGTGGACTGTTGGCAGGACTGTCTTTTTATTGAGAGATGCTATCTGAGAGTCCACAGTAGGGGGTGTGCACCATAAAGCTAGTTTGTCAGCTTCCAGGGGATACATTTTATCCCATGATCTTCTCTCTGGGATTCAGGCAGGGTCTCTGGATTCTCATTCTTTATTAACTTTCTCATTAATGGCCTTACACATGGGGAATTTGTCGGATGCTTTTGCTGCCTGTTGTAAAGAAGGCAGCAGCTTAGACTGGGGAATAGGTGTGGATGGTGTCTCGAAGCCCACCGTGGCCATAATCTTTTTTTTTCCCCAATTGTTGCTGCAAATCAGTGCTGGTATCTGATCAGGAAAACACCACTTGGCAGTGAGGGATTGTGGGTCGACCTTCTTATACTCCTCATCATCTGAGCTGGGTTCAGAGTGGGAGAGCAACTCTGTAGCATTTGGGTTGGATTTGTCTGCGAGGTTCTGTGTACTAGTGACAGGAGCTTGAGATATGAGGGGTCTGGCAGAAATCTCAGCTAATTTGTCCCACATAGCTGTCATGAGTCACTGTTGTAACTGAAGGGCTTGTTGGTTTTGGAGTAGGATGGCACTAGTGTCTACATTACTTTGTGAGGTAGACAGAAGGGCTTGTGTAACACTGGAGGTTCCTTGCAGCTCACTGTGGTCAGTAAATATGTCCTCATTTGCTGTATGTGCTGATGTGGGTGGCTCCTCAGCACATGAAGCGCAGATGCATCAGAGCTGTGCTGAAGGAATGGGGACATTACAGAGCCTGCAGCTTTTTCTTGTTCCCGTGTCTGTAAAAGAATGGGAACCAAATGGGGATGACTTTAGGATCATATTAAAAAAAAAAACTACTTATAAGAATGTAGAATACATACTTGTAGTCATTTTCTCTGCAGTCATACCCAAACTGTTAATAGGGAGCACAGAATTCAGCCAAATAAATATCCACATAAAGTGTTCAGTGCTCCCCAGTATTTGCTGCTTTCCCTTTAAATGCCTGTTATGCTGTGCCTCAGATTAACTAAAATTATTTATATATCATATATATAGCATGATCTAAAATGTGTGCACAGCAAGTGCACTGTCTGCCATAGTGTTGGGGGGGGGCAGTCTGTCCCTTTAACTGCTCATATGCTGTGCCTTTAAGTGATCCCTAGCCCCCGTGCACTGCACTGTGGATTGGGCAGTCTGTATGCTTGACCAGAAGGAGAAGTGATTGGATGCTACAAAAAATAAATAAAATCTTTCTTCCCTACATTTAGTGGAAGTGGCTCCTCGACAGAACACTCGCGGAGTGCGAGGAAAATCAAGGGGCCACTCGACTAGCAGGAGAATCCTCAGTACACTCACACTGGTGCCAGTCACCCAATCACCCTGCCACACACAAGATGGCATCAGGGTAGTGTGCATGAGTGAGTGTAAGGAAACCAATTGCGCATGCGTGAGCTAGGGTCTGAGATGCGCATGTGCAATCTCGGAACTCAAGCGCATGTACAAAGACTCGGGAGGCATAGTCAGCTAGAGTGGAGGGGAGAGACGGCCAGGAAACACCCAGGAAGGCAAAAGGAAACATGGCCAACACCCTCCCTGAATACACAAAGATGGGGAGGTGTGAAAATCACTATGTTAGGACTCCAGGGCTCGAGGTCATTCGCAAATGGGGCAAACACAAAGCTAAACAGAAAACTCCAGGGAGCTGCTGCAACTAAAAGGTAGGCCCAAATAGGCACTGAAGAAAAAAACAACTTACTGCTACTGACCCAGCGCCCTAGGATGCAAGCTAAAAGCAAACACCAGGGAAAATCCCTGAAATATTCTTTTCTTTTTTGAGCACTGTGAAGGGACTCTTCCTGTGGCCGTTGGCAGGGACCACAGGATGCCCAGATGTTCCGACAACAAGCAGAGGAAAAGTGGGTAACTGGGGCACTTTTGAGGCAACTAGCAGGGGTCCCAAAGAATACTCAGCAGCAGAACATGAAAATTATGCACAAGCTTAGGTCTGCTAACAGGAGACCCAAGTGAACTGCTTAGACACAAACACAGGCAATCAATATGAACTAAAACTGCTGCTGTAAATCAAACAGCTGAGTCCTAGGGTACTGGTCAGTAGCTTTATTTGTCTGACTGCATTCTGAACAATTAGGGGAACTTTTTAACAGATTTACATAACATTTGCCTTCTCTGTAATTACTGTCTGTTTATCTAGCAAAGTAGTCTTTATGCGATGAATAAACCAGACGCCCTTCACTCAAATTGGCTGATGTAACAGTATCTCAATTAAAATTAGGAATTCAGAATACTGAGCTTACCTTAATTATATAAAAAATTCAAAACTGCTGGGGTGCTGTTGTGATACCACGCAACCTGTTGAGATGCACAATTCGAACTGACACAGGAGAGCCAGCATCACAGGGAAGAGGGGACGGACTTCTTTTGAAGTCACATGTGCATCAGCAACCTATCAGGTGGACACAATACCCAGGTGTAAGGACTACAGCCAGCTGCCGACTGAGGTAGGTAGGAAGGAGCTCCAGTGGTGATGAGAGAAGGGCTGAGCCAGTCGCCGACTCTGTTCTCGGACTGTTTTGGGATCAACGGGGTGTCACTGCCGGGTGGGGGGACCACTAGATTACCAGGGAAAGGGTTCGATATAGATTTGTAAAGGGGTTGGGATATGTGCATTGGAGTGGGGGAACCACTAGACTACCAGGGAAAATGTTATTTTAATATGTGAACGAGGGTCAGGATATGTGCGTGGGGGTAGGGGACCACTAGACTAACAGGGAAAACTGTATTTTTATATGCGAATGGGGGTCGGGATATGTGCATGGGGGGATCACTAGACTACCAGGGATAAATTTGTTGTTATATGTGAACGGGGGTTGGGATATGTGCGTGGGAGTGGGAGACCACTAGACTACCAGGGAAAAATGTGTTGTTCTATGTGAACGAGGGTCAGGATATGTGCGTGAGGGTGGGAGGACCACTAGACTACCAGGGAACAGTTATTTATTTCATTTTCAATGGAGGTTGGGAGCTGTGCTTGGGGGACCACTGGAACATGAGTGGTTTCAGTGTGTTATGAGGCTACCGGGGGTAGGGGATCATGCTTGCCTGGCTGACACCAGCCTACCAGGGTGTCAAAGGCACACACTGGAACAGGGACCATGACAATAGAAAATGACTGCCTGGCCCAGCCAGTCTGCCCTGTTCCCTATCTAATGGATATGCTGCATATCCTAGTGACTCTGCAGCCTATGGCCTCTTGCCCCCACCAGGTTTGCCTTATGCCTGTCCCATGCATTGCGTCCCCCCCACTGTGTTTCTACTGCAGTGGGGTACCTATGTTGTTGGGGTAGGCAGCTTCCAGATCATGTATGGCAATGGGCAGTGTGTTTGTTTAGCTATCGATCTGTATATGTAGGTGTATATATATATATATATATATATATATATATATATTATATATGCACATACATATATACAGGTCCTGCTTGCACAGCTGCATGGGTGTGTTGTATGCACTGACTGTGCCTGCCAGCACACAGTTCCTGCTGCTTCCAGCTTGTACTTCCATCTCGACCAAGAGGGGATGCTGTGGGCATGCCTTGGCCTGCAGCATGCAGCCTGTACTTCCATTCTGACCAAAAGAGGGAGCTGTATGCACCATGCAGTAGCACCGGGCAAACTGCATGGTACTGTATGCTAAGCAGCACATAATGAGACGCAAATGTGCCTCTTTGCCCACTGATTACCTAAGTAGGCTCATTTGCATGGGAGCTTTGAATATAGCTCCCGTTTTCCCCGGGCTAACCAGTTTGCACCAGGCTAATGTGTTAGCACTGTGCAATCAAGTTAGCCCTGGGCAAACCTCGCTTCAGCATAGTACGCTAAGCACAGTTCTGCAGTGTGTGGCTTACATTGTTGTTTGCAGTCATACCTCTAAACCGTGCCTGATTTTCAGGGATGTCCCTGATTTTACCTCAAACCTTTACTCTGTCCCTTCTACAAATTGTGTTTCCATGACCAAACAGTGGGGGTTGTAAGCATAACATAATGTCAGACATTAATGTTACAGACGTGTTCTTCCTTAGAAAATGCATTTTACACTACACCACTTATTCTACCAGCTTCCTGAGTGGATATCACCAATTGTTAAGGTGTGTCCCTGATTTTAAACCTTTGTCCCTGATTTATGAGGTAGGAGGTTGAGAGGTGTGTTTGCAGTAGATGTGAGACAGCTATGTGCAATCACACACAATGTTCTCCACCTGCAACACTGGCTTGCTAGAGACTCTAATGAGCTGCAGTTGCAGTTTGCACTTCCCTGTTGCTATATTCAGTGCTGTCTTATTCCTGGGCTATTTTTGCCCTGCACTCCCAGACCAGTTTGCCCGGCTTCCTTAGACGGCTATATTCAGCAGGATTAGCTCCGGGCTATTTCCTTTTGAATATAGCTTGCTTTGTGCTCCGAGCTAAGTTTGCTTGCTGGGCAGTGCTAATTTAGCCCCGGGGTAAAGTTTTGGATATCTGGCCCTCAGTGTCTGTACTCTCCCTTGAGTGGGCCCCTGCAATTTCCAGATGTCAAAGATAGGTGCAAAATTAAGTATCATTCCCTGCAGAGTTCATCTCTCAGGCAACCAGGGCAGCCATTCCACAAAGAGGTCAGGGAACCCTCTGCAAAGCAACTCCTGCTGCCATCCCCTAGGATCGCAGGTCCAAGATGTGAACCAATAATTCCTCCAACAGAAGGCATATGCCTTCAGTACTAGGTCATTGGGAGTCATTTAAATGTAAACATATTTAAAACTGGTATACATAAGCACTGTTTACACAATGTGGATGAGAGTCTGTATTAAAGTTATGCATACAATTGTGCATAGATTTACAGCTGTATTTCTTTTAGTACATTCACTCATCACCAAAATAAATATGTGTTTGCTTAAAATATAAGGTATTAGTACTAATCTGGGAAAAGTCCCCACCAAATAAAGTAGTGCTCTGAAATCCTGGTATGCTGTACTAGAATATAAAAAAATCTCATATCTTTCTACCGAGTCCAACATGCCAGATTTCAATGTACACTGAAAATGCTGCAAAATGTTATCACACCAATGAGCACAAAATATCTGACAGGCAATAATTTAAAATTCCATCTTTCTAAAGACATGGTACATAGCTGAGTCTAGTGTTATCAGACAGGAAACGCTCTGCATTTCCTGCCACTGGCCGATTATTTCCAGTCTCTGTTCAGATGTTTCAAGCTGTTCTGTTTTTTTTTTCCCTTACAGATCAACTGTGCAATTACATTTATGAAAGAAAGAGGATGTAGTGCTTGGAATGATTAATCCACAATATCTGGGGTTGTGGTCATGTCATGCGGCTCAGTGTCTCAATCTGGCTATTTATATATTAAGTAAAGAATAGCTTGTAGTGTTATTTCTTGCTAATGATCTAACTGCTGGGAAACTGTGAGGCATTTTAAAGTAATTTGTATTGCTAACTGAATATTGTCCTATGCCACCTCTCTGGATTGTCACGTAACATGTTACATTTCAAAACAATAACACCTTTTATTAACACAAGTTTATATAAATTATTTTTAAAAGCATTTTTGATATTTGATTCATGCAAAGGCAGAGCTGCATTTTAAAGGGATCATGAAAGATAAAAATGAAATTTAGGGACTATAGTATACAATATGCCAGTTTATAGTCCAAGCTGGTATGCATCATCACAAAATAATTTTTGTCATTTAGAAAAAAAATGATTACAGTTTACACTTTAAGTACAACATTTGATGCTTCAGTAGTGCTTTGAGAGATATTTCTTATCTGACTCAGAATGGAAATGCAACTTGTCTCAGAGTGATGATAGATCAGCATGTAAGCCTGCAGGTGCACCCAATCCCCGTGGTTAAAGTGGAAATGTTAGGTGGGGAATGTTAAAATCTATGAACTGGAAATCTCCTGTAGTACTCTGGGGAGATGACAGGGTAAAGGAACTCTCATACAATTATATGAAAGGTGAAGGAACTAAGTTTCTTTGGGTTCCTGTACACTTGCATGCTGTTTAGATGCTGCAAGTTCCAGCTTTAGCTGAGTAGGTTATTATGGACTTACTATATCAGTTGATGATAGCACTCTCCCTTGGGCATTTTTCATTATACAGTAGATAGACTTGTCAAGTATATTCTAAACTTCACTGCTGACACAGGCTACTTTTTAATTCTGTGAGTGTGGTAAGTCCAGCAGGGGCAAGCAGAGATAAAACCTTGGCTTCCCATGTTCTCTGAATTGTGCAACTGCAACATGCATGGCTGTGAGTGCAATATCAACAACACAGCAGGCTGATTTATTACTGATCATGAAATCTTTAAGGCACCAAGACTGTTAGGGCTGATGATGCTGCAGAACTTCAAAAAACATTTCTGATACACTGTGAACATTTGGCATGTTACACATACAGTTAGGCAAGCTAGCATACAGTACTGTTGGAGATTAAACTATATAATTTAAAGTTCCACTGCATCAGTACTGTGAAATCCTGGTGCCATGAAGATTTTATGATCAGCAGTGAATCTCATCAGGGTTATTTTTTTACCACTCACAGCCATGGCACAATTGCACAATTCAGAGAACATGGAAAGGCAAAGTCTTTCTCTGCTTGTCTTGGCAGGACCCTCCAACCCCCACACACATGCACCATTTACTGTAATTAAAAATCAGCCTGTGTGAGTAAACAGAACCAGCAGTAAGATTTAGAATAGAGTTTAAAGGTCTATACAGTATGTAAGGAACAAGCTATTATCTTAATGTATCTGAGTGAGTGTGTGTGTATGTGTGCATGTGTGTGTCTTGGGGAGGATGAGGGGAGCAATAGGACATAAATCCTGTCATTTGTAAGGAATGAGCATTCATATTGTGACAAGAAATGGGTTTGGGGTGGAGGGGAGCAAGGGCATAAGCCCCACTGTTTGCAAGGAATGGGCATAACTTAGTTATTTTTTTCATATTTTGACCCCAAATGTTGAACATAGTCTTCTTATCACCCCACCTCATGAACCCCCTAGGTGAGAATTTTCAAATCCATGGGAAAATGGAATTCTGCACCACAGTTGTTTGGGCAGGATGTGAAAGAAGACAGCCATACTGTTTTTGAGGTGGTGTGATAAAATGGCTGTATTGAAAATATGGGCGAAAATAGTGAAAATGAGCAAAATTACACACGCTCATATAAAAGTTTGAACAACCACATGTAACTCAGCTATTTTTTTTAATTTTTTCACAAAATTTTCAACATGGCCTTTTTAGGACCCCATCTCATGAAAAGTTCCACCGTCATTTCATTAATTCATCCCAAAAGGTGATTTTGCACAGTGACTGCGCCATTCTGCACCACAGGTGCGAAAACATGTTTGGGGCAGGATGTGAAAAATGACAGCTGTACTGTTCATGAGGAGGTGTGAAAAATGGCAATGTTGAAAAGCTGGAATGAAAATACTGTAAATTGGTGAAGTTACGAATGTGTGTAGAAACTGCACAACGTGCACTCATAATGCAGTCATTTTTTGGAGTTGTTTCACCAAATTTTCAACATGGGCATTTTGGGACCCCCTTCCCCACAATAAACAGTGGCACTGTCATTTTGTTAGTCCATCCCTGGAGTGAAAATATTAAAAACTGGCAAAGTTATGAGCGTACGTAGAAACTGCACAATGCATGCTCATAACACATTTTTTTTTATTTTCTCACCAAATAGCCAACAAGGGGTTCTTGGGACCCTACCTCATGAACACTGGCACTGTTGTTCTGTTTATTGGTTCTGAAAGGTGATTCCACACAGCAACTGCAAAATCACCTTTTGGGACCAAATAATGAAATGACAGTGCCAGTGTTCATGAAGTGAGGTCCCAAGAACCCCATGTTGAAAATTTGGGGCCAAAATTCCTAAAAATGACTGAGATATTAACATAAGTTGAACCCCCTTCCCCACTGACTCCTATTATATTATCAGTTCATAGTTGGGCTTCCAAGAGTGCAGATGTGTCCTGATCTGGAGAAGATGACAGTGCAAACCTCTATGGTAAGTATGGGGTAAGAGAGGATGCAGGGAAGTGGGTGTTCGGTGGGAGGGTGGGGAATGGGAGGGGACTGGGGAGATGAAGAGGGACCATTTTCTTTTTTATAGGTTAAAAAAAGATGAAGAGGGATGGTTTTCTGTATTTACAGGTAAAAAAAAATAAAAGTACTTTTGGGCACACTGGGGTGGGCTCCCAGTGTGCCACATGAGTTGAATGGGGGTTACATGCTGCCAACAGGGAGACTGGGCACCCCCATTGGCAAAAAAAGTGGGTTTGAGGTGTGGTTGGTATCCCGGTGTCAGAAAAGAAAACAAAATAAAAAGAAATTTTCTAGGCACAGTGGGGTTGGCTCCCAGTGTGCCACAACAGTGGAGGTTGGTGGGGATAAATGCAGGACTCGGGGATTGGGCACTCTGATGTTGGCAAAACATTATGGGGAAAGTGTGAAGCTACATGGAACACAGCAGCAATGCTGTCATCTTGCTGGGTCTTTGATCAGTAGCTGCATTCATCTGTGGAGGGGGGGATTAATACAGCTACTGATCAAAGACCTGCTCTAGGAGAGGCATGGCTTCATGTTCTGCAGCAGCACAAGGGGAGGGCTGCAGAAAAACTGCATCCATGAATACAGCTAATGATCAAAGACCCGTTCTAGAAGGGTGTGGCTGTGTATTCTTCATCAGTGCAAGAGGAGGGGGATGCAGAAAAAATGCAGGTACTGTGAAATAAAACATAGCCTGCTACACCCTTCTCTGAGGGAATGTATGCTAACAAGCATTTGTCAATGTCGAATGTTTTCTTGCTGGCATTGGCAGTGGTAGTGTAGAAGTTACAGAGCTGCATAATAGGAATGGCAGCAAAGTATTGAACTGAAGCCAACCCCACCACCACCCTGCAGAGAGTGACAGGCATTGGGGTGTGCCTTTTGGTCGTCAGGCATAACGACCTACACCATTTCACCACACCTACCCTGCAGACACTGACAAATGTCACAGGTGTGCCTTAGGGTCATTGGTCTTATCGCACCCCATTCCATCAGGAAATATGGTGAGATGGGTGCGGTATAGGAGAATGGGGTGAAGTTTGGGCCGAAGAGTCCGAGGCACACCTTGATGCCTCTCACTGGCTGCAGGGTGTGGGTGGGAGTGGAATGGTATGAGCATTATAGGCAAGAATCCCAAGTCACACCCTGATGCCTGTCATTCTCTACAGGGTGGTGCGTTATGGTCGGAAACCCTAATGCCTCAGGCATTCGTTGGTATTTTCACTCCAAATTTTCAACATGTTTTTTTGTGACCCCCACCTCATGAACAGTGGCAATATCAGTTTCTTAGCGAAACTGCTTTTGCACATTGAACTACGACATTTGGCACCACAGGTGCAAAAACACATTCTGAACAGGATGTGAAAAATGACAGCGGTACTGTTCATGGGAGGTGTAAAAAATGGCAATGTTGAAAATCTGCTGTGAAAATATTAAAAAAGCTGGTGAAGTCACAAATGTGTGTAGAAACTGTGCAACGCACACCTGTAATGTAACTAGTATGGGGGAATTTTTTACAGCAGATTGTTAACACAGGCATTTTGGGACCTCCGATCATGGACAGTGCCAGTGTGATTTTCTTTATCTGCCCTGAACAATGATTTCCCACAGCGACCATGCATTTCTGCACTGAAAGTGTGAAAACACATTTCGGCCATGTTGTGGAAAATGACAGCTGTACTGTTCATAAGGAGGTGTGGAAAATTGCCACTGGTGAAAATCTGGACTGAAAATATTACAAATTCATGAACTTACGAGGGTGCGTGGAAACTGCGCAATGCTCACTTGTAACACAGTCATTTTATGGAGTTTTGTCACCAAATTTTCAACATAGCCATTTTAAGACCTTTGCTCATGACCAGTGTCACTGTGATATTCTTAATCTGTCCCAAACATTGTTTTTCGCACACCGACTGTACCATTGCACGCTACATGTGCGGAAACACATTTTAGGTGAGATGTGAAATATGGTAGCTGTACTACTCATAAGGAAGTGCAGTAAAATGGCACTGTTGAAAATCTGGTGTGCAAATATTACAAATTCGCAAACTTGCAAGTGTGCATAGGAACTGTGCAACGTGCGCTCCTAAAACAGTCATTTTTGGGAATTTTTTCACCAGATTTTCAACATAGCCATTTTAACATCTCTGCTCATGACCAGTGTCACTCTGATTGTCTTAATATGTCCCATACATTGATTTTGCACACCGACTGCGCCATTGTGCGCTACATGGGTGGGAAACACATTGTGGGCAAGATGTGAAAAATGACAGCTGTACTGCTCATAAGGAGGTGTGGTAAAATGGCAATGTTGAAAATCTGGAGTGAAAATATTGAAAATTCGCGAACTTACGAGCGTGCATAGGAACTCTGCAACACACACTCATAAAACAGTCATTTTTAGGAATTTTTCCAGCAAATTTTCAAAATAGGCTTTTTGAGAGCCCACCTTATGAACACTGGCAGCGTCGTTTCATTAATCGGTCCCAAAAGGTGATTTCACGCAGTGACTGCATAATCACCCTTTGGGCCTGATTAACACCATGACAGTGACAGCATTCATGAGAAGGGGTCCCAAAAACTCCATGTTGAAAATTTGGTTCAAAAATTCCAAAAAATGCCCGAGATATGCAGCAAAGTTGAAAAAACCCTATCTATTACATTATACAACTTACGGCATTTCCTCAGTTTGCAGTTGGCTTTGAAGAGTGCAGACGTTCCTGGTCCACGAAGATTGTCTTATGGACTCGGAGGTAAGTATAGGGTGAGGGGGTCTGGGGAGGCAGGGTGAGCAGTGGGTGGGCGAGGTGGGCTGGGAGAGCGCCCGAGGGACGTTTTCTTTTTACAGTTTTTTTTTTTTTAAGGAGGCGGGGACATTTGCACTGGGGTGGGCTCCCATCGTGGCAGCTAGAAGGCTGTTTGGGGGCTGGAGCTGATGGGATTGGGCACCCCGTCGGCCATATGGACTTGTGCCATGCTGGGTGGGCTCCCAGCATGGCAGCTGTAAGGCTGTTCGGGGGCTGGGCGGCCAGGGGATTGGGCACCCCATTGGCCACTCTGGGATGTGTGCCATGGGGTGGGCTCCCAGCATGGCATCTGAAAAGCTTTTGGGGTGGTGGTGTGGAGCCGACGGGGCATTGGGCACACCCGTCGGCTGTACAGTATGTGCGTGGGGGGAGCGCGTGAGCATGCAATATGCGTGCATGCGTATTGAGAGGGGGGAGTTCTGCTCACTGAAGTGGAGCTCTCCCTTTCAACTGTATGCCACTGCATTTTCAACTGCTGTCATAGACAGCTGGAGCAGTGATTGGAGCACTGCAACCGTGCCTGCAAACACACTGACTGAATTGGAAGAGGCTGACACACCTCTGAAAAACTCGGATGATGACACTATGTTTCTTGCATATGCGTGCAAGCAAATATAAAAAGGGAAAAGTTATGTGCAAAAGCAAACCTTAGGATGTTTTGAATGTAAAGAAAAAACACTTAGGCACCAGCGTTTGTCTCTTCTCTTCTGCCAGTCACCACTGTGTAAAAAAGTATGCAGGTGTACCGCAGTATCATTTTTTTTTTAAGAAAATTCATTAGAAACACAAGAGTATGTAAATAATACTGCTGGGGAAAAGAGCTTATTAAAATAGAGAAAAGTGCCCAAGGTACTCATATAATATTTAAATATAGCCTGCTCTTTTTTATTCATTTTTTGTTTAAATCCTGAGTTGTCTTCTGGAGCTTGCAATGTAGCCTGCACTCAAAATGTTTTAGGCAAGAGCGGATGCTGCTTGGGGAGGCTCGCAATTCATTCCTTAACTTTCTTTGTATTGCCAAACATATGACAGCAGCCTTAGAGTCATCTTTTGTTTTATTATTTCAAATAATTTGCCTAAAACCTCCTTCTTGTAGAACTGCTGTCCACCCCAGTGTAGCAGAGAAGAGAAAGCTGCTGAAATTGAGAAAGAAAGAAGTGCAGTCTCTCTCTCTCTCTCTCTCTCTCTCTCTCATTCTCTCGTCGCTTACAACTTTATTGAGAAAGTGACCGAAAACTAAAACAAGGAAATGCCCAAGGGTTTATTTTTTTTCTGTTAATGCAACTCCTTTTATGACTCCCAGTGGGAAAAGGAACACTTTCTGTGAGCAGGAATTGGGAACAGAGGGCTGGGGGCAGTACAGCACACAGTGGGCAGTTGTGAGAGGGTTTACAAATGAATTGGGAACAGACAGATGGGGGTGGTACAGCACACAGTGGGTGGTTGTGGGAGAGTTTACTCAATCTGGGTTCTTAAAATGTTAGGAAGAAATGCAGAGTCCCTTAAAGGGGAAGTCTCCCATAGTTTCACACCCATATTTTCCCAACTCCTTATGTGTAACTGTTGTGTTCCTCCTCTAGTTGCCAGCAGTCTTATTGCTGTCCAAATCTAGATTATAAATAAAAATATACAGCCCCCAGAAGTTATCAATGTGTTTTCCTCCATTTTACCATCAATGCTACTAGACGATGATGTCATCAGAGCAACAGATAATGGTGCTGAACTAAATGCTGTTCCACCAGTAAACAGAACCCACAATGTGTGGTCCCCCACTTGAGTAATGGGGGGAACTGCTGTACACATCCTGAAGTGCAGGTCTAATAGGAACTAGGACCATATGAGTGTGATGCAGCTCTGATTTGACATGTATATATCGTATGCCTATAAGGAAGTGCCTGTATGTGTTGTGTTAATGTTTCTGTTAGGAAAAACAGTTTACCCAATAGATGACTCTGGGTACAACAAGAGTCTTAAGTGGTATTATATAGCTGTTGTATTATGTTCTGTGTGTGTTAGCATTCTCTGTTTTGATTGACACCAGCAGTGAGACACAATCTTGCAAAAATGCCCCTTTCCCTTTGTAACTAGGCAGTCAGTGATTGGATGGCTGATGTAAGGCAATAAAGAGTTCAGCTATAACAAGGAATAGGTTACCAAGACAACATCAGTGGCAGCATATGGAAGAAGGGTAATCTAGTGGTTAAAGCACAGGCACAAGAACTGGGAAACTCTGGTTCAAATCCTACTAAAGTCCCTTACTGTCTAACCCTTAAAAAGTTCCCCTAACCTTTTTGGGAACTGTGATGGCCCCTCAGGTCCATGACTTTAAAAGTGTCCCCATTCCCATTATAAATCATTAGCAGTGATGTGAGAGCTACAGCACTTCACTTTGAAGGTACTGAAAACAAGTTGTGGTAGCCCCCCCTTTGTAATGCCAGCATTTGAAGTAGGATGTCCCTCACAAATCAGATGCTACACTTCAGCTGTTGTAGGTAAAGAAACTAATCAGTCTCAGTGTTTGTAGTACTCTGTATTTACTTAGCTCATTCCTCCCATGTCATATGCATTCTGTGTCTTGGTATTTCCAGTCAGAAACCCAGATATAGAGAGCATTTGAAATGTAAAACAATACACTTTATAAAGTAAGTGATCTAGCTCTCCTCTTTCAGGCTGCTGAAAGGGGAGTGTATAATTTGTGCAAAGGAGGAATTCTGTCTTGTGTGATCCTTTGGAAACTGCTCAGGCCTACCTTGTAAATGAATCCTCTCAAGGGTGTTCACCTGGTTCAATACTGATTGACTCACTGATTGCTAGATTGACTGCTTGATTGTCTGATTAATTGATTCTTTCTACTGCTTTCCACAACATGTTGCAGCTGTCTCACAGAGAGAAATGAGCAGTACAAAGAACATTCTGTTTCCTGTGAATGAAATACTATTAGATGTATTATTTGCTCTACACATGCAGTATTAAGGCTACAAGTACCACTTCCTGTGTGAGTTGCATGACAGAACTGTCTTAAGCCATTGAGAACTTAAACTAATATCAGGATAGACAGCATTGATACCATTATGTGTACTTCTGCACTGTTGCTGCAGTCACATCAGGGAATGGAAGGGGCTGTATTACAAGTGACCCATTTGCTTGTAAATGGAGGCATGCTTGACATTTTACTACCTTGTGTCAGAGCCTCAGACTCTAGATATGTGTTGCAATAGCAGAAATGACTGATCTCTTATTGACATATGTACAGTAACTGATGTAATGTATAATAAATACATCAGATACATCCAAATCAGAAATATACTGTAGTCTTCTCCTTTAACTCATCGTAAAAGATCTACACCAACTACAGCCCTAAAAAGGGAGACAACCATTGTCAAATAGTCAATAATTAGCTCATCAGCTAGAGCTGGTGCATTAAGGCGTCTAAACTGTGTGTGTGTATGAAGTAGGAACTCTTAGGACATCAGTCCCTACACCTCATTTAAAGGAGGCATAAAAGGAAAAAAGGTGATTAAGCAACTTAGCAGTATATATTTTGGACCACTATGCATCACCATAACGTTTGTAATGTATCAAAACATATCAATTACAGTTTCCACTGTAATTCCAAAGATGGCTGTTTATGCAGTCTTGTGAGCCATACGTCCTTTCTGTGGCAGAAGAGAAGTGCAGTTTGACTCAGAGTGATGATGTTTCAGTATGCAAGTCTGCAGGTTGGAGTGCTCCTGGTGGTACCCCAATAAAGATAACAGTGGTGCAAGAACTCTCATGCAGTGTTACAAGGGGTAGGGAATTGAGTGTCTTTTCAACTGAAATTCAACACACGTTATGCTGTTCTGACACCTTAATTCCCTGGCCTCGACCAGGATAATCTGGTTAGTTTACTTTCTAAAAAGACTTTTATTCTATACATCACTACAGGCATCATTTACTCACACATGCTAATTTGCAATTGTGTGCGAGAGTAGAGACAAAAAGAGACAAACCTTATTACTTACATTCTCTGATTTGTGCAGTTGTAACATGGCTGTGAATGTGATGTAATCACTACAAACAGTGTGCAGGTGCACTACTGATTAGAAATATATATATATATATATATATATATACACAGTTATATATATATATATATATATATATATATATATATATATATATATAGATATATATATTTGAATGAGAAACTAGTTTTGTTTATATGCGTTGTTCCTCTGAAGCTGTAACAAGATGTCAGCCAGTCACATAAAACAGTATGGGGGCTTCGGCAAGTTTCAATTCTTAAAACTAACCATGCATCTGACATTAAGTAGGTTTTAAAAAGAGGAAAAATAGGACTTCAAAATCAAGCCTTTTAGGCCAGTTGGATTTTACTATGGCAGCTTAATAATAAATGCTTTTGTTACTTGGCTCAATGGGATATGTGATACATTAGATCAGCGACACTCAGTCCTGAGTGGCTCAGGAGCCACAGGAGCAGTCACGTTAGCCAAGAAGCCACAACATACCCCTCCAAGTATATTTTGGCAAACACACACCAGTGTAAAAGTACATTATTTAATTCAGTAAAAATGCATTTCATTTCATTTGTTTTATTTATTAAACATTATTTAAATGGGGCATGGCTTACGCTGGCATGATGGCAGTCGCGGATTAGCTGAGCTCCCTGGGCATCTCTCGTTGAAGTCATAATTATTCTGACCAAACCACAGGCAGAAACCGCTCTTGGTAAGGGAATGGTAGTGGTAGCTTGTGGCAGCGGTTAAATCTAAAATCGTCAGTCCAAGCTCCCTTACCGTGCTGTAGAAAATCAAAAGGAACAGAGGAGTGGCCCGGACACTCAGACATGTTTGCAGGCCCATTCAGCAGGGGAAAAGAAGAAGCTCGCTATGTCTGTACTAGAATACTTACTGGCTGGGGTACCCTCCATGCTAGAGGCAATGCAGAATGAATAGCAGTCCAGCTTCACCAACATCACAGCCCAAATGGTCCACTTGCAAGAGGTGGTTACTGGGCTCACAGAGACCACGTCCAGCCACACCATCCACATTGGGGAACTTCAGCAAAGGGTGAGTGATCTGGAGGATACCCTCTACACAATAATGAAAGAAAAGGCAAGCTATAAGAATATCATCATGGTGCTGCAGGAGCAGATTGATGACCAGGAGAACCACTCCCACTGCTCCAGTCTGTGGACCTACCTGAGGGGACTGAAGGGAAGAATCCAATGATTGAACTGCATCAATGGCTGGTAAAGAACTTAAAACTACCCCCAGAAGCAGCATCCTATGAAGTGGAGTGAGCGCATAGAGTGGGTTCCCCCCCAGGCCATCTGAACGCCCATAACATTGCCTAATGAAGTACCTACACTTTACAGACAAAGAGGCAATCCTACCAGTAGCTAAGAAACAAGGGTCAGTGCAGGTTGGCAATTCCAGAGTGGCCATATACCAGGACTACAGTCGGGATCTACAGGGAAAGCACCAAATGTTTATTGCTGTAAAATCCAGCGGCTTTAGCAATGGCTATAAATGCTGGCATATATCCACCAACTTTTGCTCTTACCCCCAACTACACTTCTAGCCTCGTTGCTCTGTCTAACATGTTACTCATAGATTAGTAGCTGACATATATGTATTTACATTTTATACCCTATGTCATTATAATTCCTTGTACAATTTTCTTTCACTCCATGTACCAATGTATAAATTCCTTGTTGCACGAGGGCCTGTTGGATAAGCTGGGAGAAATGGGGGTGGGGAACCAGATGATCAGATGGATAGGCAATTGGCTCCAGGACCGTACCCAGAGAGTTGTAGTTGGCGGGATAGTCTCATCCCCAAGGAGGGTCATTAGTGGGGTCCCACAGGGATCAGTCCTTGGGCCCCTCCTGTTCAATGTCTATATCTCTGACATAAGGACAGGTATCAGGAGTGAGATGAGTCTCTTTGCGGATGACTCAAAACTGGGGACAGTGGTGGATGGGGAGGAGGGGAAGGTGGTCCTACAGGGGGACCTGGAGGCTCTGGAAAGATGGTCTAGAAAGGAAGCTGAGGGTTCAATGGAGGAAATGCAAGTGCACTGCACCTGGGCAGAAACCCAGGTCAAGTGTACACCCTAGGGGGATGCTACAAGTCTCGATGGCTGAGAGAGACCTGGGGAGGTGGTGGAGGATGTAAAGATGAACAACTCGGAGACTTGTAGGAGGGCAGCAGCCAAGGCCAACAGGATGCTGGGATGCATCGCTAGGGGGATCATCTCCAGAAGGAGGGAAGTGATACTCCCTCTGTATAAATGCTTGGTGAGGCCGCACCTCGAGTACTGCGTGCTGTTTTGGAGGCCACACCTAAAAAGGGACATTAAACTCCTGGAGACAGTCCAGAGGAGGCCAACCAAAATGATTTGGGGCTTGGGGGACAGGACCTATGAGAGAGGCTTGGAGAGCTAAATATGAACACACTGGAAGAGAGAAGGGACCGGGGGACATGATAGAGGTCTTCAGGTACATGAAGGGGGTAAATAGGGGAGGAGCAGTCAGGGTGCTTTGAAGGAAGGAGGAGGGGCCACTAGAGGGCATGGGAGGAAGCTGGAGGAGAAGATTCAGGGGAGAAAGGAGGAGGCACTACTTTACTGAGAGGGTGGTGCAGCCATGGAATGCGCTGCCTAGGGGGCTGGTGGAGGCAGAGATGGTGGAGGGGTTCAAGAGGGGGTGGGACAGGTAGAGGGGAAGGATTCTGGAAGCAAAATCCAATGCAGTGAGAATATCTGGAACTGGGAAGGGAGAAGCCAGAGAAGGTGAGGGGGGCAACAAGGTCAGCTCCCAGGGTGGGGGCTGACCAAACGAGCAGACGCGAAAGACCATTAGGCCTATTCTGCTGGCATTTTAGTATGTTAGTAATGTATCCTATGTTACTCCTACTTCATGTTCCAATGTGTAATTTAATTTCCATGTATCAATGTACTCAGTTGCTCTCCTCTGTAAACCACCCCCCCACCCTCGCACCGTGAGACAAGCATCTTTTTGCTCAGCGTGCCTTTCCTGGTGAAACATTTCAATAAATAAATAAATAAAATTAACACTCCATGCCATCGGATGGACCTTTTCCTTTTTCTACCCATCAAAACTAAGAATAGACAGACCTGGAAAGCCTCCGAAATTTTTTACAAATTATCTGTATGCTCAAAAGTGGGTCAATGAGGAGGCCAAGCAAGGAGAGAGAAGATCGCACCAGCGAATAAACTCTGAGCCAAGTAAAGCGGGGGAGGGGGGCATGATACTGAGCATCAGAAATATGAAAGAAAGTGCATCGGGGGTGGGGATGGTAGGCCTATGCTGCAATGTTAAATGTTACTAGGTGTACGAAAAAAAGGGAGGGTGTGGTGTATGAAATATGTGGAAGGAGGGGGAAAGGGGTACAGTAGGATAATCACTTGGCAGCAATACTTGGTGTTGTACTTTTCATTGTAGGGTGGCAGCAGCCTTGACAACCACCCTCACTAAAAGAGGATCACATTTCATCGCAGGAGCTTTGAGTGCCTAGACAACTGCAGAAAGACCATAAAGATGGACCTGCTGGATCACAGGTAACAGAGCTGATTCTTTACCACTTAATTTCAAGGTAACCAGAACCAATGCCTGTCAGCGTCTGGGAAGTACCCTAAATTAAATCAGTAGAGGAGATGCCCATCTCACTCACACTACTTGCCATCTATAAACACAGGAAAACTGACAGCGTCAGCTTGGTCCCTGTCCGGGGGGGGGGGGATTGTTTTACCCAGTTGGCAATGTTCATTGGGGTACTGATTCTTGAAACATTATTTAACATTTGCACAGTCTGAAAGAGTGCTGCTTGCAAGAAAATTTGCAATAAACTTTGCACATAATGCTTGCTGCTGTACAATGCAGTGGTATTATAGTGCATCCTGGTTGGGTAATAGTGTATAGAGTGGGAACTATTTGCATCATTTATTGGGAAGAGCCACTTGAGGCTCTAGAGCCACAGTCTGAGAATCACTGCATTGGATTGCATGGTTAATATGCATCATCATTGCTTTTGCTCCAGAATCTGTTACTTAGAGATTATATTTGTTATGCAGATAGTATAAATATAAACGTTTTCAAGGCTTTTAATGTGTGTTTATGAGGTGTATCTTTTCGTGATAAAGTATACTGTACTCTTTCACATGGAACATGCAAGTCAGTTGTTTGGGAAATGTATAAAATACTTTTTGGGGTAGAACACTGCTTGCTCACAATTACTAGGGACATCATCAGAACATTCAAGAGATATACATTTTGGTGATCTCCCTATAAATTATGGGTAGGCAGTTTTCTGTACCATAAATTATTATTTCCTGAGTCACTTTGGGTGGCAGAAATTATGAGCTTTCTTTGTGCTTGCTCCACTCTGCTGCCTCCCAAGATTGCTGAGTACAGGTATAACACCACAGGGAGAGAAAAACAGCAAGTGTAGTGAAATGCAGATCCCCATTCTGGATGTCAATGGGTACTATCAGAAATAACTGTCACTCAAATACCAGTGACTGCCTGCAGATGCAGTGCTAGTTTGAATTGTAACATGCCTATAGTAACACTATACTGCCATATCTGTAGTGAGGATCCTTACCCAGGTCACACCTGGAAACAAGTTTTGGCTCAGTGTGCCTTCCCTGGTTAGCAAATTTTAAATAAATAAAGAATCATTCATCGTGCTCCAAGCAGTTGTAGTATCTAGTGGCACCCCATAACCCAATCCCCCATTGCATTCTCCCTTAAACATAATGCCGTGCCCTATTGGTGATCAAGTTCTCAGCCCATCCCCACTCTAGACTCCAGCCCAGTAAACAAGGCAGATCCCTCCCAGAATCCTTAACATTCTGTGGTTCAACCCTACTCCATTCTGATGCAGCACTCCTGCATGTCCAGTGGTACCCCATTATCTGATGCAGGCCCATGTCCTCTGTCACCCATTCCCCAGCTGCATGAGCTCTCTAGAGGTACTTCCTGATTATAGTAGATGTCACAGCACTCCAGGGGGTTAACCGGGGAGATGTGCAGGGGTAGGAATGTAGACATAGTCTAACTGGACTTCAACAAGCACTTTGACACTGTGGAGCATGACAGGTTTTTGGTTATTGTACACCAGTACTGTATACATGAGACATGCTGTACACAAACTGGATTGCTAACTGGCTTGGGGCAGGAAGCAGAGAGTAGACAGGTACTTTTTGGAAATCTGTGCTGCAACCATTGCCTGTCAACATTTTCATCAATGACCTGGAAGCTAGGGTCTCCAACAAGCTGTTTAAATTCATTAATGATATTAAACTGGCAAGAATCAAGCACTTCCTTGATGACAGGAGCAAACTTCAGGAGGACATGAATAAGTTGGGAGATTGGTTGGACTCCTAGGGTTTTAAATTCAATATAGTCAAATGCAAAGTGCTACATCTGGGAAGCAAAAACAGAAGTAGGATGTACTTACAATGTGGAGTCATAACAGACAAGTAACTGAAACATGATAAGCAGTGTGTAGCCACTGTCAACAAGCAGTGTAGGTAGGTAAGTAAAGCATTTATTTGATTGACCATAGCCATTTCAATATAACAAGCAGTGTGCTGCCACTGTCAACAAGGCCTGCAGAATGCTGGGGAGAATTAAAAGAGGAGTGACCAGCAGGGCAGGTGACACAGTCTTACCACTTTACAGTGCCCTGGTTAGGCTTTATTAGCAACATAGAAAAATAGAATTTGATGACAGAAGGAGACTAAAGGTCCATGAAGTCTCCACTTACTACACTATCTTGCTCCACCAATGTACTGTACTAGTAGGATGTCTCCCTCTCCCCTATTCCCTCTCACCCCACAATCACTTGTTGCCTCCCACTAGGAATTGTGAGTCTCCCTACCCTGTCCAAGTCATGTTTAAACCTGCTTAGAGTAGCTGACCTCACCACTTCCACTCACTCTCCCTATGAAGTAAAGCATCCTCACATCTCTCTCTTGAACTTGTCCCCACCAACCTCCAATCATGCCCTCTAGTGACTGCATTTCTATTTATTTAGTTTTGGTACTCACTATTCACTCTGTTTAAATCCCCCCAAAAAGGTGCTTGTTTCTATCATGTTCCCCCTCCTGCACCTGGCCTCCAGTGGGAATATATTTAAGGCCACATGCCAATCCTCATAGGAGCTGTCTTGCTGGCCCTAGATCATCTTAATGACCTTTCTCTGCACTGACTCCAGTCTGTCTATGTCCTTCTTCAGGTGAGAACTCCAGAACTGAGCACAGTACAACAGGCAAGGCCTCAACAGGAATCTGTAGATGGTTAGAATAACTTTGCTTCTCCTACTGTCAGAACCACTCTCTATAAACCCCAGCATCTGTGAAGCTTTTTATATGCTTTGTTGCAGTGACTGGTTTGTTTCAGTGAGTCACTGATTATGACACCCAGATTTCTTTCCTCTGTTGCAGTGGCCTGCCCAAGTCCTCCTGTCCAGTATTCCTTGTGTGGATTATGTCTCCCTAATTGCGCTACCTTGAACTTCTCATCATTAAATTTCAATGGTTGGATCTTAAACCACCTCTCTATTTTCTCAAGGTCCATCTGTAGCACCCACACCCCTTCCTTGTGGTCTACTCTATTACATAGCTTTGTGTTGTCAGTGAAGAGACACACTTTGCTCCAGACACCTTACCCTGTATCACTCACAAACATATTAAATAAGACAGGTCCCAGGACCAATCCATCTAGCACTCTGCTTATGAATTCCCTGTCCTGCCACCTGACCCCATTCACTACTATCCTCCCTTGACCCCCACACCAATTTCCTACCCACCTGACTAAACACTAGCTCCCAAGTCCTCCAATTTTTTTTCAGCAGCCTCCGGTATAGTAGCGAATTAAAGGCCTTGCTGAAGTTGAATTAGAGCCAATCTACTGGCTATCCTCTGTGTAACGCCTTTGTCACAACAGTGCCATGTTGGTCTGACATGACCTTACTGACATAAACCCATGCTGCTTATTGTCCTGAAGTCTGTTGTCCTCTACGTAGACCACCAAGCTTTTTTTGACCATGGGCTACATCAGCTTATCTACAATATAGGTAAGGCTGACTGACCTACGAACATATGAACATACAAATTTGCCAGTAGATAAAAGGCCTTATGGTTTATTGAGTCAGCGTGAGTGTGCAACAAAACACCCTTATATTGCAGCTGCCCCTTCCTCGACCCTCCCTCTTAAGCTGTATTTGCATGGAGCCTCCTGTTTCCCCCCCCATGGAGTACTAGAACATCAGCAGACTTCCAGTCTGCTCCAATCCATTTGAGAACTCTGTGCAGTTTGGGGATCTAGAGTATGCCTGGGTCATTACTGCCTGGCCACTACACATACACACAGCTGCATACATCAACTCCACCAATAGCCAGAACTCTGCAGTAAGAAAGGCATACAATGCACATATACTTGTGTCCACCTGAGATGCTGGCTGTCTGTTGCTCAAACACAGAGACACCCTTGTGCTCTGTACCACTGGCAGACATGGCAGTGACATCAGTTAAATGGGTCTCATGGAATTATTTTTATAACGCTTTTTCTCTGATATTGGTTGCTGTCTTCACCCTGGTTCCTGCCTCCTCTCACTCAGTGGTCACCTATTCCAAACTACCGAGCCTGAGATCCAGCATGGATTGCCCCCCATGGTGAGCCAGGAAGAGAGGTCTTCCTGCCACCCAGCATCTCTCATCAAGACTGGGCCAGGTGGTGGTGCAGCATGGAGGTAGGAAGGGGTTCATATATGTAGTGCCAAATAATTTTCCATTTTCTCCCCTGATGCCTTGAGCTACAGCAAACATGGTTTGTGTATGTGCATGGAAGTGCACATGCACACTGGAACTGCCAGCCCCACTCTCTCCACCCAGCATAACACCAGCCCCTTCCCAAGCATTGGTGCTACCACTGGACCTCCACCTGGTGGCAGCCAAGAGGTGGGAAAGCTTACATCCCCAATACAGGGGAGGAGACCTGCCTGATGGCTGCTTGATCTTCTCCCAGACCCTCCCCCCACCAACCCCCAGTGAATCAAGCTCATTCTCGAACTCTGGTTGCCTGCATGGGAGAGGTAAGATGCATTACAGCACCTTATCCCTCTACATCATCAGGCTGACATGGGTCTTGTGGAATGTTAAAGGTATTCAGACTCCCAATTAAGTGAAAAAAATCATGCAATGGGAGGGGCAGGGATAGCCTTCCTGCAGGAGACCCACCTAACCTCACCAGAAGCAGATAACCGTAAGATAGGTTGGTTCTTCCTGGTGTATGGTAGCACCTTTAGTTCAAAAACCAGGGGTAGCCATTCTCATCCACAAAAATGTCTTCTTCACTAATCGGAAAGTAGTGAGTGATGCAGAAGGACACTGTGTACAAGTCACATTATGGGTCACAAACTGACATTATGCAATGTGTAAGGCACCAATAGTGTAGAGCAAACATTCTACCCTGACTTGGCACGGACCTCAGTAGAGAACCACAAGGACCAACTTATTGTCAGCTGTGATGTCAATGTGGTCCTCAGTGACTTCTTGGACAGGTCCAAAGTCCCACCAGTCCCACCCTCAGCAGCTGCCAAAGCCAAAGTCATAGACCAGCTAAGAACATACCTTGACCTCATGGACATCTGGTATCTGGCAACCCCCCTGGGAGTTCTTACTTCTCTCCACCACACCAGACATTATCCAGGATAGACCGCTGGTTGGTGGCCACACCAATGGTGCCAGAAGTGATGGAGACAAGCACTGGAGCCATTGTACTGTCAGACCGCGCCCCTTTAGCCTTCACCTGACTCTGGCTTGGCTCGATGGAGCCACCCCAAAGGCAATGGAGACATAACACCTCCCTGCTGAATGGCAAAATGTTCATGGCCAGATTGACAGAAAACATTGACATCTTCCTAACAACAAATGACAGATTGGACACCACAACAGACACAAGATTAGATGCACTTAAAGTCTACATAAGGGGCAGATGCATTAGTTATGCCTCACACCTCCCTAAATCTTGAGAGAAATATCTACAGGAGCTCACATAGAAGTTCAAAGAGCTTCAAAAGAAATACAGACTCACACCCTTTCCCTTCTAGTGGTGATCATGGGGACAAGATATAAAATCAACCTGCATCTACACCAGAAAGTAGAATGTGCCTAATGTTGTCTTAGGCAAACCTTCTGGAAAGCAGGTGAGTAGCCAGGTCACATACTTGCATGCCAACTTAAAAAAAAAGAGAGGTCCAGAAATCCAGGGGTAAAGGGATGCAATGGGACCCTCAGAACAGATCCAGGAGGAATTAACCAGACATTCCTAGAGTTCTACAAGATTCTGTATTCACAAAATAAAAAACAACCCCAGAGGAGCTAAATGCCTTCACAAACTCCCTAGGGTGGCCATGTTTGCCCCGCAAGCAAGTGAGCAACTGCAGAAGCTGTTACTCAATCAAGAGATGGAGAATGCCCTATGCAAACCACCCTCCAGAAATGTGCCAGGGGGTGATGGGCTCCTAGCTGAGTTTTTGAATGCCTTCAGCAAGCTGTTTTTTCCCCCCTCAAGGAGGCACTGGAAGAAGCCAGCAAGACAGGAGATCTTCTGATATCCATAAGAATGGCAGACATATCCCTTATACCAAAACCTGGGAAAAACACTCAGACCTGCAGCAGCTACAGGTCCATCTCCCTAATTTATGCAGATTGCAAGGTATTTGCCTAGATGATGGCACTCTGGCTGCAGGAGGTCTTCCCTTCACTGATAGTGGGCAACCAGGTGGGATTTGTGCCACAGAGGTAAGGAGCTGATAATACCCGGCAGCTGCTTGATCTCATATAGCAAGTGGCACACCATCACCAACCTACAGTACTCCTGTCTCTCAATGCTAAAAAGACATTTGACAGAGCATAATCATCCTATTTCTTCCATACCTTATGCACATTTGATGTTAGTGACACCTTCATAAAGTGGGTCCAGACACTGTACCAGGGTGCCCAAGCCAAGGTGGTCACCAACTCCACAGAATCAGAGGCCTTCCCCTCAGCAGATGCATCCACAAGGGATGCTCCCTGTGATTCATGCTGTTTGTGCTAGCCTTTGAACCCCTTTTACAGACCATTAGGCAGTGCTGAATGATAACTGGGGTCCTCCTGGGAGGGTAGCACAAGACACTCACCTTTGCAGATGACATCCTGCTCACCCTAATGAAACCCAAAACATTGGTCCCAAAACCTTAGCGCTGTTAGGAAAGTTTGGCACACTTTCGGGTTATAAGGCCAGTGTCAATAAACCGCACTTGCTACACTCAGATACAGTAAATGAATCAAGGAGCTGCCTGGTTTCCCCTGGATTCTATAGGTAACCCCCTTGTTACCCAGGGTTACTAGAATCCCAGTAAGACCTAGTGGTAGGCAGGGAAGGCAGCTTGTGAAACTCCAGTTAAATGGGTTTCACACTGTCTCACTCTGTTCTCAGTCTCAGCTGAGACTGAGGGATGACATCATCATAGAACTATTGCAGCTGCATAAGCCACAATGGAATCTGCAGCAGGGAGTTGGAGTAGAATGTTGGGAGGTTTGAACAGTAGTCTGTAGGTCAGTTGGAGTTTGGAGCTTGCTGAGAGAGGAGCACAGAAGCTCTTTGTTAGGCTCTTGGAGCCTCAGCCCTGACATAGGGCTACATTCAGAAAAAAGATGTGTGTTTCCACCTAAAAGAGAGACACAGAAGCCGTTTTAAAGTGGTGGAGACCGCTGATTCGGGTCTCAGTGCCCCATCCTTCCAGGGATGGGGCAGGAAAGTTTAGCCTGCATATTCCAGGGGCAACCCCCTGGCTTCTGCTAGTGGAGAAGCTGCCTTATTTTGGTCCAAGAGTTTTTTGGAAACAAGAAGAGTTTGTGATTTGCCTGTGGGGCACCTGCAACCGGAGGGTGAGTTTCTGCTCTTTCTAAAGGGCCCATGTTTTCACCCTGTACTTGTGTGATAGTAGGGATTGGACTACTGAAGTAGTGGGAGGCCTAGAGTAATAGGCTCAGCCAAAAGTAAAAGTATGTTCAAGTCCAGCACATAGTGGAAGTCAAGACATGTAGAGGAGATGTGACATACGTCTACCCAGTAATCTACATTGCCAAGCTTTCAGAAAAAAGTTGTTTAGTATCCAAGAAATGGCCGGGTATGGACTGTGGAAGCTGGAGGTGGGAAACCCCCCATCTTTAGTGACCAGGTCCACCTCTATGGATTTGCTCTGTGGATTTCTACTTTGCCTCATGCACTTGGCCAGTGATGAGGGAAGTACCCAGACATGGGATTGGAAGGAAAATTCCATCTAGCAGTTGAAGGCTTTAAGGTGGTTTGGGGAGCCACAACAGGAAAACTGGTTCATTCCCATAATGGACTGCTGATCAAATGGCTAGCGGGTGAGCCGGGCCAGTGGGGAAAACCCAAGTAGTGTACAAGTCGGGCTGTGTACCCAAAGCTGCATGCAAGTTCGAGCTGTGTGCCTGGTAGGTCTAGAGCCTGAGGGATGGAAATGTAAAGAACTGTTCTGTTATCTCTAATCTGCATTACCAGGAATGTAGCCTCATGGGGGTCCATCTATGCTTTGTTTGTTCAGTTTGGATGTGAATAAAAGCCACACTGTAGAATCCCATTCCTGGTTTTGGACATTACAGTTATTGCTTCCTGTGTTCGGATTTACTTGGGTGCCCCTGTGCAAAGTAGCCAAACCTAGGCCTCCTGTGCTGAGTAGCCTTATTCTCCCTGAACCCAGTCCTCACCAGGTACTGCTGTCAGCTTCAACAGCATGCCACCTGTCATTTTGCAGAAAGGCAGGGGTCGGGGGTTACATTAACAATGATCAGTATTTATTTATTTATTCCAGTGTTTCACCAGGAGGGCACACTGAGCTACAAGTAGCTCGTCTCATGGTGCAACCTGGGGGAGGGGGTTGCATGGGGATAGAACACAGAGATGACACAGAAACACAATATACACAATTGGAATGGCATATAATCAAGAATCAAGTACAGCATGATTATACAATGACATTCAAGTGGAAGTGAAACAAAAGGGAGGAACTAGCAGGCAGTGCATAAAATAGAGTGCAAACAGTTTGGTCTAGGCAAGCTGGTATCAATAGCACAAACAGTACAATAAGCTTTACTACAAAAGAAGTGCAAATTAAAATTCAAGTGCATTTTAGGTTTTGGGGCTAATTGGTTAGTGTTGAGGAGTGCAGTGGAGGAGGAGTGAGGTGGGGTGTAGAAGGGGGCAAGAAGTGGAGGGGAGGGGGAAGTGAGGTGGGAAGCATGCCAAGAATGGACACCTTCAGGATGCTGTGAACCCTGCCAGGGGAAGAAACTAGGCAAAGTTACAGGAGAGCATACCAAGAACAGACCCCTTCAGGATGTTGAGAACCCTACCAGGGAGCAGAAACAAGGCAAAGGTAGAGTTGAAGGAGAGAAGAATAGATAGGTGGGGGCAGGAGGTAGGTATGGAGTTAGTGCTGAGAAGTGCAATGGAGGAGGGGGGAGGTGAAGGCATGGGGTTGGGAGGGAGGAAGACAGATCCCTACAGTATGCTGAGAACCCTGCTGGAGGGTGGAGCAAGGAAAAGATAGAGGAGAGGGAGAGAAGATAGGTAAGTGGGTGGGGGCAGGAGGGAGGAAGGGAGAGAAGGTTGGAAGTAGAAAAGGAGGATAGGGACAAGGGGATAAAATTAGAGGAGTGGGAAATTTGGGGTGAATAATCAGGAGAAGAGCTTTGGGAGGAAGTCAAGGAAGATTATAGCAGGAGAAGCTAGGGGAGAGGTAGTTGTGTAGGGCAGCTCCAAGGGAATAGGAGGAGGAGGAGTGGCATATTTGGGGGGGAAGGAGTTTCAGACTTTGGGGAAGTGATAGGAAAAAACAGACTGAACGATGATTATGGAGCAGCATGGGACCGCCAAAATATGGTTGTCCGTAGATCTCAGGGAGTGGGAAGGAGGGGAAGGTGTAGAGAGGGATGTGGTGAGGCAAGGAGGGAGTTCACTGAGCCAATATTTAGAGGTGAGTTTGGCACAATTGGAGAGGCACCTGTCTGCTAGTGAGGGAAAGGACAGAGCATGATAGAAATCACAATGATGAGTCCAGGAGGGAGCATCAAGAGCAAAGTGACAGAAAGAGTTAGAGGTAGTGTCCAATATGGACAGGGAGGACTTGGGTGCGGCACCACAGACTATGTTGCAGTAGTCAAAAATGGGGAGTATCATCTTCTGGACAAGTTCATGCCTGGCCGTAAGAGGTATGCAACTACGGTTCTGGTATAAAGCACCAAGCTTGGGGTGCAGTTTTTTCAGGATGGTGTTAATATGTCCAGAGAAATTGACGTGTTGGTCCAACCAAACCCCAAGGAATCAAAATGAGGTGGTATCCTCTATGATTGTCCTGTCCAGGATGTGGAATGAGGGCAGATCAGGTAGCCTTGAGAGTCTCTGCCTAGTGCCAAAGGTCATGGAGACTGTCTTCTTGGTGTTTAGGAAGAGCTGATGGAAGGCAAACCACAGCTGAACCTGATGGAAGTCCTGCTGTAGCGTGGTTGCAACTTAGGCTGGGCATTTACCAGAGGTATACAAGACTGAATCATTGGTGTACATGTGGATAGAGATGGAGGAGGAGGGGGGATAGACTGATGGGAGGTCATTAAGTAAGATGGAGAAGAGAATGGGACCAAGCACTGAGGCCTGTGGGACTCCTGTGGTGATAGGGAGGGGAGTGGAGATGGAATCCTGGACCTTGACTGACTGGGTTGTACCAGTGAGGTAGGACCTAAACCTGATTGTGGCAGGTGTAGACAGACCAGCTGCTGTGAGGAAGTCAAGAAGGAGGATATGGGAGACAGTGATGAAAGCCTTGATGACGTCGAGAAAGATTGCTGAGGTGATTAGGCCATTATCCATTACAGTAAGGATGGAGTCAGTGAGTCTGAGTAAGGAGGTGGTGGTGGAGTGATTTTTCTGCCATCCAGACAGGAACAGAGTGAAGAAGGAGGAGTCTGATAAAAAGGAGGTGAGTTGGGCAAGAACTAAGTGTTCTTGGAGCTTAGCGATGGTGAGGAGGAGAAAAGATAGGGCAAAAGTTTCTTGGGGAAGTAAGGTCACCACTCTTGGGAAGAGGAAGGATCACAGCATGTTTCCAGGGCAAAGGGACAGATGAAGACAAGAAAGAGAGGTTTAGGATTATTGAGAAAGGATATGCTATAGCTGGGGCTGAGAGGGAAAAGAGCTTGGGGTCAAGATCATCAAGTGAGGAGCCTTTGGAAGGGTTAAGAGAAAGAAGAGCATTTAGAGTTTCATCAGGGGTGACTGCTGAGAAGGAGAAGAGGGGAGGCAGAGGAGTGAAACGAGAGGGGGGAGGTAAGGGGGAGGGACTTAGGAGGGCCAAAGCACACAAGGTATAATAGGAGTTAAATTCCTTGGCCACTAGGCAGGGGTCAAATACAAGGGAGTTGTTTATGTTAAGCACGGGGGGGATGGGAGAGAAGAGGGCATGGACCACTTTCCAAAATTTGGAGGAGGAACTGAGATTAGAGAAGAAAGCTGATCTGAAGTACTTGGACTTGGGCAAGTCTAGTTGCTTTAATACAAGAATGTCTTAATATGTGGTACTTAGCATAGTCAGTGGGTAGTTGGGAAGCCTTTTGCTTCCTCCAGGCTTTGTCGCATGCCAGGAGGCAGGCCATCAATTCTAGGGTGATCCAGGGAAGATCATTGCCGAGAAATCTAGTTCATTTGAAAGGGGCAGATGTGTTCCAGATTGTAAGGAATTTGTCTTTAAAGTAGGTGAGGGCATGGTCGACAGTGGGGACAGAGGTGAGAGGGGCCCAATTTGAGAGGACAAGATCTTGTAGGAGGGGGCAAGGCCTAGGGAGTTGAAGAAATGAAGTAGCAGGAGTTTATGGGGAGGATGTTTGGGCCTGTGGAGCTTCCTAACCAGGAAGATGGGTTGATAATCGCTGAGGGCATCTGGTAAGAGACCAGATTTAATGACTCTGTGTGGGTGGGAGGTGAGCGCCCAGTCTATCAGGGAATGGTTTTGTGTTTTATGATTCAGACGAGTGGGTTCTTGGATGAGTTGGACAATATTTGGGGCTGTTATGTCATTTTGAGTCTTTGTTGTAGAGGGAGACAACCAATTTATATTAAAGTCTCCCAGTAAATATAGCTCCCCTTTGTGAAAGCAGGAAGTTATGGAGGTAATAAGTTCTGATGCAACAGTGGGCTGGATACCAGGGTGGCAATAGATCCCTGCTATGGCAAGGCAGTTCTAATAGCAAGAGCTTCATAAGCAGCAGGGAGGGAGGCAGAGAAAATGGTAGAGTATTTATTTATTTATTCAGTTAGTTTTTGTTGACCAGGTAGATGCATTAGCCATAGAGATGACTATTTTCAGGTATGACTCAAGTGAGGACAGGATAAACATAGCTACACCACCACCTCTGCCAGTCCTATCCTGCCTAGAGATAGAGTAGCCTGGGATGGAAACGGAGTGGTCGAGGATCTTGTCATTGAGCCAAGTTTCTGTTAAGATTAGAATGTCTGGGGTAATTGAGGCAACCATTGTCTGCAAAAGTCAATCTTTGATATTAGGCTACAGATGTTCAGGTGTATGATTTTCAGTCCATTAGGGAGGGCTGGAGGGACTTGAGAATTAGGTACATGTGAGGTGGAGGTGCCATAGAAGGAGTCAGGAGCATATGGGCCAGGGTTAAGATGGATGTTACCTAAGGCGAAGAGGAGGAGGAGGCGGAGAACAATAATGAGGAAGTAGAGTTTGGGGCATTTGTGGTGGGTTGTGGATTTAAGAGATGATTTGGGGGAGAGGGGGCTAGTCGTGTATGTGATTAGGAGGCAGAAGGAAGG
Organism: Neoceratodus forsteri; assembly: GCA_016271365.2. Classification (NCBI taxonomy): domain Eukaryota; kingdom Metazoa; phylum Chordata; order Ceratodontiformes; family Ceratodontidae; genus Neoceratodus; species Neoceratodus forsteri. The sequence continues at coordinate 393,232,885 of CM028135.1, read as the reverse complement.
AAGCAAAGTGGGTAGGCAGTGGGAGAATAGTAACCAGGAGGGAGGTAAGGGAAATGAGACTAGAGTTCGAAAGGGGGTGCCAGTGTTATTGCAAGAATAAGGGTAGGAGATGGGATGGGGTGGCATATCCAGATTTTTAGGCTGGGTAACTTGAGATGCAGGATTAGATAAGGGAGGAATAGAGTCAGAAGGAGTTGAGTAAAGGAGAAGTGAGTTGTTCATTTTGGGAAGTAGTTGGGGGGTCATAGTCTTTAGAAAGCTATATTAAATATTGAGAAGAAGAAATGACAGGAAGGGACATTTGGCAATATGGAATGCACAGTGAGAACTCAGTAGGTGTGCAGTAGACTGCAGAGTAGTAGGACCCCTTTAGTGGCCTGGTTTTATAACTTACAAATTAATAGTAAGAATAAAGGGTAGTTGAGGGGAGGATTGAATGAGCACAAGAGAGTGTAACAACAGCAAGAGACAGACTGGGAGCAGGTAGGTGGCCAATAAGGGGATGGGAGGTGTAGATAAGGGTGGAGCTAGTGTGTATTTAATAGAGGCTGGAGCCGGGGAGGGTAGGAGGGACAAATTAGTAGAAGTGAAAAACACATGAGAGATGGCAGTAAAGCCAAGTCCCTGGAAAGTTCAGAAAAGAGCACCAAATTCAAATGGCTGTGCTCTGAGAGCTCGTACCTTGCAGCTGTTTGCAGGCAGAGGTGATAGGAGGAGCCACCAGAGGAGTGGTACACAGCAGGGTGCCCAATCAGGGCTCATGGCAGCCTGCAGGAAAGAAAGGGGCAGAATTAGATTTATTCTTGTAGGACAAAAGAGTTTAATCAGTGGGAGTGTTGAAGAGGGGAGGGGGTTCCGAGGCAGGAAGTAAGTAAGCAGAATACTGGGTAGGAGTTAGTAGCAAATTAAAAATTAGTGGTGAGGAAAGAAAATAAAGCAGCAACTCTTGGAGAAAATCAAAAAAACAGGTCGGACATGCTTAGGCAGTAATGACTCATCTTCAAACATGATTGATGATTTACTTATTCACTCAAGTATTCTCATATTCCCTGCATCATAAACCACATTTTCTTCGTTATGCATTACTGACTGCAGTGTAAGGGTGACACAGAAATACAGAAGTGTGTAATTTGTTGGCAGGAAAGACCCATTTGGCTCACTTAGTCTGCCCATTGTTTCCCTGCCTATACTGTCACTGCAGATCCTGCTCAGTTTTCAGTTACTTCCCTCTCTGCAATCCTTCCAAGATTCCTTTGTGCCATCCCATGCATGGTTGAAGCCCACCACTGTTCTCACCCCAACCACCTCTGCTGGAAGACTGTTCCGGATATCCACCACTCTTTCAGTGAAGAAGTACTTCCTCGCATTCTTCCTAAATGTCCTCACTTCTGGCTTCATTGCATGCTCCCTTGTTCTCATGCACCTTCTTTTTTGAAAAATACTACCCTTCCATAACTTATTCAACACTGTGAGGTACTCATAGGTCTCCATCATGTACCCCAGGTGGTGTTACTGTAGGGTAAAGTAACACCACCTTCTTCCTCCCTGCAAAATGCACAGCTAATGGTACAATATGATTGGCTGGTGCCACCACAGCCACCCATGTACTGCATTTATTGACAATTGCATGTCTGACATAAGGCACTATAAATAGTGCTTTTTATCATCATCTTTGTGACTCATCATGTGTTCATTCAGAAATCATGTTTCTTGCCATGTCATGTAAATAGAAAATACATTTATAGTATTAAAATACATATTATATTGTATGGCCATCATCCAATTGCTATTTATTCTCTTTGTATAAATCACATAACAAAAAGAGACTACAGAGGGTGCATATGCCTTGAGGTCAACAATGAACAGTAACTATTACCGTAACTCACATGATGCTGTTCTGGTTTTAGTGTGTTTTGCACTCTATCCCAATATGGCAAACAGAAATCCAGAGCTGATGCATGTTAACAGCACATGCCACAAGCTACAGTAATTCATACTCATTGCTGACCTTGAGGCTCCATCCCCCCTCCATTTGCAGTCTGTTTTACTCTATACAAATTACTGCATTGGGAGCTGAAGTGGTTTGGCCAAATTAGCAAAGCCAAACTGAATTTTCAGGCTCCAATGCAAAGCCAAACCAAAGTTGATTCTATCCTACTTTTCTAAGGCTTTATTTCCAGCATTTTTGAACATATAATAAACCTGTTGCCTGGGTTTGCTTACCTACTTAGGTGACAGACAAACATCAGATGACTAACGAAAAACATGGCTGATCTTTCTTAAACATTTCATTTCAATTTTAATTTCATTGTTATTTTAGGCTAATCAGTTCAGCAAAGATTATCCTCACCTGTATCCCATCATGAGCATGAAAGAACACATGCAAGAACAAGTTTGCAAAATCTAACAAAGGAAACAATACTTGACAAAGAAAATAGACACCTTAAATATACAATGCAATACAGTTAATATACAAACTAGAGTATAAATTAAGTATAAAAATTATATTATAAAATTAAGTTATGCCTTCTTGGACACAATAAGACTTAATCAAAGTATCAGCAGTACTAAACGCACCAAGGAAGGTCTGTATGAAATAATGATGTGGCCAGAAAGAAAGGTTTCATTGGCAATGAAAATTGAAATGGCTTTTGGGTTGATCTATGAGACACAGCAACAATCAACAGTAGTGAGAAAGAAAAAAATGTTCCAATCTGGGGATTGAACCCATGCCTCCTACCTTCTATTGCTTGATAACCTGTAACTCTAACACTTTACTAAGCTCGATATGCAGGAGATGTATGCTGTGGCAAAGGACATCGGTCTGTCTATTTGAAGCAGTGTTTATCAAGTTGCATTTAAACATCAAAGCCTGAGAAAGAACTTTTCATATTATTAGCAATATAACAGATATTCAGACCTTGCTCAAAGTATGTAATTATCATCAGCAATGGCATCTAGAACTTTCTCTCATTCTACATAAATTCTAGTGAGAACAAAAAATGTCCCACTTTTGGGATTGAACTCAGGCCCCCTTTTCTCTCTACTGCTTGGTTGCCCGTTTGCTTGCTGCTGCACTAAGCTTCCTATATAAGAGATGCATGCTATGGCTAACGACATCCAGCAGTGAGTGCAGGTGACCCCCCACATTGACACACAGATGCAGTGGATGTCTATAATTTACAGTCTGTCTATTTGAAGTAGTGTTCCCAAGTTGCATTTAAACCTCAAAGTCGGAGCTGAAACTGTTCATGTTAACAGCAACATAGAACTTCAAACTGTGGTGAAAGAATATCAGTATCATTAGTGATGGTATTTAAAAATTTCTCTTATACTACATAAATTGTAAGAAAGAAAAAAAATTTCTACTCTAGGGATCAGACCCAGGCCACCTACTCTCTATTGCTTGGTAGCTTATAGATCTACTGCTGTACTAAGCTTTCTGTACAGAATATGCATTCTGTGGCAAAGCACATACTGCAGAGAATGCAGACCTCCCTTAATTAAGTCTGAACTGGAATTTTTCAATTTAACAGCAATATAGAACTTCACACGTTACTGGAAGTTTATCACTAACATCAGCAATAACATCTAACAATTTCTCTGACACGTCATAATTTATAGTGAGAAGGGGAGAAAATGTTCCACACTGGAGATCGAACCTAGGCTTGTGTAGGTTTGAAACCTTATGCCAACACCTGAAGCCCTGTCACTGACTTCATCAGTGACATCATGCAATCAAATCACTCACACCGAATGTACCTTTGAACTTGACTAAATGCAAACAAATGTACACATGATCACAATAGGCACTTACAGCTAAGGTTCTGGTGCCTAAAAACAGGCAATGTATTAATTACCCATTAAATGGTACAGTCTGTTAGTGATTTCTGGTTCAAAACAGACAGCGAACTCAGCTCCACTCCATGCCAGTGCAAAGGTCTAACAACTGCATATCAGTAAGAAACAAAAACTGGCACCAGACACCATGTTGATACTGTAAACTATATTAAATTCATAGACTTACATATAAAGCAATGCCAGTAAAAGGAAAAGGGTGCAGGTTTACCTACCGGTTTTGTACATAAGATCCTATTCAGCAGGGAAGACTGCCTATGCCTCACGGATCTGCAGTGTGTAGGTAATCCTAAGTGTCATTTCTGTACAGCAGGGTCTCACAGACCCCTACATGCATGTGCAGAAGGGACACACATCTATTCTGCATTGGATCCCCTGACTAGTCATGTGGCTATGTGTGCAGATGGTCTGGGGGAGTGTCCAGGGCATGCCCACACTCTGCACCATTTATGATGGTGTGGAGTGCCAGGTGAGGAGGATGCATGATACTGCAGCAGTGACCCTGCCATAACTGTTATGTGCCCACCACAGCATGCCTCCACTAGTTAAAGGAACCCATAGCCCCCCAACATGCTGTCATAGCCCTCAAGTCAGGCACGGATGGCTAAGGGCATTGGGTGCTCCTCCAACATTTTACAAACCTGGGACCCACGCTGTCCCTTAATTCCTTGTTCAGCTTGGAGCAGATGGTTAATTGCAGGACAAGGTTGAGCATCTGATTAGATGCCCACTTGTGTCCTCTGATCTGCACTGATCTGCACCCATGATCCTGTGTGCTGGGTGGGCACGGCTATGACAGGCATCTGGCAATCATGAATGCTGGCCACCATGTGCCTGTCAATGGCTGTAGAGCTGTGCAGGCAAGGTACATGCCTCTCACATGTATGTGGCTTGCATTAATGCATAGGCCCCATAGCACATCTTCAGGGGGAGATACATAGGTACATGGATACGTAGATGTTGTCAGCAGATAAGGGCCTTGTGGCCCATAAGATCTGCCCTATCCCTCTTTCTAATGCTTAAGGTACCCAAGATGCTATGACAAGTATGTGCAAAACTGGTAGGGAAGTCTGCAGCCTCTAAATAGTTTCTAGTATCAACCTGTCATCTGGTTCCTGTTTTTGTCTGTAACTAGTTTCTGGTTCAGCATATACAATTTTGTAGGTAAAGAATTCCATGTTTAAAGAACTAAAGGTGGATGTTCCCTGGATGAATTTGAATTTTCAAATCACATATAAAATAGTCGAGGCTGCCTGAAGGTTTCCTAGATGTTCTGTCCTAGAGAGTCTCCTCAGAAGGTACTCTGGGGCTATCTCCTTAACACAGTTTACTGAAAACAGAGTTTATGTATATTTCTCCCGTCTCTCAAGGATGAACATTTTAGGGACTGTAAAACTAAGTTTGCAAGTCTATTATATGTCTTACATAATTTGTCCAAATTTACTTGATTGGAGTTTTCATAAAATGAATCAACATAATCATTTAGTGGAAATATTGCTGTAATAATTTTCAGCCTGCTATTTTTTGGTATCAAATGCTTATTTTTGTAAAGGAGACCATCTGTGGGGCATAAGATCTTTCTTGACATATCAACATGAATTTTCCCTGTAAAGAAAGGGTACCCCTAGTAATCCATATATTTACATTGGGTTATCAAATTTTTTGTGGTTAAAGATTTTTATTATTTTTCAAGAAGGAGCACCCAAAGATGTACGATACAACATACAAATTCAGGGTCCTTACCGCAACATTTGGTAAGGACCCCGATTAGGGTATAATAGACACAAACATCCTGATACAGTTAGATTTAAGAGATATAAGCATCCTGGTATAGAATAACTATTCTTTAGTGATTCAGCTTGAGCAGCGAGGCACTGGATAGGAACAAAGTGTGCTCCAATTAAAGTCATTGTAGAGAATCTAGAATATATATCATGGTACAGTCTATAAAACCCTAACCTGGCAAGCAGGAAGTGTCTAACATAATGAAACCTACATTTTGAGGAGGAAATAGTGCGTCTACAGTCTTATGCACTAACTAATATCAACTATATACAAGAAATAAAAAAAAGAAAAAGAAAGCAAGAAATCAAGAACAAGGCAAGCCATTATAAAGGGAGGAGGAGGAGTCAGCCTTGAAAGGATAAAACCATATCAGAAGGGGGGGATAGGAGGTCTTGGAGGAGGACAAGTAGAAGCTTAAGAGGGGGGGTCCTAAGGAGGTGCTTTTGAGCAGGTACCATGACAGTATTTTGAATCAAGATAGGAATGTTATCATGCCTCAAATTGGGAAATTGAGCCCGCAGCAATGCTGGACAGTCTCTCAAACATGGCACCTTGGGCTATCGCAGAAAGAAATTCCTTTTTTTTTTTTTAGTTCAATTTTTAATAAAGGTTTTCCACAAACAACGGACCACATCCAGAAAGATACAACAACATAAAGGAAAAGAGCACAAAAAACATACCCTTTTTGAAAAGATCATGTGGGTGCAGTCCTTACCCCTTCCCCCAAGCCCTTCTACCAGAAAGAAATTCCTGAGAAGTTGGGATCTCGGCGGATCGCCACCTAATCAGTATGTCTTTTAGAATGGCCCCTATTGCGGTGATCCACTTGGCCCTGGGACAATGTTTTGGTTTGGACAGAAGCCTACAGCCCAAAAGAAGAAGAGAGGGATCAGGAGAAACCATGGGGAATAACTGTCGGCACATATCCTGGACAGACAGCCAGAATTGCTGAAGGGGGGGGACAAGTCCATAGAAAATGAAACAGATTTGCCTCCTGTGACCCAAATCTCCAGCACTGATCAGATAGTGTGAGACCCATGCATTTAAGTTTAGCAGAGTCCCGGTACCACCTATGAAGAGTCTTATTCATTATGAGGTGTGTCCATCCGTCCCTACAGGCCGTGTGTATTCTTGCCCAGCCATGAGAACATTGGCACTCTGAGATATTGGTCTGAAGATCTGTCTCCCACATGGCTCTGGTGGACCAGGTTGGGTCTGTTGTAGAACCCCTGAGTGCTGCATAAATAATGCTAGCTGTATGGCAGGAGAGCTTCCCCCAAATATTGATAGGGTGGGAAGGTTGAGGGGGCTCCCTATTTGGGGGAGCATTTGGTAGGTGGAGGATAGCGTCTCTAATTTGGAGATATTTCCAAAAGTGAGTTGAGGGGAGCTGAAAGCGAATTCTCAGGGATTCAAAGGCATCTAGTGAACAAGAACCTGGGAGTAGTAGGTCCTGTATCCAGGAAATACCTTAAGTTTCCCAATGCTTCCAGTGAGTCCCAATTCTTAAGGCATGATTGTTCCAAAGAGGGATGAATTCCCATGGCACCAGGTCTCTTCCTAGAAGGAGAAGAGTTTCTTCCAGTAGTGGCCAGAGACCAATATAGAGGGAGAAAGACCAGAAGGGAAATTCTTTTTATCATATAATATCACCGCAGGGGAGGGAGCATGCAGCAGTGCCTCTTCCAAGAGGAGCCAGGATGAAGAGGCCTGTCCTATTCTAAAGAACCATCTAGTTCTCTGTGCAGAGACATAGGCCATATGATACCCTTGTAACCAGGGAAGACCCAATCCTCCCCTACACCAATGTTGCCATAACTTTAATTTTTTAAATCTGGAAAGGAACCCTTCCCATAAAAAGTTGCCCATGAGGGCCTCCAGTTTATAAAACCACTTCTGAGGGAGAGGCATGGGTAAGTGAGCTAATAAATATAGTATCCTTGGGGCAGCCATCATTTTGATGGAGTCAATCTTACCTGCTAAGAAAAGCCTCAATGTTTTCCATCTCTCAAAGTCCCACCTAAGGGAGTCTATTATGGTAGTAAAATTAATGGTAATCATTTTCTCCAAATGAGGTTGAAGGATAATACCCAAGTATCTAATACCATTAGGGTCCCATTTGAGTCCTAATGCCATGAAACCTTCTCCTGTGGACAGGGAGTTCAGTGGGAGGGGAGGACTTCAGTTTTGTCTGATTTAGCTTGAGGCCAGATACCTGAGAGAATTCCGTCAAAATCTTGAAAATATCTTTAATTACCTGAGGTATACTTTATGTCATAATGAGGAGGTCATCCACATATTACAAAAGATTTAAACAGAGAGTCACCCACCCATATCCCAGGAATCAGCTGCGATTCTCGAAGAGCTATAGCTAACGGCTTGATGGCTAGGACAAATAGGAGAGGGGAAAGAGGGCAACCCTGTCTCGTGCCCTTGTATAAACAAAAAGGCGGAGAAAGAGTACCATTTGTCAGGACCGAGGCCAATAGGGAGGTATATAAAATTTGTATCCAAGAGATAAAGCTCAGTCCTATTCCCATGGTGGAGAGGTGTGAAAAGGAAGGACCATTCGACAGAGTCGAATACCTTTTCAAAATCAATGGCTAGGGCTACAGAGGGCATCTTGGACTTTTTAGTACAATGCATTAAAGAGACCAAAGTTCTATGATGATCCGAGCCAAGGTGACCTTTGACAAAGCCGGCTTGTGCAGGATGTATTAGGCCATGGAGAAGTTGTTCAAGCCTGTTCGCTAGGACTTTCACCAATATTTTGGCATCAGCGTTGATGAGAGAAATGGGACGATAACTATCTGGGAGGAGTGGATCTTTCCCCTTCTTAGGGAGAACCATGATGGTAGCCTCTCTTAAAGAGGGAGGGAGACAGCCAACCGAGAGAGAATGACGGAAAGCCCGTATCAGATAAGGAGCCAGGTTTACTCCTGGGATTCTCTAAAGGTCTATGGATAACCCATCTCTACCCGGGGATTTACTTAAATTCATGAACTTAATGGCAGCCGCCACCTCTTCCTCAGTTATTGGGGTTTCACTCTCCGGGATTCTAGGGATGGGTAACGAGGACATAAAATCCTGGATTTTAAGAGGATCCGGGGGATGGGGTGGATGCATATAGTTGTTCATAAAATCTTGTCATAATTTTGTTAATCCCTCCTTGAGAATAGTGTTTAAGCCCATGATTATCAACTAAGGTATGGATTGTCCGAGATGATTGCTGCTGTTTCGAGAGGTAGGCTAGGCACTTGCTTGCCTTCTCACCTCCCTCCCAATATGCATGTCAGAGTCTTCGAAGGTTTAGCTCGGCTTGACAAGTTAAGTGGGGATTAAGAGAAATTCTTGAGCTGGACAATTGAGCCAGCAAACTTTGGTATGGAGTTTGAGACTGAAGCAATTTGTAATGAGATTCCAGTACATATAATTGTTTCTCCAGGGTCTTTTGGTCGATCACCCAGCGATGTCTTCTGGCCGTGGTGAAAGCAATTATTCTGCCTCGAATAGTGGCTTTAAAGGCCTCCCATATGGTTGAGTCTGAAACCTCCCCATTATCGTTATTATTCCAGTAGTCAGCCATTTCGGGGCCTAGCCAGTTTTGGAATTTGATGTCATCCAGTAGGAGGACATCAAGTCGCCAAGTAGAGGATGGCAGGGAAACTTGGCCTTGTCTAAGCAGGAGTTCTAAGGAAGCATGGTCAGAAATAACTATTGGGTGAATATGAGAATGGCGAACCCTATCATATAATCCAGAGGAGATAAGACAGAGGTCTATTCTGCTGAAAGACCCATGGACTGGAGAAAAATAAGTATAGTCGTGATTTCCCAGGTGTTGAACTCTCCAGGCATCCAGTAGGGTCTGTTCATTCATTAGTCTCTGAACAGCTAGTTTAGCTTGTCTATGTGGCTCAGGGCTCTTGTTACTTCTGTCCATTGTGTGGTCTAGCATGAGATTGAAGTCTCCTCCCAATAATAAAGGGGCCTTTTGGGTGTTAAGATCGGAAAGGGCTTGACTGATAGAGTGAAAATACTGTGGGCAGTCTTGATTCGGAGCATAAACATTGACTAGAATCAGGGGCCCTCTGGAGTTGTCACTTCGTCCATGACCCATCTACCATCTTTATCTTGAGTATGTCTGATCACTTTCCATCCTAATTTGTTATGGAGAAGTATAGATACTCCACGTTTATGAGAAGTGGCAACGCTATGCATTTCTTCACCCACCCACCCTTGTTTCAGCTTCCTTGCCTCCCCAGGAGATAGCTTAGTTTCTTGTAGGAACGCTATAAGGGGCCAAACTTCTTTAAATAAAGCAGTACCTTCTTCCGTTTGACTGGTGAGTTGAGCCCCCTGACATTCCAGGATATAAATTTAGTTTCCATCCCTTCTGAATTGTGTCATGGCAGAAGAGAGGAACCCAATAGTTAAAGCTATACCACTTGGGTATACTGGGCCGACCTCTGTCTCCCTGGCGGCAGTAATAAAGCTTACCTCCTTCCTTTTGATTGCCATATTCAGAAACATTCTTAGGTGGGCTAAACGTACCACCAAACAACATAAGTATCACAAACAGAGGTACCTACAATAACCATAAGAAATTAGTAACACAGTGATTGACATATCCAAACCCCACCTCCCCATTCTTCCCTTACAGCCATTTTAGCTATTAACCAGCATCCACTGTGAGTATTGGCCGCTCTCTGGCCCATATACCAATGGAGGTCGCTTGGAGGTGAGAGACCAACATGGTGTATCGGGGATAAAGGTCCACCGAGGTCCTACGATCTCCCTACACCCACCCCTATTCCCAAAAGGGTGAACACCCTACGACAAGTACAGTCTATTTTGGCAATGCCCAGTTAAGTATCTGAAACGGTGGCCCGGTGAGGCCCCAGAAACCTGCACCCCATCAAAAGATAGGGAAGTGACTGAGGCTAGAAGGATCCAGTGAGCCAGATCACACATCCCTCCCCCTTTTTTTTTTTTTTGGAGTATCCCATACATATATCTCCAGGAGTAGCCCAGTGGAGAGCTTGATAGACCTGAATGCTTTGCAAGAGAACCCACATCTTGGTGTTAAATAAACTGCAATGACAGACTAAGCCCTTCAATACTTACTGTTGCTCTATGGGGGAGTCAGGGGAACGACCGAAACCCTTAAACTTAATCGGAGAGGGACCGGCCATAATCACTGGGAACCGGGCCAGGTTAAGGGGGGAAAAAAAGAAGAGAACATTACAATCAGCCTTCAGGAGTCATAGCAGGTTGAGATATTGGTGATGCCTTCTCTGATGTAGTCTTGGCAGGTGTGGCATCTATCTTCGCATGGAGCTCTGGAGCAGTAACATTCGATGCATCAGCCCAGGCAAGAGTTCTGGCAGTCTGAATCTTAGTTCTGTGAGATTTTGTAGGTGAGGCCCGAGGTGGTTTCGGCAGATCCTGCGGTGGGCCATCCATCAGTAGGTCCATCAGAGCGTAGAACTGATTGTTGCTCATGTCTGGGTCTAGAGAACCATGAGAGGCAGTCAAGTCAGGGCTCTCGCTGCGGCTTCTGGAGCAGAGCCATGGAGTTTTATCGATGTGAGCCCCTTCCGTCCTCTGTTTGTGCCTATTTTTCTGTTTGCTGCCAGGTGGTTTTCAAACCCGAGTCCAATTAGGAGAAAGTACAGCGGAGGACTTAGGAGGTGGTGGGACATTGCTCTGCAAGTTTGTTTCCATCGGCCTGGGTCTGGTTGGTATGGCCCCGGGGCTGGCACAGTCCCTTAGTTTACCCCAGTTCAATTTTGGAGCTTGTGCAGAGATAAAGTTCTCCGCTGCCGTGGGGTTGGCAAAAATTCGTGGTGAGCCATTAAGGATAATTCTAAGAGAGGCAGGGTATCTGAGTGAGTATGCAAGTCCAAGCTCAGCACAGGCTCTACGTGCTGGAGTAAACACCCTTCATCTTGTAGTCACCGTCTGAGAGTAGTCTGCAAAAATTTGTATGCGGTGGCCTTGCCAGGAGAGTTCTCTTTTTTTCTCTCTAGCCAATCTAGCAATCATTTCTCTGTCTTCGAACCAAAGAAATCTGGCAAGGATCGTATCTGGATGAGCCCCGGGGGTCGGGCGTGGAACCAGAGATCTATGAGCCCGGTCGAGTTCGGGACGGGACTCGCAGCGACAATCCAATATGCAGGGTAGCTCTCTCTGAAGAAAAGAAATGGCATCTGACCCTTTGCAGCCTTCCAGAAACCCCACAAACCTGAGGTTATTCTGGTGGCTTCTATTTTCAAGGTCCTCCACTCTAGACTACAGTGTACCCAGTAATCTGTCCTGTTCCTGGAGCCTTGATACGGCCTTGTGCCAACCATCCTCTGCTTCGGTAAGCCTGTGTTCAGTGACGCAGGCTCTCTGAGATAAGTCTACAATGTCTGTGGTGTTTTGCTTTGTGGCTATGTCCAGATTGTCCATCCTATGTAAAATTTCAGCAAACGTCTGCAGAATTTCTGTAAGTCCCCCATTCAGTCCAGGTGATGCAGAGGCTGACTCCATCTCAGGGATCCAGCGTATGTACAAGGCCATGCAACGGAGCTGGAGCAAACAGCTGCAACAAACCAATTCACTAGAGGATCACTCGTTCGTTTAAAAGACAGGCAAGTAATTACCGAACATTAACTGTACGTAATCGCGCCGTACTATGCAAGGATCCAGATAATTAACGGATTTTTGTGGGTTTTGTGGAGATCTCCGAGATCAAGCATCCATATCAGTCGGCTGCTGGCCACGCCCCCTCGGGTTGTCAATTTTAAATTAGTACTTACATTTGTAATTATAACAGGAGGGATATTGCTAATGTCTTTAGTTGATTCAAGCTGTGACTTGAGCCAAGTAACATAACCTTAGTCTTGGCTGCATTTATTACTGATTTTGGTTAGGTCAAAAAAGATTGTAATTGTTTGAAATCTTACTGAGGGGAATGCTGGACTTCTGGGATTGAAGCAACAGGCAAACTGCACCGTATCACCCATGTATATTTGGTAGTTTATGACTTCGAGACATTATCCCAGCCATCTTAAAGGCAATGAAAATTAAGATTAATTTGCTAAGCGGGTAGGTGTACTGGTCTGAGAACAATAGTGATCACTGAGAGACCCCTTTAGTATACAGAACTCCCTAGAGTCCAGCCCATGAACCACCACCTTTTGTGTTCTGTGTGTCAGATTACAATTAAACCAGTGTAATACTTTTTGACTCAGACTGGGTCATCTTAGTTTCCCTAGTATGACGTCACAAGCCACTGTGTAAAAGGTCTTGAGCAAATCCACAAACACTGCACTCATGAAGATGATTTTCTCCATGGCGATGATCATGTCATCTAAGGCCCTTGACACAGCAAAAAATATATGGTGCCCCTGCTTGAACTCAGACAGGCATAGGTCCAGTTTATATCCCTGCTTGAGGAATGTATGTGGCTAACTAGAGACCAACTACACTGCGATTTGTGAGGCATTTGATGCAAGGGAGGTCAGACTAAAATTTCTTTAGGTATCTAAACAGCCTCACTTATATATTGAGACAACTTTTGTTAGTCTCCAGCCAGCCAGAAATATTCTGCACTCCCTAAAAGATTCCCTTTTTTCTGTAAGTGACATTTGCTTATTCAGTTATACTATGGTACTGTAATAATAAAGCTGATCTTGAAGTCTTACTGATGGTGATTTAAGTCATTGTGATATAGTGTTAGAGGACTGAACAATGAAATAGATAATATTAGATCTGAATTCCACTGCAGTTCCTTGCTTGCTACTATATGTGTCCTTGAATAGACATCGGAAGCCCAGGTTCAAATCCCATGAGAACCTCCTATATGCTGTAATTGTGAGACTATTAGCAAGTCACTTAACCTCTTAGTGCTTCAGTCTTCCTAGCTGGAAAATGTGTCAGGACTCAACTAAAATAATATATTGCATCTCAGCTGATTTAACCTGGGTAAATGAACTGTAAATAAAACAATGCCATGACCTCTGTGTGCTGTTATCCTCAATTGCAAAGCAGTGTATTAGCAGGGCCCAAATGAAAATTAAATGTTTTTTTTTTTTTAAGTTGAACTATCATGGGCAAATATCATGAAAGCATTCCATTTTAATTGAAATTAAATGACTCTAAAATTGAAATGTTTTAAAGTTTTTTTTTCTCAGTTAAACTATCATGGGAAAATAAGAAACATAGAAACATAGAAGTTGATGGCAGATAAGCAGATAAGGACCGTAAAGCCCATCCAGTCTGTCCATTTCTTCCACCTTATGAATGTGCCATAGGTCTGTACTCTGTCAATGGCCTATCTATTCATACTCATCTTTATTGCTCCCTATGTCTGTCCCATGCCTATTTGAAGCCGTGCACTGTATTCATATCCACCACTTCCTGAGGTAGTCTGTGCCATGCATCTACCACCCTTTCTGTGAAAAAGAGCTTCCTCACATTCCCCCTTAATTGGCCTCCCTCTAATCTCATGCTGTGTCCTCTTGTCCTGCTATTTTTCTTATATTGTAACATGTTAGACTCTTTCACCTTGTTAATGCCCTTAAGGTGTTTAAATGTGTCGATATCACCTCCCTCCCTCTTTTGCGCTAGGGTATACATATTGAGCTCCATTAATCTGTCCTCATATGTTTTCTGATGCAGTCCCTGCACCATTTTGGTTGCCCTTCTCTGGACTGCCTCCATTTTGTTAATGTCCTTGTGTAGGTGCAACCTCCAGTACTGCGTGCAGTACTCCAGATGGGGCCTAACCAGTGTCTTGTAAAGAGGGATTATTACCTCCCTCTTATGACTTGTGATACCCCTACTAGTACACCCCAACATCCCTCTGTTCTTACCTACTGCTTTAGTGGTCTGCTTGGAAGATTTCAGGTCATCTGTGATGATGATGCCTATGCCTCTTTCTTCCCTTGTAATTGCCAGCAACTCCACTGACAACCTATAGATGGCTTCAGAGTCTCTCTTCCCTATGTGCATGATCTTGCACTTCTTTGCATTAAACCCCAGTTGCCACTCTTCCAACCATTTTGCCAGTTTATCCAGATCTCTTCTCATTCTGCCCACCCCATCTAGATCATATACTCTGTTGCAGCTCTTGGTGTCATCTGCAAACAGGCAAACCTTACCCTCCAGTCCATCTGCAATGTCACTGACGAAGATATTGAAGAGGACTGGCCCCAGGACTGTTCCCTGAGGTACCCCACTTGTGACTTGCATCTCTTCTGACTGTATGCCATTTACCACCACTCTCTGTTTTCTGTCTGTCAACCAGTTTGCCACCCAGTTGACCAACTTCTGACCCAGCCCGAGCCTACCAGCTTATTAATCAATCTTCTATGTGGAACAGTATTGAAAGCTTTGCTAAAGTCAAGGTTGGCAACATCAACTGCTCCCCCTTGCATACATGTGATATCTCCCTCTTTGCGCAGGAGACTCCTGTTTTTTTGACTGAACTCCCTCTCTCCCTCCAGGGAAACAAAATCTCCTGCTTAAGTAAAATTATGTCCAAAATATTCATTCATGTTTGTTTTTGGCAGATAAAGACACATAAAAAGTAAATTAATGATGAACAATATAAGTAATAACTTTGTACAACTAGTTGTTGATTCTTTTTAATGCTTATGCTTGACAAAATGAAATATAGTAAATGCTTTTATTCTTATTTTTTGGCGCCATATAAGGACAAACTCATGATGTTGTGGCATCTCCCTGCTAGTAGGCCAATCTCCCTACTAATTTGACCCAATTCTCCCTCTTAAGCAAGGTCGACATATCACATGTATGCCCTTGGTCCACCACTCTGGTTATGCAGTCAAAGAAATCTATGAGATTAGTTTGACATGACCTTCCTGTTGTAAACCCATGCTGTCTTGGATCCTGCACTCCTATGGATTCCAGGTGTTGCATTATCCTATCCTTAAGGAGTGCCTCCATAATCTTGCCCACTACTGAGGTAAGACTGACTGGTCTGTAGTTCCCTGCCTCCTCCCTGCTACCTTTCCTGTGGAGTGGGATCACATGAGCCCTTCTCCAGTCTTCTTGACCTCTCCTGTGGTCACAGACTCACTAAACAGTTCTGATAATGGCTCTGCTAGTTCCACCCTTAGCTCGTTTAGTACCCTGGTATGTATGCCATCAGGTCCCATTGCCTTGTCCACCCTGAGCTTAGCAAGCTCTTGTTGGACCCTTTCTTTTGTGAAGGGAATAGTGTACAACTCCCTCCCCCCCTGTGTCCATGGTGCTGAGCTATGGGCCATGGCCTACCTTTTCCTCAGTAGATACTGAGCAGAAGTATCTATTTAGGATAGATGTTTTTCCTTGGTTCTCCTCCCTCACACTCGCCCTTATCCCCTTTCATCTTAGCAGTACCCCCCTCTGGACATTCTCCTTTCACTAATGTATCTATAGAAAGTCTTGTCACCTTCTTTTACTGTTCATGCTAGTGTTTCTTTGGTTTGGGCCTTTGCCTGCCTTATTGCCTTCCCTGCTTCCCTTAGGGAAGTTTAATATGCTTCCCCATGTTCATCCTGCTGCATTTCCTTCTATTTCCTGTAGGTCAGCCTTTTGGCTCTGACCTTTTCTGCTACTGTTCTTGAGAACCAAAGTGGTTTCCTTCTTCTTTGCTCTTGCTTTTCTCTCTAACACAATGGGATGTTGCTTCAAGTATTGCATCCTTAATGCTTGCCCACTTTGCCTGTACCCCCTCACCTGTATTTCTTCTTGCCAAGGCTATCTTAACTCTGTTGGCAATCTTATCAAAGTCAGCTCCTCTGAAGTCCCATATTTTTGCTTTGGAATGGGATGATTTAGTTCTAGTGGCTAAATTGAATCATACCATGTGATGGTCACTGGCCCCCAGGTGACCTTCTACCTGGAGATCTGTGATCCTTTCTCCATTTGTCAGTACTAGATCTAGGATAGCCCTGTCTCTTGTGGGTTGTTCTACCAGTTGTTTGAGGCCCTCCCCCTACAGGAAATCCACTATGTGTCTAGTTCTGGCAGATGTTCCTGCTGGTATTGAACCAGTCTGTATCTGGCATGATGAAGTCTCCCACTATCATAACCTCCCCTCTAGCAGTCATGTTTTGTATATCTTCTAACAGTAATATGTCTATGTCCTCCCCTCTTCTGGAGGCCTGTAGACAACCCCAGTTCATATGGCAGTCCCATCTCCTGTTTCCAGGGTAACCCACAGTTCTTCTGGCTCCTTATGTGGATTCTGAATTTCTGTAGCTTTGATATTTTCATTTACAGAAAGGGCCACTCCACCCCCCCCTTTTTGAACCTCAGTCTTTTCTGAACAGTACATAGCTGGGTACTGAAGTCTTCCAAGTGTGGTTACTGGTGAACCATGTCTTGCTAATGGCTACTATATCCAGTTTAGCCTCTATCATTGTTGCCTGCAGGTCTGGGATCTTGTTTCCCAGACTGAGAGCATTTGTGTACATGATTTTCCACTGGCCAGATTTCAGTGTGTTAGTTGTTGGGGGAGGTCTGGCATTTCCCCTGTGTGTCGTATGGAGAGCCGGACCTTTTTCCTTACCTGGTGATGCAAATGAACTACAAACATGCTGAACTCCTGTTTGATCACTAGCTGATGTTCTTCCCATTCGACGTATCGGGTGCTGCACCCCTGTCCCCATTTGCCAGTTTCAATATTCTGCAAAGATTTCAAACTTCTGCCCCAATGTACTGACTCCCTCCTTAGTCAGATGCAGTCCATTGAATTTTAAGATCTTTCACTCCCAAAACTGTTGCCAGTAACCTACAAATTTGTGTCCTTTTTCCTGGCACCAACTCTTGACCCACATGTTTAGCTCCCCTATCTCCCCTTCACTGACATTCTGTCCATCTGCTCCCCCTCTCCCAGATTGGTAGGATCTCAGAGAAGGAGATGCCAGACAAAATGGATGACAGTTAGTCACCCAGCCTGGTCAGGTGTTCCTTGGTCTCCACAACTGACCAGCTGATGAGATTGTTAGTCCCTACATGTACCAGGACATTGATGTTTTCTCCTGCTTCTTGCATGATTTTAGCAATGCGGTCAGTTTCTTTCCATGTTGATGTACCTGGGGGACATCTGACCATTATCCCCTGGCTGGAGGTAGGTATCAACTCCCCAAATTAAGGAGTCTCCTATGATCAGAAGTGTTTTGGATTTTCTTTTTGCTTTTTTTGTTTTGGTCCCTGTTTTGGGTGAGTTTTGTTGTGCTAGCTCCTGTGCTGTAATGTCCTGCTCTGCAGTGTCCTCTGCCTCTTTGTTTGAATTTGGAGATAGAGGCAGATACCTGTTTGTAGTTTTGATATGGTTTGTGGAGGTGATATGTTGGAGAGCACTGAGTGATGGGGCACCTGAAATACCCCTCCTAACCACCTGCCAACCTCCCAGACCAACTACCCTTTGCGGTTGAGGTGCTTCTGTTGGATGTTGGGGAAATGGCAGGTGGTTCTTATAGTATATTTCCTTCTGAATATACAATTTGAGGTGTACAATCTCTGCCCATGCTGCCTGGAGCTGAGCCCTTCAATCTCCAATGGTAAAGCATTTAGGACAGTGTCCAAAATCCTGTATAACTGCCCTTTTGAAAAGTGTCCTGCAGTTAATAATATCCATTCCAGATGAGCTGCTGGGTTTATAACCTGGTCTGAGTAATTAGAAGGAGGAAAATGAAAGCAAAAATGTGATTTTGTGTTTTGTTTGTTTTTGCACAACTTGTTATAACAAGCTAAATTGCTTGCACCTCTGTAAATGAGGTCACTGTGTGGATACTACTATGATCCTCCCCTTATTGCTTTGCTACTGAAATGTCACTACTGTGCTACCCTATAAAAGGAGTATAGCGTGGGGTGGCTGGGGATGGGAGTGGGTGGCTGGGCCCTACTCCTGCCAAAAAGAAGAACCACAGATGAAAGAAACAAGGAGGTATGAGCAGAAACAATCAACCAACAACAAATGCAGTAGCCCTGAAAGCTTAGCCTAATGATAGATAAAGCTGTAAAACCTGTAAAGCACCACCTGTAGTAATTTCACAGACGATATACCCTGTAAAAAAACACTTTGCTACAAAGAAAAATAAAGCAGTAACAGAAGATATACTTTGCAAAAAACAATTTGAATCAGAAGATTACAGCAGTAATCTGTAAGCACAAACCTGTAGGCACACCCTGTAATAATGCATCTGAAAGTATACCCTGCAACAACAATTTGAATCAGAGAAAAATAAAATAGTAAAATGTTAGCAACAAACAGTAACAACCTCTGTGAGTACAAAAGAAAATAACACACAGTAAATCTGCCTAGTCAAAAGAAGCCTTACTCTTTTTCCTTGCTCTGATAAGGTTCCTTGTGCTGTCCTTACAAGCAACCTAGAAGGAAAGAGCGCAGATGAAGCTAGATGCCTTTGCCAGCAAACCTAGTGTTCCACCTCCAAGATATCAACTAATCTGACCTTTTAACCCTTCCTTCTGTTCAAAGTTACTAACAGTTTGTCAGCCCCACCCCCAGTTACACACCTAATCCCCTGGAAGTTCTGTGGGAGGAAAACAATTAGCTCCTGCAATGTGAGAAGGAGACTGCAACACCTCTGAGACCAAATCAAAATCCTTTCAGCAAAAAAATAAATAAATAAAATAGTAGTAAACAGTAATTTTGCTTAGCCTAATGATAAAAAGTCACAAAAATGTAAGCACCTCCTGTAATAATTTCAGACACAGTAAGCACCACCTGTAATAATTTCACAGAAGATATATCCTGTAAAAAACACTTTGCTTCAGAGAAAAATAAAGTAGTAACAGAAGATATACCTTGCAAAAAACAATTTGAATCAGAAGATTACAGCAGTAATCTGTAAACACAAACCTGTAGGCACACCCTGTAATAATGCAGCTGAAAGTATACCCTGCAACAACAATTTGAATCAGAGAAAAATAAAGTAGTAAAATGTTAGCAACAAACAGTAACAACCCCTGTGAGTACAGAAGAAAATAACACACAGTAAAATTGGGTGTAGCCCAGTTGAGCGCTTGTCATTTAAGCACCATTCACTACAGCACTGTCACTGCAGCACCACATAACAGAGCGCCGCCTTATTACAGTGCCTGCCATTTCCATGCTTATATTGGAACAACCTTTGGTTGTTTTGACAATCAGCTATCAGCTGCATGTTGCACCTTTTAAACCCCAACAGAGAAACACACAAGTCAAAGCGCTTGCAGAACAGAGAAGAAAACTGCAGAAAATTCCAGTCTTTAATGGCAACCCTCCTCCCCCTTCATTGGGTCTTTCCATAAACTGACACCTCTTCATAGATTTAATTTCTATATTAAACTAAAGAAAATCCTCAGTGACAGACAAACAGTGAGTAGACATTCTGAGATAGCCTAGCCGTGGCAAGACCAGGCAAAGATAGGGAAGGTGATACATCAAACTGTCTTATGATTCTGAACAACAACACGGCAAGCGCAGAAATGACAGGCACTGATTTGAGACAGCTATCACCGATTTTTGTGCTGAAATGAAAGGTGCTGAAATTAGTGGTGCTGAGACGACCAATGCTAGAATAAAAAGCGCTGAACTGAGTCGTCCCCAGTAAATATGCCTAGCCAAAATAAGCCTTACTCTTTTTTCCTTGCTCTATAAGGTTCCTTGCTCTGTCCTTACAAGCAACCTAGAAGAAAAGAGCTCAGGTGAAGCTAGATGCCTTTGCCAGCAAACCTAGTGCATTAATATGCAAAAGGACCTTGACACACTACAGATTTGGACATTAAATTCAAAAATGAAATTTAATATAGATGAATGTGTTGTCCTCCATAACATAACATTAAATAACATCAAATTAAATGCTAGCTATTACTGGTAACAAAGATGTATCATCTTTATAGTGAGGGTCAACTATATAGTATAATTTAGAATGAGAATGAAGCATACTGAAAAAGATTCACTCTACTCCTAACCTAAAATCTGAACATGGAGTTTCACAGCAGCATCTATGATCTCATGGGAATTGATGCAGGGATAAATGGTTGGAAGTATCAGTTTAATAATAAGGACATTAATTAAATGTTGAATATTTTAAGTACTGACTTTAAAGAACTTGATGGAAAATACATATCTGTTATAAGGAAATTTAATCACAAAGGAAGGATACCTATCTAGTTGAATAAAACCAGTAAGAGACTGGTCAATAAGAAAAAGAGACCATTCAAAAATTGATAACTTATAACAATGGCAATATTAAAGAAAAGTATAAAAAAAAATCCAGAATGAATGTAAAAGTGAGATAAGGAAGGAAAAGGCTAAGGTTGAGAAAAGGATATCAAAACTTCTGGATATAACTATATGGAATTTTATTCATTTATTAAAAAAAAACAAAAAAACAAGAGGAACACACACACAATGTTGGGCTGTTAACTGAGAGAGGAGTGATGATAAGTGATGAGAAAATAGTGCAATGTTTAATTTTTTTTTTCTGTTCAGTGTTTAATAAACAGGATATACAAACTGATGGGATTGCACAGCCCATCATGAGTGACATCCGCTTATTCATGGAAGCAAGTATGATGGAAAAAAAAAAAAGTCAAATAACTCTCCTGGTCCTGATGACATGCATCATGAAACACTGAAGGAACTGACTGAACAGCTTGTAGGGCTACTAATGGAAATACTTAACAAGCCCATTGTCATATGAATCATCCCAGATGTATAGTGGAAAACTGTGGCATTCTCCATATACAAAAAAGTTAAAAACCTGAGGTCAACAACTATAGACTGGTAAGCCTAAACTCTATCCTGTGCAAATTGATACAGAGCATGATCATGGACTATATGGACTCATGGTTACAGGAGCACAACATAACAGACAATACACAGCACAGATTTACTAAGAGACATTCCTGCCTTACTAATTTGATTACCTTTTTGAACCTGAAAGTAAAGTCCTAGTCAAAGGCAAAGCCATAAATGAAATATGCCAACATGTCAGTTTCAGTAGACTTTCAACACTGTGCCACACAAGGAATTACTTCACAAACTGCAGTTGACAGGCGTCCCAAATTTAGTAACAGACTGGGTCAGCAACTGCCTAACTAGCAGCAGGCAACATCTTAAAATAAATGGTGAGGTATCTGATTGGGGTGGTGTGTCTCAAGTATCTATCTTGTGCCCCTCTCTTTCTATTCAGTTTCTTTGTAAGAGATCTGCAAAATGGATTATAATGTATGGGGGGAAGGGCTTATTACTAACTGAAATCAAACAGATTACATAGAGGATAATGCCTGATGTACAGGTGATAACCATGGTGTAATCACCTTGAGTGGTTGCTAGGGCATCCGTAAACCTCGAGAGAGCAGCTTGAGAGGTTTACCATTGCCCTAGCAGCCACGAGAGATGATTACACCTGGGTTATCACCTGTACATCAGGCATTGTCAATTATGGTGTATGGGACTCAACAACATCTCATTGACTCAACAAGAGTACAATGGCCTTTGTCCTGAGCAGCATGGCTTCCGAGCGGGCCACAGTACCAACACAGCCCTCCTAGAGTTCTCCAACTTTCTCCACTCCTCCTTAGACACTGGTTCTCTGGCTGGTGCTGTCTTCATTGACCTCTCGAAAGCTTTCGACACTGTCTCCCACCCCTCCTTCTTGATGCCCTTAGTCTCTGGTTTTGCTGCTGGGCCATCTCCTGGTGCACCAGTTATCTATCTGACCGCTCACAGTGTGTAAAAATTAATGGGACCTACTCAGACATCTGTCCCATCTTTTCTGGGGTTCCCAAGGGCTCCATTCTGGGCCCCTTACTATTCTCCCTTTACCTTAACACCCTTCCACGCTCTTGCTCAGGGAACATTCTATTGTACGCTGATGATGCAGTCATCTTTGCCTCAAGTCGTAACCCTATTGCCTTCCAGGACTTGCTGCAGAAGTCCTTCACTGAAGCCGAGGGCTGGTTCAAGGAACATAGATTGGTGATAAATCTTAAAAAAACCAAAAACATGTTCTTTACTCATCCCCAAAACAAGTCCTGCAACTTCAAACTCCTCATTCACTCTGGGTCCTCTTTCCCACTCGAACAAGTTTGGTCCTATAAATACCTAGGGATCCATTTTGACCCCTTCCTCTCCTTCCATGGACACATCACTGCCCTAGCCACTGCCACTAATATCCGATTGGGCATCTTACACCGGTATAAACACTGCCTCCCCCCGGAGGCTCTTCGACTCGCAGTCACCTCCTCTATCCTGTCCCTAGTGGACTATGGACTGCCGGTGTATGGTGCTGCTGATCAGACCGCACTCCATAAAATTCGCACTACTCTGAGTAAGGCCTGCAGGTTAATTACTGGAGCACCTAGGCTGACACACACCTGTTCACTGTACGCTAAAGCGCTGGTACTTGATCTTAACGGCCAACAATATCTGACCTGTACCCTTACAAAAAGACCTCCTTGGGCTATCCCCACCAGGATTGACCACCACCATACGCCTCTGTCCCACTAGTTCATAAACGGACCTCTGGGAAAACCTCTCTTGTTATCCCTAGAGCTAGGACCTCTCACGGCCAAAGAGCCTTCAGCTTTAGGGCCCCCTCCTGGTTCAACACACTGCCCCCCTCCATCTCCGAAGCTCCAACTATATCGTGCTTCAAAACTTCATTACGTAACCACCTTATTAACACCCGATGCTGTAATTGCCACTAGTCAAAGCCGTACTCAGTACTTATGACAAAGCTTATTACTAAGCTGCTAAGGACAACATAACTCTGGTATTGTTTGCATCAATCCTACCTGTACCAGCTTGTTTGTATCTATGTCTTAAGTTACTGTTATCTTATGTGTTGTACTGTTATACTGTGTATTTTCGTTTGTCTTACTGTGACAAGGTACCTTTGTAAATGAGCCTATGGCTCAAAGGTTTTCCAAACTGCTGTTTAAATAAAATAAAAATAAATAAATAAATGAGAAGTTATATCCCCCCCCTCCAAACACAGGTAATTTAGCCTTACCTTATTAATGAATCTGCACTACAGCTACATGATTGTGTAGGAAAATGATTTATTAGGATACACAGACTGAATGACAGCAGGCACAAAAAGCACCAGAGTGTTAAAATCTTTATCAGACATAGCGATCGCTAGACACAGTAATGGTAAACTGAGACAACTGGAATGTTATTTGAATATTGTACTGAGACTAACAATTGCATTCTGAGTTTGTAGAATACTAAATAACCCTGGCATTCTGTTTTGTAAACCCACTGCTATGACATAGATGAGATAGGTTTATAAGGTTCTGACATCACAACAGTGGGATTACAAGGTTGTAAACAGTTTACTTTCAGTGGGTAATAAGGGCTACCTATACATTATAACCTTGTAATATATGGAGATATCTAAATAATACCATAGTATCCCATACAAAAAAATTCCGGTAATACAGCAGTAGCCAAATGATAATACTATCGTTGGCAAGTGATAATACTATCGTTCAGAGCTCATAATACTATCGTTCGAGCTCTGAACGATAGTATTATCACCAAATCTCAAGAGCGCAACCGCAAGATCTTCGAATAGCATACACTAGTTACTGACATCCCCAAGGCAACCTCCTAGCCCTGCGTGCTGACATTACTAAAACCGCCTCCTGATTGGAACGGTTCCTCTGTGGGTGGGCAGAACCATTCCAAAAACATAAGCGGCTATGTCTCGCTAAGCGAGAGAATATCATCCCTTCGCTTTATGGGCAGCATTTTTTTTATTCCCCACAACGGTCTGATTAAAGAAGCAAGGTAAGACGTTGTTGTTTCAAGCAAAACATACACAGACCGAGTTTGTGGGTGGATGGGTGAGCAGAGCCAGATCGGGGACGGAGAGTACACAGACACAGTGCGAGTGAGCGAATCCTCACTGCAGTGGCAGCACAGCTTCACAGCACCACATTCACAGAACTGCTGCAAACAAAACTGGGCTCCATATATTACAAAAAATAAAAAATAGGTGAGGGTCTATCACTCGGGAGTAGTACCATCTCGAGGTTCTGGGGACAGGGGAACCTCTCGAGCTACGGTCTCGAGGTTTCCTTGTCCCCAGAACCTCTCAATGGTATTACTCGCTTGTAATAGACCCTCACCTATCTATTATTCTATTTGTTATGCCATTGTTATGACATCACTCTGTTATTAATCACCGAGCCCACCTGTCTTAACCACAAAACTGGCAACCACTCACTATTAGACTGGGCTCTTACCACCCACCCACCTACCCCGAGTCATCAATGCAGGCTTACTCCCTGACTTCATGAGTGACGCTGTGCCGCCCTGCGTAGTCCGGCGGAAAATTCACCACCCGGCCCTCCCTCCTCAATGTCTCGTGTAACACTCCTACAAATCCCTTAATCTTACCCTTTTGCTCGATGACTCAGCCTTGGCTAACTGGGTCCCCCCTGCTATAACCACCTCCATAGACGAGGCTCTCCTGCATTTGCAAAACACATTCCTCAATGTCTGGAACACACATGCCCCCCTGTGTTGCACAAGGGTACATGGCAACCACCTGCCATGGATCACCCAGGAACTCATAGCCTGCCAAAACACATGCGACAAAGCATGGCGAGCACATAAATCTTCACACCTCCCCCAAGACCTCTCCACCTACTGAATGTTACGCAACAAATGCACCAAAGCTACTCAACTAGCTAAAGCGGAATACTTCAGCTCCTCCCTCCAGACTAAATTAAACAGCCTATCCAAATTCTGGAAAGTTGTTCACTCCCTCATCTCTCCACCAGCTGCTAATCTCACTCCGCTCCTATTTGTAAACAACACCACTATTTCAGATCAAAGAGCTGTTGCCGATGAGTTCAGCACATATTTCTCCACTTGTGCCTCAACTCTTCTCTCCTTCCTGCCCAATCCTGCTCCACGTGGACCTACTTCAGACACTATGAAAGCCCATGGGCCATGCTCCTTCACTTTCAAAGATATATCACCAACTGAAGCCCTTGATGCCCTATTGCTACTCAACCCCTCGAAAGGTAAATCCCCAAACGGGCTGGACACCAAGCTCCTATACCTTTCCACCCCAGCAGTAGCAACCCTGCACGCCAACCTTCTTAACCTCTCTTTTGCCACTGCAACTGTCCCCCAGTCATGGAAGCATGCCATTGTCATCCCCCTTTCCAAAGGGGGGACTCCCACCTCCACTTCAAACTACTGCCCTATCTTCCTCCTAGTGCTTGCCCAACTTACCTCCTATCTCTCAGCCTCCAGTTTTTTTACTCCATTCCAGTCTGGCTTTAGGAAGGGTCACTCTACCACCTCCTCCCAGCTAAGGCTCAAGGACACTATCCTCTCCAGAATGGATAATGGGCTAACCACCTCGGCCATCTTCGTAGACCTCACTAAAGCTTTCAATATGGTCTCCCACCCCTTGCAGTTATCGAGCCTTTCAGAAGCTGGCCTCTCTGATTCTGTCACCAACTGGTTTTGTACCTACCTCTCAGGCTGAACTCAATCAGTAAGAATTGCTGATGTCACCTCCTCCCCCTCCCAATGACAACCGGTGTCCCCCAAGGGTCAGTACTTGGCCCCATTCTATTCTCCATTTTTCTTAATGACCTGCCACTAATCTGCTCATCTACTTCCATCCATATGTATACAGACAACATGGTCTTATTCGCCACCTGCTCCTCCTTGGAAGAGGTAGCTTCCAACCTCCAGGCTGACTTCAACAAAGTTCAGCTCTGGTTCAGCTTCCACCAGCTCTCCCTCAATGCTAAAAAAATGGTCACCATGACCTTCAGGACTAGACAAGGTCTGTCTAGGTCCCCCTCACTTCCCTCCTTCCACACCTTGGATGGGACAACTCTGGAGGATATCACTACCTTCGGTACCTAGGGGTATGGCTAGACAGCCACCTTTCCTTCCCCAAACACACTAACGCAGTCTTAAAAAAACTGCATCCCAAGCTTGGTGCCCTCTATTGAAACCGCAGTAGCCTCCCTCTTGCCGTGTGACATGATCTAGTGCAGAAGATGATCCTGCCTTTGTTTGAATATTGTGATATAGTCTATAGTGCCACGCCCAAGGCCACGTTATCTTGACTGGACTCCCTCTTCAATGCTTTCTGTCATTTTGCTCTTGATGCCCCCCTCACCCACCACTGTGATCTCTACCATTCCCTTGCACTCCCTTCCCTCGACAGTCGCCACCTTCTGCACTGTACCAAATTTGTTTCAAAATTCTGGCTGGGTGCCCTCCCATCCTACCTGTCAGCCTTGCTACTGCCAACCCTTACCCCCGCTCATGCCCTCAGGTCCCTTGACTCCCATCAATTACTAATCCCTAGGCGAAGGACCAATGTAGGTCAGGTTGCCTTCTCACACCACTTCCCCAAACTCTGGAATGATCTTATCCCTCAACTTTACCTCTCCTTCAGCACCCTTTCTCTATTCACTGCCCTGGCAAACTATCTTATGGTGAGTTGCTCCTGCACTTGACACCTACAAGTGCCATTTCAACCCCCCGACTGCCTGACCAGCGGTACCTAGCTTGTGCTACAGAAACTGGCTTATATATGTTTGTCCAACTCTGTACTTCTTGTTTCATGCCTGGTCTTGTCCTGCCCCAATTTGCACTTAGTATTCTATGTTGTATACTTCCTCAATGTTTTACTATATGTGCTGTGTGTGCCTCACAGACGTGTTTTCTATGTACTATGTTCCTAAATGCGCCAAGTGTTGTTATACTGTAACTTGGACAATGTAACTTGATAACCTGACTTGATAACCTGTGAGTTATCCTCCCTCTGTACCCGGTCGCACCGAGAGACAAGCTCTTTTTGCTCAGTGTGCCTTTCCTGGTGAAACATTTCAATAAACAAATAAATAAAAATTAACCCTTCTTGAGAGTGGTATAACAAAACGGAATGCTCACAACAATCAATGTTCTGTAAAGTAATTCAGTAAACTAAAGTAATTCAATCCCCGATTACACAATCTTGGTAGCACATACACTATAAAATATAAGTATGGTCTTTGTATAACAACAACGCTGAAAACACTTCTCGAGGTTGCCATGACATCTGAAAACCTTTTGAGCTGTGCTCTTGTGGTTTACAATGATGTCATGGCAACCTCTTAAAGTGTTTACAGCCTGGTTATTAACCAAAGACCATACATTATCCTCTATATGCTGCAGATTCAGAAAGCATGCAACCTTCACAACATTATACCTGAAACACACAATTGCATTAATATGCAAAAGGACCTTGACACACACGTATCCCGACCCCCGTGTACATATTTAAAATACCATTTTCCCTGGTAGTCTAGTGGCCCCCCCACCCCCATGCACGTATCCCAATCCCGGTGCACATATTTAAAATACCATTTTCCCTGGTAATCTAGTGGCCCCCCACCCCCACGCATGTATCCCAACCCCCAGTACAAATACATGACATATCCTTTCCCTGGTAGTCTAGTGGCTCCCCCCTCCCGGCGGTGACACCCTGCTTATCCAAATAATCTCCGAGAACAGAGCTGGTGACTGGCTCAGCCCACCTCTCACCATCACGGCCGGCCGCCAACTGAGGTAGAAAGGAGCGCTCCTTCCTACCTCAGTCAGTGGCCAGCCATGGTGGTGAGAGGAGGGCAGAGCTGGTTACTGGCTCTGTTCTCGGAGATTATTTGGATGAGGGGGTGTCACCACTGGGGGGGGCACTAGACTACCAGGGAAAGGATATGTCATATATCTGTACTGGGGGTCAGGATATGTGCGCGGGGTTGGGGGGGCCACTAGACTACCAGGGAAAATGTTATTTTATATATGTGCACCGGGGTCGGGATATATGTGTGGGGGTGGGAGAACCACTAGACTACCAGGGAAAATGTTATATTTAATGTGTGCACCGGGGATCGGGAATCGTGCTTGGGGAGGGTAGTGCCGCCACATTACTGCCTCGCATATTACCGCCGCCTTTCTCAGCGTAGAATTCAGTGCCACGCCATAGTTGGCGCTTAATGCCTGTAGCCGGCACTATACCTTTGAATATGCCGGTGAGCCGGCATTCAGGGCCCCTCCCCTCAGTCCCTCCCTGGCATACATTATGATTTAGCGTCGGTGCTAACACCTAGCGCTGGTGCTAAATGTCCTTTTAAATATAGCAGTCAGGGGCAAATTCGGCACTAGTCCAGCGCAACGGATTTGCACCCTGCGCTAAACTTTGAATATCTGGCACTGAATATCTGCCTGTATTTAACTCTGGGTTGCCCCTGAAAAAGGGACATCTGATTCCAGTGGGTCTACCCTGTTACCAAAATTAAATAAATAAAATAAATACATAAATACATTGGGGAAGACTCATAAGGAGAGACTGGCCAGTTTGAAACTATTTTCCTTACCTAGACACAGAATAAGATGAGATATGATACTGATGTATCATGCTTCAGAGATAACCATTTGTTAATGAGCTACAGTATGTGTACATGAGTAGAGGAGGGTTACAGGTACAGTGCACTCTCTATTATGAGCCAACTTTGGTGCACCAACTTTTTGGTGGCTAATAGAGGGTGGTGGATGATAGAGTGTGGTGGATAATACAGGTGTTGTTATGTTTCACTAGTAACATATGAGAAAATTAGCTCAGGATTACATCTAGGTATTAATGATTCTGTTTCTTTATTTGTGTACAGTTTGGTAGAAAAATACTTTAAAAAGCAACGTTACTTAAAATCTGGTTTAGTTAATTTCTCATTTATCATCAGTCAATTTTAAAGTAATCAGTGATGGACAACTGTTTGGCTTTATTTGTCATGATTAATTTTATTTTAGCATCCAAGTCCTCCTTTCTCATCAACCTGCAGCAGTGCCCTGGGAAAGTACAGAGCTGTGAGATTGGGAAGGGAGAGAGAGTGACTATGGGAAAGCTGAGGTAAAACCCACCACCTGCAGGGCAGACACTATGTATGTCTTAACATTTTAACACTGAAATGTCAGGCAGTGATATTCAGAATTTAGGAACGTGAGGAACACTCAGGGTTGCCACCTTTGGATGAAGCAAAAACCGGATCCTAAGCTCCACCTCTAGCCCCACCCCTTTTCATGACTCATCATGCACTGTTTCTCCAATTAAAGACAACACTTAAAGCAGCAGTGAAATACAAATATGAAGATACTGTACTGTGCCTGTTAAAGTTACTTTCCCAGGTTCTTCCTAATTATTTATTTATGTGTTTATTTATTTATTGACATTGATTAAACAGATAAACATACAGAGATAAAAGAAATCTCATTTACAGATATGATCTGGGGGAGACATGGGAAATATTGTAAATAGCATACAACAGTATACATACTTTGTATCTTTTTCTGCCTCCATTTCCTGTTCCTGTCCACAGTACTATTTCAAAGCCAAAGAAGTGACCATACTTTTTTCTTGTGGGGAAAAATAATTTACAACATTTAAAAATGCCCAAATTCTGTTAGAGATGAAAATATTTACTAGCAAATGAAAGTGGAGGACAACTGGCTCTGTTACTGTAACAAAAGGTGGGGGCAGCTGTGCTCCTATGCCACTTTAAGATGCAGTGGAAAGATTAGGTTAAGTAAGTGCTAATGGGGCTAATGGCCATACTTTACACCTCCCAGGGTGACTGCATTCACAAACAGAAGACTACATTGACAACAGCACTTGTCTGTAACCTGGACATGTAGCTGAAACAATGAATTATATGACAAAATTTATTTCAAAAGTATGTGAGCACTCAAAATGGCTCAAAAACCTGACCAGCACAGAGCAAAACTGGATTACCTGATAGGGACCCTGAAAACCTGATCACCAGGTAAAAAACCTGACAGGTGGCAACCCTAGGGACACTGGCCTTAATAATATGGGGCACATCAACACATGTAGAGATACAATTTCAAAACATTGGGAACTAGTGGCTGAACAACATACAACCCGGATCACAGCTTGTACAATTTTTAGAAACCCTAACAATGGGGTAAGTGACAACAGTGCACATCGAGTATTTTGTGGAGTCCCTCCTTGCACTGCTAGGTTCCAGGTAGTGTAGATCTCAACTCTTCACTACCTGGAGCACGTCTTGAAGTCTAAGCTTTCCACTGCTTAATCTAGATACAAAATGGTTGCCCAGGTAAAACTGAGTTAAGAACTGTTAATCGTACCTGGCCATCTGAAACAATGAGGGAGACTGGCATGATGACTACAGCTTGCTAAAATAAGATGTTTTAAACTTCATTGCCAGGCATGGAAGAGCTGCACTAATCTAGATGGATAAGTAGAGGGTTAGCAGCACTAGTACAGGCCCCAGACAAACAAAACAATATTAAAATCCACCCTTGCTTCTAATATGAAGTCTTCCTTTCCGTTACCCCTAATAGTTTCAATAATCTCTTCATCAATGATGCTGTTAAAAACCTCACGGCCATTCTCGAAGGTAACACAGTCCCCAGCAGGGCACTATAAAATATTTTTTATTAAGACATCTACAACTACCAAAGCAATCAGGACCATAATGTACTGTGTCTGTGCAAGTGTCATGGCAGATGATGACAGGCGGAGAATAACATGAGAAAGATACAGCCTATACACCAGAAAGTGATGGTGGATGGTGGATAGAGAGGTGGTGGATAATACTGGGAATTTCCATAGGGTGAGGACCATATAGGTGGTCAGACCAGCAGATAAGGAGGGTTGCAGATAATAAGGGGACAGATAACAGAGAGAGTGCCGTGTATAAGGGATCACTCTGAACAGTCAGTGGGGAACTTTCTAGGACTGAACTGAGATGCAACTGGTTCACACAGGGAGTGGTGGCTGAGTGGAATAGGCTGCATGTGTAAGTTGATGATAGAAAAGAGAATGTATAATTGTATGAAAAAAGAAGAGAATCAAGTTACTGTATATGGTGTGTGTACCATTAGGCATTCTAGATGGACTTTCCGCACCCCCTTGTCTGTAACATTCCTATGTTCCTGCGGGTATGTTCAATAAATATGGGGGAAATAGGTGTTGAACAAATTGATGCTTCTTGCCACCTTGTGCTGACTAGCCACAATAAAACTAGGTTTATTAATTTAGTTTTTGTTAACAAGGTACATGTACTAGGCATATGGATACCTATTTGTGGATAACTGGGGCAGATACATGTTGTGGTACATAAAATCAACAATAAGTAGTATGAAAGCTTGAGGTATTTCATAATTAGATGGAGGTAACCAGTAGGCAGAAATATAGTGTAAACCAATTACACAAACAACTGCCCGGCAAGCTAAACAATGAAGTACAATCAACTTGAGTAAAAGGCATGATAATCAAGCACAGAAGCAATGGATCATGTGGAACAGGTATTCCTTATGAGCAGATTTAAAGTGCTGGTGGTAAGTTGCACACTGGATATTTGGAGGTAAGTATTTCCAGTATACTGTGGTATATGAGGAGAAAGCTTCCAGATCCATTTTGGTAGGTAAATAAGGCATGTGCGTGTTTGATTGGTCATTTTATCTCAAGTGGTAGGAGCAGGAGCAGCTCTGGAACATATCAATTAAAGAGACAGAAGTGCCAGAGAAGAGCAACCAACTCAGGAAGCATACTAGGATAAAGGAGCACTTGTTCTTGTCGGAAAGCCATCATAGCCTAATACAAAAAAAGAGAGTGGTGTGCGAAGTTTTTTGTCACTAAGACAAAGTGATAGGTGTTGTAAGCCACATTCCACTTGGACAGATTTGCTTTGCTGGTGCTGAAATAGGTCAAGCATCCTTTAGTAAGAATAAAGAAGGCTGGGCATCAGCGAACCCTGTGCAATAGTGAGGTGGGCTCTGGCTCTTGGGTACTGCCTGACCCTATAGGCTAACCACTGCTTAGAGGTAATGGTCCTACAGATAGTTGCTGTCTAGATGGTGAAGTCAAGGGATGGGATTATTTTGACTCCAAGATAATTGATACAGTCAAACACTTCCGGGGAGAGGGCATTTCGACAGGAGATAGATAGTCCAGGAGCACCAAGGTGGAGTTTGGACTTGGAAGCAAATAGCATTGCCTTTTGTTGTGAACTTTAGCACTAGTTTAAACTCTAGCACTATTCTGTCCCTGTCTGTCACTCATCCTTTCCCATAAGCAACTGAACCATCTCCTCAGTCTTGCATTAGACTTAATCCTGCCTGTCCTGCATTAACCCGAGTCCCTGAATGTAGTTGTTCGTACCTTTCCGCTGGCGTTCCCTCCTGAGTACCACATCTGCATTAATAATTTTTGTTTTTCTCTTTTCTTTACGTTGAGCACGCTCTGCGTATATACTGTGCATACCTACAGTATA
Organism: Neoceratodus forsteri; assembly: GCA_016271365.2. Lineage (NCBI taxonomy): Eukaryota > Metazoa > Chordata > Ceratodontiformes > Ceratodontidae > Neoceratodus > Neoceratodus forsteri. The sequence continues at coordinate 393,199,888 of CM028135.1, read as the reverse complement.
AAATTATGTTTTACATTAGACTCGGCATCTTGGCCTGCCAGTATTGTGCCCTTATCATTGCTGTATGTGAAACTGCCATGTTTGTTTATTTAGGTTAGACCACAACTAAACCTCATTGAACTCATGATTAAGATGCTGCTTGAGGTTCAGTATATATTTATCACTGCTGCAAATGAGCAAATTGTCTGCATATTGCAGGAGTATTGCAGTGAGTGAATTTATCATAAAGGGTGACAAAGAGAGTGAACAACAGTGGACCAAGAGTAGATTGTGGGGGTACTGACCACAGTGCAAGTCACATCAGAGACAGCCCTCTGAATTCTAATCTACTGCTCCATGTAGTGGAGGTAACTAGCAAACCAACCAAGTTAGGGTTGATGGTAAATGACAATGCCAGTGAGCATGTCACAGAATAGAGTGTGATCAGCTAGATTGAAGGCCATGGACAAGCCAGCAAATACAACCCCATTGGCATGCCACTATCTATAGCCATGCTGGGATGTCATGCTCCTTCCTGAGTCCTTGCTTGGCTTTATATGGGATGTTATCACTATTGCTATAGTCTGTAAGCTGGGAGAATATCAATATTTCCATTAATTTAACCATCACTGACAGAATGGCTACTTGACAGTAGTTGTTCCATTGTTGTTGAGACTCTGATGATCACTAGGGGCAGCCAACAGTAGCTACTTGGACTCCATTGTATCAGAACCGGAGCTGTTGTCATGAGTGATGCCTAAGAGCAACCTTCAAACTTCAACAATTGTACCTACCCAAATGTAGAAAGGAGCTAGGTAGGACTATGTGAGGTGCAGGAGTCAATGCATTGTCTGAATTGTCTGGTGGGGATTCAAGGGACAGTGTGTAAGAAGGGAAATCTAAGAATTTAACATGAACAGCAGCAGCAACAGTGTGTAAGTTACAACTAGTTCCATCAATAGTAACATCAGTTAGGGTGCAGTTAGGCTTTGACCTATGAAATTCTTGATGTCATACCATTATCAAGGAGGGTAACCAGTCAAGGAGGTTAGCTGGGCTCTAAAAAACACTTTTCAAGATATAATATTTTTATTGCATAATTATGCAACTTCTTGTATGCTTCCCAATCAGCAGTATGGATTATAATTTTAAATTTAGCTCAACATGTATTCCTACATTTGAACTGGGTCAGGAGTTTTCCTGTTATCAGTTTATTATGAGAGCCTCTTAGCCTATGTATAGGAAATGGGGCCTGCTTATTTTGGATCTCAGAGAATTTTGCTGTGAAGTGGGTATTGACAGTAGTTGTAAAGGAGGACTTGAAAAGATAGAACCAATCTGCACTTATGAGGTTTGAGTACAGGGTACTGTGTCCAGTTCTGGAGACCAGACCTCAGAAAGAACATGGCCAGAGTAGAGGCCATCCAAAGAAGGGCAACAGTAACGGTACAGTGGCTGCATCAAATGTTCTGTGAGGAGAGAATGAATTATCTAAGCATGTATAACCTGGAAGAGAGGAGGGGTGACATGATAGATACCTTTAAATACCTCACAGGGATAAATAAGGTACAAGAAAGGTGCATTTTTCAGAAAAGGTGCACAAGAACTAGGGGGCATGCAATGAAGCTGAGAGAAATAAGTTTATTGGAGATGTCAGCAAGTGTTTCTTCACTGAAAGGGTGGTGGATGTCAAGAAAAATCTTCCAGCAGGGGCGGAGGGGGCCAAAACTGTAGTGGGTTCAAGTATGTATGGGAGAGGTATAAAGGAAAACTGGTATCAAAGCGAGGGGTGGGGTGGGGGTGGCCAAACATCATGTAGTGTCTGCAGTGGCAGAATTGGCAGGAGAAAGAGTGGCAGACTAGGTGAGCCAAGCGGTCCTTAACTGCTGACAAATTCTATGTTTCATAGATGAAGGTGTCAGGATTAATTCTAGAGAAATCTCTAAAATGGAAAAGTCTTAGGTTTGTCTAAGGGCGTGGCTCCTAAAACACACTACATGGGAGAATGATCACTGACTGAGGCAGGGAGTGTGTTAGGACAGACTATCCTTTCCCACTTTTAGACAGAAACCAGTCTAGCAGTGAATGCTTGAAGGCTCACAGCAGAGAGCCTGGTGAGACAGTTAAGTCAATTTAAAACAGCAGTGAGTGTTAGAGTGAAAATTTTGAACTAAACTTTTTATTCTATTATTGATTGGCCCCTACCTTCAGTCATGTACAATAATGTGTTTTACACTTTTTTTAACATTTGAAATAAAAAAGAATGCTCATTTTAATATTGCTTGTACCAGATTCTGAGCTGTTTTTGGACACCTATTGTCCGTTAAGGTCAGGGATCACTGTCTGCTGCATACTAGTTCATTCTAGGTGCACGAAAAATTATGTTGAAGAAATGGAGGTTCAATAACAGCTCAAAACACTGATGAAAACCTAGATTAAGCCATATTAAAAGGAGCACTCCTTTTATTTCATTTGTAACACAGGTGCTAAATCAGCCTCAAAATGGGGAAAAAGGGTATTATACAAGACAGGAGATAAACAGTAGTCTAAAACAGAATAAAAAAAGTTAAAGGTCAACATTTCTTCTCCTTACATGCACTACTTCTTTAAACTTACCAATCACAGTCTCATGAGCTTTGAACTTAGCACTAGTCCAGTCATGATTAAGATAACCCATCAGCAATAATTCTTTATCAAATGGGCTTAAGATTTTGAGCCCTGTGTTTGGTTAATAGCCATGAGTTAGAAGTGTCTGACGCACGGCTACAACTAGTCCTGGCAAACAGGACACAGTACTCACTTTTCAAATCCTTGTGCCAGCCTGCCAGAATCGCTCTCCCGCTCTCCCACTCCCTCGCTCTCTAACTACCTGCCACCACACTCAGTCTGTTACTGAACCTCTGACCTCCTGTTCACCTGCCCTCACTTTTTGAATGTTTCTAATTCTTTTAAACAAACAAGATTGAAGTACCAAATAAAAAAAATGCCTGTCACGATCTCTTGCCCCGACCACTCGTTTGCTCTCCTTCCTCAATGGCCAAACTGCCAGCTGCTCAACCGTCTCTCAACCTTTCACTCGTTCATTTGTTTTCCTTTTTTTTACTGCCATTTCCACAGTACCAATTTTGTAGATAGATCTGCCTGCCTCCATTGCCCACCTGCTTACTTGCTCGTCCCACTGCTCCCTATCTCTCTCTGTCAACTGGATGACAGAAACAACAGCATGCTAAGTTTGTCGCACTTGCTGCTGCATTGCGCTGCTCCCTTCACTCCATGACAGTTACTGTTGCACCCACTTGGTATGCTCTCTTTCATCTTGCTCATTATAAAAAAGCCTTTATTACTCAAACTAACTAATGGGACACAAATAATGGAAGAGTGTGTGTGTGTATGTGTGTGTGTGTGTGTGTGTGTGTGTGTGTGTGTGTGTGTGTGTCTGTCTGTGAGAGGACTACGACAACCACAAAAAAAAGGGCCACAGTAGTGAAAAAGTCCTCATGTTTAAATGAAAAAAACAAAAAAAAAACCCCACATCCAAGCGGAGGAAATATTTTATTTAAAATAAGACAATAATTTAACTTTTCTGTTGCTCAATCATAACAATTTTAATTTTTACATGCATGTAAAATTTTGATGCCCTCTCATAAGTGCAATAAGCCAGTCCAGGGTGTGCATTAGACAGTGCTAATGTACGCCTAGGGGTCTGGACACACTCAGCCTGCAGTCTCGTGCCTCACTATGCCCCCTAGCCATGCATTAGAACTGTCTAACGCACACCTTGTCGTGCCTTATTGCTTACTTATTCTCAGCAAAGTGTGAGACATTCTCAAGTAATGTCAATAAACCAGCCTGCCATGCCTGACATGATGAGGGTTGTAGGCAGAGCCACTGGGAAATTGCACCATCGGTTTTATTGTGGAATCTGCAGTTTTTACCATTCTCTGCGCAAACTGACATTTTCCACAATGGCTTGCAATGCCTTGAGTTTTTGCCTCCGATTGCATTAAAAGTGTTAAAATTAAAAAAACAAGGTGCTCAAACACACTGACAACTTAGTATGCTGACTTGGTTTTGTCCAAAACAATAAAGTACAAGGTGAAGCGATGTTCCTTAAGAGGCTTTCTGTGACACTGGTTTCATGTGATTCACTGACTGCTTTGGTTTAAAACTCCTCTGGCCAAGCATACTGTGTCAACCATCACCACAAGAAACTATGGTGTGCTATGGCAAAACTCGATACTGGAAAAGCAGTAGTCATCTGAATATGGCTTTTTTGACTGCTAATGGGTTGTAGTACACCAGACAGTGTGCCATAACTATGGGTAGCAATAGTATGTATGCACACATGAGCACTTAATTAACATCTGTGTTAAAGCAGTATGCCAGAAAACATTTTTTTGCCACAGAGTGAAACAGTACAGTAGTGCTCAATATCAGGTTTCTTCTTTTCTAGTCATGTCAACCAGCATCTTTGTACACAAACTGAGAAGAATGGATAGTGCCATCACTGCTAATTCCTTAATTGCTATGTGTTTCCTATTATTATGTCTAGTTATTAGAGCTGTGCAGAATATAAAATTCTGCCCATGAAATGCCCATTCTGATTCCATGGAATTTTGTGGAATTTTTGTGACAATTCTGAGGAATTCTGACAAATTTTAAATTTCAGTTATTTCACTATAATTTTAGAAGTGCATGTTCAATTAACACTACATTTGGTACATACAAATAATACAATGACATACAATTGTGTGTTAGATTTCAGATTCACAGGTGGAAAGGGAGCAGATGTATGGTGGCCAAACATTTAATCAAAATTAAATTTTCAATTATTTGAGAATTTTAAAATTTCTTATCCAAATTTCTACTCAATGTCTGGATTTAGAGAAGCACCCAACATAGGTATATACACCATGTTTGATGTCTCAATCTTCAATTTGGAGCTCAGTTATAGATAGCCACATATTTTGCCAAAATTTAGATTTCTGTAATTTTAGTATAATTTTGATAGTATTCATTGAAATATAGTATATGGGTGCTGCCTATTGTCAATGGATTTCAGCAACTGCTGAAATCTTGTTGTAGTACAGTTCAAAAGTCAAAAAAGTTGTTGTACTATCGTTCTGACATCACATCGATAGTACAACAACTTTTTACCCTTGACCTGCTGACTGATTGGCTTAGAGGACGCTCTATAGAAAGAAAAAAAAAAACATGGCGGGCGCGATTTAGCGAGCGCCGAGCAGCGGAGCCACCGACTGAGAAGTCGTGAATCGGGACACAGAGAGCCATACATGGCTCCCTTTCTAAAAACAATTGCTTCTATTTTTTCTCACCGATTTAAAAAAAAAAAAAAATGATGTGCTGAGGAGCAGGACGGAGCCTAAGTGGGAACGGCCGCAAGCAGAAGCACCAGAGGGGAAACTGGAGCAGCGCCTATGGCAAGTAATGAAAAAAATTAATGTAAAAACACAACAAAAAAAACATATACTATAAAACGTGGATGGGTGAACATCACAACTAAGTCTGTGTCCCATCTCGGGCAGTTGATGACATCAACTCCCTCGATGGAAACACAGCCTTGTTGTGGATGTTCACCCATCCACTATTCTATATGTTATAAAATTTGACAGATGTACAGGTTATCACTACATTTGGTATACTGTATGTACATAGTTTCAGATTTCTTGCTTCAAATGGGATTGAGTTATAGCCTGCCAAACATGTTGCCAAAATTTAAATTTCAGTTATTTCCCTTAAAACAACATATCCAAATTTAACCAGAGTTGAAGCATTTAAACTACTATAGCATATGGCCATTTCTGAAAAAGTCTGTATTTGCAGTTTTAAATGGGATTGAATTAAAAGTAGTCAAACTTTCACAACATTTAAAAATTAAATTTTGCAAGAATGTAAACTACAAATTTAAGCCACTGAAACTTTAAAACTAGAGAATGCAATGCCATGAAATTTGGCAGATTGTTAGAACTCACAAGGAGATGTGCATTCCCATTTTATTAATTGCTTGCTGCCAAAAACTGCAAAATAATAGGATTGTGCATGGACTGAATAGTATTTCCCAAATATCACAAATAGACTTGCCGAATATTTGGATGGACATTCTGAATAGTCTACTATTCGGCCACTATTTGGGACATACTATTTGATGGGTTAGATTTCAAAATCTCACTGAGCTTTGTTGGCCAATTGGAAGCTGTTTTTGGAGCTCACAGCAAGGAACACCATTTGATCTCCTTACTCTGAGTGTGTAGCATGGAGTTCAATATATAGAGAGAGGCTAGAGTGCGGGCTCCAATGGCTCAGTTGAAGCCGCGTGTCTGCTATAGTAGAGGAGGCTTGAGGTGCCAGCAGAATAGCAGGAACCCTTTTTGAAACTTAACCAGTGGCACCAGCACACTGTTCTGACAGCAATCTGCTGATCCAGTTGTTAAGAAGCACCATTGACAGCAGGGAAATGATGAAGTGGACAAACATTGTGGTGACAAAAATGAGGTGTGCTTGTTTATCCTTTGCTTGTAGAAACAGTCCGTTACTCGATTGCTGTTAGAACAGTGTGCTGGTGCCGCTATCTATCTACTGCATTTGTAGTACCATCATTTCTTGAGACCTTTGTGATCATATAGAGATTGTTACTTAACTCCAAATATTGATGGAATTATGGCCTGTTAATGTTCCAGTGTTATCCTATGGGAATCGTTATGTTTTATTACTTGCTTTTTTTAATGGTCACAATTATTTAAAGATGAGGCATATGTTATTCTTGCTGTACCCCTTGAGACCTTTGTGATCATATAGAGATTAGAAACATAGAAACATAGAAGTTGATAGCAGATAAGGACCACAATGCCCATCCAGTCTGCCCATTTCTTTTTCTATCTTATGAATGTGCCATTGGCCTTTGCTCTGTCAATTGCCTATCTAGTCATACTCATCTGTATTGCTCCCTTATGCCTATCCCATGCCTGTTTGAAGCCCTGCACTGTATTAATATCCACCACTTCCTGAGGTAAGCCATTCCATGCATCCACCACCCTTTCTGTGAAAAAGAACTTCCTCACATTACCCCTTATTCGTCCTCCCTCTAATCTCATGCTGTGTCCTCTTGTCCTGCTATTTTTCTTATATTGAAACATGTTAGACTCTTTCACCTTGTTAATGCCCTTAAGGTGTTTGAATGTTTCAATCATATCAGCACTCTCCCTCCTTTGCTCTAGGGTATACATATTGAACTCTGTTAATCTGTCCTCATACTGTATGTTTTCTGATGCAGTCCCTGCACCATTTTGGTTGCCGTCTCTGGACTACCTAAATTTGGTTAATGTCCTTGTGAAGGTGTGGCCTCCAGGACTGCATGCAGTACTCCAGATGGGGCCTAACCAGTGTCTTGTGAAGAGGGATTATTACCTCCCTCTTTTGACTTGTGATACCCCTACTAATACACCCCAACATCCCTCTAGCCTTACCTTCTGCTTTAGTGGTCTGCTTGGATGATTTCAGGTCATCTGTGATGATGATGCCAAAGTCTCTTTCTTCCCTTGTGACTGCCAGCAACTCCCCTCCCAACCAATAGATGGCTTCAGGGTTTCTCTTCCCTATGTGCATGATCTTGCACTTCTTTGTGTTAAACCCCAGTTGCCACTCTTCCAACCATTTTGTCAGTTTATCCAGATCTCTTCTCATTCTGCCCACCCCATCTGGATCATCTACTCTGTTGAAGATCTTGGTGTCATCTGCAAACAAACAAACAAACCTTAACTTCCAGTCCATCTGCAATGTCACTGATGAAGATATTGAAGAGGACCGGCCCCAGGACTGATCCCTGAGGTACCCCACTTGTGACTTTCATCTCTTCTGACTGTATACCGTTTATCATCACTCCCTGTTTTCTGACCATCAACCAGTTTGCCACCCATTTGACTAACTTCTAACCCACCCCGAGCCTACCCAGCTAATCAATCTTCTATGTGGAACAGTATTGAAAGCTTTGCTGAAGTCAAGGTAGGCAACATCAGCTGCTCCCCCTTGGTCCACCACTCTGGTTATGCAGTCAAAGAAATCTATGAGATTAGTTTGACAGGACCTTCCTGCTGTAAACCCATGCTGTCTTGGATTCTGTTCTCCTATGGATTCCAAATGTTGCACTATCCTTTCCTTAAGGAGTGCTTCCATAATCTTGCCCACTAGTGGGTGGTGAGACTGACTGCTCTGTAGTTCCCTGCATCCTCCCTGCTACCACTCTTGTGGATCAGGATCATGTGAGCCCTTCTCCGGTCTTCTGGGACCTCTCCTGTGGTCAAAGACTCACTAAACAGTTCTGATAATGGCTCTGCTAGTTCCACCCTTAGCACCTTTAGTACCCTGGGATGTATGCCATCAGGTCCCACTGCCTTGTCCACCTTGAGTTTAGCGAGCTCTTGTAGGACCCTTTCTTTTGTGAAGGGACTAGTGCATACCTTCCTCCCCACTGTGTCCATGGTGCTGAGCTGTGGGCCCAGCCCAACCTTCTCCTCAGTAAATATTAAGCAGAAGTATCTATTTAGGATAGATGCTTTTACATGGTCCTCCTCCTCACACACACCCTTATCCCCTTTGATCTTAGTAATACCCCCTCTGGACTTTCTTCTTTCACTAATGTATCTATAGAAAGTGGTGTTACCTTCTCTTACTGTTTGTGTTAGTGTTACCTTGGTTTGTCACTTAACTCCAAATATTGATGGAGTTATGTCCTGTTGAATTTCCAGTGTTATCCTAAGGGAATCATTAAATGTTATTAATTGCTTTTTTAAGTGGCTACAACTATTTAAGGATGTGACATATGTTATTCTTGTAGTACCCTATGAGACCTTTGTGAGCATATAGAGGTTGTCACTTAACTCCAGACATTGATGGAGTTATGGCCTGTTGAAGTTCCAGTGTTAACCTATGGGCATCATTATGTTTTATTATTTGATTTTGTTAATGGCCACAATTATTTAAGGGTGTGGCATATGTTATTCTTGTACTACCTCTTGAGACATTTGTGACCATACAGAAAATATCACCTCTGCATCCTTCTCCAGATACACCAGCAGCACAAGACAGCCTCTGGCACCAGTATACAAGCCAAAGTGCTGTGACCTCTGCCTTCTCCTCCTGAAGCACCAGCAGCACAAGACAACCTCTGGCTCCAGTGTATATGCCAAAGTGCCATGACCTCTCCTCCTCCTCCTCCTCCTCCTCCTCCTCCTCCTGAAGCCATTTTAAGTACTTCTGTAATAATTCTATAATAAGGCAACTTTCCTCTCTGAATGCCAAATAACAAACATCTGGGACTTGAATACTGAATATTCAGCTGAATATTCAGAAATGGATTTTGCACAGTTCTACAAAATAACATTTGTACTTTAAGTCAAATCCCACGAGTCTTTGTGAAAATTGTAGAATTTAATGAAAAATTCCATAAAACTGGAATTTGTTAATTTCACTGAGCCTTATCTGGAGGATTCTAATTAAAAGATAGGGGTATAAGAGGCAGGTAGTGCAGGAGGTCACCATGTTCAGGCATTAGATGCACAGTTTCACCAAGAAATGGACAGCTGAGCTGGGTAGCACATCAGTGGTAGACCCCCAGGTTGGAGCAAGGAAGCCCATAGTGTCAACAATTCCAAACTGAATGCAGGATATTTAAGGATCACATCCAGTAAATTTATGATCCAGGGAGCCCGATGTACATGCAAGTCTGGGACTTAGAGGTACACAAAAAGATGTAGTGGGGGAAGACCATGCCTAGGGCAGCAGGAATGAAGAATTCTGGCTATTCCAACAGGGTAGATCAATAGGAAAAGGAGTAGGTGACTCATGTTTTAAGGGAGTTTGTCACTGTAAAGAACAAAGAGGATATTAGTGGGATAAGTAGTTCTACTGAGTCAATATGGCTATGCCAAGAGAGAAAGGGGGGGTAGTCACCCAGACAGGAACAGCAGGACTGCAAAAAGCTCAGCCCGGCTTATCAAATGAAGTAGTAATACGTGTATTGTTATTGTTAAATTCCACAAAAAGAATTCTGGATGTTTCATCTTTATGCTACTATAAATATGTGAGAAAACATTACCAATATTTTTCTTACCACAACTTAAAAACTGCTAAACCAATTTATCCCATTGTGTTAGACACCAGGATACACTGACTAGGGATATGCATTTCAAATGTTAAGTCTATGCCTGCAAGAGCATAGATGTTACAAACATCCACATTTTGGGGAGTTTTCACAAAATTTTGCAAATATTTACATAGCAACAATTTGAACCCTTATAACTTAAAAATCTCTAATCCAATTCTCTCCATAATTAGATCATTCTATATGCATTACACAAATGTTATTCATGCTTATTTACACATGTCTAGTGCCAAAGGTGCCCAAGTTATATGCAGATGAATTTTTTCCACAAAATTCCCAGCAAAAAAATAAATGAAAGATTTTGAGCACATATAATTTTGAGATGATGCATTATATTGTCAAGAAATCTGACACATTATTAGAACACCTATCATCAAGGAATCATGCCAAATTTAATTTCTCTGAACCAATAGATGGCTGAGATATATGCAGACGAAATGTTCTTGAAATTTCACACAAAAATTAAAATGACAGAATTTGAACACCCATCGTTTTGAAACCATCAATCTGAATGTCATGATATTTGCAAAGTTATTGGCCCCTCACCCAAATAGTTGGCATGCCAAAGCTCAGAGCTCTAGCTTAAACTATCACCAAGTTATGACTAAATTACAAAATTTAAAAGATTCCACAAAATGCTGACAAGATTCCATGAAATTTCATGGAATTTCATAAATTTCATAAAGATTCCATAAATTAAGAATTTTCCCATTCTGCACAGCTCTACTAGTTCATAGAATCACAGAAATCTGATGGCAGAAAAGGACCCTTCGAACCCATCTAGTCTGCCCAACCCTCCCCTTTCACATACCCCTCCCCACCTGCTCCCACCCTCACCCAATACTCAGTCCCATATGCCTGTCCCATGCCCTCTTAAATTCCTCCACTGTCTCAGCCCTCTCCACTCTGTCTGGCAGTCTGTTCCAGGGCTCCACCACCCTCTCTGTGAAGAAGCGCCATCTCACATTGCTCCTGAACCTATTTCCTTGCAATCTGAGGCTGTACCCTCTGGTTCTGGCTCCCTCCTTCCTCCTCAGCTGACCCCCTTTACCTACTTTATTGAGCCTCTTTACATATTTAAAGATTTCAGTCATGTCACACCTTTCCCTCCTTGTTTCCAGCATGTACTGATTCGGCTCCTTACACCTCTGCTCATATGTCTTCCCCTGCATACCCTGCACCATCTTTGTTGCCCTTCTCTGAACCCTCTGGGGTGCATATATATATCCTTGTGGAGGTGTGGTCTCCAGAATTGAACCCCATACTCTAACTGTGGCCTCACCATGGCTTCGTAGATAGGCATTATAACTGCCCTCCTTCTTTTTTTTGTTGCTATTACTTTTTTGGCCCTCCTCTGGCACACCTGTATCTGCTCCCATGTTCCCTTGGCAGCCCCCCCTTTTGGGATTCCAGCCACTGTCTGCCATCTGCACTCGAATCAGGGTCTCCTTGGTGTCCTGCTGCTTACCCCCCTTGGTGGGGTGGTGGAGAGCCCCCTTTACTCTCCCACCTGTCCTGATCCAGATCAAGTGCTCCGGAGCTGATGTGCTTCAGACAGCTATCAAGCCACATGATCAGGCAGACAATCCTCCATTTTTTTTTCAATTTTCTCCTTGGAGTTATGGGCATGCTGTGATGCTGGCGGAGGGGAGTGTGCACACGTCCGCATGAGCTGCCTCCAGGCATCAGCCCCAGCTGCTCCCCTTGCTGCAGTGGTGTGCCCCATCCCCCAACCTGTGCCAGGGAGTAAACAGGTGCCAACTGTCATGGGCCCCCCCTCCCCAGAGAATGAGAGCAGTCTGTTGGATGCTCAGTCCTTCTCCCTGCTGATGCCTGATGACCCGCGCTCATTCCTGAACACTGGTCGCCTGTGCCGCACGAGGTAAGGTGTTCAACACCTCAGCCCTCAATGCCAACTGCCTTCCTTCTGCTAGTAATGCCCCTGCCTATGCATGCCAGCATTCTATTGGCCCTTCCTGCCACCCTACTACATTGGAAACCTACCTTAAGGTTTGAGAAGACTATGATTCCCAGATCATTTTCCTGTTCTGATTCTTTGATTTCCACCCCCCCAGCATGTACCCCACTTTTGTGTTTTTCCTCCCTAGGTGCATCACAGCACACTTCTTGGCATTAAACCTCAGCTGCCATTTCCTGGCCCACTCCTCGAGTGTCTTGAGGTCCCTCGTTGTGTCTTCCACACCCTCTGGGATTTCCACCCTACTGCAGATTTTTGTATCATCTGCAAATAGGCACACCCTCCCTCTCAAACCCTCCACAATATCACTGATGTAGATGTTGAAGAGGAGCAGACCAAAACTGACCCCTGTGGCACTCCATTCCTCTCCCTTGCCATCTCTGAGTGCACCCCGTTAAGCCCTACCCTCTGAGTTCTCCCTACTAGCCAGGCCTCTAACCAGCCTGCTATTTTCCCTCCCAACCCCGCGTTTTCCATCTTGCCTCACCAACTTCCTATCAGGGATGGTGTCGAAGGCCTTGCTGAAGTCCAGACAGGCCACATCCACTGCCCCTCCCTGGTTGATTACCTGAGTCACTCAATCAAAGAACTCAATTAGGTTGGTCCAGCATGATTTTCCCTTGGTGAAGCCTTCTGTCTGCTGTCCTGCAAGCCACACTCCTCCAAGTAATTCAGCACCTTCTCCTTGAATAATGCCTCCATTACTTTTCCCACCACAGATGTGAGGCTGACTGAGTGGTAGTTCTCCTTCAGCTCCCTGCTACCTCCCTTGTGCAAGGGCACTACATCAGCCCTCCTCCAGTCCTCCACCACCCTTCCCATATCCAAGGAAAGGTTGAAGAGCCTTGTCAAGGGTGCGGCCAGCTCATTTCTCAATTCCTTAATCACTCTGGGGTGCAACCCATGAGGCCCCATTGCCTTGTCCACCGTTAGTCTATTCAGCTCAGCCCTGACCCTATCCACAGTGAATGGGCTCTGATCCACCCATTTGCCCTCCTTCCCCTTAGGCACTTGTACTGGACCCCTGCCTTCCACCTCCTTTGTGAACACCAAATTAAAATACTTAATTAGTGCCTCTGCCTTTTCGTAGTCCTGCTCCATGTTTATCCCTCCTTTCCCCCTCAGTCTAGCAATCCCTTGTCCTGCTCTTTTCTTCTCCCTCACATATCTAAAAAAATGTTTTAACCCCTTCTCTTGGCCCTTTTGACTATTTTCTCCACAGTGGCTGCTTCACTCAGAGCATTGTAACAATAGTGTCACAATGTGACTTGACAAGAAGGAACCTGACCCTGAGAACCACCTAAGGTGGGAGAAAAGGTGCACATTATCCCAGTCACCTAAATGAGGCACTAACTACAATGCATTTTTTGAGAGTGGTAGGAATGTTTTTTCTATGTATATATAGCAGTTTCATTGTGAATGGATTCTGATTTTAGCATCTGAGGATGCTGGATGTTCCTGCTGATTATAGACTTGAATGCACCTGTCAGGGAGTAGGTCACAGTGATCCCTCACTTGACAACCTACCACCTACATACTCACATTGAAAGTCTGGAATTAAAAATTGACTGAGATTCCTGAAAACAAGTTGATAAAACAGGTAAGATAATTTTTGAACATTTACCTTCAAATAAATAAATAAAAATAATTGCAGCCAGAGTAAAACCAGGGTGCATTACAAACTATTGTACGATGCAGAAAAATATATTGGTATGATTCAATACCTTTAATATGTGATTTAAAAAATATTGGGCCCCAACAAGCCCGGCGGCACTGAGGGCTGAGGTGCTGGATGCCTTATGTTGTGCTACACTGGCAACCCAGGTTCGAGAATGACCTTGGGTCACTGGGGAGCCAGCATGGAGGGGAGGAGGGTCAGAGTGGGATTGAGCTGCTGTAGGCAGCTCTCCCCTCCTGGGGATGGTTGTCTGCCCCCCCAGTTCTGCTCCCACTGGGTGGAGGCCTGGTAGGAAGCATAGGTGATGGGGGTGGCAGCAAATTCCAGGGGTGGAGTGGAAGGGGCCAAGCCAGTACTCAGCATGCATGTGCGCCTCCACGCACACACACATATACGTGTCTGCCAGGGTCCTGGGTCTGGGGTGCAAACAGAAAAAAAAAACATAAATTACATATAAAAAATAAATATTGGGCCCCATATTCAGAGCCGACCAGCTGCACGCGCACACAAGGGCACCACATCCAAAAAGAGGACCGGATGGCTCTGGCACCATTTTCAAAGAGACTGCATGATCCAAACTGACCACACTATCCATCTGTATACCAGGCCATTGTAGCATGGCACACAGCCAATGGTCACCATGCTGTGTGCAGTGCTACCAGATCAGTGGTCCAAAGACCACCCATGGGGTAAAATATGTCACACACTGGTTAGTGCCACAGCCCCTATGGGTGATATTCAGCCCAAACATGCAGAAGAGCTCATTGGGCATGCACTGTGCTAGTGGGCCATTTGCATGCCCTTTATGGGCTCATCTGCATACTGCCACAATGGCTGAATGTGCCAGGCCAGGTCTCACCTCCAAGCCCCAGTCCGCAACTATGTAAAAATGAAAGAAATCCCTGGTGGTTCAGTGGTCCCTCCCATGCCCTGATCTCTGACGATATAAACAAAAAAGAAAGCCCTGGTGGTCCAGTGGTCCCTCCCATGCCTCAATTCCTGACTATGTTCAAGAAAGAAATCCCTGGTTGTCTAGTGATCCCTCCCCAATCCCGATCCCTAGAACTGACAAAAAACTGCAATCCATGGTAGTCTAGCGGTCCCACCCCAGAGTTGACACAACACTGCAATCCCTGGAAGTCTAACAGTCCCTCCACAGGACTGATCCCCCAGAGTTGACACAAAACTGCAATCCCTGCTAGTCTAGCAGTCCCTCCCTAGCCCTGATCCCCCAGAGTTGACACAAAACTACAATCCTTGGTAGTCTAGCAGTTCCTCCCCAGCCCCAATCCCCCAGAGTTGACAGAAACAGTACATCCTGGTAGTCTAGGAGTCCATCTGGAGCCCCAATCCCCTCTGTATATATAATAAAAAAATTCCCAGTGGTCTACCATCCCCCCCCAACATAGACCTGCCCATATCAGACATATACATATCCCTGGTGGTCTAATGAACCACCCCATCCGGCAGATGGAGTCAACTCGCTCCCCCATCCCAACCCCCGAGAGCCGGCGAATGGCACAGCCCTCCACTCACCTCCACAGCTGGCCGCAGACTGAGCTTTCCTGGTGTGTATAGTGTCAGTGACTTATATTTCTGTGAAAGGTTAAAAGTATTATCACTAATATAATCTGCATTTAGTTGTCGCTTTGTTAAGAACTACACTCCTCCTCATACTGCACATACTGTATGTATGTCATGTTCTACGCTTCTGTACATTGGGATGCCCACCCTTAAATGGCATCATATGTATTATACAGGCATTATAAAGCACTCTTTCTTGTTATAGTTTTTAAAATTCTGCACCATAGTTTATACCTTCTCTATGTTTATTAGACAGGCATTATCAAGCATTCTTCTTTTAATACTGTCATTTATCCAAACGGTTTGTATCACAATGTAAATCTTTTCTATCAGTTTCTTGTACTATGTTCGTATCATCCTTACTAATATATATTATTGCGCCTAGTGTTTTATTGTATGCTGTCCTTCCCAGGGCCTCCTTGTAAATGAGCTTGCTGAACTGAGCCTTTTCCTGGTGAAATTAACTAAACTATATTTATTTACATTATTATTTACATTGTCTTGCAAAAATGTTAGTAAAGTATAATAAAAGATCAATTATTAATAATATGTGAGCCATGTGATGCTCTAACTGCAAAATAGTGAATTATACATCATGTTATTTTTTTTAATGTTGTGGGCGCCCTATCATTACCTCCTAAATAATGTAGTTTCTTGGAACAATATGCAATACATGTCATACAATGCTACCCACCAGGATCAAGCACTCTTGTGTGAGATGTTTCCGTTTATTACAACTGGAGTAATTACCATTAGATCATATTGCATAGGCTGCAACAAATGGCAGCTGCCGATTTTTGTCTGGGGCCATCCTCCCCTGGACTCAGGAAGAAGTGGGGGAAGGAAGTGAACAGATGGTGGTCCCGGGTGGGGTTCTTGGAGGAGTCCAGGGATTGGATGTAGGGACCACCAAGGCCTCTCACATGGGAAGGGTAATCACATCCTATGGGGAGAGGAGAAGGAGGATATTTGGGACTATAGCCAGCAGTTCTGCCTCTGTCTTCTTTCACCCTCACAGGATCACCCACCCTCCTGCCCTCGTAAAAGCAGGGTAGTTGGGGCCATGCAGCTAGGGCCCCCCCTTTCTGACCCCTTAAAGGTGACCGCAATAGTTATGTCATGTTTTGGCATCTTGGAAGGATCACGATTTCAGCGTATGGTCTGCAGGGGCGGTAGTGGGCCATATTCTTCAAGAATCATGGGCCCCCCCCCGCTCTGGTTGGCATGGAGGTGGAAACTGAGTAGCCTGACCCTGGGGAGGGGTCCAAGTCCACCTCCAACAGGTACAGCTATCCTGCAAGGCTGATGGCGCCTGATGGGGGGGTGGCCGATAAGCCTTGGCCCTGGTAACCTCGGACCGTTGATCCTCCCATGTGCGCACGCTGCTCACAATCTGGTTTGTAATCAATAAATGCATGGCTGCAGCCATTTCCTCTAAGATTGGTGTCTGTGTTTTCTTTCTGGGGAAAGAGGAATATGGATGGGTACCAGATAATGAGTTCCCACAGTATCCTGCAAGAAATCACAGGATAAATTGTAATAAGAGCATTTGACACTGGCTGTATATACAGTACCTGATGATATAATAGTTTCATAGCCCTTCTAGATGGGGCCCTGCAGTACCTGACTGCTAGCAATCATACTGGGCTTTTCAGAAGGCTGATCTCCAGAATTACAGTAACTAAATCATGTATGGGTAGACTAAGATCCCTGCCCACCACTGTGTGCATACAGGGCACACTCAATTTGTTTGTATAATTGCTTGTTTTATTAAATAGGGTACACATGTATATTAGCCAAATGTACTTGTGAAAGGTTAAAGCTTAACTTTGCTTTGAACATTTGCCCAACAGTGTTATGAAGCAATTACTTCTATGTTTGTTTAGGCTGGTGAACTGGTGTTGTTGTAGTGTCTTTACTGCAGAAGTCTGTCCTTTCTGTTATAACATGTAGAAGCTTTCTTATATGCAGTACAAAGTTTAACTGAACTACTGACTTCTGATGGGCAAATAAATTTTTTGGAGAAAGAGGTTGTTCTACCTCTATATCAGCACATTAACTACTGTAGTGAGAAAAACAATTGGTACTGTACTTAACTGCAAAACACAAGTGTAGTATTCCTCCGCAGTGTTGCACTACCAGATTCCAGGCATACGAGTCTTTGCTTAGAACTGTTCAACAGAATTTGACCACATGTAAAGTTCCATTGCCTTTGGCTGGCTTTCTACAACCTGCAGATCTTTCTCACAGAAAGGGATGTCTGCTAACCAGGACCACCCATGAACAGTAGTCCATGGATGGGAGGGTCAAATGAAGTTATGAACAGCTACAGCTGGATGAAACATTGTCTCAAATCAGTAATCTTTTGATCAATGCTGAACTTTTTTCTTCAGTGCTCATTTCAGGAAAACAAAAACTGTATTAAAGGAAACATTGATTTAAACTTTATTTTGTATTTCCAGTGTACATATATTTAACCTGTTTTATTTTTCTCTACCATTATTGAGAGGTCACAGACCCAGAGGCTACCATGAACATTTTTAAGTGGGCATACAGGCTTTTGTGGCAGGACAGAAAGAAGTAATTGTGTAGCACTGAGAGTTGCAGGAGACAAGGGGCCAGATCGCCACGGCACTTAGGTTCTGGCGGAGTGCTAAACCCATTCACTGCAACTGCACCCAATTTTACAATCTTGGGTGCTGCTGTGACAGTTTTCTCTATTTACAGCAGCTTGCAACAAATATCTGGTGCAAGCTCTGTAAAAAAGGCCCTTGGGAATGCCGCAAGCTAGACCACAAAAAAGTGATCTAATATTCAACAACTGCCACGCGGGATACAAAATCCCGATCACCAGCCAGGAGAATACTGCAAGCACTGTGCGCCATATGTTTGGTGCACCTGTGGCTTGCAGTATTCTCGCTGTTTTGAAAATCCTGCCCAAGGTCTTATTGGGCTGCAGGATAACCTGATAAAAATGTAACAAAAAGCTTAACCTCATCCATAATAGGTTCTGTCCAACTAATGTCAAATCAAAGTGCTCTCTTAGCAACCTACTTATAAAGCATTGCTTAATCTCTGTTAGCATAGGGCTTAGAAAAAAAACTGGCAAATAAATAGACTGATTAATATGAAACTCAAAGTAGAAGTTGTAGCAGGATGTGCCTTGAGAACTACCTTAGATATAAAGACACATAGACAGTGATGGCAGAAAAAGGTGTGGTCAGCATATCCAGTC
Organism: Neoceratodus forsteri; assembly: GCA_016271365.2. NCBI lineage: Eukaryota > Metazoa > Chordata > Ceratodontiformes > Ceratodontidae > Neoceratodus > Neoceratodus forsteri. The sequence continues at coordinate 393,181,257 of CM028135.1, read as the reverse complement.
TTCCCAGCCTACCTATCTATTCTGCATGGACCCTAGTGGCCATCTCTCCCCTTTGTTTCTGCACCCCCTTTTCAAATTAACCCCATATGACTGTCCCATCTGTTTGAAGCTGTTCGCTGATTTGGTCTGTACCACTTCCTCCAGCAGCTTGTTCCACTTTATGACCACCCCTCAACTGCATTACCCTCTGGACACATTTGGGACCATTCCACACAGTAGAGGGCATCAAAGTTCTTTGTCCCTTCCCCCAACAACACCCCTCCAGTTCGGTACTACCTGAATTCCGTACCTTACCTCCCCAACTGGACTTGGAACTGAGTTAGTTACCAGTAAATCTTTTTGTGTTTTACACCTCCTGAATATTATTTTAGGACCCTCCTGTACCAATTCTTTTAATCTTGGATCTATTTGCAGTATGGGGCAGTTATTCATTATAATTTCCTTTATTTTGTCACTTCATTTGGAATATGTAGACACAAAAGGACAGTGAGCGTCTGCTTTTATCTTTGTGCTCCTATCTCCATACTGCAATGTCTCTTCATGTTTCATAGAATTTACACTTACTATGGCATCTACTATACTCTGATTGCTAAATCCTCTTTCTTTAAATCTTTTTACTTGTGTTGCACATTTTATTTTAAATTCACTGTCCTCTATGCAATTTCTTAAAGTACATATTAATTGGTTCTTAGGAATGTTGTGCTTAACATAGTATGGATGACAACTTTCACATTTTAAAGACTATTTTGATCCGTTTCCTTCTGAAACAATGTTGTACATATATCACCATTCATATTCCTATAGATTTTCAAATCCAGGAAAGTAATCTCCGACGAATGTATTTCATACTTGTAACGTAAACTACTACTTGTGTTTTCCATCCACTGCACAAAATCATGAAATTCTTCTATTGTCCCTCTCCACACTACAAGTATATCATCTATAAAGCACTGCCACAAATCCAGCTTATCTAGGAATGGATTTGTGGTGGCATCATAGAGATGCAAACATTCCCAATGTCCCACATACAGATTGGTGTAAGATGGGGCCATTGTGGCTCCCGTCACTGTCCCTCTTATTTAGTGGTAAACATATTGCTGAAACAAAAACATATTGTTTTTTTAACACTTTGTCAGCTAATTGCACCAGAAAAGCAATAGGGACTTCCACTTGTGTTTCACTTCTAGTGTTCAAAAAGTACTGCATAGCTGCCAAACCTTCAACATGTGGTATTACTGTATAAAGGGAGTTTACATCAATAGTTGCAAAGTACCAGTCTTCATCCATATCCAGGTCCTCCATCAATTGTACCACCTCTGTTGAGTCCTGGATATAGGACCGAAGATTTTGCACTAGGGGCTGTAAGTGTTGGTCCACAAAAATTGATAGTGGCTCAGTCAGCCACCCCCTACCCAATATAATTGGCCTGCCCGGTGGATTGGTTAAACTCTTACGGATTTGGGGTAAAATGTAAATAGTGGGAATAATGGGATGGCTGACTGTTAAAGCTCTGAATACAGTATCAGAGATATAACCTTTCAGAAATCCAGAGTTTAATATTTTATCAATGTCATTCTTATAAGTGGAAATGCATTTCCTGTTTACCCTCTGCTAAAAATCAGTATCAGAGAGCTGCCATTCAATTTCACAGACTTAGTCCGCAGTGTTCATGACCACAATAACTCCTCCCTTATCAGCTGATTTTACGGTTATAAATTTATTATCTGAAAGGGATTTAATGGCCTGGAACTCCACCTGACTACAGTTCATGAAACCTTTCACTGCTCCCATATTGGGAATCTGTTCAAGTTCTAACTCACATTTTTTAATGAACATAGAAACTACAGGGTTTGTTTCAGGGCAGTACAAAGAACCAGCCTGGAAACTGCTCTTAACAACATTGGCTATCTCCTCTGTGCCATCTAACTCTTCATTAGCTTTCTCAGAGTACAGACATTTGAAAGTTAAGTTCCTAGAAAAAATATGTAAATCAACATTAGTGTTGAAAAAATTAACATCAGAAGTTAGACTGAATGAAAGTCCTTTACTAAGTACTTTTTCTTCATCTGCTGACAGTTCATAATCTGAAATATTAATAACAGGTTTCTTTTCCTGGTTGGGGGGGCACTAACTGATTCCATATATTGATGTACTAATAGTCTGTTTTTCTTTTTCTTCCACGCCAGCCGGCCCCCTCGTCCTCTTCCCCTTGGTAGTTGAAAATCCTGAAAATGGGTCACTCGTTTATTGTTTCTTGTATTTCATAAATTCTGTAACTGAGGGGGGCTCTGTTGTGTACCACCCAGATGTTCCTCTGCTACAGGATCTGTTTCTGATCTATCAGTGTCTGAAGGCCCAGTAGTATAATCTAATACAGTGTTAGTGTCCCCGTCCTTATTGTTCATACCAGCTCCCTTTTCAGTATGGATTTGGGTTTTTTCTGTGTTCTTTCTTTTACATGCTAATCATAAACTTGATTTAATTTACATTCATTTTCATCCCTTGTAACCTTTTTTGTTTATGCTTTTTCAATTGGATGTCATATCATGTTACTTTATCAAATAAAAGTTTGTTGTATTTGACAAATTCTTCAGTAGTAGTCTGGTGATTTCAAAACACTTTCTGCCTTAGCTACCTCTGAAGCCAATTGTTCCTGAGCTGATTTAGCATAGTCCAAAATTAATTCTATGTTTTTCAAAGATGCCTCCTCCATGTTAAGACGGAATTTAATCATCAAGGTTAAATCATCACTGCCATGAGCCAGCTTCTAAATCCGAAGGCCCCGTGGTAGTCTTTTACCAGATAAATATGCTTCTAAGGTAGTTTTATGCCAAAACATCCTCCTACATTTTAGAACAAGTCTCTCCAATTACCAAAATAGTATTTTGGTCTGAACCACCATGGTCGGTGCAGCTACTTCTGTTCTTTGTTCCAAAATGGGGTTTCCATGTCCAGTCCCAGAAAAGATTCTATCAGCAAATCCGCCAATGGGTATAGAAGCTGTGGCCTCCTCATTAACTCGTTCCTGGTTCACCATTTCATCCTCAAAATCAACTGCTTGAGACAGGCTAAATTATAAAACACTCAGGAATCAGTCAGGTTGCCATCCAGTCATGCAAATGATGCAATGTTGCAGGAAGTTCAAGTATAGTTCTTAAATGTGAACCAATTCAACAGTGCTCACTAATTCACTTTTTGCTCTTCTACTTGAAGAAACCTGTGCTCCATTAACAGGTAACCAGCAGAAAAACAATGAAGTGGAGCACCAGGCAATTTACTGTGGTGGTCATTTTGACAAAAATTAACAGAGGAAGTGGTAAGAGCACCCACAAAAATCAGAGAGCACAGGACTTTGATGGACAAATGAAGTCCTTTTATTTAAATACACAACTGCATGTTACATGTGCACAAAGTCCCAAAAATAAGCGGTAAAAGATGTACGAACACTAACGTTTCCCCTGACCACTGTCAGGCATCATCAAAGTGAATCTAAAACATTACAACAGTGCCTCCATATAAATAGTGATTAAATTACATGTTACTAATTAATTCTAACCAAGCATAAACTAAAAACTATTTAGTTTTGTTATTAATAGCAGTTTTCAATAAACAACTCTAGTAATCATTAATTCAGACTTAGAATAGCAGCAAGGTCTGTGTGGAACTTTAAACTGCACATTTAAATCACACTGTTGTCCTTTATATGGGTTACCATGCTCATATATTGCTAGTTGCAGCACCTAATTTTACTTCATATTGTTACCTCATATTTCATTTAAATATTTCTGGCCTACGATCCATATAAAGAATCAAATAAAACTGTGAATAGAGGAAAAAGAGGGTGCAACTAAAGCAAATGTCTTGAGCTGACTATTTGTTGTGAGGTTTGGATAAAAAACTATGTTGGGCTCCAACCCATCTATTTAAATTGCACTGTTGCCATTTATAGCTAAAACAATTACCATGCTCATGCATTGCTGGTTGCAACACCTCATTATATTGTGTTTTGCTACTTCATATTTTATTTAAATGTTTCTGTCCTATGCTCCATATACAGAATCAATGAAATTCATAACTAGAGGAACAACGAGGGTGCAACTACAACAAATGTCTTGATCTACCTATTTGTTATGAGGGTTAAATAGAAAACTATGTTAGGCTCCAACCCATCTGTATAATATATAATGTTCAACAAAGTTACCAATAAATTATTTTGTTTTATTTCCCTCAAATACAACCCCATTTTATAAATCATGATTCCTTTGCAGTTACAATACATAAAAATGTGTTGCTATTACAGGCACTGCACTTATTGTGTTGAGGATGCAACCATGCTTTACAAAATTTATATGCAATATCCACAAAACATTTTTTATATTTATTAACCTTTGTGACTTAAACAGAAATAAAAAGGTCACCATCATGTGTCATGTTGCATCCTCAGTCACAAAAGAACTGGACATATATGAAACATTTTCCTAAAAACATTCTGGTTTTATCGGAACTCATTTTATATGTTAGCTATTTCACCCCAACTTCATGGTACAAATTATTTCTTCTTAAATTTCTTTAAAAATGATGCTAGATCAATGGCTTCATTTAAACCATGTCTATATCTGCTCCCCAGTTCATAAATCCAAATACTTTCTCCTCTGCCAATCATTTGTTTGATGTCCCCCCCCCTCTCAAACCAAGTCTAACCACTTCTATGCCAACAAAGTTGATCTTGTGGTTCACTCTACTATTACCTTTTATGTGCTGGACTATGGCATAAGTCATGTCATTTTTAGCTAGGGCATGCACATGCTCTCCTACCTTTATTTTAAAACGTGTTACTATCTGTCTCACATAATAACTCCCACAAATGCATTGAAGTAAATAGACTACACATTTGGTGTCACAGTTAATAAAGTCTTTAATTTGTACATACTGTCCTGTACATGGATTAACATATCCCTGACATGCGTGCATGTACTTACAGTAACAGCACCTCCCACATCTATGTGTGCCTTGGGGGGGGGGTTGACTAAATTGCTTGCATAAAGGTTCTGGACTTGGAACTGAGTTAGTTACCAGTAAATCTTTCAGGGTTTTACTCCTCCTGAATACTATTTTAGGACCCTCCTGTACCAATCCTTTTAATCTCGGCTCTAATTGCAGTATGGGCTAGTTATTAGTTATAATTTCCTTTATGTTGTCACTTTGTTAGGAATATGTAGTCACAAAAGGACAGTGAGCACCTGCTTTTATCTTTGTGCTCCTATTTCTTTACTGCAATGTCTCTTCATGTTTCATAGAATTTACACTTACTATGGCATCGACTATAATCTGATTGCTAAACCCTCTTTCTTTAAATCTTTTTACTTGTGTTGCACATTTTATTTTAAACTCACTGTCCTCTGTGCAATTTCTTAAAGTACGTATTAATTGGCCTTTAGGAATGTTGTGCTTAACATGGCATGGATGGCAACTTTCACAGTTTTATTTGATTCTTTATATGGATCGTAGGCCAGAAATATTTAAATGAAATATGAGGTAACAATATGAAATAAAATTTGGTGCTGCAACTAGCAAAATATATGAGTGTGGTAACCCATGTAAAGGAGAACAGTGTGATTTAAATGTGCAGTTTAAAGTTCCACACACATGGCTGGATTAACCTGTATGCTAATTATGCCATGGCGTAGGGCCCCGAGGTTCAGGAGGGCCCCCACTGTTAACTTATTTACAGCTACTTTCTTTAATTGTGGCTGTACTGGACAACAGCTGACAGGCCAAATTGCCCAAAAAGCAGCCCCCTCCTTGGAGTCGGTCAGCCCCCACACCTCACTGAGTCAGCCTGGTGAATGATGACCCTCCCCCACAACTGCTCTGAGCAAGTGAGCCTCTCAGTTTCTCTAACAGCTGCTCCAGCTTCACCTCTGATCCACCCTGATCCCACCACACACAACCAATCATGTCCATCAGAGGTCCTCTGGAGGTGTGGCTATTGGGGAGCAGGAATCAGTGTGTGCATGTGCATGGTGTCAGGACATGTGGCCAGGCAGTAATGAGGAGGAGAGGAGGAGAACGAGAGACAGCTGTGGCGGTCAGTCGTCAGTGCCGGTGGTTGGTCTCATCTATCAAAGAAGAAGAGTCTCTGTCTAAAGACACAAAAGTAGGCCACGGGGGGTCACCCGGAGTCAGATTTGGCTTCAGTGCAGTGTCACATGCTGCTGGTGTTTTCAGTGTAGCCACTAGCCAGGGTCATTCAGTGCTGCTGCTAGTTTGGCCTTTGGTCCTGCTGTGACTATGAAGAGTCCTCCCATGCCGGGCCACGCTGCAAGGCTGAGTCGTGTCACCACCACCTGTGTCATCTTGAGAAAACAATCACGAGGACAGACTGGACTTATCAAAGTCACATTCACATCAGTCAGGCCACACCAGGTATGTTGTGTTGACTAGTTTTTGGCATGCTGCAGTGTCCAAGTCATTTGTGCTGCAGAAATAACTAGTTTTATTGCACTGGAGAAACAAACTAAGCTGTAGTTGCCTCTGGTCATGGTCTGTCTGTGAGTGTTCAGTAACCTGAGTAGTGTACTGAGTCTTTAATAAGATTTGAGTTTGGCACTGAGTGGACCATGGGATACTAATAAGTCACCTGAGGGATCTTACTTGTGCGACTTGCTCTTGCTGGCACAGTTTTGTCTTGGTTTGATTTGAGTCATATACATTACTGGAAAGTTGCAGCAGGTTGCTCTAGGAAACTTAATTTCTGAAGTGACTGCAGTCAATACCTGCAGGTCCTGCAGGGTTCTTAAGGCTCCGACTTTTTGGCACAGCTCTGTTTAGCTGCTTTGGCATCAATGACTTGGAGTAGGGGCAAGGATGTGGCAACTCAGCATTGGCAGCAAAGCAACTTTTAGGTTGACAACAAAACTATAAATGACAATGGAGATGGAGGAGAGGAGACAGTGGCAGAACAGACTGAACTGAGGACAAAGATGGCTACACAGAGGGTGATTGTGGCAGATGCATTGCAGAGGCAAGGAGCTTGAGCATGTCTTAGGTTTGGAGCTCGAAGGAGTCTTGAGCGAGGAAATAATGGGAGGGAGCTGTGAGCCCCACTAACTGCTTCAATACATGCTTCAGTTTTTTGGTTTTGGCAGGCAGAATAGGTATTCAAGGAGGCATGTGCAGGGAGATCGTGGCAGCTACAATCCCCATTTTTATTAATTTATTTATGTGGAATTTGAATTTGATATCTGGGCAGGCAGGGCACACTAATTGAAGTCTGATGTCCAGATGTGTCTCGGGGAGGGAAAAAAGAGGAAGAAAAGAGGATCCATAATTAATAATAACAAAAATAGTTATAAGGTACAGTAGTGGCAAGGGAAAAACAAGACGAGTTAAAGGTAACTAAAAAGTGAAAATTTACAAAATGTTAATATTGTACTGATAAAATGTTTCTTTTTGCAGTAATTGGTCATTCTGAACTGTGTTGTTTATAATCAAGGGCATGTGACCTGTCAAGTCATGTGGCATAACACATAGCATTATAAACCACATCCTGCTTGAGTACCCTGGTCGTTACTGCAGAAGAGTGGAATGTTGGCATTTAGGGGCCCCCCGGGCCACCAAATTTGACTTGGAGTAGGGCCCCCACATCCATTAATCTGGCCATGTCCACACAAACCTTGCTGCTATTCCAAGTCTGCATTAATGGTTACCAGAGTTGTTTACTGAAAACTGCTTTTAATAATAAAACTAAATTGTTTTTAGTTTATTCTTGGTTAGAATTAATTAGTAACATGTAATTAAATCACTATTTATATGGAAGCACTGTTGTGATGTTTTAGATTCACTCAGATGATGCCTGACAGTGGTCATGGGAAATGTTAGTGTTGGTACAGCTTTTACCACTTATTTTTGGGACTTGGTGCACATGTAACATGCAGTTTTGTATTTAAATAAAAGGACTTCATTTGTTCATCAAAGTCCTGTGCTCTCTTATTTTTGTGGGTGCTCTTACCACTTCCTCTGAGCCTTAGGGGTGAGCAGTGGCTACTAGGATCCCACTTTAGTCGGCCCTCTGACTCCTTACACCAGATACCCACCCTGGTATCCACATACACAGTTGTACTTTACTTAACTTTATAGGTCTACACAGTTAAAATCATTTAACATTTCTCTGCAGCAGCTACACCCATTTAGCAATTAGGGAAACAATGTCATTACACATATCACATACTGGTACATTAAATACTAAAACAACTCTACCCCCTCAGTCCTTAAAATGTTCAGTCCTTCAGATGACAAAATCTTTTAAAATGTGGAAGGTCTGAGGTAAATTATTTTCACCTCAATGTCGCTTGACTTTTAAAACAGTCCTCACAATGTTAGCAACATGTTTTGTACAATGCCACATTCCTCAGATTACTTGAAATCTTTTATTTGATGAAAACTCTGAGGAATTCTCCTGAAGGCCCTTTGGAGCAAGCAGCTGTGGTGATAGAAAACTGGAGAAGTGATGAATTCTTCAGGTTGCAGCTTTTCTCTGTCAGGAAAACTTGGCACATCTGGATCATCAGGCACTTGAAGCAACAGGCTCTCTATTTTCCCTCTGCTCTCACTTACTACCCTATCTGACCCTACACTGGGATACAGGCAATCCCCTAATCCTATTACTTTTCTTTAGTTGAAGTCTATCCCCTAGGCACTGTCACTACAGCAGGCATCTTCTGACTGGATACCCACTTGGCTCGGATCCCTCCTTCTAGGTCACTCTCCTTGCTTGAACTCCCTGCACACTGGCTGTGCAGCTTCTTTTATGCCCCAAACTAATTTACATATGCTAATTTCTGGTCACTGAGTGGACACAAACCTGTTCAGGGGCTTAGCATGAATCACAATTCTTTCTGCAGCAGCATAAGCCACAATAGAATACAGTTTTTGAAATCTAACTGCCTTTCCCAACATTCTAAGGCTTCCCTTTTTTTCTCACTTTGAGTCCCATTTGTGTACACATTCACTTAGTTCATAAAAAACACATTTTCTCTATGTTTAAGCATGTTTCCACTGCTTTAACTGGAAAGCTTACATCTCTAGCTTTCTCCTAAATTTTTTTCTATAAAAATTGACTCATAGGAAACCTAAGTCACTAAGTCTTGAAGTTGTCTGGCATTTTACTTTTAAATAACACATTTCTGAAATTTTTTTACTTCACTTTCCCTCAGAAATAGCAGTTTCTCCTTTACTTACACTGACCACAACAGTGTTTTTTTTTTCAGTAAAAATTGGATATTAATTTTTCCCACACTTAGTTCCATGTCTTGTGTAACTGTCTGCATGGATTATGTCTGACCAGGATCCACTGTCCCTATTAAGGTTAGCGACTCCTCTATTTTACCTTTCCAATATAAAAACTATTGTTTTCTGATTAAGCACATGTTTCTCTGCCAGACTGCCAAGTTTGGGGTAAATAGGATAAAAAAAAAACAACTTAGCAGCATGATTTAGAAAATGCACTTGCTTATAGACTGTTTTTGATTGTACAGCATATAACTTGCTGACACATAGCTCTCCTTAAAACTGCTCCATTTTTAAAACTAAGCACTTCTGAAGAGTCACTTTATTGTTATAATATGCCCAGAACCTCTCTTAGCCCCATTATGGCTTTATTTTATTAAACAAAATATGTATTTTTAGTGTGTTTTAATGTTTGCACATGCCATGAGTCCTCCTAGCAAAACATGGTGATTCCTGTCACAAAATGGCTCCTAGTGAGCTTTTCCACATTCAACCTCTGTTTTCTGCTTAGAACTCCTTAGAGCCCCCAGATCAGACTGTGCCCCACATTTTATTTATTTATTTACTTATTCTGAGAGACAGTCCCTAGAAAAGTTTTTCTGACACTTGTCACCTGGACATCTAAAGGAAAACATATCTGATTGATCCTGCTTGTGAGAGGAGTACCTAGCACTGTTGCTTCTTCTTGCACCATTGCACAGCACAGTAGGCCGAAACCTAATTTATGACCAAGGTCACGGTAGAGGAGTGGCCACCCTGAAACAGCACTGGGGATTCCTTGCATGAGCACACCAGTGCTTTGCTGTGGGGCCAATTCTCGACTGCTTACACTCCCTGCTTCACTCCTAGGTGCAATTAAAACAGAGCAGCTCTTTATTTCTTTCATTACAGGAATTCTTTCTTTTATAAAACTACAATAAATTACAAATGAGCAACCCAAGGCAGATCAGATTAAACCACTGGACCACCAAGGCTGTGTTACTATAACCAGGACAAATGGGTTACGAGCCCACTGGCCATCAATGATTAAAACTACTATTTTTTATTACAATGACCATAAATTTATGTAAAAATTTGGCAATCACTAAAAATGAGCACAAAAACTGGATGTGCGTAAGGAAGCCAGGCCAGGTAGTCCTGTCCATGCTTCACCCCATGCTACATTATCTTAGAACAATTAATGATATGGCTGCCAAACTGAAACAAAATGCAGTTTCCCTAGAAAATGTAGAAGGAGTATGAGCAAACTTTGGTTACATCTGATGGACTAGGCAATGGAGCAGGGAAGAAATGTCAGCTTTTAAAGGATTTGTAAACATATAAACCAGATGCCTAACATCAAGACCTGAGGGATAAGTACTGTCTTCCTAGAATTACATGTGCTTCTGATTTATGATGTAACAGTTTAAGAAAGCATGACAGCTCTGAAAAATGAAATATGAAAGTGATAAATAATTAAAGAAGGTGGTAGTCACTTTCATTGGGTGCTTGTAGGTTCTTTTTGCTACTAGTAGTGAGAACGCTGTAGAATTAATGATATGCTCACACAAAAAACTGACAGCTATCTGCTATTTAGAATGCTTACTATTTATTAATTTTCATTTATTCCTATTTGAAATACTGACACTGCATTTATTTTACCAGCAGGGGCCACCCTTACTCTATCTGGCAGCTCCTACCTACCCAGGGACTAGAACCCAGGTCCTCACTGCCTATTTTTTAGATATCCTAAAACTAACTATATTGTCCTATTTCTTTTGGTGGAACAGTCACTAAAAGGCTGTTGCAACTTGTCCACCACTCTTTCTGTGAAAAAGTATTTACGGTCATCCCTTGAGATCTCCCCCCCCCGGTGAGTTTAAGTGAGTTCCCTCTCATCCCTGTATTTGAACTCTAGGAAAAAAGTTCATTGGTGCCCACCCTATTTATCCCATGCAAGTACTTCTATGTCTCAGTCATGTTCCCCTTGTCCCTCCTTTTCTAAAGGTTTCATATATTTAAGTACTGCAGCCTCTCCTCATATGTCTTGCTCTCTAGTCTGTGGGCCATCTTGGTTGCCCTATGCTGTACTACTTCCATCTTGTCACAGCCTCTCCTCAATTGTGGACTCTAGTACCTTGCGCAGTATTCCAGGTGTGGTTGCCTTGTCCTTATGGAAGATTACATAGGATCCCCTCAAGGATCCTGTAGCTCAGTTAGGGCATGGTCCACAGTTGGAAAAAAGCATTGTGCCACCACAGCTCCAGAGTGACCCCCCCCACATTTATTTATTTAGTTTTTGTTGACCGGGTAAGTGCACTAGACAAATCCTGCCTATTTTCAGGCACGACCCAGGGGAGGGGGATACAGATGAATGCCAACTGACCTTGAACCAGATGAAGTTGTTGGTGGTATTTTTAGTGAATGAGGGAAATTTGGCCAGGACACCAGGAAAATTCTCCTACTCTTTTCGATAAGTGCCATGGGATCTTTAACATCCACATGAACTACCACCAATCCAGGCAGATGGGACCTCGGTTTAACGTCTCATCCGAAAGATGGCACCTCAGAAGTACAGCACCCCTCTCATGCTGCACTACAGTGTCAATACTGGGATATTAACCCAAGTGCCAGATGTGGGAACTGAACCCACAGCCCTCTGATCTCCTGGCCTCAGAGGCGAGTGTGCTACCTACTGAGCCACTGACACATATGTACAGCACTCAGTTTCAAGTTTATTTGGTCGGCATTTGCCATTACAAAACAATACAACAACAGACAAACACTTATTTTGACACAGAAATAACATATATAGTACACTCATTCTAGAACAAGTAAAATCATATTATTCAGGATCCTTCTACAGTTCTTTTGGAATTTAATTAAAACATTGCACATAAATGTCTTACTGCACTATACATCCTTGTATTTGTTTTTTCCTTATATTTTTAGTCTCAATGAGAAACATTGAAAAATCATTGAGAATTTCTGAGTTCTCCGAGTTGAAGAGTAAATCCAATATATATTTTGTAGGCATATATAAAGTTCCTATGAACTTTCCTAACCTTTCAGTACGTGTATGTTCATACCATGGGCATCTTAAGACCACATGATTGAGGTCTTGCAATTCATGAAGTTGACAGAAGCAGTTCTTGGAGATACTTTCCTCTTTATTATATCTGGCCTCAGTGATATTGCTGGGAAAAACTTCAAATCTGAATTGAGTGATAACACTTCTAAATTCAGGATTTAGTACAATGTCCAGGTATGGTTTTGAGAATGTTCTCTTGTGTTTTTAGACAGCCATGTTGCTACTTTTAAAGATCGTATTGCTTCTAATTCTGCTACTTGTGATCTCTCTTTTAAGGTTTTTGTTACAGTTTTTTGTATGCCTCATTTAAAGAGATTCCCTCTTCAACCCAATTCATCAGATATTCCAATCTAGCATACTGCAAGTTTGTTTTAACATGTCTTAGCCAACTGTTTTTATCATAGACCAGGAACTTTATTTTTTCCTTTAAACAATCACCCAATAAAGAGCTCTTTCCTTCTCGAGTTAATTTGATCCAGTAATTGATTTGCCTTGTACGTACCAAATCTATAAATCTTTGTTTGTCCCAATTGGGCTCTAACAAGGGCACTAGGGGAGCTGTAGGGTATCTTTAACAGTCATTTATATGCTTTATTTAAAACATTCTCCATTTTGTATGGTCTTTCAACCCCCCAGATTCCTGCTGCATATAGAGCCTGGGAAATCATTTTTGTGTTTATTACCTTGAGCATTGGTAATGCCGTGGTACCTCCATAAAGGTAGTTAAATATATTCAGAACTTTCAGAGAATCTTGTAATTTTTTTACACATAGATCTTTGTGTTTGTTCCATTTAAGGTTTTTTGAAAATGTAACTCCCCGGTAGTTAAATTGGTTTGCATATTCCAATTTATTATCCATGAATTTTAATGTTCTATATTTTTTTCTAGTACCAAATACAATAACTTTTGTTTTAATTGCATTTGGTTTAAGATTATGTTCTATGCATAATGTATCCATTTTATTCAGTGCTCTCTACATAGAAACATAGAAGTTGACGGCAGATAAGGACCGCAAGGCCCATCCAGTCTGCCCATTTCTTTTTCTACCCTATAAATGTGCCATCGGCCTTTGCTATGTCAGTGACCTATCTATTCATAGTCATTTGTATTGCTCCCTTATGCCTATCCCATGCCTGTTTGAAGCCCTGCACTGTATTCATAGCCACTACTTCTTGTGGTAAGCCATTCCATGCATCTACCACCTTTCTGTGAAAAGAATTTCCTCACATTCCCCTTAATCGGCCTCCCTCTAATCTCATGCTGTGTCCTCTTGTCCTGCTATTTTCTTATATTTAAACATGTTAGACTCTTTCACCTTGTTTATGCCCTTAAGGTGTTTAAATGTCTCGATCGTATCACCTCTCTCCCTCCTTTGCTCAAGGGTATACATATTGAGCTCCGTTAATCTGTCCTCATATGTCTTCTGATGCAGTCCCTGCACCATTTTGGTTGACCTTCTCTGGACTGCCTCAATTTGGTTAATGTCCTTGTGAAGGTGTGGCCTCCAAAACTGCACGCAGTACTCCAGATGGGGCCTAACCAATGTCTTGTACAGAGGGATTATTACCTCCCTCTACGACTTGTGAATCCCCTACTAATACACCCTAACACCCCTAGCCTTACCTACTGCTTTAGAGGTCTGCTTGGATGATTTCAGGTCATCAGTGATGATGATGCCCAAGTCTCTTTCTTCCTTTGTGACTGCTAGCAACTCCCTCCCAGCCTATAAGTGGCTTCAGGGTTTCTCTTCCCTATGTGCATGATTTGCACTTCTTTGCATTAAATCCCAGTTGCCACTCTTCTGACCATTCTGCTAGTTTATCCAGATCTCTTCTCATTCTGCCCACCCATCTGGATCATCTACTCTGTTGCAGATCTTGGTGTCATCTGCAAACAGACAGCCTTACCCTCTAGTCCATCTGCTAGGTCACTAATGAAGATGTTGAATAGGACTGGCCCCAGGACTGATCTAGAGGTACCCACTTGTGACTTGCATCTCTTCTGACTGTATACCATTTACCACCACTCTCTGTTTTCTGCCAGTCAACCAGTTTGCCACCCAGTTGACCAACTTCTGACCACCCGAGCCTACCTAGCTTATTTATCAATCTTCTATGTGGAACAGTGTCAAAAGCTTTGCTGAAGTCAAGGTAGGCGACATCAACTGCTCCCCTTGGTCCACCACTCTGGTTACCCAGTCAAAGAAATCTGAGATTAGTTTGACAGGACCTTCCTTTGTAAACCCATGCTGTCTTGGATCCTGTGCCCCTATGGATTCCAGGTGTTGCACTATCCTTTCCTTAAGGGTGCTTCCATAATCTTGCCCACTACTGAGGTAAGACTGACGGTCTGTGGTTCCCCGCCTCCTCCCTGCTACACTCTTGTGGAGTGGGATCACATGAAACCTTCTCCAGTCTTCTGGGACCTCTCCTGTGCTCAGAGACTCACTAAACAATTCTGCTAATGGCTCTGCTAGTTCCTCCTTTAGCTCCTTAAGTACCCTGGGATGTATGCCATCAGGTCCCATTGCCTTATCCACCCTGAGCTTAGCAAGCTCTTGTAGGACCCTTTCTTTTGTGAAGGAGTAGTGCTCACCTCCCTCCCCTGTGTCCATGATGCTGAGCTGTGGGCCCTGCCCTACCTTCTCTTCAGTGAATACTGAGCAAAGTATCTATTTAGGATAGATGCCTTTACAGGGTCCTCCTCACATGCTCCTTTTCTCCATTAATTATATCCCTCTGGACTTTCTCCTTTCACTAATGTATCTATAGAAAGTCTTGTCACCTTCTTTTACTGTTTGTGCTAGTGTTTCCTCAGTTTGGGACTTTGCCTGCCTTACTGCCTTACCTGCTTCCCTTAGGGCAGTTTGGTATGCCCCCTATCTTCATCCCGCTGTGTTCCCTTATATTTTCTGAAGGCCAGCCTTTTGGCTCTGACCTTTTCTGCTACTGTATTTGAGAACCAAAGTGGTTTCCTTCTTTTTGCACTTCCTTTTCTGTCTAACACAATGGGATGTTGCTTCAAGTATTGTATCCTTAATGCTTGCCCACTTTGCCTGTACCTCCTCACCTGTGTTCTTTTTGCCAGGGCTAGCTTAACTCTGTTGGCCATCTTATCAAAGTCAGCTCCTCTGAAGTCCCATATTTTGCCTTGGAATGGGATGATTTAGATGTAGTAGCCAAATTGAACCATACCATGTGATGGTCACTGGCCCCAGGTGACCTTCTACCTGGAGATCTGGATCCCTTCTTTGTTAGTCAGTACTAGATCTAGGATAGCCCTGTCTCTTGTGGGTTGCTGTACCAGTTGTTTGAGGCCCTCCTGCAGGGAATCCACTATGAGTCTAGTTCTGGCAGATGTTCCTGCTGGTATTGACCAATCTGTATCTGGCATGTTGAAGTCTCCCATTATCAGAACCTCCCTTTAGCTGTCATGTTTTGTATATCTTCTAACAGTAATGTGTCTATGTCCTCCCTCTGGTCTGGGGCCTGTAGACAACCCCAGTTCTTATGGCTGTCCCATTTCCTGTTTCCAGGGTGACCCACAGTTCTTCTGGCTCCTTATGTGTATTCTAATTTCTAGCTTTGATATTTTCATTAACATACAGGGCCACTCCTCCCCTTTTTGCACCTCGGTCTCTTCTGAACAATACATAGCCAGGTACTGAAGTCTCCCAAGTGGTTACTGGTAAACCACGTCTCACTAATTGCTACTATGTCCAGTTTAGCCTCTGACATTATTGCCTGCAGGTCTGGGATCTTATTTCCAGGCTGTGAGCATTTGTGTACATGATTTTCCATTGGCCAGATTTTGGTGTGTTAGTTGTTGGGTGAGGTTTGGCATTACCCTGTGCATCGTATGGGAGACAAACCTTTTTCTTACCTGGTGATGCAAATGAACGGCAAACACACTGAATTCCAGTTTGACCACTAGCTGAGGGGGGAGGGGTGTTCTTCCCATTCAACGTATGGGGTGCTGCACCCCTCTCCCCATTTGCTAGTTTAAATATTCTGCAAAGACGTCAAACTTCTGCCCCAATGCACTGACTCCCTCTTTAGTCAGATGCAGTCCATCAAATTTAAAGAACTTTCGCTCCCTCTCTCTGTAATCCCAGCCAGTTTGTAAATAGTACTACTAGGTCATCAGAGTATGCTAAGACTGGGATTCTCCTATTACCAATTTTTGGTGGATGAAAATCCGGATTATCTAAAGTTTCAATAATTTAATTTATATATGCATTAAATAATGTTGGTGCTAAAACACAACCTTGTTTGACTCCAACATTAGTTTGCATTTTTGTTGTTAGTAGCCCTGTCCCTGAATATTTTATTTTTGCCCAAATGTCTCTGTAGATCCTTTGTATTAATATGATTACATTTTTGTCTATACCCATATCCCTCATTTTTCCCAAAGTAGATGTCTTAGTATTGTATTGAATGCTGATGAGAAATCTATAAATGCTGTAAATAATGGTTGCTTTTTTATATATTGCAGTATTTTTCTATTATATGATATAGTAGAAAGATTTGATTTATAGTGCCCGTGTTTTTCCGAAAGCCTGCTTGTAGATCAGATATTATTTTATTATATTCTAACTTGGCCATTAATCTATTTAAAATTACTTTAGCATAAATTTTTGAAATTGTATCCAGAAGGGCAATAGGTCTATAGTTTGCTGGATTATCATGTGAGCCTTTTTTGTAGATTGGTATAATGTGGCTCCATACCCAGCTATCAGGCGTATAATCATACATGACCATTAAATTATAGAATTTAGTGAGGATCTTAGCCCACCAGTCCCTCTTAAGTTTAATAAAATCTATAGTGATGTTATCTGGGCCTGGAGATTTGTTATTCTTAAAATTATCAATAGCAATTGTTATTTCAGTGTCCATAAACCAAGTAAAGGTGGTATCAATTTCATTTGAATCTGGTTTTTGTATAACTTCCCCTATCATGAATATGTTTTGAAAATATCTGACCCATACATCTGGTTCAATATGACAATCATATTGTTTTTTGAATGTATTTGTTCCTTTGGCCACACTCAGTGGCAGCCACAGACTGTAATGTGCATCGCATATGTGCCCACCCTTAACATAATCCCATGCTACTTTTGGCACTATACAGGTGGTTGCATCAGGGCAGGCAAGGGGTGGTGATACTATCAGCCTGACATTCAGTTCAATATACACTATGCAGAGGGCTGAGGATGATGTGGAGCTATGCCAAGGAGATCGTTGAAGTAGTATTTTCTCACCTCCCTTACCAGATACTCTGGATACCCAAGGGCTATAAATGCCCCCATAGACACTGTCCCAACCTTTTGTACCAACATGGAAAGATGGGTGGCACAGTGCCCATTTGTTGCTCTTAATTGGTTGATTGATTGATTTTATTTTGCCAAATAGAGATATAGCAGTCCTCCAGTTTCTCCATAACTAGTCCATGGGCCATCTTGTTTGCCCTATTATGTACTGCTTTCACCTTGTCACAGTATCTCCTCAGGCATGGACTCTAGTACTGTGTGCACTATTTCAGGTGTAGTCCCTCCTTTCTAAAGGGTGAACTTGTTCACCTCCCTTACCAGATACTCTGGATACCAAAGAGCCATGAATGCCCCCCCACACACACACACCTCTTCACCAGCCATCTGAACCAGCATGGAGGGCTGGGAGGCACAATGCCCATTTATTTTTTTATTTATTTATTTAGTTACTGTTTTGCCAAACAGGGATACAGAAGCCCTTGGAAGACTGCCATATCTCATAATCCCCAATCCCCTGCTCCATATGGAACAGGGGATTAACCATACACTCACCCAGGCTTCCTATTTAAAGTCAAATATTTGGCCTAGGTGTGCTCCTGTACTGCCCCTCATCCCCATGTGGAGCTCTGTACTTGTGAATTAAGGCAGCTGGGGATTGTGATTTCATCCAAATGCAGCAAAGTCCAGGGTTGCTGAGCTCCATGGCATTGACATGCATGATTCATGCATTTGGAAACACTAGGCTGATCCCACAAAGGAGCATTATCAGATCGTGAAGGAGGTACATGTGATGATATGTGGCTTTTTCACAAATTTACATACGATTTGTGAGGGACTAAGGGATTCAAGCATGTAGTATTTTATCTGTGTGCAGATGTCTGCTAAATGGACCAGCTGAGAAAATGTTTTAAGTCATAAGGAGACAAGACACAAAAGGTAGTCTGACACCCTAACAGCTGGATAGGAAGTAGGTGATACTTAATTTTTACTGTACCAAATGGTAAATCATTTCTATTTTAAAGTGTATGCTTTTCTGTTAGCTGAATTCATAGAAACCAAAAGATTTTTGGGAACTCATCTTAAAAATTAAGGTGCTTGAACTCCTGCTCTTCGTGAATGCTGTCTTCAGTTACAGTGACCAGAAATCTAGGAGAGTACCACTCTCCACTCAAGTTTGGTGAAAAGGCACTGGAGTTGACAGGAAGAAAGATGGAGTCATGTTTGTTTGTTTGTTTTTGTTAGCCAGGAAAGTCGGTGAGCACAAGTACCCATTTTCATGGATGACCTAGGTGCAGTGTACAAATACATCCAGTAAACATTATACTCACCCTTGATGGGACCACCTTTGAGGACACCTCCTCATTTATATATCTGGGAGTTTGGCTGGACCAGCACCTCAACTTCTCTGTGCATATTGATGCTATCCTGCAGAAACTGCACCCCAAACATGGTGCTCCGTACTGGAATTGTAGTTGCATCCTGCTGACTGCGAGGCACGAAATGTTCCAGAAGATGATACTCCCCATCTTTGATGACTGTGATGTAGACTATGGTGCTGCTCCCAGATCTTCTATGACCAAGTTGGGCACTCTCTTTAACTCCTTCTGTTGCTTTGTTATCGATTCCCCTTCCCGCTCCCACCACTGTGAAGTCTATCGCTCTCTAACCTTCCTTCCACTATCTCACAGATGCATCTCTCACTGTGCTAAACTAACCTCCAAATTCTGGTTTGGGGGGCTATCCTCCTGTCTCTCATCCTCTCTCTCCACTCCACCTCCCCCCACCCACTTTCTCAGATCAAATGATGCCCGCATCGTGACGGTCCCTTGCCGCTCCACCCTCTTCGGGTCAGATTGGTTTTGCCCATCATTTCCCTAAAATCTGGAATTCCCTCCTCCCCCCTAAATATGACATTCCTCCTCCAACTACTCTCTTACCTCTGCCTTACATAATTACCTTTCCCTTAGTGGTTCCTGCTTTAACCCACCTTAGTACCTATCCCCAGTTTCTGCCTTCCTACCATACCCCCCGGCAGGGTTCTCAACACCCTGAAGGGGGAAATCAGGAAATGGCTACACCTTCTCCTCATATTCAGTTCTTGCCTCTCCCCCCCTCACCTCTCCACCTGCTCTTCTGGGTCACCAGTATGCACAACCTAACCCCATCCTTTTTACTCCAAAAGCACTTGTGTAGTACCTCGAGCCTGCTCCTGGTGCACTCATGCACTATAAATGGTTCTATCACATTATTACTGTTTTGTATGTTTATATGTTCTTTTGTATGATTTTGGACATGTATTGTAATTTATCCAACGTTCCACTGCTGTTTATTGTACAATATCTTGTGTTCCAACTGTTGCACAATCTTACAATGTTGTATTGTTTGTACTACCCACATACTATTGTAACTGATCTTCCTTCACAACCCTATGTAACTCCTCCCCCCAGGGTCGCACCATGAGATGAGCAACTTGTTGTTCAATGTGCCCTCCTGGTAAAAAATTTCAATAAATAAATAAATAAAAAATAAATATAGTACAAAAAGTACATAATCAATATGAAGCAATCATGAATCAGGCATTCAAATGTGTGCAACTACAAAATCCAACAAATACCCTTTCATTATATGTTTTTAACTCTGGCTATAGTCTTGGGTCTTGGCTGTTCTAATGTGCAATGGTGGGGCATTCCATGCCTTTGGAGCAATAAATAAAAAATAAAATATGATCTATTTTGGTTTTGTACCTTCTGACTGACACATTTTGTTTAATATTTCCTCTTGTGATGACACAGGCTGTTTGGATATGAATCAATGATTTTAGATTTTGTGGCACAATACCATTAGAATTTTCCAAAGCATGGTTGCCTCTAAATATCATTTTTTTCCCCCAAAGGAAGATAGTGTGGTTGATTATATAATGTGCAGTGATGTGTGCTTTTTTTTGTCTTTTAGCAGAATCTATAAATATGATTCAGCAGTTTGTGAACTCTAGATAGGGTGGCAGAGCTAGCTGCTGAATAGATTCATAAACCACAGTCTACTGCTGAGGTATGGAATGCTTGTGCAGTAGGTGGTAAAGAAGAGTCAAAGTTACTGTCTCTACAATCACACAGAATGCCCTGCTTCTTCTTCAGTGTCTTGATTAACTATTCAGCATGCAGCAAGTAGTTAAGTGTACAGTCTAATGTCAGGATCAAGTATTTGAAGGATATAACATTTTCCAGAGAAATACTATCCAAAGTCAACACTGACATGTGAGACATTTTTGAGTATATGTATGTGGGTCAGTAAAAACATTGTCTTTGTTTTTGACCATGCCCCAAACTAAGGTTTGAAAGAAACTGAAATCTTTCTGTAAACATTCAACAGCATTTGCAACATCCTTAGTAGCAGAGTAACACAGATGAGTTAATACATGTATCTGGCTGATTAGTGATAAAGACATTAAATAGCATGAAACCCAGGACTTGAACTCTGTGGCACCCTTATGCTAGTTTCCCTTTAAGCTGAAAACACATCTCTGACCTTTGTTGTTCTGTTCTCTTCTGTCCAGGTAGCTTGTAAACCAGTTCAGGATGGGCTCATACAGCCCCACAGCCTTTAGTTTAGTAAAGAGTAACTTGTGATTAACTAAATTAAAAGCTTTTGAAAAATCAACAAAAATGGATGCAACAGAAAACCCAAAATCAATAGATTTATACAAATAATCTGTAAAAGTCAATAAAACCAGATTAGTTCTGTAGAGGTTTCTGAACCCATTCTACTGGGGTGTAAGAGTATTATATTTTTCTACATAATCCTGCAGGTGATCATGTATTACTCTTTCAAACAACTTAGACTGAAGAGAGAACAGTGCAATATGTCTTGTGTATGTGTACTGTAAGTGAAGGACGTCTACAGTGGACCAAGCCAAGATGCAATGCACTAACTTGCATTAAATGATGTTACAAACTACTGCATGACAAAAGGGCTTACTTTCAATTGAATTACACTGTTCCCTGCAGTATATTGCACTATTTTGTGTTATACTGCAGCATTACTATGCTGCATCCTGGCTGGCACCACTATATTTACCAGACTTGCATGGCTCAGAGCTATGCCAACACAGTGAAAACAAAAATAGCAAAGAAAGCAATAGTGAATGAACATTAGCACCAACAAAGTTAGCGAATGGAAAAAAAAAATAGCAAAGAGTGAAAATAGCGAAAATAACAGGGAAAAAGGGCAACTTCAACACCAACACCAAGTATAACAAAAACAATACCAATAAACTACACTCCCCAACATCCAACTTTGTTTACACAGCAATAGCCAAAACAAGTCAAACAAAATACAACCACAATATTGCCATCAAATAATCGCTCAAATAATCATGCACTATAAAGACCACATAGCTAAAATGACACTCGCTATTTTTTATTCACTATTGTTCCTTCTCTATATTGATGGGACACCACATGGCCCAATCTAATGAACATTTAGAGCAATTAAGCTCATCTTGGTTTACACTCAACAAACCTTGATGATGAATTCCTGCAGAAGGTAGGTGAGCATTTTTTATCAGGTGGGTCAGAGATTTCATAGTGATTATTTTGCTCACTGGAGGCTGTGTACAACAGAGGGAAATGTTCTGTTTTCCCATGAGGGAAGAGGTCAATCTGAGAGATGAGGGTCACACAGCAGAAGTAGGAGTAACATTCCAGAAGAGAAGCTTGGATGTGGGTCCATACAGTTGCAGCAATGGACATGATCAGACACGTCCAGGTATTTTGCAATATTTCTAAAGCGATTGTGTCTGGTGGCCCTACAGTGGTACTGCAGGCAAAAAGAGAATTTCTCTAGCGTTATCACAGATATGCCAGGAAATATCTGATCATGTCAGGTGCTACAACTACTTAAGTTAAATATATAATATAAGTCTCATTAAACTGTTCCACTAATGAGTTGGTTCAGCATTGTTTTTTTACAGTTGACAATGCACTGGCAAATCATATTGCACTGTTTTTCAATGCTAGCTAGCTCAAAAGCAATTTTTTTAAAATGTGTTTACAACTCAGTTGGAATGCATCTGCAGTCCTGACACAATGTAATGCAAAACTGAGTTTTAACTCTTAAGACAAACAGTTTGTGCAGTGTTTTGTGCTGGGTCCAGCAACTCTTATGCAATGCAATCAGAAATGCTAAAACAACTAATTGGAAGAACAGTTTAATGTGACTTGTACTGTAGGCACTGCTGTGTGGAATGTGTGATGGACTAGATGAACCCTTAATCCTTTAATTCTTCACAATAGTATGTCAATATATTACCATGATGAGGGCTCCACTCCTTAATTATGTTATCCAGCGCATGTTTGTTGATTCCTAAATGTACATCCCCAAGTAATCAAGCCTGTCCACCAGGAAGTCTAATTTATCTGTGAAGTTAACACCAGTTTCAAAGAGTAAATGGAAAACTCCAGTGTTCAGAGTAGAAGTGGACTGTGCTGAGGTAGTGCCATTCAAAGGTTTCATGAAAAAATATTAAACAGTTCTAGAATTACAAAGATTTTAAGGTTTTTCCTGAGCATGCTCAAATGGGTTTTTGGATAACCCTCTGATATGAACAATAAAAAAACATCAAGAGGGTTTATCATTCGTTATTTATCCGTCATGAGAGAAAAAATATAAACTGTGATAGCTGCCATCGTTTTTTTTTCAAACTAAAAAATGTGGAAAATACCTAAAAATTATGTGTTTTCAAAAAACAGAAACCTGAACCTAGGTAAACAGGGCCCAATTAACTTGACTCTGGTGTTTGTGTTTTGACAATTTCCCTGGAAATAAATGGCTAAAACCCACCACCTGCATGGCAGACACTATAGACCTCTTAAAATTTTAACACTGAAGTGTTTGTCAATTACACTTAAAATGTAGGAAAATTAGGTCACTGGTCTTAATAATGTGGAACACATCAGCACCCACATGGAAACACAAACTTGGAACACTGGGAGCTAGTGACTCTGCAGCATTCCATCCCTGATCATAGCTTGGATACTTGTTGGAAACCATCACAATGGGTGATAATGACTTATGTCGAGTGTTTTATGAAGTGCCCACCTTGCACTGCTTGGTACCCTGTAATTGTAGCTCCTGACTCTGTACTGCCTGGAGTGATTTTAGAAGTCCACGCTTTCCATTGCTTAACCTTGACACAAATGGGCTGCCCAGGCAAAACTGAGTTAAAGAGCTGTTAATCATACCTGCCCATCTGAAACAATGAGGGGGATTAGCATGAGGACTAGAGCCTGCTAAGGTAGGAACTTTTTTAATTTCAGTGGCAATCATGGAAGACCTGCAGTAGTAAAGGTGAACAAGCAGAGGGTTAGCTGCACTAATCCAGGCCCCAGACAAGCAAAACAATGTCAAAATCCATCCATGCTTCTAATATTAGATCTTCCTTTTCTTTATCCCTAACAGTTTCAGTAATATCTTCATCTATGATGTTGCTAAAAACCTCACAGCCATTCTCAAAGGTAACAGAGTCTTCAGCAGTGCACTGTAAAATATTTCTTATTAAGACATTTACAACAACCAAAAAATCAGGACCATAATGCACTGCATTAGTGACAGTGATTTTTGTTTAAAAAAATGTTATTTAAAATTTTATTAACCAGGAAAGGCACACTGAGCTGATGCTCATTTCCAGGTGCAACCTGGGGGAAGGGAGCAAATCACAGGGGAAAAGTACAAGGACAAGAAGTACACACAAAAAAATATAATAATTTACAGGCAGTGGGGTAACATGTTCCAATAAAATTGACAAAAAACAGGAGCCAGGATAGAGTCACATTGATCGCAAATTACACGTATCAGCAATATCATAAACATAGGGAACCAGCTGTGTGGTACACGTTCTAGATGGTGGATTACAGAGGGGAAATAACATGAGAAAGATATGACCTGTGCACCAGAAAGTGCTGGCAGATTGTGGATAGAGAAGGTGGTGGATAATAGAGGGAATTTCCAAAGAGAGAGAACTGTATGAGAGGTCAGGCTAGTGGATAGAAGGGTGGCAGATAATAAAGAGGTGAAGAAAACAGGGTGCACTATATAAGGGGACACTCTGACCAGCCATTGAGGAGGAACTTTTTAGAACTGAACTAAGAAGGAACTGGTTCACCAAGATAGTGATAACTGAGTGGAACAGGCTGTATGTGGAAGTTGTGGATGGAAATACTTAGTCACTTTTAAAGAGATTGGATAAAATATTTGAACAAAATAAGAGAATCAGGTTATATGGGTGTGAACCATCAGGCATTGTAAATGGACTTACAGCACCTCTTTTCTGTAACATTCTTATGTTTCTACAGGTATGTTACATAAATATGGTGGAAATAACTGCTGAGCAAATTGATGCTTTTTGCCGTCTTGTACTGACTAGTCACAATAAAAGTAGGTTTATGAATTTGTTTAATTTTGTTAAGGTACAGATACTAGGCATATGGATACCTATTTTTGGTCCCTGTCAGAGGTACATGTTATGGTATATAAAATCAGCATCAGGTATCATTAAAAACTGAGGTATTTCTTAAATAGATGGAGGTAACCACAGCAACATCAACAGGCTGGAATACAGTGCAAATCTGTTAGACAAACAACCAGCCAGCAAACTGAAGAATGAAGTGCAATCAACTTGGGTAAAAGGCATGACAATCAAGAACAGGAGCAATGGCTTAAGTGGAGTAGGTATTCCTTACAAGCAGATTTAAAGTGCTGGTGGTCAGTTACACACTGGAGGCTTAATTCTCAAAGCTCTGGCATGGCACAAGGGGCTTGCACCACAAAGAATGGTGCAAAAAGCTCCTTGCACCAAAAGATGCACCAGGAGTGATTCTCAAAGGCAACCTGCTTCAACCACAGGTTGCCTGCACCAAATGGGGTTTGCACCACCCATGTACCACAAAATGGGCTGCGGCATGGTGCTAAGGGGCATGCGGCAGATGTAAGCTGCCACATCCCTTAAATAGGGATTCTCAAAACCCTCCCATAGGGCAAAATTCTAAGTACCCTTAGATCTGCCAGGACTGGTCAAAGGGTACTTATATTATTACCCTCTGGGAGGGTTTGACCACTTGCACTACAAATGGAGCCCTCCCTAACATGTGCTGTGCCCCCCCAACATGCTGGTACATGAAACAGTCTCAATAAATCATTACCTGGTGGTCTAGTGGTCCCTCTTCTGACATGCCCATATATGAAACAGTGTAATGAATTCTATACCTGGTAGTCTAGTAGCCCCCCCGACATGCCTGTACATGAAACAATTTGAATAAATCATTACTTGGTGGTCTAGCGGCCCCCAGCATGACCATATATGAAAATGTGTACAAAACATTATTCCTCATATCTGGTGGCCCCCCAGCAGGTAGTTCTCACCACCCTGCCCCCGCCAGCCTGAACCCTAAGCCAGCGACCAGCACAGCCCTCCTTTCACCACGGTACATGCTTAGTGACAGTTCAGTTGATGGCCAGCCATGTTGATGTGAGGAGAGCTGTGTTGGTCACCTGCTCAGGGTTTGGGTGGGGGAGAAGCAGGGTGGTGGGCACTACCTGCTGGGATGGGGGGGTTGGGGTCCACTAGACCACCAGGAATAAAGTTTTGTACACATTTTCATATACGGTCATGTCAGGGGGACTACTAGACCACCAGGTAATGAGCTATTGAAACTGTTTCATATATGGGCATGTCTGGAGAGGCTGCAGGACCATCAGGTAAAGGTTTAATTACACTTTTTTATATATGGGCATGTGAGGGGAACCACTAGACCACCAGGTAAAGGTTTAATTACACTTTTTCGTATATGGGCATGGGGGGACTGCTCGATCACCAGGTGTAGATTTCATTACACTTTTTCACATATGGGCATGTCCGGGGACCACTAGACCATGAGGGACTACAGTGGTGTATGGCCACCCCACTGGTTGCAGCAAACCCTCTGGGTACACCCTCTGTTTGACTCACAGCCGCAGTTGCTGCAAGCTGCAGTACTTTGCCTCCGGGTCCTTGTCTGATAGAGAATCAGGTGCAGGGTCCCCGGTGCACTGGGCTTTGACTCAAGCTGCCTTTTGAAGCTTTTTCAATCTAAGGGCCTTTTGAGAATCGAGCACTGGATATTTAGAGATAAGGATCTGCAGTATACTATGCTATACGAGAAGAAAGCCTGCAGATCCATTTTGGTGGATGAATTAGGCTTGGGCAGGTGTGATTAGTCACTGGATCTTAGGTGGTAGAAGTAGGAGCAGCTCTGGAACACATCAATTAAAGAGGTACCTGTAGGAATACCAGTGAGGAGAAACTTTCTAAGGAAGCATACCAGGATAAAGGAGCACTTGTCCTTGGCACAAAGCTAGCATAGCCCAGTATAAAGAAGACAGTGTTGTGTGAAGCTGTTAGTGACTAGGACAAAGTGACAGGTGTTTAAGTCTCACCCCACTTAGACAGATTTGTTTTGCTGGTGCTGAAATAGGCCAAGTATCCATAAGTAAAGATAAGTGAGGCTGGGCATCGGCACACCCTGTGCAATAGAAATATGGGCTCTGGGTGTCAGGTACTGCCTAACCTTATAGGGTAACACTGATTGGAGGTGGTGATCCTACAAACAGTTGCTGTATAGATAGCAAAGTCAAGTGATGGATTTAATTTGACTCCAAGATAATTGGAGAGGTCAAACATCTCTGAGGGTGGGGCATTTGGACAAGAGATAGATAGACTGGGGACACCAAGGTGGAGTTTGGGCTTAGAATCACATAGCACTGCCTTTTGTTGTGAATTTTAACACTAGTTTATATAGGTGAAGTCCCAACTGAACCTTGCTGAACTAATGATTAAGCTGTTGTTGGAGGCTCAATATGTATGTATTAATGCTAAAAATGAGCAGGCTGTCTGCATATTGCAGTACTGAAGTGAGTGAATTCATCATAAAGGTGATAAAGAGGGCGAACAACAGTGGACCAAGAATAGATCCCCAAGGGACACTGATGGTAGTGCAAGTCAGATCAGAGACAGGACTCCCAATTTTGACCCACTGCTTCATGTATTGGGAGGTAGCTAGCAAACTAATCAAGTAAGATTGGATGGCAAACAAGATTGCCTGTGAGTATATCCTAGAGGATTACATCAAGTCACTTCGGCAACTTTGTTGTCAAAATCCCTGACATCGATGGGCAAAACTTTGACTATCGAAATTTTGCCTATCGGAAAATCACTGTTTTTTTTAGGGGGCTGCACAGTCTGCACCCCCATGTGGGAGGACTCTGCTCCCTGCACCCCCTGATTTTTTAGTAATCGACTCCGAGGCAGAGTTGATTTGAAAAGGGGCGAAACACTGGCAAAACTGTGCTGGTGTACAGCGGGACCATTACAGCACCAATTTCAAATTTGTCGCTGTTATGGTCTTTACTGTAATTTTTTTCGATGTTTTGCCAGTATATAGTCACAGAGTATAGTGTGGTCAGCTATCTCGAATGCATTGGACAAATCAGAAAATACAAGCCTGTCAGCATACCACTATCTATAGTCATTCTGATATCATTTTGGGGTTCAAACAAGGCTGTTGAATCATGCTCCTTCCTGAGTCGATGCAGGGCATTAGGTAGGATGTTATGGTTTTTTGATATAGTCTATAAGTTGGGAGAATACCAATCTTTTCAATAATTTTACCAGCACTTAGAGAATGGTTGCTGGGCAGTAGTTGTTGAGACTCTTGGGATTGCTGGATTTTAAGGTTCCAGGTATGTGGAACAGATCCATCTTGTAAGGTGAGATGAAAATCCTGCTATAGGAGCAGAGGTATACAGTTTATAGGGGCAGCCAACTTTAGCAATTTGGGCTCCAGTGCAACAGAATCAGAGTTGCTGTCAGGAGTAAATGTCTAAGAGCAACCTTAGAACTTCAACCATTTTAGTCATTCAAAGGTTGAAGGGTGTTGGGAAGGACTATGTGAGGGGGCAGTAGTCAGTGTAGTGACAGAATTTCTGGTGGGGGGTTCAAGGGACAATGTGCAAGAGGATAAATCTAAGAATTTAGCGTAAAAGGCAGCAGCATTGGTGACAGTTATAACTGGTTCCATCACTATTACCATCAGTTAGGGTATGGTTAGGAGCTGAATCATGAAATTCTTGATGTTCTACCATGGGGCTTTAAATAATTGATTAGCAGTTTTTTTCTTGAGACAATACTAACTGTACAGAAAGCATTTATATAGGTTTTCTAGGAGTGTTATGTTTGTTAAACACATTGAGGTAAGTGCTATGCATTTTCACAATGTTTTAGAACTTCTATGAGCAAAACGCTTATCAATTTTTAGAGTTAAATAAAACCCTGTACCATAATTAAGGAGGGCCACCAACCAAGGAGGTCAGCTGGGCCCTAAAGATACCAGCTGTGGAAGATATATTTTTATTGCACAGTTATGCCACTTCCTATACGCTGTCTAATCAGCAGTTTGGACTGTAATTTTAAATTAGCTCAACATGTATCCCTACAGATGAACAGGTTCAAGAGTTCTCCTGTTATCAGTCTATTAGCAGAGCATCTTAACCTACTGTATGTATAGTAAGAGGGCCTGCTTATTTTGGATCTCAGAGAATTTCACTATGAAGTGGGTATGGGCAGTGATTGCACAGGAGGACTTGAATAGCTAGGACTAATCCACATTTATGAGGTCAGAGTACAGAATACTGTGTCCAGTTCTGGAGACAACACCTCACAAATGGCACAGACAGTAGTGGTAGAGTTTATTTGTTTGTGGCACCCTTCCCCTGAGGCTCAAGGCACCATTACAATAAAATACAAATTAAACATAAAATACAAATAACAAAACAGGTAATAATTAGCACATAGATAATGCAATACAAATCATATAAACTATAATTTCTATTAAAAACAATCCCATAAAACAACAAAAATACTAAAATTAATTTATTAAAACTATAAGTGGAAGTGCTGCAGACCTACATGGCTTCCTCAAGAGCTTGTTGAAAAAGATTGGTTTTTATCGCCTTTTTAAAAACGTCCACTGAGGTGGCCTCCCTCAAGGTCTTGGGTGATGACTTCCAAAGCACCAGGCCCACTATTGCAATGGCCTGGTCATCCAAGGTTTTTAGTCGAGCCCTTGGGACTGTCAGTAGGTCCTCCTCAAGAAAAAAAGTCTGTGAACTGTGGTATACAGATGCAGAAGCTCACTCAGGTATTCTGGGCCCAGTCCATGCAGGGCTTTATAGGAAACAAGACACCCAACAGATCTTGACAAGCACATGAGTAACAAGGCAGTTGCATTCTGCAGCAACTGTAGGCAATGTGGTGTACCTCCAGAACCCCCCAGGTAAAGAGCATTACAATAGTCTAGCCTCAAGGTCACAAATGCATGACTCAGTGTGGCCAGGTCTTGGGGGGAATAAGGGATCTAATCTGGCAGATGTTCTTGAGATGGAATAAGCCATTCCAGACTGTGGCTGACACCTGAGCCTCAATTGTCAGGCCTTTGTCCAGAATGACTCAGATTCTTCATCCTAAGGCAAACTAGCAGGGTGGAGTCACTGAGCTGAAGCCAAGTAACTTTAACACTAGCCACCAATCCTCTTTGGCCCGGCTTAACCACTAATACCTCTGTCCTCTTGGGGTTCAGTCTGAGCCAGCTTGAAGTCATCCAGTTCTGGATCTCAGTCAGAAATTTATTAAACACATCAATGGCAACCTGAGTCCCAGGTGCAAAAGACAGATAGAGCTGGGCATCATCTGCATAGCAGTGAAGCCCCAGCATGAACATCAATCGACCATGTCCAGGAGTAATATATACCCCATGAACAGCATTGGCAAAAAAAAAAGCCCTGTGGCATTCCACGGGGTAGAACTGATGGGATTAAGAAATAGTTGCCTAGTACTACCCTCTTGGTTCTACCCATGAAAAAGACTTGAATCAGCAGATCACAGTGCAAGTGAGCCCAGCATACTCCTTGAACCAGGTCAAAAGTATGTGGTGGTCCACGGTGTCAAATGCTGCAGAGAGACTGAGGATGATGAGAATAAATAGCTCTTCTCTATCCTTTGCCCTGAGCAGGTCATTAAACACACTAACCAGGGCTGTCTCCATGCTCTGCCAAGCTCTGAATCCTGACTGGAATGGATCTTAGATGTTAGAGGCCTCCAAGTGTTCCTTGAGCTGCAGTGCAACCACTTTCTCAATAACTTTCCCCAGAAAGGGAAGTTTAGAGACTGATAAATATTTTATTTATAAAAGCGCCTATTTCCAGGGACTCTGGGTGTTGTACAATAAAAACAAACAACAAATTAATAAGTTAGCAATAACCCACAACAGGGTGTGAGGCTGTAGCCATTTAATCCATGCCTGGGGTGTGTTGTGAGGCACGAGGCCACAGGCCGAGTATCCTCACAGCACCCCAGGTGTGGCTTAAATACCTATAACCCTACACCCTGGAGTGGGTTATTATGCTTACAACATGGGTTGCATGAAGGACACAGATAATGCTCAGAAACAGTGATTTTAAGGCTGGAAAAAACAATTTTTTATTGTTTATCCTTCCATCTGAAAAAATAGTTCCACATGTAGACTGAGGATAAACATTTTATGGTTCAGTTAGACCTTTGTGTAAAGTATAAAAGCATTGTAGACACATTAATACTAATGATCACATATAAAATGAGTGAAATACTACATGTGGAAAATATAAGTGTGCACTGGTAAGATTGTTGTGGACTGCACCATTCAGTGGAAATTTGTCCTATTTTTAATCAATAACTGTATAAACACTTCCTAATATATTCATTTGCTTTCTGGAGTGTATGAGTAGAGTGTTGTTTATTTATATTGTAATGACCTACATACTTATGTAACCACCCCCCGCTAATTTACACAGTTACCTACCTCTGGTAACCTTCACTGGGCACGCATTTAGAACTGTTACCATCCCTAGCTTTGGGAATGTATACTAGGCTCATTACTTCTAGAGGTCAAAAGGGGTAGGGGTGTACAAAAGCAAATTATTATGACCTATAAAGTATTTACAAACAACCAGGTCTGGGGGAGAGAACTGCTTTGCTAGGGCTATGCTAGTCCTATACTTCTGGAGAGGTACCCAGTAAATCCACACAGGAAGCAATAACGTGAATGTCCAAACCATTGTTGGGGTTCTAGAGTGTGACTTTATTACAAAAAGATGTTCTTTAAAGCAAGGGTGGACCCCCAAGGTTTACATAGCATGGCACAAGGAATTGGCAGAACAACAAAAACAACTGTATCTGACAGAACTCTACTTATTCCCATATTCCGTAGGGCATTGTACTTCTTGCACTAGCATTCCCATATGGCAAAGGACTTTCAAATGCACTCTCAGTGGCACTGGCCACACATGAGCATTTCTTCTAGTGGCACTGGCCACAACTGAACACACATTTCCCATATGGCATAGGACTTTTACATTTCTTCCAGTGGCACTGGCCATAAACTGGAAATACTTCTAGTGGCTCTGGCCACAACTGAGCACACATATGGCTAATTAGTAGCACAACCACCTTCGGTGGGGCCGGGGTAAACTTCTCTTCAGACATTGGCCACTTTGCCCAAAGTAACCAGGTGCCCTTACTGAACTAGTAGTCCTGAACTAGCTACTCCAGATGGGGGGCTGCCCACCATTCGCTCCCAAATCCATATCCAGCCATTCTTTCAGAGTTACACCTTAAACATCTTGAACACACTTGGGTAAATGCATCAGTGAATGAACTCTCACATCCTGCATTTAAGAACACCACACAAGTAGTGTGAAAACTAAAGTCCTGAACAATGTGAATTAGTCATGCATCTGAACCACACAATTGTCAGCCAGCTTTAAACTGAGAACAGTCTCGAACTTCTGAACAAACAGGTGTACCTTTCCCTTTTAGTCAGAGAAACACCAAAGCACAGGTACTTTTTTGGCAGCACAAAGTCAGATCTTACTCATGATTAGAACATTACAGGAGCTTCAAAATTGTCCTGGATCAGAAAGGGGTTTGTCCTTAGGAGCCATTTCCTAGCAGTCCTTTTCACCCATTGGGGATGAAAATCAGGAGATCCTGCTGTAGACAACAGTTTCCACCACTTCTCTTGGCAGGCTGGAGAATACCAGGACTAGGGTGAAAAAATAGGCCTTCCTCTCAGAGCCCAAAGCTGAGCAGTTCTCACTTCTCAAACTGCTGACACACGCACACACACACTGACTCTCCCAAGATTCTAAAACTCTCCAGTCACAGCCAGCTGCGGCATAGGCTGCTGCAAGAGTTCTAAATGAGCTCATCTCTCTCATCTCAGCTGAGCCAAGTAAACAAGAGAGTGAGTAGGTGAAAACCCATTTAACTAGTTATTTAACAGCTGCCTTTCCCTACCTAGCACTAATACTGATGGGATTCTAGTAACCCAAGGGAACTGGGTGGTTACACTCACCCCTGCCAGGAAAATGACTGTTCACAGTCATATCTCCACCTGGCACCAGGGCATCCTACCCTCTGTGTTACCTAAGGGGAGGTTGACAAGTTTTCCCCTACCATGTGCCAGGCACAGGCAGGCAACACTAAAGGAATAGAGGCTGGCTGATGAAACTTCAGCCCCATCCTACGATCTCTCTGTGGATACTCAGTGGCTCCAAGAAAGCTGCTTGAAGCATGCCCTAATAGACAGAATTGATGACCCCTATTGTGAATCAAGACCACCAGTCTGCATATCCCTCTAGCCTTCTAGGGAAAATCTATCTGACTTAAACCATCTACTTGGGGAGCTTACTCCCCAACTTCCCAGGGTACCTCTGAACAACAAAAGGAACCAAACATTACATTGCATTACATTTCCCCACAATTTTCACACCTGTCAAGAAAAACATGTTAACACCCTGTTAACCAAAAACAATCCTAAAAAAACACTAAGAAAAGGGGAACTCAGATGAGCGCCAACATCCTCTTCTTCTCTTCTTTTCTTCTTCAGGAACTCCTGCAAGAGAAGAAAAAACACAAAAACACATTCTGCATTCCACACAGTGCCTAAATCTCCACCTAAACACTAAACAACCCCAAAAATATTTTTTCCATAAAAGTACAAAAGTAAAAATGGAAAGTAAACATTTATACAATATATATGGGGATGGAAGGCACTACAATGTTCAAAACTAGTGGCAAGATTACTGTTGCCCACAGACATTGTCCATTAAAGCATTAAAGAGTCTCTCATAGGCCAAAGCCTGCTGATGAACAGTTCTTGGACAGGACTAGGCCTGTATAGCACTGCAATCCATGGGGAAAGTCTTTGATGAAAATTTGAGTTTCATGGATAGTCTTCAAATGTAGGATGTGTTGTGCAAAGTCAGTTAATATAAATAAAAAGTTGTCTTACCAACACCTTGAAGAACAAAAACAGAGGATCTCCTTACTTCTATGAACTGAGGACCTTCTCCCTTCAGACCAGATGGCATCTTCGGATACTGCAGGGCTGATGTCCTTAAGAAAACAAATGATGAAACAGAAAAATTGCTGGAATGATGTCATCTGGAAACCAAGTGATGAAACAGGAAAACTGCTAGGTGATGTCCTCTGGAAGGCCAGATGATGGAACAGAAAAACTGCTGGACTGACAAATCTGAATACATCTGAAGAATCCTGGAACACCAGAAGAACTGCATCTTTCTCCATATATACTGCTGCTTCAGATGACAGACACTAGCCTGCCACTGCTCGCTTCCTTAAGGCACGCTAGGCATATTCACAGGGAGTGGCACCAGTAAGGGTCGTACCACTCAAGGTGTGGGGTGAGGACTATGATCCCATCTAGGCATTCAAAGTTGATGCTGTGGAATGTCTCATTCCCTTCCACATCCATAATTTGCACTGTGTCCATAAACAGAGTCCTGGCCATTCTCCAGAATTTAAGGTGATCACTTATGACTTTGTCTCTTAGACATTAGGTTACACCAGAGTACAAATTCATGAGTGCTTCTTCCAACAACCAGGATAGCCTGTTCTGTTCGGTTTCCTCTAAGACTCGGCGAGGAAAGGTAGGAAAGGACTTCTCATAGATGGTGTCAGCCCTCCTATGTATCAGTTTCTCCTCCTTGCTACTCTTTACTAGTCTGCAGCCCTTGGCCCAGCTTGGTGGTGGCCAGTCCTGGTTGAGCCAGTATCTCATACTTAAAAAACAAAAGAACTTGTCCCCTACTATCTCTGTGGACAAGTTACAAGAGCCTTCTCCAACTGTCTCTGACTCCTCTGAGGCAAGAGCATGAGGCAACTCCTGGAGCCCTCAACCTGAAAATACACTTCTTCATCCTCCTGTTTCTCACTCATGATCTGTGCCCAGAGTGAGCAAACATCATCCCTCCCTCCTGAGACATTTCACTCCTCACTGGTGTGCAGTGAGACACCTCCCAATTCAGTGTCTTGCAATTCGTCATCCCCCACTAGGCTAAGACTCGGACCCTACTTCCACGGGTCCATGGATCCTTTTGTTGCATGATCCACCTGGGACACAGGCATGGAAACCTCTCTCTGTTCCTGCCCTTGCAGTGGATCAACATCAATTTTACTTTCTCCTTCTGTAACACATTCTGAAGAATTTTCCCCAGCAGGCTTAATCAGGTGCTGTGTGCTGCTGCACGCAGGGTCCCCTACTCGAGTCTACGAGGGAGCCAATCAAATTCTTGATGCACTCTCTGGCACCGCACCCCTGCTCATTCCATATTTCACAAAGCAGTCTGAGCAATGAGGTATGAGAAACACATCCCTTCCAGCCTTTAGACACAC
Organism: Neoceratodus forsteri; assembly: GCA_016271365.2. Taxonomy (NCBI): domain Eukaryota; kingdom Metazoa; phylum Chordata; order Ceratodontiformes; family Ceratodontidae; genus Neoceratodus; species Neoceratodus forsteri. The sequence continues at coordinate 393,145,811 of CM028135.1, read as the reverse complement.
TATTCACAGTCTCACTGGATAGCTATGGATTGCTACAGCTGGAGGCAACCTTTCACTATTGAATCTCTCTCTCTATTTCTCTTAGTGCTACCACCTCCTCGGCGATCATAGCTTGTGCATGATATGGATATCGGGGAGATCCTAAAGCCATGTTGAATTCAGTAGCTGGTTCCCTCCAATGGAAATTTTCGGCTTGGTGCCAATCCTAGGAAGGCCTCTGTGGTGAAACAGGCTGGCGGTCCCACCGATCAGAGCCACAAATGCCTTGCTCACTCTCCAGTCATTCGAACAATGAGTTGAGCCTGAAATTACACAGTACTAGTTTGTTTACAACAGTTTAGAACATTCACAAGCCTCTCCTACCAACTCGCACACTACTCTATCTCTTCACTTGCTCTTCCTTCACAGCAATCGTTGAGCAGGAGCAAATTTAAACTTCAAACTGTAACTTTTTTTCTCAGCTGCTAATTCGGCTGTGGGAGTGATGTTTTGACCATATCTTCCACAGTTTCTGGACAATTTCTCTATTGACTCCCCCAGTTTGCACACAAAGCACATGAAACTTTCAGGCCACATATCTGAGTCTGTTCCTTAAAGGCCATACTACTTTTGGCATTTGAAAATTGCAATTAAAAAGTTCTGTAAGCACTTTCTGATGCAGAGACTAGGACACACACTGCAATGCTTTACTGTCCATTGTCACAGATGAAAACACAGCAGCACTCTGTTCTTTACTGTTCTAGAAGGCACATAAGAAGCACATTTGGATGGCACTTTTCTGGGCAAAATCCTCTTGTTCAAAATGTCCTTTCTGTCTGGACTACACCACTACCAAATAAAAAGATGCTAAACGTACCCTCAGCAAAAATCTCTGGTTCTCTCCCCAAATTAAACAACATCAGATGAGCCCACAGTTTTTAAGGTGCTCCCCCAAATTAAACATCCTCGGATGAGCCCCCATTTTTTGTAACCCCCCAGCTACTTTACACAGTTAGCTACCTCTGGTAACCTTCACTGGGAACACATTTAGAACTGATACCATCCCTAGCGGTATACCAGGCTCATTTCTTCTAGAGGTCAAAAGGGGTGTGGGTGTACAAAAGCAAATTATTATGACCTATAAGTTATCTACAAACAACCAGGTCCGGGGGAGAGAAATGTTTTGCTAGGGCTATGCTAGACCTATACTTCTGGAGTGGTACCCAGTAAATCCACACAGAAAGCAATAACGTGACTATACAAACCATTGTTGGGGTTCTAGAGTGTGACTTTATTGCAAAAAGATGTTCTCTAAAGCAAGGGTGGACCCCCAAGGTTTACACGGCATGGCACAAGGAAGTGGCAGAACAAAAAAACAACTGTATCTGACAGAACTCTGCATATTCCCATATTTCATAGGACATTGTACTTATTGCACTGGGATTCCCATATGGCAAAGGACTTTTAAACACTCTCTCAGAAGTACTGGCCACACATGAACATTTCTTCTAGTGGCACTGGGCACAACTGAACACACATTTCCCATATGGCATAGGACTTTTACATTTCTTCCAGTGGCACTGGCCATAAACTGGAAATACTTCTAGTGGCTCTGGCCACATCTGAGCACACATATGGCTAATTAGTAGCACAACCACCTTCGGTGGGGGTAAACTTCTCTTCAGACATTGGCCACTTTGTCCAAAGTAACCAGGTGCCCTTACTGAACTAGTAGTCCTGTACTAGCTACTCCAGATGGGGGGCTGCCCACCATTCGCTCCCAAATCCATATCCAGCCATTCTTTCAGAGTTACACCTTAAACATCTTGAACACACTTGGGTAAATGCATCAGTGAATGAACTCTCACATCCTGCATTTAAGAAACACCACACAAGTAGTGTGAAAACTAAAGTCCTGAACAATGTGAATTAGTCATGCATCTGAACCACACAATTGTCAGCCAGCTTTAAACTGAGAACAGTCTCGAACTTCTGAACAAACAGGTGTACCTTTCCCTTTTAGTCAGAGAAACACCAAAGCACAGGTACTTTCTTTTGGTAGCACAAAGTCAGACCTTACTCATGATTAGAACATTACAGGCAGCTTCAAAATTGTCCTGGATCAGAAAGGGGTTTATCCTTAGGAGCCATTTCCTAGCAGTCCTTTTCACCCATTGGGGATGAAAATCAGGAGATCCTGCTGTAGACAACAGTTTCCACCACTTCTCTTGCCAGGCTGGAGAATACCAGGACTAGGGTGAAAAAATAGGCCTTCCTCTCAGAGCCCAAAGCTGAGCAGTTCTCACTCCTCAAACTGCTGACACATGCACAAACACACTGACTCTCCCAAGATTCTAAAACTCCCCAGTCACAGCCAGCTGCGGCATATGCTGCTGCAAGAGTTCTAAATGAGTTCATCTCTCTCATCTCAGCTGAGCCAAGTAAACACGAGAGTAAGTAGGTGAAAACCCATTTAACTAGTTATTTATCAGCTGCCTTTCCCTACCTAGCACTAATACTGATGGGATTCTAGTAACCCAAGGGAACTGGGTGGTTACACTCACCCCTGCCAGGAAAATGACTGTTCACAGTCATATCTCCACCTGGCACCAGGGCATCCTACCCTCTGTGTTACCTAAGGGGAGGTTGACAAGTTTTCCCCTACCATGTGCCAGGCACAGGCAGGCAACACTAAAGGAATAGAGGCTGGCTGATGAAACTTCAGCCCCATCCTACGATCTCTCTGTGGATACTCAGTGGCTCCAAGAAAGCTGCTTGAAGCATGCCCTAATAGACAGAATTGATGACCCCTATTGTGAATCAAGACCACCAGCCTGCCTATCCCTCTAGCCTTCTAGGGAAAATCTATCTGACTTAAACCATCTACTTGGGGAGCTTACTCCCCAACTTCCCAGGGTACCTCTGAACAACAAAAGGAACCAAACATTACATTGCATTACATTTCCCCACAATTTTCACACCTGTCAAGAAAAACATGTTAACACCCTGTTAACCATAAACAATCCTAAAAAAACACTAAGAAAATGGGAACTCGGATGAGCGCCAACATCCTCTTCTTCTCTTCTTTTCTTCTTCAGGAACTCCTGCAAGAGAAGAAAAAACACAAAAACACATTCTGCAATCCACACAGTGCCTAAATCTCCACCTAAACACTAAACAACCCCAAAAATATTTTTTCCATAAAAGTACAAAAGTAAAAATGGAAAGTAAACATTTATACAATATATTTGGGGATGGAAGGCTCATACAATGTTCAAAACTAGTGGCAAGATTACTGTTGCCCATAGACATTGTCCATTAAAGCATTAAAGAGTCTCTCATAGGCCAAAGCCTGATGATGAACAGTTCTTGGACAGGACTAGGCCTGTATAGCACTGCAATCCATGGGGAAAGTCTTTGATGAAAATTTGAGTTTCATGGATAGTCTTCAAATGTAGGATGTGTTGTGCAAAGTCAGTTAATATAAATAAAAAGTTGTCTTACCAACACCTTGAAGAACAAAAACAGAGGATCTCCTTACTTCTATGAACTGAGGACCTTCTCCCTTCAGACCAGATGGCATCTTCGGATACTGCTGGGCTGATGTCCTTAAGAAAACAAATGATGAAACAGAAAAATTGCTGGAATGATGTCATCTGGAAACCAAGTGATGAAACAGGAAAACTGCTAGGTGATGTCCTCTGGAAGGCCAGATGATGGAACAGGAAAACTGCTGGACTGACAAATCTGAATACATCTGAAGAATCCTGGAACACCAGAAGAACTGCATCTTTCTCCATATACTGCTGCTTCAGATGACAGACACTAGCCTACTACTGCTCGCTTCCTTAAGGCACGCTAGGCATATTCACAGGGAGTGGCACCAGTAAGGGTAGTACCACTCAGGGTGTGGGGTGAGGACTATGATCCCATCTAGGCATTCAAAGTTGATGTTGTGGAATGTCTCATTCCCTGCCACATCCACAATTTGCACAGTGTCCATAAACAGAGTCCTGGCCATTCTCCAGAATTTAAGGTGATCACTTATGACTTTGTCTCTTAGACATTAGGTTACACCAGAGTACAAATTCATGCGTGCTTCTTCCAACAACCAGGATAGCCTGTTCTGTTCGGTTTCCTCTAAGACTCGGCGAGGAAAGGTAGTAAAGGACTTCTCATAGATGGTGTCAGCCCTCCTATGTATCAGTTTCTCCTTCTTGCTACTCTTTACTAGTCTGCAACCCATGGCCCAGCTTGGTGGTGGCCAGTCCTGGTTGAGCCAGTGTCTCATACTTAAAGAACAAAAGAACTTGTGCCCTACTATCTCTGTGGACAAGTTACAAGAGCCTTCTCCAACTGTCTCTGACTCCTCTGAGGCAAGAGCAAGAGGCAACTCCCCGGAGCCCTCAACCTGAAAATACACTTCTTCATCCTCCTGTTTCTCACTCATGATCTGTGCCCAAGAGTGAGCAAACATCATCCCTCCCTCCTGAGACATTCCACTCCTCACTGGGTGCAGAGGTAGACACCTCCCAATTCAGTGTCTTGCAATTCGTCATCCCCCACTAGGCTAAGACTCGGACCCTACTTCCACGGGTCCATGGATCCTTTTGTTGCATGATCCACCTGGGACACAGGCATGGAAACCTCTCTCTGTTCCTGCCCTTGCAGTGGATCAACATCAATTTTACTTTCTCCTTCTGTAACACACTCTGAAGAATTTTCCCCAGCAGGCTTAATCAGTTGCTGTGTGCTGCTGCACGCAGGGTCCCCTACTCAAGTCTACGTGTGGAGCCAATCAAATTCTTGATGCTCTCTCTGGCACCGCTCCCCTGCTCATTCCATATTTCACAAAGCAGTCTGAGCAATGAGGTATGAGAAACACATCCCTTCCAGCCTTTAGACACACTATTCACAGTCTCACTGGATAGCTATGGATTGCTACAGCTGGAGGCAACCTTTCACTATTGAATCTCTCTCTCTATTTCTCTTAGTGCTACCACCTCCTAGGCTATCATAGCTCATGCATGATCTGGATATCGGGGAGTTCCTGAAGCCATGTTGAATTCAGTAGCTGATTCCCTCCAATGGAAATTTTCAGCTTGGTGCCAATCCTAGGAAGGCCTCTGTGGTGAAACAGGCTGGCGGTCCCACCGATCAGAGCCACAAATGCCTTGCTCACTCTCCAGTCATTCGAACAATGAGTTGAGCCTGAAATTACACAGTACTAGTTTGTTTACTACAGTTTAGAACATTCACAAGCCCCTCGATGGTTGATCCTGGTCTACCAACTCGCACACTACTCTATCTCTTCACTTGCTCTTCCTTCACAGCAATCGTTGAGCAGGAGCAAATTTAAACTTCAAACTGTAACTTTTTTTCTCAGCTGCTATTTCGGCTGTGGGGGTGATGTTTTGACCATTTCTTCCACAGTTTCTGGACAATTTCTCTATTGACTCCCCCAGTTTGCACACAAAGCACATGAAACTTTCAGGCCACATATCTGAGTCTGTTCCTTAAAGTCCATACTACTTTTGGCATTTGAAAATTGCAATTAAAAAGTTCTGTAAGCACTTTCTGATGCAGAGACTAGGACACACACTGCAATGCTTTACTGTCCATTGTCACAGATGAAAACACAGCAGCACTCTGTTCTTCACTGTTCTAGTAGGCACATAAGAAGCACATTTGGATGGCACTTTTCTGGGCAAAATCCTCTTGTTCAAAATGTCCTTTCTGTTTGGACTACACCACTACCAAACAGAAAGATGCTAAACATACTCTCAGCAAAAATCTCTGGTTCTCTCCCCAAATTAAACAACATCAGATGAGCCCACAGTTTTTAAGGTGCTCCCCCAAATTAAACATTCTCGGATGAGCCCCCAATTTTTGTAACCCCCCAGCTACTTTACACAGTTAGCTACCTCTGGTAACCTTCACTGGGCACACATTTAGAACTGGTACCATCCCTAGCGGTATATCAGGCTCATTTCTTCTAGAAGTCAAAAGGGGTGTGGTTGTACAAAAGCAAATTATTATGACCTATAAGTTATCTACAAACAACCAGGTCCGGGGGAGATAAATTTTTTGCTAGGGTTATGCTAGACCTATACTTCTGGAGTGGTACCCAGTAAATCCACACAGGAAGCAATAACATGACTATACAAACCATTGTTGGGGTTCTAGAGTGTGACTTTATTGCAAAAAGATGTTCTCTAAAGCAAGGGTGGACCCCCAAGGTTTACACGGCATGGCACAAGGAATTGGCAGAACAAGAAAAATGACTGTATCTGACATAACTCTACGTACTCCCATATTTCATAGGACATTGTACTTATTGCACTGGGATTCCCATATGGCATAGGACTTTTAAACACTCTCTCAGAAGTACTGGCTACACATGAACATTTCTTCTAGTGGCACTGGGCACAACTGAACACACATTTCCCATATGGCATAGGACTTTGACATTTCTTCCAGTGGCACTGGCCACAGCTGAGCACACACACAGCTAATTACTAGCACAACCCACTTCTGGGGGTAAACTTCTCTTCAGACATTGGCCACTATGTCCAAAGTCACCAGGTGCCCTTACTGAACCTGTAGTCCTGTACTGGTTACTCTAGATAGGCGCTGCACACCCTTCACTCTGAAATCCATACCCAGCTATTCTTTTAGAGTTACACCTTAAACATCTTGAACATACTTGGGTAACTGTATCAAGGAACTGACTCTCTCATCCTGCATTTAAGAAACACCACACATGTAGTGTGAGAACTAAAGTCCTGAACAATGTGAATTAGTCATGCATCTGGACCCCATAATTGTCAGCCAGCTTTAAACTGAGAACAATCTTGAATTTCTGAACAAACAGGTGTACCTTTTCCTTTTAGTCAGAGAAACACCAAAGCACAGAAACTTTCTTTTGGCAGCACAAAGTCAGATCTTACTCATGGCTAGAACATTACAGGCAGCTTCAAAATTGTCCTGGATCAAAAAGGGGATTTCCCCTAGGATCCATTCTCTAGCAGTCCTTTTCACCCCTTCAGGGACAAAAATCAAGAGATCCTGCTGTAGACAATGGTTTCCACCACTTCTCCTGGCAGGCTGAAGAATACCGGGACTAGGGCGAGAAAACAGTCTCTCCTCTCAGAGCCCACAGCTGAGCAGTTCTCACTCCTCAAACTGCTGACACTCACACAGACACACACACACACATGCACACACACGCACATGCACACACACACACACACACACACACACACACACACACACACACTCTGACTCTCCCAAACTCCTAAAACTCCCCAGTCACAGCCAGCTGTGGCTTATGCTGCTGCAAGAGTTTTAAATGAGCTCATCTCGCTCATCTCAGCTGAAGCCAAGTAACCAAGAGAGTGACTAGGTGAAAACACAATTTAACTAGTTATTCACCAGCTACCTTTCCCTACCTAGCATTGACACTGATGGAATTCTGTTAACCCCAGGGGACTGGGTGGTTACACTTAATAATTTTTTTGTGTTCAAAACACAGGAGCACAAAGTAACACAGCTCCTTCCCTAAAGTAATCAATAAAGACATGTTACAACATTTGTTTTACTTGCTTTTTACCATGTATGAGAATACATTACTTCCACGAGTTGCATGCACTGCATTATGGGTGTGTAAATAATATGTATTATGAAGCAGCTCTGTCATTGTCTGAGAAATACACATTTGAACAGCTGATCTTGGCAGTAAGTTAGGAAAATAAGTACTATATTTAAGCAATAAACCACAAGAGGGTGTGGGTTATGGAGGGATTTACCATGGCTGGCGTGGTTTGGCCATGAGGTGCAGCTGAGTGGTCAAATCCTCATCAGTCATAGTAAATCACCCCATAACCCACACCCTCAAGTCACTTATTATGATTATACTGTAAGAAGGAAGTGAAGGATTAAAAAAATATATTAAAAAGTAAAAAAAAAATGTTTTTTATTGATTTTCAGGTGCGGTGTCCTTCCTCAATGTTAAATAGTCCTGTGTTGATAGGGCTGTCCAGCTGCTAATCCAGCCTCCCCCTTCCCCACACAGTACCAACGTCAATTACAGAGGATGGCTGTCGCCTGTGAGGTAGACCTCACAGTTTGGGAGTACAACAGGGGACAAGTATTGAGGCATAGGTGGCATCTTTGATGTCCTTTGTTTGTTTTGTGTAGTACTCTGCCAGAGCTCATGTAAATACAGTCAACTGGGGGACTTCTGCTGTGAGATGGGAAGTTCATGTTCAATGAATTGCCCTGAGCACTATGTAGCGGCAGCGCCATGACAGGAGCAGGAGCCACCGATCCCCAGGTCCCACTAGTAGCAGCCATGTGAGGCAGGTAGCAGTTTTAATTTTTTTTTTTTCTGGTTGTTAAAGGACAGTGCTTTGTCTCTCGGTGGCACAGTCACTGTGGCTTCAACATTAAAGGCTACTGAGCATGTCTCCATTGTACTGTTGGTGTGTTTGTCACTTGTTCTTTTCTGAATGTTGGAATGATTTTGGGGTGGGGTTTTAAAGCGACTGACTGGCATCTTTGCCATGGGTATATCGTAGGATTTACCACGGCAGAAAGATGCCAGCCAGCTAATCAAAATGCAGCATTTGGCAGTTTGGATTTCTGCCATGGTATAATAGTAAATGTAAAGCTAATATGTACAGAATTACTTAAAGTTTCTGTAAAGTAAAAGAGCATTGTAGATACATTACTGCTAATGATCGCATCTTAACTATGTGAAACACAACATGTAGAAAATACAATTAAACACTGGCAAGCTTACTGTGGACTGCACAATTTTATGGAAATTTGTCCTATTTTGAATCAGCATCAAAACATCTGTGCAACACGTTTCCTTACATGGTCAGTTGCTTCCTAGAGTATATGAGTAGACTGTTGTTTATTTGTATTGTAATGACATACTGTACATACTTTGATACTTCTTTTTAGTGTTCAACACACAGGACAGCATAGTAACACAGCTCCTTTCCTATAGTAATCAATACAACATGTTAGAACATCTGTTTTTCTTACTTATCACCATACATGAGAATACATTACTTCCATGAGTTGCCAGCACTTCATTATGGGTATGTAAATGGCCTTGCCGGTAGAGAGTTTCTGACTGAGGGATTCAATTGTATTCTTTTTAACTAGCAGTTGGCAAAATACAAGGTAAATAAAAAAAAACATTGTACAAGCCTTACTGCTAATGATCACATGTAAATATAGAATTACTTGCTGAAAATCTTTCCATTTCTACTCATGATATTACAGTTATCAGCAACATTTTCTGTGTTACCACTATATTGCATCTGTAGGTAGGGATATGATTTTTGGGGGATAATCACATCACTTGCATTGAGGGAAGAGGCGCAGGTCATCCAAGTGTGGATTAAAAACGGAATATAATAACTGGCTTCCCCTTTTTCCCATAGGGAAACCATGGCATAATTTGCCATTATAAAGGACTGTTTATAACGGCAAACACGCGCATGGTTTCCCTCACTCTGCGCATGCGCACGACACAGATCAACCATTCCTGACTGCTCACCGCTTCTGACTCGCCCAAAACAGCACTGCCAGAAGAACTCGGTGGTAAGTTATTTTTTTAAGCCTTTTCAATGTCAGAAACTTCAGAACCATGGGGGAAAAAAAATATTAAAAAAAAACGGCTGATTCAAATGTGGGCACTGAAGTAAAACTAAGCCAAACCATGGCCACACTAGAACCTCTTTATTTTATGTAATTGCTGAGGCAAAAAAGGGAAACCCAGCAATTACATAAAATAAAATATGGGGTAGTGTGTTTAGACTTGAAGTTTATACACACCCTCAGGGTTAGATGCTAACATAAACCCCTCAAGCTCAGGGTTTATGAGCATCTAACCCCTTGGGTGTGTGTGTAAACTTCTCATTACACACACCACCCCATGATATATTCTATATTTACTCCATGGTCACCTGATGCTGTTTGACCCTCTGTCCTTCATGCAATCCATGTTATAATATAAAATAATGTATAGATAAGTACATAACAGTTCAACTGGGAGCGGATTTAAAAATTCATCTATCTTTCACTGAAACAAACTGCTAATCAGTCAATAAAAGCTTGCTGGAACAAATACATTTTTAAACATTTTTTGAAGGCCTCTACCAAGGGAGAGCCTCCCTCACATAAATAGGAAGAGAGCTCCACAGGGTAGGTGCAGCCCTGAGAATTTCTTGTCCCCTGAATGCTGCAACCTAGCCCTGGGATCTCCAAGGAGGCCTGCCCCAACAGAACAGAGTGCCCGGGGTGGATGGTAGGGGACAAGGAGATCTTGCAGATAGATAGGTCCCCTTTCATGCAGGGTCTTGTAGGTCAAAAGCTCTACCTTGAAGACAATCCTCTATCTGACCGGCAGCCAGTGCAGTCCATGGAGGATCAGGGTGATATGTTCACACCTTCTTACCCCAGTCAACAACCTTGCCTCTGCATTCTGCACCAGCTGCAGCCTGTGGAGGTTGCATCCAGATAGCCCTAGGTACAGGGCATTGCAATAGTCCAATTTGGAAGTGATGAAAGCATGCACCAGCATGGTCAGGTCCTCAGACAGGATCAGGGCTCAGATTTGGGTGATATTCCTGAGATGGTAAAATACAATCTTGACCACAGCCGACACCTGAACATCAAGTGTCAGGTCATCATCCAGGATCACACCCAAATCCTTCACCTGTCTAGATGGGGCAAGGGGAACACCCCTGACACTAGGCCAGGGGGTGACCTCACACCCCCCTTCCTGACCACCTGAATCCACGACCAGTATCCCTTTCTTGAATGGTACTTCATCAAAACATCCAGATCCAAATATGATTTTCTCAGCAGGGGCCTTACCAGTGCCCACTTAAGTGCTGCAGGAACCAGTTCCTCCTGCAGAGAACACTGGATGGTTTCAGCAAACAGAAAACCCCGCTGGACAACACAGCTCACTAGGAGTCATGTTGGGCCCTGGTCCAGATTACAGCAAGTCAGCTGTAGCATCAAGACCAAACAGCAGATCTTTTCCATCATTACTGGCTGAAATTCACCCCAAGAACATCTACTGAGTTTCTGGCCCAGATGCAGACCACTGTTGGGAATATATGGCCCTTTTGAAGTAATGCCAGCCCCAATGGAGCACATCCTACCTGAGAAGAATCAAACGAATGCCTCACATTTCATGTGTGTAATTTCTCTTACAGGCTCAAGAAAGGCTGGGTGAAGCAGCCTGTCTACAGTCTGAAAGATCAGAGCTGGTTGGTTCTGCCCAGTGGCAATCTCCCTGGATAGAAAATCTGCCTTTTTCAAAGAGATTGCCTTCTGATATTTCTCATAAAGGAAAAGCAGGACTATTTTGTCCTCTACAGCCTTAGACTTCCTCCAACAATGCTCCTGCCTCTGTCCCCTGGATTTAAGAACCCTCAGCTCACCATCAAACTACGGCGAACCGAGGCGTGATACTGGGGGCATACATGGACTGATGCTATAAGGTCAAGGGCTCCAGCTATGACCCTGTTATAGGCTAGAATCATGGTCTCCACACCCTCAACACATGCTGCGAACATTTCTGAGGTGTTCAGCACTGACATCAGTCCATCATGTCCAAAATCTCTCATAGGTCTGTACTGGACCATCTCCACGGGGAATGGACTGAAAGGAAGGGCCCTGAAACAGTACCTGATGACACAATGATTGAACCAGCTGAAAAGTTCAGTCTCTAGCCTATCCACCTTGAGCCCCATGATGAATATCTGATCCAGTGCATGGCCATGAAGATGGGTCATGAGGTAACAACCTGTGCTTGGCTAATAGTATCCATGGTCTGGAGGAAATTTCTACCAAACAAGGAGCCCTCTTCATCAACTGAGGAATTGAACTCACCTAGAATAAGCCATCTAGGTGACTCCAGCACCAGGTCAGAAATGAGGGATGAGATTTCCTGCAGAAACTCCCCCTCACAACCTAGAAGCAAGTACATGAGGAGGATTCTGCAACCTGCAGCCAGACCACCATGCATGGCCAAACACTCAAAGGACTCAGCATCAAACACTGGGTGTGAAAACAGTTTCAGTTCAGTTCTGAAACAGATGGCCACCCACCTCCCCTGTGATCTCTCATTAGGCAGTGAACCACTGAGAGGCTTGCCATGACTGATGCCTCCAAAACTGGACCCACATCATCTCTCAGCCAGGTCTTGGTAATACATGCCAGACTGACAGAGGAACTAAAATAGCTCCCATAATTGTGGTCTTATTCTTCATTGTTTTGGCACTGCACAGCACTGCCTGAAGTGGACAGAATGCAACAGCAGGTCCATCGCCTGCCTGCCCACTCAGTCCGGCAGGAACCCTAGGAGCAGGAACCAGACAGGAGGGGCCACTCTGAGGGCCTTTTCTGACCCCAGAGTGCCTCCTTGTCTGAACAACCCCAGTAGGCACCACTTGTTTCATATCCCCCCACTATCAATCTTCCTTCTGCCCCTTGGAGCAATACTCTCTTCCCTGCAATGGCAGTAGAGTTCTGCCCATAGCAGGCAGAGGTTGAAGGTTCAGAGCACTCTGAGATGTGCAGGGGAGTACTGTAAGGGACCACTATAGCACATCCAGTAATCTTACTAATAACCCTCCACCACAATGCCTTCCCACCCCACAACTATCCACCTAAAACACTACCACCAAAACCAAAACCCTACCTCCCTCTGCAGTCCTATGGATATCACTCAGTCAAATTCTAAGGGGGAAAGAATAACACTTAATAATCAGGGGAATCCTCAAAGTCCTTTCCCTTCTGAAATGCAGTGTGGGGTGACCTGGTCATCCTGAGCTGCGAACTAGTGAGCTGGGTAAAATGTCCCATAACAGATCCAACAATCAGACACCAGAAATACCCAGTCCAAACAATAAGGCCAAATAAATCCAAGGAGGCAGGTCAGACAATAATGGGACCAGAACACAAAGTAAAATGCCAGAGACTTACAAACATTGCAGCCTAATGCCCCCAGATACTCTTACTATCTAGGGAGCAACAGTAAGATGTCCAACATGAGCCCAAAAACAGTCTTAGTAGTAATAACCGCTGCCACAGGCTTCCGCCCTGAAAGAGCGGAAACTGTGAAAACAGCAGCTGTAATACTAGCTCAGAAACTGTACAAAATGTTTATTCATGAACCCCAGTCCTGCTGATAGAATGGAAGTCCAACTTGTGACTTTAGCTCTGGACTCTGAGTTTTAAACTCCAGGATCATGATCCATATGAAAATTGCTTGACTCCACAAACTACACTATCTGCTCCTGTGCTTTGCCAAGCAGTCTCCACCAAACTGAAACTGCTGCTCCAGGCATCTCTGCCATCTTCCACCTGGTGGGTTGCAGAGATGGAGTAACTCCATCTCCTGGAGAGCAGAAGTAGAATATGCAACAGGGTGTCTCTCCAGTGATATAATGAATGCTGGAGACAGTAATGATGACACCTGCTGTCTAAGCTGAGGAGCCGTGCCCCACACTAAAACCTGACTAAAAATAAAAAAATCTGGCTCCTCACCTACCTCACTGTTCACCCTAACTGGCACTAAAAGTCCTACACCTGTCCACTAGCTAATTATATGAGGTCAGAAAACAGAGAGCAACAAACAGGTGAAGCAATTAACAATCCATATAATAGGTAAAATAACAGAAAATTTAAAACAAATGTATAGTAAGTCCATACAAATATAGATGTATGGGTTCCCCCCTGGAAGCATTGTATAATGTTCTAGCAATACTGCCATAAAATTTAGCAGACCCTCCCCCCATTCAGACAGCCACCCAACATGGCACCATCTTGTTGAGCATCCAAAAAAGAGCAACAGAAATGGGGCATGGACTGCACCAAATGTCCGATAGAGAGAGACTGTGGAATCCAAACATATACATTCTGGAAGGGAGGGGGGAGGGGGGATATGATAGATACCTTTAAATACCTCATGGGGGTAAATAAGGTATAGAAAGAGAGCATTTTTCAGAAAAGGAAATGTACAAGAACTAGGGAGCATGCAATGATGCTGGAGGGGGGAGTTTAGGAGGGATGAGAGCAAGTATTTATTCACTGTGAGAGTGGTGGATACCCAAATCAATCTTCGAGCGGGGTGGTGGGGGGGTGAAAACATTAGTGGTCTTCCAGCGGGCATTGGATAAGTATAAAGGAAAACTGTTATCAAAGTGGGGGGGGGTCGGAGATCAGGTAGGGTATATGGTGGGAGAATAGGCAGGGAAAAGAGGGGCAGGCTAGCTGGGCCAAGCATTCCTTATCTGCCGAACAATTCTGTTTCTGTTTCAGAGATAAAGGCACCAGGATTAATTCTAGAGGAAGTATCTGAAATGGAGAAACATTAGGTGGGTCTAAGGGGCCCAATACAATGCATGGGAGAATGATCACTGACTGAGACAGGAACTGTGCCAGCACAGATTATACTGTCCCATGTGTTAGACAGAAACCAGTCTACCAGTGAGTGTTGAGGCTCACAGCAGAAATCCAGATGAGACAATTAGTTGAATCAATTTAAAGCAGCGGTGCATGATACAGTAAAAATTTTGACTATACTTTTTATTTAATTTTTCGTTGCACCTTTATTTATTTAGTTTTTGTTGATCACGTAAGTGCACTTGACAAATTCTGCCTGTTTTCAGGCATACCCAGGTGAGGGGAATACAAATGAATGCCAACTGACCTTGAACCAGATTAAGCTGTTTGTGGTATTTTTAGTAAATGGGGGGAAATTTGGCCAGGACATCAGGGAAATTCCCTTATTCTTTTCTGTTGCAAGCTTATTACATACCCCCCTGAACCAGCTAAATGGCGCAATGCTGTTCAGATTAAGTACAAGGGAGGACTGGAAATCTATCCTGACAGCACCTATATTGGCAGGATATTATTAAAAGAGAGTCTGGGATTCTCTGCTAGTGAAATTTACACACTAATTCACAATTCATGGGATCCCAATTTTGATGCTAGCTTTAAAATACTGGCAGGCTTGGAGCTTTTTTGGCAGCACTATCGGGGTGAGACAAACACCTGAATGGTCAGCATTCACTGTAATCCCACTCACTAAACCAGCTTTTTGCACAGTCACAGTATTATTAAAAAATGAGGAGGTGGGAGCGTGGCTAACCATCATTCAAGATGGAGGCGTAATTTGCGGGCGCTGAAAAACCTAGAGCTAAGTACCTGACTTTACCTCTCTTGTCCTGATCCCTACCAAACTTTTCTTCCATTATTGGCAATTGGAAGTCTCGCTCTACATATAGTTAAAAACTGGGAGACCTCCACGGCTGGATCGTAAAGTTATCTCCTTCGGTGCTCTGGCTGGATCGGGCACTCAAGGCATCATGGTGCAGTCCGTTAAAGGGGATGAAGAACCCTCCATCAGGGAAATGTTTTTGTCGATTATTACTAGTATCGACGCTCTAACACTGGCAGAAAATACTTCAGCGAACTAGATCCATCTATTAGATGTCAGAATTGACAGGACAGAGCAGAAGGTGTCGAATCGAGAGGATATCCTACAGGGTCACTGTGCCACAATGCGAAGTCAGGCAGCACAAATTAGGCATCTCCAAGAAAAAATTGACAATCTAGAGAATAGAAGCTGCCGTAATAACATACAGCTTCTTGGGTTCCCTGAGGGCTCTGAAGGAGGGAAAGCTCTCTCATTTCTCCAACAAGTGCTGCCTGAAATCCTTACACTTCCACCGTCCACTAGAATCACAATTGAGCGTGCTCATTGATCTCTGCAGCTCAAACCTGTGCTGGGGGACAGACCAAGGCCTATCATGGCACGCATTCTAAACTTTGCCGAAAAGGAAGCTATCCAGGCCAGGGCTAGGGCTACGGAACTGGGGCAGCTGTGGTGGAGAGAACACCAGATTATGATTTTCCAAGACTACTCCACTGAACTGGCAAATAAAAGGAAGGTTTTCACGAAGACCCGTAGGAAACTACATGGACTACAGATCCCTTTCACCATACGCTATCCTGCTTCCATAAGGATTAAAGTTAATGGCGCTTCCCAGCAATTCAACACCCTGGAAGCCGCTATGGTGTTTATTGATAAAACTTGGCCATCAGACAACTGACCCACACACCAGCTACACTCTGAAATAACCCGAGATAACCAGTCCTCTGTGAAAGATGATCCCCCTTCAGCAGCTAGACCAAATGAACAGGACTCCTGCAACTCCAAGATCCAGAAGAGACCCCTGAAATCATCACATGCTAAGCGGGATCACTCACAGGACCGTGATCGGGCTTCCGAAGAAATTCTGTACACGAGCCCATACTTTGCCAAGAATAGGTACTCCCCTCTCCAAGATCACCCTGACACTAATTCTTGAGAAAAGATGGAATCTACTCCTGACCCCTCACCAGCAGCACTGGCTGAAGATATCAGTTCCTGGGGCTCAACGTCAGAGAATGCCCTATCCTTACAGGGCCCGGACTGGCACACCATGGCTCCGGGTTCTCCTACAGGCTGCAATCTCGCATCTACTGCTCTGGAGCTGCTGACACCTCCTCAAGACATTCACCAAAGATGATTGGATGCTGAGTATCAGATAAGTTAACCAGGCTGTGCCTTGGGGAACAATGTGGTTGTAAGAAGGGGTAATGGGAAGAGAATCGCAAGAATGGGGGATGCAATTTGTAGTGACAATGCTCTTTGTCCTTTTGATGGGCAGATTGGTAAATGGACCCCCCCCATAGGCACTTCATCTGGAGATCTACAAAATGTTGGGCTATCCTGTTAATAATGTTGAGTTGGTTGTTAGATGGGTGGAAGTTACCTTCTTCAAGACGGCAGACACTTTCTGCCGGAGGCCTCCCATGAAGAAGTCGATAGGCTCCCTCTTACGGGAGAATGCCTCCACCCAGGGTAAACGGATGCTCCTTGTTGCGAGACCTAGGTTAGGTTTGCCCCCAGTTAGCATCCCAGACTTCCCATTGTTCTCTGGGTTAACTTAGAGGGATAGATGGTCAGAAAAGCTCGTTTTGCTCTAGGCAGGGGTGCATTTTGTTTTGTTTGAATTGAATTGTTGTGTTGCTTGTTTTGTGTGTGAGTGTGGTAGTACATAACAAGCTTCACATATTTCATCTGGTAATTAACTTCCCTTCTTCTACTCACGCTCCACAGAAGAGATTGGACATACCATTTGTTGGAAACCCAACTGGTTAAGTCCTTTCTCATTCCTCAAACTGGTATTTTATTTAATAGGTTACGTTAATTGATACTTCTGGATTAGAAGCTACAGGAAAGTAGTTTGATCTATAAAGTGTAATTGTTTAATGCCAAGAGATTACAGGGCTGTGTGATCCCATATAATAGAGTTCATAACTGCCTGTAAAGCCAGTGTCAGTGGCCAGTGGCTATCAATATAACCTCCAACGCAGTGAGGGAAAATAACTCACTGTTGTAGTTTTGCTTAGTGGCATCATTTTTTCCAGTTAACTATCTTATAAGCAAGGCATAATGTCAGAGATTGCGCTCACACTTGGAATGTCCGAGGCCTAAATTCACCACTGAAGCGCAAAAAGGTATTGACGCACCTGAGGCGCATTCACTCCAATATAGCACTCCTGCAGGAGACTAAATTGACAGGGGAAGACTATAAATATACGCTAAAGGATTGGGTAGGACAGCAGGTCCACTCCAATGCCCCCTCCAGAAAATGTAGGGTAATCATCCTCCTGCACAAATCCCTTCCATGGACCCTGACTAAGACAACTTCAGACTCAGAGGGCAGATGGGTGATAGCGAATTATGAGACCCCATCAGGTACGGTCACTCTTTGTAATATATAGGCCCCCAATGAAGACACCCCAAGTTTTTTCCATACTCTTGCAGAAGTGATTTTGCAGTTTCACCCCCCCAGAAAGCCCTCTTCTCATGGGAGGTGATTTTAACCTGACATTAATCCCATCGGTAGATAGGAATGATGGGGGCAAGGAATCTCACCTCAGAAGTGGGAAGGCACTAAATCAAATGATTCTGGATCAGGGTCTCACAGATATTTGGAGGATTCTCCATCTCAGAGAGAGGGATTACACCTTCCACTCGATCCTAAATGCCTCATATAGTAGGCTAGACTTCTGGTTAGGTTCCCCCCACCTAAGCATCCAAAACTTTAGATGTTAAAATTCTCCCCTGTATTATTTCTGACCATGCTCCGGTCCAACTCCTTGTTCTCTGGGACCCGGTAGCCCCTTCAACCCGAAACTGGAAACTAGACCCCCTCCCTTATGCGAGACCCAGATTTTATCCCCTGGGCTTGAACCAAGGCCTCTGTATTTATTGCACAGAATCCTGTTACGGACACCTCACCGGGTAATACTTGGGAGGCCTTTAAGGCTACAATGCAAGTGAATATCATGGGGTTTGCAACAGCCAAACGTAAAGACTGAGAACACCAGCTACATAAGCTTGAGCAGGAGTTGGCAGTAGCTGAAGCCTCCTTGAAGGCCCTGCCTCACCCCTCTACCCATTCTAACGCAGGTAGGACCATTCTGGGACTCTGCTTTGAAATTAATCAGCTGCTGAACAGGAAGGTCGAAGTCACCATCCTTCGCCTTCGACACACATTCTGGGAGGAAGGAGATAAGGGAGGCAAAGTTCTCGCTTATCAACTCCATAAGCAACAGGCCAGTAGATACATAAATGGGCTGAAAGACAAGAAAGGGGTATTGGGTAGCACCCCAGAGACCATTAATTCAATTATGGCATCCTTTTATAGATCCCTTTACACCTTGTCACATAAGGGTACGGACCCGGATACACGACCCTTTCTAGACTCCCTTCAGCTACCCTCCCTTACAGTGCAGGAGTCTCAACTCCATGAGCTCCCCATTTCCCAGGTTGAGGTGTGTTCAGCTATCCAAACTATGAAGCTGGAGAAATCTCCTGGAGCAGATGGCTACACTGCTGATTTTTATCAAGCACTAGCCCCTATTATCTCTCCCCTTCTAACTGAGGAATTTAGGGAGATAGAACATAAAGGTGTATTCCCTCCCTCAATGAGAGAGGCAACCATTGTTCTTATCCCCAAAAAAGTAAGTACACCACTAATCCAGGGAATTATTGCCCAATCTCCCTCATTAACCTTGACAGTAAGTTATATGCCAAACTCCTGGTGACTAGGCTGTCCCCCCCCCTCATATCATACACCCCTCAGAAGCAGGTTTTATTCCTGGTAGGCATAGTTTGGATCATTTGAGAACCCTTCTAAATCTCATATACTCCGCTAGATACCTTTCCTCTCCAGCCACTGCTCTTGCAGTGGATTTTGAAAAGGCATTTGATTCTGTAGAATGGGACTATTTATATCTAGTCCTCGCATACTTCAGAATAGGTGAAATATTCTTATCAAGGATACAAGCCATTTACAATCTACCCACAGCCAGAGTTAACACAAATTCAATACTGTCCCCACCCTTTACATTAGAGTGTGAGACATGACAGGGCTGTCCTCTATCCCCCCTTCTGTGTGTCCTAGTCATTGAGCCCCAGCCTGTGCCATTCATAGCCACCCTGAAATAATTGGTCTTACGGCAGGTAATACATCATACACAACTCTTATGTACGTGGACGACCTTCTGCTCCCTTTAGCTGATGCCCACCGGTCTATACCTCCTTTACTGTCTCTCCTAGAGTCCTTTCATACATATTCTGATCTCAAACTGAATCAGACCAAGACCGAGCTAATGCCCCTGAATAACTACTGTACCCAACAGAAGACAGAGAGGTCTAACCTTCTTTGGGCCTCAAAAGGGATTACCTACCTGGGGATAATACTGTCTCCCTCCCTTGATACAATCTGGCAAATTAATATCCACCCCCTTCTTTCCTCCATCAAAATAGAATTTGATAGATGGAAGCTCCTTAGACTTACTCTGGCAGGCAAAATTGCTGCCATCAACATGGTCATGGCTCCAAAACTCTTTTACTTACTTATGCATATCCCCATTCGCCTTCCCAAAAACTGATACTTGGCCATCGATAAATTAATAGGACACTTTCTATGGGAAGGCACCAAACCTAGATACAGTCGAGCCAAACTTTGATCCCACTGGAAACACGGAGTATGGAACCTCCCTTGGTTAGAGGGTTACCATCAGGCCTTTCTCTTGGCCCAGATGGTCAAATGGATGGCCCCTCACTTACCCACTTCTCCTCAGTGGCTCCAAATAGAGTTAGACATCTTGGGAACTTTCCTCCCCTCCTCACTGTTATTCGCAGGCACCCATAATAAATCCAGACCTCCCAACAGTTTAAATCCAACCCTTACCTCCCCTATGATAGAGGCCTTGAGAGCCAGTTGGTATGTCATTCATCGGAGACTGAAGATGGACCCTGTCTTAATCATCCACGCTCCCCTTTGGCAGAACCCCACCATCACGATTGGGGGCTATAGCATTTGGTGGAAACATTGGGCCAAGAAGGGGATCTCCACCTTTGGAGATGTAGTGGACCCCATGTACAACACAACATACCCATTTCATTATTTCCAGCAGAAGTGGGATATCCCTCAGACCGAGTTTTGGAGATACCTACAGCTTAGAGAAACCCTAAGACCTATTCTGAACCCCTCCCCCCACTGCAAACACAATGCAACCCTTCTGTTTTACAATCTTGGATTAAAAACCAAAAAGGTCTGGCAGGATGTATCTATACTATCCTCAGGGACTCTTTACCCTCTCAGTCTGAAGATGCTAAACATAAGTGGGAAAAAATGTTACACCTCACAATCACCTCCGACACCTGGGACCGGGCATGGATGGATACACACAAATGGTTGAGAGATGCTAGATCACATCTAATACAAAACAAAATATCCTACTTGTGGTATAAAACCCCTGTGAATCTCTACAAAGCTAAGCTCCTGGACTCTGATAAGTGTTGGAGATGTCAAGCTCAGGCAGGAGATTTGATGCACATACTGTGGTCTTGCCCATTAATTCAGCCTTTATGGCAGTCAATATGAGATGTGACTTCCAAAGTACTAAAGCTCCCAAGTCCCTCTCTGCCTCTTTTTTATCTCCTGGGTATTACCATCTTCCTAAGCTCTCTTACCTGGAATACAAATGGCTCGCCCTTCTGGCAATGCAAACCAAGAGAGCCCTGCTTTGTAAATGGAGATTTTCCATGGTCCCTACATTGCTGGAAGTGCTGGCTTCTCTTTTAGCAGTGGCTAAATTGGACAGAATCTCACATCTTCAAAAATACCAACTCTCTAAATTTAGACTCTGTTGGGCCCCCTACTTAAGTTATGTTCACTCTCAGACAGGTATAGGATGATTACCCCTCTTAACCTGACAGACACAGCTGGGCCAATATCTTACTAACCAAGTGTAAGGATGGCTGGAAAACTGAGGTACCTAGTCCCCTTAATTATCTCCCCTCAACTTTAGTAAGATCTTCCACCTATCCCCTATAGATGTACAAAAGTCAAGCCCTTCGAAGGCCTTACATTATGCAATTACCGGCTCTACTTTGTTGTATTGCATTATAGTTGTTACTTGTGTTATGAACCTGAACCTTTGGGATTGCTTGTGTTCCTCTGTTCTGCCTCTAGATAGCGGCCAGAGATTGCAGAACATATACACACTCCTAGTTTGACTCCTCTCATGTTGCCATCAACATGATTAGAGCGACTTGTACAGATACAGAAGAAATGACTCGTGTGCCTATGTCCAGCAAACCCTGTCTTGAAGCTCAACCCTCTGATGAGTACATTTATATATTAATGATTGCATACTGTTATAAACAATGATGGCACACTGCTAGAAACTGGAATGTTTTAGGTCTTTCTTATTCCTCCTGACCATCCCATACTAATAGTCCTCCCTCTTACCCTTATCCTTCGCTGACTAACTACAGACAGGTGGAACACAAGCTGTATTTCCTTCCTAATGGGTAGGCTAGAATGGATATGGATCCTACCTGAAATTTCCTATATATGGATATGTATATAACCTGTTGATCCTTTTCCCTTTCCCTTACCTCCCTCTGTAGTGATTTAGTTCCCTCTTCCTCCCCCTTTCCTACCCTTTCCTCATAAGATAGGTAATGTTTAATGTTTTATGTATATGTACTCTGCTTTACTGTCATAGGCCTCGGCCTTGTGGATGTAAGTTTGTGTACTTTTCTTGTTAAAAATTAATAAAAATTAATGGCACAAAAAATGAGGAGGTGGCAATATCAGATATATTATTTTGGTTAAGATCCAAGTGTACGGTTTAGGCCTTCCCCATCCCATTATGGACTCAGAGGAAGTATTGACTGGGGGAATGGTGAATTAGGGTATACTTACCACAGGCCAATGGCACTATACAACATTTACCTAGTTGTTTCTACTTTAGGAGAGATCAGGGATTTATTTTCTATGCAGGATAGCCCAAATCATGTTTCAGAAGTGGGGCCTATGTGCATTTAAGCAGCACTTGTGATTGAATGAAATGCATTTGTGTGGGGGGATAGGGCATGCTTCCATTAATTGCCCTACACAGTTGTGTGTAATCTCTGTGAGGAGGCAATTCATAATTTCAAAAACTGTCTCTGGGCCTCACACAACAATGCTGAAGAGGAGACGCCTATGAATGAGGAACATAACAGTACCTTGGTTAGAAGTTATGAGAATTCTGAAGTGACAGACTCTGGCAGCAGGCAGAGGAGACAGCAGCAAACACCACACTCTACTAGCAAGCATCTTGCTCCCCCACAATATCAGCCTGCAGCAACACAAACTAAAAAAATCCTTACACCACCAGTTTTGGACACAGAAGCTATGGCTTCCTCACAGGGAGACACCCTGATAGAAATGGAAGACCTACAGTCTGACACAACCAAGGCCTGTCACTATGGATGACAGGAGTGACACAGTGCAAGTGGTGGCTTCTACATCTAGTTATGTACCCCCAAGTATGCTGATTCAAATTGTCTTTTGCAAGGTATATCTTCTGTTACTGCTTTATTTTTCTCTGGAGCAAAGTGTTTCTTACAGGGTATATCTTCTCTGAAATTATTACAGGTGGTGCTTTACAGGTTTTACAGTTTTATCTAACATTAGGATAAGCTTTCAGGGTTACTGCATTTGTTGTTGACTGATTGTTCTGCTCTTACCTCCTTGTTCTTTCATCCGTGGTTCTTCTTTTTAGGCAGGGGAGGCCCCAGCCCCACCCCATCTACACCCCAGCTACCTCCTTTTATAGGGTACCACAGTTGTGACATTTCCTGTGGCAGAGCAGGAGAGGCGGATCCGTGGGGCCTCCACAATGTGATCTCATTTACAGGGGCACTAGTAATTTAACTTGTTATAACAAGTTAAACAAAGCACAATTAAACCATTACTTGCATTTTTTTCCTTTTTTTTCCTTCTAATTACTCTGACTAGGTTACAAACCCAGCAACTTATTTGGAATGGATTTCATTAACTGCAGGTACTGTGGAACAATTTTCAGAAGGACAGTCTTACAGGATTTAGGACACTGTCCTACATGCTGGGCCTTTGGAGATCTTAGGTCTCAGCTCTGGGCAGCATGGGCAGAGATTGCGCGCCTCAAATTTCATATTGAAGAGAAATACATTATAAGAACCACCGCCATTTCCCCAGCATCCAACAGAAAAACCTCGACCGGAGAGGTAGTTGGTCCAGGAGGTTGGCAGGTGGTTAGAGGAACAAATCAGGTGCCCATCACTCTCTACTCTTCAACACATTACCTCCAAAACCATATAAACACTACAAACAGGTATCTGCCTCTATCTCTGAAATCAAATAAAGAGGCAGAAGACACTGCAGAGCAGGACACTGCAGCACAGGAGCTAGCACAACAATACTCACCCAAATCAGGAACCAAAACTAAACAAGCACAAAGGAAATCCAAAAACTTCTGATCATAGGAGACTCCATGATTCGGGAGTTGATACCCATCTCCAGCCAGGGTGATGGTCAGATGTCTCCAGGTACATCAGCATGGAGACACTGACGCATTACAAAATTGTTCCAAAGCAGGAGAAAACATTGATGTCCTAGTACACATAGGGACTAATGATCTGCAGCCGGTCAGTTGTGGAGACCAAGGAACACCTGACTAAGCTGGGTGACAAACTATCTTCTATTTGTCTGGCATCTCCTTCTCTGAGATCCTGCCAGTCTGGGAGAAGGGAGCAGATGGACGGAAGGTCAGAGAAGGGAGATAGGGAGCTAAACACGTGGCTCAAGGACTGGTGCCAGGAAAAGGACACAGATTTGTAGGAACTGGCAACAGTTCTGGGAGCGAAATTCTTTAAATTTGATGGACTGCATCTGACTAAAGGAGTCAGTGCATTAGGGCAGAAGTTTGACGTCTTTGCAGAATATTTAAACTAGCAAATGGGGAGAGGTGCAACACCCCATATGTCGAATGGGAAGAACACCCCTCCCCCCTCAGCTAGTGGTCAAACAGGAATTCAGCGTGTTTGCCGTTCATTTGCATCACCAGGTAAGAAAAAGGTTTGTCTCCCCATACGATGCACAGGGGTAATGCCAAACTTCACCCAACAACTAACACACCAAAATCTGGCCAATGGAAAATCATGTACACAAATGCTCACAGCCTGGGAAATAAGATCTCAGACCTGCAGGCAATGAGGTCAGAGGCTAAACTGGACATAGTAGCAATTAGTGAGATGTGGTTTACCAGTAACCACATAGGAGACTTCAGTACCTGGCTATGTATTTCAGAAGAGACGAGGTGCAAGAGGGGGAGGAGTGGCCCTGTATGTTAATGAAAATATCAAAGCTACAGAAATTCAGAATACACATAAGGAGCCAGAAGAACTGTGGGTCACCCTGGAAACAGGAAATGGGACAGCCATAAGAACTGGGGTTGTCTACAGGCCCCAGACCAGAGGGAGGACATAGACACATTACTGTTAGAAGATATACAAAACATGACAGCTAAAGGAGGTTCTGATAATGGGAGACTTCAACATGCCAGATACAGATTGGTCAATACCAGCAGGAACATCTGCCAGAACTAGACTCATAGTGGATTCCCTGCAGAGGGGCCTCAAACAACTGGTACAGCAACCCACAAGAGACAGGGCTATCCTAGATCTAGTACTGACTAACAAAGAAGGGATCACAGATCTCCAGGTAGAAGGTCACCTGGGGCCAGTGACCATCACATGGTATGGTTCAATTTGGCTACTACATCTAAATCATCCCATTCAAGGCAAAAATATGGGACTTCAGAGGAGCTGACTTTGATAAGATGGCCAACAGAGTTAAGCTAGCCTGCAAAAAAAACACAGGTGAGGAGGTACAGGCAAAGTGGGCAAGCATTAAGGATACAATATTTGAAGCAACATCCCATTGTGTTAGACAGAAAAGGAAGTGCAAAAGAAGAAGGAAACCACTTTGGTTCTCAAATACAGTAGCAGAAAAGGTCAGAGCCAAAAGGCTGGCCTTCAGGAAATATAAGGGAACACAGCGGGATGAAGATAGGGAGGCATACCAAACTGCCCTAAGGGAAGCAGGTAAGGCAGTAAGGCAGGCAAAGTCCCAAACTGAGGAAACACTAGCATGAACAGTAAAAGAAGGTGACAAGACTTTCTATAGATATTAGTGAAAGAAGAAAGTCCAGAGGGGTATTGCTAAGCTTAATGGAGAAAAGGGAGCATGTGAGGAGGAGGACCCTGTAAAGGCATCTATCCTAAATAGATACTTTTGCTCAGTATTTACTGAAGAGAAGGTAGGGCAGGGCCACAGCTCAGCATCATGGACACAGGGGAGGAGGTGAGCACTACTCCCTTCACAAAAGAAAGGGTCCTACAAGAGCTTGCTAAGCTCAGGGTGGATAAGGCAATGGGACCTGATGGCATACATCCCAGGGTACTTAAGGAGCTAAAGGAGGAACTAGCAGAGCCATTAGCAGAATTGTTTAGTGAGTCTCTGAGCACAGGAGAGGTCCCAGAAGACTGGAGAAGGGCTCATGTGATCCCGCTCCACAAGAGTGGTAGCAGGGAGGAGGCGGGGAACTACAGACCAGTCAGTCTTACCTCAGTAGTGGGCAAGATTATGGAGGCACTCCTTAAGGAAAGGATAGTGCAACACCTGGAATCCATAGGGGCACAGGATCCAAGACAGCATGGGTTACAAAGGAAGGTCCTGTCAAACTAATCTCATAGATTTCTTTGACTGGGTAACCAGAGTGGTGGACCAGGGGAGCAGTTGATGTCACCTACCTTGACTTCAGCAAAGCTTTTGACACTGTTCCACATAGAAGATTGATAAATAAGCTAGGTAGGCTCAGGGTGGGTCAGAAGTTGGTCAACTGGGTGGCAAACTGGTTGACTGGCAGAAAACAGAGTGGTGGTAAATGGTATACAGTCAGAAGAGATGCAAGTCAAAGTGGGTACCTCAGGGATCAGTCCTGGGGCCAGTCCTATTCAACATCTTCATTAGTGACCCGCAGATGGACTAGAGGGTAAGGCTTGTCTGTTTGCAGATGACACCAAGATCTGCAACAGAGTAGATGATCCAGATGGGTGGGCAGAATGAGAAGAGATCTGATAAACTAGCAAAATGGTCAGAAGAGTGGCAACTGGGATTTAATGCAAAGAAGTGCAAAATCATGCACATAGGGAAGAGAAACCTCAAGCCACTTATAGGCTGGGAGGAGTTGCTAGCAGTCACAAAGGAAGAAAGAGACTTGGGCATCATCATCACTGATGACCTAAAATCATCCAAGCAGACCTCTAAAGCAGTAGGTGAGGCTAGGGGGTGTTAGGTGTATTAGTGAGGGGTATCACAAGTCGTAAGAGGGTAATAATCCTCTGTACAAGACATTGGTTAGGCCCCATCTGAGTACTGCGTGCAGTATTGGAGGCCACACCTTCACAAGGACATTAACCAAATTGAGGCAGTCCAGAAGGGCAACCAAAATGGTGCAGGGACTGCATCAGAAGACATATGAGGACAGATTAACGGAGCTCAATATGTATACCCTTGAGCAAAGGAGGAGAGAGGTGATATGATCGAGGACATTTAAACACCTTAAGGGCATAAACAAGGTGAAAGAGTCTAACATGTTTAAATATAAGAAAATAGCAGGACAAGAGGACACAGCATGAGATTAGAGGGAGGCCATTAAGGGGGAATGTGAGGAAATTCTTTTTCACAGAAAGGGTGGTAGATGCATGAAATGGCTTACCACAAGAAGTGGTGGCTATGAATACAGTGCAGGGCTTCAAACAAGCATGGGATAGGCATAAGGGAGCAATACAAATGACTATGAATAGATAGGTCACTGACAGAGCAAAGGCCAATGGCACATTTATAAGGTAGAAAAAGAAATGGGCAGACTGGATGGGCCTTGTGGTCCTTATCTGCCGTCAACTTCTATGTTTCTATGTTATGCCCCCTCCACACACAGATGATTGGGAACAACAAAAGTCCAGATGTGTGACCCACAGCTGTTCACAAAAAGAAGGCAGACTGCCTAAAACCCAAAGGAGGAATGAAATATGCACTAGGAACAGATTTGCCCTGCTGGCCAAAAGAAAACAGTGGGAAGAAGAAGAAGAAGAGTCTGACATATCATCCTTAATCTCCTCACAAACAGGCAACATCACTGACTCCGAAATAAATTCAAGGGAGTCAAGGACAGTGAAGAAGAAAAAAAAGGCAAAAAAGGCAAATTCCAAATCTTCCACAGATGAGGACACTGAGGACTAAGGTCACTCCATCGTATAAAAATGGCCTTTCATCTATCAATCGGGTTCATAAATGTGAACAGTATAAAGAATCAGAAAAGAAGGCAAACAACGTTGACTATTCTCAGGGATTTCAAATTGGATATTTACTTTTTACAGGACACCAGGACACCAGACTGCACACTTTCAGAGAATTACAATGTGCATCCAAGGAATGGTTTAGCAGCCCTTCCTTTTGCTCACTGGAAGAGGATTCTTGTTCCAGGCTGGGTTTTCTGGTTACTACCCCAGGCCTTCATGTATCTTGCCTTATAAATCTGGTCCCTGGCAGAGCCTGTATCCTGGATGCTAGGCTCTGCACTTATGATTTAAGATTGATAAATGTCTACAATTTTCAGACAAAGTATCAAAGGATTGAGCTAATGAAGCAAATTCAACTCTATTTGTACACTTCAAAGTCTGCTATTCTAGGGGATGACTTTAATTGTATAATATCTTTGTCTGATAAAACTGGAGTTACACAGAAATTGTTTAATGACACTAATTTTCTGAATAGATTATACAAGCATGCACAGCTCAAAGATTGTGCTGCAGAACACAGTTCGAGTCCAGCACATACTCATTTTAAAAGAAGGTCGTCAACTCATGTCCATTTCTTGTTTGCCTCTCAGTGGGTACCTGTGGTTTCTTGTAAGGTGATACCTTTTGAAGTGTCAGATCATAGATTAATTACTGTTCAGCTGGGGATATCTATCAATAAGCCTCAATCTAACTCAGTCTGGAGGTTTAATGTTTCCTCACTAGAAGATGTAGAGATGTGGACTGAGATTCAGTCTGAATTAGAGGCAAGACGGTCAGTCTTTGAAATGTATGATAAGTCACTATTTGGTGGCAAGACACCAAAAAAGATAAAAAACTTTGTAGTCAGGTAGCAAAACATGCAGCAAATGCAAAATATCTAAACTACTTGAAGCTCCAAACTTTAATTTCTCAGGCTATTGAAGCTTGAAGCTCCAAACTTTAATTTATCAGGCTATTGAGATGGGGATGGACCTCTCAGATAGTATAAAAGGCATAAAATCTGAGATGCGTAAATACCAATATGATCTGGCTCAGTCTCTTTTTATTGAACAAAAGTTTGGAACACAGGGTAGGGCCCAGAACGTTAACCCATATGATAGTTGCAAGCAGAGGGTTGAGTCCAAATACATGGCTAGCCTTAGAACAGATTCAGGTTTAGTAGTGGATAATGCTGTGGAATTAGATCAAGTGGTGTTAAATTACGTTCAAAGTTCATTTGGCAAAACTATTCCAAATTCAGACACATTGTCAGAATTTTTTTAACAACTGGATATTTCTGGGCTCCCAGAGGGGGAGAAAAAACAGTTGGTGGTACCTATATCTAAGGCAGAATTGCAAGCCACTATTTCAGAGTTAAAGAATGGTGTTTTTCAAGGCCCAGATGGGTTGCCTGGGGAATTTTATAGAAAAAAACTGCCATAATTTTGGTAGATTATTTGTTAATTGTATTTAATGACATTTTAGCAGGTGTTGTATATTTCCCAGCAGCATTAGCAGATAGTCTATTAATTTTCCCCGTATAAAAATGGTAATAGGTTATCCCTTAATAATTGGAGGCCAATAAGTCTAATCAATGTAGAGTGGAAACTTTTATATAAAATATTGTGTAAAAGATTGACAAGGGTGGCACAAACTGTTATTTCCTTAGCCAAGGCTTGTGTCATTCCCCAGCTCTCAATGAGTGATAGTTTGAAAACAATAAGGGAAGTTTTTGATGGCTCAGACACATCTGGGTTTTTGCCTACATTGGATCAGTCCAAAGCATTTGATGCAGTGCTGCATGATTATCTATATGAAGTATTGAGGAAATATGGGATTCCAGAGACGTTTGTGAGATGGATCCAGATTGTGTATAAATGTGCTTCTTCATGTCCAGTGGTGCATGGAAGAATGGGAAATTATGTTCATGTATGTCAGGGTGGTATGGCAGGGGTGCTCTTTGAGCCCCCTTCTATATGACTTCACCATTGATCCCCTTCTCTGCAGGCTTAATGGAGAGGTAGGTATTATTCCCATTCAAGGACCTCAGCAGTTGAAATTTCTGGTGGCCTTGGCATTTGCCAGTGATGTAATGATCATGGTAGCAGATGTGGTTTCAGGGGAAAGGACATTGGCAATTGTAAATTCCTTTTCAGACATTTCAGGATCTAAATTGAATAGGCAGAAAAGTAAAGGACTAGGTATACATACCTCTGAAAGGCAAGCGCATGATATCTCCGGGATACAGATAATTAATCCTCCGGTAAGAATATTAGGAGTCCTATTTGGGAATTCGGAATCCGCAGGTACCAACTGGGAAGAGGCTATTGGAAAAGCTGATAAGAAAATTGAAAGATGGAAAGGATTTTCAGTGACAAAGAAAAAAATGTGTGTGTATGTTTAAAACTTTCATTGTCCCTTTATTCTTGTTAATCGGTCAGGTTTTTCCACTTCCAGCTAAACTTGAAGTCAAAGATTATAATATTGCATTTAGACTGTTGTGTGGGAGCAGGTTAAATCCTGAAAAAGAAGAGTTACATACTGGCCAATTAAACAGGGGGGTTTGAACATGTTGAACCTGATAATCTTTTTTTTTCACAATTTTTGTATATTCCTATTTTTTGCCAGTGCTTGCAGGGAATCACACACCATGGCAATGATATTTCAGTAAAGATGTTCATGTTTTGGCAGAGGTGGGAAATGCAGAGGTGAGGACATTCTGGGGGCAGTGCCAGAGGGAATGGCTCAGTATTTATTGGATTTGTACAGAAAATTAAAAGGGTGGAAAGTAACTACTAATGAGGTCTTGCATACCACTAGTACAAGTTTTTGCAAAATAATTCTATCCATTGAATTTCTAGTAAGTCCTTGCTTCTCTCTCCCTAGTAATATAAATGTAGCTGAGGTAATGGCACAATTAACAGAACCAAGAATTCCACCAAAAATGTGGGATACCCTTTGGTTAAATAGTCATGACCGAACAAATGTCCGAGGATACTACTTTCATAAAAGTTTACCAGAAAGAACTTGTTTAAGAGAAGGGTGTGGGGATACAATGGAGACCATGCTCACTTATTTTTTGAATGTCCCTATATGGAGGGGTTTTGGACTTTATTAGCCATAACATGGGGTATACCTCAAATACAAGACTTAACATATGAGATTTTGGTTTATGGCCATTTTGGGGGAGACTGGCAAGACTTTCATAAAGGTACACTTAGGTTAGTTATGGCAATAATGCAATGGGTAATATGGCAATTACGTTGTCAATATGTGTTACAGCAAAAGAACCCCACGTACTGTACTGTATATTGCATTAACCACCAAATCAATACACCCACCACACAAATTACTATCTTTTAGGAAATTTAAAACCTCCGACTTGAACCTAGTGCTAAGGCATGCCTGGGACATAAATTGGTCTTCACTCTACCAACTTAAATATGTCTTGGTGGCAGTAGCAGCCTTCTCAGAGGCTCTTCGCACACTACAGGACAGATATTTCTCAATCACCACCAGGAGGATTAAAGGAGGTAACACCCACTGGCTATCACATGAACTGCTAGCCCAAATGAAAGCAAGAGACAAAGCATGGAGAGCTTTCAAGGCATCCCTCCCTTCCCCTTCCTTTATGGAATGCATACAGGTCACTTAACTCCTGTGAGCAGGCGGTAAAAACACTAAAATGCAAATACTTTACCAATCTGCAAAATGAATTTCTTAGCAACCCCTGTAATTTCTGGGCCTCCATAAACACCCTCCTGAACCCGAAGCCAAATAAACCAATAATCAAACTCACTTCCCCTGCTGATCCCACTAAAGATCTAGGTATCATTGCCGATACCTTCAACAAAATCTTCACTGACCTCACCTCCTACACCACCAAAATCCCTCCTCAGCCCTCCTCTGACCAAAATAACCACTAAAGACATCCTTATCCACCTTGCCCTGCTTTCTACCTAAGAGCTACTGATCACAGGGTCACTGGCAAACTCCTAAGAGTGTTACCTGCTAAGGGCAGCCAGGCAGTAATGGCATGTATCCCTCCTTTTTGAAAGTCATCTCCCCAGCCCTCGGCAGGCCACTTACCCACATTTTCAATCTCGCTCTCTCAAACTCCATGATGCCTGACTCATGGAAACATGCGCATGTGGTACCTATTTTCAAAGCTGGTGACCCAACTGCACCAGAAAACTACCACCCCATCTCCCTCC
Source organism: Neoceratodus forsteri (assembly GCA_016271365.2). NCBI lineage: Eukaryota > Metazoa > Chordata > Ceratodontiformes > Ceratodontidae > Neoceratodus > Neoceratodus forsteri. The sequence continues at coordinate 393,113,798 of CM028135.1, read as the reverse complement.
TCCCGCACCTAAGCAAACTATTAGAAAAAAATCATACACCAACAACTTTCCAAATATCTGGAAAACCACAACCTTCTGACCCCACTCCAACATGGTTTCCACAAACACCACAGCACCTCATCAGCCCTGGCCCTTTTCTCCAAACATGTCCTTAGAAACATGGATATCAGTTTGGCCACAGGTGCAGTGTTTTTGGACCTTTCAAAAGTTTTCAAGCTTGTGGACCATCACCTACTACTTGACACACTGCTTAACCTAGGCTGCTCCATGGATGCAGCTGCTTCGTTCCGCAGCTACCTAGAAAACAGAACCCAGTCTGTCACAATAGGCAAAGTTATTTCTGCCACTCTGCCAGTTCACACCGGTGTACCCCAGAGCGCCATACTGGGGCCTCTATTGTTCTCTCTTTTCATAAATAATCTGCCTGCAGAGAGCATCAAATGCAGTGCCCTACTCTATGCTGATGACCTTGTCATCTACCACAGTGCCAGATCACTCAAAACCATATCCTCCACTCTCACCAGTAACTATGGAGTAGCACAAAACTGGTTCCTATACAAAAAACTCCTGGTAAATGAGAAAAAAACAAAGGCCATGCTCTTTGTCATAAAGCCATTTCTCACAAAGGTTACCAATACAAATGACACACTTCTGATAGAACCCCCTGCTGGATCTCCTCTTGATATAGTATCCTCCTTCAAATACCCAGGCATGACTCTCGATCCTTCCCTTACTTTTAATGCCCACATTGACAATATTGTAAAGAGGGTCCATCAGCAGTTGGGGACAGCCTACCGGGTCAACCACCTCCTGATCCCTGAAGCTCGCCTTGCTATTACCCAGGGAAATATCCTGCCTTTCCTTGACTATTGCTTTCCAGTTTTCTCCACCACCTCTGCCTTACTTCTCTCCCAGTTAAGTACCACATATAGCTCCATCTGTCACTTCATCCTTCAGGTTCCTTACTCCACTTATCACTGCTCTCTTTACCAGTCACTTGGCTGGCTATCCCTTCATGGCCGCTATGAATATGCCTTGGGCAATTTAGTCGACACCTCTCTCAGAAACTCTCCAAAGTTGCCTTTCTCACTGATTCTCTCTGCCAATGTGGTTACTCATTCTCTCAGAGACTCCTCCATTCCCCCCTTGTAGTCCCCTGTGTATCTACTGTCATGGGGAGTAAGGTCTTTTCTATCTCTGCCCCCTTTCTCTAGAACAAACTTCCACCTTTCATCAGAAATGCATCCTCTCATCAGTCCTTCAAACTGCAACTGACAGAGTGGCTAAAGTCCCAGGCTACCTGTACATGCTCCCTAGGCAACCCTCTTGCCAAACAGCCACCGTACAAGCCATACTGTATCTCTTGACTTACCACCTGGATGCTGACCACTAATTTGTACCTCTTAGCACTGCTTGCCCCTTCCTTGGTTCACATGGATCACCGTAAGGTATTTCCACCATGCATTGTCGCATATCCTGACTGATCAAGTGATGTGCGGATCTATGATGTGATCGTTCCACATGTGATCAACCATGTATCCGAGACCCAGGCATGCACTCTTGCATTTGTTATGAAGCTTGTGTGTTAGATTTGATGTGTAATGTTTCATTGCTGTTGATTTCATGTTACTCAGTGTATATTGCTCCTCTCTGTAATGTAACTGGTGCCTATTGCTTCAACCTTATATTGTCTGCCACTGTATGGCCCAGGTCACAACTGAAAATGGTCCTTTGGATCAGCTTGCCTACCTGGTCACCAAAAACATAAATAAATAAAAGATGGCCCTATTAGACATTAAAGAGAAGATCGAAAAAGAGATGTGTGATATCTACGTAAAGGAACAATCCTCTCTCCACCAACCCTTCCTTGAGGTGTGGTGATGAGGATGGTTGAAAACTCCCTTTTTGGAACCATTAAGTGCTTATGTATTATTACTATTGCTGTAACAGGTATCATATGATTGTTTATAGAAATAGAGGGGTAATCTTCAGGACATAGACCCCTTTTATGTCATATGGGCTGATTTATGGAATAATTGATAGTAAATGTGTAAATATTTTCTGTAGCATTATACTTGGCAAAGTGTATTATAAATTCTGTTGCATAGGGGAAAAAAGGGATTAGTTTTTGGTACACATCACTCTGTGTATTGAGTAATTGTTTAATTATTAAGATTACTGAAATAGATGTTTCATGTCCCATTGGTCTGTAGGCTTCTGTACAGCTAAAAAAATCCCCCTACCCTTTATCAAGGGGGTTGGGACCTAGGTTTGTTTTATGTAAGCCTGTATATAAATATCTCCTAAATTATTGGGAGTATATATTTTTACTGCATAGCTTAAAGAATCCCTGAACTTGTAAGTATTCTGAATGTTATTTTGCACCTTAAAGAAATATGGGGAAGAATATCCATATTAATCTATTCTTTACACCTCCCGGTTGGGTGAAGATTCTTTATTAATTTCTTTAATGGAAGGACGAGTTATGTGATTTCGCACTGAAGGCATGAAATGGGGAAGAGCGGTTGAGATTGGGGGAAATTAACTAGAATTTGGCGATAGATTATATGAGATTGAAGCTAATGGCTATGCGAGTTTTAGTGCAAACCAGGAACTGAATTTTGTGTATGTATTCCCATTATTTATAGATGTACAATGATGTACAATGAGTTTTCTCTAAGTTTCATAAATGTCTTTGCTTAATGTGTTTTTTATTTTTTGTATATGTATTTTGTAAATGAACTTGTGTAGTTATGTCAAATAAAAAATTCCCCTACTCTTTTCGAAAAGTGCCATGGGATCTCTAACATCCACCTGAACTATCACCAGAATAGGCAGACGGGACCTCAGTTTAACGTCTCATCTGTAAGTCGACACCTCATACTGCACTACAGTGTTGGTATTGGGATTTAACCCAAGTGCCTGGTGTGGGGATGGAACCCACAGCCTTCTAATATCCCGGCCTCAGAGGCGAGTGTGCTACCTGCTGAGCCACCGACACTGTCTTCCAGTCTTGTAGAATACCCTTCTTTTCCCATTTTGAATATGTTTTAATACTTTTTTTTACATTTGAAATAAAAAGAGTGCTCCTTTTAGTATTGCTTGTACTAGATTTTCATCAGTATTCTCAGCTGTTTTTGTATACCTACTGTCTATGGCTGGGTGAAATTTATCCTCCACCAGCAGAATTCTGGTGCAATGCTGATTTCGCTTCCATGAAATGTTGTGACATTTCCACAAATATTTTGCAAAATTTCACCAAAATTGTGATTTTGGCTATTTCCATCTAACATAAAAAGTGTTTGTCCCAATTGCATGCAATTTGGTATAGTGACTGTGCCAATGCACATATATAAGTATGCCAAGTGTCATACATAGCTCTATCGTTAAAATTTACCGGGTTATAAACACTGAGTTATAAGCCTCCAAACTTTTGGAAATCTTAAAATTACAGTTAATAACTATGTCAACTAAAAGTGTTTGTCCAAATTACACCACATAGAGAATACTGGATGGGCAACTATGCACAATCAGTGTGTTCTGCCACAGAGAGGTTCTGAGTCCCTCTGACCATGAGAGCAAAGTTCAAGAGGTCCATGGGAATCAGAACCTCGAGGTGGCAGAATACACTGGTTATGCATACAGTTGCTCATATTGTATTTTTTTATAGTGTTTAGTATTATGTGAAATGTGTGCATTGTGTTTTTTTTCTCTTTCACAATAAAACTGACTTGTGTAGTCTTTAGAGGTTCTAGATTGCTGTTCTACCACAGAAGGGAACAATCACATTCCATGACCATTGAACTGTGGTACAACAGCATTTTGAAAAGGATGGAGTTCTATATAGAACAATGCTCTACTATACACTGTACTGTACATGGTATGGTGCCTTTACTAATGCCCATACATATGTGTGCAAAGTTTCAACTCTCCAGCTTTAAAGGTGACAGAGTTATAAGCCTCCAAACATTCAGAGCTTTTAAAATTACATTTTACAATTACATGAATTCCTGAATGTTAAGCCTCTATAAGTTTAAAGCTACAGAATGGAATATCACCAATGTTGCTAGGTTCATTGACCCTAAATATTAGGCTTTAAAGCAACCTCTATGGCCCAGCATCAGAACGCCATGCTGACAACCCAGATTTGGAAGTGAGCCTGAGAAGTCATGCCGGGAGGCAGGTCATAGCTAAAACTTACAATTTACATAACCAGTAAAAAGGTTGTGAGTACAGATTTTGTTACTGTTTTTTGCTTACAGATTACTGCTTTATTATTCTTTGATTCAAATTGTTTTTTGTAGGGTATATTTTCTGCTAAATTGTTACATAGTGTGCATGCAGGTTTATTACTGTTTTGTGCTTACAGATTACTGCTTTTTTTCTCTGATTCAAATTGTTTCTTTGCAGGGTATATTTTCAGTTAAATTGTTACAGGTTGTGTCTAAAAGTTTTTGATACTGTGTTGTGCTTACAGGCTTTAGTTTACTGCTGTATTTTTCTCTGATTGAAATTGTGTTTTGCAGGGTATATTTTCTGTTAAATTGTTGTATAGGTTGTCTTGCTGCAAGGAAGGAAAACACAAGGGTGATGGGTCAGAGCTGTGTCTGATTTTTCTGGAGGACACAGGCTTGGTACCATCCACACACCTGCCCTCACCCCACCCACCCCATGTGCCTCATTTCCTTTATACCAGGGGTTCTGATATCACTTCCCCAAAAGGGCAAACAACATATACCTGTCATAACTTTAATAGCCCAGCACACTGCATAGGGGGTAAAGGGGGTAAACACATGCACACACTCTCACACACTAACAAGAAAAAACAGGAAGGGAGAGAGCCAGGTGGGGAGTGGTGCAATGAACTGGCTGTGGGGTGGCAGTCTTCTGGGGAAGATGTTCTGGAGGCTATGATGCTGCCCTATTTTCAGGCACCTCTCTGGTCTGAGGGAGGCAGCTGCACATCTCCAGGCTGACCTGGCTAAGATTCAGAAAATCTCCTCCCCCAGCCATGGACCACCAGAGTCACTGCTGCTGCCTCAGAGTTTTCCAAGAAAGAGGAGCAGTTGGACCATGGTGGGCTCAGGGAGGGAGAGGGTGGTGTATCAGAGGCACATCCCTCCAGTTGTACCTGTCTGCAATTCATATGCCATTCTGGCAGATCATGGCTCCCCTGTGGAGATACTCATAGTGGAGCACAAGGATGATGCTGGGAACCTCCACAAAGAAGACCCAGAAGAGGGTGGCATGAGACCCCACAGGGAAGGAAACAACTCCTCATGGGGGACTCAGTGATTAGGAAGGTAGAACTGGGGGAGGGAGGAGAGAGGGAAGTTAGGTGCCTGCCCAGTGCCATGGCTGGGATGCACAGGAAGTGAATCTTCAGGCTCATGGGAGCAACTGTATGGGAGAGGGAGCTGGACATCATTGTCCACCTTAGGACAAATGACCTGACTGGGAATGGGATCAGAGTAGTGCAGGAGAGGTTTTTGGAGTTGTGGATGGGTCTTAGACAAGTAGCATGCATGGTAACCTCTTTGGAGGTGCTTCCTGTCTATGGCATGGGTGAGGCTAGGGTACTCCACACCATGGAATTCAATGAATGGTTAAAAAACTGGTGTGGCGCTCAGGGTTTTGGCTTCAATGGGAACTAGGGGTCCACCTGTAGGGATGCATGCCTATATTGGTGAGATGGTCGGAATCTGTCTGGACGGGGAACCAGGATCCTAGATGATACATTTAAATGTTTCACTGGCAAGCATTTAAACTAGCCAAGGAGGGAGGCACTGAAAAGGAGAAGGGAAATCCCAGCGCCCCAACAAAACAGGGTAGTTAGTGAGGTAAACACCAAGGTAGAGAAATAGATAGGGTGCAGGACAGGGGTAAATGGAGAAAAAGGCAGTAAGGACAGGGAGGAGACTAAAAGGGGTAAGGCCATCAAAAAATGGAGAGTGATGAGTACCAATGCCCATAGTCTGAGTAACAAGCTTCCTGAACTAGTGGCCTTGATAGAAGAGGGATGCCTGGATATCATGGCAGTCACAGAAACATGGCACACAGAGAACCATGACTGGTATGTCAACATACCACAGTATACAATCTACAGGAGGGACAGGGAGGGTAAAAGAGGAAGAGGAGAAGTGCTCTACATAAGGGAAGGGATCAAAGCAATGGAACTAAAGGGTAAACAGGGAGGAGAGGAGGCACTGTGGATCACACTGGAAACAGGAAATGGCACCACAATCTGCATGGGGGTTGAATACAGACCCTCATCTCAGGGAGAGGAAATTTACAAGAAAATGATAGAAGGCATCATTAGAATGGCAGAAAAAGGGGAGATATTGTTGCTGGAGAACCTGAATATGCCAAATGTTAACTGGAGCACCTTTGCTGCAGCCACATCCAAGAGCAGGGTCATTCTCTATGCCCTACAGGGGGCATGCCTCAGACAACTAGTGTTGGAACCCACTCAGAAGGGAGCAATCATAGACCTGGTACTCTCAAATGGGGATGGAGAGAGGATCTCAGATTTAGAAATGGGTAGCCATCTGGGAACAAGCAACCATCAAACATTATGGTTCGTGATAAACACAGCCATAGAGTCAAGCCATACAAAATCAAGTGTACTGGACTTTAGAAGGCTGACACTGGCAAAATGGGAGAGTGCCTCAGAAAAGCACTAGCAAATGGGAAAGAAGGAGGGGTGAAGGAACAATGAGGAAAAATCAAAACTGTCATCATAGAGGCAGCATGCATTTGTGTGACGAAAATAAGCAAATGAAAATGAAGGAAAAAAAACACAATGGTTCTCAAAAGAGGTGGCAGGGAAGGTTAGGGAGAAACAGATAGCATTCGTGAAGTATAAGGAAACATAGAAAGAACAGGACAGAGAACTGTACCAGTAACTTTTTCCATAATTTCCAGTTGCTCTGGTTATAGGCACAAATGGTAGGTGGAGCCGCTCAGAGTTACCTAAACCAAGCACTGTGTAGATAAACTCACAAGGGGATTGCAGAGGGTAAGAGTAATCAAGATTGACTAGGTTTAGGTGGGATTTAAAGTAGATTGAGAGTCTCCCATCATATTTCGAGGATGCTCTGTGTCACAAACCCACTCAGCAGGTCAGGCCCTCTGCTCCCACAGTGCCAACCTATGAGCGTAGTCTTGTTAACAGTTAACAGAACAGGGTAACCCTCCTGTCTGTTTTGTGGGTTTGAATCAAACTTTGGTGTCAAGTTCTGGAGGGATTCAAACTGTGAACCTCTTGCTAATGTACCCAATGTACAGGCTCAGATAATTCTGCTCCTTGGGGGGGCAGTTATCTTTTCCCTATGGGCACCTAACCAGGTGTACAAAATGAACCCTTAAAACTCTATTAAAGACCTCAGAATAAACTCTTACCTTTTCCCAGTTTGGTAAAATCAGTAAGCTTTGTACAGTGTCAACTTTAACCATGTATGCTTCACTTGTGAAGAAAAAGAATTTCAAAGGCACACTAAGTAGTCTCTAAAGTAGAAGTTTGCTTAGAGATAGATAAAAAAATGTAAAATGTAAATACAGAACCATGTATCACAAAAACATACAATCATTTAAAAGAACAAGGGTTAAAAAAGTGCAAAATTCCTACCACCAGACAATTAGACATATATCTAATGTATCTCTTCTAATAATACTGATAGACAGATGTTGTTTTCAAGAGAGTCCAAACATGAGTGTCTTTACAGGTCACTCACAGCATAATTAAAACACTGTCTTGAGCCTGTCTTCTCCATGATGTCACCCAGCTCCTCCTCTATTTATTAAAAATTATACAATCAGGATGTCATCACTCAGAAGGTAAATTGAATGAGGTTAATTTCTAAGTCCTTCTATCATCCCTAAGCAACATTCTGCTTTTACAGACAACAGAGGAACATTTATGACTTCGGACCAGTGTGACATAACCTGGTTTTCCTCCTCTAAACATCATAAAATGGATATTTTCTATCCTGTCAGCTGGTAAGCTACACTTACGCTAGATAAACAGGAGATGCTTAATTTAGGCCTCTTCTAGCCTGTAATTATCTCCTGTCCTTCCAGGTAACACCTTGTAGCTAAAACCTGGGAGGGGGGTGTCATTCCACAGGCTGTTTCAGCATGTCTCATGAGAGACACTCAATAACACATTTTTATATTACAAAAATCATAGATTAATCAGAACCAGCTGTCTGAGTGTCACTATTCCTCCCCATCTAGACTGAATTTGGGGGCTCTATCCCCTGCATGAGATGAGCTTCCCAAATCAGTTCACTCCTCATAGACACGAGACAGCCCATCAGAGTTCTGATTTTTGGCTCCAGCTCTATGTAATATTGTCATATCATACCCTTGCAAAGCAAGACTCCATCTTAGCAATCTACCATTGTTTTTTCCCATATGTGACAGCCAAACCTGGGGGCTGTGGTCAGTCTGTACCACAAAATGCTCCCCATACAAGTATGGCTCTAATTTCTTTAGGGCCCACACTATGGCAAGACACTGCCTTTCCACCATGGAGTATGCCTGCTCCCTGGGAAGTAACTTTTTACTCAGGTATGCTATTGGGTGATCTCTCCCTTGACTGGATGTCTGACTCAGTACTGCCCCAATACCTATGTCTGAGGTGTCAGTCGGAACCATAAAGGGTTTTCTATAGTCAGGACTTGTCAAAACAGGAGCACTGCACAGTGCCTCCTTCAATCTGGTAAAGGCTTCCTCACAGGCTGGTGCCCAGGTAATTTTCTTTGGCATCCTTTTCTTTACCAGGTCAGATAGGGGAGCAGCCATGGCACTGTAATTGGGTACAAATTTTCTATAGTACCCTGCTGTCCCAAGAAAACTCCTGACCTGCTTCTGTGTTTCTGGTCTGGGCCATGCCTGGATTACCTCTATCTTTATTTGGTTAGGACAGAGTTGTCCTTGTCCTACCACATGCCCGAGGTATGCCACCTCTCCCATGGCCACCTAGCACTTCCTGGCTTTGACAGTGAACCTGGCTCTCTGTATCCTGCCCAGCACTTCCCTAAGGTGGGATAGGTGTTCCTCCCAGCTGGTACTAAAGATGGCAATGTCGTCCAGGTATGCCACGGTGTACTCCTCAGCACCATTTAACACCTGGTTCACCAACCTTTGGAAAGTGGCTGGGGCGTTATTCATTCTGAAAGGCACTACTTTAACTTCAAATAAGCCTATTGGAGTGATGAAGGCTGACCACTCCCTAGCTCTGTCCATCAACTCTACCTGTCAATACCCCTTGGTCAGGTCAATAGTCATAAGGTAGTTCACCCTCCAACTTGTCCAGGAGTTCATCCATCCTGGGCATCGGGTGGGCATCTGACTTTGTGACTGCATTCAGTCCATGACAGTCCATACAGAAATGAGTAGAGCCATCTGGCTTGGGCACAAGGACTATGGCTGAGGTCCAAGGGCTGTGGGATCTCTGGATTACCCCTAAATTCAGCATCTCCTCCACTTCCCTCCTAATGTCCTTTTGGACAGCCTCTGACACCAGATATGATGTCCGCCGTATGGGCATCTGTGTCCCTGTCTCCACATTGTGAGTTACTAAGGGGGTTAGTCCAGGCTTGGCGCTAAACAATGGGGCAAAGTCTGCTAAAGACTCCCTTACTTCCTGGATCTGGTCCAGAGCCAGCTGGGGAGACAATTTTACTGCCTCCACAGAGGACTCCCACTTGCTTTCTTCCAGCAGGTCCAGAAGGGGGTCTCCTTCGTCCATCCCCTCCCATGACTACACACTGCAAACACCATGTCAGCCCTATTTGCATATGGCTTCATCATGTTGACATGGTACATCCTTTCTGTCTGTCTTCTGTCAGGTAACTCTATAATATAGTTCATGTCATTTACCTTCCTAACCACTTTGTACAGTCCTGCCCACTCAGCCTGCAGCTTGTCTTTCAGACCGAATAAGGACCATGACTTCCTGACCCACCATGTATAAGCGAGCTCTGGCTCTGTGGTCATACCACACTTTTGTTTCTGTTGCGCAGCTGCCAGGTTGCTCTGGGCTGTCCCCATAAGCTCCTTCAGCCTTTTCCTAAACCTAAGGATGTAGTCCACAGTGGGAGTTCCCTGGGTGGTGTGCTTGCCTTCTCAGTCCTCCCAGAGAAAGTCTAGGGGCCCACATACCCTGCATCCATATAAGAGTTTGAAGGGGGAAAATCCTGTCGACTCTTGGGGCACCTCCCTGTATGCAAACAACAGGTGGGGAAGGTATTTCTCCCCGTCCCTCCCATGCTGTTCAGCAAACGCCCAGAGCATTGACTTCAGGGTACCATTGAATCTTTCCACAAGCCCATTGACTTGTGGGTTATATGGTGTTGTGCATCTCTGCACCACCCCACACTTCCCTATAAACATTTCATCAGGTCCAACATGAAGGAACCCCCCTCAATCGGTGATAACCTCCTGCAGAAACCCAACATGGGAGAAAATCCCAAGTAAGGCATCTGCCACTTTGTCTGTCTTCAGTGAGGATAGGGCGACTGCCTCTGGGTACCGGGTGGCATAATCCACCACAGTCAGGATGAATCTCCTCCCTGAGGAGCTGGGGGTATTTAAAGGCCCCACAATATCCATTCCCACCCTCTGGAATGGCTCCTCCACTATGGGCAATGGAATCAGGGTGGCTTGGGTTTTCTTGCCTGCCTTCCCTATTTCTTGGCACCAGTGACAAGACCTGCAATACTCCTTCATCTGCTGGGTGAAGTTAGGCCAATAGAAATTCTGGGCCAACTGCTGCATAGTGCGTGCGATTCCCAGATAACCAGACAAGGGAATATCAAGTGCAATCTTGAGCAACTGCTCACGATACCCCTGGGGAACAACAAGCTGCCTGCCTAGCACCCCTCCCTCTGTCTGCACAGCCTGAGTATACATCAGTCCATTTTCCCAATACACCTTATGTCTGCCATCACCTCCCTGTGCCCCATCAGAGTCTGCCCAAGCCCTCAGCTTCTCTAGACTAGGATCACTTCTCTGAGCAGCTGCAAACCCTTCACACATTTCCAAGGCATGGGACAGGTCCCCCTTCAGTCACTAAACTAGGGTCCCTAGCACTAGCATCAGGGCACTCAGGATCACTGTCAATCCCAACCCTCTAACAATGGGTCGCACCTCCCTCTTTGGAGTAACCCTCTGTAGCTGTGTGGCTACTAGCTACTGGGGAAATTTCTACCCCCTTTTCATTAGTCTCCATATCAGGAGACACACGCTGGGGAAACCAGCCTCTCAGTGGTTTCCACAATGGCTTCTGTGGGGTTCAGGGAACTACTATTTTCCCTTGCCGCTTGGCTACGGATAACTGCACACACCATCTCCTGTTTGAGATTCTTGCCCAGAATCACATCCACTGCTAAGGTTTGGGCTACAGCTACCTGTTGCACAATTCCCCGTTTCACCCCAGTCCAGGAGAACACTAGTGAAGGGCAATGTTTTCTCTTCACCAGTAAAGTCCTGTACAGTGATGTATTTATTGGGTATAAGCTGACCCGGCTCTACTAGATCCCCTTTTACCAAGGTCAAGGATGCCCCTGTGTCCCTTAACTCTTGCGTCTGTACACCATTCACCATGACTGGGTACATGTGTTCCCTCATATTCACTGGCATGCTTCCAGGGATACACAAACAACCCACTTCCTTCCTAGCCCACTGTTATGTATTGCTCGCCTTTTTGAGACACTGTCTGGCAATATGCCCAGTTTCTTTACACAACCAACATTCATTTCTTCTCTCAGAGAAATCTTTTCCATGAAACCTGGGGCTAACTGGTTTTGGTGGAGGCAGTGAGGGTTTTAGCTGCCCTGAAGGCACGCTTTTCCCTTTCTGTGCTGCCACACCCAACCCATTCACTCTCAGAACAGGTCTGCTCTTGGCATAGCGGTCCGAGAAGGCAGCAGCCTCTTGCACTGTTTTGGGATGTCGGTCCTCCAACCAGATTTTCAGCTCTGTTGGGCATGCCCAGAAAAACTGTTCTAACAAAATCACATTTTCAATTTTATCAACAGAGTTTGCTTCAATTCCTTCCCACCAACATTTTAAAAACTGACTTTGTTTCATGGCTAGCTCCTCATAGCTCATGTCAGGGCTTCTCCTGAGCTTACGGAATTTAGCTCTGTATGATTCAGCAGTTAATTCAAATTTCTTTAACAGTGCAACTTTAAATTTGCTGTAATCATCACTGTCTTCATTGTCCATTTGACCCAATGCATCCCGAGCTTTCCCGTTAAGTAGCGGGGATAGCTGGAAGCTCCAGGACTCCCTAAGAATTTTAGCCTGAATACAAACTTTTTCAAAAGAATTTAAAAAGGCATCCATATCCTCCCCCTCTTTAAATTTGGCTATCAATTTGGAATTCAATTTATAACCCAGTCCTGTAGTCCCAGTTAAACCCAAGACACTTACCTGCTCTGGTACCACTAGTTGGAGTCATAGCTTCTCCAGTTCATGTTGCCTCTGGTGCTCATGCTCCTCATGGTCTGTGTCTTGGCATTCTCACTTTGCCTCACGGTCCACTTCCTGCTGTTCATGGTCCCTCTCCCTCTGGAACTCCCGCTCCATTCTGCACAACTCAATTTGCAGCCTGAGTACTTCTGGATCCAGGATACTGGTGACCTTCCCCTGCTGCTGTGGCCCTTCGCTGACAGTGACCCTGTTGCCCTCCTCATTGGATCTGGACACTGCACTGGCCACTAGCCCTGCCACACTCAAGGTCTGGTCCTTTTCAGTCAATGTCTGTGACTCGATGTTCTGGGTATCTGCTACCATCTGGGCATCCACGAGGTTCTGTTTGCTGACTTTCACCTTGAACAGGACTCCTCTGTCCCCGCACAACTGCTTTAAGTAGTCTACAGTGTGCCTGCTGTAGTTGGAAGCCATCTTCTTCCCTAACTATGGCTACTCTGACTTGCACTTTAGAAGAAAAAAAATAAAATGGATAGGAACTTGACTGTACGCCAAGTGATATAGTTCTGTCTCCTTTTTTAAAAATAAATCACTGCCTTTTTCTTTCTTTGCAAGTGAGCTGACATTCTCAAGCTGACACACTGAACAATAAAAGCTTGTAATACCAGAATTTATCGCACCGCTGCCAACCAATCTGTCACAAACCCACTCAGCAGGTCGGGCCCTCTGCTCCCACATTGCCAACCTCCAAGCACAGTCTTATGAACAGTTAACACAACAGGTTAACCCTCCTGTCTGTTTTGTGGGTTTGAATCAAAGCTTTGGTCTCAAGTTCTGGAGGGATTCAAACTGTGAACCTCTTGCTAGTGTACTCAATGTACAGGCTCGGATAATTCTGCTCTTCGGGGGGTGGGCAGATATCTTTTCCCTAAGGGCACCTAACCAGGCATACAAAATGAACCCTTAAAACTCTATTAAAGACCTCAGAATAAACTCTTACCTTTTCCCAGTTTGGCAAAACCAGTAAGCTTTGTACAGTGTCAATTTTAACCATGTATGCTTCACTTGTCAAGAAAAATAATTTCAAAGGCACACCAAGTAGTCTCTAAAGTAGAGGTTTACTTAAAGATAGATAAAAAATGTAAAATGTAAATACAGAACCATATATCACAAAAACATACAATCATTTAAAAGAACAAGGGCTAAAAAAAGTGCAAAATTCCTACCATCAGACAATTAAACTTATATATCTAATGTATCTCTTCTAATAGTGCTGATAGACAGATTTTGTTGTCAAGAGAGTCCAAACATGAGTGTCTTTACAGGTCACTCACAGCAAAATTAAAACACTGTCTTGAGCCTGCCTTCTCCATGATGTCACCCAGCTCCTCCTCTGTTTATTAAAAATTATACAATCAGAATGTCATCACTCAGAAGGTAAATTACATAAGGTTAATTTCTAAGTCCTTCTATCATCCATGAGCAACATCCTGCTTTTACAGACATCAGAGCAGGGATTTATTTAACTCCAAAAATTGATTAGCGTTTTGCTCATAAAAGTGCTAAAACATTGTGAAAATGCATAGCACCTGCCTCACTGTGCTTAACAAACATAACACTTCTACAAAGCCTATATAAATACTTTCTGTACAGTTAGCATTGTCCCAAGAAAAAAACTGCTAATCAGTTATTTAAAATCCTGCAGAGGAACATTTATGACTTCGCACCAGTGTGACATAACCTGGTTTTCCTCCTCTAAATGTCATAAAATGGATATTTTCTATCCTGTCAGATAAATAGGAGATCCTCAATTTAGGTCTCTTCTAGCCTGTAAACATTTGTAATTGAATCTTGCTCTGCAGGCATCTCCCTTACACTTACATACACTTATATAATCTAATTTCATGGCTTGCTCCCCTCTTCCTCACTTACCGACCTTTTCACCCCCTGTTCTAAATGGTTATTTCTTCCTTTTGTATTACCTGTTTTTGGTTTTCTGTACCTTGTTCTGTTCATATGATATGTCACCTGATAATTTATTGTCCAAAGTCCTCTCTATTCATTGCATAGGAAGGCACCTAGGAACTTATGAATGGTCTACTCTGTATGTCTCTGATATATTGTATCCACTTTAACTCATTGGCCCAGATATTCAAAAGAGTTGAGCCATGTGCAATAGGGTTGCGCCTGCGCAAGTCCAAAATGTGCCATTCTGCGAAATTCAGCAGGAGGCAGTTGCACCCCCAAAATCATGCTGAGCAACAGCGCAATGATAATGAAGGCATGCGCAACTGAAGGGGGAGGAACCATGCATAAATTGCACAGCCCAATATTCAGCCGGGCGGTGCAGAATTATGCAAGAGCAACTCCTACCTGTGCCTGCACAAAGCTGAGCCGAAAAAAAAAGGAACAAGTCGAGGGCCACCCACAGGTGAGCTGCCGCATTGCAGGGCGCAACACAGCAGCTGCCACCTGTGGGTGGCCCTCGACCTGTTCCTGCTGCACCTGGTGGCACTCCCCCATGCCCCAATTGTGGGAAGAACAGTGTCCCCCACCCCCAGGTAGCCGATCGTGGGCATAACTTCCCCAATAGCCCAATCGCAGGCATAGCGGTGGTCTACACCCCCAGCAGCCCGATTGTGAGGCATAGCGGTCTCCTACCCCCCATTAGCCTGATCGCAGGCATAAATGAAATGCCCCCACCCCCAAGTAACCGATCGTGGGCAGAATGGTCATCTTCCCCACCCCAGTAGCCCAATCGCGGGCATCAGACCCCCAAGTCCAATATCCTGGTGGTCCAGTGGACCGAGTAGCCGATTGTGGGCATCATTACCCCCAAGTATGATATCCTGGTGATCTGGTGGCCCCACCCCACCACGCAGTCCCACCCCCGCTCCCCGTCCAGCCGGCAGGTGGGGCACCCACCCACCCTGGCGCCCTGCAGCCCACCGACTGACAGCTCAGTAGGGCTGCCGCGTGGATTCAGAGCATGAGCCAATGGGTGCACAACCATACCGTACAAGGCAGTCCAGATATGTGAATGAATTCATCACATATCTGGACTGATCTAGATGGAGGCTGCATGCCATTGACTCATGCTCTGAACAATGGGCATGCAGCCCTACTGAGCTGTCAGTCAGCGGGCAGCAAGGCGGCAGGTGGGTGGGTGCTGCCGCCGCGCCGCTGATGGGGAAGTGGGTGGTAGGCTCCGTGGCGGGTGGGGTGGGCGCTACTAGATCACCAGGGACATCATACCTGGGGTAAGATGCCACCCGCCATCGGGCTACTCTCAGTCCACTAGACCACCAGGGATATTGGACTCTGGGGGATCTGATGCCCGCGATTGGGCTACTGGGGTGGGGGAAGAGACCATTCTGCCTGCGATCGGGCTACTTGGGGGTGAGGGAGAATAGCACTATGCCTGTGATTGGGCTACTCAGGGAGATACCGTTATGCCTGATCGAGGCTGCTGGGGGAACGTTATGCCCACAATCGGGGCTGCTGGGGAATACCGTTATGCCCGTGATTCGGGCTGCTGGGGGAATACTGTTATGCCCACGATCGGCTGCTGGGGGATAGAATACTGTTCTGCCCATGATCGGGCTGCTGGGGGGGGGAACACTACTGTTCTGCCCGCGATCGGGCTGCAGGAGGCGTCGGTCCCCGACGGCTGCTCCCTGGTAGGGCACCAGGCACAAGTCACCAGGGATCGGTACACCTGCATGCTAATGGCATGCAAATGGGGCCATAATCAGATGCAATGGCCCCCCGTGCGCCTTGCATAAATTATGGCCCCATTTGCATGTCACCCTTTGAATATCGCAGGTGCTATGCATGGCGCAATGGAACTTGTCCCACCTCATCTCAATGCTCCATTCTGACCACTTGCGCTGGCGCAGTTCCACTGCGCCATGCACAGTGGGTGTGGCCGGGGGCGATATTCAAAGAAGTTGCGCCATAGCGCAACTCTGTTGCATATCACCCTGGCCACACCCCTATGCAACTATTTTGAGCGGCGCAGTGGCTTGCGCCACAGAATGGTGCAGTTTGAATATCTGGGCCATTGTATGTAAAGCGCTTTACTTTGTATGTTCTGATATATTGTATCCTGTTTAACTCATTGTATGTAAAGCACTTATAAATTGTTATCCTGTTAAGTTTCTGCATGTCTGTACTCTCCCGGGTTGTGCCTGAAAATAGTCATTTTATGGCTAGTGCACTTACCTGGTTAACAAAAGCTAAATAAAATAAAATAAATACATTTCTTGGCCTTCCAGGTAACAACTTGTAGCGAAAACCTTGGAGGGAGGGTGTCATTCCACAGGTTGTTTCAGCATGTCTCATGAGAGACACTCAATAACACATTTTTATATTACAAAAATCATAGATTAATCAGAACCAGCTGTCTGAGTGTCACACTCTGTACCTAGGGATGCAGCTACAGCAGGGCATAGTGCAACCTGAATCACATATCTCATGGGTTTCAGCCAGGTCTCCATGATACTGAAGATATCCGAATTATAGACTGATTTCTGTGTTTCTGGTTGGCTGGTAAGCTGCACACAGTTAGATCATATTTATTTACATTGTATTGCTAATAAGTTACTAAAGTATAATAAAAGGAACATTATTTATGGTACATGAACCTTGTGGTGTTCCAACAGCAAAATAGTTAATTATACAGCATGTTAATATTTTTAATGCTGTGTGTGCCCTATCAGTACCTCCTAAATAATGCAGGTACCATGGAGTCAGCCAGGGTGCAACACTTTTATCACAGTTTCTGCCAGTGGCATGTTGCAGAATACTGCAGGAACACAATGTAATTAAGAACATAAGAAAATAAGTGTTACAGACAGGAGGGAGCAAAGGCCCACCTAGCCTGTCTACCGCAAGTTTAGTGGGTAGTAATACCAAATCCCCCAATCTGTAAGTACTCGTCAAGCCTACTTTTGAATATGTTTACACTTTTACTGTTTATCACCTCTTCTGGTAATGAGTTCCAGTACTTAACCACCCTTTGTGGGAACCAATTCCTTCTTCTGGGTATTTTAAATTGTCTTCCATTAAGAAGAGCTTATGGCATCTTGAGTCCCTAATATTATGCTCAAATTCCAGGCACAGACAGTTCCTTAGGTCTAGGCTACTGTACATACCGCTTTTTATTTGGTTATCAATTCCCCTCTCAGCCTCCTTGTCTCCAACGAGAACAGACCAAGAATTTAGAGTCTTTCTGTATATTCCTTATCTTTCAGGCCTGTAACTGGCTTTGTAGCCCTAATGTGCACTCTTTCAAGTTTTTGTTTGTTACCTGCATCCTGAGGAGACCAAAACTGTCCACAATATTCCATATGTGGCCTCACCGGGGACCTGTAAATGGGCAACACTACCTCCCTGTCCCTCCTAGTAATATTCCTTCTTAAACACTCCATGATTTTATTGCATTTGGCTATGGTAGCATTGCACTGTCTGTCTGGTCTAAAAGTCTGGTCTAAAATCATTAGATATTAACACTCCCAAGTCCTTTTCACTTTCAGTTGTTTTTAAAATATGGCCATCAGTCATGTAACTTGCTTCCTCATTATTGCACCCAAAATGCATAACAAGAC
This sequence comes from Neoceratodus forsteri, assembly GCA_016271365.2. Taxonomy (NCBI): domain Eukaryota; kingdom Metazoa; phylum Chordata; order Ceratodontiformes; family Ceratodontidae; genus Neoceratodus; species Neoceratodus forsteri. The sequence continues at coordinate 393,095,748 of CM028135.1, read as the reverse complement.
ATTTTTCTGAATTAAAACTCATTTTATTGATGGTTGCCCATTCTTTGAGTTTTTCAAGTTCTTCCTGCAATTTTTTGACTTGTTTGTTTCAACAATATGACCAAATTTTGTATCATCAGCAAGTTTGATGATCCATCTCCCTATTGTGACATTCATGCTAGTGACTGTGGCAGACTGACCCCTCCCTCAGATATGGGAAGCATCCTGAGACTGTCCCCTTATCTTTCCCCTCAAAGCCTGCTGCAGCAGCATTTCTTTTTCTTTATTTCTTTCTTTCTTTCTTTCTCTCATTTTTCTTTCTGGTAGGGTTGCCTCATTACCAAAGTCACTTATACCTATTCTGACCCTCTCTATTTTATTTTCCTGTCTCAGGTGCCTTCGTCTTGGTTCATGCCCCTAAGTTTTTTGTGTCCAAAAGATATTAACAGTATGGGCAAGAAAAGGGTCCAGAGTAACTCTCCAAATGGACAGAATAATTTGCACCCGACTGTTTAGGTATGGCTAAAGTGCCTGCAGCGCATACTGGTCCTGATGCTGTTAACTAATGTATAATATGTAGTTTGGAACATAGTCCCTATTCTAGCGGGGAAAAGTATAAAAATGAAAGCCCTGCAATTCCTGGAGACACTGCCTGTAAAGTGTTTTCTTGGATGGCTCTGTTAGGTACCGGCACCAGATCGCATGTTTTAAATAAAGATACTGCACTTTGGTGGTTCTGGTGCCTGTTTATGTAAGAACCCTATGTAAAAATTAATTGCCAGCCACAGTGTATATATGGTACTGGGTGTGCAGGTCTGCTAAGTGTACACTTGTAGCTGCTTCCTACTAAGATGCTCCCTTATGCTCCTGATGGGTTTGAATTCAAATGACCACTCGTAGAAAGAAAATTGGAAACTGCTGCTTGTAGTTAAAAATAAAGCATTTGTTTTAGTTGCTTTAGTTTGTTGCAGCTTGCGGCATTAATAAATACCCCCACTGTGTCCCTTCAGCGTCGGTTGGAGCAAGCAAGACTCCTACTTTGATGCACGGTGTGACTGCCTGCCAAAAGGGCTCCTCAGAGGGAGAAAAGTGTGCACAAAGGCACACAGAAAAGCTCATGGCTCCCCATGTATTTAACAGGACTAGAGCCAAGGTGCTTGAGGGAAATAAACCATTGGTAGAGGATTTAAAAGGTACCGGGTGAATACATCGCAGACAAAATATTGCCGAACAGTACAAAGCAGGCTAATCATCGCCTTGTACAATGTCGGCATGGAATGATATCGCCGACCCAAACCCCATGGGCAGTACAAAGGATGAATAGGCAAGGTGCTGACCGAGACCCCATCCCACCGAATGATGGCCTCAGGCACTGTAACTGCAGCCAGCCGCAATGTGATGGCCAGTCCCCCCCAACCCGCCACGATGTGGTAGAATACATCCCTGTTGTCTAGTGGACTACCCACCCCTACACCACCCCAGCAGGTAGATGCCCCCCCGCACCCCTCTAACATATCCCAACAACAGGTGGGCGGCCAGCACAGCCCTCCACACACCACCACAGCTGGCCGCTCCACTGAACAAACTGCATGAGCATATACGTATGCACACATTCAGTTCATTCAGTGGAGTGGCCAACCATGGAAGTCTGTGGAGGGCTGTTCTGGCTGCTAGTCCATTGTCAGGATATGTTGGGAGGTGTGGGGGTGGGCATCCTGCAGAGTGAAATGGGGGGTCGACTGAACACCAGGGATATAGTCTACCACATCAGCAGTGGGTGGGGCTAACCATCACGTACCGGCAACTATGAGTCCCAGTGAAAGCCATCATTCGATGAGAAGATCTCAGTTTGCTGCCTCTTTATACTGTGCACTACCCATGGGGTTTGAGTAAGTGATATCATTCCATGCCGACATTGTAGACGGTGATGATTAGCCTGCTTTGTACTGTTCAGTGATATTTTGTCCACTATGTATTCACCCGGTACCAGTTTGAAGAAGGCAATGAATAGCTCTCAAGTTATAAAAGTTAAGAAGGGTCCAAATGAAAAGTTACCCATCGGCTGTAAATTTCAGCCGATAAGGAATTTTCACATCATAATAAAGACTTCTCTGGCAACATTATTTTGATTTACTGATGCCAGTTTTAATAAAAACAAATAGGAATGATACTTATCTTGTTTTGTATACAAATAAAGATATAAGGGGATAGCCTCTTACCTGTTGCTAGATATGTTTCTGGCCCATGCTATAAGGAGCCAGTTGGCCAGACAGAGGCTTATTTATAGCAGCCTTCAAGACTCTTTCTGGGCCACTGGCTCCTTATAGCATGGGCCAGAGACATTAATGCTATGAAGAACAATTGATTATGCAACTTTAATATCTGCTTTTACGTTTGACTTTGAATAAAAGTACAGATTGCTGAACATATTGTGCACCATAATAAACTGTTTTAGGTCTATTTGACCAAATATTTGTATTAGCATCGGAAACTTGCTGTATTAGTTGAGGGGCGGATCAATAGATCATGTGACATATATGATGCTGCTGACAGACTGTATAAAAACACCTCCTGTTCTCATTTGAAGCAGATTAGCCTAGGGAGTAGTACTGAATGTAAATACTTGTGGTTTATGCACAGAGGATAGTGGAGAAATCTGATGTCAAGTGTATCCACTCTGTGGCAGCATCTACTAGGGGAGAGTAGTGCTCGATGCTCAAGTTTGAGCTACCTTTATTATTTTGTTTATTTTCTTAGATTCTGAGTTAATTATTATTAGAAAATAAAATTCACACACAGCCACCTGTGTGTTTTAAAACCTTCTACTGTGTCTGGTGTTATCTATTCCCACACCCTTCCACAGTGACTTACATATCAAAAAGCGTGGGGCCTAACACTGATCCTTGGGGAACACCTTTTGTCACCTCCTTTCTGTAGGAATCAACACCATTTAGTCTAACAAATTGCGTCATGTGTTTTAACCATTGTTCAACTCATCTTATAATTCTAGTGTCAGTTTTATACATGTTCAGGCATTTTATCAGCTTTAAGTGAGGTACAGTATCAAATGCCTTTGGAAAGTCAAAGTATACCACATCAACTGGTTTGTCCAAGTCCAGTGCCCTGCTGACCCTTTCAAAAAAGTTGATGAGGTTTGTCTGGCAAGATCTACACCTCTTAAAATCATGCTGAGTTCCATCCCATAGTCCAAAAGCACTTAGGTGATTCTCTATAAACGTCCTTATTACAGCCTCCATTACCTTGCCCAACACAAAGGTCAGACTCACAGGCCTATGGTTCTCCTTCTGTTGCTTACTACCCGTCTTGAAAATTGGCACCACTATGGCTCTTCTCCAATCATAATGTATATCTCACTCATCTAAAGATTTCCTAAAGATTTTCATAATTGGGGCTGCACAAACTTCAGCCAATTCCTTTAATAAAAATGGATGCAGCTCATTTGGTCCCTGAGATTTCCTAATGTTTAGGGATGACAAGGCATCATACACCTCTTTTTCTGATAATTCCAATAAACTACCTAAATTGATATCATGTAGTATCACCTCTGCTGTGTCTAGCTCTGATTTCTGAAACACTGATGCAAAATATCCATTTAATAACCTGGCCATTTCCCCTATCATCAGTAAAGGACTTGCTCCCTTTCCTTAGGGGGCCAACTGCTCTGTTCCTACCTTTCCTGTTCCTGATGTACACCAGAACAACTTCAGGTCAGTGCTAGTTTTTTTGGCTATCTCATTTTCATTCTCCCTTTCAGTTCTTCTTATTAATCTTTCGCATTCTTTTTTCTGTATGATATATTATTCCCATAAGTCGCTACTGCCTATGCATTTTGCATGTCTGTATAGTGCTCTTTTATGCCTTACTTTATCCAACACTTCTTTACGTATTTAATCAGGAATACCTCACCCTTTATTTGGATACGTCTTTTGCATAGGTACGTACTTATTTTCTATATCTTTGAGTTTAATAACTAGGGTGTCCCACATTTCTCCCACCTTGGCACCACTAAAATCCTCCCTCCACTTCCATTTTCCAATTTCAGTAGCCATTTTTGTAAAATTTGCTTGATTATAACATTTAGTTAGTGTTGGATTTTTAACAATCACATTTTCCCTCTTAATATCAAAAGTGACAATTGCATGGTCACTGTCCCTCAATGGCTCTATAGTGTGGCAATTAATAATATTGTCACCCATGTTGCTTAGGACAACATCAATTATGTTATTTCCCCTTGTGGCTGTCAAGACATACTGATCCAAGTTCAAGTCCCTTGTATTGTTTGCCCCATCCATTACCTATGAACAATTTCCATTTCCAGTGCTCTAGTCAGGTCCTGGCATGTCTAAGTCCCCCTTTAATGTAATGTTCTTTTTGTTCATTATATCCTCAGTTTTGGTCACAAACTCTTCATCTACTATCTCAAGCTGGGTCAGTGGCCTATAACTTTTACCCATAATCATATAATCATGATTTCTTACTCCTGCTTTGACCCAAAACAACTAATTTTCTGCAGCTGCTCCAGTGCTAACATCCTCCACCCAAAGGTCCTTATTTATGTATAAAGTTACTCGGCTACCAACATGGTTTACCCTGTTCTTAAGAAATGAATTATAACCCACCGGGTCTTTACCCCACGTGTCATCCGAAGACCACCATGTTTCTGCATTTCCTATAAATGTAGGCTGATCTAGCTGAGTTATTACCTCAAGTTCTCCAAATTTGTTATTTATACTTCAGGCATTAATCAATAAGCCATTCCAAATCGTATCCCTGGTATTAATACCTGTAGTCTCCTTCGTATGTATGGTATCTCCCTGTGCCTCCTAGGTGATTCATTTCTCAAGGTATATACCTTTAATTTAGGGGACTTATTCTTAGGCTTAATATTAATTGACTTTTTAGGCACATTTTTATGTGAGCTTTAAACTACCCCTTCTCCATTCCCTTTAATGTCTAGTTTAAGTACTTCTCCAGTTTTTCATTTAAAGAATCGTCTAATGTCCTAGCCTCGCTATCTATTCAGGTGTAGTCCATCTCCCTTGTATACAGTAATTCATGTTTTCCATTAAACACAATCCAGTTTTGAATAAAGTCATGACCTTCCTCAAGTGCCCAGTTTTGCAACCAGTAATTTATTTTCCTTGTTGCTCTTCTTCTTCCCATTCCTGCCCTTGGTGCTAGTAAAATGTCAGACATTAGTAACTTACAGTTCAATTCAATAACAGTTTCTCTAGTTCATCATGCAGGAAAGTGTGACATGCTTATCAGAGAATGATGCATCCTGTCTGACTCTGCTGTACATGATCTGGATTTTGAACGTTAACCCTCACAAGCATTGTGTGTATAAACTGTGGTATTTTGAAAAGTGCATGTGGCCAGATCAAAGAATCTGTAATGAGGGTAATACTCACTTAAGAAATGGTTCCACATTATTTACAATAAAAATAGTGCTATTTAGCACTTAAAATTACCTTTATGGGTTCCAAACAGTACTGGTTAGTATCAGGAGCACCAAAGAGTCATTTTGAAGCCAAAAAGGGCATTCAGTTTTGACCGTAAGACAATACTAAAAATAGGGCTGTTATTGTCTCCTCAAACAAGCCTAGCAAGATTTCTTGGAACAATATATAGTGCATGTCATACAGTGCTGCCCACCAGGATCAAGCACTCTGTGTGAGATGTATGTTACAGTTTACTCTATTTCAGCTGGAGTAAATGCCACCGGTTCGTAGAGTTCCCACAGCATTCTGCAAGATATCACAGGCTAAACTGAGCTTACTCAGTGTCAGTGGCTCAGTAGGTAGCACACTCGCCTCTGAGGCCAGGAGATCAGAGGGCTGTGGGTTCAGTTCCCACATCTAGCACTTGGGTTAATATCCCAATACTGACACTGTAGTGCAGCATGAGAGGGGTGCTGCACTTCTCAGGTGCCGTCTTTCAGGTGAGACATTAAACCGTGGTCCCATCTGCCTGGATTGGTGGTAGTTCAGGTGGATGGTAAAGATCTCATGGCACTTCTTGAAAAGAGCAGGGGAATTTCCCTGGTGTCCTGGCCAAATTTTCCTCATTCACTAAAAATACCACCAACAGCTTAATCTGGTTCCAGGTCAGTCGGCATTCATCTGTATCCCTCTCCCCTGGTTCATGCTTGAAAATGGGCAGGATTTGTCTAGTGCACTTACCCGGTCAACAAAAACTAAATAAAAAATAAATAAAACTATAACAAGAGCATTTGATACTGGTGGGCTGCACTGTATATACAGTACCTGGTGATATAATAGTTGCATGGGTTGCTAGGTAGGGCTCTTGTGGTATCTGACTGCCAACAAGCATATAGGGCTTTTCAGAAGGGTGACCTCCAGTACTATAGTAATTAAATCTTGTATGGGTAGACTGAGATGCCCGCTGACCTTTTTGTGCATACTATACAATTCAATTTGTTTGTATAATTGCTTGCTTCGTTAACTAGGATACACATGTATATTTACCAAATGCACTTGCCAAAAGTTAAAGCTTAACTTTGCTTTGAACATTTGCCCAACAATGTTATGAAGCAATTACTTCTGTGTTTGTTTGTTTAGGCTGGAGAACTGGTGCTGTTGTAGTGTCTTTACTGCAGAAGTCGTCCTTTTTGTTATAAAATGTAGAAACTTCTTTTATATGCAATACAAAATTTTACTGAACTACTGACTTTTCATGAACAAATAACATTTTTGGAGAAAGAGGTTGTTCTAGCTTGTATGCCAGCACAGAATCTACCTCATTGAGAAACACAACTGGTACTGTACTTAACTGCAAAACATAAGTGTAGTATTCCTCCACAGTGTTGCACTACTAGATTCCTGGCACATGAGTCTGTGCTTTGAACTGTTCAGTGAGGTTTGAACTTCACCACATGTACAGTTCCATTGCCTTTATCTGGCTCCCTGCATCCCATAGATCTTTCTCACAGAAAGGAATGCCTTCTAACCAGGGCCACTTATGAGCTCTAGTCAGGGGATGGGAGGGTCATACAGTCTGTGGCTATGAACAGCTACAGCTGGATGCAACATTAGGACAAGTCAGTAATTTTTTGATCAGAGTGTGTGGTTTCATCAAAAGCCACACACTAACAAAAAGCACAAGCAATAGCTGGGGAATTACGCAAACTAGTGCTATTGGGGAATAAGCTCAGAACCAAAATTTACATTGTATGTTTGCAGCGTTATATATAGGTCCATACTGTGGCGGCAAGTGAAAGTGTGGCTGGATATCTGAGTGACTCCACTAACTGGTAACAATTCTGAACTTTTTTTGTAAATGCTCATTCCAGGAAAAAAAAGGAAAAAAACTGTAATTAAAAAAACATTAATTTTAACTTTATTTTGTATTTTCAGTATACTGCAAAGGTTATGCTTGCAGTTCAATAAGCAGAAGCAACCAGCCATGTCCCCTACCTGAGCTACTTAAGCCAGCTTCCTCCAGCCTCATTCAGTAGCACTGTTTCTTCGCTGTAGCCAGAGGCTCTGCCTTTCTGTTTTTGCCTCTGGGCTTGCTGTTTGGTTTGTGCCTACACTGACTTTCTGGGTCACTATTGTTTTGCTTTCTACCTTCCTGGCTGCAATTTGTGCTTCATTCAGTCCACTACTCAAGCCACAATCCTGTTCTAATGCAAGCACCACTCCCCTACATTTCCTTCCTTCCTTCTCTGTCTCTTCTAAACATCATGTAACCAGGTATCAATCAATCAAGTCTTTATTTAACCAGGCGTTCATCATTGAGCAGAAGCTCATTTGCAAGATGGACCTGGGTGGAGCATGAACAATTGTATATACAGGTCAACACAGGTATTTACAAGGCAATACAGATAATACTGTTTACAGAGAGGAAGAAAAAGAAGTTCATGTGTACCTAGAATTATACAGATAGTGTACAGATTACAGAGTATTTACATACATAGAAGTGTCTATAGGAAGATAAAGCAGGTTATCTAAGGTTACAGGAGGAAGTAACGGAAGAAAAAAATTAAAATAAAAATATACACCAGGTAGAGCGAAGGTGGGGAGGGAAGGGAGGGGTGGGGAGAAAGGCTAGGAGGGCACGGTGCACAGAGGAGTTGGTAAAGCAGGATATAGAGAAGGTGGATGGAGAAAAGGAGTATGTGTGAGCCAGGATTGAATGCTATAAAGTACAGGGCATGGTAGGATGTCACAACCCAGGGTAGTGAGCTCCTATCGAGGTTGGGAAAAGGAAGGATAAAGGGATGGACGGGCCTAGTGTTGATAAGACAGGGGGATAAGAGAGAGAGAGAACAATTAGGCTTGTGAGGAGCAAGCTGGGGGGTCAGTTCTTAAAATTGGGTCTAGGCGTGGCTATACACCAGTGCAGACACCGGTACTGGGTCTAAGTGGGTGAAGCAGTTACATATTTCTCTGATTGTATGGAAATAAAGCATCTGGAAGGCATTTATACTGATTAGAGTGCTTAATTTGAGGGTTTTTTGTAGATAGTTCCATAAGGTAGGTAGCACGAAGCTTATGGCTGCCCTGCTAAAGCCGAAGGTATGACCATTTCCCGGTCATGGTTGTCCATGCACCAACTTTTGGCCACAATATCCAGGTCTGCCCCAGCCATGGTGGCCTCTAGGTCTTGTTTCTTATTTCCCAGACTTCTAGCATTGGCACACATGGCTGTCCAGATTTAGTTATTCCTTCTCTTGTCCCTTCCTACCTTTTCTAGCTGTTCCCCCTTCCTCACCTTTTTATATTGCCTGCTCCTCTTCACCCCTTTCTCCCTTTCTAATCCCTTGCTACCTTGATTGACTTGCATTCCAGTGGGAATATTTTCTCTTGGGATTTCTCTAACCTCTATCGCAACTTGTGGGGGGACAGTTGCTGTCTCCCCTTTGCCTTCTGCCACCACCCTTGGTTAGTTTAAATGTCCATGGAAGTAACATTTAAACCATCCACTGAGGAGTGCCATTCCCTTCCTGGATGGATGGAGGCCATCCCCCTGGTACAAGCACTTATCCCTCCAGAAGAAGCCACAATCCCCAATTTAGCCATACTCCACCTCTCTGCACCATTCCTTATCATGAATTGAAGGCCTTAGTGTGGAGCTCCCTCTCCTTCCTCCTGTTGTAGACAGGTAGCACTTCTATAAAGGCTAGAGTGCATGCTACCTGCCTAAGACCCTTCCCCAGCTCCCTAAACTGCTTCTGCACTGCCCCCATCCTGTCCAAAGCTAGGTCATTTGTTCCCATGTGGACAATGACATCTGCTCCCCCTTCTTTCCTATTGCTATCACGATCCACTGGATATGCTTTCCATCCTTCTGAGCCATTGCACCATGTAGGCACTTAACCTTCCTCTCTACCCCTTCCCTTTCCCCTCTCTATCCCCCTGAAAATAGAGTCCCCTTCCAGAAGTTGCTTCCTCCTTCTCTGGGGTCCTCCTTCCCCCCCGGGGACTCCATTCAGGTGGTCCCTCATATGCTCACTGTTCACCACCTCAGGTGTCCCTTCTTCACAGTCCCACTACACCAGAAATGTGTATGACTCTCTTAGTGGTACTGGATGAGGAGTGTGCCTGTTAGCCACTCCTCCCAGCCTTCCAGGCCCTACCACACCTGCCCTCCTTGAACCAACCCTAGTACAACTGCTCCTCCCTTCTGGCATCCTTTGAGGTAGCGGTGTCTGGTTACGTGGTCTCTGAGTGGGAAAAATGGTCCCCCAGCTCCTTACCAACATGACTTTGAGTCCAGCAATGTTCTCCTGACTCTCAGTCAGTACTGTGCAGAGCCTTGAGACCAGTTCCCTCCACCCAGAGAGGCGCATGCAGATGGGACAGCATCACAGTCTCCAAGTGTTCCTGTAGACTGTTGCCCCACAGCCACTGCATTGTGCCACTTCCCAAATTTCCTTTTTTTTCTGTTCTTCTCATTCTTCTTGTCCTTTTGTCCCAGATCCGGCACTATGTCAAGACCACTTCAAAAACATGTGGTCAATGACCATGGCACGTGGTCAGTACAAAACCATGCTAGATTAGATATATTAACTCCAAAACCCCATGGTGCTGTTATGACCACACAGTTTTTGACTGTGCATATTTGCTGATGTGGTGTTGACCAGACAACCCAAAACCCCAGTAGGGCTATCCTACTACCGCTTAGTAACCACAAGCCCCTAAGCCCTGAAGTTCACTAATGCCCAGCAAATGTTTTACAGCAAGGCCCTACACACTATAATACCAAGCAACTGTTTAACAGTTAGCCCCTGACCCATGAAACACATTAGTACCTAACAACAGATTACTGGCAATCCCTACAACCCAGAAAAACACTAATACCAGATAGCGGTTTAAAAACAAAGCCCCTAAACCCACTAACACACTTACTCCCAAATGCCTCGCTAGCCTCCAAAGTACAGCCACCCTACAATGCAACCCCAAACAGGCTTATCTGGGATCTGATAGGTAGGGGTCCACTTGGGTTGGTAGGGGAGAAGAGTGGCTGACTGCTGGGTGCCTCATTGGGCTGACTCCAGTTGGCAGACTCTGATGTCCTCTGTGCATTTGTCCTTTGTGAGGGTTGCCGCAGCTTGGGTGATCACTCGATGGCCCAGTCTTTAAGAACATCCTTGCACCACTCCTGATCCCAGGCAGCACCCAGGGTTGGTTGCCTGGTGAGGAGGGAGATATTACTCTCTTCTGATTGGCTTCTCTCTGGAACCTGGCTAAGCTTCCTAGCTCTGGTCTTATGTGGCTCCTCTGCTGATTGGGGATGCTGTCGGAGGAGCAAGAGTCTCACATCCTCCTTCTCTGCCCCTCAGTACAGGAGGTGTCAGTTAATGGCTGCTGTGTTTTTTTTTACTCCCCTTCACCACTTCCTGATCCTAGGCAGCACCCAGGATTGGCTGCCTAGTGAGGAAGAAGGCATGGCCCTCTTCTGATTGGCTCCTCTCTGGAACCTGGTGGATCTTCCTAGCTCTGGTCTTTTGTGGCTGCTCCGCTGATTGGGGATGCAGTCAGGGCAGGTGAGAGGTTCAGATCCTCCCTGTCTGCCAGTCTGTACTGGCAGTTTCTGCTAGTGACCGCTGCTGGGGTTTGTATCCCCATTCACTACTTCCTGATCCTAAGCAGCATATGGGATTGGCTGCCTGGTGAGGAAAGATGTGCATCCCTCTTCTGATTGGCTCCTCTCTGGATCCTGGTTAAGCTTCCTAGCTCCAGTCTTCTGTGGCTGCTCCACAGATTGGGGACACTTTCAAGGCAGGTGTGAGGCTCAGATCCTCCTTCTCTTCCCATCCATATATAAAAGAATTTAGATTTCCTTTTTTTCACGTTCTTTTTTTATATGAACCAATCCTCTTTTGTGAGCTCACAAAAATCTCATGAAACAAGATGAGTTCACATGAAGGAAGAATCTGGACTTAGTTTTCTTTCACATTCTTTTTTTTTTGTATTAACCAATCCTCTCTTGTGAGCTCACTAAAATCTCATGAAAGAGGATTGTCTCATATGAAAGAAGAATTTGAACTTAGTTTTTTTTTTCAGATTTCAACTTTAAAAAGCCTTAACTCCATCAGTATTTGGAGATACAGGACAATCTATATTTCAAAAAAGGTCTTGATGAGTACTACAAGGCTAACAAATAATATCCCCCAAAAAACTTCAGGGTCCATATAAAACAATTAAAATTCCCATAGGGTAACATTACGACTTTAACAATATGTAACTCTGTCATTCTGAGTGAAGAAATAAGCTATATATCAAAATAAAGGTCTCAATGAGTACTACGAGACTAAGTCCTTAAGAAATACAAACTGAACTGCACATAAATTAAAAATAAAATTCCCATAGGATAACACTGCAAATTTAACAAGCCATAACTTCATCAATATTTGGAGTTAGGGACAATCTATATATCTGAAAAAAGGTTACAAAGAATACTATGAGACTAACACATAATACCACCCAAAATAAACTCATGGGATGGGCACTGCACCCCAAAATTACCTCCAAACTTTACTATGGTGCCAAATCCACAATTAATGCTAGAGCCTCATCAAAAATGCACCAATGCTATATCTCATCTTGGACTACATGCATAGTAATGTTCAGACCAACCCAACAAAAATGTTACTGACTTATGGCTAAAAAAGCTGAAAAACACATTTTTGCCCATTCGCAATCAACCACTGAGAGTTAAGGGGCACACTTAATATATTTTTTCTTTGAAGGGAGCCCCACAAAAAAAATAAACAATTACAATGAAGCAGACAAGTTGCTTTCCTGGAGGCATGAAAGTGCAGGGCTTTCCAGGCCATGTGCTTCTGTAGCCAGATGGATGTGTGCATCTATGGAGGCATGGAAGCACAGGGCCAATTGCCCTGTTCTTCTGCAGCCAGATGAATGTGTTCAATGAGGATATAGTTCTACCATCTCAAAAAGAAAGGCAATCCTTTGCAAAAAACTGCATTAATGCACTAGTTATGGTTCAGATTAAAGTGAGTTGCCAGCCGTAACTCCCACCCCCCCACCCCAAGCAGCAAAGGGAAAAAACATTTCAGTTTTGGCTGTCCTGAGTCCTGGTGAATCAGGGGTGGGTCTTCATTGGGGTTCTCAACCCTAATGCTCACCCCATTCAGATATAGTCTTCAAATGTACAGAATTGTGTCTCCCAACATGTTGACATCAACCTGTGGACCATGCCTAGGAAAACAGATCACATTTGAATGTATTTGTTCAGGAAATGGGGTGAGCATTAGGGTAGAGGTACTCTAATCCCGATTTGCCAAGACTCAGGTAAGCCAAAACCATAATGTTTTTCCTTTTACTGCTTGGGGGTTGGGGTAGGTAGTTAGATTTGCAAACCCTAACAACACATTTCCCAACTTTTGTCACATTAGTCTGAATCCTGTCTGGTATATTAATGTAGCTTATTGCAAATAATTATTTATATATATGTATAATAAGTTGCAAAAACTTTGTTAATGTGCCAGTTAGGGTCAAAGCAGCAAAAGTTGGGAAATGAGGCGTTAGGGTTTCCCTAACACCCCACGCTCCCAAACCAGGCAGGAGAGCAGGTGTGGTTTGTGCCTGGGGCTTCTCAAGCCTAACACACACCCCATTTCATCTGTAAATAAGGTCAGATGTGTAGATTTTAATGAGAATTGGGTGAACCCTAACTATAGGGGCATGACTGTGCCCCTATAATATATACGGTGGGGATAAATGTATATATTTATATTCTATATATGTATATATGTGTGTGTGTGTGTGTGTATATATATCTCGATACAGTGGGGGTGAGAGCAATATCAGTGTGATAAACTAGGTTATTTCCACTGGAGTGTGATATCTGACGATGACATCACCGGAGTTAAAATATCTGACAAATACTCTGCTATTGTCACCACTCACTCACTCACTACACCTGCCATCTAAATTGAACTGCTTCACAAATCTGTTTCACACTGCTACTTGCAAGTAACTCAATTGACATTGCAAAGGACATTCAGCTGTTTCCCATAGTGTTTGTAAAACTCCCAGCCCATTACTATGCTACTTTAATTTTCAAGAAAACCTGCATTCTAAATGACAGTGCATCACAGTTTCTCTTTCTGACTGCTAGTTGAAACTAACGCAATTAGCATTGCCAAACACATTCACCTGTTTCCCATAGTGTTTCTAACACACCCAGCCCATTCAGAAACACTTACACACATTGAGAACACACACAAACAGTGCTGTCAGTATAGCCTAGAGGTTAGAGTAATGAGCTTTGAATAAGCTTGGTATATCCAACACACCAGACCTGAGTTTAATTCTCACAACCTCCACTTCCACATTGTGTGACTCTGAACAAGTCACTTAGCTGTCCAGTGCTGCCAAGTCACCTCTAAAAACTTACCCAGTTACCAAACAATAAAAGAGCAAACAGGAAAACATAACTATACTTCTGAAAGATCTCACCCCCATTGTATAAATAGCACACATAATGTGCAGATTGTGTGCTATGGAAAATATTCTCACTCCTGCATCATGAACTCTGGATGCTCTCACTTATGCCTTCGGCACTCATGAGTATCCAGAGCTCACTCTGTAAGAGTAAGAATATTATCCATATCACACTCCTGCTCATTACATATCATATATATATATATATATATATATATATATATGTGTGTTTGTATGTATATATATATGTATGTGTGTGTGTATATTTTGGAGCCAGTGAGGATGCAATGCAGTAATTTGAAGAAAAATGACATGTCACAAAATCCTGTATGATAGAAGGGCTTAATTGCCATTGAATTACACTGTTCCCTGCAGCATACTGCAACATTTTGCAGTAATCCTGCAAGGTAATCTGCTGCATCCTGGCTAGCACTGCTGCATATGGTCTTGTCCTTTTACTGCTTGGGGGAGGGGGTTAGGGTTGAAAATCCTAATGCCACATTTCCCTACATTGATGGTGTTAAGATGAACCCTCAGTGGTGCATCAATCAAGATTTTTACAGTGAACATACTGTAAATATGCATATATTCTTTGCAACAAATTATATTAATGCCTCAGTAAGAGTTCAGATTAAACTCACAATGTAGAAAAATGTGGCATTAGGGTGTCCAACCCTAACTCTCCACCCCAACCTCACAAGCAGGAAAAGGAAAAAAACATTATGCTTTTCACTGTCCTGACTGTTGGTGAATCAGGGTGGGGTCTTCCTTGGGATTCTCAATCCTAAAACTCAACACACTGTGATATAGCCTTGAAACGTACAGAAGTGTGTCTCTCCACATGTTACCAACAACCTCTAGGCTCTGCCTGAAGAAAACATAGAATGTGCGTGTGAGCAGATGGGGTCCATGTGGACCATCTAGTCTGCCCATGTATACTACCTCCCAATCAGGCTGCTGTGTTAAGTTTTCCACACTGCCATCTTTAATTCTCTGACTGTCTTTCACCCCACCAGCTGTGGGGCAGGCCATTCCAAGGCTCCACCACTGTTTTTGAAAAGAATAACTTCCTTATATTGCTCCTGAATCTGCCTCCCTTTATGCGCATGTTATGACCTCTGGTCTGGGTGCAGTTGTTTTCCTGAAGGAGATCCTGTGCCTGTACTTTGTTCAAACTAAGGTTCATACTAAGATGTAAGGAGCACAGAAGGCAGTGAGCTCATATTTGCTATCACATTACCCATAATAGTTCAACCTGTTACCATCTAAAATGTAGGAATCCAATCTATTCTTGAACAGTGTTTTGTTGGTACTAGCTATGACTTCCAGTGGTAGTCCATTCTAAGGGTACACTACTCTCTGTATGTAGAAGGCCTTCCTCTTATTTGTGTTGAATTTCTTTGGTCTTAGTTTGAGTGGGTGCCCCCTTGTGCTCATTCTGTTACTTTTAAATTCTAAATTTAATTCATTTAGTAGGTAACTGTCTTGCATTATGTCATAACACAGAAGAAGGTCTCCCCAGATTTGTCTAGTCTCAGGTCTCATAAGGTTTAGTTTTTGGAGGTGATTGTTATATGACATATCTTTTAGATTATATATTAATTTAATGGTTTGTCTCTGTATTTTCTCAATCCTATTGATACCATCCTTTGCAATGGGTCCCCAAACTGGGATTCCATAGTCCAGCAATGGTCTAACATGTGATCTATACAATGGCATTATTACCTGTTCACTTCTACTTTGAAAATAATGTTTTATACACTAAAGTATTATTTTGGCCTTTGCTATCTGGTTATTACAGTATGAATCATAGGTTAAACTTTCTTTATTATTCCCAAATCTTTTTCTTCGGTTGATTCTCTGAGGGGCTGCTCATTTAGGAGATATGCTCCTTTTTTATTTTGTTTCCCCAGGTGTATAACACAACATTTATCTTTATTAAAACTCATCCCTCTACAGTTGGCCCAATTCTGGATGTCATCCAAATCCCTCTGAATACTGACTATGCTTTCATTATTGTTAGCAGTGCCTGCAAGCTTTGTATCATCTACATATTTACTTATCCAGTTTGATGCTTGTTTGCCTATGTCTTATTTACATATCTGAAAAAGCACAGGCCTCAGGGCAGATCCCTGCAGCACCCTATTTGTCACTAGTATTGGGGCTGAGTAGTGACCATTTATACACACCCGCTGCATTCTATGTCCCAGCCAACTAGCGATCCACTTTACTATTCTGCAGTCAATTCTTTTGTCTATTAGACTTTGTATAATATATCTGTACTGGACCTAATCAAATACCTTAGTGAAATCCAGGTGCATACACTCAAGCAGTACTCCTCAACCCAGAGCTGAAGATATTTTTTGTAGAAACATAGCAGATTTGTAGCATACAATCTTCCCAATACATACCCATGTTGATCTCTATCTCTTTGGTTGCCATCATCTATGTGAGTGGTTATCATATATTTTAGTACTGACTCCATTAATTTCCCAGAACAGATGTCAGATTAATAGGCCTGTAGTTGGTTCGATCAGCCCTACTTCTTTTTTTTTATGGCTGTGGGAGGAGTCTACAGCCATATCACTTTAGCTTGAAAAGGGGTTTCCATGGAACACATTTTTTAGTAGTTTTCAGTGTATCCTTCCATAACACTGCAAATCCATATGGCAGTTAGGAAATACTCCCTTCTTTCTTTTTAGAATAATGAACACTGAACTCCAAGCTTCTTTTCTCTGAGAGCAAATGTACACACCTTCCAAACATATCAAAATATCTTTAAAACTGTTCAAGGTGCACAAAAACAACCAGTGTGAAAGTTGTTCAGGGCAAAAAGACCTTTTACATGAGGGTAGTCACTAATATGAATTCTTTATATTTTGTAAAATATGATCTTCCAAACAACCTAATTGTTTTCTCTCTCTGAGTGAACACAGTAGGAGTCATGCCAAACAAATGTAAATATCTCAGAAAGTATACAAGTTACCAATATACAATCAACATGAATGTTGTTCATGACAACATGACCTTTCAAATGAGGGTAGTCACTAATCTGAATTCATTAGATTTCTTTTAAATATAGTCATCCTAAAGGTGAAAATTGTGAAAAAAAATGAAAATTTATGTAATCAGATGGCCATAGCTTACAAAATATAATTAGTGCAGCTTAATGAATAGGCTCATTGGAAAGGTGTTTTTGTCCTGAGCAACTTTCACATTGATAGTTTATGTGTAACACATATACTTTTAGAGATATTTACATTTATTTAGCATAACTCCTATCGCAATTCTCAACAACCTGTTTTGCAAATTACTATACCAGGTAAGTGAAATTCTAAATCAGGCCATCTTGTTCAGCTCTTGTTATGCCTAATTTAAAGTAGACAGGAAGTGATTACTTATCTGCAGCTCTTTGAAATGTCTTTATTTTCATAAATTACATTTATACCCCTGAAGGATCCCTGTGCCTGAATAAAAGCTGAAGCCGTCAGTTGTGTTTTGTATTGTTTTCTTTGTATGGACAACATTCTGAGCATTTCCTTTCACGGAACCAAGAATTTAAAGTTTTTACTATGTCATGTCATGGTTTCAGAACTGTGGGCACTGTACTGATAAGTTCCTGCTAACATTTCTGAAACCATTAAGCCACAGAAAAACATGTTGCCATATTGGTCCTTGTAACGTAAGATCCACAGAAACAGATGATTTGATACCTTTTATTGAACCAACAGAGTTTTTACAAAAGAACACAGGTGCTTTTAGTTTTTGGTTTACACAAAATCCTTCATCAGAAAACACTGGCAGTTGTTTTAGAAGAACATACTTTCTCAAAGCCCAGATAATACAAAAAAAAAAAAAAAACACATGAAAGTTGTTAAGGATCCCATTGGTTAAAACTGCATAAAAAAATAAAAACATACCCATATAAAGACAGCAAAAATTCCATCAAAAGAAAGCTATCCCAAGGTCAAATGACACTGACTTGAAAGTTCACTCCCTGAGAAAAGCTATAAACCAATGTAGGCTTCATTTTAATACCCTGTGTGTGTGTGTTAGTGCTAGCATTAGTAAATGACAGTGATTAAAAACCACAAGGAAAAAATAAGCTTAAAGAGCAGCTGACAACTTCAGGAGAACTTTAACAAAACGTAATATTTAGATAAAGTTCAGCTTGTATTTCACATTAGTT
The DNA here is from genome assembly GCA_016271365.2 of Neoceratodus forsteri. NCBI lineage: Eukaryota > Metazoa > Chordata > Ceratodontiformes > Ceratodontidae > Neoceratodus > Neoceratodus forsteri. The sequence goes on along the minus strand of CM028135.1, from coordinate 393,077,622 downwards.
CTTTATTCCTCCTCCCCATTAGAACAAATGTGCACTTCTTCCAAACAAATCCAAATATCTTTAAAACTGTTCAAGGTGCACAAAAACAACCAGTGTGAAAGTTGTTCAGGAAAAAAGACCTTTCACATGAGGTAGTCACTTATCTGAATTCTTTATATTTTGTAAAATATGGTCTTCCAAACAACCTCATTTTTTTCTCTTCCTGAGTGAACACAGTAGGAGTCATGCCAAACAAATATAAATATCTCAGAAAGTATACAAGTTACCAATATACAACCAACATGAACATTGCTCAGGACAAAATGACCTTTCAATTGAGGGTAATCACTAATCTGAATTCATTAGATTTTGTAAAATATGGTCAACTTATTACCTGTATTTCCATTTTTGTTTTTACAAAATTCACATTTCTGATGGCAATTAAAAAAAAACTATAAAGAATTTAGGTTAGTGACTACTCTCATTTAAAAAAGACTTTTTGTCCTGAACACAAAAATGTAAAATAATGCTCTTGGGGCACAGGAATCCAGGGACAGAGTACAAAATGGGTGGAGTGGTATTGACAACATTAAGAAAGCATACATGAAAAAAACAACTTTACATACAGTTGATTACAATTTAATAATATTATGCAACTATGGCTGCCACTGCACATCTGATGCAAACCCATAATCATGTTCCTAACTTGAAGTGAAAAGGGGTTAGGGTGGAGGCCATAACTGTCTTCTTGTTTTTACATTAAAAAGGTCAGTTTTTTTAAAGCAAAAACAAGGAAAGCGGGTAATTTCTAAAATGTGCAGGCACGCATGGGGACCAATTATTTTCAGAGCATGCCACTACTGGCAGCTTTCACTTCAAGACTGCTGCTACCCCCACCTAATACAATCAGGGGAAAACCAGATGTAGTCTTCCAGCACTGAGGTCAACATGGTTAAGAAAGATTTACCAGAAATTACTGCTTAGAAGAGAATGAGAAAGTGACTGTGATTATTAGCAAATCCCAGACCAGATATCTAATTTGTTAATAGTCTCCTCCTGAGTCTGATTTTTATGGCTGTGTGGGCCAAGCTCCACAGATGTTATGCCATCATCAGATATAAGAGCACTGTGGAAACACGTAACTGGACTGCTGTCTGATGTTCTGCCACAGTGCTCCAGCATAGTTTTCAGTGTTTCTGTTTATGCAGCCCTTCCCTTCTGCAGGCCATGTAAACATACTCACTTCCTGGGGCACTACTTTTCCTTTTCACAACTGTAGAAGTGGTGGCTGTATTGTGCAACATGGTGGCGCTGACTTAAAGTGTGCATGCATGAGTATCTTGCATATGTATTTAACCCCCAAGCCACCTTTGGCTAGCTGGCACCCCCCCTTAAAAGAACTACTGCCAACTACATGGCATACAATTTTCTTTTGGCAGAACTACATTTATGGAATCATGCCTAGTGTTGATGTGTATACCAAGCTCATTATCTAGAGGACAGGGAGTGGGGTTACATACTTAAATGAACCTTTTTATTTACATATAGGCCCAGGGGAGAGGATGCTAGGCATATGCTAGACCTAACTGCTGAGGGGCCTCGATAACGTTCACACTAGAAGCAACACGCAGAATGTGCAAAGCAGTAACTGGGATTTTGCAATATGGCTTTATTTGCAGATGTTACTTAAAGCAAAGATGTCCCCCCCAAAGGTTTGTCATTGTAATACAGGCACACTCTCTTTTGCAGGACATTTTGCTAGGCAGTACTGTTTTCCCCCAAAACATCTCTATCTCTCTTCCAAAGTGTATATCTGTGGGATGTGCCACCCACTTTAAAATCCTTCTGGTGCATGGTATTTGCCCAGGGAACAGTGGTGCCCTTCCATGAACCACTTAACCCTGCCTGAAACTAAAGATTACGTTCCTCCCACCCTTTGCCCCAAACAACCTCTGCCATTCCTTCAGGGTTACAACAAATGAGTCTCCAATCCCCAATGAGTTGCTAAAGACTCTCAGCTTCAGCTCTAAATCCAGCACAGTTGCGGTGAAAGGGGTCCTGACCAGTGTAATCTAACCTTATCTAGGGCTCACACACCTCAGACAACTCCCTCAGAGAACAGTCTCAAATTGTGTACTCACAGATTAGTCATCCCTTTCTCCCAGTCATGGAAAGAGCAAAAGGCACCTTTTTTCTCTCTGGTAGCTGTCAGATTCTACTCATATTTCTTCCTTAAGGCAACTCTGAACATTAGAAACTTCAGGGGATTGCCCCTTGGATCCACAAGAACTGCAGTCCCTCCCACTCCCCTGGAGTGAAGCAAAAGAGTCTTGTAGTCAAACTGAAGATTTTACCAAACTAGGGTGAGAAATACCAGGCTCCCTTTGACAGACCCCCAATGGCAGACCTCCTGCCACTCTGATTGCCACACTTGAACTCACTGATGAACATTCTAAGCTCCCCGAGAGCAGCTTCCTCTAAAATGGTTATGCTGCTGTGAGAGTTCTAAATGACATAATCATCCTTCTCTCAGGCTAGCTGAGTAAACAATGATGTCTTATGTAGAAAACCCCTAGTGAGCTGCCCACCAGCTGCATTTTCCTACCTGCCTAAGACTAGTACAAATGGGATTCTAGAAACACAAGAGGTCTGGGTTGTTATATATAGTTATGTCAGCACCACCATGTTGAGCAAGGCTGACCCTGGGGCAAACTGCACATGTGTGTGAGTATCACACATGCACAGAACTGTAATTGCTGCAGTATTACAGCTGACTCCGGTGAAGTGAGAGCACCGCATATTCTTTTCACTGCTCTTACTGCTCCTAAAAGCTCTCCACAGCAGTACTGGCTCAAACCAGAACTTGTTGTGTATAGGCACCACATTTGCTGACAACCAGTCCATTATGACTTCAATTTCTCACAATAATTTTTGAAATAATATTTTCAGAGGGGTGGCAATATAAGATGATAGTAGCTTTAGCATTATAGGGGAAATATTATCTGGTCATGCTGAGTATGAATATTTTAATTTATTTATTTTTTTCTGCAACACCTTCTGTGGTCACTATGATGTCTGTCACCTCATTAACTGGGATGCATTTTGAATATACCATCCCTGCTGTGAATACAGAGCCAAAATATGAGTTTAATTTATTTGCCATTTCTTCAGGTTCTGTGATATGTCTATTATGTTCCATGATAGAGCACAGGTTGGAGTTTGATTTATGTAGCAAGTTTACATACCCATAGAATTTCTGCATGTTATCCTTTCTAGCACTGCAAGCTATCCTTTTTTTATCCTCTGTTATTTTTCGTAATCATAGTTTTACATTTTTTGGACATCTCTGAACTGTATCCATTTATTCTCAGCTCCTGTTGTATGGAATTGATCATATCGTTTGCGTTTCTTATATATTAGCTTCATTAGAGCTTTAGTCAGCCATTTTGGTTTGATGTATCTGTTGTTGTATTTCTTGATTTTTTTGATGTGTCTGTCACATGCAGTAAATATTTGACTTTTTATGATGTCCCGCATTTCGGTTATGGTTTTGTTTTGTAATATTACATCCCAATTGATTTTCTGTAGGTCTGCTTGAATGAGCAGTTACTGTAATTTGCTGAGCTGAAATTATATATCACCTTGCAACCCTGAGTTACTGGCATGCATTCTTGGAAAGAAAATTTTACACAATTGTGGTCACTATTCCCTAATGGTGCAGTAACTTCATAGTTAATAATGTTAATCTCATTTCTGGTTAAAATAATGTTGAGAATGTTATTTACTCTTGTTGGTTCCTTTACATACCATATAAGTCCAAGTTATTTTACCATTTCTACAAAATAAATACTATGTTGTTTGGTTGCTTCATGCTTATCCCAATCTATGCCTCCATAATTTAAATCTACCAAGAACATTACCCTACCAAGTTCACATGCTTTTTCAATATCTCCTTTTATTTCTTCTGTTATTTCACAGTTTAACCCAAGGGGTCTGTAGCACAGACCAATTATGATATTTCTATTGTTTTCTATGTCAGTTCTCATCCATATACAAGGCCTGGCTCTGCTAACAGCAACTATTCTCAGCACAAGACAGAAGCCACCTTCCCTCATGCTCCTTCACAATGCCTCTGAATCACTCTAAGTGGCTGCTCCTGTACTCCCCCCCCATCTCCATGCTAGGATGGGTCTATGCCTCCTTGGCCTCAGTCCTGCCTCCTTGCGCACTTTTACTAGAGGCCCCCTCCCTACCAAAATCCTGTCCTTACTGACCCTCTGCCCAACCCAACCTAACCTCTAGTGCCTCTGCACCTTACCTGCACTTGTAATCAACTAAAGTTGATGTCCATATGCCGTTTAGTGTTTTAAATGACTAAGACACTCTGTAACCTTTTACTGATTGTTGTGCTGTTCAGTGTCTCAAATGTCCTAAAACTCTGTAACCTTCTTGATTGAATGTCGATACTCTGTTCGCATGACGTGGAACCTTTGTAAAAGATCCTCGGCTCAAAGGTTATTTTCTGAATACCAAATAAATTTAAAAAATAACAAATAAATATAGATTCTAATTTGCTATCTTCATTTTTTATTGTGTCAGTAATATTTGTGGATTTTTAATTATTTAATATATATGCTGCTACACCTCCTCCTTCTCCCCTCCTTTCCTTTCTATCGCGGTGGTATTGTAACCCCCTTGTTCTAAGGGGTTACTAGAATCCCACTTAGAATCAGTGGCAGGCAGGGCAAGGCAGCTTGTCAAATGCCAGTTAAATGGGTTTCACACTGTCACACCCTGTTTTCAGTCTCAGCTGAGCTGGAGTGATGATGTCACCTTAGAATTTTTGTAGCAGCAAAAGCCACAATGGAATGCTAGCTGTAGGGGTTAGCAGTAGAATGTTGAGTTAGAGAGAGAGAGAGAGTCTATAAAGTGAGGAATGCTGCAGAAGGCAGCTCCTCAGATTTAGCTCTGACAGAGAGCTACCTCTGGAGTTTGGGTAGTACATTCTCGCCCTAGAAGAAGAACACAGAAGACCAGTGAGTGAAGTGGTAGAGATTGTTCCTAGAGGGTTTTCCAGTGCCCCATCCCCAGAGGGAAGGGGGAATTCCAGGATTCTGGGGCAATCCCCTGGTCCAGCCTGGAGTGTGATGAAGCCGCCTGAGATTCGTTTGTTCTGTGAGTACCCAAGACTTTTGTGTGGAAAAAGCCCTGGGGCACCTGCGTTCCTGTGGTTATTTTTTTCTCTGACAAAGGGACTCTGTCACCAAGACTATTTCTGTTAAAAGTGTCTACCTACTATCAGGTCTGAAGAGAGACTAGCCAAGTACAGAAGTTTTAGGACTGTTTCTGTTAAAAGTATCAGCATTCTATGGGGTCCGGAGAGAGACTTGCCAAGTACAGAACTTTTAGTTTGTGTCTGATTTAAAAGCATCTACTAAAATGTAAAGACATTGCCAATTACAGAACTTTTAATTTCATGACACCTCAGAGGTGTAAGAAGTAGAATGTTAAATGTGAAAGACATTTCAAGATAACATCTACACGAGTTTTCTGAGAAAGGTGTTATTAACTAGATGAATGGCTAAGTATAAATTTGGAAGCAAAAGGTGGGAGACCCCCCCATCTGGAGTAACCATGTTTACCTCTGTGGGTTCAGTTTGAGCACCTTTATTTTCTCTCAGTGCACTTGGCCAGTGCCTGAAGAAAATACCCAGACATGGGATTTTGGATTTTTCTGTGAGCCTGAGTGTGCTCAGAGGTGGTTGAGGGAGTCACCAAGAATTCTTCATGAAATATAGGAAAGTCTCCTAGTACTGGCCGAGGGTGCCAAGTCAAGGGAAGTGTATCGGTTTGGGCCATGTGTACCAAGTTCCATTCAGAACCTGAGGATTCGTTGTGTGTGTGCTCTGTACCTCAATAATCTGCATTACCAGTGGGAGTAGCCCTGTGGAGGTCCATTTTTTCTTTGTATTTTTCTCTGTGTATGTGAATAAAAGCCACACTCTAGAATCCCAACCTGGTTTGGACAGTACTGTTATTGCTTCAATTGTGTCTGGATCTACTTGGGTGCCCCTGACCAGAAGTGCAAACCTAGCATAATACTGAGCAAACGTTTTCTCCCAGGGACCCAGGTTGATGGCCATGCTAAATGGTCCTCCCAGCTGTGAGTCAGGTAGTTGCCACACTTGGTTTGCCTGTCTGAGGATGGCAGGCTACAAAGTAGAAGTATTGGTAAACAGAACTGTTAGTAGTGACTACTCCCATATCTCTCATTGGTGCCATGTGTGAGAGGAACAGCCCTGCTAGTTGAACAAGGGGGACTGGTTGGGGGAGGTTACAATATAAAGTATAACACAATATTTCCCTGCCCCAAATATCATCTTTTGTCCACCAGGTTTCACTTATGAATGCATATCTACATTTTTGTGTGGTATATGCATTGCTTCCAGTTCTTCCTTTTTATTTTGGATGCTTCTTGCATTCATCAGATAACTAGTTATTATTTTACCAGGAATATTTCTGATATTTGCTTTTTGAGTGCCTTTACGGCTTATTATTGATGTAGATGCTAATCCAGGTCCCCAGTCTGTTTAAATTATCCACTGCTGGTAATTTGTTCTTTATCATAGTCGCTAGTGTTTGCATTCCTTCTTTACTCAGGCGTAACATGACTCAGGCATGCAATGGCTTTTTTTTTTTAAAAGAATCCCAGGTGTCTATGAATTTAACTCCCTCCGCCAAGCACTTATTTGATAGTTGGATATTAATTCTCTGTATTGTGTTATTTTTCTCTTTGTGGCAATTTAGATTTGGCAGTAATCCAGATACCATTGGCATTGGTCCCTTGCTCTATAACATTGTACTCATTTCCATTATTTCTTCCAGGATATGTTTCTCGTGGTCTTTCCCTACATTATTCATACCCACATGCAATACAATTATTTGTCTCTTCATCTGCTTATCAATAACCCTGTGAAGAAGGCCCTTTATGTCCTTTACTCACACTGCAGGTAAACAGTGTACCACTCTATTTATTTTGTCAGACCCACAAATTATACTATTGATATTCCACAACATAGCGTCCCCAATAACCAGTATTTCTGGTTACCCACTACATTTTGTAGGTTATCAGGTGTTTTGTCATCAATTGTGGTCAAGGGTGCATATGTATTAAATAGTGCTAATTTGGCTGTACCTAAAGCATGCCTTCCCTTTTTCCATGGCCCTTTGCTTATTGTGGCCCAGTCCAAGTCATGATTGTTAGCTACATCTGTTGCAGTTATTTATTAATTTGTTTACCTTTGTTTTACCAGTAAAGACACACTAAGCTGAAAGCTTGTTTACAGATGCAACCTGGGAGCACAAGGAAGTTAAGTGACTTGCTCAGGGTCACACAGTATGCAAGTGGGAGCTGTGGAATTCAAACCCAGGTCTCCAGGTTTGCAGCTCAGAACCTTAAAACACTGTGCTATACTGCCTTCCATGTTAGTATCTATCTCTTCCTCTGAAGAGCTGTTTTCAAGCAGTTGCCCCCTCTTTCTCTTCTCCTGTAAATCAGGGTTTATAACTTCCTGTCCTTTTTTTTAGCTTGTTCTCTTAGGGTGCTACCCTCTTTTTGTAGTTTACCCATTTCATTACATTTCTGGCATATGTAAGGTTAATTTATTGAGGTCAGGATATTTATAGTGTACATGTTGCAGCTGCTGCATCGACTAACAGTATCTTCATTACATACTGCAGTTTATTTAGGACCTCATTTGGTGTTCTACTGGCCTCTATGGTTTCAATGCTTTTAGTAGCAGTATGTTCATTCAGTTCCAACCAATTCTTTAAATACTGTACACTCTATTTTTTTCTAATACCTGTACACTTACGTTGTTTTATGTTTTGGTTAGCCTCCTGCCTCCATCCCCCTTGTCCCCACAGGACACACAAGACATGTAACGCGCATGAGTCTCTGAGTGCATCTCTGCATGTATCTCCACATACATCAAGCATGCGCTCACTTGCTCGGAGCTATTTCTTTATGTGACATGACCCGGATGAAGCTCCCTGGGTCATGTGACTCTTCAGCAGTCACACTCCCACAAGAAAAAAAACACTTTAAATCATTTTATGTTCTGTCCCTTCCAGGCAGCACAATTTGCATAGCATTGTGCTGTACTGGTTGATATTACACAAAATTACAAGTTGTAAATCTTCTGTAGTACGCTCGGTACTTTGGGACTACACCAGCACTCCCCTACTTCCTGGATCCTTTCCCCGTTCTTAGGCAACCTCCCTAGCACTCATACACACACTTGCCCAAATTAACAATTAAGTAGAAATGTTTGTGAAAAAACTGACTAAAGTTGTCTCACAGCACGCAGCTGTCTCACAGCATGTAGTCAGCAAAATGCAATCTGATACTCTTCAGGTATTTAAACATCTCTGTCATGTCCCCCCATCCCTTCTTTGTTCTAGTGATTACATATTGAGCGTTTTAGCCTTGCATCATATGGCTCATGATGCAGACCTTGCACCATCTTTGTTGCCCTTCTTTGTATAGTCTCTAGTCTTTCTATGTATTTCCTTAGGTGAGGCCTCCAGAATATTACTGTCAGACTAGGAAAATTAACCAGATAACTTAAAAAAAATGGAATTATGGAGAAATAAAAATACATATTCCACTTTTAAGGCCTCCTTCAATCATCTTTGTACCTGGAAATTTCAGAAAGAATCTGAGAGGTCAGTACTGTTTGGAGATGCACCATGAAGTGAACTGACCTCATGAAAAACACAAAGCCTTCTGCCAGACCAGCCTCATGTTATTTATTGAACTTCAATTTAAGGAAATGGAATGGAGACCCAGTTCAAGTCAACAGAGAAGACAAGTGAGGGTGGTGGGGGGAGATGTTAGAATCATAAGTCTACAGCACCACAACAGCTACCCACCCCATCTGGTTTTCATGTGCACATTTTTGTACAGTATGTGTTGTTGACAATTACACATGCAATAGCAGCTCACTACAGGAAGAGTAGGACAGGGGCTCTAAATGGTAAACTTAGTGGGGTGGATCACTCACGCCTCAGCTTTTAACAAGAATGCAGAAGACCCATCACAACCATTGCTGCTGTCTCACTGGAGTTCTGTTTATTAACAGGCAGTGGAATGATGTGCTGGCAAGAACTTTTATTTTTAGAAAGTATTTTGAGAATTAAAGAGCAACAATTGCTGTGATTTGAAAAAAAATCCCCACGCCTCCCCATGGTCCTTACCTGTTTTGGACCACAGCAGTCCATATTTCAAACTTCTCAGTGGTCTACATCTGTAAGAGAAAGGGACCACAACTCACAACTCTGAGAAGCAGGCCACCAGATCCCTCCACTCTTCCTGGTGCTGAACTGTTAAAGCTTTGCGCCGTGCTGCCCCTGTGTCCTTATGTTTTGTGATATAGCAGTTTGTAGAGTGCAGAGGTGTGGTCCACTGATATCAAAGGGGATTTAAAATTACTTTTTTATATGGTTTAGAGGTCCACTGGGGTCAAATCAAAGCCATCCCTCAACTAACAAGGAGAAGGGATCTGGTGGCCAGCTACTCTGAGCCATGAACCACGATCCCTTCCCCACACAAACACAGAGCAAAGAAAAATTTGAAAGATGAACTGTTTAACTCCAAAACAGGCAAGGCACTAGTAAGGGGCTTTATAAAAACTCCCCAGACTAGTACCCATTAAGATGGCTGTATGCTTCTTGCACATGTCACCTTATATGGTCACAGAATTGGGTGACAGTGAAATCATAATACTTTTTTTCCCTTTTCCTGCTTAGAGGGTGGGGGTGGAGAGTTAGAGTTGGAAACCTGAACACCACATTTCCATACTTTTATTGGTTTAATCTGAACTCTAACTGGTGCATTAATGCAGCTCTTTGCAAATACTTTACTTACTTTCTGAGATAGCAGAACTGCATCCTTATTCACACTGGTCCCTCTGGGACCTGTGTGAAGATGTACATCCCTCCATAGATACACACATCTATCTCACTGTAGCAGCACAAGGCCCATAGGGCCATGCACTGCCATGCCTCCAGAAAGGCAATGTATGTGCTTGGTTGTATTTGTTTTTTGTGGGGCTCATTTACAAGCAAAAAATATATTAAGTGAAAAATGAAACTTTGAACGTTGAGAGCTTTCCCCTAGACTGCGCATGCAAAACTTCATGCAAATCCATTGAATGAGACGGAGCTATTAAAGTGCAAAATTAGTGGTTTAACATTAAACACCCTACTCATCCCTAACTATAGTGGCACTACTGCAGGTATGGTAGCATGTCTATAGTTAGGGGTGAGTAGGCTGTTTAACGTTGAACCCATAGCTTTCCCCTGTTCAATGGAACTGCAAGAAATTTTGCATGCATGGTCTTGGGGGCAAGGTCTCCTGATCTTGCTAGTTTCATGTTGCTCATACAATATATCTGGATTCTGAGATCCATATAGGGCAAAAAGAGGAAATAAAAATAAAGGGTTTTTTTTGCTGTTTTTTTTTTTCTTTCAGCCCCGACAGTTTGGAATTTTGTTCTGAAATTTTCAGGTTAGAAGAGGCTTGCCCTAGAATACAACCTTTTGTTGGCTTGCTGAAAAAATATTAATCGGGGCCTGAGCTATAAGGATTAGAAACGTTGGTTCTGAATATGTGCAGTAGGGTCTTTCAAATAGTTATCTGATATGAAAGAAGAATTCTTGGCTCACAACAACAAAAAAATCTTCTTTTGTGAGCTGAGATTCTTCCCTCTTGAGCTGAAAATCTACCTTTTTATGGCACCATATTGTTTTTGAGGAAGTTAAAATCCTATAAAAATTATGAATTTTCAAAAAAACAAACTCCTCAACCTAAGTAAACGTGACCATTTAGCTAGATTCTGGTGTTAGTTTTTTGAAAATATGTTTGAAAGCATTGTTTCTGGGCATCCAAAAATCCTGGGTGCACAGCTTAGAAAGAGGAGCTATTCACCTGTGTTCTCAGTATGAGAACAGTGGGACTTTTTTGAATGCTGAAGCCACAGCAGGAGTTGTGCTACTGGCTTCAGTTGGAAAAGTGAGCTGTCATCTTCTAATAATTCTCTGTCTCTCTCATCTATGCCTATCTGTCTGTTTGTCTATCTATCTATCTACCTGTCTGTCTATCTGTCTGTCTGTATTTCTTTTGTTAAGCAGACAAGGATGCCCATCCCCAGTACCAATTCTCTCTCACCCCCCCAGGTAACTTGCTCCCCCTTGTAATTGTAATAAAATAATAGTGGACAGGTACTTCTTCTTTCTACCCCCTCCTTCTAGGTTGCCCCCCAAAGAAATAGGTGGTGGCACCAGGGTTCCCACCCCTGGTGCTGTCAAAGATCATCCTAACACTGGGGTGCCCCATCCCCAATGTTGGCACTCTCCCCCTACAGTATAGAAAACTGTCCCTTGTTCATTTTTTTCTCATACCTGAAAAAGAGAAAATGGTCCATTGACAATCTCACCCAGCACCCCCACCCACTTCTCCTTGACCCTTCACTGAGTACCTCCCCACACACACACACACTCACTCACCTGAACTGCTCCAACAACGTATTCACTCATGTTCTTGGCATGAACAGCAGAACTTTCATGAAATGTGAAGCTCCAGCTGAAGTTGTGCTGTCAGCTTCAATTACACAAGTGAGCTGCCGATCCCTTTATCTGTCTATCTTCACCAATGTCTGTCTGCTCCAGGTCACCTCCAATCCATTTTATAAACTAGAAAGTGGGGGGTGCAAACCCCTGGTGCCACTTCTGTCAACACCCTCCTCCCTTCCAGGTCATTTCCACCAGAAAAATAGGTGGAGGCACCATGGTACCCCCCCCAGTGTGGCTTAGGATCCTCCCGATACTGGGATGCCAATCCCCAGTGTAAGCTTCTATCCCCCAACAATAATGAAAACCACCCCTTGTTGATCTTTTTTTTATCTGAAAAAAAGGAAATGGTCCATTGGCAATCTGACCTTCCCAAGCACCCCTACTCACCCCACTCTGACTCCCCCACTCAGCACCCACCACCCCACACCCCTCACACACCCTCACCCACATGAACAGATCCCACAATGTAGAGCCACTTTCTGATCAAAGACACATCCTGCTGCTGGAACCGGCAACTGCATTATGAGAAGATAAGTTTGGTTTAATGTATTTCAATGGGGTTTGAGTTTTAATCACAACTTTGTCATTTTTGAACATTTCTACACCCAATTTTCCACATGGCCTTTTTGGGACCCCATCTCATGACCAATGGTGGTGAAATGATACAAATTTGTCTCAAAGGGGGATTTTGCATTTGCTGTGTGAAATCACCTTTTGGTCAGGTTTGAAAATCTTCTCCAACTTTGTTTATGAGGTGGGGTCATGAGTAGACTATGTTGAAAATTTGGGATAAAAATATTTTAAAAAAAGTTATGAGTGTACATTGAAATTTTTACAACCACACTCATACCTTTGTTATTTTTCAATACTTTTATTTTTTTTTTTCACTTTTATTTCACATAAAACCATTTAGGCAGAGGCTATTTTCAAATGATTTTGTGATGAGGAATACAACAGCAAATAGTCTCAGAACATAGTACATAACAGGTCTAATACAGATTTGAGTAGTACAAATTCCAGGATTAAAAACAACGGTAATCTGAGCACGCCTTAGTCTGATATTGGTCTGTTGTAGCATCAATACATATAATCATATAACTACACAATTTACAATAAGGTGTTGAAACAGACAACAGACTTGAAGTGAGGGGGAATCATATCATTTAAAGTAATTACAAGAATCAGCAGGGGAGAGTATAGAGAGTAGTTTAGTATTAAATAGATTGGCCTAGGAATAGGCTTTTAGGGTGACAGGTGAGTCATTCCACTGTTTAGGGAAAAGAGAAACAGGACTGGTCTAGGGTGGTTTTCCTTCCTGGGAGCAGAAGGGAGCATTGTTCACCTCCCCGAGTGGAGTATTTGTTGTCTATTATAGTGAAGAAGGATTTAAGACCAGGGGACAAAAGGATACAATGCTTTGTGGCCAAGGACAAGAGTATGGAAGGCCAATTGATTGTTGAAGTCGAGCCAGTTTAGAAACCTATGTAAGATATAAGTATGCATGTCAGGTTTAAGGCCTAAGGCAAATTGGCACACTCTATTGAAGAGGCCCCTGACTCTGGCTAGTACACTGCCACAGACTGAGCCATATGCAGTAATCCCATCGTCAATGAGGCTAGTTATGAAGGACTGTGCTAGCTGCTTTCTTATCTCAGGTACGAAGTTGTGTCTATGCCTGACCTGTACATCAAACCAAGTCTACGGTTAGTTGTTTTTATTAATAGATCAGCATGTGAATTGTATGTCAATCCACTGTCAAGTGTCATGCCTAGGTACTTGAAAGATGTTACTTGTTCAAGCTGGAAGCCTGAGTTTGTGATAATGGTGATGGCAGGCAGCTTGCTTAGTTTATTCCTGGTACAGAAGAGCATGAAAGCAGTTTTCTGCTTGTTCATTACAAGAGAGTTGGCAGTGAACAATCTCTGTATTGCATTAAAGTCAGTTTTCAGCTTTTGCTGAAGGGAGGTCAGGCATGAGTTGCTAGTGAACAAGACTTTGTCATTCACATACAGCAGAATGTAAGTAGATTTACAGGTAGCTGGAATATCACTTTGACCCTAAATTTTCAACAGAGCCATTTTTTAACCCCACTTCATGAACAAGACAGCTGTTATTTTAAAACTCCTGGCCAATATGTGTTTTCACACTTTTGTAAAATGACATTTCAGTTGGGATTCAAGAACTTTCACCTACTGGGTTTATGAGGTGTAGTCGTAACATGGCTATGCTGGAAATTTGAGGTCAAAATATTGAAATACAACAAAATGATGAGCATACATTTAAATTTTTCTACACTCACTCTTAAGTTTGGTAATTTTGTATCATAATTTTCAACATAGTCATTTTTTCACACCACCTCATGAATGTGACAGCTGTCATTTTTTTCCAATTATTTAGCCAGGAGTGGCACACTAAGCTGAAATCTTGCTGAGGGTCACACAGTATGTAAGTGGGGGCTGTGGGATTCAAACCCAGGTCTCCAGATTTGCAGCTCAGAGCCTTAAACCACTGAGCTATACTGCCTCCCGATTTTTTTTAAACTCCTGGCCAAAGTGTGTTTTTTCATCTATGGCACAGAATGATGTTTTGGTGGGGATTTGAACATTTTCATCTTCTGAGTTCTTGAGGTGGGGTAATAGGAATGTCATGCTGAAAATCTGGTGTAGAAATGTGGTAAAATTCCCAGGTTATGAGGGAATGTTACAATATTTCAATGTTCACTCATAACTTTCCAAATTTGCAATATTTGAACTCCAAACATTTAACAAAGCCACTTTTCCACACCACCTCATGAACGTGAGAAGTGTCATTTTTTAAATCCTAAGCAAGACATGTTTTTGCACTTGTGATGCAAAATGATGTTTCAAACACCATACTATGAATGCCAGATATCATGTTTATAAGGGGAGTCATAAAACGAATATCTTGAAGCTTTGGGGCAAAACTCAAATATATATATATATATAATTATTAAGAAACTTTGTGTGTAGTACCAGTCTTCACACCAGGGGGTATGCTTTATGATCCTGTGCTGGTGACCTGAATTAAGGAGTGAGCTCAGTGACCCAGCTATATGGGATGAGGGTGGTGTGATGGCATTGTTATGTGACACTCCTCACAGCCAGGAAATGAAAGCTGAAGGGTTGACTGCATGGCCCCGGCTTTCACATAGTGAAGGCAGCGGTTCTCTTGGCATACAGATCTGTGCCTCTGCACCTGTGGATGGTAGAAGGCCCTGTGCATTGGCTGACAGATATACTCTTTGCCGTGTGTGTATGGATCTCCAGTTATGTGGAAATGTAAGGATCAGAGGGCTCTACGCTTCCATGGTCCACCAGAAAACCTCATGAATTCTTGTCATCCATCACTGCTCCTCTGTAGGTGAACTGAGTCTTTCCTTGGCATCTGCATCTGTTCATGCAGATCCTAAAGAGACCTATGTGAAAGTACCTGTGTGAATGAGATATGATTCCACTATCTCAAAAAGAAAGGAAATTCTCTGAAAAAAACTTCATTAATGCACCAGTTATGGATCAATTTAGTACCATAAAAGTAGGGAAATGTGGGTTTCAAAACTTAATCCCCCCCCCGAAGCAGCAAAAGGAAAGGCCATTATTGTTTTTGGTCTTGGAAGTCTTGACAATTCAGTGGTGTGGTCTTCTTTGGGGTTGTCAACCTTAATGTCTACCCTGTTCCTTGAACAAATGTCAGACATGATTTCCTTTCTTCACACATGGCACACAGGATCCTGCATGAAGAAAGCTAACCAGACTATGTTGGTAACATGTGGTGAGACATAGTTCTCTACCTTTGAAGAGTGTATCACTGTGAGGCAACTCCCCCCAAACAGCAAAAGAAAAAGATCTCACAAACAATTACAGACAACCTTAATCAGAAAAGACAAACGTATAACTATTTCCAAATGACACAGAGGCAGTTGCACTAATGTGCTACCTTTGAGGATTTGTATCTGTTGTATGCACACTACAAGGCAGACATACTCTTTTCTGGGTGCAGATAGTAAACCATGATACTCAAATCACAACACTATGGTGTGCAGAATCTAAGGCCCCTTTAGCCACAGATACAAATCTATGATACCCAAATTACAACAGTTCTTTTGTCTGCAACAGCACAGGTCCCTATGGGGCCAGGGCTTTTGTAGCCACAGGTACTCATGTACACTGTAAGACATATACACATTTCAGACAGCAGAAGAGCAGGCCCCTCAGGAGTCTGTGCTTCTGTAACCACAGGTGTAAGACATACACACTGACCTCTGGCTGCAGAAGCACAGGCCTCACAAAATCCGTGATTCCTACATTGCAACACTACTTCTATCTGCAGCAGCTAAGACATACCCACTAACTTCTGGCTGCAGAAGTGCAGTCTACTGTGGGGCCTGTGCTTCTGCTGCTACAGATAGAAATCCATGATACTCAAATTGCAACAGTACTTGTGACTGAAAAAAGTGCAGGCCCCTGGTGGCCAGTGCTTCTGCTGCCACAGTCACTCAGTCATGTATGCTGTAAGAGATACAGCCACAGTTGTGGCTGCAGAAGCACAAGCCCTTGTGGGGCATGCAATTCTGTAGCCAAAGATACAAATCCACAAAGGTAGAACATCAGTGTTACTGCATTCGTGTCTTCTGGAAACAGTTGTATATTGGAGTGCACCTTGTGGATGCAAAATGTTTGGCAGTGCGCCAAGTTTTGTCAGTGCAGGACTCATGCTTTGAGCCATTTCCTTGGAATTTGCAGCTATTGTTTGACTGCCTGAAGGTGCCTGAAGGTGCCGAACCTGAAGTGCTTTGTTCGTGGTTCTAGAAAAGGTACTCTCAGATTAAGAGGCAATAAAAGCTACTCCCCATCACTTGAAAATGGAGAGATGAACTTTTCCTTATGGTGTTTTGAGCCTCCGAAGGCTGGTGAGACTCCAAGCAGATGTTTGCATTAAGTACAGCACTGTGGTGCAGAAAGGCATTATTCCCCTCTTATACAGGTATGCCATTTGTTGCCTGGGGAGTTGAGTTTTATTAAATCGTAACTTGAGTTACAGTGCTTAGCGTAGCAACTTATTTTATATTTCAGGTACAATTAAGGTGGAGTGTACTTGGTGTCTGAGGCTGAGGATATCACTGTTGAAAATGGACATGTCCTTAACCCAGGAGCTTGTAAACAAGGGGGTGTATTTACCCCAAAATTTAATAAAGAAGACTTGTTGAGGAATATTCTGGTTTTGTGGGAACACCCTCACAATCCTTGTGGACTCCTGGAGTCAGAAGTCTGTGGTAACTATTTAGAACATTTTATACTGGTTTTAACACCAGCAGTAGTGAACCTGAGCACTAATGGCCAGACACTCAAATTAAAAATAAATGCCAAATCAAAAGTATGTCTATGTTTAAAATGAAGCTATACATATACAGTAACTGGCTTTTTCCACCAATTTTATTGGACCCTACTACCTTTCGCTGGTTTGCTAAACTGTTTTGTGACTCTTAAGGAAGATACTTTTTCTTTAAACTAAATAATTGTGGCAGAAATCTCTTTTATCTGATTCTAGTGATTGGTTCTGTTGGAACTGTTTTGATCTGTATTAGAATAATTTTTTGCTTGGTTTGAATGCTATTGCACTATAAAGTTTATTTAAATGGCAAGCAAACTACAGAACTTGGCAGGAGGGTCATTTTTCAACCGTGGACCTTGAACTCTTTTCACAGAGTCAGAACTCCTGCTATTTGTTTTCAAACTTGAATTTTTGATCTGCACATGAGTTAAGCAGATCAAAACTGATTGAAATGTGGTTGATTCTGAAACAATGAGATTTTACTATAGTGGGTGTTTGAACCTCCAGAAAGAACTTTAACAGGCCATAGTTTTCTCAGAGACGCTGTTTTAGGCAATGGCCAACTGTGTGGTTAATCCCCTTAAAGTAAATACAAGTCACTTGTAAGAAGTTTACAAAAGCTAAAAGAGCTAAGCATCTGAAAAAATAATGCACATTTTCTTGAAATGATGTGAATTGTGGAAAGAATCCAACATGACGGGATAATGTAACAATGGCATTTGATTAAGGGCACACTGGTGCTTCAGGTCTTGTGGTTCCAAACAATTACTGAAATTACTTCTTGCATGAAAAATTGCCCTGAACGGCCTCCTTATGGACCATTATATTCAGAGCTGTGTATCACAAATATTACTTGTTTCATTTGTTTTACAGTTTAAGTGTTTTCCTGTATTATCCCTGCATCTACATTTTTAGGAATTTTAATTATTTGGTTCATTTAAAACTACGAAGCAAATTGCTCTCCTCCCATATTACGGGATTCTTTATCAATCTGGATAGAGATGGATAGAGATGGAAACAGGACTATCTCCTTAACACCTGGGAGGGAAGTTTGTAATCAAACTTTCAATATATTCAGTATGAGCTTAAACAGCCTGCCAGAGAGGTTAGCTAATGTTGCATCTCCCTTTACATATTGGCAAACTTTCTAAGGAATCAGTCAAGTTTGAAATGGGTGGTAATGGAAATTGCATACCCCTCACTATGGGTCAAGCCAAGGGGTTAAAATAATCATTATTTGTAAAGTATATGGTATATAAGCATTATATTTTGTAGGGTTCTTCTCCTGCATAATGACCCTATGTATCTGTGGAAGGCAATAGTACTCTAACCCAAGTCTTATTCTGGCATGAGTCCTACAGATATTATATGCCAAAAATATGTTGGGGTTGAATGTGGACCTGGTTTACCTCTGATTAGTGTTGTGGGGCCTTTTGAGAATTTTTTTGAGTATGTGTACTTCCTGGGACTCTCAATGTAGTTCTATTATAAGGAAATATCAAGCCTGAAACTAATATTATTAAGCAGTAGCAATTATGATATATTTGCTTGTAGTAAGATAATTTATTTTTATTGCTGCATATTACTCCAAGATTATAATATTTGAATAAATGCTGAACTGAGAGTTTGGATTTTAGTATCTACGGAACTCAAACAATCCTTGTATAAGGCTCAAAAAGGAGCAATGTACTTGCTGTTATGACATCATTTATTTTAAGACTGATTTAAACTGATCTATAAAATCAATGATGATTGTTTATACCAGTAACTGGTGAATAACTACTGGCTAATGTAGTGCACTGTAATATTTTTAGATGTCTCAGATGTTTTAAAGTTGTAATGGTTTGATAGCCAAATGACAACAAACGTTTGTACTTGTATATTGTTTGTCTTACCTGATGATGGCTTTGTCAGGTTGCGTGTGTGGTCTTATCCTTTTGCTGTATGGGCAGGGAGCCAGGGCTAGAAACCCTGATGCCACATTTCCTTTCTTTTGTGGCATTAACTTGAACCCTTACTGGTGCACTAATGCAGTTTTGTTCAATGAATTTCCTTTCTTTCTGAGAGTGTGTAATCATATCTTTATTCACTCAGGTCCCTTCAGGAACTGCGTGAGCATTTTCAGACATCTAGGATCTCTGCGACCTGCACCAATGGAACAGTCCATCTGCCTGCAGAAGTGCAGGGCCCTCCATGCCCTGCACTTCTGTTCAGCAATGGATGACAAGAATTTGTGAGGTTGTCTGCTGGGCTACTGAAGCGCAGGGCCCACTGGAATGCTGTGCTTCCTCATTAACAGATACAGATGTGAAGGGCAAAGAGTTCATCTTTCAAACATAGCTTAGGGCCCTCTAGCAGCCACAGTTTCAGAGGTACATAGCCCTATGCCAAGATAAGTGTTCTCTTCACTATATGGTACTTGGGCCATGAGACCAACCCTGCACCTTATTGCCTCATATTGCAGTCATAGTTCCCAAAGACGTCTTTTGGATCAGAGAGTAGATCTATTACATGGAACCCTGTTTATGTGAATGAGGAGGTGTGAAGTGGTGGGTTCTGAGTGGTGGGGTAAGGGTCGACTGGGTAAGGAAAGCAGAGATTGAAGATGGACAATTTTCTTCTTTTCAGGTTTAAAATAAAAAAAAGACCTTCAGGTTTAAAATTAAAAAAAAAAGATCTACAAGAGGCAGTTTTCTTTTTTCAGGTGGACAGGACCAACACTGGGGATTTGCACCCCAGTGTCAGCATAGTTTTCAGCAGCACTGGGGGTGGGTGGCCTGGTGTCGCCACCTATGTGTTGGGGTGGCAGGTGATCTAGGGGGTTGGAGGTTGTATTAAGCAGTATTAGTGGTGGGCACGCCAATCCACTTCAGGATTTAATTACAAAAGGAGAGATCTTTGAGGAACAGTTTTCTTTTTTTGTAGGAGACAACACCAACACTGGAGGTTTCTCACTACAGTGTTGGGATATTCTTTGGCAGCACCAGGAGTGGGCACCCTGGTAACACCATCTATCTGTTGGGTGGTGGGGATGTGGAGGGGAAGGGTTAGAATTCAGCAGTATTGGGAGGTGGGCACACCTGTCCACTTGTCAATGGGAAAAACAACACAAAAGATTTATTATGGTAGAATCAGGCTTTGAAAAGTAACGTTGTGACTCTGGGCATGTGAATCAGTGTTGCTCTGATATGTATGCCCAGAGACACAACTTTACTTTTCAGAGACTGATTTATCTATAATAAAAAAAACTTATTCTAATTCTTAATAAACTTTTACAAGCTCAGAACACAACACCCTTTTTTCAAAGCCACATATTTCATACAAGTCCAAATGTACAATGAACATTTCTTAAATGGCTCCTCTCACTAAGCTTGGCTCACAGGAGTTTGTGGTGTCTGGAAAATGTAATACTTGGTTGAATATTAAAAAAAAGACACCAGAATCTAGCTGAATGAGTCCCATTTTCCAAGGTTCAGGAGTTTGTTTTTTGAAAATACATTATGTATTTTCCATCTTTTTTGTGTAAATAAAAAAAAAAGATAAAAAGATGGCAGCTGTCAAGACCCAAAATGCTTTCTCATGACAGGCAAAACACAAATCTTGCAAAAGGAAAAGGCACACATGTGAGATAAAACAGATAAGGAGAGATGCGATGCCCCTTGTTGGCTTGCTCCTGGCTGATTAAAACAGACAGAGAGAGATTTGATTTCTGGCTGATTATTAAAAAAATATGATCTCGGGTATGAAAGGACTCTGGGGTTAGGGACTAGGGGTGACTTTGCTGGTTCCTGATTTAAAGTTTTCTGTTTAAGCACTGCAGCACCAGCCCTAAATAGTCCGCTGGCGGGTTGGAGCAGGGGCACCAATGTGAAGTGAACTGGGATACAGCAGGCCTGGATTTACCTAAAAGTTAAAATAAAAATCCCACACCCTCATGTCTTGTATACTGTCTGTGTGACCCTGAACAGAGCAAGTCCCTAAACTTAAATACCTCCTTGTACTCCTTTTCAGCTCAGTGGCCCAGTCATGGATAATTAAAAAAAATCTTGCTTTGTCAGGTCTTCTAGAGGTCAGGGTAAGGCCAGTTTGGTGACCCTTGATTGAAATTTAAACTAGCATTTGCACAGGGGCTGCCACCAGCCCTTATAGCTTTAGCTTAGTGGTTACAGCACCATTGTGAACCAGAATAATATATAGCAGAGCAGTGTGTGAATTAAAATCTGACATCAACCCACTTCTTGCATAGTGTCTGTGTAATCCTGAATAAGTCCCTGCAGCAGCTTGCTGTGCTTCCGGGACACACCAACTATAACCGTTGGCACAGTGGCCCTGATGTGGATAGCTAAAACAAATCTTGCTTTGTGAGGACTTCTAGAGGACAGGGTAGGCCATCTTGGTGGCCCCAATTTAAATTTGAACTCTAGCATTGGGGTACATGGAGCAAAACCTTATAGCTTAGTGTTTACAGCACCATTGTGAACTAGAATAGTATATAGTAGACCTGTGTGTAAATTAAAATCTGACAGCCTTCTACCACTTGCATGCTGTCTGTGTGGCCCCAAACAAGTCCCCTAAGTAGCTCACTGTGCTCTTGGGGCACTTCACCTATTATCTTTGGCTCAGTGGGCCTGTCATGGATGTTTAAAAAAAATTCTTGCTTTGTAAGGACTGGAAGGTTAGGCCAGCCTGGTGATACCTGATTCAAATATTTTGTGGTTGATTAAAAAAACAATCTGTGCTTTTGAAGGACTCACAGAGGGTTAGCCAACTTGCTGATCCCTGATTTATTTTGAACTTTAGCACTGGCACCAGCCCTTACGGCTTAGTGGTTATAGCACCAGTGTGAACTAGAATAATATATAGCAGACCTGTTGGTGAATTTAAAAGCTCCTGGTTCACCGCTGAAAACAGGCATGTGTGCATAATGGGCCTTGCCTGGTTAACAAAGACTAAATAAATAAATAAATACAACAGCCACCCACCACTTGCATACTGTCTATATGACTGTGATCCTGAACAAGTCACTCAAGAAAGACTGCCAATGTGAGTACTCAAAAACATTGTAAAACAAAAGCCACTGGCAAACAAGGTAATAAACATAAAAGTTTATTCAGAAGTCCTGACATTAGTAGTATCCCATCAAAAATTAAAATTCAGATGCCAAAGTGTGTTAAATTTACTGATAGTGCCACTATTACTATACAGGTATTGCCATCTCGCTCTGAAAAATGAAAATTCTGAGACCTTGACAACTGAGGAAGGACTGATCATGGCTGAAGGACTCATTAGTGAAGAAGCTAACAAAGTTTCAAAAGACTCCTTATCCTCCAAGGCTTCCAACAGGAGGTCATCTGAGAAAATTGTGAAAACAAAGAGTATTCTTATAATCCATAAACTTAAAGCACTTACAGGTACAACTCACAGTGGAGTTGCTCAATTTGCAACACATGCATTCCAAATAAATTGATTTCTAAGTAATACTGGAAACTCTACTGAATCTAATGATGTTGACTATGGTCATGGGGAAAATGATGACATGGAAATTTCAAGTCTGACTTTACCTATAATTCACAGTGACAATGCAGATGACATGGAGGAGAGTACTGCTACTACATCATCAAAAGGGAGAGGAACAGTTTCTAAGGCACTAGTCAAACAAAGTAAAACAAAGTCTGATAGTAGTGATGTGGGCACCATTTCTGATGCAGTGGATCATTCTATAATTGTTTCACCTGATGAGCCTGCATCCTATACCAATATACATTTCCCAGTTAAACCCAGCCAATTGACTCCTGCTGAGCTCATAACTAAAAAAAAAAAAACACAATCCACCTCTGCAGTTTGGAATAATTTTTAAAATAAACCCCAATGATATTTGCCAAGCAATATGTGTGCACTGCAACACTTGTATGAGTCAAAGGGAAAATAAGGGTCATCTTGAAACCACAGCAATTATGGAGTTTCTTATGCAAATTCATCCTATCATTATATATGATTTAAACAGTCTAACATTGGTGCATAAAAATCTAGCAGGGCTCTCTATGATCAGGAACATTCTTCTAAAACTGTAGGAGATGGCAGTCACCAGTCAAGCTCCAAAAGTCCACTTTTGTCTCAAGAAAAATTATTCTGTGAGGTCTTCTGTTTTACTAGCCAGGGCATGTAGTACCCCAGTTCAGATTAATTTTACCTCTGTAATGAGGCAGCTAAAGTTACAAGGAAGTTTTAGGAAGAAAATCTAAATATTCATGAAACCATCCAATAGCAGTGACAATCAATAGTAAAATAACAGAAATGATTGTACTTGACTTGCAGACATACTCTGTTGTTGAAGATGTGGGTTTCCAGAGGCTTATAGAATACTTAGAGCCATGATATGTAATGCCAAGTAGGAAGTACTTTACAGTCACTGCTGTACCCAGGATGTATGACAGCCTAGTACTTCAAGAAAGGCATGATCTATGAGAGGCAGAGGACAAGGTAATTAACTTTAGTACCAACATGTGGACTAGTGGCCAAACTATTGCCTGTCTTTCTCTTACTACACATTTGGTCAGTTTTACAGGTAAGCCATCATCATCCCACACCACTGCAGCTGCTATCAGTCTGACTGCTACCACTCCAACTGCTACCACCGCTAGTCTCTCAGGGGGAAAAAAAACATTCATATTTCAGAAAGTGGCAGTATACAATGTATCTCACTTTCAAGACACACACACACACACACACACACACACATATAGCCAAGCACATTCAGCAACAACTTGAAAAACTAGTTAGTGCATGGATCATCTCACGAGGTTTGAACGTTTGCTTTTTTGTTGCCAGCAATGGTTCCAATACAAGAAAAGTCTTTCATGATGGCAATTCTGTACATATACGTTGTCTTGTACATTGTCTTAACTTAATAGTTTGAAGCTTCCTGGATAATAACTGACAAGTGTTGACCTCTGTAGGCACAGTTCATAAAGTGTGTGATCACTTCAACCCCTCTGTAAAAGCCTGTGATATCCTTACTGAAGTCCAGAAGAAGAAAGGTTTTCTTCAGCACCAACATGTTCAGAATGTACAAACAAGGCAAAATTTGACTTACTTTATGATCAAACACATCCTTGAACAAATGGTACCTATCACTGAATATATCATATCAGTGATATTGGGTAGGAGCTTATACTTTTCTACTCAGCAGTCTCTGATGGAACAGTAAGTTCACATTTTGAAACCATTTAATGAGTGCTACAAAGGGGGTCAGTGCAGACAGGTATCCCTTAGACAATTATTCTACTCATTCTACTTCTCAAAAAAAAAATCTTGGGGAAATGAAGAACAACATAGAAAGCAACAAGAGTGTGCACGTTGACCAGGTGGTGCTACAGGAACCACACAAAGTCACTGCAATAACTGGTTTAACTACACCACAACCTATTCAGCCCAAGCAAAAGAATTAGTGATTATTCTTAAACGAAACTGGCATACACTTATGGTAGAATCTAAATTAAAAGAGCTGTGCCAGAATCCATGCGGGATATGTTACAGAAGTGCACCCATTTTAAAGGATTTGCTGACACATAGCCATTTCATAGAAAAATTCACCAAGACATGGCTGGGTAAACCGAAAGGTTGTTTTACATGCAAAAGGTGCGTAATGTGTAGACAAATAGAGCAAACAACATTTTTTTCTACAGTTAATGTTTCTCATTCTTATGAAATTCAGCAATGTGCTACATGTGACACTGAGGGTATTATTTACTTCATGACTTGTTTATTTGTCTCATTTTATGTCTGCAAAACCAAAAGGAAATTTAAAGATAGAGTAGGGGAACACGTTAGAGCTATAGGAAAACAAGATGTAACTTATGCCACAGCAACACACATTGTAAAACATCCAAACTTGAGTCCATATGGCTTCAGCTTTATTGCCATTGACAGAGTGAATTAGAACCCGGGGGGGGGGCAATTTTGAAAAGTTGTTGTCCATCAGAGACATTTTCTGGATACTGACACAGAAGGCAAATCTGAAACCAGGTTTAAACACACAATTGGATATTCGCCCATATCTCAGGAGAAAATCATAAAAAAAGAAATAATAAATAGTAAATGTAAGCATGTAGAATCATTTCCCAGTGACAGCTATCACCCCCTCTACCCCTTTCCTTTTTTCCATTCCCCTTTCCAACTATTCCCCTACCCCCCATTTTATCAAAATATCAAATTATCAAAATATCAAAATTATCAAAATATCAAAATATCATAATATCAAGATATTTATGCAGAGTTAAAGTTAAAATGTTTTTTGATAATGTACTGTTTTTTACAGTTTTTATTTTTGTTATTGTTTCTCTGCCTCTTCCATATGTATTATTGGGTTTGTTAAACTGCACTTATGTAAGTTATAGGTTTTGGGTAATTTATGAAGTTGTGTGATGTATGTGATAGGATAGTCACCTAGCAAATGAACACTTAACCAATGATAATTTTTAACCATTTAGAATAAAAGCTGTTTTTAATTAACAATTTAAAAGGTGTAACAAGATCAGATAGCAAATCATTATTTATGAGGTGTTGTTCAGTATATGAGTAAGCGTTTGAGAAAGGAGCATTCTCAGAAACATGTCAGACACCTTGTTGGTCGTATTTTAATAAAATGCAAGTTAACATTATTAAGTGTGGTGTCCTACTATGGTTTTGTGTGTGCTAGGAACTTATTGCAGGGAAATGAAGAACAACCAAGATATAAACTAGTTTCTAGTCAATAACATGCTTACCAGACTTATGAATGATGACAAATTAACAGCCATAAAATGGACCAAAGAGTACATCTTAGCAACATTGCTAGACCCATGTTTCTGGAACAGATACCTTCCTGATGTTACATTTCAGAATATGCAGGAGCTGGACTATAGGCAGCTTTTGACTTAAGCAGTAGATAAGGCTCCATTAGGGAGCAGTACTACACCATCTCAGCAGACTGCACTAAATAAGCACTACAGAAGCAGACAATGAGGAGGATGACATTTGGTGCCAGCTGCAGGACACTGAAATTTCAAAAGGAAAAATTGCATGCTCTGTAGTAAGTATGGTAGATGCATAGCTGTCTGAGACCAACATCAGTATTAAGAATGACCCTTTAGTTTACTGGCAAAGCAAAAAACAAACATGCTGATCAAAGCTGGCTACCCTGGCTTGTAAGTATATTGGATGTCCAACCTCCGGTGTCTATTCCAAATGTTTATTTTGCTCTGCTGGGGATGTCATAACTGATAAACAAACAAGATTAACACCATGCAATGTAGAGAAATTAATGTTCATGAAGTTTAACTTGGCAAACTTTGGCTTACATACGTGATGCTAATCTTCAAAAAGAAGAAAAGAAGACTGACAGCAGTACCTATGTTGCATCTGGTTACTAAATGACAATAATATCAGCTTTCAATTTTCTCTAAAGAGGCTTGTTATAGATGTGGGATTGCCTGCCTTTGGCCAGCATGAACAATTCAGCTGACACTTTAAAATAAAAATATTGTAGTTACATTAACAACTGAGTATGGGGTGCACAGTGGGCAGGCAAGTCTCAATGCTTCTTAGCACATTCTCTGAGCCACTCAGAAACAATTTCCACCAGTGTTCTTGTCTACTGTTGATTGTGGGTAGTAGCATTAGCTATGCATCACACTACAAATGGTAGTTTACTCACCTGGTAAAGGTGATTATAGGAGCACCTTCTTACAGCATCCCGAGTCTCAACACATGGGTAGTAAGCACTCTCCTCATAGGCTGATGCACAAAGGAATCCCAAAATTCAAAATCCGATCCCTTGCCATTCCTTGCTGTTCCCAGAATCCTCTGTATGATATCTTCCAGAGCTCATTTCTCTCCTGAAAGTATAATGTTAAAGACTAGAAAATACTACTCTCCGTCGGTCCCATGGGGGGCCGTTGGGTAGAAAAATACATAACACAAGTTGATGATATGTTAAAAGACATTCTTTAGTAAGTATCATTATTTATAAGCATCTGATAACATGTTACATTGCTCAGTACTGTGTGGGGCATGTGTCCCGTCACCGTATACAATTTAGTAATCAAAAATTTCACATACATTTTTAGATCACTGTCGATGCTTTTCTTAATCTCTAATAGCTATGTATATATATATAAATATATATATATATATATGTTTCTCTGCAATGGGTGGGATGTGGAGTGCTGTAAGAAGGTGCTCCTATAATCACCTTTACCAGGTGAGTAAATTACCATTATCTATCGCACCTTCTTACATCACTCCGAGTTTCAACACATGGGTGATTGTACAACAGTATTAGATTTTGTCCTGGGTGGGAGGAGGAACTTGAATCAACTGTCTGGAACACCCTGCGACCAAACTTTGAGTTCCTCGTTAGGCCGGTGTCTAACCAGTAGTACCTGAAGAAGGTGTGCAGGGACGCACAGGTCGCTCACTGGCAAATCTCTCTGACAGGTGCGGAATTGCTCTCCACCCAAGATGTGGCCACTGCTTTAGTGGAGTGTGCTCTGATGTTTGCTGTAGGGGTATTGCCCCCAGTCCTGTAGGCCCTCGCTATAGCTTCTCACAACCATCTAGCAATTGTGGATCTTGATGCTGCTAGACCCTGTTTATCACCTTGAATCAATACAAATAGCCTGTCTGACTGATTGAAGCTCTCTGTCCTGGCCAGGTAGGTCCGGATTGCTCAGGCTGGGTCTAGGCTGAGTAGAGTTTCCCTGTGAGGGTCCCCTATTTGGTGCTCGACAGTAGGGACTGTGATCTCCTGAGAAGTGTGAAATGCATTAGCCACCCTCAGAATAAAGGATGGGATGGGTCGGAGTACGACTCTATAGGGGAAAAAGCAAATGAATGGCTCTCTGCAAGACAGGGCCTGTAATTTGCTAGTTCTCTTGGCTAAAGAGATTGCTAATAGGAATACAGTTTTCATTGTGAGTAAGGATAAGGGAATAGATTCAAGCGGTTCAAATGGTGAGGTGGTGAGAGTGTCGAGCACCAAGTTAAGATGCCACAGAGCTGTTATGGGTCTTGGGGTGTGTGTGATAAGGTTTGCAGCCTTTAGGAATGATTGAACTAAAGGGTGTGCTCTGGGTAGATGGCCATCGGTTTCTCCCCTTATAGCCCTTATGGCGGCCATCTGTATCCGTAGAGATGCGGCTGATAACCCCTTTTCCAATCCCTTTTGAAGAAATTCTAAAACATTTACAATACTACATTGAGTTGCCCTTAAATTCTGGTTCTTGCACCATGAAGCAAAGGCCCAGCAGTGTCTGTTGTAAGTTCCATTGGTGGATTCCGTTCTAGCTTGTACCAAGGAGTCCACCACCTTACCTGATACCCCTAGCCCTAGCAGTCTAGACCTCTGAGTGGCCAAGCCATCAGTTTCAGTGGTAGAGGGTTTTCATGCCAGATCAGGTCTTGTCTGAGTAGGTTCTGGTGGTGTGATAATGCCATGGGATTGTCTGTCAGCATTTTCCTGATGAGGGTGTACTAGGTTTTCCTCAGCCAGTCTGGGGCTATGAGTACTATGCTGCTGCCCTTGTCCCAGATTTTTTGTAGTACTGCTGGTAGCATGGATATTGGGGGGGAATACATATGCCTTTTTGAAAGTCCATGGGGTCAACATGGCATCCACTCCTACTGCTCCCTTGTCTCTGAATCTGGACATGTAGATCGGAAGTTGGGCATTGGCCGCTGAGGCCAGGAGATAGATGTTGAAGGGTCCCCATTTCTTCTGGATCTCATTGAAGATTCCTGGATGGAGCTGCCATTCCCCTTGTTGCAGTGTCTGCCTGCTCAACCAGTCTGCCCTTGTGTTCAGGCTGCCTGCCAGGTGAACTGCTGTGAGACTGAGTAGATATTTTTCTGCCCATAGCAGTAAGATTTCTGCCTCTCGAGCCATGGCTCTGCTTCTTGTTCCTCCCTGCTTGTTGATGTTTGCCATTGCTACTCAGCTGTCGGTGCGCACCTTTACGTGGTGTCTTTCGAGTTGAGTTCTGAAGCGTATGAGGGCTAGCCAGATGGCTCTTGTCTCTAGTATATTGATTGGGAGTTATGACTCCTGTTTTGTCCATTTTCCTTGAATTGACTGTCTGTCCAGTACAGCACCCCAGCCTAGCAGGCTTGCGTCTGTTTTGAGGGTTCTTGTTGTATCTCTCTCCAATTGCGCCCCCTGTGTGAAGGTGTGTGGGTCTTTCCATCATTGTAATGATTTCTTTATCGATGTTGGGATTGTCACTTTCTGATTGTAATTCTGTTGACTGTAGTTCCAGTTGTCCAGGAGCAGGTGTTGTAAGTGCCTCATGTGTAACCTGGCCCAGTCGTGTAGGTCTATGCATGCTGCCATGAGACCCAGTAGTTGCATAAGGTGCCATACCATTGTTGAGTTCTTCTGCATAACTGTTTTGCAGTGTGCTGTCAACATGCTGATGCGTGTCTGTGATGGTCTTACTGTTCCTGTCACTGTGTTGAATGTTGCCCCTAAGTGGTCTAACAACGTGGTGGGTGTTAGGCGGCTCTTTGTTTTGTTGATAAGCCACCCATGGTCAGTCAGTAGTTGCAGGGCTCTGTGGGTCGCTATCCTTGACTGGTCCACTGTTCTCACCCGTATCAACCAGTCGTCTAGGTTTGGGATCATATGAATGCCTTCCATGCGTAGTTTTACCACTAGAGGTGCCATGACTTTAGTGAATAATTGTGGGGCCGATGCCAACCCGAATGGCAGGCATTGGTACTGGAAGTGGTAACCCAGTATGCTGAATCGGAGGAACCTCTGGTGGGATGGTCGGATAGGTATATGTAGGTAGGCATCCTTCAGGTCTATGTAAGTTAGAACATTGCCCTTGCATATAGCTGCAATGGTGGACCTTAGGGTTTCCATCTTGAACTTCTGGTACCGTACAAACTTGTTGACAAACTTTAGGTCTAGAATAGGTCTGAGGTCTCCAGTCTTTTTTTTGGACAAGAAAGAACACGGAGTAGATGCCAGAGTATCTCTCCTGATTTGGAACGGGCTTTATGGCTCTGATGTGTAGCAGTTGGTTTAGGATGGCTCACTCTTGTTGCGAGGTTGCTTTGTCCCTCGAAACATGTGATTCTGTATATCTGTCCTGCTTTGGGACTGTGTTGAACTCTATGGCATAGCCCTCCAAGATGATCTCCTTGACCCACTTGTCTTTGATTGATTTGGTCCAGGTTGTGGCAAACTGCTGTAGTCTTCCACCCACTGCATCTCTCTGACCCTGGACCAGCGGATTCACATTGGTGGAATCTCCTGTTTGATTTGTTTGCCTTATACCCTTGTTTTCCACTGTAGTGGTAACTTCTGCCCTTGTTGCCCTGAAAGTTCTGCCTGTTGTTGAAAAAATTTGGTTTGAACCCAAACGCATGTCTATCTTGCCCCGGGTGGCTTTGGCTCCTTTTGGTTCTGCCTGAGTAATGTCAAAATTTGTTGTTTCGAAAGGATGGTAAAGTAGCTTGCACGCTTTGATCCTTGTCCTCTCCTTTCTTTACCAGGAACTCTTTGTGCCAGGCCCAAACACCTTGTCTCTGGAGAACTGTAGTTTCATGACCCTTGACTTGGACTCTTGATCTGCATTCCATAGCTTGAGCCATACCTGCCTCCTGGCTCTATTAATGGAAGCTGCTGATCTAGATGCCATATTAAAGCTATCGATTGTGGCATCGGCTACATACTTCATGGCTTGAATGGCGTAGTCCATGGTGGCTCCATGAGCACTGGTTTTGGGGATATTGTGTTGAACTGCCTCCAACCACCTGAGTACGGCCCTCGCCGAGTAGGTGGTGGCCATGGAAGCTCTCATATTCATGATCATCATATCGTGACCCTTCCTCATGATTTCATCTACTTTTCTGTCCATGGGATCCTTCAGGGCCGAAGCTGACCCTGAGGGCAGGACAGTCTTGTTGCTCAGGGAGGGGACCTCTGCATCTACTTTTGGGGCATTTGCCCAATGTTTCTCTCTGTCTGCGGGCAGTGAGTACCTTCTTTTTGAAGGTTCCCTTCTCCCTAGTTTTCATGGGATCTGGTGCCTCCCATTCCTTGGCTAGTATGCTCTCTAGTGCTTTGCATACTGAGAAGAAGGCAGATGATTGCTTTCTCTCCCTGACCAGAGGGTATAGTTTGTTGTACGGCTGTTTCACTGGTTCATCCATTCTGAGTGTCTGACAGATGACTCTTATGAGCTCAGAGATGGCATCGAAGGGGCATAGTCGTGCAGCCATATCCTCCTCCTGCTCCTCCTCCTCTTCCTCAGACTGTTCATCTTCCGACACATCTGATGTGTCATCTGAATTTGGGTCACCTCTGGGGTGCTTTGGGTGGGGAGTTTTGCTGGGTATCCTGAGTCTTTTGTCTACCCCCAGGTTGTCGATTCTGTCCAGGAGCTTTTGAAATAACTGCAGCACCACGCTTTGAGAAGCAGTGGAGGCGTTATCATTTAGGGGATCCTCGTCTGTGGATTCTGAGTTGTGGGTGAAATCCCTCAGCTCAGAATCCACCCTGCATAGAGAGCAAAGCTCCCCCAGGTCTGAAGTAAGCAGGATGTTGGGGCATTTTCTGCACAGTCTTCTGACGGAGGTCATGATTCTGAAAGACATAATTGCATTGGGCTTGCTCAGGGGTGCATGACTGAAAAAATTGTAATATAGTTGAATTAATATGACTGAAAATAATAATCCTGATGAGCACTAGTCCCTTGGCTGGACCTGTAAGAACGCTGAGGATATACTGTATAGCAGGAAATATTATTTTTCAGTTTATTTTCACTATATTAGCTTAACTGACAAAAGCGCTAAAATAAGCTGATCGCTAATATTACAGAGAGCATAGTACTGTAACTGGACATGAAGCTGACGTGCTAATTCAATTGGGCGTTAAATAGTACTGCACCCCTCTCCACGCTAAATAAAGAGGGCAATAAATTAAACTGCTATACAGTACATCAGGTTCTGGCCAGTTAACTATATGCTCCCACTTGCAGCCTATTATCTCTTAGAGATGAAGAAGGGTGGTAAATTGTAGTTAAATATTGTTAAATAACTATGTGGGAC
Source organism: Neoceratodus forsteri (assembly GCA_016271365.2). Lineage (NCBI taxonomy): Eukaryota > Metazoa > Chordata > Ceratodontiformes > Ceratodontidae > Neoceratodus > Neoceratodus forsteri. The sequence continues at coordinate 393,045,567 of CM028135.1, read as the reverse complement.
AGCTGTTTATTGCCCTCTAGTGCTTTGCTGGAGCTTTTGTTGCATTAAAATTACTTTCTCTGGTCAGCACGCCAAGGAGGTGCTTGTGCCTTTAAGGAGTGTGACAGCATTTGTGCTCCATTTTAAGATCGGCAGGATGGCGCCGCCATTTTGGGAAGGTGACTCAATCCTGAAAACCCCCTCTAAGGTGCCACGAGACTTCGGGAAATAATCTCGGGCAATCTAGTCCAAGATGGTGAGTCTGAAGCCCCTCGGAATCTTGATGGAAGGGGGAAGTCCCCCCAGGGAGATAGTCTGGCGTCACTCAGTTGGAGGATTTCTCGCAATAGCAGGGGACAAGCCAACTGCTGCCTGGGCTGTCTGAAGGATCGCCGTGGCTCCTCCGGTAAGGGCAATAATCATGTGTAGCCTGAAGCTGAACTCTTGTGGAGCTAGGGAGGTCCCTGAGGTGGTTGCGGTTGAGCGAGGTAAACCACGAATCCCAGGGAGATTTCATGGTGTTGCTGTCTGGCTGCTTCCCTTGTCAGCTGAATGAGATAAGCCGACAAGGGGGGGCTCTGAAATTGTGCTAGTTGTGTGATTTGGCACGTCCTACCCCTCCTCAGCTGAACAAGGTAAGCTGAGGGGGGAGGGTTGAAAAGTATTAGGCACTGCCTTTAAGCTCTCAGCTGATGGTCACTAATTCTCTTGCTCCAAAAACGTGATAATGCTAAGATTTTAAAAATCTACCTCTAAGCCCTGTTCCACAGAGACTATCCTGAATCTAACATTTGCCTAAACATTCTGCTGAATTGGCAGCTGCATATTATGGTCTCTTTCCTTAGTCCTCTGACCAAAAAGGGGACCACAAAAATTACTGCCTCACTTTATGGGCACTGTAACCAGTCTGGGATGAAATATATCATTTTTTTCTTTTTTAAAATTGGGAAATATATAGCTTACCTTAGAGCTTGGCACAGAGCCAGATGAAATGTGACCAGCCTGGGATAATGCACAAAGAAAAACTGAGGATTCTGGGAAAAGCAAGGAACGGAAAGGAATCTGATTTCAAATTCTGGGATTCCTTTGTGCATCAGCCTATGAGGAGAGCGCTTACTACCCATGTGTTGAGACTCGAAGTGCTGTAAGAAGGTATGATAGATAATGTGAGATATAGTGCTGGCAAGCCTCATATCTTTTGACAGCAAAAAAGAAAGCCTTTATTACACAACATTACAGCTCTTTTTCATTTTTGGAATGTATGTGACTGCCTTCTCCTACTATTTCAGACTTTAGTTCCCCAATTAGTGGTAGCTGTAGTAATAGTCCCACAAAATAGGAAAGACAGGGTTTGCCTTTGCCATTGCCTACAGTCTCAGGGAATCTCTTCTAGCCCCAGAGGCAGGGCTTACTATCTAAGTTGTAGCTGCTTCATTGTCTCTAGTCACAGGGTATCATTTTCATATGTCCTGGCCCCAGAGGCAGGATTTAGTGTCTCGAAATTGCTTATTGACTCCGGTCTCAAGGTACTATCATTTTTTTAGGTCACAGAAACTAGTAAAGGCTGGGTCTGTCATCACAACAAATTGCTTCATTGCTTAGTGAAATGGTGACTGGCTGCCACTCCCTTTCCTTACAATTTGTTTCTTTCCAGCGGTGGTGTGTTTCTTCTTCCTGATTATTAAACAAAGGGGTGCCTATGACTGTTTAGAAACAAAACGAGCTACAAACATATATTACCTTATAAAAAATCAGATTCAAGTCAGGAGAGTAGTTAGAGACTAAGAGAGATCTGGGACTTGCCTAATTTTAGACCAAATCATCATCCTGTGGGAGGGTGGGTGTTGCATCCAGTACGTGACACCTGAACTGGCAGGAACTGTGGCAGACAAGTCCCTGTTTTCATCATCAGTCTTTTTCTCTATCTGATTCTGAACACATCTTTTTGGTAAATGTGCCTTAACTGGTTTGATGCAGGCAGTTCTGTTTCCCCCTGAGAACAGTGACAGTAGCAATGATTAAGGGGTGGCTTTCAGACTGGCTGATCCTCTAACTTGCATTCTGTTTTTCTTCCTGCTGGTGATGTGTTTCTTCTTTATAACTGAGAGCCATTGCTAAACAAAGTGGTGACTGTGACTGTTTAGAAATAGAACTAGCTACAAACATACATTGCCTTCTTAAAAACTTAAATTCAATCAGGAGGATGGTTACAGACTAAGACAGAGCTGGGACTTGTCTGTTTTTGGATCAAATCATCATCCTTAGGGTGGATGAAGTGGGAGGTGCAGCCAGTACATGACACTGCACTGGCAGCAAATCTAGCAGATAAATCCCTGTTCTCACTCATCAATCTATTTCTGATTTTTACAAGACTTTTAATTAATGTGCCTTAACCAGATTGATCTCAATGCTGGTAGTTCCATATTTTCCCCAGATAGTAGGCGTAGCAACAGTAGTGAAGGTGCAGATGACTAGCTGTCTAACTGGCTGGTACTGTTTCTTACATTCTGAGTCTCTCTAATGCTCATACATTCCTTCCTTCTTCATTAATAACTGAGAGATATTTCTGCAGAGTTGTGTCTGTTTAGAAATAAAAGTAAGTATTAGCTACAGTATACACATTATTATCTTCTAAAAAAGTCAGAAACAGAAGAGTGGTTAGAGTGAGTTCTGGGACTTGCCTCCCTTTCTTTTGACAAAATCATGGTGGGTGGCTGGCAGATTTCTCACACACACACACACACACACACACACACACACACACACACACACACACACACACACACACACACACGTGTTAACTGCTATATTTTATTCTTGTTCAAACTAGTTCTCTAATTATTAATCTGTAAGGGCAGTTCAGAGATCTGGGACTTGACTGCCTTTGAACCAAGTCATTATCCAGGCTGTGCCAGGGTGGGAAGTTCAGTAAGTATAATAGAGCTCTGGCACTTCCAGTAGGCACACAGGCAGTTTAATTCACTCATTTTACTAGTCATGCTGTTTAATGCTACCAAAAAGTGGTTTAATTGCATTTTCTACAGATATGAGGATTAAAAGTTGTTTAAAAAGATTTTTTAACATACAGTTACCATAATACATAAAGGTTCTAAAAGGTTACAATAGGGTTCAGATAAGCATCTGAGCCTTTTGGTGCTTATCAGAACCGTTTAGAACCTCAGAACCTTTTGAGGGTCTCCCACCTCTAACCCGTATGGGATGTAATTAATTACGGTGTATGGGAGGGCACTTTCAGCACATAGGAGATTGTCTGTGGCTGTCGTCTTTTGATACCCTTTACTATTAACTCTGTTATTATTATTAGCCATGAGGGTACAATCTAGAAAATCAAGACTGATTTTAATTGTTTTTCTGGTAAACTTAATATTACAGTCATTCTGGTTAAGCCAACTTACAAATTTGCCAGCCTCTTTCTGGGTTCCCTTCCAGATGCATATAATATCATGTATACACCTGTACCATTTAATAATGTGGTGTGTGAAGGGATTTTTATTGGGACTAAGGGTTATGGTTTTTTCCTAAAGGCCCAGCATGGGTTGGTGAAAGATGGTGCCATGGCAGCACCCATGGCCATCCCACATTGCTGTAGATAGAATTTCTGATCAAATACCAAATGGTTGTTGCTAAGAACAAATTCTGGTCAGAGCTGATATGGCTGTATGGAAAGCTTTTAGTAGTGGCAAGAGCATGGAAAAGAATATGTGGTGCTTTCACTGCACCAAAGTCAGACATAAGTAATACTGCAGCAATTACAGTACTGCGCCTGCATGATACTGGCACAAGTGAAGTTTGCCCTTTAGTCAGTCTTGCACAACATGGTGATGCTGACATAACTATGTATGCATGATACTCATGCATGCACAGTTTAAGTCAACATCACCATGTTGCACATGGTGGCCATCAGTACTGCAGTTGCAGAACAAAAAAGTAGTGCACCGGGAAGTGGGTATGTTTATGCGGCCTGTGAAGGGGCAGGGCTGCATAAACAGAATTACTGGAAACTATGTCAGAGCACTGTGGCAGCACATCAGACAGAGGTCAGGTTACGTGCTTCCACAGTGGTATTATACAAATCTAATGATGGCATAACAGCCATGGAGCTTGGCCCATGCAGCCGTACAAATCAGACTCAGGAGGAGTTTATTAACAAACTAAAGATCTGGTCTGGGACTTGCTTGTCATCACAATCACTTTCTCATTCTTTTCTAAGCAGTAATTTCTGGAAAATGTGCCTTAACCATATTGATCTCAGTGCTGGTAGACTACTTCTGGTTTTCACCTGATTGTATTAGGTGGGGGTAGTAGCAGTCTTGAAGTGGTAGCTGCTGGTGGTGACATGCTCTGGAAAAAGTGGTCCCCATGCTCATCTGCACATTTTAGAAATCATGCCTTTCCTTGTTTTTGCTGTAAAGAAACTGATCCCTTTAACACAAAAACAAGGAGTTAGTTATGGCCTCCACCCCTTCCCGCCTTTTGCTTTAAGTGAGGAAAGTCATTATGGGTCTGTATCAGATGTACAGTGGCAGCCATAAATGCAAAATATTGTTAAACAGTAATCAACTGTATGTAAAAGCTCTTTTTTTTTTGAATGTGTGCTTTCTTAATGTTGTCAATACCACTCCACCCATGTGTACTCTGTCCCTGGATTTCTGCACCTCAAGTGCATTATTTTAAATTTTTGTGTTCAGGTTTCTTCATGTCTGGACTGTTGCAACGCCCTTTACTTTGGGCTTTCTGGGGTTGAAATCCGTCACCTACAGCTGGTGCAGAACGCTGCAGCCCGGGTATTGACTGGGACAAGTAGGTCCTGTCATATTACTCCAGTGCTGCGCGAACTGCACTGGCTTCCTATGTGGAGGCAGATCACCTTTAAAGTCATTTTATTGACTTTTAAAGCCCTTCAAGACCAGGGTCCAGCCTATCTGAAAGACCTTCTGGTTCCTTACTGCCCGGACCGATCACTCCGCTCGGCCGACATGGGGTTGTTAGAGATCCCAAGAGTGAGTTTAAAATCTTCTGGCAGCAGAGCATTTTCATGCTGCCCTCACTCTTTGGAACTCTCTACCATGCCAGTTACGGCAGTGCACCTCTGTGGAGTTATTTAAGAAAGACTTAAAAACATATTTATGGAGTATGGCCTTTTTAGATAATTAAGTTATTGTATTAATTTTTCGATTTTATTATTTATATGATATTTGGATGATATGCTGATTTTATGGATGTTTTATGATTTTTATTTAGAGTTTTGGATTGTTTGAAATTGTTCAGCACCTTGACATTCTGAAAGGTGCTTTATAAATAAGTAAATAAATAAATAAATAAATAAAGACAAAAATGCCTTTCAAATGAAGGTCGTCACTGATCTAAATTCTTTATAGTTTTTTGTTTCGTTGCGCGTGTGCAAGAAACATCTTGCGGTAAATTGACATTTCAGAGGTGTGTCAGGGATTTGTTTATTTATTTATTTATTTAGCTTTTGTTGACCGGGTAAGTGCACTAGACAAATCCTGCCTATTTTCAGGCACGACCCGGGGGAGGGGGATACAGATGAATGCCAACTGACCTTGAACCAGATTAAGCTGTTGGTGGTATTTTTAGTGAATCATATGATGAGTCCAATGCACAGCAATCTGCAGTGGGCTTGTCCCTGGCAGATGAATGAACATGCAACCAGACTGTGACACTGGTCACAGTTTCACAGCTGGAATCCATTTTCTAGTTGAAAGAAATAAAGTGCTTGAATGAGAGTGCTTCATTCCTTTCATTCATGCCTTACTGATCTTATTGCTTGTCTCCCCACCCATCCTGCTGATGTCCTGGTACCCAGCCATTCACTGCATACCCCAGTCTCTATGCCATAAGCAGTAAACAGTCCTAGCAGTAAAGAACAAATACATTTTATTAATCCTTCCCCAGACAGAAGTCCACTTAGAACTTGTTTGTGTCTCTGTGTGAATGACAGTGTGTGTTCTTGTCCCTGAGCTCCTCTCTCTCCAGTGCTTCATGTGTGCCACATTGCCCAGCCTGAGCATTACTCTCTGTGATGGTACCCACTGACTTACCCATGGATCTCCTAGTGTCCATGCAGCCTCAGTGTGCCACCCACCCTGCCGCATGATACAAAGAGCAAGGGTGCAGAGAAGTGAGGTAGCATTGCCTGCAGAGCTGTAGCTTAACCCTGAATGGTGGAGAAAGAGAGACATGGACTGCAGGGACAGACACTGAGAATGAGAGTCAGCAGTGCCCCACCCCTGAAAGAGAGCACAGGATTGAAAGAGGTGGTGAGTGGTACCAGTGTCAGGGTCAGAGCAGAGAGAGAGCCCCCAAACAGTGACAGCAACATGCTGAGATGTGGCGAGTAAGCAGAATGAGAGTGATCACCAGGTGAAAGGCTGTCACTATTGCAGCACCACCCTGGAATTGTGAAATTAGAGGCAATGCAATGTAGTGACCATAACCACGATGACCAGAGGCTCCAAGACCTGCCCCTGAACAAACATTCATTTAATGGGTGGCCTGTCCCCTAGCAGTGTCTACTCCCTCCTCCCCACCCTCCAAGAGAGCCAAAGCAACAGCGAGAGCTGCTTCCAGCGCTGCATATATGTGCAGGTCCAATATGTTCCAGTAAGAAACAGTGTCAACCTCCCCCCACCAAGAGAGAAGTGGAGTACAGTGTGCGCCTGAGCTCGGTTGCCATCCATTTTATTTCTGCTCACTCTTCCGGCACCTTGCTGTCGGTCTGACTCTCTGTCTTTCTGAAGCTTGGTGGAAACAGACAGCACATACAGAGAGGCAGAGAAAGTGGCAGCAAGAGTGCTGTGACTGGGACAGAGAGCAGTGCTGCAGAGTTTTCCTTTTACCATGGGGGAGCGGACGTTAGAGAGAGAGAGAGAGAGAGAGAGTGCGAGACCAGGAGAGAGACAGTGTAAAACAAACTTGGTGCATCTATTTCACCACTGCACAAAAAGAGCACCCAGACAGAGCCAGAGACAAATATGTGGGTCACATATTTGCTCCTTCAAATTGACTAGCACAGTGTAGGGTGGGCACTGGATGGGCACCCCTGGGTAATTGCTGTCCCCTACACCTCCAGCTCATATCAGCACATATGGAACAATCTGCAGTAGCCACAGACAGATACAGGTTACTTATCTTCCCCTCCACACCCATCCCACTCCACACAGGTTGGCACAGTGACAAGGTGATCTCCAGGTGGACAGCCCAAGGTAAATAGTGGACTGCAGCCTTGCAGAAATTGATGATTGGTGCCCCTTCCACCACCATCCAACCACTGCACATTGGCTGCCTCAGCCAGAGACATAAATGAGAGTTGTACATTTGCCATGCCACACCTGTTTCTATCTAGCCTCATGGGTGCCAGGTGGGTGGAAATGGGGTTGCAGTCCAGATCCACTGGGTGGCCAGAGGCCATTGACACCCAACACATTGTATTGCATTTCTGCACATGTGAAGTATTTTCTCCTTCCATTCCACCTCCTGCATGTTAGGAGCACTTTGCAGGAACCAATGACAGAGGTGGTTCACCCATCTGTCCATCTTCACCCATCCGAGTTCCATGAAAGCTGGCACTGGCATTGGGTGGGCTCCAGGCAGGTGGGTTTGGGAGAATGATGCCCCATTCCCCCCATCCCACATCCACACAAAGGTAATACCCTGCAGCAGCCAGGGATAGAGATGCAAGTTGCACATCTGCCCCTTCATACCTGTCCCTGCTCCACCAGAACTAGCATGAAGGTTGGAGTTGGCTTTGGGTGACTGGCACTTCCTCACCCTGCGCCACACCTCTACACTTGCAGAACACTCTGCATCAGTCAGAGGCTCTCCCACCTAACATACTCTACCCATGGAGAGCACTCTGAGGTACTGAGATATAAAAATGTGGATCTTGTATTTGCCCCTCCACAACTGTTCTCACTCTGCTGGGTGAGAGGGGGGTAGGATACAGTGGGTGCTCCTGAGTGACTAGTGCCCCCTCTAGCACCCACACCTATCAATCCAATACTTTACAGCAGCCAGAGAAGAGAAGAGAAGAGAAGTGGATTGCACATTTGCCCCATCATAAACTGTGCCCATTCCAAAAAGTTTCACACACAGGCTGGAGTGGGGTCTAGGATGGTGGCCATTAAGTGACTGTTCCCCCCCTCCATCCCCCGTCCACACATTGGCAGCACTCCTCCCCCTCCATTACACATTTGCACATAGAGAACACTCCTCCCCCTCCATGCCTCCTTTGTATGTGGGGAGCAATTCTCCTTCTCCAGCCCTCTTCCACATGGTGGACATAGTGTCTTATGTAATCATATTTGGTCTCAATCCTTGTTTCATAGATTTCATAGATATGTTCAAGCTAATGGACTATAGTCCTTAAATGCTTGCCTTGAGGTTTGATTTTAAATCTAGTAGTAATTACTCATGTCCCCAGTTACTATACCCTGTTTGGTTTAAAAAAATTATCCAGCCTATGTTTAAATGAATCTATACTTGTACTCTTTACTATATCAGTTGGCAATGAATTCCACCCTGCAATCACTCTCACACTAAACCAGTGTTTCCGCAGTAGTGTATGCCATCTTTGGGTCTCTAACTGATACAAGTTTTTCCTAGATTCATATTTAGATTTCCTCAGTATCAAACCCAAATCATTTCTAAGACTTTCATCTTGTATAGCCATATAAAGCATGCAATAGTCCCCCCCAGTACATCTATATTACAAGGTAAATAAATCTAACTCCCTCAGTCTCTCATCATAAGACATGCCCTCAGTACCCTTTACAGACCTAGTTGCCCTTTGTTGAATTCCCTCCAGTTTTTGAATATCATCCTTTTTGTAAGGTGCCCACACCTGGGCACAATATTCCAAGTTAGGTCTGACCAAGACACTGTACAGGGGCATAATAACCTTCCTGTCTTTGCTAGGCATATCTCTTAATATACAATTTAATATCTGGTTGTTTCTTTTTACTAGATTGTTACAACGAGTACTAAACTTCAGGTCATTGCTAATGGTTATCTCTAAGTCTCTTTCATCAGAAGTATCACAAAGTACTAAATTTTCTAATTTGTTCTGTGGTTTGGTATTTCTTCTACCCATATGCATAACCATACATTTTTTTTATTTAGTTCAAGTTTTTTTAATTTTGTCCAATTTTGTACTGTGTCCAGTGCATCTTGTAGCTCAGAGATATGTTGTTGTGTGTTTGTAATAGTACCCAACCTACAATCATCCACAAATTTGGTCAACCAAATCCTTTTATTCAGTATTTTTAATGATATTACATAAATATTAAATAGGTAAGGTCCAAGCACTGAGCCCTGGGGCACCCCACTGGTCACTGCCACCCAATCAGACATTTCATCATGTATTGCCAGTCTCTGTCTCCTGTCCTTTAACCAAGCCTCTATCCAGTTTGTTATATTTATATTAATTCTAGTATCTTGGAGTATGTTTACTAGTTCCTGATGTGGGAGTTTATCGAAAGCTTTCCAAAAATCCAAAAAAACTACATCAACATTATTGCCTTCATTCAGTGCTTTGTCAACCTTTTCATAAAAGACCAAAATGTTTGTCTGGCATGATCTTCCCTTCCTAAATCCATGCTGAACAGGGTCTTGTATGTTTTCCTGATCTAAATGTTCTATTAAGATGCCCTTTATTATGGATTCCAATATTTTTCCTATAACGGATGTCAAACTTACAGGTCTATAGATTTGTGGGTCCATTTCTTCACCTTTTTGATATATTGGAATCACAAGTGCCTCCCTCCAACCCTGTGGGACTTCCTCCTTATCTAGCGATGATTGAAAAATATAAGTTAGGGGATCAACTAATTGTTCAGCCAGTTCAAATATTACTCTTGGATGAATTTCGTCAGGACCCTGTGATTTATTAATCTGATTTTTTTTTAGTTTATCCAGTACATCCTCTGCTGCAATTTGTGTAAATCCAGGTATAGAGCTATTTTTGTCCCCTATATTTATTGAGGTGGCTGCATTGAATACCGAACAAAAAAAAAGTATTTTGTAATTGTGCAGCCTCTTTTTTATTCAGCAGTTCACTTTGTTCATTTCTGAAAGGTCCTATGATGTTATCACTTCTCTTTTTATTATTTATATATGAGTCAAATGTCTTGTAGTTATCTTTTACCTGTGAAGCTAATTTAAATTCATAATCCCTCTTTGCTTTTTTTATTTCCTGCTTAACCTTTTTAACCAAGTGTCTGTATTTAGTTATAACTTGGATGTTTTGGCTATTCTTTGTTTTGTGGTAAAGACTGTTTTTATTTATTAATTAACTTTTTTATTTTAGGATTTAGCCATTTAGGAATGCTTTTTTTATTTGCATATTTCTCAATTTTAGGTATACCATTTTGTATAATTATTTTTAGTTTCTCTACTAATACCTCCACATATCATTTACAGATTTTGTTTTGAATGCTTTTTTCCAGTCCCACTGTTTCAAATTGTTTCTTATAGCAGGAAAATCAGCTCTGTTAAAGTTTGATATAAACATCGTGCCTGTTCTGGTACTCTTATCTAATTTTTTAATATGATAAAAGATTTTACAATGGTCGCTATTTCTTAAGGGACTATCAATTTTAATGCCATTTACTGCAGATCCCATATTAGTTAAAACTAGGTCAAGGGTGCTTTGAGTCCTGGTGTTTCCCATCACTAATTGTTTAAGGCCTACCTGATTTATCATATCCAAGTATTGGCAATCTAATGTATTATTCTCTTGTTATTTTTGCCAATCAATACCTGGCAAATTAAAATCACCCACAAGTATTATTCTGTCTGCAGGATTTAAATTACTAATAACCTTTAGCAATGCTATATCTTTTTCAGTTGTAATCGATGGTGGCCTATATAGTAAGCCTAGTTTAATTTTTGGTAGTCCTTTGGTATTCATTTTACCCATAGCAATTCTAAGTCCTTCTTATCACTAATAATTTCCTCGCATATTATTTTTTCGTCAATATAAATGGCAATACCTCCCCCTTTTTTATGCTCTCTCGATAGAAAAAAAAAGATGATATCCATCTATACTTTTTTCCCATGTATCCTCTTTGGTCCACCAAGTTTCAGTTATAAGTGCAATTTGTATATTCTTAGAGATTAATAAATGCTGAAGTTCATCAAACTTGTTTACCAGGCTTCTTGCATTTAATAATACTGCATTCCACCCTAAATTCAAATAATTAACATTTAAGTTAGAGTTTGGCCCTCTCTCCTTTTCCAGTTTAAATGAAAGTTTATGATAGTATTTATTTTCCTGCTCAGTATGCGTATACCAGCCCTATTTAAATGTAATCCATCCCGGTTAAAGAGATTTTTGTTATGAAAAGTGAATGAATTATCCATAAATCCAATAATTTGCTGTTTACAGAAGGAACGTAACCAAACATTGAGTTTTGTTAATTCTGAATTTTTAAATTCATATTTTCCATATGTAGGGAGCAAACCAGATATTATAATGTCTCCTCCTTTTTCCTGTATTTTATTAATAATATACTGGTAATCCTGTTTTATAACTTAAATATTTCAGTTGCCCACATCATTTATGCCTACGTGAAGTATAACCAGTGTTTTTTTTAATCCTTCCATTAATCCATCTACTAAAGATGTTATGTGTTCAGTTTTTAACCCTGGTAGTGAGCTAACTGTTGTATTCATTTTTCTTCCCTGGCAAACCAATGAGTCTATTCCTTTAGTAATAGAATCTCCTATGATTAAGATATCTTGTTGTCCTGCCTGTACCCCCTCATCATTAGCTGCAGTGAGATCCAAATTGGATTCAATTTGATTTGCATTAGCAGAGCCCCTTATATGATTTCCTTTTTCTGTAGGCAGGAAAACTCCATCCATCTTTTTAGTATTGTGTTTTACTCCACCATTTTGTGACTGTTCCCTATCCAGCTGACCATTTTTGGGCTCCTCACTTGTGCTCTGGTACCTACTGTCTGGGTCCAAAACAGCATATCTATTATCGAGGACCAGGTAATTTTTTGGTATTTGTTCCACAGGTTTTACTTTTGTAGACTGATTTTGATTTTTTTTCCCATATGTTGCCCTGTTTCTCATTGTTTATCTCTTCAGGGACTTTTGGAATATGAGTTAAGTTTTCCTGTGTTGACTCTTTATCTATTATAAATGAGTCAATAAATGCTTCTAATTCCCATATCTCGCTCTGAACGTCTCCTTCCCCTGGTTTAATGTATAATTCTAACTTTATAGTCGGTTGTTCAATTTCAAGTTGTAAGGCCCCTATTAGCAAGCACTTATCACAGTTGTAGTCATCTAATACTACCTCATCAGTAAACATTTTACAAGTTAAACAGATTTTGTGAGTCTTTTTCTTTGCTTTAGCCTGAACCATGTTTACTATAATGAGACCAAGGTCAGTTATGCTGTATTTTGTACATATTGTATATACTAATGTAAAGAAAATCACTTTATTTTATTCTATATTATGGGTTCTTACTTTTTGTATCTCACACCATGTATTGTCTTCATCATTGCTTGTACAAGGGACCTCCTTGCAAATGAGCTTGCTCAATAGATTTTATCCCTTCACAATAAACTTGAACTTGAACATGGAAAGCACTCTTCCCTCCATTCCATCTCCACACATAGGTATCATTGCTCCTCCTCCATACATTGTAAGCACTCATCCCCTGGCCCCTGCAGTGCTTCTCCCACTACATTTCACCTCCCTCACATGGAGAGCACTTCTTCCACTGCATCCCACCTCCTGCACATAGGGAGCTCTCCTCCCCCTCCATTCAACCTCCACACATGGGAAGCTTTCCTCCCACTTAATATCAGCTCTGTACATGGGGAGCACTCCACCTCTTCATCCCACTGCCCCTACATGGGGAGCATTGCTCCCCATCCATCCCACTCCTACACATGGGGACTCCTCCACACATTTGCATCACTCCTCCTCCTCCTCTACCACCATCCCACGTCTGCATATAGAGAGTACTCCTAATCCCATTCCACCTTTGCACATGGGAGCACTCTGCAACAGCCAGAGACAAAGATGTCAGTCAGGCATCTGCCTTTCCACACCTATTCCCACTCCACATGATAAGCTCCAAGTTGGGCAAAACATTGGTGGGGTTGAGATGTAATGAGTGGGTTGCCTTGGGAGATGGTGCCAATGCCCCTCACTACTGCTCTGAATGAGAGAAGTCCCCGCACCGAATCAATCTTTATTCTTTTCTCCACTCACCACTTTTCTGCTGATTATCCTCCTGTTTGTTTGCCTTACCAGTCACTCCTCTCCCAAGATAGGACTACAGGCCACTAGGCCAGGGCAAATTTTTCCTTGACCTCTCCTTTCTTCTCTTCAGACCACACCAACAGTCCAGCAGGTGTCCAGCACAGTCAAGAAGATGCACCGCACATTACTCGCAGTTCAGCACTGGATGGCTTAGTTCTTTCTCTAGTAGACCATACTTCAAGTTCTCCCACAGTTCAACTGAGGCTAGAGAAGAGCAGCACACAGTCCTACTCTACCACCACGACAGTCAACGGGACACCACAACTTGCTCAGCTTGTTGTAGAAGATGCAGCACAGCAGCATGCTCACTAGTCTGTTTCACCAGGCTTCTCCCACTCTCTCTGTTAATGATGTCTCCATCTCCCCTAGCCATCAACAGGCCAGTGCATGCACATTGTGTTGCAGCTAGCTTCAGCCACTGTGGAGACTGCTGAGACACTGAGTTTTTTAGCAGCTGAGCCTGAGCCAACCTGAAAAAAAAATACAGGAATCTGAAATTTTCTGAGGTAATTTGGGGGGGGGGGTTGAACACCCTGAACACCCCCTGCCTACACCCATGAAATCCACAACAGTTAAGACACATGCAATGCTTACGCTTAAAGGCACTGCTCCCTGCCCAGCCAGCCCCCCTGCCTACCCCAGCACACAAATGAACACCAATAGTGACCCCTCCCACTTCCTCTGCAAGCAGCAAGGATCCCTCTCTCTCAAGTGGTCAGTACTGAACAAGTAGCAGAGATGGGGGTCTGGGGCTACAGTCAGACCTGCTGCTGTAATGGAGCTTGAGCCTGCTTGACTAGAACAGGGCAGCTAAACTGAGTCCCCTTAATCCCAACAGATGGAGGGCTGCTGCACAGATGATTACTACAGCCACTCAGACACAACTGGGAATTTAAAACAAGAGCTGGACTATGGCAGATAGCCTGCCATCCACCTCCTCCTCCTCCTCCTTCTTCTACCCTGACTGCTTGCAGCACTTGCCCAGCTCCTTCTCTGCTACCAGTGCCCACCAGTGGTCAGTAATGTTGGTGGATGGCCACCATTGGAGTGGTCAAATGAGCTCCTCGACTTGTTACTAACCCCCACAACTGATACTCTCTTTTGACTTCCTTCTGTATCTGGTTGCATTTGCCTGTTTTCGAATACCCAATAAACTTTTTTCCTAGTGTCTATTTAGATACAGAATATTAAATATATCAAAATAAAATATAATTGCTTTGAAGAAGATGGAAGCCTTTATTATTGCTTGGCTTCAACGTATGGTTGGAGAATGCTGAAATCTCATTTTGATTGTTTTACTTCCTTATTGCTATTTTGAATTTTCAGGTTAAATCAAATAAAACATAATTGTTTTTTGGTTTTCTGAGATGATAGAAGCCTTTATTATAGCTCTTTTTGGTTTGATCCATGCACACTGAAACGTTGAAGCAGTGAGATCACCACAATTTTTGTCAGCCTTGCACCATTCCTCTGATCCTAGAAATACGTATCATAATGGTTGTATAATTGTTGGTCTATATTCAAATGGCTTTAATTAATTATAATTACAAACTAAGAAGAATGGTTTTAATGAGTTCATTTAAGGTTTCATAATTTGACCTTTTGCAATTTAAATGACCTCCCAATCCTGGAATCTTCAATTTGTTTTATCTAAACTTGCTTGATCCTATATTTTTACCAGTGCCCTGACTGTACCTTTCACTCTTAACTGCTTGGGGGCACTTGATTTTATCTCTTATCCTTACCAGTGCTCAGACTGCACCCTTCACTCCCACACATTTCTATAATTTCAATTGCCACTTACAACTATACCAAAATGGCCATTTCTCCCAATTTCGTTATTTTAATAACCTCTACAGCTCTCTGCCTCATCTGGCTTCCTACACTCTACAACTCTATATCCTTTAACTATCACCACTCCTACCCTGACCACTCCAGGTTATTTCTTACACGAAAAACACTTCAACTGCCTCCTGTCACCTTCCCCCTCCTCATTCAGCACAAATTCATATATCACTTATCCTACACTCTGTATAAATCCAAGATACCAAGTATAACCCTATCCATCTCCCACATCTGTTGCAAACTCTTAAATCTATCTCACCGAACCTTGATGTTAGCGGGGGATATTGAGAAAAACCCTGGACCTCCAGGTAACCTATCCTGTAAAGCTACAATCTGGCATGGCACCAAGGGCATCCATATTGCCCACCTAAATATTAGGAGTCTACTTCACAATAAGGCTGAACTGGAGGTGTGGATTGCTCAGCACAACCCAGATATCCTTTGTTTATCTGAAACCTGGCTAAAACCCTCTACCCCTGATCAGCTCTGCTCACTGCCCAACTACAACATCATTCGGCAGGATAGGCATTTAACCAAGCGGGGCGGGGGGGTTGCCATTCTTTTCAAACCACACATTCTTTTATCCCTCAATGCCCAACCATTTCTATCTCACTGTGAAGCAATTTATGCTACTGTAAAGCTTGGGTCTAAGAAACTTCACTTGGTCTGTGTCTATAACCCTCCGGCTGGTGGCACGGCTGGGCTAGAGGAACTGCTATCTCAGGTTGATAAGGCCATTGGTCATAATGAAGTCCTCATTCTTGGGGACCTGAACCTAAACTGGACCAGTAAATTAAACCAGTCCTCTCACACTATTGTCCAAGGTCACAATCTTCATCAACTTATTGTAGACCCCACCAGGGCCATGCCCCCTCCTCGGGCTAGTACTCTTATAGACTGGGTCCTTACAAACCACCCAGATAGCATAGCATGTGCAGGGACCCTAGCTGACTCAATCAGTGACCACTCCCCTATTTTCTGCACCTGGCGTGCGTCAAGCAAACCGACTCCACCTCCTAAACTCACCACCTTCTGAAACCTGGTTAACTTTAACCAAGAAAATTTCTTACTTGATCTTGAACTGATCGACTGGTCCCCCATTCACACCTCTAATAATGCTCAACTGGCATTAGACCATTTCCTTGCTAAATTTTGTCTGCTCCAAGACACCCATGCTCCCTGTGTCACTCATCGGATCCGAGGATCACAGACAAAATGGCTCTCTAAAGATCTACTTGCATTGATTAGGTCCAGGGATAAAGCGTGGCACCGCTTCAAAACCACTGAGCTAACGGCTGATTATAATAATTACCGAGCCCAGAGAAATATATGCAAAAGGCAAATTCGGTTAGCTAAAAGCTCCTTCTGTAAAAATCTGCTAACCAAAGCAGCGGGAAACTCGAAAAAATTCTGGGCCACAATAAAAACCCCTCCTTGGAGCAAATCAAACAACACATGCAAATGACATGCTGATAAACGGTATACACTGCAATAATCCTACCACTATAGCTAATTCTTTTAACGACCATTTCTCGGACCTCTTCAGTTACCATGTTCCATCCCCTAATACTCACGTCTCTTCGGCCAACTACCATGTGAAATCTCAATTCACACATCCCCCCTTCAGGTTCCGGAATAGTACTAAGTCTGAAGTTCTGATGCTTCTCCTCTCAGCCCCTGACCATACCAGTGTAGGGTCAGATGGGCTGGAGCCCAGGCTTCTAAAGACCGCCGCCCCATTTATAGCCTCTCCCCTTACAAAAATCTTCAATCTATCTCTGCATCATGGCTTAGTCCCCAACATCTGGAAAACTGCCAAAGTCACCCCCATTCCAAAAAAGAGTGATCCCAAACTACTCTCGGACTACCGTCCTATAGCTATCCTCTTCCTCCTTAGTAAAATCCTTGAAAGACTTGTGGCAACCCAAACTCTTGACTATCTGCAGCAGCATAACCTCTTGTCTAGCTCTCAACATGGTTTCCGTAAGGGGCACAGTACGACTACTGCCCTCCTTAAACTCACCAGTGATATCTTTTCTGCTATGGACGCTGGCCTCCTGACTGGCACTATCTTCATTGACTTAATGAAAGCTTTTGACCTGGTAAACCATACCCTCCTTCTTTCTAAACTTCACTCCCTCGTCTTCTCTACTGATGTAGTTGCCTGGTTTGACAGTTACCTGTCCAGTAGACAGCAGACTGTTGTCTTCAATTCCACCTCTTCTGATCCCACATCCATCCAAGTTGGAGTGCCCCAGGGTTCCATACTTGGCCCTTTGCTTTTCTCCATTTTCATTAATGACATCCCGCTGCTTGCTTCAACCTGCTCAACCCTCCTCTATGCAGACAACCTAGTAATTTATCACAGTGAAAGGAACCCACTTGACATCAACCAACCTCTTAACTCAGAATTCACGTCCATTCAGTCGTGGCTGATAGAGAATAAACTCATTCTCAACATTAGTAAGACACATTCCATGCTCTTTGGATCACCTGCCAAACTCAAAAAATATACACTGATGCCCTAAAAATCACCTGTACTGACAGTTCTTCACTTAACAGTACCAAATCCCTCAAATACCTGGGCATCACTCTGGACGAATCCCTTAACTTTGACCTACACATAACCAACACCTGTAAATCTGTAAATGCGAGATTAGGTGGTCTGCCCATTCAGCTATGCCCTTACCCCTTCGGCTGGACTCGCTGTGGCTCAAGGCTTTCTCCCCACCCCTGACTTATGGATCAGTCCAGCCATCTATCTGCCTCTAAATCCTCCCTCCATAGAGTGGGACACCACCTATAACAATATCTGCAGGTATGCCTCGGCATCCCCTCACTTCACACACCATTGCCAACTCTATTCTGACTTTACCTGGCCTTGCCCCTCTGGCCATCGGCTCCACTCCCTGGGGTCTCTTATTGACAACACAGTCTGCACTGGCACTCCATCTTCTCTCGCCTGTCTGGTCCACTCACATCCCCTGTCCTATGAGCTCCGATCTGCTGACCTAGCCCCCTATCACACTCCCAGATGTAAAACCAACATGGGCTCACGTGCTTTTGCACATATGGCCCCAAAATACTGGAACTCGCTACCTCCAAATATTTGTGGAGCACCTACCCATGCTAGCTTTAAAACTCGACACCGGGTACATCTACAATCAGTCAGCCAATGCACCTGCTTCAATCCACCTTAAACTTCATCATTCTCCCCCTCTCACAATAATACTTTCCTCCTCTACGTCTTTTCCCCACCTCCCATAATACCCACCTCTCATCCCCTCCACTTTCTCCTCCCCTCATCCCTCACTCTCTCCACCTTTCTCTCTCTCTTGTCATCTCACCCTCAATTTAGGCACTTACTGTACTTTGTTTTGTGTAAACCTTCATTGCTAATGCCTGTTTCACTCACCGTGTAACTCTAATTGTTTATGTTACCTAAATGTATTCTCCAGTTTTGCCTCCATTGTAACACTCCCCTAATTATTCCTAATGTGAACTGCTCTTTGAACTTATTGTTCCAGTTGTTGTTAGCTGCCTGCATTCCTCACTGTGTTCCACCAATTTCATGTGCTGCATCACATGTATGTTTCATTTTGTATGTTTTAAACTGTCTTCTCCTGGGTCATGCCTGAAAATAGGCATTGCTATGCCTAGTGCACTCACCCGGTTACCAAAAGCAAATAAATAAATAAATAAATATTTCTTTGCTCAGTTCATCAATAGTCCAATAATATTTAGAATAAAATTACTTTAGAACAAAAACTATATAAACTTTGGGTTTGATTTTGTGCAAATATTAACTACTATCTGAGCTGAAAATGCATAGGAGATTAGCTCTACATACTTCTGTATTTCTCCACACTTTTACTGTGGAAATTTGTAAAAAAATAACACTTGACCTTTTGCACAGGTCTTGACCTTCCATAAAGGGAATGGCTTAAAACTTATTTAGGAGTCATTCAAGAGTTATCCAAAGCTCAAGATTTAGTAAACCATACATTTAATGCGTTTTAATAGTAGAAGTTGCCAAAGAGGACATAATAAATGTAAACTGAACTTCACTGTGTTCACCAATGTAGACAAACAGTTTCTTTATTGTTTTATAACATATTAGATTGCAGTATTTATTTCAAATGTTGTGGCCATGAGGATGGTGTGTACAGTGTGTTGTGTGTGTGTGTGTGTGTGTGTGTGTGTGTGTGTGTTTGTGCTGTAACTCAATATATTTTTTCCCAAAAAGCATAGTAAAAATGCCTGCTGATTGCTATATATTTCTCCTGGATACTTCACAAAAGACCTGGCATAAGTTTGAGACATTCTTATCAGATAGTGTCTTAAGAGGTTAAAACAACTGTAAATCTTTTTAGATCTGCTGGGAAAGGGTGACATTTAGGATGTATGGATCTTTCTTGAAAGACAATACCTGCCCAACTGAAGCTTGTAGCAAGAACATGTTTAAATGCTAAGTATTTAAATGTGCAAGTTGTTGCATTGTGAAGGGGATAAACAAATCTCCAATTTAATAGGCAACCAATATTTAACAAGCTATTTCAGTTTCCTAATGGCCATCTGATAAGCAGCTTGGAGTTATGTCTCCAACTTTCTAAACAGAAAGAAGGGAGTATTTTATTTTAATTAGCATAGTGATTTGTAGATGTGGAAGGATACATTGAAAATTCCAAAATTGTGTTCCACGATACTCCATTTTTCCAGCTACAGACAGCAAGATGGCTATAGGCTCTGCCCACAGCCATAACAAATTACAAGCTCTCCAAAATAAATGGTATGGAGAACAAGTCTTTTTGTTGGTTACATTCAAGAAAGTGTGAACATGCCTGGATGCTTAATCGGTTTTCAGTGCATGTATACAAAGATATAACATTGATCCCCAACCACATGAGTTCTGCATTTCCACTGAGAATCACCAAAGTTATTCAGGAGGTCAATGGTGCTATGGATGTATAATCCCAGTCTGACAACACAGTCCTTCAAAAATACATCCAAGAGTTTGCATACGTTGTCGGACATGGAACCAATTCCAGACACTATTTAATGTCCAGGTGGGCATGCCAGATTTTTGTGGACCTTGGATTGGGCATATAAAGTTGGTATATGGGGATTCTCAATTCACAGATATTTAAATCCATCATCAATGATCTGTGAGTTTGCCCTGCCCATTCCAGGTGTACAGTACTAGAAGTACTCTCTTAAACATATCTGTAGGGCTACTAACCTGTGATCTGTATAGTGTTGATCACAGAGAACGTTCAACGCACAGTATCTGCAGTCCATTTCATTAAGTAGCATCACATTTCCCCCATTGCCTTCTTGTTTAGTTACAAGACCTTTAGTGTTTTAATTATCCAGAAAGACAGCATCTTCTAAATAAAATTAAGGAACTCAAGGATGTCTCCTGGGAAGGGGCACGCATATGTATTGTACAAGACTTGTCAAGTTCTGTGAGACTGAAGAGAGACACATACCACCGAACTGCAACCAAGCTGATAGTGGCTGGGATCCATTTTAAAATGCTCTACTCTGCACGGCTTCAGATCCAATCTGAAGATTCCTAGAAAACATCTGAATCGGCAAATGGAGCATCAGTGGAGGTGAAGGTACTGTTTTCCGATTTGTTTAGGGACAGTTGAAATGATGTGCTCCAGCCTCTTGTGGAGTTTTGCTGTGGAACATTTCTGTGGTCTTTAATCTAACTTTAAGAAGTTCTGCTACGTATTGTCTGTTTGGATCTGCACTGTCAGTGCCCTGTTTGGCTCTGGTCTGTGCCCTAGTTAATACCTGTGAGATCCAAGTACTCCTGAGTATTTGTTCTTTTATAAATTACATTTTAGAGCTGATTTAGTGACCAGATTGTGTTTGGATATCAGTGACTCTCCTGAGTTGCCATTCTTTTTATGTCCTCGCTCTGAGTATGCACTGGTGATCTATATAACTGCAATCCCCTGCAGTTTATTTTAAGAAGGCAAGAACAGTCATCAGATTCTTCTCATTGTTTTCTCCAGATGGTTTGGATACATGGTTGACATAACAGCATTCTGGCTTGCTGAGCTCATGGCTTTTAGCATTTATGTAGAGCATCAGTGAGGTACCGCCCATGCCAGTTGCCAGCTATGTCTATGGGTAGTCAGCTGGATGCTTCACTGTTGACCCATGGATGTTTCTGTAGTGTTCAGCTTTCTCCAGGTACACAAATGTCAAGGGTCACTTTCTGTTTATTCATTGGAATCAAGTTGCTTATAAACTGTTACTACATGCAAGCCACATTTCAGCTCTGGGCTATTGACACTGGTGCTCCTCCAGTTTTCCATTTGATTAATCAAGATCCATGCTACTGACAATCTGTGTTGATCTTCTGCTGGCTCAGCCTATGAATATTTTTATTTATTTATAATGAATGAGATGCTTTCTCTTTTTTCGACTCGGCTTACCATGTATTCTTATTGATTTTCTGATTTGGACACACCTGTTATTTCTAACATTTAGTATTGCCTGTCATTCTGTTTACAGGAGATGACACACTAAGTGCCATTACATGGCTATGGTCTTGTTTTTTAATTGTGATTATGTTATAATTGATAATAAGGCAGATGGTGGGCAATGCTGCTTTCTTCTTTTTTAAGGTATTTTTCTTATAGGTACTGTATGATTTCAGGGGGGTATTGGGACTAGTAGAGCCTGTTGAGCAGTGTGTTTATCATGCACCAGAAATATTATGTGTGGTGCCCATTGGACCAGGAATTTATTTGTTGTTTGTTGTTGGTTTTTTTGTGGGTTATTTAGCCAAAAGTTGGGGGTAGGGTGGCTGGGACGGGCTCTTTTGTTTTTTATTTTTCAGTTTGTACTGAATTATTTTTTTCTAGAATAAGATTCAGAGAAGGGTGGTTGTTTCTAGTCATTGTTACATTTTCTTGTTCTGAGGGAGTATGTTTGGCACATATTTTCTGGGGGAGCAGGCAGGGGTTGGAGTTGGGGAGGGTGGCGAAATGGATATTATATAGAATGTCTCTAGGTTTCTGTTTAGGACACCAAACTTAACTATATTTTTGAGAATTTACTCTGTCTTATCTTATTATGTATGCTTTGTGGAATGTGAAAGGGGCTCACTAATGTTACAAATCATTAAGCGCTTGAAACTGTCACAGTGTATTATTACATTTATGCAAGAAACAAAGTTTCTGGAACAAGTTGCAAAAATCCCTGAAATTAAACCTCCCTTGCATGATCTCGGCTTTTAAAACTTTAATTACCCACACACTCATGGAATCCTGCAACTGCTTCCATTAATACTATGGTTTGTTGCCATTGTGCTTATACCTGCCCCCCCTACCAGCCCTCAGTCCATATCCCTGCCCTCTCCTCTCCCTCTCTATCTCATACATCCCCTTACCTGCTGCCTTCTTGGGGGGGGGAATTGTGATCAACTTTTACATTTCTCTTATGTTACCGTAGCTTGTATACTTTTTTTTTGTGTATGTTAGATCTGTGTAAATCCTGTTCACATCCGTCCAAATGTATACTGCCCAATTGGCAGCACTTTCAATCCTGTTGAATCCTTCTGTAGTTTTTCCTTACCCCAGATTCACCTCGGAAATGAGCTCTGCTCAACGGTGCCCACCTGGTTAAATAAAGATTTTGATTGATTGATTGATTGAAACACACTTGTTAACATCTGGAGGTATTCTCTTCCACAGACAATCAGTCAGCCAAGTCTTTGCTGCTGCAAATAGTACTGAAAATAAGGGGGCAGCTATTTTATTTTTCTAAGGGTGTTAACTTTCAGTGTGCTAAGAGTATCAAAGATCCTCAAAGTAGATATATTTTTGTTAAAGGTACTTTGGACCGTGTGGAAGTTCTGTTAGGTAGTTTCTATGGGCCCAGTGTTGAGACGCCTTCCTTCTTCATGGACTTGGCCACCATTGTAGCTCCATTCCTTACAATCCCTATTATTATGGGAAGGAGGCGGAATATATCCTTTACTCAGGATTTAGACAGGACAGATAACTCACAAGCCAGATTGTCCCCTGCCCAGCACTCCATTTGCAACATGGTTGATTCCTTGGGTCTAT
Organism: Neoceratodus forsteri; assembly: GCA_016271365.2. Lineage (NCBI taxonomy): Eukaryota > Metazoa > Chordata > Ceratodontiformes > Ceratodontidae > Neoceratodus > Neoceratodus forsteri. The sequence goes on along the minus strand of CM028135.1, from coordinate 393,022,326 downwards.
GCAACCCATGGTGCATACTATATCCTAAGGCTAGGGAGCATACATTTTACTTCTCAGCACATGAATCTTTCTCCTGTATTGGCTACATTTGGATTAGTCAGAGTGTCATGAGTGGATTGCTGGGTTACAAGATAGCCCCATGGATCCTCTCGGATCATTCTCTGGTGTAGCTAAAGCTCAGTTTGGTGTCTAATATTAATAGAGCTACATTATGGAAACTAAACAATCAACTTTTAAAGGGAAAGTATGTTATTAACAGAGTTAGGGAGCAGATGGCAGTTTTTACTTCTCACAATACCAGCTCCATAGAAGGGGGGATGGGAATGGAGTTCATTCAAATGTTTTGTTAGAGGAGAATTTATACACTTGGTGATCAAAAGGAAGCAATGTAGAAAGACAGAAGCCCCTGTTCTTTTGAACCTTATTAGGGAGATAGAGAAGCAATTAAACCCTAAGTCCCCAGAGGAGCACCAAAGTGAATTTCTGTCTCTCTGTGTCAAATATGGGGACTATCTACATGAGAAAGCCGAATATTCTGTTTTCAATATGCACGCCACATAGCTCAAGAAAATAAAGCAGGTCATCTGCTGGCATTACACCTTCAGAGACAATAGACTTATCGTATCATACCCTCTATCAAATCCAAGACTGACAACTCCATTAAAATGTTACCCAAGGAAATTGCACATAAGTTCAAAGCTTATTACAAATCTCTCTATGGGTCCATGCTTAAAACCCTCCCTCGACTTCAGATCTCCAAGCCTATTTGGCAGAAATTTCTCTTCCAACATTATCAGAATCTCACCAGGTCTGTCTGATACAATCTTTAACCCAACAAGAAATTTTAAATGCCATTAATGCTCTGCCACTAGGTAAGGCACTTGGGCTGGATAGCCTTCCCCTCATTTCTATAAAGTTTTTGCCAAAGAAATAACCTCTTTGTTGCACCACTTTTTTCTTGCCCTATATGAGTCAGGCATCTTGGATAGCACTCTCCTTGAAGCCATGATGGTATTATTGCTTAAACCAGGGAAATCTCCTGATAATGTTTCTAGTCATGGATGTATTTTACTTTTGAATTATGACATTAAAATTTTGGCTTCCAGGAGTAATGCAGTCTGGGCTGGGCTTATAGATCACAAGCAAGTTGGCTTTATGCCAATCCATTTTTCAGCTGACCATTTACGCAAACTCTCCCATATTTTCTCTGCATCCAGGGACTCTGGGATCCCTTCAGCCTTGTTTTCCCTGGACACAGAGAAAGCATTTGACAGGTTCAACTGGGCCTTTCTGTTTGCCACCCTAGAGACATTTGGTTTCCCCATAGCATTTCTTCACTGGCTTACGGTTTTGTACTCCTGCCTGAGCACCAGAATGTACTATAATGGAGTATTTTTCTCAACTTTCCCTTTACATTCGAGGGCTCAGCAGAGGATGTCCCTTGTCTCCCCTATTATTTAATCTGTATTTGGAGCCCTTGATACAGAAATCCAAGAGTAAGTCTGATTTGAATGGTGTAAAGGCGGGGGAGTGGAATCTACAGATTTCTGCTTATGCAGATGACACTTTACTCCATGTGACTAATCCAAAAGTCTCTATTCCAGCTGCTTTATCTACCATTGGTGAATTTGGCTTGCTATCTAACTATAAGCTTAAGCTTGAAAAAATGGCTGTTATGCCCTTAAATTCTGCTGTCTTTAAATTGAATGTTTTAATGTTGGTTTTATCTTGGGCTCCAAAACAACTTAAATATCTTAGTATTATTCTCTCAAGAAGTACAGCACAACTTAAAAAGCTTAATCTGGATGACCTGTGGATTATTTTATAGCAAGATATAAAAATATGGAAATCCCTGCCATTGACCCTATGGGTTAGAATAAATATTATTAAAATAAATGTTTTCTCCCATTTATTTTATCCACTTAATATACTTAATGTTTGGCTCCCTTTATCATGGTTTAAGTAGTTTTGCAGGATGATTTCTGACTTTATTTTATATGCAAGAAACCAAGAAGAGCATATAACTGACTTTTGGCACCTAAGGTGTCTGGAGGTCTCTGGCCCCTGCATTTTTCTGTATAATATTTTGCTAGCCAAGCTAGTAAACACCTAGGGTGGTTAGTTCAGAATCTAGAAGATGGCAGAACTGCCTATACCACTATTTGGCTTGAGTTAGAAAGAGATCAGATTAAAGAGGCTGCCCTATCTTCTTCAGCTGTTTTAATTTATTTTTTATTTTATTTACCAGCTAAGGACACTGGGACAAACCCTTTTCTAGGTCCAACCTGACATATGATACAAAGAACAAAGTACATGCATAACAAATAACTAAACACAGCCACACTAAGCAAAACAATTATAAACACTAAGGCTTTGTAAGTAAGTTTTCAATCTACCTTTAAAACATTGCAGAGAGGGGATAGTTCTTAAATTATCTAGTAATGAATTCCAAAAATGTGGTGCAGCAGATGAAAATAACATAAATCCAGACTTAGTTTTATAGGGGTTAGATTGCAAAAGAGTACCCTTAAAAGATTGCAAATTCAGGGTTGTATCACAAATCGAGACCAATTTATTAAGTGGATATATACTTGTGGGAAATAATGACTTATAAATTAAACCTCCAAAAATATATTCAAGACTTGCATTAAACGATAACCATACTAGGTTGGAATATAATAAACAATGGTGGGTGCAGCTCGGTAGACCTGAGATGAACTGAAAAATACTATTATATGCAATTGATAAGGCCTTGTTTTCTTTTGCAGTTAAACTGAAATATAAGCCAGTGCAATAATCTAGATGAGGTAGCAAGATTCCTGTGGCAATTGATCTAGTTTCCATAGAGAAACTTCACCTAAGTTTATATAAAGCACCCAGTTTACAATTAATTTGTCTGCAAACAGCCTTAACCTGAAGGGAGAGGGTTAAACTGGGATCTAACAAGAAGCCCAAATATTTGAATTCATGGACTTGATCAAGCACAGACCCTTTTTCATTATGAATAATTAAGTTGGGATTATTTTTCAACAATAAAGGGGTACCAAATAGCATACCATTAGTTTTTTTGTGGTTTTTGTTTTGTATTAAGAATTAAAGAATTAGCTACAAACCAGTTGCAAATATCAACAAATTCGTGTTCCAAAATAGAAGATATATGTGATATTGTTTTAGCTTGATAATAGATAATCAAGTCATCTGCATAAAGCAGACTAATACAAGAATGGCATATAGAGGGTAGTTGATTAACAAAAGGCAAGAATAACAACTGACCCAAAACTAAGCCCTGTGGTACTCCCAAATCAATAGAATGGATAGATGAAACCACAGTTCCAATTTTAACAAATTAGGTCCTGTACAATAAATAATCCTGAAACCAAGAATCCACATTATTAGAAAAGCCTAAATTAGTCAGTTTGGAACACAGCAAAGAATGATCAATTAGATCAAAAGCCTTGGTCAGGTCAAAGAACATCGCCTCCAACATGAGACCTTCATCAAAGCCCCTGAGGGCAGCATTTGTGAACCCAACCAAGGCTGTTTCAGTTCCATTAATTTTTCAAAAAATGTTTTACTGTGGACACAAAATGTTATATGTCTCAAGATAAACAGAAATCTGGTTTGCAACAATCTTTTTCAATATCTTACTAATAGGGTCCAAGACGGATAGTGGTCCAATGTCCTCAATTAACTCTGCTCCTGGCTTTGTAGGTACTAGAACAACCCTGCCACACTTCCACAATGAAGGAAAAGAACTCATAATTAAACACAAATTGAAACAAAAACACAGTGCACCGGCAATGGATTGCACAATTAGTCTTAAAAACATCTATCCAATTCCCCTCCCCCCCAATCATCAAATCTGTTGGGAATAGCACACAATGATTTTAAAACCTCTTTTCTGGTAGTTTTGTGAAAATAGCAGGTTGGCCAACTACTAGATAAACATTCCAGATTTGAAATGCTACCAGTTTGTTTTGGGATGCCAGATTTATGACTAGATAGATCTGAAAATTTAGAACCCAACAAATTAGAGATTACAGTAGGCTCGGTAATGGTCCCATTGGGGTAACCAATTTCTGTATTGTGTGGTTATCTTTAACAGAAATTAACTGTTTAACAGAATCCTAAAACAATGTTGGATCAGACAGACTACCATCCAAGTGATTTTTATGATATTCAATTTTAGCCTCCCTGACCAAAAAGCTCACTTTAGTGCATAAATAATGACACATATCTATAAACCAGTTGAAGGGGACTGCTTATATTTAACCCAGGCTAAATTTCTTGCTCTAATCCAACCTCTCAAGTCAGGGAAAAAGCATCTGTTGTACATCTCACAAACTCATATCTTACGCAGAGGAAAGCAATAATTCTGAATGGGAATCAACTGCTTACAAAAATAATCAAGTGCACACTCAGGATCTGGAATAGACTCTAAATAAGACCAATCAATTTGTGATAGTTGCAACTGAAGAGCTGCTGTATCTAGTTTCTTAAAATTTTGATAACTAATAAAACATGATGGAACTTTTGGTCATTTAAAGTGTAAGACATAGTAAGTAGCCTGATGATCACTGGTTGAGTCAGGCAAAACACCAGCAGAAGATAACATTTTAGTTCTATTTAAAATAACCCAATCAATAATAGCATGCTCTCCTGTATGTAAGTTCAATCTAGTGGGTTCAGATTTCTTTTTATCCCTCCCAAGGCTCTCCCGGCAAATCGTCGAGACTCTGCAATGGACATTTCTGTATGAGTTTGTGTTCATTTATGTTTGCTAATGCATTATAAAACCTTCTAGTGATGCCTCTCAGTCCATTTTCCATAATCCCAATGTTAAAGAAGGGGCCTTGTGTTGACAGAAGCTTGGTTACCCCAGCTAGCTAATACTAAGGCTTGTGACTTGCTCCACAATGGCTCATTAAAATAATGTCAGGACATCCTTGGTTCCTTTCAGTTAGATTAAAAAGTATGTTTTCAAGATATTTCAATGTTGCCATGTTTTTCTTCACTGGTTTGGTTCTATGACTTGGGATATAAATCTTACTGAGTTCCTGCAATCAGCATCTGATATAACTTGGCAGCCACATGAAGTCTCCCATTTATACTCCTTTTTTTCCCAGGATATTCCCTGGTATTATGGGAGAATCCCTGAATTGGAATGCATTTTTTCCACAGCATGTTTTTAGGTGGAATAAAATCTGGGAAGATTTTCATGTTTACATTTCTCATAACAAACTACAAACATATGAACATACAAAAACACCAGCAGAAGCAGGCCTTACAGTCTATTGAGTCTGCTTGATTGTGCAGCTAGCCCCTCAATTTGCAGATGTCCCACCCTCCCTACCCCTCTTCATCATGGTATCATGTCACAACAGTGACTGGAATACAGTGAAGACCATCACAGCAACAATTTCAGCAGTTCATGTGATGGTCTGCTGAGTTCCTGACTCTGTTGCCTCCAGGGTGTTCACCCCCTCCCCGAACCAACTCTGACTCGGGTTGGTTAATTTAATTGTGGGAGGTACATGGGGCAAAGACCCCCAAAGAAAGCACCAGTTCCCCCAGCGACAGCACAACACCAGTTGGTGGTGTTGTGCCAGCGCTGTGCTGATGGTGACAAAATCTGTGATGCCGTGGCATGGTGGAACCCTTCATCATAACCCCCCTCACCCTGTCCCAACCCCTCTTAAAGCCACCCACCATTCTACAGGACACCACCCCCTCAGGCAGAGCATTCTACCTGTCCACCACCCTTTCCATGAAAAAATGTCTCCTGAATTCCCTCCTGAATCTTCCACCCTCCAACCTCAACCAATGCCCTCTTGTATCCCTTCCTCCCTCCCTCTTCTAAGCTGGAAAATCCCTTCTGTATTAGCTTTATTTATCCCCTTGAGGTATTTAAATGTTTCAATCATATCCCCTCTATCCCTCCTCTCCTCCAGGGAGTACATGTTCAGCTCAGCTAATCTCTACTCACAGGATTTTCTATTTTTTTTTTAGTAGAAATCAGAATTGCAAACCTTTGAGACAGGGACTCATTTACAAAGTCTCCTCATCACGAAACAGATAGTATATACAAATACAGACATAGTTACATAGAGTACAGATCAATGTAGGGAACACTATATATGTATGTACATAAATTCAAGGGATACAATTCATATGAGAGCAAAAACTCTATACAGGAAAACACTATACATGTATGTACATAAATACCAGGAACACTCAGATCCCTGGATCATCTTTGTCACCCTATGTTGCATCCTCTCCAACTATGTGTTATCCTATTCCACAACTTGCATAACATTTATTTTACACCTCCTAAATTAGTTAAGCTGGATAGAGTAAATTCTCCCCTGTCTACAAGATGTGATCAGGCTGAATGCAAATTGCTACATATTTTCTGGGATTGCCCTAAAGTGGTGCCCCATGGGACCTGATTAAATCTTGATCTAACCCTCTCCTTGTCTTGAAGGGACTTTCACTCCAGAAATTTGTATAATAGGGGATTACAGCAGGACTGCCATGAGGGAAAAGAGATGTTATCTGGCTTTGATTTCCCTCTCAGTTAAGAGTGTAGTTCTTCATCATTGACTCAACCAAATCTTGATTACATATTAAGAATGGTTGCGGGAACTCTTGTTTAACCTTTGCTTAGAAAAAATGATAGCCAGTGTACATAATAGCCTTCTGTCATATAATAGGAAGTGAAGCTAGCTGCATGCCTTGTACATAGTTTAGTTCACTCTGGAGCAGTCCAAACATAAAAAGTTATGCTTTTATCCTTCTTCTTTTTAGTAGGCACCTTTCCTTTTTATTTGTATTTCTATTGTTCTAATTATGTAGTGTGTCCTTTAACCATTCTGTTATTAGGTTGTATTTTGATAGGATTTGCTATTATTCACTCTGCCTTTTGGGGTGGGTGGGCTGGTAGGGGGGAAGGGGTTGTTGTTTGCTGTATGGTCATGTCCCTATTTCTTGAAAACAATAACATTTATTGAATTAAAACAAGATATTAAAAATAAATCAAGATCATCCCCCTCCTGATGTCTGGGAAACATTTTAGAATTAACTTTGGCTTCCTGGGTCGAACACCTCATGCCATTACTCACAGTCTGTGGCATTGTCCTCTGGTGCAGAATCTCCATTTCTCTCTCATCCTCATGCTTTTTCAGCTGGATCTCATGCTGGTGCTCTCTTTCTCTTGCTCCTCTGTTTCCAGTTGTAACCACTACAGCTCTGCCTCAGCCTTTCACTTCTACACATCAGCCTTTCATTTCTCTTCCTTCTCTCACTCCTCTGCTTCCAGCTGTATCTGCCACAGATCTGCCTCAGTCTTTCAGTTATACACATCAGCCTTTCATTTCTCTTCCCTCTCTCTCCTCTGCTTCCAGCTGCATCCACAGCCGCTCTGCCTCGGATGTTGCCTTAACCAGGTCAAGCTCCACCTCCAACCTCTGTGCCTGCAAAGTTTCTACAGTTCCTGGCTGTGGATTACTTTTATACTCTCTATCCTCTGTCTCATGACTTCAGCCAGCAGTGATAACTTGTACTCCATTTCCTTGGTCACTTTCTTTGAGGATGTTCATAAGTTCTTCCCTTAGTTGGCTTTCCATATGATACACCACTGTCTTTTTGTACAAGTCTTGTAAGTTTTGCAAAGTGCACTTTTCATATGGTCCAGACATGATGTCTTCTCTCTAACTACTCATGCTTAAAACAAAAATAACTGTAGTGAAGTATACTGTGATCCCTTTTGTAATATCCTATTGTGATTGGATAGTTAATTAGGTTCTTGGCAGTCCTTTCCAAATCCATATTGCTGGCACCATTTTGTCACAATCTGATCTCAGCCTGGACTCAGTTTGCAACAGGTTACCAATTTCTCAACCCTCAACACCTGTAAGGGTACCTCAGTAACTGCCACCACTTAGAAGTGATTCTCTTACTTGAGGACTTTCTTGGTCCGAATCCCACCAGAGCCACTGACCACACAGTACTATGATCCTTTGGCTGCTAAGGGCAAATGGCCTTCCCCTGTCACTCACTCCTGAGAAAACACTTTACTACTTAAAATATGTTAACCATAGCCTTTTTATCCCTTCAAAAATGCACTGTGGATTTGTCAATTCCAACAGTTATCTATTCCCCCAAAAGATTCAGTCATGGGCATGAAATATATAAAAATAATATTTATTACTTCTGAATATTTACACTTTCTACAGGATATCACATGTACACAAAACTATGGGAATTACAGGGTAACTACAGACATTAAAAATACATGATTTGCTCACAGCAGAAGACACAAAAAAAAATCAACCTCCCTATAGATTCTTAACTCTAGCAGAGTGGAAAGATTCTTACTACACATGATTCCTTAGTGAACCATGGCAGACTCCAAGTCTTAGATGGTATATGTACAGAGTCCCAGCGCAGGATGACTTACACTTGTAGCATTCATAGTTAAGCATGCTTGCAAGGGTACCAGGTCAATACAGCACATGTAAGACAGTGCAGAATTAACTGCATGAATATACAGTGCTTTGATTTACAGTGATGGGGTAGAATAGCAATAAGGATATACTACTACCCCTGGTGCTGCATGATGATATGGAGAGAGGAGAAGTTGCCATGTGTTAAGTGCCTGGTCAAGCCACTCCCACGGTGGAGTGGCTAGGGTGCCAGCACATGGTGCAATTGGGAGACCTGGGACCATGGTTCGGTTCCCCTCAGGTCTCCCCTGCTGCAACAGTTGCTGGTATTTTCTTTTTAAATCAAACTTCCCCCTCCTAAGTTTCTACCCCATCCCTAAAGTCTGCCACCCTGGCATTAGTTATCTAAGTTATGGGGGGTGTGAAGGGTGTGGAGGGGTGAATCACCCCACAAAAAAATGTAAACACCCATTGTTTTCAATGGGTGCGCTATCACAAACAGGTCAGTGTTTTGCCCAACTCTGTTTGTGTTTGGCGCTGTTTGGCTGTGGCATTTTTAGCTGTGCTGTTTTGTCATATGGTGGTATGACCCCATGCAGCTTGCAAGCATGGCTCTACCCACTCTCATCACCCTTGCTTGGTGACATCATTTCCAGGACCAGTACTTTGTTCTCTGAGGACAGCCTCTCTAAAGGAACTAGTTGAGTCTGGACCCATGTTTTTTCTCTACTCAAAGATACACATCATTGTTTTACTTGCTGTCTGTTCCAAAGGGACTCATCTGACTGCCCAAGACAGTTTCCTAACATGAAAAATACTTCTTTACTTTTAAGTTCTTCCATTAATTGAGTGTGGGGGGGGGGCTGTAATTTACAGGACAAAGGGACTGAAATTACCATCAGAGACAGATCTTCTGTCCTCTGGCAAGAATCCTCTTTCGATTTTCAAGAAGCCCATGTTGTCCCATCAAACTGATCAGACTCCAACTGATATAAGTACAGATAGAATTAATTTATTAATTTTAAAAAAAGCACAACATTATTGTAACAACTACCTCATGGGTTTTGACTATAACTTTTATTTACTTTGTTTACTGTAGAAAATGTTTTACTTGCTGACCAAAAGGGTGTAGTTATTAAATAGTCATTTGTCACTTATTTGCAATTCAGGGGACAGATCTGAACACCTGAACCAGTTAGCCATTTCCATACCCATATCCCAACTTGCAATATGATTGGCATCCAAACCTCTCTGGATCTGTTGCTTGGATCCAGCCATACTATGCTTAAATGAATGATTTATCTCTGCCCTTTTCTGGAATTGTCTTCATTAAAGAAGCAGTATACAACCTCATATCTTGTAAATGTTACTTGTTTGCTCATCAACAGACAACTATTTTTGTGTAGGTGTTGGGGATATATGTGTTTGCATTAGTTTATTTTCACTGTTCACAGCAGCTCATGTAACTAGCCTGGAGTTCTCCATTTTATGGTTGTTGAAATCTCATTGTGCCTGAGAGTTGCATTAGCATATGAGAACATGATGTGTCAGCACCCTTTAGACTCCACAATATGTCTGTCTGCTTATAGTACTTACAATTCAACAAAACAAGTTTCAGCAAAGTGTGAAATACCACATTTAACTTCAATTAGATTTACAAACTGTCTTTGATGTAATGTACTGTAGCTTTTTTCCTTTGAATTGAATTCAATCTGTGTGTTTCTAGAGCAGTCTTTCAGGTTATGTGTACTTTCAGCATAGAGATACATGGTGTAAATGGGTTTTGTAACATCATGTTCTCATATGTGAATGCAGCTGTCAGGGACAATGAGATTTCAGTGTCCAGAAAATGGAGACTCTTGGATTAGTTACAGGGGCTGGTGTCAACAGTGAAAACAAACTAAAGCAAACACACACATCCCCAACAGCTGCATGGAAAGGGTAATCTGTTGACAAGGAAACAAATAACATTTACAAGATATGAGGGTTTACTACTCTTATAAGGGTATAAACTTGGTTTGACATTTAAACATTGCCCATATAAAACCAGAGGACATCCCTTGCAACTTACAGGGAGAAAGTGTCATTATATTTCCAGAAAATATCTTTATACTCTTAGAATAACTCAACCCTGGAATAAATTACCATTGAAAATTGTAATAAGTAAAACAAAAAATGAATTTAAGAGAAAAATAGATACTTTTTTAACTTCTGATAACAGTACGGTATACTACTCTGTGTGAATTATGAGTTAGTATAGGAGCACTTCTGGGCTGTATAACCCTCCTCACTCCTTATTTTCTTTAGTATGATCCTTAATATGAATGATTACCATAGGGATTGCCACTAACTTGTTATGAACTCCAGAAGGGCTGCCTAATGAGAGGCAAAGGAAACCATAGGGAAACCTTTTTACAAAGTATCCATGTAACCAATGCTGTCTTCTGTACAAGAAGGGGATGAGGTCAAAGTCTAATAACCACAAGACTGTGTGCCTCACCTCAGTGTTTGCCAAAGTTTTTGATTTATTTATAGAAGATGTGGTGGTTCAGCACATACGGAAATTAGCTGTTTACTAGTATGCAGCATGGTTTCACAACAGACAAATTCTATAAACCAACTAGATTGTCTTCTTTGAGTATATAACTAAGAAGGAGCATCTAGACTAGACGATGGATGTAGTCTAGCTGGACTTTGAAAATTTACCCATATAACAACTCATGGAAAAAAACAGCACAATAGGGAGTCTATAAAGGGTTCAGGAAGTAAATAGAAAATTGTTTGGCAGGAAGGAGGAAGAGGCTGTAGGAGGATGGTCACCATTTGGCATGGAGGAATTTTCTAAGCGGAGGATCAAAGGTGCTTGTGCTGGGTCTGTTGATCCAAAATGTACTATTTAATCACATGTAGATGTGGGTAAGCAGCAGACTGCTGAAAATTTCTGATAACCCTAAATTCATAAGAAGAGTGGGGACCTTAGAGGGGAGACGCACTACAAGGGCAATCTGTGGACATAATTGTCATGGGCTTGGAAATGGGGACCTAGATTTAACATACAGACGGGCATGGAACTACATCTAAGGATGATGAATCTGGGTTGCACATGCACCTTGTGTGTCACAAGGGTGGACAGCACAACTGAGAAAAATGTTCTAGTGGTTATTGTAGAGAGTTATCTAAAGTCAGGCAGGTCTGACCTAAGAATATTATTTAAATGCCACAACTAAATAAATGCATCAGAAAATTGGAACACTGTATATAATTTAAAACATGCTAAATAAAGAAACAAGACTAACCATAGCCCAGTCAATTATACTACAAGTGATCAACTGTGACCTAGAAGTTTGGAACTGTGCCTCAGCCAAAGCACAGCATAGCAGAGCAGTACTGTGCAACCTAGTTTGCTATTTTGCAATGCCCATCACATACTGTACAGTACATATACATGTGACCTGCTAAATGACTTGTAATGATTCCTGTTACACATGTACATGAAATACAAAATGACAGAATTTACATACAAAACAGTAGGTGTCAATGCTCTTGCCAGTCTGTTTATATTAGTAGTTTATATTAATGCACTACAGTACATACCTATCCTCTGGTTCAGATCACAGATACTAATCTGTTGTTAACTCCACTGATAAGAACAATTTCAGGGCAGAAATCTTAAGTTACACCATTAAAAAGTATGGCACAATTTACACTTAGAAATACATAGCTCCAGTACCTATACTTTGTTTACACTAAGACTCAAAATAGGACTTGTATGCCAGTGTTACATGTACAGTACATGTTATTACTACATTTAATCTGAATTAACATATTGTCATTATATGTTATTTGCATTCATTGTAGTATATTGTTATGGAATCTATTGAATATATGTAGTAGTAAAATGTTCATTGATCAGCAAAATGCCATTTCAAATAAATATACAGTATAGATATAAAAGCACACATTATTTGACCAGCAATAAAGTGAAGAAATGGCATCATAGTAGGGCATCGTCCACAACATTGTCACTAAATCAGTACATAATAACAGTGAAAGACAACAACAATAATCACAATACAAATCAAATTAATTCATTATAATTCTAGACAGAGATAATATAAACAAATTCAGGTCAAAACCACTTTGGCTGCTAATACATTAACTTGATAAGGTGTTTCATGGGCTTAAATTTAGAGATGAATTGCCATAGTCATCTCTGTGTGTAATTATAATTTTTAGTAAAGGTAGATAATTTATCTGGTTGATCCTATGTTTCCAATGTGTTTAAAATGCAAGTGGCTCGTACATGTTGTACTATATGTGGAAGGAGAGAGGAGCTCCGTACCAAGACCTTCAAGTAATGGTAGAAGGAATGGTGCAGGAAGGAGAGGTATGTCTACACTTGGGACTGTGGGTCAACCCGGGAGGATAAGAACCTATACCAAGGTGATGGCCTGCTTTCATCCAGGAGACAACCACAGTCCTTATTGGATGAGTCAAATGTTATTTCTATGGACATTTAATGTAGCCGGGGGGGGGAACAGAAGAAATATGGGAGTCATAAAGTGGGCAATCACAAGCTGAGACAGAGAGTAGGAAGATCCCAAGAGGTGAATGTCCCACCAGGATGCAAGTTATTTAAGGAAGCAGGGGTTTAGCAAAGGAAGACGGGAGAAAGGAGTGATCAAATGAGAAAGGTGTGGAAACAGTTGGAAAAAGGGGAAAGCAGCAAGAAGAAAGGCGTGGGCTGTCAACATGGTCCAAGGTCTGCCTCAAGTTCAAGTTCAAGTCTATTGACAGGAGAAATCTCCATTGAGCAGACTCACTTACAAGGAGGTCCTGAAGCAGTCAATATTACACACATTATAAGTAACAGAGAGTACAAGAGATTACAGATGCCACATCAAAAATATTGAAACTAAAAGGAAAGTACAAAAATTCACAATACAGTCTGACATCACAAGTTGACTAATACAAGGAAAGGTACTACGCTGACTTGACAGATGGGTAGCTATACACACATGCTTGACTTTCATCTTAACTACACATGGCAGCTAGCTTGATTAAGGCTTGATTAACCTTAAAGTTAGTGAAGAAAGCATTGGGATATAGGCTTGGGTGGAAAGGTTTGCCCAGAAGTAGTTAGCATACAGAGAAGTGCAAACTGAAAGGAGGGGGTGTTGGGGGGGAGATGAGGGTGCAGCTGACTGTAGAAGGAAGGTAGGGGATAAGAAGAGATGGTGAGAGGGGGAGGCGGGTAGAAGTGGAGGTGGGGAGTGTGGGTGGAGGGTTGGATGGTAGGGGATAGAGGAGAGAATGGGAGGGGTTAGGCCCTATGAGGAGACACTGAAGCAGTTCAATCTGTACACCCAGGAGGAGAGGAGGGAGAGTGGAGCTATTATGGAGACCTTCAAAATACCTCTGGTAGGTCAATAAGGTACATGAGAGAGATATGTTTTGGAGAAAAAGGTGGTATAGAACAAGGGATCTTGATATGAAGTTGGAAGGAGGCAGATTCAGGTGAGATGTGAGGAAGTACTTCTTCACAGAAAGGGTGGTGGACTCCTGGAACAGCCTTCCATGGGAGGCAGTGGGGTGAAACCAGTGGTGGGTTTCATAAATGCCTGGGACAGGCACAAAGGACTCATAGGAGGAAGGAGTTGGGTGGAAGAGACTGTGCTATAGGGTAAGTTGGGTCTGCAGCAAAAGTGATAATAATTAAAAATGGGCAGACTAGATGGCCCCAGCAGTCATTATCTACTGTCCATTTCCATGTTTATGTAATGCCCTACCTTTGGGAGAATACTAGTTCTAGTCAGCCTTCCCTGGGTTTGGTTAATTCTTCTCAGCACTCAGGTGGAGTCTCCTACAGGTCGAGAGGTTACCATGGGTGTGTGGGGGATAAAACCCAGCAGTTCAGGTGGGAGGGCTAGTTCCAGTTGGAGTAGTGAGCGGCAAGGGCATGAGAGTGAGTCAGGGCTGGGCAGGGTTGACTGCCTGCTCCATCCCTGGCTGGTGGCACTTGGGGGGAACACAGAGGAAGAAGCTGGAGCCAATAGCCACAAGTTGTTTAGTATCTTGGAGGGCAGATAAAGTTGAGAGGGGAGCCAGCAGCTATAAGTTGCAGAATGCCCTAGCAGCCTGCGCTGATGCATGTAGGGATCCTGTGGAAAAGAATGCAGCAGGGAGTGTAATGTTCAGACAGCGAGTTGATTTGGAGCTCCGTGGGTTGTGTCCCCCTTCTTAATTTGGGGTCGGTTGCTGCCAGTCCTGGGAAAAGATGCAGGGGTCATGACAGAACCCACAAATCCCCAAGCTGCGAGGATTGCATGTTCCAAGGGGAACCTGCTGAGTCAGTACGGAGAGAGAGTGAGAGAGACAGAAATCTTTGAGAGTTTGGGTGCCTGTGAAGAATAACAGGCTGTTAGGCACTGTGAACTGTTCTGAGCCTTGTGCTGCCTTCAAACTTTTGTGACCGTAGCGGTCCGAGATAATGCTACCCTAAAGACTGTGTGACCTCCTCGGTCCAGGTAAAAACTGCTATTATGGCCATACTGGCCATGTGAAAACTGAATGTGTTTCCCACTAATTAACTGGGTGGAGCTAAGGTGCTGCATGCTGCTAGTTGCAGAGTTGATCTGGGAGAGCAGGATTGTTTATTACAGGTGTACCATCGTTTCCTTATTGGGAAAAACCTGTGGCAGTACATTTTATACTTCACATTCCTTACCAGGAGATCTTGTGTACCTGAAAATCAGAAATCCAGTCTGTGTTGTCCTCTGCTTCAGAGGGAGCTTGGAGTGCTGTGTCGATGGAGCACCTGCTCCCCTTCGGGCGAGCGGAAGGCGTTCGGACCGCTGACGCAGGGACTGGCTTTTTTGTTTAATATAATTTATTTTTATAGCTTTTCCTACGCTTTATGCTTGATATGCTTGATACCTTTTCACTGTACTGGTGATTTCTGATTTTTTATTTCAAAAGAACTCGGGCTTAAGGGCTCAAATTTCCTTTTCAAATTTCCTTTTTAGAGTTTCCTTGTTTGTTTTTTTATATTATTGTTATTATTGAGCTTAAACTTGGAAGTCTTAATGGAAGAAAATGTTTGAAAGATTTTGAAAGAAAAAGCTTGGATCTGGGAGTGTGGTGGTTAACTGCAGGAGCTGGGGAATACTTGAATGAATGTAATTGAAACTGCTAAGTGCTTTAGTGCATTAAGCTTTGTTAGTATTAGCTGCCCCTTATTTTCCCTCTCCTTAATTACCAAGGATAGTAGGTTCTGTTAAGAAACACACTTTTATTGACTACATTGACTTCATACTTGTGCTCATGCTCTGCTCGTTTTCTGCTTAAATTGGTTTATTTGTTTATTGTCCTATAAGTTTTTGGTTAAGGTTCTGATAAGAAGCACGCTGTTATCTGATTAGGCACTAGCATATTTGTGCTTATTTGTGCATGTAGATATGTAGCTGGCAGATTACAAGCAAACAACTGAATGATTGATTGATTTAGTGATTGAATCTGCTGAAGCATGAGTAACAAGAGGAGAAGTGTGATATTTTTGTTAGTTTGGTATTTTAGGTAGTTTGGCAGCTTGGAAAGTGGGTTAAAAAGCTTCTGCTCTCGCTCTTTATGGTCATAGCTTAGGTAGTAGCTTTCATATACTGTCATATTGATGTGTTACGGTGAAAGGCACCTTTCGTAAACTAAAAACTAGAAAGTTGGAATTCGCACTTACATCTTAGAGTAATTGGATGAGAAAAGGATGAAGTGCATTTTTATTGTGTTGTAATACTCACCATACACTTACCATTTTGTCTGAAAAAGTCTGTTGGTTCAGATACATTCATCAGACTCTAGTGTTCTATCTACCACTATTGAGAGCAGTAACCTTTTTGTGTCAGACTACACTGTAAATCATAAAACAAGTAAGTTTTTAAGTAAAAAAATAAATTAAAAAGCTTTTTAATTAAGTTCTAATACATTTCATATAAAAATTAGTTTCAGTTCATTTTATTTTAGAATATCAGAATATATTAGAATAGAATATTAGAATAATTTTTGACTTGTTGAATCGATCTTGGTTTTGATATATTAAAAAGGGGGATCTTCAATTCTTTAAGGTTTTGCAAGTAAAGTCCATAGTTATAAAGTTATAAAGTCATAAAGCCATAAAGTCATAAAGTCATAGAGCATTTTAGTGGTATATATTTTATTTCTACTTCATGTGTAATGGGTTAGTTTTTTTCTTTTACACCATTTAGTGGCCTTGAGGATTTCACATATATCCGCCTTATGGAGCTTACTAGAGTGGGGGCATGATGTGAGAATCTCCACAATCAGTTATTTTACTTTATGGGAACTTTCAATGCTCTGATCAGAATGACTCACTATGGCAAAAGTTGAAAGATTTGATTGCTGGAGGCTGCTGGATTAGATGGAGTTGGACTTGTTAGATTCATTGTTTAGTCCTGTTCAGTGAAGAATTGAAGAACTGAATTGAATTGAACTGAACTGAACTGAATTGAATTGAACTGAAACTTCTCTATTTGGACATTAGATGCTAAAAAACATTAAAAACCATATAAGGATTTGAATATTGTTTCGTACTGCTGTTATATATTATTGTATTTAATTTGGATACATAAAATATATAAATAACAGCGAT
Organism: Neoceratodus forsteri; assembly: GCA_016271365.2. NCBI lineage: Eukaryota > Metazoa > Chordata > Ceratodontiformes > Ceratodontidae > Neoceratodus > Neoceratodus forsteri. The sequence goes on along the minus strand of CM028135.1, from coordinate 393,005,220 downwards.
ATGTATCCCAATTTTACTTCTTTATATACTTACAGTGTATTGGTGTTATAGTACTTCCTTGCAGTTATTATTTTTTTATTTTATATTTTTTTAATTGCCAATTAGTCTCTGGTAAACACAGTAATTACAAGAGCCACAAGAGCCCAAGCTAATGATACATATAGGGTGCAGGGAGCTCCTAAAATTTATAAAATCTGTACAGGTATGGGAGGAATGTATCAGAGTGGTGAGTAACTTGGTATTAACAGTGAGGTAATTGAGCTAATTGATAAATCGGATGATTTACTTAGTAACATAATAGATAAAGAGCAGGAGGAATTTGAAATAATAGAAGAAAGGAATGTGAGAAAGAGAAAGACAGTTCATAAACCTGGATATAAAGGAGAAAGAGATGGAGAAGGAAGTGAAGATAATGGTATTAAAAATGGTAATTGAAATAATGGAAAAGGAAAAAGGAAAGAAAAAAGTAGAAATGGAGGGAAAGGGGAAAAAAAGAAAGTAAGGATGTGGCACAAACTAGGATGTCCCCACTGTTAAGGAAAAATCTTAACATGAAGTCAACTAAAGAAATAAAAAAAATCAGAATTTTTCAACGTTCACTCCTATATTAGAAAGAGATGTGAATATGATAATGACCCCTATTACTACCATCACCCCCTAGAGAATGCAGTTTAGGACCATTACAAGGTGATGACTTGGAGAAACTAACTGAAGATACCACCTTATATACCCCAATTGTAACCAGGAAATTGAATAATGAGGAATCATTTGGTAAAGGTGTTAAAAAATGGAAATTATGGAAGACTTGCAAAATACTATACAAGGTCTCAAATTATTGGATGATTATCAAAAACTAAAATTAAATGGTTCTGTTCATACAAAGGTTATAATTGAGAGCCTGGCACCAAAATGGGACCAGGAAGACAGGACTAGGAAAGAAAGAAAAATAATGGATGAATCTATGATTTATTACCCTACAGCAATTAGTGGAGAGATAATTGCAATTATGAAAAATCAACATGCTAATATTAATGGAACAATTGATAGCAATAAGGAACGAAATTGACACACTTAAGGAGAATATAACTATAAATGGATGAAATGTTAGATGTTTTGAATAAAATACAGCCTCCAATGGAATCATCGTCAGTTATAGTGACAGATGATAAGATAGATGATAAGATAAAAAATAAAGAAACGAGAATAAGACCAGATTTTTCCTCCCTGGAATTATCAGATGATATTAAAAATAATGTGCTTATTGCTCAGAGGAAAAAAAGGAAAAATAAGGGGAAGGATCAACTCAAGATAAAATTAAAGAGTGATAGTAGCTGTCAACAGGGGAGACAAAAGGAAGATAGAGGGTTTGAGGTATATGAAGACATCTGTAAGATAGGTGTTGAAGCATTGTTGAAGATTAGGGAAGATGATGATACTGTAAAGCAGGAGCAGGAGATGAAAGGCCTAAATCATGATGTAAAAATTGTGGAGGAAAAGTTACAGAAGGATCAAAATGTAATTAGAAAAGAACATGAAGATTGGAAAAGGGGTGATAAGTGGGATAAGGACTGTTGTTTAAAACTATGGTTTAAAGAAATTGGATGATGATTCAGAGATAATCTTGAAGGATCGGGTAATGAAGATAATAAGTGAAGTGCCTGAATTGGCAATTGATCAGAGAGGTATCCCTGAAGTGTTTAGGCCATTACATCCTGCCTCTGCTGATATAGTACGGATAAGAGTCACTCATAAGAGAGTGGCACAATATTTGTGGAGAAATGGTCATTCACTGAATCATCTGAAACTAAGTTTGGAATTGGAATCAGAAAATGTACACAAAAAAGAGAAATGTGATAGTAAATAAGCAAGAAAAGCCTGTAATAATTACAATGTTTGGCTGCCTGGGAATTTATAAGGAGACATCAAGAACGAAGACATGGTCTATCTGTAATTTGATGTCCAATGTTTTTCAGATAAGATTAGGAAAAATGGGTATTATGAGTACTTATAGGCATGGAAGCTTAAGTGGAGACAGTCAGGTGGATATAGTATGTAAAAATGAAGAAGTAGCACAAAGAATACTGGAATCTTACAGGAAACTGGATAAAATGGGAATTCATATTGTTGATTTGAATGTTCTTTACAAAAAAAGTAATCAGGCTTTAAAGAAGGAGGTTGAAAGAAAGATAAACAGTTCTAGTGAACATTTTGTGATAAATGAATCAAATTGAGACCTATAATAGGTATCAATTGTTAGAAGAATCAAGTTACCCAGATGAGAGAATTTCAAACAGTGATGTTGTAAAGAACAACTATGACATAACAAATGAAGGATGTGATGAGATTAAGAGAGAACAAATCCAAATTAGTTTTATGATTTGGAGTATAGCAGGCTATGATACCAAACAATATCATCAGGACTAGCAGACATTTATTAAAGAAAATGCAGCCATTTGTTTACAAGAGACTTGGGATGCTATCAAAACAGATATAAACTTAAATGGATACCAAACCGTGCAATCTTCAAATTATAAGGATACTAAATTAGGGAGAACAGCTGGTGGATTAATTACGCATGTACAAAATAGAATATTTAAGTTTATTAAAGACTTGATTAAAGATGATTATTATATGATTCTTAGATTGTGAACAAGCAGAATATCTATAATACTAGTTAGTTGTTATATACCACCAGCTAAGTCTAAATACTATGAAGAATCGGTATGGCAAAGGTTAGAAAATAGTATGTTTGAGGTTTCTATGGAATATCCAGGGGATCCTCTAATACTGCTTGGAGACCTTAATGCCAGAGTTGGAAGGTTTGATGGATTAACAGATGACACAGTCATGCAGTGGATACATTCAGATACTGAATATTCTAAAAGGAAAACAAAGGATGAAAAAACTAACCCAAATGGGAAACAATTTTGTGAAATATTAAAAAATAATGGACTTTATATTTTGAATGGGAGAGTGAAGGGAGATGAAGATAGCGGAACAACACATATTTCAAAATATGGAAATACAGTACTTGACTTAATATGCTGGAGATGTCCTAGTGACCGGTGGCAGTCATTAATTATACCCTTGAGACTTGAAAGTGATCATCTTCCAGTAATAGTCTATACTGATCAATTGAAGTAGGAAATGATTATAGTAAATAATAAAATAAAATAATCTCAAGTGGAAATTAGATATAAGAAATGGATTAGATGGACGGTGACTTTAGAAATGCAAATTATAGGACAACTAGAGTCATTCCTTGATGGGATTAAGTTAAAATTAAATGAGTTGGATATTATTGCACTTTATGGTAGAATGAAGAACTTCTTTAAAGAAATTCAGACTAAATAATATAAAGAAGGAAGCCTTACAAATAAAATGCAGGCTAGGGGATGGTTTGATAAAGAGTGTAGACTGAGTAAAAAAAGCACTTATGAAATGTTTGAGGATATACAAACAAAATAGTAGAAAAGCGACCTATGATATATTAAAGGTAGTAAGGAAAGAACAGAGGAAATTATTATTGTCTAGGAAAAGGAATTTTATGCTGACCAGTGGAAATGAATTATAGAGACAATAGAAGTTACAGATAATAAAAATTCTTTGACCTTAGTAACCAGAGGTTGTAAGGAACTCTTGGTAGAAAATGTAAATTATATAGACTCTGAGAGTTGGTTAGAGTATTTTTCAGGTGTATTGTATAATACGATTGAGGAGCACTCTTGGCCAATTATGGAAAGGAGTATGATCAGGATGAATTTTATTCCAATTACAAATGTTGTAGTAAATCTGGCAATAGGAAAACTTAAGTTTAACAAGGTGCCAGGACCTAATATGATGCCAAGAGAGTTATTTAAAATCAAGGATACACAATGGGCAGAATTTCTGGCCACATTGTTTAATACATTTATATATAATAATGTTATCACTCAGTCTTGGAGGGGTGCTGTAATAGTTTCTGTCTATAAAAAAGGCAACAAGAATGATATGAAGAATTATAGGGCAATTAATTTGCTGGATATCGTGGGAAAGATTTTTGCTAGAATCTTACTAGATCGTATTAGGATAGGTCTGGGGGAAAATGGGGGCCTATTTTCTCTTCAAGCTGGCTTCCACAGAACATATTCCACTGTGGATAAGTGTTTTATTTTGCACCATTTATGTGAGAAGTATGTTAAGTTAAAGGCACATCGGTTATATGCAGCATATATCGACTTCTCTACTGCATTTGATACAATAGTTAGAACTAAACTATGGGACACAATGTATAATATGGGTATATATCCACTATTGATAAATATTATAAGATTATTGTATTCATATGTTCAACCATGTAACTGTACCCCCTCCCCCCAGGATGCATCTGGAAATGAGCAGTAGCCTGCTCAGCATGCTTTCCTGGTTAAACGCTTAAATAAATAAATATACATGGGCTCAGGTTAGACTGGACAAGAGAGGTAATTTTTCCCCACAATTTCCAACCAACATGGGGGTAAGATAGGGATGCAATTTACTTAGATCCACTGTTGAGAACTCTGCAAATGTCTAATACTGAGTTCCATAAAATTAGAACAGATTACTGTGCAGGACTTGCATATGCTGATGACCTGATATTATTCTCACTAACGGCAAAAGGTCTTCAGGAAAAGCTGAATCTTCTTGAAATATTTGGTAAAGATAAGAACTTAAAAGTGAATATGTCTAAATCTAATATAATGTTACTTGGGAGAAAAAAATATAATGGGAAATGGCATATAAACTCACAACTATTGCAGATCGTAGATGAATATACCTATCTAGGGCTGTTTTTTTCAAAACATTTATGCTGGAAGACACATTAAACTATAATGTACAACAAATGGGTAAACTCAGCTCTGACATTAAAAAGATTTAATTTAAAGTTTGGGGGTTATACAATGAAACCTCTATTAAAGGCTATTGAAGCAAAATACAATGCACAAATATTATATGGGACAGAAATAAGTGAACATAAGTATTTAAAAAATATGGAAAAAACAGTCTTGAGATTGCTGAGATCTACAATGGGTTTACCGTTTACAGTACCAGTCTCATATGTATGAGCAGAAACGGGATTAATAAATTTGAAGGCATATGTCACATCAAATATTGTTAATTTTTGGATAAGATTAAATACTCAAGAGGAGGGTAGAATGACTAAGAAATGTTTGGAGGAAAAAAAATTGGGAAATGAATGGTATAAAGTCACCATGGTTGCAGAAAATTCGAAGAACACTGAGGACAGTAGAATTGGAACAATTATTGGACCTGACATACCAGAATGTTGTGATTTCTGTTCAATATAAGAAATATATAAAAAATTGTTAATTAGAAAGTTTAACAACATAAATATGGAAAATATTAAAAATTCCCAGTATTCATTGTGGTACAGTAACAATATTTTAAACCACAATTATAAATATTTCTTGGATGTATTGGAAGAACCTGAGTTAAGAAAAGTTTATGCTAGATTTAGACTTGAGTCCCAGGAATCAAATAAATTAACAGCTAGATTTAATAGAGAGGTAGATATAGCTCATTCATATTGTTTATGTGGAGCATTAGAGATAGAACATTTGCTACATATGATGTTAAAAGGTATGTGATATGAAAAGGCCAGAAATAAATGACTGATGGATATATTATCTGACCTACAAGGATGTGATGATGAATTAATGATTAACATACTTCTTACAACAAATAATGAATATATAAGAAGTAAAACAACAACATTCCTAATTAATATAAGGGAAATAAGGATTAGTATTGTTTGGGCAATGATTATAAATTCTTAAACAGATTACACTTAAGGAAATAATGAGTTATACTTTGGACAGTTTTGATAAAGTATATGTTTAATGGATATTTGAATTTATTGTCTGTCTTCTACTTTTCCTATATTTGGTGTCTGTGATAGAATTATGTACAAGTCTATTTTTTATATTCTCTATTTTTGTAAAGATGTTTTTAGGTTGAACAATAAAAATTGAACTGAACACTAATTAACTGATGATCCACAGAGCTATGTGTGAATATGTTTAATGAATTTGGGATCCCTGTTGTTTCTTCAAGTTCTGTGTGGACATTCTGTTATTGAAAGGAACTGTTTAATATGCATTAACCTGTTGTTTTCATCAGCACCAGCTGGGAAAAGGGACCCTGTGTGTGACATCTGGACCTGTGTAACATGACCACTGGAAGTGTTTCTGCTGCTGTGGGTGCCCCCTTCCCATGGACATATTCCATCCATACCCCTAGACACGGAGAGGGAGGGCTATATTTCTATGTCTGACAGGTTACGTGATTCAAATGGACAAGGCACACAGCTGTTCCAGTTTTGCACTTGCGCTGTTGGTTTACAGAGCAAGTTTATTTTATTTATTTTTTTTTTATTTAGTTGTTTAACCAGGTATAGCACACTAAGCTGAAAGCTTTTTTACAGGAGTGACCTGGGAGCACAAGGAGGTTAAGTGACTTGCTCAGGGTCACACAGTATGCAAGTGGAAGCTGTGGGATTCAAACCCAGGTCTGGCCTGCTGGATGTCACCAAATTTGCAGCTCAGAGCCTTAGACCACTGCGCTATACTGCCTCTCTTTTAGATACAAGTGTGTGTGGTGGATGTTGACAGGAGGGGGTTAAAAGATGTGGGCTTGAGGATTAAACAAAACAAAACAAAAAATAAATTAAATACCTGTGCTATAAAGTACTATGCACTCCATCAAGCTCAGCAGTGATGAGCATTATATGGCATGTTCCACACTTCACTTCATCACTATTGCCTCTTAATACAAAAAATAAAATTTAAACATAGCAATTTCTTAAGACTTGTTTCACATAAAGTGCCATTATTTCTACCTTGTGTTCATTTATTGCTAGAGTCCATTCCTAATATATTGAGGAAAAAATCTTCTTTGGACCAGTCCTCCATCTTCTTATTATACAGCCTCCAGACCGCATCATATTCCACAAAATGATTATTGTTATATAATGCACTCAAGAATAACTGCTTCCATTCAGTCACCAGAAATTTCATACTTTTGTCCATTAATTTTAGAATTTTACAATCAGCCTTTCACAGCAATTATATTCGATTTAAAAATGACTCTATAATTTTTTTCCAGTGATTGGGAGTTGTACATTTCCATTATCACAACTGGATAATTATTCCAGTTATAAGCCTGAAAGCCTGTTTTCTCTAAAAACATGAAAGACTGGTTCCCTATCCATCAGGCCACTAGTCTCCAGGTGGTCATTTATTTTATCCTTTATTATAGATTTCAGTATTTTCCCCAGGACAGAGGTCAAGCTAATGGGTCAATAGTTCCTGTGATTAGCCCTATCCCAATTTTTGTGTATAGGTACCACATTAGCAGCCAGCCAATCATTTGAACTTCATTGCTTCTCAGAGACTCCATACAAATCAATGTCAAGGGTGTAGGTATTACTGATAGTAGTATTTTTAAAATGGAGTTTGAGATATAATCTGGACCCACTGAATGTGTATTTTTTAGCTGATTTATTTTATCCACTATGGTCATTTCTGTGATTTCTAAACTCAGAGTTGCATTCCATTCTTCCTTATGGGCATTATTATTATTATTGGTTTTTTTTGTTTTGTTTTGTTTTTTAGAAGATTGACCCAAAATAAGAATTGAACACATTTGCCATTTCCCCTGGGTCATTTATTACCCTGTCTCCCAACTTTATTGCACATAGATTTGAATTTGTTTTATGTAGGGAATTTACATATCTGAAAAACTGTAACATATTGTCTTTTCTTGCATACCTGCTAACTCCTTTTCCATTTTTTGTTTACTTTTTCTTATCATCTTTTTACATTGCCTCCGAATAGTTCTAAATTTCTCCCAATTTCCTGTTATCTGGGTAGTTTTATATTTATCATATAGCTTTTGCTTTCTATATAGTAATTTTTCAATTTTCTTCTTTAACCATTTTGGTTTAATGCCCCGGTTATATATTTTTTTGGTTTTTCTATGTTATCTTCACAAACCTTTATTACATGCTGTTTGAAGACTACCCACATCTCAATTGTTTTTATTTAAGAATATCTTGTTCCAATCTATTTTATTCATTTTGCTTCCTAGGAGTTCTTTATTGGCTGTCCCAATATTAAATATTTCTTTACATCCTTTATTTAGGGGAATATGTTTAGATATAGAAAACAGAATACTTTTGTGGTCATTATGTCCATGTGGGGATACCACTATACAGTTTGTTATGCAGATTTCCTTTGTAGCTAATAATAGATCAAGATAGTTTACACCTCTAGTAGGTCTTTTTGCATACTGGGTCATCTCTAGCTGATTAGTAACTTCCAGGAACATTTTACTTAGGGGTTGAGTCACTTCCAAGTTATCCCACTTAATATAATTGAGGTTAAAGTCATCCATTAGTACCACAGCTCCCATTTCACTAGCTCTTATCGTCAGTGGCTCAGCAGGTTGCACACTCACCTCTGAAGCCAGAAGATCAGAAGGCTGTGGGTTCTATCCCCACACCAGGCACATGGGTTAAATCCTGATATTGACACTGTGGTGCAGCATGAGGGGGTGCTGCACTTCTGAGGTGCTGCCTTTCAGATGAGATGTTAAACTGAGGTCACATCTGCCTGTTCTGGTGGTAGTTCAGATGGATGTTAAAGATCCCATAGCACTTCTTAAAAAGAGCAGGGGAATTTCTCCGGTATCTTGGCCAAATTTCCCCCATTCACTAAAAATACCACCAACAGCTTAATCTGGTTCAATGTCAATTGCCATCCATCTGTATCCCCCTCCTCCAGGATGAGGCTGAAAATAGGCAGAATTGTCTAGCCCTCCTTTCCTGGTCAATAAAAAAAAATATTTCATTATATATTTTCCTACATTCCTCATTGCTTAGGCCAGGGGGTCTGTAACAAACAACCAAAATTATAAACGAGTTGTGTCAAGTTTCCAATCATATCCATATTGTATCAGTACTAGTCTGAGCTAGTTTAACTTTATCTGATATATTTATAGACTTGATGTTGTTTGATATATATGCTGTGACCCCCCTTATCCATCCTGTCCAAATTATAAAGGACATAACCTTTTAGTTCCCTTCCCCATGATCATCTGGTGACCACCATGTTTCTGTTATGCAATTACATCCATCCCCTTTTGCATCTCTAGTAGGGCTTCCAAATCCTGTCTTTTATTTCTTATGCTCCTTGCATTACAAGTGCACACTTAATTTCATTGGCACTTACATTCTTCTGTCCATTATGTTTTTTCCATTTATCTTTCTTTGAATACCCTTGGTTATCCAATTGCCTGTTAATTTGGTTGAGTATTGGTTGACTGGTTTTGCCGCCCCCGTTGCTAGTTTAAAGAACTAGCTATTGCATTTGTTATTTGGGTTGCAAGGGTAGAGGTTCCCAGGCTACTTAGATGCAGCCCATCCTTGGCATAAAGTTTTTTGTTCCCAAAGAAAATGTCCCAAGTGTCCAGAAATTTGACACTGGTCTCTTTACATCTGTTGCTAAGTCTGGCATTTATTCTCTGTATAGTTTTATTTTTATCCTCATAAAAGCCCATTTGTGGGAGTATCGGGGATATTAATGGGGTTTGTCCAGCTGCTCTTATGGTTACTGCACATTACAGAATGTCTTTTTCATGGTCTCTATCGACATTATTTGTGCCAACATGAACCGCCATGGTTTGCTTATTATTATTCTTTTTTTCCAACAGTCAGGATAATCTTTTATATCCTTTACGTTGGCACCTGGTAAACAGTTCAGTACAGTCAGTGCTTTATTACATTTGTATATTACAGAATCAGTTCTCCTCAATATGGAGTCTTCTATAACTAGGACTTCAGTTTCATTTTTTACAGCTGCTTCCATTAAGGAAAGCAGCACAGGTTGCTGATCTTGCTCCATACATGGTGCTGCTGTGTCATTATCATTGCTGTTTCTGGGTGTGTAAACTGATTATTCAGGGGGATGTCACTGGTAGCTAATGCTCTCCTTCTCTTGTAGTTGGGGAGTTTAAACAATTGCATCCCAGGTATCATCATCTAGGTTAGTATCCACCATTATATTTATATTTGCTACTAACTTGAATTGAGACTCATTTGGCAGAACCGCCCCAGTTGCCTGACTACATATACAGGTAGGTGTAGTAGTGCCTTTCTGTGGATGATCAATATTTCTTTTCAGTTCATTTAGCTCCCGTCTTTTTATTTTTACAAAATAATTGTATATATATATATATATATATATATATATATATATATATATATATATATATCTGTAGGTTAGTCAGTGATTTCAGAAATACCATTTTTTTTATCCAAGCCATCAGCCTCTATTCAGTGCACATAATATGCTTTATTTGTAAAAGGTTGGGAAATAATTTATAAGTTTAAGTTGACAAAAAGATAAAGTAATTTATCACATTCGGTCAGCTTCACTTTTCAGCATTTCCCTGTATAAGTCTGGTTCAGAGAGAGAGAGAGAGAGAGAGAGAGAGAGAGAGAGAGAGAGAAAGAGAAAGAAGAGGAATAGTTGAGCATGGTTGCCCATCCAGTATTCTATATGTACAGTGCCACACACACACACACACACACACAAATTGGGAGACAGAGAGAGAGGGAAGCATAATTTGAATCTCTGCTGGACCAATGCAGTCTCATTACAAACTCATTTCTGACAAACAGGCAGTAGTGTAGTGCTAAATTTAGAAGTGTGGGGTCTTACTGAACTATGATTTGCTCAGCCTCTCACATGCTGGGGGTCTGGGGTCCGTGTAGGACCCCAGAAGCTATCAGGTTTTAGATGCATTCTGGTGCATTTTGGGGTCATTTTGATGATATTTGGTTGCTTTTAAAGCCTTCTTTTACTCATTACAACCAATCACTATCACTATCAAAATAACTACTTTTTATTTTCATTAAAAAAAAAATTCAATACTAAAGCAAAAAATCTCAGTCCGGCCAAACACCCAACTATATACCATTTCTCTTGAGTACAATCAGCTATCACTGCAGCAGGCATAGCACTTGTTACCTTGCAACCTGAACAGTAGCCTCTGCCCCCCCCACCAACAGAGCACCACACAGTCAGATATACAAGGCAGTGAGAAGGGCATACAAAACCCCAGCCTGGATGTGCATGTGTCTGTCACACAGCAGATGCTTACACAGACCATCCATGCCAGAGAATGGAACTGATACACAGGACCCACTGGAGGGTCCTTCAAGGCCCAACATTAATGCAGGATGTATACCAGGTCATGACTGCTTTGTCTGCATGTATCCTGAACTGAGACAGTTGGAGCAGGGAGGTTAAGGCTCAGCAGGGACAGCTGCATGAAATACAGGGCACATACAGTGACATCACAGCCCACAGACTTGACATACAGCAACAGTTCCACAACCTGTGTGAGACCTTGGACAATGGCTTGACCATAACTCACTTCTCTACATCAGGATGATGTTTCCCATTCATATCCAGTACATGGCAGCCAACCCCCAAATCCCCATATGTCATACACCAGGGAGGGTGGTTTGGACAACATACTGGACTATGGGAACTCTGCGGAGGCAGCTAGGGTGCAACTTACTAGGCATGGGGAGGGATAACAGGGTAGAAAATTCTGTTTCAAATGAACCCCAAAATGCACCAGAATGCACCAAATTTAAAAATGTTTCTGGGGGCATAGGTGGCCCCCTGACCCCTGGCCTGTAATTTACATTTTCAGTCCTTTTATAACCCCCATCTACATTACTACTGGGGGCACCAAAGGTTTGTTCACTTGGGGTGCCATTAAGCCTAACACTGGTCCTGGGTACAAGAACCAACACACCATCAGGAATATTTGAGACAGCTACAGGACAGGCGAATAGGAGACCCACTAGACCCTCTCTAAAATCTTTGAAAAACTCATCTAATCCCAACTAAAATACCATACTGAAACTCACTCTCTCCTCAACCCTCTCCCAATCTGGCTTCAGACCCAAACATGGCACCATCTCGGCCCTCACAAAAGTTACAAACAATTGGATTACCATGCTTGACTCCAAAAAGGTCACTAGTGCCATCTTTTTGGATCTCAGCAAGATATTTGACACCGTTGACCATGACCTAGTTGTCAGCAGCCTCCTTAACCTTGGTGCCACCCCCTCAACTGTCCAGTGGTTCAACAGCTACCTCTCTGGTAGATCTCAGAAAGTTAAAGTCAATGGCTTAGTATCATCCTCACTACCTGTCACTAGGGGTGTCCCTCAAGGGTCCATTTTAGGGCCAATCCTTTTCTCCCTCTATATTAATAACCTTGACGTTAATATTAAAAACTCCAAACTCCATTTCTTCATGGACAATACAGTCTTGTATATGTCAAAACCAACCCTCACTGAGGTCAGGAACAAACTCCAAGCTGACTTTGCACAACTTGAATTGAATCTCATTAATTCTAAATTGTTACTAAATGCCAAAAAGACTAAAACCATATTCTTTACCCTTAATAAATCTGTTAACACTCCATCAATACTGACTAATGTCTCTGTTGTCACCTCCCTAAGTGAACCCCTTGAAATTGTTCCAAAATTCAAATACCTGGGAGTCTGCTTAGATAACAAGTGTTCTTTCGATGCCCACATCGATAACCTCACATGCAAACTCAAAGCCAGGTTAGACTTTTTCTTTTAAAATAAATCCTTATTCTCAACCGAGATTAGGACTAGACTTGTTCAGGCCATCTTCCTGCCATTACTTGATTATGGCAACATAATTTAAAATGCTACCTAAACATCCAGTCTTCATAAATTGGATGTGTTCTTTCATCGAGCCCTAAGGTTAGTTCATAACTAATGCACCCTATCGAACCCACCGCTGTGGCCTTTATACTGCTGTTGACTTCATGTCACTCTCTACCAGATGCCTGATCAAGTCTAGTATAGGGACACTTAAAATCCTTCTGAATCAGCTCCCAGGATATGTGTCTTCCCTTGTTCCTACCTCTCACTGTACATACTCCCTCAGGAAATTGGACCTCATCCTCCTAGATATTCCTAGGTCTCATACTTTCTTTCTGAAACATGCCATGTCCTCCACCCTCCCTTCAGTTTGGAACTGCCTCCAGTCTGTACTTAAACTTACCAGCCTCGTTTCTGTCAAATTTTTCAAAGCTTTAGCTAGAATTAAACTGAAAGACCCATGCAACTGTAATTAGTACTTGCCTTGATTCTCCTGGGATCATCCTCAGGTAGCTTGCTAAACTCAAGGTGTGCTTTGTAAATATGTGTACATATTGTATTCAAAATGTTTCCATGTACCCTGCTATTGTGTACCATGATTTCATGTGTTATGTACCATGATTGCATATATCTGTCTTTGTCTTGTATATTTATATCTTCCTGATTCATACTGTCAGGACCACCTTGTGAATGAGCCTGTTCAACTGAGTTATTCCTGCAATAAACTTTGACTTGACTTTGACTAGACCACAAGGAATATGTCAGGCAACTACAGAATGGGGGGCATGCACACATGTTAATGGGTCCATAATGGGCATGCAAATGGGCCATAGTGCCTTCCATGTCCAATGGGATCATTACCATGTGAGGGCTAAATATGGCCCACAGAAACCCTGCCACTATCCCATTTGATCTGTGCTACCCTCATTTCCCTCTTGCCAGCTATATTCAGTCTGGGCCTCTGTCAGCATAGCAAATAGTCACTATGCACTGTACTGACATGGCCCCACATTTAGACAGTTTGCATGCTCCACTTACAGTGAGCTAATTGTCTGAATATTGACCCCCAGGCAGGCTGTGCACGTACTACCACAGACCATATGTGGCCAGCTCTGAATATGGGGGCCTATACTTCTTAGCCCAGTGGAACCCAAAGTCCATGAAACAGTGGCTCATAGGGGTAAGAAAGGCCTGCCCATAGGCTCAAGATACCATTGTTCTAACTTATAACAGCATGAAAGCAAACATGTTTGGCACTGACTTATGCTTGTTTGTTTGGGCAGCAAAAAAGACATAGCCTTACCATGTCAGTCAAATGCTTCATTTAATACAAACAGAAAAATATCACACAAGTATCTATGTAGGAGACAATATGACAACTCAAAGCAAAGGAGTGCATTCAGTTCCAGGGTCTGTGCTATCACAAGTGCATAAACAGGCACCACCATAGGGCAGGTATCAGCAAAGTGTAATCCTAGTTTAATGTCATAGTTACTCTATCTTACTATTTACATGTTTGATTATAGTAGTAAAGAGAGGAGATTCTGGCTAAAAGAAATCAAAGTGCAGAGCCCCCCAACCCCTCACCCACCAGCACCTTTGGAGCTTACAGTGCCTTACAAGTCAAAGAGGGAAGATAGCCATCAGACACGCAGAAACCAATAAAACTGTCACTTTATAATCAATCAAGCAGTATTTCCAAATAAACTCCTTACAAATGCAAATAAAGTGTAACCACCCAAATTTTCCACAGGATTGTCAATACAAACACTGGACAGAGGGTTACATGATCTTGATTATTCCAGAAAGGGCCTAGAGATCAACTCTAAACAGAAATACAGGCCTGGCCTTTGGGACTCCAATCAAGCCTGTAGAAAAAGGAAATCAGGTTAGACGAACTACACCAACAAACTGAGAATACATCCGTTGTTACCCCGATCCCCAGATCAGGTTGGAGCATGGTTATTTCAGGCTACCAAGTCCATACTGAAGATATACTGCCCACACAAGTAAGTCCAAATCAATCCAAAGCCTCGGAAGAGGAAAGTAAAATCATGAGCTGTTTTGATAAGGTAGCCCATCAACTAAATATTAAAGGTAATTAACAGAGCCGAAGGCATGAACGCCTAAGGTAGGGCCATGGGGCCGCATCAGTACAAAAGTTCTCTAATTGAGCTAATCAAGCAAAGAAAGGAAAGAACCATCAGCTAGGGGGATTACTACCCCCACAGAAATATCGTAGCTGACCTTATTCACCCCATTACTTCATGCCAACAGAAACAGTTGTAATCCAAAACATACAGTGGTAGCCACAGACATTGCCAGCTATTTCCAGATATTTCACAAAATTTCAGAAGAGTTTCTCTCTGCTACCCCTACTGTGGAAATGCAGAAAGCAGGAGATATTTCTGGAAATATCACAGAAATTTCAGGAAATAGCTGGCAGTGTCTGTTGCTGCTACTGTAATCTGTACCTGGTCCTCAGCATTCCTCGGGATCTCGTCGCACTGGTGAGTGGGCACCTTCAGCTTGGCCTGCATCCTTTCACTTGGAGTCCCTCTTGACCCATTTTAGAGCTTCATGGGGGCATGAAAAGAAATGAGGGGAGCCCCTGGGTCAATCAACTTTCAATTTTGCTGGGTATAGAAAGGTGAAAGACCAGCCCATACAATGCAATCTTGCCTTGACATTGTTACATTTCTGATGTCGTTGCTGCAAATCCTTACTATAGTCCTGAAACACATAGACCCAGTTATTCCCAAGCATAATGGGACCCTTTTCTTTTGTTCATTGTAAAATCAATTCCTTATTTTGATAGCATAGATACTTAATCAGGCAGTACCTGGGTCTAGCATCAGATGGGGGTTTTAGGCCCACTCTATGAGCTTGTTCAGTTTCTCATTCCCTGAGTTCAATCAGCAGATTTAAATGCTCCACGAGCCAAGAATGGATATTTTTCTCTGAATTAGCCCCCTCGGTGACCTCTGGTAGGCAAACAATTCGTAGGTTTGACCTGTATGATCTATTTTCCTGATCGTCCATCTTGCTTATTAGGGCCTCAACTGTTGTTTTAACATGGCGTTATCTCGTGTAGATTCAGATAATGAGTCCTCCAAAAGACCCACACGATGTTCTAGTTCTGCTGTCTGGTTGGACTGAGAGGCTGACGATTCTGACAATCCTGTCACCACTGATTGCAGGTGAGAGATTTGCGTTGTAAGGTTATCGAAGCCAGCTTTCATATCATGCTGGATTAGAGGAAGAGTAGATGGAAGTGCTGCTAATGAACGCTCAAAGTCAGAAGGGCCCTCCTGTGCCATTGCAGAGCTGTCTGGTCTGTTAACACTGTCCAGGCCTCATTGCTGAGCTTTCGGTGGATCAGAGGGAGTAAAATGCAGTTTTGACTGCTTGCTTCTGTTCCTGCCTGATGCCATCAATTTCAATCCATGAAATTCCACCACACCAAGTGATTTAGATTGTGTAGACTCCTGTGAATATATTAAAAAGGGCTGAGTGCTGTACGTAGCTTAGCTAAGCTGCGTCCACCATTTTCAGCTGCTAGCCATGCCCCCCCCCCCGCCCCCCCGGGGTTACATGACATTTACTTACCTTAGATGGGAAAGCAACTAACTTAGCAAATAAACAGATTTACTTAAAAAATTAGACTGCATGTTTTTCTTAATTGGAGAATCATCACAATCTCTGTCTGCTTGTCCCAGCCCAGTGACCCCACTGCCATAAGCTGAAACCTGATCTCAAATCACCTTGCATTCCAATAAAGTCTGTGAAGCAATTCAGCAGAGAAGTTATGAAACAAAGTTCCTTTACACCTCTGCATCAAAGACTATTTTGTTGCTGATTTAACACTACTGCCTGAAGAACTACATAAAAAGAAATACACCCTTGTCAACAAGGCATTGTTTAGAAAAAAATATCTAAAAAGAGGGTTTAAGTGTCCTTTAATACTAAAATAAACTGTCTGTGCTGTTTACACTGAGCATATCCACTGATTGTAATTTGAGCTGGCATGAGAATGCTACATGTAGGAAAGGAACTCTGCCCCTCTCAGGGTAGTGATTTCAGATAATGGAAGGACCGTATTTCATGTCCAACATGTGCTTCAGTGGGATTCTGAAGTACCCTTTTTCCCAAGTAACAGCAAGACATCTGCAGGGCTCTGCCCATTGCAACCTTAAAAACTGGGAGTAACCATGGCTACTAATTTACTTGATTTATTTTTGTTGACCTTTTACACATTATAACAACATTCATATAACGTGTACAGTTCATTGTCACAGACATGTCAGTTCTGAGTAACCAATCAAGCTGTTTTAATGAGGGATCCAAGGATTTGTGAAATACGGTCTAAGACATTTTTTTCAGATATTGTTCTACAAAGGACAACATACTATGGTTCATACTATGGTGTAAGGAGCCAAGAGGGCAACTAGTCCATAAGTTGCTCCTATCCAATCACCCATAATACTGAAAGGAGTTCCCTTCCAGGATATATTTATCCAGTCTATATTTAAACTGTGATTTATCTTTGCTGGAGAGAATTCCCATGGGTAAGGCATTCCATGGTATCACCACTCTCTAAGTGAAGAACACCTTCCTTCTGTTTGTGTTGAATTTCCTCTTTCGGAGTTGTAGGGGTGTCCCCTGGTCCCAATTGTAATATTTTTTAATTCCAGCTCTAATTTGTTAAACAAATACACATCCCATATAATATCATGACACATAAGGAGATCCCCCTGATTCTTCTCTTCTCCAGGGACATCAGGTTTAAGTTCTTGAGTCTTACCTCATACGGTAAATCCCTTAAGTCACAAATGAGTTTGGTCGCTTTTTTCTGTACCCTTTCTAAACTTTTTATACCATCTTTTGCTATTGATCCCCAAACCTGACTTCCACAGTCTAGCAGTGGCCTCACATATGCCCTGTACAAAGGCATAATCACTTCCCTGAATTTACTTCTAAAGTTTTTTTCTTATGGCACATAGCACTTTATTTGCTTTATTTATTTGGTTTTGACAATGTGTACTATAAGTTAGTTTATTGTCTATTGTTATGCCCAAGTCTCTTTGTTCAGTAGAGTGTCTTAAAGGCTGTCCATTTAGTGACTAATCTGCCATGCCATTATTTTTCCCCCAAGTGTATCACATACAGAATAAAGTATGGGGTGGTGTGTGTAACAAGAACTTTACACACACCCGAGGGGTAAGATGTTACATAAACCCTGAGAGCATCTTACCCCGAGGGTGTGTGTAAACTTCCAGTTTACACACAACACCCCATATTTTATTTTATAAAATTTCTGGGTTTGCCTTTTTCACCACAGCAATCATATAAAATGAATGTAGGTTCCAGAGCGCTCTGCAGTCTGGTTTGCTTGCAGTATGTAGTCCATGGTGCCATTTTCTATTTAAAGCTTTTTTTTTCAGTTGGCAGCGAGATAAGTTTCCCCCTCATTGTTGTAGAGTTTCTGTTTTTAAATGTACTTACCGCCAAGTCCGTGTGGTGAGTAAAGCATCTGCAGAAGAAACAAACATGTGGCTGAGGAGAAGAGCTGCAGCAGGGCATGTGCAGAATGAGGGAAATCATGCGCATATTTGCCGTTCTAAACGCTCTTTTATATCGGCAAATTATGCCATGGTTTCCCTATGGGAAAAAGGCAAGGCCAGTTATTATACAACATTTATCAGCATTGAAGCTCATTCCTCATTTGGTTGTCCACTTCTGTATTTTCTCCAGATCTTCCTGCAATGAATAAATACCTGTTTCATCAAGTACCTTATCAGCAAGTTTAGTATCATTTGTGTATTAACTAATCAAATTTACAGCCTCTTTCCCCATAATTGACATAAATACCTAGAACAGAACCGGTCCCAACACTGACCCCTGCAGCACTTCACTTGTCACAGGGACCAGTTCTGAGAGATAGCCATTTATAAGTAACCTCTGGGATCTATCCCCCAGCCAAGCTTCCATCCATCCTACTGTTCCTTTATCTAGTCCTATATTCTTCAAACTACATATTATTTCATCATGGGGTACCTTATCAAAGGCCTTTGCAAAGTCTAGGGATATACAGTCCATCGGTACACCTAGGTCCAGTAATGCAGATATTTTTTCATAAAAACATAGGAGATTGGTTATGCATGATCTCCCCACCAGTGGCGGAGTGAGACTGGTTCCATCATTCTTTACTGTGTTTGCAGTCCCAAAACATGTGGAAAAGATCAACTTCTAAAGATTTACAATGCCAACAATGCTCTGAGTCTAATAATTTCATTTTGTAAAGTCTGTGGGGTGTATAGTAGACTCTATTTATTAATTTAAATTAAATACATCTCCCTCTCGTTAGCTTATAGTTACGTGTTTGTGTTATTGCTAATAACTATTGTTGTTCTGTTATTGTTGCCTTTATTTCTTCTTCCCATTTTGTTTTAGTATTTTGACATAATGTTGTTATATTCCCATGAAGTTGGGAGCTAATCCAGGCATATAATTTAGTTATATTGCCTTTGAAGTCAAGTATATTTTTTAACTCCATGTCCAGGGTTTTACTGTTAGGTGCTCTTTCTCACCTTTTGTAGTCGTTTTTGTAAATACTGCTAATTTGGTTAAAGTAGAAAAGGTGTGACTGATTGAGCTGAAATTTTTGTTTAAATTTATTCCAAAAGAATTTAATGCCATCATAATATAAATCCTCCCATTTTTGAATTCCCTTCTGAAGCCACTGAACATTTGAGAACTGCTCCCTTGTAACATAAAATTAAAATTATCCTAGATATTGTTTAATGGGGATTTAGTTACCAGCCACTTAGTTGCATGTACAAAGTTTTTTATTATGTTACTTAAATTCTTGACTATATTATGTTTAGATCTTATACCCCACAATTACGTAAATAATAAATTCTTAATGTTCAGAAGTCTTTGAAATATGTGTTAACCACCAATTTTTCCCACTGTAAATCAGTGTCTTTAAAAGCCTATTTATTGACTATTAATAAATACATAATAACAAATCTGAATATTTGGACATTCTAGACCCCTTTTTTCTTTTGGCAAACATATTTTTGACCATGGAATACTGGGTGTTTTGTTATTCCAAATAAAATTGCAAAACAATTATTTATTTTTTAAAACCATCCACAGTGTACTTAGGGAAAAGAACTGACTGAAGACTGTAAGATAATAATGGGACTGTAACCATCTTGATAAGTTGAATTTTCCCCCATAATGATAACTGGAATTTGCTCAGTCCTTGGAGTCTTAGTTTTAAAGAGATGTGTGCAGAATTAAAATTCAGCTGTTGCCAATCCTGTATTTTATTAGAAAATTGCATAACTAAATATGTCAACCCTTTCCCTAGGATCTTAGCATTAATTATATTATTGTACATCTCTGGATATGTTATATTAAAAGCTATCATCTCTGATTTTAATTCATTTATTTTATATCCAGCTGACCTGGAAAATCATCTAAGTACCATTAATTCATTTAAGCTTTACTCTGGGTCTTGTAACATAAATAATGAGTCATCTGCATAGGCATTATATTTCAGTTCTGATGATGCCACCTTAATTCCGAAAATAAATTGATTACTTTGAACTTCCTTTAGTAACAGCTCCAGCACTATAATAAACAAAGAAGGGGCAAAGGGCATCCTTGTCTTACCCCTCAATGCAGACTAAAGGGTTTAGATAAATGTTGGTTTATCTTAAGTTGGGCAACAGGTTCTTTATAAATTGTTTGTATGTATTTTATAAATTGTTCCAGAAAATTAAAAGTTTTCATTGCTGTAAAAAGATAAACCCACTCCAGCTTACCAAATGCCTTTGTCACATCTAATGAGAGAAATATTGCCCATGTTCCTGAATTTAATAAGTATTCTACTATAAATTGTATTCTGAAAAGTCCCATTTGAATATTCCTATTTTGAATGAAACCTGACTGATTGTTATGTATAATGTCTCCTTAATATATCAAAATTCTGTTGTTTAATATTTTGGTGTATATCTTGTAGTCTACATTCAGGATAGTCACTGGTCTGTAATTTTCTGTTGTGGTTAAATCTTTCCTCTGTTTAGGTACTGAAGATATGTAAGCATTATTAAAGGATTTTCATAAATAGTTTGATTGTTGTATTGGATGTAGAAGGTTTGCAACTATGGTCCTATAACTTCTTTAAAGGTTTTGTGAAATTCTAAAGTGAATCCATCTGGACCTCCTCAGTCCCCCACCAAGTGCAGTATATGCCACTGCTAGACAAATCTAGAAATCCAATTGTAGAAATGAAAAGAAAAGTGTAACTCTCAATGGGATTCAATCCCAAGACCTCAGCAATCCATGCTTTAGCTCTTAACCAACTGAGCTATGAGAGTTCAGCCAGTTATGGCCCATGAGTTTTCCCAAGTGAAGCACACATACATTCCTTTCTGGTGTTCCAGTGAGCAACCAGGATGTAATTTTACAGACTCAAAGAACTCTTCCTCCTCAATCTCTCCAAGTGCAGTATATGCCACTGTGAGGCAAATTTAGAAAACAAATTGTAGAAAGGAAAGGAAAAGTGTTTTAGCTCTTAATGATTCACATGGGAAAACTCAGGGGCCTTAATTGGCTGAACTCTCATAGCTCAGCTGGTCAAGATCTAAAGCACGGATTGCTGAGGTACTGGGTTTGAATCCCAGTGAGAGTCATACTTTTCCTTTCAGAATTAGATTTCTAAATTTTCCTCACAGTGGCATATACTGCACTTGGGAGAGATTGAGGAGGTGGAGTTATTTGAGTCTATAAAAATATTTCCTGGTTGCTCATTCATAAAATAAGACTTGATTGTTTAGAAATAGTTTTAGATTTGCCGAGTAAATTATGTAAGCCTTGAAACCTTTTTTCCATAAAAATTGCTGTACTTTGTCAAAAAATTTCCTCTGGTCCGAAAGATTTTTAGAATAATCATTTTTAAAAGATATTTGTTGTACTTTATATTTGAAATTGGAATTTTTATAGTAAGAGGCCATAATGATATTGTTCCCTTCTGACAAAATTAATTTTACAATTGCAGGTCTTGTTCCAAAGTTCCCTCTTTTTTGTCCCAGCCAATGTATTCTGTCTATGCCTGGAATCTCTGAGTGTCCCCCAAAAGTTCTGTGAAAATTTTTATTGCAATAGTTTTGAGTGACAAATCTTTTTCCCACTCCTGATGTATACCAAAAATTCAAATATTCTTTCACCTACCACGGTTTTCTAAGTCGTCCATTTTATTTTGAAGATCTGATTGTCGTTTTTGGAAGACTTCCATCTGTTTTGGTAAAGGTTGAAAGGAATCTTCCAGCTGCGATTGCCACTTTTCTAGTTCATCCAGTTATTGTGTTCCTTGTTTCAATTTATTCTCAATACTTAAAAGTGAACTTTTAAAATATCGATTGCACCTGCCATTGGTAGCAACTTTTCCAGGGACATTTGAATAATTTGCACTTTGCTAATTAAGTTTTTTGCCCATCCTGGTGGTATATCATTTGGGTCTTCCAAAAGAGGTGTTTTGGGTTTAACCTGAATTGGTTCTTCTATACTGGGATCATTTAGATCTTCCTCCTGTATTAAGTTCATGTCTTCCTATATATCTGCCATAGTTTGATTTGCCTGGTTTGTTTTACTTGTAGTTGCAATGTTCCCTGCTTGCTTCCCTTACTTATCTGTTTTCATTTTACATCTTTATTGGGAGCTATTTTCCAGTTGGGGGGGGGGGCCCGCCAAGTTGCAACAGTTCTTAAATGGCAACTGAAGTTGTTTAAATTTTTACCTGTGCTGAGGTGTCTCTTGTAATTTACTGGTCATTTCCTTTGTTTCTGGACTTTTACGTAATATTTTACTTGTGGCTTTAAATAATTTACTTAACCTCTTTTTGTTCTAGTCATTTGCTTCGTTAGACATAAATAAGCATGAAAAAACAGTTCTTATTTTGCTGCTTAATGTCACAAATAAAAAGTTCCCATTGTCTTTTTAACGCTCCGACATATATCAAGCAGCCCCCTTTCCCCGGTTCTCTAGCATCTTATTGTGTACCTGTATTCAGCCAGAGCCTCTTCTGAGTAAGCAATGGTAGTCAGGGCAATTTGTATGGCGTCTCTGTGAGGTCCAAGTTCTCAGCTCACTGCATGTACTGTTTGCTTAGTTTGGCTACTGTTTCCTTCATCTTGGAAACCAAGTAAATCTCCAGATGGCTCACAACTCAGGACCAGGAAATTAATAAATGCTGCTCATCATTTTTGAACTGATGTCGACCATAATCTACCACTCAAATATACAGCCGTCATTCTGGTAGACTCGGCATATAGACTTTGCTTATACCCGGCCATTTTATTAGGCCCACATTCTCAAGCAGTACATTTATGAGCCCACTTGCAATTTGCTCAACTTCCATATTGGTACCTTGCCACTAGTTATAGTATGGACATTTTCTAGTGAAGTGTCAAGCTGTTTTACGATAGAAGGGAAGAAACACAATTTCCTTAACTTACTTGCTTACTATCAATCAGTTCCTCTGGTGCAGCTAGGTGTAATAATCTGTCTCCTTCCCTTTCTCCCCACCAGACACACAAGACACATGCAGGAGGTGTGTGTCTCTGCGCGCATCTCCATGCGCACGCCCACTGAAGCTCACACCGCTCATTGTTTACTGAGCAATTTATCACCCGAAGACCGGAAGTGACATCAGTCTGGCTCTGTGAGGTGAAGTAGGTGAAATAGTCTTTATTATTTAGTTTTTAGAGTAACACACCTGTTTAGTGGGCACTGGAAGCCCAAATGAAATGCCCAAAGTGATTTACAATACTTCTTCCAAGTTCTGTATTTTCCCCGCAACATGGCACACGATAATGTGAGTGATATCCTTCGGAACACAAATCCTGCATGAGCATAATGTTGCTTAATATTAGCTATTTTTACCTGCAAATCTAGCCCTCATAACCTTTCAGTCAACAGTCTGAAATCTAAATCTTGTAAAAGCTTTTCTAAGCTCAAAAGACTTAATAAAGATAAGATAATCTTCCATTTTATGAGTCTTTTATATGTTATACACCACGGGCTAAATCTATAGTTTTAAAGCTGAACACAGTCAGTCCATCTTTCCATATCTTTTAAAAGTTCCCAAATTGCATTACAATATGATATGTGAAATGAGATATCCATATTTTTAAGTTCAGATAAAACTAAAGGATTAGTTTCCCTCAGGATATTATCCAAGTATCTAAACCATACATAATCCAAATTCAAATTACTTAAACATAGAAACATAGAAGTTGTGGCCGATAAGGGCATCTTGGCCCACCTAGTCTGCCATACCTACAGTGCCACTGCAGACCCTACACAATCACCAGTCTACCCCCTTGCCTTATTTCTAAGGTCCCCATTTGTCTACCCCATGCATGCTTGAATCCTGTTACTGTTTCAGCACCCACCATCTCCACTGGGAGGCTGTTCCAGGCATACACCATTCTTATCTCTTCTTAGTCTCCCTCCTCTGGCTTCATAGCTGTTCCTCGCTCTGTTCTTTCTGTGGGTCCCATTTTCCCCAGTCTTTCCTTGTTTTTTTATAACCACATTTTTTTGTATAGCTCCCCTCTTTTGCAATTATACATGCCAGTTCAGGGCCACCACCCTGCCCCACCTTTCAAAAATGAACAATTCCATTCAGCAACATCTGAAAATCAATTTTCCTCAGATGTTGACTGCAAATCAGCATGTTCTTCAAGTTTAGCACATTTTGTTTTATAACATTTATATGGAGCCCTGAGAGTCCCTTATGACTTGGTATGTCACACATTCTTTGGATTACATGACCATAAATTGAAGGTGAACGGTTCCAGCACCTTAAGGATGAAAGAGGCAACACTCATACTGTATATCAAATTATGTCTATTTGAAGTTCTTTTTTCCCATTTTCTTTTAGGCCAGCAATGGAAGACATTCCAGTAAGTTTTCATATGTTCATTTAGTAAGCAACTATACATGATTTACTGATCAGGAATAACCTAATCTCTCCCAGCTCTGTTCCTATAGCACAAGCAAGAATACCTTGCAGGAGATCAAGAATCTGCCTTCCAAATTTAACTCTGTTTTTCTATAAATATTCACTCTCCAAATGCACTATATATCTGTTCAATATAACATTTTTGAGGCTAATTTAACATTAGCGGCATCCAGTACAGATATTACAGAATGGCCTCTATATTTGCGATTAAACCTTCCTAAGCCTGGTAATGTGCCATCTATTTTTTTCAGTTACTTTAAAATGCTTCTTTCAGAAAAGCTGTTCAGTTAGGGTGAGGACAAGGTAGATATATAAGTTAACCTGTTCTATTGTTTTCCCCCCATAATTCCACTTAAATGATCTTGGGGACTTATGAATACTGGTATGTATTTAGGCATCTCTTTAGCTATTTGGCATTGTTCTCAGAACCTGTCTTAATCTGTAATCCAAGGAACAGATTGTGTTCAAGCTAGGTTTTGAGATGGCACATATATGACAAGTTTGTACTTTGATTATCTGGAAAACCTCAATACAAATTAATTACAAAAACATCATCTTGGGGATTTTGTTCCAAATTGATAACATTAGTTTTTGTTAAATTAACCGTAATGTATTCTTATTACAAAAGACACTGGGCTCTATTTTCAGAGCCCTAAGAATGCCACAAGCCCCTGTTGCACTGATTGTTTGGCACATGGGTCTTGTAGTACTCTCCCGGCCGGCAATCCAGATTGTCAATCCCGAGTGCCAAATGTTGCAAGACAGACCAGCTTTTCACTTGTTTTACCCTTTTATTAGAAGTGAATTTTTGAGTAGTTTCACCTTCCATTGAAAACGTCACCTTCATCCATAATATAATAATATGATTTATTACAAAATAATGATCAATTGTAGACTATACAGAGCATAAACAAACTTGTAATTCTGACAGAATATTATTTTGACTACACCATGATTGCAATCTATTAACAAGTATCTTCAAAAAATTGTTTGCTAAAATATCAGTCAGACTTATTGGCCCATAGGATGCAGGGTTTTTTCAATCACCTTCTTAAAAATATGAACCATAATGTTTCTCTTACATGAATCAGGGATATAGCTGTTAAAAATACAGGAGTTAAGAACATTTTGAAGAACTTCTGACCACCAAACAGATTTGGATGAATAAAGTTCTGCAGACCTTCTGCCATTCCCTGGGGCTTTTCCTAATTTCAGGGATTGAGTAGCTGGTACTGTTGTGGTGTAAAACTCCACCAGCGAATTTCATACAAAGTGGCCCACTTTGCACTATGAGGTACTTAGCATACTTTATCTGCTGGTCCCAATTTTGCTGGTGGAGCTGTTTCATTTTTTTAAATGTAACAAAAGAAAACCCATCTGTCACACTCTGGAATCCTTCCCCCCCCTTTCTCTCCCGCTTCCTATCCCTCCACCCTCATAGCACCCATACACCAACCATCCTGCCCTCAATCAGAGTAAAATGAAAGTAAAGCTTGTGTTGCCATATATAATAAGTGAATAAAATAAGTGAATGACAGAAAAATCCATTCCCCTCCCTCCTCCCCCAACACAACCCAATAAAATATTTACACCCCTGTCCCCCCAACCTCTAACCGTATCCATCCAACCCTCCTCCCCCACTCCCTCTGGCACTCAAAACATGAATACACAGAAGACCAACACTGATGCAATCTCACGAATGACTGCATGACAAAAGGGGTGAATTGCCATTGAAATACACTGTTCCCTGCAGTATACTGCAGCATTACTGCATCCTGACTGGTGCTGCTGTATACACTCTCACAGTTGGCAACTGACACAACCCTCCATTCATCTCGGCTGACTGCCAAATTATGAATGAAACAGAGCATGTTCTCTATAGTAATCATCTGATCAACAGCTTGCAGCCAGCAGAGGTAGAGGGAGAGCTGTGCTAGTCAAGCACCATGGCACTGTATGTATCATTTTTTGGGTGCTGAAGAAAGGTGAGAAGGGTGCACCAGGGGGATGCAGTGTATTAATGTTTTACTGGGTCAGGCAGAGGGGAGGATTGTGGGTAAGGAAATTGTTGCAGCAGTGGGAGAAAGGATTTCTGTCAATCACTCATTCTGTTCGGTTACTACTTAGAAATATAAAATATGTTGGCAGAAGATAGCCTTACAGTCTTTCAAGTCTGCTCAGTGTGAACATACATGTCTCCTAGAAGTACCTGGAATAGTGAAACATTTAATTCAATGGGACTGGGAGGGGGAGGAAGATGTAGGTGTGCTACAACTGGGGGGAATAGGGGGATTGTTTGACATGGTTGGGGATATAGGATGAGGAAGTGAAACGGTGTCAAAAAATGAGAAGATGGGCTTTCTATTTTCTTTTATTTCTTTAATAAAAAATTCATATAGTGGCTCTTCACCAGTGAAGTACCACTAAACAAAGTTGAACTGGGCACTTCACCAGGCGAAGAGCTGTGTGAAGTGACACTTCATGCTATGTGAAATCATGAAACTTCACATAGCTTTTCATGAGGTGAAGTTTCCCAGCTTTACCCCCTACTAGTGACATTGTGTGCCTACGGCAAGTTTTGTCACCGTGAGAGTTCTGGAAAAGTGATGGTATTTTAAACTGCTGGCATGAAAGGAGGAGCGGGATCTGTAAAAGTAATTGCTAAATTGCTTTAATCATGATTTCATGCTGTGGACAATGAATGTATCACTTGTCCTTGAAACCTGATAAAAGTGGAAGCACCCATGAGTGTTGCACATCTTCATGGATCAGGTTATTTTCCAGATCCGAATCCTCCCTGATCTATCTCCCAGTAAGCAGGAGCCACATGGTGAGAAAAGGGTCACATACACTTTGTCCATTTACTCTAATGTTATTTAGTTTTGTAACCCCCACCAGTTGAGGCATTATAGTAGTGCTCCATGTGTATTCTCTCCTGTGAGAGCTCTGCCCTAATGTTATAGTCCGGGACTGTAAGATAGATGTCTTGACAGAAAGTGGGGGTCCCAAGGCAGCCTATGTTGCCAGAAGGTTTGCTGAGCCTGCATTTCAATGGCTGCTAATGAGGCCAGACTAGTGGCACAGTGGGCTTAGGCAGGGGCCTTGCCACTAACTGCACCATCAACCCCAGTTTGAGAATGAACTGGGGACACTCGACAGATTGAGTGTCCTTGGACAGCCCTCTTACTTTGGGAAGGGCAGACAGCATGTAATGATACTTAACCACCACCTAGTGGAAGCTGGGTGACAAGGCAGTGGTTGCAGAACTTGTTGGGCAGATGCAGAAGCAACACTGCATCTTCACGCAATGCGTGCATATCACTTCACACATGCTGAGCTGGAGGAAGCTGTAAACAGGAAAATAGCTTGGATAATGGATGATGGTGGTACCCCAGACAGCACTGCATCAGCCACCACAGACACCATCCACCCACCCAAAACAGTTCAAGAGGTTGAGAAGGTAAGTCCTTGGTAAGTGGATGACAGGGCTGGGGGCTGCCACTGGAAAGAGGTACCACCTGAGTGAGAAGCAGATGAAGAGATAATAGAAAAAAAGGAAAAAAAGGCTGCTGATGCCTCTGGAAAGTTTTTAAATCCATATTATTTAAATACATTTCAGCTTGTATTTCATATATCTTCTATAGATTTCTTCTGACCATGATTTATTACTGAGAACATTTACACAAAAGAGGATTTTTATCACTTACAGTCTATCTGTCCCAGATGATCATTTCCTACTTGAAGTCATAATCCACTGTTTGTGACATCACAAGTGGTTGCCTTAGTAATGGCTGTGATGTCACAAGCAGAATATTATTGACCTCCAATGAGAAAAAAGAAAATAGAATAGATGAACACTGAAGAAACAAATACCCTGTTTTCATGTACAGTAAATGGTCTCAGTGGTACATGGTGGAGAAGGAAAAATACACAAAAACATGAAATATAAACAGTATTGTGTCTAAATATTATGCTTTTTGGGGAAGGTCATCCTGTGTTAATGGTTGCCCAGTTGAAACGAGGGGGCATGCAAGGTCTGAGCAAGAGAACATGTTCCAGAACTTCAACAGGTGCATAGAAGGCAGTGGAACCCTGACTAAGTTGTAGGGGAGTGGGTCTGGTTATCTGGCTTTGGTTTATAGCTCACCAGGTGGTGTGCAGAAAAGGTGCCATGGAATATGGAGGGCAGTTTAACAGAGATAAGATCAGAGGTAAGGACAGAGTTTGTACACCTTGCCAGGATGGGGAAACAAAAAATTTCTGAAGTTACCAGTTGACAGCCTGCAAAATACTAAATTCAGGTTTCATAAGATTTTGTGTACCAGGATTTGACTCAATGAAATGACCCATGAATCTACTGTGATGGACATTCAGGATATGTGTATCCCCTGTGCCACTCACAGTAGTGCTGCCACCACTATGGATTGCAAGTTGACATTTAAATATCTGGTGTCAGTTGTAGTCTGTGATTGATTTTTCCATCTTAAGAACATTGCATGGATCAAACCCTTTCTGCTACCTGAGAATCTGAAAACATTGGTGCATCCCTTCAATGGGTCTAGGCTGGATTATTGCAACACTCTGTACCTCAGCTATCTGGAAGTTTGACACAGCATTTGCATCTGGTGCAGAACACCATAACCAGGTTGACTGCTAAAATATCTTGCTTTGAACATATCTTCATGGTGTTGATGACATTGCATTGACTACTAGTGAGGTGCCATGTTATCTTTGAGATAACTTGTTAACATAAAAAACTCTATGCAATCTGTGCCCAGGCTACCTTATACAGCTTTCATATCCTTATGCTCCTGGCTGTCCTCGGCAATCTTCTGAGGAGGCCCTTCTGATCCTTCCCAGCTCATTCTTACAAAAGTAATTGAAAAACAGGAGGGATCTGCTCCAGAAGTTCTCAAAAGCCAAACTGCACATCCAGTGGCATAAAAGACCCATGACCCACTCATTGGTAATAGCATTCGTATATTGTTGCCACAGCGACAGAAATACCGCGAAGACCATTACAGCAACAAAAGCAACAGTTCGCTGTAATGGTCAGCGGTATTGCCGACACTGCTTTCTCCAGGGATTTCACCCCATTCCTGAAACAACTCCAGCTCAGAGTTGATAATCTATAATGAGGGGGGTGAGGGTGGCAGAGCCCCATGCATGAGGGGTGCAGGGGGCAAAGCACACACAAAAAACACTTGCTTCCCCAGACAGCACAATGTTGTCTGTTGGCATTGTGGTGTCGCTGTAATGCCGATCGACAAAATTCTTGTTGATGCGGCTTGGTGGAACCAATAGTATTAATTCTTTTATTCACAACTATCCCATTCATGCAGACTGCATGGCATTCAAGGCAAGAGATAAATAATGTTTTGTGGTTTTGACTACTTCCTCAGGATAAATGCCTAAATACTGTAGATGAAAAGCACACAGTCCATGAATAATTTATATCACTTTTAAGATTTGCTTCTTGCAATGTCCTGGTTTTACAGAGCTACTAACCTCTCTGTTTTGCTTTCATTTACATTTCGTAGCCCTCTGGCTCACACCACAACAAACACTTCAGTGCATCCATGTGTCAGTAATGTCTGAAGCAATCTGGGGACCAGGCATTTGCAGTTGTTGCACCACTCTTTAGCACTTCCTACCACAAAATCTGAAAGAGGCCCCCTCTGCAGAGCTGTTTAAGAGAGGTTTAAAAAACATTTATTTATACTGGCCTTCCATGACTAATTTTTCATCCAGTCCTGGAGTCACATGTTATCTGGGATTTATAAAATACTGTGTAATTGCTCTGTATGTCTATTTTAGTTAATGTTTTAGAATAGTGAATTGACTTAAATCACTGTTAGTTTCAGTTCTAGAAGTTTGTGATTCGGCTGTTTACTTTCTGTTTTGTAAGGCGCCCTGAGACTGGTAGATAGGGGGTCAAAGAAATACAATACTTACTTTACTTACCTTTGATAAACTGGGGAGGTCTGGTATGACTGGTCATGAGGAGAAGTTCTGGAGGCACTCCAAGTGACTATGGGACACAAGGGTCTTGGCTCCTGTTAGACTCAGCAGAGAAACCACTCACCAATACACTGTATATAACAGATATAGTAATATGCAAGCAACAATTAGATTTACTGAATAGGGAGGGGAGGGAAAGGGCAAAGGAACACAAGGGAAAAGGGAGCATGGGTTAGCAGTAAACTAATATTGACAGAATGTTCAGAAGTCATAAATTGAATGCAATTCCTAGTTAGGTCAAGGCCAGGGACTGCCCTGGTATGTCTAGACCACATTCTTATCTTGTTGGAGCTATTTTGAAAACCTAGACTTATCTCAGCATTCTGAGCAATTTATGGCACTTTGCATCCAGTGCTGGATAAAACAAATGCTAGGCATAGATACAGTATAAATGACAGCAAGGTTATGCTTGAATTGACAATTTTGCCCAGGCGCAACTGTATCTGAACTTTGCAGACTGGACATAACTAAGTCAGAGAAACTGGACTTGGCTACAGTGGAGCCCACCAGGATCATGCAACAATGTCTTTTGATTACTGCATGACAAAAGGGATTAACTACCATTGGAATTACTTTCTTTTGTGTAGTATCTCTGCTGCAGAATGCTGCTGAATTGTGTTGCATCATGCTGGGTTCTACTGTATGCCATTGCTTTGAAAATTGGACATGGGGCAAGATTCATTTAGATTTCCATTTTGAAAATCTCCCCATGACTTTATATATGATTCTTCAGTGCCCAACCCTGTGATTCGCATGACCCCAACTGTGGATGCACCTGATTTTCCCTGCAAAGGCCTGGAAAGCTTTACACACAAGTTGCAGTGAGTCTCTTGCCAGGCTGAGGTTGAAGTTAGGAAGCAGGTGCACATGTTGGCACAATTTCCAGTTGTTGACACAGCATACATAGAAAACAAAAAAAGAGGTGGGGGCAAGGTCTAGCAGCCAACTAGTATGGCCACTTGTGCTTTTTGCTCCATCTCACTCCTCAGCTATATTTAAGTTTTTGCACTGTTCCCATCCTTCAAAGGGGCTAACATTGTTTCTGAATGACAGTGGATCTAACCAGCACCTGACCTTTGTAGGTTTGGCACCAGAGTAGCAAGATCTTTTACCGTAACTCACATTCAGAAAGGAGAGGGCCAGCCTGGCCGCTTCCTTTCCCACCCTTAACTTTGTCACCAGAACCCTCATGGCAATGGCTGGAAATGATGCTGGAACATCTGACACCACAAATTCTCCCTCCTTTGGATAAATCACTCATTTAGTGGAGACTCTGGTCGCAGACATGGCAGAGCTCAAAGCCTTTTCCACAGCTACCTTGCAGGAGGTGTGGGTCCTCCCCGATCATCTAAATGTGGTGGAACAATAGACTGGCAATCTGAAGGATATTCAGTATAGGATCCTGCAGCAACTCACCAAGCACAAATGGTGTCTCAATCAGCTCTGGGAGAGAGCCGAGGATCAGGAAAATAGAGGACACTGCAACAATACATGGATCCTGGAGGTTTCCCAAAACAGCTGAGGGGCCCAATATGGAGAAATTCCTACAAAGCACACTTCTTCAACTTCTAGGTCTGAGGTGGCAGGGAGATATTGAAATGGAGCAGGCCCATCGTACGAGGGGTCCCCCAGCGCCCGAAGGCTCCAACCCTCAACCCATCATCGCCTACCTGTTAAGGTATTACAAGAAGGACCGTCTCCTGTGGGCTGCCAGAGACAAGGGGTATCTCTTCTGGAAAGGAGCCAGGATCTCAATCTACCAGGATTTCTCCCACAAGGTTGTCCAAAAGACAAAGACATACAACAAGTTAAACAGTCCCTCAGAGAAGCTGGTGTGCAGTATAGCTTCCGGGGACTTATCAATTTCTGTGTACACTGAAATAGAACAGAGCTTACCGGCAGATCTCCCACAGAAATCACGAGTTAGATCCAATGTCACTGGCCCAATATCCACCTGCGAACTTCAACTCCCAGGAGGACCACCAGCTTTCCCCTCCGTGCAACAGGAACAATGGCTCCAGTTGCAGCAGTGATGGGAACCTCAGTAAGTCACACTCTTTCACCCCTAATATGGCATTGGCCACATTGTCTGCTAAACCCACAGGGAAAGATTTTATCGTGGCTCACCCGAGGGGAAGCACTGACCAAAGATCTCACAGCATGGCCCACTAATGCCAGCGCTCCAAAATTAGTTCTCTTTGGGAGACTCATCACTGTGCAGATCCTGTCTCTCCACTAGCTAAACCCACTAGAGATTCTTCCAATGACAATCAGGCATCTAATGCAGGCTTCTCCCATACTCTGCTGGATGTGTCAGATAATGATACAAAGCTGCCTACTTCCTGGGCTGATGAAGTTGAGGACTTGCCTGAGATGGATACCTCTGATGCTCCAGCTCTGACAATCTACCAAGGCTCACACTGTTTGGCAGACATTGCTACTTTTACCCCAACTTGAAGGCTACCCTGTGAGTAACTGAACTCTGCTTTGTTTCCCCCAGTCAGGTGGGGACTTTTTCACTCTGTTAATGGCAGCTGTCCTCCGTGATTATCTACACAGCTTTTTTTTCATATTGAAAAAGCTTTATTAATTTTAAATGTAACAAAGCAACAGTTCTTACAATCCAACAGAAACTGGAATACTGAAGTAATCAAGTTCTCCCCAGCCCTCCACCCCCCCTAAAATCCCATACCCCCCCCAAAGAGTGCAGGTGATAACCAACATGAATACAGAAATAAAAGTTGTAAATGGCTTATTACTCATCATTGAGGAGTCAGAGAACTGATGGTGTTTAAGAAAAATAAAGAGCATATAATTAGCCCCATTTTTTGTTAAATAAAGGCATACGGTGTTATATACTTGCAATGAATTGTTCTGTTCTTAGAGAGAGAGAAAGTTCTCGTAACCATTCATTATATGTTATGGGTAGTTGGTCTAGCCAGTGCCTAAGGAAAATCTTTTTAACTCCTAAGGAGATAATGGCCATGTAATATCTCCTTTCTCTGACCTGTATCCAGGAATAATCACCCACTACACAAATATCTGGGGAAAAGAGACCTTGCAGACCTAAGATAGTATCCAATCATTCCTCAGTTTGTACCCACAGGGAACATACCTTTTCACAGGACCAAAATATGTGTAATAAGGTGCCTTCTTCCTTGCCACATCTGAAACAAGTAGAAGAGGGGAGACAACCCATTTTAACCAATTTAACAGGAGTATAGTACATATTGTTTAAGATACGATACTGGGTAAGTCTAAGGCGGTCTTGAGACAAGTAAGTGTACAAGTCCTTCCAGATACATACCCAGTTAAGTTCAAGATCTGGAAGAAGAGATCCCCAGACCTTGGACCTCTCTTGGGAGGAGGGTCAGGAATGATGAAGCAAGTACAGGTACGAAAAGGAGACACTATGTGGTTTACAAGCCAATTCCCGAATCTGCTGTAGGAAATCCCCAAATAGGGGGTGTTGTAATGAGGTGCCAAAATGTTTTACCAGAAGATGTCGTAATTGGTCAATTTAAAAGATATAAGTAGGTGCCAGCTGAAACTTAGTAAGGAGCTCTGGTGAAGAGAGTATTGAAATCTGAGAGTAGAAGTCTGAGACCCTCAATTCAGGGGGTACCGGGAGCCAAGTAGTGAGCAGCGACTGACCTCCTATTTTAATATTTAAATTAGAGAAGACAGGTGGGGAAAAATCTCTTGAGGGGGACAGCTTCAAGCAGGCACTGAGCTGTAGAAGTACCCGGAGAGATGTGCCTATCGGGGAAGAACTTAGAGCCTTCGGCATGATTTTCCAAGGTGAAAAGAAGATAGAGGTGGGATTCAAATTGTAAGTAGACATGAGATGAAGTTCTATCTGCAACCAGATAGGGACGTATTCTTTATTTACTGTAAGTTGAGGTGCAGAAAGCCATTTTCCGCATTTACAAAGATGGCTGGCCCAGTAATATAACATAAAGTTAGGCAAACACAGACCACCAGATTCTTTTGGTAGTCCTAACTTAAGATAGGAGCGTCTAGGAGTTTTATCCAACCAAAGAAATGAAGTAATGTCAGAGTGAAGACGTTTAAAAAAGAAGAGCAGAAGCCAGATATTGAGCATATTTAATGGGTAGAAGAGCCTAAGAAGCACGTTCATTTTGATAGTGTTATTTCTACCCCATAAAGAAAGAGGGAGACTCTTTCAGTGGGCTAAGTCTTGATGGATAGTATTCCACAAGTCCTCTAAATTTAATTTACGTGATAACGCATAGTCCATGGTTAAGTAAATACTGAGATTTTTAATGTAATGGGAGGACCACTTCATACCAAATGAAGCAAAGTCTTGTTTATAAGTTAAGTGGTTGATGGTATATATTTCCGTTGACTATCCACATAGCTGTTTCGGGGTTGCACTTGGGCGGGTAGACTTTGTTTTTTGTTATTATTGCAGTTCCATGACTGTTTACTGTTGCTGCTTTCCTGAGGAAGCACTTGGTTCCTTAATAGCTACTATATCCCTCACTGCAGATCTGCTGCAGCTCGCAGCATCAACTGGTCCCATTTCCTTAAACATGTATAATACCAAATCTCTCCTGGCTCATACCAGCCTTTTTTGGACATCAGACTTGAGGGGATTGCATTCTCTCTCATTATGCCCCTTCAGTTATATTAGTGATTTTATGTTACATTTCAGGGAAGCTGATTGTTAATGTTATTGGTTATGATAACACTGGGGTAAGAACTATTGCCAGAGTGGTTCCCTGTACTATGCCTGTTACAGAATGTGAATGACAGCCTTCCTCTGGTCCCCCTTCCCATTCCCCATTTGATCAGCTCACTGTATGATACCTCGGCTGCTGAGATGCAGGGACACCTAATGGGTGGTTTCTAGGCTTTACTTCATGGGCCCAGACCACCCTTCCTTACTCCAATGCTACACTCTGCAGCCCCCTATACTTTTTTGCATCCTGCCTCCTTTCCCTAAAGGTACAGGACTCCTCCACCCATCTCTTCACCTACTGCCATTCTTTTGTAAACCCAGTGTGATGCTGGAGGTTAGTCAGAATGGGTGCTCCCAGAGATGCCCCACCGGCCCCTTCTCAGCCATGACTCCTCCCCAGTCATATGAATCCAGTGACTGCATGATGAGGGTTCATATGCTTAGATAGCCACTGTCTTCTACCACTGCACTGCACTGCTTCATCCCCTTGGCAGGCTCACTTCATTGACTATTTTTCCTGTCACTGAGGGGATGGGATGGGTCTCTTTATGTTAAGTACTCGTTTCCTGCCCCCCTACTCAGTACTTCTGTGATGAGGCTTGGAGAATTCTACCTATTTCCTTCTTGCATACACCCTGGTACTTTAATTCACACAACTATTTTTCTTGACTTCTCTGCAATTAGATTATTTGCTGAATGGTTTGTTACAAGTGTTCCTGGTTTAAAGTGGTTGTATTTGCTTCTGTGTTGATTTAAATTCCCTTTACAGGGCATTGTATTTGTTCCGCTGACAGCTGTAGATTTTTACTCTGCCTAAGCTTTTGTCAGGATCAGGTATTGCCCACTTTATTACTGTCCTTACTTCTTAGTATGAGCTCTTGAAGCCTTTTAGGGTTCTCCCTCTGACTTTGATTGAGAGTCTGTGAAAGACTGTTTCCCCCTCCTCTTGCGTTCCCTTTTTTTTCTATTCATAAGTAATAGCACTGACCTTGGGCTAGAACCTTGTAGTAGCCTTGTACCACTGGGATAGTGCCCACTGCTGTATAACTGGACTATGAGTGGGACAGGGGGACTAAGGTACACCTCCTGGAATGTCAAGGGACTTTATCACCCAGTCAAATGCACCTAAGTCCTGCAACACTTAAAATCACTATGAACAAATGTCACCTTGAACCAGGAAATGCACCTCACCAAGAAAAACATTCACTGGCTCAGGAAAGCCTGGGTGGGTCAAGTGTTCCACAGCTCTGCCTCCTTGAAGTTCAGGGGGGTTGTTATATTGCTCCACCAAGCATTGCTCTGGAAAACAGAGGTGACCAAACCCGACTCTAACGATAGGTGACTTGCAGCCCTTTTCTCATTTCCTGGTGATAAGTTCCTCCTCATCAATGCCCCAAATAGTGACAATGTGTGTATTTTCCCCCAGATCATCAAGACCATTGCTGACATTAAGGATGAGGACACCTCCATACCACTGCTGGTTGGCAGGGATTTTAATCTGGTCCTTGACTCGTTCCTCAATAAATCCAGTTCATTCCAGAATCACATTCTAGAGCAAAGGCTGCTTTGGAAGCCCTTATGGCTGAATGAGGCCTGATAGATGTATGTAGGTGGGACCACCAAGACAGGAGGGATTGCTATTTTATTCTCTGGTGCACAGCACGTATAACCATACTGATTTCTGGCTAGCAGATAATGGGGCCTCTCCAGGCACTCATGAAGTCTCGGTAGACTCTATTCTTATTTCCAATCCACTGGCTGAACAGAATAAATCCCCACATTGGAGATGCAATCCCCTGCTCTTAAGGGATCACAAATTCTGTACCTGGATTATTTCAGAGGCAGACTCTTACTTTAAAACCAACAAGATTGGGGAGGTAGCTCCATGGATAGTACAGGAAGCCTTCAAGGCCTTTCTCTTGGGTCCGGTTATTTCTTATACGGCCACTCAGAATAAGCAGAGAGCCAAAGAGCTCAGTCAGCTACAACTGGACCTTTAAAATAAAGAAACGCAATTCAAATTGTCCAGAAAGCCTTCCCCAGACCTCATCTCCTCGATAGTGGGGCTGAAATATAGGATCAATATAATATTATACTGCAAAGCCGAATGGCAAATGCTGCATGCCAAGTATAACTTTTGGGAGTCTGGTAAAAAAAAGTGGAAAGTTGCTTGCCTATTTCTTGTGCAAACAGAAGGCCTCTTCCCAGATTCCAGCCCAAAAAAATGCCATAGGGAGATCATTACAGCCCCGCAGGGCATCAACACTGTCATGCGGCATTAATATGCACAGTTGTACTCCTCAAATGCAACAGGGTCCCAAGCCTCCCCCCAAATAAAACCTTTTAAGCACCCACCTCAGTTCTCCAATTACTCACTGATCTCAGACAGGATCTGGAAACCCCTCTTACAATTGCCGAGTTTATGACAGCTTTGAAACAGCTCTCTAAAGGGAAAGCTCCAGGAGCAGAAGGCATAGTGGTGTACCTTTATCAACTTATGCCCCATGTAGTACTTCCCACCCTTTTCAAAGCCCTGCAAGGGGTTAGATCACAGGACACTCTCCCTCCCATCATGAAAGAGACCATGGTCACCCTTTTGCTGAAAAAATCATTGGATCCCTTAGAATGCACCAACTTTAGGCTGATTTCCTTCCTCGCTACTGACTAACATTATCACTAAGGCCTTGGCTAATAGAGTTGAAAAGGTACTTCTTTCAGTCATACACCCTTCTTAAGCCAGATTCTGGAAGGGTAAGACTGGGGCTGATAACATCCACTCAGTACTTCATCTAAAATTGCTTGTGGACTGGTCTGCCCACCCCATGGCTGCAATGGCAGTGGCATTTTGGGAGGCAGTATAGCGCAGTGGTTTAAGGCTCTGAGCTGCAAATCTGGAGACCTGGGTTTGAATCCCACAGCCTCCCCCCACTTGCATACTGTGTGACCCTGAGCAAGTCACTTAATGTCCCTGTGCTCCCAGGTCACACCTGTAAACACACAAGAGACAAGTTTGGTTACTGACCATAACTATACATTCCTGTAGTGTCTTACTGCACTAATAAAATGAGTCCTATCTAAAAAAATGTAAACATAAAAAAATATGATATTAAACTGAAGTTATGATTTTTACAAACATCTGTGTAGTACTGTAGAAAATATCTCCTGTTTGTTTTTTTATTAAGCTGGTGGCAAGTCCCCCTTCCCCCCACACACAAATCTACACACAGACACCATAAATCTGTTAGTTTTCTATTTTAAAATATTAAAAGTAGTTTTTTTTCAATCCAACTTTATTTATATAGCGCCTTTCAAATCCAAGGTGCTGTACAAAAACATGTACAAAGTAATAAAAATTCCACACATTAAAATGTCAGCCATGACTAACTAGAATATGCTAATTAAATAAATATGTTTTTAAAGCAACCTTAAAACTATCGACGGTTGGGCATTCTCTCAACCAACGAGGTACAGAATTCCACAGGGTTGGTGCTGAAAAAGCAAAAGCACAAGATCCTGATGTCTTTAATCGAACCCTGGGAATCTCTAGCAATCCCTCATTGGCGGAATGGAGAGGACAGAGGGGGCAGTAGGGAATCAGGAGTTCTTTCAGGTAACCAGGTCCCTGATCATGTAGGGCTTTAAAGGTTAGTAAACCAACCTTAAAGGTGATCCGACACCAAACAGGCAGCCAGTGCAGTTCGCGGAGCACAGGTGTAATATGACTGGTTCTAGAAGTCACAGTCAAAAGCCTGGCTGCCGCGTTCTGCACCAGCTGGAAGCGGCGGATATCAACCCCTGGTAGCCCTAGGTAGAGGGGAATTGCAGTAGTCTAGACAGGTAGTGACAAAGGCATGGACCAATGCTGGAAGATCCCCAGAGGAACCATATGTTTCACCTGGGCGATATTCCTCAGATGGTAAAAAGATGATTTGACGACAGCTGACACCTGAGATTTTAGGGTCAGACCATAGTCAAAAATAACGCCCAGATTTTGCAACTGATCGGAGGTAGAGATCGGTATACCACCAAGTAACAAACCTGATGGTTGTCCAGCTCCCAAACCCACCCCCGGATGACCTGGATCCACGACCAATACCTCAGTCTTATCCGTATTGAGTCTCTGCCAGCTGGAACTCATCCAAAGTCTGATCTTCACAAGGCAGTTATTTAGTACAGAGAAGTGTATCACCCTGACCGGGAAGAAAGGACAGATACAGCTGAGTATCATCTGCATAGCAGTGGAAACCCAGACTGTATTGCCTGATGATTTCTCCCAATGGCAGCATAGACACTGCAAACAACATGGGAGCTAAAATGGAGCCCTGTGGTACCCCACGAGGCAGGGAGTGAGCGCCAGAGGAATAAATTCCAGTGACAACTCTCTGAGACCTGTCTGTGAGGTAAGAACGAAACCATTTGAGGACTGTACCAGACAGCCCACAAAGAACCCGCAGGCGCTCCAATAGCACTCCATGGTCTACAATGTCAAATGCAGCAGAGAGATCGAGAAGGACCAGAATGGTACATGCCTTTCGATCTCTAGCCATTAGGAGGTCACTCAATACCCAGACAAGGGCAGTCTCTGTGCTATGCCTTTTCCTAAAGCCAGACTGGAGAGTATCATAGACATTGTGAGTTATAAGATGATTATCCAATTGCAACACAACTGCCTTTTCAATAACCTTACCAACAAATGGCAGGTTAGAGATAGGCCAGTAGTTAGCTAGACAATCTGGATCCAAAGAGGATTTTTTAAGGAGTGGTCGAATGACCGCCTCCTTAAGGGGTCAGGAAAGACCCCCCTCTCCAAAGACTTCCAGACAATGTCAGCAAGGATTGGGCAGATAACTTCTACACATCCTACTAAAAGAGGTGTAGGGCCTGGATCCAAACTACAACTAGTTGGTCGCATTGTTTGGATGATCTTCACAATGTCCATGAACTCCGGCCAGCGAAAATCTAACCAGACAGACCGAGGACATGCCACTTCTCTTCGACCACCGCAATCCCCCATAGGAGAGGTCAGACTGATGCCAGATCTGATGCTGGCAACCTTATCTGCAAAAAAATGAGCAAACTCCTCACATCTTAGCTGAGAAAAGGCTTCTCTGGGCTGAAGACAGACTGGATTGCACAATCTCTCCACAGTCCAGAAAAGCTGAGCCTGTCGATTTTGTGCAGCAGAAATCTCTCTGGACAAGAATTCTGCCTTCTTACGAGTGATTTCTGATTGATAGCTATCATAATGTGCCATCAACCTAAGCCTGTCAGCATCAAGGCCCGACTTCCACCAGGCTCTCTTCAACCTTCGGCCAACTCGACTTAACTCCTTCAAGGAGCCATCAAACCAGGGGCTCCTTGGACAGAGGGCGAGAGGCCAAACATGAACAGGAGCAATTTTGTCCAGAGCATCTCCCACAGCCTTATTATAGGCTAATACAAGATCATCTGGACTCATGCATTCACCCGACAAACTCGATAGATCCAGTACAGCTGTTAAATCACTGGGCTTAATACCCCTTAAAGGGCGGTACCGAACCATCTCCATAGGGGCAGACCTATTAGAGGGGGCCCTGAAACTGAACCTTATGGTGTGATGGTCAGACCAGCTGACAGGTTCCACCCCCAAGTCAGCGATCTCCATACCCAA
Source organism: Neoceratodus forsteri (assembly GCA_016271365.2). NCBI lineage: Eukaryota > Metazoa > Chordata > Ceratodontiformes > Ceratodontidae > Neoceratodus > Neoceratodus forsteri. The sequence continues at coordinate 392,964,050 of CM028135.1, read as the reverse complement.
AAGAAAGACCAGATCCAGTGAATGACCCCCTATATGGGTCGATGAGGTAACTACCTGTGTTAGACCCAGCGTAATAATCAGCTGGAGGATATTTTGACCAAAATGCAAGAGTTCTTCATCGACCCAGGCATTGAAGTCCCCCAGAACTATCAGTCTGGGGAACCTCAACACCAAGTCGATGATGAAGTCTGCTATCTCCTGCAGGAATTCTCCACCGTCACCTGGTGGACGGTACACGAGGAGAATCCCGCAGCCTACTATCTCCCAGGATATATTCAAAGGATTTGGTACTTCCCAATGGCACATCCACAAGGCCCAGCTCAGTCTTAAACATAAAGGCCACACCCCCGCCCCTACGATCCAACCTTGGATGGTGTATCACCGAGAACCCGGCTGGAGTTGCCGAGGCCAATATAGGGCCTGGATTTTCATCCAGCCAGGTCTCGGTGATGCAAGCCAGATCAGTTGATCCAACAAGATCGGCTACAATAGCTGTCTTGTTCTTAATAGATATGGCATTGTATAACACCGCCAAAGTAGGATGAGCTGTCGGGGAAGACCTCGGCTCCTGTCCAATAACATCGGAACCCTTGGGTATGGGGACAAGACAGGAGTGACCTCTATTCTGACCCCATTTCACCCCAGGGTGTCTCCTGGACCCCAAAACCCCAATCCGCCCTTCCCTTTCCTGTCCCCCACCAGGCTCAGCTCTCCACCTTCGCCCATGCTTCCTCAGGATGCCCAACGCACAACACCTAAAATAGGTGTCGGATGACAATGGTGGACATTCAAAAGGACGTAATTCCGTGAGCCTGGTGGAGGAATAATGCCCAACCATCACTAAACCTTTCCAACACATTTATAATTAAACAAATTAACTAAAAAAAGAAAACAAAGAAAATATAAAACAAAAGATTAAACCTATCAATATCAAAAACTATGAATAAAAACACTCCTCCACTCTCTCTCACAGAGGGGGAACAGAATAAAACAAACAATATTACAAATTTGAAAATAAGAAAAAATATAAAATAAAACCCCAACCCAAAATATATAAAATAGAACCCCAGCCCAAAATGTAATCCCAAAATAACAATAAAATACAATAACAAGTTAAAGCATCAGATTGTCCAATAGGACACAGTGTTCAATGTCTTCGAACGTTGCTGAATAATAAACCCGGGCTGAAAGAATATGATGCTCTCACTAAAAAACTAAAAATAACTGACAAAAATAAAGAAATCTGTATTATGACATTCAATGCAGCACCTCTCAAGTGCATGCAAATCCAGCAAATCACCAGTATATCAAAGATTTAAAAAGTATTGTGTACACCCCCAACACCACCTCTCACATGGTGGGGGACCCTTCATAAATTAGTCCACAAATTAATCCATAACTGTTTAAAAAAGAATAAAACAGTGTGCACGGCACTCTTACCACCCCTATATCCAGGAACAGGGCAAGGGAAGAGCAAGTCAGTTTCTCCACCAATACCAAGTTAGATCCAAGCAGGAAAGTTTTAGATGGCATTCAACACAATCCTCTTGACAACAAATCCTCACAGTTCGATCTTAAAACATCCAGGGAGACTCAGGACAGGCAAATAGCTCCAGGAGTACAATCACAGATGAACAAACAGACCCCTTCTCCAACAGAAGCCAAATGCCCTCCAATCGGTTGACGACCAGCAGCTACAGACACCTCAGCAACCCAGCTCAATGGCTGACCCCTAAGGCGGCTTAGGAGAGGCCTCAGTTTCCCCCCAGCTCCCTAGGGAACAAACAGGTGACTCCTGCCCGGTCGAGGACTGAAACGGCGGCCGTAGCTCCCACAGCTCCCTGAGTCACAGGCAGATCTTCACCCAGACTACTTGCCCACAGCGAGCCCTGCTTGAGCCCGCTAGTTCAACCGAGCTCCTTCACTTCTTCCGACAAAACACAGACAAACAAATCCACAGCTCCACAGGTCATGGCAACGGCGGTGAGAGTCAGTAAAAGTCCAAAACAGGTCGATCAAAGCAAGCCAACACCAATCCCTTGATCTTCAGCTCTCTCCGTACAATGCTAGAACTAGCGTGTACAATTGGTGTAGTCAGCCCTTGGTTCCAGTGAGTAGCGAGTATCGAGAATTCATTCATTCACATATCTGAACTTCCTTGCATGGTATGGGTTGCACGCCCATTGGCTCTTGCTCTGAACCAATGGGCGTGCAGCCCTACTGAGCTATCAGTCAGCAGGCAGCGGGGCGGCAGGTGGGTGGGGTGCTGCCGCCCGCCGGCTGATGGGGAGAGCGGGGTGGTGGGGCTCCGTGGGTGGGGGCCACTAGATCACCAGGGATATTGGACTTTGGGGGTAGATTTGACCTTATGCCTGCGATCGGGCCGCAGACCACTGGACCACCAGGATATTGGTCTTTGAGGGAGGTTTGGCGTTATGCCCACGATCGGGCTAGTCAGGGGTGGGGAAGAATTTACTTTATGCCCGAATTGGGCTAGTCGGGGTGGGGGAAAATTACTTTATGCCCGTAATCAGGCTAGTCGGGGTGGGGGAAGAATTACTTTATGCCCAACATTGGGCTAGCCGGGAGGTGGGAAGAAGAATTTACTTTATGCCCATGATCGGCTGTCGGGGGTGATGGGAAGAATTACTTTATGCCCAGCGACCGGGCTAGTGGGAGAGAGTACTTTATGCCTGCGATTGGGCTAGTGGGGTGGGGGGAGTTTACATTATGCCCAATTGGGCTGCTGTCGGGGGGGAGGAATACTGTTCTGCCCGCGATCGGGCTGCAGGAGGCGTCGGTCCCCGACAGCTGCTGCCTGGCAGGGCGCCAGACGCAAGTTGTCAGGGATCCGCGCACCTGCATGCTAATGGCATGCAAATGGGGCTGTAACTAGATGCAAATAGCTCCCCATACGTCTTGCATAAATTATGGCCCCATTTGCATGTCACCTTTTGAATATCGCAGGTTTGCGCATGGCGCAATGGAACTTGCCCCACCGCATCTGAATGCTCCACTCTGACCACTTGCGGTGGCGCAAGTTCCACTGCGCCATGCACAGTGGCTATGGCCAGGGGGCGATATTCAAAGAAGTTGCTCAATAGCGCAACTCCATTGAATATCACCCTGGGCACACCCCTACGTGACTTTTTTGAGCAGCGCAAGGGCTTGCGCCACAGAATGGTGCAGTTTGAATATCTGGCCCCATGGCTCTCAGTAGCTCTCAGTGGCTGACCCAGCGTGGTCGCCATCTTGGAAAAACTTTTATCTTGTATTTTTTGTATATTTTTTTTTGTTTTATTACAGTTTGTATCAACACTGCTGTTTTCTGTTTTTGGACAACAATGGTTCTTGTAGATGTGGAGGCACTGTAAAGAGTGCTGAATGGAATGACAGTGAGTGAGACACTACATAGCAAGTGACAATTTTTTATTTTTGCTTTTGAAATAATGGTAAACATTTTACAGTAAGCTTGAAATGGTATGTTGAGAGTTGTCAGTGGAAATGCTTTTTGGTTAAATGTGTTCAGAGTAGAGGTAGGCGAAGTCGACGAAATTCACTCCGCAAGTTAATACATGGATTTCGCAGAATTCGCAGAGCAATTTTGCGAAATTCGTGGCTGGGAATTTTGTGGATTTTACTGCTGAACGTGAAATTTTGCCCACAAATTTCATGTTCTACCTGCAACATTCATGCTTCGTGTTAAAAAAATGTGAATTTTGCTGAAAATTTCGCACAAATCGAAGTTTCAGAGTGTTCTGAAAACTCCATGAATTCCGCCAAGGGTGAATTTCCAGCACTTCATATGAACTTCACGGGCAAAGTTTAACTTCGCAGCACCTCTAGTTCAGTGACAGTGAGATATGCTACACTGTGCACTGTTTATGCTGATGATCTCATGCTGATGTTCAACGTCATTGTCCTGGACAGCAAAAAAAAAATATATATTTTAACTCAGTGCTGCTTTTCTTTCTTCAAAATGACAGGCTGTGACAGCAAGAAAAGCAGATAGAGATGCACTGGCACTCCTATGGAAGCTACTACATTAAGAGTGTTACAAGTATACTGATATATATGGTACCTGACAGTGCACAGGCTGACAGCTCACAAGAAGAACAGGCGTGTGATTATGGTCAGATGATTACATGCTTGTACTGGTCTTTTAGCCGATTTAATTTTTCTTACCCATTTTATAAAACCACTTAGTTATACTTGTATTTGTTTCATGCTTTTGGATCTTATACTACTGTATGTGATTTAAGACTTTTATTATACACACAATGCTCTGTTTTTAATATGAAGGTGAAAATCTGCTGAATTGATTAGAATTTAAATAGCTCCTGATGTCACAGCGGGAATCTTACAAAAAAACACTGTTAGATGTATTACAGCTTATACAGTATGTCATATATTTTCTGTATTTAGCAGCTTCATTTATATAATTCTGTACAGCAGGCTCACTGTTCCCTAGACTTAATCTTTGCTGGCTGCTTATCAACACCAGGCATTATAATCCTCTGTTTATATTATAATTATTTCCATATAAACACATTATGATGTCACAAGCAGGGGATTGTGTTGTCAGATGTAGACATCAACAGCAAAAAAGGTCCGCTGTACTGCTCAGAAGCCTGTGCCCAGTAAAAACCACAATTACAGCAGACGCAAAAAGTGCATCACAAAAACCCCTTGAAAACAGAGCTCTGTTTACACAGGGTTTTTGTGATGCACTTTAGTGCAAAATACATTTTTCATTACATAAATAGCTGTAGCCTGGTGATGGTTTTTCTTTTTGCATCTAATGTCAGATGTAGACATGCAGCCAAAGAAGATGTCTAAGGGACAGTGATCCTCTTTTCATGGTTATGTACACTGTTATTAAGATATGGGGAAGCTAAACACAGACAAATTATAAAATATAGCCTGAAATGTGTCTAAAAAAGTTTGCTTTTCTAAAATGCCCTCTGTGATGTCTGGAGTCATTTATTATGTTAGTTACACTTGCGCAAGCCAACGTATTGTGGCAATATGGGATTTCGGGGGGGGGTGTCACTGCCATGCCCATTGCAGTTTACAGAACAAGGGGCCTGGCAGTATACTCCAATGACCACTCAATGAGATCCTGATGCAACTTTCTGCTCAGTGGGCTGAACAGTCACGCACTTCAAAGAACAGAAGCCGCTCTAATCTGAGAGAGCTTCAGCCCTTTGATTTGCATGACTGTTCAACCCACCAAGACATGCAGCGATTTGTGTGCTGCCTTGCTCCCTGGTCCTGGGTGGCTATCAAGTGCTTCTGCCAGCCCCGTTATCTGTTGGCCTTGACTGGGGGTCCAGTTGAGTGTAACAGTAAAGCCACATGCTGCAGCGGGGTTGCCAATCGCTGCACAGCTCAAAGTGTGAGCTGCTGCGGTTGGCTCCTCATGTCCTCTCCCTCTCACAATGCTGAAAACTGCCCCTCATTTGTTTTATGTTATTCCTCCCCCCCACAACCCTCTCTCTAAGCACCCACCACCCTACACCTCCCCCCAAACATAATATACTGACACTGGGTGTGCCCAGTCCCCCAGTGTCCTCAATTGTACAGCAAACACTCCCTGAAAGAAAGAAAACTGTCCCTCGTCATTTTTTTATCCTGAAAAAAAACAAGAAAAGCATCCATCATTGTCTGTTGTGCCATTACCCCCCCCCCACATCACCCTAGCAAGGGTGGCCACCAAGTGCTCCTGCCAGACCCATTATCTTTTGGCCTTCATTGGGGGTCAGGCAAGTGTAACAATGAAGTCGACATTCCTGTCCCTAAAAAAGAAAACCGTCCCTCTGTCTTTATTATATGTTTCACCAGGTAAAAAAAGAAAACTGTCCTAAATGCGTCTGCCCTGTCCCCCTCCCCATCTCGACCATCCCTCTGTCACACCTCCCGGCACCACCTTACCCCATCCTTACCACTGGAGGTCAAGTGCTGTCACCTTCTTTGGAACGGGACATGTCTGCACTCTTCAAAGCCTAACTGCAAATTGAAAAATCAAGGTAAGCACTGTATATTGGCTGTCAATGGCAGTTTCAACTTATGTTGATATTGCAGACATTTTTTGAGATTTTTGCACCAAATTTCAACATGGGGTTCTTGGGTCCCCACCTCATGAACACTGTCACTGTTATTTCATTACTCGGTTCTAAAAGGTGATTTCACAGTCACTGCGCTGAATCACCTTTTGGGACCGATTAATGAAATGACAGTGCCATTGTTCATGACTTGGAGTTCCTAAAAGCCCATTTTGAAAATCTGGTGTAAAAATATCAAAAATTGCCAAGTTATGTGCGCTCGTTGAAAGTTTTATATGCACACACATAACTTTGGTTGTTTTTCATATTTTGACTTCAAATTTTCAACATAGTCATTGTTTCATACCACTTCATGAACAGTAAAGCTGTCATTTTTCACATCCTGCCCGAAACATATTTTTGTACCTGTGGTTCGTAAAGGCCCAGTCGCTGAGCAAAATCACCTTCCGGGATAGAGAACTAAAATGATAGTGCCACTGTTCATAATGAGGTGGGGTCCCAAAAGCCATGTTGAAAATTTGAACATACCAACAACAAACACCCAAGTTATGTGTGCTCATTTTAATTTTTCTACGCACAAGCATAACGTGGTCAATTTTTACTGTTATCATTCCAAATTTTCAACATAGCCATTTTTCCACACTACCTCATGAACAGTACAGCTGTCATTTCTCACATCCTGCCCAAAATGCATTCTCACACCTGTGGCATGAAATGGTGCAATCACTGTATCAAATCACCTTTCAGGATTGAGTAACAAAATGATTGCATGGCTGTTCATGAGGCAGGGTCCCAAAAAGGCCAGGTTGGAAATCTGGAGCAGAAATACCAACAAAAGACAGAGTTATGTGCACTCGTTGAAATTTTCCTACTCACGTGCGTAATTTTGCTAATTTTTTACTGTATATTTTGACTCCAAATTTTCAACCTAGCCATTTCTTCACACAACCTCATGAACAGTACAGCTGTCATTTCACATATCCTGCCCAAAATGAGTTTCCACACCTGTGGCGCAGAATGGCCTTTTGCCACGGATCAAGACATTTTTCACCTATGGGGTTTATGAGGTACGGTGATAAGAAGACTATGTTGAAAATGTGGGGTCAAAATGTGAAAAAATTACAAGACTTGCACTGGCAGGGGTGTCACCAGCAGAAGGAGGGAGGTAGTGATGCCATTATATAAAACCCTGATCAGGCCTAACAGCAGATAGGTCATGTCAGATGAATCTGATAGATTTCTTTGACTGGGTGACAAGAGAAGTTAATGGGGGGGTGTGGACATCACCTACCTCAATTTCAGCAAGGTCTTCGACACTGCCTCACATACTAGGCATGTTAACAAGACTGGTAGTCTGGGCATGGTAGACAAGGTGGTGAATTGGGTTAGGAACTGGCTAGCAGACAGGGGACAGAGGGTGATGGTAAATAGGGTACAATCTGGGGAGGGGGTGACCAGCAGGATACCACAGGAATCAGTCCTTGGGACAGTCCTGTTCAATGTCTTCATTAGTGACTTTGCAGAGGGGCTGGAAGGGAAGGTCTGCCTGTTTGCAGATGACAGGAAGATCTGCAATAGGGTGGATACTCTGGAAAGGGTGGAGAAAATGAGAAATGACCTAGTCAGGCTTGAGAAATGGTCTGAGGAGTAGCAGCTGAGGTTTAAATCAAAGAAGTGCAAAGTTATGCACATGGGGCATAGAAACCTTGAGGAGAGCTACAGGATGGGGGGAGAGCAGTTGCTGACAGTCACCAAGGAACAAAGGGACCTGGGGGTTATAATTTCACATGACTTGAAAATGTCAAAGCAGACTACAAAAGCAGCATGGAGGGCCAGTGGCATGTTTTAGTGCATAAGTAGGGGTATCACCAGCAGAAGAAGGGAGGTAGTGATGACATTATATAAAACTCTGGTCAGGCCTCACATGGAATACTGTATGCAGTTCTGGAGACTGCACCATCGAAAAGGCATAAACAGGCTGGAGGCAGTCCAGAGAAGGGTGACTAAGATGGTACCACAAAACCACCACACCACAAAACAAACAAGCAGAGATTAAGGGACCGCAATATGTACTCGCTGGAGGAGAGGAGGTAGACAGGAGACATGATGGAGACATTCAAGTACCTCAAGGGTATAAACAAGGTGCAGGGGAAAGACATCTTCCAATACAGGAGGAGTACAAGAATGAGGGGGCAGGACATGAAATTGGAAGGTGGCAGGCAAAGAGGGAATATGAGGACCATTTTCTTCACAGAGAGGGTGGTAGACACATGGAATGCTCTGCCGCAGGAGCTGGTGGGAATAAGTACTGTTGCAGGAGTTAAACATGCATGGGACAGGCATAGGAGAACCATAGAGGTACAGCTGAGGGAGGGTCAGAAGCTGTAGTCAAGTACATGGCTTACAGTCAGACTGGATTGGCCTAGTGGTCCTTATCCGCTGACAATTTCTATGTTTCAACCTCTAGCAAAGCAGTGTGATAAGGTAGTAGGAAAGGCTAGTAGGATGCTGGGATGCACAGGTAGGAGTATCACTAGCAGAAAAAGGGAGGTAGTGTTACCCCTATATAGATCAATGTTGAGGCCACTCCCGGAGTGGTGTTGCAAAGTGGGAGGTCTTGTGGGTATGCAGACTAGACTCACCATTGGGCTTTTTCAGAAAAACATCAAATTGTTTAACAAGCAACCAACATTCTGCATTGACAAATGCTTGTTATTACTTCTTTTTGTTAACCTGTAGTGCATTGACTGGCTAACTTAATCGAACATAGAAGTATCTAAAAAAATGTGTTTTTGAAGCTGTGAATTAGCATATTTGTGATATTTTACTACTCTAATTACACAGTGGACGATGAAGTAAACTCTTGGATGTCTCAGACACAAACTAATTGGACTTATTCTACCACTGATAATGCTGGTGTTTACTAATGCTTTCCTTGTTCTTTTGCAGAGCCTGTGAATAAACTATTATTCACTGAACAAACACTAAGTGTATGCACATGTTAGTGTTTCTTCTTAAAGTCATAATAACAAAATGCAATGTTAGTGTTTTAAATCTAACTCTGCCCAATCCACGTATCATCCCGATAAACTCCACAGAATTGAATGCTACAGCACAAGCCAGATTTCAAATTTATATTTACACATTTTAAATAACATATTACGAGGAATACGTTAAACCCTATGAAGAACCCTACACTTCTATGTGAAGCACAAGCTGCAGGATACCATGCTGGGTCTAGGTATGCACTAGTATTGTTGTGGATGTCAGTCAAGGCTGCATCGTCACACACAAGGCACTAGAAATGTTGCAGACTTCACAGGTGGCTCTATGGGTCACTCACAAAGCAGCAGCAATAAATACAGTGTTTTCATGGTGTGTACTGTAACTGTAGTTCTCATACTATGGTATTTATTCTTGATGTTAATACACGTTTGAAACCTGGAATGTACTATGGCATTCAGTTCTGTGGAGCTCATGAGGGTTGATCAAGGGGTGGGCAGAGTTGGGGTTTAAAATCCTAATGTCACATTTCCTTGCTTTTGTGGCTTTAAGCAGAAACTCTGACTTGTGCATTAACATAGGTTTTTGAATTTCCTTTATTTTTGAGATAGATTGCTATATTAGCTTATTTTGTATATGGCCCACAGGACAATACAGAAAGGAGTTCTAGCTAAATCATCACTAAGATGGTACCAGACCAGTAGCAGACTTCATGAGTAACCAGCAGATGCATCGTCACACAGATTACGCCTGACTGGTACAGGACTTTACAAGTGGAACAAAGGCCACTCACAAAGCAGCTGCATAGTCACACAAACTATTACAGACTTATAGTGGGCTTTGTAAGTGGCCCTGTTGGCCACTCATGAAACAGCTACATCATCGATATATACACTGCTCCAGACCTGTAGTGTACTTCACTAGTGCCCCTGCTGGACACTAATGAAGAAGATGCATGGTTACACAAACTGTGCAAAACATGAAGCAGACTTTACAAGTCAGCCTGCGAGCCACTCACAAAGCAGTTGCATCATTGCACAGATTGTGCCAAACCTGTAACAGACTGTTAGTGGCCCCACTGCAGGTTCACAGACATTGCCCAACAAAGACATATATGTTTTTCTCATTGTGAGACTAAGTGCCATAGAAGGGAGGTTTATCTCATGACATTGGGGTTATGAGTCACGAAAGCAGGTTCATACGTGACAAAATCAAGTCCTGTTACCATGACATTCTTCAGTACAATTTCATTATTATCCCCTGCAACATTTTAGTTCTCAAATATTCCTCACAAGAGAACAATCTTCCATCCATCTTATTGGCTGATACACAACCGTAAATTTTGGACTGCCAGAGGCCAAGCCCCCAATTATGATAACATTGTCCAGTGTACTTTGTGCATCCCTAAAGGCTGGTCATGATCACAGATCGCTCCAAACCTTCAGGTAATACCAAGTGTTTTTTACTATTTGTCTTTCTACTTCCCTTAGCATGTCGATGCTTTATTATGGTACTAATATATCGGTGTCTCCATTAACACATAATCATGTACTTATTAGCACAGGACCTTAAGGGTAGTTCCCATATTACATAAAACATGGGGGAAAAGGAATAAGGTAATCCAGACCCTCCAGCAGCGTCTGTACTTGTTCTGATCTAATTCTGGTTGGCACCCTCCTGCAGTGTCCCATCCAGAGGCCACCTGATGAACAGGACCCTCCTGGAGTGTCCAGTTCAAGCTCAGGTACGGCCACTACCAGCCACATCTGCCCACCAATCATTACCTCAGGATAGAACTGGACCCTCCTGTAGCTTCCATCTCCCCATCATTAGTGGTCATGAACCTACCACCCCCTGCTAGTGTAGCAGACCTGGATTTAATGTCCGCATCCCTACTTGCAGATTGTGAGACTCTGTACAAGTCACTTAATGCCCTAGTGCACCTGGTAGTGAGCCTAACCTGGTTACAAAAAGAATAATAGAAAATAAATGCTCCAACAGTTCAGTGGTCCATGTTTCCAATGCAGCATCCTTTTGCTGCAAGAGTGCTCAGTCACAGACGCTAATACAAAAGGAGAGTATCCACATACCTTAATCCACCCATTCTCCTTCCATGGCATCAGGTTGAGGAGGGATATTGAGTCTTGCTGGCACATGTTTTTCTCTCTGCTGTCTTTGAGGGTCACACTGACCATAAATCACATTCCTGCATCACCAGCGTGGAATTCAGATTGGTCCCAGTCACGATGCCTGCTCCCACGTAGGTACTCCAGTGAACAACACAGCCGCCAAGTGGAGCCTTGGTCTCGCTAGATGAATGCTGTCCCCTGTTTAAGCACTGAGGGTGCCCAGCAAGACTTCATGGTGTGCCAGGTCCCGCCAACAGGAAACAGTGCATTTTCTCCTGGTGCTGACTCACCCACTCCTCACCTGACACAACAGCGGCCACCAACTGTGCAGGGGTATTAAAACTCTCACCCCAGTTGCCCTCCTCACACTGCCAGCCACCATTTCAGCTGTCTTCCCATTTTCTTGGGGTGCTATCATGGGATTGGAGGCCATCTTATTATGGTGCCAGCAGGGACAGGCTCATCGCCACACCCATGTGGTCTCATGAGACCACCGGCCATCTTGTCTACTTATTCCCACCACAGTGACTCCTGTGGTATCCAGTGATATGGGTTAAGCAAACTGAGACACTCAAAATGAGCGACTCAATTTGTGCACCCACATAGACAGTGACTATGAAAGGATAACGAGGGGACATGAAAAGTGAGTGAGATGGGACAGAATAACAAAGGTTGAGGAGGCCAGTGAGTATAGAGGTGGCAGGCTAAGTAGTCAGATTGAACTGGCCACCTGCTTTGGTGGCTATGGTCACCGCCTATGGTATGCATGGACCAGGGTTTGGGACTGCATGTGGGTGTAATGTTTTTATTTCTGGGTGTTGCGATTTACTTAAATATTTCTTTACTAACCTTCCATTCCCTTCCACCCGCGAGTTGTCCCTCCCGCAACAGATGCCCCTCCAGTGTTTTCCTCCCTCCCCCAGTGTTCACCCCCCCCCCGGAGTTGATTATATTTAGTTGGGTGGTGAGGGGGCTTGCCAACTGAAAATTGGGTGTGTGGGGGTTGTAGCCCCACATAAAAAGCAAATCCGTGTTGTCACTGATTTTGTATTTGGCTTAATGCTGATCGCTGATTTTGTTTTCGGCGATTAGGACTCCCCCTTATGCGAGTCACGATTTAAATGTCGCTTATATCAGATGGAACTGACTCCTGTGCTTCTTATCTCTTTGTTTGGTGCCAGGTGCCATCTTAGAGTTGACCTCTACTGGAATAGATGGTTCCCCCCCATGCAGGCTGGATGACAGCAGCCGCACCCTTCACGAGCACCTGAGATCTTGTGGCCACCATATTGGGGTTGAATTCTCATGAGAGGAGGGGCCAGTCCTTTTATTCCTTCTATTCAGACTGTGCAGGGCTGTCAGAGTGTGCTCCCTATCTCAATCATGGCAGCGTACAGCCCTGATTGCAGCAGCACCGTTGTTTTCCGCCCGACTCCTTCAGGGTGGCGAGCACTGGTGTGACATTAGAATCTCACATGGTGTCTCATGAGAATAGCGACCATGTAGCCCCAGTGTTCCCGCAGCTGGCAATCTCACAGGACAGTGGCCATCTTGCTACAGTTGAGTGAGAAGCAAACTCTCACCACAGCTGCTTTTGCAAAATCAGCTGCCATCTTGTGTGACACTCTACCACTGACCTGCATCAGAAAAACATGACACAGGTTTAAGGCCTTCTGGAAACACAGGTTGCTATCTTAGGAGGGTCACTCCTGAGTTAAATGACACAGTACAGTCTATAACTCTGTGCCATCATGCCTCAGAAGCTGCACCATGCAAATTAAAGCTTTGAACATAGAAAGCCTCACAAGAAGTCCAGACTTCTAGTGCAAATGTCAGTTTTTTGGCAAAACATTTAAGCTTTGTCTATCAGGCCCTATACAGTTCATATTTTCTCTCAAGCATATGTTTAGTCTTTCCCACATGTTGTTGACCCCAGGATCACTCCCACAGGACACCCGGATAATGGGTGTCCCCCCCAAACCAGGGGAGAAGCCATAATTGTCTTGTGGCCTCATAAAAATCAGTTGATCCCATGGACAGTTTGAATGTTCTGCCCCATTTCCCTCATCTCAGTGACCCCTAATACTAACTAACATCTTAGTTTTTAGGCTTGACAATGATTTTCCTTACTTAATCCACTGCATGCAGGCAAAGCCTGGAAGGGGAAGGCCGGCCCTGGCATCCTGTGGATATGGCTGAATCTAGAGCTCCAGGTGATGTCTAGAATTATAGAATCATAGAATGTGTTGGCAGAAACAGACTGGTAGGCCAATCTAGTCTACCCTGCTTTCCTTGCCTAATTCTATACCCTGGGCTCTAAATGGTCATAGATTTTCTCTTTCAGTCCTTAGCATGGTGTATCATTTCAACTTATATGCCATGGATGTAGAAGCTCCCCACTGTCTTCACCCCACCACCTCTTCTGGCAGGCTGTTATGTGAGTCCACCACCCTTACAGTGATGAAGTATTTCCTCATATGCCACTTCAACTCATTCCCATCAAGCTTCATGGCATGCCCCTGCATTCTGGTGCTCTTCCTCCTGTGAAATAGTCTAAACTTTGGGGGTGTGTGGCCAACAGCTGAAGGAGATGGTCACCTGAACCACTAGCTCTCTAAACCGTGCTATACATCCGACAATTTATCCGAACTTTCTGCAGCTTAACAGCTTCAAACAAATGAGTATATAGCTACTGTGCTCACCTTTCTTATGACTCCATCACTGAGCTCCTACTGCTCCCAGTGCAACAATGCAAACAGATATCTGCTGCACAGTGGGAAATGGCCCACCTATACAAGGGGATTCCCAAGATGGATTCCAGGACACATCCAGCAACAGAAGGCAATCTGCAAGAAATACGGCACATGTTCACAGAAATCCTTCAGAGAATGGACAATATGGATTTAACAACCAAGAGAAACACTGCTGATATTGTGAACTTATCTCAAAGGGCCTGTGTTATGGAACACAGGCTGGCCGAGGCAGAAGATGGCTGGCACAGGGCAGATGCTGAATTGAAAGAACAAGACCACATTATCCAGTTACTATGGTCCCGGGTCAAGGATCTCGAAAACCGCAGCTGCCGGAATAACCTCAGATTTGTGGGATTTCTGGAAGGCTGTGCGGGAAAAGACATAGCAATATTTCTCCAAAGGGAGCTGCTGTCACTGCTTGGCTGGTACCAGGGGGACCCTCCAGAAATCGATCGGGCCCACAGGACACTTGCTTCCCGCCTGGCCCCAAGGGGTCACGGGTCACCCCCGCACCATATTAGCCCAGTTTGTCCACTTCCAAGACAGAGAAACAATCACCAGGCTTGCCAGGCAGAGAAAGGAACTTAGCTGGAGGGAAAACAAAATCCAGATATTCGCTAACTACTCACAGGAGGCGTCGGCGAGTTGGAGAGCTTTTACAGCAGCCAGGAGGGCCTGCGCAGAGATAGGGATGGAGTACTCCCTTCGCTACCCAGCCACACTCCTCATTATGGTGAATGGGTCACTAAAAACATTCGACTCCCCCAAAACTGCTCAGAATTTCCTTGCAGCCTATGCCCCGAAGCTCAACTAGGGCAGATTTTGGGACAATGGAGGGCAAAGGGTCCCACAACAAAACCCACCCCATGGAACACCAGCTGATGGATCACATCCAGCGACAGGTGCCCCCGGCCAAAAGCACCAACCGCCCAATCAGTCAGGATCCCCCACTCACCTTTCCTAAGGATAAACGGTGTAACAGAAGAAGGGTTAGGGAAGAAGGGGCACACATAGACAAATCTCCCAGGCTCTGCTACAGGAACCACAGTGCTAGCCCTGAATTTGAGGCCTCTCTGGAGATTGACAGGCCCCAACGTGTGGAATAACAGATTTGTATCCCTGCATGATATACCCTCGCATGGTTCCCCATTCCAGCTACCACTGCCACCCAGGCACTCTGCAGATTTCATGGCAGAAGATCTGAAAGAAGAGGTCCCATCTTGGGCCAACATTGCAGATGGAACTGTGACAGACAGCCTGCTCCAAACTGAGGCACCCATGGAGGCATTGCACCGCCCATAGGCCCATCCATCAACCGTTCAAGAGGACTGAGATGCAAGGTGGATTGCCCGCTGTGGTTTTGTGTTTGGTCTTCGGGGGGAGGGGGAACCCTCACACCACTTGCTAATCAAAGCATTGCATCTGTAAGGGTAATGGTTTGTTTTGTTTTTTCTGTTATTTCTTGAATTTCAGGGGGATCTACTGACTCTGTCAAAGGGGATTCTGAAGTTGTAGTGGCCTCCCCCAGAACTCAAGGAGAGGGACGCTGTTGCTCCTATAACAGCCTTCTAAAGGTATTGTCTTAAGCTCCTTTAGCCATAGGTTGAATTTTGTGCTGCACAGTTGTACTTTAAGGTAAGGGATCACTGGGGAATATAACAGTCAAGACTCCCCAATAGACTACTGTCTGGCCCCTTGAGTTATGTTCATCTTGGGCAATGAGACAGAGCACAATCTCCCCCCCCCCGGGCATCGAAGTTTGCATTCCGCACAGGCTTAAAATATGAGGACCCCCCACCTGGCAGGGGTACTTGGGGGAAACCCATGAGTGACAAGCTAGACCCCCCTTTGAGTCCTTATGCCAATCTTCTTGACCGGACACCCAAAGTATGTGGACTAACGCTCTGAGAGGCCACTTCCATGAAGCAGATCAAGCATTCATGAATAGGGACTGCCAGGCACTTGCCCACCTCCCCACCCAGTTAAATAGCTGACATGTGGCTATACGCACTGGCCGCCTGATAACAGTGGAGAATAGGGGCTATGCACCTGCTTTCTCCCCCCTGGGTAGGATGGGCTTAAACATGGTCACCACCCTACGGGCTACCACCACCCTTAGACGTAGAAGATACTCAAGATCCTCTATTGGACACAATACCCCCACCCAACAATACCAGTAACAACGAAACCCCACTTAGAGAGTGGGTTCCATGGCCCCTTGTGCAAATACTAAGGGAGACCAATGGCCCATCCCTCTTTCAGGTACCCCTCCAAGAGGGGTCACAACTAAGACCTTACCCCCTCCTCAGACATGAGAGGAGAGAGGGGCAGTAATAGATTAGGTGCTGCGGTAGATAATTGACCCCACCTCGGATATGGGGGCTGAGAGGGACAAAGTTCCCAAGGGGCCAGAATCGGTAGAGGGCCCATATTACCTCTCCAGAACAATTAAGTCCATCCACGAGATGTGAATTGATATGGCACATGATGGCAGTCCAGGGGCAAAGTGAGCATGCACATTTGAGCTCAGTTTTCAACATGCTGCAGGAGGGGTAATGGCTCCCACAGTGACCCCCACAGTTATCTGGGTCACTGGTCATTGATAAAGGAAGTGGATGCTAGTCAACTGGACAGGGAAGAGGGAGGATGGGGAAGGGTATTACTGATGTAAAGTTGTTCCAGGAATTGTTCTTTTTGCTGCTGATGTTTATTGTTGTACTATTTATGGTTTCTACATTTTATTTATATAGTTGTGGTAAGATAATTGTCAATCCAGTCAAACAAGCAGGACAAGGGACACAGAGGTGGATAGATGGGACATGGGGAAATGGGGAATACACCAGGAGTCCGGGAACACCAGGCTGGAGAGGCTGGACGCATCACCCGCAGACGGTGATTAACTGCTTCCCCAATGGAAACTAGACTAATATTCAGGAATGTTAGGGGGTTCAATTCGCCAGTTAAAAAAAAGAAAGAAAGTACTACTACAACTCAAAAAACAGGGCCCTCAGATAGCATTCATCCAAGAACACATACTCTCCACTGGAGAAGCACAAAAATTACACCAAAGTTGGGTGGCTGAGGAACTCCACAGTACAGCCCCTTCTAACAAGAGAGGAGTCTCCATTCTCCTCCATAAAAACTTAGGATGGAGACTGTCCAAACAGATCAGCAATAAAGAAGGGAGGTGGATCATAGCTGAAATGGAGACCCCGGATGGCCCACTGATCTTAATCAACCTATAGGCACCCAACCAAGACTGCCCCCAATTTTTCCACAGATTAAATCAGAGGTTCACTGACTTCAGTGTCAAGAAGGCCCTGGTGCTCATGGAGGGGAGATTTCAACCTTACTCTGGACCACACAATAGATAGAAGCAGCAAAAGTCCTGAACCCCATAAGCAGGCAGTAAAAGCAGTCCAAAGACTGATGAAACAGCACTCACTGCAGGATGCATGGAGAACATGGCACCCAGTAGTACACAACTTCACGTGTTTCTCTCAAACACACTGGTTATCCAGCAGGATTGACTTGTGCTTAATGTCTAGCTCAGCATACGACCAGGTCGTCAAAACTTAGACACACCCCATAATCATTTCAGATCATGCCCCTCTGGAGCTACTGATTAGGCAAGGACAGGCTGCACCACTAACCTCCACCTGACAACTGAATAGTCTCCTCCTGGAGGATGCACATTTCCAAGAAAGGCTTGGGCCAGAGGTGGCAGAATACTGGCACAACAATGATAATGGGGTCTGACTCAACCTGTGGGAGGCCTTTAAGGCCTCCCTGAGGGGTAGTATAATCAACTTTGCATCAGCCAGGAGGAGATGCAGAGAGGCTGATCAAAAGGTCTTGAGAAGTGGCTTGCCACTCTGGAGGCTCAATACAAAAGTCTCAAAATGTAAACTCCCACTTCAAACCCTACTTGCTCACCTTACCAGCATCAGGATCTCACTTAATGTTCACTTAACCCGCCAAGCTGAACTAAACATGAGGCAGCTGCACCACTCTTACTGGGAAGGTGGGGAGAGGGCCAGCAAATGGCTCACCTATAGACTTAAAAGCAAACAAGCCACCAGAACCATCCATGCACTGGCAGACAAAAGGAGTAACAAATGCCACTCAAAGTGGAGATAAACAGAATCATGACTAAGTTCTATGAACATCTATACTCATCCCTCTCCCCTCCCCTCCCCTCCCCTCCCAACACCTACAGCATAAAGCAATTCCTGGCCAGGCCTCCTATCCCTCAAATAGTGACTGTCATAGCCAAAGACCTAGAAGCCCCTATAACAGAAGGGGAAGTAGAGGAGGCATACAAAACATGAACCCAAGCAAAGCCCCGGGCAAGGATGGTCACCTATAGACCTTTACAGAGTGAAAGGAGGTAAACTCGCTCCATACTTAGGCAGAACATATCAGGACTCACTGTTTAAAGAGATTCTGCCACCCACTATGAGGGAAGCAGTCATTAAAGTATTTCCCAAGAAAGGGAATAAACCCGTTAGGACCTGGAAGCTATCGCCACATCTCCCTCATCAATGCCGATGCAAAATTCTTGGCAAAGGTGTTGACAGGGCATCTTGAGAAACTCCTACTGGGTCTAATCCATCCTGCTCATGCGGGTTTTGTTAAGGATAGGCTAGGATTGGACCATAACAGGCACTCATTACCCTCATGCACAAGCTCAAATTGTCCCAAACCCCCTCAGTGGTCATAGTGATTGACTTCTAAAAGGCCTTCGACTCTGTCAAATGGCCCTTTCTGTTACACACCCTAGTGAAAACGGGCATCAGGCCAAGTTTCATCGCTTTGATACAGCTACTGTATGTCTCCCCAATGGCCTCAGTGCTGACTAATTGTATGATGTCCACCCCATTTGAGCTACAGAAAGGAACCAGACAAGGGTGCCCCCACTAGCCTTAGCTCTTTATTCTAGCAATTGAACTCCTGGTCATTGCCCTCAGGGAATCAGAAAGGATCCTGGGCATCCAAATAGGAGGCTAAACCTACAAAACCTTTCTCTCTGCTGATAACCTCCTCATAACCACAGCTTACACAACCCAGGTGGTCCAAACAGTTCTGGATACGCTGGCCGAATTCATGAGGGTTTCAGGCCTGAAGGTTAACCAGGACAGGACAGAGGTGCTTCCACTGAATTCAGCAGGCTCGGACCAGGCTTTCACATCTCGGGAACTTAAATGGTCTCTGGAAGGTATAAAATATCTGGGTATTGTGCTACACACCAACCTCAACAAAATGATCTTGCTTAACTTCTCAAATCTACTGGACTGTCTCAAAGTGGACATAGACAGATGAAAAGCCCTAAAGTTCTCACGGCAGGGAAGATGGACTCTATCAAGATGATGGCAGCCCCCAGAATGCTGTACCTATTAGCACATTTACCAGTGCCCAGCCCACAGAAATGGTTCAAAAATTTTGAATCAGTGATTGGAGGCTTCCTGTGAGAAGGACAATCCCCCAGATTTAGTAAGCTTAAGCTGTGACAGCACTGGAGTAGAGGGAGGGGACTCTCATGGCTTCAGGGCTATCACATAGCCTTAATTTTGTCCCAAGCAATTCAGTGGTTTTCACAGATAGGACAATCCTCTTCAACCTGGCTCCCCCGAGAAGCGTCCTTAGTAGGAACCCCATCCCCAGCTGTGCTGCTCTATGGAGGGAAACGCAACCCTTCCCATCTGCCCCATCCATAAGGATATCAATACAATACTGGAGGAATGTTTTCTCCCTTCTGAGAGACAACCCTGCACCATGGAGGCATATGCCGCTCTGGAGAATTCCAATCCTGACAGTTGGGTGGGAACATATCTACTGGAGGGTCTGGGAGGCTCAGGATATCACACAGACTTACTAATATCAGGCACCGATATGATGGATACCTTCAAGTCTCTCAAGGATAGGTACCAGCTCCCAGCTCACCACTTTTGGTGGTACCTTCAAATAAAAGATGCCCTAGCCCATGCACCCAATGCCCACCCCCCAAGCAGGGGGACAGCATCAGGACCACACCTGGTAGGGATTTGGGGGAAATTAATTAGGAATAGAGAGAGCAGGACATATGCTTCAATCCATGATCAGACCCGGATCCAGCCCAATCAGCCAGAGGCCAATGGGAGAGGGAGCTAAACTCTCCAATCTCTGTACAACAGTGGGCCCACTGTTGGATGAGAATTCGCACAGCATGTTGAGATGGGTGCATGTGCCTCATAATGAACAAGACCCTACTAAGATGGTATTATACACCAGCCAAACTCAAAAAGCTAGTGCTAACTACTAATGATAAATGCTGGTGATGCGGGAATCAGGATGCCCACCTGTTCCATGTACTCTGGGAGTGTCTCCAGCTCCACCCGTTCTGGACAGCAATACAAAATATATGCCACAATATATATCCACAGTTCTCCCCAACCCCCACTACTATTATTGGGGTGTGACAAGTTGGGTACCCCCAAGCACAGTGCTGGAGCACAGTGGGCCATAGTGGTGGGGGCAGCTGCTAAGAGATTAATTCTGATAAGGTGGTGCACCATGGAGATACGAACCTTTGCTGAACTCCTCTTAGCTTTAGCACAAGTGGCCACATATGAGAGACTCTCAAGCTTTGTGGGGGTTGCATAGGGAAATTTGTATGCTGTTGGCAGCCCTTCCTACACTCAAAATATTGTCATGATGCCTGACTGGACCCGGGATGAAGGGGGCATGAGCAACCTAACATCAGACCTCTCACAAGCACCCCCCATCTCCAAGCAACCCCAACTATCCTGAAGTCACCTCTATATTGTCCTAGTATCTGTTTTTGCTACGGTTTCCTCCCTATGTGATTGCCACCCTGTCTATAGTTGTGTGTTACAGGAATAGTAGGGTGCACAACATGTTCCCACTCACGGGACGCTTCTCTGTTCAACAGGGAGAGGCCCTGTCAGAGGCAACCAATGGGGTTCAGAGGTTCCCCCCAGGTCAGGTGGAACATAACCTTGGGAAGCAATAATGGTACTATATAGGGGAGTGGGAAGCCTCTAAATTAAGTATCCATTACTACTGAACCTCAGTTGTTGTTACAGTCATTTTATGTAAAACCATGGCCATGCATGGTTTCAAGATATCCCTGGAGGCACCAAATGTTGCAGTGATCTTCAGAGTGTATGTGATGTATTGTTGTGCACTTAATAACAATAACAGTTTTTAACAACAAAAGAAATAGTCTCACCTTCTGTACCTTGTCTACCCCTGGAAAGTACATATACTGTAGATCTCAGTCATGTCCTGTCTTCCTCTCCTATACTCCAGGGACTACATGTTGAGCTCATGCAGCCTGTCCTAATATGGTTTCTTGTGTAACCCCCACACCATTCGATGGCCCAAACCACAAGAGACAGGTGGGTCCAGAAACTCATGACCCATGGATATGACATAAAACTCATGCAGGAAGAGGCTGAGGTGATCTGGCAGGCCTTGCTCAATCTCCACAAAACTGGGTAATTGCTCCAGTACTGTGACATGATGAGTGGGACACAGCAGCTTACTCTGTGTTATTTATGATCCCAAGAAAACAGGCGAACTCCACCCGGGGCTGGACCTCAAGTTCCCCAACAAGTATGTTACTTACAAGAACAGTGGCCAACATTTCCAATACTCGTGCCCCCATTAGGGTTGTCTTCGGTTCCAAGGGTATTCAAAAAGACACTGGTAGGGCTTGCCATGCCCCCCTGCAGAAGAGGTCCATGTCTTTTCATACTCAGAAGATCAGCTCATATGATCCAGGTCCCCAACTCAGGTGCAGAGGGACACAGATGCCGTACTTCATCTCCTACAACAACATGGTTGGAGGAGGCAATACAGTGTAGTGGCTAAGCCTCTGGGCTATGAATCTGGAGGCCTGGGTTTGAATCCCATAGCCTCCACTGAATATGGTCCAAAGTTCTTTCATAAAACCTTGACAGAAGTCTTCTAGTTACCACACAAGACAGCTTGGCACACAGAACATCACTAGCTTGTGCCTAGTTATCACAATGGCAGAGAAAATCCACAACTTGGCCTGTTCATTGGGTCGATATGGAAGCATACCATCAGACCAGTGTGTGTGTAACTGCACTGGCTAGGGCTCGTAGCATTGATGATAGCCATGGTGGCATGGGCTTTGCCACACAGGTGCCCGCTCTAGGGACATGTGTTAGACACATGAAACCAGTTGACCCTGAACTTTGAATGCAGACTCAGTCTGAGCCCAGACATTCCAATCAGTCTAATGTGGTGGACAAACAGGCACAATTTTGCCCAAGGCATGTCATTGACAATGTCACCAATGCGAGTCTCCTTGGCTGGGGATCCATGCTGGGCTGTCACGTCATTCAAGGCAGATGATCCTCACCAGAAGATCATCTGCCCATAAAACGTACTAGAGAGGAGATCTGTGTACCAAGCCATGTTGTTCTTCGATCCTCAGGTTGCTGATCAGGCAATACTGATCAGGACCAACAACCAGGTCACCGGGGCGTACATAAACAAACAAGGGGGAGCTTTAAGCAGGGCAATGCTCAAGGAAACATTAAGAACATTAAGATGGGCAGCTCAAAACCTGCTGATGATCTTGGTTACCTACCTGGCCAGCAAGCAGAACTCACAGGCATACTGGCTCAGCTGGGTGACATTCCATGAGGCGATGTGACATTTGCACCCTCAGGTGTTTCAGTCCCTCAGCAAGCGATGGGGGCCTTTTCAAGGGGATCTGATGGCATCTTGCCACAACACTCAAGTACCTTGCTTCCACTCATGCCTTCCTAACAAGCAGGCAAAAGAATTCAACACAACGGCAGCACTGTGGATTCTCGACAAAGCTTATGTCTTCCCATCCACTCCAATGATTGCGAAAGTGCTTCTCAAAATCAAATCCATGAAAGTCACAGTGCTGATGATAGCTCCCAATTGGCCACAGAGATCATGGTTTTCTCTGCTCAGCGCAATGTAAATCAACACCTGTTGGTGTCTTCCACACCACTCAGATCTCCTCAGCGAAGGGCCAGACAATCATCAAAACCCCAAAGTCCTCCACCTGACTGCATGGATGCTGAACAGCAAAGACTGTTGAATGAGGGATGCCCCCCACCCCAAGAGTGGTTGACAGACTCTTGCAATCCAGGAGACAATTGACAAATAAGACTTATCAGAAACATTGGCAGATCTTCTGTAAGTGGTGTAAAGCAAAAGGCCTGTCCTCTTCAGTGGTTGCCCTTCCCCAAATCCTAGATTCTCTCAATGATGGGGAAGTCAAGGGCCTTGCCTACTCCTCCTTGGGCATACAGGCTTCATCTGCAGTATCTCTGCAATGTGAGACTCTCTTCCTGGGGTGGGGCAGATAAGTTCTCACCCAGATGTAGTCTGGCTGCTGTGGGTGGTGCAGAATACATCCTCCTGTACTACACTCACCCACCTTCAGTGGTAACTTAATCTAGTACTGGATGGACTCCATAGGACTCCTTTTGTACCTGACTCCCCTTACAGTGCAAGCATCACAATGTTTTTTCTTATGGTTATGTGCTCAGCCAGAAGGGTGAGCCAGTTGCAGGCACTGTCGTGTCATGAGCCATTCCTTATTTTCCATAATGACAGGGTGTCTCTCAGAACAGTTTCTTCCATCACTCCAAAGGTGATATTGTCATTCCACATGGAACACGAAACTACTGGCCATGCTCATGGACTGAGGTAGCAGTGATGCAGCTCCTCATCTGTTTGACATGGTAACCCTGATAAAGGATTATCTTACTAAGTCTGAAAATTTCCGTAAGTCAAATAGGCTGTTTGTTTTCTTTTCAGGAAAGACTGTGGGTCAGGCTGCCTCTACAGAAGCAATAGCTAGGTGCATAATGGCAGCAATAGTGGCCGCAGACCAAGGGGTGGGCCTGGATCTCCCTATGGGCATTAGGGTGCATTCCACCAGGGTAATGTCTGTACCCTGGGCAGAGACAGGGGGAGCCTTAGTAGATTATATCTGTGCTGCAGATACCTGATCCTCTGTACATACTTTTTTCTATCATTACAGGTTGGACATACCATCAGCAGGCAGAGCTACATTAGGAGCGGTTGTGTTTCAGGCTGCTTTGGGTTCAGTGTAATGTACTGTTTGTCTTCCCACCTGGGGTGTTTCCTGGCACTGCTACGAAAGTCCCAGTTTTGAGGAATGTCTGAGTACTAGAAAGGTTGCAGGGGATAATGGTATTTACTCACTGGGCAATGGTGATTATACATGCAACCTTTATAGTGCTCAGAGTCCCTTCCAAGTATGGTAAAACAGGGAACCCGTGGAGCCAAAATCATGTGGCAATATTCCCCAGTATATTTAGGTAGAGCTATGGCATTAAATTGTATTACTGTATGTCATCTACAACTTAAATTCTTGAATGTTTGCTTATCTATATAATTGTAATTATATACATTTTTCTTGATGGAAGATTTTCATATTGCTTATGCCTGTTGTACCATAGGGGTTTTTCTGCTATCTTTCAGTAAATAGTGATAGAGAATACAAGTTCAGCAGGTGTTGACCTTTAGACGAAAGCACCACCTTGGCTTCCTTAAGGTGGTAGATGTACCTTTTTGTCACATATAATTATCAAGTCTGTTTTTAAATGTTGACAGAGTACCACTTTCAACAATATATTTAGGTAAAGTGTTTCAAATAGTAATTACTCTCTGTGTATAAATTATACTCCTTTTTTTATATACACAAACTTCTACAATGAGTTTGTTCATGTGATCTGGTTGTTTTAATAGTCTTATATTCTACTAGTCCGATATTTGCCATGAGGGATTTGTCTTGAAAAGCTTTAATTGCTAAACACAAATTATCTCTGAGCTGTCTATGGGTCATTGAATTCAAGCCTAAATATTTTAAACTGTTGTCATAGCTTAGGTTTTTGATTCTCCTTATTTCCTTAGTAGTTTTCCTTTGAACTCCTTCAATCAATTTTTTAGTTTTTATGGAACCTGGGGCACAGAACTGGGAGCAATACTCTAGTTAGGGTCTTATCAAACTAGTAAACAAAGGAATAATGACTTCAGGTTCCTTACTTTTAATGCTGTTAAGAATACAGTTTATTATTTTATGGCATTCTTTAACAGTGACAGTGACATGTGTATCAAAATTAGTTTATCAGTGATTAGCACTCCCAGAGTATTTCCTTGGTCACAGTTTGGATAATAAAATTATTTAGTTTATATGATATGTTCAGATTTGTATTACCAATGTGCATGATTTTGCACTTCTTTTTGTAGAATTTCATGTTATTATTCTTGGCCCACAATGCCAAAACATCAATATTATTCTGAAATTGAGCACCATCAGAATGGTTTCTAACCAGACTCCCAATCTTACAGTCATCAGCATGTTTATATGTTCATACAGAACCTGATGTTTGTATGCTTAAAATTAAGATGTCAAATAAGGTGGGCCCCAGCACAGACCCTTGAGGCACACCACTAGTCACACTACCCCAAGATGAGAAATGATCTTTAATGAAAACTCTATGTTTTCTGCCATCAAGCCAAGAAATGATCCAGTTTATAATATTAGGTTGTAATTTCATTTTAATTAATTGCTCAATTAATATTTTGTGAGACACAGTATCAAAAGCCTTGGAATAATCAAGAAAAAGAATGTCCACTAGTACACTCCATCTATAGCAGCTGTCACAGGTTCAAAAAAATGCAACAAATTAGTATGACACGATCAACCAGGATTAAAGCCATGCTGAGAGATATCAACCAATCCTTCCTGTTTAATGTGGTGTAACATTCTTTGCTGAAGTAGTCTCTCCATTAATTTACATACAACTGAAGTTAAACTAATAGGTCTGTAGTTACTAACATCAGACCTAGCTCCATATTTATATATGAGTACTGTTGGCTTCTTTATATTCAGGTAGGGTTTTACCCTCTCTGAGAGACGAGTTAAGCAGGCATGTTAATGGACCTACTAATTTGTTTGCCAGTTCCTTAAAAAATAAGGAAGAAATGCCATTAGGTCCTGCAGATGAATTTTAGGAGATCATAGACGTAAAACTTCATTGGTTGTAAAAGGGGTGAAATCATCCATGTTAGTTACATTAAGATCACTGTAGTCTTCTTTAGGTTCAAATATACTGTACTAGTGAAGTGATGGTTGAATTCCTTAGCTAATTCCATTTCATTTGTAATAACACCATCAGCTGTCATAAGTGGTCCAACCCCTGGCTGCTTACCCTGTAAGGAACCAACATAATTATAGAATTGTTGATGGTTGTCCTTGACAAGGGATGAAAGTTTAGTTTCAAGATTTTCCTTAGATTTTTTTATCATGGATTTAACTTTGTAGGCAATTTTTTTTTATTTTATCCAACTATTTTCAATAGGATTCCTGTTGTGCTTTTGGTACAGTCTCCTTTTTTTATATTATGGTTGATTTTGTTATTCCACCAAGGAGGAACCTTTTTGTTGTATATATATTTTATCCTTGAGGTACAAAAGACTTTATACAGAAATTTATTTTGCTACTAAGTTTATTCCAAACCTCATCCAGACTCTGGATTGTGAAATCATATCTCCAATTCCATTTCAACATAAATTCCCTTATATTATGATAGTCTGCCATGTTGAAGTTGTTAAATTTTGTGATACCTTTAGTACAGGTCTTATTTATTTCTAATTCAATTTCAATCATACGGTGATCACTATCACCAAGGGGCGCCAATACCCTAGCCATTAGAATACCAGTCTTAATATTAGTTAGAAATAGATCTAGTATATTTGTGTCCCTAGTAGGTTCAGAGACAAGTTGATCCAAGCCGTTATTAATTGTGAATTTGAGAAATTTATTTTTCATGGAGTTGCATCCCTCAAGTGTCTTCCAACTGATGGTAGGGAAGTTGAAATCACATATAAGGATGAAATCACCCACGATAGACAGTTGTGTTAGTTCAGGTAGAAAAATATCATTTTCTTTATTGGATAAACTAGGTGGACTGTAACCTACACACACAGTCAAGGTACTACCGGGGAGATTGATCTGTGCTCATATCAGTTTGTTCTACGCATGATAATTAATGGGATTAATTTCATGAGCCTTATGAGTTTCAAGAATATACAATGAAACTCCACCACCCCATCTGTTGCATCTGTTTTTCTGTATTAAACTGTAGCCTGGAATATTGGTATTCCAATCATTATTACCAAACCATGTTTCTGTAATAGCACATATATCTATATTATTAGAAATTAGTATGCACTTGAGCACCTCAATTTTATTTTTAAGGTTACAGGCTTTTAATAATAATATTTTAAAGCTGTTATTGGAGGTATTCTTGTTAGGATTAATATTAGTAACATGACGGCAGATAGTGTTCTCAGCGGGGTCTGTAGAAGTTGGGGGTGGGGAACCAGATGATCAGATGGATAGACAAATGGCTCCAGGACCAGACCCAGAGGGTCATAGTTGGTAGGATAATCTCATCCCCAAGGAGGGTCATTAGTGGAGGCCCACAGGGATCAGTCCTTGGGCCCCTCCTGTTCAATGCCTTCATCTCTGACATTAGGACAGGTATCAGGAGTGAGATGAGTCTCTTTGCGGATGACTCAAAACTGGGGGCGGTGGTGGATGGGGAGGAGGGGAGGGTGGCCCTACAAGGGACCTGGAGGCTCTGTAAAGATGGTCTAGAAAGTGGAAGCTGAGGTTCAGTGCAGGGAAATGCAAGGTACTGCACCTGGGGGTCAGAAACCTGGGCCAAGTGTACACCCGGGGATGCTACAAGTCTCAATGGCTGAGAGGGACCTGGGGGTGGTGGTGGATGTCAAGATGAACAACTTGGAGACTTGTAGGAGGGCAGCAGCCAAGGCCAACTGGATGCTGGGATGCATTGCTAGGGAGATCACCTCCAGAAGGAAGGAAGTGATACTCCCTCTGTATAACTGCTTGGTGAGGCCACACCTCAAGTACTGCATGCAGTTTTGGAGGCCACACTTAAAGAGGGACATTAAACTCCTGGAGAGGGTCCAGAGGAGGGCAACCAATATGATTTGGGGCTTGGGGGACAGGACCTATGGGGAGAGGCTCGAAGAGCTAAATATGTACACATTGGAAGGGAGAAGGGACCGGGGGGACATGATAGAGGTCTTCAAGTACATGAAGGGGGTAAATAGGGGAGGAGCAGTTAGGGTGTTTCGAAGGAAGGAAGAGGAGGGGGCAACTAGAGGGCATGGTGGAAGCTGGAGGGGTGAAGATTCAGGGGAGAAAGGAGGAGGTGCTACTTCACTGAGAGGGTGGTGGAGTCATGGAATGTGCTGCCTATGGGGCTGGTGGAGGCAGAGATGGTGGAGAGGTTCAAGAGGGGTGGGACAGGTACAGGGGAAGGGTTCTGGAAGCAAAATCCAGTGCAGCGAGACTATCCGGAACTGGGAAGGGAGAAGCCAGAGAAGGTGGGGGGGCAGCAAGGTCAGCTCCCAGGCTGCGGGCTGACCAAATGAGCAGACACAAAAGACCGTTAGGCCTATTCTGCTGGCATTTTAGTATGTTAGTAAGTTAAATTCATCCTGCCTTTTAGAGAGGATGTGTTGTCACACCTCTCCCCCTTGTTTTTTAGTTTAAATAATTATCAATGAAAAAAGTAAATTGCTTTCCCAATTGGTTACAGCCTCTCCTATTGAGATGAAGTTTGTCCCAGCAGAAGAGCTCACTTTTTTCTGAGAACTCTTCCCAATGAGTAATACAATTAATATCTTGCCCAAGGCAACACTTTCTCAACCATTCATTTATTTGTTTAATTTTCCATGTTTGGAAGTCTGTAGCCTTGGGAACAGGGAGAATATCAGAAATAGGTATGTCACACCCCCTGTTCACTAGTTTATTTGTTACCGATACAATGTCTTGTTTGACCTTTATAATCAGTTCATATAAGAAGTTATTAGCACCTGCATGAACAATAATTTGTGGTTTATCACTGGAATAACAAAATATATTTTCCAACATTAGTGTAATATCGGAAATTCTGACTCCACTAAAGCTACATAGAGTCCTTTTGAGTTTATTTGGATTACGTACTGCTCGGTCAAAGTGTTTAATAATGGAGTGACCCAGAACCATGACTTCTCTGACAAAATTATTTATCCCATGTTCCATAGGTGTATGTTCATCAGTATCCAGTGGTTCAGAATGGGGGGTAGGGTCACTGATTGACAGTGTGTGCTGGATGATGAAGGTGCATCAAGTGGGAATAGGGCATCAATGTGGGAGGACTTAGTATAATTAACTGGGGCATTAACAGTATCCTCAGTAATGGATGGCTCAGTAAGCCATTCCTCCAGAGGTGAGCAGATGAGTCGGGTGTCTATGTCATTAGTTTCTATTAAAGAAGTCAAGGAGTCAAAATGATTGAGTAATGGTAATTGGAATTTGTCAGCTTTATGCCCCTTTTTTGATGGCTTCGATATTTGTATATCATACCATTCCTCCTCTGATCCCTCCAATATTTCTTCTTCCCTGATTCTTTTCTTATTAACCACATTATTATAGTGTACATAAGGTACAAGATTAGCTAAAGTTGATGGTAACTGTTTAGAGGTTTATTGTAAATAAGAAGTTCCTTTGGTTACCTTATTTTTATTTTAGTTTTTCCCACCTGGGCCATAATTGGGTGTAAAGTATTTGTTGTATCAGATGTTCTGGCCTGTAGTTTAAGTGCCATTTCACTTTGGCTAGCTTCTAAGTTCGCGAGTCTGTTATTAAAGAAACTACTTTCTATGGCCATCTCATTGTTAGTGCATTTATCACATTTGAAAGTTCCACAAAAATTCAATTCTGATGTAAACATGTACATTAGACATGTGTTACACAGGATCACCATATTCCCCTCGGTGGTAGTAATTGTTCCAGGCATTTGTACACAATGAAGAATTATTAAAGAAACAGTCAGTAATATGCACACTATACAGCAGGATTAATATAATCTGGTGAATAATAGCAGGTAACTAATAGGGAGACTCAAGGTTGCAACAATTTCAAAAGTCCTTCTGTCTAAGAAAAATATAATAAATTTGAATTATGGTTAATTAAAATCCCTCAAATTTGCTGCACAAATCAGAATTTCTTTAAATGGAACTTAAAATATATAAGCAAAACAAAATGGTTATATTAAATGCATGCTGAAAATAGAAAATAGAGTTAAAAATCTACATTTTGACCATAGGGCTTCTTCAGGAAATATCTAAAAGAGAAAAAAAAGTTATTTTAAGTTTTTAAGTTTTTTTTTCTCCTTTAGATATTTTCTGAAGAAGACCTAAGGTTGAAACGAAGATTTTTAACTATTTTCTATTTTCAGCGTGCATTTAATATTACCATTTTGTTTTGCTTCTAGACCACATGCTGACGCAGTGCCTTGTATTTTTTTAAATATATAAATTCTGTATATCAGTAAATAAGTCACTGTGGTAGGCACTTATGTACAGAACTATCTAATAAAGGTATAATTAAAGGGAAACGTGCAACTACACAGAAAGTCACCATATTCAAAAATGTTGGGTAAGGAAGGATATGGTCATTTGAATGGTCAGCACTGGTGCAACTCCTAAAGGTCATCATAGTAAGACTACAGTTTTGTAATCAAACTCAAAGCCCCTGAAGTCAGAAACATAAAGTTAGCCACAAAAATAGAGAGTCTTATCAGACTAGAAGGTCATTCCTGGAAATTTGTGCAACCTTTTTTACATTGCACCGTGCACCCTGCCACCCCTCTAACACACTTACAGAGATGTGCGTGTCTCTGTGTGCATCTCCACAAGCGCCATTTGAGCTTGCACCACTCGCTGACCACCAGGAGTTAAAGGTGTGCCGTGACCCAGAAGTGGAGATAGGTTGTGGTGCACCACACTGATTAAATCACTAAAAAGCCCTGCAATAGCCTTACAAACAAGTGGATATACTGCCTAAAGTATAGAATAAGCACCAGGCAGGGCACTAAAATGTTACAAGACACTGGGAGTGTGTAGTCTCAACACACTACACAGAGAACTACAACTCAGTGCAATGAAAGTGCTGTTTCACGCTGGTCATTTGTTTGTCTTCCTGTTTGTTGACTTCTTTAGTGTTTGTTTTTTATAATTTTCTGTGGTAGGGAAGATTTTCACTGGACAATGTTATCATGGCTGGGGGGCTTGGCCTCTGGCAGCCCAAAATTTATGATCATGCATCAGCCAATATGATGGATGGAGGAGTACCCACTTGTGAGGACTATCTGAGCACTATAAAGGTTGCAAGTATGATCACCTTTACCAGATGAGTAAATATCAATACTTTAAAATACAAATTTTCACAAAGAAACACTTGTCGAATCAAATGCATACCCCACACTCTTGACTAGTCAAGTCTGAGATGTAAATTCCAACAAGCTATTGCATTTGATGTGCATATTTCTCTTATTTTACCCACTTTTGTGACCTACAAACCATCTTTATTTTTCTTGCTTTGAGACTGAGTCATGAAAGTTGAG
Organism: Neoceratodus forsteri; assembly: GCA_016271365.2. Lineage (NCBI taxonomy): Eukaryota > Metazoa > Chordata > Ceratodontiformes > Ceratodontidae > Neoceratodus > Neoceratodus forsteri. The sequence continues at coordinate 392,932,569 of CM028135.1, read as the reverse complement.
GTTGTATCTCACAAAATTGGGTTTGCGACCCACAAATGCAGGGCCTGATTAAATAACTCACAGGGCCCAATTTTCAAATGGGGACGCAGGGCTTGCAACCAAGCCCTGTGTCCCCGCAAAGTTTACTGCACCTGCATCCAAGGCTATGTCGCAACTTGCAACCATTTTACAACCTTGGACGCAAGTTACAACATTGTCCTCATTTTACAGCTCCTTGTGCCAAAGGTATGGCACAAGCCCTGAAAAATGGCTCCACCCATGGTGCAAATGTAGACCAGGGGGTAACTGGTCTAAGTTCTGCATTCAGCATTAGGAACTTGTGCCTGGGAGTTGCAGCTCTGATTCTTACAAAATTGGACTTGCAGCATCGCCTGACGCAAGTCACCACTTGCGTTAAACTCTTTGCCACAAGCCATTGCAGTGAACACAACCCTTTAGAAAATCAGGCCCATAGACTAATTTCATGAATATTTTAAACACTAATTTTTTTACCAAAAAGAAATACTTGAAAAAATTAACCTTATTCCCTACACTATCAACAAGTGCCACACATGTTTCAGATTTAATTTCCAAAACTTTCTTGTATTTGATGTACAAGTGTTTGTTCTTGTTTTCTGCACTTTCATGACTGCTAAGACTCATAAAACAATCAATATTATCTAATGAAAGTGGATTGTAAGTCACAAAAGTGATGTACATCTGTTTTGCAGAAGTCCACATTACAAATTTAAGAAAAGTGAACTAAAATGTCATTTTATTTTAACTTAAAATTTACAAGCTTTCAGTAATATCACCTAGAGTGATATTAGAGAGTCATTCTTGAGCCAAATTTTAACACAACTGAAAGGTTCATGTTTTTAAATCAGAGCCATTTTTGTGCTACTGGTGAGCAAAAAATGGTCTTTAAACCATACTTTTATGTATTTCAATGTTCTTGGACTTTCAAACCTTCCAACCTACTGTTAACTAACTTACAGAATCCAGAGATCCTGGCACCAACTACAGTATGTGCATGACAGATTTCAGGTTATTTTGTCCAGGGATGGCCATGTTATTAAAGTGTAAAAATCAGAGTTTAATATAAAAGTGTGCCTTCTCAGTCCAAGTATTGCAGTGCTATCCCACCACTACAATCTCTATGAAGTTGTAAAAAGACAATCAGGCAAAAAGTTCAATGACATTTTTTTTTTATTATTTTGTGAAAAAATCTATAAAACATGAGAGATGAAAAAAGAAAGAAAGAAAGAAAGAAAGAAAGAAAGAAAGAAAGAAAGAAAGAAAGATGGATGGGTAAGGCATGTAGAAGAATTGGGAGAAGCAGGACAGGTAATGGGTACACTGCAGGAAGGTGGAGGGGTCCAGTGAAGAAACTGAAAGCATAGGATTAATACTTCCAAAACTGGACAAAACTCTAAGGTCTTCCAGAAGGCTAGTAATACAGCCTAGAAATGAAAGCAGCAAGCTGTGAACAAAGTTAGTATATCCAGCAGACCTTGGTTAGATTTCCAAAACCTTTACTTGTATACTGTGTGATCCTGAACAAGTCACTTAACCTCTCTCTGCTCCTGGAATGCTCCTGGAAAAGAGTTTTGTCTCAGTGTGCCATTCCCAGCCACAAAAGTGTAACAAAAAAAAAGGCAAAGTCCTAGGAGAAACTGATTCACTAAAACTGAAATGCTTAAAGAGAGAAACATCAGATCTAGAACTGGAATAAAACCTACAGTATGTTCCTTAATCCTCTTCTTTTCTAACTCTGAGGAATCAGTATATATCCCTGGTTCATGCAGTCAAAGTGGGAAAAGCTAGAATGAGGAACAGCAGGCCTGGAAGAAGAATTGCCCTTTGACAAGCTAGCAACAAGGTAAATATGCTTTCCACTGGAGAAAGAAATACTTGAAGTCAAATGGCCCTTTCTGGTGTCTGAACCAGTACAGATACCAAAGCCTGGTCTGCTGGACCAGAGTTTCAATAATTTCCATGCAATGTGGAACACAGGAAGCCTGGTCACCATTTGATAAACAATGCCTATGCTTGTCAGTTAGGTACAAAGATACACTTTTCAGTCTCGTGCCTCTGGTACCAGAATGGTGGGAACTGGAACAGTGGGAATTAGCCATACCCTTTTCTTTCAGTGCATTGTGTCCTGAAGTTTGATTAGATTTATCTGACCTAAGCCAGCACACTATAAGGAATCGTATATGCATTGCTTGCAAGCCTCACATTTCTTGTCTAGAAGATGTTCAAGCCCCAAGCATTCTAGACAGAGTTCATGGGCATCAGCTACAGGCATAGCACTTTTACAGGTCTTACATGGCTTGAATATATTTATTTATTTAAAATGTTTCAGCTGGAGGGCGCACTGGCTGGGGTTCATTTCCAGGTACGACCTGGGGGGGGTGGGGGGTGGGATACAGCAATGCAATATATCAAACATACTTGGAAATTGTTCGCAAAGAAATCAAAAGCTGGAGTTTGATGAAATGCTATAACACAGAAACATAGAATTTGATGGCAGATAAGGAATACTTGGCCCACCTAGTCTGCCCATTTCCCTACCTAACGGATAAGCTGCAGATCCTAGATAACCAACAGCCTACTTCCTCCTCCCCCCCACTAGAATTGCCTTATGTCTGTCCCATGCATTCTTGAATTCCCCCACTCTTTTTGATTCTACGATCTCCTCAGGAAGGCTGGTCCATGTATCCACAACCCTTTCTGTGAAGAAATACTTCCTCACCTTACCTCTGAGCCGTCCCCTCTATCTTCAAATTGTGTCCCCTTGTTTTTGAACATCTCTTTTTCTGAAAGATGCTACCTCCTTGGACTTTGTTGATTCCTTTGAGGTATTTGAAAGTTTCTATCGTGTCCCCCCTCTCCCTCCTTTCCTCGTGGTTCTACATCTTTAGTTCCTTTAGTCTTTCTTCATATGTCTTCTGATGCAGACCCTGCATCATTTTGGTTGCCCTCCTCTGGACAGCCTCCACCTTGTCTATGTCTTTGTGGAGATGGAGTCTCCAGAACTGTACACAGTACTCCTGATGTGGTCTTACCAACTGTCTGTACAGAGGGCCAACAACTTCCTGTTTTCCACTGGTGATGCCTCTTCCTATGCATCCCAGTATCCCCCCCAGCCCTCCTTACTGCCTTCTCACATTGCTGGCCCACCTTTAGGTCATCTGATATGACTACACCCAGGTCCTTTTCCATTTTTGTTGTTGTCAGTATCTAACCCCCACTGTGTACTCTTCCCCTGGGTTTTTGTTTCCCAGGTGCATTACTTTGCACTTCTTTGCATTGAATCTAAGCTGCCATACATTTGACCATTCCTCCAACCTTGCCAAATCCCTTTTCATCCTTTCCACCCCACCTTGTATATCAACCCTGTTGCAGATCTTTGTGTCATCTGCAAAGAGACATACTTTCCCTTCCAGTCCCTCTGCAATGTCACTTATAAAGACATTAAAAAGGACCGGCCCCAGTACTGAACCCTGCAGTACCCCACTAGTAACCCTCCTTTCTTCACTGTGGACTCCCATTTACTATTACCCACTTTGTCCTGTTGTCCAACCAGTGTTTTACCCAGGCTACCACCCTGGGACCCACTCCTAGGCTGGCTAATTTGTTTATTAATCTTTTGTGTGGGACTGTGTCAAATGCCTTGCTAAAGTCTAGGTAGGCCATGTCCACAGCCCCTCCCTGGTCTACTGCTTTGGTCACCCAGTCAAAGAAATCAATTAGATTTGTCTGACATGACCTTCCCACTGTGAATCCATGTTGCCTTGGGTCCTGTGCCCCTCTGGCCTCTAGGTACTCAACAGTTCTTTCCTTCAGAAGTTATTCCATCCTTTCCCCTACCACTGAGGTCAAACTGACAGGTCTCTAGTTTCCTGCCTCTCTCTTGCTCCCACATTTGTGAAGGGGAATCACATCTGCCTTCCTCCAGTCCTCAGGTACACCATCCTTCCATGATTTATTAAAAAGGGTAGTCAGTGGTGTTACTAGTTCTTCCCTTAGTTCTTTTAGAATTCTGGGGTGAATCCCATCAGGCCCCATTGCTTTATCCACCTTCAGTTTTAAGAGTTCTTTCAGAACCCTTTCTTCTGTGAAAGGACTAATATCAACCCCCCTATCCAGAGTGCTTCTATTGACCAGATTAGGTATTTCCCCCTGCTTTTCCATTGTGAATACTGAGCAGAAGTAGTCATTCAGTATCCCCATTTTTTCAATGTCACTCTCTGCCCAACTACCTTCCTCTTTGTTCAGCCTCAGTATCCCTGCCTTAGTCTTTCTTTGCTCCCTAATGTACTTATTAAAGGTTTTATCCCCCTTCTTAACTGAGTTGACTATCTTTTCCTCAGTTTGGGCCTTTGCAATTCTGACTGCCTTACCCTCTTCCTTCTGTTTTACCTGGTACAGTTCTCTGTCCTGCTCCTTCTGTATTTTCTTATACTTCCTGAATGCCATCTTTTTCTCCCTTACCTTCTCCGCCACTTCTTTTGAGAACCATAGTGTTTTTTTCTTTCATTTTGATTTGTTTAGTTGCTTCACACAAAGGCTTGTTGCCTCTGTGATGGCAGTTTTGATGTTTCCCCATTGTTGCTCCACCCCACCTTCTTGCCTGTTTGCTAGTGCTTTCTGAGGCAATCTACCATTTTGACAAAATCAGCCATCATGAAGTCCAGTACCTTCACTTTTGTGTGGCTTGACTCTACAGCTAAGTTTATCATGAACCACACTGTTTGGTGGTCACTTGTTCCCAGATGGCTACCCACTTCAAGATCAGAGATCCTCTCTCTGTCCTCATTTGAGAGTACCAGGTCTAAGATTGCTCTCTCTCAAGTGGGTTCCAAAACTAGCTGTCTGAGGCATGCCCCCTGTAGGGCATTGAGAATGGCCCTGCTCTTGGATGTGGCTGCAGCAAAGGTGCTTCAGTCAACATCTGGCATATTCAGGTCCCCCATCAGCAATATCTCCTTTCTCTGCCATGCCAACGATGCCTTCTATCATTTTCTTGTCCATTTCCTCCCCCTGAGACAGGGGTCTGTTTACAACCCCTGTGCAGATTGTGGAGTCATTTCCAGTCTCCAGGGTGACCCACAGTGCCTCCTCTCCTCCCTGTTTACCCTTTAGCTCTGCTGCTTTGATCCCTTCCCTTACATAGAGAGCTACTCCTCCTCCTCTTCCCTCCCTGTCCCTCCTGTAGATTGTGTACCCTGGTATAACAAATATGACCACTGAGGAGCATAGAAGGAAAGGAGGCACACCAGTGGGAAAGAAAATATTCAGTTGGAGGGAGCAATTGCTACAGTTTAGGGACAGAACATATTGACAGGTCCAAACACTGGCTTAAGAGCTTTCAATCTAACATGCAGCTATAGATTAAACCCTGTTGTAAAAAATGACTTCCTCACCAAATAATACCAAATTTAAATGCCATTGAGTCTCAGGGTTCTGCCTTAAAACATAATGTTAAAACAGTCATTTTAAGTATAATAGAAAGTTAACTTTATTCATATGGAAAAAAGTAGGTTAGAAACTATTTATGGACATACACAGTACCTCAGCTTCTACAAAAAAACAGATCCCAGTAAAAGAAAGAAAAAAGCAGTATTAACTTATCCATTCATAGACAATAAATTAACTGTACCATTCCAGGTTATTTTGTTTTGTGCTGCACTGTGAACTACAATAAATTTACATATTGTCTCCAAAAGCTGTAAGATAAGATATGGCTCACAGTCAACTGAAAAAGCTGGCCAAAGTGTTTCAGTTTAAGGTCTTGATAATGGAGATTGCAGATGCGTCTCTCCAGTTTTTGCTGTAAATATTCTTCTATCAGGCAGGGACTGACAGCATATCATGTCTGAGAGGCTTCAAGACATTTTGTAATAAATAATTCATTTTAACATATTTGGCTGTATCAGCAGTTCAGCACTGCTGTAATGTATTTACATCTGTAAGTACAATCTTTATAAAAAATATTTGCAGTTCATATGCATTGCTGTGTAAACATGTGTTAGGGCAGAGGTTTAAGATCTACAATTGCAGGCAGTTAAATTAACTGCAGGGGTGGCTGGGGCTATGGATTCCACAGCTGAGGTAGGTGAAGTGAGGAACATAGACAGGACTCCCCCAGTGATGGGGCAAAAAGTAGTAGCAGAGTGGAACACATTCAGGGGACCAGGGAGTATAGACCAAATAGACCAGCAAAAAAGGGAAAAAAAAACACAAGACACATAGGATATCATGGAATTGTGATGGGGAAGTCATTCAAGAACCAAGAGGGGTGGGAGCATAAGATAGAGAGGGTGGTCCAGGAGAAAGTCCAGAGGGGGTATTGCTAAGATCAAAGGGTATAAGGGGGCATGTGAGGAGGAGGACCATGTAAAAGCATCTATCCTAAACAGATACTTCTGCTCAGTATTTACTGAAGAGAAGGTAGGGCAGCGCCCACAGCTCAGCACCATGGACAAAGGGGGGAGGAAGGAGTACACTAGTCCCTTCACAAAAGAAAGGGTCCTACAAGAGCTTGATAAGCTTAGGGTGGACAAGGCAATAGGACCTGATGGCATACATCCCAGGGTACTAAAGGAGCTAAAGGTGGAACTAGCAGAGCCATTATCAGAACTGTTTAGTGAGTCTCTGAGCACAGAAGAGGTCGTAGAAGATGAGAGAAGGGTTCATGTGATCCCGCTCCACAAGAGTGGTAGCAGGAAGGAGGCAGGGAACTGCAGACCAGTCAGTCTTACCTCAGTAGTGGGCAAGGTTATGTAGACACTCCTTAAGGAAAGGATAGTGCAACATCTGGCATCCATAGGAGCACAGGATCCAAGACAGCATGGGTTTACAAAAGGAAGGTCCTGTCAAACTAATCTCATAGATTTCTTTGACTGGGTAACCAGAGTGATGGACCAAGGGGGGAGCAGTTGATGTTGCCTACCTTGAATTCAGCAAAGCTTTTGATACTGTTTCACATAGAAGATTGATTAATAAGCTGGGTAGGCTTGGGGTGGGTCAGACATTGGTCAACTGGGTGGCAAACTGGTTGATGGGCAGAAAACAGAGAGTGGTGGTAAACGGTATGCAGTTAGAAGTGATGCAAGTTACAAGTGGGGTACCTCAGGGATCAGTCCTGGGGCCAGTTCTCTTCAATATCTTCATCAGTGACATTGCAGATGGACTGGAGGGTAATGTCTGTTTGCAGATGACACCAAGATCAGCAACAGAGTAGATGATCCAGATGGGGTGGGCAGAATGAGAAGAGATCTGGATAAACTAGCAAAATGGTTGAAAGAGTAGAAACTGGGGTTTAACGCAAATAAGTGAAAGATCATGCACATAGGGAAGAGAAACCCTGAAGCCATCTATAGGATGGGAGAGGAGTTGCTGGCAGTCACAAGGGAAGAAAGAGATTTGGGCGTCGTCATCACCGAAGACCTAAAATCATCCAAGCAGACCACTAAAGCAGTAGGTAAGGCTACAGGGATGTTGGGGTGTATTAGTAGGGGTATCACAAGTTGGAAGAGGGAAGTAATAATCCCCTCTTTACAAGACACTGGTTAGGCCCCATCTGGAGTACTGCATGCATTACTGGAGGCCACACCTTCACAAGGACATTAACCAGATTGAGGCAGTCCAGAGAAAGGCAACCAAAATGGTGCAGGGACTGCATCAGAAAACATATGAGGACAGATTAACTGAGCTCAATATGTATACCCTAGAGCAAAGGAGGGATAGAGGTGATATGATTGAAATATTCAAACACCTTAAGGGCATTAACAAGGTAAAAGAGTCTAACATGTTTTAATATAAGAAAAATAGCAGGACAAGAGGACACAGCATGTGATTAGAGGGAGGCCGATTAAGGGGTAATGTGAGGAAGTTATTTTTCACAGCAAGAGTGGTGGATGCATGGAATGGCTTACCTCAGGAAGTGGTGGATATGAATACAGTGCAGGGCTTCAAACAGGCATGGGATAGGCATAAGGGAGCAATATAGATAAGTATGAATAAATAGGCCATTGACAGAGCAAAGGCCGTTGGCACATTCATAAGGTAGAAAAAGAAATGGGCAGATTGGATGGGCCTTGTGGTCCGTATCTGCTGTCAACATCTTTGTTTCTATGTTTCTATGTGGTGTGCCTCAATGCCAGGAGTCAATGGTAGACTCTGAGCTGAATCTAATGGCCATTATAGAAACTTGGACCAATGAGAACAACAACTGGGACCTGGCAATCTTTGGATACACCTTATATGGTTGCAGTAAAGGGATGGGTACAAGTGGTGAGGTGACCATTTACATCAGGGAAGAAATAGAAGCAGCAGAAGAAGCATTGATTTCAGGGGAAGTGATGGTAGAATCACTGCGGGTACAGATCACAGAGCCATCAGGTAGAAAATATCTATTGGGAGTGGCTTATAGGCCACCAAGGTAGGAAGAGGAGTGAGATAAGGAACTCAGAGCAGAAGTAAAAAAAAATGGAGCAGTAAAAGGGGAGGTTGTAGTAGTGGAAGATCTCACCTGCCAGACATTGACTGAGTCATCCCAGCAGCCAGGAGGACAAGAATCTAGGTTATGCTTGATACTTCTATTTTTCTATTATTTTATTTCCATTATTTCTATTTTTCTATTATCAGACTTAAGATAACGTACCGGGTCATGATGTCACACGCATAACAGCATATGATATTATGGCAAACCCAAACCTGTGCACTCTCCGAGTTGGCCCCCCGGAGTTGAGAATCTTTAGTGGGGGGGGGTCCGGGTGGTGCAGCCCCCCATAATGGGGTGTGTGGGAGGCACAGCCCCCCACAGAACAAAAACAGGCAGACATCACGCAATGTGCTTGTGCCTTGCAGCATTCTGCCATGTGACATAATGACCCCGTGCCCTTAAGATAATAGATTGAAATAACTAAACTTCTTGTCATTGGAAGTTAGGAAGCTAAGCAAACAAGAGGTGATAGCTTTCTTATGAATCACATAATGAAGGATTCATATGATACATGAATTTAATATAGAATTTAAAACAGCCAGCTCAGCTAGCAGGGGTCTTCCACTGCAAGTCAAAACCTTTAAATTTTGCACTAACAATAGGCAGTATTTTTGTACTCAAAGGAATGTGAATCTATGGAACAGATTTCCAAATAACATTATTTCAGCATGATATAACCTGAATTTAAATCCAAACTTGATGATAATATTCTTAGTGGGGCACAACTGAATATTATCTGTAATACACAAGAGCTACCTATGGGCTCACACATTTTTGGCTCCTTACTCCTTTGGTATGAATTTTAGTGTGACTGCATGTTGGGGCAGCAGATCAGGGAACTCAGTAGACAATCAACCTTTCTCAATGTGGTAGTCACCAACTCAGAAAGAGTTGATGGAGTATGGATTGGGGAACCACTGGGGTCCAGCGACCACAATACCATTATGGTGTGAGTTGGCTTTGGACACTAGTAAGCCCTCATCTAAGGTGGAGATGCTAGACTTCAGTATGGTGGATATCAGACAAATGAAGGAACTAATCCTGGGCAGGTTAGCTGAGGTAGACAGCACTGGAGGAGTAGAAGTAAGATTGGGGGTCATAAAAGGTGCCATTTTCACAGCAATTAAAACACGCTCAACAACAGTTACCAAAATAAACATGTATAAGAGACCAATTTGGTTCCCTGCAAAGCTCAGAGAGACAGTGAGGGCCAAAAAGAAGGACTTTATAAGGTACAAAGAAGAACAGGAGACTAAGGAATGGGTCAAAGACAGACAAAGAGCTGTGTATCGTGGAAGGATCAAGGGAGGGGAGAAATTTTATTTTAGGTATATAAGGGGAAAAAGAAAGACAGGAGGGGGATTGTCTGGCTAAAGGAGGAGGGCAGGATAATACAAAAAGATAGGGAAAACAGCCATGTAGAATGACTACTTCTTGGTATTCTCTTCACAGAACAGTGGGCCCTCGCCAGAGAATGGCATAACGGCAGCTGATAGAGGGGTCTCAAAAATGAGACTGCAGAAATATTCCAGTGAAAACATCAGAAAAGGGTAAGCAGCCCTGAAGGCTAACAAGGCACTGTGACCAGAAAGGATGCTTCTCAGGGTACCAAGGGGACTGGCATCAATGTTAACTGAACCACTGGTGAGGCTATGCAATAGTTTTTTGCAGGAGAGGGGGGTTCCCAAGGACTGGAGGATGGCAGATGTAGTTCTGATACACAAGGGAGGAGAAAAAGAGGCAGCCATGAAACTTTAAACCTGTCTGCCTTAACTCTGTGGTAGGGAAACTGATGAAGACACTAGTCAAATAAGACCTAGTAGAATACCTGGAGAACAGTGGGCTTTAGGATAGTAGGCAGCACGGGTTTGTGCCAAGGAGGTCTTGTCAGACCAACTCAATAGTATTTTTTGACTGTATATCAAGGTAGTTGGCAAGGTCAACAGATTAGACTTACCATACTTCAGCTTCTGCAAGGCATTTAACTTAGGGCTGCACTGAAGGCTGATGAAGAAGATGGGGATCTGGGTACAGCTAGGGAAGTAATAAAGTGGGTAGGTAGTTGGTTGGTTGGAAGGCAGCAGAGACCTCTAGGGAATGTGATCAAATCAGTGGAAAGAAAGGTCACCTGTGGAACACCACAAGGATCTGTCCTGGTTCTAGTGCACTTAAATATGATTATCAGTGATATAGGAGAGGGAATTCAGGCTAAGTTGTTTCTATCTGCAGATGACACTAAACTGTGGTAGACTTGACAACATGGATAGGTTAAGGGAAATGCAAAGTGACTTGAAAAGGCTGGAAAATTGGTCCAATGTCTGACAACTGAAATTCAATACCAAGAAGTGCAATCTGATGCACTTAGAGAACAAAATCCACCCCAGAACAGAGTATTAAATGAGATGGGTTCAGTTGGACACATCAGAGGAAAGGGACCTAGGAGTCATTATCAGTGACTCCCTTAAACCAACTAGCATGTGCAACAAGGCCTTGAGAAAGGCTAACAGAATGCTAGGGTGCATTGAGAGAAGGTCTAACAGTAGGAAGCAGTAGGTACTGTTACCTTTCTGTAGGTCACTTACAAGGGCACACTTGAAGTACTGTACCCAGATCTGAAGTCCCCACCTAAAAAAGGACAGGGATAGGCTAGAGATGGTACAACGCAGGGTGAACAAGATGATTCAAAGCCAGGAATTTAGACTTTATCAGGATCGGCTAAAGGTGATGAACATGTATTCATGTGAATCCAGAAGACAGAGGGAGGATGTAACTGAGACCTTCAAGTTGCTGAAAAGAGTAGACAAACTGAACTGTGAAGATTATTAAACAAGAACAGAGAAGCTAGGACATGGGGTCAGGAGGGGAAGTTAATGGAGGAAGATTTTAAAAATATGTGAGGAAGTATATTAGAGAAAGAGTGGCTCAGCCGTGGAGTGGTCTGCTGGCAGATGTGGTTGGTGCCTGAACCATAAATGGCTCCAAACCCAACTGGGACATACAGCCAAGGGTATAGTAGTTACTCAGCAGGATGAGAGAGGTGGAAAAATGGAGAACAAAAAGGGGACTAGAGTATGTCTAGTTCCCACATAGACTGCAGATCCTGGGGTATGATAGGGTAATATGGGCAGACTAGATGGACCATCAGTTTTTTTCTGCCATCATTGTCTACGTTTCTATGTATTTGTTTTAGTGAAAATGTAACAGATTCAATGGCAATGTATTGGTTTCAGTGGAAATGTACTGGTTTCGGTGAAAATACACTGATTTCAATAAAAAGCTATTGCATTCAGTATGATAGTATTGGTTTCAGTGTGTATATGTTGTTTTCAGTGTATTTATGTTTGTTTCAGCCTGCATGTGTTGGTTTCCCTGAAAATGAATTAGTTGATAAGTGTAACAGGCATAAATCAGGCATCCAGAGGTACTGTACAAGATCTCAAATCATTGTTTGGTTTATCTCACATTTGATGTTACGTTGTGAACAGTACAGTGCACTGAACATTGGAAAGACATTTAAAAAATCTATCTATCTGTCTGGCTGTCTGTCTATCTATCTGTCATACAATTTGCATCAAACTGTCCCACCAATTAGTTGCTTTCTGATTCTCAATGAGTTGCATAAGCATTGCTGAAGGCAGCACAAAACCATGCAAAAACTGTTGACTGAGAATTGTAACTCGTCTTTTTTTTTTTTGCTGCATAGCGTCAGCACTATAGATGCTGTCCATTTGAGTCAAAACACCTTCCTTAACAATTGCTTTTAAGCTGCTTTAGAGTAGAAAACAATGCAATGATTTTCCAATGCATTTCAATTAAAAAAAACTGCTAAACCAACTCATTGGCAGAGCAGTTTAATACAAACTGCTCTATATCTACAGTACCTATTTAAATCAGAAATCTGAGAAAATTGGTTCTAAATATCACAACAAGACTATAAAAAATACAACTGTCATAACAAATTGTAATTCTAAAAGAATTCAAACAAAAGGCAGAAGGTAGAAATCCCCAGGGGGCTTAGCTACACATGCCCATTTCATTCCACAAAACATAGCAAAGGAAATCCTTTGATACTGTTTGTGTGACAGAACTGAGTGTTTAAGCAAGCCTTAGAGATTAAGGGGCCTATACACTAAATGGGCCAATCCATGAGGTCATTGGTGCAGACCAATGTACAAATGTACTGAATCTTTCTGTGGCTGGACACATGCTACGTTCTGTTGTCCCTAGTGAAGAATGTCCCACAAATGTACTAATCACCTCCAAATCTGGTACCATTGTGTCCCTCAGGGCTGCTAGATAAAACCAGTTGGAAGCTTATATTCTAGACCAAATTGCATCCTCAGAATGTAAGAGAAAGGGTGTATAAACATTTTCCAGGCCAAATGTGTGTGATATCCTTCACAGGGTGTTTCCTCACAGTTGTTCATGCCTTTGCCAGGACAGTGCTCTACATTTGTGATCTGCAAGCCATGGTCACTTTAGGTAACCCTTCCATCTGGTGTCATACTGAGTGACACCAGGCTTGGGCAGGCTTAGTCCCTCTCCCTTACATTGGTCATGACTCCAGCACTCCTTATACTCCCCCTCCTGACCAGTACAGCAAATATTAGGTGATCTCCACAAAGGGGAATGACCTCAGAGGATTTATTTTTCTTCACAACAACAGAACGGTTGGAGTGAGATCCTCATCAAAGTAGGAATAAACCAATCAGGGTGAGTGCCTCCATTCCATGGGATAATGCGCAAGGCCTGAGTAAGCTGAACCCTTATTTCTGTTTTTTTAAAAAAATTCAGATCCAGCCCAGTGGTACAACAGGGAATCTGGATTCATGTCACATGGCTCTTACTCATTACTCCAGACCAGAAAAGTCTGGCATGTGCTGCAGAGATACCTAGTTCAGATTTAGTGGAAGGGGTAGGAACACATGATCTGCTACATGAGTACTTTCTACAGTGGCTTAGCTTCATGGACTTGGATAAGCCAGCCAGGTCATGTCTATAGGAAGGATATTTATGCATTTGTCTATAGCTGTATGAGGAGGGTGTAGTATGGGCCCAGAGAGGAAATAGGCAGGATAGCTGCCTATACCATGTCACTCAGAGGCTACTCTGGCTTCTTGATTTGCCCAACATACTGGAAGAGCTGCTTGAATTACTCAGGCCATCCTATGAGGTGGAGGAGGATCTTACCCAGTCCCCTTTGGAATTTTGAGGTACAGTAAAGTTTTGTTTTTTTGTTAATGTACATGCTGCTTTTTGCAGTATTTCAGCTGGTGTGTGTGATGCACGGTACTGCAGCTGTTTCATGCATGTAAACACACAGGAGCTGTGAAATGTTATAGGCACAGTACAAGTCACATTAAACTGTTCCTCCAATGAGCTGTTTTAGCATTTCCGACTGAGTTGCATAAGTGTTGCTGGATCCAGCACAAAGCCCTGTACAAACTGTTTCTTTAGATATAAAACTCTGTTTTGCATTGCATTGTGGCTGGACTGCTGATGCAGTCCAACTGAGTGGCAAAAACATTTTACAAACAGTGCTCTTGAGCTGGTTAAACATTGAAAAGCAATGCAGTATGAGTTGCCAGTGCATTGCCAACTGTGAAAAACAATGCTAAACCAACTCACTGGTGGAACAGTTTAATGTGACTTGTACTGTAGCATGGCTCATTCCCTCAAACCTGATCCTCATGTAGGTTTTTTAAAAAAAAGCCTCATTTCCACTCCCATCATCTGCTGGCTCCCTCCTTCAACCCTGGTTCTGTTCCTGAATGGTGCATTTAAAAAAAAAACTCCCTCTTCAGGTTCCTTTCCTGAATCTTAGTTTTGATGGTATATTTGTTTTAAAAACCATCCTTCCTGCTTCTTCTTTGCCTTTGCAGGCTCCTCCTCCTATCTGTAACCCTGGCAATGCTTTGGCAGTAGGGAGCACCCACACAAGGACATAAAATTCCTCTTCACCACCATTACAGCAACTCAGCACCACTGAATTTGATTGTTTCCCAGTGTGTCCAGACTGCTCCATCCATGGTTGAGTAGCTGCTCTACGCTGCTCACAGTAGTACAGCCAAGTATGTAAAACTGCACCATACATTCTCAGAGTGTATTCCCCTGTATGGAGCTTGCTTGATGTGTGCTGTGCTGGTCAGAAAGGGTGCATATCTGTATAAGCACAGATGGAACACTGACTGATGGAGAAAGGGCCAGTAAGACTGCTCAGATCTAGTGTTGATCAGTAAGACACCCAGACTGAATGGTTTACTCATGCTTGATCTGGTTTGCAGATCATGGCAGGGCCTCATCCAGGCCAAGGGGTATAACAAAGGGGGAAGGAACAATCTGTGAAGGGTGTCCCACAAATGTGCACTGGGGAATGCTCATATATCCTTTCCCTGCATTCAGAAACTAATTTGGGCTATGTGATATATATGCTCCAAACTGGATATCCTTGCCTGCATTACAGAGCATCAGGGACAACAGAATGTGACCAAGCCCAGAGGTGGTGGCACATCTATGGTCATTTTCTCACAGGGATCTGATGGAATGGCATATTTGTAAGAAGTCCCTTACTCAATTAATTTTGTTGATAAGCCCCAGTGGATTGTTACCTTTTTCTTATGCTTGATTTTTTTTCACAGTTTTTAGACATTTGTAATGATTCAAAATTATTCTACACTGTATCTGTTCATCGTCATGTGATTTATTTATCTAAATTTCTGACATTTTTGATTCGAGATCAATGAACTCATGGCTACCTAATTAATGCCTTTTTCATTTTTGCAACCAATACTTTACACTGAAACCAGTACTTTTTCCCTGAAACCAAAACATACACACCCCTCTACTGAAAACAATAAATACACACTGAAAACAACACAATCACACTTAAAACCACAACTTTCTACTGAAATCAAAACATTTTATGACAGACTAAACATTTTCAATGAAAAGATTACATTTTCACAGAAACATACATTTTCATTACAATTATTATTTTTTTTTTCAGAACTGGCCAAGTGGTGCAGCAGTAGCACTTCAAACTCTCTTCTCTGGTGATCCAGGTTTAGGAACAGACACAGGTTACTGAGGGCAGCCTGCGGAAGGGAGGAATGTGCATCCTGTGGATAGGTCTCCTCCTTCTGGGAGGGGAGTTTCCTTCATCTATTGTCATATGTTCCTTGGTAGAAGCCAGGTGGTTGCACAGTAGTAGTGCATGTGGAGAGATTGGGTCAATAACACATCCATGCACCAACACACAATTGTGTGTGTACATCACTGTGTGATGTAAACCCTTGGAGGGAAAATATGGAAGAAAAATACCCCAGCTGACAGGATGACATCCAGCCCCTTACAGGGCCCCACACCTCCAACTAGGCACCTCTGACTCCACACCAGATCCTGACTCTGTTGTGCTGCGCTCCTCAGGGACCCCTCTGTGGGGGCATCCCAAGGGGAGGAGCAGTCCGCTTAAGTAAGTACCTTGTGAAAATAGATGACAGGGCTGGGGAGGGGCTGGCCAGAGGGGTGTAGGTTGGCAGTAAAGTGAATAAGTGCAGCACTGAAAAAAAAATGTTTCACTGAATCCAGTATATCATTATATCAATAAATCATTACATGCATCAATGCATATTTGCTTCAAACAATATATTTTTGTTGAAACCAAATGTTTTTTAACTTTCTGTTCATGCCTCTTTCCTGTCTCCAGCACCTGCCTCCGCTTGTATTCCTACCTGCAAATGCCATCCTACTTGGATCCATGGCTTACCCTAAGAGGGGAAGGGGTAAGAGGACTTTAGCCTCAAGTCTCTTGACTTTTCAGGAGGTGACACCAGTGGTTGTATGGGGCCCAGATATACTGTTTCTGTCTTTGCAGTTGCCTGTGCAGCATATACTCCACTGCGTGCAATTTAATACATATTCACCCAGTTATATGGCAATAGAATGCTTTTGGCCAATCAGTGAGGAGAACAGCTGTACCTCTTATTTCACATATAGCTGTCTCCTCATGCTGTGTGTCTGGTGTCCTTGTCCTCAGCCAAAATATTTCTACACAGTGGAGGAGCATAAAAAGTGCTACAGTACAATGAAAATCTTGTCCAAAAAAAAAAAGTTTTGACTGAACCCATAATCATAGTAGGGTGAGCTACTGCCATAAAATATGATTATGGGTGCAATAAATTGTGTTTCTTACTGTTTCCAAAGTGTTTCTTATGCTGTTTGGGAAGACAGAACCACTCAGCTTTACTTTACAGTCCTGCTGCCCAAACTAGCACAACAGGTACTTGTGAAATAGTAAAAAGCACATTTTACTGTATCCGTAATAAAATGACAAATATGCCACTGTTAAATCTAAATCAATATACCTCAGTCTAAACCAATACATTGTCAAACAAACCATTACAATTGTGTGTTATTGGATTTTTTTCTGTTCAGCACCTCATAGTCAGTGTTATGGCTGCATTAGAGAATAGTGTACTTTTAAATATCTCACATAGCACTCTTCAATCAAATGTTAACAGGTCAAACAGGTTAGCAGTCTGTATCACCCACTTGCTGCTTCAACTGTATGCTCTTGAGCTGAGGCACATTGCCTTGATAGCAATTAAAAGCTGGACGTTATCATGACCACTGAGTTCAGGGAGGGCTTAGTCTTCTGTAATGAAAAATATTAGTTCTTCAGTTCTCTTGACATGGATGATCACTTAAAAATGTCTTTACAACATTAAGATTTGCATTGGATTTTTGTTTTATTTCAAAAATAGTTTTAAAAGGTTGTGCTTTTGAAAGATCTCTCTAGTTCATAAATATTTATCACACCAAATTACTCTTCTATCCATAAAAAGGCATCATCATTCAGAACGTCAGCTAGTTCTTCATTAAAAGGCCTGTAAAACTCTCTTAGAATCTTGTTTGTCACAGGTAACATTGGTCCAAGGTTTCGGTCTTTGAGTCTCCTGGTGTTGGAGGCTGGACTCTTAGTGATCAAATCTTCTTGTTGCTCAGTTAGGGGCCCTGAGGTGAGAAGAAAAGGAAAATTAGCATACACAGTATTTTAGAAAAAGACTAATGCCCCATCTGTTTTAGATATTCTTAGAGACAGTTTGAATTGCATATGTGTACACAAGCAGAGGAAACCATTATTATGTAATGACAGTTACCACAACATGTATTGTAAAAAATGAAACTAGTGACAGAAATAGTAAAACAGTTGAGCACAACATGGCAAGAACTAAATTCCCTGCAAACACTTATAAACCTAACACAGTAATCCAGGAGATTCAAAGTCATATAATCAGTGCATGAACTGAGATGCTGAGTGATGCAGTTGTACATAATGACCACAACATTCAGAAACAATGGTTCATATCTCTAGTGGGTAACAGGAGAAAAGCTATGTAGAGAGACAATTAGAACTCACTCTCCTACAGTATATAGATGATATGAAGACTACCTACCCACAATGAGAATTTAATTAATTTGTCATGTCTCCAAGATATAAAAGGGGAGAAACCTCTCTAGTGTCCCATGTAATGAAGAACAGTAATTCAGTTTACCACTTGAAAGTCCTCAGTCCACATGTAGAGAGTGCTGTCTCACATTCAAAGCAAATATTCATAGGAAGCTATGTAGCCCAATGAACAACAAACATTGTAAAAATGAAAACAGTGTTCTGAGCTTATACCTCCATGATTTACTGATGAATCCTGCATTTTGCTTCTTTTCCCATTTTTGAGAGACAGTGTTCTACATGTGGATGAGGAACATTTGAGTGGCATGGTGACAAATGTATATGCTGCCTTTGAAATCACCCTCGAACATGTATTTCCATCATCAAAACAAGGATTTACACTATTCAGAACATGAATGCGGATGCTGTATGTTGTTTTACCTAGGAAAAATGGTGTCATATGCATGACAATAATGTCTCCTATGGCTTAGGTAAAAACTGAAGACCCAGCAACATATTGTAGTAATGTAAGGTTGGAAGGGACTTTGGTCTGACCCCCACCCCACCCCACTTCATAAGTAGGGAAAAATAAGTATGCTGTGCAAACATGTACTGATTTAAGGGGTTCCCAACCCACTCTAACACCCAGAGTAACACGCGAGTCCCAAGGTAAGCAGAAATGTGTCCAGCTGTACCTTGAAGTTCTGTATCTTCTTCATGTTCACTGTCTCTGCTGGTAGGTTGTTCCATAGGTTTGCCATCATCTAAGCAAAGGCATACCTCATAACATTACCGATGAATGTACCACTTTTGATCTTCAAGGCATGTCCCCCATCTTGCTGGAGGACACTAGATTAAACAACTTTGTTTTTTATCCTATTGATACCCTTGAGTATGCAGAAAGCTATACCACATCCCTTTTAGAATTCTTTTTTCCAAGGTGAATTGATTAAGAGCCACCAGTCTCTCATCCTAGGTTTTGACTTGCATACCCTTGATCATTTTGGTGGTGGCCCAGTGCTGAACCCTCTTGACTGTCTCAATCTCCTTTTGTATTAATGAACTAGAACTGTATGTAGTACTGCAGATAGGGCATTGCAAAATAACAACATTACTTTCCCTGCCATGCTGATCACTCCCTTTTGATGCATCCTAGAATTCTGCCAGTCCTCTTGTCAGATCAGAGTGGTTCTTACCTTGTGCACATGCCTCCATAGTACGGTTTCCACTATTAAACTGCAAATATAGGTACGTATTTGTTGTAATATCAAATTCCATTAAAAGATGTTTGAGGTTTTAAAGTGTAACCTTAATTGTTCCACTAAGAGCAACTGTGTGGGAGTAAATTATCAAGTAGGTGTATGAGGTAATAAGCAATCTGAACACAGGGTTTGTGCCCTGGCCATCATATCTGTAGTATAGCTTGATGGACTGACAAGTGGGTGGTAGCTTTGCATTCTGATGGAATAAAGAGGTCCACTTATAGTGCTTCACAGAAATGTACTATATACTGCTTGTTTGTTGTTCTCCGGGCCCCCCTTGAAAATGAGCATATCATACTCTAGGGTTCTTAACCAGTTAACAAATCAAATAAATAAAAGTGCATACAGTAACGATACATAATTGCTGTTGAACAGGTTAATAGCTTAACAAACACAGAGTGAGCTAAATTTTCCAGTTTCCCAGTAATCCTAGCTAAAGTATAAAAAATTGGGGACATATTCTTCTTGTAATTGTAAATGCCTTTCTGCATGTGGAAGATTTTGATATAATGTAGTGGTTCAAATCCCAACAAACTGAACCATGAATGTCATGTAACAGCAGGTGTGCACATAAATGAGTGGTTGTAGCATACCTAAAGGGTACACTGGCATATTTGAATGTTTTCTGAAGCATTAGCAGGCTCTCTGAATAGTGCTAGTTAATGCTTCTAAAAAAATCTGCTTTGAACAATCTGTACAATGTGCATTTCCCCTTCTTGTGACAGCACTCTCTACCTCTGGTGTCTGGTGGTACCCTCCTTTCACTCCCAATCCCTGCTATTAAGACACCCTGGTTCCCACTAACCTCCCCCCCCCACCAGATCTCTGTTAGCAAGACTCCCTAGTGTCTGGTGGTCCCCTTTTCTCACCTGATCCCCATTAGTAAGGTTCCATGATGTCCAGTTGTGCGCCCTCTCTTTTTCTCTCTCTCCCTCCCTCTCTGTCTCTCTCTCTCTCTCTCTCTCGATCCCTATTAGAAAGATGCTGTGATGTCTGGTTGTACACCCTCCCTCACCTGATCCCCATTAGTAAGGTTCCATGATGTCCAGCTGTGCGCTCTCTCTCTCTTTCTCTCTCTCCCTTCCTCTCTGTCTCTCTCTCGATCCCTATTAGAAAGATGCTGTGATGTCTGGCTGTACACCCTCCTTCACCTGATGCCCAGTAATAAGACTTCATGATGTCTGCTTGAACCCCCTTCCTCACTTGATCCCTGTTAGTAAGGCTCCCTGGTGTCCTTTGGCCCCCCTCCCACTGCTGGTAACCACTGGTAACATCTTATATACCAAGTGCCTCCCCTTCCAAGCCCCACCCAATAAACCTCCTTCAGTCATAATCAGAGATGTGCGAAGTTGGAAAAATTCACTTTGCAGATTAATTTGTGAATTCATTTCATTTCACGAATTAATCCACTATGTGAAATTGGAACTTCGCAGCAAGGTGATGACTCCACCAAGATGCAAAGTCACAACTTCCACAGCAGAGTTAAGGAACTCCGCTGGTTGAGATCAAACTCCACATTTTGTGGAGTTTTTTTTTTTTCAAGTGTCTAGTGGTCCCCGCTAATCGCAGCCCCATGTAGAATAAAATTCCTTGGTGTCTAGTGGTCCTCCACCCACTGATCGCTGGCCCAAAGCCCCCCCCCGCTGATTGCTGACCTGATGTAAAATCAAATTCCTTGGTGTCTAGTATTCCCCCCTGTAATCACCAGCCAGATGAAAATTAAATTCCCTGGTGTCTAGTGCCATGACCCCGCCCTTGTCGCTTGGTGGTCTTATGTAAAATTAAATGCCCTGGTGTCTAGTGGTCTCTCCCTCCCTCCCACCGATTGCCTACCCAATGTAAAATTAAATTCCATGGTGTCTAGTGATCCTCACCGCCAATCACCAGCCTAATATAAAATTATATTCCCTGGTGTGTAGTGGTCCCCCCCCCACTACCAATCGCTGGCCCAATGTTGAATAAAATTATACTTCACTGGTGTCTAGTGGACCTCCTTCCCTATCCCATATCCCCAAAGGTTGTCCATTCCCTAGTGTCTAGTAAACCCCCCACCCCAGCAGATAGTGCCCCAGCAGCCTACTCCCCCCATCCTGACCCCAAGTGGGCAACTGGCACAGACCTCCACTCTCCACCACAGTTAGATGCCTAACTGAGCTGTCAATGAATGAGCACATATTTGTACAAGCATGTGCTCATTCATTGCCAGGCTGTGCTCATTCATTGAGCTCTTTCAGCTCTCTTGGTGGTGCAGACAAGAGTCGGGGGCTGTTCTGGTCACAGGTGGGGACTGGGATGGGGGGATGGTGTCATGATCCACCTCGCTGTTCCCCCATCCCAACCCCCCTGCCAGTGACCAGAACGGCCCTCTGCTCTTGTTTGCACCACTGACAGAGCTTAATGAATGAGCATGAGCTGGCTTGTCTATCAGTGAAAGAGCACTTGCTTGTACAACTATGTGCTCATTCATTAAAAGCTCAGTCGGGTGGCCAGCCATGGTGGAGAGTGGAGGGCTGTGCCAGTCAACCACTTGGGGGTTGGGGTCAGGGGGGAGAGTGGGATGGTGGCGCACTACCTGCCAAGATGGGAGGTCCACTAGACACCAGGGAATGGACAACCTTTGGAGACGGGGATAGGGAGGCGGTTCACTAGACACCAGGGAAGTGTAATTTTATTCAACATCGAGCTGGCAATCGGGGGGCAGCTAGACACCAGGGAATTTAATTTTACATTGGGCCAGTGATCAGCATGGGGGAACCACCAAACACCAGGGCATTTAATTTTATATTTGGTTGGCAATTGGCAGTGTTGGGACCACTAGACACCAGGGAATTTAATTTTACATCAGGCCGGTGATCAGAGAGAAAGGGGGCCACTAGACACCAGGGAATTTTATTTTATATTGGGCTGGTGATCAGTGGGGAAGGGGCACTAGACACCACAGAAAGATCAGGCCAGCGATCGGTTGGGGGGGGCCACAATTTGTAAGTCTGATTTGCTTTTTTTTTTGTACAGTTTGCACTTAAAAAACCCAAAAGCAAGGTAAAGTTACAAATGGTGAAGTTCCTATTAAATAGGAAAATTTTGTGAAATGATCTGTGGAGGAGAGTTTGGCAACTTTGCTGAAAATTTGATGTTGAGTTAAAATTTTGCTGTATCTCTAGTCATAATACAATATCTCTGGTGTTCAGTGGTACCACCTACAAGCCCCCAAACCCCCACCCCAGTCTTGAGATTATGGCTGGCACATACTTTCTGCTTACTTCTATGGCTGTGTGTCACATGGGTATCCATTTAAAACATAGAAACTCAGTTCCCTGAGTCTTACAAGCCCAACGCTGGGTGGCCAAAACATGGTTGCCCAACATTGAGATTTTGCTTGTGGTGGAGTTTGTTCACTTAATTAAAGGGGCGGGGGACATAGCCCCCTGAAACATATTAAAAAAGTTTGCCACGGCCAAAAATCCCAATGTCGGGCATCTGTGTTTTGGGCAGCCAGCATCGAGACAGTGAAACCTGGGCAACTGAGTTTCTATGTTTCATAATATATCCATCACATGCAAGTACTGTACTGATATGTAATAAGGTATACTGTATCAATGCAACACTTGCAGGAGGCGTTTTAAAAATCCATGAAGTTTCATGATTCTAAGAAGATATTCTGCTAGAGCAGTATGGAATATAAAATTCAGCCCATGGAATGCTCCATTCTGATTCCATGTAATTTTCTCAAAAATTCTGTAGAAGTCTGCCAATTTTAAATTTCAGTTATTTCACTCTAATTTAGAATTATGCATCCAAATAACAGCAACACTGGAACATAAGCAGTTTCTAATGGCTTACAAAAATGCTCCAAATGTCAGAGTCGTAGGTTAAAAAGGGTTAGAGTTATGGGTGGCCAGGCCAAACATTTAATCAAAATATAATTTTAAGCTATTTTGAGATCATTTTAAAATTTCTTATTCAAATTTCTCCATAATGTCAGGATTTAGAGAAGCATACAGCATTGGTATATGTACCATGTTTTATGTCTCAAGCTTCAGTGGGAGCTGAGTTATAGGTAGCCAAACATTTTGCCAACATGTAGATGTCTGTAATTTTAGTATACTTTCAACAGTAATCATTGAAATGTTATACAATTTGACAGGTATACAGGTTATCACTTTATTTGTGTATGTACATAGATTCAGATTTCTAGCTTCAAAAGGGACTGAGTTATAGCCTGGCAAACATGTTGCCAAAATGTAAATTTCACTTATTCCCCTCTAATTTTAAAACAACATATCCAAATTTAACCAGAGTTGAAACATTTAAACTACTATACCACATGGGCATTTCTGAAAAAGTTCATATTAACAGCTTTAAATAGCATTGAATTAAAAGTAGTCAAGCTTTCACAACATTTAAAAATTACATTTTGCAAGAATGTAAACTACAAATTTATAAACCCCCTAAACTTTAAAACTAGAGAATACAATGCCATTAAATTTGGCAGGTTCATAGAGCTTACAAAGGAGACTATGTATGCCAATTTTATTAATTGCTTGCTGCCAGAAACTGTAAAATAACATCTGTATATAAAGTCAAATCCCATGAGTCTTTGTGAAAATTGTAGAATTTCATGAAAAATTCCATAAAGCTGAAATTTCTAATTTCACTCAGCCTTATCTGGGTATTCTAATTAAAGGATAGGGGTATGAGAGGCAGGTAGTACAGGGGGTCACTAGGTTCTGGAGTTAAATGTACAATTTCACCAAGAAATGGACAGCTGAGCTGGGTAGCACAACAGTGGTAGACCCCCAGGTTGGAACAAGGCAGTACAGAGTGTCAACAATTCCAACCTGAACGCAGTATATTTAAGTTTCACATCTAGTAAATTTATAATCCAGAAAGCCTGATGTACATGCAAGTCTGGGACTTAGAGGTACTCAGAAAATTGTAGTTGGGGAAGACAATGTCTGGGACAGCAGGAAGGAAAAATTCTGGCTATTCCAACAAGGTAAGTCAATAGGAAAAGGAGTAGATGACTCACGTTTTAAGGGAGTCTGTCATTGTAAAGAACAAAGAGGATATCAATGGGGTCAGTAGTTCTACTGAATCAATCTGGCTATGCCAAAATAGAAGGAGGGAGGGTAGTCACCCAGAGAGGAACAGCAGGGCCCAAATTCTAGAAAAGTTACACCTGTCATAACAGCACTTGAGCAAACTAGAATGGTGCAATTAGCAACTTACGCTAGCATTTGCAACTTGCGTGATTCTACAAAGTGGCCTTCGACATGTCACAGGCCACTTGCACCGAACAGCTGTTATGCCGGCAGTTGTGCCATAAACCCCCTATGACATGGCGCTAGGGGTTTATGGCAGCAGTTGCGTCCCATTCCAGAAGGGCAGCAACAAAGTCCCCAATGTTGGGATTCTACAAGAACCCCCGGAGGAGAATCGGCAACGTAAGTTATACCTGCATTTAGCTGGTGTAACTTACATACGCCCTCTGAGGGTCCTGTAGAACCCATTCCATGTGCCCCCCATGCCCAGACCACCCCCGTTGTTGCCCCAATGGGCAGCACACATGATCCTGCCCCATCCCCGTACTGTACATGCCTCCGTATACTGATGGCCCAGCAGGGCTGCCCACACCAACTGCCCCCAAGCATATGATATGCACAGGGCTGCCCACACCCCCAGTACCCTGAATCCCCATTGTGAAATGCCCCGAAAGGCAGCACTGTCATCCCCCCACCCATGCCCTGACTCTGAGCTGCAACCACAAATGCAACAAATACCCTGCCCTGGTAGTCTAGTGGCCCTCCACCCAGTCATGCTATCCCACCCAGCACCCCCCACCCATCCCCAACTAGCGACTGGCACAGCCCACCTCTCACCTCCATGGCCAGCCACCAACTGAGTTCAGTGGGAGTGCATACTGAAAAGACATGCTCGGAAATTAATTTCTGAGTGTGTCTTTTCTGTGTGTGCTCCTACTGAACTCAGTTGGTGGCTGGCCACGGAGTTGAGAGGTGGGCTGTGCCAGTCACCAGCTAGGATGGGTGGGAGGCTGCTGAGTGGGCTGGCACAGCTAGGTGGGGAACCACTAGACTACCAGGGCAGGGTATTTGCCACATTTGCAGTTGTGACTTGGGTCGGGGCACGGGTGGGGGGATGACAGCACCACCCTGTGTGGCATTTCACAATGGGAGATTTGGGGTGCTGGGGTATGGGCAGTCCTGCAGGGTCTCTGACAAACACTTTGGGGCTTGGGGTGGGCAGCCCTGTGGGGGCTCCTTTTAAGAACACTTCAGAGGCTGGGGTGTGGGGCACTCAAGGGCTCTTGATGAACACTTCAGTGGGCTGGGGTGTGGGCAGCCCTGCGGGGCTCTTGACAAACACTTTGGGGGGCTCGGGGTGTGGGCAGCCCTTCTGGGCGCCAATGTGGCTTGCTGGGCATGGGGAGGACTTGAGCTATGTGGTGTACCAGCTGCAACTTGCTACATGCTCACCAAGTGAGCCCTCTGTTTGACATACCTGGCCACATGTTGCAAGTCACAGGACTTAAATGCGGTGACCCTGCCCCTTCTAGAATAGGGCACAGGGTCAATGTCGCAGTTGCGGTTGGTGCAAGTTGCATTTGGCAGTGACTTGTGCCAACCTTCTACAATCGGGCCCTAGGACTGCAAAAAGCTCAGCCCAGATTATCAAATGAAGTAGTGACACATGCATTGTTAATGTTAAATTCCACAAAACAAATTCTGGATGCTTCATCTATATGCTACTATAAATATGTGAGAACATGTTACCAATATTTTACTACTACAAATTTAAAACTGCTAAACCAATTTATCCAGTTGTGTTAGACATCAGGATACACTAATAATGGATATACTTGTCAAATGTTAAATCAATGCCTGGAAGAGAGGAGAAGTTACAAACATCCACATTTTTTGAGAGTTTTCACAAAAGTAAAGATTTAAACCCCTATAACATGAAAATCTCTAATCCAATTCTTTCCATATTTAGATCAGTCTATAAGCATTACAAAAAAGCTATTTATGCTAATTTACACATGTCTAGCTCCAAAGGTGCCCGAGTTACAGTATATGCAGATTAATCTTTTTCACGCAATTTCCTGCAAAAAATAAAATGGCAATTTTCAGCACATATAATTTTGAGACGATGAATCATATTGTCATGAAATCTGGCATATTGCTAGAATACCTATCAAGGAATCATGCCAAATTTAAAATCTCTGACCAAGTAGAGTAAAGGTTCTTTTGCTAACCCTGTGTGGCTGGCTGTTTGTGTTTGTCTCTTGTCAGTAGTTTAGTTTTTGTGGATTTTCATGTGTTTCTGCTTGGAGGAACTAGACCATTCTTGGACATAACATCTATGAACATTTCCTGGACTAAGAAACTGCAAAACATCAACACTAGGTATTGGCATTCTCATCATAAATCAACTTATTTGGAAGCCATCAAAGCCAAAATAAGGTCAGTAATCTTTATACAAGCACTGAGTTGTGGAGTGCTGCATTGAATCCACATTTCCGTCTGACTTGGTCTTAAAATATGTGTACTAGTGTTTAAGGTCTATTCAAAACCATTTTGGAGAACAAAGGGAAAAGACTAACAAAGGATTTTTACATCCTGCATATGCCCCAGGCCAGTGTTCATCACCTTCAGGAATTTAACCCCTTCAGGAATTTATCACATTCTGGGTCTTTGAGCTACAATAACAATTTTCTGGTCACAGGTATTTCACCATTTCTTGTGGATTTGATTACTTTTCATCAATCACGTGGCACCTCTGAGAACATGGCTTTATATATTGTGCTCTGCAGTATCACGGGACAAATGCAGACCAGCAAGGCCAAGAAGACTAGATGCCCTACAACAAAACTAATCTGCAAAATGATTAAAGCATACCTTCTTAGGATACTACTTATGCTACTTCTGATATCTGGAAATGTTCATCTTAATCGGTACCAGCCTAGCACCCC
The DNA here is from genome assembly GCA_016271365.2 of Neoceratodus forsteri. Taxonomy (NCBI): domain Eukaryota; kingdom Metazoa; phylum Chordata; order Ceratodontiformes; family Ceratodontidae; genus Neoceratodus; species Neoceratodus forsteri. The sequence goes on along the minus strand of CM028135.1, from coordinate 392,905,375 downwards.
ATGCCACAAAAAGGAGGGAGGGGTCCTTCACATTAGCCTCAATCAATGTCTGCAGCCTCCTTAACAAACTTGACATCTTGCAAACCTGAGTCCAGCAACATAGCCCTGATGTACTCTCTGTTGTTGAAACATGGCTTAACCCCAAGATACCAGACGCTGCAGTCACCATCCCTGGATACTCTATATTCAGGCAGGACAGGGTTTCCAAATGAGGTGGGGCTGTGCCATCTACCTGAGGAATTCTATCTGGGTCAAGTCTTCCTTCTCAAACCCTAAACCACCCGCAGGTTCTCGCTATTAAAGTTCTACTGGGGCACACAACAAGAAGCTCACCATTGCCTCTGTGTACCTACCCCTAAAGATCAGCACAATGGATTTGCGAGCATATTGGAACGCCTACAGGGATTACACCATAACTCTGAACTCATAGTACTAGGTGACTTCAACATAAATTGGCTATCACTGGAGGCCAGTAACTACAAGGATGCTGTCACGTCACAGAACCTCACCCAGCTTGTTACCACCCCCACCAGATGCAACTACAGGACAGGGTCGTGAACACTTCTGGACTGGATCCTAACTAATCACCCTGAATGAATCTCAAAAGATGGGATCAGTGACCACTCACCGGTCACATGTACCTGGACAAACAAATTCATTAAGCCCACTCCTAAAATAATCCACACCAGAGTGTTAAAGCAGGGGTACCTTGAGCTACTAAAGACACACCTAAGCCACCTGGACTGGACACCAATCGACTCTGCCATTGATGTAAACCAAGCCTTAGACCTTTTCATCAGCCACTTCACTGCGGCCTGCAATATCTTTGCACCTCTCAAAAAGCTGAAGGTCAGGGGCAGAGCTAACCCTTGGATAACCCCCGATCTAATCACTTTACTCAAACATAGGGATCATCTCTGGCACTGTGCCCATGCAACATCCAAACCTGGGGATATTCATAAATATAAAGCTGCCAGAAATGAGTGCACGTGGGCAGTTAGGAGAGCCAAAAGCAAATACTTCAAGGAAACTCTCTCCAACTCCTGGGGTGATGGAAAAAAATTTTGGAGTAACTTGAAAGACCTTACAGGCAAGGACCCTAAGTCACCACCCACCATGCTAAACATAAATGGAACACCAACAACTGACCTGTACACCATCACCAACACCTTTAACAATCGTTCTCCAACTTGGATAGTGTCCTCCTTCTAATTTCTTTGATGCCCCTCTGGTAATAACCCTTCTGCAACTACCCGCTCCTACACCCTGCCCAATTCTCACTTCAAGGAGATCCCAGTACATGAAGCCAGAACCTATATTCAGAAGGCCATTCACAATGCAGGCTACAGCGGTGACTCCCTTGACCTGAAGTTGTTAGCACTTGTCCTTGAAGAAGTCCTTGAACCCTTGACAAAGGTCCTCAATCTATCACTAAGGATGTCCCAGTTCCCATCTCGCTGGAAACAGGCGACCATCACACCGGTACACAAAAGTGGAGACAAATCACTGCATTCCAACTACAGACCTATCTCCATCCTCCCTCCATTGTCTAAGGCCCTGGAGTGCATCGCCTCAGACCAATTAGTCAAGTACCTTGAAAAATACGACATCCAGTGTCCTGAGCAACATGGTTTCTGAAAAGGGCACAGTACCACCACTGCACTATTAGAATTCACAGGCTTCATCCATACCACACTTGATCAAGGAAACTGTGTAGGGGCAGTATTCATCAACCTTATGAAAGCCTTTGATACTGTGAACCACCCACTCCTACTCAAGCAATTATCAAACATTGGGCTCTCCAATGAAGCACTGCTCTGGTTTTCAAGCTACCTTGGGGAGAGGGTCCAGTGGGTTAGGATTGCTGGTGTTACCTCGGAAGAAAAGCCAGTCCTTTCAGGGGTCCCACAGGGGTCCATCCTGGGGCCACTACTCTTCAGCCTCTTCCTCAACGACGTTCCCAGTGTCTGTCACCAGAAATTACTGCTCTACGCCGATGATGCAGTCATGTTCACCAACCACCAAAATGCAGAGCTCCTTGAGAAACAATTACGGCTCGAATTCATGCACATCGAAGAATGGTTCAAGTCACACAAACTGGTCATGAACTACAGCAAAACAAAGGTTATGACCTTCTACAATGCCAGGAGCAAGTACAAATCCCATGACCTCACCATCCTAAACCAAACAGGGACCTTACTTGAACACGTTCCTGATTTTAAATACCTAGGTGTCACATTGGACAGCTCACTGTCCTACCATCGGCACATAGATTCTGTCGCCAAAGCCACCAACATCCGTATAGGCCTGCTCTACAGGCACAAACACTGCATGACTCCTGACACTCTCCGGTTGGCTATCAACAGCTCTGTCACCTCCATCATCGATTACGGGTTAGCAATTTATGGCTCTGCCTCCGCCTCTGCCCTCCGCAGAATTACAGTTGCACTCAACAAAGCATGCAGGCTGCTAACTGGGGCTGATCGACTTACACACACTTGTGACCTGTACACTCAGGCAGGATGGCTACCTCTCATCAGCTGGATACAGTATCAAACCTGCCTCTTAGCCAAAAAAGTCCTCCTTGGAGTCATGCCCCCGGGCACTGAAAAGCTACTTATTGACCACCACAGCACCCAGAGAACTAGAAGTTCTCAACAACTAACCTTCCTTGTCCCCAGATGCCGGACTACCATGGGCCAGAGGACCTTTGCCCACAGAGCACCACAGTGGTACAATACTCTCAACAAAGAAACTCTTACTGCTGCTGCTCTTGGCCCTTTTAAGAGACAACTCTGACTTCATCTAATTTCAACTAGTCGTTGTAACTGCCTCGCCTAATTAGGGGCCCACCGTTCACTGCCCTCCACTTCAGTCTTGAAAGCTATCTCTCCCCACCTTGCCTCCTTCTACCTGCCTACCCCCTTGCCCCCTCTCCTTTTCCTACCCCGGGGCATTTTCTGACTTTTATCCCTCCTCTCTCTCTCTCCCCTTTAGAGCTCTTACCCTCACCCTCTACCCTCTGACAATGGCCTTCCTGCCTGCATACCCCATTCCCTCTCACCTGCAGTGCTTATTTCCAAGATTGCTCTTGGCTGGTTATGTCATACTACCTAACATTTGGCACATTTTGAATTACTGGAATTTCCTAAGCCTCATTCTCTTACTTCTTGTTATTGTGTAACTATGTATTATTATGTTGACCTTTGTATGTATGTATACCCCCCATTCCTTCGACGTGGAACCTTTGTAAATGAGCAGTTCCTGCTCAAAGGTATTTGTAATCCTAGATTTCAATAAAATAAAAAAAATAAAGTAGATGGCTGAAGTATGTGCAGATAAAAATGTTAATGAAATTTCAAACAAAAAATAAAATGACAGATTATGAACAAGTATAATTTTGAAACTATTCATCTGAATTTCATGATATTTGGCACATTATTGGCCACTCTCCTAAAGAGTGAACTGCCAATACTCAGAGATCTAGCTTAAACAATGTCTGAGTTATGACCAAATTACTACATTTTAAAAATTCCACAACATTTCAACAAAAATCCAACAAATTTCACAGAAGTTCATGGATTGTCATTGAAATTCTGTGAATTCAGAATTTTTCCATTCCGCACTGCTCTATATCCTGCAAAAACTGTGTTTATAGACATGCTTGTATAGGGGTACCTTACTTGCAAGCAGTAAATGGCGATCAATCATTGAGGTGAGAAGAGGATATGTGTCGTTACCATTTTAGGTTCTGAGGGTATTGGTGTTTAGTTAAAAAAAAGGATGCCGGTTTCAGTGATGAATTAGGCACCATTACTGGCTGATTTATGTATTTTTAGTTCTGCTACTGTAAAAGATGAGATTTATACAGTATGTTATGAATACTCTTGCTATCATAAGATAATGGCTGGATATCTTATTATAGTACATGGTTAGGGCTTATTGTGGCTAAAAAGCAACGGTTTTCCAAAAGCTGTTGTAGGACAGTTCAACGGTCAAGAAAAGTTGTTGTAGTATCGTTCTGATGTCACAATGATACTACAACAACTTTTCCCCCTTGAGCTGTTATCTGATTGGCTAAAGAAGCTCAGTGTTCAAAAACAAATGGGGCAAAATGGCAGGACTGCTTAGCGAGCTGAGGAGCAAGTGTTTCAAGAAGATAGTTTGGACACAAACTGCCATTGTCAGCTCCATGTGTCCAAACTATCAGTTTGACATTTTTCTTCTTTGTTTTTTAAATAATCAGCGCTTTCGAATGCCAGGTGGTGAGCAAAACCGTAGCGAGGACCTGAAGCAGAATGGGGCTGCAGTGAGAATTGGGGAGCAAGCGAGTATGTGAACACAAGGTACGAAACCTTGTATTTCAACTGTAGACATTTCTGGGAACCATATGCTTTATAAAATAGTATATAGGTGACCAGATACAACAAGGCTTTGTTTCCATCTAGGGGATGTGATGATGTCAAATGGACCTCTCGAGCTTCAATCTCGGGGTCTGTATGACATCATCACATCCCCTCGATGGAAACATAGCCTTGTTGTATATGGTCACCCATACACTATTCTACATATTACTTTCTTATTGTATTTGGTATATTGTCCATATCTTTCTTTTGAACAGACTTACATATGCAGAGATTACCAGATAAGAACAAAATCATCTAGTGCCTTAACATGCACAGTATATCTAAGTATGAATTTAGAGAAAAGGCACCAAACTTTATTTGTACATATAAGAACAAGTAAAATATTTTTAAAGGATGGTAACAACAAATTTTGATGAACATATTGGTAAGATACAGTTTTGGGGGGGGTTAGTTTATATACATGGAATGGTGCAATTAAGCAAAAGACTTTATGCATATTATAAATAAGCTTTCTTTAATACTGATGAAGTATAGCTTTATGAACTGACAGGGATAGGCACAGATAATTATATTGGTTAGACTGAGTTTTTTTATCTAGTGCAATCTATATATGGTATATTTATGGGATAGTGTAACCAATAATAAGATCTTATGCATATTAATTTGAAAGATAGGATTTTCTAAATGTGATGGTTATATACACGTATAGATATATGCTATTTTATTGAGAATTTTGCAGGATATATATTCTTCACACCTGTGATAATGCTTTTCATCAATATTCATTCATAACATTTATGATATTGACATTAAATAAAGCATATGTCTCCACACCATGGGGCAGTTGTCTTCATTACAGCTACAATGGAAAAGTACTTTTGTGGGGTGCACATAAAGGAATAGAGGATTGGGGACCTGACGGGGTTGGAAGGGGAATTCTCATTCATGATTTTGATTTGATTTGATTCAGCTGCTATTGCAACAAGTTCAAAAGGGATGTTGAAGTTGATTACATTCTGCATATATACAAATTTTGCAAAATATGCAATAAAAAAGGACACAATCATGTAAAAACACAAAATAAAGTCACTTATACAGTGTACTCTCTTCATCCTTTGACATTAAAAGTAATATAAAACATAATTCATCTTGTTAAAGCATTTACCCTGACTTACATTAGAGCTATATAGTAACAAATTGTATGAAGGTTGGGATCAGCTTGGGGGAAGGGAGGTAAGGGGAGTCACATATGGTACATTGGTGGGGGGATGGGAAGGGCTGCCTAGTGACTTATGCAACACATTCTGGCCAGAGCCGAAAGGGCTGCAGCCAAGCAATTTGGGGTAAAAATACTGAACATTTGTTTTTCAATATTTCTACTCCACATTTTCAAAATAGCCTTGTTAAGACCCTGCCTCATGAAGAGGGGCAGAGAAAACTTTCAACTCCTGGCCTAAATGCTGGCCTTGATGAAAGAGGGATGACTGGGTATAATGGCAGTCACAGAAACATGGAACACAGAGAACCATGACTGGGATGTCAACATACCAGGGTATACAATCTATAGGATGGACAGGGAGGGAAGAGGAGGAGGAGGAGGAGCTCTCTATGTAAGGGAAGGGATCAAAGCAACAGAATTAAATGGTAAACAGGGAGGAGAGAAGGCACTGTGGGTCACCCTGGAGACTGGAAATGGCTCCACAATCTGCACAGGGGTTGTATAGAGACCTCCATCTCAGGGGGAGGAAATGGACAAGGAAATGATAGAAGGCATCGTTGGGATGGCAGAGAAAGGGGAAATATTGCTGATGGGGGACCTGAATATGCCATATGTTAACTGGATCACCTTTGCTGCAGTCACATCCAAGCGCAGGGCCATTCTCAATGCCCTACAGGGACATGCCTCAGACAGCTAGTTTTGGAACTCACTCAGGAGGCATCAATCTTAGACCTGGTACTCTCAAATGAGGACTGAGAGAGGATCTCTGATCTTAAAGTAGATAGCCATCTGGGAGCAAGCAACCACCAAACAGTATGGTTCACGATAAAGTTTGCTGTAGTGTCAAGCCACACAAAAGTGAAGGTACTGGAATTTGGGAGGGCTGATTTTGTCAAAATGGGAGAGTGCCTCAGAAAAGCACTAGCAAACAGGCAAGAAGGTGGGGTGGAGCAACAATGGGGAAACATCAAAACCACCATCACAGAGGCAACAGGCCTTTATGTGAAGCAAATAAACAAATCAAAATGAAAGCAAAAAACACTATGGTTCTCAAAAGAAGTGGCAGAGAAGTTAAGAGAGAAAAAATAGCATTCAGGAATTATAAGGAAACACACAAGGAGCAGGACAGAGAACTGTACTAGTTAAAGCAGAAGGAAGCAGGGAGGGCAGTCAGAATAGCAAAGGCCCAAACCAAGGAAAAGATAGCCAACTCAGTTAAGAAGGGGGATAAAACCTTTTATAGGTGCATTAGGGAGCAAAGAAAGACTAAGGCAGGGATACTGAGGCTGAATAAAGAGGAAGGTGGTTGGGCAGAGAGTGACAGTGAAAAAGCAGGGATACTGAATGAATACTTCTGCTCAGTATTCTCAGTGGAAAAGCAGGAGGAGATACCTAATCCAATCAATAGAAGCACTCTGGATATGGGGGTTGATATTAGTCCTTTCACAGAAGAAAGGGTTCTGAAAGAACTCTTAAAACTGAAGGTGGATAAAGCAATGAGGCCTGATGGGATTCACCCCAGAATTCTAAAAGAACTAAGGGAAGAACTAGTAACACTACTGGCTACCCTTTTTAATAAATCATGGGAGTATGGTGTGGTACATGAGGGCTGGAGGAGGGTGGATGTGATTCCCCTTCACAAAAGTGGGAGCAAGACAGAGGCAGGAAACTGCAGACCTGTCAGTTTGACCTCAGTGGTAGTGAAAAATGATGGAATCACTTCTGAAGGAAAGAATTGTTGAGTACCTAGAGGCCAGTGGGGTACAGGACCCAAGGCAGCATGAATTCACAGAGGGAAGGTCATGTCAGACAAATCTAATTGATTTCCATGACTGGGTGACCAAAGTAGTAGACAAGGGAGGGGCTGTGGACATGGCCTACCTAGACTTTAGCAAAGTATATGACACAATCCCGCACAAAAGATTATTAAACAAATTAGCCAACTTGGAAGTGGGTCCCTGGGTGGCAGCCTGGGTAAAACACTGGCTGGACAACAGGACACAGTGGGTAATAGTAAATGGAGTCCACAGTGAAGAAAGGAGGGTTACTAGTGGGGTACCACAGGGTTCAGTACTAGGGCTGGTCCTTTTTAATGACTTTATAAGTGACATTGCAGTGGGACTAGAAGGGAAGGTATGTCTATTTGCAGATGACACAAAGATCTGCAACAGGGTTGATACACAAGGTGGGGTGGAAAGGATGAAAAGGGACTTGGCAAGGTTGGAGGAATGGTCAAATGTATGGCAGCTTAGACTCAATGCAAAGAAGCGCAAAATAATGCACCTGGGAAACAAAAACCCAGGGGAAAAGTACACAATGAGGGTGAGATACTGACAACAACAAAAATGGAAAGAGACCTGGGGGTAGTCATATTAGACAACCTAAAGGTGGGCAAGCAATGTGAGAAGGCAGTAAGGAGGGCTGGGGGGATACTGGAATGCATAGGGAGAGGCATCACGAGTAGAAAACAGGACGTTGTTACCCTCTGTACAGACAGTTGGTAAGACCACATCTGGAGTACTGTGTACAGTTCTGGAGACCCCATCTCCACAAAGACATAGACAGGGTGGAGGCTGTCCGGAGTAGAGAAACCAAAATGGTGCAGGATCTGCACCAGAAGACATATGAAGAAAGACTAAAGGAGCTTAAGATGCATAGCCTCAAGGAAAGGAGGGAGAGGGGGGACATGATAGAAACTTTCAGATACCTCAAGGGAATCAACAAAGTCCAAGAGGGTAGCATCTTTCAGAAAAAGAGATGTGCAAGAACAAGGGGGCACAATTGAAGATAGAGGGGGGACGGCTCAGAGGTAACATGAGGAAATATTTATTCACAGAGAGGGTTGTGGATGCATGGAACAGCCTTCCTGATGAGGTCGTAGAGTCAAAAAGAGTGGGAGAATTCAAGAATGCATGGGACAGACATAAGGCAATTATAGTGGGGGGATGAGGAAGTAGGCTGTTATTTATTATTTATGTATTTATTTAAGAGATTTACCAGATAAGCATACTGAGCGGGATCCACTCATTTCCAGATGCGACCTGGGAGTTACATACATACAATACAATTGAAGCATAGGCAATGGTGCAATACATCAGGTACAGAATGAGTACAATAAAGGGTGAAACATCTGGTCCAGGAAATGTTACAGGCTGGACCAAGCATTGGGTACTTAAATACTAGTTTAGTTCAGAGTGCCTGAGTTACTAAAGCATGAGCAGACATAGACACATAGGTGGAGGCAGCAGTTAGAGTCACTTTTATAGTTTAAGGCACGATACAAAGCCTCTTGCTAGCAGAGCTGGGCTGCAGGTTACAGTTACATGAGTCTGAGAAGTGTGCCTGCAGGAGAGTTTTCAAGGACTTTGGGGTGGAGGACAGCCTAATTTCAGCAGGGAGGTCATTCCAGAGTTTGGGCAGTCTATAATTGAAGGCTGATTGGCCCTTTGTGGTGTGCATGAAGGGGATATGGAAAAGTCTTGAGTCTGAGCCTCTCAGGGAGTATGCTTGGGAGGGTTGAGCTGACAGGATGGAGCTGAGATAGGTGGGGAGAGAGTTGGACCAATACTTCAATACAAGATTAGCACAATGAAGCTGGCACCTGGATTGCAGCAAGGGGAGATCAAGGACGTTATACAGATCACAGTGGTGGGTGGCGGGGGGCATTCTAGGATGAACCTGCAGAAAGAATGAAAAAGGGGGTCCAGGTTTGCCAGGGTGGTTGGGGGGGCTTTACTGTAGATCACATCTCCATAGTCGAAGATAGGGAGAATCGTTTTGAGTACTAGCTCCTGCCTAACTGAGGTGGGTAGGCACCCTTTGTTACGGTAGAGTGCTCCTAGTTTTGGATATAGTTTTTTTTGAAAGGAGTCAATGTGGACAGAGAAATCAAGGTGGCGATCCAGCCATATACCCAGGTACCTGAAGGAGGTGCATGATTCCAGAGTGGTGCCATCTAGTGTATGGAAAGTGGGGGGAGCAGCTAGTCGCGAGACTCTCGGTTGCATGCCGAAAGTTAAGGAGATGGTTTTCTTAGCGTTTAGGAGGAGTTGGTTAGAGCTAAGCCAGGATTGGACGGCATCAAAGTCCTGCTGTAAGGCAGAGTTTAAGGCCTCACTGGAAAGGCCAGAGGCATACAGAACGGTATCATCTGCGTACATTTGTATGGCTGAGTTTGGGCAGACCAGCGGAAGGTAATTTAGAAATATGGAAAAGAGAAGGGGACCAAGGACAGAACCCTGGGGGACACCCAAGGTGACTGGGAGAGAGGCGGATACATGTGGGCTGATTTTTACTGCTTGTTTCCTGCCAGATAGGTAGGCATGGAACCAGCTGATGACTAGGTCAGATAGGCCAGCGTCTTTCAGTTTTGTGAGGAGTTTGGGGTGGGAGACGGTATCAAAGGCCTTTGCCAGGTCAATGAATATAGCTGAGGTGAGGAACCCTTTGTCCATGCCTGAGGCAATATCGTTAGTGAGTCTCAGTAAGGCTGTGGTGGTGGAGTGGGATTTGCGAAACCCCGATTGGTAGGGGGTGAAAAAGGAGGTGGCATCAAGGAATTGGGTGAGTTGAGAGAGGACTAGGCGTTCCTGTAATTTGGCCAGGATTGGGAGAAGGGAGATAGGACGATAGTTTCCAGGCTTGGATGGGTTGCCACCTTTTGGTAGTGGAATGATTACAGCCCCCTTCCATGCTGTTGGAATTTGGGCTGAGGAGAAGGAACGGTTGAGGAGGTCAGCTAGGGGAGCTGCAATGGCAGGGGCCGATAGGTATAGGAGTTTGGCATCTAGGCCTAGTGGGCATTTACCTTTATTTGGGTTAAGGGAACGTAAGGTGGCCAGGACTTCAGTCGTTTGGACCAGATGGAAAGAGAACTCGGTGGCTTGGGGGGGTGCTGGGCAGGCATGGGGATTAGTCCGGGAGGAGAGGTTTGTAGGTTTGTCAGGAGAGACTTTGCACAGATGGTGAAAAAGTTATTAAAAGTTGTGGCCACTTCTAGCAGCATGGATACATTTTTGCCCTGAATAATTAGGGTAGGGGTTGGCGGCTGAGTAGGGGGAGTGAGCAAGGATTTAATAGATTTCCAGAATTTGGCTGGGTGGCTAAGATTAGAGGAAAGGGCCGCTCAGAAGAAGCTATTTTTTGCCTGTCTTATGGCTTTGGTACAGTTGTTTTGGAGGGTGTGGTAATGCTGCAGGGATTCTAGGGTGCCTGTTTGCCTTTGTTTTTTTCCATGCCTGGTCTCTTGCTTGACTCTTGGAGATAATGTCGGCAGAGACCCAGGGGAGATGGGTTGATCTTACCCTTTTGCTTCTGAGAGGGGCATGATGGTCCCATATGGCAAGAAATTGATTTCTGAACGCATCGAAAGCAAGGTCAATGGTAGGTGCAAGTTGGATGAACGTCCAGTCGGCTGAGGCGAGATCATTTAGTAGAGAGTTGAGGCAGAGAAAGTTGAATGCTCTCGTCCGGAGTGCCCTTGGTGGGAGGTGGTTAGTGGGTCTATGCACCTTTCTGATCATGTAGATCATGTGGTGTTCGCTCATTGAGTCAGGTAGGAGGCCAGCCTTTATAATCCTGTGTGAATGTGATGTAAGCGCCCAGTCCAGGAGGGAGTGATTCTGGGATTTTGGGTTTAGGCGGATGGGTTGCTCGATCTGTTGAGAGAGGTTAAGGGCTTTGATCTTGCTGCATAGTTTTGTGCAGTCTTTGTCTAACCAGTTGTGGTTGAAGTCCCCGAGGATGTAGAGCTCCCCGGCACTGACCAACTCTTTAAGAGATCCCAGGAGGTCCGTTATGGTGGATGCTGGGGTAGCAGGGGCACAATATATCCCAGCTACAAACACTGGTGAGCTATGGGATAGGACTAGTTTTACCATCTTGGTATCAATATGGGGCGTGTAACTTGGTAGCTGGATAGAGGTAAACTGGAGTTTGTTGGATATATACATGGCAATGCCTCCACCTTTCTTGCTGCCTTGTCTATCCTGCCTTAGTACAGTGAATCCGGGCAAGGCTATTTCAGAGTCAGCATGATGGGGTTTTAGCCATGTTTTGGTTATTATGCAGATGTCCAGTTTGAGGGTTAGGGCAGTGGTTTGCAACTCCAGGACTTTGTTTAGAAGGCTGCGTATGTTGAGGTGAATTAGGCTAAGGCCTTTTGGCAGGATTTCTGGTGGGGGGGGTGGTGGACCAGGGTTTGTTGCAACATCACCCACCAGTAGTAACAACAGGGTGAGGTATTTCAGGGTAGTATGCCATTTAAATTTAGTTTTAAATTTGGGGTTGTTAAAATTCAGGGTGTGGGAGGGGATTGACTTTACAAGGCTGCTTAGGTGGATAAGCATGAGGTGAAAGATGGTGGGACAACGGAGGGTGAAATCAACCACGAGTCAGTGGCTGAGCCTGTCGCTCCTCAGTGGGTGTGTTTAGGGGTGGGTGGGGGCCGGGACAGAGCAAGAGAGAGGGAGCTGGGGGTCGTTTTGGGGCAGGGTGGATGGGGTAGGGAAACAGGAGGAGTGTCAATGGTTAGCAAAATTAAAACGTTAAGGAGCATTTTTTTTTTTTACAGTAGCAAGCTGTAATTAGTGACAATGGCCTCTGCTGGGGAGATCTGATAACCTGCAGCTCTGAAAGTGGGCTGATAGGCTTTTGAGAGTCAGCTGACCTCTCAGATTACCTATAAATTGCAATGTTGACCGAGGGTGGTGGTGGGAGCGGCGGGGCAACAACTTAGCAGCACTGCTCCAGGCATCCCTGTGCTGCTGAGCTACTCGGCCACAGATTTACAAAGCAAAGGCCTCTGTTTCCTGGCTCACCGGCCTGTCGTACCTTGTGGGATATCTTCGGTGCTGGTGCTGTTGGTTAACTAGGATCTGCAGCTTATCCATTAGGTAGGGAAATGGGCAAACTAGGTGGGCCAAGCGGTCCTTATCTGCTGTTAAATTCAATGATTCTATGTTTCTAAAGGTGATTTTGCACAGGGACTGTAAAATCAACTTTTGGGACACAAAAATACATTTTGGGCAGGAGTTGAAAAATGATAGCTGTCACATTCATGAGGTGCTGTAAAGAAATGGCTAAATTATAAATTTGGGGTAAAAATTTTAAAAATACTAAAGTCATGAGCCTGTATTAGCAAAATTCAATGTAGGCTTATAACTTCATTGTTTTTTAATATTTTACACCAAATGTTCAACATAGCCTTCTTCTGATGCCATCTCATGAACAAAGGCATAGAAAATTTTCAACTCCTGCCCAAAAGGTGATTTTGTGCAAGGCACCTTTCGAAATGTAAAAAACATTTTGGCAAGGATATGAAAAATGTCAGCTGTCACATTCATAAGGTGCTATAAAGATATGGCTATGTTATAAATTTGGGGTAAAAATATTGAAAATTACCAGTGTTACTAGCCTGCTATCACAAAATTCAGTGTAGCTTCATGACTTTATTGTTTTTTAATATTTTTACACTGAATTTTTAACATAGCCTTCTTATGACCCCACCTCGTGAACAATGGCAGAAAGAATTTTCAACTCCAGCCCAGAAGGTGATTTCACATACAGATCACAAAATCACCTTTTTGGGGACAGATTTGCCTAGTGACTTTACAATTGTTAATGAGGCAGGGTCCCAGAAAAGGCATGTTGAAAATAAGGGCCCAAAATATGGAAAAATGCCCAAGTTATGCCACTAAGTTCAAAACCCCATTGAAATACATTGAACCACATACCTGTTTCTTCAGTTTGTGGTCCAGCTTTGAAGAGGGAAGACATGTCTGCCGTCCAGAGAGGAGTAAGGTGTTGGAACCCCGATGAGTAAGTAAGGGCTTGGGAAGGGTGTGGGGTGGTAGGTGCAGAGTGGGAGGGTCAAGTGGGGGGGTCAGGAATAGTGGCAAAAGACATTGATGGATGGTTTTCTTTTTACAGGTGAAGAAACAGATCATGATGGAGGATGCCCGATCATGACACTGGGAGACTGGGCACCCCCAGTGTCACTGTTGTGTTTCTGTGGATGGTGTGAGGTTGTGGGTGCTGAGAGGGAGGGTCTGGTGGGGGAGGAAAAAACATATTAAGAAAAGGTCAAGCACAACACAATCACAACACTGGGGAATTGGGTTCCCCCGGTGTCACTGTTATGTTTCTGGGGGCATGGAGGAGTGGATGCTGAGAGGGAGGATATGAATAATTAAAAAAAAGGAAATTTATCTTCTAAGCTTCTTATTCTTTATAGATAAAATCATAAAGGATGAGAAACTCAGAAAAGAAATGGGAGAGAATTTTTAAGAAAAACCTGTAGGGTTGAGAACACATGGAAAACAGATTAAAGTGAAAACTGCAAAAAACAACATAAGACATTATACCTGCATAAATAGAACTGATAGATTATGGAACAACTTGCCAAATTATATTGTGGATATAAACACAAAAGAGATATTTAAGAGAAAGGTCGATGAATAGTTTCAATTAAACCAGAGCTGATGACCCACTTATGTGGAGGGTAGTTATATGGGCTTCAAGCCTTTGCTACTCTATTGTCCAGTATAAGAAATCAGCAGTCAGGGAGGAAAACAGCACACTCTGCCATGACCAAGATGGCCACAGCACAGTACTGCACATGCACTAGTGGTCGTGCATGTGCAATACAGTTTGATGACCATCTTGGACATGAAAGTGTGTGCTGTGTTCTTCCGTGACCATCCACAAACTAAACAATAGTGCAGTGCTACTGCCTATGCAGACAGGGAGTGGAGTGCTTCACAGTCATGGAGGCGACTGTGTGGCAACTCTGACATGTTGTTCAGTTAGAAGGGATGTGCTGACTGCACCTTTTGTAGCAAGAGGTCTGCAGGACTACACCCACTGCAGTCCTAAAAGTCACTTACTTGGTGAGGAAATTTGCTGGCAGGTGGTTTAACTGCAGAGGGTGGCAGAGGTGGGGTGACTTAGATAAAAGGGTCTGTATGATGAGAGGGGTGCTTGTTGATAGCACAGTGAGTGGGTAGGAGATTAGCTGGTTGGGTGGTCCTTTTTATTTTAAAAATGGCTTGCAAAGTTGGTACAGCTGTCAGAAACTTTGCAGAGCTTTATGCAGTTCAAAATTATCGACTTTGAACCAGCTTTGCAAGTGAAGTTTAAATGTGCTGGATTTCTATTTCTTGCACAATAATTTTTATAATTCTATTCCTTCATGGTCTCCTACTTGTTGGCTGTAGTAATATGAATTACTGATAGCGTCCCTTTAACTTTTCCATCTGACAATCATCTCCTTTTTTTATCTTTGCCTTAGATGCGTCCATGCCTAATTATATACCCTGGGCTGGATTCTCAAAGAAAGGAGAAAACTGTGCATGTGCAGACAAAAAGGCCAGCAGACTGCAGAGATGCACAGCAGGGTATTTTCAGTAGAAAACACCTCACATGCTGAAAATCACAAAAAAGGTGAGTTATGCAATGCCACATGTGTGGATTTTGCATAAGTGCAGATCCATAGCTGAGAAAATAATGCAATGGCTCAGGAAAAAGGGCAAAATGAGCCAAATAAACTGGAGCAGGAGCCACTGTGAAAGATTTGCAAAATATGCAGCAAAATCAAGATGCTCAGGGAGGCCAGTAGCCACTGCCACTACTGGGACTGCAGCAGCACCACCTGTATGAGCAGGAGTATGTACCACAGCAGCAGCATGCCCTGCCTGACCTTGCACAACAGCAGCAGATGCAATAATATGCTATTGTAGGCAACTGCAACCAGGAAAGACCAGCACACACGTGTTAGCAACAGTACAGGCAGATACAGTCACATCATCCACCAGTGTACCCCAGTCACACTGTGATGGCTGTGCCTTGCACTCCACATATAGTAGGCCCATGCATCCAGTGGCATTTTGTAGATGAGGGAAGTATCTGTCTGATGTGTTTTGTATGCTTACTTCTGTTGCCCCCAATTCTGTCTGTTACTGCATCTGCCTCTGCTGCCTATGGAGCTCCTATATGGGCTACAGTGGGTCATGTGGGTGTGGTCTGTTGCATTTTAACAATATTGTGTGCTATTAGTGGTCTGACATCTGACACTACTATAAGATCCGTGGTTGGTACTGCATGGTGCATCAACCCCCACTATAATTGGTTCTCAATTGATAGCACACTGCCTTCTGCTCAGGATGTGAATTATGCCTTACTCTCTTTGGTGCAGTGTGTGCACAACATTATTTCTGCAGCTAAGGTGCAGAAGTGACTGTGAATAGCTATTAAGAGGAATGATACATACTTTTCAAAGGCTTTTTTTCTCCTCAAGTAATTCCACAGCTGCATTTTTTCCTCAATATGCAAAATATTTTTCCTGCCGCTGTTGATGTTTTGAGAATATCCAGCAGTGCAACTGGTCTTTTTGTCCACACCTGAGCCATTTTTTGGAGACTTACACACTTTTTTCACCTTCAAAATCTGTTGAGAATCCAGCCCTATGTGTTGTGTATTTGTATTGTTCTACTATGGTAGAGAAGGACTGTTTGATAATATGCTGGACCATAAAGCAGCACTTCATTTAGTTTTCAATACGTAAATTCATTATAGTATATGGTTTGGGCTTATTATGTATGGAATTCGGTGTCTTCTCAAATGCTGTGCACATTCTAAACATTTCTCTGCACATTCTAAACATTGTGCATGTTCTAAAAGTTATTGTGCATCTCCTATAATTAATATTCATAAGATCCAAATTAATATTCATGACTCCAACCACTATCCACCACCTGATCGGTCCAAATGGACCTCTTCACACAAAAATCAAAACCAACATGGTGGCGCCCCCTACCGAGCAGCTCACCAAGACAGCTGGAACATGAACTGCCGTACTCAACTCCATGTTTCAAAACTGAACAAATTTGACATTTTTTTTTCTTAAACTGCTGGTATGAATGGTAGGATGTTCAGGAGTGGAATGGGACCACACCAATGGACTCTGAAGCATACTGTGTTGCCGACAGCAACTAGACAGCGAATACAATGTATGAAACCTAGTAACATGTAAACGCTGGCAAATGTAACTTTTTTTTTCATTGCAGGAACCATATACTATAAAAAAATAAAATATGGGTGAGCATATTCAACTCGCCTTGTGTTTTTTCATCTCAGGGTTGATATACCAGCATGGACCTCTCAAGCTTCACTCTTAAGGTCCACATGCTGGTATCTCAACCCCTTGATGGAAACACAGGCTCATTATGTATGCTCACCCATACTTTATTCCTTATATTGACCACTTTAAATTTGCAATAGGGAGATTTGTTTGTTGAACATGATGCATTTGGTAGTATCAATGTTTAGTAGCTGCAGTAAATAAACTGCAAACAAAGAGTGATATAAAACTGTGGGAAAATCTTAGAATGGCATCAAATGTTCTTCAGAGAAGTGTATTGTGTGCACTGGAACATATCAATTTTAAAAATTAAATGATGAAGACTGCAGACTTTTTTTGCCATTCCAGTGAGAATTACTGTTTACAGAATGCCAAAACATAATGTATGTACTTACCTAAATTCAGAAATTCAAAGACCAAGTGCATTGTGTATTTTACATTAGATGCGTGATCTTCCAACCGGAGAAAAAGTAACTGTTCCCTTTTAAAAACAGTTAACCAGTCCATCAGAAAAATTACGTACATTCCAACTTGCAGTCGTACCTAAAGAAGGAAATTAATAAAATGTCAGTTCCATAAGTGTTGATGATTATGTTTGACTTCCCAACAGCTTGATCAGTATTTCAGCTTAAACATAGTTATAGTACTTATTTTATAAAATAACTGCCATTTAATTTTTTATTATAATACATTTAAAACATCTCAGGAAGCCATTGTTTTTGAACAATCCCACATCAGGTGCTGGAAATGTTTTTTTTATGAGTAGATACCTTCTAAAAACCATAGAAGTTGCTCAATATAGATTATTTTAAACCTCAAAGAATTTTAATTGCTGAATCCCCCATTGTAATTGATTCATTAGTGGTAATTGTCCTGTTGGTGTTATATTGTAGTGTAAACAGGACAAGGGGAGTGATTCCAGCTATAAGAAGTGGTGTTGAGCATGTGTCTTTCTGTAACTGCACCTTAGTTAAAATAATGCTTTCTCACCATTTTTTTTTAAATTAAAAAACCTGGTAGGAGGTTTATAAAAATGATAAGGAAATCTGTATTGGTATATGAACATTAAATACTGGTAGGGCATTAATGCACCTGGCTTTATCTCTGATACTAACTGTTTGAGCTTGTGCTTTTTCTAATGAAAAGGGACCAATATATGCATAATTATACAACTATATATTAAGAGAGTAAAACCAAAGAAACGCAACGTTAATAAACGTCTGTTTGCTTTTATGTTAAATACTCCTCACTCAGCCTTCCTTGACACTTGTGGACAGTTCCAGTGCAGTCAAAACCCGGTCCTTGGTAATACAGTAATTGAAGGTCCAAAGGGACCCTTAAATCCATCATGTCTTCCCACCTACTTCATCAACAGTGAAGAATACATAACCACTAAAGGTACTTGGACTTGGACTTACCTGTCAAGCCCTTGAAGGCTCGAGGAGGGTCCAGCTTTGATGCCGTGTCCCCTAGCTGGGACAGGTGCTGGAGGCCAAAAAAAGAACAGTTGTTGTCCTTTTGTTTTTCTGCATAAGCCACTAATTGGACCCGCACATCAGTGTCACACCGGGAGAAGCATTTTCTTATGTATGCCCTTCCAGAGTGTGTTGTGCCACCACGACTCCATGGCTTACGCTGGCATCCATCATGCTCTCCTCACTTATGTGGGCGTTGGGCTGCAATACCTCTGGCAACAGGCCACCCCCAAGCCAGTGTGTCCCCCTCCACCTCGGAGGAGCCGAACAATCCATCGGACACTCAGACATCCTCCCCTCCAATGGCCCTCTGACTCCCGGGTCTGCTTCTGAGCCCAGGTCGCCAGTGTCGCAAGTGGAAATCCAACCACTATGTCGATGGGCCAGCCCCAATTTCTGCAAATTCTTGACCATGCTTCATGGAATATCAGAACCACCAGACACTTTCCAGAGACTCATAGAGCGAGTCATGGGGAATATGAATCTGCTCAAGTGTCTTGTCTACTTGGATGACAGCATCATTTTCAGAAAGATACTGGAAGAGCAAGAAACCCTTTTATTCAAAGTGCTGGGTCTGCTGGAGGAACTTACATTGAGATTATCTGTGGACAAGCGTAACCCGGGCACCATGTATAAGCGGGCTACTACCCCTGTCTTGCAGGCCTAACAAGGTTGATGGGCCTGCGTCTTCATTCTGGTGGAAAAGTGGGGGGTTCTTTCTCAAGATATAAAATAAATAATGGGGTGCCTTCACCCAGATTCAAAATACAGTGGGCCAGCTGCTTGTCTGCTACAACCACCTGGGATGCTGTACCTATCCACCTCCACTTACAGCCACCCCTCACATGATTTACCTTAAACCAAAACCATATTTCAATACACTTGCAGTTACTGACTCTAGTTAACAAAAGATTCTATGTTGTAGTAGCAAAAAAAGAAAGGCAATTACAAAAACAGCGAGTGCACATCGCCTAAAATGAAAATGATGATATGCACTAGAGCATCTTGCAGGAGCAGTTACCGGTGTTAAATTTGATAAGGATGAACAAGCCAAATATGTTTTATGCAGGGGGCTATGCCCGCTACACCCCCCTTTGCAGGGGGTCTTGGCCCCCATGCCACCCAAACTTAAAATAATCAACTCTGGGGGTTGTTGATAATTGGGAAGAGGGGAAAACTTGGGAGGGGGCTACATTGGGAGACAGATTTTGGCAGGGGGAGAACATGGGGGTACCTACAGGCAGAGGGGAGCAATGTCAGGAAGATGCGGTAATGGGACACAATACAAGACATTAATCAAAATACTTAATATTTCCATAAAATAAAAAAAAAAACAGTATGCCCACAACCAGTCCCAAACCTGAGTCACCTGACACAAAGGCAGTTACTTTAACCACCACACCAGATGGCCACCTCAGAACTGGTCTGATGAACAAACCCACACATACTCTTCCAGCTATATATGGACTCTATATTCTCAATTTCACTGTGCTATTAATGGCCATGCAGCCATGTACTGCTCAAGAGGAGCGGGAGGTGCACTGCAGAGATTGTGCCTAGCCTAACCCACAACCATCATCTGTCTGCTGCTGTGACATTGTCCATCCAGAACCATTTTCAATTGCTTCTTATTGGAGCAGGACATGTGAGTCCTGGCTTGCCAGCCAGAAACAGTTGCTGCTGTTTGAATTTTCCCTGTTTGATTACAGATTTGTTCTGTTATAAAAAAGTGCTAGCAAAAAGTCAGTAGGGTGGGGTAAACCTAGCTTGCATATCTGTAAGTGAACCAGTGCAAGATCCTGGGCACCATGACAGCAGGAATGCAACAGTGTTTAATTTACCTGGGTACCCAGTAGTTAGAACAAGACTGCAGTCATAAATCTAAAGTGATTGCTATGAAGGTTCTTCGAAACTGAGGATCTGCTACTGAGGGTTGTGGGAGGCCCTACAGTACAGTGTGCTGTGTTTGTAAATCTTGTGTGAGGGTATTGGGAGGCCTATTTCACCATACTGTAGCTTGGGGTGAAGCTCATGAGAATGCTTGAAAGTGGTAAATGTGTTGCTATCACAAAACATTGCTAAAACAGTTTTGTTTAACACCTATTCCCTTCACAGGACCTGTGTTTCTGATTAATAAAGTCCTTTTGTAAGTTTCCAAAATTTAGCGTGAGCATATTATTAGCAATCTACCCCAAGTGGTACCAGTGCTTAAAATGGCAACTGAAGTGTGGGTACTTGCCCAGATTGGTTTCCAGGTGGTCTCTGATAGCTACAGGGGAGGTAGGTTGGTACTGAATCTTTAGGGCAGTATTCTGATTGTCATCAGGCCCACTATTTCCTTCTCTGGGTGAAAGCCCTGCAATATTCCCTTTATTCCCTACCTGAACCAATCCCCACATGTGAGGAGTTTAACAAGACTAGGCTCTGAGACCTTGCTTGGTTCCCATGGGTGCAAGGTGAGGGTAGTAACTGAGAAACTAATACCATTAACATCTGTACAGTGACCTGATTACAAGTAAGTATGCTGGGCAAACATACTAATTTAAAACAGTTCTCTACCTATGCTACTATGCAAGGTGCCCTGCAATTCCATTGGTAATCAGACATTTATCCAGGCTTATCTTCAAGCCTCTCCTCATGTCCACTGTCTTCATTTTAGAAATAATACCCATTCTACTACACAGAGTACCCAGTGATTCCCAAAGCAAGCATATATTTGTCCAGGATTACTTTGTAGGCCTATCTTTATGTCCATTGTCGCTGCTGGTAAGCTGTTTCATCAGTTTCAACCCTCTAGGATAAGAAGTGCCTCCAAATGTTACCTTTTAATTTGCTACCTCTGTGTTTCAAGGCATGTCACTGCCTTCTGCTGGTGGACACCAGACCAAACATCTGTCTGATCTTCCCAGAATCAATCTTCTCCATTCATTACTAGTGGGTCTGTGCTGGAGGTGCTAGGACCGCACAGGAGCGTACAGCTTTAAAACTTTAGAGCTAGGGGACTGATATCTGGGACGACACTGCCCATGAGATGAACATATCATGTAGCACTCGCAGGTTGGCCAGTAATTGATGCCGGCCTCCTGCTCTCCTCAGTTCTGTTCTTCCTGCCATCAAGGTAATACTCCATGGGAGCATTCACCATTTACAGCTGCGTAGTTTTGCATAGTTCTGTTTGTTGCCACTTGTTCAATTCCATAACCCTTTATTTCGATATTTTCTGTCGCCACTTCCCTTCCTGTCCCTTTTACACCACCAAGCTCTCTGTTTTTTCTGCTTTTTCACTACTTTCTGTAGTCAGTCATTTCCAGGTCTCAGGGCTTAAAAATCTAAGAAGAAGATGGTTAAGAAGACGAGTCTCCCCTCATGTGTCGATGCCCCTATAGAAGAATCATGTCTGTCCAAGACTGGCATGACAGCTGCTGGACCTACCTTGGAGCGGAACACAATGTGGACTACTGCAATGCCTGCTTCTCATTGGACTTCTTCACCTTAGAAATCTGCATGATGAAGTGTGGTCAGTCAGCCCCCACTTTTGGAGGCAGACGTCTCACACTGGACTCCAAGGTAAGGTCCCTGGGCTCTTCTTCTGAGCTGCTCTCCAGTATTATACATACTGAGGGAGACCAGGTTTCTTCTTGTCTTCATCTCACTGAAACAGAGAGCCTGGGGTAGACTATGCTACCATATTACTCTGCTGGACTTGATCTCCTTTTGAAATAATAGCTGACCTTGACTGTTTGATGGACTCTGATTCTCCTATTGATCTGTTTTATATTACTAATCTGTACATTATCAACTGGGCCTGTGTACCCATCACTGTTTGTTTTATATGTTGTTACAACACATAAAACTTCATAAATAAAAAAAAAAAGCAAACATCCTAGGGGAAGGGTCTGTGGGACAGCTGGCCCCCTTCAAGGGACCGGTTGTGCACCCCTCTCAGTCTGGCACCCCCTCAGTGGTCCAGATGTCCCCAGTGGTGAGGTTCAAGAGCTATACAGTGGGCCTACACTGGTGGGCTCCTTTGGGTCATGGGCTGGAGTCACTTTGGCTCCTGGCACTGAGGCCAGGGCCGGTGAGCAGAGTGATGCTGCCCACATGGCCGGGTCCCCTCCTGATGCTGCCTGTGGTACTAGGAGAGGGACGTTTTCTGGAGCCAGAGGCCTGGTGGAGATCTTCTGGATCTCATCCCCTGGGTGGTCGGATGCCCCAGGGGATGGGGACCAGGATGACACCAATTGGTTTCCAGGCCCTGACAATGAAGGAAACCTTTCTGAGCCTAGTCGTAGGCCTTTGATATCCTCGGTGGCATCCCTGGAAACTTCTCAGCTCAGTGTCAGACTTGGTGCCACCCCTCTTCTGTCTTACAGCACCAAGGACAGTCCTGGTGCTGATTTCATTGCCAGGAGAGGGGCCAGTGCCAGGTGCCAAGCCAGATTTGGTTCCAGTGCTGCCCTTGATGCCAGACTGGGTTCTGCCCCCAGCCCCAGTGCTGAATCTGACTCTGGCATCCTTCACGGTTCTGAGGAAAGGGGTTCTGTTACTGCTTTCGGTGCCAACTCCCCAATAGCTCAGCTTCTCGATATTGGTTCTGTTCTTAGGCCTAGTTTGAGGGGCAGAGCCCATTCCAGTGAGGTGGGGAATGGTAGGTTCTGGTTGGACCAGCTTTCCACACCCAGAGTTGCTGGTGTCTCTGGCAGGAGTCAGAGTGCTAACTCAGGTCCTTTGGCCTCACTGGAACCATCTGGGCCTGCTGTAGGTGGGGATTGGGGCCACCCTATGGAACCATTATGGCTCTGATCTCCCCACCTGGGGTTTCCCCCATAAGGGCACCACCTGGACTACCCCTCTATGGTTGGGTGTTCTCAGATGGGCGAACTGCTCAGGCCCTCCTCTCAGGCAAGGTCCCCTGTATGCTCTCACAGCTCTCGCATAGGATCTGGCCTGGTCTGCCATGATCCTCACCGTTGACCTGGGACCAATTCAGGGCTTCAATGAGTGCCTTCCCAACTTACCTAAGGGCACTAGATCAGGCAATTTTCCAGCCTGAGACCCTGGCACCACCGCCCCCTGAGTCCAGCTACTCCTAATCTTTGTCTTCCTTCTCTGAGAATGGACTCTTCCCTCCATTTATCCTCCAATGCTGAGTACCATCATTACCACCAGTTCCTTTTGGACATGATGAGGGAGCTCGACTGTCCCACTTCTCATGCTGCAATCCTGCATGTCTGAATGCTGTCTTTCCCTGTGTAGTACAATCATGACTATACAGTCATACCTCCATGGCCTAGGCCTATTGTAGAGGCATTGAGAGAAAGCTGGCTCCATCCCTCAGTCTCCCATCCTCAAGAAACATCCAGCATAGATATTGTACTCCCTTGGGGTCTCCAGGAATCATACCACACCCTGTTTTTGGGGTCTAGCTCCTGGAACCCCCCTCTGAACATAGGTGCCCAGTGTGTGACCATCTCCCAGAGATGAACTCAGGTGAGTTTTATGCCTGGGGTTGAAGAGTCTTCTCTGTGGTGTGCACCATGTTTAGCATCTTGGCACACCAAACATACCAGGCATCCTAAGGCAGGCATCTGTGGGCGACACTGGGACAGCTCCTGGCATCCTTGCCAGACTGGGAGCAAACCAGACAAGCCATATACCTTTCTGTGCAGGGCCTGGAGCTGCTGAGACACCAGGAAATGTGTCATATGATGCCAATAAGGTAGTCTCCAGGTTGGTGGGAACTGCAGTCTGCATTAGGCAGATGACTTGACTGCATCATTCCAGGTTGTCACCCTTGGCCTGGCACATGGTGATTGCCTCATGCTTCCAGAGGTCCCACTTCTTCTCCTGCAGGCCAGGCATGAGCTTGCAGGCTGCATTCCTGCTCCCAGACCACAGGAGCCTCTGCCTGCCTCTGACCAGCCTCAGGCATCATCAGGCACGCAAGGGGACCCCGCCTCTCTGGGTTTTTCCCCCACAGTAGGCTGAAAGAACAACCATTTCCCTCATGGTTGGCCACTACTGCCTTTGGTGGTAAACTTGGCACTCAGGCCCACCAGTAATGAATGGTGAAAATTGATTCTTGGAAGATATGAAAATTACATACTCACCATAATTCTTGATCTTCCAAAATATCTTCACCATTCATTACTGAAATCTGCCCACTTTCCCCCTCAATGTCCAGGCTTCTGGGCAGTTTCTTTCTCTCACTCACCTCTGCCTCCCTTTTCAGGCATTCTACTTTTAAAAAAAAGAGAGAGGCATTTAGGGGGCAAAACACAGCAGAGGACTCTCTTACCTCTATTGTAGTCGCAGTCTGTGGCCCTAAAAAAAAAAATAAGAAAGCATTTTTTTTTCTTATCCCCTATTTCCTCCAGTCCCTCCTTTTCATTGTTTTGGGAAAAATAAATAGTCATTGCAAACCAACAAAACAACAACAAAAAACAAAACAGGGCAGAGAAAGCTCTTTGTCCCCCCACTCTCTTATTTGGGGAAGTGTCTGTAGTTGTTTGCTGTTGGAGAAGTTCCTTTTTTCTTCTACTTTTACAGAAAAGGCTTGCAGCAGAGTAAATGTAGTGGGGGACCAGGAGACATGTTTTGGAGCTGCAGGCCAAGCCCCTTCACCTGGTGCTGCTTTTCTTTCCCTTGCAGTATGCCTCCTGTGCTTCTAGGGTTACCACCTTTTAGTTCAAGTTCAAGTTCAAGTTTATTGCAGGAAAACTCCATTGAGCAAGCTCATTCACAAGGAGGTCCTGTGACATAAACACTTAAAGTACAAACACAGATAGGTAATAACAGTATATACATGAAATACACGTTACATGATGCAGGCTGGATATACATACAAGGGTACCACACAGGGTGACCGCAGGTGGTAAACATTGATATGAGACAGGGAAGCGACTTATAGGTCGCATACTGATAAATGAAACATGATGACTGGTGTGATTAGATTTAATCAAATCAAATCAAATCAAATATACAATATTTTGGCAGCTAGAACAAACAACAGTCTACAACTGATATGGGAGGGAGGAGAGATTTGATAGAGTAGCAGTTTTAAGAAGCCCAAAGTGGGACATTTCTTACTGAAACATGATTTTTCACAGAACAATATATAATCTCGATCAATGCAACACACTTGTTTTCTCTGAACAATCAGAATTAAGACTAGGTGTTGTAGTGTTTTAGTTATTTCTTGTGTTTCTTATTATTTTAAGATATTTTAGTTTTAAGGGATTATAGTTTTTTGCAACATTTAGAGGAAAAACAAGAATATATTTTTTCTTCTACAATGTCAGGACATGTAGTATTTTTCATGTTTTTCTGCAGGACATAGTTGCCCAAATCAGGACTGTCCTGCAAAAATAGGGACAGGTGGTAACCCAATGTGCTTCCTTCCTGGTAGCCTGCTACATTATTTTTTCTCTTAATCCCCTTTCTCTTGGGCAGCTTCAGTAAGAAAAATGGAAATGTGCTAAGAGAAATGTACAGCATCTGAGAGTCTCTTAATTGGCCTCTGCACTTCCAGCAGGGACCCCCTCCTCTCGATTGCTTTTCCCTTCATTAGGGTTACTCCATTACCTTTTTGAGCTCCTAGGTGGCTTCTCATCTGCTTGAGAACCTTGAATAGTGGTGCATTTCTTAGGTCCTAGCTCTGCTGATTGCCATGCTTCAAGATTGCAGGACTCTCACTAAATTGCAGCCAATATTTTGCTTGGGTTATATGGGATCGCTGAACTTCTGACCCCTCTGCAGTTCACACTCCCACAGATGGAGACCCTTGTTGGTAACACAGATTGAGGGCTTACAGCTACATTACCATTTCTGAGACTTTCAGGGAAGTACAACCTTCCGCTGGAATTCACCCCTTACATTTGCTGGTCCTATGGATTTTGGGGACCTTTGACATCGCTTGTAAGACATTTAGTCTGCAGGACAGCATAGGCAAATTTCCCTGCAGTTGTGAATAAACCAACTCTTCTGAGAGCACTGCTCTCCTGCTGGGTGCTTGGAGCCTCTGCTACACTCTCGCTATCTCTCTCTTTCCTCTTTCTCTATGTCTCTCTCCTGCCCAGCTGTTTTGGTCATTCTTTAACCCACTAACTAGGCCCTCCCTCCCAGCCTCTGCTTCCTCTCCTCTGGTAGATGGGTTTTATTGCTTTGTTCTTTTTATATCCTCTATCCTTTTTCTGTCCCTTGGGCAACCTTGCCCCAACTCTTCTCCTTTTTCTTACACTTTATTTCTTCTCCTGGTGAACAGAACTGAGGAGAACAAGGGGCTGGAATTGGTTTCTGACCAGCCCACGAGTGCCAAGTCATACATTCGCCTTGTGGGTGGCTCCATCCCTGACATCAGTCCCCTAGCTCTAATGTTTTAAAGGTACACAGGTACACTCCAGCACAGACCCACTAGTAATGAATAGTGAAGATATTCTGGAAGATCAAGAATTATAGTGAGTATGTAATTTTCATTTCTAGAGCCATGCAACCCTCCTAAACTTTGAACTTGAAAACATCAGCCATATAACAGGTAAAGTTTGTCAAATTCAATTTAGTTTTAAACTAGTTTCAACTTCAGAAAACCAGTGTTTTGTGATTAAAGATGTAGTGGGAGAGTGCAGTCAATTCCATTTGTATACCATTTGAATGTATGTGATTTTCAGAGATATGCACATTTTGTTTCTGTTCAAATCATTCCCTAGTCGATGTTAATTATTTCTATACTTCTAAGCATAGCAAATTTCATTATATATAACTTTTTTGCCTCTTGACAACCTGGATGAGATGGTCATTGTTCAGATTTTGGTTAAACGTGGTGCTATACAGTGTTGCAGCCACAGCTTAAAGTGTATGAGGAGTCATGTACACTCAGTATACTGAAACACCTGAAAGTAATTGCACTCAGGGAAACAGCACCGCTTTTTGCACTATTTGAACAGCACATTGGATTTACTGCCAGAACTGCTATTTTGGACTTCTGAAAATCTTGGAACTGTTTCCAAAAGTCTGCTTGCATGATGGTGTTAAGATGCTGTATGGATGGTGAATCACTGCACATGGGTGGACTCCAGCAATAAAGTAAGCACCTTTATGCTAAACCTGGAGGAGCATGTGCAGATGCAGGTGAGCTCCCTCCACTGGCATCATTGCATACCCCTCTCTGCAGGGGAGAAAATAGTAAAAATAATTGAGTCCTCACCATGGATGACAATTGTCCCCTCTGGCACCACTGGGAGGGCACCTCCCCCCAAATGGATCTGTACTGGTGGGTTGAGGGTCTCCCCCCCCCGCCATGAGAGGTAAATTGTGGGGACTGAAGGTGGGGGGGAGGGGGTCTAATCCTGTTCAGTGCAGGGGGGACATCAGAAGGCAAGATGAGGGCTCCAGCAAAAATAACACCAACAAACAAAAAAATTTCACAGCTCTGATTTTTAAAAATTGGTTTACTGTGATCATCTTGAAATTCAAACTGCTACTGAAACTGATACTGCTAACTCTTCTGATGACAATAAATAACCCTTTCTCAGTAAACACTGACTATACAAACACCAACAAAGTCTGGTCAGAGCCGATATGGCTGTGGAGAGCTTTTGGATGTTTTTACCCATTATTTCTAACCAATTTGCACAATGCAGATCTGCTGAGAGGCAGTTTCAATGTGGTCTTCCTTTTACACATTTTTACAATGTGTTTTCCTAGAATATGCCTACTGATTGCCATATATTTAGCCTGGATAGTTCACAGAAGACATGGCATCTTATTTACAGTGGGGCTCTATATCTACACAATATTATGCTGCATTGCACAAAATCAGAACACACCAAAAACAATATTTTACATCTGGACTAGGCTACCCTGAATAAATACATTATAAAATGGTAAAATCATGACCCCACTGGAAACAAGATATTGTATGTAATCTGGGACATCCTGACATGAAAAGTTACATGACAGCATCTTGTTCAGTTTTTGAGATGCATAGTGCCCTACAAAATGGGGGGAATAAACCCTCTACTTAACATTGTGTATTTTTGGCCCTCACCTACAGCCCAGCTGGTGTGGAATTTTTTTAATGAAATATTCAGAGTTGAAGGGACCTATGTAAATGCATGCCATTCAAATGTTTTGTCAAAAATAATAAATGGTTTCTGAGTTATAAGGATTTTTTTGATAACCGCCAAATGCAAATGGTAAAAAAAAAAGAAAGAATGTGAGTGCTTATTTTCATGATTTACTTGTTTGGAAAAAATACAGATCACATCAGCTGCCATCTTTGTTTCTGTTTCTGTTAAGTCACAAACTTTGAAAATACATAAAAACAATATATTTTCAAAAAGGAAATGAACCTAGGTAAACTGACCCTTTTAGCTAGATTCTGGTGTTTTCTGTATGAAGATTGCCCTGGAAATAACATTTTTGGGCACCATAAAATCCTGAGTGCCCAGCTTAGCAAGAGGAGCTATTCACCCACATTTTCTGCATGAGAACAGCAGACTTCCTTGAATTATGAAGCAGAAGCTGCAGTCATGCTCCTGTCCTCAATTCACTGAAAACACTATTTTACGTCTGGACTAGGCTACCCAGAATAAATACATTATAAAAATGGTAAAATCATCACCCCACTGAAAACAAGATATTGTATCTAATCTGGGACATCCTGAGTAAATACAGTGCAAAAATGTGTAAAATGAAGATCCCTATGACAATGAGACGTAACATATCCCCTGTGCTACCCAGGATACAAAATATAGGACAAGAAATATTTAAAGGAAATCTACTGTAAACTGAACTTCACTGTGTTCACTGACATAAACAGTTTTTTTTATTGTTTTATAACACATTAGATTGCAATATTTATTTTGAATGTTGTGGCCATGAAGATGGTGTGTACAGTGTATATGTGTGTGTGTGTGTTTGCTGTAGCTCAATATATCGTTTATCACAAAACGCATAGTGAAAAATGCCTGCTGATTGCTATATATTTAGCCTGGATAGTTTACGGAAGACCTGCCATATGTCTGAGACAGTTCTTATCAGGTAGTGTCTTCAGAGTTTAAAAAATTGTATAAATACTTTTAGATTCATTGCTGGAAAAGGGTGACATTTATGAGGTATGAATCTTTCTTGATAGGCATTACTTGCCCACCTGAAGCTAGTAGCAAGAAAGTGTTTAAATTCTAAGTATTTAAATGTACAAGTTGTTGCATATTGAAGGGGGTAAACAAATCTCCAGTTTAATAGGCAACCAATATTTAACAAGCTTTTTCAGTTTCCTAATGGCCATCTGATAAACAGCTTGGAGTTCTGTCTCCAACATTCTAAACAGAAATAAGGGAGTATTTTATTTCAACTGGCATAGTGATTTGTAGGTGTAGAAGGATACAGTGAAAACTCCAAAAATGTGTTCCACAGTATTCCATTTTTCCAGCTACTGACAGCAAGATGGCTGTATGCTCCCCCCACAGCCATTAAAGCCACTGCTGGCAATGCTCCTAACTCAAAGCCTTGGCACTGTAGAATGTACCCTGAAATGCAACTCTTGATCTCTCTAAAACAGCTCTGTCTCTCTGTCACATTTTACCACTGGCTACTTGTAACCCCACACACCACCATTCTTATCTGACCACATACATAAAACTCACATAACTCTCTAACACTACTGTTGCACACTGCTCTTTCTTAAAAAATATAGTTAAGTACTTACTGTAACTGTTGATCTTCCAGGATATCTCACCATTGATTATCACTTATGAGTCAAAACAGGAGGCACTAGGACTGAGCAGGAGCAAAGTTTTTTTTCTTTTTTTTTTTTTTATTTAGTGTACTTTATCCCCAATCCCCAGCCTGCTCACATCAATCTCCACTCCCCTAGCCCTGTCACCCCGCTGTCCCTGGGACTTACCAGATTGGCTTTGCAGTGTCCCACCAGGGGCTAGCAATGGCTACTGTGCATGGTACCTGCACACCCTCACATAGTGCCATGTGCTAGACAATAACCATTGCCAGCTCCCTCACCAACCTCAGTTCTGTTCACCAGGAGAGAGAGAAACAAAAGCTGGGAAGCAAAGAGGGCTTATGGAATTTCCTAGCTGAAAGGGATAGAGAAAGAATATACTATAGGACATAAACAACAAAATGAAACCCAACTATTGACCTCTACAGAGAGAGAAGTGGAACACTAAGACACAGGGAGGTATTTGAGTATGGATCCAAAGCCTCAACACCACTAGTCAGACAGCAGAGGAGTAATGATGCTAATGCAGCAGCCCTGTAAACATGTGGCTCTGGCAGGTAAGTCAAGAGGTGTGAACCAAAAGTTGGGACTCTCTTGAAATTAAGATGGCACAACTGTGCCACAAAGCAAAGAAACTAGAAATAACCCCTAATGGGCAGACAGCATGGCACCAGAGGGTGAACTGATTGTAATACAAGTTATGCCCCCCCCCCCGTCGGGGAGTGGGAGAAGAAAATCTGGTGTATGTGGAATCACAGGGCTAGGCATCCTAAAGGAGTTGAGATGTGTCCATCTCCCCAGTTGTCGCTGGGCCTGTTGGACTTAACAGCCAACCTGGCACAGGGAGAAAGCATGCCAACCAGGAAGATGAAAAGAGACCTGGCATAGCCAGAAGAAACTAATCAGAGAAGAACTGACCTGCCTCTCCTGCAACAACAGGGATGTACCTTGTCAAAAGGCTAATATAGTTTGATCTAATCTAGTGCAGAGCACCCATTCACAGACAGGGCTACTGTCATGTGGAGCAAGACTAGAGAGTACCTTGTGAGCACAAATTGCATTTAGCAGCTAACAGGAATATACCCAAGAAGGACAGGGTATGCCCCAGAGAGGGAGGAAGGAGGAAGGAAGGAAAGGAAGAAAGAAAGAAAGAAAGAAAGAAAGAAAGAAAGAAAGAAAGAAAGAAAGACAGAAAGGACTAACTTTTTTTGTCATGTGGCCCTTTTTTTTGGTGGAGTGGAAACCCTGTACTGGCTCCCAAATCATTTGTTTTTTAACAACCTGCCATACAAGGAAGGGAACAACTGGAGATGGACATGTAGCTCTAGAGGTGGCAGCCAGCAAACACAGGGTGAGTTACCAATAAGCCCTGGCTCTGCTACAGCAGGTATTATGGGTGGGTGTGATAGTCAATTGTGAATATATTCTGGAAGATTAGCAGCTACTGAAAACAAGTGACTTTCATATCTTCCAAAAATCAGTCTTTACCATTGATTCCCACTCATGGGTCAGAATACCTAGCTATCCTTTTTCTGAGGGAGAGGTTGGCTCACCCTGAAGTAAGAGATACCCTCAGCCCACTGCATGGAGGAGAACAAATGAGGGCAGGGGTTCTTCAACGGTCTGTCAAGACCTGAGACTGCTCAGAGCCAGGTGGGGGCTTCTGTGGCATACGAGCAGGATGGTTCCCCAATAGTTCCCCCAATCCTAGGAGTGAAGCAGTGAGTCCCCTTGAAATGCAAGTTATGCACCTTATGCCATGCCAAAGGTATTAGTCGGGAGAGGTGAAGTCACGCTGTCCGCCTGATGCAGATTGCTGTTCCCACCAGTCTGGAGGCCACCTCAATGGCATCATAAGATGCTGTTGCTTAGTGCTGTGCTACCTCCAGACCTTGGGTGAAAAGGTTGACAGCTTGCTGGATTTTCTCAGTCACAGGTAATGCAGACATCAGGTTGTGAAGCTGCAACCATAGACGATGGTTGTAGGTCACCATATGTGCCTGGTGTACTGACATACCCACACACATAAGGGTGCATGCCAAGGTAAAATCCTTCCTGCCCAGAGTTTTCTGTGACAGCAGACTCTGCATCTGGAGGTCAGTCAACCTTTAGGTTCTGAGGCCCCAATGAGGCCTGTAGCACCTGAAACCCCAAAGTGGCATGAGGCACATCACCTGCACATACTTAAGCTGCACAGTACTGCATGAGGAGGTCCCTGGGAATGTCCCTAGATGCATCCTTCATGGCCTTATGCCAAAAAGGAGAGACTACGGTGTTGAATTTGGGAACTCCTAGGAGGAGCCAGATTGTAGCTAATGTAGGCAGAGAGGTTGAGTGCCCGCATCATCTTTATCATGAATTGTTGATACAGACCATTCCCAGCAGAAGAGGCCAGATGCACTAAAGATTTGCTACCTTCTGATGAGGACATTGAAGGATAAGAAGCACCACCTCTAAAAAGGGTTGGTATTGGGGAAAAGGGCCTAAACTGCTCCCTGCCAGACTCCCAATGCCAGGTCTCTAGGGTGCCAACTCATTCTCCATGTTCTTCCCACATTAGTAGTCATGCAGGCCCTATTAACTATGGCACCCTCACTAAAAATCAGTGAGGTGCTTCTATAGGGGATGATATTCCAGGTCTTGTGGTCCTCTGCTTGGCCTGTAAATTGCATAGGGGGCTTCACCACAGAGGAGGGCCTAGCAGATTTGCTTGAAAGATGTCCTCCTACATCTGAGGTATGACCCAATTGGTACCAATAGGGGGAACCCCCAGGTGAGGAAACCAGAGCTGTACAGATCCAATGGGGTTACCCCAGCCCAGTCCTTACTGGTGACTGTGTCATCCATCCACTTTGGGGAGCAGGCAGCCTCCAGGTCATCTCCCAATTAAAATGTCAGCACCACCACCAGCACAATGCTCAGGTTTGGTGATGTCCTCAGAGACAGGCCACTCCCTGTCACTGTGGTTGACACCATCTTTGACTCTCTGCTTAGTGCCTACTTCAAAATCACTGCTGGTACCATCACCCTCCTTGGTGTCACAGCAACTCTAGAGTCAGGGATGTCCTCTGAGATGACATTGTTGTTGGCACCTCACTTGGAGCCAGGCTCAGTATCAACACCATGGCCATCACCATCACAGTCACCATACCTTGAGCCATCCCCTTCCTTAGTTTCACCAGCAATACCAGTGACAGAAGCAGTCTCTGAACTGGCACTGGGTATCAGAACAGACAATAGTCTCAGTGCAAGTCTCTCCTTCAACACTGTGAACAGTTTTGGGGAGAGGCTTGGCATCATCCTCAGTGCCACCCACCATGTCATTAATGCAAGTGGTGACAACAGCACAGGTGAAACCAGAGGATGACACTGAGGTGTCCACTGGTATAGACTGAATGTATAGCTTCAGCCTTACCAATGGGGATGCCTGCTTCTCAAGGGAGGTAGACTGTAGGTGTTTGCAGCTGACCACCCAGAAGGAATCAACCATCCACCAAACCCATCCACCAGAGTTTCCAACACCTCAGCTTGAGGTGACAGAGGAGAACTCCATACTTCTATGGAACCAGAAATTTCAAGAAAAGGCCCAGGGAAAGGGCCCAGAGACATAGCCTTGGATGCACACATGCAATACCTGCCTCTAAAAGTGGGGATCGGATGACCTCACTTTAATGCATGATCCTCTAAAGTACAGTGGTCCATAGAGGCAGGCATCACAGGCTTCCATATCTTGCTTCAGTTCAAGACAGGCTGCACAACTTTGATGTTGTTCCATCATAACTATTTGTTTTCTTCCAGGACCAATGGCGCATAATGGGTGGTTGTCATATGTTCTTCGATGGGGCCCTTTTTTTTGGATTTTGACATCGTGTGAAAAACAAGTAAAAGTAGAATGGCACCATAAAATGAAAAGAAACACAGTGATGTAGAAGTCTTTTGGTGGCTATCAAGTGAACTAAGGAGCACTGCCACGGTGTTCTCTACATAGCGGGGAGCAATAAATGCTTATTGGCTAGCATGTGGCACCATGTGGGAGTGTGCAGGCACTGTGTCCAGTAGCTGTTGCCAGACCCCTGGCCAAAGCTTTGTTCCAGCAGGGTCCTAGTGTCTCCATACCAGACTCATAAGTGGAAATCCATGGTGAAGACTGATTCTTGGAGGATATGACACTAGTAATTCAAATGTCAGATGAAAAGAGCTTATTGGGGGCAAAGAGAGGGAGATACCTGTTTAGTAATAAAAAAATAATACTGCTAATGAAATAGAAGGAGTCCTTACATTTGCACTTGCTGGCTGTAGGTACTAATGAACCAAGGGGAAGGGGGACTTCTGCACTTCCTCCAGTTGTTTGGAGAGAGGGAATATTCAATATAAGTTGGAAGCTTATTTCAATCTAAATGTTGAAAAAAACTAAAAACTATCAATGTAACATGGTTTAGCACATTTTTTATATTTGAAAAGCCCATTGTATAATTGCAATATGACAGTCCAGGGCATGGGCAATTGAGGATCTACCCACTTCAAATGTAGTTGAAGTCACTCAGTCAGTCCCACGAGGCCTGGGTAAATCCCCCAATAACCAATGGCTTGTCATTCTTTGTTGCTTAATTCTGCATCAAGTGTGGATGAATCCTTATCACATGAAGTATGTTTAAGCAATAAGGCATGCCAGTGGGTGCACTGTGGTTGAATATGGCCCAACTAGGGTGGACTGAACACAATCAAAGCAAAGTGCTTTCCCCACCTAAGAAGGGTTGTTATCCCACCCTAATGCACCCCATTGAGTTCCTTATTGCAATAATGAAATGGGCAATAAGTAAATACAGAACAAATTAGTTGCAGGTGTTTTTGTTATATTCATGTTATTTTTAACAATAAAATCATGAATTTAGCATGCAATACATAAAATAGTCCTTATCTAGTACACTCTAGTTAGTGATAAATAACAGTTTAATACAATTAAATAAATAAACAAATTAGTAAATAAATAGTTTAAACATAGGTTCATAGGCGAATACAAGTTTGGGGGACTAGTCCATAATGAACTCGTCACCTTTAACTAAGGTGGAAATAAAATTTGTGATCTCCCATATATGTATCAAGATTTGTCTTAAATTGCTATACACTAGTACTTAACACTACCTCTGTGGGAGGGCATTCCAAATTGGAGTTGCTCTCTGGGTAAAGAATCAATTCCTTTTTACAGTTTTAGTAATGTTAGCCTTCAATTTCAGCTTGTGAAACCTAGTGTTACTTTTGGATGCATGCCAGTCCAAGCAGATGGTCTCAAACAGGGTAGGATCTCTGGGGGCTCTGTATATCAGACAGAGATCTCCTCTCAAGGATTGATATTCTAAGGAATATAGACCTAATACCCTCAATCTGTTTTCATATGGGACTGTTTCCAGATTTGTAATATTCTTAGTCAACCTCCTCTGTAGTCTCTCCACGGTTGTTTTTTCTTGTGCTGAAGTGGGTGCACAGAAAGATGAACAACAATCCAAGTGTGATCTTACTAAACTGGAATAAGTAGGCAAAAGTACCTCAAGTTCTCTGCTTTTGATGTTTTTAACCATACAGCTAATCAGTCTATGGCATGTGTTTGCTGTTTTGTTTATATGTTCAGTAAACTTCAGGTTATTAAAGATGTATACACCCAGATCTTTTTCTGAGCTAACTACCTGTAAGGCTATGCTATTCATGTAATAATCCGTTAATCTATTGTTTTTTCCGAGATGCACTACCTTGCATTTCGAAACATTGAATACCAATTTATTCTCTAATGTCCAATTTGTTAAACTGTCCAGATTAGCCTGCAATAAGTCAGCAGATGCAATGTCATTTACAATGCATCCTAGTTTACTATCATCAGCGTATTTGTTTAACCATACACCGTTTGTAGTTTGCATACTGGCAATAACTATATTAAACAATATGGGACCCAGCACCAAGCCTTGGAGCACCCCACTAGTTGCAGAACTCCAGGTAGATTTATACCCTCTAATGCTAACCTGCTGCGTCCTGTCTGATAGCCAAGAATTAATCCACATTATGATGTTAGGATGCAGATTAATCTTAACTAGTTGTTCAATTAATACTCTGTGGGAAACTGAGTCAAAAGCCTTCTCGTAGTCAAAAAATATGACATCTACAGACAATACATTGTCTAAGGCTTCACTGATAGGCTCAAAAAAATGTATCAGATTATTGTGGCAGGATCTCCCAGATGTAAAACCGTACTGAGTAATGTCACATAAATTATTAGCAGAGATATGACTAGTAATCTTCTGTAACAATAGTCTCTCCGTGATTTTACTTGTACATGAAGTTAAACTAATAGGTCTATAATTTGACATATTTAGTTTGGATCCTCCTTTATGGATGGGAATAACTGTTGCCGCTCTCCAATCCTATACAGCCACACCTTCAGATATAGAGTTATTATGCAAGAGGGTAAGTAAGCCAGCAAGTTCATGGGAAATTTCTTTTAGAAAGATGGAAGGGATATTATCTGGCCCAACTGATGAATTAGTTTTGAACGAGTTAATAGCAGTATGTGTTTCCGAGATGGTGAACTTCAGTGAGGAATCCTGATTGTTAAAACCTGTATGCCCAGTTTTTTCTTTTGGTTTATAGATGTTTGTAAAGTATGTGTTAAGCTCTTGGGCCATGGCTCGCTCATCAGAGATAACTTTATCCTTGATTTTAATAGGACCTACCTTTGGCATATTATTCTTTAAGGAACCAACATAGTTAAAAAACCTTTTTCTTATTGTCTCTAGTAACTGTAGCTAGATTATACTCTAGATATTTTTTCACAGTTCTAATGGCCGATTTAGTTTTATTGGCTTTGACTTTTGTTCCTGTTCCAATTTAGATCATTTTTATGTTTTTTGTACTTATTGAAGGCCTTTTTTTATTCTTAACTAATCTTTTAATCTTAGTTGAATACCATAAAGGGAGTCTCATTTGATTGCTATATTTCATGCACTCAGGCACTCATTTGTTTATATAATATTTAAATATTCTCTTTAATTTTTACCCAAGTATTACTAACATCAAGATTACTCAAATCGTGTTCCCACTTCCATTTTTTGAGATAGGCCTTTATTTCACTGCAGTTAGTTAGCCTTGGCGAAATTCCTTATTTTAGTAATGCCCTTTGCAGTAGGGTTATAGTAATTAAGGGTCCAGAGAACCATACAACGGTCACTATCCCCCAATGGTTTGCAGACTGTTGAAGATTCCCCATGATCACTAATATTAGTTAGTATTAGATCCAAGATGTTAGCATGCCTAGTAGGTTCTAGTATTAGTTTACTTGGTTTAATTGGTTTCAAAGGACAAAAGAAGGCTATTGCCCATCGAGATTGTCCCCCACCAAATTGGTGGGATAATTATAACTTGTAGTTGTTAAACTCGAGCCAGCAATCCAGCCCTTTTTTGAAGACTGTATTGGAGCTACTGTCTACTAAGTGTTGTGGGAGGAGATTCCACAATTTGGGGGTTCTTACTGTAAAGTAGTTTAACCTTTTTGTTGTTTTAGCTTTAGATACAAATATCTGGTTGTTATGATACCGAGATGAAGTCCAACTGGTGGAGAAATGTAAGCCACAGTGGTGCATTAACTCTTGAGAATTCTGGATTTTGTACAATAGGAGAAGGTCACCTCTGGTACGTCTTGTGCGTAGTGAGTGTAACCCTGTAACTCTTAATCTTTCCTCGTAGTCGAGTCTGGATAAATAAGGGGCCATTTTTGTGGCTCTTCTCTGCACCCTCTCAACCCCGTCAACATCCTGCCCCAGATAGGGACTCCAGCAGAGGGATCCATAGTCCAAATGGTGCCTGACATAAGCCCTATACAAGGGGATTATGCATTCCTGTGTCCTAGACACAAACGAACGTTGAATCCGAGTGAGCAAGGCATTAGATTTCCTGGCTATCATCCTGCAGTGATCACTAGATGATAATTTATTATTAATGATTACCCCGAGATTTCGTTCTAATGGTGAAACATGAAGCGCAACACTGTTCAGAAAATAGGTCTGCCTAGGGTTATTCTTACCAAAGTGTACAACATGACACTTGTCTGAGTTGAGTGTCATTTTGTTTAAAACTGCCCATTCTTCAATGGATTTTAAATTGTTCCTTATGGAATCTCTGTTTATCGATGTAAGAACAGAGCCACACAGCTTGGTATCATCAGCAAAATTTGAGAGAACAATTTCGGGACTGGCCTGCAGATCACTAATAAAGATGTTAAACAGGGTCGGCCCCAACACGGACCCCTGCGGGACCCCGCTGGTCACACTCAGTGAGTGGGAAAGTGTGCCATTAATTCTGACCTGCTGATATCTTCCACTCAACCAACCTGAGACCTGGTTAATTATGTAGTGAGAAAAACCCATATCATTCATTTTGTCGAGTAGAATGTCATGAGGGACTTTGTCAAATGCTCTACTGTAGTCGAGAAGTATCATATCCATAGGGATGCCGTCATCCAATGCCTTACTGACATGATTATAAAAAGAAACCAAGTTAGTAGTACAGGAGTATCCCTGCCTAAAGCCAGTGTTGTAGTGTCAGTCAAGTTACCTCAACAGAATCGCATTTAAAAAGTTTCTAATAACTTTCTCCATGATCTTGCTTATAACGAAGTCAGACTTATTGGACGATAATTCTCTGGTTTGGAATGATTACCCTTCTTAAAGATTGGGACCACAGTGGCCATCGTCCAGTCTTGCGGGATAATTCCCTCATACAAGGATTTGTTGAATATAATTGAAAGTGGTTTAGCAATGGCAGCTGCTGACTCTATTAGAAATCGGGGGCTGATATTATCAGGGCCTGGACTGAAAATGGATTTTAGGGATACAATTGCTTTTAGTATATCATCCTCAGTGATGATGTAAGAAAGGGTAACATTGTTTGTATGTTTGAAGCGCTTAGGAACCTCTTTCTTGGTAAATACTGAGCAGAATTGTTTGTTAAATGTGTCTGCCATATCTTTGTCTGTTGATATAATTGTGTCATGTATACATAAGGGCCCCATGTGTCTATTATTTATTTTTTTATTGTTAAGGTAAGAAAATAGTGATTTATAGTTGTCTTTGGTATGGGCCAGACGAAACTCAAGTTTTTTTTTGGATTGCAGAATGGCTTGTTTTAGTGATTTTAGAGTTTCCCTGTACTGAGCAAACAATAACTTTTTGGTGTCTCCCTTGCTGTTTTTAACTAGTTTAAATAGCCTCTGCTTGTTCTTAATTAAGGTTTTGATGGTATTGTTAAACCACACGGGTATTTTTCCCTTTTTATTATATTTTTTTGTTATAGGAACATATAATTTTTCTGAGTTATAAATGGTAGATTTGAAAAAGTCCTAAGATTCTTTCATGGAAAGGGAGGATAGTACTGTATCCCAAGAAATTGAGTTTAATTGGTTATTGATAGCATTAAAATTAGCTTTAGTTGATCTAGGCCGAGCTGTACAATAGTTTCTTGGAATTTATTATCCTGCAGACTTTTGCCTTCCAAACTGTCCCAATTAATATGTGTAAGGTAAAAAATCACCCATTAGAATAATGTCCTCTAGATGATTAATATTTTGTAGACACTCCAGAAGTTAATTATTACTAGAAACGTCTAAAGAGGGTGGGCGATAACAGAGTCCCATAGTTATATGTCCTTGGCCAAGGGTAAGATTCACCCAGACCATATCAATATTTTCAGCTAAGGAATTGTCAACATCGATTTCAAAGCAATCCAAGCTCTCCTTGATAAAGAACGCTACCCCACCACCTTTGGAGGTGCTATGTTTTTCTTTATCAAAGTATACCCTGGAACGTCCTGGCCTCACTCATTGTCTGTGAACCAGGTCTCGGTAACCCCACAGACATCAATATTCTCATTGTTCAACACAAGCTGAAGCTTGTTGATTTTATTTTCTAAACTCCTAGCATTAAGAAGCAATATTTTGAGCTTGGAATAAGTAGTAGTTGGGTTGGTATCTATATAGTTAGGGGTAGGTTTGGAAAATTGGGAATCAACATTGCCAGTAGCTAGAGAA
Source organism: Neoceratodus forsteri (assembly GCA_016271365.2). Taxonomy (NCBI): domain Eukaryota; kingdom Metazoa; phylum Chordata; order Ceratodontiformes; family Ceratodontidae; genus Neoceratodus; species Neoceratodus forsteri. Next base: position 392,865,374 of record CM028135.1, on the reverse strand, counting down.
ACAGTGGGGATAGTAATCATCAAATAAGCAGTATTCCCCTTCCCCATGTAGTTTAAATGTCTATCAATGTGCAAGTTTAAATGATTTCCTAATATAAATTAGCCTGACATCTGCATGCACAATGACCAGGGGACCATCCCAACAGTTGCTTAATATCTACCTGGACATTCTTGTAATGTCCTGAATTTTAGCACTATGAAAACACAACAAGATTCTGTTAGCTTTATCCTTATTGCATATTTGGTGACCTGTTTAATCATTGAGTCTACTAGAACATAAACTTGTTTGGGTTGGATGGGTGGGATGTCAGTGTCCATAAGATCTGCCACTATATTCTCAGTATTACCAATAGAATTTGAAGGATGGGGTAGGTAGAACAACCCCTGATTGAGGTCGCAAGGCTCCGGGGGGGGTGGAAGTAGGGTCCTGCTCATCATTAAAATTAATTAATTCATCAAAAATGTTATACATAGGTAGTTGAAAATGACTGGATTCCTTCCTTTTTTAACAGGTTTTGTACTCTGGATCATAAACCAGTCACTATCTATAACATCAGGCCCATCATCCTCTCTAAGTCTTTTTTTCTGAAAGGTGGTGGTGTGATTACTACTGACCACATTAACCACATCAGTTGAGAGGGTTTTGTCAGGTGTGAGGGACATTTGAAATCGTTTTGAGGTCTCAATTTGACTTAGCTCCAAAGCACACAGTGTAGTATCAAACCTGCTAATTTCCTCCTCCATAACCTCATTTTTGTACACATTTGCTGCATTTATAAGGATTACCAGCAATGTCCATCATGCTAAAACTATACATTTGGCAGGTTGTACATAAAATGCCTAGCCTGCCATCAGATGCAGTAATTATCTCAGTTATTATTGTGATATTACAATTGGAAACTACAGGCACTTGTTAGCAGATGATGAGAGTCTAACACCTACCTCTGACATAAGCCTTTTATATGTTGCTGTTACACATGTCCCCACCTACACCCACCGAACATGCCAAACACATGCAGACATGCGTGTCTTTGCTCACATCTTACTCACCCTGCTTGCCGCAGGGCCTTCTCTTATGTGACTCTGTGACCCAGGAAGTGCTCACAGGGGTCACGGAGAACTCCATGTGCAAAGTTCTGTCCAAAGTTAAAAAAGTTGAAATCAGCACTGTAAAGTGTCTTAACTAAGGTGCAAAGGTGTCCAACACTGTTTAAAAGTACAAATATCCCCTGTAATAATGAGTTGTAGTTCCCGAATCACATCAATGGTTCTACAACTTTCTTTTCTGGGGCAGCTGTTTTGGTGATAGATACGAAACCAGAACTAGTGCAACTGGACATACTGACAATGTACAGTTAAACTTGAACTTTTGTTAAAACACTGGCATAAATGTTAAAATTTCCAGAATTCTTTTCTTTGCTTTGCTGAATTAATTGTAAACATTGAGTTGCATGTTTCTTTGTAAAGTGCCAGAGCTGAAATACATGTTATGGGGAATCTCAGGTTTTATTGCAGGTTTATTGATGCTGTGGTAGCTTCTCAGAAGTAAGTTCAGCTGATGTCCATGGTTGTAATGGAGCCTTGAAGGAGGTGTGACTTCAGGCACGCACTAATGTTGATTAATGTTGAATTGGATCCAGAATCAGGTATGTACTGCCACTTTCAGCTGTAATGCACAGTTCGGCAATCAAAACAGCAGTTGTGGGGTTACTTGAGGATGACTACAGGGATGTGAGTGGAGGAGGGGAAGAAGGCTGATTAGTTACACAAGGCATAGTGTTTAAAGGATGACACTGATGTGCTTATTTTTGTGGTGTTTTTCCCAACAAGAATTTCCAACCATTTGTGGTGGTTCTCTAATGTTGAGCCCATTAGCTTCTGAGGGATGACTCTGAGTGATGACCAGTTATTGCCGTGATTTTACAGAACTCCAGGCCTGTTGACAACAAAAGATGCATGACCATGCTTTGTAAGCTGTGGTTGTGTAGGTAGTCACATTTGATAGTTTACAAATCCATGGCAACATGCTTGCTAGAAAGTTTATTTCCATAGCTTCATTGATGAACCAGACAGACTCACAGGCAAATTGTGAATCAGGGAAGCAATGGTGGTGCAGGTAAAAAGCTGGGGCCTCCACAGGGAACTTACTGAGATATAGTTCTAGCAATTGCATTGGGCACAATGGGTCACTGAGCGTTCAGCCATGTAGCCCCTGTTATTTATTGCAGTTGGTTTCAGAAGGGGTGGGATGGTTCTTGGTTGTTTTGCTGTATGCCATACTTGCATATTTCAATCTGTTGTTATGAAACTGGATTTTAAAAGGCTGAGGTGTAAGTGATCACAGACCCTCCTATTTCAAGAAGCAAATAAATGCTGGACATACATAGATACATACAGAGACAACATAGGCAGAAAAATTCCCACTGGCTTATCCAGTCTGCCCACCCTACCTAACTACTCTACACTGACCCTAGATGCCATCCACCTCTTTTTATTTCTGCCATCCTTTTTTTTTTTTTTACTAATCCCATATGCTGGTCCCACCCTTCCTTGACCCTGCTCACTTCTACCACTATACTGGGTAGCTTGTTCCACTTATCCACCACTCTTTCTGTGGAAAAGTGATTGCCAACATCTCCCTGAATCTCCCTCTTGTGAGTTTAAGTGAGTTCCCTCTTAACCCTGTATTCATACTCAACAGGAACAGTATCTTGGCATCCCCTATTTATCCTGTGCAGGTACTCATGTCCACCCCTTTCCCTCCTCTACTTTAGGCTGTACATATTCAAGTCCTGAAATCTAGCCTCATATATATTTTGATCCTCAGTCCGTGGATCATTTTGGTTGCCCTACTTTGTACTGCCTCCACCTTTTCACAGTCATATCCATATGGCATCCAAACATACTTTTTATGGTTAAGTGGGCAGAGCTCCGCAGACATTTTGTGATCACTGTGGGAGAGAAAAGGGACCATGAGCAGAACGCATCACTATGCTTTCTTACAGTGATGCAGTGACTTCCCACCCAGTGCTGACCCCATTGTTCTCCTATGGTGGTTCTTCTTCCATTTTCCTCTGCCGAAAGAGCTCCCCTCCATGGCACACTCACCCCCCCATCAGGCACACTACTTTAATGTGATACTTCTGCATTTTTTCCAGACATGCACACTTGTGCCCACAGCTCCTTGCTGACACAGTAGCCTTGTCCAAGATGGCCACTGTGTCACTGCAAGCATGCGTGAAGCAGTGTGCATGCACAAAGATGGTGGCCATCTTGGATACAGCGCTCTTCCCTGCTGTGCAATCCAGCTTCATGGAGCACCTATTCCTCTTTGGTGGTGCTCATCAATGCTTGGCACAGCCGTATCGACTCTGACCAGAGTTTGTTGAACAAGTCGTGCCATGGTAATAATTGTAGTGCAGAGTTATTTCTGATCTTATGCGGGACATTGGCAGTGATACAGCAGTAATGGGCTGCTTTGTCTTTACCCTGGTCTCCTGAGAGTTTTTAGGCTGCCCACACAAATGTTTGAGGTTGTGAACTCAGAATCTTGCACTATTTTAAAGCCATGCTGAGAGGGGAGCTGTTGTAATGTCAGTTGATTACTTTTCTGGGGGAAATGTAGGGCCATATATTCTGATGTACAGTACTCTTGCACTGCTTCTAGCAGGTAATACAGGTGATGGAGGACATTGTTTAGTTCAGGTTCTCAGCTGTTTCAAAGTTCAGTTACTTTTTCTTCTCTCTAAGCTAGTCATTAAATTGTTTAATTACCAAGTTTGTCTGGTGCATCGTGTTAACTTCGGTACAGTTCATTTTCATTCTGACAGCTCTTCACTCACTATAATATGACAATTTACAATATTTGTTTCACTTGAAGGTGTTTCCCTCAGTGGTTTTGCATCTGGTGTACCTCTGGATGTTTCCATACTGTTGTCTTGTTGTTCAAGTATCTCATCAAAAACTTTAAAGTTGGTGAGCATTTTGCCTATGTTTCTTTCACCATGGCAGTAATGTCTGCCAGTTAGAATGTTTCATTTTTGTAAGTGGGCAATGATTTTTGATAGCATTATCCTAGTGCCGGCATGCCAATGTGCTGGGATAATGGCCCTGGTCCACTAGCTGGTTGACCAGTCAGGTTTCAGATTTTAACCTGTCCATTTTATAATATAGCTTGTACTCTGTCTTAGGGTACAGTATATTTACTTATCCGCAACATATTTTATCAGGTACACAAACAAAGTCCAAATGGGCTCATTTCCAGTTGTGACCTGGGGCTTGGGGGAATAGGAAAAATCAGAAAATACAATGCAAACAATTCCAGTAGTAAAACTATACAAACTCTGTATATACAAAGTCACAAAGTCATCAAATGTATAGGACAAAATATATACCAAATCACCTATTAGTAGAGTGTATACACAGAGTCGAATCACATTCAGGTACCACAGGTACAAGGGGGAATGCAGTGCCATAGCAATATGAATGAAGTTATTTACTGCTGTATAAATGCTCATGAAGAAGGCCTATCACAAACATGGACAGGGTAGGAGCAAATGAACTGAGACCAGCCCACCATTAAAGTTAGGGAATATCTCTAGGGTAATTTGGGCGGGACAAAAGGTCCTTGTAGTGCTCCTCAAGATTAGCCTTCACAGACTGGAGACAATGGTAGTGAGGGAAGAGGGAAGACTGTTCCATATATGAGGAAGTCTGTATACCTGATAGAGGCTTGCTCCACAGTGAGTCTACATCTAGGAATTTGCAGTCTTTTTCAATAATCTGACTTTAAGAGCATAAGGGATTGCAAGAGGGGGTAAATATGTTACAGGAATACACCAGTAGTTTCCTGGATCAGTATTTGGTGCCTAGCAGAGCAATATAGAGGGACTACCTCATAGAAATGAAGGCCCAGTCAAGGTCCTTATGCATCGTGCAATGATGGGTATGGCAAGTGCAGGGTAACACAAATCTACAGAGTGAGTTGAAGAGGATAGTGAGCTTAGCTAGGGCAGAGGAGAAGGAGTCTCCAAAGATAACTACATCCCCATAGTCAAATAATGGGAAGATCAAGCACTCGACCACAGTTTTTCTGGTTTTAAAATGGAGACAGTTTTTAACCCTACCCATCAGGGCCAAAACCAAAATGCCATTATGCAAATCAAACAAACCCATAGGGCAAATCCCCATGCACACACCTCCACTTAATGAACAAAGACCCACCCCAGACCAACAAAGAAACATAAATTACTTCAAATCTCAACCAGCACCCCATACACACCTAAAAAGGGATTTAAAAAGTACCAGAATTGGTGTTTAGTTCTTTACAAAGTTGAGAACTGGGTGGAGGCTGGGCTAGGTTGAGACTGAGCTGGGTGGGGCAGTGGGGGCTTTCTAACTAAAAGTAAAAAAAAAATAAATTTAAACATATTTTTCCTTCCCTAAATGAGGCTTGGGTAGGCAGGAACTGAGAACTGAGGATCAAAGACAGGGGGCAGGCAAACCTAGTCATGCTGCAAGCCAGCTGGCAGGGAGGAAGTGGTGGTGCCTGCACACCTCAGGAACAAGTGACCTGAGAGTGTGAGAGACCTGAGGGTGTGAGGAACACACAGCAGGAGGATGACTTCTGCAGGATGTCTGCAGGTTTGTCTGCAGGTCTGCAGGACACTCTGCTTGTGCCTTCATATGGCCCTAGGTAAGACACACCTGGTTTACTCACTGAGTGTATTAGAACTAAATTGCAGCATACCTGTTCATTGGTTTGGTTATCTATGATGTTCTGGGCAGGGCTGTGCTTAGGTCTGTTGATAGGTATCCTAGCTGGCAGCCCTGTAAGTTTCCAGGGATTGTTACAGAGAAAGCCCATGTTAGCAGGATATTGTTAGTAGAAGGCTTAACTGAAACCTATTTGGGGTAGAGCGGGGTAGTGGTTTGTTCTTAGGGTTGTGGATAGGTATTTGTGAAAGCCTAGCAAAACCCTATCTGTGGGTTTCTCAGAATCCACCAATTCTGATCTGAATGTAGTGTTTAAGAATTTAGGAAGTTCTGATTTCTAATCCAGTTCTGACTGAAATACTAACAGGACCTCAGAATCATAACTGGATTTGTATTTGGGATCCTTAATGCTAAACCCCTATGTAAAAATAGGTTTTAGAATTAATTATGGAAATAGGATTTGGGGACTGCAATTCAGAAAATACTAATTCTAAAAATTGTATTGGTATCCGACAAATCTTATTCCTTTTGCCTGATTCTGAACAATCCCAGTCTGTGATATAGCCTTAATTTGTTTTAACCTCAACAACAGATCTAATATTGATCAGCAAGGATTCAGAAGCAGGTTGAGTAGGATCAGGATTGAGGGTTCCATGTCAAGACAGTGACTCAAAAGCCATGTGGAGCACACACAGTGAGTGTAATACAACGAGACTCGTAACAGCAATGTGCAATATAGCACTGAACAATCACAGCGAGACCCCAATCCTAAGTCAGCTGTGGGGGCCGTGCTCCCCCAATGGGTCCAGAAGCAAATGATTTGATACCTTTTAATGGACCAACATAGATGTTCCACATCAGTGTCAGTGGCTCAGTAGGTAGCACACTCGCCTCTGAGGCCGGGAGATCAGAGGGCTGTGGGTTCAGTTCCCACATCTGGCACTTGGGTTAATATCCCAGTACTGACACTGTAATGCAGCATGAGAGGGGTGCTGCATTTCTGAGGTGCCGTCTTTCGGATGAGACGTTAAACCGAGGTCCCATCTGCCTGGATTGGTGGTAGTTCAGGTGGATGTTAAAGATCCCATGGCACTTATCGAAAAGAGTAGGGGAATTTCCCCGGTGTCCTGGCTAAATTTCCCTCATTCACTAAAAATACCACCAACAGCTTAATCTGGTTCAAGGTCAGTTGGCATTCATCTGTATCCCCTTCCCCCGGGTCGTGCCTGAAAATAGGCAGGATTTGTCTAGTGCACTTACCCGGTCAACAAAAGCTAAATAAATAAAATAAATAAATGTAACAACAAGAACAAAGTGCTCTAGCTTTCAGACCAACCAGTCCTTCGTCAGAAGCCCAATGGGGGGGATTTTCCCCCCTAACAACCTGTAACTAAATATAATCATCTCTGAGCAGCACAAAGTTGACCAGAAGAGCCACCAGATAATGGAAGGCGTATTGGACCTGTGACTAAGAATTGCTTCACAAAGGTCCTGCTGGTGTGGCACAAGGGGCAAAGAGGCTTCAGAAGACAGCCCAGTTCAACTCATGGCTAAGGAAGTGGCGTTGGGAAGAGGGGTTCTGAACTGTAGGGAATTGGGGACATTTCTGGAGGGATAGGAGGCTCATTTTTAGGGATGGCCTCCATCTCACAAAGCAGGGAGCAATTACTCTGTGGCTCAAGTTTGATACCTTCATCCCAAGGCATTTGAACTAAGAACAGGGGGAACTGGAAGCTAGGGGACCCCAGGGTACAGTAACAAGTGTAGGAAACACTACTGGTACTCCCTGATTGTACAGGGGGTGAGGTAGTGTGAGAGTACTGGTAGGGAGAAATCAAAGTAGCTGGAGAAGACAACAAATAAGAGGGTTAGGAGAAAAAGAAAGGGCAGGGAGAGAGGAAGGGAAGTCTGTAAGGTGATCAACTTAAATCCTAAGAGCCTCAGGAACAAAACCTTGGAAGCCTACTTCAATCTAAATAGCTGGGACCTGCAAGTGTTGGTGGTGGAAAGCCAAGCAGACAACACAGCTGTAATGGAAGCAGAGCTACACCCATCCAAGATTGGGACCTCACAATCCCAGACTATGCTGTCTTGAGGAGAGAGATGGTAAGGGGGGGAGTTGTATTGTACATAAGGGATGTATGAAGGGCAACAAAAGAGAAATCTAAGGGGGGGGGGGGTGGAATCACTGTGGGCATAGCTAGTGGTGGTGGGAAAAAGATCATTAGGTTGGGGATTGCCTATAGCCCTCAAATCAGACTGAGGCAGGGCACATGTTCTGGGATGGGAAATTAGGAAAGCTGTCAAAATGGGATACATGGTCTTGATGGGAGATCTTAACCTGCCATGGATATGTCCCAGTCCACATTTTGCAGGTTAAGGTCTAGTAGAGATGGGGCTATGCTAGCCCTGGTACACTCGAACCAGGATTTTATTGGGATAGTACACAGTGAGGCACCCCTGGAAATGAGTGACCACAGCACCATTTGGTTTAACCATAACCCTTGGGGCCTGGCATCCAAACAACAGGAGGGCAGAGTTTTGAAGGCTGAAAGGGTGACTGTAAGTTAAGCTCAAGGGGCTTGGGTAAATAGAAGGGACAGAAGCTAAATGGCAGGCCATTAAAAGGGCAGTGTTGAAGGTCTCCAAATGTTGCATGAAATCAGTGAAGAAAGGTTAGAGGCAAAGGAAATCTATCTAGATCTCCAAAGAATGAGGAAGGTTGTAACAGTAAAGAGCACAATCTTTAGAAATTACAAATTCAGAAATTAAAAAATGGGAACAGACAGTGGAGAGAAGAGAGGTTTACTGGGGAAAGTTGAGAGCAGTGGAAGCAGTGTTGAAAAGGCCAAGCGAGGCACACCTCAGGATAGTGGTGGGCGTAAAGGCAAATGATAAGGCCCTCTTTAGGTATATTATGAAGAAGAGGAAGGCTAAAGTGGGCATAGAAAGGCAATGGAAGGAAGGAGTATGGGTGGTTGAGGTCCAGGGAATGGTGAACTTACTAGGTGTAAATAAATACTTTAGCTTAGTATTCATAATGGAGCAAGGGGGTTCTATTCCTGAGTGTTCAACAAAGCTGAGGAAGAGGTACAGATAGAAGCTTAGAGATTAGACAAATTATAAGTGACAGGGTTCTTAAGGGTTTGAGGGAGTATAAGGAAGATTAGGAATCACAGCTATATGGGCTCCACCCCAGGGGACTGAGGGAAGTCAGAAGGGCACTGGCAGATCTGTTCAACCACTTTCTGGTGGCAAGGGTAGCCCCACAGGAGTGAAAGGTAGTGGACGTGGTCCTTCTCCAAAAGGAAGCAAACAAAGAGGAACTGGGGACTACAGATCAATTAGTCTGACCTCTATTATGGGGACGTTTCTTGAGTCTATTATCAAGGAACACATATTGCAATTTACTGAGGCAAATGACCTACAGCAAGAAAGGCAGCATGGCTTTGTTAAAGGGAGGTTGTGCCAGAAGAACCTCACTGATTTCTGTAACTCAGTGTTATAGGCAGTGGACAGAAGCAAGTATGTGGACATCTTTTACCTGGACTTCAGAAAGCCTGTGACTTGGTGCTGCAAGTGAGTCTTGCAAAGAAGCTGGGTACCTGGGAATGAGGGAGTGCTTATCCAATTGGATAAGAAACTGGCTGGGAGAGGACCCAGAGGGTGGAGGTGAATATAACTCACTTGGCAGGCAGGAAGTGGTTGAGTGGGGAACCACAGGGACTGGTCCTTGAACTGGTGCTCTTCAATATATTCATCTGTGATACAGTATAAGGCATGCAGTGGAAGAATAACTCATGCATAGATGTCACAAAGATGAAACAGGATGGATACATAGGAGGGGGGCTAGGGACATACTGTAAGAAAGGAGTTAGTGAGGCTGGACAAATTATCCAGGTCTGGCAACACAAATCCAATGTAAAAAAAAAATAAAAAATGGTCATGCATATTGGTAAAAAGAACCCCAAAATGGAATATTGGATAGGAGGTGTCAGAGTGGGCTAAACTATGGCACAAATATACCTTGGAGTAATGACTGGTGACAATCTCAAGGCATCGGCACAGTGCAATAAGGGATACAGTATGCTAAAGACAACCAAATGACTGGCTGCATTGGCAGGGGCTTCACCAGTAAGAGACAGAAGGTGTTCTAACATAGAAACATAGAAACATAGACTTTGACGGCAGATAAGGACCGCTTGGCCCATCTAGTCTGCCCATTTCCCTACCTACAGGACAGGCCACAGATCCTAGTTAACCAACAGCCTATTTCTTCCTACCCCCCAAAGAATTGCCTTATGTCTGTCCCATGCATTCTTGAATTCTCCCACAGTTTTAGACCCCACAACCTCCTCAGGAAGGCTGTTCCATGCATCCACTACCCTCTCTGTGAAATAATACTTCCTCACATTGCTCCTGAACCGCCCTCCTCTATCTTTAAATTGTGTCCCCTTGTTCTTGCAAGTCTCTTTTTCTGAAAGATGCTACCCTCTTGGACTTTGTTGATTCCACTGAGGTACTTAAAAGTTTCTATCATGTCCCCCCTTCCCTTCTTTCCTCAAGGGTATACATATTAAGCTCCTTTAGTCTCTCCTCATACGGCTTCTCTTGCAGACCCTGCACCATTTTAGTTGCCCTCCTCTGGACTACCTCTATCCTGTCTATGTCCTTGCAGAGATGGGGTCTCCAGAACTGGACACAGTACTCCAGATGGGGTCTCACCAACTGTCTGTACAGAGGGATAACAACTTCCTGTTTTCTGTTGCTGATGCCTCTCCCTATACATCCCAGTATACCCCCAGCCCTCCCTACTGCCTTCTCACGTTGCTTGCTAACCTTAAGCTCATCTGATATGATTACCCCCAGGTCCCTTTCCTATTTTGTTGTTGTTACTACCTCCCTACCCATTGTGTATTTTTCCCTTGGGTTCTTGTTTCCCAGGAAACCCTCTACAAATCCCTGATAGGGGAGCACTTGAAGAACTTTATGCAGTTTACAGCTCTCATCTTAAGAAATACTGACATTGCCTAGAATTCAAGCAGTGGAGGGCTACCAAAATGGTACATGGCATGCAAAGATGGTCCAATGAGAAAAGACTGAACAGGCTGAACAGGTACTAGCTTGAGAGCAAAAGTGAAAGTGTAGCTGACAGAAACTTTTAAGTACTTAAAGGGGATCAAAATGGTGGGCTATCAGCAACTATTTAAACACAGAGAAAGGGCCTGAAACAGGGAGGCATGGATATAAATTGACCAAAAATGGGCTCAAGGAGATGTTAGGAAATATTTCTTCATCAAGAGAGTGGTGGACAAGAGAAAGAGCTTGCCAAGGTTGGTAGATGAGGCAGAGATGGTAAAAGGATTCAAGGTAGGGTGGGACAGGTGTAAGGGCTGACAGCATTGGGGATAATGAGTTAAGAGGTGTTAAACTTGCAAAAGAGACTGAGCTGCATATAGGGAGCTCCAGCTAGGCCCATCAAGTCATAGGCTGATGCTGCAGTAGGCCCTGGCCTATACTAACACTTGATTGTCTGAGAAGTGGCCAATCAGCTATTGCTATAGTAGGACACCATCATTCATTCATTGTATTGCAGGATACTGAAGACTGAGCACAATCACTCCACCATGTGATGGTTTTCTTTTAATATAGGTATCAAGACTAGTATCCTTATATTTTGGGTGCTTGAGTGGGAGGAAGGAGGCTGTGTGACAGGTGGGTGGGTGGGTAGGGTGATGGTTCATCGATGAATTTAAGTATTGACAGGGTAGGGAAGGTGGGTGGTAATTACAATTATGGGACTTGGCACAGGTGGTGGTAAGGGATAATTAATCCAGCCTGCTATATTAAGTAAGAACTTCAATGGAACTTGAGAGAGAGGAGGAAGGAAGTGCTAGAGAGTGACAATATAAGGGGCATCATTTTGAATGGTCTGGGCATTGGGAAGAGGCTGGACTCATTTGCACAGTGGGTAAGTGGACTTTGTGTAAAACAAAGGGTTTTTTAAAAAAAGAAAAAAAAACAATGTGTAGTTTTCACCAGTGCAAATCATCTAATCACTTGATCAGCTGTTTTTACCATACAGAGTCACAACCACATGAGCATTTTCATTTAACAGTAGGTGGCCAGACGTGGAGGAGGATGGGCTTGTGTCAGTCACATCTTCTCATCCAGACAGTCATTTCAAATAAGAAGGATTGGGTGGTGTGGGGGAGGAAGGTGGTTGGAGGGACCTGCCAGGGTGGGGGGGGACATTATATAACTTTTAGCACAAAAATCTTTCAGTGAAACATTTCTATGCTGCAGTGGTGAGAACAGAGAATAACATATGCTTCTACTTTAGGCAGTCTTTTCTGTTGAAAAGCTTCTAACAAAAGACTAAGGTAAATAATTTCTGTTTTTAATATCTGTCCTATAACATTCATCAGCACCTCCCTCCATATATTTTCCCAACTTACTAAACACCCAAAGTATGTGTGGTACCAGTTCAAGGACCGAACCCTGAGGCGCATCACACCTTTTTTCAATACAAATATTGAAAACAGAAAATGGAGTGATTTGAATTGACTGAACAATGACTCAGTCATCAATGTTCATACTCTGAGTCTAGAGATTTTCATGTAAAAAAATGTTTCCCTAATCTGTGTTACAGTTGCACTGTTGATGCATTACAGATATGTCTTGTCATGTGAATTGTGCAATTTTTCTGAAATGGAAATAAAGTCAGAAATGCTGAAACTGCAAAGATGTGCTGATGTGAAAAAAGAAGTACAAGCATTGTGTTCTAGTGGTTATAGCACTGAACTATGAAGCATGAAGTTACAGCCTCCCACCCCACCCAACTAGTTACCACTGACTCATAATGCAAGTAATCTACCCTATATGAGTGTCAGTGCTCTTAGCTCTAAAGTTAGTATGTGCAAAATTCTAATGAAAATAAGATGACATAGCAGGGCAACACTAGGCAAAAGAGTAATGTCAAGCAATTTCATAGAGGCATGGAAAATAAAACAGTTACCATAAAAACAGTAATATCAAACAAGTTCATAGGAGCATGGAAAAAAATATAGTTACCACAAATTAGATTCTGCTCTGTTTTGAGGCTTGGGTTATCTGTACCCAGAACTCTATGAAAGCACAGCAGTTACCCAGAATTACACATATTTTCAGTTCTGAATAAGTTTTGCAATAGACTTTAGGCAATAATGTGAGGCTTCATTATAACTAGCCCACAACCTGACTGTCCCTCTTCTCCTCCCTTGCCCCTCCCACCTCCCTTTCGTTCTGACTCCAACCACATACCTTGAAGTTTGCAAGCTACTTAACTCCCTTCCGGCACGTGGGGGTCAAGGGCCTGAGGGCATCCATCCTTGCATACTTAAGCAGTATGCACCTTGGCTGACCAGACCTATCACCTGGCTTTTTAACCTCTCTATTCGTACATCTACTGTCCCGTCCACCTGGAGAACTGCCAGAACCATCCCTATACACAAAAGGGCGATGTCAAACTCATGTCCAACTACCGCCTCTATATCTCTTCTGCCCACTCAGTAAGCTGCTTGGAAAAATAGTCCACTGCCAGCTTGCTGCTTACCTTGACATGTTTAATCTTCAAACCCCGTGGTCAACATGGTTTCCACCTGGTCACAGTACCAGCTCTGCACCACACAACTTACAAATGACATCAGAAATAATATGGACCGTGGCCTGCTCACTGGGGCGTCTTTATCAAACCTGTCTAAAGCCTTCGACATGGTACACCATCCTCTCATGAAGAAGCTCCAATCCATTGGAGCATCTGACCAAGCCCTCCTGGTTCCATAGCTATCTTGACAATCGGACTCAGGCGGTAGCATTTCACAAGGCCCTTTCTTCCCCTAAACATCTCCGTGGAGTTCCCCAGGATCCACTCTTGGACCTCCTCTTCTCCCTCTTCTAAATGATATTCCCACCATGTCCCAGCATAGTTGCACTCTGTATACGCAGATGACCTTGTTCTCTACTCTGGGTCAAAATCGGTTGCTGTCATCAACTCCACTGTCACTAATGACTTCCAATTCCTGCAGACCTGGCTCTCTAGCAACCACCAAGTCCTGAACCTAGAAAAAACCTGTGCTATGCTATTCAGATCCTCTAAAAAACTGTCTGCCCCTGCGAACAGGCTCCAGGTTCAATGCCTTGATGGCTCCATCATCTCAAACACTGAGTCCTTCAAGTACCTTGGGGTCACTTTGGATCCCACACTTGACCTGTCTCAACATGTCAATATGGTGTGCCATGCTCAATGCTAAAATTGGCGGACTTATCCACGTCAGCGCCACTCACTCACTCTTCCGCTAGACTTTCTGTTGCGAGAGGTATTCTCTTACCCCAGCTTCATATGCTCTGCCCCTCCTCTTTGTTGCAAACTCTGCTACACTCCACAAATAGGACACTGTCTACAACAACATCTGTAGATTCACTTTAACTGCCCTAATGCCTTACCCATCATTGTCTCTTTACTTAGCTGAAATTGGCTGTCACTTAAGGATATTCGAGCCTACTCCCTGGGCTGCTTTATTGACTCCTGTCTAGACCTCTTGGCCCTGTCTATCTTGCCAACCTCCTGACCGCTGCCTCACACACCCGTACCCTCAGGTCTTCCTCTGTTCCCACATTCTCCACTAGACCTTACATGACAAAAATGGGTGAACAGGCATTTGCCCATTTTGCTCCCAAATTCTGGAACTCACTCCCCCTTATGGTGAAAACTTCAGCCTCCCATCGAGAATTCAAAAACTCGCTGTTCACCCACCTCCTAGCCTCTGGCCAATGCAAATGCTCTTAATTTGCTTTGTCCCACTGCAGGCTGTTGGGTCTGACCCTGAGTACTACACTAATGTTCTCCCATGCAATACGCTTGCCTAGGTGGCTATGAACCTTGATGTCTTTACTGTCCTCAGCTGTCTTATGGTTACCTTAATTGTTTTATTTTACATCCTTATTATGATCTATGCCTAAAATGTACCCTTATGTAACTATTACTGTGCTACCCAATGTATATCTTGTTTTGCTCCTGTACACCTATATTAGGTCTGTGCATTTCTGCATATTGTAACCAATGTCCTGTGCTCTCCCGGGTTGTGCCTGAAAATAGGCAGGTCTGTTGCCTAGCGCACTTACCCTGTTACCAAATGCTAATAAATAAATAAATAATAAACATTGTCATTTCTTTTCTATTGAACACACTCTGTTCAGAGCCAATATGGCTGTAAAATGACATTTTACAGGGATTAGGAGCCATTTACAGAAAAATTCTTTCCATAGGATTGCATTGGTGACACAGGAAAATACAGCAATTGGGCTTCCACAGGAAACAATGCAATGTACAGGAAAACATAAAGAAATTGTCCTGGTGTTACAGGGAAAATGCCAAATCTTTAAAAAAGAATGTGTGGTACAGTTTCTTTTGCTGTGTACTTAGCTTGAAATTATCACAGTGCTATAGTCCAACACTCCCCCAACAACAGTGAGTACATATTGAGGTCCTTTAAAAACCATTTGTCCCAGATGGGACTTGAATCCTCAATCGCTGGCATTGGAGGTCCATGACTTATCCATTAGGCCACTGAGGCAGACCAGGTTCCTTAATAAATATGTAATTGAAAGCCAAATAGAGTATAAGAAAATGGAAGCATTAACAAAAGACCCAAAATATAGAAAAAATAAGACTACTTAAAAACAAATTCACAAATCAATACACATGGGGCATTAGAGAGCTATTATACTGAAAAAAATTCCTATTAGACAATCAGAATGCAGAGTTACTGTTCATTTTTTCTGTGATAACTAGACAGTAGACTGCATAATGGGACAGTGGCTCAGCATTCTGATTGACTAAGTACAGTAATGGGACAGTGGCTCAGCATTCTGATTGACTAAGTACAGTAATGGGACAGTGGCTCAGCATTCTGATTGACTAAGTACAGTAATGGGACAGTGGCTCAGCATTCTGATTGACTAAGTACAGTAATGGGACAGTGGCTCAGCATTCTGATTGACTAAGTACAGTAATGGGACAGTGGCTCCATAGTCTGACTAGATGCTGCATCTTTCCTAGTCAATTGGACAGCAAGCCTAGCCTGCTCTCACATTTCAGCACACAGCAGCCAATCAGTGATATCCAGGAAGACTAGAACATGTCTCTGAGATCCAGTTCCTGGTTTCCCACAGACGCGCTATAGTACCACAAATACAGATGTTGGCATTTTTTTAAACTGTGCTTTCCCTGTGCAACCCTTACCCCAGCCAAGAGCAGCATCTTGCAACCAGGACCCCCCTAACTTGTACACAGACAAGGCATCAAACCACAAGTTGGCATAACAATAAGCATCACCCCTGGCACTGGAGCAAATACCTGGCTCGTCATCTAAGAGGATGGGGGTTAGGGTGCAAAATAACATTTACAGTATATTTACACTGAGTTCTGGGAGACAGGTGCTAGGGCTATGCTAGGTCTAACTTCTGAGGGGGCCCACAAACAAGTTCACACTGAGAACACAGATGGAATATCCAGTACTAGAAATGGGATTGTATAGTATGGCTTTATTCTGACAACAGAAAAACGCTGGTCGCCCAGGTTGGTACTGTACTTTACAGACATTGGCAGTCACAAAAGTTTTTCTTTCTCCAGAACAAATATTTTTGGGTATTCCCACACTTTCTCTTCCACAGAACTTCAACCGTCCATCCCTCTTGCTCCGAGATCTACATGGACATTAATCTCACATACGTGTCTATTTCATGGGGGTTAGCACACACTTAAAAATACAAACATTTCATCTTTTCCTTCTATAAGTGTCTATTACGTGGAGGGTTCCACACACTTACAAATATATCCTCCTGACCTGATGGGCTTAGTTAACATCTGCAGGGTAATCTTGTGCCCCTCCAGTGATCAATTAGCCCTGACTGAAATTTCAGGTGAGGGACTGCCCACCCTAACGCCAGCCAGCCTCTGCCATCTCTTTGGGGTTACAGAAATGTGGATCCTTCAATCTCACCAGATTGATAAAGGCATCCACACATTTAATTTGCATTCAGCACATATTAATGGTGAGGCTGGGGCCCTGAGTGATGTATTCTAGTCTTGTATCTGGGCACACACACACCAGACAACTCTCAAAAGAACTGGTCTCTGTTTCTGTGCTTGTGGTTTTGTTTGTCCCTTGTTGCAGACATCAGACTGGTGAAGAAAAACACACTTCTCCCCATTGCTTTTCAATAACTTTATCTCTGACCTGTGCAGCTAGATAATCTTCTTCTTTCTCAGGGGATTGCCCCTTGGAAACACTGAATTTATCAGTCCCATTATCTCTGAAAGACTTTACCCACAGGGGTCCTGTATTCACCGATCACCACCACTGCTTGTAGAAAGGTTGCAGTCTCACTCTCTGGGTTGAGAACAAGATGACCAGAGGTCCTTTACTCAGCCTCAGGGCAGGCTGGCAGGCACCTGAACACTCTGAGCTCTGCTCTCTCTGACTCCTACTACAGAACTACACTGACTCCTGTCCCAACATTCTAAACTGTCCCCAGGCATCTGATTACAAAGTGGCTCAGGCTGCTGTGAGAGTTCTAAATTACATAATCCATTCTCTCCTCAGGCTAGCTGAGTAAACAATGATGTCATTTGTAGATGTAGAAGATGTAATCTTCTAACAAACTCCCTACCAGCTGCACACCATCTTCCTATGTCTATGGGATTCTAGTAACACCAGGTGACTGGGTGGATACACCTATTTTCAGTATAAAAGCCACAACACCATCATTAGTGGTGTGGCTTTCCATGGTAATAACCAGATCAGGGGGTTAATAATCAGCTCATCCATCAGATTAGATGTGTAATACCCCTGCTCTGGTTATCACCTGGTTTGACCAGACCACTATGGTGTTATTGCTGTAGTATCATCAAAAATATTAGACAGAAAATGTGAACTTTTAAAAGTTGTCAGTTCATACTACGAAATTATATTGTGGCATGTAAGAGCAGAGAAAGTCTAGAATGCCTATGAGGACTGCTGTCTCACTAATTCAGTGATAATGGTTGTTACTTTTTATTTTGGAGGTAGTTTTGTCTTTATACTTGCTGATTACAATGTTTTCTATCTGCTATAAATCACATGAATGGGAGAAGCTACAGCACATGAAGATGTCATTAACAGCGAAGATGCTTCACCTGATGCAACTTCTGAAAGCATTGCTGTTCTTAGGTTCCTTATAAGAATGTTCATATTTTTTAAAAAAGCTGCAGGTTCACATCAATATTACACAGCCATGTGGTAAGATAAGCAAATTGACCTCCATTAATGCAGCAAGGCTTGTAACTGGTTACACAGTTAATTAGTCAAAAAATATTTAGCCATCACTTCTAAATAACCAATACGTACTGACAACAGACAGTCTTCTAAGTTTCTCCATGTTGACAAGTAACGTGTTTTTGAGATCACATTCTATTTCCGATTGATCAATGCTGTGCATAAACACTCCCAAATAAAAAGAAAACTGACTTTATAAGTATTGTAATAATATGAATTAACAACCTCAATATTCATGTGACTGCTGACTTCAGTGTTGAATCAGCACAGAAATTACAATAATAAACTGTCCCCATCCTTCCTGACAGCATGTTTTAAGGTGTTTAAAAACATGCTGCTGATAGCATGATAGACTGAGTGCTGAAGGAGATGGAAACTGGCTGTTCTTTACCCACCCTCCCACACACACACATATACAAAAAATATAGGATAAAGTATGTGTCTGAGTGTGTAATGAGAATTTATAAACCCAAAGGGTTTGATGCTACATAAACCCCGAGACCGAAGCTCGAGGGGTTTATGTGAAGCATCTAACCCTGAAGGTGTATGTAAATTCGAGTTTACACACACCCAGACACATATTTTATTTTATATAATTATTGGGTTTCTCTTTTTCACCTCAGCAATTATATAAAATTAAAAAGGCTGCTGTGCCACTGCCGCCGCAGTCCGATTCTGGTCAGCTTTCTCTTATTTAAAACATTTATTTTTACGACAGTATTGTGAAGGAGGATCAATCCGGTAGCGATGTGGTACAATTAATTTGAATTTTATTTTACTTACTGCCGAGTGTCCGTGGCAGTTTCTCTTCAGGTTCGGTTTGCGGTTCTGGAAGTAAAAAGTGAGTGAAGAGTTTGAGCAGGCGCATGCGCAGAGATGGGGAAACCGTGCGCGTGTGTGCCGTTATAAATGCTCTTTTATAACAGCAAATTATGCCACGGTTTCCTTATGGAAAAAAGAGGAAGCCATTAATTATAACCCATTAACTGCACATGTTCAAATCACTCTCAGCTCCCGTACTTCGGGCTAGCAACATAACTTTGTCAGCATACCAGACCCATTGAGATTGCACACTGAAGTACAAAGCTGAAAATAACATGCAGGCATGCAGTACTAGATAAGATAAACTTTAATTTTTTTCTTACAGCAAAGCATTAGCAGCCTAAATCCAGTGTTGAAAACTAGCCTGGTTGGGGGGGGGTAGGTTATGTTCATGAAGTAATTTACTGCTTATTCCTGTTAACTGGGGATGGGGTGAGATGTAACTAACAGTGTCAGTTTCAATCTCTGTTGGACTTGGCAACTGTAACTACTGATAAATAACAGGCTCAGAATGATTTTTTTAAGAAACGGGTGATAAAATGAAAAAAAGTTATCCCTCTGGGAATTTCAATAAGCAAAAACAAAATACATATACTTTTGGTTGGTTAGGGTACATAGGTAAAACAGAAGGTTAACCAGTTTCGGCATTCACAGATATAACAAGTGAAGAGAAAAAGCAGTTGTCCAGAAAAGAAGACAAGGGATCCTTCCCAGCTATACAAAACAGTATTTTACACATACATATGGTGAACTAAAGTCGATTCAATATAACTAATGATTTGTTTGCAAAAGCCCTGAGAGGTCACTTTAGTCCAAGGGATGGCGAGGGTTGAGGGATATAAAGGGGTCCCCAGGAGTGGATCACAGGCTGCAGATAAATGCCGAGAATGTGATGCTAATGTCTGACCACCAATCATCCCTGAGTCATCCAGAGAGGGGGCTACATAACTGGTAGCCCTCCCCCCAAGGGTACAGTCCTGGTCCGACAGCTTCTTGAGTTTATAAAAATATATGCATCTCAGGAAATAGTCCTCTTTCCCATCAGTGCACAGTTTGATAATAATGGTCTGTACAAAGTAAGGTAAGTGGTGTGAGAAAAAATAGATAGATAGATAGATAGATAGATAGATAGATAGATAGATAGATAGACAGATAGATAGATATTATTCTTTGCAAGCAACTTCATTAATGCATCAGTTATGGTTTATATTAAAGTGACAAGAGTATGGAAATAAGATGTTAGGGTTCCCAACCCTGACACCCCACACCACCCTCCCCTCACAACTAACCATACCTCCCCACCTCCACACTACAGACAGCAACAGGTGTCGGGGTGTGCCTTGGGCCATTGGCCCTATCGCTCACCCCATTCCATATGTAAGGAAGCTGAGATGTTACAGCATAGGAGAATGGGGTGAGCGTAAGGGTCAAGGACCCCAAGGCACACCCAACGCCTGTTGCTGTGTGTAGGGTGGAAGTGGGGTGGTATGGTTAGTTGTTGGGGAGGGTGATGTGGGATGCCATGGTTTGGTAACCCTAACACCTAATTTCCATACTTTTGTCACTTTAATATAAACCCTAACTGATGCATTAACTAGGTTTTTTGCAATGAATTTCCTTACTATTTGAGAAAGTGTAATCTTACTCTTATGTGGTTGTGGGAGCACAGGACAATTGTTCCAGATTTTCATGTGGGAACACAGGGCACTCTGGGCCCTGAGGTGCTATCTAACCATAAATTTAGAGACACTGTAATTAACCCTCATCTCCCTGTGGGAGCACTGGGCCCTGCACTCTCATCACTCCATAATGGTATCCATTTGTGGGAGCATAGGGCCCTGTGCTTTCATCGACCCATAAGTGTAAAGATATTGTAAGTAACCCTCATCTCCCTGCACTCCCATTACTGCATAATGGCATTCATATGTGGGAGCACAGGGCCCACTGGGCCCTGCACTCCCACCTATCCATAAGTGTAGAGATATTGTAATTAACCCTCCTCTACTTTGGGAGTGCAAGGCACTCCCAGCCCTGCACTCTTATTACTGCATAATGGAGGGCTCTGCACTCCATTACTGCATAATGGTATCCCTTATACTGACCGCACAATGAAACTTTCAAACAAAGACCATTATGCTGTAATGCACTTTAAGGCAACATTTCACATTTTCTCCATTTCACACCTCCCCCCCAAGAACAAACTCTGACTCATAGTTTGTATCTAAAAGTGGGGGGTGGGGGTGGGGGGGCAAAGCCCCCCTCAGAAAAACACTCAATGTCGAAAGGCACCTTTTGAAATTAAGTGTGTCACTGTGCCACACTTTGACAACAGTTGTCGAAGTGGCATGGTACATCCATGGTATCCATATCTGGGAGCCCATAAGTGTAGAGACAGAGTGCAGGGCTACAGGCATTCCAAGTAACCATTGTGCTGTAAATAGCACAGTATCACAGTAGACATAGGGACATTGGAAAAAATTCCACCGCAGTTGTAGTCAAGGCCTGGCAATATGCATACTTGCAAGCTACGTTCATCAAAAAAATCTGTATCTCGAAGTGTTTTTGAGATATAGCCACCGAAAGATACTGCAACCACTACAATGTTATCCTATGGATAATTTCTAAACTGCAGAATGTTTTAACTATGAAATTGATGTAAACGTTATCATCAAACCAGCAAAAGCACATCTGTGGGGCAAGCCCTTTCTAACAGCAAATTTCAGCCCAAAAATCCTAACCGTTTATTTGCAGTGAGATGACAAAGAAACAGAGATGTTTTTGAAAGTAGTGTCGCAAATTGCAACACTACTTTTTCAAATTGTTGCAAATTGTGGCAATACCCAGGTGTTTTATGAAATAGTGTCACAATTTGCTGCACTTTCACAAAAGTAGTGTTGCAATTTGTAACACTTTCGCAAAAGTAGTGCCGCAATTTGTGGCATTAAAAATAAGCCAATTAAAATAAACATATTTCTCCACTCTGCAGAAAAAAAGCAACCCCAGAATCGTGTTCCTCATGCCCTGATTAGGTAAGCACAAGTGTTGGTGTTTACCAAGGGGCAATATTTTTTGAATCATAGCATTTTTTCCGTGTCGTTAACTGGAAACAAGATGGCGGATTTGTGACACTACTTGCCCTTTTACGAAAGCAAAAGGTGCTTTTGTTGCATAAAAAGTTGTGTTGAAGCTGCCACCTAACTTTTCCAATAGGAAATAATGGGAAACTTTGATTTTTAATAACTTTTGAACGGATTAATTTTTTTTCACCAAACCTTCAAAAGGCACTCCTGCCACCCAGACCCCATATATTCATTGCAAAAAAGCTATGTTAATGCATCAGTTAGGGTTCATATTACAGTGAAAAAAGTATGGAAATGTGGTGTTAGGGTTCCCAACCCTAACACCCCATCCCACCCGTCCAACCAACTCTATCACGCTGCCACCCCACTACACCTCACATTCCACATACCAACAGGCATTGGGGTGTGTCTTGGGATTGTTGACCCTAATGCTCACCCCATTCCATGTGTAAGGAAGCTGAGATTGTACAGCATAGGAGAATACAGTAAGCGTTAGGGCTGATGACCCCAAGACACACTCTGATGCCTGTTGGTGTGTGAAGAGTGGGGATGGGGTTGATTGGGAGGTTGGGGTAAGGTGTTAGGGTTCGGACCTTTTGTCACTGTAATATGAACCCTAACTGATGCATTAATGGAATTTTTCTCAATGAATTTCTTTACATTTCGTGAAAGTATCACCATAGCCATAGTTGTTTATGGGAGCGCAGGGCCCAGTGTAGACACATTGTAATTAACCTTCATCTCTCTGAGAGCCCTGTGCTCCCATGCACAATGATTTATCTTATTTTAATGTGGATGAATGAGCAAATTGTCACCATAGCCATCTGATTACCCCAGGACATGTACCTTGTACAGAAAATTTTCAAAGTCCCGACAAACATTATTCTGTGCAACTGTGATGCCTTTCCATTCCACAGGTGTGAAAACACATTTTGGGTAGGATTTGAAAAATTACAGCTGAGACATACATGTGATGGGGTAATAAGAAAGCTGTGTTGTAAAATATTGAAAATTACTGTAGTTAGGAGTGGGCATACCGAAATTGTGACAAATGGACATAACTTTGTCATTTTTTAATATTTTGACCCCACATTTTCAACATAGTCTCCTTATCACACCACCTCATAAATCCCTAAGGTGATGATTTTTAAATCCATTGCAAAATGCCATTCCATGTCATAGGTGCAAAAAACAGGTTTCATGCAGGATGTGAAAACTGACAGCTATGCTGTTCATGAGGTGGCATGAAAAAATGACAATGTTAAAAATATGGAGTGAAAATATTAACAATTGCCAAAGTTATACATATGCATATAAACCTTTCAATGAACATGAATAATTCTGGCATTTTTAGGTATTTTTGCACTAAATTTTCAACATGGCATTTTTGGGACACCTCCTCATGAACACTGCCACTGTCATTTCGTTACTCAGTCCGGAAAGGTGATTTCTCGCAGCAACCATACCATTCCATGCCACAGGTGTGAAAACATGTTTCAGGCAGATGTGAAAAATGACAGCTGTATTCTTCATGAGGTGGTGTGAAAAAAATGGCTACGTTGAAAATTTGGAGTGAAAATATTTAAAATTCCCAAAGTTATGCACGTGTGTAGAAAACTTTTGATGACCACGCATAACTAGGGCATTGTTTGGTATTTTTGCACCAAATTTTCACCATGGGCTTTTTGTGGGACCCCACCTCATAAACACTGACACTGTCATTTTATTACTCAGTCCTGAAAGGTGATTTCATGCAGTGACCTCAGAATCACCTTACAGGTCTGATTAATGAAGTGACAGTGACAGTGACATGAGGTGGGGGTCCCAAAATTCCCATGATGAAAGTCTGGTGCAAAAATACCAAAAAATAGCTGAAATATCAACATGAGTTCAATTCGCCACTGACAGCCATGATACAGCACTTACCTTGATTCTTCAGTTCTAGGTTCGGCTTTAAAAATTGCAGACGTGTCCTGGTCCACAGAAGATAGCAGCTGATGGTCTCTGGTGGTAAGTATAGGGCAAGGGTGTGTGTGGGGTAGTGGGTTCTCAGTGGGAGGGTCAGGATGGGTGAGGGGGACAGGGAGATGATGAGGGACTGTTTTCTTTTTTTCAGGGTTTAAAAAAAGACGTTGGGGGACTGATTTCTTTTTTCACAGGTATGATTTAAGGAATATTTTGGGAAACTAGGGGTGAGCTCCACAGTGTCCCACTGTACTGGCTGGGGGATAAGACATAACTGGGGATACTGGGAGTGGGTTCCCCAGTGTCCCACACTGGTGAGGGGGGGTTCTAGTACTGCCACAGGATTGGGCACCCTGATGTCAGCAAAAACGTTCATTTTAGGAGTACTGTGGGGGTAGTATAATACTGGAGACACTGGGAGTGGGCTCCCCAGTTTCTCACACTGGTGGGGGAGTACCTAAATGGGGGCAGAGGAGTATGATTAGTCAGTCATTTTAGCTAAAAAATGGTCAGAAAAGATTTTTTTTTAGAGGACTAATTTTTTTTTTAATTAAAGTAGTGCTGCAAACTACGGCAGTTTTCGCTAAACAGTGGTGCAATTTGTGACAGTTTTTGCACAACAGTGCTATTAGTTGCAAGAAAACTGCTACAGTTTGCCATAAGTTTGAAAAAATAGTGCCGCAAATTTGTGACACTACCAATGGCCAAGTAAACAAAACATATTTCTGGACATTATTTTCAAAAACTCAGGCCAGAATCGTGTTCCTTGGGCCCTGATTAGGTAAATGCAGCTGTTGGTGTTAACCAAGCTGCAGTATTTTTTGAATTACAGCATTTTTCACCCATCACTAGCTGAAAACAAGATGCACTACTGATACCATTTGGGGCAGCAAAAAGTGCTTTCATGGCAGCAACACCTCCTTTTGCACGTAACATCAGATTTTTTCCATAGGCTATAATGGGAAAATTTAAACTTTAATAACTTTTGAACAGATTAATATTTTTTCACCAAACCTTCAAAAGGCACATCTGTGATCCAGACCCCATATATCCTAACAATTTCAGACCAGACTACCAAGCTGTTTCAGACATATGCAACAGCAAAAAATGTGCACCTAAATGGTAATTTTCAAATTTTTTGACAATACACATCTCCGCAACCGCACATCCAACAAGTACAATACTTGCCACATCAAGAGAACTGTGGCACCTGACAGCACATAAAAAATGTTATGCACATCAGTCATGCAGTTGCAACGTTATTAAAGTGCAAAATTCTGGGTTTGGCATAGAAGTGACTGTTGAACCCTAACTATACTGTATGTACATATACTGTATATATAATACATATATATATATATATATATATATATTGAGAAAAACTCCATTAAATGCATCAGTTAGGGTTGTTCCACAATGACAAAAGTGAGGAAATTTGATGTTAGGGTTTGAAATCCCTTTGCAACCCTCAGCCACCCCAACTGGAATCGGAGATGCGCGTTGGGGTCGTCGGCCTAACTGTCACCCCATCACAGTGGAAGAAGCTGAGGAATAGGAGAATGGGGTGACAGTTAGGACCGATGGCTCCCAACGCGCAGCCCGATTCCAGTTGGTGGGTGGGCTGAGGGTGCAAAGGGGTTCTACCTAACATCAAATTTCCTCACTTTTGTCACTGTGGAACAACCCTAACTGATGCATTTAAAGGAGTTTTTTGCCTCTAATTTCTCTTCCTTCTGAGAATGATAGCGAGAAATAGTGAATGTAATGTGGCGGCGGGAGTGCGGGGATGTCTTGTCACATGGTAACATTGTGCCCGCAAATGCAAATTGTAATGAGCATGGTGATGCAAAGTGAAACAGAAGGAGAAACAGTATTGTAGACAGAATTGTTAAAAACAATGCACATGCAACTGCAAATGAAAACGCAAAGGGTAACGCACATGGTGGCGTAAACGTGAACGGTAAGTGAAGCGGGTATGGAACTGCGAGCGGAAACGGTAGTGGTAACAGTAATGTAAGTGCACAGGCTGGTTTTCCCCAAAAGCTGTATAGAGAAAGACAGTGAGTACAAAGAATGTACACAAAATAATGACTCTCGGAACAGAAAAATGAGGACTTGGAATAATAAATTGCTTATATCTCAGGAACTGTACGACATAGAAAAAAAATGTAAAAGTCATATGAATTATCACTATCCTGGCTAGTTTTATATGGGGGCTAAGTATTTCTTGACGAAAAGTCCGTATCTGGCACCGTTTTCGAGATACGTGCCCTGAAAGGCGTGGTGAACACCGTAATGTTATCCTATGGGAAAAAAACAGAAGTTCGGAGTGCCATAACTTTGCCTCCCTGTAATATTTTTTCAACAAACCACTGAAAGACACATCTGTGGGATGTTGGCTGTGATCCCTACAAATTTCAGCCCAAAAGACCAAACCATTATTTTGCAGCAGGGCGTCAAACGATTGCTGCAAATGCGTTGTACGCCGTAATGATATCCTATGGGAAAAAATGTCAACTTTGGAGTATCATAACTTTGCCACCATGTAATATTTTTTCAACAAAACACTGAAAGGCACATCTGTGAGGTGTTGGCTGTGTTCCCTCCAAATTTCAGCCCAAAACTCCAAAACTTTCTTTTGCAGTGGGGTGCCAAATAATTGCTGTCATTTTCCCACAGCCTAGAAAAGTACTGTCGCAATTTGCGAAAGCTTTCACAAAAATTTGCAATACTTTCGAGAGTGCGACACTACTTTGCGAAAGTACTTTTTCCAGAAATCTGAAAAGCATATTTCTGGGGTGTTTTACCCCAAAATAAAGACATGGCTAGCATCCTCAGGGTCCGACTAGGTGAATACAAAAAGAATTAGGTTGCTACAGGGTCCCAAATTTAAATGCCAAGCATTTTTCTGATCAACTGAAAACAAAATGGCAGATTTGTGACAGTAAAAGGCCATTTGCGAAAGTAAAAACTGCATTTGTGACACTGTCGGACTTTTTGTTAACGTTTCCCATTGATTTATAATGGGAACTTGTTTTTTTAATAACTTTTGAACCGTTTAATATTTTTTCATGAAATCATCGAAAGGCACATTGGGGACCCTGGACACATGTTCCCTGAAGATTTTGGACTGGTCACGCAAACCGTGCGACCTCTAGGCATGACCGTAGAATTCCAAAAAAAGCATAACTGCACATGCAGATCATGCTTAATAACTCTGCAGCTGTATATCTAACCGGTACCAAACTTGGCAGATCCCAATGTGTATGGGTCTTGAATCTGTATTCCAAATTTAAGGCAGATCTGTTGAACAGTTGCAGAGTTATTAAGGTGCACAATTTTGGGTTTAACATGTGAATGGCTCCTCAACCCTAACTATGGTAGCACGGAGAGGCAAAAAAACTCCATTTAATGCATTAGTTAGGGTTGTTCCACAGTGACAAAAGTGAGGAAATTTGATGTTAGGGTTGAAACCCCTTTGCACCCTCCAGCCCACACAACTGGAATTGGGGTGCTACATTGGTCTGGCTGGACCTAACTTGCCACCCCATCACATGTGGAAAGAAGCTGAGGAATAGGAGAATGGGGTGACAGTTAGGACCGATGATTCCCAATGCCGCAGCCCATTCCAGTTGGGTGGGTGGGTGGAGGTGCAAAGGGGTTTCTACCTAACATCAAATTTTCTCACTTTTGTCACTGTAGAACAACCCTAACTAATGCATTAAACAGAGTTTTCTCTCTAATTTCTTCTTTTGAGAATAATAATGAGAACTAGTGAATGTAATGTGGCGGCTGGAGCACAGTTCCCGCCACGTAAAGCAGCAGTGGAAGCGCAGGGCCCACAGGGCCCGTGTTCCCGCCATGTGATGTCTTGTCACATAGTAGCATTGTGCCCGCAAACACAAATTGTAATGCGCATGGTGAAGCAAAGTGAAACAGAAAGAGAAACAGTACTGTAGACAGAAATGTTAAAAACAACAGAAACACAACCACAAATGAAAACGCAAAGGGTAACACACATGGTGGTGTAAACTTGAACGGTAAGTGAAATGGGTACGGAACCGCAAGCAGAAATGGTAATGGTAACAGTAATGTAAGCACACAGGCTGGTTTTCCCCAAAAGCTGTATAGTGAAAGACAGTGAGTAGAAAGAATATATGCAAAATTATAAGTCTTGGAACAGAAAAATGAGGACTTGGAATAGTAAATTGCTTATATCTCAGTCAGCGTACGACATATAAAAAAAATTTAAAAGTCATATGTATTATCACTTTCCTGGCTAGTATTGTACTTAGCCCCCATCAGGGGCTAAACATTTTTTGACCAAACGTCCGTATCTCGCACCGTTTTCCAGATACGGGCCCTGAAAGGCGCGGTGAACGCCGTAATGTTATCCTATGAGAAAAAAACAGAAGTTTGGACTGCCATACCTTTGCCTCCCTGTAATATTTTTTCACCAAACCACTGGAAGGCACATCTGTGGGATGTTGGCTGTGTTCCCTGCAAATTTCAGCCTAATAGACGAAACCATTATTTTGCAGCACGGCGCCAAACGATTGCTGCAATGCATCATACACCGTAATGTTATCCTATGGGAAAACGTGTCAATTCTGGAGTACCGTAACTTTGCTGCTGTGTAATATTTTTTCAGCAAAACACTAAAAGGTACATCTGTGAGATGTTGGCTGCATTCCCTCCAGATTTCAGCCCAAAACTCCAAACCGTTCTTTTGCAGCAGGCTGCCAAGTAATTACTGTTATTTTGGGCATAGTGTCGCAAAGTAGTGTCGTGATTTGCGAAAGCTTTCGCAAATATTTGTGACACTTTCGTGAGTGCGACACTACTTTGCAAAAGCACTTTTTCCAGAAATCTGAAAAACATATTTCTGGGATGTTTTGCCCCAAAATAAAGACATGGCTAGCATCCTCAGGGCCCGACTAGGTGAATACAAAAAGAATTAGGTTGCTAGAGGGTCTCAAGTTTAAATTGCAAGCATTTTTTTGATCACTAACTGAAAACAAAATGGCAGATTTGCGACAGTAAAAGGGCCATTTGTGACAGCAAAAAGTGCATTTGAAAAAGTCTTGAACTTTTTGTTAACTTTTCCCATTGACTTATAATGGGGACTTGTTTCTGAATAACTTTTGAACCATTTAATATTTTTTCATGATATCTTCAACAGGCACATCGGGGACCCCAGCTGCACATTCCCTGAAGATTTTGGACTGGTCACACAAACCGTGTGACCTTTAGGTGTGACTGTAGAATTCCAAAAAAAGCGTAAATGCACACGCAGATCACGCTTAATAACTCTGCAGCTGTATATCCAACCAGTACAAAACTTGGCAGATCCCAAGGTGTATGGGACCTGATTCTGTATTCCAAATTTCAGGCAAATCTGTTAAACAGTTGCAAAGTTATTAAGGTGCAAAATTTAGGTTCAACATGTAAATGGCTCCTCACCTTTAACTATGGTAGCACTACCGTTGCTACCATAATATATATATATATATATATATATATATTAGAGGCAAAAACTCAGTTTCATGCATCAGTTAGGGTTGTTCCACAGTGACAAGCGAGGATTTGATGTTGGGTTGAAACCCCTTGCACCCCTCAGCCCACCCCAACTAGAATCAGGGTGCGCATTGGGGCCATCAACCCTAAGTGTCACCCCATCACATGTGGAAAGAAGCTGAGGAATAGGAGAATGGGGTGACAGTTAGGACCGATGACCCCAATGCACACCCCGATTCCAGTTGGGGGGGTGGGCTGGAGGGGTGCAAAGGGGGTTTCAACCCTAACATCGAATTTCCTCGCTTTTGTCGCTGTGGAACAACCCTAACTGATGCATTAAACAGAGTTTTTTGCCTCTAATTTCCCTTCTTTTTGAGAATGATAATGAGAAATAGTGAATGTAATGCCGCATGCAGCAGCGGGAGCACGAGGGTGATGTCTTGTCACATTGTAACATTGTGCCCACAAACGCAAATCATAATGCGCATGGTGATGCAAAGTGAAACAGAAAGAGGAACAGTACTGTAGACAGAAATGTTAAAAACAATGGAACCGCAACTGCAAATGAAAACGGAAAGGGTAACTTACGTGGTGGCGTAAACGTGAACGGTAAGTGAAACGGGTACTGAACTGCAAGCAGAAATGGTAATGGTAAGAGTAATGTAAGCGCACAGGCTGGTTTTCCCCAAAAGCTGTATAAAGAAAGACAGTGAGTAGAAAGAATGTATGCAAAATAATGACTCTCGGAACACAAAAATCAGTAATTGTAATAGTAAATTGCTTATATCTCAGTAACCGTACGACATAGAAAAAAAATTTAAAAGTCATATGTATTATCACTTTCCTGGCGAGTTTTACATGGGGGCTATAATTTTTGGACAAAAACGCTGTATCTCGCACCGTTTTCGAGATACGGGCCCTCAAAGGCGGGAGAACGCCGTAATGTTATCCTATGGAAAAAAAAACAGAAGTTCAGACTGCCATAACTTTTGAACAGTTTAATATTTTTTCATGAAATCTTCCAAAGCACATCAGGGACCCCGGCCCCACATTTCCTGAAGATTTTGGGCCGGTCGCGAAAACCGTGCGACCTGTAGGCGCGACCATAGAATTCCAGAAAAAGTGTAAATGCACGCGCAGATCATGCTTAATAACTCCACAGCTGTGAATCCAACTGGTACAAAACTTGGCAGATCCCAAGGTGTATGGGTCTTGATTGTGTATTCCAAATTTCAGGTAATTCTGTCAAACAGTTGCAAAGTTATTAAGGTGCAAAATTTAGGGTTTAACATGTAAATGGCTCCTCAACCTAACTCACGGTCTACCATAACTATCTATACATACACATAACATGTATATATATATATATATATATATATATATATATATATATATATATATATATATTTATGCAATGGGGTGAGGATAAAAGTGGCAAATAACAGCAGTATTTTTGTATGGTCAGACCTACAATGAGAATATCGCATTTATTCTCGCTGTAGGTCATTTATCCTCACTGTAGGTAATAACCAGGCAGAATCTGCACTTTAGCACAACTGCTCACAAAGGCTATAATTGGTGGGAGCTGGCAGCATGAGCAGCACAATCAGAATGCGCTTGTTCACTTGCATTCTAGCTCCCACTGGCAGTTTCATTTCTCTCCAGCAGCACACAGAACAGTTTCATTTTCTCTCATTCTTTCACTGTAACTCATTAAAAAAACAACTTTCAGCTTCACACAATGTTAATTACCATTTCTCCTAAAGGTCCAAAATGCCAGACAAAACACACTGAATTATTCTCATTGTATCCCCCACCTCACTTTCTTTCACCAAATATATATAAAAAAAAACTTTTAGCCTCATACAAAACAATCACTTCCTTCAAGCCTCAGCACACAAAAAAAGCAACCATCTCTCTCTTTTTTACTCTTACCACACTCCCCAGCATCACAACAGCACAATGTCCTGATGGAAAAGTTTGGTTTTATAGAACACAACACTCAGTCATCCGGAAACAAAAAGAAATAAATACATACCTATTTAAAAAAAAATGAAAATTACATCGATAAAAAACTTGGTCCATTGCACAAATGGAACATACAATGCCCCCATCGAAAATTTCTCTGATATTTTCCCCTCGAGTAGTTTGACTTTTGGCATCACTCGTGGGTTCGCCACTGTGATGTCAAAAGTCAACCTGCATTTGGGGAAAATATCAGGAGATATTTCTCGATGGGGGCTATTGTATAACCCTATATATATATATATATATATATATATGTGTGTGTGTGTGTGTGTATGTATGTATATACAGATATTATACTAGCCCGGTTGCATGGCTGCTTCTATGTTAAACTCAAATGTTTGCATTTTAATAACTTTGCAACTGTTTGTCTGATTTGCCTGATATTTTGCATGTGTTGTGTCCAACCATAGAGCTCTGTATCTGGAAAGTGTCGTTCCAGGTTGTGGAACCATAGAGCATCCAACAAGTGAAAATTACCCAATGTTTGCGCATTTTGCAGCTGGGCATAATGGACTGAAGAATGCATCTGAGTGAATTCAAATTTGCATGTCTATATATGGCCTGGGATAAACTAGTGCCTTTTGAAGATTTGGTGAAAAAATATTAATCTGTTCTAAGGTTATGCAAGTTTTTCATGTCCCATTGTAGCCTATAGGAAAATGTATATGTGCATTGCAAAAACTTTAACAAAAACATTTGCGAAAATATTTTTGTGCACAAAAACATTCTATTATAAGGTATAGGGATGTCACAAAAACATTTTTGTTGTCGCAAAAGCATTTTTCTTGTCATGAAAACAATGCTTGACAACATTGTCCCATGTGTTGTTTTCTTTTTCACTTCATTGTGCCAAGGTGGATTGGACTTTTTGGCTGAAATTTGCAGGGTTGCAAGCCCTGGTCCCACAGATGTGCCTTTGGGTAGTTTGGTCCCAAACCATTCAATGGGCCCATAGTTACAGCATTCCAAAGCTGAGAAATGTCCCATAAGATAACATTGCAGTGCCCGTATCTCGAAAATGATTTCAGAAACAGAGTTTTTGCTACCCACAGTTTAGTCCACCTTTAGATGGACTAAGCTTGTGAGGAAGTCTTGAAGTCATGGATTACACATGCAGTAGAATTTTTTTCATAGCTGTTATGGTTACTTCGATATTGCCAAATAAGTGTTACAAGGATTACTTTACAGTACTATGGGGCTGCTGTATGGCTCTGTATTTAAGCTTAAGTGCAGGGTCCAGAGGGCCCATGCTCCCACATATTCATGCCATTACATAAAAAATGGGCAACGTGAAGGGAGCACAGGGCCCAGAGGACCTGCACTCTCACAAACACATACCACTAACCACTTACATTAAACTTTCTCAAAAAGAAGGGAAATTTATTGCAAAAATCTCTGTTAATGCATCAGTTGGGGTTGATGTCACAGTGACAAAAGTTTGAAAATTCGATGTTAGGGTTGCCACCCATACCACCCCATTCCCACTCCCCCAACCTACAGACAGCAACAGGCAGTGGGACATGCCATGGGGTGATCAGACCTAACTCTTACCCCATTCACCTATACTGTAGAGTGTCAGCTTGTTTGTACATGAATTGGGGTAAGAGTTGGGCCTGATGACCCCATGGCATGCCCCAATGCCTGTTGGTGCCTGTAGGGTTTGGGTGGTGGGATATTGGCAAATTAGTATTACAAGGGTTTCTTTTCAGGTCTGTAGGACTACTCTATGGCTCCTTTGTTATGTGTAAGTGGGTGTGCAGGACCAGGAAGGCCCATGCTCCCACAGACACATATCATTATGCACACATGGGCAGTTTGATAGGAGTGCAGGGCCTCAACACATATAATTTACTAGTTACATTGCACTTTTTCAAAAAGTAAGGAAATTCATTGCAAAAACTCTTCATTAATGCATCAGTTAGGGTTGATGTCACAGTGACAAAAGTTTGGAAATTCGATGTTAGGGTTACTCCCCCACAACCCCACACCATCCCCCCATCCTCCATACACCAACAGACATTGGGGTGTGCCATGGGGTCATCAGTCCTAACTCTCACCCCATTCTCCTATTGTGTAGCATGTCAGCTTGCTTACACGTGGAATGAGGTGAGAGTTGGACCTGTCGACCCCATGGCATGGTGTGTGGAGGATGGGGGGGCTGGTAGGGGGATAACCCTAACATTGAATTTCCAAACTTTTGTCACTGTGACATCAACCCTAACTGTTGCATTAATGAAGTTTTTGAAATATATATATATATATATGTATATATATATATACTGTATATATATATATATATATATATATATATATATATATATATATCACATTTACTGTATATAATAGAGGAGTTACTATGGTATTATCGCTGCTGGAGAGTCCTGTAGTTTTAAGGGTTCTCAAGCCTCTGATGTTTGCAGGTGCAAACTGCTTGGTTTATGTTTCTTCAATAATTGCATGATCTTTTCATTATCTGACTTGTTGCTATTAAATGCAATGATGATGACCCTTATTTCACTAGCTGCAGCTGTGCTCCATGCTGGTTGGCTTCACAATACCAACATGCAGCTGTGCACAAATTGTAAGCAAGAGCACTGTGATTATTTGCTTTTAAAGGACTACAGTGAGTTTAGAGCGGGTTTTGGGAGATGAATGTTAACAGTGCTTGAAGGGCACAGTACATTTTAAAGTAGTCAGGCAAAATAGTTTTTCAAGGATTTAGACTGACTGGGGGGAAGGAGAGGCAGCATGATAGTGCTTACTGGTTGGCGCTCTGTGACCTGGCAGAAAGACACATTTCCTGGCCAAGTAAGATTCCCCCCTCCCAGTTACCCTGGCAGCTGCTGCAGCAATGGGGTCTCAACTCTTAGCAGCTGACATGGCATGGCTTTAACAGCTTGCAGTGCCTGAATCTGTCATTGATGTGCATGATGGATGGTGAGGTCACGCACTGTGCTCACCCACTCCACAATCAGTACCTCTGTCTGCCCCGACATCCACAGCCAGTAGCACCCAGCCTTGGCACTCAGACTTAATTCAACATTTAGGAAAGTCCCAGCCAGACTGGAGCCAGAAGTGAGCATGGAGCAAGAAAATAGTGCAGTGGTGGTGATGGTGGTGGGAGACAAGAGAACAGCACTCTTCAATGGAAAGGACTGCATGTGCGTCAGCGCCACTCCATGGAAGGGCACAGTCTAGGTATCTGGTCATGTGCTTCCAGATCCCCCTTTCTGTACTACATAATGACAATATGTCAGCAGAGCTCTTGCTATGGAGCCATAAAAAGGAAAGTGCTTCAGGAATTATTTGTCTTTTTTCTCCCAGATGAATTATTAAATGAGATATCACAGGCTGAATTTTCACAGGCCTAGTTTTGGCACTAGACCAAACAATGAAAAAATGTTGCCATACATCCAAAATAGGATTTTAACTACCTGCTAACTACCTGCTGCTACTTGATGGTGCTGGAAATAGCAGACTGTGCTGACATCTATGAGATTCATGTTTGTATAGTGCCTGATCAGCAACCCAAGACTGGTGCAGTCTCAAGCAAGCTGCAGATGTACTATATGTTCAAACTCTACAATATATTGTCCCCTATCTAACAAAAGTGGTGGTGTTATGTTTGACTTCTATCATTTGTGACAGTTGGTCTTTTGCAGGAAACATTTCCTACAAAAGCCATTAAAAGAGGTCGAGTCATCCAAATTTAGACAATTACTTGAAAACTGCCTGCATGCCAGGAAAATGGTGTTTTGAAAGTGGCTGTAAATTCTTTTCTACTGACAGAATCTTGTGGAAAGTCTAGTGTTAAAGGAAAATCAGTCCACACATATCAATAACCAATTAAAAGTTTATGTACTGTAACATACTTTGTTGCCAATTATTTAATAATTGGGGAGTATGCAATAAAACAACATCTCAGCACTACCATTCACTGTTGATAGCCATCACAGATGCTGCAAAAACAAGGAATTTGCACCAAGCTTTAGTTTATTTCCAGTAATGTTGGTCATAGTTATTACATTACACCATAAATTATTTACAGCTACCACAAATGCTTCTTAAAAAAGAACAAGAACTGGAGAGCAGGGTCTCAGGAAATAGAGAAAGCATAATGGTACAGCTGGACTAACTAAAAACAAATTGGCCAGTGTCGCCCTTGCAAACGTGCATGGTAATCAGAGAACAACCAGGAGGAAAACTCTACTATGCTTGAGTTTTTCAGTAGAATAACATATGTAAGCAATAAGACGTGATGGGGTGTGCATTAGACAGTTCTAATGCATGGCTAGGGGGATGTTGTGAGGCACGAGGCCACAGGCTGAGTGTGTCCAGTCTCCTAGCCATGCATTAGAACTGTCTAATGCACATCCCCGGAGTGGCTTATTGCGCTTATAAAATGGGCCTGTGTATTCTGAATGAGGGTTCTAGTTTTAGCTGTGCATTAGACACATCTAATGCACGGCTAACAACTAATCAGATTGCTTGAAATCCTTTGCCCATTTTATAATTACAGTCTATCTACTACATATTAGAAGTATTCAGCAATATGTTATAAGTACTGTACCATGCATGAAAAGCTAAACTCTCAGGTGGGTACAGATTTTCAGAGGTCTCATGGCTTAGCCTAATGGTGTCAATTCATGGAAATATGGTAAAATGGATTCCCCCTCCTAAAAGATGGGCAATTGCCTCAAAACACAGCTTTAGAAGGAAAGCAGATGGATTCACTGCCTGAGCTGAATTAAATTATTTGTAATTAATGATGATATTGATTTAAAACCATTTTTGTATTATCTTCCAATGCTTGTACAAGCAAAGCCTGTGTGAACTAGAAAGAGTAGGGACTGCTAGATGGGAGAGTGAAATGTTTGCAATGCAATTAAGAGCACAAGATGAATGAAAATGAAGTTGTTAACTACACAGTTTCTAATTAATGTGCAGTATTACAAATACTCAGAAAAAGTTAAACTATTTTTGGAACTGTCATGTAATTTATAGTATTGACACAAACAAACAGAATCAGCAGAGCTAATTCTTAAAGGTTGGACACCAACCTTGCATTTAAAAAAATTAAGACTCTAGCCCCAAAGATTACAAAATTAGACCTTTCCAAACGCAAGTTTTTTTTTAAAATGGGATAACTCTGGAACTATTACAGCAACAAACTTAATTGTTTTAAATGAAAGCTTGAAGTCAGCTAAGTTGATATATTGGTATTAGATAGTGCTTCAGCTACCATATGTCAATATATAAAAACAAAACATTCTACAAAGTTTCTAAAATCTTGTTATTTTTAACATTATATCAACATGTATAGACATGTTGTGACATATGAGAACTGTATTTTTTGGATCTGTTTATGTTGATCAGAATCCATGCTGTCATTTAAAAAAAAACGTTTCTGCAACTAACAGTTCAAATGTTACAGCTTGAAATATACTTTCAAACATTATACAATATCATACTGGAAGAAAATCCATTTTAGCCAGTCAGAATATAGAGTTACTGTCTGGTTATTCTGTGATGAAAGCACAGTAGACTGAATAATGGGACAATGGCTCTGCATTCTGATTGGCTGCTGCATTTGTACTTTGCCAATCACACAGCAAGCCCAGTTTGCCCACCCACTTCAACATGCAGCAGCCAGAGACTCTAGGCAAGTAATAATACCCTTCAGGGTGGGCGGTATTGGGGAATACTGGACCACCCAAGGGTGTAATGAGGCCCAACACCGAAGGCAGAGGACCTTACAGCCCCTTGAAGGTCCAGTATTGCCCATATCACCTACCCTGGAGGGAATTATTGCACTTGGAAAATGGGCACAGTAAAAAGAAATGGCAGAGAAATAAAATATTAATAAAATAATTAATTGACATTAAGTTTTGTAATTAAATAGTTTCTCCACCTGTACTGGAACAGAGAACGTTTGTCCTAATGGAGATGCTGTAGTTAAGGAAATTAAAAGATAACTGGTAGAATGCTTTTGGTGCCCCTACAGCGCAGTTTATGTTTCTACAGTCGAACCACCAGCCCCCCCATGAAAGAGTTTCATTTGCAGGTCTGCATTTTGTTGTTTCTATTTTTATATTGGGGAGGAGAAGAGGTGCAGAAGAGTTTTGATCAGCGATCTGGTAGAACAGGAGAACGA
Organism: Neoceratodus forsteri; assembly: GCA_016271365.2. Taxonomy (NCBI): domain Eukaryota; kingdom Metazoa; phylum Chordata; order Ceratodontiformes; family Ceratodontidae; genus Neoceratodus; species Neoceratodus forsteri. Next base: position 392,827,738 of record CM028135.1, on the reverse strand, counting down.
CAGGTACCTTTCAAGTCTTTCAGATGTGGTGGGAGTCTGCAGTTTGTTTTAAAAGCCCTCTGTTGTGACGGAGCATGACCACATTAGAAATTTATTTTAAAATAAAACAGTCAAAGTGCACCACTTTTTTTTCCATTACAGGGAGAAAATGCAGTAAAATGTGAAAAAAGCCCTAGCTAGGCAACAGTAGCGCTGCCAGGAAATACCAGTGGTATCTTGGAGGATACCAGGCAGGATGCTGGGGACGGGGTTAAAGTGTTTGCACTTCTGGAGGTGAGCGGGCAGTGACCTCTTCTGAGGGAAAGGGGGACTTTTTGGTTTGCTGTGATGCTTGGTTGTGATTAGCGAGGGCAAAAAACTGTTGGCAGTGAAACTCGCAGACTGCTGGCGGAGTGAGATGAGCATGGTGCACTTTCTCACGTATGTAGAAAGTCACAGGGTATGGAGGTAGAAGACAGCACTGTAACTAAAAAAGTAGCCCTAAATACGGCAAGCGAAGGATTGTATGTGTTTTTTTTTACAGTTGGCACTGAACTACAGAGCGTTGTGCTAATATCTCTCGCTAAGCGAGAGATAAAAATGGTGGTGATTTCAAATCCAGTTTGGTGGTTTTGGCCAATCATTAAGCAGGGTGCACACAAGGATTGGTGTGTGGGTGAAGGGGTACTAGGGCTGGCACTTTTTATTTCCTGGGTATCTAGTGAAAGTTAATGTACCCCCTTCCCCAATCTGGTGCCAGGACATAAAAAGCCCATTTTCTAAACTCCAGTTACACTACAGTGCTTCTGTGAGAAACAGTTTTTGCTTTCTCACAGACATGCTGTAGTATGACAAACAGATTTGACAGTTTTAAAAGTGGTTTGTTTTCTTTTGCTAGTATAATAGCAATAATACCAATAGTGGTCTAGGTTTCCTTGGAAACCACACAACTATGGTATTATTGCTATAACATAAAAAGATTATTTTTGGAAATGGTTGAAAGTTACTAGTAGTTGTTCTGTCAAAGAAATGAATATGTTATTTTCTAGTTAATGGTATTTCTGTTTTTTTTTCTCATGTCTCTTTGCTCTGTTACTTTTGTTTACCCACCTGAAGGAGGTCATATCACCAACTTTACAATGGAAATTTGGGTTTTCAGTTGATGTTCTTTGTTGGGTGATTATCCAAGGTTATATTCTGTTTCTTCACCAGGCAGTTTAACTGTCGTACCTGCTGCTGACCTTAATGAGGTATATATAAGGAATAGTAAGGTTCCTCATATATTTTGAAATGTTCCCGTTATGAAACTAAATTTTGTAATATGCTGTAGCCTGATTTTAAGTATTTTGAATTTTTATTTTCACATTAAGCACTCTGTGGTGTTTGGATACTCTAATTAGAATCAAATAGAAACACAGGACATGATTTTCAAAAAGCCTCAAAAGCCAGAAGCACCAAGTGTGCCCTTGGGGTCCACAACACTGTTCCCCCTCATCCTGCCCCTCCTGTAGAAGCTCAGAGCAGCTCCTATCCCTTCTGTAGGGCCCTGAAATCAGCTCCACTACTAGGAGGAAGAGCTGACTGACTGAATGAGTGCGTGCTTATTCAAGCATGTGCTCATTTATTCAGAATGAGAGCGCATGTCAGAGGGGCTGCTGGCAGTGGAGGTAAGTGGAGGGCTATGCCGGTGACCCCTTGGGGTCGGAGACAGGGTGGGTGGGGGGCAAGTGGTGGCTTAAGGTTGGGAAGGGCACTACCTGATGGGTTGGGGGATGTGGGGGTTCCACTAGATAGCAGGGATTAATTTGAATTTTTAAAAATTGAAAGTGATGATGAGCAGGGTGGGGTAGGGTCCACCAGACACCAGGTATTTTTGGGGATTATCAGTGCCAGTGATTGTCGGGGCTGGGAATTCCACTAGACACCAGGGATTGTTTTTTATTATTGGGGGATGTAGTTTGGTGGGATGGGGCTCCACTAGACACCAGGGATTTTGGCCATGTGATAAGTGCGAGGGTCCACTAGATGCCAGGGATTTTTATGGGGTTGGTGGTGTGGGGGTTGGGGGCCAAAGTGTGGAATTTTGCATGCAAAATTTCACACTTTTGTCTTTGATCCATGCTATGTAAAATTACGAACTTTGCGAATTGCGCTCCGCAAATTGTGCACAATTCAAGATATTCTCTGCCTAGTGAATTTTGCAAACTTCTCCCACCACTAGTGTGGAATGGGCATGATAATATATGGGCAGCTATACACAACAAGCCTGTGTTTTCATCTTGATTTTTCTATGGCAACCAGTGAACTTCCTGAACTTTGCTCTTGAGGTGCCTGGTTGCCATAGAGACTTCTCAGTGTAGATATAGGCTTGTTGTGTATGGCCACTCATATCTTATCCTCTTTGTACTGAATTTTCAATACCCACCATCTCAAATTGAACAGTCGTCAGGTTTTTCTGCCTACCTACACACTATACAACAACCCTCCAATTGTCAGCATTTTTAATGTGTACTTTTGTAAAGCTGATTTAATTTTGTGTTGTGTTTTTGCAGGCACTGCTCCTTCACATACTGTTTACCATCTCCACCACAGTGTAACCATTTTGCAGTCATATGTGAAGATATTGTATAGTTTTTTAAATAAAAAATAATTTAGGGTCTCATTATGTCTGTGTTTTTTTTGGGGGGGGGCAATGTGTGCTTTGTGAAGGTAAGGCTATCATAGTCCGTAACTGAACCAGGTGATGACACTTGATTTTATTTACAAAAGCAGTGCCCAGCAATGTCACTGCCACTGCCATAAAATAACATATTTTGACACAGAGACAAGGCACTGAAGACTAGGATTGTGCTAGTGAATCCTGCATGTCTGTTCACACTAAAGAGGGAAACCAAAGGGAGCATAACAGCTGGTGATAGTACTGGCAAAGGAAAGAAGCAGCAGGGAGCAATTGGTAAAACAGAGATGGGCTGGTGGGATGAAAACTGTGCCTGTGGAGAAAATGACTGATACAGAAATATTGCATGGGTGCAAGGAATAATAACTGAATCCAGGCAAGGGCATCATTTTGGGTCACCGGTAGTTTTTTCCTAGTGTGTCAGTCTGTTTGGTCTGTCCACTTTGTCTGCCTGTCCTTGATTGGATTACTTCTACAGAATACTGTAGCCAATTGAGTAGTATGTTGGCACTATTCTTAAACCTCATCTGTCACCATGGGCTTTGATGTGGACATCATCGATCTCGCCAGAAAAAAAAGTGAGTGTGCACTTTCATGACTCCACTGATGAAAACTAGGACATTCTCCCACCTTCAGAATTACAAATATTTCAGCAGCATGTTTAAAACAACCATGAGTCATAACCAACAGGTAAGGAGGTGAGGGAGGAGACAAGAGATAGAGCACCCGAGCTGCCATAGTAACTGCAGCCTTCCGCTACCAGCAAGCTGTTGTGTATACGGTGCTGTACAGTACAGTGCAATACATCAATGCACTACAGTACTTGAGCTGAGGGGAGGAGAGGTGACAATGAGCTGTGGCACACAGCAATGCATTTATGTCATGTTTATTTGGAAGTGGTTAGAGCTGGGTGAATGTTACGAATTCTGCTTTAGCAGAACTTCCACAAAATTTCTCAACTTTTGAGGAAGTTTCCAAACTTCCATCTTTGGCAAAACTGGACATTTTTTGAAAGCCAAGTGTCTGCAGCTCAGAATGAAATGTTTTCCTCGTGTCTCGAGGACCCCTATCCCCAAGAATGCCCATAAATTCTAATTTTACTGGTGTCTAGCAGACCCCTACTCCCTATCTTTAAGAGTGCCCACATATTATGCTTTCCCTGGTGTCTAGTGGACCCCCCCTTCCTATCCTCGAGAGTGCTAATACATTATAATTTCTCTGGTGTCTAGTAGACCCCCCATTCCCAAGAGCACCCATATATTATAATTTCCATGGTGCCTAGTAGACCTACCTCCCTATTCCCAAGAATGCCTGTAAATTATAATTTATCTGGTGTCTCACGAATCCCCCCCCCATCCCTGAGCATGCCCATACATTATAATTTCCCTGGTGTCTAGCAGAACTCCCCTCCCAATCCCTAAGAGTGCCCGAATATTAAAATTTCAATGATGTCTAGTGACCCCCTCCCTATCCCCAAGCACCAGTATTTACATTAAAAAATAGCTTTTTCCTGATGTCTGGTGGACCCCCACCCCAGCAGGTAGTGCTCCACCACCCACCTCCTCCCCTTCCCTCCACATCCCAGAGCTGGGGACTGGCACAGCCTTCTGCTCTCCACCATAGCTGGCCACTGGACTGAGATCTACCAATTAATGAGTGCATACTTCTACAAGTACATGCTCATTCATTGACAGCTTGGGCTCATTCATTCAGTGCAGTCTACAGCTGCACGTGTTGGTCAGAGACAAGAGCGGAGGGACCACCACACCATTCATGCCCCATCCCGACCCCCTGCTTGTGACCAGAACAGCCTAGCACTCTCATCTCAAACCACCATGGGTGCCTGCAGACAGAGCTGTCATGTCAATGAATGAGCACGTACTTTTACAAGTACACACTCATTTATTGACAGAGCTCAGTCTGGTGGCTGGCTGTGGTGGAGAGTGGAGGGTTGTGCCTGTCACCAGCTCTGGGATGGGATGTGGAGGGAGGGGTGGTGGAGTGCTACCTGCTATGGTTGGAGGTGGGGGGTCTGCTAGACACCTGGGAAAAAGTTATGTGTTTTTATAAATGCAGGTGCTAAGGAATAGGGATGGTGGTCTGCTAGACAATAGGAAAATTATAATATATGTGCACTCTTAGGGATAGGGTTAGGGGTTCACTAGATACCAGGGAAATTATAATATATGGACTCTCTTGGGGATATTGAGGGGGGCGCAGCTAGACACCAGAGAAATGAATATAGGGGTGCTCTTGGGGATAGGGAGTGGGTCTGCTAGACATCAGGGAGGGACAACTGAAATTAATTCCTACATTCATTCTGCAGTTCAGTGACTCCCTGGCCTGCAGACTGAATGTATGAATTGCCTGCCATACTAAGTTAGAATTTCTGCGAAAGTTGGCAATATGATTTCTGAACTTTCATGGAACCGGAGGTCTGACTTTTGTGCAAATTCCACTGGCAGAAGATTTGTTTCACGCAGTTCTAGATGTGGCTGGTGCAGGGGGATCAGAATGGTCAGGAGAGTATGCTTGTTAAGGTTGAGCAGTGGAGACAGAGTGAGGAGAGTCAGAATTGAGCAGGAACTTCAAGCAGCAGCCTGGCAGCAGTGTATTGGGGGTTCTTACACTTAGTGAAGTCTGTAGCTACTGTATGGACATGTGTCTTAATCTCCACTCTTTCCATTTCCTTATTTGTGTAAAATAGATGATCAAGAAAGGCACATCAAGCCATCCACTGCATGAACTCTGTACATTTGTATAAATTAATATTAATGATTAGATCACAGAGTTGACAATTGGTTTGTACTTCATTGCATACGGATGAGAAATTTCAAAGTTTAGAAGCAGCTGGTCATTGAAATGGGCTTATTACCAAATAAAGTAACAACTTTGTATCAATGAGCTTATTTTGAGGTTTTATGCTGACTGTACTGTATTTGGTCATTGGCATCCCTCACTCCCTCTTCCTCTGCCCAGTTTGCCCCATGACAATCTATTTGGAAGACTATGCCTGTGGTTCAATGGACAGGCAGCCAGCCACTCCCCCTTCCTGTGCTGTGTGCTTCTTTGTGTTGCTTGTTCCTTGCTCTTCTGTGTTTGTGTGTTTTTTGTTTTGCCTTTTTTGGGGGGCTTCTGTTTTTATACTCCTTGTATTTTGCTAATTCAGAGTTCATGCTACTTGCTCCCATTTACTCACAATGCAACTGCAATCATTAACTGTGTGTTTCAGCTCAAGCTGCTTCCCTGCTGCTGCTCTCCACACTATGCACCTTAATTGTTTTCACCTGGTTCAGGCTCACTCTGAACCTTAACTCATGCAGCTCAATCCTGCTTCCTGAACTCATACCACATACCTCACTGCTGCTGTTTTCACTGCACTGCCTTGCCAAATTGCTGCTTTCAGAGTGCTGCCTCTCTCCAGTCTATGTTTATTCGAATTACTACCTCTATAACTCATAATTACTCAATACTGATGCTGCTCTATTATGTTTGCACACTGCTATTCTACTCTGGAGGTCAGCTAAGCTACTGCTGATGCTGTAAACTAGCTTCAATCTCTGCACGTGGGTCACAGCACCTTCCCATTGCTTTTTGTTTTTCCTATGGTGGGGAACTGGAGGTGTTGCTAAGGAGCCGTGACCCCATGTGCATACTAACTCATGTTCGAATCCTGCTTTTGCTACTAAAATCCTTTGAGTATTTTGTCACCTTTCATTGGCTTACTTGATGTCCTGGCTGGCTTGCTCCACTATTCATACTTGCTGCTCCACTGACCACCCTGCAGGTCCTACCATTTGCTTACTCTGCTTACTGACCTACATGCAGGTCCACTTATTGCTTATGCAGTTCATTTGTTCAATGCTCACTATCACCATGTCTGATCTACGTGAGGGTCCCAGCACTCAACACTTCATTCAGCTCCTTCTTGATTGTTTTCTGGGGCATGCTAGCCATAACCATTCCATGGCACAGGACCTCCCTGCAGCTGACGGTCTTGCTCTGCACCAATGAAGTTTGCATCTTGAGTGTGCCTGACTTGGGGTGGGGTCATAGGAGCTGACTTATTTTTGCTGGGGGGGGGCTCAAGAAATGGCCAGGGGCTTGGGGCCACCAAGGCCCCAAGAAGCTCTAGGGCTTACGGTGCTCTGTGGTGCTTTTTAAGGGGTTTACTAAAGAGATAGCACAGCATAATAAGCAGCATTTCAATGCCATCATATTACCCAAATGTGCTTGTATTTTGTTGTCACTCACCACCTTGACCGACTGCCCAGCAAATGTTGTAGACACAGGTGGTGTCACTCACCCACCTTGCCTGCCTCCCCAGCTATTGATGTAGCCTCTGATGGTGTCACTCACCACCTTGACCTAATGCCCAGCATGTATTGCAGACACTGATGGTATCACTTTGTCCCCTTAGCTACCTGCATAGCCTCTGATATGGTCACTCATCACCTTGATCCATCCCCCCCATCAAGTGTTGCAGACACTAATGATGTCACTTACCCACCCTGATCCCCTCTCCAGCTACTGGCATAGCTTCTTGTGTTGTCACTTACCACCTTGACCCACTCCCCAGCAAGCTGTGCAGACACAAGTGATGTAACTCACCTAGTTCCCCCCCAAACTAAAATATATAACTACATGATGCCAGGTGACCACAGGTGTATGCTGCTGGTTACACAGGCAAAATATGTGGGTTGTTTTAATTCATACTCCTATGATGCCTATACAGATAGCAGATTAATAATGCTCTGAGACAAATAGGCTGCTCATTTGTCTTTCTTAAGAGTCTTCACATTATTTGTCAGATGTAAATCTTTATTCTAGAAAGGCACTGCAACAATATGGGTGGGGAGCAGTGGCTGAGACACAGACACTCACAAAAGTAAAGACCCAGGGCCAGGTTACACCAACGGATACATTTCAGGATTTCAACTGTAGTGGAGGAGGTATGGACAACATAAACAGCAAGAAAGTAAAAAAAAGAAATGACCCACATCATAACGCTTTGCACACCGGAAATAATGCAGCTGATAGGCTGTGCTAATACTTCAGATCAGTGTGTCATGTGTAATGTGTACATTATACCATTTTTGGTGACAGCCTGCTTTTGATAATCCATGCTACCCAGTGACACATTAATCTGCAGTACTAACGTGGCATGCACTGGGATGGATGAACATTAAAAAAAATCATAAAAATGCTTTTTTTGTTGTTGTTTTTTGTTTTGTTTTTTTCTGTAATGTTTCAACCCCTTCCCATTTTGGGTTATTGCCCCTGAGGGGACCCCCACCCCCACAAACATCAAAGGGGGTTACCAGTTGATTTCCCTACTACCCTTTATAGGCGATAATCACAGAAATCTGCAGTATATAACTGCTAACAACTGCTAACAAAACAGCAAAGCCAAGTACCTCACATTACCATACAAAATTTTGCTCCCTGCTTTGTCCTCCCTTCTTTCCCTGCTTTCCTGCCACCTCCTGTAGGTAACACAGGAGAACACTCTGGATCCAAAATATTCTCCTCACTCAGTCATACCTCTCAACTGCTTTGCACTGGCTAGTAGTATAGTCTAGAGGTTAGAGTAATGTGTTTTAAATGAGCTTGGTATATCCAGGAGCATGGAGCAGACCTGGGTATGATTCCCACAACCTCCACTTATAATTACTGGGAAAAACAAGCAGAGTGTCTCTAAAATGACTGTGGCTATTCAAGACTTCAACCCCATAGCAGATCCCTTTCAAAAATCATACAGAACTCTGACTAAATAGAAAAGCTAAAGCACTTTAAAAGATTTTAAACTGGGGACCAAAAAGTATTGATAAACTGAGCAGGAACCATAACTTGCTGTTGATTTAAGCAGTGAAGTAGGCAAATGACAGACAGTGTATATGTGGAACCCACCAGTTTTGGTTTAAAAGGATTCTGAGCACAATGCTCAGTGCTAAAGATTCTCGAAGCAGATATCAGCTCTGAAATAGAGTAGTTCAGAAAAAGCAATCTAAATGACATAAAACCTCATCACATAAGCAATGAATAAGAAAGGGCGCTACCCGATAGGCCAATGTCAGTAAAGTCAAAGCCACAGTAATACATTACTCATATATTACTTATCACATCATAATGTGAAGGATAATGCAACGCACCATGAAATAAATTAATCAATAAATTATTCTTTACAATTATGAAAGTGCAAAATTACACATTTTAGCCATGTGCTCTGATTGCATTTGAAAGGGCCACTGCTACGCATTTTGGTACGTGATTGGTCCATCATCTAACAGCATAACACAATTGCCTTTTAAAATGTACTCATAGGCATTTTAAACCAGCTACTGTACAACTTGGGTTCGGACTCGGTTAAACCTTAAGAATTGGTACACTAGCCCGCCTCACCCTCTCACCCTCACCTTCCCATTTCCAAAAATAAAATATCAGAACAAGCCTGGAGGATTTTGCATGTCTCATCACTGCTTTTTAAAAAATGGACAGGGAGTGGGGCTCTCAGGGTGGGACTTACTAAGGAAGGGTCAATGTGGAATGGTATGGATTAATGGGACAAAGGGATTCAGTCTCGATTCAACTTTTGTTCAGGGCTGTAATCTCTTTCTCTTATGAATGAATGAATGAGCGCATGCTTGCAAGTTGCAATCTAATTTATTCAAACAGCCATGTTGGTGCATTCAGTTTCCTACGACCAGTACCAAAGCACAAAGGCAGGTGTGACTGGCCAGTCCCTTACCTTTCTCTCCATAGCTTGCTCAGGTGAATGTGGAGCCCCGGGGAGGCTGCTGATGCTCTGTCTGGTCTGGCTGGGATGGACATGCGATGGTGCAACTGCTGAGCTGCTGTCTTTCCTTCTCTCCCGAGTCCTGGCTACTGGGCAGGGAGGGTTGGTGATGCTGTTGTGATGCAGCAGTGGGTGACGGTCCCTCTCTTGCTGCACCTGCTGCTGTGGTGGGGAGGGCTCAGGGTCAGGGAGACAGAGCAAAGGATGGAGGGATCCTGGGAGGCAAGGCAAAGGGAAGCAGCCCGAGCAGGAATGGCTGAGGGGAGGCAAGCAATTCGTGGTACGGCCAGGGTGGGCTGGATGGTTGACAGTCACAAATGGTGGCTCTTTGGGAGACAAACTGGTGCCAAAGATGTGCTGCACCACACAGTGCATGACATGGCAGTCAGGAGGGAGAACACACCCCCACCACCCGCCTCCTGCCCTAACACACACCAGTGGCATGCCACACCGACACCAGCCATCCTGCCTGAGCAAACTGGCACCAGACCACCAATCCCTAACTTTTCATAAAAGAAAACAAGAGATACTGGCCTTCACCCCCCCCCACCACCACCACCAGCAAGGCTGCCTGTCATTGAACCTGATACAGCAGATTGCAGACACACACGGACGGGATGTAGCAGTGTTAAAAAAAAGAAACAAAAAAGAAAATGGTCCAGTCCAGCCCGAGGGGGGCAGATCCCTCACTTGAACCTCCCAGGGAGGCTTTAGCCCCCCAGCCCCCCCGTAGTCAGTGCCTAAGGGTGAGGTCCTTCTCACCTGGCCCATAACTGGGAATGTCCTCACTCCAGGCCTGGCTTTAACCATTTGAGACTCGACGGCAGCGCCTGGTGTAGAATTTAAGACTAGCTGTGAAGGGTGGTCACAGTGATCTCCTTGGCTCTAGTATTCTACTAGCAAGGCACCTTCACTGCATTCTCCCATAACTGTCTCTGGTTCACCTGGTTTGTTTTTAGGGCGGGTAGGCCAGGCGAGTGCCTAAGAAGTCGTTGCTCTCCTTCTCTCGCCTTGGTTGCCCCCGATGTTGCAGAGCACTCTCACAATTTTCCACAGCATTCCTGTTCGAGGGATCAAGAGAGAGCTTTCCTCCAAATTGGGATATTTTCCACCACCCCTTAATTGGGTTTCTAAATAACAGCAGCAGAGCCGTCACTAAACAAAACATCCCAAGCCAGCAGGGAAGGTGACCTAGGCCTTGGATAACCAGAGATTTCCTCCTCAAAGGGTTTTTTTTTCTCTCCCCCATGCCTCAGGTCATAAATGTTAGTTAGCTGTAGTTCCTTTAGGTAGGTTCTGCTGTTGGATGGAGGTGGATGGTGTCCCTACTTGCCATTCCCTCTTTTCTTAGGAGGCCCCCTCAAACTCCAAAGCAACTCATTGTACTCATGCCATTGCTAACCTGCATCTCATTATGTTATCAAGCTGCCTGGTGCCTAATCTACTACTATGCCTCACAGCTACTGATTGCTAACATGCTTTCGTACTACTACTTTTCTTTTGGGGATGCTTCCTTAGGTACCTTTAGCCAAGGGAATCATACCACAGCACCTCTAGGGGTGGAACCCTCTTTGAGGCTTCCTTGCCTTTGGTACCCCTACAAGGTGGTAATTCCTCTGGAATAGAGAGTGCAAACAGCCAAAACCAAGTAACACAGTTGCACAAGCATTACATCATACTGGTTGCATAGGCCACTGACTTGGAAGGCTATGCCTGTGGTTCCATGGACAATCAGCCAGCCACTCCCCCTTCCTGTGCTACATAAGCAGTTCCTCTGAGCCTCTCTCCCAAGCAGTTTTTCTTTGCCCCACCATCTTCCCCTCCTTCTCCAGCAGCATCGCCTCTTTCCTTGGGATGCTTCCTAAGGTACCTTTAGCCAAGGGAATCGTTCTATGGCACCTACCCCTACAGGGGGGTAATTCCTCTGGAATAGAGAACGTGAATGGCCAAAACTAAGTCACACAGTTGCACAAGCATTACATCATACTGGCTACGTAGGCCATTGAATGCATGCTTGAAGATCCCCATAGTCTTTTCCCCCACTACCTCTTCTGGCAGACTGTTCCAATCTTCTTCCACCCTATCCATGAAGAAGTATTTCCTCACATTTCTCCTAACTTTCCCCCATTTAGCTTCATTGCATGCCCCCATGTTCTAGTGTTATCTTTTCTCTGAAAGAGACATCCCACCTGCACTTTGTTCACCCTGTGAGGTACACATATGTCTAAATCATGTCCCCTCTTGCTCTTCTGTCATCCAGGGAGTACATGTTGAGTTTCTGCTGCCTTTCTTCATAAGAATTTGTGCAATCCTTACTCCACTTTAGTTGCCCTCCTCTTTATCACCTTCACCCTGTCAATGTCCTTACACTCAATGTCAATGCACCCAATCTCATGTCAAACTCACTTTACTTGTTGTATATATTGTATTATTGTATATATGTAATCTACTCAATTATGTTATAAAACCACACTGTTGTCCTGAAAACTGGCTGTATTTGCTGTATAGTTGGATATAGCTACTCTCATGTCATACTTGTCTATTCTGTATATATTTTCCTTATATAACCAATTATCTCCCAAGATGCACCTGGAAATGAGCCTTGGTTCAGTGTGCCTTTCCCAGTTACCAAATTTTAAATAAATAAATAAATAAATGTCCTTGTTGAAATGCGGCCTCCAGAACTGGACACAGTACTCCAGATGAGGCCTCACTAATGAGCGATACAATGGCAGCACCACTTCCCTCCTCCTGCTAGAAATCCCCTCCCAGTGCACCCTAGCTTTCTACTAGCCTTTCCCACTGCCTTGTCACACTGACAAGCTATCTTGAGGTCATCAGATATAATGTCCCCCAGGTAATTTTCTTGCTTGGTTACTGTAAGTACCTCTCCTTCCATCTTATACACAGCTCCTGGCTTTCCCTGAACCCATGTACATAACCTTGCACATTTTGGTATTGAAACCACCTGCCACACCCTAGACCACTCATCTAGTTTCCCCTGATTCCTGTGCATTCTTTCCACCCCTTCATGAGTGTCCAGAGAACAAGACATACCTACACTTGTGAAGAATTGAAGACAAGGTGGCAGCATGTAATTTAACAATGCATTTATTTCTAAGTGAGTAGTCAAAGTTACCTAACAATACACAACAAATAGCCCTTTCCTTCCTGAATGCCCACCCTCTGGCAAATTAGTGTCCCCTAAAATCAATACTTCCCCCTACTTGATGTTTTGATAATGGCTTCCCCCAAATCACTGTCTAATCCCTCCCCCCCTGTGTCAGAGGACTGTACACTACCCCCCAAATAAAGGCCCCTGACCCTGTCTCTACACTGACTCATAGTACCACCAGCCCTTCCTTATCCCCGTTGTCCTTCTATCTGTGGCCGTTGTACTGCTTCTCACATATAACCCCCCCCCACACCCTTTCTCCCTGACTTGTCCTTCTGGAACATGGTGTAGCTTGGGGTGGCCACTTCCCAGCTGTGGTTGTCAATGCACCATGACTCTGTTATGGCCAACAGATCCACGTCTGCCTCTGTAGTGATCACCTCAAGGTCAAGAATTTTGTTTCCTAGGCTCCTTGCATTGGCACACATGGCTCTCCATTCTCTTCATCTCTCTCTCCCCCCCCCCCAGGTGAATGTTGCATGCACTGTTTTTTGATGTTGTATTTGTTATATGAATTGTATAAGGTCTGTATAATTTAGTTTCATTTATGGAATTCTTTGTAATGGTGCCCTGTGCCTCCAGGGAAGTGCACCACAAATAAAGACTGTTACTAGTAACTTGTCCCCACTTCCTGCTTCCATCCCATGCCCCTTTTGTTTCACTGGTTATGTCCTCCTCTTTTATGCTATCTCTCAGTCTACTGTCCTTACCCTGCCTCACAAACTTAGTTCCTCTTTCTGACCCATCCACCTTGCCTTCTTCCTTGTCTGTGTTCCTCTCTGGGGAATTTTTTCCCTCTGGGCTTCTCTTCCATGTTTCTCTAGTCTGGGGAGGGGGTTAATCTCTACCTCCCAGAGTCTTTTTGCCTCCTTCCTTGACTAGTTTAAAGGTCCATCAAAGTAGCATCTAAACCTTCCACCCAGGATTGCTGTTCCCCTCCAGGATGTATGGCAGTCATCCCTTTCATACAGGCCTCCATCCTTCCAGGCAAGAACTAGTCCCTGATGTAGTTAAATCCTTCCTCCCTGCACCATGCCTTTAACCATTCAATGAAGGACCTGGTGTGGATTTCCCTAGCCTTCCCCTGCCATACACAGGTAGCACCTCAGTGAAGGCCAACAGGTGTACTACCTGCTTCAAGCACCTCCCCAGCTCCCTAAATCTGTTCCATTGTCTCTTGCCAGGTCATTCATTCCCAGATGGATGACATCCATCTCCCTCACTATCCCCCCTTCCATGGTGATCTCTATTATCTGCCCTTCAGTCCTCCCTGCTGAAGTGCCAGGTAGGCAATACCCAGTCTCTCCCTTCTCCTGACCCCAACTCTGTCCCCCTGACTATGGAGTCACCCACCAGCAACTGCCTCCTCCTCAGCTGGAGGTTTCTCCCTCCCCCCTTGGGGCCTCCTCCATTGAGGACTCCACCTTCTTTCTTATTACTACCTCAGGTGTCTCCCCCTGGCTTCCCCACCTCATCAGAATGGTGAAGAAATTGTGCAGATGTAAGGTCTAAGAGCTGCTCTCCTCCTTTCCTTCCTCACCACACCCTCCTGGGGCCCACCAAGGTCCAGCCACTCTGTCTCTTTACTGACATCCTTTGAGGGAGTGACAGCAATCCTGGTGGACCCTGGGTGAGGCAGACAATTCCCTGCACTCATGCCAGTATGACCCTGTGTTCGGCAATTTCTGCACTAGGCCCAGAGGGGTGCCTGCATATTTGGCAACAACTAAGTCTCCAGAATGTATCTCTGATGATTGCAGTCCCACACCCATTACACTGTACCACTCCCATGCCCGATGACTTTTAATCCTCTTAACTAGCCACTTCCCTGCCTTTCCCTTGTCCTTATACCTCTCGTATGCACATTCCTGTCTTGCCTTCACTGTACGTTTCCCCTTCCTATGTTTTGCCAACCCTTCAGTGTGTCCAAACTCTTACCCTAGATAGGGTTCTTCTACAATTCTCTTTCTTCTTGCACCTCTGTAACTTGTCCCTAGATGGGGTGTTACAATATTTGTCTTCTACTACTAACTATCTCCTGCTCTAGATAGGATGTTACCTCTATTCCTCCACTACTGCTGACTTTTACCCTCCATTTAACCTTTGTAGGACTTTACCTCCCTTCCCTAAAACAGTTGTTTCCCACTAACCTATTTACACTACTCCCTTTAAACCGGCAGCAAAAGCAAACAGGTAGTCTATCTTACCTTACTGGATTGGCAGAGTTTCCCGTATGCCTGTTATCACCTGTGGATGCCTGCCAACACCTAAGATGGCAATCTCTTCCCTTTTCCACTCCTGTTCTAGTCCACTTACATTCTGGGACATGAATATGAATGGGACACATTAGGAGTGGTTCCTTTTATCTTTCACATGGGAATTCCTCCAGACTGGGCTTTCTGCCAAACCCTGTTTTTCTGTGGCCATCACGTGACCCTCTGCTGCCATGATCCCCAAGCTGGAGATCTTGTTCTTGCAGGTGATAGAAAAAACCTTTCAAGCTTTACACAGGTAAGTGTTCACTTTATTGCAACCCTCCCTTGCAGCTTAGCAAATCCTCTCCCATTACACCAATGTATCCCTGAACTCTGCTTGTGCTTGTTAAGTTAAAGAAAAAATGTGCCAACACAGTCCACGGTTCCTGAGGACCTCTTACCCTCTAAACCATTCCTAAACTAGTCCAGTTACTCCATTTTGTTTAAAGTCCCCTACCACACTCTCCACTACTATTGAATCAACTCAGTATTGATTAAATTTAAATTGCAGTTCTTGTTTCTTATGTTGCGTAACACAAGTCTAGTCGGTTTTACCCCATAGTCAAAAATCTCCTCCCAGGCTTGACCTTACACTTCCAGCAGCCCAATTTTGATGGTGGTGTGTTTCTTACTTTAAAAGCCCCTCCAGATGACCACATTTGTACATCCCAAGTTGGCGATGCCTATTTGTATGCATGCAAAGCCTTTCTCCTCTGGACAATACAGAAAACTCTCACCCCATTCTCAGGTTCCCCTCCCAATGGCTACTCCTCTAGTGATCAGCTGGTGCTAGCTAGTGAACCAGTGAGGGAATGAGACTCATACATATGTATTTTTATTACCTTGAATGCCTGTGATATCATATTCATGAGGAGGCCTATAAAAACAGATTTCTAGCCCTTGAGCCTCCATCCCTGAGGAAGCTCCAGAGCATGAAGCACTGGGGTTTGTCTAGGATATTCCTTGGTTGAGGCTCTACTTTTGTATTTATGCAGCTGTATGCTATATCCTGTCCTTGGAATTTTTGCACATTTGGGACTTCAGCTGTGGATTTGTCATACTTATCTTTTTTATGATGCTACTAATATTTGTGGAATCTGTTGCCTTCACTTGAGGAGACATTTGATTTTGTAACTGCCTCTTTAACAAGTGCAGTAAAGGTAACTCGTTGGCAGCATCTGTGTTTAGTTGTATTCCATTTTTTCACTATGTTTTGCATTTGGACTTTTCACAAGCAGACTGCACTTTGTTTGTTACTTCTATATTAAAAGACCTGGGGCTAGATTTTTAAAGCCCCTGGGGCCCAAGTTCCAGTCCGCAGCCGATGCTGTGGGATGAAATCTCCGCACCTATGGAATTTCATATTTTTGTCTGGCGCAGCTGCAGGGGATGTTACTCTTGGTCCCACTAGGCGTAACTTTTCCCTGCAGCTGTGCCAAAAAATTGGTTGCAAGCTACCATAAATCATGGAGCCAATCATAACTGGCTCCACCTTAGAAAATACCATGGCTGCAGGAAAAACTGCAGCTCCACAAGTGAAGAGTCACTTGTGCCAGTTTTTGTGTAGCCGCAGGAATTTCTGAGGGTTTGAAAATCTAGCTCCTGGTATATGGGCAGACATAGGGGTGGACTGAGGAATGCTAAAGCCTGGCCACACCAGCCTGTTGGATTTCATTGACATCTTTTGAAAGTTCACATGTGGCAGCTTAGAAGTCAGTATATGACTTTTACTAGCCACTGTCCTTGACCTCTCATGAATCAGACCTACTACAATCACTGTACATCCCAGAAAGGGGCGCTGAAAATGCCCATAAAACTCAATGGGCCAGCATGGGTGGGGGGGTGTTAACCTCCTGTAACCACCTGTACATCCATGAAATGATGCAGTAGAAAATTTACATTGTTTGCAGTAGAAACTTTACATTGTTTCCTTCATAAATAATGGTATCAAATAATTCTTTAAGTACTGCAACTGAGAAAAAGACGACAAACAATGTCACTAAAGGAGGAAAATTCAAGAGAAATACTAGAAGGAACTACTTCACAGAATAAATGGTGGCTTTGTGAAACAGACTCCCAAAACCAGTGGCATCAGCAAATATGGTAACTACATTTAACAAGTTCTAGCCAGAGCCAATACAGCTGTGGTGAACTGCCAAATGACCAAAGTTACATGTGTTCATAGAAAATTTTGAATGACTGGGTGTAACTCGGCCATTTTTAGGAGTTGTTTCACCAAATTTTCAACATGGCCTTTTTGGGACCCCTCCTCATGAAGAGAGCCACTGTCATTTCATTCACTTGTCCCAAAAGGTGATTTTACAGAGCGACTGCGCCATTCTGTGCCACAGGTGTGAAAACATGTTTTAGGCAGGATGTAAAAAATGACAGCTATACTGTTCATAAGGAGGTGTACAGAAATGGCAATGTTGAAAATCTGGAGTGAAAATATTAAAATTGGTGAAGTTAGGAGCATGCGTAGAAACTGTGCAATGCACGCTCATAACACGGTCAATTTTTGGAATTGATTCACCAGATTTGCAACATGGGCTTTTTCAGACCCCACCTCATGAACAGTGGCACTGTCGTTTAGTTAATCAGTCCCAAAAAGTGATTCCGCACAGCGACTACAAAATCACCTTTCAGGACCAAGTAATAAAATGACAGTGGCAGTGTTCATGAGGTGGGGTCCCAAGAACCCCATGTTGAAAATCTGGGGCCAAAATTCCTACAAATGACTGATATATCAACATAAGTTGAAAACCCCATTAGCTGTCATTATACCACCCTTGTTTGCAGTTCGGCTTTGAAGGGTGCAGACATGTCCCGGTCCAGAGAAGATGACAGCGCTGACCTCCAGAGGTGCATATGGGTTAAGGAGGGTGCGGAGAGTTGGGTGCTCAGTGGGAGGGTGGGGTGGGGAGGGGGACTGAAGTGGCAATGAGGGCCTGTTTTCTTTTACCGGTAAAAAACCAAGACATTGGAGGCTGTTTTTTTATTTACAGGAAAAGAAACAAATTTTGAGCACATTGGAGTAGGCTCCCAATGTGCAACATGAGTTAGGGGGCATGATGCTGACACAAAGATTGGGCACCCCGATGTTGGTGGGAGGAAGAAAAAAAATAAATTTTCGCACACAGGGGTGGGCTGCCAGTGTGCCACATGAGTTGGGGGGTACATGATGCCAACACAGGGATTGGGCAAACTGATGTCAGTGGGGGGGAATAAAAACATAAATTTGGGCACACTGGGGTGGGCTCCCAGTGTGCCACATGAGTTGGGGGGGTTACATGATGCCGACATGGGGATTGGGCACCCCAATATCACCCTGGGGATGAGGAATGGAGGGAGTTGGGAGGACTGCAGCAGTGGGAGAGTGCAAGAGGAGTGCCAAGATGGCTGTGGTGATGCAACTGCACATGCACGGCATTCGCACATGCGTAGTTGCGGTGAAAGCCATCAGAACTACACATGCACGTGAGGCGCACATGCGCAGTTCTTGTCCCAGAATATGGAAGTAACAGCCAAAATAGTGTGGCTGTTACTCCGTAGTGGCTGATCGTGGCACAGTATTACAAGCTCCATTGGATATTTGGAAGGATACTTCCAAAAGTCCAACAGAAGGTGCCATGTTCAGCTGTTTTAAGGGAAAAGATCGATCCCAAAACAGCTGTAGGCTCCGCCCACAGCCATAAAAAGCAACCAACACCTCCCGGAGAACATTGAAAATATAATATGTAGACTAAATTGAGTGTATATATCACATGAGTTCTAAAGTTCTCATTTCCTTTATTTATTACAGGTCATTTGCATGAAAGAATGATCAGTGTTTCTCAAGAGTTCATTTGTGTCTGTTGTCTGCGTACCACTTGAGGTCATAATGCTGTGCGTGGGATATCACAGTTATTCCCATGGAAACAGATTGTGATATCACAAAAGAGGATTATGGCCTCAAGTGGGGGAATAAGCTGCTGGGGACGATGAACTGGAAGGGATTAACATTCTGCTGTTGCATACATTTCCTCAGTAATAAATAACAGGGAGGAGAATTCTATATGAAAAAAGCTAAATTGTGCCTATATACTGTACAATGTTTTTTCTGAGTTAACAGCTACTCTTTATATGTAGAATTGACAGGTACTGTATTTTGAAGAAAGAAAGATTTGACATTATAGAAATGACTTAAAAATATGTGCTTTCCTATTGGCTTGTGAGGTTCCAGTAGCTGTATGTTAATCTTTTATTAACATGTCAGCAGAACCGCTTTATATTTGCACAGATAACATGAAATGAGAGCCATTGTTTGAATTAGTGTTCCCAAGAAACATTCTAAGCTCCTGTAAACAGCCAACATTGAATTACACTCACCTCTACCTGTAACCCTGACAGCTGCATCAGCTGTTAAAGTTATAAAGATAGAAATGCTATTTTGAAGAGTAGCTGATGCCTTTGAAAAAACTTTGGAAAACATAATATTTGGACACAATTCAGCTTGTATTTCACATATCTTCTATAGATTTCTCCTCTTCATTATTTGTTACTGAAGAAATTCCCACAAAAATCAGATCTTTATCCCTTAGAGCTCATTTGCCTCTATAATTTTCTCCCTGCTTGATATCATAAAGCTCTGTTGTGACATCACAGTCGGTTGCTGTGGGAATAACTGTGATGTCACAAGCACAGTATTATG
Source organism: Neoceratodus forsteri (assembly GCA_016271365.2). Classification (NCBI taxonomy): domain Eukaryota; kingdom Metazoa; phylum Chordata; order Ceratodontiformes; family Ceratodontidae; genus Neoceratodus; species Neoceratodus forsteri. Next base: position 392,808,166 of record CM028135.1, on the reverse strand, counting down.
ACATCAGGTTGGGAAGAAACAATGGGAGCTGATGAACCCTCATGGAACAGCTCTTCTGTTTTCATGCATCTGACCTCAGTAATAAATAGTGGAGGTAAGAAATACAGAGCTAATGAGAAATATAAACGGCTTTGTGTTCAAATATTATGTTCTTTAAAGTTCTTCTTGAGGCATCGGTGGCTCTTTAAACATCCATCCACTCCATACCAGAGATAAGAAATGGAGATGGCATTTACAATACTGCCTCTCAGGATATATATATATATATATATACTGTATATATATATATATATATATATTTTTTTTTTTGTTTTGTTTTGTTTTGTTTTTCTTTTAAATTTAAAGTTTATTAATTTTCAACTTTACATACACTTGTGCATTATGACCAAACAATGACAGAAAATGACCTACTTCCTTTCTCCTCCCCTCCTCCCTCCCTTACCCACCAATTTTACTAAAAAATTCCTCCACCACATTCCTCCCTCCCTTAAGTCCCCCCCACCCAGTGCCCTGGTGATAACCATTACTTTACACAGGTGTGCACATATTGTACGCAACATCCTATTCCCTTAGGAGCTATTACCAATAATGTACAGTTCATGGAGCTTCTCCCATCTTTTCTGATAGGATTCCGTGTGGTTAAAAATACTAGCCATGGTTTTCTCTATATGTAAGTTCAAGAGAAGTTCATTAACCCACTCTGTATAAGAAGGCAGTAATGAGTCTTTCCAGTGTTTTAACACACTTTTCTTGACAGAGGCTGAAATCATGGTAATATAATAGTGGCGGTCCATCAGTGGGAATCCTGAGAAATCTCCTAGAATGCATACTGTAGGGATAAGATATTCTTGAAGGCCCAATAGAGGATCTGCTCTTGCTTTTTTTGAGATTCCATAATGGTGTGATTTTTGTACATTCCCAAAAAATATGATACAAGGTACCCACATCTTGCACACATCTGTTGCAGATAGGGGATGGGGATTTACCCATTTTGTGCAGCTTATACGGTGTTAAGTACATGTCATGTAAGATTTGTGATTGCATCACACGCAGTCTGTCTTGAGTTAAATATTTGTGGCAGTTAGTCCAGATTTGTGACCATGTAGATATGGTGTTAGGAAACTTGTCTAACCAGTATCTACTTATGCCTGTTATGTCTGGAAAAACCCTGTGATAGAGCATTATGTATATTGCAGAGACAGCATGTGGGGCTAAGGTCAGGCCCATACAACTTTCGACCCATTCTCCCTTATCCACAGAGATGGAAGTAATGCTGAAATAGGGCACTAACAGGTGTCTAAGTTGAAACACCTTGAAAGACTATTTTAAAGGAAGGTTGAATTTAGTGAGGATTTCCTGAGTATTTAACCAGCCTTTCTCTGGTGAATCAAATGTCCGTGCTGGACTGTCATTTGGTAGTGGTGTCCAATTATAAGGGATCGCACGTCCCCCAGTAGGAGATTGAGATTTTGGAATATTGGTTACACCAGATCATATGTATTAGCATAGTTCATAGTACTACAGAGCTGGGAGTGAACCCGGATTGACCGTGCTAATGGAGAATGCCGTAGGATGGTGGGAAGATTTTTAGCTTTTAAGAATAGCATGGCTGCTGGGTTTATTCCTGTGTCAGTTAACATTTCTTGTTTGATTCTAACCCACGTTGGTTTATATGCGCCCCACTCCTCCGAATCAACTGGGAGAAGCCATTTCAAATATTTACTAAGATGGCTGGACCAATAGTATAATGCAAAATGAGGAAGTTTTAGGTCACCTAGATTCTTGGGAGCAGCTAGTTTATTATATGCTCTTCTCTGAGTTGTACCCTTCCAGATAAAGTTGGATAAGCTAGCATGGAGTTTTTTTAAACCAGGTCTTAGATATCCATTCATTGAGCAAGATAAGGGGATACAATGCCTGAAAATAGGCATTCTTATGCCTAGTGCACTTACCCAGTTACCAAAAGAAAAAATAAATAAATAAATAAATAAACAAAACATCCTCGGAAGGATGCTCATCTTTATTATGTTTATTCTCCCCCAGAAAGTTAAGGAAAGGGAGGCCCAATGTTTAAGGTCTGCCTGGACATTGGAGCATAAGGTATCTAGATTCAATTTGTGCATGCAGTTTCTGTTGACTGAGAGTTAAAGGCCTAAATATTTCAATTGCTTGGGGGACCAAGTAAGGCCTAATTCTAGGACCTCCTGTTTTAGAACCCTGTAATTCAATGAGAACACTGCAGTTTTATCTTTATTTAATTTATAATTTGAGAGTGTACTATAGTCTTGTATTAATGTTAGAAGGTTAGAAAGTGATCTAGTTATGTTGGTAATGTGCAGCAGTATGTCATCCACGTAAGCTGCAACCTTTTCGACTTTTGAGCCTAGTTGAATCCCAGTAATTCCCGGTGAGGTTTGAATGGTGGCTATTAAGGGTTCCAAATACAGGTTAAACAGCAGTGGAGACAATGGGCAGCCTTGTCTGGTGCCGGCTTGTGGAGCAAAACTAGAAGATAAAGTCCCATTGCAAAAAATATGGGCTGTGGGATTAGAGTACAGTGCTTTTATCCAGGAGATGAATTTACCAGGAAGTCTAAAATTATTGATGATTGGAAACAAGAATTGCCAATCAGCTCAGTCAAATGCTTTTTCTGCATCTAAAGACACTAAGGCCATGGCTAGCTGAGTATTCTCTGAGGCAGAAAAAGCATGGGATAGTTTGCGAAGGTGATCGACCGACGATCTACGTTGCATGAATCCCACTTGATCCTCCCCAATTAAAGAGGGAAGTATTTTGTTCAGCCAGTTCGCCAAGATTTTGGCAAAGATCTTGGCATTGCTGTTAAGGAGGGATATTGGGTGATAGCTCAATACCTTAGTTGAGTCTCTATCAGGCTTAGGGAGCACCACAATGATAGCTTCTAATAAACTCTGATCAACAGTTTCCCCGTTCATCATAGAGGTATAAACTTTTTTCAACCAGGGGATTAATTGATTAGCAAACTTTTCATAGAAAATAGCAGAATATCCATCTGATCCGAGAGCTCTGTCTTTGAGAAGGGATTGTATGACCCCTAAAATTTCTTCTTCCTTTATCTGGGTAGTAAGATTTTCACTTTGTGTATTGTTTAAATCAGGGAGAGGAATATTGGTTAAATATTGGGATACTGTCATTTGGAAGGGGCGCGGTTGCATTTGAGTATATAAAGTTCTATAATATTGTTCAAATGCCATGGAAATATCCTTAGGGTGGGCTATCAAAGGACTCTGATGATCCAGTTGTATGGCAGCAATACATCTAGAAGCCTCTTCCTTTTTAAGTCTTAGAGCCAGTAATTTCCCTGCTTTTTCCCCTTGCTCTGTATATTTAGCTTTAGTCTTTATAATGGCCCACTCTGCTTTCTCCCTCAACAGTTCCGAATATTTGTCTTTCAATGATGTTGGACAATTCTCTCTGCTTCTGTGGCCTGACAGGAGAGATATTTTTCTTTTTCTCTGATCTGAGTTAGAAGTGTAATGCATTCTTGCCTCTCCTTCTTTTTTTTGAATGATGCCAATTTGATGAGCTCTCCTCTGATTAAACATTTAAGGGCACTCCATTCTATGGATGGAGATTGTGTGGATTCTCAATTATTGGTTTTAAAGTGTTCTAAGGAATCGAGTATGTGATCTGTAATTGCTTTGTCCTTCAACAATTCATTGTTTAACTTCCAGATCTTGTCAGGTCCCCAGTTGAGGGATAATGTGATTTGACAAGATATTGGGGAATGGTCTGAGTCAGCTCTGGCTTCAATTGTACTATCTGTTAGCCCATGCAGGAAAGACTTGCTTATCCGAAAATAGTCTATTCTGGAGGCAGAGCCATGGACTGTTGAGAAAAAGGTAAATTCTCTGCCTCAAGGGTGCAACAGCCTCCAAGGATCGCATAAATTTAAATGATCAGCCATGTCTCTAATTGCTCTCTAAGCTGGCGATAGGTCTTTAACCCTTGTGCTATCTGACTTGTCTAAAAGAGGATTAAATGGCTAGTTCCAATCTCCTCCTAGGAAAAGTGGGATGGATAGGAAGGGGGTTAAAATTGAGAGAAGTTCCATAAAGAAAGAGGGCTAGTCCAAACTGGAACCATATATTGAACCGAATAATATGTCACTTAAGAGTACTTTCCCTTTTACAAAAACATATCTGCCCTCTTTATCTATTATAGAATTCTCACAAACATAGGGAACAGTTCTAGAAAATAGTATAGCAACCCCTTTTTTATTCCTACTATCTCCCGAGGCAAAGACCTGGCCGACATGCTGTCTTCTGAGCAATATACCTTCTGTTTCTAATAGGTGAGTCTTGTATCACAGCAATGTCTCCTTCCAATATTTTTAAATGTTTAAGAATTTTCATGCATTTTAAGGGATGTCTCACACCCTTGACATTCCATGAACAAATTTTAAATGTCTGGGCCATCATGAGTGTATTCATCAGTGAGAGTCCCAAGGAGGCATGAAAGAAAAACCAATTGTGTACACCATGTTATCTTATAAGCAAGGCACTCTCCTTCCCCTTTTCCATCCAGAAATGTATCTATCCCTCCCACGGTATCCCCACGTCTATGCCAGACAAATTCTATATAACCCCCCAACTATGTATCTTCCCGTACCTAATAATAAAACCAGAAAAACAGATAAAGCCTCTAAATATGTAAAGAGACAAACTGTGATTATAAGAACTACCCTCTCCCCCCCCCCGTTAGCTGGTCTGTGGTGATCAGCTCTCCAAGATCTCTCCATCCCCCCCCACCCACCTGACCACAGCAACAATTAGATATATGTCATATCTCTTACTTCGGGGTTACCCTCTTTTAAAACAGTAAACAAAGTTTCTCAAGTCAATTTAAACTTACAGATTATGAGAATTATAATAAGACAGATCTCCCATATTTCTCCATATAAAATAGCTGACGAAGTTAGCTATTATGTCAAAAAAGTCAATTACTTATTCTCTGTCATTCAAAGACATTTTACAAGTAGAGTCTAGTGATCCAGCCTTTGGATCCGGCCAACAAAATAATTGTGGAACAAGTCTGTATGCTGAGTGGATTACTGAAAAAGGCATTGTCTACGCCATCGGGCCTTGTTGGTTTGATAGACGAGATGGCCATCTCTCGGTATCAGCAGTATGAGGGATCACCATATAATGTTCTGTGTCTGACACCAATAGGGTGCTTGCTTGATTTGTTTGAAGGATTGTTTAAATCAACTCAGACCGCTGTGTTATTATGACCATTTAGTATCTTAGTATAATGCAAGATACGAGCATGCAACGATCTGAAAAAAGGGATGGACGCTTCTGTCTGCAGTATTCCCATGCCAGATCAACTTCTTCGGATGCTGCCCAGTTACCATCCAGCAGAATTTGTAGCCTGACATGATAAGACATACGGAATTTAACATCGGTGGCAATGCATTTAGACACTATGGGGTGAAAGGCAGATCTCCTGGAGTGAACAGTGGCAGGTAAGTGCTGGGTGATTCTTAATTTTCTCCCCTCCTACAGGATGTCTTGAATTTCTATAAGTTTCCCCAGAACATGTTGCTTTTCTTGAAAATTGAGGAATCAGAGAATTATCGGTCTCGGTTGTGCACTTGGTGGTGGTAGAGGGCAGAGTGCATGGTGGGCTCACTCGATAATATAAGTGGAGCCAAATGGACTCAGTCCAACTATCTTGTCTAGCAGTTTTTGGACAAAAGTGATGGCATCCGTGCCTTCCTGTTTCTCAGGGATGCCAATTATCACTATATTGTTGCACTTGCTGCACTCTTCGCGGTCTTCAATTTTAGATTCTAGCTTTTTGAGGGTTTGTCTGTTGACAGTGACCATTGCATCCATTTTCTCCATTCTCTTCTCCACAGAAATTATTCGGGCCTCGGTGTCTGAGAGTTTCCTTGCCACGTCTTCTATAGTGTCAGTTAATGTTTTAACATCAGCCACTATTGAACAAACCTCTTCTTTGAATGGGTGACATTCCGAAAGAAATCTTTCAAGGGTCAGTGGAGTATGTTCTGTTGAGGTAGAGGATGATGTTGCCACACTGAAGGAATGGCCTGTAGATGGTGGCAGAGCACTTGGCTTTTTCAGTGTTTTTTCAGGTGTGATCGGTGGGGTATATTTCGGGCCAGCCTGCTGCATCTCGACCTCCATTCTATCTTTCCAGTCACTTTTCTTGAAGCAGGGAGCTTCTCCTCACATAAACTTCCCAATAAGTTGGCAAATAACTGAGATTAAAGCATTAAATAGATGGTTTAGCGATTGGGTGAGCGGAGCTCGGGTGAAGTACGTCTAGATGGCTCACTGCATCATGCGAATCCCCCAGGATTGATATTTTTCTTGACTATAGCACTACAAGTGACAGCTGTGACTCAGAGGATTTTGACAGAGCCCACTACCCTGAGTAACACTATTGTCAATGTATATGATTAATTCATGAAATTCCTAATAAAAACATAACCATGCAAACAGTTCTTTTTTTCCCAGACTGCAGACAACAATTAGCAATTGCATCTATAACACTAAATGTACCTTCCAACATGACTGTAACAAACTTGATGCACATACAAATGGTGGCAGGAGAAAGAGACAAGCAAGTCCATTTCTTGTTAACATTGCTCCACTCAGAGTGAGAAAAATTTCCATTTCAGTTCAGCACACCCAACCCTTCGAATGGGTGGTTGCATGGAATTGTTTTATTTATTTATTTATTTATTTCAAATTCAGACTAATACCTTTGGCCCGGGGCTCGTTTACAAAGGCTTCAAGTCAACAAGGAATACAAGACATTTACAGGTGATGAAACATTGCAGAACAGAAAGACATCAACTAATAAGTGGTATTAGTGTACAGTTACAACATTAAGCAGGGTACAAGAAGTAAGGAGAAACAGAACCACACTTTCAGAGAAACATATTAATGCAGCACTAATTAAGTGCAATACAGTGTTTAACAATCATGTTACAGTTCAGACGGGGTGCTCACTGTCTGCAGAAATGCATTAGCAGCCAAGGTGATGCTTTGTCAAGTACAGTTCAGATGGGGTGCTCCCAGTCTGCAGAAATGGAAAATGAAGACCATGGCTCCCCATTAGCACACAAGTGACTTGTCTCTTGCAACTGACACTCCCCATGTCAAACTGTTGCTTCATAACTGTGATTGCAGATTTTATGGAGCATTCTGTCAGTAGTTTTAAATTTACAGATTTCTCAATATTGAAAAGATTCCCATGTTAAATAAAACTGACTTAAAACATGTATGGCCGTAATAAATGTCAAATATCTGATCGCGCATAGGAAGCTACTTGCTCACTCTAGTTACCTCACTTCAGCCCCCTGTCCATATACGCCGTAGTAAAAAAAAAAAAAGTATTTCATTTTCAACTTTGTATGATCATATTAAGCCCACTGAACTGTGGAACAGCCTGCCATTTCACTTTTTTTTCATTAAGTATATTTTATTAATTTTCATAGGTACAGACATCTTACATACAGGAGACCATGCCATATTGCGTGTATGTTTGTTGAACAAGTCATCCGATCTCCATACAATAGTACATAGTCACATTTAGTGTCTGTCGCCCCCTTACCCCATCCACCCCCACCCTCCCTTTCCCTTCCCAATCCCTAGCTGCCACAAATACTATCTTGCCAGTCATAAATACATATCAATGAAAAATCCTATTAAAAGTATAGGTTGGATCATAGAGGGGCATTAGAATTAGTCATTACTCTATTGGGTTGGATTAATAACAGGTTATAGAAAGGGTCCCAAAGTTTTTTGTATTTCCCCATTCTTTGAGTTAATCCCGCAATAACCTGTTCCGCCTGTATCACAAACATGATTTCTTTATACCATTCGGTATAAGTTGGTATTAGGGTATCTACCCAGTGTCTAAGTAATACTTTTTTGGCACAAACAGATATCAATGCCATATATGCTCTTTGGGTTTTGCCTTGGAGCATCGTATAATCCCCATAAATACATATTTCCAGGGTAAATTTGTCTAAAAGGGCTAATAGCGGGTCCAGCCGGGACCTAATACTGTTCCATAATGGAAAGGCTTTATCACATGACCATAACATATGCAGCAAATCTCTCTGAGCTCGAGAACATTTGGTACAAAGATTAGACTGTAGGAAACCCATCTTAGATAATTTAACTGGGGTATAATACATGTTATGTACAATTTGGAATTGCATGTATCTATACCTATCCCACTTGATATATCTATATAGGTGTTTCCATATTGTTAACCAACATGTAGGGGGGTCAGAAGATGGAAGATATTTATCCCACTAATAAAATCTCTGTCCTTCTATTCCAGCAATCGTAGTCTGTAGGAATTTGTAAGTGTATGAGATTAAGTAAGTAGATGGAACTAACTTGAGATACGGAGTTAATACAGTCAGAAGTGGGGTAATCCACCTCCCAATACCAAAGTACTGTGTTAACATGTGACTAATCTGCAGATATTCAAAATCATGAGTAGTGGACCAATGATATTTACTGTTGGCTTCCTGGAATCACATCAGTCTCTGACTAATAATCAATTCCTCTACTCTATCAATCCCCATGTTTGGCCAAAAAACTTTAAATATTATTGGTTTACCGGAGATCAACAAATTAAGATTATTGAAAAGAGGTTGTGTTACATCCTTATACCCATTAGTCCTAAGTAACGTATTAAGTTGGTAATGTGTAGCCAAGAGAGCATCAAGTGGGGATCCCTTCAGTTTATTTGGAAGATTTTTCTTACTCAGAAAGGGAAGGACTTCTGGATCCATATCATATAGTGCACACAAGAATTTCTCAATTCCAAGCCAGAGAGGAAAGTACGTCGAATTAGATGTGTGCGCTGACGGGAGCACCCAGTGCCTAAGTTTGGTTAGGTGTATTGCAAGATAGTATAAATATAGATTGGGGGCCTGAAGACCACCATCATTTTTAGCCCATGTAAGTTTACTATAGCCTCTTCTTGATTTTTTCCTAGCCCACAAAAAAGCATTAATAACTTTATGTACCTTCATGAAACCAAGATTTGGATAAGTCCCAATTGTACATTTGCAACGGGTATAATAAGCGGGGTAACACATTCATTTTTATTATACTCATACAACCTCAAAGCGATAAGGGTTATAACGACCAACGCTTAATATCCTCTTGTATGTGATTTAAGGTAGTTTCAAGGTTAAGCTTTTTCATTATTTTAGGAGAGGGATGAAGGAAAATTCCAAAATATTTAAATTTATCTGGTTTCCACTGTACGCCCAATCTTGATATTTCTGCTTTCTGAAAGTATTGATTAAGAGGAAGTACTTCCGATTTATCCAGGTTCAGTTTGTAGTTGGAAATCAAACTAAACTGAGATATTAATTCAAGTGCTGCTGGGAGGGATTGTGAAGGAGATGAAATATGTAATAAGATATCATCCACGTATACGGAAAGTTTATATGACGTCCCTATTGTGATCCCTGATATTAAGGGTGAAGAATTAAATTTCCTAATAAGGAGTTCGAGAAATAAATTAAATATGGCGAGAGGGGACAACCTTGATGGGCACCTTGACTCAAATTAAAAGGTGTGGAGAGTATTCCATTACAGTGAACTCTTGCGGAGGGAGAAGAGTACAATATTTTGACCCAAGTGAGAAATTCTGGTGGGATACCATATCTGGGAAGTAGGGAAAACAGGTATTCCCAGGAAACTCTGTCAAAAGCCTTTTCTGCATCCAAGGAAACTAAGGCTGCCGGCGTGAACGAATACTTGGAGACAGAAAATAAGTATGCCAACTTCCTGAGATGGTCTGATGAAAGTCGTCCCTTAACAAATCCTACTTGTTCTGCACTAATTAAAGAGTCCCAAACCTGGCCCAGCCTTATAGCCAAAATCCTGGCCAAGATTTTCAGGTCCACGATAATGAGTGAGATAGGGAGGGAACCTTTCCAGGTTTGGGCAGTACTATAATAATGGCTTGAGGTAAGGATTTATCTGAGATACCATACTCATAAAAATATTGAAAGGTATTTAAGAGAATAGGCGCTAGTGTATCTTTTAGGGCCTTATAAAAATTAGATGTAAACCCGTCTGGACCAGGAGATTTGTCCAGTGTAAGCGACTCAATAGCTTCTAGTACCTCTTTTATTTCATTTGGGGCCTTTAGTATAGAGGATTGTGCCTCCGTAAGTGTTGGCAATTTAACATCATTGACATATAAATCCAACATCTGTTGGGAAAAAGAGAAGTTAGTAGGAGTATACAACCTCTCATAATAAAGTTTAAAGTTTTCACAAATGTCTTGGGGTGAAGTCAGAACTGTACCAGTAGGTGATTGAAGGGAGGTCACTATTCTATCATTACCTGAGCTCTTATTCTAAGTGCTAATAGTTTTCCTGCTCTCTCCCCCTGATCAAAATAAGTTATTTTAGATTTGAGCATGAGAAATTCGGCCTTTTTGGCCAGCAGGTGATTGTACTGGGCTCGAAGGGATTCAGCTTTTTCCCAATTCACACCAGGGGACAGAGCTGAAAGATTCGCTTCTGCCAATGTAATCTGGTCGATTAAAGAAGAAAGGGCTTGATCTCTTTGCTTTTTGCATTTGACAGCCAAACATATTAGCTCTCCCCTTAAGGCGCATTTGAGTGCGCATCATAAGATATCTCTTCTGGGCATTAATAGAGAGTTATCTGCTATAAAATTGGAAACGAAGGATTGTAAATATTGTATTTGATCTTCTGATTTTATAATCTGGTTATTAATCCTCCAAAGTTTATCTCGTTGAATATTAGGAGCAAGCTCTATAAATAATTGAACGATTTGATGGTCCGATATAGTTTTCGAGGAGTAGAAAACTGATGCGATACCAGGAAGACAGTCGCTGCTGACCAGAAAATAGTCAATACGAGAAAATGTATTGTGAGTAGGTGAGTGAAATGAGTATTCTTTCCTAGTTGGGTACATAATTCGACAGGGATCTGCTAACCCTACTAGGTGCATTAGTTCCATCTGGGCTTTTTGACCTGGAGACAAGGATATTTTAGAGGGTCCTGTTCTATCCTGACTATTTGACAACACTTGATTCCAATCCCCTTCCACAATTATTGGAATCATGGACAATGGAGCTAACATAGACATGAGATCTGCAAAAAATTTAGGGTCGTCAGAATTTGGGCCATAAATAGAACCAAGGATAACCTCAGTATGACCTAATAATGCCCGTAAAATCATGTAACGGCCTTCTGAATCTAAGATCTCTTGTAATAACCAAAATGGGATACTACGGGCAATTAGAATTGCAGTACCCCATTTATGTGAATTAAAACCAGCCCCAAAAACTTGTCCCACCCAAAGCCTGCGAAAGTAATGCACTTGAGTGGATAAAAGATGTGTTTCTTGCAAAAAAACTACATCTGCTTGTATATTACGGAGAAGTATCAGTATTTGCATACGTTTTGCCAGGGTTTGTGCCCCTTTAACATTCCATGTACAAAAATTATTTATCCTGACATTTTTAGCTATCTGTTACATTATTATGTCTCACTTTTGTGACAACCAGTAACACCATTGAGTGATATTATTACTTCATTTGTAATATTTGTGGCAGTGCCCTCCCTCCCCAAGAATATTTTCCCATTCCCATCCCCCTCTCCATCCTCTTGAGATAGAACCCCCCACAACATACCCTTTGAGCATCGCAACCCCCAGCCAACAAATTAGTTATCTTGATTCTAAAATACCCCATTGAATGCGTATGCTCAATCCCCCTTTGCCAAGATGCGATGTTCCGACCAATTAAGAGTATCCCGACTCATTCCCAAAAAGCGTAACATTGAATATTTTAATTAAAGAGTGTTCTTCCTACCTTAAACCACCTTCACGGTAGATACGCCTCTGTAAAGCCCCATGTTCTTATTAGCTTTTAATTTCAGAAATGTGTCTGTCCTTCCAACAGTAAGCCCCAATCTATATATTTATTTCTTTGTTAGTAAATTTACCCAGCTTCCCAATCCCCCCCTTAGTAAACTCAAACAGCTACTCCTCTTATGTTTAGAACTTAACCCTCAGCACATTGAAGTCAAACTATTATGCGGCCTATAGAAAACCTATTGGGTCTAAAGTGAAACATAATACAGGCTGTTGCATCCCCGATTTATATGCTGGAGAATAGCATAAAAATCGACATAACGTCCACAAGGAAATAGTGGATAAACTGCTAAGCTTTCCCTCTTTCAATGTCCAGGTATTGCCCCTCCATTGAAATACAAGAGGTGACCTGAAAAAAAAAATGCAGCGAGGACTTGAGTGGAAAGAAAAAGGAAAGTGAGTCCTGCGGTGTTTGGCACGGCCAGCCATAATGCTCGCCCATAATTTGGGCTGGATACTGTTGTTCATTAGCCGATTCCCCGACCATTTGAATCTGCACAGAATACTAAAAAAAAGGGAGAGAAAGAAAAGAGAAAAAAAAAGGGGGGGGAAGGGGGAAAGGAAAGGGCTTCCAACTGCTGAGCCATACTAAATAAGGGGTCCAAGAAAAGGTGTGCATAATATAATCAGATAGCAAAATAAAGAAAAAAAGAGAAAAAATTATCCTCTCCTCAGGCGAATGCCACTATGCAAAGTAGCCAGACTGTTGATCCTTCCTTTGGATACTCAACGATGAGTAAACAAATTGGGATACATAGTGGGTAATTCTTCAGCTGCCTGGTCTGCGTCTCCAAAACTTCTCCAAGTATCCTGGTGCTGCACCATCAATTTAGCCGGGTAAATCATCCAGAATCGAATTCCAGCCGCTATCAGCTTTTTAATGCAATTATGGTAGGCTGTCCGCTTCTGTCTAACACTAACTGGCAGATCTTGAGAGAATCCGAGCTTGGCATCTTCCCATTAAATCTCTTGAAGCTCTTTAACTTTCCCAAGGATATGCTGTCTGTCAATGTAGCTCAAGAGCCGAATAATGAAAGGCCTAGGCTTAGCCCCTGGGGGAGGTCGAGGTTTCAGTGAGCGGTGGGCTCATTCTACCTGGTACACTGTGGACTGTGGCGGAGGACCTGCTATTTTAGCTAAAAGCTTCTGTGTGAACTGAATTATGGCTGATCCTTCAGCTTCTTCAGGCAACCCAAAACCACAATATTATTCCTCCTGTTCCTCTCCTCCAGATCTTCTAGCTTGCTCTCAACTTTATTCAGCCTCTGCCTTAATGCTACCACATCTGGCTCTAATCTTATCTGCCAATTTTCTTGTGAAGATGTACGGGCAGAAACATTCAAGATTTTCTTATTCGTTTCTCTCAGTTCCGCTTGAATATTCTTCAGGTCTAGGGCAAATTCTTTAAACGAGTCCTTAATGCCAGCCATTTCTGCCAAAAATGTGTCTTCCGACAGGGGAACAGAGTTGCTAGCTGACGCCGCTGCCTTATTACAGGTTGCGGTCTGTGTTTTGGTTCTCTTCACCGATTTGTCTGGCGTCTGTGGTGGTGTCCGGGCCGGGAGAGCCTGCCGCATTTCGGCATCCATTTTCACCTCGTAAATATTGAAAACTGCTCCAGTTGCCTCTCTCAAATCCTCTCAGTTTCAAACAATTAGTAATGTTTGAGTGAGCAATCTTAAGTAGAACCTTGTAAATTTCTGCAGTTTTGGAGAGTTCGGGGGGAACCAAGTCAGCGGACGTCTGCTCAGGCTGAAGACATCACGTGAGCTCTCATTTCACATTTCTTAATGACAGTCCCAATGGTTTCCTACTTGTCCCACTTATCCACACAATACTATGAACTTGAAGTTACCAAGCAACTCTCAGTCATGTGTCCCTGCTTTGGTGAATGACAATGACACAAAAATATATTGTTTAATGTACTGTTAACTGAATAATAAATGTTTAATGGTAATGTAGCTCTGGCAATGCTGCACAACCCAATCAGGACTCACTAGTTTCTATGGCAGAAAGAAATTACTGTTGCCAGGTTCCTCATGTTGTCTTGTTGTTCCAGTGCGCACATGCCTCGCAGCCACCAACTAAATGGTGGAAGGACTATTTAACAACTTTTTGACCATACAGTGAAATAAAAAAGAAGAAAACAAAATGTGCAATTCTAGTAACCTGCTCTGCTTTTTATAATGACAATAAGGTATGTCTAAGGATTATGTTAATGGCCAATTAATCATTCCTTGGGGGATGTGGCACTTGAATACATCTCCTGCCACATTACACCCCGGGGGTGACTAACAGGGGATCAATAAAATCCTTAAACATACCTCATTGCATAATTATTGTACTTGACTGAATCTAGTAAAGGGGTGTCACAAACAGCAGTGGAATAAACATAGCATGAAACTTAAACCCCTATATATCACTGGCATGAAAATGGCAAGTTGGTTCTTATGTAGTCACTTTCAGTATCACTCATGATGTATAAAACTGAAAAATGAAATTAACAATAGATTGTTTAATTTATAGGTTGGATTCACTATATCTTTATACCTTAGATATATCAATGTACAAACCACAAATAATCCAGAGAAATTGTGGGGAGGATTCACAAAACACCTCAAAGGTGAAAAAATGCGTAAGTCCCCAAAATTTGTGCAGTTGCCGGAAAAAAGAGATTAATTGCGTTAAATCATACACACAAAACATCCACAGCTGCAGAAAAAATACACTGTGAACTGTGGAAAAAAAATAAAGTTCCAGAAAATTTCTGCACAAAAAAATATCATTGAAAAATATTGCATATCCCCTTAAAGGTTATTCTTAGCCTCTGTTTTTCCGCAGTTGCAAAAAAATGTTACGCACATGCTGCACCAAGGAGAGTGAGGTGTAACTCACCCTGAGCAAAAGACAGTGTACTAACACTTGGGGAAACAATCACAGTGGGGGTTCAGGTACCAAACAACAGCAAACCTGTGAGCTGTATAGTAGTGTCAGTTGTTACACCAAAAATAGCACATATTTCTATTGAAAGGCAACAAAGCACAACCACATGATCCTGTGCAGCCCATAAAGGAGCCCCACAGGCAGTAAAGGAAGAGGTGGTAACAGCCAGAAGTGTGTGTTACTGATGCAGGAGAAAGAAACACCTCAGAGAGAGACACAAGCAACAAATACATATTGCCACTGGGTGCAAAGTCCTGCTGGTACAGGTGGTGCTACCATGGTCCCAGTTGTGGGACTGGCTGCTTGCGTTGCTGGGAGTGCTGATTTTGCTGCAACTTTTGTAAGACTATCAGTCTCCTGCTTCACTTAATATGGATCACCTGCTGTTGTTCTGCCTGCTGGGCCTTTTATATTATTTCCAAAGCTGTGGAAACAATGTTGCAGATTTTCAGCACTTGCAGAATTTCGTAACTCGCCTGTTTTGTGATTTTCCACACCTGCGGAAACTGTGACAGCGAATATGCCACACTTGCATTTCCACAGTTTTTCAAGTCTTTATTTCTGCACATGTGGATTTTTTTGCACTCTTTGTGAATCTAGCCCTGTATTTACAATACGCAACACTGTATGTAAATTAGCTTTACCATAATTAAAGGAGATAAGAAATTATTTTTGCATAATTAACTGTCATCTCATGTTTCATTCCATGGCAGTTATGTATTCTGCTTTGCTTTGACCATTTCATTATGAATAAATAATGTAACACTGGAGTACTCTCAGATCTATATAAAGATCCACTCTCCAGCCCCTTGGGAGCCCACTGAAGACCAAAGAGCTACTTTGCTAATATGTTGGGCACCATAGTAGGTAAAGAGAGAAGGTAAAGCAAGGCCGCCCTGCAATTTTGAAGTCATTAGTTTGGGATAGGCTCTCCGTACCTTCTTACCTTTCCAGAGAAAGGAGATGAACAATTTCTGCAGTCTCATGAACCAAGTTTTGGGGAAAAAAAACTAACATATCCAGAGGATATAGTAGTCTTGGTAAGATGTTCATTTTAATCACATTGATGCTGCCCCAGATGGATAGAGGCAAAATTCCCCATTGGTCCAAGTCAGCTTGTATTATCTGTCTGAGGTCAGAAAAGTTTTTCTTGACTATAGATGGTATATTTCTAGTGATATGTATCCCTAGATAAGTGAGAATTTTGGGTTCCCAGGATAGACTGAATCTGCTACAGCTAGCTTTTGTGACATATTTATTGAGGGAAAAGATCAGCATTTTGGACTGATTCAATTCATAATATGAAACTGCAGAAAAGGCATCCAACTCCAACATTAGAGCTGGGATGGGCTCCACAGGGTCCTCAATGTGTAAGAGGAGATCATCTGCATAGGCTGATACAGTATATCTCTTCCCCTCTATCTGGATGCCCTTAATTACAGGAGATTCAATATTTTTTTCTAATCAAGAGCTCCAAGTAGAAGTTGAAGAGTAAGGGGGAGAGGGGACATTCCTGTCTTGTACCTCTTTGCATGGGAAAAGAGTCTGACAAGCACCCGGTACACACAACTCGAACTGTGGGAAGAGTATATAGAACTTTGATCCATTTGATGAAGTCTTCAGGGATTCCAAATTGTTGCAGGGAGGTGAACAGGAATTGCCAAGATACATGATCAAAGGCTTTCTCGGCATCCAGAGAGACCAAGACTGATGAGACCTCGGACTCCCTGGACGCCATGAGAAGATGTAAAAGCTTCTTCATATGGTCCCCAGATATTCTCCCAGTCATGAATCCCACCTGTTCCCTGTCAATAACTCCCCCATGATAGGGGAGAGGTGATTGGCCAGGATTTTGGCTAGAATCTTAATGTCAGAATTCGGAATGGAAATTGGGAAATAGCTCCCTGGATACAATGGGCCTTTACCCGGTTTGGGGATCAAGGTGATCAAAGCTCTTTGGAAATTGGGATCTTGGATTCCCTTGGTGAACCATGAATTAAAAACTTCTGTAAGTAATGGGGAGAGTTGTGGAAGACAAGCTTTAAATAAGTTGTTTGGTAGACCATCTGGTCTGGGAGCTTTATTCAGAGGCAACTGTTTGATGGCGTATTGGACCTCTGTGAGGGAAATTGGGGCACCAAGCCATCCTGTGAGATGTGGAGGCAATTTAGGAAGGGCTACTGATTGTAGGTAGTCCCTGATATCTTGATGCGACACGGGGGATAAGTCCTCCAATGAGTAAAGCCTCTTGTAGAAATCCCCAAAAATAGCCACAATATCCCTAGGATGGGAAGCAATGGGATCGCTAGGCGATGCCCTTAGACTCGGTATAAATTTTACTGAGTTAGCTTTCCTCAATCTGAGGGCTAAGAGCTTCCCTGATTTCTCTCCTGACTTCAGGTATCATAGTCTTGTGCAGTGGATAGTCAACTCCGCCTTCTGAGTCATCAAGTCTGAAAATTGTGACTGTAATCGGTGGAGCTCAGCCCAGTCCACCTTGGGTGAAGAACACTGGAGGGAGGATTCCTGGTGGTGGATTTCATCTAAGAGGGTATTCAGAAGGAGCCTACTTTTCCCAGCTCTGGTGGATGAGATGTGGATAAATTCACCACGGAGGGTGCATTTGAGTGCAGCCCATATCGTGTCCAATCTGTCTACCAACCCCCTGTTTATCTCTAAAAAGGTGGAGATATGGCCCTGAATATGAGTCAGAGTGTCAGGAATCTGGAGCAGCTGAGTATTCAGGCACCACAGAGAGTCTCTTCAAATGCCTGGACCCAGTAAGTAGAGAACACTGACTGGGGCATGATCTGACAGTACTCTAGGGTGGATGGACACCTCTAGGATGCCTAGAAGGCAAAAAGTACTTAAAACCAGTTGTTTATTTGAGAGAATGTACCATGTGGTGGGGAATAATAGGAATATTGCCTGTCTGAGGGGTGCAACGTCCACCAAACATCAATAAGGCTCGCACTGGACATGAGGTCCTGCAGTGCCCATTGGGCTGGGGAATAGCCCCAACTGCTTCTTGTCCAAATGATCTAGATCTGTTTGGGGGACCAGATTCCAATCCCCACCAAAAAGGTCAGCACTGGGGGAATGAGAGACACTAGGGAAAGTAACTGAGTAAAGAACAGGGGGAGTCTATGTTTGGGCCATAGATGGAACCTATTAATACTGGAAAAGATTCTAGAGTGCCCCTGATTAGGATGTACCACCCTGATGGGTCCCACATTTCTTGGGTCATGTGAAAGGGAACAGACTTGGCAATTATTATCACAGTACTCCCCTGCTTAGAGGAAACACCAGAACTGAAGACTTGTCCCACCCAATTTCTCTTAAAGAAGGATATATCCTCCTTCTGTAAGTGGGTTTCTTGTAGGCAAGTGATTCCTACTTTAAGATGAGTGAGGTGCTTTAAAATCATTAGTTGTTTCATTCTGTCCCTGCCCCTTTGATGTTCCAACTTACAAACTTATAGGGTCCTTCCATAGGGGCTGAGGGAATAGGATTCATTATTAGGCAATACAGTAATAGACATACATAGGACTGGCTCTTGGCCCTATAGAAGATGGACCCAAGACAAAAGGGAGATCCTGTGCAGACATGCCCACCCCATATACCCTCAATGTATAGCACACTTGTCTGGAAACTTAACCCATTCCAGATGAGAACCCACCCCACCCCACCCAAACACCCAGCAAAAACAGAACATTAAATCCCCACAATATTAACTCCCAGTTCTAATTGAACTGAACCACCTAATGCACTCTGTCAGGCAATGTTAACAAAACTGCACTAAGAGGGATCCCACATCACTCTCTCCCCCCACCCCAACACCCCCAACAAACTTATATATAATGTAAACATCAGAATCCTACTGCTTAGATAACATTTAAAATTATGGAACTATACTGAAGAGTAGTAAAAGACCTGGCAAAAGGCAAATGCCTGCAGTATAAAAGAAAACAGTGAGCATTAACAGACCGCTTGTTGTTAAAAGAAGGGTCCCCTCAAAGTCTCGTAATACAATTCAAACACTGGTTATTCATTCACCAGTATCAAAAGATACGGGGTCCAAATAACAAATACACTGATAGGAACCCAAATAAGACAGGATCACATAAACATCCACTCTAGTCGTAATCCCATATAAGATATTACAAGACGAGCCTGTATAAAGGGAAAAAAAAATGAAAAAACCCAGTTCCTAAAATATATGCGACTCCCTGTCTGTCTCCTCTTCTAATATAGGAAAGCGGGCCTGTGGCAATAATAACCAGGCAGTTTCATGCTCACAGACAAAAAGGAAAGCAGACAAAACTCTTGTACCCTCGCTCTCTGAATGAAACGCTTGAGCATGCAGGTCCTAAAGGCAGGTCTTGCAGATATGAAGCCAGAAACAGCAGCGCACAACCAGTGGCTCAAAACAGCCTAAAAACCTTTGGCACCTGTTGCATAACAGCCCTAAAGTATGAAGAAAGGACGAACTGCCAGCTGTGAAGTGCAAGCCAACCGGTGTAGACTTGCTGTGAACATATTTGTCAGAGATCCACCGATATGGTGGAAATCATCTCCTGAATTGGATTCATGATGTCCAAGAATCATTCCTCGGTCAATGCCAGTCGGGTTTCTACTGGAGCCGGAGACTTGCTGTTTGGGCCTTTTCATGGCCTTGTCGTTTTCAGGGGTAGGTGTAAACTTCCATCTCCAGTTCTCCAGTCTGCTTGCCACACTGTTCCAACTGCTTGCTCAGTAGTTTCCACTTGAATAAAAGGTGCCAGGAAGGCAGTAGGTGGGTTTAGTCATGGGTGAGTTGAGGACTGAGGAAGAAGATGCTGTTCACGCCTAGGAAGCTATTACATGATCTCTTCTTTTCACATTTCTAAGACATTCCATAACATCAATAGCACCATTCCTTGTTATTCATCTAAATGGCCTGGAATGGTATGACTGATGTCACAGAATGTTCAGGCAGTTTGAAATGACAGACCAGCAGCTGCTGAGGACAATTGGATTCAGGGCAGTTACAATGGCAACAAAATTAGATTACAAATTTAACAAAAAAGGTCAAAAACAGATTAGAATATTGCAAGTACACTAGAAGGACAACAGGAAGGCACCTAGAGGTTTTTTAAATAAAAATGTTTCCTATCACCTTTAAGCTGTTGGCAGATGAAAGGTTTATTTTATTTTTCAGTTAAAGAATAAACAGAGAATAATGCATGGGGTGGTGTGCATTAGAATTTAATGTACACCCAAGGTGTGGGATGCTACATAAACCCCGAGAACAAAGCTCGAGGGGTTTAGAAAGTATCCCACACTGAGAGTGTACATTTAATTTGAGTGTGTACACCACCCCATGCCTTATTTTATATACTTTCTGGCCATCAATTTTTTACTCACCCCCCCCCAATCTTACTGTGGTATTGGCTAATGAAAGCTCACCTCTTTGTCATGAGAAACTATTAAAATGTACAAAGGCACACAGAGTTCTTAGTGTGCTAGATTCTCCTGCTGCTCAATAAAAGACTGGTGCGATGACTATGCCCCTACACTGAAGCACTTTTTCTTCTGTTAGTTCAGTCAGAAGGACATGTGGCAGACAATGTGATGTAATGCTGATTTTTCCAGTTTTCAAGAGCACCTGATCTGCTTGTTTTATGTAGGGGTGTTTGTAAGTATTGATGCTACTGGTTGCTGTTTTAAAAATGAGATTAGCTCCTTTTTTTATATCTGAAGTATCTATTTTACTCCGTGTTTGTGACGACAGCATTTTGCAGACTGCAAATGCAATCACAGCGAATGCTGAGCTTAGTAGTGTGGCGAACTCAGAATGTACAACAGTTTTTTGTTTGGATTAGAAATGCGTTTTTGTTTATTTTTTCTTTGGTTAAGGTTATGCAGGCTTTGCTTGTCAAATGTCGGTTTGGTTTTTGAATGAGAGTTTGTAAGCAGCGCACCTGGAAGCCAGACAGTTCTTTCAGCCATGATGATTTTAAACTGAGTAGAGACACTCGACTGAGAGGGTCTCGCATTTCATACTGAGCATGTAAAATTCATAGTAACCGTCTGGTTATTATTGAAAATAATGACTGGTGTGTGCATTGAAAAAATGTGTTTATTTATTTCGAAAAATTTACTAGGAAAGACAAATTGAGTGGAAACAGCTCCTTTACAGATGTGCTCTGGGGTGAGGGGAAAGAAGATAGTACAACAATAAGTTACAACACATAGGTTACAATAATCAAAACAGTACAAGCTGACAACAAATAGTAACAAGAACAGACAATTGCCTGCCTAAGACAGTGACGCAAGTTTTCAGGTATACTTACAGGCATGGTATTATGGAGTGTGGTGTTATAAACACATGCTCTGAGAGAGTAGTGCTGCAGACAGTCGTCAAACTGCTGAAGTGAATCTATAACTTTTTCCTGAAAATCTTCCACAGATTTGTTAGCGCTTAAGAAATACAAGTAATCTGAGTACAGCCTGCAAACAAAAACAAAAACGAGTTAGGCTATGTAAAGTGTATTTCTGATATGTTAACAAAGTGTAAGAATTTGAAAGACACAATAGTAAAACAAATAAGATATAGTATACATTGAACATAAGAACTGATGTGCTGTTGTTACAGTACTCATCTTCATTTCTGCAAAAAAACTTCTAATATATTTGGACTTCTTAACATTTATTATGTAAGCAATATGACACACCAGAGTGTGTGAATGATTAAGGGGAAATAAATGCATCACTCAAGTGAGTTGTTAGGCATGAGGTGCTTGTGACAAGTACCTTTAAACACACAAGAGCAAAGTATAATTATTCCCCATAACCACACATCCCTGAAGTGTCTTAACACAGTTACAACATGTAGAGAAAAATGTTATGCTGACCAGTACATGTGTTTTTATGCTTCAAAATAAGAGAACTTTTCATCATTTGGGCTCTGAAGTAGTTCCTGATGAGAATGTTTTTAAATGAGAAATCAAAAACCTTTTTTTTCCCCATGTTTCTATTTCATTCATCCATTCCTTAGAAGTTCAGTTGTCAGTGATTTCAAATGTGTAGGAGGGAGGAGTATTGTTTTCACGTCATGGCTTTGGGTATTCTGCTTCCAGCAGAGTTTGCAGGCGGAGTGTACTGATTCTTTAATGTGGTGCCCATAATAAGGTCAGTACAAGGAAAGTAGCACATGAATGTTATTAGAAGAAGAAGAATCAGCATTTATATAGTGCTTTTCATACACAGTATCCCAAAGTACTTTACAAGCAATGCTAGACTGGTAATGAAGTGACTGAATGTGTGGTGGCAGCCATATCACACATCATCACCCACACACAGCCTGGAGAATTGCATGAACCAGTTTATGGGTAGGGGAATGTTGGCCAGGACACTGGGAATGTTCCCTGCTCTTTGTGAAGAGTGCCCTGGGTTCTTTTACTTCCACCTGGACACCCACCAGGACAACACCAGGATGGGCAGAAGGGACCTTGGTTTAACATCTCATCTGAAGGACGGCACACCCCCAGCAGTACAACACCCCCCAATACTGTACTCAGATGGCAGCGATTTTTAGATGCAAGGCCAATCCCGGTGTGGGACGACAACCCATAACCTTCTGGTCTAGAGGAGGATGTGCTACCAACTGAGCCACACTGACAATTATTAGGTGCTAATTAACATACATAACTTTTTTTGTTTTAGCCAATCAGATTGCTCAGATTCTTATTAATGTTTCTCAGCATATTATAATTAAGCAATAAGTTACGACCAGGGGTTATGTTAATATTCTGTTAATCACCCTCTGGGGGTGTAATGTGGCACAAGGCACAGCCAAGTGCCACATGCCCCCAAGGCATGATTAACTGAACTTTAACATAATCCCCTGTAAGTACCTTATTGCTATTTTTTTTTTTTGTTAAAGAAAACTTTATTTCTTTTCAAAGAATAATGAGACATACAAACACATAGACCCGGAATCCCGGGCGCACACTCCAAAACTGAATGTGCATACTATATACAACCCCTATATACAAACCCCCTGGATGCCCACTCAAAAACTTCCCCCACCAATTAAATGATAACTCAGAAAAGCTAACTTAATAGAGATTACTACTAGTTAATACACTTCTAACCCTCAAAATCTCGCTTCCCTAATAACCCACCCTCATCTTCGAAAAGAAACAAAACATCTCAATTCAAAATCAATCCTAACCAGCCCGGTCGGGTATCCAGAGCAACCCCTGTGAGAGAGAGAGAGAGTCCCAAGTCAAGGGGATTCACCATCCCCAAACTGTCATTCCTCGTTAGATCTGCGTCCCATTCAGGTTAAATGAAAGCTCCTACGCCATCCATCCTAGTAATTCCTCCAAACTATAGGGTACCTTCTAAAGAAAACAATGTCCCAATATGCAATATACTAACCCCTTGGTACACCATCCCACTCCACCAAATATAGCAAGCAGCCTCCCTAGCACAGACAGGCCTCTATTCTGAGGCTCATATCCAGCTATAAATAGGCTGCCTCTAAGCTAGCCCACCTTTTAGCATAAACCTCCTGTCTACCTTCAGACATAAGATGGTTTTTGATCCTAACCAGCGACCTCAATAAATCCTTCACCCATTGCTCATATGAATATATCTGGCCATCCTTCCAATGGTTTAAAATAAATGCTTTAACTAATGATCCCATTAAAGCCAGGTGATACCTTGGGGCAGCACCCTCAATGAGGGAATAGTCACCTAATACACAAATATCTGGCGTAACATAGTCATAATATCCCAAACTGGGGTCGAGCCCCTGTCTAATCTCGTTCCATAACAGGTGAATTTTTCACAACTCCATAAGATATGCAGCAAGTCCCCGTTACTTTCCCATCTAAAACAAAGATCAGTCGGCCCTCAGGCCCCTAGACCGAGTTTAGCAGGTGTATAGAAATATTATGGGCTACAAAAATCTGTGTAATTCTATACTTGGGGATAACCACATATTTAATAGCTTTCCAAATAGAATTCCAATTAAACCCAGGAGTCAATACTTTATCCCAATAAGAGATAGATGTAAAATCACTAACTCTATGGGAATTCAAGAGTAGTTTATATACCCGAGAGAGTAAGCCAGTTCTGTTGACAGCCCCCTGTAGGTACTCCCACGAAAGGAAGCTATCTGTAAAATCCCCCTTTCCCCCTCGAACTCCTGCAATCATTTGCTTGAGCTGTAACCTTTGAAAAAAGGGCAATGCCTCACATTGTGATGGCAACCAAATTTTCCCATTCTGCTGCATATCCCTCAGAGCAAGACCTTCCAAATAAATAACCCACCTCTGGCCAAGCACCTGGCCTCCGATAGTCAAGCTGGGATTCCTCAAGATAGGCTGGTCCCGAGATTTGACCTGAGAGTCTCTTTGCACCGGGGTAAGAAACGACCACCAGGCTTTCAGAGACTTCCTAATAGGGCTCCCCTCCTCAGCCTTACCTTGCACCACTTTAGGCCCGGCATATAGTAATGATTCAGGTGAATAATTTATATCCTTCAACCACTTCCTTTCTATCTGTAGCCAAGCAGGATAATATTCTCCTCCTCCAAATCCCTTGCCCATTGAGCCATCAGGCCCAGCTGGCCTGCTACATAGTAAGCCTGAAGGTCAGGCAATTTGATTCTGCCCTCTTCGAAGGGCCGACACAGCACTCTATATTTAATCCTAGTGGGCTTATTACTCCATAGAAAACCCAACACCATTTTCTTAATAATCTTAAACCACTTTGCCGGGATGACATAAGGAGCCAAGTGGATCAGGTACAACAACCTCGGCAGAACATTCATCTTAATAATACCTAATCGCGCTGCAAAGTTCAGAGGCAGCTTACTCCACCTTACGATATCCCCTGAGAGCTCCAAAATAATTCCCCCCATGTTGGCAGCCGCACCCGCTGTCTGATCCACAGTGATCCAGATACCCAAATATTTTAACTTATCCTTATTCCATTGGACCCCCAGGGAAGCAAAATCTGCCCTAAAAACATGCGGGGTCAGGGGTAAAATTTGGGTTTTGGTAAGATTCAGCTTATAATTAGATACCCTCGAGTACTGATCTATAAGCTCCCTAACAAAACCAAAGGAAGATACTGATCTCGAAGGTGGAGCAAGATGTCGCCTGCAACAGAGATCTTTAGATCCATATTACCAATCCCAATTCCCTGGACCCTGACCTCCCTGTTGATCGACCTTAGTAAAGGCTCTAAATAAATATTGAACAAAATCTGTGATAAAGGGCACCCTTGCCGAGTACCATTTTTTAGCCAAAATTCTCTTGAAAGATAACCATTACATAATATTCTAGCCGTGGGCGCCGCATACAAGTTCTTGCTGCCCCTAATCAAACCCTCCGGGAACCCCATTTTCTCCATAGTACTAAACAAAAAAGAATGGGAGACTCGATCAAATGCTTTTTCAGCATCTAGGGAGATCAGGGCCAAGGGAATCCCAGAGCCCGAGGCAGAATTTATAATATGATGTATTTTCCTGAGTGCATCTAATTCCCCTCGCCCCGGCATAAAACCTACCTGTTCCTGACTGATTAAACTCGGAGCTACATTTAATATCCTGTTAGCCAGTATCTTTGTAAGTATCTTGATATCTTGATTTATCAAAGATATAGGCCTATAGCTTCCCATGGCATCCCTCGGCTTATCGGGTTTGGGTATTAATGTGACATAGGCTTGGTATATGGGAAGATGGTCAATACCCTCCCGCATAATAGCATGAAAAAATTCCTTTAAAATTGGGAGAATAGTCTGGATATGGGTTTGATAGAATTTTGCCGTTAGGCCATCGGGCCCCGGTGATTTCCCTGATGGGAGGGACTGAACCACCTCTATAATCTCAGAGGAACTTATTGGGGACTCCAGCTTTTTAGCCAGGGTGGGATCCAAAGTCGGAAGTTGAATACGAACTAAATATTCTCTAATCTCCCTGTCCCCCCCGAAGGATTTCCCTGATAGATTTCCTCAAAAAAAGAGGCAAAGGCCTCAGCTATATCCTGGGGATCTGTTCTTAACCTCCCCCCATGTGAAATCGAGATAATAGTCCTGGCGGCTTCCCACTCCTTAATCCTCGCCGCTAAAAGGCGCCCCAGCACATCTCCCTGAAGGAGATATTTAGCCTTGATCTTATTTAACCAAAATTCAGTCTTACCATAAAGAATCTCTGAGAGATCCCTTCTTAAGCTTTTAAGCTCCCTATCTATTTCCTCTGAAGTCCCTTCTTGTTGTAATAGAGAACTAATAGCAGCCTCTAAAAATTCCTCTTTCGCCTTCCTAATCACTCTCACTTTGTCGGCTAACGTTTCAGCAGCCATGGAGTAAAGGAATTTACATGTGGGCCAAGCTAGCTTTTTATTAATCAACGTGGGTATTTGTACCCTAATAATTTCCTGTAAAGCCCCCTTCAGCTCTTCCCTTCTCTCCTCCGATGTTAATAGCCAGTCCTGAAGCCTCCACCTGGAAGGTCTTGTAGGCAGAGATTTTGGTTCCCATTGGATCCGAATCAGAGAGTGATCTGAGAGAGTTCTACCCTCAGTCGAGAAGGCTCTGATTCCCCCTAGCGCCTCCTTATTAACCAAAAAAAAATCTATCCTGGTATGAACCCTATGAGGCGCTGAGTAGAATGTCATCCTGGAACCCCATCCAGAAACAAAATAGCTGGATCACTCAAGCCTGCCGCTTCAGAAACCTAGCCAGCGCTACTTGGGCTCTAGAAGTAGGGCCCTTACCAGGAGGCATCCTATCTTTCTGTTGTCAAACAAATATTCCAATCACCCGTAATATCAATGAAAGTGCTGGGAACACTGCAATATTTTCTTCTAAAGAGGCAAAGAATTCAGGCTCGGTGGAGTTGGCCCATAATAGACGCTACCACAACCGCCTGCCCATGTAAGTTGCCCTCACAAAACTCCTCTACCATCATGCCGGGTTACCACCTGGTTAACCTCAAGGGACACGACTTATTTATTAAGATTGCACCCCCCAGTGCCTCTCTCGACCGCCCATATACCTGGCCCACCCAGCGCTTCTTCAAACACTCCACCTCATCCGACATTAGGTGTGTTTCCTGTAGAGCTGCAATGTGAGCTCCTTGCTGCTCTATGTACCTCAGGATTGTCAATCTTTTATGTCAGCCCCTTAAACCTTTGACATTCCAAGAAATAATATTATACAGTGCCATCTAACTAGTGATCGACTAAATAAATAAACCTGAACGCAGTCTAACCGAAATCCACTCCCCCAGTCTCCCGGATTGGGACTTTCTCTCTCCCCCCCTTTCCCCGGTCCCAAGACCGACCGACCATATCTCAATGAGTCGTGGATGAACCACTTTCCTCGTCCCCCAGAATCCCACTTAGTTTACAAAAGCCCAAATATGGCCCCGAGCTCCCTAACAAACCCTAAAAGCTAAACAGTTTCGGTTGGTACATAGGTGCCCCGAGATATTCCATTAATCATAAGAGAACTAACACTTTGAAAATTATCCAACCAAATAAACAGCGAGTCCAGTTTCCACCCAACACATATAGGCGAACTTTCACAGGCAACGCTTCCAACAAAAGTCCATCGCTCTCCCTCGGAGCTCCCCCCCTTAATAGTTACTGGGCCCACCACTTTCCTTGTTGCATCCTTATCCCCCAATAAGTCCAGCTAATCCAACCATTGAAATAACCCGGCCCTTGGCATTCCAAGACAGCCCCCTTCTAACTAGCATAGTTCCCCTAAGGCATCCCTACATCCTCTTATTCTCCCCCAACCTCTCCACCCCAACCAAACCAAACCCACCCCCCCCCACCAAAGGGGCCCTCCCAGAATCAAACCCCAGTCTTTATATAATTGCCTCCTGTTCTGACAGAGGCCAACTTGGTCTAGTCAAACACTATAAATAACCAAAAGCTTCCAGGTTAACTCCATACAAGTCCAGCCCTCAGACAGAGGACACCTTCAGGTTGACACTTTGAAGAGGTCCAGAAGATCAACACAAAGTCCATCCCACGCATCCTTTGCCATTAGAAATTTCTTTTCCCCCGAAGACAGTCTCACCATAAGTGTAGCCGGATAGAGAAGCCGAAATTTTATACCAGCCAGATAGAGCTTCTTCTTAATATCGCTATATTCTTTTTGTTTCTCTCTGACCCCAGGAATAAGATCCTGAAAGAACCAAATTGAGGCTCCATTCCACTGCAGAGGCTTCTTTTGCTTAGACATCTGGAGAACATGAGACTTCTCCTTATAATTTAGGAACCTCATAATTATCACTCTCGGTCTGGCCCCTGGTGGCGGGGCCTCCCTCAATGCACGATGAGCCCGCTCCAAATTATACCCTTCCCCGAATGGCGAAGGGCCGAACATTTTCAAAAGCAGCTCCTGTACAAAAGAGACACAGTCTGGACCTTCCGATCTCTCGGGTAACCCTGCTAATATTAGATTATTTCTACGATTTCTTGCTTCTTGATCCTCCAACCTCTCCTCCAATTTTTTAACTTTTTTCCAAAGCACTACCATCTCCTGGTCCAGAGTGGTCACTTTCCTTTCTTGTGAAGCAATCCTGGCCTCTGTGCCATTCATCCTCTGGGCTAGTGAATGTAACGCCGGTTTCACTTCTGCAAAATCAACTACCAGTCCCTGCAACAGGGACTTAATCTCCTTGATGTCCTCAGTAGTGACTCCCAACCCTCCTTCTGAGGGGAGCACTTCACCCTGCTCCAAATCAGCGGGGGAATGGGGCTTCAGCCTCTTAGACGCTGGGGCGCGCCCCGTCAGCAGAACTGCAGCATCGGTCTCCATCGTTAACTCGAGGTCGGGCTCGGCCTACACAAATTTACTCTCTCGTTTCAAATACTTTCTCGCCAGACTACAAATCGGCATCTACTCCGTCCCACACACCACCCGGTGCTCCAGACTAGGCACCGAAACAAAAGAGAGCTCAAAACACCACCAAATTCGGGTACTTTAAACTGAAAACAAACGCTTAGGACTCGGAGGAGCGAGAAACGCGTCTTACCCGAGCCGGCTCATCACGTGACTCCGCCACCTTATTGCTATTATAAAAAAATAACAGTAAAACTGTTTGTTTAAAATGTAATTTTTAAAAAGTATTTAACCTCAAAGAGTGATTTTTTAACAAAATAGTCCATCTGCTGAATTGAGCCGTGCTGTGCATTCCTGAGATCAGTGTGAACGCATTCATAAGTTTGCTAGACTACTCATAAGTTGTCTCCATTGTAACTGGCTTTTGAAATACCGTCTCAGCCATGTGAAGGGAAGAAAGGAGTGGTGAAGTTGTTGAATGCACAAGCAAAGTTGGACAGCCTGACATACAGTGAAGCTCCTTCCAGTAATAGAAAATCAGACCTGCATGGCAAGTGATGCTCAGAAAAAACATATAACATTTAAAATGCAGTCCAATCTCCATGCCAAATTGGACCGTGTGCACGGCATATAAAACATTTGATGACCGTTATACGTTTTGCCCCACACCAATTTCATTCCCTACCTATGATACAGTACATTAAAAACTTCACTCTTCAGTATTCACTGCCAAAACTGAAGAGCTCTGAGTGTGCTTAAACAACGAATAAACAAAAAAGATAACCAAAAGCCAGACTGCATGGCATCAAAATGGTCAACTGAAGAGAAAACTGCTGAGTCACACCGCTTTCACACTGAGCCACAGTACCTGTAGAAGCTTCCAGTTGTGTGAATAAAAAAGATGTGAGGATAGATGTGATCTTTTGTACTTGCTTAAACACTGTGGAGTGCTTCTTAATATGGATTCAGTGATACAGCAGAACCTTGGTTATTCCACTCCATTATCTGCACCAGAAACACAGGTGGGGGGGAGGCAACTAGGGTCCGGTTCTGTGGATCAGGGTTCTGATAAACCAGGGTTCTTCTTATTAGCAGAGTTTTTTTTCTGTTTGCAGTACAATGTAGGAGAGTAGGGTTAGCAGGGAGAGCATATCCCTGACTGCATTTGGTTGCAGTTAGTTGAGACGCTTACTATGGCTGGCATCTTAACAGCTTGTGCTCCATGACTTTTTAAACACAGTGCAACCTCTGAAACTCAGGCTACTGCAGTGCCTTTCAACAACTAACAATTTGTGCACAAGGGTTGCTTCAGACAGCACAAGTTGAGGGGTCGGGTACCTCAGGATTGGGTAAATAAGAGGGTACATTTTTAAAATAGCTCAGATTTGGGATGCTGCTCTTACAAAGCAGTGAACATAACGGTGGATAATGATTCTGAAAAAAGAATGTTGTAAAGGCTGGTACTAGATATATGAAATCACTACTCATGATGAGATGTGGCTGTACAAGTATATTAATTAAAGATTAATGTAGGGCTTGTGGACTATTATCAGCCAATCACAGGTCTTCATTTTCAAGACCATTTTTATAATCCCATCTAACTTCTCCATAACCTGGTATCCACCTGGTTAATAGATAAAGTTGTAGAAATTCTCCTAGTTTTCACCTGTTAAGTAATCTCCCCCATGTTTCAAAATGCTAATGAAAAGGTATTCTAGAAAGACCCCTTCCCCATAAGCGAAAACTACCAGGTGTTGGAGTAGTGCTGGCAGTATCTCAGTAACACTAGTAGATGGAAGGCACCATGGCAGTAAGCCAGTACTAACTACTGAAGCAAACAGATTGACCTATGATACACCTGCACTATACAGAACTATACAGGTACCAGTTACTCTTGTCTACTCTTGAATCATGCTTAGAGATTAGAAGGCTTTAATCAAGCAAGCAGAAATTTCTGCACAAATAAACAAAGGGGAAATTAAAGGGGAGTGAATAGGTATACAGTAATTTCCCAAATGTTTAACTTTTTTAGGTTTTGTACAAGCACTTGGCATTACTGCTAATAGTTCTTTCCTCCTGCCAACCAAGGGACGTACTGTGAACTGGGACTACTTGTAACCCCCCCATGGGTGGGTTTTACCTTAAATCACCTCCTGAGGTCTCCCAGTCACTCACCACCACCAGTCCCATGTCCTATATTCCTGCCCTGTTGCTCCTGCTGTCCCCTGGTTGGTAATCCTGGTAGATGGACCAGAGGAGCTGTGTAGAAAAACTTACACCTACAATCTAGCAGTTGCAAATGCCACACTGCCTGTGTGAGCTTTCACACAGTACGCCTGCATGAATATGTGAGCTGGCGGCTTCCAGCTCGAATCCACAAGAAGTGCTACAGCACTCATTGTAAAAGCTGCCCCAATGGAACTTGGGCACTTCCCTTGTGTTCTCTCTGGTGCCATGGTCATCAGCAGCAGTGGCAGATGTAGAGGCACACTTGAGGGAAGACATAAATAAAACTTTTAAAAAGCACTCAAGTAATATTACATTGTAAGTGCATAGCACCTTTAAGAGCAGCCGAGGCTGCTATGTGAATAGAAGCTGTGCGTGTCACTTATGGGGGCAACACTGTGGCACTAGCAACAGGCAGGAGTAGACTCTGCAAAGTCCCACTCTGCCACTGGACACCAGGGCAGAGGGGCAACAATCGAACCATGTGGACAAATAAATTGAAAATAATACAGTTTGGCTGCAATAAGACTATAAAGTTGGGACTTGCTATATTTGTCACCCCTGACCTTAGTATCCACCAATCAGCATCTGAGGAGCCAGAGGGACTGCAGCTATAGCTCCTGGGAAGGGGGAAAGGACAATGTTCTTGGTGCCTAAACAGACAACCAATCAGGCATCGTCTGCACCTGATGCATATTAATTTCACCTGATTGACAGTTGTATGGACAAACTGAATGCTACAGTTGATCCTCCTAATCCCAGGGGACAGATTCAGTTTGGGGCAGTCTGGCTGAAGCTCTCAGTGAGACAGGAGGGCTTAGACTGTGTTTGGACCAGCTCTGTGGCACCGAGTGAAGGGGTTCACTCATCACACTGGTGACCCAAGTTCACACCCCAAGCCCGGGTACCAGAAGTTGAAGCCAGCAGGGAGGGATTTCCAAGCATCCATTGGATGCTTCCCTCCCGGGGTGGGCTCTGCCATGGTTCTCCTGGGTGTATTGGGTGTGTGCTTGGGGATGTGTGGTCTTGACACACCTCCTGCATGTCCCCGACCGACATCAGCCACCACCATAGGCTGAGAACGTGGTGGGAGGGGTGGAGAAAATGCAAAAAGGTGCACCAGCCACTTGGACAACAGCCACAAGGATCCTCAATGCTGGAGCCCCCTGATGGCCATCCCAGCAGCAGCACCAAAGGGCCCAAAAAGCAGGCCAGAAGGTTAATTCCCTCTGCAGGGAGGGGATCCACTCAATGAAAGGATACATCGGGTTACCCTTGGGTAGGCTGTGATGTGGAATGGTGGGGATGAGGGTTGCACAGGCCGAGTTCAGTCCATGGCAACCTGAAGGAGAGAGCAGCCAGTGTGAGTGGGAGGAGTATAAATAAATAACAGAAAAAAAGAAGACTGTTTCAGAGGAAAAAGTTTGGAAATCTGCTTAAGGCTTCCACAGCCAAATGTCAGGAGACTTGCCAAGAAGCTTTCTACCACTTGAAAAGCCCAAGCAGAAGACTGAGAGTTGCTTGTGGCTAGAATTCTGAAGCATCTGAGAGATGCCCTTAGCCTGTGAGGAGGGTTGGACTGTGTTCTGGCAAACTCCTGCAGTGTCGCCTGGGTTAAGCAATCAGATCCCAGAGACTCCACAGAAAATTCACATTGTCTGAGGACTCCAGTGAAAAAATAATCAAAAGCTGTTGTGGTGTGTATCTGCAGTCTGAACTCTGCCTAAGAGTCTGTTTGTTACCCCAAACCTTGAGGGGTGACCTGGACTCATTTCAGAGGTACCCATGTATGTCAGCTGCAGAAAGAAGAAAAGACTGTGTAATTCCAGAGTGCCAGAATGGAAGCCACTGCCAGAGGACAGTCTGGGGAGTCTGCTTGCCTACAGTGGGCCAGCTATTAAATATTGGGCCCTCAATCTGTAACTGTTTTAACCTTATTTAAAAGTCCTGGGTTCTGCTTCCGTCAGTTTCTAGTTGAGTGTGACTTAGAGGTCAACACTGAATGTTTTATCCATCCCCCCATACAAGTCAACAGACACAGTTTACATTTCTAAACAACATTAAAACATGTAAAGTATTAGCATTACCAGCAAGTTCTGCTAAGTACTAGTAAAACCCTAAAATGCCTTCATAAACCCACATCCTTTGAAGTGGTGCACTGACTGCCACATGAATACACTGAGAGCAGAATGACTTTCTTCTACAAGTACCATAACAAAGAACAGTTACGTACTTAATGAAACAGTAAATCTTTGAGAGAATCTATTTCATCCAGCCACAGCTATGGAACTTATAGCTGCTAGGCGGTAGGACAATACAGAAACATTTGCAAGCAATCCACTAGAGGCCACTCATGGTGATGTCTTAGGTCACCTATCCCTATATAAATTTCCAGTTCCCCAGGCTCTATATTAGTCTTTGCCCTGGGGCAGCTCAGATGTCTACAAGGATGGCTGCCCAAGACCTTGAACCTGCCATTCTAAATGTGGCAGAAATCCTGTTTAGCCTATGGCAAACAATAAGGGTGGCATCCTCCCAGATAGCAGGGTGGGAGAGAGAATGATGTAAGGGGGGAGCCAAACCTTTGAAAAGGCCTGACCCTGTAAGGCAAGTCCCCTAGCAGCCTGTTAATGGCTGCATTATGAATATGAAAGATCGGACCTCAGTGGGGACCTGGTTGTAATATACTGGGTCTTCTCTCCATGTGGGCACAGTGGTCCAGAAGGGCTTTGCCACTGTCTTCCTCCTGGTCTGCATCTTGCATGATAGGGACAGGAAGGTACACCTGAGTGTCGTTGATGTGGTTGACGGAGGGCCAGGAGTAAGTCCACAGGGCTGTCGATGCTTGGAAAGACAGCTTGTGTGATGGCTTGGGAGGCTTCACCACAAGGTTGCATTTTAAATGCCTCATCGATGGGATCCTGGTTACAGGGGAGGAGATAGTTAACATCCTAGCACATCCATATGGGGCTAAAGTACCCCCTTGACATCGGCGCTTGTGTAGTCAACAGGAACATCAGTGTATGTCGATGGGAGAGGCAGAGGTACCACCGTTGATGTGGAATACTGTCTTGACATCAGTGCTCCTGTTGTCAACAGAAGCACCGGAGTAAGTTGATTAGGGAGGTAGGGGCACCACTGTCAATAGATAATTGCCATGTATGTCGACGGTGGAGGTACAGACACCACCTGCAATATTAGAAGGCTGTAGATGCCAACAGGGAGGCAGAGGTGCCACTGTTGGTGTGAAATACTTGATATGAAGGCATGTTGATGGGGGAGGCAGAGGCGCCACTGTTGATGATGAAGAACCTGCTTAAATATAGGTCAATGGGGGAGCAAAAATGCCACCATCAATGAAGTAATATTATTAGCTGAAGTGAGGAAGTCAATTGCGGAGGCAAAGATGCCACCTTTAGCATCACCATAAAGGCAAAATGCCCAGAAGAGGGTGCCCTCTGACCCCGACCTTGGTGTCCTGCTTGGCAGTCAGAGGTGGGGTGAGAAGTATTGCCACCATAGTGAGTGACGTCTGAAGAGAAGGTCATCCCTAGGTGAGTGAAGGGGCATCCAGTGGCGCACCAGAGGTAGACCTTCCCCTGCCTTGATCCCTGGGTTCTTGCTCAATACTCCCACTGCCTGCAGAGGCTGGTGGCCTGCTGATCATGGAAGATGGCCACCACCGATATCTTGGAGTAATTTCCCTTCTTCGTATCGCGGAAGTATGGCAACGGTTTTGTCAATGAAATGCAGGTCACTGAAATTATAGTAAAAGCAAATATTTCTATCAAAGGAGAAAAGAAAAACAGTGGCAAAAGCAGTAATGTTTCCACAGTAGTCCGACAAGCATTGATCAATGGCTAGAAAAGAACTGAGGATGGAAGGGGTCACCTGTGTTTATACACAGAGAGGCAATGTAGAACATTACCTTGGGCAACCCCTAGCGGACTGCTTGCAAAAGTTTCCATGCAGTCCCAGAGCCTGGTAGCTATAAGTTCCATAGGTGTGGCCTGATGAAAGAGATATCCTCAATGAAGATCTAATATTCAGTTGAATTGCTGGTATAATGACAACATCTTTTAAAAGCATTTTTCCCGTTGTGTTGAAAGCCCTCTATGCCCTCTTTCCTCCTCATTCCTCCTCCTTAATGTTTTGAAAGCGGGGGGGGGGTAACCCATGTGGTTTTGCTGATATGCTAAATCAGCAAGTGCAGACTCTCTCTCCCACAGCAGTATTTGGCATACTATTTGGATAATGCCTGATTTGGATCAGGCATAGTGCTAAACAATATATTAAAAAAAAATCTTAATTTTGATTGTTTGGGCAGCTTTGAAATAAAAGCTGCCCTTGAATAGAAGCCACCCTCGATTAGACGCCGTGGCTGAAAATCACAAAGTGTAATAGAAGCCACAGCTTCTAATTGATGAAATAGCAGAACATATCTAGCATTCTCTTTACAAGTTGGTGAACCTAGGAAGTCACCTATTCTTGTCCATGACTGCATTATAATTTGAGTACTAAAACTCTTACAAATTCATCAGACATTATCCTGCTTATGTACGTGCTTGCTAAATAGTCTTTACCAAAATTTTTATTTATATGGTGCCTTCAGAAAGTATTCACCATCCCTTGGATTTTGTCACATTTCGTGATGTTGCAAACTCAAATTAAATTATATTTATATGGGATTTTTTTGTCAAGTATCTACACAAACTACTCTATAATGTCAAAGTGGAATGAAACTTCTGGAATTTTTTGTACATGTAATTTAAAATAAAAACCTGAAATGTCTTGATTTGATAAGTATTCAACCCCTTTGCTAAGACACTACAAATTGAGCTCAGGTGCATCCAATTTCCTTGTGAGATCACTCTAAAACTTGAATGGAGTCCACCTGTGGTCAGTTCAAATGGTTGTCATGATTTCAGAGGAAATACACCTGTCTATATAAGGTCCCACTGTTAACAGTGCATGTCAGAGCAGAAACTCTACCATGAAGACCAAGGAACTGTCCGTAGAACTCCGTGATAGAATTGTGAGGAGGCATAGATCTGGAGAGGGGTATAAAAACATTTCTAGGGTGTTGAAAGTTCCCAGGAGCACAGTCAAGTCCATCATCAGGAAATGGAAAGATTACAGAACCACCCAGACTCTTCCTAGAGCAGGCCATCCTCCCAAACTGAGCAACCAGGCAAGAAGGACCTTGGTCAGGGAAGTGACCAAGAACCCAATGACCACCTGACAGAACTACAGAGTTCCATGGCTGAGATGGGAGAACCTTTCCAGAGGACAACAATCTCTGCAGCACTTCACAGATGTAGCTTCTATGGGAGAGTGGCTAGACGGAAGCCACTCCTGAGAAAAGGCCACATAATAGCATGCCTGGAATTTGCAAGAAGGCATGTGGCAGACTCTGAGACCATGTGGCAAAAGATTCTCTGGTCTGATGAAACAAAAATGTAACTCTTTGGCCTGAATGCAAAGCGCTATGCCCGGCGCAAACCGAACACAGTTCATCACCCGTGTAACACCATCCCTACCATGAAGCATGGTGGTGGCAGCATCATGTTATGGGGATGCTTTTCAGCAGGGACTGGGGCACTTGTCAGGATAGAGGGAACAATGAATGGAGCCAAATACAGGCACATCCTTGAGGAGAACCTGCATCAGTCTGCAATAGACCTTGGACTGGGATGAAGATTTACATTCCAACAGGACAACGACCCCAAGCATACAGCC
Organism: Neoceratodus forsteri; assembly: GCA_016271365.2. NCBI lineage: Eukaryota > Metazoa > Chordata > Ceratodontiformes > Ceratodontidae > Neoceratodus > Neoceratodus forsteri. Next base: position 392,771,441 of record CM028135.1, on the reverse strand, counting down.
AAAGCAACACTGGAGTGGCTTCAGAACAAGAAGGTGAATGTCCTTGTGTGGCCCAGCCAAAGCCCAGACTTGAATCCCATTGAGAATCTGTGGAAAGACTTAAAGATTGCAGCTCACCGACACTCCCCATCCCACTTGACAGAGCTTGAGGAAATCTGCAAGGAAGAATGGGCGAAAATCCCCAAATACAGATGTGCAAAGCTGATACAGACATACCCAAGAAGACTCAAAGCTGTAATTGCTGCCAAAGGCGCTTCTACAAAGTATTGACTCAGGGGGGTGAATACTTAAGTAAACAAGATATTTCAGTTTTTAATGTTTCATAAATTTTTGTTACACAATAAAAACATTTTTGCCCCTTTAAATTGTTGAGTATGCTGTGTGAATCAAGGGGGGAACAAATAATTTCAATGCATTAAAAATTCTGGTAGTAACACAACAAAATGTGACAAAATCCAAGGGGGGTGAATACTTTCTGAAGGCACTATACTTTTTGGTAAGGAGAGCACAATCAGCTTGATAGTATGTTTCCTGGTGCATCCTGAGGAAGAAAATGGAGGAATACCATAAGGTGGGAATGGTTAAAATATACCATAAGGCTACCTAGTTCAAAATATACTGTGCACAGAGACGTGATACACAAAACATTCTCACAGTACAAATTTAGTGACTTGTGGTCACACATAATGGTGAGCACCACAAGAGTGGGAGTGTTATTGCATGCATATGAGAGAAACAGTTGCAGCGATGAGTAGCAAGCTATCTTTATCTGCATCTTTTACTGTTGTATTTTCAACTCTGAGAAATGCAGTCTTGCTGAAAGCAGTGCATATGTGTTGAAGAGTGACACACAGTTGCTGAATGCTGATTTCTGTGATCCTGGTTTTTCAAGGTACTTGTTCTGAGAGCTCCCTCATGGTTGATTTTTATGTGCCTTCCTCTGCACCCCTCTGACCTCCCACTCCTTCTGGTTGTCCCAGTCTGCCCACCAGTCTCACCATTTGCTGCTGCTTCCTGTCACCTGGTTTCTCAGGCTCTCCTCATGTCCTCAGAGGGTCCAGCTTATCCCTGCCAGAAGGGGTCACTTCCTGGGGGAGAGAAAAGGAGCAGCACCCCTGGGGACCCTCTGAGATACGCAGGGCTGGGGACAGGAGTGATGTGTAAAGGGGACTGTGGCGTGAGGGAACAAGACAGCCATCATCTGGCAGGACAAGAAAGGGGCTAGTTCCCATTTTCTGGGTCCCTTCCCACACCCCAATGGTGTGTACTGCAGCAACACCCTAGAGGTGGAGCCAGCTGAAATTTGGTCACTCATGCCGGCAAGACTCCATACACCACCAGTTGTGGCTCTTCCAGTGGTGCACCGCAGAAACCTTCTCCAGGACAAGAACATCTGCATGGATGCTCTATCACCCCCTTCCAGTCACCCTTGACTCCTGACGTCCCGGGCTCAGGGCTCAAACCCAGCTCACCAGCATGCCAACAGGGTTCCCCACTGCTCAGCACCACAGAGCCAGCCCCCCTCACATTTTTAAAATATGCTTTGTGGAGGAGCTTGGTATGGGACATTCCCTTTGGTTTTCCCCCTGTTCCTACCAGAAATAAAACTGACAATTATATGGCCAATGCTGCTAAGTGTTTCTCTAGTTTCCACTTCTCTGATCATCTCTGTTGCTTAGGATTAGGCCCAGCATCACTTGATCTCTTGCGGTTCCATTAATACACTGTATCAGGTCACAGCCCTCAACATGATCTACAACATGATCTAGAAATTCACTAGTGTACTTGGACTTACTGGCTCTATTCTATAGATCACCACAATCCTGAGAGAAAAACTAGAATTTGTCAATAAATTCAAGTATTTGGGAGTGTGGCTTGACCATAGACTCTCCTTTACAGACCATATCAAGGATCTGCTAAAAACACTGAGGCAGAGGCTTGGACTCTTTTTCAGGATTAATAACTTCCTTACTAGAAATGCCAAGCTGCAGCTAGTACAAACAATGTTTCTCTCCTTGGTTGACTATGCTGACTTTCTTTATAGGCACTGCCCTGCCTCTTATCTTGCTTAATTGGATACATTGTATCACAGGGCTCTGAGATATATTACCGGCCTACCTTTTTCCACTCACCACTATGCCCTTTACACTGCCGTGAGGTGGTCCTCCCTTCAGTATAGGAGAAACAGAAATGCTGCACTCTGGACATTCAGAGCTATTAGCAAAAAAATTCCCGATATATCTCTGATTGTCTTCCGCTATGCGAATTAGGAAATTATGCACTGAGAAGCTACTCCATTATTTCTTTAAAAGGTACCTAAGCTTAAAACACGCTTTGGAAGAACAGCCATAAGTTATGCGCTGCCATCTCTATGGAATATACTACAGAAAACATTGAAGCTGAGTACTTTGGTCAGTCTATCCACCTTCAAGACATTATATGCCCATTCGGTTAAGGAATCTTGTAGCTGTTTCCCTTGATCCTAGACAGCCCCTGCAACTGTGTCGCATCTTGATGGTGCCTGTCTTATTCACTGTGCCTGACCTAGCCACCCTCTTCTTCACATTTCTACTTGTATATTACCATCCCTGTCTCTTATCTATATGTGTTTTCCATTGCTCCTGTTTGTGTCCCTTCTGTGGCTCTTACCTCTCCCCCTTGGTACCCCTCAACACCCCCCGCCTTACTTCCCTTGCCCTCTGCCTTCCACATCCCCCCTTTCCACCTTGATCACACTGACTGTGAACATACTGACTGTCTAGTTTCACAAGGCAATGCATGTAATGTACTATTATCTAACTGTTGTCCTCGTATAGTTCACCCAGCTATTGTTGTAGACACATTCCTACATTATGAAGGAAATGAACCACTGTTCTCCAACGGTTCTCCATTTGTGTCATTGTTAAACTATTGTGTCATTGTTACTGTAAAGTATTATTCAGATGTTAAGTTGTTGACTGTTTATAAATTGTATATCCTTCATTCCTGTTCTAACCAGGTCCATCTATGTTCAATGGCGTTTGCATGGATAAATAAAGACTTTGATTGATTGATTGATGTTCACCCTTCCCATTCTGTATCTGTGGAAGTGAAGCCTTCCATTAGAAGCATACTTCCCTTTGTTTTTGCTTTCCTTATTACATTTTGAAAAGTGAGATTCTGGTTATATTTCTGGTCAAGTGGTCTACATCATTGAACAACTGAACTTTTGTCTCATCTTACATACAATGCTCTTCACCAGAGTGTTTCAGTCTCCTCTGTTTCAAGGACCTGTGGTTTACTCACTTGTAATTGATTTCTGATGTACTGTATAATGCTATTCCACCTCCTTTTTACCTGGTCTATTGTGACTAAATCACGTTGAACTACTGTATGCACACAGGATTAGCACCTTCAAACCATTGGCAAAACCACAGTGTGTTTTGCATACAGTGCATAAAAATGTGTGAAGAAACAAAGACAGAGAGAAAATTGTTTAGGAAGAAGAAGAATAGCATTGGTCCAAGGATGGAGCCTTGCAGTACACCAGTAAATACTGAGAGAAAGGGGAAGGAGGAACCAAGAATGCATATTGCTTGGGAGTGGCTGGAGAGGTGATTGCAAAACCAGTAGTCCTACACTGAGCAGTTATCTTCCCCAGCAGGATTGCATGGGCAAGAGTACAAAGGGAGCTGCTCTGCTTGATATACAGTATAACAGTAAGGATGCTGTGATCTAAACTCTGAAAAATGAAGTCAGTTATTCTTCAGAGTAGGGATATGGCAATAAGCCAGTGCTAACAGCTGAAGCAGACAGACAGGCACAATAAGTGTCCATGTGCATTGAAGCCAAACTGCACAGGGCTAGGAAAGTAGTGTTTTTTTTTTCAGCATAGAGAAGAGTTCAAAATGTACCAGCATTTCCTGAACTGCAGTAAGGGAAGGAATGGAAAAATATTATATTTATTTAAAAGATTTTCCAGGAAGTCACTCTGAGACAAACTGGCTAATTTCTAGATGCATACTGAGAAAGGGAGGTAAGATACTATACAGAAACAAGGCATACAATTAGAGTATAATGAATACAGCATTTTTACATACAACAATATGGTATAACCCAGTACTTTACAATGTGATCTGCCATGTGTAATACAAAGGAGATGAAAGGGGCTTGTTATTGGCAGCCAAGAGCAACATTGTAATGGAGGCAGAACAGGAAAGGGCAGGGAAGCCAGGAAGGGGAAGGAGGTGAAATATATGTACAGTTTATGTATATTAATAGATATAGATCGCAGTGTCAGTGGCTCAGTAGGTAGCACACTCGCCTCTGAGGCCAGGAGATCAGAGGGCTGTGGGTTCAGTTCCCACATCTGGCACTTGGTTTAATATCCCAGTATTGACACTGTAGTTTAGCATGAGAGGGGTGCTGCACTTCTGAGGTGCCATCTTTCGGATGAGACGTTAAACCGAGGTCCCATCTGCCTGGATTAGTGGTAGTTCAGGTGGATGTTAAAGATCCCATGGCACTTATAGAAAAGAGTAGGGGAATTTTATTAGACAAAGAAACATAACATCAAGTGTATATAACGGAAACAAATGAAACATTATGATACATGAAAAGCAAAACATGTCCATTCAAGTATAACGAAACAGTGTGAAGAAAAAAAAATAAGAGCCAAACAATAATAGACATGCTAGTAATACAAAAACTTAATATTTGTCCATAAAGAAGTAAAACAGGAAGCTGCAAGTTTACGACTCTCTGAGTCTCTAAGAATCAACAATGTAGTTTCAACATGCTGAATAAGAGTTTGAGGAGACAGTCTTATCTGTTGCAAAGTATATTGACAGCGAGCTTGCCATAAATAAAATTTACAAACTGAAAATATCAGTCTGAGTGTACTAGGGTGACATGGCATCCGGGAAAAAGAAAAATCATTCAGTATTAACATTTGATATGTGATATGGCTGAGGAATGGCCATTTCCATTTATTGGCCAATGTTTTCCAGAATAAAAGCACATCCGGACACTCAAGAAAAAAATGAGACATGGTTTCCTCAATAGTAGGGCAGGAAGGTTTAGGGCAATACCTCTCTTGCGATGATTTATGCTTAAGGTTCCCCCTTACTGGTAATTGGCCATGACAGCATAACCATGTAATGTCCCACATATGTAAAGGTATACTGGTATCTTGAAGCATTAATAAAGCATTCCCTGTGCTGGAAGGGGGACAAAATGGGAATTGTATATCGGGCCTGAAAAGATTAAGAAGAGCATCATACAAATGTTTCCTTGGAAGTGATATTATAGACACTTTAAGAAGTTTCCAGCTACGTAGTTTCTTAACGCTATCTATGGCACAAGTAGGGAAGCCAGGGATACGGGCAAGGATAGGGGGAGTAAACCCCAGTTATCCCAGATATCATGCACGTGATAAGCAATCCATGTATCACAAACATGAGTATTAGAGCGAATTCTAGAAAATAGTTGGGAAAGAAAAAAGGACAAATAAAAAAATATAGGGTTTACCATGTCAATTCCTCCATGTTTTACAGGTAAATATGTGAAGGCACATTTAACAGGGTTTAGATGGCTCCCCCATATCATTTGAAAAAAAATGCTCAAGAGTCTGGTCTCTAGTGCACGGGGTGGGGCATATACATAACTAAGATATAAAAAGAGTGGAATAATAAATTGTTTTACCACTAACACTCTCTTTTTCTTTCCCAATTTCCAAAATTTCCAAAGGGCAACTTTAGCTTCTCCTAAGCCTAAACATTTTTCCCAATTATATGTTGCTGGATGTGGGACATTGAACCAAATACCCAAAATACAGTGAGGGGTTAAACATAACGGAATTCCACCCACATCAGTAATTTGAACAGAGTCAGGAGCTAAAGGGATAGTAACACTTTTACATAAATTAAGAGTACTACCCAAGAGTTTGGAAAATGAATGAAAAACATCTATGACACAGTCTCCAGATTGTTTATCTTGAACAAAGAGTACGACATCAGCTGCATAGGCAGAAATTTTAACAGAAGGCAGAGTCGGGTTGGGCGTAATACCCACAATGGTAGAGTCCCATAAAATATGTCTTATAACAGGGTCTAACTTAAAGGCATATAATAATGGGCTTAAAGGGCATCCCTGATGAAGGCCTGTCTTCTGGAGTAAGGTGATACCCATATGACCATTAACCAGGGGTATAAAATATGCCATAGAAAATAGACATATGATCCAATGTATAAAAGGAGCAGGGATACCATAAGATTTAAAATATATAGTAAATAGGCATGTTGTACAGAGTCAAACACTTTTGCTTGGTCTAAGGAAAGTATAAAACCAGAGAGGGCATTGTGATTTTTTGCCTCAAATAGCTCCCGAAGGAGAAATAAATTGTTTTGTATAGAACATCCTGGAACAGCACAGGACTGAGCAGAATCTAACAGGTCAGGGGCCAGGTATGATAACCTAGAATTTAAAATTCATGCTAGTAGTTTGTAATCTGTATTAAGAAGATGTAAAGGTCTCCAATTTAATGAGTCATGAGCATCACCTTTTTTATAGATAAATTTCAGAAATGACAAACCAAATTCTGTGGTAACCTCAGGACAAACCAAAATATAGTTGAAAACTTGCGTTAGGATTTCCAGGAGATTGTCCTTGAAAGTCTTATAAAATTCATGGGTTAATCTATCAGGACCCGGAGAGACTTGTAATGATAAGTGAGCTATAGCAGAAGCTACTTCTTCCTGCGTAATGTGAGCAACGAGGGCCTGAGCACAATGATCAGGGAATTGAGGAAACGGGGCCGAAAAAAATGTAGAAAAATTTGATGGTAGAAGAGTAGGCCTACAAAATAAAGTCTATAGATGGCACTGAACTATAGTTAACATATTTTGTGTGGAATAAGTAATTACGCCATCCTGGTTAAATAAACTATTCATCACCATGTGTTTCATTCTATTTTTGTGTGCCAAAAAAGGGTTCGTAGAGGGCAGGTTTGAAGATCCTACTCTCATGAAAAAATCTAATGTGAGGGCACTTTTATATTGATAGGAGATCATCTGACGTTTAACAGAGGCTATTTGGGAAGAGCAATCTATAAGAGACATGGTAGATAAAGATAACAATTTATATACGTGATTTCTATGAGATAGGTATGTAATATGTGCATCATGGGCTATCCGTTTGCCCATTGTCTGAAAAAGGTGTTTAAGCTCTAACTTAGTGTCAAACCACCACTGTAGCAGGGAATCATAAAAGCATATGACTGAAATCCAGGCACAGAAGAGTAGGTGTACACGATCTTGCAGTTCTGGAGAAGAGATGAGAAAATTATTTAATTTCCAGCTATTAGAGGGAGAAAGTGATGAAACAGGGGGATGACTAATATAGAAACTACATGTAAGTAAGAAATGATCTGATGTCTCTAGGGGTCGAAGGATGGCTGTGTGTGCGATACAGTGTGGTGAAGAAAAGAAATAATCAATTTGTGTATGAAAGTGTGACCTATGATACGTATGACCAATGGTAGTATGTAATGAGTGGTAGGCTTCAGTAAGACTCATCTCTTTCACCAAGTCAGATAAAACCAGTGAGTCACAATAAATTTTCTTCCCTTCTGTAGTTCGATATTTAACGTCTAATGAACAATTAAAATCTCCCTCCCAGATAATATGTTTTGTGGTACATAAATACGGTTGAAATAATTTCAACAATGCAATACGAGATGCCTTCGTTTGAGGGCCATATATATTAAGTAAACGGAGTTGACAATTATGGAAAGTACAATCAAGAATTATAGCCCTGCCAGAAGAAATATCAATAATGCGTGTAATAGAGAAATGTATGGAAAAAACAAAATAGCTATCCCATCAGCAACACTGTCTCCAAAGGTCCAATAAGAAGGCCCTTTAATCCAACTGCGTTTAAGTTGTTGTACCTCAAACAGGGAAGTGACATGTGTTTCTTGAATAAAAAAAATGTCAAGGTGTAGGGAAGCAGCTAGATGAAGAAAGACCATTCTCTTCTTGTAGCTCTTAATGTTACAAACATTAAAAGTAGCTACGGTAAGTGATGTCAGGAGGAAGTATAAAATCATCCACTGCCATCAGTGATTGTCATATTTTTCTGTTTTTTGCTACTTTTAAGAGATTTACCAGATTTTTTACGGGATACATCAGGAGGTTTGGGGATGGAAAATTCTATGTCTGAAGGAGGAACCGAATTGTCAGATTCACCATCTGACTCTGCTCTACCACCTTTAAGACAATCAAAGGGATTAGAAAGGGGGAGGTCAAAGGATTTCACAGTCTTCCGTGCAGCAGCTCTAGTGACCCGTCTGCTAGGTTTAAAACCTTCCTGTTCTGTAGAAGGGGTTACTGTGTTAGCCTCAGGACAGGGTGAGGAAGTGGATGCGGGTATAGAAGGGGTAGGATGGTCCAGTATTGTAGGTGGAACCTCACTAAGCACTGGAGGAGAAATGGGGGGGCAGTATCCATGAGGTTTGAAACATTAACTAGCAAAGTGGGTACATCCTGCCTTTTATCCTGTGCCTTCTGTACCAGCATATCAGGATCCCAGCCTTTCTTACTGTTTTTGCTTGCCCAAGGACATTGGTGGTAGGCATGCCCCGATTCGTCACATAAATTACATTTAAAAACATTCAGGCAAGAAACACTCAGATGACCATATCCCCACAAAGACCACATTTCAATAGATCACATGTGCTACTCAGGTGTGTGTGTGCTCCACATTTGTAGCATGCCCTGGCTGTCCTCCATAAAAGCAGATGCCACAATCTTTTCCTAAAAAGAAACTGTTAGGGATGTGTTGAAGTTCAGAGTTAACTAAAAAGAGCTTGACTTTGAACTTCCATCCTCCCGTCCAGAGGCCTTCGTCATCTAAAAGTGCCTCAGGAGGGCATAACACTGTACAGTGTTTCTGTAGCCAGTGATTAATGTCACTGACACTTACCCCCTCATTCCTAAACATGATGGTGACTGTACGAATGGAAGGTTTAGTGAGGGGGATAACATAAAATGGAGTCCAGGGAGAGGTATTCTTTAAGGAAGCAAACTTATGCCAAAATATTTCAAACCAACACAGGTTTTAAAACTGACGTCAAATGTTTCTTCCCCTGAAACATGAATCAATGCATATATGTCAGAAGCTTGGAATTGCATGGTGCCTTTCAATAATGTACAAGCTACATAATACCTGTCCAGGAACTCCTGAAGCCCACCTCTATAACGTAGACGAACAGCATTTCTACGTGGGGCTTGTTCAAGTTTGTTCTTAAATAAGTCAGAAAGCATAGGGCCAGTGTGTGGAGCTGAGGGGGGTATTACTGGGGAGGGTTGTAGGGTGGGGGTTGTGGAGGAGGTACCCTCTCCAGGATCATCTAAAATGGAGAGTGGAGGGGGTAAGGCAGAGTCTAGGAGACATGATGAGGGCTGTATAATGTCTATAGCATGGGCAGGGGAAGAAGGAGTGTGATGTGTAACTTTCTCATCAGAGTGTGGAGAAAGATGTAATAAATCAGATTCAAGTACAGTAGTTGGTTTAGAAGCTAAATCATCAGTCATATCCATAACATCCCCCCAAGCTACCTTAGGTATAGTATTTTGTTCAATGCACATAGTAGATAATACAATAGTGTCCTCTTTCAGGATAGGTACCTCGTTGGAGCTCATAGGTGCAGGCCTGGAGGGGGAGAACAAAACACTGTGTCTGTCTTTATCCCAAGAATGGTCAGGGGTCCATGGGCCTGACGCCGTTTATGTCCAGTCAGCATTGCATAAGGCAGTCGAAGCAGTCGAAGCAGGATCACAAGCCAAGGCCGCTATCGAAAGTCCAAATCAAGATCGTAAGATTTCCGACGTAGAAGAAGAGGCAGGAGTGGGTAGTTTAGTAGGCAATTGTAACTGGGAACTGTGAGTGTCAAGAGGTGATTCTCCCGAAAGCGATGAGTCTGTCACATCTCTGGTGGAAATGGAAGTGCACTGGGGAGGATCCGGAGGGAGACACCGCGACTGTGAAACAAAACGTTCCGTTGACGAATTGGCATAAGAAGGCAAGTCCGTTGGAAAGGAATCCAGAATACTAGAGGTATCAGGTACTTTGTTGTCACCATCAAATTATAGCGCTACTTTGACCTCCGGTAAATTGTGATGGTCCAGTAGCAAAGCATTCAAAGAATGAGAAAGTAATCTAGTCTCAGGCAAAATAGGAGGCTCCAAAGGCGGTGCAGCACCTTCGTGTTGCTGACACCACTCTCCAACATCCATGGCTGTGTGACGAAATTCCCTACTGGAAAGAGTAGGGGAATGTCCCCGGTGTCCTGGCCAAATTTCCCTCATTCACTAAAATTACCACCAACAGCTTAATCTGGTTCAAGGTCAGTTGGCCTTCATCTGTATCCCCCTCCCCCGAAACGTGCCTGAAAGTAGGCAGAATTTGTCTAGTGCACTTACCCGGTCAACAAAAACTAAATAAAATAAAAAAAATTAAAAACTATATTACTATATCTATATATATATACTGTATATATATTCATTGCAAAAAAAAAAACAACTGTGTTAACGCAACAGTAAGGGTTTAACTTAATTGCACAAAAGTAGGGAAATGTGTCATTTTGGTTTTGAACTGTAACTCCCCACCCATATCCTCCAAGCAGCAAAAGGACAAGACCACACAAACCAACACAGACAGAGATCATCAGGTAAGATAAACAATATACAACTGTTTCCTGATGACACAAATTTAGTAGCACTGATGTGCTACCTTCATGGATTTGTATCTGTGGCTGTATATGCAGCCATACCTGTGTGTGTGTGTGTGTGTGTGTGTGTGTGTTGTACAGGATGCATGACTGCATGTAGCTGCAGAAGTGCAGACCCCATGGGGGCCTGCATTACTGCAGACAGAAGGCTCATGGGGCCTGCGCCTTTGCAGGCAGAGATAGTCAAGCATGCTGTATGAAGCAGCTCGTTAGATAACATTCTCAGCTAGAGAATGTTTTTTCTATATGCAGCTGTGTAACTGAAAAACTGCTAACCTCTTGGGCAATTTCTAGATTTGCTGCTGAAACTATGGCACCCACATTGCAACAGTACTTATGGCTACATAACTGTGGGCCCCTGTGTGGCCTACCCTTCTGGAGCCAGAAGTCAGTGTGTATGTCTTACACCTGCAGCTGAAGTGGCACTGGCCTGTACTGACCACTCAGAGGCCTGTACTTCAGCAGACAGCAATACTGTTGCAAATTTTGTATCATGGAATTTGTGAAGCCTGTATTTCTGCAGCCAGATGCAGTTGTGTATGTCTTACACCTGTGGCTGCAGAAGCACAGGCCCATCAAGTATTTGTAAGTCTTAAAGTGTGCATGAGTACCTGAGGCCACAGAAGTGCTGGCCACATAGGGGCCTGCACTTCTGTAAACAGAAGAACTCTTATAATTTGGATATCATGAATTTGTGTCCATGGCTGCAGGGGCCTGTGTTTCTACACAAAGAAACAGTGTTTAATTTGAGTATCATGGACTTCTATCTGTGGGGAGATGTGAGTGTGGATGTCATGCAGTGTGCATGCTGCTGATATAAATTCACAAAGGTAGCACATCAATGCTACTACATTTGCGTTATCTGGAAACAATTGTATGTTTGTCTTACCAAATGATGGCTGTCTGTGGTTTATTTATTTATTTATTTTTTTGATAACCAGGTACGTGCACTGATCCAGTGGATCATTTTCAGTCATGACCTAGGCCACAAGGTATTCTTGCAATGTGGATTGCTTGTGTGTCTTGTCCTTTTGCTGCTTTGGGGGGTGGAGGTGGGGAGATAGGGTTGGAAACCCTGATGCAGCATTTCCATACTTCTATGGAATTAAGTGGTGCATTAACTCAGTTTTTTTTAATGAATTTCATTAATTTTTGAGATAGTGAAATCATGTCCTTATGCAAGTCCTGAAGGGACCTGCATGAACAGATGCAGAGACACAGGAATCTCCAAGCCCTGCTCAAAAAAGAGTTCACCTGCCTGCAGAGGTGTAGGGCCCTCTTGGCCCTGTATGTCCATGTGGCAACATATGCAAAGAAGCAGTACTGCAGAAGCTCTCTGGCCCCAGCACTTCCATGAGGCTACAGACACAGACACACAGGGCAAAGTGTCCATCTGTTAACCAAAGTGCCGGGCCCTCTTGCAGCCACGGGTGCAGAGGTACAAGGTCCTATGCCAAGAGAAGAGTTGTCTTTACTATGTGGTATGTGGGCCTGTGTGGCCAACCCTGCACCTTTTCTTCCCAGGCTGGGATGGTGCCACATGTCAGTGCCATCCCCCCAGCCTCAGCTCATCCTGCTGGCTTACTGAGCTTGTTCCTGAACTCAGCTCACTGGCACGGGATCACAAAGCATTAACCACTGACTAAACATGGGCCTTGCAGACATGTCTAATTTTTTTGGTTTTAAATTTTGACCCCAAACTCTCAAGGTTGTCATTTTATGACCCTCTCCCCCAAACATGACGTAGCATTTATAGAATACTGGTTGAAATGCCATTTCATGCCACAATACAAACACATGCCTTGGTCAGGATTTGAAAAAAAAAATGACATCTGTCACATTCATGAAGCATGGTGAAAAAATGGCTATGTTGAAAGTCTGGAGTCAAATATTGACAATTACTGAAGTTATGAGTGAGCATAGAAACATGTTACATACATTCATAACTTTCTTGTTTTTTAATATGTTGACCCCAAATTTTGAACATAGTCTTCTTATGACCCAATCCCATGAACTCAGGAGGTAAAAATTTTCAAATCCAACTTGAAAGATGATTTCAGGGAGCAACTGTGAAATCGTCTTTTGACCCAGATTTGAAAACTTTCACCTACCTTGTTTATGAGGTGGGGTCCCAAAAGAGCACTTTGAAAGTTTGGTGGACAAATATTGAAAATTAGTAAAGTTACAAGTGAATGTTTAACTATTTCAGCATTCACTCATAACTTGGTCATTTTACCATTTGTTTTTACCAGATTCTCAACAGTTTTCTTACGACCCCGCCTCATGAACCAGGTAGGTGAAAATGTTCAAATCCTGCATGAAAGATGAGTTTGTGGAGTAACTGAAAATCACCATTCAGCCCAGATTTGAAAAATTCCATTTATCTTGTTCATGAGGTAGGGTCCCAACAAGGCCATGTTGAAACTTTGGTGGGAAAATATAAATCCAAGCAGGCCAAGCTTATCTGGTTCTAGGTAATGCAATATAAGACTAAACATTCAGTTGCATCATGGGTCGGATGGTCAATGACCTCATCTGGAGAGATGGGGATACTCATGCTATGCTGGAACTGCACTCAGATCTAAAGTATTGGAGTTTTTTCCTAGAATTTATGGGCTGGCAGTTGTGTGAACTGTAGCAACATGGAAGGCTGGGGCCCAGATGCCTGGAATGGAGGGTGGGTTGCTGCTGCAGTTGCCACTGCTGCTGTAGCAGGTTTGTAGCCCAAGCCTACAGTTCACCAGAGAGACCCCCCCAACCCTCTTCTCACAGCAGGGAGGCTGACTGTGACAATGCAGGCCAGTTCTGCATGGGGGGGAGCTTAGGCTGCTGCCATCGCTCACCTGAGAAACTTCTTTTGCTCAGTGTTGCACCTGGGTGGTGGACAAGACTCATCTACTCATGGGACTCACCCCACCAATCAGTTTCTGAGTCATCATTCACAGGATCACACAGCATAGCTATAGATCAGGTGCTGGGCAGTGAATGAATGTTCAGTCTCTTGGTCTTGGCTCTGTCCCATACCTATTCCATAGCCTGTGCCTCTGGACTGGAGCAGAGGTACAGTCTTTGGAAGAAGGGCAGTTAGGAGCCAACTTCTAGAGATTGAACATTTTATTTTAAACAAATTATTACAACATACCTGGAGTCGATGCTGTCAACTTGTTTGTTCTTTTTGTTTAATTCAGTCAATTTACTCATTTATAGCCTTTGTTCCTTTCTTGAGGCAGGGTAACTAAGCAAAACTGGTACAGTGAAACTAAGTCAGTCAGACCTCAAGGATGAAATCTCTCTGATGCAGAGAGAGAGAGAGACAGAGACAGAGATCCAAGATGGAGACAAGCCACTTACTTTTGGCTCATGCACCAGCTAAAAGCTGGCAATTGTTAGGTATTTCCTCCCACATCGAGAACACTTTGCTCTGCCCAGGACTAGGTCTCCAAAGTGGATGAATCTAACAAATACTGCAGCTTAGCTCTGGAATTTAGGTTCTCTCTCACCGTCTGTCACCTAGCCCCTCACTCCCCTGCACTAAGCAATAACTCACACTCTGTTGCATGCTATCAAAGATACTGCCTAGCCCATGCTCAGATTCTAGTAACTTGTCCTACCCTCCGGCTCATGTTACAGTAGCCCCTCCATGTCCATCCCCCTTTTTTTATCACATAGTGCTCATTTATTTTATTTGTATCTTTGCTGGTTCCATTCCACTTAAGTTAAGATGTAAGCTCTGGGTCCCCACATGTAAATAAAAAGAGGAATCACCAAACAGATGCCAGTTACATTTGCAACAACTGACTAGCTTGCACTGCTATGCTGTTGCTGCTATGTAACAAGAGGAAGATATACAAATCATTAACAACCCTGACCTCCTACAACCTCCCACCCCCCCCATACTGGCCCTGCATAAGGTAGCAGAGGGAGAGAAATTATTTTTTGGATATTGCCATTAAGAGACCACCCATATCCAAAGAAAAAAAAATCTGTTGCTGCAAGTCCAGCAAAATATGACAATTTAAGAATGTATTTAAATAGAAAATACACCTATTTGTCACTTACAAATTGTAGTTAATTGTATTTTATCTTCACAGTCAATTTTGGTTGAGCATTGTCCATGTCATCAGTCAACTAGAAGCTAGGCTGGCTCCATGGTGCCAGGTGATAGGGGATTGTCTGGCATGTTGGTGACTCGGGTTCTCACCCTGAGCCGGGATGTCAGGAGCAGAGTCTAGCAGGAAGGGTACAGAGTGTCCAATGGATGCTCTTCTCCCAGGGGGGAGGATGTGAGTCTGCACTGCTCTGGAGTGGCCCCTGGTGGAGATGCATGATGCAGCATGGGAGACCATGCGCCACCTCTAAATCATGCAGAGGAAATGCTGCATGTAGCCACTCTTGGTGGGGGAGGAAGGAGGATGGAGAAGAACAGGAAAACTAACCCCCTGACCGGACAACAACTGTTGGCCCCCCTTACCACGATAGCCCCAGAATGGTCCAGGCTGACCCCTCCATGACCGGGATATGATTACTGTGCCTCTGGGCACTTCTCTGTCTTGGAGACAGCGACCCACCAGGAGGACCAACCCGACAAATGGTTATGTTGCATTACCCGGGGTGTGGCAATAGGGGAAGTGGATGGTGACAGAGGCAAACAGTGGTGGTGGTGTGGGTTCTAGACAGCCTGAAGGAGTGGCCAGTCAGGGGGCCAGGAAGAGCACAATTGCATCCCCTGCCACATAGAAAGTTTCAAACTTTTGATGCATCCATCCATTCAAACCCCCTCCCCCCCATCCACGGCACTGCTGACAGTCCCTAGAAACCATTTCCCTTGGTTTATGTTTTCATTCCCAGTCCCACTTTTCATTTCAAGTCTGCAGAGGCTGCCTTGCTGGCATTTTAATACACAACATTAAACACTACCCAGCCAGCTAATCTACTCAGGTTATTATTTATCTATTAAAGGATCAGTGTCCTGAAACGTTATCACTCTACAATCAGGGGCGTCATTTCAGCAAAATCATAGGGGTAGCAAGGTGGGGTGGGCATGATGTGGGTGGAGCCACGGTGGGGGTGGGGCCACGGTGTGGGCGGAGCCAGAGAGGGTGGCATTTGTCAATGTGACATAGAGCTAGTTACCAAGTAATTTAAAATAAAAATGGGTATGAATTGGATAGTAAAGTCTGAGTATAAATCTGAAATGGGCATATTACAGATGTTGATTCAACTTAAATAGCTAGTTTTCATCAAATTATGGAATCATCAGTATAGTGAAAGTCCCATTCCTCAACTGTACAAATATTAAACAATATTAATGCATGGCTAGCCCTTATTACCCATTGAAATCAAACAGATTACAACCTTGTAATCCCACTGTTGTGATGTCAGAACCTTATAAACCTATCTCTATGTCATAGCAGTGGGTTTACAAAATGGAATGCCAGTGTTATTCAGTATTCTACATACCTAGAATGTGATGGTTAGTCTCAGTACAGTATTCAAATAACATTCCAATTGTCACAGTTTATTGTCTAGCAATCACTATGTCTGATAGAGACTTTAGCTCTGGTGCTATTTTGGCCCACTGTCATTCAGTCCGTGTATCCTAATAAATTGTTTTCCTAAACAATCATGTGGGTGTAGTGCAGATCCATTAATAAGGTAAGGCTAAATTACTTATGTTGGGGGACTTCTCATGTTGAGTCCCATACACTATAAATGACAATGTACAGGTGATAACCAGGGTGTAATCCTCTCTCGTGGTTGCTAGGGCATGTAAGCCTCTCAAGCTGTGCATTCTAGGTTTACTGATGCCCTAGACACCACCTGAAGTGATTATACCATGGTTATCACCTGTACATCATGCATTATCCTCTGTATATTACCATACTGTTTCAAAAAAAAATATTACCATACTGTTCATGTCAAATGACTGGTACTATACAAGCTAAGGCACACATTGCTAAAAATAAAGAGCCGTCTCTAAACCAATACCTTACAGTACATAAAAAACACACATCAAAACATGAGAGAAATAATACTGTTATGAAAGCATACTCTGAACCTTGAACCATGGGGAGAACTTTACTTCTTCTCTGTTGAAACAAGAGCTTAGTAAAAGAAATGACACAATGAGACTTGTAAAAGATGTAATAAAAGGAAAATGAACTGATGAAAAAAAAATCACACCAAAAACCTGTAAAGAAAAAAATAAAATAAAAGAAAAGATCCTAGTAAAATTGTACACCAAAAAAACCTGTAAAGAAAAACTGTAATAAAAGGAAAAAGAACAGAGTCCCAGGGTTACACAAAAGAAAGTCTTCCAGACTTCCAATTACTGCAGCAAAGCAAATGAAAGTACTCTAACTCTCCACACCAAGGCTACTACTCCCTTTTACAATAATTTAAAAGAGCATAAACTCCCTCCCAAACACCCATGAAAGTGGTAAAGCAAAGGACATAGGAGGTATACTCTGCCTGGAGGCTGGAGACACTGCTGGCACACTGGAGATTGAGATGGTAGGTGACTGCTGGCACACTAGACTGCTGACTAGTCGGGACACTGCTGCAAACTGGACTGGTAGCTGACTGGAGACAAAACTGGCAAACTGACTCTGGACTGGTAGCTAAGCTGACTGGAGACACTGGCTGCTGGTACACTGGACTGCTGGCTGACTGGTGACACTGCTGGCACACGGATATCTGACTGCAGACTCTGCTAGCACAATGAATTGCTGGCTGACTGGACTGGTATCTGAGTTGAGACTGCTGGCACACTGCTGGCTGATTGGAGACACTGCTAGCACACTGGACTGGTATCTGACTGGAGAAAATGACGGCTGACTGGAGGCACAAGTTGCAAACGGGACTCGTTGCTGAGCTGACTGGGACAGAATTGGCACACTGACTGCTGGCTGACTGGAGACACTACTGGCAGATGGGACTGCTGGTTGGCTGACTGGTGGTAACACTGCTGGCATACTGGACTGGTTGCTGACTGGAGGCACAAGTTGCAAACGGGACTCGTTGCTGAGCTGACTGGGACAGAACTGGCACACTGACTGCTGGCTGACTGGAGACACTACTGGCAGATGGGACTGCTGGTTGGCTGACTGGTGGTAACACTGCTGGCATACTGGACTGGTTGCTGACTGGAGGCACAAGTTGCAAACGGGACTCGTTGCTGAGCTGACTGGGACAGAACTGGCACACTGACTGCTGGCTGACTGGAGACACTACTGGCAGATGGGACTGCTGGTTGGCTGACTGGTGGCAACACTGCTGGCATACTGGACTGGTTGCTGACTGGAGGCACAAGTTGCAAATGGGACTCGTTGCTGAGCTGACTGGGACAGAACTGGCACACAGGACTGGTGGCTGACTGGAGACACTGGCAGCACACATGACTGATGGCTGACTGTAGATAGTAAAGTTACTTCAGTAATGGGTATCTTCTTGAACGCATCTGAGCAAATCTGTCTATTGCTACTGACAGGTCTAGCTGCTTCACCTCCAGTGGCTCACATGCCATCATCATTAAGTCACTGAGTCGTCTGTCACCACAACTGTTTCTTAAGTAAGTTTTCACTCTTTTCATGCATGAGAAGAAACGTTCATTTGAAGCTGTGGTCACAGAGTGCCAGCACCAGGTTCAAAATCTCAGGACTTCTGAAAATGCATTACAAAGGCATTGCAACTGTTGTCTGACACAATGAATACTTTGCATATTTTTGTTCTGTAGGTATGCCTTTGCTGATTCCAGCTGTGACTCTAACACAATTATGTCTATATTTGCTCCTGGGTAAGATTCTGCTAGGACCTTTAAAACAGAGTAATTCAGAAAACTGTCATCCTTGGGTTGAGAGCAGCAACAGCTTTTAAGAGGTCCAGATTACTTGTGAAGCGTGAATCAAGTTCAGTAACAAACCTGTCAATGCAGGCCAGGTATATTTCCTGTTTAAGCCTATCACTGTTAGATCTTGCAGAAATGTCCTGAATTTCTATATTTGCAGTCCGTTTCCCAAAGTGGATGAAACAAAAATTCTGTCAGCTTTCGCTCAACTGATGTTTGTGCAGTGGCCTTCCTGTGTGCTGAGTGGCTTCTACATCATAATCAATGCCACAGTGATCAGCGGCTTGTTGTGCCTCCTTGTAAATCTTCTGCCACTGTGAATCATTACGAGAGACAAGAGCTCACTTTTCAAGACTGGACAAGATTACAAGCACTTGGCAAATCCAGATCTTTTCTCTGAAGTTCCTCAGACACCGATTGTATCTTCCTTAAAATTGTTTCTAGGCTGTACAGTGTTACTACAAAGGTGAAGTTCTGAATTTTAAACAGATGACCTTTTGCTTCACTACTTGCCTCTTTGTCAGTGTTTTGTGACTGAATAGCATGAAGTGTTATAATAATGGACTCTAGACGAACTGAAATTTCTTGACACAGTTGTACCAGTAAAACCACCGTGTACCACACAGTCGTTCCAGTTCCAGAACTTGTAGACCTTCTTCTTCTGAGCTTTAACAAACAACTCATGTCTTGGTGAACTCTGAGAAATAAATACATATACAGCCTGTAAGATGCTGAAAATTCTTTCACTTCTGATATATTATTGATTGTTTGCACCAAGACAAGATTCAGTCTGTGTGCATGACAATGAATATAAACAGCTTGAGGAGCAATCTCTTATTCTTGCTTGTACGCCACTGAAGCACCCACTCATCACAGAGGCTCCATCATAGCACTGTGCCACAGTGCTTCCACTGCAGTCCAGCCTGACATACTGCCTGATTGATTGCACCAGCCAAACTACCAGCATCCAGTTTATCCATGTGGTAGCAGCCAAGTGGTTTTCACAGATATTACCATCTCCGTCAACAAACGGATTACAAAGCTGAGCTGCTCTTTATGTGATACATCCTTAGTTTCATTGACTAAAACAGAGAAATATTTTGTGACTTTACTTACAATTTTCTCTCGTATTAATGTTGCAACTATGTTAATCAAATCATTTTGATACTCTGGAGAGGTATAATGACCGTATCTCCTAGACATTTTTTCTTTTAATTTTGAGTCATGTGCAGATAATGTTTTCAGAAACTCAATAAAATTGCCTTTGTTATCGGAATTTGTCAACTCATCACCACCTCTGAAGGCAAGACCTTGCCGTCCTAGGTAACACACTGCATGTAGTAGTAATTCAACATGGCGTCTGTTTTCTTCAATTTCAATGTCCCTATTTTTTTCAAGCGTCTCGCAACTGACTGATGTCCTGATGAAGACTGTATACGGTTAAATTCACACCATGCTACAACAGATGCTTTGTGTTTCTCAGACTCGCTGTGCTTACTGAAGGCACGACCAATTTTTTCCCATTTACAGAAACCAATATCAACAAAAGGAACGTTCACGTTCGACCTCCACTCTCCAGGTGCAGTACGAAAGTGCTAGTAAAATGCCTGCATGCAAAACAGTATACAGCATCTCTCTGTACTGAATATTCTACCCACTTATGAGTTTTGTAATCACCATTAAATTTACATGATTTTGTCACAGGAAAACACACTTGCTGAACTGGAGCTTGGTAAGGACTAGCAGATATGTCACTTGGCACAGTATCGTGATCAACACACTCACCCATTGAAAATGAGTGGCCTTCACTAGATGGCAATGACATGCTTTCACATGCATCGGAGGATGTGCTTTCACATGCATCAGAGGGTGAGGGCGAAGCAACAAGTAATGGGCCTGTAGCAGCAGAACTAGGCTCTGAAACTATACTACTACTATCAGATTCATGCATGCCAGCTGACAGAACACTATCTTCAGGTCTTGATTTCTTCACTGTATGTTCAGCATGTGCAGTATCTGCTGTAATTCTTTTCTTAGCAAATAACTGAAGCACCGATGGTTGCTTTGGATCACTGGTTGCCTTCTTCTTAGACAGAGACATTTCAGTAATACTTATTTAGCAGCCAACTTCAAAGAAATTTCAATCAGTAAAGGCTACTAAAGAAGAAATTTAGCATTAGCAATGTACAGCCTGCCAGCAGCTATGCCCAGTGATTAGCAAATCAGATATCAGTTTTGAAACCCCTGAAAAACAGCTATGAATTCAAATGTGCACACAGTCTAAAGAAATCACCAGTGTGCGTGACGAAATCTGCAAACAGTGATGACATCAGGGAATTAAAAACTAACATATGGGTGTAAATTTTACATTTAACTGTACCTATGAACCTAAAAAAAGGTCTATTATAATTTGAATTTTAAAATAATCTTATGAATGCAAGGACGAAAAACATTTCTGTAATGAAACAAAAGTGGGATGCATACAAGTGCTGTAAATCTGTCAAAAATGTTACTTTTGAATCACCAGTTATGTTATGATTTGAAGCACTATTCTTTGGCATGTGGAGTAATGTACAAATGTTGGGTGAGTACTGGTATGCATTAAAAAATTTCTGAGCGTATTTCCTCAAATGAGGACAGGTGAGTAAAATAAGCTGGTACAGACCTTATCTGGAGCCTGGCCACGTCTTTAAGCTGCTTTAAGTCTCTTAAAACCTTAATGTTTCCAATTGCCCTTGGTAGATTAATTGTGACCAGTTTGAAGTACTTACTGTAACCAGTGGAGAAGGGGTTATGTTTAAAGATGTTGATGTAAGATGGTATCGGACTGGTCTGTGTGGTTTGTTTTGACTTTAGTCCTTGTCAACTGTACAATACCTTCAACCTCAGATGTTTTTAAATAAAATATGTATTTATATTTATGCAATAGGGGTGAGTGGTCAAACCATTGGATAAATGCATATATTCTCACCACTGTGTAATAGATCTGCAGAGCCATTGAATAAATACATTTATCTATAGTCATGATGTCACAGATGGCATTTACCCACACAGTCGTGACCACGACTCCAGATAAGGTGTGTGCCAGTCTTTTACACTCACCTCATTTTAGGAACTACGCTTCAGAAATTTTTTTAAATGAGTACCTGTACTCACCCAACATTTGTAAATACTCCTCCACACGCCAAAGAATAGTGCTTCATAACATAACATAACATAACATAACATAACATAACATAACATAACATAACATAACATAACATAACTGGTGATTCAAAAGTAACATTTTTTTGCCAGATTTACACTTGTATGCATCCCACTTTTGTTTTACTCACTACGTTTTAAAACTGGTGAGTAAATTGACAGCAGTATTTGGAGTATTGTTGGCACCTGAAATTCTTATCTAGAAAAAAAAAAACTGCATTTTTTTAATAAATTTAGTCCTCAGTCCACTCTACCAAGACATTTCTACACATCAGTGTCTTATTAATAAATGGTCAGCACAGAGTGGTTACAAACTACCAGCATCCAATTTGTTTGAACACAGCTCAAACTGTAGTTTGTTTGGACCCACTGGGTTTTAAATAGTGCCTTTCATGTTATAATGTTGCTGCCACTTTCAGCACACAGGGACTCAGGAGATTGAGAGAGCACACAGAAAACAGTGAGAGACCACTAAGCAGAGGGAAGTTAACTTACTGCGCCAGGGTCACACAGCAAGTGTCAGTTCCAGGATTCAAACCAGGTCTCAGGATCACATTTCTGTGCTCTAACCACTGGGCCACTGACTGTCTCCCAGTAAGTCATAAGTGCATCAGTTTCTCAACCTCTTTACCAGTGAGATTTTTCTTCTTTTAGTGGGTATTTTTTTTGGGGGCACCAATGCTGCCTGCCTGCCTACAGCATCACTCTGAAGAAATTTCATTTTCAGAATATAGTTCAGGTAATGTGATAAGTGTACATGAAGCACCATTAAGCTAATTCTCAGTTTTATTAAATAAAATTATAACAATGGTCTGAGAAATGAAGTTTTCTGATTGGCTGTAAACTTTCTAACAGCCTTATATTAATCTTTATTATACAATAGGCACAAAAAATTCACACAGTCCTGCATTTTGATTGGCTGGCTGGCACCTTTTCAGCGTTAGAATCCTCCAGTGTACCCACTGGAAAGGTGCCAGCCTCCAGTCAGCTGCAGCAGGAACCCTCGCAAAAAAATCACTCCGACTGCCACAATCCAAACAAGATGCATGAAAAAACAACAAATCAAACTGCAAATCTTAATGCTCACAGCCTCACAGTAAAAAAAAAAAAAGAAGAAACACAACCCCCACACACACACACACAATTCAGTGCTGAGCTTCGACAAATGAGATAAAGAAAAACTGAGGGGCGGGGGGCATCACCACTAATTTAACTCTGCCTAGCAACAAGGAACTATTTCGCTTTGGTGGAGCAATAAAATAACAAAAATGATGATTAAAAAGAGAAACAAAAAAGTATTTCTATATTTTTAGTCAACCCAAAAATGTAAGTCAATGCATAATAGCAATATACCCCTCCAGGGAGTGGGTATACCAGTGGATTTACCTCTTCTGGTGTGGTTAAGTCACTCGGCTGCGCCTCGTGACTGAACCATACCAGCTGTGGTAACTCAATCCACCAGTATACCCACACCCTGGAGGGGTATATTGCTTTATTATACGATGTGGTAAATCGAATGAGCCAAATCTTGCAACCTGATTGGTTGGCTGGTACCTTTCCCAGTGTGGTAAATCCTCCAGTGTACCCACTGGAAAAGTACCAGCCAATCTTATATCATGCCAATCCGTCGCTTTCATTTTGATAGAAACCATTTGTCCTGTCGCTTCGCTAAAACACAGTGGTAAATATTACAAAAAATTGCATCTTCCTTCCAACCGTACAGACTTCAGTTACTTACAACATATCTAAAAAAATCAAATAAAACTACATTTGCCTTCGTATAATATAAATTTATCCCACCAGGGTGTGGGTATACTGGAGGACTTAACACGACTGGTGTGGTTTGGTCACGAGGCGCACCAGCTGTGGTAAATCCTCCAGTATGCCCACACACTGGAGGGATAAATTGCTTAATTAACATACTTATGCAACTTACCCATATATTTAACAAGGTTTAACACTGTTTAAAAAAAACAGTTTTATTATAACAGCAATAAGACACCAGGGGTTATCGCTCTCTAGGGGCATGTGGCACTTGGCAATGCCTCATGCCACATTATACGCCTAGAGGGTGATTAACAGACCATTAACATAACCCCGGTCATGCCTTATTGGTTAAGTGTTGAACGTGGCTGTGCTCAGTACAACAAAAGGCTTCTCTCACTTGTCCAAACACAGCTGCTAACATCTGAAAGCATCATGACATCATGGGACTTTTTTGTAGAAGCAGTGTACAGTTACAAATAAAAAGGGTAATTGTGTCTGCATTCCTTTTCACAGTGACAATTACACTGAGTAAGCTGTTGCACTGCTGCTGCCAAATGTTCAGAGCCCAGCTCAGCAGACACACTAACACACACACACGCACACACACCTAAAGCTTAGTTGTCCTGCTTGCTCATTTCTTATCATTTAGGCAGATTTAGCTGAAGCAGGAAAACTGACTGTTGTCCCCGTGGTTAGAGAAGAGCACAAAAAAACTTCAGGTTCAAATCCCACTACAACTCGACACATCTAGCTTGGAGTGAACCCTTGAGCAGGTCAATTGGTCTCCTTATGCTTTAAATCTCTCCCAGATGTAAAACTGGGCAGAAAGGAGTAGGGGACGCAAATGTTAAGATGTTTCATTATGGACTACTATCCTGGAGCCATGGGTGTAGGCAGGCATACTCCATGTACACTATAGTGTATACTTGTATTGAAGGGGGGCAGCATATAGGCCCTGAACAGCTTCCCTAGTCCATGGACACAACACAGAACCAGCAGAACCTTTCTGTATGTTTATATGTCTCAGCACCAGAAGGATTGGCCACTGCTACTGCCTTTGCAGCCCTGGGACTATACAGCTTTACAGGGTCTGGGTTGGTATATTGGCTTCCCAAGGAACAATGCATGACATCTGCATATACCCATGCATGGTGGGGGGGCAGCAACCAGTAAAAGGGAGTACAAATGTCGTATTGATTGTGCTGTAGCATACAGGGACACACACACAGTCCTGGTGACGGTGTACGTGCATATGTATATAGTGTATGGTGGAACGTCTGCTCTCACCGAAATCCATCGTTGTCGAAACCTTGTAGTCACACACTAGTGAGGTTTGCAGTGCAGCAGAACAATTTTTCTACTGCACTGTGAACGCCACACTGTGTCCTCGAGCAACATTTGACAGTTAGGCTAAGGGCTCACCCATAGACAGGACACATAGCGAAAGCAGTAATGTTGGCGGCAGTACTAATGTTTAGCGATAAAACGCTCAAAATGTAAAGTTCCTTTTCCTTCTAGTAACACAGTAAAACTGTTTTGAAGCAGAAACATGCTGTAGTGATTTTTTCCCAAAAGCGACGTTCCACCATACACTATAAAACAAAGGTGCATGGGAACAGTTGACAACAGGGCATCTTTCACCCTTGGCACTCTCGAGGTAATCTGTCGTCACAGTGCCAACTCGTGAAAGAATAGCCCTGTTGTCAACTGTTCCCATGCACTATCATACATATTGTCTGGCTACACCTATACCCTGCCTGGAGTAATATACTGTACCACTAAGAAGGTTCAGGTTATGTGGCCCC
The DNA here is from genome assembly GCA_016271365.2 of Neoceratodus forsteri. NCBI lineage: Eukaryota > Metazoa > Chordata > Ceratodontiformes > Ceratodontidae > Neoceratodus > Neoceratodus forsteri. The sequence goes on along the minus strand of CM028135.1, from coordinate 392,746,051 downwards.
CACATCATTCCACAGCTCAGTCCAAACAAACACAAGTGAGAAAAAATGTCCTAGCCTGCTACTTACCTTACCACCTTTGCTGGGCGATGCTGGCTGGCTGTGCTGGCGGATGCTCTCCAACCCTCTGCTACTGCAGCTTCTCCCCCCTCGCTCGCTGCTCCGTGGCTCCACTCCAGCTCCAACAGAAGAAAACTGCTGGCTTCTGCTCCTCCGCTGTCTCACCTCACCTGCCAGATGCCTAAATCCTTAGCACCCTCCCCAGCTGTGTGCAAGTGTGGTGATCAGGTCAGTGGGCAAGGGCAAAGGATGGGGACTTCAGGACCGTCAAGCCTCAACAGTAAGAGAGGACAAAAGTCAGCACAGTACTTATGAGGAAGGCACCTCTTTTTAAAAGTACTTACCCTTCATCAGTCGGACCGCCTCCTGCAGAGTGCTCCAATCGTCGCCTGCCTGGCCCGTGACCCCACCCTATTTTCTCTCTCCCCAGTAGACCCCAGCGTCACCCCTGCAGCTGCAGCACTGGAGTGCCTGGTGGTCACTGGTCTCCCTCCCGACTAGCTGACTGACTCTGACTCCAGTCCTACTCCCAACCCAGTCCTGACCAGTCACCTCACCTGTCCTGGACAAACGAAGGCTTTCTCCAGTCTCCCCAGTAGACACAGACACACTGCTGCCGACTTTGCCAACACAAGTAGTCTGTGTGAGTGTGTCCCAGTCCCGACTTGCTTGCACTGTGCAGTTGTTGTCTTTCGTCCTTCGTTCTCTCTGCCAGGCCGCGCCCGCCCGCCGACAGTACTTGCCTGCCCCAGCTGCCCGCGCTCTGCCAAATGGAGGATAATCGGATCGTCGCCCCGCGGCCGCCTGGATCAGCTGCTCCAGCTCTGACTCGCTCTCGCTGATGCTTATCCTCCCGCTCCCTTCTCTCGTCTTCACAGACTACTAGTACCCGCGACGCGATAAACTTTTACTGCTGGCTGCCTGCCCTAGGCCAACTGACTCCGAGACCGAGTCCACAGTAAAATCTGTCCGTCCGACTACCTACTGCACGAGACCCGCTCAAAATCCCGCCGATCATTCCCCACGCATGCGCGTAACGTACCGCGCCTAAGCCAATCCCATTCCTCTCCAGTGTCCTCTCCCAGCCAATCACAGCAGCAGTGCCAGCTCCAGCACCAAAGTAAGTGGCACCGGGTGGGGTGCAATGCAAACTAAGCTGCAGACAGTTGGCGCCATCCGTCCCTCCCTCCCTGATTACTAGTCTGTGCTGTGCAGCCTGTGCTAATGCCATTTTTATCGTTTATCAGCACAGAACAGGACAGAAGCAGACTGTCGGGCTCCCGACCCTGTCTGAAACTCTCGAGCCAGCCCAGCAGAGCAGGACAGGGGTGTGCAAGCCCTGTCATAGGGTCGATAATTCTTCGTAGGGGTCGCGAATGCGACCCCTGGTGACCCCTAAATGAAGCCCCTGTCTACAATTTGATAGAAACTTCCTATTTTAAGCAAATAACTGATTTTAGATTTAGTTCCTGGACCATTTTATATGACTGTGGGCAGAGCCTACAACCATCTTGCTGTCTGTAGCTGGAAAAATGGAATACTTGGAACACATTTTTGCAGTTTTCAATGTATCCTTCCATAACTATAAATCACTATGCCAGGTGAAATAAAATACTCCCTTCTTTCTATTTAGAATGTTGGAGACACTACTCCAAGCTGCTTATCAGATGGCCATTAGGAAAATGAAACAGATGGTTAAATATTGGTTGCCTATTAAACTGGAGATTTGTTTACCCCCTTTGAAATGCAACAATTTGCACATTTAAATACTTACCATTTAAACATTTTCTTGCTACTAGCTTCAGTTGGCCAGGTATTGTCTTTCAAAAAAGATGCATACCTCATAAATGTCACCCTTTCCCAGCAATGTATCTAAAGGATTTACAGTTTTTTTTAACCTCTTAAGACACTATCTGATAAGAAGAAGAAGAAGAAGAAGAATCAGTATTTATATAGCGCTTTTCATACATCCAAAACGCTTTACAAGCAATGCTAGACTGGTAGTGAAGTGACTGAATGTGTGGTGGCGGCCATATCACACATCATCACCCACACACAGCCTGGAATATTGCATGAACCGGTTTATGGGAAGGGGAATGTTGGCCAGGACACCGGGAATGTTCCCTACTCTTTGCGAAGAGTGCGCTGGGTTCTTTTACTTCCACCTGGACAGTGCTGATAAGCACTGTCTCAGAAATATATCAGGTCTTCCATGAACTATCCAGGTTAAATATATAGCAATCAGCAGGCATTTTTTACTATGCTTTTTAGGAAAATAAATATATTGAGCTACAGCAGCAACACACACACACACACACACACACACACACACTGTACACACCATCCTCATGGCCACAACATTCAAAATAAATATTGCAATTTAATACATTATAAAACAATAAAGAAATGTTTTATGTCAGTGAACACAGTGAAGTTCAGTTTACAGTAGATTTCCTTTAAACATTTCTTATCCTATATTTTCTATCCTGGATCACACAGGGGAGATGCTATGTCTCATTGTCATAGGGATCTTCATTTTACACATTTTACACTGTATTTACTCAGGATATCCCAGATTAGATGTAATATCTTGTTTTCAGTGGGGTCATGATTTTACCATTTTTATAATATATATATTCAGGGTAGCCTAGTCCAGATGTAAAATATTGTTTTCAGTGAATTGAAGACAGCAGCATGACTGCAGCTGTGGCTTCAGAATTCAAGGAAGTCTGCTGTTCTCATGTAGAGCATGTAGGTGAATGACTCCTCTTGCTAAGCTGGGCACTCAGGATTTTCAGGTGCCCAGAAATGTTATTTGAAGGGCAATTTTCATGAAGCAAACACCAGTATCTGGCTAAAGGGGTCAGTTTACTTAGGTTCAGTTTTTTTTTTAATATATCATTTTTATGCATTTTCAATGTTTGTGAGTTAACAAAAAAAAGATGGCAGCAGCCATGATCTGTATTTTTTCCAAGCAAGTAAATCATAAAAATAAGCACTCATATTCTTTTTTTTTGTTGTTGTTACCGTTCGCATTTGGTGGTTATCAAAAAATCTTTATAACTCAGGAACTATATGCCATTTCTGACAAAACTTTTGCATGGCACACCTTTACACACATCCCTTCAACTTTAAACATTTCATAAAAAAAATTCCACACCATCAGGGCTGTAGGTGAGAGCCAAAAATACACAATGTTAAGTAGAGTTTTTTTCCCCCATTTTTTTGGGCACTACATATCTCGAAAACTGAAGAAGATGCTGTCATGAAACTTTTCATGTTTTGAGACTCTGACAGCCTGACCACGCATGCCAAACCTTTTGCTATTTTGTCAAATAGCACCAAAGCTATTAGGATATAAAAATTGGGGTTAAACAGCCTACTCTAACTATAGGGGTGCTACTGTATCCCTATAATCTATGGGATATACAACAGGAACCACTGGAATAAATTATGTATTTTCATGAGTGCTGGTAGACAATGGTTAACCTCATGAGTGGTGTAAACACAAGTGACGTGACCAAGGTCAACCAGTACAAGTGGAAACAATTTATTCTACAAAGTCCCTGTTGTGTATTTCCTTTATGTAATAGACAGGGACCATGTGTTAGTGTTTTTTGGTTTTAGTTAGGTTTTACTACTGTTTTTAAAATGCACAAGTTTTGTGGATTTCCTTTGTGAAACAATACCCCTCCACTTCTGAGGAGTACTGTTGACATGACCATTGCCATAGATGCTGTGTCATGATACCAGCAATTGCTGAGATACATTGCCACTGATTTGTCAAGAGAGTAGTTGTTTGAAAAGTTTTTAAAAATATGGGACTGATTACCAAAACCCTTAGAATGATGCAAGGTGCCTGTGTCAAACATAAATGATGCAAGAGGCACCGTGCATTAAAAATCTCTTCACTAGCTATTCTCAAAAGCAGCTCGTGGCAAACATAGGCTGATTGCGGCAAAGGGGGCTTGCACCAGTCTTGCACCGTAAAATGGGCTGCAGCATGGCACTAGGGGGTTTGCAAGCTGCCACATCCCCTAAATCAGTATTCTTAACCAAAAAAAAAACACAGAGAACAACTGTCTAAGTACCATTAGACCAGCCAGGGTCTGCTCTAAGTGTACCTTGTTGTCCTCTGGGGGTTGCACCAATGTGCCACCAGGGTCCCGATCCCCCATAGTACATGCTGCCCTGATAGTCTAGGGCACCCCCTGCCAAGACCCGATCTCAAATAACCTTATAACAAATGTGTACAATTCACCCTGTAGGACTAGGGCACTCCTCCAACAGCCCTGATCCCCAACCCCTTGTAATAAATATGTATAATTAGTCCTGTGGATCTAGGGCATGCACTACACCAACAGCCCTGACCCCGATCCACTTGTAATAAATATGTATAATTAGTCCTGTGAGTCCAGGGCATGCACTATCCCAACAGCCCCGATCCCTGATCCCCTTGTAATAAATATGTATATTTAGTCATATGGATCTAGGGCCTCCCCAACAGTTCCAATCCCTCTGTAATAATAATTAAATTAACCTGGTGGTCTAGTGGCCCCCCTCCCCGATCCCCAGTCTTCAATCCCCAATCCCCTTGTAATAATAATTAAATTAATCTGGTGGTCTAGTAGTCCCCCCAGCCCCGATCCCCAATCTCCGATCCCCTTGTAATAATAATGAAATTAACCTGGTGGTCTAGTGGTCCCCCCATCCCGGTTCCTGATCTCCATGAAAGATTTGACAAATCATTCCCTTGTAGCCTAGTGACTGGCCATTGACTGAGCTATCAATGAGTGTGTACTGTAGGGTACACTAGACTGTAGTGTATGCACTCATTGATAACTCAGTCAGCAGCCAGCTATGGTGGTGTGAGGAGAGTTGTGCTGGTTGTTGGCTCTAGGATGGAGGGAGCAGGGTGGTGGGGCACTGCCAACGGGGGTGGAGGGGACCACTAGACTGCCAGTGAATGATTTGTCAAATCTTTAATGGGAATCAGGACTGGGGGGGCTACTAGATCACCATGTTAATTTCATTATTGTTACAAGGGGATCAGGGATCGGAGATCAGAGATTGGGGCTGTTGGGGGACCACTAGATCAACAAGTTAATTTAATTATTATTACAAGGGGATCGGGGCTGTTGGGGCTGCCCTAGACCTACAGAGTGAATTGTACATATTTTTTACAAGGGGATCAGGGATTGGTGTTGTCGGGGGTGTGGGGGATGCCCTAGACCTACAGAGCTATTTATATATATGTTTTACATGGGAATTGGGGATCGGGGTTGCGAGAGGTGCTAGGCACCAGGCACATGTCCATGGTGCTATTGTCGCTGGGCCGATCTATGGCTTGTGGCAAACCTTCCTGTTATGCCATCTGTGTGGTGCAGGGACAAGTTTGCTGCAAGTTGCAGGACTGCTGGGACCCTATCCAATAGAGAATGGGGCACAAGCTCAATGGAACACTGGCAATTGGCACACGCTTCCTTTGGTCCAGCTTGCGCCGACTTTTGAGAATGGGGCCCATAGTGTTGATATTTAGTGATCAGGCAACGGCTTCTGTTTTATTCAGGATTACTTTCTTTTATAGCTTTTTGTTCTTTTTGTGCTGTGGCAGGAATAAGGTGTGTTGAAAGCAGGAGCATGCAGGCTGGCTGGGGCTATGCAGCCTAAAGTGAGCAGGATCACTGATACAAGACCACATAAGAGGTGCAGGCTGAGTGGTAGGGAGAGCAGTTAATGTTAGTTAAAATAATTAAAAAAAATACTGTTTATCTTGGCTGTTCATCTTGACAGCTGACTGTGATTTGAGCAAGAGAGGAAATTGAATGGGGCTGGAGTTAGTGGTGAGAGAAAGAAGTGAAGGTGGGGGTGGGGATAGTGAGAGGTCAAACAGCTGGAGCAAGCTGTGGTCTTGCATTAAAAGAATAGAAAAAACAAAGCATTCTCTAGTGAACCGGTGGCTTAAATTTGTAAAGGACAGTGGCAATAGAGTAAGAAATTAGTTCTGTGTGTGAGGCATGGGAAGGGAACTATAGTGGAGATGAGGGCTACAGTTTGATTGTGGAAGTAGTGCCAGCAGGCCAGAAAATGGGTGGGGCCATATGGTGATGTGTTTATTATGCACATAAATTCATAGTAATGTGTCCACTGTATACATAAATGCTGCTGACATGCCTATTACATATATAAATGAAATTTATGTACACAGTAGCTCAAATATTCCATTTATGTAATGACTTTTTGGTCCACACCTATTGTGTGTGTGTGTGTGTGTGTATATATAAATATATATATATATTCATTGAAAACAAAGTTTTAGTGTATCAGTTAGGTTTAAACGACAAAAGTAGAGAATGAGATGTTAGAGCGAGCCCCTAATCAGTTTTCACTTATCTTCTTCCACACCCAGCATTGGGGTGTGTTACGCGTGGTCATTAGGCCTAACTCTCACCCCATTCTTCTATGCTGTACCATGTCAGCCTCTTTACACATGGAATGGAGTGAGAGTTGGGCCTAATGACACCATGCCACACCTCGATGCCTGTTGGTGTGTGGAGGATGGGGGGGTTGGGGGTTAGGGGTTCAACCCTAACATCTTATTTCCCTACAGTTGTCACTTTTACCCTAACTGATGTACTAATGACATTTTTTGCAATGATATATCTATATATATATATATATATATATATATATATATATATATATATGTAACCCCCCCACACTTTACACAGTTAGCTACCCCTGGCACCCTTAACTGGGCACAGACTTCAGAAACATATTTAGAAATGATATCATCCCGGGAGTCATGTGATGCGCCTGGAGGAATAGCGGCTGCTCTGAGACTCTCCCCGCTCCGGTGCTGCAATCTACTTTATTTTTCACATTCTAACGCAGTTTACTGAGTTAAACCCACTCTAACAGCAGCGATCTACTATATTTAACGCCTTTCGGTGATCAGGTGAGAGAATGGAAGAAACTGCCTAGGCGCAGCTCATCCCCACCAGATCCTCAGGACGAATTAACCCCTACCCGGGTTTATGGCGAACTTTCAACAATAAAGGAATCCTTCTTTAAATTAATAGAAGACGTAGCAGAATTCAAACCTGCACTAACGCAGCTTGCTCGGAGAGTCACTGATGCCGAAGCCCGAATTTCGTCGCTGGAAAGAAGCACTGATAAACTTGGCCCAGCCATGGTTGAGTGCAAGAGAGCGGTGGCCAAATTAGAAGACTGTCTCGATGATCTTGAGGGAAGGAATCGCCGCAACAATTTGGTCCTTTTAGGACTTCCAGAGGGCGTAAGAAGGCCTTAATACAATTTTTTGTTCTTGCAGAAATTTTAAAGAAAACAGTCTGGCCTCGACTAATGGGCCGGAATACATCATTGAAAGGGGCCACTGGGCCTAAGGGCAAAACCACCTCGACAGACCCCCCAGGCCTCTAATCTTCAAGCTCCTAAATTTCCTTGATCGGAGCATATTTTGAAGGAGGCGAGGAGTTACCTGCAATATTATGGGAGGGCAAGAAGCTTCGGTGGTTCCTGATCTAACGCTGAAAATACGCCTGGCAAGAGCTAACTTCCACCCATCACTTCAAACTGTAGGCTGAGGAGTCAAACACTGCATGTTGTAATTCCGCTAGGCTGGAAATCTCCTTAAGGATGGGCTCAAAGCGATTTGAGACACTCGGAGGAGTCCTTAAAATACCTTAGCAAGATAATGCCTGACTTATTCCCAACGGGGTGAATAGATCTGCAGTCAGGAGACTTTTTTCCTCTACCTTCTATTCGCAAGGATTATGGAGAGACTGCTTTTACTTTAGCATGCTAAAGCTGCTTTTGATGTAGCTATATATGGACCCCTTCTATGGACATTTAATAGTTTAAGAACTGGGGGATATATATTTTATATGGAGGGATGGCATGTTTGGAAAGAGTGGTTGCCTAATAACATGTTTTACTGCTTGACAGGGCTGGCAACCATTGTAAACATGTGCGAGTTACTGCATGCCCTCAGTTCTTTTTTTCTCTTTTAGTTAATATCCAGGACTTCTGGGGGTGATTTATTTTTCGGCCAGTCCCAGTATGAGATTTGTATCGTTAGGATACCTATGTTATGGGTAATATTCGTTATAATATAATAACTTGTTAACATATCAACTGGGTACATAGAAGGGACTCTCAACGTTTCTTTTTTAGGAACTGCTGCACAAAGTTCTGGGTTTCTTAGGTTACTTTTTTGCAATTAGACTTATTTGCTGTAACATCAATGGTGTCAGCCGCTCCTGCCCCTCAATGAGAGTTATTCTGACACCTAGTATCTACAAGTGTAAATGATATTACAGGGTGGATCTATTGTTTTTTTCTCTCAAGGTTGCTGTTAATGTACTTTTAGGGGGGTTACACTTTAATCAGGGGTTCACATAATTTTTCTCTAAGCTCTCGGGAATGTGATACTTATCCTCATTTGGTCACGGGGGGGGAGGGGCTCGCACTTCAGTGCACGTCATGGTCCAGTGGTTATGGAGTCGGCCGTGGGCTGGGAGGTTGGTGCTTAGGGGAGGTTGGGATGGGGGTAAGGAGGTTTTCATTAGGTGTCTTTTTTTAAGGTTGGGGTATGTGGGGGATACTAGGGTGGGTGCAGGCAGCTTCCAAATGATCCTATCTTCTTTTGTTAAAATACCATATGGTTAGCAACCTGAATATTATTTCTTGGAATATAAAAGGGGAAGGATAACAAGAAAAATATGTTATTTTAAATCATCTGACACATCTGGATCCGCAATTGTTTTTCTTCAAGAAACTCATATACCTCAAGAGCAGCTCCATCATTTTAGAAAAAGGTGGGTTGGTCAGGTTTTTGGAGCAGGGATCTCCTCCAGCAAAAGAGGGGTAGCCATTTTGGTGGCAAAAGGAATCCCCTTTTTCCCCACAGAGATCCTCTCTGACCCCAACGGTAGATATGTTATAGTATCAGGGAAGCTGGGGGGAATCAGTATAGTACTGGGGTCTATTTATGGCCCGAATCAGGAGTCACCCTCCTTCTTTACCCAGCTGGCTGTATTAATAGCTCCCCTTGCAGATAGTCCCGTTATTTTAGTAGGAGACTGGAATCAGGTACAGTCCAACCATATTGATCGTTCGTGGTGCAGAGCTGCAGGCCTGTCTTCATCCCAGAGGGCGTTATTGAATTAACTCCTCCTGGGTCTAACTGACCTGTGGAGAATGTTTAATCCCACCGCCAAAGAATTTACTTTCTACTCCCCTGTACACAGAAGCTATTCCCGGATTGATTTTTTCCTGATTAGTTACCAGGTTCTTTCCTTTATTTATGAAGTCACTATAGAGAGTCGGGTAATCTCAGATCACTCACCCATAGGTTTTCGATGCCGTCCACTGTCTGCTCCACCTAGATCTTACTCATGGTCTTTAAATGATTCTTTATTAAAGGATCCCAAATTGCTGGGGCAATTCCGCTCTTTTATGTCCTTTGCAATTACATCTAATTGGGGCTCTATCAATGCAGTGGACCAGACATGGTCGGCCCTGAAGGCCGTGTGGAGAGGCGAGCTAATTAGACTAGCATCAGTTCATAAAAGAATAGGACGATTTTATCTAATTGTTTAGAAAGAATTAGAGCTCTAGAGCTGCTGGGAGCTGATGTGAGATCTACCGGTCACGATCAAGAATTAGCCACACTCAGGGCCTGGTACGCGGGCACGTTATGGGAAGGGGTTGAGAATCGAGCCTCTAAATTAAAGGCCTTATATATAGGACAAGGTAGTAAAGCTGGAAAAATTATTGCTTGGCAGTTGAAGCAGAGATCAACAGCTAAGAGTGTGGCAGGGCTGAATCACCCTGAGACAAACAACACAGTTTCCGATCCAGAGGGCATATTAGGAATCTTTTTTGACTTTAACAAAAATCTATACTCTAATATGCCCCCTTCTTTGGACAGGAACACTATGATAAGGGAGTTTTGGAAGGGTTCCTTTCCTTCACTCTCGGAAGAGAGTAGTCAGAGGTTGCGTCCTTCTCTCAAAAAGAGATCGTGGAAGCTATTGACGCCCTAAAGATAGATAAAGCCCGGGCGGATGGCTTTACAGCCCTTTTCTTCAAGTCATTCAAAGATCTTTTGGTACCATTATTACAGCAACTTTTTGCTTTTTGGCAGGAGCACGGGGTCAAAGACCCATCCCTTTTTGAAGCGAGAATTATTTTACTACCTAAACCGGGTAAACCATTAGATCTGGTGGGTAACTATAGGCCAATCTCACTATTGAACATCGATGTCAAGATTTATGCCAAGATTTTGGCCACTCATATCAAATCCTCGTGGTTGGACCTAGTGAGTCCGGAACAGGTTGGTTCCGTGGCGGGGCGTTCATCAGGGGACCATTTTAGAAAACTGTCTTATTTAATCTCTGCATCCTCGAGCCCAGATATGGAAGCATCTCTGGTGTCCTTGGATGCAGAGAAAGCTTTTGATAGGGTGGAGTGGAATTTTATGTTTCAGGTATTATCTAAATTTGGCTTTCCAGAGAAATTTTGACTTTATTCGGTTCTCTATACATGTCCCTCAGCAAGGATTCAATGCAACAACTTGATCTCATTGGTTTTTCCCCTATTGCGGGGCACACGTCAGGGATGTCCCCCTCCCCCTATCTGTTCAATTTGTATTTGGAACCTTTAATCAGGGTTATTAATAATGGCAAGCAAGTTCAAGGGATCTGCATAGGGAGGTCTGAATATAAGTTGTCAGCTTTTGCTGATGATATACTTCTACATCTCCGCAACACCCAGAAATCACTTCCCTGTGTGTTTCAAATTATTTCGGTTTTTGGTAAAATTTCGGGTTACAATTTGAACAAAAGCAAAACTATGGTCCATCCGCGCTCTCCCTTCCTGCAACAAAGTTGGTGTGCATCCTTGGGCTTACAATGGCAGCCTAAGTCCCTGCAGTATCTAGGAATTCAAATTTCCAAGGACTTAACTGATCTGGTAGATTTAAATTTTAAACCTTTACTTGGGTCGGTTAAGGAGAACCTGGAAAGGTGGTCAAAGCTTCCATTATCCTTCTGGGGGAGAATAAATACAATCAAAATGATGATCTTACCAAAAATATTTTACACCCTGTACAACCTTAATCTATACCTTCCCAGGTCCTTCTTTAACCCGATTTACAAATATTGTACCGATTTTTTATGGAAGGGGAAACCTCCACGCAGGGCCTACAGCAAGCTCACCCATTCAAAGATGCTAGGGGATTTACAACTCCCGGATTTTTATATCTATTATCTGACCAACCACGTTGCTAGGGCAGCCTTATGGGTGTCAGGCGGGGGAGTAGCTTCAGAGGGGCTTAAGCTTGATTGGTCGTTAGCACATAGTGTTAATCTAGACCTTGAAGCCTGCTTGTACATTCCGTGGTCTAAAGTTCCTGCCAAAGTAAGAGATTCCTGTGGGTGGAATATAAGGGCCCTCCACCAGCTATACTCGTTTCTGAGTATCCCATATGCAAAGATGTAATGCAGCCCATCCTAAAGAACCCTAACCTTTTGGTCGGGAAACAGTCGATAAGGAGATGTGTAGGTAACTTCCCCTTTAAACCAAAGATAGCTGATTTCACTTCAGAAGGTTCAGTTATTTCGGCCTCTGTATTGGTGGAGGGGCTCAAGGTGGAACCTTACGAGCGATTACGCTTGTATCAGATTCATAGATGCATTAGTTCCCTTCTAAGGGGCCGCAAAGGATCGGACGTAGCTGGGGAGTTTTTAAGGAAAATGAGGGATTTGACGTTATCTGGCAAACCAGTCTCTAAATTATATAAAGCAATTATAGCTAAGAGAGACATTAATATCTCCCCAATACCCTATTATTGGGAGGCAAACCCTCTCGGGTTGGTCTGAGGAAGATTGGCGAAGGTTTGGTCGGACCTATACGATATGTCAAACAAGATAGATTAAGGGGTCTATAGTTTAACCTTCTGCATAATTTGTATCCTCCCGCTAAACTCTCCCGAATATATAACCTTAATTCCCCAGAATGCAAGATGTGTGGCAACCCTGCTAGTACCACTTATCACAAATTATGGGAATGCCCTCAAGCAGTTAAACTTTGGGAGTCAGTGAAGCTATGGATAGGCCCCTATGCTAACATTTCGGATTACTTTAATGCCGATGTCTGTATTTTTGGTAAGTTTTCTCACATACCTATGGTAGCTCAGAAATATCAAGTGGCCCTGGTGGTTTTGGTAACGAAGCTCCTCCTTCTCCATTACTGGCACACTGATAGATCTCCTTCCTATAAGGAATGGTGGGACGAGTTTCTTGGTGCTTTAAATGCGGAGAGGTCCGTGGCAAATTTTCTCAATTCAAGGAAAAATTTAATAAGAACTGGGATAACCTTTCGAGGAGTCTGAAGGTCAAGTATGGTTATTAGTGGGGAAGGTTTCCTCTCTCTTGGACATGCTACTGATCTTGACATGCCTAACATATTTCCTCTTTCTTATACTGATGTCTGGGAACATTCTGGACCAAAAGGTATATTCTTTCCCTTTGGCAACACTTAGGTCGAACACTTTTGTTTTAAGGTCTAAACAATTTGTAATTGCTTTGGTTAGCCAGTGTAGAGGTTGCTAACTTACTCTGGTCTATATTATCAAGTTCTCTCTTGTTCTGGTTTAAAAGGAATGCTGCTCATGGACGGGAGGGAAGGGTGGGTTGGGTTGGGAGGGTTTGGGAGGGCATCCCCCTTTATTTCTGCCTTTAATATCTGACAACTTATGATAATCTACAGTATGGAAGTTTGTAAAGGGGTCATTGCCCTTTGGGTGGGGGTTATCTATTGTATGGTTATTTGTTATAAAATAAAGTTATTTGCAAAAAAAAAAAGAAATGATATCATCCCTAGCTTTGGGAATGTGTACCAAGCTCTTTACTCTTGAAAGCAAAGGGGTGGGGATGTACAAAAACAAAATGACCTATAAGGTATTTACAAAAAAACAGGTCCTGAGGAGAGAACTTTTTGCTAGGGCTATGCTAGACCTATATTTCTGGAGGGGTACCCAGTAAATCCATACACTGGAAGCAATAATGTAACTGTCCAAACCAAAGCTGGGGTTCTAGAGTGTGACTTTATGCCAAAAAGATGTTCTCTAAAGTAAGGGTGGACCCCCAAGGTTTATACATTGTGGCACTAGGAACTTGCAGAACAACAAAATGACTATCTGACAGAAAACTCTTTGCATTCCCACACTGTAGGACATTAAACATATGGCACTTGTATTCCCATATAGCATAGGATATTGAACATTTCTTCCAGTGGCACTGGCCACAACTGAAAACAAATTCACTGACAGAACACTTATACCTTTTATTCTCGTATTGCATAGGACATTTAACATTTCCTTCAGTGGCACGGGCCACAACTAAAGTCGCTTCTAGTGGCACTAGCCATAACTGAACATATATTTGCTAATAACTAGCACAACCCACTTCAGGGGGTAAAATCTTCTTCAGACATTAGCCCTATGTTTAAAGTAACCAGGTGCCCTTACTGAACCTGTAGTCCTTAACTGGCTACACTAGATAGGGGTCTGCCAACCCTTTGCTCCCAAATCCATGCTCAGCCATTATTTCAGAGTTACACCTTAAACATTTGAACACACTTTGGAAAAATGCTTAATTGAATAAAACTTTCACATCCAGCATTTAAATCACTACACTGGTAGTGGAAGAACTAAAGTTCTGAACAATGTGATATAGTCATACTTCTGGACATCACACATTCCAGCCAATTTTAAATAAGAATACTCTCACACTTCTGAACAAAAAAGTTGTACATTTCCCTTTTAACCAGAGAACACAACAGCATAGGTACTTGCTTTCTGTAGCAAAAGTCAGATCCCACTCACTGTTAGATATTTCAGGCAACTTCAAAAGGAGATTGCCCCTTGGATCCTTCCACTAGCAGTCCTTTTCACCCCTCCAGGGATGAAAATCTGGAGATCCTGCTGTAGACAACGGTTTCCACCACTTCTCTTGGCAAACTGGAGAATATCAGGACTAGGGTGAGAAAGCAGGGCTCTCAAACTCAGAGCCCCCAGCTGAGCAGTTCTCACTCCTTACACTTCAAACTGCAACTCTGCATTGATCCTCATCTGAAGATTCTAAACTCCCCCAGCACAGCTGGCAAAGGCTTATGCTGCTGCAAGAGTTCCAAATGAGCTCATCCCTTCCATCTCAGCTGAAGTCAAGTAAACAGAAGAGTGATCAGGTGTAAAACTTATTTAACTAGTTAATCACCAGTTGCCTCTCCCTGCCTAGCACTGATACCAAGGGGATTCTAGTAACCCCAGTGGACTGGGTGGTATATATATATATATATATATGTGTGTGTATATATATATATATATATATATATATATATATATGTATATAAAAAAACTCTCTTAATGCATCAGTTAGGGTTGATGTCACAATGACAAAAGTTTGGAAATTCGATGTTAGGGTTACCTCACCTACCACTGCAACCCCAACCCACCACCCTACAGGCATTGGGGCATGTCATGAGGTCATCAGGCCCAACTCTCACTCCATTCCATGTGTAAACAAGCAGACACTCTACAGTATAAGAGAATGGGGTGAGAGTTAAGTCTGATGACCCTATGGCACTCCCCAATGCCTGTTGGTGCCTGTAGGGTGGTGGGGTAGTAGGGATGGTAACCCTAACATCGAATTTCCAAACTTTTGTTGATGTGACATCAACCCTAACTGATGCATTAACTGAGTTTTTGTAATGAAATTCCCTTCTTTTTGAGAAAGTGTAATGTAAGTGGTTAGTGGTATGTGTTTGTGGGAGTACGGGCCCTCTGGGCCCTGCAGTCATTTTACATTTCTCATTTTTTTTTGCATAATGATATGCATATGTGGGAGCACAGGCCCTCTGGGACCTGCGCACCCACTTACACTTAAATATGGAGCCATACAGCAGCCATATAGGGCAAGGAACACTTGTAACACTAATTTGCCAATATCTTAACAACCGTAGCAGCTATGAAACAAATTCCAGTGCCATTGTAATCATGACAGCAAAGCCTCCACATGAGATGAGTCAACTAAATCTGTATCATGCATCGCTTCCAAGATACGGGCACCGAAAAGTGCTGTGGGTGCCGCAGTGTTATTCTATGGAGAAAAATCTCAACTTCGATATGGCATATCTGTGAAACTGATGAAATTGTTTTATGCCTAAACTGCATAATTCACATTTCTGGCACACCCCCTTTATACCCTGCAAATTTCAAGCCAAAAGACCAAGCCGTTTATTTACAGTGTAATTTACCTGGTAACTGGTATGTGTTGGTGGGAGTGAGGGGCCAAAATGCCCATTTGTGCATAATGATATGCATCTGTGGG
The DNA here is from genome assembly GCA_016271365.2 of Neoceratodus forsteri. Classification (NCBI taxonomy): domain Eukaryota; kingdom Metazoa; phylum Chordata; order Ceratodontiformes; family Ceratodontidae; genus Neoceratodus; species Neoceratodus forsteri. Next base: position 392,730,578 of record CM028135.1, on the reverse strand, counting down.
GGCATGAGCCCTTTGGGCCCTGCACTCCCACTTACACATAACAACGGAGCCATACAATAGTGCTATAGACCTGAAAAGGAAACTTTGTAACACTAATTTGCCAATATCTCAGTAACCGTACAACCTATGAAAAAAACTCCAGTGCAGGTGTAATCTGTGACTTTTAAACTTCCTCATGAGTTTAGGTGAACTAAGCTGTGGGTAGCGAAAAATCCTTATCTCGCTTCGTTTTCAAGATACGGGAGCCGAAAGGCACTGCAGGTGCCACAATATTATCCTATGGGAAATTTCTCAACTTTGGAATGCTGTAACTATGGCCCCATTGAATGTTTTGAGACTAAAACACCAAAAGGCACATCTGTTGGACCAGGGCTTGCAGCCCTGCAAATTTCAGCCCAAAAGCACAATCCACCTTGGCACAATGAAGTGAAAAAGAAAACAACACGTGGGACAATGTTGTAGAGTATTGTTTCCACGACAACAAAAATACTTTCATGGCAACCAAAATGTTTTCTTGATTCCCTATACCTTATACTGGAATGTTTTCGCGCACAAAAAAATGTTGTCGCAGGCAATAAAATGTTTTTGCGAAAGTTTTCGCAAAATTTTTTAGAATGCATATATAACTTTTCCCATAGGCTACCATGGGACATTAAAACTTGTGCAGCTTTTGAATGGATTAATATTTTTTTGGCAGATCTTCAAAAGGCACCAGTTCAACCCAGGCCACATATAGACATGCACATTTGAATCCACTCAGATGCATTCTTCAGTCCATTATGCCCGACCGAATAAATTTGCAAAAGTTGACTAATTTTCTCATTTTTAACACTCTATGGTTCCGCACCCGTACAGCCAACTGGAACAAAACCTTCCAGATCCAGAGACCTTTGATTGGATGCTGAGCATGCAACATTTCAGGAAAATTGAACAAACAATTGCAAAGTTATTAAAGTGCAAAAGTTTAGGGTTTAACATTAAAGAGGCCCGCCAACCCTAAATATACCTGCACGGTAGTGCAGATATAATACAGTGTTTTTTTGGGGGGTTCAATCACCCATAATGTTCATTTTTCAATTTTATTTTGCCAAATTTAAGGTAAAGGGTGCTTACTGCATCTCCTCATGACAACTCTATTTTGGTGCTTGTATGTGGCCTGAAAAGATATTTTTAGGGACACTAAATTCAACCCTTCTTTCATTAAAAAATGAAGTCCATGTGCAAATGTAGTAGTTTTTTGGTAGGCTTAGTTTTGTATCCGGGGGGGGCGCTTAGCTTTATCAGCATTTTTTTCCTTTAGTAATTGGTGGCAGCAGAAGATGGGAGCTCAAGATGGTGATCAGATGAGGTAGAAGGAGGGCTGTGCTAGTTGGCCACTGTGGGATGACTATGTAAATGATCTGGGTGGCAACTGGGGTAGCAGGGTGGAATGGGTGCCAGAGGGAGGATGGGAGTGCGTTGTTAATTTACTGTAGCAGGATGGGTGGGGGTTACAAATGCCACAGTGGGTGAAAGAATAGTTTCATTTTTTTTTTACTTTTTATTTATTGATTTCATACAAAATCTTACAAATAAACAGTACAGACAGGACATTACACAAGAAAGTAATATAATGTAGAAAGGCTGACTGCTATTAATGGTAGAATAACAACTGGAATTCCTGCTTTTGATACACACTAGGATGAGTAAGAACATTTTTCCTCTGGGAGAGGATTTCCACTACACAGCATCAAGAGGATACAGCAATAGCATGCCGATATGATTGTGGCTATTATTATATGTTGATCATTAGAAGTTCAACCTAGAGCAAAGACACTGCAGTTACAGGGTTCAACCTTAACATTCATTTACTAGCCCGGGTACTAGCACAGATTGTTGCGGGCTAGTGCAGAATCTCTGTTACTTGCCCAGCTGGGCTAGTGCAATTCCTCCTGTGGAAAGCTGCAGTCCCATTCTCAACCTGGGTATCAAATAAATAAACAAATAAATACATAAATATAACTTATTTAATTTAAAGCCAGGTCCTTTTTCATGGAGGTTTAACTGTGCTGCCTTGACATTAGTGAAATGAAAAAAAAATAGATGTCTGTGTGTAGTGCATTCACAAACTGTTTAATTTTATACTAACTACTGCTTTTATTTTTTGTTGGTAAAGATCCTTTCTCCTATTCCTTTCCTTTCCTTGTTTAGCTCAGTACTCATGGTAGGCAGATTTGTGACTGTGTCCAGGATCAACACAGTTCTAGGGTTGCCACCTGTCCAGTTGTAGACCAGAAAATCTTGTTTTCAGGGTCCTTATCTGGTCATCCGGTTTTAATTTAATGTGGTCCAGTTTTGGGGCCATTTTGAGTGCTCGGATTGTATAAAACTGGTTGTATCAAATCATTCACTGTTGCATGCATGTTCAGGTTACAAAAAAAGTTCTGATGTCACTAGTCACATGGATTTGTTTGTAAATTCAGTCTGTCTAGGAGGTGTAAAGTATGGCCATTAAAACCATTAGCAGTAAATCAACCTAATCTTTTCAACTCTGAATTTTAAGTATGGTCATTTACTGTCGTGATAGGAAACAGTTTGTATACCTTTATATGCTGTAATGGGTTCCTTTTTGTTTTTCCTATATTCTCATGTGTTTTAGACCCACTTTTTCAAATTAGTTTTCACATTTTTATTACGTTTGTCACTGTGTTGATTATTTCTCTCCTAATTCCTCAGCAGCTGCTGCTCTTATTTTGTATACTAACAACCTGAACACTCCATGATATTAGCTTCACCTTTACAAGCCATTGGAATAGATAGCATGGAATGGTGTGTCTAAAATTGTGGAATATGATGTCTTAGACATTTGAAAAGAAACAGCAGTAGCTGATGAAGTTCAGGGAACACAATGTAGTACTGAGGATGCCACAAGTACTGATAGTTCAATTATCAAAAAGGTGGTCAAAGCATATCAGAATACATGGCTGTCATGGAAAGGAAAACTGGACAGTGTTTAACAGAGAGAGCAACAGGTTGTAATGGACTTTGTACATCCAGCAGATCTGGGTTTAAATTCCCACAGCCTCCACTTGCATACTGTGAGACCCTAAGCAAGTCACTTAAACTTCCGTGTTCCTGCCCGCCCCGTAAATGGGTCTTGTGCCCGAGGGGAGTTACCTTGTTGCCAAAGAATAAAAATAAATAAATTACAATATTGGTAGATGCTGTTGAATTTATTCTTAACTTTTTTTTTTGGGGGGGTGACCATTTTTTAATAGAGCTGGAATGATCAAGCATTTGTGGGATCTGTGGCCAGGGTGGAAAAAGGAAGGAAAAGGGAAGAAAAAGATGCACATACTTTTCATGACACAACTTTATTAACTACAAACCAAAAAATGTGGAAATATATTAAAGAAGTCAGTAACCCAGCTGACATTAATAGAAAGCATGCTGGCGAAGACAAACAAATAAAAGATCATGAGTACGAAAAGACAAAGTGAAGCCATCAGTTCCAGCAGTGTTGACTAGAAAACTATGACTGGTGGGGATATGATGGTGCAAAAGAGACGATGTTCTGCCATTTGTGTATCAAACATGAAATACAGTTGGATAAGGCGAGCAGAAACAATAATGTTCATTTCGGTACAGATAACTTCTGGCTTGACTCTGTCTCATCCCATAATATAAGTGAAGCTCATGCTAGGGCAAAGAAAAAGGAGGATGCCAGCACTGCTACTCCAGGGACAAGTAATGTGGAGGGAATGCTGAAGAACATGAATAAAGCAACACTTAACCCTCTGGATAAACTGTTTTGCACATGCCATGCAATTGCTAAGAAAGGATGTCCTTTCACAGACTTTGTGTGGATGTGCAGCCTTGATGATATGAATGGGCTAGATATCAGTTCAACATATCAGAAGGACAAATATGCCTGCAACGTTATCCACTATGTGTCCGAGGATGAACATATAGTGCTACGAGAAAAAATTATGGGAACAAAATCCATTTCAGTCATCAGTGACAGAACCACTGACTCTTCAGTTACAGAAGCTGAGATAGTGTATGTGTGGTTTGCAGTTAAAGACACAGTGCAAAATCAGTCAGTAGGTGTCCAGGCTGTTGGCAGGACAAATGTGATTTTATTTGCCTTTCGTTTAACAAATCACTGTTAACCATACTGACTGCAGGCTGCTGCAAATGTCTGTGGGCTAGTGCAATCTCTGGTTCACTAGCCTGGCTAGCTAGTGCAAAAAAAAGTTAAGGTTGACCCCTGTGTAGCTATCTAAAATATGTATTATTTTTAGCCAGACTTATATGAATAAGTAAGAGCATGTAGTTTGGATGCATTAGGGCCCCTGACTACAGGCTATGAACCCATTAAACACTTATTAGAACTTTAACAGATGTAAACTTTCAAATGTTTTACAAAGAGACTTGATATATAGTAACTACAGTATTTGTGCTTCACTAAGCGTATATAGCGCATCACAGATTTAACCCACACCTAGCCATCACAGGAGACAATATCACCCCAGAATTATCAGAGCTCTTATAAGTAATCCACACACAGTGATAATGAACTTAGTAAGTAAAGCAAATATTTGCCTATAAGAGACAGTAGTGCACCATCATCTAGTCTACATAGAATGAAAGTTTAAAGGGTAAGTCTTTCCACATTAATGTTAGTACAGAAAAGCACAGTTTGTCTGTTTGAAATAGTAAAATTCATAGTCATTGTTGTGTGTATGAGCTCTGCTATAAATCAAGTTTAATGACCCGGTTTACCTGATAGAGTCCCAGATAGGCTTTGGTGAAGGTAATCCACTGCAGAGAAAATTTCCACAGTCTGGACAGAACTTAGGCTGTGCCATCCTCAACTGATGCATTAGAATTTTCATAAGGGCCTTGCCCTGCCATAAAACTCTTGTTCTCTTACTCCAGTTTATCCATCAATTTACAAACATATGTAGGCTTTGTGTAAAAGATAGGGTTTTCCGTGAATGTCTACCCAGAAGCAGGCTAGGAACAGCAAAGCAAAGGAAGACACTTGGCCCTTAAACAACTATGGTGCTCTCAAATTCTTTCAAGTTTTTGGTGTGTGTAGAGGAGGAGAGGTCTAGGTAAACATTAATAATGGCTTCCTCAGCTAACAATTCACCAGTTTTCCGAGCTGCATATAAGGCCGTGTCCAGAATACTGACCTTGGTGAGTACAATAAGCATAGCTCTAGAAGTATATTCTGTGTTGGTATGATTGGGGGATGACCCTGCAGGCCTGGTTAATGTAGCCTTGAAGTAGAACTGAATCCCATTTTAACAGAGTAGGGAGCCATTTTTCAAGAAAGGGATTGGGCTCTTCATTTTGAACCCCTCTGGTAATCCAATTATATGCAGACTTTTCTCCTGCAACGCATTCTCTGTATGTTTGCACCACAATCTGAGATGGGAGTTCTCATGCATAAGTAAGTTTGAGGATGCCATCACCCTATCTGCATGGCCAACTGCCTCACTTGAATTACCTTGCACGCCTGTCACTGTTTTGACCTTCACCAATTTCCTGGTGAAGTCATGAATCTTTCTTTCCACATTTTGAATGGACTTGCACAAAGTTTTGAGAGAATTTTTAAAGTCTACCAGTTCTGATGCAGCGGAAGCCTCAGCATGCTGCAGCCCCATTTGGCAGCTGTGCTCCAGAGAGTGCTTTTTGTTTGAAGAAATCCACTGCTGGCTTCTGTGGAGCTACATTTCAAAGTCAATCATGGTGGTGCAGGATGCAATTACAGTCTCCTCAATTGCTAATAAAATGTTTAAGTCAAGTTTTAGCACAATAAAATGGATATCTCTGTAGCAGAAGCTTTTTTATGGCACACGTCCACTCACTCCAACAGCTAGCTCTGCCCCCCCCCAGAGTTTCATTTTTTTGATAAAGTCCCACACCAGAGCTGGGTTCCTAGTGTGGGGTGGGGTTGGGTTATATAACAAAAAACAGAATTTTTCTCTAGAACTGTACATAATTAGTAAACTCTAACTGCATGGAAGTTTGGCAACATTTCACTAAATTCTGTGAAATTCTGTGTAATTTCATAAATGTGTTTATTTGGCCATAGCCGAGACATCTGAGCTAGAAATCTGAGATCTGGCATGTGTACATGTTGCTATGTGTCCTAAAGGTATATATTATGGCATTTGGATGAGTACATTAGTTTAAAACTTTAGGGGCTCAAAGTCAGACATTTTATTTTTTGAGAATTTGTTTGAAAATATGTCTGTGCTTATAACTCAGGCACCTGTGGAGCTGGATACCTGCAAAGCAGCATGCATAACCTTCATCAAAAGATATAACTGTTAAATATGGTGGGATTTGGTTAAGCAATTTTTAAATGACAACAGTTAATAATTTCAGTATTTAATTCTTTTTGAAATTTTGTGAAAAGATTCTAAAATGTGGATGGTTGCAACTCCCCTATTTTTTCAGGGTCAAACTTGAAATTTGGCATGCATACTGTACTCTGTGTCCATGGATCCTGGAAAATAAAGCTGGATAAATGTGGTGTGATTTTAGGTTTACAGTGGAATACCACAAATTACTAATTGCAAATGTTTCTCATAATATCATGATGGTGTAATATGTAATGACACCAGAAATATACTTGTGGAATTTCAGTTTCACAAATAATTTTGCCACGGCATCTGATAATCTGAGCTGAGCTGTTTGCTGTCCTGTAGTTCCTTCATGGGTGATTATTCCACACACTTTTCTCAAAACTTCACCAGTTGAACTCAGTGGAACTGCTTGTTGCTAATATCCTTCTTATTCTTTACAGTTACACATTCCTGTAAATGGTGAGCCATCTCTTTTCCTGTCCAACCTATCCCATTGGAATGGCTGGAATTCCTCCTTCTTGGTACCCAGTCACTTTCTTTACCTACTAGGTCTCATTGAGTGCCTCTAAGTCCTGGACTCCCTAGTACATTAGGCTCCTAGACTTGTTACTTTTAATGAGTACAATTCCAATACAACTTGTTTTCAAGTCAGAATAATCTCACTGTGCTTCCTTGCTTCAATTGGGGGTCTACTATTCTTGTGATAACCAGCTCAGATTTCCTTCATTTGGTGAGCCCATGCATTTAATTCCTGCCTTTGCAACCCCCTAAATGAGCTGGCTCCCCAACCTCTATCTTTTGGTTTAAAGCCCACTATGTGCAGTAATGCAGTTTTGGTTTCTAAGGTGAACAAATAATGTACAATTGAAGAGTGTTTACATTAACAGACTTCTCTATGAATGTAAAGGAGTTTTAACTTTTGTATTAGTGTAGCTGTGTGTTATGAGATTGTTTTGGTTGTATATTTAATTTAGTATGTGTATGGTGTTTTTCTTGAATGTATTGAACTTCAGCCTCCCCCTTTGGAAGGTTTGGCTGCAATTGTGTTTGAATAAACTAAACTGCCCTGTCCCTTGACATGACCAGTAACCCTCTCAATTAGCACAACTGCAGTCCATCCTGAGCATTTAGGCATTCCTCGCTCCAGAATGCCTTCTTGCTGGCTAAAAAAGGACCCTTCCCTATATAATAAAACTCAGCTTGTCTACTTTCTGTCTCTATCATTAGAGACAGAAACATGCCTTGTACAACAAATTACTTCCTCGTGTCATCATGGATTCCCTATTACAATGCAGATGACAGCTTCACCCTCTAGCTGTAGTGTATGGCTATGGATCACATTTGATCTTTAAGGCAGGCAGGCAGACACATCACCTTACTAGCATCATGGTCCTACAAATACCCCTTCAACAATCTTGCTGCATTTACAATGGAGTACTCTATGAATACAACTAGTTACTACTCTACCCAGCCTCTTCCTTTCTTCTCCATGCCAGGTTAGTTGTATGGCTGGGCAAACTTAATAGATATGGCTTTCACAAATTTGTAACACAATTCTACAGCCTTCAGAAAAATTTATGAAATTTGACTTTATGTACTGATGTCATTTTGCAATTTTTGGCTACTTATGATGACATAGACATCCTTTTGAGAGCTATCGTACTACGTAAAATTAAAATTAGTTTTTGAAAGCATTCAACTATTACCATTTACATCTATGGTGCTTTTTCTTTTCTCTTCAATTAGAAGGATTTTTTACCTGATGTTAGTAAGTGTGATGTATGGAACAGCACTCTGCCTGGAAGATGACCTATCTAGTTCCATTCTGCCCCACTCCATCATCTGTACTGTTACCTCACTGACTGTGACATCATCACCACTCAGTAAGAGCCACTCAGTAGTTGCCAGGTCAATCACCTGTCTTGTCACAGTCAGTGAGGTCATATTTCTGATAATCAAATCAAATCAAATCAACTTTTATTTATATTTTTTCTGTTCACAATGTATAAAATTCACAACAGATTACAATGAACAGTGTATCCCATATCTGGATGTGAACATAATCAAGGGAGAATTTGGTCTTTATACTTCTTTATATAGAAAAGAAACAGCTTGTAACACGATCTTGCATGCCAAAAGCTATCATTCAGAAGAATTGATTAAGAGTATACCATACTCACAGTTTCTTAGAGTTCGTAGAAACTGTGGATCAGAGATGGACTTCAAGAGAGAACTAAATGAAGTAAACTCTAGATTCTCTCAGAGAGGATATGAGAAGAAAACTTTATTAAAGGCTAAGAAAAGGATAGAAACAGTTACGCAGGAACGAGCTTTACAAGGAAAGCGAGGTATAGAAAAGCAAGAAAAGATAGTGTTTAGCTTTCAACACAATCACAAAACTAGGGAAATTAGACAAATAATAAATAAACACTGGACAATATTACAGAACTATTCATTTGATAATAATGTATTCCAACACCCTCCTTTGATTGCTGAAAGAAAAGTAAAAACATTGCGAGATAAATTAGTACATACAGATCATTTACAGGGGAGACAAGATACAAGTAAAAATTATTGTTAGGCCCATTGAATCCAGGGATGACACAATGTGGGCACTGCTCTGTGTGTGGGCACACCAGCAAAAAATCAGTTTATATACATCCATGGACAAACCAAGAATATTCTATTAGACAATTTATAACCTGTGAAACTAAAGGAGTCATATATATATTACAATGTCCATGTGATAAAATATATATCGGAATGAGAACACGTCAACTTAAACAAAGAATCCAGGAACATAAGTCCAATATCAGAAATAAATTAAACACACCAGTAGCGGAACACTTTATAACAGCAGGCCACATGGGGGCATCCCTTAGATTTTGGGGTTTGGAGGTTATACAAAAACCAAATAGAGGTGGAGATTATACTAAAATTCTTCAAAGAGCAGAAACCAAGTGGATTTATGAAATGGGAACATTAAATCCCAGGGTAGGAATGAATAAAGACATAAACTGGACTTGTTGTAGGAGATGAGTAGATAAAAAATACATAAAATAAATATGCATTACAAAATAAACATAGAAAGAAAAGGAGAAAAGTAACATAAATATTAATAAAGTATAGGAATTTAAACAACTTGTTCCAACTAATTAAAAAAAATAAACTATTAAGTTGTGGTAGAGGAAAGATATAACATAATATAATAGACAACAGTGTTTAGAAAAAGAGAAGATAAATGGGATTCGAGGGACATCAAGGTATTATAATGAACCATTAATGTTATCTTTAGTAGACTGAAAAATATAATAAGTCTCAGGATTAAATAACAATGAAATTTTTCAAGTAAAATAAGTGTTTAATTTTATTAATAGTATTGTGGCAGGAGTTAGAAAGTAAAATATGAAAGAGTGATTCATAAGTACTAAGTGGTGGGACTCGAAATTAGGATGACAATGTACATGTAGCAGCTAAATTCAGAATCCACTATTATCAGCAGTGAAGAATAAAATATAAGCAAACCGCATACAGATGCCACCATTGCATGTGCAATTGCTTAGGAAGTTTAACTTATAGTGTAACACATCGAAATAAGATCTAAGGACTACACTGTACGTGGAGTGATTTGTAACTGAGAGGTTTAAAGATGTTACGCTGCATTAGTGATAGGATCTGAAGCCAACAAATCAAGAATCCACTATTATTAGCAGTGTAGAATAAAATATAAGTAAACTGTATACAGAAGCTACCATCGCATGTGCAATTGCTTAGGTAGTTTTACTTATAGCGTAACATATTGAAATAAGATCTAAGGATTACACTGTACATGTAGCCACCTGTAACTGAGAGGTTTAAAAATGTTACGCTGCATCAGCAAAAGGATCTGAAGCCAATAATGGTGGGATAAATTATCAACCAGCCAAATTAGCTTTGAAATATAGTCACACTTAATTGCGAGGTTTAAAAATGCCATGCTGTATCAGTGGTGGGTTCTGTAGTTAATAAGAGTGAGATAAAATGCTGATTAGATAAATTAAGAGCATATAATCAGCTTGTGAATATAGATAATCTTAAGAAGAACCTATTAGGGTAACATTTAACATTGGAAGCAGTATTGTTAATTAAAAGGTATTTGGATCTCTCCAAGTGAAGATTAATTTAACATCATTGAATCAATTCAAGACACCAATTAAAATAGATATGGAGATAATACACTGCAGGCAGTGCTGTTAATTAATAAGTACTCAAATCACTTTAAGGGGAGATTTAATTAACATCGATGATTCAATTAAAGAAATCAATTAAAGCACTTGGGGGGGGACTTCCGGTGATGTCACGGAGCTGAAAGGAGCGTAAGGTCTGAGGCTCCATGCAAAGTCCGCTGATCTAACCTCCAAAACCTTGCAAAATACATTTAAAGATGTCTAAAAATGGAGGAGGGAAGCACCTACAAACCTATAGAGGCAGAAATCAATCGAGAATTAAAGGAAAGAGTACGGATGATACACAATTACAGGAGGATCCCCAGTGATCTCTCTCCCCGCAAGCCCCATGCGCCAGCGATAATGGACGGAGAAACGAAACAACTGTCACGAACGAGATTTGAAACTTTACTAAAGGAGATTAGAGAATCCAGAACAGAAAACAAACAGGAATTCAAAGCTGTTCGGGAGCAACTATCCACTTTCGAATCCCGCATAGGCACAATAGAAGAGCGGGTTGCCCAGAACGAAGACAGCACAACACAGATAGCCGAGATTATGCAGGCCCTGATACAACAATCGGAAGAGTTGCGGTCCAAATGTCTGGATCTTGAAGGCCGCTCCCGAAGGGATAACCTTCGTCTATATGGTCTGCCTGAGGGTCTGGAAACTGCTCCTATGGCACCGTTCATTGAAAATCTCCTTAAAGATATTTTAGACTTGCCAAACACCTTCACCTTCCACATAGAAAGAGCCCACAGGTCGCTTCAAACCAAACCCTCTGACCCAACAGCCAGACCTGGCTCAATAGTATTTAAATTAAGTTCATTCAGTGATAAGGAGGAAATACTATGCAGAGCCTGGGCTAAAAAGGAAATAAAATATCTTACACATAGATTATTTATGGATCATGGCTATCCACAAGAAATACAGTATCAGAGACTAAAATATCTTCCAATCCTTAAATCTTTACGTGAGAAAGAGATCCGTTTCCATACTCCTTACCCAGCCAGACTTAGGATTTTTTGGGAGGGCAGAACGAAATTATACTCAATGGTGGAGGAAGCAGCTGAAGCCCTGAGAGAGGAAAATACAAATAGCGGAGAACGGAACCAAAGCAGTGGGAGGGGCTTAATCCATTTGGCAGCGCACCTGTGCAGGAAGAAGATGGGCACGAAATTACTGTTGCACGGAGAAGCACTACGCAGACCACAAACGATGCTCGATAAACAAGGCAACAAAGGGGATGAGCCTGCTTGAAACATCTTTAAGACTCGCATGCTAAACCCAATTGCTGAATAGCCATGACAGGGTTCCTCTCGTACTCCTTTCTTGAGGCAAAGAACCAACAATAGATAAGTACAGTGCAAGTTGCCTGATACCAAGAGAGGAGATATGGGGGGGTGAGAACAGGCATGTTATATAATTAAGACTGGATAAAGTAATTCTTAAGCCTGAGAACAACGATGAAACTACCGAGAGTCCCCCACTGTAAGGTGTGGGCATTTTTGCCAATTCAGTAGTACTTTTGACTATAACCAAGACTGTTTCTTCTGTTGTAATCCGGATACAGACTAAGCAGGATGTCATTAGTTAAATGTATACGGGGCAAAATAAAACAATGTACGAGCTCGGGATGAGACCTCCCCTCACCCACTTATGCTTGGAAAAATACCCATTTAAGAAGCCAAGTCTGGGGGAGCGCAGAAAATATAAATGTAAATGGAGGGTGGGGATGTTATTGGGGGGGGAGATTATTCAATAATTAAAGCAGTGTTAAAAGAAAACACTGCAAAGCTTTATTTAAGGTTTGGACATGCTTCTGATTGGCGGACTGAGCGGGGGCACGAAGAGTTGACACACTACTCAGATTCTAGTTTAATTTTAAACTTTCCTCCGTCAGTTCTGCGAGGAGATATTTATCTCCACCTAAAAACCAGGAGCACAACACTATTCGTTGCTCAGTAGGAGGTCTTCGGGAAGCGGAGCTACAAGTAATCCTCCTCGTTCATCTCATAAAAGAGGTTGGACAAAAGGCTAAATAGGATAATAGCCCTCTACCCTGGAAGTACTTTTGGTTAAATAAGTTGGACATAAGTTGTGTTAAGTCATGTTGACTACTGTGAACCTTTTTTTTTTACCAGGATTGATGAGGCAGACAGAAAGAAAACTGGGCACGGATGTGGGCGGTGGGGATTGGAAGAGAGGCTATGATATCTCAGAATCAAACCAGATAATTGGGTAAGAGAGCAATTAAGCCATAATTATGAGTAAGGGATACCATATACTATTTGCACATATAATCGAATCACAAACCCCATAAAGAGAAGCAAAATTATTCAGAGTATGAAAAGGGCAAGGGTTAATATTGGTTTGCTACAGGAAACACACCTTTCTCAATCTGAAAATAAAAAATTTGAAAGGTTGGGTTTCTCACATGTCGTGACCTCATCTTATAAAGGGGGGAGAAGAAGGTGAACAGCAGTGTTAATCAAACAGGGAACACAATTTGAAATTAAGGACAAAGTTATTGATAAAGAAGGGAAATATGCCATGGTTAAAGGTCATTTAGATGGTCAATTAACAACCTTTGCCTCCATATATATTTCCCCTGCTTCGGGATTCGAGGTTTATAGATCCTTATTTTCGAAATTAACAGAATGGGCTGAGGGACAAATGATATGTGGGGGAGATCTAAATTTAAATATAGTCAAGCATCATGACACACTGCAAGATCAAGGGAAAAGAAAGAAAATTACAAATCAAGTCAAAAAGCTACTGCAAGAACTAGGTTTTCAAGACATCTGGAGATATTTTCATGGCAGAGCCCCTAGAAATACATACTACTCCCAAGCCCATGATGTTTACTCCTGTATTGATTATTTTATAGCCCCTAAGGAACAAATGAGGACATGGTGAAGATTTGGTCAGGAGATTTTGTAATATCAGATCATGCCACGATTTTTTGTCAGTTTTGCCCCCAAAACGATGAAGAAAGTAACTTTCTGGAGATTAAATCTCTCCCTTTTGAGAGATAAACAGGTCATTAAATCTATAGAAGACACACTAGCTCAATCTCTAGAGCAAAATGATACATCCGATACCTCTATATCTATCATTTGGGATACTATTAAGGCTATCACAAGGGGCAAACTGATTAGGATATCAGCAAACAAGAAAAAACTTAGGGAGGCTAGACGTACATCTCTTGAAAACAAAATAAAAGAAATGGAGGACCTACAGGCTATCCAAAAAACTAAGGCTAGAAGTAAAGAGCTTACACACCTTAGGAGTGAACTTAATAAAATATTAGATTATTCGATAGAGCAGAAATTAATGTTCTTAAGGCATACCTATTACGATGGGGGCCCTCGATCCCTCAGACTAATAGCACGAAGGTTGAGAATACAGAAAACAAAGTCAAATATAATGAAGATTAGGCATCCACAAACAGGTAAAATTTATAATACCACAAAAGGTATAGCAGAGGCTTTCCTTAATTACTATTCAAAGCTCTACAAGGCCCAAGACTCCTTATCAGTACAGTAAATAAGAAACTTTTTAGACTCGTTAAATCTTCCGACTCTTACGGAACAGCAAAGCACCCAAATGACTGCTCCGATAACATTGAAAGAAATTGAAAATGCAATAGGTAACTTAAAACAGGAAAATGTCCGGATCCGATGGATTCTCAGGTGAATTCTATAAATCATTCTCTAAAGTTTTAAATCCCTACTTAATAGAGTCTATGCATATGTCATGTCAGAGGAGGAGTTGTCCTTCCTTCATGGAACGAGGCTATAATCTCAGTCATTCCAAAGCCGGGCAAGGACCTCGTATTGTGAGTCATACAGACCTATATCTATACTAAACACAGATTATAAAATTTTAACATCCATTATGGCTAGGAGGCTTATACCTTTTACCCCCAAAATCCACATGGACCAATGTGGGTTCATTCCGGGTCGACAGGCCCAGGATAATGTAAGACGCATGATATACTTACTAGAACACACACTGATTCAGAACATACCATCCCTTTTCTTAGGATTAGATGCAGAAAAAGCATTCGATATGGTATCATGGAGATTTTTAAGGGAGGTCCTTGCCTACTTCGGATTCCCAGACCAGTTTATAGAAACTGTATTTAGATTTTACAAAAGTCCTGGTGGATTTATTCGTGTGAATGGGCATCTAACTGAACGACTATCCCTTGCTAGAGGTACCAGGCAAGGTTGACCCTTATCCCCACTTTTATTTGCCTACTACATTGAACCTTTAGAACAATATATCCGACAATCCCCAGATGTTGCTGGCATCGCCTTTTCTGGAGCGGAGCATAATCTGGCATTGTTTGCGGATGACCTTTATTATATTTAACTAATCCGAGTTCTCGATGCCAGCGGCCATGCAGAAGATCTGATTTTTTTCATATTTATCAGGATACACTTTAAATATTAACAAAACTGAGGCCCTTAAGGTAAATTATGACCCTTCACCCGGACTTCGAAATAAATTCCCAATAAAATGGGACGGATCCTCCCTGAAACACCTGGGAATATGGATTCCCATAGATTTGTCTCAATTGTATAAACAAAACTATACCCCTCTAATAAACACCTTACAGAATGATATTAAAAGATGGGATCTTCTCCCAACTTCCTTTTATACTTGTACGATGCCCTTGAAGATGAATGCACTACCCCGTCTCCTATACCTATTTCAGTGTGTTCCATGTTCAATTGACCCGAAAGAAATTCTGTCATGGCAAAAATCATTTATGGCCTTTCAATGGGGTCACAAAAAAACCCGTTTAAACCTTAGGAAACTTTCCCTCCCAAAAACAATGGGGGGAGTATCATTCCCATCTCTAGCTGACTACTGGGCTGCGGCACAAATGTGCCTGGCATTGCTTTGGGGAAACCATACATATCAAGCTGCCTGGAAACAAATAGACCTAACTAGGGAACAATCCCCACCCTTACCTGCAATACTCTTTTCCCCTCCCTTGTTGCAATGAACCCTACATAAAACTTCAAAAGCTACCTCAACTATATTGGAAGGTTGGAGGAGAGGAACCAGTAAAACAGATACAAATTCATTTTTGGAAATACCAATGGTTCCTAGTAAGAAGCAATTTGAATCTCCAGTGGATAGGTCTTGGTATAACTCTCAGTAAAGAAAGGGATAGTAGCCCCTTGGCAAATAATGAGAGGAGATGTCCCCTTAACTTCAAGAGGCCCAGGAGAAATTTACTTGGACTGAAAAGGACAGATTGTTCTTTACCAAATGAAATTACACCATAACCCAACTTAGATCAAGGGGAAGAGAGTCACAACTTTATGAGGATCAATGTCCGTTTATACAAATTTGGTCCTCTGCTCTTGGAGAAAAGGCCATTTCAATAATTTATAAGTTCCTAGTGCTGTTACATGAGCATTCAATGGATCCGGTAAAGGCAAACTGGGAAAAGGAATTTAAACAAATAATTAGTGCTCATGACTGGCCTAAAGTATGGAAGAACACCTGGTCTACCACCTCCTCCCCCTTATGGAGGGAATTTATGTGGAAGGTTAGAGCAAGATTTTTTTTAGTACCTACAGTTCTGGCGCGGAGAAACCCGGGGGCGCTGGAAAGATGTTGGAGGTTATGTGGAGAGAGTAAGGCCACATACAAACATATATTCTATGATTGCCCGTTAATAACTACTTTTTGGTCCCTAATATCGGGTCACATAATAAAGATCTTTGAAAATCACTCCCAAATGACAGAGATCAACCTACTATTGGGTATACCTCCAGCAGGAATGAATGACAAACACACATTATATTTATGGGCAATTTTATTGGGAGCAACATATAAAATAATTACTAAAAAATGGCTCCAAGCCACTTCCCCTACTGTAAGGGAATGGAAAGCTGCAGTACAGAACATACAACATAATGAACAAATATCATATGCTCTAAATAATAGAATGGAAGTATATATTACAAGATGGACCAGATGGGGACTAATTCAGGAACAAATTCAGTAATTAAATATAGGGGTATCCTAAATGAAAAGAAGGGGAAATGACTATTGGCAAATTGATAACATGACCTAGTTCCACCTTCCCCCCAGAAGTCCTCTCATCTGATAGGAATTGAATTACAGATAAGAAAGAGTACTTCTCGTTGTTTTATTAATTGAACAATAACATATGGTTTTATGGTCCCTCTGACCTGTCTCTGTGTATCCAATGTCTGCCTTCATCCTGTAAATTAATCCTGGTAGTACTTATTTAAGATGTAACTATTTGAACACAAAATGTGTGGTTTACTGTTATTATGGATAAGATATGTTCTTTAAAACACATATGTATGTAGAATTTCATCACAGAAAAAAGATAAGAGGTTAAACCTGAAATGTGTAAAGGTTTTTTGGTCTATGAATAATGTATATTTTGAAGACTTGTCAATATATATATATAAGATGTCCTATATCTTATAACAGTTATAAGCCATCGAAACCTAAGAATGTGTAAAGGAATGTAAAGGTAAGAGTTTAACCATTGACTCAATAAAGGAAGTATAAAAAAAAAAGCACTTAGGGGAATAAAAGCGGGAGAAAACCCGCTCGAATTCATTTAGAATAACACGAGCTGCAGTAAGGACGGATATGAGAAAAGTCCAGGTAGGTTTTCATTACATTCAAATTTAGGGGCAAAAAACAGTAGTATATTCAGTCTAAAGGAATTTAAAAGTCATTATTTTCAGAGCAGTACAATGATTTAAGGATTACAGCGTGAATCAATGGGACAATTAGTAATAGAAGTCAAGACATACTAAGGGAATAGGATGATGCGTAATGCTTGCAGTTTGTTTCACAAAAAGCCGTATTAGTAGAAATGGCTTAGTTAACACAAATGATTATAGTCTAACTTTGACAGAGAAAGCCATATTAGTGGCAAAATGGTTAAGTTAAATATAAGGCAGTGATCTGACATTTAATATTTGAGATGTTCTATAATTGTGACTATTCATAGATTGCTACATTAGCTACATTATAAAAAACGGCTCAATAAAGTAAAGGGCAATGGTTTGAACATGTTAAGGAAAGCCGTATTAGAAGAATACGGCCAACTATAATAGCTGGCAGTGATTTGATTTGCAAATGGAAGGAAAAAAAACTTAAACATGCTGGAATTTATATAAAATAAAGTTTAGAATTGATATAGACTATATAAAGGAGAATTTAGATTTACAAATAATAGCAGCTAAAAGACACGTAACAGCATGGCATAAAATTGCCGTATCTAAAGGTGGGCAAGTTTAAATAGAATTTATTTAATATGTATAAAGACCAGTATTTTAAAACAAAGTACATAAAAAACAACCCAGTTGGTAGTAAACATTTGTGATTATGTTTCTACAGAATCGCCAATAGAAGAGGTTTTATAGAAGTAATCTCAATTAAGATGTGCTGAAAAATCAGACTTTTAACAAGGTAAAGGATACTAAGAATTGAATGTATATTGGATAATTAAGTCTGAAATAGAAGCAATACATTGCTGTCTATTTGAGGGTTTAGGATAATTATAAATGTATGGATCAGTTTCATTTTCATTTTGGTTCCTTTTTGTCTCTATTGTAGAGAATACACTGTTTTTGGCAAATTCAAAGTGAACAATATGTAGAGAGATTTATGAAAGAATGTAAGTGACCAAATATTGTCTAATATATGGGGAATAATTTGTATGGCTAGATATGTTATGTAGACAGATAACTTATGTATATTTATGTCTTTTTAATGTTCTTTTAAAAGGCACCTCCTGATGAAGCCAATTATGTATTGGCGAAACGTAGAAGAATTGGGCCAATATTTAAAATAAAAGATTCAGATATTTGAAATACAGACAAGCTGTCTACAAGTGTGAATTCTTCTGGGATGCGCCCTTCACTAAACCACTCAGTAGTTGCCAGGTCAATCACCTGTCTTGTCACAGTCAGTGAGGTCACATTTCTGATAATCAAATCAAATCAAACCTACTTTTATTTATAACGCGCTTTTCAAAAACCAAAGTGTGTATACATTGTGAGAGAACACAGACAAACATTCAATCAATAAAATACATAAAAAGATAAAAAGGCAGCAAACATAAAACTAAGCATTATCCCCAAAAGCCAAGTTAAAATAAATACATTTTCAATGAGGCTTTATAGGTCTTGGTGGACAAGCACTCTCTAGTCTGATGAGGTAAAAAATTCCACAGGGTCTGGCCCACAAAAGAAAAAGCCCTGGCACCTAATGACTAAAGACAGACCCTGGGAACCTCTAGCAAACCCTCATCGGTGGAGCGGAGTGGACGGAGGGGGTGGTAGGGCTGAAGGAGGTCTTGCAAGTAACCCGGTCCCTGTCTGTGTATGGTCTTATAGGTCAGCAACGTGACTTTGAAGGTGATCCTCCAACACACCAGCAGCCAGTGCAGTTCACGTAGCACAGGCGTGACATGGCAAGTTCTTGACAACCCAGTCCACAACTGGCTGCCGCGTTCTGCACCAGCTGCAGGCGACGGTGATCCACCAAGGAAACCCTAGGTATAGAGCATTGCAGTAATCAAGACAAGAGGACACAAAGGCATGAACCAATAAAGGAAGGTCATCATGTGGAACAAGGTGCTTTATCCGGGCGATGTTTCTCAGATGATAAAATGAGGACTTGACAACTGCTGACACCTGTGCTTTTAGTATCAGTTCGTTGTCAAGCACTACGCCCAGATTCTGTACCTATTCAGAAGGTCTTAACTGGTTACTCCCTAACACAAGGCCAGATGGTTGCCCAGGAGTCAACTTCTGTACATGGTGACCTGGGTCCACCACCAACACCTCAGTCTTGTCCAGATTTTGTCTCATTTAATGAGGGGGACTATATATATATATATATATCTGCAAATGTCTGCTGACAGGTGGAGTGCTATTCATTCCACACATCCAGCATAATACTGTCACACTGAAAACTTTACAACAAAAAAAGGAAAATACTTCAGAAATAAAAAGTTGCAACTTGCTACTTCTTTAAAAATTTTTAAAACTTTCCTGTCTGCTATTTTTGGGTCTACTAGCTCTTTAAGCAGGAGATTATAAAGTTGCCACAAAGCCCCTTCTTTATGGGTTGTGAACCTGCAAAACTTGGCAACATTGCATTTTCTAGTTTTAAAGTTACTGGAGCTTATCATTTTGCAGTGCACACACATGTAACATTTAATTTAAAGATGTAATTTATGACTGCTTATACCTCACTCCACGTTTATGCTAGAGATCTGAAACTAAGCACATACATACTGTATATGCAGACAGGAACTACTAAATCATCATCTATGGTGAAATTTGAATGTCTAGTGTATAAATCAGACATAAAAAAACCTGAAAATTAATTGTTAGTGAAATTTTGCAAAAGTGTTGCAGACATTGCACAAAATTTCATACAATTTTTGCAGAACTTCCACGGTATTTTACAGAAGTAAAATCATAATTTCACTTTAATTTCACTGGCAGAATTTTACATTTTGTGCACCCCTACTGGGCACCCAGTAGCTGCATAGAAAGTTAATATTTGTGTTTATTAAAACCATGACACTTGGCACCTGGTGTCAGAAGAAAGAGGAACAGGACTCTGACTCTGGGATTTAGCACCCAGTGTTAGAAAATGAAAGGAGCAGTTGGTTGGAGGACAAAGTAAAATAAGCCTTTTTTACACAGTTCATGAAAATTTGAAAGAAAACTTCAATCATAAATAAAAAAAGGGCTGTGCTTTTTTCAAATATTTTCTTTCTTTCTTTCTTTCCTCATGTTTGCACTCTGTGGTAAATAAAAAGACTTCTAACTTTGTACTTTGGCCTTTTGTCATTGCACATTCAATAAAAGGCATATTGTGGCCCAATGTCTAACTATCCTGGAAGTTTCAGTTTTTTAAATCAGTATATACTATTTGTTTCATTATCTCTGTGTAAAAAAGTCTTCGGTACATTTTCAGCACTCGTTTGATATATGCCAAATGTGGTGACATTTGGATAGTAAGCAATAAGGCACAATAGGGGCATTGGTTGTCATGGGTTAATGCACGCCCATGTGTGTAGTGAGTATGTGGTGCTTACAACTGGAAGTGTATTCCATTCCAGCCATTTGTGCACTGGCAGGAGTGCACCCATCATTAGGGTGCCAGATAGATGAATTCACAGCCCCCTCCCCAAGGTCTGCTCCCCCCGGAGTTGGAATATATAGAAGGTGGGGTGTAGGGAATGCAGTGAAAATAGGGGCTGGTGGAATCAGGATGTGGCACTCTAATGATGGGGCACACTCTCAGTGGTGCTTTAGATGGGTGGAACCAAGTGTATTAATGCGATGACAACCTAGTCCACTGGTGTAGCTTATTGTGTTACAAACTGGGTCCTTGTAAAACGAAATTGGAAGATAAAAAGAAAATACATACTGCATGATGCATACAGTGTAAAGAGGCAACGAAATGACATTTAAAAGTGTTTTTAAAATAAAAAAAAAATTGTCCATGTTCCAACTTATTCAGTGGACCCTGTTCCAGCCTGTCCACTGTGTGCCACCATTGTGAGAAATATATCCTTTCTTTGTTTGCAAAGCTTTATTGTTATGGATTTAGCTGTTGTTTTATAGTTTTGTGTTTGCTTTAGAGGGAGAAAAAGTGCAACATGGCCATTGATAGTTAGGCTGAGATACAGAGAGTGTGGCCAAGAGAAAGAGAACAAGAGAGAGGTGACTGTTTGGTGAGCGATGCTGCTTGCAGCTATGAGAGAATGATGCTATGAACGAGAGAGATTGAGCAGTGCTGGTTGTGAGTCGAACTGGTAACTTCCTAGTGAAATTATGGCAGAAAGGTACAGCATGTGTTTTACTGAAATTATAAAGCTGGCTGGCCCACTGAGCAAGCAAATGGTTAGGTGAGCGGGTTAATGGAGCAAGAGGCATAGCATGGGGAAGTGAAGTCTGGAGCACTGTGTGACAGGTGAGTGGAGACCTGCAACACAGAAGTGCAAAAAGAGATAACAAATGCTGAATTGATGTGTTTGTGTTTTCTTTTTACATGTTAGGTGTTAGGTAGGAACTGTGGGTGTGAAGGTTTAAAATGAAGGTAAAATGTTGTTTTTAGTGTTATGGCAAATCAGGGGTGTTAACGTCTTTACCTTTCAACCATGGCTACCAGAAGTCTTGTTATATGATCTGTGTCCGGAATCCAGAAGGATTCCCTGACTGATGGTTGTTGCCAGGTAAGGAACAAGGCTCAGCCAGTCAGATCACAGCAAATTCTCTACCCAGTTTAGCAATTATTTTAAAATTAGATAGGAAAAACTAAAAACATAAGTCTGGTAGAATTGTTTGAACATTTGGTAGAAATTCACAAAATGTTGCAGAACCATAATCTTGCCGAATTAAATTTTGCACAGTACTAGTAGTAACTTGGCCATACAGTACCTTTAGTGTACTGGTCTGGAAACACAGCAAATGTGGCAAAGCTCAGAATTAGTTTTAAAATTGGGGTGGGGGGCCAAAATGTAAATTGTACAGCATTTGGTAAAACTTAAAGAAAGTTCAAATTCAGCATCAGCGTATTCACCCTGCAACGCTGCATATTGTAGAATGTGACTGTACCTTCATCTTCAGTGATTGAAAATACCCCACCAAATTTGTAATAAAGTGCTGAATGGCATCAGTCAGTAGTGTAGACTAGGATGGATCAGAACTTGAAAACTGAATTGTTCTGTATTGCCATATAAATAAATTAACTCTGAGTACTTGGTAAGGGTAGTTTCTAGAGAGCCCACTTTGGAACCTGAGCACTCTGTGGCTTGATTAACTTTAATCACAATGCATTAGAATGGACAAATCTAGGCAGTCTCATTTTTGGTTCCACTCCACCTCTTCTCAGTTTCACTCTCTATTTCCTTCCCAGCGTATTGGCTTTGGCACTACACTATGCACATGCTGCCCAAATTGACGATGAACTGCTCCATTTTGCTATCTGTGGAATCTTGATGCTGGGCCTTAGTTTGGCATGTATGGTATATAATTTTTTTTGTTTTTTATATAATACTTGACTGGCTAATCTTTGTCTATGAACTATGCATTTCTTCATTGTAGCCCAACAGAGATCATGTTAATAAAGCAATAATGCATGACAGGGTGTGTGTCGTGCTGGGATAACATCATGCCTGGGGTTATTAGGCATGAGGCCGCAGTCCGAGTGTGACTACTCACCCCAGGCATGATGTTATCCCAGCATGACACACACCCTGGAGTGCATTATTCCTATTATACAATGGCTTGTTGTTATATATAAAATAAAAAAATAATTTTAAAGAATGTTTTTGTTAGTGTGGAAAAATAGTTTTGTTTCTTAAGAGGAGATGCAAAAAAAGAGAATAAGCTCATGGTCCAAATGCTCATCCATATTGGTTCACAGTGCTGAGACTAGAGCTGTGATGTTATGCTTGATAACATCACACCCGTGATGTTATGCTGGGATAACATCATGGGTCCAGCCCCAGACTGACTAATCAGAATCCAGGACATTTTCTTGCCATTGTATAATATAATATATTATTGCAGTCCAGTAAGGATTTAGTCTTTTTTTTTTTTGAGTGGAGACGAAAACTTCATTGGGGTCTAATCATTTGTAAGTCTTCCAGTATTTTAACACTCAATACTTCCCATTTGCAAAATATGGTCTCTGCCTGACCAATATTTGGAAGTTACTATGAATTATCACTAGTAAAATACTCTCTTTCACAAAAATCCACTAATTTTGACTTCAGGTGTCCCCTGATTTTCTTTTCTCCCCTTTTGGGTGTCAAAATATTCCATCCCATTTATGCTGAAGCCCTGCAGCTCAACATCATGTATTCCATCCTCTGTTTTAGTTTTAGTACTGCTGCCATTGTATAGATTATTCAGCTGTGATCAAGTAAGATTATCACACCAGGGGCCGGATATTCAAAAGGGTTGCGCCATGCGCAATAGGGTTGCGCCTGCTCAAGTCCAAACTTTCTCCATTCTGCCATATTCAGCAGGAGGCAGTTGCGCCTCAGAAAACATGCTGAGCAACAGCGCAATGCAAATGAATGCATGCTGAACTGGAGGGGGAGGAACCATGATAAACTGCACAGCCCGATATTCAGCAGGGTTTGCAGAGTAGTGCAGGGCTAACCCCAACCTGCGCCTGCACAACTTTGAGCCAAAAAAAAGGCTTGTTGAGGGCCACCCACTGTGAGCTGCTGCATTGCAGGGCGCAACACAGCAGCTGCCACCTGTGGCTGGCCCCAACCCAGTCCTGTCGCCTCGCAGCCCAACATAGGGCAGCCGACTGTAAATCCCCACCACCACCCCACTGGCCCGATCGCGGGCATGGTTTAATCCCCCACCAGCCGATTCGGGCGGCAATGTGGCTCCCACGAACGTATCCTGGTGGTCAGTGGACCAAAAATCCGATCGCACGGGCGGTAAGTTAAGGATCCCCTCCCAAATTCAGCCCTGGTGGTCTAAGTGGCACATCCGATGCATGGATGTAAATGCTGCACAAATCCCCAACATTGCCCTGGTGGCTGGTGTCCCCCCTCCCCCCACCCACGCAGGGCTGCAGGTGGAGGATGCGCACCCGCCGCTGTGGGGGAGCGGTGGTGGGGCTTCGTGAGTGGGTGGGGAGGGGACACTAGCCACAGGGCAATGTTGGGGGATTTGTGTAGCATTTACATCCCGCGATCGGGATGTGCCACTAGACCACCAGGGCTGAATTCGGAGGGGGATTCTACACTACTGCCAGCAATCGGGCTTTTCAGTCCACTGGACCACCAGGGATGATTTTGGGAGGGGGTTACATAACTGCTGCCCGCGATCGGGCTTTTCGTCCACTGACCACCAGGGATATGTTCGGGGTGGGGGAGCTACATTGCTGCCCGTGATCGGGCTGTTGGGGGGAATTAAACCATGCCCGCGACAAGCCAGTGAGCGGGTGGGGGATTTACACTGTTTTGCCCATGATCGGGCTGCAGGCATCGGTCCCCGATGGCTGCTGCCTGGCAGGGTGCCAGGCGCAAGTCCTCGGGGATCGGAGCACCTGCATGCTAATGGCATACAAATGGGGCCATAATCAGATGCAAATGGCCCCCCTGTGCCTTGCATGAATTATAGCCCCATTTGCATGTCACCTTTTGAATATCGGATTTTGCGCATGGCGCAATGGTACTTGCACCACCGCAAGTTGAATGCTCCACTCTGTCAACTTGTGGTGGCGCAAGTTCCACTGCACCATGCACAGTGGCTGTGGCTGGGGGGTGATATTCAA
Organism: Neoceratodus forsteri; assembly: GCA_016271365.2. Classification (NCBI taxonomy): domain Eukaryota; kingdom Metazoa; phylum Chordata; order Ceratodontiformes; family Ceratodontidae; genus Neoceratodus; species Neoceratodus forsteri. The sequence goes on along the minus strand of CM028135.1, from coordinate 392,705,665 downwards.
AGGAGTTGCTCAATAGCACAACTCCTTTGAATATCGCCCCGGACACACCCCAGCACAACTATTTTGTGCAGCGCAAGGGCTTGCGCCTCTGAATGGCGCAGTTTGAATATCCAGCCCCAGGTAAATAGCATGGTCTGTACTGTGATGCTAAACATAATCAGTAAGCTTACTTGTTTTCACATACCTTTTCTTACCACCCTAGGTACAGAATAAGCCACTCTACATATGCCATTGTTCTGCAACCTGTTTTCAATAGGCTAAAGATTATGAACCTATGTGTCTACCCTTGGTCCCTAATAGCTGTGGGTTTCCTTGGGATGATTGCAAACTCTGATTAATTACCTATTAACTACAAGGTCTGATAAGGACCCTAGATATCTATGGTGATCAAGCAATATACTGTATGTAGCCCATTACTTTATTATAGCTCATTAAAGAGGGGCACTGGTGATCAGCAAAAAAAAAATTATTTGCTGACATCAGCAGACCTCGCAAAGCATTTTTTTAATTTGCAGTCATTCTTTTGATTTTTTTAAGGACATCTATATAACAATTGGATGTTTATTGAGTGATTGATCAGAAAGTAAGGCTAGGCAATTCTGCCTATTTTTAACCTCATCCAGGGAGGGTGGGTCTGGGGAATATACATGCAAACTGACATAGTGAGTTAAGTTAAGCTGTTGATCATCATTTTAGGGAAGGGGGTGGATTTGGTGAGGATACCAGGCAAATTCCCTTACCGTTTTCAAGAAGTAAAATGGGATCTTTAACATCCACCTAAACAACCACCAGAATAGGCAGTCAGGACCTCAGTTTAACATCTTATAGAAAAGATGACACCTCAGGGGTGCAGTACCCCCACCACACACTGTACTACAGTGTCATTATTGTGATTTACCACAAGTTCTTGGTGTGGGACTAGAATCCATAACCTTCCAATCTTCCAGCCTCAGAGGTGAGTGTGCAACCTGCTGAGTCACTGACACTGTTCATTATAGTTCACATACAGTAGATCAGGCTGAGTTGGAGCTGGAGTCATAATCCCCCCACTTATGACATCACAGACAGTTGCTGTGGAAATTATTATGCTGTCACAAACAGGATGTTATGACTTTGGCTTCTGACTTACAGCACAGTCCACAGCAGGGCTGGCATTTGCATGATTTCAGTTCTGTTGGCCTTCTCCACAATGCACCTCAAATGCAGTGCTCATATTACAGAAAGAATCCACATGCCATAGGGTATTCTGCAGAGGTGCTGGAGTTGCTCTGTGGGCAGAGTCAGGTTAGACACCAGGCATTCAATCACAGAGTAGATTGCCTACTTCTTCAAGGACTGCTATATCCTTGCGTGGCTTGACACATTTTTAAAATATAAAGTGGGTGTCATGCCTCCCGATCCACTGTGGCTTGTTGGAGTGCTGGGGTCATTTTAGGTGGGTGGAAGGATCCCATTTTGGTCAGAAACAGTTTGTGAATGCCATGGGTGCAGGGCTAACAGAGCTTACTGCAGTGGTTCCCCTGGCAGAGCCTATACACAATTATTGCTACCTCCTCAGCACAGATCTCATCACCTTGCTCTAAATCCAGCGAAGTGCAGCCACATGCATATATACCCCTGTGGTCCTGACTTAACTGTATGCATAGAGGTACAGATCAGGTCAAGACCACCTGATATGTGGAATATATGTCTTGCTAGGGATGTGTGCAGCCCAATATATTGTATATTCCGGGACCTCCCTTCATGCCTTTCATATGTGCATATTGCTTCCTTACTGAGTCCTGGGGCAGGGCAGACACAACACAAGGGAGCATTACCAGAAAAGCAGAAAATGGCTCTGTGTTCAGCCGGATGATGACCACCTGGTGATCTGATGCCGTCAAATGTCCCAGAGCTCCCAGTCCCTCAGCAGTTCCCTGAGGGCCAAGTATTGTGCTAGCCTGCCCCTCTGGTGCCTTCCCCCTCAGAGGAGGAGGGGGACCCGCCCAGCAAAGGGTTATGTCTGGGTTACCCTGGGGATGACTACAATATGAGGGTCAGGGCTCGGGAACAAGATGGATCAGATGCAGCCTTGGCACAGCCTGAAGGAGTGGCTGAGGCAGTAGCACATAGGGGAGAAAATAAATAACACAACTAAATGGACACAGGTAAAGTTAATTATTGAGCTTTTGGGCAGATGGATCCTGGACAGATTTGTTTGAAAATCCTGTCTATAGGATTTTTTATTTATTTATTTAAAATCCTTTCATGGAAGTCCCAAAGAAATAGTGAACAGAGAAGGTACAAGGAGCTCCTGACACAATGAGACTGCACAACAATAAAATAAAGACTTGTACAGTTCAATGGGTAAGTGAGCAACTATGTAACAGTACACAGAATGGTGCTTGCACAACATAATATGCTATTCTGATATGATACTTGTAACTGAAGATGTTTGTACAACAGAAATGTGTTTGAATGTTTATGTGACGTAGTTGTGACCATCTGTGCTCTCTGTCTTGGACTTGAACTACCACCTTTTTGGGGTACCAGGAAGGCACAGGAACCCTCTTAAGGATGTTTTCTCCCTTAGCAATGCCATGGGAACCAGATTCCTTTAGGTTAAAGGTACTTTAAGGGATGAGATTGTAAGAAGAGAGACAAGCCACTTGAAGAGAAAACGATGCTGGGAGCAAAGAAAATGAGCATCATCAGGAAGCTTGCAAATGCATCCTTAAATAGCCCCAGAGAGGAGGGGTATGGCAAGTGTCACTCACTGCACCACCAAACCCCAGGCTATAGTTTCGCAATTCACTAGGTCAGTGAGTGACTTAGTTTGGGTAAATGGTATGATGCTTGCACAAAATAATATGTTATTCTGATAGGAAGATGTTTGTATGACAGAACTTTATTTGAATGCTTATGAAATTTAGTTGTGGCCATTTGTGCTCTCTGTCCCAGACTGGAATCACTATCCTTTTGAGGTACCTGGCAGGCACATGAACCCTCTTGAGGAGGGTTTCACCACTAGAGGTGCCATGGGAACAAGATTCCCTTAGGTTGTAAGTACATTAGGGAAGGAGCCCATAAGGAGAGAGCTAAGCCACTGGAGGAGGAGAGGAGGATGCTGGGGAGAAAGTAAATGAGCTTTTCTGAGGACATTTGAGTATGCTCTTTTAAATAGCCTGGGGGGCCTACAGTATAGCAAGTGTCACTTACTGCCCCACCAAACCCCAGGCTATTACCTTGCAATTAGCTGGATCAGTGAGAGACTATATATGTGTAGACTGAATGGTGCTTGTGCAACATATTATGTTAATCTGGTAGGATACAGTGCAGTCAGCATTGAGCTTCAAAGCAAATTTATTGTGACTGAGATTGTAATTTACTGACCAAACTCAATAGCAATGAGTTTGAAGTTTTAAAGCCAGTGATTTTGCAACAAAGCAGGCAAATAATTGTTAGCTTTTCCCATTGAATTCTTCTGTGTGATACTGTAAGTGCTGTTGATTAGCATTTATAATGTACATTACAACAGTACATAAATTCAACCCTTAAAAAACACATAATTAAAATATAAAACAACCAAAAAGCAGCATGTTAAATACACCTTACTACAGGGAAAGGTTACTTACTGTACTAACTTATCACTAAATATGTTTGTATGATATAAATGTGTTTGAATGCTTTTGTAATATGCTTGTGACCATTTGTAGTCTCAGACCTGGAGTGGAACTATTACCCTTTTGGAGTATCAGGTGGACACATGAACCCTGTTGAGGAGTATGCCACCCCTAGAGGTGCCATAGGAACATGATTTCTTAAGACTATAGGAACCTTATGGAAAGAGCCCACAAGGAGCGAGGCAGGTAGCCTGAGGATGAGAGGAGGATGGTGGGAGCAATGAAAATGAGCTGCCGGGGGGGAGAGCTTGAGCATGCACACTTGAATAGCCATGTGAGTGATGGTATCACTCTCTGTTCCACTTAGCTTTTAATTAAATGGGTCAATGACTGACTAAGTATGGGTAGATGGAATGATATTGTGTAACACAATATGTCATTCAGGCATGATACTTATAACTGAAGATGTTCGTATAACCTAATTGTTGCCATTCCTGATGTCTGTCCCAGACTGGGACTATGACCATTTGGGGGTACCAGGAACTATCTTGAGGAGGGTTCCAACCCTAGAGGTTCCACAGGCACAATGTTCCTTCATGCTAAAGGTACTGTACCATAGGAAGGAAGACCAAAACATCAGAGTTGAAGACAAGATTGAAACGCTCACTGACTGAGGCAAGACTTCCTATAAGAAGACATCCCTCTACCCAACAGGGGTGACCCCTCATCCCGTGGCAACTATCACCCCATTCCTCTCCTCCCTACCCTTGCCAGGCTTCAAGAACACATTCTCCTCTCCCAACTCACCTCTTTTCTATCTAACACCTCCTTTTTCATTCCTTTTCAGTCTGGTTTCAGGAAAAAACACTCAACCACCACCTCCCTCCTACAGCTCACAGACTCCATCCTAACCGGGATGGACAATGGCCAAATTACCTCTGCCATTTTTGTTGACCTGGCCAAGGCCTTTGACACTGTCTCTCACTCCCTTCTCCTCAACTCACTCCCAGCAGTTGGCCTATCTCCCTCAGCCACAAACTGGTTCAAGGCCTACCTTATTGGCAGAACCCAATCAGTTAAGATCTTGGATGCCACTTCCCCTCTCCTCCCGATTAGCAGTGGCATCCCCCAGGCTCTGTATTAGGGTCCCTCCTATTCTCCATCTTCTTAAATGACCTTCCCTCTGTTTGATCCCCCCTCCTCTGCTATACACATGTATGCCAATGACACAGTCCTGTATCCATCTGGCTCCTGTCCTGCTGAGGTTACAACCAGCTTACAGCAAGAATTCAACAAGGTTCAGCTCTGGTTTGATAACCATCAACTTTTCCTCAACACTAAGAAGACTGTCTCCATGACATTTGGCAATAGGCAAAGACTCTCTAGGCTCCCCTCCCTACCCACTTTCCACACCCTTGATGGGACTTTACTTGAGGGCACATCCTCCTTCAGGTACTTAGGTGTTTGGTTGGACCAACACCTAAACTTCTCTGGACATATTGATGCCATCCAGAAAAAACTGCACCCCAAGCTTGGTGTCCTGTCCAGGAACCATAGATGCATCCCTTCTACGGCTAGGTGTGAACTTGTTCAGAAGATGATACTGCACATTTTCAACTACTGTGACATAGTCTATGGTGTGCCCCTCTAAGTCCTCCCTGCCCAGACTGGACATCCTCTTAAATTCCTTCTGCTGCTTTGCCCTGGATGCCCCCCCCTTGCACCCACCACTGTGATCTTTATCATGCCCTATCTTTCCCCTCTCTTACAAATAGGTGATCCTCCCACTGTGCTAAATTCACCTCCAAGCAGTGGTTGGGTGAGCTCCATTCCTACCTCACCCCCTCCTTTATAACAACCCCCCCATCCTCCCATTCTCTTAGATCAACTGACTCCTGCACCCTGGTAGTCCCCTGCAGATCCACCCTAGTTGGCCGGCCAATCTGGTTACTCTCACTGCCTCCCAAAAATGTGGAATTCCCCCACCTCAAATCTGGCACTCATCCTCTGCCTACTCCATCAGCTCTGCCCTCAATAATTACCTTGCACCTAGCTGCTCCTGCCATGTCCCTCCCTAATTCCTTCCTCTAAGCCCTGGATAGACCCTACCCCTCTACCGTCACCTTCATTTTACCCTGTGCACCCACCCACCCCAAAATTTCTAGCTCTCCTCCCCTTCTCCCAAATTGTTCCCCCTTACTGGCCCCCCTTGATGTCTCACAGAATGGGGACCCTGAATGCTCCGTACTGGTCCATGCATCCTGAGGGACTGTTGATTAGGCCCCGTCCCCTCCAAAGGTGTGAATTCTATCCCCCTCAAGGGTTCAATTCTCACTTTCTCCTTCTCTTATCACTCTCTTAATCCCTATCCACTGACATTCCACAACCCCCTGACAGGGTACCCCATATCCTGAAAGCTTCTTTCGTGAGTTAGGTTCTATTTCCCCTCCTAGGATTGAAGTCACACCTCATCCTTCTCTTTCTCCTCCCTCTTTAAATCCCTACAGCCTTATCCCCCTTTCTGTCTAGCCACATAGCACCTTGCAGGGTTCCCCCACATACTGAATGGGTCTCTCTGGGACACAGCCAATCCCCTTCTCTCTGGTCTCCTCAGTCCCCTTGCAGGGTTCCTCGCATCAGGAAGGGATCTCCAGGGACACAACTCTTCCCCCTTCCCCCACCTCACCATTTACTCTCCTTTCCCCCTTTTCATTCAGGTAAACACTTATTTACTTATTAACCTGGCACTTACTATTGGAGTGAATAATGATGATGATGATGATGATAAGAGGTGATGAATGAATAGAATGATGGTGCCATCATCCTACACCAAATCAAGGCAGAAATTTTCTGATTATAAAACTATTAGTATAAATATTTATATTGTGACCTTTGACACAGAGGAGTAAAAAAAAACATTTTGGAGAAAAGCTCAGGGGATCTCAGGCCTTGGCGTCACCATACCTCCTGGCATTACTTTGAATCAACTGAATTGTTATCAAAACACTATCTCCATATGGGAGGTGCTAATGATTATGTTAAAACTAAGCAAGCTAATGAACCTGCCAGACACCACCGAACTACCAAGAAGAATGAAACATAGAAACATAGACACATAGACACATAGACTGTGATGGCAGATAAGGACCGCTTGGCCCACCCAGTCTGCTCATTTCCTTATCTATTGGATAAGCTGCAGATCCTAGTTAACCAATAGCCTACTTCTTCCTACCCCCACCAGAACTGCCTTATGTCTGTCCCATGCATTCTTAACATGATTTGTTAAAAAGGGTAGTTACTGGTGTCACTAGTACTCCCTTTAGTTCTTTTAGAATTCTGGGGTGAATCCCATCAGGCCTCATTACTTTGCCCACCTTCAGTTTTTGGAGTTCTTTCAGAACCCTTTCTTCTGTGAAAGGACTAGTATCGAGCTCCCTATCCAGAGTGCTTCTATTAATAGGATTAGGTAGATAAAGTTGGAATGGTAGGTAGTGTATAATTGGCTTGGTAGTAATAGTTCAATAATAACTGCTGAGCCCAGAGGAGAGGACTGGACAACTGTCTGGGCAACTGGAGCACATGTGGTATGCCATCGACGGGGCTCAGGAAAGAGGGCTCTGTAATGTGGGCCCCCTCAACAGTGCACGACTCATGTGAGCATTCAGGAGTTTGAGGTGTGGTGTACTGTGCATGTCACTCCCTGATACAGGAAGGGGGGAAGAGATTTTATATATTTTAGGGGGGTGCGGGAGTGGGGCGGTATGCGCAGTGTGTGTCAGCCACCAGTATTGACTGCTGTGTTTTTCCTGTTGGCCTTTTGACTGCACTCTTATTTGCCACACTGTGGTTCTTTTCTCCTAACATAGGTGAATCAGCACATGTTTACCAGCAGTGCAGGATAGGCCCAAAGCATAGAAGGATGTGGACCCTGTATTCCTATGACCAAGTGAATTTGTCTTGTGTGACCAAAGGTAGTCTTCGCTAAAGGTTGAGAAGGGCCCAAAACATAAAGACATAAAGGCTGTGAAAGAACATAGGGGAAAAGTAAAAGAAACAGTAGTGCTCAAGAACAAAACAATCAATGATGAAAAGGTAGGAGATACAGTCCAGAACTTATCTAGAATTTCACTGAGAATAATGTATTCCCACGATCCCAGAAGTCTGCTTTGGAAGACAGAAGGACTGGAATTACCAAAAACAAGTTAGAGTGCAAAGAATCTGGCTTTGCAACTAATTGGAAATGCAGAATGCAAACAGATAAGCATCCTTTAAGAGATGCCAGATGTAACTCTAGAGTTTCAAGTTCATTACATAAGCAATTGGCTGCATAAGTCACCTAAAGGGAAAGCGGAACATTGTTTAACCAGGAGTAGCACACTAAACTGAAGCTTGTTTCCCAATGTGACCTGGGAGGACAAGGAAGTGAAGTTACTTGCTCAGGATCACACAGTATGCACCTAGGCAGCTATGGGATTCAAACCCAGGTCTTCAGATCTGCAGCTGACAGCCTTAACCCACTGTGCTATACTGCTTCCTAAGAGGAAAGTAATGACAAAACATTAAACAAAAATTGGTTAGTTGAGCTTTGAATATGCTGAAGCAGACCCAGAAAACGTGAGTGCATTTACTTGGAATGTTATGTCAGAACTGTTTTTCAGAACAGTTTGAAGGATTTGCTGGACAGAAAAGCCTGAACTACACGAGGCTGGTAAGTATACATTAAACGCAAAATGTAACATCAAATAGGGGTGAAAGAAATAATGTATGTTAGTTCAGCTACTACTAAACAATACAAGTATAAACAAAGGAAAAATAGGCCCAATCAAGTTGCTGCAGGCAGTAGATACAGACTGTAAAGCCTCTTAAAACTCATAGAGAAATACTACCTATAATACACAGAAGCAAAGGGGAAGCAGGCAGCGGGGGCAGAAAGCCCCAGAAGCAGATCTCCTGCAAAGACAATGAGCTTCCAGAGGTAGATTGTGCATGTGCCTTTAAATAGCCCTGGAGAAAGGCGTTGAAGGTGAGTGTCACTAACTGCCCCATTGAACCCCATGTGAAAACCTTTCAATTACAAGGTGGCAAAACAATCAGCTAAGTAGTTAGGATTCAGATACATCATACATTAGATGACTCAAAAACATTGACATGGAATTTTTGAGTGCAACAATATTTGGGGCCCCATAAACAGTCACAGCTTGGTGCTGCCAAGTGTTTACAATGAACACTGTCTGGCACATTTCTTCCTTGCTCCTCCTTGTGCTATGCAGAAAGGGGTAACATGTCTTTCCCTATGCTGTTGCACAGGTAAGTGCAACAGCACAGGGAAAATGTTGGGGGGATGGCCACTTAATAATTGTGCTGGTATGCAAGGAGCTGCAATGCCATGCACAATGTCTCTCTGGCACCGTTACCCCCAGTCACAGTGTACAGCAACCCCAACTACCTAAGAACTATTAGACTCAGTTCTTTAAGGGGTCACTGGTTTACAAGAATGGAAGACTAAAGTAGTGCACAGTGATGCTGATCATAGGACTTAATGGGGCCAGGGCTAGTGAAGGGAATCCACCAGACACCAGAGGCATAGTTACATGACTGCAGCAGTTTTGGGGCCATTGGACCACCAGGGAAGACCAATGTGGGATGTGAAAATTAAAATGGAAGTCGACACGAAACAAGAACAGTGGTACTGGGTGAGTAGGTGGGATGGTGAGACCTACACTGGTAGAGCCAGGTGCGCAGTGTAAGGATCACAGTATGGCACTATCTGACTGGTGCTTTGCCACTAGTCTAGCCACTGTGGCTGTCAGAGTCCTCTATGTTAGTTGTCTCTTGTTCTTCGAGTGAAAACTAATATCTACATTCCACATTGCATGATGAGGCAGCACAATCCACCCCTTGATTACAGTACACTCATGTTGATTATAGCAGTTTTGGGGGTAGTGGTATGGGGAGCCTCTGTGTGCTCTCAAAGACTGCCACCGCTGGTGGTGATTGTGTATTATGCCCTTGGTTTTTAAAACTTGTTTAGAATCGGAGAGGGTTTAATTGAGTGGGGACTTGTTCCTATTACTTAAGGCAGCAATTGCAAAAGCCCAACACCCACTGTCCTTTGTTACAGTACCTTTGGTAAAGCAAACCCTAGAGAGGTGGTGGAGTATGTTTCATAGTTATCCTTTACTGGGTGAAAGAGTTTCTTAAGGTAGTTAGTTTTTAACCCACACTGCTAATGATCTTTCTATCTGTGTTCCTTAGCAGAGTTGTCTCAGTGCTGACTAGTGAAAATCTACAGTACCAATACCAAGGTTATCATCCACAGCAGCCCTTTGGATTAAATAGCAGACTTTTATGCTAACTGTTCTTTCAGTCCCCTAACATTTTGACATTGTACTTATTTCTTTTTCTTTTTTCCCCTCAAGGAGTAGACTCCTCAATGTCCAAGGGAAGGGGGCAGCATGGGTTAAATGTATAAATACACACTGGAAAATAATTCTTTAGCATGGTGTCATCACATGAAGTTATCCTCTTTTTTGATAGAGTTGTTTGTTCCTGATGGACACCTACTTCTGTTATCAGACTCCTTTCACCCCCAACCCTGTCAGCCTCTTCCCCCACCATCTTTGCTGATGTGGATCTACAAGGAGCAGGGTCTGAGAGCGGAAGAGCAGTCATATTCAGCCACGGAGAAACTTGGATTATTTGTTGGTTTTCTCCCTCCCTCCTGGAGCAGTGGCAGTACAGAGGAGCATGCATACATGGAGGCATGTGCATGCTCCCAGAAATCGCGTGCTCCTTCCACCCACCCAGCATTCATCAGTCCCCCAGATCTTCCATCCCCTGGCATCCAGCCTTCACTGGGTGACAGCTGAGAGTGAGGTGACTACTGTAGCCTCCCTGATCCTGGAGAGAAGAGCAACCCAGGTGCCACTTCAATCTTCTCCCAGCTCCTCCCACTGCTGACCCACTGCAGCCCGGAATTGCCTCCGAACATAGGTCACCGGCATAGTGCAAGGTGTGGCATCTAATGCCTCAACACTCAGTGCCACCGGGCCAGCACATGAAGTTGTCCTTTACAGTATTCATATGCACAAAGGAATGCTGTCCCACAGCAAACTATCACTGGAGGGTCTATGTGGTCACATGGCTTAACATACCAGCCCCATAGATCTCACTAGCTGCTCATCTCTCACTCACACAAAGAAGACACCTCAAACTTGCAGTACTGTAGTTACAATTGATTTTATTGAAGTCTTCTTTCATGGTATAATTTATTGCACACATGGGGCCCGATTCCGAAATGCATGGTGCAACTTGTGGGTGTATGCAAATTGTGCCATGTGGTGCTACACCGGGGACCCTGCACCATATTCCTGGACAAGCAAGGTCCCTGGCACCTATGCTCATGATTTGCAACAGCCACAGGCTAGCACCAAAGGAGCGGCACACCAGATCTGGGTGCGGCAAGTCATGGCACACAATCAACTGCCCCCAGACCCCACACCCTGGAACACTGCTGCAATCACCAAGGGGCATTGGTGGGGGCTGGCCGGGTGGCACTGGCATTTGGGAGGGGCACTTTGGGATATAGATCCCGGGGGTCCCTGACATTCAGGGGTGGGGGGCATGTCTGTGTTGTGGGAGTACTGGAGGCCGGCTGTATATGTGCCGCAGTGCTGTGGAGTGGGCATCCGTCAATTGGCATGGATGGAAGCCCCTTAGACCAGCTCCCTACTGGTCTAACTCCACTGCGCCATTGTGGCTTTTGGAATCATGTAGGTGGGTTATGGCAGCCGCCCTTTTGGAATAGGGCACAGTTGCTGCCGTAACCCACCCTTGCTCCATGCCGCTGCGGGTTGAGGGTGTAGTGGGTGGCGTAGCTCACCTTTGGCACAACCTGTATACAGCATGGCACAAGCCACAACTCAGAATCAAGACTAGCGTAATGCCTGATGCAAGGTGTGATTTGCCCCATTGGGTTTGGCATAAATCACCTTGCACCAGGCGCTCTTATGCCCCAGAGCCGGGCTAGTGTTTCTAAATCTTTCAGATTTTTGCTGCAGATAATAATTGTATCCTCCCAGTGCCCACACTCAGTTCTTCCACCTGCTGACAGTAAAGCCTACCCTTGTCTTCTCTTTATGGATTCTACTACCTCTGGGGTCTGAGCCCTAAGAATTAACAGGACCATGATGCTCATTCTCACAGCAGCAACTCTCATATGGGTAAATATTTCTTACTGTCTCTTTTTGGCTGTATCCTGAAGGAACCCATTCTAGTAGCTCTTGGGTCCTCAGACCTCTACGGGGACCATACCCCCAGGATCAAGGTGAATCAGGGAGCCAGTCCTGGAAAAGGAGACCCCAGGGTCCTCCTCCTTGTCTCTTCAGGGCTTCAGCTCAGCCTCTTTTTCACCTTCTCCTCTCTCATGCCTGCGCTGGATGTTCAGTACTCCTTCCTTCTCTATTTTTTAGAACCAGAGATTCTGGCACTAACCCTTTTCCTGTCAGCTGTCCTACCACTAAGGAAGTCCCTCTATCTCTTAAGAAGACTGCTAAATGCAACCCACTCCCTTGTGGAGTGGAAGGGAATGCTACAGGTACAATATGTATGTATGTGGAGACAGGAAAATGGGCATTTGTACAGTTTGTACATGCATATCTATTGCATTGCATTTATGTGGAGGCATTCATATGTGCGTTTCTATTGTGTTATCATTCAGTGCCACCTACCAGGAACAGGTGCTCTTATCACAGTAGCTGCTGTGATATCTTGTGGGATACTGCAGGAACTCTGTGTAATCCTGTCTCAATTACTCCAGTTTGTCATGTAGTAAACTATTGCATCTCATACAGAGTTCATGATCCTGGTGGGAGGCATTTTATTCATAGCTTTCTCACTTCTTGGGCAGGGAAAAGGGCAGACTAGATGGGCCTACCTGTCATTTTCTCCAGACACAGTCTAAGTTTCTTCTCTCTCCTCAGTTACAAGACCACAGTAGGGCAAGCCACCATCTCCTACAGGCTCCCCCATCTCTAGTCTAGTGTCCCCCTCCTTGTGCATCTCATCCTTGTTAACAAATCTCCTCATGATCACCTTACTCATTTTTGCACCTATAACTTACCTTCTCCTACACACACTGCACTACCCCCTCCCTCTGTTGTTCCCATTCTCACATCTTCTGTTGCATTGCCCTCTGCCTTCTTTCCTTCCTTCCCGTTTGCCACATCCACAACCACTGGTTCCCTGTGGATGACCTTGCACTGTGTGATTCAGTTACCAAAATAGTTGTTTCAGGTTAGTTAGAACATTTCAACTGTACTTATTGTACAGTTACTAAATAATCATACTGTGTAATCAATGTTATACAACACCAGTGTGATTACATTTTGTTAGCTAAATTGTGTTATTCTTGTTACATACGAACATACAAACATACGAAAGTGCCAGCAGAAAAGGCCACATGATCTATCAAGTCTACTCGAGTGTGCAGCTAGCCCCTCATCTTGCAGCTGTTCCTCCTACCCACCCCATCACCGTATCCCTCCCCCTTACCATGTCCCACCCCCTCTTGAAGCTGCTCACCAGCTTACAGGACACTAGCTCTTCTGGTAAGGTGTTCCACTTGTCCACTACCCTCTCCATGAAAAAATGTCTCCTTGCTTCCCTCCTAAACCTACCCCCCTCTAATCTCAGTTCATGCCCTCTTGTGTCCCTACCCCATCTCAGCTATAAAATCCCTTCTGTGTTAGTCTTGTTAATCCCCTTCAGGTAATTAAAGGTCTCCATCATATCCCCCTATCGCTCCTTTCCTCTAATGAATATATCTTTAATTCCCCCAGTCAGTCCTCATAGGGCTTATTCTCTAGTCTCGGTATCATCTTAGTGGCCCTGCACTGCACCCCCTCCAATAACCTTATGTCCTTCTTCAGGAATGGGCACCAGAAATACACGCAGTACTCCAGGTGGGGTCTGATCAATGATCTGTACAGGGGCAGTATAACCTCCCTCTTTCTGGATGAGACCCCTTGCTATACACCCCAGCATTTTGATGGCTTGTGCTGCTGCCTTCCTGCAGTGGGCAAGAGTTGTTCATGCTGCCGAGTCCCCATAATGATTACTCTTAGGTCTTTTTTCCTCTAAGGTACTTCCCAACTGTACCCCATTCAAGAGATAGTTCCTCCCCTGGTTCCTTGTTCCAAAGTGCAGGACCTTGCACGTCTTTGCATTGAACCCCAACTGCCATGTATACAGCCATTCCTGGGGTTTAATCAGGTAGTCCTGCAGCCCCTTCCACCCATCAATGTCATCCACCACAGCTGTCATTTTGGTATCATCTGCAAACAGACTGATCTTGCTCCAGATCCCATGTGAAATATCTGCAATAAATATACCAAACAATACCGGTCCCAATACAAATCCTTGTGGTGCTCCGCTCGTCACCGATCTTGATGAGGACTCCACCCCCCCATTGCCACCCTATGCTGCCTCCTCCTCAACCAGTTTGTGATACATATTACCAATTTTGGCCCCACCACCACATATTCCAGCTTCCCCCCAACCTCCCATGTGGTACTGAATCAAAGGCCTTGCTGAAGTCCAAGTACAGGACATCCACTGCATGGCCCTTGTCCAGTTCCCGTGTCACCCTGTCATAGTACTCTACAAGGTTGGTTTGGCAAGATCTTCCAGCTACAAACCTGTGCTGCTTCTCATCTCGGAACCTGTTATCCTCCAGAAAGTGCACTAATCTCTCTTTGAGGATGGTCTCCATGAGCTTCCCCACTATTGATGTGAGGCTCACTGGCCCATAGTTTCCTGGTTCATCCTTTGGTCCATGTTTGTGGATGGGTACCAAATGGGCCATCCTCTAATCCTGTGGTACACATCCCGTGTCCAGGGAGGTGTTGAACAGGTCGGCCTGGGACCCTGCTAGAAACCCTGCTAACTCTCTTAGCACCCTTGGATATACTGTATGTCATCAGGCTCCGGTGCTTTGTCCACCCTTAATGCCCTTTGCCCTTCCAGCACCCTGTCCTCTGTAATTGCTACATCTGTTATCCCCTCCTCCCTACCTCCTCCCATCGCCTGAGGAATCCCCCCCCCTCTCCTGGGTGAATACAGAGCAGAAATACTCATTGGGTGCCTCTGCTTTCTCCTCCCCTTTCTCACCCCCCATCATTCTTTATTCTCACCAGCTGGTCCTTGTTTCTCCTTCTCTCTCCAATGTATCAGAAGAAGTCTTTTTCTCCAGTTTTGATACCCTGTGCCAGTCTTAGCTCCTTGGATGCTTTGGCCACCCTGACCAATCTGGTAACCTCCCTGGACTTCCCTGTATACATTACCTTATCCTCCTCCCTTCCCGATTTCCTGTATTTTCTAAATGCTGTCCTCTTGGCCCTTACCCCTTCCCTGACCTCCTGTGTCAGCCAGCTTGGCATCTTTGCCCTACACTTCTTTCTTTTCTTCTTAGTACAGGTTTCCATAGCCTCTTCCAACCCTTTCTTTATAATCTCCCATTTCTAGTCTGCATCCATGTGCAGTTGCATGCCTGCCAGATGTCTGCCCAGAATCTCACCCATTTTCCCAAAGTCCTCCCCCTTGAACTCAACCACCCTTGTGTCCAATCCCCCAGTATCCATCCCAATGTTGAGCTTAAACCACACTGAATAGTGGTCGCTCCCAGACAGTGGTTCCTTCACCTCAAGATTTCTAACTGACTCCCCATTTTCTAGCACAAGATCCTGGGTCCTCCCTAGATGAGTCAGCCCCAGTACCAGCTGTGTAAGGAAGCTTTCCTGAAATGCTTCTAATGGGTCTAGTTCTCTTGCACTCATGGTGGATGGTGTGTCCCACTCTACCCCCAGTAGGTTAAAATCCCCCACCACCACTGTGTTCCCCCTCCTGCAGACATTCCTGATTTGGTCTGCCAATTTCCTATCCAGGTCACTCCCATGATCAGGTGGCCTGTACACAACCCCCAGTCTCAGTGCCCTGTTCTTAGTATCCTGAAGCTGCAACCACAGGGCTTCTGTCTCCCCCTTCTCCCCTTCCTCCCTTAAGAACTTTATCCCTTCCCTTACATAAATTGCCACCCCCCTCTCCCCTTACTCCTAACCTTTCTGTATATCCTAAACCCAGGTACCATCATGTCCCAGTCCTGATACTGGGAGGCCTACATTTCTGTGATTGCCACTATGTCCACCCTCTCCACCACCAAGAAAGCCTGTAACTCTGCTGCCTTATTCCCCAGGCTTCTTGTATTCAGTGAGACTACCCTCCAGTCTGTCTGCTTTCCCTCCCTCCCCCTATTCCTTCCCCCTTTGTTTACCCACTGTGCTCCCTCCTGACTCCCTTCACTCATAGCTAGGGGGGTGAGCTTTCCAGACTCCTTTTGGGCCCTCTCACAGCCAGTAGTCCCCTCTCTACCACCCCCCCCAGTTTAAATCCACCATAGTTGATATATACCCTTCTAACCCATGCTTCAGTAACCCCTTCCCCCTTGTACTCAGGTATAACCTGTCTTCTACATACAGATCCCTATTGTCCCATATGGTACCCCGTCCTGTTGCCAATTCATACTTCCTGGTATGGCACCAATCCCTCAGCCGCTCATTGAACTCCTGTATCCTTGTTTTCCTCACTGTACTTTCACAGGGAATTGGCAGTAACTCTGAAAACATCACTGACCCTCCCCACCTCCTCACACTGCTTTTCCAACTCCTCGAACCTCCCCTTTACCATCTCTACTGACTCCCCCACCAGGTTGATGGCATACCTATCATTAAAATAACAAGATGTAACATATTAGATGCAGTATGCTACAAACAAAGATATCATAGGTTAAAAATGTCATAATGCTCTACTTGGACAATGGGAGACCAGCTTAAACATTGCTTGATGACATCATAGTGCAGTTATGCAGCATTATGACCAGAGTACTGAAGTCAAATTATAGAGGATAATGCATGTGCAACCATACACAATGAGGCTGTGTTTACATCAAGAGGTTGAGAAGACATCTTAGGGACCTCAAGGGTGAAGTGTGAGAGGTCTGTGTTATCTGAACCCCTTGATGGTAACACAACCCAAGTTAGGCATGGATATGCTGCCAGTCTTACAACTAATACTCCTTCCTGACAGTTAAACAAGCAAAAAAATAATAATATGCTATATGTGTACATGTGTGTATATGTGTCTGTGTGTGTGTGTGTGCGTATGCGTGTGTGTGTGTGTGTGTGTGTGTGTGTGTGTGTGTGTGTGTGTGTGTGTTGGGGGTGTATTACCTTAGTAGGCCAGTACTACAGGACAACTCAGTTTGGCTTTTTTGAAGTTCATCAGCTGTAAGGAAGAATCAGCTGAAAGGCTAGGTGAAGCTGAGTGCCACATAGGGCCCCATACCATCATATAGGGTAGGTAGGGTTAGGACAGACTGGATGGGCCTTGGGGTCCTTTTCTGTAGACACAATCTATGTTTCCATTTTTTTTTTTTTTTTTGCTTCTAATGTGCCTTTCTGGCCAAAACAGTCTAAGAAAGAAAGAAAGAAAGACAAAAATATGTTTATCCCAACCTCTCAACTGGATTCCTCAGTAGTACTATAAACTTGGCATTTGGCTGAACTGCATGTATGAAGTCTTGAACCAAAAATGGAGGCTCTCCATCAGCAGTATTATTGTAGAAATGTACCCAAGCATTGTTATCCCACATTGTTGAAGCACTGGCTTCACCTATAAGAAGAAAAAATAGTGAAAATTCTGCTCTGTTTATTTGCTTCTACTTTTAATTATATCATATTTTTCATATGATTTACACTCTATACTTTCACAGATGCATAAGGAAACATCTCACTGTTGTGTGGTAATTGGAGCCTGGTAGTCACTCTTACCGCTATAAGAGTAAATTTACTCATGCTCTTCAAGTGGTGACCACAGCAAGGTGAAGCTGAGCTGTATGGCAAGCCGTTAGGGACATAATTCAGAATCTCTGAGTAAATAGTAAAATACATACACTGTATAATGAAATACATACATCATATAGTGAAATATTTACATCATATACTAAAACGCATACACAGTGTAGTGAACCACATACACTATCTACTGAAATAAATACATCATATAGTGAAATACATATACTGTATACTGAAATTATTCTGAATTATGTCCCTAACGGTTTGCCATAGAGTTGTTCTACCTTCCAAAGAATGCAAGTGATACCACTTTCATGGAGGTAAAAGGGTCACATGAGATCATAGTCACATTACAAATTACCTATTATTGCCTGAGTCTAGAAAACTTGAGTTGTGTGAATATTTAGTGAGTTTTAGCCACCTGGAACAGCTGACATACATGTTCAAGCTGCATCATGTCCACTGAATGCTAAGTACAAGTTCCAGGAGTGTAGCCAGAAATTTCCATTTTGTACACAATCTCCAACAGTTACACCCCCCCAATTAAAAAATGTACACATCCCTTCCAAACGGCACCCCCTTCTAAATAAGTCAAATTGTTGTCAGATGATTCCTCTACTCTCTAAAAAGATTATACATGTATCAGATCCTCCTCAGTGGCCTACACTAACCCAAATACTAAAGATTAGAATGATAATATTAACAGAGTGGGTTATGGTTTGTGACAGGCACTCAACAAAACTGTACACAAATGTGTACAGTGAGTATGCCTGTCTACACCCTTGAGTACAACAAAGGTTTTTGAAGTACAGTGTACACCAAATCTGCTTGGCTGAGTTCCATAAGAGATGTGCTGTGGATTTATAATATGAAAATTACCCTATGCCAGAATTGTTCCGTGCATGAACAAGACATGTGTCTTACTATATGGTATAATTTTAACATTTTCTGCTGTAATGCAAGCTTCTGGGCAGCATTTAAAGTGGATTTATTGCAATTTTTATAATTAAAATTTAACCAGTGCAATTACACTACAGATTCAGAATGCTGATGCATAACTTTTACATGTACTACTCATTCTCTGAAACTACTAGAAATGCATGACATATTTATTTCATAGTATCTGCAAGAGCTGATCAATAGTTAATCAGAATTTCTGGAGAACTAGGCATGTGCATTAATCATATAGGCAATATGTCTACATAACAAATCAAGAAACAGGGAAGTTATGCTGAATAGATGACATATCATTCTGTCAACTTTAAAGCAAGTGTTACACTCCTAGACTTTGTTCAGAAAATCTGCCATGCTTTAAACATTTTATAAATTAACATATCATATTACAACATTAAAGTGTCTGGTTTAATTTTAAAAATGTTTGATAGTCTGCTGTACTTAATTATTATACGTATGCCACTTACACATGCATGCACAATTACAGAGTTTGCTACCTTTATTAAAATGCCTGCAACAACCATAGTATGTTAAAGGAATAATGCATGACAGGGTGTGTGTCATGCTGGGATAACGTCATGTCTGGGGTGATTAGGCACGAGGCTGCAGACCGAGCGCGACCAATCAGCCCAGAAGTGACATTATCTCAGCACGATACACACCCTGGAGTGCATTATTCCTATTATATAATAGCTCATTGTTATACATAAAATAAAAAAATAATTTTAAAGAATGTTTTTATTAGTGTGGAAAAATGTTTTGGTTTCTTAAGAGGAGATGCAAAAAAAGAGAGCATGGCAGCCATAGTGTCATCCATATTGGTTCACAGTGCTGAGACTAGACCCATGATGCTATGCTAGGATAACATCATGGGTCCAGCCCCAGACTGACCAATCAGAGTCCAGGAAATTTTGTTGCCATTGTATAATATTTTGTAATTCATATGACACACATAACACAAGTGAATATTGGGAAGTCTGTAACAAGCAGCTGAAAGAATGTAGAACAAGAAATAAGAAAAGCAAAAAGAATGCAAGAGTGAAACCTGGCAATGGAAGTAAAGGAAAATTATAAATCTTTCTATAGCCACAATAACAACCAAAAGGATGAGAACATACACATATGACCATTAATGAAGACGGAATAAAGATAACATCAGACAAGGAAATGGTGGACATACTTAACAGTTTTTTTGTGGTGTCTATAGAAGTAAGAACATTAATGAAGGAGATGAAAATCACAATAGCCTCAACATATAAATAAACAGGGATGATGTAAAAAGGATAGAAGCTTTAGACCCAAATAAGCCATATAGGACCAGATGGTCTGTACACGAGAATCATCTGTGAACTAGCAGAGTATCTCTTAGGACAAATTACAGATATTTTCCAATACTCACTGGACATTGAGGAAGTGATAGAAGGATGGAGGGAAGCAAATGTGGTTCTGATATACAAAATGGGAGGAAACAAGAACTACAGACCAGTTAGCTTAACCTCTTTTGTAGGGAAAGTACTGGACTCAATTATAAAAGAAGAGATAGAAATTACATCACCAAAAATAATGTGTGGGACAATACACTTCATGGTTTCAGAACTGCCAGTTCATGTCAGATTAATCTGATAATATTTTTTGTCAAGGTCAGCAAGGCATTGGATTCAGAGCTCCCAGTGGATCGGCTGTTCCTGAATTAATAAATTAACAGACATGGGAATTAACAGCAGAATAATAAGTTGGGTTAGATCTTGGATGGAAAACAGAAAGCAAAAAGTAATTATGAGCGGACACACATCCAACTGGGCAAATGTGATAAGCAGCGTCCCATAGGGATCGGTACTGGATCCAATGATTTTTAGTGTTTATTTAAGATTAATAAAGTGCCATGGAGGTGTTTGGCTTGCAAAATTTGCAGATGACGCAAAGGTGGAATCTGTGGTGAACACTGACAAATCAATAAACAATTTTCAGATAGAAATAAATAAATTAGAAAATATGCTATAGCTCACAAGTTAGACTTCAATATAGAGAATTGTGCAATTATGCACTTAGGACATAAAATAAGAAAGCAAAATATACAATTTTAGGGCAGGATATAAAATTTTTTTTATTAAAAAGAGAAAGACCCTGGGAACATGGTAACTTATGATTTAACATTTGGTGTGCATTGCAAGGCAACAATTACAAAATGGTTTAACATATTAATTAGGCTGTATCAGTAGAACCATAACAAGTAGGAACAGCAAGGTCCTGATGCCAGCATTGAATAGGCTGCACCTGGAATACTGTGGCCAATTTTGGTCACCACAAACTACAGGAGGAATAAAACAGTTTGAGTGTGTGCAGAGAAGAGAGACAAAGATGATAAAGGATGTCAGAAACCTTATGTATAATTAAAGACTGGAGCACCTGAATGTGTGCACATTAGAGTATAGGAGAAATAGATGCAACCTGTGCCTAACATATAGAGCCTTAAAAAATCCAGTTTATGGAACTGCTTATGGCTAAACAGGAAAACAACTCAGTATGGTACCAGAAAACATAACTTTCTGGTGAAAGGTGAACAATACAAAACTAAGAAAAGGGGTCAATGGCTTACATAATGGGTTGTCTCAAGGGGGAATGAACTGACAGCAGAAATAATAGGAAAAAATAGTATATACATATTAACAAACAAACAAAAACAACAACAAAAAAATTAGACATATACTACACAAACAATAAAGTACAAGGATTTTCCCTTTGGGAAATGGCAAGCCTTAATGGGCAAGTTGCTCCAGTGACTCGAAACAAACTTATGAAACCTACAGTATATTACCTGCTACTGCTTTAATGTCTTTATTTTTATTAGGCAGATATAAGTAAAATGTTTAGTGAAATGAAACATGATTTTACACTGCATTATGTCTGTTCAGAATATACAGCTTTAAAATCAACCCCTTTTTATAGACTACTTTGTCAAATTTATTGGCTAAGTAGGGTTTAACTATATGCAGAATAGTCTTAGTCTGACCTCTAAAAATGGCAGTCATGCTATTATTTATTCAGGTTTATTTATTTATTGCTTGACTGATTAATTGATTTACCTATATCGAGAAAAAATTATTTCTTATAGATGCACATATAAGCAGTTAATAATATGTAACTATATTGCTGCTGACAGCACCAAAACTGAATTCCTGTACACTTTCAAGCATTGCTTCTGAGAACAACATGTCCAACAATGGACAAAGTTGATGTCATCCTCAATCTTGTTTGCAGCACTGGGGATATGGGTATCTCTAGTGGGGATATCAAGGAATCAGTGGGAGGCTGTAACCACAACAGGGTAACCTTCTTCTTGATGACAAGGAAGACTAGTCAAGTCTCAGCCATCAGGACCCAGAACTTCAAAAAAGGCAGTAAGTGCCAAGATGAGGGATCTGGTGGCAAAGGGTCTGGAGAAGCTGTATGAGGCTAGTAATGAAGAGTGCATGTGTAGATAGTTGAATAAGGTTCTTGAAGTAGCTGCAAAAGGGATAAAGGGCCAAAAAACGCCACCACCCCAGCTCAACAGGGACCTAAAGCAATTGATGCTACACAGAAAGACAGTATATAACTGCTGGAAAGAAAAAGCTTGCTTCCAGGCAACAGAGGAATACAGAGCAGCACAGAGGAACAGCAAACATAGAATTAAGGCAGACAAAGAGGGTCTGGAAACCAGGATAGCAAGGAGCTGCTGATTTCATTAAATCCTGCTTCCAACAGAGAAATGGAAAGATGAATGTGAGGGAGGGAACTGGACCTATAAAAGCAAAGGAAGGGGAGAGGAACTTGTGCATGAACTAGGGGCAATGGCTGACATGCTGAATGAATACTTTACTTCAGTGTTTGCCTAAGGACTCAGAGTGGGGGTTGGGGTAGTTGGAAGGTGCTTATTGAGCAGGCCATATATCATGGTTAACTACAGTATGAGGCAACCTACTGACATCATACCTGCCTTGGCAGCTGTCCACCTATCAAATGTTTTGCCAGGTAAATCCCAAGGGGGAAATGGAATACATTCCAGAACTGTAGTGATGCTAAAAAACAATAACTGGCCATGTCTTTTGTGGGAATCATTCTTTGGTATATCTTCAAGAAAGGGGCAACATAATACCCATGCAACTACATGCTAGTCAGACTGACACAAGTGCAGGGCAAGATCCTGGAATCCATTATAAGGGCTGAATAATGAATTACTAAATTGATTCCAAGGTTCTCAGCCCTTCTCAACATAGATTAATGATCATGCCAAACCACCTTGATCACATTCTTCACAGGAGTGACCAGGGAGGTGACAGGGAAAGGGCTAAAGACATGGGGGTCAATTCTCAAAGTGTTCTGCATGACACAGGGTGACTGCATCAAACACAAATGATGCAAGTAGCATCTTGTGCCAACAATTGCACCCTGAGCCATTCCCAAAAGCAGCCCATGGCAAACGCTGTCTTCTTGCCAGAAAGGGAATGTGCACCACCATTGTGACCTACATGGGCTGTGCCAGGTCACAAGGGAGGAATGCACTAGTACTTGGCTGCCACAGCCCCTTAATTGGGATTTTAAAAGCCCCACAGAGGTCACAGGACAGAGTGCAACTTAGAACAGCCAGGAGGAGGTCTAAGTAGCCTGCACCACTGGGACCAGGTGGGAATGGGGCTGCCAGGGGCATTTCGGCTGGAGAGGGTGGCAGAGTATGTGTTGTGGGGGACAGACGTGCCTGTAGAAATTGGAACTGTCACCCAGCGGGGTGCATCTACAGCAAATTATGACATTTATGTGCCACTATGTCCACATACTGTACTGTACTGTACAATCGTGTGGTCCACTGTATGATGGTGCAATATGCTGCCGCACTGTGCTCAGTTATGGTTGTGCCCACCTGTACTGTGCCACATTTAGGCCTCACTTGTCCATTCTGGATGGCTAGTAGGCACTGTGCTGTACAGTACAGTGCAGTATGTGTACATAGGGGCATTTAAATGCCTTAGCATGCTGTAGATGCACCCTGCTGGGTGCCAGTTCCCATTCCTAATGTCACAGTTGTCCTCCACAACACGTCCTCTAACACCTCCCATCCATGTTGCCCCCTGGCCCCCTCCTGGGGATCAACCCACCCCATCCTGGCCCCTATACAGTTTGGCTGGGTGGGCCATATCCCAGTGTCCAGCCCCCATGTGCACTGATGGTTTGGCACATTGGCCGACACTCAGCAAAACTGGGAACTTTGGTGCTGGGATCCTGTTTTTTGTAGAATTGAGCACAGGGTCCCTGGCACATCAGGGGTCTGCCGCATCCCTAGATTGCAGCAAATTGCTGCATTCTAAATAGAATTTTGAGAATCGACCCCATGGTCTATTTGCTCTTTAGCAAGAGTATTGACATTTTGAACCATGATAAGCTACTGGTAAAATTACAACAGAGCTGTGTGCATGATGCATACTCAAAGTGGATTGGTGACTGCTTTGAAGGCAGGAAGCACAGAATTGTTGTTGACAGCACTCCTTTTAGTGAAGATGGGTACACAACAGTGTCTCTCAGGGAGTGGTGCTGGGGCCACAACTTTTCAACATTTTTATCAGTGATTCAGAAGTTGTAGTCTCCAGCAGACTGATTACAATTGCTAATGATGACACCAAGCTGGCCAAGGCAATGGACATTCTTGAGGATGGGGACAAACTTTCTTTTTCTTTCCATCAATACTTTTCTTCCCTGTTTCTCCTGCATGGTGGCTTCCTCCCTGATCCAACACTGATCCATCTGGTGGCCTTACCAATTATCCACCCAGATGGTGGCCTGTCACTCGGGATTATGCAGGCCCGGGAGGGGGAGTATGGGGCCAGGGGCATTTATATGCCAAAGTTTTCACCCCTGGGACATTGATGTATAATGATGCAACATGTCCGCTGATGTCCCCTCATATTACTTTGCTCCTGCCAGTGATGCCACCTGGCTTCTGTCAGGTGGCAGTCAGGTAGCAGAACACAAGTTCCACCCCCGTGGGAGGAAAGTAGTCCAACAGATGCCAGCCTTCACTCACCTGGCTGACCCCCAGTGACCTAAGTCCATTTTCTATACCCTCCACACCACTAAGCCAGCTGTGGATGGGGACAAACATTAGGAGGGCCCGAACAAACTGGGCAACTGGTCATGCTCCTGAAGTCTTAGATTAATTTTGCCAAATGCAAGATGATACCCGTGGGGAGGGAAAACAGAGGCTGGACCTACACTGGGTGGGGCTCTGTTTACTAGGTAAAGGAGGAAAATAACCTGGGAGTCATAATAGACATGGGACTAAAGCATGACAAACAGAATGCAGCTGCTGTCACAAAGGCTGGCAGAATTCTGGTGCACATTAAAGGGGGTGACTAGCAGAGCAGGATAAAATTCCTACCAGTTTACAAGGCCTTGGTCAGGCCCCACCTGGAGCAGGATCCACAGTATAAAACAGGACATTGAGGAGTAGATAGGGTGCAATGCAGGGCCACCAAAATGCTAAAGGGGTATGGAGTATGAAAGCTATGAGTAGACACCAGAGGCCCTTAATATATTCACCTTGGAGAAAATGAGGGGAAGGGGTTCATGATCTCAGCTTTCCATAAACTAAAGGCTATCAATAGGAAAAAACAGACAAAATGTTTGACCTGTTCTTCACAAGGATGTGGGGACACACCTTCCAGTTCAAAGGTAGTAAATTCAATTGTAACAGTAGAAGGCATTGCTTCCATAAGGTGGTTAGAGATGTGTGAAATCAGCAAAATTCACTCTGCAAATTATTTTGCAAGTAGTGTGAAATTTAAGAAGCACAATTCACAGAGAGTGGGCCAACCGTGAAGTGTGGAACTTTACAGGCAAAATTCCACTTTGCACAAAACATCCCCCCTGGTGCCTACTATTGCCTCCCCCCCAACTGATCACCCATCACAGTGTAAAAAATATATTTATTTAAATCCCTGGTGTCCAGTGGGGTCACCCACCCCACCGCTGATCACTGACCACAGTGTAAAAAATAGTTTATTTAAATCCCTGAGTGTCCTAGTGAGCCCACCTCCACTGATTGCTGTAGCGGTGTAAAAAAAAATGTATCAATTAAATCCCTGGTGCCTAGTGGACTCCCAACCCCATCAAGTAGTGCTCCCCCACCCTGTCCCCTCACACTGAGCCCAAGGGGGTGACCAGCAAAGTCCAGCACTCTCCATCACAGCTGGCCACCCAACTGATCTGGAATGAATTAGCGCATACTTGTACAAGTACGTACTCCTTCATTCCAGGTCAGTTGGGTGGCCTACTGTGGTGGATATTGGTAGGCTGTACTGGTCACCCACTTGGGCTTAAGGTGGGGGGTGGGGTACTACCTGATGGGGTGGGGTGGGGCAACAAGAGACACCAGAGATTTAATTAAATTGCTAATTTTATTTCTTTTTTTACACTGCGGGTTGGCGAGGTGAGGTACCACTAGGCACCAGGGATTTAAATAGATATATGTTTTACACTGTGGCTGGTAATCAGTGGGGGGGGGGACCATGAGACACCAGGTATTTAAATAAATACATGCTTTAACACTGTGGCTGGTGATCGGGGGGGGCCACTAGACACCAGAAAGTTAAATAAATACATATTTTTTTAAACTTAATCCACTTTATTGAAAATTTTAACAACAATACAGGAATAAGACAAACACAAAAAAGGAAAAAGAATCACACCTCAAAATCACAAAAATCAAAAATCAAAAATAACCATAGTAGGTCCATACAAAACAATACAAATCAGGGTGGAAATGTTATACATAAACTTATAAATAGGGCATGGGTTATACCATAGAACTATTCTGAATCATCAAGTCTACCACTTATATTTAAACATGAGATAAAATAACCTCTAAGGAAGGACTGTAAAATGGGATGAGTGACTTGCAGTTAACAGAACCCTAAAAAGCAAAACTACATGTCTGAGCAGAATAATATATAAATCCAGTAACAATATGTCAAGCAAGTTAAGCAATCAAAAGGAGGGTAAGAAGCTTCTCCCATCTGCTACAAAAAGAAGGAAGGGCATGCCACATACTGGCCACCAGTTTCTCCATTTGAAGAATCAACAGAACTTCACTATGCCACTCCCGATAAGTTGGAGAAGCATCATCAATCCAATGGTGTAAAATAATGCATTTTACCACTGCTGCTATCAAAGTTTTATGATATCTTTGTGACCCCACCAATTGATCAACACCTAAACCTAACATAGAAACATAGAAACATAGAATTTGATGGCAGATAAGGACCGCTTGGCCCACTTGGCCCAGTCTGCCCATTTCCCTACCGAATGGATAAGCTGCAGATTCTAGTTAACCAGCAGCCTACTTCTTCCTACCCCCAACCCCTAGAATTGCCTTATGACTGTCCCATGCATGCTTGAATTCCACCACTGTTTTTGACTCCACAACCTCCTCCGGAAGGCCGTTCCATGCATCCACAACCCTCTGTGTGAAAAAATACTTCCTTAAATTACCTCTGAGCCACCCCCATCTTCAAATTGTGCCCCCTTGTTCTTGCACACCTCTCTTTTTAAAAGATGCTACCCTCTTGGACTTTGTTGATTCCTTTGAGGTACTTGAAAGTTTCTTTCATGTCCCCCTCTCCCTCCTTTCCTCGAGGCTATACATATTAAGCTTCTTAAGTCTCTCTTCATATATCTTCGGTGCAGACCCTGCACCATTTGAATAACCCTCCTCTGGACAGCTTCCATCCTGTCTATGTCTTTGCGGAGATTGGGTCTCCAGAACTGCCACGCAGTACTCAGATGGGGTCTCACCAGCTGTCTGTACAGAGGGATAATAACTTCCTGTTTTCTACTGGTGATGCCTCTCACTATGCATCCCAGTAACCCCCCAGCCCTCCTTGCAGCCCTCTTACATTGCTTGCCCACCTTTAGGTCATCTGATATGACTACCTCCAGGTCCCTTTCCATTTTTGTTGTTGTTAGTATCTCACCCCCCATTATGTACTCTTCCCCTGGGTTTTTGTTTCCCAGGTGCATTACCTGCACTTCTTAGCATAGAATCTAAGCTGCCATACATTTGACTATTCCTCTAACCTTGCCAAGTCCCTTCTCATCCTTTCCACCCCACCTTGTGAATCAACTCTGTTGCAGATCTTTGTGTCATCTGCAAAGAGACATACTTTCCTTCCAGTCCCTCTGCAATGTCGCTTATAAAGACATTGAAGAGGACCATCTAATACTGAACCCTGCGGTACCCACTAGTAACCCCCTTTCTTCAGAGTGGACTCCATTTACTATTACTCTCTGTGTCCTATTCTCCAGCCAATCTTTACCCAGGCTGTCATCTTGGGACCCACTCCCAGGCTGGCTAACTTGTATATTAATCTTTTGTGTGGAACTGTGTCAAATGCCTTGCTAAAGTCTAGGTAGGCCATGTCCATAGCCCCTCCTTGATCTACTACTTTGGTCACCCAGTCAAAGAAATCTATCAGATTCGTCTGGCATGACCTTCCTGCTGTGAATCCATGCTGCCTTGGGTCCTGTGCCCCTCTGGCCTCTAGGTACTCGACAAGACAGATTTCTAGCATGTAGGCCTCCTGTAGACCCAGGAGTGGATCTATATGTGACCGGATTTGCATCCAGAAGTTATAAATTGGTGGGCAATCCCACAATAGGTGTTGCAATGTGCCAGTAACAGTTTTACAACTTGAACAAGCAGCACTAGGTAACCGACCAAATTTGTGTAATCTCTGAGGTATGAAATAACAGTTGTGCAAAATCTTATATTGTATGAGTCATGACTTGTCTATCTTGATATAGCAGGAAATATAGTCCCAAGGGGCTTATGAGTCAAACAACTCTTCAGATGTATTTGCTTTTTTCCAGCGAATTCACTCAGTTAAAAGTGGCCTAGGTCCCCGTCCATGGCAATTTTCTGAGGGTGATCCCTATAGAGATTTGGCTGCTTTGGTTAACAAGGCACATGCTGTTTCATTACTTTATAAATCTTTATGTGATATTATAGGAAAAGAGATGAAACTAAAAAGTGTTTATTGGGAGAGAAAGAATTTGTGGCTCACTCAGAATTGTTTAGTTTGTCAAGCAAAACTGTTAACTGAAGTTAGTTGATCACCATTCAATAAACATAAAAGATGATCTAATTTTGCCATGGGTAAAAAAGTAAAAAAGATGAGGGAATGGGTTTATTAGAAATTTTGAAATTAGGGTTAGTGCGTAACGGTTGAAAGGGATCTTTTTCTGGACTGAATCTCAAAACCTAACATAACTATAAATTAATTTGAACTGACCAGTCTATGGGGCCACAGCACAACTAGGGGGGGGGTAAGTTAGTCCAAGAAATACGAAGCAAAGCAAGTGGTGAAATATTATGGACTTTGCATAAATGAACCTCAATATTTTTCCAAAAAGGGACAGGAATAACAGTTTTTTTTTTTCATCTCTGGTAAGCCCCAGGCCAAATATTTACTAGCCTGAGCAACAAAGTAATACCAGAAAAAGTTAGACAGTTGCACATCCCACTGACATTTAGCCAGTTTTAGTTTTTCTAGAGCAATACAGGACTTCTTAGGTTTCCATAAGAAGTCTGTAATTAGGCCATGTAATCGTGTGAACCAAGATTTAGGTAGCAGCACTCCTATCATATTAACAGGGTAGACAATCCTTGGTAAAACATTCATTCAGATAATCAAAATTCTACCCCATAATGATAACAGGAGAACCTGACACTCAGTCAAATCTGTTGTGAGGGTGTGTAACAGAGGAATGAGATTCCTTTTAATTAAGAGTGTAAACCCTGAGCAATTCTGATACCTAAATATGTAAGTTCTGAAATGGACCAACAATTCTGGAATTCTATGGGCAAATGATATTTAAATATCTTAGGGTTCAGGGGCATAATGACCATTTTGCATATATGTTCAATTTGTGACCTGAAATGGACCCAAAATCTCTGAAAGACCACTGGAAGAGAAGTGGAGGGCTGTGTTGAATGTAGTAAAATATCATCCGCATATCTGGATATTTTGAAAGAAAGAGGGCCAATCAGGATCCCAGTAATCTGAGTATTGTGAATAACAGTCCTAGTAAGTGGCTCAAGATATAGGTTAAACAGGTAAGGAGAAAGGGGACACCCCTGCTGCATACCTCTACATAACAAAAATGGCTCGGACAAAACACCATTACAGCTAATACGTGCCCTGGGATTAGAAAAGAGCAATCTGGTCCATTTAATAATATCTGAGGGAAAATCAAAAGCTGCCAAAGTATGGAACAAATAGGGCCATGAAACCCTATTGAATGCCTTCTCAGCAACCAGGGAAACCAACACCGATGGGACAATGGAACCCCTAGACACTGAGAGCAAATGAAACAGCTTCCTCATATGGTCAGAGACCAAATGATCCTGCATGAAGCCTATTTGCTCTCTGCCAATTATAGGCTGCCAGAGCATGGCAATACTCAAAGCCAAAATATGAGAAACTATTTTAGTATCTACATTTAGAACAGAGATGGGCCGGTAATTTTAAACATCAGAATGGTCCTTACCTGGTTTGGGAATAAGAGCGTCAAGAAAATCTGGGGGGGGGGGCATTAACCTGATAAAAATTTTAAAAAATCTGCCAGGTAGGGGGCCAGTTCCATCTTGAAAGCTAAATAAAAATTAGGGGAGAACCCATCGAGATCTGGAGATTTGTCAGGGGTAAGAGATGAAATAGCCCTCTCGACCTCTCTAACAGAAATGGGAGCAGTGAGGCCATGGAAATATCGATCCACTTGGGGTAGATCTGTTCTGTGGAGAAAGTTAAAAATTGTATGTTCTGTTGGCGAGTTATGATGATCCTCAAAATATAGCTGCTCATAGTAAGCCTTGAATTCCCCAGCTATAGTCCTAGGGGAAGTTAAAACTAAGTTCCCAGAAGCAGACCGGATGTCAGCAATCAGGTGGGCCATTTCCTGCTGTTTGAGTCTCATTGCCAAGAGCTTGCTAGCTTTTTCACCATACATTTCATAATTGGCCTTTGCCCAAAAAAGAGCATACTCAGCTTGCTCCTGGTTTAGCACTGCATACTTGGCATGTCCCTGATTACGACAAATCCACTCCTGCTCTGAGAACAACTGAGTCACCTTTTTTCCAAATCTTAGATAGACTGGAGTAAATCCTGTAATTGCTTTCCTCTTTGCTTACTCTTTAGAGTAGCCAGACAAATCAATTCACCTCGGATAACATACTTGAAGGCACTCCAACGTAAATCCATAGGCTGACAGGGAGAATAATTTACCCTAAAATATTCCAAAATAGATTGCCTAATTTTATTAATGCACCATTCATCCTTTAAAAGATGGTTAATTAGTTTCCAACATTTATCCCCCTCTGCAACTGGAGATAAGCAAAGAGAAATAGAAACCGGAGCATGGTCTGAAAGTATTAAGTAAATATATATCTTTTTACACTGAGGCCAGCGATCGGTGGGGGGGGGCACTAGACACTAGGGATTTGGGGGATTCACCATTTGCTAACTTCTTGCTTTGTTTTTTTTAAGTGCAATTTGCACTCAAAAAAACTCCAAAGCAAGCAAAGTTAAAAATGGCTAATTTTCGTTAAATGGGACAGCTTTGCGAAGTGATCCGAGGAGGTGAATTTGGCGACTTCACTGAACATTCGCCTCCGAAATAAAACTTTGCTGCATCTCTAAAGGTGGTGAACCCATACAGCAGTCAACCAATGGAGGCTGTGCACAGTAAGACAGTGGCAGAAAGACAGTACAGTCCTTCACAGTAGCTCTGGACAAATTTCTGCTTAGCAATTAATCACATGGTAACTTGAGTAGCAGGGTGGATGGTAAATCCTTATAATACAGTGCATATGAAGCAAAGGAGCAGCCTTGATTGACCTTTTCTCTCTTTTGATCTCAAATTGTTATGTTGCTACTATAAGCTGCTATGTAGATAAAGCACTATGCCTCATGAATATGACATATTTAAAAATTGTAGGATTATACTATCATGGAAAACAATACAGTAATAATCGAATGTGTCCATCATACCATTCAAACTATGTTTGTGATCTTCTGTGTATATTTATTTACTCATTTAGAGTTTCTTTTGGGGAGGAAAACAAATGTGGCTGCATATTCAGTTGCAGTACAGTAGATGCAGAAAAAATGTAGAAACCAGACCCACCATTGCACCAACACCCAATAGTGGTATACACAAACACAGGCATATGCTGCTGTTGGGAAGAGTCACCTACTGGCTGAAGTGCAATGCAAACTGCCAATCCAGTCAGGGTTTGCAATTACTAATAGGCTGGACTGCCTCCACAGCCAAGTCTCAGTATATCACTGAGCCAGGCAGAAGGAAGAATGCCATGTTATGACCTTGCTAGGAATATGTGGCCATGGATATCAGAAGTCTTCCCCTCTTTAACCCAGTGGCTCACTCACCCACTTCCACAGGCAGCAGACATCCCCTGCCACTTACAGTAGGGGGATCTCTTTCCTAGCCTTAGTGAGCTACTCAACCTGGTGTTCCAGTAGTGTACCTCCAGATCCAGACTACCTCCAATCTGTTGTGATCTGGCATGGCACTGTGCCACATACAGTAACTGCCCGATGGTAACCTGGTAGAGTACAGAAGGATGCAACCAGTTGTGCAAGGGTCATCATGCACAGTAGTATGGTTCTCCTGGACATCTGAATGATGCTTCTCACCCCCTTCCCAACTGGACACCAGCCATTATGCAAGGTGTTGTGACCCCTTCTTTTCGTAGCTCAGTGGGACTGCAGTGGTGCCAGTGGAACTTACTGGTCACACTGACTGCTTAGTTTCATCCTATGTGACTGATAATATAGTTAGTATTTATTTATTTCAAATGTTATAGCAAGAAAGACAAACTGAGCTGGTAGCAGTTTCTTTCCAGATGTGTCCTGGGAAAGGGGGAGAAGAGAGGAACAGTGCAAAAAACGATATGCAACAGTAAAGTGCATGCATAAATAAAAAAGAAGCTTAACACGGTAAATGACCACTAGGGTACAAGGGACAGATTGGTTACAAAAATCTGACCATGAAAATAATCAGCACAACCACACACAGAGGATAGTAGTACTGTTGAAGAGAGCAGTTAGAAAAGTTAGGACCCCAAATGCTGATAATAGTACATTTGCAAAGCAGTCAATATGAGCAGCACATTTGCAAATTACAGTAAAGTTACATGTAATCATGCAAGGGGGAGCACCAAGGAGCTGCAAAACCACAATAAGATGACATAATGAAATATGAGGGAGAGTGAAATACATTGCAATGTACAGGGAATATTACAACGGTGAGATAGTCAAGAGAATATTAGCACAGTGAGGATGATTAGTAGTATGGAGAAAAAACATGAGGACTAGAACAGGTCAGGGCATTTTCAGGTCTGAGAAGTGAAGTCACAGAGGAGAGCATAGAGAGGAGGAGGAGAGGAGAGGAGAGGAGAAGGAGAAGGAGCAGATGCCAGGGACTAGCCCAGAGCGTGACTAAACTAAAGGAGAAGACAGTCTGACTTGTAGTTGATTTAGCAGCAGAAAGGGCAAGTGAGCAAGAGTCAGAGTTGCAAAGGCACTACATGGGAGAGCAGGGACATGAGAGGAGGGAACTATGGTAGGGAGGGAGAGAATCAAACCAAAATCCAGAGATAAAGTAGGCACAATGGAAGAGTTACCTGGCTTTGAGGGAAGGGAGATCAAGAGAAAAGTAAAGGGAACAGTAGTGAGTACTAGGGTGACATTCAAGGGTGAAGCAGCAAAAGTAGTGAAATAGGGGCTCCTGTTTGGCCTGGGTTAATTTGGGCACAGCACTACAAGCAATGTCACCTTAGTCAAACATAGGGAGGATCATCATCAGTAATTTCACTGTGAGCATCAAGTTCCGTTCCGGTGCTGTGCCCTGAGTTTGTGATGGAGTATCTGGTGTATGCCATCCACATGGAAAGAGAAAACAAGGTGCAGTTCAACCAGACCTCAGGTATTTAAATAAGTAGACCCTTCAACTGCAGTTCTATCCAGGGTTGAAGGAAGGGAATGGTGTAGTCTGGCCAGCTGCTGCTTGGTTCTAAACATTGCAGAGACCATTTCCTTGCCATTGAAGGACAGTTGATTTGCCTGGAACCAGAACTGAGTTGAATGCTTTCAAAATCTGACTGGAGATGAGCAGCCAGGTCAGGGGTAGAGGTGCCAGAACCAAAAAGCATAGTATTGTCTCCATGCATGTGGACAGCCAAGTACATACAGGTAGTGGGAATGCCATTTAGAAAAAAGGAAAACAGGATTACTTGAAATAAAGTTTAAATTTTAGGAAACTATCCCATGGAAACATGGAATTTGTTAGCAGAAAAGGATTGCTTGGCCCAAGTCTGCCCAGATGTTCCCTGACTATTCTGCCTTCGCAGATGCTACCTGGTTTCCGGCAACCCTCCCCACTCCCTACCTATCTACTAATATTCCCCTGTCTATACCTTGCATGCTTGAAGCTCGCCACTGTTTCTGCTACCACTACTTCTGCTGCTAGACTGTTACAAGTGCCCTTCATGTTTTCTGTGAAACAATACTTCCTCACATCATTCCTAAAATCCCTCCTTTTTCATTCATAAGGGTGCAGTGTGTACATGTATGGCATCCAGACAAACAGAAGACAGAAATAAATAAGTGCTTTAGCTGGGATTTGAACCCATGTTGCTTGGAGAAACTCTTTCCCTCCCCCCACCTTCACTGCATGCCCTCTTGCCCTGATGCACTTCCTCATTTGAAATATACTCCCCTCCTGTGCCCTATTCTCTTCTGTAAAGTACCTGTAGGTCATTGTCATATCACCTCGCTACTTCCTCTATAAAAAAAACACAACAAAAAAACCAAAAACAAAAAACCAAGTGGATTATAGAAACTGCAATTCTAAAATAAAATAAAAGTACACAATTGTTAGTGCAAACAGTTATGCCCAAATCCACAGCACTAACCCCAGCAGTTTGGGTCTTCTTGTGACCCTTCATCAGGGAGTTCCTTTGCACTAAAAGGTACATATTGTGATTCCTCCCTCCCTCCCTACAGGCTTTCTGATACAACTATTGCACTATTTTAGTGGCTCTCCTCTGGATTGCTTCTACCCTGTCTATCTATTTTCTGAGATGTAGCCTCCTGAACTAGACAAAGTACTCCAGGCGGGGTCTTACCCACAGCGGATACAATGGTAACAGCACCTCCATCCATCTGTTGGTAAAAAAACTCTCCCTATAGACCTCAGGAGCACACTGACATTGTCCACTGCCTTATCACACTGTTTCATCACCTTGAAGTCATCAGACATGATAACATCTTGGTCTCTTTCCCATTAAGTGGTAGTCAGTACCCCCCTCCCGTACTTAGCTCCTGGGTTTCTATGCCCTGAGTGCAAGATTTTACACTTTTTGATATTGAACCCAAACTGCCATACCCTTGACCACTTCTTCAGTATTCTCAGGGCTCTACTCATTATTCTCTCCACTCCCTGCTGAGTATGTTCTCTATCAAAGATGTTGGTGTCATCTCCAAAAAGGCTTCCAGCTGTTCTACAATGTCAGTTATGAAGACATTGAAGAGGACCAGTCCCAGTACTGTGCCTGCAGCCCTCCTCTAGTCACTTTTCCCTCATTAGAGTGAGTGCTGTTTACTGCCACCCTCTGTCATTTGTTCATTAGCCAGTTTCATACCCAGTTTACCACCTTGGATCCCACCCCTAGCCTGCCCAAGTCTCCTATGTGGCACAGAGTTGAAAGCCTTACTGAAAGCTAAGGAGGCCATGTCCACTGCCCTTCTTTGATCTATTTCCCTGGTCACCCAGTTGAAGAAATTATTCAGATTCATCTGACATGACCTCCCCCTCCACGAACCTTTGTTGCCTCAGGTCTTATAATCCACTGGTTTCAAGAAGCTCCACTAACCTTTCTTTTAACAGGGTTTCCATTAATGTCCCCAACTGATGTGAGACTGGCCAGACTATAGTTGCTAGCCTAATTCCAGCTGCCACTCTTATGGAGTGGCACTATGTCTACTCTCTTCCAGTCCTATGGAACCACTCCTACTTCCAGTGAATCATTGAATGAGGCCATCGATGGTGCAGACATCAACTCCCTGAGTTCCCTTAGCACCCTTGGGTGTATCCTGTCCTTTCTCATGGCCTTGTCCACTTTCAGATTAGCATTTACCTTCAAAACCCATTCCTCTGAAAATGGACTTTTGTCTGCCTCTCCCCTTGTGTTTTATTGCTTCTTGGTGGTCCATCTCCCTCTTCGTCCACTCTGAAGACTGAGCAGTTCCAGATGTCTGCTTT
Organism: Neoceratodus forsteri; assembly: GCA_016271365.2. Lineage (NCBI taxonomy): Eukaryota > Metazoa > Chordata > Ceratodontiformes > Ceratodontidae > Neoceratodus > Neoceratodus forsteri. The sequence goes on along the minus strand of CM028135.1, from coordinate 392,669,832 downwards.
TTCCTGATCCTCCTCTGCACAGTCTCCCTCTGCTGTCCTTTTTATCCTCACTGTCCTTCCCCTTGCATTCTTCTTTTCACTTATGTACCTGGAGCAAGTCATATTCCTCCTTAGTTACCTCTTTGGCTATCCTTTCCTCTGTTTGTGGCTTTTCTCCCCTCACTGCCTTACATGCTTCTCTCTGTTTTACCTGGTACACCTACTTTTCCTCACCCTTCTGTATTTCAATGTATCTCCTGAATGCCACCCTTTCTTTCCTTCACCTTCATGGCCACTTCCGTAGAGTGCCATCATTTCTTTTCTCCTGCTCTTGCTCACTTCCTTCATGCAGACACCATACACACACATCACTTTCTGCCATACTGTAGTAACATAATATTAATTCTTTTAAACATTTTACAAGGCAATGAAAAACCCACTTATAGATCCACTGTAATTGTGCTACATATTTCTAACTGTAATGTTCTATTGTGAATAGTATGTGATGCAGCCTTTCCACTTCTATCAACAGAACACCCCTGAAAACACACCTCATCTTAGGAAGTCTATTTGAATAAACCATTTTAAATAAATAAATATGGGATAAACAATGGCATGGATTAGAAAATGCCAGTTATCTTTATGAGTGAAGGGGTAGCACAATAACTGTTGAGTGACAAATACACAAGTCAATTATAGAAGTCCTGATCCTTCTCAAGTGATGTGCTGCATATTGTGAGTCATGTCATTGTTTGTTCAGGTTATATAATGTATTTCACATTTCATAACTATTAAATTATGTGTTATGAAGATTTTACTGTTTCAGCTTCATTGCTCCATTTTGAGTGCAGCAGAGGCCATTGTGATATCATCTGTCATTGTGCAAGCTGCTCTCCTATTGGTTAAGAGTTCATTTGTGACCTATCTGAAGTACAGATAAATGCTGATGATGCCCTCAGCAGAGAGATAAATAATTGGATACATCATTTACTGTATCTGCAAGGTGTTGTCCTCCCAACGCTATATAAATGATGGTAAATTATTGGTTCAATATTAGCCACTGTCAATCAGTTGAAATACAAATTGCAATGAGAAAGAAATCAATTTCTCTGTCATTACAGCAAAAAAGACATTAGGCTACATTAGTGGTGAGCTGAAGTCCTAAACCCTCAGCAGTGTAGCAGACTACCATAGTTTTTTGTTTTTTTACTTCAAAATACCAGAGTACTTGGCTGTTGTTTCAAACAGCTCTGACATTTTTAGTTTAGTATTAAAATATTTTCTGACCCTTAAAGAAATGCAAGGCACAAACAATATTAATACATAATATCCACAGTTTAATGTGGCTATCCCATCTTGCTTGACACTAAAGGCACAATTCTAAGATGCAGATGGAGGTATTAACGGTAACAGACACCAGTTAGCACCACTGCTACCCTTGCAACAATATCAAGCTGTACACAACTGGGTATGCAACCCCTGAGTGCTTGCAAGAGACATTATGAGTGGATGAGAAAGGGGGCAGAGGCCACCATGCACAAAGGCATGCCAGCCTTCTCAGGCCCACTCATAGCCACCTGTGCCTCCCCTACTTTACTTTCTGGTAAAAGCAGGCAGTAATAGGAGGGGCAGCACTGTGATCAGATGCACAAGTCCTGCAATTCAGCAGAGTTAGGGAGGCTATTACAACACAAGTTACTGTACAGGATGATGCTTGGGCTAGGGAGGGGTTCTCTGGACCATGAGGACTGGAAACTGTTGGGGGAGTAGGAGGAGCACTGAAACACAAGGATATGTGGCCGGGGGGGGTGTGGCACTGGATCAAATGACCAAAACATCTAGGGGTGGGTTTAGGAGGGGGAATAATCCCAGGTGGGAAATGCAACTATAGTAGGTTGCAGCATGGTGTTGCACCTGGCACTGGCTTCTTCAGTAATGTAACCCCCTTTGCATCCCTAACAGCAGCATAACTACTTTGTACTGCATCTCTGTTGCAGGTAGTGGCATCTCACCCATGACATGCTTACCATTAGATGCAGTGCTACCAAGTGGTTGCACAGTCATGTGACTATAAACCACCCATTTTGTGCTACCCATGACAGAAATTGAGAATAAAGCTGTAGGTTATTGCTAATGATATGACTTTCACTGAATTGCTACCAAGTTTATTGATGTTGATTTTTTTACATAACTATTTCAAAAGGTGGAGAGACAAATATTAAAACTCATACAATTAATAAAAATATAATGTTTTTATTATTTAATATCAGATTCATTTGACATGCTTTATTAAATTTAAAACATACTCTAATGGTCTTACGTTGTACTTTTTTAATTAAATGCCTCCATTACACATCTGGAGAGTATTGCACATTATTTTTTTTATGACAGAATGCTAGTACGTTTTTAGCTTACCAATGATAATGTTGTTCCATTTCTGCTGCTCTTTGATGAACTTTGTCTCGAAAGACCCTGAAGCTGATATGCTGCCAGATCAAACAGATCCAAGTAGTCCTCCAGTGGATATCTTTCATGAAAACCATCTTTCAGTCTAATTATACCTAAGATAAACAAAGGAGCAGTTAAGCAAATGCGTTTTAAAGAAACAAAAGGTTTTTATGAAACTGCAAATCTCAAATAAATATTGCTGCAATATTAGTCATTGCTAAGCATGTGAAACACAAATTGCAATAAGAATGCATTTTAACTTGAAAGCTTCACTAAACTATTTGGACTAAAGTAATCTAGTGTTTCATAGGGCTTAAAAAACATTAGTACTGTGGGATTCATGGTGCCGAGCTGTAGTGGATCGCTTGACACACTGGTGACCTGAGTTTGTGCCCGCACCAGGGATAACAAGAGCACAGCCTGGTGGGAAGAGTTAGGAGCATCCACGTGGAAGCCCTGCTCCCTGGGTGAGAGGGTGCAAGCCTACACCACTTCTAGAGCAACTTCTGGAGGTCCACAGTGGAGATGCACTTGGCAGTGTGGGTGACCATTCTCCGACGTGCATCCGTCCCAGGACACTGCATGTGTGTGGCTGCACTGTAGGAGGGTGGTGTGGTGGTGGGGAGAAAATGGAAAATCGCCCACTCAGTCCACCAGATGATGGTTGCCCAGGACCCCTCAAGCCATGCAGCCCTGGTAAGCAGCATACAGAGCCAATCCCCCGCCGTGTGTCTGGAACAGATTTGGACCCTCTCTCCCCTCTTGTAAGCCCCAGGGGCGGGCCCTCTTGGCAAAGGGATATGCCTGGTCAGCTAGGGCATGGCATAGCATTCAAGGGTTCCCCGCCATGGGTGCAGGTCGTGAGGGTATGAGACCCTCCCCCGAGCAAAAGGAATCCCCTGCAGCATTTCCCCAGCATTCAAGGTCTCCCCGCCATGGGTGCAGGTCATAAGGGTATGAGACCCTCCCCCGAGCAAAAGGAATCCCCTGCAGCATTTCCACAGCATTCAAGGACTCCCCGCTGTGGGTGCAGGTCGTGAGGGTATGAGACCCTTCCCTGAACAAAAGGAATCCTCTGCAGCATTTTCCCAGGTAAATGTATGCTTCTCTACACCACTGCAGAAACACAGACCTGAAGTTTCACTGAAAACTCGGGAGTAGGAGAGCCAAGGACTATTTCTACCAGCCTCTTTATATTTGATTTAAATGTTTTGAAGGCTTTATTTACCCCACACATGTGGAGATAGTTTTTTTCTGAGGACTTCTCTGTCCTCAACTTGAACAGTATCCAGTGGGTGCCTTAAGAGCCATTTTTTGTTTGGCGCCCTTTTTCTGGTTTAAATTAAGGGGCTCTCACCCTGCACTGCCTATGCTTGTATCCATGTTTAAAATAACTGCCTACTATCTTGCTAACAAGACCAGGTCATTTCTGCTTACTACTATGTAAACTTATTGTACATGTAACCTTAAAAAACTTGCATTTTAAAGCCTAATTTGACTGTAGCATGGCAGCTTTTAAGCAAGCTATCTAATATTGATTTTAATTTGTAAAAATCCTCTGGGTCCCAGTTTAAAATCCATACTTGAGCAAATGGAGTGCATGAGCAAGCGAAGTACACAAAGCGCAGTTTTGGTGCCATTTCTCATTTCAAAATCACTTTGCTCTCTACCCACTCACTAAAGCCTCTTGCTTTGCAAACAGCAGACCACTGTAACCTCGGCTCTTCCCAATCTCCACTAAAGAGAATGAATAAATAAATCACAAGTCCACAGTCTAATTCGAATTTCATACCCCCTGCCCACCTTCCTCCTCCCCCGACCTGAAGCTGTGTATGAAACTGTCTCCGTTTTTAAACTTACATTCCTCTGCTTCTTTCCCCAGCATTCAAGGGCTCCCCGCCATGGGTGCAGGTCGTGAAGGTAGGAGACCCTCCCCCCAAGCAAAAGGAATCCCCTGCAGCATTTGCCCAGGTGAACATGCGCTTCTCTATGCCTCTGCAGAAACACAGACCTGAAGTTTCACTGAAAACTTGAGTAGAAGCCCTGCTGACACTACACATCAGCTGCCCCACCACCCCCACCACCACCCTTGGTCGACTTGGTACTTTATAGTGAAAACCAGGTGGCTTTACAAAACCAATCAGGCCACTTTACTATTTGCAGGCTATCAGCACCTGCCACTACAGGCTACTAATTTTCAACAAATATCACCCATCTCTCTGTCTGGTATTGTGAAAACATATAATTACCCTTGTTTCACCACTTACTTTCTATTAGCTATCTTCTCACTCCTCTCAGCCAAAATTAGCACATTGTCTTTCCCCAATATTTGCACATGTAACTATAAGTCTGGAGCTGTATTATCAACAATCATAATAGCCAAGCAACATTTCCTGTCTTCTCTCTCTCCCTCTGTCTTTCACAGAATGATGGCATTGCTCACTTTCCTCTCCATAACTCTCCCCCTCAGTATACTCCCCCATACCCTTTTCTTGCAAAACTCACACTACCCCTTCTGCCACAAAAACACCAACACTGCTGTCCCCCCCCCCGTAATTAATCCTCCTTCGAGACCATCTCCTACCTCCCTACCTCCCTCTTGCTCCTTGCCATCTGCTTCCAACAGCTGTGGTCCCCCCTCCTTATAGCCAAGAAATACTGCATTTCACCTGCTCTCCACTACATTAACAAGCTACCTCTAAGTGCAGGCCCCATCCACCAATTCATAAATTGACCTCAAAGTGCCCTATCTGGGATCTCCATCATCCTACTGCTACTTATGGGAAATATCCACCCCAATAATGGCCCCACTATCCCCACCCCTTGCCTCTCTATGCAATACAAAGGTCTACAACTGCCCGCCATTAATATATGTAGCCTCCAAAAGAATCTCACATCTCTCCAAGCATGAGTCTGCCTCCACAACCCTGATGTATTAACTGTATCCAAGATGTGGCTATCTTTAACCATCCCAGACTCGGTTGTTCTCATACTGGGCTACACATTTTTCAGATCGGGCAGGCTGGATAGACGGGGTGGTGGGTGTGCAATGTACCTTCAGGAATCCCTACAAGGCACAACAATTGCTACATTGAACCCCATAGCAGGTGCCCAGCCCCTTACCCTTAAGTTAGCAGTTGGCAAGTCAGGTAACTCCCTCTACCTAATGTCAGTCTATATACCCCCTCGAAACCAAAAGGGGGCTTTCTCCTCCATCCTCAGCATCATTGCCCAACTACCAAAAAACTTGGAAATCATTGCCCTAGCAGACTTCAACAGTAACTGGCTTGCCCCTCACACATCCTCCCTCAAGGATGCAGACGTAGCCCTTAACCTCTCACAAATGGTCCTAAGCCCCACTAGAGTTGACCAACACAGGGGCACTAGTTCTGTCCTTGATCTCATCTTCACAAACCACCCTGAGTGCTTGCAGGATATCCAGTCCTCCCTGATTCACTCAGTGACCACTCCCCAGTTACCTGCCACTGGTCAAACAGCTGGAAGCCCTGCCCGAGGATCTCCTTGTATCACCAACTAAAAAAAGCATCCCTGGCACATCTCCATGACCACCTTCTCAACCTCAACTGGTCACCAATAGATCACCAGTCATCAGTGGATGCCGCCCTGTCCTTCTTCATTAGCTCCTTCCAAGCCACCTGTGACACCTTTGCCCCCTATGTTAAGCGAACTGAAAAAACTAAATCCTCCCTTGGGTAAATTGGTCCTTGCTCGACCAAATGAAGGCCTGTGATAACCTATGGCACCGTGCCCTTCACTCTGGTTGCCTCTCAGATTGCCAGCTGTACCGTGCCGCCCGAAACTCATGCACCTGGGCTATCTGCAAGGCAAAGGCAGCCTTCTATCAGTCCAACCTTACTGCCACCTGGGGAGATGGAAAGAGATTCTGGGCTAATATGGAGGAACTAAGCGGCAAGTCTCCCACCCCTCCCCCCTCTATGATTGTCATCGATGGTGTGTTCACCCAAGACCCTAGTAAGATGGCTAATGCCTTCAATGCATCTTTCCTCTGACCTCAGCTCTATCCTCCCCCCTGATTTCTTTACCACAAGCAATGGACAGTTTCCGCCACCACCAAGTGCCCTCTTTTCTACTTTAGAATGGTCTCCCCTAGTGTCGCTCTTCCGTATCTTGCCAAGTTTCTGCGTACGACAAGGCAGAATGGTGACTCTCTTGATGCAAAACTGTTTTCATTAACCCTGGATGACATCCTAACCCCACTAACAAAAATACTAAACATGTCCCTTTACCTAGGGCAGTTCCCTACCTATGGAAAAAGGCGGTCACCACCCCAATTCATAAAAAGTGGGGACCGTACCTCCTGTAGAAGTTATAGACCAATCTCTATACTCCCTCCCCTCTCAAAAGCCCTGGAAAGAATAGTTGCTGATCAACTTACTGACAACTTGGACTCGCACCATCTACTGTGCTGACAGTAGCATGGGTTCAGGAAAGGGCACAACACCACTTCTGCCCTGCTTGAGTTTACCTCATTCATCCATGAAGCCCTTGACCAGGTAGCCCTGGCTGGATCTGTCTACATTGACCTTTCCAAGGTTTTTGATACTGTTAATTACATTATGCTGAAAAACTCCCTCCTCTCCATTGGTGTTTCCCAGAAGACTGCTGATTGGTTCTCCAACTATCTCCATGGCCGTACCCAGCAAGTTAAAATTAATAGCAACCTTTCCACCTGCCTTCCAGTATGGTCTGGTGTCCCTCAAGGGTCCATCCTTTGCCCCCTCCTTTTCTCCCTATACCTAAACTCCCTCATCCTGGACTCCACTGAACACTTGCTCCTGTATGCAGATGACACCATCATCTTTGGCTGGCATCCTGACCCTACTCAGCTCCAACAAGCCTTGTAGGGCTCCTTCACTGAAATTGAATCATGGTTTACCTCCCTTAAACTTGTCCTCAACTAGAAAAAAACAAAGGTCATGCTATTCGCCCACCCTCAACACAAGCACAACACGACCAGACTATCTATTCTAAATTCCAAGGGTACCATGCTGGAATCAGTCACCAGCTTTAAATATTTAATGGTCACCCTGGACTCAGCCCTTACATTCTGGGAGCATATAGCTTTGACTTGCTCTGCTATAAACTTTAGAATTGAACTCCTGTATAAATACAGGTCCTACCTCCCTCCTGATGCCCTCCGTTTAGCCATCTCTAGTGCCATCCTTTCCCTGGTTGACTATGGCACAGTCATATATGGCGCTGCCTCCAACACTGCCTTGTCCAGCAATAAGCGCTCACTTAACAAAGCCTGCTGGCTTGCCACTGGCTGTGATCGCCCCACACAGACTTGCGAACTTTACAAACAGTCATCTAGGCTAAACTTCCAGGGGCGCCTACTTTATCAGACCTGCTTATTGTCCAAAAAAATCAAACTAGGATTAGCCCCTCCAGACTGTCTCATGCTTCTACAAACGTGCTCGCCAATGCAGGGGCAACAAGACACTCTAACTTCACTACCTTTCTCATCCCATTTGCCAGGACCACGCTTCCAAATATCCTTTTGCTACAGGGCGCCACAATGGATGAACTCCCTCCCTGACATTGTCCTCTCCATTCCTAGATTGGGACCTTTTAAACCTGTGCTGCATACCCATATTATATCAAACTGCTACTGTGATTGCATATAACTCCCATATTTGTGCTAGTATCCATTTGAAAACTGTCTACCACTGTTTCTTAGTATATGATTTATAATTTATGCACCTGTGGTGTAGTTTTTTTCTCTACTTATGTATTATCCCATTTTTTATCTCTGTTTATCTATGTACCGTTTATAACTGTATTGTCCACAGTTCAATGTATGATGTGGAGCCTTTGCAAATGAGTCCCTGACTCAAAGGGTTGTAATTCCTAAACTTATATAAATGAATAAATAGTGGGGGATGGTGCAATGGCAGTGAAGGGGATGACTTAGTGGGTGGGAGAGTCCCTTGGCAGCCCAAAGGAGTGGCTGGATGGGGGGGCATGGGAAGTAGCAAACAAAAACAAAGAAAAAAAACAACAGTAGCGCAACATGACTTGGCTTGGGATGACAGAACTAGCTACCTGTGGGACTGGACATGCTTTAGTTGTTCTTCCTGGACAAACCTCAAAACTATTACTTTATAACTGATATTTCTTCTTAAAAAGTATCCTACAGTATGTCAATGGACTGCCTTCTGTATTGAACCAGCAGGCTCTGGAGAGATTCCAAAAACAAACAATGGGGAAACCTCCCAAAAAAATGGCTCTGGGGGCAAAGGGGGAAAAAGACCAGAAGAAAACTGGTCCCAGAACAAGTGAGAAAGGAGTGGCAGTGACCAAAAACCATGTGTTGCTAGCAGTATGGCGTCTAGAACAAAGAATCATCACTGTGGATCAGAAGGTTTCTGATTTCCAGGTCCACCTACAGTTGTGTGAATCCCAATCTGCTGCAGCTATATCTGAAGGCAAAGGGGCGGGGAGTGCTGCTTTGCACGCCTGAACCACCATGACGAGGCTCATAAAAGAAAACCAGGCCCTTGACTACAGGCCGAAGGTACTGGAAAAATTCACTAGGGCAAGCAACGTCAGGCTTCACAGGCTCCCAGAACCAGTTGAAGGGAAGAATCCAAGAGAATTTTCAAATCAATGGCTGGAGATAAAATTAAATCTCGATCCTGCACCAGAGGTTCTTACAGCTTACTGTGCAGCCCCCTGCAAGATGCAAGATCTTGCCACTGGACCAAGAACTTTGCTCACTGTACTTGTGAGGGTCCATAAACAGGATCGGGTGATGACTGCAGCCTGAACCACTGACCCACTTGAGACAAACAAGGGAGAGAAGATATACTTTTTCCAAAGACTTCAGTTATACCACTCGTAATTTTGGAGATGCTCATAATGCTAGTACGCTGATGGGGAGAATTAAATCAGACTTTAGAGACTCAGCATGTAGCTGATGGATCAGCTGATGTTTGATTAGTGATTTATGTCTCTTTACTTTCACCATTAAGTCTGCTGTAAGTAGGGGCTAGGACTTGGGAGAGCCATGGAGGATTAGCCAGAGATATCAATGGAAGGGGTTCTATGCCCCTCATAGGGGAGCATATCTCTCAAACATCTCAACATAGGTAACATAGGTATATACAGAGCTGAAAAAAGACTCATGTCCATTATGCTCAGCTTATCTAATTAATAACACCCCCAGTTTGTGTAGGTTGTCCAATTTAACTTTAAAACATCCCAATGACGTACCACATGCTACTTCCTCGGGCAATGAGTTCCACACAGAGACCACCCTTTGATTAAACCATCTTTTACGCTGCCATGGTTTGCAATTTTCACTGCTAAGCTGAAGTGAATGTGCTCTGGTGGAGTAAGTTTGTTCTATGAATATCAATCCTAGCCACTCCCAAAGGTCCTGATCTGCCAATGCTTTGAACAGCAGACACAGATCTCATCTTAGCCTTCTAAGCTCCAGAGAAAACAGGTTTAATTCCTCCAACCTAGCGTTGTAATCCTTATCTTCCATACCTCTCATAGATCATGTTGCTCCCCTCTGAATCCTCTCCAGCCTGTCTCATTCCCATGATGTGGTGACCATACCCGTTCTCCATACTGAAGTATGGGTCTCATCAATGATCTGTACAGAGAGACCACAACCTCTCTGTCTCTGCTGGCTAAGCTTTTTTAAGATAGTGTTTAAAACCTCATTTGCTTTTTTACACACATTTATGCAGTGGGTCTTAAAAATGTCAGATCGTTCGTAAGGGTGATTCCCAGATCTTTTTCTTCTGTCACTGATCTAAGAGTGGTGTTGCCAATATTGTATGTGTGATTGGAATTTCCTTTGCCCAAATGCATGACTGTGCATTTGTCATGGTTTAAGGAGAGTTTAAATGTATTACACCATTCTTCTGTGTAGTTAAAGGCCTCCTGTAAAGATACATGGTCTCCTTGGTCCGATAACTCAACCTCCAATCAGCAGTCATCTGCAAACTTGGTCATCCACATGCTACGGTGCTCATATTGGAGTGAGGTTACATAGATATTGAAAAGGCATGGGCCTAGTACTGAACCCTGTGGAACGCCACTCATTATCCGGGTCCAATTTGAAAGCACCCCCTTAATACTGACCCGTTGTTTTCTGTCTCCCAGCCATGAGTGAATCTATGACACTATGTTGTCATGGATGCCCATTATTTTTATTACCTGTATAAGCTCCTGATGTGGTAGCTTATCGAAAGCCTTTGTGAAATCCAAAAATACCACACTGGCTGCCCTACCCCATCCTAACTTTTACTTATCCTGTAGTAAAACTCCAACATATTTGTCACAGGATCTCCCTTTTATAAAGCCCTGCTGTGACGCATCCCCAAGTGTTCTTTTTGTATACAGCTGATAATATATTCTTTGATTATCCCCTCCAAGATTTTACACAGGGGAACAAGTCAAGCTAACTGGTCTGTAATTTAAGGATTTTTTTATTGCCTTTCTTAAATAATGGAATAATGATTGCTTCCCTCCATGAGTCAACTACTTCGCCTCTGTCAAGAGAACACTGGAAAAATATGACTTATTGGGGTGCCAATATGTCCACAAATTCCTTTAATAGTCTGAGGTGGAGCTCGTCAGGTCCAGGAGATTTGGGAGGGTTCAGGGAGTTTAATCTGTTCCTTATCTCCGTTAGCTCAATATGAACTGGGCACTGCGAAATGGTGAAGCGTTGGCCTTCATTACCCTGATCTTTTGTATTACTAAATACAGTAGTGAGATATTTGTTTTGTATATCTGCCATCTCCCTGTTGGTATTTGTTATTAATCTGTCTGGGCTTAGCAGTGGGACTATGGAATGTCCTCCCTTTTTATTTTTTGATTTGTGTAAGCATAGAATGATTTATAGCTGTCCTTAGTTCTGGCTGCCAATTTAACTTCGTAATCTGCTTTAGCCTTTCTAATTTCTTTCTTTACCTTTTTTTGGAGGTTTCTAGATCTTAAGCTACATGCCTCACTCTTGTTTCCCCTTAATGATTTGAATAGTGTTTATGTTTCTTTTTGATCATCTTTTTTATTTTAAAGTTTAGCCAGCATGGTGTTTGGCTCTGTTTTGGTACTTCCTTTTAATAGGTACGTGTTCTCTTACGCAATGATTTAATATTACTACTAAGGAATTCCACATGCTCAAGATGCCTTTTTTCTTAAACTCCTGATTCCAAGTCCAGCTTAGTAGTATTTGTTTCATTGCTTGGAAATTTGCTTGGTTAAAATCTAAAATGGTAGTTTCCCCCAACTGTTGTGTATTTGGTTCCTTAATGGTAAATTAGACCATACAATGGTCACTATCTCCTAGGGGTAAGGTGACATCACACTCCTCAATGTGATCCTCAATATTTGTGAGGACCACATCTAGGGTGCTATCTTCCCTTGTTTTTTGATTAACAATTTGTTCTAGGCCCACCTGATTGAAAATATCCCAGTAAGTGTCCTCTGTTTTGCAAGAACCCTTCTGTTTATTCCATTCAAACCTCGGTAGGTTAAAATCTCCCACCATTATTATTCTATTGATCATCCTCCTTGCTAATGGAAGGGGGCATATACAGTACCCCCAAGAAGATTCTGGGGGATGTTCTGGGAGTTATTTTGAACTAAAGTTGTTCAACCTGGCTTGTATTTATGGTCACTTCTTCTGCCTGTATGTCTTCAGCTACATTCAGAGCTACTCCTCCACCCTTCCTAAAACACCTTGATTTGTGAATAAATGAAAACTCTTTATCTCTTGTTCCTGATTGTAATTTGCATTCCACCATGTTTCTGTAATAGCACAGATTTTTATGTGCTGAGATTACAGGGTGTATTTCAGCTCTTCAAACGTATTTGTCACACTTCTTGCATTTATAAGTAAGCTCTTCCACCCTGTTTCATTTACTGCTGGTACCTTTGTCTGCTGTGTATTATGTGTGGAGTCTGAGCTTTCCTCCCTACCCCCATTTATATATTTAAATGTGCATTGATGTATTCATTAAATGTTCAGGACAGCCTTCTTGTTCCCATTTTATTAAGATGTATACCATCAGGGCTCATTAGTCTGTCATCACCAAAGTTTTTCCAGTCAATGTTGATATTAAGCTGTGGCCTGTTTTTGCTTTTGCGTTGTAACTGGTATCCAGGATGGCACCCATCTTGTGTCAGTTTACTCACCTTTCCACCCACTTTCCATCTGGTGTCCTGATTTTGACCCTAATCCTAGGTGATGCAATTCCTAAGCCCATTCTGGGCTATTATATTTCTCAGTGTTGGTCCTTCTTCTAGATGTGAGGAGTTTGCACCAGAGCAGCACCCACTATACTTGCTTTATATGGTTGAAATCTTGTTCACTTTTAAAGTTCTCACTGGTTTCACATTTGTTTGCTCTAAGTTAATGTTGCTAAACTTACACAATGTTGGATGTAATGGGGAGGAAGTGACTGTGCCACCATAATCAAATGTTGCATCTACTTTCTTATAGCCAAGGTTTGAGAAAGGGTACTCACACTACAGCTGTGTTAATCAAGTTTATAACTTATTCTATGATGAGGACTAAAAGTCTACAAGACAGCCTATATGAACTGTGACTAGATAAATGTGATTTAAGGTCCTTCCATTTGCGGCATGCATTAGCTGTGTGAATAACTGAATCTGGGACTTTGCTATGCAATGGGCTAACAGTAATGCCCACAGCATGTGGATTTTACTATGGATAGACAGTCCTCGTATCCTATTGTAAAGATGTATAAATACTTTGTCTATTGGACGGTAAGTTCTAAGGTTTTGTTACCTTGAAACTAATAAAGATAATTAAAAAAATGGCTTTGTTAGCATAAGTTGTCAAGTTGACCACAAGCTGCTATAAACTACATCCAGTGTGGGACTTAATTTTTCTCCATGCATCCATTTACAGAATCAAATTTTACATTTTTTGAACTCAGTCTGAATGGTATCCAGATTTACTTCCAAAGTCTGGATGCAAATCTGTCTAATGCTAAAGTTTGGCTGCAAGGCCTCAGTGTAGCTACAAAGTGGGAAACATATGACAAGTGTTTATCCATGACAGAAAACATTTCTCTAAGTGAACTGGCAAGGGTATTGGGGACATTTTAAACTGTCTGAGCAGCTTTTTATTATCTAACAGCCTTCCATTGCAAAACACAACTTATGTCAAAACACAGTGATAATTGCATCTAAAATAGATGTGCTGGGCATTTTGTGTATCTAAAAAGTGATTCTTGAGAAAGATCAGGCCAGTTTTGAACACCCCGATGGATAATATGGAAGCAAGCAGTTTTGGATGCAGGACCACCCTACAAAAATATTATGGACTCAGATCAGCCTTGCATCCAAAATGTAGATTGGTAAATCTTGTGGAATGTGCTTCCAGAGCAAGTATGTAATCCAGACTAACCTGAACACAGACACATGTACACAAGCATGCACACGCACGCCGCACACACACACAACCTGAACACATACACACAACCTGAACACACACACACACTACCTGAACACACACACTCATATACCTGCAGACAGATGCACCTGAATACAGACACACACATACTGTACATGTAAGAATACTTGAATACAAATTCAGATTTTGGTTGTGTCTTTCATGACCTGAGGGAATTTCCAGCAGTGGTGATTGACTACTTGCTTCTGGGCCTGACATGTCTCAGATTCTAACCTGTTGACAGATACAACTAGGACAAGTACAGGGAGGGACTCTGCAACTCTACTTTCTTGTAGATAAGCCAGAATACATGTTAGTAGACATGAAGGGCCTGCATGCTTCTATCTCTATATCTCTATAGGTCAATAGGACAGCAGTAGGGATATGGAGATAATTTTTGTGATCAGCCTTCCTTCAACTCCCAACGGGATGACTCTGCTTGTGCTGTCTGTTTAAGACTCTTTAAAGCCAGGAAGAAGTATAATCCAATAGGAAAGGACATAAAAGGATGGATAGTGGCTTTACCACCTTTGTAAAGAAGAGGGGCGATGCTATATTGATAAGTGTTACACTGGAAATTGTACAATACAAGCTCTCATGTCAGTTCTATATTGAAATTTTGATGGACATTGGAAACATTTTGGTGAATGCTGAATTTTCCTCAGTGGAGGCAGTATAGCGCAGTGGTTTAAGGCTCTGAGATGCAAATCTGGTGACATTCAGCAGACCAGACCTGGGTTTGAATCTCACAGCTTCCAGTTGCATACTGTGTAACCCTGAGCAAGTCACTTAACTTCCCTGTGCTCCCAGGTCGCACCTGTAAAAAAGCTTTCAGCTTAGTGTGCTACTCCTGGATAAACAACTAAAAAAAAAAAATACGATCTATAAAACAGAAATTACCCTTTCTATTACTGCTAAGAAAAACTGGAAGCAAAGACTCATGGTAGAGCTATATTGGTCCACATTGCCTTTTCCTGAACACAGTCAGGGAGCTACCTAAACTAGTAGAATGAACTATAAATAATATAAGTGGCGTTAAAGGTACTATGTGTCCAAGAAAGTGCATCAAGTGTGTGGGTCTCTTTGATTATGCAAACCTTTACTAGATTAGAATGTTTTCTGTATCATATCTGGATAGTGAACAACTGCTGGATTTTAATATTTTTTCAGAGATTTAAAAAAATTAGTTATAGAGGCAATTGTGTATTCAATGTTCCAAACAGATTGACTTCTATTCAATGAAGTAGGTGTTGTTTAGATTTAGTTTTCTGTGACGGCATGCATTTTCCAAGATGGATGCTCAGCAACATATAGAGATAGTTTCAGTCCAAAGCTTTATTTTTGATTGGGGTGAGTACTGTGTTACTTATTTAAAGCACTGGAAAAATGTTCAAAAACCCTGTGATTCTCTAAATGTGAACAGTTTTTAACATTTTTGTTTTATTTGTTTAAGGAACAGTTTCATATTGAGTAAGTGTTAGATTCAATTGTCTGCTGTGC
This sequence comes from Neoceratodus forsteri, assembly GCA_016271365.2. Lineage (NCBI taxonomy): Eukaryota > Metazoa > Chordata > Ceratodontiformes > Ceratodontidae > Neoceratodus > Neoceratodus forsteri. Next base: position 392,654,420 of record CM028135.1, on the reverse strand, counting down.
AGTTCACAGTTTGAATACAGAGTCCTCATGACTTCAATGCAAGTACACCATTTTCTTTAATAATTATCTGTAGTTCATACATAGTATAATTTTGCATGTAGGACTGTAATAAGTCTCTGTACTGGATTGCTGTGTGGTGATGCTTGGCATCATTCTCTGCACTTGAGGTAAGTGAATGCAATTTCACATGCCTGCAAAAAGTAATGTTTTGCTTTGTTTTCTAATTTGTGATGTTTCAGCTGAGATGCACATTCTCATTGCTATTTTGGTCCTGGTATTGAGCCATTTCTTCAGCTCTGTATATTGCAACAGTGGGAGGTCCAGTGGTATATGAAAGGTCACACAGCAAGTAAGCTGTTTAAACATGGTTTGTTTACAACTGTGTGTTTTTAATATTGTTAGAGGGAAAAACAATATGTTGAGTATATACAGTATTTTTACCAAACTATCATTTTGAAACTAAAGTGGAAAGATATAAAAAACCTTTTATTGATGTTGCCACAACGAATATTATTAGATTAGTTGTGCTACTTCAGATTAGGTTATGGTTAGTGTTTCATGATGTCACTGTAGGTTCAAGTCATGCATCTTTTTAGATGTATTTTTTTTAATATGGTGTGTAGTCTAACCATGAAATATAAAACCGAAGTCCCCACTTCTACTACTATTGATAATAACTGGAAGCAAATCATCACAGAGCATTTACAGAGTCTTTCCAGAACCCAGAAGATAGACAGATAGATAGACAGACAGACATTCATTTAAATAATTACTTTCTTAAACCATGGTGCTATGCATATAACTAGTAAACTTAATACAATAAACTAAAGAAACAATTACAATAGAAAATACACAGCTCTCAAATAAACTTTAAGTGTAACTTAATAAATAAATGGCAGAACTCGATAATTTTGAAGATGTTAAACAGAATAATTAACAACCAACATTCCAGAAAGGCTTCCTTAAAAAGCCATGGGGTCCAATTCACAAAGCATCCAATTGATGCAAGATGCCTGCACTGAACAGAAGTGATGCAAGGTGCACCTTGTATCAATACTTGTGGCAGCCCCAATTCTCCAAGGCAGTTTGCACCGGGGGGAGGCTGCCTGTGCTGGAGTAATCTGAGCTACTTGTGTTCCAGATCACTGCCTGCACCACAACAGTAGGGGGCTTGTGGCAGGTGCACACTGCAGTATCCCCTTAGGCAGGATCCTAGAAACCCACTGGACCCTCCAGACTTTAGTCCAGCCAGCACCTGGTCTAACTCCCCATGTGCAGCTACTGTTCAGCACTGTGGAACAAGATGCCCAGTGGTGCAAGATGCCTAGTGAGCAAGTGGCCCTACCAGGGGTGGACACCAGACACCCAGATGGGAAGGACACCTGTCATGGTGCAGCATGTCACTGCATGACTCGCAGATGTACTGGACGGCTTCACTGGGCATGTGAAGTGGGCACCAGTGGAGCAGCCTTGGGACACCTAACCATGATGTGGGCTGGCACAGGTACCCCCTCCGCCATGCTGGACAACCACTTTACCCACCTCAGTCCTTGAAGGGGTCCATATAAGGTGGCACTAGAAATGTTGCTTTCCCAGTATGACTGGCAGCATTGTATAGGTATGGGACATCACATCATGCCTGTGTCCTGCCACTGTTATCATATGTCAGGCACTCTTTATGCTTCTTTCCTGCCACAGTGCCACAGGTATGGTGTTGGAGCATGCTGTATGTGCTGTAGCCAGCCTCCATTGTACCTCTCCCATGCACCATGTGTTTGTCACAAAGGAGCCACTGCTGTACACTGCGAGTGTTTGGTGCCAGGATCTCTCCCATATGGGAATTGGGTGCAGGGTTTCCACTACACCAGCAATTGATGTAAGCTGCTGTTTGACTCAGCTTGCATTGATCTTTGTGAATCCGCCCCATTGTTTCAATTCATTTTAGAAGATTCTGAATGTTTGAACTCTAAGAAAGCTGCCTTATAATAGCTGTATGAGCCATAAAAGTGTATGCCAGTCAATACCTTAAGATCCCAAGAGCAAGTTAATTTTAATATTTTAATTACTACATAACATGTAGAGCTCATTAAAGTAGTTTAACAACTGTGTTTCCTGGGATTATATTTGCATTTTAAGTGGGAGAAAAATACAGAAGAGAATTCAGATCATAGGTTTTTAGGAAGACTACAACTTTATGAAATGCTTTCATGCTCTAAGTGCAGTAATTTAATAATCCTAGTGCATGTGTCTTATAGCTTACCATAACACCAATCATTTCCTTTTCCTAGATACTTTTTAAGTGAAAATGACAACCTTTTAAAACATATACACCGCTACTAAAAAGAACAAAGGTAAATATGAACATTTAAATAAGAGATATCCAGCATCCAAACCTTTACAGCAATCATGTTGATGCCGACAACATCAACAGATCGCTGTAAAGTCCGCACAGGACTCCAGCACTCTTTCCCCTGGTCCTGCACCCCCTCTCCGAATCAACTCCAACTTGGAGTTGATAATCCCTAAGTCCGGGGGTGTGGGGGTTTGGGGAGCAAAGCCCACCAAAAAACACAGACAGGTTTCCAGATGGATTTATGCAATTTGTGGTCACCATAAATCTGTCACTGTAACTACGGTCAGCAAAATGTTTGTTGAACTGGTATCATAGAGCCATCAAAAATGTTTTTTCTCCTATATTAATAGTAATAGACCCAAGGATCACACAGTAGGACCACTTGTGGAGAATGGGAAGGAACTGAGGGAACCCAGAGAGTCTGCAGATGTTTTAACAAATACTTCTGCTCTGTATTCAGTCCCAAGGATCATAAAAAAGTAGAAAGTTTTCAAGCACCATCAGACTGCCATTTGTTTCCCCCAGACAAGGTTAATCAGGTAATTAAATCAGTCCTCTTGAATTTATTTAGTCAGAGTAAATGCTGCTGCTGCTGCTGCTGCTGTGTGTGTGTGTGTGTGTGTGTGTGTGTGTGTGTATGCACTTGTGCTTGCGTGCAACCTGTCCTGCCCAAGGAATGACAGCTAACAGACTGCAATTGCACTATCTGTAATCCGACACTGAGTTTGACTTTCAGTTTCACGAAAGCCAGACATAATATAATGAGTTAAAGAGGGACTCTGGTCAAAAGTACTACATTGCAGAATTAGAATAAGCATACCCCCAATAAATCTCATAGCAAACGTCAGGTTTCTGTGTTACTTCATTTTAAAGTTGTGGGCTATTTTGTAACCCTGAGTTCACTACCTGTTCAAAAAAGCCAGTTTCAGTGAAGATATGCTGATGATGTCATCTCCTGAACTCACAATCTAGCCCTCCCTGTCAGCAAGCTTATAGGACCTGTTCTCCAAAGTTAAAGACCATTCTGCAATGGTTTTCACAAGTAAAACAGGCAGCACCATTCTAAAAGTAGTGCTATAGAATCTATGTGTTTCAAGTTTTGTAACAAAGTTGACAAATTTATATTTTAATGCCTTTTTGGCGTAGTTCATTTCTCCAGAGTTGCAGGATGCTGAGTCAGCATGCCTTCCAGGCTGCTGATACCATGTGAAGTGTTTCTCTGACCTGCCTGTTTGGAAGTTGTTTTGCTATAAGTGTTGCAATGTTGGTAACTGCATTTCTGTTTGCCAGTGTCTGCTTTACAATGAGTTTTAATAGGGGCCTTATATGTGTTAATTCTTACTAGGGGTGGAAGTGTTAGCCCTGATAAAACAATCATTGTAATGTGGAGTACAGCGTAGATGAGTCTGAATATAGCTCAAGTAACAGCATGTCAATGAGACAACAGAAAATGAGTTCTGTTCAACTGAGTATCCTATTCATTCATGCTTTGATGATAAATAAAATATTGATTGACTGATTGATTGGGTGAGTGAGTGATTAAGCATTGAACTAATTACTGCATAGAAACTCTAGTTAGGTTTCAAAATAGCACTATATCCCACCTCCATTTACAGGGTGATGGAATGATTGATTTAAAGTGCCATCCTGAGAAATCACCTCAATTGAATGAGAGGTGTGAATGATCACAGTCTTTCACCACATCAGAGGTATCCAGTCTGCAAATCTTACATTAGTGTGCTGTGACTTAGCATCCAGCAACCCAGGAGAAAAGGACCACAACAGAAAAGCACCAAAAACAAAACTATGCATTTGTCAATTTTGTTACAAAACCTGAAACACACATAGGGTTTTAAAGCAATGTTTATTGAATGGTGCTGCCTGTTTTACTGGAGAAAACAATTTGCACATAGTGTTTAAACTCTGGACAAGCAGGTCCTGTAAGCTTGCTGACAGGGAGGGCTAGACTGTAAGTTCAGGAGATGACATCATCAGCACCTCTTCACTGAAACTGGCTTTTTTAAATGGGCAGAGAATTTAGGGTTGTAAAATGATTTGTAACTTTTAAACAATGTAACTTAGGGATCCCAGTTTTGGCATGAGGGTGATTGGGGCTATGTTGCTTCATATTCTGGATTTATTGATGCCAGTAACTTGTGACCATAGTCCCTCTTTAACCCCTATGCTACTGAAAGAAATAGAATGAATCTGTGAAACTGAGCTGGACAGATGATAGAAACAGCAGTTTAAAAAGTTGTTTTTGTTAATATCCTGAGAAGTTCTGAGGTACAATACAGTAGTATCTCCCCTACCTTCATATGCCTTTAACATAGAGCAGCAAATAGCAAAAATCAGAGGTGGAATGCACTATTTTGCAGCTGTGGAGGAATACTTTCAAATGTCCAAAAAGGGAGTTTGACGATCAGCCATTTTAGAGCTACAATCTGATCAATGACAAAAGGGCTGTAGGCTCCACCCACATCCCTAAAAAGGGTAGTAGAGTCACAGCTGGTAGTTTCAGGCCTGTCAGTCTCACAGCTGTTGTACTGTATGTAAAGTAATGGAGAGACTTTTAAAAAATAGATTGGATAGTGAAGCCGGCACAATAAGATTTGAGTACATTACTCAGAATGGATTTACTGCAGGTAGATCCTGCAGCACAAAAATTATACCATTCTGTGATAAAGTCAGTTTAACTCTTGATAAAGGGTTACCAGTGGACAATATTTATCTTGACTTTAAAAAAAGCATTTGACACTGACCTCCACTACAAACTGATAAAAAAATGGTGAATTTAGGTTTTAAGAAATATCTCATTAACTGGACAGAAGAATGGTTGATGGCTAGGACCCAACAAGTTACATTTTCCAATATGCTTTCTGTGAGGTCAGTGTCTCTAGTGGGGTCCCCCAGGGCTCTGTACTGAGGCCAACTCTGCTTGGATCTTTATTAGCAATTTACATCATAATATCCAGAACAACATTCTTAAATTCACCGACAACACCAAAATAAGTTTGGAGGTAGACAATGAGGTTAAATATTAAACATTGGTAAAGGACTTACACAACATCAAGACTTGGGCAAAGTCAAATAAAATATTTAATGTTGATAATTGCATCATTCTCCAGCTGGGAAAAAACAAACAAACACGTCGAAGCTATTACCTAAATGGAACAGCTATTAAACCTGTCATTAGTGAAACTGATCAGGGAGTAATAATCAATAATGAATTTTCATCCAGCAACTAGTGTAGGAAGATTACATTGGCAGCTAATAGTCTGACTAGGTCTATTCATAAGGCCTTCATATCTAGGAGTGAAACTTGTATTACACCTTTGTATAAAATATATATGAGGCCACACCTTGATTATGCAGCATCATTCTGGTCCCCTATTTACTCAAAGATATAAAATGACTAGACAACATAAAGAGAGGGGTTACACACTTAGTACCTAGATTGAGAGGAATGCCCTACCCTGAGAGACTTTCTGCTCATAATCTGTATAATCTTCAGATGAATAGAAAGAGGGGTGATCTCTTGATTTTGTTTAACATTTTGCAAAATGAGGAGTTGGTCAAAAAATGTAACATCATTCCTGTATCTAGGCCAACAAGCTTACAATCCCATGATAAACAACTATGTATTCAATGTGCATCAACTAATAAGAGATAACTTCTTTACCAAACAAGCTTGTAAGCTATGGAACACTCCATCAGCACTTGGTCAATATCATTGACTTTGACAAATTCAAGACAGAATTAGACAAGTTCCTATTTAGATAACAGGGTTAATACACTCACATGGAGCGGGAGGCATTCATGATGGGCCTAGTGCCTTCTTCTGCTTTCAACTACTGAGTAATACAGAGTAATGTAGTTTATGGTAATGCGGTTGGGAAGCTCACCCAGAAATCAAAAACTTTGAAAAGTGATTCAAAAAGGCAAATTTGGCCTCTTTGAACTTTGCAGGTGAATTGAAACTTCACATCTCTAATCACAATTGGCTGCCATGGTTATAAAATGATAACACATGCAAGACACTATGACATCATATGTAGACAAGCAGCAAGAAAAGTTGAAATCCAAAGGAAAAGATTCTATTTCCATACAAATTTATTTGTAATAAAAAATAAGTTTATGGAAAAAAACAGGAAACATAGGAATTTCAACTAAAATCATATATCATTTTCAAAGGTTTCACGGAGATATCCCAGGCTGTTTAATTTATTCACTTTTTCTAGGCCACTAAGAAAATTCTTTATATACTGAAACAGGGCCATTATGACTACAGACATGAGGCATTGCTGTGTTGTCCTGCTGCAGACATGTTTGCCTTTTACATAACTGTCTGGTATAGTGTGTGTCTGTTAAAACATGATGGTTTATTATTTTTTTGGCACATCATGGTACAGCAAACAAACATGATCAGGACCACAAACATTTGAAAAACTCAAAACAAAGAGACAAACAGTTAACATTTAGCAGTACAGTGATTAGCAGCTCTTTTGTTGATAGATCGGTTTGCTAGTTTTAGTGCTGTGCTGTGTGCTTTATTAATTCCCAAATACATTGGCATGGTTTTGGTGTTGTATATTTGCTCTGCTGAGCCTTCATCTGCATGAGGTAGGACTAGGTAGGTAGACTTAGGCACTGCAAAATGCACAGCAAGATCACACAGGCTAACTTCGGACAGTTTTTCTATGTCAGTTAAGATTTGGACTTTGAATGCAAGTGTGAGATTGCTTCTTTTGGAAGTTGTAGCAGACAGCAGGCAGACAGCAGGATTTAAAAGCAGCAAGACATCAGGATTTGAAAACAGCCAGACAGCAGTATGGCAGAACTCTAGTGACTTAAAGAAAGACAGAACATATGCTGGATTACTTATAGCCATGATGAATAACACTTAATTGAAAGCAGTGAGAGCTGATTATGAAAGCATTGCCAGCCACTCTGGCAGCTAGTGTACAAGGCATGCAATGTTCATTTTATCAATCAGCTGTTCCTTTAGCAGCTGTAGAGAATGTTTTTTGTCAGTCACATTTTGTTCGGTATTAACAGTATAAATAGGTCACACTGTAGCACATTCAAAAAAACATACCCACTTGCCCTCCATGTGGGATACAGAGGTTGTTCAGGGAGTGATGTGGTGAAATAATTTTGGGGGGCAAATTTTATGTGTTTTTTAAATTTATTGCTGCCATACAACTGTGTAAGTACTATAGCAGCAGAGCCGCAGCCTCAACACTGCATATTTTTACAGGGTGATCTGTTAGCCACAAAGTAGGGAGAGATTCTGTAACTACCTGTGGTTGCCCCTGTGGTAGCAGTTGGGATATACTATCCAAACACCCAATACAGCCCCCTCCAAGGGCCCCTTCTCTGACATGCCAGTGGGAAAGGGTGTCCATGGAGTAAATCAGAGTTTTTAGTAGCCATTGTGGTGCTTCAGTGACTACCCTGCTGTACCTCCCTCTATTTCATAGCCTTCTCTCCTCAATCAACAATTACCAAAAAATTAATTGGAAAAAAATTACATTAAGGCATTAAAGCAACAGTATATATTGAGAAAAAAATTCATGATATAGTTCGTCAGCAAAAATGTATTTCTAACATCATTAAATGTATCCTCAGTGTATTTTTAATTTTCTTAGATATTATTAAAAACCCTTTTATAGCTAATTTTGTATTTAATGAGTAATGTCACTAAAGATGGCCACCACTTGAACTCTCTTCTGTTGTGGTTACTTGTTGAATGTACATACAAGATTCCTACTGTGGATGTTTTGGGATGGTTTTACCACATGCTTCTGATGGTAAACAGCACAACACCACACCAACATATTTCATTTTTTCATGGCGGGTGTGTCAAGGGAACCAGAATTTTTTTTTTAAATTCAAAATCCCTTATCATAGCCCAGGAATGAATGGAAAAAAATGGGTATATGTTTTTGCCTGAAAATTATTTTTAGACAACAATTACATGGTGACTAACAAATACTGCTGCTTTAAGATTATAGCACAAAGCATCAACACAGAAATATAGAGGGGCTGGTATTATAGCCTAGAGATTGGAGTAATATGCTGTGAATGGACTTGGTACATCCAGCAGACCTGGATTTGATTCCCACGACCTCCACTTGCATGATGTATGACTCTGAACAAGTCACTAAACCTCCCCAGTGCTCCCAGGTCACCCCTGAAAACAGGCATGTGTGCCAAGTGGGCATTACCTACTTACCATAAAATAAAAGCATGAAAAAAACAACATAGAATTTGTCTTCAGAAAAGAACTGCCTGGTCTACCCAATCTGCCCATGTTCCCTACTTACAGTATTCTATATCTGCAGAATCTATGTGATCTACAGGGACCCACCCTGACCCTACCACTGTATTAATATAGCTCTATTTTTATCCCTCGCATGCTCGAAGCCCCCTCCCCCCCACCATTCTGGCCTCCACCACTTCGGTTGGCAGTCAGTTCTTGCACTTCCCCCCTCCAGCTTCATCACATTCCCACTAGTCCTTTTGCTTATCCTCATTTGGAAGGGGATCCCCTCCTGCTCCATGTTTATCCCTGGGAGGTGCTTGTAGATCCTGATCATCTCACCTCTCTCTCTCCTCTCTTCCAGGGTGTACATGTTGAGATCCCTCAGTCTTCTTTGCAGGGCTTTCCTTGCAAACCCTGCACCATTTTAGTTGCCCTCCTCTAGACCACCTCCACCCTGTCTATGTCTTCTGAAGTGAGATCTCGAAAACTGGACACAGTACTCCAGGTGGGGGAATATCAGGGAGTGAGACAATGGCATCACCACCTTCCTCATCCTCCTGCAGGTGATACCCCTCTCTATGCATCCTAGCATTCTATTTGCCCTGCCCACTGCCTTGTCACACTGTGCTGCCACCTTGAAGTCCTCTGATATGCAGTAGCAACTCCATATAATATAATAATAATCCCAAGGTCCCTTTCCTGCCTAGTGACTGTCAGCACCTCCCACAATTCTATACTCAACAATGGGGTTCCGATGCCCAAGGTGAATGATTCTACACTTTCTGGCACTGAACCCCTACTGCCACATGTTAAACATTCCTCAAGTTTCCCTAGATCCCCACACTTTTCTCCACCTCCTCCAGAGTGTCCACTCTATTGCAGATTTTGGTGTCATCTGCAAATAGCCATGCCTTCCCTTACAGTGTTTCTGCAAAGTTCCCCAATGAATACATTGACAAGGACTGGTCCCCATACAGGACCTGTGGTACACCACTGGCCACTCTCCCATCCTTAGAATGAGTTATTTCAAGCACCACCCTCTGACTTCTGTTAAGTTGTTTTCTGCTGTAAAGGGTGATTGTGCGGGTGGTTTTCTGTTTAAGACTCACATTTTTGTCCACTGTCGAAGTAAGATCACAGTGCACCTGCTCTGGGAAAAAATAACTATATTGTATGTCAGCTATTCAGAACCTCACATCCTTTGACCCCTTTGCTGATGCAAGTAAGGGTGATGATTTGCTCCCGGCAGGGACTGAAGATTATATTCATATAAGAATTCAGCAGAGAAACGGTCGGAAGACCTTGACTACAGTCCAGGGGATTGCTGATGATTATGATAAAAAGAAGTTAGTCAAGGCCTTTAAAAAGAAATTTGCTTGTAATGGTACAGTGATTGAACACCCAGAATACGGAGAAGTGATTCAGCTGCAGGGAGACCAGCGAAAAAACATCTGTCAGTTCCTGATTGAGATTGGACTGGCTAAAGAAGAGCAACTGAAAGTTCATGGATTCTAAATGTGGCTTACAGTGTCCAAGGCTTGTTTCTTTGCAGTGACCAGAAATATTTACCGCAGTTCCTTGTCCCAAGTTTAAGACCAAGCATGACAGTAACAATCATCTTGTTTTAGTTCTTCACTTTGCATATGTGGCTCCTTATTGAGTCAGAATAGACTGGCACATCCGGCTACTATTTCAACATGGGAAAAGTCTTGCAGTTGAGTGATTCTGACCAACTACAAGTTTTAGATGTATGGGAGTGCAGAAGGAGAGACAGAAATAAGTTTGGGGCTTTAGAACTCCCAATTCATCATACAATATGCAAATACAGGGACAAAAACGTATGTATAAAGAGACTCAGAAAGGCCCTCTAATACAAACAGAAAACCAGCAATTGATAGAACTGTCTGTACTTAGAAAACCTTTGCACAGAAGTTGAAATGGGAAGACAGCCATGTCTGCCAGTGAACTCTCAGGATATTACATAATGTTGTCGAATTGTCAGTTCTGTATAAGGGGCAGAAAGCCATTGATTTCTGAAGCAGGCCTCAAACTAGATGTATGGAGAAGATCTAGGATTCTGAAATGTGGATGATGGAATTCTCTCTCCCATCAAACTTAATTCAGTCTGTGCTTCAGAAACCAGTGGAAATGTGAAGCTAAAGAGTTAAGTGCAGAATGCAGCAAAGTGTAGTGTGGAAAGATGGAGTCTTGGTCTTAAGTTTTTGACAAGGAGCCATAGTTTGTCAGACTGATTCTAATCTGAAGTAGGTGGTAATAAAATTAAGGGTGAGGAGAGCTTGCCATCATACCAGCCATTGCCACTTAAAATTGAGCAAATAACATGATGAAAACACTGGCTTTTGGTTCTGAGTTTTAAAGCTTTGGTTTTGTTTTTTGTAACTTATGTGCTTTTTCATAAGCACCTTCAAAATTGTTTACCAAGTAATCTTTTTGTGTATGTTTAAATAAAACATGCCTTGACTTCTGTTAACTAGTTTCTAACACAGTTTTATCACTTTGAACCTCACTCCTAAGTTGCTCAACTTTCTAATCAGTCTCTTGAGCAGCATAGAATTGAAGTCCAGATAGGTCACAACCACCGCCCTTCCCTTATCAATTTCCCTAGTTACTCAGGCAAAGAATTTGATCAGATTTGTTTGGCATGACCCCCCCCCCCATGAATCTGGGCTGCCTGTGGTCCTGCAACCCATCAGATTCTAGATGCTCAACCAGTCCCTCTTTCAGTATGGTTTCTATTAATTTTCCCACTACTGAAGTTAGACTGACAAGCCTATTAGTGCTGGCTTCCTTCCTACTGCTGCCCTTCTGTAGAGTGACCATGTTAGCTCTTCTTCAGTCCTCCAGAATCACATCTGTTTCCAGTGAGCTATTGAACAAGGCTATCAGCAGGGCAGGTAGCACCTTCCTGAGCTCATTTAGTTCCCTGGGATGTATTCCATCTGGTCCCATAGCCTTGTCCACCTTTACTGCTACAAGTTCTTTTATGACTCCTTCCTCTGAAAATTTACCTGTGTTCACTTCCCTCCTCCCCCTTTTCTTGCTTCTCCCTGGTGATCAATTCCCTTCACCCTCTGCTGTGAATACTGAACAGATGTACCAGTTCAAGATGTCTGATTGTTCTTGGTCCCTTTCTGAACAGTTTCCCCATTCTGCCCTTCTAATCCTCACTATCCCTTAACTTGCTTTTCTCTTCTCGCTTATATATCTAAAAAAGTCTTATCACCTTTAGCCACCCCTCTAGCAATCCTTTCCTCTGTCTACACCTTTGCTGTCCTAACCACCTTATCTGCTTCCTTTTGTCTTGCTTGGTACCTCACTCTGTCCTCTTCTGAGTTATTCTGTACCTCCTCAATGTCACCCCTTTTTCCTTCTCCACCCTTGCCACTTCTTTGGAGAACCATAACAGTCTCCTTTTCCTACTGTTTGTGCTCACCTCTTTCACGCAGATGCTTGTTGCCTTAATTGTATCCTCCCTTATTCTTCTCCACTGTGCCACATCCCCCTGGGCAATCCCCCCCCCCGAGGCATTTTCTGAGGCAGTCTCCCATTTCTTTAAAATCCTGTCTCCATAGGTCCAGGACCCTTATTTTCATGTGACTCACCTCTGTGGCTTTCCTTACATTGATTCACACTGTATGGTGATCACTAGAACCTAGGAGACTGCCCACTATGATGTGTACGATGGTGCCCCTGTTTGTTAGTACCAGATCCAACACTGCCCCATCCCTTGTAGGTTCATTAACTAGCTGAATGTGAAATGCCCCTACTAGGGAGTCAAGGATGTCCTACTCCTTGCTGAGGCTACAGCTGTAGGGTTCCACATCACATCTGGCAGATTGAAATCTCCAAGTAGCAGCAACTCCCCTTTGCTTGCCATCCTGATGGTGGTCTTAACTAATGCCCTGTCTATCTCCTCCCCTTATGTTGGTGGTCTGTACACTACCCCTGTATGGTAAGCAGTTTTGGAGCCTGTCTTCAGTAAGACCCACAGCACCTCCAGCCCCTCACCTTGGTGCACCTGCACCTCCATGTTCATTATTCCCTCCTTCATATGCAATGCCATCCCCTCCTCCCCACCCTGTCTCACCTGAATAGAGTGTAGTCTGGTATAGCCATGTTCCAGTCGTGGTGCGCTGTGCACTAAAATTCTGTTATGGCCACTATATACAGGTTAGACTCCATCATGACAGCCTCCGGGTCTGGTAATTTGTTTCAAAGGCTCCTGGGATTGGCACATAAGGCTTTTCACACCTTCTCTCTCCCTACTTGATGCCCTGTGTTTCCCTTACTATTGCACATTACTGTATGTTATCTGAAAACACCTCTGGATCACCACTTCCTGTTTTGTTTTCTCCTTTCCTTTTTTGCTCTGAGACACTTTCCTCTGCTTTCCAGTTGCATCCCCCTTATACATCATCTTGCACAAGCCTCTGCCTTTCTGTGCCTCTGTCCTTGGGGTGTTTTCACCCCTCGGGCACTCTCTCCCTGTAATTTGGGAGAGGGACACTTCTTGCCTCCCAGAGGAAATAATTCACTGAACCTTGCTGAACCTGTGGTGTGGCATTTCTCAGGCTTTAAAAGATCCTGTGATACAGCACTGGTGTTGCCCTAACTTCAGCAATGTCAGTCCAGGCAGAGAAATAACAGTCACATGCCAATGACTGGAGACATGGTGATGCAGTTTGGACAACAATGATGCTTCATATCATAATAATTCACTCCCCAAGGAATGCCATGCCACAGATTCTACAAGGCTCAGTGGCCATTTAACCCTTATGCTGCATTTCTTTACTTTTGAGCCTTTGTGCTATGACCCTAACTGACACATTAATGATATTTATTTGCAATTCCTTCTGGAAAATGTAGTTAACAACCACTTTTTTCAACTTGGTATTGATAATACCAGTCTTTGGCTAGCATTTTCAATCCTTTTAATAACTAGCCTTTGGCGTATAGCATGCATTGTAAATTGTCATGTGAACCATTCACAAAGCACAGGACTCTTTATACTAGCTTAGGTCTGTAGTGCAATTTGTGAATGCATGAGGCACCACACACAGGCTCAGGCCCACAGCATGCTTTCTGCAGGGGATCCCTCACACTGGAATCCCATAACACTTCCCACCACAGATCCAAGATCCTGTTCCTCCTGCTACTCCCTAGAACTTCCAGATACTTCTCACACTGGACCACCCCCAGTTTTCAGTGTCCTTTGGGGACACAGAATGAAGTGCTACTGTGCTCATGGGGGAGTGAGCAAAGGGGATGTGATCAGGATTGTGAGGTCAAGGAAGCACCCTGGACATAGACTGATCTAGGGCTGAGAATCATTCTGCCTGGAGTCAATCCCAAGTGCTGTCCCAATTATTGCAGAACAGCTAGCCATAGGGCCTTCTGACCCTGCCCACTCCCCCTTTGTGCAGTTCTCTGTAACACCAGGTCCCTGAGGAAAGAAATGGCGGTAGAGCAGACATTTATTGCAGACTCCCTAGCTGACCTAGTAAGCATCACAAAGAAATGGTTGGGTGATGGCGCTGGACCTGTTCTGGAATCATCTATCCCACTGGATTATTTAGTGGTACACTGCATGAGGTGGGTGTGCAGGGGGTGGCAGAGTGGCTATCTGTTTTAGATCTACTCTGGAAGAAATGGCTTATCCCATGTGGGAGACCATTTCATTTAAATGTGTAGCTGTTAAGGGTGGTCTGATTACAGGTTGCAGAATCATTCTCATGTACTGTCCTCTGGGGGATGGGAATGAATTCTTGCAGAAACTGGAGGACTTCATGGTCAACTTGGTGGTGGACTCATCCAGCCTGTTAGTACTGGCCAATGTCAATGCCTTAGTTGACAATGAAGACTTTGTTTGGAAACCATTTCTCTAGTTTATGTCTTCACTGGACCTAGTACAGTTTGTTGCCACTGGGACTCACCAAACAGGTCACACCTTAGATTGGGTTTTCACATTGGGTTTTTACATTATTAACATCAAGGTTATCCAGTTGGTTTGTTGGATCATCATGCCATAAGTTCCTCTGTGTACCCCCCCCAAATGTGAACCCCTCCTATGAAGATGGTCAGATATCACCCTGTAAAAAACTTGGAGCATAATAATCTCCTCAAAATTCTGGATACCTTGAGCATGGGATCAGCATGTGCTGGAGAGTAGGGAATCCTGTGGAGGTTTATAACAAAGCCCTACAGTGGCCTCTGACTCTCTGGCAACCTATCATGTTCACCCCCATGATTTCCCACCATAGATCACCATGACTTGCTGATAACCTTAAGTGGTTGAAGACAAAAGGATGGAGGTTAGAGGGATGTTGGCAGAGATCCAAGTCAGAGGATAGACTGACACTGAATATTCACTACAGTGAGAATCAGCATGTGATCACCATGAAAAAGATGGTGTTCCTGTTACAGGTGATCGCTGAAGTGAGAAACAGACCAGCCACCTTAACTCTTCAACAGTGTCAACAGACTGCTAAATCTACCCTGTGTTCAGCTGGGAAGAGTTTTAACAAAAAAAAGGTGACAAGTTCAATAGATTTTCCATTACAGGGTATCCTCCATTAGGACAGGGATCTCCTTAAGTAGTCTGTTGTTTGTAGTCTGGCAGTATCCATAAAGTGAAGAACTTATACAATCTGTTACCTTAAGAAGGTTTGGGCCAAACTTCCCGTCTCTGATGTGGTCTCCGGGTTGCACCCTACATAATATATTTTAGATCTGATGCCCAACAGTTTTCTCTCAGGTTGTTGGTGGGTGCTGATTCCAATCATTGCTGAGATAATCAGGTGCTCTCTATGGGAGGGTGTTTTCCCCACTGAACTGAACACGGCAGTGATGAAACCCCTTCTGAAACAAAACCCTGAAGATTTAGCAAATTACAGACCTGTCTCATACCCTCTCTTTTTTGGTAATGTAATTGAGAAAGCAGTAGTGACTCAGCATCACAGCTGCTTCAAATGTTATGAGATCTACAAGCCACACCAGTCTGGATTTAGACATTTGTATAGCACAGAGACATCACTAGTCATACTGTTTAATAATCTTGTCCTGGAGAGAGGCAGCAGTCATGTTCTGTCCTAGTACTGCTGGCTCTTTCTTTAGCATTGGACACAGGGGATCAGAGGGTGCTTTGGCACATTTGAGACACTTTGTAGGACTCATTGGGATGACACTGTGGTGGTTTGAGCCTTACATGTCCGGTAGGATCTAGCAGGTGGTATTAGGAGATAACATCTCAAAGCTGCTGCTGTCTGCTGTGCAGTGCCTCAAAAGTTGATTTTAGCCCCCATGCTGTTTGCCATGTATATGCTGCCATTGGGGAAGATCATTAGGTGATATGGTCTAGGTTTTTACTATTATGAAGATGATACCCAGATTTATCGGTCTTGTAAATCCAATAGGGTTAATGCTGTCTCTGTTTTAGATGAGTGTTTGGCAGAAATTCAACACTAGATGGCCTCAGGCTGGCTCAGGCTTAACTCATTAAAGACAGAGGTTTTACTGGTAAAACTGGACTAAGTGGATCAGCCATGAATAGTGATAGTACCCTGCTGCCATCTTAAACTATGATTACACTACAAGCTGCATTTCAGTCTTTAACACCTCCCCATGCTTTGATTTATATAACTTTAGTGTTCCATTTTTTCACCCAAAAATTATGCCTGAGGTTTGAGTGTGCTGGCAGTGTCAAGAATGAGGTGCAGCTGTAGTGTGTGCTCGCTAACCCTGTTATTGATGTTCATCAGGCCGGGAGAGTGACTGCCCAGATCTAGCTGAAAAACTTTGGGATGGGAAAGGGATGGTGAAGAAATGGCTCTGGTAAGCCCCTGGTTGAACTGAAGTCCCCTCTCCCACTCACACAGTGCAGGCCATAGCCTGAGTTCCCTACAAGTTGGGAGTTGAATGTGCCACCTGGCACTTTACTTTCCAACTGCATACATTGCAGAAGTGTGAGTATCCATGTGGACTGTCAGAAAACCCACCGAATGAATGTGGTTATAATAACAAATCATAACTGGGCTTCCCTATGGCAAAAAACAGTGTCCAGTTATTATATGATTAAAAATGGGTAAGGAATGTCCTGGGTAAGTATGGTTCAAAAGGGTCCTGAAGCCATGTGTTTATGTAGCAACAACCAATGGGTTTGGACTTCTTTCAGTAACCAGAATGCATCACATAGATATAGCAGTGCTGCCCAAAACAATTTCTTATTGCCATAAATACACATGGGGCTTAATTTGTAAATGCTAAGAATGCTGCAAGCCTCTGTTACCAATCATTTGGCCCATGGGGCTTACAGCATTCTCTTGGCCGGCAATCGGGATTTTCAATCCTGAGTTCCAAATGCCACAAGTTAGGCCAGCTTTTCCCCAGTCTACCTTATGCCATTTGGGGAACTCTTTTATGGGGCTTGTGCCAAGCTGCCATAAACTGAAGAAACTGTCACAACTGTTCCCGATGTGCTAAAATTGGCCGCAGCTGCATCAAAGGAGTTTGGCACAGCTGTGCCCCAAAAATGGGTGTGACAGAACTTGACACAAGCCCTGCATCACCCTTTGAAAATTGATGGCCACCACCTTTACTCACCAGAAAACATCAGCTAGCCCTAAAAATATAATATCCACTCAATAATAGAGAAAAATGAATAAATCTCCTTTCTCTTTGTAAATCCCTCCTTACATGCATACACAAGTACAAACAACATGGTACTACTCACAATTTTATTTTCTACTTCTCCTTTGCTGACCATGGAAAATTCCACTCTTATCCTTGCCAGATTAACTCATTGTCTCCTAGAACATGCCTGTAGGTGGCAGCAAATGTACTGCAGTTTGTCCTAGAATGACTACAGAAGTCATCTACAGACTTCCTGTGTGCCCTTGCAACATCTGGAGACATCACTCATATGTTTTAATATTATTTGCCAGCCAGAATTTATTAGAATTGACTGCATAGCACTGTTAGAAAGGCAATTTTGAGTTGAACAACTTTGCCACTGATACTTTGTGTGTATCACGTATACTGTAGGAGTTATTTGCACTTGTTTATGGCATGGTGTGCATGGTAGACATTTTGGCCATCAAGACTCACCTAAGCACCTTGAATAAAATGGGGGAAAATACATGTGTTATACTGGAAAAAAATAGATTTTTAGTACAAATGTACTATTGTAACTTCATCTATTGTATGGGTGTTTAATTTGGTGTTGATATGTTACACAGTTCCCAAACAAAATTGGCTTACATTGCCTTTTTTTTTTGTGCAAAAAAAATATTGTTATTTCGATTAGTATAGAAACAAATTGCTTATTATTAATTGCATAACACCATTGGAAAGGTAATTTTGTGCTGAACAACATTGCCACTCATACTTTTTGTGTAGCACTTATGGTTCATGAGGTATTTTCATTTGTTTGTGACATGCTGATTATGGATTGGTTTTGCTTAGAAAGGCCCAGGATGCAGTGTTAAGAGTATACAGCAAACAAGTGGTGGAACTCTCAAAGAGCTCCTGTGGAGTGAATGACTTAACTTGGAAATCACTAACCCTTACCCTGCCACACATTCAGTAAAATATGAGCCCCTGGCTCCATATGAACCCTTCTACTGTATGTGTGTGTTTGTTTGGAGGGATGAACATTTTGCGAGTGGAACCCTGCAGAATTTTGCATTCCTGTATTCCATGATAAACAAACATTCCATATATGATTGGCAGGTGGGAGGGGATTGAAACAGAAACACAGAAACATAGAAGTTGACAGCAGAAGGAGACCACCAGGTCCATCTAGTCTGCCCATTGTCTTTAAGCCTAGCCTTCTAACTGCTTGCTTTTAGTATACATTTAATAAAAGAAAATACCTGTTTTGATTAAAATAGTAGCATTTTTTAATTTTTTAAACTGTTTTTCAGTTTACCCTTTTGATAAACACAAGAAAATACTTCAGGGTGTGGGTTAGGATATAACCATACTTCCAGGTTCAGAAAGCAGTTGGTATAACGCACTGGGCTCAATTCTCAATCACAGCTAAGATCGGCACAAGCTGCAACAAACAGCAGCTTACGCTGAAGCCTGGTGTGACAGAGACCCTGCATCATATTCTGGTACAGGCGGTGTCCTGGCATCTAAGTCCCCACACTTACAGCAACCCCACCCATGCAAACACATATCGCATGGTAAGGGTCTGTTGCAGACTCCTTCTGGCAAAGGCATGTGGTCCCACCACCCCAATCCCTGATTGCACCAGATAATAGGAAATATATGTATAATCCCCCATCCCAAGTGATCTAGTGGCCCCCTTCACCAATCCCCGATGTCTGCCGGTATTAACATTACTATAACTAGCCCCTTTCCTTGTGGTCTAGTGCTTCCCCGATCCCTAATGTCTGCTGGTATTAACATTACTACAATTAGCCCCTTTCCTGGTGGTCTAATGGCCCCCCTCCCTGATCCCCAATGTCCACTGGTATTAACATAATTTTATTCACCCCCTTCTCTGGTGGTCTAGTGAACCCACACACCCTGCTCCAGCAGGTAGTGCCCACCCCCCACACTGAGACATATCCAGCGACCATCACAGCCCACCTCTCACCTCTGTGGCGGCAGCCAACTGAACTGTCATTGAGTGCCTGCTGAATATTGTACATGCTTCACGTACACTATACAATAGGTGCTCAGTGACAGTTCAGTCAGTGGCCTGCTGCATACGTGAGAAGTGGGCTGTGCCAGTCACTGGCTGTGTCTCCTTGTGAGGGAGGAGAACATTGCCGCAAGCAGATAAACTCTCCCAAAGGAGAATTTTCTATGTACCCTTAGACCAGTCCTGGCTTGTCTAAGGGTACTCAGAGTTTCTCCTCTGGGAGAGTTCTGAGAATCCCATTTATGGGAAGTGGCAGTTCGCGTCTGCCACATGCTCCCTAGCATGATGTCACAGCCCATTTTTGGGTGCATGGGTGGTGCAAGCCAGGTTTGGGGAAGGCCATCTGTGGTTGATGCAGGATGCCATTCAGAATAGCTACCAACACATTGTTTAGTGCAAGAGGCACATTGCACCATTCTTTGTGGCACAAGCCCCTTGTGCTGTGCTTTGAGAATCAAGCCCATTGGCTCTCACAATGTACCTGAGTGTACAACTATCACATAACAACCCGCACCCTGGAAAGTCATTTGCTTACATATTGAGTAGAAAAAGGAAACATTAACAAGGGAACCTGAATAAGGAGAAAGCAGGAATATTTCAAAATAAACAAATGAAACAATATACTGAAGGAATAAAAAGAGCTGCTGACACTTTGTTTGGGGCAGGCAACTCATGTCCAGTAGCTGCCTGCCCCAGGACCCAAACTAGCCATAACTTTATTTTTTGTGTGTGTGCAGGGAATATTTGGTATTTAGACTTACTAACAGTGCAATCCTACTTCAAAGGTGCAATATGCCAAAGCTGCCAAGTGTCTACCACAGCCCTGCCCAGAAAACTGTGTTTTGATGATGTGAAGTGGGGAAGGAGCTGAAGAGCTATGCATAGCATTATAATGCTGTTGGGGGCAGGTACAGCCTTTACATACTACTGCAACTTATAAAAGCGAATTGTACATGCTAAGGAGGGTTAGCACATGTAATACTACTACATAACATATACAAGTAAACATAAGGCTAGTTTAGCTGCTGGAGCAGGCAGCTACTGGGCATGATCTGCCTGTCTCAAATGTGTCAGCTGTTCTTTAAACTGACTTAACACTTTCCATATTTTCAGTTCTATCAGAAAAGTAAAAGCAAGATTTATGCTCCCCTTCATTAAACCAGTAATACTTATTGAAATGCTAATTTTCTACATGGCTTGATATATAAACTTCCTGAATACCATATCAAAATTATTTTCTGCATCCAGGTTCAAAAGCCCATCTTTGTTTCCTTGTTTCTCACTCTGTTGCATAAATGTATTTTGGGATATCATGGACCTATGACTCATTAATATCCTTAATCAAAGTTGCAGGATTTGAATGAATCAACAATGGGAAAGATGTTTCAAAAATAATAGCCAGTATCATCAGATCTACATTCTGAACTGAAATGGGTCTATAAGATTCACATTTGACTGGGACATTTTCAGCTATCTGTATGCCATATATACACTTGCATGAGTTCATTGCATTAGTAGCACCACTGAATTAATACATCACTATAGGTCACTTATATACAGTATTGCATATTGTGTATTATATTTAATGTCATAGTCTTATGCTAAATATGTGTGACATTGAAGAAAAAACCTTCATCTCAATGTACAGTACTTAAATTTTTCTTTCCATCTTCTCTCTTTCTTACTCTGAGCTACCCCTCCCCCGAGCTTTCCTCATCCTCCCTCAATCTCACTTCCTAACCTTTCTGTGCAAGTTTATTGGGTAGCCAGCAGAGAGCAATTTGTAAAGTGCTCTGGGATATAATGTGTTTGAAGGGTACTATATAAAACTTAGTTTCTTTCCTTCTATGTCTAATTACATATGAATTTTATATTATTTACACATGAGTTCATATGAACTATATACATTACTCATTTAAGTCCTTTGGCAGTTCTCATAAATCATACCATGGAACTTAAACAGGAATTATGTAGGAATTGTAAATGAGTTCATAATAAAAGAAGTAGTATTTTATGGAAACTGTTGAGCTTCACAAAGACTTAAAAAGCACTGTACAGTGTTTCACTGGCCTATGAAGCCAGTATAGTGTTACGCTTGTGCAACTGTGTTAGTTTGGTTTTGGCCATTCGCACTCTCTGTTCCAGAGGAATTACCACCCTGTAGGGGTACAAATGCAAGGAACACTCGGAGACGGTTCCACCCCTAGAGGTGCAACGGGACGGTTCCCATGGCTAAAGGTACCTAGGAATCCCCCTAAGGAGAGAGTGCTGCTGCTGCTGGAGGAGATGGGGAGGATGGTGGGACAAAGAAAAAATGCTTCACAGTGAGGCTTTAGAGGAACTGCTTATATAGCTCAGAAAATGGGAGTGACTGGCTGCTAGGCCACCAAACTATAGGCAAGCCTTTCATTTCACTGGCCTATGCAGCCAGTATAGTGTTATGCTTGTGCAACTGTGTTAGTTTGGTTTTGGCCATTCGCACTCTATTCCAGAGGAATTACCATCCTGTAGGGGTACGAATGCAAGGAACCCTCAGAGAGGGTTCCATCCCTAGAGGTGCAATGGGACAGTTCCTGTGGCTAAAGCTACCTTAGGAATCCCCTTAAGGAGAGAGTGCTGCGCTGGAGGAGGAAGGGAGGATGGTGGGATAAAGAAAAAATGCTTCACAGTGAGGCTTTAGAGGAACTGCTTATATAGCTCAGGAAGTAGGAGTGGCTGGCTGCTTGGCCACCAAACTATAGGCAAGCCTTTCATTTCACTGGCCAATGCAGTCAGTATAGTGTTATGCTTGTGCAACTGTGTTAGTTTGGTTTTGGCCATTCGCACTCCCTATTCCAGAGGAATTACCACCCTGTAGAGATACGAGTGCAAGGAACCCTTGGAGAGGGTTCCACCCCTAGAGGTGCAACGGGATGGTTCCCATGGCTAAAGATACCTTAGGAATCCCCCCCAAAAATGTAGTATCATCCCCAAAAGGAGGCAACATGAGCATGTGAGCAATCAGTAACTGTGATATAGGAGTAGTAGTAACTATAACGTAGTAGTAGAGAAGTATAGGCAGTTTGATAATGCAATGAGATGCTCAGTTATCATAATGACTGCCCAGGCTGCGTAGCAGAATACTGACGGTTTGCTTATAGAGTAGGGGATCCCCTAAGGAGAAAGGGAATGGCAGAACATCCTCCACCTCCATCCAACAACGGAACCTACTTAAATAAACTAAGGGAAACAACTAAGCTAACTAAGTGTTATGACCTGAGGCAACGGAGGAGAGAAAAAAACCCCTATGAGGAGGAAATCTCTGGGTATCCAAGGCCTAGGTCGCCTTCCCTCCAGGCTTGGGATAATTTATTTAGTGACGGCTCTGCAGCTGCAATTTGAAAAACCCAATTAAAGAGAGGTGGAAAATATTCAATTTGGAGGAAGGCTCTCACTCAAACCCTCTAGCAGGAAAACTGTGGAAGGTTGTGAGAAAACTCTGCAACAATACATGCATCCAAGGCACAGGAGGAGAGCAAAAACTGCTGAGGCACTCACCTGGCCTACCCGCCCTAAATCAAACCAGGTGAACCAGAGGCAGTCATAGGGGGGATACAGTGAAGGTGCCTCACTAGGGAAACACTATATAATGAGACACTAGAGCCAAAGGAGATCGTCGTAACCACCCTTCACTGCTAGTCTTAAATTCTACACCAGGAGCTACTGTCGCATAGCAGGCAGCTAAAGCCAAACCCAGGGCAAGGACATTCCCAGCTATAGGCCAGGTGAGAAGGATCCCACTCCAAGTTGGACACATTCGATGATGCAGACTTAAAGCAGAGTGAGACTGTCAGCTGCAGGAACCCTGCACCAAAATAGAATGGCTGGCATGCCCCAGATTGATTGAGAGCTGAAAGCAGGCGAGCTGAATGAGCACAGCATGCTGAGATCATAATGAGCACTGAGTGCTGAGACCTTGGAAGGTCAAATGCATATTGAGTGCAGTAGAATCCCAGGTCGAAGCCGAGGGGACGGCAGTAGGCATGAAGCAATGGTTTGCGTAAGCAAGGAGCAACAGTTGCATAAGCAAGTGTGGACTTGATAGGTCAGTAAGCAGCAGTAGTAGTAATAGGTGGACCTGCATAACAACTGTATAGCAAGTAAGCAGCACTGAATTAGGGGTAAGCCAGCCAGACATGAATAGCCAAATCAAAGTGACAAACTCTGAGGATTTTCAGCGGCGAAGACAGGGGGGTGGGATATTCAAACTGCTCCCGACTAGGGTGCATGCAAGGGCACAACGCAACTGGGCTGCGCCTGAGCGTGGACCAGGCGATATTCAATGGTGCTACACCATGGCGCAGCACTGTTGAATGTGGCACCATGGCCACCTAAATTGTGCATGGCACAGTGGCACTGCACCAGCGCAAGTGTCAGGTGAGGAGCAGGGGGATGCGCCAGCACAAGAGCAGTTGCACAAGATGCAGAAACCGCGATATTCAGCTGTGGATATGCAAATGGGGCCATCAGGTATGCATGATGCAAATGGGGCCATTTGCATACAGGTGCACCAATCCCCGGTGACTTGCACCTAGCGCTGTACCAGGCTGCAGCCATTGGGGACCAACGCCCCCTGCTCCTTGCGTGAGGTGCCCCACCTGATCGCGGGCTATATCAATAAATAAATATCCCTGGTAGTCCAGTGGACCTGTCCCCAGCCCAATCACGGGCATTATTAGGAATAAATATCCCTGGTGGTCCAGTGGACCCTATCCCCATGCCAGATCATGGGCATTAATAGAAATAAATATCCCTGGTGATCCAGTGGACCTGTCCCCAGCACGATCGCGTGCGTTATGAATGATGACCATCCCTGGTGGCCCGGTGGCCAATATAGCCTGATCTCAGACACTATGAGCGAACCCATACCCTGGTGGTCTGGCGGTACCCCTCCCCCACCCGCCCTCAGTCCCACCATCCCGATCCCCCCTCAGTCAGCGGTGGGCAGCATCTCCCCACCCTCAAGCCTCCCGGCTGCCTGCCAACTGACAATGTACCAATGGGCGTGCAGACCATACTGTACTGCACAGTCCGTTCATTCACAACTTGGGACTGTGTAGTACAGTATGGTCTGCATGCCCATTGGATCACACTGTGGACCAATGGGCATACAGCCATTCTGTGGCGCTGTCAGTCGGCTTGTGGGTGGTGATGCTGCCCGCCGCTGACTGGGGGAGAAGGGTGGTGGGGCTGAGTGGGCGGGTAGAGAGGGGGTACTGCTAGACCACCAGGGTACGGGTTTGTACACAGTGTCAGAGATCGGGCTGGATGGGCCACTGGGCCACCAGGTATGGCCATCATTCATAACGCCCACGATTGGGCTGGGGACAGGTCCACTGGACCACCAGGGATATTTATTCCTATTAATGCCCATGATCAGGACATGGGGATAGGGTCCACTGGACCACTAGGGATATTGGACGTTTCTATTATATTACTTATGCCTGCGATCAGTCATGGGGGGTGCTACTGCAACAGACGGTGCTGCCGGAGCTCGGGTGGCCACCCACAGCTGGCAGCTGCTGTGTTGCGCCCTGCAATATGGCAGCTCACCTGTGGGTGGCCAGCTGTTGTTCCATTTTATTTGGCTCAACTGTGTGCAGCGCGAAGTAGGGTTGTGCCTGCATGGGCTCAGCACATCCCGGCTGAATATGGGGATGTGCAGAGTATGCATGGGCACACCCCCACTTGCGCTGCATTACATCACTGATGTGCCCGCACATCGTGGGATTTAGCTGCAGCACTTTCCCTTTTGAATATAGTGCCTGGTAACAGTGGTTGTGCTATGCACAACCCTTTTGAATATCCCTACCAGGATTTAGAACAGAATTAACCACATAGGCCACGACCCTCAACACCTCCCAGTCCCCGCCGTAGGACAAACAAGGAAGCGATGAAAGGCCGAGAACCACATGCAGATATAAAAGCTAGTTTAATAGCCTCAGTAGGAGCTTCAGCTAACCTCAGAGTAAACAAGGTACAGTAGGAATGAGGGTAAACAATGCAGCAGCAGGAAGCAAGTAGGCCTGTACAGCAGTAGTAAACAAATGAGTACACTGAGTTGTAACTGCAAATAAAGGTGGCATAATGCTCTTAAGTATTGTCAACAGGCAGTGCAATGAGACTGCAGCAATGAGGTAAGTAGAACAAGCATGAGTAAGCTGTATAGCTAGGTTCAAGTAAATCTGAGTCAGGTGAAAGTAATAAAATATGCCGCATGGACCAGCTATATTTAAGCTGAAACACACAGGTCAGGTTTGCAGTTGCAATGCAAGTAATTTGAGAGTTATGAGTAGCTGAAAGCTAGCAGTAAGAGCTCTGAATGGCAGTATGTTAGGAGCCTAGAAAAGCCCCCCCCACCAAAAAAAAAGGAAGGAAGCATACATAGCCGAAGGCAAAATACAAACCAAAGCAGGAAAACAAACACAGAAGCCCTGTAGAGACAAGCGGGGGCAACCAGCTCAGGAATAAACCGTCAGAGCCTTAGGCTGCAAAGAAAAAATGCTTCACAGTGAGGCTTTAGAGGAACTGCTTATATAGCTCAGGAAGTGGGAGTTGCTGGCTGCTTGGCCACCGAACTATAGGCAAGCCTTTCATTTGTATTCTAGTCAGTCTACAGGCACTATTTTAGTAAAAAGTGCATATGTGGTGTTATACTGTAGCAAATCTACTATGGAGGTAAATGCCCCATTTACTCAAGTATAACAGCGCATAGATAGTCTAGAAATAGTGTCACATATTTGTTATATACAATGCATGCAGCACATAATTCATAATGTATTCTGAAAGACTGTGCAGTTCAGCTGAAGTGTAATTCATATGTAATGCTTCCACTTAATCCACTATATTTTATCTCTTGTGGTACTAACATTTTCACTGTAATTTAATGTCATGGCAAGAATGATAGGACTTAAAAAACATTTTTGATGAAAAACAATTTTTATCATTTTTTATTTCAAAATAAAATAAAGTTTATAAGCCACATGATTAAATGCAATTGTAGCAACTTTGACAAAATATGCAGTAATATTTAAATACAATTCACCTTGTTTCATGATTTGCTTCTGTAATTCTCATTCTTGTTTCTTTATTACTAAGGAAATTTACATGGCAACATGATCTCTTCCTTATCCACTTTGGTTGTTTGTCCGCACCTGACATCACAATTATGTTCATGACATCACAATCTCTTTATGGGGAGGTAATTACAATTAAAGATGAGTGAAGTCAGAAGCCTTTGCTTTGTGAAATTCCTCTCGGAGTTATGCAACTTTGTGTAGCACAAAGTGACACTTCGTGTAGTTCTTTACCTATCAAAGTGCCTACTTTTCCAGGCAAAGACTAGGCATTGTGGCACTCTGCTGGTGAAATACTAGTAATCCCATCACCCTCTTACGCCCCTCATAGCACCCATACCTAGGTGCATGCAAAGTTTTAAAACTTCACTACATGTAGTACTATGCAGAGTGGTTCAACTATGCAAAGCATGAAATATCACTTTGCATGGTTCTTCACCTAGTGAAGTGCCTACTTTGCTGGGTAAAGGCTACACAGATTGGCACTTCGCTAGTGAATGTATTACTTTGCGTAGTGCCTGCCAATTTAAAATACACACAGTGGCATCTTTACCAGTTAAATGCCACAACACGTACTGTAGTTCTTTTTGTCATTTAAGCATGACATCCTGTTGAAAAAAACACCCCCCTGCATAGGATCCAATGCATAGTTTATGTCATGGGACTGTGACAGATTTGCAGGTTTTGGGAATTTAATTAAGAACTTTCTTGTTCCAGTTGACATCAATTTAAGATTTGCTAGATAAGAGAACATGCATTTCTGGTGATTTCTTGCTTATGGGTTTGCATATGGGATTAAGATAATTTAGCACTAATTTCTCTGCTGGCAAAAAATTGTATACTTAATGTATGGGTAGATGAAGGGGTACCTTGTCTTGCCAGTTGAGGAAAGGGTCCCTTCTCTTGCTGAATGGAAAATCAGATTGAATCTCTGAAGGTTAAGAAGTTAGCACATAGACTAAAGAAGCCATTACTGGTTTCAAGCACAGTTGGGACAGAATGAAGGGTATGGTGGTTCTCAGGGTGACAGAAACGGGAAGGAGAATGGGGGGAAGGGGACTAGGACACTAGGACACTGGAGGGACAGTCTGTTTCAGGGTTATTTAGGGAACTCAGGCAGATGGGATGGACCATTGCCCTTTGTCTAATGTCATTGTTTATATATTTATTTTTTATATTATCTATTTAGGCCCACTCCTGCTAGGGCTCAGTGGTGCCATTCAACCATCCGGGGCTCCTTCTCCCCAATCAGGGATCACTGTGCACGGCATTGGGGTAGGATTGTTTTTTTTCAGTTAAGTAGCTAGTTTGTCCTGTTCCCACCCCCGAAGGTGCCAGTGAACAGGACCAATGTCCAAGCGGTAAGCCATGGTGAGACACGGCTTCCACCACTCACCTAACGACACCCTCCCCTCCCAACACAGCCCAATAGTTGGCACAGTGCCTACCCCACCTAGAAAAGGAGAACTGCCAATTGGTGACTCAATCCACCTCCTCCCTCCACCCTCTAGCCGACCCCCATGTTCTGGGCTTGCTCCGGAACCCGGGTCACCAGTGTAGCATGAGGTATGGCAACCAGCGCCTCAACCCTCAGCGCCACCAGGCCAGCAACATCATTGTTTATGTTTCTATGTTCCTATAATGTGGAACTGTATAAGATGGAGTGGGTTGACTTGTATTGATTTCAGATGAGGGAGCAAGATGAGACTCAATAGTCTTTTATCTGAATAACTGATATAATCAGTTCTCTTTTCTTTATTCTGCTTTTTTCTGCAGCTTTTTTTTTCTTTATCTTTGACAACATATATACTCACTGCTTCCAATGGATTTAGAGGAAAGACTGATATGAAAGAATGGGATATTAAATAGAAGATAGAGGCCTGGATATTCAAAGGGGTTGTGCCTGGTGCAACAGAGTTGCACCAGCTCAACCCTGCATTGAGCCCCAGCAGGATATTGAGAAGGCTGTCTGGTGCAGTGCAAATCCTGATGCACCAGGGTGCAATGTAATAGTATGCGGCGCAGATGCCGGGGGCGTGCCCATGCATATGCGGCACATCCCGATATTTAGCCTGGGGCGTGCGGGCGCATGTGCTGGCACAACCCTGCAGTGCGCCGCGCCAAGAGGGCAAAGTTGAGCCTTGAGGAGTGGAATAAATCCTGCCACCCACAGGTGGGCAGCTGTACTGGTAGGCGCAACACAGCAGCTGCCAGCCGTGGGTGGCCACCCGCCGACCCTGAACACCATACTCAAGCACACACATCACCCTGGTAGTCTAGTGGTACCTCCCTCCCTCCTGAATCCCCAATCACTGGTAACGGTAAGGTAATACATGCCCTGGTAGTCTAGTTGTACCCCCCTCCCTCCTGAATCCCCAATTACTGGTAAAGGTATGGTAATCCATGCCCTGGTAGTCTAGTGGTACCCCCTTCCCTCCCGAGTCCTCAATACCCCAAGTAATGTAACAGACATCCATCCCTGGTGGTCAAGTGGTCCCCCTTCCTCCCAACTCTCCAATTCCCAATATATGTATCAGAAGACCATCCCCGGTGGTCTAGTGTGTCGATACCCCCACCCGTCTCTGTGATCATGGTACATCGCCATAAGAAATATCCCTGGTGATCCAGTGGCACCCTCACCCCTCCACCCACACAGAACCCTTGCCCACCCCACATCAGCGGCGGGTGGCAGCAACCTGCCTGCATACGCTCGGCTGTCCCCGACTGACAGGTACAGTATGGGCTGTAAGCCCATTGGTCCCCAGTGTGGACCAATGGGCTTGCGGAGCATACTGTACTAATCAATCCCAAATATGTGAATGACTTCATTCACATATTTGAGACTATCTAGTACAGTATGCCGTACAAGTCCATTGGTCCACACTGGGGACCAATGGGCTTACAGCCCATACTGTACCTGTCAGTCGGCAGGCAGCCGGGCAGTATGCATGTGGGTTGCTGCCTCCCCCGCCGCTGATGGGAGGGGTGGCAAGGGGTTATGTGTGGGTGGGAGGGGTGGGGTGCCACTAAATCACCAGGGATATTTCTTACAGCGATGTACCATGATCGCAGTGACTGGCAGGGTGAGACCACTAGACCACCAGGGATGGTCTTCTTATACATAGTTTGGGGAATCGGGCAGTTGGGGGGGGATGACTGGACTACCGGGGATATTCTGTTCTACATATACCGTGATCACAGTGATGGGCAGGGGGCCCCCACTAGACCACCAGGGCCAGTCAGTATTACACATCTCGGGACATCGGGTGGGAAGGGGGACCACTAGACGACCAGGGATGGTCTGTTATTACATTCCTTGGGACTGGGGAGGGGGGTAAACTAGACTGCCTGGGATTGTTGGTCCTACATTTACCTGATCGCAGCTACAGGTGGGAGATGCCCCGGGATCCCCACTATACACATCATGCTGTTCAGGGCACCAGCACAAGTTGCCAGGCTGCCCTGCACAAGGCATGCAAATGGGGCCATAATGACATGCAAATGGCCCCATTTGAGCCTTGCATATATTATGGCCTCATTTGCATGCCCCCCTGCTGAATATCGCAGGTTATGCGCCTAGCGCAACTGCACTTTCACTGGTGCATCCCAGTGTTCCCTATTAGTGGTTTGTGCAGGTGAAGTTCCACTGTGCCATGCGCAGTATGTGCACTGCCTGTGCCATATTCAATGGTGCTGCACCATGGTGCATCTCCGTTGAATATCGCCTGTTCCTGGCCCCGGCGCATCACAGTTGCGCTGCGCCAAGGCTTGCACCACTGCCTGGTGCAGTCTGAATATCCCGGCCAGAATGTATAAGGTAAACACTTTAATTTTCTTTGTAAGGATCTTACTGTTAGTGAGATTTATTAGTTTATATTAAAGAAATATGAAGTCTTTTAGTTTAATTTTAGATTTGCTTGGTGTGAAACCAGTATAATTGAATACTTTTCTAAATATGGTAAGCGTAAAATGTTTTCTTATTGGCATATGTTTCTGTATTTGTTTATAAATTAATAAAAATGATTTTGACAAAAAAAAAACATCCTACCCATGTGTGTCATACTATGAACCCCTCCCACACCACCAGCTCAGATAATATGATGATACTCCACCCACCCACCCACCTCCTTCCTCACAATTTGTCCCAGTGAAGTTTATCAATAGTAGTAGTAGTAGTCAAATGGAGGTTATAAATTAAAATAAAACAGTTCCTCCACTCCAGTCAGTTGTGACTCTGAATACAACCCATGTCAGTCCCATTCAAATGCTTCACTTCCTACACACACCAACAGGAACTCAGCACCTTTCTAACCCCATCACTCAAAGGATGCATTCACATTTGTCATACTGCTTGTCCAGTGAGAAAGCATCAATACCTGTGTACAAAAGACAACCATCCCTCACACTGATGACCAGCCTCTCTACTAATTTATTCATACACACTGAAGTCATTAGTAATGATGTACATTAGTTGTAAAAACTGACTGATCAGTGTGGTCTCATACTATGGGAATATGCAACAATGTAGAATCAAGGGTGTTTTATCATAAACTTCACAAGGAGTTGGGGGAGGGAGGTGTGTATGCTATAAAGATGCTGGTGATAGGGTTACTAATAATTTTCTTGTCTGATGGGAGGGAAGCGTAACAACTGTGCTGCATGGGTGAGGTGAGTTTTTTTTATTTATTTTTTTTATTTTGCTGTGCAAAGTTGGAACAAAGTTAGGACATTTCTTCCCAATGCATATAGTGCAAAATTCCAGACTTCACACCAGTTTCACTGGCAATTCAGCAAAGTTTTAATTCACTGTATTTCTAACTATGACATCATAAATCTCCAGCCTAGATCTGTCAGGCTCAACTGGTTCGCTGAGTAGTATTAACATACTGTTTAAGAGCTGTGCTTATTATTCCTAGTATCAAACTGTTAGCCTTCTCCCAGCTCTATGTTTATTGCTTACTTTGTACCCTGGTAAAGATGAATTGCCAAGTAATGTCTGTTTTGCATCTGATTTCTGTGACGTGGAACCTTTGTAAAGGAGTCTCTGACTCAAAGGTACTTTTCCGAAACCTCAAATAAATAAATAGAATAAATAAATACAGGATTATGACATCAGGTGTATATAGACCACCAGAGCAGATAAAGTCAAGGGGCAGTCATCTTGTGTTCATACAACTTTTCTAAGTAATAAAGAAAAAATACAAAATTACATAAAATACAGGAAATACAAACAAGATAGTATATAAATCTTACATTTTTCATAATATTCTTATTAGAAATGGGGGCTCTTTAAAGGCATCTTTGGGAACCCTTGATGCACACAATGGGCTCTAGCCACTATAAACAGTTGGCCCTATGCACCACAATACAAAGGGCTGAGCTACACACATCCTAGGTGTCCTTTGGATACCACCAAATGCACTTGCACCCTTCCATTGTCATTTGCACCTCTCAGGCCCCAGCCATGCTTACACTAGTGCATCTGTGTGTCCATTTGGGATTACCTTCTTAAATATCTTATTATGTCACATATGCCAAAGTAGCCACTTGAGTTAATATCCCAATACTGACACTGCATTGCAGCATGTGGGGGGTGCTGCACTCCTGAGGGGCTGTCTTTCGGATGAGATGTTAAACCGAGGTCCCATCTGCCTGTTCTGGTGGTAGTTCAGGTGGATGTTAAAGATCTCATGGCACTTCTCGAAAAGAGCAGGGGAATTTCCCCGGTGTCCTGGCCAAATTTCCCCCCATTCACTAAAAATACTACCAACAGCTTAATCTGGTTCAAAAGTCAGTTGGCATTCATCTGTATCCCCCTCCCCCGGGTCGTGCCTGAAAATAGGCAGAATTTGTCTAGTGCACTTACCCAGTCAACAAAAGCTAAATAAATAAAATAAATATCATCTCCTATACAGTATAATATGTTATTTCAGATTATATCAGTTTATATTAGATTATATTATCTTCTCATGTATCATAACTATTTATTTCAGATATCAGATCAGAATATCTTCTCATATATCATAATACAGTATATCATGTATAATCTTCTCATATATCATATCCACTGTCCTGCCTGCTCTACCCAATGCTATCTGAATGCATGCCATTCCACAGTCATAGAAAAATAAGAAATCATCTTGATATCTCTGTCCAATTCCTCCAGAAGTTTCCCAAGCCTTTACCACCAATACCAGTTCACTATGCCTAAAAAAAACAAGTCTTGTGCAGTGTGGGAGTATTTTACAGATGACATCATGAATCCGCTAAAAGCATGTTGCAATCTGTGTAGTAAAAAAATTGTTTAGGGTCAATGAAGTTTACTCAGACTTTGGGAATTAGTGTTCTGGCCAGTGATTTAAAATGTACAGTAAACATGGTATCCTTCTAACAGTCATGTCCACTCCCAATATCCACTAGGGTCAGATAGACAAGCAGCAGATGGGACAGACGGGTTGGGATAGGTATGGGAAGTGGTGGGATAAGACAGTTCATTCAAGTAATCCAGCCACCATGGGTGGAAGCAGACTGAGCTAATTGATGCACCCCTTGGTTCTGGGCTGGCACTATGTTATACAGTTTCTGACAACCAAAAGCCAAAGTCAGGCACAGTGTTTTCACCCCAGCCAGTGCTGAATTAGTTGTAAAAGTGAGTTATTACATAAATGCAGTAAACAGCCAAGTTTTTCTCCTTCTTCTTCAAGTGTTAACAGTTCCAAAGACATCTTATCTTGAGTCTTGCTTGCAAAAATAACACATCCTCTTATCACTCTCCTCCCTCCACCAAGAACTATGTTTTCTTGGCATATAGATAAAGCCAAATTCATGAATAGTAATAATTAAGATTAATAATTGCATCATTAACACTATCCCCTATGGCAGGGGGCATGGTTGTTACCAGTGTGCCCAGCAGAGGAATCGGGTGCCTTGGAATTGACCTTTCTGATGTCAGTGGTTGTTAAATGAGATTAGGTAGAGTAATATATTGGAGAAGGTAGGAGAGAAAGTTGTTGTCCATGGGTGTACAGATCAGGGTCTGATGGGGTGTGGTTGCTATCCCATTTTGAGGATGGGGATCCACATCCTTGGTGCCCTCATGCTGTGTGACATTGCAGTTAGGTGATGGGCCAGTTCAGTGTCTATGCTATGGTGATGACTGGGGCTGTTGTGCAGACATCACCAGCTTAGGTGCTGGGGCATCCATAGGCACTGAGGGTAAACACATGCAGATGTTTGCCATGTGGCTGACTCAGAACATGAGCCAGGGCATTCTGCTTCTCTGTGCAGACTCCCACCTGGGGACACAAGTGCCTTACCACCACAGATCCTGAGGGTGGTCTGGGGTCTTGACACCTTGTTTGTAAGGGAATCTCTGTTTCCACTACATGGAACTCTGCGCTTGAGACACGCCTGACCCAGGAGGTGGGAGGAGTCAAACCTGTGGGATGCAAATCATCAAGGCAGTTTAGTGAATACTTTTGTGGGTGATGGAATCCCAAGGGGTACCTCCTCAAGGACTGCCACTTGATGGTCTTTAGGCCTGATGTGGATTCTCCAGAAGAGGTGATGGGGCCTGTAGAGAAAGGGGGCAAGGTCAGTAAGCCCACCATTTTATCATTGGTGAGAGAAAGTATAAAAGAAGGAAGACAGAACAGCAGCTGGAAGCTGGTAAAGGTAGGACAGGTCTTCATGAAAGTAGGAATTTATTTATTTATTTATATATTGATTGATGTATTTGAATTTTGATAACCTGGCCATCCCACTGAGTCAGCATGTCCCTTTTACAGGGGCGACCCCAAATTAGTTACCCTCAAAATTGCAAAACGTAGACAATATTTGAATGTAGTTTTCCTTAATGTATTTGGACACTTGTGGTCATTCCAGCTGGTTAGTTCCCGGGGCATGTGTCACAGGGTACCATAATGTGCTGAGCTCCAGCTGATGCTTGCACAGTCTTGTGAGCCAGAACATCTGTTCTGGCAGAGGTAAGGATTAGGAAGCACAAAGCACCCCCAAACACATGGAAATGTGGGTCCTGATTTAGGCAGAGGGATGCATTAAACACTGTAGGAGTTCTTGACCCATCTGATTATTTTGGGGGCCAATGGACCACCAAGAACAAATGTTGTGGGATATGAGAATTCTTATCACAAATATCCCCAAACAGGAACTAAGGTATGAGGTGAGGGAGTAGGGGTGGGACCTTAGCAGTTGAACCAAGTGCTCAGGGCATGGTCAGTGGCATGGCACCATGCAACTGTTGCCATGCCATGTCCAAGCTTTACATCCATTGCAATCCACACATCTAGATTAGCATTTTGCATACTGAGGGTGCGTGGCGCTGTCTCTGCATTGGCCCTTTGTGTATTGCAGTTTTGGTGAATGGTGTACAGGAGTCTTTATTCAGCCCAAAATTATGCCACCCACCGCCCCTACTGTACTGGACCAGTTCTCTTTACATAGTTCTACTGATGTATGAAAATGGTAAAATAATTACTTAGTGAGCATGGACCACAACTCTTGTCCATACACAACAATAACAGCTGTGAAGAGAATGGAAAGCTTTGCTTTTATAAAACGAGATGCAGTGTTGTATACATTATGAGAAAAGTCCACCTTTGTAAAGCTAAACCATCTACAAGTAAAATCTGTGAATGACAGTCAAAAGCAATGCAAAGTAACTGTAAACGCAGCAGTAGATACCTGTGGTCAATGCCATAGCAATTATGAGAGTTAACAGTGCACTCTAACCTCCCAGTTAGGGAGAATTTCCCTTTAGCTGAATGGTTAGAGCTCCTGCTTTTGTGGCTCAGTTTCCTAGATCTGATTCCCAGTAAGGGATGATGGTCTATCTGTCAAGATAGAGAGGGGATAGGAATAACACACATGGGCCTATGGAGACAGCTAGGGATAATGAATCTTACAGTACATAGCATGCCTCATCAGCACCACTTGTGTGTTGATGTGTGAACCTTTAGGACCTACATTTGAGACTCATTTATGTACATTTGTCTTCCGAGGCAGAAAAGGAAATGTCCTATTATTATTCTTACTTATCCAGTTGTTCCCAGTTGGTTACAGAGGGAGGAAGCAATTCAAATTTAGTTCCAGTGACCCAAGGAGTTCCACAGGGGCCAATTTTAGCCCCCTTATTTGTTCCTCATTTATCTAAATGAGCTATTTTACTATATAAATCAATCAAGTATAAGATTATACGCAGATGACAAAGTGTTGTTGTCACGAGGGGATGACATTAGGGAAGTTGAATATAGACTCCAAAGTGATTTCAACATTTTGCAAAAGTGGTTCACTTCTTCCAGATTAATTCTTAATGCTATACAAGCATTTGTCAATGCTGAATGTTGTCGCGCTGGCATTGGCAGTGGGAGTGGCGTAGCTAGAGACGCATAGTGCTGTGATTTTGTGAATATGTGTCAAAAGGTGGTTTTGCACAGCGAGCACGCCAGTGTGCGCTACAGCTGCGGAAACATGTTTTGGGCAGGCTGTGAAAAATGGCAGCTGGACTGTTGATAAGGAGATGTGCACAAATGCCAGTGGTGAAAATATGGCATGAAAATATTGCAGATTGACAAAGTTACAAGGGTGCGTGGAAACTGCGCAATGCACGCTTGCAACACAGTCATTGTATGGAGTTTCGGGCACCAAATTTTCAACATAGGCATTTTAGGACCTCTGCTCATGAGTAGTGTCACCGTCATTTCCTCAAACTGTCCCAAAAACTGATTTCGCACAGCGGCCATGCAATTATGTGCCGGACGTGCGAAAACACATTTCAGACAGCTGCAGTGTTCATAAGGAGGTATGGAAAAATGCCAATGATGAACAGCTGGAGTGAAAGTATTACAAATTCACAAAGTCATGAGCATGCGTGCAAACTGTGCAACGCACACTCATAAAACATTCATTTTATTGACTTTCGTTCCCAAATTTTCAACATAAGCATTTTAGGGCATCTGCTAATGAACAGTGTCACTGTCATTTTCATCATGTCTCTCGAACACGGACTTTCCACAGTGACCATGCTATTCTGCGCCGGAACTGCGAAAAACGGATTTTGGTCAGGATGTGAAAAATGACAGCTGTACTATTCATTATGAGGTGCAGAACAATGGCACTGTAGAAAATCTGGAGTGAGAATGTTAGAAGTTTGCGAATGCATGAGCGTGCATACAAACTGCGTAACACACGCTCATAACACAGTCATTTTATGAAGTATTGTCACCAAATTTTCAACACAGACAATTTAGGACCTCTGCTCATGAACAGTGTCACTGTCATTTTCGTAATGTGTCCCAAACACTGATTTCACACAGCAAACGCCCTATTCTGTGCCGGAAGTGCAAAAACACATTTCAGCAAGGATGTGAAAATGACAGCTATACAGTTCACAAGAAGAAGTGTAGTAAAATGCGCATTTGAGAATCTGGCATGAAAATATGTGAATGCGCTTACGTTATGATAGCGTGGCGCTATGAAAGGCAGCACCTCAGAAATGTCATTTTATGGAGTATTGTCACCAAATTTTCAATGAAGGCATTTTAGGACCTCTGCTCATGAACAGTATCACTGTCATTTTTGTAATGTGTCCTGAACACTGATTTCACACAGCAACCACGCTATTCTGCCCCAGAAGTGTGAAAACACATTTCGGCAAGGATGTGAAAAATGACAGCTGTATGGTTCACAAGAAGGTGTGATAAAATGCCAATGTTGACAATATGGCTTGAACATATTGTGAGTGTGCTAACTTACGAGCGTGCATTGCGCAGTTGCTACGCACACTCGTAAAACAATCATTTTATGGAGTATTGTCACCAAATTTTCAACACAGGCATTTTAGGACCTCTGCTCATGAACAGTTCACTGTCATTTTTGTAATGTGTCCCGAACACTGATTTCGCACAGCCACCACGCTATTCTGCGCCGTAAGTGCGAAAACATATTTCGGGCAGGATGTGAAAAATGACGGCTGTACAGTTCACAAGAAGGTGTGGTAAAATGCCAATGTTGAGAATCTGGTGTGAAAATAGTGCAAATGAGCTAACTTATGAGCGTGCGTTGCGCAGCTGCGCAGTTGCTACACACGCTAGTAAAACAGTCATTTTGGATTTTTCTCATCAAATTTGCAACATAGGCTTTTTGAGAGCCCCTCTCATGAATAGTGGCACTGTCATTTTGTTACTCGGTCCCTAAAGGTGATTCCACTTAGTGATCAGAAATCACCTTTCGGACCGAATAACGCCATGACAGTGCAAGAACCTGCGAGAAGGGGTTCCAAAACCCCATGTTGAAAATTTGAGCAAAATTTGCAAAATGCCTGAGATATGCAATAAAGTTGAAAAACCCCTATTCATTCCATTATATAGCTTACCGGCATTTCTTCAGTTTGCGTTCAGCTTTGAAGAGTGCAGACGTGTTCCCGGTCCACAGAAGATCATCGCACCAGACTCCGCAGTTAAGTATGGGGTGAGGGGAGGCAGGTGTGCAGTGGGTGGGTGCGGGTGAGGGGAGGGGGCATCGAGACTGTGAGGGACCGTTTTCGTTTTACAGGTTATAAAAAAAAAGGAAAAACATTGTGGGACAGTTTTTGTTTTGCTGGGCATTTGGCACGCTGGGGTGGGCTCCCAGCATGCCACCTAACTGTTTGGGGGGGTGTCTGTGTAGCCGATGGGGGATTGGGCACCCTCGTCAGAAAACAACATGGGGGGAATTATGCCGATGGGGATTGGGCACTCCGTCGGCACACAAAGAAGGGCGCAGAGCCGGGGGATTGGGCAGCCTCCAGCATTAAACAATTTGAGGTTATTTCTGCCGACAGGAAGTGGGCTCCCCGTCGGCACATTCACAGGGGCAGGGCAGCCGACAGGATTAGGCACCAAGTCTGACAGTTCCCTGCCGTGAGCTTACCATGCATAATAGCGTATGCACGGCATGAAAAGGACCACTGCATCTGACAAGCTTTGCTCGGATTGCAGTAGACATTTTCTTAGATGTGCTCACCCCATTATGTATGCATGGTGTGGCGCTGGCATGCAGGCTGATTGGGTAATGCGGGACGCACCTACTGGTGCATGCCCTGCATTCACCCAACAGCGACTGAGCCTCTAAAGCTGCACTGTCCCATTATGTTGGCTGTGCAAGCGGGCCAACACAAAAAACACAATCAATGTTTTTTAGTCCACCTGAGCCAATAAAACTGAAGAAATAAATAAATTAGAAATAAAAACAGTGAACGGATTGGTCTTTACATGAGTTCCCCTTATAAATACTTGAGAATCCAAATAGATCAACATCTTTCCTTTGAACAACAAGTTAATCAATTAACAAAGAAAATAAATTCATGGCTAGACATGTGTATAATTGCCTGACTAAGAAAGATTGCCTAACAGTGGCAGATCAACTAATCCTTCCAGTTATGGGCTGCAGGTGTCACATACTTAGTTGTGCAAATAAAAAAGCATTATAGAAATTAGATACTACCTACCACAGACTGGCTAGATTTGTGTTAAAAAGTAAAAATAATACTCATCATAGTCAGTTATATAATAGGTTAGGAGTGGAGCTCATTAGAGCAAAAAAGGAAAAGATTATGGGCAACCTTATTATTTAGAATCTTTAAAAATGGAAAACCTATAGGACTTCTGGACAAACTAGATTGACCAAATTATCATTTTCAATTAAGAACTAATAAATCAAGGGAATTAGTGGTGCCAAAAATAAAAAAAACAGTTTTGGAAAATTGACATTTAAATATAAAACAGCAAATACATGGAATGAATTGCCACCCCCAATGTGAACGCTTCATATGTCTGTGACATCATTTAAGTCTGCAATGGAACAAGAACAGAGATATACTGTAGATGTACTTGCAGTGGTTGATCCCTTCTTGCATTGTATGCTAATTCATAAATCTGCCTATGTCTAGTTTATACCCCGTGTCTTTTTTATTAAGTATTGTGAGATGTATTTTTCTATATGCGTAACTTGTAAAAAATGTTTGTTTTAAACATCTACAGGAACACCTTGCAAATAGGGTGTTTACAGCCCTAATGGTAGAATGTGTTGCTTAACTAAGCCTGTATAAAAAAAACATTTTACTATTACTACTATTATGCTACTGTAGGTCTTAGTAAACAGGACAGTTAACTTCATGCTAAGTATACATCTTTCTAAGCACTGATTCTCCAATCATATGGTGAGATGGATACTCCCATAGACTGGTTTATCCCTATTTGCTGGGATCCATGTAAGCCAAAGTCTGTTTGGCATGGTGGCTTGGGATAAAAATGAGCTATACTGCTACTGGTACAGTATTCTGTGCAGGTCTGGCCCTTTAAAATTAGCAAGCATAGTATATTTTTATTTATCTATTTAAAAGTTTCACCAGGAAAGGTACATTGAGCTGCTATTACTTGATTCCAGGTATGTCCTGGGAGAAAGGGGAAACTGAAGCAACAGGATGATCAGCCAGATTAAGCCAACAGCCACTTTTACATGTAGCAGAATCGGAAGAGCATACAGTTCATAAGTGCTTAACCCATTTTACAGTTATACACAAAAGTAACATATTGCAACAAGGGAAAGCAAAAATATGGTAGTATGTCCGAAAACAGAGCTGTAACAATCACAATTTTCTACCCAACTTCAATGGAGAAAGAGAAGTTAATAACACAGTCAGGATATCAACTAGCAACAGGAAGAGAATTACAGTAGTACACCCAATACACATTTGAGCATATTGCAGTTCTGCATTCAATAGTGATGAGTGCAAACTGATCAGTAGTTACAGTCCTATTAGTGCACTGGCATAGGGACTAGTGTGTGAACCACCCTACTAGTGCAGAAAGTGGGCTCGGTGCACCATGACTGTGTATGACAGCACCACAGTCAACAGCATTATCATGGATGGGTCTTGAGTGGAAGGTTGAGGGGGCGCACAGCAGGGGAGAGTTAAAATGGAGAGAGAATAAGGGAAGGGGTGGATAATTAAGAGCAATTGCAAGTAGGGGAAAAGAGGTTGTATAGAAGGGAACGGATGGCAAAAGGGGAAGAGGCATGGTGGATGGGAGGAGGAAGTAGGTTCCACAGTTTGAGAAATGGTGAGAGAAAGCAGTCTGGCTGACAGAGGAGGATCTGGGGGGGACAACCAGAGTCTGAGTGTCATGGGATCTAAGGGAGTGGAAGGGGGAGGGAGGGAGAGAGAGATAGGGATGAGGAGAGGTAGGAAGGAAGAGAGCCAAATCAGATTCTGTACAGAAATTTAGCACAGTGGGAATGGTGCCTGTCATCAAGAGAGGGGAATGAGAGAGGGACTGGTAGAGAGCAAAGTGGTGAGTGCAGGAGGGGGGCAGTCAAGGGCAAAGTGGCAGATGCAGTGGAAAAGGGAGTCCAATATGGTTAAGGAAGTCTTGGGAGTGGCACTGTACTCTACATCACCATAATCAAAAACTGGGAGGATCATTTTCTGAACTAATGCTCACTTGGCAGCTAGAGGAATGTAACCCCGGTCCCTGTACCAGCCAGGGGGACCAAGTCCACAGGGTCCTGGAAGCACCAAAAGGGGGGGTGTTATCAGGTGGTAGGGAACATGGGTAGGCAGAGATGAAGCAGGAAAGAGGTTCAGGGTAAGCAGAAGCAGGAAGAAATTTTAGGGGAGGGCAGGGGCAGGGGGTTGGAGACAACAAACAGGTACGTAGTACTGGTTGATGAAACAGAGCAGGAGGTTGGAGAAGCCACCATAGAATAAGAGTCAGGTGACCGGGAGGGAAGGGGGGAATATAGGGTACAAAGAGAGAGGGAAGATGATGGGGTAAAAGCAGGGAGGGGCAGGAAATAGGTAAAGTTGGCACAATCGCACTAAACAAAGGAAGAGAAAGGCCAAAACATGCTGGGAGGGGGAGTGAGTGCAGGGGGCAGTGGAAGAATGTAAAAGTAGTGGAGGGGGAGTGGTTGTGGAAGGGAGCAAGCACAGAAAGGGCAGAGGAGGAGGAGAGCAGGTGGAGGCACAATTGGAGAAGGGAGGGGGAAAGGGCAGGGTATGAAAGGAGAGGACACTGAGGAAAAGGGGTTCGTAGGAGGGCAAACCATGGGGGAAGTGCAAGGGATTGGGGAGCAAGTACTTGTACAGTATTAGGGGATTCTATACTCAGGAGGGTGAGATGGGGAAGTAATGGAGCAAGGAAGAGCAGAACCTCGGTGGAGTGTATGCCAGGTATGACAGTGCATTCAGAAATGTGTGGAGAAGGTGGGAGGGAAGCCTCATATCATTGTGCACCTAGGAACAAATGACCTAGATGGCAGTACATTGGAAGACATGCAGGAGAGATTCAGGGAAGTGGGGTGTTTCTGCAATTGGGTGGGAAGCTCAGTGACATTCTCTGCGGTACCTCCAGTACATAGGGCAAGTACAGCAAGAAAGTTAAGAGTACAGGAGTTTAATGGGTGGCTGAAGAGTTGGTGTGCAGAAATGGGGTACATGGTAGTAGGGGAGTGGGGTGAGACATGGAACAATAAGGTGCTTAATGCCAAGGATAAGCTGCATCTCAACATTGAGGGTATAAAGGCATTAACTCAGGGGCTGGAGAAGTACATTAAAAACAACATAGATTTAAACTGAGGTGGGGCTGAGTCAGATAGCAGGGAGGAGGCACCTTCCAGGGGAGACAGAAAGGCCTCACCCCCCAGAGAGGGAGGAGGAAGAGAATGACGGGAAGGTACCAAGACAAAACGTTGAAGGGGGAGAGACGGGAAGAGGAGGGGCAGGACCCAAGGTGGACTGTAGTATCCTTGAATACAAGGAGCTTAGCAAACAAGGGGGCAGAGTTCCAGGCAATGATGGATGAGGGAGAGGTAGATATTGCCGCCATCTCAGAGACCTGGGACACCCAATACCATGACTGGGATCTCATGATCCTGGGATACAAGGTTTTCCACAGGGACCGCGAGGGGGGAGGGGTGGCTATTTATGTCAGGGAGGGGATACTGTGTAGCAGGGAGGAAGGGGATGAGGGGAGGCCAGAAGCCATATGGGTATTGCTCCAAAGCCCTAAAGATAAGAAGCTCAGGATGGGGGTGGTGTACAGGCCACACTCACAGAGTGAGGAGGTGGATAGAGAGCTGGGGAGTGAATCAGGAAGGTCAGTGGCAAAGAGAATAGTTATAGTGGGAGACTTCAACCTACCTGGGGTTGACTGGCAGACGATAACTACAGTACACGCCAGGGAACAGGTACTGCTGGAGGCTATCCAAGGCAGCTACCTAGTGCAAGGGGTGATGGATCCTACGAGGGAGAGGAACATACTGGCCTTAGTGCTAACAAATGGGGACCAAGTCCAGGATGTGGTAGTACAGGACCCTCTAGCAGGAAGCGACCACCGCTCAGTGTGATTCTTCCTCAACACAGGGAGGGAGTCGGCTAAGACCAGGACAAGAGTGTTGGTTTTCAGGAAGGCAGATTTTGCCAGAATGGGCAGCATCATAGAGGGGTAGTTAGCTGAAATTAACCCAGGGATGGATGCTGAACAGAAGTGGGCAGTCATTAGGAAGGGGCTAAATGAGGCCACAAACACATGTGCCAAATCTCAGAATAAGCAGTCCAGGTCAAAAAACCTAGCTGGCTCAGCAAGGAGGTGGAGGGGAAGGTGAGGGGAAAAAGACTGGCCTTCATTAAGTTCAAAAAATCTGGGTGTGGGGAGGATAGAGAAGTGTTCACAAAGGCATCTAGGGAGGTGACCAGGTCAGTCAGGGCAGCTAAGGCAGCAAAGGAGCTGAAGTTGGCTCAGGGGATCAGAGAGGGGAAAAAGGGGTTCCTTAAATACATAAGGGAGAAGAGGAGTTATAGGGATGACATTGTTAGAATCAAGAGAGAGGGAGGATAGGCAGAACAAGGGGAAGATCAGGCAGAGTCACACAATGAATATTTCTGCTCAGTGTTCATGAAAGAAAGGGATGGCCCAATACTGCAGGGGAAAGGGGGCAAGGGTGGAGGGGCCAGAGATTACATACAGGGTCATCCAAGAGGATAGAGTTCTGAATGTCCTTAAAGCCTTGTGGGTGGACAAGGCACCGGGACCAGACGATGTACACCCAAGGGTCCTGAAGGAACTGGCAGAGGTATTGGCTGGCCCTCTGATGGACCTGTTCAACACCTCCTTGAAGACAGGGAATATACCCAGGGACTGGAGGATGGCTCATGTGATGCCCCTTCGCAAGAGTGGACCCAAGGACCAATCGGGCAACTACAGACCGGTGAGCTCGACTTCCATAGTGAGGAAGTTGATGGAGACCATTCTGAAGGAGAAGTTGATATCCTTTCTCGATAGCAATGGTCTGCAGTATGAGAGATAGCATGGGTTTGTTACAGGAAGATCTTGCCAAACTAACCTGATCAACTTCTTCAACTGGGTCACTAGGGTGGTTGTTGATGAAGGCCACGCTGTGAATGTCCTGTATCTGGACTTCAGCAAGGCTTTTGACTTGGTACAACACAAGAGATTAATGAGCAAGCTGAGGGACATGGGGGGTTGGGGAAAAACTGGTGGGGTGGGTTGAGAGCTGGCTGCAGGGCAGACAACAGGGGATAGTTGTAAGGGGGGGAGACATCCAAGCCAAGGCCAACAATGAGTGGGGTACTGCAGGGTTCAGTGCTGGGCCATGTTTTGTTCAATGTCTTCCTTAGAGACATTGCAGAGGGGGTCAAGAGTAAGATCAGCCTGTTCACGGAAAACACTAAGATTTGTGTAAAAGTGGATAATGATGAGGAAGAGAGGCAGGCACTCAGACAGCATCTAGCTAAACACAAACACTGGTCTAGGGAGTGGCAGTTGGGGTTTAAAGTTATATAGGATTCATTTGTTTTTGACCAAAGATTCTAGAAAGTTACTTACTGATAGTCTATTAGTCAGTGTGATGGATCATGGGACTAACATGTACACAGCTACTTCAAATGCTGTTCTTAATAAATTGAGGGTTACTTATAATGCTATCCTAAGATTCCTAACAGGATTACCATT
Organism: Neoceratodus forsteri; assembly: GCA_016271365.2. NCBI lineage: Eukaryota > Metazoa > Chordata > Ceratodontiformes > Ceratodontidae > Neoceratodus > Neoceratodus forsteri. Next base: position 392,609,983 of record CM028135.1, on the reverse strand, counting down.
TCAGATTCATGCATGTACTTTATACAGACATTTGGGTTGCTTTTCTTAAGTCTTCTTCATTTTTATTTAAGCAAGTCTTGAACTTGGCTCCTTCTTCCATATCGTCTGTTTTCCCCAGATTATTAAATTGTTGTGGGACTCGTTCCCAAAGCAAATTGAAATTTGTAACCCCCCTCTTCAAAAACACTGTAGGCCAAAGATCACTGCTGTACACTGCTCCTACTCATTTTAATTCAATTCCTGATCATATAACAAATCAGCAATCTTTATACAGTTTTAAAAAGTTGTTATGGACCTGGCTTTTGAATAATGAAAAGTGCAATTGTTTTCAGGAATAATATTATTCTGTTTTTTTATGCCATTGCTTGTATTTGTGTAACTGTTATTTATGTTGTTTTATTTGTATGTAAAAGTTTGTAAGTTTGTAAGTTTGTAAACTTGTCACATATGAAATTGAGCAGTCATGCTCATTATGCCTACAAGTATAAAATTAAAAAAAAGTGCAAGGTCATGCACCTTGGAGCCAGAAATCCCCGGAACACCTTCTGGCTGGGGGGAGTGCAGGTAATAGCTTCAGAGGAGGAAAGGGACCTGGGGTAATAGTCACAGAGAACATGAAGGTGTCAGCACAGTGTCGAAGGGCGGCAGCAAGGGCAAACAGGATGCAGGGGTGCATTGCCAAAGGGATCACTTCTCAAAAGGGGGAGGCCATCCTGCCATTGTATAGATCACTGGTGAGGCCACACTTGGAGTACTGTGTACAGTACTGGTGCCCATACCTCAAAAAGTATGTGAGATTACTGGAGGGGCTGCAGCGTAGGGCTACAAAAATGATCATGGGACTAGGGGAGTTGCCGTTTGAGGAAAGGTTGAAGGAACTCAACATGTACTTGCTGGAAGACAGAAGGGTAAGAGGGGACATGGTAGAGACCATTAAGTACTTGAAAGGCATAAACAAAGTCAGGGAGGGGAGGATAGTTCCACTTAAAGGGGGGAAGGATCACTAGGGGGCACAGTCTGAAGTTGGAAGGGGGAAGGTTTAGGAGGGAGTGATGGTGGGTTGGATCGCACTGCCAGAGGAGTTAATCACTCAAAAGACAGTGGAAAGCTTTAAGTGGGGTTGGGATAGAGTAAAGGGCAGGGTTAGTACAGACAAAGACCACAAAGGGGGGAAGGATCAGGAAAGAGGAGGAAGGGAGGGGTTTGGATGGGGGTGAGGCAGCTGTAGTGATATGAAACTATGAGCTGCAAAATCGGGCAGACTTGATAGACCTGTGGGCCTTTTTCTGCTGGCAAATGTTCGTATGTACAGGGATCCTAACTTGGGGTGCAGTTTTCTGAGGATGGCATCCACATGTCCAGAGAAGCCAAGGTATATCTAAAGGAGGAGGTGGCCTCCAGAGTCATCCCACCTAGGGTGTGGAAGGAGGGAAGGGAGAGGAACCAAGAGAGTCACTGCCTTGTGCCAAAGGTCATGGAGCCAGTCTTCATTTCATTTAGGAATAGCTGATTTGAGTGTAGCCAGTGCTGAGCCTTGTCAAAGTCATACTGAAGTCTGGATGCAACATCAGTGGGAGACAGTGTTGTGCAAAACTGACAAATTTCACCTTGCAAAATATTTTGCAGAATACATGCATTTAGCAAAATATTTTGTGGGGCGAAAAGTGAAATTTTGCCACTAACATTCCCTAAGTCCCTGGTGTCTAGTGGTCCTCGCTCCCCACCAGACATTCACTGGCTAAAATAAATATATACACATATACACATACATACACATATACATATACACATATATACATATATATATATATATATATATACACATATATATACACACACACACAATAGGGGTGAGCTGATATGTGGTGTGATAAAAGAATGTATTTCTCACCCCAGTGGAATAAACAGCCTGATGACATATGTGCAATGTGTATAAATGTAAAATCTTACATTTATACATATAGCCTCTACGTCATCAACCCATTTATTCATACAGTGCATATGTCACAGTCCCTCCCTCCCTCCCTCCCAGTCAGCACTTCTTTCCACAATGTCCCCTACAGTTCAGCATCCTATATTCTACTGATAGCTACCTCTACCACCACCACAAACACACTTTGTCTGTAGCACCTTCATTAACAAAACAAGCACATTCTGAATACCTTCTCTGCACCAAACACATGTAGCGGCTGCTAAGTACTATGGGCAATAAATATCTAACTACAAAGCTCCCCCCCCACCGCAATGCACTACACGACACTGACTTCCATCTGTTATAGCCCTTTATAAATCATACCTCTCTTCCATCATTCCTGAAAAGTAGCAACTGCACTTCTCCCGTTCTGCAGTAAAAACATCCATATCATGATCAGCAGCGATTCCTCTACAAACGGTTGAATTCCCACTGGACGTTACACTCGCGGAACCATCGGCAAACACAGAATCCACGAACATATTGCACACACCTAAAAAAACTGCCAATGGTACAAATCAAACAGCCCTCAAAAATGTTCTTCTTCACACCACTGTGTAAATCTTAAAGTTTAATCTCCACCGGCAACCTCAGTAATTTGCATAGCAAACAGCAGTACCGCCATATTTTACAAATGCTTCAACCCGCTCATAAACACAGTAACAGCCAATAGGAAGCATCACTCTCTGTGACTGACATGCCTGCCTTAGCAACAGTTCTCTAATTCCCACTCCACACACACACAAGGATACTAAAACATAAAATAATCCCACAAGAACAGACATAAAAGCAACACTTCAAAACAAGTCTAACTCCAGCACAATACAAACAGGACACAACATGGCCCTATTGTATAAATCGCACACATGATGTGCAGATTGTGGAATATGGCAAATATTCTCACTCCTGCATCATGAGGTATGGATATCCCACTCGTGCCTTCGGCATTCGTGAGATATCCATGCCTCACTCTGCAGGAGTGAGAATATTTGCCATATTCCACTCCTGCCCATCATGTATCCCATATATATATATATATATATCCTCTCCCTGGTGTCTAGTGTTTGCCCCCCAGCTGATCTCTGGCTGAAATTGAATAAAGCCTCCCTCCCCCTGAGTTACCTTCATGTTCCTCCTGAGTCTCGAGTCCTCCTGACTCTCCTTTAGTAAAAAAATAAATAAATAAATAAAATGTCCAACTTCGTGGTGTCTAGTGGACTTCCCACCCCCACCTTGTCAGCAGATTGCACCCACCCAGCTCCCCCCAGTACCCTTATTGGGCCACCAGCACAGCCCTCCACTCACCTCCATGGTCAGCAGCCCAACTGAGTGCTTCAATGAATGAGCGCCTGCTTGTACAAACACAAAAGTAATTCATTGAAGTGCTCCAATAGATAGAGAGATATTTTATTTATATAGCACCCATCTCCATAGACTCCAGGTGCTGCACAATGTAAGCATACAAATCATACAAAAACTTTTAAAAATACAGTAATATCAAAATTAAAACAACAAATACAACTGGGAGCATAGACTCATCTATCCATCATACAGTGCAGTCCACTTTAAAACATCCTCAGTTAAATGCTTGATGGAATAAATATGTTTTGAGGCCCCTCTTAAAGGCTTCTACCAGTAATGCTCAGCAGCACTTCAATGAATGAGCATGTGCTTGTACAATCGGGGTACTGAGGTGGGAAGCAGGATGGCCTCTATCTGCTGACAGGGTGGGGGAGTGGGGGGTCCACTAGACACAAGGGAGTTGGACATTTTATTTATTTTTTTACTAAAGGAGAGTTGGGAAGACTTGGAGAGACATGAGGATAACTCGGGGGATGGGGGCTTTATTTAATTAAAACTGGAGATCTGCCAAGGGCGGGGCGGCAACCACTAGAACCCAGGGAGAGGATATATTTTTTTTCTAAATTATGGCCAGTGAGCAGTGGGGGGCTGGGGTGGGGTAGGGGGACCACTAGACAACAGGGAGTGGGACTCTCAGGAGGAGACGACCATTTGTGGGTGAAATTTTGCCATTTCACCGCAATTTTGAGAACAAATTTTGTGGCAAAATTTTATTTCGCAGCATCTTTAGTGGGAGAATGGGCAGAGATATACAGGATGGTGTGGGCAACATCGGGGAATGGGAAGGGGTGAAATATTATGAATTATGAAAGACGGACAGCATTGGGGATGGGGGGTTATTATTTCATAATAACGGAAGCATTGGGAAGGGGTGACATTCTATAAATTATGAACAATGGACAGCATCAGGGATGGGCGTTATTATTTAATAATAACGGCAGCATCTGAGATTGAAGGGGTGCCATTTTATGTATTTTACCCTACGGACAACATCAGGAAATGTTATTAACATAGAAACATGGACACATAAAATTTGATGGCAGATGAGGACCACTTGGCCCACCTAGTCTGCCCATTTCCCTACCTAATGGATTAGCTACAGATCCTAGTTAACCAACGGCCTACTTCCTCCTACCCCCACTAGAATTGCCTTATGTCTGTCCCATGCATTCTTGAATTCCCCCATTGTTTTTGACTCCATGACCTCCTCAGAAAGGCTGTTCCATGCATCCACAACCATGTCCATGAAAAAAAATTTCCTCACATTATCTCTGAGCCATCCCCCCTCTATCTTCAAATTGTGCCCCCTTATTCTTGCACATCTATTTTTCTGAAAGATGCTACCCTCTTGGGCTTTGTTGGTTCCCTTGAGGTACTTGAAAGTTTCTATCATGCCCCCCTCTCCCTCCTTTCCTTGAGGATATACATATTAAGCTCCTTTACTCTCTCTTCATATGTCTTCTGCTGCAGACCCTGCACCATTTTGGTTGCCCTCCTCTGGACGGCCTCCACCCTGTCTATGTCTTTGTGGAGATTGGGACTCCAGAACTGCATGCAGTACTCCAGAGGGAGTCTCACCAACTGTCTGTACAGAGGGATAACAACTTCCTGTTTTCTACTGGTGATGCCACTCCCTATGCATCCCAGTATCCCCCCAGCCCTCCATACTGCCTTCTCACATTGCTTGCCCACCTTTAGATAATCTGATATAACTACCCCCAGGTCCCTTTCCATTTTTGTTGTTGTCAGTATCTCACCCCCATTGTGTACTCTTCCCCTGGGTTTTTGTTTCCCAGGTGCATTACTTTGCACTTCTTTGCGTTGAATCTGCTGTAAGCTGCCATACATTTGACCATTCCTCCAACCTTGCTAAGTCCCTTCTCATTCTTTCCACCCCACCTTGTGTATCAACCTTGTTGCAGATCTTTGTGTCATCTGCAAAGAGACACATTTTTCCTTCCAGTCCCTCTGCAATGTCACTTATAAAGACATTAAAAAGGACCGGACCCAGTACTGAACCCTGCGGAACCACACTAGTAACCCCCCTTTCTTCACTGTGGACTCCATTTACTATTACCCTCTGTGTCTTGTTGTCTAGCCAGTTTTTTACGCAGGCTACCACCCTGGGACCCACTCCCAGGCTGGCTAATTTGTTCATTAATCTTTTGTGTGGGACTGTGCCAAATGCCTTGCTAAAGTCTAGGTAGGCCATGTCCACAGCCCCTCCCTGTCCACTACTTTGGCCACCCAGTCAAAGAAATCGATTAGATTCATCTTACATGAGCTTCCCACTGTGAATCCATGCTGCCTTGGGTCCTGTGCCCCACTGACCTCTAAGTACTCAATAATTCTTTCCATCAGAAGTGATTCCATCATTTTCCCTACCACTGAGGTCAAACTGACAGGTCTGTAGTTTCCTGCCTTTGTCTTGCTCCCACTTTTGTGCACACCATCCTCCCATGTCTTGTTAAAAAAGATATTCAATGGCGTTACTAGTTCTCCCCTTAGTTCTTTTAGAATTCTAGGGTGAATCCCATCAGGCCCCATTGCTTTGTCCACCTTCAGTTTTAGGAGTTCTTTCAGAACTCTTTCTTCTGTGAAAGGACTGATAGTGACCCCCCCATCCAGAGTTCTTCTATTGACTGGATTAGGTACCTCCTCCTCCTCTTCCTTTGTGAATACTGAGCAGAAGTATTCATTCAGTATCCCTGCTTTTTTACTGTCCCTCTCTGCCCACCCACCCTCCTCTTTATTCAGCCTCAGTATCCCTCCCTTTGTGTTTCTTCGCTCCCTAATGTACCTATAAAAGTTTTATCCCCCTTCTTAACCGAGTTGGCTATCTTTTCCTCAGTTTGGGCCTTTGCTATTCTGACTACCTTCCCTGCTTCCTTCTGCTTTAACTGGTATAGTTCTCTGTCCTGCTCCTTCTGTTTTTCCTTATACTTCCTGAATGCTATCTTTTTCTCCCTAACCTTCCCCACCACCTCTTTTGAGAACCATAGTGTTTTTTTCTTTCATTTTGATTTGTTTATTTGCTTCACACAAAGGCTTGATGCCTCTGTGATGGCAGTTCTGATATTTTCCCATTGTTGCTACACCCCTCCTTCTTGCCTGTTTGCTAGTGTTTTTCTGAGGCACTCTCCCATTTTGACAAAATCAGCCCTCCTGAAGTCCAGTACCTTCACTTTTGTATGGCTTGACTCTACAGCTGAGTTTACTGTGAATCACACTGTTTGGTGGTCACTTGTTCCCAGATGGCTACCCACTTCTAGATCTGAGATCCTCTCTCTGTCCCCATTTCAGAGTACCAGGTCTAAGATTGCTCCTTCCCGAGTGGGTTCCAACACTAGCTGTCTGAGGCATGCCTACTGTAGGGCATCGAGAATCGCCCTGCTCTTGGATGTGGCTGCAGCAAAGGTGCTCCAGTTAACATCTGGCATATTCAGGTCCCTCATCAGCAATATCTCCCCTTTCTCTGCCATCCTAAGGATGCCTTCTATCATTTCCTTGTCTATTTCTTCCCCCTGAGATGGGGATCTGTATACAACCCCTGTGCGGATTGTAGTGCCATTTCCAGTCTCAGGGTAACCCCACAGTGCCTCTTCTCCTCCCTGTTTACCCTTTAGTTCCATTAGCTTTGGTTCCTTCCTTACATGAAAGCTACTCCTCCTCCTCTTCTACCTTCCCTGTCCCTCCTGTAGATTGTGTACCCTGGCATGTTGACATCCCAGTCATGGTTCTCTGTGTACCATGTTTCTGTGACTGCCACAATATCCAGGCATCCCTCTTCCACCAAGGCCACCAGTTCCAGGAGCTTGTTACCTAGACTATGGGCATTGGTACTCATTACGCTCCATTTTCTGATGGTTTTACTCCCCTTTTCCCCATCCCTGTCCTTACTGCCTTTGTCTTTTTCTCCATTTACCCCTGCCCTTCTCCCTATTGACTCCTCTATCTTGGTGTTTACCTCACTTACTATCCTGATCTTTTTTGGGGGTGGGGGCTTGGATTTCCCTTCTCCTTTTCAGTGCCTCCCCCCTTGGCTAGTTTGAATGCTTGCCAATGGAGCATTTAAACCTATCACCTAGGATCCTGGTTCCCCTCCTGGACAGATGCAGACCATTGCACCAGTATAGGCATGCATCCCTCAAGGTGGACCCCAAGTCCCCAGTGAATCCAAAACCCTGAGCTCTGCATCAGTTTTTCAACCACTGATTGAATCCCATGGAACGGAGCACCCTAGCCTCACCCATACCATAGACAGGCAGCACCTCCGAAAAGGTTACCGTGCATGCTACTTGTCTAAGGCTCCTCCACAAACTCCTCCTGCACTGCTCTGATCCCTTTCCCAGCCAGGTCATTTATCCCTAAGTGGATAATGACATCCAGCTCCCTCCCCATGCAGCTGCTCCCACGATCCTGAGGATTTGCCCCCTGTCCCTCCAAGACATGGTGCCAGGCAGGCACCTTACCTCCCTTTCCCCTCCCTCCCCTGGTTCTACCCTCCTAACAATGAGTCCCCCACCAGGAGTTGTTTCCTTCCCCTGTAGGGTCCCATGCCACCCTCCTGTGGGTCTCTACTGTGGGTGCCTCCATAGAGGAACCACACTCTGCCAGAATGGCATATGAATTGTGGAGAGGTACAACTGGAGGGATGCTCCTCTGTTCCACCACCCTCACCCTCCCTGAGCCCACTGTGGTCCAACCACTCCTCTTTCTTGGCAACCTCTGAGGCAGCGGCAGTGGCCCTTGTGGTCCTTGGGTGGGAAAGGAGGTCCCCTGAATCCTGGCCAACTGAGCCTGGAGATGAGTAACCTCCACCCTCAGCCCAGAGAGGTGCCCTCAGATGGGACAACACTGCATCCTCCAGAGCATCTCCTGAAAGACTGCTGCTCCACAGCCACTGCACTGCACCACTCCCATCATGTCTTATCTGTGCCCCTTAACTGTTTTGTATACCTACTCTTTCCTCTCTCTATTTTATTTTTTTTATATAATTTTGTTTTCTCCCTATTTTCCTACTTCATCCGTGCCCTTAAAGCTCCTGATCTTCCTGTTCTGGGACAGTAAGTTCCTATATTCCTCAGTAGTTTCCTTCTTACTTGCTCAGAGTCAGACCTCCAGCAGCTAGGGGGGATGGAGAGCTAATCTTTTCCTTCTATGATGGTGAGTGTCTTGTGCCTCTGTGATCACTCCCTTCCTGCTCCCAAACAGGAAGTTCCTGTTGTCAGTCAAATCCTGTGCCTATGAAAGTAGAACCAGCTAAGGGTGGGGAGTGGAGGGGACTGATGGAGGGCAATATAGTCCCAGTAAAGTTCTAACAGCAGCTCTTTCCTCTTGCTGTTCTCTGCCATAAGCTATCTAGGTCAGCTTTTAAATGCAAACACCTGTCTTCCTTCTCTCTAAGCCACTCCCCCTATTTCACAGTTTCTTTTTCACCTAGCTAACTGCACAGATAAGAATCCCTTCACCCAACTCAGACAAACACTCTGTTTTGTTTGTTTTTATCCAACATTGAAGTTCCCAGTAGTAGAATTCTAGTTCTTTAGTCCAGCAGAGTAGTAAAGTTCTAATAGCAGCTCCTTCTTCTTGCTGTTCTCTGAAAAACAAGCTAGCTAGGTCAGTTTTTAAATGCAAACACCTGGTTTCCTTCTCTCTAAGCTACTCTGCCTAATTCACAGTCTCTTTTTCACCTAGCTAACTGCACAGATAATTCCTTCACCCAACTCAGACAAACACACTCTCTTTTTGTTTTTACCCTAAATTGAAACATAGAAACATAGAATTTGATGGCAGATAAGGACCGCTTGGCCCACCTAGTCTGCCATTTTCCTACCTAACAGATAAGCTGCAGATCCTAGTTAACCAACAGCTTACTTCCTCTTACCCGCCCCTAGGACTGCCTTATGCCTGTCCCATGCATTCTTGAAGTCCCCACTGTTCTTGACTCCACGACCTCCTCGGGAGGCTGTTTCCATGCATCCACAACCCTCTCTGTGAAAAAATACTTCCTCACATTACCCTAGGCCGTCCCCCTCTATCTTCAAATTGTGCCCCTTGTTCTTGCACATCTCTTTTCTGGAAGATGCTACCCTCTTGGACTTTGTTAATTCCTTGAGGTACTTGAAAGTTTCTATCATGTCCCCTCTCCTTCTTTCTCAGAGTATACATATTAAGCTCCTTTAGTCTTTCTTCCATATGACTTCTGGTGCAGACTCTGCACCATTTGTTCACCCTCCTCTGGACAGCCTCACTCTGTCTATGTCTTTGCGGAGATGAGGTCTCCAGAACTGCACACAGTACTCCAGATAGGGTCTCACCAACTGTCTGTACAGAGGGATAACAACTTCCTGTTTTCTACTATTGATGCCTCTTCCTATGCATCCCAGTATCCCCCAGCCTTCCTTACTGCCTTCTCCATTGCTTGCCCACCTTTAGGTCATCTGATATAATTACCCCAGGTCCTTTCTATTTTACTGTTGTCAGTATCTCACCCCCATTGTGTACGCTTCCCTGGGTTTTGTTTCCCATGTGCATTACCTTGCACTTCTTTGCACTGAATCTGAGGCTACCACTACATTTGACCATTCCTCCAACCTTGCAGTCCCTTCTCATCCTTTCCACTCCATCTTGTGTATCAACCCTGTTGCAGATCTTTGTGTCATCTGCAAAGAGACATACTTTCCTTCAATTCCTCTGCAATGTCACTTATAAAGACATTAAAAGGACCGGTCCCAGTACTGAACCCTAGGTACCCCACTAGTAACCCTCCTTTCTTCACTATGTACTCCATTTACTACTACCCTTTGCATCCTGTTGTCTAGCCAATTTTTTATCCAGGCTACCACCTTGGGACCCACTCCAAGGCTGGCTATCTTGTGTATTAATCTTTTGTGTGGGACTGTATCAAATGCCTTGCTATAATCTAGGTAGGCCATGTCCACAGCCCCTCCCTGTCTACTACTTTGGTCACCCAGTCAAAGAAATCTATTAGATTCATCTGACATGACCTTCCCATCATGAATCCATGCTACCTTGGGTCCTGTGCCCCACTGGCCTCTAGGTACTCAACAATTCTTTCCTTCAGAAGTGATTCCATCATTTCCTACCACTGAGGTCAAACTAACTGGTCTGTAGTTTTCTGCCTCTGTCCTGCTCCCACTTTGTGAAGAGAATCACATCTGCCCTCCTCCAGTCCTCAGGTACCACTCCATCCTCCCATGATTTGTTAAAGAAGCAGTCAGCGATGTCACTAGTTCTACCCTTAGTTCTTTTAGAATTCTTGTTGAATCCCATCAGGCCCCATTGCTTTGTCCACCTTCAATTTTATTAGTTCTTTCAGAACCCTTTCTTCTGTAAATGGACTGGTATAGACCCCATCTTCAGAGTGTTTCTCTTGTTTGGTTTAGGTAACTCCCCCTCCTCTTCCTTTGTGAATACTGAGCAGAAATATTCATTCAGTATCCCTGCTTTTTCACTGTCACCCTCTACCCACATTCCCTCCACTTTATTAAGCTTCAGTATCCCTCCTTTGGTCTTTCTTCACTCCCTAATGTACCTATAAAAGGTCTTATCCCCCTTCTTAACAGAATTGGCTATCCTTTCCTCGGTTTGGGCCTTTGCTATTCTGACTGCCTTGCCAGCCTCTTTCTGCTTTAACTGATAAAGTTCTCTGTCCTGCTCCGTCTGTGTTTCCTTATATTTCCTGAATGCTGTCCTTTTCTCCTTAACCTTCCCTTCTACCTCTTTTGTGAACCATAGCGGTTTTTCCTTCATTGTGTTTTATTGATTTGCTTTACACAAAGGCTTGTCCTCTGTGATGGCTGTTTGATCACTCCCCATTGTTTCTCCACCCCTCCTTCTTGCCTGTTTGCTAGTGCTTTTCTGAGGCACTCTCTCATTTTCCCAAAGTCAGCCCTCCTAAAGTCTAGTACTCTTGCTTTTGTATGGCTTGATTATAAGGTTGTGTTTATCGTGAACCACACTGTTTGGTGGTCGCTTGTTCCCAGATGGCTACCCACTTCTAAATCTGAGATTATTTCTCCTTCTGCATTTGAAAGTACCAGGTCTAAGATTGCTCCCTCCCGAGTGGGTTCTCATACTTGCTGTCTGAGGCATGCCCCCTGTAGGGCATCAAGAATGACCCTGCTCTTGGATGTGCCTGCAGCAAAGGTGCTCCAGTTAACATCTGGCATATTCAGGTCTCCCATCAACAATATCTCCCTTTTTCTGCCATTCTAGAAGCCTTCTATCATTTCCTTGTCCATTCCCTCCCTGAGATGGGGTCTGTATACAACCCCATGCAGATTGTAGGCCATTTCCTGTCTCCAGAGTGACCCAAAGTGCCTCATCTGTTCCCTGTTTACTCTTTAGTTCTGTTGCTTTGATCCTTCCTTACAGAGCTACTACTCCTCCTCCTCCTATTTTACCCTCCCTGTCTCTCCTGTAGATTGTGTATCCTGGTATGTTGACATCCCAGTCATGATTCTCTGTGTACCATGTTTCTGTGACTGCCACAATATCCAGGCAACCCTCTTCCATCAAGGCCACTAGTTCAGGGGCTTGTTACAGACTACGGGCATTGGTACTCATCACCCCTCCACTTTTTGAGTAGCCTACCCTTTAGCCCCATTTCTGTCTTACTTCCTTTGCCTTTTTTTACATTTAAATCTGTTCTGCTCCTAATAACTTCTGTACCTTGGTGTTTACCTCCACTAATCACCATGTTTGTGGGGAGGCTCGGATTTCCCTGCTTCTTTCAGTGCCTCCCCTTGGCCTAGTTTAAATGCTTGCCAATGAGCATTTAAACCTCTCCCTAGGATCCTGGTTCCCCCCTGGACAGATGCAGACCATCACACCAGTATAGGTCTGCATCCTCCAAGTGGCTCCCCAGTCCCAATGAAGCCAAACCCTGAGCTCCACACCAGTTTTTCAACCACTCATTGAATTGCCTGGTGAGAAGTGCCCTAGCATCTCCCTTGCCATAGACAGGAAGCACCTCCAAGAAGGTTACCTGTATGCGCTACTTGTCTAAGGCCCCTTCCCAACTCTACAAACTCCTCTTGCACTGCTTTGATCCCATTCCTAGCCAGGTCATTTGTCCCTAGGAAGTTCCCAGTAGTAGAGTTCTAGTTCTTTAGTCCAGTAGAGTAGAAAAGTTCTAACAGCATCTCCTTCCTCTTGCTAGTCTCTGCCACAAGCTATCTAGGTCAGTTTTTAAATGTAAACACCTGTCTTCCTTCTCTCTAAGCCACTCCCCTTAATTCTCAGTTTCTTTTTCACCTAGCTAACTGCACAGATAACAATTCCTTCATCCAACTCAGATAAACACACTTTTTTGTTCATTTTTGTTTGTTTTTACCCTAAATTGAAGTTCCCAGTAGTAGAGTTCTAGTTCTTTAGTCCAGTAGTGTAGTAAAGTTCTAAAAGCAGCTCCTTCCTCTTGCTGTTCTGCTATTTAGATATTATAGGGGCAGCACTGGGGATCAGGACCATTTGCTTCAAACAAGGGGTCTGTGGCAGACCCTTCCCATGCACCAGGTGTTTGCTGCATGGGAAGGATTGCTGCAAGTGTGCTGACTTAGATGTAGGGACCTTTCCTGTACCAGATTCTGGTGCAAGGTCCCTGGCACACCGGGCTTTTGCACAAGCTGCAGTTTGCCACAGCTTGTGCCAATCAAAGCCCCTTTTGTAAATCAGGCCTACATATTTCTACTCTTGAAATATTTATTAAATCATCCAGCAGAAAAGTATACTCTTTTTTGGGGGTCCTGATCCAGTGACTCCAATCTTGTAATTGCACTCCATTTGCCAATCAGTTTTAACATACTGTACAGTGGTATCTCCAATCTGGCAAATAAGGCTAAATCCTCCAAAGTTATTATGCATTTCTGATCTTCATAGTTTTGCTTTTCTCCTTTATGAGCACTATTTCCTTTAAATGCATATATACAGTATGTTATGTTAACCACTCCTGCCCTTTTCCTGAGACTTAGCAATTTGCAGCCTTTCCCAAACTAAGCATACCAAGAATCAACTTTAACTAACAATACACATTCAATGAGTGAAATGTTCAACTATGGCATCCACTCATGAAGTGGACAATTTGCCTACACACAGTGCAGTAGCATTTTCAAATTTAAATGTATTGTCTGATTGTAATATTTGAAATGTGATTGTTGTATGTATGACCTGAGTGCTTTAATTAAGCTGAGTTTCCAAAAGAAAAACAATGGCATTCATTACTTTTCCCACTCCTACAACTCCTGGTGGCAAGTTCCCCTTCCCAGCTTTTCCCATTGATACTGACACCACAGTGTGGCTCCTCCTGATGACACCTACAACAACTTTCACACTGTGACCAATAAGTTCAATATGATCAGGTATGCCACTGAAAACACAGACTGTACAGAGTTGGTATCAGTTAAATAAGACCTGTCATGGGCAATGTAAGGCCCTACATTAATGTCTTTTCATTTGTTTTTGTTTGTCTTTTGATGCATAATTTATTTTATTGGAGGAGGATTATTAACTGATTTGAAAATTAATGGGTCAGACTTCAGAAAAACATAGCAATTGGTATGGAGGTAACACACAGATGACGTGGGGTATATATCTTGAGGTCAGCAATTAATATTAACAATGACTGTAGCTCACACTAAGTCATGGTGGTCTTAGTGAGTTTTGCAGAATCCATCAAAAATTGCAAATAGTAATCCACAGCAGATGCTGTGACAGGGTTGAATAAGACCCTGTCCCATTTGTTATGCAGAAAGAGTTAAAAGCAAGTAGCTGTTCTGTCCTCTCCTTTTCTGTCTCTTGTCTGTCTGATTGCTTAATAACATTTTCTTGTGAGACATAGGAACAGATCACTCTGGCAGTCTCAGAACCCTCCCCCCCCCACTATTTCCTTGCCTTCACTTGCTGTTTCTTGCTATTTCTATCTTTTCTTCTCCCTTGCTTATCTGTGGCTATAAACTATATGTGAATCTTTATGTGAAACTGGATCTTTTGTTTTAAAATGTATATAGTTATTTTGTTAAAGTGATTGAAAAAAGCTATCTGGAACTCAGGGGGTTAACCCTGAAATGCAGTTTGACCTTTTGACCTCCTCAGGCATGTTTGCAAAACTGTCAACAAGAGGCCAGCTTGAGACTTAGTGCTCTATTTGCAAGCCTGCTTAGGAAAGAAACTGACAAGAACTCTGATACATTTTGTGAGAAACAGGATCTCTCTTAACATGCTCAGGATGTATAAATGAATTACCAGGTAAATACTTCTTCTAAAAAGAGAGCAATCTTTTGTTTTTTGGGGGGAGACAGAGAGATTGAAATTTAGAATTAGAGATACCCTCAGATGAAGAACTTTCATTTTCTTTGAACTGCTTGTAAAAGAGCTATGTTTCATAATTTATTTTTTTATTTTATTATTTATTGCTAATACTAAATTGCTACTTGTGAATTTTACAACTGCTCCTGGTTTCTCCTATTCTTCCTGACCTATGCCTCAATGACAAATGCATGCTGACAGCACCTGCCACAAGTAAGTTTTGGTAAATAATATTCATTACTGACTTTAAGGCTTTGTTACCCCATATTTGTAGTCTGATTACCATGCCAATTACTAAATTGAGAACTCGGGTGGTTTGGCCAAATTCTCAATGCTAAAACAAATTGATGAGTTTCAACTTGAAGCTGAACCAAAGTTGATGATGGCCCAGTCCTGTCACCCTTAGACAGCATATTATTTCAGCTTTGTGTCAGATCAAATATGGAGAAAGCATTTTGCACTGTGAAAATATCTTTCTCTAGATCATGTCAATCAGGTAATCGAAAACTGCTTTCTCACCTTGGATATACACCCAGACTTCATCACAACAGATAATGGCACAATTATTGTAAAGCACTAAAGGATGGTGAATTTATCAGTCTTATGATTTACACAATACCTTACTCTAATCATGTCAGTGCTGAATGACAACAGGAATGCTGCAGCCATGCTCCCTTTAGTAGAACTGTCACACACTTCAGACATTATTTTAAAGCCTGCCATTCCCTGAGGGACCTGCCAATGAAAAACAAACTGCCATCCCAGGAATTGAAACAAGATATTAACACACACACACACACACACACTGGAACTTTGTTGATAACATGCTGCAGTGTGAACACAAACACTGTAGGGCCATACATGATTTTGTTAAGTCACTGTCCTGAGATCAAAGTACAATTATGAACTATGGATCATAAATGGAGGAAGCTGATTGACTGAGAGGTTTTTAAAGCCATGATGATATCGGGCTACATCACGGCTTCAGAAAACCTCTGGCCACCAGCCTCCTCACTCCCAACGTAATGCTGTCCATGTCCCGAAGCAAGTCAAACCTCCAATCGGCTGCTATTAAAAAAGAAACTGAAATCCTCACAACTGTCCCCCCTTACATGTCACCCACTCTCTAAAGAGAAAAAAACATCTTTTACCCTGCTTCCTTTCAGAGCACCAACTACTGCAGCACTCTTGACATCTGTGTTTCACGCCATAAAAATGCATTTCCCCACCACAACATGCTGCCTCGCGCCAAACAGCAGTTAACAGAAATCTGCAACCCACTCCTCGAGAATCTTCAAGATCACAAATATAAACCACGATGGCTTACCGTCTCTCTTGGATTAAATCTGACTAACACAGACATCAGGAGAAAAAAAACTTCTGTCACCTTGATCAGCCGTGGTCCGTTTCGGTGGGCAGTCTCCCAATAAAACAATCGTGGTACAGTTCAGTAGCAGTTTAAAAACAAAAAATGGAGAACACAGCATAAACTAATGAGCAGACCCCCAGAAGCATATTATTTTGTTTTTCTTTTAGGCTGCATGTAGGAGAGGGAGGCAGCAGAACACCTAGGAAGACATCTCTACACTACCTACTACCAGCTCCTACAATAGCGCCACCTGCTGACCCCAGCCTTAATAGAACTATTTTGTTAAACAGTACTCCTACACTACTCCTTAGAAAGCTTTTTTTTGATATATTTTATTTTTTTGCCAGTTTATTATTTACACCAATTTTGTAATCCAGTTCATAATAGCAATAATGCACTCCAGGGTGTGGTATATCATGAGATATTGTCACTTCTCAGGCAGTTGGACACACTCGGCCTGTGGCCATGTACCCGACCACCCGAGGCATGATGATATCTCATGATATACCACACCCTGTAGTGCATTATTGCTTAAGTAGCACATCTTGTACAACACCACTGAGCAGTGGTCTCTAACATGGAAAGCAGCCAAAGTACTGAGCCCTTTGAACATACTGCAGAAGACATCAGTGGTAACAGTGATAGAATAAGCCAAGTAATAGCATGAAGCTCACAATGAGATTAAAGCATTATGAATTGTTGACCCATTGTTTTGCAATTGGAGAAGGACTGATGCCTGAAGTTAATCAGTACATCAGAACTTTACATCCCAGCTACCACTGTAGATCCTCAGTAAAAGAATGCATTTCCTTCCAAATATTTGGAGCAATGATGAACAGTACCAGACAATTATTACTGAGATGGTTATGGAGCATATAGAACAGAAGAAGCAAGAAAGAGAGACAGGGAGGGAGGAAGGAAGGAAGGAAGGAAGGAAGGAAGGAAGGAAGGAAGGAAGGAATGAATCTCGGTTGCATGAAGAACATCCTTCAAAGTCAGATGACATGGAAGACTTGACAAAACAAAAATTTCACCTGCAGTGGCCTCACTTTCTTAAGCCAAAGCACTTTACAGTACATCATAAACATTATTTTCTGGCTGATCGTCAACACCCAAACTGCAAATAGTTAGTGGTAGTGACAACAACAATAGTAAACAACAACAACAAAAAAAAGTACTATGGGAGTTGATGCCAGTAGTGTTCCAGTTGGCTGTTGTAAGGGTAACCCAATTTAGGACGTTCTGCATGATTTGGGAGTTTTTCATTACATACATGTTACTAGAAACAATGATCATGAAAACAATTAGAGTGTAGCTGAGAAACTTGAACTTACATTCAAGACTATGGCATTGTAAGAAACAAAAATGATGACCCATTAAAGTATTTGGAAAGGATGCATGAAGAAAGATGGCAAGCCATGATCAGCTTTGCATCTGAGTTACTTTCATGCCTGTCTGCACTCATTTTCAGAACGGGTGTGTAGTGCTGCTTTACCAATAAACAAGCTAGTCTCTCTCTCAACCAGGAATGTGGAAAGTCTGACATCAATAAATATGAACTAGCACTGGCTGGGGTGTAACTGACACAAACCTGACAAAGAGGATTTTGAGGCACTATTTGGAAATTTTTAGAGAACCAAAAAATGACAAATTGACCTTGTTTATTCAGTTTTAGAGTGTGTTGGGTTCAATTACCCATGGTTCTCACAACAAGAAATACAACGCAATAATACTAGCTTGGAGGAGGGGTAACAGACATTGACCAGACTGTGATGCTTGTGTGGCACTGAGAATTATTTAGGACCCACCAGTGACTACCAATTATTAACATGCTTTTGGAGTGCACTGTGCCCAAAGACACACAGACATCCCTCATGATGGGCAATACAGTGAATTAACACTTGGATGTGTGACTGAGCCTGATCTAGCTATACATGATGTTTCTGTGGCACTGAGAGTTATTTATGACACCAAAACTGACAACAACAGTATGCAGATTTGGAGCACACTGTGTGAAAAGATGACTAACTGATATGACTGACCAAAGAGTACCCTCAAAAATATATCTGATAAAAAGCAGAAATATATTTTAAATATAAAACAAAAAACAAAACAAAAATGATATATTTGGAGTATTTGGAAAGGATGCATGAAGACAAATGGCAAGCCATGACCAACTCTGCATCTGAACTATGAGTCAGCTTGGTACAGTACAGCCAGTAAACCTGGGTTTATTCCAACAACCTCACCTGCATACAGTGTGATTCTGAGCAAGTCAATTAACCATCACAGTGCTCCCTATCACCCCAGAATACTGCAGTCTCGAGCAGCCTAGATAGACCAGGATGGCCTTTTGCTGCTGGCAACTTTCATATGTTGGTATGTTCATAAAAAGATATAAGGTACTTTTGTATTGACCCTGATTTTAGGTGCACACACACAGATTTCTTAAACCTGACTAAAACATAAAAAAAAAAACTGATTGAACTCTCAGTTGCAAAACAACAATTCACTATGCCTTCTTTACACAATATTTTATCAGTTCCTGCCTCCTTATAGTTGATTTGAGAATAAATGTTTTTTTATAGGTATGTTTTTCCATGCCTCCATGGATCCAACAGGGGCTATCGCCTCTCCCTCAGAAAGGTACATCCTCCTGCTCCTAATCACTCTGCATGGTCACCCCCAGAGTTCCCCCATGGACTCCCCCCCATCTTCGGTGGGGCCAGGGTGAGGAGTGCTGGTGTGCCTCCCCCAGAGTGGTAATCCAGAATTGGAGACAGCCCCACAGGAGTGGTCGGGCCATCATGGGCCCAGCTGGGTCCTGTTTTTTCCTCCAGGTTGTCCCACACCCTACACCCATGCAATTGGTTGAGGAGGCTGTCTCCACCTCCATGGAAGCAGCCAGTTGCTCTGGAAATGGACCAACCCCTTTCATGGCTGTGCCTCTGTTCTGACACCCAGCTACTACTAGGTATCAGTCAACAGCACACAGCATTATCCCCCCTCCCCGAGAAAGGTGAGCAGTCCTCTGGATGCTCAATCATTCTTCCCCCGGCTGACCCCCTGAGTGACTGATTCCATTCCCAAACCCGAGTCGCCAGCATGGTGTGAGAAGTGGCATCCAGCACCTCAACTCTTAGTGCCACCAGGCCAGCCTTTGAGGATAAATGGTGATAGATGCTGTAGCCTCCCTGCCTTAGTTATACTACCAAGCCAAAGACATAGGAGACACGTCTTTTAAAATATTTTTCTTAGCATTATATTTCAGAAATTGTCATGTGTCAGTATTACCCTTTTATCTGTCTATAAAACTAACCCCAGAAAAAGATGGATACAAATGAAGAAATGATCAGCAAGCAGAGCCTGCCAGCCCAGGCTCTGTAGGCCTACTGTAGTGTTCTCTCTCTCTCTCTCTCACTTTAAATTAAGTTGCCTTAATAGTAGTTAAACATAAGGGACTGGATTGTCAAAGGCCCTTCGGATGTCTGCGAAGACTTTTGTCATAATATTAATGCAACTGAGCTACTTGCATCAAAACATAAGACTACAAAAAACATGGTCTAACTTCTTTTCAACAGTTCTGAAACTTGCACCCAGACAATGAAACCTGCATCAAAATAGTGAAACATGAATCATTTGCTTCTTTGCCATAAAGTTTGGAATTGTGCCAATATTTTTGAAAATAGGCATCCAACATTTTAGCACATTTATCTGGACACAGGTATAGCAAGAAACTGGGGAACTACACCTGCAGCAAGACATGTGTAAATCTAGGTAAAGTAAATAAGAGATTGCCAATTAATACAATGTTAACATGGATGTACATTACAGGGTTTCCACTATAGCATTTATGCATGGGGATGACCCCATCCTTTCAAGTTTTTATCCTTTTGTAACCTCCCCAAACACACACACACACACACACACACACACACACACACACTTTCTCCCATGTTTAAAGCAGACCCCTGTTCCTCGATATTGTTACCATCAACATTTGAGGGAACCAACTTAGAAAACAATAAATGAAAGGTGGCCTACAACCATTAAAACAACAACATGCAGAACAAATGGAAACATAAATGGGCTCAGGTACAAAATGTGGGGAACAAATCGAAGATCAGAGAAGAGGACTATACACATAACACAGGTGTTGCTTGACAAATGCCCCTATCCACTGAAAGGTTTGTAGGGGAAAAACTGATGTAACTAATAGTTACAGTACACGTGCATTAAAGAAATTTATATTAAGGCAGTTATTCTTACTTTATTGAACAATTAATGTTGAATGATCATCAATAAATATTGTAATAGATATGTATTTGCCATTTAAAATGTGATGACGTCCTGATTGTATACCTGTATTACATTTTGCTAATGTGGTACACCAAAGTTTGCACCTGATACTTTGAACTTTTAGCTGTTCAGGAGAAACAAGAAAGGGAGAAGGGAAGGATGAGTAGTATATATGTAAGGGAGGAAATGAAGGCCACAGAAGTACAAGGGCACTTGAATGAAAAAGAAGGGCAGAAGGTGCTATGGGAAACAGGCTCTAGAGCTGCTGTTTATAACAGGGTACTGCACAGACCTTCAGCACAAGGAAATGAGTTGGATAAGGTGCTTGGGAAGACATCATCAGAATGGCAAGTAAGGGGGGTGGTACAGCTTCTTGGTGATTCCAGTCTGCCAGACATAGAGTGGAGCATTCCAACAGCAGCTTCGGTAAGGAACAGGGCCATTCTTGACTCCCTACAAGGGGCTTTTCTCAGGCAACTAGACAACTAGTCAAACAGCCCACTAGGGATGGGGCTATACTGAACCTGGTGCTTACAAACAGGAATAGCATTGCAGACATCACTGTGGGCAGTCCCCTGGCACCAGTGATTACCATAAAGTGTGGTTTAACATTAAGACAGGAACAGAGACTATCACACTAGGACAAGAGTCCTAGATTAGGAGGGTGAATCTTAAAGAAATGAGGACTGCCTTAGAAACTACCTTAAGGGGGGATTACCAGGGTGGGGTGGAGGCACAGTGGGAGAAAATAAGAGAGGGTATAAGTAAAGCAATGAACCTCTCCATGAAGGAAGTGAGTAAAAGCAGAAGGAAAAAGAAACCATTATGGTTCTCTAAGGAAGCGGCAAAGGTGGTGAAGGAAAAAAGGGAGGCATTCAAGAGGTATAAGGAAACACTGGGAGGAAGACAGGGAAGTATACCTAGTATAGCAGAGGGAAGCAGGCAAGGTGGTGAGGGGAGCAAAGGCAGAATCAGAGTAAAGAATCACCAAAGGGGTCACTAATGGTGGATGGGACTTTCTTCAGATACATAAGAGAGAAGAGGAACACAAAGGAAGGGATAGTTATGATTAGAAGGGCAGAAGAGGAGACTGTGAAGAAGATGACCATGAAATAGCTGACATCCTGAAAAAGGTACTTCTGCAAATTTTTTACAATGGAGGGGGAGATGGACAACCAAGGAGTAGTAGGAATGGGGGGATGAAAATAAGTCAATTTACAGAGGAAAGAGTCTTGAAGGAACTTATAGCTCTGAAGGAAGATGAGACTATGGTACCAGACAGGATACACTGAAGAAAGTCTGGGATGTGCTGATTGCACCATTGACAGTCTTGTTAATGTAGTCCCTCTACATAAGACCAGCAGCAACTATTGACTGGTCAGTCTTACTTCAGTGGTGGGGAAAGTAATGGAAACTGTACTGAATGAAAGACTGGCAGAGCATTTATTTACGTATGCATGTATAAATGCATACATGCATGTAGTCAGTTACTGAGTGAGTGAGTGAGTGAGTGAGTTCAAATGTTTTACCAGGAATGACATACTGTGCTGGTAGCAGCTCATTTCTAGATGAGTCCTGGGGAGGGGGGAAGGGAGGAATAGAGATACACTAAGGACAATTAATACTAATACATTTAAAGTGCACCTATCATGCTTTTCTTGGAAACCCTCCCCACAAGCCCAAGTCATTGCCTTACTCTGTGAAAGCTGAATGGGCATGTACAGGAATTTTTATTTGCTATCCTGTTAGTAGAGGAAAGGATAATAAATTGGTACCAAGGAGCCCTGCTGCACAATCTGTTTCCCTTTCTGGTAGAAGCACTCTGCCCCCGTACTCCACATGCTGTGATGTTACAGTTAGGAGAGAGCAGGGGCACACTCCAAAGAAAGTAAAAGCTGCATCTTTTGACATACTATTTTTGTGTGTTAGTGGTCCATTTGGTTCCTGTTAGAGCCACAGCTGGAATAACAAGGTCTTTGTTAGTTGAGTGGTGGCTTTGATTTGAATCAAACAGGCCACTAACATACCAAAAAAAGTATGTAAAAAGACACGGCTATTACATTCTGTGAAGCATGCCTCAGCCCTCCCAAACTCTGACATCACAAAATATGGAGTGCGGGGTTGGTGCGCTCATACAAAGAAGGGGAAGAAATGGTGCAGTATAGCTCCTTGCACCAGTTTACAATCCTTTCCCCTACTAACAGGCCAGCAAATAAAAATGTATGCACATGCCCATTCAGCAATTGCAGGGTAAGGCTACCAGTGGGGCTTGAGGGTAAATGACTGAAGAAGGTGCTCTTTAAATACAATTAATACAAATAGGCAAGTAAGCATTATAAAAACAACTGTGTAAGGACACAGATTCTGTGTAAATATAATATACTACAATACAAAAAAAGCTGGAGGATAATAGAATCCAATGGGTTGCAAGACCACAGGGAGCGTGCGTTCACTGGGGAGGGGGGAGGCATGCCAAACAAATTTGATAGATTTCTTTGGGTGACAGGGAAATAGATCAGAGGAGGGAAGTGGATGTGGCCAGTCTGAACTTTAACAAGGCCTTCTACATTGTGCTGCAGAGGAGGCTGATAAAGACACTGAGCAGCCTAGGGGTGGAATCCAAATTGGTGAATTGGGTTAGAGTTAATGGATAGGAGATAGAGAGTGGTAATTAATGGCACTAACTCTAATGATGGGAGAGTTAACAGTAGGGTGTCACAGGGCTCAGTACTGGGACTGGTCCTTTTCAATCTCTTCACAAATGATACTGCAGTAGAACTGGTAGGGAAGGGTTGTATTTTTGCAGATGATACCAAAATCTGCAATAGGGTGAACACTCAGGAGGGGGTGGAGAGAATATGCAGAGATCATAAGAAACTCCTGGAGTGGTCAAGAGAATGGCAGCTGTGGTTCAGTACTAAAAAGTGCAAAAGCATGCACCTATTGCATAGGAACCCAGGAGCTGAGTATAGGATGGGGGACTACTGACAGTAACAAAGCAGGAAAGGAATCTTGGAGTTATCACATCTAATGGCCTCAAAGTATCAGGGCAGTGTGACAAAATAGTAGGTAGGGATAGTGGGATTCTGAGACGCTTAGGAAGAGGTATCTCCAGCAGGAGGAGGGAGGTGGGGTTGCTACTGTATGACTCTCTGGTGAGACCACAGCTAGAGTTTTGAAGGTTGCATCTCAGAAATGTCCTAGACAGAATGGAGGCTGCTTGGAGGAGAGCAAATGAAAGAATGCAGAGGTTGTATTAGAAACCCTTAAAGGAGAGACTGAGGGATCTCAACAGGCACATCCTGGAAGAGAGGAGAGCAAGAGGTGACATAATAGAGGTGTACAAGTACCTCACAGAGTGAAAAGGGTGCAGGATTGGAGTCTCCTTCAAATGAGTAAGAGCACCAGTACCAGTGAGCATGTGATGAAGGTGGGGGGGAGGTTTAAGAGAGAGATGAAAGGAAATACTGTTTTACAGAAAGGTGACAGATTCCCAGAACAGACTGCCAGTGGAAGTGGTGGAGGTGAAAACAGTGGGGGCTTCAAGCATGTGAGGGATAAACAAAGTGGTATGTTAGAAAATAGGCAGGAAGGAGGGGGTGCCACCAGAGACCAGCTAAGGTCTGCTGAGACAGATTAGGCAGGGAACATCTGGGCAGAATTTGTGAGCCAACCATTTTTTTCTGCTGACAAATTGTTTCTATGTTTCCTTGTTTATAATTGATGAAGTTACCAGGTGGACAATGACTACTGAATAATTATTGGTGAAAAAGAAAAGCAATGCTTATTCCACTTTACTGAGCCTTTTAATTGGTGACTAAACAAGCCTTTGTTATTAGTTGTCCCTAGACATTTTTCATTTTGCAGTGGAACCAAACCACACAAGAGTCCTGGACTTTAGGAGGGAAAATTTTAAAAGGATGGAAGAAGGCCTCAGAGACAACCTAGTGGGGGGGAAGGGGATGACCTGAGTGAAACATAGAAACATGGAAGTTGATGGCTGATAAGGACTGCAAGGCCCATCCAGTCTGCCCATTTTTTCTACCTTATGAATGAAGTGGAGGAACAGTGGGCTAAACTAAGAGAAGATAGAGGGAAGGCAACAAACCTCTGCACAAAACAAGTGAGTAAGAACAAAAGGAAAAATAAATTGCTATGGTTCTGAAGGAAGTGGAAAAAAATGTAAAGGCTAAAAGGGTAGCTTTCATGAGGTATAAAGAGACACAGAGGGAAGAGGATGGGGAGGTGTATCAGGAGAAGTAGAAAGAGGCAGTGAAAATAGTGAGGAGCATGAAGGTGCAGAGTAAGGAAAGAATAGTCCAGGGGGAAACAAAAGCAGATAAGACATTTTTAGGTACATAAGTGAAAAGAGGTTCAATGTTTGTGGAATAGCAATGGGGTATATAGTGCTTGTGTAACTTATAGTACTTCTGTGGCTTTACTCTATTCCCACCCTTGAGTAGTAGGTATGTAGGTAGTAATTTGTAGGGAATAAAAGGCCTATGAACAAGGGTAGGAAGAGCACTGGAGAAGGAGGAGGAGGGGACGGTGATGGACAAAAAAATCCCTAAGCAAGGGAGGTGCGTTAGTAGAGGGCTTAAGTATAGGTTGTGGGAGGAGCTATTCCCCACACTGAACCTTGGGCCAAGCCCTCCCATTCAATATTTGCAGAATAGCAATGGGGTATATAGTGCTTGTGTAAATTGCAGTACTTTTTGTAGCTTTACTCTATTCCCACCCTTGAATAGTACAGCAGGTATGTTGGTAGTAATTTGTAGGAAATAGAAGGCCCAAAAAGATACCTCCTCCAACTCATGGAGAGTATGACCCCCTGGCACTCAGGAGAGGAAAAATCCCCAAGTGGAGGAAACCTCTGAGGACCCATGGTCGGTGATCTGCTCATTCTCTGGGCATACTAAGAGGAGTAAGACCTAGGTTCTAGTAACCATATCTAAGTTGAGGGTGGTGAGCTTCTTGGAGAGACGATGATCCATCCTCTATCCATGGATGATGCAGATTGAACAATGATCCTGAGGTTGAAGAGCAGGTCTTTTCTGAAGGAGCGATAGAATCAGAAGTGTGAAGTAGATCCATGTGAAGGAGGGTGAATGAAGTCCAAGTTTCCAAGATGATGAATGATGCTTACTCCAATGGTTTGCAAGGGTGTAATGAGCAGAGGGAGCATGACTTGATTGATAAGTTACTAGCCATGGAACGTTGGAAATGCTATGATACCAGATGTCATTGGTGAATGATCCAACTTGTGAAAGGTTCAACTGACTAGGTATGGTCTGGAGGCAAGGAATTTAGTAATGAGTGAGGAGTCACTAAGGAAGCAACCATGAAGTAGAAAATGAGTAGAACAGAGTCTTTGAGTGCCCTGAAAATGATGGTTCATTCTCCATCCATGGACAATGCAGACTGAATGATGATCCTAAGGACGAAGGGTAAGCCTTTTCCAAAGGGGTGATAGAATCCTAGGTGTGGAGGATATCCAGTTGAAGAAGGGCTAATGTAGTCCATATTTCCAAGGTGATGAAAGATGCATGTCCAAAGGAATTGTAGAGGCGTAATGAGCTGGGAGGACATAATTTGATTGATATACAACCAGACAGTAAACGGTAAGACTTGCAATGATTTGTAAAGTCATATAATGATCCAATTTGTGTAAGCTTTGGCATTCAAGATAGTCTGGAGGTAAGGAATTTATTAGGGAGCGATAAGTCGCTAAGTAAGCATCATAGAGTAGAAATGAGTAGAGGAGAGTTTTGAGTGACTGATGGGAGTAATGCCATGAGCGATTGGTAAACAAACAGAAAATTTGCAGATGCAGTCCAGATGGTAATCCAATGTATATGGGGAATGATTGGAAGTTCAGTATAAGGGATGGATGGCTTCTTTGGTCATGATGTATGTAACGTTATGTATGAATACTCTGCTGGTATACTGACTGAAGTAAATGCGGGTATTTCTGTGGTGTGATTGTCCGGGAGACTCACTGTAGTGGCTTATGATTGGATACATTTATAGGTAATCCAATGCCGAAATACTTGAGAGAAGCTTGGAGGCGGATATAAGGAAGCATCTGTAGGCTGGTTTGGTAGTGAGGTCGATTAGTGTGGGATGCCCTATGATCTTAGTGCTATATCTGATTAAGACTGGTTGGAAGGCAAGACTGAGTTAGTGAATTTGCCTTGGCGGTTACGGATTTCCAGACAGAATTTAGAAGAACCAGTTCTCCATGATAGTCTTTATTGAAGAGATTAATGAAGATAATTCATGAGGAAGAGGCTGTAGGGTCCACTGCAAGAGTGGTTAACTCGGCTGAAGGTACTAGATGAAAAGGTGTGGATGATTGTATAGGGAATGGTGATGTCCATGAGCCAAAGAAACAATGGTTTATATGGTGTGGAGTTAATAGTCAGCTGGAGGTGGAGATTCCACAATAAATGTTCTGGAAGGCATCTGTGAAAGTCTTAAAACAAGCAATGTCTGTTGAGAAGTAGGAGTTGAGTAACATGGTCAACGGAGTCAGTGTTGGTAGGAAAGACTGCAGAAGGTAAAATGGATCATGTTTGTAGTGGTATGGGTTATCTTGTGATTCTCGGTATCCATGGAAACAATACTGATTATGAAGACAGAGCATAACAGAAGGATTTAAGTCCTTTCCGTGGAGGAGGATAGCCAGTTGGACAAGGTAGATAGGGAAGTCACAGTGATCGAATGGACAGGAGTTGGGGGGTATATCCAATGGAGACAGTGAAGATCTTCCAATTGTCCAGGCAAATGAGATTCCATGAATAATCTTGAGGAGCTGATTGGGCAGTCTATAAAACTCTATGATGATGTAAGACTCTATGAGGCATGTTATCCAAGTAATGTTTGCTGGCAGTAGTTTATCTCAAGAGTAATGAACAAGTGATCCATTGAGTAGTGGAAGGGTACTGTTAAAATGGCCAGAGTAGAAGTATAAGATGGATAAACTGGAGGCACAGGTGACCTGGTAAGAATACTGGTCAGAGATAAGCTACTAGGCCCAAAAGAGCCACAGCAAACAGTATGAAGCCCCGAGCTTGCAAGGCATATTTGATAGGCAGCCAGGCAAATGGGAAGGAAGTCAGGATTGAATCCTGATGAACTGAAGGGACGATCTGGGGAAGGTGATGGGCTAGGTGAAACTGGATGGCATACAGTGCAGGAAGGAACAGGACTGGGTTGTCACTTCAGCGAATAGTAGTGGAATGCAGGAAGGCTGCAGCAAGATATCAGAGGATGATCCACAGAAGGCCAATGAGCAAAGCTAAGCACCAAGAGCCCCTGAGTTGAGATACATGAGTCCCACAGCAGACGAATGCTTCAAACGACGAGAGAAAAAGATGGAAAGTGCTGGAGCGATGAAGGATGAGGTTTGCACATTGGAAGAATGAAACTGGCTCATATAGCAGCTGAAAGGGGGATGTGCAGCAAGGAAGTCCATGAGGCAGTCAATCTGGAGTGAGAGAGAGACAGAACAAGCTTTCGTGATCCATATTGTGAGGGAAAAGAGTCCAAAGGGGCTAGAGAATGAAGATCCATGGGAGAGCAAGAAGGAGGCTGGTGAGGAAGTAAGGAGGACTTCCGAAGCAGAGGTGTCCTGTAACTGGAGGGAAGCTGCAAGCGGGCAGGAGGTACAATGCACAGGGAAGAATGGTCAGGTGCCGATGCAGGCTCTGAAGCAAGGGAGTTGAGGTGAGAAGACCTGGACACTACACGCCAGATGGCGTATAATGGTGGAGGCAAATTCAGGAAATGGTTCAGGTCCAGGGGGGAGGAGCAGGCGACAGTCTGGTAGACAGCATTCACAGTTGAAACAGATGGTCGCAGATGAGCTTCCAGTCCAGGTACTTGAAGAGAGATAACAAATATCTGATAACACCAGACAGAGGTAGGACGATGGAGCCACTGAGAGGATGAGATCTCACTCCAGACGGGGATAGCATTTGG
Source organism: Neoceratodus forsteri (assembly GCA_016271365.2). NCBI lineage: Eukaryota > Metazoa > Chordata > Ceratodontiformes > Ceratodontidae > Neoceratodus > Neoceratodus forsteri. Next base: position 392,581,670 of record CM028135.1, on the reverse strand, counting down.
GTGCGGGCTAGAGATGGGAACCAGTGGAGTCACACAATTGGAAAGCCAAATGAGGCAGTCAGAGTGGAAAGACCAACATGTGAAGCCTGCAGAAAAAACTGGGAGGTGAAAGGCAATGAGGTAAAAAGGCTCCATTCCCAAATGGAAGCAGCAACCCACATCAAATATGGGAAGCAGAGGGTGGAAATGGTCCCATCAGAGGCAGGCTACCATCCATGTAAGTTTGTAATGTAGGACTGTGTATCAAGGCTGCAGACTAGGTAAGCTGGAGAAAGCAAGTCAGGCAAAGTCAGGTTCCTGAAGGGAAGCAGCATCCGGGGTAGCAGGCTGAAAATGTGTACATATGAAGCAGTGGAATGGAGACAGATACCCATCCGTGACAGCCGAGGTGGGACAGTCTTGACTGGAGGCAGCTAGATGTAGGTAGGATAAAGAGAGCATATGGGGAGAAGAAGTTCCATTCCCAAAGGGAAGCAGTGACAGGTATGAGGAAGAGAATGCAAGATATGAATCTGTAGATTGTAGACATGGCTCCCATCCTTGGTAGTCAGGGCAAGCTAACCTGCACTCGATGATGTCCAGCAGAGTTAGGGACACAGGATGTCAAGTTAGTAAGTAGTATGAAGTAGTAAAAGTAACAGAATCTCATCCCTTGTAGACAGGGGAAGCCTACCATCGCTCAGCACCTCAGAAGGTGCGAGTTAGGGATGGAGTCTGGAGTTCTGCTGGTATGGGCTGGCAGAAAGCGCAGGGTGCTGCAGGAAGGAGAAGTACTGGTAGGAAATGGCACAGAGATAGGGTAACAAATCAGTACTGACATGGTGATGTACGGGTAGAACGGTAGACATGGGAGACACAGAAAAACATACCGGGAAGTATAGGGGAAGGCCATGGAGCATGACGATATGGGAAGGAACACTCACGGGATAAGTCAGGAACAGGAAGGCAATAGGTAATCATAGCAACTGAGGTTGTAGGAGCAGGGGAAGAGTATGAGGAATGTGTGGGTCAATGGAGGTGGAGTATGGTTGTATGCCTCCCCCAACATCCTAAAATGGGGGTCTCGAGTTGCCCTGTAGAGATGGTTACCAGGAGGATAGGGCATATGAAATGGGATGCAGGAAACAAAACTGCAAGCATGGCGCAGAAGGAGATGAGCACAACTTGACATGCCAGAGTGCAGTGCAATAATATGGCTGGGCAGTCATATGACCTCCCTCTTGCCGAGTGGCAAGCTGAGTGATGAAACTGAAGTGGAACTCCAGCAGCTGCTAGATGGCAGCAATGGGTAAAGTCAATTCCAGAGAGGCAGACTCGCACGTTGTTCACCTGCGAGGTAAGTATAGGCCCAAATGCTGTCCTCACTTCACTAGGTGAGCGAGCGGAGGTAGACGGATACCACTTACCCAAAGACTCATCACTGAAGTATCGAAGTGGGGACTGAATCAAAGTAGAAGTGAAGCTGCCAGATTCCTCCATTGCTCGCCTTGACAGAGGAACTGGCTACTGTATGCCAACTGTATAGAGTGACAATAATGAAGCAAGCAGGCAAACTCAGGTTGTGTGATGGTGAATGCTAATGCAGGAGGCCCAGCATGACTGAATGAATGATATGTGTGTGTGAGGAATTACTATTGAGAACAGTGATGGGAAATTATGGGTGAGACCAGGGTACCATGCAGTACTAGGAAGTGGGGATTTTACAGAGGTGGTTTCACAGTCATGTACATTTGGACCAAATGGATACAGCATTGTATAGTTCTACACACCTGAATAAGCTGCAGCAGGTCATAACAGGCTGTTGGGAGTGATTATGATATGGTAGGTAGTTTGGCTGGACACCTAAGGGATCAGGCTTAATAGCGGTGAGGAAGTGACATAATTGCAACATACCAATGGGGTGCTACAATGTTCAGTTAGCAAGGTCAAAATTCAGACAATGACACCAGTGCAAAAATAGGTATCAATGTGTTCCAACATGGAAGTTGTTGCTGGTAGGAGCATAGAAGCAGGTAGTAAATAAGGGAGACCAGCTATTGGTAGACGTTGAAGTGAGTATGGAGAGATACATAAAGTGGCAACTGGAGATGTGGAGGTGGTGGAGAAGCAAGGCCATACTGAACTGTAATTCCAGGTGCGTTGGCAGAACTCACATGGCTGACAGAGTCGTGGAGTCAAGGAGGCAAAGGGGGCACTTGGGGGTGTACAGGAAGAGGGGATGGAGCCAGAAGAACTGAGGAAGAACAGGGAAAGGAAGGGAAGGGAAGAAGTGGGGACATACGAAGGGGCCGGCCATGGGAGCCCAAAAAACAACAAATAGGGGAGAACCCAAGCACAAACGGGACTGGGGGGAATGAAGGATGGGAGTGGTGGGTGGCAGGAGCCATTGAATAAGACCAGACAGAATGGGAAGCAGGTAGGAGCACAAGAGAAACAACTATGAGAGGGAGAGGGGAACAAAGCAGGGGAAAACACACATGAGACAGCTGCAATAAAAGCACAAAGGAGGCACAACTGCACAAGTCATGCAGGGAGCCCAGGGACAAAAAACACTCCAGACGCAAGGGAGGTGCATTAGTGAAAGGCTTAAGCAGAGGTTTTGGGAGGAGCTATTCCCCATATTGAACCTCGGGCCAAGCCCTCCCAAAGACATGGGGAGGAACAATGAAGTTAATAAGGGACAGTGGGAACTGTACAGAGGAGGATCAGAAAAAAGCATATATTCTGAACAAATACTTTTGTTCAGTCTACACAGAGGAAGGGAAAGGGGATGGGCCAAAGAAAAGAAACAGGGGCAAGGGGGAGGTAGATACAAGTCCCACCATAGAGCAGAGAGACCAGAAGGCACTCATAAATCTTAAAGTGGACAAAGCTATGGGGCCAGACAGTATACCCAAGGGTACTGAGGGAGCTCAGGGAGGTACTGGCTGCAACAATGACAGTCTTTTTAACAATTCACTGGACACAGGGGGGGTCCCTGAGTGCTGGAGGGGGGCAGATGTAGTCCCACTTCACAGAAATGGTAGCATGCAGGAGGCTGGTAACTATAGGCCAATCAGCCTGACATTATTTGTGGGGAAGCTAATGAAGTCACTTCTAAAGGAAAGGATTATGAATCAAGCATGTTACATGACCCAAGGCAATATGGATTCATAAGGTGGGGGGTCATGTTAGACAAATGTGATAGATTTCTTTCACTGTGTGACAAGGGAAATTGATCAGAGTGGAGTGGTTGACATGGCCTACTTAGATTTCAGAAAGGCTTTCGACACCGTTCCACACAGGAGGCTCATAAAGAACTGGGCAGCTTAGGGATGGGTCCAAAGGTGGTACATTGGGTAACAAATTGGTTAAGGGATACGGGATGGGGTGTTGGTAAACAGAGTTCACTTCAGGGAAGGTAGGGTGACCAGCATGGTGCTACAGGGCTCAGTACTTGGAAAAGTCCTTGTTAATGTCCACATAAGTGATACTGCAGATGAGCTAGAAGGCAAGGTCTGCCACTTTGTGGATGACATCAAAATCTGCAATGGGATGGACACTCCAAAGGGTACTGGATCAAAACCGCAAAAGAAAAATAGTGACAGTTACAACAGCGACTGCAATATAGTGAGGATAAAGACAGTGATAGGAAAAAACAGTGAATGGTCAAAACAGCGACAAACTAAAGTAAAAAAAAAAACACAGCACTCTAGTTCCACACTCACTAATTTCACCTGAGCTGTTCTTACCTCGTTGAAGTTGTTGCAGTACTATTCCCTTGCTATTTCCACCTGGCACCCTCCAAAGTGAGTGGAAAGAAGGTGCAGAGACATGGGAAAACTCAGGGAGTGGTTATGGACATGGCAGCTAGGTTTCAATGTGAAAAAGTGCAAAATCATGCACTTAGAGCACAGAAACCTAAATGCAGAGTGCAATTTAGGAGAAAAGGTATTGATGATCACCAAACAGGAAAGCGACTGGGGGGTCATCACATCTGATGGTGTGACAAGGCAGTGGATACAGCCAGTGGAATTTTGGGGTGCATAGAGAAGGGTATCACCAGCAGAAGGAGGGAGGGATGTGGTGTTGTCATAGTGTAGATCACTGGTGAGACCCCACCTTGAGTATGGTGTCCCATTCTGGAGACCACATCTCAGGAAAGAAGTAGACAGAGTGGATTCAGTACAGAGGAGGGCAACTAACACGGTGCAGGGTCTGCATTGGAAGCCCTGTGAGGAGAGATTGTAGGACCTCTGTACAGTTGCAACCATAGATACATTCAGATGTTTCCAGATATTTCATGATATATCTAAAGAGATTATCTTTGGTGGCCCACGGTGGTACTGCAGGCAAACGGAATTTCTCTAGAGGTATCACAGAAATTTCAGGAAATATTTGGCCATGTCTTTTGCAGCAACTGTATGTACAGCCTGGAAAACAGAAAGGAGAGGAGGAATATGATAGAGACATAAATACCTCTCAGAGGTTAATTAGATATCTGAGGGGAGTATTTGTCAGAGGAAAAGATGTATGAGAACAAAGGGACATGCAATGAAGATGAAAGGAGTAAATTCAAGAGAGATATAAGAAAGTACTTCACTCAGTGAGTGGTGGGTGCCTGTAACAGTCTTCCAGTGGGGGTAGCGGGGGCAAAAACACTGGTGGGCTTCAAGAACGCATGGGATAGGCACAATGGGATTTTAGTCGGAAGCAAGTGGGAAGCTGGAGATCAAGTAGGGTCTGTGGTGACAGTACAAGCAGGGAAAAAAAGGGCAGACTGTGTGGGCCAAGTGGTTATCTGCCATTAAATTCAATGTTTTTTATGTTTCTGCTAGTCATTTGCCTTTTGGCTACAGAATTTGTTATGATCTGTGTAAAAATCAAAAGTGTCTAGTGGAAACTCTGGTTTCCCACGTAACAACACAGGGTGGGTAGTGCTGTAAAGATACACCTTTAGGACATCAATACATTTCAAATGTAAACTGTACATATATTAAACACATTTCTTGAGGTTTATAATAGATTAATAGATGCTTAAATAAAATAAAACAGAAATTTGGATTAGCAGATTTTCGGTAGTCACTGGCCATATGGATTACTGGGCTTTATATAGCTTGAGTAAAAGCCCAAAACACTGGATACAAATCCTGGGGCCCATTATTCAAAACTTTGCCCAGAGGCAACATTTGCACTGCCTGATGGGCAAATTAGCCCACCACCAATAGCATGCAATATTCAAAGGAACAGTCCGGGGCAAACACTGCTGAATATAGTGGGCAAATGAAAGTGGGCAAACATGGCTGTGAGTGCAGTGCAAAGACATCCCAGCAAAGAAGACAGCTCTGAATATAGCAACTGGGCAGTACAAACAGGTGGAGTCAGGCACAGGTGAACTACATGGCCAGTGTGGATGCAAGCAAAGAAGTGGTGCAAGACAACTGCAACCAACAGTGCAGGCAAAATACTGTAGAGTCGCACTTAGGGTCAGATATGTTTGCCCAGGGCAAACACATTTGCCCAGCGCAAACACATTTGCTCAGGGTAAACACATTTGCCTGGGGCAAAACTTTGCCATATTCAAAACAGATATGCAGATGAGCCTACTTAGGCATTCTGAGGGCAAACAGACAGTTTAGCATGTCATTATGGCCTGATTTGCATGCATTTCCACATGTAGATTGCCTGGGCTATTTCAGGGTGCACACAGCACCACCTGTATGTCAGACTGGAACTACAAGTCAGTAGTTGCAGGCTGGGTCTGTACACAACAGCCCAGACTATTGTGCCCCAGGGGACAAGCACCACAGGCACGGGTGGTTGTGCTGCATGCCATAGACATATTGTTGTTTCTGCTACAGTGTGTATCATACACTACAGTACCATGGATATCTGATATAGTGAAGGACACATGAATGCATACTGTATGTCAGGTAGAATTGAATGCTGCTATCCACACACAGACAGGCTCAGCTGGCAGGTGTGTAATAATAGTAGACAACACTGTCATACTGTCCGGTGACCCACATATGCTGTGCCAATGGCATAGGATTCTCGCAGTACCACACACATGGCTGGCCATGTGTGATGGAGTGCATGTACTGGTGTGCGGTATGTACCCGGTGGGGGGGACCAGACACATGCCATCATAAAGGCCCAATGATGTCAGGGGCATTCCTGTCACTAGAACATGTGCACTGTGTGGATGACCCCAGCCATGTGGCACCACCTACTATGTGGTGCATCCCAGGCACCTGTACACCCTCCCCTCACTACCCTCCCTCCCTCCCTCAGTGCAGCATGTGTGTGCTGTATTGTGTTGGTGTACACTCTATGGGGGTATTGGGAGTGTGTGCTGCATGTACTCGCTGACATGGTGTCCACTGGGTACTAGGCCATCCTCAAATGCCTGGCAGAGTTGGGACTGGTGTCAGATGAAGGTGTCATGGGCACTGCCAGGGTACCATGCTAGGAATCATGCCCAGTACCATCGGTTGCAGCATATCCCTTCCTTGGCATATGGAGTGGTTCAGGGTGACCTTCTGCCTTCTCTTTCTGCCCAGTGATTGCAGTCATCAGGTGTACCATGATGCTGTTGTTGCATGCAGCTCTGTTGCTGCTGTGTCTACGCCCCCTATCCTTATTTTGCCCACAGTTAAGACTACCTTTTTCTGGGTGGTAACATGTGCCACACTATGTGTCACGCAAACTCACTTTGCATGGCGCTAACATGTTATATATTGCATAGTGATTGTGTTCATGTACACGCCCCCTCTCTTTACCCAGTGCATACATTATCATTTTATGTGCAGCTATTCCAGTTTGCCCACGCTAATCGGGCTTTTGAATATAGCACAAGCATACGAATGACATGCAAAGCCCATGCAATTTGTTTGCCCACCAGGCAAAGTTTTGAATATTGGGCCCCTGATCTCCAACTCAGTTGCAAACGGTAGCCAATGTAAACCATCAGGCCATCACTACAGTTTAAATAACAAATATACATCTGGTAAAATATTTGTGGATGCTTATTAAACATTAATTGAGTGTTCCATAAAGTAAGAATAACTTCCTTAATTGTGGTAGGAAACAGTTTTTATATCTCTAGATGCCCTCCATTTGTTAATCTAATATGATTTGTTTTTGATATTTTTTATTAAATAAATAGTCTGACTTTGTTGCCTATGTAAATCATCTAAATCCCTCTCTCCTCTGCAGTTGCTGATATTTTCATACTGTCTGAACATTCCATGACATCAATAACTCTATTTCACACCATTCAGATAAATACCATAGAATGGTGTCATTGATATAATGGAATGTCTTAGAAATAAGAAATGAAAGAGCAGTAGCTGGTGAGGAGAGTGGAATTCTATGTAGCTATGAGGGCACCCCAAAGTTTGAATATTTATTTATCAAAAATTAGTCAGAACATATCACAATACATAACTGACATGAAAAGGAAGATGTGAAGGTAGTTAACTATGCAAAAATTACTTCCTATCACCTTTAAGTATTTTATATGCATAATTAGAGAATAATATATGAGTAGGTGTGTGTAGCCAGAATTTTATTCACACCCTGATGTGTGGTATGCATAAACCCCCAAGGGTGAATCTCAAGAAGTTTATAAAAGCACACCACTTGAAAGGGATCTACAAAATTCTGTGTTACACACACCTACACAGTTTTTTTAATTACTGTCAAGCATTTTATAAGGGATAAGTTTAGAGAAACATAGACAATTCAGTTATAATAAAACTCATTTTGGAACTCATAGTTCAGTTAGTTACAATAAATGTTAATCTTTGTCTTCAAACTAAAATTCAGCTGACTTTCTGTGAGGGATACTAACTGTTTGAAACTGAGGCTGTTTAGCTACTGATGTACGCAGCTTCAGCAGTGTGTTTGACTAACAGTTCACAGTTACACATGACTAGTTGTAACCAAAAATTACAATGCAGCTATTAGTTATGAAACATGCTGGCCAGAAATGATCTGTCAATTACTTCCATGTTAAAAACATATCACTGTTTACTAAGCCCTGCAAACTGGCAATACATGACATGTTAATATAGTACATATGTAACTATTTTACTATGTAGACCACATTATTTATAATAATGCACCACATTATTTTAGTGCCTAAATCTTGAAGAAAAAACCTAACCTAAAGTAATCTGACTACCTAGACTACAGTAGCTACTGTGGTTGCTGACAAACATTTGCCCAACTGCTTAGGTATCTTCAATTAAATGTTAATTTAATTTAGTAAATGTAGTTTCTTGTGATTTTCTTGCTTTCCACTAAGCCAGAGAGAGACATAAGTTTACTTGTGTATGTGACTGCTCTGTTGCTCTTTAAGTAATCATTGCACAGAATGGTGGGTATGGTACTTTATCAGGTCATGAGACTACACACATGTGTTGCAAAAACAACCATTTTCACATCAAATTTCATTTTCTCATGGGAATTTGTTTTGTGTGTGAATTTACCATGTCTGTGTTTTTTTTGCCTGGGTTTCTCAGTGTTTTTCCACAAAAATTTTGCTTTTTTTTGTGAAAATTACCATTTTTCTGTAAAAACTTGGCAAAAAAAGCAGACGCCAATGCCACCCAGCCCAATAATATTGCATTTGCTTCCTTGATGGTGGTTGCAGTATATTTGTTACTTCCTTTTTACAGCACTTTGATTTTTTCTAGTAGACTGCTACATAAACTCATTTTAACTTATCTTGCTTATTACACAAAATGTGCATTATACTATCATAATATTAGTTTGATTCAGCATTCAAAGGGGACTTCACAAACTCATTGTGCCAGTGATTTTGTGACAGTCTCTTATTGGCATACCCCTAGCTGTCCTAAAAGGACATCACAGCAAATCACCATGAGATCACAAACACCAGTGCAACTGAGAGTGTGTGTGGGGGGTGGGGTGGGGGGAGATATGTCATACAAACAGATCACAGGGCCATCCACATTGCAAGGTAGCACCTTGCAGGTCTGGCTGCATATTTAGTGCCACCCCCCTGCTTGTAGAAGTGTTGCAGACTTTTGATAATGATATCACTAAAGATAACATGGACAGAAAGAGCTGGTGGGCAGGGGAGATTGGTGAAGGACAAAACTTGCAATCTGGGTGAGGCATTGGGCTAGGAAGGGGGAATCCACTGAATGTTAGGCACCACAAAATAGGCTTTGATAAAAGGGGCAGTCCACTGGACTATGACTGATGAGTAGAGCCCATACATGGACCAAAAGGTAGAGGATTGATGGGTGGGATGATCTGTAGGTGGTAAGGCCTGTGCCACTGGCTTTTGTAGATGGTACAGTACCATATGACTGGCACTGTGCCATCCGTACAAGTCAGTAAGTGTAATTAATCAAGTGTTAGCATGCACAAACCCTGTTGTGCACACTAACATTTGGTATGCAGAAGTTACAATCTGATTTAACTGCAGTCGTGACTCTTCCCACAATAACTAATTCTAGGTATGTGGTCACAACAGGAATCCTGTTAGCATCCCATTTTGCCATTCTAAACCTAGTGATAGTGAACTGGGCTGCTTAGCTTTATTGGAAGCAGTAAAAGGGCAAACTGAACATACTGAAAGAACTCTTACTGCTTATGACTGACAGAGGTGGTATGATTGGCTATATAAGAGGTAGGTCAAGAATTTCCTTTGATGGTATGGGGTAGGTACATGGCATGCCATCAGCTTAAAGATATTAAATAACATGACATTGCAGTGGCCTGTAAAAACTCAAAATGCAATGCACATAAAGAAGCAGCAATGGATACCTCACTAATCCTATGAATATGCCATTCAGCCTACAGTTTTGGATTCACTTCATGACATGGTTTAAACAAAATACTGTTCATTAGCATTTCTTTTTAAAATACATCTTTGATATAAATATCCATAGCACATTATCTTCCACTGTTATAGCCAGTAGACAATGTTACTTTAAATCAATAGTTCATGATATGCAAATGTTGATATAGAAAGCACTTCACACTTTGCTTGGTTTTCAATGAAATGTGCAACTTTGCAAGTTACGCACTTCAGTCACTTTATGCAGAAAAATGTATGTGAAGTACACCAATTTTCCACTTCAAGGAACGTTTTCTATGCAAGGAGGAGGAGAAGTGTATAGTTTTTCACCATGAAGTGAGAAGTTCCTTCTTTGTGAAAACTTCCAAGTGTCCATTGCAAGGCTCTTTGCCCATGAATTTTAAATTTGCAACACCCAAATAGTATGGAGAACATTTTGTATCAATATGTTTCATTTCATTTTAGAGTACACTTTTTTCCCTTTCTTGAAAGATGTCCTTTCCCTTGTTTTGACTCTAGATTAGCATTTCACTTTAAGGCAGAGCTCCCTTAAATTTAAAACAAATTAAGGGATAGCTCATTTAAGTATAGCTGCCCTGGGTTTCATCACTATTACAAGTTTGTTTTTTTTAACAACCCTTTTTTAACATCACTCTTCATGTGACTGAGATAAACGAACATGCAACAAGCACTATACTATTCTCTATCTGTATGGGATACTGGAGATCCCCTTTAAATTGGAACATTGTGCTCAGCATACCAAATCATTGCTGCTTGCAAAGTGGGGTAGACCTAATCAGCCCAGAGTCCCTTCCAGCCTTAAATTGCCATGTTACTATGTTAATATGGGGTAGCAGGGCTAATACCAAGTCCAAAAACTAAACTAGTACTGTGAACATAAAATGAAATGTGCACCATATACTGTAAACGGATCTGGAAACAAACATGAACAGGAGGTATCAGCATCAGTGATGAACAGAAAAGCATAATGAAACATACACATTAATTTTACTTGAAGCAGTAACTGCTGCCATATCTCATTTTTTAAAGAAGCAAGTAATAAATAAGCTATGACAGACTATGGTTTAAAGGATTTTGATGCACACATTGGGAAGGCCATGGTGTCAAAAGCTGTTTGTTCTTTTTGTCCTTATAGCCCAGGGAACTGCATTGAAATCCTTTAAACTGCAACTGGAATAGTTTATTCTGCTTATTAAAGGGCTTTGTGATGTTGTAGCTTAATGACATACACAGGAACATGGCTGAGTACTACATTTTTTATTTATTTTCTCGATCCTTACCCTTGTCAGGTCTACAATGCTATTTCTAATCCAAATGTGGTAGCCATCTTTTTTTCTTGAGAAAAAAACTAAATTAAAAGATTTATTAAAGAAAATCTCAAATGTTGGTGGAAATGGAAAATGTTACCACTAAATAAAACTGGAAATATTCTGAAATATTTCATTGTTAAAATAATGGTAGAGTCAAATTCTTTGCCAAATTTTGCTTCACTGCTGCTTTAGTGGAGCAGTGACATATTCTGGTTGTCAGTAGTGGTGCTGATTGTAGAGATAAAGTTCACATATGCAGTGCAGCTCTATTCAGTAGGCCTCAATTGAGGGATAATATGAGAAGGCGGGGGGCTGTGATTTGGGGCACTAATTAGAGAGCTTCAATTCAGCTGTGTAAGATGCAGTTCTATGGAAAGAAATTCAATCAAAGGACAGAGAGAAAAAAGATGGTAGTGTCTAGCTCTACCTAGTGCTGTTGATTATGATGTGCATTTGGAGTTTTGATCTGTAATAAGGTTATAAAAAGCAGGATGACTTTGGATCAATTTTTAAAAGGAGAGCCTGTGTACTGATAATGTTTTAAGCTATGGTCAAGTGATGACTTTTAACCAATAAGGTTTATAGATTCTCTCTTACCATGTTACAAATTGTGTTATGAGACTGTAGGGAAGCAACATAAATGATACTTTTCTCAGTGGTGGATCTACTAGGTAAACAGTTGCTGATACCCACAGTAGTTGCCATACAGTACAGTGGTAGCCAACACCACCAAGAACAATGTTGCACTATCCCATGCCACTGCATCCATCGGCAGAAACTGATACCACAAAAACTGCATTCAGTTGAATGTCACTTTTATGAGCAATCCTGGGATGTGGCATGTCTTTGCAAGCAATATGCTTACTTATTGCATTGGTTACCAATGAATGTCAGAATTCCCTATAATTTTGTAGTTGCCAAAACATGTTTTCAGTATACCTATAATGGAGTGTCTTCATATATGCAACATTAAGTATATAGAAAATATTCAGTAATTACATCTATGATACTGTTGTTTTTCACTCACCAAATCGTTTCCTTGTCCACCAGTGTGGTTCTTTAATAGTTGAAAACCTAACTTGAGGATGCAATCTGAGTCTTTCAAAAAGGTCTGTTGTTCCACATTTAGGTTGACCTATAATGTAGAAATAGGGCAGACAACGAAGACGATAGTGCTTGTTGTTGTTGTGAATCAAGTGGTTCCAAAACACCTTCCTGAGGTAATCAAATGTGGCTCGAAACTGCTTTGAATATAATGGATAGGAGTTTGATTTATAAGGGTCTGTGGTTAAATTTCCTGTGTACTCTTCATACCAACAAGGGTTCCTACTATTTAAGGGGAATTCTTTAGGAATAACCGAAAATATCTGCAATGTAAATAAAAACATTTTAGATAAAGCACTGCATATGTATTTATAGATTAATACTACATATCTGCTGTATCAGATGGTTTTAACACTAGATTTTATTTTATTTTGGTGTCCAGGTTATAGCTAAGGAACCACATATTCTTTCTTCAGGCAAAGTACAAGCATTAAAAACAAAAACAATACATATTTCATAGGAACAAGATACAGTATCAAGTACACATACTGACAGTTAAATAGACCTTAGTTATGTGAAACATTCACAGTTCTTGGAACTAATGAAATACTACTTTCAATACTAAACCAAATGCATCAATTGGTGGCAACAGCCTTATGGCTGATGGAATTCTATTCCAAGTCACTGATGCATGACAACCAAATGACTGCTGACCCATCTTTGTGCACATCATTGGTATTTGCAGTAAAGGTTAATTAGCTGAATGAGAATTGAAGATGGCAGTAGAAATGTTCAGTTCACCTACTAAACATTGAGGATACTTACTTCTCAACAGTCTGAAAATAAATTTAGAATTTACAAATTCACCCGAGGAATTAAAAGGAAGTCAATTTAATTGATTAAAAACATGACAGCAATGGGTAATATTAGCACATGCTAAGGCAACTTTTCCAGATTTGTTATATAAAATTGTTGTTCTCTCAGGAACTGTTTTAGGGGTGAAGTTAAGAATAGCCCCATAAAGAGAAGAATATTATATAGAGCAATTAAGGTACTATATTAGCTTTGTTCCTCTAATATATTTTAATTCTTTACAATAGATCTAGTTTTTGATGAGTCTTAGATGTGATATAATTCAAGTGGGTCAAAAACATCCATCCTAGATCAAAAGAACTCCATTTTTCTTTTCATTTTATTTCATTCATGAACTAACAAATGGAATTTTTGCGTTTTAAAAAGTTCCATCTCCCATGCCATGTCCGCTGTGAGAAAATTACATATCTTGGTATTGTGCTGTGCTGTTTACCTTCAGAAACATATGGTAGCACCAGCCTAATATACTGAGAGCATAAATCAAGTCTAAATCAAGTAAGTACATTCAACAGGTAACCTCAATTAAATAATTTTTTTTTAAATTCAGAGTTGCAGTCATCTTTTAATGACATGATTCATTAATTACAAAATTAACTATAAAAACTGACCAAAATATCTGAGAAAATTAAAAAGGTACTGAAGATGAATTTAAGGATGACAGAAATACATTTTGCTAAAAAATTAAATGATAACATTTTTTTTGCCAACTAACAATTATTGCTGTTTAAAAATCTCAACTTCTTCCTGACTAGCCTATCCCTGATAGTAACTAGGGAATTGGGCTTAGACTTTAAATGTTTTGACCTTTAGCCTAGAAGTATTCATAACATGTCACAAAAGGTAAAGGAGCTGAAAAGACCGGTTGTCCATAAGTAGTTCCTGTGGTATAGTTGTAGTAATTCCAATTTCCAAAGCTTTTTATATTTGTCTAAATTATTTTTAAACTTATCCTTTGTTTCACTGATACATCTTCTGAAAGATTATTTCAGGGTTAATGATATGTTCAATAAATATTTTCTTTTGCTTGTTCTGATTCTCCTATGTTTAATTTGAAGTGGATGACCTCTTGAAGTGGTTTTATTGTCTTTAAAGATCAGGCTAAGTTAGTTAAGGAAGTATGGGTTCTGTATTACAATACATTGCACATTAATAGGATGTCACCCCTTTTTTCAGTGTTCCTCCAAGGAAAAGAGACCTAGTTCCTTTACTCTATCAGAATATGTCATCTCTTTAAACTCTTATAATTTTAGTAGTGCTATGTTGTACTTTTTATGTTCTTTCTATATTGGCATTCTTTTATGGGCACCATATCGGGCTTCCATATTCTAATAGTGGTCTCTCATATGATCAAGACAATGGTACTATTACCTCGGATTTCATACTCATTTTTCTTTTAATTGCACCTTGTACTTTATTGACTTTTGCCACTGCTGTAGAGCAGTGGTTCTTTGGGTCAAAAAAGTTGTTTATTATGACACCAAAGTCCTTTTCTTTTCAGGTTCACTCCTTTCAGTGTGACAATCATTTTGTCAACACCGATATGGGCACAGGCAATACTCCACCTGACTCTGCAGTGCCAGGCATTGCAGCTTCCTAGAGCGAGTACGCATTCCTGTTTTGCTCCACACCCCGCACCTCCCAAGCCAGTATAAATTCTGGAGCTGGCATGCCCCAAAAGGGAGTAAAATTGTATGGATGCAAAGGATGGCATGAGTGCAGGGCAATCAAAAATCAAGATTGCCCATGTCACTCTTGCCCTTGTTATTGCACCCTAATTGTGATGCCAAAATGTAGTCAGCAACTTGATAGGATACGTTTCTTTCATAATGACCTTTCGTGTGGTACTGTATAGTGAATATTGATGTGGTACCTGTGCTTTTCCCAAGTATAGAACACATTTGTCTAAATTAAAACACATACACAATGTATACGCCCATTTAGTTATATTGCCTAATACAAACTGGATAGTACTTTTATCTTATATTGTGTCACTTGATCTGCACAGTTTAGGATTCTTGGTGTATTTTGTTATTCATCTGATGACCTTATTATTCATGTTGGCAATAAAAATCTAAATCGTTATATGCCCCAGAACAGACCCCTGTTGCACTCCACTAGTCACATTACCCTTTGTAGACAAATAGCAATTTATGGTGACTATTTTTGTATGGTTTGTTATCCAGTTTCTAGCCCACTATAATACATAACAGTTTATTTTACATTTCCTTAACTTCTCAACCACAGCCCAATGCAGGATGGTGTTGAATGCCTTACAAAAGTCCAACAAGATGACATCAACAACTGTCTTATTATTTAGGTGCTTACTCATCTTTTTATAAAAGTATAAGAGGCTGGTAATACAGGATCAGCCAGCAGTGAACCCATACTGGTCCCAATCTGTTTTATTATTTGTTTTTATGTGGTTAACTATTATGTCTTTGATAAGTGATTCTAGAGTTTTACCAGCAACTGAGGTTAGTCTTATAGGTCTGTAACTTGCAGCGTTATGTCTGTCTCTCTTTTTGTAAATCTGTACTTCTTTTTCTTCTCTCAAGTCAGTTGGAATGGTCCCTGCCATTAAAGATTTTTTGTGCAATAATTTAAATGGGGTGGTGATACTTTGTTTCATTATTTTTAGCATCTGTGGAGCGATACCATCTGAACCAGGTGCACCATGTTGATTTAAATGGCTATATTTTGTCTAATATATGTGTTTTGTTGATGGTTATATGATCTGTTAAATCAATCTTAATTTGTTGGATTGATTGTGTCTTATTAGTAAACACTGAGCAGATATATCTCTTGAAGCTTTTTGTAATTCTTGTGGTTCATTTATGACATTTTCTATAATATTTCTTAATTTCACTCCAGTTTTCTTTAACGAGTTAAGATAACTATAAAACATTTTACTATTCTTTTATTTGCATTTCTTATTGCATTGATTCTATGGACTCAATTTTCAGAGCCCCAAGAATGTCTCAAGTCCCTGATGTACTGACTGCTTGGCACACATGACATGGGACTTGCAGCATCCTTCTGTCCAGTGATCAGAATTTTCAATCCTGAGCACCAAATGCTGCAAACTAGACCAGCTTTTCCCTGGTCTAACTTGTGGCATGTAGGGGACCCTTTTTATGGGGCTTGCACCAAATCTTTGGTGCATGCTGCCACAAATTGAGGAAACTGTCTCAAGTGCACCCAATGTACTAAAATTGGGTGCAGTTGCAACTAAGGAGTTTGGTGCAGCTGCAGCCAGAAAAATGAGTGTGCTGCAGAGCTTGATGCAAGCCCTGCATCACCCTTTGAAAATCGAGCTCTGTGATTCTTTTTGTCCTTTTAATATAGTTGTTCACTCCTTTTGAGCCTTTTGAATAATTCCCATGACTCCATTGTGTTATTTTTTTGTTATTCAGCATATGACTTGTTTTTTTTCTTTATAAGTTTTGTAAATCCATTTTATAAGCAGGTAAGATGGTGGTAAAGTGGGTGTAGAATTGGCTGGATAACAGGACACAGAGGGTGGTGGTAAATGGCAGTTACTCTGCAGGGGGAAAAGTGACCAGTGGGGTACCACAGGGATCAGTGCTGGGTCCAGTCATTTTCAATGTGTTTATTTGTGACATTGTAGAAGGCCTAGAGAGGCTGATGACACAAAGCTCTGCAATAGGGTGGATACACCAGAGGGAGTGGATAGAATGAGCAGAGATCTGCAGAAGCTTGAGGACTGGTCAAGGGATTGGCAGTTGGGATTTAACCCTAAAAAGTGCAAGATAATCCACATGGGGTACTGAAACCTGGGAACACAATATCAACTGGGGAGGGAGATGAAATAGAAACTTCCAAGCAGGAAAGAGAACTAGGGATTATCATCTCTGATGACCTCAAAGTAAGTAGGCAGTGTGACAAGGCAGCAGGTAAAGCAAACAGGATGCTGGAATACATAAGCAGTGGAATCACCAACAAGAAAAGGGAGGTCATAATTCCATTATACAGGACATTAGTGATGCCACACCTTGAGTACAGTGTCCAGTTCTTGAGGCCTTACCTACTCAAGGATATAGATAGGGTGGAGGCAGTTCAGAGGAGTGCAGCCAAGATGGTGCAGAGATTACATCGCAAACCCTATGAGTATAGGCTAAAGGATTTAAATATGTACTCACTGGAGGAAAGAATGGAGAGGGAAGATATGATTGAGACATTTAAGTGCTTCATAGGGAGGAATAAGGTGCAGGAAACTGTGATTTTTCAAAAAAAGATGCTGGAGGGCAAGGGGACATGGGATGAAACTGGAGGGAGGGAGGGAGGGAGGTTCAGAGGGAATGTGAGGAAGTATTTCTTCACAGACAGGGAGGTGGACAAATGGAAAAACCTGCCAGAGGAGGTCTTGGGGGTAGAAACAATTACAGGATTTAAGAATGCATGGGATAGGCATAGGGGGATACTTGTAGTTGGGGGAGGAGTACAACCTTATTCCAGGAAAGCTTGAAGCACTGTTAATTAATCACTAATGGGCAGACTAGGTGGGTCAAAGGCCCTTATCAGCCAACAATGTCTATGTATCTATGTATAACTTTTTTATTTATCCATTTTGGTTTAATACCTTTGTTATTATACTTTTGACATCTATGGATGTCAGTTTAAATGCCCATTCTCAACATGACTTTTGATAAGTTTTCCCAACATTTCCACCCCTACTTTATTGAGATGTACTCCTGCTCTAATGTATAAATGATTTATGTCCTAAAATAACCTCCATGACTCTATAAACTTTTTTCCTTCTTTTTTTGCACAAGTTTTTGAGCCTTGAGTTAATCTTTATTATTGTTTTATTTTTCTATCCGGATGCATGTGGCATTGGTAACAACCCTCAGGTGTACACTGTACTCCCAGATATGTACACTGTACCCCCATCTTTTTAATGCCTTTTGTGGTGTCTATCACGTCATGACAGACATCCTTTTCATTGTCTGTTCTGATATTGTAAGTGCCAACATGCACGGCTACTAAAAAATAATAAATATGCTAGATATTTGAAATCTAAAACTACACTCAATTGGGAAAATTATCTCTCTTGTCAAAAGAAATGTAAATCAAGTATTAAAAAAGCTAAAAGAAAGTGGGAACTTAATCTGTCCAAAAATGCTAACAAATCCAATAGTAAGTTATTTTTTTCATATATTACTTCTCTAAAAAAAAAACAATGTAAGATTAGACCGATACTAGTTGGTGATAATGTTATACAATATCCTATAGACATGGCTAACATCTTTAATTCAGAATTCTGTAGGGTATTTTCTGAGACAACTTCTACTGGTCCTAGCCTTCAGATCAATAGCGATGCTCCAATTGCCTTTGAGCCTGAAACTATAGCAGACATATTACTAGCTCAAAAGGGCACAACAAGCATGGGTCCTGACAGTCTAATGGGACATTTTCTGTACTTATGGCTGATACATTAGTGGTCCCTTTAAAACTATTGTTTGAGTCATGTCTAACTTATAACTTTGTCCCTAATGAATGGAAAATGGCTAATGTTATACCTATACATAAAAAAGGCATAAAATCTGATCGGTCAAATTATCATCCAATAAGTCTAACATCACCCTTATGTAAAATATTGGAAAGGCTGATTAAGGATGTAATTGAACCTACTCTAAACCTAGTAGACAAGGAACAACATGGTTTTAAGAAAGGGAGAGGCTGTCTGACCAATCTTATGAGTTTTTATGAAGACATTAGTCAATTAGTTGATCATAAAATACCCTGTGATATTGTGTTTATTGACTTTAGCAAGGCATTTGATATCATGCTTCATTGGACCTTAAGGTTAAAACTACAATATTTACATATCAGTAGATAGATTATAAGCTGGATCCATAATTGACTGTCTAATCGCCCACAATGAGTCATTATTAATGGATGTCACTCAGATATGGGTAATGTGACCAGTGGGGTACCACAGGGCTCTCTTTTGGGCCCCTGTCTGTTCCAAGCCTTTATCTCTAATCTCAGCACTAAGTGGCAATCAATATCTGTCAAATATGCTGACAAAATTAAGACTAGGGGTCCATGCTCAAGCCCTAATGAGATAGGAATTATCCAGCAGGATTTGAATTTTATCTCAGATTGGGTTGTTACATGGGGCATGAAGTTTAATAACAATAAATGCAAGGTCATGCACTTAGGCTTTAAAAATCCTGAGCGTGCAAATGTTTTAGGTAACTGCACGCTGACCATTACCACAGACAAGAAGGACATGGGCATAATTATCTCCAAGAATTTGGATTATGAACATCACATTAACAATGCAGTAAATAAAAGTAATAAGATTATTTGGTCCATTAAACATAACATCACGTCCAGAGCTCCCAGGGTATTGATGCCATTGTTTAGAGCTTATGTTAGGCCACATTTGGAATATGTGTCACAACTCTGGTGTCCATATAAAAAGTCCCACATCAATCAATTAGAGAAAGTACAGAGGAGATATACTAAACACCTAAATGGTATGTATTGTCTTTCTTATAAAGATAGACTCGACAGACTTCATCTATTATCTTTAGAAATGCATCAGCTATGAGGGGACATATTATTTGTATATGATATAGTTCAGGATCCTGAACTAATGATTGAATTGGGACTCCAGTTTAAAGATCATAGATATGACACCAGAGGTCACCCACTTCAACTGATAAGAAAATCTTACAACAATCTACGTAGGAAGTTTTTCTTTACTCTTAGAACCATCAACCTATGGAATAGACTTCCCCTTCATGTTATTATTAGTAAAAATAAAACTGAATTTAAAGTGAGACTGGACCCTTATCTAATATCAGACACCCAGTTATCAAATTATAATTGATTAGTATGGGAGCTCTCATGGGCCTTTGGCTCTCTTGCTCTCTAAGCAACCTTAATATGAACCTTAGTATGAACCTGCTGTTGGGTTGTTTCTACTGTTTTTTAGGATACGTGGGATTCTTGTTTTTATGCTATTTACTTTGGCCACTGGGAGGCATGCTAACATTCTATTCTCACTGTCCTGTTTGCATATTATGGTATCACAACACCTGATTATAGAATCACACATCTTAATATACAAAATAAAATATGGGTGCCGAAACACAATGAGCCTGTGTTTCCATCAAGGGGTTGAAATACCAGAGTATGGATCTTGAGAGTGAAGCTTTAGAGGTTCCTGCTGGTATCTCAACCCCAAGATGGAAGCACAGGGTGAGATGTGTGTTGGTGCCCATAATTTATTTTTGGTAGTATATGGTTCCCAGAGTTTAAAAAAGTTATATTTCTGCATTTATAAGTTTCATAAGGTTTCATACCTTGTGTTTGGGCTCCTTCTTGCTGCCAGGTAGCTGAGCCTGATGTGACATCCATAACTGCGGTCCCATTCTGAGTCTCAGCAGCACTTTTATTAAAAAAAACTGATAAATTATTATGGTTTGGTAACATGGAGGCAACTACGGCAGTCCATGTCAAAACCATATCAGTGAACTGCTTGCAAAGTGACACCACCATGTTTGTTTGGATTTTTTTTAAATCCCTTTGTTTGGATGAATCAAGTGGCCACATAGCACATATGGGCTGATTATTATTGATTATAGAATGTGCACAATAACTTTTAGAATGTGCACAACTTTTAGAATGTGCACAACCTTTGAAGAGACACCAGTTTTCATACACAATAAGCTGTAACCATATACTACAATCAGTCTTTTATTGTTGCCTTCATTATTTACATCGTCATTATTAGCTGTGTTATGCTGGTTTCTGACTTTATCTAGGAATGTAAATCTATTGTCTAGCTGAAGCAAACTGTCATTTCTTATTTTAGTCTTTCTTCTTTTCTTTGCATTTTTTTTGTGTGTCTCACTGTATTTAACCACCCTCCCCAGAGCCATTTGTTTCTTCCCTGCCACATTTATTTCTATTCTCCATTTGTTCAGTTTGACTGCATTTGTCTCTCTCCTCCCTTAGCCTCTTTTTTCCATTTCTACTTTGCACCTCTATAATTCTGCTAGATTCGTTTTCCAAATCTTTCACAAAGTGTTTTATGTTATTGATTTCAAAGGCATTTTTCAGTTCATTTTGTGTTTTCATTAGTTCTAGTCTTAATTCAAAAAATGCTTGACATTTATTACATGTATAGCTTTTACTAGAAGAATGGATAGATTTCTCACAATGCACTGAGTAATTGACCCTTCCTTGCATAGCAAATTCACCTGTTGGATTTTATATTTATTGGTATCCCTCAGAACTGATTTATGGAAAGGATAAGTTTTCTTACTTGATTAGTCCAGTATAATTTCTTGCCACCTCCCTGGCTGACACCAGCAGATGCACTTGCCTCCGCTGCATGTCACCTCTACCCATGCTTACCAGGGCTGTGTGTGATATAAGGCCGAAACTGGGTGTGGCTATCTTCCCTCTTCCAGCTTGGTGCCACTGCACAAAAATATAAGGCTTCTACTGTACTGCTATATGCTACCCCTTCCCCAAACTCAGGGAACAGTACATGTGCTTAATAGGTGCCTTAACAGCACATTTCAAATGTCCCAGTCTTTCCTTGTCCCACAGTCCCTCAGTTTTCCAGCCACCCTCACTCAGAGTCACAGAGAACAGAAGGAATCAGAAAGCATTTTTTTGTAGTTTTCATGATTTTTAGCAAATACAGAGAGTAGAATTACAGCTCCTAAGGGGGATTTCTATGCTGCAGGAATAATTTCTACACTATGGACAATCTTTTCTGCCAGTCTCCTGTCAAATACCTGGGTGTCAGCCTTCAAGTACATGGGTGTCTGACTAGACAGCCACCTCAGCTTCTCTACTCACATTGAAACTATCTGCACCAAACTCTGGTCGAAACTCGCTATCCTCTATTGCCACAAAGCCAGCCTACCCCTTCCCACCGGTTGCAAGCTCATATAAAAAATAATCTTGCCAGTGCTGGACTACACTGACATTGTTTATGGAACAGCTCCAACCTTGTCTCTCTCCAAACTGGACATTCTTTCTGCCGCTTTGCCACTGCCTTCCCCCCATTCACTCACCACTGCACCCTCTGCTCACCACTCTTCCTTGCCCTGCTCTCCCACAGAAGAACCATCCACAGCACCTCCCTCATAGCAAAATTCTGGTTTGGTTCCCTCCCCCCCACCTCACATCCCACCTGACTCCAGCAAACAAGTTCTAACCCCTCTCTAGCTGTTCCTAGGGTATCCACCAACATGGGGAGCAGAGCTTGGTCTGCAGCTGCCCCTTTGCAGTGGAACAAACTACCAGCTGAACTCCATTCCATTGACACACACTCCAGTTTCAAGTCCCACCTTAAAGTCTGGTTCCTGGCAAACTCATCCTGCCACTGCTCCCTGGGGTCTGACACCAACCCACACTAGTCAACTCCCCAGCCCAGGGGTTACCCACCTACCCACACTAGTCAACTCCCCTGCCTACAACTGTTATATCATATTTTTCATAGTAATATTTGACTTCCTTGCCTGTACACATTGTATATTTTTTACTGAGTATTCTGTGTATTACTTGCTCACTAGATGATGCAGTCACACACTGTACACTGTGCCTATGATTTGTTTGTTTTGTACCAAATCTTCTCATGTCTGATATTGAAACCTTGTATTCACTGTTCTCAAATGGACCTATGCATCAAACCTATATATTGCGCTTACTATTGTCACGTGTATCAAATCTGTTTCATGTGTATTACTGTTACCTTGTACTCCACTGTCACCCTGCACCAAGTGTTATGGCCTGGGCTGTGCCTGAAAACGGTCCTTGGGATCAGTGCACTCACCCGGTTATCAAAGTCATAAATAAATAAATAAATAAACTCCCTTGATTATCCTCTCCAACACAGGGATTCACGCATCTTTCACATCCCTCACCCACAAAATACTACCAGCCAAGCTGCCTTTTCGTACCATCTCCCTCTTCTCTGGAACAAGTTTCTCTCTCCCACCTGTAAAAAAATTCCTCAGGCTCCTCCCAAGACCCCTCTGCCCCAAATGCCCCAACAGTCCTAGTAAGCCCCCCTAAGCCCTACTGCCTGCATACAGAAGTCTTGCAGCAGTCCAGTACACCTTGTCCATATACTGGCCTACTTTATTATGAATGTAAAATTTTTGTACGGTATTTAAAAAGGTTGTTTATACTGTGTCCTGGGAATCTCCTTGTGTATCTCTTCTCATTTCAGTGTATGCTCTGTACACGGGTCGCACCTCGAAATGAGCTTCAGCTCAGTGTGCCTATCCCAGTTATCAGTTTTTAATAAATAATAAATAAATAAATAAATAAAAACTATTTTTGCATTGAACATAGAGCACTGCATCATCAGCATATTGTGTCATTTTCACAGTGCCACAGACTTCCTGCATTTCATTGATAAACAGTGTAAATAACAGTGGACCAAAATTAACTCCTGTGGCACCCCTTATGGCACTTTACTTTGGAAAAAGAAATACCCAATTTAACAGCCTGGTTTCTGAGACTAAGTCCCTCAGCTTATTGGTAAATAGATCATGGTCAACCAGATCAAATGCGTTACTCAGGTCTGTGAACACAGCACCAGTAATCATGCGAATTCCATGGACCTAGATAACTTGTTTATGAACCTGACCAAGAGAGTTTCCATCACATAAAATGAAATCTATGTGGGACATTATTCAAAATGTGATATTCCAGATAACAAACAAATTGGTTATGCACCAACCTTTACAGGAGATTAACAAGTGCAGAAAAGATAGAGATAGACCAATAATTGTTTAGAATAGCATGGATCCTTTTTTAAGTTTGACACAATAAACACAAAGTACACAAGTTTGACACAATATACATCATCCTCCACCTGGGAGCATTATGAGGCTGCCTTGGAAATAGTATGAAATGGCAACATCACATTTTGAGGATCAACCTCACGCCCAAAGTACTCCCTGGTCCAAGTTACACTCTCTCTCTCTCTCTCTCTCTCTCTCTCTCTCTCTCTCTCTCTGCAGTCGGGATGGTGCACTTGCAGATGGGTTGAGGCACCATGGGAATTACACTGCCAGTTGTACAACAGGCTAGCTGTGTGGTAACAAGGACAATATCTTACTTGCAGTAAAACTAGCTCCTGCGCACACTGCCTCCCAGTGTTTCTCTCTCTCTCTCTGTCTTGCTGCAGTGTGACAATCTGTCTCTCTCTCTCTGTGGCAAGCATGGCACACTTGCTCCCAGACTTCTGGTAGCAGGGTGAGGAACAGGATGGGGTGCAGAGTTGGGGAAGGGCAGGGTGGTGGGAACATCACAGAAGTCTGCTCTCTCTGAGGGCAGCCTGTTCAAAGATATAATGGCTTGGGGGGGACAGGAGTCAGCACCTGCGAATGGGCAGGACAGCCAGCTGACAGCTCCTCCACTGGACAGACAGACAGCACAGGAATGGGACTGCAGAGAGGGTGAATTGTATGTCACAGTCCCACTGTGTCTCGCTCTGTTGCCAGTGTAGAGAGAACAGTGCCTGTTACAATGAAGAGTAAGTTGGGGGACAACAACATTAACTGTGCTGCAGCTTCTGCTGACAAAATGCTCACACTCCTCATCTCTCTCTCTCGCTGTCTTGAGAAGTGCGGCAACAAAACAGAACCAGACAGTGCATTACAATGCACAGTACACTGATTAATGCTGTGGCAAAACAGAATGGGAGAGTGCATGTCAATGCACGGTGCACTGATTAGTACTCAGTTGCTAAAGCCATGCGGTGACAAACACATTACCTTACATGCAGCAAAACTACCTCCCATGTACACTGACTGTGTTCCTGATGTCTTTGACTGTCCCACGGTGTCCCACAGTGTCTCTCTGTCTTGCTGCAGTGTGACACAGGGAAGCATCCCTTTTTCACTGAATGGAGACAGAGAGAGGATTTGAAAGTATTGTCCTGGTGCAAAACAAACCGCACCACAGAGACAACTGACAGTATGGGAGCCTTGTAACTGGTGATCGCGTCATCCCTACAGTCCTTCCAGACACACACCACTGGAGAGAGAGGGACAGAGGGACAGTCTGGCTCTCTTTGTGTGTGGCAAGCATGGCTTGTAAGTCAGGGCCATTCACAACATATGCACAGGTTACCGGGGGAGTGCCTCAAGCAGTACGGGACAACCTAACAGTGTGGCAACTGTTCTTACACTGTCCTGTGCATACTGACTGTCTCATGGTCTCTCTCTCTTTCTGTCTTGGTGAGCATGGCACAAAGAAGTGTCCCTTTTACTCTGAATGGAGACAGACAGAGGATTTGAAAGAGATTCATGGGGCAAGTGGGTGGGTAGTGTGTGCCTTCAATCAGTTATATGCTGGGCAGGTGGTTGTGACAAGAGGAATGGGCACCCTAATTCTGTTCTGTGGGATGGTAACCAGCAGAGGATCCTCAGAGATCTGTGGGACAGGTGGGTGGGTAGCACAAAGATACGGGGTTTGTGAACTGTATACCTAGGTGGCTAGAGATCCATGGGGTGGGCACATGGGATGACAGTCACATGTGGGGTGGGGTATATACTGGCCAAGGGGTAGATGTGTGTCCATACACTACTTGACAGCTTCTTGCACAGTTACAGAAACTACACACTGACATTGGGGCAATGATCATTATCAGCACAGTAGCTAAGCAGAGTAGCTGAGATGAGCAACTCCTGGTACAAGGGCTCCCTTCTGCAGCCCATAGAAACATAGAAATATAGCAGTTGATGGCAGATAAGGACCACAATGCCCATCCAGTCTGCCCATTTCTTTTTCTGCCTTATGAATGTGCCATCGGCCTTTGCTCTGTCAAATGTCTATCTATTCATACTCAACTGTATTGCTCCCTTATGCCTATCCTATGCCTGTTTGAGCCCTGCACTGTATTCCTATCCACCACTTCTTGAGGTAGGCTGTTCCATGCATCCACCACCCTTTCTGTGAAAAAAAACTTCCTCACATTACCCCTTATTTGGCCTCTGTCTAATCTCATGCTGTGTCCTCTTGTCCTGCTATTTTTCTTATATTGAAACATGTTAGACTCTTTCACCTTGTTAATGCTGTTAAGGTGTTTGAATGTTTTGATCATATCACCTCACTCCCTCCTTTGCTCTAGGATATACATATTGAGCTCCGTTAATCTGCCCTCATAAGTTTTCTGATGCAGTCCCTGCACCATTTTGGTTGCCCTTCTCTGGAGTGTCTCAATTTGGTTAATGTCCTTGTGAAGGTGTGGCCTCCAGTACTACACACAGCACTCCAGATGGGGCATAACCAGTGTCTTGTAAAGAGGGATTATTACCTCCCTCTTCTGACTTGTGATACCCCTACTAATACACCCCACATCCCTCTAGCCTTACCTACTGCTTTAGTGGTCTGCTTGGATGATTTCATGTCATCAGTGATGATGATGCCCAAATTTCTTTCTTCCCTTGTAACTGCCAGCAACTCCCCTCACAGCCTATATGTGGCTTCTGGGTTTATCTTCCCTATGTGCATGATCTTGCACTTCTTTGCGTTAAACTCCAGTTGCCACTCTTCCGACCATTTTGCTAGTTTATTCAGATCTCTTCTCATTCTGCCCACCCCATCTGGATCATCTACTGTTGCAGATCTTGGTGTCATCTGCAAACAGACAAACCTTACCCTCCAGTCCATCTGCAATGTCACTGATGAAGATACTGAAGAGCTCTAAGTTGTGCTGCAGTACTGGGACTTGCTGGATTATAAATGTCTGCCTTGCCAAATTGATATTCGAACACAGAACAAGTTCAGGTCTGCCCACAGATCTCTCTCAGGGTCTCATCTCAGTTACTGTGCCGATAACAGACATTAATATACAGTCATGTGGTACTGTTCAACCAATCATGTGCTGACTTTTCACTGCCCCATGTTATAATTACTACTATTCTGTATATGAGATGATTAGACCATTGCATTACTAGCATAGCATTTCTCTAAGTTACAAACATGGTCATTAAAAGCAACTACAGTTAATTAGAGTTGTCACAGTAACTCCCATTGACTTGCATATGATGCACATGCATGTGTGGCTGTATGCAGATTATTTCCATATTTCCAGAAATTCTTGTGGTTACAGAATCTAGTCTGCTGCTGTTTTAAAAAAATATATATTTTTTGTAGCAAGGGTAAATTTCTTGTTGAAAAGGTACTTGCAGTGCATCCAGTCAGAAACATCTTTAGTTTTTTGTTTAATACTGACCCATACTAACTTATTGCCCTTCATTAAAACAAGTAATTTAGTTGTAAACCATTTTGAGTTGTCACATGGAAACACAGAAACATAGAAGGTGATGGCAGATAAGAACCGTGTGGCCCACCTAGTCTGCTCCTTGTCCCTACCTAATGCAATACCACAGACCCTAGTTGATCAGTGGCTTACCTGCTCATCCTTATTTTGAGAATACCTTTATGCCTATCCCATGCATTCTTGAATTCCCCTACTGTTTTTGACCCCTCCACCTCTACAGGGAGGCTGTTCCAAGCATCCACTACTCTTTCTGTGAAAAAGTACTTCCTTACATTGCCCCTGAGACTACCCCCCCTAACATCATATCATGCCTCTTTGTTATTGCACACCTCCTTTTCTGAAAGATGCTACCCTCCTGTACCTTGTTTATATCCCTGAGGAACTTGAATGTCTCTATCATATCCCCCCTCTCCTCCAGGGAATACATACTGAGGTTCTCTAGTCTTTCCTCATATGACTTTTGGTGTAGTCCTTGTACCATTTTTGTTGCCCTTCTTTGGACTGCCTCTATTTTGTTTATGTCCTTCCAGAGATGCAGCCTCCAGAACTGGACATATTATTCCAGATGAGGTCTCACTAGTGATCTGTACAGTAGCATAACCACCTCCTTTTTTCTCCTGGTGATACCTCTCCCTATGCACCCTAGCATCCTGCTGGCTCTCCCCACAGCCTTCTCACATTGTTTGGTTACTTTAGGTCATCAGATATGATTACCACTAGGTCCCTTTCTTTACTGGTGGCCGTCAGTTTCTCTCTCCACCATCTTGTACTCCTCCCTTGAATTTCTGTGTCCCAAATGCATGATTTTGCACCTCTTTGCATTGAATCTTAGCTGATACACTCTCAATCACACCTCAAGCATGTTTGGGTCATTTCTCATTTTTTCCACCCTCAGGAGTGTTGACCCTGTTGCAGATCTTAGTGTCATTTGCAATGAGGCATACCTCCCCCTCAAGCCCCTCTGCAATGTCGCTTATGAAAACATTACAGAGGATGGCCCCAGCACGGATACCTGTGGCACCCTGCTGGTCACCCCCCTTTCCTAGGATTGAATGCCATTTACCACCACCATCTGTGTCTTGTCACTCAACCAGTTTCTGACCCAGTTTACAACCTCATGGCCCACTCCCAGGCTGCCCAACTTATTTACCAACCTCCTATATGGGATGGTGTTGAAGGCCTTGCTGAAATCTTGGTAGGCCACATCCACTGCCCCTCCATGATCTACTTCCCTGGTCACCCAGCCAAAGAAATCAGTCAGATTTATTTGACAAGACCTTCCCGCTGTGATTCCATGCTGCCTTGGATCCTGTGCTCTGCTGAATTCAAGAAATATCACAGTCCTTTCCTTTAGAAAAGACTCCATTAACTTCACCACCAATGAGGTCAGGCTGACAGGCCTGTAGTTGCCAGCCTCCTCCCTGTTCCCTCTTTTGTGGAGCGGGACTACATTTGCCTTCCTACAGTCCCCTGGAATCACCCCTGTCTGTATCAATTTGTTGAATAGGGCTGTTAGTGGTGCTGCCAGCACCTTTTTAAGTTTCTTTAATATTCTGGGATGTATTACATCTGGCCCTATAGCCTTGCACCCTTTCAGATTCTCAAGTTCCTTTAGGACTTTTTCCTCCATAAATGGGCTGGTGTCCACCTCTCTCCATGGGTGCCCCATCACCCAATAGTGATCCTTTTCCTTCCATCTCTGTGAATACTGAACAAGAATATTTGTTCAGGATTGCTGCTTTGTCTAGGTCACCCTCCATACACACCCCTCCCTCCATTTTTAACCTCACAGTCCCACCCCTGGTTTTCTTTCTTTCATGAATGTATCTGAAAAAGGTCTTGTCTCCTTTCTTAATTGCCTGGGCTATTTTTTCCTCCATTTAAACCTTTGCACTCCTGACTGTTTTCCCCATCTCCCTCTGCTTTTCCAGATACAATTCCCTATCTTCCCCCCCTCTGCGTTTCCTTGTACCTCCTGAAAGCTAGCCTTTTCTCTCTTACCTTCCCAGCCACATCCTTTGAGAACCATAGTGTTTTTTTTTCTTTCTCTTGGTTCTCTCCCTAAGGAAACTTCTCTCCTTAAGGAAACCCCCTAAATCTATGGCTAGTCAGTGGGGATTTTTCTTACTACAGTTGTAAGCTCTGTACTTTAAAAAAAAGCTGAGTGCAAGATTGATGTCCAGGATAGCATCTATCTTTAAATGAAGTGGAAGCAATAGATTCCACAATCGTTTATATGCCATCTTTAATATGACCTAATTTGAAAAAGGAAATTTAGTCACAAAGGTACTAAAAAGTCAGGGGCCTTTTTCTGAAACATTTTGCTTATAAAGAAACCTTGTAATATTTGTATATTGTATACTGGGCATTCTTTTGTCATAATTCATATATGAAAATACAGAAAACTCCCACAGTTCAAAAACCTACAGTTGTGGCAAGTATTTGTGCCATGTTAGATGATCTTTCTTTCAAAAGACCTTTTCATCTGCTGCTTAGCAAAATTTGAACATCAAGCCCTTCTATAGCCTTAAATTTATACAACTCTGATGCTTGAGAAATAATTATTGTGATGATAACTCAATAGAAAACTGACAGTTTAGAAAAGTAAAATTAAAGTCTAAAATGCTACTCAAAATAAAAAAATACAAAAGGGGCAATAGGGAAGGGAGATATTAACTTCGGAGCAAAGGAAAAACAATGAAACTGATCAGTTTTAAAGAAATTGGCATTATAGACAAAAAAGTAGTTATGGAGTAGTATTCAGGGGAACCGTCCTCCACCCATACCCACCCATTTTTGTGAACTTCCAATCAACTAAGAAGTGTCCAACTGAGCCACTGATAGTCTTCATCTAGCTAATTAGTCCCATCATCAACAACTATTACCCAATATTTTGAGGTTGCATTATCTTTTTGCTAACAGTGTCAAAAATACCTTTATTACCAACTTATACCATATATTTTTGAAATCAGTTGACCATATGTTCCCATTTACAGTGCTGGTCCATGGTTTTATAAGCTGGTCTGTTTTATTCTGGTAACTGTGAATGTGCCAATGTTTTCTGTAAATGCATTTATAGCAAGTGGTAGTACACTGGATGCAACCAGCCATCTGTAGGGCATGGGGTTGTGTACCCATTTTTCATCTGGAAAATTCAGATCAACTTAGTCTGTAAAGATTATC
This sequence comes from Neoceratodus forsteri, assembly GCA_016271365.2. Lineage (NCBI taxonomy): Eukaryota > Metazoa > Chordata > Ceratodontiformes > Ceratodontidae > Neoceratodus > Neoceratodus forsteri. The sequence continues at coordinate 392,551,129 of CM028135.1, read as the reverse complement.
TTGAAGCTGGCTGCTTTGCCTTTTCTTGTCTTATGATCCATTTTGAAATGAGAGATCTGAACCTAGTTAAAGATCTTTTTTTAACAGAGAATAATTTTAATAATTAAAAAACTGATGAATGGCTAAAGTGGATACTCACATGGGGCTCCTGAGTCACAAGGTCCTCTAAACTTGGCAGTTGTCTGGAAGTAGCCTTCATCTTTGAAGTGATAATGTCAGTAAGTGATTCAATACTTAAGTAATCTATTGTGTGTAGAATATTAGATAGATTGAGTTTGACATTGTCTATTTTTTCACTCATGCTGCCACTGGTGATCAAATCAGGAATGCTTGCTAATTCATTGCACTGGAATGAAGACTGCATGAACAATGATCCTTTATTATCACCAGTCAATATATATGATGTCATTACTAAAGACACTATAGTCAGTCCCAAGATTAGGCTACAAAGTTTTGCCTTTTTTGAAACAACAAATTCCATTCCATCTTTCATTGTGGTCTGCTCTTACTTCCAAAGTTGCAAGAAAATTCATTTGTTGGCCATTCAAGTGCAACAAAATAGACTTCTTTTGATGGTTGTCTGTATTTGAAGAAAGTAAAGTGCAGCTGTAATCCACATGGGTCATCTCCAGGATAATTTCTGTTAGTAATTAGCAAGAAAATGCAAAAGCTGTTTAGAAGCCATAAGGAAGATTTAAAACATCTGATGAAAAAAACAAAGTAGTTAGTCAATGCCTTTCAATATAAATACATTTCTTTAAAGTTGTCTTAAATGTGCTCAGTGTACTGCATAATAAATAAAAACACTGTGCATCACTTTTAAGTTAGAAGCTATGCATGCCATCATATGTTCCAGCCAAAAACCATTTTGAACTTTGCTGCATATCCCAAACAGTAAATGATTTGTTGTTATCACATGTTGCAAGCTATCCATATAGGACATTCTGGTGCCACTTTCAAATGAATAATACCAAAGGTAAGTGTACTGTTAACCATTTTTTAACAATTGCATGGGTAGTATGTGAGATGTCTATCTAAGAAGTTTCAAAACTATCAAAAATACCCTTGTAATATATGTCCTGTTTTATAAAGGTCTGTTGTCACAGTGACATGGTTTCAGAAGATTGTCAAGTGAATCATATACTGTATTTTAGAATAATTGCTATACTAGAAAGGTTTAAAATATTGAAGAAAAAAAATCACGTTCAATGTGTTTTGTAATTTTTTGAGTGAATTCAAATTGTATAAACTAAAATCCTTCTAAGTTTCAGAATATTTCTTTGACAAGTGGTACAAATAACAATGAAACACAAATGAAACCAGGGTCATGGATTTCAATGATTTTTCATCAACAAAACTGGCCACAGCAGTTACATATTTATGTAGGACTAAAAATGTATGTTATTTTTTTAGAAAGATGTTTTTCTACAATTTTCATTTTTGTTTGTCCTGAAAGCACCACACCACATACCCCCCCACACACACACACACACGCACACTAATTCACACTTTCTTTATATTGGTTGTAAAGCAATTGATAACATCACATGCTATCTTAATTAGTGGAAAGCACAAACTTGCCAAAGGTGTGAAACAATTCTTCCACAGACCTTTACCTCCTGTATCCAGTACCTCAGCATTATCCTTTACCCTGAACTCATTTTCTTTTATGTGCTCCATTTGTAATTCTGATTGCTTGCACTTTTAACAACCTCCTGTGTCTGTCACAGCCTTTATTTCTCTGCTATGATGTTAATCAATACTTTTGTCTCCTATTGCCTTGATTATCTCAACTCCCTTTTGCTTTGTCTACCTAAAACTCACATTTTAAGACTTCAGTATTAGAGAAATTTTAACTTCACCAACATAATTGGTGAGAAGTCAATAACTCACACTATGACTGCATATGATAAAAAACTTCAAGAACAGAAACAGAAGAAGTTTATTAGAGAACAAACAATTATCTTAACAACCGCATCTTTAACCGGAAAAAAACTGAAGGCATCAAAAACACCTACAGGCTCTGCAGCAACTACAGTGGCATTTACTGTGGACATTCCCTGTTCTATCCTGAAGTGTACTATGATATCAGTGAATGACTATGGCACAGGGGAGAGCACGTTGAAACTGAAAGAGAGCGAACCTGAGCTGGATCCTTTTTTAGGGGTTACTCCTCCTGATTCAGGACAATCCAGGAGGTATGCCAGACAAACCCACTTCAGTTTCCCCAAAGAATCAGAAGATTAAAGAAAACACAGAAGGGGAAGAGGAAGAGAATGAGGAAGGGTCAGGCCAGCATGATGAATGGCTTCAAACAATTGCTATTAAATGTTATAAACATTTGAAGCAGAATTCTCACTTAGAAGGAAAAAACAGCACTGTCCAAAGGCTTATCCTTTGTGCTTTCATATACTGTGGGTGGGTTTGATGGTTTTTTCAGACATCCAGAAATTCACAAGGAAAATCAATTTATAATGTTTTCTTTTTTCAGAGAAATTACCATCAGTATCAGATAGCCATTATCATGCCCCACTGTGGCTAAACAACCTACCGTCCACAATCTCCCTTACATCCAGTATCAGTCAATTCAAAGCTAATCTTCAGACTTTCCTAAATTCGGCAACTTGTGACTGTAGATAAAGTACCTAACGTGTTTTCAGTTACCACCTAGAGGGATTCCCCCTGACATCCTCCTAGCACTCACATCTAGCCCCAAGCTAATATCCTCAATCTCCCTCTATTCTTTTAATGATTCAGGGCCTAACTTATAAGACCCTCTGATACTCAAATACTGTATTGTTGAATCCAAGTGTAGACCCAGGACCTCCCTTAAGATCCCTGATGATGTAACCATACTTGTACACTGCACCAAATGTTTAATCCTTCTATCTATGTTTTAATTTTCTACTACCGTGTCAAATGTTTTAATGCATGTACTGCTGCTTAATGTATAATCTGTACCCAATGTTAAGCTTGTGATCCTTAGTTGTATGTTTCTTACTGACGTGGAGCCTTTGCAAAGAAGTCTATGACTCAAAGGATTGTAATTCTGATATCTTTCAATAAATAAATAAATAAAATAGCCAGGACAATAGTACTAGCACACAGGGCAGAGAGAGTGATGAGGAACACAGTATAGATGATGACATAACACCCTATCTTAAAACAGTTTCTACATTTTTCCCCGCTACACCCAGCTGTAGAAACATTTCTTGAATGCTCTTTACATGACCTTAAGCATATTTATAATGACAGGCCACAACTGCCATTTTGCAATATGTCAAGGGCAGAGAGAGAGAGAGATTATCAGTGACCTAGCATCTGATACAAAATCATGATAGAGCCCACTGACAAGGGGGGGAGCATCATGATTCAGAATGCAGAGCAATGTGTCAAAGAGGCATATAGACAGCTTTTAGATGCTGAATTTTATGAAAGCTTAATCTATGATCCTACAGGCAGGATTAAACAAGAAAGATAGGGGTATTTACTGAAACTTTTTCATAGTGGACTCATTGATACAAAACAACCGTTTTACCTTTCAATTCAGAATCCCACCAAACCAGCATTCTACACACTCCCCAAAATACATAAAAATGCAACAGAACTGCCTGGCCGTCCGATTGTGTCAGGCATTGGCTGGCTCACTGAACCCATATCTAGATATATGGATAGTTACCTCAACCCCTTGGTATCCAAAACTAGGAGCCATCTGATAGACACAGGCCATATCCTCACAATATTGGAGAATATGCAAATACAAACAGGCTGGATTCTTGTTATGATGGATGTTTGTTCTCTATATACCAACATTCCTAGAGAAGGAGGGCTCAGTGCAATAGAATATTATCTTTTGAATTATACATAGCTACCACAAAACAAGATCAACATTATTACAGAACTAACCAATATTGTACCAAGTAATAACGTTTTTATGTTTAAGGGGAAATTATTTAAACAAGTGAAAGGCATGGCTATGGGTGTCAAACTGGCACTCAGCCTTGCAAACCTTTATCTTGGTGAATGGGAGGACTTGGTGATATATGATGTAGATGCCAATCCATACTGGAAAATAAATTACAGATTCCTAGTATGGAAGGGGGCACAGGAAGAATTAATAGCATGTGTGCAGTATCTGGAGGATTCCATTTCTAACCTGAAATTCAAGGTCACTTCAAATCAAATGTCTATAGATTTCCTAGACCTGACTGTCAGTAAAAAAACAGATTGTACTATCATAACTGATTAATACACTAAACCTACAAACAGAAATAGCCTGTTACATGTAGTCAGCTGTCATCCCCCACACATGATCAACAATCTGCCCAAAGGACAGTTCATGTGGATTAAGAGAAAGTGCTCGAATTCAGAATCATGTGAAGAAAGGTCTGAAGAACTTACTGAAAAGTTCAGACAAAGACACTATAGGGAATCAGACATTGATAAAGCAAAGAAACACACTGACACAATCACAAGGGAATCACTGCTCCTCCAGAAAAAGAAAAAGAAAAAACTGAACCACCTTTTTCCTTTGTCACAACATATGGGGGAGGGACAAAGGAAGTGGTCAGTATGGTTAAAAACAATTTACACACATTGAGAGGAGTACCAGCATTGGCTGAGATCATTAATAAATCCCTACGAGTGTCGTATAGGAATGGGAAGAACCTACAAGACAGATTGGTTAACCGCTACCAGCCTGCTAAAAAAATCAGCGGTAACAAAAGATAAATGGGGTAGCAAACTGCGTGGGTTCATCCGAACTTGCCACCATATAAGGAAGCACAATATCTTCACTAATCCACAAATTGGGAAGACAGAAATCATAAAAGGGAGGATAGGCTGTAAACAGCAGGGGTAGCATACATGCTGGAATGTTCCTGTGGCAGGTATTGCATAGGACGAACAAAGCGTAAATTGCGCTTTAGGATTAACGAGCATTTGCTAGCCAAAGAAAATAAAAAATTTGATTATGCCATGGCAGTACAGGTTCATAATAACCCCAATTGAGAACACAGGATATCTGCTATAGGAATAGAGGCAATCAGTAAGAATGTAAGAGGGTGAGATTTGAAAAATGTATTGAATTGTAAAGCGCAAGAGTGGATCTATAAATTGCAGGTTTTAAGGCCACCTAGACTAAATGGAAAATTTGAATTATTACCTTTCTTACTTAAGAAATGATAGGCTATCCACTTCCATTCCTACACTACATCAGTGTCTCCAACCCCCTGACCTCTGTGACCTCTCTACATCTGAGCTATGTAGTGAGGTGAAATGGGGTTACCTCCTGTCCAAGACAAACACATACAAGAGGTTACAAAACAGTGTAATTCTACTGTTTTACAGACATCTTGGTGTTTTCTTTTGTTACAGGTCATCCACAGAAATAAGTCTTTAAGGTCACCAAGTGCTGAAGACTTGCAAGAACGAACAATTGATGCTAGATTTATTCACTGGTGATGGTTTATTAATTTCACAGTAAATATATTTCGTGTTTTTTAAAATAAAATAAATGTTATGCTACATATATATGTGTATGGGTGTGCCTAACAGAAGTGTTTAAATCTGTCCATGATACTCTACTGGCTGAGATGGCACATGTGATCATATGACTGTGTGTAAACGCACACCTAGTGATGGCTGTTATTTAGCTCTGAGAAAGCCCTTAACTTAGGGTAAAAACTAAGCTGAATAGTGCTTTGAGCACTTCAATACCCTGTCTGTTTAACATTATATCAAAATGGTTATAGAATAAAAAATATTTGGTGAAAACTGAATTGAATCTTCCTGCTTCTTTACCTCAAAATGAGTGGTGAGTGTGTTTTTCTACAACCACAAACACTGACACTTTCTTAAAAGCTGCACCACCATCCCAGTGCCCATCCCTGCTTGTTCACTGTATTTTCACATTATGCAGTTGGGGTTCAATGCCAAAAAATTTAAAATCATGCACCAAGGGCATAGGAACCCAGGTGCTTAGTATAGGATGGGGGGTGGTACTAACAGTCACCAAACAAAAGAGGGACCTTGGGGTTATCATATGTGACAATACCCAAGTGGCAGGGCCCTGTGACAAAGCAGTAGGTAGGGTTAGTGGGATGCTGGGATGCATATGGAAGGGCATCTCCAGCAGGAGGGACATGATGTTGCCACTGTATCACTCAATGGTAAGACCCCCTCCTGGAATAACTGTTTCCAGTTTTGGAGGTTGCATCTCAGAAAGAACATAGGGTGGAGGCAGTCCAGAGGAAGGCAGTTAAAATGGTGCAGGGTTTTCATGAGAAGTCCTATGAAGAGAGACAGAAGGATCTCAACATGTACACCCTGAAAGAATAGAGAGACAGAGGTGATATGATAGAGACCAACAAGTACCTCACTGGGGTGAGCAGGGTGCAGAAGAGGAGACTCTTCCAAATAAGAAATAGCACAAGGACAAAGGAGCAATGAAGCTGGGGGTGATTTAAGAGAGATACGAGGAATTTTTTTCTTCACTGAAATGGTAGTAGATGCTTGGAACAGACTGTTGGCCAAGGTTTTGAAAGGAAAAACACTGCATTGTTTCAACTGATTGATTTTACAGATGGCTTATCTGTTAAGCAAATAAAACAACAACAACAGGCATGAATGGGTAGACATAGGGGTTATTAAAAAACAGGCAAGTAGAAGGGAGGATTGCTGGAGGCAGGGAACATCTGGGTAGACTAAGTGGGCCAAGAAGTCCTTTCCTGCCAACAAACTCAATGTTTCTACATGACTCTCTCTCTCTCGCTCTTCCCCCTCCATCTGAACAAAAATTCATGACAGTATCTCTTAATAATTTTGGAGTAACAGCACATTGCAGCCCACCTACAACAAGATTGCTCATTTTTAAGGCTGTGGGTGTACCTTACAAAAATGGCTGATCGTGGAACCTTCCATTGGACTTTTGGAAGTATCCTTCCCAACGTCCAGTGGAGCTTGAAACCCTCTGCCTCGATCGGCCACTATGGAATAACAGCTGAACTATTTCGGCTTACTTCTGCATTCTGGGCAAGAGCTGTGTATTGCGACTCCCGTGCATGCACAGTTCTGCTGGTGTCATTATGTTGTGAATGGCATATTGCCATTCATTGCAACTACTCATGTGCATGTGTTGCGAATGAGCAGTTGCATCACCGCCTCCAGCACAGGCAGCAATGAAAACTCTCCCACACCCTATCCCACTACTGCTGTCCTCTCCTCTCCCTCCATTTCTATCACCATGCTGACATCAGGATCCCCAATCCTTGTGTCGGCATTATGTTCCCCCCACCCCCCAACTCATGTGGCACACTGGTAGCCCACCCCAGTGTGTCCAAATGAATTTTTTTTCTCCCCCCCTCTGCCGACATCAGGGTGCCCAATCCCCATGTCAGCATCATGTACCCACTCACCCACAACTCTTGTGGCACACTGGGAGCCCAGCCCAGTGTGTCCAAATGTATGTTTTTTTGTTTCCCTGTAAATAAAAAAAATTGTCCCCTGATGTGCGTTCTTTTACCTGTAAAAACAAAAATGACCCCTTGTCATCGCCCCAGTCCCTCCTCCCCCATCCCCACACTCCCACTGAGCACCCAACTCCCCTTAGCCCCCTTACCCCATACTTACCTCTGGAGGTTGATGCTGTCATCTTCTCTGGACTGGGACATGTCTGCACTCTTCAAAGCCGAACCGCAAACTGATGAATCAAAGGTAAGTATGCTATAATGGCATTCAATGGGGTTTTCAACTTATCTTGATAAATCAGCCATTGTTTTAAATTTTGGCATCAAATTTTCAACATGGGGTTCTTGGGACCCCACCTCATGAACACTGTCACTGTCATTTCATTACTCGGTCCCGAAAGGTGATTTTGCGGCCACTGCATGGAATCACCTTTGGGACTAGTGAAATGACAGTGCTACTGTTCATGAGGTGGATCCTAAGAACTTATGTTGAAAATCTAGTGAAAAATTCCAAAATGATTGTGTTACGAGCGTGCCTTGTGCAGTTTCTATGCACGCTTCTAACTTCACCAGTTTTTAATATTTTCACTCCAGATTTTCAACATTGCCATTTTTGTACACCTCTGTTTTAACAGTACAGCTGTTATTTTGCACATCCTGCCCAAAACATGTTTTTGCACCTGTGGCACAGAATGGCACAGTCGCTTTGCGAAATCACCTTTCGGGACAAGTGAACGAATGACACTGGCACTCTTCATGAGGAGGGGTTCCCAAAAAGCCATGTTGGCCAACCCGGTGGCTCTGAGGGTTGAGGCACTGGATGCCACACCTCATGCTACACTGGTGACCCGCATTCAGGAGCAAGCTCGGATACCAGGGATCAGCCAGGGCAGGTCAAGGATTGAGCACCCACTGGGCTTCTATCCTCTACTGTGGGAGAGTTTGAGATTTCCCAGTGTGCCAGTGGCTCCTGGTGGAGACCAGGGGGCACTGCAGCATGTAAGGCAGCACACACTCAGTGTGGCTGACGCAAAAGCAGGGTTGCCATGCACCATTTGCATCAGGGTGTGCACTACGCATGGGGGGTGAACACCAGAACAAAGGAAATGCCTGGTCTGTGGGGTAGGTGATGGCACATGAGCCCATGCCCATGTCTGGGTCCATCCTGCCTGGTCTTTCAGGTTCCTGCATCAGAAGCCCTCACCCACATCTGGAAACTACATGTGCAAGAGCACTCAACAAGAAGGGTGGCCCCACCCTGGAGGGCTTAACCTGGGGGTGCTGACTGTGGGCTGAGGTTCACGATAAACACAGCCATACAATCAAGCCATACAAAAGCAAGAGTACTGGACTTTAGGAGGGCTGACTTAGGGAAAATGAGAGAGTGCCTCAGAAAAGCACTAGCAAACAGGCAAGAAGGAGGGGTGGAGGAACAATGGGGAGTGATCAAAACAGCCATCACAGAGGCAACAAGCCTTTGTGTAAAGCAAATCAATAAAACACAACAAAGGAAAAAAACGCTATGGTTCTCAAAAGAGGTGGCAGGGAAGGTTAAGGAGAAAAGGACAGCATTCAGGAAATATAAGGAAACACAGAAGGAGCAGGACAGAGAACTTTATCAGTTAAAGCAGAAAGAGGCTGGGAAGGCAGTCAGAATAGCAAAGGCCCAAACCAAGGAAAGGATAGCCAATTCTGTTAAGAAGGGATAAGACCTTTATAGAGTACATTAGGGGCGAAGAAAGACCAAAGGAGGGATACTGAAGCTTAATAAAGGGAGGAATGTGGGTAGAGGTGACAGTGAAAAGCAGGGATACTGAACGAATATTTCTGCTCAGTATTCACAAAGGAAGAGGAGAGGAGTTACCTAAACCAAACAAGAGAAACACTCTGAAGATGGGGTCAATACCAGTCCATTTACAGAAGAAAGGGTTCTGAAAGAAATAATAAAATTGAAGGTGGACAAAGCAATGGGGCCTGATGGATTCACCAAGAATTCTAAAAGAACTAAGGGTAGAACTAGTGACACCCTGACTACTCTCTTTAACAAATCATGGGAGGATGGGGTGGTACCCAAGGACTGGAGGAGGCAGATGTGATTCCTCTTCACAAAAGTGGGAGCAGGACAGAGGCAGAAAACTACAGACCAGTTAGTTTGACCTCAGTGGTAGGAAAATGATGGAATCACTTCTGAAGGAAGAATTGTTGAGTACCTAGAGGCCAGTGGGGCACAGGACCCAAGGCAGCATGGATTCATGATGGGAAGGTCGTGTCAGGCAGATCTAATAGATTTCTTTGACTGGGTGACCAAAGTAGTAGACCAGGGAGGGGCTATGGACATGGCCTACCTAGATTTTAGCAAGGCATTTGATACAGTCCCACATAAAAGATTAATACACAAGATAGCCGGCCTTGGAGTGGGTTCCAAGGTGGTAGCCTGGATAAAAAATTGGCTAGACAACAGGACGCAAAGGGTAGTAGTAAATGGAGTACACAGTGAAGAAAGGAGGGTTACTAGCGGGGTACCGCAGGGTTCAGTACTGGGACCGGTCCTTTTTAATGTCTTTATAAGTGACATTGCAGAGGAACTGGAAGGAAAAGTATGTCTCTTTGCAGATGACACAAACATATGCAACAGGGTTGATACACAAGATGGAGTGGAAAGGATGAGAAGGGACTTGGCAAGGTTGGAGGAATGGTCAAATGTATGGCAGCTCAGATTCAGTGCAAAGATGTGCAAGGTAATGCACATGGGAAACAAAAACCCAGGGGAAGTGTACACAATGGGGGGTGAGATACTGACAACAGTAAAAATAGAAAGGGACCTGGGGGTAATTATATCAGATGACCTAAAGGTGGGCAAGCAATGTGAGAAGGCAGTAAGGAAGGCTGGGGGGATACTGGGATGCATAGGAAGAGGCATCAATAGTAGAAAACAGGAAGTTGTTATCCCTCTGTACAGACAGTTGGTGAGACCCCATCTGGAGTACTGTGTGCAGTTCTGGAGACCTCATCTCCACAAAGACATAGACAGAGTGGAGGCTGTCCAGAGGAGGGCAACCAAAATGGTGCAGGGTCTGCACCAGAAGACATACGAAGAAAGACTAAAGGAGCTTAATATGTATACCCTTGAGGAAAGAAGGGAGAGAGGGGACATGATAGAAACTTTCAAGTACCTCAAGGGAATCAACAAAGTCCAAGAGGATAGCATCTTCCAGAAAAAGAAATGTGCAAGAACAAGGGGCCACAATTTGAAGATAGAGGGGGAGACGGCTAAGAGGTAATGTGAGGAAGTATTTTTTCACAGAGAGGGTTGTGGATGCATGGAACAGCCTCCCTGAGGAGGTCGTGGAGTCAAGAACAGTCGGGGAATTCAAGAATGCATGGGACAGGCATAAGACAGTCCTAGTGGGGGGTAGGAGGAAGTAAGCTGTTGGTTAACCAGGATCTGCAGCTTATCTGTTAGGTAGGAAAATGGGCAGACTAGGTGGGCCAAGCGGTCCTTATCTGTCGTCAAATTCTATGTTTCTATGAGGGAGAAGAGAGGAGGCTCAGGTCGGAGGACTTCAGGCAGAGCAGGAACAGGCAGGATGCCTGAGAGAGGCCACATAGACCGTGAATAGGGGGGGAAAAATAGTTTACAAAAAAATAAAGCCATGTTGAAAATTTGGTGCAACATCTCTAAAAAATGGCCAAGTTACACCAGAGCGCTCAATAATTTCTATGCACACATGTAACTTTGGTCATTTGGCAACTCGTCACAACCCTATCGGCTCTGGCTAGAACTTGTTTTTTTTTTGCTACACTATATCATTCATCTTGTTCTTATTCTCTTTGTTTTGCATTAGGGGGTGTATACAGACTTTAGTACAGTCCTCAATCAGGAATGGTGTGATTGAGCATGATATGGTGTTAACAGTTGAGTATGCTGCCCTGCAGAGTGCAAATATATTGTTCTAGATGTTTGTTTACACTGCACCATTCCTCTCATTCCTCTCAGTTTCTCACTCTGTTTAGCTCGTAGTGGTGGTTGCTTGTGGTGGGAATAGTATTGTATCGACCCTATCATTCTCTTCATTGTATAATGGCACACCTGTCCATGAGGCAAATTATCTGTTTCTCTGATGCATAAATAAAAATGAAATGCAGTTTGCAATCATCACTGTTATTTTTTTAGTGAAGCAACAATGTCTGTTACCACATGCACATAAGTCTGTCACTTAATGTCATCAGCCAGGCATTCCATTTGTGCACTGCCCTGCCATCCATAGGCCCAACACACAAAAACTGTGCTGTTTAGTCTCTCTGTGGTACACATCTTCTCGCATTCTTCATTGTATATAGGATGTCTGTCTTTGAGGTAAACTGTCGCTTTCTCTGATGCCTCAGTTAAAATAAAATGTAGTAACATTTCACATAACTTTCAGTTACTATATCAGAATAGCCAGAGGCACTGACAACAACTTGCATGACATGCTAACCCAAACATTATTTATGCTGTTTAGTCTGCAAATAAAGTACCAGTATATTTATTATGAAAAGTAAATGACATGAGGGAGGTTCGTCAGTCAAGTTCATAGTGAGTAATGGCCCACACAAATTATTGTGTTTTAGTTGGGCTGCATTTTGCCTTGAGCAGTTCTCATCCATTCTTGTGTCTCTGTAGAAGCCTCTCAATCTGTGATGGACTGTTGCTGTCAACGTACTATATAAAATTAAAATACATAGTCAGCATCTTTTCACTTGATGTGTTCACATTGCTTGATGAATCAGTGGCACTACCTTGTACAGGACCAGGAACCAAACTGCAAAGCTGCAATTTAACCTCAACTTTATGTAGTGCACTCCCTTGTGTGTCACCATCCCCTTTTCCCATCACTGTTATGTACCTTCAGCACTGCATCTAATAAAAAATAAGTAAGGTCTACAAAATCCTTAACACAACATTTCATTGATTCATAACTGTTGTGATAAATGAAACAGCCCCAACAGGTTAACTGGTGTCACAGCCCAAATGGCAATGGTCAGAGATTCATCACAAGCACTGCAGTGGAACCTGATGCAAAGTAACATTTAAAGATGATGAATGCTATTCTTCTACCAACCCTGAGAGAGGAATAATTATCCATACATCCACGAGCTGGACAGAATGATGTTGTATCCTGCTATTACATGCTTCAGATGCCTCCACCTACTCAACTGTCACACCCTTGCTCGGCGTCATGAGTGTCTGACTGATAGGGTCTTGACCCCATGGGCACTGTCACATCTAGCTGTGATGGCAAACATACAACATTCTTATAGTGTATGAGAGAGTGCTGTTGTGTATAGAAATCAATGACTGGAATCAGTCTGTTGTGCGTTAGTAGTGACGTCAAACTCCTGTTGTGCTTCACTGAAGACGTCACTACTAACGCACAACATCGAATCAGTGCTCGCGCAGAAATCTCCTCAGTCATGCCGACCATTGCCAGAGCTGTCACCTAGTAAGCAGACCTCAGAGTGGATGCCCTGAAAACAGCAACAGATAAGACCATTTTACGTGTCTCACTCACTAGGCTACTTGTTTAATTGAAAAAAAAAAAACATTTTTGCTAATCGCGATGCCGCTGTATGTGAGTGCCTCCTCATACACTATAAAAGATTGTGTATGAGCAGGCATACACAGACAAGGGTTTGCTTGAAATATTGAGGTTTCCTTGGTGACAGGAGACCTCTCGATGCAAGCATTTCCTTGTTGTGTATGCCTGCTCATACACAATCCTCTGTTTCCTTTTTGCAGGTACAGTGACTGGACTGGGCTCACAATGACATGAAAATGGTGGGGTGACCCCTGGACAGGGACAATGAGCAAAAAGACTCTCCAGAGCTCCCCATTGTTGCTTCAGGAGCATATGAAGGTGGAGGAGAAAAGGCCAAGTGTACCACAGGTCATTTGGGCCACAATGCACCAGGAATTTATCTCCATTTTTTGTTGCCTTATGCTCAGGAGATCTCCAGTGCAGATAACAAAGTGGACATGTGCACCCAAGCAGGTTGTCACTCTGACATCAGGAGATGCCCTCCATTCCCTTTGAGTGTTCCTGATGGCACTGCCACTTGTTGTCACCCAGGTGGTGATATCACAGTGGGACACACAACCCACCCTTCGAAGAGGATGACAGTGCCCGCTGGGAGGCTTGATACTTATCCATCTGTAGGCCCTCAACAGCCTGTGCTTATTCCTGAACTTGGGATGTTGATGTTTTGAGCACTGTGCTTTATATGTAGGGAAGGAACTTTAATTCTTTGAGGGCTGAATATGTTTAGAATGCATTCAGATTCTGGACATATCGCCTATCACATTGTAAGGGTTCATGCTAGGTTCTTTAGATAAAAGTCAACAATTCTCAAAATATAATAAGAAAGGGACCCTACTCCAAAAAACAACTGGGCAGTCCACAGGTTTATTAAATGGTTTATGTAACTTGAGAAGCACATACAGCATTAATCAGTTAGGATGGACAAGCTTCACTTTTCATATAATAACCCAGATTTTCATACTTCTTGATTAATTAAAAAAATGTCAGACTGAAAGGAAGATACCGAGCTGAAATTTAACAGTTTGTGACACTCCATCATGTTAAACAGTCTCTTAGTTTCTGATTTAATATCAAATTTCAGATTTATAATCAACCTTATTCAAGATGACTAGCTTGCCCCCACTTCATCTGTAAGTTTTAATTCCAGTTTGTTCTTACAGTACTTAGTTGCTCCAGAGCTTTTGTGTTTGGTTTCTTTTTGGTAAGATGTTGAGAAGCCGATTCCTATTTTGCTCAGTCAAGTATTGACATTCTGCAAAAAAAAGCAACTAAAAAGTCAGAATGGCGAAGTTATTGCCCAACCCTTGCATACAAAGCTGGCCTGGTGGTGTTGAGGGTTTGAGGCACTGGACACAACACCTCACACCATGCTGGCGACCCGGGTTCAGGAGCGAGCCCGGGTCATTGGGGGTTGGCAGGGGAGGGCAGGATTGAGCTTCCGGAGGCATTCTCTCCTGTCCTGGGAGGGTGGGAGGATCCAATCCCATGCTCTGGTGGCTTCTGGTGGTGGCTGGGGGGCACAGCAGCTCACGATCCAGCAACCAAAGGGGATTGGCTGTGGCGGCAATCCTGTAGGCTCGCACAGGAGCATGCATGCCCACACTGGATGCACTGCACTTCTGAGCCTAAGGGGAGGGATGAAAAAGCTTGACAACCCCTGGCTCTTGGAGGAGGTAACAGCATCCCTAAGTGGCTTTGGCCCACATCCCCAACACAGGACTTTCCTGGCTGGTTCCCCCTGGCCTTATTCCACTCCTGGCCTAACTGTCTAGACTTCAGATGAGGACACCCAGTAAGTGGTTGGGTGGCTCTTCCCCAGAGGGGGAGTATAGATCCCAGGGGGATGGCTGTGGTCAGTGAGCTAGGGTGGGGTATCAAGCCAGGGGGTTTCAGGTGTGGAGTTGAAAGCAGAGTGGGTTTACCTGAGAGATGCTCCGAGAGCTAGGAGATAGAATTGTAAAAAACAAACAGAAAAAAACCCTTGCATAAGGATGGCATTGGTTTAAGAAGTTTTGAAACAGAGAACTTCTGCATATGCCATTTGCATAGTTATGTTCATTTGACAAACACAGATTAGCACACCCATGGTCCAGATGAAGGTTTTTATTTAACTGTGGATCTAGTGGAACCAACTAAACTTTAAATTGTCAGCCTGTAAATATTAGAGGTCCAAAATCTGAAAAACTATTACCTTCTGAGTTATGGAGGTGCTAGACTTGTTGCATGATATCCAAAAGTCTAGAAAGATCCTCAATCCCTTCTAAGGGAGGAATATTGTTGTCAATTATATCTATGTAGTTGTCCGGTAGCTCTGTGTTACACCAATCTTTGAAATGTCTTTTATGATTTGTTTTTAAAGTTCCATATATCTATTTAAATCTGAAATTTATTTATGTTTGGTTTAGGCACAAAAATAAGGTCTTCATAAGGTAATGGTTGTTGTAGAGAAGAGAGCACATCATCAGCCAGATTTCTAGGGCTCTCACATTCCTTATTAGATAGGAAGGAGTGCATTGGCAAGATGGGCCAAGAGACCTTTATCTGCCAACATCTATGTTTTTGTGTTATTACTTCCTGGTTACTATCCTGTTTGATCTTCTCAAGCCATTTCCACCATGTCTAGATTGTCTTCTCAGCTTTTGTACCCACCTTTTTGCTTTTTGAGGGGATTGTGCATATGGAATTGGTTTTGGGATGTATTTTAGAAACACTGAAACATGGAATTTGAGATAACGGTTGCTTGACCCACCCAGTCTGCTTATTTGACCCTGCCTATACTATCACCATAGGCCCTACTTGATCTCTTACTTCCTCCCCTGCCCTACTTACCAATTAAGATGTTCTTGAGCCTATTCCATGCACGCTTGAATTCCACCACTGTTTTCACCCCTCTTTCTCCACTGGAAGACTTTCATGCATCCTCCACTCTTTCAGTGAAGTACTTCCTCACATCTCTTCTAAACCCCCCCTTCCAACTTCCTTGCATGTCCTCTTATTTTTGTGCATCTTTTCCTCTGAACTATACTGTCCTCTTGTACCTTGTTTAACCTGTGAGCTATTTATTGGTCTCTATCATGTCCCCTCTCTACCTCTTCTCTGACACTTTGCAGATGACACCAAAATCTGCAATAGGGTAGATGCTCCAGAGGGGGTGGAGAGAGTGTGCAGAGATCTGAGAAAACTTAAGGGGTGGTCTAAGTTATGGGACAATGTGAACATGTGCAAAATCATGCACCTAGGGCACAGAAACCCAGAGGTAGAGTACAAAATTGAGGAAGAGGAATTGATGGTAATAAAGCAGGAAAGGAACCTTGAAATGATCATATAGAATGACTTACACAGTGAAGCAGTGAAGCAAGGCAGTAGGTAGAGCCAGTGAGATGCTGGGGTGCATAGGGAGAGGTATCACCAATAGAAATGAAGAGGTGATGCTAGTACTGTATAGTTTATTAGTGATGCCCAATCTGAAATACTGTGTCCATTTCTGAAGACCATATCTCAGAAAGAACATAGACAGAGTAGAGACTGTCTGGAGGAGGACAACTAAAATGGAGCAGGGGCTGCACCAGAATCCCTATGAGTTGAGAATGAGGGATCACAATATGTATGCTGTGGAAGAAAGGAGGAGGGGGGGCATAATAGAAACCTATAAATACCTCATGGGGGTGAATAGGGTGCAGGAGGGGAGTATTTTTCAGAGAAGAAAGAGCATGGAAACAAGGGGCATGCAATAAAGCTGGAAGAGGGAAATTGTGGTAGGATGTAAGGAAATACTTCTTCACTGAAAGAGTGATGGATACCTGAAGGATCCAGTGGAAGTGGAGGGGGCAAAAACAGTGGTGGGCTTCAAGCATGTATGGAATAGACACAAGGGAATTTTAACAGGAAAGCATGAGGGAGGCAGCCAGAAATCAAATAGGGTCTATGATGTCAGTATAGAAAGGGAAAAGGTCAGTTGTGGAGATCAAGGAACACCTGACCAGGCTGGGTGACAAATTATCATCCATTTCATCTGGCATCTCCTTCTCTGAGATCCTGCCAGTCTGGAGAGGGGGGCAGATGGACGGAAGGTCAGAGAAGGGGAGATAGGGGAGCTAAACATGTGGCTCAAGGGCTGGTGTCAGGAAAAAGGACACAGATTTGTAGGGAACCGGCAACAGTTTTGGGAGTGAAAGTTCTTTAAATTTGATGGACTGCATCTGACTAAGGAGGGAGTCAGTGCATTGGGGCAGAGGTTTGATGTCTTTGCAGACTATTTAAACTAGCAAATGGGGAGAGGGGTGCAGCACAGAACACCCCTCTCCCCGGAGTTAGTGGTCAAACAGGGATTCAGCATGTTTTCAGTTCATTTGCATCACCAGGTAAGAAAAAAGGTCTGTCTCCCCATACGATGCACAAGGGAAATGCCAGGCCTCACCCAACAACTAACACCCCAAAATCTGGTCAATGGAAAATCATGTACACAAATGCTCATAGCCTGGGAAATAAGATCCAAGACCTGCAGGCAATAATGTCAGAGGCTAAACTGGACATAGTAGCAATTAGTGAAAGGTGGTTTACCAGTAACCACACTTGGGAGACTTCAGTACCTGGCTATGTACTGTTCAGAAGAGACCGAGGTGCAAAAGGGGGGGGTGGAGTGGCCCTGTATGTCAATGAAAATATCAAAGCTACAGAAATTCAGAATACACAAAGAGCCAGAAGAACTGTGGGTTACCCTGGAAACAGAAAATGGGACAGCCATAAGAACTGGGGTTGTCTATAGGCCCCCAGACCAGGGGGAGGACATAGACACATTACTGTTAGAAGATATACAAAACATGACAGCTAAAGGGGAGGTTCTGATAATTGGAGACTTCAACATGCCAGATACTGTTTGGTCAATACCAGCAGGAACATCTGCCAGAACTAAACACATGGTGGATTCCCTGCAGTGGGAGGGCCTCAAACAACTGGTACAACAAGCCACAAGAGACAGGGCTATCCTAGATCTAGTACTGACTAACAGGGAAGGGATCACAGATCTCCAGGTAGAAGGTCACCTGGGGGCCAGTGACCATCACATGGTATGGTTCAATTTGGCCACTGCAACTAAGTCATCGCATTCCAAGGCAAAAATATGGGACTTCAGAGGAGCTGACTTTGATAAGATGGCCAACAGAGATAAGCTAGCCATGGCAAAAAAAAACACAGGTGAGGAGGTACAGACAAAGTGGGCAAGCATTAAGGATGCAATACTTGAAGTAACATCCCATTGTGTTAGACAGAAAAGGAAGTGCAAAAGAAGAAGGAAACCACTTTGGTTCTCAAATACAGTAGTAGAAAAGGTGAGGGCCAAAAGGCTGGCCTTCAGGAAATATAAGGGAACACAGCGGGATGAAGATAGGTAGGCATACCAAACTGCCCTAAGGGAAGCAGGGAAGGCAGTAAGGCAGGCGAAGTCCCAAACTGAGGAAACACTAGCACAAACAGTAAAAGAAGGTGACAAGACTTTCTATAGATACATTAGTGAAAGGAGAAAGTCCAGAGGGGGTATTGCTAAGCTCAAAGGAGAAAAGGGGGCATGTGGGGGGGGCCCTGTAAAAGCATCTATCCTAAATAGATAATTTTGATCAGTATTTACTGAAGAGAAGGTAGGGCAGGGCCCGCAGCTCAGCACCATGGACACGGGGGGAGGGAGGTGAGCACTACTCCCTTCACAAAAGAAAGGGCCCTACAAGAGCTCGCTAAGCTCAGGGTGGACAACACAATGAGACCTGATGGCATACATCCCAGGGTACTAAAGGAGCTAAGGGTGGAACTAGCAGAGCCATTAGTAGAACTGTTTAGTAAGTCTCTTAGCATGGGAGAGGTCCCAGAAGACTGGAGAAGGGCTCATGTGATTCCGCCCCACAAGAGTGGTAGCAGGGAGGTGACAGGGAACTACAGACCAATCAGTCTTACCTCAGTAGTGGGCAACATTATGGAGGCACTCCTTAAGGAAAGGATAGTGTAACACCTGGAATCCATGGGGTGCAGGATCTAAGACAGCATGGGTTTACAAAAGGTAGGTCCTGCCAAACTAATCCCCTAGATTTCTTTGACTGGGTAACCAGAGTGGTGGACAAAGGGGGAGCAGTTGATGTCACCTACCTAGACTTCAGCAAAGCTTTCGACACTGTTCCACATAGAAGATTGATAAACAAGCTGGATAGGCTCAGGGTGGGTCAGAAGTTGGTCAGCTGGGTGGCAAACTGGTTGACAGGCAGAAAACAGAGAGTGATAGTAAATGGTATGCAGTCAGAAGAGATGCAAGACACAAGTGGGGTACCTTAGGGATCAGTCCTGGGGCCAGTCCTCTTCAATATCTTCATCAGTGACATTGCAGATGGACTAGAGGGTAAGACTTGTCTACAGATGACACCAAGATCTGCAACAGAGTAGATGATCCAGATGGGGTGGGCAGAATGAGAAGAGATCTGGATAAATTAGCAAACTGGTCGGAAGAGTGGCAACTGGGATTTAATGCAAAGAAGTGCAAGTTCATGCACATAGGGAAGAGAAACCCTGAAGCCACCTATAGGCTGTGAGGGGAGTTGCTGGCAGTCACAAAGGAAGAAAGAGACTTGGGCATCATCATCACTGATGACCTGAAATCATCCAAGCAGACCTCTAAAACAGTAGGTAAGGCTAGAGGGATTTTAGGGTGTATTAGTAGGGGTATCACAAGTCGTAAGAGGGAGGTAATAATCCCTCTTTACAAGACACTGGTTAGACCCCATCTGGAGTACTGTGTGCAGTACTGGAGGACACACCTTCACAAGGATATTAACCAAATTGAGGCAGTCCAGAGAAGGGCAACCAAAATGGTGCCAAGACTGCATCAGAAGACATATGAGAACAGATTAACGGAGCTCAATATGTATACCTTAGAGCAAAGGAGGGAGAGAGGTGATATGATCAAAACATTCAAACACCTTAAGGGCATTAACAAAGTGAAAGAGTCTAACATGTTTCAATATAAGAAAAATAGCAGGACAAGAGGACACAGCATGAGATTAGAGGGAGGCTGATTAAGGGGTAATGTGAGGAAGTTCTTTTTCACAGAAAGGGTGGTGGATGCATGGAACAGCCTACCTCAGGAAGTGGTGGCTATGAATACAGTGCAGGGCTTCAAACAGGCATGGGATAGGCACAAGGGAGCAATACAGATGAGTATGAATAGATAGGCCACTGACAGCAAAGGACAATGGCACATTTATAAGGTAGAAAAAGAAATGGGCAGACTGGATGGGCCTTGTGGTCCTTATCTGCTGTCAACTTCTATGTTTCTGTGTTTCTGTGCCCCCTTCTGAGTAGTCTCCATTGTCCCATAAGAATTTTGATCTTTTCTCTTTATGATATCCATCTTATGTGCTGCTGTTTATTTTCTTTTAAACGTCATCCATCCAACTCAGTCAAATTGGAGTCTACTACAAATTCTGGCAATTCTTAATAAGTTATCAATTTTTTTCATTACAGTCTCATAAGCAAACAAGTCCCCTTCAGTTGTAAGACCCATTAAAACTTTTGATCAATTCAATAGGGCGTTTAACATTTTTTCCTTTTTAAGTTTGGGTCTCTGACTGCCAAACAAAGGCATCTTGTCCAGACAGAGGTCTCTTAGGGACACTAGGTTTGAACAGCACTGTCAATAACAGTGCTGTATTAACAGTGCTGTTCAATGCAGCACCATGAATGAATGCTGCCAATAAACACAGCGCCAATGGTAGCAGTAGGACAACACAGCGATGACTGCTACCATTGTAAAATACATATATGCACAGCTCTATTTTTATGTGGTGACATCTGACCCCTGCACTCCCCCCATGACTAAAATATTCTACTCCAAGGAAGATCAAATCTCGGGGAAAAAGGTGAAATTTGTGGGGCAGTGGAATTATAGTTTCCACTTCCCTTTGCAACAAAATGTAAGTTCCCCGAATGGAATGTGTTACTTCCTGAGTTGGAAGACCAGGTTTTGAACCCAGGTCTCTGGGACTGCGTTGATCAAGCTGCTGCCTTAACCTGCTCTGCCACAGGACCAGCTTGACCAGCTACTGCACTTTTTTTCTTTCTTCCCCAGCTTCTCTAATCTTACTGAATAGCAACAAGGTAGTAGTAGTAGTTGCTGGACGTTATTCTACCCCTGTCGCTATTCCTTCCTGACGTGGTCCTGACTATGCAGTTTAGACTGTGTGGTTCAGGCCATGATCTTTTAACTGGTTACCTTCTTGAAACCCAATCAGTCTTCAGGTATTTCATGTGAGTGATCTGGTTTTCCATAGATTTGTTTTGGTAACAAATGACCCCTCAATCTCCTAAAACTAATTGTTGGCTGAATTTAAAGTCTCATCAAGTTTCTAATAGCATGATATATATCTTCAGCATTTAATCTCCTTCTTGAATTATCTTCTGTGATGCATAGGCAGAAATGTGAAAACTTATCAGTGTATTCCAGAAATAAATTTGCGTCAGTACTTAAAAAAATGTCACACCACAAATCTGAGAACCTTACATTAACAACATCGATGACATCAATAAGGCCAATATCCATTTGTTCGCTGATGACACAGTACTTTATTAGAGTCATCCTATGCGCAGAAGCAGCCTGTGAAGACCTCCAAGCTGAATTTAACCTATTACGATACCAGCTCATAAGCAAAACGCTTCTGCTTAATGTGAAAAAAAAAGCGATGCTCTTTTCCCCTTCCTCCTATGTGGCGAACCCCGTTTGCATTGGGGCTATCCCTCAGATTACCACAGTACTTGGAGAAAATCTAGAGTATGTGCCAAAATTCAAATATCTTGGTGTATGGCTCGATCACAAACTCTCCTTCTCTGAACATCTCGAAGAACTACAGAAGAAACTAAGACAAAGACTAGGACTATTCTACAGAATTAACCACTTCCTTACTAGGGATGCCAAGCAGTGGTTGGTTCAAGCCACGTTCCTTTCATTAATAGATTACACGGACCTTCTCTATAGCCATTGTACTGCCTCTGCCCTTGCTAAGTTGGACACCCTAGATCACAGAGCAATCAGGTTCATAACGGTCCTTCCACTTTCCACACACCATTGCTCCTTGTACACTGCGATGGGCTGGACTTCCCTTCATTATAGGAGAAACAAAAATGCCGCTCTATGGGCTTTCAGAGTGGTTACCAACAAGCTCCCCCTATACTTCTCTGATTGTATTCCCCTGAGTGCCTATGCTCTAAGAAGCTATTCCCTAATTGCCTTGCAATTACCTAAGGTCAAATCTCATTTCAATAGAGCTGCCATAAATTTCTCATTGCCATCCTTGTGGAACAATATGCAAAACAACTTGAAGCTGAGCTGTCCTGTTAGCCTGAATATTTTCAAGTCACTCTATGACCACTCCATGAAGGAATCCTGCAAATGTTTTCCACATCACTAGCTCACCTATTTTCCAGTTTCCCTCCTGCCCATCCCGCCTCCCGTCCTGCCTCTGCCCCTGCCCCTCTCTCTCTCTCTCCCTACCAAAATACTGGCTTCTCTGCCTCTCTTTAGTCATGGCCAAGTTCCTCCCCCTTTCTTGAAGTATGCCAGTTAACTATTCCAACCCCGTCATTTCTTCCTAAGCTGGTATCCCTCTTCTTGCCTTTCTGTCTCCTTTTAAGTGAACATCCCGGCTGTACCCAGTTATGAGCCTATCTGTTGTAAAGGCCCTTTCACTCAAATGTTGATGTACGCATGTATATTTTCTCTTCTTTGTATAATATTGCATTATGTTTTACCATGTTACTGTACTATGATTTTTGTATGACCAGGTCCATCTTGCCAATGAGCCCTGTTCAATGGTGCCCGCCTGGATAAATAAAGATTTTGATTGATTGATTGATTGAAATAAAGCCCATATTTGGAGCTCTGGAGAGACATGCCCAGATGTTATTACAACATAAACACTGTCAACTGAAGTATCATAGGATTGCTTTCAAATGTTTCTGCTGACACTTTGTCAGAAAAGATCACACTTGTAAACAAGACAAGGAAATAGCCAAATAATCAAAATGCAAAAAGCAGAAAGCAAAGGGGTGACTGCTGCCAGAAAAATGACATAAGCAGAGGTGTGCAGAAAAAAAAAACTTTCACTGGTGGAATTTCCACAAAAGTCAGACATTCTCTTCCACAAAACTTCAGAAATCCATTTCCGAACTTTCACAGAAATGCCACCTGCACCCTGTAGTCTGACCACCAGTACCAATATTTCCCTGGTGTCTCGTGTCCCCCTGCCAGTTTCCAATCACTGCCCAGTGTAAAAATAATTCACTGGTGGCTAGCGGTCCCTCCCCTACCCAATCACTCACAACATATGTAAAAAAAAAGATCCCTGGTGGCTGGAGGTCCTTCCCCCACCCGGTGCCCACCCCATATGTAAAATAAAGTCCCTGGTGGCTAGTAATCCCTCCCCCACTCAATCACCCACCAAACCAAGACATCATGCCTGGTGTCCAGTGTAACCCCCCCTGTCCTGACACACATGTAGTCAAAAAAATAAACATTTCTCCCTGGTGGTCTAGTGACTCCCCCATCCCCGATCCCCAGTCCATAAATTGGAATTCTATTCCCTGATGGTCTAGTGCCCCCGCACCTCAGTTCATGTACATGCACAGGCTCATTCATTGACAGCTCAGTGGTAGCCTGCTGTGGAGGAGAGAAAAGGGGTGTGGTGTGCTGGTTGCTCGCTCAGGTTCAGGATGCGGGAAGCAGCATGGTGGGATGCTACCTGCTGGGGTTAATTTATTTGGGTGGATTAGACCTCCAGGGAAAAGAATTCCAATTCACAGACTGGGGATTGGGGATGGGGGGTTCACTAGACCACAAGGTAGAAATGTTTATATATTTTTTTTACTATACGAGCCAGAGATTGGGATGGGAGGGTTACACTGCACACCAGGGCATTATGTCCTGGTCGGGCTGGTGATTGGTTGGGGAAGGAACCACTAGCCATCTGCAATTTTTTTTAACATGTGGGGTGGGTGATCAGGTGAGGAGACCACTAGCCACCAGGGTTTTTCAAAATATGGGGCCTAGGCGTTCCGGCAGGGGAAGGGACAGTTACACAGCAAGGATTTTTTTTAACATATGTGGTGGGTGATCGGGTGGGGGAAGGGACTGCTAGCTATCAGAGATTGTTTTAACATATGGGATGGGTGATCAGGTTGGAGAGGAACCGCTAGCCACCAGGGAGGGAATTATTATTTTCATATCGGGTGGCAATCAGCGACTGGCGGGGGTGCCACTAGCCATCAGGGAACATATTTCAGGCTTCAGATTGGGGGGCACTGGACATGAGGGAAAGTATCTATCAATGGGACAGGGCAATAATTCACCCAAGCACATTCAGAAGATTTCTGATCCATCACAGGTGGAAGTTCGGAAACTTCGGGTAAAAGTTGTGAAATTTCGTGGAAGTTCCACTAAGGCAGAAATCACAACTTTCGCCCACCTCTAGACACAAGTGCTGTGTTTCATATGTACAGTATAATATAAACAAAGACTTATGCACACAACTGCAGTCTTCTGGTACAGTCTCCAAATGCCTACCAGCTATATAAAAACAAAAAAGATGGAGAGCCACACATGCAGAGGAATGTGGCTGGCCTTAATAGACTTCATAATGGCAAGATGGCATAAATCAGTATTTATGGATGCATACCTTAATGAGATATGCACAGTGTAGTCAAATATGTGTCCCAGTGCAGTATATCTATTGTAGATATCATACAAATATTGAATGGAGGTGATGGATATAGTAGGAAGATACTGATCCTGAGGAATAAACTATTGCCAAACAACAGCTGAATCGACCAAAGACAAAGGCTGAGGAAAATATGACCATTGGAAGTCAATAATTCATCCCTCAGGGTCAACAATTTTCTGCTATATCCTGAAAAAACTCTTATCAATACATGTTTTATTAAAATCTTGTCTGAGTCCCACCATTGCGCTGTAGTTTACCTTTGTTTAGTGCCTGTGGTTTCTTTTTATTCCTCATTTCTTGTCAGCAGTGGTCCATTTGGTCCTGATCCTGATTATTTTTTATATATATGTTCCTTGGTAGCCTAGTGTCAGCTCACAATTTAAAAATAAATATTTTACTCGATAGTCCAGTAACTCGCCATCTCCCAGTCCCTGTGGTTACCTCCGCACACACCCTCGGACCCCAAGACAATGGCTGATATTCACCTTTGGCTCACCTCCACTACTAACCACCATCTAACACAACTAAACTCACTTGTGCTATTAAAGTAACTTTACTGGTAGTGTGCACACTCAAGCACACTATCAATAAATTTATTTCAATAGTGCAAGTGAGTATACTTGCATGAGAGGAGCCAGTGGTAGAGGTGAGCAGAGGGAGAATACTGGTCCTCATCTCATGGTCAGATGTGGGGAAGGGTGAGTGGGGAGGTAATCATGGACACCAGGAGAGGAGATTAGTCAGAGGAAACTTTTTTTAAATAAATAATTGCGAAAAGGAAAGGGAGATGATAGCACCAGGGATCACTCCAGGAGTGCTCGGATTTGGGGATCAGTGCCATATTTTTATTTGCAAACAAAAAGTAAATTGAGTGTGCATGGTAGTGTAGTAGGCAATAGTTTTTTGAACTATTGCCTGTTCATAGGACTATTGCTTATTACTAGACATTTTGAGGTCAATAGTGCCACCTATTTTTGATCATCAGATCAGTTTTGGGTCAATCACATGCCACAATTTAAGTTCAAGGTTTAATAAATCTGGATATTTCACAAGAATTCCCCACTCATTTTAATGCAGTTGGACATATCTCTAGCTACTGTACCTCTGTAGGTGCCCTTCCATCTGAACCCACCCCCTTATCATCACAATATTTGATGTTTTGTGTGGCACACTAACACCAGACTCCTTTTCAGTTTTCAGTAGGTCCTGTGTGCATAAAGGTGCATCCCTAAACACCAGTGGCTATCTTTTCCTGTCTGCTATGCAGATAATTATAATACATGGTCACCCCTTGTTGTGTGTGGATTTCCATCCTGACTAGAATGCTGTTGTACCACAGTTCAGTGGTTGTAACATTCTGTAGTACTCTGCTATGGCACAACAGCTTTCTAAATTAGAGTGGAAACTGATGGAATCTGTCATTTTACTTTCATTTTCTCTACATACAGTACACAGAATTTAGACTCTCTGGCTAACACAAAATCCTCTGCTATTTCAGTATTTCAAAAGACAGTAACCCACCTTTCACCTAGATGGTTTTTCAGCAGCTGGGTGAGAGTGGGTTTCTGATATTTTTTAATAATAAAAAATTAAACAGAAGATTTCTTGGGAATAATAAAGTAGCATTTTATTATTTTATGTTTCAAATTATATACTGTACTATACTTAATAACATATGGGCAACCACGTGCAACTTTGCTGTGTTTCCATCTTGGGGTTCTAAAAACCTCAGGTACATCAGTACTTTGCTTTTGAGGGCCCTATAATGTCACCAGAACTGCTCAGTGGAAATACTGCCTTGTTGTGTATGGTCGTCCATACATTTTTCTCTATGTTCTCCACTATTGCCATGACTGGTGTTACACTACATTAAGTAAATTGCATTTGTGTTTCCTGTTGTATTGTAATGCTCCATAAACTAAGCACTTATAGTGTATGGGAAACAGCTAATATTCATTGTTTTCTAGCAAAAGACAGGCTTGTTGTACCGTCGAGGTGACGTCAGAGTGCTGTTGTACTTTCCTGAGTACATCATCACGATGGTTCAACAGCTTAGAATGTCATCTCATGCCACATTCATTAAATCCATCAGTGATCGCTCGTTTCTTACCGTCTACTTTTGAAAAGACTTTATAGTTAGCTGTCAGCAGAAATGGGTTATTGCAATGGCAGCCACAGTTTTATCTATCTTTTGTCTCCCTGTTGTGTCAGGTACCTGCCTGCTCAGCATCCAGTAGGCCTTCCGTCCAACTGGACTGCTTGTTGAACTTAGTTAAACTCAACATCATTGTGACACTTCCACCTCATGTGTGAGATGATGTTGACAACTACCTTCACACCAACCATTTCTCCTGATATCTCTGTTTTTTTTTGTGTTACTAATTTATTTAGATAGTGGTTATTTAGATAGTTAGATTGTCACTTGTTCTGTGTTATTATTTAAGCACTGCAATAAGGAAGTTAACACAGATGACCTACTATCTCTGTGTTAATGTATGTAAGATAAGGGTTGGGGGGCACTGTACAAAGTGCTTCATTGTAACTGAGGATTTGTTTCAGAACTTGCTGAACCTCAGAATCATATTTGCTGCCCCTTACACTATGCAAGACAATGTATCAGTAACAGTTAACAACAATGCTTTGTACACTTCTCGAGGTTGCCATGACAACCATAGACCCCTTGAGCTGTGCCTGAGGTCTACAGGTTGTCATGGCAACCTCTTCGAAGTGTACACTGCATTGTTGCTACCTGCTGCCCATAGATTATCCTCTATTTAGTATCCTGCTGTGCCAAGGGACTCCAAAACCAAATGAGATACTATATCTCATGGGCTCATCCTGCCATCTGTTTAATGCAAATCTTAAATCAATCAACGATAAGGGATCATGACATACTCCACTCCAGCTGTTTCCTATAATCATTGATATTAGTAGGTTCTGGTAGGAGGGAAACTCTCCCCATCACACCCAATTGAGGCTAGGGTCCCACAGTGCTCCATCTTGGGTCCAATCCTAATCTCAATATTCCTCAATTACCTCCCCTCTGCCTGTGCCAACTCACATATTCATACATATGCAGATGACACAGTCCTTCATGCCTCAGGTCCAACAACAGCTTCTATGGAACTTTCACTCCAATATGACTTTCAGAATGCTCTGTACTGGTTCCAGGCCAAGGAGCTAAAGTACAACTTAAAAAAAATGTGTATGACCATTTGTACCAGCTAGAAATTGGCCTGGCTCACCACCTTCCCAGTTTCTTCCATGCTAGATGGTTCCCCATTTGAGGCTGTCCCAACGCACCAGTACCTTGGTGTGTGGTTATATAGTAGACTTGATTTCTCAGTTCACACTGATGCCATCCATGCCAAACTCCACCCCAAACTCAGTGTCCTTTACCGCAACAAGGACTGCCTCTCTCTACCGGTCTGCCAGGAGTTAGTCACCAAAGCTGTTCTCCTGGTTTTTGACTATGCAGATGTGGTCTATGTCACCACCTTATCTACTTCCCTGGCCAGAGTGGACACCCTCTGTAATGCCATCTGCCACTTTGCCACTAACTCTCCCTCTCACATTCATCACTGCTCCCTTAACTCCTCCCTATCCATCCTCCCACTCCCCACATGTTGCAGTTCCAAAGTGCCTCCCTTATATCTAAATTCTGGTTCAGACATCTCCCTTCTTACCTTCCCATTTTTATCTCCTCCATCCCTTCCTCCACATACTTTTTGCATTCCAGAGACCCGTGCACCCTCTACATTCCACTTCCACACTCCTCAGATGGAAAATTGGCCTTCTCATACCATCTCCCCTCTTTCTGGAATCAACTACTGTCCTCCATCCATCTCTATCCCTCCCTTCCCTCCCTCAGGCACTAATTTAAAGTTTACTCACCTCCCCCATGTTCTTTTATACCCTGTTCCTGAACACCTCCTTACATGGTACTGTGTAATGGTTCAGCATCTCATCAACTGGGTTCCACCACACACTTATTTAATTAAGCTGTAATCTTCCGTTGATTCCACATGCTATTTATTTATTTATTGTAAAACCTGTTGCAGTCTTGACATTACTGTCAGTGCTGCTTTTTGACTTATACACTTAATGTCACTCTTTTTGTACAGTAGTTATCATTAATCAGCTTGGTTTGTTTTTCTGTGTAACTGTGCTCTTTCCATCGCTTTCCCTGGTGTAACACCTAGCAATGAGCCTTGGATCAGAGCACCTCTCCACACCAATTTTCAAATAAATAACTGTCATGAGAAATGGAAAATGCTTCTATGTTCACCATAGCTGCCAAAAAAACAACAACGGATCTCTAATAGACATTGCTAGAACTAGGCTACAATTGGAAAATGCTGACATGTTTCAGAATCTTATTTATTTATTTAGTTTTTGTTGACCGGGTAAGAGCACTAGACAAATCCTGCCTATTTTCAGGCACGACCCGGGGGAAGGGGATACAGATGAATGCCAACTGATCTTGAACCAGATTAAGCTGTTGGTGGTATTTTTAGTGAAAGGAAAATTTAGCCAGGACACCAGGGAAATTCCCCTACTCTTTTCGATAAATGCCATGGGATCTTTAACATCCACCTGAACTACCACCAATCCAGGCAGATGGGACCTCAGTTTAACATCTCATCCGAAAGACGACACCTCAGAAGTGCAGCACCCCTCTCATGCTGCACTACAGTGTCAGTACTGGGATATTAACCCAAGTGCCAGATGTGGGAACTGAACCCACAGTCCTCTGATCTCTCAGCCTCAGAAGCAAGTGTGCTACCTACTGAGCCACTGACACTGTTATGACACAATCTTAGTCCAGACCTCCTGGATAAATGCACAAGCATAGTATTTGCAACAATACATCCTTGGCAGTTAACCTACCTTTTGTAAGGGTGATAAGCCATATGTTGTGGTGGGTTTCTTTGACCGAATGTAAAATATCTAACAACTAGAAAACATTTTGGGCAGTTTCATGCTGGGTGCCTATAAAATGTGGCAGTATAAAACAAGAGATCACATAACTTTTAATAAATACTCTGCTCTACAATAAATGTATTATTTCTAAACTTCTAGGTTACTGTAAGTACTGCATTTACAACTATGTTATGCTCAAAAATCAATAAAATGTATAGAGAAAAGGAATATTATACCATACAGGTAATTCAATACAAATACATATCACATGCTGTATTTCAGAGTTCATACTAAAATATATTAAAACATTCCCTGATTGGAAATGTTAGATAAGTAGAAAAGGTGGTGAATCAGAAAGAAAACCAACCACTAGCAATTTATTTGTGAAGTAGTGCGTACTTTATAATGACAAGATTTAAAGAGCTGTATACTTTCAAATATTAAAGTTGATGTTCACACAATGTTAAACACTAAAGATAATAATTTTTTCACTGCTTGTATGGATTTGTTAATGGACACAGCTGGTTCTGCCTTACTTTGCTTTTCTACACTGTCATGGAAAAGAAATAGAAACAGTTTAAACACAGATCAGTTATAT
Organism: Neoceratodus forsteri; assembly: GCA_016271365.2. Classification (NCBI taxonomy): domain Eukaryota; kingdom Metazoa; phylum Chordata; order Ceratodontiformes; family Ceratodontidae; genus Neoceratodus; species Neoceratodus forsteri. Next base: position 392,520,816 of record CM028135.1, on the reverse strand, counting down.
AGTGCAGGCAAGTATAATGTACTGCAGTACTTACCTGAATAAGTCAACCGTTCCCACAGCAAAGCAATAACTCTGTCTCAGTTTCACATTCCATACCATCAGTCAGGATCTGAATTTGAAGTTAACATTTCAATGTCAATCATCTTTGTTGCTGCTGATATATAATATTGAATGTGAGGAGATTCAGGATTCAAACTCAGATCTTCTGGGTCACATATCCATGCTCTAACCTCTAGGCTACACCAATGGAGTAACTCAGGATATAATACTGGGGATAAAGGACCAAAACAATAATAGAGATATGTTATTATAAGGTTGAATTGCATTGCAGGAAGGCTTTGATTAATAAAACTTACATTTTAATGTAATAAGAAAACTGAACTGATATCTATATTGTCATAATTTTTTTCTTGAAAAATAACATTAGGTAAGCTGTTATATATGAAAAATATATGTTAAGAGTAGGTAGTTAACATATATTTTGAGTTATTGAAAAGGTTATTCTGCAGAAATATTACATACAGTACTACATAATGCAAACATGTAACCTAACACAAACCTAATATTTTAACAGTGGTACATTTGTGCCTGGCTTCATGTTTTCTGCCACATGATCATGCAGCGGTGCATCATTTTCTTGTACTGTCTCTGTACAATCATGGCATGTCACTTCTGTGGCACTGGCTTTATCCACAGAAACACAGAAAAATAGAATTTGCCAGCATATAAAGAACATTTGGCCCAACTAGTCTGCCCATTTTTCTCTGCCTCTAATATTACTACAGATCCGACTTGATCTCCAGTCCGTTATCCCTCCCCATCGTCCTGTCCCTTAGGATGCATATGTGCCTGTCCCATGCATTCTTGCACTTGTTTTGCCCCACTACAATCACTGAAAGGCTGTTCCAGGAATCTACCACCATCTTGCCTAAATTTACCCTCCTCCAGTTTAATATACCCTTCGTTCTTGAGCACCTTTTTCAGAAAAATACTTACATCTTGTACCTTATTTACCTCCTTTAGGTATTTAAAGGTCTCTATCACATCCCCACTTTCCTTCCTCTCTTCCAGTGTGAACATATTCTGGTACTTATGTCACTCCTCGTAGGGCTTCTGATGTAGACCCTGTACCATTTTAGTTGCCCTTCTCTACACTACCTCCACTCTGTCTATGTCTTTCCAGAGATGTGGTCTCCAAAACTGGACACAGTACTCTAGGTGGGGTATTGCCCAGTGATCTATACAGAGGCAACATAACCTCCATATTTGTGCTGGTGATATCCCTCCCTATGCACCCAAGCATCCCACTAGCCCTCCCAGTTGCTTTTGTTGCACTGTCTGACCACATTTATGTTGTCCAATATGATTACCCCAGGTTTCTTTCCTGTTTGGTGGTCATTAGCACCACCCCACCCATTTTCTACTCTGCCCTGGGTTTTTGCGCTCCAAGTGTATTACTTTGCACTTTTTTACATTGAATCCTACAGGTAGCTGCCATACCCTTGACCACTCCTGAAGTTTTCTCAGGTTACTGCTCATCCTTTCCACCCCACAGAGTATACACCGTATTGCAGATTTTGGTGTCATCCACAAAGAGGCAGACCTTCCCTTCCAGCTCCTCTGCAATGTCACATATAAAGACATTAAAGAGCTAGTGTACTGCCTGGAAACTGTCTGCAATTAACTGTAGCTTTCAGATGTAGTCAGCTGTCACTTCTTCTGTTTCAAGTATTTTTTCTTTTCTGTTTGCTAATTAGAAGTTTTTTTTAACCTGGCAGTACTGGGGTGATGTGTGGAGCAGCACTCTGTCTGGAGGAAACAAAAGTCAGTTCTAGTATTGCTTCTCACTACCAGTGTGTCACTTTCAACTGTCATATATGCACATGCACCAGCTCTGTGGTGATTCATCTGCTTTCCATTACAGTGTACTGTTATGTACCTGACCATCTTTAAAAATCCTTTTAAAATCACATTTCAATATTTTTTTAACAACTTGAGTATTTCGTGGACTCTGGGGGAACACTAAGGAACATGTATGCTGAGTTTCATGTTAATACTACAAGAAATTCCAAAGTTGTAACTGTTTCTGTCTGATGTTTGTAAAGCTAATGCAGGACAAGGAAGGAGACATTCTAGCTGCACTCTGCTTTACAAACACCACACAGAGTCACCCCTCAAAAACCACTTTAACCTTTTTTAACAGACTGGGTATTTATAGGTCTTCAGGGGACACCTTAGGGAACATGCAAACTGCATTTCATGGTCATACCACAATGAATTCCAATGTAATAACTGTTTACATAGATACATAGATACATAGACAGTGTCGGCAGATAAGGGCCTATGGCCCACCTAGTCTGCCCATTTGAGCTTGTAAGTTCAGTTTGTTTTCCTAGAAGTCTATTTCCCCTTACCCCTGACCTCTAGAATTCCTTTATGTCTATCCCATGCGTTCTTAAATCCCGTGATTGTTTCAGCCCCCACCACTTCCTCTGGCAGGGTGTTCCACTTGTCCACCACCTGTTCTGTGAAGAAATTCTTTCTCATGTTTCCTCTGATTGTCCTCCCTCAACTTCATCCCATGCCCTCTAGTCCTGAAACATCTTTTCGCTTAAAATAGTGTTTTCCTGCACCCTGTTCCTCCCTGTAAGATACTTGCATGTCTCTATCATATCCCTCTCTCCTCCTCTCTTCAGGGGTACATGTTCAGTTCCTTCAACCTGTCTTCATAGGACTTGTGATGCAACCCATGCACCATCTTTGTTGCCCTCCTCTGAACCTTCTACCCTGTCTATGTCCTCACGTAGGTATGGTCTCAGAACTGTACCTGTACTCCAGGTGGGGGCCTCACTAGTGTCTTGTACAGCGGAATTATGACCTCCCTTTTTCCTGCTGGTGATGCCCTGCCTATACATCAGAGCATCCTATTTGCTTTACCTGCCTTGTCACACTGTTTCCCTACCTTGAGGTCATCAGAGATGACAACCCCAAGATCCCTTTCCTGCTTGATGCATGCTATATCCTCACCCCAACTGATATATTGTGCCAGGGTTTTGTGCCCTCATATGCATTATCTTGCACTTCTTTGCATTGAATTTCAACTGCCAAACCCTTGACCATTCTTCAAGTTTCTCCGGTCCTTCTCATTCTGTCTACACCCTCTGGTGTGTCTACTCTGTTACAGAGCTTTGTGTCATCAGCGAACAGTGAAATTCTGCCTTCTAGATCCTGTGCAATGTCACTGATGAAGATGTTGAATAGGACGGTCCCAGCACTGATCCTGTGGTATCCACTGGTCACTCTTCCCTCTGTGGGTGACAGCCATTTACCACCACCCTCTGTGTCCTGCCACCCAGCCAGTTACCTACCCACCACACTACTGTCCTGCCCCACACTATTCCCCAGTTTGTGTAATAGTCTTCTGTGGCACAGTGTCAAAGGCCTTGCTGAAGTCCAGATGAGCCATGTCCCTGCCCTCCCCTGATCCACCTCCTAGTCACCCAGTCAAAAAATTCAATGAGGTTGGTCTGACTTTGCCTCCCCTGGTGAAACCATGCTGCCTTGGGTCCTGTAGTCCATTGACAACCAGATGTTCCACCAATCTCTCCTTCAGTAGTGCTTCCATGATCTTTCCCACTACCGAGGTGAGGCTGACTGGTCTGTAGTTCCCTGCTTCCTCTTTGTTCCCACTTTTGTATAAAGGGACTACATCTGCTGTCCTCCAGTCTTTGGGTACCTCCCCTGTTTCCAGTGATTGGCTGAACAGGATAGCCAGAGGTTCAGCCACCACCTCTCTTAGTTCTTTAAGGACCCTGGGGTGCACCCCATCTGGCCCCATTAGCCTCTCAGCTCTTATTACTTCCAGTTCCTAGGACCCTTTCTTGTGTAAAGGGACTTGTGTCCATTCTGCACCATTCTCACCCCTTGTACTCCCTTCAGACCCATTACCCCCTCTTCCTTAGTAAAGACTGAGCAGAAATACCTGTTCAATATGTCAGCTTTACTGTTGTCATCCTCCACGCGGCTCCCATCCTCCCCCTTCAGTCTCACTATCCCTCCCTTTGTCTTTCTTTTTTCCCTTATGTACCTGTAAAAGGTTTTGTCCCCTTTACCCACTGATTTTGCAATGTGTTCTTCTGTCTGAGCTTCTGCCTGTGTCTTTTTGTATTGCCTGAATGCAATCTTTTTGGCTTTCACTTTCTTTGCTACCTCTTTGGAAAACCATAATGGTCTCCTCTTCCTTTTCCTCTTGCTAACCTGCTTAATGCATAATTCTGTTGTTCTTATAATCCCCATTTTAAATACTGCCCACTGTTCTTCAACCCCTGATTCCTGTCCCATTCCCCTTAATGCCTCTTTCAAGTATCTCCCCAATTTCCCAAAGTCTGCCCCCTAAAATCCAGGATCGTGTTTTGTGTGGTTTGGTTCTGCTCTTTCTGTGATTTCAAACCACAATGACTGGTGGTCACTGTTACCCAGGTGCTCCCCACTGTTACCCCATCACACTGTCCCTGTTTGTGAGCACAAGGTCCAGTATTGCCTTCTGCCGAGTTGGTTCCATGACCAGTTGGCAGGGAAGGCACCCTGAAGGAGTCCAGGATAAATCTGCTCTAGTTGATGCTGCTGCTGGGATGCTCCAGTCCACGTCTGGTATATTGAGTCTCCAACCAGTACTACCTCACCTTGTCTGCCATCCTTTGGATGGCTAGCATCAACTCCCTATCTGTTTATTCCTCCTGGGCTGGTGGTCTATAGACCACACCTGTGCGGATGGCTGGCCCCATTTTCCTTTCCAGCTTAACCCACAGTATCTCTCCCCATTTTGTTCCTCCTGGATCTGTGTGGCCCTTATGTCATTTTTCACATACAGTGCCCTCCTCCTCCCTTCCTGCCTGCTCTGTCTCTTCTGAATATGTTGTAGCCAGGTATGGCCATCTCCCAGTCATGGTTATCATTACACCAGGTTTCAGTGATGGCCACAATGTCCAGGTCTGACTGTACCATGACAGCCTCCAGATCTTCCATCTTGTTGCTAAGGCTCCTGGCATTTGCACACATGGCTTTCCATGATTTGACCTCCTAGACTGCTTCACTGTTCTCTCAGCCCCTTCCTTGGTTGTCATTTATCCCTGGTTCTCCTTGCTGTCTGCCCTTCTGCTGAATTTTGCCCCTTTCTGCTTATCCACCTTTTGGACACTAATCTCCATCTTTGCACACTGCTTTGCAGAGATATCCACTCCTCTGGTTCACTGGTTCCACTACTAGCTGGGGGGGTGAGCAAGTAGGTACCATCCTTGCTAGCCTGCCACCCCCTTTACTAGTTTAAATGCTTGTCAATGTAGCATTTAAACTTATCATTGAGTCTTGGATTCCCTCAGGATGGATGCAGGCCGTCAGGCTTGAACAAACCTCCATCCCTCCAGGTGGGTCCCCAGTCACCAATGAATCAAACCCTTCCTCACAGCACCAGTTCTTCAACATGAGTTAAAGTTCCTGGTGCATGCACTCCTGCTCTCCCTTGCCTCTCACAGGTAGTACTTCTGAGAAAGTGACAGAAGTAGCTTGCTTGAGACCCCTCCCAGTTTCCTAAACTCTTCCTGAACTTCCTTTGGCTCCCCATTTGCCAAGTCATTAGTACCTAGGTGGATAATGACATCCAGCTCACCCTCCCATCTTGCCTTCCAGTGATCCCCAGTATCTTCTTTCCATCCCTCCATGCCGTGGCACCTGGTAGGCACCTCACCTCCTGTCCTCCCCTCCTGTGTTCCTAGCTGGATCCCTGTTCGATGGAGTCCCCACCAGGATTCACTTCCTCCTCCTCTGGGGTCCACTGCTTTCCCCACTGAGGTCACCTCCTTGCCTAACCTCCACATCCTTTCCTTCCACTTCCTAGGTACCTCTATTTGGTTGTCCTCATTTGCCAGTGTGGCATATGAGTTCTTGAGAGGAATAGGATCTGGGATGTGCCTCTGCCTGACTGCTCTAACCTCCCTGAGCCCACTGTCATCCAAGTGCTCCTCGTTCTCGGCATCCTTTGAGGCAGCTGCATTGGACTGGGTGGTCCCTGGATAGGGGTGATGGTACTCCTGACCCAGTTTACTTCTGCTCTGAGTCTGGCTACCTCATCCCACAGTCCCGAGAGATGCATGCAGATAGGGCAGCACCTCAGTGTCCAGAAGGTCTGCCTGAATATGGCTGAATATGCTTCTGTCTGATGTTTAAGAAGCTAATGCAGGCCCAAGCAGGAGACATTTTAGCTGCAATCTGCTTCACAGACACCACACAGATGCATCCATTTAAAACCACTTTAACTGTTTTTTTTTGTTACCAAGCTGGATGTTTAGGAACCTTCAGGGAACACCTTGGGAAACATGTATTCTGAATTGTATGTTTATACCATATGACATTTCAAAGTTATAATTGCTTCTGTCTGATGTTTGTGACGCTAATGCTGGCCCTGGTAGGAGACATTTGAACTGCACTCTACTTCACAAACACCACATAGATGCAATCCTCAAAAACACGCTAGCCTTCTTTTGCAACCCATGCATTAAGGTGATTTTTGTTGAAACATTGGGAAACATGTAAACTGAAATTCATGGTTGTACCACAAGAAATTCCAAAGTTATAACTGTTTCTGTCTGTTATATGGAAGCTAATGCAGCCCTGGTGGATTTTGTGGGGTTGTTTTGTGTGATAACTTCCAAGATCAAGGGATGCGTTTCTGTTCAGAGAATATGTCTTGGCTTGCAGTGATCACCTCACCCAAAATGGTTGCAAATGTTAGCATTTCTGCTTAGAATAAGCTGAGATTCCACATACATGATCCCAAAAGTGTCCCCTAAGTAACCCCAGAAGAACATGTTGCTACAAAAAGGGGAAAAGTGGTTTCCAGGGAAGAGGGGTTTAAGTAATGATTACCAAGAACCAGGGACTCATTTCTGCTCAGAGAGCATGTCTTTGCTTGACAGACATCACACAAAATGGCTAACACTGGCATTTTTGCTTAGATTAAGCTGCAATTCCAGATATATATTCCTTAATGTGTCTCTTAATTACCTCCAGAAGAACATGTTGCTGCAAAAAGGGAGAGGTGAGTTTAAGGTGGTTTTAATTGATGAATGCTAAGACCCAGTGACACATTTCTGCTCAGAGAGCCTGTTTTTGCTTGTCAGACAGCACACAAAATGTCTGATAATGTTGGCATTTCTGCTTAGATTAAATTTAAATTCCATATACAGTGGTAGTTAAATAAATGTCGACTGGTACCCCAATATGCCTCTCAGTACTGAAGTTGTACTCCAGTATGCTGCTCAGTATTGAGGTGATAGGATGTTGAATGTGGTATTACAGAAGCTGCTTAATGCATTTCCTCAGTTTGCCACAAAATGGCAATCACCACTCATTCCAGAGTGATTGCTGTCCTGGAGTGTGATTTTACTGGTGTCTTAACGCAGTTATTAACTGGCAGATGGCATCATAATTTAAAAAAAAGCCCTTTCCTTGTTGTCACTCACCCACCCAGTAGCACCAGACGTTTTTCTATTTCTGTGGTTTTAATTTGTGACAACCCTTACTATTTTGCATAAAAGGAAGATAATACATCCAACTGCTGTCCCAGGGCTAAAAAATAAGCATTTCCTCCTGAAGCTGTCTTTCGATCTTACTGATCTTACTGACTAAAGTCTTTCATTTCCTTTTTTAAACCTGTCCATTCAGTAGCAATCACAACTTGTCTGTTTAAGTAAACTGTGAACCCTCATGCTTCAGACAGTTGCAATTTATTGATTTGATGAGTTTAGGGGGAAATAAACAACTCTGCTTACACAGTGTGCTTTCAAAAAGCACTGACTGTAATTTTACTGCATGCTTTTAAGTGAGGCAGTTCAGTGTACTATTTGGCAGTACTCTCAATGATCGGGTGGTCGGTTTGTGGGAAATGTGCCCTCTAGGTATTGAAAAATCAGAATAATGAAAAAAAGGCTCCTGATCCCAAAGAGTCACACAGTAATGACTTGATAGCCCCTTACAACTACTGAGGAGAATGAGTGAAAATGAAGGGGAGAAGCACCATATGAATTGCTGTCCCTTTCACTCGTACTTCTTTATGTTTCTGCAGTCATGTTCTTTTTTTTCCAGTTAGAGCATAAAGTAGTTGATGCTGAATTTGTTGAACAGCATTAACAATGGCACTTCCCTGATCAGCGCTGTCTGCTTTATAAAACAATGATCACCATAAAGATTAGTTTCCCCAGAAGCCTTGCTCCTTTATTTTTTCCACCCCACCTTTCTGCCTTCAGTATGTGTCTTTGTAGTCTTAGAAAACAGTGAAATACTAATTTTCTCCCCCTCCCCCTCCCCCCGTTCATTACATGCATGGAATAATAAGAATAGCTCACTTACCATAATTATTATGAGATGTTGGAAATATCTATCTTTTTTTGGGACAATAATGCTGCAGTGTCCAAGTTAACTATTCTGAATTTAACTGCTGCATTACATGAGTTGTAATTCACTGAGCGATGTCCTGATGGCAAGAAAGAGAGTAAAGGGGGCTCCCACACTTGCACTGTGCACAACCTCTGAAGTATAACAATCTATGTGGAAAAGGAAAAGTCCCACTTAACAAAGTGGGGAGGTTAGCACCAAAAGAGAAGGGCTGCAGACAACAAAGTCATATTATTTGCACTTTACAGTGATCACATTGTGTGCTTGACAATAATAAAAGTTTGGAGTGAGGCTTTATTATCCACAGCCCTTCTCTTTTGGTGCTAACCTCCCCACTTTGTTTAGTGGGTCTTTTTCTTTTCTGCATTGAGATATCCCAGTGGCTTTACTTGTTTGTTTGTTTTTTTGTTTGTTTGTTGTTGATTTTTGCATTATTTGGCTTTTCTTTTGTTTGTTGTTGATTTTTGCATTATTGTGTACTGTAAATTATATATTTTTAAATTAATGGACTGAATTTTGTTAAAATAAAATAATCACAAATAAGTATTGGTTTATGTTTCATCTCTAAGTGAATAATTACTCATGTAATGCAGCAGTGATATTCAAAAGTGCCCTTAAAAAAACATAGGTCTTTTCAATATCACATAATAATTGTGACAAATGAGCTATTCATTCCACTAATTATTCTATGCATGTAATGAATGGGGGGAGGGGGGGAGAAAGGGATAATTTCACTGTTTTCTAAGGCTGCACAGACACCTACTGAAGGTGTCAAGAGGGATGCAGAAATAAAGGAGCGAGGCTTCGGGGCAACTAATCTTTATGGTCATTACTGTTTAATAAAGCAAACAGCACTTATCACAGAAGCATCCCTGTTAAGGCTGTACTACAAATTCAGCATCACCTGTGCTCTAACTGTATTTTAAAAAAATAATGACTGCAAACACATTAACAAATAACATCTACATGATCTGTATCTCCCCTTCTTTTTCACTTGTGTTCCTCAGTAGTTGTAAGGGGCTGTCAAATTGCTTTAACTCTTTTGGATCAACAGCAGGGATTTTCTTTTCATTCAATTTATTTTGTTAACCAGGCAAGTACACCGGATCTATAGGCCCAGTTGTTATTATTATTTTTGTTATTATCTAGGGCACATTTCCCACAAACAGTCAACTCGATCATAGAGAGTACAACCAAATAGTTATACTGAACTGCCTCACCTCTAAAACCATGCATGCAGGACACAAAAGAAATTAACAGTCAGTCCTTTCCCATACACATTGTGTGATCCCAAAGTTGTTTACATTTCCCCTAAACTCAGCACATCAATATAATGTAACTGTCTAAAATTAAAACTCTGATGGATGAGGGTTCACATCTTACACAGACAAACTGTGAGCACTACTGAATGACCTGGTTTAAAGATGGTGAAAAAAGGAAGAAAGACTTTAGTCAGTAAAATGATGGTTTCTGGAGGAAACACTTATTTTCTAGCCCTGGGTCAATTTGAACAGTAGTTGGATGTAGTATCTTCCCTCTATGAAAAACATAAATGGTTGTCACAAAATTCAAAAACCAGATATTAAATAAAAACAGTATGTTTTCCTTTTTCTTTTACTTTTATATCTTTTAATACATCAGTAAATGCTTGTTGACATAAAGTACTGACAGACCAGTGCCAAGCCCCAGCTACCAGTAGCTGCAATATTGCTGTTATGTGCCACTACTTCCTTTCCTAATACAGCTGATGAGAGTCAAGCAGAATGGAAACTGAAGTTTACAAGTTCTCAAGTAATAGTTCCAAAGTGGTCAGTGCTAATGCAATGACACATCATTGTCAGGAAACAAACAAACTGGCACAGCAGGCAATGTGGGAAAGGAAAAGTTAGCATCACAGAACATTATCTGTGACAAAGGCAAAAATTAAACACACTCTCCAGACAAAGAAAAGGCACATAGGAGTAAGAAAACTTAACTCCTGGGCAGTGAAAGAGGCCTAAACAACACAGTTCTCTTTCAATAGGGACTTGTTCCATGTCACACAGCATGCAGGTGTGGACCTCTCTCATAACATCTCACCCTCCATCAACTCACATTATGATTTCTTTAGAACACTGACCAAATAGGGATCTTGTAAATCAAGCCAATCAGCTCCTGGTTTCCTCTATTACTATACTAGGCACATTAATAAACATTTAGTTACTGCTCCTAGATGGAGAAAATATAATTTTATCCAGCATTACACTTTACAAGAATAAAGTAACTTACAAGATAATTAATGTTGTTTTTACTGTACCCATTAGCGCATTATCTGAAAGAAACCTGCATAGTTCCATATTGCTGCGTGGGCGATCAAAAACAACATTCTAACATTGTAGCAGTGAATAATAACATAACTGCAAGGTACATTCTTACCTTTGAAAGAGATACAGAATAACTTTGACCACTTTGAAGATGTCATTATACACTGCTACAATGTTACCAAATAATAGTAATGTTACAAAAAATGTACTGTATGCAATGTTGCTTTTGATTCCCCAAGCAGGAATTTGGAACTGTTCAGTTGTTCATCAGATATGAACTGAATATAAAGCATTGTTACTAATCTTGTTAAACTCATTTATATCACACAGTGTAATGCTAGACAAAAATTGATATTTTTTCCTTGTAGCAGGCTCCTATATGGAAAAAATATCATTTTTTCCTAGCATTACACTTTATAATATAAATGAATTTAACAAGATAAGTAACAATGCTCCTTATTTAGTACACAACTGAAAAAAAACCTAATTAAACAAAGGTTTAGTAATTTGTCTTATATAATGAGAAGAAATTAGGAGGTCTTGGAGGGGGCTTAATAAATTAAATCAGCCCTTTCTGGGATTGCTCCTTGGACTTTCCTGGAAAGGTTATGTATAAAAATGACACAGCACCTTCTGGGCTCAGCCCTGCACCAACCAGGCATGTTAAATTTGCATATGCCCTTTCTGGGCTCTGTCCCAATTGGAGTGGACACCTAAAAAACCAAAAAATCAGCCCCTCCTGGACAAAGTTCATCTCAAAGAGGATGGAAATTGGGGGGAAAAAAAACAACAGTGCTCAATAGGGAGCTTATTAATTTGAATTATTTATTTGATTTTTTTTAGCTTTTGTTGACAGGGTAAGTGCACTAGACAAATTCTGCCTATTTTCAGGCATGACCCAGGGGAAGGGATACAGATGAATGTCAACTGACTTTGAACTAAATTAAGCTGTTGGTGGTATTTTTAGTGAATGGGGGAAATTTGGCCAGGACACCGGGGAAATTCCCTTGCTCTTTTCGAGAAGTGCCATGAGACATTTAACATCCACCTGAACTACCACCAGAACAGGCAGATGGGACCTTGGTTTAGTGTCTCATCTGAAAGACAGCACCTCAGGAGGGCAGCACCCCCCCATGCTGCACTGCAGTGTCAGTATTGGGATATTAACCCAAGTGCCTGGTGTGGGGCTAGAACCCACAGCCTTCTGATTTCTTGGCCTCAGAGGCAAGTGTGCTATCTGCTGAGCCACTGACACTGCTAGTTAGTCCATTGTGTGCTAGCAACCTGGATCTGATAAGAGCAGTTATAGAAAAAAATACAGCCCCCCCCCGAGCTCAGCTCCGCTCCAAGTGGGCATGTTAAATATTTCTATGCCCTATCAAGAGCTCTGTCTTGCTGGGAACAGGCACATACAAACCAACAGCCCCTGCTGGGCTCAGTCTCACTCCAAGAGAACAGAAAAAAAAACTTTGTTAAACCTCCTCTGGTGCTAAAAGGGGGATTATTAAAATGAATCAGCCCTTTCTGAGGTTGAACCTTTGACCCGCTATTAGGGGGCAGGAAAAAAAAAAACAGCCTGTCCTGGGATTAGATCTTCTCTAAGCAGGCATGTTAAATATATTTATGCCTTTCCTAGGCTCTTCTTGTTTCAAGAGGGAAAACATTATAAAAAAATGTTAATACCCATTCAGATCTGGGACCCATTCCGTACTGTCACCCCCCCAGCACTTATACATGGTGGGATGGAGTGAAGACATTTCAATTGATGCCCTCTTGTCTTGGGCTCAGCCCTCTACAAGAGGATGGAAAATTAAATAATTTGTTAAAGTCCCTCAGTGATTATTAGCTCTTTTTCATGGTGCAAACAGCAAAGTGCTTCTCCAAACAACCAGAGACCAGCCTTTAAGGGCCATGGGTACCCTACATATCCCTTGTAGCAGAAAAACTTGCAGCTTAAAAATATTGTACATTACATAATTTTACAAGCTCGCTTACTGGCTGCTCAGGGGAAGCCATTGGGGCTGCAGTGTAAACAAATACAATATTCCTCAAAGGAGACATACTGAACAGTGTAAGAATGAAAATGCTCACCTCTGTTGAAGCTGAAGAAGGTGGCAAAATGTATTTGTGCAAACAGCAAGGGAATAACCGCAGCAGTTGTTTGTGGAAAATATGACATTTCACACAATAGACATGCACTTTTTCCAAGGCTACACATCATAAGCAAGCTTCCAGTTTTATAGTTGCTAGATATATAGTCACAGTGCAGAATAATTTAATATGATCCACATGCAGTGTTAGCATTAATAAAAAAAAAGGCCTCACCATTGACGTGCAAGAATGTTAACCCCAAAAAACTAATTTAACACATTAATCCAAAAGCAAAGAAACATAATATGACAATAGTAGCAAACATAAATCAGACTGAATTAAAAGAGTGAAACATAATGAAGCTTTGATAGAGCTGGGCTGTCAAACAGTGCAAATCATAATACATATTACAATTCCATATATTGCTCATATTTGTCAGAGCCCAAATATGAACTCAGATGCAATCATCAAAGTACTAGTTGTGTAATGTGAGAAGATAGAGCTATCACCATACACAATATGTTGTGACAGTTTACAGAATCACCTAGCTATATTTTCTACAACTATCTATTGTACATAATCCTGGGCATACTTTTAATTAACAATACCTTGTTGTAAAAAAGGCGTTATCTGAAAACTTTCATTTAAACCCCTCCTTTCATGGGACTTCAATTTATCCTGCCAAAAAACCTCCCTCCTCAGGAGGAGATTGTTTAAATCCCGACCTCTGTTGCCCACCTCCACAGTTTCTATACCATGAAATTTAAACACATGTCTGTCTGAATTATTCTTAATATGGGCAGTGAGGGTATTCTGTCTGTCTCTTTTATACATCATTAAGTGTTCTCCACTTCTCTCTTTGAAATTAAAGTTTTTCCTACATAAAAGCGATTGTATTAGCAGACTTCCATGTAGATAACACTCATGGTATTGCAGTTAATAAAACTTCTAGTTTCATAAATGTGTCCAGTATTAGGTCTGGGGAAGTGTTTGCTCACTACCAATTACAACATTTTAAGCTCTACATTTGTGAGTTCCTGGGGAACTGGTTATGTGGGTTTGCTACAGGGATAGAGAGCAAACTGAGCATTAAAATATCAGTGGTTTTGACTCCTCTGTTAAGTTCAAGAACTGGTTGATTTAAATATGAGATACTGTACACATCAATCACTTGGTGAATATTTATTAATGATTAAAATTACCTGATGCTTACAGTTGCACAAAGAACAGATATGCTTTTTTGATTAATGAATGAATGGCATTTTGGCCTATGGTAGAACCTGACTGGCTAAGGAACAGCCAATCAGGATTTACTATAAGTAAAACTGTCACTCATTCATTCATTCATTCATTCATTCAACCACCCGATACTTATGGATCAGAGATGGTATCTCTCTGCAACACCTGACAGTTTTCTTGTTGTCAAGTTTAACAGCTGCTGTGGCACTAACATTTTGTGCTTAGGATGGGGGTGTACATAATGGACAGGAAAAAAGGAAGTAGGATTAAATTATGGTTCAAGGGGACAGGGAGGGGGTGATGGAGGTGGTGAACACATCATTGTGGGTGATAATGATCCATTAACAGATCAGCACAGAAGAATTGCAGGGCTGCAATGGAGGGTCTTTTTAGGGCTGTGGGCAGAGCCTACAGCCATTTTGCAAGAACTTTTTTGCTCTGAAAATGGCCGATCTCACAACATCTTCCATTGGACTTTTGGAAGTGTCCTTCTAAAAGCCCAATGGAGCTGAAAACCCTCTGCGATGATCGACATATGGAATAACAGCCACACTATTTCAGCTGTTACTTCCTCATTCCAATTCGTGCACTGCACATGTGCACGAGTCACACACATGAGCAGTGCTGTGGTTCAGGCATGTTGTGAAATGGCACAATACTATTCATTATTTTGTGCCCCCTTCCCAAATCATACCTAATATCAGTATATCGCAACACTGAGAACCCACCCCAGTGTGTGAAATAGTTTTTTCTCTGTCAATCAAAAAACAGTCCCTCATCTTGATTCTTGTATCCTGGACTCCTGGTGCCCCCTGCCCACATCATGGTGGACATTGGGGTGCCCAATCCCCATGTCGGCATTCATGTGGAACACTGGGAGCCCACTCCAGAGTGCCTAAATGTTTGTTGTGCTGTAAATTAGAAAATGGTCCCTCATTGTCACTTTGTTTTCCCTGCAAAATTGAAAATGGTCCCTCGTCATCCGCTGCAGTCCCCCTCCCCCTCCCCACCTTCCCACTGAGTACCCACCTCCCCACACACACACACCCTTACCAAATACTTACCTCCGGAGGTTGGCGCTATCATCTTCTCTGAATCAGGACACTTCTGCACTCTTCAAAGCCCAACCGTGAACTGAAGATTTAAAGGTAAGCATGCTATACATACAGCCAGTCAATGGGATTTTCAATGTATGCTGATATCTCAGCAATTTTTGTGACTTTTTGCCCCAAATTTTCAACATGGGGTTCTTGGGATGCCACCTCATGAAAACTGGCACTCATTTTGTTACTCGCTCCTGAAAGGTGATTTCGCTGTCACTGCGTGGAATCACCTTTTGGACTAATTCACAAAATGACAGCACTACTGTTAATGAGGTGGTGTCCCAAAAACCCCATGTTGCAAATTTGGTGAAAAAATTCCAAAAAAATGGCTGTGTTATGAGTGTGCACTGCACAGTTTTCATGTAAGCTCCTAACGCCGCTAATTTTTAATATTTTCACTCCACATTTTTAACATTACCATTTTTGCACACCTCCTTCATAACAGTACAGCTGTCATTTTCCACAACCTGCCTGAACTGTGTTTTCGCACCTGTGATGTAGAATAGTGCATTTGTGCTGCACAATCACCTTTTTGGACCATTGAACAAAATGATACTGACACTGTTCATGAGGAGGGGTCCACAAAAGGCCATGTTGAAAATCTGGTGAAAAAATTCAAAAAAATGATTGCGTTACCAGCGTGCATTGCTAGGTTCTACACATGCTACTAATGTCGCTAATTTTTAATATTTTCACTTCACATTTTTAACATAACCATTTTTGTACACCTCCTTCACAACAGTACAGCTATCATTTTCCACAACCCGCCTGAAATGTGTTTTCGCACCTGTGGCACAGAATAGTGCATTTGGTCTGCACATTCACCTTTTGGGACAATTAAACAAAATGACACTGGCACTGTTCATGAGGTGGGGTCCAACAAAGGCCATGTTGAAAATGAAGTGCAACACCTCCAGCATATGACGATTACACCTGGGCACTGAATAATTTCTATGCACAAGTGTAACTTTTGTCACATTGCATGGCCAAGTTACACCTAGACATTGAATAATTTCTACACATATGTGTAACTTTCATCACTTGGTAGTGCTTCACAGCCCTATCGGCTCTGACCAGAGTTTGTTTTTTACAGCTAGGACTTAGTAAATCAAACATTTAACTACTGAAACTCTGAAACAAGGAAAACCATGAAGGGGAAGGAACAGAAAGGGAGGGGACTGGAAATAGAACTGGGGAAGAATCTGAAAACATATTTATTACAGTATTCATACATTTACAGGGACTTCTGTATCTCCCCTCTCACTCCAGTTAGTTTTCGTAAGATGACAATACAGATATTTATATTTAATGAATTCTAGGAGGGAATACCTTTGAGCTAACAGCTCATTTACAAAGGTTCCACATCAATTTACATGGGGTAACAATTTACAACAGGTTTACAATTTACCAAAGTTCTAGGTCAATAAGAGAAAACAAACAGAAAAACAAATAAAGTAATATACAAAAGTTCCATTAATTACAACAATTTCCAGAGTATAACAAATAGAGAGTTATCTAAATACAGTACAAATAGGTACCACAGTCAAATGAAGGTAACAAGTATGTAGTACAGTAAGCTCATTCAAGATAACATACTGTAAGAGCTTGGGAGATGAAAGTGATTAGGAAGGGAGATGGATGGAGGAGGTATGGGGAGGAGGTAGAGGAATAAGAGATGGGGAAGGGGGAGAATCAGCTAGGCAGGTCTTATTAGATGATGGGAGGGAGTGGAGGAGACGGTGAAAGTCTGGAGTAGGAGAGATTATGTGCTGCACTCACAGTCACACTTAGAGTTACTGGACACTAGGTAGGCCCTCAGTAATGTTTTGAATTGGCCAATTTTTGTGCAGGACAGAAGGTCATGGTTGAGACAGTTTAACCAGGTTGGGGCCCTATATGCAAATGATCATTGACCTAGTGAGGTACAATTGAAAGGAACTTTTAATATCTGACACTTCAGATTTCTGATATTTATAGTCCTGGTGTTAGGGTGGAGGAGGCCTTGAACCCCACAGATAGTGATGCCTAGGGTGGCCTTCTTTGCCAGGAGGCAGACTTGGTATTGAATTCTATTGTCTAAGTTGAGCCAGCCAGCGTGAGAGTAAGGCTCACATGTATGAGTCAGGCAGTGAACCTGCAAGATCAGTCTGCATGCTTTGTTGAGAGTAACCCTGATTCTGTGAAGGGCTGAATCAGCCACTGCTCCATGAACCACCAGCCCATAGTCGATGATAGGAGTGACAGAGCTAGACACTTCAAGTCTGAGAGCTTTATCGGTGAGGCAGTGTCTATGCTTGGACAGCATACCAATTTTGGCACTGACAGCATTGGTAACCCCCTCAATGTGTTGCGAGGAAAGGGTGCAATCAAGAGTAACACCAATGTATTTTAATGAATGGACCTTGTCCAGTATTTCATTATTGTTGTTGCTAATTTCGAGTTGGTAAGTTTTGTGATCATTTTGGGAAGAGGCAAAAAGCATGATCTTTGCCTTCTTGTAATTAAGAAGTTGTTTATGGTGCAGTAACCAAGATTCTACTGTTGAGAAGCAGGTCTGCATTTGTTCTCCAAGTGCAACCAGGTCAGCCTGGCTGGAGAACAGCACCACATCATCCATGTACAGGAGGACCTGGCCCTGGCAAACCAGGGAGAGGTTCAGAAATAAACTGAGAAGTAGGGGGCCAAAGACTGAACCTTGTGGAACCCCAATAGTGACAGGATAGAGGTCAGACAGGGCATCTTGAATTTTTACTTGTCAGTAACAACCTGAAAGATAGTTCTGGAGCCAACCCATGGATTCAGGTGAAAGATTAATATGGGTTAGCTGATGAAGAATTAGCTCATGATTGACCATGTCAAAGGCCTTAGTTAGGTCAATGTAAGTAGCCCCAACTAAGTGCCCATGGTCTAAGGCACCATGCATGAAACTGGTAAACTCGATCAGGGCAGTGTGTGTACTGTGTTGTTTCCTGAAGCCGTGTTATTCATTGCATGGTAGCTGGTATTTATAAAGGTGGTCCACTAGTTGGTCACAAACTATATTTTCAAGTGCTTTAGAAAGGGTGGGAGTATTGAGATGGGCCAGTATTTTGAGTGGTTAGTGCATTCACCACTTTTGAAAACAGGTGTGATCACAGCCTTTTTCTAGATCTTGGGGAATTTGTGATGAGGGACAAGTTAAGAATGCAGGTCAGAGGATGCAGCACTTCTTCCAGTGTGAGGGCTAACAACTTCAGGTCAGGACAGTCCCCACCAGACCTAGATTTCCCAATTGCCTTCTTGAGGCATTTTCTGGCTGCTGATATGGGAACAGTTTTGAGACAGAAGGGTGGGGATGAGTGCAAGTGGATGTTACCCTTGCTCTCACAGGTCAGGCTCCCTTGGGGGTTAAGGTAGTCTGGGGAAAGTACCCTGCTAAGGTCAGAGAAAGCCTTATTAAAGGTGTTGGTGATCACCAAGGAATCCAGGGTCAGTTCCCCTTTCACATTAAGCATTGCCGGGGGTGATTTATTAGACTTGCCGGTTAAGGTTTTTATATTGTTCCAGAAGGAACAACTATCACCCCAGGAATTTGACAGATTCTGTTTAAAGTACTGGCTCTTAGCTGTGTGGATGATAGAGGTGCATTTGTTGCAAGCAGCCCTGTAGTTCTGAACATCTCTATGGAACATGGAACTTTGCGCTTTGTGACCTAGATGATCACTGGACTTCATAAGCTTGAGAAGGAAGGAGGTGATCAAGGACTGGCTGGTACCCTTCACAAACCATTTTTTGTAAAGGGCATAAATATTGCAGGAAACATTGAAAGTCTGCACAAAGTGCTCGAACACTATGGCAACGTCATTGGTGTTGTAGACAGATGACTAGTCTTGGAGTCTTAGATGTTTTTTTAGAGGGTCAAGTTGCCCAGCTTTCAGAATCTTTGAGGTGATAAGTTTGGGAGGTGTTTTGGCGGCCTTGTTAGTCCAGGTACAGAGGATGAGGGAGTTGTCACTTATACCATCTGGGAGTACCTCAGTACTAAGAATTCTTTCAGGGTAATTAGTGATTATCCAGTCAAGAAGAATACTGGATCCAGTGCAGTAATTTGTGCATGTGGGGGAATCAACTAGCTGAGTTATGCCTATGCAGAATAAGGTATCTTTATAAGGTGATGCCTCAGGGGGTATCCAATTTACATTAAAATCCTCAAGAATTAGGATTGCCATTCCCTTGCGGTGACCAGATAGGCACTCAAAGGTTGTTTTGAGGCCAGTGCCTGTTCTTTGGGTGTTATATAGATGGTAACTAGCAGGAGGGGATTTGTCCCTGGTACCAATTTGTATCTGGATAGGCAGTAGTTGGGAGTAACCACCTGTGGAAGGACTCAGAAGTGTCCAGCCCTGTAGCATGTTTCAGGTGTGGATGATACATCCTTCTTCTCGCTTGCCAGATCTATCCTGTCTATAGGAGGTGTACGCATCCAATTGGATGGCCAAGTCAGTAACCCTAGGGGTAAGCTAGGTTTCAACAATGGCAAGGACTGGAGGACTAAAGGAGGGCAGATATGATTCCCCTTCACAAAAGTGGGAGCAAAGCAGAAGCAGGAAACTATAGACCTGTTAGCTTAACCTCAATGGTAGGGAAAATGTGGAATCACTTCTGAAAGAAAGAATTGTTGAGTACCTAGAGGCCATCAGGGCACAGGACCTAAGACAGCATGGATTCACAGTGGGAAGGTCATGTCAGATGAATCCAATAGATTTATTTTACTAAGTGACCAAAGTAGTAGACCAGGGAGGGCCTATGGACATGGCCTACCTAGACTTTATCAAGGAATTTGACACAGTCTCACACAATAGATTAATAAACAAATTAGCCAGCCCTGGAGTGGATCCCAGGGTGGTAGCCTGAGTAAAAAATTGGCTGGACAACAGGACACAGAGGGTAATAGTAAACAAATGGAGTCCACTCAAAGAAAGGGGGATTACTAGCAAGGTACTGCAGGGTTCAGTACTGGGTCCAGTCCTTTTCAATGTCTTTACAAGTGACATTGCAGAGGGACTGGAAGGAAAAGTATGCCTTGTTGCAGATGACACAAAGATCTGCAACAGGGTTCATACACAAGGGGGGTGGAAAGGATGAGAAGGGACTTGGCAAGGTTGGAGTAATGATCAAAAGTATGGGAGCTTAGATTCAATGCAAAGAAGTGCAAAGTAATGCACCTGGGAAACAAAACCCAAGGAGAAATGTACACATTGAGGGAGGAGGTATTAACAACAACAAAAATGGAAAGGGACCTGGGATAGTCATATCAGATGACCTAACGGTAAGCAAGCAATGTGACAAGGCAGTAAGGAGAGCTGAGGATACTGGGATGTATAGGGAGAGGCATCACCAGTAGAAAATATTAAGTTGTTATCCCTCTGTACAGACAGTTGGTAAGACCCCATCTGGAGTACTGCATGCAGTTCTGGAGGCCCCATCTCCACAAGGGCATAGACAAGATGGAAACTGTCCAGAGGAGGGCAACTAAAATGGTGAAGAGAGACTAAAGGAGCTTAATATGTATACCCTTGAGGAAAGGAGGGAGAGGGGGACATGAAAGGAACTTTCAATTACCTAAAGGGAATCAACAAAGTCCAAGAGGTAGCATCTTTCAGAAAAATATGTGCAAGACCAAGAGGACACCATTTGAAGATAGAGGAGGGATGGCTCGGGGCATTGTGAGGAAGTATTTTTTCACAGAGAGAGTGGTAGACGCATGGAACAGTATTCCTGGGGAGGTCATGAGGTCAAAAGCAGTGGGAGAATTCAAGAATGCATGAGACTTACATAAGACAATTCTTGTTGGGGGGTAGGAAGAAGTAGGCTGTTGGTTAACTAGGATCTGCAGCTTATCCAATAGTTAGGGAAATGGGCAGACTAGCTGGGCCAAGCGATCCTTATCTGCCATCAAAGTCTGTGTTTCTATGTTTCTGTATAAGGATGTCCAGTTTATGCTGTTAGACCCAGATCTGAAGGGCATCATGCTTAGCCAGGAGGCTGCAGATATTTATTGAGGCTATGGTTAGGCACCAACCTTTTTTATTAAGGTAGAGGGAGTGGTCATGGGATCTGGGTTGGGATGTATATTACCAGACAGCATCAGGAGTGACCAGGCTAGCCTGATAACATACCATTTCAATCATTTACTAGACTGTGAAAGGGTACAGGTACTACCTCTGGGTTTCTCGGAGGTGGTAATAAATATGACTAGGTTTGCTAGCACAGGCATAATGGGGTAGGTAATAAGTGGGCTTAATTTGAACACCCATGGAAAGAGTATTGTCTTAAAAGGAGCAGCTGCCATAGTGCCGGAAGGGCACTTGTCATCATATGTAGTGGGATGGATCAAGATAGTGGGGGTGGGGGCAGGCTGAGTGGGGGTTATATGGTGAAGGGTAACCCAACTATTAGGAGAAGAGAGGGTACTAATAGTCATAGACTCATTGAAGTATTTCTGGATTTGCTTGAGGGCAGAGTAGGGTGGATTTCCTAATAAGGAGTGGGTGAGTTAGGTTGGTAGGGTCACAGAGAGGTGAGATAAAACAAGAAGTGAGAAAAAGTGGAGGGGTTGCTAAGGTAGAGTGCAGAGTGATTATTGACATAAGGTTCCCTTGTCATCTACACTCTTCATGCCTGTTCCCCCTTGTTTGTTTCCATAGAATGACAATTTAGATATTGATATAAGGATGTATGTGTTCTAGCCTCCAATCCATGACTTGTCTTTTATAGTTCTATTCTAATAATTTTACAGCCTTTTTTATATACAGTATGTAATGCTTATAATGAGGGCACTTGTATGAAGGTGGCTTACCTTTCACCAACATGGATCGAAGTGCCCTAGCCTTCTACATTCTCCCCTTTTATTCTCTCCCCTCTCTCCCCCCATTTTCACCTCTGCATACCGTAGGGGGATTTGATGTCAGTTTCTAAAATTATTATGCATTTAATTGATTTATGAACACAATGTATGAACATGAATATAAAGTATGCTGATTAAATATTGCTAACAAATATCTCAAATTAATCAACATAGATGTAAAATGGGGGATGAGAAAAGGGGAGAATGTAGATGGCCAGAGAACTTTGATTGCTCTTGGTGTATGGTAAGCTACCTTAATACAAGGGCCCTTATTATAAAGCATCACTGTAAAAAAGAGAGAGGCTGTAAAAAGCTAATAATAGAACTATCAAAAAATAGGGCATGGATTGGAGGCTAGAGGGAGGTACTTACTACATACATCCTTATATCAATATATAAATTGTCATTCTACAGAAATGATGTGGGGGAGCAGGGCTATGCTGGGAGATTATAGATGACAAGGGAACTTCGATCCCGGTTGGTGTAACATCAGCTACCTTAATGCAAGAGCCCTTAATATAACACATAACATATGTAAGAAAGAAAGGAGCTCTAAAAAAGATCATAGAACTGTACACAATAGGGCATAAAGCTGAAGCTATAGGAATGTACTTAAACACATATAGCCTTATATCAATATCTGTATTGTCATCCTATGAAAATAAACTGAAGGGGGAAGGGGCAAGGAAATTGTTGTAAATTTACTAGTGGCCACCTGAATATCATATAAAGAAACCTTGTTATAAAGCATCTTTAAGAGCATCACATATGAGTGAGGCTGTGAAACCACTAATAGCAAAACTTTGATAATTTAGGACAAAAAAATGGTGGCTAGGGCAGTATGTTGAAGTACATTCTTGTAGTACAAGCTGGTGGTACTGTACCTGCATACTAGTAGTTAGTTTCCACCCCTTTTTATACTGTTGCAGTTGCCACCCTTCCCCTTGTTTTCTTGTTTTTATTGGTTTCCCTTTTCCATCACCCCTTCCAGTTCAGTCCATTGTAGAATGACCATTTCAATTATACATAGATCACTGTACTTTAACATATTGCCTAGTCATTGTTTTTTTTTTCCCCTAATTATTAAAGTTATGCTATTAGCTGTTTCATAGCATTTATAGATGCTTTATAACAAGGATTCTTCATATGATATTCAGGTAGCTGTTGGTACATTTACAGTGACTTCTGAATTCCCCTCCCAGTTAGTTTTCCTAAGATGCTAATACAGATATTGATATACAGATGTACAGTGGTTGCCACCCAAAACTGATGTTATTAGTCATCATTGTACATAACTGACTGGTCCAGATGCTGAACATGCCGCATTAAGGCTGTCATTTCTTGGAGTGGCAGATGGCTTATCAGTGGAAGCAGCCAATGAAGGTTTATGGCAATGCATTAAGGATTGCATGTGTTGTACAGGGCATTCTCCCAGATGGCATTAGAAATTCAATTACCTATGTGGAGAGGTGTCCCAGGCCCTGCAGCAGGCATAATGTATCAGCAGTAGTAGCTCTACACTAAGGGAGCTGGGTCTGGGGAGACTACATCCCACTCAGGATGTGTTCACCCCCCACAAACACACACACTTATTCATGCAACTGTAATATCCTTAAAAACAAATGCAGTTTATCATCTGTTCCTGTTTCACCACCTCTAATAAAATTACTTAGAATAAGTTTAACATACTCTGGAGCAGAGGCATGCAATATTGTTTTACCAAAGTAAAAAAAAAATCAGATTAGCTAGATCAGACTATGCAACTTAAACACAAATAGTGCACTTGTTTACAGATATAAGCATTCTTAAACACACACAAAAAGAACACCTTTTACAAATACAAGCATTCTTATACCAGTGAACAAAAAAAGTGGGAAAAGCTGCCTGCCCTCACCTCCTGCACACAGCCCGAATGTGACTAACACTGGGGATACCATCATCAGTCCTGAGTGCTTCAAGCACAATTTGCACATGAACCGCTGCACATCTCTCAGTTGTCCTCGAGTTGTAGGGATGTCTCTGATCGTAAAATGTGAAAATAGAACAGGCACCATTTAATGAATGATCTCATGTTTTTTTCCAAAATGTGAATAAAAATGCTGACAAGTGCTATAAAAAACATATTTACTGTATTTACTTGTGCACAAAAAGGTTAAAAAAAGGGGAACGATGAAACACAACAGTTTCTCAATCACAAGTGTTATCTCTAGAGGACCGTTTGAAGTACAAACCACATTATATATTTAAATAGACATAGCTGTAAGATTACACATGAAATAGTACATAACTCATCACCATAAATGTGCTAGTACCCCAACATCATTACTAACATTACAGAAAACACTGCACTCTCATTAAAAATGAATTAATTACAACCATTCCACTTATAGCTACCTCAGTTTAGTTAAATCAATTTGTTGATTGGAAGACAATCATTTAATCAGTTCATTATTTTTCTTCCTGCATTCCATGGACAGTTCACATTAATTCATTGTATCTCCAGGTCCTAATTGGTCCATTTCAGAAAAGTGCTTCACCATCAATTATGTGTAGGGAGATTACTGTGGATTTTAGGACATCCATCATCGAAAGGGCTTAAATTTACTTAAAATTACTTCTGAGCTTCATCTACTCCTGTACCTCTACTTCCAGTTCCTTGGCATCATAATGAATTAGACATGGAGATATGGACAACACACTGGCTATGCATATTAAGAAATATGGAAACAACCACATATTTATGTTTATGGGTCTGGAAAATGAGTTGCGAAATCCCAGAGGGGGGGAGATAATGAAAATGTATTGCTACATTCAGAACATTGCAGGATATATGTTTTAAGAGGTTTCAATTACTACAGTACATGTCTTAATGGGAGGCTTTGTTTTGAACACTTTCTAAAATACAACTGATATGTATATCTAAAAACTCTTATTTTCTGATTTGCTTCATAGTTGCAACGCAATGCAGGAAGAAAAAAGAATGAACTGATTAAATGATGGTCCTCTAATCACCAAACTGATTTAGCTAAATAGAGAGATTACACTGTTTTCTGTAATGTTAGTAATGATGTTGGTGGTACTAGCACATTTTTGATGATGAGCTATGTACTATTGAATCAGTAGTTTTATTGCTACATCAATTTAAATATGTGATATGGTTTGTACTTCAAATGGTCCTCTTGAGAAAGCACTTGTTAGTGTGAAACTGTCAAGGTATTTCACCATTTTCCCACTTGTTAGACTTTATTGTGCATAATTAAATAAATATTTTTTGTGGCAATCCTCAGCCTTTTTATTCACATTTTTGCAAAAATGGAAGAAGATCATTCATTAAGTGGTGCCTGTTCTATTTTTATGGCTTGCATGAATTGGGCACACTGTCTGAACAGCTCCTGGTTGAGCACCTCTGTTGATATTTGATGTCCCTGATTGTGTCAGAAAATCCCCCCCCCAACCCCAAAATGTGGCATTATCTGTTAAGGAAGGATACAGATTTCAGTACAAAAAATAATGCCAGCTTTTAGTCCTACAGTGTACACTCTAGTTATCATCAAGAAAAACAGCTGTTTCCAATGATAACTTCACATATGTATTTGAGTACTGTACATTCCTCTAGCCTCCGCTTTATGCCCTGTTTTTCATAGTTCTGCTATGAGCTTTTTTTACAGCACCTTTCTTTCTTATATATGTGATGTGTTATAATAAGGTCCCAGACTAACACTGGCCGGTAGGTACGTTGCTCTGCCCATCCCACTAGTCACAGCCCAACCCCTCACTATCTACCTGCACTGGTAATCACTGGTCCCCAGCTGGGGTAACTTTGCTTTCATTCATGTTATTTAATACAATTTACAGTATGAGTGAGAGCTGAGTGTTCAGTCACTGTAATGCCAAAAAATGGCTTTTGACTTGGATGACAGTTTTTATTTATGACAGCTGCACTTAGATAAAATGTGCAAATGCAGCTGTGAAACCATGAAATTTAACAAACATACATAACTTCAAGCTGACGCGTCCCATCAGTATGCTCAATCCAGTTACTAGTATGCCAGATGCTTTTCAGAACTAAAGAAGTGCAGCTTTCCTGTCAGATGTTTTACTGAGGTACCAGGCTGGATCCAGTCCATGCATCTGTTGTGATGGAGCTGCTGAGGGATAATATCTTAACTATAACTGCCAGTTGGGTCCAGTCCATGCATCAATTGGGATGGAGATGCAGAGGGAAGAGGGAGTATTTTTTTTATTATTACTATCAATCAGGCCCAGTTTATGGATCAGTTGGGAAGGAGCTGCAGAGGGAGTAGGGAGGAGATTGTCATTATAACCAACAGTCAGGATTTTAGTCTATGCATCAGTTAGGATGGAGTTGCAGAGGGAGGAGCGAGTATAGTTTTATTATTACCAGCAGTCAGTGTCCAGTCCATGGATCAGTTAGGAGGGAGCTGAAGAGGGAGTATGAAGAATATTTTATTTATTATGGTCATTCATGGTTCAGTCCATGGATCAGCTGGGAGGGAGATACAGAGGGAGGATATTTCAACTCTAACCACCAGTCAGGGTCCAGTCCATGGATCAGTTGAGAAGGAGCTGAAGAGGAAGAACAGGGATATGGATTAGTTGGGAGGGAGCTGCAGAAGGAGAAGGGAGGATTTTTTTATTATTATTACTACGGAATTACTTGGAACCATCTCTGTAGATTGTGTTCCAAACATCAGTATTTTAATTATATGTTCCTGCTTTTGCAAATAATCCCATTAAAAACACACCACTAAAAACTTTTTTACCAGGTATCCAACAATGTAGTCAACTGCGTATTGAAACCAGATCTCTTTGCATACTGTTATTATGCCGTATATTTATTTTTAGTTTTTTTTATTTTTCTTTATCACTTTCAAAAAGTAGTGCAACATTTCTTTATGAAATTCCACAGACTCTTGGGTTTCTCCCAGATGCAGTATGCAACAGGGTGTTAACAGAAGTCACATACTTTAACAGAATTGCAGGGTTCCCCTTTAAAATTGCACCTGTAAAAAAGCTTTCCGCTTAGTGTGTCTCACCTGGTTAAACAACTAAATAAAAAAAAAAAATGTAGTATGGTTCCCACACACAATTTAATAATTTCTCTAAGGAGCTAGGACACGGCTCAAACCACACCTCACTGTATTTAAATGATTACAATGGGCACTTACTAATGAGACTTCAGTGTGATGGCTCCTAATGAAATAGATATGATTCTTCTTTTGAGACCAGGGGTCTATCGGTTGGCTTTTATACTTAGCAGGCTACTACTTACTTTGGGAATGGGGGAAGGGGTTAAATTGAGTATGATTCCCCAGGAACTCAGTGATTGCAATTTAACCATACAGGCAAAGTTACTATACTTTCATGTATAAATCAGCACAAATTAAGTAGCAGAGCCAACTGTGATATACCCTCTGGTCTCAAAAGTAGAATTAAGTCTATTTTATTATGAGACATCACACAGAAGTCCAATTAGTAAGTGTCAACTGTATTCATTTGGATACAGTGAGGTGTGTGGTTTGAGCTGAGTCCTAGCCCCTTAGAAGAATTAATAAATTGTGTGTGGGGACTATACTACATTTTAAATGGGAACCCAGAAATTCTGTTAAAGTAGGTGACTGTTTTGTTAACACCATATTGCATACTGCATCTGGGGACACCTAAGAGCATGTTTGCAAGATCTGTAGAATTTCATAAAGAAATGTTGCACTGCTTTCTGAAAGTGATACCCCCCAGAAAACTAAGTGAATGACAACATTTCACAAAAACAACATTATTTAAGACACTATTGGCAGAAGCTGTTTTTTGATTCCTGTCAAAAATGTGTGAATACGTTGAGGAGTGTGGTTTGCATTGCATCCCAGAGAGACTGGCTCATTACCAAATACTGTTATCAACTCACTAATGAAAGCAAATACATACAGTACTAAGGGGATACGTGATGGTTACTTATGTGATAGCTGATGTATCAGCACGAGTGGCAAGTGAGCTCAGGGGTTATCACGAGTGGTGTAGCCATGAGTGATTGAACCCTGATCTCACTTGCCAAGAGTACTGATATTCAGCTATCACATAAGTAACCATCGTGTATCCATGTTATATACTAGGGGTTTGCTGGTCACAAGGCTGTATTTTCATTACTTTTTTTCCTGGTGTTCCTTTTTTGTTTTGGTGATAATCCAAGAGCGGCATCGAAATGTAGTGCAGCATTTTTTTTGTTGCATGTTGACATGTACTCAGTGGTGATATTGTGAGTTGCATAGAAAGAATTGTGATAACTGCTGCAGTTTTCCACTGTGTACATGACATTGATCCATTGTTGCTCTCTAGTGGTAGTCTGGAGTTTTATCATATAGCTTATCAGCAAACCCCTATTATATAATACATACATACATATGGAAAACCAGCATCCCCATGGTCTCTATGTTTATTTTTATTTAGTTACTACAAACAGGTAAGGAGTGCGAGTGAAACAGATAAGAATTCACTCGACTCCCTTTCACTTTCACTCACGCTCTTCAGTAGCAGCTCCAAACTGTCAAAGAGTAAAGGTGAAATAATATAAGTTCAGTTTTTTTAAATAGTGTGTACTAAAGCAGCATGGGAATCTAAAAGATTTTTTTTCTTTTAGTATACCCTATGGATGGCTCAAACAGGGAGGTCCTAACATGGACTTTGGACTCTGGGGACACCTGCTGGAAAAATGAAACTTACTAAGATAAATTTAACTTTAAACAGCACCACCTGGCACATTTCAGCTGCTGATGATGGGGATCAATTAATTACTGCATTACCACATACTTACCGCATTACTGAGCTTTAACAAGGTATTTCTTTGTACCACTCGGCGTACCGCATCTACTGAGGTATAACTCGTTAACAATCAACTTTTTCATAACTACCACTGTACATGTTCTCCAAGGTGTCACCTAAATTCCCACAGAAGAACCTGTTAGTACAAAAAGGAAAAAGTTGTTTTCTGGGGTGACTGAAGACTGTCAAGATCCAGGATCCACCAACCATAACAGTGACACAACTCTTTGAAAATGTGAACACACTGATATGGCCACCTATGCATGAAAAATGTGACAGCATCTAAGTATAGGCATCTCTGCAGAACAAAACAGTTGTCACATCACTGGCAGCAGGGACCCTTCCCTGGTGTCCCACTGAACTGCCACCCAAATCCCCCAGTTGGCAGCTGTTGAGCAGGACACACTCCCCCCATGGAACAAAAGCTATCTTTGGGACACTTAATCTGCCCTTCGCAAGCCAGCACCCAAGCAACCCTTGTCCATTTCTGAACCTGGATTGCTGGCATGGCAGGAGGTGAGGTGATCAGTGCCTCAGCCCTGTCCATCACAGGGTTGGTTACTGCTGCTATATTAAATCAAAAATCTGGCTTCCTAGTCTCCTGCTTATATGACTGAACACAAAACCTCTGGCTGTAGCAGCTGCCATTCCTGCCTGCTGCAATCTGGCCTGTTCACCTCCAAAATATCATCCTTTTTTTAATTAAAAATGTTTATTATACTTTAATTAATAATTCTCTTAATATGTTTACAAAATTAGTAAACAGAGATAGAAATTAATAGATGACAGTTACACAGTCAGTATAATATTTAAAAATTGATATGCAAAACAGGAAGAAAACATCAAAAAGATAAACTCTACAGTTACAAAATCTTAATTCATCTTAGCCCTATATTGTGCTATTAAGTCATAAAAGCAAGGAGCACCAATATAATCATCTCTGTAGGCAAACACCAAATAATTGGTATTATAAGTAAAATATTAGAAGCCCACACAATCTTTCTTTTTTGTGTCATAAAAGCAATGTTGCAAACTCACTGTCAAAACAAAAAGTTCACATATTCTCTGTCTAAAATTGATTTTACTTATAGCTATACAATGTATCCTAATTTCACTCTACATACCCAGGAAGAAGGGGCCATACATATTTATAAAGCTGAAAAATGTAAAAATCTTTAATAAAGTAATCTTACGTTTGTAAATAGGGAGGCAATATGTTTGGTATGGAGATTCAGATATAGCCCATAAGTTATCTATATTTTCAGCATGATCAATGAACCTTTCCAACAATATGATTTCTGAGAATGAACAATAAACACCTCATTTTATAAAATTCTCCCGGGTCACTGACATTCCATTTAATCAAATTTGTCTTTTGGTCAGAATCCTGCCAAGGGCACAGATTTCTTTTTATTGTTTGCTAAGCTCTAAGGTTCAGAAATGATAAAAAGAAGCACTCTGGTGTAATGGGTAATGTTAGCTTGAAACATGTTTAATTTACAGGTTGGTCTATATTAATAAATTATTAATTTTTGCATAACTCCATAGCAAATGTATTTCATTACAGTCATGCCAACACTGTTTGTTCAGTTCAGAATCCTCGTGAAAAATATTGCAACGGTTGAGGTATGCTCTGACCATAACATTGAAATTTATCTTCTACAGTAAGGTTAGACCAATTGAGAACATTACGTTCAAAAGAGGGGTTTATTCCATTGTGAAATATTAGGCGGCTGTCCTCTAGTAGTTCTACTTTTAGGAATACTGGACACCAAATCATGATGGGAGTTGTACATTTTAAGTGGGCATTTACAGCACACCTCAGAGACAGCCTCAAATAATGCCTAATATGCTTAAAATATTTAGGATAAGGAAGCAAATTCTGTATGGGCTAAGAGGAATATTTCTACATTATTGATACTGTATCAGGTAGGAGTATAAACCCTCCAAATCAGTTAATTCATTGTCTAGTTTCCCAAGTAAAAGCTAATTTATGCTTAGATAAATAATAAATATTGGGGTCTGAACATCATATCCCTCCAGTTGTCCTACAATCTATTTTTTTAAGCTATCCTGGGGGAAGGGGTGTTCTCCTCCTGAGAAACTTGTCAAAAGACCTGTTCAATTTGATCAGATCATGACGTTGAAATGCCACCTTCCAACGCCTGGAAAAAAAATAATAGATAAGACATTACCTATCTTTAAAGACTGTACTATGCCCCCAGAGTGATGGACACAAATTATCTAATCTGTGTAACAAGTTTTTCATTTTAGCAAGGGTCATAACAATACTGATTTGCATAGTCTCTCTAGTTTGTTAGTTATATATAATCTACAGTAATTTATTTTATCTTCTGTTCACATTAGAAACAACTTTTGTGTCATTATCAAGTTTAAGATAGTTAAAGACAAAGCCACTGACATTTGTTTAGTTGATGAGTTAAAAAGTCTGTCACACTTATAAACAGTCTAAAAGCACTCAAAGCAATACAAGGGAACAATATAACTTACCCAAGTATCATATTTACTCATTTGCCAATTTCATACAGTGAAATGAAAAACTTATTTAAGCAGCATAAACAGGTTATGTGAAAGTGGTTGCATTCATTGTGGCTGTATTGCCTAATCCACATTAAGGTATTTAAATTCCAAAGTATCTGAGGCACTGCAATCTGCTGACACCTACTAAGGCACTTTACCAAAGTTGCATATTCCAAAGTTTAAAGTGCTTCCATGGGCTCCCCAGGCTAGGGGCAACTACTCAGAATGGATCTATGTGATAACAGCGATTGCAGAATAGCAATTGTAGTTAGGGTGATTGGAATTCACTGAAAAAAACCTTTTTAGTGATGCAGTCCCCGGC
The DNA here is from genome assembly GCA_016271365.2 of Neoceratodus forsteri. Lineage (NCBI taxonomy): Eukaryota > Metazoa > Chordata > Ceratodontiformes > Ceratodontidae > Neoceratodus > Neoceratodus forsteri. The sequence continues at coordinate 392,489,049 of CM028135.1, read as the reverse complement.
ACACAGCAAAAGGGAACCGGGGACTTAGATTTCAATTGTAAATGCCCCCTGCACCCCCTAACTATGGATTCATAACTCCAGAGGGGTGCATGTCAGAGTTGTGCAAACCCCCCCAAAAAATATTCGGTCTGGGTGCAAGAAAAGGCACCTGTGCCTGGACCTGAACCCAGCACCATTCAGACCCCAGCCCTGAGTCCGCCCACCACACCACAGGAGCAGCTTGGCAGCTCACCATGGTGCCACCCCTCACAATCCCTCCATCCCCTTCTACCACATGCTCAGCATGCTCACTCCCCCCTGCATGCATATACGTGTAGTGATAGGATGTCACTATATTTGTGCACCCCCCCATCAGGTCACCCTCCCTCCCTCATCGCTGTGATAGTAGAAACCACAATTGAGTCACCGTTTCAGTCGGTGCCCAATCGTGGTTGCCGAACTCAAAGGATACCACTCAGAGCTAGTGTGATGGCTATCAGCGTCATAGTGTGCTGTTTTGGAGTGATGCCACTCCTTCTTCAGAGCTCTGAATTAAAAATAACATTATGAACATAAAAATATTGTGAACCCTTGCCAGCCCCTGTGTATACTTCTTAAATAAGTTTTCTGTTTCACTGGGTGAACTTGGCAAATAATTAAACATGATACTTGGGTAAGCTATATTGTTCCCTTGTACTGATTTGAATGCTTACAGACTCTGTTTATGAGTGTGACAGACTTTTTCATTGATTATTTCCCTGCTATTCAAGCACCTAAAATTGTACCTACTGGACTTTTTGAAATAGTCCGGATGATCAGAACAAACAACCAACTCAAACTAGTAATCCATTTTGTTTAATTTGCTCATAACCCCATAGAGAGGAGAATAGCTCTATTTCCTAAAGCACAGCACTGCATGAGAAATTATGATAGGATAAAAGTAACAAAATATGGTTAATATATACATTTAATTTCATGTGAAAATTTCTAAGTATAATCATACCTGTGATTTTTTGATTTAACCAAATTCTGCCTAATAAGGGTTACACACATGAAATGAAGATAAGGAGTGAAAAGGAGCAGCCCTGTCTAACACCACTGGATAACTGAAGCATGCATGACAGGTACTGGTCAATTTTAAACTGTACTTATGGAACTCTATACAGTCATTCACTAAAAGAAAGCAATAAATGTGGTAACTCCCATTTACTAAGGCATGGAAACTTGAATGGCCTTAGATATCTGTCCTGCTCTGTCTATTAGTTCATTGCCCTATCTTCTTCAACGCTACATTTCCTCTTCCTGCAATTGCTCCTGACCCACCACACCTTCAATTTTATTCTGTCTGCCCTCTCTCCTGTTTCTATTTCCTTGGCTTTACCCACTTCTTCCCCTTGCTTGGCATGCTGTTAGACTATAGCACTAGCTGGGTTTACATTGAGTATTGCTCGTACCCCTAAGGTTTTGCTCCTGTGTGTAAGACTTGCCTTCCCCTTCCCATCCCTCTTTTATCCCTCATCTCTCCCCCATTCTACCCTGCCAATCTCTTTGCAGGGTGAGCATCCCAGAGGGGTGAAGGCTCATTCTATTTCTCACACCATCTTCAATCCCCCCATTCCTACAAAGCTCTCACTTATTACCCTAAACATTAAAAGCTAAATATATCTGTGTTGAATGTGCCTTGTGTGTGTGCATATGTTTATTGTTTATGTTTATGTGTATTTAATTTAAGTGCATGGGCATAGGAATAAAAAATGCATGCGTGTCTATGTAAAATTGATACATGTACATACACTGTCTCTGAAGGCAAGTGCTGTCTGCCTCTCCCACAAAAATGTTTGGTATACCCTAAATGTATTTCAGTATTATGTATAGACTTAGCTTCTTGTATATTTTTTTTATTTTGCATCTGCATTTCCATATTGTATTCCCTTTTCCCCTTTCCCCCAGGACACATCTAGAAATGAGCAATTGTAGCTCAGTGTGCCTTTCCTAGTGAAACATTTCAAAATAAATAAATATGCCAAGTGCTTTTGAGGCATCTAGTGTCAATGTTATCCTTTCTTCTGTTGTCACACTGGGTAATGTGATGACTGCTTGAACCCAGTCTAATTCTTCAAAAACAGATTTACCTTTTATAAAGCCTTACTGATCAACATTGATTATATTAAGAATTTATTCCTAAATGTAACTGACAGTAAGCTTTGCAGTAATCTTGTAATTTATATTCAGGAAAGCAATAGGGCTATATATCTTCAGTTTTAGGTATTTTTTTTTCTTTCAATAACAGAATGACTGAAGAATTTAATAAATAGGGTAGGATGTGGTTACTGCTAGTCATCTTATCCACCAGATGCTTTACCTAGGTAACAAATAATCAATGAAAGTTATAAAAAGTTTAAATTTAGACTCATCTGTGCCAGGTGTGGAATTCTTCTCCAAAGTCTGAATAGCATTAATTGACTTTTGAGTACCATAGATACATAGATACATAGACAGTGTCAGCAGATAAGGGCCTATGGCCCACCTAGTCTGCCCATTTGAGTTTGTAATTTCAGTTTATGTTTTCCTAGAACTCTGTTGCCCCTTACCCCTAACCTCCAGAATTCCTTTATGTCTATCCCATACGATACCGTATGAATATGGGTTATCCGTAAACTTCCATCTTAAGGAGTTCAACAATGGCTATGTATTGTTTGTTATCAAAAGAAAAATTACAAGGCCTATTGTAAATTGTTTTAAAATATGCTATGAATTCATTTATGGTTTCCGTATCTATACACACCACTTCCCCATTATTTTTTATTTGAAATACCAGAGGAATATTCATATCTCTCTGCTTTTAATGCTTATGGTACTAATCACCCTGTTTAAAATCCATAAAAATATATTTTGTTTTTCATTGTTAAGAAATTCAATTGATCCTTGGAGCTTTTGTTAATTTCTTCATATGTGTTATCTCTTATAGTTTTCAAGGTTTTTATTTCTTTTTCTAAGTGTAATTGATTTTTCCATTATTTTTTTTACTTTTAATCTGACAAGAAATAATAGAACCCCCTAGCCATTGTTTTCAAAGCATCCCCTCTAACTGTCATGGGATGGTCAAGAAGTTATTGAATATCCAATATTCTTTTATTATATTTTGTTTCAATCACTTCCACAATGTCCTTTGTAAATAACAGTGCATTATCTTTTCAATTAGTTCAACAATGTCCTTTGTAAATCACAGTGCATTATTGAAATGCAATTGTGATTTTTTTTCCTTTTATATTTATTGAAGGGATTATATTATTGTGTATGATACCATGGCATGATCTGACACACAAATACTAGATATAGATATATATACCTACATGGGCATTACAGGCAATTGAAGGTTTGTTTTTGGTTTTTTAGTAATATGTAATCCAACTTGGTGAAGGCATTACATTGTTTGGAGCTGAATGAATACATTATATTTATTGGATATTTGCTCCTCCAAACATCTACTAAATTGTGTGTATTTAGAAAATCATTTAATATAGCCAATGTATGAAGCTCTTCATATATTTTCAATGACTTGAATGAATGAGATAATACACCTTTAATGTCACCTCTCAGTATTACAATATTAGAATTTAATGATATTACATCTTGTTCCAGATAGGTAAGAAATGCAGAATAACCCATTAAAGGCTATAAATAGGCACTAAAACTATTTCTACATTGTATATTTGTCCTTTCTCTAATCTAAATCTTTTATCTGTGTCCCCAGTGTATTGATGCCCCAACATGGCTACCCTGTACTATTGTTAGAACCTGATAGGTATAATTATTGGCTGTTTTTACGGTTTTATTTTTAGACCATTACTCTGTAAAATGTGTCTGTTAAAGAAATACTATTGTTATTGCATGTTATTTGCATTAAGCAGACTTGTATTTCTTTTCATAAAATTATTCAGTCCATTAACAATTAACATTTAAAGTGCAGAAAAAGAGGCATAGAGAACTCATAGAACTTAATGTCTTTGAAGTTATCAGGCACTTTTATTGTATCTGAGTCACCTTTATTGGCTGATTTTACATAAGTACATTTTCTTTCCATACAAACGATGGCAACAAATGGACTATGTAAAACGACAACATTTTTATTGAGTAAATCACCACAATGAAATAAGAACTAACATTTAATATTTAAAAAATAAACCCATTTTCAGAAATGCTCCCCATCCTTCACATTTACTCAATGCCCTAAAGGAAATAAAAGACAAATTGTATCTATCATCTAAAGGATACATGCACTGCACAATGTATTTGAACATAAACCGTCCCTTATTTCTCTTCCCCCCATTACAAAAGAAAATATAAGACTGGAGAGAATTATCATTAACACTGCATTGCAAAAGCAATCTAATTGTTTTAAAACATATGATTTCAATAGCAAAATATCCACATTGCCATTTCTGTTATTTAAAAAGGGAGACAGAGAAACTAATTTACAATTATGAAATCAAATCAGAAGGGCAAATACTAAAGCAGAGTTTGATAATTTAAAAATAGACTACAGTCTAGTTCTCTGGTCTTTATCAGCTTGTTCTGCAGAGTCAAAAAGATGTTGTTTCCCCACTGATGGCTGGAATAAGCAAAGATGACTTGTGGCCTGTCACAAATGTTATCTCACAACTATATTTGTTACTCTCAGTAATTGTCTCTAGTGGGAGCTCTTGAAAGATGGCAATTGAGGCTCCCCAGATTATAAGTATCTTTTTTGCAGACATACAATGTTGCATAGCTTGGTTCTTTTCCTCTCTATCTAAAAAAAAAATTATAATTGTTGCCAAGGGAAGCAGGCCATATTCTTACTAACATTTCAAGGATCAATGGATGCTATTGAATTCCATATTAACAGTGAGGGGGTCTATCTACATCAAACTGGCATGGATGTCATTCACTATATCTCTCAAGGTTTGTTCATTTTCCATGTCTAAGGAACCCCAACCACCCTTATGTTGTTGTGTCTACCACTACATTAAAAATCTATCAGTTTAGTTTGAATTTCTTTTAACATATTTTCTTAGTGAGTATGATGTCTCTCCCATCTTACTCACCACCTGTCAGTGTCAACCTCTCTATAATTTATTTCCTTCCAATTGGCTCAGGGAGAACTTAACACTGTCATGCTTTCTTTTATAAAACATATGTCTTGCAGCAAATTACAGTCCGGGGGGGGGCACCCTTCCTCATTAGTGTTTTACTGTTTTTGGGCAGCATTTTTTGTATAGTTCCTCTATTGAGTTCTGGGTGTTGTTTTGTTTGAAAATGTGTTCAGGGCACTGTTTTATGTTGTTTCTGAGAATTTGGTGAAGCCAGAAGGGTCAGCAGAATTCATCTGTTTTGGGGGTAGACTGTTCAATATTTGGGTTCCCTCCTCCCCGTTTCTCAAAGGTTCTGATATTAAATTAGAAACTATTACATTCCTCCCTTCCCATTACCATCACCACCACCTGCCTAGTCACCAGGACTACTCTTATTAACAGTCTGACTTTCAGATAAACTGGGCAATGTTACAAAAGGGTTTCTTCTAAAGTATTTGGCTCATTATTAGACTTTTGCCCTTGATTAGATAAGGAGAACATCAAAAGAAGGTATAGCCTCTGAAGTGGCATTGTTCACTGAAGTTGATAATTTCAGGGCATCTGAAGTCAGTGCAGGATCTGGCAATGCAAGCTTATTCGGTGAATTTGCAGGTAGCAGCAGTCTGGTGGTGTCTCGTGTTTGTTCTGATGACTTTCATTTCATCACAGGTAGTGCCGATGAAGTAATTGGAATCAAAAGTATTGCAAGTTTCAGCTGTGGTGATTGTAAGAAAAATATAATTTGTTTCAGCATCAGTAGAAATTTTTTTTTTCTTTAGTGGAAGGCTTACCTTTTAGGTTCAGTTTTTTTGTCTGCCATTCAGATTTGACTTTAGAGATTCTGCTATCTCACTCTTCTGATAGACATGTGCTGTTATAGGTATGTAACTTCTGAATCTTCCATGAAGTTTTTTTAGCTAGTCATGATTTGCAGCCAAGAAGCAATGCTTGTCTGACCTTTTACCACAACTTTGTGAATTAGAGAATGTTGTGATAAAGGATGCTTTACTTCTGAACTACTGTAACAGTGGGTTAGAAATGAGATAGGAACAGGCTACTGAAGTAGCCACAGAGAACAATTACCATGAAGGAATGCAACAGTACTGAGACCATGTTTTTTTTTAGCTACACAAGGTGATTTTTGTCTCTATAGCTTGAGTGACACAACACAAAAACTCAGCTCTCTAGTTAATATTGATTATTATAACAAGTAAACCAAATTTTTACTGGGAAAATAACATTTTGTCAGTATCCAAAGGTTAAAGAAGCAGGAGTGCAGCAGTTGTGGCAGAATTAATGGCGGGAGACATCAGAGCTCATGTTAGCTTTTTTCCCCATTCAGCACAATCTTTACTGTCTGCTTTTAAAATATCATTCTTAACTTTTTGTTTTTGTTTTTCACAGAATATAGTTTCTTGCCTTTCTGAGAACATCTTGCTCTACTGCACTATCTGCAGCAGATGCCTACCTCCCAGAAGTACTGTATACTCTGCCCCTCCTCCAAAACAAATCATTTGATTTATTTTTTCTTTTGTTAAAAAAATGAATTGACCTCTAGTCTGATGTATTTCCTTTCTAAAAAGAATCCTGGTTTTGCTACACTGTGTACAGCAGCTGCCTGCCTGCTGTTAAAAAGAATGAATGGAAATCTAGCCTGATCCATTTCATTTCTGAAAAGAATCTCTAGCTCTGCTACACAGTATACAGCAACCACTTGCCTGCCAAATGCACCCCACTCCCTTCCTCAAAAAGAAAAAGATTGTTCTTGAAGTATACTGACTTGTTTTTATATATATTTTTTACAACAGGGTTTCTATCTCTCCCCCCCCCCCTCTCTCTCTTATTCTCTGTTTCTCAGCCTGTTACTACTAGTCTGCCAGGACACTGCTAAGAGAGAGTGAAAGACAGATGGAATACTGCATGGCTGCTCCATCTGCCTCTCAGCCATTTTTCTCCTCCTCTCCTCCTCCTCCTGTAGTCAATGCTTTGCATGGAGGACTTGTATACCTTTGTATCTGTCAACACACTATTTGGCAGCATCATCCAATATCATTGCCCCATGTGCCAGAGTAATGAATCTCATACAAGTTGCACTACTGAGCTCACTGTTACAGAGTCAGGTAACTGGCACTGCATGGAGCATGTTTCAAGCACTGGAAGACTGGAGAAAAGATGTCAGGCTAACCAAGAGGAGGACTTAGGGAAGAAGACAGGTAGAGGTCTAACCTTTAATAACATATAAGTTTTAACTATAATAAGAGAAAATATTTCTATACTATGAGAGTAATCAGTCATTGGAACAGATTGTCTCGAGTGATTGAGAGATTGTCTTAAGTACAGATAAAACTGAATTTAAAAACAAGCTTGACAGATACATAATGGAAGGTCATAGTTTGTATTATTACACACAGGTAACAAGAGAAAAACATGGGCTCACACCTTCTATGCTCCTATCCCTCTTTAGTATGACCTTTAGAAGAAGAAACATGTGCAAACCGCAAACTGTCCTCCCTGCTTTAAAAGACATCCTTGAGTTGAATAAAGCAAAAAATGAAATGTGAGCCATTTTTCATGTTGGGGTGTAAATCAAATGTATCAAGTTGTTCTGAATCCTCTGCAACCCAAATGAGCTAAACATATGGACAAACCTGCTCACCAGTCCTAGTGCAGATCAGCTTTTAATAGTTTATTTTTTATATATTTTAGGCAGGCAATTGCATAAGTGTCCTGGGGCCAGTACATCTGAAGCTCAGTATATTGCTAATCACATCCATCTTTTAATAGTTCAATTTTATATATTTGAGGCAGGCAATGACACTGTGGCCTAAAACCAGTATGCCTGAAACTCACACATTGCTATTACCATTCCTGGCAGTGCAAGTGGCTAGTAACACTTATATAAAATTTCCATACAATTAAAAATCAAACTTGCAATTATTCAAGCCATTAAATCAGCATGTAATAATAAGATTCCAAGTCAGTGGATTCCCTGGTAAATTTAAAATATGTAATGAAGCACAAATGTGCTACAGTACCAAACACCATTGCTCCTGTATGCTCTCAAACACTCAGTAAGATTATATACAGTATGTACAGTAGCAATCTAAGTGTAGCCTCTCACCCAACTATGTGGGATATGAATCCCTGCAGCACTATAAATCCAACAGAGAAAGGATTACAATAGCAAACTCCCTTAGTGTACTTAGAAGTTAGCACATAGGAAATGGGAAAGGGTTTAGTAAGTCAGCAGAGACAGTTTATAAGTTTTAGATTCAGTGTGTGTGTGTGTCTGGAAGGGGGAGTGAAAAATTGAGGAAGATAGCAACATCTCCCCCACTATGGCTGAGGGCATTAGGCTTCTGGAAGGCTGGGGCTTGGGTTATCCTGCCAGACCTGGATATGGTGTGACATAGTTCCAGGTCTGGGATGTGGCATAGGTGAGTCCATGGTTCCTGGGCTCCAGAGGGCTTATCAGCAACAGCTAGATTTATAAAGCCCAGAAGAACAGAAGAGCTGCTATTGAGACAACTAGAGGGGAGGTATGGGGTTCTTAGAAAAAAATAATCTATAGGTCATTAGATGATATGTCCAGGATAGCTAGTGTGGCTGACCTGCTGCAGATGATAAATTATGGGGGGAGAAATTTAAGCTCAAAGAAGGATGAGACCTACAGTATTTGCTGCTCCTGTATGATAACAGAGAGAGACTGCAAACAAAGGAAACAATCTAGAATGTGTTGTACATCCAAGGAAGTAGAGAACAGCATACAGGGAAGTACAGTATCTATGATGATGAGAACCCTGTTAAACAGCAAAGTTGTGGCAGAGCTTAATGAGGTTGTGGCAGAACCTTACTTATATGGAAGGGTGTCTCTGAACTGTAGAATTTCTACATATGGACCAAAAATGTGAAAGTGTACCATAGTGCAAATATATTGTGAAAGGAAGGTCCCTTTGAAAGCCAGAGAAGAGAGAGAACATTAAAGCATGGATTAGCTATGAGTAACAGCCCAGGGAAAAAGAAGCAATGTTTAAAGATTCCTGGTGGGGTGCTCTAAAATTAGTTGCTTGCTTCACAAATGTATGTAGTCTAAAGGGAGTGCAAAACATACCAAATTTAATCCCTGTTGAAAGGAGTAGTTATTCTATGAAGAATTTACATCTTGCAGTGGAGGAGCTGAGGAGAAATCTTCTGCCAAAACCATTGAGTAGCTCCAGTTGGGGGGTTACACATATGTGCCAAGCGCTGCTGAGTGAGACTGTACATGTTTCCAGGAAGGCCTCCCATACAGCAGCTCATCCCTTTGAGGAGCTGGGGACTGAGGGTTGAATTTATGTTATGGATCTTGACAGAAAACTAAATATTTACCAGCAAGCCTCTGAGAAAGTGTAATCTGAACAGTAAAGTGCAAAGAGGTGATTTGTAACATCTCCAAAAGGGAGCTGCCTGTCTGTAGCACAAAGCAATGCATCCAAATGTTGCCTACAATAATTATAAAATAAACCCATATTGCTTGAATGAAGAAATCTGTATAGAGTCTTTAGTTTGTTTATAGAATTATTGAAAGTCTGATGCTAAAGAATACATATAGTTGCTCCATGGTCTTACTAGTATTAAAAATATTGTGAACCTGAGTATGACCCATCAGAATTTAGAAGATCCATAGTAATCCAGTCAGCAAAGAAACTAGGGATTACATAAATTTTATGAACCTGTCCAAGTCACTGGCTTCCTGTATTTGCACTGTAATTTATTTTATGTAGCATAACATCAGTATTCTGTGCAGTCAGTCAGTAATGTATGCTTACCTACTGATGCCCCCTAGGACAGCCCTGTAAATGAGATGCTACATGTCAAGGGGCACAGTCTGGGGTAGTGAAATTACAAAAGTGGAAATCCATACAACTGAACAAATTATCTTACTTTTTTGGTTTTAAATTGCCCACTTGTCAGTGAAATTACTCTTAGAATTAATGTATTTAAATGGGTATAGTTAAAACCTTCAAGTTACTGTTTCATTTGGTGAGTGATTGAACAGAAGAATTCATGCGTTTGACATGAAAATCATTCATGTTTTGCTGATTCAGCTTGCAAGGTCCAAACTGTGCTTCTTTGGAACTGGTTTTGTTCCATAAATATTTGGATTGCTGATGGTGGCAACAATTGGAGACAACGTCATTTGAATTGTGTGGTGTAAAGAGAACAGATCGTAGTGAAGCTAAAACAGTCTGAGTGAGTGTAGCAGTCCCACTATATTTTCTGCCACTTACTGCCACTGTTTATTTGTCTGCTCAGTGATATACTGTATAAGAACATTCTCACCTTGAACACTTACCTTAGCTGGGGGGTTAGTTTAATTTGAGGAAAAGTCTCAAGAAATATAGGATCTGGGCATTGTACTGTATCTAGTTTAACTCTGCATTTGGTTCAAGCATTTATAATATTTATTCTAGATCAACTAAGTTGAAATAACAAACTTCTTGTGGGGCTCAGCTTCACCCTTATTGTACAGTATGGAGGACTGAAACAAAGGGACCTGACACTATGCTGAAGTAAACGGAGAAAAAAAAAATACTAGCCACTAAAATGTGTTATACTTTTTCATATATTAAAGTATAAGAACTGGTCACACATATTAGCATTATATGCAATGGTCAGACTCACTTGATTCAACATTTTTGTCAACCACATATATTCAGAACATTTTAAAGAACACAAAGCAATTTATCAGCCACTATTGACGGCTTAGTGGACCACTGTGCTCCTTACGTTGGGATGCTTAGGTGACATAGGGAAACATTTGGCAGGGTTTCATAAGGCTGTCACATGATTGGAGGAAGATGATCGGTATGGGAAAGATAAGTATGCATTAGTGTGAGAGGTAGAAAGTAGGTATGGTAAGGGACTAGTGGGTATTGCGGTAGTTGGGAAGACAGGTTGCATGTAGACAACTTGTGCAACATAGAGTTAAACTGGAGTGCTTTCTCTCTTGTCCCTATTAAAGGGACTACCACCATCTCATGGTGCCACAAAGATAAAGGAACCCTCTTGAGAAGGGTTCTACCTCTCAGGGGTGCGGCAGATATGATGTTCCCTTAGATCAAAGGTACCTTAGGGAAGAAACCCCAAACCTGTAAGGAAAGTTAAGTGCTGAAAGAGGAGATGTGACTGGTGGGAACAATGAAACAAACATCCAAAGGACACTTGGGCATGTATAGTTTATGTACTGCTTGATGAGGGACACGGTTTGTATCACCCACTGCCCCATCAAACCTCAGATGGTAGCCCTTCAATTCAATAACCCACTGGGCTCCATATGTTAGGATGTTTAGATAATGTAGGGGATGACCATCAGGGTTTGGTAGGATTAATCCAATGGTGGGAGGCAGATTGGTAAGGGAAAGATAGGTACTGCAGAAGGTAGTCTGGAAAGCAGGTGGCATGTAGGGTATGGAGTGGCAGGTACTGAGGTAGTTGAGAAGGCAGGTTATTTGTTCTTTTAGCTTTTGTTGCTCAGAAAAGGAGGGCTATGAAATACTTCCTGCTGTTAGCCATGTCGGGGGGAGGGTACAGATGCAAACCAACTAATATTGAACCTGTTTAAGCAGTTGGTAGTTTTTAATGACTTGGGACATTTGGCTAGGACACTGGGAAATGTCCCTACTTTTTTCTAGAAGTGCCATGGGAGCATAAACATCCACCTGAATAACCAACAGTACAGGCAGATGACACCTTGGTTTAATATCTCATCTGAAAGACGACATCTCTGACATTACAGTGTACCAAACCTCCATGCTGGGGCACTGGTATGGTTACTTTTAAGTAAAGGGAGTGTGACCCTTTTATAGCTACCAACACCACGTTCTGTGGCACCTGGTGTTCATTGGTGGTCTTCCACCCTAATTCTGACCAGGCATAACCCTACTTAATTCTGAGATCTAACAGGGTCAAGCTGGAATGTGGTAGGGCTGGTATAATGCTTGTGCAACATACAGTGAAATCTGCCCATGTCCCTGTTTCAAGGACTACCACCATTTTGGGATGTTGTAAAGATACATGAACCCTCTTAAAGAAGTATGACAGAGGTGAGGTCCCCTTAGAAAAAATAGCCTTAGCGATAAAGCCCAAAGCACAATGAATGATGGCAAAACACTTCCCAAAGGAGAGGAAATACGGTCTGGGGGAAGGGATGCCAGTATTTATGAAAGGGATACCAGTGTTAAGGAATGAGGACACCATCCAGCTCCAACTCTCAATGGAATAATTAATTGATTAACTTTATAATTATAATGTTTGGCACAGATGAGAGGAAAATCCCCCTGTGGATGACAACTCTGGGGACCAAGGCTAAGATCACTATCCTTCCTGGCTAAGAATTATATACTATTTCTAGAAGAGGAGCTCAGACATGCTGCTTTAAACAAAGACTATAATGTTTCTCCTTCTGTCTAAAGACTTCTACTCTCACAAAGGTGATGCAGGGTTGGCCAGACAACTAAGTATTATTTGGAAGGGCTCAACTCATATCAAAGTGCTATCAGGCAAAAGTCAATGCCAAAAGAACTGTGGTGTTACTGAAGGAACCAAGGAGAAGAAAGACAAACTAACATATTTGCCAGGCCTGGCTGCTCAGATACTCTCCTCTGAGAACAAGGCTCAAGGAAGGTTGGGGACAACTCTTTGAGGAGCTAGTCTTGTTGGGGACAATGCTGGATCCATGTTCTTGAGATACAAGCCCCAGATAAATGAGCTCTTTAGGGACAAGAAAGAAAATTCTTGAGGGGATAGGTCCAAACATGTAGATGATGTGGTTGGGTTGGAGATAGAGCTGGGCATCTGCCTGGGAGTTGAGGGTATGATAAGGTGAGAAAAGCTTGGGTAGGTAGAATGAGGACAAATTTGCCAAGGTAGGTAGTATGAAGAGTGTTATAAGGAGAGCAACTGCCCATGTAGGTAGGATAAAGCAGGCATTGCCCAATATGGGTTGCATACAATACTTGTGAGTCCTGAGGAGAGGACCTGGATGACTGCCTGGCCAAGCTAGTGGACTTAGTAGAAGTGTCAAGCAAAAGGCTAAGGGCCAAATCCAGAAGGAAAGGCAAAAAAACACATGGGACAGAGCACAGCTGTGTGAGTGCCTAGGATAGGAAGTCAAAAGCACAAAGGAGTAGAGCACTGCCTCAGTCAACCAAGGGATGGCATGCCCAAGAAGTGGAGGGGAGGCAGAAAGAGGGCAACAATACATGGCAGAACAGTAGTGGGACAGCTAGGGTGAAGAAGGGACACACAGGGTCCAACAAATGGCCAGCAGGAATAGGAAACAGTGGGGGTAGTGACAAGAAATGAGGGACAGCAGGGGGACAAGAGGAACTATGCCTGGAAAGCAAGATAGGGAGGAGGAAAGATGCAGCAGATAAAGGGAAGCAGCTGGGGTAGGCAGGAAAAGTCAGAGAGATATGTAGGAATGTCTAGAAGTTGGGCACAGAAAGAGCAGGCAGCAGGCAAGGCCAGATGGGGGGAGGCATTAAGCATGACAGGCAGAAAGCATGGCAGGTAGGAAGTAACAGATCATAGAGGGACAGGCTTGTAGAAGGAGAGATGAAGCATCAGGACCACAGGAGAATATTCAGAGAAAAGTAACTGCAGTAAGAGGAGGGCAGCAACATGATGGTCCAAGCAGCAACCAACACCAAACACCAAGGCAGCAAGAGCAAGTGTAGGAAAATAGGAGAAGATGAAAGCAGCAGGAAGGAGATACACACCTAGCAGAGGAATCAGGAAGCTGATACAAACACCAGTGTATGATATATTTGAATCAGCAGTTATGGCCAAGCTGGAGGCAGGTAGGAGAAAAACAGACTGGGAGGACATGGCAGGAAAACTGGCAGCTGCAAAGTTGCTGCAGTGGATTGAGCATTTTAAGAATTATTGAGCATATACTGTTCCAGTACCACTCGATGTGCATCACCCACTGCCCCATCAAACCATGGGCAATGGCCTTTCATTTATGGACCTATTGTTTCCAGCCCTGTACTGCAACTGGCCTCCACTTTGCATCCTTAAACATTTGCAGTCTCCTAAAGAAATCTGCTGCCCTCCAGTGCTGGGTCATTCAACATCATCCTGACATAATTGCACTGGTAGAGACTTGGCTTTCCAAATCCACCCCTAACTCCGCTATCACCCTCTCTGGATATACCATCTACAGGGAAGACTGAGTAGGCAAACACAGTGGTGGTTGTGCACTACTCGTACAGGACTCACTTATAGGTCAGGCACTCCCAGCTCCTAAACTTGATTATGGAGCCCATGCCCTCACCTTAAAAATCACACCAGACCCCACCCGAGGCCCTCTCTTCCTCACAGTCTCTTACGTACCCCATAGGAATCAAAATCAAGTGGTCCAGTCCCTCATTGACTATCTCATATCTCTCCCTCACAAAGTGGAGCAAATCATCCTAGGTGATCTCAATGTTAGCTGGCTTGCCTCCACTGCCTCCCATATAAGGGACTCCTTTGCTGCCCTGGATATGTCCCAGTTAGTGACCCAGCCCACCAGATTCAATCACTCTACTGGCACCAGCACTCTTCTAAATGTTGTTACATCTAACCGCCCCTAAAAGATCTGGGATGTCACTGTACTCCCTGACTTTCTTAGTGATCACTCCCCAGTCCTCTGTCTGTGGTCATCCTCCACTCTGAAGCCAGTGTCCCAGGCCACACTACACCACCGTTTACACCCCAGTGGCCTCAGAAAATTAAAACAATACCTAGCCCAGCTAGATTGGTCCCCTATCCAGTGCACCCCTGATATTGACTCAGCTCTTGACCACTTCACAAATGCCTTCTGTAAGGCTTGTGACCTTTTCGCCCCCTCACCAGGATCTGCTTCAAAAAATACAATGCCCCATGGATCACCTCACCCCTCCTCCACAGACTCAAAAACAGAGATAATCTCCAGCACATTGCTGTAGAATCTGGAAAGGCATCTGATAGACAAGCCTATAATGCAGAACGCAATAAGTGCACTTGGGCCATTAGGCGGGCTAAGGCAGAGCACTATCAGACCACCCTCGCTTCCACTTGGGTTCAGCCCGGACCTTCTAGGATAATATGAAAGAGCTAAATGGGAAGTCCCACTTCCCCCATCATCTCAGCTCTCCATCAATGGCACCCCACCACAGATCCACTCCTCATAGCTGATTGCCTTAACACTGCCTTCTCTGACCTAAGCTCTGTCCTCCCCAGCAGCTTCTTTGACCCAATCCCCACCTCTCTCTCTCCGGTCCTGTATCAGCCACCATTCTATCTGCGTGCCCTATCCCCCCATGAAGCCAGGCCACACCTGCTAAAAGCCTTAGGCAGCAATAACCCCAGCAGTGACCCCCTCGACTCCAGGATCCTCCATATAGTCTTGGATGAAGTCCTTGTCCCCCTGACTGACCTTCTAAACTGGTCTCTATGCCTGGATCAGTTCCCAAGTGCTTGGAAAACTGCTGAAATCACACCCATACATAAGAGTGGGGTCTCCCCAACAACTGAGTCCACCCCCAACAATTACCGGCTGATCTCCATCCTCCCCCCACTCTCTAAAGTCTTTAAAAAAGTGGTGTTGATTCTGCTCTCTGAATACCTAACCAAGTACGACATTATGTGCCCAGAGCAGCACGGTTTCTGCCCAGGACACAGTACAACCATGGCTCTCCTGGAATTCTCCCAACACCTGCATGCTGCTCTCAACTCTGGCAGCCTTGCAGGAGCATTGTTCATTGACCTCTCCAAGGCCTTTGACACTGTCTGTCATCCCCTTCTACTCAACCCTCTCCACCAACTTGGCTTCTCTGGTGGTCCCATTTCCTGGTTCTCTAGCTACCGGTCTGCTAGATTCCATCATGTCAAGATCAGCTGCTCCCTCTCCAGCACTCATCCCATTTGCTTCAGAGACCCTCAGGGCTCCATCCTGGGTCCAATACTTTAGTCTCTACCTCAACACACTCCCCAGCTCATGTACTGGTAAAATGCTCCTCTATGCTGATGATGCAGTCCTCGTTGCCTCACATCCCAATCCCACCTCCCTCCAATTATCCCTCCAGCAAGCTTACAACCAAGCCGAAAAGTGGTTCAGCGACTGCAGGCTGGTCATTAACCTAAAGAAAACCAAATCAATGCTCTTTTCCCACCACCAAAATAAAGCTAAAAATACCCCCTCTTGATTATCCCCAGCACTCTGCACCCACTAGAACAAGTGACCACATACAAGTACCTAGGCATCATGTTCAATACTGCCCTCTCCTTCCACACCCACATTAATGCCCTGTCAGCCACCATTAGCTCTCAGATTGGCCTGCTATACCAGCACAGGGACTGCCTGCCTCAGGTTGCCCTCAGGCTGGCCATCACCTCCTCTGTCTTGTCCCTCATGGTCTATGGCTTGCCCATCTACACCACAGCTGACAACACTGCCTTCTCCAAAATCCAACTCTCCATCAATAAGGCCTGGAGACTCCTGACCAGTGCCCCCAGTCGAACTCAAACCTGCCTTCTCTATACTTCCACCAATCTGCTCAACTTTGAGGAGTGACTGCTCTACCAGACCTGTCTTCTCGCTAAGAAATCACTGCTAGGACTCTGCCCCCCCAAGGGTCTCCACCTCCCTACAGCAGTCATCATTGTCCATCACCACCTGTAATGCTGTTAAGGCCACTTTCAAGGTGCCCAGAACTAAGACCTTGCTTGCCTTGAGATCCTTCCTCTACCGAGCCCCCACCTGGCTCAACTCCCTCTCTGGCTGCATCTCCAACTTGCCAAAAATTGGCTCCTTCAGAACCATATCTTTAATACCCACTGTTGTAGGTGCAACTAACCCCCTGTTGTAACCTGTGGTACCCACACACCTTGCCCTCTGGCTTGGTAACATCCACTGAACAGCCTCTCCCTTCCCCAGACCCACTCCTTCCCTACCAGGTCCAAACAGGGATGTAACCCGCTGTCTTCTCTGAGACCCTACTATATCCATGAGTGTAACTCACCGTTTTTGTAATATTATGTAACCTAAATAACATACAAACTATTACCTTATGTAACCTAAGTGTATCTATGTTAAATTTTCCTTTTACTGCACCTGTAATGTTATCGTCTGTTTTAATCTGCCCTATAATAACTGTCTTGATATCTGCCCCCCCCAGCGATGAGGTGCCTTTGTAAATAAGTCTCTGACTCAAAGGTTATAAACCTGATTTGTAATGAATAAATGAATAAATAAATTATGTTTGTCAAGAATATAATAGTGCACATATACTGTATAATAATGCATATTGGCAGGGATTCTCCAAGGGGTATGCATCCCGCCCATGGAGTCCTGCACCCTCAGAACAATGCATGGTGGCCATTTTCACAGTCACCACACAGTACCCTTCTGCAGCCCCACCCCCTGACATGCAGAGACATGCAGGGTGGCTGGGGGTAGTGAAGCAGACCCAGGTGGGCATCCAATAGGGTGTCCATACAGGGTCCTGCAGTGGATCCAATGCACAGCAGGTGTGGGTCCTGGTGCCTGAATGCCAACCTCAGGTACCTGGTCCCAGGCAAACTGTCCCAGCCATCCTGTGTGCCCCCTGGACATGCCTATGTGTAGGGTGCCCACGCAGCATCTATCACCCCCAGCCCCATACCTGCTGTTGGTACTGCTGCACCATCAGTCAGATACAGGGGCAGGGGTGACAGTGTTGCAGGGCTGGGGGTCCACCTAATGCCAATGGGGACTGGGGGAGCTGTTCTCGGTAGTCAGGGGGCATGGCTGGGGGTGCAGTACCAGGCAGGGGGGTGTTGAGGTGTCTGCAGGCATGGGGCCAGTGCCCCTATATGTATGTGTGTGTGTGCGTGTGTGTGTGCACATGTGTGTGTCGGCATCACAGAGCTGGGGCACAGCTGTCAGTCAGGGGGTGTGCCACCGGCAGCTGGGGGGATGGGTGCAGGAGTCAGTTGGTGAAGGAAGGTGGCTTTCTGCCATCATGACAGTCTTGTCAGGCAGGGGTGGAATGGCGGGGAGCCCTATGGGGTTTGCCACCACCAGCAGCATAGGGGTGCAGAGCAGCTACAACTGTCTCAGAAACATGTAGCCTGTGCCACCCCTTGCCTGGCATTCCTAGCCTATGAGATAGCGTGGAGCATGGGCACATCCCCTGCACCTCCATCCGGACAACCCACCTCATGGAACTCACTGGCTGGTCATGGGATTGGGTGCATGCCAGTTCCGCACTCCCTTGGAGAATTGGGTGAAGAGGGCATGGTGGCCATGGAGTGTCTACACGCTCCAGACATGTGGCACAGAGACACTTTGTGTCATGGGGAATAGGGCCCATGGTTTGTGAAGTGAACACTTATGTTCTATAGCTTATTTAGTAAATATTTTTAGTTTTCTAACTATTTACAAGTTAGAAAAACAAATAATAAGTAGTACTCACAACCGGATGCCACTAACACCTGGGCAACTGAGGTTCAGTGCAAGCTCTGGAACACCACATTAGTGTGAGCTGAGTATAACGAGCAATATGGAGGTAAAGTATTTGTCCCTTGAAAAGGGCAGAGGAAGGCCAGATTCATGCACCCCTTAATGGCTGACCATAGAGTGGCATAAGCATTTCATGGCAATTGCTTGCTTGACCTCCTGGCTGAGGATATGTGCAGCCATGGTGACCTGGAACCTTTCGTTCAATTGGCATATGCAACCATTGTGTGGTGTAATGCTTTTACAATATGTTGATAGCCAAAGGCTAGCTGTATAATTGGAGTGTTTGACGGTCATATGTAGTCACTTTGGCCAGTAACACTTTCTGTCCTCTGATGGACTACCTACTGTCAGTATACAGTGAATGCAAAGGAACTCTCTTGAGAAGGGTCCCACCACTAGAGGTGCCATAGGAACATCATTCCTTTTGCTAAAGGTACCTTAGGAAGGAGCACAAGGAGAGCAGTGAGCTGCTGGAGAAGAAGTAGGGGTGGATGGTGGGAATAAAGTAATGGAGCTTCTGAATGAAGCTGGGGGAAGTTGGTGTATATAGCGCAGGAAGAGGGTGTAGCTGGTTACACCCACCAGCAACCCTCAGGCATTGCCTTTTCATTTCATGGGCATATGCAGCCACAGTGTGGAGTACTGCTTGTGCAACACATAGATAGCCGAAAGAAAACTGTATGACTGGAGTGTTTGACTGTCATATGTTGTTCATAAGTATCATAAGTTGGGTTATGAATCCGTAGCTTTTGCCATAATGGACTCAATAAGATTACTCTCATAGATCCCCCAGATATTGATCCAATCTATTTTTAAATACAGATTTTTTTTATTATACTTTTTGTTGCCACCAGCTGCCTGGAACCTCCACCCAGTCATGGACCCTTGCTCCCACCTCCACATCGGACATGCCCCTTAGATATCCCCTGGCTTAGCCCCAGGGTGGGGTGCAGCACCCCTTCCTCCAAGGTGCTGCAATGATGGGATAGGTTGAAGGGGCCATCCTGGAGGCTAATTGAAGCTAAGGACAGGCTTCATCTAGATCAGCCGGCTGCATGATTTTCTCTCTGGTTATGCAGGGGCAGGGATGTGCAATGATGGCCAGAGTCCACCCTGCCTCTGAGCCTACTTGTGGTGGCAGCACGTGCAGTACACCCAGCCACCGCTAGGTGTCCACATTGTGCCAAACACTATACCCCCTCCCCCCCCGGAGAAGGAGAGCAGCCATCGGACATTCAATCCTTCTCTCCAGGCCAGCCCTCCAACAGCCCAGGTCTGTTCCTGAACCCAGCTCACCGGCTCCACAAGTGGAAATCCAACTGCTGAGCCAGTGGGCTGGCCTTATTTTTAAATACATTTATGGTTTCACTGCTAATAATGTCTGCCGGGAGTGCATTCCAGACCAACACCACTCTCTGGATAAACCATGAGCCCCTTTTGTTGGTCCTATAATGATCACCCTTCAGCTGTAATGAATGTACTCCAGTTATTTTGATCTCTCTCCCTTCCAATCCCATGCATTCCCAAAGATCCTGGTCTTTAAATGCTGCAAATACCATGCACAGATCACCTCGTAATCTCCTATATTTTAGAATAAATAATCCTAATTTTGTACTTAAGTCATTATATGTGAGATTTTGGAGGACATTCACTTTTTTTGTTATTCTCCTTTGTACACTTTCTAGTTTATTTATATCCCTAACATGAGGGGGTTCCAGAACTGCACACTATATTCCAATAATGGTCTAAACAAAGAAACATACAATGGCATAAGTAAGGTTTTGTCCCTACTCTTAATGTTTCTTAATATACAGTTTGTGATACTGCTAGCTTTTTTTACAATGTTGGTAGTGTCTCCTGAAAAAGTTGGATCGTTGGAGACTAAAACCCCCTAAGTCACGTTCTGAGTTTGAATTCCTTAATGTAGTTCCATTTAGTTTATACGATGCTTGTGGATTTTTTGTCCAAAATGTAGGATGCAAAATTTTTCAACATTAAAGGTCATCTTTTGATCTTTGGCCCATTTATTTACTTTATCCAGTTCAATTTGAAAATATGCTATATTCTAATTATTACTCACAATGAACCCTATTTTACTGTCATCTGCAAATCTGGTGATCCAGCAGTTTTGTGATGTTTTTAAGGATGCCACACATATGTTAAATAATGTTGAGCCTAAAACAGACCCCTGAGGGACTCCGCTAGACACTACTCCCCAGTCTGACATATGACCTCTAATGTGTACACGCTGTTTCCTGTTGGTCAACCAAGCTGAGACCCAACTAATAATATATTGATTTGCATTCAAATCTTCTAAACTTCTGATTAGTGCTTTATGGGGGACCCTATTGAAGGCCTTGCATAAGTCAAGATACACAATATGAGATAGATAAATAAAAACTTTATTTTTATACAGGAATACTAGTTATTAGGATTATATAATCCTGTTCACAAGACAGTCCTGTTTGTCAGTGCACTTAAGTTACTCTTAAACATTTTACATAGCATAAGACACACCACAAACAATACAAGTTCACACTAAATACAGTTTTAGTTGTCTTATAATAAGTCCTAATTATCAGTATGCTTTAAATACTACAGGCATTTTAAGGTGCAATTCAGCTTTCAACAGATACAATCTCAATTTCTAAAAAACATATAAAGCACAGAATAATTTATACAAACATCTGTGGTAAACAAAGAGTATGTACAACTATGTCTAAGCTAATAAAAATTAGAATTTAGTAATAAAGATCACATAGTTATTTGAAGGTCTTAGCTAAACTAAACAAATAATCATGTACAACTACATCTTATCTGATAAAGATCCAAAATTTCAGTTTCAGTTCAACATCGACTGATAGTCCCAGATCAAGTGCTCTACTGACCTGCTCAAAAAAGGACAGTAAGTTGGTTTGGCATGATCTCTTAGGTGTAAAATCATGCTGTGTGTAATCTATCTGACCTCTTTTCAGTATATGATCATCTAGTCCTTCTTTAATGTAGTCCTCCATGATTTTACTTAATATACAAGTGAGACTAATGGGTCTGTAGTTTTCTACACTAGTCTTTACTCCCTTTGTGAATCTGGATCACATTTGCCGTGGTCCAATCCTCTAGCACCTCTCCCACTCTCAAGGATAAGTAAAATAAATATGATAATGAGGGTGCAAGCTCCTCTGCCAGCTTGTTTAGAATACAGGGATGGATCCCATCTGAACCTGGGGATTTGTCATTGCTCACCATACTATTTGTATTTATATTTACAAAGATCAAATTATCTTGAGGCCCTTCTATGGTGATCTTGGTCATCCCAGATTTTTTTTTGGAAGATACTAGTAAAATAGTAATTAAATGAGTTTGCCATGTGTTGTTCATCCATTATTACAATCCCATCTATTTTTAATGGTCATATCTTATTTGTATCCTGTCTTTGATTATTAATATAATTGAAAAATGTTTTCTTATTATCCTTTGTTTTAGTTGCTATTCTAATTTCTTCATTTTGTTTTGCTTTTTTAACCATATTTAAAAAGAAATTTGCTGTATCTTTTTATCATTGTAACCTATCAGGTGTAGGTTTTTTATATATATTTCTTGTAAGCTCTTTGTTTCTTTTAATGTGTCTTTGTATAGTTATATTAAGCCATGTGGGACTTTTCCCTTTTCTGTTATACTTTGGTTTATCTGGGATAAATTCATTAGCATAACCCTCTAATGTTCTTTTAATAATTTTCCATATCCCATTTACCTTTTTATCTTTAAATTCTGATTTTCAATTCCATTTAGCTAGAAATGTTTTCATTCCTTTATCATTTGCTTTTTCCCACATTGTTACTTCAGCCATTCACACTCTCAGTTTCCTGTGGGACTACTATCCTACCAGGGTATCAAAAATTCAAAGGAACCCTGTTAAGGAGGGTTCCTCTCCAGAAAGGGAAGGAAAGGGGAAACTGTTTAACCAGGAAAGGCATACTAAGCCAAAGCTTGTTTCCAGGTGCAATCTGGGAGCACAAGGAAGTTAAGTGACTTGCTCAGGGTCACACAGTATGCAAGTGGGGGCTGTGAGATTCACACCCAGGTCTCCAGGTTTGCAGCTCAGTGCTATAAACCCAGCACTATATTGCCTCCTTAGTCCAGAGGTGCATGGGAACATGACTTCTTTGACTAAAGATACCTCAGGAAGGAGGCCAAAAGAATTGTGAAGTATGCGTTGCAAACACATTTGAGCAATGTGATGGCATAGACAGCTGATAACTGGTGTGAGTGATAGCAGATGGAGGCATGACTTCCAAAGGAAAGAGTGACTAGCAGGATTGTTTGATAAGGTGACTCACTATATGACCCCAGTTCACAGGAGAAATCCTATTACCAGGGTCAATCCTAATAGAAGCTACACTGTGGCCTTTTGCACTCAAAAGGGAAACCAAATCTTATAGAGGACATCTCTGAGGATTCATGGTCTTAGCCACCTTCATTCCTGGCATGAGTACTCCGATTATGGCTCACATTGCTAATTTAGAATTCCCATTCGGGGGAAAACTTTGTAGAGATAACTCTAGCTCTATCCCTCTAATGCAATAACATTGTTGGAGTGCCACAAGGCACTCTTACAGCTAAAGAACCCATGAAGGAGGCCCACCCCTCAAAAACATGCAATGAGGAGAGTAGCAGCTGCTGAATGGCTAATACCCAGCCTCAAAGCTATAAAGAGGCCTAACCTTGCCTAAAAACTAAAGGAAGAGGATAAAGAGTGAGATTAGGTGGACCTTAGGTAGATGCATGGAGAACAGCTTTCAGAGTTGCTTGTCTGCACATTTAAGGGAACACATGTGGGCTTAAGGACCCACCCTCCAACATCTGAAATCTTAAGTAATATACCCTGAAGTGCCACCAACCATGGATCTGCAAGGCTGAAATGTCCACCAGAAACTCTGATCTTCTCACAATCTGGTAGGAATACCTAGAGGTGCTGGAGGAGACAAGCAGACCAAAAAGTACCCCTGCCTGGTGAGGACTCACCATTAAGATGTGGCCTGTAAGGCCAGCAAGGGAGCTGGATTGGGAAATTTCATAATGGCAAGTAGGAATTCATTTGTAGAGCCCGGTGGGATGATGTAGAAATAGACTGATTGCATGATGATGCAGAGGAAATGAATGATAGATTGTATTGGACTCAATGAGGATTAATGAAGAATAATTGAATTGGACTAAAAGAGGACTTCTAAATAATGACTGGTATTGTAAAAATGAGCTGAATGTCTAGGTACTAAAAATAGGAATATGTATTGGGAAAGGGATGAATCCTGATTGCTCACCTGACCTAAATAATGCTGGCCAAAATGAACTACTGATAAGTATGAGGAGTCTTTCCTCTACAGGTGCAATAATCAAAAGAAGTTGTGGATGTGTGGAGGAAGACTCTAAAACTATATGTTAGAAGTGCATACACACATATTTGGTGAAGTATGAATCTTTCAGATGCTGAATATATGTGTTGGGCTTACCAGCTATGTCAGATTCTGTAATTAAAATGTTCATGTGGACATCTGCTCCTGTGGCGTCTTGCACTACCTGAGTAGGTTACTTCATACCTCACTAAACAGGTGTGTTTGCACCTCTAATGTATAGCTCCTAGATCACTGTGGGTCCTGAGGAAGTGGCCCCCTCAGCTATGAGACACTGGCCAAGAGATAGTTGGTAGCACATCTAATATCGAAGAATACTAATAAATATTTTTAAAAAGTTCAAGGAGCTTCAAAGTCTTCCTCCACACATACACAGTTTGCACTGCAAATAGGAATGCATATTAAAGGTCATTAAAAAAGTGAACATTCAGCCATGGGCAGGAACTGCAGAAGCTGTACAAAAACCATTACTGTAGGGAAATATTAAAAACAAACTGACTGATGGCTGAATGAGTGAGAAAAGGCAGGCTAAAATGGCTGGGATTAGGTGGTTGCAGCTGCTGACTTTAATGCAAAGCATGCAGAAGGACTGCAAGGAAAAGGTTGCAAATGCTGACTATGAACAGCAGGTAAACAGGATGAACAGGCTGAGAAACAGAAATGAAATACAACAGCGTGACAGATACAGGGCATAGGATTGGGTCAGCACATTGAAAACAGATTGCAGGAAAGTACTAGAGGTGTATGAGGATATAAGTGAAGTGGCTGTCCTAGAGAAAAGCAGAAAACACAATGCCACCACTAGAGAAGGAGAAACATTAGAGCTGTGTGGAATGAGAAAATTCTGAATTCACAGAACTCCAATGGAATTCCATGAAATTTCACAAAATTCTGCAGAATGTTGTCTGAATTTTGAATTTTTTTTAATTTATTAATGTTGTCATAACTTAGCTGTCTATGGAACTAGAGATCTAAAAATTCAGCAGGATTACTTGTTCATAGGTGCTATAATGATGCAGAGCAGAAAGGGAGTGCCCTGAAACAGCTGGCGCTCTCAGTAAAAAGTCCCAAGTCCACACAACAAAAAACTGGGCACAATGACAGCTTCACCAGACCAAGAAAAAGTCATACGCTGACTCCAGTGAATTTGAGGCAGTCTTTATTTCATGTCAAAATTCCTGTGCATTAACACAGCAGGACAGACAGACACACCACCCAGGTGGCTAAACACTCAATGTTTTGTGCATGTAAAGTAGTATGTCAAGAGTTGGACATGCACGAAACATTGAGTGTTTTTCTCCCAGGTGGTGTGTCTGTCCTGCTGCGTTAATGCATTGGAATTTTGGCATAAACTAAACACTGCCTGAACATTGTCAGAGTCAACATATGACTTTTCCTTGGTATGGTGAGGCTGTTATTGTGTCCAGTATTTTGTTGTGTGGGCTCTAATGGTGTGCCAAATATCATGGCATTTGGATGCATTCTTTCAAAATTATAGGTGCTCAAAGTCTGTCATTTAATTTTTTGTGGGAAATTTCATGAACATTTTCATTTGTATATAATTCAGGCATAGAGCTGTGCAGGATGAGAACATTCTGAATTCAGAGAATATTAATGAAAGTTTATGAAATTCTGTGGAATTTTGTCAAAATGTCACAGTATTTTTAAAATGTATTAAGTTGGTCATAACTCATCTGTCTGTTGCTAGAGTTCTGACATTTGGCATGCTTAATGTCTGGGATGAGTTCTAAGGATGTGTCAGATACCATTACATTAGGATGGATTGTCTTAAAATTATAAGTACTCAATGTCTGTCATTTTATTTTTTGTGGGAAAAGTCATGAAAATGTTTATCTATATTTACCTCAGACATTTATTGGTTCAGAGATCTTACATTTGGCATGATTACTTGATAGTAGCTGTTCTAAAAATGTGCCAAATTTCATGACATTAGGATGCATCGTCTCAAAATGTTATGTGCTTAAAATCTGTCATTTAATTTTTGTAGGAAATTTCATGAAAAATGTTACCTGCATATAACTCAGGCACAATTAGAGCTACACATGTGTAAATCAGCAAGAATAACCTTTTTGTAATGGTTATAGACTCCTCTAAACATGGAGATAATTGGGTTAGAGATTTTCAAGTTACAGGGGCTCAAAGATTTCCTATGAAAATATTTGCAAAATTTTGTGAAAACTCAAAAATGTGGATGTTTGTAACTTCTCTGCTCTTGTAGGTATAGGCTTAACATTTTACATGTACATCTGGGCCCAGATATCCAAACGGTGCCTGAAAAGGGTGCAAGTGGTTGCTCCCTGCAACTGAAATGTACTGGAGCACAAAAGTGCCATATTCAAATGAGATGTGCAACCGCACATCCCGTCTGAATATAGCAAAAGATGTGGGTGGTGCAAATGGGGGGCTGCTGAAGATGCACTGTGCATTCCCCTGTGTGGTCTGAATACCTGGAATGGGGATGTGCAGTGCATCTTGGGGATGCGCCGAGTGCAAATTCTAGATAGTTAGACAGCAACATGCTAATGGGGCCCTTAGGCATGCAAAGCACAAATGGGGCCATTGACATGTTATTATGGCCCCATTTGTATGTCCTGTGCTGGGATGCACCCAGCAGGATGTGCCCGGCACCCTGCAACCCCCACACATAGTCCAGTGCCATAGAATATGTGGCATTTATATTCCCTAGTAGTCGTCTAGTGGCCCCCCCTCCCTTCCCTGTACTCTGATCATAGTGTAAGATATTATTAATTTCCCTGGTTGTCTAGTGGCCCCTCTCCCTTCCCCATACCCCGATGTGTATAATAAAATATCAATCCAATCTTCCCTGATAGTCTAGTAGCCTCCCTCCAGTCCCCAAATCCTGGTGTGTATAATAAAGTATAGATCTGATCATCCCTGGTATTATAGTGGCCCCCCCTCCCATCCCTGAATCCTGATGTGCATAATAAAATATAGATCCGAACATCCCTGCTAGTCCAGTGGCACCCCCAACCCCCAACCACTCAGGACCCCACAACCCACCTCCCCCTTGTCCCAGCAGTGGCATATAGTCAGTGGGCAGTAAAAACTACCTGCACACCTCCATGGCTGCCCACCAACTGAGCTGTCACAGAATGACAGCATACAGAATGCCCTACAATACCATTGGACAACACTGTCAACCAATGGGCTTGCAGTGTGTACTGTAAGCTTTCATTCACAAAGTGTGAATGAAAGCTTACAGTACACGACGCAAGCCCACTGTAATGCATACTGTATGCTGTCATTCTGGGACAGCTCAGTCAGTGGGCAGCTGTGGAGGTGTGCAGGTGAGTTTTGGTGCCCGCTGACCATATGCCACTACTGGGATGGAAGAGGGGGGTGGGCTGTGGGGTCTCGAGTGGGTGGGGGTGTGGGTGGTGCCACTGGACTACCAGGGATGTTCAGATCTATATTTTATTATACACATCAGGGTTTGGGGATGGGAGGTGGGCACTAGACTACCAGGGATGATCAGATCTGTATTTTTTTATACACATCAGGGTACAGGAGGGAGGGAGGGAGGCCACTAGACTACCAGTGAAATGGGTTTAAGGTTATTTTAGTCTTCAATCAGGGATTGGGGTGCTAGCCACTCAAGTGCTGGTGGCTGCTGTGCTGCTCTGTGCAGTATAGCAGCCTGCCTGTGGTGGCTGCCTAGCCAGGGCAAGGTGTTTTTACATGCCCACTTGTGCAGCACACTGAGATGTGTGGGTAGCAGCGCCTCACATCTTGGCTGAGTATTGTGATGTGCTGCATATGCATGGGAATTCCCCTTCCAGATGCACCACATACATTATCTTTGTGCTATGACACATCTGGAATTGCACAGTGCATCCCTTACTTTTGAATATGGCCCAGGGATGCATTTCAGGGGATGCACCAGTGCAACCCAGTTGCGCTGAGTGCATCTCCTTTCAATATCTAGGCCCTGATGTGTATCCTGGTGTCTAACACAACTGGATGCATTGGTTTAGCAGTTTTATATTTATAGTGGCAAAAAGAAACAAAACAAATTGGAAACATTTTCTTAGATATTTATGGTAGCATATAGAAGAATCAGCCAGAATTCTTTTTGTCAGATTTAGCATTCATAATGCATATATCACTTCTTCATTTGATAAGCTGTGCTGAGCTTTTTGCAGTCCTGCTGCTCCTCTGTTTATTTTGCCACCTTCTCTCTCAGCATAGCATGGTGGACTCTGTAGAACTACAGATTCCACTGATATCCTCTTTGTTCTTTACAGTGATGAAATCCCTTAAAATGAGAGTCATCTACAAATTTTTCTATCAACCTATCCTGTTGGAACAGCCAGAATTCTTCCTTCCTGGTGCTCCAGACATTGTCTTCCCCCACTCTATCTTTCTGAGTACCTCTACTTCCCAGACTGGAATGTATTTCTGGCTCCCTGGATTATCAATTTACTGGGTTTGATCCCCTTATAAATCCCATATTAAGTTTAGAATTGTTGACACACTGTGCTTCCTTGCTCCAACTCAGGCGTCTACCACTGGTGTGCTACCCAGCTCAGCTGTCCATTTCTTAATGAAATTATGCATCTAACTTCTGAATCTGTTGACCCCTGCACTACCTGCCTGCCATGCACCTATCTTTTAATTTGAATCTCCTGATAAGGCTGAGTGAAATTAGCAAATTCCAATTTTATGGAATTTTCATTGAATGCCATAGTTTTCACAAAGACTTATGGAATTTGACTTTTTGTACAGATGTTATTGTGCAATTTCAGGCAGCAAATAAATTAATAAAAATTACCAACACAGACTCCTATGAACCACCAAATTTAATGGAATTCTATTTTCTAGTTTTTAAGTTTCAGGGGTTTATAACTTTGCAGTTTACATTCCTGCAAAGTTTTATTTTAAATGTTGTAAAATGTGAATACTTTTCATTCAGTTCCATTTAAAGCCATAAATACGAACTTTGTAAGAAATGACCATGTGGAATAGTTGTGTAAATGTTTCAAATCTGGTTAAATTTGGATATGTTGTTTTGAAATTAGAGGGAGGGAAATAAATGAAAATTACATGCTCAATGTAATTCCTGATCTTCCAAGATATCTTCACCATTCATTGCTGGTGGGTATAAGCCGGAGGCACCAGAACCTGCAGAAGCATATAGCTTTAAGATTTTTCAGGACGAGTGCCGATTTCGGAGATGGCACCACCCTCGAGGACGACTTACTACGTGGCACTTTGAGTTGCCCACTAACTTACACCGGCCCCCCCAACCTCCTTAGTTCTGCTCACTGGAGAGGAAAATTAGACAGAGAGAAAGGGAGGGGAGGGGGCAAGGGAGCCCAAAGGACAGGAAAAGGAAAGGATATAAACTTAATCCAAAGCCGATCAGAGAGAGAGAGAGAGAGAGAGATACAGCTCTGGGACAGCTTTAGTCTAAGGGTGACCATAGTCACTAGGCAGGCCAAAGAGGAAAAAGAGAAAGAGAGAGAAAAAGAGAGAGTGATACAAAAGGAGAAAGACAGAAAAGGGGGGATTGAGAGAGAGAGAGAGAGAGAGAGAACTAAGAAGGGAGAGAAGGGTCCCCTAGCCCCTAGAGGAGTGAGAAAACTCATTGTCCCAAGTCAACTCAAGAAGCTGGAGATGGTTTAAGAGAGATTGCTCTGCAGAGCTATCTTAAGGAATAAGGGATCCGGAAGGATCAACTAGGGTAGGTATCACTTGTGTCCCAGTCCCACTTTTTTTTGGGTGGGGAGCATTTACCTGAGACTGAGGAAGGGACCCTGGATGAGGGGAGTTGTCTTCAAGGAAGGTCATGAAGTAGCTGAGATTGAATGAACTCTACAGCACAAGAGACCACACAGGGTCCACTAGCTCCTTATGGAGTAAAGAGTCCAACAGGTCTGCAACCCCATTCTTATGACCTGACCTGGAGGAGAGAACTCCAAGCCTACCCTGGATGGAGTCTCTGACTCTGTCTCTTTCTCTCCTCCATAATGAGATCCAAAAAAGGACCCCCAAGGGATAGGTACTCTCAAAACATAAGGATTAGAGAAGGAATTTTGGAAGGGGACCACTAAGGTGCCCCAGAAAGGCAGAAGAAAGATGCATCCCTCCCCTCCTCCCACGGATCATGCCAGCTAGACTGCAGAACCTCAAAAGAAAACCAAGGACCTTGCAAGTCAAAAGAACTAGCTGCAAACTGGTTCTGTCTAGCAACATGTGCCTGCAATGGCATTGAGACCCATGGGGTAGAATCATGACACTGAGACAGTCTGAATCAGGATCCAGAATGAGCCCTCATAGAAAGCAGGGGGGTGAATGGGTACCTTGCGATCCCTGGGAGGTGTAGAGAAGGTGTTCTCTAAAAGGGAGAGGAAAAGGCGATCAGTTATCCCTGTCTGCCTTCTCCCCCTAAAAATAGAGAAGGAGAACCCCCCCCCATCCTTCCAAATCTAGAGCCCTCAGGGGAGCTAGCTAACTAATGGTCACACAAAAGGAAAAGACAAACAGGAAGGAGCTACTGCCCAGAAGCCTGGCCATGAGAGGAAGGCAGGCAAAAAGCAGTAATGAATAGTGAAGGTATCTTGGAAGATCAAGAATTATGGTGAGTATGTCATTTTCATATCTTCCAGAGATCAGTCTTTACCATTCATTACTGGTGGGTGAATACCAAGCACCACCTAGGTGGTGATGGCACATCCTGAAGGGAAGAAGTCTCCCCAAGCCTACTGTGGGGAAAACACAAGGAGGAAGGGGGCACTTCATGGGCCTGGTGAGGCCCGAAACTGTTTAACGTGAGGTGGAGACTCCTGATGCCTGGGAGATGGAAGGTGCCCAGCTAACTCACACCTCACCATGTGAGAGAAAAAGTGGACCTCCTGGAAAGGACAGTGATCACCCTTCACTGGGCCAGGGGTGACAACCTTGAAAGGCAAAGTCACACCATCTGCTGATGCATACTGCAGTTCCTGCCAGCTTGAAAGCTACCTAACTGGCATCATAAGATGCCATTGATTGGTGCCTCCCAACTCCAGACCATGGGCAGAAAGGCTGATGGCCTACCTGGTAGACTCAAAATTAGGTGTAGATGCCAGGAGTTGTCCCAGCATCAACCACAGGTGCCTGGTGTAGGCAGCCTGGTGGGCCTGGTGGCCAAGCTGCACAGGAGAAGGTACACCACTAAGAAGACTCTTCTACCCTAGCAGTCAAACTCAGTCAAGTTGGACTCTGGGGGACAGTCATGCCTTGGGCAACAATGCCCAGAAGGAGTGTCCAGGAGCTCCACTCCTGAAGAGGGGTTGGGCATAGCACCTGGAGACTCCAGGGGTGCACAAAACCTGTGCTGACAGTCCCTCAGGGCTGGAGAAGGGGCAGAGGGATGATGCTAGACTCTGTGCAATGCTTCTGTGAAGGGTCAAGGACATGGAGGGATGACAAGATTGTCAGTACTGTATTCCCCAAAGAATGCATTATGTCACATGTGCAGGACTGCAACTGGCAAAATGGGAAATGTGGAGATCCTCAGCATCTCTGAAAGGAACCGCTGATAACTGGTGAGATCAGTGTCAGATTTACTTTTTTTTATTTTTATTTAAACATTTGGTGAATCGGAAAGGCACACTGAGCCAAGGCTCAACTCCAAGTGTGACCTAGGGGACAGGGAGCCTGGGAATAACAGTATATAGTACAAGGCATTCAAACACAAAATTACACAATAGCAAGCATAATAAAATATTTCAATGAGTACAATACAGCAAAACAGGCTATGCAGAGAGACAACTGTACAATGGAATGGAGTATCAAAGATTGGAGTAGTTACAACAAGGGACAAACATTTCAAGTGTAATGAGACAACTGTACATGGTATGGAGCAACTCAGAATCAGTGTTGTTACAACAGGAGACAGTCATTTCAAGTGCTAAGAGGTGTTATGGAAGCAAAAAGGGAAAGGTAGGAGATGGAGCAGCAATTTGACAGAGAAGTGAGAGGAAGAGTTGTGTAAGAGAGGAGACTGACTGTTCCTCAGAAAGAGGAGACAATAGTGGAAAGCAGATTTGCCCATGCTCGAGGATGGAGTAGGGAGTGAGAAAGAGCATGAGTCCCTAGAACATAAGGAGTATGTTGAGGCTGGGGCAAGGAAGAGGAGGGCAGCGATGTATGTGAGGAGCAGATTGAACCAGAATTTTGAAATGAAGAATATAGAGTGGATGAGATGCCTGTGTGTGAGCAAAGGGAGGTTCAGAGAGGATAGTAGAGAGCAGTGGTGGGATCTGTATGGAGAGTTGGAGGTGAAATGACAGAAAGCATAGTAGAGGGACTTGAGAAAGTGATGTAGAGGGTGCAGTGCAGTAAACAATGTCAGTGTAATCAAAGACTGGCATAATCATTTTTGTTAGAAGTTCCCTATGTATGGGAAGAGGGAGCGAGTCTGTTGTTTGGTATAGTATACCAAGCTTAGGGTAGAGTTAAGTGGCCATGTAATCAATGTGGATAGTGGTATTTAACTGTGGGTCCTGCCAGACTCCTAGATACTTGTATGAGAGGATGATCTTTAAAGAGGTGCTGTTGAGAGAGGTGATTGCAGGGGCATTGATAGCTTTGGTTAATCTTTGAGCAGTTCCAAAAGTCATAGAGACTGTTTTGGAAGTGTTGCACTTGAGTTGTTTTGATTGAAACCAGGACTGAACTGAGTGGAAGTCATGTTGCAGCACAGAGTGGATAGTGACTAGATCAGGAACGGAGGCATACAGAATAGTATCTTCCACATACATATGTATGAGGGATGAGGAACAGGTAAGTGGGAGATTGTTTATATATACAGAAAATAGGATGGGGCCGAGTATTGAGCCTTGAGGGATTCCAGCTAGGAGAGAGAGGGAGAGGAGGAATTTTGTGATTTTTACTGATTGGTGGCTGCCGGTGAGATAAGATTTGAACCATTATATGGTTGGAGGGGCAAGTCTTGCATCCTTTAGAGTGTCCAGAAGAAGAGGGTGGGGTACAGAGTTAAATACTTTTGCCAGGTCGATGAAGACCTCAGCAATGAGGTAGCCTTTATCAGCAGCAGATTGAATGTGACCTGTGAGACAGAGAACGGAAGATATGGTGGAATTTGTTTTCTGAAACCTGACTGGCAGGGGGATAGGAAGTTGGTGGTAGAGAGGAATTCAGTCAACCTAGATTGCACAAGATGTTTCTGGAGTCTTGCCAGAGCAGGGAGGAGGGAGATTGGGTGGTAGTTGCTGTGTCAGGTGGGATCACCTCCTTTGTGGAGAGGGATGACACATGCAGATGTCCAGGCTTTTGGAACAACACCCAAGGAGAAGGAATTGTTTATAATGAAGGTAAGAGGAAGTGAGGTGGCAGAAACAGAAAGACATAGGAGACTAGGATGTAGACCATCCGGACTGGATTTTGATGAGCTGAGGGTTAGGAGGGTGAGCAGTACTTCACTGGTGGAGGCAAGGGCTAGAAGGAAATTGTGCCTAGCATGTGATGTGAGGAAGGTTTGGAGGCAAGCAGTGTAGTAGATGCAGTTGGCTCAGGGGAAGCACAGGTGGTGAAGAAGGAGTTGAGGGTGTCTGCAACCTGGATGGGGTCCGTAACTTCAATGCCATTGTGTTTAAGGGTAGGGGTGATAGATTGAGGAGTTGGATTGACAATGGAATGTACAATATTCTAAAAGGAGGATGTGTGTGCACTGTTAAGGTGATGTTTAAAGTAATCCACCTTAGCTTTATGAATGGCCTTAGTACAAGCATTTTTGGCTGTGTTGTACACTTGTCTTGAACTTGGGGCTAGGAAGGACTTAAAGGCAGACCAGACTCTGTCTCTGGCTTTGCACATGGATATATAGGGGTGGTAATCCATGGGTGGTGGAGCTTCCTGATCCTGGCTCTTCTGAGAGGGTGGCATGGTAGTCCCAGACACAGTTGAAAATATTAATGAACTGGGCTAGGGCAGTATCGATTGTGGTTGTAGAATAAACTGGTGCCCAGTTGGCATTCTGTAAGTCCGATAGGAGGGAGTTAGTGTTAAGTGAGGTTAGTGGGAGAGTTTCAATGTACTCTGGGGCAGATTTGGGAAGATGTGTTTTTCCTAATGCAGTAAGTGATGCAGTGGTCACTTAAGGCAGCGTTGAGGATACCCGCAGTACGGTGAGGGTGGGAAGAGAAGACACAATCAATGAGGGAGTGATTAGAGGATTGGGAGTTGTAGCAGGTAGGCTCCTTGATCAGCTCAGTGAGGTTTAGGGATTCTAATTTGGAGGTTGTTGTCTTAGATGAAGGGGACATCCAGTCGAGATTGTAATCCCCTAGGAGAATTAGTGGGGAGAGTATGGGAAATGGAGAAATTAGCAAGTATTAGTTCATGTGATCCTAGGCAGGATTCCTTTATATTACCAAATAAGAGAGGTGCTGTCTTATAATCATGGCTACTCCACCTCCTCTTTTGCCATGGTCCTGCCTTAGGATTTCGTAGCTGGGGATGGAGATGGACGAGTCCGGCATTTTGGCAGAAAACCAGGTTTCAGAGATGCATAGGATGTCAGGGGTATTTTGGGCTATCCAGCACTTTAAAGTGTCCAATTTTGGGAGGAGACTCCTAATGTTTATGTGCATGATCTTTAGGCCTTTGTGGGTGGGTTGTTGTTGTGGAGGCGTAGGAGGGACAGGGTTCCTTTCCGTATCTCTTGCTATTAATAATAGGAAAAAGAGCACAGAGAAAGTAGCAAGCTGTTTATGACCTTTGGTGGCACTGAGGTTAAAGGTTGTACTCCTGGAGCAATGAATCAGAAGTGGTGCTGCAACTTATATGGGCTGGAAGGAAACTAGGAGAGATTAAGCAAAAGCATGGAGTGGGAGGAGAATTGAAGGCAAGGAGTAAGAGAGATGGTGGTGCTGAAGGAGGGGAGCTGAATAAGAAGGAGGGGTGAGGGGAAGGAGTACCCATCTGGTGGGTGAGGAGAGGAGAGAAGATAGGAGAGGGTGCAAATGAGAGATGAGATGGGAAGTATGATAGCAATAGTTGGGTTGCAGGAATGTTTTAGCTCAGAGTGCGGCCGAAAGGCAGAGCAAGGTGTGGCACATCAAGCTCAGAGAAGTTGGCCAGCTAGCCTGGGATTCAGTGCCTGCAAACTGATTCGCTGAGCAAATGAAAGCAGAAAGATCCCTCTAGTGGAAGATCTTTATAATCTGCTAATGGGAAAAACCCTGAATCAAGTCCCTCTGCCTCTTTATCTTCCTTCTGACAGGTGAACGGATTAATCCTCTTCCTTGGAGAAAGAAGACAAAGATGCAGAGGAACTCAGTTCAGGGACTGGTGAAGCTGGCGGTTCAGGTCTAAAGATGACCATATCCAGAGCCCTCAGGTATCTAATGAACATAGCCATCAATGTACTGAACTGTTTCCAGGTTATGGGGCTCCTTAGGGCTAAAGAAGCCTGAGAGAGGAGGAGGCAGAGGAAGAGGAGCGGGAGAAGAGCCTTGATGGGCCAGAGTAGGTTCTCTGCTAGGGCTGCCGGAGTGAGCAGGGGACTCAGTTCCTGAAGAATGCCCAACTAGACAGGGGTGAACAGGGTGATGCCCTTGGGGGGGTTCCCCAGGTGAGGCAATCAGAGCCAGTCTGGCTTTTGCAGGTAGCCCCTGTTCCCATCAACTGCAGGACCTGACAGTTCCAGTGAAGAGAGGAGGGTCTGGTCAGCACATTGGTTCCTCCCAGAGCCCCTAGCCACTCTGGAAATGGGTCTCTATGCCAATCTTGACCTCCGCACCCCACCTCACCTGACAGGGAAGGCCCTAGAACCTGAAGACAGAGGTATTGAGGCAGCCCCAGCACTGTGAACAGTGCCAGAACCTACCCCAAGACCTGCCCCACTGCTGAGGTCAGATCTGGTACCACCAATAGTGCCAGAATCAGACCCAGCACTGAAGCCAGTGCCAGACCCCATCCCAGCACTGCCCTTGGAGCTGACTAAGTCTCTGGTGCCAGGGTTGGTGCTAGAATTATCCCTGGCACTGCAGGTGGCACTGGAGGACATGGAGACAGTGGCTCTAAGGATGGCTCTGGGAAGGGTGATGCCCGACTCCATGGTACTGGAGGCCCTAGCACTGGGTGGATAAGAGTCACAGGGCTCTGAAAAGCAGGACAGCCAGTCCTCCTTTGTAGAGGATGAGACCAAGGAGAGCTCCGAAAAAGCTACCCCAGAGACCCTCCCTCTTCTGGCACCATGAACGATGTTCAAAGGAGACCTTGCCATGACACTTGCACTGCTTCACTCACTGACACCAAGAGCGACGTTGGGAGCAGAAGTGGCACCAGGTGGTGGCATTGACAGCCCCATCATCTTGGGCCCAGCATACAGCTGTGCCCACAATACCAGGGGTGTGCATGCCCCCGAGGGGGTGATGAACAAGGGGTGCTCACCTGACCCCCGGAGAAGGCTGACTGTCCCAAACCATCTAACAGGCCTCCCATCCCAGAGAGACTAGGAGCAGCAGAGGCCTACTCTCCCTCAGTACTGCTCTCCCTTAGTATGGGAAGGGCCTAAAGACCTGCTCTTGGCATCCCAAGAATGGTGCAGCCCTCCAAAGTTAGGAGATTTCCAACCCACCTTCAACATATGGATTTCAAGGACATGGTGGTCCATGGAGAAGAAGGTGTCACAGGAATCAATTTCTTGAAAAATACTCAGGCAGGTGAGACAATGGCTGTGGTGGTCCATTAAGGTAATTGGTTTGCCACTGAGGCACCGAAGCATAGGGGCACACCCTTAGATTTACAGGAACTGGGCCACAAACTGGACATCACTGCACAAATTAAAAAAAAAGTGAAAGCACTCAACTCTGTACACTGTAGAAATAAAGAAAAAAAGAAAGGAAAATATTACCGGCTCCAGCTGAAGGACAGCATTGGTGAAATGAGATACAGCATTGAGTCAATGCAGCAGCAGGAGAACTGACAGTTTTGGCTGCAGCTCCCATGATACTTGACCTTGACAGCGGGAAAAGCAGAACTGATGAGACCGGGGGCCTGGCATTGGTTACTGGTCAGCCCGCGAGCACCATATCGTACATTGGCCTTTAGGGGTGCAGTCTCTGACATCAGCCTCTCCTCCTGAAAAAGCCTAAAGCTATATGCTCCCATGGCGTCTGGCACCGCAGCTTATACCCTCCAGTAATAAATGACGAAGACTGATCTCTGGAAGATCTGAAATTTAAATCTTGGCAACTTGTTTGGCAGGCTATAGCTCAGTCCCACTTTATACTAGAAATGTGAAACTATATACATATATAAATTTGGTGATAACCTACATATTTGTAAAATTTATAACATTTCAATGAATACCACTAAAATTATACTAAAATAACAGAAATCTAAATTTTGCCAACATTTTTATTACTTACAACTTGCCCTCTGTTGAAGCTTGAGACTTAAAACATGGTTCGCATGCTCATGTTTTAAGTTTCTCTAAATCCTGAAACTCTGAAAAAATTTGGGTCAGAAATTTTAAAATGATATCTAAATAACTGACAATTAAATGTTAATTAAATGTTTGGCCTCTGATAACTCCACCTCCTGTCAATTTATGACCCTGTAATTTGGTACATTTATGTAAACTGTTACTAACTGTCCACGTACCACATTTGGGGTCACTGATGAATAGTTTTAAAACTAAAGCAAAATAACTGAAATTTGGCAAAATTCCACAGACTTTCTGCAAATTCCATAAAATTCTATGGAATCGGAATGGTAATTCCATGGGCATTCTGCATGCAGCATTTTATATTCTGCACAGCTCTACTCAGGCACCTTTGGATCTAGAAATCTGAAACTAGGTACGTATATAAATGTAGTAATTACACATATTTATTTATTTATTTTTTATTTATTGTATAATCAGATTTACAATCTTTGAGCTGGCGGCTCTTTTACAAAGGTACCTTGTCACAGAGAGGACACACATGGTTAGTATAATTTACAGGGTCAATACAGAATAACAGATTTTTTACATAATTACAGAGTACAAACATACAGAATCACATAGTTTTACATAGGTTGCATGAACAGAAATACATATTATTACAAACAGTTGCTTTGAGCACATGTGTAATTAATAAACATGTCAAGTGGTACCAGCAGGTACTGGCAGAGGAGAGAGAGGGCCCAGGGGAGAAGTGGGTGGGTGGTGGTAGGTGGGTATTCAGCCCAGCGGGCCATGTCAATAGTGCCAGAAGAGCAGCAGAGTATCTGCTAGTGACAGGTGCAGCAGCAGGTGTTGAACAGCAGGTCTCGTAAGGCAGCTTTGAAGGGGGCAATTTTGGTGCTGTTGGAAATGGCTGCAGGGAGTAAGTTTAACCAGGCAGGGACTCTGTAGCTGAATGACCTCTGAGCCAGGGTGGTCCTAGTTCTGGGCACTTGTAGAGTGACCTTGTCCAA
Organism: Neoceratodus forsteri; assembly: GCA_016271365.2. Taxonomy (NCBI): domain Eukaryota; kingdom Metazoa; phylum Chordata; order Ceratodontiformes; family Ceratodontidae; genus Neoceratodus; species Neoceratodus forsteri. The sequence continues at coordinate 392,450,581 of CM028135.1, read as the reverse complement.
AGTTCAGGTGGTAGCTCTGGGGGATATAAATTGGATGGAGGCAGACACCCAGGGTGGAGGAGCCCAAGAAGAATCTTCTTGGTTAGCAGGCCGGTTTGGTAGTGGATGCGTTTGTCAAGGTTTAGGAGTTTGGTCATGTCATAGAGTTGACTGGTGTGGGTGAGTCTAGGGGCATTGGTCAGTAGCCTGCAAGCCTTATTTAGCATGAGTCTAATCTTGCTGAGGGCAGTGGAGTCAGCAGCACCATATACTGGGAGGCCGTAATCAATAAGGGACATTACTGCGGATGTGATGGCAAGCCTGAGGATATCAGACGGGAGGCAGTCCTTGTGCCAGTAGAGGATGCCAAGGCGCACGTTTGCAGTGGAAGCAAGGGCAGTAATGTGGGCATGAAAGGTGAGGGCCTAGTCAAGTGATTCCAAGGTATTTGTATGAGTAGACTTGTTCCAGTGGTTGACAAGTGCTGGGGAAGATTTTGAGGGGACTTTTGCTGGCTTTGTTCTGGTGGTGGGCGAAGAGCATTACCTAAGTTTTTTTAAAGTTCATTACTAGTCTGCTCTTCTTAAACCAATTCTCAGCATCATTGAAAGAGTGCTGGTGGGAGTCTTGGAGGGAGGTGAGATTTTTATGAGCTACATAAATCACGGCGTTGTCAGCATATAGTAGAATATTGCCAGAACAGGCGCTAGGCAGGGTGTTTAAGTACAAGCTAGAGAGTAGTGGGCCCAGGATAGAGCCCTAGGGAACCCCTGAGCAGATGGGATGGGTTTCTGAGAGCACCCCATTGTTTTTGACACGCTGGGAGTGGGCTGATAGGTAGCTCGCACACCAGGAGAGGGGGCCAGCAGAGAAACCCGTATGGTTGAGGGCATTTAGTAGGAGTGGGTGGGAGACTGTGTCAAAGACCTTAGAGAGGTCTATGAACACTGCCCCAACTAGGGAGCCAAGGTTCAGGGAGACATGTAGGAAGTTGGAGAACTCCATTAAAGCTGTGCCTGTACTGTGACCAGTGTGGAAGCCATGCTGTTCTGGACACAGAATGTTATATTTTGCTAGCTATTTAGTGAGTTGGGTGGCCACCACTTTTTCTAAGGCTTTGGGGGGGGGGAGAAGGGAAATTGGTCGATAGTTGCCAGGGGTGGACCGGTCACCACCTTTGTGAATAGGTGTGACTGTCACAGTTTTCCATGCTATGGGGAATTGCCCCAGACATAGGGATTAGTTCAGTAGATCTGTAAGTGGGACCAGGACTTCATCCAGGACCGGCCGAAGTATTTTTGGATCCAGTGAGTCGCTGCTAGGAATGGTGCCTTTTAGTGCTTTAAGCAGGAGTGGTTTGGCTTCCTAAATGGATACGTTGTGTAGGTAGAACTGGGGGCAGTCTAGATCTGAAGGCTGCAGGTTGTCAGTAGGGTCAAAAAAGTTACTTGGGAGGACAGGGCTGAGATCAGTAAGGGAGGAGTTAGGGCAGTTGGCAATGTCAGTGGGGTCAGTGATGGTGGTGCCATTGACTTTAAGGTGGGCTTGGGGTGCGGAGCACGATTTCCCAGCTATTTCTTTTATATTGTCCCAGAAATTCCAGGCGCAGCCCCATGAGGAGGTGAGGGTGGCCTGGTAGTGGCTAGCCGTGGCTTTACGGATGGCCCATGTGCACCTGTTCCGGGCAGCATTATATGCCTGTCTGTCGGCTGCCCAACCAGTCTCAGTGGCTAAATGCCAAAGGTTATCCCTGTCCCTGAGTAGTTGGAGTAGGGCAGGGGTGACCCAGGGTGCATTTTGTTTTTTGGAGTGGATCATGCTGAAGGATGCAAAAAGATCACAGGCCTTGGTAAAAGCTTATGAGAATAGGTCGAGGGCAGTGTCAACGCTTGTTGCATGGCGGATGGGAGACCAATCAATGTGCACTAGGAACTGCCTGAGTTTTAACAGTCCTGCTGGGCGAAGGTGCCTGTGGTGAGTGGTTCAGGCTACGGGTTTGGGGGTGGGGGTAGACCAGAGGAATAGGAGAGGGGAGTGGTCGCTTAAGGAATCTGGGAGTACTTGAATAAATTGAATCTTTTGGGGGCGGTTTGAGACAATGACGTCAAGGAGGGTTCTTGTCCCTGAATTTTGGTTACGTCTGGTGGGTTGTGAGACAAGTTGGGTCAGGTCCAGTGCAACGAATGTGTCTCTTATCAGTGAGGCAGTGGGACTGAGCCAGTTTACATTGAGGTCTCATACTAGGACTTGTTGAGCATTATGGGGGAGGGAGGAGAGATATTTGGTGAGAGATGATATTGCAGGGGTCTGGTTTCTTGGGGGGACATAGGAGACTGAGATAGAAGGGGCTTTTGGATGGGTCTGGGATGAGTTTAAGGGTAAGGGCCTGGGCACCATCTACAAGCCTTGGGGCAGGGAGGGTGTGGACTACGATGGTGTCACGAGCATAGAACGCACAAACACCTCCACATTTTCCTATTTGATCCTCACGATATAGGATGTAGCCTGGAAGGGAGACAAAGGAGTCTGGGGTGGACTTACTTAGTCAGGTTTCTACTAGGGCTATGATGTCTGGTTGGTGTGATATAACCCAGCACTGAATGGCAGCTAATTTTTTAAGCAGGCTACATACGTTCATGGAGGCAATGCGGAGTCCGTTGGACTTAGTTGGTGGATTGGTGGGGGCAGGACCTGGGTTTGGGTGGATATTACCAGAGAGGGATAATAGTATGACTAAGGCTCTAGCCCTGGGGTGGCAGTTTGTTAGTTTCCTGTGGGTATGTTGAGAGGCTGGGCAGGTGGTGGGTGAACAGGGGATGGGCAGGGTTTGGAGGGTCTGGAAGATACAGAGGTGGTGGAGCCAGGGGGAGCCAGGGTCGGAGTTGGTGTTGGGGGGGCAGCAAGGGGGTGGATGCAGGGGTCCAGGGTGCATTGACATGGTGAGTGGGTGGGCTATAGTGGTAAGGTATGTGGGTACAATTGACCATGGGCAAGGGCTGAGGTCTGGCTGGTGGGAGGTAGGTACCAGGAAGTGTAAGAAGATGATACATATTAGGTGGAGGTTAGCACTCATGATGCCAGGTAGTCTTGGAGTTAGAGTACAATGGCTGGGAGGAGGAGCCAAAGCTTTAAGAACTGTAGGAACCAAGTCAAGGTTATCTTGCATTGCTGGCTTGGCAAATAGAGCTCCTGACTTCACTCTCAAGGGTGCTGGGTTTGAGACGTAGGGAGGGACAGTGGAGTGTTTTTTTTTTTGGATTAAGGAGCAAAGCTTTAGGAGCTTTAAGATCCAGTAGAATTATGTCTTGGCTTGGTGGCCTGGTGGTAGAGCTGCAGACTAGACTCCCAAAAGTGCTGAGTTTGAGACCTGTGGTGGGACAGTAGAGTATTGTGGTGGACTTAAGGAGCAAGAGCTTTAAGATCCAATAGAGTTATATCGTGGCTTAAAGGCAAAGTTGCTGACTTTGGGGCCAGGTGAGTAGGGTTAAAGAACTGCAGTGGGACAGCAAAGAGCATTTTTCTAGCTAACTTATGGTGCCAAGAAGCTAGAAGAGCTTTAAGGAAGCAGAGTACTTTATATTGGTTTGCTAGCCCAGTGGCAGTGCTGCTGACTCGGGTGTCAAGTGTACAAGGTTTGAGACCTGCAGTGGAACAGCAGAAGGTATTTTTTAGCAGAGTATGGGGCCAAAAGGTATAAGAGTTATGGATCAGGGGCATGGCTTGGACCCTGGAGAGATGGCAGCGTGATTTCTTTTCTCTGCCCCGATCTGGCGCTATCTTCCTTCTGATCCATTGGAATGCCAGTTTGAATTTTATAAATACCCACTAAGGATTCCAGTTCTACCCCTACTGATGCTAGCATAGCAGTTTAATCGCGGGAAGCCACACCAGCATAACAAAAAACCAACCACGCATAGGTTGGAGTGGCATGAGGATGTAGGCTGAATAGGCCAGAGCGTGGGGGAGAGGCAGCACTGTAAATCTACACTGCTCATTGGGATCAGCCAGACACCGTGGGGCAAAGGTTGCTAACTTCGGATACCCTCGGTTAGCTGGGAAATCCGCTGAGAAGGAGCGATATAGGTCCTTTGAACACGGGAGTCACAGAAATAGAGATGAGGCGTCAGGAGATACCACAATGGGGCAGTCCATACAATCCCCAATGCCCTCTCAGGAACAGACCCAAGTCGGAGATGCACTAGCTAATATTACTAAAATGTTAGAGGTGCTCCTGGGTAGAGTGGACAGTATAGGGACGACCTTGGCTGGAAATGTTGCTGATGTACGCAAACTGGAAGATCACCAAAACTTACTCGATCAGCAGACAGAGTAACTGGAGAGACAGCATCTCACTGTGTTTCAAAGGCCTAAAGACCATGAGGATAGACTATCCAGGCTGTGGCAAAGAGCAGAGGATCAAGAAAATAGGAGCAGGAGAAATAACATCCGGATCCTGGGGATGCCGGAGGGGGTTGATGGGTCAAATACAGAGAAGTTTCTGAATGAATGGTTGCCGCGGCTCCTCGGTGAGAGGTGGAAAGAACCTGTGGGGCTGGAGAGAGTACATTGAGTATTTGGCAGGCTTGATGGTGTGCATGGACCCAGAACGATCATTGCATACCTGTTAAAGTATTCCATCAAGGAAAAACTTCTGCGGGCTACCAGGGAACTAGGGGAGATTACCTGGAAAGGCAACATAATTTCTTCTTACCAGGACTTCTCTCAGGAGGTGGCAATGAAGTGAAAGGCATATGGGCCACTGAAGAAGAGCCTTGCCACTAACTCCTTTCAGAACAGATTTAGGAGGCTGACTGCCTTGCAGCTGTCTAAAGATGGCAGAACATTTCTGGCTGAATCACCTGGAGAGGCAGAGGTCTGGGTAAACAATCAATGGCCAGGCCTGCTACCAAGGTCTACACTCCCCAGATGCCTCTGGACTTAAAGAGAACACCCACTAAAGGGAACAGACAGAAGGGGAAATCGATCTCAGGGAGGTGGTAACCCTGATCGGTCAGGCACGGTCAAAGGAGACCCCTTTGCTTCCTCCATCCACATCGCAAAAGGCAGATAAATGCTCCTGTGCCAGCTCTCCCCCAAATTGAGACAGGCATTCAGATAGTAGCACTGACAATAGGGGGCAAACAGACCGAGCAACTCTGCCAACACCAGGCCGATGACGACAATGGGCTAGGAGCCCTCATCAGCTAGCTCCAGGCAATGAGTAAGCTTCTCCCCTTGCCAAACTCCCCAGAGTGGAAGCCGAGGCAGCTGCAACAAAAACAGCTTCAACTTCATGGATGGAGGATACTGAGGAATCTGCGGATGGTATGGAATTATTGGACTGGGCTGCTGAAGTAGAAGAAAATGAGCAAGAAGCTGCTGCAGAGGCGGGCCTCCTGAAGCATGGGACTAAATCATATGCAGAGGCACTCAACTCACCTTTTAATATGTCCAGGCCTATGTGCAAAGAGCAACCCACGCTATCGAGGACAGAAGGCTGAATGGATTTTTGGTTTCCCTGGCTGAACCAACTTTTGAATCTTTTTCTATTCCCATTGAGTAGGATATGAGGGGAATGGAGTAGCACGCGCAGATACTTTATCTCGCTGTCGCACTCCCCCCTTCCCCAGGTGAGGACATTCATAGGTTCAGGGGTGCAGTTCGGAGTAGACACCCCCCCCATGCACATTCCTTATTTCTTTTCAATATTCCTCAGGTTATGAATACCCTTTGGTTTATTATGCATGTGCACAAAGTCCCGGGCAGGCAATTGAGATCTGACCGTGGGGCCTCTACCAAATGGCTGAGATGCATGTTATGTATACATCACTTGCCTTCCCCGGCAGCATTCCTTTTTGTGTGGCTTCCCTCTAAGCTTTCAAGGCATTTGCAAATTAGTGCTAGCCTCAGACACCCCCCCTTTTATCCAGGGCTGTATAGTGGCCATGATGTAGCCCCCTTCCTCCATGACCATCTGCCCCTTTTCCCTCCCCAGTGGATATGCATCTGTTATTTGCCCTACCACTAGGGTAGGCTCTTCTCTTTCCTGGACCCTCCGGATCCCAAATAACCAGAGATCCACAAGGCCAGGTTGTAACATGTTACTTATATATTGGTGTAACCTCTTCCCTTATATCTCTGGTGTTTGAAGCAGTGTGGCGTGAGGCACCCTCTTATTGGACGACTTCTTTCACACGTTCACCTCAACACCAGCAACTTTTGTTTTTTAGGGTGCTTTAATAAGAGCCTTAGTTTCACTGTTATAGTTTTGAGTATTGTAACTTTAAGGTTGTTAGTCATATAATAGATCTTGTGTACGTGCTTTCTTCCTATTCTTTTTCCAACCAGGTGGGACAACAACTGCTCATACTCTATTCTTCTACCTTGCTATTGCTTCTGCTACTTGGTATATACAGATGTCAGGCAGGTATTCTCTTTTACCCATTTGTTGCCGCTCTGCCATATACCCCCAGGGAGGTATCGGTGAATACCTAATTTGTTTTATTTATCACTGATCCTTGGAGGAATGACAGTGACTAAAATACCCTTGTCAGGTCACGGCTGGAGGTGCATCTCCTGGAATGTTAAGGGACTTAATCATCCCGCTAAAAGAAACAAGGTTCTACAATATCTGAATTCTATGGGGGCAGATGTAGCCCTTCTGCAGGAGATGCACCTTACCAGCCGGACAGTACAATGGCTAAAGAAACTCTGGGTTGGGACAGTGGCTTCCAGTTGTGCCACCACCAAATCCAGGGGAGTGGCCATTCTATTAAAGAAATCTATACCATGGGTAATAGAGGACAAGCGCTCGGACTCAAGGGTGCTGGATAGCAACTCAGATATCATATCCGGGAGGCAGAATATTGATTGCTAATGCATATGGCCACAATATGGATATAGGGGAGGTATACTCCGACCTCAGCCAGGCCTTCTCGGACTTGACGAGTGGCTTTTCTGATGTCCCTATTCTATTAGGAGGGGATCATAGCTTAATTCTAGACATTTTTCTTGATAAATCCCTACTCACCCCACAAACCCATCCCAAGGCGTTAGCCAGTCTTACTGACTTGATGACAGAATGGAGTCTATGTGACTCCTGGAGGAGGGCCAATCCACAGGGGCGAGACTATTCTTTTTACTCGACAGTACATCATACGCATAGTAGACTGGACTTCTGGCTCACTAATTATGCAGCAGAGCCGGGAGTAATAGATGCCTCTATAGGCAGCATATTAATTTCAGACCATGTGCCAGTCTCTATCTTGTACTTCCCACCGTGGTCAGGGTGCCCCTACCACAAGGTGCAGATGCAACCCGTCCCTGCTGCAAGACAAAACTTTTCAGGCCTATATTAAAAAGGAAACTGAAAGTTATTTTGCTCTTAACCACCCTGGGGAAACTATGGCTTCTGTTGTATGGGAGGCATTTAAAGCAGTTTTACAAGGAAGAATTATATCCTTCACGGCCGCCAAGAATAAGGCCAGAATAAAGATCATTTCCTCACTGCAGGCAGAGCTTACGACCCTGGAGAGACTGTTTAAAGTGACAACTCAAGATCCACGCAATTCCCCTCTCCTGTCCACTATCACTGGCATGCAATACCATCTAAACACCTTGTTAAATGAAAAGGCTGCTGGGCAGTTAATCAGAGCCAAGCACAAATCCTGGGAGGGAGGGGACAAGGGGGGCAAACTTCTTGCGTACTACCTTCGCAAGCAGCAAGCATCCTCCAGGATCCTTGCTCTTAAAAATCCGCAGGGCAGAGTAGTGTCTACTCCTAATGCCATTAATGAAGTAATGCAGAATTTTTACCAGGAGTTATACCAATCTAAAGCTCAGACACGGAGCTCGCCACTCAGATATCCAAGATGTGTGATGGGGTCTCTCTCCCTTAACCTTCTCAGGAGCAAAGTGTGGTTTTAGATGCCCCGGGTTACTGCAGAGGAACTCCACTCTGCCTTGTTCCAGCTGGCCAAAGGGAAGGCACTAGGCCCAGATGGAATGACAGTGAGCTATACCAACTTCTATACGCAGAAATCATTGTTCCACTCCTACAGGCTTTGCAAGAAGCCCAGGCATCTACAGCTCTCCCTCCTACTATGTGGGAGGCTCTGGTGGCCTTAATCCCTAAGAAATCCTCTGATGCAATGGATTGTGCCAATTTTTGGCCCATTTCTTTGCTGTCTGTGGATACCAAACTGCTAGCCAAAGTCCTGTCAAATAGGCTCACTCCATTTTTACCAACAATAATACACCCCTCACAAGCTGGTTTTTCTAAGGGGAAGTTGGTGGCAGACAATGTTCGATTAGTCCTTAATTTAAAATGGTTAGCCTTGCACTCGGACACACCTATGGCAGCCCTGGCCATAGATTTTGCCAAGGCTTTTGATTCCTTAGAGTGGGGTTATCTCCGTACGGTGTTGACCCTATACGGGTTCGGGCCAAGGTTCTGCTCCTGGGTCTCCACTCTACCATTTGCCCATAGCTAAAATTGTAACCAACCAGGATGTATCCCAGCCCTTTCCTTTACAGAGGGACACTAGAGAAGGCTGCCCTCTTTCCCCTCTTCTTTTTATTTTGGCCCTGGACCCCCAGACACAGAAGCTTTTGAGCACCCCAGACATTACTGGGATCCCAGTGAAAGAGCATTGTTTCTTGGTGAATGCCTATGCGGACGATATGCTACTCACCTTGTCTGACCCAGAGTTCTCCATCCCTACAATTCTCCAGGTGATGCAGGAGTTTGCCTCCCTTTCTGGCCTGGTAATTAACCAAAAGACAATTTTATCTCCCCTGAAGGCAAGGTGCAGTAGAAGTTGTCTACGAAATACAGACATTACCTGGGCACCCCAGGGATTTTCATACCTTGGGATCTTTATTCCTTCCACCTGGAGAGATCTAGAAAAGGCCAACTTTTCTCCCTTGCTAACAGCCATTACGGCCGAGGTTGAGATGGAGAAAGTTACAGCTCTCCCTGAAGGGTAAAATAGAGGCCATCCATATGTTTATTTTTTCTAGGGTTTCGTACCTTCTTAGTAACCTCCCCATCCCCTTAACCCCTAGGCCCTTCCTACAATTAGACAAACTAATTTCCTTCTTTTTATGGGAAGGCAAAATGGCACGTTGGAGCTGAGCCAAATTATGAGCACACTGGACCAGGGGAAGGCTGGGACTCCCACGGTTTATGGGATATCACCTAGCTTTTCGCATGGCCCAGGCTATCAACTGGTTTGCTTCCCTCGTGTCCCCTTTTCCTCAATGGGTCCTCAATGGGTTTGCTTAAAAGCAGCTCTCCTACCTGACAACTCACTTTTCTCTCTGCTTACTGACAAGAAGCCATCGGGAGATTTGCTAACTCCTATTATGACAGAAACCTGTAGGGCTTGGTGACGGGCAATGGTCCTTACTGGTACTCCAAGAGGAGCATACCTCCCTCCAATCCCTTACGCCCCTCTGTGGAACAACCAACTCATAACGGTAGACCGTAAGCCTGTTTATTTGAAACACTGGGCCACTAGAGGTATTCAGGTGGTGAGGGATCTCCTCCCAGGCAGTACAACATTCATGTCCTTTGAGCAGCAGCAAGAGACATATGGAATAAAAACCTCAGGACTTTTGGAGGTACCTCCAAATCTGGAGTGCAACTGCATCTCTTAACGGCTCCAACCAGTACAGGGAGGTGGAAATGCCTTGCCACCCTTCATGAGCCCGGAAAGGGTAGGGGCTTGGTTGGAACTTTGTATAAGGTGATGAGGGATGCCCAACCTGACACTACTCTGACCAGTCGAACAGCCTGGGAAGCTGAACTTTGATGCCCCCTTTCCCAGCAACAATGGAGTGGCTGTGTGAAAGCTGCCCATTTGGCATATGAGGATGCCAAAATTCAACTGATTCAGTTGAAAATCCTTCTCAGGTGGTATAAGACACCTGCAGTGCTTCATAAACTGAACATCATGAAACAAGGTAAATGCTAGAGGTGCAACACCTCCCCTGCCCATTTACTCCATATTCTATGGACATGTCCAGCAGTTCAGGGGTTTTGGCAGCAGGTGTTAGAGGACTGCTCTAAAATCATTGGCAGACCCCTATCAATGGCCCAACCCGCATTGGTGCTGGGGGATGACTCTACCCTGGGTTCATTGTCTGCGTCAACTATGGCCTGTGTGTTGGTGGAAGTAATGGAAGCTAAGAGATATATATATTGATAAAATGGAGGCTGCCTACTCCTCCCACGATCACTTACTGGCGGGCAGCAATGTTGTGGCTGGCCACTTTCCGCGATCGGGAAAGGTCGTCTCTCCAGATTTCATGAGAAATGGGACGTATACCTGCACTCACACATTTGTGTGGTCCCACTCCCTTTCCCCCAAAACCTACCGATATTCTAAACTGTGTTGTCTCTTCTCTTTTTCTTTTATTTATGCCTTCATATCTACTTTCTATTCAGGCAGTGGCTGTCCAGTGTCTGTATAGACTGAGTATTTACCTCACAATGTTCATACTACTGTCAATCTATCCTTACTAGTTATCCATGTGTCATAGGTCTCAGATGACCATTCTGAAAAGACTTGGGTGGTCAGACTAATAAGAAGAGATATGAGGATTGTGACCCATGACACTTATGACTACTCTATGAGCAGTTAGTTCCTGAAGACTCCCCTCGTTGAAGGAGGTATTAATCTAAAAAACTGCCTGGTATATACAGATATGTTTTAAATTAGCTTCAGCAGAATGTAAGGTTTTATGATTCATAAAAGTAATGGGAGGTAATATGCAAATCTCTCCTAGCAGTTGTAGCTATGGAATATTTCAAACATGGTTATGGTATTCCTGTTTACTTGTATGATGATTGCCTGGGTGCTTCTACCTTGGTTGAATGTACTTGGAAAAAACTAATAAAATCTTATATGATAAAAAAAATAAGAGTTATGGATCAGAGGGAGTTACTAGCCTGACTCAGCCTAGTGGTAGAGAGTTTGAGACCCACAAGGCAATAGTAGATAAGGTGGGAGTAGAGATTAGAAGGGTGCAGAGTGGTGTAGGTGAGGAAGAAGTAGTAGTTAGGAGGGTGCTACAGTGACTCCTGGTGGCCAGTGCCAATAGCAGCTGCAGGTAGGGAGTGCAGATGAGGAGAGAGATGGAGTGGTGCCTGGGGGTGCACAGCAGCAACCCCTAGTGGTCAGTGAGTATAAGCTGCAAATTGCAAAGTGGACACTTTGTAATTAGGAGAGGTCACGTGATGAGTCATGTGGCCTGTAAGCAGGAATAAATGGACAGCCGGCCATGGGTGGGTGGCACGGGCGGGGCACTCGGCACACAGTGCCGATGGGATAAACACCTCTCCATGAACAGGCTAGATGGAAGGAGGCTTTACCTCTTAAGGCTCTCTGCAGTCCCCTGCAACAGGCTCCTCAGCTGGGCAGTGCAAACTGTTATAAGATTTTAATGAATGCTTTCCCAATTATACTAAAATAACCCAAAACTATATTGTGGCAAAAGGTTTAGCTACCTATAGCTTAGCCTCATTTAAAGCTTGAGACATAAAACTTGGTGTACATACCCCTGTTGCATGTCTCTAGATCCTGAAAATGTGGAGAAAGTTGGATAAGAAATTTGCAAAGAGAAGTCCCTGGCATCTGGTAGCCCCTCCTCCCCCCTCCAGTAGTCATGCCAGATATTGAGGTACACCGTTCCAGTGTACACTGCCCCCTGTCTCATCACCATCCCTATTTGGCCAATAGAAACATAGAAACATAGAATTTGATGGCAGATAAGGATCACTTGGCCCACACAGTCTGCCCATTTTCCCTACCTCTTCTAAGAACTGTGCACAGTGTCCCCGCCAAACAATAGAGACCCAGCCCCAGCCTCATTGAATGATGGCACTCCCCCCTGCCCATTCTACAGTGAAGGTCACTGTCCCCCCTCCCTCCTGAGGTACACTGCCCTATAAATAAGCAGCATACTTCCAGCATCAGTCGGACGGCTGGTGGCCAAGTTGGAGTGTGGTGAGCTGTGCTGCTCACAGTTCCATGATCACAGCATTGACTTGAAGGTACACATGACTGGCGGAGTGTGTAGGTGCTGCAAGATGAAGAGAAGACACTGACCACCACTGGAGAGTGGGTAGTGGGGGGAACACTAACCACAGCTTTTAGACTGCCCAAACAGGGATGGGGGCCAGATGGGGAGCACTGTACACCGGGATGGTGTAGCTCAATATTGGGCATGACTACTGGAGGGGGGGAGGAACCACTAGATGCCAGGGACTCCTCTTTGCACTGTTGGGCATGGACATCAGGTGGGGGGGAACTGCTAGCCACCAGGGATCCTTCTCCAATATGTCAGGATGGGTGTCATTGTGGGGGGGACCACTAGTGTTCATTAGTACAACCTCTAAAAAAATGGAATGCTACCTGTATCAACACATTTGCTATGGACTCTGTTCCAAATATTTACAATTCTTTGTGAGAAAAAGGACTTTAATAAATTCTCCTTCATTCAAAGCACTGGGACAAGGATTATGAGAAAACAAAAAGTGAACTTTATTGGTCAGACTGACAACCCCTTCAACCTCGCACTCAGGCTGACCCTTTAAAGATGTCAATACTTTCAAAGGAATTGAAGTTGTCTTTGGTAGCTCACTGATAGCTGCATGCACTTTTGGACTTCTCTTAACAGCTGTAATGCATATTGTTCCACTGTAGGTCATACAGCGTTTGATTAAGAGCTACTGAAAACATAACAGCTGGGCTAGCCCAGGTAAATACAATGTAGAAAGTACACATTTATTGTTGGGGTATCTTTTTCTTTAAGGTAGTTTTGATAAATATCTGACACAAAACCATGACTGGGACGTAAACATACCAGGATACACTATCTACAGGAGGGACAGGGAGGGTAAAAGACGGGGAGGAGTAGTTCTTTACATAAGGGAAGGAATAAAAGCAACAGAACAAAAGGGTAAACAGGGAGGAGAAGAAGCACTGTGGGTAAATTTGGAGACAGGCAATGGCACCACAATCCGCACAGGGTTAGATACAGACCCTTCTCAGGGGAGGAAATGGACAAGGAAATGATAGAAAGTATACTTAGAATGGCAGAAAAAGGGAGATATTGCTGATGGGTGATATGAATATGCCAGATGTTAACTGGAGCGCAGTTGCAGCTGCCACTCGAAGAGTGCAGTTATTCTAGATGCCCTACAGGGCATGCCTTAGACAACTAGTACTGGAGCCCACTTCGAGGAGGAGCAATATTAGACTTGATACTCTCAAATGGAGATGGAGAGAGGATCACAGATGTGAAGTGGGTAGCCATCTGGGAACTAGCGACCATCGAACAGTATGGTTCACAATAAACACAGCAATAGAGTCAAGCCATACAAAGACAAAAGTACTGGACTTTAGGAGGGCTGACTTTGCCAAAATGGGTGAGTGCCTAAGGAATGCACTAGCAAATGGGTGGGAAGGAGGGGTGGAAGAACAATGGGGAATAATAAAAACTGCCATCACAGAGGTAACAAGCCTTTGTGTGAAGCAAATAAACAAAACAAGACGATGTAAGAAACCACTATGGTTCTCAAAGGAAGTGGCAGTGAAGGTTCCAGAGAAACAGAAAGCATTCAGGAAGTACAAGGAATCGCAGCAGGAGCAGGACAGAGAACTGTATCAGTTAAAGCCAAAGGAGGCTGGGAAGGCAGTCAGAACAGCAAAGGCCCAAACTGAGGAAAAGATAGCCAACTCTGTTAAGAAGGGGAATAAAACCTTTATAGGTACATCAGGAGCAAAGGAAGACCAAGGAGGGATAGTGAGGCTTAATAAAGGGGAGGAGGGTGGGCAGAGGGAGAATGTGAAAAGGCAGAGATACTAAACAAATATTTTGCTCAGTATTTACAAAGGAAGAGGGAGGTACATAAAACAAACAGTAGTAACACTCTGGATACAAGGTTGATACCAGCCCATTTACAGAAGAAAGGGTTCTGAAAGAACTCTTAAAACTGAAGGTGGACAAAGCAATGGGGCCTGATGGGATTCATCCCAGAATTCTAAAAGAACTAAGGGTAGAACTAGTGACACCACTGACTACCCTCTTTAACAAATCATGGGAGGATGGGGTGGTACCCGAGGACTGGAGGAGGGCAGATGTGATTCCCTTCACAAAAGTGGGAGCAAGGCAGAAGCAGGAAACTATAGACCTGTTAGTTTAACCTCAGTGATAGGAAAATGATGGAATCACTTCTAAAGGAAAGAATTGTCGAGTATCTAGAGGCCAGAGGGCACAAGACCCTAGGGCAGCATGGATTCACAGCGGAAGGTCATGCCAGACAGAATCTGATAGATTTCTTTTGACTGGGTGACCAAAGTAGTAGATCAGGGAGGGGCTGTGGACATGGCCTACCTAGACTTTAGCAAGGCATTTGACACAGTCCCACACAAAAGATTAATATATAAGTTAGCCAGCCTGGGAGTGGGTCCCAAGATGACAGCCTGGGTAAAGAATTGGCTGGAGAATAGGACACAGAGAGTAATAGTAAATGGAGTCCACTCAGAAGAAAGGAGGGTTACTAGCGGGGTACCGCAGGGTTCAGTATTAGGACCAGTCCTCTTCAATGTCTTTATAAGCGACATTGCAGAAGGACTGGAAGGAAAAGTATGTCTCTTTGCAGATGACACTAAGATCTGCAACAGAGTTGATGCACAGGGTGGGGTGGAAAGGATGAGAAGGGACTTGGCAAGGTTAGAGGAATGGTCAAATGTATGGCAGCTTAGATTCAATGCTAAGAAGTGCAAGGTAATGCACCTGGGAAACAAAAACCCAGGGGAAGAGTACACAATGGGGGGTGAGATACTAACAACAACAAAAATGGAAAGGGACCTGGGGGTAGTCATATCAGATGACCTAAGGTGGGCAAGCAATGTGAGAAGGCAGCAAGGAGGGCTGGGGGATACTGGGATGCATAGGAGAGGCATCACCAGTAGAAAACAGGAAGTTATTATCCCTCTGTACAGACAGCTGGTGAGACCCCATCTAGAGTACTGTGTGCAGTTCTGGAGACCCAATCTCCATAAAGACATAGACAGGATGGAAGCTGTCAGAGGAGGGCAACTAAAATGGTGCAGGTCTGCACGGAGGACATATGAAGAGAGACTTAAGGAGCTTAATATATAGCCTCGAGGAAAGGAGGGAGAGGGGGACATGATAGAAACTTTCAAGTACCTCAAGGAATCAACAAAGTCCAAGAGGGTAGCATCTTTCAAAAAAGTGTGCAAGAACAAGAGGGCACAATTTGAAGATAGAGGGCGCTCAGAGGTAATTTAAGGAAGTATTTTTCACAGAGGGTTGTGGATGCATGGAATGGCCTTCCGGAGGAAGGTTGTGGAGTCAAAATCAGTGGTGGAATTCAAGCATGCATGGTATAGTCATAAGGCAATTCTGGGGGGTGGGGGTAGAAAGAAGTAGGCTGCTGGTTAACTAGGATCTGCAGCTTATCCAGTAGGTAGGGAAATGGGCAGACTGGGTGGGCCAAGCGGTCCTTATCTGCCATCAAATTCTATGTTTCTATGTTTCTATGTTACATATGCACAGTTGGAAATGCTAATAGGGATGTGGATGGGAACAGACCTCCAAATGTCAGAGTTATTTGTTATTTAGTTTTTGGAGACTGGGAAAGGTGCCAGATACAGATGCAAACCAACTGAAACTGAATCAGATTAAGTTGTTGGTGATATATTAATGAATAGGGAACATTTGGCCAGGACACCAGGGAAATTTGCTTTCTCTTTTCAAGAAGTGCCATGAGATTTTTAACTTCCACCAGAAAAACCGCAAGTACAGCCAAATGGAACCTTTGTTTAACATCTCATCAGAAGGATGGCATGCCCCTACAGTGCAGCATGCCCTTGGTATAGGACTCAGATGCAAGGGTTTAGGACATGAGCCCAGTCCTGGTGTGGGACTAGAATCCATGACTTTCTGGCACAGAGGCGGATTTGCTACAAACTGAGCTATGCTGACACCTGAATAGTGGTGATTTAATGTTTAAAGTAGAATGGGACTGAGATTGAAAATACTTTGGTGTGTCACACTTAAACAACAAAGTAGAATTCTTTTATGACCTTAGAGAAATGTGTTGAGTGATATGATGTGGAGCAGAGGTAACCACTGTAACGAAGAAGAAGAAGAAGAATCAGCATTTACATAGCACGTTTCACACACATTGTAAAGTTACAAAAGATAACTTGCACTGTGCCTGATGTAATAGACAGAAAGACAAAAGAACCCTGATATACTGTACTGTTGGAGGTCCTAGAGGGTAAAAGCTTCTACATTTCGGTCTCTGCCTGCTGCTGGGAAGTTGCTGTGAACTATTAACCTATTGATATTTACTATAAACAACTTTATATAACCATTGTTGGCACATTGCGTGTGTGTGTGTGTGTGTGTGTGTGTGTGTGTGTGTGTGTGTGTTTAATGCCTCTTGTTTATTATGGTAAATTACATATTTGTTTGTAAGTTAGAACTTTGAAAAGGATTATCCTGAAAATGGGTGTTTATCCTTGTGTTCCAATCCAATATACCAAAAATAAAAACTTGAAACTGATCCTTTAGTTTACTTTGACATGAGAAACAAAACAAAAAATGAGATTAAAGCTGTGTTTTGTCAAGTTTTCAGATGCTGTTAGTGACAGACCAATGTGGTTGACCTCAAGGTCACATGAGTATGTCTCAGACACAGTAATGCGTGACATCTTTCAAGAAGACAGGATGTTGCTGTTTCCAGAATAGAAAGGTATGCATAAGCAGTCTGAAAAGTCAGACATCATGGGATAAAACATTCAAAGGCTCATCATACCTACATTTCTAGTGCATTTTCAATGGATGGGGAACATTAATTTTTAAATTAGTATGCAGGGATTTCAGATGGTAGATTTGTTTCATCTCAACCATCTTTGTCTCTGTATGCCCATTTGAAATTAACAAAAAATTAGCAAATCTGCTCCTAGTGGAACATTTCTATGAAACAATTTGGTAGAAAATAGAGTAACAGGAAAATTATAGGTCTAAATCTGCCACATTGTTTCTACCATAATGCAGTAGCATGTAAAACATAATGAAGAAATGTGATGTTGTTTAACACTTTTTATTCAGACTGTATCCAATGTTATTTACAATTCAGGATAGGGAAGGGAGTGAAAGTTGCTGCCAAATTCTGGTAGAAAAAAAAGAGAGATTACAGATGTGTTAAGCACAGAGAGGTTAGGGAACTTGCTTGAGGTAAACAAAGTGAAATGTGTCAATTGTGGGATTTAAATTACGGTGGCTTGGAATTCTCTGAATAGAACTGGAGTCATCAAATTTCAAGCATTTTCCATAACTTGTAATGCTGGCATTCAAGGCCAAAAAATCTAACTTCCAAATAAACATAGTCTGATGCCAGCTCAGAATCTGATTTCACATCAAAATACTGCCTAGGACTTTTTTAAAACCTCCCCCTATCTAGCAGAAATGCAAAGGAGCCCATAGTGGGCCACGAGAAAAGCTCTTCCACTCCCCTGCACTTACTTCTCTGCTACTGGCTCTGGGTCCCTTCCCACATAATGCTGCTGTGCAGGATGGGTAGGATCAGTCTGGAGTCTGGTCTAGAGGAGGCAACCAGTGTAAAACTGCAATTTCTTTTCCCTACCTTCAGTCCACAGAAACAAAATGGTGTGTCAGTGATAGCCTTCACAGCGAGATGCAGTGCCAAGCTCCCCATCCCCCCAAGCAACCAAGTCCCTGACCCCAAGTCGATGAGTGAACCCCTGAATCCAATATGGGCAAAGCTGGCAACTTGGCAAACATCATAAGTTGTCTTTCAGTCAGCCACCCATAGCAGCTATAGCAATGACACTCAAAAGTGTAGGGCATGGCAGTCTGAGTCTAATCATCCAATCCTATCTCCAACTCCACTTTAAGCAGTCCTCTCACCATGTTGAGGTGAACTGAAAAAAGCTCTGGGTAGTCAGCACCAGAGGTCTTACACAATAAAGCCTCTGGTGGCGACTGCAACTCAAGGCTTTCCTTCAGTTGGCCACCAATGGAGGAGAGGGCTTCTGCGTGCAAGGGGAGTGAGGGACATGAATGGACAGTTGGACTCAACCACTGCACACTACAATATTGACTGTCTTCACTATATTATAGTTACTATGGCTCACTGACTGGAAACAAACTGAGGACATGTGCCTAGTTCCCAGTTGTGCCCAAACTGGACTCAAGGGTCACTCACAGACTTTGGGTCTGGGAATTTGGTTGTGAGTTGCTGGGGGGAGTTTAACCCCCCCCCCCCCAGCTTGATGCGCGAGGTGGTTGTCAACCAACTGTTCATTTCTGTAGACTGAAGGAGGGGAGATGAAGCCACCAATCCTCATGGATTGCTTCATCCAGACATGACTCCATCCTGATCCTACTATGCCTGTACAGCAGCACCACACAGAAAGTGGGACCAATGCAGCCAGCAGCATGAACATATAAAGTAAGGGGATGGAGATTTGTGAGGAGAAGGGATTTTCACCTGGGCTACTATGGGTTCCTTGGCATTTAACTGGGTGGAGGAGATTTGTTGTGGCTGGCATTCAGAGTCAGATGCAGAATCAGAACTTCTGATTCTGACCCAGATTCTGGCTCTGATGCCTTAGCAGGCATCGTAATGAAACTGAAGTCAAAGCTGGAAATTCCAGTTGTCCAACAAATACATAATGGAATGAAATCAGCAGATACCAGGCAACTCTAATTTTAACTGAGGTTTCCCGTTCACAGCTCTACATGTTGACCATTTTTCCAAGCAGCCTGCCTGTGCAGCAGTTTACACACAGTTTCAAGACTCTGTGCAATTCCATACTATGGAAATAAAAGTAAACACTGACTAGAAATAAAATGGTTATCCTAACACTTAATGTTACATATGAACATACATACAAACATACGAAACTACCAGCAGATAGAGGCCTATCAGTCTATCTAGTCTGCTCGAGTGTACAGCACTTCAGTCTTTCAGACTGCAGCTGCCCCCCCCTTGCTCCCCCAATGATTTTGCCCATGTATCCTTGGTACCAGATCAATATAGAGCTGCCTGAACAGCTCAAGAAAAACCATGCATGAAAAACCTCGAAAGGAACTACAGTGACAAAGGTTTCTGAGCATGCTGTAATAACCGCTACCCCTGTTGCTATAATTCCACATCGAGGAGTATGAAGTACACTGCCAGTGCAGTACCTGACTGATCTGCTTCCTTGGTGGAATGGCTAGAGCACTGGCACTCCATGGCGTTGGAGACCAGGGTCTATGATTCAATTCTCCCCAGGCCCCTTTGTGATGCATTTTGTTTTGTTTTGTTTATTAAACACAAGCTGCACCCCATTCCCTAAGTCCACACCACCTCGGAGTTAGATATTTATATTCTGGGAGTGTGGGGCTCGAATCCCCCCCACGTTGGGGGGGAGAGTGCATGGGGCTGTATTCCTCCAGTGTGCACTTTCGTTTCCTGGTCGGCATGTTGAGCTGAAGTTATTTTGCCACACGCTGATTTGCATGCAGCATTCTTGATGTGCGTTTTTACCATGACATTATGACCCTATGCCTGTATCCTTCACTCCCACCCCCTGTTCCCCCATGGTTTGACCCCTCCCTCTGAACCTTTCCCACCCCTTTTGAAGCTGCCCATCTGCAGTACAATCACATCCACTGGCAGTGCGTTCTGCCCTGCCACCACCCTTTCAGTGAAATAGTGCCTCCTCATTTCCTTCCTGAATCTGCCTAACTTCAGACTGTGCTCCCTGGTTTCCTTTCCACCTTTTAATTTGAAAATACTTCTGGTGCTTACTGTGTTCATACTCCTCAGGCACTTGAACATCTCAATCATATTTCCTCTCTCCCTTCTATCCTCCAGGGAATACAGACTGAGCTTTTTCAGTCTCTCTTAAGGTTTATCACCCAATCCCATGATCATTTTCATTGCACGTTTCTGTACCTCCTCCAATAACCTGATGTCCTTTTTCAAGAAGGGGCACCAATACTGCATGCAGTACTCCAACTGCAGCCTCACCAGGGACCTGTACAGGGCCAGGATGATGTCCCCTCTCCTAGAGGAATTCCCCTTGAGATGCACTCCAGCATTCTGTTGGCCTTTGCTGCTGCCTTCCTGCACTGGGCTGAGTGGTTCATTTCCCCTGTCACTAGTACACCCAAATCCTTCTCCTCCTTTGACAAGGATAACTGCACTCCCCCCAACCTGTAACTATTTCCTGGGTTCCTGGCTCCCTAATGCATGACTTTGCACTTTCTGGCATTGAACCCAAGTTGCCATGTGTTAGACCATTCCTCCAGTTTTGCCAGATCCTCCTGGGGTACTGTACCGCCTTCCCCTCCATCAATCTCTAAATAGATCTTAGTGTCATCGGTGAAGAGACTGATCTTACCCTATCCCTTCTGCGATGTCAGCAATGAAAATGTTAAACAGCCCTGGTCCCAGCACTCAGCCTGTGGGGCCCCATTCATTACTGCCCTGCACTTAGATACCTCATCCCTCACTACCCCTTCTGCTGTCTATCCTGCAACCAGCTCCTGACCCATCTAACCAGTTTCCTACCCGCTCCCAGGTTGCTTAGTTTGCTGGTCAGCCTACCATGCAGCACTAAATCAAAGGCCTTGCTGAAGTCCAGGTATAGGACATACACCACATGACCCTTGTGCAGTGCCCGTACCACCCAATTGAAAAAGTCTGTCAGGTTCATCTGTCAGGATCTGCCAGAGACAAACCCATGCTGTTTGCTGTCCAGGAGATCATTATCCTCCAGAAATATTACCAGCCTTTCCTTGATAGTCTCCATTGGCTTTCCCACAATTGAGGTTAGGCTGACTGGTCTATAGTTCCCTGATTCATCCTTGGGCCCACTCTTATTGAGGGGCACCACATGCCCCACCATCCAGTCACTGGGTATGCATCCCGTTTCCAGAGAGGTGTTGAACAGGTCAACCAACGGCCTCACCAGGACTACTGCCAACTCTCTCAGTACTCTAGGATGAATTCCATCTGGCTCAGGTGCCTTATCATCCCTCAGTGACTTAAGGCCCTCCAACACCCTTCCCTATGTGATTTCCCCATCAGTGATCTCCCCCCACCCACACCCATCCTTCCCCTTAGGTATGGGCCCATTCCTCTCCTTGGTGAATACTGAACAGAAGTACTCATTGAGTCTGCTCTGCCCCCTTTTCTGTCCACCCACTGCCATTCTTGATTCCAACAATCTGATCCTTACTCTTTCTCTTCTGCCTTATATACCTGAAGAAATCCTTTTCACCTTCTTTGATCCCATGGGCCAGCCTCAGTTCGCTCGACACCTTGGCTGCCCTTACTGCGCTGCTCACTTCCCTGGATCTCCTCACGTATTCCTCCCTGTCCTCTTCCTTGTTGAATCTTTTTTAGGTTCTATTTTTATTTATTTATTTAGAATATCAGAATTACAAACCTTGGAGTCATAGACTCCTTTCCAAAGGCTCCACGTCAGTTGCAAAGCAAGATATATTACAGTGGTTACAGTGTAGACATTTAAACAGATATCAGAGAGTGATGTGGCCTATACAAAATGTTAGCTAAGCAGGGCGGGGGAAAAAACATAGTTACATAGGTACAAATATTTTGGCAACTCAGAGGAGTGTGGCCTATGCAATAGGTTAGCTAAGCATGGTCCCTGTGATAAGAGACTAGTCGTAGGCAAAGGAAAACGGTGCAGTAAGGTCAGATCAAAACTTTGTCAAAGAAATATTCAGAGGCAGCACTAATGCTTACAGGCTCGAGCTATTGGGTAACAGATGGTACGGCTAGGGGCAGGTGCAGGAGCAGGTAGTGAGAAGATGGTTTCTAAGGGCTGCCTTGAAAGGACCCAATTTGGTAAGGGTAGTGACAGATGGAGGGAGGGCATTGTAGAAAGTGGAGGCCTTGACCGTAAAAGATCTGTGCCAGGGTTGTCTTGACCCTGGGGATCTGCATGGAGGTGGTCCTAGTACTGTGAGTGTTTACTGGGTGCTCTTTGGTAGTAAGGGATGCTGCTAACCCCGGCAGTGTTAGCCAAAGGAGAGATTTCTTGACTGTAAGACAGGCCTGATACTTGAGCGTCTCATCAAAGTTGAGGATCTGTGTTAGGGAGTAGAGGTGCAGGTGTGCGTAGTCTGTGCCGCACCAGACAAGAGCCTGCAGGCTTTGTTAAGGACTACTTTGATTTTGTTGAAAGCCGCTGTGTCTGCCATGCTGTAGATCAGGAGACCGTAGTCTATCAGGGACATGACAGATGAGGTAATGGCTAGCTTTAACACTTCAGGGGGTAAGCAGTCCTTGTGGTAATAGAGGAGGCCGATGCAGGCGTTCACTGCAGATGTGAGTGTGTGAATGTGGGTATGGAAGGTGAGGGCAGGGTCAAAGGTCACCCTAAGGTATTTGTAGAAGTTGACCTGTTAAAGGGGGGTGGAGTGAGCTGGAGACGATGTGGAGGGATGCGTTCTTTAGTTTGTTCTGGTGGTGCACAAATATTAAGGCCTTAGTTTTCTTCAGGTTCATAACCAGCTTGTTCTTACAGAATCAATGTTCAGCCAGGCTAAAGGAGTGCTGGAGTGAGGACTGCAGGCTGGTAGGGTTTTCATGGGTAGCGCAGAGGACAGGGTCGACGGTGTAAAGTAGGATTTTTCCAGGGCAGAGGGAAGGGAAGGCATTGAGAAAGAAGCTAAAGAGTAGTGGTCCCAGTACTCCAGAGTGTATAGGGTGGGAGAGGGATAGTGTGTTATTAATCTTGACACACTTCGTCTATGATGTCAAGTAGCTAGAGAGCCAGTCGAGGGAACCTTGAGAGAAACCTAACTTGAGGAGGGTATCCAGCAGGAGAGGGTGGTTTACTGTGTTGAAGGCCTTGAAGAGGTCTATGAACACGGCTCCTGTTAGTTGTCCCTTATCAAGTGAAGTGTGTATATAGGATGAGAATTCCAGGAGGGCCGTGGTTGTGCTGTGTCCGTGCTGTTGGCTACATAGCAGGGTATGAGTGTCTAGGTAGGCTGTTAGCTGATCAGCCACCACCTTTTCTAGGGCTTCGGAGAGGTGGGGGAGGATTGAGATTGGTCAGTAGTTCCTTGTGGATAGGTGATCCTCACATTTGTGGATGGGCGTCACTACTGCAGTTTTCCATTTTTGGGGAACTGACCAAGGCAAAGGGAGAGATTAAGGAGGCCCATCAGGGGGAGGAGCAGTACATCCAGTGCCAGTGCCAGGCAGAGTAGTCTAGTATCCAGTGGGTCATTCAGGGGGCTGATGCCTTTCAGGGCCTTGGCCAGGTAAGGCTCAGCTTCCTGAGGGGTGATTGCCCTCAGGCAGAAGGGTGGGAGAGAGAGATGGGGGTCAGAGGTGGGGATGGGACTGAAGAAATTTTGGGGGAGGACTGAGCTCAGGTCAGTGAAACTGGTGTTGAGGGCATCGGCTATTTCCTTATGGTCAGTGGAGATGGAGTAGTTTATTGAGATCTGTGTGGGGGTGGGTATCACGATTTGCAGTTGAGTGTTTTTATGTTGTCCCAAAATTTGTGGGAGGACCCTCAGGAGGAGGTAAGTTGGGCCCTGAAGTGTTCAGCCTTCACTTGGCTGATGGCCCATGTACATTTATTCCTCTCTGCAGGATAGGTCTGCCTTTCGGCAGCCTTTGCAGCATCCCTGGCCTTGTGCTACAGGTTGTCTCTGTGCTTTAACTGTTAGATGAATGCAGGGGTTATCCAGGGTGCATTGTTCTGCTTGCAGCGGGTTTTCTTTTTTGGGGCAAAGATGTCACAGGCCAAAGTAAATGAGTCATGGAAGTAGTCTAGTGCAGTGTCTACACGTAGTGTCGATGGGCTAACACCCCCAGCAGTGATGGGGCTGTGAAGGGGGAGTAGTTACCTCTTAGTGCCTCTCTGTGTTCCCCAGGCCTTGTAGCGAGCTGTGTCTGGCAGTTGGAGTGAGTACTGGGGTGGGGGGTGTACCGAGGCTTATAAGGGAACCACGAACAAAGCCCTGATTAGTATGCAGTGGGTAGCCGAGGTCCATAGTGCGCATGCGCAAGCTGTTGTGCTCTGTGTGGAGGTAGTAAGTGCTACTGCACATGCATGAACTCTGACTCCACTATCAGAGTATGTGAGAGACAATGAAATGGCATCTAGGGCTCCTGGAAGCCACGTTCACTGAGGGGATTGCTCTGGCAGGGCACCCGACTAACAGACCAGCAGGAAACAGGTGCATGCAGCAGCTTAAACTCTACGATACATAGACTGAAATAGACACTGAATATCTCTTAAGGTAGCAGTGTGATACAGCTAAAAACAGTGCAATAAGCAGCATAAATGCAATCAGGCAGAGTCTATCAGTCACAGTCGTAGGGCAAATAATGAGTTCAGCAGTCCAAGTAACACCCTCAGCAGTGATGGTGCTGTGAAGGGGGGTGTAGTTACCTCTTAGTGCCTCTCTGTGTTCCCCAGGCCTTGTAGTGAGCTGTGTCTGGCAGCCGGAGTGAGTACTGTGGTGGGGGGGGTGTACTGAGGCTTCTTAGTGTCTGTGTTCCCCAGGCCTTGTAGTGAGCTGCGTCTGGCAGCCGGAGTGAGTACTGTGGTGGGGGGGTGTACCGAGGCCTCTTAGTGCCTCTCTGTGTTCCCCAGGGCTTGTAGCAAGCTACATCTGGCAGCGGAGCAAGTACTAAATGCAGCTGTTTTATCCCTCATCATCTCTCCTACCTTCTTGTTCATCCAGCTCGGCTTCTTGGTCCTAGATTTCTTGCTCTGGCTCTTGACACGTGTTAGTGGCCTCAGCCATGCCCTTCTTGATGATTGACCATTTTTGTTCGGTTTCCATTTTTGGGCAGATGCTAGTTACGTGCCCTTCCAGTATGCTACCCATCCTGCCAGCATCTGCCCTTTTGAAATCAAGAACCTTAGTCCTTGTAGTGGCCATCTCCTTACCTAGATTGACTGAAAACCACACTGTGCGATGGTTGCTTCCTACCAGGGGTTCCTCTACTTCAACATCCCTGACTTGCTCCCCATTCTCCAGCAACAGGTCCAGGATGTTCATCTCCCTTGTTGGTTCTTCTACCTTCTGTTTCAGGAAGCTATCCTGGAAGGCTTCCAGGAGAATCTGCTCCATGGCACATGAGGTAGCCGGGATACTCCAATCCACCCCTGGTAGATTAAAGTCCCCAACCACCACAGTGCGTCCTTTGCCATTAAGCCTCTTTTGCTGCTCCCCCAGCTCCCTATCAATCTCCTCATTCTGTGTCAGAGGCCTGTAAACTACCTCCGATCTAACCTTGCTACCCCTCGGGTTGTATAGTTGCACCCATATGCCCTCCACCCTGCCTTCCTCCCTCCCTCTCCTCCCTATTACGCCATATCCCTTCTCTAACGTAGATGGCCACCCCACCCCTTTTCCCCTTTTCCCTATCCCTCTGGCATAACTTGAAACCTGGGATGGCTATGTCTCATTTATGGTATTGGGTTGCCCATGTCTAGGTGATAGCGGCTATGTCCACCTCCCCTTCCACCACCAATGCCTGTAACTCTGCCATCTTGTTCTCCAGGCTCCTAGCATTCAGTGATACTACACTTCATTTTGATATACTGTGCTCTGCGCCTTTACCCTCCCTTCCAATCCCCCTCCTCTATGAATTTAGCTCCTACCTTGCTGTGGGGGGGCTGTCCAAAGGACCCCCTCTCTTCCATATTCCCATCCATTTGGCCCCCCCTTATCTAGTTTAATTATAGTTTTCTTTGATAAATTTCCCCAACTTATGCTTCAGTACCTGTGAGCCCTCCTTACTAAGGTGCAACT
Organism: Neoceratodus forsteri; assembly: GCA_016271365.2. Lineage (NCBI taxonomy): Eukaryota > Metazoa > Chordata > Ceratodontiformes > Ceratodontidae > Neoceratodus > Neoceratodus forsteri. Next base: position 392,424,730 of record CM028135.1, on the reverse strand, counting down.
TATCCTCTGCATACAGGCCTGTGTTCTCCCACTTGCTGCCCCACTCCCTCACCAATCCATACCCCATGGACCCACTCCATTCCTTCAGCCATCTATTGAATTCAGTGATTCTCTGCTTCCTGGCTGTACTCGCTCTTGGCACTGGTAGGATTTCTGAGGAAGCTACCAACTTTCCTAACATACTGCATAGTTTCACCAGTTCCCTGAAACTGTCCTGTACCTCTTCTATCCATCTCCCCTCCAGGTCATTTGTGCCAAAGTGTACCACAATGTGTGGTTTTTCCACTACCTTTCTCACACATCTGCTAATATGCTGTCCCACTCTACCCGCTGCCATATCTGGCATGCACTCCACCCAAATGCTGCTTGTCCTGGCACCCCTTCCCCCCACTTTACACCCTTAAGTATATATAATACTTTCAAGTAACCCAGTGGGGAATTGCTATTCCCCATTAGGGTTTTGAGAAGGAAGACATTTCCATAAAATAACACATTATCATATTTTCTATGTACATATAGCTCATTTTATATAATGTTAAGATGGATCTTCAGGATTTCCAAACTGACAAGAGTTCTTGTAATTTACAATATGGAAGACAACTATGCAGTCCAAGTTCTATTTATATACAGATATAACTTCAGTAAATACATCACAAAATTCTTTTAAAGGTAAAAAAACCCAACAGTGCCAAAATCAATGAACAGGAGTACAGGACCTGCAACCCCCAGTTAGTACTCATACTAGGCTAGCACAGGAGGGCCAGGAGTCAAACATTAGGGAAAAGGATTGAGTTTTCAGTCAGGAAATAAAGATTGCTGTGGAGTATTTGAGGTGGAGTGAGGAAATAAGACTGTTCAAGACAGAAGGGGCAGTTGAATGCATGGACCTCACCTTGGTAGGGAGGGTAACATGAGGGACAGGTAAGCCCAGAGTTCAAAAAGTGAAAGGTATAAAGCAGGTTGGAAGACTGATGAGAGCAGATAGTTGGTACCAGACCATGGAAAATTTTGAAATTCAAGGACATTTTGTCCTTCATACAAAACTGGATAAAACTTCAGTACAGGTTTTATAAGATGAGATAATGTGTTTCCATTTGCACGTTCTGAAAGGGGAGATGAAAGGAGCATTTTGGACAGAGTGGAGCTTAGTGAGAAGGGATTTGTTAGAGACCATACAGGAGGGAGTTGCAGTAGTTAAGTTAGGAGAAGATGAAGTTGTGAATGAGGGTTTAGGTTAAACTGATTAAGTGTTAATATAGTGACACATTCGGGTAAGGTTGCATAGGTAGAAGCAGGCAGATTTACAGGTCGTAGAGATGTTGGGGGATCAAAACGTAGTTCTGGAGCATAGAGGACAAACTTTTAGATAGAAGAGGCAAGTTATAGGTTGAAATCAAGGAGAGTGATGAAAGTAGCGAAGCTGAGGCTAAGGGCACTTTTTTGTCAAAAAGCAGAATTTAATTCTGAGAGGTTAGAGGAAGGTAAGACAAATTCATGAGTCGATCTGTAATAAATAGGAAGAGTGAGATGGTACAGTGGTGTAACCCCCGTTACCCCGGGTTACTAGAATCCGAGTAAGACCTAGTGGTAGGCAGGGAAGGCAGCTTGTGAAACTCCAGTTAAATGGATTTCACACTGTCTCACTCTGTTCTCAGTCTCAGCTGAGAATGAGGGATGACATCATTTAGAACTGTCGCAGCTGCATAAGCCACACTGGAATGTTGCATTTGGAGGTTAGTGTACAACTTTGGGGAATTTGAAGTCAGTCTGCAGAGTTCAGTAGAGTGTGTGCAGTCTAAAAGAGGTGCTCTGCTGTAAGCAGGCCCTCAGAGCTTTAAGCTGTGACCAACAGCTATTATTTTGGTATAGGTGTATGTTCTCACCTGAAGAGGAACACAATAAGAGCATATTGAGGTGGTGGAGACCGCTTTCAATGGTTCAGGGCCCCATCCCTGTGGGGATGTGGGAAGGAATCAGCCTGCTTCCAGGGGCAAACCCCCTTGGTCTGGCTAGGGAAAAGAATCTGCCTTGTTTAAGTTCATGCTGAGACACCAGAAGTTCTGAAGAGAGTTCCTTGAGGAGGAAATGCCAGTGGGGCACCTGCAACCAAAGGGTGAGTTCGCTCTGCTAAAGGGCCATGTGTTTTCACCTGCATCAAGATGAAACTAAAGCGGCTATTACTGTGGGGTCAGGAAAAGACAGCCAAGTACAGTTTGGAAGATGTGGGGATTGGACTGCTTAACTCTGTGGGGGGTCTAGAGTAATGAACAAAGCCACTTAAGTATGTTCAAGTCCAGCACAAATGGGATGTAAAGACAGTAGACTGAATGTGAAATACATTTAAAAAGAATCTACACAGCAAAGTGTTTTAAAGGATCAGGTGTTACAGTCCAGAGAAATGGCCGGGTATGAATTATGGGAGCGAGAGGTGGGAGACCCCCCCATCAGTAGTAACCAAATTCACCTCTACGGATCTGCTCTGGGACACCTGTTGCTTTCTCCCAGGTACTTGGCCAGTGCTTGGGAAAAGTACCCAGACATGGGATTGATGAGGAAGATTCTCTTATGGAGCAGAAGTGCTCATAGGTGATTTAGGGAGCCACCAGTAAATGTTTCCATGCTATATGGAAAGTGTCCAAGTGGCTGGCAATGAAGCCGAGCCAGGGAAAACCCAGAGCAGTGTACAAGTTCGGGCTGTGTGCCCAGTGTGTTTCAGAGCCTAAGGGCTAATGTGATGAGGATGTGTTCTGGTCTCCTTAAATCTGAGTTACCAGGAATGTAGCCCCATGGGGGTTCATCTATGCTTTGTTTATTCTGTTGGATGTGAATAAAAGCCACACTTTAGAATCCCACTTCTGGTATTGGACATTAAAGTTATTGCTTCCTTTGTCCGGAGTTACTTGGGTGCCCCTGTTGCAGAGTAGACAAACCTAGCCAATGTACCAGGTAGAGCTGTCAAAAAAGTTGGAACTTGTGTTTCCCTGGGACCAGATGAGTGGGTAGCAAAACAATCCAATGGGTCTTTTCAGAACGGTATTTCAGTGTCCGAAGAAGAAGATGAATCCTTCTTCCTCTCTTGATGCTGCACTTTTAGATATTTCTTTGTTTAGCTACAGTATATGAACTGCCGATTTTCACATGATAATATTAGAAATAAGCTTTAAAGAAAGATGATTGATAAGAGCTCTTTAGCATGGCTCCTATCCCATCACCATCTTGGTTCCCCACATTCCTTGTCCTGTCTATGTCCTTCCTGAGATGTGGCCTCCAAAACTGGGCAGAATACTCCAGGTGGGATCTTTCTGAGGACGTATATATAGTGGCAACACTACTTCCCTCTTCCTGCTGGTAATACCCAAATCTTTACATCCCAGCATCCCACCTAGCTCTCCCGATTGCTTTGTCGCATTGTCTGGCCACCTTCAGGTTATCCAATGCAATTACCCCAGGTCTCTTTCCTGCTTGGTTACCACTAGTATTTCTGTACACATTATGTACTGCACTCCTGTGTTTCTGTGACCCAAGTGCATTATTTTGCACTTTTTTGCATTAAACCTTAGCTGCCTAATTTTTGACCACTTCTCCAGTCATTTCAGGTCTCTTTCCATCTTTTGCACCCCCTCTGCATTATTCATCCTGTTGCAAATCTTAGCGTCATCCACAAAGAGGCAAACCTTCCCTTCCAGTTCCTCTGCTATGTCACTAATGAAGACATTAAAGAGGACTGCCCCGAGTACTGATCCCTGTGGTACCATGTTGGTCACTCTCCCCTCCTCAGAGCAAACTCCGTTTACCAGCACATTCTACCTCCTGTCCCCTAACTAGTTCCATACCCAGGTTGCCACCTTATTACCCACCCCATTCAACCCAACTTGTTTACCAGCCTTCTATGTGGAATGATGTCAAAGGCCTTGCTGAAGTCCAAGTAAGCCAAATCCACTGCCTCCCCCCCAATCTAACACCCTGGTTACCCAGTCAAACAAATCTATCAGATTTGTTTGGCACGACCTCACCTCTGTAAAGTCAGCTGCCTTGGGTCCTGCAGTCCACTGGACTCCAGGTGTTCCATAACTCTTTCCTTTAATAGTGTTTCCATCAATTTCCATACTACAGATGTTATGCTGGCAGGCCTGTAATTTTCTGCCTCCTTCTTGCTACCACTTTTGTGAAGTGGTCCTACGTCCACCCTTCTCCAGTCGTCCAGGACTACGCCAGTCTCCAGTGAACTCTTAAACAAGTCTGTCAGGTGTGCAACTATTACCTTCCTGAGTTCCTTTAACACTCATGCATGCACCAAGTCTGGCCACAGGGCTCTGTCCACCCTCAGGATATTTTTTGTTGAAATTACAATTTTTCTACGCCTCCCCACCCCCACAGACACTGCATCATCAGGAGCGTCAATGAGGCCGGTCTCCTACCTCTGCCACCTTACCGTGACTAATCAGTCAACCCCCATGGAGCCTCGGTTCTACCCCCTAGGCGGGGATGAGGTGGGGAGGGTTACACCCCATACAATCTGGTTTTGTCAGGGACTGAGGAGTCAGGCAGGTGGGGGCAATGAGAGGACTACCTCGATGTTCCATCTCCCCGGAGCCTGCAGAGCATTTTCCTTGTTCGTGGGGGAGTGGCACACACCCAGACACCAAGGCATCACCACCGACATCACCACTCCCCATCCCTCGATGTCAGTTCAATGCTTGCTGTGCCCCCGGCATCTTCCAGGAGCCAGTCAAATGCTAAACCATGACCCCTCTTCCTCCAGAGAGAGGAGAGCTGTCCTCCGGACATTCAATCCTCTCTCTCTCTCTCTCTCCCTGCCAACCCCAGACAGTTTGGGCTGATTCCCGAACCTAGGTCACCGGTGTGGCGCGAGATGTTGTGTCCAGTGCACCCTCAGGATTAATGAGTGCTTTCCTGATCCTCTCCTCAGAAAAGGGACTGGTGTCCATTTCCCTCACCCCAATCTCTTGGTGCTTATTTGTGGTCCCTCTCCTTCCCCCTCAACTGTGAATACTGAGCAGATATATTTATTTAAGATACTTGCCTTTTCTTGGTCCTTCTCAGTATAGGCCCCTGCCTTCCTTATTAACCATGCAATCCCTCCCTTGGTCTTCCTTTTCTTGCCAATAAACCAGAAAAAAATGTATTGTCCCTCTTTGATACTGTCTGGGCTATTCTTTCCTTGGTTTCTGCTTCTATGCTCCTTAGTGCCTTACCTGCCTCCTTCCATTTCCCCAGATGCAATTCTCTCTCCTCCTCTTCTCTCTCCTCCTCTTCTCTCTGGGTATCCTTATACCTTCTGAATGCCACTGTTTCTGCCCTTCCTTTTCTGCCACTTCCCTTGAGAACCAAAATGGTCTCCTTCTCCTTCTGCTTATTTGCCTGACATACACGTTTGTAGACTTTACTATGCTGTCTTTTATTCTGGTACATTTTCCCTCCACCCCTCCCCTTGACATCTCCCCTGCCAAGTCTTCTTGGATGCATTAGCTCATCTTTTTAAAATCAGCCCTTCTGAAATTCAGGACCCTTGCCCTTAAGCAGCTGGATTCCACTATTATTCTTAGAAACATAGAAACATAGAAACGTAGACTTTGACGGCAGATAAGGACCGCTTGGCCCATCTAGTCTGCCCATTTCCCTACCTACAGGATAGGCTGCAGATCCTAGTTAACCAACAGCCTATTTCTTCCTACCCCCCACAAGAATTGCCTTATGTCTGTCCCATGCATTCTTGAATTCTCCCATAGTTTTAGACCCCACAACCTCCTCAGGAAGACTGTTCCATGCATCCACTACCCTGTCTGTGAAATAATACTTCCTCACATTGCCCCTGAACTGCCCTCCTTCTATCTTTAAATTGTGTCCCCTTGTTCTTGCAAGTCTCTTTTTCTGAAAGATGCTACCCTCTTGGACTTTGTTGATTCCACTGAGGTACTTAAAAGTTTCTATCATGTCCCCCCCTCCCTTCTTTCCTCAAGGGTATACATATTAAGCTCCTTTAGTCTCTCTTCATACGGCTTCTTTTGCAGACCCTGCACCATTTTAGTTGCCCTCCTCTGGACTACCTCTATCCTGTCTATGTCCTTGCGGAGATGGGGTCTCCAGAACTGGACACAGTACTCCAGATGGGGTCTCACCAACTGTCTGTACAGAGGGATAACAACGTCCTGTTTTCTGCTGCTGATGCCTCTCCCTATACATCCCAGTATACCCCAGCCCTCCCTACTGCCTTCTCACATTGCTTGCCAACCTTAAGGTCATCTGATATGATTACCCCAGGTCCCTTTCCTTTTTGTTGTTGTTACTACCTCCCCACCCATTAGTATTCTTCCCTGGGTTCTTGTTTCCCAGGTGCATTATTTTGCACTTCTTTGCATTGAATCCTAGCTGCCATACTTCTGACCATTCCTCCAACCTTGCCAAGTCCCTTTTCATCCTTTCCACGCCTCCTTGTGTATCAACCCTGTTGCAGATCTTTGTGTCATCTGCAAAAAGGCATACTTTTCCTTCCAGTCCCTCTGCAATATCACTGATGAAGACATTAAAAAGATCCAATACTGAACCCTGCGGTACCCCACTATTCTATTCTATTCTTCTATTAAACTATACTGTGTGATGATCACTGGTCCCCAGATGACTCCCCACTCTGACGTCCACCACACTATCCCTGTTCATAAGTACCAGGTCCAGAATTGCCCCACCCTGAGTGGGTTCACTGACCAGCTACCTACGAAATGCTCCCTGAAGAGAGTTCAACATTTCTCTGCTCCTAGCTGATGCTGCAGCAGGTAGGCTCCACTCTACATCTGGAAGATTAAAGTCCCCCACCAGCACCACCTCTCCTTTCTTAACCATTTTGTCTATGTCTTCCAACATCTCTTTGTCTATCTCATCTCCCTGTGTTGGAGGATTGTATGCCACTCCCATGCAAATGGTGGCTCCATTTCCAGACTCAAACTTGACCCACAACACCTTGAGCCCCTGTCTTCCCTGTACCTCCATCGCTTTGATGTCTTCCTTAACATAAAGCACCAGTCCTCTAACTTTCCTTCCTATCCTGACCCTTCTAAACATTGTATAGTGAGGTATGACCATTTCATTATGGTTGTTTGTGCTTCACATTTCTGTGATGGTCACAATATCTAGGCCTGCCTTAGACATATTGGCCTCCAGGTCTGGCATCTTATTTTCCAGACTTCTAGTATTAGTACACATGGCTGTAAAGATTTTGTTAACCCAATTCTTGTCCCTTTTCATGTTGTCTAGCTGTTCCCCTTTTCCTTTGCAAACTGCCTGCTTCCTTTCTCCCTTTTCTCCCATACTGAACCCTTGCACCCTTGGTTGTCTTTCCTTTTGACAGGAATCCTTTCCTTCCAAAATTCTCTACCCTCCATCAAAGCCTTTAACTACCCCCTTGGCTAGCTTAAATGGCCATAGAAGTAACGCTTAAACTGTCTACTGAGGACTGCTGCTCCTTTCCTGGATGGATGCAGGTTGTTCCACTGGTGCAAGCTCTGATCTCTCCAGGTGGTGCCCCAGTCCCCCAGCTCCTTTAGATTACAGGTTTAGGGTATGCCACAGTAGAGGACTGTGCTATCTGTTCCAATTTCTACAGGAGGTGAGTCTGGTTCCTTTAGGGACTTGGAGCAGCAGTTGAGTTTGGAGATGACTGATCTTTATATGATTTTCCAGTTATGGCACTTGCTGGCAAAAACGGTGGTCCACCTAGTGTAGAAGACAAAGTACACAGTTTATGTAATATCTTACAAAAGGCATTGTCATGTGGAATCACGAGAAAGCACATCCCACCACTGAACCAAGTGCTACAGGCAGGGGTGCTAAAAATACTTCTACAAAGCAGGCTCTGTGCTTGAAACAGTAAACTCCTTTAAACTTCTAAGTATTCTACTAGATGGCTCACTTTGATCAACATATTCTAGCCACATGCAAATCTGTCAATTCCAAAATTGGGGTGGCCAATAAAACTATCTACACTAACCCCCTCCGTGAGACTGGCTATTGCTAGAGGCATCCTACTCCCATCTCTCACTTATGGTGCAGCCATCTATGTAAACAGCCAAATCCTCCCTCTATAAGAGGGATATCACATATAACAATATCTGCCTCTGTGCCTCAGGGACCCCACAGCTCAAACACCACTGTCGGCTCCATGCCGAGCTGAAATGGCCCCCACCATCTATACTGAGGGATCTTACCCTCGGCTCCATAACAGACAGCATTATGTGATCTAAGACCCCTGTCTCACTTGCCTCTTTGATACTCCCTCTGTTCTTCTCCTATAGACTTAGATCAGTTGTCCATACTTTGCTTCACATATCTAGGTGTAAAACCACCAAGGGTGCCTGTGCTTTCTCTCATACTGCCCCTAAATACTGGAATGCATTTCCTCTTAGTCTATGGCTCTCATCTACTCATGCCATATTTAAAAAGAAACATTGTTCTCTTCTTACTATTAGCGCTCAATGTAAATGCTTTGATCCCCCCCGAATATCCTGTTTGTCCATCTCTTAGCTACAGTACCTGCACAATTGGACTCCCATTCCCACTTATTGACTCCTCTGTGCATCACTCCACCCCTCTCTTCTTTCTGACTTCACCTACCCATTCACTCTCCTTCGCTCTTCCTCTGTATTCCCTGTCTGATAACTGCCATACCCTCCGTGTAGCTGGTGCTCTACCTGCTTAAGTACTAGTAACATCTGGGATGATTTCTTGAATGTTATGATTGCATTTATCTTGTACAATATGATACTCATATGTGCTGCCATGTTGTACTCTTTTGTACTTTATTTCGCCTATTGTATTTTGCATTACTCTGATTGCTGAGTTTTGTCTCTGTTCTGTATTGTACTGATCTCGTACTGTATTCTGTATTGTACTGCTCTTGTATTGTATTCTGTATCACTACTTTGTAACCTCCTCAGTCGTGCCTGAAAATAATCATTCATATGGTTAGTGTACCTCACCCGGTTAACAAGCACAAATAAATAAAATAAAGAGAGCACATGCTCACCTTTACAGTATCCTATAGTAAGGTTCCACCAATGAGGTTGACAGCAAAGTTGTTAATGGATTTCACAGTGACAACATTTTGCTGATGTCGATCACATCACCTGGGAAATGTGACGATGACCCCCGTGGTGATGGGATACAAATTACTATTTGCAGGGGGCTTTGCCCCCCGCACCGCTGGAATATAATCAACTCTGGGAGGGAGATTACTGGGGAGAGCAACTATCAGTGATTCACTGTATCATTACATTGCTGCTACAACCCATTCAACACTGTGGATGCTGAACAGGTTGTTGTCAATGTAATGGTTTCGCTGTGGGGGGGGTCACTGTACTAATGGTATACCCTACAGCAGTGGCAAAGTGCTTCAGTACCCTAACTGAGTAACAAACTCTCCCATATTGGGAGTATATCTAAAGAAAATTTATGATCATAACAGTTTTTTTATGACTCATGATACAAGCAAAGTACACTTTATGCATGCCAGCAGGGTGCTGGCAGACATGTGGGAAGAGGGGAGGCTATACACTCCCATATATTTGGGTAGTCCAGTTCTGCTACCATTCTTTCATAGTCTGGAGATGGACACAGGGAATATTTCAGTTATCACATTATAGTATATGGTTAGGGCTTATTGTGTATGGAAATCAATGGCTACTCAAAAGGTGTTGCGCACTATCTAAAATTTGTTGTTGCATGTTCTAAAAGTTATTGTGCACATTCTATCATCAGTGCACATGACTGTCTACTTCCATTGACTCCCTCTTGGCAACCACTTTCATTTTCACTTAGCGCGACATGTGCAGGACACAGCCTGTCTTCGCAACCGCACTAGTGATTCATGATGCACACCCTCAGGGTGTGTGAGGGGATTCCACTCAGAGTACGGTAGTACTTTCTAGGCACATCCACTTCTCAACTCATTCACTCTCTCTGTATCAGCAATCACTCTCTCTTTACTGAATTTTACATTGTTTTCATCTACAGGAAACACTTACAGCACAGCCGCTCTTCAGCTCACTCTCTCTTTCTCTCTCAGTACTAGTGCTCAACACTACTTACTAGTTCCTTCTGCAAAGCCATATACTATAAAAAATAAAATATGGGTGGCCATAAATAACTCACCTTGTGTTTCCATCTTGGGGTCAAGATAACAGCATGGACCTCAATGGAAACACAGGCTTGTTGTGTATAGTCATCCATATATTACTCCTTATATTTTTCGCTCCAGCATAGTTTATTTTCCACATGCATTCATCTACTGTCAAGCCTAAAGGGCAGAGATATCTATTAGATGTTAGTCTCATTGAAGCTAAAAAGTCCTACTGAAGTTGTATCTCATTGTTGAGGCTTCATGACTACATGTATAGCACTGGATAACCTTATCAAATGGAAAAATTAATCTGTGTTATCCAGGACTACTTGGCTAAGTTCCAGGACAGAAAGTCTTCTTAAATATACTGTACTTTACAGCTACATCCAGATTTTACACCATGAATGAGATCATTCCATAGGACGTACTGTGTATTTTTGCTGTTCTGCCCTCCACCTTCCTTAGCTCATTTTCTACTGTTGATTTTGGCTATACTAGAATTACACTGTGAAGTGGAATTCTCTGGTACTTTTTTGCCCTGTCAGTTGTAACCTGAAACATGTTTTCATGTATTTCACTTCTGTTGTGTCCACACCAGTTACTTGGAGCAATACCCACAACTGACTCTGCAATACAGTATGTGAGGGGAGTGCTGCACTATTGCAGTGCCATCCTTCAGATGAAACATTAAACTGGCCACTTCCATCCATCTCTGGTCACTGTCTAGGTGGAAGTTAAAGATCTCATGTTACTTATCAAAGAAGAGTAGTATTTCCCTGGTGTCATTGCCAACATTCTCCCATCAATAAATAAAACGGGAGCCCCACCACTCAGGGCACACCTAGAAACAAGCTATCAAATCTTAGTTTGCCTATCCTGATCAAAAATGACAAATGGCATAAAGAACTAAATAAATAAATGTATTTGTTGAATGCAAAAAGGGATCACTAATGGGGCAGAGGGGAGAGAATGTGCAGCAGGAAAAGAACAGGGTAAGTGAAAGACAGTGAAGGTAGTGGGTGTGAGGTGGATCAGGGTATCTAGGAGAGGGTAACAGTAGAATAATGAGAAAGAAGAGAAATATATGGGTATGAAAGGCCACAGGGGTTCAAACAAAAATGATATCCCAGATGGTTGCAATTTTGGAATGAAATAATGATGTAAATTGCTTTCACTTGGGTGGGTAAAAGAGATGGAAGTGGGGCAATTAGGGGAATAAGGGAGTTAATGGAGCTGGAAAGGTAGTGGGACTAGTGACACTTTTGACAAGAAATGCAGTATAAAACAAATTTTGCATCTTGAACAGAGGTCCTCTGGAATGACTTATCAGTTTGCCAGGCCTGACAGTGAGCAGCCAAAAGGAGCACTAGTTTCTCAATATGACAGTCAGCAGATATGAGAACCCAGAGGTCACTGTAACAGGGTCACAAGACATAGTTAAAGAGGGATTTGACAGAGCAAGCTGATTGAGGACAGAAAACAAGAGAACTATGGGCTCCAATGTTAGAGGGAATATATACAAAGGAAGGGTCAATATACATAATCTCATCAGAATGCTGGGAGTGATAAAATTATTTAAATGGTCAGTGAAATAAAGTAGTGGTAGAGTCAGGGGATTGATAGGCTAAGGTACAATTTGAGGAAGAAATAGTGACTGATAATAAGGTCAGTGATAGAATGGTTATGAGGTGAGAGAAAGCTGGTTATAAGTAGACAAGGATATGGCCATTGTTGTGGATCAGAGATGTTACTAACTGGAACAGATTAACAAAATCCAGGAAAGAGAACTGGAAGCAGATGGGTTGAGTATACCACTGCTTTGGCTCTTTTAGTTCCCAGTGATGATTATGTTGGTGGAGGAAAGGTTGTAAGAGAATTCAGAGAAAAAGGCTGAGTTCTGTTTATAGGTTCAACAAATGAGGGAGATTTTAAGGTATGTTGATACTGGGAAAGAAGTGGGAAGCATTCAAAGAATAAGAGAGATGCACAGAAGAGAGCAAAGAATTTAAAATTAGATTTGAAGATGATGTCAACAATCTCCACAATCTAAGAATAGGACTTTTCAAAGAATCAGTAGCTAGGAAGGGTAGCTTCAGAGAAGAGAAGAATGTTGTAGATGACAATCAGGTTAAAGTTAGGCAGAGGATAATGAAGTCATCATCAAGAATCAGATCATGGATTAGGAGTGATTTAATGATAGAGAGTGGAGAGTGGGTGCTCAGAGTGTTATTCTCACATTGTTAAGGATTCTGCAGAAGGAACATTGGGTGGAAAACCAGACACCGGCTCCAAAATGACTTCACCAAGGCTGAGACATGGCTAGTCAAGAACCGCCTGGTCCATAACCCCACCAAGACTAATGCTATACTGTTCGGGCCAAAATCACTGGGCCTCTCCAGGGATCATCCTCTACCACTCTCTACCTTGTCTGACTCCAAAATAGAGGTGGTACAATCAGTCAAATACCTTGGCCTCACACTAGATCAGGGGCTCACCCTAAAGCCCCATGTGGACACCGTAACGAAAAACATCCACCAAAAACTGGGCCTTCTCTATCGCCTAAGCCACAACATGATACCAGAGACTAGACTGGCCATCTCACAAAGCATCCTTCTCCCTCCTTAACCCATGCTGCCCCCATCATACTTGGCATCGCTAAAATGGACTACAGTAGACTTATGACCCTATACCATAAAATAGCCCGCTTTGCCTCTAATTCTTACCCTAGGACTCACCATTGTGAAGCCTTCACAGCACTCAACTGGCCATCCATGTACAATATGCTCCAGTACCCCCTACTAAGCTAGACCTATAAGCTCCTAGATGCCCATCCTCCGGCAGGGCTAAACGGACTACTTACCCCAAAGCCGCCCAGACGACCACTCCACTCCTTGAAGAAAAAACTCCTGGAAATTCCCCTGACCTGTACGGTAGCAGGGAGTAAATCCTTTACTCACCTAGCTCCAGACTCATGGAAAAATCTCCCCAGCCATCTCCAGGAGGCACCGTCAATAGCCCTCTTTCAAAGGGGGCTGCGTCCTCACCTTATCAAACCAAGCCCATGCTACTACTCAAATAGCTAAGATAGCTGCACCTCATGTCAACTTGAACTAACTTGATACTGCTTCCCTACAACGGTAATGACCAGTGACTGCACAAGTAGGCACCCCACCCCATAGGCATTCAAAGCACTTATCACCCTCACTCCCATCTGTCGTCACTGCTGTACTCTAGGCTGAAAGGTATTTGCTGCCCTCTTCTGTAGAATAAGCAAGCTGAACACATAACCCCGTATTATCTGTACCACTCTGCCATACTGTACTCATCTGTGTAACATACCTCCGGTATAACATGTACTGTTCAGTATTGCTGTATTAGATGTAGTACTGTATCAGATGCACTGCACTGTACTAATACTGCACCATCTAATATCACGTGCCTCCTGCCCCCTTACACAAAAACTGGAAAATTGTATACTGGCCTAGTAACCCTGTACTATATGTCTGACACTGTGAAATCTGTATGTTTAAACCATGTGTAACAAACCCTGGGTCGCCCCTGAAAAAGAGACCTTCAGGGCCCAGTGGGCTCACCCAGTTAACAAACTTTAATAAATAAATAACTAAAACAGAGTGGCCACAAATGAAGGATCCATTGGCACTTCCTTAGGGCCCAGAATTCCCTCTTCTGCCACTGCCCCATAACATTTGTCCTCTGTTCACTGCTGTATTTTGAAATGGGCTGGCTGTAATGTGGTAATTTGAAATAATTTCTACTGCTGCTACCAATTACTGTATGCACCTTACACTCTCCACCCCATAAGTCTCTGCAGGCCATCCCCCAAGACGCAAGCGCTTGATTTCTCTGTATATGCTGGTTGTGCCTTGTTCTTTGTTTCTATTAGTGTCAGATGTGTGCATTCATTGTTCAGGCTTATCACACACCTATAAATTTAGCAGACTGCCCCCTTGGGTCTGATCCTCCCAAATAAATTGATTTATTTATGTAAATGTTTGATCAGAAAAGGCACACTGAGCAAATTGCTCATTTCCAGGTGTGTCCTAGGGTGGGATAATGGGAATACATCAAATTACATCAAAATACATTACAAATTACATAAATAATATAATATAAAAAACACATTGGAATTAGGATATGATACAAAGAATTAATGAACAGGATACAGAGCAAACTTTGATAGAGAAAAACATGACAATATTAAACAAACATCTGAGTACAGAGCAGGCAAGACAATGAAAGTGCAATATGTAGGAGCTGCCATTAAAATAAGTGGGGGGAGGAAGTTAAAGGCAGTTACAAGTAGGAGAGAGAAAGTTGCTCAGGAGGGAGAAGAGGGCTGGGGAAGGAGCAGACATGGCAGACTTCCAATGGGAAGGAGTTCCACAGTTTAGGGAAATGATGACAGAACACAGACTGGAAAGGGGTGGTGGATCTAGAAGGGACCACCATGGTATGAGAATAGTAGCTCAGGAAGGAGTGGGAGGGAGGGGGTTGGGGTAATAAGGATGAACAAAGGTAGGAAGCAAGATGACCAAACCAGAATTTAGAAATGAATGATATGCAGTGCGAGCAACACTAATCATCAAGGGAGAGGAAAGAAAGATTTGTAGAGATTGCAGTGGTAAGTCCGAGGGGGGCTGTTTTGGGCAAAAATGGCAGAAGGAGTGATAGAGGGTATCCAGTCTGGCAACAGAAGTTTTGGAGGTGGCATTGCAGACTATATCTCAGTAGTCAAAAACTGGAAAGATCATTTTCTGGACCAATGTCTGGTGGGCAGGCAGTGGGATACAGTCACAGTTTCTGTACAATGCACCTAACTTGGAATTCAGTTTTTTGATGATGGCATCAGCGTGACCAGAAAAGTCAAGGTGCAAGTCAAGCCAGACACCAAGATACCTAAGAGAGGAGGTATCGTACAGTTTCATCCCATCAGGGATGTGGAAAGATGGGGGTAAGGAAGCTGAGAGAGTCTCTGCCTTGTGCCAAAGGTAAAGGAGACAGTCTTTATGCCATTCAGGAATGTTGGTGTGAGCATAACCAGTGCTGAACATTATTAAAGATGTGATAAAGTCTGGTAGCCACATCTGAGGAGGAGAATACAGAGGTATACAGAACTGTGTCATCTGCATACATGTGGATACTAATGGAGGAACAAGCAGCAGGAAGGTCATTTAAGATGATAAAGAAGAGAAGGGGACTAAGAACAGAACCTTGAGGGACACCTGTCTTGATGGAGAGAGGAGGAGACTGGGAGTCAGCAATACGTAACGCACCTACAAGATAGGTTTGGAACCAGCTAGTGGCAGGGATGGACAACCCAGCTGCAGAGAGCTTGGTAAGAATGAGGAGGTTGGAGACAGTGTTGAAAGTCTTGGCAAGGTCGACAAAGGTAGTGGAGGTAATGAGGCCACTGTCCATTCCAGTAAGGATGGAATCAGTGAGCCTGAGGAGAGAGGCAGTAGTGGAGTGGTACTTCCAGAGGCCAGATTGTAAAGGGGAGAAGTTGAGGGAGTCAAAATAGTAGGAGAGCCGGGAGAGCACATCCTGTTCCTGGAGTTTTGCTAGGATAGGGAGAAGAGAAATGGGTTGGTAATTACATGGAGCAGA
The DNA here is from genome assembly GCA_016271365.2 of Neoceratodus forsteri. Lineage (NCBI taxonomy): Eukaryota > Metazoa > Chordata > Ceratodontiformes > Ceratodontidae > Neoceratodus > Neoceratodus forsteri. Next base: position 392,408,973 of record CM028135.1, on the reverse strand, counting down.
GGAATCACCCCCTTTGGGAAGCAGAAGTGGTGGCATACTTCCAGGCCTTTGGAACAGAGGCAAGAGAGAAAGAGAGGTTCAGCAGAGCAGTAAGGGGGGGCCGGGAAGGCTGAGGCAGATTGATAGAGAATGTTAGCATCAAGACCATCTGGGGAGGAGCCAGAGGAGGGGTTTAAAGCAAGTAAAGCCTATAGAGTTTTAACAGGGGATATGGTAGATAGTGAGGAGGAGTAGGGCAGGGGGGAAATGGCTGATGAGGAGAGGGTGAGGGTGGAGGGGGGGAAGGATGAGGAATGAGAGGAGAGAAGAAGCACAGGTGGTAAAGTGTTGAATTCATTGGCACCTGCCAAGGGGTCAAACAAACTGGAGCCATCAACACAAAGTACTGGGATTGGTGGCTGGGCAGGTGGGGAGAATAGGACTTGAACTACCTTCCAGAATTTTGAGGGATGGTTCAAATTGGTCTGGAAGGTAGACTGAAAGTATTCAGCCTTAGCATACTGTACTTACGACACTGCATGGTAGTGCTGGTATAAATCTAGGCATGCTTCCTCGTTACAGCCAGCCAGTAACCACAGTGAGTCTGGAGGACACAGCAGGATGTTAAAAGCACAAGTTGCAGCTGAGCAGCCACAGAAAGAGCCACCAAATTCACCGGAATTCTGGTAGTCCAAGTAGCTCAGACTCTGCAGCCATGAGTGCACAGCAGCAAAAGGAGCTATAATCACTAAAGACACTCACTGCTGCAAGTCTTCTATCAGCAGCTCAACACACTGTGTTGAGACAGAGTTCCTTTGTAGATTTATTCCAGGTGAGGAAAGGACCCTTACGCTGTATTATTATAGAGGAAAGCGAAGTGAACATAAGCACCTGCACAGCACATTCAAAGCATCTTGTAGATAAAAAATCAAAATTTATTACAGACCAGGACGCACACTACACAAACTGACGTTTCACTTGGCCGGCTGCCAAGTTTCTTCAGAATAAAAAACACCATCCAGGTGCTTTACTTAAATATTCTGTTCACCATATCATGTGATTTCTATTGCACCAATACACATACAACACCATTTGTGCACTAATTACTTATACAACACTTTTTAAAGGAACACAGTATATATCCACTGTTCCCATATTAATACTAAGAATCACCCCAAACACATAAAAATGTTACTTAGTAATCTTAAATACAATATTTCATAAATATTTACATATAATTTATATGAAATGAGATAATTATACTCAATTACTTAATGAAAAACTTTTCTATGTGCTTATTTAAATATAAAAAAATGTGAAAAGTGCATGTATCAGAGGGAACAAGACACCCATTAAATCTTACTTTTTTATATATAAATCTTAAATACACACCCCAATTTGTGGTTGTGTTAATTATCTATTCATTTATTTATATTATTTTGGTACATATGGCTGGGTTTACTTTGTTTAAAGTACTTTTCATTTCAAAGATTTTCTCAAAATCCATGGTGGATAGAACCTATGGATTATTTATACTTCCTTAAAAAGGCAGCCAATTCAATATTATCATTGAGACCCTTATTTGTACATGCTCCTAAAGTATAAATCCAAAAGCCTTCTCTTTGGCCTATTTTCTTATTCAGATCTCCACCTCTTGGTCCCAATGTGACAAGCTCTAAACCCAAAAAACTAAAATTATGATTTTTTTGACCATATTTTAGAATGTGTTTGGCTATGGCATATGAGTCATCACTCCTTTCTACTGCTTTAACATGTTCACCAATTCTCACTTTGAATTTATGTACAGTCCGTCCAACATAGTAGGAGCCACACTCCCATGTTAGTAAGTATATTACACCTGTACTATTACATGTGATGAAGTCGCATAACTCCATATTGTTCCCAGTAACCGGATGTGTGAAAGCTTTACAGCAGTTAATATATTTACAATAAACACAATTCCCACATTTATATGTTCCTTTTGGTTTTGATGTTAACAAAGTTTGCCTATTTTTTACATTGGAGCCTACCATGTTGGATACTACATAGTCCTTAATACTTTTGCACTTCCTATACACTACATTGGGACCACCTTCTATTATTTCTTTCAACTTTGGTTCCAATTTTAAAATGGACCAATTATTAGTTAAGATCTGTTTTATTTCATGTGCTCGATTCGAAAAACTAATAGTGAAGGAACAATCAATTTTAGGTTTAAGGTCTCGTTTATACATTAAGACCTCTCCCTCTATCTAATTCATCTACCTTTCTAATGGCTGATGCTATATTGCTATTACTATAACCCCTGTTCTTAAAACGTTGTATTTGCTGACTTCGTTTAATTTCAAATTCAGAGAATTCAGAACAGTTTCGAAATGTTCTTATTAATTGACTTTTTTGGTATATTAAATTTTGTATGGAAGGGATGAAAACTGTCAAATCTTAATATAATATTTCTGTCTGTGTTTTTCTGAAATAAAGTGGTACATGCTCCTTCATTACGGTCTTTATAGATTTTTAAATCCAAAAAAGTAATATTTGTTTGATGAATATCATATTTATACGTCAAACAACTAGTGGTTGATTCCATCCACTTAATAAAAGACCCAAATTCTTCTACAGAACCCTTCCACACTATTAATATATCATCAATAAAGCGACACCATAGGTCCACTTTGTCAATAAATGGATTAGTAGTTGGCTCATATAGAAAATCAATTTCCCATTTGCCCACAAACAAATTAGCATAACTAGGGGCCATTGTGGTGCCGATAGCTGTACCCCGGACTTGATGGTATAACATCTCTTCAAACATAAAAATATTCATAGTGAGAACCAATTCCGCCAATTGTAGCAGGAAATGTGTAGGGGTGTTAACTAAACTTTCTTCTGTTCTAGTATTCAAAAAATAACTTAAGGCTTCTAAGCCTTCATTATGGGGTATTACTGTGTATAGTGAATTGACATCCACCACTGAGAAATACCATGTTTTTTCTATGTATAAATCCTCAACAATTTGTACTACTTGAGTAGAATCTTTTAGATAAGATCTCAAACTCTGTACTAACGGCTGTAAAAAGCCATCCAAATACATGGAAATGGGTTCTGTCAGCCACCCCTTCCCTGAAACAATTGGTCTCCCTGGAGGATGTTCTAAACTTTTATGGATTTTAGGAAGTACATAAATAACAGGAATAACAGGATATGTCACTGTTAATGTTTTGTATTCCATCTCTGAAATATAACCCTTTAGAAAACCCCTATTCAAACAGTTATCTATTCTTTGTTTAAACACATCTATAGTTTGGTGGGTGATTTTAACATAAAAGGTTTCATCTTTAATAAGTCTTGTAACCTCTCCAATATAGTCTGAGGTATTGAGCACCACAATAGCCCTGCCCTTATCTGCCGGTTTAATTGTAATAGCTTTATTGGCTTTCAGATTTTTTAAGGCTTCCATCTCACTTTTACTACAATTGAAATTAGGTTTTCTAGTTTTTTCTTGTAAAGATTTTAAATCTAATTCACACTTTTTAATAAACACTGCAACAGTAGAATTTACTGGTGGACAATATTCTGTTCTTGGTTGTAGCCTTAAATTATCAAAGCTACCTCCAATGTCATCTTGTTTGTAAATACATTTTAAAGTTATATTTCTACCAAATTTGTGTAAATCTACAAAAGTGTTGAAAAAATCAATTCCCTTTCCAGGACAAAAAGACAAACCTTTGCTTAAAATCACAAGCTCATGTTGGGTTAATGAGTAATTAGATAGGTTAATGACTGGTGCCAACACATCTGAAGAACACATGTTTAAAGCATTATCTGCACAAACAGGAGCATTATTTGATACCATTTGTCCCTGAGACTGAGTAATGACATTAGTCTCAACATTAGGGCTAATTAATGATAGCGCATTATTAATGTTATTAATGTTTATATTATCCCGATTGACATTATTTAAATCAGTATAATCAGTCGACGATGTAAAACATTTCTGACAATTGCACATTTCATCTGCTAAAACATGTTGTTAAAAATCAAAATTACTTTTTCCACAAATATTATATAGACAGCCTTCAATTAATAGTTTGTCCTGTTTTTTCTTCCACGCTGTGCCCCCACTCCTCGTCCTCTGTTGAAAATGTACATTTTGGGTGCGTGTACGATGCTGTCTTTGACTGCGTCGAGTCCCTTGGTATTGGGGGGGGCTGTCCAGGTGGGGATTCCCCCATGAGACCTTCTAAATGTGTGTCAGAGTCATCAGTGTCCGAAGGACCAGTTGTATAGTCTAAAACAGTCTTATTTGTTGCCACAGTGACAGCATTCTTCTTCAAAATTGACCTTGGTGGAGATTCTTTAAACTCACTCCAATTATAGACCCTATTATGTAAATAATCATTTTCATCACGTGTAAATTTCCTCTGTTTTTGTTTTTAATGGTTACATCATACCTTGTCACTTTTTCTAGCAGCATTTGATTTAATCTTTCCCATTCAATTGTATCAACCGATTCCTTTAACTGATTTTCTATATCGTTGATTTCCTTAGACAAACAGTCTCTAATGGGTTTAGCAAACTGTAAAATCAACTCAATATTTTTAATAGATGCATTGCGCATTTTATTACGCCATTGAGTCATAAATTCCAAGTTGTCTGTTCCATAAGCTGGTTTCTGTGTGATACGGAGCCCCCCCCGAGACTCGGTTCACCTGGAGATATGCTTCTAAAGTAGTTTTATGCCAGAACATTCTCCTGCCCTTCAAGACTAGTTTTTTAAACTTATGAAACAAATTTTTTGGGCTCAACTCACCACTGGTACTTGTAGAACCCTCGCCAGTTCCCAATAACAGGTTGTCTCCCTCTTGTGCCCGAAATACATAATTGGCAAAACTCATAGAGTGTGCGTCGCCACATTCACCATTTGCAGAGGCTTGTTGCACTCGTCGAATCTCTTCCTGGTTTTGTGACATCACGGAGTATGGTGTAGCTTCCAAATATTCCCTCCGGAGTCTTATACCCTTCTTGACAGTGCCGCACTCTGATAGTACATTTAAATTGTTGAAAGCATGTATTGCTTAATCTTCACAGTCGACATAAAGTTAACTTGGTGTTTAGGTGGCACTACTCTGGTCTCAGCGATCTCACGCTCTCAGTCAAATGCTGTATATATATCCGACGTTAAACGACTTTTACAGCTTACCTCCTGAAAGTAGCCAACCCATGCTCCAAAATGTAAACTAAGTTCAGCAATAAAGAAAGAGCACCAGGATATGTGCTGTGCTATTTGCATTTAAAATAACAAAAGCGAAGTGAACATAAGGACCCACACAGCACATTCAAAGCATCTTGTAGATTAAAAATCAAAATTTATTACAGACCAGGATGCACACTACACAAACTGACGTTTCACTTGGCCAGCTGCCAAGTTTCTTCAGAGTAAAAAACACCATCCAGGTGCTTTACTTAAATATTCTGTTCACCATATCATGTGATTTCTATTGCACCAATACACATACGACACCATTTGTGCACTAATTACTTATACAACACTTTTAATAATTAACACAACCACAAAGTGGGGCGTGTATTTAAGATTTATATATAAAAAAGTAAGATTTAATGGGTGTCTTGTTCCCTCTGATACATGCACTTTTCACATTTTTTTATATTTAAATAAGCACATAGAAAAGTTTTTCATTAAGTAATTGAGTATGATTATCTCATTTCATATAAATTATATGTAAATATTTATGAAATATTGTATTTAAGATTACTAAGTAACAGTTTTATGTGTTGGGGTGATTCTTAGTATTAATATGGGAACAGTGGATATATACTGTGCTCCTTTAAAAAGTGTTGTATAAGTAATTAGTGCACAAATGGTGTTGTATGTGTATTGGTGCAATAGAAATCACATGATATGGTGAACAGAATATTTAAGTAAGCACCTGGATGGTGTTTTTACTCTGAAGAAACTTGGCAGCCGGCCAAGTGAAACGTCAGTTGTGTAGTGTGCATCCTGGTCTGTAATAAATTTTGATTTTTTATCTACAAGACGCTTTGAATGTGCTGTGCGGGTGCTTATGTTCAACTCGCTTTTGTTATTTTAAATGCAAATAGCACCGCACATATCCTGGTGCTCTTTCTTTATTGCTGAAATTATTATAGAGGACAAGAAATTATTTCTAAATGGCAGCAGTTTAAAATGTTCGCATTTACAGAACTGACATTCACCCACTTAAATGATCTACAGTATATGCAATTGCACCTGAATAAAAAGTGGCGAGAAAGACTATATTTTTCATTGTTTTGTTTTCACTGACAGCATTCTGTTACAGTTCTGTTCATGGAACTTGTGATCTGGAGCTTTAACTATGTCGCTGCTTGTGGACAGAGCTCTGAACATGGTTCTGATAGGTTAACTGCTCTTGCTTAGCATTCTGCATACAAGTCCTGACATAATAACCATGACAGGGGATAACAGGGTCCAAGGCAACATTGATTCACAATATGGAGCTCATGTCAAACAAACTTGATAGATTTATTTGACTGGGTGACCAGGGAGTTAGATCAGTGTGGGGCCGTGGATGGGGCCAGCCTAGATTTCAGTAAGGCCTTTGACTATGTTCCACATAGGAGACTTGTAAACAAGCTGGGCAGCCTGGGAGTGGGTCCAAAGGTGGTAAACTGGGTAAGAAATTGGTTGGGGGAATAAGAGTCAGAAGGTGGTGGTAAACAGTTTTCACTATGAGGAAGGGAAAGTAACCAGAGGGGTTTCACAAGGATCGGTACTGGATCTGGTCCACTTTAATGTCTTTATTAGTAACATTGCAGATGGGCTGGAAGAGAAAGTATGACTTTTCTAGATGACACAAAGATCTGCAATAGGGTAGACACTCTGGGGGGAGGCATGGAACAAATGAATAGTTATCTAAGAAAGCTTGAGGAGCAGTCAAAAGTGTGGCAACTGAGATTCAATGCGAAGAAGTGCATGGTCATGCACTTAGAGCACAGAAACCCAGAGGTGAAGTACAAGATGGAGAAGTGGTACTGACGATCACCAAGCAAGAAAGGGAGGGATATCACCAGCAGAAAGAAAGACGTAGTTATACTGCTGTATAAAACATTGGTGAGATCTTACCTGGAATACTATGTTCTGTTCTGGAGACCACATCTTTGAAAGGATATCGACAGAATAGAGGCAGTCCAGAGGAGCGCAACTAAAATGATACTTAGCCTGCATCAAAAGTCCTATAAGAAAAGGCTAAAGGAGCTCAATATGTATACCCTAAAGGAAAGGAGGGAGAGAAGAGATATGATAGACTTTCAGTTACATCGCGTACAGTGTATACATAGGGTGCAAGAGGCAAGCATTTTTCAAAAAAAAGATGATCAAGAGCAAGGAGACATGCTATGAAGCTGGTGGGGGTAGATTCAGGGGAAATGTTAGAATGCACTTCTTCACAAACAGTGTGGTGGATGCCTGGAACAGCCTCCCAGCAGAAGTGGTTGAAGAAAAAACTAACTGGATTCAAGAATGCATGGGATAGGCATAAGGTAATTTCATTAGTTTGGAACGAGGGGGTAAAGTCAGAGACCAAGTAGAGTCAACGGTATTACAGTAGGTGGGGAAAACGGGCAGACTGGATGGGCCAAGTGGTCCTTATCTGCTGACAGTGTCTATGTAATCTAGTAAAAACTCAATGTTTCTGTTTCCATGAAGAGAGTTGTGCGGAATGTTGTCTATAAAAAGAAAGCAATTGAAACTCAGTTTTTCATATCAGTGTTTATTCAGGTACAGTTAAATACGGATCATGTGGAGGTATGAATTTCATTTCTATAAACAGAAACATTACTGTTGTTAATTAGCACAACTATCCTGTCCTCTTTAATCTGCTACCTGATATGAGCAGGCAGACAGGGCTGGATAGGAACTGATTTAAAGGGCAGCTGCAAGACCTGTATGCATGACTGTAAGGCTCATTGGAGAGGACTTGTCCTGAAGCACTATGGGACCGGTCCACTATGGGTGTTTGAGATCACTCTGGTGGTGAGCAGAAATGCTAGTCTGTATTGGACTTGTAGTTCAAGGGTTGTGGGACTAAGTATGCAGTGGGAATAAGTAGAAGAAATGTTTAAAATTCATCTTGGATGCTGCTGCTGGTTGTGAGAAGGGTGCATGCAGATGAAGAGAGTGGGGATGAAGATACATTAATTGCAAGTCCAAACTAGTCTTTTGTTAAAAAAGCATGCTGCCCACTGATGGAAATTAATGTGCAGTATGTGTGTGGTATGTTTTTGTGAATAAAAGATTAGGAGTCGGGGAAGACAGCCAACATACTGTAGCAATGCTTCTCAGCAAAGCTGGTTGTGTGAGCACACTTGTCGTACACCTCTTATATTGGACAGACACCTGTGCTATACTGTACATAGGTACAGAACGTGGTCCCATGGTTTCACACCTATTTGCAAAGCAGAATGTCACAACTTCTAATGCAATAGAACAAGTTGCTCACTGTGAGGCCATGGGCATGTCTCTTAAGCTCCTAAAGCTCCAATTACTCAACTAGCTGCGGAAACAGGTAGATTTGGACCCCACTAGAAATGAAATGCTGGGCTACACTGCCTTGGTAAACAAAAAAGCAAAAACAATATTTTTTGCGTGGACCCAATGGGCCTGGAAAGCAATCCATCCTCAATTTACTCTCTTATCATATGAAAGTGTCAAATAAAATATGTCATTTTTTTTCTATTTTGTTGAAAATTAAAAACACTTGAAAGACATTGTCTTGTTACACTGTTGTTCTTTAATAATATAGATTGTAATTGCTGTATTTGACAAAGTACACAAATAAATTTCTTAGCATTTTCAGTTTTAGAGGGTACCTCTACAATTTATTTTTGATTACTGTAAGATCGCCTGTTCCATGGTGGAAAGACTGTCCACCTGTTGCAATACTGTAGCTGATCTTACAACAGTTCTTTCACATACTTTAATGGCTGTATTGTGGTTGATTTGGGATCTGGATGCATTTACAGGTACAATATATTGCAATTTTGAGGAGAAGTGATTGTTTTTCTAGTTTATATTTAGTTATAGGTCCTGCAGTTGTTGATCTTAAATGTACCTTGATATATTGTAATTGCTAGATGGGGAGGGCAGGGTATTTGCTTATCTATAATTTTAAGTTTAACTTTCAGTCCTGCAATGGTTCATCTTTAACAAAGTAACACGTTATAATATTATTTGTATGTGTGGAACAATTTTGGAAAGTTGTAATTGGGAGGTAGAGGGATATTTACTTTTATGGAGTTCATATTTAACTCTCTGTCATGGGTTCATTTTTACCATAAAGATTGCAATTTTGGGGGTGGGGCGCAGTAGAGCTGATCTTGATAGGCATGTGGCAATAAAAACTTTCACACAGCATATAAAGGTGCTCAAAAAATCAGTATATATACTGCTGATCTGTTACAGACCAGTTGCATGTACAGTACCTAGGAGTGCTGAATTAAATCTCTCAATTTGAGGAAATAATGCATCTTACCAGATCTTCAGTGTGCCATCTTTTTATTGCAATTCACCTCACAAAGGTAGCATCCTATAACAGCAATAAAAGTTTTTTTTTCATCTAATATGCCACTGGTAAGGGCACATAATAAGCTCAGCTTTAGCTAGGGAGGGTGGGAAGGCAAAAAATCAAATGCACCAGCAAAGTTGCCACAGGCTAATGTGGGAAAGGTATAATCGACATAGCCGAATAACTGGCATACACATTCCCTGGTTGTTTTATCTTTTCACTTGCTTGAAGCAACTTTACAATAAACTTTATAACAATGCCAAACCTTACAAAAATAAAGAGTTCCTCTGTGACTGTTCATGTCGTCTATTATGGAACTCTGATGATGATGTCAGGAGACATTGATACACAAGCTCAGTGCAACCACTATCACGGACAGCATGAGCAGAGTTGCAGAGGCACTAATTTCATTATTTTTGTGAGGTCTGGCACTGTTATAAAGTTTATTTCTTAGTAGCTTCAAGCAAGCAAAGAAACAAAGCTACCAGGGAATGTGTGTTCGAGTTATTTGGCTATGTCGATTATGCCTTTCTCACATGAGCCTACGGCAACTGTGTGGGTGCATTTGATTTATTCCCCTTCCTCCCCAGCCAAAGCTAAGCTTATTATGTGCTTTTTCCAGTGGTATATTGGATTAAAAAAAAAACTGTTATGGGATGTTACTTTTGTGGGTGAATTGCATTAAAAAGATGATCTGCTGATGACCTGGTAAGATGTATTATTTCCTCACATTACTTTGCAGACCTGCTTCTGGGTTCCCTGGATTATGTATGACAGTGAGAAAAGGGGTGATCATTTTGATGGGGGTATTAAATCAATAAATCCTTTTTTTGTTGTTTTTGCTGTCTGTACCCACTCACTCTGGTGTGGAACTTGGTAGTGGGATACCAAGACTGTATTTGCCTTGGAGCACTTCTGGACCCAAGACATCTCTGTGGGGGCAGGATGCTTGCTTTTCAACAGTTTCTTTTAATTGAACTCCCCATCATACAGTTGTTGATCTTAGAACAAGTAGTGTTTTATAGAAAAAATGGTATACTGGTGCATGTTTGGGTAGTTGCTATTTGGAGGGGTATTTGCTTTTCTGCAGTTTACATTTAACTCTCCGTCATGTAATGGTTGACATTAAAGTTGCTTTTTGTCTAGAATTTAATTTTGGTTAATGTATGGTTAATTACTGTTGGACAAACTGTATCCTGCAATGGGGGGAGGGGGTACTTGCTAAAGTTCGGTTACTGCACAGACAATTCTTACTGAGGTCCTGGGGAGTGCTTGAAAAAAGCAGTGCCACTACATCAAAGTCCTCTGTATGCAAAAGTGTCCTGCCAATGTGTGTAATTATGGGTCAATAATTGCATAACTCAAGTGTATTAGCGAAAAGTGCAAGTAGTAACCAACTACAGATAAGGTTCTTGAAGTGTTTTACTGCAATGATAAAATGGACCCTATTTGTAAAAATGCAACCAAAAGACTAAATGCATTATTTCTTTAAACAAAACTTTTTTTTACTGAAAGAATTACTAGAATGGTGCACAGTGCTGCCGCGCCACACACACACACACACACACACACACTGCAAGTACTGAATGTTACTTTTGTTTTGTTAGAGTTATTGCTGAAATGCACTGGGGCTGCCTGTCAGTTTTTATTGTCTCCCATAACTGCTTGTGTGCTTGTGTTCTGATTTGTTTGTCTGCCCACATACAATGCAGAGGGCAGGAGGTGCTTAAAACAAATCTAGTGGATCTGGCTGTAGTTTGTTCACCCAGTTGTTCTTTTGGTAACTGCAGCACATCTCATGAGCTGTCATCAGTCTTTCTTACAGTTTCTTTGAGAGTAAAAAAGCAGGGATACTGAATGAATACTTCTGTTCAGTATTCACAAAAGAGGAAGTGGGGGATGTGCCTAATCCAATTAACAGAAGCACTCTGGATAGGGGGGTTGATCCCAGTCCTTTCACAGAAGAAAGGGCTCTGAAAGAACTTCTAAAACTGAAGGTGGACAAAGCAATGGGGCCAGATGGAATTCACCACAGAATTCTAAAAGAATTAAGCAGAGAACTAGTGACACCACTGACTACCCTTTTTAACAAATCATGGGAGGATGGTGTGGTATCTGAGGACTGGAGGAAGGCAGATATGATTCCCCTTCACAAAAGTGGGACCAAGACAGAGACAGGAAACTACAGACCTGTCAGTTTGACCTCTGTGGTAGGGAAAGTGATGGAATCACTTCTGAAGGAAAGTATTGTTGAGTACCTAGAGGCCAGTGGGGCACAGGACCCAAGGCAGCATGGGTTCACAGTGGGAAGGTCATGTCAGATGAATCTAATTGATTTCTTTGACTGGATGACCAAAGTAGTAGACCAGGAAGAGGCTGTGGACATGGCCTACTTAGACTTTAGCAAGGCATTTGACAGTCCCACACAAAAGATTAATAGTCAAATTAACCAGCCTGGGAGTGGGTCCCAGGGTGGTAGCCTGGGTAAAACATTGGCTGGACAACAGGGCACAGAAAGTAATTGTAAATGGAGTCCACTCTGAAGAAAGAAGGGTTACTGGTGGGGTACCGCAGGGTTCAGTACTGGGTCCAGTCCTTTTTAAGGTCTTTCTAAGTGACATTGCAGAGGGACTGGAAGGAAAAGTATGCCTCTTTGCAGATGACACAAAGATATGCAACAGGGCTGATACACAAGTAGGCATGGAAAGGATGAGAAGGGACTTGGAAAGGTTAGATGAATGGTCAGAAGTATGGCAGCTTGCATTCAATGCAAAGAAGTGCAAAATAATGCACCTGGGAAACAAGAACCCAGTGGAAGATTACACAATGAGGGGAGATAGTAAGAATAAAAATGGAAAGGGACCTGGGGTAATCATATCAGATGACCTTAAGGTTGGCAAGCAATGTGAGAAGGCGGTACAGAGGGCTGGGGGAATACTGGGATGTATAGGGAGAGGCATCACCAGCAGAAAACAGGAAGTTGTTCTACCCTATACAGACAGTTGGTGAGACCCCATCTGGAGTACTGCATCCAGTTCTGGAGACCCCATCTCCACAAGGACATAAACAGGATGGAGGCAGTTCAGAGGAAAGCAACTGAAGTGGTGCTGGGTCTGCAAGAGAAGCCATACAAGGAAAGACTATAAGAGCTTAATATGTATACCCTTGAGGAAAGGAGGGAGAGGGGGAACATGATAGAAACATTTAAGTACCTCAGTGGAATCAACAAAGTCCAACAGGGTAGCATCTTTCAGAAAAAGAGATGTGCAAGAACAAGGGGATACAATTTGAAGATGGGGGGGGCTCAGGGGCAATGTGAAGAAGAATTTTTTCACAGAGAGGGTGTTGGATGCATGGAACAGCCTTCCTGAGGAGGTTGTGGGGTTTAAAACTGTGGGAGAATTCAAGAATGCATGGGACAGACATAAGGCAATTTGTGTGGGTGGGGTAGGAAGAAATAGGCTGTTGGTTAAATAGGATCTGCAGCTTATCCTCTAGGTAGGGAAATGGGCAGACTAGGTGAGCCAAGCGGCCCTTATCTGCTGTCAAAGTCTATGTTTCTATGATGCAGCTGGAGAGAGAGGGGCAGACAAAGAATGGCTTGGCAATGTGAGATAGACTTGGGCAGTAAATGGAGGTGCAACACACTTACAATACTAGCAAAGTAAAATAAACATATTTTTAAGCTAGAAACTTATTTTGTATTGCTAAAGGAGCAGACGGGTGGTGATAGTATAGAGATATGCAGATGTACTATTGTAAGAAAATGTTACCCTGGCAGCATGAGGCATACACATAAAAAGCAGACAGTAGAACCAGAGCTTATGACACTCGTGCTTGTAGCCTCAAAGGATAAGTACTCAGTCACTGATATAAAATATGAAAAATATACACTTTTTAATTATAATCACAAACATGAACAGGTGCAGATGCGATGCATAGTTCATTTGCAGCGATCACAAAAAAGAACACAATAAGGGTTCACACTCCAAACAACTAAGCTTTGTTAAAGCACCAGTGCTTGAGGTGAATACACAATCAGCTTCTATTATGTGCACTTGCATCTGTTTGTGTTAGTGAGTACAAATAAAGCATACACATTTTTTAGACTGCGTATATCAGAGACTAAGTACTTATTCTTTGAGGCTACAAACAAGAGTGCTATGGCTCTGGTTCTACTGGATACGCAGATACTGTGGAGTTGCTTAGAAAGCTAAAAGAAATTACAGGCTTGCTGATGTATTGCAGGCTGGCACATTAAAAAAATGCAAAAGTGTAATTATGGGCCGATTATTATACTCCCTGACCTTTTATCCAATAAGATGGCTTTATTTTTCTTACTCATATTATAAGGTAACACAACTGGCACCTGTTTGCTTTTTGTGGCTAGTCAGGGTGGTCCATCCTGTCCTAGGGTATCCTGAATCAAATGTGGGTCCATTCCTGGATTGGTGGACTGCCATGCTGGGTGGCCGTGTCTAGTAATTCTCTTACAGAAATATTTATATGAAATATTTTCATGCTGCACACATAAAACTACCCATGTGGTCTGTGTGCTGCTAGCAGGATTTAAATGTTAAATTAATACTGATTGCATGCATGTGGCATGTATGCAGCAAGCAAGTATGGAAAGCATGTTTTTTATGTTAAATTGGAACAGACTACATGTGGCATGCATGCAAAAAGCAAACGGTCACTGATAACTGCACACAGAAAAGTTAAGTGACTTGCTCAGGATCATACCGTATACAAGTGGGGGTTGATGAGGTTCAAACTTAGGTCTTCAAGTCTCCTGGTTTGCAGTTCAGTGCCTTTAACCACTAAGCTATACTGCTTGCACACATATGGCTCACTTGAACTTCAATACAAATCTGCATACAGTACATCTGCATGCATGCGGTATGCATATATCCACTGCTTTACTTTTTAGTTTTCTTGTCCCTCTCATCTCAGCTGCACAGCCAAACTGCGGCACACATGCCAAAGGAAACACATGTGGTTCTTCCCACCCCAATACACACACACTTACCCACAAAACTGCTTAATTACTTCTGTCTGGCCTGTACTCCTATTTTCTCTCCTTTTGAATGCTTCCATGCAAACAGACTTTAAAGGGAAACAGAAAAGTAGCAATAACTTGACACCCCACTGACACAGTCAGCACCCCCTCCCATGCACACATGCTGTAGTGAGTGCAGCCATGCTGCTACAGACACCCACCAAGTATAGATATAAGTCGAGCATCTCTTACCTGAGTACTAGGGAGCCAGAGGCAGGAGTCTTTAAGAGATGATGTCCATGGGTCAGAATGCTGGGGCGTACCCCCTTGAAATGAATGGAGTTATTTTTTATTACTATTTTATACATTATGATGGTGAGTTGGAGAATAATGAAGGTCACTGTTCTACTAACAAGGCACTTGTTAGTTGAGCAGTGGCCTTCATTAATCTCCAACTCTCCATCAATAATGTAAAAAATAGAAATAAAAAAATCCCCTCAGTCATTTCAATGGGGCATGCCCCTGCACTCTCTGTTGCCCTATGTAATAATGTGCCTAAGCATGGGAATCTGGAGGTCAGTGTCACTGGGGAGGGGGCATACACCAGACTATAGTGGGGCTCCAATAGTCTGTTGCATACCATACTGCTCAACTGTCCCTGAATGCAAGGGACAGCCCTCATTTTAACCCTGAAAACTGATCTTCCCCCATAAATCCCTCATCGAAAATATGTAGCTCACATAGAGGATGTCCTGTAAATTTAAACCTTATGGCAGGGGCTCCATTTCAGATTTCAGCAGGGGGAGCCAATAACCAGTGGAGGCCAGGTGATAGTTAGCCACTAGGTGGCAAGCTATGGAATGTCTGAAACATCTCTAAAAGGTAAAACTTATTTGTTGTGACTGAAAAGTGATATGCAAATCAGGAAAAATTAAAATGTATAAGATTCATCTGTCTATACCCTGGAGCAGTGTATCAAATTTGGGCTTAAACCCACCCAGTTACTAACCAAATTTTTTCCTGGCTGAAGTACTGATCCCCCCAAAAGAAAAAAACAAAGTCCAAATTTCTCTCCCTGACTCCATTCCATTCAATATCCATGCCCATATGGGTCATGAGGTCACCAAAAGGCACAGAAATATGAAAAACACATCAATATTTCAGTCCTTCCTCCTTCCCCAATCCCCTGTAAAAAAATGTTTTACTTTTACTTAGCCAATCATCTGGCCAGAACCTGTGGCCTGCCCAGTGTGCTACCAGCTCAGTTTTCAGACCACTCCTCCTATGTCCTTCTGGCAGAAGCTGGATGTTAGAACTGACCATCCTAGGTCCCCAGCATGGTCTGTGACCAAGTTACCTCACCAACTGAACCCACCCAACCTGTGTTGCTTGCTTCTTGATTGGCTGCTGCCATGGCTGCTGCAGCACTGCACTGATCAAGGCCTATGATGGCTGCCCACTCCACTGTCACCGCTGCTGATTGGCCAAGCTTGCAGCTGTAGGAGGCCCATGCTGTTTTTTTGTGAGGTAAGCCTAGTAGAGTAAGTAGGTAGCCTAGTCTTGATTTAGCTTCCAGCTCACCCTCTGCCCCTTCAGCCACCAGGGAAGATGGAGACTCACTATGAGTAGACCAACAAAAATATGCTGCCACAACACTATTGAGAGTTCAGTACTAACTGACTCCTTCAAGCTGTGGTATGCAGCCTGTCTACTCTGTGGTGGGAAAGAGTGTCACACTCACATGACTCAGGTGCTTTTGCTTGGATGGTGCTCCTCCACATCACATGTGGTGGCACCACCACTGATAAGTGAAGAAAGTGGACATGTTGCAGACACAGTCGAGTCAGGAGTGCACCTGCAGCGTAAGCACACACAGGCCGAGGGGCACTTATTGTGCAAAAGATGAAATCCAAATTTAATGCCATATTTGCCATACCATAAGAACAACCTAGGCACAAATGTGTGTGTGGGGGGCATCTGCATGCCTCTGCCCTACCTTAATGACATCCCTGCTTTATGGTAGAAATTCATTCTCAGGTGCTAATATTGGTACAAGTAAATACATTGTTTCTGCTGTGCTCTGAGGTACAGTATCTCCATGTTTCAGGATGTGTCCTGATCATCATGAGGGTTAGAGTCCCTCATTGTCCCTCATTTTGAGTGTCCATGTTCCTCATTTCAGTGACAAAATGTGAGATACGGTGCATGCTTCAAAGACCCTACTCAGCACAAAGAGTGCTTGGCCATAGTGTATATGCTCAATACAGAATGACAAAGGGAAAGTAAGTGAGCTGAAATAGTCATGGAGAAACACATTTTTAACACTAAATATGCATAAGGGGATTTACGTGGCCCAAAACAAAAAGGTCAGACTTCACAACACAGAGGCTCCTCTTCATACATCTGGGATGGGGAATGTTGGCTGACTATATCCTAGAAATTTAATACAGTAAGCAAATGATAGTTTATAAATGAATGGAAATTTAATGACAAAATCAAAGTCTATTAAACAACTTGCAAAAGGATCAGAATTAATGAGTTTACCTACGTTTAATGGAAAATCTATGAAAAGGGTATTTTAATTGCTGTAGTCATTAGCAGTACTATGAGAAATAGAAACTGATGTGTTTTTTTAGATGAGATTTGCACCAGCTTAGTTGCTGCACACATGGCAAGTGTGCAACAGGTGAAACTGATGTGACTTAAATGATGTTCACACCAGCTTAACTGCGGCACTCATGTCAAACATGCAACACACAAACCTGATGTGATTTTTAGAAGATGTTCACACCTTCTTACCTGCTGCACACATGTCAAGATTGCAGCATGTTAACCTGATTTGCTTTTTAGACCTGGTTTGCTTAGGTTCACTTTATGTATGCAAACCACATGCAAACATTGCACAATTAAGCATGTGGCATGCATTCTGCATGTACACAGCACACATATCTCTGCAAGGGTTATTTTGTCTTGTCTCTTGCTTCTTTTGAAGGAAAGTCAAGACACTCTGCATTTTCCACACCCTGTTCTAGTTGTTGTATTGCAGGCAGGCACATTTAAAACATTGCAGAAGTGTGATTATGGGCAGATCATTATACTCCACAACCTTTTTTTCCAATAAAATGGTTTTCTTTTTCTTACCCATATTATAAGGTAACACAACTGCCACCTGTTTGCTTTTTGTGTCTATTCTGGGTGGTCCATCCTGTCCTACGGTATCTGGAATCAAATGTGGGTCCATTCCTGGATTGGGGGACTAGCATGCTGGGTGGCCATCTCTAGGAGTTTTCTTGTCTACTGTTACTTTTGCAGGAAAGTCAAGACACTCTGCATTTTCCCTTCCCTGTTGTCTTAGTTGACTGGGGAGGGGGCAAGGGCACAGGTTCTAGATTGCAAAACTGTGGCTACAAAATGTAAAATATTTAATTGTTTTATTTCTTCTTAAGTCAGGACTGAGCCTTTGTAAATCTGTGATTCAACTTTAGACTGATTAGAAACTCTTCCAGTGCATCTGGTAGAGCCCTATAGCACAAATGGTGAAAATTCAGCTAACTCATGACTCATGACTCATTAATAGCTCCTTAATGGTGACCATCATGGGTAAATGATGGCAGGCTGCCCCTCTCACATTACTTACACTGGCTGGCCAGACTACAACTTTTGTGATATCACACTGTTAAACAGTATCTTCCTCTTCAAATTTATTTTATTTGATGAGTTTTGGTGGTCTACTAGCATGTACCCTTGCCTTTAAGTGCAACTGAAAGTTATGATATTGGGCAGAAACCTAGGTGTCAATAGGCACTTAGTAGTGGATTGCACAGAGTCATTTTATTTTGTCACTTTTACTAAGTTTTATTTAGTTATTTTTTTACCAACATGTAAAAACCAGACATACAACAGCAAATAAATGTAATGAAAGTGCATATCAATCAAAGTAAACAATACCAGACTAATAAATAAGTCTACCAGAGTGCAACAATCGTTTGTTTAAGTATTTGTTTCCAGTCTATTGAGTTGGAAGCGGTCCATGTCATTTAAGATGTCAACCAGATCTGTCCATCTCTGTTGCACTACTTTCTGCAAGGTAAGCTTGGCAGAGAGAGTTCCATTTATCTCACATCTTTGAGTCTCTCTATTACAGCACCTAGGAAGGGTGGCAGATGGTTACGCCATTTTCTGGTGATGACTTTAAGTGCTACAGCTGAGATTATCCTATACAGATAGGCTTCCTTCTTTTGTATATCTTTATGTGTATACACCTCTACAATCAGGGCCTAAAAGATCATGGCATGGTAGTATGGATGGTACGGTTCAACAGGGCATGCACATCTGTTCATAATGTCTCCAACTGGGGACAAGCCCCAAAAATATGGCATGGGTTGGTCTCATGACTGCAGTCTCTCCAACATCTGTCTGATTTGTTGGCAGACCAGTACTTAGTGTGTGATGGTGTAAGAACTATATCAGGATTTCCTACTTGAAGCTCCTTTATCCCAGGAATAGGGAAGTTTCATGCCCACTTTGATTGCTTTCTCCCCAGATTAGTCCACCATCCCTCCTCTGCCAGGCACCTTTAACTGCTGATGAATGTCATGGATCTACATTTTGGAGCATTGCTGCTATCCCCCTTCCCATTTTCAACAACATTCGTATTTTCTTACTTGAGTCTATGAACTCTTCTAGTGGGAATAATGGCTTTAGGTTGTGTTGTTTTATCTGAGGTTGCATGCTAAAATGGTCAGCTAGCGATACCTGAAGAACTCCCCACTCCCGACCTAAACCATGCTCTGCCTGGAGTTGTTGAAAAATTTTGAGAGAATCTGAACCTGTATTTATCACATGCTGGAACAAAGTGATGCCTTTTGTGTTCCACGTTCTAAACACAGGGTCTATTAGTGCTAGTGCACCCTCAGATGTATCAAAAATGCTAAATGCTGGACCTATGGCATTGCCCTAATTTTGTCTCAGTGTGTTCCACATTTTAAGAGACTGTTTTACCCAGGGGTTCAATAAATTTCAAAATGTTCTATGTGAGACAGGAGAGATGCTGTGAGGTCAGCCACCCCTTGAGGAGGCTTGTGGTCTCCAGTTCAATCCATCCTGTGTTCTTCTGTTGCAGCAAGCATTTCATTACCAGGGTTGCTTGTGTGGAGCAATAGTAATGTTTAAAGTTAGTCAGTCCCAGACACCCTCTGTCTGTATGTTACCAAAGCAGGGGAAGTTGGATCCGTGATAGCAGAAACCAAAAAAGAACCTGTGTGTTGCCTAATTGTTTCCAGACTGCTGGTGGTACTGCAACTTAGATCATATGAAAAATATAGCATTCTAGGCATGATATTCATCCTGATTGTTTGTACCCAGTCCCCCACTGATAGTGGGAAAGAGGTCCATCTATGACAATCTGTGTATATTTCCCTTAGTAAAGGTTTGTAGCTTCTCTTGAAAAGTGCAGGTATGTCTTTTCTGATGTGGATACCTAGATACTTAAATCCTTTGGTAGTTCATTTAAAGGGCGTACTTTGCCTGATCTGTACAGACATTAACCTGCTAAGTTTTCAAGACCTCTGATTTGCTGTGGTTTATCTTGAACCCCAAGACCTTACTATATTTCTCTAGTGTGTCTAATAATGGGGGCATGGATTGAACAGGGTGGCTGACAACCAGGAAGATATCATCTATGTACAGTGTAATATTTTGCCCTTGCACATCACAGGATGCACGCTGGACAGCAGGGTTGCCTCAAATTGCAGCAGCTGGAGGTTTGATGCCCAAGGCAAAGAGAAGAGGTGAGAACTCGCACCCTGATGGGTGTCTCTCTGAAGCTTAAGAAAAGCAGAGAGGATGTCATTCATTCTAACTCAGTCCCTTGGTTTTGTGCAAAAGGAGTATATCCAAGATAGAAATGTGGGTCCAAATGCCAGTGTGTAGAAGGTTTACAGTAAACAATTCAAGTTTAGGCAGTCAAACGCCTTTTCAGAATCAAGTAAAATGGCCACATTGATTGCTTTAGAATATTTGACTGCATGTTTGATGTTTAATAACCTGCACACATTATCAGAGGGCTGCAGTTTTGGTATGAATGCCACTTGGTCCCAGTGTATACGTTTCCGAAGTAATTTTGCACTCTGCTGTTGAGGACAGCAATTATTATTGTTTGTTCTACATTAATAAGTAAAATTGACCTGTATGACCTGCAACACGGTGTGTTTCTGTTCTACTTTGGGATGATCGTAATGACTGCCTCCTTCCATTCATCAGGGAATTGATGGTTTGCCAGGCCCTAATTAATTGCTCTTGTGAACGAGGTCACTATGTCTTCAATGCAGACCTTATAACACTCTCCAGAGAGGTCATCGGCCCAGGGATTTACCATTCTTAAGGTTTAAGATTGCCACTGTTACCTCTTCCTCAGTAACTGGAGCATCCAACATTGATGTTACGTTGGCATTTAGATGGGGGAGGTGTAGTGGGTCAAAAAAGTCTTTTAGATCTCTAGTGTTGTGATGAGATTGAGATTCCATGTAAAGAGCTTGATAAAAAGAGGCAAACTGTTTGGCTATGTCTTGTTGGTGGATATAATGTGGGGAGTCAATGGTTGGTCTTGAGAGTGCCACCATATGCCTGCCAACTTGTTGCCTTCTCAGTTGCAAAGCCATTGGTCTCTGGCTCTGTTCCTGTAAGCATAATATTTCAGTTAACTGTAGCAAAGAATTGCTTCTGCTTTCTTTAGGTCCAGTTCTGATTATTTATGTCAGGCCGCCATGAACTGTATTATGGTCTGGGTATCCATCATGTCCCTCTTCTAGTTTCTTTCTAATGTTGTGAATTCTGTATCACTAGGCAGTCTTCAATTGTCTTATTCCACTGAACACTTGTCCGAGAAATTAGTGTGCCATTGAGGACTGCCTTCAACACATTCCACTGTGTCATCTTTGTGGACTCCTACACTTGGTTAACTGTTAAATGAGACCACATTTCTAGTTGTGTCTTAATCAAACTGGACTCATTGGTTAAGAACCGTACATTCATAGTTATGTGTACATACTGGATTTATGATCACCTCTACGAACAAGGGAGCATTGTCTAAATGAGTAATATTATGTATTCGACAGTCTGTTACCACAAGCAACTAGTTTCTAGGTAGGAAGCATAGATCAATATGTGAGTTATTTTTGTGAGGATGAGAGTAAAAATTGAAAGCATACTGGTTGGAGTATAAGAATCTCTAGATGTCCTGCAGCCCCAATTGACCTGCCATGTCCAACAATGCTTAACTGAGCTGCCATGTCCAACAATTACTTTGCCATATGTAGTCATGGGAGATTCGAGGGGGTTGTTGAGTTTCAGTTTTCAGACACAGTTCAACTTTCCCAGAAGAAACCATATGCCCTCACCCTAAGCTAGAGTTTATGTGTAAGTACTGGATGTATCTCCACCTCTGAAAACAAGAAGCCATGGTCTGAATGATATATTTGACAGTCTGTTACCTCATGCAACAAGTTTCTGTGTAGGAAGCATAGGTCAATACATGAATAACTTTTCTGGTGGTCAGAGTAAAAAGTGAAATCACAATCGGTACAAGAATCTCCAGATGTCCTGGAGCCCCAACTGCTCTGCTGTGTCCAACAATGCCTTAGCCATATGTAGTCATCAGAGACTGGGGAGGGGTCAAGTTTTGGTTTTAAGACACAGTGAAAGTCACCCAGAAGAAAACATATGGCCTTAGCCTTGTATAAGATTAGTCAGTGGAGAGCCATAATAAAAGCAAGTGAATCAGAATTGAGGGCACACCCATTCAAGAATGCCATTTGCTGATTTTTGTATATTACATGTACTAAGATGTATCTACCCTCATGGTTGGAGTGGAGAGACAGAACATTGATAGTCAGAGAACAGTGAAACATGAGGGTCACTCTACATCTTTTATTCATAGGGTATGAAGCTACAAATACTTGGCCAAACCAGGTGCTGCACTGTTTGAGGTGTTCTTTTACCTTTGTTTTACCAGGAGAGACATACTGAACTGACAGCTTGTTTACAGGTGCAACCTGGGAGCACAAGGAAGTTAAGAGACTTGCTCAGGGTCACACAGTATGCAAATGGGGGTTGTGGGATTCAAACCCAGGTCTCCAGGTTTGCAGCTCAGAACCTTAAACCACTGTGCTATACTGCCTCCTGCTGAGGTCATACATGTTTCCTGGATGGCAGCAACAGTACACTTTAAACTTTTAAGCCGGGAGAGAATCTAAGCCCTTTTCAATAATTCATCCCGTTCACATTATATGAAACCACTTTCATGTGAGCCACAGCAAGAGTTCCAGGGTACTAACATAACATAGAATATGGCATGGTCCATATGGGTGGTAGAGATGCAGCAAATTTAAAATCTGCCTGCGAAGTGAACGCGAAGTGGCTACTTGATTGGCACTTCGTTGCATGGGTGCCCATAGGAAAACTCCTTAGCCTTGTAATTATTACTTTGCGCTTGTCATTCCGCTTTAAACGCAAAGTAAGGTGGAGTGACAACAATATTGGCAGCACCCCACCCACACAGTCACCAGAATTAATGTGCATCCCCAAAGTGCTACTGTCTTGTGTCCAGAAAACTCCCCAGTGCTGATGAAGTGAAATGAGAGCATAACAAGAAATGCAAAGTCTCCCAGAATTAATGGCGCACTCAGTCATGTGTGCAGTGGTCACACACAGAGTCACCAGAATTAATGTGCATCCCCAAAATGCTACTGTCTTGTGTCCAGAAAATTCCCCAGTGCTGACGAAGTGAAATGAGAGTGTAACAAGAAATGCAGTCTCCCAGAATTAATGGTGCACTGCAAATGCACAGACAGATTAAGATTGCACTGCCCACTCAAGGGATGCATATGAAAAGGCACAACAGCACCTAACTAGTGCACACAAGTCACAAATCCAAATCTGGAAAGGAATACATTTTGCCGGTTGGGGGATTAGTGCATGGAAGTAACAATCCACTACCAGTAAAGATACCACAAAGCAGTATAAAAAATGAATGCAGGTGTGGTGGATAGCAGGTTCACACTGCTGCAATTACTCTGTGGCACAATAAAAGGTGTCTGATTTAATGGCTCGCATTGCGCACACACACACTCACACACATACTCTACAAGTAATGCATAGCAAAATGAAAACCTTTAGTAATATAACCAAATGTTTTAAACAGACAAATTATACACTGCTGCACCACAACAATCAGCAAAAAAATTTCGAGAATTACTGAAAATATTACTGTGTGGACATTAACACAGTTATACAAGAAAAAATAACCAAAATAGAGACTGCCTTTTTCTCCCAGTTAATTTACCTACAACACAAATACGCCCCTCCCCAAAGCACACTTCACAGTACACAGACTGACTGTTCTAAATTAACATTCAAAAGCCACACACAAAAATAATCACTTGATATGAGCACAGAAGGGTTTCCTAGTAAATTCTGAGCAAAATAAATGACTCAAAAATGCATTTTAAACAGCTTTTAGAGGTTCTGAATCACAGAGCTCAGAGAGCAAACTGTCTCCAGCTACCACTACACACACACTATCCAGGCCAGAGCTGAGGTTGTGCAGAACACTCTAGAGCCCAAGTGACCTGCAATCCCATGAATTACTGCAGAATTTCATTTGGAGCTCAATTACAAGGTGAAGTGAGGCAAACTACATTGATTTCAATGTACTTCACCTTAAAATTAGTGGAGAAGTGGTTTGGGGAAGGCGGCATAACGCAGAGTCATTGGTTTCAATTTACTTTGCATTCCTCATTATGAAGTGAAGTACTCCACTTCACATTGTGGAGTACTCCACTGGTTCCATGTTACTCCATGAATCACTTCATGGAGTGACTTGGAGCCACTTCGCCCACCACTACTTATAGTACTGTAACTCACATGCTGTATAGGAAGGAATGTGAATGCCGATGGCTATACTTCCCTGATGAGCTGCAGCACAAAACTCCCCGACTTAAAAACATGTATTATTGAGTACAATGGAGGGGTGGTGAATCCTGGAGACATACTACAAAAGAGGCTTACAATACATCCAAGTAACTAGAAAAAAAATTAATGTTGTGATTCATGCCGTGATCGTGAATCGTGATTTGTGACTGCATTTGTGACCGTGATAATGAAGAACGTGATTCGGTGTCGATGGTGTGAGATAACCAGTATGAAACTGCATTGGCATCATGAATGCCTACGGTTGTACTTCCCCGATGAACTGTAGCTTAAAACTCTCCGACTTAAAAACACGTATCAATGAGTACAATGGTGGCGTGGTGAAACCTGGAGAGATACTACAAAACAGGCTTACAATACATCCAAGTAACTAGTAAAAAAATTTATGTTGTGATTCATGACTTGATTGTGAATTGTGATTTGTGACTGCATTTGTGACCGTGATGATGAAGAACATGATTTGCATCATGAGTTACTCATGATGATGGTCCTGACTTAAAAACACATATTAATGAGTACAATGTTCATGCAGAATTAAGCACACACCTGTCCAGTACTCTGAAGGGAAGCCAAAGAAACAACTGCAACATAAGTTACAGATGGAGATTGGGCCCTAAAGAAATGCAAATGCACAGATTAAGATTGTGCTGCGCACTGAAGAGATGCAGATACAAAGGCACAACACCTAACCGGCGCTCACCATCAAAAATTTAAATCTGGAAAAGAATACCTTTGCCGGTTGAGGCGGGCTGCAGGGGTGGTAGAGTACTGCACTGCTGCAGTAGCAGTCACTAGTACTTGTACCAGTAAAGATACAACAAAGAAGTGCAAAAATCACACAGCTGCAGTGAATAGCAGGTTCACATTGCTGAAATTATTATGCGGCACAATAAAAGGTGTCTGATTTGATGACATGCATCACACACACACACTAAGTAATGCATAGCAAATTGAAAACTTCAGTAATATAACCACATATTTTAAACAAACTAAAATTATGCACTGCCGCACCACAACAATCAGCAAAAAAATGGCAAAAATTCTTGAAAATATTACTGTGTGTACATTAACACAGTTATACAAGAAAAATATCACCAAAACAAAAAGCACTGTCTTTTTCTCCAAGTTAATCTACCTACACCACAGATACGCCTCTCACCTAAAGCACACTGCCATTGTCTGTCAGTACACAGACTGAATGTTGAACATGAACATTCAAAATCCATACACAAACAATAAACGCTCAATGATATGAGCACAGGAGGGTTTCCTATAATCAATGAACTAAAGTTTCAGCAAAAAAAAAAATTACTCAGAAAGGCTTTTTTAACAGCTTTTAGAAGGTTTGAATCACAGAGCACTCTCAGAGCAGATTGTCTCCTACAGTTACCTATACACACTACCCCAAACTGAGGCTGTGCAGAACAATCTAGTGCCCATGTGACCTGAAATCCCATTAAAAACTGCAAAATTCTCCTTTGGAGCTTAAAAACAAGGCGAAGTGAGGTGAAGTACATTGTTTTCAATGTACTTCGCCTTAAGAATTGGTGGAGTAGTGGTTTGGGAAGGCAGAGTAACAAAAAGTCATTGTTTTCAATGGACTTCGCGTTACCCATTATAACGTGAAGTACTCCACTTCGCTATGGAGCACTCTGCGAATTCATCCTCACCCGTACGAATCACTTCATGAAGTTGACTACTTACCACCCATCTCTAATGGGGTACATCAGTTTCAGAAAAACCTTTAGTATCATACCAATGGAGCAAGCACTTCCACTCTACAGTTTTAGTACAGCACAGAATAACAATTAAATCTTGTAAATTGTCTCCAACATGGAGGAACTGAAGACACCATAACAGCATATAACAGTAAAACATTAGTGGTCTTTCAATATCCTTGATAGATGGGCAACAGGGGTGACACAGTCAACTGCCCTAACTGGGCAATGTGTCCATACCCAGAAATGGTGGTAGGCTGTTAGGTCCCAGCACCTAATGACAATTTGCTGGGAGATCTGCTGTGCGTCTCCATCCCCTGGGCAAAAACTATTTCTAAAGAAAAGTATCCCTGTGGGTGTTGGATTAGGTAATCAGAGGTTAGATCTGTAGAAGCAACACCTAATAGCCCATGCTGTGGCAAAAGACCAAGGTTTTTCAGCCAGAATCTCCCATTGAGGGAGCCCAGATATTGCATAGGTGAGACCAGGATACCTTCCAAGCTTTCATACCAACTCACTGTAAAAAAAGGTTCCCATCCATCCTGTGGGGAGGGTCTCAGCCCTTAGTCCCCAGCTATGAGTGTACCTCTAATAGGTGTAACAGTGTAGACCTTTTATTACATTTCTATTGCAATACTGCTCATCCTAGTGCATCTCATAGGTGGGTTAAACCCGATGCTGTGGGTACTGTGTCAGTTGAAATCCTTGACTGGGCTCCGTATATCCAGAGCTATGATTTTTAACTGGGGCTGAGCAAAGCTAAGTCTTTTCCTTGGGACAGCTTGAAAGGATATAACAATTAAACAATCCCATTTGTCCAGTTGATCCCTGAAGTGCTGCTGTAATCTGTGTGAGTTCTTGATTTAACTGTGAGGGAGAGATAAACAGATATTTTTTTATGCAGTAAATAATCTGCTCCTCCATTTTAAAAGGCAAACTTTGGATTCAACCATTGCTAAGATGGCAAGATGCATGAAGAAGAGAGGACATCAAGCTACTCTATCATTTGGATTTGCAACAGAATAACTGATTTGAAGCATATTAAGGGCCAGCTATCAAGATGTGTCTTTTTCACTTGGGATGCAGAAAAACTTACTGCATGATGACATTGATTTTTAATATGTTAGTCAACTTTCATTTTTAGACAGTGAATCAAGAGCAGCCAACTTTTCAATGTATAATAATTATTGTCATTTTCCATTCTACACTAGTGTTTGTTAGGCTACTCATATCTCCTCAAGATTTTTTCTATATTTTATTGTACTTTCTTAAGGACTAAAATGATTGACTCTCAGGATTACGCAACCAATAATACCCAACAGGGTAGGCAGCACTGGGCAATACCGGACCACCAAGCGGCATAATGAGGCCCAACGCCACAGGCAGTGGGTCTTATGGCCCCTGGAAGGTCCAATATTGCCCATACCACCCTCCCTGGAGGGTATTATTGTGGTTAGAAAATGGGCATCTGTGTAAATTTTAAATAAGAGATAAAATAACAGACAAAGTTATTTTCAAAATGAATACAAATAATAACATAGAAACATAGAAACATAGAGTTTGACAGCAGATAAGGACCACTTGGCCAACCCAGTCTGCCCATTTCCCTACCTATTGGATAAGCTGCACATTCTAGTTTACCAACAGCCTACTTCCTGCAACCCTCCACTATAATTGCCTTATGTCTGTCCATGCATGTTTGAATTCCCCCACTGTTTTAGACCCCACAACCTCTCCAGGAAGGTGGTTCCATGCGTCCACCACTCTCTCCATGAAAAAGAATTTCCTCACATTACCCCTGAGCTGTCCCCCCTCTAACTTTAAATTGTGTCCCCTTGTTTTACACATCTCTTTTTCTGAAAGATGCTACCCTCCTGGACTTTGTTGATTCCCTTGAGGTACTTAAAAGTTTCTATCATGTCCCCCCTGTCCCTCCTTTCATCAAGGGTATACGTATTAAGCTCTCTCAGTCTCTCTTCATATGGTTTCTGATGTAGACCCTGTACCATTTAAGCTGCCCTCCTCTGGATTGCTTCCATCTTGTCTATGTCCTTGCATAGATGAGGTCTCCAAAACTGCACGCAGTACTCCAGATGGGGTCTCACCAACTGTCTGTACAGAGGGATAACCGCTTCTCTTTTTCTACTTGTGATGCCCCTCCCTATGCATCCCAGTATCCCCCTGGCTCTCCTTACTGACTTCTCACATTGCTTACCCACCTTTAGGTCATCTGATATGACTACACCCAGATCCCTTTCCATTATTGTTGTCGTTAGTACCTCCCCTGCTATTGCATACTCTTCTCCTGGATTTTTATTTTCCAATTGCATTACTTTGCACTTCTTTGCATTGAATCTAAGTTGCCGAATTGGGGGGTCTGGCTGGCTGCCAACTCACCTGCTAAGCAAGAGTTGTAGAAAAAAACATTTTCTAATAAAGTAGTCACTCTGTTTCTGTGCTGTTCCATCTCCTATTGCCCCCTCACAGAGACATTCTCTTCTACTTGTCCCCAACACACCACCACCACCACCTGCAGAACGAAAGGTGGAGTCTCTCATGAAGTTCCACCCAGTAGTCTCTTGGCTTTGTTTTTGTACTTAAAAAAAAAACAGTTCTTTGCCCTTCTTGTAAGACTTTCTTTTTCACTTAGAAGTTATGGCTGTTAGCTGTGAAACTGCATGACCCTGCTATGTAAAAGCAGGAAGTGTAGACTCAGAAGTATGATGTGATACGGTAGCACTCTAAAAGTTTTTTTTCTTTAACACAGTAGAGCTGTTACATTTTTTAATTTGTGGCAATAAGACAGGATGCAGCCCATTTGCCAGTAACTTGTTTAGTGCTTCCATGTCTTTGGATGTCGATTGGCACCTGGGATGTGTGTGATCGAAATGGAGTTGCGGTCTCAAACTGATGCAAACAAAATATAAGGTGAATGTACTGTTTTGGAACAGTAGGCAGTTTTTTATGTTAATTTTTATTATTATTTATTAAATGAAACTGAGACCAACTTGGGAGGCCTGGCTGGCTGCCAACTCGCCTGCTAAGCAAGAGAAAAATTGGTAGCATTTTTAAATTGAAAGTTCTATGGGTACCAGGATACCTGTGATGGGGTTGGCACAGCTGGTACTTTTTCTATACAGGGCTATATCAGTAGTTAATGTACCCCCTTGGAATGAGTGCCAGCCAATCAGAAACCTACAATCTTGAAGCCCATTTTCTAAACTTAAATATTAACTAGTATCCATTACTTTTGAAAGCATTCTTCAGCTGTCTCACAAGTTGCTTGTCTCTCTAGCTGATAAATGTCTTACCATGCTCCACTATTCCTCCTTCAGACTGCAAAAATAAAAAAGTACTTGAACCATGGGACCTTAAATTCTGCCAGAGATATGCAGACGAGACCTTGATATAACATCTCTTGCAAAGGATAGCAGATCAACAGTAAAGCACACTTACAACCTTCCAATATTCTGGACCCAGAGGCAAGCATGCAGCCTGCTAAGTCACTGCTGCTGGAACTGCAGACATCTTCATAAAACTCCAGCTCCCCATCTCCATTACTTATGTCCTCAAATTTCTTAACAATTTTATTTTTAAGGTAAAGGTGATTTGAATTATGTAGCTGGTGAGAGCAGAGACCTTTCAGAAATGTTGTTTGGAAACCAGCAATGATGTTATGATGTTGGTCAAAAGCAGCAGTATGCCAAAAGAGGATCATTATGATGTAATGTATATGCTTGGCTCTTAACTCTGAGATTTTGAGAAGTGCAAATACCTCACCAAGTAGTCCCTCAGCTACTTATTTATACTGTGTATATATTTCCAATGACAGTGATGCATGGCAAACAACTAATAGTTACAGCAGAAATGGTATATATAATACTCAGTTAATATACAGTAAATCATTGCAAGGTGGCTTGTGCAAGTTTTGTAGTTTGTTTACCTACTATACCATGGTAGCTTGGGAATTCTTGTCACTAAACCATTAACCATTTGGACAATAAGCAAAACAAGTTATGCAGGATCTCTGTAGGGAACACTATCACAGAAACACATTGGAGAAGGCTCAAAAATCAGTAAGAGCAAACATGATACTAAGCATGCTGCAAGAATTGAACAAAGCAAGAAAATATTAAGATCGGTCATTGCAATTATACTTTTTTGGTGCTAGAAGCAAAGAAACTCAGTATTTTTTGGCAGATAAGGACTGCT
This sequence comes from Neoceratodus forsteri, assembly GCA_016271365.2. Classification (NCBI taxonomy): domain Eukaryota; kingdom Metazoa; phylum Chordata; order Ceratodontiformes; family Ceratodontidae; genus Neoceratodus; species Neoceratodus forsteri. The sequence goes on along the minus strand of CM028135.1, from coordinate 392,378,494 downwards.
TGGCCCACCCAGGCTGCCCATTTTATCCTTGCCTATACTGTCACCATAGATTCTACCTGATCTCTGGCTACTCCCCCCCCACCGCTTTTCTACTAAGATTTCTCTGTGCCTATTCCACACATTTTTGAAGCCCACACTTGTTTTCTTTCCCATCTTAGCTGTTGTGCACATTTTAAATGAAAACAATACAGTGGGGAACTGTTAACCTATACTGGGTGATAGTGGGGTTATGCTCTACAGTCTAACTCTGTGTCTCAGAGAGAGATTCTCATGTTAGTATGAGATTCACATTGTCTCATCAAGTATTATTATGCCTGTAATAGTAGAATACTAGCTGACAGTATAGCCTAGATGTTTGAGTAATGAGCTACAAATGAGATTGGTACATCCAGCAGATTTGGGTGTTTATTTAAAAGAGTTTTACCAGGAAAGACATGCTCAGCCATAAAGCTCATTTACAGATGTGTCCTGGGGGAAGGGGAAGGGAATAATTATGTAATAACAAGTAAAGTAAAAAAATGCATTAAAATGATAATGTAATAGGCACAACAATGTATAGGAACACACAGTAATGTGTTGGTATAATTAATTACAATACAAATTGATTACATCAGGAGAGGGAGGAACCAGGGACTCCCAGGCTGTAAAGTCAGGAACAGGACAGGCTAGGAAGAGTCAAATTAAACAGGAGGGGACCACGGGGAGTAGGGAAAGGGTACATGACAATTCGCTCCCGCAATTTCATACTGCGAAAGAATAGAAGGGTTGAGAATAGCAAGTATAGAGGAAAAGAGGGGACAAAATGATGGGAATAGGCTATGGGGAGAAGGTAGGGGGGAGAATGGAGAAGGTATAGGTGGAGGAGGAAGTGGATGAGAAAGAATGAGATTGGGTTGATGAAGCTTTGGAGGGGAGTGAGGAGAGGGAGGAGATAGAGAGGAAGAGGTTTAAGGGAGAGAGGGATTACAGGGGTAGGAGGGGCAGAGGAAGAGAGGGTAGAGATGGGGAGACGATAAGCATAGAGGTTGGAATACAATAGAAGTTGGACATGGGAAGGGCAGAGATGTATAGGAGCTTGGGTGACAGGTTGATTGTAGGAAAGAGGAAAAGTATGTGTTCCATCACTGAGGCAACAAGCCTTTGTGTGAAGAAAATAAACAAAATAAAACGATGTAAGAAACCACTATGGTTCTCAAAGGAGGTGGCAGGGAAGGGTAGGGAGGAAAAGGGAGCATTCAGGAAGTACAAGGAATCACAGAAGGAGCAGGAGAGAGAACGTTATCAGTTAAAGCAAAAGGAAGCAGGAAAGCAGTTAGAACAGCAAAGGCTCAAACCTAGGAAAAGATAGCCAACTCAATTAAGAAGGGGAATACCATCAGGGAGTGAAGGAAGACCACGGAAGGAATAGTGAGGCTTAATAAAGGGGAGGTGGTGGAAAGAGGGTGACTGTGAAAAGGCAGAGATACTAAACAAATATTTGCTCAGTATTCACAAATGAAAAGGGGGAGGTACCTAAACCAAACAATAGAAGCACGCTGGATACGAGGGTTGATACCAGTCATTTCACAGAAGGAAGGGTTCTGAAGGAACTCTTAAAACTGAAGGTGGACAAAGCAATGGGGCCTGATGGGATTCATCACAGAATTCTAGAAGAACTAAGGGTAGAACTAGTGACACCACTGACTACCCTCTTTAATAAATCATGGGAGGATGGAGTGATACCTGAGGACTGGAGGAGGGCAGATGTTATTCCACTTCACAAAAGTGGCAGCAGGGCAGAAGCAGGAAACTACAGACCTGTTACTTTAACCTCAGTGATTGGGAAAATGATGGAATCACTTCTGAAGGAAAGAAGTGTTGAGTACATAGAGGCCAGAGAAGCACAGGACCCAAGGCAGCATGGATTCACAGCGGGAAGGTCATGTCAGATGAATCTAATAGATTTCTTTGACTGGGTGACCAAAGTAGTAGATCAGGGAAGGGCTGTGGACTTGGCCTACCTAGACTTTAGCAAGGCATTTGACACAGTCCCACACAAAAGATCAATATACAAGTTGACCTGCTTGGGAGTGGGTCCCAAGATGGTAGCCTGGGTTAAGAATTGGCAGGAGAACAGGGCACAGAGGGTAATAATAAATGGAGTCTACTTTGAAGAAAGGGAGGTTACTAGTGGGGTACCGCAGGGTTGAGTACTAGGACCGGTCCTCTTTAATGTCTTTATAAGTGGCATTGCAGAGGGACTGGAAGGAAAAGTATGTCTCTTTGCAGATGACACAAAGATCTACAACAGAGCTGATACACAAGGTGGGGTGGAAAGGATGAGAAGGGACTTGGCAAGATTGGAGGAATGGTCAAATGTATGGCATCTTAGTTTCAATGCTAAGAAGTGCAAAATTGATTTATTTATTTATTTTGCTTTTGGTAACCGGGTAAGTGCACTAGGCATAAAATGCCTATTTTCAGGCACGACCCGGGAGAAGACAGTTTACAGACATAGAAGATACATGTGACGCGGCACATGAAAGCAGCACAAATCAGAGTAAGTAACAATATTTGGAATGTAGAGACAATTGCATTGACAAAAAATGAATAATGAAAGTAAACAGTACTGTGAAATTATATTACAGATTGGAATAGATAACACAGGAAAAATAAATCAAAAGGAGATAGGCAATGCAAGACAGTACAACAAGTGCCAAAACTGAGAGGTTTGTGGCCAGGGGAGAGGGACGGAGAGATGGTAGGGACAGAGGAGAGGGAGGTGGTGAGAGAGAGGGCATGATAGGGACTAAGAGAGGAAGGGGAAGAGGTATCAAGGAGGTGGATTACCTGGAGATGAAGAAGAAATCATGGAGAAGTGAAGGTTCAAGGTGGGTTAAAGCAAGTGCAGGGGTTCATGGTATGCAGGTGTTCACGGTGAAGATTCTTAAAGGTAGCATGGGTGGTCACTTGATGGATAGAAGAGGGTATAGAGTTCCAGTATTTAGGAGCTGTACAAGAGAAAGCACGTGCACCCATGTTTGATCTGCATCTTGGGATGTGCCAAAGGGCTTTGTCATTTGATCGTAGCTCATAGGTGAGAGGTAGTAATTCCAGAGCAGAGGCAACAGATAGGGGGAGGCCTGTTCTGGTAACACAGTCAATTAATGAGCCAAAGGACTGGAGATCATAGGCGGAGGGGCTAAGCCATTTTAGGCCCATATAGAGCTGGCAATGGTGCTTGTATCGCAGTGATGCAGAGGCATAGTGGCAGATGCTATTGTAAGTGGTGTCCCATTTATGGAGGGAGGACTTAGATGCAGATAGGTAGATTGCAGAGCCATATGCTAGAGCCAGTAGAAGGAAGCCTTGTGCCACAGCTAGTCTGGCTAGGGGGGTGAGGGAGTAGCTAGTGCGATAGGCACTTCCTATCTTAGCATTTACGGACTTACAGATAGTGGAAATGTGGAGGTCAAGGTCAAGAGATTAGTCAAGGGTGACACCAAGATATTTAAAGGATTTGGCAGTAGTCAGAGGGGAGCCATCCGCACACGAGATAATAAGGGGATTGAGATTTGATTTGAGTCTGGCAGGTGAGCCAAAGTGCATTGAGTAGGACTTGCTAGAGTTGAGGACTAGTTTGTTGTCAGTGAGCCAGGATTGAATACTCGCGAAGTCCACGGCAATGGGATGGTTTAGGGCAGCAGCAGTTTTAGCACTGTGGTAGATAACTAAGTCATCAGCACAGAGCAGAGATGAGCAGTTCGGTGCAGTTAATGGGATGTCATCAATGAATATAGTAAAAAGCAGGGGGCCAAGTACGGAGCCCTGGGGTACTCCAACGTGGATCAGTGCAGGATCCGAGATGGCTGAATTGAAAACCACAGCCTGTTTTCTATCAGACAGGTAGCTTTCGAACCAGGTAATGGTATCTGAGGAGAAATCAAAGGATTGTAGTTTTCCAAGAAGAAGTGTGTGGTTGACCAGGTCGAAAGTTTTAGTTAGGTTGATGAAAACTGCACCTGTCAAGGGGCCTAAGTCCATGGAGGTATAGATGTCACTTGTCAGTTTTAGTAGGGCGGTGGTGGTGCTGTGACCTTTACAGAAGCCATGTTGAGAGCTAGAAAGGAGGTTGTATTTCTGGAGGAATTCTATTGATTGGGTGGCAACTAGTTTTTCAAGGATTTTGCTTAGTACAGAGAGTATAGCGATGGGAAATAATGCACCTGGGAAACAAAAACCTTCTTTAACAAATCATGGGAGGATGGGATGGTACCTGAAGACTGGAGGAGGGCAGATGTGATTCTCCTTCACAAAAGTGGGAGTAGGGCAGAAGCAGGAAACTACAGACCTGTTAGTTTAACCTCAGTGATAGGGAAAATGATGGAATCACTTCTGAAGGAAAGAACTGTCAAGTACCTAGAGGCCAGAGGGGCACAGGACACAGGACCCAAGGCAGCATGGATTCACAGCGTGGTCATGCCAGATGAATCTAATAGATTTCTTTGACTGGGTGACCAAAGTAGTAGATCTGGGAGGGGCTGTGGACATGGCCTACCTAGACTTTAGCAAGGCATTTGACTCAGTCCCACACAAAAGATTAATATACAAGTTAGCCAGCCTGGGAGTGGGTCCCAAGATGATAGCCTGGGTAAAGAATTAGCTGGAGAATAGGGCACAGAGGGTAATAGTAAATGGAGTCCACTCTGAAGAAAGGGGGGTTACTAGTGGTGTGCCGCAGGGTTCAGTATTAGGACCGGTCCTCTTCAATGTCTTTATAGGCGACATTACAGAGGGACTAGAAGGAAAAGTATGTCTCTTTGCAGATGACACAAAGATCTGCAACAGAGTTGCTGCACAAGGTGGGGTGGAAAGGATGAGAAGGGACTTGGCATGGTTAGAGGAATAGTCAAATGTATGGCAGCTTAGATTTAATGCTAAGAAGTGCAAGGTAATGCACCTGGGAAACAAAAACCCAAGGGAAGAGTACACAATGGGGGGTGAGATACTAACAACAACAAAAATGAAAAGGGACCTGGGGGTAGTCATATCAGATGACTTAAAGGTGGGCAAGCAATATGAGAGGGCAGTAAGGAGGGCTGAGGGGATACTGGGATGCATAGGGAGAGGCATCACAAGTAGAAAACAAGAAGTTGTTATCCCTCTGTACAGACAGCTGGTGAGACCCCATCTGGAGTACTGTGTGCAGTTCTGGAGACCCAATCTCCGCAAAGACATAGACAAGATGGAAGCTGTCCAGAGGAGGGCAACTAAAAATGGTGCAGAGTCTGCACTGGAAGACATATGAAGAGAGACTAAAGGTGCTTAATATGTATAACCTCGAGGAAAGGAGGGAGAAGGGGGACATGACAGAAACTTTCAAGTACCTCAAGGGAATAAACAAAGTCCAAGAGGGTAGCATCTTTCAAAAAAAGAGGTGCAAAACAAGGGCACAATTTGAAGATAGAGGGGTGGCTCAGAGGTAATGTAAGGAAGTATTTTTCACAGAGAGGGTTGTGGATGCATGGAACAGCCTTGGAGGAGGTTGTGGAGTCAAAACAGTGTTTGAATTCAAGCATGCATGGGACAGCCATAAGGCAATTCTAGGGGTGGGGTAAAATAAGTAGGCTGCTGGTTAACTAGGATCTGCAGCTTATCCATTAGGTAGGGAAATGGGCAGACTGGGTGGGCCAAGCAGTCCTTATCTGCCATCAAATTCTATGTTTCTATGTTTCTATGTTTCAGGGAAGAGTACACAATGGGGAGTGAGATACTAACAACAACAAAAATGGAAAGGGACCTGGGGTAGTCATATCAGATGACCTAAAGGTGAGCAAGCAATGTGAGAGAGCAGTAAGGAGGGCTGAGGGGATACTGGGTTGCATAGGAAGAGGCATCACCAGTAGAAAACAGGAAGTTATTATCCCTCTGTACAGACAGTTGGTGAGACCCCATCTGGAGTACTGCATGCAGTTCTGGAGACCCAATCTCTATAAAGACATAGACAGGATGGAGGCAGTCCAGAGGAGGGCAACTAAAATGGTGCAGGGTCTGCACCAGAAGGTATATCAAGAGAGACTTAAGGAGCTTAATATGTGTAGCCTCAAGGAGAGGGGGAACATGATAGAAAATTTCAAGTACCTCAAGGGAATCAACAAAGTCCAAGAGGATAGCATCTTTCAGAAAAAGAGGTGTGCAAGAACAAGATGGCACAATTTGAAGCTAGAGGGGGATGGCTCAGAGGTAATATGAGGAAGTATTTTGTCATGGAGAGGGTTGTGGATGCATGGAACAGCCTTCCTAAGGAGGTCATAGAGTCAAAAACAGTGGTGGAATTCAAGAATGCATGGGACAGGCATAAGGCAATTCTAGGGGGTGGAGGTAGGAAGAAGTAGGCTGTTGGTTAGTAAGGATCTGCAGCTTATCTATTAGCTAGGGAAATGGGCAGACTGGGTGGGCCAAGCGATCCTTATCTGCCATCAAATTCTATGTTTCTACATTATATTAGGCAGGACATTGGGCTGTGGGCATTTACAGTAGGGAATGGTATGGGCTTGGAGTAGAGAGGAGAGAGAGCAGTTGGAGAAGGCAGAGAAAACTGTTAGAGGAAGACAGTTCCAGATACTAGGAAAATGGAAAGAGAAAGCATTCTGTCCAGCAAGGGATTTACAAGAAGGGAGCAGTAAGGAACAATAGCCTGAATTGTGGAGCATATAAGAGGAAGGAGGCATAAGAGAGAGAAGTGAGCTGAGATGGGGGGCAGGGGGTGAAGTCAGCCAGAATTTAGAAATGAAGGCAGTACAGTGGGTTAGGTGGTGATCAACCAAGGAGGGGAGAAAAAAGGCAGAGTATAGAGTACAGTGGTGAGTACGGAGAGGGCAAGCCAAGGGAAAATGGCAGGAGTGAGAAAGGTGTCAAGCCTGGCCAAGGTGGACTTAGGAGCAGCACAGAAGATAATCTCACCATAGTCAAAGATGGGGACAATCATCTTAGTGATGATATCTTGGTGAGCTGGTATAGGGATACAGATTTTGTTCCTTTAAAGGGCACTGAGCACGTGGTGGAGTTTTTTGTGAATGGTGTTAATGTGCTGAGAGAAGCCAAGGTGCAGGTCAAGCCAGACACCAAGATATTTAAATGAGGGCATGTTGTCAATTGCACCCCCATCTAGAGTGTAGAAGGTTGGGGTAGTAGGGGAGTCTAGACAGTCTCTGCCTAGTGCTGAAGCACATGGGGACCATTCTCTTAGCATTTGGGGATACTTGATTTGACCATTTCTGAACAGCGTTAAAATCAGATTGAAGTCTGTATGTTAACTCAGAAGGAGAAGACCTAGAAGCAAACAGGACCATGTCATCTGCATACATGTGAATGGAAGCAGAGGAGCAGGCTGAGGGAGGTCATTATGGAATATGGAGAAGAGCAACAGGCAAGGGATGGAGCTTTGGGTTACACCTGTGAGGATGGGGGGGCAGAGAATCTCTTATTCTCACAGACTGAGATCTTCCTTACAAGTAGGAGAGGAACCAGTTGATTGCTGAATCTGTGAGACCCACTGACTTGAGAGTGCCAATGAGGAGATGGTGGGAGACATTGTTGAAAGCTTTTGCTAGATCAACAAAGATGGCAGCAGTGAAGTGGCCTTGGTCCATGCCATTATTCACTGACCTATGCAGCCAGTATAGTGTTATGCTTCTGTAACTGTGTTAGTTTTGGTTGTGGCCATTCATACTCTCTATTCCAGAGGAATTACCACCCTGTAGGGGCACGAAGCAAGGAACTCTCAGAGAGGGTTCTGCCCCTAGAGGTGCCACGGGACGGTTCCCATGGCTAAAGGTACCTTAGGTATCTCCTAAGGAGAGAGCACTGCCGCTGGAGGAGGAGGAGGAGGAGGGGAGGATGGTGGGGCAAAGACAAAATGCTTCACAGTGAGGCTGAGAGGAACTGCTTATATAGCTCAGGAAGTAGGAGTGGCTGGCTGCTTGGTCACTTAATTACAGGCAAGCTTTTCAATTCACTGACCTACGCAGCCAGTATAGTGTTATGCTTGTGTAACTGTGTTAGTTTTGGTTGTGGCCGTTCGCACTCTCTATTCCAGAGGAATTACCACCCTGTAGGGGCATGAAGCAAGGAACCCTCAGAGAGGGTTCTGTCCCTAGAGGTGCCACGGGACAGTTCCCATGGCTAAAGGTACCTTAGGAATCCCCAAAATAAATGTAGTATCATCCCCAAAGGAGGCAACATGATGTGTATGAGCAAGCAGTAACAGTGACGTAGAAGCAGTAACTGGAACATAGTAGTAGAGAAGAATAGTAATGGCTTGCATTGAGAGAAGGGGATCCCCTAAGGAGATAGGGAACAGCAGGACATCCTCCACCTCCATCCAACAACGGAACCTACCTAAGAAAACTAGGGGAAACAACTATGTTAACTAAGTGTTATGACCTGAGGCAACGGAGGAGAGAAAAAAAACCTTATGAGGAGGAAATCTCTGGGGATCCAAAGCCTAGGTCACCTTCCCTCCAGGCTTGGGAAAATGTATTTAGTGATGGCTCTGCAGCTGCAATTTGGAAAACCCAATTAAAGGGAGGGAAAATGTGGAATCACTTCTGAAAGAAAGAATTGTTGAGTACCTAGAGGCCAGCAGGGCACAGGACCTAAGACAGCATAGATTCACAGTGGGAAGGTCATGTCAGATGAATCTAATAGATTTATTTGACTGGGTGACCAAAGTAGCATACCAGGGAGTGCCTATGGACATGGCCTACCTAGACTTTATCAAGGAATTTGACACAGTCCCACACAATAGATTAATAAACAAATTAGCCAGCCCTGGAGTGGATCCCAGGGTGGTAGCCTGAGTAACAAAATTGGCTGGACAATAGGACGCAGAGGGTAATAGTAAACAAATTGAGTCCACTCAAAGAAAGGGGGATTACTAGCAAGGTACTGCAGGGTTCAGTACTGGGTCCAGTCCTTTTTAATGTCTTTATTTTTTTTTTAAATTCAAGTTTATTGACATACTGTCGGCACTCAGATGAAAGACAAAGCCTTACAGAAGATAATCTGTGACAGCACTGTGCCACTTACAATGTACCATTAGAAAATGAACACGACAATTTTCTGGTGTGCCCCCGATTTAACTACCCCACTTAACCTCCCATACCCCCACCCCCCAGAGCTACGAGGGTTGAGATAGATCTGCTCATAAGGCAATGAACCAGGGTCGACTTGTCCTGCAATGGCTGATTATGAATGGAGTAACTAAAGAGTTTGGAAGGGCCCCAAACTCGATCAAATTTCGAAGAGCTACCCCTCCTCATAGCCCCAAATTTTTCCATATTTAAGTTAAAGAGTAATTCTTGTAGCCATTCCACATAACTGGGTGAGGTGATATCCAACCAGTGCCTTAACACTATTTTCTTGACCGAGGATGAGATCAAGGCCATATAATATCTTTGGGACTTTACAGCAATACCAGTATAGTCACCTATCAGACAGATTTCTGGGGTAAAGCAATGTTCAATGCCCAATAACGAATCCGCCTTGTGCTTAATTTGGTCCCACAACCCTTTTACCGATGGACATTCCCAGAAAATGTGAAATAGGTCTCCTCAGCTTGTTGGACATCGAATACATAACGCGCCTGGGCTACGTCCCAACCTATATAATTTGAAGGAGTCCAGAACAAGTTATTTAAAAATGGTATTGCATGATACTAATCTATCCTGGGTGATATACTGGTACATTGTCGCCAAATAAGATCCCAGTTCCGTCCTGATCCCCAAACGGTCCAATCAGAATCTCGGCCTGTTGACAGTGTCTACATAAACTTGCTCGAATAGTGCCTTGTAGACCTTAGAAACGCTAAGTGCTCCTAAGCCCAGCGGGTCAGGGTTCAAACCATGCCCCATTGATCTTTTTCTCTTTAATTTAGTCTTGAAATTCTCCAACAAGTGTGTGAGTTGATATACTTTAGAAGATTGGTTAGGCCTATATTATACTTTGTTAGAACTTCTGCAACTGATAGGCACCTTTCCCTTGCATGATATCTGCCACCTTAACCCTTTCAGAAAGGGAAGCCAGGACTCCTTTTATTTTTCCCCAATCCGCAGATTAGGTTATAACATATTGGCTGATATCTATCTGCACACGGGAGAATGTAAGGAAGCACATAGTTGAATGTGTACGTAAGGAAAGTTTAATTGGGGTGGCTGCTAGACTAGAGGGGAGAGATTTTAATGGAATGAAAAGGAGAGCCTTGGATCTACACCAGCCTCCTTTATTAACTCTGTTTCAGTTCAACCCAGGGAGGAACATACGTAATAGTTCCAAATCCCTGGGGGCAGGAGCAGCTAAATATTTACAGAGACTACTTGCCCAGTGATATAACCCTAAATGCGCAATCTTAAACCAGCTTTCTCCTTGGGGGCGGTAAGTTTATGATAAGTTCTACGGGGTGATTTCTTTCCCCAGATAAACTCTGAGATAATTGAATGCAGTGCTTTGTGCCATTTTAAGGGTAACCATACATTAAGCATATTTAGAGGGTAAAAAATTCTCGGCAACACATTCATCTTTATTATGTTGACCCTTCCCCAGAGAGAGAGCGGAAGTCTGCTCCATCTTTCCAGATCTTGTTTTATAGTTACCTTAAGGACATCCAAATTAAGTTTCACCATTTTGGCCTCTGAACTAGCTAAAACAATGCCAAGATATTTCAGGGTGAGAGGGGCCCAATGTATCCCCAGTTCCGAAATGCCCGACTTATAAACTTTCACATTAAGAGGGAAAAACTGAGTTTTTCCCTATGTTAACTTTATAGTTGGATAGCTTACTATAGGACGTAATGACTTCAAGCACCGCTGGCACTGAGGTTCGGGGGTGGCTAATATGGAGTAGAATGTCGTCTGCAAATGCTGAGATCTTAAGTTCCAGCGACCCAATTTTTATCCCCTTAATCTTGGGATCCTGTCTGATACTACACAACAGTGGCTCTAAGTATAAGTTGAACAAAAGAGGGGATAAAGGACAACCCTGCTTAGTGCCCGATAACAAGGGTAGAGGCTTGCCGAAAATACCCGTTACAGTATATTTTTCGTGATGTGATCTATATAATGCAAACACCATGTCAATAAAGTGAGCTGGGAAACCGAAATGCTCCATGGTCAAAGACAGAAACCTCCAATCTACTCTGTCAATGCTTTCTCAGCATCGACAGACATCAAACCACATGGGATTTTACTATTCTTGGATGCTGAGAAGATGTGGGATAATTTACGGAGATGATCTGATGCTAGTCTACCGCTCATGAATCCCACCTGATCCTGGTGGATTAACCTAGGAAGGACCTTAGCTAGGCGGGCTGCTAGTACTTTCACTAAAATTTTTACATCATAATTAATTAAGGCTATGGGCCTATAGTTCGGGACCTTATCTCGATCTTTCCTCTCTTTGGGGATAAGCACTATCAGGGACTCAAAAAGGTGACTATCAATAGTTTTGGAAGTAAATATACTATGAAATAGTCTTTTTAACCCTGGGCATAACTGTCTCCTGAAACATTTATAAAAATTCGGAGAGAACCCATCTGGTCCGGGAGCTTTGTCAGCTGGGAGCATCTGAATCGCATTTAGATTTCAGACTCTGATATCGGGGAGAAAGCATTTCTTGTAATCCTCCATTATCCGAGGTAAATTACACGGATAGATAAACCCTGACTTCCTCACCACTTGGTCTATTGGGCATAGGGCTATATAATTCCTGTAGTAATCCTCAAATTCTTTAACAATTTCGTGGGGGTGGTTTGATGGACCCGTCCTGTGAGGGAGGATATACTTTGAATGATTCTGGATGTTTCGGCTGCTTTAAGTCGCATGGCGAGGAGATGACCCGCTTTCTCCCCTTGATCTAAATATAGGGCTTTCGCTTTATTAATGGCATACTTGCCTTTTCTCTCAGAATATCATCATATTGGTACCGGGCCTGACCAACTTTTCCCTAGTTACCGTTGGAGTAGCCTTTGAAAGAATATTCTCTATATCTCTGATCTGGGTCAGCAATTGTCTGGCCAAACTCTCTCTCTTTTTCTTCCTAGCAGCAGCTATCTTGATGAGCTCCCCCCTTAACACACATTTTAGCGCACTCCATTCTATATCGCCCCTACCCGTCGTGTTGCAGTTTTCCTGCTCGTATTGTGCTATTCTCTGGCTTATACTATCTCTAATCTCCGGAGCGCTGAGAAGCTGGTTGTTTAATTTCCAGATGGTTTGCTTGGGGGTATTGAATATAAGATTAAGGGAGCATCGGACCATGGAATGATCCGAGATGACCCTGGAGCAATTTTACAATCTATCAGGCCAGGGAGCATGCTCTGACTCATCAAAAAGTAATCGATTCGAGACCTGGTTTTGTGGACCTCCGATAGGAATGTGTATTCCCTCTTAGAGGACACAAGACCCTCCACGGGTCGCACAGGCCCAAATTGTCTGTGAGATCCCTAATGGCTCTTTGAGCAGGAGAGAGGCCCCTATCTCGCCTGCCTTCCCTATCCAATTCTGCATTAAATGCAAGGTTCCAATCTCCACCTAACAACATAGGGAGATGAAGAAAGGGGGACAAGGCTTTTAGTAGATCTGTAAAAACCAGGGTGAATCCCCATTTGGGCCATATATGCTACCTATCACCATCCTTGTTTGATTTATACACCCCACTACTATTATATACCGACCCTCAGGATCTGCCAGTTTTTCCTCACATACAAAGGGAATATTCCTGGCTATTAAGATGGCTACCCCCTTATTAATGTCTTTATAAGTGACATTGCAGAGGGACTGGAAGGAAAAGTATGCCTCGTTGCAGATGACACAAAGATCTGCAACAGGGTTCATACACAAGGGAGGTGGAAAGGATGAGAAGGGACTTGGCAAGGTTGGAAGAATGATCAAAAGTATGGGAGCTTAGATTCAATGCAAAGAAGTGCAAAGTAATGCACCTGGGAAATAAAACCCAAGGAGAAATGTATGCAATGGGGGAGGAGGTATTAACAACAACAAAAATGGAAAGGGACCTGGGATAGTCATATCAGATGACCTAAAGGTAATCAAGCAATGTGAGAGGGCAGTAAGGAGAGCTGGGGATACTGGGATGTATAGGGAGAGGCATCACCAGTAGAAAATATTAAGTTGTTATCCCTCTGTACAGACAGTTGGTAAGACCCCATCTGGAGTACTGCATGCAGTTCTGGAGGACCCCATCTCCACAAGGGCATAGACAAGATGGAATCTGTCCAGAGGAGGGCAACTAAAATGGTGCAGAGTCTGCAACAGAAGCCACATGAAGAGAGACTAAAGGAGCTTAATATGTATACCCTTGAGGAAATGAGGGAGAGGGGGACATGAAAGGAACTTTCAATTACCTCAAGGGAATCAACAAAGTCCAAGAGGTAGCATCTTTCAGAAAAAGAGATGTGCAAGACCAAGAGGACACCATTTGAAGATAGAGGAGGGATGGCTCAGGGGCAATGTGAGGAAGTATTTTTTCATGGAAAAATAAAGAGAGAGAGAGAGAGAGAGAGAAACTCTGGGAACACTGGGAGAAATTTGACAAATATGAATTCTGATTTTACTTCTCCTTATTCATTTATTGTTTTCAAAACCTTAATCTCTCTTTATTTCAGGGGTAGTAAAGAGCAGAAGTCTATGCAGGTTATAGGTTGCAGGAATTCTAATTTTTAAAGAAGCTTAATTTTTTGCATTACACCGTGCACTGTGCATTTTAGATATATTTAATGATAATATACAAATATACTTTTCTTTCCTTTTTAAAATACATTTTTCACTGAAAGAGTGGTGGACACCTGGAAAAGTCATCTGGAAGAAGTGGTGGGGGCAAAAACAGTGATGGGCTTCAAGCATGCATGGGATAGGCACAAAGAAACATTGGTAGGAAAGTGGGGGGTAGTAGCTGGAGAGAGGTAGGGTCTGCAGTAGCAGTATAGGCAGGGACAAAATGGGCAGACTGGGTGGGCAATTAGGTCCTTATCTGTTAACAAATTCTATGTTTCTGTATTTCAATGCTACAGTATATCTGAGCTCTATGGCATTTGATTGTCATGCAACATTTTGGGTCTGGTGATAACTATATTTCAATCAGATTCATAAATGAGCTCAGTCAGGTGTAAAACACTGCCGCTGTAACCTATTATCCAGCCATTTGGTCTCAGATACAGCACACAGTGGTTGCATTCTGAAGTGCTGAGCAGTTAGTTCTGTTCTCAATTAAAAAGTATGGGCAACTTTTATAAACCTGTATTTTCTCTTTGTACATAGCAGTCACTACTACGTTTGGTGCTCTAGATAAATGTTTTAGCCTGCACTTTCTTTTATTTAACTTGAAGTGAATGTACTATTGTCCTACACATGAAAAGTTGTGAGAGCAACAGTCACTTTGAAAACAGCCCACAGCAGGATTTTTTTATACCTGGAAAAATGCGCTTCTTTATGTAAGTATTGTTAAATCCAAAAATCAATAAAGTAACATGTTGGACAACACTGTCTACCACACAGTACAGGGGATATATTAAACTGAAAAGAGTACAGAGTGCCCATGGAAGCTGCATGAATTAATGGAACTGCTGAGGAAAGAATTTATAAAAGGCTTGCAACCTGGATATAGTGGACTATTTCACAGATTCATTCTTCCTTACTTTTAAATTATTTTGAGAATTTGCAAAATAAAAGGGAAAAGTACAGACATTAGAACCCACATCCCTAGGCCCACCAACATAAAAGGAAAAAGGAAAACAACAACAGAAGGAATTAGAACAGTAAAATGCTGATTAACACTTCTTGAACTTTTGGCTTTCAAAACAAAGGGACATTTTTATGACTCCTTATATCATCTGAACTTTTCTTAATTGATTATTACACTCTGTATATTGGATACTGTATTCTCTGTGTATATACATATGATTTTTATTAAGTTGGGAATAGTTATTAAAAGTGTGAGTATGTCAGGTGGAAAGAGAGACTCTAATGAAGAACAAGCAGTGAGTAAACATTAATTCACAACAAAGGAGGGCTCTGCTAGGAAATTAATGTCTGGTTGGGGGGGTTGGAGCATGAGGCCGAATGCCAAGTGCCTCAAACCACCAACCGGGCATTAGTTCCCTAGTAGAGTCCTCCTTTGTTGTGCATTAATGTGCTTGTAACATGGCAAGCACTTACGTATATTAACAGACACTGATATTACTTGCAAGGAATAACACACAAACACATTGCAGTGTTTCTACAACATTTACTATATTTGTCCATTTTCACATTCATTTATATCATGACAGTAACTTGAAATCCATATGCATACATATAAGGCTTTTGTCAGGCACTATATGTAACCAGAGGTAGGTGAAGTGGCCAAAATCTGCTCTGCGAAGTGATTCGCGTATCAAGGCGGAATCCATGAAGTAATCCACAATGCGAAGCGGAATACTTCATGTTATAATGAGGAATGTGAAGTCCATAGAAAACAATGACTTTGCATTACTCCTCCTCTTTCCAACTACTTCTCAACCAATTTTAAGGTGAAGTACATTGAAATCAATGTACTTCACATCACTTCACCTTGTTGAGCTCCAAGGTGAATTTTGCAGTGATTCATGGGATTGCAGGTCACATGGTCTTCAGATTGTTCTGCACAGCCTCAGTTCTTTGTAGTGTATGTGCAGTGGTAGCTGGAGACAGTTTGCTCTCGGAAGAGCTCGGAGATTCAAACCCACTAAAAGACATTCTAAAAGTCTTTTTGAGCCATTTTTTTTTGCTCAAAATTTAGTACATCGATTGTAGGAAACCCTCCTGTGCTCATATCATGGAGTGTTTATTGTTTGCGTGTGGACTTTGAACGTTAATTTAGAACATTCAGTCTGTGTACTGACAGACACTTGAAGTGTGCTTGGGGAGGGGCTTATCTGTGCTGGAGGTAGATTAACTGGGAGAAAGGCAGTCTTTCTGTTTTGGTTATATTTTTCTTGTATAACTATGTTAATGTACACACAGTAATATTTTCAGTAATTTTTGACTTTTTTTACTGATTGTTGTGGTGTAGCAGTGCATAATTTTAATTTGCTTAAAAGATTTGATTATATTACTGAAATGTTCTATTTGCTGCGCATTACTTTAAGTGTGTGTGTGAGTGTGTGTGCAACGTGTGCCATCAAATCAAACATATTTTATTGTGCCACACAGTAATTGCAGCAGTGTGAACCTGCTATCCACTGCACCCACATGATTTTTGTACTGTTTTGTGGTATCTTGGTAGTGGACTGTTACTGCAGTGCACTGCCCCCACCAACTGGTAAAAAGGTATTCTTTTCCAGATTTGGATTTATGACTTGTGAGCACTGGTTAGGTGTTGTTGTGCCTTTGCATCTGCATCTCTTGAGTGCGCAATGCAATCTTAATCTGTGCTTTTGCATCTCTTTAGGGTCTAATCTCCATCTGTAACTTAAGTCACAGTTGTTTTTTTGGCTTCCCTTCAGAGTACTGGTGTGGTGCATATCTTGGCGTGAACATTGTACTCATTAATGTGCATTTTTAAGTCAGGGCAATCATCATGAATCATTCACAATACAAAGCGTGTTCATCTTCACAGTCTCGATTCACGAATTACAAAACTTTTAAGTTTTTGGGTAGTAAGTTGCATGTAAGCCTGTTTTGTAGTATCTCTGCTTGAGCATTGTAGTCAATATGAGTTTTCAAGTCTGGGAGTTCTGAGAGGTACAGGTCAGGGAAGTACAACAGTAGGTATCTGCACACAGTTTGTTATCATTAGTCATGTCACACCACTCACTCATGAGACAAATCACGTTCTTCATGAATCACAGCAGTTACATTTTTTTTCACTTCTGATGATACGCTGATTGGGAACCAGAGAAAAAGAAAGTCAAGATGGCTGTGTCTGGGTCTGTTGTTGTTAAATACTCCCTTCCTCAAAAAAGTTGTGATGTAGCGGTTCCTGTTGATGGTGATGATGATGACCCGGGGGGGGGGTGAGGCATGATAGAAAATATCAAGTACTGAAAGGGAATCAACAATGTACAAGAGGGTAGCACCACCCAGAAAAAGAGATGTCCATGAGGAAGGGCCCAAAATTTGAAAATAGAGAGGAGATGTATCAGGGACATCATCAGGAACTATTTTTTTACACAGAGGTTGGTGGGTGCAAGGACAAAATAAAACTTATGATCAACATTCTGATGGGACAGCAGGAGTTGAAGTTTCCCCATAATTTTTATCTGGTGCCCCTCAATTCACTCCAACTGCTGATCAACGTTGTCAAGACAGTAGTTAACTGGCCCGGTGGTGCTGAGGGTTGAGGCACTGGATGCCACACCTCGCACCATGCTGGCGACCCAGGTTCGGACATTAACCTGAGCTGTCAGGGGTCGGGGGGGATAAGGATTGAGCATCTGGTGGACTGCTCTCCTATCTCTGGGGAGGGATCCAGGGAGACATCACTCTGCAGCAGCCCCCGGTGATGATTGGGGGCACTGCTAGAGCTGGCATAGAAGCATGGATTACGGCAGATGTTGGCACATCTATGCCCCGACATCATTGCACGCTTGCACTCCTGGGGCTAGAAAAGACCAGAAAATGGAGCAGCACAGACCACAGCAGTTTGATGGCCACACTCCACCAGCTGAAGATGTCTGATGTGTGTGCCAGTAATGGTACCTCGTCTTGCGCTGGGGCAATAAGGGGTGCCCTTCTCGAAGACAGAGCTGCATATGCCAGCTGGGCATGCAACATTGGGATCGGAGGTGGAAGTTGGAGCGGTTGCTGGATTAAGGCAGGTCAGTGACTGCAAGGGGTAAAATATGATAAAATAAACATAAAAGACGGTAGTTAACAGCCTCCAAATCACTCCACATCAGGCCCAAATTGGTCTATGTGGCAGGTAGTTGGACAGGATTGCCACTGTCACCTGCTGCAGGTTGTGGTGGTGGAGCAGCTGCTTGATCCATGGCCCTCCCCCACTTCACATCACCATGTGCAAGTGAATGCTGTGCTGCTCCCTCCTCCCTAACCTAGCAGGTGCATGACTGCCTGTTCTGCAACCTTGGCCTGCCACTGTACACAGTGGTGGTTGTACAGGTGGGTGTGCTGACCACCTGTGCCAAGGTGAGTTTCACTGGGGCTATGGCACACCTCCACACCACACAGATTACATTTAACTGCATTGCTGTCCCCAGGCAGTGTAGTAAAGAACTCCCACATGAGGTGTGGGGAGGAGCAGGCACAGGCGGGGGACCCAGGTGTTGTTGGAGCCAGGTGCTGCTGCTGCAGTGAAACTCTCTTCCAAGCATGATTCACTTCTTGCCTGCCTGAAGTATGTGACCTAGACTATGTAAGTCATGTGATGTGTTTGTGCTGCCTGTAAATTCTCATTCCACCTTTAAAGGTGGAGTGAGCAACACAAAGTCATCATCACCATCATTACAATTCAAAGTTGTGAAGTAGAACTTTCAATGGGCACTTTACATAGCCATAAAGTAACACGAAGTGGTCTACTTCACTAGCGGAATTTAACTTTGCTGCATCTTTACACACAACCTCTTTCTCCTACTACCAGGCGAAAGTTAAGCTCTCTTTAAAGCATGAATCACTGCCTGCCTGAAGCATGTGACCTACACCGTGTAAGCCATGTGATGTGTGTGGGCTGCCTGTGAATTCTCACTCTGCCTTAAAGTGAAGTAAGGTGGAGTGAGCAACGCAAAGTTATAATTACAATGCAAAGTAGTGAAGTGAAGGTTTTAAATGGTAACTTCACATAGCGGAATGGCACTGCGAAGTGGGCCACTTCACATCCACTTCACAGGAGGAATTTAACTTCACTGCATCTCTATATGTAACTATCATCTGCAATATAAAACTTTTGTTAGATGCAGAAAACACATCGCTATCCTACTTGGAAAATGTTTGTAGCACGTTCTCTAAACCACTTAAGAGCATTATGGGATTACTTCTTACCATATTTGTGACTGCTAACTGAGTGGATTAGGTATAACGATTGCATTTTAAACATTACATCTAAGCATACTACATAGGAATTAGGATCCAATACTTCAAGAATAAAAAGCATTTACTAACAGCACTCATGTTTTTGCTTTCTGCAGTTGGCTGCATGTTTGCAGTGAGTGTATGAGTACTGCGGGGAAGGTGGGTTGGAAATAACATGCGCTGCACCGTTATACTTCTGTAATGGCAATTTAAATACATTTTTTCCCTTTCTTTCACTAAAAATACCACCAACAGCTTAATCTGGTTCAAGGTCAGTTGGCATTCATCTGTATCCACCTCCCCTTGGTCGTGCCTGAAAATAGGCAGAATGTGTCTAGTGCACTTACCCAGTCAACAAAAATTAAATAAATAAAACACAGTACTACATTATGAAGTGGGCATTACTAGGGAATTAATGCCTGCTTCATTTTATGCCATGTGTGCTGTTTGGATCATTGTGATTGCTCGATGTTGGTGTTCTGTTTCTTGCCATGTTACAAAAACATTTAAGTCATCAAAGGCAAGCAAGTAAGCAAACACTGAGAAAGTATGCTCCAAAAAAACTTTCAAACTACTTTATAACACCTGGAAGTCAAACTGACTTAATAGTGGAATATAAGTAAGAATTAAAGGACAACTACAATACATGCAGAAATGATAAAAACACGTGTTGTGGATTGAGCTTTTGTTTCTCTGACTGTTCTTGATGTTCTGTTCCCTGTTTCTGTGGTAAGGTTGTTTTTTTTTTTTTACTTTTGCTTGCTAGTTTTTAGGCCCTTGGGGTAGCCATTCAGGCTTCTTTTATCGTCTTTGAGCTGTTTGAATTTTCCCAGAATGACTCTTGTAATGATGTCAATTAGATCGACTAAGAGGCCAGGATCCTAGTTATAATCTTGTCACAACATCCAACTGCAACTGCTCATGAAAATTAACTGCTTTGAAAAAACTTTTGCCCTCCCTCTCCAGTCAAAGTCACATTTCTCTAAGAAGCAACAGTTGTTATTAGGAATGTATGGCAATTTTCTTTGTAAAGTGCTGTCACCGACTGATAATAAAGCTGATACCCCTTTGAAGGTCTGGTAGGACCCTGGGCTCTTAGGCCTAACTGACATCAATCGCAGAGGCATTCTGGGAAAATTCCTACAGATCAAAGGCAATAAAAGATTGCAGCATGGCTAACCTCAAGGGCCATAAAACTGGCAGAGAAAAGTTAAACAAAAAAAAAAAATCTTGCCACAGTCACAGGGAACAGAAAGCTTTTATTACTGAAAAAAAAAGAAAGAAAGACTATAAGTCTCTTGTTAACCAGAAAAAGATCAGATGTAAAGGCTCTCTATGGGAAAATTTGCAAAGTGCCATCTTAGAAAAATACACAAAAAGATTTTAGAACCTAGTGGCTATTGCAAGTAGAAGTCAAGAAGCAAACTTTATACGAACTATAGGAGCAAAGGAATGGGAGAATTATTTTAAGATGTATATGATGAGAATACTCAGAGGGAGGAGAACAGTATTCAACAGAGTTCCACACAAGGGGATAGGAAGACATATGTTACTACAGAAACGGAGGTTAGCTCTGCTGTTAATGTGCAGGAGAAAAAGAAGGGTGCAGGAAATGATTGTGTTCAGGCAAATATTTTTCAAGCTTGCACTGAATGGTGGGCAAAAGACCTCAAGGAAGTGTTTAATAATACAGTGCTACATTTAAAGAGCTACTGCACTGCCTGGAATTAATAGTAACATTCACAGATAGACAGCTGTCACTGCTTATATCAGAAGTATTTTTTTCTTTTCTGTTTTGCTAGTTAGAAGATTTACTGCCTGACAGTACCAGGTGTGACGTGTGGAACAACACTTTACATGGAAGCTGACATAGTCAGTTCTATTCCTCCATCTGCATCATCAGCACTGCTGCCTTACTGACTGTGACATCACTAGTACCCAGAAAGAAAAACTCTCCTGCTGCTTGATTGGTAACTTGTGACACATGTTACCAATCAGGCAGCAGGGCTTGTGATGTAACAGTGAGTGAAGTCATATGCTGAGGATGCAGTGGGTGGAATAAAACTAGATCTGTCTGCTACCAGGTAAACCATTGCTTTTCACCTCACACTTAATACTACAAGGTAGAAAAACATCTAATGAGCACACATAAAAGGAAAAACGCTTCATGAATAAAAAGTAATAAGGGACTACTTTTACAAACTAATAACATTTTCTGCCAGCTGTTTTTGGTGCTACTAGCTCTTTAAGACTTCTGTAAAACTGGAAAGTCGGTATTATAGTTGCATTGCACAAAAAGGAGAGTGCCTATGATATTAAAAAACTACAGATCAATTACACTCCTTTGTATGGGATTAAACATTTTCACAAGCATCATTTCTTTGCATTTGGAATGCTTGGTCTATGATAATGAATTGTCTGAAGAACAGGTGGGTTTTTATACAAACAGAAACACACTGGGCCATATATTTGTTTAGAATGCTCTAATAGAAAACATATTTTAACAGTAAACAATTAGTTTTGTATGTAGGTTTCATAAACATTCATGGAGCAGCATCTAATAATGTTAACAGATGCATTCTATGGTCCAGTTTGCTAGAGATGGGTATAGATAAAGGTTTATTGGATCTTCTGATATTGCTACATACAAATAATACTAACTATGTAAGAACTGCTAAAGATGGCTCTACTACAAATTTAATATATATTTAAAAAGGGGTGAAACAAGAATGCCTGTTAGCTACTTTATTGTTCAATTCATATACAGAACCTATAACTAAAACATTAAAAGCTGTAGATACCTTGCCTCTATCCCTTGAAGAGAACAAGTTACACATTATTTTTTATGCAGGTGATGCCATCCTTTGTTCATAGACACCTCTTGGGTTGAAAAAAGCCATTTGTACAGTAAAAGTAGCAACTACAAAGCTTGTACCTAAAAATAAACATCAGCAAATCAAAAATTATGACTTTGGGCAAGAAAGCTCAGGAGGGAACTGTCTGGACCATAGAGAAGGATAAAGTTGAAGTGGTGGAAACTTCAAACCGTTTTGGTACCTTGTTTACAATAATGCAAACCAAAAGTTCAGTATAGACAAAAAATGAAAGAAAATGCTTCTCAGACTGTAAAGGGCATGCTTAGATTCGTCCGTATGCATGTGCATGATTCATTTACAGCATTAAAAAAACATTTGAAGCAAAAATAAATGCTCAAATGATTTATTCAAGTGAAGTGTGGGAGCTGAATAAGAATATAATGATACTAGAGCATGTTCAGACAATGTTTTACTGAGACATCCTAGTGCTGCCATGGGACCTGCCTATGGCATTTTTTGTATTTTGAAGCAAATATTTTTATCATTAGAAATAAGAACTATTGTTTATCGGGAAAAAGTAATTCAAATGACATCAGAGACACAACCACATACATTTTGGTAGGATTCTGTATGCAAACAGAATACAGATTCATGTTGATAGAAACACAGAAACCTAGATTTTGTTGGCAGAAAAGGATCTTTAGTTCTATCTATTATGCTGCCTGTCTCTGTCTATTCCATCATCACCAACCCTATTTGGTCATAAGAGTCACTCCCTACCCTGTTTATCTACCTAATGTGCTCCTGTGCATATCTCATGCATGCTTGAAGCTCCCCACAGTCTTTGCCCCCACTACCTTCTCTGGTAAGCTGTTCCAGTCATCCACCACCCCTTCTGTGAAGAAGTATTTTCTCACATCTCTCCTAAACCTCCCCCTCTTAGTTTCATTGCATGCCCTCTTGCGCTAGTGCTTTCCTTTCTCTGAAATAGACCCTCCACTTGCAAATTGTTCACTCCTGAGAGGTACCTGTAGGTTTCAGTCATGTCCCCTCTCACTGTCCTCTCTTCCAGTTGTACACACTGAGTTTCTGTAGCATTTACTCATGTGGCTTCTCATGAAACCCTCTTACCATTTTGGTTGCCCTCCTCTGTACCACCTCCACCCTTGCAATATCCTTGTAGAGGTGCAGCCTCCAGAACTGGACATACTACTCCAGGAGGGGCCTCACTAGTGAGCAATATATTGGCAGTGCCATCTCCCTCCAACTGCTAGAGATCCCTTTTCCTATGCAGCCCAGCATCTTACTAGCCTTTTTCATTGCTTTGTCATGCTGCCCAGCTACCCTGATATCATCAGATATGATGACCCCTAGGTCTCCTTGTTGCTTGGTGGCTGTAAGCTCCACTCCCCCCCATTTTATACACAGCCTCTGGGTTCCAAAACCCAAAGTGCATAACATTGCACTAATTGGCAATGAATCCCAGATGCCACCATTTAGACCATTCCTCTAGCTTCCTCAAATCCATTTGCATTCTTTCTACCCCTTCAAGAGTGTCAACCCTGTTGCACATTTAAGCAATAAGCCACGAGGGGGTGTGGGTTATCAGGGGATTTACCACGGCTGGTGTGGTTTGCCCACGAGGCACAGCCGAGTGGTAATCTCAACCATGGTAAATCCCCCGATAACCCACATTCCCGAGTGGCTTATTGCGATTATACCATGTTCTTGTTTTTTAAACAATTTAAGATTAATGTGATTTTACTTGAAAATATGTTTTTAATTGATTTTTCCTGTAATATCCTTTCCCATGTGTTAAATAGTTCCCTGTTGCTAGGCAGAATATTTTAAGTAGATGGCAGTCCCCCCCCCAAACCCAACCCCAGACCACTTTCCCCCAGCTGTGGGCAAAAGTAAAGAGAAAGTGTTTACCATGTATGTTATCACACTACTGTGTGTAGCTGTGTCTCTCTCTCTCTGAGGTGCAATCTTGATTTTGGTTTCATTGGGGAAGCAGCATGGTGACAAACAAGTAGGAAAATCTTTGCTGGTCTGTCTTGGTATGGGAGGACTACGGTATTCCATGGTTTTATTCGAGCAGTGCACGGGGTTATTATTTTCATTTTTTCATAATAAAAAAAGACAACGGGCTCTGTTCTGTTTTAATGGTGGTAGAGTGCGGTGCGAGTGTTCACGGGCACTAGTGCATCTGCACATTCACTTCCGGGTGTAGTTTTGTGGTAAGCGAGGACAGTAATTTGAATTGGCAGCTTTTTTTAATTTCATTTTGGCAATAAATTTATGTTTCTGGGGTTTTCTACTGTTTTCTTCAGGTTCAGAACACTGGAAAGGATCGGAGGATAGAGGACGATAAGCGGCAACGGTAGGAGATTTAACGTAAGGGACGCTGATGTTTGTGCCCTCCTCTTGGTGCCCCATCTTCAGCAGTGTTGGGACAGGTGGGTGAAGATTTTGGGAATGGGATGAGAAATGAAGTAGGGTAAGTTAGGAATTTATGGGGGAGGGGGCACACAATTCTGATTGGGCTGCACTGTTTAAAAAAAATGCTGTTTCTGTGTCTCATTTAGCTGGATTTCAAGATGGCCGTTTGCCGCTGCCAACTTTGGGGTTCAGATAGATTTCAGAGATGGGATGTAATGGGAAGCAATGTGAGAGGGCAGCAATGAGGGCTGGGGGGATATTGGGATGCATAGGGGGAGGCATCACAAGTAGAAAACAGGAAGTTATTATCCCTCTGTACAGACAGCTGGTCAGACCCCATCTGGAGTATTGCGTGCAGTTCTGGAGACCCAGTCTTCGCAAAGACATAGACAGGATGGAAGCTGTCCAGAGGAGGGCAACTAAAATGGTGCAGGGTCTGCACTGGAAGACATATGAAGAGAGACTAAAGGAGCTTAATATTATAGCCTCGAGGAAAGGAGGGAGAGGGGGACATGATAGAAACTTTCAAGTACCTCAAGGGAATCAACAAAGTCCAAGAGGGTAGCATCTTTCAAAAAGAGGTGTGCAAGAACAAGGGGCTGAATTTGAATAGAGGGGTGGATCAGAGGTAATTTAAGGAAGCATTTTTTCAGAGAGAGGTTGTGGATGCATGGAGGCCCTTCCGGAGGAGGTTGTGGAGTCAAAAACAGTGGTGGAATTCAAGCATGCATGGGACAGTCATAAGGCAATTCTAGGGGATGGGGGTAGGAAGAAGTAGGCTGCTGGTTAACTAGGATCTGCAGCTTATCCAGTAGGCAGGGAAATGGGCAGACTGGGTGGGCCAAGCGGTCCTTATCTGCCGTAAAATTCTATGGGGCTAACTGTCATCTTTGCCGTAAATATATCGTAGGATTTACCATGGCAGAAAGGTGCCAGCCAGCCAATGACAGTACAGTATTTTGTTTTTATGTTTGTGTCCATGGTATAATTTTGTATCATCTTCAGAGACAATCTTACCCTCAAGCTCCTCCGCAGTGTCACTTATGAAGACATTGAAGAGGACCAGTCCTGGCTCCAAATGCTGTGGCACCCCAATAGTTACTCTTCTATCACCTATGTGGCTACCATTTACCACTACCCTTTGCCTCATATCCTTTAACCAGTTTAATACCCAGCTTGTCATTTTCTCTCCTACCCCCAGGCTGCTTAGTTTCTTAACTAACCTCCAGTGAGGGACAGTGTTGAAAGCTTTACTGAAGTCTGAATAGGCCATGTCTAATGCTCTTCCTGGATCCACCTCCCTGGTAACCCAGTCAGAGAAATCTATGACAGTAGCTTGACATGACACCCTCCTGCAATAGCTAACTATTCCCTGATCTGCAATGATAGGCCAACTAAGAAACGAGGTGGTGGCATGGCCATCTATCACAAAGATCACCTCAACCTAACATCTATCAGTGGCCAGACCTCTACCATGCTATGTGAATGCTTACATGTCACTGTCACATTAGGTGCAAAGAAACTCCATATCGCCTGTGCCTATGACCCCCCACTGGTGGTTTGGCTGGGTTTCAGGACCTACTCAACACAGCATTTACTCATATCAATCAAAATGAGGTTATAATCCTGGGGGACATTAACCTAAATTGGCTGTGACCTGCTCATAGCTCCTTGGTATCAGTAGCTAGCAGTTATAACCTGCATCAGCTGATAACTGAGCCAACTAGGACACCAAGTCCAACTAGAACTGGTATCCTTTTAGACTGGCCACTTTCAAACTGGCCAGCGTATGTGACCGCAACTGGGATTCTTGCGGATGCTTTAAAGGGGAAGTCTCCCATAGTTTAACACACATATTTTCCCACTCCTTATGTGTAACTGTTGGGTGCCTCCTCCAGTTGCCAGCAGTCCTACTGCTGTCTAAATCTGGATTATAAATAAAAATATACAGCCCCCAGAAGTTATCAATGTGTTTGTCCTCCATTTTACCATCAATGCTGCTGGAGGATGATGTCTTCAGAGCAACAGATAATGGTGCTGCACTAAATACTGTTCCACCAGTAAACAGAACCCACAATGTTTGGTTCCCCACTTGAGTAATAGAGGAACCCTTTAAGTGTTGTGCACATCCTGAAGTGCAGGTCTAATAGGGACTAGGACCATATGAGTGTGATGCAGCACTGCTTTGACATGCATATACAGTATGGCTATAAGGAAGTGCCTGTATGTTTTGTGTTAATGTTTCGGTTAGCAAAAACAGTTTACCCAATAAATGACTCTGGGTACAAGAAGAGTCTTAAGTGGTATTATATAGCTGTTGTAGTATGTTCTGTTTATGTTAGCATTCTCTGTTTTGATTGACACCAACAGTGAGACACAATCTTGCAAAAATGCCCCTTTCTCTTTGTAACTAGGCAGTCAGTAATTGGATTGCTGATGTAAGGCAATAAAGAGTTCAGCTATAACAAGGAATAGGTTACCAGGGCAACATCAGCTGCAGCATATGGAAGAAGGGTAATCTAGTGGTTAAAGCACAGGCACAAGAAAATCCTACTAAAGTCCCTTACTCTCTAACCCTTAACAAGTTCCCCTAACCTCCTTGGGAACTGTGATGGCCCCTCAGGTCCATGACTTTAAAAGTGTCCCCATTCCCATTATAAATCATTAGCAGTGATGTGAGAGCTACAGCACTTCACTTTGAAGGTACTGAAAACAAGCTGTGGCAGCCCCCCCCCTTTGTAATGCCAGCATTTGAAGTAGGATGTCACTCACAAATCAGATGCTAAACTTCAGCTGTTGTAGGTAAAGAAACTAATCAGTCTCAGTGTTTGTAGTGCTCTATATTTGCTTAGCTCATTCCTCCCATGTCATATGCACTCTCTGTCTTGGTATTTCCAGTCAGAAACCCAGATGTAAGGAGCATTTGAAATGTAAAACAATACACTTTATAAAGTAAGTGATCTAGCTCTCCACTTTCAGGCTGCTGAAAGGGGGTGTATAATTTGTGCAAAGGAGGAATTCAGTCTTGTGTAATCCTTTGGGAAACTGCTCAGGCCTACCTTGTAAATGACTCTTCTCAAGGGTGTTCACCTGGTGCAATACTGATTGACTCATTGACTGCTAGATTGACTGCTTGATTGATTCATTCTTTCTGCTGCTCACTACAACATGTTGCAACTGTCTCTCAGAGAGAAATGAGCAGTACAGAGGAACAGATTATGTTTCCTGTGAATAAATTACTATTAGATGTATTATTTGCTCTACACATGCAGTATTAAGGCTACAAGTATTACTCCCTTTGTGAGTTGCATGACAAAACTGTCTTAAGCCATTGCAAACTTAAACTAAAATCAAGATAGACAGCATTGATAACCTTATGTGTTCTTCTGCACTGTTGCTGCAGTGACATCAGGGAATGGGAGGGGCTGTATTACAAGTGACCCATTTGCATGTAAATGGAGGCTTGTTTGACATTTTACTACCTTGTGTCAGAGCCTCAGACTCTAGATATGTGTTGCAACAGCAGAAATGACTGATCTCTTATTGACGTATGTACAGTAACTGATGTAATGTATAATAAATACATCAGACATATCCAAATCAGAAATATACAGTAGTCCTCTCCTTTAACTGACCATGTTCCAATCTTCTGCCTGTGGGCCTCTGCCGCCCCACCATATCCTCCACCTCGCTATGTTACTTTCACAAATTTTGGACACTTGGACAAAAACGCATTCCTTCAGGACATGTCATAAATAGGTTGGACTGAAATCTATCATACTAATGACATAGAATAGGCTCTACAGATCTTTCTCAACAAATTCATTGCTGTTCAGTCTAGGCATGCCCCTAAGATCACCAGGAGAGTCAGAGGCAAACCAACTAGATGGCTACACAAGGACCTCCTAACTGAGCTATGTGAGAGGTACAAGCTCTGAAAATGCTTTAAACAAATTGGGCAGCTGGCTGACTTCAATACCTATAGGGCTCACAGAAATCTCTGCAAAAAGAAAATAAGATTAGCCAAAAGCAAATACTGCCAGGACCTGCTTGTGAGCTCGGCGTCGGACTCCAGGAAATTCTGGGCTCATATCAAGACTTTTCTAGGATCCTCCCAGTCTTATACCCCAACAGATGTGATACTAAATGGGGCTCACTGTAATGACCCAAAGACTATAGCTACACCTCTACTTTCCAACCACAGGCCTCTTGCCCTCAGCCACGTGAGTTGCACAGGTCACCTGGGTCCTCTACATTCTCCCAAATATCATCACATACCCCGCCTTTCTACTTTAAGGCTATAACTGCACAGGAGGTCTTTAAACTCCTTGTATCTATATCTGACAATACTAGTGTAGGGTTGGACAACCTTGAACCTTGCTTTCTCAGACTTGCGGCCCTCTATATAGCCACTTCTTTGGAGAAAATATACACATCATCCCTGTCATGTGGCACAGTTCTGGCCCTGTGGAAAGCATCTTGAATAACTCCAGTTTTCAAAAAAGGGGACAAAAAAGATATCAATAATTACTGCCCCATTGCTATTCTCTGAGTCTTGTCCAAATTACTTGAGAAGGCTGTTGCCACCCAAACACTGGACTTCCTTTCAAAATATGGTATTCTCTCCAATGCTCAGCATGGATTCAGGAAAAAGCACAGCATGTCCACTGCTCTGTTAAAACTTACCCCTGATATTCTTTCTAAAATGGATTTGGGTAGACTTACTGGGGCTGTTTTCATTGACCTTACAAAGGCCTCTGACCCAGTGGACCACCCCCTACTTCTAACTTGCCTTCACAGCCTGGGTTTCTCTACCCTGGTTGTACACTGATTTAGCAGCTATTTATCCAGCAGGTCACAAGCGGTGAAATTTAACTCAGCCATATCTGAGGTTGCCTCAATAAGTGTGGGTGTGCCTCAGGGCTCCATCCTGGGGCCACTCATCTTCTTGATCTTTGTAAATAATGTCCCTAGTGCACTGCAAAGCTGCTCTTCTCTCCTGTATGTAGATAATCTTGTTATTTATACCAGCAATAACAAAGTGGAGAACTTAAACTCTGCCCTCTCAACTGATTTCAAAAATGTCCAGAACTGACTCTATGCACATAAACTTGTGCTGAATGTGAAGAAAACGAAGGTCATGCTCCTTGACTCAGCCCCTAAACTTCAAAACTGTCCTTCCTCCCTTACGGTACATGACCTTGATGGTACTAAACTCAAAACAGTCACGTCTTTTAATTATCTTGGGGTCTTGCTCGACCAATCCCTGGATCTTAACCTTCACGTTCAATCCACCTGCAAGACAGTAAACTACAAACTGGGTGCTGCGTACAAGTCTGGTTACATGCTAACGCCATCTGCTAAACAGGCCATTGTCAGAGGAATACTGCTACCTTCCCTAACCTATTGTGCCCCCAATCCTTGCCAGTGCCCAGAAAACTGTTCTCCAGACATGGGATGTCACACACACAATAACATATGCAGATATACGTCCTCCTCCTCTCGACTAAAACACCGCTGTCAGCTTTATGATGACCTTGGATGACTCTCCCCTACCGCATCATGGCAATATTATTTTGGCTCCCTTACTGACTCTATTGTTAGGCTCAAAACCCCGTAATCTCTAGTGGAGCTGCTAACTCCTCATACAGCCCCTCTCAGTCTGAGGTCTGCTGACAAATTTCTATTAAATGTTTCCAGATGCTACTCCACAAAAGACACTTGGGCTTTCAAATACATGGCTCCTCAGTTTTGAAATACACTTCCCCTTGAACTCAGATTGACTGGTTCCCATTAGCACTTCAAACAATTAATTTCATCGTTATCTATCGTGTGCTGACCCCTGCCCTTGTTTTGACCCTACCTAATTTTGTATAGTTTTGTCTGTTTGGTATAGTTGTCTGCCCCTATGCCCTCTTATCCTTTTCCTATCTCTGCACATGTTCTGTCCTCTTTTCTTTGGCCTTGCAGGCATCCTGCCTGGTAATACCTATCCTTCTCCCTCTAACCCTTCTCCCTCTGTATCTCCACTCTAGCTCCCCTCAGCCACTCTCCCTCTATCCAGTTTTCTCATGGCTGGCCTCCTATCTTTTTCACCTTTCCTCCTGTATGTATCCTCCCCTACTCCCTTTCACTATATTGCTACTCCACCTTCCTTACCTTCTCCTCACTATGCTACCTTACTGCTTTCCTACCTGCCCACCTCCTCCTCTTCCTTTATCTTTCAACTTTATTGCAGAGTTAGTTATGATAGCTGTGTTTCACCCAAAACTGTATTTTACTTGTATTATCTTATGCTATATCCCTTCAACATTTGCTATCTGTTTTGCTTGCTTGTTCACTGTTGTCTACTGTTATGCTCCAGTTCCTTATATTGTTCCCATCTGTAAAATTGTTTATCTACTTGAGAATTGTTATTGTTGCCCTCTCCATTTGTTATGTTTTACTCCCTCACTGTCTTGCATCTATATACATTGCTCTCCACCTTGAAAAGTATATTGTTTGCTCCTTACCTTCTTGAAATGTACTTGTGCTTGCTCAATTTGTTCTGTACTCTCCTGGGTTGAGCCTGAAAATACTCATCATGTTGGCTAGTGCACTTACCCAGTAAACACAAACTAAATAACATAAAATAAAATGAATGAACCATGCTGCCAGTGGTCCAGCAGCCCTTTTGCCTCCAGGTGCTACATGAGCCTCTCCTTCACTAATGTCTCCAATAACTTCTCCACCACTCTTATGAGACTGACTGGCCTATAGTTGCTAGCATCCTCTGTACTGCCACTTTTGTGCAATGAGATCACATTAGACCTCCTGCAGTCCTCTGGAAAGTCTCCCATCTGCACTGAGGTACTAAAATGTGCTGCCAGAGGGGTGGCCATCACAATGCTCAGTTCCTTTAGGATTCTTGGAGGAATCTTATCCTGCCTCATCACCTTATTCTGCTTTAAGGTTTCCAATCCCTTCCAGTGCCTCTCTCACTGAGAATGAACTTGTGTCCACTCCCCCATCTCCCTGGTGCTTACTGCAGCATGCTGGTCTGAACCACCCCCACCCTCTACTGTGAAGACAGAGCAGAAGTAATTGTTTAGTATTTCAGCTTTCTTTTGATCTTCCTCTGCAGAGTCCCTCTGCCCACCTGATTCTCATTATCCCTCCCCTTTTCTTCCTCTTTTCACCCACATATTTGAAGACGGTCTTGTCCCCTTTTTTTGACCTCCTTAGGTATCCTCTCCTCTGTTAGTGCTTTAGTTCCCCTCACTCTCCTTCCTACCTCCCTTTGTTTTGCCAAATATACCTCTTTGTCTTCATCATTCTGGATCTTCTTGAACTTTTTAAATGCTGTTTTCTTCTCTTCAACTGCCTTTGCCATCTCTTTAGAGAACCATAGCAATCTCTTCCTCCTCTTTCCCTTGTTCACTCAGTTTCAAGCAGCATGCCATTGCCTGGGTTATATCTTCCTTAATCTTTCTCCATTCAGCTTGCACCCCCTCTCTGCCTTTCCCCTCCCTTTGAGGCATTCTTGGATGCCATTTCCCATTTCTTTAAAATCTGCCCTCCTAAACTCCAGGGCCCTCATTTTCATGTGTTTTGTTTCCTCTGCTATCTGTATGCCAAACCACACAGTACGGTAATCACTTGAACTCAAGGGCATTCCCACTGTGATGGCAACAGTGCTGTTTCTGTTTGTAAGTACCAGATCCAGCAGTGCCCCATCCCTAGAGGGTTCCAAAACCAGCTCCTGAGAAATGCCCCTTACATGGAGTCATGGATGTCCCTGCCTCTTGATGTAGTGGCAGTAAGAATGCCCCAATCTACAGTACATCAGACAGATTTAAGTCCCTCATGATCAAAACTTTCCCCTTGCTGGCCATTTTATTAATGGCTTCCCCCAGTGCTCTGTCTAAATCCTCCCTCTGTGTTGGATCTTGTGGACCACCCCCATGAGAATGGTGAGGTTACCTGAATTGTGGGACCTGTATGTGTTAGACCATATTACATTATGTTATTAAGGTAAAATAAAGGCTGAAGGATGTACAGTTTCACAACCAGATAGCTAAATTATCAGATGTTCTGTACAAGGGAGCCTGATATATCAGGAGAATATTGCCTTGGGGAAACTCATTTTCATCTTAGTTTTTGTGAAAAGCTGTCCATAGACAGGCACTGTGCTGGTTCCATCTGGGAATATTTGAACAAGAAAACTTACTAGATGGAGCAGGGAATGTAAATAAATGCAACTGTGCAGACACGTGTAGTTAAACTGAAAAGATAACTGTTAAACATCTAGGTTTTAATTGCTCTCTACTGGCTAGGGAAAGGAAAAGTATTCTCAGACCACTTATTCGCTAGGGGGCAATCAAGACTATCAAAATAAAATACTTCAATTCATGCTTTTTGAAATCTTGAAAGCCATGCATTTGCTATTGCCACATTTACTTTTAAAACAATAATGAAACAGATCATTTTTATAGAACTGCATATAGAATTGTGTATTCATCTCTGTTATGCTGTACCATAAGACAGCAAAAGGAAATTATTCTACCCCATGATCTATAAAATGT
Source organism: Neoceratodus forsteri (assembly GCA_016271365.2). Classification (NCBI taxonomy): domain Eukaryota; kingdom Metazoa; phylum Chordata; order Ceratodontiformes; family Ceratodontidae; genus Neoceratodus; species Neoceratodus forsteri. Next base: position 392,345,638 of record CM028135.1, on the reverse strand, counting down.
TTTATTAGGCCTCAAACTATTTTAACTATTGTGTTTTATAAGCGTGTTTTGTACATACTTTTGATACAAATAAAACAGAACTGAATAGATAGAATTATGTTGATGAATACAAAGACTAGAGTGGGATGTGGAGACTAAGACAACAGCAAGTGGGAACCTTCATCCAATGGAGAATTTCAAGTTCATGATCTGCTTTCTCTCAATAATGGAAGAATTGAAGTGTGCGTGGCTTCTGAGTTTGAAACTTCAGGACTGTGCAATTAATATCATTAATGCATACAATCTGATTAGCACTGTGCAGAATAGCTTCAAGCTTGTTCAGTAAGAAATTGATACTTTGGTCCATACTTAGTACACTATATTGAAGCATCCAGTCCCAAAACATGTCCCAAAATATATAAGAGGTGGGGATATGGAATCAATACTAAATTAAAAGAGCAAATGCGGATCTACAAATTAGGGCCACTAAGTCACCAGGTTTAAATGATAAATTTCAACTCAAACCTTTTCTTGCTAAAAAAGAAAATGAGTTATAAAGCATGAAATCTCATCATGCCTTTTGTTTCTTTAACTACAATTGGTCCATAAAGGCAAAAGTTCTACCTTTAACAAATCTTTTCCACCCCCCTGAATCCATTGTATGAATGCTAGATTTGATGTGCATTAATTCATCATATGGACCTGAAAACAGATGTTTCTCATCTAATTTCATTTCTATCTGATGTATTTTACAGAGATCTTTGATGAAAAAGAGTATAAACCTATAAGAAGACATGGGAATGAACAAAATTCTAAAGTGAATTACACCAGCTAAAGAAAAAGTGTTTTATTTTTAATCTTGCATTTTGGGTATCACCACTTGTGTATTTGGCTTTAAAGTATTTGGTTGTAAAGTAGTACTGCCATGTAGACTGCACATTTAATTTGAAATTAATTGATACTTTATTGTGATTGGGTGACTAATTAAAGTAATGAGCTTGTGTATGTATTTAAAATGCTCCTAGTAAATGTTCCATTAACTCTGATGAAGCCCGAGGTTGGTCAAAACATGAGACCTCCTGATATTGTACTGCTACATGTGCTATGATGGGAGTAAAAGAAGCTTTAAAACACCATTGTGGTGTGACTCTGCTATAATTTTTAAGCAATCAGCAAGGGTGAGTGCTCTGCACCAATTCTGAAGAATATTTCAATGAAGTTGAATTGGGGTGGGATTCAAAAGTGTCCTCAGTCCCAATCAAGTTATCTTTGGACAGATACTTCAATTTTCCTGATTTCTTGGATGCACCCTCAAAGCATGTTTTGCAGTACACAAGGTTATCAGGCCACATGGACCAGGTGAGCCTGCAGTTTTTCACATGCGGCTCTGTGTCTAAGCATTCTAGGCACATGACATACAATAAGCTGCCTGAAGTATTTGTACTTGCAATTACTTTCGCTCAGTTTTCACAGTGAAGAGAGGGCATTTCCAAACAAAGGTCACATTGGTATGGGAAGGCAGGCAGAAATGGACATGTCACCATTTTGTAACACAGGGTTTTGAAAGGGCTTAGGGTTATTAGGGTTAACAAAGTCATAAGCCCCAACAGATTGCAAATAAGGGTGCCAAGGGATCTGGGTGAAGTCCCAATGGCCTGATGGACCTGTTTAGCCATACCGGCCATAATGTTGCATGCTTAATAGCATATGACATTATGGCTAATCTGGTACAACGCTAACTAGTGAGTAAATGAAAGTAACACCGCATACACTGCTGTATGCTATATTGCACCATTCTCACTCTCCCAAACAGAGGATAAGACATCTGCTGGGAGTGAGTTCTGCTGACCAGCTGCTGTGGCTCAATGGACTGAGCCACAGCAGCAGGAAACCAGGCAGTACTTCTGGGACTGGGTTTGATTCGGTCCCAGAAACTTTTATTTTTTTAAACTTTGTTCCTCCCGACTTGAACCCCAGAGTTGAGAATCTATATTGAGGGGTTTGGGGTGCAGCCCCCATAATGTGGGGGGGCTGGAGCCTCCCACAGAAAAAAGAGATATGCCACATGGCAAGAATTGCGCTGTATTGGCAGCACGATTTTGCCATGTGGCATAATGTCCTGTGACACTATGACCCCGTGCCTGTTTAACAGACATCTAGGATCAGGAATGGTTTCTGAGAACTGGAGAAGGGTAAATGTAGTCCCCCTGAACAAGAGCAGCAGCAAAGAAAAGCCAGGAAATTTCAGGCTGGTGAGCCTAACGTCTGTGGTGAGGAAAATTGATGGAGACCCAGTTGAAAGAGAGATTAGTAGAATTCCTGGAATTTAATGGATTACTGGACAGTAAACAACATAAGTTCACCCAGGAACAGAACCCATAGTGTAGTACTAAATAGTGGATTTGCAGTAGTGATAGGGGGCCAGAAGTGTACTACCCCAGGAGTCAGTACTGGGCCTCATATTCTTGTATATTGTCAAGGGGACATAGAAAACAGAGCAAGAAGGAAAATTCTGTCTATTAGCAGATGACACTAAGATCTGCAATACAGTGGACATAATTGAGGGAGTTTAGGGCATGAGGAGGGACCTGGAAAGGCTAGAAGAGTTGTTCAGAATTTGACAGCTGGAATTTAATGCCCAAAAAGTGCAAAGTCATGCAAATCAGATGTAAAAGCCCAAAGGCCAAGTACAAGATAGGAGGGAAGGTCATGGAATGTACCTGGAAGGAAAGAAACATAGGGGTTATTATTATGGATGACCTGAATGTAGTCATCCAATATTCAAGGGGAGTAGGAAGAGCAAACAGAATGATGGGCTGTATAGGGAGGGGATAACAAGCAGAAGAATGGAGGTTATAACCCTTCTGTTTAAGTCCTTGGTTCACCCACCTTGAGTTCTGTGATCAGTTCTGAGTCCTCACCTAGAAGGGCACTGACAGGGTAGATGCTGAGCAGAAGAGAGTTACCAACATGGTACAGTGGCAGCAGAGGAAGCCTGCAAGAAAGTCTGAAGAACTTCAGCATACTCCCTAAGAACTGAAAAGCCTCTGAAGTTGGGGTCATGACTGATTCCACTAAATACCTCTGAGGGGCCTAAACACAGTGGAGTGTGGTGAGCTTTATAAGTTGAGCACACACATGGTTACAATAGGGAACACAATGAAGTTAATATGGAGAAGTTTGAGAGGGAGTTGAGGAAGCATTTCATCATGAAAAGGGTGGTGGATAGATGGAACAGGTTGCTTAGAGAGGTGCTGAGGCAGAGAGTGATGGTTGTCGTGCATGTGTGGGACAAGTAATATGGTTGTCACTGAAAGGAAGAATCATCCAGCGAGGGTGGTGAGATGAGGGGGGCCAAATAGGGCCCCGTGCCACAGTATACAGTAGGGTAGGTAGGGTTAGGAGAGACTAGATGGACCTTGTTGTCCTTTTCCACTGATAAAATCTATGTTTCTATGCTTAGTGGAACTACACTAGTGAGACTCGATGGAAGGAATCCAGGTAGTTAGAAATCTTGTTTTTACAAGAAAATAAAGCAATTCAGGATCAATTAGAAAAAAACAATCATTAGTGGAAATTATCCTGAATTTACAGGAAAGATCTTAGCCTCATTTAGAAGCTCTGAACATGGAAGAAGTGAATTTGTCGTTTGTTAGCCTGATCTCAGCAGTAGAGTTGGGCGAAATTAGCAAATTATGAATTTGCAGAATTTTCACAAAAGTCTGTGAAATTTCACATTTTTCAGATTTTTCTGAAATTCTTTAATTGCCCATAACTCGGTCTGTAGTATAGCTAGAGATCGTAAATTTGCCATTCTTATTGTCTGGTATGGTAAGGTCACTAAAAGCTTTCTAACTTTCATGATGTTTGGATGAAGGGTGAAAGAAGTTATAGGGCTCAAGGTCTGGCAATTTAAATATCCATGTGAACATTTCTGAAAATATTGCTACGCTTACAACTTAGCCACCTTTGGAGCTAGATACTTGAAAACTTAGATGCATACTTTCTTGGAAGAGTCATAGAAACTGCTTAATTTGAGAAGTAACGATTATGTAAATTGTAAGTTTTATGTAATTGTATGTTTTAGCCATGGCCTTCCTCCTGACATGACTTCCTGGGCTCGCTTCTGAGCTGGGGTCATCAACATGGCAGCGTGATGCTCGGATGCTGGGCCAAGGTGGTTGCCTTAAAGCCTAATATTTAGGGTCAGTGAATCTAGCAACATTGGTGATAATCTGCTCTGTAGTTTTAAACTTATAGGGACTTAAAACTTAGCAGTTTATGTAACTGTGAAATGTCATTTTAAAACTTCTGAATGTTTGGAGGCTCATAACTCAGTCACCCTTAAAGCTACAGATCTGAAACTTGGCACACATATATATGGGCATTGGTAAAGTCACTTTACCAACTTTGGTATAATTTGGACAAACATGTTTAGTTTATGTAGTTAACTGTAATTTTAATATTACTTAACATTTGGAGGCTTATAACTCAGTTATCCATACAGACAGACACTTGAAACATGGCACATTTATATATGGTCAAGGGCAATGCCACTGTACCAAATTTGGTTTAATTTGGACAAGTACTTTGTAAATTAGATAGAAAAACTAAAATTGCAATTTTAGCAAGATTTCATGAAATTTTCACAGAATTTTCATGAAATTTCACGAGAAGCAAAAGCAGTATTTTACCAAATTCCACTACCAGAAGATAAATTTTGCCCAGCCTCACTCAGCAGCCTGGATTGCGTCTTACTGCAATATTTTTTTTTCCCTCAAAGTTACCATTTGTGAGTACTATGCGGCAAAGCCCTGTGTCCCGACAAAGCATGCAGTACCTGCAGTCAAGGATTTGCTACAACTTGTGCCAGATTTTATAACCCAGGATGCAACTTCTGACAGTACCCTCATTTTACAGCAGCTTGCTCCAAAGCTATGGCACAAGCCCCATAAACTGGCTCCCCTATGGACGCAAAGGTACCCCAGGGGGTGGTAGAACTGAGGTGAGGCACTACAATGGACTTACGGTGGTGCTCCTCTTTGTAAATCCTGCTCGCAGCACAGTTTTCCACAAGTCACCACTTGCGACTTATCTCTCAGCCTCAAGTCCGATGTGGTGGCTGCATCACATTTGAAAATTGGGTCCTATGTGAAAAGACAGGCAGTGTTCTGAAGTTATGCACATTAACCTATAGGTTAACATACTGTACTATTTATTAAAGGACCAGGACCCATTATATACTTGAGAGTAAACCCATCTGTTGTGCTTAGCTCAAATACTGTGCAAGCTGTTGGGACTTCTATAAAATTATCTAAACAAATGGTAATGTTGAATTTAAAAGTATACATTTATTGAATTAAGGCACTGCTCAGGCTGCTGTCAACAGGTTAGTAAACTTCTAGTCTATTCCCTCTGATTAATATGTTACATAGAAATAATTACAAAATGCAAGAAAACTGTGATTGTGTCTAAAGTAATGCCGGGGCAACCTTTAAAACTAGGTCAGAAATACAAATGAACAACAACCAGTATCCCAGTTTTTGAAATTAAACATTATTCAACCAGTGTTTGTTGTCCTACAATGCATATCTAAATGTCACTGGATTTTGTTTCCAGATTAAATCAAACATGCGTATTGCCTGTTTTATCTGACAAAAAACATCTAGGCATGGGCTTAATGCTATGTAATAAAGTGCAATAAGCTGTTTCTAGTCAATGTTTAGGTTTATCAGTTACTACACTTTCTAATGTATCTTATGTAATTGTGATTTAATATGGTATAAAGAAGGCTTAGTTTAGAAAATCCAAGAAGCTTCCATATTTAAGCCAGTAATGCATGTATTATCTTCATTTCTTCTCATTATTCTTTCCGGACTGTTGCATTTCAGCAGTCACAAAGTCCATGTTGCCATAGACATCTTTCATTAATATGTTATTATTCATGTAATCCACAAGGATTTCATTGTGTCTAAATCTTAAACCTCTCAAATAAATTAACTGCAGTAACCAAATTAAGCCAACACTGAGGCTCAAAGCTAAACATACAAATATGAAACATTTCCAAGAGAGAGGGCTACTTTATCTAAACAACTACACATTTTGAGAAAACTTTGAAAAAGCATACAGGTTCGACAACATTCAATTTACATTCCCAGTTAGATGACATTATTTCCTTCTCATTACCATTTGTGTTCCTATTACTTATCAGCAGCTGTAATACCACACCACCAGTGTTGGAATTAGACTTATGAGCTTTGGGAGATATGGGTCCTATAAGGGCCCTATCTTTAAATTGAGCCCTCTTCTCATTATAAGTCAATGGTAGTGATGCGTGACCTACTAGGCTCAGTTCAGAGTAAGGCCAAGCCTTGGCAAGCCTCCTTGTAATTCCAACACTGCACACCACCAATTATCTCAATTATTTTTAGTTTCAGGATTTGCAGTCAGAGAAAGAAAGGTGATTGTGGGAACCTTGCTGCTGCCACAAGAGCCTGACAGCCCAGCGGTGGAGCACCAAGATTGTGTTCCGAGAGCCTGGATTCAGTTCCAGGTTAGGGTCACACAATTTCTTTATTATAATATATTTTGTTTTCCAAAATGGACAGAAGCAATAACTTTACAGAATGGGTCCAGTCACCAGCAAAAACAAAGAAAAAAGAAGAAAAAAATGCAGCTGACAGAACTCAATTAAAAAGCATTACAAATAAATTTAACTGGGAGCTTTTCTTTTCTTTGTTACTAAGGACATCTAAATGAAAACTTAGATTGTTGTTTCTAACAGTTAACTATAGCTAAGGCTGAAACTGTAGCTGAAGTCATTGGTCTCAATTTTCAAAGGGTTAGCACAGTGCTAAACACGTCAGTGCTGCAGTAACTGGGATTGTAATATGGCTAAAAATCTCTGCCATGAATCCAGCACAACCATAGGTGGAAACACACCCTGTGGTACAAAATGAAGCAGTCATTAATTCCCTAGAAATGACCACTTCATTTTGTAACACAAATACTTTCCACATGAAATGTGCTACCTGAGCACACAAAAAGTTACCAATCACTCACTCAGCCGTGACAGTAGTTCAGCAGTTTCGAGCAGCAGTGCAAATAGCATCTTACCCAACAGTGACACATGGGCTGAATTACACTACAGATCAACAATCTCAGTGTTGAACTCATAGCATGCTGCATCCACAGTATAAACTGATCTTAGACATTTCAAAACATATGGCGCTAAGTAGCATACAGTAACTCACACAAAAATACGTATATGTTCCTGTTTTAAATAATAATATTGGTAGTTAATTTATGTAACCCTTCCATATTACAAGTGCATTAATCACCTCTACAGGAGGTCATTTCCCAGGAATTAATGCATGGTTGGGTGGTAGGAAACCCTCGGCCTGCGGCCTTGTGCACCCCAACCATGCAATAATCCCTGGTAAATGACCTCCTGTAGAGGTGATTAATGCTTACATAGTATGATCATATGGAGCAGGAATCATATTAAACAGCAACTGGGGCATGGTGCTAACTCAACAATGCATACGGGCATTACATACTGCCTTGCCCACTGGTGATTAGGGGGTGTGCATTGCCAACAGTGAGTGGAGGAGTCACTAGACAGCTAGAGAAGCTAGGATTAATGACAGTGGGTTATCAGTCCTGCAAGGGGGGTGGCTGGTACAGCTTCACACAATGCCTCCATCAGAGCCACTTATAAGCACATACTGTAATGGCATGCAAATGTTCGCTAAGCACCTTTCTTGCCATATATGCTTATTAGCATGCAAGCAGATGAAAATGGCTTATAAGAGTGCTATCCAGTTTGGGATGCACTATCTGTCTTTGCTCCATGAGCTACTGTGCTGCAGAGAGCTGTTTTATTGTAGTGCACATTTACTGTGTGTTTTGCTCCCATAGCTCCCATATTAATATAGGCAGCCAGCACCACTCAGAGTGCACTGCCTGTCTGAATATGTTTCACGGGCCAGTTGTGTGCTGTCTCATGTGTAATGCTAAGAGGTGCATGGTGCTAACAGCAGGCTCTGAAAATGGGGGCCATAATTAGAGATGCAGCAAAGTTGGTGAAAAGCTGGGGAACTTTGCACTCCACTAAGTCCCCAGATCTCACACAAACTTCATCCACTGTTTATTTAGATTTTAATTATTGCCACAATAAACTATGAAAACCAGTTTCACCCTGTATGATACACTCATCCACCCCTCTACTACCACACCACATAGTTTGCAATAATCTCCTCCACCCATCTCCTTGCTAGGCCCCCACCTCACTCCTTCCATTGTACCCTGCAAAGTGGTAAAAGAGTATTGATTTAGTAGGCCATCAAATAATCAATCCATTACCACATCCAAAACTGCATGTCCCCTTCCCCATCTTGCCCCTCTAAATATTGACTAATCCCCAACCCTTCACCATTTTGTTGCTAATAAAACCCTCTCTTTTGCCCCAAGCTCCCAAACTCCATTTTCACTGAGTAGAACCATTCCTGAAAATAAGAAAATCCTCCCCTGGAGGAGCAAGCATCCTCATGCGTCTGTGTGTACAAAAATAATGAATTGCAAGTGACATCTATGTTAGCAATAATATCGGATTGGCTGATTATCAGACAATGTTTATTTATTTAAGAGTTTTACCAGGAGGGGCACACTGAGCAACATGTTGCTCATCTCACAATGTGTCCTGGGGGAAGGGTACATAGGGATATACATACATCACAAATCAGCAAAACAAAAACCTAAGGATAGACATACACCAAAATCAGCACTTCATCAAATAGCAACAGTAGGGTACAATGCCAAAATGATGCCAGAGTTACAATAATACATAGGAGAGCAACTAACAGTAATAGTATAACTATGACTACAACATGTATCAATAAAATGTGATAAGGTTTGGCGGTGGACAAAGGATTGTGGGTCCACAAGTGCAATAGTTTTCGTAACACTTACAGTACTCCAGATAAAACCAGGCTCAGTCAGGTGCAGTTACAGTTCACAGAGAGGAAATTACTTAAGGCTGAGGAAAGGGATGATGCAGAGGAAGAATGGCAAATCTGGTGAGGAAGGGAATTACACAGCTTAGGGAAGTGATAGGAGAAGGCAGACTATCCAGCAGCAGATGTGCAATGAGGGACCCTTAATGTGCAGGAGTCATAGGATCTAAGAGAATGGGCAGGAGGAGGGGTGGGGCAGTAAGGGAAAAGCTGAGATATGAAGGGAAAGAGAGAGAGACAAACCACATTTTGGAAATGAATTTAGCAGAGTGGAGGAGACGTCTGTTTTCTAGAGAGGGAAGAGACAGGGAGTGGTAGAGTTGGCAGTGGTGGGTGAGTGATGGAGCATCCAGAGCAAAACAACAGAAGGAGTGAAACAGGGTATCCAATCTGGCTAAGGAGGTCTTAGGAGTGGCACTGTAGACTACATCACAGTAGTCAAAGATGAGGAGGATCATCTTCTGGACAAGATCGCATCTAACCGGGAGCAGGAGGCAACTCCAATTCCTAAATAGGACACCAAGTTTAAGGCACAGTTTTTTTAGGATGGCATCCATGTATCCAGAGAAGGAGAGGTTTTGGTACAGCCAAACTCCCAGATATCTGAAAGAGGTGTCCTCAAGAACCGTCCCATCAAGGGTATGGAAGGTGGGCAGGGAGAGAAGCATAGAGAGTCTCTGCCTAGTGCCAAAGTTCATTGAGACTGTCTTCTTGGCATTTAGGAAAAGTTGATGTTAGCAAAACCAGCACTGAACATTATTGAAGTCCTGCTGAAGTCTATTTGCAACATCAGAGGGGCAGTGGCAAGAGGTGTCAAGGACTGTATCATCTGCGTACATCTGTATTGAGGTAGTAGTGCAGACAGAAGGCAAGTCATTGAGAAAGATGAAGAGTAGGGGACCCAACATGGATACCTGCAGGACCCCCATGTTGATAGGGAGGGGGAGGATATGGAGTCTGGTATTCTAATGGACTGAGTCCACCCTACAAGGTAGGCATGGAACCAATTGGTGGCAGCGGTGGACAAACCAGCAGAGGAGAGGGAGTGGAGCAGAAAGGAGTGGTAAACCATGTCGAAGGCCTTAGGTCGACAAAGATGGCTGACATGATTTGGCCACTGTCCATACCACAGAGGATTGAGTCAGTGAACCTAATCAAGGAGGAGGTGGCGGAATGTTTTTTACAGAAGCCAGATTGGAAGGGAGTGAAGGAGTTGGAATTCAAGAGATAGGAAGAGAACTGGGCCAGAACTAAGTGTTCTTGCAGCTTAGCAAGGGTGGGAAATAGAGATATGGGGTGGTAGTTCCCAGGGGTGGATGGCTCACCCCCCTTGGGGAGGGGAAGAACAACAGCATTCTTCCAAATGACAGGATGTCTTCCAGTTTGAACGAGAGGTTGAGCAGCATGGCCTGGGGGGACAGAGACTGCCGTTGCAGAATCGTAAAGCAGCTTGGGGGCCAACCCATCAGTCAAACTGCCTTTGGAAAGGTTTAGGGCCAGCAATGCATTCAATGTATCAGAGGGGTTATTTTAGACAATCAGGTATTAATACTTGTGTAGCCATCACTCCCCATTCATTCAGCTTAAAAACACAGTAGAGCGAAGAAGCTTGCTCCACATGGGATGATCTTTTTTACAGGTATTTTTCTACTCTGGGGACTGGGGTTTGAGGGTTTTGGGGGAAAGAGTGGGTATTGGCAAGAGGGGGGTTGAAGGATGGGGGGTTTAGTCATCATTTAGAGGCATGGAGTGGGGAGGTCGAGGAGCTTGCTTTAGCAGCTGGGGAAAGGGGCAGAGTCTATGACTGAGTTCCACTACACTGCTCTTCCAACTTCAGGGGTATAGGAAGGTAGGTGGAGGCCTAATGAGGGACAGTTGGGAGATATTATTGTAAACTATCTGGCTTGATGGGAGAGGGGTGGGTGAGTATGTCATAGAGTGGGGTGGTTTTCATGCATTTTAGTTTTGTCCATGCTGCTTTGTGTAGTTCTTCACAAGCCAACTGCTACTTTGCTCAGTGAAAACTATGCATAAGTGCACTTTACCAACACCTTTGCTGGTGTAGTGCCACTATGTGTAATTTTCACTAGGTGAAGTAAGTATGGTGCTGCATGAAAAACTATGCAAAGTTGCACTTTTAAGTCAGGAACCTGTGAAGAATTGTGTGAAGTGAAGGTTCCCCATAATACCCTGATTGTAACCTCACAATTTATTGTTGTAGAAATGACTATGTCACAAGCAGGGCACTATGACTTCAGCTCTAGACTTAACCTCTCTTGCAAGTGAACTATCTGTAAAGGATTAAGGTCCAGAAGAGAATGGCTCAAAATTCAAAGGTTTGGTGAAGTATTTTTTTTTTTTTATGTTGTTAAATATACTGTACTTCTGCTGATTTGTTGACTGCAATTTTTCTGACTGGTACATAGAATCCCTCTTTCAAGGGATGTGTCAATCATACTGATACTGAAAAGGCACACAACAAAAACATGGATTTGGATTCCACTGAACATGTACTTTTTGAGCAAACATTTACAAAGGAAAATACACAGTTTATCTGTTGCAGTGATTAACAGAGGTGGGCAAAATGCTGCCACTATGATTCATTTAGTCTGTGAAAAAATAAAACGACTACACAAAGTTAGTCTTCGGAAGGGACAACTCAGTGGAAATCAACACTTCACCTTCAAAGTCTGCTACACAAAGCACATTCGTGGCAAAAAGAATAAATACAATTGTAAAACCCTCCCCCTACTCAGTTAACACTCCATTCTCTCACTATCCTCTCCCCTAACCCAAGTGTAGTTGTACACAAATGCTTACATTCCCCTGGCCTACTTAACCTTTCCAACACCCATCCCCCTCCTCCATGTCCCATACAGCAAAAACAACATTTCCTCAACCCAGTTGGTACCCTACTCCTCTCTTCTCCCTCATTGTTCTAGTAATAATTCAATTCCCCGTTCCCCCAAACCACCCAGTATTCTTACACCTTCTGCCCCTGGTGTGCTAACTTAAAAATAACTCTGGCCAGAGCCAATAGGGCTGCAGCTGAGTAACATGGGATAAAGATATTGAAAATTAGTTTAATATGTTTACACCAAATTTTCTACATAGCCTTGATATGACCCTGCCTCATGAAGAAGGGCAGAGAAAATATTCAACTCCTGGCCCAAAAGGTGATTTTGTGCAGGAACTGTGAAATTAACTTTTAGGATACAAAAACACATTTTGGTCCAGAGCCGAAAAATGATATCTGTCACATTCATGAGGTGCTACAAAGAAATGTCTGTGTTGTAAATTTGGGATGAAAATATTGAAAATTGCCAAAGTCATGAGCATGCATTTGCAAAATTAAAAGCAGGCTCATATTTTTATTGTTTAATATTTTTACACCATATTTTCAACATAGCCTTCTTATGACCCCACCTCATGAACAAGGGCTGATAAAATGTTCAATTCCTGCCCGAAAGGTTATTTTGCACAAGGACCCCAAAATCAGCCTTTGGGATGTAAAAAACAATTTTGACCAGGATTTGAAAAATGACAGCTGTCATGCTAATGAGATGCTGTGAAGATGTGGCTATGTTGTGAATTTAGGGGGAAAATATTGAAACTTATCAAAGTTATGAGCCTGTGTTGGCAAAATTCAAGGTAGGCTCATAACTTTGTTGTTTAATATTTTTACACCAAATGTTCAACATTACCTTCTTATGAATCCACCTCATGAACAAGGGCAGAGAAAATGTTCGACTCCTGCCTGAAAAGTGATTTTGCACCGGGACTTCAAAATCACCTTTTGGGACAGATCTGCCTAAAAACATTTCAATTGTTCATGTGGTAGCATCCCAAAGAAGGCATGTTGAAAATGTAGGTTAAAAATATGCAAAAATGCAAAAGTTATGCCACTGAATTGAAAACCCCATTGAAATACATTGAACCACATACCTGTTTCTTCAGTTTGCAGTCCAGCTTTGAAGAGTGAAGATGTGTCTGAGGTCCAGTGAAGATTACAGTGTTGGACCCCCGATGGCTAAGTAAGGGCTTGGGGAGGTATAGGTTGGTGGGTGCCGAGTGTGAGAATCAGGTGGGGGACAGTAACAATGCAAAAGGCATCGAACAGTTTTCTTTTTACAGGTTAAAAAAAGGACAGAGGATTCCCAATTGTGAAGCTGGTGGATTGGGCACCCCCAGTGCCACTGTTGTTTTCCTGAGGGTGTACTGAGATAGAGGGACACATGAAGGGAAGGAAGAAAAATGGGAAAAAAGGTCACCCGGAACACGATTGTGACACTTGGGGCCTGGGCACCCCCATGTCATTGTAATGTTTCTAAAGAGGGGTGTTGTGGTGGGTGCTGAGAGGGAGGATCGAGTGGGGAGATATGATTTAAAAAAAGGAAATCAGTGGTTATGGTGGAACAAGGCACACTCTGCTGTGACCAAGATGGCCACTGCACAGTACTGCACATGCACTAGTGGTCACACATGTGCAATACAGTTTGGAAGCCCTCTCGGACATGGCAGATTGTGCAGTATTCCACCATGAACACCGACAGACAAAAAAATAGTGTGGTGTGAATGTCAGTTCCGACAGCAAGCAAAGTACTTCACGATCATGGAGGCAACTGTGTTGCAACTCCAACATGCTATTCAGTCAGAAGGAATGCTCTGCCTACTTTTTTAATAGCAAGAGGTCTGCAGGGCTACACCCACTGCAGCCCTAAAAATAAATTTAACCCACTGAGACCGGCACATTCCCATTCACACTATCTTGGCTGACTGCCTAATGAATGGATGAAAGTGAGGGCAGGCTCATAGCTGAGCATGCTTTCACCTTCATTTATTCAGACAACACCTGGCTATGATGGCCTGAGGATAGCTGCACCAGTAGCCATATGAGAGGGTAATATTCTTTTCTATTAATTCAGTGCACCTTTGTGGGAAGGAAGGATTGTGTTCAGGTGCAAAGTGGATGCAGATGAAGGGAGGTATTTGTTTACTTGAGCAGTTCAGAAAGGTGAGTGGGAGATGAAGTGTGAAGGGGGTCAGGTGGAAAAGATGTACTTTTTATTACTTGGGCCATGGGGAGGGGGAAAGAAAGGTGGTCATTCAGATACTATGAGGATGGATGGAAGTGTTTTCCTTTATCAAAGCAGTTTCAACAGTTACTGTATATTTACCCTTAGGCAAGGCCCCTGGAATTCTGCGGTTCTGCAGTTGCAGAATTTGCATCATGCCTCAGAATATATACGGTGCCACAGAATTCATTGTTTTTGGTGAATTTTCATATAAATATACTGTTTTTCCATAGGGTCAGGCTTTCTTTCCCACCTTGTTTATCCTGAAGCCCCTCCTCTATGCTCAGCATACAATGTCATTGATGACATCACATCATATTTAGCCAATGACAGGACTGCATTCTGCCAGAGAAATGAATAAATCATGCCGCAGAAATCAGAAAATGCTGCTGCAGAAGTCAAGGAGCCCAGCTGCAGAAATCAGAAAATTCTGTCTCAGAACACCAGGGACCCTGCCCTTAGGGTGCACTGTGTTCAGCAATGTGCCATGTGGATGAATTAAAATAAAACTTTATCCAACAAAGTGGACTTTGCCACACTTTGTGATGGTTTTGGCAAAGTACCAAATGTGTCAGCATTTAAAAAAATGAAATAGTCATGAACCATTCATGAATTTTCACAAATTATTTATAAACTCAGTTCATAAACATTCATGAAAGTACATTGGATTGTTCATTGGTACACTTACTATTTTAACCAAGTTGTAGCCCTTTTCTGGCAATTTTTTACTTATAGTTTAGTTTAGCTGCATTGTTCTTTTGTTACTGATTGCATTGGAATCTTGCCTACTGGAATATTGCTTTGCAAATTAGTTGTCCTGCTAACTATGTTTTCTACTTTATTCTCCTGGGCAGTACCTGAAAAATGGGCATTCATTTGCCTAGTATAACACCAAGCTAACCAAAAGCAAATACACAAATATATAAACATTCATGAACATAAAGGTCAGTGAAAGTTCATGAAACTCATTCAGTGATCTTTTATGGACACAGACCTTTGATAATGTACAGTTACCAACCAGTAATATATTGTTTTTATAATATGGGTCATTCTTAAGGTAGCAGTTTAGTTTACTTAATAATTGAGTTCACACATTGGGCAAAAAGCTTAATTTTATGTCTGACTGAAGCCAAAAGGCAGGTACAAAAGAAAACAACATTTATTTAAAAAGCTCTTCCAATATATAAACAGGTAAATAATATAAAATGTTTACTATATAATAAAGTGGAAATCAGAGGAATGATTTTTAAGTACATTAGAGTTTTCCATTAAAAAGCTCCTAAAATGTGTTGGTAACACACATGGCCCTATTCTCAAAAGATTGTTGCCAAAGTAGAGAATCAAAAGTAGATTTACAAAGAGTCAGCACTCAGTTTTCATACTGTTTTACAGGGCAATGAGACCATCTCCCATGAGAAGTGCAGAAGGCAAAATGAGTTCTTTATAGACAAGACTGTCAACATCCAGGACTTCATTTTCTAAACTACTGGTAATGTAGATGGCAGAGGCACAGATGTAAGGTTTACCAGGTCTGACCATCTTTGACACAGTTTTGCCAGTTATGAGGACATGTTGTGAAGTGGTAGCTAAAGCATCACTTTGATACTTAACTTGGTCCCTAGTCAGCCCCTCATGGTGGAGTTAGGGCCATGGGTTTCAGTGTTTGCAGTGAGCATCATAGTCTCTTTGTAGAGAGCTACATTCCCCCTTCTGTAGAAGAGGTTGGTGGTGCAGTCCCTACACAGTAGGGGGTTGGGAAAAATATGATGTTTAAGACTAACTGGGGAGGGGTGCTAGTTAGTTACAGGGATTGTGGGCAGCCATCCTTCAGGCAGTGATTGGGAGGCATGGTGTATACCCACTCTGCAGAAGATTTGCAGAACTGCAGTCACAGTTGGATGCTTCTCTAAGTGAGACATGTCTATTGCACAGGTGATTTGACGAGTCTGCATCAGCTTCCACAATCCCTTTCTCCCAGAAGCCCACACATCTAAGAGGCAGAATGGTGGTGGGGAAAGGGGATGGGGGCCAAACCAACCACTAAGGATGATGAAAAACAGTATGAGAATTTAACTGTGAGTTGCTTTGAACCCTTGGAGGATGCACAGGTACCTGACTCTCCCAAGGGAGCTTGACAGCCAATTATTCGGTAGAAACCTGCTGGCAAGGCATCACTAGGGAGGGGGAGATGCAGAAAAGATAGTGAATAAAGTAGAAAAGCTACTGGTGTTGGGTGAATTCCATTATTAGTGAGCTGAGAAAGTGGGTACAAGGATAAGGAAAGAAGGTCAGATGCCAACCAGAGTTCTTGGCTGGAAGAGAGGCAACTAGAAAATAAGGGGTCATTAGATGAATGGGAGAGACAAAGGAGCTAGCACACTTGGGAACTAATGATCTGACCAGCTAGGAGATGAAGGTAGTTAAAGCAAACTTTTGAATGCTGGGTTAGCAGATTAAGAGGGTTATCAGCATCGCTGACTTTCTCAGGGGTCCTACCAGTGTGGAACAGGGACACAGTTATACAAGAAACAAAAGGAGGTCTTAAATGAATGGTTGATGGGGTGGTGTAATGAAGAGGGGGTTAGGATTGCAGAGGACAGGGGTCATTTCTGGGAAAGAAGGCTCCTCAAGAGAGATTGCCTTCATATCACAAACAATGGAACAAGTGCCATAGGGCAGAAGTTTGATGTCTACAAAACTAGGCATTTAAACTGACTAGAGAAGGCTGGAGCTAAGGGATCCCTTGGAAGGGAGGTGGGTGTAAGAGGCCTAAGTAGTAATCCCCCAGGAAGGGACAGGATGCACAGGGAATTAGGAACTACATAGGAAAGAGGGAGGGAGATTAAACCAAGTTGGTGAGGGGTAGGACAGGGAGTGGGCTACAGAAGGCAGGGGGAACAGCAGGGGAAGGGAGGTACAGGCAAAAGATGGGGTACAGAAACTGAAAGGAAGATCAAGAAGGGCATGTGGAGGCTAGTATTCCTGAATGCCAGGAGCTTGGGAAGTAACATTAGTGAACCAAGCTGGACTGGGCATAATGACCTTAATGGAAACATGGGCACCAGAAAATAACCAATGGGATATGGCTAGTCTAGGTTTATATCCTGTTCAGGAAAGATGGAAGTAAGGACAAAGGGCCAGGGAGGTGTAGCACTTGACATTATTGTGGGCATAGAGATCACAGAGAATAATGCTATCATGGGAGGGAGAAGGTGGAGCTTATTTAGGTGCAGCTGATAACAGCTGAAGGGAAAAAGATAACGACAGAAGTGGTTTAAGACCACCAGGGCAAAAGGAAGAGGGAAGAGAAGTGGAGGCAAAAATTAGGAGGGGTAGAAGAAGAGAAGGTGGTAGTTGGTGACCTGAAGATATCAGACCAGATGTTGCTTGGGCTACCCCAGCAGCAAAGAGTCCCAGAAGTCAGGCATAGCTGGACATAATTCAAGACTGCTGCTTCTTAATACAATGGTCAGGGAGCCCACAAGACAGGATACTATCCATGATTTGGTGCTTTCCAATTTGGAGGGGTTAGAAGGGCTATCAGTGTGACAACCAATAGGGTCTAGTGAACACAGACCTATGTAGATTGAATTAGTTATGGGAAGTTACAAATCTTCATTGAAGGCTGTGGTCCTGGACTTCAGTAGGGTAATTTCAGCAAAATCAGGGAAAGGATCAGAGAAAAAATGGTGGCTATGAAGTGGTTCAAAAGGGCAGAATAAAAAAAAATGACAAAATGAAGATGAACAACTCATGTATGAGTAAAATTACCAAGAGGAATACATTTAAGAGGCCAATATGGTTTTCCAAGAAGGTAGGGAGGCAGTGAGGATCTAACAAAAGGCTTACAAGAGATTTAAAGAAACACAGAGGGAGGATGAATGAGAGGAATATAAGGGAATTTTAAAAGAGGCTAGCGGGAAGGTACAAGCAGAAACAGAGCTGCATACATCCGAAGGTACAAAGGTTGGTAGGGAAAAGAGTTTTTCAGCAATATTAAGTAAAAAGAAAGGAAAAGGGGGTATTTTTGCCTTATCTGAAGTGTGGGAGCAGGTTAGTGGAGGATGAGAGGCAGAAAGGAAAAGTATTGAACAATTACTTTTGCTCAGTATTTACAGTGGAGGAATGAGGCCACTACAGGAAAGTGGTATAAAGGCTTTCACGGGGACAAGTCATAGGATGGACAGAAGTCATAACTGATAGTATGGGAAGGGACTTGTAACCCTTAAGGTGGAAAAGGCACTGGGATTGGACAACATACACCCAAGTGTGCTCAGACAACTAGGACTGGAAGTGGCAGAGCTCTTGGTGGAGCTGTTCAAATGCTCACCAGAGACAGGTGTGGTGCCTGGAGCCTAGAGATTGGCAGATGTGGTTTTGACCCATAAGGGAGGAAACAAAGAAGACCCCAGTCACTACAGGTTGGTCAGTTTTACTGTACATCCATTGTAGAAAAGCTGATGGAAAACCTGGTCAAGGAAAGCATAGTAGATTAACTAGAGGTTAATGGGTTGTAAGACTAACTTCCTGGTGTCAGGACTGCTCATGCAGGGTTATTAGACTACTGTACTAGCAGCACAGATCTGTGACAACTTGATCATGCCAGACCAACCTGTTTGTATTTGTTCACTGGGTCATAATGGTGATGGATAGTGGGCAAGCGGTAGATTCATTCTACTTTGATTTCAGTAAGGCCTTTGAATCCGCACCACACAGGAAGCTACTGAAGAAGCTGGAAGATCTGGGAATAGGGAGAGAAAATTAATAAGGTGGAAAGTGGTTGTAAATGAGATTAAGTTAAAAGACAGGGAAGGGATCACAAGCAGGGTGCCAATGGGCACAGTCCTAGGACTGGACCTGTTCAGTATGTTCATTAGTGTCAATAGGGAAGGCATCCAAGGCAAGATATACCTTTGTGGACAAAAACTATACAGCAGGATAGCCAGGAAGCAGAGGTTTAAGGAATTAAAATAAGCTAGAGATATGGTCCAAATTAATGCATCTGAGACCCATTACCAAAAATGGCAAAGCAATGTATAGTACATTATGAAAGAGAACCCACAAACAGAATACTGGACGGGGAGGCAGTTAAGTTGATCAGAATGATTGAGTAAAGGGACCTGTGGATTATTATTAGTGACACCCTAAAACAATTTACTCAGTGCAACAACAAAGTGTACTGTAAAACAAGGATGGTGGGATAATGTACATTGGGGAGGGTTTGATAGTAGAAGGAAGGTAGTACTGTTGCCCTTGTGCAGGTCCCTGCTGAGACCCCTTCTGGACTATTGTGCTAAGTTCTGGTGCCCACACCAGAGAAAGGACAGGGATAGGCTGGAGAACATGGGATCGAGCATGCCTTGACCAGGCCATGGACCCCTCAATTTCTGGAACCTAAACAGTTTTTCAGAAATCCTCTATACTGCAAGGGATCCAGTGTGCCTTGACCAGACCACAGACCACTCAATTTCTGGAACCTAAACAGGTTTTCAGAAACCCTCTATACTGCAAGGGATCCAGCATGCCTTGACCAGGCCACAGACCCTTTAATTTCTGGAACCTAAACAGTTTTTCAGAAATCCTCTATACTGCAAGGGATCCAGCATGCCTTGACCAGGCCACGGACCCCTCAATTTCTGGAACCTAAACAGTTTTTCAGAAATCCTCTATTCTGCAAGGTACTAGCCCTGACATTTGGATTTTGGTACCAGTGGAAGCTGATTTTTGCTGAACACATCTCTAACTACTGTATCTCCCTCTGTCTCTAGTTGAATTTGTGTGCCAGGGTTTAATAATTTGTTTAATTCTTAGTCATTTTAAGTTCTGAGTTGATATTAGAAGTGAATTGTGAGCCTTGACTGTGTAAATCCTTCTGCTGTCTGGTCTGCACTCTGTCTCCTCCCCAACTCCCAAACAGTGTGCTGTGCTCTCTGACCCTGCCCACTTCTATTATTCTCTTTGTTCTGATGTAAAACGCCTCCTCTTCCAGCCTTTAAAAATCCTGTTTTTCTACTTTATTTCAGGGATCAAGTGTGCCATGACCAGGCCATGGACCCCTCTATTTCTGGAACCTAAACTGTTTTTCAGAAATCCTCTTTACTGTAGGTACTAGCCCTGACTTTTGGATTTTGGTACCAGTGGAAACTGATTCTTGCCGAACACATTTTTTTCACCCCCCCAATCTGTCCTCCACGACTTGTTAAATACACCTAAACCACTCCCCCCTTCTGTGCACCTTTCCCCCATTGTCCATCTTGCCATACACAAATTTAAAGCTACAGAACACCTTCTAGAGTGTGTTCCTGCCCCGGAGAACTACATCTCTAACTGCCCCTTGCCTCACCACTCCCTCCTCTCCCCCTTCATAAGGCAAACCAGGCTTATTCCCTCCTACTACTTTCCATTGTCCCACTCTTCCTCAGAAAGATGAAGCTGGCACTACCTATATTATGTGCCATCTCCCTAACTACTGCACTGGTATTGACCGACTTCTGTGTGACTGTGTTGGCCTGTGATCAACAACACCTCTCCTTCCTCTCATTCTCCCCCTCTCCCCTGTCTCAGCCCTCTTCACTCACCACTAGGGATAAGTCCACCCTGGAGTACATCTCTCTCATCCTACTCACTAAAGGAGAATGCTGCCTCCTTGACCACTACCTGGTTAACCTCTCCTGGTCTCCTATTCTCTCCTGCCCATACATTCTCCTACTATCACTACTCTCCCTTGCTGGGGACATTGAATGCAACCCTGGCCCAACACACTCCCATATCACCCCCACCTCCAGCATCTGGACAAATGCCCCTGGTCTTAAAATAACACATATCAATGTCTGCAGCCTTCCATCTAAATTCACTGACCTTGAGGCTTGGATTAAGCTACACAAGCCCCATATTCTAGGACTCGCTGAAACATGGCTAAAGCCACACCACACCAAAAACACCTTCAAAATACCTGGCTACTCTTACCTACGCCTCGACAGGCCAGGCAGAAAAAAAGGTGGTGGTGTGGCCCTGCTCCTAAGGGAACCCCTTTCAGCTAGCATTGCCCTACACTCCGACCCTTCCTCACCTAGTGAATGGTTACTCTCCGAATTGACCCTGGGATCCTGCAATAAACTCCATATTGGCTGCTGCTACAACTCCCCTGTGAACGTAACCATTGGACTCACCAGCCTCCTCCAAGGCCTGAGCTCTCTAACTCCCCATAAGGAATCTATCCTTCTCTGAGACTTTGAACTGGCTGAGCTGCCACCAGCCTGACAATATATCCCTCTTAAAGCAGCACAACCTGGTGCAGGTGAACACTTTTCCCACCAGACTTAATCCACGCTCTGCCACCCAGGCTCTACTAGATGGGATCCTCATAAACAGGAAGGACCAAGCATTACACGCTGGCACCATGGCTGACTCTGTAAGTGATCATTCACCAACCTATCTCTTCTGGTCTTCCAAACTAAACGCCCCCCCACCCAAATACCTATCTAAGAAATTTCAGCTGCTCAGTCTCCACAAATCTCCTTGAGGAGGCCCAGTCCTTGGACTGATCCATGCTTTTATCCCTTTCCAATGTAGCCATGGCAGTTTCCACTTTTACCCAGACTCTAACACTCCAGGACTGCTTTTTCCCTGCCATTACCAGATGGGTCAGAGGTGGGTGCTCACACTGGGTCTCTAAAGACCTCCTAACCCTTTTGAAGGCCAGAGACCATGCCTGGTCCACTTTCAAAGCAACCCCCTCTCTTGCCCTCTGGGATGCTTACAGGCACATGAGGAACAAATGTAAACAGGCCAAATTTTTGAAACAGACCCACTTCCGCAACCTGCAAAAGGCCAACCTTGGAGACCCTAGAAAATTTCTGGGTCTCAATCAGCTCCCTCCTAAACCCCCACTCCAAATACGCTGCACCACATCTCAACTCCCAGGATGGGCTGCTGACTGACCCTCATGATGAGGCCAGTGTCTTCAACCATAAGTTCACCAACTTATCCATGTACCTAAATAAGCTGCCAACTGCCCAGCCTCAAAGCCCGGCCCTAATATCAGACACACTGCCAACCTCCTCCAGCTCTGCCACTCACCTGCAAATACCCCCATTCTATTTTAAAGCCCTCTCCATACATGATACAGTGAAGCTACTCAAACATCTACCTAACCATGGCTCCTCTGGATCTGATGGCCTATCTCCAGTATTTCTTAAGCTGATCTCTTCGGCAATTGCCAAGCCACTCACCTTCATCTTTAACCTTGCCCTTTCCACCTCCTCCATGCCTGACCCATTGAAGATAGCTAAGGTTATCCCCATTTTAAAATCCGGTGACCCCAAATCCTCTGACAATTACCATCCAATATCCATCCTCCCTCATCTCAGTAAACTACTCGAGAGAGCAGTCCACAATCAGCTCACTGAGTACATAAGCAAATACACCCTCTTATGCAACCAACAGCATGGCTTTTGCAAGAATCATTCCACCACCACTGCCCTCGCTCTACAGACCAACCACATCCTCTCTAACATGGATATTGGTAAAGTCACCTGGGCTGTCTTCATCAACCTCTCAAAGGCTTTTGACATGGTTAACCATGCTCTCTTTACCTCCAAGCTTAGCCTCCTTTGTTGTTCTCAGAAACTCACAAGCTGGTTCACTAGCTACCTTACTGATCGCTCACAATTCGTGTGCATTGGTCAAACCTGCTCCCCCACCCTGCCTTTCTCTGTGGGGGTCCCTCAAGGCTCAATCCTGGGTCCCCTCCTTTCTCCTTATTCATTAATGCACTACCCTTCAACTGCCTCAACTGTAACTCTTCTGTATGCCGATGACCTTGTCCTCTTCCACAGTGATAAATCCATGGCCACAATTTCCTCAGTTCTCTCACACAACTATGCTGCAGCCTACAGCTGGTTCTCAAAAAACTCTTAGTAAATGCCAAAAAACTAAATCCATGCTGTTTGGATCTAAGTCCTTCCTGGCCAAAACTAAAAGCCACACCTCTTTACACATTCTCACCCCAGATGGCACAACCCTGGAGAACGTCAACACCTACAAATACTTAGGAGTACTGCATGACCCCTCCCTCATTTTCACCGAGCATGCAAATTCCCTTGTCAGAAGGTTCCATCAAAAGTTAGGTGCCACCTATTGATTCAGGCAATACCTTACCCCTGAAGCTAGACTAGCCATTGTCCAGGGTAATCTTCTCCCTATTCTTGACTGCTGCTTCCCTATTTGTGCCAGGATCTCAGCTACTGCTATGGCTAAACTCTCTGCTGCCTACAACAGCGCCTGCTGCTTTACTTTATTGGTCCTGTTCTCCACCCACCACTGTACCCTCTATTATACCCTTTGAAGGCTACCACTGCAAGGTCACTTTGACCTAGCCCTCTGCTGCATGGTGGACAATGTCATCCGCACAGCTCCAGAATCCCCCCAACTGCCCTTCTGAAAACCCGAACACTCCTCCACAATCTGTGCTCAAATGGTACACCCCCTCTAGCTGTTTCTAGGGTATCCACCAACATGGGTAGCAGAGCTTGGTCTGCAGCTGCCCCTTGCAGTGGAACAAACCACCGGCTGAACTCCGCTCCATTGACACACTCCAGTTTTAAGCCCACCTTAAAGTCTGGTTCCTGGAAAACTCATCCTGCCGATGTTCCCAGGGGTTTCACACCAACCAACACTAGTCAACTCCCCAGCCCAGGGGTTACCCACCTACCCACACTAGTCAACTCTTGCCTACAACTGTTATATTGCATTTTTCACAGTAATATTTGACTTCCTTGCCTGTACGTAATGTGCATACATTTTTTTACTGAGTATCCTGTGTATTACTTGCCCACTGGATGATGCAGTCTCACATTGTACACTGTGTCTCTGATTTGTTTGTTGGTACCAAGTCTTCTCATGTCTGATATTGAAACCTTGCATTCACTGTTCTCAAATGGACCTATGCATCAAACCTGTATATTGTGTGTACTATTGTTGCTTGTATCAAATCTGTTTCATGTGTATTATTGTTTCCTTGTACTCCACTGTCACCCTGAGCCATGTGTTATGGCCCAGGTCATGCCTGAAAATGGTCCCTGGGATCAGTGCACTCACCCGGTTATCAAAGTCATAAATAAATAAATTAAATAAATAAAGTAAACATGCAGGGCACATTCTACAAGATCATTAATGGCCAACAGGGTAGCTCCTATGAGGAACAGCTGATGTCCCTTAGCATGCACACTCTGGAGACCAGGAGGGAGACTGGAGACCTGAGACATACAAGTTCCTAGGAGAAATAAACAAAAGTGAGTAGTAAGGACCCATTCACCAAGAACAGAAGAGCAATAATGAAAAGGCAAAAATGAAAGTCTGTTGATGGGAAATTCAGGAGAGATGTATGCACATATTACTTCACTGAGAGGATTGTGGAACCATGGCACAGTTTATCCACACAGATGGTGGGGCAAGGACAGTAGCAGGTTCAAAAGGGGTAGGACTGGCATGGGGGCAGTTAATACCAAAAGGAGGAGTTAGGAAGGTAGGGGAGATTGGTGGTGATGGGGTTGGATTGGTGTAGGCAAATATCCTTCTAAGATAGTAGGTCAAAGGAATAGTTAGGGCATTTGGGGGGGACTGGATGACTGAATGGACCTTTTGGTCTTTTTTGCCTGGCAAAATATGTTCCCATGTGCCTGAATCTGATGGAAATCAGGTCTTGGATGGTCTCTGTCTTGTGCTCCATCAAGAGATGATAGCTGTTTTATGGTTTTTACTACCAAATGTCGAAACACACAATCTCAACACCTGGGAGCATGAGACCAACATCTTGACACTCAGAATCCCAGCTGTTGAGAATGGCCCGTGGCAGAGGTTTTTACCATGTTTTGGGGGGCTTTGCCCCACACTCACCAACGCTGGGGGGCTTCACCCCCCACCACTCTTATAATAGATTGTTAGGCAATTCTCAACAGCCAGGAGTAATTCTCGACAGTCAGGATTCAAGTGTCGAGATGTTGGTGCCAGACTCCTGTGTGTCGGGATTGTGGGTTTCGGTATCTAACAGTGATACTATTTTAAGCATGGTCCTTAATTTCAAAGGTCATGTTTGCTCGGTACAGAACAGTATAAAACTGTATAGATTACCTATGACTTTCTGAGGCAATTTTTCATCTTTCAGTGGTTTGAGAGGATATGTAAAAGTATCTCTGGCCTTATTGTTTTTTGGTACTACCACTCTGCTGCCCTTGTAAATGTCAGTTTGAACAATGAATTCATTATAATGAAACCATTAGTTATGAACAATGAGAGGTGTCTCTTCTTTTGTGTCTGCACTGTCTGCCAGTACAATAGACTTCAGTGTCTGCAAAGACACATTTTGTTGTGTATGTAGACACTTTGACTCTTTCTAGCCCTTGTGTTGAAATCCCAGCACTGCAGACTTGATTGTTTCCAGTTCTTCCTGTGGCATCCTTGGTTTGATCAAAAACAGTTTCATAGGCCTGTACTTCTGATGAAATTCTGGGAGGTAGGGCTGCTTGAGAAAGAAAACCAGCAATACAGATTTGAGACCCTTTCTTGGATTTGACATCAAGATGATATCACTACAGTTGGTAAGTAGCATACTTTGCAGATGTTTAGGAGCAGACAGAAATGTTGTTTGAATATGCACTTTGTGGTTTGTGTTAACTTTCCACATGACTGACATCACTGCAATGAACATACTGGGTTTGCATGCAAAGAAAATCATTCTTTTTCAGCTCTGGCATACCACTGTTCAGTTGGGGATAGTGCTTGTGATGTAAAAGTGACTGCTTTTCTAAGTCTGGTTTAACTTACATCACACTGCATGGTGACTTCTTTGCCCATATTGTAGTACTTCATGACAGGAAGATTAGTTATAAGATGATGCACTAAATGTTGTGTCATGCTGTGTTAGTCATGTCAATACTGAATCTGTCAGGTGTGTCAGAGATTCGCGTATGGCATGTTGGACAGACAAGGAAGAAACTTTGTTAAATAGTTCACAAATACTAGTAATTCCTGTATGAACTACTGTATATATCTTTTGGTCTTGGCATTTCTTGAATGGATTTAACTTTGGTTTGTACTGTCAATATAAACCTTCTGAAATAAGCAAATGTTGCATGCACTGTAGAGCACACTTGACAGGTGAAGTCACATTTTATTTTTGTTTAGCTTAAGATGTATTCCTAGCTCACTTTTAAAAAACTAACCAAGTTATGACACTGGTCCCTTATTGCTTTTTCTTTGTCTCTTAAGCCATAGACGAGAATGTCAAAAGCTATAACACTAACTCTAGTGAGTCCCTGTAGTGCATCCTGCTGGTGGAGGTGCTTATTTTGCTCAACTGTAAGCATAATGAAACTTATCCGAGACCAGTGCAGTTAACCTGCCAGTCTCCAGAATGTGTTGATTTTACTGCTTTCCATATATAAACAGCCCATCTGTAACCATCTTCAGCATGAAGAACTTAAAAAGGACATAGAAACACAGAAACATAGAAGTTGTCAGCAGAAAAGGACCTCTTGGCTCACCTAGTTTGCCGTAAAATCCCCACCTACTCTGTTACCTCAGACCCCACTCAACCTCCATCCTTACCTCCCAGTCCAGTTACTAAGGCCCCCTTGTGTCTATCCCATGCATACTTGAAACTTGCTACCATTTTAGTTCCCTCCACCTCTGCTGTGAGGCTATTCCAGATGTCCACCACCCTTTCCATCAAGAAGTACTTTCTCACATCCCCTCTGAGCCTCCCTGAGCCTCATATCATGTTCCCTTGTCCTTGAGCATCTTTTTCTAAATAAAAACCACCCCCCTGTAGAATGTTTATATCATGTCTCCCTTTTCCCTCCTTTCCTCTAGACAGTACATATTTAATTCCTTGAGTCTTTCCTCATAGGGCTTGTGATGCAGGCCATGCACCATTTTTGGTGGTCCTCCTCTGTACTGCTTTCGCCCATTCTATATATTCCAGAGATAGCATTCTATTCCAGAGATGGGGCCTCCAGTACTGGACACAGAACTCCAGGTGGGGCCTCACCATTAATTTATACAGGGTAACACTACCTCCAGGTAATGGTTTCTAATTGGCAGTTGTTTATAATGTTCCCACTCACAGAAAATATACTATAAGCCTAAATGATCCATATGTAACTGTACCTGAAAAAAAAGTGATGTGAAAATCTGCATTTTGTGTTGTTTTGTTTTTATGGGCAGCATTCTGTTACAGCTTTCTTCACGGAACCAGTGATCTGGAGTGTCAGCCATGTCACAGCTTGTGGGCAGAACTCTCAGCATGGTTCGGATAGGTCAACAGCTCATGCTTAGCATTCTGTACACAAACCCTCACATAGTAAAGACTCCAAATTACTGGTTCCATGAAGGGAACTGTGCAGAATGTTGTCCATTAAACAAAAACAATTGAAAACACAATTTTTCACACAAGTGTTTATTCAGGTACATTTAAATATGGTTCACTTGGATGTAAATGTTTCATTTCTGTTACTAGGACCATTACTAACTGCTGCCAAATAGCACACTATTCATGTCCCCTTAAAACATACTTGCTTTAGCCAAGTCAAGCTAACTTCATCTGTTAAGGGCAACTGGCAGTGGGCTTTTTTAGGGCCTTGTTGAAGTTACCAGAGTACTTGCACATGTAGTGTATCTGTTTTGCTACCATACTGCTTATCCACTCAGTAAATTCGAGACTCTGGAAAGTATTCTATTCTTTTCCATTTATTTGATAGCTGTCATGACTGCTTTCTTCAGTCATGCAGGCACACTGCAGGGTACAGAACACTGAAGCCCACCAGGATGTAACACAATACTGCAGCAATCTACAGTAATGATTCTGCCAGTAATTTGGCCTTTTGTCATACAGGAACCTGAGACACTGCATTACATCATGGCAGGCTGCAATGTACATACTGCACTGGCCTACTCGACTTGCCAAATTCAAGGTGCAGTATGCTAGGGAAGACAACTGAGCCCTTCAAGTACATCCATATACTCAGAAAGGCACAGGCTTGCTCAGGATTGGTGGTGCCTTGCTCCACATGTGGATAATTAGAAAGGACAAACAGGATCAGCACTCACCCACATCTCTCTCTCGCACTGAACAATGCACAATGCCATTACATATACTGAACACTGTCTCAGAAACGTTTTATTTTATGCAAATGACAGTGGAAAATGTGTGGAGCAGTCAGGTATGGAGCTCCTGACCTAATGATCTCCCCTCATCATAGGAGCCTCACAATTATTCAACAGAAGTAATGGCTTAGTACATTCATCACTGTGAGAGAGATGGGGATGAGTGCTGATCCTGTTTGTCCTTCCTATTTGTACATTTATACACTGTAGACCTTTAGAATTTGGGTTACTGAAATTTCTTTGCATGTGGTTTGGATGTAAGGATGTAAATTATGTTGTAGTGCATTAACCTGGTGGACAGGATGTATTCAAAAGTCACCTTCACTAGCATCATGCAAAAACA
The DNA here is from genome assembly GCA_016271365.2 of Neoceratodus forsteri. Classification (NCBI taxonomy): domain Eukaryota; kingdom Metazoa; phylum Chordata; order Ceratodontiformes; family Ceratodontidae; genus Neoceratodus; species Neoceratodus forsteri. The sequence continues at coordinate 392,317,064 of CM028135.1, read as the reverse complement.
CGCTAGCAAATATGAGCGCTTCCTGTTTCTTGCCTTGATCTGCAACTCCAGGATGGACTTGTGTCCCTAAAATTGATCTGCAGCTAGCACTGGCCCAGAAGGGTAAGATAGCTGTAATGCTTTATTCTGCATGATAGTGAGGAACATTTTGTGACTCATTACATTTATGGACAATCTGCTGTCTAACTGTTGTACCTTGGGTCAAGACAGCATTAGGCATAGCAGGCAGACACTTCTAAGTTCAGACACCTTTTCTTTGAGCCACACTGTACAGAGTTCAGGACAGAGAGGTAGAAATCTAGAGTCAGACTAAAGTTCTGGTCAAACTGACTTGTCAAGTTCAGAGTTGGGTGTGCCAAGAAGACAAACATGTCTGAATAGTTAAATAGCTTAAAGAGGACAGGGAATAATTTCTAACTGGCAGCTGTTTATAAAGTTCTTATTCTCAGAAATTTTATGCATTCACCTAAATTATCCATATTTAACTGTACTTGAATAAAAAGTGATATAAAAAATGTATTTTACATTGTTTTGTTTTTATGGGCAGCATTCTGTTACAGTTGTCTTCATGGGACCAATAATTTGGAGTTTTAACTTTGTAATAGTTTGTGTGCATAATTTTAAACAGTCTTTTGATAGGTCAGCAGCTCATAATTCGCATACTGTGCACAAACTGTGACATGGTAAAAACTCCACATAAGTGATTCCATGAAGTAAACTGCAACAGAATGCTGCCCATAAAAACATAACAATGCAAATGACAATTTTACCTATTACATTTTATTCAGGTACAGTTAAATATGAATACTTTAGGAGAATGCATATTGTTTCTGAAAATAATAACTTTAAAAACAGCTGCCAATTAGCACACATTTTCTGTCCCCTTTAAAGATACTGAAGCAGAGAATCTAAGGATGTTATAAATACTTTACATAGCTTCAAAAATTGTATAATTAAGCAATAAGGCATGACAGGGTGTGGTATATCATGGGATATTATCACGCCTCAGGTGGTTGGGCGCGAGGCCGCGCGGGCGGGGAGTCAACCATCCGAGAGTGACGAATCCCATGATATACCACACCCTGAGGTTTTATTGCTATTATGAACTAGCTTAAAGTTTCAGTTCATTTATTTTTAAAAACTGTGTTAAAATACTTTTCTTTTATTGTTTTTGTGACGTGGAAGTATACCTTTTAATTAAAAAGTGCGCAGTTTCTGCTTTCTCCAGCAGATGGTGCTGCTGCTACATGGTGACAGCTCTGTTTGTGAAGCTGCTACTCTGCCACGGTATGTGCAGTCTCTGTGTGCCGTCCGTGGTCCCAGTCTCCCCATAAATGTGGTACTGAGCAATGGACTCAGAAAAGGTGAGGTTTAGTAAGAGAAAAAATTAAGCTGTTGATCGGTAATGGAGGATTTGGAAACAGCGGGACTGAGGGCGAAGTTAAAGTAAGGCGGAGGGGTGCTGCCGCCTGCTGTTTTGAAATGAGCGCGTTTCAGCGGGTGAGAAAATGTTCGCTGGGCACTTGTAAAGAATTGAACTCGGTTCAGATAAGGCTTACTTTTAAAATAGCTGGACATTTTGTGAGGCTTTCGAGCAATTACTTACCTGCTCCTGCGTAAACCGGAAGTTCACCATTGCTAACTCATTTGAAAAAAATCTACAGGCAGGCAATGTGGCGAGGGTTTAGGTCAGAAGAGTTTGTTAATATGGATCAGTAAGGAGGCTAGTGGCACCGGAGCCTTTTTGAAGCCGTGATGATGTAGCTCAATATCATCACGGCTTCAAAGAGCTCTCAGCTAATCAGATTTGTGTATTTACGATCGGCAGTTCATAATGAAGAGTATTCCTCATGGACTGTCCTTCACAGAAAAGATTAATAAAATACATGATTACAGTATTCAAATATCTATATGGAATAACACCATCAGGCCACATGTAGCTCTTCAGTATGAACATGGAGGATTGGTACAAGTAGGAAGGGACAAGTGACCTCTCAGTTCCTTTCACATGAGAAAGAATCATGTAAAATGTCAGGAAGAACCACACAGAATGAATGGTCAACACTTGAAACAAATTTCCAGGACAGGTGGTATCGAATGACAAGCTAGACAGTAGCCCTGCAAGAAAAAGGGCAAAAAGGATATTCCCACTGAGTTACTGGTGGGAAAGAATGCCGTGGGTCAATAGTCTTTTTTCTTTACTAAATATGTATATTAAACTGTTGGTTAAATAAGCAGTTGCTTCAAAATTTCACAGGGATTTTTAACAATAGTAATATACAATAACAGCAACTGGGTGACAAGACCCCCAGATGCATATTTCCTCATGTGTCTGCTCTCATTGGTGGTTCATTCTTTCCTTAGGGCCCCATATTCAGAGCCAGCTGGCTGAGCATGCAAAAAGGTGTGCTGTGTGAAAAAATAGGGCCGGGCGGCTCGGGTGCCATATTCAAACAGCACAATTCAAACTGACCGTGCTATCTGTTTGAATGCTGGACCCTGGTAGTGTGGTGCACAGCAGGTAGTTGCCATGTTCGGTGCAGCACTACCAGGGTGCAGAGCTGAAGACCACCCATAAGAATAGAGTGTGGCACACACTGGTTAATGTTGCAGCCCCCATGGGTGATATTCAGCCCAAACATGCAGATGAGCCCACTGGGCATGCACAGTGCTACGGGGCCATTTGCATGCCCTTTATGGGCTCATCTACATGTGAGCACTAGGTCTGAGTGTGCGTCCCCTTCCCCAGGCCCCAATTCATGTATTGATGGGGGAAAAAAACCTTCTCCCTGGTAGTCTGGTGGTCCAACCTCCCCAATCCCTGATCCATGTAAAATGTAAAAAAAACATTCTCCCTGGTAGTCTAGTGGTAACCCCTCCCCGATCCCCAATCCATGCACATTTTTAAACATCCCCATTCTCCCTGGTAGTCTAGTGGTCCCCCTTCTTCAAGCCTCAATCCTATTCAGCAGAAATAAATTCCTCACATCCCTGGTGGACTACTGGCCCCCCACCCTGGTAGGCAGTGACCTACCACCCCCCAACCTGAACCGAGCCATGATTGGCACAGTCCTCCTCACACCACCATGGCCAGCTGCAGACTGAACAGTACTGGAGCATGTACAATATACAGTACACACTCATTGGTTGACCAATGAGCATGTATTGTATACTATATGGGCTCTGGTACAGTTCAGTAGGCAGCTGGCTGTAGAAGTGTTAGAAGGGCTGTGCCAATCAGAGGCTCAGGTTGGGTTACGTCGGAGCAGGATGGTGGGTCATTGCCTACTGTGGTGGGGGGCCACTAGCCCACCAGGGATGTGAGGAATTTATTTCTGCTGTACAGGATCAAGGCTCAGGGAGAGGGGGATCACTAGACTGTCAGGGCAAATGGGGAATTTTAAATATTTACATGGATCAGGGATCTGGGAGGGAGGATCACTAAACTACTGTGGGGAATGTTTTTTTTTTTTACATTTTACATGGATCAAGGATTGAGGAAGGGGGACCACTAGACCACCAGGGATTTTGAGGAACTTTATGTGAATGGGGATCATGGCTGGGGAGGTACTGCTGAACCACAAGAATATCCAGCCCTCAACAGCATGCAGATTTGTCTGGGCACTGTTAAGGGCTAGGTTTTACATGGATTAAATGGTGTCACTGCTGGCACCATTCAGCGCTTCGAAAATCTTTCAATATTGTGCAGTGCTGCAAATGCATAATGGCACCATCATTTGCATAAGCACAGCACAATATTGTGTGGGATGGTGCTATCAGGGGTGCATCACGCATCAGTATCCTTTGAATATGGGCAATGCCCCCAACAGATGGCACTATTCCCATTTAGCACAGCACGCACTCAGCTTGTGCTGTGCTGACCTTTTGAAAATGGGGCCTTTAATGTAGTTTTTTTAGATTTAGGACAATTGAGTGGTTCCTCACACCTTTCCGTAGGTAGCAACAGTACAGAACCAACAACATGGATATCATCATGAAGTACAGTAAATGATTACATTAGTCACTTACAGTAAGTGTGCACAAATGTTAATTAAACCAGATAGGACAATTATCAGTTGTTACCTTATTTACATGGATATACTGCTTAAACTGTAGAATTAGACATTTCAAATAATAAGAAATTATGAGCGTATTCTACTTAACCACTATATATTATGGGATATGGGCTGTTTATGAAATATTCTGTCTATCTTAGATCAACAGAATACACAGTGGAATGCACACCATAATAAGATAATTCAAATTGCTCCCAGTTATACTTGTCTATGTGTGCCATAATATTTGTCTATGTGTGTCAGAATGGAAACATAGAAAGTGTCAGCTGATGGGAACATTTCAGCCCATCTAGTTTGCATTTTTTTCCACTACACCCCCAATAGCCACGTATTTCCCCCCTGTAACTATCATTCTCTTGTATCTATCCCACGCAAATTTGAAGGTGCTGACTGTCTTGTATTCCACTACTGACTGAGGCAGATGGTTCCATGCATCCACCACCCTTTCAGTGAACAAAAACTTCCTACTCTTCCCCCTGAAGTTACCACCCCTCAGTCTCATCTTATGTCCTCTTGTCCTGGTTTGTTTATTAATCTGGAAGAGTTCCTGAACCTCTGTTTTTTGATGCCCTTGAGGTATTTGAAGGTCTCTATCATGTCTCCTCTCTCTCTTCACTGATACAGAGAGTACAAATTGAGTTCCTTTAGCCTTTTCTCATACAGTTTCTGATGTAGACCATGTACCATTTTGGTAGCCCTTCACCGAACAGTTTCCACTCCACTTATGTCCTTATTCAGGTGCAGTCTCCAGGACTGCATGCAATACTCCAGATTAGGTTGCACCAGGGACAGATACAGGGACATTATCACCTCTCATTTTCTATTGGTGATACCCCTCCCAATACATCCTAGCATGCTACTAGCCTTTGATGCCACCTTCTCACATTGTTTGGCCACCTTTAAGTTGCTTGATATGACAACACCTAGGTCCCTTTCCTGCTGTGTGTTCTCCAGTTCTACCCATCCATGAGGACTTCTTTCTTGGATTAGTGTGCTGTGCATGATCTTACACTTTTTTGCATTGAACCTCAATTGTCATGTTCTTGACTATAGGTTCATAGGTTCATAGTATGATTTACAAGTTCAAAGGGGTTTAGCCCTTAGAGAACTTGCCACCCAGATTATGGGTGGAACTCATATTTTTTCAAGCTTCTGTGGATCAGATGCCATCCTGTTTATTCCTTCAGGAGTGTTAACCCTGTTTCAGATTTTGGTGTCATCTGCAAACATGCATACGTTTCCCCTCTAGGCCCTCTGAGATGTCACTGATGAACAGGTTGAAGAGGACTGATCCCAGGATGGATCCCTGATGCAAACCACTGACAACCTCTCTAACTTCAGACAGACTCCCATTAACCATGACCCTCTGTGTTCTCTTGGTTAGCCAATTTTTTACCCAGTCTACCATTTTTTTGTCCCACTCTGGCACATTTGAGCTTGTTTATTAGTCTTCTGTGAGGTGCTGAGTCAAATGCTTTATTGAAGTCAAGTTAGGCCAAGTCCACTGCCCCTCCTTCATCTAGCACCTTTGTCATACAGTCAAAGAAGCCAATCAAGTTTGTCTGGCAGGATCTGCCTGATGTGAAACCATGCTGCCTGGGGTCCTATAACCTATTAGAGTCTAGGTAGGCTATGAGTCTCTCCTTCAGCAGAGCCTCCATCAGTTTACTCACAACCGAAGTCAGGTTCACTGGCATGTCATTTCCTGCTTGTTCCTTGCTACCAGATTTGTGGAGTAGGATGACAGTAGCCCACCTCCAGTCCTCTGGGACTACCGTTCCCTGCAGTGAGTCATTAATGAGTTTTGCCAATGGTTCATCCAGAACATCTTTAAGTTCCTTCAATACTCTGTGATGAATATCGTCAGGTCCCATTGCATAGTGTGTTTTCAGTTTTCTGAGTTCCTCCAGGACTCTAGTAGCTGTGAAAGGGCTAGAGTCCATACAAAAGCTGATATTTAACATCTGAATGAGCAGAAACAGATTTAAATATTTGGAGGGCTATATTTCTATTATAATTTAGTTTGTTATATGGCTTGTGACAGATTCTGCATTCATCAGTCATACTGCAAATTAAGCATATACAGCATGCAAACCACTGAAAATAATGTTTCATTTAAATTATTTTGGAGAGACTATGCAATCTATGTATGATCATAAATCTCTTAGATTATATAGGTATGTTCCTGGTTTTGCCTCCCTCTCTACTGTTATAACAGACATGACAACACCACCTCACTTCTGAGCAATATAATCATGTGCTTTAAATTTATATGACACAGAAAATACTGTATACAGTGGAATGGTAAATCAAAATAGAATTTGTGTGTATGCCATAATGCAATGTTAATTAGTCCTTACACTCTTATTTTACAATTTTAACTAAAATGTATTCTGCTAAATGAATGGATTTCATATAGACCATATATCATAACTAGCACACATTAATTTGCACCATGAGAATATTTGTCTGTAAATGGATTAGCATAAGGATCATACAGATCACTGAGAAATAGCTAATGGAACTAGAACACACCCTCTATGATGTTATGCACAAGGGTGTATTTTCCACAAAACTCTTCTACAACAGCTGGGTGGAACCACATAATTAAACCTTACTTGAAGTAAAAAGAAAACCTTTTCACTAAGGATTTTATCAAAGGCTACATTAGATGTAAAAACATCTCCCCTACTCCATCAACCAGACTAATGTGAGTATCTTGTTTTTTTTCCTACAGAAATACCACCACATGAAAACAGTACTGAAAATCCCAGCATTACTGCATGAAAAGTGTACTTTGAAGGAGTAAAAACTAAGATAGTTATGTCAATTAGATGTTAAACCCAGGATGCTCTCAACATTATAGTCACATTATCTAACTGTTGATGGTTTGATTGATAATAAGCAGGGCCACTGGAAATTTATGGAAATTTTCAGCAAATTTTGCAGGGATTTTGCAAGACTTTGGATGCTTTTTTTGCAGGGGTTTTGCAGTAAGCTTTGTGCACAATTCTCCTATGTGAGGAGCAATATGGAGTTTTGATTTCAATTGCTTTGTGATGCATATAAAGACAGCCAGCAAAAGGTTTAAGTTTTTATTTAAAAAAAACACACATGCACACATACACACAAATTGGTGGATCAAAAACAATAGACAATATAATAATAAATGTATTTATAAAGCGCAGTATCAAAAATTGTCAAAGCACTGTACACTTTTCTAAAAGCCAAACAATTCAACAAATAAATAGAACAACTAAGGTCAAAATATACGATTACACATACTAAATGTCAGGAAAGGCACATGTAAACAAATGTATTTGTAAAGCAATTTTAAAGCTCTCCCCTGTCTGGCAGTCTTGTACCTGATGAGGTAGAGAATTACACAGAGAGGGAGCAGCAAAGGCAAAAGCCTGGGCTCCCAAGATCTTCAAACACACCCTGGGAATCTCTAGCAATCCCTTGTTGATAGATCGGAGTGGTCTGAGGGGGCAGTAGGACTCAGAAGTGCTTGTAGGTAACGCAGACAAAAACTGTGTAGGGCTCTAAAAGTCAGCAAGGTAACTTTAAGGGTGATCCACCACTGAACAGGCAGCCAGTGCAAAGTGCACAGCATAGATGACATATGACTGGATCGAGTTGACCCAGACAGTAGCCTGGTCACAGCATTCTGCACTAGCTGCAAGTGGTGGATATCAACCCCCAGAAGCCCTAGGTACAGGGAGTTACAGTAATCAAGGTGCAAGGTCACAAAAGTATGAACCAATGTTGGGAGGTCACCAGACGGAATGAAGTGTTTAATCCAGGCAATGTTCCTCAGACGATAAAAGGAAGACTTGACCTCAGCTGACACCTGTGAATGAAGTGTCAGCCCATCATCAAATATCACCCACAGATTCTGCGCCTGTTCAGAGGTCAGGAGCTGGGAGCCCCCGAGCCAAAGCCTGGATGGCTGTCCAGCAACCGGCCCCCCTAACTGGTGACCTGGGTCCACCACTAACACCTCCATCTTGTCAGGGTTCAATCTCAGCCAACTGGAATTCATCCATTCTTGGATTTCAGTGAGACAGTTAGAAAAGACTGAGATCGCACTATCCTGGTTGGGCACAAAAGACAGGTACAGCTGAGTATCATCTGCATAACAGTGAAAACTCAGCCAATACCATCTTCCAGTGTCTCCTAATGGAAGCATATACACTGCAAACAACATGGGAGACAACACTGAGCCCTGCAAAACCCCACATGGCAGGGAGTAGGCATCAGAGGAAAAAATTCCTGATACTACCCTCTGCAACCTGCCAGTGAGGAAAGAATGGAACCATCTGAGGACTGTACCAGACAGGCCACAGATGAACTGCAGGTGATCGAGAAGTACCGCATGGTCCATGGTGTCAAAGCTGAAGAGAAATCCAGGAGGACCAAGATGGAACATTGTTTCTGGTCTCTCACCATCAGGAAATCATTGAGTACCTGAACCACAGCAGTATCAGTACTGTGTCTCTTATGAAAACCAGACTGGAAGGGATCATAGATAGTATGGATGGTAAGATGGTTCTCCAATTGTTGTGCAACAACTTTCTCAACAACCTTCCCTATAAAGGGAAGGTTAGAGATTGGTCCATAGTTTACAGGAGAATCTGGGTCAAGAGGTGTTTTCTTGAGAAGGGGCTAATATACAATACACATATATATATAATATACTATATAATAGAATCATTGTCAAATCAGAAGTATAATAAACCAAACAGTATTTTAGAGTGAAAGTATAATACCATATCCTTCACGACCACTACCACCAACAGTAGCATAAACAGTATTCTACAGTCAAAGTATAGTACCACCACCACCCCCCAATAGTGTTGTTTTGTCAAATCAGAAGTATGATAAACCAAACAGTGTTGTACAATAAAATTATAGTGTCACCACCTCCACCACCAATAGTAGCATCATTTTGTCAAATCAGAAGTATGATGAACGTTATAGTATCACCACCACCACCAACAGTAGCATCGTTTTGGTCAAATCTAGAATTAATAAACCAAGCAGTACTCTATAGTAATAGTATGGTATAACCATCCCTGCACCCACCCCAACTGTTACATAGAAAAAGCAGCAACTGTTATCCAACTTAGACAAACATTAGCCTTAGAACTTCTTATTGTACTTCAACATAAGAAGCAGTCTCACATTATCATCTGCCAAACTTTGCTGATTATCCTTTAAAAGATCAGAGTACAGTAAAAAAGTCTGCTCAACATCCACTGTGCTTACTGGTACCCATATATATCTTTTTGCCACAGCAGCAAGATGTGGCAGTGTATCACTTCGTGCTTCCCACCACTCAGCAATACTAAAATCACTGGGTATCGACTGTGCAAGAGTTCTGTACCCATGCCACTCAAAGTTTGAAACCATGGCAAGACCTGGTAGCTCCTGGACATATTTTGACTTGTCTTTGTCCAGTGTTGGCAGCTGCTTGGGGTCAAAGATTCAGGCAGCCATGAATGTGCTGAGTGAGGGATGAGATTTTAAAATTTGGTCCAACATTTGACTGCTGTCCAGCATAACCTTTTAAAAAAGGTTGACTCAGTTTTTGGTTTTCTTGTGCCAGACATCTGGACAACATTTCAGCCCTATTTGCTCTATATTCTGTTTCCCCCACTGTAGCAAAGAAGTCCAAGAACATGTGTACATTTTGCACCCTACCAAATATGGAGTGTCCCTGTGGCTGGCTGTTTGACTGTAATTGTTTGATAATGTTGACTAGTTCAGAAGAATATTCTGACACAAAAGTAGCTTGTGTCACCAGCTCTGTTGCTTTTACTTTTAGCAAGCACTTTAGGCGCGTTAAGGTTGCTGCATCAGATGGCACATTTTCAAGAAATTCAGTTAAAACAGACAAATAGTCTGCCAAATACTGAACAGCATTCACCCAGGAGCACCACCGAGTTTGCTTTGCATATACTGGCATCTTGGGTACAATTCCCTGCTTTGCTTCCATGAATGCCCAGTACTGATGCCTGCACATTGGGCTCTGGCAGAAGATTTTCTTAACCAGGGCAACAACAGTGTTCAAGTCTTCCAGTGTCAGCCAAGACCTCCAACACCAAATTGAGGAGGTGGGCAATGCAAGTGATGTGCACTGCATTTGGCAGAACATGGGAGAGCACAGTTGCAAAATCCATTTGCATGTAACTTGCACTGTCTGTTACTATGGCAAAGACCTTATTGAGGTTCACTCCATTGGTGTTTAACATTTTCAGCAGTGCTTGGGACGCAGTGGTGTTGTTCACACTGTCCAAAAATTTGACACCAGTTAGGAGAGGCTGCTCCCCAACATTCTGCAAAGGTTGGGCAAAAAAAACAAACACACTATGCCCACAGGCATCTGTTGTCTCGTCCAGAAAAATGAAGAGGTCTTGATCTTCAACTGCCGCTTTCAGGGACCTTTCATGATCTGGCCGAAGTTCTTGGAGGTATGTACTCTGAAGTTGTGCTGGTCCAAGAAGACAACTGCCTTTCTTTGTATATTTCTTTAAGAAGTCTTGAAATCCAGAAGCCTTTTCCAGTGGGATGTCTGAATGGGTCAAATAGTGACCGAAGTCCAGCATGAACTCTTTCCATTCCATTGAAGATTCTGTTGCTCGGCTGAAACAAGACATCAGTGACTGCAGGTGAAGAAGTGTGCAGGGGGAAAAAATAGATCACATACAGTCTTTTACTGGGAAAAATAAACTACAAGTCAGTTATGTGGCTTGGAGGGCTGAGTCGCTGTGTGCCTTGCTTCCTGCCATGCAAGTAGTCAGTGACTGCTGGCATAGAGGTGTAAGTAGGAGAAAAAAAGACAAATCAAGATTGTTACATGGAAAAATAAACTGCAGACTGGCTCAGTGGCATGGAGGGCAGAGGTGTTGTGTGCCTTACCTCTTGCCACACCAGCAAACTCTGTTTGGAAGGAAAATAAAAAGGCTGACGTGGGCCTGCCTGCCCTCATTCCATTCTGTCACCAGCTCATGGAGACCCCAGACTGGACTGCATGCACTAGGAGAGGGGGAGGACAGCCTCACCTTCAGGCCTCAACACAGGGGAGGGAGTGGGAGAATAGGATCCCACAGAAAAATAGAATTTGAAAGAAAATAAAATGCAAATGTCTGTGAATAGTACTTACTTTGCTTGTTTCTCTTTGCTACTTCTTTTCCCTCCAGATGTTTCTACGACTTCATATGCATGTCCACTGTATACTTATGCACAAAGTCGATGGTGTGGGCACAAACATGACAAAACAGCATTCCTCCATCCTCGTAAAGATCTTCTGGATACAATTTGACCCGATCATTGGTGCACACAAAATGGGAAATATGGCACTCCGTGGCCTCTTCCCACAAAAGACAGAAGCACTCTGGTGGTGCCAGTGTGGACATGGTGTAGTTTTATTAACTAAAACAACAATATACCATAAAAAACAATTGAGTGTTGAAATAGTCACTGCACAAAGGGAGGAAAGCTTTCCTTGGAATGCTCTATCCTCCCATGGCGCTTGCCCATGTTGGACTCAGCTAGTGTCCATGGAAACGAAGACTCCAGAAATTATTTTTTTCTTGCTATTTCTTGCTCTCTTTATTTTTTTTTCTTTAATCTGGGTGCTATATAGACCCCAGAAGCACAGTGCGCATGTGTGACCATTGATTGCCTTGGCCCGTACATACATTCTCCATCAACAGACCACAGCAGCAAGTGACAGACCAAGCTGACTGCCATACATGTTAAAAAAATCATTCAGTGTCTGAAGTCAGAAGTTCTGATGCAGAACAATTTTATCAAACAAGGGTGCCAGCTGGCCCGGCCTGCCCCAACCCCATCCTCCATCAACAACAAAGCATAGGAGCACTGGACGAACCCAGCCGACTGGAAGAAATGTAAAAAAAATGTTGTGCCATGTGCTGAAACAATTTTATCTGACCTAAGTGCCAGTCGACTCAGCCTGACCCTCCCTCCTCCAACAGCAACAGACCACAAGAGCCTTGGATGGACCCAGTTGACTGTCATACATATTAGAAAACAGTGTTCTGTGCCAGCCTGCTTGACTGCCCCACCCTCCTCCTTCACCAGAGGCCAGAACAATTTTTTCCACCATGTGTGCCAGTTAGCCAGGCCCACCCCGCCACTTCATCAAAAAGGAACCACAGCAGCAAGGCACAGACACACCACAGGAGTGAGGGATGGACCCAGGCAACTGCCATACATGGTCAGAAAGAACAATTTTTTCCACCATGTGTGCCAGTCAGCCAGGCCCACCCCTCCACTCCATCAATGAAGAACCACAGCCGTGAGGCACGGACACACCACGGGAGCTAGAGACAGACCCAGGCTACTGCCATACATGGTCAGAAAAAATTGTTCTGTGCCACTCAGGTTGCTCGCCCCACCAGGCTCCCACACCAGAGGCCAGAACACTTATTTCCAACATGTGTACCAGTCAGCCAGGCCCACCCCTCCACTCCATCAATGAAGAACCACAGCCATGAGGCATAGACACACACAAGGGAGTGAGGGACAGACCCAGGCTACTGCCAATCATGGTCAGAAATAATTGTTCTGTGCCACTCAGGTCACTTGCCCCACCAGACTCCCACACCAGAGGCCAGAACAATTATTTCCAACATGTGTACCAGTCTGCCAGGCAAGTCCCTCCACCCTCCAACACAGAAGAACCACAGCAGCATAGTTTGACATGTACACTTAAAACAAAACAAAACCAAACAATTTTTTTATGTTAATACATTTTAACATGGCTTTCTCTCCCCCCCCCTCCCTCTGAGGGCACAATTAAAAAAAAAACACTTGACCCTGTAATCAGGACCCTCCCTACCTCCCACCATTCCTCTTTATTTTTTTTTACTACTTGCCCTCCTGGGCCCACAGAGCACCCCTTTCTGAAGCATTTGACCGCCTAGTCTGGACCCTCCTTGGCTCCCATCATTCCTCTTATTTTTTTTCTACTTGCATCCCTGGGTTCCCCAGAGCAACCCCACGAGCAACACAATTTTGAACTACTTCAACCCCCCAACACTAGCATATTTGTTTCTCCCTTACATTATCTCCTCATATACATATGAATTTGATATTGCAGCACAACATACCTGTATTGGTGCAACAGCGGCAGCAGTATTGAGGAAGGTTCAACAACAGCAGCAGTAGTCTCTCGGAATGCAGTAGTTCCCAGTAGCAGGTTGGCAGCACACTTGTTGCTGGAGACAGCTGTAGGAAGCACAGTAGGTGCCCACTGCTGGCAGTGATTTGCTCTTTTCAGATAAAGTGTTTCTAGGCAGCAGTTGGCAGCAAAGTAGGGCTGCCAGGCTGGATGATTCTCCATTATCTCTCCCTCGTCTCTTGCTCATCTCTCTCATATCTCTCTCACTCGTTCACTCCACGGCCTGTCTTCTGAAGAACACACCTGCTCTGTCTCCCCCCTCACCTGTCTGCCTGTATTTATATCATATTTTCCTACTTTGGCTGACCTGAGGGGGGACAAAGCACAGCCTTACCTCAAACCATGCCAGCAACCCAGGTTCAGGAACGGACTCAGAGAGCTGGGGGTTGGCAGGGGGAGAAGAGGATTGAGTGTCTGGAGGACTGCTCTCCTCTCCTGGGGTAGGATTGGGGCAGGCTTCACTCAGCAGTGGCCCCTAGTGGAGACTGGAGGCACTGTCTAAGTGACGCAATGGTGAACCTAGAAAAAACAGAAAACAGCTCCAAGGTCCGTCCGGATGATGGCTGCCATGCTCCAACATCACTGAAGCTCTCTAGGGAGCCATCTCTCCATCTCAGCAGCACCTGAACCTACAGATAGTGCACTGGTAAGCTCCCCTCCTGGTGCCTTCCCCCTTAGAGGAGGGAGACCCACCCGGAAAAAGGGTTATGCTGGGATACTTCTGGCTGGCTGTGATGTGAGGATGGAGAGGCTTGAGTGAGGACAGTAGGTGAGTCAGGGGCCTTGGTAACCTGAAGGGGTGGGGGACACTGGAGCACATAAGGGGGATAAATAGATAATACAAAAAAAAGAAATGGCGTGAACTTTAAACAAAGGAGCAGGCATTCAGTTGGGTTTTGCTGGTGTCATATGCTGTAGTGATGCCAGTAGAGTGTCTAACCCATGTGGTGTCCTTGTTCTTTGAGCAGCACTCGTGGTTGGGACTCCAACAGATGGCTGGGCATGGCACAGAGAGATGATGAGGGCAGTACTCAGCAGATGGGGAGGCACAGAGGATTGTAGCGGCATCATGCGGCAGACCATGCAGCGTAAACATTGGGACAGATGGCTGGGGATCTACAGCGGGCACAACATACATCTGCTGGGTTATGCAGCCCATGTAGGTACACACTACTAGAGACTGGATTTTGTGGAGAACTCATATTTTAGTGGGGGGGTCAGATAATCATGCTTTCCACGATATAATTGCAGCCACGGTTTTCCAGCGGCCCTGATAATAACTCCACAATTCACCAGAAAGTCATATCTTCAGAATTAAAGATTTAAGAAAGTAAAATTCCATGAGCTATACTTCAAGATGGAAATGGACATAAATTCAAAAGATGCATGCCTTCCATCCTCAGGCATATGAACTAGTAGACAACTGCTAAGTAGAGCTCAAACCCAAACTGGCTAGTGCTAGCCAAGTTGGCCAACAAATTAATTTATTTTTATTTATTTAGATTTTGTTGACTGGGTAAGTGCACTAGACAAATCCTGCCTATTTTCATTCACGACTCGGGGGAGGAGGATACAGATGAATGCCAACTGACCTTGAACCAGATTAATTGATTGATCCAGAACAATCAAGTTTGGTATTAGTGTTCAATCACTGCTAGTTTGTAACTGATTTTATATGGTATTGTTTAGTTTTCACATTATTACAGTACAGCAGTAATCCTGTATTTTCCTTTTAACTATTTGTATTGTCTGTGAAGTTTGTGTTCTATTAGATAATTTCTGGAGAGGTTATTTGTGTAAAAGCATAGCAAAATACAAATATGTATGGTAAAGAACTGTGTGTGACTTGTTGTTGTAACTAACTGGTATTGTGATATGTGATTACATTCCTCTTATCTGAAGTCCTGCAATCAACTATAATCTGTGTGCCGTATTACTTAAATGTATGTAATTGTTGGTGTAACTAGCTGGTACTGTGATATTTTATTCAGTTTTTGTTTACCGGGTAGGTGCGCTAGCCAAACAGGTGACTATTTTCAGACACGACCCGGGGGGTACAGTAACAATACAGAGTTCATTTACATAATACAGGGAAGCAGTAACAATACAGAGAACAGTTTTTAGTAAAAGGCAATAAAGGAGTACAGCTTAGAGACAATCAACAGGTCAAGAGAAAACAGCAGATTTACAGTGTACAGGTAGCATTTAGTGAGCAGGTAAAGGTACACAGGGCAGATCCAAAGGACAGGTGGGTCAGGGGAGAGAATGGGGGAGGGGGAACTGGGTGAGCAGGTAAAAGGGGGGATGCAGGAAGGCAACCTTGCGGTTAATTGGTTAAGGTGGCAGCAGGGATGAAGGAGGCAGGACGGGGGGTCTGGGTGTGGGGCGGTGAATGGATGGTGGTGGTACTTGGTCGAGGTGGGAGGAGAGAGTAGGTCAGGCAGAGCTGGAGGCAGGTGAGACACCACCTGCAGTGTGGCTATAGAGGGGTATAAGGCGGTGCGAAAACAGGGCAGGAAAGGACATGATAGGCATCGAGCCAGAGGAGGAGTAGAGGGGTACATTTAGACGGGCAGGGGGCTTACAGTATACATCTGGGTGAGGGGATGGTGGCATAGCGTAGAAGGCCATGGGAAGAGACCGAGTCCATGGAACTGCAAGGGCGGCAGGAGAGCTGAAGGGAGGGAATCGAGGTAAAGATGGCCACTGGGCGGCTTCAGCAGAACCAAGAGGAGCTCTGGGTTCATGGAACCGAAGTCGGCAGGGAGAGAGTTAGGATGGCGGGTTCGGGTGAGGTACTGGTGGGGAGTGGCATCAGTGGCTGGAAGGTGCGGCAAGCCCAGGGTTGTGGTACTGTTCCCGGCAGGGAGTTGGTGCTCAGTCGGGGTAGTCGGGGGGGGCAAGTGAGGCAGAGCAAATGGGTCTAACTGGGGGGTGTAGAAGTGAAAAGTCAGTGTTAGGGGGATATGGCAGGAATGGCGGCAGGGGGCTGAGGGATGAGACTGTGTCCATGAAAACTGTACGCAGGCTGGACAGATCGATGAGTGTAAGAATACAGGGGTGAAAGCGGTGGGTGAGCGGTTTTAGCGGCAGGAGCCTACTAGAGGAGCCCAGGATCGTGGAGCCATAGGCCGGCGGGGGAGGCTAAAGATAGCGAGGGTTCGGGGTAAGGTACGGCAGGTGAGCAGTTTCAGCAGCTGATGGTGCGGCTAATGTCCGGGGTTGTGGAACTGTATCCAAGCAGAGGAAACGGTGTTCAGGTGGGGTGGGGTGGGGCCTGTGGAGGTCCAGGGGCAATAGGAGTAGAGGAACGGGTCTGTAGGGGGGCGCTTAGGCATTGGCTGCGCCAGTACCTGGTACCCCTAGATCATCAGTACAAACATTCCAGTAAGCAGCAGTAACACGTAGAGCAGTGCAGACAGCAATAACAGGTTAACAATGCAGTAGTCAAGGCGCAGTAACTTACAACAAAATTACACACTCTAGACAAGTGCAAGTAGAGAGAAGTACCCTGAAATGGGTCCATTGGGGACCGCTTAGGCATTGGCTACGCCAGTACCTGGTACTCATAGACTGGCCAGTACAAAATTTTCAGTAAGCAGCAGTAACAGGTACAATAGTGCAAACAGCAATAACAGGTAAACAATGCAGTAGTCAGGTGCAGTAACTTACAACAAAATTACATACTTTAGACAAGTGCAAGTAGGCTTCGAGGTTGGAGTTTTGAACTCGAAATGAAGTGCATATGGGCAAAGACATATATCGCAGTGTTAATGTTGTAAGTAAAATAGGGTAAGGAGTAGGAAGGAGGGAATGGTGGTGCAATAGAGAGAGGTTGGCAGGACAAGCTCAGGTAGGGTCATAACAGGCACACTGATCCGTGGAAAGCAGGTGTTCATGTAGTTTGCACTTAAAGAGATCGTGGGAAGATGTCAGTCTAAGGTCGAGTGGCAGGAGGTTCCACACTTGAGGGGCTGTGTACCCGAACGCTCCAGACCCTTTGGAGGTGCGGCAGCGGGGGATTTTTAGTAGGGATTTACCCGAGGATCTCAGCTCACGTGGAGGGAGGGCTGGCTGAAGCAGTTCAGTTAGGGATGCTGGTCTGTTTAGTCTAATGATGAGTCACAAAGGCAGCCCAGGTAGTATAGTCTGGTGGCAGAGGGGGAGAGCCAGCTGAGGTCTTTATACAGTTGGCAGTGATGTTTAAGTCTGGGGGCTTTGAGCATACCTGCATATATTGTTGAAAGTGACATCCCATTTTGTAGTGTGGATTTATCGCCATGGGTAGGATGGGAGCACAGTAGGTCAGAAGCGGTGGAGAAGACCCTGGCGATGCTAGTTTGGCTGCAGGTGTGAGCATGTAGCTGAATCTGTAGGCAGCACCCAGTTTGCAGTTCACAGATTTACATATTTTCTTGGATGTGCATGTTTAGGTCCAGAGATTGGTCTAGCAGGGTGCCCAGATAACGGAAGGAGATAACCACCTCAAGGGGGGTCCCATCCAGGTCAAGGACTTTTAAAGGAGAGTGGCAGGACCTTATCTTGTGGGCAGTGCCCCAAGCAATCAGTTTGGTTTTGCTGGAGTTCAGTATAAGGCGGTGGGTGTTTAGCCAGAGTTGGACAGCATGGAAAGCAGATGTCAGTGCCACGTTAAGTTGGTCTACATTATTAGAGCTAGCATAGATAACCAGGTCATCTACGTAGAGTAGAGGGTCACAGGACGCAATGCTGTATGGCAGGTTATTTATGAATAATGAAAATAGGAGGGGACCCAGTATTGATCCTTGTAGCACTCCAGTGTTGATGGTAGTACAGTCGGAGATTGATGAGTTAAGTTTGACTGCTTGGGTCCTGTTGGTTAAGCAACCCCTGAACCAGCTTATGACAGGGGTGAAAAGCCAAATTTATGAAGGGTGGATAGGAGTAGGGGGTGGTCCACGAGGTTGAAAGCCTTGGTGAGGTCGATAAAGATAGCACCAGTAAGCTGACTTTTGTCCATGCTTGTGAGAGTATCAGTGGTGAATTTGGCTAGCACCGTTGTAGTGCTGTGGTTTTTCTGGAAACCATGTTGTGCTGCACATAGCAGATTTGATGTTTCAAGGAAATCAATGGTCTGAGTGGCTACTAGTTTTTCAAGTATTTTGCTGAGGACTGACAGAATAGCTATGGGTCTTAGTTTGAGATCTCACATTTGTTGCCCTTTTGAAGATGGGGTGATTCTTGTGGATTTCTAGATGTCAGGGAAGGTACTGTTGGAGAGGGAGAGGGTGAATACCTTGGCTAGAGGATAGGAGATGAGATGGGCAGCTGCCTTTAGTAGGCGAGGTTCCAGTGAGTCAGACCCAGGGCTGGTGGTGTCCGATATTGTGTTTAACAGTTTGAAGACTTGCGATGCAGACACAGCTTTGAAATAGAAGGGCTTGTAAATATCCAGCACATGTTTCTTGAGAGAGGTATCTGCTGGTGCACCGGTTGATGAGGGCTGGGAAACCACAGTTGGAGGTTGAAGTGTGGAAGTATACTGGACAGATCAGAGAACATCTTATTAAAAGCATTTGCAATGGTAAGGGAGTCATTACAGTGGACACCATCTAGAATAATTTCCCAGGGGGGTTAATTGAGGTGTACCCAGAAAGGTTTTTATGTGGCCCCAGAACTTGCGTGGATCTCTGGCTGAGCTGGTAAGTAGGTTCTGGCAGTATTTGCTTTTTGCTAGCCTTATTTGTTTTTTGAAAGAGTTTCTATGCTGCTTATAGATGGTGTTATCCCTGGGTTGGCCAGTGCTTTTATACTTCCTCCACAGTTTGTCCCTGGTTCTGAGTTGGCTGAGTAGGTCTTTGTGGAGCCACCTCGTCTGTTGTCTCCTGACCCTTCTTTGTACTTTTGGGACGTGTTTAGTCTGTGCTTCTGTGAACTTGGTGAGGAACACGTTAAGGGCATCCTCAACTTTTGTAGACTGGTAGACATCCGTCCAGTCAATGCAGGATATGTCCAGGAGAAAGGCACTTAGATCCAGGTGTGCAAAGTTGGTGAAAGTGACCAGGCAGGACTGGGGGGATGGAGAGGGACACGCGTGCCAGTGATGGATAGTGGGTGAATGGTCAGTTATAGCATCAGCCAGGGTGCATGCTTTAGTAATGCGGTCAGGTCTGTTTGTGAGGATCTAGTCAATAAGCGTGCCTGATTGGGGGTTTATCATCCTGGTATTTTCAGTGATGAGCTGGTGGAGGTGGAAACCTTGGATTAGGGCTGCAAGGGAGCTGTGGTCAGGGCCCAGCCAGTTTAGGTTGACATCCCCCAGGAAGATGGCTTCGTTCGAGTTTATGGTTTGTGAGGTTAGCTGGAGCAGTTCGTGGAGGTCATTCACCCCTCCAGTGGGTGGATTATAGAGACAGATAATGTGCAGGTTTTTTGCACCTAGGGACAGGATAGCATGTAATGATTCGCAGATCCGTTGAGGGTTATGGACAGGAACAGGCTTAATAGTGAGGTGGTTTTTATAGTATGGCAGCCCACCACTTCGAGCCTGGCCTGTCCTGTCAAGGATAGAGTATCCAGGTAGGTGGCATTGGGCGTCCTGTTCGCGAGGGTTGAGCCATGTTTCTGTGAGGCAAAGGATGTCAGGTCCAGCTACTTTGGTCCACGCCTCAATCTCGCCATATGGCCCAGGAGACTTCTAATGTTCATATGCTAAACAGTAGACCTTTTTAGGTTTGCCAGGGAGTAAGCATAAGGGGGATCTCGGTTCCACATCACCTGCCAGTAGTAGGCGAAGAGAGGCTAGGAATTTAAGCTGCAGCTTATATATAGAGTTGATAGATGACCGCTTTCTTCCTTGTTTGATGGTAGGTTGTGAGGAGATATACGTGCACCCATTCTTTAGAAAGAGGTAGTGAAGGGCGGGTTTGGCATATTGTTTGGTAAGGAATAGGTTAGAGAAGGAGAAATCACATAGTGAGGGGGTGTTGTGGTGTATGACCAGAGGTAGAGACAGTGAGGAGTAGTTTAGGCAAACCAGGAGGAGAAGGCAAATAATGGGGGTTAGTGCTTGCAGTTTACCACACGGTGGCGGTGTGCACTCACATAGGAGAGACATGTTAGCATATTTTTGTTCATTTTTTTTGGGTTAGGAAACAAAGAGTAGCAGGCAGAGCAGGGAAAAAAGGGAGTTAGTTTAGAGGGCGAAGCAAGGATTCAGCAAAGTGGAGGAGAATGAGAAAGGTGGAGAGAGTGGAGAGAGAAATCGGGTTCGAAAGTGGAAAAAAACGCAAAAAGGCAGGGCTGCTCTCAAGAGGGCTGTTGGCAAAGTCTTTCAGTCAGTGAGTATGATTAATGCCCCCAGTGGTTATAGAGTATAAGGAGCCGATGGAAAAGTGGACACATAGTCATATGACCACCAAAAGCCTATAAAGCTAAAGGGTCGACCAGGGTGGGTGAGGAGCTGGCGTGAAGCGCCAGTGGGACCAGTATCCACAGAGGAGCTGTAACACTAGCTAAAAATGGCTCACCTCAGGCGGGGAGAGTGGCTTGCTCACAGCCCCCAAGCACATTTAGGCAGTCCAGTAGCAAAGTGAAAACAGCCGCTTTTGGTGAACGGTGGGTCCAGCTAGTGCCACCAGCCCTTACTGAAGAGAGCCGGTAGGAGGAAGTGTTTTAAAATGTACCTTACGGCTTTTGCACCTTTAGCGGTACGGGGTGCCAGTGAGTGGCCAGGCTCCTGGTTCCCTTCCCGGGCAAGCATGCGGCGGGCAGCCCCTGTCCACAGGAACTCCTGGAGGAGCGCAGCTTTTTTTCTTCAGGGACCGCCGGGCAAGCGGTGATCCCTGAGGCTTCTTGGGGTGCAATGGAGGGTCCTTGGGTCCGGAGAGGAGCAGGTCCGAAGCCCCAGTGGGTTTGGAGAAGTTCCTGAGGATAGTAGCAGGGAGAGGCAGTTAAGCAGGCAGGCCTGCAGAGGCAGACAAAAGAAAGTGGCTGAAAGTGACAAGAGGGTGGGGATTGGTGATAGGAGAGCAGGTTCAGGTTGCAGGCAGCTTAGATTGCTAAGGTATTGAATTACCAAGGTGCAGAGAAGCAGTTGGGATTTGAAATTTCAGAAAAGGCAGGAAGGGGACAGAGAGCAGCAGTTTTGAGTACAATCAGTGAAAACTGCACAGTTAAGTCAGCTAGGATTTACATTTAAGGTTTCAACTGTGCTTGTAGCAGGGGTTTGGGATTAACAAAGGTGCAGAGAGGCAGTTGGGATTTGAAAATTGATAGAAGGTGGGAAGGGGACAGAGTGAAGCACTCTTGAGTACAAGGAGTGAGAAACACACAGTCTAGGCAGCTTACAGCTAGATTTAAGGTTAACAGCAGTTCTAGTAAAATTCAGTAAATTTTAGGCACAAGAGGGAGGGAGTAGAACAGCTAGAGGCAGAGGTAGAAATTAGTCTAAAATTACATAGTCAGTGTAGCCAGGTAAGGAAATAACTTCACAAATTAAATTTAGGCAGGAATTACAGTGTTCACAATTAAAGCACAAACAGGCAGAAACTCAAAAATGTCCACAGAGGAGCTGTAACACTAGCTGAAAACGGCTCACCTCAGGCGGGGAGAGTGGCTTGCTCACAGCCCCCAGGCACGTTTAGGCAGTCCAGTAGCAAAGTGAAAACAGCCGCTTTCAGTGAATGGTGGGTCCAGCTAGTGCCACCAGCCCTTATTGAAGAGAGCCGGTAGGAGAAAGTGTTTTAAAATGTACCTTACGGCTTTTGCACCTTTAGCGGTACTGGGAGCCAGTGAGCGGCCTGGCTTCTGGTTCCCTTCCCGGGCAAGCATGCGGCGGGTGGCCCCTGTCCACATGAACTCCTGGAGGAGCGCGGCTTTTTTTCTTCGGGGACTGCCGGGCAAGTGGTGATCCCTGAGGCTTCTTGGGGTGTGGTGGAGGGTCCTTGGGTCCGGGGAGGAGCAGGTCCAAAGCCCCGGTTGGCTTGGAGAAGTTCTACGTTCCTCTTATCTGTAGTGCTGCAATCAACTGTAATCTGTGTGCTGTATAACTTACATGTATGTAAACTACTGTTCTGTGCCTGCTGTATTACAAGCTGTATGGAACTTTGCCTGCTGTACTATATAAGCAGTATATAACAAATTTCCTTTGGTCTCAGTGGGTTTACCTGGTTATCAAAATGCAAGAAAGAAAGAAAGAAAGATAGAACTGAGACCTAGAGAGTGTTGATTTAAAGGAGATAAGAAATTATTTTTGCAAAGTTAACTGCCCTTTGATCTTCCTTTCCATGCCAGTTATGTATTCTGATATGCTTTGACCAATTTTAAATAAATAAATAATCTAGTTTTGAGTGCCCTCCGACTAGAAATGGGCAAAATCCACAAATTTTATTCCACAAAATATTTTGCAAAATTTGTGCTTTTTGTGAAATATTTTGTAGGTGCAAAATGCAATATTCCACCAGCGAACTGTGGAATTTTGCTGGCAAAATGCAGAATTTCATCCATAAATGGTGGAATTTTGCAACTCGCAGTCAAAATTCTGCCGTTCGCAGGTGAAGTTCTGCATTTTGTCAGCGAAATTCTGCATTTCGAGGGCAAAAGTCCACATTTCGCACATGCAAAATATTTTGTGGAATGCACAAATTTCACAAAATTTTGCACGTGGCAAAATTCACGATTTCGCCAGGGTGCTGGTGCAATTAAATTTCACTGCATCTCTACCTCAGAGCTACACAGAGTTCCATTCCCCTCACCAGCTACTGCTCTTTCTTTTCATATTGCCAAGACATTCTATGATATTTTTATTTATTTAGTTTTTGTTGACCAGGTAAGTGCACTAGACAAATCCTGCCTATTTTCAGGCACAACCTGGGGGAGGAGGGAGACAGATGAATGTCAACTGACCTTGAACCAGATTAAGCTGTTGGTGGTATTTTTAGTGAATGAGGGGAAATCTGGCCAGGATACCTGGGAAATTCCCCTACTCTTTTTTCATTAAGTGCCATGGGATCTTTAACATCCACCTGAACTACCACCAATCCAGGCAGATGGGACCTCGGTTTAATGTCTCATCTGAAAGATGGCACATCAGAAGTGCAGCACCCCTCTCGTGCACTACAGTATCAGTACTGGGATATTAACCCAAGTGCCAGATGTGAGAACTGAACCCACAGCCCTCTGATCTCCCAGCCTCAGAGGTGAGTGTGCTACCTACTGAGCCACTGACACTGCTCAATATTAATAACAACATTCCATTCTATTCATCTGAATGGTCTGGAATGGGTGTTATTGATATTACAGAGTGTTCAGGCAGTATGAAAAGAGAGAGTAGCAACTGCTGAGGAGGGAGGTATTTGAGGCAGTTATTAAGGCAACAAAATCAGATTTTTCATTTAACAAAAAAGGTCAAACACATATAAGAATATTCAATGTACACTAAAGGGACAACAAGAGTGCATTTAGACATGTAAAAAAATTCCAATCACCTTTAAATCTTTATCTTCTATAATGCTACATATTCCAGGTGCTCTAACAGGCATTAAGAAATGGATGATAAAACTCCTGTAACTTGACTGGCTGAGAGTTGTTCTCAGGTACAGTACAATCACACTAAAAAAGGCCCAGGCACCAGCAATGTTAATTGTCTGGAAAACTATCCACCTCTCTGCCCAAAGTCTGCTCATTTCTTACACAGTTGCCTTGCATAGATTACATACTATAGTGTTTAAACACAAACCCTGATTAGGCCAGAGCAAGCTTATAAAACATTGGGAAAAAAGTCTCACTTAATACAAACCCCCAGTTTTACAAAGAGCTAGACTGTACATGCTCAAACCCACACACGTTAAAAAAAAACCCACTCTGGTAACTTATCTACCAGCCTGCTAGCTCTTACCAAAAGGGAGTAACTGCCATCAAATGGAAATTACACTAGTTCACCCAATGAAAATCACAACCATGTTACTCCCTCAGTAATTCACCTTCACTCAGTTTTCAGGTTTCTCTTCTAACATGTTCATCCTCGATGCTTCCTCCTATGGCTTGCACATGGTAGATGAATCGACCTGCCTCATCACCTCATACTATTGAGTTGTACTACCACCTGCTCTGAACTTCCACTTTACATACTGTACAATCCATAATACTGACTCTTGGTTCCTCTGAAGCTTCTTGCAACAGTTCCACCAAGAACACTCCACATTTCTCTATTGCACTTGTAGGACGTGGAGAGGTGGGGGACTGTTGACCATACACAAGCTCTCAGTACTACTGTTTCCTCCACAATAGTGTCACCTACTAGACATAACAAAAAAAATACAGGATTCACATCTGTATATGTACACTTACTCATTCAAATATTTTTTTCAAGAAAAGTTATAAAAAAAATACTTAACACCAAAATTTAACAATTTCATAATAGCAGCAGTACAGTCCAGGGTGTAGTATATCATGAGATAGCATCACTTCTCAGGTGCATAAGGCACTCATCCAGTGACTTTGTGTCTCATAAGAAAGGGTAGACTATGTCTAGATTGAAAAGGACCAGCCATACTGGGGAATTAAAGCAAGGTGATCATTGCAGTGGCTTTAGACTGAACAAAGACAGGGATATTAGATGATGCTAGTACAGCTGAAATGAAAAGGAGAGCAGTATCTAATAAAACATGTATTTCTGGACTAAATCAGAAAAAGGGACACACAATACAAATGTAGACATGGAGACAAGCAATTGGGTAACATGTAGCAAGGAATTAATGATTCAAAAGTTCCACATTCTGGAGTAGTGTGGCATGAGTAGGGACTGAGAAGAGGAGGAAAAAGAAATTGGACAGAAGCTGATAGCATATGCATACAATTGCCTGTAACCTTAGGAACAACTGGGTAACATGCAACAAGGAAATAATGATTGAAACGATCCACACTAGGGAGTAGTGTGCCCCAAAATGGCCTTTTACAAAAATCAACATGGAGAAATAATGTATCTCAGAGTTGCCTTTTACCTCTGTCACAGGAAGAGGGTTATTTCCAGTGTTTTCAGTGCAAAGGTAAGCCACTCTTCTAAACTGTGCATTCTCAATCTGCAATCAATATCCACAAATGAGTTTAACTGATACCAGTTAAACAAAATTCTGAGCAGTTGATGTGATGCATAGTGGGTGGTTTTATGCTAAGATGTTACAGAAACAAAGTGTTTAACAAAAGAAACATGCCACAAATGGTGATGCAACAGTATGTTGTAGAAGTATAATATATATCTTTACTGCAAAGTGCTTTACTTCAGTTTGGTATTTAGTTAGAATAAAGTACTCCCTCGCTAAAATGAAGAAAAAAAGGGAGCCACAATATATGTTTGTTATAGCACCATTTGTTACGTCATGAGAAACTGATATGGAGTACTATCTGTCAGTACTACAGTATGTTTTGGCACACCTCTTGCACACTTTAAAATCAATTAGGAACCACTTTAAAACCACTTTTAACACAAGTAAATTGTACAAGAGTTATAGTCTATGCAGAATGTTAAGAAGTTTTTGAAGTGTTTGATACAGTTGCAGCCATAGACACATTCAGATTTCTTCAGATATTTAACAATGTATCTCCAGAGAAACTCTCTGGAGCCAAACAGTAGCACTGTAGGCAAGCAGGGAATTTCTCTGGAAATGTCACAGAAATTTCAAGAAATATCTGGCCATGTCTTTAACTGCAACTGTAACTACAGTGCCTGGTGTCTCTATGTTACAATAGCTACAATTAGGTAATGATCTGTGCCACCAGCCTGCTCCCCAAACACAGTTTCAGTTTTATGTTCAATGACTGTACTGTATGCCATTTGCACCACTGCTTCTGATTGCATCCAACAGTGGCTGCTGCTCCAGTTGATCAGACCCCAAAACCCCTCCCCACCACTCCCCAAAAAACAGGCAAGTGTTTTTATGTTTACGTTGTTTCTGCCCTGACTTACATACTGTGGCTCTGTTCTTAAAATACTTCTTGTGTGATATCACTCATATCGCTACTTCCAAATGCATCCAACAGTGATCACTGCTCCAAATAATCACACACCCACCCACCTCTGCCATCATCTCTATATTTAGAGTACTATACCATCTGAGGTATAAGTGAGTGGCTGAAATCTGTTGAGTGCTGTGGTTGGTGAGCCAGGGAATGGTAGAGCAGAATCACTTATTCCTCATGGTTTCCTTTTGTATCCGAGAGCTTCAGCAATGACTGCTCTCAGCTGATTAGACCTCCACACCCCTTTCCCCACCATCGCTCCATATTTTTTAATTAATTTTAAATAAAAGTAAGAAAGGACACAATACAGTACTACAAGCTAAACTCTGTGGTGTGAGTATGAGCAATTAGTGAACCAGGGACTGGCTGCTTGAAATCATCTGTACTCACTACTGCCATTCATAATAAGTGGGTTTTCTTTATTGTGGGGTTCACTATAGTGAGGGAGCACTGTGCCTTTAAGTAAAATTATGGGACTCGGCATTGGGTGTGATAGCCACCACAGTACTGGAGATATAGAGAAAGCTGTTTAATGGGTTACAGAAGGTTTGCAGAAGTGTGTTGCATAAAATAGAAATGTTGAATTTCCTGAATAAATGTTAATTTGAATTTTCTGGGTTTTTTTCACAGCAAGGATGTCAAGAATAAAACTGTTGCTAATCACCTGAATCCAAGAGTCTGAATAGTTGATTATTCTCCTAAGACTTTAAAACACGATGCCAACTGTTTGTTTGACTGCACTGTATCCAAAAGTGAGTATGAGAATATGACTAGGCCATCTTAGGGAAAGTAAACTCACATATACATAGTAAACCATAGATATTACCTTAATAGATCTTCATGAGACTCTCCTCCACAGAGCCACATCATGGAACTGTAAGCAGTCAGCATAAGGACCACCCAGAAAACAACAGTTACCGACTGTAACAGTAGATCTTTGAGAGAATCTCCTCCCCTAGGCCACACCCTTGGAACTGTAAGCCATCAGCATCAGGACCCCTCAAAACCTTTTGCTAGCCAGGGGACTGCCTATGATGACATGCAATGTAGATGTCTATATAATAATGGGCAGCCCTACTGCTCCTCAGTTTCTTGCCCAAGATAAGCTCAGACGGCCTCTTACCATGAAGAATTAGGAGACTAAACCAGTACCAGGCACATGAGGAGAGGCATGGGACTGGAATAGAGCTGGGTGAAAACTGCGGATTCCGCTTCCACAAAAAATTCGACGAATTCCACAATTTCTGTGGAATTTCACCAGAGATTCACTTGTGATGAAATTCGCACTTTCCTCGAAAGTTTCACCTGATTTGTGGAATAATTAAGTGTACTGCAGAAAATATATAATGAACTGTGGAAAATATTTATTACAGAAAAAACGCTGTTCAGAGGTATAATTAGTGGAAAATGTATTCCGCAAGGTAATGTAGTCATGTGATTTCATTAATTTAGGCAGGAATTGAATTTGCAAAGCACTGTTTCTTACCGTTCCTGTCTTTTTCTTTAGTGATACTGTCCCTCTTGTCCAAAGTTAAATTTTATATGGTATAATTCAAAACTGTAATTTACAGTAATTTTGTCAAAAATTCCGTGGTACACCCCAATAGTCTGCCATTTGCTAACATTTTCCATGGAACACACAAAAAAATTCCGCAAGCAATGCTGTCACCTCATCTTTTTTTGATTAGGTAGGAGTCTATGGGGCACAGTGTAAGTTGCTATAGCAACTTTTCCTCTCTTTCTCTCTCTCTCTCTCTCTCTCTCTCCCTCTTCTCCCCTTCCCCCTCACAAGTGACTGCTTCTCCTAATCTACTGGGCAGTTTAACAGCAGGTGTTGAAGAAGAAAGATCTGAAGCTCTTTGCAACTTTTGTAAATCAAAAAGCTATATTTCAAAGATCTTTGTAACATTTCTTATTTGTGAAAGTTTTTTGTGAAATCTCTTATGTTTGCAGTGTTGTTCTGCAATATAATTGCTAGCTTATTGATTTTAGATGTTCTGAGATACTTATTTGTTTGCACACTGGTGGGCAATGAGAGAAAATGGATCTTGTGGTGGCAGAAATGTGGGGACAAAGCTGTGTTCATCTTCAAACAATGGTGATGATGGGCATGGAGGTTGAGCTGGCACCTTCTGCTTAGTGTCAAATGTTCATGCAGTTGGTGGGGGCTCAATCAGCTGGGTCCAGCATCAGCATTGCTAGATTTTTGTGGGACAGGATGTAATTCTAAACCAAAAGGCAGTAACGTCTATGTCAAGGACAAAAATAATTCAGGCAAACCTGTAACAGCTATGACAGCACTAATGCTGGACACAGGAGATGTTGGGTACTTATGGAGGTGAAAGCAGTTGAAGAGGCAGTAGTGACTAAAAAAATGAGTTATTACCTGAACAGTGAAAGAGGAATCCACAGTTTGCAGGATATTCTAAGGTTTACGTAGGCCACTGCTTTTTTAACTTTCTCTTTATAATTTTTTCCTGTCTCTCACATGTGCCTCTTTCAGGAACTCACAAGGCACATCCAGAATTTTACAATGGGGGCTGCTATGGGGGTGTGGGTACTTGATATGCAACTTTTTGAAATTTTTTTAATCCTTTATATTACCTTTTCCATTACATGTTTGACTGAAAATATAAATGTAATCTATTGTTTTAAATGTAGATTTTCTTACAATCAATATATTAGACTCCTCCAGCAAAGTAAAATGCAGCAGCAGCAAGCAAGTATGTTACAATGGGGGTCCACCTGCACTCTTTAAAACCCCCTAGATCCACTACTCCTACTGCGATGGCCACCCTCCATGGACAGCAAGTAGTCATGTAAAGTAGCATTTTTAAAATAATTTTTTGCCTCAAAAGGGCTTTTTTTAAACAATTATATCCTGTCAGCAACCAGCATGCCCCAAATGTCATTAAAAGGACTTATCTTCAAGCTCTTAAAAGGGATGTTTTATTTTAACTTTATGATGGTACATGGATTGCATCACAAGTCTTATGAGGACAGGTTGAAGGAACTGAACATGTACTCCCTGGAGGAGAGGAGGGAGAGAGGGGATATGATAGAGATATATAAGTATCTGACAGGGAGGAACAGGGTGCAGGAATACACTATTTTAAGCGAAAAAGATGTTCCAGGACTAGAGGGCATGGGATGAAGTTAGAGGGAGGACGATTCAGAGGAAACGTGAGGAAACATTTCTTCACAGAACTGGTGGTGGACAAGTGGAACACCCTGCCAGAGGAAGTGGTGGGGGCTGAAACAATCATGGGATTTAAGAATGCATGGGATAGACATAAAGGAATTCTGGAGGACAGGGGTAAGAGGCAACAGACTTCTAGGAAAACATAAAGTGAACTTACAAACTCAAATGGGCAGACTGGGTGGGCCATAGGCCCTTATCTGCCGACACTGTCTATGTATCTATGTATCTATGTATTATTTATTTACTCATTCATTTGTTAACTGGATTGGTGCACTGATC
The DNA here is from genome assembly GCA_016271365.2 of Neoceratodus forsteri. Classification (NCBI taxonomy): domain Eukaryota; kingdom Metazoa; phylum Chordata; order Ceratodontiformes; family Ceratodontidae; genus Neoceratodus; species Neoceratodus forsteri. The sequence continues at coordinate 392,287,300 of CM028135.1, read as the reverse complement.
CAAGGACCTTTTTCAGGCATGGGCCAGGAAAGATACTGGCACATACAGAAACTGTCAGAAAAGTCACAGTAAGGACAGGTAAATACTCAGTGTTCTACAGTAACAAATAGCAGGCAGCATAGATCTAATAGCTATACAGTGTTTGGCAGCAATAGCTGCAGCTCAGGGTTAACTGACAGGTAAAGAGGAGTATGGAACAAAAAATATACATACTACTTACAAATTATAATTTATTGGTAAAGTACATTTACAATTTGCAGGCAGCAGGCAACTGACTTCTGCACAGGGCGCTGGCCAGCAAGCCAGTCCCTAGGTAGGAGAAGAAGGAGATGGCAGGGGGCAATGGAGGCCTAGACAGATTGCACTGGAGCACCAGTAGCCTGGGGACAGGAGCAGGTCATGGATAACAGGAAGTGGGGTTTTAGCAGCATATGTAAATTTAGCAGGGAGTTGATGGAATGCAGTGGGGGAAGGGGGAGGTCTTTCTAAAGGGAGGGCCCAGCAATGGAGAAGGCCCTTTGACCCATCCTTGTGGTAATATTTGGACAGACGAGTTGGAGGTCGGACAAGTTGCAGAAATTGCAGCTCTGAGTTTTGGGGCAGACTAGACAAGATAGAGGGGAGTATGAGGGGCAGTGGATAGCCTCCCCAATGGTCTGGGCCAGTAAATAGGAGTGTCAGGCTTGAGGGGGAAGCCAATGAAGGGACTGGTAGAGACAGCAGTGGTGCATGGATAGAGGGGCACAAAGGATGAAGTGGCAAATCTGTCCAGTCTGTGTGCACTTAGACCTTAAAAAGACTTGATAGCCAGTAGGCCCTGATGAGGACTTTAATGCCAGCCTTCATTTCTTAATAACACCTTAGCTCCCAAGCCCAGAAAAGTTTTTTTTAATGATTTTCTCCTTCCTGCCTGCATTCACTCAGTTCTTTAAAGGATTCACTAGCCCACAAGCCCTGAAAATGGATGTAATAGCAGCCTGCATTCCCTAATCCTTGCAAAGTTTTTTTTTATGATTTTTCTCCTGTCTGCCTGCATGCCTCTAGTCCTTAAAAGGAGTTTCATTAGCTCACAAGCCCTGCAAAGGGCTTTTTAAAATGAATGTGATGCTTGCTTGCCCTGCTACAGTAGGTCCTTATAATTATTTATCTCCAAGTCATTAAAATAAATTTTAACTATTTATTATATTGCACTGGTGAGGGTCCCTAAAACTCCATATTAGTAGCCCTTAAAAGTTTGTGAGTACTGATTTAAAGCCCTTGAAGAGACATTTTTCTCTGTGCTGCCTGCTGCTCTGACAACCAATTCAGCTCCCCACCACATGTTCTGATAGGCTGAACAGCACTCACAGCAATACTTATTGAGGGAAGGATCAGTTGCCAGCAGCACCCAATTAATGTCTCCACTTCAGACTGTGATTTGATGCCTAGTGAAAGCACCTGTCATGTGACACCAGCTGCATGACTGAGTCAGCATGATTCTCAGTGCACAGACTTTGTGGTTACAAGACATGCACTCCACCCCACTGCTCCTTCTTGGTCCTGGTTTCTCCACTACACTTACGGCTAACTGCACTGATGAACTTAGTCATGCAATGCTAATGCTGTACCATCGCAGATAGCACAGGAACTTGGGAAGGGGGTGGGCTGGGGAGATGAAAAAAAGGTAGGAGTACAGGAGAAAAAATGAAGCTACAGCAACACTAATGCCTCAGTTGCCTCAGGGGGCAGGCACTGAGGGGCTGTAGATGTCTTTAGACAAAAGTGCTTATCTTGGGGCACATAAAGTACAAGACTTCTGCACCCTGGCAGTGTTTCTTCCCAATTTAAATTGTTTCTTCTCACAGTTCTGTTATTACATCCAACAGTATTCAAAATTACACATATTTCACCATAGCAATATTTGTCTCATCCCAGTTACACCAGTTTCTACTCCCAGTTCCACCAGTATCAGTTGCAGCAGTGTCACCTCCCAGTTATTCAGTTTCTCCTCCCAGTTACACCAACATTTCCATTTCCCAGTTTTGGTCCCAGGGTCCCAGTTACACCAGTTGTTTTACTTTTAAAGAAAAAGGCAATCAGTTCTTCAGAAAAAATTTCCGCAGTTCACCACATTATTCCATAGTACATGCCAAAATTCTACAGTTTAAGGTGGAACTTCATAAAATGTTCCTCCATTTTTAATGGAATTTCGTGGAAGCAAATTCAGCATTTTGCAGGAATTCCGCAGGCAGAATTTAAATTTGGCACAGCCTTAGATTGGAAATATAGCATATATAAGGCACTTACAGACACTCCAATCCACACAATTTACAAACCTGCCAGCTTATACCTCAGAAAGGGGTGAGGAGGATAGGCAGTGGACCACTGAAGGAGATTCACTCAAACATCTACTGTTAAATTGAGTTGTTATAGTGGTGCACTAGCACCACTATAGTTAAGGTTGAGCAGGGATTTCTATGTTAAACCTCAAACTTTATACTTTAATAGCTTCACAATCATTCAATAGAGTTGCATGATATTTTGCAAGCATGGTTTTGGAGGAAAGATCTCTTGATGTGCCAAGTTTTGTTCCAGTTGGATGTGCAGATTCTAAGATGCAGATTGTGAAAAAAGTGAAAAAAGAATCAGGGTTTTTTTGCTGTTTTTTCATCATCGCCTAGCAGCCAGACAGTTTGGAATTTTGATCTGAACTTTTCAGGGTCAAAAGGATATGGGCTACAGTGGTGTCTTTCATTGGTTTCGTGTAGAAATAATAATCCATTCCAATGTTATTAAATTTTAAAATTTTGGTTTGGTGCATGCTCACTACAGTCTTTTGGATAGCTGCTAGGAATAAAATAAGAATTTGGTCTATACAAAAAAAGAATTTTTTCATATGTGGGTAGTCCTTTTTTGTCATAAAAAATCATTTTTCCATATATATTCATCTCAGCAGGATTTCATTACATTACCTCACCTTTGCACCTTCTTGGGGGCCCCACCCCAAAACTGTTACTTTTGCCACAGCTCCAAGCAGAATTGTATAAGCCTATTAGAGCAGCTGAATTTTGTTCAGTGCTCTTTTCTCTGGTGATACATATAGCTCAGGTAGGGGTGGCTTTACTGTTGATCTCTGTCAGTTTGTGCAAGATATAATAATCCTCCCACTCTTAACGGCTCTTGACAAAGCCCATGCAGATTGGCATCTTGTTCACACTTTTTGGGAGGCAATTATATATAGCCTTCCTTCCCATATGGTTAACTGATACTCTGGACTGCGTTAAGTTCCACCCAGTCTCTCTCCTCTCTACCAATGTGAAAATCATAGCTGAAGTTTTAGCTTCTCATCTGGAGTGAGCTTTTCCTAGTCTTTCCTAGTCTTTTCATCACACCCAGGTAGGTGGTGCAGATCATATTTGTATCTTGCTTAATTTGAAGTTCCATGCTCAATTTGCTCAATCACCAACGTTGGCCCTTGTGGTCAATTTCTATAAGGCATTCAACTCAGTGGAATGGAGTTACCTGCATACAGTGTTAGATCTGTATGGTTTTGATCCTAGCTTTCAGGCTTAGAACCATACTCTCGAAAATTATCTGACAGCAGTAGTTTTAACCAACTGCACGCTTTCTCAACCTTTTGCTTTGAAATGAGGGACACAGCAAGGATGCCCTCTTTCCCCCCTTGCATTTTCTGTTCACCCTTGAACCTCTTACATGTAAATTGTTGGCAACCCTGGCTGTCCAAGGAATTTGAGTAGGTTCTCCTTCCTACCTAGTACACTGATATGCAGACAACCTCCTCCTTATGGCAGATTTTCCTTCAACTTCTATTATGGCTGCTCTAAGTGTCCTTAATCAATTTCCAGCCATTTCTGGCCTCATTGTGAATCTATTAAAAACAACCCTTTCCCCCTGAACTACCTTTGTGAGTGTAGCAGTTGTTCTGGTTTGAAAATCAAAGGGGTGGGGAGGGATGGTTTTAGATATTTAGGCATTCAAATTACAACCCAATGGGATAAACTGATTCCAGTCAACTTTTTAACTATACTTATGAAAGTGGACTATAATATTCACTGGTGGCTTAAGTTATTCCACACTCTTTCTGGAAAAATAACAGCCATCTGTATGTTTGCCCTTCCCAATTTATGTGTTCTCTAACCTTCCCCTCACAGTTTGTTCTTTGATCTTTCATAGAATTGAATGTCCTCTCAAGTACTCCTTAAGGGAAGTTAAGCCCTCCACCTCAAAAAGGCAAAATTACGTGCCCATTGGTCCATGGGCTGCCTCAGCCTTCCCTGATCTGAGGGTTATGCTTTTGCATTTCCCATGTTGCAAACAAATCAGTGGTTTACTCTTTCCTCTCTGGATGCCCCTCAATGGGTAAGTTTGGAGGTAGATGTAGCTGTGGTTCCTCGTCTTAGTCTGTTGTTAGGACAGAAAGTCCCCAAACACCTAATAAACCATCTGATTATATCTACTACACTGCAAACTTGAAATTGATGCATGAATGTTACGTGCATTCCTACATCTTCTGGATTTCTTCCTCGATCTCCTACTTATCTATGGCATACAGTAACTCAAATATTCTTATTGGGGGTTAACGTGTACTGGTCAGAGTGGGTTGATAGGGACATCTTAATGTAACCAATATTACCATGCCTCATACAGATACTTTTCTTTCATTTCAACAACTACATGATAACACCGGGTTATACAAAACAGATTTCTGGTGTTATCTACAGCTTCGCTCGGTCATTTAGGCCTTTGATAAGAATCTTCCTCAGTAGTTCCCATGGTCTTGGCTGCAACAGTTCCTGACTGCTGATAGTACTCAGGGTTGGGTGGGTTGGACTGGTTCTATGTGATAACGGTGACTGCCAAATGATGAGCTGTGTTATCGAAACATCAGAGCAGTGAAACATTTTTTGCCACTCTGACATCCTTGGCGCATGGAAGCACAGCACTGGGGACTTGCATTTCATGCTTTCTGTGGGGGGGGATGCACCTCCCACACCCCACCAGCACCCCCATACTAAAGGATTCTCAACTCCAGGGGAATGCATGTTGAGGGGCCAAAGCATGAAAAAATTAAGTTTCGGGCCGGGCGCAATAAAATTGCACCAGCGCCCAGACCCAAACCCAGTACCTCACCCACTGCAACCACAGTCCAACCCCCGATGCCATGGTACAGATCAGCAACCCACAGCAGCACCACCCCCTATATCCCTTCCACCCCTCCCAGCTCACGCCGCTCCCCCATGCATGTGTACATATAGTGACATCCTGTCGAATTCACCCACCCCTACATCCAGTTGCCCTCCGCCTCCCCATTGCCATTCGGCTTTGCCTATAATCGTCACTATTTCAGATGGTGCCATAGTACAGGCACCCTCATCACAGGCTACTGGTTGGACTTACTCCACTCTAAGGGATGCCCTGCCTTCTATCCTAGACAGAAGTAAGGAAAAATAGAAGTGTACTCTAGGCAAACCTGTCCCACATAATCTTTAGATATCGGGGATTACAATGGCTTACAAGGCCCTGTGTGATACTAAGAGTCATCTAATTCACTGAAAGATTCTACACAGGTGGTACAGGACACCTCAGGTTCTGCATATTATGGTGCTGTCATTGGATTTGAAATTCTGGAGGTGCTTTCTGTCATCAGCTGGACTCATCCACATTCTTTGGAGTTGTCACAATCTCATGAACTGGTGGTGTACTGTTCTATCTGACTGCTCATGGGCCCTAGGTGTGTGTATACCATCTAATCCAGATGTGGTGCTTCTGGGATTTCCTATTGGAATCTCCTCCCCTTCTTCTCCTCTACAATGTTGGCTGTTAGCGGCATTAATGGAAGCTAAATGCCTCCTGCTGATGGCCTGGGAGAGCTCTTCCCCTCTATCGATTCATGTCTTGTGTTCTGCCCTTTCAGAATCAGCCCTGTTCAAAAAGCTGTCTCTGGTGACTACTGGAAAGCTAAAACATTACTGTAGTAAGTGGGAGCCCTTTCTACATTCACATCTATGCTCGGTGCCCTTGCCACGATCTTGCAACCCCCCATTACTTAACTTCCTAGAAGCCAGGTTTTCTGTTATGGATCCTTGTGCTGCTTTGGTATCCCCCCTTCCCTCATCCCTTCCTCATATATGTTACTTTGTGAGTTGGATATTCATCCTATTAGCTTTATCCCATATCTTCTGCATATAGTCTTATTGTAAAGGTACATATCCCATCCTATTTTGTATATGCTGGTTGCTTGCATTAGTGTTTCCTTTTGTATTTATGAGACTCCAGTGCCTTGATTTGTTATTTTGTGATGGTGTTGTATTGGTTTTGTTTTCTGTGTTACTAGAAATTTTTCAATAAAAAGGTTCATGATAAAAAATGGGGAAAAAATCCTTTTTCATATGGCCACCAGCTTGTTTCTGTTTTTTACAAAAAACAAATTTCAGTCCCACAAAACTGACATCCCTCACACACAGCAACGTATGTATCTTGCTCATTAGATCCCACTTAGGTGGATTCTGCACTTAGTTCTTGAAAAAATGACCCTGAAACGTGGGATTTTTTTTTATTTTATTTTAAAATCCTTTTCATGACTCAATTTTCTTTTTCACATGGTTATACAAAAAATGAATTTGGCCATATAAAAATGATCCCATCATATGAAAAAAGAATTTGGACTTAGATTTTCTTTTGTGTGAATGAAAAAAATATGAAAAAGGATCCCTTCATATGAAAAAATAATAGGGGGAAGGGGACCTAAGTCCAAATTATTTTCTTCTATGAAGGAATCCTTTTTCATATGCCTTCATTCATATGAAAAAGGATGCCCTCATATGAGAAAAGATTTTGGACTTAGCATTTTTTTGTTGATTCTTTTTTGCATGAAAAATTCCTTTTTGTATGGATCTTTCATTTTAAATGAAAAAGGATCCTTTCATGCGGAAAAGATTTTGGACTTTGTATTTTTTTATCACATTTCAACTTCAACAAGCCATAACTCCCTCAATGTCTGGAGATAAGGGACAATCTATATATCAAAACAAATGTCTAAATGAGTACTACAAGAATGAAACATAATACCCCCAACAATTAGGGGACATATAAAAAACATTTAAAACATAAAAATTCCCATAGGATAACACATGAAGTTGAACAATCAATATGGACAAGCAAATAAATTGCTTTTGGCACAAACACCAGAACATGGATGTAGGCATTCATGCAGGGATGAGGATATTGTTATACTATCTCAAAAAGAAAAGAAATTCATTACAAAAAACTTTGTTAATGTACCAGTCAGGGTTAAAGCAACAAAAGTAGGGAAATGTGGTGTTAGGGTTCCCAACCCTAACACCCCACTCTCATCCTGCAGGCAGCAACAGGAAAAACCATTATGGTTTCACCTCTCCTGAGTCCTCGCAAATCAGGTGTGGGAAGTTCCTTGGGGTTCTCAACCCTAGCGCTCACCCCATTCTCATATACTCTACACATCTCAGCTTATTTACTGATAGAATAGGGTCACCATTAGGGTTGACAACCCCAAGGCTGAGTCCTTTCCAGGAGAGGAGCAATATGTTTTGTCAAAAGACTCCATGTCCTGGAGTGAACAAGCAGAAATGCAGCAGTTTAGAATTGTCTCTGAAAAATCCAATCTAGTGAAGAGATTGCTTACCACTGAGGTCATTAGTCCCTTCCCATTATTTAATCAGGGTCTGAGACCTGCTTAGCCTGTCTACCAAGATGTTTTGAACATCTGGGAGAAACACGGACACTAGCCAAAGGCAATAAGGCTTCCCCCAAAACCATACTCTCATCACGTCCCTGCACAGGAGATAAGACTGAGAGACTCCTTTGCTTATTTATATAGTGAATGACACTGACATTGTCTGAATCAGTAAGGGACAAGGGCTGAGGTGCTTCTGGAAAGTCTGGAGACAAAACAGAAAACCCACATCTCTAGGACATGTATATGCAGCTCTGACTCCAGGACAGTACATGACCCTTGGGTGTGACATGATCCAAGATTAGCACCCTAGCTGGACTCTGAGGCACTTGTTGTAAGGGAAAAAGATTGGAATGTCCCATAAAAGGTTCTGATATTCCATCCACCATGCTAAAGCATGGCAAAGGGGGGACATGATGAGGTTTATTTGTCCCAGCTTGTCTGTCAGCTGATCTCATTATACCTGAGGAGTTCAATGTGGTATATACATGTGAAGATGAGCGTAATAGTGGCAGCAGTCAACCATCCCAAGAGAAACAATATCATCTGAGTTGAAATGCAGTGCCTTCTTTGTATCAGCTGGGCCTTGGCAACAGGAGCTTCTGCCCTGTCTGCAGGCTGGAAGGCACTGCCCATTGCTGTGTCTAGCATTGCGCTGATATATTGGAGGTGATGACAAAGAATGAGTGCAGATTTGAGTACATTCACCATGACACCCAGTTCCTGACACAACTGTCTCATTCTGGACAATGTGTACATAATGGCTTCCCTGAATGAGACATTCAGGGTCAATCATTTAGACAGAGGAAGACATAAAGCCTTATTCTCAAAAGGGCTGCTGCCACAACTGCTATGCATTTGGTAGATACCTGCTGTTTAAAGGATAAACCAAAGGACAAACCTCAAAACTGATATGGTTCATTATTTTAACATGTCTCTTGCAACACAAGCCTACTCAGTATTAAAACTTTATAAGCACTTCCAAACTATTGGTCCTGTCTGACCCTCTGGAATTTATTATTGGCTGCAGTTCTTTAAGTAATCTCTCGGAAGATCTCAATGTCTGTCTGGAGGTCCTTGTATAAGTATACTAAACAAGACTATTACTGCCTGATTCAATTCCAGTTGTTGCATAATATGTATTATACCCCTGTACATTTGCATCAAATGGGCAAGCTCTCCTCCCCAACATGCATGTAAATCTACAGACAGCTATCTCAAACATATATTATGGGATTGTATTAAAGTGATTTCCTTCTGGATGGTTATCCAAACTGCATTAGACTCATTCTTGGATTTAGACTCCTATTATACTCCTGAAGCTTGTTTAGTGGGTCTCTACCCATCAACTCTTTTTGGACCAAGGAAAGCCTATATGGTGCTGATCTCAATAATGGCTAATTAATAATATTGTGTCATTGGCTAGATGATGTCATACCCTCTTATAAGGAATGGCACCAGGAAATCCTACAAGTCTTAATGGTAAAAAAGCAGCTTGCTTTCCCACATCATTGGTTACAGGGTTTCCAGGACAGGTGAGAACCACTTTATGCATTATTGTCTGTCACTGAGCAGTCATAGGGAGGGAGTCTCATCCGTTGCCTGATTACCTCTTTCCCATTGCTCAAGCTCCTTACTCAGTTTTATATTGTTGCAATGCTTTTTTCTTCTTTCTAATGTATCTGTATATTATTTTTCATTTAATTGCTGTGCCTCAGGGGGGTGTTGGGTGTTGTTTGGGGGGAGGTAGGGGACTGAGGGTTTGTTTGGTGTGTTTTGCTTTTGCAGTTGTATTATTATTTTCTGAGTTTATATTGTTATTGTTTGTTTGTTGTATTTTATCTAAATTAATAAAGTGTATTCAATAAAAAAAATAAGACACATCATGGTAAAATTATCAAGCAGTACCAAAGCACTGAGGAAGGAAGGAAAGTTCAAAATACCCTAAGAGGCATTGCAGGACAGTAAGGCCAAATCTGGCATATGTGCAAGAGACAATGTCCAAACTGTAATGTTTAGTGACTGTATGAACAGTACCTATCATTTCAATAAAGCATTTTTAGATAGTTTTTAAATTCTGTTATTAAGTTATTGTATTGATTTACTGAAATTGTGCTGTGTTATGCTGCCATAACCCTGCTTTTATATATAATGGTGCCAAGAGCCTCCAGGATTGGGCACCAAAAACAAATAAACACTTACTTACGTGCTCCAAGTGGCACCAGCACAAATTTCAGCAGCAGATGTACTGTGAAAACAAGCCATAGACATAGCCACCACACAGCGGAGTGAGCATGGATAGGACCAGAAAGCTGCTTACCATGCTTCTGGTAACAGAAATTAATGCAGCAGACCAACCATTTGAAAAGGCTATGTTCAATGGAAGATGCTGTGCTGACAGACCAGGGTGGGGTGCCAGTGCAGGCTGTGAGCCAAAATTTACTGAAAAAGGACAAAATGCACTCGCACTCCAGAGCCAGGGGTGGTGTCACTCCAGTGAAGACAAAGATGCCAGATAAATGAATCAAATCCATTTATTCTGAAGTTTTACAAGTTGTAATACAGATACACCACCTAGTGTCTATGTTAAGGTACCCAAGCACTTCTCCATGTAAGACTTCATCAGAGGGTCATCACCACTCCTGGCTCTGGAGTGCAAGTGCATTTTGTTCATTTTTAACCATTTGGAAAGGCCCTGATTAGAAATAGAGAGCCCACCATCCAGGAAGCAAAAGCCACAAATAGCTGAAAGGACATTCTACCATCCTTAGTACAATCAAGGCACCAACCCAATGTCTGATGGAAGTCAAGCATGTGCAGATGACTCTTCCCACTATCCATGGGAGTCAAAAAATAAACTGAAAAGTCAATACACTGATTTAGTGTTCATTCAGAAATTACCTTTGACAGAAATCGAAGATTGGTACACAAGGTAATTCGATCCTTGTGGAAAACAAGATGAGGCTCCACGACCAATGCTTGCAATTCAGAAATACTTCAAGCAGACATCAAAGCCATGAGGAACAATGTCTTCCCAGAGAGGAAATGTAACTAACAATTAGCAGCAGGATTGAATGGAGGCACATAAGGGTCTCCAGAACCAAATTAAAGTTCCAAACTGGAACCAGATCAAGGACCAGGAGGGGCAGAAGTAGAATACATCTGAGGAACCTATCAGAAACCTCAAGCTGGGCCACTGTTTTGCAATCAATAAGGGCATGAAAAGCCAATGCCACAACCAAGTAAATGTTTATTGAGGAATACTTAAGGCACACATCCATAAGGGACAGGAGGTAGTCCATAACTTGACTGATCGGACATGTAAAGTGGGTCCAGCTGATGGGCAGTACACCAAACCATAAACGGTGTCCATTTTTGCAAGTAGGTGTATCTAGTAGATTGCTCATGAGCCACCAGCACAACAACTGCAGCCACTGGAGAAAATCCCAAAGCAGAAGTGCTCTACACCATCAGGAGCCAGATGTAGAGGTGCAGGGATTGAAGATCCAGATGTACTCGAGTGCCCTGTTCCTGTGACAGATGCTCCAGTAATGGTGGAAGAAGGGGGTTCCACTACCAACTGCTGAAGCAGAGGAAACCAGATTTATCTGGGCCATTATGGAGCCAGCAGAATCAACGTGGCCAACTCAGACCACAACTTGACCAGAACCCTCTTTATCAGAAGGAATGGAGGAAATGCATACATAAATTTCCCTTTTAAAGAGTGGAACAATGCGTCTCACCAAAAACTTCCAGATCCTGGAGTGAGCAAGCAGAAAAGCAGAAACTGTGCATTGTATGGAGATATAAAGAAGTCAATTTCTGGGTGACCCCATTTTATGAAGAGGTCACCCACAATAGAGTCCAACAACTCCCAATTGTGGCAGAGCACCTGGGACTGGCTGAGATGATCCACTAGGTAGTTGAGGGTACCAGACAGAAAGATGGGCAACAAGAATGTGTCATATTCTACAGTCCAGTGCAGACTCTCATCACCTCTCTGCAGAGAGGCTATGAGTGGACTTTGCCTTGGTGGTTGATATAGTACAGGATCAAAATGTTGTCTGTTCAGATCAACAGTTGGTGACCCTGATGGAAGATAGCAAAGGCTTGTAGGCCAAGCAGAACAGCCCTCATCTCTAGATGCTGATGTTCAGAACTGTCTCTAAGGGGAACTCTTGACCGTGAGTCCAGAAGAAACCCAAGGCATCTGTCAATGTCACTAGAAGAGAATATGGATAGATAAAGGGGGATCCCATCTCCAGGTTGTAGTGGTCCAACCACTAGATCAGGGAGCAGTGAAGCAAAGGAATCAACTGCATGAGACACTCCATGGAATAATAGGGCTTATCCGAAGAGGCAGGATATTGTTGATCCACTTTACGAAGCATGGCAGGTAAAGCACAAGGCCTGCTCCAAGCAACCATAGTGGCATCCTTCAAAATCAAATGGATAGGAGGAACAATAACCACTGGCAGAGCAGAAACCTCCAAAAATTCATAGAGGACCTTCTTGAAGGAATCCTCTTCCTAACAGTGAAGCACAACTTGGCCTGTAACTGTCCTAGTAATGCTTTCTTCAGGAGGGGACCTAGGTGTATAATGTTCACTGTCTCTACTACATAAAGATAAAGTAGATCTGAAACCCATCACATTAGAGAGGTTATGTCTTCTTCCTTCTCTTTACAGTCCTCCTCCATCAGTCCTGGATTACATTTCAGATTTTCCTCCACGTTGATGGCAATAGGTAGTGAGTCAACAGTAGAAGGAGGCAACAGTAGAGAGGTCATCGATGGTCCATGCATCAATGAAGAAACTCCTTCTAAGATGAAGTAACTAGCACAGGGAGCAGCATCAATGATGTCAGACTTGGTGGTGGCTACAGGGTTAGCGTTGACAGTGAAGCCAGGGGTAGAAGCCTTTGAAGCAGGTCAGATGTATTCTGAAACAGTATCTGCCCATCATTGAACCCCAACAGGGTCACACATCATTACTGTAGCACTTATAAATCTTGAAGCAATGACAATAGTGAAACAGTGGTTCAGTATCTTTCATTAGTGACATAAACATTAAATTGAAACAAAAAATATCAAAGTGTAAATGTTCACAATACTTACAAAGTTTGATGGCATTCTTCAGGAGTGATGGACCAATGAGCGGTTGACAGTGGGTGAAAAAAGTGATGCATGATAGGGCCACTCATGTCATATAAGCAGTGATGATGCATGTCAACGTGGGTGGTTCCAGCTAGCCTGTGGCTTACAGTTCCATGATGTGGCTTAATGGAGTGTGATATCCTCAAAGAAGATCTGTAATTTAAGGCCTTAAGGGACTCTAAGTCTATCAAGTCACCCCAACCCCATGCTGCACAAAAAGGATGAAATACGTATGCGGTGCAAACACATGCCAATGTATAGGTATTCCGTAACAACTGTACGACCCAGAGTACCAGGTGACTCCCTTCGTGAGGAGACATTTATCCAGGCTTACCATAAAGGGCTGAACTCTCTTTATGTCCACTGTCTTTGTTGTTAGGCTATTCCACAGGTTTGCTACCCTTGCAAAGACTAAATATGTCCCAACATTTCCCCTGAATTTGTCATTCCTGAGCTTCAGGATGCATCCCTGAATTCTGCTGGAGGACACCAGATCAAACATCTGCAACTGTACATCTTGTCAGGATTAAAAACAGTAATAACAACATTGGAAACAGTCATTATATGAATAACAGAAACATGTGTAGTTTAATGAACTGTGGAGAAAGGAATAAACAACTACAAAGTATACAGACTTTATAGACCAGGGAAACAAGATAAATGATTAATGCTATACGTCAGAAATCATTTAGAGATGGTTGAAATACAGGTCCTAAAACTGGAGAAGATTGAAACACTAAGAGCTTCAAATGAGAGAGGAGACACATTTACAATTGGAGATGTTAAAGCAGCAGTACTAGACAAAAACAATTAGATCTTTTGCAAGATTTTTTTCCAGTGATCTATTGAGCACTTACCTGGTAATCTGGAGACAGCAATAACTCCCCACTCATCATGTATTCCTCCCTCTGGGTTCCTGCTTCACAAGTGCATGATTTTGCACTTCATCGCTTTGAATCTTAGCTGACACACTTTGGACCATTCCTCCAGCTAAGCTAGGTCCTTCCTCATTTTCTCCACCCCTCCTGGACTGTCTACCCTATTGCAGATCTTAGTGTCATCTGCAAACAGGCATACCTTCCCATCCAGCTCCTCCGCAATGTCATTGATGAAGATATTAAAATGTACTGGCCCTAAAACTGATCCCTGTGGCACTCCACTGGTCACCCTTCCTTCCTCTGATTTAACGGTTCCACCAAGCCACATCAATAACAAAGTTGCTGAAATGAGGCACAGTGAAATCCACAATCGCAACAGGTGAAACTTTGCCTGTTAAACATTCACTGTTTTTTGGGGGAGGGCAACATCCCCTGCACCCCCCATGCAGGGGGCTCCAACCCCCACATCCCCCGATTTTTAAATGACCAACTCTGAGTTGACGCAGAAGGGGGTGAAAAACTGGTGAAGGTAGCGCCAGTGTACATCATGATCATTACAGCGACAATCTCAAATTCATTCAAAGTTGGCGCTGTAATGGTCTTTGATGTAGAAATTTCACTGTAGCTACAATATACGGGATTTAGCTCCATTGACCACCACCCTCTGCATTCTATCCCTCAACCAATTTACAACCCAGTTCACTACCTTGTGACCCAATCCCAGGCTGTCCAGCTTGTTCACAAGCCTCCTATGTGAAATGGAGTTGAACGCCTTGCCTTAGTAGTGATTGACCTGGAGGTAGGAGGGGAAGGTGGACTGGGCATATGTCTATTTGTTTGCTGTAGATGACTGGCATCCAAGTGGTAGGGGAGTCTCTCCTCTTTAAATGAGCTGTTGTCCACCTCCATTCCAGTCCTGATTCTTAGCTGTGGTCCCTCCTCTTTCCCTTCCTTTGTGAAAACTGAACAGAAATATTTGTTCAGGATTTATGCTTTATCCTGGCCCCCTTCCACTTCCTCCCCTTTTAGCCTTACAATTCCACCCCAGTCTTTCTTCTTTCACTTACGTACCTATAGAAAGTCTTGTCCCCATTTTTAACTTCTTTGGCTTCTTCCTCTGTCTTGACCATTTGCTAGAATGGGAGCCAGGGTTCAACCAATAAGACCCTTCTTGTTTGAAACCTGGCTCCCATTTTACAGTACAAGTCACATTAAACTGTTCCTTCAGCTCACTGCTCTAGCATTGTTTTTTTATGTTGATAATGCTGTGGCAATTCAAAATGCTTAAACTGGAAACCCTATTTCAACCAAACATCCACTCTCATGCAATTCACATCCAGTGTACTTTCAGCCACTGTAAATTCCCTTTCGCTCCCCATTTTTAAATGCATTTGCAATGCAGTAATTACTGGCATTCAGTTTATGAATGGCATTAAATCTGCTGTATTTAATCCAGTTTACTTTAGATTTTTTTTAGCTTATTTATTACAGTATTTTAGGCTCATCATTCTCTGAAAAAACAGAATTCACTATACTGTACTACTCAGCTCCAC
Source organism: Neoceratodus forsteri (assembly GCA_016271365.2). Taxonomy (NCBI): domain Eukaryota; kingdom Metazoa; phylum Chordata; order Ceratodontiformes; family Ceratodontidae; genus Neoceratodus; species Neoceratodus forsteri. Next base: position 392,272,003 of record CM028135.1, on the reverse strand, counting down.
TGCCAATCATCACTATCCCTTGCCTCTGCTGCTGTACATTCATGAAAAGAAAAGACGGACCCCATAGAAATGCTGTACTTATGCATGCATGCGTTATGACATTTCTATGCCCCTTGATGTTTTTATGCATTTTTAAACAAAGCATAATATAATTTATACTGTACAGTACTTCTTAAGTGTGCCGCCGTGCTTCTCGCCATCCTGATCGCTCACTCGCTCCTGCTCAGACCTCGACTAATTTTCAGTGTCAGGCATTGATTTCAGGCTCACAGATTCACCAAATACTTATATTTGTTTTGTTTTGTAAAGTTCATTTGGTTTATATTTAATTGCAGTCAGAGGGAGTTATACAGTACTGCTGTAGAGGGTCATGTAAGAGACTGGTCAACACGAACGTAAGGACTATACGGATGACATTCTGATTTATTTAACTAATCTGTTCACATACAGTAGTCATTTACAGTATTTATTAATAGCATTTATTTCCATGCACCCAACAGTGGCTTCCTAGTAAGAGAGAGAGATGGTACAGTACTGTATTTTACTGAGAGGCTGAGATTAGCTACTGTACAGAACAGCGCAATGCAGAAGTGAAATCGGTCACCAGCTCAGTGTTTATGCATTTTATGTAGGTTGCTAAATGTGTACTCTGATCATTGCACCGCATTGACTATGAGTTTTCAGAGAGTTTCAAAGTAAGCTAAAGTTAAAACGTAACTACAGACAAACCATTCAGAAACTTTTATTAATGCAGTGCAATGATTAGTGCACACATTAAGCAACCCAATCAAAAACATTAACCAGTGAGTTGAAGGAACAGTTTAATGTGGTTTGTACTTTGGCAAATGGCCACTTACATGGATGAAAACTCTGTTTAAAAATCACGCTCTATAGGCTTGAATGGAGACTTGAATGGAGAGCGCCCCCACGCTCTCCCTACATTCACATCATAAAACATCAGAATGTGGGGGCATGTCCAACAACTGGGAAGTGGAAAGAGATCATGCTGCTAGCCCCCTGAGGACAATTTATGACCCCTTTCCTTCCTGTGGGATGTAAAAAAGTAATCTACTGATAGCACAGAGGCACTTCCATGGAGGTAAGGGAACTTGCTCTCATTTGTCCAAAGCACCAAGAAAGGTGCTCTTTAACATACTGGTCACTTATCTAGGCACTAATCAACTGATATCTCATGCTCCAGATCCATGTCATGGGTCCCATTAGTATTCACCAACAAAAATTGCATTTGATCATGTCTGAGTGTACATGAGAAGGTAGACTTGGCAATATAGCGCTCAAGGGAAACAGACTTACAATAGGAAGCTTGTACTGCAGTCCACTCTGATTGGATCATTCAAACACAGCTGAGGGAGCATGCCTCCAAATCTTCAATTCTTTTGTATGAATTTATGAGGAACATCATTCAAGCTCCTACTGTATATCCCAGTGTACTCTGCAAAATAGTATATTTTCATTAAAAAATGAAATAAAAATGTTGCAGAATGTCTGAAAAAGAAAACTACTGTGGCTGATAACATATTTACTGTCAAACAAAATGTTTAATCAAACTCACTGGAGTATGCATTGCTTAAAATAGTCTTGAGCAAATGTCAGCATAAACACCCTCTCCTGCACCCATGTGATATTTTCTGCTTATGCAAATGAGGGTAGATGTTATTCTTCTCTCTGAATGCACATATGTCCCCTTCTAGAAATAATAATTCCACGTAATAGTGATACTGCACTGTAACAATCTGCATATTTTAGAACTGAAATTGTATAATGAAAGTTCCTTATCAACAACAATTATGGTATAACTTCTTGAATTTCTCCTTCATGGAGCCATAGTCTTTTGTGTTAGGCTAGAGGCATATCACCTATGTATGCCTCTGAGTACAGATCACTGCTATATCTAGTTTTGCTGGCCCTAACTACCTCAGTACCTTTTTTTTTTTACTGAGGAGTTGAGACGAAAAACACTACTGAGTAATAAAACATATATATAGCAACAACACTACCAGATAAAAATGTTGAAAGGGTGCAACAACAACAAAAATAATAATGATAAACTATTTTTCCCTCCATAAAACCATTTTTGTTTTCTTTAACTAGGAAGACGGCAGGAGAAAATCAAAATAAGGCTGTAATAGGAGGGATAGCAATGATAAATTTCCCTACTCTCGCCCACCCTCTAGCTGGCAGGTAAACTAGCCAATGGAAACACACCAAATACTGTATATACAAAATCCTTAATAGTTAGAGCAGTTCAAATATTCATCTCTATCTACTGATGGAGAAAAATGTCCAGAAACTCATGTGCCTGAGGGATGGTGGGTGGGTTAAGTGTAGCTCTACGGAAGAGAAATTCAACAAAACTTGACAATAAATTTCTGGACTTCTTAGAGAATATCTCCTTGGGCTGGCCCAGTGGCATAGAAGGCTGATTCACTTAACAGCTTACCTCTCTCACACTGGTGACACAAGTTTGGGAATGAGCTTGGGCTGTCGGGGATCAGCCGGGGGGGGGTGGTCTGGGAGCAGGATTGAGTAGCTGGAAGGCAGCAATCCTCTCCTGGACTTGGGAGGGTGGTCTTCCAGACACTTGGCTGCCACCCAGTAGAGGCTCAGTAGTAGTGCCATGCAGATGGGGGATCAGGTGCTAGGCCAGGATGGGTGGAGTGGGGCCACTGGTGAAAGCATGCATGCATACCTCCATGCACTTGCATGACCAAGTTGCTGAGGCCCTAGGGAGAATTAAGGGAGAAAACACTGCAGAAAAAGATGGGCATGGCAAGGGTATATGATGCCCACTGGCCACATGTCCAACTGCCACATCACCAGGGTGACCTGGAACAGGGAAACTGGATTATGAGCTTCAGAGGGGAGGTTGGACTTCCCTGTCCTGACCCTGCCATGGGGAGTAAAACTGTGTGGGTACTCTCGCCACTGGGAATCCTTGGGAGGTGCTGGATGTGGGGGGGGCAGCTGGCAGAAGGGAGCATCCCTTGCCGTGGCCCCAAGAAGGTAAAATGGAATATAGAAAAGAGTATATGTCCTTAATAGAGTCCACTGTTTTTTAAAGTAATCAGCAGTTCATCCTCAGGAAGGAGTGGCTGGATTCATGCTGGGTATATAGCTCATGAAGACTGCAATCTGTTAAGTATTGTCAAACCACAAACCTGTATCTCTCCTAGACAGAACATCCAGAGTGTAGTGCTTAATGAACATATAAGCAGAACTTTGGGTTATGACCCTTCAGATCATGCAATGAGGCCCATTCTAGGAAAGAACAGCGCAAGGCATAGCAAGGCAAGTTAATTAATTTAATTCTCATTCCCAAAGGCACTGGGTAATGTGCAATCCAATCACAGAAATAAATAATGCAAACATTTCACAAAAATAAAATGAGATAAACAGTAGGAAAACAGAGATGGTATAATCCTATAAAATTCTTAAATCAACAGAAGACACTGAACCCTGATTCTCCATGCCTAGATGTTCAAGTTTGTTAATTAAACAGGAAAGCGTGACAATCAGTCAATTGAGTAAAGCTAATTTTCAATGGCTTCCTGAAGTTTACACAATAAAAGCTGCATATAAAATACAATATTTTAAGTTCCATTATTCATAATCTTGAATAGATAAAATGTATGAACAATTAACATGTGTTTAACAATACATGGGTAACGTAACACAGACAAAATATACAAACTTAGAATTTCACAGAAGACTCACAGTAATCTCAACAACTGTCTTTAAACCATTGTTTTAAAGTGCAAAATGCTGGCAAATAACCAGTATTGTTTTGTTCTGCACATGGAAGAGTATTCCATAATGCAAGACCTCCATACGAGAGAGAGATAGTTGTCCAATTTGGGTACTAATTTTAAGGACATTATACATAAAACTGTTTGCTGACCTTAACTCCACCTTTAAGGATTAAAAAGAAAACAGGGCTTTTTCATTTAATACATTTCCACATGAAAGTCAGGACATGCAGCTTTCTGAATTGATCCATAGATAGTCATCCAAGAGATTTAAGAAGAACAATAGTGTGTCTGTTTTGGTACAAACAGAACAAAACGAGCCAATTTGTATTATAAATTATCTAACCTTAGGGAATACATTTTTCAAAATCCTGCATAAATTATATAATTTTAATCAAATAATGGTAATATTCTAGTCTTCATAAATTTCTATCTCATAAAAAAGTGAGAAACAAGATTTGGTCCTGTACATAATACCAGTCCTGGTAGTCAGCTTTTTTTCTGGATCTTTTCTGAGTGAAAGTTCCATTAAAAGCTTTAGTCTAGTTGTAAACCTAGACACCTGTAATTTGGGACATTTTCCGAGGGCCCAATTATCAAAAGATTTGCAAATGTCACAAGCCCCTCATGCACAAAACCTATGGCACAGGGGGCTTGTGGCATCCAATTGGCAGCAATTGTGATTTTCTGTCCTGTGCTCCAAATGCTGCAAATTAGACCAGCACCCTCTGGTCTAACTTGTGTCACCTGGAGGACCTTTTTACAGGGCTTGCGCCAAATATTTGGTGCAGGCTGCAATAAATTGTGGAAACTGTTGTAACTGCACCCAGTATAATAAAATTGAGAGCAGTTGCATTAAAGGAGTTAGAAACATAGAAACATAGAAACATAGACTTTGATGGCAGATAAGGACCGCTTGGCCCATCTAGTCTGCCCATTTCCCTACCTACAGGATAGGCCGCAGATCCTAGTTAACCAACAGCCTATTTCTTCCTACCCCCCACAAGAATTGGCTTATGTCTCTCCCATGCATTCTTGAATTCTCCCACAGTTTTAGACCCCACAACCTCCTCAGGAAGGCTGTTCCATGCATTAACTACCCTCTCTGTGAAATAATACTTCCTCACATTGCCCCTGAACTGCCCTCCTTCTATCTTTAAATTGTGTCCCCTTGTTCTTGCACGTCTCTTTTTCTGAAAGATGCTACCCTCTTGGACTTTGTTTATTCCACTAAGGTACTTAAAAGTGTCTATCATGCCCCCCCCTTCTTTCCTCAAGGGTATACATATTAAGCTCCTTCAGTCTCTCCTCATACGGCTTCTCTTGCAGACCCTGCACCATTTTAGTTGCCCTCTGGACTACCTCTATCCTGTCTATGTCCTTGCGAGATGGGGTCTCCAGAACTGGACACAGTACTTCAGATGGGGTCTCACTAACTGTCTGTACAGATGGACAACAACTTCCTGTTTTCTGCTGCTGATGCCTCTCCCTATACAGCCCAGTATACCCCCAGCCCTCCCTACTGCCTTCTCACATTGCTTGCTAACCTTAAGGTCATCTGATATGATTACCCCCAGGTCCCTTTCCTTTTTTGTTTTGTTACTAACTCCCCACCCATTGAGTATTCTTCCCCTGGGTTCTTGTTTCCCAGGTGCATTATTTTGCACTTCTTTGCATTGAATCCTAGCTGCCATACTTCTGAACATTCCTCCAACCTTGCCAAGTCCCTTTTCCTCCTTTCCATGCCTCCTTGTGTATCAACCCTATTGCAGATCTTTGTCTCATCTGCAAAAAGGCATATTTTTCCTTCCAGTCCCTCTGCAATGTCACTGATGAAGACATTAAGAAGGACTGGACCAATACTGAACTCTGGTACCCACTAGTAACCCCTCTTTCTTCAGAGTGGACTCCATTTACAATTACCTTCTGTGTCCTGTTGTGCAGCCAATGTTTTACCTAGGCTACCACCCTGAGACCCACTCCCAGGCTGGTTAATTTGGCTATTAATCTTTTGTGTGGGACTGTGTCAAATGCCTTGCTAAAGTCTAGGTAGGCCAAGTCCACAGCCCCTCCCTGGTCTACTACTTTGGTCACCCAGTCAAAGAAATCTATTAGATTCATCTGACATGACCTTCCCACTGTGAACCCATGCTGCCTTGGGTCCTGTGCTCCACTGGCCTCTAGGTACTCAACTATTCTTTCCTTCAGAAGTGACTCCATCACTTTCCCTACCACAGAGGTCAGACTGACAGGTCTTTAGTTTCCTGCCTCTGTCTTGGTCCCACTTTTGTGAAGGGGAATCACATCCACCTTCCTCCAGTCCTTGGGTACCACACCATCCTCCCATGATTTATTAAAAAGAGTAGCCAGTGCTTTCACTAGTTCCTCCCTTAATTCTTTTAGAATTCTGGGTGAATTCCATCAGGACCCATTGCTTTGTCCACATTCAGTTTTAGGAGTTCTTGCAGAACCCTTTCTTCTGTGAAAGGACTGGATTGACCCCACTATCAAGAGTGCTTCATTAATTGGATTAGGCACTTCCTCCTCTTTGTGAATACTGAGCAGAAATATTCATTCAGTATCCCTGCTTTTCACTGTCCCCCTCTGCCCACCCACCGTTCATTCTATTCAGCCTCATTATCCCTCCCTTTGTCTTTCTACGCTCGCTGATGTACCTATAAAAGGTTTTATCCCTCTTCTTAATTGAGTTGGCTATCTTTTCCTCAGTTTGGGCCTTTGCTATTCTGACTTCCCTCCCTGCTTCTTTCTGCCTTAACTGGTACAGCTCTCTGTCCTGCATCTTCTGAGTTTCCTTATACTTCCGGAATGCTATCTTTTTCTTCTTGACTTCCACAGCCACCTCTTTTGAGAACCATAGTGGCTTTTTCTTTCATTTTGATTTTTTTATTTGCTTCACACAAAGGCTTGTTGCCTCTGTGATGGCAGTTTTGATGATTCCCATTGTTGCTCCTCACCTCCTTCTAGCCTGTTTGCTAGTGCTTTTCTGAGGCGCCTCCCATCTTGCCAAAGTCAGCCCTCCTAAAGTCCAGTACCCTCACTTTTGTATGGCTTGACTCTGTAGCTGAGTTTAATGTGAACCACACTGTTTGATGGTCACTTGTCCCAAGATGGCAACCCACTTCTAGATCTGAGATCCTCTCACTGCCCCTGTTTGAGAGTATGAGGTCTAAGATTGCTTCCTCACGAGTGGGTTCCGAAACTAGCTGTCTGAGGCCTGCCACCTGTAGGGCATCAAGAATGGCCCTGCTCTTGGAAGTGGCTGCAGCAAATGTGCTCCAGTTAACATCTGGCATATTCAGGTCTCCCATCAACAGTATCTCCCCTTTCTCTGCCATTCTAAGAATGCCTTCTATCATATCCTTGTCCATTCCCTCCCCCTGACATGGCGGTCTGTACACAACCCCTGTGCAGATTGTGGTGCCCTTTCCAGTCTCCAAGGTGACCCACAGTGCCGCCTCTCTTCCCTGTTTACTCTTTTGTTCAGTTGCTTTTATCCCTTCCTTTACATAGAGAGCTACTCCTCCCCCTCTTATCCCCTGCCTGTCTCTCCTGTAGGTTATGTACCCTGGTATGTTAACATCCCAGTCATGGTTCTCTGTGTACCATGTTTCTGTGACTGCTACAATATCCAGGCATCCCTCTTCCATCAAGGCCACCAGCTCAGGGAACTTGTTGCCCAGACTATGGGCATTTACTCATTACCCTCCATTTCCTGATGGCCTTACTCCCTTTTTCCCCATCCCTGTCCTTCTTGCCTTTGTCACTTTCTCTATTTACCCCAGCCCTTCTCCCTATTGACAACTCTATGTTGGTGTTTGCCATACTTACTACCATGATTATTTGGGGGCTAGGATTTCCTGTTCCTTTCCAGTGCTCTCCCTTGGCTAGTTTAAACTTGCCAACAGCATTTAAACCTATCACCTAGGATCCTGGTTCCCTCCCGGACAGATGCAGCCCATCATGCCAGTATAGGCTTGCATCACTCCAGGTGGACCCCAGTCCCCAATGAAGCCAAATCCCTGAGCTCCACACCAGTTTTTCAACCACTGATTGAATCCTCTAGTGCGGAACACCCTGCCTCTCCTATGCCATAGATGGACAGCACCTCCGAGAAGGTTACCGTGGCACATTTGACTATGGCCCCCTCCCCAATTCCACAAACTCTTCCTGCACTTCTCTACTCCCTTTCTTAGCCAGATCATTTGTCCCTAGGTGGACAATGACATCCAGCTCCCTCCCCTGTGCAGCTGCTCTGGCAATCCTGAGGATTTGCTCCCTGTCCCTCCAAGCCATGGCACCAGGCAGGCACCTTACCTCCCTCTCCCCTTCCTCCCTCGGTTCTACCTTCCTAACAATGGAGTCCCCCACCGGGGGTTGTTTCCTTCCCCTGCAGTGCCAAACAATGGGGTTGATGCAGGCTTTGATGCAAGACCTGCGTCAATCTTTGAAAATCAGGCCCTTTAATGTTTTCTGCATAAACTGAGATCAGTATGTTTTTTATTTTTCCTATGTGTTGAGTTAAATTGCATCACCATTACCTCTTCTTCATTCATCACAAGTATATTCCTACCAAGAAAAACCCACTAAATTTCATCAAAAGCTGCCTGTAACCTTGTTTGAGGGACAAGGAGTTTGAACTCCAGCTACTGACAACAGTGTCATCAGCATAAAGATGAACATCAGTGCTGTCCTGCTGGATATTGAAATCCTTTACTCTGTAAAAGAGTGAAGAGGAGGCGATCCCAAGACAAAGTCCTGGGTACCACTTCTCATCTTAGTGTAATGAAATTCACTCCACCCAAGGACACCAGCTGGTACTTGTTCATTAAAAAACTTTTCAGCCAATCACTGAGGAAACTATAACAGCCTAGTCCACCCAGTTTACTTAATAGAATGCCATGGTCTGTTGTTTTAAGGGTCTTGTGGAGGTCAATAAAAATAGATTTTATCCAAATGTTTGTTTAAAAATATGTAATCTAAGTCCTTTCTTAAATGCCTCCACTGAGGGGAACTCCTCAAACCAATGGACCAGGTGTTCAATATACATGCAGCTGATATAAAAATGCCCTGTACCTCAGCTACCTCAATTGGGATCTAGGGATTGTTAATATCTTAGTCTCAGTGTAGTGAGGGTAGCACCCTCACAATGTCATTTTAACAATGAAGACCATCACAGCGACAAATCTCGCCAGGTCAGCTGTGATGGTCTGCTGTTCTCTGACACTCGACTCCTGGTGTTTTGCCCCCACCTGAACCAACTCTGACTTGGAGTTGGTTATTTAGAGATGGGGTAGGTGGCAAAGCCACCTTTTAAAAAAAATGTTCCAATGGGAACAATGCCGATATCGGCATTGTTCTCGTTGTTGTTCAGGATGCCGACATCATTGTCGATATTCTGCTATGGAACCGGAGTGAAGTGAGTAGCCTAAACTATGTAAGGCTAACAAATCTTTAGGTAGCCTAGACCCAGTCAATGTAGGGCTTTGTGTGTTAACAACACAGTCCTGAAGGTGGTGCACCAACAAACTGGCAGCCAGTGCAGCTGATGTAGGGTGGGATGACATGCTCAGAAGTTTTAATTTTGGCAATCAATCCGACCATGGCATTCTGCTCCAGCTGTAGGTAATGCATGAGCCTTCAAGATAGCCCTAGGCATAGAGCACTGCAGTTGTCAAGTCGCCAGGTCTCCATGGTCCAGATAGGGCTTGATCAAGCTGATAAACCTTAAATGGGAAAATCCAGTGCAGACAGCCACCACCACTTGATGTTGTCAGGTCAGTTTGTTGTCTATAGTGATGCCCAGGTTCTTAATCCTATACGTTTCTCTTAGACGCATACAAAATTAAGATGAACCTGTGGCAAGCCACTAATCATTGCTATCCCACTAAGACCTGAAACCACTAGCATCACCTCAAGTTTTCCTGGATTGAGGCTCAGCTTGATGGACACTATCTAATCATAAATTTATTTTAGGCATTAGTCTAGCACAGAAACCTCAACATGCCCAACTGGCACAAAAGAAAGGGAGAGCTGGGTATCATCTGTGTAGCAGTGAAACTCCAACTTATACCACTTAATGACTTCTCCCAATAGCAGTATGTATACAGTGAAAAACTTGGAGTATAAATTTGACCCTTCAGGCATCCTGCAACTGATTGTAGCTGGCTGTAAGGAACGAGTTCCTAACATTACCTGCTGGTACCTACTAGATAAGAAGGAATTAGAACACCAAAGTCTTATTTTGGTGAGTCTACCATATCACCCCAGGTGCCCAATGAAACCCAATGATCCACTTTATGAAAAGCAGATGAAAGACAGAGAAGAACTAAAATAAAGCATTTTCCTCTATCTTGAACCAGGAAAAGGTCCCAAACCACCATAGCAAAAGCAGTTTCCATGCTATACCTAGGCTTGAAACCAGACTGGACTGGCTCATATACCAGATGTTATATTTTTCAAAGTGAGCATCAAGCTATGTCACCATTAAGTTCTCAGTCTGCCTCCTGTAATGGAATAATTAAGACATGGCTGTTATTAGGTCCAGCTCCATTACCACAGTAATCTTTAGACCACAGGGATACAATCTTCCTCCAAGGATCAATCAACAGTCCTCACAATGATCAAGCCCAAGACCTCCCAACAGTACAGCAACAGTGAGGTTGGACAAGGGTCCAGAAGACAGAAAGTTGAATGCAGCCTGGAGTTCTTCTTGAGCACCTCTTTGATTATGACTGGCTGAAACTCCAGGACCATGGATGGCTCTCCACCATAGCTGATTCTACACTGCTGGTTCCTGACATGCCACTTGCAGAAACCCCAGCACTGATGGACAACACTCTGTCCAGGAAGAAATGACTGAAGCAGTCTGTCAACAGTGAAGAAGAGCTGAGCCAGTCAGTTTGTACCTGAAGAAATAATCTGTGATAGAAATTCAGACTTTTTCAAGGTGATTGCCTTCTGACAGTATTATATGTATAGTGAAATCCTGGAACCAGCCTTTCACCTACTTCATCCAAGAACACTTCAACATCCTTCCTGTTGCCTTTAACCAGTGCAGCTTGTCAAAATATCAAGGTGAACTGAGCCACGAGGTCAGTGGATGTACATGACCAGTGTAAGGGACTCTAGAGCCACTGAGATGGCAAAATATACCCACCTATGGCAGCCATAAACCCTATCCTATGCTGTCTCCATACTTGAGATGTTTAGCATCTCTATGAGGTTCCTAAGCTCAAGACAGTGTTAAAGGTGATACCGGACCTTCTCTGCAGGGGTGGTAATGTCCAAGAGGACCCTGGCAATGCTACTGCTTGAGGGAAATTAGATTTTAAAGAACTTTTCAGCCTCTTCTCTGCTAATGAGTTGCAGTATTGAATACTGTTAGTGTGCCACCCGGACAAGCACTGTTTATGTGCTGGTTACCTTCACAACTAGGATCAAAAGCCAGAAGCAATTTGGTAGAGTGTCTGTGTTAATTAATGTGGTTGATTTAAGCTGAGACTCCTTCAAACATCAAGTGAATTGAGCAGGACCTCCTCTGATCTCTGTGACTTGAGGCACCAAGTCTCCAACACTCAAGACTAGCTGAGATTGAATTTTGGCACTATGTTAGGCAGAAACTAAGTATGTGTACTACTCTACAACACATATGCAGTTGGCCATTCACTTAAGCATGCAGCTCTAAGACTTTATAAGCTAGAGTAGCAGCCCACAGGAAAACTGACTTTCACATGAGACAGTTTAGCTCACATGTGACTCCTAACTAGGTAATATAGCTCACTTAACACTGGGTTTAGGACCCAGGTCATTATTGGTCTCTTTATGAAATGTCACGAATGCCAACTCCATATGAAGAACCTCCTGAACATAAGAAATTGCAGGAAAGAGACTCACATGATGATGCCATGATTGATTGGGATATCCTGCAGATGCACTTCACAGATGAGAAATGCACTTCTGGTTGAGAAATGCTTAGTAGGTACAGCAAATGTGCTTCGGTTGTGTGTCTTTCCAGTCAAAAATACCAAAAAAGGAATTCTAAAATATGTAGGCGAACTACTGTCATTTAGACCTGCTCAGGAGGGTTTATGGTCTGCACATCATGTCTTTCAGATGTGACACAGTTACAGAATGTGATGATATGAGCCAAACTACTAGGTCTAAACATTTAGCCAAACAATGCCTAAGCAGAATGCATCCATGTTGCTGTTACTTGTGGATATGGTGAAGAGAAAAAGGGTCCTGGACCTCATTTCTTATGTGAGAGATGGGAAAAGTAGCCACACATTTCACTTCAGGGTGAAACTCTTCACAGAGAGTTTGTGTAGCTCTTCATAAAGCAAAGTTGATATTCTCTGGAGGAAAACTCCACAAAGTTGCACCTTAATGATATTTCACACAAAGTGGCTACTTTGTGAAGAAAACATTGAATGAAATTTCAGTGCTACTTTCTGGAGTATTTTGGGAAAAAAGAAACAGCCTTCCCCACTCTCAAAACACCCTATCCCATCCTCCTCCACATCCACACAGTGACCAAAGAATACCGATAAAGCCCTTCCCACTAACTCAGCATCCAATCTCAACCTCCTCCCGCTCAAAAATAAAGCATTTTAAATATGTAATTCTAAACTGCTTCCCAGATTATATATCACTTCATCTTATCCTCCTCTCCACAGCCAATCCATAATAGATAAGCACTCCTCTTCCCAAAGGCCATGTAGCACCCCAACCCCTTTCCTCTCAGCTCCATTTCTATTTCATCATGCTCTCTCATTCATTTGAATTGCTGATGGCTAAGGTAATGATTGGATAGATGGAACCAGTCACCAGCTATTTCTTTCTTTCATTAAAGTGAGTACCATAAGGATAGGTTTGGTATGTGGTGCTAAATGAGCTGGGGGAGAAACTGGTATTAATCTAGTGTGTGCTGACTGGGAGGTGAGTGGTATAGGGTGTTATGAAAGCTTGGGAAGAGTTAACATATTCACAATCATTTTTAGTTTCTATAGTGTCTGGGGGTGTAATGGGATGATAAGTTGGCAAGGGGAAGGAGGGGTATCAATATTTTCTGGTTGCTGAATTGGAGTGAAGAGGATGGGATAGGGTGCTATAAGAGCGGGAAGGGGCATTTAAAGAGGACAGGAAATTATTTATAATTGGCAGGTGTTTATAATGTTCCCATTTAAAGAAATGATATCCCTAAGCCTAAATGATTCATATGTAACTGTACCTGAACAAAAAAGTGATATGAAAAACTATAGTTTGCATTGTTTTTTTTGTTTTTTTTTATGGGCAACATTCTGTTACAGATATCTTCATGGAATCAGTGGTTTGGAGTTTTAACTACAGTATATCACGATTTGTGCAAAGAACTCTAAGCATGGTTCTGATAGGATAATAGCTCATAATTAGCATTCAGTACACAAACCATGACATAGTAAAAACTTTAGATTACTGGCTTCATGAAGAGAACACTAAAGAATGTGGTCCATAAAAAGAAAACAATTGAAAACAGAGTTTTTCACATCACTGTTTATTAAGGTACAGCTAAATATGTCTCCTTTTGAGGCAAGTCTTTCATTTCTCTTATTAGGAACATCATTGACTACCTCAAATGAGCACAAATTTCCTGTCCCCTTTAATCTGTATTCCAATTCATTGATGAATGAAAATGCCTCTATCTCTGGCCAGATCACTATAGTAGTGACCATGTGAGGGTACCATCTACTTTTTATTTATCTCAAAACCCCGTTTCTCTTCAGCATGTGATGCCATCAATGATATCACATAATATTTAATTTTTTTCTGTATTGCAGTGGTAAAAATGGAACCAAAGCAGTTGGAGCAGGTGACACCAAATATATATATATATATATATATATATATATATATATGTACACACATATATATATATATATATATATATATATATTATAAACACACACACACACACATATATGTGTGTGTGTATGTGTATACATACACATGCGGCAATTCCTGCTGGAGGGGAGGCTACCCCACAAATTACCACTGTTCTTGGAGAAACACTAGAGTATGTAGCTAAATTCAAATATCTAGGAGTTTGGCTCGATCATAAACTTTCCTTCGCTGAACATCTCGAAGTACTACAGAAGAAACTAAGGCACAGATTAGGATTATTCTACAGAATTAACCACCTGCTCACAAAGGAGGCCAAGATTCAATTGGTTCAAGCTATCTTCCTATCTTTAATAGATTATGCGGACCTGCTCTACAGCCACTGCACTGTCTAAGTTGGACACCCTCTACCACAGAGCTATCTGGTTCATTACTGGCCTTCCACTTTCCACACACCACTGTTACCTGTACTCATCGTTAGGCTGGACTTCCCTTCACTATAGGAGGAATAGAAATGCCACCCTATGGGCCTTCAGAGCGGTGACCAACAAGTTCCCCTCACATGTCTCAGATTGTATTCCCCAAGTGTGTTAAGCACCTATGCTCTAAGGAGCTATTACCTAATTGCCCTCCAAGTTCCAAGGGTCAACACTCATTTTGGCAAAGCTGCTCTAAGCTTCTCTTTACCCACATTGTGGAATGGTTTACAAAGGAACTTGAAGCTGAGCTGCCCTGTTAGCCTGAATATCTTCAAGGTGCTCTACGATCACTACATGGAAGCACCTTGCAAATGTTTTCTTCACCTCTAGCCCACTAATTCCGCAACTCCCACTTTCCATTCTGATGCTGGCCATGTTTCTACCCCTGCCTCTCACTCTTTCCCTATTAACGCTTCCTGCTGCACCCACCCTTCCCTGTCTGCTCCAGCCTGGCTAAAGTCCCACCCCATCCATAGTAGTGTCCCAATTATCTACCCCTGCTCCGTCATTATCATAATAAACAAGTACATGACCGCCATCATCACCTTCTGTGGTTTTAGCCCAATTTTTACCCCAATCGTCAGTAATATATCCCTCCTCTTCTTTACATTTCTAACCTATCACCCCATACATGGCCTCTTTCCCCTATATGTGTAGTTGCTGGCTGCCTGACTCAAAGGATTTCTGCTTATAACCCCTGTATGCCTATGGCTGATTGTACATCTGCTGACTTCTTCACTTGTAAAATAATGCTGTTTTTTTTATTTATTTCAACCTTGTACTGTACTGTATACACTGTATATACTTTTTCTTCCTTGTATATTATTGATTTTTGTATACCTGCTTCTGTACTGTACTTTGATGTATTCATGACCAGGTCCACCTTGCAAATGAGCCTTGCTCAATGGTGCCCACCTGGATAAAGATTTTGATTGATTGATGATATATATATATCTATATCTATATCTATATATATATATATACACACATACCGAGAGAAAGAGAATAAATGATGGTCAGAGTGATATGGAAATATTCTCATCCTGCAGAGTGAGCCTGTATACTCACAAGCGCCGAAGGCATGAGGGAGAGTTTCCAGAGCTCACTCTGCAGGAGTGAGAATATTTTCCATAGCACACAATCTGCACATTATGTGTACTATTTTTACTATGGGGTGGTAGCTTCAGAAATATTGTTATGTTTTCCTGCATTCTTTTCCTGTTTTTGTGTGCTTTCTGCTCTTTCTGTGTGTGGTCTAAGTGTGTGTGAGTTTTTCTGAATGGGCTGGGAGTCACAGAAACTCTGTGAGACACAGATGAGTGTCTTTTACAATGCTAACTAACTTGCTGGCCTCAGTGAGAAAGAGAAACTGGTAAAGCACTTTCATTTAGAATGTAGGCTGTAGTGAAGCTGAGATCAGCATAGTAAAGGGCTGGAAGTCTTACAAACACTATGGGACACAGGTGTCTTTACAGTGCTAATTGAGAACTTGCAGGCCTCAGTGAGAAAGAGAAACTGTTTGGTAAGAACTTTCATTTAGAATGCAGGCTGTAGTGAAGCTGAGATCAGCATAGTAATGGGCTGGGAGTCTTAGAAACACTATGGGACACAGGTGTCTTTTGCAGTGCTAATTGAGTAACTTGCAGGCCTCATAGAGAACGAGAAATTGTTAGGTAAAGCACTTTCATTTAGAATGCAGGTTGTGAGTGAGTGGTGACATCAGCACAGTATGGATAAACGGCATGTATCATCACCGTGCTGATGTCATCATCATTTATCACACTCCAGTGAAGATATCTCCATTTATCACACTCTAGAAGCTCCCACCCCATTGTGTGTGTGTGTGTGTGTATATATATATATATATATATTTATATATAATATAATGCATGGGAAGTGTGTATAATGAGGTTTTATGTCACGTCTGTGTGCAATGCCCCATAAACCCTGAGGGTGAAGTCCCCTGAGGGGTTTATTAGGACATCACACACCAAGGGTGTCCATAACATCCTCATTTAAACACACTCCCCATGTTTTATTTTTTATATTTACTAATTGGTATTGTTTAGTCATTTGATTTATGCTCTCAGAGCTCTCTCTCTCTCTCCTAGAAGTTTAATTGATAACTGGAATCTGGTTCTTAACCAATTAAAAAAATACTTAATTTGTTTAAAAAGTTCCAGGTGGACAGCATTCATCTTGTGCTACCACTGAGTCAACACCACAAGCCAGGGTGAAAGAGACTGGTTCAAGGTGGGAGGTGCTGGCAGAGGGAGGGACTTGCAGACAAGGGACTGGATGGCATCAGAATGCCTGATGCTCTGGCAAACTCTTCCAAGACTGAGTCGCTCACACTCTTCAGCATACCACCATCGAGGACCAGAAACTTTTAATTAAAGAAAAGATCTGTAAAATTAAGTAGTTAGACATTTATAACCTATAAATAAGAAGGCTATGCCTTATGGATTTGAAAGCTGTTGCATACTCTATACCCTCAGCCTGTATATGTACCACTGTCTTCTATTTCATGTACTGTTTACTTCCCGAGTCGCCCCGAAAAAGGGACCTCTGGGGCCCAGTGGGCCTATCCGGTCATCAAAATTCAATAAATAAATAAAATAAGAAAAGGGGCTGAAGAGAGACCACATCACAGCATTGGAGGAAGCAGGAACCACTGCACCACTTGCAGACCACTGCACAGAGCAGGACTCAATGTCTGCACAAAGGGACGAGAGGTGGATCACAGGTTAAACTACTCTTACTGACCTGTGTCCCCTCTCTCCCTCACATCACCATGGTGTTTGGACTTCTCTTTTTACTGGGATGACTGAGAGCACTCCCCTGGGCTCTTAATAGCCAGCACTAGATAAGTGTTTATTTATTTATTTAGTTTTTGTTGACCGGGTAAGTGCACTAGACAAATCCTGCCTATTTTCAGGCACGACCCAGGGAAGGGATACAGATGAATGCCAACTGACCTTGAACCAGATTAAGCTGTTGGTGGTATTTTTAGTGAATGACGGAAATTTGGCCAGGACACCAGGAAATTCCCCTACTCTTTTCGATAAGTGCCATGGGATCTTTAACATCCACCTGAACTACCACCAATCCAGGCAGATGGGACCTCGGTTTAACGTCTCATCCGAAAGACGTCACCTCAGAAGTGCAGCACCCTTCTCATGCTGCACTACAGTGTCAGTACTGGGATATTAACCCAAGTGCCAGATGTGGGAACTGAACCCACAGCACCGACAGCCCTCTGATCTCCCGGCCTCAGAGGCAAGTGTGCTACCTACTGAGCCACTGACACTGGTGGAAGGTGCTTGGGCAAACTCTGTTATTCATTGTTCATTTTTCACACTTGTGAATAATGGAGTGTGCCAGCTACTGCCAGCAGCTGATTAACAACACTAACCCATATATATATACACACAGACACAGTATGTTTACACATATATACATTAGCAGCGATGTGTTCACGAACAAGGGGGCATGATATGAAGCTGAAGGAGGAGCTAAATGCAGGAGGGATATAAGAAAGTTCTTCTCCAGAAAGAGCAGTGGAGCCCTGGAACAGATTGCCAGTCAAGGTAGTTGGGCAAAAATGGTGGAAGGATTCAAGAAAGCTTGGGATCGGCATAAGGGAATCTTAGGGGAAAAGAAACAAGTGGCAGGTGGAAGAACCAGAGATCATGTAGGGTCTGCAGGGATATGGGAGTTAGGGTTAAGTGAGCAAACTGGATGGCCCAAACAGTCTTTATCTGCTGACAAATTCTATGTTCCTATGTGAGCACAATGCTGTATGTTGGTGCTATGCATTGTGTGTGGATGGTCTCAAAGTTCGGGGCTGGATTCACAAAAGGCAACTCAGGATGCAAGGCAACTTGCATCTGAAAATATGGTGCAAGTAGCACTTGCGTCCTGAGTTGGATCATGTTGGGATTCACAAAGACAGCCTGCGACATGCTGCAGGCTGCCTGTGCCAAGTGCATCAATGTACCATAAACCCCCTTGCGACATGGCGTAAAAGGGTTTATGGCAGCAAGTGCTACCTATTCAGGAAGCGTGGCATCAAAGTCCCCAAACTGGGATTTATAAAGAACCCCCAGTGGACATCCATCAAAGAACACTTACGCCAGCTATGAGGTGGAGTAAGTGTTCTTTGCTGTCCACCGGGGTGTTGCCAATGTGCCCCCAGCGATGTACATGTAAAAGCCTACATAAGCTACAGCCCCCCCAACAGCCCCGATCCCCAAGTATTACTGATACCATGCCCATATGGGCTTGTGGACACCCCCACTCACATGCCCAGATTCCCCACATGCCCAGATCTCCCCCGGATGCCTAGATCCACAATAGACCTGACAGAGAGGCCCATGTGCTCTCCCACACCTCCCCTTCAGAACCCCAACAGGTATAACAGAAGAGCCCTTATGGGCTAATCGAACCCCCCCCAGTCCTGAACCCTGATAGTTCCAGAATGAAGCCCTTATGGGCTATCTAAGCCCCATCCCCAGCACAATCCCCAATCCCTTTTCCCCTGCTCTGAAATGCCATCAAAATACTGTACATAATAATAAACAAACTGCATTTCCAGATAGTCCTGGTGGTCTAGTGTCTCCACCACCCAGCATTGCCAGCCCACCCGCCCCCACACCCATGCCAGCCAGTGACTGGCGGCCACTCTCACCACCTCATGGCCAGCAACCGACTGAGCATTGCTCAGAGCATGTACAGTAAATATACGCGTGCAGTGCATGACAGCTGCTGTCATTCACTGAGTGCGTATATTTACTGTACGTGTTCCGGGCAATGCTTAGTCGGCTACTGGCTGTGGTGGTGAGAGGTGGGCTATGCCAGTCTCTGGCTGGATATGGGTGTGGGGGGATCAGGGTAGATTGGCACTGCCAGGTGGGGGGCCACTAGACCACCAGGGCTATCTTGGATATGTGCAGTTCATTTATTATTATGTACAGTACTGTGATGGCATTTCGGGGCAGGGAAAGGGGATTAAGGATCATGGCTGGGGGGTTCTGATAGCCCTGTTAGTCCTGTCAGGGTTCAGGGGCTGAGAGAGCCGCCATCCCACCAATCATGGTTCTGGACATGTGGGGGGCACATCCCTCTGATAGGCTAAGTTGCATGGGCACATCTGCTGCCCACCTGTCCCATGGCTTGCAACATTCTTGGGGACTGCACCATTTGCTGGATTGATGCTGCAAACCACAGGACGCAGACCCCTGGACCCAGTCCAATACTGAATCAAGTCCAGGATGCAGAGGCCATTGTCGTAAGCTGCCATTGTCGCAGTTTGAGGCAAACATTTGTGAATCTGGCCGCTGGTTCCTACAGGTTTTAATGTATTTGGACTAAAAAAAAAGAGTGAGGATCTATGGAGGAGATTGGTCTATGAGAAATGGTTACAGTAATACTGCAACTGCCTCTGTTTGGGGCATGAAATGGCTAAAGTACATCAGTCCTAAACATGAACATATAAGTAGCATGTTTTAGATTTGTATTCTTGCAAGAGGAACCTACAGCTCCCTTCTCTCCCAAGTTTAATGAGAATCAGGCAACAATAGCCTAACAAAAAAAAACATGTACACCTCCAAACTACAAGGCTATCAGGAAGATATGCATGGTATCAGTACTGTGTCATTCTATACAGTAAAATCCCTACTTGCACACTAAGCTCACTCTTGTCAAAATGCTACCATTGCCATCTTTATGCAGTAGTAGCAAATGTAGTGCATATGATACTTAACTTTCCCAGATGTTCAATATACTCAGTGTCAAAGTACTTTACAAATAGGGCACTCAAATGAGCCAACTGTAATGTCTTTCAAATTTTAAGACTTTGAATTATTTCAGAACCATGGGCTTTCCCTCATGTAAATATAATTTTTGAAGTCTTAAGATATGTTTTTTGATTTACTGTCTAACACATATGCAAATGAATATTTTTAGTGAAGCAATTTTTATCCAAGCATGCACTGCTGTTTCTTTAATTTATTAAGGGTATTTTTTATAGTGACTCACAAGGTAGAAAATTACAGTATAGGACTACTTTTGACAAATCAACTAATGCTGTTTTATGACACCCTTTAACAATATTCCATGTCTCTGATAATTAAGCATTTCCCAAGTTCAACCTTATCTACCATATTTTACATTTATTTACAATTGAGATAATCACACTATTTTTTACAATTCTACTGCTATATGCCTCTCTGCATACTAAAGGGGCACTGTCAGCTTTGCCCCTTTGTTTTTTTGAAAAAACAAGCAGTATACCTTTTGACCACATACCACTCAGGGAGATGCTTAGAATGCCCATATGGATATAAAATACATGGCTTTTTACCTGGTTTCTTGAATTTACATCTATCTGGCACCACAAACCAAGTGCTGGAAATATATTATTTGCATTTTTAAGCTGCAGCTGAAATCCAGCGCATGCGCACCAATGGCACACTCTTGCTCATGCACAGGATCTTTTGGTCTTACATCTGGAGTGCGTGTATGCGGATTTTGGCTGCAGCTTAAAAATAATATATTTCAGCACTCGTCTTAGGTGCCAGATAGATGTAACAGTTGATACATACACAAGGAACAGGTGCAACATGACTGTACTTCATCCATATGAAAATAATCGATATCGGACTGGCGCTTTTGGCAGACGCGTGGTCCTGACCAAGAAGTGTTTCGGTATGTACAGGGTTATGGGTGGGCTGGTTAAAACCTATTTAGGTAAAATTTAAGAAACCAGGTAAAAGTCATGTATTTTATAGCCATATGGTCATTCTAAGCAGCTCCCTAAGTAGTATGTGGCCAAGAGACATACTGCTAGTTTTTACCAAAAAATTAAGGGGCAAAGCTAACAGTGCCCCTTTAAAGGAACACCATCAATGCCTTTTTGGCAAATTGTTGCACTTTATCTCAAGAAGAGGCATTTAACAATGTCATAAATGCAGAATGTAATGCTCCAGATGAAGTGTTATTCTTTTATGAATGCAAAACAAGCATTTGTCTATGCAGAATATTTGCTTGCAGTGTAATCAAGCTTTAAAGAGCCCTTGATGTTATTAACAGAAAAAAGTAACATTTAGACTCAATGGAGTCGATTGCAAAAGCATTACGTCTGACGCAAGGTGCTTGCGCCAGACATCAATGATGCAATATGCACCTTGCGTCATACATTGTGGTGATCCCTATTCCAGAATGTGGTCTGCGCCAAACTGGGATGCCACTGTGGCAAAGGGGCACTGTACCACCCTTGTGACCAAAATCAGGGTATGCCAGGTGGTCACAAGGGGGCTTGCACCACAGCAGGGCTACAAAATCACTGTTGTGCTTTTCAGTTTTCTTCTCTGACTCATCTCAGTTTCACAGTTGAACTGTAGCCAGCATACCAATGGAAACACATGTGGTTCTTCCCACCCCAATGCACAAACATACCCACAAAACCACTTAATTACTTCTGTCTGGCCTGTACTCCAACTATATTCTCTCCATAGTTTTGAATGCTTTCATGCAAACATACTTTATGGTGCAAACACAAAAGTAACAATAACTTGGCACACGCCCACATAGCCAGTTCCCCCCTTCATGCCCACACACTGTAGCAGGTACAGCCGCTACAGACAACCTGCCAAGTATATATATGTGTGTGTGTGTGTGTGTGTGTGTGTTAAAAGTCTCTTACTTGAGTACTAGGGAGCCAGACAGCATGAGTCTTTAACAGATTGTGTTCATAGGTCTGAGTACTGGGATGTACCTCATGAAATGAATGGAGTTATTTTTTATTAGTATTTTATATGTTCCGATGGTGAGCTGGAGAATAATAAAGGCCACTGTTCTACTAACAAGGCCCTTGTTAGTCAAGCATTGGCCTTCATTAATCTTCAACTCTCCATCAATAATGTATAAAATAGTAATAAAAAAATACCCCCATTCATTTCAATGGTGCACACCCCTGCAGTCTCCTTTGCCCTTTGTCATAATGTGCCTGAGGGTGAGGATGTGGAGGTCAGCTTCACGGTGGGGGGGGCTAAGCCTGATTATAGTGGGGCTCCGATAGCATGTGCATACCATATGCTCAATTGTCCATGAATGCAAGAGATAGTTGTAGAATGCCTGTAACATCTCTGAAAGGTACAACTTATTTGTTTTGCCTGAAAAGCGATATGCAAATCAGGGAGAATTCAAATGTATAAGATTCACTGTGTAGTGAGGTACTGCATCTCCATGTTTCATGATGTGTCCAGTTCATCATGTGACCCCAGGTCCAGTGCACTTACTCTCCTAGTCAGTGGACTAGATTTAGGATAATGTAATGTTATTTTGTTAGTACCTGCAACACCACTGTATGTAAATTTTTTTGTTGGTATCTGCAATCACCACTGTATGTAAATCTGACTCGCTCACTATATGTATATGCTCTATCTTAACTCTCCCGGGCAGTCTGTAACCTTCCCCGGGTGGGTGTCTTTTTTACTGGTTGCCTTTTTTCTCATTATATGACATGTAATACTCTTTGTGTTCAAATCCAATCTGTCACTGTACCTGTTATCCAAGCTTGTAACCCTCCCAGGTCGCACCTGAAAATAGGCACTTGGCTGTCTAGTGAGGCTTACCCGGTCAACAAAAGCAAATAAATAAATAAATACCCAGGAGCAGTACATCAACTTTTGGCTTAAACTCACTCAGTTACTAACCATTTTTTTTTCCTGGCTTAAGTTCTTCCCCAAGGAACTTTGTCCTGATTTTTCTCTCCAACTCCATTCCATTCGATACCTATCCCCTATGGGTCATGAAGCCACTCAAAGGTGAAAAACCTGAGAAACACATCAATATTTCAGTCCTTCTTCCTTCCCCAATCCCCCTCTAACAAAATTATTGACTTTTACTTACCCGGTCATGTGGCTAGAATCTGCAGCCTGGCACAATGTGCCACCACCCCAGTTTTCAGTCTGCCCTCTCTCCTTCTGACAGAAGCTGGATGATAGAACCGACCATCACAGGTCCCCAATGTGATCCGTGATCAAGTCACTTAACCAATCAAATCCACCAAACCTGGGTTGCTTACCTCTTGCTTGGTTGATGCTGTGGCTGCTGCCACACAGCACTGATCAAGGCCTATGAAGACCACCCACACCGCTGTCACCACAGCTGCTAAGCCTAGCTTGCTGCTGTGGGGGTCTGTGCTTTTTATTTTTTTGCATGGTGAGCCTAATAAAGTAAGTAGGTAGCCTAGTCTTGTGTTAGCTTCTAGCTCACTCTCTGTCCCTTCAGCTACCAGGGGAGACTCACTAAGAACAGACCAACAAAAATATGTTGCCACAACACTGCTATTGCATGTTCAGTACTTACCGACTCCTCCAAGCTGTAGTGTGCAGTCTGTCTACTCTGTGGAAGGAAAGACAGTGTCACACTTACAAGACTCATGTGCTCTTTCTTGACTGGAGCTCATCCACATCACATGTGATTGTGCTGCCACAAATAGGTGGAGGCAGTGGACAACACAATACAGACACAGTCAAGTCTGGAAAGTACCTGCAGTATGAGCACATACAGGCTAGGTGGGCACTGATTGTGCAAAAGATTAAATCCAAATTTAGTGCCATTATTGCCATGCCATAAGAACAACCTAGGCACAAATATGGGGGTGGGGGGTAACTGCCTCTGCCCTACCTAAATGGAACCATTTCTTAATGGTTGAAATTTATTGTCAGGTGCTAATGCAATGGTTTCCACTGTGTAGTGAGGTACTGCATCTCCATGTTTCATGATGTGTCCAGATCATCATGTGGGTTAGTGTCCATCATTGTCCCTCATTTTGAGTGTCCATGTCCCTCATTTCAGTGACAAAATGTGAGGCATTGTGCATGCTTCCAAGACCCTACTCAGCACAGATTGATGAGCATGGCCTCAGTGTATATGCACAATACAGAATGACAAAGGGAAAGTGAGATGTAACAGTCCTGGAGAAACACATTTGTTGCACTAAATATGCATAAGGGATTTGCATGGTCCAAAACAAAAAGGACAGTCTTCACAACACAGAGGTCCCTCTTTCTACATCTGGAATGGGGGACATTGACTGGCTATATCCTAGGCAGTTACTGCAGTAAGCAAACAATACATTATAAATTAATGGCGATTTAATGACAAAAATCAAAAAACATTAAACAATGTGCAAAAGGATCAGAATTAATAAGTTTACCTAATTTTTATGGGAATCCAAATAAAAATGTATTTTAATGACTCTAATTGCTAGCAGTAGTATAAGAAATAGAAACGGATGTGTTTCTAGAGGAGATCTGTACCAGCTTAGCTGCTGCACATGGCAAGCATGCAGCATGTGAACCTGATGTAATTTTTAGAAGATGTTCACACCAGCTTACCTGCTGTGCACATGTCAAGTTTGCAGTATGCAAACCTGATTTGCTTTTTAGACCTGTTTCACTTAGGATCACTTTGTGTATGCAAACTGCATGCAAACATTGCACAATTAAGCATGTGGCATGCATTCTGCATGTACACAGCACACATATTTCTGTAATGGCTTTAGCAGTGGGAGGACAGCGTGTCTGCCGCCTAGGAGAGGCTAGGAGGTGCAGCAATGGTCACCAAAATCTATAGCAAGAGGTTAGCATTGAGAGCATGCATTGTCTTTATGGTCTATGTGCACACCACTGTACACCACCAGCTCTGACTAAAGGGGATTAATGGGCTGAAACAAACCCCATTCAGCAGGATGACACTGCAACCCTACAGGCACTACCACCACTATCCTTGCCACCTTCTCACGCAAAAGGTAAGAAGCAGATGGGGTAAGTCTTAAAAGTGGTGTGATAGGTCTGGAGTTGATAGCAGAAGAGCAGCTGGGGAAGGGCAGGAGGGTAATGTCCAAATGGAAAAGAGAATTGCAAAATATATGAACCATAAACTTGAACTTTGTCAAAATCTCACATTTTTAAAGTTATCCAGCTGGTATCAGGGCTCTTTAAAGCGAACATAAACAATATGTAATTTTAAATCAACTGTTTCTGGTGTTTTTTCTTCATTATTAACATACTGTTAACATAATTGATGCTATTACATTTACATTCTGCATGCTGAGTGTTTTTTCTCACAATATTTAGTGCTTTCAAAGGGACATACTCCAGACTCCAATCTGTAACTAGGGAAACCACTATAAGTGGGAAATACACACACACACACACACACACAGACACACAGAATTTGAAGCTTGATGTTAACCTTTAGAGCCTGATGATGATGTCTGTTAGCTGGCTAATGGGTTGAAAACCAGTGTGATTGGTGGGGCTGCATCCTTTGAATTACACAAAGTTTATACCCATCAGACAGCCGAACACTGCCATCATTGACATCCCAGCATTGGATTTTGAGTAGCAAGCATCCTTCATCTCTACATCCATTGGCTTATATAGCACACACCTCAACAGCCCCCTACACTGACCGAGCACCACCAATGTATTCGCTTTGCACATGCGCACAAGCAAACATAAAAAAGGTACCCTGTTTCTTTGATCTTACCCAAATACTTCTCTCATTTCAGTTTACATTGAAACACTACCTGTGTGTAAACAATGCCAGAAGTGGGATAAGACACTATTACATTATTATTTTTTTTTACATATAGTTTACTTTATTCCCTGTTCCCCCAGCTGGCTCTGTGTTTGGTTCTCCCCACACCCAGTCCCATCACTCACATTCTATAGGAGTTACCTCATTGCCTCATCCTCCCTGGTTTAATCTCCAGGGCAGGGCCACTGGGATGTACCTTCTTCCCAAAGAGATAGAGTCTGGATTCATGCATGTGCCTCCACTGGCAGTGGGAACCCGCAGTGAGGGCAGACATCATGCTATAGCATGGAGGGTGTTTTTGGCTTTATAGGATTCCATCCACTAGGATGTTAACAAAGAGTTCCAGGAATGCACATATATATGCTGATGCATGTCAGTGCACATCACCATCCTTCCTCTTTGTCCCTCCCCATTCACCAGCTCCTGCTGCAATGCCACCTGTGGTCAGCCAGGTGGTGGCAGTGAAGAAGAGACTACGAGCCCTACCTTCTCAAGGAGAAGTGCATCCTATGGGACACTTAATCCTCCTCTCCTGGCTGGCCCTCCAGTGAATCAGGCTCCTCCATCCCCAAGGAGGATATCATCCTATGGGACACTCAATCCTCCTCCCCCAGCTGGCCCTTCAATGACTTAGGTTCCTTCCTCCCCAAAGAGAACATTCTATGGAACACTCAATCCTCCACCTCTGACTGGTCCTCTAATACCTCCAGCTCCTCCCTCCCAAGTAGAAGAACATCCTATTGGACACTCAATCCTCTTCTCCTCACTGGCACTCCAATGATGCAGGCTCAGTCCTGAACCCTGGTTCATCAGCCTCATGAGCAATAGTGCTGTTGCTGTGCCAAATGGCCAACTCTATTACTCGAATTTTAGTCTGTTTAAAATTAGATGTAAAGTTTTTAACAAATGACATAAATATGTTTTTCCCCATACAGATGTTTTTCAACCTGTATCTGTTGTGGCAGCCCTTTAGCACAGTCCCTAGTCCATGCACACTGGCCACCCGCCACCCAGTCACCTACCTGGTCAGAGGTTTCCCCATGAGCTTTGTCCTCCTGACAGGGCCAGGATGTGAAGGCCATCCTACCACCACAATAAATCCGAGATAAATCACAGTAGGGACCTGCAACAGTGCAGGTATGGGAACGACTGCACTGGGCTTCATTAAGACCCACTGACACCATTTACCTCCCTTTACTCTCTTGTCCTCATCACAGAGTGCCATACATGTGCATGGAGGTGGATTGTGTGATGTACTCCCACAGTTCCTTTATATATGTGCCTCTCTGGCACTGCCCTTCCTCCTTGCCTCCACTGTGGGGCAGCATAGGCTGGGCAGACAGATCTTACCTTCCCTGGAGAGGACAGCAGTCCTAGGGTTACTCAGTCCTCTTCCTCCCTCCCTGACTGACCCCTGATGACCCAAGTCTGTTCCAAAACCTGAGTCATCAGCATGGGAAAAGTAAGATGCAAGTCACCTCAGCCCTCTTCATCATTGGGATGGCTCTATGACTTAGTATATTGATGCCATTGTTAACTCGACTCTTTAGTTAAAGAGGCAAAAAATGTCAACCCATTGGCACAGTGGCTGAGCTGTCAATTACAACACCAGCAACCTGGATTTTTTTTTTGCGCATAATCTTTTTTTTTTTTAATTGTGTACATATAAGTTGCATACACCAACATAAATCATGGTTACATCATATTTGTTATACATAAACAACAAAATATAGAAATACAGTCATTAGCAGGCCTTTCTCCACAGACATTGAGAATACATTTAGTAGTGATACACATCATATTCAATTATCTGTCAACCTGAGTTGAGTACCTGTGCTATACCAATCTGGGGTACTGACACTTTGTATGACATCTTAGCCTGCTGTAATGGGGGGATAAGTAATAAACACATCAGTAGATAGGTTGTTTTCTGGATGGATTACCATCCTGCTCAATGCCAATAAAGGAGGGAACATAGATCATGGGGGCCTAAACACATCTTTGCTACAGAGGCCTAGCTTTGTTCCTTACATATTGCAAATATAATCCCCATGTCCTATGATATTCATGACTTGCATCCAGGGAAGTATATGTCAGTTAGACATTTGCTGCTATGGCCTTTATGGATGTTACCCATTCTTGCAAGCTAGGGTTCTCGATATCTCCATATTCTGAGAGCAACCTGGATTTGTGCCCTGAGGTGGGATCATAAGAAGGCTGGCAAGGAGGGGAAGGTTTGAGAATCCCAGACGATGCTCTTCTCTGAGAAAGGTTGAAACCAGGCTCCACCACAGCACTGCCACTTGAGTGACCACATATGAAAGTGCAGGAAGAGATGGAATGAAGGGAAGATGCCTGATGGCTACATGTGGTGACACACAATCTGTGTGCATGACACACAATCTGTGTACATGAAACAATTAGAACCCTATTGTACAGGCATCCATTTGGGAGGGACAAAAGGTGTTAAAATGTGAAGGCCTATAACATGACTCGAAGTACACTGTTTTCCTGTGCAGCCCTCCATACTCTTTACTTCACATAGGCAGCTTCCTTAACCCCTTCATGAGGATTAACCTATGGGGTTGAAAATGGAGGGCTACAGTAGGGGATAACACGGCTGGGTGGTTGCCTGGGGCAGGTGGAAAGAGGGATGAGAATGGAAAAAGTATAGATTAAAAATATTTTTAAAAAGAGGGCAAAACAATAAGTTTCAGTGTGGTGGAGGGGAGAGTTGACAGTTTTGCTTGTAGCATAAGGAGCTCTGAATTGTTCAGTGCATTAGCTTTGGCATAGCTGGGGAGACAAGAGGGCAAGCTGCCCTCCAAACTTGATTTGTACAAAAGATCAAGAGTCACCATTTTCTGTTTCTTCCTTCTCAGGGTCCTATTCATCTTGTATAGGTTCTTATTTGCAATTTTGGGGAAGGGGTGTTATTTTGACTCAGCAGTGCCATGGCACATTGCAAGTGGCCTAGTGCCAACTTCAGTCCAAGCAGCTATCACCACTTGGTGCAATAGCCCCATCCCCTGCATAAGCTAATAACTAGCTCTTTTTGCACAAGCTCAGTGCAGATGATGCATTGTCATTTTGGTTGGTTGGGCAGATGTTTACTTAAAGTAATTACAGGCCATTCCCAACTCTAACTGACCAACCAAAAGGATGCATCTTATGCTGTGGACAGAGAGAAGCCATAGCCTTCTAGGTGCACCAGTTACCAGGCTAGGCATGTCATAGTGGGGTGTGTGTGGATCCATTTTTGGAAATCCCAGATGTTGATGTACTTGCTGTTGCAGCTGCTGCACACCACCTATATGTATGATGCCAGCCTGGCTCCCTCCCATCTGGTCCCTCCCCGACATGATGGCCACTGAGTCACTGACTCAGCCAACTGATTGGTTAGTTGGACTTTGTTATTTCAAAGGGGATAAGGGGGCATGTGAGCTGGAGGACTATGTAAAAGCATCTATCCTAAATAGATACCTCTGCTCAGTATTTACTGAAGAGAAGGTAGGACAGGGCCCACAGCTCAGCACCATGGACACAGGGGGATGGAGGGAGGTGTGCACTAGTCCCTTCACAAAAGAAAGGGTCCTACAAGAGCACAATAAGCTCAAAGTGGACAAGGCAATGGGACCTGATAGCATACATCCCAGGGTACTAAAGAAGCTAATGACAGAACTAGCAAAGCCATTATCAGAACTGTTTAGTGAGTCTCTGAGCACAGAAGAGGTCCCAGTAGACTGGAGAAGGGCTCATGTGATCCCACTCCACAAGAGTGGTAGCAGGGAGGAGGCAGGGAACTACAGACCAGTCAGTCTTACCTCAGTAGTGGGCAAAATTATGGAGGCACTCCTTAAGGAAAGGATAGTGCAACACCTGGAATCCATAGGAGCACAGGATCCAAGACAGCATGGGTATACAATAAGAAGATCCTATCAAACTAATCTCATAGATTTCTTTGACTGGGTAACCAGAGTGGTGGACCAAGGGGGAGCAGTTGATTTTGCCTACCTTGACTTCAGCAAAGCTTTCAATACTGTTCTACATAGAAGATTGATTAACAAGCTGGGTAGGCTCTGGGTGGGTCAGACTTTGGTTAACTGGGTGGCAAACTGGTTGATGGGCAGAAAACAGAGAGTGGTGGTAAATGGTATACAGTCAGAAGAGATGCAAGTCACAAGTGGGGTACCTCAGGGATCAGTCCTGGGGCCAGTCCTCTACAATATCATCATCAGTGACATTACAGATGGACTGGAGGGTAAGGTTTGTCTGTTTGCAGATGACACCAAGGTCTGCAACAGAGTAGATGATCTAGATGGGGTGGGCAGAATGAGAAGAGATCTGGATAAGCTAGCAAAATGGTCGGAAGAGTGGCAACTGGGGTTTAACATGAAGAAGTACCAGATCATGCACAAAGGGAAGAGAAACCCTGAAGCCAACTATAGGCTGGGAGGGGAGTTGCTGGCAGTTACAAGGGAAGAAAGAGACTTGGGCATCATCATCACCAATGACCTGAAATCATCCAAGCAGACACTAAAGCAGTAGGTAATGCTAGGGGGATGTTGGGGTATATTAGTAGGGGTATCACAAGTCAGAAGAGGGAGGTAATAATACCGCTTTACAAGACACTGGTTAGGCCCCATCTGGAGTACTGCATGCAGTACTGGAGGCCACACCTTCACAAGGACATTAACCAAATGGAGGCAGTCCAGAGAAGGGCAACCAAAATGGTGCAGGGACTGCATCAGAAAACATATGAGGACAGATTAATGGAGCTCAATATGTATACCCTACAGCAAAGGAAGGAAAGAGGAGATATGATTGAAACATTCAAACACCTTAAAGGCATTAACAAGGTGAAAGAGTCTAATATGTTTCAATATAAGAAAAATATCAGGACAAGAGGACACAGCATGAGATTAGAGGGAGGCCGATTAAGATGTAATGTGAGGAAGTTATTTTTCACAGAAAGGGTGGTGGATGCATGGAATGGCCTACCACAGGAAGTGGTGGATATGAATATGGTGCAGGGCTTTAAACAGGCATGGGATCGACATAAGAGAGCAATACAGATGATTATGAGTAGATAGGCCATTGACAGAACAAAGGCCGATGGCACATTCATAAGACAGAAAAAGAAATGGGCAGACTGGATGGGCCTTGCAGTCCTTATCTGCCGTCAACTTCTATGTTTCTATTTCCACTGAAGGGGGCCCTTGGATAAATAACTGGTGCCAGGTGGATCTGAGTTGACATCAATGGTATGGATAAGGAAGAGAGAGACAGCAAGCCTTGTGAGATGAAGGGGGCTTGGCCATTAGGTCAAGCAGAACCACTGAAACAGCAGAGGTAACAGACAATCCTGCTGTTGCTAGCAGCACCCACCCTCCATCACTTCAAGCCATGGGACCTGCTAGCCTGAACTTCTCCTCAGCATAGCTGCCCAGTCAATGACCAGGCCAACACACAACCAAGAGCTCTCTCAGAGCAAAATGTATGAGTGCTGCTAGCACTGCAGCCTGCCCAGCATAGCAGTAAAGAGGATCTGTGTCTGACTGTGTAACTGACAGTGCTTATAAAGAGCAATCTTGTGTGCTTTTTTCTATATATTATGCTATTAAACTGTAGGGAGGAATTAATATTAAGTGCTATAAAATTGTTAGGAACAACTTGACTGTATTTTATTTTTTAACCTATCTGAGAAACAGTGCTGTTGTTTTAAAAAAATACCTTAGATAGACAGACTGCAGTTGGTCAGCAGGAAATTTAAAGTATTTAGGATTCAATTCAACTTAATAATATGAAATAAAAATGTGATTAATGGTGCCGCTGGCCTAGGCAGGAAAGCCTTTGCAGTGCAATGGGTGTGGGGGTAGATTGCAGCCTGCCAAAACAAACTATTGGAGGACAGCCAAGGGAGAGGGACAAAAACGTGGTGGGAGGAGTTCTAATTCAGAAGAGATCTTGTGGTGTAGCAAGCATGTGCATGATTGGTCAGTCTAAGCTGAAAGAGAGCATAACACTCTTTCTGGTAGTTGATTGTTAAAGGGACAGGAAATATATGCTAATTAGCAGCTGTAAGTAATGTAACTACTAACAGAAGTGATAGACTTGCCTCTGAATGAGCCATATTTATTTAGCTGTATCTGAAAATTTTGTTTTCAGTTGTGTTCTTTCTATGGACAACATTCTACACAATTCCTTTAACAGAACCAGTAATTTGGAGTTCTTACTATGTCATGGTTTGAGTACAAAATGTTAAACATGAGCTATTGTCCTATCAGAACCATTGCTCAAACTGTGACAATGATAAAACTCCAGATC
This sequence comes from Neoceratodus forsteri, assembly GCA_016271365.2. Lineage (NCBI taxonomy): Eukaryota > Metazoa > Chordata > Ceratodontiformes > Ceratodontidae > Neoceratodus > Neoceratodus forsteri. The sequence continues at coordinate 392,239,920 of CM028135.1, read as the reverse complement.
ACTGGTTCCGTGAAGAAAACTGTAACAGAATGCTGCCCATAAAATCAAAACAATGCAAAATACAGTTTGTTACATTACTTTTATCCAGATATATTTACTGCACATATGGATCATTTAGGCTTATGGATATCATTTCTACAAATGGAAACATTACAAACAGCTGCAAATTAGAAATCATTTCCTGTCCTCCTTAAGACCCAGGCCACAAACTAGTCATTTGTGTTTGGTGTTTGGTGATCAGTTGCTACTCAGAGAATAACTGTATAAATACTTGGGGGAATTGCTAGCATATGTACCTGCCGTTTGCAACTCTTCTAAAACTGAAAATAAAAAAAACTGCAATAAATAGTTTAGAAGTGTGCAAAATGACCCTCAAACTGCACCAAAATCCATCTAAAACCCTATAGCTTCTGGTAAGCTAAACTGGAAAACAATAGACCTGTTGGCCTTACATCTGTTGTGGGCTAGCTGCTTCAGCCCACAATAAAGGAAAGAATAGTATGCTTCCCAGAGGCAAATTGACTGTACAGTAGGACAGAAGACAGCATGTATCCATTGGAGGAGATCCATTGAGCAGTGTCAGTGGCTCAGTAGGTAGCACACTTGCCTCTGAGGCCAGGAAATCAGAGGGCTGTGGGTTCAGTTCCCACATCTGACACTTGGGTTAGTATGCCAGTGTTAACACTGTAGTGCAGCATGAGAGGGGTGATGCACTTCTGAGGTGCCGTCTGCCTGGATTGGTGGTAGTTCAGGTGGATCTTAAAGATCCCATGGCACTTATCAAAAAGAGTAGGAGAATTTCCTGGTGTCTAGCCAAATTTCCCTCATTCACTAAAAAGGACGCAACAGCTTAATCTGGTTCAACGTCAGTTGGTATTCATCTGTATCCCCACTCAGGTTGTGCCTGAAAATAGGCAGGATTTTTCAGCCACAACAGAAATATAAAGAAAAATAATACATAATATACAATGTTTTACCCAGGCAACAAAAATTTTAAAAAAAAGTCACGTCAGATAAACCCGATCGAGTTCATTGATTGGTTGACAAAGGTAGGGGGATAGACAGTGTATACACTGTACCTTGATTTCAGTAAAACCTTTGATTCCGTCCTGTATAGATGGTTGGCTAAGAAGATGCAGGACCCTGGGGTAGTGGACAAAATCAGTAGGTAGATAAGAAACTGATTCCATGACAGGACACAGAGGGTAGAAATAAATGGGGAGTTCTTGCGGTCAGGGGCCCACTAGTGGGGTGCCACAGGGATCATCAGTCTTGTGACCAGTCTTCTTCATTTTTATCTGCAGCATAGGGGTAGGATGCACAAAGGAGCAAATAATCCTAACACTGAATAGAGAATAGGGAGATAGCAGTGGAAAGCACTACTGAAGAAAAGGATTTGGAAGTAATAATTTCAGACAGTCTGAAGATATCAGAACAATGCAATAGAGTGGTGGGTTGGGTAGAGCAAATAGAATATAGGGGTGCACAGGGAAGATCAGCAGTCAGAGATGGTGGGTGCTGCTACCATTATCTAGGTCACTGATTCACCCTCGCCTGCAATAGTGTGTGCAGTTTTGGAGTCCACAATTAAAGAAGGACAGGGACAGAGTGGAGGCAGTGCCAAGGAGGATAACCAAGATGCTCCAGGGTCAGCAGGAAAGGACTTACACAGAGAGGTTGGAAGATCTAAACATATACACGCTGGAGGCAAAAAGGGAGAGAGGACATGACTGGAACATGCAAATACCTCCTCGGATCGCATAAAGTGAACTGGGAATTGTTCAGACTGACTGGGAACACAAACACCGAGGGCAATGCCATCAAGCTGGCAAGGGGCACATTTTAATTTTTTTTTATTTTCTGTTTTTATTTGCCCCATGACCATTTCCAGCCCCTCTCTCAGGGCTCCCAATGCACCACCCAGGCTAGCGCTGAGAGGACCGGGGATCCCTCTGATAAGGGTCCTGCTCCATGGCATGTAGAGACCCAGATGACCCCCGGGGTGGGGTGGAGGGGCTCTCCCCTATTTACCCCCTCCTAACTTCAGAGGAGCATACACCTGGAGTCCTTCCCCAGATCCTCTTCAGTTGCTTTGTCGGTGCAGGAGCCCATCACCTTGCCTAGACATGGGATATTTCCTTTTTCTGGTCCCTGCCCCCTGCGTCATCAGCACACATGGAGGACCAATGAGTTGGAAGCAAGGAGAGATGCATCTCTGCTCTGGTCCTTGGCCAACATCCGCCCCTCCTTAGTGTTCTGCTTCCTCTGCTGCACCAGCACCATGAGTGGTCACCCAGGTGGTGGCGGTATTGCCGCAAGAAGAGCTGCCCTTCCCTCTCAGAGAAGGAGAGTGGCCCACTGGGTGCTCAATCCTTCTCCCCTGGCCATCCCTCTGATGACCCTGGCCTGCTACAGAACCTGGGTCACCAGCGTCACAAGCAGTAGCGCTTCCATGACACTGATGGGCTGGCAGGGGGCAAATTTAAAGTACAGAATTCCCAGCTGACATAAGCAGATCCCAGATGCACAAAATCATCTCAAAATTTGGATTTCTGGACCTTCCACTTTTTATTACTAAAGACATTTAATTTCATTTCTATTTATTTTTAACCAATAAGTGGACTGGGACAATGCACTTTTTCAGCCACAACATAAATATAAACAAAAACAATACATAATATACAACACAGGTAGTTAAAAACTGAGTTAAAAAAATTAAGGTACAGGATATTTAGCATACAAACAGGATCTTAGCTCTTTAGACTTTATCTGTTTCAGTTGCTTTTCCTGTCTTAGAGCCTCAACTCCTTTGATTGTGACAACAAACTCTTTTCCATGGCAACAGGTTGTGATGTCACAGCAGAGGGCTATGACATCAAAGCTAGAAAATCGAAGGAGCCACTGAAGTATAAGAGGAAAAAGCCTGATTTCCTGCATACAGTAAGTGTTAATAGACTGGATTGTCCAGAAATCCATTTTTGAGGAATGTTATGAGATTTGAGTCTCACTTTGCCAAATGTCAACGCTTTACAGAAACCCTGAAAATCACTTCAAGAGAATACCACTAAGTACTTTTTCCCAAAAGGTGGTGGAGGGTGAAATAAACTGATGCAGGTAATCTACATGAATCAGTGTGAGGCTTTAAACATGGTTGGGACAGATACAAGGACTTAGTAAAGACCTTATCAAAAAGGGAGGAAAGAGGAAGTGAAGAGCCACTAGGCTCTCTCATTCAAAATTGCAGGTAGAACGGCAGGCAGTAATAGGCCCAGGTGGGGGCCTTTCTCTGCTGACAGTTTCTATGTTTCTAAATAGAAAACCTAGAATGTATTTGTGATGAACATACAACTGTAAAGAAGACCATGCAGGAATAAACTAATACATCACGGCTAATGGTCCTCCTTCAGAGCTAATTTGCTGCTTTAAGAAATATTGAGGATTAACTCTACTAACTCTTTAAATTAATATCCTTCATCTGGAGTCAATTTTATAGCTTTGAACACAATGTGGCAATACTCTAGTAAAGCTGTAATCTGTTTCACTGAAGAGGAAAATGTTTTTTTTTTTCTGACTAAAGGCAGTGATGTGGAGACTCCACACAGTTTCTACACCAAGTCCCAGACCCACTCAACCGCATATATTTCAAATACCAAATTACAGCATATCAGCCCTTTTATTCAGTACTACTACTATTACTGCTAAACATGTGAGTCTGGTTTTGTAGGAACTCTGACTTGTGCTAAAAATGGCACTAGCATTGTATACATACTACACTGTATGCATCTTATTGCACCCTTTTTATGGCTGGATCATTACTTGATTAGAGGCCTGTAATATGATAGGTTTATAAGTCCAGCTGCCTGTTCTGAACACAACCACTTTTAAAGGAACAATTATTTTCAGATTTAAAACATACCACAAAGTCACTTATAGCCAACTTTTCTCCCCCCCACCCAGAACAATGAAGCATATTTATCAAGACATAAGGAGGAGTCACCAAGTTCCTTTTCACCTGCACATGTCAAGTAAACCAAACAAATGAAAAACTATGAGGCAAAAAAAGTTAGATAGCTGTATTCTTTTTTTTTTTTATTATTATTCATTATAATTGTAGCCAGGAAGGAACAGTGAGCTGAATAGCTCATTGACAGGTGTGTCCTGATGAAGAGAGAATGAGACAACATGCAAAATTGGAGTAAAGTATAATACAAGCAATCAAGTGTATAACAATGTGTGGAACATTACATACAAGAAAATATTAGGATTTAAAAAACATAATCAGCACATCTGCGACAGTAATAGTGAAACTATAGTTAGAAAGCATGTATTCAGGAGGAGAGGGAATGGGATATCATCACAAATTGGAGAAACTATCTTACAAACAAAAATGCACAAAAATGTGCGACGGTCAATTACATTGCAAGGGCAAGTAAGGTGCTATAAAGATTATAATCAAAGATTACACTGAGTGCATTACATACTGTATTACTGTGCATTTGTTAGGATAGAGGAAGGTAATGTCTATTTAATCTGCTCCCCTTCCCATTGTCTAAATGGTTGCCCTGGATGATGAAGGATCAGGGAGGGAGGAAGGGCCTGAGGGGAGTAAACTCCCCTACAGCCAGGGTGCAAGAAGGCAAGGGTGGGGACAAGACAGAGACAAGGGGAGGTATTAATCAGGTAAGGGCAAAGGATACAAGATCACAGGGAATTGGGAATGTAAAAGGGAAGAGGTGGGTTGGGGAGTTTCGGAACACAGACAGGAAGCAGAGGAAGCAGGTGGGGATGTAAGGTGTAGAGAGCCATGGTGCCAATGCACACAGTCTAGGAAACAAAATTCCAGACCTGGATGCCATCATTACAGAGACTGACCTGGATTTTGTATCCAGAATAGAGTCATGGTGCACTGAGCACCACGATTGAGACATAGCAATACTAGGCAACATTCTGGTCAGAGATACAGGACAGGGAGAGGAGGAGGAGTGGTTGTATCATATGTGAGAAAATTAATCTAAAGGCCATGGAGATACTGGGGAAACTGGAGGAAATGGAGGGGCTGGAGGGGCTGTGGGTCCTCCTGTGGACACGCTCTGTGGCTGCTCTCCATACTGGAGTAGTGTACAGACATCCAGCACAGGAAGAGGAGTTGGATAAGCCACATGGGGAAGCTATCACCAGAATGACAAGTAAGAGGGAGGTGCTGTTAGCTTGCAATGTCAGTCTGCCAGACATGGAGTGGAGCCTTCCAGCTGTGGCTTTGGCAACGAACAGGGCCATCCTTGATTCCCTACAAGGGAATTTTCTCAGACAGATAGTCAAAGAACCCACTAGGGATGAGGCAGTACTGGACCTGGTGCTTACATCCAAGGACAGCACTGCAGACATCACAGTGGGCTGTCTACTGGGTACCTGTGATGATTACCACACAGTGCGGTTTAACATAAAGACACAGACAGAGGCAAACCACACGAGCATGAGGGTCCTGAACTTCAGGAAGGTGGATTTTAAAGAAACTGGAGGTTGCCTCAAAAACTGCTTTGGGGGGATTGCAAGACTACCGTAGAGGCACAGTGAGGAAAAATAATTGAGAGCATAATTAAAGCAACCAACTTCTGTACAAAGGAAGTGAGTAAAAGGAGAAGGAAAAAATAGACCTTTATGGATCTCTAAGGAAATGACAAAGGTAGTAAAGGAAAAAATGATGAAATTGGGAGGTATAAGAAACCACAGAGACAGGAGGATAGGGAGGTATACATAGAAATCAGAAGGAGGCAGAAAACATGGGGAGGGGAGCAAAGGTGCAGACAGATTAAAAAAGTGCCAAAGGAGTCGCTAAAGGGGATAATAATGTGTTTAGATACATAAGTGAGAAGAGGAAAGCAGCAGGAGAGATAGTGAGGACTAGAAGGGCAGAAGGGGGAGACTGCATGGAAAAGGATCAAGAGAAAGCTGCCATCCTGAAAAGGTACTTCTGATCAGTCTTCTCAATGGTGGTGGGGGGACGTACCACCACAGAGTAGCAAGAATGGGAGGGGGGTATAATTCAAATGAAAAAATAGAGCACTCACTCCTGACAGAAAGCCATAAAAACAAAGCCACACTCAAAAACAGTTTTGTTTGTTCATTTTACCTCATTCAGCACTGAAACAGCACAATTTCAGGATGTCTTACGTCTTCACCCATTCATTTGGACTTAATCAGAGATAATAAGAACAGTGTTTGCTGTGCTTAAATGCAACCAAAGACACAATTGTTTAATCATCCAACCAATACAATCAAGGGATAAATTAAATAAACTCATCACAAACTGTGTCATTACACCTCAGTGTTTAGAGAATTAACCTCAATAATATGCAAAGTTCCTAATAGTGTTGTATCAGTTCCATCTAATACATAGGAAACTTTAAGTCCATTGCACATTCGATATTCCTCTTTCCTTCTGTCAGAAGCCTATGAAAAGATATCAACAATGATACAAATAAATTTCTCATTGAGATAACCCTTCTATTTCATATACCAGGATTCTGAGGGAACAGAAAGAATACCAGGACCAGGTGGCATGTGATGACATTGGATCTGGGAAGTTTAAAGGAGAACTGAACTGAACCTGTAAGTCATTTTTTCCTTTTAGAAGCTGATTTTTAAATACTGGTTCCAGTTCTGTCTCTGTTCCATCTCTACAGGTGTCTAAGTTATCTTATAAATGTTTCTGGTTCACACATAGGGCTCAATTCTCAAAGCTCTGGGCATGGCGCAAGGCTTTCACCACAAGAATAGTGCAAAGTGCCACTTGCACCAAATGATGCACCAGAAACAATTCACAAATACAGCCTGTGCAACTGCAGACTGCATGCGCCTAAAGGGGCTTATGCTGCCCATGCACCACAAAATTGACTGGGGCATGGTGCTGACCTCTGATACCGTGGTGGTAAGGCTACTTGGAAAATGTCCTTTTGGAAGAGCTGGCAATTTGCGGCAATGTGTCATGGTCCCCCCTCCTGAGCCTCGATCCCTCTGTTATTATAATATGCCTCTCATGGTCTAGTGGACCCCTCCAAGCCCTGATCCCCATTATGATTAATTAAAACATTTTGGTGGTCTAGTGGAACCCCATCCCAGATCCTCTTTAAAATAAATAACTTCCTGTTCCTGATGGCTAGCAGTCTCCCCATCCCCTATCCCCATTTTAAATAAGAATTCCCATCCCTGGTGGTCTAATGGTTCCTCCAAGCCCCAAGCCCCTGTTATGGTTAATTACAACATCCATTGTGGTTCAGCGGACCCTCCCTCCCAAGCCCTGATCCCTGTTATGAATATTCAAAACATCCTTGGTGGCCTAGCTGACCCCCACCACCCACCTCATCAGGCAGTGTCCCACCACCCCACTCCCTTCCATCCCAAACCCCAAGATGGAGACCGGCACAGCTCTCCTCTCACCACCATGGCTATCTGCCAACTGAACTGTCACTAACAGTGTACCATATAGTGTACGTGCTCATTACTGTCAATCAATGAGCACATGCACTATACAGTATGTGTTCAGTGACAGTTCAGTCAGCAGCTGGCCGTGGAGGCGAGAGGAGGGCTGTTACAGCCTCCAGCTCGGGGTTCCAGATGGGGGGAGCAGGATGGTGGGACACTTCCTGATGGGGTGGAGGGGACACTAGTCCACCAGGGATATTGTAATTAACCATAATAGGAGACTAGGGCTGGGGGGGGACCACTAGACCACCAGGGATGTTGTAATTAACCATAATGGGGGATCGGGACGGGGGACCACTAGACCTCCAGGAATGGAATTGCTTATTTAAAATGGGGATCAGGGTATGTGGGAGACCATTAGACCACCAGGTATGGAGTTACTAATATAAAATGGGAATCATGGATGGAGGACCTTAGCCACCAGGAACAGGAATCTATTTATTATAATAGGAATCGGGGGCACTAGACCACCAGAGTCTGTATACTATACACTGGTCTAACTGTCACTCATCACACCAGCAGCTTACGACAAACCTCATGGGAGTGCCCTCTTTTGGTGCACTGCCACCTTTGCATAAGCTGCTGGAATTACCACCAGGAACCTACCCGATAGAGAATCAGGTGCAGGGTCCCTGGGGCACTGGGCTTGACACAAGCTGCCTTTTGCTGCAGCTTTCAGTCAGTCTAAGGCCCTTGAGAATGAAGCCCAGTAAGTGCCGTTTTAGAGCTGTATGATGTAGTCTTTTGTCCATGCTCCAATATCTCATTGTTGGCACAATGCATCCATGTTCTACTATAGAATCGTGTGTTTAGAGACATAAACTGCATCACACAGTTTTAAAATGATACTTGACACCAGATGGTAAACCAGAAACACCAAATGAGGTTATTAATGGGCCTGTATAGACTGACCAATAATAGAACTGGAACCAATATTTATTTATTTAAATCTCAGTTTAAACCTTTGAGCTAAAAGCTTGTTTACAAAGGTTCCGTCATATACAAGACAAAACACACATAACATGTACAGACAGCATACAGTACATACATTGGAGGAAGAAGAGCAATACATTAAAGTACAAATTAAGGTAGAGCAAGTCATTATGTACAAAATGACAAGTAGTGGGTACTAGGCAAAAACAGCTACCAGGTGTGAGGCTAATGGTGCAGTAGAGGAGACAGGTCAGAGGGCAGAAGGACTAGATTTATCACTGAACTATTTAGAAATTAGGAGGCAGAGAGATGTGATAACAGCAGGGACACAGACCTAAAACATGGAGTGGCCTGAATGGAGATGGAGGGGCATCTCAACGAGGAGCCCTGTCAAGGCCAATTGTGAGAAGAGGGTGAGGGAGGTGAGATGGTGAAGTGCAGAATGTTGAAGAGCTACGAATGGGACAGCTGGCCATCAAGCATGTAAGGGGGAACTTTAGGAACCACAGTAGCAATTCTTATTGGTGGTCATCAGATGAGACCTTAGGAGCAACTTAAAGAGGCCAGTGTCAGGGCAAACAATCAGGTCACTGTCTAGGGAGTTTAGCCATTTAGGGTCCCTAGGGCCAAATTACCTTTGCCCTAGTGAAGTCCGGAAGGGGTCCTTTTTTTTTGTATAATGTCTTTATTTGCTTTTTCGGCATACAACAATCATACAGACATTCAACAAACTAATTTAGCAATCAGCCATATCACTTCATTTCAATAAACATATAACATAAATTATAAATATATAACTAAATTAAATTAAGTGGTACAACCAATTAATCATGCTCTAAAATTTCTCCCCCTTTCACATATCTCCTGGACCATTCCCTTTCTTTCTCTTCCCTTTATCTTCCTCTGGACACATCCATCTATCCATTTGTCATTCTTTTCCTTTACCATGTTCCTCCCTCCTCCTACCTCTACTCCCTCAGTTTATAATGCTTTCCCTTAGAATCCAGCCCTCCTCCACCGACAAAGAAGCTAGAAGCGGCCCCAACTCCTGGCAAACCCGTCTTCTCTCCCCCACATTATACAAGTCAGCCTATCTAATCCTAAGGTCTGTAGCACCATCTTCCACCAACCCTGCACAGTTGGAGTGACTTGTGAGACCCACATATTTTGAATCCTATGGCAAGCCAGAACATACAGGACCCTGATCCATCTAGGCAGTAGTGACCATTTCTCTTCCTCTTCCACCTCCACTCCAAATAAGCAGCTCAAGGGGTCCAATGGTAACTCTCTGCCAGCATGCCTCCCCACCTCGGTGACCACCTCCTTCCAATATTTCTGTAGCACTGGGCAAGCCCAGAAACAATGTATGTATGTTCTCCTCTCCTTCCCACACCTCCCACACATAAACGACACTTCCAGGTGTGCTTTATGCACGCTCACCGGTGGGTGATACAGTCTGTGGATAAATTTGAAGTATGCCTCCTTGTACTTGTTACAGACCATGATCCCAGAATGCATAGGAAGCAACACTTTCTAGTTCTCTTCTGTAATGCTTCTGCCTAAGTCCTTTCCCATAGCTTTTTGTTTCCACGGTCCTGTCTGGTAGTATCTGTTCTCTCTCTTCACCGCCTCGCCCAGAACCTCTCCTTGTCCTGAGCCTGGTAGATCATTGCCTCCACCAGGTCCATCTCGTATATCCTCATGTTCTCCTTTCCCAGACTTCCCATACATGCCCTTATTTGCAGATACCTAAACCTTTCTTGCCCACCTCCCCCACTACTTCCTGCAGTGTTTGAGAGGAGCAGAGCCGCTTTTGTACCAGTAAATGTCCCAGACTCCGTACTCCTGTTTGTTCCTATGTCTAAAAGCTTTATCCTCTAACCCTGGCAAAAATAGGATTATCTGCCACAGGTAGCAGTAGTGTCTCTTTACCTTGCATCCACCCTCTTCTCCTGAGCTTCCTCCATGCTACTAATACCTGCACTACTAAAGGATTAAGCTTCCTCTCCCATTCTATATGCCCTCAATCCCTACTATGAAGATATGCCGTTATCTTGCCCTTAGCCGCTCTCTTGTTCCAGCTCAACCCAACTGGCTACCTTAGGCCTATACACCCAATCCGCCACATATCTTTGCTGTATAGCCAAAAAGTAATTTTCCAAATCTGGAAGGTTTAGACCTCCCCTCTCTCTGTCTGCCTTCAGTCTTCCTAGGCTTATCCTCGGCTGCTTCCCTCTCCAGATAAAGGAAGAGAAGGCCCCTCCAACCTATGAATAACCTCCTCTGTTCAATCCCATATGTACCATTTGCAACAAGTACAGAATCCTAGGCAGCATGTTCATTTTATAAGATTAATTCTGCCCAGACATGACATAGGTAGCTGCATCTACCTCCTCAGATCCGTCTCAATGATCTTTATCAGTTTGGTGTAATTCAGACTATACAGGGATCCCAGGGATCTACCCACCTGTACCCCCAAGTATGTCAGGCCCATCCCTACCATTTTTAACCCCCATTGCCTCACCTCGTTCCCTGAGCCTTTATGCAACATTACTTCTGACTTCCCTAAATTAATCTTACAACCCGAGAAGGCACCAAACTCCTCCACCAACACTAAGAGAGGAGGAACCGACTGGCTCGGGTCCTTCAGGAACAGCAGCATATCATCCGCATATAGTGCAAGTTTATGCTGTATTTCACCCTCCCCACCCCTGTATTCTCCCACTTCCTCTTATGGCCACAGCCAAAGGTTCGGTCACTAATGCAAACAGTAGTGGAGAGAGCGGGCATCCCTGCCTTGTGCCCCTTCCTAAATTGAACTTCTTTGATCTGTTGCCATTCACTAACACCTGAGCCCGGGGCCTCCTATACATCACTTTTATCCACCTCAGGAATATCTCACCCAAACCAAACCAACCCATCACTTCAAACAGGTATTCCCATTCTACCCTGTCAAATGCTTTTTCAGCGTCCTTTGATAGAATCCCTATATCTTCCTTCCCTCTGTTCGCTCTCCAAATCATATTCAGCAACCACCTCATATTGTGATATGATTATGAATCCAGTTTGGTCTGGGTGAATCAGCTCCAGGAGGATCTCCTCCAACCTACTGGCCAACACTTTAGCCAAAATTTTACAGTCACAGTTCAACAGCGATATTGGCCTATAGGAAGCACAAGACTGTGGGTCCTTCCCCTCCTTTGGTATGAGGCATATAGCAGCATCATAACATGTATCAGGCAAATCGATCTCCCCCAGCTCTCCCTTCTGTTGAAATACCTCTGTTAATATCCTCGCAGTCCGGGGTCCCATCAGCTTATAATATTCCACCGGGTATCCATCCGGTCCACTAGCCTTCCCCTTCTTCAGCTTTTGAATAGCCTTCATCACCTCCTTCACAGATAATGATTGTCCTAGCTTATCCCTCTGTACCTGAGTGGCTTCCGGTACTTTGATTCTCCCCAAAAACTCCAACATCTGTGCCCTTGGCTCTGTACCTTCTGCTCGATATAACTGTTGGTAGAAGGAACGAAAGGCCCTCTGCATCCTTCATCCTCCCTCTGCAGCCTTCCCTGCTCATCCTTCACCCCTGTAATTCTGCCCATCCCTTACCACCATTCATAAAGTGGACTAACATTGGTCCTGGTTTATTCCCCACTCAAATATATACCTCTTATTAGGTAACCAGTTCTCCCTGCTTCTGTCCTCAAATGAGCATTCAGGGCCTCCTTACCATATCCAAGGATCGGACAGCCTCCCTTGTTCCCCGAGTTACCCTCAATTCAAGTTGTTTTAATTCCCTTTCCAGATCTTTTCTCTGCTCCTGTCTTTTCTTCTTTATTCGGGACATATATTCTATAATTGTGCCCTTCATATGGGCCTTACCATTTCCCAGAGTATGTCTTAGAGACCTCCTCTGTGTCATTTGGTTCCATAAAAAAATCCCATCTCTCCTCCAAATGCTTCTTAAATTCCTCATTCTGGGCCATATTTATGGGGAATTTCCAAAGGGGGGGACACCCACTTTCCCCTATCTTGGATCTTCATCACCACCATCGCACGATCCAATACGTGTATTGGGCTATGACGGATATCCCACATTCGGGAATACCACTTTTTTGTGACATAGATGTAATCCAGCCATGTCCACATCTTGTGGGGGTTTGAGTAGAATGTATACTCTCTTACTCCGGGGTTTGCCATATGCCAGGCATCCACTAAGTCTAATTCTGCCATACCCTCTTGCCATTGCTGTATGCATCCTGAATCCCTCCCTTTCCCTTCGGAATGGTCCATTTTCGGGTCCATTGTCCAATTCAGGTCTCCTCCCACTATTAAACCCAGAAATTACTCCAGAACCAATAAATCCAGTAAAGAGATATAAAATTGTTGATCATATGCCGCAGGGGCATACACCAAACCCAAAGTAATCTGCTCCCCCTCCATAGACCCGGAAATAAAAATATATCTACCCTCCTTTGTATCTCTAACCACCCTCTGCACCTCTAGAGGGAGGGCCTTATGTCTAAAAATGGCTACGCTTTGTTTACGCTTTTGACAGAGGCCACATAGCACTTCCCCACCCATTCCCAACCCAGTTTGGCATGCTCCATCTCCGTCAGGTGCGTTTCCTGTAGCAGTGCTACCTGGGTCCCCACTCTTTGAGTGCTGTTACCAGCATGGCCCTCTACTGGATTTATAATACCCTAAATATTCCAGGTGACCATATTAATACTTTGCTTTACAGACATTAAAATACAGTATTCTTTTCACTTTCAATCCCACATTTTTAAATGACAGCGTAATTTTCCCACATATATAGTATCTTTGGTTGCACCCTTTTGCAAAAAAAATCATTGTCAAAACAAACAGTATTAACAATAACTTCAACATATAACTTTATACATCCCCCACTCTGCTCCTCTCCTCCCCAAACCCATATCCTCCCCCAAGCTTGCTGCTTCTCTCTGCCACCCCAGCACCCCTTTCACCAACTTCTCCCCTTTGATCCCAGGTCTCACACAACACCCATTCTCAGCACTCTGCTCTTGCTGTCCCACATATCTGCTACTTCCCCACCGCTACCCCCTATATCTCTCTCCCCAGAACACCTTCCTCCTTTTCCCCACCCCTTTGCTTTTCCTCTACTCCTTTAGACACTAATAGGCTCCTTGACTCAAGTGTCTGCCTCATCCCCATATACTGACATAGACGCTCCCACACCCTCCCTCCACAGCCATTTTATCCTTCCTCCCTCATCCAGCTACCATACCCTAATACTCTTTCCCCTTGCAGTTTTGTGTTGCATCTTCCCCCTACTCCCCTCCGTCTCCTTTCCATCCACCATGGATCCCTCCCCAAACTCTTTTCTACTCCCCACACCCGCCTCCCCCCCAGGACATGGAGTCGGGTTCCACAAAATGGACACTCAGGGCTACAAGCTAAGGCCAGCAGGGAGACTAGGCCATGCTAAAAACAACGCGCTAAGCCCTGCTCCCCACCCACCCCCTCCTACCTTCACCCATACAGGTTTGCAGCATCGTCTGCTTTTCCTCTCTCTTCAGTCCTTTACTTCTGCTCCTGAATGCTTCTTCTTTGCAGCTTAGTCCCTCCATTAAGTGGCTCTCCCTCGTGCTCTCAGTTTCTCCATATCAGACCTTCAACTCGCTCCACACACGACAGGGGAGTCCGGCAGGCGGGTGAGTCTACTAAGTCCCATCCTAATCAACCGAACACTTGTGGTGTAAACACTTTCCTCTATCCAGCACAGTTCTTCAATTCTTTCGAGTTAGGCAGAGAAACATAATTCAACAGTGAAACAACAACAGTCTCCCCTTCTCCATCTTAAACATCCAAGTAGCACACTTTTCCATCTTGCCTTTTCACCGCAGTTTCTGCTTCAGAGTTCAGACAAATTCCTTGGCCTTCTCCACCTCCCAAAATGTGTACATTGTCCCCTCATGTTTTATTTTTAGGGTGGCTGGGTACACTAAGAAATTCGCAATCTTGTGTTCTCTAAGCTGTTGCATAACACTATTAAACATCTTTCTCCTCTTGAGCAGTCGGGCTGAGTAATCCTGCAACATGTATAGGCGGTGACCCTCATATTCCACAATACTTTTCTCACGGAAAGCCTTTAGCATCAGTTCTCTATCTTGGAAGTGGTGAAATTGAAAAATTATTTGACTCGGCTGTTGGTCTCTTGGCAGTTTGGGCATCACCACTCTGTGAGCCCTTTCCAGTTTAAACTTTCCCTTCGTGGGTTGGAGGTCCAGTAGATCAGGCAGCACCCTTGCACAAAAGTCGATCACACTCTCCCCCTCCATACCCTCTGGCAAGCCTCTTAGTCATAAATTAAGATGTCAGTGGTAATTTTCTTGATAGTCGAACGCTTCTTTCAGTTCGCCTAGTTCTTTTTGGAGAGCTGCTACCTGCCCAGGAGTTGCCAGCAATTCGTCCTCAACATGCGAGACCCTCTCTTCCACCTCCGTCATTCATTCTGCCTGCACCACTTGCTGCTTCTGTATTTCTTGGCGCTTCAGGTCCAGTTTCCCCTCCAGTTTAATTAATCTTGGCTCCAGGGCTGCAGTGACCTGCCCACCTTCTCTGCCCAAAGTGGCAGCCTCAGTTACCGACAATGAGACCAGGCTGCCATTCTCTCCCCTTTTGTTGTATTTTTAGAGGCAATCTTTTGACTTTTGAGGAGCCCAGGGTGAGATAGTCATCCATCCTGCCTTCCTGTACTGCAAGATTCATTTTCCATGGATTTAGGTGCTCTTTCGTATCCTAAAATTAACTTTCAGCTGTTTGGAGAGAGCAGCGTGGGATCACATGTTTGTTCAGCTAGCTGCTCATCAGCACCCCCCCCCCAGAAGGGGACCTTCAATGAACTTCTACTCACTTCTCTGGTATTTCTGGGATTGTTGCTAGGGCAGAGGAGGTGCATAGACCAGAGGTGGTGAGGCCTAGAGTAGTCTTTTTAGCTAGCAGGCACACTTGATACTGGACTCTATGTTCCAGGTTGAGCCACTCAAAACAGGAGTAGAGCTCACAAGTATGTGTTAGTCAATGGGTGCAAGGTGTTTCCACAGGCTTTATTAAGGGTTGTTCTGATACAATTTAAGGCAGTACCTGTGGCAGTCCCATAGATTGCTAGTCTATAGTCGACCACCAACAGGACAGAGCTAGTAACAGTAATCTTGAGGGCCTCTTCTGTAAGACAATGCTTCACTTTGTATAGAAGGCCAGTTCTTGAGTTGACCACCTTAGTAACTATATCAATGTGATGTGAAAGGGAGAGGGAGCTGTCGAGTGTGACACCCAAGTACTTGAAAGTATTTATCATTTCCAGGGCTATATTGTGGTCATCGAGTATGTAAAGTTGAAAATGTTGGTGTTTGTTTTGTGGATTGGCAAAGAGCATTGTCTTTGTCTTCTTGTACTTTAGAAGAAGCCAGTGGTTCATGATCCAGGACTCCACAACAGTGAAGTTGGTTTGCATTTGTTTCTCCTGGGTGGCAGGGTTAGCATTGCTAGAAAACAATACTGCATCATCCACATAATGGTCAGAGCAGGCAGAGCATCATTTATTTAGGAATATGCTAAACAGTAGGGGTCTCAGGACTGCATCCTGGGGAATCCTTGACATGACAAATCAATGGTCAGATTGTGTGTCAAGGATTTTGTCCTGTTGGGAACGACCAGTAAGGTAACTCCAGAACCACCCCACAGATTCAGGGGAGAGACCAGTGGCAGATAGCTGGTTTAGAAGTAAGGAATGATTGGCAGTATTGAATGCTTTTGTTAAGTTGATATATGTGGCTCCAACCAAGAGTCCTTGGCTCAGCAGGTAGCACACTTGCCTCTGAGGCTGGGAGATCAGAGGGCTGTGGGTTCGGTTCCCACATCTGGCACTTGGGTTAATATCCCTGTACTGACACTGTAGTGCAGCATGAGAGGGGTGCTGCACTTCTGAGGTGCCGTGTTTCAGATGAGACGTTAAACTGAGGTCCCATCTGCCTAGATTGGTGGTAGTTCAGGTGGATGTTTAAGATCCCATGGCACTTATCGAAAAGAGTAGGGGAATTTCCCCGGTATCCTGGCCAAATTTCCCTCATTCACTGAAAATACCACCAACAGTTAATCTGGTTCAAGGTCAGTTGGCATTCATCTGTATCCCCCTCCCCCGGGTCGTGCCTGAAAATAGGCAGGATTTATCTAGTGCACTTACCCGGTCAACAAAAACTAAATAAATAAATAAATAAATAAAATCATGGATGAAGCTGGAGAACTCAACCAGTGCAGCTGTAGTGCTGTTCTGTTTCCTGAAATCACTGTAGGTTGTACTTATTCAAGTAGTCGACAAGCTGGTTACTGACAATCCTTTCAAGTGCTTTCACCAGCGCGGGGAGGGTTGAGATTGGGTGGTAGTTTTCATGGTTAATACGGTCCCCACTTTTAAAGACTGGGGTGACCATGGCCTTTTTCCACATTTTGGGGAATGCGGCTGTAGTTAGACAGATTCAGTATGTGGGTTAGTGAAGCGATGACCTCCTCCAAGGTGAGGGTGACCAGTTTGAGATCCAGAATGTCACCACATCATCTGGATTTACTAATAGCCTTAGTAAGGTATTTTTGAGCCTGAGATTTAGAGATAATTTTGAAGTAGAAGTGGGAGAGGTTGTCTCATGCAGTTGACTTTGAGTAAGTGGATCCAGTTACTCTGGGGTCAAGGAATTTGGAGGTAGAACCCTACTAAGGTCTGTGAATGCCTTATTGAAGATTTTGGAGTCTCCAAGGCAACCTGCATTAGAGTGCCATTCATGTTGAGGATTTTGGAGCACATTTGTTGGTTTTAGCAGTCAAGGTTCTTAGATTATCCCAAAAGGTATGACTGTTACCCCAGAAACTTTGAAGCTCTTGTCTAAAGAACTGGCTTTTCTCTAGGTGAATGGCATAAGTGCATTTGCTGCAAGCAGTTTTGCAGTTCTGGTTGTCTGATTGCAATCCCATGCACTTAGCCTTGCACCAGAGGTTATCCCTTTCCTTCACTTGTTCAAGAAGGGAAGGAGTAATCCATGACTTGCTGGAGCCCTTTACTTTACGTGCTTTGGTGGGGGCAAAGATATTACAGGAGGCATTGAAGGTGTACACAAAGTGCTTGAGAGCTGAGTCCACATTATTGGAACTGTATATGGCTGACTAGTCCTGCTGCCTGAGATGGTCTTTTAGCGGCTTCAGATGCCCAGCCTTCAGGACTCTAGTTGTGATAGTTTTTTTGGGGGATGGGAGGGACTTATTCAAACAACAAAAAGGATAGGTGAGTGGTCACTAATACTATCAGACAGTACTTCTGTCTTGGTTATTCTTTCAAGGTGATTGGTTAGTATCCAATCAAGAAGTGTGCTGATCCCATGCTGGTAGTTTGTGTGTGTATGGGCGTCCACAAGTTGGGCCATGTTGAGGACCATGATGGCATACCAGTAGGGAGCTGCCTACAGGGACAACCAATTTATACTGAAGTCCCCAAGCACTAGTACCTCAGAGTCTTTGCGGAGACCTGCAAGGTAGTTGAGGGTAACCTCAAAGCCCAGAGTCTGCTCTTTTGGTGGGATATAGTCTGAGACTAAGGTGAGGCATTTTCCCTGAGTTCTGAGTTGGACTCAGACTGATAGAATTTGTGAGTAGCTTCTAGTGAGGGGGCAAAGGAAAGCCTGGCTCTGGATGGTGTGACTAACATATAGGACACAGCCCCCAACCCGCTTTCCAGATCTGTCCAATGTAAAAGAAGTTTAAACTTCAATTTGAATAGCCTCATCTGGGGTTCTAGGGGTAAGTCAGGTTTCCACTATGGATAGGATGTCTGGTTTATGCTGAGCAATCCAGACTTGTAGTGAGTCAAACTTAGCCATAAGGCTACAGATGTTCTTTGAGGCTATAGTAAGAGTTGGACCTCTTAGGAAGGGCTGACTGAGTTGGCGTGGGGCCAGTGTTAGTATGGATGTTGCCAGATAACAGTAGTAGAAGCCACATGATCATTATGACTTGTAATTTTAGAGGCATTTTGGTCTGTGCTTGTGTGACAGAGTATTTTCTAGGTTTTACAGAAGTGACAGAAAATATAAATAGGGCTGGATATGCTGGGGGATTTGGTAATTGCTGCACTTTTTGTGTTGAGGCCCCTCTGAACTGTGAAATTTAGGGGTGTGGACAGTGGTAGCAGAGCAAGGGTTGCCCAACGTGTCCCAGCTAACTGGTGAGGAAATCCTAAGCATTTCAGGAGTAGGATTAGCATAGGGTGGTAAGGTCAGTACCAAGATTAGAGTACTAATTAGGGGGAATTCTCATATTTTATAGGTCAGGTTTGTGTTTTCCTTGAGAGGAGCAAGTTGAGAGCCAGGACGACTGGTTAAAGAAGGAAATGGAGATATACAAGCAATTGTAGTGTTGGCAGGGCAGGGGCAGGCCATTGGATACATTGGATTCTAGTTCCAGGTGCACTCTAGGGGTTATAAAGTTTTGGAAAGTATTAGGTGGAAGTAGGGCTGCAAGAATAGCACAGTGGGTTGGGTGTTGGACTTCGGTGTAGCTGGAGCAGAATGGGCAGTGGTTTAACTCCAGAGCCTTGCTAGTGGCTTCCATGGTGTGCTCCAGTCTGTAAGTGGAGCTGAATGGGGGGTGGTTTCACTCTAGAGCCTTCCTAGTGGCTCTTCTGGTGTGCTCCAGTCTATAAGTGGAGCTTCTGCTGGGAAAAATGACTTTCAGGTTCAGTGCATTTCTCCTTTAATAGAGGTGCGAGGAAATACTTTTTCACTAGCTTTTGGCAGAAAGGAATCTTGCTTTCAGAGCAAAAAGTAGCTGACTAAAAAACTAGAACTTTTCTTACTAATAGAACACTTCTATCTCAGCAGGAGTTAGTGCCTGTTGAAATTAAGCAAACAGATACTTTATTAGAAGTAGGGGGGTCTCATTTAGGGTAGAAAAAAAGAAAGCCGGTGTGTTTTTCAGTGTTGGGGAAGGGGACTGTATCAACTTAGTTTGCTAAATCAGGCAGGGAGGAGAGAAGTTAATTAGGAGTGTGGCTTAGGCAGTAGAAAAGCAGGTGCTCCAATTACAGCTTCCTGCTGCTAGCTTTTGACAGAATGGAATCTTTTTTTTTTTCTTTATCCCCTGGCAGGACCACCGGGTACATTCTCCACCCTGATCATGGCCCCTGGAGACCTCTACACCGCCTATTGCTGCAGGGACCTCGGTCACCTCGGCTTGCCACCCAGAGGGAGTGGGGCTGGCAAACCACCTTCATGACCCCGGAACTGTAACTGGTTGGGATCCTGCAGCAGTGGTGGCGATGCAAGGCTCTCCAGGGAGGGCTTCATCTATCAGTGGTCCTGCCCCGCCATCTTTTTTCCTCCTTTTTCTCCCCAGAGGAGGCGGGGACGTGCAATGACGCCAGCATCTGCCCCGCCTCCTCCCCCCACGTCAAGCCTCGGCTATGTGAGAACTCCCGGCCTCCTCCAGGAGTCTCTAACTCACCGAGTACAACCCACACCCTCCCCCCAGAGAAGGAGAGCTGCCCAATGGACGCTCGATCCTACTCCCCCCAGCCGGCCCTCCAGTGACCCGGATCTGTTCCCGAACCTGGGTTGCCAGTGTCGCAAGCGGAAATCCCACCGCTTCGCCGACCGGCTGGCGACAGAATGGAATCTTGCTTTCAGAGCAAGAAGCAACTGATTAAAAAAGCTAGAATTTTTCTTACTAATGGAACACTTCTATCTCAGCAGGAGCCAGTGCCTGTTGGGATTACACAAACAGATACTTTATTAGAATTAGGGGGTTTCATTTAGGGTAAAAAAGAAAGTCAGTGTGTTTTTTTATGTTGGGGAAGGTGGCCTATCAACTTAGTTTTCTAAATCAGGCAGGGAGGAGAGAAGTTAAATGGGGCTATGGCTTAGGTAGTAGAAAAGCAGGTGTCTCCAATCACAGCTTCCTGCTGCTAGCTTCTGACAGAAAGGAATCTTGCTTTCAGAGCAAGAAGCAGCTGACTAAAAAAGCTAGAACTTTTCTTACTAATAGAACACTTCTATCTCAGCAGGAGTCAGTGCCTGTTGAGATTAAGTAAGCAGATACTTTATTAGAAGTAAGGGGTTCTCATCTAAGGTATGAAAAGAAAGAAAGTCAGTGTGTTTTTCTGTGTTGGGGAAGGGGGACTGTATCAATTTAGTTTGTTAAATCAGGCAGGGAGGATAATTGGGGTGTAACTTAGGCAGTAGGAGAACAGGTGTCTCAAATTACAGCTTCCTGCTGCTAGCTTGTGGCAGAAAGTAATCTTACTTTCAAAGCAAGAATCAGCTGACTAAAAAACCTAAAACTGTTCTTGCTAATAGAACTAACTGCCCTCCTTCCCTCCCCTCCACCCTAAGCCAGTTCTACTTTTATAGGCTCTGAATTTGACTCACAATAGGAACTTCCTGTTCAACAGTCAGAGCACTGAGACACATTAGTTTCATCAACCTTGTAGGAAAAAAATCTCTCCCCCCTCAACTGCTGGAGGTCTGACTCTGAGCAAGGAAGAAAGAGACTACTGAAGAATACAGGAAGTTCCTGTCCCAGAACAGGAAGGGTGAGAGCTATAAGGGCACTTAGGCAGTAGGAAAGTAGGTTGAAAAATAAATACAGGGAGGAGAGAGTAAGCATATAAAACAACAGGAGAGGAGACACAAAATAAGACATGATGTGATTGGTACAGTGCAATAACCGTGGGGCAGCAGTGTTCTGGGAGACACTCTGGAGGCTGTGATGCTGCCGTATTTGCAAGCACCTCTCTGGTCTGAGGAAGGAGGTTGCCCATCTCCAGGCTGACCTGGATAGGATTCGTGAAACCTCCTCCCCTACCCAGGGACCACCTGGGCCACCTCTGCTACCTCAGAGGTTGCCAAGAAAGATGAGCAGTTGGAGCAAGGTGGGCTCAGAGAGGGAGAGGGTGGTGGAACAGAGGTGCACCCCTCTGGGTACACCTCTTCACAATTCATATGCTGTTCTGGCAGAGACTGGTTCCTCTATGGAGGCACCTGCAGTGGAGACCAAGGAGGATGCTTAGAACCTCCACAAAGGTGACCCACAGGAGGGTGGCATGGGACCCCAAAGGGGAAGGAAACACCTCTGGGTGGGGGACTCGATCATTAGAGGGGTGGAACTGGTGGAGGAAGTGGAGATGGAGGTAAGGTGCCTGCCTGGCACCATGGCTTGGAGGGACAGGAAGCAAATCCTCAGGATCACAGGAGCAGCTGCACAGGTGGGAGCTGGATGTCATTGTCCACCTAGGGACAAATGACTTGGCTGAAATGGAATCAGAGCAGTGCAAGAGGAGTCTGTAGAGTTGGGAGGGCCTTAAACAAGTAGCATGTATGGCAACCTTCTCGGGAGGTGCTGTCTGTCCATGGCAATGGTGATGCTAGG
Organism: Neoceratodus forsteri; assembly: GCA_016271365.2. NCBI lineage: Eukaryota > Metazoa > Chordata > Ceratodontiformes > Ceratodontidae > Neoceratodus > Neoceratodus forsteri. Next base: position 392,218,050 of record CM028135.1, on the reverse strand, counting down.
GTACTCTGCACTATGGGATTCAATGAATGGTTGAAAAACTGGTGTGAAGCTCAGGGGTTTGGCTTCACTGGGGACTGGGGAGCCACCTTGAGGGATACAGGCCTATACTGGCATGATGGTCTGCATCTGTCTGGGGGGGGAACCAGAATCCTAGGTGGTAGGTTTAAATGCTTCATTGGCAAGCATTGAAATTAGCCAAGGGGGAGACACTGAAAAGGATCAGGGAACTCCCAGCCTCCCCCCACAAAACACAGTAGTTAGAGAGGTAAACACCAAGGTAGAGTAGTCATTAGGGAGCAGGACAGGGTAAATGCAAAAAGACAAAGCAATAAGGACAGGGATGGGGCTAAAAAGCTAAGGCCATCAAAACATCGAGGGAGATGAGTACCAATGCCCATAGTCTGTATAACAAGCTCCATGAAGTAGTGACCTTGATGGAAGAGGGATGCCTGGATATTGTGGCAGTCACAGAAACATGGCACACAGAGAACCATGACTGGGATGTCAACATACCAGGATACACAATCTACAGGAGGGACAGGGAGTGTAAAAGAGGAGGAGGAGGAGTAGCTCTCTATGTAAGGGAAGGAATCAAAGCAACGGAAGTAAAGAGTAAACAGGGAGTAGATGAGGCACTGTGGTCAGCCTGGAGACAGAAAATGGCACCACAATCCACACTGGGGTTGTATACAGACCTCCATCTCGGGGGAAGGAATGGATAAGGAAATTATAGAAGGCATACTTAGAATGGCAGAAAAAGGGGAGATATTGTTGATGGGGACCTGAATATGCCAGATGTTAATTGGAAAACATTTGCTGCAGACACATTTAAGAGAAGGGTCATTCTTGATGCACTACAGGGGGCACGCCTCAGACTGCTGGTACTGGAACCCACTAGGGAGGGAGAAATCTTAGACCTGGTACTCTCAAATGGGGACAGAGAAAGGACTTCAGATTTAGAAGAGGGGCAGCCCAGTGGGAACAAGTGGCCACCAAACAGTGTTTCATGATAAACACAGCCATAGAGTCAAGCCATACACAACAAGAGTATTGAACTTTAGGAGGCTGACTTTGGGAAATGGGAGAGTGCCTCAGAAATGCACTAGCAAATGGGCAAGAAGGAGGGGTGGAGGAACAATGGGGAATAATCAAAACAGTCATCACACAGCCAACAAGCCTTTGTGTGAAAGCAAATCAACAAAACAAAATGAAGGAAAAAACACTATGGTTCTCAAAAGAGGTGGCGGGAAGGTTAAGGAGAAAAGGAAGCAGTCAGGAACTATAAGGAAACACAGAAGGAGCAGGACAGAGAACTGTACCAGTTAAAGCAGAAGAAGGCGGGGAAGGCAGTTAGAATAGCGAAGGCACAAACTGACGAAAAGATAGCCAACTCAGTTAAGAAGGGGGATAATACCTTTCATAGGTACATTAGGAAGCGAAGAAAGACCAAGGGAGCAATAGTGAAGCTTAATAAAGGGAAGGGAGGGAGGGTGGACAGAGCACGACAGTGAAAAAGCAGGATTACGAACGAATACTTCTGCTCAGTATTCACAAAAGAAGAGATGGGGAGTTACCTATACCAAGAAATAGAAGCACTTTGAGTAGGGTGTCAATACCAGTCCATTCAGAAGAAGAAAGGGTCTTGAAAGAACTCCTTAAACTGAAGATGGACAAAGCAATGGGACCTGATGGGATTCACCCTAGAATCCTAAAAGAACTAAGGGAGAACTAGTAACACCACTGACTACCCTTTTAACAAATCATGGGAAGATGGTGTGGTACCTGAGGACTAGAGGAGGGCAGATGTGATTCCCCTTCACAAAAGTGGGAGCAAGACAGAGGCAGGAAACTACAGACCTATCAGTTTGACCTCAGTGGTAGGAAAAATGATGGAATCACTTCTGAAGGAAAGAACTGAGTTCCTAGAGGCCAGTGAGGCACAGGACCCAAGGCAGTATGGATTCATAGCGGGAAGATCGTGTCAGACAAATCCAATTGATTTCTTTGACTGGGTGATGAAAGTAGTGGACCAGGGAGAGGCTGTGGACATGGCCTACCTAGACTTTAGCAAGGTGTTTGACACAGTCCCACACAAAAGATTAATAAACAAGTTAGCCAGCCTTGGAGTGGGTCCCAGGGTTGTAGCCTGAGTAAAACATTGTCTGGACAACAGGATACAGAGAGTAATAGTAAATGGAGTCCACTACAAAGAAAGGGGTGTTACTAGTGGGTACCACAGGGTTCAATACTGGGACCAGTCCTCTTTAATATATTTATAAGTGACATTGCAGTGGGACTAGAAGGGAAAGCATGCCTCTTTGCAGATGACACAAAGATCTGCAACAGGGTTGATACACGGCCGGGTGGAAAGGATGAAAAGGGACTTAGCAAGGTTGAAGAAATGGTCAAAAGTATGGCAGCTTAGAGTCAATGCAAAGAAGTGTAAAGTAATGTACCTGGGAAACAAAAACACAGGGAAGAGTACACAGGTGGGTGGAGGTACTAACAACAACAAAAATGGAAAGGAACCTGGAGGAGTCATATCAGATGACCTAAAGGTAGGCACGCAATGTGAGAAGGCAATAAGGAGGGCTGGGGTATACTGGGATGCATAGGGAGAGGCATCACCAGTAGAAAATGGGAAGTTGTTATCCCTCTTTACAGACACTTGGTGAGACCCCATCTGGAATATTGTGTGCAGTTCTGGAGACCTCATCTCTGCAAGGACATAGACAGGATGGAGGCAGTCCAGAGGAGGGCAACTAAAATGGTGCAGGGCCTGCACCAGAAGCCATACAAAGAGAGACAAAAGGTGCTTAATATGTATACCCTTGAGGAAAGGAGGGAAAGGGGGACATGATAGAAACATTTAGTACCTCAAGGGAATTAATAAAGTCCAAGAGGTAGCATCTTTTGAAAAGGAGATGTAAGAACAAGGGGCACAATTTGAAGACGGGGGGATGGCTCAGGGGCAATGTAAGGAAGTATTGTTTTCACAGAGAGGGTAGTGGATGCATGGAACAGCCTTCCTGAGGAGGTTGTGGGGTCAAAAACTATGGGTGAATTCAAGAATGCATGGGACAAACATAAAATAATTCTTGTGGGGGGTAGCAGGAAGTAGGCTGTTGGTTAACAAGGGTCTACAGCTTATCCAGTACATAAGCAAATGGGCAGACTGGGTGGGCCAAGTGGTCCTTATCTGCCAACAAAGTCTATGTTTCACTGAAAGGATAGTAGACCCCTGGAGCAGACTGCAAGCAGAAGTGGAGGCAAAAACAGTGAGGGGCTTCAAACATGCTTGGGATAAAGATAGGGGTATATAAGAAAATAGGCAGGAGAAGGATGGAGGGTTACTGGTGACAACGTAGTGTATGTAGAGACAGATTAGGCAGGGAACATCTGGGCAGACAGGGTGGGTTAAGTGTCCTATTATGCTTACAAATTCAATGCTTTTAATATATGTGAGTTGCCTTGTAGGAATCTGTAAATAGTCTGGGTAAACCAAATCTTGCTTGGGATAGACATAGGGGTATATTAGAAAATAAGGAGAGAGAAATGAGGGTTGCTGGAGACCACTTAGTGACAGCATAGGACACATTAGGCAGGGAACAATTAAGCAATGGGTGGGTTGAGCAGTCCTCTTGTGCTGACAAATTCTGTTTTTCTAATATGTGTCTGAATTGCCTTGTAGGGATCTATAAATAGTCTGGGTTAACCAAACATATTTTCTAACCAACTAAATGGGCTCTGGGGAGCCATTTGTGCCAGTGGGCCCTGGTGCCATGAAGGGATGGAAAATGTAATGGAGAAGCACTTCTTTCAGATAAAGGAAGTGACACAATGGAGACCAAACAGAGGAACAAGAGGACAGTGGGTGTTCTTCCTGTAAGGGCATGGTGTAGTGTGGAGTGAGAATTCCACCACAGTGGAGAAAAATCTTTTATAGATTGTACCCCAGAAGTCATGCCTAGGAGCATGGCAGCCAAATTGGGAATTGTTTACAAGGGATAGCTCCAGATGAACCATCCAGATAGCACTAGACACAGGAATCACTCCCAGGCTATGGCCTGCCTCATTCTCCGAGGCATGGTAGTGGCAGGTAAGTGGGCTAAGAGGAAGGGGTTTTCACATATAAAAATATGTATGTTAAGTACAGAAAATATTAATTGAATGGATACTACAAACTTGTTTAGGAATTCTCTTGGAGGTTCTATGTGGCATTTTTAAGGTGCATTACTGTGCCAGTGGCTGCCCAGTTCAACTCACATGACACAAGATGTGATGTCTAGACTATTGCAGTTGAAGCCAGTATACCTCCTCCTCTTTATCAATCTGTTTTACATTAAAAGACAATAAAAGTACTTATAAAATACCCAAAAAACATTTCATTGAAGGCATGCTGCACTACAATTTAGTTAAGTATTTCTTTCATAAGTACTATGTTATGGCTTTGTTGGAGTGTATTATGATGCCAGCAGCTGCCCACTTCAACTCACAGTACAAAATGGGATGTTTCTATACTATTTATCACTATTATGGGCTATTACCACATCCCTCTTCAGCAACCTGTTTCATATAAAAGAATGCAAAAGTAATAAAAAAGATATGCATGCAAGAAGAAAAAATTGTATTGAATGGATGCTACAATCTTTTCAAGTAATTATCTCATAAGTACTATGTGGAAGCCAGTTATTTACTTTATTTTGTATTCTGATGCATTCTTTTTATGTATAATATATCATTTGAAAATCAATGGTGCTATTTGGCTGCCCACATCAACATATAGTAACATTTTAGATGGTTGCAGACTTTGTCACACCCAGGTAAAAACAGTAATCCCATAGACTGCTATGTCAGCACCAGCTACAGCAAGAAACAAGAATAAAAAATATCCATTGTTAAAATTAATAAAGTTTTCTCAACTGCAACAAAAAAATAAATAAACATATCCATTGCCTACATTAAGGCTTATTATATTGCTTGCCTATTTGTAGTCTGATTAACCGACATACCAGTGGCTAGATTATGAACAAAAGTTTTGGAACAAAGTTAAAAAAAAGTAAAGAAAAGAAAAGGGCCCAGAATTATTGCAGAAATGAATTTGCCACTGGCCACCTTCTTCTACAGTACCTTTACTTGCATTCAGCTCTAGTTGCTGCTGAACTAGAACGGTTTCCTTTGTGAGTTGTGTGACCTTATTACAGTATGTTGAGGGAAATAGGAACAGTAAATGCCTCATTCCCTATCCTATGCCTCACCAAAGCTATCCTACTGTAACAGAAATGGAGCATTTTCAATTGGTATGACAGGGCAGATTCAGATTCTGGTCCTTTTTTAAGCAAAAATTGTCAAACTCAAAGGAGGTCACTGCATTAATTCACTGCACCGCCGAGTTTCTAAGCTCTGTTAGATTCTAGAAGGCTGATCTTTTGTTCCAATTATCTTTGGAATGTAGCTGATAAATAGCTTTCATTAGTCATCTTGTCTTACTGACACAGCAAGCTCAGTGCCTGATAACTATTGTTAGAACCTGTAATATATATATTTGTTTGCTTTTATTGACCATGTAGGTACACTAGACAGTGTTTGCCTATTTTCAGGTTCTACCCAGGTGGTTACAATGCAGTCAATACAACAGTGACAAGCAAAGATACAATACAATAAATTCTAATACAGTAAGGGCCATACATCCCATAACTACAACACAATAAGGACCAATGCAGCAAATTAACAAATACAACAGATCATGTTATAGAGCAGAAAGATTAAAACACAAAAGAAAAATACATGAGCAGGCCAGAAAGCTAGTGAGCTATACTGACTAGAATGCATAGGCAACAAGAACTGAGAAAGCAAACAAAATGCACAAGTCTTCTGGCACATTTTACCTAGTGATGGAAATGTGCATGTACTGGTTTAGTTTTAGACCTGCTGAATGGCAAGCTAAAATTTCTGAGGGCAGGGATACCCTGGAAGATCACATGCAGGTACAAACTGAGTTGGCCCTTAGGTGAACTCACACAGACATTTTAAACTGGGAGCTATGAACTGCAAGCAGTAGACGGTCTGTGAGTTTGGGTGCAGTAGCACTAAGGTCCATTCCCCATGCAAGTGGATGTTTTAAGGACAATGAGAATATTTTTGGATCTTTGGGGGTAGTAAATGTGGGAGGACTTGAGCAGGACCACAGTGGAGTGAGGTGCCAGTCCTAATTATTTGTCTGTGGAAATAGCCTACAGCAAAGTGACAACTATTTATGGGAGATAGCCAACCCTAGGCAACAGTATAGGTTACAGTGATGTGTTGCTCTGTTTAGTGAAAGGGCAAATCTGCAAATGTTATTGTAGGCAGTCCCCCACTTGGCAAGCAGTGACTTGGCAATACTAAAGCAAGATATGAGTCCATAGCTAAAAGAGGGGAGCAGGACACCCCTGCAAGCACTAGGTGGATACTGGGTGTAAGGCAATTTTTAACATGATATGCTAGACACAGCTTGACATTTACAGTCCTACAGACATTGTGGATGTGATGGGAAAAGTCGAGGTGCATATCAAGTGTGACTCCAACATATTTAATGATAGTGTCACCTTCAGGGGTGTTCCATCAGTCCACATGATAGAGAGGGGAGTGGGGAAGTTTGTTATTTTGGCAGGGGACCCAAGAAACATAGATTGAGTCTTTTTAGCATTCATAACTTGTTTTTAACGAATTAGGCTTGCAGTTTGTGGAAGCTGGGAGTTGATGAGATTTATATTCCTGGAACTTTGGAGGTGCACCAGGATTGCAGTTTGTAAAAGTCCTCTGAAGGATGGGCATTGATGAGATTTATATTCTTGGAACTGTGGAGGAGCACTAGATCATCAGTATACAATGTGATGTTACACTTAGTAATAACAGTAGGGAGCTGTTTATAAACAATGAGAAAGGAATAGGCCTGAGAATCAATCCTTAGAGGACTGTGCTTACTAGCACACATCACAGTGCAGTCGGTCTGGTCCGGTCACTGGATAGGAGGACTGGGTCAAGTCACATCAGTGTGATCTAGAGTGAAAGGAGGAGGATCTATCATCCTGCTGCCAGCCAGTACTGGGTAGGGTAAGTCCTCAGTGGCCAGGGTAAAAAAAGTAATGAGAAAGGCATACCATTGGGCAGGCAGCAGGTAGTAAGTAAGTAAGTAAAACTTTATTTCTTAAGCTCCTATCAGGTAGCAAGGCACTATACAATAAGATGAACAGACAAAATAATCAAAATAAACATGCATTTAAAATTTTAAAAGTCTTCAGAAAAAGCCTGGTAAAACAAATAAGTTTTGAGCTCAGATGTAAAAAGTGTGGGCACACTGTCAGCACCTACTGCACCAGGGTGCCTTGGGGGAAATTGTATAGGTCATACAGGCCAGTCCGCCTTGGCAAGTGAGGGTCTGAATGAGGAGACAGCCTACAGCTGTCAGCCTGTCAGCAAAATGTACAACAGCAGTGGCATAGCTATTTTTGAGTGGTTTCTTGGATTTCTCCTCAGCAGTGAGCCGGCTTTTACTATATGTGATAGTTACAATAAATGCCAGCTCCTGCTTAGCACAAGGAATTTGCTTGCACCATTCTCTTGTAATCATAACACTACTGTTTTGAGCTCAGAACAATAGTATTATGGACTCCAAACAACAGTATTACAGGATTTAGACAATGGTATTATGGGATTTTTTTTGTAGCATATTACAGGATATTTTAGGATGATTTTCAATCCAATTATTTTAATATTCATGTATTACATATTCATTAATTTCTCGTAGATTGTAATTACACTTTGAAGAGAAGTAATGTGCATGAAAGAAAACTGTAATAAAAATTCAAAGTATGCCAGGTTTCCATAAAATTGTCTTAAAGTTTGATTAAAAGATTCCATTTAGTTTCATAATGCTCAGTGGCCTACTGTGAAGTTACTCTAGAAGTCTGTCAAACTCTAGAAGTCTATCAAAATAAATTATTTAAGGCAAGACACCCAGAAATGCCATAACATGTTAAAGTAGCAGTCAGCAGTGAGAAACTTTTAAAGGGGAAAAGAAACACTGCAACACTTCCAGTTCTTATTTACTACCTTCTGTTCTCCTTTTACAGATCACTTTCTGACTTTGTTTTCTGTCTTTCTGGTCTTTAAAACCAGTTCTGTAGGTAGTCTCCTTTTTATGCCACTGTAAATGATCCAGCCAGTGACATCATAGGTTACAATCAGTCAGTGGCTTCTGACGCTAATGCTGTTACTTGCATGGACTGCTACTTACATTGCAAACTGAGCACATATTGGAGTTGCTCCATAAACATTAAAAGAGAACTACGGTACAGTTAAACTTACACAAAAAAATGTGCAGAATGTTGTGATTTGCATGTGTAATCCTAGTGCATCCTTTCCTTTGTTTGATATTAGGATTTTTAATTTTTTTTATTTTCCTACTTTGTTTTATGTCCCTGGAGATTACTATGCTAGTTCCTTTTACTACATTTTTTCCCCACTATGCTTCCTGCCCTTGTGACCGTGATGTGTCGGAGACCACTGATTCACTGAGTGCTGACTTACTGTTCTTTAGCAGCACTGTGTTGGTAAGAGCCTGTTGTTCTGGCCTCAAATAAATAACACATTCTTATCTAATATTTTTTTGATTAGGTGTGTGCCTAGGTCTAGCCAGCAGGAGTGAGTGTTTTATTTTAAAGCATCTCTTTCATCACACCATACATAGCCATAAAAGCACACAAGTTACCCTGAGGTTGGCAATGCTATATTTAGTGAAGATTCTGTATCTGTAAAACAGACTACTCAATTATCCCTCAGGTGTTTCCAAACTGAGACTGTAGCCTTTGCTAGTGCTACTTGATAATGAGAATCACCTAAAGAGCAGTTCGACTGCTGCAGACAGGACACTAAGTCAGAACTCACTGGGTTTGATTTTCAAAGCCCAGGGATGATGTATAGCACTTGCATCAAAAAGACATGATGCAAGGGGCACCCTGCCTACATCATACAGCATTCCCAGTTTTGGAACACTGCTTGCATCCAAAGCAGGGCTTCCTGCACCAGATTAACTTGTGCCAGGCATGAGCTGAAGCTCTCACTGCACCAGTGTGTACAGGGTCCTTGCACTATAACACAGCTGCACTATTATTTCCCTTTTCAGTATTTTGACATCTGATAGACCCAGCAGGCTTAGACCACCCAGAGCTTGTCTACCAGCCATGTGTACTGATGCTGATGCCACAACAACTCCAGCCCAGAGCAGGCTGCAACAGTGTCATGGGGTATAGTGTACACATGGTCAGGCGCTGTGGTTTTGGAGGAAGGGAGCCAGAGGGTTGACTGTGGCCATGGTATGGGGAGTGGTGTCACAGTCTGGTGGTGTGCTGGGACACTAGTGTACCATAACTATATGTCTGTGTGACAGGAAAGGATAAGAGGGCCTGACTGGGGCCACTGAAGGATGGGGGATGGGACCAAGCCTGCCAGATATATGGTACCAGTAGAGATGTGCCCTGGGGGTCTGGGAGGGTGTGGGAAGAATGGACAGCTTGGAGCCACAGTGGTTTGAGAGATTGGAACCAGTTTGCTGGGGTGCATTTCTCTTACAGGTGCACTAGGTTGGGAGGGATGCACAGGAGAGGGCAGTGACAGCAACTGCATGTATGACTTGGGGTATGCAGGGCATGTCCACAACACATCACTCCCCTTGCTGTCACAGTGGCAGTTTGTGGGATGCTATGCGAATGTCCAGTTGTCCAGTTGTGACTGTACAATTGTCCAGTGATACTTTGTACTATACTGTGGATCTGCAGGATATAAGACTAGGTCATGTTATACTGCATGGCACCATCCGGTACCTAACTACAGTGTGGGTTCCATGCTACGGTCTCTCAGAGCTACATGTGGATCTCTCATGTGGCTGAAGACATGCCACAATGCCAACAGCCGTATTAGTAGTCCTGACAGGACATGTACACATACTGGCACATACATGGCACCCAGGACATATACCTCCAGGACAACATTACCAGGGTACTGCAAAATGTGCCCCAGAGCCGCCACACTACTCATGCCTGCAGTCATCATATTTACTGTTACACATGTTCACATACTCAACCTATATGGTGGGTTCTGCCTGTCAGGCATCAGCAGCTCACACTACCGTAATGTGGTGTCCCATATTGTTGCTGGTCTGCTACACAAAACAGTCCCAGTCATGTGCTCGGTATGTGGTCCAGGGCTGCGCAGACTTGCTCGGCACAATTTGCAATGTGCATGTACTGTGTGCCAAGGGTCATATCCAAAGCACCTGCATGGCCTGTATTGTATGATGCTCTTTGCCAGGATCCATCATATATACCTGGCTCTATTCACCATCACCCTGCAAGAATCAGAGTCATGTGACATGCCAGCCCTGTTATTCACCCTCACTGTCCAAGGGGTGTTATATGCAGATAACATGGTTCTTGTATGCCTCATTGTCAGCTTCTGTACATAGTGCAAGGGACACCATCCGACGTGCTGTACCAACACCCAGATGCCACACCGGCCTGTGTGTATGCTATACAGGAGGTTGACTACTCCTGGGTTTGGCAGTCCCACTTTACCAGGGACGGCTGGATACTAGAAAAACAAAAAAGCACACTAGGAATCTGTGGTGCTGTCAAAGAACACACAACCAGGAGAAAACATCCAACTGGTACCACTCACCAATGCTGCATCAAAGGAACAGAAAAGTCACTGAATGTGGAAATATCCTTTATTTCCACATCAAAGACAACAATCTGACCTTGATTGTTGTCTCTGATGCTGAAATAAAGGACAGACATTGGTTCAGTGACTTTTTTGTTCCTCTGATGCAGCGTTGGTGAGTGGCAGTGGTTTGCTTTTTTTTTTCACTGCTTGATACTCTCCACCTCACAGATGCTGGTGCCAAGTACAGCATTGTCTCTGCATGCACCCTCACATATAGTGGTACATCATCTCCTCCCAGGCAGGGTACTATGTCCCAGCTATTGTGAGCACTTCAGCACTCCAGAGGAGTCCATGGCTGCCCCTGCATACATTGGGCCAAAGTGTTCCAGGCCAGCAGGTGATGGCAGTTGCTGTCTAACCCCTCTTTTGTGCTTTTTGTCTGACACAGGGGTCCGCTTGTGGCAGTCGTGGGCACTGTGATGCCAGAACTTTTTTTTTTTTTTCAAAATCCAGCACAGGGTACCTGGCACACCAGGCTTTTCTGCACATGGCTGTCAGAGGTATCTTGAGTTGATCTAAGGGCCCACTGAATCAATGGTGTCCAAAACATCACTGTCACATGGGACAGGAGGCATAGTGGGAAAAAGAAAGCAATAAAAGATGCAATCATGGAGATTCTGGGGGGGCCATAAAGCACACAGATACATTTAGATAAAAATTCTAGAAGCAAAAAAGGAAAGGACACATACAAATTATAACACTCTGCACAACATATTTTGTTAACTTTGACTCTAGTTCTCTTTTAATGTAGAAGCTCATGCCAGTAGTGGTATCAGTGTCAGAAGTCACTGACTGATTCAAACCAATGATATATAAGCAATAAGACATGACAGGGTGTGGGTAGTAGTGTGATCACTGCATGCCCAGAGGTGTAATTAGCATGAGGCCACAGGCAGAGTGCCTTACTGCCCCATGGAAGAGCAGTGATCACACTACTACCCACACCATGGAGTCTCTTACTGCACTTATTAAATGGGCTTTTATATTTTAAATAAGTTTAATAATCATACTACATGTCATACCATGTAAAACTTGAACTTAATGTGTATTGTTTACCTTAAGTAGTCTTTCCACTTATTGGGAGTAGATTGCATTTTCTTATTTGAGTTAGGTCTTCTGATCTAATGTAGATTCCATAATTGTAGTTTAGTTGCAGGTACCCTGCATATCACCCTCCCACCCCAATCCCTCACGTATTGCAATCATTGTGTGCCATGATAACGTTTTGAAAGGATGTCTATTGCTCTTTTTTTGTGCTGTCTTCTTTTTTCTATTTATAAAACAAGGCTGGTTTATGAGGGATAGGGCACAGCGAGAGATACAGCATCAATTACATACTGAAAGCTAACATGATTGCTTTAGCTTTCCTCATTTTGTCAATCAAGAGCAACAGCCTTGTTAATAAGCAAGGGAGGGACACAGAGATACATGAGAGTCACTCAGGAGCCTCTGTGTTTCTTTTCATTTGCTCATTCTTCTTTTTGTTTTTAAATTTCTATAATGAGATGTTTTTTGTGTTGTGGGGGAGAGCGAGCTGTATGAGAGACTGACCGATCTTGAAATTGAAAGTGACTCTGGGGAGTCACGTGATGCAAGTTCCGTGGTAACAGCCTGGTCTTATAGCTCCAGCCTTCCACTCCAATATAAGGCTTTATTACATGTATTCCAGAGGATCTACTTCAATAATTATTCAGATTAATTCAGCTAAAGGTTTCTAGAACATTGTACATGGAAATTGGGGACAGATGGAAGCAGAGATGAGAAGAATTCCACCTAAACATACCCCGCCAGTATCCCCAACGAAGGCCCTTCCGAAAAAAGCCAGAGTTTCCATACTCACGGGAGGCCCGAGACTGAAATTATAGTCCGAGAATGAACCCCTGACATTGGCACAATTTCTTGTCAATTCAAACCTTTTCGCTTGGAGCTTTACTCTGTAACGGAAGAACTGAAAGCTGTAACTCAGGCCTTAGAGGCTTTATCTCGTCGCACGGGGGATACAGAAATTAAAGTTACCTCCTTGGAGAAGCAAGTGGCTAAACGTGAACTGGAGATGGTGAACCTGAGGCAAAAAATAACTAAAATGGAATTGAAAATTGAAGACCTTGAGGGACGGAGCAGAAGGAACAACATGATAATCATCGGTCTCCCCGAGAAAGAAGAGGGGGCAGACACAATCTTGTTTGTTCAGAAACTCCTATGAAAAATCGCAGGCCCTATGCTCTTTGGAGAAAATTACACGATCGAGAGGCGCACCAGGCGTTATGGGCAATGCCACCATCAGGCTCCCCTCCGCGTACATTGATTTTACAGTTTCTGAACTATCAGGAAAGGCAGTTTGTACTGTCTAAAATTAAGGAACTTAAAGAAGTGAAGTGGGAGGGGAACCCGTTAAGAATCACACAAGACCTGCCGTTATCGGTGCGTCAGAAAAGAGCCGAGTACCACCCAATCGTAACCAAGCTGATAGCCTCAAGTACCCGCTTCAGAATGGGGTACTCAGCGAGACTACAAGTATTACTGTCTGGACAGTGGTCCAGCTCTGAGGATGCCCAGTCAGTGAGGAAGGGTTTGCAGGAAGCCCTCCCAGATTTATTCAAGCAAGGGTGAAAGAGGAGAGGAGTATCAGTCTTTAAAGCTGAAAGGAAATATTAAAAGTGCGTTAAATAAATAAAGACAAGAGATGAAATATGATCGGATTAGTCCCCTATTATAAGTAAAATCACGGGGCTACAGGAGTAGTTAAGTCTGTTAACCCTGCAATCGGCTCTGTCTATTTGTATTTCCAGCAAGATGCAGATTCCCCACTTCGGCTTATTTATGAACTCATAGCATCAGAGCCACTTCTCACTTTGGGGATCTAAAAGGCAGACATGGTAGGCAGTTACATCTGGGGTTTTAGTTGCTTTCAGAAGCTGATTGGAACGTGCGGGAATCCGGAGAACCGAGGAAAGGCATTGATGGATTCAGACCTCACGCACTGAATTGGACTGTATGTAGTGTTTGTCTCTAGTAACTGCTTTCCCATTTGGTTTATTAGGGATCCGGTCAAGAGGGAACCACCTTGTTGCTTGGGAGGTCAGAAGGCTGTCCTCGTGGAATCTATCCTGGGGGCCCCGCTACTCTAGGCAGTCGACTGGAGTCTGACTGGAGACTGGTATTTAATTATCGAATCTCCTCATTGTGATCATTTAAGTTATTCTGTTAAAAGGAACTGAGACTGTGTCGCTCATTAGCCACAAGAGGGAGCTCCCCCAATACTTTTCCTTTTAGTTGCGACCGTGATTTTAACGGTGTGGACTGAAATGCAAGTCTGTTTAGTTTACTTTTCATTCTCTCTTTCTTTCTTTTTGGTAAAGAGTAACCCAAGATAGGGTCTGGGGAGTAACTGTGACTGAGGAAGTAGTGACTTCAAAGGCATATAGATATGCTAAGGGGTATTTATTTTTAACTTCCTCATACTTCTGGAGAGGGGGGGGGGTATAGTCCTCGGGGCTGTGCAGTATAACAGCATGCTTTATTCAGTTTTTATTGTAACCTGATACTAAGGTCTTGCTTAAAACATTTGTGGAATTGGGATGGGGCTTTGTTTTGAGGGAGTTTCAAAGGATAGAGACCTGAAGTAAAGAATTTGATATTTGTGCAAATGGGGCAATGAGGGAACGGACTCTTTTAGGCTGGAGATCAGCTGATGCGTCAATTTGTTTACTAATGTAAGTTCGATGCTTAATAGTTCATGGTTAAATGACCTTCTTTAGACATGTGCGGTAGATCTTAATGGTTTTCACAGGTTATAAAGTTAGATATAGAACGGTTAACAGGAGGGGGAGGCTGGAGGGAGATCAGGAGGAATGGAATCTTGGATATCATGGGCCGTAATGTAGTTTTGTTGGGGGGGGGAGATTATACCTGAAACATATATGGGTCAGTGTTGTATGTGCAGTTGGGGACAAGAGGGTTAGATGGGGAATATATGGGATTACTAGAGGAAACAGAGATGAGGGAAGGGGGAAAAGTAGAACTGGACTAAAGAAGAAGCACAGGGGAAGATTGGTTCATCAGGTGGTGCTAAGGACAAAAGGGAGGGGTGCAATGGAGGTTACTATTCGACGGTATCATACTGGGCACTTGGATAATGGGTAGCAATATGAATTTATCATGTGGAACATTAAAGGGCCAGGAAGAAAATAAAGAGATATAAGGTGTTGAGGCATCTGCAATTACAAGGGGTCAGATAATATGTTTACAGGAAACACATTTACTTGAAAGGGAATCCAATTTGTTTAGATGTCAGTTTGTCGGCCAAGTATATACAGCTGGAGATAGCACAGCTAGTAGGGGTGTTATATTAATTACCAGGAACATTGCTTTCTGTGTGAGAAGCAACTGACAGATCCTGGTGGGCGCTACATAATTATAATAGGTCTCTTAAATCAGACTAGGATAGTGTTAGGCAGTGTGTATTTCCCAAACGGAGATCCACCGGGCTCTTTTATGGAATTATTAAATGTTTTGTCCCCATTTCTTCACCTGCCAATATTGCTGGGTGGAGACTGGAACTTACCATTTACTCCAGATTTGGATAAAGAAGGTAAACTAGGTAAGGGCCTCTCGACGGCACAGAGAGCTATTAGGGACCTATCCGACAATCTGGGTTTGTGTGACCCATAGAGGGTGTTATATCCTTCCCGTAAGGAGTTTACATTCTTATCGGAAGTCCACAAATCCAGGTCCCGAATTGACTTTTTCTTGATGAGCCAGTGTATGCTTCCTGGATTGGTGCACAGCAATATTACTCCAGGGATTATTTCGGACCATTCTATGGTTAGTTGCACCCTTAATCTTGTTCCTAACATTCCTAGACAGACCATCTGGAAACTAAACAACCAACTTCTCCACTCTGCGGAGATAAGAGATTGTATAGCTCAGAGAATTGAACAATATGAGAAAGAAAACTGCAAATCGACAGGTAGAGGGGATATAGAATGGAGTGCACTGAAATGTGTATTAAGGGGTGAACTTATTCAAATCGCAGTGGCCAGGAAGAAACAGAGAGAAGGTAGGGCCAGGCAGTTGTTGACATAGATTAGAGAAATAGAAAATACTCTCTCAAAGGGCGCGCCAGTAGAGATTAGGGAGGAGCTAATCAGGCTGCGGCATCAGTATGATGAGATTTTGAGAGATAAAGCAGAATATGCCATTAGTAAAACAAAAGCTTTATATTTAGATCAAGGTGAAAAATCAGGACGGCTTCTCGCTATGCACTTAAAAGCAGCAGAAGCATCCAGAATTATCCAAAGTATTACTTCCCTGACAGATGGGTCTATTAAAACCTCCCCTTATGAAATAGTTAAAGAATTCAAAAACTACTATAAGGATTTATATAGCCCTATGGCCCCCCTACCCAGTAGTGAAAAAGTAAGGGCATATCTTTCCTCATGTCAGTTGCCTCTGGTGTCAGAGGATCAAAGGAAATGTTCCTCCCCCAATTTCAGAAACTGAAATTTTAGAGGCAATCCAGATGCTTTCATTAGATAAAGCTCCTGGACTGGATGGTTTCTCACCTAATTTTTATGAATGTTTTGGTACACAGTTAAGCCCAGGGTTAAAAAGACTATTTCAGAGTATACTTTCTTCTGACACAGTAGACAACCATCTTTTTGAATCCCTGATAGTGCTTATCCCAAAAGAAGGGAAAGAACCTGATAAGGTCTCAAATTATAGGCCTATATCATTAATCAACTATGATGTCAAAATCTTAGCAAAGATTTTAGCGGTTTGTTTAGCTAAAGTTATGCCTAGGTTAATTCATCAGGATCAGGTTGGGTTTATGAATGGCAGAATGGCCTCAGACCATCTCCGTAAGCTGTCTCATGTCTTCTCTGCACCCAAGGATAGTAAATCTCCATGTGGACTGATGTCTGTGGATGCGGAGAAGACGTTTGACAGAGTGGATTGGAAGTTTTTATTTCTGACTATGGAGAAATTTGGCATTCCGCATTCTTTTATTAATAATGTGTTTGCTTTATACAGACATCCGTGCGTGAAAATATATTGCAATGGGGTATTCTCGTCAGGGTTTCCTCTCTATTCGGGTACAAAACAGGGTTGCCCATTATCACCCCTTTTGTTTAATTTATATTTAGAACCCTCTTATTTAAAATCAGACAAGACCCTAGGGTTGTGGGATAAAGATTGGATTGCTGGAGTTTAAAATTTCCGATATGCAGATGATATTTTGCTTCATGTTACCCATCCTCGAACCTCAATTCCGGCTGTACTGGGAATTATTGCAGAATATAGCAAGCTATCCAATTATAAAATTAATGTAGGGAAAACCCAGATATTTCCACTTAATTCTGAGGGAGGATTAATATAATCAAAATGAACATTTTACCTAGGATTTATTACCCTCTAAACATGCTTAATGTGTGGCTACCTTTAAAATGGTATAAGGCATTACACTCAATTATTTCAGATTTTATCTGGAGAGGGAAAACCCCCCATCGAGCCTACCATAAACTGGCTGCTCCCAGAGAGAGAGCGGGGTTAAGACTACCACATTTTGGATTATATTATTGGGCAAGTAATGTCTGTAAATATTTACGATGGCTTGTGCCTCCCATAGAACTTGAGTCCCTGCCTTATGTACCTTCTTGGGTTAAATTGGAAATAGAATTGATAAGGGATGCTGGTATAGATCCGAAAGCTCTTCTCTATTCTACTACAAGAATACTGCCCCCTAAACTAACAGTCACCCCAATAAAAGAGTTCTTACGTATTCATAATCAGTAATGTGCTTTTTTGCATTATTCCTCGAATACAGATAGACACCAACCAATATGTCACAACCCTAACCTGAAGATTGGAGGAAGAATGATAATAGAATCCTGGCTCCCCCAGCTGAAAGACTTAAGGATAGAGGATATTTTACAGGGGGACAGGTGTCTTCCAGTTGCAGAGCTACTAGTTAGGTATCATATGGGACCTAATCAGACTTTCAAGGTATATCAGCTCAAGCATTTACTTGAGCAAGGTAAGCATAAATATAGGAAGGGGCACTTGATGGGGGCCTGGTTTGAATCTTTGGCTCAGGTGGTCTGGGAACCGCACGCGGTTTCCAAAGTATACAAGATACTGTATGACCAAGCATACGTAGATATTGATAATAAACCTAGATTTTGGCTAGGTCAACTGGGGAGTCAAGAGAGGAATTGGGATGAAATTTGGCGCCACGCATACCAATGTGTAACCCAGGATAGGTTACGGGTTATGCAGTTTCACTTTTTAAACATCCTGTTTTGGACCCCTTCTAAATTATACAAAACTGGATGTAGACCTGATCAGTCATGCTCTCGATGTCACCATGCAGTTGGGGATTTATATCATATCTTCTGGGAATGTCCACGGTCAAAATGCTGTGGGATGAAATTAAATATAAGGCAGATCCATTATTGGGCATTGACCAGTATTTTACCCCAGAAGTCTGTCTGATAGGTGATTATACTGGCATTACAGTCAAAGTTAGAAGATATTGTATGGCCTTGATTTCAGCTTCACTTAAGAAGGTGGTACTAAAGCACTGGTTGGATGACACCCCAGTTACTTACATGGAGTGGTTACAAGAACTGCTATCTAACTTGAATTCGGAAAAATTTGGGGCTAAGAGAAGGGATAGTCTTGCAAAACACGAATTGATATGGAGCTCCTTTCAAACGCTTTATTTGCTTCAATCCAGGCCGAGTACTGGAAGGTAACATAACACTGGTAAGCATACTGATGAACGGATCTTCCCAAGGCATATTAGTGGGGGGTGAGAGGTTTGGGAGGGAAGGTTGGAGGATCATAGGGAGGGGGGAGGAGGTTTACAAGAAAATGTCTAATTTCTTTCATAATGTAACACGTGTTAGTTCTTTTTTTATGCTAAATAAGTCTCTTTTGAAATGTCTTTATTTTCGATCTGTTAATAATAAATTCAATAAAGTTGAATTTAAAAAAAAAGAAAGTGACTGATTACTGTACTCTGATGTTCTTTTTTTTTTCTTATTTAAAATGGACTTTACAGGGAGCAGTGTTACAGTTTAGTGTATGTATAGTTTAAAAGAAATGGAAAGGAACGGACACTCCAAACCACCACAGTGCCTGCTAGTAAACAATGGCAAAATGGAAAAGTTATAAACACCACTGTTCATTTTTCACCAGCTGGACATGATAAGCAAGCAACCACTTAGCATTACCCTTCTGATCTATGCCTTTTTGTGCTGAGCTGGGCTCTGGGTTTCCTTTCTTCAGTGGCTCAAGAAACAAAGCTATTTCTACACTTTGTTTATGCTGCACAGGGCATGGGGGGAGGGGGCAGCATTCTGTGTTTTATTCTCCTGGGCAAAAATATAAATATCATGTTGACATGATTAAAAAAAGTGCATCAGCTGTGTTGCACATATAGAGGTTATGAAGTTGAACACAGAAAAAATTGGTGGTGATTTTTGGCAGGTGTCTTTTTTCCAGTGTAAGTTGTATTATCCAGTGAGAAAACATGGCTGCAAAATATTTGCTTAAAATTCTAAGGTGCACAGTGATCTTGTGGTGAGGCTTAATACCAGCATGACCATGGGTTGTACTACATTCATGCCTGGTCAAGTGACTGTTTCTAGCTCATTAGGAAATAAGGATTTTGGTTCCTATTTTATAATACTGATTGGTGCACTTACAATGGTGCAGTAGGAGGGCTACAGTACGCACAGAGATGGTTTTAAAGGCTAGTGAGACAGAAAGCAAAGTCAGGAGAGATTTGCACAGCATGTGAACAGATGGTAATCAAACACCAGTTAGAAATGTTGAGGTGTTTCTATTTTTCTTTAGTTTTTTTATTTAAGAGCTGATGGATATGCTCAGGCTGATAGTTGATATTACAAAGTAGCCATCAATCTGTACAGTGAATCATCAAGTTCTGCAAGTATCAAAATGGCAATGTATCTTACTTTTACTGAGTAAGCACCACAGGAGCCTAACAGAATAC
The DNA here is from genome assembly GCA_016271365.2 of Neoceratodus forsteri. NCBI lineage: Eukaryota > Metazoa > Chordata > Ceratodontiformes > Ceratodontidae > Neoceratodus > Neoceratodus forsteri. The sequence continues at coordinate 392,198,270 of CM028135.1, read as the reverse complement.
AGCATTAGGAAACTGAGACATTGTAAATAGCTTGGCCTCTTTTGTGATGTAGACTCTACATTGTAGAAACTACTGGGTCCCTTTGTCATATGCTCTACAGCGTACGACAAAACTGTGCAACAGTAACAATGCAGTAGGGAAGAGCAAGAGCGTGCAAAACTGTGAAAGGCAGTATGTGCAGTAGTGCACCCTCTCACTCTCCCAGACAGAGGATAAGACCTCTGCTGGCACAGGGGTCTGCCCAAGCAGCTGCCGTGGCTCGACAGGATGAACCTCTGGCAGCAAGGGAAGCAGGCAGTGTGTTTGGAATTGGGTTTTGATTCCCAGTCCCAGGTGCATGGATGTTTACCTTTTTAGCACTTTGTGCGATTTTTACTGTTATCCCCCACCCCCAGAGTTAGATATTTTACTTGGGAGGGTCCAGGGGCATATCCCCATGTAACAGGGGTGCAGTGGGTAGTGCCCCTTGCAGAAAACGTCTTATGCCACTGGCAATATATTGCACTGTACTGGCAGCACGGTATATTGCTGCGGCATAATGTCTTGCAACATTATGACCCCGTGCCATTGTAGAGCTCCCTCTGTTTAGGCCATTTAGTGAACTAGTCCATTTTCACTAAACTGTGTTATTAAAAGGGGATAAATCAAAGTTATGAATAGAGGAGTGAAGCTGAAAGGAAAAATAAATGTATATGTACAGTATGTGCTGTATGGACACCCTGTTTGTTTTTTATGTGTGAGACTTCAAACTTAATACCTATACTTTAAGTACTAGAATGGTTTCAATTGGGACAGTGCATGACTTAATTTGCTTACTAAGATGCAGTCTATAATTTCTTGTAATTCTTAAAATGGGATTCAAAATCCTGTAACTTCATTGTTCAAGGTAGTTCACATCACCCTGTATTATTTCCAAACTACATAACTTTACTCTTTTTAAAAATACGTTAATGTCCATTTTACGAGTAGAATAACAAAGCAGGGTAGGGGGGTAAGTATACATTTTTTTATAATCAGTGAGATTATTTGTATCCAGGGGACAAATATGTGAGGATTCATTATATGTAATTGATTATTCAGAGGAAAATAACCAAAAAATTAAAAAAAAACATTAAAAACATGTTAGCCCTCACCAGGTGGCCAGGAATACTTCTTGGCTCACCCTCAGTCAATTCCCAACTCCACATCCTCCTCTGTTGTCCCAGATGAGTTGAATAAAACAGGAAAAACTGCAGGCTCCTAGCACTCTGCTAGTTAAAAAAGATACCCCTTCCCCAAATCCTTTTAGAGCTGCATGGGCAGAGCCCTGCAGTCCTCTTTCAAGAACTAGGAGGAAAGCAGCATGTGAATGAACAACCTCATGAGGTGACAAAAGCCGCTCCGAGTCTGTGCACCATGACCCACTTTACTCGCACTACTTGACCTGGAGGAACCGCTTCACATTTTGTCACTGAACAATTTTAATTTTGGGGGCGGTCATTGTATCTCTCTGTGCCCTGTGCATAACATTTGCATTTAAAAAGAAGTGATAAGTTGTTGAAATTCCCCATAGTAACTCCTTTCAAAGGCAACAAAAATGTATTCCAACCTTAGCTGTCTGTGCCTTGTGCATAACTGAATTAGAAGTCTTTTGCTTTTAAAAAGAAGTGATAAGTAGTTAAAATTCCCAATACTGTAGTAACTCCTTTCAATGGCAATGAAAATGTGTTCCGACCTTAGCTCTCTGTGCCCTGTGCATAATTGAGCTAGAAGTCATTTGCTTTTAAAAAGAAGTGATACGTAGTTAAAATTCCCTGTAGTAACTCCTTTAAATGGCAACAAAAATGTGTTCCTTCAAGCACTTTTCACTCTGCCATGTAAGGTTCATCCGGTGGCACTCACTCCAAAGACAAAGTAAGTAAAACTGCCAAGCTAAACAGCATATTACAATGAAAACAATTCACCTAAATAATGTTTTTTCCTGTGTAGCCTTTGCATACTGTAAAGCTTAGTCTCTGCTGGGTCAGCAAGGGAGATTTGTTGGTTTTCAATAGGCAACAAGACTGACAGTATGCAAATAAAGGCATTGTCTGAATACAACAAATAGCTTCTTTATTGTTTCTCCCACCCTGAGACAAACTGCATCCAGAGCCTTGGAGCCTGCAGCAGTCAGCTCAACCCCTTTATTACTACTGACATTTTTTCTGCTTCACCAAATGTAAAATATTATTTTATGCACTACCCTCAACACCACACACTATGGCTTATCTCATCTAAACAGAAAGAAGCCTGCAGCAATCTGAAAGGTTACATTCTGGAATGGTCCCTGATACAGTATATTCTGAAATAATGTTTTAAAATAAGCTGGGGTCAGAACTAAACACAGAAAGAAATGTATTGTTTAAGCATTTACACTGAAAGGGAACTAAGTAGTACTTTACGTTCCACATAGTGATTAAGACAGAAACTAAATAAATTAGAAGCTTCTGATCCTGAAGTTAACCTTTCAGATCTGAGTAAGAGCTGTATAGGCTGTATGCACACAAGGATACATATGGTGGCTGTAACCTCAACAGTTCTTTTTGCATTTCTTTGGGTTTTTTTGAATGCATTTTTGCCAACAGTGAACATTCTTTATGCTGCCAAAAGGTAGTCATTGTCTTCCTGTGAAGCGGCAACAAATAATGATGCCCCTTCAATAGTTTGTGCAATATTGTTGAAGGAAAATAAATGATTTAAGTCCCAAGTCTTGAGCAAGTAGTTGTACTTACTGAATATGACATTTCTGAGTGCATCCTTTAGTACTTCTTTAAATTGTCTGTAGCTGCCACTAGACTGAATTACGTGATAAAATAATTACTTAATTTGAGGATGCTGAATGCAGTGGATGATAGTTAAGAAGTAACACCCCTATACTGTCGACATTGGGTTACTAAAACAATATGGCACAATTTATATCTGTAACTTGTTGGAAAAATAACTGTACCAAGAAGACGTCGAAATTGTTAGCTACATTTGTGAGCTACTTCTTGGATGTTTAATAAAAAGTAATATGGTGGATATTCCACAAGCATGCATGCTTTTCAGTGGAATTTTTTGGTTGTGGTTGTTTGGTTCAATCACAGAGTGTCAAGTGATCTGATCCAATTTGGTCTCTGCTGTATGTATAATCAGTTTCTAATCACACCTGCATGGTATCCCTTATTTCAGGGTTTATTATTTACTGTTGAGTAAACTGTACTGAAAAATTGCTAACTCAAGGTATTTCCAACTCATTCTGACTGGCAATCTAGAACATAGCTCCAATGTGTGAATACAAGGCCAGAGAAGATTGTGCTGATGTGTACTGCACAGTACAAGGGATCCATTGTACGTACAGTATGGCATGATGCCAGTAAGATGGAAGATTTATACAGTGCTTCAAATCAGCACCTACTTCCTGTACTCAGTAGTAAGTGCAAGTTCATTAGGAAGTGCCAGTTCATTTTGCTGGTAGAAAATATATCTTAACAATATCGCCTATTCTTTGTTTTTGAGAAAAAATAAATAAATAAATGGCATCTCACATTCCCGTTTATGAATGAGGAAGACTGAAAGCCACATATTATATTGTGTAACTTTTCTGTATCTGTTGCTTGCAGTTGCTTAAATGACAACCTCGGCACCTCCAGAATTATACTGCATTCTACAGATGGCAACAAACCACCATCTGAAGGGACCGGTGATTTTAGATAAGTTGTGTCAGCGGATATGGCTCACTCTGACCTGCTATAGAACAATAGGGGTAGAAGATGTGCAGCTCACAGCATGAGAGAATCTTGCTCCATAGCATGCTGCAGCCTGCCATTCACTGCCAAAAAAAATCAGGACATAATTTCCTGCACTTTTGTCACCTCCTGCCCACACTCCCTTCCACTGATAAAGAGCTTAGTTTATGTGTGTGGACATGCATACCTGACTCTGGGCAGGAGCGAGGAGCTTTGTGAATGGGCTGGCTGCACCTAAGCAATGAGCAGCATATAAATCCATCACAAACTCATGCTTCACCCACTTAGGACAGCCTCAAGCACAGCACATCATGCTGCCTCAATGTCTTCATTTGCTGAGTGAAAGGGAGCGCTCCCTGTCACTCAACAAATGACAACATTGAGAGAGAGTAATGTTGTGTTTGAGGTTGTCCGGGTGGGTGAAGCATGAGTTTGTGAAGGATTTGTATGCTGCCCATTGCTTAGGTGCAGACAGACCCTTTATTATCTATTATTCAGTGTGGTTTGCTATACATTGTACAACATAGTTGAAATAAAAATAAAAATAAATATAGTATCTTGCATCCCATAGAGTTGCATCCTGCAGAGTTGTTGATGATTCTCTGCCCAGTGCCAGCCCTCCCCCACCCCCTTCTAGAAGCTTTTTCTATTAAATTTAAAATAAAAATCAATATCCATGCACACAGTATCTCCTGAGTCTGGTAGCCCTTTCATGTCATCTAACACTCCTGTTTTTCTACCTGGAGTCCTCTTGAGTAGTTCCTCCTGGGAGCTGGAACCACACCATAAATTGCAGAGAGACCCAGAGGAGGATGGCTCAAAGCAGAGTAACAAGGGCTGACCATGTAGTTTTTTTTTTATTTCACCTGAGAAAAAAAAATTGCTTCAGTCCTGATGGAAATAAGTTCTGATTTCTCAGATCTGCAACAAGAAGGGAGTTATGCAATATTTTCAACAACACACAGCATTCCAGTTTCAGGTCAGGAAGGGGTGAGATACTGTAAATGAAGATCCACCATGATTTTAGAAATAGCTGACTCTAGCTGACATGTGCACATGAAAGCACTATTAAATTTAAGGGGACCCCAGCTGACTGGTTAGCATGCATTTACAAAGCACTTCAAGATTGGGGCTGACATCAGGCTGAAAATATCAGCAACTCTGTAGGATGCAACTCCATGGGATGCAAGATAATGTTTTTTTTTTTTATTATTACAACTACGTCCTATGTTATACAGCAAACAGCACTGAACAATAGCTAATAAAGGTGCTGGCTGCACGCAAGAAATGAGGAGCATATAAATCCTTTACAAACTCAACCTTCTCCCACTTGTCTTTCTTAGGACAGCCTCAAGCATAGCACATCACTCTCTTGATGCCGTCATTTGCTGAATGAAAGGGAATGGGCCAACATAGCTGAGAAGAGCAGCTTGATTGTTTTCATTCAAGTAACCAGGAGCAGCTTGAAAATGTATTTCAGAACACAAAAGACAGGAGGCAGCACTGAATGTATCAATTATGAGAAGGATATTTTACATTTACCATTGATCTTTAACTCTTACTATTGCCATTGTAGGAGCAACAGAATACCAACATGAACCGCTGTCAGTTGAGACTACAGCCACTGAAGTAATACCAAACTGCACAGATTATTTAAAATACAGCAGATCACACTGCCAACCAGGTTTAAGAGACAGCAGATAGCGCTGCCATTATAAATTCAAAATAACATCGTGAGCCGATCATAAAGTAGCTAGAAAAGTATCAAACTGTCAACCAGGAACTGACGGCTTTCAAAAGTGTAGTCAGACCACTAGCCAGCCTCTCTGGTAAGCCATGATGTCACACCCACAACATGTGGTAAGCATGCACTAATCTTTTCAGCAAGGAACAGTAGAATGCTGGTAATCTTATAAACTGTGCCAAAAAAAAAAAAAAACGCTTTACTTTGTTTCTGGGCTCCATAGGGACAACTCCAGGAGCCAGGTAAATCAGTAGATACCCACAAACCAGCTTTGTAAATAATCTGAGTATTTCATTTCCTACTCTATAGTGCAAGTGAGCTGTGATAAAATCCATTGGCTTTAGTGTAATTATGTCCTTCCTCTAAAGCACAGTGACTGATCATTATGATACCCTTTGAAAGTAGCTTAGTAATGAAAATACATGGCACAGATGATCTCAGTGAAATAAAAGCATACTTAAATAGAATAGTCACAACAGGCAGATTGATTCTTTACTTGGTCAGAAATATGTTTAGAGAGTCACAGGAGTTGTCACAGTTAAAAACAGGGTAGTACTAAGTGGGGGGCCCAGACCCCCCCAAAAAATGGTAGTTTCAGTAACACCTACAAGACCGATGTTTCAGCAGCATCTTTGTTTGCTGTTGAAGGAATAGTCTAAATAAGTAGATTTATTCTTTTCAAACATATTTAGAAGGCTACTGACGCTTTTTCAATAAAAATCAGGAAATCATTTCAAATGCCTGCTGGGTGGATTTCTCAATGGTTGTGGTAATACAGAAGAAAGCAAAATTAACATTTTTGCAACAGTAAGAGTTAGCAGATTTGATTATAACAAGACTATTCAGGAAGATGGCTGAGGAAGAAAAAGAGTAACATTCTAAGCACTGTTTTGCCGAGTTCTGCTGGCATGTGACAGCAGCATAGACAAGATTTATATTATCTTGCCTTGGCAAGTACAGTAGCTATTCAGTTTTAAGGAATTAGTGAGAATGTATAAATTTTCTTCTTGGAACTGTACCCTAGAGCTTATGCAAGACCTTTCTATTAATAGACAACAAAATAAAATCAGATACATTGTTCATCAGTTACAATAACAACTTTTTCAATGTGCAATAAATGTATCATTTAATGTGCTTTACACTGGTACACTGTAAACATATTTACCGAGGGATTTATGTGACAAAATTTTCTGAGTTTAACAGTGTCTGTCTAATCTGAGTATTTAAAACACTGCTTAACCATGGAACAATTGCCAAATCCTCTAAAAATAATTGTGCTACTGTTGGGTTTTAGTCATCCAGTAGGCTATTTTATGACATGGGGCTTGTCACTCTTGTGTACCTATTATATTATCAGAGCAATAGGAGCATATATCCATGAGCACAGAAATATAGAATAATTCATGGGGATGTATAACAAGATTTTATTCACACCGCTGTGTTTGATGCCCAATAAACCCTGAGGTGAAGCCCGAGGGTTTATTGAGCATCACACATCGAGGGTGTGAATAAAATCTGAGTTGTCAGACTTCACCATTTTTTTTTTTTATATTTACTGATTTAAGGCAGGTAAATAAGAAAAAAATGAGACATGGTGAAATGTGGAACTTTAACATTTATTGGACATGAAAACAATTAGTAACTGTAACATTTCTGTGACTTTTTGAACAATTTGAATTAAAACAGATAAATAAATAAAATTTTCAATATTTGTAGTTGTTTATGTTTTATGTTAGCCCAGTCTCCCTTGCCCTCCCCCCTCTCGCTTTATGGTACTTAATTTTAACGAGTGCAAGAGAATGGAACTGAACAGAAAAATATTTCTAATGCATCAGAAAGTACTTGTGCTGTACAGACTCTTCGGTCTGTTGCTGTGTCAGCCCTCTTCATTCTGTTGCCGTGTCAGCCCTCTTCAGTCCATTGCTCGTCAGCCGTTGTCATCAGATTGTGTCACATATGAAATGTGAACTGGTTGTTATTTTATGTTGAATTTTTTTCTTTTTTTTCTGACACTTTTCAGACCAAACTGTGCCCAACATTTTTTCTTTTGATGTGCTGAGGAGGCTGTGTTTTACTGGTGGTTTCCTGTGGGAGCATGAGGAACGTCTGGACATTTGTGTGAGTGTATTAAGATCTATTTTAGAACGGTAGTTAATATAACTCCATTATTCACACATGTGAATAATGGAGTTTTTGAGATTCTGCCAGTGGGTGATAATAGGCACTAACCAGAAAATATAAGACATTTATTATTAAAGCATACTCTAGTGTGTTCTAGCAGGGATATTCATTTAACTTTGAAACATAAATGGCAATTGTTATTGATCAATTCATATTTTGGGAAGGACTAAGGTTGTGCCAGCTACGTTAAAGACTCAATACAATGCCAGCTATTCCCCCTTCCCTCGCTGGTATCCAGGTCTCAGGCCATTACACTCAAACTCACACTGGGTCACTCTCAAACCCCCCTTCTTATCACAGCAGCCTACATTCCCCCCAGAGACCAGAAAGTAGCCTTCCACTCAATCTTGTCCTATCTCGCCACCCTCCCACAACAAAACAAAAGAATTATCCTTGTGGATTTCAACATCAACTGGTTGGCTAAGTCAGTCTCCCCACTTATAGGCACAGCTATAGCCCAAGACTTCACACAAGTAGCCCCCTCTCCCACTCTTCTGGATCCCCACACTGGATCCTCCTCCCTACTGGACCTAGTCTTCACAAACTGTCCCCATAAAATACTAGCACCACAGTGTTACCAAATGTGCTTATCAATTACTCCCCAGTTCTCAGCACGTGGTCCTGCAAAATGCCCAAGATCCCCCCCCCCAGGGTAATCTTCCATCGCAAACTTGGCCTGGCAAAACTTGCCCTCCTAAAATCTCATCTCAGGTTACTGGACTGGCCCTTCTTAACTAATACCCTAGACCCTGACCTAGCCCTTGACCTCTTCATTTGCACCTTCAACACTGTCTGCGACCAATTTGCCCAATTTTCCAAAAGGATGGTCAAAGGCAACCCTGTCCCTTGGATCTCTGACAGTCTCTTTGCCCTGATGCAGACTTGTGACTCCCTTTGGCACCTCTCAAACAAGACTTACCATCCAGCTGATAGGCAGAGGTATAGAGAGGCCTGTAAAAAATGCACATGGGCAATACACAAAGCCAAGGCCGAGCACTATAAAGCTGGCCTCACTGCTACCTAGGACACAGGGTGCAAATTCTGGAATAACATCAAGGAAATCAGTGGAAAATAAACAACACCCCCCAACCTGATAGCTGTTGATGGGCATCTAACCTCTAACTCCACCAGTATAGCCTCGGCCTTCAACCAAGCTTTCACTAACCTTAACCATGTCCTCCCTTCCAACTTCTTCAACCCACCCCCTGACCAGTCCCCTTCCCAGCCTACCCCACTTTCATCTACGGTGCATCACCCTCAAAGCTGCAGAGCCTTATCTTAAAATGCGCTAAGACACGCCACTATAGCGGTGACTCCTTAGATCTGAGGCTTCTCCAGCTTACCCTCCATGACAAACTCTACCCCTCACCCATATTCTCAACCATTCTTTCTGCACAAGGCAAATCTCCTCCTTCAGAAATCTGCCTCCATAACCCCCATATTTGAGAGTGGGGACCATATTGCCACCAATAATTACTGGCCCATCTCTATACTCCCCTCATCCAAAGTTGTCAAGCGCATTGTCTATGATCAGCTCACTGACCACCTCAACAGACATGATCTTCTCTGTAAAAAGCATCATGGCTTCCACAAAAGACACAGTATGACTACAACCCTCCTGGAATTTACCACAAACATCCACTCCACTCTAGACAAAGGCCACACCACTGGCGCTGTATTTGTTGGCCTTACTAAGGCATTTGACACCATCAATCACTCCCTCTTGCTAGTCACTCTCTCCAGCATTGGCTTCTCACAGGATGCCCTACACTGGTTCAAAGACTACTTATCGGGTAGGTGCCAACAGGTCAAAACTGGCACTACCCTATCCAATAGGCTTCCAGTTCTCTCAGGGGTCCATCCTTGGGCCACTTCTTTTCAGTCTTTACCTTAACTCCCCCCCAGCACCTATTCAGGCAACCTACTGCTATATGAGGATGATGCTGTCCTTTATGCTTCCAGCCCTGACCCTCTGCAACTTCAACAAACCCTCCAGTCCTCCTTTAATGAAGCTGAACAGTGGTTCACTGCTCAATGCCTCATATTGAACTACAAGGAGACCAAGTTCATGATTTTCACCCAGTCCCAGAACTCTAGGAAGAAACTTTGCCCCCAGGTCCTAACTGCTGACCTAACCCCTCTTGAGCAAGTGGATTACTTCAAATATCTAGGAATCACCCTTGACCTGGCTCTCAATTTCCACCAACACATACACCACCTGTTCACTGCCCTTAATGTCCGCCTTGACCTGCTCTACCAGTTTAAACATTGCCTTACCCAAGACACCCTCAGACTTGCAGTCTCATCCTCTATCATCTCCCTACTAGACTATGGCATACTCATATATAGTGTTGCCACCACCTCGGCCCTTAATAGGCTCCATCTCTCCCTCAACAAAACCTGCCGCCTTGTACTGGACTGTGACCACCTCACTCATACCTGCTTACTTTATAACTCCATTAACTGGCTTAAGTTAGACAATAGGATCCAGTTCAACACCTGTCTTATGGCCAAAAAAAATCACCCTAGGTCTCTCCCTGCCTGGCCTCACCTCGTTAATCTATCCGGCCACAGCCCAAAAAGTAACTCGTAGCTCCGTCAGTAAGCTTTTCACAGTTCCCCAATGTCAAACCTCCCTATTTCAAAGGTTCTTCAGCTTCAAGGCTCCCTCTTGGATAAATGGCCTACCCGGCTTCATCACAAACGAAAATTCTATTGGCCTCTTCAAAACCCACCTTAAGAGACCTCTCTAGTCCTCAAACTGCTGCGACTGCTATTGAACTTGTCACCCGCTCCTCCCCCACAATGACAATGGCCTCTGGCTGGCTTACCCCCGTCTTACTATATACTTATCTGTGTCACCCTAAGTTACTCAGGTCCTGATTGCTAGCCTCACATTGTACTCTTACCATGTATCTAGCTTATTTTGTACTTTTTACCATGTGTTTAGCTTGTTCTGTTTCCTGCACTATATGTTTACCATAATACTGTACTGTCCAATATACGTGATATGGAACCTTTGTAAATGAGTCTTTGACTCAAAGGTACTTTCCTAATCCTAAATGAATAATCATATGAAAGATCAGAATATTGTGACAAAAACCTGAAATAGCACTCATCCTCCAGATGCAAGACTGATCCCTTGGCAAGTCTTTAAAAGTGTTTATATTATTTACACTTATATATTTTGCAATTTAATTATTCAGAGATTTATTTTCTCATTATCTCAATTAAACTCTACATTAAATTTTATTGTTATTGTTTTCATGTTTTATAACATGCATTGCAAATAATAATGCAATGTTTCCTGAGGAAGTAACAACAAGTTGTGAACCGTTAATTCTCCAGATATCATAGTGGCTATTTAATAAAATTATTTCATTGGGTAAGTCAGATAGTCTATTTTGATTTTCTTGGGAAAATCAAATCAAGTCTGTCTCCTCCATGGTGAAAATTTGTATTTTATCATTTACTGGATCCTAGTTCTGATGGGGTATGGATAATTTCTCTTGACATAAAAAACATTGACAGAATTCAAAATAGAAAGCTGTTGAGTTAATTATTGCTTGTTCCTGTAGGAGTTTATCAACTGTGTATCCATGTTAGAAAGAAAAAAGTAACATTGTCTGTAAACTCGTGCATTTTATTACTTCTCCCTTCTCACTGGATTACTCCCCCAAAAAAAAAATATAAATGACTGCATTTTTTTGATGACAATATGTTGGTGAAAAGCTGAACTATGGGAGGTACTGGTACAAAGGGTTTATTTTTATTTTCTTTTACAAGTTTCTATGCACAGTTCCACAAAACTTATAAGGACAATTTGTACACACGTATATCTATGTACATTTCTTCAGGACCATGCATGATTAAGCCAGCAAATAGGAAACCACAGAAATGAGCCACCATTCCTCCACAGCTCACAGTAGTAATCCTACTACTAATTTAAATGCTATCTTTAAATATACTGTACAAACTACATAATGGCCTTTGGTATTCAGCAGAGACTCCCCCATGGAGGAAATTAGTGGGCATCCATGGATTTACCAGCATCCTTCCTGGAATTGGTTATCATCATTCAGAAAACCCAGCTTGGTAACTTGGAATTTGATTAAGGGAACATTTTGGAGGGATAACTCTTGTGCTTTCACTCTAATGGGATAATGCTGTGGGGATGCAGTGAGTTAGTGTCTGAAGTTTAATAAAGGAAACCCACACCTAGTGTGTGGAATGAGAAGAGTAGTGATTGTTGAAAGACTGGCAGATTGCCTCAAGGTCATGAGGAAGCTAACCCTTCACTGGAAACTAAAGGAAAGGGATATGGAATAATGAAACTAGTAGACCTTAGGCAGCCACAGTGACAATAGTTTTAGAGGTGCTACCTCTGCAGTCTGCACGCTAAATTAACATAAGTGGGCTTAGGATTCCACCTTCTGGCAGCCAAAGTCTTAAATATATTACACAGAGAAGTTCTACTGACAGTGGGTCTGAACAGCTTAAGCTTCCCCAGACCATTGGACTTTAACACCCAAATGGACTGCTGGAAGGTACTGCAGGAAGTAAGTAATCTATAGAGAAGAACCCCTGGATTGGAGACCTACAGAGAAGAACCCCCGCATGTGATGTGAGACTCACCCCCAAGATGTAGACTTTAAGGGAAGTGAGTGAACATGTTACCCATGGTGCAAACCCTGAGGGCAAGATTCTCAGATTATGATGATGGCCAGTATGAATGTGTTCATAGAGACTCATAGCATAGAGGCATAAATGGTTTAACTTAATGTTGACAGGTGAAGTGGAAACTGATATGACCGAGATTGACAGAATGAAGACTGCTGAAAGGAATAATTGATTCTGACTATCCTAAAACTGTGTATGATTAATTGTATTTTAGTTGTACCACCAGGATCTTTACCAAAATAGCAGTTTGAAAAACGTTTAAAAACTAAATAATTACACAAAATTCTATAAAAGAATGTCTCACAAGATGAAACAGTAATTGTGCATTTGCAGTAAAGGCAAGGAATATTCGGCCTAATCCAACCACAAGACCCATGCACAATGTGCAAGTCAATCCATGACTACTGCAACTACAGTATGGATGTTGTAAAGTTTTAATTCACTGGTGAATTTGTAGATTTGTTTTCTGTTTAGTAGGAAATTTGTCTTCGGTAACTTTGCATGGCAACTTCACCTGTAACTTCACCCTTGGGGTACACCAAGGTGGCATGAGTCAAAATGAGGTTACTGATACACAAATGTCTCAATGTCAGCAGGCCTGTGTCTCCCAACTCTGTAGCAGCCTGAAAAACCCTGTGCCCCCCATGATACCACCACCACCAGCTGCATCCATTTATCAATCTCAGTAAGGAGCAATTCTAAAGTTTTCTGACCCATTTCTGATCCAGTTATACACTTCATTGCCAGTATGGCATGTTGGCAAATACCAGAGTGTTGCTACTGTCCACTGCAGTTATGCTTAGTACAATGTGCCATAATGCACAAATAGAGAGCTACCAGCTCTTTGGGCATTGGTTCACATATGCATGGGGATTCTGAAGGCAACAGGGTATGGATTACCATGTCTGGCATTAAAGATCAGGATTGTAACAGGTAGAGAAGTATGTTGTGAGGCTATCCGCATTTGGGTCTGGTACACACCATCAACCTTCTAAATTGTATGTTCTCTACATAGAAGAATTGCAGCAGATACATTGTCAGCATTTCAATGATTGCTATATTCACATTTTGTTCAGTAGCATGTGTGGGTGTTTGGCATGGCCCTCAAAAAACATGCCGTGAATTATAGCCTGGACTTTTCTGGGTGTTTGGCTCCAAACAGCTTGGCCTGGCATGGTGGCATAGCCAGTAATGTAGCCTGAGACTAAGGAGATTCACAGATGATGCTCAAAAGAAAGCGTGATATGGAGTGTATTCTTTTTTGTCATCTAAGTTTATTAATTTCTATGCAAAGCATACAGATGTACAATTGCATTCCATACATTAGTATAAAGCAGTCGTCTGTTAACTTTATATCCCCCCTAGCAGGCAAAATGATTCTATTGGTACAAGAGACCTGATATAACTTTCTGTCATGCTCAACACTCCCATTTGGAAATGGAAACGCATCATCCAGATCATGCTCAGTAGCACCGCCACCAGCAGTCATGGGGTCACTAGCAACCTCTTCCTCAATCACTGTTCCTGAGCCAGAAATTCTGATCTGGTTGTCATCACCTCCCTCACCACCCACCAGCATGGATGCCACAGATGGGCAAATAATAATGCCACCACCACTTCTACCCATTGCTCTTTTACTACTGCTACTGGCCCTGGATCCTATGGAAGAAGTTGCTGCAGAGGTAGTTTTAGGGCTACAGGTGGTAGAGCCCTGTAGACTTTCTGTGATTGGAAAATCAGATTTTGCAACACAGACAGCAGTGTGGATTTGTCTCATTATCGCCTCCTCGATCATGAAGCAATCCATGCTGTACATTACGAATGGCACTGCACTGTTTTTGTAGCTGAGATCATGGCAGAACACAGGACACTCTGCCATGTTTGAGATGGCCACTGAATGCCACTGCACATGTGCAAATGCTAGGACTTTCGGAGTATTATTCAGTGGCCATCTTGGGCACAGCAGAGTGTTCCATGTTCTGGTGTGACCTCTAGTGCGATGGCCCTTTCATTTACATATATATATTTATAGAATATTTGTGTATGCCGGTCCTTGAATTTATGTTTCTTGCTCACAATTCTCTCTGTAGGCTTCCTGATACCCACTACCTGGCAGCTTTTATAACTATGCCCCATTAGCACTTAGCATCCACAAATATATAACTGTCCTCTGCCATGGGCATGAGAGAGATGCGATGTGGCTGGCAATGTCAATGTCCCCAATTTATCACCTAGCAAATTCACTGATTGGCCCTTTCTACCAAACTCTTGGCTGAGATTTGCCATGGGAGATGCCCATCCATGATAAGTTGTCATTGATGTCACAACAGTGGTGTCACACTACACTTACTCTGATACCTTGATTTTGTATTTCAGCAATCACTGGTTGGTGAAGAGCACTTTGGAACACTATAAACACTGATAGTCACCCACGGTATTACCTTATAGTAACAGCAAATAGAACTGGTGCCCATAAAGTCAGTGTGCAAATTGTACTCATCTAGGTTAGTACACTGTGGATGTATGACACCTTGAAACGCCATGCACTAAAAGAGAACAATTTATTCGGAGAATTTTCAATCTATGATGGTTTGACCACAGAGTGACTGAGGTGTTTAAATGACCTCTGGGATTTGAAGCAGGCTAAGTGTTTCTGTTGAATCAAATTCATGTGTTCTTGACAGTTGCCTTTGTTAAACATGCACAGCTTTTCTCACTTTATTCATTTAATTTATTTGACACACTCTACCAAAGGGCTACTTTCTCAATAAACTGTATAGAAGTAGAACAAAAAGGAAGCAACCATATTAACAGTCTCATTTAGTTACCAAACACATTATGTGGAAAGTGCAATTGTAGTGACATTGTTCTACAGCCTGGGATTTCAGTAGTTGCTAAAAATATTGCTCCTAGGTAGCAATAAATACAGATTGGCCTGAGTCTGGCAGCAGCCACCACTCATTGGTTAGTTGGTTTCTAGGGCAAAGATGTCAAGGCTGAGTGTCAGAAAACAGGAAACTGAATTAAACACCCAAACCCATCCCTCTAGGTACACAAGTAATGTACATGATGATCTCAGCAGGATTGGTCGGGCCAGCTCTGTAATGGGGGGGAGGTGTTTATGCTAAGATCCGTGTTGTGAATGGGATACTTTTAAAACAAGTTTAGGCAGTGACTTGAACGTACAGATTTTCTGAATCCTCTTCAGAGTTTGACAGGAGTTGTGAAACCATACTTGAGGCCTTTATGATGAAATGTATTTATGTTATGTCCAGAGCTGTGAGCACCTTAATAATCAGTTTTTGTATTATTCCATATGAAACCTGATTTCAAACCATGGCTATCACTTACTTGTGTTGCCCACTCCTATGGCTGTACTCAACTTGTGTTGCCTCTTCATCTTAAAACAGTAGTATTAGTCAGCAAATCATTTTTCATCATAGTTATTTTTTTAGCAAACTATAACTTGGCCATTTTTTTGCATATTTTTGCCCCAGATTTTCAACATGCCTTCTTTGGGACCCCACCTTATGAGCAACTGCACTGTCATTAAGCAGATCTGTCCTGAAAGGTGAATTTGCAGTCCCTGTGCAAAATCACCTTTCAGGCAGGAGCTGAACATTTGCTCTGCCCTTGTTTATGACGTGGAATCATAAGAAGACTATGTTGAAGATTTGGTGCAAAATATTAAGAAACAAAAATTATGAGCCTACGTTGAATTTTACAAATGCAGGCTCGTAACATTGGTAATTTTCAATAGTTTTCTCAATTCACAACATAGGCATATCTTTACAGCACCTCATGAATGTGACTGCTATCATTTTCAAATCCTGGCTAATTTTCTTTTTACATCCCGAAAGGTCATTTCACAGTCCATAATTTTCAACATAGCCATTTCTGTACAGCACCTTGTAAATGCCATAGCTGTCATTTTTCAGCTCATGCCCAAAATGTGTTTTTTTGCATCCCCAAAAAAGTGAGTTTGTAGTCCCTGCACAAAATCACCTTTAGGCCAAGAAATGAAAAAGTTATCTGCCCTTCGTCATTATTCTGGGCCATAACAAGGCTCTGTTGACAATTTGGTATAATAATATTAAAATCCAACAACTTTATGAGCCAACATTACATTTTGTGAATGCAGGCTTATAACTGGTAATTTTCAATCTTTTTATCTCAAAGTCACACCTGTATCCCTATTGACTCTGGCCAGAGTTTGTTTATAAAGTCGGCCCCCTCACTGACCCCTCATCTGCAGTTTGGGTGCAGGCAATTGAAAAACATTTATTTATTTATTAATTGATTGATTGATTCTTTTATTCATTTAAAATATTTTACTAGGAATGCAGACTGAGCCAAGACTCATTCCAGGTGTGACTTGGGCAAAAGGAGCATAGAGAAAAGTATGGTGATATACAGTAAATGGTACACATAAATCAACAAGTCATTAAATATAAATGTAAGCTCAATATAGGCATTACATGGCAGGTGGGCTCTATAAAATTAGCTGAGTCAAAGCACATTCAAGGTGTGACCTGGGAAAGGAAATCATATGATATAGCAGTGCCAGTGGCTCAGCAGGTTGCACACCACCTCTGAGGCTGGAAGATGGGAAGGTTCAGTGTTCCTGCCCCACACCAAGAACTTGGTGTAAATCCCTGCACTCCTGATATGCCGTCTTTCAGATGAGATGTTAAACCAAAGTGCTGTCTGCCTGTATAGGTCACTGTCAAGGTGGACTTTAGAGACTCTGTGACACTTTTCAAAAGCGTAGGGGTTTTATTGAAAGAGTAACAACTATATAAGAAATAATATCATTATATTCTTGGTTATTCATTTTAGAATACAAACAAATTTGAATTCTGGCAATAAACCAAAAGGAAAATAAGTCCCTATAACATTTAAACAACAACAAAACCATATAAGGGCAATATATATAATTACCTTCTAACGTATTGGCTTATGTCATAGGTTTGTCTGTATCTGTAATCCAGGGCATATGATGCCACTGTTCATGCAAAATAGACCAAGATACCTGATGATATTCAAATTTATACACCATAATGAGTATTGAGGTTATAAGTTATTTTTCCTAAACGTTCATGTAAGGAAACCCCTTTCTGCTGCAAAGAAAACAAACATCTATTTTCCCATGTCTGCCATTTAAAACAGACAAATAATATTCCCAGTGTACTCTTATTCTATTTATTCCAAATGTCTGTGTAGATCCCATACACCATAACATCATAAGTCAGGTTATGAAATGCCTGTTCTACCCAAACTTGAGCCACCGACTTTCAAAAAACTGAGATACAGAAGCATGTGAAAAACAAATGCTCCGTCGTTTCTAAATGATTTTAAAAGTTCTCTCTTGTACAAACTCTTTCTGTAAAGTGCTCATGATTTTGATTGACTTTTACATTGAATGTTTCATGACAGCAAATATATTGTATGTCACACATTTCAGGCAGTATTCTGGAATAATTTATGTAATCTAGCATATTTAAAGTGAGATGCGGCAGACACTTATTACATACAATATAAACCTGGAATTGAGTTTCCAGAACACATGAATATATGTCCTAGAAACCATTAATAGTTGAGTGCTAGTTATTTTCCATTGTCTAATTTTACAGAAATATTCTCTCAAATAAGTAGCTACCAAAACAAAGGCGTTAACCACCCTGAATGACCCCTTTTCCCACATCTGTAACCAGGTGCTACAATTTTGCAAGAGTCAGGGTTCCCAACTTTTCCCTGTAACAATCAACAGAGGTTAAAAATTAACTTGAATGAAAATCCTATAATAAAAAGCTATGGTGTGTACCATGTTTAACCCACCCTTTTTAACACAAAGATATGTAATATTTCCCTTTAGAGGATTCAACCTGCTGCTCCATTAAGCTTGAAAGGCACTATTAAAAAGAAAGGCTTCCAATGCATTTGGTGTGGGAAATACAAAGTATAACTAATATAAAGAAATATTGGGATTAACGCATTCTAATATATATTCTCTTCTTCTTACCCATTTGCCATCTGTTTCACTGGGCCACATTTTCCCTCCCCAATTTGTTTTAAGTTCCCAGTTTAGTCTATCCAAGCCCCCACCACCAATTATACGTTCCTTTTGTAATCTAATCCCTGTTGTATTAGTTCTGCCTATTAAACCCTGTCCAAGATTTCTGATTAATTTGAGTAAAATTAGATGCATATAATGAGAATCCATAAGGAATGGACATTCTGTATGTTGCAAGATGCTGTAGATTTTATTGTGATTACATGGTTTGCCTAGCTATCACTATGCAACATGGTTCCCATTTTGTCAATCTAGGAAATCTGAGTTTTGAACACACTATAAGAGCAAGCAGACTAAACAAATGTGCTAGTAGTTAACAGTAGGCTGTAAAATCAGCAGTTACTGTAAACAAATTCTGGTCAGAGTCGATACACTGCACAAAGCTTTTAGGAGTGCCAGAGTATGCCATGCTCAAGATACAAACACTAAAAATGTACACACCCACAAACACATTATAATTGTAATTGAAATGAACAGTTCCCACATTTAAAAAGTTAACTTTAAAGTAAAATATCCTTGCTACATGCCACAAAGCCCTAAACAACTAATTACTATTAAGTCAAAATAGTACTTTCTACATACTAATTTACAAATGTCAACCATTCTAATGCAGTTTGCAAACCTCATGTTATGCTGAATAACAAAATAACACAATCTCTTGTATATTTAAGCTGGAAAATTCTGAACAGAACTATTTTTGTATTTAGTAAATGTCACAATTAAAGAGCTTAATAACAAGTCACATGTTGTTTAATAAAATATTGTGGAGATAGTTTTGCTATAGTTAAGCCATCCTAGGTAAGTGTGCAGTTTATTCAGAGTACACCTAATGAGCCAGTGTTGGTTTGCAAATGTGTCCTGGTCCTAGACACTACAATCTCTGCAAATTTAATTAACCATACTGAAAGCCACTTTTGACTACAGCATGAGACAATGTCGGGAAAGTTCAAAAGCAGCAGCACACTTTGCTTTTTATCACAAATGGAATAAACATTTAAGTGAGAGATTTATTCTATGCTACTTTCAATAAAAAAAACAGCTCTTTATCTCGCACCATTAATTTTCAACATGAGAAAGCGAGAAATGAACCATGTTTACAACTCTATCACCAGTTCAGAAGCCTCCACAGTCTTGAAACTATGGTGAACTTATTATAATGGTAATCTGACACAGGAAGAGGGGGAAAACCATTCTGTCTGCCCTCTCTGTCTTGCTCCTGACAACCGCTGCAGCAACAGCAGTAACAGGTTGTGAGCAACAGTGCAGCCTGGCTCACCCAGTCACATCCCCACATCTACCAGTAACATAATGTTGGTGGTGTAACATGGCCCCACTCTTCACCCTTGCCATGATGGGAATATCCCACTCATGTGAGATCCAGCTCTCATTCATCCTCCCACTGCTGGGGGACTTGACTGGCTTGCTGTGGGATATATGGACTCTCACTGGATTTGAGAGACTGGTGAGGAGGTGTGTGGCACCAGTTAAAGAGCATGTGCAAAGCATTAATTTCATCTCTATACCCCTGCCTTCTGTCAGAAACTATGTCTTATAAAACATCTGCTGTTTTTCCATTACCTAGTAATTGTGTGTTGTTGCTTAACTTAGTTGGTAGTGCCTCATATCCTGAGTTAGCCATGATCTGTTTAGACATTCTCTCCAAGTTTAGGCATGGCATGAGCCTTGCAGTTACCTCATTAGGAAGATGTGCTGCTAGCTGTCAGGATGATCAGTTTCCCACTTTGTGATTTCCACTCTTGATTGTGCTACTGCAGCCTGACAATTGTCCTCATAATGGTGCATGTTTCTACCTACATTTTGTTCCCTGAACAGTTGACTATGCATCAATGATTAAATTTCACCCCATCCTCAGGACTGGAGGATGGCTCATGTGATGCCCCTCCACAAGAATGGCCCCAAGGATGAACCAGGAAACTACAGACCAGTGAGCCTCACATCCATCATGGGTAAGCTAATGGAGACTATCCTGAAGGAGAGGCTGGTGGCCCTCCTAGAGGCCAAAGGACTACAGGACAGCAGACAGCATGGCTTCATACGTAGCAGATCCTGCCAAACCAACCTGGTAGAGTTCTATGACTGGGTAACTAGGCAACTGGACAAGGGCCATGCTGTGGATGTCCTGTATCTGGACTTCAGTAAGGCATTCGACTCAGTGCCACATGGAAGGCTGGGAAGGAAGTTAGTAGGCACAGGGGTGGGTGCAAAGCTGGTGAGATGGGTAGGAAACTGGCTGCAGGGAAGGCAACAGAGGGTTGTGGTAGGTGGGGAGCTCTCACACCCAAGGGCAGTGAAGAGCAGTGTTCCACAGGGCTCGGTGTTGGGACCAGTGTTGTTTGGGATATTCATTGCAGACATATCATGGGACATCAAGAGCAAGATCAGTCTGTTTGCTGATGATACCAAGGTAGGCGTGGTGGTGGATGACCTAGGGGGATGGCAGGGGTTGCAGGATGATCTGGCAAAGCTTGAAACCTGGTCAGACACCTGGCAACTGGGCTTTAATGCCAAAAAGTGCAAGGTGCTGCATTTTGGGATGAAGAACCCAAGGAGGAGTTACCAGCTAGGGAGTGCAGCTAGCCCAGACAGAGGAGGATAAGGATCTGGGTGTGCTCTATTACAGGGTCAATGAACAACTCAGCACAATGTAGGAAGGCAGCTGTGAAGGCCAACAAAATGCTGGGTTGTATTGCAAGGGTATATCCTTGAGGAGGGAGGAGGTGATTCTTCCACTGTATAGGTCATTAGTTAAACCACACCTGGAGTACTGCGTGCAGTACTGGCATCTGTATCTGAAGAGGGACATTAAGTTACTGGAGGGGATGCAGCGCAGAGTGACAAAGATGATCAAGGGGCTGGGGGACTTATCATACGAGAGGAGGTTGAAGGAGTTGAACATGTACTCACTGGAGAAGAGGAGAGACAGGGGTGACATGATTGAAACCTTTAAATACATTAAAGGAATAAACAAGACAGGTACAGAGGGGCTGTTCAAAGTAAGGGAGGGGAGAGACACCAGGGGCCATGATATGAGACTGGAGCGAGGAAGGTTCAGGAGGGAGATGAGGAGACACTTTTTTACAGAGAGGGTGGTGGCTGGGTGGAATACTTTACCTGCTGAAGTGGTATGCAGTAGAACAGTGGACTGCTTCAAACAAGGATGGGGCAGGACAAGGGGAGGGTTAATGAAGGGGAAGGGTGGAAGGGAGGGGCAGCTGCAGAATAAGGGGTACTAGCTGCACATTCGAGCAGACTTGATAGACCTCTAGGCCTTTATCTGCTGGCAAATTTCGTATGTTCGTATGATGGAAGTGATTGAGACTCAGAGGTCAAAATTAAGTTTTGCAGAAGGGCTAGTGACTGGGAAAATCCAGTGGCCCCACAGACAATTCCATTGGCCCAGTTGGTGTGCAAACTGAAGTGTTGCCTTCTCCAGTACAAGACCACAGGGCTAGTTAAATGAAAATCTTACTAGCCCGACACAAAATCTACCAGTATTTGGCTAGTGGGCTGATGCTAATTTCAACCCCTGAGACTGAGTCCTGGATGTGAGATGTGACCCAGTAGATTTGGGGATCTTTTGCCATTCATATTTTTTTGGTTTGTTTTAATTGCTGAAACATTTATTATTCCACTCTATGTGGAATACAGGGTCATATTTTAGTGAAAGTCCATTCACTTTTGTGCTTCACAGTGCTCAGACCATGACCAGACTGCCAGAAGGTAGTGTAGTACACTCATTTTTTTACTTTTTTTATGTCATAACTACAGGTTGAATGGTGATAGACTAGCCCACTGGCTCACCATGGTTTGCACCCTAGACTGTGCCATTCTTGTGGATCATTACCATTATTATTATCTACACATCAAATATTTCATAATAGTTTTCCTGTGAGGCACTTGCATACTTTCAAATTAAGAAGGCTTTCAATAAAGTAAGAACATTTGATATGGTTTCTGTGTCATTATTTTTATTTATTTTTAAAGTTCAATTCCTTGATCACTTTAATGCACATCAGTTCATACATAGATACATAGACAGTGTCGACATAAGGGCCTATGGCCCACCCAGTCTGCCCATTTGAGCTTGTAAGTTCAGTTTGTTTTCCTAGAAGTCTATTTCCCTTACCCTGACCTCTAGAATTCCTTTATGTCTATCCCATGCATTCTTAAATCCTATGATTGTTTCAGCCCCACCACTTCCTCTGGCAGGGTGTTCCATTTGTCCACCACCCATTCTGTGAAGAAATTCTTCCTCATGTTTCCTCTGAATCATCCTCCCTCCAACTTCATCCCATGCCCTCTAGTCCTGGAACATCTTTTTCGCTTAAAAATAGTGTATTCCTGCACCCTGTTCCTCCCTGTAAGATACTTGTATGTCTCTATCATATCCCCTCTCTCCCTCCTCTCCTCCAGGGAGTACATGTTCAGTTCCTTCAACCTGTCTTCATAGGACTTGTGATGCATGTCATGACATTGACTGAGACATCTGCATGCCATTCAATACCGACAATGAAAAGTTGTAGTCATGACTTCATGTGTGCATGATGACCAGTAATTGTTAACTGAAGAGACAAGACCCTATCTCATTATAACACATGATGGATGTATAAGTCATGTAGAAAATCAAAAAATAACCAACCAAACAAATAAACAAATATACAGCCTAGCATTACTGCATCCCTAGAATGAATTCAGCATGCAATAAAATACCATAATTAGTTTTTTATGCATGTGACTATATTGTTGTCTTGCTGGGTTCTGCTGAGGTTTGCACATATAGTACTATTTACAAAGGCTAACATTTGTTGGTTGCCACATAATCACCCTGGAGTTTGGGTGACAAGCTCAGCCCAGAAAGAAAATAACAGAAAAGGTTCAGTGGATAGGAAACGTGCAACATTGTGTTCAGCCAGCTGAAGGAGGCATAGGGCCAGGCACCTGTGCTCACCAGACTGAACTATTCCCTAAGGTTTATTGTTCATGCAGATGCACCTGATCATGGGTTAGGCAAGTTCCAAGTCAGGTTGCACACTTGGGAGAAGAACACCTAGTTGTGCACCCCAGCAGGAGGCTGCTGTCCAGAGAGGAGGCCTACAATGGAGAAGGAGTGTCTAGGCATGTCTGGGCTTTACAGAACCTGCAGCCTTCCTTGTACTGGAGGAAGTTCACAATGGTCACTGTCCACAACCCCCTTACATAGCTTCAGAGGACCAGTGGACAAAACCCCAAATTGATGAGGTGGAGCCTAATGCTGCAGTCCTATAATATGGACATTAGGCACTGCAGTAGGTCACAGCATGGCAATATGGACTGGTTATCCAGACAGCAGTTAGTGCACCTTTTTAAATAGGAGAGGTGCTATGAGAAACTAATGTGGGTTTCACACAAAGAGTTAATCTGAAGACATAGCAGTGGGAGCCAGCCAGCTCATATGAAAAAATGTCATTTGGGGTGATAAAAGACCATTTTTATCATTTCCCCGGGGGGGTGGGGTTGTAACAATTTGCTATACAGTTTTGTACTGCCTTTTTTTTTTATTTTCCTCCAGCTGTATTAATAAGTTTGAACAGATCTGTGAGGGGAAATTAGATAATGTTAGTTGCCAGAGGCATACCATTTAAATCTTAAGAGTGATTACGATCTCTTTGTCCTGTACTACAAGACCCTTGGCCAGTTAATGGGAAAGCTGGAAAGTGAAAGCAGCCCTTTCATGTTATGTGAAGAGTTCTAGTTAAGGACTGAAGCAATCACTCCTGCTGTGCAAGACAGAAGATAGGACAAAGGAGCTCTCTTAGGAATAAACAACCCCTGAAGTCCAGATGAGATTGGTTTACCATAAGGATCTGGTCTTCAATACAAAGAACTGACCTGGAAGTGATGCCATGGGACATGTGTGCTGAGGGTGGGTGGAGACTGTTTTTAAAACCTTGCTAAACCTGAGTTTTGTGATAGCCTGGGTAGTTAGGTGTGGACTTCAAGCAGTTACAGTGGTTTGAGTTTGCCATCATTCACCAAGGAAGGAATCTTGTGTGGTAAGCTATTCTACTTTGCTAAATAGGGAGAGAGAGAGAGAGAGAGGAGAGAGAGAGAGAGAGAGAGAGAGAGTGAGATAGGGTTTTCTATGTGTTACCTACTGTTCAAAATATTTTCTTTTTATCTCTGTAGAATTACTATTCCCAATAATCTTAGTCTAGTATCCTGTATTATATGTGTAAATATCTTAAAGTATTACATATTATTTTTCTGTACTTCATATTTCTGTGACTGAGTCCTTTGAGTTACAGATAACTGGGTTATATTGATAAACTGTATTTTGTCTCTGAAGAGAAGGCTACAGTTACCATATTTTGTTTCCAAAAAGCAAAGTGTTTCTCAGCTCTGCAGTAAGGGTGGACCACATGCCCTTTGGTGGAGCACTGTACTGTGAGCAGTGGCTCTTGTGGGATTTGAATCCAGAGATAACCCATGTGAGGCTGTGTCTGAGTGCTGATGGTATGGTAAAATGGCCCTTCAGGCATCTGAAGGGTTAAAAAGCTTGTAACATTCTGGCTGAGTCTGGGAGACAGCAGTCTGTTACAGTATTTTACAATATTGTTTCCATGGGGAGGCATGACTTTTTCAACAAATTTGGTGAGGCCTAAGATTTTCCATGTCTTGGGGAGACTCATATGATGATTTTTGAAAACTAATGATAAGCAAATTGCTCCTTGTGGAGTAACATTATAGGTGCATAACTGTTTCACAGATGATTAGTAACAGAACAAAAAAATATATTTAAGTACTGGATTTCTAAACACGAGCTCTAATAAGGAATCCCTTCTTTTGTAAAATGTGCTCAATTTATGATTTATGATTGCTAGAAGTTTCTCTCGACACACAAACAGCAAAATAAATGAGTGCCATTCATTATAACTGATCTCAATTTCTCAAACAGATACTTTAAGACCATTTTCATAAGCATGGCTATAAGGTGGAATTAAAATTTTTGAACACTAACACATCTTCTACTGATCCAATACTTTAAGCCTCTGGTTTGCCATAGAACCTCAGGCTCAGTTGTCCACCACTTTTACTTGTAATTTCTACCAAAGCTTTTTGTTTTTCTTTAGAGCAATTCCAAAAGATGTGAGGTATTGAACTAGTTGCTTATTTGCATCTAACATAAGTATTTCTTTCTGAGTGGCATATTTGAAGCATCTCTCTGATGTCCAATACAAATTATTGAGACTATAAAACTGTGGCAATACAGTATGTGACTATTCAACAAGTACAGTGATTTCTCCACAAATCTGGCAATTTAAAGCATTAGCTGGAAGTTTAAGCTCACACAACCACCAAATCCCCAAATAATTCATAGTACAGTAGATGTGCGGTTGTCCTATAAGTAGCTGTAAATTAATCCTGCATACACTGAAGTCTATTAGGTCTAATAACCTCTTCAGGGAACACAGTTATGCAGTACCTGCATTTAATCGAAAGATTTTGGAAAAAATTTGGGAAAGAATATAAAAATTGGAGGCTGAATTATTTTCCTTTCCTAAAATGGAATATAATATAGTTTCATATAGCACCTGTACTATTCACTGTGTTTTGACATGTTTTAAAAGGCATTTAGTCTGATACTAATAAGTAACTATGTAGGCAATAGGGAAAGTCATGCAGTCAACATCCTTTCCACATGTTTTCATTCACTGGCCATCACATCCAGTAGGGAGTACCCTCAAAAAACTGCACTAAACTAGCAGGTAAGTGTGGCCTTTTTGATAAAAGAGTTAGCTGGAACCAACTTTTATATGATTTTAGATAATGCCTAAAGTGAAACTCGCATCCTAATTGGCTGAAATAGCCTGCCACCCGGGCCGTTATTTCTTAACAATGGCCCACTTCAAACGAGTGCCACTTGGGGATGCCCCATTACCTAGGAAATCCTGGGGCAACCCTGAATTCTGAAACCAATGTAAACCTAAGCAACTGCCATGTCTCCCCCACTAGTTTACCGAGATTAACCTCGCCACATATAACACCACACAAACTACCAAAGAGACAAACGGACATCTTCCTCCTAAAAACAGCAACCCATCACCAAAATGCGCATACTTCTCCTTCACTCATTAAAAAGAAACAGAACAAAAATGACGCTAAGCAACAACTGGCAACTCAGAGAGCGACATTCCACACGGGTTGGCGCCTTCCTCAGTTCGACCACACTTTCCTGCAAAACCTCTAACAATGCACAAAAACATTGTATTTTTTAAACCAATGTACTTTCGCTTCCAAAACACTACTTCCATTCATGCCTGATGTTAACTGAACAGTGCGCTTTGAGACACGTACTCTCCAATCACGGCTCTTTTCAAAGCCCATAAAAATTTACCTGTCAGTACGCTATCCTTTCCTGTGTTTTAACAGATGCTGATTAAGGAAGGTAGAAGTAACTATTCCCTACTGGTGTGTGTGTGTGTGTGTGTGTGTGTGTGTGTGTGTGTGTGTGTGGGGAACACAGAGCACAACCTCATATAAACAACCAAGTTTTTATAAAAGCTGCGCCCTCCAGTGGTGACTCCAATACTACAGGCACTACTTTACTACAAAAGTTACATTTAGTTTTTTATTTATTTTTTATTAAATATGTATTTTTACCCTGGTATACAAAAAAAAAATATATATATATATACAGACCATTATCTAAGTGTAATGAAACCCTCCAGGGTGGGCATTATGGGATATAACGGATCTTCCAGGGGCTATAAGGCCCTCCACCTGCGGCGTCGGGCCTCATTACGCCCTTGGACAGTCCATTATATCCCAATAACGCCCACCCTGTCGGGTATTATTACTTACATATGTAAAGGTCTGGCATCTGTTATGGCTATAATAGTGCCTTCATGAGCTATGAAGAAAAACTGAACACATCTGATACACAAAGGACTTGAGAAGGCACACATTAGCATTATAATTTATTTTTTTACAATTTAATTACTCAAAAAAGTCTACATAACAAAATATTGGACCTGCTGCTTCATCATGCTGCTTGATAAAGTCATGGATAACTTCAAAATATTGCAGCAGACCAGCTCTGAGATATGCGGCCCAGGTGCAAAACATGTGAGCAATATGGTATCTGGACTGTTTATACAGCTTACATTTGAAACATTTAAATGTTGAGTCCTATATAAATACACCAGATAATACACAGAAAACTGTGGATTGCAACAGACTAAGGAGTCATGCTTTACTCCACTCCATGGGCTGGATATTCAAATGCGCTATTTTGTGGCGCAAGCCCCTGCGCTGCACAAAATAGTTAAGAGGGTGGTTGGGCGATATTCAATGGAGCGCGCTTATTGAGCAAACCTTGAATATCACCCCAGCCACAGCCACTGTGCATGGCTCAGTGGAACTTGTGCCACCGCAAGTGGTCAGAGTGGAGCATTCAAGTTGGCGGTGTCGTTAGTACCATTGCGCCATGCGCAAATTTCATATATTCAGGCAGGTGACATGCAAATGGGGCCAATTCATGCAAGGCACAGGGTGGGCTATTTGCATCTATTTATGGCTCCATTTGCATGCCATTAGCATGCAGGTGCACTGATCCCTGAGGACTTGCACCTGGCACCCTGCCAGGCAGCAGCCGTCGGGGACCGATGCCCCCTGCAGCCCAATTGCGGGCAAAAGTGTGAAAATCCCCCCTTCCCCCGACTGGCCCGATCGCCAGCATTAGGTTAAATAAACCCCCCCCACCAGCCTAATCGCGGGCAGCACAGAGTCCCACCCCCAGAACATATCCCTGGTGGTCCAGTGGACCGCTAGTCTCGATCGCGGGCTGCAAAGTGATGAATCACCCCCACCCCAAGAACTAATCCCTGGTGGTCCAGTGGACCGCTAAGCCCGATCCGCTGGCTGCAAAGGATAAATCACTCCCCCAAGAACTGATCCCTGGTGGTCCAGTGGACCGCTAGCCTGATCGCGGGCTGCAAAGTGATGAATCACACTCCACCCAAGAACTGATCCCTGGTGGTCCAGTGGACCGCTTAGCCCGATCGCGGGCTGCAAAGTGATGAATCACACCCCCAAGAACTGATCCCTGGTGGTTCAGTGGACCGCTAAGCCTGATCGCGGGCTGCAAAGTGATGAATCACACCCCCCCATGAACTGATCCCTGGTGGTCCAGTGGACCGCTAAGCCCGATCGCGGGCTGTAAAGTGATGAATCACCCCCCCAAGGACTTATCCCTGGTGGTCCAGTGGACTGCTAAGCCTGATCGCGGGCTGCAAAGTGATGAAAGCTCCCCCCCAAGACCATATCCCTGGTGATATGGTGTTTCCCCACCCACCCACCCGAGCCCCACCACCCCTCTCCCCCAGCAGCTGGCGGGTGGCAGCATCCACCTGCCTGCCACCCGCCGCCCGCCGACTGACAGCCTGGTAGGGCTGCATGTGCCCAGTTGCAGAGCAAGAGCCAATGGGCATGCAATCTACCTTAGATAGGCGGTCGAATATGTAGATAATTCTATTCATTCGCATATCTGGACTGGGTTTCTACGTATGGGATGCACGCCATTGGCTCTTGCACTGCACTAATGGCATGCAGCCCTACCGGCAGTCGTAGTCGGCGGGCGGCGGGCGTGCAGGCGGTGGATGCTGCCCGCCGCCGACGGGGGCGGCGTGGTGGGCTTCGTGGGTGGTGGGTGGGGGGACACTAGATCACCAGGGTTATGTTCGGGAGTGTGGACTCTGTGCTGCCCGCATCGGTCTGGTGGGGGTTATTTATGCTTATGCCCGCCATCAGGCCAGTCGGAGGGAGGGGGGATTTTTATGCTTTTGTCCGCGATCAGGCCAGTCGGGGGTGGGCGGATTTTTTACACTTTTGCCCATGATTGGGCTTCAGGGGGGGCACAGGGAGTAGGTTGAGAGCCAGCCACAGGTGGCAGCTGTTGTGTTGTGCCCTGCAATGCGGCAGCTCACCTGTGAGTGGCTCTCGACTTACTCCTTTTATTTTTGGCTCAAAGTTGTGCAGGCGCAGGTTGGGGGTTGCGCCTGCACAACTCTGCACAGCCCGCTGAATATCGGGCTGTGCAGTTTATGCATGGTTCCTCCCCCTCCAGTTTAGCATCCATTCATTTGCATTGCGCTGTTGCTCAGCTTGCCTTGGGGGGCGCAACTGCCTCCTGCTGAATATGGCAGAATGGTGCATTTCGACTTATGCGAGGCTAACCCTATTGAGCATGGCGCAACCCTTTGAATATCCAGCCCCATATATACAGCTGTAATGTCAACTTATCTGTGGAAGATCCCTGGATGGTATGCCTAATGTTTTCTAGGCTGCTTTGAACCCCTGCATGCAGTAAACCATATTACAAAGCAAGGTGAGCTTTAACTTTTGTCACTACAATCAAGTGTTTAAAAGACATCAGTGAAAACAAGGACAAAAAAGACAACTCAAGGACAGCAAGTGCAGAATCAGAGGGCATAGAAAAGTGGCACAGGAAAGGTAGCACTGAACACCACATCTAATAATAAAAGCATCTTCAGGTGCTGTATGTGACTGAGAGAGGAAATTACAAAGAACTGTCAGACCATCAAAGGATCAGGAAAATGGTGACATAGAAAGGATGAATAGGTGATAGAATCATGAGTATGTTGTATCAGTATTTAGAGAGAAAGGTGTGGTGTAATATTAATCAGTAAAGTGTCATTCAAGAGGAAGCAGCAGGAAACACTACAAGATAAATATGTGTAAGTTGGCATGGATCTCAGCTCCCTTAGTGATGTAAGGGGATCAGACATAGTTTAATTTTGCTAGTGAGGATTTGGAGAATGTACTAGCTTTTGGGACACCAGCACACAACATTCCATTGATCAAACACTATGGTACTTTTTCTCAAAGCTGGAATGGCACAAGGGGCTTGCACCACAAGGAATGGCGCAAAGTGCCTCTTGCGCCAAAAGATGCACTGGGAGCAATTTTCAAATGCACCTCATGAAACTACAGGCTGTGTGCACCACAGGGGCTTGCACCATCTTTGTGGAAAAAATGGGCTGTGGCATGGTGCTAAGGGATATGCAACAGCCACAAGATGCCATATCCCCAATTTGGAGGATCCTGTAACCCTCCTAGAGGGTGAAATTCTAAGTACCTTCCAGGGCTGGTCAAAGATTACTTAGAATATTGCCTCTGAGAGGGTTTGACAACTTGTGCCACTCTCGGAGCCATCCTCAACATGTGCTGCAGTTCCCTCATCCATGATCACCTTTAGTAATCATGGCCCTGGTGGTCTAGTACCACCATCCTGATATGCCCATATAATACAATAAGAAAAATAATCCATGGTGGTCTAGCAGAGCCTGGCCCCAAAATGCATGTATTTTACAATATAAACAAAATCATTCCTTGGTAGTATAGCAGACCCCTCCATCTGTCCTTATAATAAAATAATAAAGTATAAATCCCTCATGATCTAGCAGATCTCCCCAGCCCTGTTATGCCCATATATTACAATATTAGCAAAATCATTCCTTGGTGATAGAGCAGACCCCCACCCCAGCCCTGTTATGCCTGTATATTGCAACAATAACACAATCATTCCCAGATGGTGCAGTGGATCCCCATCACCATCTGCCCATATAATAAAATAATAAAGTATCAATCCCTGGTGGTCTAGCACCCCCCCCCCACAGCCATGAACATGCAATACAGGCAGCAAGAATGTTAGAAGGTAAACAAGCAACAAAGACAGTGAGAATTTCAGCAGGTGAAACTCATCCACAGTGATCAACAGCAACTGGCATTTTGGGGCACCAACACACATCATTCCATTGACTAAACACAATGGTACTTTTTCTCAAAGCTCCTGGAATGGCACAATGAAGGGGCATAGAGAGAACTTCACTTTGTAAAATACGTACATAGTGCCAGCCCTCAAAGAGGGACTTATGGTTATCATGAACAGATTAGTAGCCTTCCCTCCTCCATTCCTTCGTAGAGACCTGGGGGGGGGTTCCATTAACACCCACAGGCACTTGACATTGGAAGAATCCTGCAGCACGGGCTAACCCATGGAAATTGCAGAATTTTGCCTACCCCACCCTTGAAATTTAGGGGCATCCTACATGGTGCCCACCCCCTTTAGAGCATCTTCAAAAGCAGCTTCAGCCAACTCCACCCAGAATTTGGTTCATGCCTATCTCAAAATGGACATTAGATTTACAGAACCTGGACACCCTGCCGTTTTGCCCTTCTCTCGCCCATGCCTTTGCAGGATCTACTTCTCTAAAAAAATGCTGAGATAGTCAAAGCACCCCAGAGTCCCCATGGGCCTCTTTTCTGTCTTTTTAATCCTTTGGCATGGAGACCACTGGACCTGTCTCACCACCATTAAGGTCCCCTTGGCAAGAGTGCAGACCCCTGTGTTCTGATAACCCACTTCACCATCTGCTACTCTTTATACTTTCAATAGTGAGAGTCTACTCTGGGTAGGACACTTTACTCTATCAGAGACCATTTACTGTGCACCCCGTTATCCAGGTACCCTTCCCTCAGAAATGCAGTCACAACCAGTTACTCCAGTCTTTAGAAAAATAAATTTATTACTACACACTTATTGTCCAAATATAGCAGTAACATTCACACATTTACACTATTTACACAGTCAAACAACAGTGCATATACAGGATAACAAAAGAAAATGTGCATTATTGTGCAGGTAAACATGTCTAGCTTCCCTGTCAGTTACAGGGACTTCTCACTTTACTGTCCATACTACTCTTTGTTATCTCAAGTCTTGATACAGACACACAGTGTGGCTCTCTCCTTGAAACAAGTTTACACAGAAATCCTAGTGAAGAAAGGGAGAGCAGGGCTGAAGCATTTATGTTCTCCTCCCCCAGGCCTTGGTTGAACGAGGCTGTGAC
Organism: Neoceratodus forsteri; assembly: GCA_016271365.2. Lineage (NCBI taxonomy): Eukaryota > Metazoa > Chordata > Ceratodontiformes > Ceratodontidae > Neoceratodus > Neoceratodus forsteri. The sequence continues at coordinate 392,165,915 of CM028135.1, read as the reverse complement.
ATCACTTCTGTAACCCCTACCCTGGTGCCATAGTCTGGAAAGAGAAAATGGGCTACTACCCCTGCCTTGTCAGCTCTGACCAGCTCAAACAAGGTTGAGGGGCCTGGGACTGGATTCTGATGGAAAGAAAGGGGTTCTTTCCCAAAGGTTAGGTAAATACTGTCTCTATCCAGAGTTAAATATAAAGTAGGTCAGATGTTAGTTTTAGCAGTATAACCCTCTGGGATGCAGTACCTCCCCACATTCCCGTACAGTCACCTCACACACAAGGCATACAGGAAACCAAAAATCCATTTTCATAACATTTGCAATTAAAGACTCCAGCTAATAATATGCTCATGAGTCAGGTACTGTTCCGAAAAAATCAAACACATTTATTTACATGGGGAATGGCTAGGAAAAGTAAATTGTAATGGAGTTAACAACATTGGGATTTAGTTGTTGCTTGTTCGAAAACATTTACCTTTCAGGTAACACATTGTTTGTGCCCACCTCCCACCAGCATTTCCCATCAATCATCACAGGTGTAACATATTACACACTACTAAACTGGTACCAGTGTTAACCTATGAGTCCTATCTGGGTACCCAGGTTCTAGTTACAGGTCTGCATGATGCAGCTGGTTGACCAGAAGTTGGTGCACTTTAAAATCAGATTAACAACCCCATAACCCCAAAGGCCATTCAATTGCTTAAATGGCAATTTAACTCTTTTCTTTAACTTTTGCTTTAAAACTTTCCACACTGTGGGGCGTAACTTGAAATTAAACTATCTACAGTTCTCTGTGAGTAGGACAATCCCTGCATTTACTCGCAGTTCTGCAGACAAATTCTGGTGGCACTGAATCTGTAGCTTTGAGGTGGATGGAACTTGTAGAAACAGAGAGACTTGAAAAGCTTGAGACATGATGCAGGCATCTTGTAGCTTGGAACTCAGGCATGAAGCAGGCATCTTGCAGCTTGGGGTGGCATGAGATGAAGGATGCTGGTCTTCACCTGTCAAGCCTTTCCAAACTTCACCATAATGGCCTTCGTAAACAATGTTTACTTGACAGGCCTGTATCTTCTCTCCGATGGTATCCAGGACGGGGGGGGGGAAGGGGCAGGTAGCTTTAGGCATCTTGCAGGTTCCTCTCAATACTCAGTCTCTCATGGCTTTATAGTCAACTATTACTTTAGTTTAAGAGAAATCTGTTGTCACCTCATGTGACAGGAAAGACATTTTCGACCACCGACCAGCATGGTAGTTGTGGCCCATTGCATTCAGCACCCAGTCTCAGCTCAATTTTAAAGTCACCTCATGTGACAGGAAAGGCATTTTCAACCACCTACCAGCATGGCAGCTGTGGCTCATTGCATTCAGCACACAATCTCGGAGTTCAGTTCTAAAGTCACTTCATGTGACAGGAAAGGCATTTTCAACCACCTAACAGCAAGGCAGCTGTGGCCCATTGCATTTAACACACAGTCTCTGGCTAACAGAAGACACTTTTCTCTTCTTTCTCACCATGCAGATGCTGACAATCAGGAAAAAGAACTCACCGATCAGGTGCAGCATCAGATTCAGTTTCCATCACACTGGCAATTAAGGTAGACTCCTCTGGGCATTCAGCAGCTGTGCAGGCACCCAAAAGACCTTCACCCTTTCACAGACCTCACAGGTATCTGGGAAATTCCTGTCTTCCTTCAGGGGACCCCAGCCGATAACCTTGACTCTATTTTGAATGTTCTCAGCCCTCACAGGCATCCAGGCAATTCCTCTTCCTTCAGGAACCCCAGCCAATGACCTAGATTCTGCTTCAGACACACATTTGTGCTGGAAAATACTTTCTTCCCAACAGTGGGAGAAATGCAGGCACCTCCTGGGCTTTGTGGCTCATGCAAACCCCCAGGCAGTCCTTTTGTTTCACTCAGGAGCACATAGCAACTGTCAGGCAACTTCCCTGCCTCAATCAAATTTCTTTCTTCGAACTGGAGCACCTTCCAGACATTGGAATTCGTACTCCACTGCAATTCTTATGCATTAACATTTCTTTTGCACCTACAGAATCAGGGAGCGAGAGGCAGGAGCCCTCCCTCCCTGAAGAGGGGGCTCCAGTCAACACACTGACTGAATTTAAGCTCTCACATCCACTGACTGAATAGAACTGAACTGACTGTCTCTCCTCACGAGCTTCAGAAAATAGAAAAACAATCTCTGATTGGCTGAACAGAACAATAGGGGAAGCCTGGCATCTGCTGAGTGGTTGATGCCAGCTGTCAGTCACAGAAAAAACAGTTAATGGGCTTCCTTGATGCACTACTGGCTATCAGTCTTGGTGGCAAAAGCCGGCACCACCTCCTTTTCTCAGGAGCCTTCACAGTAGCTCCCCAGGATCCTGGCATTGTGCTTGGCTGTTCATGGTCACCAGGCTGGCAAAACATGGCTGCCAGTTAAGCATTTTATACAGTGTCCCAACTATAACATCAAAATGCTTGCAAACAGTAAAGAAATGCATTTATTTAAAATCATGCAGCTGTAGCTGCCTTTGTGCCCTTTCCAGCGACTACATTATATATTTAAAACAGGGCTGCATGAGCCCACTGCTACCTTTGTAGCATTATCTCTCCAGGGCACAAGCAGTGCTCATTTTTATTCATGAGCAGTCTCTGCTGCTCCTTAAAGCTATAGACACCCTTGTAAATTCTAGCACTTAACAGCACATTAAATAAAAAATGTAATTTGTGCTCCCAAAATGCTTCTGGACCCCCTATTCATTTATTTACACATGGAGGCCAGGGCACACACAGACAGGCTGCTCCTTACAGCTGCATTGAGTGGCTTTCATTTGTGAGTGAGCGTCACAGAACTCCACAGTGTGTGAGAGGGAGAGGGGGAGGATCCAACCACTGCAGCTCACACAGGAGCTGCGTAGTAATCAGCAACCTGACACAGCATGTGGCTGTTCTCTTTTAAATTTTCTTTTCTCCTTTGCTTCACTGGTCCCCACAACATGCACAGAAAACAGTGGGGCTGGCAGGAGCATTCAGGGGCCCAGCTGGACCGAGGACAAGGCGGCACACATGGGTGCGGCATTTAGGTAAGCCCTAGACCTTGGGGGGCGGGAGGTTACAATTCCATGTACCAAAATTCATCTGATTGGCTGAAGCTGAGTTACACCTGAAATTTGGGTGGTGCCTAACGTGCAATATTTGAAGTAAAACTGCAGGGTTTCAGGTAGCAGCTTCCTCTTGAAGATTATTTATCATCTGAAAGATTTTATCACCCATTCAGCAATAATTACCCCCACCCCCCACCCCGACTTCAGGAGGCCCTACACAAAGAATGTTTAAGCACCTGCTAAGATTCTGCTGGCCTGCTAAAATCTCCAAACTAAGCCAGTTTCTTTACTTTGTTGAGTAATACTTCCTGGCCCCACATTTACACAGAGAGTCAGCTAGCGTGGAGCAAAAATATTTGTAATTTTATATCAACATTATGACCCAGCAAGCCTGATGATAAGCACTATTGTTTTACTTTTGGCTACTGCATTTCAACACTTTTTTGGACAGGCAAGGGGGTACAAAATTGAGATTCCGTTTGAGTTTATCTGTAATAACTTTGGAACCAATGGTATAATAGAACTCATGATGCTCTTTAAGTTGAAACTGTGCTTGTCATTATATGTTTTTTTAAATATTCGCTGTTATCAAAATAATTATGTATGATTTTGCCCTTCACATGTTCTATCTGGAGTGGTGGTTGTAGTTTGCTACCTGGATCCCATATTCTGACACTTGTTTTTAATGCAATTGAACACATAAATTGTAACAGTTCATGCTAAATAAAAAAATGAATGGATTACTTCATCTGACAGCACTAATGTGCCATTTGTGAACTGCTGGCTTGGGAAGTATCGTTGTCAATTGCAACAGCAGAAATAGATTAATTCATAATTATTAGAATCTATTGATAATGCTGAAGGCTATATAAATGGAGAATAATTTATTTAAATTCTATCCTACTTATTAATGAACTCTTTCATCTGGTGATTGTCTTTTTTTTGGGGGGTGCTGGCATGCGAGGTTAGAAATGGACCTACTGAATACCAATATTCAACTTATAACATCAGTCTTTGGGGCTTTTTTTAGGTCTCATTGCCAGCACAAAAAAAATGATATAATCAAAGGCAAAACATACTATCTCTTTTAATACATTAATCTGCAATCCATACATTCATTCTGTAGTTCAGTGAGTCAACTGCAGAACGAATGTGTGAATTACAGATTAATGTATTATTCTGTAGAAAACAGTTCCACACAACTGATCACTAAACTGTTGAATAATTACATATATTGCATATTAATGTATTAAACTGTGGAATGAGATTTCTCAGAACTGTCATTCCACTGTTCATGTGTATAATCTGCAATTTAGCCAGAAAAGTTCATGGAACAGGACGAAAATTCATCAAACACATTCAGAAGATTTAGATTTCATCAAAGTCAGAATTTCTGTTTGCAGCCTGTCCTCTGCACTCTACAATGGAACAGCACCATGGGTACCCATTCACACACACACAACACACACACACACACACACACACACACACACACACACACACACACACACACACACACACACACACACACCAACAGGCACACTGGAAACTGCAGTCCTCCATTCTGACCCTAAAGACCAGGTATGGGGTCCTTACCAACACTCCTGCTTACCTATGCTAAGCTTACAACTTGAACCACTCCTGTTACTGTAGCATACCAGCTGATGACCAAGTCCCTCATCCTGAAGGGTAGAATAACTTGCTCCAATCTACCCAATCAGGGATGGATTCTTTCCTTTAAACATGGGCACAAACGTACCCTGGGAGTCCAATACACTATAACCTGCCCTTCTCACCAGCGGGTCCTACTTGCCTAAATAAGGGCATCCCCCTTGCTGAGAGCACACCAAGGAGATACTACCACCCTCCTAGCCCTCAGAAAAAAAAGAGTCACACATGGAACTTGCCAAACTTATCTATATCTATATATCTTTTGCTGTTTAAGAAATGGAAGTGTGCAGAAATTCTACAGGCATTCAGTATATCGCATTGGTGGCATTGCAACATTTGACACCTTGAGTAGGCTAACAGATATGGGTTAAACAACATTCAGGCTATTGTGAAAGCAGTAATAAAGCCCCAACTTTTCAGTTCAAAATGGTGCCAAGCTAGCAAAGAGTCCTTGGGGCTATTACTTCATAGCCTCCATAGTGTCTGGCCCTACTGTGTCACCTCCACCTCCAAACAACCTGTGTAGAAACATGCAACAACATTCAGCTACTATATTAAATCTGCATCAGCACTTGGTCATTGTCTTGCATTTGCATGAACAATGGGGAAACCTGATGGAATATGACCTTCTGCCTGAGCTACCATCATGGGCCTAGCACAGAACAACAGTTAAAAGTGTGCAGTAGTCATAATAAAATGTTGCTGGGTGTCTTGTGCTAGGATGATTAATGCTTGACCTGCATTCATACACTGTCCCAAAACTCAAGCTCTTTCTGGGTTTGGTGGTCCTCAGGGGAGGTGTAGCTCATGCAGTACAGATGTAAATCATGCAGTGCAGGAGGATACTGTAGCCCATTTGCCAGACTTGCAGAATGTTTTTTTACTTTGGCCTCCCAATTTTCACATTTGGTAAACTTTAAATGCTGAATGCAGTATTTCGCTTCCTCAAACAACCAAACCACTAAGTGTTCTCCAACTGTACACCAGAGCCAGACTGGGTAATAAGGCAATCCATAGTTTCATATACCCAACATTTAGTAGTGTGTCTTCTGATCCTCTGGAGACAGTTTAATCAAGTTGTCCAGTCCAGCCAGCCCACCAGCACAACAGCAAGGTGTCTGCTTGTGGTATTGACATGCTGAGTTTGGTGAGGGACTCGGGAGTCAGAGAGCCAGCTGGGGGGGAGGAGGATTGAGTATCCTAGAGACTGCTCTCCTTCTCTGGGGGGGAGGGGCAGAGTGTCTGGTGCAATACAGACCCCTGGCAGAGGTTGGGGTACAGTCACTACCAGTGCTGTCATGTGAGGGGGCAGGTGGACGCTGAACATCATTACATGTCCAGCCCCCGAGGGAGCCCTAGTGGGGGAATAAAATAGCGTCCACCATACAGGATGCCCCACTTCTCTTGTCCACGAATGTCCTCTGCCACACTCCTTGAGGCTAACCTAATCCAACGTCTGCCGTGGCCGGCTCAACTACACATCCCACCCTGGGGGGAGCAATCCAGGAAGGCAATGCTGGTGGGCACCCCACCAGCAACCCTCTCCCATCACCGTGCAGGTTTGTGCTCAGTGCAGTAGCCCCACCCTGGTGGGCAATCCAGGGGTTATCATCTTGAAAAAGGAGGTATCTCCTTGGGATGAAGAGGGGGACTGGAGAGGGAAGGAATGGCTCTCTAGGTGGGGTCACCGAATAAAGTATACTAAATAAAAAAAAAGTTGCCCAATTCTTTGCCCAGTCTGAACCAGATTTTATTGTCCTCCTTTCATGTTGGTTCCAAAAACACTGGCACTGATTCATCCAGAAACCTTCAGTTATACACTGGTGGGTGAGTGGTCATCTCAGCCAGGGTACACCAGAGGTGGAGAATGGGTGTCTGACACCCATCATGGAATGGGAAATCGGGGAAGGCATGCCCCCAGTCCAAGATCTCCGAGTTCATCTCTAAAGGAGTGCTAATTTCCTCAGGTACAGCTGGCAGAAGTGGAAAGCATACACAAGTTATTGGTGGCAGAGTGATGTTAGCTTGTGGCATGACAGGTGGGCTACAATGGTGGTGTTATGGCCCTGTGGCATGATCATTATTCCTAACTCCAGTTTTCAGTGGAGCCAGTTATTCATGGGTCCTAGGGTAGAGCCAACAGTAGATGCTGGCTCAGCAAAGAACAAAGTACCAGAAATGGGTCCAACTGACATAGATGGACCATGGGTTCTGCTAGCTTCCCCCTCCTGTTTCAGCTCCATATCCTCCACTGCAGGCCCTTCCAGGTTGGGTTTAGCGTAAGAATTTATTTTAATATTAGAAATGAATTAGAAAACAAAAATACACCCATATTCACTGGCTTATTGACATCCACCCTTTCCCATTATGCCATCTGTTGTTTTTTTTAGTATATTCTCCCATTCGTTTGCCCACTAGGTCTTCTATGTATTTATTTATTTTTGAAAGTCAAACTAAAAACCTTTGAGTCAGGGACTCATTTGCAAAGGCACCTCATCGCAGGGAGGGTAAACATGGTAACAGTGTGAGATACAACAGTGGTAACATACAGGTGCAATACAGATAACAAAAGAACACAATATAACAGTGGTTTACGGAATAAAGTTACATGCACTAAATAGCAATCGAATAAAGTAGAACAACAGTAGAAGTCACAACCCTGGTTGTACCGGGGAAATGCCTATGTGGAAGGGTGGGGAGAAACAGGGGTGAGGAAAAGAAAAAAAAAGTCCCCACTTTCTTCCTCCCACATACCATGTAAAGTTTTTAAATGCAATCTGCATCAATCCCTGTTAACCCTCCACCACCTACAAAAGCAAGTTCACCAACTTCTCCCTCCCCATCCCTGTTATTTAATCACAGATACCACCTCCCTTTTCTAGCCTCTTACAAAAAACAAAACCTCCTCCCCCAAAGCCCTCAAACTGTCTAAATAGCTGTAAAGAAATAAACTGTGCCATGGTGAAGTGAGCGTTTTTGCTCTTCAGTGTCTGGAATCAGAATGAATGGTACATAACATCTATACTAGTAGTAATACTTATTTACTACTAAGATAGATGTCGCTCACCATTCATTCCCAAACACTAAGACACTGACACTATATGGAACATCCCTAGAGATTTTCATTGCTCACCTGGATGCACTGAGCTTCTTCACCATTACCAGCAGGAGCACAATGTTCATAGGCATTGCTTAATTAAAGACATTTCCAGAAGGCAGAACTCTATATTCAGTATGGAATCTGACTATATGCCCTATGGGAGATATCTGTCACAGGTACAGTGGTCTGTTAAGCAAATGCTTGCTCCTCTTCTGTGATCAATTGAACAGGCCACTTAAGATTTCAGTAATGAATCAGAAACTCTTAGCATGGTCATTCCAATTGTAAGTCTACTTAAGCACCACACATGCCATTATGTATCGACACTACCAGTTCATCTGAGTCAAGAGAGCAGCAGCAGGATATAATACTTATTAAAGAAGTGGCATACATACAATTCGGAATGGCAAGACTGCTGTATCCCAGCTATAAAGACATGTTCATTCCCCCTAGATGTATAGACTATATTAAACAGAAACTGTTGTGTACAATTATGGTGGAGTGAGTAAAGATAGTTTTAAGAAACCAATAAAAATGTGCATACATAATGTCCTGGTCATACTTTTCCTCCTCTTACAGTTCTGCTGACATCAGGCGGTGCCAGTGCCAGGTGTCTGCATGGCGTGGAAAATATTTTCACAGTGATGATCCAGAGACAACCAAGGACATTTGGGACCTTTTCAATGGGAGCAAACCTTGAACCTGTTACCAGAGTACATGATGCAGGTCTATGTAGCAGAGCCACTGAATAGCAGAAATAGTGATACAATCAAATCAGACCTGGAGAATTTGGTACCAACTTTAGTGGAGGAACTACAAGACAAGTATGTAATTTGGCCTACAATGACTAAAATGGCTTTGAATTTTTTTATTTTGTATACACTTGAACACTGGTCGCTTCAAAACGATGTTACAGTACAATTGGAGATATTGCCTCATAACATCACTCAAGGCTACTTACTGAAAATCTTGCATTTCGCTTTTCTGAAACTCATCTTACCAAGCATCAATGTTTAATACTCATTTGATTTTTCACATGTTCAGCAATTGACATCTACTACTATCCCCACTCCTTCATCTTCTGGTGGCAAGTCTCCCTGGACTCCTCCCATGGACATTGGAACTGGAACCACTGTTTGGCTCACTAACAAACTCAAAATCATCAGGATTGCCACTGTGAGCACAGGAAATGGGTATTAGTTGAATAAGATCCATCATGCCACCCATTGCAAGTCGAATGGTGATGAAATGAGTGACCTGACTGGCCATGAGCAAGCATGAACAGGTCTGTACTGGTCTCCAGTCTGACATCATATAGATAGTAGTTAGCTACTACAACTTTTGTTACCAGCAGGCAGTGTCTATCTCCACACTAAGTACAATTAGAGTTAAAAGAATGAAATATATAAAACAAAAGACAAAATCTAAAATAACATCTCTCTATGGATGGACAATATTGTGAACGATAACATGATGCCCTACATTTAGTGTCTTCATTTTGTTTTTTGATGCATGACTTTATTTTAGAGGGTACTATATAATTTGAAACTCAATAGGGCAGAGAGAAAAGCAGAGAAATAGGAAAAATTGGCATGGAAATTAAGCAGAGACTATGAGTAGGTACAGTATATGCCTCAATGTCTTCAATGAATAGTAACTATTACTGTAGCTCACACTGGGCTATGGTGGTCTTAGTGGGTTTTGCTGCCTATGTTACTACACCAAAAACATTAATCCATAGATGATGCTCACTAACACCACACAGCTAATTAACTTTCATGTCTGACCACAAAGCTTTTTTACCTCCCTTATTTGTTGTCTGCTTCACTCCATGCCAGTTGCAGTACTGGGAGCCAAAGTAGTTCAGCTAAATTCTCAGAGTTGCACAAAAACGTGCAAACTCCAACTCAAAGTGACCTCAACACAAAGCTGACTAGAAGTACTGTAGCACTTGCCAACTTTAATCACCCCTAACCACCTAAACCTAAATGTCTATTGGAAAAAACAGAAGCTTAAGGAGTTTGTCCTTAGGACACATGGAGCCTGGGTTCTTTTAATAGGTGTGGGTTCTTCTAATGCCAACATTTAAGAAGATCCTTCCTTGTCATAATCTAAGGATACAACCCCTTGAGAAAACTTAATGGTAGGTGTAAACCACCAAGTTGCTACCAGGTCTTACACTAGAATTGTGAATCCCACAGTCACAACCCTTATCAAATGATTACCTTTTAACTTCAACCAGAACTGTCGCTAATCCATTTCTCCTGCACAATTGTTTGAAAACTGAACAATTAATATAGCAGAAAAGAACATTAGTTGCAAACAGGACAGCTGTTGTTTAAACACTATTCCTGTGCAAAAAGTCACTTCTGCACATTATTTACATACACAGTGATGGCTGCGCTGGTAGACCATTTAGTGGTTTTGAATAGTAGCTGTCCCTCACCCCTCTTCCTTTGGGTGGCAATCCCCTGGGCACAATACAAAGGTGATCTCTTGGTGAACTCTTCCTTTCATTTTGGGTGGTAATTCCCTGTAGCCCTGCAATATCAGTTTTCTGTGCCTTCCCCCATGTTCCCTTGATTTCCCATCTTACTTCCTCCACCTTGTAGCTTTGTGGATTCACAGATGTTTAGTCATCTGTAGCAGGTCCTGATCCTTTCCTCTCAGAGGCACAGTTACTTTGATGACTAGAGTGGATGATGAACATGGGGACTGAACTTCTGGTGATGTCAGCATCCTAATGGCTGCCTGAACCCAGAGCTCTGTCTGTGCTAGGATAAAAACAGCCTTCTATATAACCATCTCCAGTCAAAAATGCACAGTAATTGATAGGAGGATTGGGACTAATGATGAAGAGGGCAGATAAGCAACCAGCAGGAAGGTCAGATGGCAGGTGATGGAAGGCAGACCTGGTGGACTCTGATGGCTCACAGACCTCGGGGTCCCCACTTTCCTGGAATGGAAGCATCCTTCCCTAACCAAATTGAGTAAAATGGGCAACAAGTTTGATACAGCTCTGAGTTGAGAGACTTTCACATGGCTCTCACCAATAAATTAGTTGAAATGGGCTCAGAACTGTCCATACTAAAACACCGAGTGGATGACACAAGAGGTCAAGCTCTCAACTACTGACCACAGGGTGGACCACCTCAAGGATGTGGTTCTGCATCTCACACAAAAACAAAGACAGAACCAGGAGAGGCAGGATGCTGCTGAGAGTAGAACAAGATGAAAAAACATATGCCTATATGGCTTACCTGAGAATCTCGGGGGACAAGAAATCAATGCCTTCCTTGGCTGTTTTTCAGAGATGCTCTTCAGTTAGATCCTAGTATGCCCCTGAAATTCAAGCAGTCACACTGAGCACTGGGCCTTAAGCCAATGGCACCTGGTGCCCACTCATGCTCAGTGATTGTCCACTTTTTAATATACAAGGTGAAGCAAGACTTACTAGTGAGCCCCTAGAGAATGAAAACTTTGAAAATGATTTCCACCTGCTACTTTGAAAGGAAGACATGCGTACATCCCCTTCCTTCAGGCCCTCCACAAAAATCAACTGGAATTTCAAACCCCCTGCCCATCCAGATTGGTCAGATTTGTTTCTGGATGGGCAGCAGGTCTGTGAGAGTACAGAGAAAGCAGAGAAAGCCCTAGTAGTTGTTTTAGTATCTTTATTTCTTGGGAGCCCAATCCCACAGACTCTGGGCACCTTACAAACAAAAGTACAATAATAAAAGAGCAGTGAAATAAATGGATTTCACAAATACAAAAATCAAAATTAGGGAATCATAGGATGTGCTTTAATAAGGACAAAGAGAGCTTGAAGTATTCAGGTGGACAGTGACTGGAGTTCCATTCACACTGCAGAGATCACTTCAGAAGGCTGTAAAGTGGTGGGCTCCTCAAGGAACAGCCATGCTGCAAAAACTGAAAATGACATCATCGCACTGCTAATGACACTTCAGCAACCCTCACCCCAGACCACAGTGGGAAGGAAATGCAGAAAGTTAGCCATAAGTGTTCTGGACTACAACTTAATTTCAATGTGACATGAGGTAGGTGCTGTGATTCCTAGGAACTCTGAGATGATCACTAGTTGAGGGGAGAGAGGAGCTCTGTGTTCCCTACTCTAACCAACTTTGAATCCATAGATGGCTATGTGGGAACCTGTGGTCCCTCAGGATGCTGATTGCTGGTGGGGATGGGGCAGGCCTGAGTTTTGGTGGATTGTATGGTGAGGTGAGTGGCTTAAGGGTTCCTAAGGAGATAGGAAAAGGCAGGAAGCAATGAAATGGCCTGAGGTAACATATTGCAGTCCATCTGTGTCTGCACATAGACAGGTCCTTCTGAGAAAAAAACAGAAAATCTGTAAACATGGATGTATACTTCCCTGTTATACAGGGACACAGATCTTGGACACAAGAACTAAGCACTGGTAGTGGACCCCTGTCAGGCCCAAATGAGATGCCCTCACATGGCCAGGATTACTGGGACACTGTGTACTTAATTTATTCTCCAATGGCTGCTCTGTTGCACACTGCCATAGGTGCTTGAGTTAATGGTTTCTGACCATTGCACAGATTCTGCTTAATGGCAGCATGTCTCCAGAGGTATTTTCAACCTTATGTCACAGCTCTCATCTCTTGCATTTTCCCACATTCAGACTGGATCCCTACTCTCACCCTTGCTCCCTTGCTGATATCCCCCCCCTAAATGGATGACTGCATGACTGGGGCACTATCCATTAACATAAGTATAATTTAGGATGTGGTTGGGGGCTCTGGGGTTGGGACTTTCTTTCCCCACTGTGGAATGGTGGCCCCCAGGATGCAGCACACTTCTCTAGATTGTATGGTGGTTAACATTAGTGACTTGATTATAAGACTTGTGTGTGAAGCTGCTCACTACTGGCTCCTTCAGTTGTACATTGAGTTACTCACACTTTTCTGGATATACAGTAAACATGAACTACATTAGTCTGATAAGGGAATGCCATGCTGTGGGGTACAGACAGTTGATACCACCCCTGTTCCATGGGACAGATATTTGCCTCCGAAATGAATATATCACCTACTATCAGTGCCTGGAGTCAAACCTTTAAACTGACTGGCAGCATACACCACAGGGGGAATATACCCCTGTCCCACATATGGAATGATTTTCTTGCTGAACTTTGATGTAAAGGGACATTGAGGCTGCTATACTTTTATGCGTTCATGAGAACCTTCTTATTTGCAGGTTCAGCTTCTCCCCCTTCCCACTGACTAACTCTACAGGTACCCTAAAATAGTACTTTGAGTATACATCCTTCATGGCTGGATGCCTTGCCATGGTGTGAGTTAATTGTCTTGCATCTCTAAGAACTGCACTCTGTGAGGCATTTCAACCTCATGCCCTGGCCACAGACTGTTGCTTTGAGTGATTCAGACCAGGTCCTTGAGCCACTTCCACTAAGCCACAGATGTCTACATGACCCTTATCACCTGCCCCCCTACCACAGACCCAAGGGAATTCCCCACCCTGTCCATCCTTACCCTGCTACCTACATTGGAGTCTGTAGTACATCCCCTCTTTCCTTTGGAGTGCTTGCTCCACTGATGCTGAAGCCCCAGTGCTTCACTACACTATCCTAGAGGTGTGCCATCTAGCACCCACCACCTTGGGTTACAGGGCACCCTTGTCAGTGATGCCTCTACCTTGGAAGCCCAGGACTCTCCTATTCCTCTTTAAATAGTTCTGGTTATCTGTTTATTGTTCTTGTGTTTTGATGTTACACTCAGATGACAGTGGCATGTGATCCTAGATAAATCTCTGTGCAATCCCAGCACTGATTTGGTGTGGGCCCTAGGGTTGCCACAGAGGGGAAGTTACACATCTGAGGTGTGTTCAGCTGTTAGCCACATCAGGATAGAGTGCATGACAGTAAATATTCACTCTAGAGTTTCACTCCAGAACAGACGGATGGATAGACCTTAGTTGAAACTGTATTCTATAAATGTAAGTGATCTAAATAACCCAGTGAAAAAGGCAAAGGTCTTCTCTATTACATGAAAGGACAAACCAGCTATAGTTTGCATTCAATAAATGCATCTTACACAATTGGAGAGTGCAAAATTAATTAAATTCGGATATTCTGCAGCACATTCCTCCATGTATAAAAAGGGAAAATAGAGTGGAGTAATACTTCTTACAGCAAAGCATTTATCCTTCCAAGAAGCAGAATTGGTCAGAGACAGGGAAGGATGTTGTATGGTAGTGCAGGGAGAGATGGAGGGTTCCCCACTTACAATATGTTAGCCACCTGGTATCTTCCTCCAGGCTCCAATACTCACTTTCTTAAGCAGATGGTGAATTTGATCTTGAGTAATCAAACAGGAATTCTCCTGGTACAAGGAGACTTTAATTTCCTAGTCCTACTTGACCCAGCATGAGACTCCACAGCCCTCCACACCACCAGGTCCCCAGCTGCACACAAAAACATCCACAGACTGATTTCCTCTCTGTGTTGGAAAGATGTCTGGAGGGAGTTACATGCCCACAAGAATAGCTTCTCACACTTACCTGCACCAAAAGTATAGCCACATAGATTGTTTTCACACATCAAGATGGCCTCCACAGGGTCACCATGCTATATGGATTCGATCTCCTTCTCTGACCACATGACCACTGTCAGAGAAGTAGATCGAGGGCTGTTCCACAGGACGACAATGGCACCTAGATACTTTTCACTTAAAAGATCACAAGTTCCTAGAACTGGTCAGACAGCACATTAAAGAAATCATCTGCAACACAGACCACCCCACAATAAGTCCTGCAACCATCTGGGACACTCTCAGGGTGGTCCTGTGTGGCCAACTCATAAGCTACAGTTCCCAAAAAGAGAAGATATGCAAAGTCCATAGGGCAGATTTGCTTGGTACTCTTACCTTCCTACAGTAGCAGCATCAGCAGGGTATGCTTGCTGACTCTACGCTGCTCTCAAAAACTAAAAAGTAACTTGATGACCTTGCATTGCAACAAACAGAAAAAGCCCTAAGATACCTTGGGCAAAAATATAATAATGAGGAACCCAGATCAGCACGACTCCCTGTCCACAGGGTAGGGGATCACCGACAATGTGCCACTATTACAAAAGTTAGACACCCTAATACAAACCTAGTAACAAGAGACATTGGTTCCATAGGAGAGGCCTTCACTGTCTATTATTAAAATATTAGAAAATGAGTAAACTAAATAGTGATCTGTCGCTGGCTAATCACACCAATTACCCGGTCCAGTATGAGACAACAGAGACCGGCACATAACGAGTACAGTCAATGTTGCCTAATACTGTTCTAAGCATTGGGGGGCCACCAGAATGTTCAACTGGCTAGCACTGCCATCTTGAACGATGTCCCTTAGCAAGCTCCCCCCTGCCCAACAGCAGCATAACCACAGCAAGTTAAATGTTTCACACCGCAAGTAAAAAAACAAGAGTAAAGTGCACCTTCATATTTCCGTCCACATACACGGTCTCCCTGCTGCCAATGTTTCCTCTGCACAGCGATCTATTTCTCCTGTTACAAGCTGCAAACCTACACCTGCCTCCCATGCATTTAACTGGGCACTGAAACAAATTAATAAATGATTCCCAGTGCCCACCCACCATGCCAGTCCTGTTCTTCCTGAAAAAGCAAAGCCAGTCATGTGCCTCCTAAAAAAAGCAAGGCGTATGCTCACTCCCCTCTCTGCAGTAACTCAAAAAACAAAACAAGTTTCCCTCTTTCAATTAATAGAACTGGCACATTTGTGTGCTCAGCTCTATTATACAGCTTCACATGATTTACTTTCAGGCTTGCCCTACCTCCTCCAGGCTCACTGCAGAAAACCAGGAAAAATGCCTACTATTCATCATGCTACTCATCACCTCCATCTTCCTGCCTAGCCGTATTCTCAGCCATTTCTTACAGCCCTTGCCATGCGCTATTACTGCCTTTCTCTTGATGCTTTCCCTGCTCGCAAAGAAAAAGAAAGGGAAAAAACATACCGTCTTCACCTTTTCTATCAAAAGATGGAAAGGTAACTTTTCTCTGTCCTGTCCTGTCCTCATCATTTCCTTGGTTGCTGGCAATGTACAGCCACCTATGCACGGGGTGCCTGAATGGACCAGTACCACTAAAAAAAAAAGAAACAGATCAAGCCTGCAGGTGTTAAGTGTGTTCTGTTGGGGGATGGGACAGTCAACTTTCTCAAACTATGCAAGTGTGACACACATATCTCTGCCTGTATGTATACATCTGTGTGGGAGAGGATAACCATGACAACCAGCTCCAGTCATAAGTATGGAGGGTCCTTTAGGACAAAAACACATCATTATGATATAGGCAGAGGAGCTATTTTACTCTAAAAGTTATTTTAAACTAATTTTTTATTAACTTTTTTATTAAACTCAATTTTTACAGCTACCTATTTTACGCCAAGATAATAATAGTTTCTTCCAGGGTGGTGGTATGGGCAATACCAGACCTTCCAGGGGCTAATAAGGCCCTGAGCCTATGGTGTCGGGCCTCATTATGCCCTTCGGTGATCTGGTAATGCCCAATACCACCCACCCTGTTGGGTGTTATTGCTTACAAATTGTATGCCTCTAATACATTCCCTCACCAAAATGCCCTCCAAATTTTTCTGGAGGAAGTGCATCTACCCAGGCTGCAAGATGATGACAAGGCAACCCTGGTGGCCCCAATCTTGGATCAAAAAGTGCAGGAGGCAGCTGGGCACCTAAAGTCAAAGAAATGCCCAGGCCTGGATGGATATCCAGTGGAATCTCAAAAGATTCTCACAGGAATTCTTCCCTTTCTTTGTCAGAGTGGCTAATTCACTGCTGAATGGAGCACCCCCCCCCATCTTGGAGCTATGCCATGATCTCTTTTATCCCTATGGCAGAGAGGCCCACAGATTGCTATTTCTTATAGACTGATCACTTTGTGTTAAACACTGACTATAAGCTCTTTATGTCTATTCTTGCAAGAAGACTGGATGCCATCTTATCCCAACTGATCCATCTGGACCAGATGAGTTTGTTAGATAATGGAAGACAATGCACAGTGTAAAGAGATCCCTCTCTATTCTTCACCATGCAGTCTCTTCTGACTCTTCTTTCCCTGCCATCAGTCCTGATGCAGAAAAATCATTTGAGCAAGTCATGGAACCTTCTCCAAGCTGTACTGCAGCAATTTGGTCCCAGCCATTTATAGACCTGTTTTGCATCTACAGCTTGCCGCAAGCTCAGGTGTATGCAAATGACCACCTCTCCTATTGTTTTGAGTTGCAGACGTGCACCTGACAGGGCTGCCACCTCTCACTGCTCCTTTTCCCTGTTCATATTGAGTCACTGGTGCAAGCTATTAGGCAGCATAACAGTTTATGGGGATGTCAGGCTCCAGAGGGCACAGAACATTGGCTCGCTCTTTACATGGACAATGTCATCCTCTACCTCTCCAACTAAGACACTGATCTCCTGGCTGTTTGGTCCCTTCTGCAGTCTTTCAGGGCCCTCTCAGGGTACAAGCTTAATGGAAAAAAGACTGTGGCCTTAGCCATCAATTACACCACATTGGTAGCTCAATTCCCCTTCCACTGGAAACTCCCATGAATGAAATGTCTGGGAATCAATTTGACCGGTTCTGCATCTCAGTTGCTCCAAGCAAACACTGTCCCTCTACAAATGTAGATCCAAACAGATCTGTATAAATGGTCAGCACTACCACTTTCCTTAGACAGGCAGGCAACGACCATTCAAAATAATGGTGCTACCCAAATTTTTATACCTATTCCAGTCACTGGCTATCCTGATTGGAGTTAGGGCATTGCAACAAATTATGAAAAATGATTAGCAGATTCTTGTGGCAGGGCCATCTCCCAGCGTCAGCTATGCCTGCCCTGTGTAGACCAGAGGAACAAAGCAGACTTGTATTCCCTGACCTGTTGACTTACTACGAGGAAGCACAACTGCAACCAGTCATATACTGGCTCAGAAATGCCCCCATGCAACAATGCATACAGTTCAACAGGCGGTCCTATCCACATCTCCACCAGAAAGTGGAATTCTAGATGGGCACCTAATAGGCATACTAGCTGATTGTGGATCACCCTTTGTCTCCACCTTGCTTAGGATATGGACAAGATGGACAACTCCAGCAAACACGTTTATGTCTATGTGGGGATATTCTCCTGATGCATAAAACCCTATCCTCTCCTCACTTAGCATCGGCTTGTGGGTTTCAACCACATAATAAAGTTCTAAACCTACGTGCCCATAATAAACAGTTTAAGGTACCTAGGGCCAAGACAAACAAAAGGGACAATTACTTCACAGTTCATACAACTAAATACTGGAATAATTTACCGTGAGAAATAGTAGAGCTGAACACTTTTGATGAATTTAAAAGGTCCCTTGATACTTATATACTGTCAAAAAGAACAAAATAATCAGGAAATCAAGATCCCACTAATGTAGGGAGACAATCTCGATGGGTTCTGCTTACTTTTGTCTCTGTTGAATCCAGTAAATCCATTAAACCTAAAAGAGCAGTTTTTGTGGTTGCTGCCTCTTCGCCTTAATAAGGACTTTGCACTAGCCCAACTGGATTCTAGCAACCAGGTCTGGTATTGCTGAGGCTTCAAGTACCCTTTTTAGCTCCTGCATGGCAGGGAGATGAAAACCTTTCAAATGTTAAAAGAAAGACTGGGTCTACCACAGACTGATGTGTTCAGTTATTTCCAGGCAAATACATATGTCACAAGCTGGATCTGCAAAGGTCCCACAATGGACTCCAGAAATCCCCTTCATAGGTCACTTGTGAGCTAATTAGGCCAGTGGTCCATTAAAAGCTTGCCCTTTATGTAATGGGATAGCCTGATAGTCCTTCTCTTATGAAATAATTATCCAATCTAGTTTTAAAATCTGTCATACAATTGCTACCTATCACTTCCATAGGAAGACCATTCCAGACACTAATGATTCTCTGACTATACCAACCAGCTCTTCTCTTAGTCAGACTTGTTTCCTCTTTGAGTTGCAAGTTATGCACTTGTGTGTGATAATTTTACTCTCTAAAGTCAAAACCCAAGCATTCCAAAAGATCATTGCTTTATAATAACTTTAACAAAAGTTATAAATCTCCCAAGTCTGCAATATTCTAATGACTATAAGCCCAAGGCCTCTAGCCTGTCCACATAGAAAAGATTATCAGTGCCAGACACCATCCTGGTTGCCCTTTTCTGTACCCTCTCAGAGCCTTGATCTCCATCTTAGTATTCGGAGACCACAACTGGGAGCAGTACTCCTGATGGAGCCTTACCAAGGAAACATACAAAGGCATAATCATGTCTCTGTCCCTGCTTCTAATGTGCCTTCTAAAACAATGTAAATTTGCATTAGCTTTCTTGGCACTGTGTTGGCATTCCTGTTTGAATTTCAGGTCATTAGTCACCACTATGCCCAAATCTCTTTCTTCAGATGTTACCTTGACAGTATGCCCATTTATTAAATACTGTGCTCCCAAATTGGATCTTCCCAAGTGCATTACAGCACATTTATCTATGTTAAATCTGAGTTTGTGTGTCAATACCCAGACTTCTGCTTTAGTTAACTCCGTCTGGAGTCTGCTTACTTCTTGGTCATTACGGACAACTGATCCGATTTTAGTGTCATCCGTAAATCTGGCTAGCCACACTCCCTCACCACAATTCATTGAGAAAACATACATATTAAATAAAATAAGTCTCAGCACAGATCCCTGCTGTACCCCACTGGTTACTTCCGCCCAATCTGATGCTATATCCCAAATCTTGACTCTCTGTTTTCTTTTATATAGCCAGGTGCTAATGCATGACACTACACAAGTACTTATTCCAGAATTAAGTTAGGCATCAATTATCCCTCTATGAGGGAAAGTATTGAAAGCCTTACTGAAGTCCAAGAGTATGATATTGACTGGGTGCCCTCTATCAAGTAACTTGCTTACTGCCTCAAAGAACTGCGGCAGGTTAGTGTGGCAGGATCTTCCCCTGATTTGATTCCCTAATGAATTCCTCAATATATTCATTGATTATGCCCTTCAGCATCTTCCCCAAAGCTGAGGTCAGATTGATAGGACAACAGTTCTTAGGCCCCTTTCTGCTACCTTTTTTATAGATGGGTACCACTGTTGCTTCCCTCCAGCTATTAACTATACGGCCATTGTTTAATGATGTCTGGAACAGCTTAGTGATTGGACCAGCCAACTCTCCAGCCAGTTCCCTAATCACTCTAGGGTGGATCCTATCCGGCCCAGGGGCCTTGTTTGAATTTAGCTGCTCTAACCTATATTTAATATCATGTTCTGTAAGTACTATGGGCTCCTACTTAGTATCCTTCATAAGTGGTACAAGGCTAACTGTTTCTTTGTTAAATACTGATGAAAAATAAATGTTCAATAACTGTACTAAGTCCTTCTCATCAGTGACAAAGCGTACCTTTGTCATTCTCGAGTAGTCCCACTTGCACACTCCCTACACAATTATGGTTGATGTAATTATAAAAGGCTTTGTGATTATCTTTAACCTTTGTTGCCAGTCTCATCTCAAAGTTTTATTTAGCTGTTTTAATTTTATTTCTGCATTCCCTTACTAGCTTCTTATAATACAGCCACACCTCTTGCAAGTTTGATAATCTGGCTTTTTTATATGTCTTCTTCTTCTTTTTCCTAATGCACCTTCTGATCTTATTGTCAAACCATCCTGGAATTCTCCCAGCTTTGTTATACTTGACTTTCACAGGTACAAACTTCTTAATCAGGTATAATAGTTTATGTAACAAAACATCTCACATTTTATCCTGGTCTAAGCCCATAAATTCTGGTTTCCAGTCCCACGTCTCCAGCTCATGTTTCATCCTAGTGAAGTCAGCTCTCTCAAAGCATTTGATAAAGAAACTGCCACTGACCTCTCTTGTAACTTCTGTGATATCAAACCTAACCGTATTATGGTCGCTATTGGATAGGAGCTCAACAGTGTGACTATCCTTTATCTGTGCACACATGTTGCTCAGGACCAAGTTCAGAATATTATCTCCACTTGTTCCCAATGTAACAAATAGCTCCAATCCAAGCTTATTAAGTGTCCAGAAAGTTTCTCTCTGAGCCTGTTTTCCTTCAGTACCTATCCAATTGAAACATGGTATATTGAGATCTCCAAGTACTACCATATTATCTTCAGGGTTTGATTTCCCCAGAATATCATATACTTTCATGTCTTCCAATATGTCCTGAGATGGCAGCCTATAGATTACACCCATGACAATATTTTCCTGGCTATTGGGTTCATTCTTACCCATATTTGTTCTGTCATAACATAAACATCTATGTCTATAGATTCAGCCTGGATGGAATTTGTTATGCATAGGGCCAAACCCCTTCCACCTTTATCTAGCCTCTCTTTGCTAAAGAGTTTATAACAGTATATTGCCTCGACAGTGACATTTCAGCATCGACCAATACCATCAATGTTCCTCCCCCACAACTTGTCCTTGCCCCACAAGGTCTCTGTGATTGCGCATACCTGTATCCTATCTCTTAGTAGGGTGTATTTATTTATGACTCTGATTACCAAGTAAGTGCACTGATCCATGGGACCATTTCCAGGCATGACCTAAGCCATAGAAATGGCACAAATATTCTATACAGTTATGATATACAGTGCAATTAGTACACACGAGATTAAACACAGTTACAGCTGAAAAACTGCAAGCATACAAAGGTAAGATACAGATGCACATTTTTAACAAGCATGCCTTAACAAATCCCCGTGTACAGGCAAGGTACCATTTTGTACTGGCTAAAATAAAAGCAAGAGGTAAGAAGTAACGGGATATACTCCCAAGTGGGCAAATAGTTAGGAAGGGTACAAAGGGAAAAAGGTTGGGGGTAGGCTACCCAGGTGAACAGTTACAACTAGCTTCTGCCAGAAGCCAGGATTTGAAATGGGATTTGAAGATGAGATGCATGTCAGATGAACAGAGAGGCACAGGAATGCCATTCCACAGAGAGGGGGCCACAACTGATAGGGCTTTCCCTCCCATGTTCGTAGCGACTCTAGGAACCTCTAGGGGAGGGACAACAGAAGAGCAGAAACTTCTGGGTGTGGTTCTGACCTTGAGGAGGGATGAGAAAGGGGACATGCTCCAACTCCTAATGGCATTGTCCACTATGCAGCTGAGGGCAAAATCAAAGCTGTCTTAGAGAGGAAGCCAACTGAGTGACTGAAAGAGGTCACAGTGATGGGTGGCGAATAGGGCCAAGAAGGCAAAGTGCCAAGCACTGTTGTAGAATGACATAAGTCTAGCTCAAAGGGTAGAGGATATGCTTGAATAGATAGGGGAGCAGTAATCAATGATGGGGAGTAGATTGCCTTGGACGATAGCTAGGTGAGCCTCTGAGGTCAGGTAGTGTTTTATACGATAGGCAGCCCCTAATTTCTGATTTACCCTGTGGAAAACAAGGTTGATATGTTCAACAAAGGACAGGGAGGGATCAAGCGTTACCCCCAGATATTTAAAGGCAGCAATGTCTCAAGAGCCAGATCATCAAGAGAGAAAATATGGAGGGAAGAGTTTGCTTTGAGAGTTCTGGCAAGGTAAGGTTTAGACCCAAAAAAATGGCCTTCTTTTTTTATTAATCAAAAGCAGGTTGGATGTAAACCAACTGTGGGCAGAGCCATAGTTCTGGCTGAGGATAGAGGATATGTGAGACGATATGTGAGGACAGAGGATATATGAAAGAGGACAAGATCATCCACATACAGGAGGGTGTTGCAATTTAGGTTATCTGAGCGGATGGAACTAACAGAAATAGAAAAAAGTAGGGGGCCCAGGATGGAGCCCTGGGAGACACCAGTGGAGACTGGGAGGGGAGGAGAGGAGGCAGAACTAATACACACAGATTGGGAGTGGCCTGAGAGGTAGCTCTGAAACCAGTTTGAAGTCTCCAAAGAACAATCAAGCAGGGCTGGTTTGGAGAGGAGGAGGGCATGGTTAACCATGTCAATGACCTTGGGCAGGTCCATAAAGACAGTGCCAGTGGCGCTCCCCAGATCCATGTTTATAAGGACATGGTTAGTAAAGTGAGCAAGGGCCATGGTGGTGCTGTAGTTTTTGCAAAAAACATGCTGCTGGCTGCAAATGAAATTGTGCTTCTCAATGTGTTCTGACAGTTGGTGATGGACAATTTTCTCATGGAGCTTGCATAGGTGGAGGAAGATAGATATCGGTCAATAATTATCGGAAGAGAGGGGGTCGCCAGCTTTCAAAATGGGTACCACCTTAACAGATTTCCAGGGGTCTTGCATGGTGGAGGTGAACAGGGCCAGATTAAAAATAAAAGTGAAGGGTTTGGAGATAGCTGGGGAGATGAGCTTAAGCAGGACAGGGGGAGAGGCCATCTGAACCGGGGCTATCCCAGTTAGGGAGACTCTTTAGGAGTTTGGAAGTATCATTTAGGCAGATAGTGCTGAAATAGAAAAGGGGTGGCATTGTAGGAGGAGAATGAGGGCAGAGACTTAGTGCAGGGTCCTGGGTTAGTGAACTGACTGACTGGAAGCTTACTGAGGAGAGCTGAGAGGTCGGTGAATTTCCTGTTGAAAGCCTGGGCAACCTCAGATGGCTCAGAGGGCCAGTAGGGGAACTTAACTGAATAATAGGACTGTTTGTGTGGGGATTGAGAAGAGAGCTAATGGAGCCCCAGAATTTCCTGGGATTACCAAGGCTTTCTCTCTGGAGATTGTGGTAGTAGTTCCATTCCAGGGATTTGATCATGCGCTTATACTGATTTTCCAGGTGCCTGTAATCAATCCACAGGGCAGGGGAGGGGGACAATTTGTGGGCAGCCCTCTTATGGTCCATAGCTTTCATGAGGGTCAGGAGTTCTTTAGTGATCCAGTGGGTACATCCACCTCTCACTCTCCTAGTCGTGATTGGGAAGTGGTGGTCCTGTATTGCCAGAAGGGCATTTGTGAAAAAGGTCACAGCCGATGATGCATCAGTTTGAGCATAGAGTCCCGACCAGTTCATGGACCTAATGTTATCTAGGAGGAGAGAGGCATCGGGACAGTTGATATTATGAAAAGATAGGTACTTGGGGGGAGGCGCATGGTCTTTAAGTACCAGATGATGTACGTGGGGGAGTGGTCACTTACTGAGTCTTCCAGAGTCCTGGCCTGACATATTCTATCATCTCTGTAGTGATGACCCAATCCAGCAGGGTATGGGTAGAGGTATGAGGGTTGTGTCTGGTAGGAATAGTGATGATTTGGACCAAATTATGTTGTTTCAGTAGGTTAGCATAGTCAGGTTCCTGGGTACTTAACCAGTTGAGGTTTTAATCACCAAGGAGAATGGCATCCCTGGGTGGGGAGAGTGAATTGAAACTGGGCAGGAGGTTCAGAAGGCCATCAGTGCCCCTGGCTGGAGAGTTGCAGCAACAACCCAGGAAGAGTTTCTTAGAGAAACCTAGGGTCACCTCTGAGAGGAGCCATCCACTGGGGGAAGCAGGGTCAGAGCAGAGGGTGATAGTGGCAGAGAGGGGTTCTCTGAAGAAAGTGGTGACACTGCCACCCTTTTTCTTCCCAGGCCTATCCCATGTATTCCAATTCATCCTTCTTTCTGATTAAACTCCTGCTGTTCATAAGGAAACATCTCCACTTTTCATGATTAATTGTGACTCTAGGCTGCGTACTAGATTTAATTGTTTACAGACAGTAAACCAAGAACTTGGCTTCCAGTCTCTGTTCTAAAGGTATAAACACATAGAAAGATGCAGTAGGCTAATCCAAAATGCTTTTATTTTACAGCATCATCAAGGGAGTTATAGATACCCCTCCCATCTGCCAAACATTTTTGCGCATGACTGGGCTTTTTCAAGGCATAAGGTGGCATCTGATACTGCAGTCTTAAGAACCTTCAGGTGCTAGGTGATTGATGTAACAGAATTTTCAAAAAGTGCAACAATACAAAGTGCAGTCAGTGCCACCTACAAGAAGCAGGACTAAATAACAAAGTTAAAAATCATATGTCTTGGAGGCAGTACAGCGCAATGGTTTAAGTCTCTGAGCTGCAAACTGGAGACCTGTGTTTGAATCCCACAGCCCTCTCTTGCATACTGTGTGATCCTGAGCAAGTCACTTAACTTTCTTGTACTCCCAGGTTGCACCTGTAAACAAGCTTCAACTTAGTGTGTCTCCTCTGGTTAAAAAAAAAAAATTCTCATCCTCCACAAAGGGGGTGATCACTCCACTCCTGGCAATTTCCACTGTATCTCCCTCCTCCCTTCTCTTGCAAATATAGAAACATAGAATTTGACAGCAGATAAGAACCAATAGACCCATATAGTCTGCCCTATTTCCCCTACCTGCTGAAAAACAAATGCTGCAGATTCTACTATATCTGTGGAAATTACCTCTCCATTTGCCTTGACAAGGGATCCCAATGTTTATCCCATGCAGTTTCGAATTCCCCCACTGACTTTGCCCCACCACCTCCACTGGGATGCTGTTCCATGCCTCCACCACCCTTTCTGTAAAGAAGTACTTCCTCAGGTTGCCCCTTAATCTCCCTTCTTCCAATCTCATGGCATGCCCTCTAGTTCAAGAGCTCCTACTTTTCTTAAGGATGCTGTCCTCCTGAACCTTATACATTTCCTTCAGGTATTTGAAGGTCTCTGTCATGTCTCCTTTGTTCTTCCTCTCCTTGGTGCTGGGTCAAAAGAGCAGACCAAGAAGAGCACTGCAAGACACGTGCTGTGTAGAGCGCAAAGGATTTAGAGCGGCAGCGGATAATAATGGTATGGTATTACTGATCCCCCTGTCGCTCTGTGTGTTTCCTGAAAAGGGCTGAAGTTGCCATGAGCTAGGGTGGCTTGCCAAGCCGCTCCCATGGTGGAGTGGCTAGGGCAACAGCACATAGTGTGGTAGGATGCCTGGGATCGTGGTTCGGTTCCCAACAGGTCTTCCTGCTACAAAATGTTTTTTTTATGGAAACAAGTCATTTCCCCCTTCCCAACATTCTCCCTATCCCCGAAGTCCATGACCCCCTGAAGTTGATTGTATGACGTTCAGGGGGGTGTAGGGGGCGAAGAATAAAGGAACAAGTTGCATTTGTTTTCCTAGGGCTAGGCTGTTGCCGATGAGTCGCTGTATTTCCGAACCCTGTTTTGAACAGCGCTGTTTTCCTTGCAGCACTTATTGCCGCATGGTTTTTGCACGTGGCGACATGACCCTGTGCCCCTCTCCTCTAGAGTATACATATTGAGCACCTCCAATCTCTGCTCATTGGTTCTCTAGTGTAGACACTGCACCATTTTTGTTGCCCTTCTCTGAACTGTCTTGTCTATGCCCTTTCAGAGATGCGGCCTCCAGAATTGGATGCAGTACTCCAAATGAGGACACACTAATGACCAGTACAGTGAAATCAGGAGAAGCTACTCTACTCACAGCTTGCTGACTTCCTCCACTCATAGAAACATGAAACTTTGATGGCAGAAAAGGACCTCAGCCCACCCAGTCTGCCCCTTTTTCCCACCTAGTCCCTTCTTCTGCTTCACCCCCTTGTGCTCCCCTTTCCTCCCTCCCCTCCCCCCCTGCCTTTATGCTTGTCCCAAACTCTTTTGAATTCTGTGATTGTTCTGGCCCCCATGAAAGTTGCAGGTAGGCCATTCCACTTGTCCACCACCCTCTCTGTGAAGTAATGCTTTCTTATGTTTCCCCTGACCCTACCTCCTCCAGTCTCATTACTTGCCCCCTGATTGTTTGGAATCCCCTTCTTTGAAAAATGCTACCCTCTGGTACCCTGTTTTTATCCATAAGGTTTTTAAATGTTTCTATCATGCCCCCTCTCTTCCTCCTCCTCTCCTTCAGGGTAAACATATTCAGCTCTCTGAGCCTCTCCTCATAGGTCATATACTGCATTCCTTGCAGCATCTTCATAGCCCTCCTCTGCATTGCCTCCACCCAGTCTCTGTCCCTTCTCAGGTGTGGTCTCCAAAACTGAACACAGTATTCAAGGTGGGGCCTCACCAAGATTTTGTACAGTGGTATCATTACCTCTCTCTTCCTACTGGTTATGCCCCTCCCTATGCACCCTAGCATTCTGCTGGCCCTCCCCACCATTTTATCGCATTGACTGGCCACCTTTAGATCCTCAGATATAATCACTTCTAGTTTTTTTTTTCTTCTTCGTGGCCTTGAGCACCACCCCTCCCATTGTATAGTCTACTATTGGGTTGTTGCACCCCAAGTGCATGACCCTGCATTTGTTTAGCCTTGAATCATAATTGCCATGTCCTCGACCACTTCTCCAGCCTGTCTAGATCCCTCTTCATCCTGCCCACTCCTCTATCTTCCTCTCCCCCTTCCATTCTGGTGTTAGGAAAGATCATTCCACCATTTCTTCTCTACTTAGAGTCATGGTCACTGACTCCATCCTCTAAGGGATTGATCGGGACACATCACAGCCACCTTTTTCATCAATCTGGGCAAAGTCTTTGATTTGGTGTTCCACCCACTCTTCTTGCACAAGCTGAGTTCAACCAGCATCTCAGCCCTTGCTGTTGACAGGTTCCATTCCTATCTCTCAGATCATAAACAGTCAGTACAGGTAGGAGGTGCTGTCTCCCTGCCCTTCCCTATACAGGCCATGGTCCCAAAGTGCTCCATTCTGGGTCCAGTCCTCATCTCCATGTTCCTAAATGACTTCCCCTCAGCTGTGCCAACTCACATATTCACATGTATGCCAATGACACAGTTCTTCTAGTCCTTTGACTGCATCTCTGGAAGTTTCACTGCAGTCAGATATTCACAATGTTCTGTGCTAGTTCCAGTCCAACCAACTTCGGATCAATACAACAAAATCTGTGTCTATGACTTTTGGTACCATTCAGAAGCTAGCCTGGCTCATCCTTTCTCCATCTTCTCCATGATGGATGGCACATCACTTGAAGTAGTCTCAACTGAGCCAAACACTGAAAGGAGCTGCACAGCAGTGTGCAGAATGCTCTGGGGAGCCTGACGTTATTTTTATGCTGCTGTTTTAAAACCTTGCTAAACTCCTTGGATGCACTGAGACTAGTATGTTAGGGGAGCTCTATACCTGGAGCACAGGAAGGACCTTATAAATGGACTGCAGGAATAAACAGTAATTGGGGCATATTTGTAATTTACCTGCCCATTCCCCATCTGTACGTCCTTTTATGGGCAGTTCAAAGGGTTGGCTGAAGCTAAACATCACTTCTGGGTAGTTTTCTGCAGCAAATGGAACCGGAATATAGCTGTCCTACTTCTGGTTCTACTCTACATAAACTGGCGGAATGCCATGCTGAATTCCTGAGCCAAACACGGAAGGGAGCTGCACAGTAGTATGCAGAATGCTTTGGGGAGCAGGACGTTATTTTTGTGTTGCTGTTTTAAAACCTTGCAAAACTCAGATGCACCAAGGCTAGTGTGTAAGAGGTGGGGGAAGGGGCTCTATACCTGCAACACAGGAAGGACCTCTTACTAGAAGTTGCATATAGCCTCATTTCCATCCCCAACCCTTATAGCAAGCAGTTATGGTGAGCGCCAGCGAGACCAGTGCCAGCATGCCCAGCAAAGGTAACACAACTAAGGCAAACAGCTTAGCTGTGTCTGTCATGTCAGCCAGGGAAGAGGAGATGAGGGCAGAACCCCAACTCCATATAACAGAGGTAGGAAGTAACCAAATGAATGTAGTAGCAGGGCTGTATGAATGAACATTATGTACATCATGTAAAATGAGGAGTACAAATGATCAAAAGGGGCCCTTAATGTGTAAAAGCTGCATATATGTGGCTGAACTAGAGATGAAAGTTAAGAGCTTGATGGAACAGCAAAATATTCAGGCAGGTATAAATGATATAGAGTTTTTTGTAAGATTTTCTAGATAGCTTTCACAAAGAGGCAAGAAAGAAGCCCATATATATGAGATAAATAAGGGAGCAATGGATAAAAGAAAAGACTGAACGGACGACAATATGCTCAATATACTGTAACTAGTGAGGACGAGTGGTACCTTGTCCAGAAAGGTTCCAGAAAATGGAGAAGGAACACTCTTACAGATATACAGTTAGCAAACTGATATACTGTTCTTGAAACAAATGGGGAAAATGGGGAAGTAATGCAACCCCTAAGTGAGTCTGTACAACAAAGTGTACCTGGTCAGATTCCCAAAGACCTAAACAATGATAATTCCAACAAGTTGGGGATCAGTCATGAACTAAGAGCTCCATCAGCCTCTATTAGTCAGCTGCAAGGTTCCACGGGTAACCCTACCAACTCTGCTAATCTAAATATACTCAATGAACTGCTACACCAAATCCTGTCCCTTGAAATAGTACTGGCGTGCATGTTAGTCATGAGGTAGATTTATCTTTCTGTTGCTGCTAAGTTTGTGGAGGGGCAGGAGTAAAGGATTTAGTTGCTGGTAAGCTTGGAACTGTTTGTACTTGTTTGAAACTGTTACCTTTATGACAGTTGTTGCTGAGTTTGTTTAATGCAGTTTATTTTTTGTGCGTGTGTGATTTATATTGTAAGCCTGGGATTTATTTATTTTTTCAACAGGCATTAGTAGAAGCCTTCTGGAAGTTTCTGCTCTCACCTCAGCTCGGATCAATTTACAGCTAATTGTGGTTTAAATACCAGTGGGTTCTCTCACACAGCAGTAGGGCTAAAGCAGACTTAGTTTGGCTCAGGCAGATTTACCTTTCTGTTGTTGCTAAGTTTGTGGAGGGCAGGAGTGAAGGATTTAGTTGCTGGTAAGCTTGGAACTGTTTGTACTTGTTTGAGTCTGTTACCTTAAGTGCAGGTCTCATATTTCAATGGATTTTGTGAGATTTTTTTCTTTTTCCTTTTTCATTGGGGCTTGTCCTCTGTGAACATAGGGTAAAGGGGTCCTCGACTGATTGTTTCTGGACTCAGCCACAAGGTAATCCCACCCACCCCTCAACCCACCCACCCCTGGGCTAGTCATCCTTTATAGGGTGTAGGCCTATAGTGTTACACCTTCCTAAACCACACAGGAAGTTCCACACCAAGGAAAGAGAGTAGCATAAGAGTTCGTCTAGATGGCATACCTAGATTATATTGCAGGCCAGGTCACATCAGCCATGACAGGAGTGATGCAGTACAGTAATTGTGGAGCAGCAGTCTTCTGGGAGACATTCTGGAGGCTGTGATGCTGCCCTGTCAGCAATAACCTCTCTTGGCTGAGGGAGGAGGTTGCCTGTCTCTGTGCAGAGGTGGTCAGGTTACAGGCAGCATCCACCCCCATCAGAGACCACTGGGTCCACAGCATTCACCTCAAAGGTTGTCTAGGCAGAAGGGTGACTGGACCACAGTGGGCTGAGGGAGGGGGAAGGGGTCAGAGGCACATCCCCTAACCAGTCCAGCTTAATGACTCCTACGCTGTTTTGGAGGAATGGGAATGCCCCACACAGGCACCCACAGCTGAGACCAGGAATCATGGTTGGGACCTCCAAGCTGGAGTCACAAGGAAGGGGGCAAGGGCCCCCTGGAGGAGGGGGAAACTTCTCCTAGTGTGGAAATCTATTGTACAGGGTGTGAAATTAGGGACAACAAGCAAGGGGATAGGGAGATCAAGTGCCTCCCAGGAAGTGCTGCATGGAGGGATGGGAAGTGAATACATAGGATCACTGGGACAATAGCCAGGAGGGAGGAGCTGGATGTCACTGTCTACCTGGGGACTAATGACCTGTTGAGGAGAAGGGTAGAGTTAGCCAGAGTCCAGAAGGATTTCAGGAAGCTGGGGAGGGGGCCTGAAACATGTAGCATATTCTGTCTCATTCTGGGAGGTGCTACCTGTCAAAGGCATGGGGGAGGCCAGGGCACTCCACATCTGAACCTTCAACTCCTGGTTAAAGGATTGGTATGGAAGGGAAGGATTTGGCTTCATAGGGACTAGGGCCCAACCTGGACAAATGCGGGCTTGTATCTGGAGGGTGGGCTACATCTGTCTGGAAAGGGGACCTCAGCCTTTAGTGAGAAGTTGAAATGCTTCAGCAGAGAGAATTTAAACTGGTCAATGGGGGAGAGCCAGGAGAGACAGGTGGCTTAGGAACATCCTCCCATGAGAACATGCAAAAATACAAGTTGACAACAGGAACAATGGAAGTGAGTAGTGAGGGGCAAGCAGGGGAAACTTATGGGGGGGTAAAGGGGGGACAAGAGCACATAATCATGAATACCAGGGAGGGGGGAAGAGGCAAAGTGGAGAAAACAGAAACAGAGGGAGAGCAGGGAGTAAAACATAGAAGGTCATGTTCACAAATGCCCGCAGTCTGGGAAATAAGTTTCCAGACCTGGAAGCCTTGATGACAGAAGCAGACCTTGACATAACAGCAATAACAGAAGCATGGTATTCTGCTAATCACAACTGGGACATGAATGTACCAGGCTATACATTGTTCAGAAGGGACAGGGAAGGTAAAAAGGGAGGGGGAGTGGATCTGTATGCCAGAGAAGGCATAAAGGCTACAGGAGTACAGGGAAGGCAGGGAGAGTCTGAGGCAATGTGGGTCACCCTTGAACAAGGAAATGGTACAGCAATGCATACAGGGGTGATCTACAGACCTCCAGCACAGAGGGAGGAAGTGGACATGGTACTAGTGAAGGAAATTCATAACATGGCAACTAAAGGTGAAATCATGTTGAAGGGAGATTTCAATATGCTGTATGTGGATTGGTGCACCCAGGCAGCTGCTTCAGCCAGAAGCACAGTCATCCTGGAATCACTGCAAGGATCTGGACTCAGACAGCTGGTGCATGAACCAACCAGGGACAAATTGATTCTAGACCTGGTATGTGCCAGTGGGAACAGAGTTGAAAGAATCCAGGTGGAAGGGCAGCTGAGATCCAGCGACCACCACATGGTGTGGTTTGACATGGAGACAGGGATTCAATTAAATCACACAAGGACAAAAGTATTAGATTTCAGGAGGGTGGATTTCAATGAAATAGGTAGATGTTTAAGAGCAGCCCTGGAGAAGGTAGAGGTAATGGACTGGGTGGAGGAACAGTGAAGAAGACTAAAAGGAGCCATTCTGGAGGTAACTAACCAATGCATTAGGATATTAGCCAAAGGAAAAAGAAGAAAGAAACCACTATGGTTCTCTAAAGAGGTGGGAGATAAAGTAAGGGCTAAAAGAGCAACTTTCATGAAGCAAAAGTGGACCCAAAGGGAGGAGGACAGGGAGGTATACCTTGAATGTCTCAGAGAGGCAGGGAAGGCTGTTAGGAAAGCCAAGGCACAGACAGAGGAGGGTTTAGCGTGAACTGTGAAAAAAGGGAACAAGACATTCTATAGGTACATCAGTGATAGAAGAAAAACCGGGGGTGGGGATTGTGAGGCTCAAAGGGGAGGAGGGAGAGTGTAAGGAGGGGATCTAGACAAGGCAGAAATACTTAACAAATACTTCTGTTCAGTATTCACTGAGGAGGGAGAGTGTTAAGGACCACAGTTTGGGAGCAGAGGCAATCGGGGGTTGAAGTGGACACCAGTTTATTCACAGTGGAGAGAGTTCAGGAGAAACTCACATAGCTGAAGGAGGATAAAACCAAGGGGCCAGATGGCACACACCCGAGGATATTAAGGGAGCTGCAAAGGGAACTAGCAGCACCTCTGGCCACCCTGATCATTGAGTCAGTCAACACAGGCAAGGTTCCAGAGGACTGGAGGAGGGTGCATGTAGTCCCACTGCATAAAAGTGGCAGTAGGATAGAAGTGGGGAACTACAGGCCAGTCAGCCTCACCTCAGTGGTGAGGAAGATCATGGAGATGCTGCTGAAAGAAAGGATAGTGGCACACCTGGAATCCATTGATGCCCAGGATCTAAGGTAGCATGGATTCACATCAGGAAGGTCTTGTCAAAAGAATCTTATTGATTGTGTTGATTGGGTGACTAGGAACATGAATCGGTGAGGGGCTGTAGATGTCACCTACCTGGATTTCAGCAAAGACTTTGATACTGTGCCACACAGAAGGTTGATTAATAAGATAAGTAGTCTGGGCATGGGGCATAAGGTGGCACAGTGGGTTAGAAACTGGCTGACAGGCATAAGGCAGAGGATGGTGGTAAATGGGATCCAATCTGGGGAGAGAGAGGTGACCAGTGGAGTGCCACAAGGATCAGTACTGGGACCAGTCCTGTTCAATATCTTCATTAGTGACATTGCAGAGGGGCTAGTGAGAAAGGTCTGCCTATTTGCAAATGACACCAAGATCTACAACAGGGTGGATACTCCAGAAGGGGTTCAGATAATGAAGAGGGACCTGGAGAAGCTTGAAAGATGGTCAGAGGTGTGGCAACTGAAGAGCAATGCACAAAAGTGCAAGATAATGCACCTGGGTAGGGGGAATCCTGGAGAGACCTAGAGGATGGAGGGGGAGGTGCTGACCATCACCAAAGAGGACAGAGACCTAGGGGTTATCATATCTGATGACCTGAAGATATCAAAGCAGTGTGCAAAGGCTGCAGGGAGGGCCAGTGGCATGCTGGGGTGCATAGGCAGAGGTATTACTAGTAAGAGGCAGGAAGTGGTGATGCCATTGTATAGAACACTGGTGAGGCCTCACCTGGAGTACTGTATGCAGTTCTGGAGACCACACATGCGTAAGGACATACACATGGTAGAGGCTGTCCAGAGAAGGGTGACAAAGATGATGCATGGTTTGCTCCACAAAACATATGAGGAGAGAGTAAGAGACCTCAATATGTACTCACTGGAGGAGAGGAGAGAAAGGGGTGACATGAAAGAAACTTTTAAGTACCTCAAGGCCATAAACAAGGTGCAGTTGACAGATCTTTTACAATGTAGAAAAGATACCAGAACAAGGGGGCACGATATGGAATTGGTGGGGGGGAGATTAAGAGGTAACGTGAGGATGTTTTTCTACCTGGAGAGGGAGGGAGGTGAACACTTGGAATAGTCTGCCACAGGAGGTGGTAGGGGCAAGCACAGTTGATGGGTTTAAACTTGCCTAGGACAAGCACAGGGAAATCATAGGCAGGAAGGGAGTGATGAAAAGCCATTGACCACTTAGGGTGAGTGGATGCGGTCCTTATCTGCTGACAATTTTCTGTTTCTATGAATCAGGCCAGCCTGGTACACAAATGAAGATGTTACTCGGTTACTCGGTTAATGGACAAGAGAAGGCCAAAGCCCATCGAGGTTGTCCTCCACACATTGTGGATCATTGTTCCGTTATGTTCTTCCTAGAAGCCATTTATCAAGTTTAGCTTTGAAGTTATTTATGTTCTTACAGTCGATAATATCCTAAGGTAAAGAATTCCAGATTCTAGGGGCTCTGACTGTAAAAAATTGTTGCCTTTTATTTGTTTTTGCTCTATCAACTCCTATTTGTTTATTGTGTTTCCTGGCTACAATTTTTCTTGATGTGAAAGACAATCCACATAAATTCATTAGTGTAGCAGAATGAGAGATCTTAAATAACTGGAGAAGATCACCCCTTATTCCTTTAAATCTAAGTGAGTAAAGTCCCGTTTTGTGAAGCCTAGATTCATAATCCAATTGTGAGAGATGTGGTATGATTTCTGTAGCTTTTCTCTGAACTTTTTCAATTCTGGTAATGTCCGCAACCAAGTAGGGACTCCAGAAGGGTGAACCATAATCCATATGAGGTCTAATATGTGTTTTGTAAAGTGCCATAATACATTCCTCAGTTTTAAGAACAAATGTATTATTAATTCTGCTGAGAAGAGCATTGGCGTGGTTAGCAACCTTATTACAATGGTCAGTAGATGACAACTTATTATTTACCAGTATTCCCAGATCTTTTTCCACAGATGATTCCCTAACAATAGTATTGTTAAGGCAATATGTTTGTTTGAGGTTATTGTTACCCATATGTAATACTGAACATTTCGACACATTAAATGACATTCTATTGGCTTTTGCCCAGGATTCAGTCCTTGTAAGATCATTTTTTAGGATATTCCTGTTACTATCACTGTCAACACATCTGCCCAACTTGGTGTCATCAGCAAATTTTGATATGATATTGTTTGATGAAATGGTTAGGTCACTGATGAAGATACCAAACAATGTGGGACCCAGAACAGAGCCCTGAGGAACACCGCTGGACACCCTCCTTTCATCTGATTGTTCCCCGTTCACCCTAACAGTCTGGGATCTATTGTAAAGCCAACTATGGACCCAGGACACAATGCCATTGGAAAATCCTAGGGTTATTAGTTTATTTATCAATATGGAATGTGAGACCTTATCAAAGGCTTTACTATAATCAAGCAAAATAACATCCACTGGAATATTTAGGTCAAGAATTTTGCTAATTGAATTATAAAAAGATAGCAAGTTGGTAATACAAGAATGACCACTTTTAAATCCTTGCTGTGTAATGTCACCTATATTCAAAGACAGTATTTCTTCTTCAATTAAGAGTTTAATCTTTTTTTCCAGTAGTTTGCAGGGTATGGATGTAAGACTGATAGGTCTATAGTTTTCAGCTTTACAATGTAGTCCTTTTTTAAAGATTGGCGTGACAATAGCTGTTTTCCAATCCAAGGGGACCTTGGATTCATTGAGAGATTTATTAAAAATAATGGTGAGTGGAGTAGCAATACAGTTAGATGTTCCTAGGAGAAATCTAGAGGTTATATTGTCAGGGCCCAGACTTGTTTTTTTTTTTAATGTATCTAAGAGATTGCGTGTTTCAGAGAATGTAATAGAATAACTAGGTGATATACCTGGATTGACAAACGGCAAAGGTTCTATATCTTGCTCAAAAACTGAGCAGAAGTGTTTATTGAATTCAATTGCAGTAACCTTGTCAGAGATAATGGTAGTGTCATCTATAATTAGAGGGCCTACCTTTTTAGTGTCTCCCTTTTTACTATTTAGGTAGGAATATAAACTTTTATGTGAATCTTTAGTGTGGGCAATTTTAAATTCCAAGTTCCGTTTAGCTAGAACAATGGATGTTTTAAGGTCCTTGACTGCCTTCCTGTATTTTAGTAGAGTTCCCTCTATCTGTTCTGACTGACACCGTTTCAGTACTGTAAATAACTTCTGTTTATGAATACTGAGTTTTTTAATAGAGCTGTTATACCAAGTGGGAACTTTGCCTTTGTTATTATATTTCTTTCTTTCTGGAACATACTGTTTTTCTAGCTTGTATATCATATCTTTAAAGGTGTTCCACGTGCCATCAATGTTAAGCGGTAAGAGTATTGAGTCCCATGGTATGGCTGTAAGCTGTTCGTTGATTTTGGAAAAATTAGCCTTCTCATACAATTTAATCATAAGTTTATTTGTAGGAGTTTTATGTACCAAGGGAATAGAGAAATGGACTGACATGTGATGACTATTGCTTAATGGGTCCATAACACGTAGGTTAAACAGGGAGGCCTCCATGTTAGTTATAACTAAGTCCAATATATTTGTCCCATGAGTAGGTTCTCTGATTAATTGGGTAAGACCAAGAGCAATGATTGTTTGAAGTTAACTGTAAATCATGCTGGTTAGTGCCTGATAAAGTATCCCAGTTTATTGTAGGGAGATTAAAGTCACCTAAGATAATTCCTATCCCTTGTCGGCAATTTGAGTAATTTCTGAAGTTAGTTGTTTAATATAGCTGATATCTGAGGACAGGGGGGCGATAGCAAGTACCAACCAGGATCTGGGGGTGACCATTGGGTTGTAAGTATACCCAGATGCTTTCTGTCTGGGTTAGCAAAGTGGATTCAAAGGACGGAATGCTGTTAGTGACATAAAGACTCACTCCTCACCCTTTTTTGTTGTCTAATCTATTTTTACTATAAAGTTTGAATCCTGGAATGTCCATTATCCATTGTTTATCGGAGTTTCCCCATGTTTCTGTTATGGCTATCAGTCCTATATTAGATTCATGGACTTTTAGTTCTAATTCAGCTATTTTTTATTTTGTTAAGAGACCTTGCATTAAATGATAGGACATTCACAATGTGTAACGGTGAAGTATTAAGAGATGGCATTAATGGCCTAGTCTCCCCCTTTGATGTCAGTTTAAATGATTATTAATAAATGATGAAAACTGACAACCGAAAAGAGAACTCCCCCTTCTACTGAGGTGTAAACCATCCCAGCAGAAGAGAGATGGATTTTCATTGAATTCTTCCCAATGTGTAAGACAGGCAATGCCCTGCCTGTAGCACCATTTACGAAGCCATTCATTCAGTGCTTTGATTTTATTTAATGTTTGATGCAAGGCTCGAGGTACAGGGAGGATTTCAGAAATTCCAATACTACATCCCCTTTACTCTAGAATATTACATAGTGAGACAAAGTCCTGTTTAAGTTGTTGAAGTGGAACTTTGGTAATATCATTAGTCCCAGCATGAATGATTACTAAAGGATTACTACCTGCTACAGAGAGGGCGACTTTAGTCATGGATGTTATATCCGAGACCCTTGTTCCCCTATAGCTTGAGCAGGTTCGGTTCTCTTTGTCAGGGTTACAAATTGCTTGATTGATAAATTTAATCATGGAATCACCCAGTACAAAAACCTGCTTAGTGTTAGGTAGGGATGTGGGGAGATGTACCACTTGAGTGTTGTTTGGTTTGTGCTTACTTCCATGTTGTGTAGTTAGTTGGGGAAAAGTATTAGTTAAAGGGGTGGAGTCAGAGTTTGCTTTAGTAGCTATGTTACACTGCTTCTGGCTAGGGCTGGTTGTGTCAACTGAGGTAAAATCCAAAGGCTCAAAGGAGTTGTGTAATGAAACTGGAGGAGAGGTATTAAGGTGTAAATCTCTCATCTGGTTAGATCTGGAGTGTGCAATGGTAGACCAAGGTGTTTCGTCTGATAACAAGTGTAATCTTGGGGATAAATCAGGGCAGTGAGGAGTTGAGGCATTTTTTTGGATGTCATGCTTTAGTGAAGTTGTTGTTAAGGAACCCAGTGGTACAGTGGTGTTAACAACATCAGCATGGGGAGTAGTTGTATTAGTGGTTTCAAGAAGAAGTGACATATGGTCTATAAATTCTTCTAATGCTTCAATTTCAGGATTAATGACTAATTTGGTAGTGTCAGGAACAGCTTCCACTTTGTTTTGAAGTTGTGCTACCTCATCCTGTAGGGATTTAACCAACAAGCATCTGTCACAAATATATTTGGCAGTTTGTTTGCCAATGGCGTACATCTGACATGAAGAACAATATTTATTTGCTCTCTTCATAATGATGTTTGTGTCCTATATAGATCAAAGAAGATAAGCACTTTACCTTATTATCACAGAACTTATCAGGCCTCAGTCCCGACGTACTCAATGGACACGATAGACACATGCTGTGATGCGATCACGCTGTTCTGTAAGGCGGCCCTCACAAGACACCGGCCTCTGTTCGCCACCGCGCGGTGGTATTTTGAAGGCACAGAACCGAAGGCCACCGCGTGACTTCCGTTTACGCTAAGGTATATTTAATAAAAAACTTTTAAAAAAGCCTTTAAGAAGGCTAGTTGTCAACAACTAATAAGCCTAAAGTGTTGGAGTCACCCTATGTGGTGCTTGAGAACAGTGGGAGTAGTTGTTTTGAAAGGAAGAATCAGGGTCTTAGCCCTTCAGTCCTCCAAGATCCCACACTGCCTAGAGTTCCAACCAGGAAGTACCCAACTTTAGGTAAATAGTGCACAGTTCAAATAGTTCACAAGCATAAAAAGAACAGATTAGGTATAACAATTCAATAGTATATCAGCACACACATAGATAGCAGCGAGTGTGTAATCCGCTGCCCGCTCGCTAATGCGAGGTATCTGAAGGCACAGAACCAGAAGTGCATCACCGCAAGACTTCCGGTTTCACGCTAAAGTATATTTAATAAAAAACTTTTAAAAAAGCCTTTAAGAAGGCTAGTTGTCAACAACTAATAAGCCTAAAGTGTTGGAGTCACCCTATGTAGTGCTCAAGAACAGTGGGAGTAGTTGTTTTGAAAGGAGGAATCAGGGTCTTAGCCCTGCAGTCCTCCAAGATCCCATACTGCCTAGAGTTCCAACCAGGAAGTACCCAACTTTAGGTAAATAGTGCACAGTTCAAATAGTTCACAAGCATAAAAAGAATAGATTAGGTATAACAATTCAATAGTATATCAGAACACATAGATAGCGGCGAGTGTGTAATCTGTGGTGGTCATAGGTGACTCCATGCTGTGCTGTACTGATAGAATGGTCTGTAATGGTAGGAAAGAGACTGTGACACTATCTTGTTTACTGGGTGCAGGAATAGGTGATGTGGAAAAATGCCTACCTGGGTTTCTAGAAAATACATCTGAACCTGTAGTACTCCTCCATTTAGGCACAAATAACGTGGGTAAGAGGGATAATATTCAACTATAACGAGATTTTGAGTCCATTGGAAAAAAACTTACAGCTAGAAAATGTTCCCTTATTATTTCTGAAATATTACCAGTGCCTCGAGCAAGTAGGCATAGATCTAGTGAAATTAAACATCTAAATGGGTGATTGAAAAGGTGGTATGCTAGAGAACAGTATGCATTTTTGCCACACCGTTAATGCTTTGAGAAAGCATCTAGTGTCTATAGTAGAGACAGACTTCACCTAAATGCACATGGTAGCAAAGTTCTGGCTGATAGAATTAATAACAAAATTGCAGTTTTTAAACTGAATACTAGGGGACGGGGAGGAAAACTGCATTTAATACCGCCACTAGCAAACCAAAAATGGCACCCATGGATAGAAGACATTATTGGTAAATGCTAGGAGTTTAAGAAATAAAATGGAGGAAATGGAGATAACTTTAAAAACAGAAAACATAGCTTTATGTTCTGTAACAGTGATGTGGCAGACAAAGAACACATGGGGGTTCAACTTGAACACTACCAGCTATTTAGGAGGGATAAAGAAGACAGGAATGGAGGGGGGAGTAGCACTGTTTGTTAGGAATGACATCAGGGCTCATGAACTACAAACATCTCTTGAACCTGATATTGAACAGCTACGGGTGCAGGTAACCCCATCACATGTGAAAAAGTTTACCATAGGAGTGTGTTATAGACCCCTGTCCCTAACAGGCTCTAAGACAATGGAGTTTATTAAGCAGATTAGAGATCAGGATCCAGGGAAAAACCTACTTATCGTAGGGGACTTTAACTTCCCAGGGATACACTGGAAAGACTGGACCACATCATCACTAGTTGAAATGAATTTTTGGAAACACTGGATGGTATTAGTATAGTAAATCATGGCCTTGAAAATACTAGGGATAACAACACCCTCAATTTAATTATAAGAAATTTAGGGGAACACTTGAGGAATGTCATGCCAGGGAACCATTGCAAGGAGTGATCACAATATGGTGGAATTTTTCATCAGAACGAATACTGAAACTCAGCGTGGGATCAATAAAATAAGGACAGTGTTGGGTAAGTTAATTTTTCTATTACTTTTCTATTACATTTGGAAACTTGTTCCAGAAAGCCCTGTGCAGTCACTAGCAAGGATGGAGAAGTACTAGAAAAAGTAATACACCTTACAATAATAGTTACGTATTTCTTTTTATACAAAAACAATACAAAAATAACAAATAACTATAACAGATTACATTTTTTGAACGTAATATGTTAGTTATTAGTTACTTTCAAATAAATGTAATCAGCTACAGTTATGTATTTCTTTTGTATAAAAAGACATAAGTAATTGTAACTGTAAGGTGTATTACTTCTCTAGTACTTCTCCATCAAACTACACAAAGTTTCTGGAACAAGATTCCAAAATAATAGAAAGTAATAGGAAAAATAACTTGATCCAAAACTGAATAAGGAGATGTGACTTAGCAGACTTTAATATGCTGAGAACTCTGGTAACAAAATGGGATTTGGAGGGAAACTTTCAGGGGCTTGATGTAAAGCAAATGGGGAATGTCCTTAGAGCATTTCTCCATGACCTGGTAGACCAAAATGTCCTGATCAAAAAGAAGTATATTCACAAGGGAAGGATCCCAATGTGGTATAACCCCAAAATAACTAAATTAATTAACAGCAAAAATAGAGCATACAAAAGACCCAAAAGGGAGGAAACTGTTAAATGTAAAGATTTGTTTAAGAAAAAAATTTTAAAAGTTGAAAGGTGAAATAAAAAAAGCTAAAAGAGAAATGGAGTTGAAGTTAGTTGAAAATGTGGGAAACAACAAAAAGGCATTCTTTAATTATGTTGGGAGCCTTAAGAATAATAGTAATAACCAAAAAGGCCCACTCAAACAAGGTGACACTTTTATCACTGACTGCCAAGTTATGGCAGAGCAATTCAATAAAAACTTTGTCAGCGTGTGTCAGGCAGAGAGTATCTAGGAATATGATAATGTAGGAAATATGGATAGCAATATAGTAATGACTCTGACTATGGTTAGAGATAGATTGGAGAAACTTGACCCCACCAAGTCAACTGGACTGGATGACTTGCACCCGAGGTTACTTAAAGAGCTTGCACTTGTCTTATGTGACCCCATTCATGCTATTTGTTAGTTCCATCAATGCGTGAGTAATACCAGATAATTGGCTCACTGCCAATATAGCTCAGATTCACAAAAAGGGACCAAAGTCCCTTTGTTGTAATCACCAGCCAATTAGCCTGACTAGCATTATTTTTAAGATACTTGAAGGTTTCATAAAGGAAGCTATTGACAATCATGTTATAAGTAATAGTCATCTTGAAATCAACCAACATGGGTTTAGAAAGAAAAGATCATGCCAAACTAACTTGCTTCATTTTTTGAGGCCTATCAGTGAGGCACTGGATAGAGATAAACCAGTAGATGTACTCTACTTGGACTTTGAAAAGGCCTTCGATATTGTTTCCCACTATGAATTGATTAAGTCACTAAAGGAAATTAAACTAAATGAAAGTATTATTAGATGGGTCTCTGCATGGCTGGCAAAAAGAAAACAACATGTGATTATCAAGGGATATTTCTCTGATAGTGTGCCAGTGACTGGTG
This sequence comes from Neoceratodus forsteri, assembly GCA_016271365.2. Classification (NCBI taxonomy): domain Eukaryota; kingdom Metazoa; phylum Chordata; order Ceratodontiformes; family Ceratodontidae; genus Neoceratodus; species Neoceratodus forsteri. Next base: position 392,123,978 of record CM028135.1, on the reverse strand, counting down.
GGGTGCCGAGGCGATCGGTATTGGGACCTACCCTTTTTAACATTTTGGTAGCATTTATAGCTTGTAATAAAAAAGCATGGATAGCAAAATTCACAGGCGATATCAAAAATTGGGGCACTGGTCTCAAATGAACAGGATACTAAATTGTTCCAGGAGAATATAGATATCATAGTAAATATAGCAGTTAAAAAGAAACTCAGATTTAACTTTAGTAAATGTAAAATTATGCATCTGAGTAAAAAGAATAGTAGGTTCCAACACCAAATAGAAGGAAATAGATTGTTACCCACTGACGAAGAGAAGGATTTGGGAATACAGATTAGTAGTGATTTTGGTTTTTCTAGACACTGCGCTGAAGTAACAAGGAATGGACAAGGAATATTGGCATCCATCAGGAGAAATATTAAGAGTATGGCCAGTGAAGTGGTATTGCCGCTGTACACTTCCCTGGTGTGCCCCCATGTGGAGTACTGTGCCCAGTTTTGGGAACCACACTTGAAGGGTGATGTGAGCTGAATTGAGGGCGTGCAGAGACTGGCAACGAGGATGGTGGATGGGACGCAGAGTAAGACCTATCAGGAAAGACTTACATAATTGGGGTTGTATTCTTTGCAGAACAGAAGGTATAGAGGGGACATGTGTCTCATATTCAAGGCAGTGAGTAATAGGGAGCTTTGGGAATGTATGGGACTAAGTAGCAGACAGGATGTGACAAAGAATAAGGCCATCAATATCAATTAAGTGGAGATCATTTTAGCACAAACAAGCAAGGAAATTGATTCTCACAGTGAGTGGTTATGGAGTGAAATGCCCTACCAACTTCTATAGTATCTAGCAATAGTATTAATCAATTTAAGCATGCATTGGATGAATATTGTAAGGCTCATTGCTTCTGACTTAGTACTGTATATAAATGGTGCAAGTCAAAAATGGCTAACACTTATGACCAGTTTACATCCTATGACTCCTATGAACTCTCAAGTACTTCAGTGTGTGGTTAGATGGCAGCCTTGACTTCTCTGCCCATACTGATGCCATCCATCCCAAACTACACCCCAAACTTGGTGTCCTATACCAAAAATAGACTGCCATTTTCACCAGGTTGAAAAATGTTGATGGAGAGCATAAGTCCAGGACTTATGTTCCTTTTGTTCCATAAGTCTGTGGCAGGCATTGGTAAGTAAAATTATTTGTTCACCTAAATTTTTACCAAATTGAATATTTTTTTTTCTCATTTCTTATAGGAAGCAACAGGAACAGTGGAAACTGTGGCTGTGCAAGGCTAACAGAAGCACTGCCCCCACCAGGGGAGATGGGAGGGGAAAAATGTTTGAGGAAAATCCTGGTATTTATTTATTGAAAGAATTAGAATTACAAACTTTGAGTCAAGGACTCCTTTGCAATGGCTCCACATCAAAAATGAAATAACATAACAGCCAGCTGGTAGCCAACTGAATAATGTCTGGATTCAGCTTGATTAGTGTATATCCCTGTTAACAGAGTATATCTCTAAGAGATGACCTGCTGGCTGAGAAAAAAAAAATACAATATGGAAAAAAAAGAGACTGTGAGTGTCAACTCTATAATTTCTTGCTCCAAGGCTGATCAATTTATAAGCAGCCAAAGATTCCTAAATAACATCAGTCTACAGACCTCCAATGCACAGCGAGGAACGAACATGCAGATGCTGCAGGTGGTTCAAAGGATGGTGCTTAAGGGGGAGATTCAAACTGGTGGGTGACCTTAACCTCCCAGATATAGACTGGGATATCCCATCAGGTAGGTCAGTGAGGAGAACGGAGATGCTCGAGTCCCTCCAGGTAGCCTTCCTGCAGCAGCTGGCCAGGGATCCCACCGGGGGGGGGAATAACATACTTGATGTGGTCCTCACCAATGGGGATAGTGTGGAGGGAGTGGGAGTGGGGGGGTCAGCCTAGGAGCAAGTGACCAAAACACAGTGGGCTTCAGGGTTACAGCTGGGTATGAAGCGAGTTGAACCATCACGGAGGTCCTAGACTTCAGGCGGGCAGAATTTCCCAGAATGAGGGAGCTATTCTGGAATGAAATGGTGGGGAAGGAGAAGATGGTGGGGTTGAGGAACTATGAAACGAGATCAAGGGAGGATATTAAAAGCCACAGTGAGCTGTATAAGGAAGGTGAGGAAGAGCAGAAGAAGGAGGAGGAGGAGGAGGCCACTTTGGTTCAACAGGGAAGTGAGGGGGGCAACAGAGGAGAAAAAAATGGCATTCAGAGAATACAAGAGGATGCAGGGGAAAGAGAACAAGGAAAAACTTACAGAGAGAAGCTGAGGGCGGTGGGGCAGATGATTAGAAGGGAAAAAGCAGAAATGGAAGAGAAAATTGCTTGGCAGGCCAAAAAGGGTGATAAAATTTTTTTTGGTATATAGGGGAGAAGAGGAAAGCAAGGCAGAGTATAGTAAGGGTAAATGGGGAGTAACAGTGGAAGGGGACATCAAGAAGGCAGAGGTGCTAAATAAGTCCTTCAGCTCGGTCTTCACGATAGAGGGTTAAGGAAAGGGACCAGTGTTAAGGAGGAAGGGAAGGATAGACATGGGGGAGGGGATCCTAGCCCAGTCAGTGAGGACAGGGTCAGGGAGGAATTAGAAAAGTTGAGGGAAGACAAGGCTATGGGTCCAGAAGCCTTACATCTTAGGGTGCTCTGGGAGCTAAGGGAGGAGCTGGAGGCACCACTAGCAAGGTTGTTCAATGCGTCCCTAGATACAGGGTGGGTGACAGAGGGCTGGAAGAGGGCAGATGTGGTGCCACTTCACAAAAGTGGCAGCAGGGAGGAGGTGGACAATTATCGTCTGGTCAGCCTCACATCGGTGGTGGATAAGGCAATGGAAGCAATATTGAAAGAAAGGGTGATTAGCTACCTGGAGGATAATGGGCTGCAGGACATCCATCAGCATGGTTTCACACAGGGGAGGTCATGTCAGATGAACCTGATCGAGTTCTTCGATTGGGTAATGAGGGTGTTGATTGGGGTGGCAGTGGATGTAGCCTATCTGGACTTCAGAAAAGCCTTCGACACTGTGGTCCACAGAAGATTGGTTAATAAACTGGAAAGTTTGGGGGTAGGACAGAAAATAAGGTGGGTGGAGAACTGGATGATGGGTAGAAGCCAGTGGGTGGTGGTAATTGGGTGCATTCAGGGGAAGTAGGGGTGACGAGTGGGGTACCTCAGGGATTGGTGCTGGGGCCCATCCTGTTTAACATCTACATCAGTGACATAGCAGAGAAACTGCAGGGGAAGGTCTGCCTTTTTGCAGATGATATGAAGTTCTGCAATAGGGTGGACATGCCAGTGGGAATGGAGGCTATAGGGAGGATCTAAGATCGCTGGAGGAGTAGTCAGAAATATGGCAGCTAAAATTCAATGCTAAAAAATGCACAGTGATGCACATTGAGCAGAATAACCCACAAGCAAACTACACACAGGGGGAAGGAATGAAAACAACTAAGCAGGAGCAGGATCTGGGAATCATAATCACAGACAACCTTAAAGTAGGTACCCAATGCAACAAGGCAGTGGGCAAAGCAAATAGAATGCTGGCATGCATAGGGAAAGGGATAACTAGCAGAAGGAGGGAGGTGTTAATGCTACTGTATATGTCCATGGTGAGGCCCCACCTGGAGTACTGGGTTCAGTTCTGGAGACCTCACCTATGCAAGGACATAAATGGCATGGAGAGAGTGCAGAGAAGGGCCACTAAGATGATGCATGGGTTAAGTGGAAAGCCATAAGAAGAGAAGTTGAGGGTGTCGGATTTGTACCTGCTGGAGACCCGAGGAGAGAGGGGGGACATGATAGAAATGTTCAAGTATGTGAAGGGGATTAATAAAGTGGGGGAGCTTATTCACAGGGAAGGTGGGTGCTACAACTAGAGGGCATGGACTAAGGGTGGAGGGGTACATTTAATGGAAATGTAAGAGGACATTACTTTACAGAGAGGGTGGTGGAGCCCTGGAACAGTCTGCCGGAGGAGGAGGTGGTGGGGGCCAGAACAGTGGAGGGATTCAAAGGGCATGGGACAAACACAAGGGGATGTCTAGGAAGTGGAAGGGTGGATCTCTGGGTGAGGGGGGCAAGTAAGGGGGGGATGGGCAGACTCGATGGGCCAAGATGGGCCTTTTCTGCCAACAAATATCTATGAATCTTTGAATTAAAGCTGAGTTTCATGAGGTTTTGTGAAACTGTGGAATGTTGTGATACTTTTATTGAAGCCATATCCATACATTTTGCCCAGACATACACTTGAGTTGCCATTGTAGAGGAACATAAAGGCTGGGTACAGTGGCAGTAAAATAGCATTCATAGGAGACTCCTAGTAAAAGAATAGCAGCACCAAATATCAGGTCACTATCTTGAGTAATGAACCATGAAGAATAGTCATGAACATCACCGTGCACTAGCCAGAGTTCTTAAAACATGACAGATAACCACTAGAACTCACAGACTTAATGACTTGTGGAAGCATATGCACATGCAGCATTGTTTCTGTACAATGCCATCTGCTGACTCTTTATCAGCCCTGTAGATAACAATGTGTATTCGATACTATTTGAAAACAGTGGCACCATGTGACACCAAGCCTTACAACTAGCTGTGACTTCATCCATTGTGACAGAAGTATCTGGATATCTTTAGTAATGGTGAAGCATGATGCTGGGCATCACTGTCATAGGAGTGCTGGAGGGGTATTGCAGGGCCATGATGCTAGTGCAGGTAAGGTAATTCAGTGGCGATCAGTACAGTATTTTATGAAAGTTAAATTCTACAAGTAAAATTTTAGTTTTAAAGGATCCACAATAAATGTTAACCTAAACCACATTTGTCCAGCTTAATTATATTCAGGGACATGATTACTTTGGTGTGCATGCCAAATATTGAGTGTTTACCTGCAGTAGCAGAGGAGCTATAAGCATCCAAATGTGTTGAAATTTTTCACACAATTTAATAAATAAATTGTTAAATGTTGAACTCATGTAACTTACAATTTACATAATCAATTGCCTCTCTATTTAGCAGTTTATGTGACTCTTCCTAGAAAGTATAACATTTTCCATTCTCTAGCTCCTAAGTGGGCCTAGTAGGTAAGTTGTAAGTACGGAAATATTTTCAGAAATTTTTACATGAATAATAAATTGCCAGAGTATCAGCCCCTGTAACTTCCCCACCCCTCATCCAAATGTCATGAAATGTGGCATCACTTTTGGGCCTCTTCCAAACAATACTATAGGCATGCCAAATTTCGGTCTTCTAGCTATAGCACTGACTGAAGTATGACCAATTAAGCAATTTTAGAAAATTCCACAAAATGTCACAAAATTTCACAAAATATTGTGGAATTTCATGAAAATTCCATAAAATTGGATTTCCCTAATTTTGCCCAGCCCTAGTCAGAGAACAACCACAGTACATTGTCATTATGAAAGAATAATAGTACTACTGTAGATCACGTCAGGCTCAGCTTTTTCAGTTTGTTTTGAGGGGCATTTGCGACCAGAGAAATGGACAGTAACAAGACAAATGTCAAGCCAGTATTTAGTTACAATGCATTTGGCCAAGAACACCCTTAAACTAACTCTTCACAGAACTCAGCTGGGTAAATGTTCCTTGGATGTAAGGGCTGCAGGCTGGCTAAATTAGTTGCCGGAAACCATGCTAAACCTCCCTAGAAATGGACAGTTCAAAAGATCACTGCAGGCTGCATTAGCAAGTCAGTTCAGCTGCAGCAGGCAAAGAGTTCATACTTTCACTATGCATTTTTTCCTACTGTCCCTGTATACAACTTGCTGCCTGGAACTTGTCCTTATTTAATATGAACTGTGTTCAGTTTTACGTATGCTTAATGAATGCTTGACAAACATTTCCTCTCGATTTTGCCTTAATTGTTATGTACAGTATTAGTCTTGATCGTAGCAATGTAAACTGACATGGAACCTTTACAAAACAGCACTTGTGCTCAAAGGTATTGTCCAAATCTTCCAATAAATCAATCATAATGGATTTTTCATACTGGAAACTTAAGGAAGTGAAGAAGGCGAAGCCCATACAAACTTCCCCCACAATTCAGTGGTGGTAACATGCGTCACCAACTTCAGCAAAAAATTATCCAATCTATTCTTAAATATCTCCAGACTATCAGCATCCACCACCTCTTGTGGCAGTCTATTTCACATCCTACAGTAATTTCCCTACACTTAAAACCATTCCTTCTCAATTCAGTCCTACTCATTTCTTCCCTCAGTTTTCTTTTCTGTACTCTCAAATTATATGATTTTACCCTCATCTCCAATTCCAGTTCTGATTTAAGATCATCATCCCCTAAAGCCTTATTTAATAACAATAAGTCTCCCCTTGCCCTTCTATTACCCAATGATCACAATCTCAACTTATCCAGTCCATCCTCATATGAGATCCCCTGACAACCCGAAACTAGTCTGGTAAATGCTCTCTGGGGTCTCACCATTAATTTAATATCCTTAATGGGGAAACAGCAAGAGACAGTGGAGCAATAGTCCAAGATGGGCTTAACCATTGTCTTGTACAGTTGCACAAAACCTCCATATTTCTTGACGGAAAACCACTTCTTATACAATTTACCAGCTGCATAGCTTTATTTGATGTTATTCTACTGTGGGCCCCATTTTTTAGGTCATTTTGAATATAAACCCCTAAGTCTTTTTCATACTCTGAAACCTTCAAACTAAGACCCTGCATGTAATACGTGTGCTGAATATTATGTCTACCAAAGTGCATTATAATGCATTTTTCCTTATTGAAACTCCTCCCATTTATGTTTGCCCGTTCCATAATATGAATTCAATCCTGTCCAAAAATTAATTTATCATTGAATGTATCTATCATTCCCTCAATTTTGACATCATCTGCAAATTTTATTAACTTGTTACTTAACATTTCTAAATCTCTTATAAAGACACTAAACAAAAATGGTCCCAGCACCGAACCCTGGGGAACACCACTCCCCACCCTTAATGATTCTGACAGACGACCCTGTATTCTTACTTGCTGCTGCCTATTTGTTAAACATTGTTCAACCCATTTTACAATAATTGAATCAACTCCCATACCAATAGGCTTATCAATAATTGTACAGCGTGTAACCGTATCAAATGCTGTACTAAAATCGAGCATCACCATGTCCACATTCTTTACTTCATTAATACTCTTACTGATAAACTCATAAAAGGTGATCAGATTTGTTTCACATGATCGGTTAGACACAAAACCATGCCGACTTTTATCTGTTAACCCCCCACTTGTCATAACATCAATAATAGCTTCACTCAGACTACCTTCAATAATCTTCCCTGTAACAGAGGTCAAGCTCACCAGCCAATAAATAAGTACAGTACAACCCCAATTATCTGACCCGCGATCAACAGAACATTCCTACTAATGAATTGGACCCTTGTCACCTGAGGTTTTCATTATCTCATGAATTTGATAAGGTAGTCAGTGCTACACTGTTTTTCTAAAGTTTCACTGTATGAGAGTTGCTCAATTTTAGTTTTCGTTTCTTGTTTTGCCACCATGGGTCACTTCGGCCATGCAATGCACTGTACAAAACAGAGTTCCACCATCCTAGCCCCCTTGCTCACCAACCTAGCTACATTGCAGCACCAGGAAAGAAAACCATGTGGTCAGGATAAAATGCAAGTCTGGACATGGCTGCCATCAACTATACTCCCCCAAGTAAGGAAGAGTTTTTCTTCAAAGTTTTTATAGAGTTTATGGGGTTTGTGCAGTGCAGTGCAGTTCTCTCTCTCTCTAGCTCTGCAGTCCTTGCTCTTACTAACTGTCACACTCCAAACTGAAACAGAACGTAACTGGGGAAGAGAACCACATGGTTGGGAGAAAAATCTAGTGTGGATGGGGCTGCCATCAATTACACTTACCTGAATAAGGCAAAGTTTTTCCTCAAAGTTTTTATGGAGTTTGTGCTCTAGTTTTGGCATCCTCTTCCTTTACTCCCTTGCACTATTACTCACTTACTCTCGTACTTCTCAGTGCGGGGGGGGAGGGGATTTTGGCCTGGTTGATTGAAGGTGGTAGTGAGTCTGAGGTCAGTGCACGGATTCAGCTAGATGTCAGTGTTGGGAGTTTGTTTGAATGTTAGGTTTCAAGTTTCTTCAGGTACAGTACTGAGCATTTTCCAGTTGCAGCTCAACTGACTCGATGTGGACTGATTCAGAACAGACTGTGTGGTACTGTATGTGCATGGTTTCAGCAAGATGGAAGAACACCTGAGTATTAAGTTTTAAGTTTGAGAAGGAAGCTGTTCTCAGCACCGCGGTCTTGTTCTGGTACAGTAATTTTTTTAAAACAATCTTTCACAGTTCAACTGAGTGCTGACTGGGGGAAGGAGGGAGCTCAGACTAGATTTAAAAATGAGTGTGTCATTAAATCAATGTAACCCTGATCTTTCAAGCACCTGACTATCCAAACTGATCAGATGTCTCACAGGCAGTTTGGATAATCGGTGTTGCACTGTAATTGATGGTACTGGATCAAACTCAGAGACTGGAGGGGCTGCACTCATGATCAGCATCTGATTCTCAAAACACTGTTGTGTCAGGGTTGCTCTTTGTTTTTAACATATTTGCTTTGCAGAATCTTCTTTCACATTCACCTGTAAAAGGAGAAGTAGTGAGTAGTATTTCAATCGGCTTTTGCATAGGACCTTTTGAGTTATCACCATGCTCTGACAGATTCATTTGTAAAACCAGTTGGTACACTGATAAGAGAAAACTAGTTCTGAATCAAGACAGGTACAATTTAAGCTGTAGCCACTCACCTTTGGCACAGTCTATTTGCTTCAGAGAAGTGGGAAGAGAATGGGCTGCCGGTCATGAGTTCAGTTAGCTCATCATTATCAAATGTTGCTCGGTCTTTTTTTTTCCAAAGGCCAGTTGTGAACATTCAAAATCTGAAGCAAAGACAAAATGTTTTTGGTTTTTTCTGAAAGAATACCAGATCTGCTGTGGATGTAGTTTGCAGTATCTTTAACAAATGAATGTAATTCTGCATCACTCCCAGATGTACCATGTACTTTTGTATTTCCAAACGTATGCGTAGCTGCACTGTATTGTTCCTGGAACTGTTTCATGTACAGGATTTGCTCGCTGTAGTTAAAAGTGTTTCTAAATGTAGAATTGCTTTCTCAATATTAGGACATGAAAAATCCCCAAGTCAGAGGTCTGTCACTTACGTAATCAGCAAAAAGGACTGTGGCATTAAGCCTGATGGAGTTAGCCTATCAGCCTCACTGTTGTGAATACTGTGCATGTGCTAGTTAGTGCTAAGACTCCTCACCACTGCTGACAGCTCTGACCTACCAACTTCCCCTCTCCTGCTGAAGCCACCAATGTCTTTGCACATGTAACCCCTCACCCCTGCCTTTTTGCCAAAATGACAGGTGGCATGCTGTTGAAGCTGACAGCGGTACCTGGTGGGGACCTGGGTTTGGGGAGGATGAAGTTACTCGGCACAGGGGGACCTAGGTTTGGCTACTCTGCACAGGGGCACCCAAGTAAATCCGAACACAGGAAGCAATAACTGTAATGTCCAGAACCAGGAATGGGATTCTTCAGTGTGGCTTTTATTCACATACTAGCTGAACAAACAAAGCATAGACGGACCCCCATGGGGCTACATTTCCTGGTAATGCAGATTAGAGACTACAGAACACTTTATCACCATTTCCAGCCCTCAGGCTCTGAACCCACCAGGCACACAGCCCGGACTTGCATGCAGATTTGGGTACACAGCCCAACTTGCTATAATTTAAGTTTTCCCACTGGGTCTGCCCCTGCTGGCCATTTTTGATCCTGTGGGTCCATTTGAGGAATGAACCAATTATCCTGTTCACGGTCCATTTGAGGAATGAACCAATTATCCTGTTGTGGCTCCCTACACCACACTAGAGTCTGCGACTCCTAGAGAGAATTTTCCTTTCAATCCCACGTCTGGGTACTTCCCCCATCACTGGCCAAGTGCCTGAGGCAGAGTAGAAAACCACAGAAGAAATCCGTAGAGGTGGACCTGGTCACTAAAGATGGGGGGCCACTCACCTCCAGCTCCCACAGCCAATACCCAGACATTTCTCTGGAAAACTGAACAATTCCTTTACTGAACTTTGAAATGTACAGTAGATTAAGGGTAGACGTCTGTCACATCTCCTCTACATATTATTTGCATCCCAACAAACTCAGGAACTTGAAACTACTTTTACTTTGCTTAGCCCATTTCTCTAGGCTTCCCAATATTTAGTAGTTCAATCCCCACATTGTCACACAAGTCCCAGGGTGAAAACATAGGCCCTTTTAGCCAGAGCAGACACTCACCCTCACATTGCAGGTGCCCCACAGGTGACTCACAAATCTTATTTTCTCCCAAAATAAATACTGGAATGAACAGGCAGCTTCTCCTCCACAAGCAGAACTAAGGGGATTGCCCCAGGAATCTGCAGGGAATCCTTCTTATCCCCCTCCAGAGGGAAGGGGCACTGAGACCCGAAAACAGCGGTCTCCACCACTTGAGTACTTTTCCTGTGTCTCTCTTTTAGGTGGAGACACACACCCTATTACTGAAAAGTAGCCCTCTGTCAGGGTTGAGACTCCTAGAGCCTTTACTGAGCTACTTAACAGCAAGTTCCCTACTTCCAACTTCACTTACTTAAGACAAACTGCAGACTCTCTGACTTGAAAACTCCCAACGTTCTATCTAACTCCCTTTGCTGCAGATTCCAATGTGGCTTATGCAGCTGCGAAAGTTCTATTGGTGATGTCATCCCTCAGTCTCAGCTGAGACTGAGAACAGAGTGAGACAGTGTGAAACCCATTTAACTGGAGTTTCACAAGCTGCCTTCCCTGCCTACCACTAGGTCTTACTGGGATTCTAGTAACCCCGGGTAACAAGGGAGTTACACACACATATGTACTGGTGTTGTTTTGGGGGGGAGTTAGGATATACGTCCCCCTGCCGTACAGATGTCTTTATAAATTGCTGAGTGCCATGAGGGGGGTTGTATCACATACAGTGCTCACAAGATCCAGACAGTGCTGGCAAAGGAGGTGCACGAAGGATGTTGTAGCATGTAAGAGACTGTCTCAGCACCATGAAAGGTGTATCAAGTGCAGCTCAAGGCAGTAGTTCAGGCAGCACGAAGTAAGCCAGAACTTGGTACTACTCATGCGTTGGAGGGGAAGTCAGGGACTCCAGCATAATTCACAGACACATTCACCCTGCTAGCTGAAGGACACAGACACGTCTTGGTATGGCTCTTGGTGACCAGTCTGTGATTGATCTGGTTTCTGGTGGCAATCATTAAGCAGGGGGTCTTACTCTGACTGCTTTAGTGTACTTTTGAGCAATCATAAAAAAAAAAGAAAAGTAAAAACTCGAGAGATTGAATAAGAAAAAATGAAATCTGTGACTGCAGGCAGGGTGTGACAGGATTCTGTGCTGGCAGCAGGCCTACAGACACTACTGTAGATCAATGTGTTTGGCTAAGAGATCACTGAAAAAAAATAAGGACTTCAGTTTATAATTATATAAATTGTACATTGGGAGAGAGAAGTAGATAGCAGCCATGAGTCATCAGACAACAGGCTGCTGGAGTGTCTGTGTCAAAAATGTGCTAGATCCAGGTGGGTCAGACTTACTTTAGCTCTTAATATTGATTTGAAAAATTAAGGGAAAGGTCTGCTGTAATTGTAAGTACTTCATCTGAGTCGTTGACACCATGTAAGGACCTTGATCACTGTGCCTGTGTGTGCCCTAAATGAAAAGAACAAAAAATACAGTTGTGCAGTTTAACTGTATGAGGTGCACAGCAGTTTAGGGACCTAAAGACAACATTCACCCTTCTGACCTCTTAAGAGTGTGTGTGTGTGTGTGTGTGTGTGTACCCTAAACTAATAAAAAAATTACAAATATTTAATAGCAACTAAGCTGTTGCTGCAGTTTGATACTCTGGTGGTGCAGTTCCCATACTTTGTACCCTAGTCTGACATATATATATATATACTGTATATAACACACACACACACATATAGATATATATACACACATATACATACATATATATATATATATATATATATATATATATATATATTATGGTAGCATGATAGGGCTACCATAGTTAGGGTTGAGGAGCCATTTACACGTTAAACCTAACATTTTACACCTTAATAACTTTGCAACCATTCAACAGATTTGCCTGAAATTTGGAATACACAATAAAGAACCATACATCTTGGGATCTGCCAACTTTAATACTGTTTGGTTATACGGCTGCGCTGTTATTAAGCATGACCTGTGTGCGCATTTACGCATTTTTGAATTCTTTGCTCGTCCCCACAGGTCACTCGGTTTACACAACTGGTCTGAAAACTTCAGGGAACATGTAGCCATGGTCCCCGATGTGCCTTTTGAAGATGTCATGAAAAAATATTAAACGGTTCAAAAGTTATTCAGAAAACAATTTTCCATTATAAGTCAATGGGAAAAGTTAACAAAAAGTTTTACACTTTCGCAAATGCACTTTTTAGTGTTGCAAATGGCCCTAGTAGTGTCATAAATCTGTCATTTTGTTTTCAGTTAGTGATCAGAAAAATGCTTGGCATTTAAAATTGGGACCCTCTAGGGACACCATTCTTTCTGTGTTCTCCTAGTCGGACCCTGAGTATGCTAGCCATGTCTTTATTTTGTGGTTAAACACCCCAGAAATATGTTTTTAAAATTTTTGGAAAAAGTAGTATCGCAAAGTAGTGTTGCACTCACGACACTTTCACAAATCCGTGAGAAGGCTTTTGCAAATCACGACACTACTTTGCGACACTATGCCCAAAATAACAGGAATTCTTTGCCACCCTGCTGCAAATGAACAATTTGGTCTTTTGGGCTGCAATTTGGAAGGAAGGCAGCCAACATCTCATGGATATGCCTTTATGTGGTTTGGTGACAAAATATTGCATGGATGCAAAGTTAGGCTACTCTGAAGTTTACAATTTTTCCCATAGACTAACATTGCGGCGTCTGCTGCATGACAGGAATTCTTTGCCACCCTGCTGCAAAATAACAGTTTGGTCTTTTACACTGAAATTTGGAAGGAAGAAAGCCAGCATCCCACAGATGTGCTCTTTGATGGCTTGGTGAAAAAATATTACACGGTGGCAAAGTTATGGTACTCTGAACTTCTCTTTTTTTCCCATAGGATAACATTACAGCGTTCGCCGCACCTTTCAGGGCCCTTATTTCTAAAATGGTGCAAGATACGGACTTTTCATCAGAAAAATGCTTAGCTCCCCCTTATAGGGGCTAAGTACAAAACTATCCATGAAAGTCATAAATCATATGACTTTTAATTTTTTTTCTATGTCGTAAGGTTCCTGAGATATAAGCAATTTAGTATTCCAACTCCTCATTTTCTGCTCCGAGACCCATTATTATGCATACATTCTTTGTACTCACTGTCTTTCTCTATGCAGCTTTTGGGGAAAACCAGCCTGTGAGTTTACATTACTGTCACCCTTAGTGCTTCAGCTTGCGGTTCCGTACCCGTTTCACTTACCGTTCCTGTCTACACTACCATGTGCGTTACCCATTGCGTTTTCATTTGAGCTTGCATTTGCATTATTTTTACCATTTGTGTCTACAGTACTGTTTCTCTTTCTGTTTGCTTTGTGTCACCACGCGATTACCATTTATGCTTGGCAGGCACCGTGTTACTATGTGACAAGACATCATGGCTGGAGTCTGAGGGCCCAAAGGGCCCCATGCCTACTTCCACTGCATTATATTCACTATTTCTCATTATCATTCTCAAAAGAAGGGAATTAGAGGTAAAATTCCATTTAATCGGTCAGTTAGTTAAAGATTGACAAAGGAGAAGGAATTTTGAAAAGCAGTTGAACTCCCTTTGCACTCCCTCCTTTCCTAGCCCATTTCAACCAGCATCAGGGTGTGCATTGGGGTCGTTGGCCCTAACTCTCACCCCATCACATGTGGAAAGAAGCTGAGGAATAGGAGAATGGGGTGACAGTTAGGACTGACTACCCCAACACAGACCCCGGTGCCGGTTGTGGGGGTAGGGTTGAGGGGTGCAAGGGGGGTTTCCAATCCTAACATCGAATTTTGCTTTTGTCACTGTGGAACAACCCTAACTGTTGCATTTAAATGGATTTTTTTGCTCTATATATATATATATATATATATATATATATATATATATATGTATGTTATACAGGCATAGTAGTTTCTGTATATTAGGGTTGATGAGAGTGTTTATTTAATGTTAAAGGTCAATTTTTGGACCTTAATAACGTTGTAATGGTAGAAGTTATTTGCATGAAATTTAGCATGCATAATAGCCTCGGGAAGATCTCTGTATGTGGTAAATGCTGTTTCAATTACTTTAGCCATTTCAGAAATACAGAGTTTTATGTAAATAAAGGTTTGTGGTTTTTTGGCACTTTTTTTGCTCACCTGTATCTCAGAAACCCTTTTACGTAGTGTGTTGAAATGTTCAGGGTAGAAAAATTTGGCCTCACAGATGTGTCTTTTGAAGGTTTGGTGAAAAAATTTAATCTATTAAAGTTATTAAATGTTTAATTTCCCATTAGTTCCTATGGGGAAAAATAGATGTGAAAGTGAAAGTACTTTTCACACTTTTTCATACAGTTTTGCATAATTTGCACCTTAATAACGTTGCTATCCTCCAACAGATTAACATGATATTTGGTATGCATACACTCTGGATGTAGATCTATAGATGTGGCAACTTTCTGGTGAATCCATTGTGATTTTCCTGAGATACTGGGTCTCAAACATCCTTAAATGTACATGTTTTATTCCCATTCTATTCCCATTGTTGCAGTCTTCCAGTTTTGCATATTTGCGCTTTAATAACTTTAGAAGCCTTGAATAGATGTGCATGAAATTTTGTATGCATAATCTCAGAGGGTATGTCTGTTAATGGGATAAATTTAATTGGAGCCTCTTATGTAATTTGTGAGATACTGTATGTCACAAATCATTAATCTTACATGTTTTTCCATTTTTACTAAGTCTTCCAGTTTTGCATAATTTGTACTTTAATAACTCTGGAGCCCTACAACATATGTGAATAAAATTTTGCATGCATAATTACCTGTATGTGGGGTTGGTCTGTTGATGTGATTAATTCCATTTGAATCACTTATGTGGTTTTGAAGATACTGTGTCTCAAATATCCTTAAATTTACATATTTTTCCCATTTTCACAGTTTTCCAGGATTGCATAATTTGCTTTTTAGTAACTTTGCAACACTTCGACAGATATTCATGATAGTTTGCTTGCATAACTTTTTAGGGTAGGTCTGTTGATATTGCCAATATTATATAGACATGGTAGTGCCTGTATATTAGGGTTGATGAGAGTGTTTAATATTCAAGGTCAATTTTTGGATCTTAATAACTATTTTAATGGTTGAAGTGATTTCTATGAAATGTCGCATGCATAATTGCCCTGGGTAGGTGTTTGTATGTGAAAAATTTTGCCTCAGTAGCTTTAACCATTTCCGAGACAGAATGTTGAAAATAAGGAAGGTTTGGGGGGTTGGACACTTTTTTTGTCCTCCTGTATCTTGGAAACGGCTTTAGCTTCTGGGCTGACATTTTCAGGGTGGAAAGCCTTGGCCTTGAAGATGTGCCTTTTGAAGGTTTGGTCAAAAAATAGTCCTACTTTCTAAAGTTAATAAATCTTGACTTTCAAATTATTTACTATGGGCAACAATAGATGTCCAGCAATAAACAGGATTCTGTGTGGCATTTCTGCACTGAACAAGGATTCTGTGTTGCAGTGTTTGCAGGTTTATTTATTTATTTAGTTTTTGTTGACCAGGTAAGTACACTAGACAAGACATTTGCCTATTTTCAGGTACAACACAGGAGAGATACAATGAAATACAAGTTCATACAGAGGACAACATGATGCAAGTTAGGCATTACACAGAATCAGGTAGAACCAGATGAACATAAAACAAGCAGTCAGTAAACACAGTTAGAATAGGAACAAAATATATACATAGAGTCACCAAGGCTATGAACAGTGCATTATACAATTCTATGCAGTTCAGAGCCCCAAAAGAAGAGCTGCAGTCAAAGCATCACCTGAAACAGAGAGTAAATCCATTATATACAGAGCAGAACTCAAGTAGGCAGTATGCATCAGCAGGACCTGTGCATGGGTACCAAAAGAAGGACATATAAGTCCAGTGCAGGGGACCAAGGTTAGTTATGGTGGTTTAGGACAACCACATGTAGAGGAGAGCTTCAAGTAATTCCAAAGGGAGCTAAGAAGGCATGAGTGAGAGGGGGAGGAGCGGACCTGGGTGGGAAAGGAGTTCCATACTCTGGGGGCACATGAAGCAAAATCCCTGTCCCCCATTTGTGTTCTAGTGGCAGGAACTTTGAGAACAGCAGGGCCCAATGACCTAAGGGTGTAAGAAGAAGAGGCAGCCAGTTTGAGGAGCTCAGCCAGTCCTGGGGAGGGGTGCTACTTCTGAGAACCTTGCCCGTGAAGCTGCCCAAGACAAAATTCATGTAGTTGGGTGGGGAGAGACAGTCAAGTTTGGTATATAGGTCACAGTAGTGGGTGAGGTGAGGGGCAGCAAGTGCAAAGCAGCAAATGTTATTATAGGCTATGTTCCACCTAGAGAGGTGAACTTTGGAGGTGCATGCAAACAGGATGAGTCCATAGCAGAGAGAAGGGAGAAACACACCTCTGGCCAGTGCAAGGCGAACAGCAGAAGTAAGATTGTTCTTCGCTCTGTAAGCCAGACCCAGTTTGCAGTTGACAGCTCTGCATACATTTTGGATATGATGCTCAAGGTCAAGCTGGGGGTCAAGTGTCACCCCAAAGTATTTGATGGTGTCAGTGATTAGGACACGAGTACCATCAATACCAGTAATACTCAGTGGGGCAGGGGAGGCCTTTATCATGGCCAGGGACCCAAAAAGCATGGCCTGAGTTTTTTTTAAGGTTGAGGACCAGCTTGTGGGTCATTATCCAGGACTAGATTTTCCCAAAATCATCACTCAGTTGGTGGTTGATGAACCCAATGTCATGGGAATGGGTGAGGATAACTACGTCATCCACATATAGGATAGAGCTACAGTTGGAAGAAGTAGAAGGGAGATTATTGACAAAGACAGAAAAGAGAAGGGGTCCTAGGACTGAAATCTGGGGGACACCAGACGTCACAGGAGTGGTGGCTGAGAGGATCTTACTGAATTTAATAAGTTGCAGTCTGCCCTGGGAGGTAATTAGTGAACTATCTTAGGACAGGTGGGAACAGACCAAGGGACTGAAGTTGGGAGCAAAGTAAGACATGGTCAATTAGGTCAAAGGCCTTAGATAGGTCAATGAAGATGATGCCTGAGAGCTTACCCTGGTCCATAGCTGCCCTGATCCCAGAGGAGACAGTGACAAGGGCGGAGGATGTACTGTGCCCTTTGTGAAAGCCATGCTGTGTGGGAAACAGTAGCTCATGGGCCTGAATATACTCTATGAGTTGCCCAGCCACAACTTTCTCCAGATGTTTACTGATAGCAAACAAGATGGCTATCGGTCGGTAGTTGTCAAGGGTGCTCAGGTTGCCCTGTTTGAGAACAGGGACAATCCTTGCCACCTTCCAGAGGTCAGGGATAACTCCAGAGGCTAGGGACATGTTGAAGATATGGGCCACTGGGGAGGCAAAATAAGAGGCACCAAGATGGAGGAGCTTAGGTTCCATGCTATTGTGGCCAGCACTAGAGTGAGGGGAGAGACCAGAGAGAAGTCTCTGTGTCTCCTGTGCAGTCACAGTCCTGAAGTAGAGTATCATATGGGAGATGGGGCAGACTGTGGGGCAGAGGCCAGAACACAACTATCACTCCCACCAGTGGAGAATAGGGAGCTGAAAGCAGACAGATACGAGAAGTGAGAGTTGAGTGCATTTGGCAATGGTTAATGGATTGTTACAATTAAATCCATGTATGAGCATGTCAGAAACCCCACAGTTGGAGGAACCACTTACTATATTTTTAATGTTCCTCCAGAAATTCCAAGGGTCCTTACCTGAGTTTAGTAATGCAGTTTTGCAGCATTCACTTTTGGCAGCCCTGATTGTTTTTTCACATTCATTCCTGAGCCTCCTATATTACTGAAATATGGCCTGGTCCATCATGACCTTGAAGTTGGCCCAGCACTTGTCTCTAGCCCTCATGAGGGGTAGCAGCCTCCCATACAGCCACTTAGTGGCAGACCCACTTACCTTCTGCCTCATAAGAGGGGCATGTTTGTCCTGCAGTGCCCCAAAGGTGCTGAGAAAATGACTAACAGCAGTGGAAAAGTCCAGAGCATTTAGCACCACAGACCAGTCTGTAAGCCTCAGATCCTCATGGAAGGACCCCAGGTCAAACCTGGAGAAATCCCTTACTTGGATGATTTTGTGAGGAATTTTCTGGGATGAGATCTTCCCTATGCAGTACACAGGGGTGTGGTTACAGATAGAGTCAGGAAGGGTACCAGAGGAGCTGATCCTCTCAGGTCTATTGGACAGGACCCAGTCCATGAGGGAGCTAGTACCACCAGTGGTAGGTCACCGAGTGGGCTCCTGAATAAGTTGAGACAGGGAGAGGCCAACAAGCATAGGTTCATACAGCTTGGTGTTTCCTCCAAGCCAGTTTAAATTAAGACCTCCCAAGATCATTAGCTCATTCTCACCAGTCTTAGCACCAACAGTATCAAGGAGGTAGGATAACCCCAACAGACCACCCTTAGGGGATTGTATGTACAGATAATGTACAACTTCTTAGTGTTCCCGAATAATAGGACTGTGTGAGGCAGCTTACAAGAAGACAGTAGGGGCTGTTGGTGAGATACAATAGACAGGTTGAGGTGACTCTTATAGTAGACCAAGATACCACCCCATACTTTTTCCCAGGCCGATCTTGCCTGAGATCAAAGCCAGGAAGCACACAGGCCAAGTCAGGGGTGGAAGGTTTCAGCCAAGTCTCGGTAATACCAAGGATGTTAGGCTTATAGTGAGTGACTTAGGCTGAGAGTTCATCCAGATTGGGCAGGAGGCTGCAGATGTTGAGGTGAGCTATTTTCATCCCTTTGCCTGACAGCCAGCCCACAGGAAATGAGGAGGGTTGATAAGCAGGACCAGGGTTAATCTCATTGTCCCCAGCCAGGGCTAATGTCACCAGGAAGAGCCAGAGGAGATGCCTTATAGGGGGAGAACCACCTCCGGCTGAAGGCTTGTGAGCAGAATGCCTGACCACTATGACAGGATATAGAAAGCACCTGAGGTCAAGACAGCAGATAGGCCAGAGGGGCTGTCTGCCATAGGCTATTAGATTGGAAAAGGTGAAGTTATGCTCCTCATGCTGTTCAAATGTAACCCAGGGGCTTCCTGAGGGAGGGGAGCAATCAGCAGTAAGTAGAAGGAGGCATAAGGCAGTGACAAGGCCAATGATAAGGGCACTGATAAATGGGGAGGGCTTAGCACCCTCCCTGATGAGCTTAGGAACCCCCATGTCAAAAGGACCTTTCCCTGGGACTAACCAGGGCACTGAAGGGAGAAGATATTGTGGACAGGACAGGTAGACAGGTCAAGGCTTACCAGAAGCCAGAGGGGCTATTTTGTCAAACACTGGGAAGGCCCAGAGTAGAGAACCAAGAAGTGGTTTCCCACAAGACCTCCCCTAAGCTGTCCAAGTGGGCCCCAGAGGAGCACCCAATTTGTGGAGGTCTATCCTACAGATGCTCCCACAACAATTGTTAGTAGACAGTCCCCCCCCCATGTAGAAGCACACCACCAGCTACTGGAAGAATTACCAGCTTCCGTGGTAGTAATCCTCACTGGATGCAAGGCTAGTAGAGATAGCTAGTGAGCACAATACATTAACAAGCTAATAAAGACATTTCATGATTAAAGTTGCTAGATAGATAGGCAGAAATTATTCAGTAGATTGCAGTTGATTCCCATCACGATTAATTGCAGTCAACTAGTCAACAGTGGTTGTAAAAAATATACTCAGTCAGGCCCACTTGGGTTAGAATAAGCTAGGCTCAAGCCTATAACCAACTCAGGATAAAGATACACAGTACTGAATATACCAACAAGAATATTAGCTGCAGTAAACATCTATCAGAGTGTGAATATGGTCAAATAGCAGAAGTATATTTACTGGGGCAGAGGTGTGACTCCTAGCTATACATATCCAGCAGGTTAATTAGGCACATGACTGACCACCCAGGAGTCCCACCCATACAACACTTCAGAGTGGATAAGCACCATACAGAAGTCCATCAGCAGATGAGAGTTCTGTGTTTAGAGAGAGCTAGCAGCAGCGAGTGACAGATTTCTGAGAGTTCTGTGTTTAGATAGCTTTAAGCTCCTGAATTCTACTACTGGAAGCCAATGGGGGCAAGACAGGGTAGGAGAGGGAGGGGCTTAATTATATTTAAAGGTGGTCTGGGAAGGGGAGGTGTGGGCAAAACGTTTGCAGCAGATGCAGCAGCTGTGCAGGCTGGGGCTGTGTATAGGCCGTACCTGATGCTTGTGTCCAGGAGGCCAGTGGCATCACGATTCTTGGCAATAAGAGAGGTGCAGAGTGATGTCCAGGCATGCAGTAGGTGAACCGCAGATGGCAGTAGGTAGCCCAGTGGTCTACAACTTTAGAATGGTTCAATGGATTTGCATGTAATTTTTGACATGCACCAACCTATGGCATAGGTAGCTTGATTTAGAAAATTTGGTTTAAATCCCTTGTGTATTTTCTAAGATACAGAGTATTGAAAAAAACAGGTTTTTGAGGATTTTTTTTGTCAACCTGTATTACAGAAATGGTGTTAGCTTCTCTGCTGAAATTTTCAGTGTAGAAAGCCTTGGCCTCACAGATGTGCTCTGTGAAGATTTGCTGAAAAATGTAAGTCCATTCCAGTGGTATTCAATTTTGCATTTCCCATTATTTTCTATGGGGACAAAATAGAAGTTTAGCATGACGAAGGATCCCATATCGCAGGAGCAGCTGCGCTGTGGGATTCAAGGTCAAACATAATATGCTACTGGCCATGTTGTTTCTCTGCTTAGTGAGAGAAATGAATGAAGTATCCTTTTGACAAGGTGTATAATTATTGATGCTCCACTACTGTGGCACACTGGGGAGCTGATCCCCAGTTACAGATGTGTGAAATTGGCAAATTTCGTTATGTGAAATATTTAGCGAAATTCGGCCATTTTGCAAAATTTTTGTGGAAGCAAAATTTGTAATTTCGTCTGTGGAATGCAAAATTTCACCTGTGGAAGGTGGAATTTTGTCTGCAGAAGGTGAACTTTCACATTTTGCAGGAAAAATTCCACATTTCGCATCCAACTAAATATTTTGCATAATGGGAAAACTTCCTAACATGTTTTTCATGGTGAAATTGCCTATTTCACAGGAATATTGCCAGCAAACTATAATTATGCAACATCTCTACACCCCAGTGCACTGAAAGCGTTAACTTTTTTAAATGTTGCTTTCAACACCTGAATGCCCACCCCCAGTGCCGGATGTCCCCTAGCCTGTTCTAATATTGTGTTTGCCAACATCGGGGTCCCAATCCCCATGTCAGCATTTCAAGTTCCCCCTAAGCATTGTGGGACCCTGGGGAGCCCACTCTCAGTGTCCCCAAACAGATGTTTTATATATTTGCTGACAGGGGGTACCTTATCCCCCTGTTGGCACTAGAAACTCACACACCCCAACCCCATCCAGTGTAGGAACACTGGGGAGCCCATTCCCAGTGTTCTGACATGTCTCCTCCCTGAAAACTGTGCCCCCACCACCAGTGCCAGTGTAGGGACACTGGATAAACCACTCCCAGTGTCCCGATGTGTCTCCTCCTGAAATGCAGCCCCCCTGCCAGTGCCAGTGTAGGGACACTAGGGAGCACACCCCCAGTGTCCCCAAAACTCATTTAATAATGCCCTGTAAAGAAGAAAAACATCTCCAGATGTCTTTTTGTTTTTTTATATCTGAAAAAAAGAAAATGGTCCACTCTCATCCCCGTAGTCTCCCTTCCCCATCTCCACCCTCCTACAAAGCACTCACCTCCCCACACCCTCCCTCACTCTATATTTACCCCTAGAAGTCAGCGCTGTCATCTTCTGTGAACCGGGACATGTTTGCTCTCTTCAAAGGCAAACCGCAAACTGAAGAATCAAGGTAAGCTCTGTATAATAGCAGTTAAAGGTGTTTGAACTTATGTTGATATCTAGGCCATTTTTAGATATCTTTGCACCAAATTTTCAACATGGACTTTTTGCAACCCCACCTCATGAACACTGGCACTGTCATTTCATTCATTAGCCCCAAAAGGTGATATTGCAGTCACTGTGTGGAATCACCTTTCAGAACTGATTGATGAATTGACAGTGCCAGTGTTCATGAGGTGGGGTCCCAAAAAGCACTTGTTGAAAAGTTTGTGAAACAATTCCTAAAAATGTCTGTGTTATGAACATGCGTTGCACAGTTTCTACACAGGCACTTGACTTTGGTGATTTACAATATTTTGACTCCAAATTTTCAACATTTACATTTTTTCACACAACCTCATGAATTGTACAGCTGTCATTCTTCACATCCTGATCAAAAGGTGGTTTCACACTTGTGGCAAAGAATGACGTGGTCACTGTGTGAAATCACCTTTTGGGACCAATCACCGAAATGTCTGTGACAGTATTCATGATGTGGTGTCCCCAAAAGGCCATGTTGAAAATTTGGTAAAAAAACTCCTATCAGTGGCTGAGTTTATCTGAAAAAATGTGGAAATTAATTGCAAAAAACTTTGTTTAATGCACCATTAGTGTTGAATGGTTTAAAGTTGGGAAATGCAAATTTAGGGCTCCCAAGCATAAGACCCTACTCCCACTATGCATGCAGGAACAGGCATGAGGGGAACTTAGGTTTCTCAACCCCAACACCCCACCCACACCCTCGGCATCCAGTTGTAAGTCCCCACTCCCATGCTGCATGCAGGAACAGACGTGATGGGTGTATCTTGGTGTATCATTGGTGTACCTCTGTGATATTTATATCCATGCTTAATGTATCATATACTGGATTGTGTCTCAAAAAGCATTGGTTTCTTTTCCCCTCTAGGCGAATGTAACTAACCCCGGATCACACCTGAAAAAGGGACTGCTAAGGTCTCAGTGGGCCTACTCGGTTACCAAAATGTAAATAAATAAATAAATAAATCAAACCCTAATTCTCACCCCATTCCAAGACTAAATAAGGTGACATGGATACAGAATAAGAAAATGCGGTGAGCATTAGGGTTTGATATGCCAAGGTACACCCGCCACACCTGTTCCTGCATGCAGCGTAGGGGTGGGCTTACGATTGGATGTTGAGGGTGTGGGTGGGGTGTTGAGGTTGGGAAAGCTAAGTTCCCATCGTGCCTGTTCCTGCATGCACAGTGTGAGTGGGGCCTTATGCTTGGGAACCCTAAGTTTGCATTTCCCTACTTTTAACTGTTCAACCCTAACGGTGCATTAAACAAAGTTTTTTTGCAAGATGTATGCATATATACATATATACATATATATATATATATATATATATATGTATATGTATATATATATATATATATATGTTTATATATATATATGCATATAGAAATAGCAAAAAACTTCGTTAGTGCATCAGTTAGGGTTAAAGCGACAAAAGTAGGGAAATGTGGTGTCAGGGTTTCCAACTCTAACACCCGACCCACCACCCTTCATAGATGAAGAGGAATCAGGGGGCGGCATTTGGGTTATCAACCCTAATGCTCACCCCATTCAATTAGAATAGGTTGGGTAAGTGCAGCATAGGAGAATGGGGTGAGCATTAGGGCTGACCACAATGCCCTCCCATGTTTCTTCATCTGTGAAGGGTGGGTTGGGTGCGGTGTTAGGGCTGGAAACTCTAACTCCACATTTCCCTACTTTTGTTGCTTTAAAATCAATAGATGCATTAACAAAGTTTTTTTTTATTTATTTCCTTACCTTTTGAGATAGTGTAATCATATCCTAAAGTGCTTGTTGGGCTCTATTTCCTCCATAGAAGAATATATTGTATATACATAGCTATGGGATGTACCTAGCTATGGGTGCGCTGGGCCCATTCCTCCATAGATGCATATATGTACTTACATGTGGAAGCGCAGGGCCCTCCAGGTCCTCCGCTTCCATTTATAGGCCAAGACTGATACAGCTGTCATCACAGACATGTTATTACCCCCACCTAATGTACCCAATGTGAAAAATTCAAATCCCCAATTAAATGTAATTCTGCTCAACTGCAATGCCATTTCTGTGTTGCAGGCGTGAAAACTCATTTCAGCCAGGATTGAAAAATGCCAGTTGTCACATACATTTGGTGAGGTAACAAGAATTCTATGTTCCAAATTTGGGGTCAAAATATTTTAAATTGACAAAGTTACGAGAGTGCATTGTGCAATTCCAACAAACCATCACAACTCCACCATTTTTTGACATTTTGACCCCAAATGTTTAGCATGGCCTTTTGGGGACCCCACCTCATGAACAATATGACTGTCATTAGGCAAATCCCACCCAAAAAGTGAATTCCTCGTATTGTACCTCAACCTCTAAGTACTTCTACCTCAAGGTAGTCATTACCTTTAAATACCTGGGCTGTGACCTTGATCAACATCCAACGTTCTCAGCTCACATTGCCTCTCTAGCAAAAAACTGTAACAAAGATTTGACTTCTTCTACAGAAATAAATCCCTCTTCCCTACTGAAGCCAGGAAAGGACTGGTCCAAACCACTTTCATCCCACTCTTGGACTATGCCAATATACTATACGCTCGCTGCTCTGAATCCCTGCTAGACCAGTTAGATACACTTTACCATCGAGCAATTAGTTTAATTTCTAATGCCATCTGGCACACACATCACTGGGATCTGTACGCCTCCTTAGGTTGGACCTCTTTAGCGACCAGATGTCTTATCCACTCCCCAACCTGGCTCTACAAAGCTCTTCTGTGTAAACTTCCCCCATACATCACTAATCTATTTCAGCAGTTTACCTGCTTATATCCCATATGCAGCAATTCATATATTATGCTAGATGTACCAAGCTCTTGCTCCTGTTTTGGAGATAAGGCCCCAAGTCGTGCGCTACCGGCTGCCTGGAACAAAGCCCAGGCTAAGCTCAAGCTTCAACATCTAATTACCCTTAATAGCTTAAAAAAATTAGCTACCAGCAGTTTATCTGACACATGCACTTATCACTGATTAAGACCCAGTTACTCTAAACCTTATACTTCTTTTCACTTCTGACCCTGCATTGCCCTCACCTTCCAACCCTCACACATTCTCCTTCACAATTGCCATTCTCTACATTCTATTTTCTTCCTGTCTCCCTTCTTACCTGCTTTCTCCCCCATTGCCCTACTCTGTCTACTATCTCTCTATTTACAGTTGACTCTTGCTATATCCTGCAATCCGGTTTTGTGACTGCCTTGTGTTCGATCATATATTGCTGCTTAGTACTGCTGCATGCAAATTCACCTGTATATAATGTTGACTGTATATAGATGTACACAAATGCTGAGTGTTTCTTCATATATTCTGTATAATGTTACCTATAGTTGCTACGTACAGTATATGCCTTCTTTACGTTCCCTTATGTATATGACTTATCTGCTCATGACCTCTTTGTAAATGAGCCTGCTCAAAGGAGTATTTTACTGCCAATAAACTGAAACTGAACTGAACTATCCCTGGTGGTTCTTCTTAATGCCTACATGGTGCATATTCTGTAAATTGTTGTTATTACATGTGAAGTTTATTGTATATATTTCTGTAAGCTGATGTCTTCTAAATTTTTTTATCATCCATTGTTATGGCCACTACCCTTATTGTTCTTGTTATATTGCTGTAATGTCAATATGTTCCTGTTATACTACTGTACTGATTATGTGTATACACCCAGGCCCACCTTGTAAATGAGCTTGCTCAAAGATGCTCTACCTGGTTAAATAAAGATTGATTGATTGATTGATTAATTGAATATGCCAACAGACCATGAAATCACCTTTCGGGCAAGAGTTGCATAACAACAATTGCTTTGTTCATAAGGTGGTGTCCCAAAAGGCCATGTTGAAAATTTGGGGTCAAAATCTCAAAAGACGGCAAAGTTATGGACCAAAGTTATCATTTTTCGCCAAACGAATTCCTTTTTCATGAGGTGTCAAAATCATTTTTTGCATCATGCAAAAGGATTATGACATCTCATGAAAAAAGATTACTGGCAGGGCCATCAGGTCGGAAAAGTCTGAATCCTTTTTCGTATCATGATAAAGGATTTTGTCACCTTATGAAAAAGGAATTTGCTGGTGGAAAAGGATTTGGTCATCACGAAAAAGGATTTAAGAAAGTCATCCTTTTTCATGATACAAAAAAGGACGTTGACACCTCATGAAAAAGGAACGGAGGCAAGTCATAAAAACGGATTTTAAAACATAAAAATAAGCATTCTAAGGCCACACAAAATTAAAGGCACACAACAATAAAGGATGTCCTGATAAACAAGATACATACTTGGATGTTTGCAGAAGACATCCCTGGGCTGAGTTATGACAGTTTGTTTGGGCTCCAAAAAAAAAAGGAAAACAAGATGGCGGCTGAAGAAAAAGGAATTTTTTTCTCATGAAAAAGAATTCAAAGGATCCTTTTTCATGAGCTGTTAAAATCTCTTTTCATCAGACCAAAATCCTTTTTCGTTCAATGCAGCTATCCAAAAGACTGAACTATGCATGCTGAGAACCCAAAATTTCACAATTTAATAACTTTGGAACAGATTAATATTTTTTCATCAAACAAATGCAGACTTGTTCTTTGGGGCAGGTTCTTTCTTTCCTGAAAGTTTCCAACCAGAATGCCAAATGGTTTGGCTGCAGCACAATGAGGGAAAAAAGCCCAAACAGGTACATTTTAGCATTTTTGTCACAGTGCACAGTGTGAAATTTGCCAATCCAAGTGGCAAGGCAAGGCAAGGCAAATTTTATTTTTCTGGCACCCAATCCCAGGGGCTCTGGGCACAGTACAAAACACAAAGATTTAATTTACAAATACATATATAAAAAATATTCCACCATACAAACCCAATCACTATATATAAATAAACCCCTCTTTAGTATTAAAAAGGACTGATAACAATGGTATCATACAGAATCTGAGAAGGTCTGACTAAACAGATTAAACTTCAGGCAGGCCTTGAAAGCCTCCACCGATGGGGCCTCCCTCACCAATGGCGGAAGCAAATTCCACATGACAGGACCAGTGACACTAAAAGTTCGATCACTGGCTGTTTTCAATCTTGTCCTGAGAATCGGCAGGAGGCCCCTCGAGGAGGACCAGAGGGGATGAACTGAGGCAACGGGTGTAAGAAGGTCAACCAGGTAGCAAGGGCCCAGTCCATGTAGGGCCTTGTAGGTGAGCAAGTGACGCACAACTTGGTACATCAGGAGATTTAACCCACAGAGCAATGCATACCAACTTTTGTGCAAATCCGTTGAACAGTTGCAAAGTTATTAAAGTACAAAATTTCAGGTTTAACACTAAAGTGCCTACTCAACCCTAACTACAGAGGTGCGATATGCCATATATATATATATATATATATATATATATATATATTTATACAATGGGGTGGGTGATAAACATTGTAAATAAAAAGACATAGTAAAGAAACGAACCTCACTCCAAGGAGAGGCTACTGAGATTATTTGCTGGTAAACTGAAAGCTTTCTAAGGGGCTTACTGGGAGTCCTGAGCCCTGCAGAGCTGCCCCCATCGCTCTCTCCTGGTGTGTCCTGCTGGCTGCTGCTCAGCTGCTGCTGGAAGCCTGTGCTCACCTCCACTCTCTCCGCTTGCAGGTAGCGGTGACCGCTGGAAAGGTCGTGAGGGCCTCTGCTCCCTCCCCCATCCCCTCTGCGGTGCTTGAACTCTCACAAGGTACCGAGGACTGCCAGAAAGGTCATGAGGGTCTCTGCTCCCTTCCCCGCCCCCGCTGCAGTGCTTGAACTCGTACAAGGTACCGGGGACTGCCGGAAAGGTTGTGAGGGCCTCTGCTCCCTCCCCCGCCCCCGCTGCAGCGCTTGAACTCGCACAAGGTAAAGAAACAAACCTCACTCCAAGGAGAGGCTACTGAGATTATTTGCTGGTTAACAGGAATCTTTCTAAGGGGCTTACCGGGACTCCTGAGACCTGCAGAGCTGCCCCCGTCGCTTGCTCCTGGCATGTCCTGCTGGCTGCTGTGCGGCTGCTGCTGGAAGCTAAGGCTTGGTGCCATTTTGGGTTGGTGCACATGTGCTAACTGTTTTTTTGACTATGGACTTGCAGCACTGGGCACCTTTTAACCGAACTTAATGGTGTGCCTTAATTTGAACTTTCTTAAAGGCAGCTTGCACCTTAATCAATCTCTGTAAAAGCTGGTGTTTTTACTAAAATAAGCAGAGTGCTTTTATGATACTATTACTGCTTAGTGCCTTAATCGTTGTAACATGGAATTTCCTTAAAGGCAGCTTGTACCTTTAATTAATCACTGCAAAAGCTGGGATTTTTACTAAAATAAGCAGAGTGCTTTTATGATACTATTACTGCTTAGTGCCTTAATCGTTGTAACAGGGTGCCTTTATGATACTATTTCTGCTCAGTGCTTTAATCATGTAACATTGTAAAAATTGTAACATTGTAAAAATTGTTTAAAGACTGAGGTTCCCTAGACGATTCCGAATCTAAAGCAAGCAAAGTGACTAAATATTTGCAGAGTAAATTCTAGATGCTCGTTTCCAAAGCAAGCATTAATGCAGTGTGCCCAAATGACGAAAGCAAGCATAATTGGCTACAGAGAGTCTTAAAAATAGTAGAAACTGTTTAAACATAGGGCCTGGTCTAGTCTGCTCATCTGTTCACTTGTGGGCTGTCACTAGTTAATCGGCTGTACTGCAGTGTTTGAATTGTTAAGATCGTATTAACTATAGTTACACGCTACTGAATCTGCTAACTTGTAAATCGTTTCTAAGTCTCGCAGGCGCCTGCACCCTCCCCCTCTTTCCCTGCTACTTAAGCCCAGTGCTCACCTCCACTCTCTTCCCTTGCAGGTACTGGGGACAGCCGGAAAGGTCGTAAGGGCCTCTGCTCCCTCCCCTGCCCCCGCTGCAGTGCTTGATCTCGTACAAGGTAAAGAAACAAACCTCACTCCAAGGAGGGGCTACTGAGATTATCTGCTGGTAAACAGGAATCTTTCTAAGGGGCTTACCAGGAGTCCTGAGACCTGCAGAGCTGCCCCTGTCGCTCACTCCTGGCATGTCCTGCTGGCTGCTGCGTGGCTGCTGCTGGAAGCTAAGGCTCGGCCTCTCCGGCTTTGCCGGCTGCCCCACCGCCCCCACCACCACCCGTGGTCAGCACTCCCTTTTATACACGCTTGGATGGTCACGTGAGCCAAAAATACCTATCAGCTCACTTTGCCATCTGCAAGCTATACAGTGTCTCCACTAGGGGCTTCCCTTTCATTTCTGGGATAATTAACTATTCCCAGAAAAGCCCTACTCGCAATTATATATTGGTAGGCTCACTTTGCCATCATTAAGCTTTACAGCTTCTCCACTAGGTGATCCCCTGTTGTTTTTGGGATAATTAACTATCCTAGAGAAGTATCTCCTCCAAAATATATACTGTGGCTGCCTAATTCCACCCTACCTCACCATCTTAGCTAAAGAATATCTAATCCCCTGACTCCCAACTGGGTACACCAGCCTGAGCCAAGCTATTTGCTGGTATCAGTTTGTAGTTGCAGTTTTCTCTAAGGGGGCTCCTCCCAGCTATGAAGGTTAACATGATTCCTTCATATGGGCCTCACTTTAACCTACTCCTGCCAGGACCCATGTCAGAGACACCGTGTGGTACCCAGGCCTCTCTCCCCGGGGGGGTGATGGGCGGTGGACCCTACCGCCTCCTTACTTACCTCCTGGTCACCTGGGCAGGACACTTCTAGCCCTGGGGGGGATATAGAACCTAATCCAGGTCTCTTCTCCCCAAATCTCTCCCTCAACAACCCTTCTAACCCCTTGTGGGTTGGCTCAAATGGGATTAAACTTGCTCATATGAACATTGGCAGTCTAAGGCACAAATTCCATGACCTCGAGGCATGGACGGCACTCTATAAGCCTGATGTACTAGCCGTGACAGAAACCTGGCTTAAACCACAGATCCTCCCCCACAAAGTGGATCTAGTGGGCTACCTTACCTTCAGAAAATACAGGGTAGTGAAAAGGGGAGGAGGGGTTATTGTTTACGTCAGCACTGCCCTCCAAGCTTCGGAGTTGAATTTCCCCTCTCATAGTGGATCCCTAGCTGAAACAATATTTGTTTTTTTTTGTTTGTTTGTTTTATTCAATACACTTTATTAACTTTACAGAGAATAAATGCACCATAACCATTGTACATATGTCAACATCAGATTACATTGAGTAGTATTTGTATGAATAAACAACGCTGAAAATAAGATTCTCGTAAAGACTTTTAACTTCCCAACCATACAGCTCCGTGCACCCTTCCTTGCACGGATAAGCCCCAGCCCTCCCCCAGCATCTACCCACACAAGGGAACCACTCAGTTTCCTTAAAATTAAATAGAGTAACATTAGGTAGGTAAGGGCTCGGGAGGTATGGTAAGACTCACACCAGGGTTTGAAAGGCATTTAAAAACTATGATTTCCAAGTTATCAAGACCGCCTCTAGCGGTCCCCATTTTGTTTTGTAGGATTGCGTCCTATTATTCATTCTTGCTATATGCAATTCTAACTGCATTGCCAACATGACCTCACTATACCATTCAACCACCGCTGGAGTCTTAACCTCTTTCCAGTGTCTGAGAATTACAGCCTTTGCAGCTGCAGATAAGATAGCCATAAAGGCTTTCCTTTGAGTACCCATATCACTGGGGAACACATTTAACAAGCATACTTCCAGTGTGAAAAATGGTTCTAGCCCAAATATTGATTGCACAGATTTACCAATAGAGTTCCAGAATGGGCGAACTATGGAGCAGGTCCATAAAACATGGTATAGGTCTCCCTCTTCAGTCCTGCATCTGTTGCATTTAGGCAGTTCTAAATTTCCCATTTTGTGTAATTTTGAGGGAGTGTAATATAAGTTATGTATTATATTGAATTGTTGCAGCTTATATCGATCCTGCCTAATATATTTGCTATTGTTTTCCCATACCTGCTCCCATACTTTTTCCTCCTCAAGCTTTAATCTCTGTTTCCAGTATTCACTAATTTTGGTGGGGTTCCATTTATCTCTGACCTGGAATTCTTGGTATATTTTGGACACCAGATGTTTTTGATTTGCAATCTCCCAGAGAGAAGACATCTTAAATCCCTCTTTATCCTTTTTTCCAACTTTCACTAAGTGGGCTTTAATTGAGTCCCTAATCTGCAAGTACTTGTAAATTTGAAACACTATTTGTAAAAATACTTCTTGGTAACACCAAACCCCTTACCATAGGGGGTGTTTACCTCCCGCCTCAAAATGCCGCTTCCTCTTTGGAATCCCTAACAAATCACCTTGAGGACTACTCCATGGGGGAGGCCATACTCCCAGGAGATGTCAATCTCCACTGGCCATCCCTTCTCACCTCCTCTACTACAAACCCTCTACTTGGCTTTCCATTTACACAGGTCATTGACCTCCCCACAAGACATAGCACCAAGACTGGAAACCACTCTCTCATTGACTGGATCCTCGCCTCCTGCCCGGGCCGTATTCTGTTGTCAGGGATTATGTCTGACTCCTTGAGTGACCACTCGCCTATCTCCTGCATCTGGTCCAATAAGCCTCCAAAAATTACTGCTAAGGTCATTGAAGCAAAGAATTACAGCAGGTTCACAGCAACCGACGTCTGCTCCGACCTGAGAAAAACTGACTGGGCCCCTATTGTCTCTCTCCCCACTCTTGACAAGGCACTTGAATATTTCATCCAGGCCTTCTTGTCTGTATCTAATATGCACGCCCCAATAAAAAAGCTCAGGGTACAGGGAAAATGCCATAAATGGCTGAGCCCGAGCCTCAAGCAAAACATGCTCCTCCGGGACAGAGCATGGGGCACCTACAAATCCTCTGGAAACTCTGCAGACTGGGAAAAGTACAGAAAGCTGAGAAATCTGTGTAAAAAATCCTCGAAACAGGCCAAAGCTCAGAATTTAAATGACCTCCAAACTAGGCACTTACGTGACCCCCAAAAATTCTGGGGCCACATAAATGTACTCCTCAAGGGTTCCACAAGTAAATAAATGGACACTATCCTGGTAGGTGACTCACTGACTAATGTCCCATCTGAGGTTGCTGAGGCTTTCTGTGCCTCCTTCTTTATCCCAAATGGGCCTCCCCACCCTGCCCTTCCCAGGCCTGCCCTTCACCCTGGAGAAGCATGGGTGCACCCACGGCCTCAATTCCACCTAAAGCTGGTCAATCAGTCTGAAGTACTACCTCTCCTATGAAAAATTAACCCTACCTCCTCCCTGGGCCATGACCAGCTTGAACCCTGCCTACTGAGGGACGCTGCCCCGGCTATCACCCGCCCTGTCACCATCTTCATAAATAGGTCACTTCGGGAAGGAATAGTCCCAACAATGTGGAAGGTAGCGACCATCATCCCGTCTACAAAAGTGGGTCCCGTGACAAATTGGGAAACTACAGACCTTTCTCCCTTCTCAGTCCCCTTTGGAAAATTCAGGAAAGACTAGTCTCTAACCAGCTACAGTGCTACCTAGAGCAGTACCTCCTCATGGCTGATGTGCAGCATGGTTTTAGGAAGGGCCATGGTACCGACACTGCTCTCATCCATCTCACAGCTGACATCCGTGCCTCTATGGATCAAGGCTCCCTAACGGGTGCCCTCTTCATTGACCTATCCAAGGTCTTTGACCTTGTCAAGCCATAATCTTCTCCTCTCTAAAGTCCAGCTCCTAGGACTGGACGACCACTCTCTCTCATAGTTCGAGAGCTATCTGAATGACCATTTCCAAAAAGTCTGCTGGAAGGGCACACAGTCTGAACCCGGGGCCTGTTACTGCTGGGGTGCCCCAGGGCTCAATCCTGGGCCCCCTGCTTTTTTCCCTCTTCCTCAATAATATTGAGGGAAACTGCTCCCTCAGCAAACTCATTCTGTATGCGGATGACACTGTCATATACTGCAGTGACCCTCAACCTACTGTCATCAACACAAAACTGCAGGACAGTCTCTCAACCCTTGAGTCCTGGTTCTCCACAAACTCCCTGAAGCTCAACGAAGAAAAAAAACAAAGTCATACTGTTTGGTTCTAGACGCTTGGGCTCTGACAGAAGTCAGCTGCTCCAGATCAGCACAAACCAAGGAAAAAAAGTTGAGGTCATGACCAGTTTCAAATACCTTGGGATCCATCTTGACCAAGAGATGACCTACAGACCCCATATCGACTCCATAACCTGGTCCATCCACCAAAAGCTTGGCCTCCTCTACTGCCTGGGGAACTCACTATCCTGTGTTGCCCATCGAGCAATTGCCTGCTGCAATCGTCTCCCCTCCATCCTATATGGGGCTCCTCTACTGCAGTTCCTCCGAGAGATGGAATTCAATAAACTTACCGTACTCTATAGCAGAGTGGCTCACTTCGCCACAAACTCCTCTCCTAGGAGGCATCATTGTGAGGCACTTAAGGAACTTAACTGGACCTCTCTTAGGCACAAACTAGTCTACCCTGTCGCCTGCCTTGCCTTCAAGTTCTCTACCCTTGGTCCCCCCCATCTTAGTGGACTACTCTCCCCCAAAGTACAATGCCGAACCCTATGATCATCTGCAAATCACCTCCTTGACATCCCTCAGATCCGCTCCAACCAAGGTAAACGCTCCTTCAAATTTGCTGCCTCCCACCTATGGAACTCCTTACCAGCTAGCTTGACTGGCTCATACACCCTTAGTCAATTCAAGTCCGGGCTCAAAGTATATTTTCTCAATCTCAGCCTCTGTGGCTGCAACTGTTAGCTCCCTAGTCCAGTTATCAGTTCCATCCCACTGCCTTGAACCTCCCTTCTTCCTGGATGTATCTCCAAAACTATGAGGTCAATTTTCTGTGATTGTCTCAATTCCCTACTAAACCGATGTGTAACCTGACGTCATGTGCTGCTAATAAGAGCCAGAATGTTAACCTGATTCTACCCCTGTAACCTGTTGCTAATGTGTATTTGTGTAACTATTGTAACTACTGCAAAGAATGCTATTATGTGTCTTTTTCTGTAACTAATTCCGGGTCGCCCCTGAAAAAGGGACCTCTGGTCTCAGTGGGCTTACCCGGTTACCAAAATCCATATAAATAAATAAATAAATATTCTCACGGGAGTGAGATAAATCCTGGTGACATAGCAACTGTGAGATTATTTACATTTACACACACAGTTGCTACGTCACAAACTGATATTCTCACTTGACCTCCATTACCAAAAGAAGTACAGGCACTACATTGTATTGCTAATTAACAAACATTTAAGTCACCTGTGGAAACATATCAATGTTACATGAAAAACTCTGAGATACCCGAGCTCCTAATTATATAGCAGTGTACCATTAAATACTGCTTAACAAAATACATACTCCACCATGAATATTTGCTACAAGGTTAGCTGCAGCACAAAGCAGTGCATCATGAATCAACAGCAATCCAAATAAGAAGGAAACCTATATAGCAGTACAAATTACTGTGACAGGTAGAACAAAAACATTAAATACTGGCAAAAGTGTTATAACTGTAACCGATGAGGAAGAAATCATTGAAATTTGCTCGCTATTTGAGCTGAACGGTGAGCCGCTTCCAGATCCAGCTACATTTTGGAAGGACAAGATGACTGTAAATTCACAACACTTGAAAGGCACTGGACAACAGAAATGTAAAGCAGACAGCAAATTCCCTCAGACAGCAATACCAAATGAAGCACCATTACCTGAGAAGCAGCAGATATTTGTCCACCTCCGACGCTGTAATCCATGAACTCCATTACATGCAGTTCCATACAGTTACTAAAGCACCAAACTGTTAAAAAGAAAGTCGCACGAAGCACAAATAAACAAATTAAAATAAAAATAACACTGTAATGAAACAATAAAAATGCAAAGCAGCACACAGCCGTCCCAGAACTGTTTCTAACCACAAAGCTACGCCCATTACATATCCACAACCAATAAACACACAGTTTCCAATAACAGTTATAACAACCAACCAATCACATTACATGCTGAACAACCTATTGTACACATTCGTTCCACAACCACGACTAATTAAAAACCACAACCATGCAACGGCAACCAATCACAAACCACAAACCACTTCCATTCATAAACAAACACAGTCCCCATTCACAATACAGCCTAATAACACACAGAAATAAAACAACAAATTCCTTTACACTCAATTCCAACAGTTTCTCAACATAATGACCACAAAACTGCACTCCTACCTTATTGCATAAATCGAACACATGATGGGCAGCAGTGAAATATGGAAAATAATCTCAATCCTGCATTGTGAGGTTCGCATATCTCACTCTGCAGGAGTGAGATTATTTTCCATATCTCACTGCTGCCCATCGTATCCTATATATATATATATATATATATATATATATATATATATTCATTGTAAAAACTTTGTTAATGCATCAGTTAGGGTTACAGTGACAAAAGTGGGGAAATGAGACGTTAGGGTTGAGCCCCTATCCCCCCACCACCTCACACCCTATCCTCCGCAGACTGACAGATGGGGTGTGCCATGAGGCCCAAATCTCACCCTCTTCTGCAGGTAGCAAAAAATCTGTATCTTGCTTCATTTTTGAGATAAGAGGACAGAAAGGCGTCATGGGCGTCCCAATGTTATCCTATGGAAAATGTCTCAACCCAATGCAACCAATGCAATTTTTTACACCAAACCAGCATACATCACATCTGTGGGACACCCCCTTAGCACCCTGCAAATTTCAAGCCAAAAGTCTTTACCATTTCTTAGCAGTGGACTAGCAACGTTTTACAAATCCTTGTTCGTGAGCTGTCAAAATCCCTGTTCATGAGCTGAATCCCTGTTTGTGAGGTGACAGAATGTCTGTTCATTAGCTGATCCCCATTTGTGAGATAGGGCCATCTGGTCTTCATCTCACGACGGGGATTTTGTCAGCTCACGAATGGGGATCGACTCATGGACAGGGATATTGACAACTCATGAACGAGGATTTCCTGTTTGTGAGAAAGGGCCATCTGGTCTTTGTCTCATGAATGGGGATTTTGACAGCTCACGAACAAGGATTTTTTTTTTTTATGATCCCCATTTGTGAGGTGTCAAAATCGCCATTCATGAGCTGAATCCCCCGTTCATGAGCAGTCAAAATCCTCATTTGCGAGCCAATCCCCATTCATGAGATAGGGCCATCTGGTCCTTATCTCACAAATGGGGATTTTGACAACCCACGAACAGGGATTGGCTCACAAAGGGGGATTTGGACACTTCACGAATGGGAATCAGAAGCGAGTCATGAACGGGGATTTTCAAATATAAAAATTGCCTTTTTTTTTAATTATCTGATGGAAACCAAACACATGGTTTTGTAGAGGGCATTTTCCTGAACAAAATCCATGCATATTTTTTCGCAAAATTCATCTGTAGGGCAAGTAACAACATTTTGTTTTGGGCTAAAAGTGAAAACAAGATGGCTGCTCATGAATGGGGAATTTTTTCTCACAAAAGGGAATTAAATGAATCCTTAATTGTGAGCTGTCAAAACCACTATTCGTGAGCTGAAATCCTTGTTCACAGCTGTGCATCTATCCAAAAGACTAAATTGAGCATGCTCAGAACCCGAATTTTCAAAATTTAATAACTTTGGATAAAATATTTTTACACCACACTAATGCTGACTTGTTCCTTAGGGTGTGCTCTTTCAGGGTAAAATTCAAAATGGTATGGTTGCAGGATGATGAGGAAAATTCAGGAAAAATCAGAAAAAAAGTGAAAAATACACTTTTTTCCCTATGCGCTGCACAAAATCCTCACATCCGATTAAAACAAAACTTGGCAAGTCAAGAAATCTACACCATGGAACAGCGCTTACAACAATGCATGCAAATCTGTTGAATGGTTGCAAAGTTACTAAGGTGCAAAATTTGGGATTTAACATTAAACTGCTTACTCAACCCTAACTATAGAGGCACGACCACGCTATAATATGTATATATACATCTATATATAGGTATATAAACATATATATTATATTATATTATAATATATATATATATATATATATATATATTTATTTATTTATATATTAGAGGCAAAAACTCAGTTTAATGTGTTAGGATTGTTCCACAGCAACAAAAGTGAGGAAATTGGGTGTTAGGGTTAAAAGGCCCCCTTGGACCCTCCCAGCCACTCCCCCAACTGGCATCAGGGTGCATGTTGGGGTCACTGGCCCTAACTCTCACCCCATCACATGTGTGAAGAAGCAGAGGTATAGGAGAATGGGGTGAGAGTTAGGACTGACGACCCCAATGCGCATCCCGATGCTGGTTGGGGGGTGGGCTGGGGGGTTCCAAGGGGGGTTTCAACCCTAACACTGAATTTCCTTGCTTTTGTCACTGTGGAACAACCCTAACTAATGCATTAAATGGAGTTTTTTGCCTCTAATTTCCCTTCTTTTTGAGAATGATGATCAGAAATAGTGAATGTAAAGCGGCAGCGGGAGCGCGGTGCCCTTCAGGCCCCACGCTCCTGCCACGTGATGTCTTGTGACATAGTAATAGGAACAGCAATGCAAACAGAAGCACCAATAGTGGTGCACATGGCAACACAAACGTAAATGGTAAAGGAAACATTAACAGAAACGCAAGCGCAAAGTGACACCGAAGCGAACAGTGATGCAAACGGACATTGAAGTGCATATGACAATGCAACTGGTAACACGAACAGTGATGGCAGCAGTATTTTAAATGAAAATGTTAAGTGTCACAGCAAAAAGAATGCAAAAAACAACAGAAACGGAAACACGAACGCAAGCTCACACATAAACGTAAACCGTAACGCACAGAGGCACGGTACCGCAATTGTAAATGCAAATGGTAAAGTTAACATGAAGAATAATTCCAAAGGAAAGAGAAATGGAAACAGGAACAGAAGCACATACAGAAACGCAAACCAAAACGCGCACGGGCACAGTACCGCAATTGTAAATGCAAATGGTAAAGGTAACAGCAACAAAAACAGCAAAGGAAACGAGCTCAAAAGGAAATGCAAGCGCATATGGAAACACAAACCGTAATGTGCACGGGCACATTAAAGCAATTGCAAACGCAAATGGTAACAGTAACAGTAAGAAACATGCAAAACAAAGAGAAATGGAAACACAAATGAAAGGGCTGCCAGAAACGCAAATGGCAATGTGCACGGTGATGCAAAGAAAAACACAAACAGAAACAGTAGTGGAAATGCAAATGGTAACAGTAATGAAAATGCTTGCGTGAATGACAACGAAAAAGGTAACACACACGGTGGCGTACACGGTAATGGTAACGCAAAAGGGGACATAAACACAAGTGGAAACAGTAACTTTAACAGTAACTGAAGTGCATACCCTGTTTTTGCCAAACAGGTGCATACAGAAACACAGTGTGTACAAAGAATGTATGCAATGTAAAGGGGGCTGCAGCTAAAAACAAGCATTGGAAGTACTTAATTGCTAATATCTCAGCAACCGCACGACAGATAAAAAAAAATTTAAATTTCACAAAAATCTTGATTTTCCTGGCTAGGTTTTTGCTATTACATAATCCATAGGGCTATGTAACTTGCAACAAAAAATCTGTATCTCGCATCGCTTCCAAGATACGAGCCCTGTAAGGCGAGGCGTACGCCACCATGTTAGTCTATGGGAAAAATTGCCAACTTCGGAGTACCGTAACTTTGCAGCTGTGCAATAGTTTTTCACCAAACCACCAAAAGGCACATCTGTGAGATGTTGGCTGCCATCCCACCAAATTTCAGCCCAAAAGACCAAACCGTTTGCAGCAGGGTGGCAAAGAATTCCTGTCATTTTGGCCATAGCCTGAAAAGTAGTGTCACAATTTGCAACACTTTTAGCAAAACTTTGTGAAAGTGTCGTGCTTGTGACACTACTTTGCGACACTACTTTTTCCAGAAATTTGAAAAACATATTTCTGGGGTGTTTAACCCCAAAATAAAGGCATGGCTAGCATCCTCAGGGTCCGATTAGGTGAACACAAAAAGAATTGTGTCCCTAGAGGGTCCAAAATTTAAATGCCAAGCATTTTTCTGATCACCAACTGAAAACATAATGGCAGATTTGCGACACTACTAGGGCCATCTGCGACACTAAAAAGTGCATTTGCAAAAGTGTTGAATATTTTAACTTTTCTCATTGACTTATAATAGAAACTTGTTTTTTGAA
The DNA here is from genome assembly GCA_016271365.2 of Neoceratodus forsteri. Classification (NCBI taxonomy): domain Eukaryota; kingdom Metazoa; phylum Chordata; order Ceratodontiformes; family Ceratodontidae; genus Neoceratodus; species Neoceratodus forsteri. The sequence continues at coordinate 392,084,347 of CM028135.1, read as the reverse complement.
TAACTTTTGAACCGTTCAATAATTTTTCACAAAATCTTCAAAAGGCACATCGGGGACACTGGCCACATGTTCCCTGAAGTTTTTGGATGGGTCACACAAACCGTACGACCTGTAGGCGAGAGCAAAGAAATCATAAAAAAGTGTAATTGCGCAGTTGGTTGTTGCTTAATAACTCCACAGCCGTATACCCAACTGGTACAAAACTTGGCAGATCCCAAGATCTACTATGCCCAATTATGCATACTAAATTTCAGGCAAATCTGTTGAACAGTGGCAAAGTTATTAAGGTGCAAAATTTGACCCTTTAACCTTAAGTGCTACTCAACCTTAACAATGGTAGCACTACTGCATACCATATAATATATATATATATATATATATATATATATATATATATATATATATATAATTTAATGCTGCAAAAGTAGGTAAATGTGTCATTAGGCTTTCCCACCCTAATGCCCCGCCCAGCAGCAAAAGGAAAAAACATTAAGGTATGGGTCTCTGAAGTCTTGGCAAATCAGTGGTGAGGTCTTCCTTTGAGGGTTGTCAACCCTAACGCCCACCCCATTCTGTGAGAAACCAATGTCACACATGATCTCCTTTCTTGACGCAGAGCTCAGAGGGGGCAGGGGGAGCATTTGGGTTGACAACCCCCAAGAATGACCCCACGACAGATTCGCCAAGACTCCAGAGACCTAAAACCCTACCATTAGCAGAGGCTCTAATCTTAGAGACAAACTCATCCACAGTAGGTTACCAATGGAATGCAATGCAACATCACATCTTAACTGGCTACCCAGAAGAGCAGGATGTTGGTACAAATGTCAAAGGTATAACATTTGTGACTATTGCAACAAAGGAAGCATCTTGGTACACCCAAGGTAAACAAGGACTGAAATTTGATGTAAGGGGATGTATCACATGTGACTCTGTGTTTGTAGTTTACATGTTGTGGTGCCCATGTAGTATAATGTATATTGGGTACACCGCCCGTACCCTAAAAACAAGAATACAGAAGCACATAATGCCAATAATCAACAGAAAGGGAGTACACACCAGTAGGAGTGCATTTCTTGCATAACTATGCATCAGACCTAGATAGATTAAAATTTATGGGAACTGAATTTGTGCCATCTTCCAAATATGGGGGTGACAGGGTAAATATTTTACTCCAAAAGTAGAGTCACTGGATTTATAGGTTACAGAGTGCTGGTGGGTTAAATGATCAGTGGGATCTCAAAGCCATTTTTGAAAAAGAGATGAATGTATTCAAAATTGTTTACTGATTTCCTTCTCTCTCAGCAGCCTTTCAGGTCAATGTGTGGTATATAGTATAAAGTTGGTTATCCTCAGAAATTGGATGTGGACCCCCACTAGAATAAGTAGACTTGAGGAGCCTTGAAAAGTCACATGGATGATCACTACAGTGCTCTGATATTAACTTCTCCAATGTGATTACACTTTCTGTTACACCCTTATCTTTCAGTGTTTTAAAGTGTGTCCCCAGCAGTGACATGTTATATGGAAATTTGAGTGGGTGATCATTGGCACTGTTAGCCTTTTGCTTTCTAGCACTAAACTTTACTTTACATTTTGTTATAGAACAAAAATAAGAGAAATATGTTAATAATGTGAATAGTGACATGTCCTGTATTTAGTGTTTTGCATTTAGTAATTTTTACTTTAACTTTTATTTTTTGAATTTTGCATAATGATTTGTCTTACGATTTGCTTGGTCTCTTGAAGTATGATGTCAGTGCATTTGGGGTATTTAACAAATTAATATATCTGTTTAAGCCACATCCTCTGACAAGGCTTAGTGCTAAAGCGTTAGGGTATTGGTGTTGTCCAAACTAAGTGGGAGCACAATAAATGTTGATATTTACCTGCATTCTGGATTTGCTTTTTGTGCATTCTATGTGCTATGAGTGATGGTCTTTGGATCTTTCTGTCATTTGTTGGGCTGGCCGCCCATTACCAGCAACTGTCCTGCACCATTGTATCACAGCAACTGCCTTGTGGACTTAGTATATATCACAGGATATACATTTTTGGGTCATATTATGGGATCCCAGTAATAGGTCCCATCTGCTGGCTGACTTATTAACAAGGGATATGTAAGTAAAGTCTTTAACAGTTGAGTTGAGAGACCTCCATAGGTCAGAGAGAGAATTTTTCTGCATTATGCTTATTGGGGCTTTAGCATATTTAGGGTGTGGTTCTGTGGAGTGGAGAGATCTAGTCATGTCCAGAGCAATGGTTGTATTGAAATCTCTACCTATCAGGCAAGGCACCATGGGGGGAAGGGGTTCAATTATTGGAGCTTTTGGCAAGATGTATGGAAAAAGTATGGAGAGTTGGCATTGGGCCCATATACTCTATAGAACTAAGGACTAATGGGCCTTGTGAGGTAACAACCAGTATGAGTATCCATCATCCCTCAATATCATGCTCCTGCTTTTCAGTTCTCCAGGGTAAAGATTTATGTATTAATGTACAGATACATCTTTTGGATTTAGGAGCACAACAATGAGCTTCCAGACCCACCTATTCCCTATGAAGTTTGGCCTCCTCCAAGGGGACCAATTTTATCTCCGGAAAGAAGGCTATGTTTGTTCACAGTTTTCTAAGATGAGAGAGGACTTGCTTTTGTTTAATGGGGGAGTTGAGTCCTCTCACATTCCAAGTCACATATTTTTGATCAGCCATGGTGGGCAGTGTATATTATTAAATATATAGAAGGGCTGGCACTAGGGGGTTGGTTGCTTGGAAATACCAAGAGAAAGGGAGAAACAGTGGAGTGATGTTGAGGTATCCAGGGACCCAATATTTGAAATCTTGCAGACTTTACACACATGTGATGACTCACTGAGTTCCTGAGGAGGAAAGCTAGGTTTGCTGGCCAAGGCACCTAGCTTCACCTGGGTTCTTTCCTTCTAGCTTGCTTAAAAGGATAGAAATAAGAACCTTACCAGACTAAAGGAAAGGATTAAGACTTTAGGCTAGGCAGATTTACTGTGTGTTGTTATTTTTATTTTGTACTCACAGGGATTGTTACTGTTTGTTACTAACATTTTATTGCTTTATTTTTCTCTGATTCAAATTGCTGTTGCTGGGTATACCGTCTGCTGCATTATTACAAGGTGTGCCTACAGGTGTGTGCTAACAGATTACTGCTGTAATCTTCTGTTTCAAATTGTCTTTTACAAGGTATATCTTCTGTTACTGCTTTGTTTTTCTCTGTATCAAAAAGTGTTTCTTACAGGGTATATCTTCTGTGAAATTATTACAGGTGATGTTTAAATTTTTGTGACTTTTTATCATTAGGCTAAGCAAAATTACTGTTTGCCCCTATTTTATTTATTTATTTTTTGCTGAAAAGGTTTTTTTTGTCTCAGAGGTGTTGCAGTCTCCTTCTCACATTGAAGACAGGGAGAGTGAGAAAGCAGCCACAGCTTTCTTGAATCAAGGAGGTTATTTTCTAGACTACACTGAACTGAATTATTACTTTTTGGACCTATGTAAGTAACTAGTATTGATTCTGTTTTTGGGGTCGACTTTTCTTAGTTTTAACTTTAATTTGCCAGGGAGGAGTTGTAGCTGGGAGATATTTGCAGTCAGTTGTGACTAGACCTGTTACTCAGCCTTTGTGAAATAGGTGTGTGAAAGGAAGGAAGGCACTCCCCGGGGTGGAGGGTAAGAGTTATGGTGATTGTTTCTGGACAGCATAGGTTTACTTCCACCCACCCTTCCCCTCACCCCACCCACTCCAAGCACATAACTTCCTTTATAGCAAGGGCTCTGACATCACTTCCTCAAAACTGCTAACAACATTCACCTGTTCATATCCTTAAAGGCACAGCACACTGAATAGGGGGTAGAGACACTCACAAGCTTGCACACACTAAAACAAGAACAAAAAACCAAAAAGCATCTGTAACTGGAAGGAACACAGACATGTGGGGAGTGGTGCAATGCACTGGCTGTGGAGCAGCAGTCTTCCAGGAGACATTCTGGAAACTGCATTGCTGCCCTATTTGCTGGCACCTCTCTGGTCTGAGGGAGGAGGTTGTTTGTCTCCATGCTGACCTGGCAAGGATTCGGGAAACCTGCTCCACCACCCAGGGACCACACAGGCCACCACCACTACCTCAGAGACTGCTAAGAAAGAGGAGTGGTTGGACCATGGTGTGCTCAGGGATGGTGAGGGTGGTACATCTCCACAATTCATTCCCCACTCTGGCGAAGCATGGTTCCTCTATGGAGGCACCTGCAGTGGAGACCAAGGAGGATGCTGCAAAACTAAACAATGGAGACCCACAGGAGGGTGGCCCAGGACCCCACGGGGAAGGAAACAACTCCTGGTGAGGGACTCAATTGTTAGGGGGGTAGAACTGGGGGAGGGAGGGGAAAGGGAGGTAAGGTGCCTGCCTGGCACCAAGGCTTGGAAGGACAGGAAATGAATACTCAGGATCATGGGAGCAGCGGCAAGGGGAAGGGAGCTGGATGTCATTATCCACCTAGGGACGAATGACCTGGCTGAGAATGGGATCAGAATAGTGCAACAGGAGTTTGTGGAGTTGGGGAGGGGGCCTTAGACAAGCAGCACACATGGTAACTTTCTTGGAAGTGCTACCTGTCTATGGCATGGATGAGACTAGGGCACTCCGCACCATGGGATTCAATGACTGGTTGAAAAGCTGGAGCAGAGCTCAGGGAATTGGCTTCATTGGGGACTGGGGCTCCACCTGGAGGGATATAGGCCTATACAGGTGCGATGGGCTGCATCTATCCTGGAGGGGAACCAGGATCCTAGGAGATAGGTTTAAATGCTTCAGTGGCATTTAAACTAGCCAAGAGGGGAGGCACTGAAGAGGAGAAGGGAAATCCTACCCCCCCCAAAATCAGGTAATTAGTGAGGTAAACACCAAAATAGAGCAGTTGATATGGAGAAGGGCAGGGGTAAATGGAGAAAAAGACAAAGGCAGTAGGAACAGGGATGAGGCAAAAAGAAATAAAGCCATAAAAAAATGGAGGGTAATGAGTACCAATGCCCATAGTCTAGGTAAAAAGCTCCCTGAAATGGTGGCCTTGATGGAAAAGGGATGCCTGGATATTGTGGCAGTCACAGAAACATGGCACACAGAGAACCATGACTGGGATGTCAACATACCAGGGTACACAATCTACAGGAGGGACAGGGAGGGAAGAAGAGGAGGAGGAGGAGGAGGAGTAGCTCTCTATGTAAGGGAAGGGATAAAATCAACAGAACTAAATGGTAAACAGGGAGGAGAGGAGGTACTGTGGGTCACTTTGGAGACTGGAAATGGCTCCACAATCTGCACAGGGGTTGTATACAGACCCCTGTCTCAGGGGGAGGAAATGGACAAGGAAATGATAGAAGGCATCCTTGGGATGGCAGAGAAAGGAGAGATATTGCTGATGGGGGACCTGAATATGCCAGATGTTGACTGGAGCACCTTTGCTGCTGCCGCATCCCAGAGCACGGCCATTCTTGATGCCCTACCCCCTGGTATGCATGCCTCAGACAGCTAATTTTGGAACCCACTCAGGAGAGAGCAATCTTAGACCAGGTACTCTCAAATGGGGATGGAGAGAGGATCGCTGATCTTGAAGTGGGTAGCCATCTGGGAACAAGCGACCACCAAACAGTGTGGTTCATGATAAACTTAGCTGTAGAGTCAAGCCACACAAAAGTGAATGTACTGGACTTCAGGAGGGCTGATTTTGTCAAAATGGGAGAGTGCCTCAGAAAAGCACTTGCAAATAGGCAAGAAGGTGGGGTGGAGCAACAATGGGGAAACTTCAACACCGCCATCACAGAGGCAACAAGTCTTTGGGTGAAGCAAATAAACAAATCAAAACGAAAGAAAAAACACTATGGTTCTCAAAAGAAGTGGTGGGGAAGGTAAGGGAAAAAAAGATAGCATTCAGGAAGCATAAGAACACAGAAGAAGCTGAACAGAGAATTGTACCAGTTAAAGCAGAAGGAAGTGGGTAAGGCAGTCAGAATAGCAAAGGCCCAAACTGAGGAAAAGATATTCAACTCGGTTAAGAAGGGGGATAAAACCTTTTATAGGTACATTAGGGAGCAAAGAAAGACTAAGGCAGGGATACTGAGGCTGAACAAAGAGGAAGGTGGTTGGGCAGAGAGCGACAGTGAAAAAGCAGGGATACTGAATGAATACTTCTACTCAGTATTCACAATGGAAAAGCAGGAGGAAATACCTAATCCGGTCAATAAAAGCAGTCTGGATAGTGGGGTTGATATTAGTCCTTTCACAGAAGAAAGGGTTCTGAAAGAACTCTTAAAACCGAAGGTGGATAAAGCAATGGGGCCTGATGAGATTCACCCCAGAATTTTAAAAGAACTAAGGGAAGAACTAGTAACACTACTGACTACACTTTTTAATAAATCATGGGAGGATGGGGTGGTACCTAAGGACTGGAGGAGGGCAGATGTGATTCCCCTTCACAAAAGTGGGAGCAAGACAGAGGCAGGAAACTACAGACCTGTCAGTTTGACCTCAGTGGTAGGGAAAATGATGGAATCACTTCTGAAGGAAAGAATTGTTGAGTACCTAGAGGTCAGTGGGGCACAGGACCCAAAGCAGCATGGATTCACAGTGGGAAGGTCATGTCAGACAAATCTAATTGATTTCTTTGACTGGGTGACCAGTACAGTAGACCAGGGAGGGGCTGTGGACATGGCCTACCTAGACTTTACCAAGGAATTTGACACAGTCCTGCACAAAAGATTAATAAACAAATTAGCCAGCCTGGGAGTGGGTTCTAGGGTGATAGCCTGGGTAAAACACTGGTTGGACAACAGGACACAGCAGGTAATAGTACATGGAGTCCACAGTGAAGAAAGGAGGGTTACTAGTGCAGTACAGCAGGGTTCAGTACTGGGGCTGGTCCTTTTTAATGTCTTTATAAGTGATGTTGCAGAGGTACTGGAAGGGAAAGTATGTTTCTTTGCAGATGACACAAAGATCTGCAACAGGGTTGATACACAAAGTGGGGTGGAAAGGAGGAAAAGGGACTTGGCAAGGTTGGAGGAATGGTCAAATTTATGGCAGCTTAGATTCAATGCAAAAAAGTGCAAAGTAATGCACCTGGGAAACAAAAACCCAGGGGAAGAGTACACAATGGGGGGTGAGATACTGTCAACAACAGAAATGGAAAGGGACCTGGGGGTAGTCATATCAGATGACCTAAAGGTGGGCCAGCAATGTGAGAAGGCAGTAAAGAGGGCTGGGGGGATACTGGGATGCATAGGGAGAGGCATCACCAGTAGAAAACAAGAAGTTGTTGGCCTCTGTACAGACAGTTGGTAAGACCACAGCTGGAGTACTGTGTACAGTTCTGGAGACCCCATCTCTGCAAAGACATAGACAGGGTGGTGGCTGTCCAGAGGAGGGCAACCAAAATGATGCAGGGTCTGCATCAGAAAACATATGAAGAAAAACTAAAGGAACTAAAGATGCATAGCCTCGAGGAAAGGAGGGAGAGGAGGACATGATAGAAACTTTAAAATACCGCAAGGGAATCAACAAAGTCCAAGAGGGTAGCATCTTTCACAAAAAGGGATATGCAAAAACAAGGGGGCACAATTTGAAGATAGAGGGAGGACGGCTCACAGGTAATGTGAGGAAGTATTTCTTCACAGAGATGGCTGTGGATACATAGAACAGCCTTCTTGAGGAGGTCGTAGAGTCAATAACAGTGGGGGAATTCAAGAATGCATGGGACAGACATAAGGTAAATCTAGTGGGGGTAGGAGGAAGTAGGCTGTTGGTTAAGTAGGATCTGCAGCTTATCCATTAGGTAGGGAAATTGGCAGACTAGGTGGGCCAAGCGGTCCTTATCTGCCATCAAATTCTATGTTTCTATGTTTCTATGTTTCCTATTACCTGGTATGGTACCAAATCCTGATAGTGTACATCTGCAGTTTAACCAACAATAACAATTAATCACTGCATGCATAAAAATAACTAGGAGATTAGCAATACTAAATAAAGTATCAGTTAAACCTGAACAAGAAGTCAGAAATATATATACACTAATAGCGATTGTGACCAGAAAGTTGTAATCCCTTTAAGGCTGGCATCCAAATGGTAGCCAACAGCCCTGGGGATCCAACCTGGGGCAAAGACCATAAAAAAAGAGGGTGCTACTAAGTAGGCAGAGAGGGAAACCATCTTGCTGGTGTCAACATATTGTAAGGGGGGAGGGCAAAAATAAAATACCCTATGGGACTTAATAACTCCATGGGGTGGAAACTCCTCTTACCAGTCTAGAATTGTATATAAAATGTAAACCACAATACAGGCTGCATTCAAAGCAGAAAAAATGATGCAGTCCAATAACTGCTCTGAAGGAGAAATGTATTTAAAGTTACCACAAACTTACAGCATACAAGAGCATGGGACTAAACCCAGCACTTCATCTCTAAAGCAAGAGGCTTCTTCGGAGGGAGTGGCTGACAAAAATGTTCATAACCCTTAAATAGTACATAATTAAATTGAAAACAATTATCCAATAAACAATCTGTGCAGCACATCAGTATTGAGACCTGCTAAGACAATAAAATAAAATAAATGTGATTCAAAACACTGATACCATGTGATTAAGACAAAAATTCAAAAGGCAGCTGTTTACACATTAATTGCACCTGTCCTCATCTATTATATTTAAAGGTGAATTATTTCAGTAATAAAATATATAGATTCTAATAAGCAGTTTATGAACCCTAGTAAAAGCAATACATCTTGCCCCTGAATCAGATCGAACAAAGACACATGGGGGAGGGGCAAAGGGAAGCTGGGACTTGGCAGGACAAAACAATGAATTTATTGATATGTATATTCAACACTACATATTAGTAGGTGATGTGCAATACTCAGAATTATACTCGGATATTTATGATAACAGAAGGCGTAAGCCCATATATGTTGTCCCCACTTCTCAGTGGAGGTAACAGCAGTTATCTACTGTGATGTGGTGATCCGACTTGGCCTTAAGGCTATTAAAGCTAGGTGCATTGACCACTTCCTCTGGTAACTGGTTCCACAGTCTAACTGGTCTTAATACAAAACTATGTCTCCACATTTCAGTTTTATATGGCATCTCTACAATCTGGTGCTTGTGTCCTCTCAAATCATATTTTTGGTATTTATAGACTAAGCTCAGTTCATTCCTTAGTATATCATCCTTTAGGATTCTATAATATAGTAGTGTGTTCCCCCTTGCACACCTAGCTTCCAGTGGCCAAAAACCTAATTTATTTAGTCTTCATTAAAATGGTTTATCTCTATAACCAGGTATTGACTTAATGAATGACCTCTGTGGTTTTTCAGTCATATTCTTGTCCTTCTTTGGATATGGATTACAGCTCTGGGAGCAGTAGTCCAGATGCAGTCTTATATAGGTTTTGAACAGTGGAAGTAGTGCACTTTCATTTCTGAAGAAGAAACATCTACGTACACAGTTTGTAAGATGCATTGTTTTGTTAGCTATATACTGTATTTGCTGTGGGCTCCACTCTTTAAGTCATTACTAATGTACACTCCTAAATCCCTTTCACATGTAGATATCCTTAGATTCATCCCCTGAATATAATAGTCTTGTTGGATATTGCTTTTTCTGAAATGCACAACTGTACATTTATTCAGACTAAACTTCATCTTATTTTTATCAGCCCACTCAGTGATGGTTCTGATATCTTGCCCAAATATAAGCCTGTCCTCAAAGGTATCCACAACACCCCCCAGTTTAACATCATTTGCAAATTTGCTCAGCTTACTCTCACTCTCGATATTAAGATCACTTATAAAGATGTTCAACATCAGTGGACCCAACACAGACCCCTGCGGTACTCCACTTGTAAACCTAGTCTCAGCAGATAAGTAACCATGGATTCACACTGATTGTGTGCTGTTCATCAGCCAGTGAACAATTCATTTAATTATAGTGTGGTTGATTCCTAATCTTATTAACTTGGAGATCAATGTACTATGTGCAAGCAATAACACACGACAAGGTGTGGTTTATCGCCTGATAAGAGCACACCCAGGGGTGAACTAAGCCATGAGGTGCTTGCGCCGAGTGCCTTATGCCACTGGGCATGCTCTTATCAGGTGATAAACCACACCTCATTGTGTGTTATTCCGCTTATAAAATGGGGTACCCTACATTAAAAAAAAAAAAAGGAGGAAAGAAAATGTGCAAACAGTTTTTAAAAAGACTGTTTCTCTACAAGTTTTAGGAAAAATAGTCCCCTATTACTGTACTGTGCTGTATTTCAGACTGGCTATGGTCAGCAGATGGAGGCTCCTCCACCCCCGGCACCCCACTCACAAACAGATTATGTTTCATGACCCCAAACATAGTATGTCCCACTGGTACACATTTTTTCTCACATACTGTTGTCTCTGTGAAGAATGCTGAGCAGCCGTTGACTTCAGAGCTAGTGTCCCATTTACGAGTGTGTTCCTTGCCAGCTACCGTACTTCCCGATTTCAGAATCGTGGTTTTTTCACAATGCGGACACTCGCTCAGTCATATCGGGAAAGCAAACTTTTCTTTGTGTATTTATGTATGTTTGAAACAGAAAAGAGTCAGTGGAGTAGCTTATCTGGAAATTGAATTTCCGAGGCGTCCTGTCTGCAAGCGCATAACTCGGCTTCAATGCGATTGCCATTTTTTTTTTCATCTGAGCAGGAAAGGTTAGTAGTTTTGGGGGAATCTTTTTGATTGACCTGGTTTTAAATGAGGTAATATACTGCAGCTGCTTGGGACGGGGACAGCAGCAGGAGCGGGGTGCGTTTGGTTGAATTTAATTATTTCTTGGCTTACAGAGGCTATGTGGTGTATATGCAGCTGTCAGAGCGGACTACTGATTTCCCGCTGCCACTCGCTGAGCTGTGCCAGGCTGTGTTTTTGTTTCTGCTTGGCACAGCTCAGTGATTTGTTGTTGTAATGGGACAGAGTAGCAGATGTTAGTGCCAGCTGGCAAAAATATCATGCATTAAGGACACGGCTAGAAAGCTCAAACAGCCAATCAGGATGCTTGATTTGTTTACCCCATTTTATAAGGCACAGTAACAAATGCCTTACTGAAATCCAACATCACTACATCCACTGCTCTTCCCTGGTTAATGTTACCTCCTAAATAGTTGTAAAAACATATTAGATTAATATTACAGGACCTATTTTGTGTAAATCCATGTTGGGACTTGTTGAGGAGGTCCATGTTAACCAAGAAATTTCTGATATTTGTCAGAATTTATTCCCTCAATTATCTTGCCAACTATGGAAGTTAGGCTAATTGGTTGGTAGTTGGCTGGATCAGCCGTACTTCCCTTCTTGAATATTGGTACCACAACAGTCTGTCTCCAGACTTTTGGGACATATCCATCCCTTAGAGATTGTAGACCTATGTCAGCTATGATAGAAGCTAGCTCTTTTCCCAACTTCTTAAGGAATATAGGGTGCAGGTTGTGTGGTCCTTATGATTTGTTAACATTAAGGGCTTTTATTTTCCTATAGACTTTATCAATAGTAAAAATCTCTGTAGACTGGGAGGCCGTGTTGTTAGGTAATTCATATGAGGCAGTAGAGCCATCATTGTTGAAAACTACTAAAATAAACATTAAATTCCCAGACCATATCATTTTGCTTAGTGTAAAGGGTACCATTAATGTTAAGGGGTCTTATAACCTGGTCATTACCCCTCTTATTGTTTACATAAGAATAAAAGCCTTTGATATCATGTTTAGTATTGGCTAACCTAAATTCAGTTTGCTTCTTTGCTTTCTTTATCTCATGTTTAAGTAGCTATAATGTTTTCCTATAATTATCTCTATTCTTGCTTGTCGGATTGCTTCTTATTTTCCTATAACATAATTGCTTCCTGTTTATGAGCTTATTATACCTTATGCTTAACCATGATGGCCTTTGCCCTCTTTTATTATACATAGTTCTTGCTGGGACATGTCTTGTCACCAAGTAATCAATTATCCTAAGGAACAGATCCCAGCATTGTTCAACCTGTAACCCATTTGATAGAATTCTCCAGTCAATGTGTGATAGTTCCTGCCACATGGCAGTGTAATTAGCCCTGTTCTACAATGTGTGAACTGTTTTTTCCCTACTGAATTTCCTAGCCTTATTAATTTGACCTCTAATGATATTATGATCACTTGTACCAAGAGGAGGGTCAAGCTTGATGTTCAAGATATCCTCAGCCATATTAGTCAGTATGACATTCAGAATGCTCCACCCTCATGTGGGTTCATTAATACATTGTTCTATCACAGCTAAAGTTAGGGTTGTCTGCACCCTGTTACCCAATGACTTATTAGTAGTTAACCTGCCTCAGTCAATACTGGGAATATTTAAGTCCCCAATTAATAGTAAGTCAGAATCTTCTGCCATAGCTGCAACTTGCTCAATAAAGAATTTTGTTTCACGGGCCAATATATTAGGTGGTATATAGAAGATTGCCAGCTTGAATTTCTTCCCATTTAACCCTGTGATGTCTGCCCACACTGTCTCAATGGTATCAACATCTTTACTGATGTCATTGCAAAGGCATTTGATTTCTTCTTTTATATATAAGGCAACACCTCCACCCCTTCTAATTCCCCTGTCCTTACTTATTAAATGAAAGCCTGGTGTATTTTTATTTCAAATGCTGTCATCATTCCACCATGTCTCTGTAACCCCAATGATGTCCATTTTTCTTTGCTTAATAATAGTTGTAACTCTGCCAGTTTGTCTTTATTCAGATTTCTAGCATTGAGATACATAAAGCTAGCTTTATTGTTGTTTCATTTAAATGAGTTCCTGGTGTTATTGCATTTGACCAAGGTGGAATTTGGAACAGATACTCTCGTTCCCCTACCATTTATTTTAAACATTTTTCTATCTCACTTTTTATTCTCATTCCCAGGACGCTGTTACCCCTAAAGCTTAAATGAAGTCCATCCTTTCAATATAGGTCTGGTCTATTGTAGAAAGTATCCCAATGTCTCAAGAAATGATGATTATTCTCCTGTGTCCATCTTCTCAACCACAAATTGGCAAGACTAATTTTCTTTTGTTTATAGGCTGATGCTCTTGGTTCTGGAAGGATCTCCGTAAAGATGATTTTGCAGTCCTTTTCTCTTAATTTCTCTCCTAACTTGGTGAAGTCTTTTTGTATTATGGGTAGAGATTTTTGACTTAGATCACTAATACCCATATGTACTACTGCGATAGGTTAAGCTCCTGCTCCTTGAAAGAGATTGTCTGACATATTAAATAGGTCCTGGGCCCTGCACCTGGAAAACTACTAACCATAATGTTAGCTTTATCATCCCTACATATGTATTTGTCAGTATACTTAATAATGGAATCCCCAATTACTATGACCTGCCTAGTCACGTGATAACCATCTATAGTATGTGTTGTAGAGATTGTTGGAGCAATATTAGTTTCCATGCGCTCTTTCTGTGTAGGTTGAAGTTGTGTTAGCATTTAGAATTTATTATTAAGTGGTATAACTGTCTCAGTGTCACTTTCTTTGATTCGATCTTCATCTATTCCAGTGGCTATACTATTCTCATCCTTTGAGATAACTGCATCTTCGTTCTCTAAACTATGTTCTACTGGCTTTAGAGGAGTCCTGCGTCTCTTCTTCCTTTTAACTGAGGTAACTGTGCACCAGTCATTATCATCCTCTGATTCTGCATTGTTTGTTTCATTAGCTAATTTTCTCTTTTCCCTTGAGTCTGCTATAGCGTCAGACCCCTTATCTGGCTGCTCTTTATTAAGGCTTGATAAAATCTTTAGCTTTGCCATCATCTCCATCTGACTATTTTCTAGTAATTCGAGTTTGGTGCTAAATAAGTGCAGTTTATGTATGAGTTCCTGATTATACAAGCACGTCTCACATGCATAGTTCTCACAGTTGGAGCCAGCAGCCACCATTTTATACATTAGACAACTATTGCAATTCACACAAAGATCACCGTCTATAGTTAATATTGATGAAGTTATTTTACCTTGTTAGGATCTGTAATGCTAGTTAGAATAGCTGCCTTCCCTACCTTTTTTTTTGTTGCCGTTCCTTCTGGCTGCCTGCATGGTGGACACAGCAGAAGCACGTGCATGTCTCAGCATGCCTCTCCATGCACAGAGAGGCCTGATTAAATACAGAGAGACCCAGAAGTGCTAACTCAGGTCAGCCACCACGTTACCCCTGAACTTTCACTATGCCGAAATTAAAACCACAGGGGTCACTAACAATGTTCCCTAAACCCTGTGTTTAGTTCAAAGAGTTAAAAACAAATACAGATGTTTAGAAGAGAGGCCCCTGTAGTACCAAGATACAGACAGAGACTACTGACATCAACCTGTCTTCCTGGCTCAGGTAAGCTGCCAGCTGACTGGTCACGCATGGGGCTAATGTTCCCAATCAGTCTTGGTCTGTAATTAGAGGTAGAGCAGCCTCTTCCACCCCATACTGTCTCACAGCACAATGTTCATCTCACTGTATAGGCGAGTGAAAGATAAGCTGCCCTCAAGACCTTGGTGGGGTTCACTGGTGTGGTACATTCTGCACTTAATAAAGGCCATTTTGCTGCAGTGTTTTATGTGGACCTCACCAAGGCCTTTGACTTGGTGAATCACGATCTGCTGAAAGTGGAACTTGCCCAACTGGGCATGTCTCAGGATGTTGTAGGCTGGTGTGGTAATTACTTATCAGAATGGAAACAGTGTACCACGGTCAATGGTAGCCTCTCTCTCCCCCAGCTTTGATCACTATAGGTGTTCCTCAGGGTTCAGTTTTGGGTCCTCTTTTTTCAGTTTATTTTTGAATTCACTCCCTTTAATTTGTTTTCACTCTCAGATTTTTTTATATGCTGACGATACGGTGATCCTCATAAGCAGCCCAAAAGTTGAACAGTTACAGCATGATATAGCTGTTGAATTCCTGTCTCTGCAGGAGTGGTTTAGTGATCATGGGTTAGTTTTAAATGGTAAGAAGACAAAGTCTATGGTATTCTATGGCCATCGGACAAGACTCGATCAAAAACCTGAATTGCCTCTATATACCACGAATAGGGAGGGGATAGAACAAGTAGAACATTTTAACAACTATGGGCTGATGGTGGAATCTAAAATGAGTTATGAAATACATATTCACAATTTGGTAAAAGTAATACATCAGAAGCTAGGAGCGTTATACTGGGCGAATGCATTGTAAACACCTGCCACTAGGGTATTATTAGCCAAAGTTTTCTAGTGTTAGCCATGGATTATGGCTTGATTTTTTGTTATTCTGAATCTGATAGTTTACTAGGAAAAGTTAGAGTTTTACTCAATCAAGTTGCAAGGTTTACCACCCAGCTACCATTAAAAAAACACCATTGTCTTCCATTTAAAACAGCAGAGATACTAACTCTGAAACAAAGATATGAACTTACTGTGAGTATACTAGCAAAAAGAGTTACAATGGGGAAAGCACCTAAAATATTTCACCAGATTTTTCAAAAATATGTTAATCCATTTGATACTAGAATATCAGGTATTTCATATTTTCATATACCAAAGATGAAAACAGTTCTGGGGAAGAGGTCTATACTTCACAACTTACCAAAACTTTTTAGTTCTGTCATGGGTCAATTAGATTCTTTGGGAATGTCTATTCTTGGGTTTAAAATTAGTTTAAGGAGACTTGAAACAGAATAAAGTTTGTGAATGTTATAGGTAGCTACTGTAACATTTTTTTTTATGCATCCACTTGTGACATTTTTATATGTATTGTACTACTGTCTTTTGTATTTTTGTACATTCAGATTGTAATTTTATATTGTGATGTTATTTGTACTTTGTTGTTTGCTCTATGGTCGACCATGTTAAAGGGTCATATGGCCCATGGACTAACCAGAATAAATAAATAAATAAAATAAAATCAAGTAGCAAATCCCATTGGGGAAGGGCAGGGGGAAAGGACTTCAGATGAATAAAAATAGAAATAAAAAGTGGAGGCAAGAAACATCTAATAATCAATATATCTATGCTAAGTGCTTAAAAATATGCAGCTTTTGAAAGATAATATTGCCTCTATTTATCCCAAAGTCAATTGGGGGGGGGGGCAAATAGGTAAAAAGAGAAAGGTAGAAAATGTATAATAACCAATGTTTCTCAGCTAAGTATTTAGAGTATATGCTGCTTTAAAAAGATCGTATTGCCTTTATTTATCCCTAAGACCAAACAATAGAAAGGAATAGGGTGGGGCAGAAAAAAGTGTTCTAGAAGTTTTTTTTCTCCATGCAGTCCATAGTACATTAAGTCAGTGCTATAAAGAACATGAATTCAATGTGTGACTTCAGATCTGAGGTCGCAAGTCTCATCTATAAAGGAAGGAAATACAAAAGGAGACACGAAAACAAGGAAGAAGCAATGAAAAGTATTTAATAACCAGCATACTACAACTGGATGCATAAAGTATAAGTAGCTTTGTAAAGAATATTAATGCCTCCAAAAAAAAAAGAGAATTTTCTTATCTGAAGTTGCATATTAAATTCATGTTCTTTATAGCACTGACTTAATGTACTATGGACTGCACAGAGAAAAAACATAGAAATTGAAACAGAAATTGACAGCAGATAAGGATCGCTTGGCCCACCCAGTCTGCCCATTTCCCTACCTAATGGATAAGCTGCAGATCCTAGTTAATCAACAATCTACTTTTTCCTACCCCCCAGAATTGCCTTATGACTGTCCCGTGCATTCTTGAATTCCACCACTGTTTTTGATTCCACAACCTCCTCAGGAAGGCTGTTCCATGCATCCACAACCCTCTCCATGAAAAAATACTTCCTCACATTACCTCTGAGCTGTCCCCCCTCTAGCTTCAAATTGTGCCCCCTTGTTCTTGCACACCTCCTTTTCTGGAAGATGCTACCCTCTTGGACTTTGTTGATTCCCTTGAGGTACTTAAACATTTCTATCATGTCCCCCTTCTCCATCCTTTCCTTGAGGCTATACATATTAAGCTCCTTAAGTCTCTCTTCATATGTTTTCTGGTGCAGACCCTGCACCATTTTAGTTGCTTTCCTCTGGACTGCCTCCATCCTGTCTATGTCTTTGTGGAGACTGGGTCTCCAGAACTGCACGGAGTACTCCAGATGGGGTCTCACCAGCTGTCTGTACTGAGGGATAACAACTTCCTGTTTTCTACTGGTCATGCCTCTCCCTATTTATTTTATTTATTTTGTTGATTCTAGGATTACAAGTACCTTTGAGACAAGGCTCTTTTACAAAGGTTCCACATCATTGGTTACAATTAGACAAACATAAGCAAAGTTAACATCGTATAAAAAGAAAAAACATACAGTTATGTTGAAAAATAATGTGAAACTTGGAGAGAAGAAAGGGAAAGGAGGAGTGGGGGAAGTCAGGGAGGTAAGTATGAGGGAGGGGGAAGAGGAAAAATTGGGGAGTTGGGAGTGAGACAGGGGAGGTAGGTGGTGGGGAGCAGAGAGAGGAGAGGTGGAAGGGGGATAAGAGAGAAGTAGAGCAGCTGGGAGGCATTGTTATGGGCCAGTGGGGGAAGGTGCAAATAGATGAGGAGGGGCACTGGCAAAGTGCTGGAGGAGATGAGGATCCATATGGGTATCTTCAGCTACGGAACCAAGTGACGTGCTTAGCCACAACAGTCACATGGGTTGGAGGCAATGAGTGTTAGGCGGAGCCAGGTCTTGAAAGTGCTGAGCAATAGTGTGTATGAGATGTCACTGGGTAAACCATTATACAACTTGGGGCCCAGTAAGCAAAGGATCTTTGGCCTTGTGTTGTGCAGCAATGGGGGATTTGCAGAAGCTGTGGTTTCAATCCCCTGGTAAAGCGGTTGTGGTTTCTTGGTTGTATGAGGACACAGACTCCAGGGGTGCAAGGCCCAGTATTATTTTCTGAGTAATAATACAAGTTTGATGTTTTATTCGATTGGTAAGCTTTAGCCATCCAGTTTGAGAATAGAGGTCACAGGTGTGTGTTAGGCATTGGGAGCCAGTGACAAGTCGACAGGCCTTGTTGAGGGTGGTGGATACACGTTTGAGTACAGTAGTTGTAGCAGAGCCACAAATGATAAGGCCATAATCAATAATGGAGATGATGGAGCTCTGGACGGTGACAGCCAGCGCTTTGGGAGTCAGGTGTTTCCTGTGACAGAATAGCAAGACCAGTTGGGAGTTAGCAGCTTTGGCAACATGATCTATGTGGGCAGCATAGGAGAGGTGAGGGTCAAGGGTGATCCCAAGGTATTTGAAGATATGGACCTGATCCAGAGCGGCACCTTTTCTGGTGATAATGGGGAGTTGGTGGTGCTTATGTTCATTATGGGAGCTGCTAAAAATCATGGCCTTTTTTTTTTTTTTTGAATAAGGATCAGTTTGTGCTTTCTGAACCAATTCTCAACTGAGGAGAAGCCGAGTTGGAGGTTTTCTTGCAGTTTCTTCAGGTCTTGGTGTGAGGCAAGGATTACCGCATCATCAGCGTATAGAGTGATTTGTTCAGTACAGGAGTCTGGCAGTGTGTTGAGCAACATGCTGAATAGGATAGGGCCCAGGATAGTGCCCTGGGGGACTCTGGAGAGAACGGGTTTGGAGTCAGAGGGCACATCCACTATTTTTACATGTTGAGTGCGGTTTTCAACATAGCTTTTGAACCATGAAGTTGATTCAGTGGAAAGACTGGCATTTTTTAGTTGGATCTGCAGGAGGGAATGGTGGACCGTATTGAAGGCTTTGGTCAGGTCAATGAAAATAGCACCAGTTAGTTGCCCATTGTCGAGGGAGCTGTGAATGGCACCAGTAAATTCGAGCAGGGCAGAGGGTGTACTATGACCTTTTCTGAAGCCATGTTGCTGTCTGCAGAGAATGTTATATTTGTCCAGATACTCAGTAAGTTGGTCCGCTGCTATACATTCCAGTGCCTTTGATAGGGGAGGCAGAATGGAGATAGGGCGGACGTTCACATGGTTGGTCTTATCACCACTTTTGTGGATCAGGGTAACAGTGGTCATTTTCCATTTGTCTGGGAATTGGCTGAGGGAAAGGGACAGATTAAAAATCTTGGTCAGGGGCCCAAGTACCTTGTCAAGCGTGAGGGTCAGCAGCTTGAGATCAAGTGTGTCATTGCTTGTTCTAGATTTGCTGATGGCTTTAGCAACATAATTTTGGACTTGATGCTTCTTTACTGCTTTAAAGTAGAAGGGTGGGTGACTGGCATGGGTGGGGGAGTTGGGGGAATGGGAGTAGTAGCATCTTGGAAGAAATCAGAGGGGAGAACACTGCTTAGGTCAGTGAAAGCGACGTTAAAAGTGTTCACAATAGTTTTTGAGTCAAGTATAGTGTGCCCGTTTATGCTGAGTATGTCAGGCGAGGATTTTGTCTGCTTCCCAGACATCTTTTATGTTTTTCCAGAAGTCCCTCCCATTTCCCCAGGTTCTGTTGCCGAATGGATTTAGTGCAGTTGTTTCATGCCCGTTTGCAATTTTGGATGTCGACTTGCTTACCGGAGTTTCTGGCCAGTTCCCAAAGGTGGTCCCTGGTTTTAAGTCTTATTAGGAGGTCTTCTGACAGCCATGGGTTACTGAGCAATTTAACTTTATGCTTTTTGAGGGGAGCGAATTTACTACAGGCTTCATTGAAAATGTGGATAAATTGCTCCAGTGCAGTATTAGTATCTGTTGCCTTAAAGATGGGGGACCAGTCCTGCAGGAGGAGGAGGTGCGATTTGAGGTGGGATAGCTGACCACGGGGTAGGACTCTGCTGGCGATGATTTTTGCAGGGGGTTTACAGAGTTTGTTTGACCAGGTACAGCTGATGGAAGAATGGTCATTGAGTGAGTCAGGGAGGACTGAGGTATTCATGATCTGAGAGGGGTGGTTGGTTAGAATCCAGTCGAGTAGGGTGCAGGTCCCAGTTATGTAGTTCTCCCTGGTTGCAGAGTCAACCATTTGTGTCAGGTTGGCTGATACAATGGAATCCTTAGACGACCCACACTCACACTGTCAAAAGCCAGTTAATGTTAAAGTCACCAAGAAGGATGATGTCAGAGTCTGATGGTAGGGATTTAACGAAGTCCAGGACAGCGGTTACTCCAGGTCCTTGTTCCTTAGGTGGTATGTAGACAGTGACAACTGTGAGGGCTTTATTGCAAGCACCTAATAAGATTCTGATGGGAAGAATCTGAGCAGAAGTAGCTGGAAGAGTGCAATCAATGGGTGTCCTAGGAGAGTGTCTTTCAAGTATAACGCACACCCTCCACCTCTTTTGGTCTTATGATCAGTCCAGAAGACATTGTAGCCAGGGAGGGTGGTTGCCTGGTCAGGAACCTTAATGGTGAGCCAAGTTTCGACAACTGACAAAATATCCATATTGTGTTGGGTGGTAAAGGCTTGCAGTGCATCAAGCTTTGGGAGTAGACTGCAGATGCTTAGGCATATGATTGAGAGAGCGCCTGATGGTTTGTTTCATTTGGCGGGGTTTGGTCCAGGGTGAGGGTGAATAGTTCCCGATAGCAGCAGGAGGAGGAGCACAAGTTTCAGGGTGCATAGGCATAGTTCTATCAGTCAGAGGTTGCATTTCTTTTTTGAACAGGAGCATGCCAAGTGGTGATGGTGGAAATTCAGCATTGGAATTGTTGTATACGATGGGATAGAGGAACCCAAGGCTCACACATGAGCAGGGACAGTTCAATTGCAGTGGAGTGCCAGGGGGGAGGATTGGCCCCATGATGAAGGGTGCCAGAGTGATGATAGGTGGTAACCAATTGGTAGTTGAGGGGGAAGGGAAGCAGGCGAGGGAAGGAGGAAGAGGGGAAGAGAAGAGAGGAGTAGAAGAAAAGAGGGCAGTACATGTATGGAGAGCATAATTGAGCTGAGCGAAAGCAGGCAGACAGAAGTCACGGGGAGGCTGTGGGATAAGAGTGGGTGGGATAGGAGGGGAGGAGGGTAGCAGAGGGAGGCAAGGGAGAATCAGTGAGAAATGAGCAAGGGAGGAGTTCCAAATAGAAGGCGGGGCAAAGGTCTATTTAATTAAGATGGGAGGTTGGGGGGGCAGTTGTAAAAATGTGTCTGCTTACACTGAAAGTCTATGGGTGCAACGGCTCCAAGTCAGGAGAAAATTACAGCAGGCTGGGCAGCCAATGAGCATGCATGGGGAAAACAGGGGTCCAATCAGTGCATACAGTGGAGAGCATAGGACCAATGGTGGCACTCTCCACTACCCCAACCCCACAAGGTAGTCTTACCTGACTGGATGGATCCCTGGGACAGCCAGAAGGAGAGTGGCTGTGCGGCTGGTAGATGAGCCGTGGCCACGTCGACAGAGGGCTCATGTGGCCTGGTCAAGGGCTGGCATCTAGAAGGGGGGAAAGAGATGGAGGGATTAGTGGTGTAGAGCGCTGAAAACAAAAGGAGGGTGACATGAAAGCTAAATCAAGGGGCGTGGAGCAGGCCGCTGGAGATGGCAGGCAGAGCAAGGACACAGATGGGGGAGGGGGAGAGAGCAACCAGAGACAAGAACTT
Source organism: Neoceratodus forsteri (assembly GCA_016271365.2). Taxonomy (NCBI): domain Eukaryota; kingdom Metazoa; phylum Chordata; order Ceratodontiformes; family Ceratodontidae; genus Neoceratodus; species Neoceratodus forsteri. The sequence continues at coordinate 392,062,736 of CM028135.1, read as the reverse complement.
GGTGTGTACTTGACCTGGAGCCATGGGGGAGGGAGGAAAAAGGTGAGAGAAGACAGAGATTAGTTTGTGAGGAAGAACAAGTGAGACGGGGGGGGCAGTTTGAGCCCCGAGGGGTAGAGTAAGGCTGGAAAGAACAAGAGACAAAACAGAGCTGTATCACAGTCAGTGAATAGTAAATAATGCAAACAGAGCAGAATCACAGTACAATTATTTCAGATTTGACCCTGAGGGGTAGAGACAGTCAGAAAATAGCATGCAGTGAAAAAACAAAGCTGTATCACAGCCAGTACATGGCAAATAATGCTAACAGAGGGCATCACATCAAAAACTCGCAAACATTTTGTCGAAAACATTTTCGTTGAAAACAGCTGAGCACAATAAACATCATCGCAATAAACATTATACCACATGGAACATTATGTCACAAAATATGACGAAATGACTGGGTGAAAACAGATGAAACAAATGGTTAGATATTACTACCTGAATGTGTCAAGCATGGCATAGAAGAGTTCTAGTTGGTGCCAAAACTGGTGAGATTGTAACTTTGTTCAGGTCGTATTAGTGCTTATATTGATACAGGTCGAGTTATTAAAGAGAGAAATTTTGAGAAAGTGATGCCAACATTAAATTCTCAAACAATTTCAGCTAAGATTTTGATTTAAAACTGTCGTTGTTTGCTGGTATGGTTTGGCAGTTTGACTATACTGTATATGGGGTGTCTGTGTCTGGAATCTGTGCAAGGGAAACAAGCCAATGTGGTGTTTAGGGTAAGGGAGTCTGCAAGGGAAAGTGCAGATTTGTCAATTGTGTTGGGGTAAGGAGAGCTCTACAAGGGTCTGGGACTGTTTGGTGGTTAGGATAATGGGGTTTCTACTAGGGAGTTGGATTTTTGAAGTGTTTCACATAGGCTGATCTCGAAGGGAGGAGGTAAGCTGGGGAACTCACAGAAGAGGAGCTGTTGATGTTTCATAGAAGGAACTCTGGAATGCTTGCTTTATCCTTTAACTCAGTAACAGCTTTTCTTGCCAAAGTTGCACCAGCATCAAACTGCATGGGTAGGGGCTGCACACAGAACAGCTAGTTAAAGAGCTAGTGTACTGCTTGGAATTAATAGTAATTTTCAGATGCAATCAGTTATCACTTCCAATATCTGAAGTATTTTTTTATTTTCTATTTGCCAATTGAAAGATTTTCTACCTGGCAGTACTGAGGTGATGTGTGGAGCAGCACTCTGTCTTGAGGAAAAAAACCTCAGTTCTGTTCCTCCCACTATATCGTCAGAAATGAGACAAAACACCTTAAGGTACCACAGTCCTTGCAGCCTGAGCAGTGACTTTCACAAGCTACCAATCAAAACGCAGGAAATTGTGACATCACTAGCAACCAGGGAGAGCCAGTCCCTGCTGCTTCATGTGAAAGTGAAACCTGGCAGTGAGAAATGGTTTTCATTGGTTACTAGTGATATCATAGTCAGTGTGGTTTCAGTGTTGACGTAGTGGGTGGAACAGAACTGAGTTTTTTTTCCCTCCAGACAGAGTGCTGCTCCACACATCACCCCTGTACTGTCAGGTGGAAAACCTTCTAATTAGCAAACAGAAAAGAAAACAATACTTGAGATATAAGAAGTGACAGCTGACTACATCTGAAAGTTACAATGAATTGCAGGAAGTTTCCAGGCAGTACACTAGCTCTTTAATATATGCTGAACTGTCATGCTTTGTAGAGTCTCTGCACTGAAATGTCTGGCGCTTTAATTACCACAAAGTAATTGACCGCGATGAAAAGTTTTGAGCTGAAAAGACATGAAACCCTAACAGAGCAGTATCACAATACAATTAATTTTGGAATCGGCTTTTTTAGAGGAAATGCTGGTACACAAGCCAGGGAAAAGTTGGTGGAGTCACGGAGAAATGAGCTGGCCAAATATTCGTCTGCTTACACTGAAAGTCTATGGGTGCAACGGCCCTGAATCAGAAGAAAATTACAGCAGGCTGGGCAGCCAATGAGCGTGCATGGGGAAAGCAGAGATCCAATCAGGGCACACAGTGGAGAACATAGGATCAATGGCTGCACTCCCCACTACCCCGGCCCGACAAGGTAGTCTTACCCGGCTGGATGGATCCCTGGGACGGCCAGAAGGAGAGCGGTTGTGTGGCTGGTAGATGAACTGTGGCCGCGCCAATGGAAGGCTTGTGTGGCCCAGTCAAGAGCTGTTTCCGGCTGAATGGATCCCCGGGACAGCCAGAAGGAGAGCGGCTGTGCGGCTGGTAGACGAGCCGTGGCCGTGCCGACGAAGCGCTCATGTGGCCCGGTCAAGGGCTGACTCTAGAAGAGGTCCTATGCATCCCAGTATCCTCCCAGCCCTCCTTAGTGCCCTCTCACATTGCTTGCCCACCTTTAGGTCATCTGATATGACTACCCCCAGGTCCCTTTCCATTTTTGTTGTTGTTAGTATCTCACCCCCCATTGTGTACTCTTCCCCTGGGTTTTTGTTTCCCAGGTGCATTACTTTTCACTTCTTAACATTGAATCTAAGCTGCCATACATTTGACCATTCCTCCAACCTTGCCAAGTCCCTTCTCATCCTTTCCACACCACCTTGTGTATCAACACTGTTGCAGATCTTTATGTCATCTGCAAAGAGACACACTTTTCCTTCCAGTCCCTCTGCAATGTTGCTTAAAAAAGACATTAAAGAGGACTGGTCCTAATACTGAACCCTGCTGTACCCCACTAGTAACCCCCCTTTCTTCAAAGTGGACTCCGTTTACTATTACCCTCTGTGTCCTGTTCTCCAGCCAATTCTTTACCCAGGCTACCATCTTGGGACCCACTCCCAGGCTGGCCAACTTGTATATTAATCTTTTGTGTGGGACTGTGTCAAATGCCTTGCTAAAGTCTAGGTAGGCCATGTCCACAGCCCCTCCCTGATCTACTACTTTGGTCACCCAGTCAAAGAAATCTATTAGATTCGTCTGATATGATCTTCCCACTGTGAATCCAAGTTGCATTGGGTCCTGTGCCTCTCTGGCCTCTAGATACTCAACAATTCTTTCCTTCAGAAGTGATTCTATCATTTTCCCAATCACTGAGGTTAAACTAACAGGTCTGTAGTTCCCTGCTTCTGCCCTGCTCCCACTTTTGTGAAGTGGAATAACATCTGCCCTCCTCCATTCCTCAGGTACCACCTAATTCTCCCATGATTTGTTAAAGAGGGTAGTCAGTGTTGTCACTAGTTCTACCCTTAGTTCTTTTAGGATTCTGGGATGAATCCCATCAGGCCCAATTGCTTTGTCCACCTTCAGTTTTAAGAGTTCTTTCAGAACCCTTTCTTCTGTGAATGGGCTGGTATCAACCCCTGTATCCAGAGTGTTTCTACTGTTTGGTTTAGGTACCTCCCCCTCTTCATTTGTGAATACTGAGCAAAAATATTTGTTTAGTATCTCTTCCTTTATACAGTCACCCACTGCCCACCCTCCTCCCCTTTATTAAGCCTCACTATCCCTCCCTTGGTCTTCCTTCACTCCCTGATGTACCTATACAAGGTTTTATCCCCCTTCTTAACTGAGTTGGCTATCTTTTCCTCAGTTTGGGCCTTTGCTGTTCTAACTGCCTTAACTGCTTCCTTTTGTTTTAACTGATACAATTCTCTGTCCTGCTTCTTCCATGATTGGTTGTACTTCCTGAATGCTTTCTTTTTCTCCCTAACCTTCCCTGCCACCTCCTTTGAGAACCATAGTGGTTTCTTACATCATTTTGTTTTGTTTATTTGCGTCACACAAAGGCTTGTTGCCTCTGTGATGGCAGTTTTGATTATTCCCCATTGTTCTTCCACCCCTCCTTCCTGCCCATTTGCTAGTGCATTCCTTAGGCACTCACCCAATTTGGCAAAGTCAGCCCTCCTGAAGTCCAGTGCCTTTGCTTTTGTATGGCTTGACTCTACTGCTGTGTTTATCTGATAGAACACTGCTGTGTTTAACTGATAGAACACCTTTTCTGCGCCCCTTCCTTTCCTTTGTATTGTTTGGTAATCGGGATAAATAGAGTCAATTAGATATTTTTAAAGCTGCATATGCACTAAGCACTCAGCTAAGAAATGTAGGTTATTATACATTTTCTACCTCTCCCTTTTTACTTATTTGATGCCTGCCCCCTCCCCCCCATTGACTTCGGGATAAATAGAAGCAATACAATGTTTTAAAAGCTGCATTTTTCTAAGCACTTAGCATAGATACATTGGCTATTACACATTTCTTGCCTCCCATTTTTATTTTTTTTCATCCCATGCCCTTTCCCCCTGCTCTTCCCCAATGTAGTAGCCATTGCTACAGTTTGTTTCTCTTTTGGTGCAATTCCCATACTATCCACCCTGGTCTGTGTGTGTTCCTAAAAAAAAAAAAAAAAATATATATATATATATATATATATATATATATAGCAGCTGTTGCTGCTTTTTGTCTATCTGGTACAGCAGTTCCCTTACTTTCTACCCAAGCCTGTGTGTGTCTGTGCTAAAAGAATAAGAAAACTATTTCACAGCAGCCATTGCCTCAGTTTATCTCTGATCATATGGGGTGCATTACATTTTCCCTTACTCCAGTTTTGTCTGGGTGCCACTGCTACAGTGTGTTTATGTATGTGCACATCACTTGATCAGGCAGTAAACCCACCATGTCTACTCACTGTGCCTAGTTCTGCATTCTGTACCTAAAATGTTTTTAAAAAAACAGTTTTTTTTAGCAGCTGTAGTTCTGAGCACATAGTTCATGCTGTCAGGGCTGCAGCTAAGAATTTTGGGGACAGGACAAGTAATTTGATTTGGACCCCATGTCCTAAACCAGCTAAAGCCAGGGGTATGGGGGCTACCAGGCCCCCAGAATCTCTGGGGGTTTAGATGCTCTGTGGTGAGTTTGGGGGCCTTTATTGAAGATAAAAACACACTTTTGTTATGTCTTCCCTACCCTTGACTCCAGGGAAAAAATGTTTTTTCCCCCTGCAGTCAGGGGTGAGGCAGACTCTAGCTAGCCTTAGACTCTGCAGCTGGAACAGGGTGTGTGTGCAACTGACTGACCAACAATGCCATCTCAACCAGACAATCAAATAGGCATGTGGAGTGTAGGAACCGTGGAAACAACAAATAAATGTCAATGGCGGATTTTCATGTCAAATGTCTTCAGTGATGACAGTGAAGAAAATAAAAATAGGAATTTCCAGAAATTCAGGTTTGGAGAATGAGCATTTTCCAAATTTCCCACATTCAGCCTCTGTGTTCATGGAGCCTTTCCTTTATTTTTATTAGATACTACTTCTTATTGGTGGGAGATAGATGAGGGCTTTCGAAAGTTTTAACACTAAATTATTACTTTGGAATATAGCACCACGACCATAATCTTATATTCCTTGCTGTTAACCTTGTTTCCGTGTGCCCAAACTGCTAGTTTTACCCAACATACAATACAGTAAACTATACTTCCCCTATAAGGATCTACTTCAAATTCAGGACCATGCAACTTTCCCAATTTGTTTACTTGGCTGGGAGATGAGATCATTGAGCACTAAGTTATCTGAACAACAATTAGTATGTGCATGTCATGCAGTTCAAAGAGGCTATGCCTCTTAACTTTGTTGAGAATTTGTCAGCCCTGGAAGATGTTAGTGGGCTTTTTTTAGAACACTCCTCATACAGGCCTATTAACTCTTTGTGAGGTTTTTAGCTCAATGTTAACATCTATGTAGTGACTCATAAGCCAGCCATTTTCAAATATTTTGCAGTTGCTCACTCTTCTGGCCTTACTGCCAGAGGTCAACAAACCAAGTACATTTTTGTCAAACAACAGTATTTTTTTAACTCGGTTAGATTTCACTTCTGAGATCTTTTATTTGGACTGCACTTGAAGAAAAAGTTTTTATTCCTAAACCTACAGCTGTTTTTGTGATGGTATGTATTTTTTAACTCGGGTGGATTTCATTTAACTTCTGAGATCTTTTATTTAGAGTGCACTTGAAGAAAAAGTTTTCATCCCCAAAACCTACAGATATTTTTTGTGGGGGTATAAGTACTGTAGCCAGCCACTAGCCACCAGGACAGGTAAATGAGCCTCACACCCAAGCTGCAGCCCATGCCATACCATTGTGCCAACTTGCTCACCACCAGTTGCCTCCCAATGTTTCCTTCCCTAAATCCAATCCATAACTGACTAACTTAGCCTATTGTTTTTTTTTTTAAGTTGAGACTATTTCTCAGTCTTCTCTTCTCTCTTGATGTTGTTGTCGTCTCCACCAAAGTTCAGGACAGTCCACAGAGTGAACAAGACTGACAGCCAACCTGTGACACTGATCGACCAGGGCAGCATACGCTCCAGATCTCTACTACTCCATATGATGGTGACATGCAGTCCTTCGCCTCCTGGGCTCAGCATCACCCTCCGCTCCTCAGCGTTTGGCCCACCTTCTGTTCATCCTGCTCTGTTCTCAGGCTCAGCAAGCATATCATTTGGCATGGCAACAACTAAGATGCAAGACGCGGGGCAGCCAGTGGGGGGTTGTGCCAATGTGCCATGAACAGGAATTAAAAATTCCAGTGCTATGCCCTCCTCTAGGCTGGTGGGGCACCAGTGCACCAGGCAACATGGGGGGGGAGAAAAACAGCCAGGAAAAGAAAAAAGTCCCCCTTTGAAGCAGGCCCCCCAGAATGAGGGGCCCAGGATAAAAGACCCAGATGTCCCCCCATGACAGCAGCCCTGAGTGCTGTCTAACCCTTAGTCAGCAAGTTAGCACATATTTTCCAAATCTGTGGCTCTACCTAGTAGTGTAGAATTAATCAAAAGAATGGTGTGTAGGTGGTCAGTGGCACTGGCTCAGAGCAAATTTATTCATACACTGAGCAAGCATCTGTAATAATTTCCTAGTCCAAGTTTCAAAGTGAGATTGTTAAACTTTGGTTTCTCAGCGTCTGAAACAAGTAAACCCAGTTGTTTGAAATATAAAAGTCTACATGATGGCCTCACATAGGATCAAAGGTGTGACAGACAGAAAAGGGCTAGGCATTTCCATTCTGAATAGAAGAAAAAATATCCATGGTTGGATTTCAATGAAGAAAATTGTTGACATTTTGTTTATACTGTAAGACCTATCCCCACATTTGTGATCCACATTCTGTCATTGGGAAAGGGTCTGGTGATTTAAAAATAAACCCAACAAAAGGCATAATTAACAAGTGAACACGTGTCATGCACAAAACATTACTTAAAAGACAGGTCTGAAATCAGTACTACTTCTGCGCCTGTCTAAAATGGCTCTGGGACAGTCTTTAAAAAAAAGACACAATATCTAGAGAACTTGAAAAATAGCATTTTTTAGATTTTGAAATGGGCTGTGAGACCCAGCATAAAAAAATGTATTACATGTTGGCAACAACTATATGAACAATCGAAGCCTGCCATTTGTTTGTTAACAACATACAAAAGATAATACGTGAGGCAATAGTTTCTGAGGTCAGCAATGCATTCTTTTTGAGCATCCTTGCCAATGGAAGCACTGATCACTCTACAATTGAGCAGGAAATTGTCTACCTCAGATACTTAGGTGCTGACTGTTCCCCAGTCACACAAACAGTATCTGTGTTACCACTTGAAACTGCAAGTGCTGCAGGTGTATTTGCAGATTGTTTGGAAGGCATTTTCAGCTTTTATTTTTGGTCTCCAAAATGCAGGAGAGAACTGAAAGAAACAGCAGAAATTCTAGATGAACATCAGGCAGGGGGGCGGCTGCTGCTGACTGTCCAATCACGAGTTCTCAACTTGTCAGCATAACCTAAACAGACAGAATAAAGAAAGGAAAGTTCCAGAGTACAGTATGACTGGGGGATAAAAACAAAATTTAGCAGCAGACAATGTGTGATCTGTCTGTGGCTGCCTAAGGCTGTGTGACCAGGACTGGATTTACTGTTATTCAAATTATGCTTGTGCACAGGGGCAAGGGCCCTTGTTTTCTGAAGGCTCTTTTTGGGTAGCTGTGTTGACTTTATGCAAGTTATGCACAGCATTGCTTTACATTTTTTTCTAGTGTTGCACTTAAGTTGTCTCCAAGGGCAGGAGGACAGAACCGCAGATTGACTGACATAACATTACATATGTTGATAACCCCCTTCCCACCCACCACCTACATGCAATACCCTCCCCTGGCTCCAGTTTTCTTTGTGCATTGCTGACATTTGTTTTGGTGGTGTGATTTTGTATTGTATGTGTGCATCCCTTCCCCAGATTTTGATGCCATAATGTCATTGTAGAGAAAGAAGGAGATTAGAACTTAGCCAGAGACGGGGTGGTTGAGGCTGAGTTGACATGGAGGAGTCCAGTGAGGTGACAGGTCAAAGAAGGATGACCAGATAGAATCAGGTCAGTGTGAGTACAACCCAAACCAAGGCCACTGCCATGGCCAAAGTTGTTGTCAGTACTGTGCGGAGGGTGGAATTCAATCAGTGGGTGAGGGCATGAGGTGCAGACATGGCTGACACTAAGTGAGGCAGCATTATCTTGGGTCAGGATAGTGTGGGCAGCCAGCCAACCAGTATATGGTGGGTGAGGGTGGCATGTTTTGCTTACATCTGTCAGCTACTCAGGACTTGGGATCATTGAGTCAGAGGCCAAGAATGGGTATTTGTGGGTAGTATGGAGTGCACACAGTTGACCTGGCTGTGAGAGTTATCAGGGTCTCAGGGAGAACTTTGTCTATGTGAAGGAAGCATTAGGCAGCAAGGAAAGCAAAGTATGGACTTATTTGTTAAAAGAAAAGCAGAAGAGAAGGCTTGGAAGTCACAGCAGCTCCCTTATTTCAATATTTAATTGTGGGTTGGAGCAGGCTAATGTATGATCCTGCAGCAACAGCAAGCATAGCAAAAAAAGTGTCCCATGATGTGCAGAAATTATGACTAGTGCAATAAATAACCTCTCAACCTGTTATTATTTATTTATTTATTTATTTATTGAAGAGATCAGTTTTACAACCTTTGAGTCAGGGACTCGTTTACAAAGGTACCTCGTCATTTGGGAGGGGGGAGACAACAATTAAGTGAGGTTAGGACAGGGATGACGTACGGGTGAGATACATAAATACACACGTGGAGATTACAGGCAGCAATTGTACAGATACAGACATATGTTGAGTTACACGCATTGTTATATAACAACATATACATCTTTTAAATAACATCAAGTTACAGTCTGTTATATAGTACCAAACCAGTCGTCTAGGGGACCTATAGGGCTAAGCGAGACAGGGTTTGAACTTCTAACATTGACAACATCGGCTGTCAATAATATGTTGGCAGAGGGCGATTTTGAAACGGCCAATCCCAGGGATCTTAGTGATAGCCTCAGGAAGGGAGTTGAACCAGGGCGGGGCTTTGTGATTAAAGGATCTTTGGCAGCGAGATGTCCTTGCTCTGGGAACTATGAAGGTGGCAGCGGTGGAGTTACGGGTTGGCAAAGACTGGACAGCCAGCTGCAGGGGTGCAGAGACCCCAGGAGGGCAGAGACCTGACATGGATTTTTTGGCCAGCAGGCAAGTATGATATTTCAGTCTTTCCTCAAGAGTGAGTATTTTAGTGGCGGAGTATAGCAGACAGGTGTGAGTTCTGCTGTGGGCACCGGTAAGGAGCCTACAGGCTTTGTTAATAGAGGTCTGGACTTTTGATAAAGTGGAGGGGTTGGCCGCTGCGTAAATTGGGAGTCCATAGTCGGCCAGTGATAATACCGATGAGGTGATGGCTAGTTTTAAGGCGGATTCAGGGAGGCAATCTTTGTGGCGGTAGAGAAGCCCGATCCTGGAGTTCATGGCTGATGACAGGGCTTTTAGGTGGGCGTGGAAAGTAAGGCTGGAGTCAAAGGTGATGCCCAGGTACTTATAGGATGTTACCTGTTCTAGTGGGAGGAGCATGCTGGTGGTGATGTGAAGGGGAGAGTCCTTGGCGCTGTTTTGCCGATGTGAGAACAGCATGGACTTTGTTTTCTTCAGGTTCAGGACTAGTCGATGGTTATTGAACCATTTTTCAGTTTGGAGGAAGGCGCTTTGCAGCATGACTTGGAGTAGGAGTGGGTCAGAGTGTGATGCTAGGATTACTGCATCATCAGCATAGAGCAGTATTTTGTTGGAACAGGAGCTTGGGAGGGTGTTCAGGAATAGACTGAAGAGGGTGGGTCCAAGGATGGAGCCTTGTGGGACCCCAGAGAGTACTGGTAGGTTGGAGGAGAGGGTCCCATTTAGCTTAACTCTTTGGGACCTGTTGTGCAGGTAGCTTGAGAACCAGTTCAGAGGGTCGGATGAGAATCCCAGTTGGCTTAGGGAGTTTAATAGCAAGGGGTGGCACACCGTGTCGAAAGCCTTGGATAGGTCTATGAATACAGCCCCTGCAAGTTGACCCTTGTCAAGAGCAGAGTGTATGTGGTGGGAGAATTCCAGAAGGGCAGTGGATGTGCTATGGCCGGGACGAAACCCATGTTGCTCAGGACATAGAAGGTTGTATTTAGTTAGGTATTCTGTGAGCTGTGTGTTTACTATTTTTTCTAAAGCTTTGGATGGGGGAGGATGGAGATGGGCCTATAGTTATTAGGTAGTATACGGTCCCCAGACTTGTGGATGGGGGTTACTTCAGCGTGCTTCCAAGCATCCGGGAATTGGCCTAGGCATAAGGATTTGTTTATGATAAGCGTGAGGGGGATAAGCATGACATCCAGCGTAAGACGGAGCATCTTGGAGTCAAGAGGGTCATTGCTTGGGTTCTGCGAGGCAAGGGACTTTATTAAGAAAGGTTTGGCATCATGGGGTGAGATCATCCGGAAGTGGAATTGTGGCCTGGAAGTGTGAGTATGGCTGGGCGTGGCAACCAGGTCAAAAAAGTGGGCAGGGAGAACTTCACTTAAGTCTGTGAAGGTTTTATTAAGGCAGTCGGCAATACATGTTTGGTCCGTCGAGACTGCCCCATTTATGACAATTTGAGACGGAGGGGGGGAGCGGGTTTTACCATTCAGTTCTTTAATGTTGTCCCAGAAAGCTCTGGATGAGCCCCAGGAGGATGTCAAGGCAGCCTGGTAGTATTTAGGTTTAGCCTGCTTGATGGCCCAGGTGCATTGGTTGCGGGCTGCCCTATAGGCTTGCCTGTCAGCCACTCTACCAGAGTCATTTGCTATGTGCCAGAGATTATCTCTCTTTTTTAGTTGTTGGATCAGTGCAGGAGCTATCCATGCAGCAGTCTGTTTTTTTTTCTTGATGTGGTGAAGGAGGCAAACAGATCACAGGCGTGGTTGAAGGCCGTGGTGAGGTAGGTTAGGGCAGTGTTTATGTCTGATGCACAGGCCACTGGGGTCCAGTTGATTTGAGCGAGGTGACGTTTGAGGTTGATGAGACCCCTGGGGAGAAATCTGCGTCGAGGGGTGCTGCTGTACACAGGGCTGAGAGTGGGGGAGGACCAAAAGCAGATGACAAGGGAGTGGTCACTGAGTGAGTCCGCAAGGACTTGTACGGATGCCACTTTATGTGGCCGGTTAGAGAGGACTACGTCCAGGAGGGAGCTGGTTCCTGTTACTTTGTTAAGTCTAGTGGGCTGAGTGACCATTTGAGACAGGTCAAGGGCTGCAAGCTCATCCTTTATATTATCAGATGAGGGGCTGAGCCAGTTGGTGTTTAAGTCACCCAATATTAGTTGTTCAGCCTTCTGAGGTAAGGTGGATAGATAGTCAAGGAGGAGGTGACCACTAAATTTTTTTTGTACTGGAGTATATATAGCCGTGGTTGAGTATAGGGGCCACGACCAGGGTAGGGTGCGATTTTTTAAGTAATGGCTTGAGCCCCATGGTTGAGCTCAGGGTTGGGGAGGGCATGGCCGAGGACCGAGTCACGCAAGTAGATAGCGCACCCCCCTTCACGCCTGCCCGTCCTATCAGCCCTGAACAGGGAAAAGCCTGGAAGAGAGATGGCTGAGTCAGGCATGAGCAAGGAGACCCAGGTTTCTGCTAGCATGAGAATGTCGGGGGAGTGTTGAGTAACCCAGCATTGGAGAGCTGCAGTTTTCTTGGGGAGACTACATATATTTATAAAAGCAATTCGGAGACCTTTGCCACCGGTGGGCTGAGGCATGGCAGAGATGGCGGGCCCAGGGTTTGGGTGCACATTGCCGGAGAGCAGGAGCAGCAGAAAAATTAGGCGCCTCACAGGGTGTTGGTTGCTGAGGGTGGGGTGCATGTGCGGCTGCCGAGACCTCACAAGGGAGGTGCATGGGATGGGAAGAGAGAAAAAAAACGGAGACGCTAGCAAGGAGAGTGACCCCTTGTGATGGAAATCACGATACTGAGAGTAGCACTTTGGTGGTGGGTGGGTGGGGTAATGCGGTAGTCCAGGGTTCAGGATGGATTTGGGGGGATGGACTGAGAGGTAGGTGTGCAGTAATCTGAGGGGAAAGCAGAGTATTGAGTGTGGGGGGATTGTGGTTAAGTCAGGGGCAGGTCAGTGGGGGATATAAGGGGGTTGAGAGTGAGCATAGGGTGCTGTAGTAAGAGAAGTACCAGTATAGCAAGGATCATGCTAGTGAGAGACATTTCCTTACGTAGAGCAGAAAATGAGTGCAGGCTCCCTCTAGTGCTGGAAGGATATAACCAGCAAATGGGAAAGTTGGCTGATTGGTTCTGGCACCCGATGTGACTAATCCTATATAAGGGAGAGCCGACCAAGGGTGGTGGTGGGGGCGGTGGGGAGCCGAACGCACAGCATTCAGCAGGGCTTCTCCAGGCACCGAGTGCGAGGAACTAGGGTGCGCGAGCCTGGAAAAGGCGCCAAAAACCGCGTTTGAATTTGTCCACAGTCAGGTTAGCTCCCGACGGTCGCGACTGCAGCAGGCAGTTCCCAGGTAATTTTTACCTTCAGCTACTAGCTTCAGCAGGGCAGGGAGGGCTTGTCCGTGTAGCCCTCGCGACCTTCAGCTCCTCGGGGAGGGATGTCCTGGCAGTGACTTCAGGCTGTGGGAGGGCAATTCAGTGCAGCCCTCATGACCTCCGGCTCCTCGGGGGAGGGCTCGATCTGTGGAGGGAGAAAGAGCAGAGGTTAAGTGGCAGGTAGGGGGATTAGCGTTAGGGAAGGCGGTCTTGGTGAGGGCGAAATGGCTAATGGCTCTGCAGCCGGAAGACCCAGGAGAGAGAAAATCACCACTTCAGTTTCTTGGAACAGGCTTAAGACTACACTCTTGTTATTATATACAACACTTTACTTCTTCTTTTATATATATATATATATATATATATTTTTTTGTAAACAAAGATTGCCAATAGAATCAGGCTGGCTAAGCAGCTACAGAACTGATGGAGAAAGTCATCAACTAACAGGGAATTCACTGTAACACATTTGCAGCAGGCTAAGCACATAACCCTACTCTTTTTTTGAAGGCTACAGTGTTGGACCAGGCTAATCTACATAACCACAAGTATTTTATAGGTATTATTTTTTTTTAATTCATCAGGGGCTCCAGGCACCGAGTGCGAGGAACTAGGGTGCGCGAGCCTGGAAAAGGTGCCAAAAACCGCGTTTGAATTTGTCCACAGTCAGGCTAGCTCCCGACGGTCGCGACTGCAGCAGGCAGTTCCCAGGTAATTTTTACCTTCAGCTACTAGCTTCAGCAGGGCAGGGAGGGCTTGTTCGTGTAGCCCTCGCGACCTTCAGCTCCTCGGGGGGAAGGGGGTGTCCTGGTGGTGACTTCAGGCTGTAGGGAGGGCAATTCAGTGCAGCCCTCGTGACCTCCGGCTCCTCGGGGGGAAGGGGGCTCTATCTTCAGCTACTAGCTACTAGCTTCAGCAGGGCAGGGAGGGCTTGTCCATGAAATGTGTGGGACATAAACCCTCAAAATGTGGGACATTGTAGACACTAGCCCTCTAATGTGGGGCACTGTAATAAACCAAGGAGATAAAAGCTCAGAACACTATGGAAATGCATGCTTTTATGTCTACAAAGTTTGTTTGTTTCTGCATCTTAGAGTACTATGAATTTTTGCTTTAAAGTCTGAGTCGACAGTACTTCTCTGTGGGGCAGCACATTTCTGTGGGAGACAGGGTAGTGTTGGAGAAGCTCATGATTACTGCTGTGCATAAGGCCCATGATAAGGTAAATATGTCCATCTGTGTGACCACATGTGTGTGTGAGGGTCAGGGTGAGATGAGCCTTAACCAAGCCTGTTGGAGAGTCCTCCTGTCCAGAGAAGTTTCCATTTGTCCATATTAAAAGCTACAAAATGAAACACACTCAGGTAGTGGATTTAACAGGGGTCTGTGGCAAAATTAAAGTGAGTAGGATTTGGGGATAAAATAAACATATGGCAGCAGTGGTCTGTCTATGGCTGCCTGTAACCCGTGTGTGTGTGTGTGTGTGTGTGTGTGTGTGTGTGTTTTGAGCTGAGCTTTAGCAAGCCTGTCACTGTCAGAGTCCTCCTTCGTCCTGTCCAGAAAAGTGTCCATCTGTCCAACAAATGACAGAAGAGAAGAAGGCAGGAAAGGAGAAAGGGGGTAGAGTAAGGGATAAGAGATAGGGCACAAGTAGTAAAGTAGGAATTCAAAGACTCGGCAACAGCAGAGGGGTCAGAAATAGGAAATTAAAGAGACTTGCATCCTCTGTAGTGGAGTAGTTGTGATGGTGGCATATTTATTCTAAGGTGTATCAAAATACCCCCAAAATGCACCCCAAAGCATGAAAAATCTTGTAGCTTCTGGGGACCTAGGCAGCCCCAGACCCCCGTCCTTTTACAATTATCCTGAGCACCCACATTTTTTTCAGAACTTGGTACCCCTGCAAGGGATACAACAAGGAACTGACTTCTGTTCACTTTATTAATGTTATACATTTCTTATTAGACTTATTGCCAATTGTTGCTCGATTGTCAAAAACTTTGCAGTTGCAAGACTACTTGATTACTGAGATACCAGACCACGTGGGTTCTCCAAAAATGTTTTAGCTTAGTTTACTTCATATGTATCATGGAGTTGATCCCCAGGGATGGTTTTCTTCACCCCCTGATAAATTTCAATTAGTGTTTTTCAGAGTTTTATTATGTGTCCTCTATAGTTTTCTTTATTTATAAAATCTTTCCCTTTATGTCTATGATCCTATTCAGTAAGACTGTGCTGACGATACTGTCCTCTTTCTTGTCTATAGTTCTGTTGATGCAATGCAAATTCAGCTTCAAATGGATCTAGTCAGGAGAGCTTCAAAATTGTTGGATGTTGACACAAATGCAAGCTGCACCTGCTTTGATACTAGTGGCAGATGCATCCTGGGTGGATTGTTTTGAAAATCCTGCCAAGATTGTCTAGTTGATTCACAGAGTCTTGCTTAATAGTGAACATGAAAAAAACAAATTGAATGTTCTTTAGGTCTAAGTTTGCCTTGAAGTGCTTAGTATCCCCCATCCCCCTCTCCCAGATGTAGTCTCCCAGCTGTAAATGCCTTGTAGTCTTATTTCATTCCACTTTGTCTTTCAAGCCTCATATTTGAGCCTATGCACTAATGCATGTGAACTGCACTCTTAAGAATTGTACTGGTAGTGCGCAGCTATACACCTCTCATGCCGTCCCAACTACACACTATACACAAACAAACATGCAGAGCATTCTGAGGCATGACTGGGGCCTACAGCCATGTGCAGTCTATACCTGAGGTACCCAGTACACCACCAGGGACTGATGGCACTGGATGGGACTGAACAGAGCATCGGGGACATGGACGGTCATGCAGTGGCAGCTGGTCATGGTCCACAAACATCACAAGCAGGAAGGCGACAGCAATGATCATGGATATCCATGAACACTATGCCATCCTCAGAGCCCCTCAATGTGCTGGTTGAGACCAAAGCATGCATGTGGTTTGATATACAGGCTGCTGCCAATGCAGCCAGTCCCAAGGCATGGACACTGTCAGCCATTAAACATAAGTGGCATGACTTCCATTCATGCATATGCTGGCAGCCATCAAGCAGTCATAGCTAGGCACAGTCAGAAGCCCACCCACACAGAGGTACAGCCTAACCCCCCCTAGAGAGGATGGTGGCAGACACACTCACAGAGGTGGCCTTGCATGGGGAGATGGAGGGCATGGACACAGTGCCAGGTATGTAGTACAATGCTGGGACAAGAATCAGGCTATCCTGGGTGCCTCAGGAATGCTAACCACCCTGTGTTATATCCTACAGACCATGAGATGTGGCACACTCCTAATGTGGAGGTAGAGCCCTATACTGAGCCTGCCATGCATCATGAGTCCCACACCACCAGCCAGGGATAGGAAAAGGACACAGGTAGGTATTACCTGTGTTGCCCATATCACACCATGATATCCCTCCATTGGTGCCACAGCATGTAACACCCATCCTTTCTCTTGCCCATAGGACCATGCAGGAGTCAGTGGGCATGGTTGATGAGGGGACTGTACCAGAGGAAAAAGTCACAGAGACAGTGGAGGAGACAGGTGGCTGTGAATGAGCTAGATACCACTCCAATAGGCAGCCAACCCACATCCATGCCCCCCCATTCAGAACCCCTGCCACAATCACACTATGGATAGCTGCCCTGTGGCAGACATCAGGGCACAGAATACACTGCACCACAGCCAACTGTTGTTGGCCCACATTCATGGCCTGCCACCACACAATAGCCCTGTGATAATGGGGGAAAGAGCCCCTCAAGCCTCCAGTCCAGCCAAACACAGAGGTCACCCACATGGTACATTCCACACCTACTACCCAGAGATGTGCCAGTTGGAATGAAACCAGATACAGGAACAGTTCAAGAACACAAAGGCCATGAAGGACCAGACCATTGAGGTGAGGGGGATGCACACAGGCAAAGACCACATCCACAATCTCATTGAGAGGCTAATGGACCACCTGCTATCTGAGGCCATCATGGTCACCCAGTCTGTCCCCATGCTAAAGTATGATCGGATGTCACAGTCCAGCCTGCACTAGCCAGCCCCATGGCCTCGAGGCACACTCAAAGTACCTGATGCACCCCGCACTTGCCAGCCCCCATGGTTCTGAGGCACAGTTGGATGCCCAATACATCCCACACCTGCCATCCCCCATGGCCCCAAGGCACAGCTGCATGCCCCAAGACACCCTGCACCTGCCAGCCCCAATGGTCCCAAGGCACAGCCATATGCCCTGATGCACCCGGCACCTGTCAGCCCCCATGGCCCCAAGGCACAGCTGGAAGCCCTGATGCAGCCCATGCCTGCCAGCCCTAGTGTTTCAAAGGTCCAGGGGGGCAGTCAACTACAGCAGATGCTAGACACACAGCCAGACAGATGGCCACATAGAGGTGGCAAGGCAATTACAAAGACCCAGCATCTGGGCACACAGTCATCCACACAGCTAGGAAGACAATTGTCTTGGAAGCAGTAACTCCTGCCAGCAATACCCTACCGCTAACACAGAATGACATGCAAGCACATATCATACACATATCCATAACACTGCACACCTCCATGTATCACCCCCCTGTACACAGCCACATATCATCCCCCCGTTCATAGTCACATATCAACCCCTGTACATAGCCACATATCACCCTCCTGTTTACAGTAACATATCACTCCCCTGTACATAACCACATGTGACCACCCCATACAACAATGAGCAGGTTCACATATGCCCCTCAAAGGGTAGAAAGGCACTCCAGGGTGGGACATCATCACAGTGCCATGCCAGTCACCTCCCCATTGGTGGAATGCCTCCTACTCAAGAGCATAATGTGCTGTCCATTTGGACAGTGTCTTATCACCACACTCCTAGCAGCCCACCCTCTAATCACCCGGTGGGACATCCCCTATCAGTCCTGTAGCAAGGGTAGCCATCAGTGCACATCCATGTTGTGCAACATGGTGCATGCTATGAACACTCTGCATACCCTCCCTGGAGCAAACATCATCATGCCACCTGTCTGATCCAGGCACCGGAATCTTATCTTTAGCAGCCCTAGTGCCCTTTTGATGAAGAACTTATCTTCCCATGGGTCTCACTGTATATCTCCTCCTCTGTGCTGTTTGCCACCAGATAGGGTCATCAGGTATGGCTGTCGTGGGTATCTGCTGTCACTTATGCAGTGAGAAAACAACAACCATTGTAACATCCTGCAGCAATGCCTACACCTGGTGTTGCACCTCTGCTGTGTATGTATACTCACCTATTAGCCATCCATCCCCACTTCTGCATGCAGTGAGGAGGGCACGCAGCCTGGACTCATCAAAGATGTTGGAGTCATGACATGACCCAGAGTACTTGGCACATATGTTTGTGATGATACCTGCAGCAACACACACTATCTGGCAATTTATACTGTGGTACTTTCTGCAGTTCCTGGATGCATCCTTGTCCACCATCAGTGCCAGAATTGCCATTTGCATACAGTCAGTTGCCTCTACTACATTGGGCATGCCATGCATGGCATAGAATGGCTCCTTTGTGGACTGTATGCCAGCGTCTGCAGTAGGGAATGATTTGTGATCATGCACATGCAGGAGCAGGATGTATGTTACCTGGTGCCCTGCCACAGACACGGATGACTGATTGGCACCTGTGACATCCCCCACAACCTTCTGGAAGGACCTAGTTGCACAGTAGACCAGTGCACATAGCATCTTTGTCTCCATGTACATCGCCCATGACCGGCTGGTATGTGGGGCCACACTAGCCTGGTCAGTGTCATACTGCTGTGTGATGCTGGCCATGGTCCAAATGGAATCATTACAAGCAGTGTGTGCCCTGCAGGGTGTAGGTGTCCAGATGGGGCTGAATATATCGGGCTGCAGCCTCACCCACAATGCCTGATCAGGTTTTCCCTAGCCATCCAGAAGGAGGATATTCAGTAATAGTCCCAGGCACATCTTGTGTAACCTTGTGGAGTTCCCAATGACAGAGATGCTGACAGAAATGCACTGATGTCCACTGTGGTCATCACCCCTCTAAAGAGGTATGTTAATGGCACACCAGTGGAGTGATGTGGCAAGTGCGGGCATCACTGGGCTACAACCGTGCTATACAGTGAGGAAGATGCACAGGCTAGCTATGTTTCAGTTCCAAAGGTTGGTAGGGCAGGGGCATACCCTCATAAACTGTGGCGCATGTCCAAAAGGGCATACATGGAAAATTCAGAGGGAGGTAGTGACTGGGAACTGGCAAAGCTGGGCAAGGTATGTATGCAACAGTCAGGGTATGGGAGGCATTGCATGACATGTATTGTGAGAGTTTTTACTGTGATAGTTGTTTAAGCAATAAGCCATGAGGGGGTGTGGGTTATCAGGGGATTTACCATGGCTGGAGTGGTTTGCCCACGATGATGAAAGTTTAAATTGTTTAATTTTCTTTTTTTCCTGTGGAAAAAATGATTTTATTAAGAGATATCCTTCCATTAAAAAAAAAAAATAGTCCTTGGTTTTTAATGCAATTCTTTATTTAAGCTTTGTGAAGTGAGTGATAACAGATTGTGAGGTTTTCAGTGACATGAATTGAGGGTTTTAAG
This sequence comes from Neoceratodus forsteri, assembly GCA_016271365.2. Taxonomy (NCBI): domain Eukaryota; kingdom Metazoa; phylum Chordata; order Ceratodontiformes; family Ceratodontidae; genus Neoceratodus; species Neoceratodus forsteri. Next base: position 392,043,189 of record CM028135.1, on the reverse strand, counting down.
TTGTTAACCAGTAGTAAATTGTTAAAATAGATCATGAAATTATGAGTCTGAGAAGCGTTTTTTTTAAATACAGACAGGAGCAAGAGAGGGAAAGGAAGTGTGACAGCAGTGTTTTTTTTTTTTTTTAAATCAAACTCGTGGTTTAGTTTTTGTCACTGAGAAGTGGGCTGTGAATTTGAGCGAAAGAGGCAAAATGAACAGACCAAAAAAAAAAAAAAAGTGTTGTCTGGTCTGCTTGTCAGCTTTTTTATTCGGCTGACAGTCTTATTTGTGCTGTTTTTAGTTTTACCGCTAGTGTCTCTTTGTTCCAAGCATGGGTTTTATCTGTGGAAAAGGGGTATGGTGACATAGGGGTCAGCTGCCCAGGATAATGAGAGGATGGAGATCGTGAACAGCGCAAATGAAGGAAGGAAGTGGGGGGGAGAGAGATACCAAAGTTAAACCGGGAAACCGGAGAAAGCGTGAGAGCGAGCAACTGCTAAAGCAGTGTTCTTTTTTCAAAACAGAGTTCTGTCTCTTTCTCTCTTGCTCTCGTCATGATCGTGAGACTGAGAAAATGTACATGGGTGCTAAGGATCTCACACAAACAGAGGACGAAGTCAACAGAAAGCCTTAGACAGTTTCTCGGGAAACCGAGACAGGAAGCGCGAGTGCTGTGTTTGTGAGAGAGAGTGTAACACAACCAGTATTAAAGCAGTGTTTTTTTTTTTCTTCTCTGGAAAATGCAGCTGTTGAGAGTGAGCTGGCTACATTTGAAAACTGCCGCGTCCGTGAGATTTATACGATTTCATATTCGGGGGTAGGTGAATTTTGGTATGAGTGTCAGATGCGGCTGGCTGGCACCTTTTGCGGTGATTATCACAGGATTTACAATGGAGGTAAGGTGCCAGCCTGCCGTTCTCATTGGTCGGTGTCCGAGGTCCATGGTATAAACTCTATGTTTCCACAGGACTTCAGAGGCCACCTGGACAGATGAGTCCTCATCTACCAGGAGTAGCCTGATGGGGCAGTGGCAGTGGTAGTAGCCAGATGGGCATGCTTGACCATGTAGGTGCCACATTTTCTCTCATGGAGGGTGGATAGTCGGGATGTCTATTACAAAGATGATGGTGTGGAGCTATGAAGGGTGGCCAAGCCCTCAAAGGTATATTTTGTGGACAGGTGAGTAACCATGTGCAGCCACTGTACATCAGTGGCCCTGCATGTGCATCTTGCTCATGCCTGTCCTCTCTGAGTTTCTCTCATTGCAGGGGTACCATGCTCCACTGTGCAGGCTCATCCCAGTGATGCATAGGTACACCACCACCATGCCAAGGGGATCTAGTGAGGACTCCATGGGGGGGGGAATTGGGAGCTCCTCAGCACATGACCCTGACCCATGACATTGGCTACATTTGTTATGTGTCTGACCTGTCCATTGACAGTATTGTTTTTCATGCAGTCATGTACTAGTTGATACATTACTAAACTTTGCATACACATATGCCTGGTGACTGTGTCTCTATTCCCAGCAGCACTGGCATGCACTGTCCAGAGGATGGGTGATTTTGTGGTTGGAAGGGACAACATCTAACATGCCTCTGGCTGTGCTGGGGGATTGCAGAGGGGAAGATGCTGTGAATCATGTGATGTGCATGGAGGGATATGTGTATAATGTTGAGGGTGGCAGTGGTAGGTGTTTAGTGGGGGGACATTGCCACTATCAAGTGGTGTCATTCTGTAGTATAGCATCATGACACTGTGCCAGCTATTACAGAGTGGCTGAAAGACTTGCAGGCTTGACCCTGACATTTGCAGCACACTGCACTTTTGCAATGGTGGTCCTGAATGGTCAGTGCCCATAGCCCCTACAGACCAGGCAGTCCAACCTGCAGGCCCTGCATGCCTGTGGTTTACGATAGCCCTCTATATGGCATACTGCTTCATGTTGCAGCACCATGCACAGGATAGTCACACTGCATTTAGTGAAGGCGCATGGGGGGGGCACATGTGCTGTCATATGCCCATGCCTCTCCACCCATGTGTAGTGCTGCCATGGTGGTGCTACATGTGGAATGCCAACATGAACCTCAGCGTACCATATGTGCATGCCTCACAGCCATGGTGTATGCATGTTATGGTCTTATATCCTTACATGTGCCTGTTGCGTGCTGTGCAACTGCTACAAACTAACTTTACATGCACATAAACTGGCGGATCTAGGGGTAGGGGAGAAAATGAACAGGTGGGTAGTAAGCTGACTGAGGGACAGAACCAAGAAAGTGGTAGGGGGAGAGTTATCTAGCACCAGGGAGGTCACCGGTGGGGTCCCGCAATGATCAGTGCTGGGGCCTTTGTTGTTCAATGTCTTCATAAATGACATTGGGGAGGGCATAAATGGGAAGATGTGACTATTTGTGGACAACACCAAAATCTGTAGGAGGGTGGACACAATGGAATGGATACGGGGTCTGTGGGAAAACCTCAGGAAACTTGAGAAATGGTCAGGATCTGGTGACTTGGCTTCAATGACAAGAAATGCAAAGTGATGCACATTGGAGTCAGGAATCCTAGGACTGAGAACTACTGGAGGGGAGGGGGTTCGGGTAGCAGCAACAGAGGAAGAAAAGGATCTAGGGATGGTGATTACTATCGACCTGAAGCACTCCTCATAGAACAAAAATGCAGCAGTGAATCTGAACAGGATGATGGGGTGTACAGCCAGGGGAATGAGCAGTAGGTGGAGTTAGGTCAGACTGTCCTTGTACCAGTCCATGGTGAGGCCACATCTAGAATATAGGGTAAGACACTAGTGTCCATACCTTAAGAAGGACATGAGCTTGCTAGAGAATATCCAAAGGAGGGCAGCCAAGAAGATCATGGATCAGCAGGGAAGTCTTACGAAGAGAGGCAGTGAGCCCTGAGAATGTACTCCCTAGAGGAGAGGAGAGAGAAAGAGAGAGAAAGAGAGGCTAGATATAATAGAGACTTCAAATACTTTAAGGGAATAAATTCAGTGGATAGGGAAGGTCTCTTTAACTTAAGAGACAACCAAACCATGAAGGGGCACAGCTTAAGGCTGGTGGGGGGGGTTCAGGAGGCATGTTAATAAGCATTTCTTTATGGAGAGGGTGGTGGCCACATGGAATGCACTATCGTAGAATGAGGTCTTAGTGAAGACAGTAGGTGGCTTTAAGAGGGCCTTGGATAGGCATAAAGGGAACCCATGGTACCATGGGGGGGCCACTCAGGGAGGAAGGGAAGACCAGGGAGGGGGTGCAGGGTCAGTGGTGTAAGCTGGGGATCCTGCAATAACGAATGGACTCAATAGACCAAATGGCCTTCTTCTGCTGGCTCTTTTGTATGTTCATATATTCGTATGCAGTTCCTTAGTGCATAGGCCCTATTGAGCTTACTTTATATGGGATCAGAGCTTGCCTAGGTACCAGTAATGTGTCTAACATTGTCTGCCACAGTATCACCAGCAGAGAATTATTCAGTGCGTTACTACTCATTGATTATGGGGACTTTGTTATAGTGCAGCTGATTAGGCCACTCTTTAGCCTTTAACTATCTTGTGTAATAGGCTCTTCCCATGTGCAATGCTTTACTGGGGCTACAGTAATGAGGATGCATTGGAGCCATTTCTAAACTTTTCATTCTTAGTAATACAGTAGCCCCTCAATATAATGAACAAGATGGGAGTCATAACCTGTGTTCATTATAGCTCCCTGTTTGTTACTTCAAGGGACACCTTAAAGCAAGACAGAGCATATATCGCAGCACAGTACGTACGATATTTGTCAAAGTACCTCTTGCCCCGGCAATTTCATAAACTGCTTTTATGCAAAAGCTTTGTAATAAAGCATTAATGTAGCCAAACGTATTTGATTACACATGGTTATACAAACTGATACAGTACCTCCAACGTGATTCTGCCAAATTTGTCAAAAGTGTAAGAAAAAATATAACTCAGTCTGGATTCACTCACTTGCCTCCCGCTCAACTCATTTAGCCAGCTGCTACACAGATGCACATTTCCTCAATACAGTGTAAAACCATGGGAATGAAATCAATCAATCAATCATTCTTTATTTATAAAAGGCGCCTTGCTAAAACCAAGGAGGCTGTCCAACAACTAATTAAAACACATCAATAAATAAACAGTACAAAAAATTAAAACTAATATATACAACAGCGGCATTAAAAATCAGAAAATGCTAGGCTAAAAAGATAAGTTTTCAGGGCAGCTTTAAAACTTTGGACTGTCCAGCAATCTTGCACCCGAGGAGGTAGAGAATTCCACAGAGTTGGAGCCATAAAACTAAATGACCTTGCCCCAGATGTCTGTAAATGAATCCTTGGAATCTCTAGCAATCCCTTGTCGGTAGATTGGAGAGGGCAGAGAGGACAGTAGGGGTGAAGAAGATCTTGCAGAAAACTAGGTCCCAGGACATGTAGGGCCTCATAGGTCAGCAAACTGACCTTGAAGGTGATCCACCACTGTACTGGCAGCACGGAGCACAGACGTTATATGACTGGTCCTAAAAGTACCAGCCAAAAGCCTGGCTGCCACATTCTGCACTAGCTGCAGGCGGCAGATATCAACCCCAGTAGCCCAAGATAAAGGACATTGCAGTAGTCGAGGCGAGAGGTAATGAAAGCGTTGGCCAAAGTTGGAAGATCATCGGGGGGAACCAGGTGCTTTACCTGGGTGATGTTCCTCAGATGGTAAAAAGAAGTTTTGACAACTGCTGACACCTGTAATTTAAGGGTCAGGCAGTCATCAAGCATAACATCCAGGTTCTGCACCCGGTCAGAGGTACAGTAGTTAGCTGAACATCTCCAAGCCATAGACCCAAAAGTGATCCCGCCAACAAACCCGCCTCCCGACAACATGGGTCCACAACCAACACCTCAGTTTTTTCTGGGTTTAACTGCAGCCAGCTCACATTCATCCAATCCCGAAACTTAGCTAGACAGCTGTTAAAAACCGAAACAGCATCATCCTGGGCAGGCACAAAGGACATGTACAGCTGAGTATCATCTGTGTAGCAGTGAAAACTCAAGTTGTACCGCTGAATAATCACTCCTAATGGCAGCATGTACACTGCAAACAACATGGGTGCCAAGATGGAGCCCTGTGGCAGCCCACAGGATCGGGGGAGTGGAGCTGAGGAAAGAGTCCCAGACACCTCCCTCTGAGTCCTACCCTTGAGGAATGATTGAAACCATCTGAGGACCATCCCAGAGAGTCCACAAATGAACCGCAGGTGTTTCAGCACCACACCATCGTCTATGGTGTCAAATGCTGCAGAGAGATCAAGAAGGACCAAGATGGAATGGGTTTTTCGATCTCCCACAATTAGGAGGTCATTTAGTACCTGGACAAGGGCTGTCTCAGTGCTATGTCTCTTCCTAAATCCGGATTGGAAAGAATCATAGACATTGTGGCTGGTCAAATGGTCATCCAGTTGCGACGCAACCACCTTCTCAATAACATTACCCATGAAGGGTAGGTTAGAGACAGGCCTGTAGCTGGCCAGACAGTCCGGGTCCAAGGAGGGTTTTTAAGGAGGGGCTGAATCACGGCTTCCTTCAGGGGATCCAGAAAGATCCCCCTCTCCAAGGACATCCAGACTATCACAGCAAGGACTGGCCAATTTTATCAACATAGCCTACTAAGAGGCATTGGGTCCAAACTACAGTTGGTCAGACACAATGACTGGACGACCATCACAATGTCATTGATTGTGGGCCAGCTGAAGTCACACCACACAAACTGAGCATCCGACATCTCCTGCCAACCACCGCAACTCCCATTAGAGAGGGTCAGGTGGACATCGGATCTGAGTGTGGCAACCTTATCTGCAAAGAATCAAGCAATCTCCTCACACTGTTCTTGAGAAAAAGCATTTCCAGGCTGGAGACAGATTGGCTTGCACAATCTGGCCACAGTCTGGAGAAGCTGGGATGTTCGTTTCTGTGCAGCAGCAATTTCCCTTGACAGGAATTCTGCCTTATTATGGGTAATTGCTGATTGGTTGACTACATAGTGGTCCATCAAACTAAGTCTGTCACACTCCAGGCCCGACTTCCGCCAGCACCTCTCTATCCTTTGTCCCACTCTCCTCAACTCCCTCAAGGCCTCATCAAACCAAGGAGACCTGGGGCGAAGAGTGAGGGGATGAACATGAACAGGAGCAATGGAATCCAAGGCCCCTGTCACCGTCTTGTTATAGGGAAGTACCAGGTCCCCTGGATCCATACATTCACTCAGTAAACCCGATAAGTCCAACACCACCATCAGGCCATCAGGGGAAACACCCCTCAAAGGGTGGTACCAGACTATCTCCAAAGGGGCAGGCCTACTTGGAGGGCCAGAAAGCTGAACCCAATGGTATGATGGTCAGATATCTCCATCCCCAAGAGAAACACCAAGTCCAATGAATGAGCACCAATATGGGTTGAGGAGGAAATAACCTGTATGAAGCCCAGCAAATTCATTAACAGGAGGAAGTCCTGACCAAACTGTGAGAGCTCATCGACCCAGGCATTGAAATCCCCCAGGATCAGCCATCTGGGGGATCCCAATGTCAGGTCAACAGTGAAGTCCATGACTTCCCACAGGAAAACATTCCCATCTCCTGGTGGACAGTAGACGAGAAGGATCCTGCACCCTACACCCTCGCCTGTGATACATTCAAAGGAGTTGGTGGTCCCCACTGGTACCTCAATCAGGTTCAGTTCTTATCTAAAACAAATGGCAACACTCCCACACCTATGATCCATCCTCGGACGGTGTATCACCGAGTACCCAGCCAGAATTGCTGATGCCAAAATGGGACCAGCATTCTCATCCAGCCAGGTCTCGGTGATGCAAGCCAGGTCAGATGATCCAACAAGATCCGCTATTATAGTGGTCTTGTTCTTAATAGACCTGGCGTTGCATAACATCGCCCAAGTAGGATGAGTAACTGAGGAAGACCATGTTACCTGCCTGCTACAGGCAGAGCCCTTGGGTATGGGAACCATATAGGGAGGACCCCTTTCTTGGACCCATTTCACCCCAGGGCATCTCCTTGTCCCCATTATCCCAATCTGCCCACTCCTTTCCATTCCCCCACCAGGCTGGGCCCCTGTCCTCAACCTCCTAACAGTCTCTAGAGCCCAGCACCATCTATATACCTCTGGGGAAAGTGAGGGACAAGGAAAAGGGTGGAGGTCCTTAAGCCTGGAAGGGGAATAATGCCTGACCATCATTATGCCTTCCCAACACATCTTCACCACAGTCCACAGACACCCAAACACACAACACTCAAATCAAACTCTCAAACTTCCACACCACTCCCACACATACACAGATAATCAACCAAAACCCCCAACCTCACAATAAAACAATATACAATGACATTCTATTACAGAGTATGAAGCTGATTTCAGTAAAAAGAGAAGCCGCACAAACTCTCTAAAATGAATAATTATTGACCTCTGAAGAGCTCTCACCTCTCCAGAGAAAAGAAAATACTGCCTCCAGACACTATTTCCCACATAGGCCAGGAGAACGGTCAACAGTTTATCAAATAATCAAGTTTAAACAGAGCACTCTCACTGCACACCACATTCAAAATAGTGGGGAAACAAAAGAAAGAAGTCTGACCGTCCCTAGAGTGCTGAAAAATGTCCAGAAGTAGATCTTCCACAAATAAACTTCCCCCTGCACAACTGTAACTTCAGGGATCCCAGAAAACTTCCTTCAATCCAAACTGTTTGACTGCCCAGCCATCCCCCAAGGAGTCACCACCAAAGGCTTTAGGCTGCAAACAGGTCTCCAAGTGGAGCCGGCTCTCCAGCCTGCCTCCCCCCAAGAAACCACAGAGCTCCAGGTGTTATAGTGCACGCTCTCCAGTGGCACTGGACCCAGTAGCCTATGCAGCCAATTACTTCAGCAATCCTTCCCCCGGGTTCAGGCCAGGACCACCATCAGTCTCACCAAACGAGCAATGGGCCGAAGTCCAGGAAGATCCACCAAGACCCTCATCCGTCAATCAAGAAGTGCTGACAAAAAGATTCCAGTCCGAATCCTGGCAGCACCGCTGAAACAGAGCCCTCACAATACTGCTCCAGCAGTCACAGAACAGCACAGCAACTCCGACACAGGATCCAAACTCAAGCTTTCGTAAACAAATCCACACTCCTGGATTGGCAAATCGACTCTATCCAGTTCCTCCTCCTCAAACCTGGCAAAAACGACCAGGTAGGGAACATGCTAGCATTATCCACTCTAACATTGGAAAGATAAGAATATCCCACGACAGAATGTCAATCGCTCAGGAGATAAAACAAGACCTTAATGTAACTTTAACTTTGTGCGACTTTGTGCAATGTAATTCGGTTACTTCATTTAAACCTAACCCGATACGCTCTGTCCATAAACTAAATCACTGCTTCGCCCCTGACTATCACTAAAATAACTAAAAATAACTAAAACAAAATAATAGAAAATAACAACTAAATAGTACAAAATAACAACTAAAAACTTCACACACACTGTTGCTTCTTGTGGCTAGCCTAGCGCAGCTGCCCTCAAACCAACCGCTGCGCCCCACCAACCCCATCATTCCTCCATACAGTATCTCCTCATAGCTCCTTACAGCTCACCTTAGACTACTCAAAGACAGGAAGAAAAAGACACTTAGAGTGATCCAAGATCAGGATCCCTGTGTTTACATAGAAACACAGAATTTGATGGCAGAAGGAGATCAAAGGCATATTGAGTCTGCCCTCTTTTTGTAAATACGTTTTATTGAAAAACTGTAATCACGTTTTACAATTATCATGTACATGTACCATCAATATTTTACATCACACAGGTAGCTAACATTTGATTATCTCACAACATATAACTCACCAGGCTTTTCTAAATTCATATTCTAACAACTGAAGTAACCTGCTATGGCAGGCTTCTGCCATGAGGACCATACACACTTAGCTAAATTCGATATCAACTGATTTCAGTGGGATGAATCACAGAGCTAATGAACTTTGGACAGCATGTTCAGATTTTGGGTCTTACATTTATGTGATCCATATGAAATACACAATTCTACTATGAAGACTTATTGGGATTTTCACTTGAAGCAGAACCCCTTCATGGCTGGAGCAATTCAGCTGTATGGCATCCAGCAGGGGCTGGCATATTTGATGGAATTTGTCACTGTGCCCATTAGCAGACAAATGGATATGTTCTAATTTCATATAAAAAAGGACATTATTTATCCAGTTGTTATTTCTCCGTGACCTCAGATTGGGCTGTCATTTTTCCTACATTGATTAAAGCAAGATCCGTCAATTTGTATCAGACCCTTTGCAACACTGTGTGTGGATCTGCTCCCTGCAACAGTTCCAATGTAGTACTGGGGAATTATTTTCCCAACACTTTCTCCATTATGGCATGTACCTCATGCCAAAAGGAAACTACCTTAGTGCACACAAATAGCATACTATATGTAGGCATCACCCATTTCAGTTTTACATTTGGGACATGTGCTGTCTAGCTCTGGGTTAATCCTATTCAGTTTAGCTGGTGTATGTGTTGTATAGGTATATGCAGAGCCCTGCCCCCAAGTACCCCTCTCTCCCTAAGTTTCAGACAATTTTAAATTTGGCACCTTCCCCTGCTCCAACCAATGCAGCTATGGGGAAGACTCACCATCCTACCCTCAGATTACAAAGATTTGCTCCCCAAGTGGCTCTGCACAGAATAGACAGAGCTGAGTGGGGAGTCTGCTGAGTCATCTGAGGCAAAAGGAGCTGGGCGTATCTCGCTGCTGTCTCCTGACTGTCAGTACATGGTACATCACATCTTTTAGCCTCTACCTACTGTACAAAGCCAGTCTTTGCTATTCATACTTCATGGTAGCTAACTGTATATACTGTATAATTTAGTCCAGATAAGCAAATGCCTTACTCTCACCACCTCAGCCAGTCACCATATGCAATGACAGGAACTGCGTGTCCTGTGTACTGTAAAGGGAGTATGTGTACTGTCTACTGTATGCCATGGACTTCTTTTAATAAACTGCTGCAAGCAACTGGAGGGTGGATGCCACTAGATACCAGGGAATGACTTTGTTAGATAGCAGCAAGTGATCAGGGTGTAGGGCATGCCACTAGACACCATGGGATTATTTCCCCATTCATCTACAGATAAAATTCTAAATCAAAATGGGAAAACATTAATACATTTTCAAAGAATGAATGGAATGTTTCCACTAAATGGTTGTTTAGCAAGGGATACCTGCCTTCCTGTCATCCAGAGCTGCCACTGATTTAGATCTTGCAATGTGGAAAGGTCCACTTGATTTTTGAAGTTCACTGGAGGTTGTGGGAAGGACAGAAAGTGATAATTTACCAATCTGCTTCATTGAACAAAAACGTAATATGGATCTTAGAGAGCAGAGCACTAATAATAAGGTTGTTTCAAAAAATTTGGAGGCAAGAAATAAAAAATACTTCTATGGTCTAGTCCCATAGAACATAAAGTAATAGTAGAGATTAACACATTTGTTGAGACATATTTAAAAGATATAGAAAACTATGTTATTTTAAAAGAAAAATGTCTACAGGTTTTATTTAAAACACTTCAATGTATTCTGTATAGGCCCTGTAACAAGAATAAAAAGGAACTGATAAGGACAGGGTGGTTTAATAATGATTGCAAGGTACAAAAACATACTAAAGTTCATACTAAAGGAAGCAAGGAGCAAGGGAGCTAAAAGCTCATAGGTGCTCCTATACTAACCAATTACTAAATTAGTAGTACGTAAGCTGCCCATGCGTCAGAAAAAAGAATCAAGTCATTTTTTATGTTTGCTTGTGCATGCACAAGAAACATTATGTGACAGCTTAGGAGAGAAGCAGGTTAGGGAAGCAGCGGTAGTGTAGCAACCAAGGGAGGCGCAGCATTTTGGGGCTTGGCCATGGTGCAGCAATGGAGGCAACAGTGTGCTGATGACACTGGCTTCCAGAAGCTTCACCAAGTTGTAACGTTTTCGCCGCAGTAATCACGGGCCACCTTGTCATTGCAGCATCAGTGATTTGCTGCAATGAGGGAGAGTCCCATCATTGCTGGGCAGAACGTTGCTGCTGTAATATTGTTTGTGAACATAGAGGCGAGTTGGCGCCCATTCCCAAACAATATTACTGTGGCCCCAGTTCCCAGTATGTGCCCCCCCAACAGTCTTTGTCTGATGACAGGGGAGCCTACTCCCCGTCGGCATGCTGTACCCCCCCAGTTTTGTTGTCTTCCAACAGGGGAGCCCACTCCCCATCTGCATGATTTCTCCCCCCATTTTCTTGTGTGCCAGCGGGGTGCCCAATCCCGTCAACATGATAACACCCCCGTTCTTGTGTGCCGATGGGGGCCAATCCCATTGTCATGATGTGCCCCTCCATTTTCTTGTGTGCCTACGGGGGTGCCCAATCCCCCGCCGACTACAGCTGGCCCCCCAAAAAGACTCCCTTGGCACACTGAGAGCCCACCCCAATGTGCCAAATGCCTGTGAATGAAAAAACGTTCAGCGTTGTCTTTTTTTTAATTATGTTTGCAACTGAAAAGCAGAAAACAGTCCCTCACAGTTTCCGGGGCCCCCCTCCCACAACCTGCACCCACCCTCTGTGCACCCTGCCTCCCCACACCCCTGCCACCTCAAGCTTACCTCCAGAGTCTAGCGTGATGATCTTCAGTGGACCGCGAACACATCTGCATTCTTCAAAGCCGACCGCAAACTGAGGAAATGCCAGTAAGCTGTATAATGGAATAGATAGACTTTTTTCAACTTTGGTACACATCTCAGGCATTTTCTGGTATTTTGGCACCACATTTTCAGCATGGGGTTTTGGGGACCCCTCCTCATGAATTCTGTCACTGTCATGGCGTTAATCGGGCCCAAAGAGTGATTTCGAGGTCACTGCGGGGAATCACCTTTTGGGACTGATTAATGAAATGACAGTGCTAGTGTTCATGAGGTGGGCTCTCAAAAGGCCTATGTTGCAAATTTGGTGAAAAAAGTCCTAAAAATGGCTGTTCTACAAGCATGCATTGCGCAGTTCCTACACACTCTCATAAGTTCACGAATTTGTAACATTTGCACTCCAGATTTTCCACATTGCCATTTTATCACACTTACTTATGAGCAGTACAGCTGTCATTTTTCACATCTCGCCCAAAATGTGTTTCCGCGCATGTAGCTCACAATGGCACAGTCAGTGTGCGAAATCAATGTTTGGGACATATTAAGAAAATTACAGTGACACTGTTCATTAGCAAAGGTCCTAAAATGTCTATGTTGAAAATTTGGTGAGAAAAGTTCATAAAATGAGTGTGTTACGAGTGTGCGTTGTGCAGTTTCTATGCACGCTCATACCTTAGCACATTTGCAATATTCTCACTCCAGATTGTCAACATTGCCATTTCTACACATCTCCTTATGATCAGTACAGCTGTCATTTTTCACATCCTAGCCAAAATGTGTTTTTGCACTTCCAGCACAGAATGGCGTGGTCGCTGTGGTAAATCACTGTTTGAGACACATTGCAAAAATCACAGTGACACTGTTCATTAGCAGAGGTCCTAAAATGCCTATGTTGAAAATTTTGTTATGAAAGTCCATAAAATGACTGTGTTATGAGCGTGCGTTGTGCACTTATAACTTTGCACATTTGTAATATTTTCACTCCAGATTTTCAACATTGCCATTTTTCCACTCCTCCTTATAAACAGTACAGCTGTCATTTTTCACATCCTGGTCGAAATGTGTTTTCAGCAGTTCCAGCATAGAATACCATGGTTGCTGTGGGAAATCAGTGTTCAGACACAGTAACAAAATCACAGTGACACTGTTCATGACCACAGCTCGTTAAATGCCTATGTTGAAAATCTGGTGATGAAACTCCATAAAATGACTGTGTTCGCGCATGCATTGCACGGTTTCCAGGTATGCTCGGAACTGTAAGCATTTTTAATATTCCCACCACATATTTTCAACATTGCAATCTCTTCATACCTCCCTATGGATGGTACAGCTGTCATTCTTCACATCCTGCCCGATCTGTGTTTTCGTACATGTGGTGCAGAATGCCACTGTCACTGTTGGAAGTCAGTTTTCAGGACACATTGACAAAATCACACTTCCACTGTTCATGACAAGAGGTCTCAAATGCTTTCATGAGGTGGGGTCACAAAAAGGCCATGTTCAAAAATCATACTGTGAATACCAACAAATGCCTGAGGCATTACGGTTTCTAACCATAACGTCCTACCCTGTACAGACAGACACTCATTGGGCTGTGCCTTTGGATTGCCAACTGTACTGCTCATGCCATGCCACCCCCAACCCCCAGCCACTGACAGGCATTGAGGTGTACCTTGGACCCTTCCTCCCAAGACTTCACCCCATTTTCCTATGCTGCACCCATTTCAACGTATGTCCTTATGGAATGGGGTGACTGTAAAGCCAAACATCCTAAGGCACACCTCAACATGTGTCGGTGTCTGCAGAATAGGGTGAGGTGACATGGCTTGACTTTCATGGGTGACGACCCAAAAGCTTACCCCAAATCCTGTCCATCTCTACAGGACGGAGGTGGGGTTCATGTGAAGTTCAGTACTTCACTGCCATTCCTATTCTGCATCTGTCTAACTCCTGCATTTCTAATGCTAATACCAGCAAGCAAACATTCGGCATTGACAAATGCTTGTTAAACTCATGTTTTGATTTACTAGTAATAACATTTAATGGCAATGTATTCCAAGGATGTATAACCCGTAATGTAAAGAAAAAATTTCCTATTATTACAATGAAAATGTTTACCAGCCAATTGTAATGGATGCCCTCTGATGTTATATGTATTTGATTTAAATTCTAAACCTAATTTGGTCATCAGATAGGAGTCATTTACAATATCAAACAGAAACAATAGATCACCCCTTAATCGGCGTGTTTCTAATGACATTAAATTTAGAGAATTTAATCTACTGCTATATGAACTAGTGTGTAACCCCTGCAATTGTTTCGTGAATTTTCTTTGCATTTTTTCAAGTTGAGTACGATTACACTTCTTGTATGGACCCCATAACTGGGAAGCATATTCTAAATGGGGTCTTATATAAGCTCTGTACAAAGGCATCATAATACTGGGATAACAGGATTAATATTATGTCAAACAGACCATATGACTTTATTTGTTTTATAGATGACCTAATTTACTTAATTTGAGGGGTCCAAGTTGTTAGAGATATTAATACAAAGATCCTTTTCATAGGTGGTACTCAGTAAAGTTCTGTTTCCCAGGGTATATAAAGTGTTGTGGTTCTGATGTCCTAGGTGCATTACCCTGCACTTTTTATTATTGAGTTGCACATCCTACTTAGTTGTCCAGTCAGGGATCCTATTTAAGTCTCACTACCTGATCAGGGGTAGCACAGGGTCCACCAATTTTAACAGCATCTATGTATTTGGTTGCATTAGAAATACAAGAACTTGTCCTATCTGATATAAAAGCCTGGAAAAGGCAGGGGCCCAAAATGGAGCCCTGTGGTACCCCACTAGTCACAAGACCCACATCAGAAAGTTCACCATTTATCAGTACACTCTGAGACCTATTCCTCAACCAATAGCATAACCAGTTAAATATTGATTTATTGATGTTAAGATACACTAATTTTTCTTGTAATGCCCAATGGGGCATAACATCAAAGGCCTTGCTAAAGTCTATAAAAATTACGTTATATGGGATTTTGAGTACAGAGCTTACAGTCTTGTAAAAACACATAAGATTAATAACACAGCCTCTGCCTTGCCTAAATCCATGTTATTCAGGATCAATTCTTTCCAGATTCGGTGTAATTATATCCTTTATTAGGCTTTCCATAACTTTATACACAGATGAGGTAAGACTGATGGGTCTATAATTTTCCAGTACATTTCTGGGGCCCTTTTTATGTTCACTTGCGCGCATGCGCAAGGAACGTTTTGGGAAAGTAGCACACTTTGGAGGTGTGCCTCTCCCATCCAATGCACTGCTTCCTTGAGCAGGCATGGCGGTCCTGCACCAATGGGTGCAGGAGCTCTGTATGACAGCGGTGTTCCTCTGCTTCAAAGGAAAGCACGCTGCCATACTAAAACACCGCAAATCCGACGTCCCCTCGGCGTCGCACTTCCCCTGCGTGTCACACTGCCCCCTCAAAGCTTTGATGCCACGCTGGGAGCCCACCCTCAGCGTGGCAAACATTGTTTGCCGACGGGGGTGCCCAATCCCCAGTCAGCTCCACGGCCCCCTCCAAGCCATCCTGCTGCCACGCTGGGAGCCCACCCCAACGTGGCAAACGTTCCCTTTATTTTGCCGACAGGGGTGCCCAATCCTCCGTCCGCTCCTTGCCCCCCCCAGCCATCTTCTGCCATGCTGGGAACCCACCCCAGCGTGGCAAATGTCCCACATTGCTCTGTTTTTGATTTTAAAACCTGTAAAATAAAAATGGTCCCATGGCGCGTCTCCCAGCCCCACCTCCCACAACCGGCACCCACCCACTGCGCACCCAGCTTTCCCACACTTCTTAATTTATACTTACTCTCCGGATTCGCGCCATTTATCTTCGGTGGACTGGAACACGCCTGCACCCTTCAAAGCGACCGCGAACTGAGGAAATGCCGGTAAGCTGTATAATGGGCTGATGGGGGAGTTTCAACTTTATTGCATATCTCAGTCATTTTTTGGAATTTTTGCACCAAAGTTTCAACATGGAGTTTTGGGACCCCTTCTCATGAATGATGTCACTGTCATGGCATTAGTCGGGCCCGAAGGGTGATTTCGCGGGCACTGCATAGTCACTGCGTGAAATCACCCTTTGGGCATGAATAATGCCATGACAGTGACATCATTCATGAGAAGGGGTCCCAAAACCCTATGTTGAAAATTTGGTGCAAAAATTCCAAAAAATGACTGTTTTACGAGCGTGCGTTGCGCAGTTCCTACGCAGGCTCGTAAGTTCACGAATTTTCAATATTTTCACTCCAGATTTTCAACATTGCCATTTTATCACACCTTCTTATGAGATGTACAGCTGTCATTTTTCACATCTCACCCAAAACGTATTTCTGCCCATGTAGCGCACAATGGCGCAGTCGGTGTGCGAAATCAATGTATGGAACACATTAAGAAAATCACAGTGACACTGTTCATGAGCAGAGGTCTTAAAATGGCTATGTTAAAATTTGGTAGAAAATTCCTAACAATGACTGTTTCTGGCGTGTGTTGCGCGGTTCCTGCACATGCTCGTACGTTTGCTAATTTTCAATATTTGCACTCCAGATTTTCAACATTGCCATTTTACCACACCTCCTCATGAGCAGTACAGCTGTCATTTTTCACATCTCACCCAAAACGTATTTCTGCCCATGTAGCGCACAATGGTGCAGTCGGTGAGCGAACTCAATGTATCGGACACATTAAGAAAATCACAGTGACACTGATCATGAGCAGAGGTCTTAAAAGGGCTGTGCTGAAAATTTGGTGAAAAAATTCCTAAAATGACTGTTTCTGAGTCTCGTTACTTGTGCCTCCTATACTGCAGCTTCGTAAGTTTACCAATTTTAAATATTTTCTCTCAGATTTTCAACATTGCCATTTTACCACACCTCCTTATGAGCACTACAGCTGTCATTTTTCACATCCTGCCCAAAACGCCTTGCGTAGTCGGTGTGCGAAATCAATGTATGGGACACAGTAAGAAAATCACAGTGACACTGTTCATTAGCAGAGGTTTTAAAATGGCAACGTTGAAAATTTGGTGAAAAAATTCCTTAAAATGACTGTTTTACGAGTGTGCATTGCACAGTTCCCACGCACGCTTGTAGGTTTGCGAATTTTCAATATTTCTTTTTTTTTTTACTTATTCTTTATACTCCCCCTGCCCGCAGCACTCCCACTCTTCGGGAGACACCTATGGCCTTCTAGTCCCCGTCCTCTTACCTGGAGCCTGGTGCAGTCCGTCCCCCATGTAGCCGTGGTTATATCCCCCAGGCGGGCACGGGGCCGGGCCACCCCTGAAGTCCTTCTTGTTCTCGTCGTCGGGATGCTGGTACCGGGACAGGCAGGGGCACTGGGGATCGGGGCCTGGTGCTCCGTCTACCAGGAGCACTGCGGGGTGATTTTTCCCTTTTTCTCGTGAGAGTGGTGCGTACCCCAACGTCAAGGCATCACCGCCGATGTCAACCACTCCCAACCCCCTTTGTGCACTCATGCGCTTGCTCTGCCTCCGGCTTCCACCAGAGGCCAGTCAGGCGCCGAGTGTGTGTCCCCCTCCCTCCTGGGAAAGGAGAGCTGTCCTCCGGATGCTCAATCCTTTCCCTTCCCTGCCGACCCCCGACGCCTCGGGCTCATTCCCGAACCCGGGTCACCTGGCATGTAGCGAGGTGTGGCGTCCAGCGCCTCAACCCTCAGCGCCACCAGGCCGGTGAATTTTCAATATTTCAACTCCAGATTTTCAACATTGGCATTTTACCACACCTCCTCATGAGCAGTACAGCTGTCATTTTTCACATCCTGCCCAAAACGTGTTTCCGCCCATGTAGTGCACACTGGCGCAGTCGGTGTGCAAAATCAATGTATGGCACACATTAAGAAAATCACATGAGCAGAGGTCTTAAAATGGCTGTGTTGAAAATTTGGTGAAAAAATTCCTAAAAATGACTGTTTTACGAGTGTGCATTGTGCAGTTCCTACGCACGCTTGTAAGTTTGAGAATTTTCAATATTTTCACTCCAGATTTTCACCATTGCTATTTTACCACACCTCCTCATGAGCAGTACAGCTGTCATTTTTCACATCCTGCCCAAAACATGTTTCTGCCCATGTAGCGCACAATGGCGCAGTCCGTGTGCGAACTTAATGTATGGGACACATTAAGAAAATCACAGTGACACTGTTCATGAGCAGAGGTCTTAAAATGGCTGTGTTGAAAATTTGGTGACAAAATTCCTAGAAATGACTGTTTTACGAGTTTTCATTGTGCAGTTCCTATGCACGCTCGTAAGTTTGCGAATTTTCAATATTTTCACTCCACCCTCTCAACATTGCCATTTTACCACACCTCCTTATGAGCACTGCAGCTGTCATTTTTCACATCTTGCCCAAAACGTGTTTCCGCCCATGTAGCGCACAATGGCACAGTCACTGTGTGAACTCAGTGTATGAGACACATTAAGAAAATCACAGTGTCACTGTTCATGAGCAGAGCTCTTAAAATGGCTATGTTGAAAATTTGGTGAACAAATTCTTAAAATAACTGTTTTACTAGCGTGCATTGTGCAGTTCCTACGCACGCTCTTAAGTTTGTGAATTTTCAATATTTTCACTCCAGATTTTCAACATTGCCATTTTACCACACCTCCTTATGAGCAGTACAGCTGTCATTTTTCACATCCTGCCCAAAACGTGTTTCTGCCCATGTACTGCACAATGGCGCAGTTGATGTGCAAAATCAATGTATGGCACACAGTAAGACAATCACAGTGACACTGTTCATTAGCAGAGGTTTTAAAATGCCAATGTTGACAATTTGCTGAAAAAATTCCCAACAATGACTGTTTTACAAGCGTGCATTGCACAGTTCCCACGCACGCTCCTAGGTTTGCGAATTTTCAATATTTCCACTCCAGATTTTCAACATTGCCATTTTACCACACTTCCTTATGAGCAGTACAGCTGTCATTTTTCACATCCTGCCCAAAACATGTTTCCGCCTATGTAGCGCACAATGGGGATAACAAAAAGGTCATGCTGACAATTTATTGTGCAAATACCAGCAATCGCACAGGGCATTAGGGTAAAGCACCATACATGCCAAACACCACTGCAAATACCTGAAAGCAAACATTCGGCATTGACAAATGCTTGTTATGAATAGGAATGACATTGGCATGTTTCCAGTCATCTGGAACATAATTGTGAAGGAGAAAACCCTCAAATGATTATTTCAATGGATAGCCCAAGCTATCAGATAAAAGAAATAATAAGTGACCAGAGATATTAACAGGGCCTTAACTAGTTTTTTTACCTTTTTGAGCAGTAAGTTTGAGACAAATTGGGGGAAGCAGGGTGGGCAAGGGGTGCTGTGTGAGTGGGAGGCGTGGGGGGTGCCACTGGGCCCTAAAAATAAAACTACCTTAAATATAAAATAAAACAAATTAATTAAATGTTGTTTACCAGATCATCACACTCTCCTTACATACATAAGCACATTAGAAACAATAAGTATTGTTTATAGTTTTCATTACAACTGTTTCTTTGCTAACAGTGAAAAATCCTCCTTCTATCTTTAACTGCTCATCAGGGAAATCTCGTCTGCTTTCCCTGACAGTGAGATAACTGAGTCTCTGACTCTAAAACAGACCTTTGTTGTCTGTGTACAGTACATTAGTGGAGGAACATTCTGCTAGTAGAACTGAGCAGAATTTTGAATCCCTGTATTCCATGGTAAACATTCCATGATAAACATTCCATTTCTTGAATGTGGGGAAACACAGAGAAAATAAAAACAGAATGAAGAAAGTAAGCAATAAATAGGATAGTGTATGGTTACCCATACACTACATATAGGATAGTGCATGGGGAACAGTTGAGAACAGGGCTATTCTTTCTCCGAGTTGGCACTATGAGTAAGATTACCTCGAGAGCGCAGCTCGAGAGGTAATCCCTTGTCATAGTGCCAATGAGGTGAAAGATGCCCTGTTGTCAACTGTTCCCCATGAACTTTTCTTTATAGTGTATGGTGGAAGTCGCTTTTTTTTTGGGATCAGTACAGCATGTTTCTGCTTCAAAACATTTTGGGTTACTAGAAGGAAAAAGAACTTTACATTTTGAACGCTTTCACGCTTGACATTTTAACTGTTTAAGAACTTTACATTTTGAACGCTTTAACGCTAAACCTTAGTACTGCCGACATTGCTGCTTTTGCTATGTGTCCTGTCTATGGAATGAGCCCTAACTGTCAAATGCTGCTCGAGGACACAGTGTGACGTTCGCAGTGCAGAAGAAAAAAACATTCTGCTGCACTGCGAACGTCACTAGTGTGTGACTACAAGGTTTCGACAATGATGGATTTCGGTGGAGAACGACATTCCACCATACACTATAAGGCTATTCTTCCATGAGTGGATACAATGCTGACTGATGACCTCGAGGGCGAAGCTCGAGAGGTCTCCAAGTCGGCATTGTATCTCCAAGGTGAAAGAATAGCCAAGTAGTGTTTGAGAAACCACACAATGTTCTTTATAGTGTATGGTGCCTGAAAAAAAAGACAAAAAGAGACTCACTTTTCCATATTTTCACTCGGTTCTGCCGAGGCCGTCGATTCACAACTGCCACTGCCCAGCACACTCGCGTGCCCCTCTCACACTGCAGGGGACAAATCAGGACGTCTGCTGTTTTATGACGTCCTCACTAATGCAGAACAAAAAGTCATTCTGCATTAGTGAGGACATCACTACTGCAGCAGAACAACGTTTTGTGGTGAAAGGATTTCCATACACAACCACATTCTACCATACATTATAATACTATATAAATAAAAATGGTGGTAAATGTCTCACCCTGCTGTTTATCTTTTAGGACAGAGCAAGCAGTTCATAATGCTGTCAGTGAGTGTGGCAGTTTTGCAGTTAATCTTTTTATTATTATTATTAAAATATAATAAAACAGCAATGTCCACATATGAAAGACAATGTGAATGGACAAATCGACAGGATATGACACTATATTGGCAATTAAACAACAACATTAAAAAGGATGGACAGTTATATAGTCCATAATCAGTCAAATGTTACAGACTGTGGATGAATATATCTAGGCTAGATTGTATAAGATTAGCGAATAAGGTAAGGCCAAGATGAGGAAAAGGATCAATATCAAAAGTTTGTACAACACTGTTGTTGGATCTAGTGTGGCAGTTTTGAACCACACTCAAGCTTGCAGCACCAGGGAGCTGAGAATCCTCTGTTATGGCTTCCTTTCAGTTTTGTCTACAGAGTGAGGAGAATGACATAAAATAAGGGGGCTATGTGTCATACTTAGAATGAGTAAAACAGCATTTGTGAATTGTTGTGGACAGCAGGGGAATGTGAAGCTTAAGTGGGCAGGGAGGCATACACTGTATAACATTACTTTAATCTAGCACCAGTAGGCGGAAGGACTATTTTATGTTAAAAGCAAAGATTCACTTACATTTTTACTTATTTAAAAATGTTTCAAAATAAAAAAAACTGCTTCTAAAAATAAAGGGCCATTTTATAAGCACAATAAGACACTCCAAGGTTGTGCATTATGGTGTAATAACCGCACTCCTAGGGACAACCGGCACTCGGCCTTTGGCCTTGTGCCTAATCATGCCCCTAGGAGTGCGGTCATCATACCGTGATGCACACCCCATTGTGTCTTATTGCTTACTAACACCACAGGAAAAAGATCAGGCTATGCCTGGCAGGCACTGATCTTCCCATTCTTCCAGTGTTCCAAATTAGAATGTTAAAAAAAATAAAAGCTGCCATCTTGTTTTCACTTGCTCTCCTCACAAACGAACCCACCCAATCACTGTAGTGCTGCCAGACCCAGTCGCAGACTGTACAGCTGAAATGCTGCTGATTTCCAAACCTCCTGCCCACTGAATGTACCTGCACAATTTCATCCAGCAGCCTGCCCAAGACTTTGACCTGGTGCAGAGGGACTGAACCCTGTTGCATGCACTTTGTCACAGAGCTCCTTGCAGGAAGCCCTAGTCTGAGTCCCCAGCGCTGTGGTGTAATTTCTTCTAGCCCTGAGCATGAGACCAATGGTGCTGGAGCCATCTCCCCAATCCCAGCAGAGAGATGGCAGCCAGCGCGAGACACCTCTTTCCCTCCCAGTCCTGGCTGGGTGATGCCGAGCAGCAGTCAGTTGCCCCCAAGCATGAGACAGACGGCGCTCGACCTTGGCTGAAACTGCTGACTAACCTGCAGTAGCCTTCCAGGAGCTTTTGTCACACTGGAGAAAAAGCACAAATCGTAATTTATTTTGCCAAACTTATGAGTGCTACTGGTTTGGTGGTGTGTGGAGGGGTGGTACCATAGCAACTACATAATTGAAAAAATACGGAGACCACGTGATGCAGTGCAGCTGGTAACAGCTCTCTTTCACTGCTCTAGCCACCCAGCCAGCTAAATTCTTAATTTTAGCCATCAGAAGTGCCAGCAAATCTTATCAGAGGGACTACAATCAGTTGTTTCTAACTCTGCCTACATTCAGTATTTGGATTCTGTTTTATGGAAGAAGAAATGCACAAAGCTTTGCCTCGGCACACCCCTCCGGTCACGCTGGAGAAGACCCCCAAAAAGCTGAAGGCCTCACTGACTCCTGA
Organism: Neoceratodus forsteri; assembly: GCA_016271365.2. NCBI lineage: Eukaryota > Metazoa > Chordata > Ceratodontiformes > Ceratodontidae > Neoceratodus > Neoceratodus forsteri. The sequence continues at coordinate 392,020,760 of CM028135.1, read as the reverse complement.
CCTACGGAGCTTGAATATCTCAATGATGGAATAAGACCCACTTACTCTCAGCAGGTTCTTGGAGGAATTTCAACCATTCTGTGAAGAGATGCACTCAATATCCATTGACTTAAAGTCTATGGCTCAAGCGATGGAGGACCTCATGATCCGTACTTCAGATGGAGAAGCGCGTATAACATCTTTGGAAAAAAGAGCCGACAGGGTTGATCCAGAATTAGTGGCATTGAGACAAAAGCTCACCAGGATGGCTCTGAAAATTGAAGACCTTGAGGGCCGCAGTCAGAGGAACAATGAGGTCCTCATAGGCTTACCGGAAAATGAGGAAGGTCTGGACATTATTTTATTTATACAGAAATTGGTAGAGAAACTTGTGTGTCCCTCTCTCTTCAGACCCCGATACATTATAGAGTGTGCACATCGAGCTCTTCACCCGATTCCCCCAGCAGGAGCCCAACCAAGACCATTTATCTTTCAGTTCTTGAATTATTTGGAACAGCAGCATTTTCTTTTAAAAGTTTAGGAGCTGCAAGAAGTCCGCTGGGAGGGGATAAAAATACGGGTTGCTCAAGATCTTCCTGCCTCAGTGAGAATGAGGAGAACAGCTTTTCACCCCCTAGTCTCAAAAATCGTCACTGAAGGGGTTAAATTTCGTATGATCTATCCGGCGAAATTTCAGGTTCAAATAGTCAGTTCCTGGCAATTCGTTTGAGGAACCCGATGTAGCACAGTTGGCTTTGAAGTCTGCATTCCCTGACCTTTTTCAGGACACTTGAGCTAGTATGTCCTTTGTCACCATATGCTCTGGCAGGAGCTTTCTCAGGAAAGAAATGTTAACTTGGCTACTTCTGGAATTTCATGTTAGTGGTTTCTGATTTAACTTAAGTTTGTGGACTAGAATATAATGCTGCTCGAGACTGTGGATTTTCAAACAATGGCTTATACTTTGGACTATCAGCTTTTGTTTCCCTTTAATATGGAAATCTGTTGTTTACCTGATTTTTTGATAAAGCGCATGTGTCTGCAGCTGACAGTAATTTCTTTCAATTGCTACTAGATGGAGCAGCGTAATTATGCTATTAGGGAATAGTGCTTACTTTTTGCCTTGTTTTAAAATTACTGCTAACATAAGTCTCTCCCCTGATGGTTCTGTATTTAGGATTCTTTGGGGAAATAGATACTGTGCTTGTCCTTGTAGCTGTTTTAAAATTCTCAGCTATTTGGTATGTGCGGCAATCGCCGCTGGAGGGGGCAGCACTACCATACTTTCGGCAGTGGTGCTTACTTTAGCTGGTATAGGTTTACTGCTAATGCGAGTTTCCCCACAGATGGATCTGTATTTCTTTTGGAAAAAGGGTAAAGGCGGGGTTTTACCAGAAGGTTTAGTGAGCCCAGTTGGACTTTGGAGTAAAACGTGTCAGTTTGGGTGGGAATTATCACTCAAAAGACACCTTTTGGGTTACAGATGTTTTTCTTTTCTTTCTTTTTTGAATTATCCTATATTTAAGACAGGTACAATCTTTAAAAAGAAAAGCAGGAAAAAAAAGGGAAAAAATGTTCTTAGCAAGAGCACAGTAATTAATAGCTTAACTGTTATGGAAACATTTTCTTCTGTCCAAGATAGGGCCAAAGGGCAGTAATATTAGTGTAGTATGGTATCTGGAATCCCTTTATAACACTTTCTCTTTTTAGTTTAGCTTGTTGGATTGGGTTAGTTTCTTTCACCAAGTGATTGGACTGGTTTCAATTTAGGGTGGCTGGAGGGTGGGAGAAGTGGAAGCAGGTACTGCACTATGCAGTCTGTAATAGTAGGGGTAATGGGGGGTGGTTTTTTTCACTTTTTGTAGGAGTTTTCATTACTCTTTTCTGATGTTTTTTGATTATAGTAGTAAGATAGAAGTATTAGTAGGGTTTGGGATGGGGTGGGTAAGAAGCACAGAGATTGTACTACTTAGAACATCATTGTCATCTCTACAGCTTGTCAGGGGTGTAGTTTCTACAGTTGTGGTTGTCTGAGGCCATGGCTAGAGATCTTTGTTTGGCCTTGTGAAATATTAAGGGGGCTAGACAAAAAACTAAACAGTACAAAATTTTGAATCATATCGGGTTATTGAAGATTGATATAATTTTCTTCAGGAAATCCACCTGTTAGACTTTGAAGCCACTCAAATGAGAAGACTTCAGATTGGTCAGCTTTTTTCCACTGAAGGTAATACTCAAAGTCGAGGGGTCATGTTATTACTAAATAGGTCTATCCCCTTCTCCCCTATTCAAACAATAGTGGACCTACAGGGCAGATATTTATTTGTTAGAGCACTCTGCACATGATGGAAATTTTACTGGGTAGTGTATATGGCCCCAATTTGGACTCCCCTGGTTTTTTCATGCAGCTGATTAATATATTAACCCCTCATATTTCCCTCCCCAAAATTATTGAAGGTGATTTTAACTTGATTATGGACCCTACCATGGATCGCTCAGGCTCACTCCATAAAGGGCTTTCTCCTGCTCAAAGAGCACTCCGAGAGATGTTAGATCAACTAGGCCTATGTGATGTTTGGCGTGTTTTGCATCCCTCTGAGAGGAGTTACACCTTTACTTCTCAGGTACATGGGACAGTATCAAGGATTGATTACTTATTAATTTCCCAGACTTTCCTTCCAGGGATACTTGATGCATCTATCCATCTAGGTCCTCCCTCCGATAATTCCATAGTTGTGTGTCAAATCACTTTTGCATCTCTTCCAAAAATGGGAAATAGATGGAAACTCAATAATCAACTGCTGAAAGATCCTGAATTATCCAAATATATTTCCAATCAAATATGCCACTTCATTAATATATATCAAAACTCTACTTCTAGACCTGACATTGAGTGGTGTGCTTTAAAAGCATATATCAGAGGTCTCCTGATTGGTCTTGCTTCTCATAAAAAAAAGCAGTAGGAAAAGCAGCTTCTTCCTCTTCTCTCCCAAATACGTACAATTGAACATAAGCTCTCTCCTCATACATCTGTACAAATTAGACAAATACTGACTAAATTGAGAAACAGATATTTAGATCTTCTTAGGGAACGTGCCAAATATGCAATCCTGAAAGCTGAAGCATCATACACAGATCAGGGTGAAAAAGCCGGGCACTTACTTGCTTTGCGTATTCAGCAGCAAGAATCCTCTGGATTCATAATTGCTATTCGGTCACAAAATGATGGTTCTCTTAAAACCGCTCCTGAGGATATTGTTTCTGAATTTTAGTCAGTTCTATAGACACCTTTATAGCCCAATGCCAAATCCACCTGCAGAAGTCGAGATCGAAAAATACCTGCGGAATTCTCATCTTCCTTCTCTTTCAGGCACTCAACAAAGTTTTCTGATTGATCCACTTTCAGAGAAAGAGCTTATGAAAGTTATCCAGGGCCTTCCATCCAACAAGACACCAGGACCAGATGGTATTTCTTCTAATTACTACAAGCACTTTGCTAAAGTGCTTATTCCCCTACTATTACCATCATATCAACATATCTTATCAGGAAAGGCATCAGATAAAACCCTATTTGAGGATCTGATTGTCCTTTTGCCAAAGCAGATAAAGACCCGTAAGTAGTCATTAGTTATCGACCAATTTCACTGCTTAATCGGATGTTAAAATCCTGACCAAGCTTTTAGCTGACTGAATCAGCCATGTTCCTCCCGATCTTATAGGTCCCGAGCAGGTAGGATTCATGAAGGGCAGGAACTCTGCAGGTCAATTACATACTCTTTCTCATGTCTTCTCGGCGTCCAGGGATGCTGATTACCCTGCAGCTTTGGTCTCTCTGGATGCCGAGAAGACTTTTGATAGGGTAATTTGAATTTTTTATTTCATACTCTGGCTGCATTTAAGTTCCCCAGTTTATTTCAGAATTGGATAGCTGCCCTATATAAATTCCCATCCACCAAGATTTCAGTGAATGGTGCATTTTCAGAGCTTTTCTCTTTGTGGTCAGGTACTAGACAGGGATATCCCTTGTCCCCCCTGCTCTTTAGTCTTTATTTGGAACCTCTGATTCGCAGACTAGCTATCTGTCAAGAGATTCAGGGTATACCTGTTCAAGGATACAAAGTTAAAGTCTCTGCTTATGCAGATGATCTCCTTTTACAACTAGCCCACCCAGACTTCTATTCCACCATTGTTAAATATTATTGAACAATTCAGTGCTATGTCTAACTATAAATTGAATATAAATAAAACAGTAGTTTTTCACCTTAATTATAACCTCTTTAAGTACAATATTTCCAGTTTTGGGTTTTCCTGGAAAACAGATTCCCTCAGATATTTAGAAATTGAACTGGCAGCAAATCCTCAGTGTCTCCAACAGCTGAATTTGGACTCTCTCATAAATATTATCACCCAAGACTTAAATCATTGGTCCCACCTTCCGATATCTCTGTGGAGTAAAATCAACTTGATTAAAATGAATGTTTTTCCTAGGCTTTTCTATCCCCTTAGTTTATTGAATATTTGGTTACCTCTCACTTGGTTTAGGAAAGCTCATGGCCTTATTACAGATTTTATCTGGTCTGGGAAATGACCGAGATTAGGTTACCATAAGCTAGCTTCCCCAAAAATTGAGGGAGGCCTTCGCCTCCCACATCTAGGGTTGTATTACAGGGCCAGTCATGCAAATAAATATCTCCAGAGGCTCTCAACTGGAAACTTAGAGGACTTCGCAACATATATTCCAATTTGGCTTAAAATTGAAGTTGCACAAATAAGAGCTTTGGGTCTTTCCCCAACTAATCTATTACATGCAAAGTTAAAATTCCTTCCCTCAACTATCAAGGGTTCCCAGATAGCTATTTCTTTAAAGGTTCATTCACAGTTCTGTTCCTTTGTTAAATATGATCATACCCTGGACCTACCTCAAACGATATATAATAATACTAATTTCAAAATACGGTAGATAACACAATGATTCTCTCCAGCTGTTTACCTAATTTGGGTGACTGTTCAATATCTCATTTTATTAATGAAGATCAGAATTGGTTTTCTTCTGTGGATCTTATGGCTAAATTTAATGTCACACACTCCAGGATTTTTAAAGTGTTCCAAGTGAGACATCTTCTTGTGAAAGTTATAGGTAAAACCCCACCTCAAGCAATAAAAGTTTTCACCTATAGAGAGCTGGGTCTGTGGTAGGATCCCCACATGCAGTATCCAAGTTATATACAAATTTATATGACTGGATATATCCAGATAGCTTTGGTCCCACTGCTTATTGGTCATCTGATTTTCCGGATTTGGTTATAAATTGGTCAACTTTATGGCATGGGTGTCATAACTTTATTCTCCAAGATAGGTTATTGTTGATGCAATTTAACATCTTGCATAATTTATATTACTCTCCACAGAGGCTAGCCAGGTTTGGTTTATTACTATCTCCCCTTTGCACAAGATGTACTCTAGAGGAGGGTTCTTTACTTCACATTTTTTGGTCATGTTGCAGGGTTGCCCCTTTGTGGTCCCTAATTCAACAAAAGGTGGATCCCTTTTTGGTTTTAAATGACCTGTTTACAGCAGAGATATGCCTGTTAGGTGATTTTTCGGGAGTTACAGTGATTAATCGTAAATACTATATGGCCTTAATCTCGATGTCAGTTAAGAAACTGGTGCTGAAACATTGGAAAGATCAGGAAGACATCACCTACAGAGAGTGGTTAAATGAACTACTATCGAACCTCAGAACGGAGAAGACAATAGCTTCTTTGCACAACAGATCAAGGAGATTTGCCAAGATATGGGACCCCTTTCATACTTTTTATGCTCTGTGATAATGATAACGTTGTGCCGGGGGGGGGGAGAGGGAGCATTAGGGAAGAGGGAGAGAGAGAGGTACCTTTACTTTTAAGTTACTGGAGATTTATTTTTCATATGTATTTATGTATTGGTGCCTTTCTCTGTATGAAAAATCTTAATAAATTTTGAATTAAAAAAAAAATACAAAAACAGAACCCTAAACTGCTCAAAAGTCTTTAAGTAAAAAAGGAAAACTGTAGGCGGAAGAACTATTTTATTAAAAATTAAGACAAACTTTCAAGTTTTTCACTACTTATAAAGTATTTTTTTACTTTCATGTGCATCTATAAATTAGATGCCCATTTCATAAGTGCAATAAGCCACTCCAGGGCATGTGTGTTAGGCACTTTCACACATGGCTAGGAGGCTGGACAAACTTTGCCGGTGGCCTCGTGCATCACTATGCCTCCTAGCCATGTGTTAAAGTGTCTAACACACACCCTATCATGTCTTATTGCTTACATGATCAGCTCATGAATTGTGCACCTTAGCCATCACTAAATGAAGTTTGGAGATATAGTTCATCTGCCCAAATTAAAATTCTAGCAGGTACTGTTATCGGGATGGCAAGCTATACATGAAATAATATATATTTCAGCTAGTGTGTGCAAATAAAGGGATTTAAACCATCAGAGTCTTTGCACTATAGAAATTAATAATCTGTGGTTTTAAAGTTTGTACTTCTCATGCTTATTGTGAAGCTTTTAATTATGCACTATCACTTTAAACTGCATTCCTTTGAAATGGCGGTGAACACTAGGGACACCATCCTCCTAAGAATGCACAGTTGCTGTGAAACCAGTTGAGGGTGCTACTGTGCTGTGGGAGGCTGCAGTTCACCATTCTTTGCACCTTAATAAAGCTCTTCTTTTGCACAGTTTCCTGTGGTGCCTTCATTTTCATATAGTGTGACCTATAGGAACACTAACAAGCAGTTGAATTCATTCAAAATACAACATAAATACATATATATGTATACAACTTGTAATCATATGTAAAACAATAACACAATGTGATGCATTCTTTTTTTTTTAATCACAGTTTATTGCTGTATTTCCTATATGTACTGTATGAGTAGAAAACACGTTTCATACATATTCATGCTTGGCCAAAAGAGTATGATGTAGACCTGGAAAGATGGTCTAGAAAGTGGAAGCTGAGGTTCAATGCAGGGAAATGCAAGGTACTGCACCTGGGGGCCAGAAACCAGGGCCAAGTGTACACCCTGGTGGGGGGAATGCTACAAGTCTCGATGGCTGAGAGGGACTTGGGGGTGGTGGTGGATGTCGAGATGAACAACTCGGAGACTTGTAGGAGGGCAGCAGCCAAGGCCAACAGGATGCTGGGATGCATCGCTAGGGGGATCACCTCCAGAAGGAGGGAAGTGATACTCCCTCTGTATAACTGCTTGGTGAGGCCACACCTTGAGTACTGCGTGCAGTTGTGGAGGCCACACTTAAAGAGGGACATTAAACTCTTGGAGAGGGTCTAGAGGAGGGCAACCAAAATGATTTGGGGCTTGGGGGACAGGACCTATGGGGAGAGGCTCGAAGAGCTAAATATGTACACATTGGAAGAGAGAAGGGACCGGGGGGACATGATAGAGGTTTTCAGGTACATGAAGGGGGTAAATAGGGGAGGAGCAGTCAAGGTGCTTCAAAGGAAGGAGGAGGGGCAACTAGAGCCATGGGTGGAAGCTGGAGGGGGGAAGATTCAGGGGAGAAAGGAGGAGGTGCTACTTCACTGAGAGGGTGGTGGAGCCATGGAATGCATTGCCCAGGGGGCTGGTGGAGGCAGAGACGGTGGAGGGGTTCAGAAGGTGGGACAGGTACAGGGGAAGGGTTCTGGAAGCAAAATCCAGTGCAGCAAGAATATCCGGAACTGGGAAGGGAGAAGCCAGAGAAGGCAAGGGGGGCAGCAAGGTCTGCTCCCAGGGTGGGGGCTGACCAAACGAGCAGACACGAAAGACCATTAGGCCTATTCTGCTGGCATTTTAGTATGTTAGTATGTTAGACCAGTTCACTACTAGTGCATCCACATCACTTAGCATGAATGCTAAATCATTGATTTTCTGCTTTTGCTGAAAGTACTCTTGATCATTTAAATGAATTACAAACTATTCAGGACCTCAAATAAGTAAGAAAAAAGAATAAGCAGCTGCTGGCATAAAATCGTGTTACTATGATCGTTTGAATGCTCATAGGGCAGATATAGTCTGAATACAAAATTTACTACAAGTTGAAGGCAAACTGAAGACAATCATGTTTGGGGTGGTACACCACACAGTGGGCTGCCATAAGTGATGGCTCATTTTACACACATGTCAAATGACACATCCCCACCATCCTGGTCTGACTTTCTCCCTTCTGGGCCACATCAGGAAACATGCTTTTGCTCATAGTGCCTCTGCCAGTTACCGATTAATAAATACATAAAGAAATAAAATAATATGTATAATGTGCCAGGGAGTATAGAGCCTAAACAGGCAACAAAACCCTGTCTGTGAAAACCCTGTCTGTGGAACATATCACAGAGCATTTTATTGCAATAGGAAAAAGCAGATAATGACACATAGCCCTAACAGCCATGCACACACAAGGGGCCCGGTTCCTTCTTTCCCCATATCAGTACTAGCCAACAGTCCCATTGTATGCATAAGTACTTGGAAACACCATGGCACCACACACAAGCACACTTGCAAAACACCATGCCAAGAACTATGTGGACACAGTGTAGCACAGCTTTTATTATTGTCATATGGCAGTGCACCACTGCTGTCAAAGCACATCATCTCAGTCTGTCTGACAACCGGGATCAGTTTGTTGTTTGCTGTAGTCTTTGTTTTGTTTGTTCAAATATGTAGAATTTCTAGCATTCAGGCTAGAATGATCTTGTGCTGAGAATAAAAGAATGGAAGACTACAATGTCATCATGACCATTTTGTGACTGCACAGAGACCTCCATAACCAAATTCATGATTCAGTTTCCCTTGAAGCCGGTTATGGGTGTGGGTGTGTGTTTGTTAGGGCTCTCAGAAAAGGCGAACACAGTTCTTAAAATTTATCCCATTCATTATTTATTGCATAAGGTGCTTTTTCGAATTTGGTGCAGCTGAACATCAATTTAATATATTCTGTATATGTGGGAGTGTCATGGTGTTTTCAGTGTAAAAGTGTGATTTTATTTGTTATAATTAAGGAAAGGAAGAGTACTGATTTGATCTTTCCCAAAAAAAGTTTTGGGGAAACTAGAAGAGTGGTCTAGGAAGTGGTAGCTGGGCTTCAATGCCAAATAGAACAAAGTCATTCACCTAGGATGGAGAAACACAGGTCAGTGTATCAGATGGGGGAGGTACTTACAGTTATCAAGCAAGAAAGGGACCTTGGCATGATCATATCCAATGATCTCAAGGTGGCAAGGCAGTACAACAGTGCAGCAGGCAAGGTGAGCAGGATGTTGCTGTGCATAGGGAGGGGATCTCTAACAGGAGAAGGGAGGTGATGTTTCCCCTGTATTACTCAATTATGTGACACCACCTGGAGTACTGTGTCCAGTTCTGGAGGCTGCACCTTGGCAAGGACATTGACAGGGTAGAAGCGATCCAGAGGAGGTTTACTAAAATGGTGCTGAGGTTGCAAAGGAAACCATAAGAGAGGCTACAGGAGCTCAACATATCATTTCTATAGGAGAGGAGTGCGAGATGGGACAAGATTGAGACCTATAAGCATCTTGTGGGGGTGAACAAGGTGCAGGAGGTGTCACGTTGATAAGAGTAGGAGTACCAGAACACAAGAACATGATATGAAGCTTGAGGGGGAAGTTTAAGAGGTATGTGAGGAAATATTTTTTCACAGAAAGGGTGGTGGATGCCTGGAACAGCCTGTCATAGGAGGTGGTGGGGGCAAAGACAGTGAGGAGTTTCAAGCAGGTATGGAATATGCACAAGGGTATAATAAATTGAAGTAAAGGAGTAGGGAGGGACACCTGTGACCAAATAAAATCCAGGGTGCTGTGTTAGGCAGGTAAAATAGCACAGACTAGATGGGCCTATTGGCCCTTTTCTGCTGACATTCTATGTTTCACTGCAATAACATCATGTTCCCATGCCAAAAATATTGAAGTCGAAGAAGAGCAATTTCTGGTTTGACTGGGGAGTCTTTTCCAATTGCCCTGCTTATCCAGGAGAAAATATTTGACCAGTATAGCTTCAAGCAAGGACAGGTAGTCATCATGTGTGATAGGAAGCCTTTTTCATCAGGACATACTGGGCACCAATCTGACACACTGGGTGTGAATTTATTGAGTTGAGCTGACCTTTAATAGGTGCCATGTAGCATACTGAACTGTATTTGCCTGAGTTCAAAGTTTTTAGCTACATTATAAGGGAAAGTAAAATTGAAACCCCTTAATGATCAGTCACAGTTACTTTACTCAAGATACCTTTGCCAAGATTCTCTAAATTTCATTAGGGTTATTTAAAAAATTCAAAACCAGAATGTATTACAGCTACCAAAAGAACACCAGTTCTCATTTCTGGGACTTAGAAAGTACAATTACATAAGAACTTACCTTAACAGTAGATCATCGAGAACAGCTCTTGCAGCAGGTAACACCATTAGGACTGAAGCCGGCAGGCGGCAGGACCCCACGGAATTCTTCTAGCTAGCTAACTTTAGTGGGGACCACCCCCGACGTCGGTCCCGCCTCCGACGTCAGGCGTAGTACATAAGAGGGCGGTCCCGCCAGATTCCCCAGTTCTCCCGCCGGAGACTTCTGGCCACAGGATGACATCAGAATGGGAGACCGAGGATCCACCATCAGAAGACAAAAGGGCATAAGCCCCCTGCTCAAGTCTCAGTAAGCCATGCCTCCTCCAAGGGGGAAGGTGGGCGGAAAGGTACCTGCTGCAAGAGCTGTTCTCGAAGATCTACTGTTACGGTAAGTTCTTATGTAACTGTACTATCTTACTTCGAGATACAGCTCTTGCAGCAGGTAACACCATTAGGACTGATTTCCAGGCAATAACACTTGTAAGCATTCTGGGAGGAGGAAACTAAGAAAATCCATCCAAGTCCTGACTCTAGGACAGGAGACCCTGTAGCACAGCCAGGCCGAAACCGGCTCTTCGCCGTTGAAGCAATGTCCAGGCTGTAATGCCTGATAAAAGTATGCACAGAGCTCCAAGTGGCTGCAGCACAAATGGCAGAGGAGGAGATGTTGCGAAGTGCTGCAAAAGAGGTAGCCACCCCTAGTGGAATGGCCCTGGACTGTACCAGGAGGGGCTTCTGCTTAGCATCATAGCAGTATGATATACACTGGACAAGCCAGCGAGAAAGGGACTGCTTCGATACTGGTTGGCCCATCAACCTCTCAGCGAAGGAAACAAAGAGTTGCTCCGACTTGCAAAGCTGTTTAGTCCTGCTCAGGTAATACCTAAGACAGCGGTGAACATCCAGGGTGTGGAGCAGCGCTTCTCCTCTATTAGCATATTTAGGGAAATATACAGGTAGGTCAATGTCCTGATTGAGAGTGAGTGCAGAGACCACCTTAGGCAAGAACTTAGGATTCGTCCTCAGGGACACTCTGTCCTGGTGGAAAACCAAATAAGGTTCCTTACACATGAGAGTGTGAAGCTCAGAAATTCTCCTTACTGACGTAACAGCAACTAAAAATAACGTTTTCCATGACAGGAAGCGAGCTGCAATCATGCAGGTTCAAAGGGGAAGCATGAGTTGTTCCAGGACAAACAGTAAATCCCATGGAGGAACAGGGTCCTAATGGGTGGCCCAAGGTGTAACACCCTCTCAGAAAATCTCGAGAGGCATCAAGTTGCACCACTGTGCGCTGTCCCACCGGGAAGTGGTAAGCAGAAATAGAGCAGAGGTGCACCTTAATAGAGGAGTAGGTGAGACCCGAATGGAAAAGGGAGAGCCGGTATTCTAGCACCGCTTTCACCGGGCAACCTAAAGGTGAAAAGCCACATGCTTGCGACCACAGACAAAAACGGCGCCATTTCATGGCGTATGTCACATACGTTGCCGGCTTTCTGGCTGCGGAAAGAACTTCCGCCACCTCTTGCGAGACCCCGTGTCACAAAATGGTCATGTCTCTAGGAGCCAAGCATGCAGGTTCAGTGAGTGTAAGTCCGGGTGGACTAGAGAACCTTCCTCCTGAGACAAGAGATGGGAGCTGAAAAGCAACAGAATTGGAGGTTCCCAGGACAGCTGCGTTAGCAAGGGGAACCAGATCTGTCTGGGCCAGAATGGGGCTACCAGGATCATTGTTGCATGCTCCCTGCGCAGTTTGAGAAGAACTCTCTGGATCAACGGGAAGGGAGGGAAAGCATAGAGGAATCTGTCTGCCCAGGAGAGGGACAACGCGTCTCGCCAGAAAACACCAGGCCCTGGATCTAGCGAGCAAAAATTGGGCAGTTTTGCGTTGGATGGGGAAGCAAATAAGTCCAGTTCTGGAGTGCCCCATCGAAGAAACAGATTCTCTGCGACCCCTTGAAGAAGTTCCCACTCGTGGACTCTGGCCTGGGAGCGACTCAGGCTGTCTGCGATTGTGTTGTCCACTCCGAGAACGTGAACTGCAATCAGGTTCACACCATGTTGAATTACCCAATCCCACACTCTCATGGCTTCCCTGCAAAGGAGGTAAGAGTGTGTGCCTCCTTGTTTGTTGAGGTAATACATCACTGCCGTGTTGTCTGTCTGAAGCAGAAAAGTGCACAATGGGATTTCTGACTGAAAGGCCTGCAGAGCGTAGAGGACCGCCCTCATCTCCAGCACGTTGATGTGGAGGTGGGCTTCCTGAGGGGTCCATGTTCCCTTGGACCTCACCCCGTTCAAGTGCGCTCCCCACCCTAGCCCTGAGGCAACGGCGCTGTAAACGGGACACCTGCAGAAAGTGTCCCTGGGTCTAGCCACCATTGCCAGTCTCGAATCACAGCATTTGTGATTCTGACCGGATGCTGCATGTGGTCTTGCCTTTGGTCCCACTGCACCTTGAGTATCCACTGAGTTACCCACATGTGGAGCCTTGCCAAAGGGACGGTCAGAATGGCCGCAGCCATGTGTCTGAACAGATGAAGGACCAGCCTGGCAGGGACAGTCTTCTTCGCCGAGAGATCCCTGATGAGGGATCTGATGCGTTCCGCTCTGTTGTCTGGGAGAAATGCTTTCCCCTGAACGGTGTCCAGTACTGCGCCTATGAACATCAGCTTCTGTGACGGTACGAGGAGAGACTTCTCGTAGTTGATTATAATGCCCAGAGACTTGAACAAGTCCTGAGTGCTCTGAATAGCCAGCAACAACGCCTCTCTGGAGGCAGCCATGAGAAGCCAATCATCCAAGTACGGGAACACATAGTGGCCCTGTCTCCTTAAGGACGCTGCCACAACTGCCATGCATTTGGTAAAGACCCTGGGGGCCGATGATGGTCCGAACGGAAGGGCCTGGAACTGAAAATGGTAGCCAAGGAACTCGAAGCGCAGGAACCTCCTGTGCGCTTGAGCCACAGGGATGTGCAGGTAGGCGTCCTGCATGTCTAGGGATGCTAAAAAGGCATCCTGCTTCAGCATTGGAATGAGGCCCGGAAGGGTCACCATGCGAAATCGTTTGTAGGCGACCAACATATTTAGGTCGCTGAGGTCCAAGATTGGACGGAGGTCCCCTGTTTTCTTGGGAACCAGAAAGGAGTGGGAATAGTATCCGGAATCTATCTGGTTCTCTGGAACATACTCCACCACTCCCTTCTGCAGGAGCATGAGTATTTCTTACCTGATAAGCAATTTGTGCTGACCCGAGTAACGGGAGAGCAGAGGAGGCCTCGAGGGTGGCTTGTCTGTGAATTCTATAAAGTGGCCTTTTTCGACCAACTGAAGAACCCACCTGTCAGTGGTTATGGACTGCCATCCTGGCAGGTAATTTGCAATATGACCCCCGACCTTGATGCCCCGTTGATCCTGAGGGGCAGGGGCCAGGAAGGAGTCAGGCTGTGGCGGTGGAGGGAGCCGCGGGCTGAGCCAGCTTAGCTGGGCGCTGACTTCTGCCCGCGGGCTGTCTTCCCTGGGCTCAGTGGGAACCGGAGCCCCTCTGTTGTGGACCGGTGCAGGACTGTTGTCTCTGTGTCCGTCCATGAAAACGGCTTTGGTTCCTATGAAAGGAACTAAGCTTTGGTCGGTACATTGCCTGGACCGACCTCACTGCCTTCCCAGCCTCTTGGAGCTTGGTGAGAACCTTCTCAGAGGGTGTACCAAAGAGAACTTCTCCTTCGAAAGAGGCATCCATGATGTTCTTCTGGACGTCTGGGGTAAATCCAGAGACACAAAGCCATGAGTGTCTCCGGAGGCATACGCCTGAAGCTGCTGCTCTGGCCGAGGAGTCCGCAGAATCATACGCGGCTCGAAGCACCTGGGTTCCCACGTCCGAACCCATACGGAGGAGCTGCAACATCTCCTCCTTCTGCTCACCTTCTAGCAATTTCTCCGCCAGATCCAGTCCCTGTTCCCACAAAGCATTTTGGAACTGCATCACGTGGGTCAAGTAGTTCAGGGATCTGATGGCGCAGGTAGCAGAAGCATACATGCACCTGCCCATGGCGTCCAGCTTTTTGGACTCCGGGTCCGGTGGCAGGGTGCTCAAATGTTGCAGTCTCTGGGACCGGTCATGAGAGGCTGTTATGACCAGAGAGTCAGCCAGAGGATGTTGAGCCAAGTACTGGTCCTCCTTAGGAGCCTTGTACAGGCGGTCAGCTTTCTTTGGCATGGATGGGAGCAAGTGTGGACACTTCCACGCTGCCTTGGTGATGTCCACAAAAGTGTCCACCAAGGGTGGTACCACCACAGGCTTGGGATCCTTCTGCCGAAGATATCTAGCAAGGCCTAGTCTCTCGGGGTCTAACTCTTCTGCATCCCAGCCCATGTTCTCTTGGATATGTCTCATGATTTCCGAGAACGATGGGTCATCCGAAGGAGATCTAGGAAGCTCATGTGGGTCTGGAGAGGGGAGAGGAAGGGGAGAGAGGGATCTGGATCCTACCGAGGACTCCGATCCTGTATCCTCCGTCGAAGGTGAACGGCAGCGTCTTCTGGGTCTCTTAGGACTGGGTGACCCTGAAGAGGATCTGGACGGAGGTCTCCTTTTATCTGGTCTTCCCCTTGGAGGGTCCATAGGCTCCTGGGGGAGAGGTACTGGGCCTGCTGCCCCGGATGGAGAAGGGGGCGCAGGGGCCGGAGGGGATGCAGGTGGCAGAGGAGGAGGAGGTAGAGGAGATGGTGTGGGAACCACGTCCTTTTTAATGGTATCCCACCAGTAGGTAAAGAGCTCCTTTACCTCAGAAAAGGAAAGGCCTGACGACGGACCGGGTGCCGGTGGCCGGTCGTCAGGTTCCGGCATCGGCTCCTCAGGGGCCTCAGGTTGTGGGGAGGGTTCCCTGGGAGGCTCGACAGGACCGGGTTCACCCGTCTGGTCCTCGGGCTGCGTCAATTCCTCCTCTGTGATAGTCTCCTAACCGACATTGGTAGGAGGCATCGGGGTCCTCTTCTTGACTCGTGCGGACGTCAGCCCTCCTGCCGACGACCGAGAGGGCAAAGGCCTGACCGGCGACGGGCGTCTGGTGGTCGACAGCTCCTGGGACCTATGATGAGTGGCCGATGTCGGACGGGCCGACGTTGAGTCCGATGGCTTCTTAAGAGAGGTAAGCTCCTTGGTCTTCCACTGGGGAGGAGGGGGCAAGGAGGCAGACCTGACGTCGGGTTCAGAATGGTGGGAACCCGACTTGTGGTGATGATGATGGTCCCCAGACCTAACCAGGGCTTTGGATGAAGAGGACAAAGAGGGCCTGGAGGTCTTGGCCTGTGAGGAGGAAGAGGAGCCCGAAGGTTTCTTCACCGCAGTGGAGGGAGGCTGAGAACGGGCCCGGGAAGGCGAACGGTCGGACCGGGAGCCAGAACTACGGGAGTTGGAGGTCCTAGACGGGGACTTGGATGGAGCCTTCTCCCTGTGCTTCTCAGAATGTTTCTGGGCTTTCTCAGCAGAACTCCCCTTAGAGGTGTCCATGGCCTTAACTCTCTCCTCGAGCAGGAACGCCTGCAGAGCCTTCTGGCGACGGATCCGGGTCCGGCTGTTGAAGCCTTGGCAGAAAATACAGGACCGGGTGTCATGGTCTGGGCCTAGGCACTGGATGCAGGCCGAATGCGGATCCTTGAACGGGATTTGCTTCCCACAGGCGCACTTTGAGGGATGGCCTTCAGCGGAGGTTGGAGAGGACATCAGACAGCAACTGAGCCGAAAAAAAGAACTTTTTTCCCAAAGGAAGAACTTAACCATGCGTTGCACACTAGAAATGATCCGAAGGGTCGAGATATGCAAGTCGACAGTGGAAAAAGAACTGGGGAATCTGGCGGGACCACCCCCTTATGTACTACGCCTGACATCGGAGGCGGGACCGACGTCGGGGGCGGTCCCCGTTGAAGTTAGCTAGCTAGAAGAATTCCGTGGGGTCCTGCCACTTGCCGGCTTCAGTTCTAATGGTGTTACCTGCTGCAAGAGCTATATCTCAAAGTAAGATCCCTGGATCCAGCCTCAGTTACTTGTGCAGCAACCCCATTCAGTGGATGGTCCAGATCAACCATGGTCATCTGGAGATTTGGACCAACTGTCATTGTAGAAAAAAAGCCCATGATCCCCCCTCTCCTCATTCTCCTCTTCTTGGTCTTCCACTGACTCCCATTTAACTATTTCCCTGGGCCTCACCTCTGCAGGGTCATGCTGGGGATATGTTTGTTAGTCACCCAAAATAACATGTGGGAGGGGTGCATCTGGCAAGCATCACATACAATAACTTTTACAGAGCATAAAGGCATGTAAAAAAAAAACTGTACCTACCCTGATCAGCATTCTGCCTCTCTGTCTTAGTATACATACCTATCTAGGGTCAGGGTATCTAGGATAAAGCATGTCCTCAGCAAGGGCTGTGGTTTGGACCTGCAATGCTTCACACATCCCATCTCTCTAGTGTGCAGTGGCATAGTGCTTTACATCTTCCACTGTTGGGAAGGGTCACGTGCCCCATGTATGACACCTTATGTTGCCAGCCCTTATAGAGTCAGTCCATTCACAGCCACTCTGCACAACACAAACTCCATATCACATGTGCTAAGTACCTAAAATGTCACCACAGTTGATGCAGAATGCAAACCTGATGAGCGAGAGCTAAAGAGGTACTGATACTAAAAGTAACACTTCTACAGACCCTGGACTGACTTAGCCTTCCTCACAGAACTGCAGTGCCTTGCAGGGGCATCATTCTGGGGTAGCCAGGGTTGTGGGTGACACTCACAATTTCTTTGTAACCCCTATGATGTCTCTTAAAAGTAAGAAAGTAAGTACAGTTTTATTTCTGGAGTGCCCAATCCCAGAGGTTCTGGGCGCTTTACAAAGAGGTGTAAAGAGAAACACATAAAATAAAATTACATACAGGGCCAACACAACAAAATACACAATCCTTTTCAGTAAACACTAATACAATCTGGCTGTAGTTAACCAAAAAATACTTCTTTAAAGAGATGAGCCTTCAAAGCCTGCTTGAATGCCTTCACCAATACAGCATCCCTTAGAGATCTGGAAAGTGAGTGCTAGAGGGTTGGGCCAGCCACCTTGAATGCATGATCACCTGAGATTTTCAACCTAGCCCTCAGAACCGCTAGAAGACCCTCGGTGGAGGAGCGGATTGAGTGCATTGGGAGGATAGGCATCAAGAGGTCACTCAGGTAGCCAGGGCTCAATTTGTGTAGGGCCTTATTGGTGAGCAAGCCCACCATGAAGATGATCCTCCATCTGAAGAGCAGCCAGTGCAGGTCACACAGGACTGGGGTCACATGACAGGACCTAGAAAGGTAACTTCTAGGGACTCTTAAAACAAGATTTCCTCAGCATACATTTGTATAAATTTGGTGGGTGAAGGAGATTTAGAACCTCAGTGATTCTGCTGAAATGGGATTTTGCAATCCCTGTAATTCTGGGAAAAAGATGGTACTGGTGTCTTGAATGATTACAGTTTGACAGGACCAATGTATATGAACTGTACACACCTTTGGGCCCGTGGCTGCAGATCAGAACGTAAAGGAGTCACATCATTGATCTGCATACAAGAGGGCTAACTGTATTGGTATACTATGCCATCAGTTAATTTTAGACAAGAATGGGTGTTGTGACAGTGGTCACCCAGTCACTGGTGTTCAGCTGTCTGACATAGGTGACAGATGCCCAACAATAATATGTAAGAGGTTGCACACCACTCCTGAAACTGAGGCAA
Organism: Neoceratodus forsteri; assembly: GCA_016271365.2. Classification (NCBI taxonomy): domain Eukaryota; kingdom Metazoa; phylum Chordata; order Ceratodontiformes; family Ceratodontidae; genus Neoceratodus; species Neoceratodus forsteri. The sequence continues at coordinate 392,002,610 of CM028135.1, read as the reverse complement.
ACATAAGAGAAATCAAAGAAGAGTTCTGTGTAATAGCTGACTGTCCTAATGTTGCTAATGACTGCAAGCATGTGGCCACTGTTGCCAAACTGGAGGTAGAGGAAGTTTACTGCAATTGTAAGGCATACCAGTACATGAATAGCAAGTGGTATGTGAACCAATGTCTGATTATACATGTATATGACAAGTATCCCAGGTCAACCCATGGTATCTTCATTCTGGAGCAATAATAGCTTCTACCATGCATAAATATCCTTGTACAGAATACAAGGGATTGATATGTGAGTAACACACATACCTGCATTACCAGTGTTGTATAAGTGTTACCCATGTCTCTGTAGCCTAGCACTCCTGCCTCACTCACAGCTGACGGTGGCTACACACAGCATGCATATCTAATGACACCCAATCTGAACCCTGTAAAACCTGTAGAATGCAGGTACAGCAAGATACACAGACTGGCACTGGGTATTATAAAACAAACATTTGGTACACTGAAAATGCATTTCAGATGTTCAGACAGGAGTGGTGACACACTGCTGCTTACACCAGGAAAAGTCTGTCATGTACTTGTGTACTTTATGCTACATAGTCTAGAATTTCATTAAAGAATGACCTTATCTGTGGGATTTGTTGAGAATTCAGGAAGTAGGGCCAGTAGCAAGTTCTTGATGCTCCATAAGGGCATGCTGCTCTAGTGGTGCATTAGGGACATCCACTTGAGGATGGGGAGGCCTGTCCTGAGGGCCCTGACTATAAGCCACAGTTTGATGCTAGTGCCAGAGTAAAAGCACCAAGACCAACTTTCATTATGTCCACTAGTCTGTCCATGCTCCCAATAACATGTACAATAATGTATGGGGGTGAGTGCATAATGAGAAATTATGTGCACCCGAGGTGTGGGATGCTACATAAACCCCAAGGGTGAAGCCTGAGGGGTTTATATGAGCATCCCACACTGAAGGTGCACATAATTTCTCCATTATGCACTCACCCCCATACATTTTATGTGTAATTGCTGGTTTCTGTTTTTTTGTTTTGTTTTGTTTTTTACTAGAAAGAGGAAGAAAATAAACTGTAGTATATTGGCAAGAATGTTTTTATTTAAATAAGCACTGCAACTTTTTTTTGTAATTCGTTTGGTAAAATGAGTAAACATTTTAAGCAAAGATGTACTTTTAGGCAAGTAAAGCACTTTAAAATTAACTATTTAAATATACATTACTGTTTTGTGAAGGAAACAGGAAGCGGTAGCAACGTGGAACATGAAACAATTATTTTAACAAAAGTCTTGAATTGTATAGCTAGTTCATTGTAGAAATGTGCTATTTTGTGCACATAAAGTCTGTAGATGAGTTTTGCTGTAGTATTTTGAATCTTTTTTTTTTCCTTTTCAATCGTGGTTTCCATGGCTATACTGTAATTAGGTAGGCTTGATGAATCCATTTGGTTCCTATGGAGATGAGTGAGAGAAGGTTACTGTTTAGGGACTGTATGCATTTTACTTGAAGAAGTACTGTTAGTTATTCTGTAAACTGTGTATTTAAAAAAAAAATCGTAAGTTGGAATGAAGGCATATGGAGTGAGTGGCTACTAGGGCACTATACTCTTGGTACTCACGTCAGTGTTGCCGCAGGAGTTTTTGTGGTGATTTTGAGAAGTAGCCTATTGCACTGATGCTGCAGTGCGAGGGAACAGAAGGAGCAGGTGGTGTGTGTTCGCCGTTATAACTCGAAGATTATAATGGCGAATTATAACCTGCTCCTTCAATGGTAAAAAACAGAAACCAGTTATTACATCCCTGTAAATAGTACACAACTCCTTGCATAGTCAGCTAATATATCTGGACATGGCACCCACCTCTGTAGATAGTTTTTTGCACATCATGGTGGGTACCTCATACTGTATGGAGCCTCTGTTGTTCTACCAGATGCCTCACAGAATACTTCACTGGTATCTCTCACATCATGTTGTTCAGTGGTACTGGCACAATTCTGGAGGGAAGCTCCAGTGAGTCGCAGTCAGTTCACTGAGTGAGAGGAGTTTGGATGCAGGTAGTATGCCCTGTAATGTATCAGGTGGGTGCACACTGAGGCTTGTGTTCTGTGCGCTAATGGGGGTGTCCCTTAAGGAGGTTAAAGGGGCCTTGTCCTGTATGTTGGTAGTGCCTCTTTCCCTGGCTGTGTTAGCCACAAATCAGTTGAGGCCTGTGATGACACCTGCATCTGACTTGTGCTTCTTGGTGACATGGATCCAGAATATGTTGCTGGCTCAGTTGGCTGATGGCTGCCACTGCCATCTGTGGGGGGGGAGCTAATTCAGTTGTGACATGCTGACATGACATACTGTGCATTCTACTGCCATGTTGATACCAAATGGGGTGTACATATAGTCAGGTTCAAGTGCTGACCCAGTATTGGGCTCTGTATGCACACCCAGCCGATAAGATGATGATTTTTTAATAATGTATCATGAATGATCATTATCCAGTTATGTTCAGATATCATGTTTAAGTTCAAAAACCATCATTGTGATCATCATTAAAAATAATCAACCATCAGCATTAAATGGTCACCAATCAAAAAACATGAAGTTATGGAAATGGTTGTTATGGTTAATGATTATCTCATATCATCATGATTTTTCATGATTGCCCATGGTCAAGATTACAGAAATAAATTTAAAAATTCAATTTATCTTTTCTCTATACTTTTGTAATTTATCTTGTATTTAGACATCTATACTGGATGACCAGTTATGACATCTTTGTTCTAGAAGCTCCCTGTTTTCTGTTATGCTTACTCTGATACCTCACACCTTACTGTAGTTAGAAAGGCTCATATTGCTTTACATATCCCCATTAATTTGTTACTGTTATGGTTGTGGTGAGTTCCTAAAAGTACTTGGTTTGTGCTCAGAACCTTTCCTAATAGTCTGCAAACTAATACTGGCAATGCAAAATTAATTTAAAAATAGAAATTACCATTGTTTTGTTCCATAAACTGTGCTGCTGAAATATGCAAATTAGATATGCAAATGTGTATCCTATACCAGACATTGCATGTACTCTTTCTAATGGGATTAAAACTTGACTTTCCATGATTTATATTGTAATTCATAATTAATTTGTCTTTTCTGATATGTGATATGTGGCATTCATACGTTCATAATTAATGAATAAAACTTGAAGTATTACTTCTGTGACTTGTAATATTATAATACTGAACTAATATAATCATCAACGATCATCAATTGATCATCCACAGATCATCAACAACCATCATGCTGATTTAAGCTCACAAAAATAATCAATAATCATCAGCTGGTGATTTGAAAGTTCATGTTTAATGATTAAATCATGATCTAGATGATGATCTTAGATCATGATCTCCTTTGATGATCTTACGGTAACATGTGATGATTAACAATAATCAGTCATGACTGACCTTCAACAATCATGATTGATGATTTGCTAGTTTGCCTGGGCAGGGTTCCCTGACTGAGCTGCAGTCTGGTAATTGTCATCTATCTACGTATCTGTGTTCAGTAGTGGTGCTACAACATCTGTGTGGCAATGTGTACAGCATTAGTGTTGTGTATGCCAGTTGCCTGGGTGACAGTTGAATCTGGTTTGTTCTCACTTTCCAGGGTGCTGACACCATCCTCCTTACCATAAATTCACCGCTGGTTGAAGGTGTCAGTAATCATGTCCTCAGTGGTGTGAAGTTCAAGAACTTTGTTGGAGCTCCTGCCACCCCTAGCTGCTTAGAAAGGGACAGCTTTCTCTTGACCATGGCATGGCAGTAACAACTTACATGTTTAATAATATGAATAATAATACTAATAATAATAATAAGCTTTATTTATACAGTGCAATTCACATATATCAAAGTGCTTTATAATAAAAATATCACCATTAATATAAAATCCACAAATAGTTAAAAATTCAGAAATAACAGCTAAAATCAACCTTATCCAATTACAGAAAAGCAAGACTAAAATAAATAAGTTTTCAGTGTGGCTTTGAAACTCTCCATCATCAGGCACTCCTAAACCTGACAAGGCAGAGAATTCCACAGGGTAGGGGCTACATAAGCAAATGCCCGAGCACCAGGTGACTTCAACCGAACCCTGGGAATCTCTAGCAATCCCTCGTCAGTGGAGCGGAGCAGTCGAGAGGGACAATAGGGGTGCAGAAGCTCTTGCAAGTAGTGCAGTCCCAATCCATGTAGGGCTTTATAGGTCAGCAAACTGACCTTGAAGGTGATCCTCCACCGAACTGGCAGCTAGTGCAGGTGTAATATGGCTAGATTGAGAAAACCCAGTTAGTAACCTGGCTGCTGTATTCTGCACTAGCTGCAGCTGGTGGATAGCTACCCCTGGCAACCCTAGGTAGAGGAAGTTACAGTAATCCAGGCGGGAGGTCACAAAGGCATGGACCAATGTCGGTAGGTCATCATGTGGAATCAGGTGTTTGATCCAGGTGATATTCCTTGGATGGCAAAATGAGGCCTTGACAACAGACGCCTGAGATTTCAGGGTCAGACCCTCATCAAGAATAATGCCCAGACTACGCACCCATTCAGAGGTCCTCAGCTGGCAGCCTCCTAGTACAAGATCAGTTGCCTGTCCTGCCAAAGACCCCTCTACTCGACAACCTGGGTCCACACCCAACACCTCAGTCTTGTCTGAATTCAGAGTCAACCAGTTGGCACTCATCCAGTCTTGGCTCTCGGATAGGCAGTTGTTAAATACCAAGACTACTGTATTCTGTTTGGGTACAAAGGATATGTACATCTGAGTATCATTTGCATAGCAGTGAAAACTCAGCCCATATCACCTTACAATGTCCCCCAGTGGCAACATGTACGCCTCGAACATCATGGAAGACAGCACAGAGCCCTGCGGTACCCCACATGGCAGGGAGAATGGGTCAAAGCAATAAATCCCCGGCACTACTATCTGAAACCTGTCAGTATGGAAAGATTGGAACTATATGAGGACTGTACCCAACAGTCCACAGATCAACCACAGGCGCTCCAGCAATATCCCATGATCCACGGTGTCAAATGCCGTGGAGCGATCAAGGAGGACTAAGATGGAATGACTCCTCCAATCTCTTGCTATAAGGAAGTCATTGAGCACCCAAACAAGGACAGTCTCAGTACTATGCCTCTTCCTAAATCCCAATTGGAAGGGACTGAAGATGTCATGGATGGTAAGCTGGTCCTCAGGCTGCAGTGCGATTACCTTCTCAATAACCTTCCCCGCAAAGGGAAGGTTAGAGACCGGCCTGTAGTTAGCAAGACAGTCTGGGTCAAGAGAAGGTTTCATGAGGAGCGGAATCACTGCTGCCTCCTTCAGGGAGTCAGGAAACTCCCCGGTCTCTAATGAACACCGGACAATCTCAGCTAGGACCGGGCTGATGACCTCCACACATCCCACAAGGAGATGGGTCGGGCCCAGATTCAAACCACAGTAGGTCGGTCACATATTCTGGATGACCATCATGACATCTGAGATCACCACCTGATCAGAGGCCGACCAACTAGCCCAAGGTGTTGCTACCTCCCACCAATCACTGCCACTCCCATTACAGCGGGCTGGGCTAATCTCTGACCTGATGTCAGCAATCTTATCTGCAAAGCAGCGAGCAAACTCATCACAATTCTCCTGTGACAAAGCTCTCCATAACTGCAGACAGGCTGGATTGCACAGTCTGTCCACAGTTCTGTAGAGCTGGGCCGGTCGGTTCCATGCAGCCATAATCTCTCCGGACAGGAACTCTGCCTTCTAATGGAAGATCACCGATTGATAGTCTGCATAATGTGCCATCAATCTAAGCATCTCGGCATCATGGCCAGATTTCCACCAGTGGTGCTCCAACCTTCGCCCAACCCTCCTCATCTCCCTCAAGGCCCCATCAAACCATGGGGAACAGGGAAGAGTGAGGAGAGGGCAAACATGGACTGGAGCAATGGAATCCAGAGCGTCCACCACAGCCTAGTTACAGATCTACAGTAGTTGCTCTGGATCCAAGCTTGCACTCAGAAAACTTAATAGGTCTAGGACCACCATCAGGCCTTCTTGGGTCAAAACCCTTAATAGGTGGTACATGACCTTCTCCAAAGGGGCAGGCCTATGAGGGGTGCCTGGATATTGAACCTGATAATGCAATGGTCAGACCATCTGACCAGTTCCACCACCAGGTCAGCACTCTCCATATCCAGTAGGAAGACCAGGTCCAATGAGTGACCCAAAGTATGGGTCATAGAGGTAACCACCTGTATGAAGCCCAATGAATACATCAATTGGTGGAAATCTTGCCCAACGTGTGAAAGTTCATCATCGATCCAGGCATTGAAGTCACCCAGCACCATCACTCTGGGGAGTTCCAACACCATGTCAACAATGAAACAAAAATTGCTTCCCATCCCTGGGTGGATGGTAGATGAGAAGAATTTTGCACCCCATACCTGCGCCCAAGATACAGTCAAAGGACTGGGTCTCCCCCACTGGTACATATATCAGGCCCAATTCCATTTTAAAACAAATGGCAACGCCCCCGCCCCTATAATCCAACCTCAGGCTGGTGTATTACCAAGAACCTAGCCAGAACCGCTGCCTCCAAAATTGGACCGTCATTCTTGTCCAGCCAGATCTTGGTGATGCAAGCCAGATCCACTGACCCAACAATATCGGCAATCACTGCTGTCTTGTTCATGATGGACCTGGCATTGCACAACACCACATAGGTCAGATGGGACTCTGAAGCAAATTGCACCACCTGCCCACTCGGGGTGGAGCCCTTTGGTATGGGGACCAGACAAGAAAGACCCCTCTCCAGTCTCCATTTTGCCCCAGAGGGTCTTCTTGCCCCCACTATCCCTATTCAGTCTCCCCAGTCATCTCCTCCTTGAGGGCCCAGCCCTCCCACACCTCTTTCCTACTATCCCCAATGCCCAACAATGGCCATAAACATCAGCAGACAAAGGGGGCCAGTTAAAGAGGTGGAGGCCCCGGAGTTCTACAGAGGAGTAGTGCCCAACAGGGAGAGCCGCCCACCAACACATAATCGGTTACCAACCCAAGGAGCCAGCTCACCACTAACTTAATAACAATTACCCAAGCCCACTAACCCGCCCCACAATAACACTACTAGATCCTACCCAACCAAATAAATATAAAGCAAAAACTTAAGAGTCCAAGATAGTCCACAATGCAGGGCCAATGTCCAGGTACAAGAAGTACACCAAGACTTCCGGGAAGGCGTTTTAAGGTGAGTGAGGCTCTCACCCTCACCCAGTCCTTGCAATCACAGTCCAGAAATTGCTTTCCTTTCCCACCAACAGCAATACTGATTTTTAATACGATTCAATGCAGTCTTTGGAGGTACTCTCACTACCTCCCCAGTGGTAACCAGACTTCTGCCGCCAGTAAGAAAAATTAGCTGCCAGAAAGTGGTCTCAGATACAGATCTTCTCTAACAATCCATATTGCTTTGCCTGAATCTCCCCTTTCACCACCTCAGAGCCGAATATCTCACCCCTAGGGAAGCAACTGGCACCAACAGTAACCAGCAACCTATGGGTGACCAGGAAACCTACTGACTCCAGGAATCCCTAGGGTCCCCTTTTGCAGACGCACACCACCGGCTCCTACCCCCAGTGCCCCCCCTCTGAATCACTGATTGGTTCAGGCCACAACCCCCTGGTATAGCACTATGGCTCCCAGCAGCAAGTACTGCCCTTCTCCTTTCCCCTGGAGCAACCACAGGTAGCTGCAGGTTGACAGCAGGCAGCCCAGGACAGGGGGCAGCTGAAGACCTAGCGCCCACTGATGGCCAGAGTCCTCCTGCCCTAAACAACATCAGGGGGTCAACCCTATGATCAGAAAAAAAAATACTATACCCCCCAAGAAGCTCGTTGCAACCTGCATCCCTGGTAGCCCCCCAAGGGAAGAAGCAGCAAGTACCTGAGTATCAGGGAGAAATAACGGGCCCAAGCAAGATCCACCTTGCTGTTGAGGTCCTGGTCATGCTCACACCACACCAGCAGTTGACTTGTTCTTCCATCACAGCCTCTCCAGCAAAAAACCTCCATCATGATTGCTCCAACCTCCAACTGGTCTTCACTCCGATTGCCCCAGTCAGCGCCAGGCTAGGGATACGGCCACAAATCCAGCAGCTCATAGCAAACCCCATGGCTCTCAACTATGATAGAAGAGCCAATCATTACTTCCCAGCAAAACAGTCTGCCGTGTCTTGCAAAGTGAAACATGAAAAAAAGCTAAATGCTCCTGCTTTCAAATGTGTACATAAAGGGAGCAAGTAAACAGTGTTCTGAAGAAAAATGAATACTAGCAGTACTAATTGGGGTAGTGCTAGCAGTTTGACATTCTAGGAAATGTCCCCCATGCTATATTAAATGCCAAACAAAACCCCTATCTACAAACCCGAAAAAAACTCTCCCTCACTACCTATCTCACCATATGTCCTTACTATGACAAGACTATGAACTAACTAAAAAACTAATCAAACAAGGCAAAAAAAACAAGCAAAACAGACAAAAAATAAACTAAAAACAGTGATGACTCTGCTAAAACTCAGGAAGTTCACACACAGCTGCCATCTTGCCCTTACTTCTGTCATGCCTCAGTTGACATGATTGTATAGCAGTACTACCAACTGCATTAACAGCCTTCTGTATGGTCTCCCACACATGCTGTTTCTTTGAGTGTTACCCCTTTAGGTAGTGGCAGCAGACCTCTGTGGCCTCCATCGTCTCTGTGTTGAAGTTTGAAGTTCATAATCATTTCAGAGTCACATGCCCATGGCTGAAACAGACTTCATGATATCCACCAGTGCAGCAGGGACCCCCTGCATCAGTGCCTTTATCACACACACAGTTATTGTCATCTGCTTTCTGGGACAATCAACTGTCATTCTGAGCTGCCATTTCTGTATTGCATCTGAATGGAGCATTCCATCGCCTCATATGGGGGGGTGTCATTGTGCAAGATGTGAAGATTTGGAAGACAGTATAGCGCAGTGGTTTAAGGCTCTGAACTGTAAATCTGGAGTCCTGGGTTTGAATCCCACAGCTCCCACTTGCATATACTGTGTGACCCTAAGCAAGTCACTTAACTTCCCTGTGCTCCCAGGTTGTACCTATAAACAAGCTTTCAGCTTAGTGTGTCTCACCTGGTTAAACAATTGGGAAAAAAAAATGTGGGCATGGCAGACACTCTGCAAGGCTAACCTTTCTTCCAGTGTGCACAGCTCTGCATAGCAATCATGAAAAAAATAATTAAGTACATTTTTAAGATTTTACTTTGTCTGTTTAGGCTTCATAGCCCATTACTTTGTAGCAGCACTAGCCTGTTTCAGGTAACAGTGGAATTTTTTTACCATGTTCTGTTCAAGAGGGAAGAGATAATAACTGGAGTCAAATCCACCAATCCTTTCCACTTCCCGGTCCGTCTGCCCCTTCCCTGCACTCAGACGTTTTGTGACATCTAAACAGGGAGAGTGCTGGGGCATGTCCCATACAAGTATATGGAGACAATTTTCAGTACATACCTAGATATGTTTAGGCAACCTTGATGAAAAATGTAAGATACCGCTCAACTAATAGGGGCCCTATTAATTGAGCAGTGGCTTTCTTTTTTCTCCAGGGTTGCCTATACATATCCAATTATGCACTGAAACCTGTCCCCATAGACTTGTATAGGAAGTGCGCCAATGCTTTCCTTGCTTAGATGTTACAAAATATCTGGGCACCAGGGTGGGGCCAAAGGACCCAGGAAGTGGAAGGGATTAGCTGGCCATGGGTTCAGCTCCAGTTACAATCCCTTCCCTCTTGACTAGGACATAGAAAAAATTATGCTGTTACCTGAAACAGGCTAGTGCTGCCATAAGGTAATGGGCTATGAAGCCCATACACAAATCTTAGAAAATTCCTCTAAATGGCAGAAGAAGACTTTTGCAGACCTAAACTTCCAGAATACATAAGTAGTAGTGTGGGAAAGAAAATCTTGAAAAAACACTTTGGGCACAATTCACAAAGGCAGCTTACGCCTACCATCGGTGTGCCAGGGACCCTGTGCTCATTTCACTAACAAGTAGGGTCCCAGCGGCAAAGTCCCATGGCTTGCAGTAAAACCCTGGCAGTATGCCAAACAGATGGCTCATCTTGAAGGTGTGCACAAGCTGTGGGGCAGCTGTGCTGCAGTAGCACCATGGACAGCAGTCCCTGGTGGCTATCGCGCCCAGTCCCAGCCCCGATCCCAGTTGATAGATAAAAAAACAACAAAATCCCTGGTGGTCTAGAGGACCCCTGATCAGTCCCAATCCCAGTTATTAAATAGAAAAACAAATCCCTGGGGATCTAGCAGCCCCCCAATAGCCCCAATCCCTGTTATTAAATTTAAAAAAAACCTGGCGGTCTAGCCATTCCCCCTCACCCGATATGCCTGTGTATATTTATCTTATTTATTATTCCCTGGTGGTCTGGCGGTCCCCCAACCTGCCTGATCTGTCCATATATATTTATGTTACTTAGATTATTCCCTTGTGGTCTAGCACCCCCCCTCCCTGCTCATTATGCCCATATATATTTCTGTTAATTAGATTATTTCTTTGAGGTCCAGAGGTCCCCACCTGATACGCCCATATAAAAAATGTGAATATCATCCATCCCTGGTGGTCTAGAGGAACCCCACCCCTCCGCCCAGGCAAGTAGTGTCCACCACCCCACCTACCCCATCCCGAACCCTGAGCCAGTGACCAGCACAGCCCTCCTTCTCACCACCACTGCCGGCCACCGACTGTACTGTCAAGGAGAGGGTACTGTATAGTCAGTATATGCTCATTCATTGACAACTGCTGTCAATCAGTGAGCGAGTACTGTAGTATACAATGCGCACTCTATGACAGTTCAGTCAGTGGCCAGCCGCTGTGCTGAGAGGAGGGCTGTGCCAGTCGTCAGCTCAAAATTCAGGATGAAGGAGAGCAGGGTGATGGGCACTACCTGCCAGGGTAAGGGTCTACTAGACCACCAAGGATGGATGGTATTCACATTTTTATATGGGCATATCAGGTGGGGGGACCAGTAGAACACCAGTTTATTTTTCTATTTAATAACTGGGATCAGGGCTGATCAAGGGTCTGCTAGACGACATGGGAATAACCTAATTAACATAAATATATATGGGCACATCGGGCGGGAGGATTGCTAGACCACCAGTTTTTTTTTCTATTTAATAACTGGGATAAGGGCTGATCAGGGGTCTGCTAGACCACCAGGGAATAATCTAAATAACATAAATAAATACAGGCATATTGGGGGCGAGGGGGGCACTAGACCATCGGGTTTTTTTTTCTTCTATTTAGTAACAGGGCTATTTAGTAATAGGGCTGATCGGGGGTCTGCTAGACAACATGGGAATAACCTAATTAACATAAATATATATTGGCACATTGGACAGGGGGGGACCACTAGACCACCAGTTTTTTTTTCTATTCGATAACTGGGATAAAGGCAGATTGGGGGTCTGCTAGACCACCAGGGAATAATCTAAATAACATAAATATATATGGGCATATCAGGGTGGAGGGGGGCAGCTACACCATCAGGTTTTTTTTCCTTCTATTTAATAACAGGGATCAGGGCTGATCGGGTGTCTGCTAGATGACCTAGGAATAACCTAATTAACATAAATATATATGGGCATATCAGGCGGGGAATCGCTAGACTACCAGTTGTTTTTTCCTATTTAATGTCAGGGCTGATTGGGGATCCTCTAGACCACCAGGGTATAATCTGAATAACATAAATATACATGGGCATATCAAGCAGGGGGCTAGATAACCAGGGTAATTTCATAATATTTAAATGGGGATCGGGGCTGCGGGGGACCGTAACACATTGCTGCAAATGTCAAAACCCTCCCAGAGAGCATGTCTAAGTATGCTTAGACCAGTCATGGCTGGTCTAAGGGTACTTAGAATGTTGCTCTCTGAGAGGGTTTGTGACTATGGAATTAGGGGATATGGGAGAATAGATCTGCAGACAAGCCACCTTGTGCCATGCCACAGCCCATTTTGTCGTGCAAGGCTGGTGCAAGCCCCCTTTGGCACATGCGGTCTGCATTTGACACAGACTGCTTTTCTGAATAGCTCCTGGGGCATCTTTTGGGGCAAGATGTCACTTGTGTCATTTATGTTTGACTCAGGCACCTTGCGTCATTCTATGGGCTTTGTGAATTGGGCCCAATTTAAGTTCATCAAGTCTGGCCTGAAAACCTACTGTACTTTAACACATCTCCCCTAATACCTCCGCTCCAGTGTTTACCCTCTCTTGCTGATATTCCCCTTGATATTGTCTCATCATATTTTGAAATAATTTATGGTCTCTGTACTACCCACATAGCTAGGAAGGCTGTTCCATTTGGCCACCACTCTCTCCATGAAAAATAATAACATTGTTAAACTTCTCCCTACCAGTCTGAGATTATATATAGCCCCTGGTGTTTGAAAAGTTCTACATTTTGAACTACTCTGTGTAGTCAATTCTACTGTACCCCTGAATGTATCTGTACATCTCAACATACCCCCTCTTTCTCTCTCCTTGCCTCCAGTGAACACATGTTGAGGTCTTCCTGTCTCTACTCATAAGTCTTACCCTGCTAGCCCTGAATAATTTTCTCCAGTCTTTTCTGGATTGTCTCTAGTTTATCCTGGTCTTTCTTCAGATGCAGGCTCCAGATCTACAGGTGTGGTCTAACCAGCGACCTGTATAATGGCAGAATCACCTCCTTCCACTGACTGGTGAAACTCTGCCTGATGCAGCCCAGCATATTATGTAAGCATTAATGCATGACAGAGGAGGGCTCTACTAGGGAAGTAATGCCCGGTTGGGGCATTAGGCCAAAGGCTGAGTGCCCCCAACCATCAACTGGACATTAATTCCCTAGCAGAGCCTGACTCTGGAGTGCATTAATGCGCTTGTAACATTCATCTTGGACAATTGCATTTTGGAAGAAAGACAGAGATGTTCGTTTCAGCTGATTGCAATTTTTTTTTTAATGTGTGCACTTGCTTTTTGACAAATGGAACATGGTTTATATTGTGGCTGCTGTATACTGTTGTACCAGTAAAACAGAAAATGTGCAGCAGTAAGACATGTTAATAAATGCTATATCACTAAATTTTAGTAACATCTACCTGTGAATTGGCAAAAGTCCTCATAAGTTGCTCATTGCTTCGTTATTTGTGGAGCATTGCATTGTGAGATTGCTGATTACCATACTCTGCTCCAACATTGCCAATCACTAACAAAAACAGGCGAGTGTGACTACAAAGAACATCAGTGGGCAGACTTGATCCTCAGGACATTCTGGAGTTTTACTCCTCAGGTACTTGTTACAAGTTTTTACTGTGGGATGCAGTAGGACTTGGAGTGTTGCTCCCAGGAGGGAAGTATCTACTATGATGCAAATCTGATCACTGGGTGGGTGGGTAGGAAGTAACTAGTTGAGCTGCTGCTCACCTGACAATTCGAGTGTGGACATTGACAGTACTGCAAAATGAAGTGGGCATTACTAGGGGATTAATGCCAACTTCATTTAGCATCGTGGGTTGCCTTTCAACCTACTGCAATCCTCTATTCGTGGATAAGAAAAGTTGCCATGTTACAATTGACTTTTCCATTTGCTGTGCAACACTGAAAAGAGGATTTTAGACAGCAGTCAATTATTACCCTCAGGTCCTTTTCCTCTCTGGAGTGTTGTACCTTTAGCTCATTGTTCAAGAACTTTGTCTAGAATTGTTTACAAAATGTACATTTCTTTGTATTTCTTGGCATTGAACTTGAGATGCCGGATGCCAGACCACTTTTTTAGGCTCTCATATTGTTAATCCCCTTTTCAGTATCCACTCTCCCAGGGTATCCTGCCAAGTTGCCGACTGAATTTGGTTGTGGCAATTTTGGCGCCGCAACAAAGGCGGCAGTGAAAGGGGTGATCATGATTTTAGATCACCGTTACTCCTGTTGCCCTTTGCCCCCACACAGTTCCTACTGCCTCCAAGGCATGCCGCTCCAGAGGAGGGTATATTTAGTTCTGAGAGTGCAAGGAGCAAAGAACCGCCAAAAAGCCGACCCTTTTCCAGGAGGGCACTTTGGTACTGTACCTACCGGGAAACGAAATGCCTGGAGTTGTAGCACCTGGTGACATTTTGCCTGCACCGTAATTAGCATTGACAAAATGGATGTCAGCACAATTGGGTAGAACCCTCTCCCACAGAGTTTGGTATCTTCTGTAAATAAACTTACTTTCCCCTCAAGCTTTCATTAATGTATTGTACATACTAAAAAAAATGGCCCCAATATGCATCCATCAGGCACCTCATCAGGCACCTTACTATTCACATCCTTTACTCCTGAAAATTTGCCATTGAAGACCACCCTTTCTGTCATTCCCAACAACCAGTTATCAATCCATCTAGTGAATCCTACCCTTAAGCCTAGGTCACCCACCTTCCTTATCAGTCTCCCATGTGTCACCAAGTTTAAGGATTTACTGAAATCCAGATATAAAATACTGCCTAACCATGTTGACTACTTGTGTCACTAAGCTGAAAGTCTATCAAGTTCATCTGACATCATTTACCCACTGTGAACACACACTATTTTCTGTCCATCAGCAACTAGTCCTCTAGAATTTGACAATTTGTTCCTTAATTATTTTCTCTAGGATCTTACCCTCAGTGGATGTCTGACTCACTAGTCTGTAGAAGTCCCAGGATCCTCTTTGTCCCAATATTTGCATGGGTACCATATTTTCTACCCTCCAGTCTACTGGCACCTCAGGCTGTCAAGGGTGCTGCCAGTGCACAACCCATCTCCCAAAGCACCCTGGGGTGCATCCCATTTGAAACTGAGGATCTGCAAACCTTTAAATTTGGCAGCACTTTGAGTACCTTGACCTTGGATATCCTGCTTATCACCGGTTGCTGTCCCTCAGATCTCTTAAATATAACTTGACCATCAGGTATTGGGCCTGAAACATCCACCATAAACACTGACCTAAAGTAATCATTAAGAACATTTGCTTTCCTTATGTCATCATCCAGTTTTCATTCATCACCCCGCTCTATGCTGTCCATTGTCTCTTCTCTGACATAACTGAAGGAGGTCTTAGCCTTCTCAGTAACATCTTTTATTGTCTGTAGGTTAGTGTTTGCTTTTGCTCTCCTAATGAGCCACTTGTTTATCTTTAGTGTTCCCCTATATAGCTCACTGCTAGCCTCTGATTGTTGTCTTTTATAGGTCCTAACATCCTTTTTTTCCCTTTATTGTTTCCCTCTCCTGACCATCAAAATGAAGTGGATGCCTGTATTTTGTTGTGCCTTACCAATGTACCTAATGCACTTCTTGGAAGCGGATAGTACTGCCCATTTTATCATTGCCCATTTGCTGTCTGTCCCCTTTTTATCGTCTATATCCTTTAGTCTATCAGGAATTATTCTAATTCACAATTTACAGGTAGATGTTACTAAAATTTAATGATATAGCATTTATTAGCATGTCTTACTGCTGCCCATTCTAGTAAAGTCTGTTTTATAAAGTCAGGCACCAAGTGCTGAAATAAAGACTTTTGGGGCCTGATTCACAAAAGTCAGCACAAGGTGTGCCGAATGCAGCTTGTGCCAATTGCCAGTGCAGTACGGGCCCTGCACCCAATTCACTATTGGGTAGGGTACCAGCATCAAACTCCCACAGCTTGCAGCAAAGGTGGCAGTGCACCAAAAAGATGTTGCAACCGAGAGGTGTTCTGCAAGCTGTAGGTGCAGTCGGACGGCACTTTGACACCAGTCCCTGGTGGCTAGCACTCCTAGTTCTGATCCCCTTCTAGAACACATAATCATGTCCCTGGTGGTCTAGCAGGACCCTTCTCCCTATTCCCGATCTCCCAATAAATATTTCTATATATCCCTGGTGGTCAAGCGGTCTCTCTCTTGATCTATATATATATATATATATATATATATATATATATATATACCTGCTGGTCTTGAAGATCCCCTTCCTATCCTCGATGTCCAAATATATATGTATATTTTGTCCCTGGTGGTCTATAGGACCCCTGCCCTATTCCCGATCTCCCCCAGTAAATATTTTTATATAGTTCCCTGGTAGTCTAGCAGACCCCTCTCCCTGTTCCCAATCTCCCCTATAAATATTTCTATATCATTCCCTGGTGGTCTAGCAGACCTCCCACCCCTACACCCTGGCAGGCAGTGCCCAACCACACCACTCTCACCCTCATCCCATCCCAGAGCCAGCGAATGGCACAGCCCTCATCTCACCACCACGACTGTCTGCTGACTGAGCTGTCAAGGAGTGCTTACTGTACAGGATCCCACGGGCAAAGTCTCACAGCTTGTGGCAAAGGTGGCAGTGTGCCAAAGAGATGGCACAATCGAGAGGTATGCTGCAAGCTGCAGGCATGGTAGGGCTGCACTTAGACAGCAGTCCCCGGTGGCTAGCGCTCCTAAGTCCTGATCCCCTTTTTAGTACATATAATCATGTCCCTGGTGGTCTAGTGGATCCCTAGCCTACACCGGATCACTCTTAAAAATATTTGTATATCTTTCCCTGCTGCTCTAGTGAACCCCCCACCCCTCCACCCCAGCAGGCAGTGACAAACCACCCTACTTCTCCCCTCATCTCATTCCCAAGCCCACTACCGCACAGCCCTCCTCTCACCACCATGGCCGGCCACTGACTGAGCTGACAAGGAGTGCGTACTGTATATGTGCTACTTGACAGCTCAGTTGGCAGCCAGCCATGGTGGTAAGAGGAGGGCTGTGCCAGTCGCCAACTCGGGGATGAGATGGGGAGCGAGGTGGTTGGGCACTGCCTACGAGGGAGGAGGGGCCGGGAGTCCACTAGACCACCAAAGAAATATACACTAAATATTTATGGGGAGATCATGGATAGGGAGGGGGGTCCACTAGACCACAAGGGACAAAATACATTTATATATGGGGACAACTGGAACAGAAAGGGGAGCTGCTAGATCACCAGGAAACAGTATATATACTACATGGGGTGGTCAGAGATAGAGAGGTGGGACAATGGCAAATGGTGCAAGTTCTCTAACCCTCCCTAACAGTACTTAAAATGTTGCCTTCTGGGAGGGTTTCATGAATACTAATTTAGGGGATATGGCAGCTTGCACCATGCCGCAGCCCATTTTGTGGTGCAAGGATGGTGCATGCCCTCTTTGGTGCATGTAGCCTGTGTTTGACACAGGTTGCATTTGTGAATTGCTTCTGGTGCATCTTTTGGTGCAAGTCACACCTTGCATCATTCCTTGTGGTGCAAGCCCCTTGCACTATTCAGGGGAGCTTTGTGAATTTGGCCCCTGGTCTTCAGCTCTTCATTAAAGAGCTAGTGGAGCTGGCCCATCAGCACAGCAGTAGCACTATCACTACCGTTTGCAATGTCGATGACCCTGGTTTGGAGGCAAATCCAGGCTGTTGGAAGGCTGGCTGGGGGGAAGAGGATCGCGCATTCATAGGACTGCTCTTATCCTCCAGGGGGGCACAGCCTAATGCTTACCTGGCCCCTGGCAGAAATAGGGGGAAAGGTGGCCCAGGCCAGAAGGTTGGGAGGCATAGCAGACGTCAGTGCACGTCGTGCAGGAGTGCATGGCATGCACCATGAATTTCACTGCACGCTACGCCTCCCTGGGGAATTAAAACCAGAAATGAGTCCAGTGGCAGGATGAAGAGAAGCAGCCACAAGCCTCACACTTGACCAGCTGGCCACACTGGCCCAAACTGGATCAGTTCTGTTGCGGAGCTTGGGGAACCTCGCCAACCCCACCTGGGGGGGCACACCATTGGGGGAGATGGCCTGCAGGTAGGTCCTGGAGGATGTCGGGGTGACAGGGCTGGGATGCTTCTCAGAAGAAGGGCTAGCTGGGGAGGGGAAGGGGAGTGGGAACAGAAAAGAGCTACTGGAAACAATACAGACAGACACAAAAATTATACAAATTTTAACGAGTAATAAGTTGTAACTTTTTATTTCT
This sequence comes from Neoceratodus forsteri, assembly GCA_016271365.2. Taxonomy (NCBI): domain Eukaryota; kingdom Metazoa; phylum Chordata; order Ceratodontiformes; family Ceratodontidae; genus Neoceratodus; species Neoceratodus forsteri. The sequence continues at coordinate 391,984,511 of CM028135.1, read as the reverse complement.
GAAGTATTTTTCTTTTTCCTTTTGTTCCTTAGAAAGTTTTTTTTATGTGATAATAGTGTGCTGAATGTGTGGAGCGGCTCTCAAGCTGGCAGCTGACATATCTGTCTCTATTCCCCCACTACATCATCAGTATTCTGATCTGACTGACAGTAACTTCACAGGTTAATGACCTGGCAGCTACTGAGTGGCTGTTCCTAAGCAGCACTGATGTCACAGTCAGTGAAGTCACAATTCTAAAAATGTAATGGTGGGGAACAGAGCTACACAAATATGCAAGCTGCCAGGTAGAGTGCTGTTCCACGCATCACACCTACCAACATCAGGTAAACATTCTTCTAATTACAGTAACTGAAGGATAAAAAAAAAAGCATCTCAGATATAAAAGGTAAAGACTGATTTCTTTCAAAAAACTAATATTAGTTTTTGGCAGTACACTGGCTTTTTAAATCTCAGAGTTATGGTCATTCTGACCTATGGGATCCTCCACCTTGATGCAATTGATAATGTTCTATTTGGACATAGCTGAGGTCCAAGATGTTCTCATCTCTGGTTGCTCCTAATCCACTGATGAGAAAGCAGCTCTACAGTATATAGCCTCCATAATCGTCTGGCTCTTTTGACTCCTGGCCTCTGTAATTTATCAATTTGTCTAAAAAACAGAGACAAACTCCATACCCAGCTGCTAAAAACCCACCCAGTGCCAGTAGGATTCATTGTTTCAAAATGTTCAGGAATAACCTTACTTTTAAAAAGACTGAGTGCTGAATGCAGGATACATCAGGGACTCCAACAGTGAAGTTATTCTTTCCCTTACCTGTCCCAGCTGGCGAACAGCTTCACTTACTTTTTGGCGTCTCCTCCTGCTCTGTCTTTCTTTAACTGACTTTTTCTGTTTCTGCCTCAGAATCCCATTGAGCCAGCCAGAATGTTGTAGGAGACAAAAGGCTTGTGTAAGTGTTCAAATGCTCATTAAAGGAAGCAGTATAGCACAGTGGGCTAAGGCTCTGAGCTGGAGAACTGGGTTTGAATCCCTCAGCTGCCTAGGTGCATACTGTATGATCCTGAGCAAGTCACTTAACTTCATTGTGCTCCCAGGTTGCATCTGGAAACAAGCTTCGGCTTAGTGTGCTACTTCTTGTTAAATAATGTTCACTTTCCCTAATGGGCTGGGGAGCCACAGGCAAAGGTTCCCAGTTGAAGGCAAACATTCTATTTTTTCTTTCAGCTGACTGGGTTGGGCAGCAATTTTAAAACAATGTTCTACTTTTTTGGGGGGCAGCTGCCCACACTGTGCTGCCGGAGCACACAGATGCCCATTTTTTTGGAGGACACAGGGGGTGCTAACTCTGGGCACTACACATATGCTCTGTACATTTGTGTACATAGAAACATAACATAGAAACATAGAATTTGACGGCAGACAAGGACCGCTTGGCCCACCCAGTCTGCCCATTTCCCTACCTACTGGATAAGCTGCAGATCCTAGTTAACCAGCAGCCTACTTCTTCCTACCCCCACCCCCCAGAACTGCCTTATGACTATCCCATGCATGCTTGAATTCCACCACTGATTTTGACTCCACAACCTCCTCCGGAAGGCCGTTCCATGCATCCTCAACCCTCTCTGTGAAAAAATACTTCCTTAAATTACCTCTGAGCTGCCCCACTCTATCTTCAAATTGTGCCCTCTTGTTCTTGCACACCTCTTTTTTTGAAAGATGCTACCCTCTTGGACTTTGTTGATTCCCTTGAGGTACTTGAAAGTTTCTATCATGTCCCCCTCTCCCTCCTTTCCTCGAGGCTATACATATTAAGCTCCTTAAGTCTCTCTTCATATGTCTTCCTCGCAGACCCTGCACCATTTTAGTTGCCCTCCTCTGGATAGCTTCCATCCTGTCTATGTCTTCATGGAGATTGGGTCTCCAGAACTGCACACAGTACTCAGATGGGGTCTCACCAGCTGTCTGTACAGAAGGATAATAACTTCCTGTTTTCTACTGGTGATGCCTCTCCCTATGCATCCCAGTATCCCCAGCCCTCCTTGCTGCCCTCTCACATTGCTTGCCCATCTTTAGGTCATCTGATATGATTACCCCCAGGTCCCTCTCCATTTTTGTTGTTGTTAGTATCTCACCCCCCATTGTGTACTCTTCCCCTGGGTTTTTGTTTCCCAGGTGCATTACCTTGCACTTCTTAGCATTGAATCTAAGCTGCCATACATTTGACCATTCCTCTAACCTTGCCAAGTCCCTTCTTATCCTTTCCAGCCCACCCTGTGCATCAACTCTGTTGCAGATCTTAGTGTCATATGCAAAGAGACATACTTTTCCTTCCAGTCCTTCTGCAATGTCACTTATAAAGACATTGAAGAGGACCGGTCCTAATACTGAACCCTGCGGTACCCCACTAGTGACCCTCCTTTCTTCTGAGTGGACTCCATTTACTATTACTCTCTGTGTCCTATTCTCCAGCCAATTCTTTACCCAGGCTGTCATCTTGGGACCCACTCCCAGGCTGGCTAACTTGTATAGTAATCTTTTGTGTGGGACTGTGTCAAATGCCTTGCTAAAGTCTAGGTAGGCCATGTCCACAGCCCTCCCTGATCTACTACTTTGGTCACCCAGTCAAAGAAATCTATCAGATTCGTCTGGCATGACCTTCCGCTGTAATCCATACTGCCTAGAGTCCTGTGCCCTTTGGCCTCTAGATGCTGACAATTCTTTCCTTTAGAAGTGATTCCATCATTTTCCCTATCACTGAGGTTAAACTAACAGGTCTATAGTTTCCTGCTTCTGCCTTGCTCCCACTTTTGTGAAGGGAATCACATCTGCCCTCCTCCAGTCCTCGGGTACCACCCCATCCTCCATGATTTGTTAAAAGGGTAGTCAGTGGTGTCACTAGTTCTACCCTTAGTTCTTTAGAATTCTGGGATGAATCCCATCAGGCCCCATTGCTTTGTCCACCTTCAGTTTTAAGAGTTCTTTCAGAACCCTTTCTTCTGTAAATGGGCGTATCAACTTCTGTATCCAGCGTGTTACTACTGTTTGTTTTCTGTACCTCCCCTTCCTTTGTAAATACTGAGCAAAAATATTTGTTTAGTATCTCTGCCTTTCACAGTCTCCTCTGCCCACCTCCCTCCCTTTATTAAGCCTCACTATCCCTCCTTGGTCTTTCCTTCGCTCCCTGATGTACCTATAAAGGTTTTATCCCCTTCTTAACTAGAGTTGGCTATCTTTTCCTCGGTTTGGGCCTTTGCTGTTCTGACTGCCTTCCAGCCTCCTTTGCTTTAACTGATACAGTTCTCTGTCCTGCTCCTTCTGATACCTTGTACTTCCAGATGCTTTCTTTTCTCTTGAACCTTCACTGCCACTTCCTTTGAGAACCATAGTGATTTCTTATCGTCTTGTTTTGTTTATTTGCTTCACACAAAGGCTCGTTACCTCTGTGATGGCAGTTTTATTATTCCCATTGTTCTTCCACCCTCCTTCCTGCCCATTTGCTACTGCATTCCTTGAGGCACTCACCCATTTGGCAAAGTCAGCCCTCCTAAAGTCCAGTACTTTTGTCTTTGTGTGAAGCTTGACTCTATTGCTGTGTTTATTGTGAACCATACTGTTCGATGGTCGCTAGTTCCCAGATGGCTGCCCACTTCTACATCTGTAATCCTCTCTCCATCTCCATTTGAGAGAATCAAGTCTAATATTGCTCCCTCTCAGTGGGCTCCAGTACTAGTTGTCAAGGCATGCCCCTGTAGGGCATCTAGAATAACTGCACTCTTTGAAGTGGCAGCTGCAACTGCACTCCAGTTAACATCTGGCATATTCAGATCACCCATCAGCAATATCTCCCCTTTTTCTGCCATTCTAAGTATACTTTCTATCATTTCCCTGTCCATTTCCTCCCCCTGAGAAGGGGGTCTGTATACAACCCCTGTGCGTATTGTGATGCCATTGCCTGTCTCCAAATTTACCCACAGTGCTTCTTCTCCTCCCTGTTTACCCTTTTGTTCTGTTGCTTTTATTCCTTCCCTTATGTAAAGAACTATTCCTCCTCCTCCTCTTTTACCCTCCCTGTCCCTCCTGTAGACAGTGTATCCTGGTATGTTTATGTCCCAGTCATGGTTTTGTGTGTACCATGTTTCTGTGACTGCCACGATATTCAGATGTTCCTCCTCCATCAAGGCCACTAATTCAGGAAGCTTGTTACCCAGACTACGGGCATTAGTACTCATTGCTCTCCATTTTTTGATGGCTTTACCTTCTGTTGCAGCATCCCCCACTGACCGTTCTACCTCAGTCTTTTTCTCATTTAGTACCCTGTTTTGTAGGGAGAGGCTGGGATTTTCCTGCTGCTTGTCAGTGCCTCCCCCTTTGACTAGTTTAAAAGCATACTGTACTGTACACTTCAAGTCCTGTCTGGTTTCTTTTTCCATTTGTCAAATTATACTGTTTCATTACCCAGATTGTCTGTCTCCTGTTTTGAGGTAACTTGTACAGAAGTATCTCGTCCATATTTTCCCATTGCAGTGGATGTGGCCAATCTGAACTTCATAAAGGCCTTCAACACTGTCCCCTAAGGCTGATTAACAAACTATGAAGCCTAGGGATGGACCCTAAAATAGTTCTGTGGGTGGAGAACTGGCTGAATGGCAGGAGTCAGAGGGTTGTGGTAAACAGCAAGTACTCTGAAGGGGGAGAGGCAATGAACAGAGTGCCACACGAGTTGGTGCTGGGGCTAGTCCTCTTCAATGTCTTTACTGGGGACATTGCAGAGGGACTGGAGGGGAAGGTATGCCTCTTCACAGACAATAAAAAGGTATGCAGGCAGCCATGAACCCTGATGGCTGCCTGACTGCAGAGCTCTGTATAGCTGCATGGAAATCTGTCACTTTATAATACTGTAGCTGGCCTCTATTTGCTTTCTTTCTACAGCGGTTTGGTGGCACTCACCGGTGTTCAACTGCTGTTTGCGGTAAATCCCCGTACTAAGCCATTTTCTTGCTGATTGAAGCAACTGTGTCACACTGTATCCTAAAACCCTCACTCTGGTGAAATGGCAATCAAGGAACTGCATGTTGTGGTGGGGCTAGCAGATCTTTCAGACATCAGGAACATGGTTTAAGCTCTCACCTAAGACATTCCTGGAACTAATATGGCAATTTCACAATTGGATGAAAGGGTGGAGGCTGCGGAACATTGAATTGCAGAGGCTGAGTTGTTCATGTTTAAGGTGGAAACAGGCCTCTCATAAAGACAGAATTTATAGATTAGAGCAACAAGTCCAAACACTTTTTGCCAAGCTGGATGATTTGGAAACTAGGGGTAGGCACAATAACTTGCGTATCATCAAAGAGCTGGAGAGGGCTGAGGGCCTGATTATGTGGAAATTTTTACAACAATGATACTGCAAGCTCTGGATTTACTGTATATTGGGACTCCCCTTTAGAAACTGAATGAGCACACAGATCATTTGGCCCAAAGCTGGCTAGAGGGATGCCACCCCGACCTGTCATCGCCTACTTTCTCAGTTTTTCAGTCAAGAAGTAAATCTTACAATTGTCACGAAGAGAGGCCCTATAAAGTATAATGGTCACACAGTCCATATTTTTCAGAATTGCTTGAAGGAGCTGGCAGCCCGTTGGAAGGCCTTTGTGCCTATTAGGAATGAGTTGCCACAGCGCTGCATACAATATGGGATGAGACATCCTGTTACTTTAATTATTCTATGGGATGGTCACTGGGAGAAGTTTGACTTTCCCCCAGAAAGCAAAGCATTTTCTAAGAGATCGCACATCTACTTCGGGACCTAGAGGACCTGAGTGCTCCACTATTTCAAATCATTCCAGTGCTCAAAGGCATCCTGAATGAAGGAGCGGCTGAAGCCCATCTCACCCGGACTCAGCTGCAAGACCCTAGCAGCCTGCTTCTGTGGCTTCTCCTTCTATGTCAACAGTTGGGGAACCATCTTTAACTTACAAGCCTTAGAGACAGAGGGATATGAACAGACTGGAGACGACAAGCACATCCCTCTCTGGTAATGGTGAAGGTATCAGTTGGTGGAAAGGCAGCCCAGGTCCTTGCAGTCCTCTCTGACTTCTAGCTTGTCCAGATGGTTGGGGGTTTCAGATCCAAAGTATCCTTGGATGTCTCCCACATTACTCAAGGATCCTTATCAACCTTCTGGGATTGACTGGGCAGATTATGTGGAGGAAGAATTAGTGGCATCTCTACCTCCTGAAGAAGACCCGTCTGATTAGCAGCCTTCGGGTTTGAGTTCTGGGACAGGGGACACAGTTTCTCTTCAGTGGCCAATCTCTGAACAGCTAAACATGCAGTTTGCAGTTGTTAACAATGCTGGATGAGGTATTGACTGATAATTGTTGGGACCTTTGGACTTTTCCGTCATGATATAAGGGTGATGTTATTACTTGATCCTTTGTTTGGAGCCATCATGTGGTTTGCAAGAACTTTTCTCAGTTTGGGGATGGGGGGCTGACTTTAATTGACTTGTTAGATTTTCTTGTGGATGTCGTTCACTGAGTCATAGAGTTAATGTTATCCTGAGATTACAGATATTAATGGATGCTTGTGAAAACGGGCAACTTATGTTCACATGGCTTGCCAGTATAATAAATAAACTGAAACTGATACTGCAGCCGCTCAGTATCCCTATTCAGGGATAGTTTGTTATATCAGCACAGTATAGGGTGATAAATATAATGTGGCTGCTTTCTCCCCTTCCCCCCAGGAGCATGATACCTGCTGCAGCCACCAGAGGATACCGGTAGTAATACCTGGATTCTCTAGGCTCCTTTTTCCTTTTGGTTCCTTGTATGCAGCTATGGGAGTACCTGTGCTTATTCTGCCCCATGTTGTGAAAGAGGCACATCCGAGGCTTACTAGTATATTCAAGTTATAGCTGTGGTCCCAAAAGTCACAATTTAATATTATACAATGGAGTAAATCAAATGTGCCAAATGCTGCATCCTGATTGGTTGGCTGGTACCTTTCCCAGCGTGGTAAATCCTCCAGTGTACCCACAGGAAAAAGTGCCAGCCAACCTTATCCTGAGCAGTCTGGTCGCTTTCACTGTAATATAAACTGCTGCCATTTGTTCTGTCGCCGCTTCGCTAAAATACTGCGGTAAATATAACAAAAATGACATCCTCCTTCCAACCGAACGGGCCTCAGTTAGTTATCAAATATATAAAAAAAAAAAAATTTGCCATTGTATAATATCAATTTATCCCTCCAGGGTGTGGGTATACTGGAGGACTTATCAGGACTGGTGTGGTTCGGTCACTCGGCTGCACCTTGTGACCGAATCACACCAGCCGTGGTAAATCCTCCAGTATACCCACACCCTGGAGGGATAAATTGCTTAAATAGACAATGTTAATTAATAAACTATTGTGGGACAATTCAGCTACTGTTCTTGGTAAATGTTGCTACAGAATTCTTCAGATATCCTCTCTGTGTATTATAGCCTTTCCAGAAAATGTTTTCCGAGTGTTCTGGAGACACCATCATCACCTATGGTTAACCATGGTTCATCCATGTTTGACCATGGTTTGTCCATGATCATAAGAGCATGGGACAGCAACTAAATGTGAATAGTTTATTTGCATACCAGAATGTAGAATCTGACACATTAAACTAATATAAGTAACATTTTTGCAACAAAAAAACTTTGCATGAATAAATTAGTTACTAGAGCATCAAAAATTAGGAAAATTCACTACATCTTAAGAGTGTTCCATTTTATGGCAGTATAAACAGCTATTAGCATGTTCTATGAATTGTTAATGAGGATAGACACCATTGAAAAAGAAACAACAGCAGCAATGGGTAAGTAGATAAAAAAATACAGTATTGTGCAAATAATATGCATTCACTACAGAATGTTAAGGTTGTTGGAAAAAATTTAGTTACATCAGTCATGTAGAAATGTGTTTTATTACACAGGAAATGTCTGAAATTAACAACCGTGGATAACTACGGATGATCATGATCAACTTGCATATTCTCAAACTACATTGACCATGGTCTTCCATGGTGTGTCCCTGAGCCATTAATCAGTGGTTGTCCATACATAACCATGTTTAAAATAATAGACAAACCATGAAGGACCATGTATAACCATGGTTTACTATGTATTCACAAACAGAGTTGAGTGCAACCACACCCCCACCCATGATAAATCAAAGAAGTTAAAATTCCTTTCTGCCTAAATTGACTATTTTCTTATCTTTAATGTATGATATATATATATATATATATATATATATATATATATATATATATAATCTGAACAAGCTGAACCACCAGACATCAAGGTGGAACCCCATGGTTTGGTCCTAACTATGAAATGCCTGTAGTTGCTATTCTTATATAGAATGCATTCCCCAAACTGGCTCATTTAAAGTAAAGTGCTTCAACCTTGGTAATTCACAGGTGGTGAAAGGGAGCATGCTATAGAAGTGCCACATATATTGCAAACTTTAAACAAATTCCAAGGCACAGCATGCTCTGCTCTTATTGGCTTTGGTTGCCGCCTTCTTACAGTGTACAGAGTTCCTCAAGTCGCAGTGATAGTCACCCCAAGTCTTTTTCTTCCTCTGATTTGGTTACCAGGACTCCCACCCCAAGGCTGTACTCTGTCCTTGGGTTCCTGTCCTACCTATGTGCATGATCTTGCACTTCTCTGCATTGAACCAGAGTTACCATATTCTCCAATTACCTCTTCGGCCTGGACAGATCATCCTTAAGGTCCTGTGTCCTCTCTGCTGTATCCACCCTTCAAGAGAGCTTGGTTTCATCTTCAAACAGGCAGATCTAATCCTTTATGTCATCTCTAATGCCATTAATGAATGTATTAAACAATTCTGAGCTAAGCACCAAGTCCTGTGGGACCCTGCTTGTGACTTACCTTGAGCCTGAGAGCTCCCCAACACCATCCTCTAAGTCCTCTACTTCAGCCAGTTTACCACCTAGCTATTGAGTTTCTCCCCACCCCAGATGTTTCAGTTTACTGATCAACCTCCTGTGGCACACTGAGTCAAAGACCTTGCTGAAGTCCCAAGTAAAGGATATCAACCACTTGGACCTCATCAACTGTTCTTGTTACCCAGTCAAAGAAATCGATCAGGTTTGTTTGGCAGGATCTCCCCACCATGAACCTGTGTTGTCTCCCCACGATGAACCTGTGCTGTCTCCCATCCTGTAGAACTGTCCTCCAAAAAACCTACCAGCCTTTCCTTAAGGATTGCCTCCATGAGCTTATCTACAGTCAAGGTCAGGCTAACCAGCCTGTTGTTACCTGGATAATCTCTGGGCCTACTCTTGTGGAGTGACACCATGTGAACCATTTTCCTTTCTAGTGGTACTACCCCTGACTGCAGCAAACTATTGAACAGGTCCATCAGAGGGCCTGCTATTTCACCCTGCTGATTCCCTTAGCACACCAGGATGGATACTATCTAGACCTGGGGATTTATCAACATTTAGGGTCATTAGTTCTTTCCTTAACCTGGCCTCACTGATCTTTTCATTCATGCCCCTCCCTTCCCCTCCCTTGTGGTACTGGGCTGTTCTTCTCCTTTGTAAATATAGAGCAGAAGTTTTCATTCAATACTGATGTCTTTTCCCCACTACCTTCTGCCCACCTCTCACCTTCAGCCTTAAATACTATCCTTCTCATCCCTTTTATCCCTGATGTGTTGAAAAAAGGCTTTTTCCTCTTTCTTGACCCCATCCGCTAGTTGCAGTTTCTTCCTGGCTTTAGCCTGCCAGATTGCTTTATCCACCTCCTTGGCTTTTCCATGGTATTCCACCCAGTCCTCCCCCTTCTGGAGCCTTCTGTACATCCTAAAAGTGGTCCTCTTTTCTCTGACTGCCTAGGCTACTTCTTTTAGCCAGCTATTGAAATCCTCAGTTCTCCTCTTCCTTGTTATGCTGGCTCTAGGTACCAGTACCTCTTCTTAGAAGGCTACTGATCTAGTCCTCCCCTACATATTTTAGCCACCTCCCTAAACCTCTCCCACACTACTCCACCTCATTTCCATCTAGGTCGTTCATACCTAGATGCATTATTACATAAGCCCCCCCCCACCTGCTCCTTAAGCTGATTTATCATTGGGCGCACACACTCTGATGTAATTCCCAGCATACACACTACTTTCCTGCATCTGTCTGCTTCCCCTTCTCCTCCCAACATACTCCCCTCATCCTGAATCACCCAGAATTACAACTCTTCCTCCACTGTCTTCTTTCCCCACCTTCCTACACTACCCATCTCCTGAGTTCCCCCATGTAGCTACTTCCTCCAGTGTTACCTTCAACCTTCCCTCATGCCCCCCACCAGTCTGACTTATCCTCCCTCTGCCCTCCACAGCTGCCCTGCCTTCCTTCTGCCCAGCTCTGCATTGCCCTCTTGTATGCCTTGTTCCCCATAACATTCCTCCCCTCCTTACACCCCCTTCCTATCCTAGCACTTCTGTCATTATATCCTCCCCTCTCCTCTTAACTCATTCCCCTCCCTTAACTGGTACCCTCTCCCTACCATGACCATCCTCCTCCTCAATTCTAGTAAGTGGGAGGAATCTATTCCACACTGGTACCCCAGAAGGTGCCCCCACTCTTGCTTCCTCCTGCCTGACTCCACCGTTACTCTATGTGTTACTGTTCACTGTCACTTACAACTCATCCTTTGGGTCACACCTGGAAATCAGCTCTGACTAATAGTGCCTATCTAGTCACCAATTTTCAAATAAATGAATATTTACTGCTCCCAACTGGTAAAAACATTAAAAGTGTCTATTTGGAGGGGTAGGAGGCTCTGAATTTGAACATGACCCCATATGGTTGTGGTACAAGGTAGAGGGGCAAAATGAATGGGAACCACACAGTGTTTTGTCCCTGAATACAGTATCGGAGCATTTAAATGTAAGGCCATGGTGAAGGGAGAGTGTGCATAAGTCCAAGAGACCTGACACAGAAATAGTTGAATATGACAATTTCCTAATATAAAGGCTACAGATATGAATAATGGGAGCCATATGCCCTATACTCTATATATGTTCCCACAATTTGTTTCTGAAAATAGCATAATCTCCTTTTTAAAGAATTTATTCTGCATTGCCTAAAAATTATAAAACCTAATAAAGTTACAAATGCCAACTATACAATGATAAAAGCATTACCTTTGCTTCACATGAGTGGGTAACCCATAAAACATATACACATTCCTTGGAGATTGGAAATGAGTCACAGCTAAGTGACTACAAATCCTCAAGAAATGTATATATATATATATATATATATATATATATATATGTATGACCATAATATATATGTGTGTGTATATATATATATATATATTTTTTTTTAATTTAGTTTTTGTTGACCGGGGTAAGTGCACTAGACAAATCCTGCCTATTTTCAGGCACGACCCAGGGGAGGGGGGTACAGATGAATGCCAACTGACCTTGAACCAGATTAAGCTGTTGGTGGTATTTTTAGTGAATGAGGGAAATTTGGCCAGGACACAGGGGAAATTCCCTTGCTCTTTTCGATAAGTGCCATGGGATCTTCAACATCCACCTGAACTACCACCAATCCAGGCAAATGGGACCTAGGTTTAATGTCTCATCTAAAAGACGGCACCTCAGAAGTGCAGCACCCCTCTTATGCTGCACTACAGTGTCAGTACTGGGATATTAACCCAAGTGCCAGATGTGGGAACTGAACCCACAGCCCTCTGAGCTCCCAGCCTCAGAGGTGAGTGTGCTACCTACTGAGCCATATAAAATCACACACCCAAAAGTGTATTATTACACTTATAAAATGTGTTCCCCAGTTTTTGTTTCACCTGGTGTTTATCACCCTTACTCCTGCCTGCCCCTAACTGGGCAGCCCTACCTAGCCCAGTCACCCACCATTCCTGGGAATAACCTTGTTCCCCCAAGCCTTGTCCCACATAGCGTAGTGAGGGGGGACTTACCCTTACCCCCAAAACAGGATCCAGTTAGTGCCTAGTTAGTGGTGCCAGGGCTGTGGGACTGGTCCATCATCTCACTTCTGCAGGGAGTTTTCCTCCTTTTTCTTGTCCTGGGATGTCACTGTGCAATGATGCATAGTAACTGCTGACATTCTACATCCTTCCGGGCTTCCCATCTGCCATGCCACACACCCTACACTAGGTGTCTGGCACACTGAGGGAGGCAAAACCCCTTCCACCCAGGGAGAGGAGACCTTTGTATGCTTAGCCCTTTCCCCTGCCAACCCTGAGTGACTTTGGTATGCTCCCAAATTCATGTCACTGGTGTGGCATTCAGTAGTGCTATCGCATGTCATCAGACTGGCTGATTCTCACATTTTAACAATCAGTAGACAAATAAAAAAGAGCAGCATGTTTGAGGTATGTAGTCAGAAATAAAAATGGACACACCATATGATTTCTTAGAGTCAGTTAGATACAGATCAGTCAGTTTGCCTATCATCATAAATGATGCAGCCAGCTCTGCCCCTTATGCTTCTGCACCTGTTGACACCAATCAATGCTACTAATGACAATGGAATGAGTGCTTGGTGGGAGTGGGGCAATTTAGTTAGCTAGGATATTTGCCAGCACTTGCTCCGCCACAAATTATGAAATGGGGGTCTGAAGGAGGGTGTAGCTACATATGATAATTTGGAGGGCTGGTGGGTTGGGTTAGGGAGAGAGGAATGATTAAAAGGACACTACATAGTTTTAACAACAAAAAGACAGTTGGGCGATAGGGAGAGGTTGAGGCAGAAAAGAACTGGGATGAGGGAGGGAGCTACCATGAGACTAGTCCTGACTACCTGGGAGGGCTAGAATTTTTTTTTAATTTACTGACCAAAGGATCAGACATGTGACCTTTAGTCCTCCCTTTGAAGGAGACAAAGTATTAGTTTTTCTGAAGATCCACTGAGTTCAACTTTGGAATTAGCTCAGGCCTAGTAGAAAGGTGATGTATTCCAGACCAATATGTGCTGTTAATCCTGAAATCCTAGTTTAGTACTGTGGGGCTTCATGGTTTGGAGGGGCTGTACTTCAGGTGGGATGTTAAACTGAGGTCCCTTCTACAAATCTTTGGTGGTTGTCTAAGTGAAAGTTAAAGACTCCTTTTCAAAAAACTGATGGATATTTATCATACCATTCATTTACCCATGCCAGACCAACTTAAATAGTCCCTGCATAACTGAAAGGCCAAGATCTCATTTTTATGTTGGTTGCACTTGTGCAAGCCAACGTATTGTGGCAATATGAGGTTTTGGGGGGGTGTCACTGCTGAGCCCATTGCAGTTCACAGAACCAGGGGCTCAGTAGTCTACCCCAATTACCAGTAGGTGTGATCCTGATGCAACTCTCTGCTGGGTGGGCTGAACAATCATGCACTTCAGTGGACAGAAGCCGCTCTAATCTGAGAGGGTTTTGGCTCATTGAGTTGCATGATCGTTCAGCCCACCCAGGGTGCCAAATCCCCATGTCGGTGATCCCCCCTTCCCCCATAGTATCTAACATTGGGTACCTAATCCCCGTGTCAGTGATCCCCCCAGTACAGTCTGACATCAGGGTGCCCAGTCCCCATGTCAGCCATACCCTTCAGCACTGTCCAGCATCAAGGTGCCCAATCCCTATGTCTGCAACCCCCCTGTACTATGAGACACTGGGGGACCCACCCCCAGTGTCCCCAGTTATGTTATTTTCCCCTGACCACCACTCTGGAACACTGTTGAGCCCACCTCCAGTGTCACCAAACAATTTTTATCACTGAAAAAAAGAAAACAGTTCCCCAGTGTCTTTTTGTTTTTAATTAAACCTGTAAAGAAGAAAATGGTCCCTCGTCGTCTCTCTCATCCCCATCCCCATCCCGACCCTCCCTCTGCACACCCACCTCCCTGCACCTCCTACCCCATACTTACCTACAGAAGTCAGCAGCTGGCATCTTCTGTGGACTGGGACACGTCTGCACCCTTCAAAGCTGAATGGCGAACTGAAGAATCAAAGTAAGTACCGTATACAGTAGTGGCAGTCAATGGTGTTTTGAACTTATGTTGATACCTCGGCCATTTTTAAGTCTTTTGCACCATATTTTCAACATGGGCTTTTTGGGACACCATCTCATGAACACTGGCACTGTTGTTTCATTATTCAGTCCTAAAGGGTGATTTTGCGGTCCATATGCAGAATCACCTTTTGGAGCTAAGTAATGACATGACAGTGCCACTGTCCATGTGGTGGGGTTCCAAAAAGGCCATGTTGAAAATCTGGAACAAAAATACCAAAGAATGCTCGAATTACGCAGACTCATTGACATTTTCCAATGCATGTGCATAACTGCCAATTTCTCATATTTTCCCCTTCCAATTTTCAACATAGCCATTTTTTCACACCACCTCTTGAACACTACAGCTGCCATTTCTCACATTCTGCCCAAAAATGAATTTCTGCATCTGTGGTGCAGAATGGCATTTTGCCATGGATTAAGACATTGTCACCTATGAGGTTTATACGGTAAGGTGATAAATACTATGTTGAATATTTGGGGGCAAAATGTGAAGAAATTACAAAGTTATCATGGCAACATACAAGCATCTGCTTGCTGTGCCTACATCCTAGATTCAGAGATGGACTCGGGAGCTGGAAGGCCAGCCAAGGGCAGTAGGATTGAGTGTCCCAGGGACTGCTCTCCTTCTCTGGGGTGAGGGGGAAGGAGTGTCCTTCACATTGTGCATCTCTGGTGGAGGCAGGGGGTGCCACTGCTTCTGGTGCCTCATGCAAGAGGCAGATGCTGGTATCATTGCACATCCCCACCCACAGGGATGTTCAAAAATTTGTATACAAAAAGTTCCAGCCCCGTTCCTGATGCCCTGCCTCTGCCATTAGCTCCAACAGCAACAATAAAAGAGAGAGACTACTGGGGACCAAAGATAAATGTTATAGCCAGAAATCACAAATAAAGTTTATTCTTGGCCCCAGTGTGGCTGTGTGTGTACAAAGGGCAAGAGCAGGCTAGCAAAATAAGTCTTTGACTTGTGCCACATCTGTAGAAGAAAAAGAGAGAAAGAGAGAGAGACTATTGGGAGCCTAAGAGAAATGTTATAGTTAAAGAAATCACAAATAAAGTTTATTATTTGCCCCAGTGTGGCTGTGTGTGTGCACAGGGCAAGAGCAGGCTGGCAAAATAAATCTTTGACTTGTGCCACCATCCAGAGGAGGGAGAGAGAGAGACACAGAGAGAGAGAGAGAGAGAGACACTATTAGGGGCCAAAGAGAAATGTTATAGTTACAGAAATCACAAATAAAGTGTATTCTTGGCCCCAGTGGCGGTGTGTGTGTGTGCACAGGGCAAGAGCAGCTGGCAAAATAAATAACAGAGTTATGAGCCTGCATTGAAATTTGCAAATGCAGGATCATAACTCTGGCAATTTTCAATATGTTTACCCCAAATTTTCAACATAGCCATTTCTTCACAGCACCTCATGAATGCGACAACTGTCATTTTTCAGATCCTGGCCAAAATGTTTTTTTTGTATCCCAAAAGTTGATTTCACAGTTGCTGTGCAAAATTACCTTTCAGGCAGGAGTTGAGATTTTCCTCTGCACTTGTTCATGAGGTGGGGTCATAAGAAGGGCATGCTGAAAATCTGGAGCAAAAATATTCACAAACAAAGTTATGAGCCTGCGTTGAAATTTGTGAACACAGGCTCGTAACTTTGACAATTTTCATTATTTTGATCCCACATTTTCAACATAGCCATTTCTTCACAGCATATCATTAATTTCACAGCTGTCATTTTTTCAGATCCTGGCCAAAATGTGTTTTTTTGGGGTTTTTTTGCATCCTGAAAGGTGATTTCACAATCACAGCGTGAAATCACATTTTGGGCAAGAGTTGAAATCTTCAAAACATGGGCTCAGAATTGTAAAAAAATGTTTAACAAGCAACCAATGTTTGGAATTGACAAATACTTGTTAATATTTTTTCAGCTAGAAAGACTAAAGCAAGGGAGAGCATGTAACTAGCTCAAGGGATCATACTGAGTCAGTGGCAATGGTAGGATAAGAACTTGTGAGATCCCATGTCTCAGTTCAGTACTCTAACCACTAGATCACATTGCTTTTTTGGTACAACCGGTTGTCTGAAGAAAGTCCCTCTTTCTATTAGAAAGGTATGGTGATTGCCTATGGCTGGGTATGGATGTTATATAGAGGATAATGCAAACTGTGCTGTGCATTACAGGATTTACTTTTGTATTGAGGGACTTTTGACATATTCTAAACATGAGAAACATAACAGATTACTAATAAAAATGTATTCTTAACAAATTCTATTGGCTTAGCAGAATAAGATATAAGTACTGAGGAAATGACCTCCCCTCTTAGTTTGACAAAAATCTCTTGATCCAGAGCCTTGCCAGAGAGATCAGGGTTAACATTCTACAATTGCATGTTGCAAGTTTTGCCTTTTCCTGCTTATCGCTTTATAATACTTCTTCAGAGCAGCTTTTAGCGAAAATGTATATGTAACTACATGTGCAGTATACACAGGCAGAAAAAAAACACAAGGTTAAAAACTTGATAGGTAACAGACTTTTCAGTGCAAAATTCAAGCACACAGGACTACATTGTATGCTGTAATTATGGATAACACAAAAGAAATTAGCCACTGACACTAATACCTCTGGTCTGGAAACATGATACACTAGTCAAAATGAAAAGTTGCTGAAGAGGGCTATGTGGATGGAAGCAGTCATACCACTCAATTTACTGTGTTGTACCACCTGGAATCCCGTAAGGGACATTTAAGCAAGGTGCTGTTCCTTGATATTTTGAACAGAAATTCATATTACTCCACCATGATGTATGAATAACAAATTACATAGACGCAGATCACTGGTTTATACAGGATTCTTACCAGGTACATTATCTCAGAAAATTCATCTTAAATTTTGAGGGATGGGTCCGTTTTGTATTTGTGCCATGTTTAAGTGGTGGGGGTGTAGAGAGGTGGGACTGATGTCATAACAGCTTTACAGACATTAGACATACTGACAATCAAAGTCATTTTCTGAGAAGTTTTTTTCTCCCTTCACTGAAATCTTTGCATCTCCCACTCACTGGGCAATAACATGTGAAATATTACTATATGTGTGTATCTCTCTCTCTATATATATACATATATAATATATATAATCAGAATGCATCACAGGAGTCAGACGTTTACATTATTATCCTTCCCTCACAACCAGGGTTACCACCTGTCCTGATTTTCGCAGGACAGTCCTGATTTGGGCAACTGTGTCCTGCAAAAAACATGAAAAATACTACATGTCCTGCCTTCATAGTAAAAAAATATTTTCTAATTTCCCACTAAATGTTGCAGAAAACTATGATACCTTAACTAAATACCTTAAAATGACAAGAAACAATAGAAGCAACTAAGAAACTACAATGCTTAGCTTTAATTCTGATTATTTAAAGAAAACAAGTCTGTTGCGTTGGTCGAGGTTAAATACTGTCCTGCAAAAAATCAGTTTCAGTAAGAAATGTCCCAATTTGGGCTTTCTAAAAGGTGGTAACCTTACCACGACAAAAATGTTTTAGCCAGCTTCAAATGCAGTAAAAACTCTATACAACTGTTATAGACTGTAATGCCATTTATAACAGTACTGCTACTACTGCTAAGTTCTGCATATGTATGCTTACCTTTTACCTGGTCCAGCGAACCTCATGCTGTCTAAATGCTCTTTCTGCATCTCTCCAGCCGTATTCCCTTACTTCATTCCTGCAGAAGCAGCTCTTTTTTGTCAAGTCACTTTAAATTCCGAAGCGACAAACACAGTTTCTGTTTTGTGAGACAAGTTGTTGTTTCCTGCCCCCGCTTAGTCATCGTTATCGGAACTGGTCGGCGGGCGGGTGGGAGATGTCGTTATCCTTTTTATTAAGCTGTAGCTATGAGACTGTGCTGCGAGTCACTTGCGTGGCGAGCAGCTGCACGGCGGAGGGAGGAAGCGGGGGAAGGCGCACAGCCCAACAGATCAACACGGTGTGTGTGTGTGTGTGTGTGTGTGTGTGATGAGACAGATACTCAAACCGAAATACACGCAAGTCCTTCCAGTTCCCACACAATGAGGCACTGCAGCACTACACTGTTTATAGGGACGGAGCAAAACATAATTTGTCAGCGTTGACAGCTTCCACTGCTTCCAAACATCACTACCTACAAACCCAGTTTAGGGGAAACAAACTAATGATTTCTTTTGTGAGCCGCTGTGTTAGGAATCACGAAGTTGGTCGATAAACTCGATAGTGCTGAGCCTTTCCTTTGGGCTGTTACTATGTGGGATCTTTTTTTATTTATTTTCTTGTACTTTGTCTAGAACTGAGATGCATCCGTGCACCCAGAACATATTTTCGGAAATTAAAATGCCATATAGAATAATGTAAGAAAGTTACATGATATGTTGTTGCCTAAAAAAAGATCGAGTAACGTAAATCCTTAACGACGTATACCTGTAAAGCCACAGGCGCATACTATGTAGTTTCCTAACGACTTTCGTACGTTTAAAATAGTGGTCATACCACTCAACCTCCTGCCTCATAAATCAGGGGCAAGGCTTAACAAAGGCAGGGACAAACGACCAAAATCAGGGACACATCTTCAAAATTAGAGCTAGCCACCCATAAAGCTGGTAGAATATGTGGCTTAGTGCAAAATGCATTTTCTAAGGAAGAACAAGTCTGTAACTTTAATGCTTGACATTATTTTGTGCTTACAGCCTTCACTGTTTAGCTTCAAAAACACAAATTTTAGGCGGTACAGAGTAAAATGTTGAGGCAAAATCAGGGATGTCCCTGAAAATCAGGGACAGTTGAGAGGTATAGTGGCAGACAGACATACTTGTGAGTTGCACTTCTGGAAGAAAGCATGCAAGGCCCAACATACAATGGGGTGTCAGTTCCAAGTTCTCCTAGACGGACTTGGCAATTTCCCTGTAACTCCAGGAGAATTTTCCTGTAGATTACATTATTTCCTATGGAAGCCCAATTGCTCTGTTTTCCCATATAACCAATAAAATCTATGAGAAAAAAATGTCTATGTAGATGGCTCAGTTTCCCTATAAAATACAGAAGTCCCTGTAGATTTTGAATCATTTTGACACCCTGCAGTTTGGGCTTCAATACACAAAATCTCTGGTGTGGTGTATGGCATGAGGCACAGCGGAGTACTCTCAGAGTGGTAGTTGTATATCGAAGACTGACTGCACTGCCCAGTATGTAAATACGCTGGGTAGTGATTTTTAAAGATTTACAAAATGTTTATCATTTTTAACAACACAATTTTTATTACTTTTAACAATGTCAGGAACAAATGGGAGAAGTGTTAGGGGGACACAAGTCCATTTTCAGAAGAAAGAGTCCTGAAGGGACTTGCAGCTGTGAAAGTGGACAAGGCTATGGGATTGGACGGGATTCACCCAAGGACACTAAAGGAACTCAGGGAGGTGCAAGTTGCCCCACTGACAGCCTTATTCAACAGTTCACTGAAAGAGATGTGGTTCCAGGGGACTGAAGAAGAGCAGACATGGCCCCTCTACAAGAGAGAGGCAGGGGGGAGGAGGCTAGCAACTATAGGCTGGTCAGTCTTGCTTCAGTGGTGGGGAAATTATTGGAAACCCTGCTGTAAGAAAAGCTAGTACTGTTATCTTGACTCCAGGGGGCTGCAAGACCACAAGTAGCATGGATTCATTGGTGGGGGGAGGTCATGCCACATGAATCAAGTTAATTTCTTCAACTGGGTGACCAGGGTAAGAAATCAGGGGAAGGCAGTGGACATGGCCTATCTGGACTTCAGCAAGGCCTCTGACACTGTGCAGCACAGGTGACTGATAAAGAAATTGAGCAGCCCGGGGTGGGATCTAAAGTGGTGAATTGGGTTAGAAACTGGTTAATGAATAGGTGACAGGGGATGGTGGTTAACAGCATTCATTCTAGTGATGGGAAAGTGACCAACAGGGTGCCACAGGGCTCAGTACTGGGACCAGCCCCTTCAGCGTCTTCATAAGTAACATTGCAGAAGAACTAGAAGGGAAGGTGTGCCATTTTGCAGATAACACTAAAATCTAATAGGGTGAACACTCAAGAGAGGGTAGAGAGAATGCACAAGTATTTAGGGAAACTCGAGGAATGGTCAAGAGCATGGCACTTGGGGTTCAATACCAACAAATGCAAAATCATGCACCTAGGGCACAGAAACCCAGGAGTGGAGTATAGGATGGGGGAGGTACTAACAAACATTAAGCAGGAAAGAGAGTAGTTACTGGCTTTTTAGATTTAAATCTGTGAGTCCTGGGGGTCTTAACAAAATTTGGGACATGAAACCTTTTCTTAGAGACAGATGAATTATATGAATGTTAAAACTTCATTGAACTTTTTGTTAAACCCCCCTTTTTTCTGCTGTCCCCCTTTCACAAAACAGTCCCTTGCCCCGTTCCACCCCTCTTCCTCCACTTCCCCTTCCCCCTTTTTTGCCCTCCCTCTCTCACCAACACCTCCTCCTTCCTCCTCCTCTCTCCCTTCTTTCTCCTCCCTCCCCTCCCTCTCCTCCCTTCCCCTCACCTTCTTTCCCTCCCTTCCAATTTTTATCTCCCTCAACAACCCCAAACTCCACCCTCACCCCACCCAGCCCTTTTCCTTACCTTTTCTTCTTTCCATTTTTCCCTTCCACCTCCCATCTCTCCCCTTCCTGCCTACCCACACCATCCCTCACTTCCAACCCTCCACACCATTTCCCATTACTACCACCACTTACCCCATCCCCACCCCACCATGAGCAATCCATCTTTGTGTGTATGTGTAATATATATATTCATGGCTAAAAATCAATTTAATGCATCAGTTAGGGTTGTTCCACAGTGACAAAAGGAAATTGGTAGTTAGGGTTGAAGTCTTTCACCCCAGCCTGCCACTCCCACATGGCACTCCTGATGTGTGTTGGGGTCTGCTACCAAACTCTCACTCATCACATGTGTAAACAAACTGAGGAATAGGAGAATGGGGTGAGAGTTAGGGACCGTCGACCACCAACGCACAACCCAATGCCGTGTGGGAGGGGTGGGCTGGGGCAAGGGGGCTTCCCACCCTAACACAGAATTTCCTTGCTTTTGTTGCTGTGGAACAACCCTAACTGATGCATTAAACAGAGTTTTGCCATGAATTTGCCTTCTTTTTGAGAATGAGGACTATAAATAATGATTTATCGTGACATAGTAATGGTAACAGTAAAGCAAATGCAAGTGCAAATGGAAACGCAAAGGGTAACGCAGACGGTGGCATACATGGGAATGGTAATGCAAATGGGCGTGGAAAGACAAGTGTAAAGCTTATGTGTAACAGGAAGTGGACCTCACACCCTGTTTTTCCCTGAAAAGCTCTATTGAGAAACACAGTGAAAATAAAGAATGTATGCATAATAATGGGCCTTGGAGCAGAAAATGAGCAGTTGTAATACTAAATTGCTAATATCTCAGTAACCATAAGACGTAGAAAATTTTTTTTTAATTTCACATGATTCATCAGTTTCCTGGCTAAGGCTTCACTAATAATAACTAGCTTAATAACTCTGCAGCCATATATCCGACCGGTAGGAATGTTGGCAGATCCCAACATCTGTGGTTACACACCGTGCCTGCCAAATATCAGGCAAATCCATTGAATGGTGGCAAAGTTATTAAGGCATGATGAAAATTCCATATCCCACACCATTTCCGAGATACGAGCCCCGAAAGGTGCGACGGATGTCACCATGTTAGCCTATGGGGAAAAAATTTCAAATTTGGAGTACCATAACTTTGCATCCATGCAATATTTTTTCAGCAAACTACCAAAAGGCACATCTGTGAGATGTTGGCTGGCTTTCCTCCAAATTTTAGCCCAAAAGACCAAACTGTTCTTTTGCAGCAGGTTGGCAAAGAATTCCTGTCATTTTGGCCATAGTCTAGAAAAGTAGTATCATGATTTGCGACACCTTTCACAAAAATTTGTGAAAGTGTCGCAGGTGCCACACTACTTTTTCCAAAAATGTGGAAAACATATTTCTGGGGTGTTTAACCTCAAAATAAAGACATGGCTAGCATCCTGAGAGTCCGACTAGGTGAACAGGAAAATAATTGTGTTCTAGAGGGTCCCAATTTTAAATACCAAGCATTTCTCTGATCAGTAACTGAAAACAAAATGGCAGATTTGCGACACTATTAGGGTCATTTGTGACACTAAAAAGTGCATTTGAGAAAGTGTCAAATTTTTTAACTTTTCCCATTGACTTATAATGGGAACTTGTTTTTTGAATAACTTTTGAACCATTCAATATTTTTTCACAAAATCTTTAAAAGACACATCGGGGACCCGGCTGCACATTTCCTGAAGTTTTCAGACCAGTCGCACAAATTGTGCGACCTGTAGGTGCAAGCAAAAAAAAAACATAAATGTGCACATGAATGTCACTTAATAACTCCACAACTGTATATACGACTGGTATGAATGTTGGCAGATCCCAAGATCTATTGTTATGCCCCATGCCTGCCAAATTTCAGGCAAGTCCGTTGAACAGTTGCAAAGTTATTAAGGTGCAAAGTTTCACCATTTAACCTTAAATGGGGTACTCAACCCTAACTATGGTAGCATGGTATATATATATATATATATATATATATATACATATATATGTAAGTATGAAAGAGCATCTTCATCTATGAAATGCCACCATATACTTTACAGTTGCTGAAGTATTTCCACACTGCTTATATCTAAGGTTTTGGTATTTCTAATGGGTATTTTCTTGCTGCTGTTTTTCTATCTTAGGTGAAGACAAGAGGCGTTTGTTGAAGATTTGGAGATCAACACAATTTCTCTACATTGTAGATCACCAAAAAATTGGGAATCTACCCTTTAAATTCACTTATGTGGTCAGTCACAGTATCTTTAAAATGGGTATAATTATTGGTGACCTGATTTACCAACCAGATTACTGGTCTCTTCAAATGTCATAACAACTGGATTTTGGGTTATTATGCTCCCAAAAGCCTTAATATCCCAAAATCTGGTTATTATGGCATTTCTCAAAACTTCCTCTCACTACCAGTGTCCTTCAGCATCATTTTTTGTAGTGTGCCACCTTATTGGCCTTTAGTATGTATGTGGGGGGGGGGCCGAACACATCTAAAAAAATGGTGGCTACAATATTTCATTATTGCATCACATGAAGTAAGCATTTGCCTCTTGTCTCATCCTCCTCACATGTACAGTAAGTTCTTATTTGTTAATTATCTGGTTGATCCCACTTTTTTTGCAACAAAAAAAAAATATCTGGTTGATACTGCCATTGTTGCTCTTTGTAGGGGCTTCGGTCCAAGCCAGCATGACCTTCAGTGTGGGTCTCGTTAGTTTTCTGCCAGCAACAGCACCATTTTTTAAAAAGAAAAATACAAAACAAAAGAATAAATGATCTTACTTGACAGGAAGACGGAGTGTGTTTGTGAGCGTGTTTGTGTGCATATGTGTGTGTGTGTGTGTGTGTGTGTGTGTGTGTGTGTGTGTGTGACTCTGAGTCCATGGCAGTATGACAGAACTAGCATTCACTCCCTGTACCAGCAATTGTAAAAAACAAAGGATAGGTAAGTGTTTATGCTGGATTTTTTTTATACACACCCCTGGTGTGTGTGATGACCTCAAACCTCTCAAGCTTCGCTTTCAAGGTTTATGGGTCATCACACACCTCGGGTATGCAAAAAAAAAAATCCATAAATCCATAACACACACCTGCTTATCCATTATTCTCTATTTAATGACTCTAACTTTAATAAAGCATATTATTTACCTGAAGTACACCTGCTATGCTCTTTGTAATAATTGTAATGTTTATCTTTTTTATTTGTAAGCAAAAGTATTATGATGTTTTATAAAATGGGTTGAGAGATTTCTGCATCCTGATTAACTGAGAGGTACCACTGGCCATGTCTTTATTAGGGCATACTGGCCCAATCGGCACCTCTTCAGCCAGTCAGGATGAAGAACAACACAGATCACTGTGCCCCTCCCCAATGCTGTGAAACACAACCCAAGTGCCCTGCATTTCCCTACCCTGTGCAGTAAACCACTGTATAAGTAAATTTCTGACCTCTGCAGCATCCAGCTTAGAGAAAACCACCAAGGAAAGCAGAATAAAAGTAAGTTGCCCGCAGTCCACTGAACATCGTCACGCCTGCAGCCGAGAAATGGCTTTCAAATGAAAGACGACACCCATGCATCCACCACCTCTGTGAAACACCATGCAACAAAAATAGAAAAAAATGCCTTAAATTAATTCTTACCTCCTGGCAACACAAAGTTATTTGAAACCATGAACAGCCAATGGAAATGAAATGTCCATTTCTTACTCTACAGTGAAACGTGAAACGCTCACTACAGTGGCTCCTGAGGGACCTACTTGCTCCTCAAAAAGCTGGCGGCAAGTGTACAATCACTTAGCATGCTATCAATGTTTCATAAAGTACAAACTACAGCATCAATCTAAAAAAAAACAACTAATATTAAATAAAATAGCTTGTGTCTGTGTTAGTGGTGGTGGGGGGGCTCCACTTTCATCGTAAAACAGTCTCCCTGTCAATGTGGTCACTTTGTTGCTCCCTGGCATGCATCTTTAGAAAAACTATACAAAAACAAGCATTTGTCAATGCCGAATGTTGCTTGCTTGTATGTGCTGTTTAGGTATTTGGAAGTCACTGGAGTGCAAATATTGAAAATTCGCGAACTTACGAGCGTGCGTAGGAACTGCGCAATGCAGACTCGTAAAACAGTCATTTTTAGGAATTTTTTCACCAAATTTTCAACATAGCCATTTTAAGACCTCTGCTCATGAACAGTGTCACTGTGATTTTCTTAATGTGTCCCAAAAATTGATTTCACACACCGACTGCGCCATTGTGCGCTACATGGGCGGAAACACATTTTTGGGTAGATGTGAAAAATGACAGCTGTACTGCTCATAAGGAGGTGTGGTAAAATGGCAATGTTGAAAATCTGGAGTGAAAATATTGAAAATTTGTGAACTTACAAGCGTGCGTAGGAACTGTGCAATGCACGTTCGTAAAACAGTCATTTTTAGGAATTTTTTCACCAAATTTTCAACATAGGCTTTTTGAGAGCCCACCTTATGAACACTGGCAGTGTTGTTTCATTAATGGGTCCTGAAAGGTGATTTTGCGCAGTGACCGTGAAATCACCCTTTGGGTCTGATTAACGCCATGACAGTGCAAGAAATCATGAGGAGGGGTCCCAAAAACCCCATGTTGAAAATTTTGGCCAAAAATTCCCCAAAATGCCTGAGATATGCAACAAAGTTGAAAAAAACCCTATTTATTCCATTATACAGCTTACCGGCATTTCCTCAGTTCGCGGTCGGCGTTGAAGAGTGCAGACGTGTTCCCGGTCCACCGAAGATCGTCGCGCTGAGCTCTGGAGGTAAGTATGGGGTGAGGGGGGTGTGGGGAGGCAGGCTGCACAGTGGGTGGGTGCGGATTGTGGGGGCGGGAGACGGCGAGGGAACGTTTTCTTCTTTACAGGTTTTTATGTTATTAAAGACGGCGGGACATTTGCCATGCTGGGTGGGCTCCCAGCATGGCAGCTGGAAAAACTGTTTGGGGCTGGAGCCGCAGAGGATTAGGCACCCCGTCGCATAACCAAGCTTTGCCACGCTGGGGTGGGCTCCCAGCATGGCACCTGGAAACTTTTGGGCGTGCAGCCATGGAGCTGATGGGGAGTGGGCACCCCATTGGCTATGACGTTTTGCCACACTGGGGTGGGCTGCCAGCGTGGCACCTGGACAGTTTTGTGAAGGGGTGTGGAGCCGGCGGGTTGAGCACCCCGGTGCCACACAGTGTGTGTGTGTGGGGGGGATGGAGCGCATCAGCATGCAATATGCGTGCTTGCGTGTGTGTGCATGGGGCGGGAGAGCTCTGCACACTGAAGAGGAGCTCTCCCTTTCAACTGTATGCCACTGCATTTTCAACTGCTTTCATAGACAGCTGCAGCAGTGATTGGGGAACTGGGGCCGCACCTGCAAACACACTGACTGCATTGGAAGATGGGTGCCACACCTCCGAAAACTCGGATGATGGCACTATGTTTCTTGCACATGCATGCAAGCAACATAATGAGTAAATAAAACACAACCATAAAACTGTGTGTGACAGGTGGGCATAGTGTATGTGTGTAGCAGTGATGGGCACACAACCTGAGAAATATATAGGAAGCCCTCACTCTCGCATATGAAAGTATATACATATGAAACACATATGAAAGTAGTTTAATAGGGGGACTATATTTTACTATTTCAGGTATTAAAACTTTTTTTTTAACTTTGACTTTTTTGTTCTTTTTTTTTAATAATTATTTTGGGGACCCATATTATAAGCAGAATGAGACACTCCGAGGTGTGGTTTATCAGATGATAAGAGCACTTCCTAGGTGCTAAAGGTACTCAGCACAAGTGCCCCATGCATCATTACGCACCTGGAGCAAGCTCTTATCAGCCCATAAATGACACCTCATTTGTGTATTATTCTTTACTTATAAAATGGGTCTGGAGGTTTCTGAGTCCTGCTTGACTGAAAGTTACCCGTGGTTGTGTTGTTATCAGTCCATATTCTGCCAACCAGTACCTCTTCAGCTGCTCATGATTAACCACAGGAAAAATCCCACTGCCAATGTCAAAGATCTGCGTGCCTGAGCTGCCCGTCCCTCACTCCTGCAACACAACATCTGCTACTCCACGTTTTACACTGACTATACAACAACACCATAGTGTGAGGATCACTGCACCAAAACTATTTAAGCATTTTCCATTATTTAAAAATAAAAATCTACCTCTGCTGTATCTAAACAGAAAGCTGCCCCGATCCGCTGAGTGGCCCATTTGCCACCAGAATGTGGCTTTCAGATCTCATAAAAATGGAAACCTGCACCTCCATCAAATAGTTATTTGTCAAGCAGATGGTATAAAATGTAAAACATAACAGCTAGCTTTCTTGTTTTGTAACACTGAGCTAACTAAACTTACCCGGTCAACGAAAACTAAATAAATAAATAAATAAACTAGCATCCTGTTCCTCATTGCAGGCTGACATAACTCAACAAGTCAGAGAAAACTGGTAACTACGGCGGCCCGTAAAGGACACACTCACTCCCGCAGAAACCAACATTAAAACAGCAAAGTAAATCATCAAATTGTTCAAAAATAAAAACAATTTAGAAGGTGGTTCTGTAGGGATGGATATCATAAAGAAACACATCTATTCTCCAGGATGTTTATTTGTGTGTCTGTGTGTGTGTGGGGGGGGGGGGCACAGACATTAACACCCTCTAGTGGAGGACTACTTTTCTATTAAAATATATTTTATGGTGTTTGACAAGTTTTGAGTTTCTGAATTTTCTAACAAATGTTTTTGGTTTTTTTTACAGGGTATCCATTTTATAAGCACAATAAGACACTCCGAGGTGTGGTTTATGGCCTGATAAGAGCCCTTCGTGGTGCTAATAGCATTCAGCACAAGCGCCTCGTGTCTCATTAAGCTCCTGGTGCGTGCTAGTATCAGACCATAAACCACACCTCGTCGTGTCTTAATCCATACATATAGGATGGCACCATGATTGGTCCTTTTAAAATGTAATATCAGAACCTGTATAGTGCTTATATGTGGTTAAGACAGGTTAGTCTCTGCCCCCTGAAGAAGCCTAACAGCAAAGAGCTGGGGAGACTCTGATAACCTGATGTTATGTGTCTGTCCATCACTGTGATTGTCATTTTTCACATTTTGGTCATAAATAAAAGTTTGTGATACACTATTGAAATGTGGACAATCCCAATATCTTTCAGAGAAGTGCAGTTTTTTTTTTTTTTATCTTTACTTGGTATCGAGTGTTTGTGTGTTTGTGGATTAACCATTCCCTATTACTGCCCCCAAACTCATCTGTGCACAACCTGGAAGGGTGGAGAAATGGATTTGACTTTTTTCACTGGTGGCACAGCCACACCAGGAGCTGGAGTATGGAAGATTGATTTAAAGAGCAGGTGGAACGGGGGTTGCATTTGCGCAGACTCTACAGAGCAGTGAAGAAACCCGACTTCTTCTCTGGTAAATCAGAAATCAGCTTTACAAGTGACTGTCTCAGTTTGGCTGTTTTTGAAAACAACTAGTGAACAACTAAGAATGCAAATGGGCTCAGCTACAAATGCTCATACAGACCACATGAATAGCTTCTGCCTGGAGACAAGTGTATCATTGCAAACTAAATGCTCCAAAGCAAAATCAAAATTGGGCAATGCACTGGATGATGGACCAAATGGTGTGGGTGGTGATATAATTGCATTTGTAAAACTTGAAAAACTTCTAGTAAATGAGATTAACATCACTTTCACCATCATCATGCTACAAACATACCTAGAGAAAGAAATACTATAGAGGGGCTTAAGAGTAACCAAAGCACCCTCTTGCGGCTTTGACAACTTCAATAACAGTGAGGCATGGATGAAACTGGCAACTGAGTGCTCTCACGTAACTAGCTATTTAAGACACAACTGGAAGGTTTGAGCCATTAAGCAAGGAAATTGAGTCTGCCAGGAAAGAAATAATGAAATACACTTGACATACTGATTTTGCCAAACTAGATAAAACTTTATAACACAAAGTGAATCAATATGAACAGGACACTATCGCAAGGAAGAAGAATAAATTAAAAAGGGATAAGAATGACTATGAAAGTGGAAATATTTTTTCATGGACATCTGAGAGACGAGGAGGACCATATTCATGCTCCCATTCGAGGAAGGGGGTTCTAGAGTCAACACCTCAAGCAAATAATTCAAGGCACATTGAGAATGGAGTGGATGCCTCAGCTGGAACTAGCACAGCACCAGTGAATACCAGCTCAATGAAACAAGCAGGTAGCACTAGTTTTTTAGGCAGACACAACCAGGCTCAATGGGGCAAACAAAAAAAAACAGAGCCAGAAGATGAAGGAGAGGTGGTCAGAACAGAAGGAAACAATATATGGAAACTGAGGGACAAGAAAGCCACAGCCTTCAAATAATCAACATTTTGAAAACCACCCCCTCGGACAAGGAATTGTCACTGTTGAGAAAAGGTTTGAACTTTTTCCTAGTCCCCAAAATCAATGGCTTTCACACAAATGTTGAGTTACACAAGTTGTTTAGAAAGATTAAGTTGAAATATTTTTGGAGGAGAGCTGAACAGGAGTGTATTACTGAGGTAGAAATGGGGGGTGATAATGAAAATGTCAGACAAGATGATCTAGGTCTGCTATTAGAAACGCAGCACTCATTAGGGGTAATGATGAGCAAACAGAGGCAGGGGAAAACAATGAAACAATTAATTAAACTAGTTTGGACAGATTGAATCTGTCAATCTTAGAAGGATTAATTGAGGAAAATACAGGTCCCACCACGGTGGAGAGTTTAAAAAAAATCAAAGAATGTACTTTCAAACAACAGATTGATTTTTGGCCCGTGGTTTAAATAGGTCAATGCAAACATTTGAAAAGGTTGTTATGAGACAGGTAAATTCATATTAGGTTTCATACTAAGTAAGGTGAGAAGTGAGGGGGCTTATATTGCCCATATGTGTTTCTATTCTAGTAAATGTAGTAGTGCAAACAGTGTCCGGATAGAATTAGGTTATTCAGTTTTTTCTTAAAAGATGTTTTGATTGGCTCATTACAATGTCCATTGGAAGGCTATTCCAAGGATGGACAATTCTGCATGAGAGAAAGTATTTTATATTAGATGATTTGAAATTTTTTGCCCTTGATTTGCAGGGGATGCCCTCTGCAGTCACTGGTGTCATCTTTGAAGTCAATATCTAGCTCACACATTGGGTATGGGTCATTCACTACATCATACATCAGTAATAAATCTCCTCTAAGTCTTGTTTCCAAGGGTATACGATTCAATGTTTCCATCCTTTCTCTGAAGCTTTTATCTTTCAGGTTGCATACATTTTTGGTATACCTCATTTGTACTCACTCTAGCAATGTTTTGTCCTGCTTTTTATATGGATACCATAACTGTGAGGCACACTCCAAATGGGGCCTGACATATGCCCTACATAGTGCCATTAGTACTTCGAATTTTTTAATATTTCACTTTATTGCCCTTATTATTTTATTTGTTTTACTTATTGCAGAGTTTAGATGTTGAGTACTTGCTAGATCTTCAGTTATATGGACACCCAGATCATTTTCATTATCTGTAATGCTTAATTCTGTGCCATTTAACATATATGTGTATTTTGGGTTTGATTTACCCATATGCATCCCTTTGCATTTATCAGCATTTAGTTGCATACCTCATTTAGTAACCCATATTGAGAGCTTATCTAGGTCTGTTTGAATGTCGTCTGGCCTCATTTGAGTTGCAAGGGCCTCCTGTTTTATTGTCATCTGTGTATTTTATTGAGAAGTTTACCAGTTCTACTGTAATATTTGAAATAAATATTTGAAACAGGACTGGTCCCAGTACCGATCCCTGTGGCACTCCACTAGTAATCTGTCCAGTTTTGGACAAACTGCCTTCAGTAATAACCCTTTGAGATCTTTGTTTAAGCCATTCACAGACCCATGTTGCAATTTGTATGTGAATGTTTAAGTTAAAGATTTTTTCTGTTAGGGCATTAAGAGGCAACAGATCGAAAGCTTTACTAAAATCCAAAAGATATGACATAAGTAGGTGAACTATTAATGAGAAGCAACACAACCCCTAGCAAATGCATCAATCTAAAACCACAGGAATTACAGCATTAAATTCCCTCATTCAGAATAAGGAAATTGTGATCACATGTGTTGATAAGGGCGACAACCTGTTGGTTATGATTAGAGATCACTATGAGATGGTGGTGATGAAATTGCCAGAGAATGATAAAAATGACAAAAAAACTTGCTTGTAACCCAGTTTGGGATTTCTAAAGAGAACTAATATCACTGTTACAGTGACGCTTACACATGAGAGAAATCATGGCACAAGAGTATAAATACCTATGGAATGATTCCCTGGTTATTCCAACCTTTTATGCTATCCCTAAGATGCATAAAAATGTAGAGGACTCCCCGGGTTGACCCACTGTGTCAGGGATGGGGTCCTTGGTGGATCACCTTTGTCAATTCCTAGACTTCTTTTTAAAGAGAAGTGCTCAAATGCTCCCTTTCTACCTCAAAGGTATGGGGGATACTCTAAAGAAATTAACGGTGTTTGAGTGGAAGTCAGACATAGTCTGGATGACCATAGATGTCGAGTCTCTATATATACTGATTTGACTTTAAGACGGAGTAAATGCATACATGCATTCTTTTGAAATAAGCACCCACAAGGAAAATAATCCCCATTCACTTCATAAAAAACACTCTAGAATTTGTATAACAGCACAACTTCTTTGAGTTTAACAACAAGTTTTATTGGCAGATGTGTGAAATGGCAATGGGGGCCACCATTTCCCCATGCATATGCCAGTCTTTTTATGGGACCTTGGGAGGAAATAGTCATTTACAATGCAGATATGAATCTGTTTAGATCCAAGCTTAAGCACTGGTTTCAAAACATCAATAATTCTGTGTTATCTGGGAGGGCACTTCGGAGGAAACAAATTAAGATGACATGAATTTTAGGTTTACAACCCATATCGACAATGTCAGTGTCAATTTTTTGGATTTAGTACTGGTGGGGGATGTAGCAAAGGGGACAATCAGTACAAAGGGATACAGAAAGAAAACATCCAGTAACAGTCTCTTACATTGTGATAGTTTTCATTCTATCTCACTGAAAAACTCAATCCCCTGTGGACAGTTCTTAAGAATCAGAAGGAACTGTTCAGATTTGGAAGATTATGATCTCCAATCAAAAGAGCTCATGCAGAGATTCATTGACAGGGGATATGGTCAGTCTCAACCTGAGAAAGTAAACAGTGAAGTGAGACAAAAGGATAGAGAAGAATTACTAGAAGGGTCAGTAAAAAAAATGTGAGGAGAATGAACCCATTACATTCTCCATGGAATATAATGGCCTGGCAAGACAAATTGGGAAACTGATATGGAGAAATTGGCACATTCTGCGGAGTGATGCCACAGTAGGTGAATTAGATGATGAAACACCTAGAGTAACATTTAGGCAGACACCCAGTTTGAAGGATAAGCTTGTCCATAATCAGTTTTATGATGGAGGTAATCATAATGGGGATCTGGAGTCAACAACCACAGCAGTTCTTTCTATGCAAGAGATGCAATGTATGTCAATATGGCAAACAGGACAGGAAAGTTGAATGCAATAACACACAAAGGGATTCTGTGTGTTGATCTCCACTGATTGCAGCTAGTGAAGAATGCAGTGGCCAGGCTGTTGACTAGCTTATCAAGATCTTGGCATGTCACGCCAGTGCTCTGCTATCTGCAATGGCTGCCTGTAAATTGGTGGATCACCTTTAAGGCTGGTCATCTGACCTACCGTATAAGGCCCTACACAGACAGGGATCTAGCTACCTGCAAGATCTTCTGCACCCTTACTGCCTCCTACACCCATTCCACTCCACCAATCAGGGATTACTAGAGGTTCCCAGGGTCAGTTTAAAGACATCTGGGACCTGCATTTTTGCTCTTGGGCCTCTGCTCTGTGGATCTCTTGACCTCATCCAATTAGGGAGTGCCAAACCACCAATAACTTTAAAGCTGAGTTAAAAACATACCTTTTTAACCAGGCATTCCCTGAGGAATTCTAAGTTTCAGTGAATTGTATTTATATTTAATATTTAATAATTTAAGTCTACTGTACTGTGATTTTATCTATTTACAGTATGTCTGTGTTATGTATTTTATTCTGTAAAGTGCTTTGATCTTTTGGAACAGTGCTAGATAAATATATATTTTTTTATTGTACCTCCCTCTTCCCTGACCTGCCACTCCTTCAGAGTGCCAGGGCATATCCACCACCCTCCGACCCCTACCACAATCCTCCAGCCCCTATAGTGGCCTACTTGAGAGTGGCCCCAGTCTATCCATGTAAATGGATGGATCCTCCTCCTTCAGGAGGAAATTGCCTTGTAGTCTGACATAGATCTTCAGATGCCACAGGGTCTGGGTCCAGGCTGGTTCCGGGGCTTCGGGTGGTGGGGGCCAAGGGTGTTCGTCATCTTGGCCAGTTGGGGGCATTTTACCATTTTTTTTCAATGCCTCTCGTCCACTACTGTTCTTGGCCTGTAAGGGTGTGGAGGATCCTGGAGCAGGAGTGTGCTGGGGGGGTCGAAGTAGCACATTTCCCAAGCACACTCCAATCTGCCCGCAGGTCTTCAGGCTAAGTCAACATCCCCTGGGAGGGAGGCGTCCAATGGACTCCTATGGAACACCTCCCCTGCCGGTCTCTGCTCCTGACACCAGGGCTTGGGATGCGAACCTGGGTTGCCAGCATGCCGAGCAAAAACCCCTTTGCTCAGTGCCATGGAGCCAGGTGATAAATACAATTTTGATTGATTGATTAATTGATTTTGAAATCAGAGAATGTGTCTTTTGCGCAACAAACTTTGTAGTGTATGTACTGTGTGCTTGTGCAATTTATGCTATACAGGGAGGACAATCAGACCCCTAAAGAAAAGAATACAGAAGCATGTTAGAAACATTGTTAACGGCAAGATTGATATGCCTTTATAGGCAGACATTTCATGGAGGTACATGCCAGTGACCCTAAACATATGAAATTAATGGGTCTTAAACATATCAAGATACCAAGGTGGGGGGGGGCAGATTAAATACCCTATTGAAGAAAGAGATTTACTGGATTTTTAGATTTAAATCCATGAGTTCTGGGGGTCTTAATGAAATCTGGGACCTAAAACCTTTTCTTAGAGACAGATGAATGATATGATTGTTAAAAATTTATTGAACATTTTGTTCAACCCCCTTTTTTTCTGCTGTCCCTTTCACAAAACAGTCCCATCCCCTCCCTCCCTCCCTCCCCTCCCTTTCCTTCTCCTTCCCCTCCCCTCCCCAACACCTCCTCCTTCCCTCCTCCCTCCCTCCCTTCCCCTCCACCTCCTCCTCTTCCTCACCTCCTTTCCCCTCCTCCTCTTCCAATTTTTCTCTCCCCAACAACCCCCCCAAACTCCACTCCCCACCACAGACCTTTTTCCTTACCTTTCCTTCCTTCCATTTTCCCTTCTCCCTCTCCCTTTCCCCTTCCCCTACCCACCCCTCACTTCCCACCACCCACATCCTTTCCCATTACCACAACCACTTACTCTCTTCCCCACCCCATCATGTGCAATCCATCTTTGTATATATGTATATGTGAAAGAGCATCTTCATCTATGAAATACCACTGTATACTTTATAGTTGCTGAAATATTTCCACACATTTACTATATATATATATATATATATATATATATATATATATATATATATATATATATATATATACACCATGTATTCAGATGACCTGGTAATTCTGGCTCACTCCCAGAATGCCACTACCCTAAACCAGTGCCTGACTGATGACTTTAACAATGTATTGTCCTGGGTTACTAACTACAAACTGGTCCTGAACCTGAAAAGACACAGGCTATGTTCTTTGGCTCAATGGCCAAAATCAAAGCCTCGTCTGCCTTGTTACACATCACCAGCACAGATGGACCCTCACTACCCATAGTGAACTCCATCAGATATCTGGGGGTAACACTTGACCCCCAACTTGACATGGGAAATCATATCCTTAACATCTGCAGGGCTGCAAACTGCAAACTAGGTCTGGCCTATAGGGCCAGGTACAATCTTACACCGGCAGCCAGACTTGCCCTTGCGAGAGGTGTGCTTCTTCCCTCCCTCAGCTATGGGCTGCACCTATTTGCTCATTCCCCAAAGACTCATCTCACTCGGTGGTACATGGCCTATAATAACATTTGTCATTTTGCCTTGGCTGCCCCCTGCTTCACCCACTGATGTGAGCTATATGAGAAACTCTGCTGGCTTTCCCCAGTTAGATACCTTGATTTCAGGGTAGGATGCCTCTCAGGGAAAGTGATCAGAACCAGCAGCCCCCAGGGGCTGGCCTGGCTTCTACCTAAACTGGATCCCACCCCCTACCAAATTAGGTCTGTCACATCAGGGATGCTCAAAGTCCCTCCCACCTGGACCCTCATGGGGGATCGGGACTTTGCCATAAGTGTGCCCAGACTCTGGAACTCTCTTCCTGTGGATATCCGATCTGCCCCCTCCTATCTGAGTTTTTGCAATTCCCTGTGGGGTTTCCTAAAACTAGCTTCAGTGTGTGACTGCCCCAAACCTCCCTAGAGTAAAGTATCAACCTGTTGGTCAAAACCTCCCCAAGTTGCCTCCACTGAATCTGCGAGATATTTCCTGCGGTTTCAATGATTTCTGACTACTCCCTCCTTGCCCGATCTCTAAAACCAGGGGCATTATTAGCCACAATATTGCTCCATGGTCATAGGCTGACCACAACATTTCACCACGGTCATAGGTAGGAATGCCTACTCCCAAGTGTCCTGATACTATCTAACGTGTATATTTTAGATAAATGTGATGACCTGTAAATATCTGTCTGCGATCCAACTAGCCTAGGGAGTGTCTACTATAATGTTATAAGTTACATTATGACCAATCCATTCCTTGGACTGTGCTCCGCTACTATATGTGATAACCTGTTAATATCTGTCAGTGAACCAGCTAGTCTAGAGAGTGTAAACTGAAATGTTATAAGTTATATTATGACCAATCCATTCCATGGACAGTGCTCCGTTACTATATGTTTCCTCTTAATGTCAAATGATGTATTTCTTTCCCACATGTTTGTTTGCTGTGACATAATGTACCCTCATTTCTTTGTTCCTTGACTTTTTTCCCCATGTTGTACTCTCCCGGGTCATTCCTGAAAATAGGCATAATACTTGTCTAGTGTACTTACCCGGTAAACAAAAGCTAAATAAATATATATATATATATATATATATATATATATATATATATATATATATATATATATATATATATATACATACATATATATAATGTTTTGGTATTCCTAATGGGTATTTTCTTGTTGTTATTTATCTATCTTAGGTGAAAACAATGGGTATTTGTTGAAGTTCTGGAGATCAACATCATTTCTCTGCATTGTGAATCACCAAGAAATTAGGAATGTGCCCTGTAAATTCACTTATGTGGTTGATCACGGTATCTTTAAAATGGGTTTAATGACTCTAACTTTAGTAATGCATATAAGTTACCTGAAGTACACCTGCTTTGCACTTTGTAATAATTGTAATGTTTATCTTTTCTATTTATAAGTAACTGTACTACGATATTATATAGGATGGCACCATGATTGGTCCTTTTCAAATGTGATGTCAGAACCTGTATAGTACTTATGACAGAGGTAGTCCCCATCCTTCTGATGAAGCCTAATGGTGAAGCACTTGGGAGGCTCCTGACAGCCTGATGCTATATGTGTGTCCATCACTGTGTTTGTCATTTTTTACATTTTAGTCATAAATAAAAGTTTGTGATATCCCAATATCTTTAAGAGGAGTGAAGTTTTTATCTGGACTTGGAAGCAGGAAAGAGTCTCTGGGGTTATCATAACTGACAGTCTCAAATGGGTAGGGTAGTGTGACAAAAGAATGGATAAGGCTAGTGGGATGTTGGGATGCATAGGGAGGGGTATCTCCAGGAGGAGGAAGAAGGTGGTTTTGCCACTGTATCACTCGCTGGTGAGTCCCTCATCTGGAGGACTATGTCCCAGCATTAGAGGCTGCACCTCAGAAAAGACACAGCCAGTGCAGAGGCAGTCCAGAGGAGGGCAAGTCAAATGGAACAGGGGTTGCATGAGAAGCCCTTTGAGGATGGACTGAGGGATCTCAACATGTACACCATGGAAGAGATGAAAGAGAGAGGACTTGAGAGTGAACTATTAGTACCTCATAGGTGTGAACATTGTGTTGGATTGGAGTCTCTTTTAAATGAGAAAGAGCACCAGGAGCACCAGGACTGGGGGCATGCAATGAAACTGGATGGAGGATGTTTAAGAGGGATGTGAGTGAGTACTACTTCACTGAAAGGGTGGTAGATGCCTAGAGCAGACTGCCAGTAGAAGTGGTGGAGGCACAAACAGTGGGGACTTCAAGCATGAGTGCAATAGGTATAGGGGAATATTAAATAATTACTTGTGATCCCCTTTAATACACAGTCTGGATCTGTTTTTCAAATGCAATAATAACTGGGTCACTCAGTTATTACGGCATTTGCTTTAACTCTCCCATCAGCCAAAATTGTTGCACTACCTCATTGGTCCCTATTCTGTGAGTAGGTGGGCTGAACAGTTCCAAAAACATGGTGGCTCCATTTATGCTTGGCGACAAACCACTACAGCAATGGACAGTTTCCATTATTATAAGTCTCTCCAAATATCATTATTTATTCTTTTTAGAATTTATCCAGTTGATCCTGCTTTTTAGATTACTAAAATGTATCTTGTTGATCCTGCTGTGCATCAGGTTTGTGAAACTGCGAGTACCACCCAGCGCAATCACCAGAGGGACTGTGCCTGGCTTTTTACACTGCAAGTTAAACACAGTTCAACACTATTAAGAAGGCAATAGCTTTTCAAACTTTGTCACTTATTTTTCACAGTAGTCACTTTCAAGAATGCCATTCGGAAGGGTGTGTGTGTGTGTGTGTGTGTGTGTGTGTGTGTGTGTGTGAGACAGAACTCCCTGCACCAGTATTTATAAAAAATAAAGGATAGGCAACTATGATTTTATGGATTTTTTACACATCCTTGGTGTGTGATAACCTCATAAACCTCAGGTGTGTAAAACAAATCCATAACACACAGTTGCCCATCCATTATTCTCTATTTAATAGGCAGGGAGGGTCACAGGAGACCAGTTAGGGTTTGTGGAGACAGAATTGGTAGGGAACATCTGGGTGGGCCAAGCAATCCTTTTCTGCTAACAAATTTTGTGTTTCTATGTGATATAAAAAAGTCCATCCCTGTGACTGCCACCTTTGCCTACAGTGCAAGCATTTTTCCCCTTACTGTACCCACCTGAACACCAAAACAACCCCCTACACAAACACTTTAAATAGTGCCAAGGTGTGTGACCCCATGACATCACAAGTGGTGAAGCAATATGACAGATGTCACTTGTCAGAAGTTAAATATCAGGCATATTTTTATTGGGCGCATGCCATATTTGATTCATGCAGTGGCATGGTTTTGTGTGTGTAAAATGGCTGGATGTTCTCCTGTCTCAAGTTAGTTAGCTAAAGTTCTGTAAATAGAATGTTCTAAGAACAATCAAATCCAGGAATAAAGTGCTGCCAGGCTTCTATTCTCAAGGATCTACAGTAAGGATGTTTGCTTTGTCACCCGCCTAGAGTGCGAACCATGATATTACTAAGGAATTGAAGGAGCTAGGAGGCTTAGATGCCCATAGTTGCTCCTTATAATTTAGTAATAACTAATTTTAGCACCTGAAAGTATTAATTTATCCAGGCAGCGCTTGAATGCTAGTTTCGAACTGCTTGTAATTACCTTGATAGGAAGTATGTTCCAGGGATTCACAGTTCTTAAAGTAAAAAAAATATTTCCTTGCCATCAAGTTAAATTTTCTACCATAGAACTATAAGGGGTGACCTCTGGTGTTGTGTGTGTCATTTTTAAATTCAAATCCCAATACAGTTAACAAGTATGGGTCCTGAATGATGTCAAATATAAAAAGGAGATCCCCTAAGACATTGAGTGGTTAGTGATATAAGATTCAAGGATTTATTTCTGGATTCATCTGAGTCATTATATAAACCTGTGATGTGTTTGGTATATTTTCTTTTTACCTTTTCCAGTAAACTGATGTCTGATTTTGTGAAGTTATGAAGCATACTCTAAGTGTGGACGAGCATATGCTCTGTACAGAGGCAACATCACTTTAGTCTCTCTAGATTTTATATTTCTTCTTATTGACTAGGTAACTCTGTTAGCCTTGAGTATAACCCCATTAATCTGAGTGGCTGGAAGAAAATCTTCAGATATATTGATCCGTAGATCTTTTTTGTTGGAAGCAGTTATTAATATTTTGCCATCTAATTTATACAGTATGTGAAAAATGGGTTCTTTGGACCCAAGTGCATAACCTTGCACTTGCTGGAATTCACTTTCATCTCCCACTTAGTAACCCACTGTGTGATGATATCAAGATCATTCTGAATAGTAGCTATCTGCTCAGAATTCAAACTGGGCCCTCCAATTTTAACATCATCGGCATATTTTGTAGCTGAAGAAAAGCAGTCATTAGTTTAGTCCACTATAAAAGCTTCAAACAGACATGGGCACAGTATGGAGCCCTGTGGGACCCTGCTGGTGACCTTACTGATATCTGAAAGCTGCCCAGTAATCAGAACACGTTGTGTCCTGTGTGTTAACCAGTTTGAGATCCAGGTAACTATATTCTTGTTAATGTTTATATTATTTAGTTTAAGAACTAAGGCCCAATGGGGCATCACATCAAATGCCTTACTAAAATCTTCTCACTGTAGGTGCTTGACAAGCAAAAAAAATCTTGATGTTTGTCATTTTTTTATTAACACTTACTGCCATTACTTTAAAAAGGATATGCTATGGCCCTAATAAAAATATCTCTTATATTTTTCCAGAGTACAGTTGGACCTTATGACATCATGAGTGGCTAAGC
This sequence comes from Neoceratodus forsteri, assembly GCA_016271365.2. Taxonomy (NCBI): domain Eukaryota; kingdom Metazoa; phylum Chordata; order Ceratodontiformes; family Ceratodontidae; genus Neoceratodus; species Neoceratodus forsteri. The sequence goes on along the minus strand of CM028135.1, from coordinate 391,944,670 downwards.
CATGAGTGATGTCAAAATGTCAAACTACACGAGGGAAAATATTTGTGATATTTTCATTAGGGCTCTGGTATATTTGACTTATGCCATACCTTTCATTATTCAGTGGCAAGAAAAATCCTGTGTGTCCTGATTGTCCAGTGGCCACATTCAACAGTGGTGTTATCCCAGCACTGTCTCTCTGACTCTGTCTCTCGACCTCTGTTAGGCAATGTTAGCTTATGTGAGTTGTATTTTTTGCCACATTTAGCATGTATCTACTGGTGGTTATTTGTGTAATGACCTTGAATCCTCCTGTTTAGCACATGTGTTCACTTTGTCCTGCTTGATAGTTGCTTTGTATCTTCATTAGCTTAACTACATTGTATCAGTGATGTGATCATATATTTGTATTCTTTGTATTCTCTGTATTTTACTACTTCTGTAGAATGTTTGCTGCCACCTGTGTGGCCTGGGTCATGACTGAAATTGGTCCTTTGGATAGGATCACTTACCTGGTTACTAGTGTTGTGCAGAATGCAGAATTCTGCTGGCAGAATTAGTGCAGAATGATCATTCCACTGGTGGAAAAACTGTCCCTCCCCATTAGCCTATAGGCATATTGTCTTTGGGACTTTACTTGACAATATTATTAGATCCAACCTACCCTCCTCCTTGGCCTCCATGATGGTGCCACAGTCCTCCTACTATGGCCTCCGCTCAAATGAGCTGTCCCTACTTTATACTCTGAGGTGCTGAACACAGAAAGGAACCCTTGCTTTCTCTAGTTTCGCTCCCAAGATACTGGAACTCTCTTCCAGTTGAAGTTTGCTCTGCATCCACTCATGCCGCCTTCAAAAGACTGCATCATACCTAGTGATGGGTGAAGTGGGCTAAATTCGCTCCGCAAAGTGATATGCAGAATAACGTGGAATCCACGAAGTGCTCCGCAACGCGAAGTGGAGTACTTCGCGTTATAATGGGGAACACAAAGTCCATTGCAAACAATGACTTCACGTTACTTCTCCTTCCTCAAACCACTTTTCCACCAATTTTAAGGTGAAGTAACACTGAAATCAATGTACTTCGCATCACTTCAACTTGTTATTGAGTTCCAAAGAGAACTTGCAGTGCTTCATGGGATTGCAGGTCACATGGGCTCTAGATTGTTCTGCACAGCCTCAGTTCTGTGTAGTGTGTGTGTAGTAGAAGATGGAGACAGTTTCCTTTCAGAGCTCTGCCATTCAAATCCTCTAAAAGCTGTTAAAAAAAAGCCTTTTTGAGCCTTTATTTGCTCAAATTTTAGTACATCTATTGTAGGAAACCCTCCTGTGCTCATATCATTGAGTGTTTATTGTTTGTGTGTGGATTTTGAATGTTACTTTAGAACAGTCAGTCTATGTACTGTGATGCGTGCTTTGGGGGAGGGGCGTATCTGTGGTGTAGTTAGATTAACTGGGAGAAAAGGGCAGTCTTTCAGTTTTGGTTATATTTTTCTTGTATGACTGTGTTAATGTAAACACAGTAATATTTTCTGTAATTCTTGGCATTTTTTTGCTGATTGTTGTGGTACAGCAGTGTATAATTTCAGCTTGTTTAAAGCATTTGCTTATATTACTAAAGGTTTTCAATTTGCTACACATTACTTGTAGTGTGTGTGTGAGTATGTGTGTGCAATGCGTGCCATTAAATCAGATACCATTTATTGTGCCACAGAGTAATTTCAGCAGTGTGAACCTGCTTTCCACTGCACCTACATGAGTTTTTTGTACTGCTTGTGGAATCTTTACTGGTAGTAGTGGACTGTTACTGAAGTGCACTACCCCCCCAACTGGCAAAAGATATTCTTTTCCAAATTTGGATTTCTGATGGTGAGTGCTGGTTTGGTGGTGTTGTTGTGCTTTTACGTCTGCATCTCTTTAGTGCACAGTGCAATCTTAATCTGTCTGTGCATTTGCATCTCTTTAGGGCCCAGTCTCCATCTGTTACTTAAGTCACAGTTGTTTCTTTGGCTTCCCTTCAGAGTACTGGTGTGGTGCATACGATTCATGATCACATCATGAATCACAAAATTAATGTTTTGTAGTATCTCGCCAGGCTTCACCACTGTACCCATTGATATGAGTTTTCAAGCTGGTGAGTTTTGTGAACAGCCAGGTCATCAGGGAAGTACAGGGATTCGCTTTCCCAATATGCTTGTCAGCTCCAAGTCTGAGAAAAATAAATTCATGTTTCATGGTCACGAATGCAGTCATGATTCATGATCACATCATGAATCACAAAATTAATTTTTTTACTAGTTACTTGCATTATGTAAGCCTGTTTTGTAGTATCTCTGCAGACTTCACCACAGTACTCATTGATATGAGTTTTCAAATTGGGGAGTTTTGTGATACAGGTCATTGCCATGGGAGAGCTACAGCCATAGGCATTCGTGTTCCTGTACAGCATGTGAGTTACAGTACTGTAAGCCATGTTATGTGTGGGGGCCCGGGGGGCTGCTAATATTGTTGTCACTCCTCCTTACTTCAGGTTAAGGCAGAATGACAATGAGAAGTCACAATCACAATAACAAGGCAAAGTGGGCATTTCATGCTGGCCACTCTGTGTAGCGGAGTGACAACGCAAAGTGGCCACTTTGCGAGCACTTCACCAGTGGAATTTAAATTCACTGCATCTCTAAGATGGGAGACTTTGCATGTCTTGTTACACTCTCATTTCACTTCATCATCACTGGGGAGTTTTCTGGACACAAGACAGTAGCATTTGGGGATGAACATTAATTCTGGTGACTTTGTCTGACCACTGCCTGGATGACTGAGTGTGCCATTAATTCTGGGAGACTTTGTATTTCTTGTTACATTTTCATTTCACTTTATCAGCAATGGGGAATTTTCTGGAGACAAGATGGCAGTAGCATTTTGGGGATGCATATTAATTCTAGTGACTGTGTGTGTGGGGAGCTGCCAATATTGTTGTCACGCCGCCTTACTTCACTTTAAGGTGGAATGACAACACAAAGTAATAATAACAAGGTGAAGTGGGCATTTCATGCTGACCACTCCACAAAGTGGAGTGACAATGCAAAGTGCCCACTTCACGTTCACTTTGCTGGAGAAATTTAAATTTGCTGCATCTCTAATCATCAATATATATATATATATATATATATATATATATATATATATATATATATATATATCATCAATCATAACCAAAGTATTTGCTTTAACCCTCCTTAGGTCTTCAAAATCCCCCTTGCTGCCCATGTTAAGCCAAAGCCTTTTTCACCATGGCACTTCCATTAGACTGTATATGGCAACCCCTATACAGCCTTATGACCTTATGCAGCATGACTATTGTATCGTGAAATGATGGTACTCATTTACTGACTGTATGTTTCTCTTATCTTTACTACTTACTTGTATTTTGTGTTTTCTCTCTCATCAACGACAAGATGTGTCCTTACCTAATGAAATCATGCCTGATTGTATTTTACTGTATGACGATTCCTTTATTGTTTGTAAGCTCCCAGGTCATGCCTGCAAATAGTCGCTTTGTGGCTATGACATCCACCCAGTAAACAAAAACTAAATAAAATAAATAAATAAATTTTCACCGGAATTTCACTTGCTCACCTGCGGAATTCCACCTACTGTGATCTGCTGAATAATATTCCGGGGAACAGTATTTTTTTTGGGGAGGGGGTTATTCTGCAACAATTTCCCTGGAAAATCTTGAGATCCATGGAATAATATTCTGTGGAACAGTGATTTGTTCTGCAGAAAATCATTCCGCAAATATTTTATGCTGCAGAATTCCACCATTCCATTTCTGGCAGAATTCAGCAGAGTTTTGAATATTCCACAGAATTTCGTTCACACAGCACTACCAGTTACTAAAGACATAAATAAAATAAATAAACAACCTCACTGTATGAATGTGATAAATAACTCATTCAAAGCACCTTTATTTTCACTACTGATCTAGACTACAGATATTGGATCTAGAGTGAGAACGTCATTGTATTCTGACTCTAGGTCCATAGTAGCAAAAAATGTCACTGTTGTATGCCATTTTATACTCCCAGGTATGGCATAAATCGATATAGGACTTGTGTTGCATGCAATTAGGTGATGGCTAGATAGTTTTAAGAGGGTCTGGGTTGGGTACTATCTTTTCTTTATTAGTTCTTCCTTTTTTACTGCCTGGCTAGCTCTGTGAGTGACTGAGGGGAGGTGGTGGGATACTGACTAGGCTGGAAGAAGGGGTTTTATTTTTCAGATCACCAGGCTATGTGGGTGACTGGGAGATGAGGGTGATACAGGTTGCTGAGTAGGTTGGGGAAGAGGCTGTATTTTTGCAGTTTACAGGCTATATAGGTAGTAGGGGAGGAGGAAGGTGGGAAAGAGTGTATCATGGGTGGTGGATGTGCACTTTCCTTTGAACAGCCTCATTGAAGTTCTCTCTTCACAATGTGGGTAAAGTAAAGGATTTGTTTCACTCACACCAGGAAGCACTGTGCACTTGGTAAAGTGTGGCTTTGTATTTTGCAGCACTTTGCGAAGTTTGGAACTTCAGTAAAGAATTATGTGAAACAAAGTTTCATCTCTTCACCCACCATTACCTGTGTGGACGACGGTTATTTAAATACATTCCCATCCTTGCAATTATCAGCTGCATCTACTTCCTCAGATGTGAGGAAGTAATAAACATTGCTAAGATGTAGATCCCCAGGGGGCATTAAACTACCATAAAACCAGCAGGTTAATTTAGAAAAATACTGCAAATAGCAGACAAAACGAAAGATATACTAGGACTACACACACAAATTAAAACACACTTCACAACATATTTTTTTTGCAAATTCTAACTGCACTAATCCTTTAAGGGCTTCATCAGGGAGAAGCATGGTCCACTTTGTTTCCTGTCTGTGAAGTGAAATCTCTTATCAGAGTCCTGTATATCTGATTATTACTTCCTTCTAAAAATCATATAGATAAAGTTAATTTTTTGCATGGTTTTGCTTTGCACTGTAGTTATGAAGATTAATATATTTAGTAGTTTCCATGGCTTATTTGGAACGCCAGTAGTCCCCATTGTTTAATGCCTGCATTCACAGGGTTCAGGCAGCTTGTCTAGTGCATTCACCGAATGCACAGAAGTCTCCCTGATGAAGCCCTTAAACAGGGTGAAACATTGGGGGCCATAGGACATGGCTAAAGCTTAATGAAAAAGACAAAATAAAATTGGAAAGCACTTTTTTGAACAGACATTTTGGAGATGGCATATTCTTTAGCTGTTTGTTTGACCACCAAGGTGCCTACATCAGCCCCTGAACTAGCCTTGAATAACTTGACTTAACTTTATGAGGGTACCCAGGGAACTCTACAAACTTTGGTGGCAGTGAGGTTGGTATGGGAAGAGGTGTATGAGGGGGATTCCAACAGGTGCAGAGATGCATGGATGGCATTCTAGATACTGCAGGGAGGTCAGCAGGGGCAGGGGGGAGGATATTCTGTGTGATGTGTGTCCATTTCAGCAGTATTTTGGATCAAAGGGCATTTGCAGTTTCTGATTCTGAACACATTTTGGCATTCTGGTTATCATTAAGTTCCTGTCTTTCTCAACTAGCATAGTGCTGACTCTGAGGTAAAATTCAATGCAGTCAACTGCAGCAGTAAAAACAATTTCAAAAAATCTTTAAGCAACTGAAAAGTACAAGTGGTATAGAGAGGGTTCCAGGCAGCTGGGTGGTAACAACTGGTTTGGTGGTTACTTTTTTAGCAATATGGAGACAGCGCAGAATGCTTAATGTCAGAGTGAGCATCCATTGAGCTTGCAGGCATGAGGGGTTTAAAACTAAACACAACTGGAAATGGGACATAAACAGCTGGGTGGGCAGGTGGGCAGGATATTTTTGAGTATGTGTTGAGGGTCAGTTTTTTCTCTTTTTTATCACTTTGCAAATGATGGTAATACAGTTAGTGGGGGAAAACATGGATGACCGACACTGTTTACAAATTCACAGTTTGCCTGAATAGTTGAGATGTGGCTCATCTTTGCAAAGTTTTCAAAGTTAAAATATTTGCTACAGGAATCAAATGTTTGTAAATATTTTTAATTATGTTTGTTTGTTGATACTGTTCTGTATCTTGATGTACGCTTGTACATTGTAACATGTTTTGTTTTTTATTGTGTCGGGTTGGACCTGAAAAAGGACTAGCTCTAGTGCTCCTACCCAGTTAATAAAATAAACAAAGAGTAATAATTTTACTGATGGGATGTGATGAGGCCAACAAAATCACGAGTGTGGTCTTTGCATATTCTGACACACCTGCCAGATTGTTGTCAGTCAATCACATTGCTTAAATCACCGCACACTACTGGACTCATTTTATGACACTAAGGTAATCCATTTGCATTACCCAGGATAGTCCAGCTGAGATACAATATTTTATTTTCAGTGCAACCCTGCTTTTCCCATTTTTACAGGTATGAGGGGACTGAAGGTCTGGGAGATTAAGAGCCTGATCCACATATGTGGCTGAGCTACACTCAAAATGAGGGTATCCCAGCAGTGGCCCTGCACCCCAGTGCATGCCCTCAATAGATGTCATCCTCAACCCCCTTCACTGCACTCTGCTGCTGCAGAGCCACACACTGGAGCAGGGGTGGTAGAGTTAGGTGGAACAAGTCCAAACCATGGGCATCCAGTTGTATGCCTGTACCAGTCCTCAAGCAGATTCCTAACCATGCAGGGAACAGGGCATGTTTGACTATAGCAGACCTCCAGGGCTGATGTATCTCCACTGAAATAAATGGATATGTATAAAACCAAATTGGCAGGTACTGGTCATGCTCTCAGCCTGCTGTGGAAGCTATAAGAGTTAAGAACTAAAGGGGGGAGCTGGGTTGAGAATCAGCTGTTGTGGAGTTGGGTGCATAGCTATTAATGCTGCAACTAGGCAGGCAAAACTGTCTGCCTCCTCCACCAGCCCTCTGCACTGTGGTGGGTTGGGTGCTCTCCATGTCCACTGGCCCACCCCATCCCACCACACAGCCACATGCACAGACTGGGATCAGTGGTGGAGAGGGAAAGTGTCTATCTCTGTGAATGCTGAGGTGCCCTCCCTTATGGTGCACATCCTGCATGTAGGGGACAATATTTGGCTTTCTCAGCCCTCTGCATATGTGGAGGGGCCAGGAATGGTCTGTGGGTCAGACTCTGAGTGTCTTGCTCAGGGTTAGACAGTGAGTAAGTTGCTCTGATGTAATTTTAACCTGTTTCACTTGGTTCCTAAGCCTGTGCTCTAGCCACTAGAACACACTGCCACAGAACACTCCACACATGAGATTATCTCTGCAGAAGAGTTTGGGGACACTGTAATACAAAGATTACATGGGAACATGTAGCAGAACACATAGGGAGGATAAATGTAATCATGAAAATGAAACTTCTGAAAGCCAATTGCCTGAGCAGTTCAAGTTGTGATGGTATGTGGGCAATAACACAACAGAGTATACATTCATTGGGAAATACACATACTCTTCTGATGTACTGAGACCAAGTGGTTCTCAACACACACCGCAGGAGTGCTTCCCTCTCCCAATGAATGCAGTGCCCTGAAATGTGTAATTGCACTAATAGGTGGAATCAAGAACAACAACATAAATGTGTACGGGGAGGGGCTAAGATATTACTGGGGAGCAATAAACAAGCAGAAAACAAGTGAGGGTAGGGAGTACAGAGAGATAAGAAAGAGGTCAGGTACAGGAACAGACCTGAGTATTATTTATGTATTTTGTTTTTGTTGACAAAATGAGAGAGGCATCTAGCCTTGAGAGTGGCAGGTGAGAGTGAGTAATAAAGAGAACAGTGATGGTATAGTGAGGGCTATCAAGGGCAAGGCAACTGAAGTAGAAGAGAGGGTCTAGTTTAAGTAAAGTTGATTTGTGGCAGCACTATTCACCACATCTCCATTGTTAAAAGCTGGAAGATCATCTTCACTACAATCTCATGATGGGTGAGGGGGCGGGCTATAGGCTTTGTTCTTGTGGATTGCTCCATGTTCTTGGAGGAGCTTCATGTGGATGGCATTAATGTGAGAGGAAAAGTTGAGTTGACTGTCTAGCCACACACCTCAGTATTCAAAGGAGGAGACTTCCTCTGCTTGGTATCTCTCCAGGATCATGAAGACTTCTTTGACATTTAGGGTGAGCTGGCTGGCACAGAACCTGATTCATCACTGTTGAAGTCATGCTAGAGCTGAACACCCAGATTACAGGGTTAGGAACCACAGGCAAACAACAATGTGTTTTTTGCATGCATATGAAGGTACAATAGGTGGAAACACCTGAATTGGAGAAGTCATCAAGGAAAATTGAGAACAGGATGGGATCAAGGACCAAGTCCTTGTGTATTTCTGAATGGACTGGGAGGGTAGAAGAAAGTACCTACAAGTATACCCTGTGATCTGTCCACCAGGTAGGAGCTCAACCATCTGACTGTAAAGTCCAATATATCAGACCCTGAGAGCTTGTTCTATAGGAGGGGATGGGCAACAGTGTTAAATGCCTTGGAGAAGTTGACAGAAGTGGCAGTAGTATCAGGCCCTTGACCATCTCCTTCAGGATGGTATCAGTGAGCCAAAGTAGGGAAGAGACAGTGGAGTGGGTCTTTTGGAAGCAAAACTGAAATGGATTGAGGAAGGAGGAGGAATCTGGGAATAGTGTGAGATGGGAGTGAAAAAAGTGCTGTTGAAGTTTGGCTAGAGAAGGGTTGAGGTAGATAGACTAGTAGTAGTAACCTGTAGTAAAGGGAAAACCATCCCTGTAAAAGGGGATAAGTTTAGCATCTTCCAAACACCAGAAAATGTATAGTGTGACACTTGGACAGCTGGTTCTGATTAATCCATGCTTTTTGGAATATAAAAAAATGTAGTGTGATTGTCTGTCATGAAAAATGCTGTGCCTGGATAACCAACATCCCAGGTTTCAGTTCTAACAGGACAGGATATATGTTAAACAGCAGATCTCTGTGATGAGATTAACTCCTAAGAACTCGCATTTTATAGCCTTATTTAGGATATGGGTTGTTTGTAGCTAAACCCTGAAATATCCATTTTGTGGCATCCTCAGGAAGGTCAGTTAACTGTAGCTGATGTCAAATGAATATTACACCTCAGTGAGAACTGGCAGAGAGAGAGAGAGTCATAAAAAGTTATTTCATGTCTTTGTAAAGAGAAGGATGTTGCTCATGGATGAAAGAAATTGGAAAATTACAGTCTTGATTGGGAAGTCACATGGGGAAACAAAGTTTTGCTGATGTCACCTATTAAATTTACCTTCTGAATGATGAGACATCCTGGGTGTATAATTTTTAATAAACAGAGGAGGAGCTGGGTGACATCATGGAGGAGGAAGGGTCAGAGACAGTTTTTTTAACTATGCTGTGACTGACCTTGACACTCGCATGTTTGGACTATGAAAAAGCAACATCAGCACTGGAAAGAGATAAGAACTCTTTAGATTAGATAAGTCTAAGGGTACTGTGGTAGGAGATTTTGTTTGTATTTAAAACCTTATTATTTTAAGTGATTGTATGTTTTTGTCATATATGGTTCTGTATTTACATTTTACATATTTATCTATTTTTAAGTAAACATCTCATTTTTAGAGACTACTTGACGTGCCTTTGAAATTCTTTATTTGACAAGTGAAGCATATACAGTATGGTTAAAGTTGACACTGTGCAAAGCTATTGGTAATACCAAACTGGGAAAAGGTAAAAGTTTATTCTGAGGTTTTTACTAGAGTTTTTAAGGGTTCATTTTGTACACCTGGTTAGGTGCCCATATGAGAATAATATCTGGCCACCCCCGAAGAGCAGAATTATCTGAGCCTGTACATTGGGTACGCTAGCAAGAAGTTCACAGTTTGAATCCCTCCAGAACTTGAGACCAAAGTTTGATTCGAACCCACAAAACAGAAAGAGAGTTACCCAGTTCTGTTAACTGTTCACAATACTGCGCTCGGAGGTTGGCACTGTAGGAGCAGAGGGCCTGACCTGCTGAGTGGGGTTGTGACATATAGCACCTGTAAGGAGGAAAGAGTTAAGGCAATTAGATATGGGGGAGGCCACAGCAGTGGCAGAAAGGTAGAGGAATTTTGGATCCATTCCATCAGAGGTATCGCATTTTAAAGGACTGAGAGCTGGTAAAGCTGAGAGAGTAGCTACAGATGAAGTAAGGGAGAGGGTCAAAGAATAAAATTGGGTGGGGGAAAGGGGAAGGTAATAGTGAGATACCATTGGTAGAGAATAATTTATTAAAGGAGGAGGTAACCTATGCAGGATCAGGGATGGTATAATCACCCATTTTATATTATGGTTAGTGTATATCGCCGAAAAACAAATTGGCAATATACACTTCCAGGCAACCCAACATCAGGATATCTAAAAAGTGTTTTTGCATGCACCCCACTGAAATTACATTCTCAGCTTCAGGGGGGTGCATGTTGGAGAGGAGGTAAAATTTGGATTTCATGCAAAAATTAAGTCCCACTGCCACAGGCAGCAGCAAAATTTCCACTTTCCCAACCCCAGCCCCGAATCCAGTACCTGCTGAACCAGAGCTAGCCACCCACTCTACATGGCTAGCTAGGCAGCAGCAGGCACACCAGTCCCCTAAAACCCTTCCCTGTCCCTCCCCTTTTGGTTGCCCTTTCCTATGATCTCTTTCAGTTCAGTTCAGTTTATTGTATAGGGATAGCATCCATTGAGCATGCTCATTTACAAGGAGGTTCCTGATACAAAGTACTAAACATCATAGGCAGTCTGTACAAGGATACTTCATAGTAATACAGCAGGTATAACATGGTACATGAAGTAGATTGGTTGTAACAAAAACATGAAGGCAAAAGCATCACATGACAGTAAGGTTACCCCCACCTAATAAAAATCATCACTGACAATCAAGACAAGTAGTACAACATAGAAAAACAGTAGGGATATCATGATACATAGAATGGGTTGGTCATTGCAATACATAGACATAAATTAGAAGCATCACTTAACAGTAAGTTTATCCCCCCCCCCAATAAATATGGGAGAGAACAACTTGGGTAGAATGGACAAAAGGGAAAGAAGGAAGGGAGGGAGGAAGGGATGGAGGAAGAAAGGAAGGCAGGAAGGAAGTAAGGAAGGAAGATGCATTCCAGTATACACAGGAATCTACAAAGAATATGGCAGAAGGATGGGGAGAAGGTAGACCCTCAAGGGAAACTAAGAGCAGTTGCAGGTCTCAGCAGTGATTTCATGTACCCTACCAATGAATGCACTAACTGGGATAAGGGTATGGAGTTTTAGGGTAGCTTGAAGCTTAGTTCAAAGGCAAGGAAGAGAAAAGCTTATAGATGCCCTACCAAACCATGCCCGATAATTTGGCACATTCAGGGTAATATATGCACATTTTCTGAGGGTGTAGGTGCTAATTAAGCATGAGAAGAAGGCTGATATATAAGGGGGTAGCTTATTGAGGAGCACTTTATATGTCCAAGTATAAATGTGCACCATCTCCTTGTGGATAAGGTGGCCCACTTCATTGCCTCATACAAGGTACAATGATGGGTTCTGGTTGGGGCATTAGTAATTAAATGGATGTTCCAGTGACAGAGCGTATCTAGCTTACACAGGTAGACAGATGCACAATTGTTGTAGAGAATATCCTCTTAATCAAGAAGCAGCATGAAGGTGGCCTGTACCAGTCTAGTTCTGGACTCCTGGGAGAACAATGATTTGTTCCTGAAAAAGAAGCCAAGCCTAAATTTCAATTTTTTTGTGAGAGCTTCGACATGTGATGAAAAGGATAGGTGTGAGACAAGTATGAAGCCTAAGTATTTAAAGTGATTCACCAGTTCGAGAGAGTCTCCTGATAGGGTGGTAACGGGAGCATAGTGGTTTGTCATGAGGCATACTGAGGGGACATTAGGGGGACAGAAGAACATAACCTTTTTTTTTCATTTAGCAGTAGTTTGGCTGTTAACAAATTATGCTGACAATTGACAAACTCAGACTGGAGAACAGAACATACTTGACTAACTGTAGGTTTCGATATGTAGAGGACCGTATCATCCACAAATAAGTGAATATTGGAGTCTGTGATGCCCAAACACAGATTATTTACACAGATTAGGAACAACAATGGATCCTTGTGGGATCCCTCTTGCAATTGGCAAGAGTGAGGAAGAGGTTCCATGTATCTTAGTGATGTCTATTTCCTAGGTAACTGGCAAACCGGGATACTATAGCATCCAACAAGCAATGGAACTTCAAGCTATCAAGCAGCAGGGGGTGATCCACAGTATCAAAGGCCTTACTAAGGTCCAAAAATGCCACACTAGTGACATATTTGCTGTTCATGGCCACCAACCAATTATTAGTAACTTTGGACACGGCCAAGACAGTACTATGACTGGGTCTGAAACCTGATTGTTTCGGAGTTAGCAACTGAGAATTTTCGAGGAAGGATCTGAGTTGGATATTGACCAGTTTCTCCAGAATGTTTGAGAGGGAAGACAAGCTAGAGATAGGCCGATAATTGTTAACATCACTAGGGTCACCAGATTTGACAAGTGATATGAGATGTGAAACTTTACAATCTTGGGGCATGATACTTTCAGATAGCAGGAGATTAAATAAATGAGTGATGGGGCAGTTAAAAAAATAATAGCCTAGTTTCAGAAAGAAATGGTCAATGTTGTCTGCACCTCCACTCTTTTTAACATCCAGCCTGAGCAGTTGGTCTTCCACCTATTTAAAGGTGATAGGTGAGAAAGAGAAGGATGAGTGTGTTGGGAGGTTGGGTGGTGCAGGTGGGTGAAGGAGAGAGGTTCTTAGGGTGGCTGATGGAGAATAATAGAATGCAAGACCCACTGTGGCAAAACGCTCATTTAGTTTGTCAAGTATGACAATTTTATCTATAATTGAGGTGCCCTGGTAGGTAATGGTAGTGGGGAGAGATGGTGGAGCTTTGCTCCCCTCAACTAGTTTAAAGGTATGCCAAATCTTGGATGGGTTACCACTGGCTGACTCTAGGGTGCTTAGGTAATAGTTTTCTGTAGTATGCCTAATCAATTTAGTGCAGGCATTTCGACATATCCTGAATGCTGTCCAGTCTGTGGGCATTTTGTGTGTCTGGCAGTTGCCCAAAGCTTATCTCTTTTTGTTAGCATAGACTTAATATCAGCATTGAACCAGGGGCAAGACGCTTTTTTCACTCTATATGTTCTGACAGGTGCATGGGAGTCTATGATATCTGTAAGTATTGCATTAAAGCAGGCCATTGCCTCAGTAACTGATGGGGCTAGATAGAATTATTGCCTAATTAATGTTGCGCAGGTCAGCTAAGAAGTCTTCCGGAGTCAAGGTGGCTGAAGGATCTTTTAGCTATCATCTTACTTGGATTAAGGCAATTTAGAAAGATTCCTGATAAATACTACAATATTATGGTCACTTAGGAGGTTGTGCCAGACTGCTTTATGTGTGATTTTATGGGGTCTATTTGTCAGAATGATATCAGTTGGGGAGCCAAGGGAGTGATTTGTGTGACCTGGCCTAGTGGCTTCTGAGAGTACTTGTGAGAGTCCAAATTCATCACAGACCTTCTTGATGGGTGCTGATTTGTTATTAAACCAGTCCATATTTAGCTCACCTAGAATCAGTGTCTCATTAGTACTGACATCTAGGAACTGATGAAAATGTGATAAAATATCAAAGCCTACAGAAGGAGGTCTATAACAACCAATAATGTTTAGTGATACTGAGGCCGATATATTAATTTTAACAGCTAAGCATTCAAATTCTTTAGGCTTGGCACAGGAGTTAATGACAGAGTATTTAGCACTGATGTAGATGGCCACCCCTCCACATCTAGTAAGCCTATATACATGGAAGAGAGAATATGATAGAAGGAAAACAGCATGATCTGTAACATAGCCTTTTAACCATGTTTCTGTAAGGACCAGAACATCTGGCATAGTGTGGGAGACCCAGTCTTGCAGCTCAGTGATTTTTTTCTGAATGCTGCATATGTTCATAAGCATGAATGTTAGTCCTTTTGTTGTAGCGAAATCCATAATGGTTATAGACAATGGTGGTGAACCAGGATTTGGCTCCACATTGCCAGAGCATAGGAGGAGCAACAGAAGAACTCAAAGTAAACAGAATCTAGAAAAGAGAGTGCACCTTAAATAAGTAGAATCATACTTATAACTTAAAGTGGGAGCCCAGTTCCTCTGAAGGGCTGAATGATAGTTCAATGTCATAAGTAGAAGAAGAAAAGCCTTGAATTTAGTGGGGGCGCTAGAGAACGTTGAGAGTGATATGGTGTAAGTTGCATTGTTCCTAATTGGGTGGGGATTCTGGGTAAAGAATAGATTTGAAAATCTGACACTAGAGGGGTGGTACTGAATGCTATGATTTCTGGCTGGTAATGCCAAGAAGGAAAGGAGGATGAAGGTTACTTGGTACATTATAAAAATGAGGTAACAGCAACAGTTAACAAGCCATGTGAATCTGAAGAGCTAGGGATAGCTGTGGCTCAGAGGAAGGTCTGAGAACCCTATGAGGTTGTAAGGTTTACTTTTTTTTCTTTCAATTGTTTAACCAGGAGTGGCACAGTAAGCTGAAAGCTTGTTTACAGGTGCAACCTGGGAGCACAGAGAAGTTAAGTGACTTGCTCAGGGTCACACACTATATGCAAGTGGGGGCTGTGGGATTCAAACCCAGGTCTCCAGATTTGCAGCTCAGAGCCTTAAACCACTGCACTATGCTGCATCCTACTAACACAAAGAAGTCAATGGGTGGAAGCAAGTAAATGGGGTGGAGTTTTAATGTATTTAATAGAGGTCAGGAGTGGGGTGGGTGGATGGGCAAGTAAGAGGACAAGTCCAATTTAGAAATGAGTGCTAGCTAAGCACAGAAGTTAGTGCAGTCCAATGAAGAACTGCTTCCAGTGCCAAAATGACCAATTAGTGTCTGAAAGCAGCCAGAGCTCACCAATGGGAGCAATGGCGTTGGAGCCTTTCAATCAGGCTGGAGCCTACCTTGTTCAGATATTCAGGCAGACGGGTAGGAAATGGTGACTGTAGCTGGCTGTACAGGGAGCCTTAGCCACAGTCGTAGATGGTGAGCCTGCTCAAGGCACAGGAACTTCATGTAGGGTCACTACCCTTGCAGGGTAGCCCATGGGGAAAGCACTGAATATGAGTTACCATTTTGACGGTCTCCCATATTCAGTTGCTATCCTCACTGGATACCGCTAGTTTTAGTGCAAGTATTACAAAGGTGCTTGTGCTGAGAAAAATCAACTGAAAAACTAAAGGCCTTGTGAAGTACCAAGAAGATTCCCTAGCGTTGAGTTAGGAAATAAGTTCAGCAGAGACACAAGGCAGATGGGAGCTTTTCACACAATTCCTCCTATATGAGGCATGTTTGTCTCAGACTGCAATAAATTTGAAATAAAATCTGGAAAGGGCCTTCTCAATGCCAATAGAACAAGGAATGAAGGACCAGTCAGTAAAGTAAAGGTGATCTAATAGGGTAATTATTTATTAATTTTTTGTTTATTTTTATTCTGTGGTACAGTAACCAGGTAAGATGCACTAGGCACAAGGCCATTTTTCAGGGACAACCTGGGAGCATTGGGGAGGGTTATGTGGCTTACTCAGCATCACACAGTATACAAGTGAAGGCTGTGGGAATTGAATCCAGGTCTGCTGAAGAGACCAAGCTCATTCACAGCTTGTTACTCTAGCCTCTAGGTTATTCTGCCAACCCAAAGGTAACCTGAATTAAGTCAAGAGGTGTAAAGGATCAGATCATCATGAACTTGGGGTGGAGTTTGGACTAGGTACTTAAAATATGGCTTAGACAGTACAACACCATACATATGTGAGTACGTATAGGCATGGTAGATGATGTGCTTCATTTAATCAGAGAACAGTATATGTGGCTGTTGATTTGCAAATGACACGTAAACAGCTGTAGTATAATCTCTGATGACTGCACTGTTAAGTAAGTTTTTTGGTATGTTTTTCATATTGAGCTATAATTTGTGCCATTTTATGAGTGGGATATTGCACTCCATTGTGTGTTGTCATATTCCAATATATGCATTTCTTGGGAATTTTAAGGCACTCAGCTACACATTGTACCTTACAGCACAATTAAAGAGTATGACCAAACACCCCATTCTGTGTTATCCATTATAATCATGGTTCAGAACGATCTCCCTGCCAACATATTTTGTACTTACTTGGAGAGCATTGCCCATGGTTCAGTATGGCAGTGGGTAACCCATACTACATCCCTCACCAAGCAGTACTTAAACTGTGTATGCTTCAATGCCTTTTGGAAGCTCAGTTCATTGCAGAAGCTGTGCAGCTGTCATTTCCCCAACCACCCCTCCCATCTAGCTCTACTGGTGCTGTCATGCTCCTTGCTGACCAGTTACCCACTTCTACCCCTTGTGCATGGCTGCTGCATTTGGGCATCCTGCCCATGGTCCCTGGTTACTCTCATTTTTCCTTATCCCTGCTTGTCAGCCTGTCAGTGGGTGATTTGATCCACTTCTGGGCCTTTCTCCACTGCTTTCTTCCTACTTCTCCCCCCCCCCCCCTTTGCCTTGCCCCCCAACTCCCTGTTCTGCTGCTTTCCTGCCTGGCCACTGGCATCCCTGCCTGTTCTCACCTGCCACCCTCTTGCTTTCTTTTGCTCCTGTTCACCATTCCTTGTTGCCTTTCCACATCTGCTTCCCTTCCCAGTCTGCCCCTCTTGTTTCCCTAGCCAGTCTCTCTAACCTTGGCCTTCCTATTCCCCTACCCTGGCCTTGCCTCAGCTAGTGCACCATCTGTTCTTCATTTCTATTGAGTTCCACTTATTCTCTGCACCCTCTACATCCATGCTTCCAATGCCATACAAACTACTTAGGTAGTTGCCCTGTTACCATCACTGCAACCTACCCAGGCTTCCACCTCCTCATCATTCTTGTTACCTTAGTTTTGCCATCTTCTCTATTTCTCATTAGCTCAGAACCTTTCCATCTCTACCCTTCAGGGGCTATCCTATGGGCCTTGCTAGGCTTTCAGCACAAGAGGCTGACATGCTCCCTCTGCTCCTCTGAAGTCCTCATTTTGAGGGTGGGACCCTTGCCAAGCAGGGGTCTTTCTAGCCATAGAGATCAACTCCAAGTCACCTCTTGTCTCCAAATAGCCCTTTCCCTACCTAGAGTGTAGGACTCTTTCCATGGGAGCCTCATTAGTTGTGAAGATGATGCAGCAGCACCTCAAGGTGTAGCAATTATTACTTCCTGCCTCTTGAGGGTAGAATCCTCTCTACCTGGGGTTCTTTTGCTCATGCAGATCAACTCAGCTAGACCACTGGAAGTAATTCTCCCTGCACCTGCCAATGACCTGCTTGGTCTCACTCCATATCCCTTTCCTTCAGTTCCCGTAGTAGCTCATGAGCCATAAGTTTGGCCCCCTTTTGAGCCTGAGGCTAGGCAAAAGCCAGCTATTCATTGTTACTCTCCTCAACCCCACACCTTGATGGTGGGATGCTCTTTGTGGTGTGCAGGAAGACCCTCTAGTTGTGCAGATAGACCTGGCAGCACTCCATGGCATTATCCCATTTGAGGGATAGAATGAGAGTCTTGCCATATAAAAGTTTCCCCCAAATTGGATTTCAGATTCAGTAGTAATCAGTGCTGTCATAATTTCAGTCCAAGCCATGAATAATGGTGTCTAAGAGCTTGGTTCCCCAGAGGATTCTTCCACAAGTTTTTTGTTTTCTTATACTCTGTGCAAAAAGATATCCCAGATTTCTCGGGGTTCAGCAAAGCAGGTCTTTGGTGGGGGGAGGGGGGGAAGGAAGCTGTGGTATAAACCGCAATCTGAAAATCGAGCAGACATGATGGAATGACAAAGCCTTTATCTGCTGGCTTCCTTTGTACAGTATGTTCATATATAATCTATTAGTAATAAAATTACTCTCAAGAGTTGGAGCTGAATGGAGGCTTACTTTTCAATCCTGGCATTCCCCTCCTGCATACTGTTACCCTGTTCCAGGTGGAATCTCTTCTCTTCTCTCCTATGGGAAGTTAATGCTTGTTTGTCAATTTGATTTTTGCTTGTTTGGGCCTTCTTACTTAAGGTAGATTTAGCATAAGAGAACCTGGTTCCTGCAGCACTTCTTGAGGGAAACTCTCCTCAAGAAAGTTTGTGTGTCTTTACAGCACCTCAAAAGTGTGGTTGTCCCTATAGTAGGAGTATGAACATAACTAGTTGAGTGAGGGCAAGACTAATATTATAAGGCACTGGGGTATTTTAAGGTTGTAAACATCTATAAATGTTATTGTTGTATGTACAAGAAAAGTAATATATAGAGAATAATGCACATGCAGATAGGTGTTATGAGGATTTCTTACATATCCTGAGGTGTGTGATAATCCATAAACCTCAACAGTGAAGTTTGAGAGGTTTATGAGATTATCACACACTGAGGGTGTGTAAAAAAATCCTCATAAAACAAACCTGCATATGCTTTAAATAACTGGTACTGAGTCAAAAACATTTTTAGTTGCCAGATTCAGCTTTGTGCAATTCACCGGAAGTTGCTTGTGATTCAGTTTGGTATATGATGCAACTGCCATTAGTCAAAACAAACTGGTTTAGATTTAAACATAAAACTCATTAAAAGAAAACTAGTTTTAAATCACTTCACTTTGTTTTAAATTTCTCTATATCCCTTTTCCTTTTGGCAGTTTTAGGCATGATCACTCTGGTTGCCATGGGAATGTACATTTGCACTTTAAGAGAAAGAACAGTATGAGCCTGCAGATGCCACAATAGCTTTGTATGTGGTCATACTAGGTTATTATGGGGTTCAAAAACTTGCTAAAATGAGTTGATATAGGGAGTCACCAGTCATTATACATTATTATGTTTATAACCAGTATTAGTGAAATGGTATTCAAAGTGATAATAGAAACCAGAAGTAAAAAATAGACTGTTTAAACTAAATCAAATGGGATCTGAGGGGAACTTGGACATTATTAAAATAAAGCAAGCATCTATCACTACTTTTTTGAGTGAACAAACATTAGAAGATACTTCAGACAGACTAGCAGATCAAGAACTGATAATGAATGGCTTTTTGAGTACAATCAGGAACATACAGGGAAATTACAAAACAATGAATTTAATTAAATTAAAAGTCTAATACAAAATACAGTTGATGGTCTAAGAGACGTGGTCCAAGGAATTTCAGAATCCCCAGAAAAAGGTTGTATGAGCAAAGTTTATATACCAGACTTGATGAAGTTACTGTAATTAAGGACTTGCAAGAGCAATGTTTGTCTCAGAATTAGCCAGACTCAGAATACCTGGAATTTAAAGCAGAAGAGACAAATTATAAGGGTGTGTGTGCATGTGTGTGTGTGTGTGTGTAAAATAAATAAATACTGGAGACATGTTTCATGAATTACAAAAAGGAGTAAATCAGTTTTCCTTTGACTCAACTGCATTGGCAACTTATACTACATGCCAAACAAATGTTACATTGAAATCATTAGGTCACCTCCATACAGCTAATAATCTGCTAATGGAGCAAATTAAAGCAATATGGTATAATGTCCAGGATATTAGGTTGAGTCTGGTACATACTGGATTAAAGACCAACAGTTATGCTCAATTCAGTTTATTTTCCAAAGCACTCCTCTGGTAGTTCACCCACACTGGAGTGCAACTGTTGATGTTTTTAAATGTTAGTTTTCATATTATGTGATGGGGAAGGGATCACAAATGAGTTAGCTGCCTGATCCCTTCCCCTTCCTGGTCTCAGTGTAGTCCAACATTGCCCTCATGCTGCCCTTACACTTCCACGTTTTCTGACAAAGGAGTCTGTAGAGCGCAAGGGCCTGCTTTCTTGACAGCAATGGGACCATCATTTAAAACATGCATCTGTATATTTTAGAGGTCCACTGAGGGCAAGTCAAAGCCACAGCTCAAATAACAAGGCTCTTGTTAGATGAGCTATGGCTTTGATTTGCCCTCAGCGAACCTCTAAAATGTACAAATACATGTTTTAAATTACACTTTCATTGCTATCATTAGAGCCTGCCCCCATGCTCTACAGACTCCTCTTTAAGGAAATGTGGGTGTACAGGAGCAGCAGAGGGGCAGTGCGGGACTTTTTTTTCAGATTTAATAAACTTTATTAGAAATAAGCAGACCAGAATCACAGCACCATAAGTAATACAGAAAGAAATTCAACTCAAACCAGTGGAGCAACAAGTAAGAAAATAAACTAAGCTAATTATCTACTGACAGTGTACAATGCAGTAAAAGAATCCAAAACCTGGAATCAGACCAACCAAACTATAATGCAGAAATTCTGTCTGCCCTCCCTGCCCAAAAAAACATAATTCCCCTCTCTCCCCCATCTTTCTCCATAGACTGAGCTAACCCCAAAGCTAACCAAAACCATGGCAGGTGGGGCATAAAAAAAAAAGGAGAGTTCCCTATTCCCGAGTAGTGGGAAATGTCAAGCTCTTAAGAAATTCCACAAGTGAAATTAAATTGTGCCACTGACAGTTGCCAAAAGACCAGCTCCAACATGTTCAAAAGTGATTGGGCATTAGGATCACAGGTAACCAGCCATTGCCCAGCCCTGAAAGTCAACAGAGTATAAAGAGGCTCCCAGATCTGTGTGTCCTGAAGTCCGTCATGTTTGCAATAATACATTTGGCTTGTAGAGCAAATAGCGTTTCCTAATACCATTCCCTATAGCTAGGGAAGGACTGATCACATCAGTGCTGAAGAATAACTTTCTTGGCACAGGCCGATATTAAAGCCATATGTGGTTTTTGATTGCCAAGTAGTCTCCCAGTATAGTTCCCCAGGAAGCAAATCTCAGGTTTAAAAGCCTGGTCAAGCCCCGACAAGGGGTCCAGGCACTGTCTGATGTCCTCCCAAAAAGGTACAACCTTTTTACAGGTCCAGAAAATATGAAGTAAGTAACCTGTGTCTTTCTGGTACCTAGTACATAAACCCAAAGCCAGTTTGCCCATCCTGTGAAGTTTAATTGGGGTATAAAATATGTTGTGTAGAATTTGGAATTGCATGAAGTGATAGTGGTCCCATTTAATGTGTCGGTAAGTAACCTTCCAGATACAGGGCCAGTCATGAGGGTCTCCTTGGGAGGGAAGAGACTGATCCCAGGAGTAAAAAAAACTATCCTCCATCTCTGTGAGAACCTCCCGCAACCACACATTATAAAAGGCTATGGCATGAGATGTAAGGGCAGCTGAAAACAAAGTAAACAATTTATCCCCATACAGCCTGGACCAAACACCAGAACCAAAATGGTAAAGTAACAAGTGCCTAAGTTGGAGGTACTTGAAACACAGAGATGGGGGCTAACTGAATTGTTGTCAAGCCTCAGAAAAGGTAAGAAGCTTACTGGCATGCACTAAATGTTCAACAGATAAAGTCACCAGAAAGGGCCAGGCTGTCCAAGTCAGCACTTTTCCAGCAATTTTCAGATTAGGAGTTCCAAGGATGGGTTGGGTGATGTCTGCATGAAGATCCAGATGTAACAAAAGACAAAGTTGTTTATGGGCATGAAGAGAGTTGCCTAGAGGGGTGTCTTTAAGAGGTCCAGGAATCTTTTTGGATGGAACATAGAGCAGGGCACGAGGGTCCAAGCCCAGCTGGGAGCGCAGAAAGCGTTCAATGTTCAGCCATTGAGGGACATAAACTGAATCCAATTCATCTAGTACTGGGCAAAACCAGGAAAAATATAAGGAACAGTATAAAGCCAGATACTAGAGGACGACATTAAGTACCTTCAGACCATCAGCCTCCCTTGACCACATAAGTTTAGTCAGAGCTCTCCAGTGAAGTTCCCCCCCTTCAGAGAAATTTGGAAAAGAGTCTGTTAATATGGAGAAACCATTTCTTGGGTTGTGCCAGGTTAAGCATAATTAAGCGATATAAAAGCCTTGGGAGAACATTCATTTTAAGTATATTCATATGGCCCCACAGGGATAAGGGTAATAAAGATCAGCGGTCCAGGTCAGCCTGAATTTGGTGAGAACTTGATCCAAATTATATTGTTTCAGTCTGAGTGGGTCGGTACCAAGATATATCCCCAAATATTTAAGCTTGTTCCTGACCCAGAGAAGGCCCAGATGCTCCACACTCACATGAGTAGCAGCAACATTTGGAGGCATAACCTCTGTTTTGGAGTGATTTAGCTTATAGTCAGAGATTGTACCAAATTGGGCTATAATGTCCAGAACTGCTGGTAGGGAAATAACTACTTGTAGACCCGACCAGGCTAAACCACAAAATGCAAAATCACTCACTCCTGGACTGGGCCCTCTCCTCCCACCCCCACAGGATCCTACGCGTGGGCCTTCTCCCTTACTCCCTAAGTGACCACCACATGAATTTCCTGATCAGGAAAGTGCACAGGCCCACAGCTCCCCCCTCAAGACACTGCGCACAAGGTCATATAATTCCCTGGACCTAGCCTCGCTCCTGTTAGACCTAGGTCAAGTAGACTGGTCCTTCATCTCAGTGGCCACATCTATTGACATCGCACTCGAAACTTTCAAGAACAAATTTCTAAAAGTCTGGGATAAACATACCCCCCCTGCGCACAAAAAGGGTCAGAGGCACCCACCTTCCCTGGATCACTGCTGATATCATCAGCAATTACCACTCCAGGGACCACGCATGGAAAGCCCACAAGAAACTGGGCAACCAGGCATCCTTCCAAACCTACAGAGCCCTCTGCAACTCCTGCACTAACCTCATTCACCAGGCAAAAGATAATTATTTTCTATCGGCTTTCAGTGCAAACCTAAACCACCCGACAAAGTCATTCAAATCCCTTTTCTCCCCCCTAACCTGCCTCCACCTCTGACACTGTCAGTTCAGGACACCTACATCACTGATTCCTGCAAGGTTGCCACTGCTTTCAATACCTACTTCTCCAGCTGTACTGACTCACTTCTACCGGCCCTCCTGTGTCCACCCACCCTTGGCTCCCTCCCCCCACCAAGAGAGCTCCCACCAGCCTTACAGTTCTCCTTCTGCCCTATATCCCAGGCTGAAGTATTCAAATCCCTAAGATCCCTGAACCCCAACAAAGGTAAATGCCCTACATCCCTGGATGCCAAGATGTTACATTTGTCCACTCCAGCCATAGCTGTCTCACTAGCCACGCTATTCAACCTCTCCTTCGAGCTGGGCAAATTACCTACAGAATGGAAACTGGCTACCGTCATACCACTACCTAAAGGGGGTGACCTCTCCTCCCCAGGTAACTATTGCCCCATCTATCTATTCCCAATTCTGGCAAAACTACAGGAACGTCTTGTCCTCGCCCAACTCTCTCACTATCTGGACACCTCCTCCTTCTTCACTCCATACCAATCCAGTTTTTGCAAATCACACTCAACTATCACCTCCCTGTTATGAGTCACTGACGACATGCTCACCAGCATGGACAAAGGCCACATCACCTCTGCCATCTTTATAGACTTAGCCAAGGCTTTTGACACCTTCTCCCATACTCTGCTCCTTTCTAAACTAAAAGAAGCTGGTCTCTCCAAACCAGCCACCACATGGTTCCATGACTACCTGGTGGGCAGACACCAGGCTGTAAAAGTCACCTCACACATCTCTAACCCTCTACCAGTCACTGCTGGCATCCCCGAAGGATCAGTCTTGGGCCCACTGCTCTTCTCCATGTTCCTAAATGACCTCCCATCAGCATGTCATTACTCATCCATACAAATGTATGCGGACGACACAGTACTGCATGCCACACACCGCTCCACAAGCTAAGTGGCAAATCTACTACGGCAGTATTTCAATGCCATCCAGGAATGGTTCCGGTCAAACCAACTATTCTTAAACCCTAAGAAAACTATGTTGCTAACCTTCGGCTCACAGCAAAGACTCTCCCGTCAAGCCCCCTGCACCACTTTCAAAACCTTGGAGGGGTCCATACTGGAACAATGCACCAGCTTCAAATACTTAGGTGTCTGGCTCGATCTGCACCTCGATTTTGCCACTCATATTGATTCCATACACAAGAAACTACTCCCTAAACTCGGTGCCCTATACAGGAACAAAAGCTGCCTCCCATCTCCTGCCAGGAAAGCTAGTGTTCAAAAGATGATCCTCCCAGTACTCGACTACAGCGATATAGTCTATTCTATCGCTCCCTCCTCCGCCTTGGCCAGCCTTGACACCTTTCCACTTTTTGTGGTTTATCCTCTGCTGCCCTACAAACAACCCACCACTGCACCTTATATAGCTCCCTATCCCTGCCGTCCCACCAAGACCACAGATTAACCCACTGTGCTAGGTCCACAGCCAAATTTTGGTCCCATTCCCATCCCCCCTACCTGGCCTCTACCCTCTCCCCACAACCTCCGACTGCTTACTCCCTCAGAAGCACTGACCCCAGGCTCCTCCACATCCCCTTTATGCTCACAACCAAAGGATAGGCTGCTTTCAAATTCCATATCCCCCTGCTATGGAATGCTCTGTCAGCTGATATAAGACACTCACCCAACCCCAGCCACTGCAATCACCTACTCAGCACCCACTTCTTCTCCAGCTGCTCTTGCTTTAGCTAGTGCCAAACTTTGTAATTGTATTTTTGTGCACTCAGATGTGTCTCTCTACAATGTTCCTGTATCTATCTGATGATTGTCTGTATGGCAGATGACCATTCATTGTGTTGTTTAACTCTGTACCTTATGATTTGTGCTATTGTCTTGGGTCTTGTCCCCCAGGTTGCATCTGGAATCAAGCAACACTGCTCAGTATGCCTTCCTGGTTAAACTCATAAATAAATAAATAAATAAACTGTGGATGTTACATGCAGAAGAATATCATCTGCATAAACAGTCAATTCACAGTACCGTGGGCCTAAAGGAATACCATGAACCTGAGGGGACAGATTTATTTTTCTGATCAAGGGCTCAAGATATAAATGAAATAAAAAAGGGGGTAGAGGACAACTTGATGTGTGCATTGCTGCAGGGGAAAAGAATCAGACAGAACCCCATTACAAAGAATATGGGCTGATTGGTGAGTGTAAAGCAATTGGAGTCAACGAATGAATTCGGGGGGAAACCATATCTAGGAAGCAGGTGGAACAAGTAGTCCCAGAAGACTTTATCAAAGGCTTTCTCTGTGTTCAGGGAGGCCAAAACCGATGGGATAGAAGAGTCCCTGGATGTAGAGATAAGGTGCAGGAGTTTCCGAAGATGATCAGCAGACAGTCTGCCTGACACAAATCCCACCTGCTCCCTACTGAGGAGATAGTTTCAGACTGAACTAAGTCTAGTGGCCAAGATTTTAGCTAGAATTTTTAGATCCACATTAATTAAAGAGATAGGCCTATAATTAGAGACTAAAAAGGGGTCCCGGCCTGGTTTAGGTAAAACCACTATGATGGCAGCCATAAATGTAAAGTCTGAGAGGCTCTGTGAAAAGATATACTGGAACATGTCTAGACGGTGTGGTGCTAACAGCTCTCTGAATTTCTTATAAAAGTTCAAAGTAAAGCCATCTGGACCAGGGACTTATCCGAAGCTAATGAGTCTAGTGCACTGTGGACCTCTAGGGGGATCCAAGGGGCCTTTAACATCTCAACCTGAGTATCTCCCAAGGAGGGCAAGTCCAGATCTTGAAAGAAAGCATCAAACTGGGAAGGGTGAGGGGGGGTCCTGAGGTGCAGCATACTGGAACTGCAGAAGGCCTGAAATTGAGAGACTATATCTCTAGGCAAGGTGACAAGATGGCCAGAGTCAGACTGGAGAGAAGGAACGATCCTGCCAGCTTGTTGAGTGCATAAATGCAGGGCTAGTAGTGTTTTGACCTTCTCTCCTTGGTCAAAATATTTAACCCTGGTCTGCAAGAGAAGATGCTTGGCCCATTCCCCTAATAACATGTTATACTGGGCCTGAAGGGCTTCAAGATGTTCCCATTAAGGCTGTGGGGAAGCATCAGAGAGGTTTAACACAGCTGCCCTAATTTACTGCAAAAGAGAAGAGGTGGCTTGGGAGATTTCTCTCTTCCTCCTGGTGGCCAGGCGAATAAGTTCTTCCCGGAGAGAGCATTCAAATGCACCAAAGGATGTCGAGCTTTGGCACTGTGAGTTACTTAAGGGTAAAAAATAAGAAGGTAAAATGCTGTGTCCATTCAACCACTTCAGGGAGATTTAGCAACTGGTTATTAAGGCCACATGTTTTGTCTCTTATGATGGAAGGGACAAGGTTAACCTGTAGTACCGCTGGGTGATGTTCAGATGCCACCTTAGCACTATAATGGGACCAAACAACCCCAAGCAGAGCTTCAATGCTCAGGAGAAAAATGTCAATACGAAAAAAGAGTTATGTGGAATAGAGTGGAAGGAATATTCTTTTGTGACCAGATGTAAGGTTCTCCAATGGTCCACCACCCCAAGGAATCCATTAGATCTCAGAGAGCCAGTTGGGTCAGAGTAGGAGCTTGCCATGTCTAGTGGTTCTGTCCAGGTCATTGTTTAAGACAACGTTCCAGTCTCCAGCAAGAACCATAGGGAGAGAGGCCCACTGGGACAATATCGAGACAAGTTGGGATAAAAAGGAAGGGTCCTCCACATTAAGCCCATAAACAGAGCCCAATATTACTTCTAGATCTCCCAAGAGAGCTCTGACAAAAATATATTGGTCCTGGGGGTAATTCGCCTTCTGAAGGAGACAGAATGGGATGGACCTAGACACTAATATGGTCACACCTCTCCTACAAGAGTCTGTCCCTGAACCAAGCAACTGTCAAACCCAGGCACATCATAGAGACAGCACCTGGGCTGGGGGGAAGTTGGTTTCCTGAAGAAAGGCCACATCCACCTGCAACTTACAGAGGTGCAACAAAACTTTAGAATGTATTGTAGGAGACTGGGTCCCCTTAATATTCAATGAACAATACCTAAAATTGTGAGCCAAAGTCTATTATAATAAAGAGGTCAGTTCAGAAAGAGGAACAAGCCCTGTTATAGAGAGAGAAAAACCCCAGTGGGATGGTTGTCAGTCTCCGGAGAAACACTCCATCCACCCACCCCACATACCCAAACATTCTATAACAATCCCTATATTGAAAGGTGACATACAGAAGACCAGAACAACCCTCCAGAACAAAGAACCCCACCTCCCCCAGTCACCCCATCACACCCCAGGCATCACAGAACAATACTCATATAGTTAAGTCACAAACATGAAATCTAAACAGGCAGTCAGATCAATAACAAAATCCCACCCCACCTCTCCCACCCACCACAAAAAGTATCAGTAACCCAAACCCAAAATATCCCATCCACTTGCCACAATACAACCACCCAACCAGCAGTGTAAAACCCTGTTCCCCCTATCTATCTGGTGCATGAGGCTTCAACCTGGCATAGCCCTGTGCCCTATCCACCCAGCTTCACCTCCCTCCCAACATACTAACCTGAATATCACTATGTGCACTACCGAAACTAGACAGAAAACATAACAGGCATTATGCAATCTATTCTATACAGTTGGATTGGATAGGACAACTAAAAGACAAGTTCAAAAAATACAGAACAAATCATGTTGAATATGAAAGCTGGTTCTAGCAACCTCCATGTCCCCACCTAACAGGGCAAAAAGGAAATGCAGTGGAGATAAACAGTTAAAAACCTTAACTAGACCCCTAGAATAAAGAGGCCTATTTGCTGGGAGCTGTCCCTAAATCAGTATAGCAAGGCACCCCTAAAAAAAAGCAGTCTAGAAACAGGGGGCCACAAAACTAAACTACATTGTCCCCAGAGTTCTTTGCAGATTGTAACAAAATTAGGGATCCTCCAGAAAGCAGCATTACAGATGATACAAACATAGTAGAGCCCCAGACCCAGTGCACAGTGTCCTCCCTCCGGTTGTAAAAAAACACAGAGGAGAGCCTACCTGCATATAGCCCAGAGACATAACTCACCCAGACAAGTCTCCTGTATTGTCCATCTCTTAAGTCCTGGTGCTGTAATTATGCAGGTGCAGGATGCCGCTGCAGTTTCCAGAGCACACCAATGAAGGAATATAACCAAACAAGTCCCAGACAGGCTACTCTTCCCAACAGAGGCAGTTCATTTCAGGACTGCAGACATGGCACTAATGGTAGCCGAATCCAAGCTTAGTTGGATAGAAAATATTGGTGAGTGGCAAACCAGAATAACCCACTGGAACAAGTGTCCTCCAGGAAATTGCAGAACAAGGTGCCAAAAACACTGACAAGGGAACTCAGAACCAGCCTGGAAGCATTGATGACAATCTGGTCAGCTGGCCAAGAAGGGAGCACCAGTGCCAGTAAAGAAGGAGCAAGGAGGACATCGGGCGACGTTGAAGACTATGAGGGAAAAGCACTGAGGTAACAAAATAGGGAGACTGCAGCAACAAATCAGCTGGTCCAGAGTGTAAGTCAGGAGAGAGAGAGAGAGAGAGAGAGAGAGAGAGAGAGACAAGGGCAGGTAGGTTAGTGCAGTCCAAAGGAGATAAATACTTCAGGTTGCCATGGTTGGAGGAGTGGTCACTACAGTAGGAGATCACCCGGGAGCAACAGCCAGGGGAACAGGGAAAATAGTTCGGAAGACCCCCTCCTTGATGGGGTGAAGTGGAGAAAGTGGAGATGATAACCCATGGACCCAAAGAGCAGTTCAGCCAGGGATCAGGAGGGTTAGTATAATTCAGTCCAACACCAGGGATCCATAACAGTTTGATACAATGGGAGTATTGTTATCTGTTCAGAAGTGCAGAACCACACAGTAACCATTGAGATCACCTCTCCTTGAAGAGCTCCGGCAACCGCAGTTTGAGATCCTGAATGCCAAGTATTCTGGAGCATCACCTGAAGGTGAGCTGGGTACAGCATCCTAAACTTGATCCACACAACTATAAGTTTAGCCACCACAGGGTGAAAGGCAGTATGTCTCTGGCTGGTCCCAGCTGGGAGATCCTGAGTCACTTGCAACTTAGTGCCCTCCCACAATATTTCCTTTAGATCCCTGGTCTTTTGCAATATATTTTGCTTATCCAAAAAGTTATGGAGTTTAAGCATGAAGGGATGGAGGGGAGCCTGTTGGGGGGTTTGAGTGGAGGAGTGGTGCGCCCACTTAACGATGCATGCAGGGCCATTAGGAGAGGGGCCTGCAACCTTCTCAAGGAACTTTTGTGCAAATAAAATTTGTGTGGCTCCTTCTGCTCCCTCTGGTAACCCAAAAACAATTAGATTGTTGTGACGGCTTCTCCCCTCTAAGTCCTCCATTTTGGACTCAAGCCTACTTAGCCATTGCCACAAAATGGTGGTCTCAGATTCATGGATATCCTTCCATTTTTCTATAGAAAAAGTCCTCACTTCTACATCACCCATTTGCCTATACATATCATTGAGGTAGGACCGGAGTAATTTCAGCTCATCCATGAGCTTTTTTAGGGTATTCTTGAAGGGTACAAACTCCAACAAGCAGCACTCCTCAGAGAGTGGAGTGGAAGCCCCTGAGGAACTAAATGAATGAAACATGGAGCAAGAGGGACAAGACGGGGCAAACACCAGTAGGGAAGGTAAAGGGGAGAAAAGGTAAAAAAAAACACAAAGATGAAATAATAAAGAGAGTAGTAGAAAGAAGGAAACAGTGAATGGGGGATTAAAAACTGAAAATCAAAACCAGGAGGGAGATTCGAGAATAATGGAGCAATTAATACTCAAAGACAACCACAAAAATACTGGGATTTAAATTTTAATGGATGGAGAATATGGGCAATAGTGGGTAATACAACCAAGTAGCATCTATAAGAAAGACTATGAAATAAAATATGCATTAAAGTTGCTAATGACATACCTTGTAAAGAAACAAATTGAGATATAAAAATGTTGATCAAAAGGAGATGGAGGGATGCAGGCCATTAGATGCACAGTGGATGTCAAGAAATATTTTGTTATAATAATGTCAAAAACAGTAGCATTATTAAACATTTTAGTTGATTCAACTAGTAAAGTACTAGATCTAAATATTGAAGTTGGATGAGTACAGATAATGTGAGAGTTTCATATTAAAATGCAAAATAGAGGAGTATGAGAAAATGGCCAGGAGGACAACAACAGGAGGCTACAGAGCACAGCAGGTTATGATCTCAAAATGGAGAAAGAAAAAGAGAAGCAGGAGGAGCACAATAGCATAATTATATCAATTTTTGGCCAACAAAAAACAAGGTGGGAGCCACATGCATCTTTATTAAAATCAATATGTCATCTACTCAGAAATGTTGTGGTAGTTACATTAGGAAAAAGATAAATTTTATGTGCAGTTAGGAGAAAAGAAACACTGATAGAAGACAGTCAAGTTGATACTGAAGTAAGGGACCAAGCTCTAACAAATCAAATTTTGGGGAAAGCAACAATATTGGACAAAATGGGAATAGTGATCGTAGATCTAAATAATAAAATATGAAATGAGCAAGAGGTAAACATAGTTGAAAATTATGTGTTTAATATATTAAATGAAGGACATCAAAAATAAAATGAAAACCAATCATTAACTGCAAAAAGTCAAGTAAATATCCAGAATAGGTTTGATATCTTACAGGAAGTAAAGGCATGAATTAGCAGAAATACCAGAAGTCCAAAGTAGAAGTAAAGAGTTTGAGCTAAAAAAAGCAAACAAACAAAAAAAAACTACCTGTTCATTTGAGGCATGAAACATATTGGATATAGTGGGAAAATTAGCAGATGAGAGTTTTATTAAATTCTTCAAGTCACATGATATAGTACTGCAGGAAATTTATCATTTATCAGATTCTTTGTACCCATTTAATTATTATAGTATAAAAAGGGTCCTAGCAAGTAAACAAAATGGAAAGGAAAGCCTTTTGGAGGATTAGTGGTTGGGGGTTAAACTACAAATGCTGACTTTAAAATGTATAGACCAATATCTCTTTTAGACATTCAGTCAAAGGTTTTCACAGCAAGGCTCTTAAAAATATTTTTTTTTTCAGTCTTTGGAAACTGGGTAAGGCCCACTAGGCACAAATGCCTGTTTTCAAGGGCGACCTGGGAGCACTGGGGAGGTTAAGTGACTTGCTCCGAGACACACAGTGTGCAAGTGGAGGCTGTGACTATCAAACCCATATCTGCTGGATGTACCAAGCTCATTCACAGCTTGTTACTCTAACCTGTAGGCTATACTGCCAGCAAGCATTCAGCATTGGTGAATGAACATAAAATTATAACAGCTGTGAATTGGCTATAGGAATAACAGATTGACACTTGATAATTGTTTTCTCCTATATCATTTATACAAAAAATATGAGAACAAGAGAGGTAAAATTCTACATGCAACATTTATAGACCTCAAAGCACCAATTGACTCTTTGCCAAGAACAATACTGTGGGAAACTGTAACTATTCATGGAATAGAAAAAGATCTACTGCCCATTATTATACAGTTGTATTCAGAAACCTGGATAGTATTTAGATATAATAACATAGGACAACATACAAAAAAGCCCCCAATGAACAAATGGATACCAGCAAGCTGCATATCAGTGGCAACATTGTTTAACTGTTACATACATCCTATGCTGTTGGTCTTGAAGGCAAATAGATACCACAAATCAAAAATCACCAGGTAGGAATAATGGCCTATGCTAATGACCTTGTCTTATCCCTTATGTAAAATTATTTGCAGGAATAGTTAAAGATTACTGAAAGGTTTGTAGAAGAGCTGAAATCAGAGCTGAGCAAAGATAAATCAGAAGTAATAAATCTCAGAAGTGTTCAAATAAAAAGTTAGTGTGGATTAAAGGGTATACCTGTACCATTAAAACAAGTTAAGCAATATACACATTTGGGCCTGGAAATTTCATATAATTTTAATTGGGTTAAAACCTGTGGGTTAGTAAAGAAGAAATTCAATTGGATATGTGTGATAATTAGGAGATATGCCTACTTATACATGGGCTGTTGTATAGATGCGCTTGTGGCTGTGGTGAATGCATAAGTGGAAGCACAGGCCCTTTATGGCATTGAGCATTGGGTGTTAAATGGAGAAAGAGTTCTGCAAAATAAACTGGAAAACGTTATGAAGCCTGTAGTAGATGCCAAAAGGGATACCTACATCAATAATCAGGGTGGAATTTGGTCTAATACATCTTAAGGCAAAGGCTGAAATATGAATGTTATGGTATTAGCGCAGACATATATTTGGAAGTGGGGACGCATATGTTACTGAGAATGGGCCAGATTTTCTAACTCTTGTGAATGCCGCATGCCCCACATGTGCTATACATATGGCGCACAGAGCTTGCGGCATTCACCCAGTCGGCAATTGGGATTTTCTGTCCCGCACACCAATTGTCACAAGTTAGACCAGCTTTTTGCATTACTTACATCAGTCCCATGTACCCTTTTCATGGGGCTTCTGCCAAATATTTGGTGCAAGCTGCCGCAAATTGGCAAACTGTCACAACAGCATCCAACTTACTGGAATTGGGCAAAGTTGCAGCAAATGCCTTTCGTACACTGCTAGATTCAAAGTGTTGGATGTAGGACTTGAAACAAGTCCTGCACCACCATTTGATAATCTGGCCCAATGACTTTAGTAGAACAAATTGATATGAAAAATATGACTGTCCAATGCCATGGTTAAAAGTGATAAAGAAGTTATTGACTAAAATGAGCTATGACATGCTCTGGGACTACTTTCTGCAAAACATAACTAGCAGCAATAAGTATGCAGAGGAATCCAAATTTTTGCTGCAAGCAACTGCCAGAGAAGAAGGCTTGGCCTCTTTAGTGAAATATTAATTTAACACAGAGAGTAATCTGTTTCATAGATTACAACTTTATTTACTATTGATTAAGGCTCCAGAGAAAAGTCTCTACACATTTAAGGATAGGGCCCAACAGATATAAAGTAATAACACAGAGATATGCTTCACAAGGGGAAAAGAATATAACTATGACCTGTGATTTTAAGTTAGAGGGAAGGAAAGAAAACATTCACAAGGTATTGTTCTGCACAAAATACAAAGTAGTAATAAGTAGTAAAGACCTTTATTTTTTATAAAGGATATACTTGTTAGGGTAGAGGCCCTGTTTTCAAAGTTGTCCTGCTACAGTGGCAATGTTACATTAATCTCTAAAGAGCTACAGAGTTAGAATATACATAAGTCTAAGCAAGATCTGGACAGTACATTAAGTAGAATGACATATTGAGTACCATGCATTTATTTGTGAGTACATGATTTCATGTTTTATGGGAAAAATGGTTGTGCCTCAATTTAAAAGCAGGTCAATGTTTCTTATAGCTCAATGTTTATGGCAGATTTGAAAACACCCAGTTTTGAGATTTTCCTAATGTCTGGGAGAGTGAGTTCCACAGCTTACCAAGACAATACTTTGAGGTCATTTTTCATATGTGTTGTGAATTTTTGGTACATTGAGACCTTTATTTTTGTTTTCTTTCAAGTTGTGTCTGTGGACCACCGTTTTTAAGACATGGTCCTTTGGCTATGCTGTGTACAGTATGTGGATATTAAACTGAAGGGAATTTCAATCACCAATCCTAGATATTTATATTCATTAGTGTTTGCCAGTTTAGAACCACTAGTGAGTTTA
Organism: Neoceratodus forsteri; assembly: GCA_016271365.2. Taxonomy (NCBI): domain Eukaryota; kingdom Metazoa; phylum Chordata; order Ceratodontiformes; family Ceratodontidae; genus Neoceratodus; species Neoceratodus forsteri. The sequence goes on along the minus strand of CM028135.1, from coordinate 391,910,938 downwards.
ATGTTCATTATATTTTTTCACCTTTTTTTTGGTTTTATTTGTGAAACACATGGCCTAATCTTTTTTGAGCTGAGCACCATGCTGTGATGGGGGAGGTTGTTTACATATATTAGGAATAGCACAGGGCCTAGGATGGATCCTTGTGGGACCCATCTGTGGAGGGTGCCCACCTCAGACAGAATGCCCTGAACAGCCACCTAGCAGTGTTGATACCTACCAGTTAGGGATGAGTTACACCAGTTTAGCACTTCCCTTGAGATCCCTACTTGGGCCATTCTTTCCATTAAGATTTTGTGATCTACGAGGTCAGACACCTTTTAGAGTTTGACAAACCACCAGCAACCAAGTCCACAAACTCCATTAGTGTGGTGCCCATGGACCTCTGTGCCCTGAACCGTTTTGAATAGTTTTGAAATCACAAACAGTAGAGCTATTGGTCAATAGCTTGTTGGGTTGTTTACTTTGCCTCCCTTGAAGGTAGTTACTATTTAGCACGCTTCCAAAGTCTGAGAAGTTTGATTCAGTCAGTTTCCTTTTGTACAGTTTTTCTAGGACTTGGGAGATATATCCTGCAGATTACTTTAAGAATTCTGTTTCTATTTGATGCAACCCAAATGACTTTTTTGCATTTAGTTTATTAATTTCTTTATAGATGTCTCCGCTCTTGAGGATTTTAAATTGAAATTTTGGGGTTGTTGGTGATTTTGGGTTTTTGGCCTCGGGTAGGTTGTTCCTATTTCAATATTAGAGACTGGAAGTTAGATGTCCGGCAGTGTGCAGAACTATTTATTTAGGGTATCTGCAGTGCTTTTTGGGGGGCAGTTTTCTTCCACTGATGTCAACAAAATATGCATCAGATTTTTGGGCTCCTGAGCTTTCAAGGCTTTTTCTTAGATTCCAGTAAGATGAGAGATTTATTGTGACATTTATTTTATTCTTGCACAACTTTTTTTTAATTTCACTTTTATAATTATTCCTTAATTTCTTGAATAGCTCCAAGCCCTTGGATCTTAGTGCTCTACTTGGTTTTCACCAAATTTTGTATTTGACTCATATTATTTTCTGTATTTTTTTTTTACACTTGTGGCATTGACCGTTTCTAATTCTTTTAGATTTAGAAAAAGCATGTTGAGTGTAGATAGAAAGAAATTAACATGAAAAATCAAAAACAGCTGTGCTTACATCAGGGATCAGGTCCAGTCTGTCCAAGCTTTATGTTTTATGTACTATTTTTAAAGTTGGTGGTGTTGAAGCATTTAAAACACCTGCTCAGGTGCAACTCTATGCTTGCTACTGTTTCTGTGTTCCAGGTAACAGAGCACTCAAATGGACCATGGTCTGCTAAATTCAGGGGCAGCACTTGGTGATTGTCTGCAATCATTTCTGATTAAACAGATAGTAGGTCCAGGATATTGCCTGTACTCTGGTGTGATCTTTTCCTCACTGGTATGGTGTTGATCTATTTCAGGCCTATGGAGGAGAAGCTTAGTGCCAGTCTGCCCCCCTCATCACACTTGGGCTGCCCAGGCTGCATTAAAGTTGTCCGTCAGCAGGATTTTTGTTGCCTTGGGCTTGTATAGAAATTACTTGGGCCAGTTTGCTGAAGTGCAGTACATTGGTTTTTGGGGGTGAGAAGTGAACCTCATTAGATTTATCTTGAATGGTATGCCATCACTGCAGTGAAAACATTACAGTGATGTTGTTGACAATGGCAACAATGACAGATCACTGAAAAGTCTGCTCAGGACCCCAGCACGGCTTCCCTGGGTGTTTCACCCCCCTCACTGATTCAGCTCTGACCTGAAGTTGATAATAAAAAATGTGGGAGAGGGGGAGCTGGGGGCACCCCCAATGCAAAAAACACTTTACTTTTCTGGTGGCACAGTGCTGACTACAATTGCAGTCGACATAGTGCCATTGCGGTAACAGCGGTCGAAAGATTTTGTGTCAAACTGGTGTCATAGAACCATCTTGAAGTGGCAGAAAAAAACAGGACCATTTCTATGCCATCCACATTTCCTGACTACCTTAGTTCTGCACATCCTATAACATGTTTTATGAAGACCACAACCTCAGCCTCCCCCTCCCATTAGTCTGTCATATATAAGGTGATTGTATTCATCTAGTTGTAGGTTGTCATCCAGATTTTTCCTTGAAAGCCATGTCTCAGTCAATCCTAAAACATCAAGATTTCCAGGCTCCCTCATATTTCAGATTGGTCAGTTTTGTTAGTCAATCTGCATATGTTGTCATGATCCAGTAAGTTTAATTGCTGGGTCCTGGGGTTTGCTTGATGTTACCACTTGCTATCAGGAGAAGCTCAATGAATATCAGGTTCCCCTTTAAATTTTTTTGCTTGTCAGCTTGTAGCAAACTAGTTTCTATCTATGCCTTTGATCATAAACAATGGCACCATAGGTTAGTAAATGAGTTCCATCTGGTTGTTATAAACCTCAGTGAGAATGGGGTCATAATAGCAAGGACTAAGCTTACTTTATCTCAATTTTCACTATCTCCATTTTGGTGGTGAGTGTGGTCCTTAAAGCTTGCACCATGTAGGAAAATTGCAGTATAGGTTACTAATTTTACCATTGACATTTTGCAGCTGGAGTGCAGGTGGAATTGCTGGACCTTAAAAGAGTTGCTTCTGGTAATTTATCTCGTCTGTTGGACTTCAACCACTTAATTTAAATCAGTATCCATGACGTATATCTCCATGTGTTGGACACTTAAAATCCTAAATCCCCTCTACCTATTCATGCTGGTAGCTTGGTAAGACACACTGGTCCAGGATTCATCTATGTGTGCTGCCCAGGCATGAGGGGAAAAGGGGGAAAGGATACACTTAGTGATTATGTACTGTCAATGAAATGAGACATTTTAATGCAGCTAGCACAAAAACAGTAATTATACTTGCAGCTGAGAACTACTGTTACAAAAACAAGCACAGCTGAATGAGTTGTAATTGGGGGACAGTAAGTCTAAGTGCCTTCCCACAGCTCGATTTACTGTGTGGCAGGAGGTGCCAAAATTCAAAGTCACAAGCTGTCTTTGTATTGGCGGTTGTTAGGGGAGGCCATCCCAGACCCTCATGACCCAAGTACTCTCCCAATGTTTAATGAGGGGCATAGAGACTCTTGCATCATGGCTAACAGCACCTCTGTTGAAGATGACAGTGGCCTCCTCAGGCAAACACTGGCCCCAGTGGGGAAGTAAGAGTTCTGGTGAGTGAAACAGGTTCCTGGGCTCAGCCTGATTAGACTGCCAAGGTCACATGATCTGTTAACCCAGGCCAGCAGTGAAAGGTGCAAAAATACAAAGATACAGTATCAGGCACCTTTGTTTAAGTAGCTAGTCAATTTCAGCAGCAAAAAGTTGAACAAACAGTGTTAAAAGCTAGTCCCTCTAGAATCAAGTAAGTCCTCTACTGATGTGTAGTGTGGGTGAAGCTCCTGCCTCATGACCAGAGACACCCTGTAGAAGATGGTGGCAACCTCCTAAGATAAATGGATAGCAGGTATGAACAGGATAAACATTTAGTTGACCCAAGAACTGTACAGAAGATTTGCTGGAGCAAGGTGAACTAGGAAAAATCCAGCAGCATCAGCAGATACAGTAGCTCATTTAATGACAACAAGTCATTCTAAGAAGGTGTAAGCTACAGCCACAGGACAGAAAACTACATGCAAAAATTATAAACACACAAATTATGAATTGAGTTTTTGTTTCTCTGATGATCCCTAACATTCGGTTACCTGTGACTGTAGCAATTTTTTTTTGTTTTGTTTGTCTTTTTACTTTCCTCTACAAGTTTCATGGCCCCGGGGGAAACCATTAAGACTTCTTTTATTGTCTTTATCTGTTGGAATTTTTCCAGACTGTCTCTAGGAATTATGTGAATTAGACCTTGCTTTAGAACTAACAGCCTAGGATCCTAGTGTTAATCTAGTCATGCACTCTGACTGCAACTGCTTGTGAAAGTTAACTGCTTTGTAAAAGTGTTTGCCCTCCCTTCCCTGTCAAAGTCAGATTTTCTGAAATGCGAATTGCTGTTATGCTGAATACATAACAATTTCTTTGTACAGTGCCTTCACTGGGTGATAATAAAACCTATAAACCTTTAATGGACATAGGTAAAATTCATATCAGTCCCAGAGGTATTCTGGGAATATTCTAACAGATCAAAGGCAATAAAAAAAGACTGAATGGCTACGCACATGGTGCCAGAAATTGGAAGGGGAAAAAAGGCACATGGAACAGAACACAAGGGACCATCAGAAAAACAAATACACAATTCTGAACATGTTGTTATCAATTTTGCATGTAGTTTTCCTTTAAGTGTTACAGATCAACAAGATTACTGGCCAGACAAGTTTGTGTATTCAATGCTGTCTGAATCAAGCTGAAGCAGTCATTCTCTTTCCATAAAAAGGAAAACCATTTTCTGATTTGAGCTCCCCATAGATTAAAGATGTCAATATTTGATATAATTCCTGTGTCTAAAGTTAGACAAATGTCATATGAGAATGATATTTAGATGATTATCTGTCAAGAGGTCCAAAATGTAGATAAATTTGGGCATATATCTGTCACAAAATTATATTTTCTGATACTTAATGATTGCAACTGAAACTGACACTCCTGCAGAATAGTCAACAGAGTGACAAGTTTCCTTATGGCTATAACAAAAATGATGGGGGAATAGTAAACGAAAGTTATCTGATAGGATGGCAAAAAGATGGTGGAAGTATGGGTTTGCATAATGGGTGAGAATTTGTCTGTTACGGATGATGGATATGTGTAATGTACTGAAATTTGTGCAATAATGTGATCAGTTATCATTAAGAATGGGTATAAAAAGAAATGGGAACTTGATATTTATTGAGTAAATGTTTAACGTGATCTATGATGTTTTTAAAAAAACTGTAAAGACTGGGGTTGACCAAATGGCATGGAGGGCTGAGGCATTGTGCCTTGCCTCCTGTGACACCAGCGACACATATTCAGAGTGATGAGCAGGGGCTTCTGGGGGTCAGCTGGGGGGGAGGGCTGGGTGAGGACAGAGCATCCACCAGGCAGCTCTTCTCTCCTGGATAAAGATGGTTAGCTCTCCCGGCCTTTGACCACCACGTGGAGAATGGTGGTGCAGGTGTCAGAGTGGGGGCTAGTTGCTAGGCCAGGTGTCAGAGGAACGGGGTTATCTCAGGCCAATGCATGCATGCACTCCTACATGAACACACCTGACCTTGTCTGGGGCTCTGGGGTTAACAGAAGAAAATAAGGTGGAAAAACTGGGGGTTGGGGCTTAATGAAGCCCCCCAGCTAGCACCGATGGCCTGCGGGGTTGGAGGAATGACAGACGGAGACTCTGAATGGTTGTGGTGTTGGAAGGGATGGGCTAATAAAGTGACCCAGCCTGCCAGAGGCATGTGAAGGAAAAGTATTTAAAAAAAACTGTAAAGACAAGAAAATGTTGAACAGCAGAAGGAATAGAGACAGCATAAGCCAAAGTCACAACCATAGTGTACCAGTATTCTACACACTTCTACCTGATTACCTTAGTATCTTCAATCACATAGGCAAGATGCAGAAAGTAGTGATGGGGAATTTCTCATCCTGCCCAAAGTCCCTGCCTTGTGGAGTTCCCCAGAGTTCAATCCTGTCACCTATGTTGTTCGCAGTGTACATGCTTCCCCTGGGTGAGATCAGTAGATGGTAAAGCTTGGGTTTTCACTATTATGCAGATGATACTCAGCTGTAGATGTCATTTGCACCCTGGACAGTTGATGCCATGGAGGTGCTTAATAATTGGCTGAGATTCTGGACTGGATATCCTGTAGTTGGCAGAGACTCAGTCCTGAGAAGATGGAGGTGCTGGTGACTGAGCCTGGTCATCAGTAGGACGTGGATGCTACTGGAATGGGAACAGGGTTATTTCTTGGCCCCATTCCTTTGGCAGCATCTACCAAGGTAAAAATCAGGGTGTCATCCTCGATGATGGACTGTCACTTGAAGCTCAGGTGTTTTCCATCATCAGAAGTGGTTTCTATCACCAGAGGAATGTTGCCTGGATAAAAGCCTTCATTCAGCCCATTGACCTGCCCTCACTGGTACATGCATTTGTGTCTTCATGGCTCAACTACTGTAATGCTCTGTACCTCGAGATCAATGGAAGGGTTTTCCGTCAACTGCAATTGGTGCAGAATGCAGCGGCCAGGTTGCTGACGGGCCTTCAGAGGTCCTGTCATGTGACCCTGGTTCTGTGTGAACTGCACTGGCTGCCAGTTAGGCAGAGGATCATGTTCAAGGTGGGTCTGCTCACCTATAAGGCCCTATGTGGATTGAGCCCTGGCTATCTGAATGACCTCCTGACTCCTGTCCACCCCATCCACTGGCTCTACTCCTCCACTTAGGGTCTTCTAGCAACTCCCAGGGTCCACCCAAAGTCCTCTGGAGACCATTCATTTGAGGTGGTGAGCCCAGTGCTGTGGAACTCACTTCCAAAATCTTTGCGGGAGACCCCATCGGTGGTGATTTTTAAGTTGGGGCTGAAGGTGCATCTTTTTAAAAAGACATTTGTTGATTGCCTATAGTTTTTCATCATACTAACTCCTACATTATTTTAAATAATTTAGGATTATTTAGGTTGTACTGTTGTTTATTGATCCTTCTCTTCCTTTCTGTTCTTTATTATTGTATGTTTGTTAATTGTTTGCCTACCAGTACAGCACCAAGAACCTCTGGGATTGGGCACTAAGAAATAAACGTTTGTTTACTTATTTACTTACTTTCTTACTTATATCATTTGCCTCCCTCCATCATTCCAATCTTTAACCCATACCAATTCTTTCCTGTCCCCTAAGCATTCCTGCATAAGGGGCCCAATGGTCCACTGGGTTGGAAAGCTTTGCCCATGGTTTGGTGAGGCAGCGAGTGACTCACAGCATATCCTCCACCAAGGGTACTTAAACAGCACATGCCCAAGCATCCTTCAGATACTGGTTTGTTGCTGCCACCATCCTTCCCTCCCTTTGTCCTCCTACTCCTTTGGAGAGTGGCATCTCTCTTTCCTTGAGTTGTAGGCCTGCTTCCCTAAGATTACTTTGATCTATGGGGACCTCATCTCTTTGGAACCTCTAGGTCTGGAACTCTCTTCAAGAGGGTTCCTGTGTCATTACTGCATCCTGAAATTGGGTAGTCCCTGTAGCAGGGTTAGAGTGAAGGTAAGCCAACATAACAACTATGTTGCAAGCATTCTTCATATTACTACCTGTTTACCTCAGAATCATCAATCATATAATGTGCCTTCCTATATTATTTCAATCCTAAACCCTACCAGTCAGCTTTAGGGAGGCTATATTACCTAGTGGGTTAGAACACCCAGCTGTGAACATGGAGACCTAGTAGACCTGGGTTTGAAACCCATAATCACCACTTACATACTGTGTAACCCTGAGCATGTCACTTAACTTCTCTACACTCACAAGATGCACCTGGAAATGAATCTAAGCTCAGTGGTACTTTCCCAGCCAAAACTTGTTTAATATATATATATATATCAAGCAATCAATATGTACATGTATACATACAAATTCTTCCTTGTCATTTGAACAGACTAGTTAGCCAGCAGAAGAAGATATTATGGTCTCTTATGTCTGCCCAATGCAGAGCTCATGCACCTCTCTTTACATGCCTCTCCACCCCCTGGACACTTTTACCCTACCCTTGACTTTGTCCTATCCTTCATGAATCCACCAAATTTGTTTTGGTTAACTATCCACTCTGGTAGCCCATCCCACTCTGCCACCATCCTTTCCATGAAGAAGTGCCTCCTGGCCTATTTCCAGAACCTTCTTTCCTCTAGTTTGTAACTCTGTCCACTTGTGTTTTTCTTCTCACTGCTCTTCAAATGTTTACTGAGCTTGACCTTGTTGATACAGTCAAGGCACTTAAATGTCTTAATCATGTCCCTACATTCCCTTCTTTTCTCACGAGAGTGCATATTAAGGTTCCCCAACCCCTGCTTGTATGAGAGTCCTACTCATTTTTGTGACCCTTTTGTGTACCATCTCCAGCAGTTTGTTGTCTGTTTTGTGGTAAGGGCTCCAGTACTGCACACAGTACTCCATTTGTACCTCACCATGGAACTGTACAGCGGCAGTACAACCTCTTCATTTCTCCTAGTGAACTTCCTGACTATGCAATCCATCATCTTATTTGCCCTCACCACAGCCTTGCTGCACTGTGTAGAGGGTTGAAGGTTGCTTGTGACTGCAATCCCCAGGTCTTTCTCTTTCTGGAAAACCATGACAGCCACTCCTCCTAATCTGTACTTGTTCTTAGGGTTCTTACTCCTTGTGTGCATGACCTTGAATTCTTTTGGCTTGATCCCCTAGTTGCAGATCATCTTTTCAGCTTTGCTAGGTCTTTGCTTAGATCCCTGACCCCTTCTCTGTGTCAGCTCTCCCACAGAGCTTGATATTGTCCGTGAAAAGACAAAGTTTGCCCTTTGAGCTGTCCCCATTTTCACTAATGAATGTGTTGAGCAGCATTTGTCTGAACACTGACCCCTGTGGAATCCTGCTGGTGACCTCCTTCATCTCAGAGTATTCTCTCATGACCACCACTCTTTGGGTTCTCCCTCTCAGCCAATATGCTACCATCTAGTCACCTTGTCCTCCACACCCAGGCCCTCCCACTTCCTTATCAGTCTCTTATGGGGGACAGTGTCAAAGGCCTTGCTGAAATCCAGGTTACAGTATGTCCAATGCCTGATCCCTATCCACTAACTTTTCATACCTCTTAACCTCTTGCCTCATGAATCAGGGACAAGGCTTAAAAAAATCAGGGACAAAGACCACAAATAAGGGATGCATCTTAAAATTTGGTACTATTCACTCAGAAAGCTGATGGAATAAAGGGATGTTTGTTAAGATGCATTTTCTGAAGAAGAAAAAGTCTAAAACTTTAAGGTTTATCATTAATTTGTGCTTTTAATCCCCACTGTCCTGTTAGAAAAGCACAGATTTTAGAAAGGACAGAGGACAATTTTGAGGCAAAATCAGAGATGTCCCAGAAAATCAGGGACAGTTGAGAGGTATATTGATCAGCTTAATTTGGTATAACCTCCCTGCCATAAACCCATGCTACCTGTGACCCTGGTGCCTGTTCACCTCAAGGAACTCAATAGTCAATGTTTCTTTGGGAATGGTTCCTAACAACTTGCCAAATATAGATGTCAAGCTGACTGGTCTGTAGTCGTTGGTTAACTAGGATCTGCGGCTTATCCTGTAGGTAGGGAAATGGTCAGACTAGGTGGGCCAAGCAATCCTTATCTGCCATCAAAGTCTATGTTTCTATGTTTCTAGTACTACAGTAAAAATCCACAAAAATATATGTTGTGCAGAGTGTTTTGATGTGTGTGTGTGTAGACCTGCTGTGTCCTTCCCTTTGTTTGCTATTAAGAGTTTTTTTTCTAAATTAGCCTGGTAGTTACAGTATATGGTAGTCTTATGGCACTTGAGGCTCTCCAAATTAGCAAGGTTTATTGCTCTTCTTTCTCCTACTTTGCCTCCTCCCCATGTGATGATGACGCATCCACGGCCACTGATTCTGCAAGCACTAGAGATAAGAGCCTGATGTTCTGGCCTCCACTAATTAGCTCTAAGTGAGTATTTTTGTCTTCTATGTGTGTATCAGGTGTAGCCAGCAAGAGTAAATGTTTTGCTTTTTAAAACTTTTCATTTCATCAAACTACTCCCAGCCATAAAAAGCACACAAATCATCCTCAGATCATCAGTGCTATAATTAGTAAAGACTCTAGGTGTTTTCTTACAAAATAATCCACTCAGTTAACCCTCAGGTATTTACTAAACAGTAAATGTAGCCATTAGTGCTCAAGGGACAATGACATTTATTTAATATCACAGTTCTGCTATTATAACATTTACTCTAAACCAGATACATCACTGTCACATGAGACAGGAGGCATTGTATGAACAAGAAGAGCAATAAATTATACTAAGATGGAGATCCCCAGGGGCCATAAAACTATCATAAAACTAACAGGCTAATTTATAAAAATAATCTCCTAATAGCAGACAAAGAGAAGGACACACTGAGATTATAGCCATAAATTAAAATACTCTGCACAGCATATGTTTTTGCAAATTCTGACTATAGTTCTACTTTAAGGACCAGCACCATCCTCCGTGATAACCTCCTTGCATATCCTTACTTCCTCACTTTCCTTTTTTCTCCTGTGAGACTAGTTCATCCTTTTCTTTAGTGAATAATGAGTAGAAGTAATCATTCATTACTTCTGCCTCTCCTATACTGTCTTCCGCCTGTTCTCTTTTTTCATCTTGATAATACCGTCACTCATCTTGGATGAGGGTTTTCCAGTTGATATTATCTTTTTGGATTATGAAAAAACATTTGATACGGCATCACATAAGCTACTCTTAGAACAACTATATAAACTACAAATACATCCCTTGATTATTAAATGGATTTCCTCATGGTTGGACAATAGGAAACAGAGGGTAGTTTAAAGAGGTTGCAAGTCTGATTGGGATACTGTTAGCAGTGGAGTACCAAAGGGGTCTGTGCTTGGATTGACATTGTTTAATATCATGATCTCTGACATGCAAGTAAAAAAAAATATTTGGCTGCAAAAATATGCTGATGATAGTAAGCTTGGAGGCATTGTTAACAACAATGCCTCCATCAAATTACTTCAGGATAATTTAAACGATCTTTACTCTTGGGCCATTGAACATAGACTAGTTTTTAACATTGCGAAATGCAAAGTGATGCACCTTGGGAGCAATAATTATTTGGCAAGTTATTACATAAATACTACTAAGCTTGAAGTAACTACCTCAGAAAAAGATCTAGGTGTGACCATCACTAATAACATGAAATTTAATCACCACATTAACATTATTGCCAAAAAATGTCATGGTATAGTCAGATGAATTTTACAACATATAAAAAGTCAAGAAGCTGAGGTTCTAGTGCCATTGTATACTACTTTGATTAGAACACATCTGGAATACTGCATCCCCTGTTGTTCTCCCACTGCTATAAATTATATCAAAGTTTATAAATCAGTTCAGTGTAGGTTGACTAAATCTGTAGCTAAGGTAGCACATCTAGGATATGGTGACAGGCTTAGAAACCTAGGACTTTTTTCTCAAAAATATGGGTTTATTAGAGGTGAAATGTGTTGGGCTTATAAGGCCTGTGGGGATGAATTGTTTTTAGAAAATAATTGTTTAATGAAACAATCACCAATTGAGAGTACTAGGACGCATAACCTAAGACTATATGTTGAAACCTGTAGAACCCAACTGAGAAAAAACTTTGTAACTCAAAGAGTTCCACATTTATGGAATTCTCTTCCAGTTAATGTGGTATCATGTCAATCCTTGGATCATTTTAGAAATGAATTTGATTTGTATATGGGTGATAAGAAATTTTACTACCATCATTAATTTTAATGATGGCAAGTTCAAATATGGGCTTATCCCTCAAACTCATACAACCTATGAAACTATGAATCTTCTCTTTTCTCACTTGTACTAAAAAAGGTCTGGTCACCTTCCTTGACATCCTCCACTATCATGAACTTTGTCTCCACCTTGGGCTTTCTTACCTCTTTACTAGTTGTTTTTAGCTTTTCTGGTAATTTACCCTATCTTCTTCTTGCTGGATCTCCCTGTATTTCCTGAGGGAAGAGATTCTTCCCCCATGGTACTGACGATCTCCACAGTGAACCGGGGTGTTTTCTTGGTCATGTTCTTTTCCATCTGCTTCAGACTGGAGGTTGCAACTCCCTGGATCATATCTTGAATTAGAGACAATTTTTCTTCCACCCCCATGGTTTTCTTAAGCTTCGCTAGATGCCCTCCAGAATGCTACCCCCCCCCATATTGAAGATGGCTCTTTTTGTCCAGAACATGTGTCTTTGTGTTTAGGATTTCCTTCCTCATAACAACCTCAAACCATACTGCTGTAACTGGAAATCACTGCTTTCCAGGGGCTCAGCCGCACTGATGCCTCTGACATGGTCACTGTCAGTACCAAGTCCAAGGTGGTCCAATCCATAGTTGGCTATGTCGGTCATTGGTTTAAGAATCCATCTTGGACTACATTCAGGAGCAACTGGCTTCTGCTGCTGCTGGCTTTAGGGAGGCTCCGATCTACTACATAATTTGAAGTCACCCAATGCCACTATCGCCTCCCCCCCTCCCGCATTGAAGCCTTTCTGTCTCTCTGCCCAACTCCTGGTCTATGTTTTCACTCTGATTTGGTGGCATCCATACCACCCTACCCATATTTTCCTACCTACTGTTTTGAATCTCTACCCAGAATGACTCGATGTTTATCCACCCAATATATTCCCTTGTGTCCATGATCCCTTCCTTTTTCATTCAGTTAATCATTTTATAGAAAATGTTCAAAAAGACAGACAAAGTGCAGGAAAAACAGTTTGTTACAATTATGCATAGTTGTGCATAGTTGTGCCAGAGTACCCAGACACCTAAATATAACATGCAGTACAGGCATATGATCATCAAGGGGAGCAATACAAACCTATGGTTGATGTTCCTAGATGTTAAAGTGCTGAATTCTATAGATCAGTAATGTCCACAAGTTCTTTCTCTATGGACAGGTCTGACAAAACTGGGACAAGCAGAGTCAAAGAGAAAGAGAGTGAGACTTCAATAAGCACACAAAAAAGCAGAAGAAGTCCAGGCAAGGAAAGAGAGGAGGGAGAAAAATTGCATCCAGGTCATCCACAGATGAGAAGTGGAAAAATAATCTTGCTGCAGAGGGATTCATGGATACATAGCATAGGATGTTGCAAAGGGATATTTCATTCCCAGGACAAAACCTAACAAATTTGATATTAATGTGGACTTGGAGAAATTTATAAGAAAGATTTATTTGAAAGATTTCTTCTGAAAAGCTGCACCAGAAGAGGATTTTATGGGAGGCATCATGTTAACTGAGGAGGTTGCAAGTCTAGATTTTGAAATCAGTACCTCTCTTTTAGATTTTTCTGATACTCCGATCCCTAATGCTGAAATGGCTTATGCTTTAAGTAATTGGACAGTGTTGGACTGGGCCAATTACATTAATTTAGAATCATTATATAAAGAGACTGATGGGGTCAATACATGCATATCATTAAATGCTCAGTTATATGATGTTACCAAAACTGATCTTAAAAAATTGCATTAAAGATTGTTTAAGCCTTGATCTCTCTTTTGTCCTATAACAAGCAACCAATTGATCAATATTTTCAAGAGACTGGTCTTCATAGAGGTTAATGATTAAATAGACAAAGATACTGGCTATAGTTATTACAACATTACCAGTGATGAGCATAGAGCATTGAAAGAACTGAAGGACAAAAATCATTTGGTATATAAAGTGGCAGAAAAAGGGGGTAACCTAGTGGTTATGACCAAGGATTTTTATAGACAAAAAGTGTTAGGATTGTTACAGGATGGTACTAATTATGCAGGCTTACCCTCTGATACTGTATTGAATTTCAAATGGGAATTATCACCACTGTTAGATCTAGCACTAAGTAACACAGAGATCAGTGAAAAAGAATTAAGGTTCCTGTTTCCGGACTTTCCAATAATGCATATACATACTACCCAAAGTACACAAAAATCTCACAGACCCCCCACCCAGGCAGGCTAGTCATGTCTGGAACTGGGACTGTCACTGACAATTTATGTCAATTTATTGATTTATTCCTACAGTGTAGTGTATCTTTTCTGAAATCTTATATTAGGTACACCATGGATGTTCTTAATAAGTTTTCAGACTTTATTTGGAAACCTCAATTCAATTGGCTTACCATCGATGTTGAGTAGTTGTATGCATCGATCCAACATTCTGATGGAGTGGAGGCATGTATGCATTTTTAAGTAGAGACCCCTCAGGGAGACATGCTGATTAACTTGATAAAAAATGGCTTGGAGTTCATGTTAAGCCACAACTATTTTGAATTTGATGGCCAGTTTTTCAGACAGACCTGTGGTACTGCAATGGGGCATCAGTGGCCCCCTCTTTTGCAAATCTTTTCATGGGGAAGTGGGAGAAGGATCATATTTACAATGTGACACAATCCATTCCACAGAAGCATTGTAGCATGGTTCCATTTTATAGATGACATACGCTGTGTCAGGAATGGGACCAATCAGGAGTCAGAATGCTTTATTCAATGGATTACTCAGAATAATCTAAACTTGCGGTTTACCAGTAATTTCCACCTACATCACATTGACTTTTTGGACATAACCCTTATGACACCTGAATCCAGTTTGAATGTTACAGCTAAGGGGATTAGGAAGAACACTGCCACAAATGACTTTCTGCTTGCTAGTAGTAATCACCCCAAGTAACTCAAAGATTCCATTCCATTTAGTCAATTTTTGTGTCTGAGATGCAACTGCTCTGAACTCGATAAGTTTAAAACACAAGCTGAGAAACTAAAGAAAATGTTCCTCACAAGGGGTTACCATAATACGGTGCTGGAGAATGCCATAGCTAGAGCCACAGACATAAAACGCAGTTCATTATTAAAACCTAGAATGAGAAATCTGGAACAACAAGAACCTGATTGCTTCAGCACTTGATTTAACTATCATTAGAAAATGAGAAAAATCCATTCTGTAATCTGATTGGCTGAGCCACTCATTTAGGTGGGCAACTATCAGACAACAATGGCCATCTAAAATGAATGTCTGTCCAGGACGCCCCATCATCCTAAAATATCCCTCAGCTACATACCTCACACAGGTCTCCTCACACACTCGAGAGGGAAGCCAAGCAGCAAGCCACAGGAGATATGCAACGCCATTTTTTCCCCTCTCGCTAAATGTTAGAAAAGAGGGAGTCAGGCTGATGAAAAAAAAAGATACCTCTACCACCATCGATATCTCACAAAATGCTTTAACCACCATCACATCTGCAATCTACCACACCAGACATTTTTTCTTCAAAACAATGAAATGCAGGCATCATGCCAGAGATTTCAAAGTGCCCCCACCCCCCGCTGTGCTCTGGCACATTACAATGTTCATCCTTGTCTAACTATAACAGACAGCTCACCCGACAACAGTGTCACATTTTGGCACTAAATCAAAGTACCTGTTTATTTTTGGTAAGATACTTCTTAAGCTGTGTTCCCTTTCTGATTATGTCTCCCACCATGCCATTCTCACTCCACCACTGAGCAGGTAGAATGGGCTGTCTCCTGTCATATCTACTTAGCACCTCAAATTTGTAAATGTAAGACAGCTGCTGGTCAAACAAACAAAAATAAATAATAATAATAATCTAAAGTGATGCCCTCCCACAGCATACTTGTTGTTTCTCACTTCCTGGTTTAAAGAAGCAAAGTCACATGTCTAACAGCTGCATCTTCCCTCTGGAAAAGAAAATAAAAGTCTTGCAGGTAGGACAGTGAACTGCACCAAAAAAAAAAAAAGAATGCCAACAAACTGCTGGGGTGAAACTTTGCAAGGAACTCATCTCTTCAACATTTCAAGGTGGGGAATAAGCAGAAGAGAATGGATCTATAAGTGAGGGGCAATCTTAAATGGAACAGCACACAAATGAAGGGAATATGTTACCCCCAAAAAAGTATTTTTTTATAGTTTGTATATTACTTTGAAACTAATTTCCACTCTTATTTTAATATTTTATTAAAAATTAACACATAAACCCATTTTCTAAGCACAATATTACCCTCCAGGGTGGGCAGTATTGGGCTATACCCAACCTTCCAGGAGCAATAAGGCCCTCATTACACCCCTGGGTGGGTGGGTATAGACCAATACCAGCCACCCTGTCAGGTATTATTGCTTGCTTCAGGCAGAATTGGCATTATTATTCACAGATACTGGCCCATATTTTTAAATTACCCAATATTGTCAAGACACATTAGTCCTAAACCCTAAGTTACATTTCTTAGAGGCAACAATCTTGAGAACAAATTGATCAGCACTGGTGGGAATAGAGCACAGCTACCTGTTAAACCACCTAGCATGTTTAGATGTGACAATGTAAAGCCTGCTGTTTTAGCCTACAAAGAAACCAAATTTGATCACTCCAATGGTAGTAGAATGGTTACAATCTGCCAGTTCATCTCATGTGTGACCACATTCATGGTGTATGTAATTTGATGTCCATGCAACTCTGTATATGTGGGTCATACTACATGCCCCCTTAAACTGAGAATACAGGAGCATATCAGGGATTTGAAAAACTTTAACCTAGAAAACTTCATAGCTGAACATTTTTTCCACCATCACAATAGTGATGTCACTGGCATTAGATTCATGGGCTTGGAGTAAGTACGCATTGGCAGGTGAGGTGGGGACAGGTTACAGCATTTGTTACAACATGAAACATTTTGAATTTTCACATTGGATGCACTTACCCCTGATAGTGTAAACATAGAAATTGACTTTAAGCCTTATATATGCCAAGAAATTGAAAGTTATGCATACTAGAGCCAATAACCCCAGGACAGAGTACTACCTGGGTGGAGTCCAAGTATCTGCATCAGAGGAGGAGAAGAAGAACCTGAGAGTGATGGTCACTAGTGACCTAAAGCACTCCATACAGTGCAATAAAACAACAGCAAAGACAAACAAGATGCTCAGATGCATATCTAGGGTGATCAGTAGTAGGAGAGAGGTTATACTACCCTTGTGCAGGTCACTGGTAAGGCCGCATCTAGAGTATGTAGTTCAGTACTGGAGCCCATACCTCAAAAAAGGATATTAACCTGCTGGAGAGGGTCCAGAGGAGGGCTACAAAGATGATAGCAGACCAGCAGGGTAAGGCATATAAGTAGAGGTTGAGGACACTGAACATGTACTCCGTGGAAGACAGGAGAGAGAGAGAGAGGGGACATGATTGGGACCTTCAAGTACTTGAAAAGGATAAATAAGGTTGATAAGGAGAGTCTCTATAAGCTGAGTGGCAACCATAACACAAGGGGGCCTGGTATAAAGCTGGAGGGTGGAAGGTTTAGGTTGGAGGTCAGGAAGCACTTCTTCACAGAGAAGGTGGTGGACACTTAGAAAGTGCTGCCAGAAGAGGTAATCTCATTGAAGATAATGGGCAGCTTTAAGAGAGGCTGGGATAGGCATAAGGGGAAGGTAAGGATCTTGGGTAGGGAGGATGGGAGGAGTTGGGAGGGAGGGCAGGGACATTAGCTCAAGCTGTGGACCCTGCAATATGAGCAAACTTGATAGACCAAATGGCCTTCTTCTGCTGGCTTCTTCATATGTTCATATGTCTCTATGATTCTCAGGATATTTTGTTACATAATATACTTGTAATGATTTGATCCTTAACTTGAGCAATCATACTACTATGGATATTAATGTGTGTATTTTATTGGTCCTAGATAAAAATACACCCCCATACCTGCTCCCTTCCTTCCTTGTGATTTTGGGTTGTAATTGTGCAATGTGTGCAATCAGTATGACATTCTCCATGATGCGCCTTTGATATTTCATTTCATTTCATTTCTGTTTTGTTAGCATGATGGGCATCACTGCCCGTTTTCACGAGCCACAAGTTTTTTACATGAAAGACAGCAAAAAATGTCTAAATAACATAAACGTACGAACACACTAAAGTACCAGTATTAAAAACATATATGGTGATAACGCAAGGTCTACTTTTTCACTTGAATGCATGAGCAAACATTAGTAGAATCAAACCAGGTTTTAAGTCTATTTTTAAAGGTCTGAACTGTAAGATAATTAATTAAAGAGGCATGTATCGTATCGAAAAAATGTGCTCTGAATAATAATGATTTCTGTCCATTGCTGTTTTATGGATATTATGGTTGTAATGAAATGTTATACAAGTGCAATCTGATTATCTTCTTTTTGTGCTTTTCTTTTCCAGGCTGGAGATGTGGTAGGGTGCAGGGCCTTTCTGTTTTAGCAAAAATTAATTGTTAAAGCTCCCTACTCAGGTTGGATTTACTCATCTTCTTAGTTCATTTGCCTTTTTATTTTGGTCCTAACTCAGAAATTTGGCTGTTGCCTTGTGTGACATATTTTTCATTTTTTTATTTTTTTTTAATTTTGTAACTAATTTTGTTAATCAATTATGTTATAATGTTATAATTTTCTTATAATATGATGTGTTGTCTTTTTCATTTTGACTGCATTTAAAAACTCTTGGTATCATAGGCAATAGACTTGAATTTTATAGTCAGAAAGTGATGATGTCATAACAATGCTATATGTACTTAAGTATAAATCTGCAGGCTTTTTCTCAGTATAGTGCCCCCTGAGGAAGCTCCATTGAGCGGAGCACTGTGGATTTTGAGACTGTATTTGTTTGGCTCTGTGTTATTATTTTCATGTGAAGAATTCTTTGGTGTTATGGAGTGAATTTCAATATTAAATTGATCAACTTTCTTGCCAGAAGAACTTGTTCTGCAGCTCTGCTTGTGTATTTTTGAACTTTTAACAACACCTCTCTTCACACAGCTCCTAGATGTGGTTGGTTTCTGGTAGTTTCTTACATATCCTTGCACGGTAATTTGAAAGGTTCTGTAAACAGTTTCAATCGCATTTTACATTGCAGGCACATGGAAAGGTACTTCACACTAATACAAGTATTTAAGCACATATACAAACTCTTATTATAACCACCACCATAATTTTGTGTAAAATTGATTTTAAATGTATACTGTATTGATGTATACTATGTAAATTGTAATGATTGTATAAGGTCAATCATTAAACTTGAAACTAAACTACAGACATATGAACACAACAAACTAAAAGTAAACACAGAGTTTGATGAATAGTATATGCATGAATAATACTATAGTATGTGGGTCAATAGTCAAGTTATATTCATGTGAGAATAAGTTCATCCATGGCAAGGCAGTTCTTGTCCAGAAAGATAAGGAGGTATAAGTGAACAGGGAGATCAGGCATGGATTTTCTTTCTCAAAGACATTGCTTTACATTCTCTTATTTTGACAGGATGTGGACTCCAAATATTGCTGCCAAATACTCTGAAAGGCATGCAGTGTGCCAGCATTCATGTGAGACAGTCATTTCAATCAACCATCTGTCCAACGCCATTGAGCCATTCTACGATGGATGAAACTTCAGCGGCTCTCCCTTTGCCTAATAAGAGACAATTAGCAGATACTTCTACTTAACATAGAAACATAAAAGTTGTCGATAGAAAAGGACCTCTTGGCCCACATAGTCTGCTCTAAAATCCCTACCTACTGTGCTACCACAGACCCTACTTGATTTCTTGTCTTACCCCCCAGCCCTATTACTAAGGTCCCCTTATGTCTATCCCATGTAATCTTGAATCCTGCTACTGTTTTCATACCTATCACCCTCTGCTAGGAGGCTGTTCCAGACATCTACCACCATTTCAGTGAAGAAGTATTTCCTCACATCCCCCTTCCAGCTTCATTTCATGCCCCCGTGTCCTGGAGCATCTCCTTCTCTGTAAAAAGCCACCTCCTGAACCTTATTAATACCTTTGAGGTATCTGAACATGTCCCTCCTTTCCCGCAGACTTCCACCAACCATTGTGCTAGGGGTGAATGTCTGTGTAGACTGACAGAGAGGCCTAACAACATCACTGGAGAATCCAGGGTAATGTTAGGGCCTACAAAGTTGTTGCACACTCTTATTATCCCTGCAAAATATTCTTGTAGTTTTGGGCATTCCCATAATATGTGCAATAAGTGGGCTTCTAATTGTTGACATCTTCCACACCTGTTCTGTGAAATCAGCTCTAATCTTTTTAGAGCTAGTGGGGTCTGATACCATCCAAGGAGAGGTTAATTCAGTATTAAGTGGCTTATTCCATCCCTGCATGGCATATGAGCTCAGAAGAGGCAGCTAGACCAGGATTCCTAAGATAATTCAATATTAAGTTCTATGTCCCATTCCCTTTTGCCAGACAAAGAAAACTGGCTCTGCCCTTCTGGAGATTGAATTCTGTTTGCATAAGGACAAAGGATTCTACAGCTGCTTCCTTGAGGGTATATACTAGTTTTGGTCCCACTACACTTCACATCTGTAGATATCTCCAAAAGTCCTGTTTGGGCAGATTATAAATCTATTAGAGAGAAAAACAATTCTGTGTATGTTAACCATCTGAAACAAGCTGGTCATTCACACAGATGATTCCCCATTACTCCCAGTTTCTCCATGTAGAAAGAGTGCCTCCTATGCATGTGGCAACATGGACCAATAAGGGAGCCAGTTGAAATGGGGTAGGTCAGTGGCCATAGATTTGTGCATATGAAACTATGACTTCTTAGATACAGACATAGTGGGGTGGTCCCTGATATGCTGGGGAACTTTGTTGCATGGATAGGTAACAGGTAAGGGATTCTGTACTACACTTTGCTCAATCTGGAGACATTATGGTGCCCTGAAGGTGGTTGGGAGAAACCAGCACATATTCTGGAATACAAGATATAATTTTCTTCATCAAGTCTATAATTTCCCATTTCATTTGCTCTTAAACAATGAAAAAATTGCCAGTATGTAGGCTATTGCTTTGACAGCTAATAAACGTGTACAACACAGATAGCTTTAGCCAAAGCTACTTAAAAGCTCAGTCTCTAAAACTCTTCATGATCTTTTACTGTGCAATTTGCAAAAGACATAAACAACTTTAGGAAGGCAGCATATGGTCAAGACAGAATAAAGGTGTATTTCAATGTTTTTTGCCTGTACAGCATCATGGGTGATGTGTCACTGGTAACTAGCAGCTCATTTTAAATCAGTGTAATTATAGGAACGTCTCTCATTTCTGAGCTTTTTAGCCCTACTTTCTGATAGGATACTAATTTAGTATATGGAATCAGGATTATAAGCACATTTCTAAATAAACATTTTCTGGTGAAATAAAGATTGTAAAAGTTGTGTATTGCTGGCTAAATACAAGATCTCAGACATATTATACTGGTTGAGCAAGGGTTTCTATGTCAAACCTCAAATTATGCACTTTAATATCTTTGCAACTTTGAAACAGGTTTGCAGAAGTGGTCTTGGGAGGTAGATCTCTGGATGTGCCAAGTTTCTTTCTGGTCAGACAAGCAGATTCCAAGATACAGATAGTGAACAGATGTAAAAAAATCACTGTTTTTTTTATGTTTTTATGTCATGGCCTTCTGCCCAGATGGATTGGAATTTTGGTCTGAAATTTTCAGGGTAGAAAGGGCTTGGCCCACAGATGTTCCTTTTATGATTGTGGTGAAAAAATATTAATCCTTTCCAAAGTTATTAAATTTTAGCATTTTGGTTCTGAGCATGCTCAGTACAGTCCTTTGGATAGCTGCTTGGAATGAAAAAAAAATTTGAACCATACAAAAAAGGATCATTTTTTTGTATGGGGCCAATCCTTTTTCATGAGGAAAAAACCTTTTTTTGTATGTCTGCCATTTTTTTTATTGTTTAAACTTATAAACATTTAAAGTACATAAAAATAATGTCTTTAAAATAAATGAACACATGAACCTAGTTAAACAGGACATGTTTAGCTAGATGCTGGTGTTATTTTTTTTTTTAAAGTTGCCAAAAATAAGTTTTCTAGGCAACCAAAATCCAGGGTGCCCAGCATAGCAAGAGGAACCATTCACCTACATTGTATGTGTCACAAACACACTACGCAGGTCAATCCCTCTGCTCCCACAGTGCCAACCTCAGAGTGCTATAGTGTGAACAGGGGACAGAAATGGTAATCATCATTTGTTTTGGGTCTGAATCACCTACTAGTCTCGAGTCCTGGGGCTCCAATGTGAACTTAATGCTAGTGTACCCAGTTAACAGTCTCAGATATGTACCTCCTTCGGGAATGCGGTACAATCTTTCACCCAGTGGCACCTAGCCAGGTTCCCAAAATGTACCCTTAAAACTCTACATGAGACCTAGGCACATTCTTATCTTTAAGCAAGTTTAGTAACACATTTAAGCCCTTAACAGTTGTCAGACTTAAACACAGGCTCAGCATCACATGTAAAAGAACTGAGGAAAAACACAGGGCCCAGATATTCAAACTGCGCCAGTCTGAGGTGCAAGCCCCTGCGCTGCTCAAAATAGTTGAGCAGGGGTGTGGCCGGGGTGATATTCAAAGGAGTTGCGCTGTTGAGCAACTCCTTTGAATATCCTTGACTCAAAGACTCATGCGATGCGCAGTGGAACTTGCGCTACCAGTAAGTTGCCAGAGTTGAGCATTAACTTGGCGGTGGCGCAAGTACCATTGCGCCATGTGCAAATTTCCGATATTCAAAAGGTGACATGCAAATGGGGCCATAATTTATGCAAGGCGCGGGGGGCCATTTGCATCTATTTATGGCCCCATTTGCATCATTTCCAGAGTAGGTGCGCCGATCCCCGAGGATCTCTGCTCCCGGCCACCCTGCTGGCAGCAGCCGCCGGGACCGACGATGCAGCTCGATCGCTGGCATCACAGTTACATGATATCTTTCAGCGATCGCTGCAGAACGCCTCCACAACAGCCGATCGCTGGCAGAACCTGCATGGTCCACTTAGCGCTGATCGCTGGCAGAATGTACCCTCACCTGGACACCCCTGGTGGTCCAGTGATCAGCTGAGCTGCTGGCAGAATGTCACAAGACAACCTCTAAACATCTTCCCCTGGTACCCCCACTCACCACGAAGTTCTCCACCTGCCTCCCGCAGTCGGGCGGCGCATAGCAGCCCGCCGCCGCCCGACACTGACTGTCTGCAGGGCTGCACGCCCATTGCGCAGAGCCGTTAATGGCATGTAGTCATGCATGACAGTCCAGATTTGTGAATGATCATTCACAAATCTGGACTGTCATGTACGGTATGGGCTGCATGCCCATTGGCTGTAGCTCTGCACCAATGGGCGGCAGCCCTACTGGACAGTCAGTTGGCGGGCGGGGCGGCAGGCGGGTGGATGCTGTCGCCCGCCGGGCGCGGGGGGGGTGGAGGCTTCATGGGTGGGTGGGGGACACTAGACACCAGGGAGATGTTTGGGGGTTGTGTTGTGACATTCTGCCCGGCGATCAGGCTTTACGGTCCACTGGACCACCAGGAGTTATTCGGTTGGGGAGGGTTACATTCCCTGCCCGCGATCGGGCACTGGGGGTTCATACAGGTTCTGCCCGCGATCGGGCTGTGGGTGATGTGGGGGGACATGTACGTGTTCTGCCCGCTGATCGGGCTGTGGGAGATGTGGGAGGGGGGACATGTACGTGTTCTGCCCACGATCGGCTGGTGGGGGGGCACAGGGACCGAGTTGGGGCCAGCCAGGGTGGCAGCTGCTGTAGTTGCGCCTGCAATGCAGCAGCTCACCTGTGGGTGGCCCTCAACTTAAGCCTTTTTTGGCTCAAGCTTGTGCGGGCGCAGGTTGGGTCAAGATGCAGAACTCTGCTAACCCACTGAATATCGGGTCGCAGGTTGGCGTGGATCCTCCTCCTGTTGAGCATGCATT
This sequence comes from Neoceratodus forsteri, assembly GCA_016271365.2. NCBI lineage: Eukaryota > Metazoa > Chordata > Ceratodontiformes > Ceratodontidae > Neoceratodus > Neoceratodus forsteri. The sequence goes on along the minus strand of CM028135.1, from coordinate 391,887,406 downwards.
CATTTGCATTGCTCTCTTGCGCAACCTGTTGCCAGTGGTGTAACTGCCTCCTGCTGAATATCGCAGAGTGGTGTATTTTGACTCATGCATGAACCTGTTGCGCATGGCGTAACCCTTTTGAATATCTGGGCCAGGTAGTATTTTAAAGAAAATATTGTTTACTAAAAATTGTAAAACAGGTAAAATCAAACACAGAACAATTATATCACTAACTTACAGTCACATAAAATAAATGGGAAGTTTACAAAACACAAATACTTGTACCCCAAATGTTTAAACATTCTTGCTATCTAGATGTTACCATTAAGTGCCTTCTTTAGTCCAGCGAGCTGGGTCTCTCTTGAGTCCAAAATAATATGCAAACCTTTCCTCAGATGCATGTTTCATTTCAAACGTCATCTCCTCACCACTTTTGGTGAGGTCACAGTTAGATCCTCCCATAGATTTTATTTTCTTTCTGGGGAAATCAAGTCAGCAATTTTTAAAATATGAGTCTTTCATCAAAACATCCCCTTTGATGTCTTTCTGCTGATTTCCTGTTTTGCTAGAGTGATCTTAGGTTTTTATGGTTTCTCACAAGCATGTCACTAATTCTTGGCTAGGTGAGAAAACCAAGAGGAATCAGCCAAATTACTTCTCTTCCTGCTATGTCATCAATGCATACATGGGAACCAACTTCAAAAGCAGGAGCAGGTTATAAAAGATAATAAATTGTCCCTCTGGAAGGAAGGCATTTAATTAGGTTTCACTAGTCTGTTTATATCATCCTGTGGTTTTCCTCACACTGACATCTTTTGGGGTTAAAGGTCAAATCTCTCACTCACTGTCTGCTTGTCCTAGGCAGACAGTCACATTTGTTTTAAATACAAATATTATATAATATAACAATAAGCAGATGGCAAAGCGTAACACTCTGTATGAGAACAGCAGGACTTTCCTCAGTTCTGCAGCCACAGCTGGAGCTTGCACTGCTGGCTACACTGAGAGCAGTGAAACACCATTTCCCTGGTGTATAGTGGCACCCCCACCCTCCAATCATCATTCCTCTCAAATTTTAATACTTTCCTGGTGTCTGTTGGTGCCCCTACCCTCTGATCATCATCTCCTTCCTTTTGTAAAAATTTCCCTGGTGTCTAGTGGTTCCCCCACACTCTGATCACCATCCCCTTCATATTGTTATGTTCCCCTGGTGTCTAGTGGTGCCCCTCCACCCTCCAATCACTGTCCCCTTCCAACTGTAATAGGTCCCTGGTGTCTAGTGGTGCTCCCATCCTCCAATCACTGTCCCCTTCACATTGTAATATTTTCCTGTTGTCGAGTGGTGCCCCCCACCCTCTGATCAAAATCCCCTTCCAATTGTAAGATTTCCCCAGTGTTTAGTGGTGCCTCCCCCACCCTCTGATCACCACCTTCTTCATATTATAATATTTCCTGGGTATCATGTGGCACCCCCTCACCCCCCAGATTGCCATCCCAGAAATGTCAGCTGTAATAAAAAAGGCCCTCAATGTTTCTTTTTTTTAACTTGTGAAAAAGAAAACAGTCCCTCACCGATCCAACCCTCTAATCCTGACTTCCCACTGAGCATCTACCACCCCCCACATTCCTTACACTCCCTCACTCACTGGAACAGGTCCCAAGGCAAATATCCACTCTCCGATCCAAGACACAACTTGCTGCTGGAACTGGCGACTGCAATATGAGAAGCTAAGACAACTGCTGTTCAATGTATTTTAATGGGTTTTTGAACTTTGATGCATAGCTTTGCAATTTTTGCATATTTTGACCCCAAAATTTCAACATGGCCTTTTAGGAACCCCTCCTAATGAGCAATGGTAGTGGAATTATGCAACTCAAGCCTGAAAGGTGATTTCATGGTCACTTGGTGAAAACAGCTTCCAGGCAGGATTTGAACATTTTCACCATCCTTGTTCATGATGTGGAGTCATAAGAAGGCTATGTTGAAAATTTGTTGTCATAATATGTAAAAATTGCAAAGTTACATGCATACATTGAAATTTTCCACACTTGCTTATAAGTTTGGTAGTTTTAAATATTTTGATCCCAAATTTTCAACATAGACATTTTTTTAGACCACCTTATGAACATGACAGCTGTCATTTTTCAAATCCTGGCCAAAATGTGGTTTTGCAGCTGTGATGCAGAATGACATTTCGATGCTGTGCAATGATGTTTTGGCAGGGATTGAAGATTTTCACTACCGAGTTCATGAGGTGAGGTAATAAGCAGGCTATATTGACAATTTGCTGTACAAATATGGGTTATGAGTGAACATTGCAGTATTTTAACGTTCACTCATAAAATCACTAATTTTCACAATTTTGATTCCAAACTTTCAACATAGCCATTTTTCCACACCACTTCATAAACATGACTTGTCATTTTTTAAATCCTGGATGAGATGTGTTTTCACATGTCTGGTGTTAAATTACATTTCGGCCAGTATACTATAAATGGTACATGTTCTGTTTATAACAGGAATCATAAAATGAGTATCTTGAAAATTTTAGGTCAGAATTGTAAAAAAAAACCAAAACACAACAATATATACAGTAATTGTTAACAAACTTTGTGTGCAGTGTCACTCTTGACCTCAATGGGTATGCTTTGTGATCCTGTGCTGGTGAGCTCAGTTCAGTGGTAAGCTCAGTGATCCAGCTGGATGGGGTGAGGGTGGAGGAATGATGCTGTTATGCAACAGCCCCCAGTCAGGGAATGAAAGGTGCAGGGTTGTCTCCACAGGCCTTGGTACCATATAGTGAAGGCAACTGTCTTCTTGGCATAAGACCTTGAGCCTCTTCACCCCTGGGTGGTAGAGGGCCCTGTGCATTGGTGGACAGATGCACTCCTTGCCCAGTCTATTAGTATCTGTGACCACATGCAAGCACCAGGACCGCAGGGCCTTGTGCTTCTGCAGTCCACCAGACAGTCCCATGAATTCTTTACATCTGTTGCTTCACTGAAGTGGAGAGCCCACAAGGGATCCTCACTATTGTAGGCAGACAGAGTATTCCCTTCGTGCAGGGCATCAGGTCCCAAAGGGACTTGCATGACTAAAGATATGATTCCACTACTGCTAAAACAAAGGAAATTCTTTGAAAAAAACTTTGTTAAAGCACCAGATAGGGTAACTTAACACCACAAAACTAGGGAAATGTCATGTTAGGGTTTCCAACCCTAACTCCCCACCCCCACCCCACAAGCAGCAAAAGGAAAATACATTAGGGTTTTGGGTCTCTGGAATATTTGCAAATCAATGGTGGGGTCTTCCTTGGGGTTCTCAGCCCTAATGGCCACCCCTTTCCCTGGGCAAACATTGTCACACATTGGGCCTGATTTTCAAAGGGGTTAGACTGATGCAGTAGACTTGCATCAGGGAGTTTGACACAAGTGGTGACTTGTGTCATTGGAGCAATTACAATTTTGCAATGAAGGCAGCTGCAAAGCCCTGATGCAAGTCCCTTGCATCAGAAGCAGCAAAGTTAGACTAGCTTCCCCTGGTCTCACTTTGTGCCATCTGGGGACCCTTTTTACAGGGCTCATGCCAAAGCTTTGGCACAAGCTGCCATAAATCATGGAAATTGTCACAACTGTGCCAAATGCTATAAATGTAGGTGCAAGCTGTGGTGAACTGTTTGGTGCAGTTGCAACAAACTTTGTGGTAGATGCTGGGCTTGACACAAGCCTTAAATCCACCTTTGAAAATTGGGCCCATGATCTCCTTTCTTCACTCAGATACCACAGGGCCATGCATGAAGAAAGCTACAACAAATTGTGTTAACAACATGTGGTGAGACATACTTCTCTACCTTACAAGAGTGTGTATCACTATGAGGCACTGGCTTGGACCTGTACCTTGTGCTTCAGACTGGAGGCTATGTTCTGGGGGGAAGGGGTGAGCATTACAGTACAGAACCCCAAGCAAGATTCCACCACTGATTTGTCAAGACTGCAGAGACCTAAAACCCTAATGTTTTTTTTTCCTTTTGCTGCTTGTTGGATGGGAATGTGGAGTTAGGTTTGGAAACCCTAATGCCACATTTCCCAAAATCTGTGGTATTAAGTTACCCTAACTGGTGCTTTAACTAAGTTTCTTGCAAAGAATATCTATCTATCTATCTATCTATCTATCTATCTATCTATCTATCTATCTATCTATCTATCTATCTCTGTATTATAGGGGTGTAGTTGTGCCCCTATATTTAGGGTTGAATAGGCAGTTTAATGTTAAAACAGTGTATGTAGGCGATGTAACCACACCTAGGAGCAGTACTGCCGAGGTTAAAAACATAATAGTACAGCAGTATCTGAGAAACTGGCACCTGTTTAAGGCAAGGAGTGCTAACAAGTTACTTTCTGTGTTGCTCTAAACATAAAATGCTTTGCTCATAGAAAATTTCCAAAAAAGCGCTTCATTTTATTGAACATGCAGAGACATACTCACATTGGAGCCTATTCACAAAAGTGTGGAGTGGGCTACGAGACATGCAATTTGGGCACTTAGTCTACTCTGCACCTGCCTGGTCCCTGTGCACATTCACTGTGTACATATGCCCCCCCATGCACCTGATCCCCTGGCCAATTGCAGACCTCCACATGGGGGTGAGCCAGCACTCCATGCATTCACTATGGTGTGGAGTGCTGTGCATGAGGGCTGCTGGCTATGCTTTTCCAGCCAGCTGTAAACCACTTGGGCTGGTTATACACCCCCCCAAGGAAGCTGCCACTGGACACAGTGGACATGGTGGGGGGGACTGCCCCCCCAATAAGGTTACCCCTGATGTTGGAGCACACCAGGAGGTCAGGAGGTGGTCAGCCATGGTACCCCCCTCATCAGCATGGTCGGTGCTCTACACAAGCCACCAACATGGTGCACCATGGGTGCAAGGGATCCACTGTGGGACCCCACCAGGGCATCCGATTGGCTGCCAGCCCAAATCCACCACTCCTCACCTGCCTGCCCCCATGGACCTGTGCACTGGGGGGTACGGCCACATATGGCAGCTGATCCAGAGCCGGTGTTTGTGAATGCAACCCCCTCTTGGAAATCCCAAGGGTTCAGAGTTTCATGCCCGGATACATGCCTTTGGGGCATAGATTAGTAAATAGGGCACATAGAGCATAAAATGGACATGGATATGTAAATGGCCTCCTGAAAAGTCCAGTTCAAATCCAGAGCTATTCCAGTGCAAATCCACAAAACAAGCAAAAGCCCCCACTACCTGATACAAGCTAGGTGCTATGGTCACCTGACACATTTCACATGTGATGCTTTCTTAAAAGGATGCCATAGTAGCTGTATCTCCCTTTAAATACCCACACAACCTTAAATTGACAGTATCATAATATAAAAAATGTGTATCAATTCCATCAATTCTCAGCACTTTAAAATGCAGGTATATTTTTATGCAAACTTAAGCAGTTAGTATCTTCATGTTTTAGAGAACAATACTGACCAGTGCATAACGATGAAACAGTTAAGCTTTTAGGACACCTGGTCACAACATGGATAATACTATAAAATATGTTAAAAAGATCTACTAAAGTTAGAAAAGATTGCAAAAAGTTTTACTTCGATAATAAATCTTGACAGCAGACAAGAATGAGTTGCTGGTGCAAATCTGCAAAACAAAGAAAATGAGAACAATAAGTAAACATGACACATTAAAAAAACACAAATTAATTTTTTCTTCTTTTAAAAAAGTTTGATTTCAATTCTACCATGTAATCCCTGACAATCCATAGCTGTAAGAGAGTAAATCCAACACTGCTGTCTTCTAAGGAAAAGATTATCATAGCCCCCCCACACACACACACACACACTTCGTGGCATAATTGGTTTCTCAGTTCTTGTTAATAAAAGATTGTGTGCCCATCTGTTCCTGACTTTTAACACACGCATAGCTAGTGCATTTGTTACATATCCATTCTCAATGGCCTGACTATGTTCCCAGATTCTTATTTTGAATGCCCTTTTTGTTTTGCCTATATAGAAGCATCCACATTTGAATTCTGGCATATTGATCAGGCCACATGTGCTGCATGTCTTAAATCTCTAAGAGATGTATACTTTCCTGTTACAGGGTCTAAAAAATATTTTGTGTTCTTTACCTTGGAACAATACTTGCAATTACCACATGTATTATTACCATTGTCATTTCTTGATAGCCACATCTGGGGGTTATCTTCCACAGGTTGTACAGAATGTACAGTCATATTACATATTATTTTACCTTTTCTAAAAACAATTTTGGGATCCTCTCCCATCAAATCTTTCAGTCTAGGGTACTGGGATGCCATATGTCTGAGTTTCCTAACTATTTCTGATATTTGATATGATTGTGGGTTATAGGTGTTCAGAAAAGTAAGCTGTAGGTCAGTAGTCTCATTTCTTAACCTTTCTTGTAATAACATTTCCCTAGGTGTATCATCGACCATTCTCTTTGCATCATGTATCAGTGTCTCATTGTATCCTTTCTCTATCAGGCTCATTGTTAGTTCATCTGCTGTCTTCACATACATTGCCTCTGTACCACAGTTACATTTAGTCCTGACAAATTGTCCTTTAGGAATACAGTGTAAGCCGCTTATAATGAGCACATCTGTGTAAGCAGATTTTGCCTGTTGTAGGGAGTGGGCACTGTAACCAAAGGAAATTATTTTAGTAAAATGACTCACTAGTGGACACAGAGCTTCTACATACAATACTGGATTGCAGGTTAAATGGGGTCCTCTCTGACAGACAGTATAAACATATAGACATATAGCACACTGCTCAACTCTAGTGCTGGATATTTATTTATGTACTGCATTTTATTTCCCCCTCTTGTTTCTGCCCTAAACCTACCCTGAGTCAGTCCTTCCTTCCTTCCTTCCTTCCTTCCTTCCATCTTTCCGTCCTTCCTTCCTTCTGCATACTTGTTAGCTGTACTGGCAACAGGAGCAAGAGGACTAATGTAATATATCCCCCCTCATCTTCAAGTCCCAAGCAAGACTCCAATATGCTGCAATAAAAGTAGACTCCAACACAAGCCTCCCTGTAGCTAATACAGCAAGCGTGATTATTCTGATCTCTGTTCTATCTCCCCCCATCTCCGATTCTGACAACTGAGTCCCAACCTGGTCTCCATGGTTGTGACTGTTTACATTGTAGCAGGTTTAAGCATTCTATGCCCTTTCTATTTTGGGCAGAATAGCTGCTAATTAGTGTCAGTTCACACTTTGGCAAGCTCCGCAAACTGTATGATGAAGTGTGAACTGATACTAACTAGCAGCTAATCAGCCCAAAATAGAAGGTGGGCATGAAACACTATAACCAGTGTTTTTTAACATCACCTCCTATGGAATTGGCAAACAGTAAATGAAATTTGCCCAGAAAAACTGACTGCCCATTTAAACCATGGGAGCTTTACATGGAGGGGACTGTAGCCCTAATGACATGGGGCAGATGGCTACTACTGGCCAGGAGCAAAGTATTATGATCAGTACTTTCTGTAAAGGTCTGTCGCTACCCCGCCCCTTCCATCCTTTATGATTATTAAATCCAAAAAAATTATCTGTTTGTCACTAAATTCCACACTGAATCTCAGATTCGGATTACAAGTATTCCACACATGCAAAAAATGTATTATCTGTGCTCTCACATATAAGTAATATGTCATCAATAAACTTTCTCCATAAATCAGTTTTGTGGAGAAAGGGGTTATCATGACTATGAATTATCTCCTGCTCCCATTTTGCCATGTACAAATTGGCGAAATTGGGTGCAAAACTGTACCCATGGCAGTATTTTTTTAGCAAGTAGAAAGCATCTTTATAGAAAAAAGTATTGTATTCCAGTACAAATTTGGACAACTGTACCAAAACATCTGTGGGGGTTGGGGGACTAGCTCTGCATGTGTATCCAAATAAAATCTCAGGTCCTCCAACCCATCACTTGGGGGGGTGTTTGTGGAAAGTAATGCCACATCGAGTGTTACTATTAAACTGGAATCTTCAATATATAAATCATTTAGTGCCCTCAGTATTTCCCCAGTGTCTTTAATTTATGAGGGAACAGTTTTGACAAAACTGGCTATATAATAATCCACATATTTTGCAAGAGGTTCTGTTAAAGAATTGTTCCCTGAAACTATAGGGCATCCAGGGGGGTTTACTAGATCTTTATGGCCTTTGGTAAGCAGTAGAACGTGACTCTAACTGGATGCTCTGCTGTTAAATATTCAGTAACCTGGAAAGGCAACCAATTCTCCTCCTTAGCCACTTTCAAATAATTATCTATTTCCTTTTTGAAAGCAGTGGTGGGATCATTTTTTAATTTTTTCATAAAATAAAAAGTTATTAAGTTGTCTGTATATTTCCTTTTCCCAGTCCTCACTTTTCTGTATTACAATAGCCCCTCCCTCCATCAGCAGACTTAATGGCTATTTGTTTATTCTTACTTAATGCTTGTAGTCTTTGCCACTGTTCATTAATTAAATCATGGTAGAATCTATTGTCTGTTATTTGATAAAGTTCATTAATGTCATTTTCACAACTCCTAATAAAAGTATGCAAAGCTGGTGACATGGGGGGATAAGGATTGAGATTTAAAGTTTTTTTTGGCCATCTGTCTCATTAGTCTGTTACCTCACCTGCGTCCAAAATTTCACAAGTTTCCACAGAGGTCCTTTTTGCAAAAAATGACTTCAGACTTAAGTTCCACCTGAGTTTGTTAATGTTATTGAGTACAGAGAGTTCTATTTCATTTAATCGGTAATCCAAAAGATTTATCACATTCACTGGGAGGTGGTCCTCCTTTGTCCTCATCTCCCCCTCCAAATTCTTCCTCTGTGCATTAAGGTTAAACCACAATTTTTACACTTTAGCAACTTTGCAACCATTCAAAGGATTTGCATGAAATTTGATATGCACGGTCTCATGGGGTGAATCACATGATTTTTCAAGTTTCTTTCCTGTCGGATGTGCAGATTCCGAGATCCAGATAGTGAAAAACTTAATTTTTCGGGGTAGGGGTTGCTGTTTTTTTGGTCAGCCCCTAGTGCACAGATGGTTTGGAATTTTGGCCTGACATTTTCAGAGTAGAAAGGGTCTGCCTCACAGTAGTGCCTTTCACTGATTTGGTGAGAAACTATTGTTCCATTTCAGAGTTACTAATTTGTTTAATTTCAGTTCTGAGCATGTTCAATAAGCACTTCAAAATATCTGTATGAAATGAAAAAGAATCCTTTTTCATATGTGGTCAATCCTTTTTCATGGTTCCTTGTGATTTGGGTGAGTTTTATTGAGCGAACGCAAGTTGGGTGAATACAATACAGTGACCATCAGTTGGGTGACTGTACGCTAGAGTGAGGCACTATACAGCAACCTTTTTTGCCAATCTCCTGATCTCTGTGGCAGATGTACCCACCAGATACCAACAATGGCAGTCCTTGCTGACTTCGTATGAACTCCACGGACATCGTAGCATTACAGGTATACCTTTCACTGACTATACACATACAGCACCAGACTGAAGCAGAATTTACTCACCTGGTTATGCTGCCCCCTGCACCTGTGACACACCATAACCTCAACAGGTGCATCACATCATCTCTGGTTTTACAGGGGGCTGTGCCCCAAACCACACCATCTCTAATATTCCAACTCCATGTTGTACCTGGACTCTGGGGGTAGGCTATTGTCATGGTCGCTCAAATATGCTAGTCATATAAATGTGTCAGTCACTCTTTTTGTAGTCACTGTTATTGATTCACCCAAATTCCTTCGCTCATATTCCCATGCCAATTGATGTGCTACCCTTTTTCATGAGTGAAAACTCCTTTTTCATTTGCCACCATCTTCTTTTCCATTTTTTTTTTAAATAAAATTTTTCAAAACTCTCAAAAATGGCATTGTGGAGAGAGACCAACACATGTATCTTTGTCATTGGGACCCCATTTGGTGAATTCTGCACTTAACAGTTGTAAAAATGATCCCCAAATATGTGTTTTTTTCTCTCACCTTTTTTGTGACTCACTTCTGCTTTTTTCATATGGGCTTTTTCATTCATACTAAAAAGGATCTCTTCATATGGAAAAATATTTTGGATTTCACCAAGGTAGAGAAGTCAGTAGGGAGCAGGACAGGGGTAAATGGACAAAAAGGCAAAGGCAGTAAGGACAGGGATGGGGCTAAAAAGGATAAGGCCATCAAAAAATAGAGGGTGATGGGTACCAATGCCTGTACTCTAGGTAACAAGCTCCCTGAACTAGTGGCCTTGATGGAAGATGGACACCTGGATACCGTGGCAGTCACAGAAATATGGTAAACAGAGAACCATGACTGGGATGTCAACATACCAGGGTACACAATCTACAGGAGGGACATGGAGGAAGGTCCTGTCAAACTAATCTCATAGATTTCTTTGACTGGGTTACCAGAGTGGTGGACCAAGGGGGAGCAGTTGATGTCAGCTACCTTGACTTCAGCAAAGCTTTCGATACTGTTCCACATAGAAGATTGATTAATAAGCTGGGTAAGCTCAGGGTGGGTCAGAAGTTAGTCAACTGGGTGGCAAACTGGTTAATGGGCAGAAAACAGAGAGTAGTGGTAAATGTTATACAGTCAGAAGAGATGCAAGCCACAAGTGGGGTACCTCAGGGATCAGTCCTGAGGCCAGTCCTCTTCAATATCTTCATCAGTGAGATTGCAGATGGACTGGAGGGCAAGGTTTGTCTGTTTGCAGATGACACCAAGATCTGCAACAGAGTAGATGATCCAGATGGGGTGGGCAGAATGAGAAGAGATCTGGATAAACTAGCAAAATGATTGGAAGAGTGACAACTAGGGTTTAACACAAAGAAGTGCAGATCATGCGCATAGGGAAGAGAAACCCTGAAGCCTCCTGTGGGCTGGGAAGGGAGTTGCTGGCAGTCACAAAGGAAGAAAGAGACTTGGGCATCATCATCAGTGATGGCCTGAAATCATCCAAGCAGACCACTAAAGCAGTAGGTAAGGCTAGTGGGATGTTGGGGTGCATTAGTAGGGGTATTACAAGTCAGAAGAGGGAGGTAATAATCCCTCTTTACAAGACACTGGTTAGGCCCCATCTGGAGTACTGCATGTAGTACTGGAGGTCACACCTTCACAAGGGCATTAACCAAATTGAGGCAGTCCAGAGAAGGGCAACCAAAAATGGTGCAGGGACTGCATCAGAAAAAATATGAGGACAGATTAACGGAGCTCAATATGTATACCCTAGAGCAAAGGAGGGAGAGAGTTGATATGATCGAGACATTCAAACACCTCAAGGGCATTAACAAGGTGAAAGAGTCTAACATGTTTCAATATAAGAAAACTAGCAGGACAAGAGGACTCAGCATGAGATTAGAGGGCAGCTGATTAAGGGGTAATATGAGGAAGTTCTTTTTCACAGAAAGGGTGGTGGATGCATGGAACGGCCTACCTCAGGAAGTGGTGGCCTATTTAGTCTCTTTTTGGCCTGGTGTATTCAAAATGGCCAAAAATAGAAACTTTTATTTGCATTTTTAGAACAATGTGCACTCCAGCTGAAAACATAAGAGAATATGCTTCCAAACAATTTTGATTTATTTATCAGCTCTACACAGTATTTTGTGAATTAATATTTAAACCAGGGTCCAACTGTACTCCTCTGGTGAAATAATTTCTTGCAACTGTTTTGTTCTCATTTGTAAACATTTTTGTTTGACAGTGTCCAAGCTGCTAGTTCGATCAGGCCCTGCTAAAGTGTACTAGTATTGGGCGCTATGCATGAATGCAGATAAAGTGCACTAAAATGTGACCTAACAGTGGCACATATGTGTACACCATGCATAATGTGGAACAGCATGGCATGCACAATGGGACCAATGCACCACACTGACCCTGGGGGTGAGACTGCAGATGGCGTGGAGCTCATAGTCTGACCAGGCAGGCACAGGATATGTGATGCTACTGCCCCTTGACCCTGCCAAATATGGGCAGGGAGCCCACCCTGTGAGCAACCATGGAAGTGAATGCAGGTGGACAGCCAAGTTCAGACACAATGGCAGAACCAGTGAGCACTGCAGAGACCAGTATGCACACCCAGGCACAGGCTGAAGGTGCGCATCAGGTGGCAGGACAGGCACCCGTTGGTGGCAGCGGGGGCAGGCCATGCTCATCAAACATTTTGGGGGTACAGTTGGGGGCCATGGTGAGCTAGATCAGTGCCCACCATGGCAAGCTGGATGGGGCACAGTCCCTGTCAACCCCCCCTGAGGTGAATGCATGGCTTTGGCTATTCATCCAGGCTGCCGTGAATGCTGCCAGCCTGGAGGCCTGGATACTAACTGTGATTAAACATAAATTGCATGAGCAAAGGACCAGCATAAAGCAGAAGGTGGTGGCAGGGACATGCACCTAGGGAGGCATGGGTGGGGGCTCACTCTCCCCGGACAGCCAGCTGACCCCTGTGGAGTGCATGGTGGCAGACACACTTACTGCCATAAGCATCCATGGGGAGAGCAATGGGGTGGACACTCTGGCATGTAAATAGCACACACACACACACACACACACACCACACATGACATACTGTGTTGCATGGGTGATGGTGGACCTAACAGAACTGCCTTGCCCCAACAGATGCCACCAGGGATGTACAACCCATGGCCAGTGCAGCTACTGCATGCCTGACACATGCACCCAGTGAGGCACGACAGGGTACTTTGCACGAGGAGACCAGCACAGGTGGGCCCAGGGTATAAACAGCGGGGACACAGCCAGCAGACACACAGTACATCACTAATGCCTACCCATTGCATCCTGACAGGGCCCAACCAAGCAGTGGTGGAGGGGCAGCAGAAGTTCATCGAAGAGCCATCCAATGGTGGAGTGGCTGACAAGGGGGACACAGTGCAGACCAGCAGGATGGAGGAGGAAGACCAGCACACCTGCAAAGGCCAATGCATGGAATCCACTCTACAGCACACACTGAGTAAGGAAAGACATGGCATGATGTCCACACAGCCCCTATTCTGTTACCCATCAGAGGGATGGGATACCCTCCATGGCATGCACCCACTGACAGCGGTGATGAGAGGCCATCATGGAGACTGACAGGGTGCACATGGCAAGGGTGTAGCAATGCCATCATGAATCCCCAGTACATCGAGCTCTGCCAGCTCAAGGTAGAAAAATTTGTGATGCAGTGGTGTCACACAGAGGTGCTGGTGGAGCTGACAGGTGTGGTGCATACCATGGGATGAGACATGGCCCACATGGCCAGCACTCATGAATGGACTCTGGCCCTGATGTCTGAGTGGGCTGCCCCTCCTTGGCACACCAGCACCACCACGGTGTGTGTCCCAGATGCACACACCGTGGGGGACTCCAACAGTGGCACAGAGGGCCATGGCAGACCAGCATTGTGTGAGGAGGGTGAATCCATGGGCACTGAAGATACTCCTGACATGGGAGGCAATGGCAAATCAACTGACAGTATGCCAGGTGATGATATGCCAGACCATGGCATGGTGGGCACACAGCAGGTGCCCATGCATGGTGACAATATGTGGAGCATGGATGGGATGGATGGGCAAGGGGCTGTGGATGCCATGGTGGGACAGGGCAGCAGGCATCATGGGTGCAGTAGATAGGCCCTTTAGATGGCATGGCATTGTGAGACACAGTCCTTCACCAGGCTACAGACATCATCTTACGGGTCACCCATCCAGTGAGGCACACATGGCACACACACTCACAGAGCTAGCAGTACAGGCAGATGCTCAGACATGGGAGCTGGCATATGGCACCTCAAATGGCATAGAATCCATCACTATGGACCATGCCAATGGACATGGTGGCCCAGTACTGCCATCTAGGATCCCCTGTTGGGTTGGCTACCTTGCTGTGATACAGGAGCTTCACACAGTGGCCCATGTGCACTGTCACCAAATGCCAGCCATGACCCTGTGGGGGTGGGAGTGCATTGCACTGTGCCACTGCTGGCACCATGTGCCCTCAGTCCATTGTCATCATCGGGTGCACACAGGACACTGTGGGGTGTGCTGCACAAATGGGTGCATAGCAGACCACCTCACACCATTGCAAGGCCTCCCACCCCACATTCTCATCACCATGAGGTCCCCAGCCTCCGGTGAGATGGGCATCCAATGCTGCTATTGCTGGAATGTGTCATGCATGAGCATGGCACATGCTGCCTGCCCTGCAGCTGTCTTCTGTCCACAGCACTGCTCCACACCCTGCAGTGCTCATGTGGTTGGTAATCCAGCATCAGCAGCCCGCAGTGTACAGCCCCTGTTCTTTGAGGAACAGATGATAGACTGAGCAATTTTGAGGGGTGAAATGAGGCACATCCTTTGTAATCAGGGACAGTTGAAAAGTATGCCTGAGCTGGAGTGTCCACTACGATGTACCCAGAAACAGCATTAAAACTTGTGTATGGATGTTTCCTTTTTTTTCTGTTACTAAACAACTGCCACCCACCATTACTGTTAAAAAGGCATCAGTCTTCTGAGCAAAAGAAACGTAATCTACCATCAGAATAAGTGGTGTTCACTTATATAATTCTGTAAGAGAAAGTTAAAGACGTGACTCTGGGCATACGCATTAGCACAGATGCTAATACACATACCCTGATTCATGGCTTTAACTTTCACTTACAGAATTAAGCATTTTAGAGCACTCATTATGATGGTTGATAAGTGTGAAGGAGTGCACTCACACAAGCCTTCAGCCATGCCAACTGGAATTGTACACCATTCTCAATCCTCCAGATCAAACAACTAAGGGATTAACCACCCTAACCACACCTCCTTTCATACAAAAAAAAAACAAGAGGGCAAAAATAAGACAAAGCAAAGCTTGAACATGATCACAAATGCAACACTAACCATCCAAATGTATTATATAAAACAAATGCTAGGAAAGTGTAGTATATGAGGATATAATGCCATCAAGGGGATTATAGGTTATTGGCTAAATCGCGCCCTCACTGGCATTATAGCCTCATATAAAACCCTTTCCTAGCATTTATTCTGTATGTACATGTATAGCTGTCTATCTGTCTGCCTGTCTATCTATTTATCTGTCTGTCTGTCTATCTGTCTATCTATCTATCTATCTATCTATCTCTATCTATCTATCTATCTATCTATCTGTCTAATTTGCTTGCTTGGTCTGGCTGGTTGAGTCTCAAGATGAGAAAAGTTTTGTGACAGGATCATGTGCAGTTTTTGAGATCTGGAACATTAGTTTTGGAAAAGTGAAGATGTTTTTCTATCCTTAATAAATGTTTTAATGGCTTTCACCTACTGCCTAAATTGTACAGATGTTTTTTTCATAAAACATTCAAGGTAGAAGCATCCTGTGCTGAAGTAGTGCCTGTCACAGGTTTTGTTGAAAAATATTAAACAGACCCAGAGTTACAAGGATTTTATTTTTTATTGTCTGAGCATGCTCAGCAGAGTTTTTGGATAACCCTCTGATACAAACAATAAAAATATTAATCATGAGGGTTTCTCATTTGTGATTTATTATCATTTCTGAGAAAAAGTATTGTTCATGAAAGCCATCATCTTTTTTTTCTTGCAACTAAAAAACATGGAGAGTAACTAAACATAATGGCCCAGATAGTCAAAAGGGTTGCGCCATGCGCAACAGGGATGCTCCAGCACAAGTCTGAAAATGCGCCATTCTGCAATATTCAGTGGGAGGCAGATGCACCCCCCAAATCACAATGTGCAAGAGCGCAATGATAATGTATGCATGTGCAACTGAAGGGGGAGGAACCATGCATAAATCGCGCAGTGTGATATTCAACAACATGCGCCATGCGCAATAGGGGAGCAAGCCGAAGTTGCACGATAGCAGAAATGAGCCAAAATAAAAAGGAACAAGACAGAGGCACAAGAACGCTACAGGGAAGGCACATGTTGCTGAACTGCAGGCAGCCACACAGGCACAAAACACTGGGAGCAGGACAGGGCAGTAGAGAGACAGAGCACCTGGAACCCCCAGGAACAGGGAAGGTGTGGGGAGCCTCTGCCACAGTGCAGGCCAAAAGGGGGAAGTGCCACACAGCACCGAGGCCACTACAGGGAGGTGTTCCTGGTGCAGGGGGAGTAGCAGCAAGGACAGTGGGGGGAACACAGAAACAGCTGCCAGGGAGGGTAACACAAGCCAGGGACATGGCCAGTGCCACCATCCAGATGGAGGCAGTTATGAGGGGGTGAGAAGGCAGGCAGCAGGGGGGTGCAGCCGTGGAAGGGCCCGTGGTGGTATGCCCCCAACAGGCAGTACCGAGCCCATACCAGCTTCGAGTTGTACACTGATACTGAGATCGTGGGCAGGTACTGCCTGAACCGGGCGATTCTGAGGTGGCTCTGTGAGCTGTGTAGTGATGTGATGCAGGCACCCACACAACGGAGCCATGCTCTGTCAGTGGAGACCAAAGTGACAACTTGCATGTGCCTGCTCACCACGGGTACCTTCCAGAGATCAACAGGGAACATGACAGGCATAACCCAGTCGGCCGTGTCACGCCTCCTCACCCAATTCCTCAGCGCACTACTGCCACATGCTGCGGAGTACATCAGTTTCCCCAGCACACCAGCGGAGCGCACAGCAAACATACAGGAGTTCCACAAGGTAGCACGTATGCCTGGCATGCTCAGGGCAATAGACTGCACCCATGTGGCCATCCGCACACCACCTGGTCCCAAAGGGGCCGCATACATGAATCGGAAGGGGTATGCAAGCATTAACTGCCAGGTGGTGTGCAATGCCAGGGGGCACATAATCAATGTCTGTGCCATGCACCCTGGGGGAGCACATGATGCCTTCATCTGGCACCAGTCCACACTGTGCCACAGGTTTGAGAGTGGGGACATCCCCACTAGCCACCTAGTGGGTGAGTATGCAAAGCACGCACAAAGACATGGAGCTTGGGAGGGGCATAGTCAGAGGTGACATGGGTATTGGCCTAGATGGCCCAAGGCAGGGCGACGCTGATCACCAAACTAACGTCCACCCTCTACACATAGGTGACAGTGGATACCCACTCCATCCCTGGCTGCTCACACCATACCGGCGACCCACGACCCCATCGCAGCAATGCTACAATGCGACACATGCCACCACACGCAATGTCATTGAGCGGGTGTTCAGGATGCTGAAGGCACGTTTCTGTTGCCTGGACACATCTGGCGGTGTCCTACAGTACAGCCCCTCAAAGGCCTGTGGGCTATTCCTGGCCTGTTGCATCCTGCACAACATGGCCATCGACTATGGGATAGCCATACAGGTCGAAGAGGGGGACAGCGATGGGGACGATGAGGATGCTGGTGAAGATGGTGATGGGCAGCCCCCCCTTGGTCGAAGGGACCCCCGACTGATCCGGATGGCACAGCTGTACCGGGACACCATCACAGAGGAGCACTTCAACCAACCCAGGTAAGTCATGGGGCCATATGCAACCACTAGTGGCAAAGGCACAACCCACAAACACGCATGGACAAACCCCAGGGGTGCATGTCGTTAAGGTAATTGGTTGAGCATGGAACCATACATGCCGTCAGGGATGGGCAAGGTCTAACATGGCACACAGTCACACACCCACACACACACACACACCTCACAAACATGCACAAAGGGTAGGAGGAATGCAGACCCCAACCGCCACCCCTATCCACACACGTCCACAGACCACCACGCCCAGTGCCTGTCATTGTGCGTGTGTCAGACGCTGGGCACCATTGCACAGTGGTGGACAGCACAACACAGGCATCATCATGCACACGCCACAGCGAACAGCAGCTGGGAGGGTGTGCAGATGGAACGCGTGTGTGCGTGCAGGGCTGGGTACCCCACCCGTGCATTGCATGTTGAACAACACAATGCACACAGGGCAGCATCAGACAGTAGCCGTGCTGGGAGACAGGTCAGTCACACGCCACAGTGCCATGGCTGCCATGGATGCATGGGCGGCCCCGCTGAGACCCGTCAGCAGTGACAGGCTGACCACTGGCCTCATAGAGTGGCACCGATGGTCCCCCAAGGGTTCCACTGCATGAATGCGACCATGCTCGTGCAGGTGTCTGCAGCACACCGAACATGCCTGCGCCAGGAGTGCTCGGGATGACCACAGCTGAACCCAGTGTCGACAAGGAGGGTGTCGCATGACGCTGGGAACGGGGGATGGACATTGCACTGTGCAGTGTCTGCAATGCATGGGCAAATAACTGCGTGCCCATTGTGGCCATGACAGCTGTGATTGCCTGTGTCTGCCTGTCAATGGCAGCCGTCACATCCTCCCACATCTGGTCCATCCCTGCCAGGAGCAGATCAGTGTCTCTGCTGCACCGCTCCTCTGCCTAGCGCAGAGCCGCACTGAGTGCATCCACAGCCATCACAAGCCACACCTGCTGATCGACTGATGCTTGGAGTATGCAGGTGTGCTCATCTAAGAGGTCATCTGCCTAATTGGCATGCTGTCCCTCATGGTGTTCGCAGCCCTGATGGTCAGCACCCCTTGAGGGTGGGTGCTGCACACCAGGGACAGGCCTGGGCATATCCACAGGCGGTGCACTGACCCCACCCCCGACACTGTACCGCCATGGCCATTGACCGACTGCTGACACTGCCCCTCCAGCTGCCGCTCTCCAGGGCTCAATGGTGCTGCCACAGTGGCCGCAACAGCCCCACTGTCCTGGACACACACCAGTGCTGCCCCACTGGTGCAGACAGGCACAGGCTGGGACTATGATGTCACGCAGGCCTCCACGGTGGCACCACCCACAGCCATGCCCGTGATGTCACCCGATGTGTGGCCATCCTGCGGCCCACACGTATTACTGTCCATGAAGTGAGCTCCATCATCATCAGTGATGGATCCGGCACCAGCCCAAGTCTCAGCATGCTGGCATCCATGGACGCTGGCATGCTGGGACATGGGCAGGCCTCCTCCGCACCTGCTCCACCAACATCAGTCCGGACGTCCAGGTGGCCTACTGTTGCCCTGACCTTCGTATGCCTGTGGAGGTGGACAGACCCTCCTCTATCTCCATGCTACCACCCTCAGTGGACAAGCCCACCACTGCTGACCCATGTAGATGCTCAGGAGCTGTAAGAGAACACAGTAGCATTAATGTATCTGCCCTACCCTGTCCTCCCCCACTGACAGACCAGGACTTACCATGCAGTGATGGGCTACTACCCGTCTGGAATCCACCACCCGGAACACCCTCGATGGCACAACGCTGCATGCTGCCAGCAACCTGCTCTTCTTGTGGGGTCAGGCATTGCAAGTCCGGCTGTCCCCCACCGGTCGCAGACCGTGCTGCCCTGATGGCAGCCACCTTCTCCTTAATCCTCCTCCTGTCCGTGTCCATCTTCTTTTTGCACTCCTGCACAGACCGCTGGTGGCTGCCATGCAGGCTGACGGCATGCGCCACCTTTTCCCATGCAGCAGCACAGGCCTGTGGTGTTCCCCGGCATCCGGTGAGCAGTGGCTCCTGGTCGAGGTAGGCCTCAAACAGGGCATCTGTTTCTGCCTTGGTGAAGTTAGGCCTCCTCTTCCTCTCACGTCTCTGTTCCTTTTCCTCCACCTCACAATCACTCATTATTCATCCTGTGAGAATGACAGGTGTTACCTGTGACTGTGCAGTCCCATGCATGTCCCACACACCACAGTCCACACTCCCAAACAGCATGCAACTCACCACAATAGACTGCAGTAACCGACTATGGCCAGTGCAGCCCAATGTCGCATTTTTATAGCACAACGCATGCAAATGAGACAAGGCGCATTTTTAAGTGGATGCAAATGCAGTGTCTGCACCATTGAATGGCTGATTAGCTGATTTGCATATGCCGGCTGAATATCGCGCTGTTGCGCTTTGCGCAATTGTGTTGAATGTGCTCAGGCAAGGGCGCATTTCTGTGACATGTGCAGTACACACCAAACTGTGCATGCCCAGGGTGATGATGCAGACGCCTGCCACGCTGCTGACATACTGTGCACGGGAGGCAATGCAGGGCATGGCCACCATTGTGCCTGTGGCACTACTGCGCTGTTCACATATATGGTGCTGTGGCACTGGGGCGCCATAGGCACACTGGGGCCACAGCGCGGTAGGCCACTACAGGAGGTGGCACACAGGCACCCAATCGCGCTACACGAATTGAGTTCCAATCACGCTGCGGCTGTCTGTGCGTGAGAGACCCTTGACCCTGTGCCCAACCTTTGCTCCTTAGGCACCATGCATCTGTATGGGTGCACCACTATCGCACTGTTCAGTGACAGCATGATAGGGAATGGCAGCACTGTACCACGCAGCATCTGCATGTGGCGGACCGTGCTGCCGAGCGCCATTTTGACTCCAACTAGCTGTAGAGATGGCACAGAGGAGGGCTGCTGTGTGGAGCCAGGTTGAGTTGGCCAATTTAGTGGCCATTGTAGAGCCCCATGCTGGGGCACTGTATGGTGATGCACCCCTGGACAGGGCCAGGAGTGGAATATGGGAGGAGGTGGCAGTGGCGCTGGAGGAGGCCACGGGAATTGGGTGCATGGCCGAGCAGTGTCACCACTGGTACGGGGACCTCTGGCTCAGGGACCCAGAAAGGCTTGCCTGCCTGAGGGGACGTGCCAGGAGGGGCATGGTGGCACGGCCAGGTAGGTGCCACATCCATACACTGTTAACGTCCATACGGATATCACGGTTGCATGTGTCTGGCACATGGTGTTGGCCGTGGTGGTGGTATCGGGGTTGGGGGTGGATGCGTATGGCTGTGTGGGATTGCACACACATGTAGGTGGAGGGACTTTGCTACCGGATTGTACTGATGTTCCTCTCTCCATGTTTGCACCTTAGGCCCAGAGGAGCACGGGTGGGCGAGAGAGAGGAGGCGCCACCAGGAGGACCAGCAGGCTGGGAGGGATGCAGGACCATAGAGGTGCAGGGACCAGCCTGATGATGGTGAGTGCCTTACATCCATGATTACTATTGCATGCTGTGTAACAGGGCGGGCAGCGGGGCATGGCCACCATCCATTGACACCACTGCCATGCATGCAACTTGTTACAGTCAGCACTGTCCAGTGGCACTGCATGTCTGGTAGTGCATCAATGGTGGTCCATGCATGCACCGGGTACATGGCTGTGCCACTGCCTTCATACCGCATAGCCATGTCACTGTACGGCCACGGTGGTGCTGTGTGGGACATGGGAGGTGGGTGTGTGCAGTGGTCTGCATGGCTGTGGGTGCCTGGGTAGGCAGGTTTTGTGGATGCGGTCACTGTGGGTGGTCACACACCATCACAGGGGCGTGGCACATGGCTATATGCCATGCACAATGGGTGGGCTGCAGGGGGCTGGACAGTCACATGTATTGACTCTGCTCCCTTGTCCTAGGTGTACAATGCTGGATGGCCCTGGAATAGGGCATACAAGAGCTTCTGCAGCTGGCACAGGCATCCCTGGCAGTGTTGGAGTGCATGGACCCGCACAGGGTCCGGAGGAGAAGAACCCGGAGGCACCACAGGAGTGGAGAGTGGAGCACAGAATAGGCCCTCCATGACCCCCTGACACCCATACCCCCCTGGACCCACCCTCACACCCCTTCTTTCCTCTCCTATTTGTACACCCCTGCCCCATGCCCGCCCCCACCTGGTTTGTGGCCCTTTCCCCCCACCCTTGTATATATTTGTACATGTGTTTGAGAGTTGTTATTTTGTAATACATACATTTTGTTATAACAACTGTGGTGGCCTCTGATTTGCAGCGGGCTACAGGTGCTCAGCTGCAATGGTGTGCATGGCGTCAGGGGTGGTGCAAGCATGGGCATGTGTGTGTGTCCAGAAGGGAACCGCCTATGGTGTGGGTGGGGGGATCGGTCTCTGTCTGTGGTTTGTGTGTTGTTCTCTGTGCACTGGATGCCTGTGTGCATTGGTCTTGTCCTGTTGCTGCTTGGTGGTAGTGGGGTGTTAGGGTTGGAAACCCTGATGCCACATTTTCCTTATTTGGTTGCATTAATTTGAACCCTACTGGTGCATTAAGACAGTTGTTTTGCAAAGAATATATATTATACTTGCACAGTAACACAAGTATATTTAGGGTTCAGCAGATTGTTAAATTTTAATCCCCAGTCTTTTTACCTTATTAACTGTTTTGGCATTCAGTGAATAAATTGTGTGAAATTTGGCATATGCAATCCGAGTGTCAAGTTCTCGAGACATAGGAAGTTGTGTGATAGTCATTTAGCCAGATTTTGAGATACAGAAACATCAAAAATACATAAGATGCTGGCCCAGTGGAGGAGCAGTTGTACGTCTGCCCCCCACTCTGGCACTCCAGATTCAGGAATGGATGAGGGTTGCTTGGTGGGCAGGCAAGGTAAAGAGGGATCAAGCACTCTCCTTCCTCAGGGAGAGGGGGAACTCCAGTTCCCGCTGATCAGACTGCCACCTGGTGGAGTCCAGGGCACAGCACAGCACAGTGGGAGTGCATGCTGGACAGAAGGGGTGGGCTGAAGCATGACATAATGGCACAAATGTCCTGATGCTCCAGCCCATGAAGAAAACATGGAGGAAAAAGATGCTGAGCTGCTTATAGCCAGCATCCCCTGCAGGCTCTCACACACCCCACATGGCAGGCTATCCACCCAAAAGGGTTATGTGTAAGTGGTGGATAACTGGTAAGTCCATGAAAAGGTTAATGACAAGGCTGAGGGGTGCTGTTAGGCAGATCCAGAAAGAGAGAAAATACAAGATAAAAAAAAACATAAAGAGCAGCTTTTTGCAGTTTTTTTGCCCTCACCTACTGCCAAGATGGTATGGAATTTTGTTCTGAAACCTTCAAGGCTGCAGAGGCTTGTGCCAAGGGTGTGCCTTTTGAGGGTTTCATGAAAAAAAATATTTGGTTCCAGAGTTATACATTTTTTAAATCTGGCTGTTTCTGAGCATGCTCAGTAGGGTTATCAGGATAACCCTCTGGTAAGATTAAAAAATTATTCTTTCACAAGCCATAGTTAGGTCACAACTAATTGTGTTTTTGGGTCATGAGACACATTTCTTAGGTCATGATGACCACCAGCTTGTTTCTTTTCTGCCCCCCAAAATGTGAAAATACATAAAAGTAAGCTATTAAAAACACACATGACTTTTGTGAAATGGGACCAGTTAAGCTTGAATCTATTGTTTGTTTTCTCAAACAAATGAGCCATAAATAGTGTTTTGGGGCATTGCTAAGTTTTTTTGACCATCAGCTTAGTGAGATGGCTGATTCTTCTGTTGAGTTCTGTAAATTCTTGGGACGCACATTTAAGTGCAACCCAAGAATTTTTTGTGCAAACCAAAAATGCTTGTTTGTCTAACATACTAAAATGCCAGCAGAATAGGCCTAATGGTCTTTTGAGTGTGCTTGATTGTCTGACAGATTAATTCTTTGTTCGCACATTTCAGTGCAACCTAAGGATTTTGCATGAGAATCAAGAAAACAAATAAACGGCTGGCCCATTGGCGCAGCGGTGGGACTTCCGCTTGCCACGCCGGCGACCCGGGTTCGGGAATGGACCCGGGTTGTTGGAGGGCCGGCCAGGGGGAGAAGGATAGATCGTCCTTTGGACTGCTCTCCTTCTCTGGGGGGGAGGGTGCAGACCGCATCCGGAGCACTGAGGACTCCTGGCGGAGGCCGGGAGCTCTCACGCTGCCATGCTAATCTCCGGAGGAGGAGGCGGGGCGGACGCCGGCGTCATTGCACGTCCCCACCTCCAGGAGAAAAATTCAGGAGGAAAAAGAAGGAGGGGGGATCCTCCATCTAAGTGAAGCCTCCCCGGGCTTCAATTCACCCCTGCCGCCACAGTCCCAACCAGTTACTGCTCCGGGGCACTGGTATTGGGGGGACCTGTGCCCTGGCCCTGCCCTCCGGGGGTAAGCCAGGGGTGACTGGGAGGGGCGGCAAATAGGCAGGTGGTGGGAGCTCCGGGGGCCGTGACTAGGCTGAAGAATGACGGAGGACCCCCAGGAAAAAAGGAGAATTTAAAAAAAAAAAGAAAACAAATAAACAAAAAAAATAAACAGTTTGGAGGCCAGATGGAAACTTTGTTGCAGACAAAGAATTCTTTGGTCACACATGTAGTGTGACCTAAGAATTTTTTTTTCTCACATTAAAAACTCTTGTTTTTTTGAACTATTGGAGATTTTTACATGCAATCAAATAATTTTTAGGTTGCACATATGCAACATGGGTTCACAACATAAAAATGAGATTTTGTATGTCCCACATACTTTTTTGTCATAACTTGGCTGTATTATAATATTTTCATCCCAAATTTTGAACATACTGTTTACATATTTCTACCTCACAAATGGGATAGCTGGAGTTTTTAAATACAGATCAAAAGATGATTTTTGCAGTTGTTCTGCAAAACCACCTTTTGTGCTGGATTTAACACATTCCAATGACAAGGTTTATAGTGTGAGGTAATCTGAATAACAAGTATAAAATCTACTGGAAAAATATGTAAAAATGACCAAGTCATGAGCGAAAGTTGAAATGGAGTCCTGGCCTTATGTGTTTACATAGGTAGTCACATAAGGGTACAGTGCCCAGACAGTCTTTTTCTTCCTTTTTAGTGTTCCAGAGAAACCCACACATTATTTGCATCCATAGCCATATGGAAGTGCAGAGCTCTCTGTGCTGTGCAGTTAGGTCGACAGACAAAGTCTTCTGAAGTGCAGCGAATAGAGGGCCCTGCTTATCTGTATCTCTTTACTTTTCACTTGCACCCCTGACCCCCACCATCCAGCATAACACATAGAGAAATGTTGTGTACAGAGCCTGCCATTGTTTCAGTGGGTAGTGCATTGCACTACTGAGTTGATTTCCTGATGTGATACCTTTGTGGTATGCTCACTGCAAGGCATATACTCTCACTTCTGCCTACAGATAGAAATCCACTGTAATAAGATCCCAAAACTGCATCTGTGTGCAGAAGCACAGGCCACTGTAGCCACAGATGCAAACATATGATATCCAAATTACAACTGTTCTTTTTTCTGCAGAAGCACAAGACCCTATGTGGCCAGCACTTCCATAGCCAGAGGTACTCATCCCACACTGTTAGACAAACATATGATTCTGCAGCCTCAGGTGTAAGATATGTACACTGATCTCTGGCTGCAGAAGTGCATGCACCACAAAACCCATGATACCAAAAATTGCAATGGTACTGCTGTCTGCAGAAGTGCAGGCACCTTAGGGACCTATACCTCTGCAGATATAGGTATAAGATATGTACACCAACTTCTGGCTGCAGAAACACAGGATGCTATGAGGCTTACAGTTTCTCAGCTGCATATAGAAATACATGCTACCCAAATTGCAACAGTACTGCTGTCTATAGATGCATAAGTCCATGGGGGGGTCATCACTTCAGCAAACACAGGTACTTATGCACACTGCAAGACGTACTGCAAGACGTACACACACACTCCACTGGGTCCACCGAGCTGTATGTACTTTGACAAAATCCTCTGGATTGCCCCCTCACCTCCCTCCCATCCCTCCTGGTCTCCTCCCCCCATTCCAGATATATGCACTTTTGTAACTACTGTGTATGAAATGTAACAATGTGTATATCAAATGTGTTTATTCTGTGTAAATCTGTATGTCAGTCAACCTGTAATACTGTATCACTGTTGTCCTCTATGTGATGAGGTACCTTTGTAAACAAGCCTTTGGCTCAAAAGTTGTAAATCCAATTAAATAAATAAATAAATTCAACACAATGGTAGCTGCTGAAGCACAGTCTCCTGTGGGACCTGTATTTCAGATGCTGCAGATACAAATCCATGAAGGTAGCACATAAGAGCTACTGCATCTGTTTAATCTGGAAACAGTTGTATTCTGTTTATTTTACCTGAATGGCTGTCTGTGGTTGCTGGTGTGGTCCTGTCCTTTTGCTGCTTTGGAGGGGCTGGGGAGTTAGAGTTGTAAACTGTATTGGCACATTTCCCTACTTTTGTGGCATTAAGTTTAACCCAAACTGATGTTTTTTTTTTTTGGTTTGCAATGCATTTCCTTTTAGTTTGAGATAGTAGAATCATATCCTTATTCACTCAGGTACCAGGGACTGTTTGAACAGATGCAGACAGTAGGGCCCTCTGGGCCCTGCAATAAGGAAGAATCCATGTGTCTATGGAAGTGCAGGCAGTGTAATGCAGTGGCTTAGGGCTCTGAGCTGCAAACCTGGAGACCTGTGTATGAATTCCATAACTCCCACATGCATACTGTGTGACCCTGTGCCCATTACTTAACTTCCTTATGCTCCTAGGTCACACCTGAAACAAGCTTCGACTTAGTGTGCCTTTCCTGGTTAAACAATTTCCCCTTTTCCTAGTTACATACAGCACTAGATGTCAAGAATCTGTGAGCTGTTTAGCGGGCTGCAGAAGTGCAGAGCCTTCTTGGCCTGACACTTGTATGTGTCTACATATACATATATACGGAGCAAAAAGTCCAACTGCCAGCCAAAGCGCAGGGCCCTCTGGCAGACATTGGCATGGAAGCGCAGGGCACTATGCCAAGAAAAAAGTTCTCTTCACTATATGTTACTTGGGCTAGTGTGGGCAACCTTGCACCTTCCCCATCCAAGGCTGAGTGGTGGTGCCGCATGGCAGCACCGTCCCACAACCTCTACCCATCCAGCTTGCTCACTGAGCTCACCCATGAACTCAGCTCACTGGCACAGGATACAAAGCACTATAAATCAGACCAAAGGTTGACAATGTGCCTACCATTTCTTATTTTTTTTTTATTTTGACCCCAGATTTTCACCATATTTAGTTTATGACTGTTCCTTATAAACATGACATGTGACATCTTTAGAATACTGGTTGAAATGTCATTTCTCACCATAAGTGTGAAAACAAATTTTGGCTAGGTTTTGAAAAATGATTCCAGTTGCATTTATGAGGTGGTGTGAAAAAATGGCTACACTGAAAGTTTGGAATGAAAATATTGAAAATGACCAAAGTTATGAGCGAGAATAGAAACATTTCAATGTACATTCATAACTTTGTTTTGTTTTTTATATTTTCAGCTCAAATTTTGAACATAGTCTTTTTATGACCCTATATCATGGACCAGGTAGGTGAACATTTTACATATCCTACCTAGAGGTATGTGAAAGTTGTGAACTCTGTTTTTGTGGAACTTTGCAAAATTTTGGAAGTTTCATGAAATTTTCCATTCCTCTGCCATTGGCGAGATTGGAATCTTCTGAACCTGTTCAGTGGATTTTCACCCTGCTCCATGGACTTTTTTGGCTGAACTGCAGAATAAAGCATTAAACTGTGGAATATATTCCATCCATAGTTTAATGTATTATGTCATAATACACCCCAGCTGCTGGTGTCTAGTGGCCCCCCTACCTGCCAATCACTGGCCCCATGTAAAACAACTCCCTGAAGTCTAGTACCCCCCCACGCATGGATCATTGCCCCCAAGTAAAACAAAAATACCTTGTGCCTTGTGGTCCCCCCACCCACCAATTGCTGGCCCCACATAAAAAAATCCATTCACTGGTGTCTAGTGGTCCCCACTCGCCCACTGATTGTCAGTCCCATATAAAGAAAAATATCTGGTGTCTAGTGATCCCCCTCACCTGCTGATCACCGGACCCATATAAAACAAAATCCCTGGTGTCGAATGGCCCCTCCCACTCACCAATGCTGGCCTCAGGTAATAAAATCCCTGGTATATAATGGTCCCCCCCAGCCACCAATTGCTGGCCCAGTGTAAAAAAAAATTGAATAATTTTTCCTCCCTTGTGTCTAGTGAATCCCTCTCACTATCCCTGATCCACTTGGTAAAATATTTCCTTCATTCCCTGGTGTCGAGCGGACTTCCCACCACCCCACCCTGGCATGTAGTCCCCCATCACCCAGATCACCCCATCCTGACCCTAAGTGGGTGACCAGCACAGCCCTTCTCTCTCTCCTCCACAGTTGTCTGCTCACTGAGCTGTCAATGAATGAGCGTATGCTTGTACAAGCACATGTGCTTATTCATTGACATTCCAACTCCCACTCACTGGTAGTATCTGGGTCCACCATGCTGTTCCCCCCATCCTGACCCCCTGCCAGCCACCAGAACAGCCTCTGCTCTTGTCTGGTGTTCCACAGAGTTAATGATACTACCAGTGAGCAGAAGCTGTTAATGAATGATTCACTGACAGCTCAGTGGGCAGCAAGCCATGCAGGAGAGAGGAGGGCTGTGCTGGTCACCCACTTGTGGTTGAGATGGGGGGAGTGGGGTGGGGGAACTATCTGCCAGAGTAGGGGGGGAGTCCACTGCATACCAGGAAATGAGGGAAATATTTTATTAAGGGGCTGGGGGATACAGAGGGGGCATCCACTAGAAACTAAGGAGGGAAAATTATTTTAATGTTTTTTTTTACATTGGGCCTACAATCAGCATGTTGGTGGGGGGACCACAATACACCAGGGATTTTGTTACTTGGGGCCAGCAATTGGTGGTGGGTAGGATGGGACCAATAGACACCAGGGATTTTTTTTTTATACAGATCCAGCGACTAGCAGGTGATGGGGGCCACTAGACACCAGGTAATTTTCTTTATATGGGGCCAGTGATTGGTGGGTGGTGGGGACCACTAATTGCCAGGTATGTTTTTTTACAAGCAGCCTGCAATCAGTGGGTGGGGGAACCACATTTGTTTATGTGGGGCTGGTTATCAGTGGAGGGATACAGCTGGCAGAGATTGGCAGGGGGGAATTAATGTATTAAACTGCAGGGAAAAAGGTGCAGAGCTGACCACTGTCAGTGATTAGTTCTGTGGAATTTGTTTCCCGCAGTTTAATACATTAACCTGCTGTTAGTACATTTATTACACCATTTTAAGGAAGACTTTCTGAGAAAGTTGCCAAAATGATTTCTGAACTTTCATGAAAGCAAATGTCTGACTTTTGCAGCAATTCCTCCAGCAGAATTTTTTTTGCACACCTCTAATCCCACCTGAAAGATGATTTTGTGGAGCAACTGCAAAATCCCCTATTTACCCACATTTGAAACATTTCACCTACCTTGTTCATGATGTGGGGTCCCAATAAGGCCATGTTAAATACTGTATTTGGTGGAAAAAATATTGAAAATTATTGAAGTTATGAGTGAACATTGAAATATTTCAATGCTTACTCCTAACATGGTCATTTTACCATATTTGTCAACCAAATTTTCAACACAGTCATCTTATGACCTTACCTCGTGAACCAGTAGGTAAAAAGATTCAAATTCCACTTGAAAGGTAAGTTCATGGAATGACTGCCAAATCACTTTTCAGACCAGATTTGAAAAATGTCACCTACCTTCTTCATGAGGTAGGGTCCCAAAAAGGTCATGTTAAAAGTTTGTTAGAAAAATATTTAAAAATGAAAATGCTGTGAGTAAAAGTTTAAAATGCATTAAAATACATTAACCAGACTTACCTTATCTTCTCATATTGCAGTCGCAGTTCCAGCAGGAGGACGTCTTTCCACTCAGAGAGAGGATCTACAATCTAGGATCATTTTTAGGTGAGTGAGGGTATGTGAGGGTATAAGATGGTGGGTGTTGAGTGGGGGATCAGGATGGGGAGAGTGGGGGTTGTGGGGGTCCTAGATCGATGAGAGACCATTTTTTTTCTTTTCAGGTTAAAAGTTAGAAAAAAGCTGCTCAAAGAGGGACAGTTTTATTTTTATTTTTTACAGGAGAACCAGAGCCAACACTGGGGATTAGGCACCCAGTGTCAGAATAGTCTTTGGTTGCACCAGGGGTGTGTACCCCAGTGTGCCACCTATGTTTTGGGGTGTGGGTAATCTGGGTGAGGAGGAGGTATTAAGTGGTACCAGGGGTTGGCATCCTGGTCCACTTTAACAAAAAACCTTATAGGAATAGAGAAGGGAGGGTTGGCTGAGCTGAGAGGGGAGGGAACATGTAAATGTGAGTTTTATGGGTGCGAGCCAAAACACAAATTCTCCTGCCACATCACTATGTGTGTGACAGGGGAATTCTTGGTTCATGAGTTAAGAAAAGGGCCTTCTTGCAAAATGTGGCACCAAGAATTTTTGGGTGCTCAGAAAACATATTTCTATGCAGAATTAAAAAGAAACAAACATCATAATGTAACTAAATGGGCCCCATTTAGCTAGGTTCAGATGTTTTTTGCTTTCATTTACACCAAAAACAGTTTGGACTACTACTCCAAAGAGTTCAGAGTTGAGGTAACTCACACCAAGGAGATGCTTTTTGAAGATTTTTTTAAAAAAAAATATTAATCGGTTCCTGACTTATAAGATTTTTAAAAATGTGGTTTCTTAGAGTTGGTTGAGAAGGCACTTTAATGTAAAACATCAATTTTGCACCTTAATGTTGGTGCTGTTTGACAAAATTGAATGAAATTTTGAATGTACAGTCCAAATGTCAAGTTCTTAAGACTTCAGAAGTTTTGTGACAACTGCTAATCCATGTTCTGAGATCCCAAAATTTAAAAAGCCTATAAAATCACTTTTTTGACCTTTTTGTTTGGCTCATCTGTGGTGTAAAAATGAATATGAATATTATACATGCACGGTAGTGCATGTACATTAGGACTGAGTAGAGTGCCTAATGTTAAATCCCAGTTTTTGCAGATTGATAACTATTTATTTTTTATTCATGTATTTGATAACTGGGCAAGTACACTGGTACCAGGGACCATTTTCAGGCATGATTCAGGCCATCTAGATGACACACAGCACAATTTTGGAAATGAGAGATACAGGAACAGTTACAGTATACAGGTACATGGAAGGATCAGAAAGAAACAATCATGGTATTACAAGATCTGTATACCATTCAATCAACAATGTTTTATAGCAAAGACTATTACAGTGGCAATTTCAATGTTGTGGCTCCAATGCTTCTTCTGTACACTGGTACTATTTTTGCTAGTGTTTCACATCCTCCAGAATGAACTCCATCTCAGAATTGATTATTAAAAAATTGGGAGCAGATCTCCTGCATAGGGATTGCAGGGGGTATAGCCCCTCATAAAAAAAAAAATAGTAACTTAGTGACAGGCAAAATTTCAGCAGTCGAAACTTTGCCCATTGCTGTAGTGGATTTCGACAACTCTATTGTCGAAGCACCTTGGTAGAACCTACAAGATCAGACAATTTACAAAAACACATTTCACACCTAAGCAGTTTAAAGTACATAGCAAAAACTAATTGCATACAATTTATAGGCATTCAAACCAGAGTGCAGAGATATAGAAGCCGGAGTATAAAAATGATCTTGAGTTGTAGAGGTCATGAGTTGCAGTTGCATGACGTGTTCAATAGTAGGGCATTTTTGTTGTGTATTTTGTACATATGGGGTGACAACGAGGAGTGAAGCTATTCTGGGACAGTGTTCCAGGGCTTAGGAGCAGCACTAGAGAATGCTCTCTGTCCCATATCTGTAGAGGACCAGGGGCAGGCTAGAAGGCACTGGTTGGAGGACTTTAAGTGTCGAAAGCCCTGTTTGATAGTTAGCAGTTCAGAGAGTGGGGATTTAGCATCTGCATGGAGGATTTTAAATATGAGTGAGCCCAAGAGGAAGTCCCTACTGGCTTGGGGGAAAACCATCCAAGTGACGAGTAAAGGGTACAATGGTAGGTGCTGAAGGGGGCTTAGGTGACAAACCTACAGATGTTATTTAATGCTGTATTGAGGTGAGTGAGAAGATGGGGTGAGGTTAGGGAGATGATGGGTGAACAATAGTCAAGGAGAGGTATAAGGGTGCCCTGTCCTATAGCAAGTCTCACTTCTGTAGTCATAAGGTTCTTCAGGCAGTAGCAAACACCTAGTTGTTGGCTGACCCATTTCACAATTAGACCTAGATGATATATGAAGGGGGGGAATCAAGTGTAACCCCCAGGTATCTGAAAGAGGTAACGTTATTTGGGGAGGGGGCTCCATCAGGGTCCAGGATGTGTAGGGAGTGCATAAAACTCAAGAAACATATAGAGAGCCAGTGCTTACAGCCAGATAGCATGGATTTCAGTTTTTTTGTGTTAACAATAACCATCCAACAAAATTGTGGAAAAGTTGACACGTGTGATCTGGGTGGCAAGTTCCCAAGATGTGGGAAGTTTTGTGACAAGTGCTTAACTAGATTCCAAGATACAGAAACTTTAAAAAATACTTTCAAAGCCCTGTTTTTTGCTGTTACTTTGCCATCAACTACAGCCATGATGGTATGGAACTTTGTTCCAAAACTTTCAGGTCTAAAGGGGTTTGTGCCAAAGGTGAGCCTTTTGAAGGTTTTGTGAATATATATTAATCAGTTGTAGAGTTATAAGGTTTTAAAATTTGGATTCTGAGCATGCTCAGTAGGGCTTTTGCAATAACCCTACGATACCTGAGAAGAAACAACATTACTAGAGTTTTTTTTCAAACAGCAAGAATCCATCAATGATGCTTTATAACAAGCAAACTGTCTAGCAGTATCTTCATATGATGGGTCAAGAACCTATTTAAGAAAAGGTTCTGCAAGACAGCAGTTCTAAAACTGGCATCCCTCCTGGACTGTACGTCGAGGCAGTAGAACTTTGTAATGGTGTGTACTGTTTTCTATGTATCTGTTTTACATATGTCTAGAAGGAGGATGCCCTTGTAGTTGCAACAGAGGCAGAGGTACCCCTTTTGGGATGTTCCCTTAGGCCTCTGGGAGGTACAGTAGTAGCAGTTGGTTTGACAAATTATTTCCCCAAATCTCTGGAAATCTCTGAGTAGATTTCTGTGAGATTTCATGCAGCACTAGCAGTTCAAGAGATTTTTTTCTCTAGATAGCTCTATAGAATCTTGGGAGATAATTTGCTAAATGGACTGCTACCACTGTATTTTACCAGCTTATTCATAGCAGGACTTTATGCAGGAGATGATCCAATAAAAGATAGTTCTAGCTGCTGGCTTAACTCCCCCATAGGTAACAAAGCATATTTGTGCTCTTGGACCTGACATACAGTTCGTTGTCCAGTTCATGTAGTGACCTAGTGCTCTTTTTACATCCAGACAGTGCAATTTCTGTTCACTTGTACTGGAGTGTTCAAGGTAGAGCACTGGAAGAGTAACTGACTGGTGCAGATAGAATTCTGATATCACCTTAGATAGGAATTTCCTATTGGTCCTAAGGACTACCTTATCCATGTGGAAGATTATGTAGTTTTGGATTGGTACAGAGGGCTTGCAGTTCACTTACCCTCCTGGCAGATGTCATGGCAATCCAGAAAACCATTTTCCATGTGACATATTTTAAATCAGCAGTAGCCATAGACTCAAAAGGAGCCTCCATCAGCTGGGCAAGATAGATATTTAGGTTCCATAGAGAGACTGGGTCCCCCAAAGGGGTTCACAGGAGACTGAGGCCCATATAGAACCATTTGAAAACAGGTTATGAAACCAAGGACTTGTCTCTGCCTGATGATTTGTAGGCTGACACTGCTGTCAGGTGTATCTTCAGGGCTGAGGATGTCAGATCTATGGTCTGTATGTGTACCAGGTAGTCCAGGACTGTAGGTAGTCTTGCCTGCATTTAGAGATGGGTGAAGTGGCCCCAATTCACACCGCAAAGTGATTTGCGGAGTGAAAGCGAATTCGCTGAGTGCTCCGCATGGTGAAGTGGAATACTTTGCATTATAATGGGTAACACAAAGTCCATTGAAAACAGTGACTTTGCGTTACTCCGCTTTGACAAACCATTACTTCACCAGTTCTTAAGGCCAAGTACATTGAAAACAATGTACTTCACCTCACTTCGCCTTGTTTTTAAGCTCCAAAGGTGAATTTTGCAGTGATTCATGGGATTTCAGGTCACATGGGCTCTAGATTGTTCTGCACAGCCTCAGTTCGGGGTAATGTGTGAAGGAAGCTGTAGGAGACAGTCTGTTCCGAGAGCTCTCTGCGATTCAAACCTCCTAAAAGCTGTTAAAGAAGCCTTTTTGAGTCTTTTTTTTGCTGAAACTTTAGTTCATCGATTGTAGGAAACCCTCCTGTGCTCATATCATCGAGCGTTTATTGTTTGTGTGTGGATTTTGAATGTTAATGTACAACACTCAGTCTGTGTACTGAGAGACAGTGGAAGTGTGCTTTGGGGGCAGGGTGCATCTGTGGTGTAGGTAGATTAACTTGGAGAAAAAGACAGTTCTTTCTGTTTTGGTGATATTTTTCTTATAACTGTGTTACTGTACACAGTAATATTTTCAATAATTCTTGCCATTTTTTTGCTGATTGTTGTGTTACATCAGTGCATAATTTTAGTTTGTTTAAAATATGTGGTTATATTACTGAAGTTTTCAATTTGCTACCCATTACTTGATATGTATGTGTGTGTGAGTATGTTTGTGACACGTCATCAAATCAGACACCTTTTATTGTGCCACATAGTAGTTTCAGCAATGTGAACCTGCTATCCACAGCAACTGTGTGATTTTTGTACTTCTTTGTGGTATCTTTACTGGTACTAGTACTAGTGACTGTTACTGCAGAAGTGCAGTACACTGCCCTCCCCCCCCAGCCTGCCCCAACCGGCAAAGGTTTTCTTTCCCAGATTTGAATTTCAGATGGTGAGCACTGGTTAGGTGTTGTGCCTTTGTGTCTGCATCTCTTCAGTGCGAAGCGCAATCTTAATCTGTCTGTGCATTTGCATCTCTTTAGGGCCCAATCTCCATCTGTAACTTAAGTCACACTTATTTCTTTGGCTTCCCTTCAGAGTACTGGACAGGTGTGGTGCATAATTCTGCATGAACATTGTACTCATTAATATGCGTTTTTAAGTCAGGACCATCATCATGAGTCACTCGTGATACAAATCACGTTCTTTATCATCACGGTCACAAATGCAGTCACAAATCACAATTCATGATCATGTCATGAATCACAACATTCATTTTTTCACTAGTTACTTGGATGTATTGTAAGCCTGTTTTGTAGTATCTCTCCAAGTTTCACCACCCCACCATTGTACTCATTGATACGTGTTTTCAAGTCTGGGAGTTTTAAGCTACAGCTCATCAGGGAAGTACAGCCATAGACATTTGCATTCCCAATACAGTTTCATATTGGTTATCTCACACCATCGACACAGAATCATGTTCTTCATTATCACGATTCATGATCACTTCACTATTCACAACATTCATTTTTTTTCTAGTTACTTGGATGTATTGTAGTATCTCTCCAGGCATCACCCCCCCCCCCCCCCACCATTGTACTTATTAATACGTGTTTTTAAGTCAGGGTCCTGGGGAGTTTTGTGCTGCAGCTCATTGGGGAAGTGCAGCCATAGGCATTTGCGTTCCTTCCTGTACAGCATGTGAGTTACAGTACTATACGTAGTGGTGGACGAAGTGGCCCCAATTCTCTCCACGAAGTGATTCATGGAGTAATTTGGAACCCGTGGAGTACTTCACAATGTGAAGTGGAGTACTTCTCTTCATAATGAGGAATGCAAAGTCCATTGAAACCAATGACTTTGCATTATTCCGCCTTCCCCAAACCACTTCTCCACCAATTTTAAGGCAAAGTACATTGAAATCAATGTAATTCGCATCACTTTTGCCTTGTAATTGAGCTCCAAATGAATTTCTGCAGTGATTCATAGGATTGCAGGTCACATGGGCTCTAGATTGTTCTGCACAGCCTCAGTTCTGGCCTGGGTAGTGTATGTGTAGTGGTAGCTGGAGAGAGTTTGCTGTCAGAGCTCTGCAATTCAAAACCTCTAAAAGCTGTTTAAAATGTCTTTTTGAGTCTTTTTTTGCTCAAAATTTACTACATTGATTGTAGGAAACCCTTCTGTGCTCATATTATTGTTATGTGTGAATTTTGAATGTTAATTTAGAACAGTCAGTCTGTGTACTGTGAAGTGTGCTTTGAGGGAGGGGTGTATTTGTGGTGTAGGTACATTAACTGGGAGAAAAAGGCAGTCTTTCTGTTTTGATTATATTTTTCTTGTATAACTGTTAATGTACACACAGTATATTTTCAGTAATTCTTGACATTGTTTTGCTGATTGTTGTGGTGCAGCAGTGTATAATTTGTCTGTTTAAAACATTTGGTTATATTACTAAAGGTTTTCAATTTGCTACACATTACTTGTAGTGAGTGTGTGTGTGAGAGTGTGTGTGTGCGATGCATGCCATTAAATCAGACACCTTTTATTGTGCCATAGAGTAATTGCAGCAGTGTGAACCTGCTATCCACCACACCTGCATGAATTTTTTTATATTGCTTTGTGGTATCTTTACTGGTAGTGGATTGTCACTGCCGTGCACTAATCCCCCAACTGGCAAATGTTTTCCTTTCCAGATTTGGATTTGTGACTTGTGTGCACTAGTTAGGTGTTGTTGTGCCTTTTCATATGCATCCTTGAGTGTGCAGCACAATCTTAATCTGTCTGTGCATTTGCAGTGCACCATTAATTCTGGGAGACTCCATTTCTTGTTACGCTCTTGTTTTTCACTTCGTCAACACTGGGGAATTTTCTGGACACAAGACAGTAGCATTTCATCAGCACTGGGGAATTTTCTGGACACAAGACAGTAGCATTTTGTTAATGCACATTAATTCTGGCGACTCTGTGTGTGACCACTGCATGCATGACTGAGTGTGCCATTAATTCTGTGAGACTTTACATTTCTTGTTATGCTCTCATTTCACTTCATCAGCACTGGGGAGTTTTCTGGACACAAGACAGTAGCACTTTGGGGATGCACATTAATTCTGGTGACTGTGTGGGTGGGGTGCTGCCAATATTGTTGTCACTCTGCCTTACTTCGCGTTTAAAGTGGAATGACAATGCCAAGTAATAATAACAAGGTGAAGTGAGCCTTTCCTATGGGGCACTCTGTGTAGCGAAGTGCCAATGCAAAGTGGCTACTTCGCGTTCACTTCACAGGCAGATTTTAAATTCACTGCATCTCTACCTACATTGCGATTATTCCTTCTAAAAAGGAAGCATTTATTATTTAGGTTAACCAGGGGGTGAAAGTAAGTAGTGGCATCTTCTTTAGCCATCCATTCAGGAATCTGAGCTGATGAAGAGGATTCCTTTGGTTTTCCCACTTGTAATTTATCAGTAACCTAAACTGTGGACACAACATATTGATCAAGTACTTTTTTGTTGTTTGATAAACTCTCTTGAACTTTTTAAAATCTCTGGAGACTTCCAACAACCTTTATGTATCTGTTCACATTTATTAAAATCTCACATTCACTCAGTTACCACTGTGTTAATACATTTTCACTTATTTAATTTGCAGAGTGTCCTGAATACTTTTATATAAAGACAAGAACAACATTATCTTGGGATGTGCAGGTGGCTGTTGTTGGGCCATCACATTTGTGCACTTACTGCATGGGCAAGGGGAGTCTCCATGACGGGCCAAAATGTTTTATGCCTCATTTGGGTGTGTTGTTGGTGGGAACAGGTTTATATGTGGAGAATTCACAGTATGCTGCCATGGCTGTGTGATCTGACAATGGGTGCAAGGACATCATCATTCTCCATTTGACTCCACAATGTCCTACCCATGGAACTAGAGTGTCATGAGCAGCAGTTTAACTTATAATCCTCCTGAGTTATCTCTTTCACAGCCAACTTGTTTCCCCTTCCTGGCTGGAGGTGTTTGTGCAAATGTGAATGTGATCATGGATAACTTCTCTGTCCTACAGAGGTACTGTACAGTGTCTAACTTACTCTCCCCACTAATGTCACATACCTGGCCATGTATATGCTTTGCCATGGCAGTGGTGCTTGGTTGGTGGATGTCTCATTACCAGCACTTGTCATACTAGTTGCTGGCACCAATAGTGTTTTTCAGAGAGGCATTTGTTTCCCACTGGACAGAAGAACGCATTTTGGTTAGTGTAGTGGCATGATGGTTTAGGGTACTAGGATACATAATTGAAGACAGTATCTAGGAACATGTTATAAGATACCCAGCAAAATAATTCTATGCCTCTAAGATGCAGCAAATTCTATTTAATATACTATATAGGACTTATTTTACATCAGACTGCATAGAATTGAGAACATTATCAACAAGAACTGTCAAAGACGCCTATACAATGCTGGATATTTAACACACATGTTCCTTACATGTAAAAAAAAAACTGTCAGCATTTTGGGAAACAGTGATGTTCATGTTAGAGCAAGCTGCCTCATTACATATGAAAAAGGAGGAACTCAACAGCTAAAGATGGAGCAAATGAACAAAAACAGTTATTTTCACTAGGGCATATAACTGCTAAAAAATGTACATTGGTGTGTTGGAAGGATAACAATCCACCAAATATATACTGATGGCTTAATTTAATAATGGATATGTACAAAGTATATACAAAGCACAAGTACATTACTATGTAAGGAGTAGAACAGAAACATTTGATAAGATTTGGCAACCCTTTATGGATGTAGTATTGAAAGCAAATTGGAATGGTATGTCTCATGAGTCATGATTTTCTGTGAGTAAAAATAATAATGAAAGTAACCCCATAATAACATACAAAGTTGCCTATTAGAACCTCAAGAGTAAAAGTCTAAGCAACCGTTTATAAAATAATGTATGACAAAGTGTTAGTATTCAAGTGTTGACAACAATTCCTCAATTTTTTGTCTGAAATTGTAAAATTGTCTCACTTGAATAAAGATATAATATAATAAAATAGTCATCCAGTTACTAATTAAGTACGACCTTTGAGAAATTATCATTAAAATGTACGCTGTAATAAAAAAAAATGCTGGTTTGGGGTAAATGCCATATAGCCTACAGTGAAGCCCAAAACAGTGCAACCCAATTCTGAGATCTCTGCAGCAGAGTTATGGAAGGAAACAAAGGAATGTCAATGCAAGTTACCATATTGCATTGATCTGAAGCTGTGCTTGAATAGAGGCTGCCCTTGATTAGAAGCCACAGATCAAAATAGAATAATGCAATAGAAGCTGGCCTTGTTTATAAGCTGTGGCTTCTACGCGAGTTGGCTTCTAGTGGAGTGCATCTATACAGTATGTTCACCCCA
This sequence comes from Neoceratodus forsteri, assembly GCA_016271365.2. Lineage (NCBI taxonomy): Eukaryota > Metazoa > Chordata > Ceratodontiformes > Ceratodontidae > Neoceratodus > Neoceratodus forsteri. The sequence goes on along the minus strand of CM028135.1, from coordinate 391,848,286 downwards.
TTACTTTCACTGTCAACAACAGCATTTAGCATGAATAAATAGAAACATAGAAACATAGAAACATAGAAGTTGATGGCAGATAAGGACCGCAAGGCCCATCCAGTCTGCCCATTTCTTTTTCTACCTTATAAATGTGCCATCGGCCTTTGCTCTGTCAGTGACCTATCTATTCATAGTCATTTGTATTGCTCCCTTATGCCTATCCCATGCCTGTTTGAAGCCCTGCACTGTATTCATAGCCACCACTTCTTGTGGTAAGCCATTCCATGCATCTACTACCCTTTCTGTGAAAAAGAATTTCCTCACATTCCCCCTTAATCGGCCTCCTTCTAATCTCATGCTGTGTCCTCTTGTCCTGCTATTTTTCTTATATTTAAACATGTTAGACTCTTTCACCTTGTTTATGCCCTTAAGGTGTTTGAATGCCTCGATCATAACACCTCTCTCCCTCCTTTGCTCAAGGGTATACATATTGAGCTCCGTTAATCTGTCCTCATATGTCTTCTGATGCAGTCCCTGCACCATTTTGGTTGCCCTTCTCTGGACTGCCTCAATTTGGTTAATGTCCTTGTGAAGGTGTGGCCTCCAATACTGCATGCAGTACTTCAGATGGGGCCTAACCAGTGTCTTGTAAAGAGGGATTATTACCTCCCTCTTACGACTTGTGATACCCCTACTAATACACCCTAACACCCCCCTAGCCTTACCTACTGCTTTAGAGGTCTGCTTGGATGATTTTAGGTCATCAGTGATGATGATGCCCTAGTCTCTTTCTTCCTTTGTGACTGCTAGCAACTCCCCTCCCAGCCTATAAGTGGCTTCAGGGTTTCTCTTCCCTATGTGCATGATTTTGCACTTCTTTGCATTAAATCCCAGTTGCCACTCTTCTGACCATTCTGCTAGTTTATCCAGATCTCTTCTCATTCTGCCCACCCCATCTGGATCATCTACTCTGTTGCAGATCTTGGTGTCATCTGCAAACAGACAAGCCTTCCCTCTTACATATATACAAAGTCTTCCAGTAGCTGAAGTAACATGGTTTGATTACCACAACCATCACTCCATGCCTGAGCCAACTACAAATGCCACACACGGTGAAACACTGAGGATGGATATTGCAGTTTCAGTTTGAATCACTGAATCCCTTAATTCATTTATTTTCAGTGTTTAGTACTCACTTCTCAGTGTTTCATTCATTTTTCAATCATTTTGGTGCTACTACTGCCTTTCTACTTCACCATGCTTGCGCAACACCATACCGTGCCACACCATGACCACACAGAAACCCCAGGTAATGCTAATGCTGGCCTGATTTTTTGTCTCATCCTGTGTATTCTCCTGGGAGACATCAGCCCCAAACATGGTGTGGCAATTGCATATAATGCCCTGCACAAAAGCCTCAGTCTGTGTTGATATTGGTGGTCTTGTGCTAATGACCAGACTTGCTTCTCTTGAAAGTTGACTTTTGGCATCGGTACAAGGCTACTTGTCATTCAGGTTTCATAATCAAGCCTTTAGTCTGTGAGAATTATGGGAAACCAAAGTGTAATGCTTTCTTCCTAATCCTCTAACGATGTTTTCTGTTTTGCAAAACACTACTGAAAGTAGTGTTTCATATTTAACAAATTCTAGCAAGAGCCAATACAGCTGCAAAATATTGATATTGTGGGCAGTTAGAAATGTGTAAATTATGAATTTTTACACTGACCACTGAGCCACCTATCTGCACTTTCTAATTGTTGTGATGAGGGTGGGGAGCCACATTGATGCCCGCGATCGGGCTGGTGGGGGGGAATACACTATGCCTGTGAAAGGGCTGCACGGGGCATCGGTCCCCGATGGCTGCTACCTGGCAGGGCGCCAGGCACAAGTCCTCGGGGATCGGCACACCTACATGCTAATGGCATGCAAATGGGACATAATCACGTACCAAATGATGCGCCCCTAAGCACTTCATGAATTGTAGCCCATTTGCATGTCACCTTTTGAATATCATGATTTTGCGCATGGCGCAATGGTACTTAGCACACCGCAGTTGAATGCTCCACTCTGTCAACTTGCAGTGGTGCAAGTTCCACTGCGCCATGCACAGTGGCTGTGGCTGGGGGGTGATATTCAAAGGAGTTGCTCAATAGCGCAACTCCTTTGAATATCACCCAGGACACACCCCAGCACAACTATTTTGCGCAGCTCAAGGGCTTGCACCTATGAATGGTGCAGTTTGAATATCCAGCCCCTACTGCCTTATATGGCATTTATTTATGTATACATATAACCCTACCTTTTACTGTATTTAGGATAAGCACTGTGTTTTGTACTAACTCATTGTACTAATCTATGGCATGACTGGGTAACTAAGGTAGTGGACCAGGGAGGTGTGGTGGATGTGGCCTATCTAAACTTCAGAAAGGTCTTTGACACTGTCCCCCATATAAGGCTGATTAACAAACTGCACAGCCTAGGGGTGGATCCTAAAATAGTTCTGTGAGTTGATAACTGGCTGAATGGCAGGAGTCAGAGGGTTGTGGTAAGCAGGTAGTACTCTGGAGAGGGAGAGGTGATGAGCAGGGTGCCCCATGGGTCGGTGTTGGGGCCATTCCTCTTCATTGTCTTATTGGGGACATTACAGACGGACTGGAGGAGAAAGCATGCCTCCTTGCAGATGATACTAAGGTTTGCAATAGGGTGGACACTCCAGGGGGTGTTGAAAGAATGAAGGAAGACCTTAGAAAACTGATGACATGGTCTGAAGAATGGCAGTCGGGATTCAATGCAAAGAAGTGCAGGGTCATGAACATAAGGAAGAAGAAACCAGGAAAAAAGTATGAACCAGGTCGGGAGGTACTGACAGTCACAAAGCAGGAAAGGAACCTGGGAGTTATCACCTCAGAAGACCTAAGAGAAAGTAAGCAGTGTGATAAGGCATCTGGAAAGACTAGCCAGATGCTTGAATGCATAGGGAGGGGTATAATGAGTAGTAAGAGGGAGGTCATCTTGCCCCTGTATAAGACACTCATGAGACCACACCTGGAATACTGCGTCCAGTTCTGGAGGCCCCATTGGAGAAAGAATGTAGACAGGGTGGAGGCGGTGCACTGGAAGGCAAGTAAAATGGTGCAGTGCCTGCTGCATAAGACCTATGAGGAAAGACTACAGGAATTAAGTACATATTCCCTGGAGCAAAGGAGAACGGTGGGGACATAATTGAGACATAAAAATTAATCACCAGTATAAACAGAGTACAGGAAGGAAGCATCTTCCAGAGTAAGAAGTGCTCCAAGTCAAGGGGGAACAAAAAGCAGTTAGATGGGGAAAGGCTCAGGGGAAACGTGAGAAAAAATGTTTTCATGAAGAGGGTGGTGGGCACCTAGAATAGCCTACCAGAGGGGGTGGTGGGGCTAAAACTGTCACAGAATTTAAGAAGAAGTGGGATAGACACAAGGGTATCCTGGAGGCAGGGGGTTTCCAGAGTTCAGTTTGGGCATGGGGCCTCACACTAGATAGGGATTAATAGAGCAGACTGGGTGGTGATGTGACTTCCACCCCCCAGCCCGACCTCCCACTAAGCACCCACCACCCCTACTGACAGACTCCGACACACACCCTTACTCACCTGAACAGGTCCCAGTGTGAAGATCCACTCTCCCATCAAAGACACATCTTGCTGATGGAACTGGGGACTGTTAGATGAGAAATAAGGTTAGTGTGGTTCAATGTATTTCAATGGCTTTCCAACTGCACTTACCTTATTTTTCATATATTATTTGACGGTTCCAGCAGCAAGACTAGTCTTCCATGGAACAGTAGATCTTCACACTGGGATCTGTTCAGGTGAATGAGGGTGTGTGGGGAAGTCAGGGGGGTATGGGGTGGCAGGCACTTAGTAAGAGGTCGTGTTGGGGATGTGGGGTTGCATCAGCGATAAACCTTTTTTTTACAGATTAGAAAAAGACATTGAGGGACCAAGTTCTTCTTTTCAGGCTCCAAAGGACATCTGAGTGTGTAGGGGTGTGCCACTAGATATCTCATTTAAATCAGCAGTAACATGTATAAGGCTGAAACTGATCAAAATAGTGGGGAAATGTAGACTAGCAATTGTTGCACTAACCACTGAGCCACCTAATTGTACTTTCTAATTATTGTGATACACACACACTGACTAATACATTTGCACATATATGCATGTCATGTATAGAAGATTATATTCACATTCCTTTTATTTTTGCCATTGAGAAAAAAAACAGCAAAAATAACTGGAAAGTAAATATTAGTAGCACATAGCAAGCCATTGATTCACAAGCTGGTTAGCTTTGTGTTTTGCAAGGTGGATGTGTTTTATTTTACTAGACTCCTCAAGTGCAGTCCTCTTGGTTGAAGTGGTCTTTTGGGATTTGCTGTTCTGGGCTGCACTGGCATACTTTATCTCCAGGACATGCTGCTTCTTGTCCCACGGCAGTGTAGTAAACTAGGCTGAGGGAGACCATGCCAGGGGAATAAAACTAGTAATTATAAAAATAAAACACAAAGTTCTGTCTGCCCATGTTTGGTGCATGTCCTGGTGAAAATCAAAAGACACATGGCAGTTTACACAGGAGCACTGTAGGGGATCTTTCTCAGTGCCCCCCCCACCACCACCACCACCACTACCAAATGTCCTGAACACTCAGATCTCAGCAGGAGCCTATAAAGTAGAAGCTGAGTGTCTGAGTTGCTGGTGCTTTCCCTCCTTCTTCCTACACTAGCTCTAATTCAAACTTAAATAATTGGAGTGCAGAGCAGCTGTTGTGGACAGATCTACAGAGCCTTTAAGTAAAGGTCCCGCTTGAAGCCGCTCTGAATTACAGCTGCTGGAGGACTCAGGAAGATGAAGGAGGAAACAAAGGTTGACATTAACCTCCATCCTCTTTGCCAAATGCCAAAGAGCACTAAAATCACTGGAGGGACATGAAAAGCAGCAGGTGGGAGCCTGAATCAGCAGGGTATAAATGTAGGCACCAAGTGCTAATTCTACTGGACGCGAACATGTATAACAGGTTGGATTGCACTAAATATACTAGACATGAATTAAACCTGCTATACAGTATATTCCAGTATAACATAGCAGTGAACTGTCTCACACATTTCACAGATTAAAAAAAAAGACATAAAGGGACCATTTTCTTCTTGTCAGGCTCCCAGGGACATCAGAGGGTAGGGGTTTGCACTAGGCATCTCATTTAAATCAGCAATGAGCTGCATAAGGCTGAAACTGATCTAGATGGGGGTATGTAGACTTGCAATTTTTGCACTAACCACTGAGCCACCTAACTGCACTTTCTAGTCGTTGTGATACACATACACACAGTGACTAATACATATACAGTACACATTTATGTATATATATATTCCAGTATAAAATACAGTGCAAGTCACATTAAACTGTCCCTCCAACTCAATGGTTTAGCATTTTTCAGTGACTTGCTTAATGTGTTCACTGCTTACTGCAATGAATTAATAAAAGTTTCCTAATGGTTTGTTTCTAGCTGCTATTCATTTTCAACTTACTGTACTTTGCAGCTCTCTGGGAAGTTTTATCAATGCAGTGCATTAGCAGTGCACACATTAAAGGGACATTGTCAGCTTTCAGCTGCTATAATGAACTTGTGTGACCAGTGTGCCTGTAATAATATTTATGGCAAAACAAACTATTCATGTGCCCCCAGTATGAGTAACAGTGAGATCTGTTACCTAAATGTTAAAAATACATACTTTAGCTTGGAAGAAGCATATTACCTTAGTGCTTGGCTGATCTTCTGCTGCCAGATGTCTCTTCTCAATGTGAATATGCATTGTGCGTATGCAAATTTCTGGAAAAAGTGTAAGTGATAGTTGAGGCTAAAAGTACATTCACCTTTGAGCATGGGGATCATTGTAAGAATAATGAAAAGCACTGCAAGTCTTACTTTTACCACTTTGAAAAACAGGACTGTGATCCTGAGCATGCATGTCATGTCCATGGCAACATCCCACGCATGCTCAGAATCATGGTCTTGTTTTTCAAAGTGGTAAAAGTAAGACTTGCAATTCTCTTTTATTCTTACAAAGATTTTTGTCTATCCTAAAATAGTATCTAACAGCATTTGGCTAGTGGGGCTGGTGCCAGTTTCGACCCCTGTCCATGGGAGGCAGTATAGCACAGTAGTTTAAGGCTCTGAGCTGCAAATCTGGTGACATTCAGCAGACCAGAACTGGATTTGAATTCCACAGCTTCCACTTGCATACTGTGTGACCCTGAGCAAGTCACTTAACTTCCCTGTGCTCCCAGGTTGCACCTGTAAAAAAGCTTTCAGCTTAGTGTGTCTCACCTGGTTAAACAACTAAAAAATAAATAAATAAATAAAACATCCACATGTGGTCACACAGGTGATAGTATAGGAACAGATAGTCAGGACCACCTTCGCAAAACACACACACACACACACACACACACACACACACACCAGAATAGGTAACATATACAATGTGAAAAAAATGCACAAATATACTTGTACTGCAACACAAGGTGAAACCATATCCAAACACAGACCCTAATATACTGTATTAATATAAAGCCCCATCAAATTATGATAACAATGTGTGCACATGGGTACCTCTGCAGAACCCCCCCCACACACACAATAAACAGTATGACTTGATAAAGTTCTGAACTGATGAGTACAATGACATATTAAAACATATAGATATACAATTTGTGATTTAGCATAGCTCAATGAGTTGCTAAACAATATAATGAGGGGGGCTATCACAGATGTTGTGGACTGAAATAACTTTGTGCTGCTAAATAAAACAGACAATGACCCCTAGATTACAGATAAAGCAATGATTAGGTATTAATCATTAAAAATACTAACCAATCCAAGGCAAGTCTCCAGTTTGTGTAATCTGAATCAGAACTATCGGTCTCTATGTCAGAATCAGATGCAGCTTGTGACCCCTCACACTGATTAACTGTGGATTCTGTGGGCTCAGATTGGTAAGGTTGGATACCAATATCAAAGTTTAAATGTATGTCCTCAACATCTTTATATTCCTTTTCCTCAAACATGATGAATAGTGAGCACAGGCACAGTAAAGATTATTGAAATCCAAAGGTAAAAAAACACACACCCTGTAAAACAGCTAGCTAAACTGATCTAATTTTTCAGGAAGAAGGCACATAACCAGCTCAGACCAGCAATCTCCTTGTTCAGTACATTAGCAGCAGAATTTCAACAACATGGTAAGTTTTAAGATGAAACGTGCATATGAACAGTCCATTTCAAACCTCCACTGTAAAAAACTGCAACTTAAAGGAACTGTGTTTAGGGGTCCTTTAACTTATCTTCAGTGAGAGTTATAACATCAGATGATTTAATACATAAAACATTCCATTCTGTGACATTTGACTTACTCACTGCTAGTCCCAGGGTTGTCTGCTTATCTCCCTTTATAGATGAGAAAGGCTGACTGAGTCGACATGTTTATGAGCTATGGATCTTTCTTGAAAGACAGTTCTAACCAGACTAAAGCTTAGCACACAAAATAGTGCTTTGAAGCATTGCTCAGCTGAATGAAAGAGGACTAATACAACAAAACCTCTAATGGTATGTAGTCCACTAGGAATCAGAAGAGCTCCCCTTTTCTACTGTAATAGTAAAACGACTGCAGTGCTCTGCTCATTGCAGCCCGTAAAAAATGATGCTTCTTTTATGTGAATAATGAGATGGAATGGTGATAGTCCAATTCCTTATGGACAGCTTTCTTCATTACAAATAAAATGCATTGTGATTTGCAATACATATTACCCTTGATGGCACTTCTAAATGAGAGACCAATTATTGAATGGGCATAGAGTATTCTTCTGCCCTAGAGAGGACATGCCTCTAGGGTTGATTTACATTGGTTATGGCTGCTCATGGTATATCTGTATTTTGGGCAGAGGATTTCAGTTTCTAGTGCTATCAGTCCGGTACCTTTCATAAGCACTAAAATTCACATTTGTATTTGTCAATACATCATTGTAAGTGCAGTCATATAGAGAGAGAGGCTTCATCCCATTTAGTAAATTGGCAGCATCTGATAACCCTTTCGGTTAACAAATCAAGAGGTTACTAAATTCTATTATAAAAGATGAAGAGTTGGTATCATTGCATAAATAATCATGTAACTGGCTAGTGCTAAGCTGGCTGTATTGTGTGATGAGCATAATTAAAGCATTTAAGCAAATGGGAAACAGAAAGCACTTCCCAGTCATAATAATAAACAATTTCATGGTTCTTTCCATATTTAAAACTAAGTCTTATGAAATTTGAAAAGCTGAAACATGACAAATCTGGCCTGTCTCTGGTTATTTTATTGCATATTTTAAAGTTCATTCTTTCAATTATAAAGTTTCAGTTGAGATTCTTTAGTTTACAGATGACCTGCCACAGACTATATTTACTGTCTGCACCAAAACACTTACTGAAAGACTATATTAGCATCTGGAGCCCTTCATTTACACTAAACTAATAGAAGATGTTGTCAAAGGCATAATGTGTGATAACGCAGGAAGTAAAGAACAAAAATGTTTATTGTATTTAATATTTATAAATACAGTACAATGATGTGTATATTTTAAAGACCAAACAAATATTTATAAGATTTTAATAAAACTTATTTTTTTCACCAAGCTCATAAACAGTAGTTTCCAAGGGCTAACATTTTTTGCCATTGTATATGTTAACTGTTGAGTTTTTTTAAGTAAGTAATCCAATTGTGTTTTTAAGAACTGACTGCACTTAGCATCCATGCCACAATTATTTTTTTCTGTTTTCATTTTTCCTTTTTGTTCAGCACTGCACATTTGGCCATGCCCCAGAAAATGACACTTAGAGCTTTTGCTACACTCTATTAAGCTTGTACTGTACTGTGTTCCTCTGTGGTCTGCCATCTGAGGTGCTTCATCTGTGCTGTTCATGCTGGACAAGGGCTGTAGAGGGTGATACCATTGTCTTGGAGAAACATCTTTATTGGACACCAGTTCCAGTCTTAAACTGAAAGCATGATAGCTCCTTTATTCTTGGGGGGAGTTACTTTGCTGTGCATGATAGACAGTGGGGCTCTGGTGGGTGACACCATTGGCCATGGAAACTAAGCAGAAACATCTTTGTTGGGTAACAGCACCAGTCTCACTGTGTAAAACCTGATAACTCCTTCTTTTCGTGTGTGTGGGGGAGGGGGGCTACTGTGCTGCTCATGCTGGGAATGGGGCTGTGTGGATGACACCATTAACCAAGGGGGACTAAGAAGAAAAATCTTTATTGGACACTAACACCAGTCACACTCTGAAAACCTGAAAACTAGGGTCACTGGAAATTGTGGAAACATTTATCCAAAAATGTAGATGTTCTACCAAAATTGCAGGGAAAGTGCTCCCAAATAAAAAAAAAGCAACCAAAAAATATGTTATTGTCTCTGTAGCATGTATTGATCAGCATTAATTCTTAGGTAAATGTGTTGCCACTTGTACATGCTGTTATATGAAGAAAGCTTTGTGTTCTTGAAATAAATAGCAAATCTATTGATATGTAGCAACTGTATCTTCCAAAATCTAAAAAAGCTACCTCATGCAGTGCTATCTAGATTTTATCTAGTAATTCACTGTCAGTCAATATTAAATAAATCTTAAAGCAACATATTGTGTCAGTTTCTAGATGTGAAATATTGAATCTTCTCCAATAACAACTTACAGTGTGCTGTCTCGTATCTGTGCCTAATTAACTCCTAGTAAAAAAAATATTTTGTTAAAATATGTCCTGTTCTTCATTTGCACTGTAGGTACAACAAAATATTGAAGCAATCTGGACTTACTGTTTTAAATGTTAGGACACAGATGTGAGGGATGTGCTGCAATGCCGGGGTATACATAGGAACTCAGGTTATCATTAGAAAATCTTATGATAAAGCTGATTTTGTTCATTGCTTTCATTTTTTGTCATCAATGGTATCAAACTGCCCAGAATCATACTTTCAGTTTTGTTTTTTGGATCTCTGAATAGTTATACACTTTAATAAGAAATTCAACTAAAGGGTGCAATCTGTTTCTTTCTGTACAGAAGAGTTCTTAAAAGACAGTGCTTCAAAGAGAACACACACTCTGAAATCAATGTGCTGCAACCATTGATTCTGTAATGCAAACCCTGGAAAAAGTCAAAAAGATTGTACTTTTGATAGAGACGTCTAGCACAGTCATGGTACTGACCTGAACTGAACCATAGACTTTCACATCTACTTCTATCTGATATTATTTGACAATACGGTGTTTTGTCTGTCACAATGCAGCTTTATCTGTTGTACAGCAACTGAGATGATTGAGGACTGTAAAACAGAACTAATAGTATAAGATCAGATGAGAAATGTGAGGAAATATTGAGGGCAACTGAGATCCTAGCTTTAAAAATAGATGTAGAGTTTCAGCAACTCTGAGTTAGAAAAGTAACCAGAAGAATTAATCAAATGTAGCAAAACAAATCCACTGCAACTGGTAAAGATAACGTCAGCAGTGAGTCCTACTTTGCAACCTTAGATCTTTATATTAAAGGAAAAACTGTCAGATTTAGTGCTGAAAAACTTCTACTGCTAAAACTTGTTGGTAGACTAGCAAATCCTTCAGAAGCAAAGCTAGGCAGTCACAAACAGCAAACAATTTACTCCACCAGAGAAGTACTGTAGATGCATGTTTAGTAGAAAAACAAAAGACTACTGATCCATGAGCTATCCAGAGAAACAACACCTCCAGTCACAACTGGCCACATCTATTGATTTACTGTATTGATAATTCTAGCATGCAAGATGTATATTGTCAAATATAAACGCTATACAGACTAGTTCTCATTCTTCTGTAATGCTATGCAGAAATAAAAGAAGATTTTTGGCTTTGAAATTCATTAAACATTTCTTAAGGACAACAATGGGGCAGGAATGTCTTGATGACCTCATGCTTATGGTTGTTGAAACAGAGAGAACTCCATCTGTAAAACTTGACAAAATCAGAGATAATAGGCCCAATTCTCAAAAGCTTACGGCAAAATAAATGGCGCAAGTAGCAAGTTATGCCAGCAGCTGTGACAGATGGTATTCTGGAAAGCAGCCTGTGACATGTCACAGGCTGCTTGCACCAAAGTGGACAAATGCCACCAATGAGCATGTACTGTACAGGGTACATGCTCAGTGAATGAGCTTTCACTGAGCGCGTACTATGAACAGTGTGCGCTCATTGAAGAGCTCATTTGGTGACTGGCCAAGGTGGTGAGAGGTGGGCTGTGCCAGTCACTGGCTTGAAATGGGTCAAGGAAAGCGGGGTGATCAGGCAGAGCTGGGTAGGGGGCCACTAGATTACCAAGGATAATGGCACCTGTGTGGTTTTGCATAAATATAGGGGGTTGGGGATGGGGGCATGACCTAGCCCTGTGGGCTGTTTCATCATTATTGGGGGTTGGGGGCATGACCCAGCCCTTCAGGGCTTTTTGCTCATTTTGGAGGATGGGGTCATGTAAAGCCCTACGGGTCTTTCTAATCATTATTGGGGGGGCATGAACAAGCCATGCGGGACTTTCTAATCATTATGGGGGGCATGAGCAAGCCATGAGTGGCATTTCTGTTTGTCTGGGGGGTGGGGCACTTGTGCTCATGACATCTAGGGTTACAGCTTACCTCCATTTGGCATACCTGTGGGATTATCACAAGTTGCAGGACTTAGCTGAGGGGACCCTCCCCCTTCTAGAATCGGGTGCAGGGTCCTTGGCGCAACTGTACCCCTCACATGTCACAACTTGCGACATGTGTAGGGGTGCTTCTAGAATTGGGCCCAGTTTCTGGAACTTATCTGATAGACAATAATACAGTGGAGCACAACTTCAGACAAAGGAGAGGGATATTGTTCATTGGCACTGAAGGGACACATGGTAGGGCAGAACAATGTGAACAGATAGCAGCAATATGAACAACCAATACATCTGAAAGATGCAAATTATTATGAATGTGTTCAGATGTAGGAGGGGAAAAACATCAGCAAAACAAAAATTGTTTTAAACAATACAATCAAACTGTGATTGCTCTTCATTACAACCAACATAGTTTTCATACTATGAGTACCATGTTTTGGTGGTGCCGGTGTGTCTTCCATAGTTGGACTTTATTCCAGTAATTTGCCTAGTACTGTATACGTGGATGAAAACATTCCAGTTTACAGATCGTCCTGACTCAGGAAGATGAATAGAAAAGACTGGGATGAAACTTGAAGGCTGGACATAGAACATGATGAAGAATAGACTAACCTAAGAGACATTTATTTAAAGTTTTTGTTTGCCCACAATTTCTATAAATGTGAGTATGACAGACACTAATGCATCATATAGATTTAGAGATTCTTATTGCCCAAAATATGATTCTCTTGAAATTTGTTTTCTGTAAAATAAAGCAGGTGTAGCTTTTCATGGAAACTTTCTGACAATCTCAAAGTACAGTACATCACCTCTAATCCTTTATTACCTCACTATATGCACACTTGGCAAGCAAGAGGCAGAAAATACTGTACATACCTGCACTGTTGCTACTGCTCCTGAACCTTTTTTAAAACTTTGTGTTTAGCAGGATCTGTTTCATGTGATGAGGTGAGCTGTTTTATGCCAACCCTCACAGAACTAGGTTTTTCACATAACTGCTCAAATAAGTTGTATTGCAGCCTGATAGCTGTGAACAAAATGCTGGGGTGTATAGCAAGGGTGTTTTCGTCCAGGCAAAGAGAGGTGATCTTGCCCCTCTACAGGTCGCTGGTAAGACCGCAGTATTGTGTGCAGGCTTGGAGGCCATACCTAAAGCGTGACATTAGGCTACTGGAGGGGGTGCAGAGGAGGGCAACAAAGATGATATGTGGAATGGAAGGGACAAGCTATGACAGCAGGCTGAGAGACCTGAATATGTACACCCTGGAGGATAGAAGGGGCAGGGGGGACATGAAAGAGACATTCAAGTATTGGAGGGGAATCAATAAGGATGGGGCAGATGGGGTCTTTAAATTAAGAAGGGGAAGGGTCACCAGGGGGCACGGGCTAAGAATAGTGGGGGGAAGATTTAGGAAAGAAATTAGGAGACATTATTTCACAGAGTGGGTGGTAGCAAAATGGAATGCCCTACCAGAATGGGTGGTATCATGTAAATCTGTGAACTGCAAAAGTGCATAGGACAGGGAACGGGGAGAATGAGGGTGGGGGAGGTGGGGTGGCAGTGGATTGACAAATGGGAGGGGGTTTGGGGTAGCTGCAAACTAGGGGTGCTAGCTGCACACTCGAGCAGACTTAGATAGACCACGTGGTCTGTTTCTGCTGGCACATTTGCATGATCGTATGTTCATATTAAATGAAGAAAACTTTCTATTTAATTAGGAAAAATAGGCTGTTTTCCCTGATTAAACAGTATGTTTTTGTAATTTAATAGCAGATAAAAGGCTGCAGTGCCACTCCACTGAGCAGTCAGACAAAGGTAATGCCTCAGGCAGTTTTTACTGCAGCCTGATAGCTGCTATAAATGCTATTAAACCATGAAAACACACTGTCTGATTAGGGGAAACATGCTATTTCCCCTACGTAAACAGTATGCTTTCATGGTTTAATTCTAGCTATCAGGTTGCAGTACAACTTATCTGAGCAGTAGCTGCAGGTGTGCTACATAGGCAACACTATAGTTCTCAGCAAATTTCGAAACACATTTCTGCAATACTGTAGATCTGAGAACTACAGTAAGATGTTGCCTACTGTATATACTGTAGTACACATACAGTAAGTGCTCAGGTAAGCTGCACTGCGGCCTGATAGCTGCTAATGAACCATGAAAACACACTGTTAAGGTAACAGAAATAGGCTGTTTCCCAGAGAGGTGTGTGTCCTCGGGTATTCGTTGCCACCAGCCGGACTTTCCTACCGGCACCTCTTTCAAGTGTACAAACTTGAATAATCACACGGCAATTGCACAATTAAAGTCTGGTAGTGTGTCTCTTTCGGGTGGTGGATGCTACACAGAGTTTACCTTAGCCAGTGGAAAACCAAATATTACCTTAGAAAAATGACATCACAGTCACAACTGTTGAGCAAATAAATAGCTTTTTCTTAACAGAAAGTGCAATGAGCATTTACAGGATATGTATTTACAACACAAGAGAATAACACTCATGCAGGAAAAGTAAACAAATGTTTTTAAATAACAGATGGCAAAAGAAGAAAGCTAATACTGAAATATGCTATCACTAAACTTAGCCTTCCCTGTCCTTACAAGAGACACTGGACCCTGTTCTAACTGCCAGCTCCCACGGACATAGCTACAAGGGTAGGCTCCAAGCTTATGCTTCTCCTCCCAGCTTCCAAAGGCAAGAAGAAAGTTCTCTGTCTTACAGAAGCTTATATACTCTATGGAGAATAGGTCATTCCTAATCTCCCCTTAAATGCACCAACTAACTAACATGTATGTATTTCTAGCTGTTATAAGTATTGTATTTTCTAAGCATAGAAAAATAGAAACATAGAAGTTGATGGCAGATAAGGACCGCAAGGCCCATCCAGTCTGCCCATTTCTTTTTCTACCTTATAAATGTGCCATCGGCCTTTTCTCTGTCAGTGGCATATCTATTCATACTCATTTGTATTGCTACCTTATGCCTATCCCATGCCTGTTTAAAGCCCTGCACTGTATTCATAGCCACCACTTCTTGTGGTAAGTCATTCCATGCATCCACCACCCTTTCTGTGAAAAAGAATTTCCTCACATTCCCCCTTAATCGGCCTCCCTCTAATCTCATGCTGTGTCCTCTTGTCCTGCTATTTTTCTTATATTTAAACATGTTAGACTCTTTCACCTTGTTAATGCCCTTAAGGTGTTTGAATGTTTCGATCATATCACCTCTCTCCCTCCTTTGCTCAAGGGTATACATATTGAGCTCCGTTAATCTGTCCTCATCTGTCTTCTGATGCAGTCCCTGCACCATTTTGGTTGCCCTTCTCTGGACTGCCTCAATTTGGTTAATGTTCTTGTGAAGGTGTGGCCTCCAGTACTGCATGTAGTACTCCAGATGGACCTGCTGGCGAGTGTCTTGTAAAGAGGAGTTACTCCCTCTTCGACTTGTGATACCCTAATACAACCCCAACATCCCCTAGCCTTACCAACTGCTTTAGAGGTCTGTTTGGATGATTTCAGGTCATTGGTGATGATGATGCTCAAGTCTCTTTCTTCCCTTGTGACTGCCAGCAACTCCCCTCCCAGTCTATAGGTGGCTTCAGGGTTTCTCTTCCCTATGTGCATGATCTTGCTCTTCTTTGCATTAAATCCCAATTGCCACTCTTCTAACCATTTTGCTAGTTTATCCAGATCTCTTCTCATTCTGCCCACCCCGTCTGGATCATCTACTCTGTTGCAGAGCTTGGTGTCATCTGCAATGTCACTAATGAAGATATTGAAGAGGACTGGCCCCAGGACTGATCCCTGAGGTACCCCACTTGTGACTTGCATCTCTTCTGACTGTATACCATTTACCACCACTCTCTGTTTTCTGCCTGTCAACCAGTTTGCCACCCAGTTGACCAACTTCTGACCACCCCGAGCCTACCCAGCTTATTTATCAATCTTCATGTGGAACAGTGTCTAAAGCTTAGTGAAGTCAAGGTAGGCGACATCAACTGCTCCCCTTGGTCCACCACACCTGGTTACCCAGTCAAAGAAATTTATGAGATTAGTTTGACAGGACCTTCCTTTGTAAACCCATGCTGTCTTGGATCCTGCCCTATGTATTCCAGGTGTTGCACTATCCTTTCCTTAAGAATTACCTCCATAATCTTGCCACTACCGAGGTAAGACTGACTGGTCTGTAGTTCCCTGCCTCCTCCCTGCTTCCACTCTTGTGGATCGGGATCACATGAGCCCTTCTCCAGTCTTCTGGGACCTCTCCTGTGCTCAGAGACTCACTAAACAGTTCTGCTAATGGCTCTGCTAGTTCCACCTTTAGCTCCTAAGTACCCTGGGATGCATGCCATCTGGTCCCATTGCCTTATCCACCCTGAGCTTAGCAAGCTCTTGTAGGACCCTTTCTTTGTGAGAAGGAGTAGTGCTCACCTCCCTCCCCTGTGTCCATGATGCTGAGCTATGGGCCCTGCCTTACCTTCTTCAGTAAATACTGAGCAAAAGTATCTATTTAGGATAGATGCCTTTACAGGGTCCTCCTCCTCATATGCTCCCTTTTCTCCATTAAGCTTAGCCATACCCCATCTGGACTTTCTCCTTTCACTAATGTATCTATAGAAAGTCTTGTCACCTTCTTTTACTGTTCGTGCTAGTGTTTCCTCAGTTTGGGACTTTGCCTGCCATACTGCCTTCCCTGCTTCCCTTAGGGCAGTTTGGTATGCCTCTATCTTCATCCACTGTGTTCCCTTATATTTCCTGAAGGCCAGCCTTTTGGCTATGACCTTTTCTGCTACTTATTTGAGAACCAAAGTGGTTTCCTTCTTCTTTGCACTTCCTTTTCTGTCTAACACAATGGGATGTTGCTTCAAGTATTGCATCCTTAATGCTTGCCCCTTTGCCTGTACCCCTCTACCTGTGTTTCTTTTTGCCAGGGCTAGCTTAACTCTGTTGGCCATCTTATCAAAGTCAGCTCCTCTGAGTCCCATATTTCTGCCTTGGAATGGGATGATTTAGGTGTAGTAGCCAAATTGAACCATACCATGTGATGGTCACTGGACCCAGGTGACCTTCTACCTGGAGATCTGTGATCCTTCCCGGTTAGTCAGTACTAGATCTAGGATAGCTCTGTCTCTTGTGGGTTGCTGTACCAGTTGTTTGAGGCCCTCCCTCTGCAGGGAATCCACTATGTGTCTAGTTCTGGCAGATGTTACTGCTGGTATTGACCAATCTGTATCTGGCATGTTGAAGTCTCCCATTATCAGAACCTCCCCTTTAGCTGTCATGTTTTGTATATCTTCTAACAGTAATGTGTCTATGTCCTCCCCCTGGTCTGGGGGCCTGTAGACAACCCAGTTCTTATGGCTGTCCCTTTCCTGTTTCCAGGGTGACCCACAGTTCTTCTGGCTCCTTATGTGTATTCTGAATTTCTGTAGCTTTGATATTTTCATTGACATACAGGGCCACTCCTCCCCTTTTTGCACCTCAGTCTCTTCTGAACAGTACATAGCCAGGTACTGAAGTCTCCCAAGTGTGGTTACTGGTAAACCACATCTCACTAATTTCTACTATGTCCAGTTTAGCCTCCACATTATTGCCTGCAGGTCTGGGATCTTATTTCCCAGGCTGTGAGCATTGTGTACATGATTTTCCATTGGCCAGATTTTTGGTGTTAGTTGTTGGGTGAGGTTTGGCATTACCCATGTGCATCGTATGGGAGACAAACCTTTTTCTACCTGGTGATGGTAAATGAACTGCAAACATGCTGAATCCCTGTTTGACCACTAGCTGAGGGGAGGGGTGTTCTTCCCATTCGACGTGAGTGGGCACCCTCTCCCCATTTTCTAGTTTAAATATTCTGCAAAGACATCAAACTTCTGACCCAATGCACTGACTCCTCCTTAGTCAGATGCAGTCCATCAAATTTAAAGAACTTTCGCTCCCAGAACTGTTGCCAGTTCCCTACAAATCTGTGTCCTTTTTCCTGTCACCAGTCCTTGAGCCACATGTTTAGCTCCCCTATCTC
This sequence comes from Neoceratodus forsteri, assembly GCA_016271365.2. Lineage (NCBI taxonomy): Eukaryota > Metazoa > Chordata > Ceratodontiformes > Ceratodontidae > Neoceratodus > Neoceratodus forsteri. Next base: position 391,830,540 of record CM028135.1, on the reverse strand, counting down.
CCCTTCTCTGACCTTCCGTCCATCTGCTCCCCTCTCCCAGACTGGCAGGATCTCAGAGAAGGAGATGCCAGATGAAATGGATGATAGTTTGTCACCCAGCCTGGTCAGGTGTTCCTTGGTCTCCACAACGGACTGGTTGGTGAGATCATTAGTCCCTATGTGTACTAGGACATCAATGTTTTCTCCTGCTTTGTGAACAATTTTAGCAATGCGGTCAGTGTCTCTCCATGCTGATGTACCTGGGAGACATCTGACCATTACCCCTGGCTGGAGATGGGTATCAACTCCCCGAATCATGGAGTCTCCTATGATCAGAAGTTTTTTGGATTTCCTTTTGCTTTTTGTTTTTGGTTCCTGTTTTGGGTGAGTTTTGTTGTACTAGCTCCTGTGCCGCAGTGTCCTGCTCTACAGTGTCTTCTGCCTCTTTGTTTGATTTCAGAGATAGAGGCAGATACCTATTTGTAGTGTTTATATGTTTTTTGGAGGTAATATGTTGGAGAGCAGAGAGTGATGGGGCACCCGTTTGCCCCTTCTAACCACCTGCCAACCTCCTGGACCAACTACCCTCTGCGGTCGAGGTTTTTCTGTTGGATGCTGGGGAAATGGTTGGTGGTTCTTATAATGTATTTCCTCTTGAATATGAAATTTGAGGCATGCAATCTCTGCCCATGCTGCCCAGAGCTGAGTCCTAATATCTCCAAAGGCCCAGCATGTAGGACAGTGTCCTAAATCCTGTAAGACTGTCCTTCTGAAAATTGTTCCACAGTACCTGCAGTTAATGACATCCATTCCAGATAAGTTGCTGGGTTTATAACCTAGTCAGGGTAATTAGAAGGAAACAAAAGGAATAAAAATGCAAGTAATGGTTTGATTGTGTTTTGTTTTTGTTTAACTTGTTATAACAAGTTAAATTACTAGTGCCCCTGTAAATGAGCTCACCTTGTGGAGGCCCCACTGATCCGCCCCTTCCTGCTCTGCCACAGGAAATGTCACAACTGTGGTACCCTATAAAAGGAGTGTAGCATGGGGTGGGTGGCTGGGCCCTTCCCCTGCGAAAAAGAAGAACCGCAGATGAAAGAACAAGGAGGTAAGAGCAGAAACAATCAGTCAACAACAAATGCAGTAACCCTGAAAGCTTATTCTAATGTTAGATAAAACTGCAAAACCTGTAAAGCACCACCTGTAATAATTTCAGAGAAGATATACACTGTAAGAAACACTTTGCTACAGAGAAAATTAAAACAATGAAATGTTAGCAACAAACAGTAGCAATCCCTGTGAGTAAAAAATAAAAACACCACCACACAGTAAATCTGCTTAGCCAAAATAAGTCTTAATCCTTTTCCCTTGCTCTGGTAAGTTTCTCTACTCTGCCTTTCAAGCAGTCTTAGAAGGAAAGAGCTCAGGTGAAGCTAGGTGCCTTGGCCAGCAAACCAAGTCTTCTACCTCAAGATATCAACTAACCTAACTTTTTAACCCTTCTTTCTGTGAAATTACTGACAGTTGCCAGCTCCACCCCACATACACCTAATCCTTCGGAAGAGCTGTGGGAGGAAAGCAATTAGCTCCTTCAATGTGAGGAGACTGAAACACCTCTGAGACAACAAACCTTTTCAAAAAAAAAAAAAGAATAAAATAAAACACAGTATCAAACAGTAATTTTGCTTTGCCCAATGATAAAAAAGTCATAAAAATGTATGCTCCACCTGTAATAATTTCAGAGACGATATACCCTGTAAGAAACACTTTGCTACACAGAAAAATAAAGCAGTAACAGAAGATATACTTTGCAAAAGACAATTTGAATCAGAAGATTACAGCAGTAATCTGTTAGCACACACCTGTAGGCACACCTTGTAGTAATGCAGAAGAAGGTATACCAGCAACAACAATTTGAATCCGAGAAAAATAAAGCAATGAAATGTTAGCAACAAACAGTAGCAATCCCTGTGAGTAAAAAATAAAAACACCACCACACAGTAAATCTGCTTAGCCAAAATAAGTCTTAATCCTTTTCCCTTGCTCTGGTACGTTTCTCTACTCTGCCTTTCAAGCAGTCTTAGAGCTCAGGTGAAGCTAGGTGCCTTGGCCAGCAAACCAAGTCTTCTACCATGAACTTCTGAAGAAGGACTGGTTGGTCCGAAAGCTAGAACACTTTGTTCTTGTTGTTACATCTATGTTGGTCCATTAAAAGGTATCAAATCATTTGCTTCTGGATCCCTTCTTAAACAGCATGTTTTCATGGTTTATTATACTACGTGTGGACCCTTTCCTCCAATCCTAAGACAGAGTTACAAACAGTTCACTCCACAGTAAACTCATAACTGTCATTTTATTCTCAGTAAAATGACTGTTGACAGCACAGAACAGTCATTTTATTGTCAATAAAATGATAGTAGCAACATCATCATCCTACTTGTATTCTGATTGGACTGCACTCCCAACAGCAACTGTAAACAAATGCAGTGTAGGAGGGGAGGGGAGGAAAGGAGTTAACACAAAATAAAAAAAAAGCCAAAAAAACTAATGATGAAAAAAAACCAATACTACTAGCTTTTTTCAAACACATGAAGCATAATAGTGATAATATCCTCTATCACTGTCCATGGCAACAGTGTGATTGTGGTACAAGGATAAATGACAGCCTTTTGCCTTATACTTTATTCACTAAACAATCACAGTATTGCCTTATATAGTGAGTCAACTACCACATTTAGACTTACATATCAGGTATCAGGCCACAACACAACTTCTCTGAGCATTTAGGTGTGCTACCTTGGCAACACCATAGTTCTGAACCTATTTGAACAGGTCTCAACAATAATTCTGAAAGTAACATCAAGGTGGCTGTCACGGTCATTCCTGAAATGAGGCAGCCAGGATTTACAAGGGAAAGGGTCCAGGAGATTGAAGCACTAAAGGTAGATAAAGCCGGATGCACCCATGGGTGCTCAAAAATTGGATGCAGACCTGGCTGAACCCCTGGTAGTGCTATTCAATAGCTCAATTCAGAGAGAGGTAATTCTGAAAGACTGGACAGTAGTGAGTGTAGGTCTGCTACAAAAGGAGAGACAAGGAGCAACTGGGGAATTGCAAACCTGTCAGCTTTACCTCTGTAGTAGGTAACCTGTTGGAGTCACTGATCAAAAATGACCTTGGGGACTACCTAGAAAGCAATGTTCTACAACAAAGTAAACAGCATGAGTTGGTAGCATTGAGGTCTTGTCCAACCATCCTAATAGTTTTCTTTGACTGGGTAAGAAAGGTAGTAGATAAGGGCCATGCTGTGGATTTACTCTACTTCAGTTTCAGCAAGGCTTTCAACTCAGTGCCACACAGAACATTGCTAAAGAAGCTGGAGGACTTGGGTTCGGCTAAGGACATAGTTAGATGGCTAGGAAATTGTTTGAAGGAGAGACAGCAGTGGGTGGTGGTAGATGAGGTCAAATCATAAGAGAGGTAGGTCACTAGTGAGGTATCTTAGAAATCTGTTCAAGGTCCTATCCTCTCCAATATGTTAATCAGTGACACTGGAGAGGGCATCTAGAGTAATCTGTGTCTCTTTGCAGATGACACAAAGCTTTGCAGTAGGGTAGGTAGTGATGAAGGGATCAGGGAGATGTCAAGGAATCTAGAAAGGCTAGAGAGGTGGTCTAAGGTGTTGCTGTTTAAATTCAACACCAACAAATGCAAGATTATGTATCTAAAGAAAAAAAAGGACTGAGTACTGGATGGGAGGAGTTAAACTGAGCACTACAACAAAAGAAAGGAACTTAGGAGTCATCATTAGTGACTCCCTCAAGCAATCAAGCCAGTGTAACAAGGCCTATACTGTAGTAAGGGTAAAAGGATGCTGGGGTGTATCGGAAAGAGTATTGGTAGCAGGGAAAAAAGGAGGTACTACTACTACTTCTATATAAGTCACTGGTGAGGCCACACCTGGAATACTGTGCTCAGGTCTACAGTCCTCACATAAGGAAGGATAGGGACAGGCTGGATACTGTACAACCCAAGGTGATCAAGATGATTCAGGGCCAACAGGGCAGATCTTATGAGCATAGCCTCAAAGCACTGAACACATACTCACTGGAGACCAGGCAGGAGAAGGGGATATGACAGAGTGCTTCAAATTCCTGAAGGAAAAAAACAAGGTAAACCATGGAGAACTATTTAACATGCATATAGCATCAAGAACTCAAGGTCATGAGTGGGAAACTGATAGAGGTGGAGGGAGGTATAAGAGGGATGTGAGGAAGTTCTATTTTATGGAAAGGGTGTGGAGGCTTGAAACAGTCTGCCAGAGGAGGAGGTGGGCACCAAGACTATAAATGGTTTCAAGCATGGCTGGGCCAGAGTGAAGGGCTTTATAGTTGCTGTGGTTGGTAGCAGTAGGCAGGGGAGAAGGTTGGTTTACCAAGAGGGATAAATCCTTGCATGGATGTGACAGGGTGGGTAAGACCCTGGTTTCTCGAGATTCCTTTTATGAAATCTAAAAGTGGACAAAGATCCTTTGCTTATATTGCTCCATTTATTTGGAATGAAATTCCTCAAGATATTAGGTGGTTGTGTTCTGTCAAAAAGTTTGCCGGTGCATTAAGGATGTATTTCGAATCTCAATTTACTTGTAACTGTTTTTTATGAATTTTTTTTATGAATTTTATACGTAACAAAGACATTTTTGTCTGCAATTTGCTGCATTGTATATGTATGTTTGATTATGTATTGTCTGTATGTAATATATGTGGGTCGCACCTGTAAAAGGAACTTGTTTCCAGTGTGCTTACCCGTTAAGCGAATAAACAAACAAACAAACATTTGATATGCAGAGAGAGAAAGAGAGAGAGTCAAAAGAAAGGATATATTTTGTCCTGTCATATTCTGCCACTTGTCTTGTGCTTGCTTGTCTGATTGCACAGTCAAACTTTTTCTTGTCAAAGTCAAAGTCAAAGTCAAAGTCAACTTTATTTAAAAAGACGCCCAATCCCGAAGGCTCTGGGCGCCGTACAAAACCTTTACAGTTTATCATACTGTATACATTCAAGTTAAAATCACAAACATATAACTTAGACCCCAAAAGCCTGCACAAATAAAAAGGTCTTTAGACTACTCTTAAAAGCCTCTACAGTGGGGGCCTCTCTCACTTCAAGCGGCAACAAGTTCCAGAGAGCTGGAGCAGCAACTCCAAAGGAGCGATCCCCTGCCGATTTCAACCAAGCTCTCGGAACTGTGAGGAGGCCACCACCGGAGGAGCGAAGATCCCGGACAGAGGTGGACGGTACCAGTAGATCAGAAAGGTAACCAGGGCCCTGTCCATGTAGGGTCTTATAGGTGAGAAACCCCACCTTGAACAAAACTCTCCACCTGACAGGCAGCCAGTGCAAATCGCGCAATACCGGAGTTATATGACAAAACTTGCTTTGTCGGTCAAGCCTGGCAGCAGCATTTTGCACCAGCTGCAGTCTGCGAAGAGAAGTTCCAGAGACCCCGAGATAGAGCGCATTACAGTAGTCAAGTCTCGAAGTGACCAAGGCATGTACCAAAATAGGGAGGTCCAGAGCCGGAACAAGCGGTTTAATCCTGGCGATATTCCTAAGATGAAAGAAACAGGAACATACCACGGAGGATATTTGAGCCTCCATGGACAAGTTCCTGTCAAAGATCACACCAAGATTACACCCTTAGGGATGCCATCATGACACAGCTCCTAGCATAATGCCAGTCGCTGAATCAGAGGCCATCCCATCACGAGCTCTGTTTGACTCCACCACCAGTACCTCAGTCTTATTAGGGTTAAGTCGCAGCCAGCTGGAAGACATCCAGTCATTTATCTCAGCCAGACAGATATTCATCACATCCACTGCATTTGATGTTCCTGGTGCAAAGGATAGGTATAGCTGAGTATCATCAGCATAGCAATGAAAACTCAGACCATACCTCCTAATGATCTCCCCAGGGGCAGCATATACACTTCCCGAGAACAACATTGGGGCCAATCAGACCCTGAGGGACTCCACATGAAAGGAGGCAGGTCGAGATGAGAAATTACCCATCACAACCCCTGCCTCCTGTTGGTAAGAAATGACTCAAACCATTTGATGACAATACCGGTGAGTCCACACAACTCCCTCAGGTGGAGAAGCAACACACAATGGTCCACAGTGTCAAATGCTGAGGAGAGATCAAGGAGGACAAGAATTGTCTTTTCCCCCCGATCTCTAGCCCTAAGGAGATCATTTTGCACCCGAACTAATGTGGCACCTAGGAACTGGCCAGTGTGATGGTCCCCCAATTTTCCCTGTGGTCTCCCTTGCTTCAGTTACTGTTTCTATTCTTTCTTTCTCTGCTTGCTTCTCTGTGGTTAAAAAAAGTCGGTGAGTCTTTATACCAAACTGGGATCCCTTGGTTTGCAAATGTGTATAGTTACATTGTTGAAATCATTGCAGGAATCTGTTTGGGTTTATTAGAAAATGTAACAAACTGGAACGCAGTGAGATGACCTTGAAATGTATTATGACCACCACAAGCTTGTTAACAGAGTTGTCAACAGGAAACCATCTCTGGGACAGAGTGTTCTAGTTTGTTGCACCTGTTGAGACTAGATATGCTCTTCAGGCTGGCCTCGGGAAAGAAATTGACAAAATTCTGATACATTTAATGAGAAACAGGAGATACAACTTTCAACAGTAAGATGTAGAATTCAACTGCCAGGCAAATACATCTCATAAAATGAGAGCAATGTTTTGTTTAGAGACAGGCAAGACTGAGATTTAAATTGAGAGAGAGAGAGAGAGATAGTCTCTCAGATGTCAGATTTTCTTTGTTTGTACTGCCTGTATGAACAGTTATCCTCTATAATTTTATTTTATTTTTTTTATTTTATTGTTACTGATAATAAATAAGCACTACTTGCAAACTGTGTAACTTCTCTTAGTTTGCCTATGCTTCCTGACCTATGCCCCTATGACACTTGGTGTCAGACAAACTGGGATTTATGCTGTGCATGGTCTAAGCCAGGAGTTTTGTTTGTGGGTACTAGACCTGGTACAAGGAAGCCTAGAAGAAAGGTATGGATCCTGCATTAGCAAGCTCAGGAGTAATTACCCAAAGAATAGTAGCCAAACCAGAATCAGAAACAAAAGACCAAACTGAGATTCTACAGCTGGCACCAGTGATGAAAGAAGAGCAGGCAGGGACAGAATCTGAAAGCAAATCTGCCTTCTTCAAATGGTGGGATATACAGCAAAATGAGACTGAGAAACAGAAGAAGAGAGATGCAGCAACAGGAGCAGTGATGGCTGGATGCCTTGCAATCTATCAAAGCTGGATGCTCTGGTATGGGTCCAGCAGATTAGCAAAACACAAACTTAAGAGACTTTAAACTTACAAATCAGTATCCTCAGATGACGTCAAAGCATGCCTGACAACTTTTGAAAGGTTTGTCTGCCAATTGCAGAAACAACAATGAGCAATCAGGCACCGGCATGTGACAGGCAAAGCCTAACTTGCCTACAGCCATATGGATACTGCACAGTTAGAAAACTAGAACCTTGTGAAAAGAGAAATCCTTAAAAGATATGACATCTCAGGAGAGACCAACAGGCAGAGATGCTGGTCCTTGAAGTACAACTCAGTTGGCAATCTTTGAGAAGCCTTCACCTAACTCAAAGAACTCCTCATTGAATGGTTCTAACCAAAGGGCAAGACAGTGCAACAGACCAACATAACTGCAATGGAGCAATTTATCTACATCCTTCCTACAGATGTGCAGCTTTGGGTAAAAGAACACTGACCAGAAAGTGGGGAAAAAGGTCATTTCTTTGACTGGGGACTCTCAAATGGCCAGACAGACACCACAGCAGTGAAATAACAGACAAGTAATGGTAAGACCCTCTTTTTCCTGATTTAGCTCCACATCAGATGAGCACTCTGATGGAGCTAAAAAAATCTGTACCCAAAACATTTATTTGCAATAACTGTAATAAGCCAGGTCATATTGCAAGAGGCTGCCATAAAAATAAGGAGGGTAACACTGGTGTGAATTTGTTCTTAACAAATTAGGGCACATATTTAAGAGATGTCAAGGTGGGAGATAACGCTGTGAAGGGGCTTACAGATTCAAGAAGCAGATGGCCCTGGTTCATGTTGAAGTTCTGGGAAAAGACTGTGGAAAAGGACCAGGTATTGGGGTCATCTGCATCCATGGGAACACTCAACATTATCCCACCACCCAGGTGACTCTGAACATTAATGGGCTGTCACACCAAATTAAAATGGGAGTAGTACCAATGTTACCTGTACCTGTGATTACTGGAAATGCCTTTCTAGGATTTGCTAAGTTAATAATAGAGGGAGTAAACTCTGTTGTTTCAGCAGCTGTGAGAAAAAGAGCACAGGAAAAAAAAATCAGATGTTGGGGACTCTTTTCATTTAGGCGACTTTGATTTGAACTTGTTTGAGCCCATCTCCAAGATCCAAAAGTCTAGCAAAGAAAGAAGATACCTGATAACACAGTGGCAACAAATGACTGATGGGCATAAGGTGCCAATACATGAAAATGCTGAAACTACAGTAAATTGATCACTGATTGTGATTTTGTTTCTGAGCAAACTAAAAATGTTTATCCCGAAGCTTATTTTAAGCAGCTGGGAGTGAAACAAAAACAGGGTGAATCAGTATTTAAAAAATTTAATGTGTGACTATACAGAAACTGGGTTAATACTCAGACACAGGAACAGACAGAACAATTGGTCATACCAAAGAAATATAGAACTGAGTTGTTACAGACAGCACATGGTAGTCCTATGGCCAGTTACTCTCAGAGTGACCGCGACTTTGCTAGATTGTTTGTACAGATTTTACTCACCTGGGATTCATGAGGATGTTCCTACCTACTGCAGTTCTTGTGTTGAATGTCAGAAAGTAGCCCCATGACTAAAAAAGACAAGGTGCCCCTGGTACCACTACCCTTAATAGATGTGCCTTTTGAGAGAATTTCAGTGGATGTGGTAGGCCCCTTAGACAAATGTAAGAAGGGTAATCAATTCATTTTGGTAATATGTGATTATGTTACTTGATACCCAAAGGAAATTCCAGTGCATACTGTCACAGTCCCAAAAGTGGTAGCAGAGCTTCCCAAAATGTTCAACAGTGTGGGCATAACTAAAGAGATTATTACTGATCAAGGTAGTAATTTTGGTGTTACATTGCTGAAGAAGCTGTACCAACTACTAGGTATCACTGCCATAAGAACCTCCCTTTATCACCCTCAGAAAGACATTCTTGTTGAGCATTTTAATCAAACCATAAAATGCATGTTAAAAAGGCTTGTGATAGGTGAAGGGAAAGACTGGGACCAGTGTTTATGTTACCTGCTTTTTACTTACAGAAAAGTGCCACAAATATCAACAGTTTTTTCAACATTTGAAATATTGTATGGTGGGCAACCTAGAGCCACTATATATAATAAAAGAAACATAAGGAGATAACCCCACTCAGAAAGAATCTATCACTTCTTATATGTGTGTACTGAGAAAGAAATTAGCAGAATATGTTGAAATTGCCCACAGTAATCAGGAAGAAGCCCAAAACAGCAGAAGATGTATTATGATCACAGGGTATAAGAAAATGTTTTTGAGTAAGGTGAAAAGGTCTTGTTACTGTTATCCACTACAAAAAATAATCTGTTAATGAAGTGATAAGGGCCTTGTAAAGTTGTGAGATATACTGGAGCAGTTAACTATAAGACCGAGACCCGGATAGGAAAAATCCTACCAAAATATACCAAGCTAACCTCCCGAAGAAATGGGTTGAAAAAATACCAAAAGTTGCTTTGTCAGTGTTTCATAGAAACATAGAAACAGAAGTTGATAGCAGATAAGGACCGCTTGGCCCATCCAGTCTTCCAATTTCTCCCTACTTACTCTATTACCGCAAAACATGACTGATCTACAGCTTTGTTCCTACCCCCTTCCCTTCCACTGTGATTATCTTGTGCTTATTCTATGCATTCTTGAACCCCACCACCTCTGCTGGAAGGCTGTTTCAGGAATCCACCACTCTTTCTGTGGCGAAGTACTTCCTGACATCTCTCCTGAATCTACCCCCCTCCAACTTCATAGCATGTCCACTTGTCCTTAAGCATCTTTTCTTCAGAAGATGCTTCCCTCCTGTACTGTACCTTATTTACCCCATGAGGTATTTAAAGGTCTCTATCATATCCCCTCCTCCCTCCTCTCTTCTGGAGTGTGCATATTGAGACCCTTCAGTCTCTCCTCATAGGGCTTTTTGATGCAGACCCTTCACCATTTTAGTTGCCCTCTTCTGGACTTCCTCCACTCTATCTATGTCCATCCAGAGATGTGGTCTCCAGAACTGGACACAATACTCTAGGTGGGGTCTTCCCAGAAATCTATGCAGAGGCAACACCACCTCACTCTTTCTGCTGGTGATACCCCTTCCTATGTACCGCAGCATCCCACTAGCCATCCCTGATGCCTTGTCACACTGCATGGCCACCATTAGGTCAGCTGATATGATTATCCCCAGGTATCTTTCTTGCTCGGTGGTTGTCAATACTACTCTAGCCATTTTGTATTCCACCCCTGGATTTCTGTGCCCCAAGTGCATTATTTTGCACCTTTTCACATTGAAACCCTGCTGCCATAGTCTTCACCACTCCTAGTTTTTCAGGTATCTGCTTATCCTTACCACCCTCCCGGAGTGTCCACCCTATTGCAGAGTTTGGTATAATCTGCAAAGAGGCAGACATTCCCTTTCTGCTCCTCTGCAATGTCACTTATTAAGACATTAAAGAGGACCATTCCCAGCACTGATCCCTGAGGCACCCCACTGGTCACGATGCCTTCCTTGGAGTGAAATTTGTTTATCACCATCCTCTGTTGCCTATCCCCTAACCAATTTCTAATCAAGTTTATTACCTTGGACCCACTCCTAAGCTACCCAGCTTGCTTACTAGTCTCCTATGTGGAATAATGTTGACTCCTTCCTGCCACCGCTTTTGTGTAGTGGGAGAACATCTGTCCTCCTCCAGTCCTCCAGAACCATTCCTGTTTCCAGTGATCCAATAACTAGAACTGTCAGAAGTGCAGCTATTATTTCCCTGAACTCTCACAATACCCTTGGATGCACCCCATCTGGCTTCTTTGCTTTATCCACCTTCAGATTAGCAAGTCCTTCAGGACTCTCACCTCCATAAAAGTACTAGTGTCCACCTCCCTCTTTCTAAAGTTTCTGTTACTTTGTGGCCACTCTCCTTGTCCTTCCTCTGTGGACACTAAACAAAAGTATTTCTTCAGGGTGTCTTCCTTTTCCAGGTCCCCCTCTGCACAGCCCCCCCTTTCCTTTTTAACCTTACAATTCTAACCCTGGTCTTCTTTACACTTAAATACCTTAAAAAAGGTATTGTCCCCTTTCATTACCACCTGGGATATTCTCTTATCAGTTTGTGCCCTTGTGCTCCATACTACTTTCCCTACTTCCATGTTTCCCAGTACATCTCCCTATTCTCCTTCCTCTGCATCTCCTTATACCTTCTGAATGCTCCCCTTTTAGCCTTTATCTTTTCAGCCACCACATTCGAGAATCATAATGGTCTCTTTTTCCTCTTGCTTTTAGTTTAGTTAGTATTTGTTGACTGTGAAAGGAAAGTTAGATAATTCTGCCTATTTTCAGCCTTATCCCGGGGTTGGAGGATACAGATGGTAAGTAACTGAAGCTGAGCCAGATTAAATGTTGGTGGTATTTTTAGTAAATGAGAGAACTTTGGCCAGAACACTAGGGGAAATCCCCTACTCTGTGGTAGGAGGAGCTGCTGTGCTGTCTTGCTACATGGCAGACTTTGGTCAGGCTTTAGAAGTGATGGACGTTGCTGCTATGGAGCAGCCTGTGGGTTTACTGCAAAGTGCTGTTCACGCTGTGGAGGATGGAATTTGTTCTGAGTTGAACAGTGATTCACATGGAGGATCCCATGCGATGAGAGTGCTGGAATCTGGAGTCCCTCTTACCTCTCCTTTGTATGATGCTTCTAGTTCTGCTGCTTGCAATACTACTGTTTCTACTGTTCTACAGGGATCAATTGCTGTGGTGGAGCCAGTTCTGAATGGTATCAGTGACAGTTGAATTCCTAGCACTGACGTGGTGCAAGATGGAATGTGGAAGCAAACCGCGACTGACACTGATGGCAGCTGGTCGAAAGAGCAAGCGTTGCTCAATGCTGGATGGATGTGCATCAATGAAAAGTGGATGCCTGACTCTCACTGGGAGTCCTTTTCACCATCATGGATTGGATCTTTGGATTCAGTAGCTGCTGAACTTTCTACAGGTCAGACTTTTTCTACTTCTGGGCTGAATGTTCACCAGAAAGAGGTTCCAGGAGCGCTCGGCCCTGGTCCTGATACTGACTCCCATATTCCTCCAGCTGGTTCGCCCTCCCTCCCCCTCAGAGAGATTCTGGCTGACAAGAGCCTCGCTATTCTGATTTTTTTCAAAATAATAAGTTGGAACAGACCCCTCGCCACATTGCAGTACGGCTGCGGTATCGAGGTGGCATGCCTGAACACCCTGATCGGACTTTTGTTGCTCATAAGATCCTGAAAGAATCTATGATGTTTCTTGCATCTGATATCTATGCTTTATTTAATGGTTCGTGGAGAGGACACTTTTGATATTAGTTTTTGGACTTTTGCAGGGTTGGACAGATTTTGGAAACTCTATGACTCTTGTAAAGCTTCTCCTTTATGGGTTCCTTTTTTTACTATTCCTCTTACTAAACCCTTATTCAAAACTGTACATGTTATGTTTCGTAATGAAGAGGTGAATGTAGGGGATATACAGTACTGGCTAGAGCATAAATGTACTGTCCTAGGCCCTCCTACAGCTGTTATTGATGATGAGGGGATTTGGGTGGGCAGCTGGAAATTTAAAGTCAAACTACATATTATTGAAAATGATGGTGTGCAATTCCTAACAGTTTTTTTCTGGGAAGGGATCGGGGTGTTTGTTTCTACCTGGGACAGCCTAGAGCCTGCTACAAGTGTGGTAGTCACAGACATCTTAGTAGTGTTTGTGACAAAGTTAAATGTGCTTTGTTTGGGGACTTTGATCACGATAGTGGGGTTTGCCGAAATGTATTCAAGTGTAACCTGCCTACCATCAATGTCCTTGAGATGGGCAGAATAGGCAAGGTGCAGTTGATAAGGATGACCTTATAAACAGGGCCCAAACTGCATATCGGCCTCATACAGCACCTCAGGATGTCCCCCGAACTGAGTCTGATACCAGACCTTCTTCTGATGCTGGGCCTGAGGTTTTTCAGCCTGCTTCTCAGCCTCCAGTGGCTGCCCCTCCTGCAGAGGCACAGGATTGCATGCCTGGCCCTGATATTACTAACCCTGTGGTGCCTGAGCCTATGCCTCCCCCTAAACCTGAGTTTCAAACTCCACACCCTATAAGAGTTACTAGGATGTCTAGTAAACTTATTCCTCTGGTTGTACCTCTCTCTCTAAACCCATTTCATGTCTTACAGGATCAGGATGGGGATTCTGAATCTGATATGTCTACCGAATCTGGGGTTCACTCTGAAATGGAGATGGAGGAGGAAGGGGGAGTAGACAGTGTGGTCCCAAAGAAAAAATCTGGTAAAAAAACAGAAAAAAGATAAGTCTTAAACTCATATGGTATTCTTACACCTCGTCTCACTCAATTCCTGCAGTATGAAGCATTTTAAGAAAAGATTGACTTGCTTACATTATTGCAGTTTAACTGTGGATATTATATTTTTGCAGGAGACTAGGTTTTCTTCCCTGCATGATGTTTCCTTGGCAAGGAAACCATGGACAGTAGGCCCTTCCTTTTGGTCCTTTGGGGAGGATATAGCTGATGGTGTGGGTATCCTCTTTCACACCCTCAAGTACAAATTTTGCGTTTGGTGGACTTGTTACCTGGGCAGGTTTTACTACTGGATTGTATCTATCTTGGGAATTCTTTGTGCCTTATTAATACTTATGCTCTTCAAACTAAGACAGCACGCATAGAGTTGTTTAATTTAGTTAAACTACTTTTATTTACCAAATTGCATGTTATTTGGGGAGGGGATTTTAATTGTAGTTTGAATATTAAAGTTAAAGATAATATTCAACAGAAAACTTATTGTGATAGTCATGCTTTGCAAGATACGATCCAGACTGCTGCCATGAATGATGCTTATCGTTTACTCTCCAGGGATACTGGGGTTACTTATAGATGGAGTGTGTTTTCCTCCAGAATTGATATATTTTTTTTATCCAAATGTCTTTTTCCCCTGAAATTCCAATTGCAACTGAATGAAATTTCAGATCATTTGACTTTATTTTGTATAGCTAGTTTGTCTGCTATTCCTCCCACGTTTCCCTCGATGGCTAACCATGGAAGTTGAACTCTTCTTTAGTAGAACTTGTGAATGTGAAAACTCAATGTTCATATGTGTTCCAATCTAGATTATCTGTGTTGGATATGTATGACACTTGGAGTTCTTGGCGGGTAGATACTAAATCTAGTCTTAAGCAATTTTTTATTCATTTAGGTATATCTCAGAAACATGATGGCTATCTTAAATATTCAGGGTTCCGGAATCAGTATTATCGACTTCTGTCTTTACCTCTATTTCTGATGCCCAGATACAGCACCTAATTACTGATATTAAGGCTAAAATGAGGCGATATCAATATGATAGGGAGCTTTCTCTGCAGGCAGAAATGCATTTTGGTCTGCAGAAGATTCCTTCTGCAGATCCTTTTTCTGCTTGCAAGAAATCTGTGGACTGTAAATGAATGGAGGGTCTCTTTGATTCTATTGGGGTTTTAAAATATTCTGACATAGAGATGTTAACTATTACAGAGCAATTTTTGCATAAACAGCATGGAGACCCCTTTTTCTCCCCTTGAAGTGGGATGAGGTTTTTCATTTTTCACCTCCTGGGATTACACCTGACCAGGTCTCTGATCTGGAGTGTCCTATTTTGATTACTGAACTGACGCAGGCCATTGCTCGATTAAAACCGGGAGTTTTCTCCTGGTGAAGATGGTATCACCAATGAATTTTATAAACACTATTCTGTTGAACTTAGTTCGTTTTTTTGTGAGCTATATATTGAAATTTTACAAACCGGACCGTCCTTTCCCCGATTTTCTGTTGCACTGGTTGTTTTTCTATTTAAAAAAGGCCCTCAGAACTGAATAGAGAACTGGAGACCTATCAGTCTTCTTAACACTGACTATACACTACCATTATTCATTCTGCACAAACATGTTCTATTCCTAATAGATCTATTCAACATAACCTTGCTTTTCTGTGAAATGTGTGTGCTTTTGGTGCTCAACATCGGCTTTCAGGATATTTGCTTGCCTTGGATCAATCCAAGGCATTTGATAAAGTCTCTCATGATTTTTTGCATCTTGTATTGTGTAAATATGGGATTCCTGAAACTTTTTGGAACTGGATCAGCCTTTTGTATCAAGATGCTTTGTTATGTGCAGTTGTGAATGGCCTTGTTGGGCATGGGGTTTATAGTTATAGGGGGTGCGGCAGGGCTTCCCATTTAGCCTGTTGCTTTATACTTTTGCTTTGGATCCGGTGGTTCGGATGATCATTCAGGATTGTAGAATCTGAGGCCTCTCCCCAGCTTTGGATTTATTACCGCAACAAATTGCGGTGTACGCGGATGATATTTGTTTTACTGTCCAGTCTGCTGATTCTATCTTACACTGCATGACTGCTTCGGAAAGCTACCCAGGTATCTCTGGGGTGACAATAAATTTTTCTAAGAGTACGGGGGTATATATAGGCTCTGGACCCTTTATTCCCAATGTAGGTCCAGTCCTGATCTCTGACACTACTATTAAGGTATTGGGCTGTTATTTCAGTAATGGGGATTTAACAACCCTGAATTGGACTGAAAAACTTGAACTTGGAAAAAGAAAGGTACAACTATGGAAATCCTGGTCTCTATCAAAAAAGAAAAGAGTTCTAATTGTGAAAATATTTTTGTTACCCATGTTTCATTATATTAGCACTATCTTTCCTATCCCTTTAAATTTGGAAACAAGACTTTTAAGTTGTTTTTTATAGATGGTCTGGGGCAGTAGATTGAACCCCATTAAATGGGAATTTACATATCTGCCTTTCCCACAGGGAGGTCTGGGCATGATTCACCCTGTAGTTTTTTATTTTTTGTTTTTTTCTTTCTTTTCCAAATTTGGTTTGGGAAACAAGCACCTTTGGTCTGATTGGAATTCTTTCTTTTTTAATGATTTTTTTTGAGATGGGATACAGCTTTTCCTCGGTTGCTCCCAGCTCTTTTACTCCCTGAATTTTCTATCCCTGCTTCAAGAAAATTAAATTGCTGGAAGGTAACAAAATTCATGTTACTAACGATGACTAGAAAATCCTTATATAAAGAAATCATGGCACAAAATTTTACAGTCAGAGTGGATTTCCCAAAATGCTTGATAACTAAATTGGGTTTGGCTCTGAGATTATTCACTGATAAGCGAATTCCTGTTGCTATGTGGGATGTCTTGTGGCTTAGTTGCCATGGGAAGCTTGAGGTAAAAGGGAATCTTAAGCATAAACCAATGGCTGACCGGCAATGTATTCGTCCAGACTGTACTGGAGTTTTGGAAACCATGGAACATTTTTATTTATTGTGCCCTTCTACTACTGAGTTTTGGCATGCATTAATTGATAGTTGGAAATGGAGACCTGTGTTTAATATTACACATGAAGCTCTTATTTTAGGTGACTATTCTGAATTTTCTGCTCGATATCATTTTAGTACTCTGAATGTAGTCTTTGCTTATCTCAAATTTTATTTATGGCAATCTCATTGTTGTTTTTCATTGCAACATTTTAATACTCCTGTATTGCTTTTGATTATGCAAACTGAAAATGCATTGCGACAGCAAAAGGAGACAGGGAGGGCTGTTTTTTCTTTGGACCTTTTTCAATTTTATTGGAGAAATATTCCATGGATCTAAACTTTTTTTATTTGTTTCTCTCTCTTTTTTGTAGAATTGTTCTATTTTTGTTGTATTTTCTTTTTCGTTGACTTATGATGGTTGCAGTTTTGTTATTGTTTTCTTAATAAATAATTCCCCTACTCTTTCTGGTAGGGGGTGCTGGTGTGTAATGGATGACAGAGTGAGTTCTGCTCAATTGGCTAGTAGCCCTACAGGAAAGCAGGTCTCCCTCCCTGTAGGTCTGGCCAAGGAGATAAGGTCTGAGGAGATGGCAACTGAAATGGAAGGTATAGTTCAGGAATATGCAGCCCAAGAGGTGACTGGATATGCTGATTTGTGTGCTGCAGGCCTGCAGCAAGAGGTGTATTTTGTCCTCACATTAAGTGTTGAGCAACAACAACATTTGCTGCTGGTTCTTTTGACCCCTGGATGTGGAGGAAGCCCTCGAGGAGGTACTCCAGACAGAGCGTCAGGTATGATGGACCTGAGTGATGTGAATGTGACAGTGAGCCCTTGTAGAGATAAGGAGCCTAGCGCTGATGCGCCCCAGAACAAGGCTCTGGATCAGGTACTGTTACAAACACCACAGTCCTGTCAGGCTGAGAGTTCGGCACTGCCTGAGAGGGTTTCTGTTTTCATTGTAGACACTTCTGTAATGGCTGAGACTGCAGCGAGTACTGTTTGTGATTCAGTTGTTGTCAATGACGGCTTACCGCCCAGTGTTATTTCTGTATCTGTGCTGCCAGTACGATGTGAGGGGGAAGGCCTAAATGTGTTACCAGTTATGATAGACAGTAGCGACCTGGGAGATGGAAGTACTGTCACTTCTTCTGTACTGCAAGAGGATGGTTAGACTGTGGATTTGGCACTTGAGGGGGCAGAATGGAAAAAAGTGGAGGTTGGAGGCTGGGTCCCTGACCCCATGGATACCTTAGTTAAAGATACACCAGATGTGGCATGTCTTCTGGTCTCTCAACAGGGAGATCTCTGTCTAATAGCTCAAGACAATGTTGAGTCTCTGGCATCAGAGCCAGTACCTGCTATTTCTTCTGCAAAACTCCCTAAGTGTATAGGTCCCATATGTCAAAACCCTAAGCAAGTCAGGGGTTCTTGGGGTAAGCAAATGGATACTGAACAGCCTGTCCCACAAGGGGGGAGTGTTCATCCTTCGCTGCTCTGGAAGCAGTTTCAGAACCGAGAGTCTTTTTTTTCGGGTAATATCCCAGCATAGAGATGGAATGCTGTCCATATACAGTATATGGGAGGGCTGCCCCTTCCTCCTGATAGACTGTATATTGTAAAAACCCTGATAAAAGATTATTTGAGGTTTTTCTCAAATGAAATCTGCACTTTGATACATGCAATAGGTGACACAGTGTATGATAATAATAAATAATAATAACTTTATTTCACTTAAGCTCCTTTCAGAGCATCAAGGCACTTTACAATAAAATTATACTACAATAATAAAATCAACACAGATGGCAATAAGATAATAAATATAGTCTGATAAGTCCCTTTATTCGATACCATAAAAGACCTGGCACCACTAAAAAGCCTTCAGTGCCTGATGTCAGCTTTAAATCTCCTGCAGGCCTTGATTGTTTCTGGGCCTCGTATGAAAAGAAAAAACGCTTGGCGTTATGGCTCCCATTTCAGGTTCTCCTGATTACAAAACCAGCCATTAAGCAGATCACAGTGCTTTTTAGAAATAAAGGGGTGGCTGTCCATGATGTGACATACTGGTTGAAACAACGGTGTGCGGTGTTGGGGGACCCTGTCCCTATTTTGGATGGGGAACATATATGGACTGGGAGATGGAAATATAAAGTTTGTTTGAATTCTGGGCCCCAGGGCCCCAAACATTTACCGAGTGCTTTTTTCCTGGGATCTGAGAGGGGTCACTGTTTTTACCCGGGACAACAAAAGACATGCTTTAGGTGTGGTTCCCATCTCCACCTCAGCAATGTCTGTGACATAATCAAATGTGCTTCTTGTCAGTCCTTTGGACATACTGACAATGATTGCACTGATGTTCAAATGTGTAACTTATGTGATGTCCCAGGCCATGTCTTTAGACAGTGTGAATGGGCCATGCATAATCAGTCTGATCACCCAAATCAGGAAGATATTGTTGATAAAGCACAGAGCCTCAGCATTTCAACACAGAGAACTGTTAAATAATGGAATCAGAGGGTGGTGCTGCAAGAACCGCTAGTGCAGGATTCTTCACCTTTTTCTTCAGGCCCTGACATGATGCCTATAACAGTCCTCCCCTTCTCCCCTCCTGCTTCCTGTGCCTGAGGGATCAAGCCCAATAGAGCAGCAAGTTCGTGTGGAAGATAATCTGATGGTGGTAGAGCTACTGATGAACTCTCTGGGGTGCAGCGGTCAGAAATAGATTTGACACAAGGGATACAGGAGGAAGATATAAGGGACACGTCCCCATCTGAGATGACTGTTGTGACTTCAAAAAAAACGTTCTTTGAAATCTCTGAAATCTAAGGCTAAAATTCAAAAGCTGGGGAGAGCTATACCACCCGTCCCTCTATTAAATCTCTATGATGTGCTTCAACCTCAGGATCAGGACATTGGTGAGAATTAGGAGGCTTCCTCAACAATTTTCTCAAAAAAAGGGTTGTCCTCTGATTCTGAGGAGGAAGAAACTATGTCTGTAGACCATACACTAAGGACACATACAAAACAGAGCACTTCACAGCCACGATGTAGCCAGCGTCTGGGTAAACAGGCTGTGACTTGATTTATTGACTGTTTCAGTATTTTGTATTTTCAACATATGCTAAGCTACTATGTCTCAACCTTGTCTTTATAATATTGCCACAGTTAATGTGAACAGTATTCATAATGGTCATAGATGTGTAGTTGCTTTTTCTGTCCTTAGGGATTATCATGTGGACATTGCCTGTTTACAAGATGTACGGTTATATAATATGAATGATGTGGAATGTGCAAAAAACTGTGGTGTTGGGGCCCGGCCTTCTTTTCCCTAACTCAAGAACGCTGTGGTGGGGTGGGAGTTGTTTTTAGAGGATGGGATTATTTGATCACACGGGTGGTGGACATTGACCCAAGGAGGGCACTGCTCCTAGATTTCACTCACAGTCATAGGCAATGGAGATTAATTTCACTGTATGCACCCCAATCTAAAAAGGGAAGGGTAGATCTGTTCTCTGTGGTAAAACCTTTCCTCTTTACTTCTCATCTTCTTATCTGGGCAGGTGATTTTAACTGCTGTTTAGTGGGGGCTGAAATGGGTAAGTCAGAAAAAAACATATTGTGATTCTAATGCCTTAATGACTATTCTGATACAGACGGGGCTTGTTGATGCTTATAGATGGGGGTATACTTTTTATAAAGCACAGTTGGCTACAAGAATTTATTTTGTTTTTGCTGCTGCTTCTTTGCTGTGTGTTCAGGCGGCCACAGTTCCTCTGGAGACTTCTGATCATGTGATAATGAAGGTTCGTCTATCCCTAGGGGACAGTGTCAGCCGAGGGCGAGGCCTATGGAAGATAAATAGTACAGTCTTACAGGAGATGCGGTGTATGGCTGGTATCCAGGACCTGATACGGGCTTGGATGTCTGTTATTGAATTAGAGCATAATGTGAGTCGCTGGTGGGTTAAAACTAAAAAAGATATTAAATATTTTCTGAAGACTTGGGCATTCCGTTCACATTCCAATAAATACCTCCATTATTTGACCTTGCGTCGGCAATACATGCGGGTGGTGTCGTTGGTAAATGAGGGTTATGGAGAATATGCTAGTCAGGTAGTTCTTCTAAAGCAGCACATGGAAAAACTACAGTATGAACGAACCTCTTCTCTGTTGTATGAACATCTTAGGACCGCTGGAAAAACAGCAATGGGATATTTTTGAGAGCTGTACAACGAGAGTGCAACAAGCGGTAATGGCCTCGCTCTGCACGCCGGGAGGGGTTGTGATTCAGTGTCAAGATAACATTCTTAATGAGGTTCACCACCACATAGAATGTTTGTATGCTGCTTCGGATGTGACACAAGAAATTATAGCTGACTAACTCCGGCCCTGTGCTCAGCCAAATTGTCCACCTAGTCTGCTTTCTGACATGGTGAAACCTCTTACTGAACAGGAAATTAGGATGGCTATTGGTACTTTAAATATTAATACAACTCTGTGGCCTGATGGTCTGACCTCCTAATTTTATAAGAAGAAGAAGAATCAGCATTTATATAGCGCTTTTCATACACAGTGTATCCCAAAGCGCTTTACAAGCGAAGCTAGACTGGTAGTGAAGTGACTGGCTAAGTGATAAGGTTTTTATTTCAGATTTGGTAGATGTTTTATGTGTGGTGTATTATATAATTCTGGATGGACAAGAAGTGGCCCCACAGTTTGGTCATTTGGTTCAATTGTTTGTATTTAAAAAAGGGGACAGACATCTTTTACAGAATTGGCGTCTGTTGAGTCTTATGAATTCAGATCTGAAAATGTTAATGAAAATTTTGGCAAGTTGTCTCAGGACAGTGGCTCCCTTTCTCATTGACCCTAGTCAGGTGCGTACAGTAAAAGGATGAAAAATAACGGATAATCTACTTCTCTTGAGAGAAGTGGTTCCTCAAGGACAGAGGGATGTCCTGAGTGGATATTTGCTGAGCCTGGATCAGGAACAAGCATATGACAATGTTTCACATCTGTATCTTAAAATGGTATTGAATCAGGGTGTTATTGAAAGGCTCCATGAAATTCTTTTCCTCAGAGATTTTTGCCCTTATAAGCCTGGGTAATTCTAATTTCAACATTAGTTTTAAAAATGTATCCAGTTTAGATCATTTTGGGGCACAATACCAAGCATTAAGGAACAACCCTGTCTGGGTCCTCTTTCAAGCTATTCCCTTGACAAAGCCCCTAGTTAAGAACATTACTGTGATGTTTAAAAATGAGGGGGTGAATGTCAAGGACATCCTCTTCTGGTTGAGGCAAAGGTGCAAGGTCCTAGGGAGACCCACCCCAACCCTGGATAGTGAGCAGATTTGAGATGGGGGCTGGAGGGTTCATATTAAACTGTATTCCACCAACTCCAGGCTAGTTTACCTCCCAAGCTCCTCTTTTCTAGGTAAGGACAGAGGTTCTATATTTCATATAGGGCAACCAAGTTCTTATTTTATATGTGGGTCCCATTCTCATCTCAGCTCAGCTCGTGACACCTCCTACTGTAGCCATTGTTTGGAATATGGCCATATAGCTTCCTCTTGCCTAAACCTTTATAAATGTAACCTTTGCGAGCTTATGCTGCCTGTGGTTCTCTCACAACCATGTGGACTGTCCCTCCCATGAAGGTCTTATTAATGTAGCTCAGCAACAGCAGGCAAACAGGGTGGCAGAGCAAAGTTTAAGGGCAGCACAGGACACTTTAAGGGCACAAGATCCTCCCCTGTACAAGTACTCCTCGAGTCACAGGACCTTAACCACCAGACTATGGAAGCAAAACCAACAACCCCAGTCCAGCCCACTTCTGCTTTGAATGTAGAGATCACCCCCCCCACCCCAGCACATGAAGAGGGCACTGTTATCTCTGAAATGCTCCCGCTCCCTGCCGGAAAGGAAAGATCTTTTAAATTAGTAGCTGAGAAAAAGAGAACCAGATTGGGAAAGGCTGTACCTAAAAGATCAGATGAGGTAGGGCCTCAACAGATTGCAGAATCTCACTCCTGGGAAAGCAGGGAATAAGTACACAGTACTTAATTCTGAAGGGACAGAAAGAGAATCTGATGAGGAAGGCACTGATACTTCCTCTATTGCTTCCACTACAGATACAGAGGAGGGAGGGGGGAGATTTGATAGCCAAAAGAACAAGGCAGAGGCAGACCTCTAGAACGCCATAGTTGTCCCCCCTCCCACTGTTTATGATGCATATTTTTTTTTTAATGATTTTTTCCTTCCTGGTCACCTGAGCTGCTCCTCCCATCGGGGAACATCCAGCCACCGCCCGCCTCTGCCACGGACACCGGTCTCTGCAGCTTCCCTCCCACAGTGGGGCCACAGGGAGTGGCTCCCATGTACTCCCTGTGGGCACGGATCAAGGCAGGTGCCCGGGCGAAACCTGTGGACGGCCGTCAAGCCGCTCGCTTCAGGTGCCATTTTTCCCTTTTACTTACCCAATCAGTGCATGCTCAGACAGCGCCCCCAGTCTCCACTGGGGGCCACTGCTGAGCGATGCATCCCCGGATTCCACTCCCGGAGAGGAGAGCAGTCCGCTGGATGCTCAATCCTATCTGTTCCCTGCCGACCCCTGGTGCCCCGAGTTCGTTCCCAAACCAGGGTTGCTGAAGTGGTTTGAGGTAAGGTGCCAGTGCCTCAACCTTCTATGCCACCAGGCTGACCTATGATGCAGATTTCACTTTATTTTTTCCTAATGCATAGCCTCACCACATCCACTCTTAACAGCAATAGTATTAAAAGTAAATAGAAGCATGTGGGGGCTCTGTATACTCTGCGACGAAGACACAATAATGACATTCTGAGTATCCAAGACATACGTCTCAAAACTCATTTTGAGCTTCAGCAGGCCTCGAGAACATAGGGCTGGATTCACAAAGCTTTCTGAAGGTGCAAAACCTTCCCTAAATTCCCAAAACTGACGTAGCTATGGAAACAAAGGGGAACTTGCACTGAGTGCTATTCACAAAACCCCCTGCAGCTGCAGAAAACAACACTAAGGACTGTGGAAAAAGTGCAGCTGCAGAAGTCCCTGAGGAAAAAAAGGTGTGAAATAAGTAAAGCACAGCCCCTGAAAGGCTATTTACAATGAGTTTTTTTCTGTAGGTGCAGAAAAAATGTTACACACAGTGGAATGAGGTGTAACTTTCCCTCAGCAAACTGCAGTAGTGCCCCAGCAATTGGAATCAATTAAGGTGGAGATGAGGCACAGGTAATAGCATCCCAGATAGTATAACTGTGGCTGCTGTAACAGCAACAAAAGCACACATTGTGATGATATGGCAACAGGCAACAACCACCAGACCCAGTGCAGCCCATGATGGAGCCCCACAGGCAGTAGAGCCTGGCCAGCCTGCAGTGAGTGCTACCCCTGCAGGCAACAGGAACACCCCAGGGAGGAGGGTACCAGCAGTAACAGTTGGCCACTGTGGTGCCATGGTATTACTGGCACTTGTGGTGCTGCAGTGGTCCCAGTTGAGGGACTGGTTGCTGGTCTCTTTGTGGGTGCTTTCAGCTTCATTTTATGGCAGCCCTGTGGAAGTCTGCTGTTCTAGCTAATTAAGTTCACCTGTTGCTATGCCTCCTAAGCTATTTCTGGAGCTGCGGATCCGCAGTTGCGGATTTTCAGCACATGCGCAATTTCTGCAGCTGCTGAAATTGCACAGCTGTGGGGAGTTTACGAAATTCCGCACCTGCTCAAAATTTCTATATGAATATCACGCAACTGCATTTCTGCAGTGCTGCAGGCCTTTTTCCTGCACTGTGGGATTTTTGGCATTCTTTGTGAATCCTGCCCATGCTTTTTAGGGCCTTCCTTTTGGTCCATTGGGGTTGACACCTGTGATGGGGTGGGCATTCTATTGAATAACCCCACCTCTTAAAAATCTCTTGGTTTGTAGACATTCACCTGGGTAGAGCCCTCCTTTTAGATATTTCCTTTTTTTTTAACGCTTTCGACTTATAGCTACCTACGTCCCCCAAACAAAGGCTCAAAGGGCTGCTTTATTTAGGGAAATTCAGCCCTTCCTTCATACATCTTGTCATTTAGTCTGCTTAAGTGACTTTAACTGTGTCTTAAAACAGTCTGATAAGGGTTTGCAAACTGCCAAATTATTTTGTGACTCCACAGCCCTGAAGCATATACTGTATTAAATACTGCAGGGCTGGTTGATGCATACCAAAAACTGCATCCCTCAGGTGTATATACTTATTTTTGGGGTACCCTTAAAACTCATACAAATTTTATAGTTATATCTCCAGTCTTGAGGATTTTAGACATTTGTACCTTATCAAATGCATTCTCAGGTCATGTGGCTATCAAAATGAAGGTTACATGGGATTCAGCTCCACGCTGTAAAAAGCCCAAATGGAGGCTTAATGAGTCTACGTTAGTTGACCCGAAGGTACAAAAAATATGGAGGAAGGAATGGACTGGCAGGCTTTCTGTAGTTGAATGCTATGACACTATTTCCGAATGGTGGGAGGACACAAAATCATCCTGGCAGGTTTTATTTCAAAATAGGGCTAACTATATTGTGAATAAAGACTATTTACATTATTTACAATTACGTCATAAATTACAACACTTGATTTCACAAGCTGAACTGATGCATTATGATTTCAGTTCCCAAATCAGTAATATTAAAAAACAAATGACGGACATACAGTACAACCATGCCAAATCCCTTAATCAGGAGCTAAGGTTTGGCACTCATATACAGAAAGGCTCCTTAGATCCTTATAAGGAATGCAAGGCCAGGATCAACAGTAGCGTGATTACAGAGCTTCAGACACCTACCAGCCAATTGGTCACATGCAAGTGGATGAGCACCACATAGAATATCTCTTTAGGGAAGACTCCCATAACCTAGATTCCAGGGATTGTCTAAATTCCCTGGGTCTGCCCCAGGTTATAGAAGAAGATGCGAGAGATCTGATTCAGGATATCTCTGCTGAGAAGGTGGTTCATGCCATTACTCAGCAGACCTCAGACCTCAGGCACAGCCCCTGGTTCTGACAGACTGGGGTCAGGACTGTATAAAATGTTCAGTTCTGACATAACTCCTGCCTTGACCATCCTATTTAATTACATGTTGGCCACTACAAATTATGCTACATCCATGAAGGAGGCAGTTTTAGTTCTCCTGCATAAAAAGGGCCTCAGATCTGACATAGGCAACTGGTGTCCTCTTAGCTTACTTAATACTGACCTCTTGATTCTGAGCAAGATTGTTTTGTATAGATTGTTTAAGATCTCAAAGTATCTTATCACTCCTTCCCAAACCTGTGCTATTTCTGACAGAAAGCAGCAGGATAATCTAATTATATTGAGAGAACTTTTTTTTCTAGGTGTCCAGGAGGGTATGCAAGGTTACATCATAGGACTTGACCAAAGAAAAGGTATTTGACAGATTATCATGTAAATTTCTGTTTTCTACTATATCTGCTTTTGGTGTACCTGAGGTATTTGTAGACTGGATTTTAAACATGTACAAAAGTGCCCTTATTATACCCAATGTTAATGGATAGTATGGTAGGAAGATTAAGATTGGTAGAGGTGTCAGGCAGGGATGCCCACTAAGTTCCCTCCTTTATATGTTTGGGATCAATGTTTTGATTCGACTTTTAATCTCCAATAGGGGTGTACTCATACTGTCTTCATGCTTCCAGTTCCAAAATTTGATTGTATATTTGTTGTATATATCTGTTCTCACTATGTAATATGACGTGGAGCCTTTGAAAATGAGTCCCTGACTCAAAGAATTGTAATTCCAATCTTTAACAATAAATAAATAAATATACAGGGGATCATGGCCTCTCCAGATTCCCCCACTGTAAAAGTTCTGGCCAATGTGGATGACCTGGTCCTGACATTTGCCCCTACTTCCTCCAAGGCTTCCTTAGCCACCACATTGCACTATTTCTTGGCTATGTCTGGGTCCAAGGTTAACTTAGGGAAAAGTGGAAGGGTTACCCTGGGATTCCTCTGTACCCCCCGCAGGTCTTATTGCAGGTATCAAGGTCTCACAGGATCCTATTTTAGTTTTGGATAGAGAGTTTGGCCCTGGTGAAATAGTGTTCCAGAATTGGGAAAAAGGGATATCTCGGGCCAGCCGGTTGGTTAGTGGGTGGAAGGGGCAGTAACTTTCAAAGAAGCAATGGGTTGTTCTGATTAAAACCCTTTTGGGTCCCATTTTTTTTTATCTGTGTTGTATTTATCCCCCCTCCCAGAACTTTATAACCAGTTTTTATAGTGCTTTCTTTCAGGCCCTTTAGGGGTCCATGTTGAAATCAGTTAAATGGGAGTTCACTTATCATGTAATTCTGGAGGGGGGCTTGAATATGATACACCCTGTAGCCTTTTTTTTAGCATTTTTTTGTGCTATGATATAGGCATAACATTGAAATCAGGTGTTAAAGGATGGAAGCCCCTGGTGGATAAATGGCTACAGCCATGTCTGTCACCATGGGCATTGGGTAAAACACGGTTACTAGGTAGGAATATGGTTGTCCCCCAGTATGGCATAGATGGCATCAAGAATGCTATGAAATGGGGCCATACCCCAGGTCAGTTACAAACATCAGATAGGAACTCTATCTACAAGACTGTTTTACAGGCGGAATGTCAGATGTCTCTGGAATTCCCATTCTGTCAAACTACTCAGGTTCAAGGGGTTCTTAAACAACTCAATAATTCCAGGATTCCCCCTTTGCTTGGGATTATGTCTTGCTAGGCAACTACGGCAGACTGAGTGTCAGAGGGAATAATAAGCATAAGCAAATCTCAGACTGGTATTGCCCCAGGGACTCCTGTGGGCAAATTCTTGAGACACAGCAGCATTTATTCTTAGAATGTGTTTACATAAAAGACTTCTGGACTTTTCTTGCCACTAAATGGAAAGAGACCCTTTTTTATCTCTGACATACCCAATTGTGGTATATGGACCCCTAGCCGGCCTTGGGTAAATATCATAATGATACAGTGTATGTTATTTTTGCCATTATTAGACATTTTATTTGGCAGACCCTCTGTATGTGGGTCCTCCAGCAAAGAATGGTATACCATCTAGAACTGTTCTCCAATATACAGAAGACAGTACAAAAACCTTCCAGTTAGATATATCATGTTTTGCTCCAGAAAAAGTTAAACACCTATGCGTCCACTCTGAGGAATGATTATCTTAAATTGGTTACTGAAGATAGTTTTGTCTAATTGATGATCACCTATACAGTTTCTTTAAGAATATGATTTGTTTACCCTTTCTGTTTGAACTTCTTGTGTTTTGTATTTCCTTTGTAAAATCATTTTCTTTTTGTATGATTCTGTATTTACCTTGTTTATGACTGTAATGAAGTCCACATTTCCAATAAAAATACCCCTACTCTTGGGTAGAGGGCCATGTGGCCGGTGTTGTATGGCCAGTTCTTTGAGGAATTTGAGCTGTGCGGATGTCGGCGAGACTAGGGAGCAGGTCTCTTCCCCTACCTCAGAACCCATGGAGACCAAAGAGGAGATAATAATGTCTTAAGAAAATATGGCTAAAACTGGAATTCTACCTGGCGGTGATGGCCCTCTTCCAGCAGGCACGGCAACACAGAATAAGGAGCCAGCAATGGAAAATCCACAGACACAGTCCAATGAGGACTTGCAGCGATTGCTGCTGGAGGAAGAATGACGATACATGGCTCGGAGGATGGCACTAGAAACAATATTCCAGACACAGAATGAGGTTGGACAGAAAAGAGTAATTCTGACGCTTACCCTATGGAAGTAGAAGATGAGTTCCGGGATCCCAGTGCGGTACCTACAGTAGACCCAAACAATTGAGAAAAGGAGCATTACTCAGGAAATGCAAGCCAGAAAGGTACTGTAACTAAGATTGAAAAAAATGTTACAAAGGGCTCTTCTCTCCATGTTGCACAGAATGTTGATACATTTCAGAACTGAGGTGGGGCACAGATGACACTGGGGAATACAATGGAGCCCAATCCACAAACAGACTCTGGTAGTAAAAACATTCTGGTACAAGCAAAATTTACGATTGGGTTGTCATGTGGCACTATGAAAAAGGGGCAAAAGAAATTGATTTATGGGGGAGTAGCAGCAAAAGGTGGAGGCAACAGTGTGAAATCATCTGTTTTTGACTCCAGATGAGGCACAGGTAATTTGTCACCTGAAAGCCCAAACAGTGCAACACCACCTTGGGTTGTGGAAGCCCTTGAAAATGCGGCTGGACCAAATCACTAGACGGCATGAGCTGGGATGCTAATTACCCAGGCACATTAGCGACTCCTACAGTGCAACCCAATGCCCCTTCACAACTCCCTCCTCGGCAAACTTTAGACTCCTCTAGCCAGAAGAGCAGGTAGCAGGAGGTACCTGAGCAGTGGGATTTATAATGGGCCATTGCTGAAATGGAAGGGAAGGATGGAGCACAAGTGGCCCAGAATGACCTAAATAAAATACAAAATTCTGCTCCCACAGCTAAGGCTACTGAGGGATCAACCCCCCCCCCCCCAAAAGCATACTCTATCAGAGGGACAGACATGGCAGGTAAGAGAATCAGAACCCAGCCAGCCTTGCCCTGCAAATGTGTGGAGTTCTAACATCAGGGAACACCTATTTACTGAGAGTGCCAGGCTTGCAGCTGAACCTGCTAAACGCAGAAATGTGTCTAGATGAAAATATAGGGGAGGCCTTGGTGATCTCCCTAACAGACTTTTTGTAGGTCCGTCCTTAATCAAGGACAGTATAAAATTCTATGCATATGAAATATATGCATTGATTCACATACCTGGTTTGAAGCTTTTTTGGAAACAATACCAGCTTTTTAAAAATACCCCTCTGTGGCGACCCTTTATAACAATCCCCCTTACGAAGCTCTTACGAAGCCCTCCTTCAAGCGGATCACTGTGTTGTTTCACAATGAAGGGGTCAATGTGACAGACATTACTTTCTGGCTCAAGCAAAGGTGCAACATCAATCAATACCCTGAGCCCATATTAGATGAGGAACATTTTTGGACTGGGGGTTGGCTTTATGAAGTTGCACTGAAACTGATGGTTAGGTACAACACCTTCCCAACTGCTTTTTTGAGGGGATGGGATAGAGGGGTGGTTTTCTTCTCTGGGCAGTCCCAGGCCTGCTAGAGGTGCAGGGACACTGGTCATCTAAGTAATGCCTGTGAGACATTGAAATGTGGACTGTGTGGGGTTGTGTTCAAATCCTATGAAGTGCAATTTATGCGAAGAACAGGGGCATACCTTTTGTACGTGTTCCTGGGCTTCACACAATGGCATGGACTTAGTCTTGCAGGCTAAACAAGAGGTCTACATTACAATGGCTCAAAAGGAATGATTGAAGCTAGTTACAGAGTCAGTTGGGGCTGGATCCTCCAGCTCAGAGAGATATGAAGAAACTGTTGTTACAGGGACCACAAGGCCAGTGCACCCAGAAATACCCCCTGCACCTCCTCCTCCGAAGCCCCCCCCCCCATAGTAACTGTCGAGGCAGAGCAAGTCATACAGAATGATATAGCTGATAAAACAGCATCTTCTACAGGCACTGAGGTGGTCAAGATACCTGTGGAGAGCACAGGACATGCCAGTCCACCAGTACTGCTCAGTTAGAATCAACAGAGGGATCCATCATGTCCCCCCCTTCGAAAGTAGGGGGAAACATTTTTACAATGGTTACCCATTCTAAAGCTGCACCTAAACTACCTCTTTCCCCTGTGCACCCAGGAGAAGAAGAGTCGGTTGTGGTGCAAAACCAATATTCTGCCCTACAAGAGGAGGAGTGGGCTGTATCAGAAGATGACTCAGAAGTCTCCTCTGTGACTTCTTCCCACACAAAGACTCACATGAAAATAACTTTGCAGGACAAAATGAAAATGAAAAAGAGGAAGAAAAAGAAAAAGAACTGAATGTTTGTACTTTTCATTATATTGTCCTCCTCCTCCTCCTCCTTATGATAGTGGCTGACCTTAACATCATTACATGTAATGTCAATAGCATAAAGTCTGGGGCTAGGAGGCAGGTTATCTCTTCTGTACTGCAAGAGGCACAGTGAGATATTATTTTTTACAGGGTACCCAACTGCACACCACCCCAGAGATTAAGCAAGCACAAAAGGAATGGAGAGAGGTCCATCTTTATGGTCCACTGGGGAAGAAACATGCTCTGGCTTAGGTATTTTGTTTAAAGGATCTTTGTTTCATGTCACAAGAGCGGTGGATGTCTACCCTGGAAGAGCTATGGTTTTAGATGCTATGTATGCACAGAAGCCCATTATGCTTATTAATGTTTATGTGCCACAAGCAAAGGCAGAAAGACCCAAATTGCTCCATCTCTTGAAGCCAGTATCTAGTGAACAGGGCAACCGTAATTGAGCACTTACAAAAATGGTGACTCAATTACGGCATATGTGTTCAGGGCTACCTGGCAGGGTAGCGACCAGATACCTGGGTGGGTGAGGTAGGGCGACGGGATGTATTTGTGTATACGTGTGCACAGAGGGGGGGAGAGGAAGGGGTAAGGTATGTTGTAGGGGGTGTGGCAGGCAGCTGCCAAGCTGGTCCACTAGCATGGTGGGGAGGGTGGTCAGTTGGGAGGTGCAGGGTACAGGGTTCAGGTCCAGAGTGGTGTGGTACGTTTTTTGCCGGCAGGCAGCTTTTTATTTTTTTAACTATTTCACCCCCCGACATGCACCCCCCTGGAGTTCAGACTCTTTTAGTAGGGGGGTGCAGGGGGTGTAGTCCCCCGTGGTGGAAGTGCAGGGGCACAGCCCCCCACATTAAAGAAAATACCATGGATCTCAGGTGCCCTCTTCCCATTTGCTGCAAGTGTGCATTGATGAAATTTATTTTCAGCAATGTACACCTGCCTTAATGCCCTAATGGCGATCGCTATTCTGCGATCTCCATTATCACAAAGAACCATTGGAGCCATACCTCCATAGCTCAAAACTAAACTTATGGGGGGATGATTTTAATTGTGGACTAACTAAAAGGGGTTGGGGGAGAAAAAACAAATAAAGTATTGTGTGACATGAATTTGCTAAATACTGTACTACATAGATCAGGGTATCTGGATGTTTATGATATTCTATGTCTCCCACCTGAGCACACTTCTTATAAGGGTTTGCTGTCTTCCAGAACAGACTTTTGGTTTGTGCAAAATAGAACTCCTATTACAGCAGCAAGAATTATACCATTGGAAATGTCTGATCATAGTTTCATAGTTTCATAGTTTTGTTTATGAGTCCAATCAGCCTCAAGGCCATAAACAGACTTGCTACCTTTCAGTGGACATAATCCCATTTCCTATTATGCATATGCTGGTCAAGCAACCTTTTAAATGCTGTCATACTGCCAGCTCCCACCACCTCTGGTGGCAGCGAGTTCCACTCATTAACCACTCTCTGGTTGTACCATCTTCCTCTCCTTTGCATTTTATAATTATCACCTTGTAACTGATAGGTGTGGAGCCTGGTTGCCCTATCTGGCCCTTTCTTTCTTCTTAGTCCTGCACATTCCCAGAGGTTTTTATTTTGGAAACAAGTATATGCAAAACACAAGTCTCCCCTTAAACTTTGATAAGATATTGAATACAGGCCTAATCTTGAAAGTCTATCTTGGTAGCCATTCTTCTTTACCATGGCTATCTTCTTTGTGAGTCTGAGCTGTATTCTTTCTACACACTTGCAGCTACCTATATTTTGTGGAGCACTAAAGGGCCTCCCATATTCAAAAACTGGCCTAATCAAGGATTTATACAGGGGCACTAGAACCTTTTCACTTCTACTGTAAATATTCCCTAAAATATTCCCCATTAACTTATTAGCTCTTTTTACCACATCAGAACTGTGTTTATCAAAGGTTAAGGTATCAGATATTATGACTGTCATAGAAACATAGAAACATAGAATTTGACAGCAGATAAGGACTGCTTGGCCCACCCAGTCTGCCCATTTCCCTACCTACTGGATAAGCTGCAGATCCTAGTTAACCAGCAGCCTACTTCTTCTTACCCCCACCCCCCAGAATTGCCTTATGACTGTCCCATGCATGCTTGAATTCCACCACTGATTTTGACTCCACAACCTCCTCCGGAAGGCCGATCCATGCATCCATAACCCTCTCTGTGAAAAAATACTTCCTTAAATTACCTCTGAGCCTTCCCCCCTCTATCTTCAAATTGTGCTCTCTGGTTCTTGCACACCTCTTTTTTTGAAAGATCCTACCCTCTTGGACTTTGTTGATTCCCTTGAGGTACTTGAAAGTTTCTATCATGTCCCCCCTCTCCCTCCTTTTCTCGAGGCTATACATATTAAGCTCCTAAGTCTCTCTTCATATGTCTTCTGGTGCAGACCCGCACCATTTTAGTTGCCCTCCTCTGACAGCTTCCATCCTGTCTATGTCTTTGCAGAGATTGGGCTCCAGAACTGCACAAGTACTCAGATGGGGTCTCACCAGCTGTCTGTACAGAGGGGTAATAACTTCCTGTTTTCTACTGGTGATGCCTCTCCCTATGCATCCCAGTAACCCCCAGCCCTCCTTGCTGCCGTCTCACATTGCTTACCCACCTTTAGGTCATCTGATATGACTACCCCCAGGTCCCTTTCCATTTTTGTTGTTGTTAGTATCTCACCCCCCATTGTGTACTCTTCCCCTGGGTTTTTGTTTCCCAGGTGCATTACCTTGCACTTCTTAGCATTGAATCTATGCTGCCATACATTTGACCATTCCTCTAACCTTGCCAAGTCCCTTCTCATCCTTTCCACCCCACCCTGTGCATCAACTCTGTTGCAGATCTTAGTGTCATCTGCAAAGAGACATACTTTTCCTTCCAGTCCTTCCACAATGTCACTTATAAAGACATTGAAGAGGACCGGTCCTAATACTGAACCCTGCGGTACCCCACTAGTAACCCTCCTTTCTTCTGAGTGGACTCCATTTACTATTACTCTCTGTGTCCTATTCTCCAGCCAATTCTTTACCCAGGCTGTCATCTTGGGACCCACTCCAGGCTGGCTAACTTGTATATTAATCTTTTGTGTGGGACTGTGTCAAATGCCTTGCTAAAGTCTAGGTAGGCCATGTCCACAGCCCCTCCCTGATCTACTACTTTGGTCACCCAGTCAAAGAAATCTATCAGATTTGTCTGGCATGACCTTCCCACTGTGAATCCATGCTGCCTAGGGTCCT
The DNA here is from genome assembly GCA_016271365.2 of Neoceratodus forsteri. NCBI lineage: Eukaryota > Metazoa > Chordata > Ceratodontiformes > Ceratodontidae > Neoceratodus > Neoceratodus forsteri. Next base: position 391,796,601 of record CM028135.1, on the reverse strand, counting down.
GTGCCCCTCTTGCCTCTAGATACTTGACAATTCTTTCCTTCAGAAGTGATTCCATCATTTTCCCTATCACTGAGGTTAAACTAACAGGTCTGTAGTTTCCTGCTTCTGCCTTGCTCCCACTTTTGTGAAGGGGAATCACATCTGCCCTCCTCCAGTCCTTGGGTACCACCCCATCCTCCCATGATTTGTTAAAAAGGGTAGTCAGTGGTGTCACTAGTTCTACCCTTAGCTCTTTTAGAATTCTGGGATGAATCCCATCAGGCCCCATTGCTTTGTCCACCTTCAGTTTTAAGAGTTCTTTCAGAACCCTTTCTACTGTAAATGGGCTGGTATCAACTGCTGTATCCAGAGTGTTACTACTGTTCATTTTATGTACCTCCCCCTCTTCATTTGTAAATACTGAGCAAAAATATTTGTTTAGTATCTCTGCCTTTTCACAGTCTCCTCTGCCCACCTCCCTCCCTTTATTAAGCCTCAGTATCCCTCCTTGGTCTTTCTTTGCTCCCTGATGTACCTATAAAAGGGTTTATCCCCCTTCTTAACTGAGTTGGCTATCTTTTCCCTCAAATCCCTTTCGGTATCTATACTGGCTAATAACTTGTTATTTAATTGTAGCTGGCTTTCTTATTATTACAACCTAAGTGCATAACTTTACACTTCTCAATATTAAAGCTCAGCTTATGTTTCTCTGCCCAATGTTCCAACTTATACAGCTGTTCCTGGAAGGTAATTATAGATGTTGGTGTATTTACCACTGCCCACGCCTTGGTGTCATCTGCAAATTTGCATAGCCACACTCCTTCTGAAACTTGCATGGATGTGACAAACAGTTTAAATAATATTGGTTCCAGGACAGAGCCCTGGGGAACCGCGCTTGTCACGTCACCAAGTTCGGACAGAAACCCTCTTATTTGTACCCTCTGGTGCCTGTCCTTGAGTCACGCATTTACCCATGTTTATAATTGCATATGTACCCCAAGTACTTTGAGTGTCTCCATAAGGATACCGTGGGACACTATATCAAAGGCCCTGGAGTAGTCTAGGTAGACCACATCCACAGGAAGGCCCTGATCCAGTGCCTGATTAACTGTTTCGAAGAAGTGGAGCAGGTTACTAGTACAAGATCTACCAGCCTCAAAATCATGCTGGGAAACATCTATGATCTGGAGGTTGTACAGGTTCTGCTCCAAAAGATCCTTAATACATCCCTCCATTATTTTTCCTATCACAGATGTTACACTTATTGGCCTGTAATTCTGGACCAACTGTTTGTCTCCCGGCTTAAAGATTGGGGTGATGTGAGCTACCCTCCATACATCTGGAACCTTCCTTTCTGTCAGTGACCTGTTAAACAGTACTGCCAGTGGTCCAGCCAGTTCCTCAGCCAGTTCTCTCAAGAATAAAGGATGGTACCCATCTGGTCCACAAGATTTGGATGTTTTTAGGTTCCTCAGTTTCTCCTTAATTTGTGTTGTAGTTATTAGTAGCTGCCCTTCTTGCTTATCTAGGTGCCCCCCACTTGAGTCTACATGTTGACTAGGTCTCCTGTATACACTTACAAAATAATTATTAAAGGCTGTGGCCATTTCATCTTCTTTGACCACTATCCTGTTCCCTTTTTTTAAGCTGCCTACATAGCTGAAGAAACGTTTATAGTTGTCTTTATTACATTGCGCTAGTCGTGACTCTGCGTTGACTCTGGCCTTTTTTATCATTTTCTTACATTTTCTAGCTATCTTTCTTAATTTTTGCTTCCTTTCTTCAGTGGGGTTGGTTCAGTACTTTTTGTATACCCTTTTTTTTTTTTTGACCATCCTACATATTGATTTATTAAACTACATAGGGACACGTCCCCTCCTATCATATTTTCCTATTTCTGGAACCCAGTTCCTAATACATTCCTGCAGTTTGTTATCTATTTTTACCCAGATTTCCATCACATCATGGTCCTGTAACTCCTCCTTCCAATCCCAATCTTGCAATACTTTATTTTCTCATAGTTCACCTTGACATAATTGTTGTTTTTTGTTTTCTGCACTATTTTATCATGCTTTACCTTCAGGGAGCAGCTGACCATGTTATGGTCACTATTCTCTAATGGCTGAACTACCTTGACCTTATCAACTATACCCTCCCTGTTGGTCAGAATCAAATCCAAGATGTGATTTTCTTTTGTTGGTTATTGTACATATTGCTGAAAGCCATTAATCTGACATATCTCTAGAAATACTTTGTCTGTATTACTTTTCTCCTGCTGACTAATCCAGTCAATAATTGTAGATTAAAATTGCCCATTGTGATGCAGTTTTCTTTGCAAGTCATGTTTTCGATCTGTTCCAGAAAAAGTTTGTTTTGAGCTTCCAACAGACTGGGTGACCTGTAACAGACACCCAGTGTGAATGTTTCATTTTTTAGTTGAAACCTAACCCATATTTGCTCAGGGCATTTTGTGTCTTGGTTTTCTTTCTTGTGTGAAACTCCATTTAGATGGTTCGAGACATATAGTCCCACTCCCCCACCAGCCTTATTTGTTCTTGGTTTTACAAAAACGTCATACCCCTGAATCTCCTTCCCCCAGTCATCTTTCCTACTCCAGGTCTCTGTTATACCACACACATCAACACTGTCTCTCAGAAGTATATATTTAAGTTCACCATACCTATTTCTGATACTTCTGGCATCTATAAGAAGGAGCTTTATTTCACTTTTCTGCACTGATTTAATACTAACTATGGTGTGTTCAGAATTCACAACCACTGAACATACACCTTCCACTACCAAGTCACCTCTCCCCACAGTTATCAGTTTAAATTTTCATCAATCACTTCTCTAAACATTCAACCTAGTTCTTTACTACCTTTCCTGTTTAGGTGTAGTCCATCATTACTAAATAACTCCAATTTATCATTAAACAATTCCCATGTTTTAACACACTCAATTCCTTCCATCGTGGTCCATCTTCTCAACCAGTTATTTATCCTATGTACTTTCCTATTCATTCTAGTACTTGCTTTTGGGACTGGTAATATTTCTGACATGACTAGAATTCCTTTCACATCTTTTACCACTTTACCAATAGTCATGTAGTCTAAATACATTTGCTCTTCACTAGCACATTTTAAATCATCCGTCCCTACATGTATCATAATCATGGGAGTGTCTCCTTGTGTTTCACCATTTTAGGTAGTAGAGATACTACATCAGCTATTTTTGCTCCAGGTAAATAGGAACTAGTGACTGTTTCCCTCAAGTTTTTTGTTGTGTACGCATCTGTGTATTTTATCATGGAATCTCTGATTACGTACATTCTACTATTACCATTTAGTCCATTTGTTTCAACTTCCATATCTTGTTGGTGTACTTCCCCAGTAGTTGCTGTTATTGGCCTAATTCCTATACTTATGGCAATTGTTCCACTTTCTTCTCCAACTACCTTATTTAGACTTACCCTTTGTCCTGGATTATCTCCCTCTAGTTCAGTTGGGGGGGAAAGGAGTTTGTTAGGGGGATATCAAAGCTCATAGCCCTTCTTCCTTTCTTTTATTTATTTGACTTTGTATGAACCTCCCAGTCAAATCCTTGTTCAATATAACTCCTGTCTCTTTTATTTGATTGGGCACTTGCTGCCTTTTGTGCAGCATTAACTGCTGTCCCATTTAAATCTGCCTGCTTGAAACATTTCATTTCAAGTTCTAGCTAGAGGATTTTCACCTTTAATTCCTTTATTTGTATGCATTGCTGACACACAAATCCGATCATCTCTGTATTCCCCTCTAAACTAATTTGTTTGCACTCCTTACACTTAATCCCCAGCTCCACTGTCCTTAGTATGACTATTTGACTTGTCATTATAGTGCTTCCTTTCATCTATTGTTTTAGCCCTTGCTTACTCACCACTTGCTGACACTTGATTTGAAAATGATGTTTATGTGGTCTGTGGTCCCACTTTTCCCTGCTTAAACATGCCAAAACATGTACTTAGATGTGTGTGTCTTGGAGCACATCTCCACACGCGATGCCGCTTGCTCCCACTCCTCCTTATGTGTGCTGCAACCCAGAAGAGCCCTCAGGGTCACAAGCAGACAGAGGGGACAGTAACCCCACAAAAGGTATAAAAAGCCTAAAATAGGCTACTGTGGTCCGCTTACAACTGAAAGACCTACTACAGTCAGCCCTTTTCTAACTTAAAATCACAAAATGTGAGGCGTCCACCCAGGCTCATAGTTCCCTGGCTGTTTGGAACTATGAGTCCCAGACTACTTCCTATCTCTGTCTCTACCACCAGCACTGTTACCTCGAGACAGAGACAATTCTAAAGCTGAATATGCAGAGCACTTAGTGTAGTGGATGCCTAGTCCTCCTGTCTCTCAGCTTTTTAGGCTGACTCACAGGCTTCAACACAGCACCCAATCTTAATGTCACAGTATGGGTCACTGTGACTCTAACCCAATATGCCCAGATGGGATGTGGGTACTGGTGCATGAACACTTCTGTGCTACAAAATGATAAGGTCAAACAGGAGATCTTGGAATTATTACAAGTCATATTTCTATATGATAGCCCCCTGAACTGGTGGGAGAACACAAAAAGGGGCCTCAAACAACTTATGATACACACTTCCCAGAAGTTAGCAAGATCACAGTATAGCACATACCTGGGGTGGTGGGCTCCATTTATGTATCTACTGACACAGGTGAGGGTGACATAGACTGACCTGTCTGAACCACTGGCAGAAGTCAAAGATAAAATGTTTCATTTTCAATATGACAGGGAACAATCATTAAAAATAGAAAAAAGTTTTGAATACGAGGTTTCAGGTTCACATTAACTCATTTGATAGCCATACAGATAGATTAAACAATAGGGTGATGACAGCTTTGAAAAATTAGATGGGCACAGTAGTCACTGATATGGGTTTGATCAGGACTATGGTGCAGCAACACAGTAAACAAAAATTTCAAGAGAATGAAATGTCAAGCCATAACACTTTCCTGGCAGAGGTTGGTTTACCCCAGATATAACTGATGGATCAACAGCTACTACAGTATGTGAACCTTTTCAAGAAATAGAAATAGAAATAGAAATAGAAAATTCCATCAAATTCCTGTCTACAGATACAGTGCCAGGGTTGGATGGCATCCCGAATGAATTTTACAAACTCTTTTTGGAACAACTTGTCCCCATGTTGAAGGATATTTTTCAGGCCCTGGAACACATTGGCAGTTTGGGCCCCAGCATGCAGGAGGGGGCATTGTTCTTCTTGTTTAAAAAAAGGGACCCTCTTGAAATGGCTAACTACATTTATTAGCATTGGATTATAAAATTCTGGCAAAACTGATTACGGTCTGCTTGGCAAGAGTTGCACAAACCTCAGTTTTAGAAGCCCAGACATGTGCATTGCCAGGTCAGAACATCACACAGAATTTGATCTTTATTAGGGAAATAGTGGAACAGGGTTTGGACATGAATCTAGATGGTTATCTCTTGATGGTAGCTCAAGAAGCTGCCTTTGATTCAGTATGTCATGACTACCTATGGCAGGTACTGCAGGATTTTGGTATCCTAGAGGAATTCATTCACTTAATATGACTTTTGTACAAGGAAGCATAGGTACAACCCCTAGTGAATGGAAATTTAGGTCCATTCATGTATGCAAAGAAGGGAATTAGGCAGGGATGCCCCCTGAGCCCACTGTTATATGTGTTTAGCCTGGACCCCTTACTACGGGTTATAGTGGATGATCAGCAAATATTAGCTATCACAAATGCTTCTGACACAAGTTTTAGTAAAGTGTCAGCCTATGCAGATGACTGTGTTGTGGTGGTAGTCAATTTGGATTGGGGGAAGGGCCCTTGCTGTTTTTGAATAGCACTCAGTTCTTACAGGAATTCATATTATTAAAAGCAAGAGTTTAGCCCTGGTGCTTGGGAAGGCTGAGATCCTAACATAATTCATCATCCCAGTTACAAAAAAGGCAGTAAAAATTCCAGGTATATATTTTGGGGAGAGGAATGCAGCACAGACAATTTGGGAGCATAAGTTAGTCGTAGCTCAACCAAAAGTACAGAAATGGAAATTATGGAGTATGACATGGAAAAAAAAAAGATATTTGTGTTGCTCACTTTGATAGTTCCCATTTTTTGACATGTAGCACATATCTTCCCACTGCCTTTTATCATGCATACTAAACTTATAAGTTTGTTCTTTCAGTTAGTATGGAGAAGTAGGCTGAATCTGGTTATGCATTGCCACACATATAGGTCATGGCAAGAAAGGGGCCATAGTTTTCTTTTTTTAATATATATTTTATAGTAACATGAAGCCACTTTTTAATGGAAAGACTAGATTATGGACTCCAACAGCCCAGAATTGAAAGGAGGGATTTGTCGTGACTTGATGACTGAGGAAATGGGGTGTGGGAGAAAAGTGACTGCCAGAACACATACAAATCTGCTTAGTATATGTATGTGTACAGTGGCATCCCCCAGGATAAAATGCAATTCTGCAGCATTTTGCAGCACTCTGCAGAATGCTGAAGAAGACCTGCTGAATAAAACAATGTAATTTCAAAGGTAATTAGTCCCCTTTGTCATTCAGGAAAATGCGACACTGCCAGGATGAAGTGAATGCCACAGTGTCCTGCATGACAAAGGGGACTAATTGCCATTTAAATTACATTATTTTATTCAGTAGGTCTGCTGAAGCATACTACAGAGTGTGTTAAAAGTGCATTTCTTCCTGGGGACGTCACTGTACATGAAAGATAGACCCTCTCTGGTTTCAGAGCATACCTCGGAAAAGTTTTATGTCAAGATTTTGAGTAAATGTTATTTTGAGAACCCTGTGTTTATAACAGGGCCACATATATACAGTGTAAATATCTTCTGGATGCAATGTTAGAACCATATATACCTCCCAAAATGAAAGATATCATGTGGTTATGTGGACATGGGAAGTTGAATGTCAGAGCCAATCACAAACATAAAGAAATGGGGGAATGCATGTGTCTAGCTTTAGGGTGTACTGTTCAGTTGGAAACCATGCACCATTTGTTTTTTGATTGTACATTTATAAAACCCTGTTGGGCAATGCTGGATGCTTTTTTGGAATATGAAGTGTTTTACACAAATGGCATATGAGGTATTAGTACATGGTCAACTTACTGCGATCTGGCTAAAGTGGAATCAAAACATGGTATATGTGATCTTGGCATGTCTTAAATGGGTGATATGGCTGGCTCGCTGCTGTACCTTGTTAAAGGGTGAAGAAGTATCTTTAAATAATGTATTGTTCAGGTTACAGGATGAACTGGATAAAATTTATCATTATGAACTCTCACCTAGGAGATAGTTTGTGCAGACAGAATTGAAAGGGTATTGATTGGGTAAGATAAGGGACAGGGTTTCATTTTTCCTTTTGCTTAATTAGGGATACGGTCTTAGTATGGGGGTTCTTGGGAATGGTGTTTGAGGTACCTTATACTCCACCTTAGAGAGTGAGGGGAGGAACATGTGTGTGTGTGAAGCCCACCCTTCCATTTGGGGAACAAGGGCATGGTTTCAATACAAAGATGTATAATTTTTGTTTCTTAATTAATTTGGTATGAAGTAATACTGTTTAATTTTTCTGTTTTGTATTATTGTATTATTTTCAACCGTTGATCATCATAAGGCTGTACAGATTTGTATTAAGATTTGCATTTGTTACCTTAATAAAAAAATCCCCTACTCTGCTGCAGGGTCATCACACTTCCTGTGTGCAGGATGGTGGACTCCAGTGTGGCTCCAGATGTGGGAGGAGGAGGAGGAGGAGGATGTGCTGTGCAAACCCCTACCATGTTGCCTGAATATGAAGTGTCTTGCCAGGATACTTCAGAGTTGACTATGCAGACTTTTCAGCAGGTACAGAATGTTGGAGATACGGAAATCATAGACTCAGAACAGTCATTACAACAGCAACAAGCATTGTTACTATCGCAGTTATCTAGAAAACAGCTGGTGTAAGTCAAAAGTAAAGTGGAGGAGGAAAAAAGAGGAAAAGATCAATGGACTCACCCTCCAGTACAGCAATGGCCAGTTGAACAAAGCTATTTGCACTTGGAACCACATCCAGTAACCTGGATAATGACACTGAGACTGCTCCCAATGGACAGGAGAACTGCGGAGCAGAAGCTACACCATGGACTCCAGAAAGTGCACTATGGAAAGCAGGATGGATTCAGGACTCTACCGGTACCTAGATCCTGGACTCACAAATTCCTTTGCCTGGCTCAGAACACAGTTCTCCTTTGGACATGGATCCAGACTTGATGGCTTCAGCACCATCTCCTCCTGTACAGACTGTAGCAGGTACTGTTCCATTTCTTTCAACAATAGGTAGCTCGAGTACAGAGCCTATGGTTAACCTAGGCCATAAAATGTCAAATGACTCATTATTGTCTTTGCTGCCTGGGCAAACTCAAGAAAAACAGAATACTGAGAATAATGAGAAAACTAACCCCACCTACGCCAGCCTATTTCATAAGCCAGTGAACCTAGCTAAAGGGAGGAATGCTATTAGGCTCCAATATATGGGTGGAATGGGCAAGCCGCCAGATAGATTTTATGTTGCCAAAATTTTGATTAAGAAATCTTTAGGTTTTACCTCCTCTGAGGTCTACGTCTTAATACATGCTTCGGGGGAATCCACTTACGACATAAGTTTTCAGATGCCAGAATTATTAGTGTTTTTGGTGCAAGTATCCAATCCTAAGAAAAAAAAACCTCTTGGCTCCATTTCTAATTATTTGTCTCACCAAAAAGCCCTTTTGAGTAATAACTGTGCTTTTTTAGAATGAGGGTGGTAATGTCACCGATGTTGTGTTCTGACTTGAGAAAAGATGCTCCATCTAAAGTATCCCAGATCCCATTCTGGATGAAGAGGGTTTTTGGAATAGGGGATGGAAGATAAAAGTACAACTGAATCAGACTGTGAATGATATAAAACATCTTCCCAATAGCTTTCATACTGGCTGAAATAAAGGCTTTGCAGTATATTCTACCCTGGGCAGCTCTGCATTCATTTTAAATGCAGCTCAAGCCATCACATCAGCTCAAACTGTGAAGTGCTGAAATGCACCCACTGTGGGGACACTGGGCACACTAGTGCTCATTGATTCAAGACACCTCACTGCAATCTATGCGAGGAGGAAGTCCATGTTTTCACAGATTGCTCATGGGTCTCTTCAAATAATGAAAATGCACATTTTGGGGTCCAGGACTATTATATCCAGAAAGCTTTAAGACAAATTAACCCCACCCAAATGCCTGCAGATGCACCAACTGGGTGAAGTGCCTGGGGTCCACCAGGACCACAGTCCCTGTCTTCCTCTCAAATGCCAGAAATTCCAGTACAACTATTACAACTGGAGCCTCAAACTCTACCTAATGAAATGAATCCCCCACCCCCAGTACAAAACAATACTGAGTTCATGGAGGTTACAAAAAGAAAAAAGGGTCATGAAAAAAAGTTTCACAAAAACAGGGTCATCAGAATCAGCTCTATTTACTGACCCTAATAAATTTGTGGCTCTACAATGGGGTGATTCTGAGGCAGATGTTGAGTCAGACAATGTATTGGTTCCTTCTTCCCAGCAGGAAACCATGTCTGATCCAGAGACTCTACCTTAAGTTCAACCTACGACTCGCAGAAGAAGGATGGGAACTAGAGGTACAACTAGGAAACCACCCTGACCTAGTGATTAATGGTAGCCTCTCCATATACCCTGAAAGTGGCTTCTTTGAATGCCAACAGTCTGCTAGGAAAAAACTTAGCACATGTGCCTTGTTTCAGCATTCTGATCTTGATGTTCTTTTTTTCAGGATGTGCATTCGATTACTGAGAATGATTTAAATAAGGCCAGTAAGGATTGGATCTGGGATGACAGGAGATGAAATGTGCCCTGGGGTGGGAATTTTTTTTTTCTCAGAACATACAGCTTACTCATATGGAGCACTATACATGATGTGGGTGCAGGTGTGCAAGAAAAGTATGTACCCACCTGCGTAGGTGTGCACCGGTGGAAAGGTGCACCCATACTGGCATTCACTAATGCTGACCACCTGTCCACTGCTCCTGCCTCTGGCATGCAGGACTCTGCAAGGTGGCTGGGGGAGGAGTCAAGGTCCTGGGCTGGCATCCAATGGGATGCCCCTGCTGAGTCCCAAAGTGGATCGCTTACATAGTGAGGCATTGGTTAGGGGTAGTGCATTCCTATCGCAGGCACCCGAACCCATGCCCTCAGTGGTGAGCTGTGTTCAACCCTTCCTCTCAGCACCACCACTGCCACTGCCTCCCCCTTGTCACCCGTACCCTCCAGTCAGTGCTGGGCAGTCACCTGACCATCAATCCCAGCCCCTCCCTTACTGCCCAGTGGACCCATGGCAGCATGGGAAGGATGATTTCTATATCATGCTGTGCCTGGCAGAAGGTGTCCTTGGGGCACTCAGTAGATTATGGCAGGGTCTACCCTGGTGTACCCTGCACCCCCTCTGCACCTATGCGGCCAGCACTATGTGGTTTAGTGAATACCGCATAGTGCTGACACACTCCTGCAATGCCCCCAGCACATCACAGTCTGCACAGCCAGTGGAGTGGATGCATTTCTGCCTTGCACCCTATTTGTGAATGCCACATGGGGTCCATGGGACCCCATTATGTGGCATTCAAGCATATTGATGCCAACACTCCCAGTTTATGTGGCGAATTGGCATCGTGCAAAGGGCCCATGGTTGATATTGCCCCAGGAAGGGTGTTTTAACTAGATGTAACCATACAAGGAATGGAGTTTAGAATGATCAATGTTTATGATCCCCATTCTAAATCCAATAGGATAGATATTTTCAAACTTGTCAGGCCTTACCTGTTTACTGCAAAAGATAGTATATTGAGTGGGGATTTTAACTGCAATGGCAGTTTCAGATAGAGGCTCAAAATCCCCACAAATCTTCTGTGATGCAAAATTTTTGAGGCGGTTGATAGAACAAGCATGTTTACTAGATTCTGTTGGTACTGTTTATAGATCACCCCCCCAACACACACACACACACATGCATGCACGCACGCACATACACACTCTCTTTTGTGGTAATAGATCCACGAGAATTGATTATTTCTTTATTTCTCCAAATTCACAACTACAAAAGGCTACAGTTATTCCTGTTGCTACCTCTGACCATGAACTGTTGAAACTTACTATAGGAAATAGCCCTGAACAATGTAGAGGCCCAGCAATTTGGAAATTGAATCTAAGACTCTTAGAAAATGACCTTATAGCCCAAGGCTTTCATAATGTTTTGGAAGTTCACAAATTGGTCTTTTTTTATAAGATTTGACAAATAGTTGGTGGGAAGACATGAAGAATGATATCACCACCTATTTCAAAACTGTGGGAAAACGAAATGGAAAAATAAAAGCAGACAGATATAGGTATCTTAGGGAACAGTTATTTCACTTTTTTTCCCTATGGAAGGTGAAGGGGGATTTTTCTGCACAGCTTCAGGAGATTAAAACTGAAATGGCTCAGGTACAATATGACAGAGGACCCTGGAATGTGAGCACTGTTTTGGAACACAGGGGAAAAAGAGCTTGTACTAACCCCTTTGATAGTTGTGTCAATTTAAGGCACAATAAAACAATCTCATATCTACTGATATTTTCAGGAACTAAAGTTTATCAAACCACTGACATATTGCAGCAATTGGAACTTTATTTTACTCAGATGTTTTCAGGCCAAAATTTGAGCAGGAAGTTGATGCAGGACTGGTTAGAGACATGCCAGTTACTTAAAATTCCCAATGATTTGAGGAACTTGCTGATCTTCCCAATTACTAAATCTGAACTCCAGACTATAATATCATCACTAATTAAGCGGGTAGCACCAGGATCGGATGGCCTCCCTAGTAAGCTAAATAAACTTAATTTTGACCTATTGAGGGATGAATTAGTTATACTATATAATGAAGCATTGAAAAGAGGCAGATTACCAGACAGTATGTATACAGGTATTGTTTTGCTATTTTTCAAATCAGGAGAAAGAGGGAATTTGAAAAACTGGAGACCAATCACACTTTTAAATTCTGATTGTAAAATACTAACAAAATTGTTGTGTAAAAGATTCTCTGCAGTTCTTAGTAGTATTATCCACCCTACACAACTTTCTGGGATCCCGTCTAGGAAAATTTGGGATGCCTTGATTCTTTTAAGAGAGATACTGATTAAAGGACATGAGTGGGAACTGATGTTTTTTTTACTAAGTATTGACCAAAACAAAGCCTTCGATTGAACTGAGCATTCCTATTTTTGGTCCTGCCTGGAAGTGTTTGGATTCCCTGCTACTTTCATTGCCTGGATAAAAACATGCTACATACATGCCTCCATAGTTCCTTATGTAAATAGTTGGTTGGGGAATGAATGTCCGATTCAGAGGGTGGTACTTCAAGGATGTTCCCTAGTTCCCTCCTTTACATACTCACTCTTGACCTCCCAATACATGAGTTAAATCACTCCAGTGATATAATAGGGCTCTCAGTAGGTTGTGATGACTTTACTATATGTTCCATTGCGTATGCAGACAATGTTTGCCTCATATTAGCAGATCAGAACTCGGGTCTAGAAGCAGGGAATGTATTTACAGAATTTTCCACCGTATTGGGTTCAGAAATCAGTTTTGAGAAACATTGTTGTTTGCTGATTGGGCAGCTGGAGGAGTCACTTAAGGATATATTAGGAGTCCCAATATATCGAGGGTACCATAAGATTTTGGATATATTTTTTAGTTCTAAGGACATGCAGTTTTATAATTGGGACATACAGCTAAAGGAAGCTTCAAGTAAAGTCTCACAATAGAATAAATGACGTATGTCGAAAAAGAAAATAATCTATATGATTAAGACATTTTTGATTCCGATGTTGTTATATTTAAGCATTATCTTCCCTCCCCCTGAAATCATTAGAAACAGTATTGTCTAGTTTTTTTTTATTATTGTTTATGGAGCAGCCGTCTCAACCCAATTTAAAGAGGCATTACATACCTACCACTATCCCATGGGGAACTAGGTATGATAAATCCCTTGGTCTTTTTTCACTGTATTTTTTGTACCATAATATTGGCCAGATTTTATCACCCAGTTTTAATATTTGGTGTCCATGGGTCTTAGACCTTATAGACCCCATATTACGATCCTGGGAATTACATTAATCTATCCCCAAACAGAAAACTATACTTGATCTTTCAGATACATTACACTGTTCATTTATAAAATTAAAGTTAAGCAAAATTACAAAACAGCAGCTTATGTCCATGGCTAGGAAATACATGAATAATAAGATCTTAGCTGATTATTACTATTTATTTATTTAGTTTTTGTTGACCGGGTAAGTGCACTAGACAAATCCTGCCTATTTTCAGGCACGACCCAGGGGAAGGGGATACAGATGAATGCCAACTGACCTTGAACCAAATTAAGCTGTTGGTGGTATTTTTAGTGAATGAGGAGAAATTTGGCCAGGATACTGGGGAAATTTTCCTACTCCTTTCGATAAGTGCCATGAGATCTTTAACATCTACCTGAACTACCACCAGTCCAGGCAGATGGGACCTCGGGTTAAAATCTCATCTGAAAGACGGCATCTCAGAATGAATTGCCTCAGTATGGGCTTTGATCGCAGAAAGAAATTTACATAATTACTAATATGGTAAGTTGGAGTAGAACACCCCCTCACATGTGAGACAATATGTGGCTGTGTGTACATGGGAAGGTAGGCGTTAAATATAACATGAAACTTAAAGAAGTTTCCAATAGATATTGTCCGAGATGGGATTTTATTTATTTATTTATTTGAATTTTACTGACCGGGTAGGCCTAGTGAGACCATGCAATCTCTTTTTCAGTGACAAACCGGAGGACACATACAGCAAATATAAACTGAAACAAACATCAGATATGATAAAGTGCCAAGGTTAGAACAGGAATAACATGGTAATGCAGTCTTCTACAGCTAATTGAACTAGAAAACAACCACAATAAGTGAAGGAGAATACAGATACATACCAGAAATATACATATTTACAGGTCCAGAAAGGGGTATATTTACAAACATTAACACCGTGATAGCTTCATGAGTAATATATTATAGCAGCAGAGCAGCACAGTGTAATAAGGGTTAGTGAAAGCAGGAGCAAAGCGGGGACTTCCGGTGTGATGGCTGCCTGGTGAGAAGCTCTTACCAGTAGCTCCCCTGCCTTCCCCAGTATATTTGCTCTGTTTCTGACTTAAGTGCCCCAAGAGTAGATATAAACTCTCCTGAAATCGAGAAGAATACCAGACGATCTTAATCGCTTGATTAGCGGCAGAGTTTTGGGATGGATACAGAAATGAAAGAGCCGGCTCTCCGGCACACTCCACCGACGACGCCAGGGAAGGAGAAACACACGAAAAGGCCTAAAGTGGGTGGCCCAGAAAGTCCTGCCTCGATAAAGCAGCAAGTTGCTCTTTCAGAAGAGCGGTTTCTAGAAGAGATGGCACCACTTAAAGAAGCTCTCTTAACCCTAACCACCAATGTTAAAGGGCTAAAAACTGCCATGGAATGTCTAAATACCCCCACTAGTGATAATGAAGCCCGGATCTCCTCGCTGGAGGATTGGAGAGCGAAACTGGACCCAGAAGTTGTGAGTGTGAGACAGAGAATCAAAAAGGCAAAAGACCAACTAGAGGATCTTGAAGGTCATTCAAGAAGGAACAATCTTGTAGTTCTTGGCTTGCCAGAGGGTGAGAAAGGGCGGCAAGCAATCATATTTGTGCAGAAATTGTGTGAGAAGTTAGCTGGACCCTCTCCAAATGGGCCCTCCTATACTATAGAAAGATCCCATAGATTGCTGTGCCCTATGCCTTCAGTAGGATTGCCTCCTCGTCCATTTATTTTTAGAAAGCTAAAAAATTTTTAGATAAGCAGCATGTCTTGCAGAAGCTCAAGGAGGTAGCAGATGTCCAGTGGGAAGGGAAGAAAGTACGTGTGGTTCAAGATTTGCCTTATACAGTTCACCAGAAGAGATCAGCTCTGCACCCACTGGTATCTAAGCTAATATCTGCTGGGATTCGCTTTAGAGTGCGTTACCCTGCTACACTGCAAGTTAATAAGGATGGTCACTGGCACTCGTTTGATACCCTGGACTTGGCCACAGAAAGTTGCAAAAAGTGGTATCCAGACTTAATAAAGTGAGCTTAGGATGCAGTTACATTGTGGTGAATGCTGCCATCTAGTGGACATTTAGTAGTATAAACTCTTGTATAGTAATGTATATGGAGCTTTATCCAGTCATTTTGGTTATCGGAACTTGTTATGTCAGGGGCAAAACTTCTCTAAATAATAATGCTGAAGGGCTACTGTTAGGGTGAAAAAGACATACTTTTTGTTTGCTATTTCTTCCTTCTATCAGGTCTGGGGATATTAAGATAGTATAGTAAAATAATTAAAGGGTCATGGAAAGGTTATTAAGACTGAAATGTGGACCCTTCCATTTTGTATTTGGCTTTTGTTTAAAAGGGATACAGCTGGCTCTTTCTGATAATGCCTTTAAGGTTTTTAATTCCAGTAAGGGATCTGGTGAATTTAGCAATGTAAAGAATCCTCAGACATATACATTGACTATAATATATACCTTACAGAGACAAGTAAATTTGTTTCTGGGCTGAATAAACAGTTTGGGGTAAGACTGGCAGATCTATAGTTAGGTTATGAGAGTTGTAGGTTAAGATGTTATAGTTTTATATTCATAAAGTAGGATAGGATGTAATTAGTGTTAAACCTTAATAGCATTATGGAGAGCATAGTCAGACTTAATGCAGCAGGAGATAAAAAGGATAGAGGGGTGGGGGGAGTGGAGGGGTAATCGGAGGCAGCAAGATAAACATTGCGCCAGGCGAACAGTTAGGAGTTCAGTCTCAGGGACTGGGGTAGTTTATGTTATAGTATTTTATAGAGGCATAACCTACAATTACGTACTTATGCCCAGAATGGGTTTGGCTGGGGATAGGGGTTGCAATCGTATAGCTGGTATACTATCTAATTTAGTGGAGGGGGATGGGGGAGAAAGCCAGTATTGGAAGGGATATTTTAAGGGAAAAGTAATCTATGTAAGGTTAAGAACTAAAATCCTATATAGGGGAAGACATACCAAACGGATAGAAATGAATGAGAATCACCTCATGGAATATTAAAGGGGCAAGAGCTAGAGTGAAACGCCACCAAATTCTTAAGCACTTAGCACTTGTGCGGTCGGATATTATGTTCCTGCAGGAGACACACCTGAAGGGGCATGAAGGCAATTTGTTTCAAAGAGATTATATTGGTTTAGTTTATACTGCTGGTAACTCCACTTCACAGAGAGGGGTTGCTATCTTAATAGCTAAAGGGTTACAATTTCAACTGTTACAAGAGATTGGAGACCCATAAGGGAGATTTCTATTTGTGAGGGGGTTGATTGATCATAAAGAAGTTGTCATAGGCACTATATATGGGCCTAACCACTCCTCCCCTGAATTTTTCTCCCAATTAGCTCTCAGGCTAGCTCCATTTAAGCAGGTGCCAATGATATTAGCAGGACTCTGGAATATAACATATGAAAATAAGTTGGATAGATCTACACAGAATAAACCAACTTTATCCCCTGCACAAAAATCTCTGCAGAAAATGATGGAAAGGCTGGGCCTTGTAGCTCCTTGGTGTCTTTTACACCCAAAAGAGAAGGCGTTTACCTTTTATTCATCTTATCATAAATCCTATTCACTGATAGATTCCTTCTTAGTAAACAAGGTTATGATGATGAGCCCACTGGACTGTGGGATTCTCCCCAGCCCAGAGTATTAGCAGACCACTCTATGATCTGGTTGGAGGGTAGGATACCTCAATCAATCCCCAAAGTTACCCAGTGGAAGCTTACTACTCAAATGTTATCCCAAGAAGACATTGTGAGTAAGATACGGGAATCAATTAATCAATACATGGAACATAATAAAGGGTCTATTAAGGCATATGACCAACTTTGGTGTTCCCTGAAATGTTATTTAAGGAGGGAGTTTATTAGGCTAGCTCCGGCCTGGAAAAAAAAGAGAGAAGCAGTAGCAAAATCCCTGCTAGATTCCATTCGGAATATGGAGAGCGAGATCGGTGCCTGCCCTACAATGGTAGATTTAATTCCACTGGAGGTCCTTAGGGATCAATATGCGAATGTTCTAAGAGAAAGGGCCGAATATGCCCTGTTTAAAACCCATGTTAGGTATCTGGACCAAGGGGACAAGGCCAGACATCTCCTGGCTCTTAAGTTAAGACAGCAGGAAGAATCGAGGCTAATAGCTTATATAACCACGGAGGAAGGTGGAAGCATATTGACAACTCCTAAAGCTATAGTGAGTGAGTTTGAAAGGTTCTATAGGAATCTTTATGGTCACCCACCTAATAGTCCCATGGAAAGTGAGATACAACAGTACCTCTCTAAACTTTCGCTTCCTGCTCTCAGTCAAATTCAGAGAGCCCGTCTGACCTCACCCATCTCGGAGATGGAAATATCAACTGCCATTCAATCTCTTGCACTTAGCAAAGCTCCAGGACCAGATGGGTTTCCATCAAACTTTTATCGAACTTTTGAAAAAGAGCTTGTTCCTATTCTCCAAGAATTATATTCCCATATTTATATTAATGGAATTGTTGATTCTACCTTGTTAGAAACCACCGTCATTGTTCTGCCAAAACCAGGGAAATCTAAAGATAAGGTAGCAAACTACAGCTCAATTTCCCTGATGAATTACGACATTAAAATATTAGCTAAGGTTTTGGCCTCGAGGACTACCAAAGTTTGGGAAAACTTAATTAGCCCTGAATAAATTGGGTTTATTGGTGGCAGAAATCCCTTGGATAACTTCCGTAAGCTTGCCCATGTCTTCTCCGCATCCAGAGAGGCAATGGTACCAATGGCCCTGGTCTTTCTGGATGCAGAGAAAGCTTTTGATAGGGTTAGCTGGCCTTTTTTTATTTAATACTATGTCTCAGTTTGGATTTCCTCAAGAATTTATTAGGTGGATTAAACATCTATTCTCTAATCCTACAGCTAAAATATACTGTAATGTTTTTTTTTCTAAAAACTTCCAGTTATACTCTGGAACCCGTCAAAGGTGTCCATTATCACCATTATTGTTTTAACTTGTATTTGGAACCCTTAATTCATAACCTCCAATTATCTCCATCTATAACAGGTATTTCAGTGGGCCCTTTAGAGCTAAAACTGTCAGGCTATGCGGATGACATTTTACTCCATCTTTCATACCCAGCAGAGGTTATCCCGAAAATGTTAGACATAGTAAACGAATTTGGTAGATTGTCAAACTACAAGTTGAATATTAATAAAACAGAAGTTATGCCACTTAATGTTTATACATGTAAAGGTGATCTGGACAAGTTCAAGATGACCTGGACTAATAGACTCAAATATCTGGGAATCATCTTGTCAACCTCAACACCTCTTCGAAAAAAAATTAATCTAGATAATCTTCTTCTAACTATTCAGCAATATCTAACTAGATGGTCCCCCTTATATATTTCTCTACAGGGTAGAATCAATGTTATCAAAATGAATGTACTGCCCAGAATATTTTACCCTCTAAATATGTTAAATATCTATCTCCCCTTATCATGGTTCCGGAAACTTCAGAGTATAATTACAAAATTTTTGTGGCAAAATAAACCCCCACGGAAATCCAATAAATGCCTAAGTGCTCCGAAAGAATTAGGAGGGCTGAAGCTCCCAAATTTTTATCACTACTAATTAGCAAGTCATATGGCCAAGTATATGCGGTGGGTGAAGGCACCTTTTAAGGATGGGCATTCCCAATACTGCCCCCTATGGCTGCAAATAGAGAGGAATCTGATAACAGGGACCAAAATAATACTAGATAGCCTTTGGTATATACTTCCTAAGGATTTTCCTAAATCACTTAGATCTACAGTTATTTACACTTCGGTCAGGGTTCATAATCAGGTGAGTAAAACCTTAGGCATAGTCAATATTAGGGATGTTTCCCAACCGTTATTTGGTAACCCTAACTTCCAAATTGAGAAAACTTTTCTCTTACCACATAGGCTGGGTATGCCACCGAACACAAGAGTCAGTGATGTAACTGACATGGGGAGGATACTTTCAGTCCAGGACATAATGGAGAAGTTTCACTTAACTTCTAAATATGCCTTTTATATATATATCAAGTTAGACACCTGCTTATTACTATTTTTGGCACTGACTAGTGGAACAATAATTACAGTGAGATGATGGCTGAATTTAAAAATAAAGCAAATTCGCCACATGCGGTATCTGGGCTAGTCATGACCCTATATGAAAAGATGTACTCTAATACAGTGGACCGCTCACAATATTGGACGGTCACCCTTCCAAATAGCAGTGCCAACTGGGCATGTATCTGGAAGGGAATCTACAAATATAGTGCCAATGATAGGCTTAGGCTGACACAATACTATATATTACACACTATGCATTTACATAGATACATAGACAGTGTCGGCAGATAAGGGGCTATGGCCCACCCGGTCTGCCCATTTGAGCTTGTAAGTTCAGTTTATGTTTTCCTAGAAGTCTGTTGCCCCTTACCCCTGACCTCCAGAATTTCTTTATGTCTATCCCATGCATTCTTAAATCCCGTGATTGTTTCAGCCCCCACCACTTCCTCTGGCAGGGTGTTCCACTAGTCCACCACCCGTTCTGTGAAGAAATTCTTCCTCATGTTTCCTCTGAATCATCCTCCCTCCAACTTCATCCCATGCCCTCTAGTCCTGGAACATCTTTTTCGCTTAAAAATAGTGTATTCCTGCACCCTGTTCCTCCCTGTAAGATACTTGTATGTCTCTATCATATCCCCTCTCTCCCTCCCTCCCTCCTCTCCTTCAGGGAGTACATGTTCAGTTCCTTCCACCTGTCTTTATAGGACTTGTGATGCAATCCATGCACCATCTTTGTTGCCCTCCTCTGAACCTTCTCTACCCTGTCTATGTCCTTACATAGGTATGGTCTCCAGAACTGTACACTGTACTCCAGGTGGGGCCTCACTAGTATCTTGTATAACGGAATTATGACCTCCCTTTTCCTGTTGGAGATGCCCCTGCCTGTACATCCCAGCATCCTATTTGCTTTACCTGCTGCCTTGTCATACTGTTTCCCTACTTTGAGGTCATCAGAGATGATAACCCCAAGATCCCTTTCCTGCTTGGTGCCTGCTATATCCTCACCCCCCAACTGATATATTGTGCCAGGGTTTTTGTGCCCCATATGCATTATCTTGCACTTCCTTGCATTGAATTTCAACTGCCAAACCCCTGACCATTCTTCAAGTTTCTGCAGGTCCCTTCTCATTCTGTCTACACCCTCTTGTGTGTTTACTCTGTTACAGAGCTTTGTGTCATCAGCGAACAGTGAAATTCTGCCTTCTAGGTCCTGTGCAATGTCACTGATGAAGATGTTGAATAGGACCGGTCCCAGCACTGATCCCTGTGGTACCCCACTGGTCACTCTTCCCTCTGTGGAGTGACAGCCATTTACCACCACCCTCTGTGTCCTGCCACCCAGCCAGTTACCTACCCACCACACTACTGTCCTGCCCACACCCATATTCCCCAGTTTGTCTAATAGTCTTCTATGTGGCACAGTGTCAAAAGCCTTGCTGAAGTCCAGATAGGCCATGTCCACTGCCCTCCACTGATCCACCTCCCTAGTCATCCAGTCAAAAAATTCAATGAGGTTGGTCTGACATGACCTCTCCCTGGTGAAACCATGCTGCCTTGGGTCCTGCAGTCCATTGACAACCAGATGTTCCACCAATCTCTCCTTCAGTAGTGCTTCCATGATCTTCCCCACTACCGAGGTGAGGCTGACTGGTCTGTAGTTCCCTGCTTCCTCTTTGTTCCCACTTTTGTATAAGGGGACTACATCTGCTGTCCTCCAGTCTTTGGGTACCTCCCCTGTTTCCAGTGATCGGCTAAACAGGATAGCCAGAGGTTCAGCCACCACCTCTCTTAGTTCTTTAAGGACCCTGGGGTGCACCCATCTGGCCCCATTGCTTTATCAACTCTTTTTCTTCCAGTTTCTTCAGGACCCTTTCTCGTGTAAAGGGACTTGTGTCCATTTCTACACCATTCTCACCCCTGTAATCCCTTCAGACCCATTACCCTCCTCTTCCTCAGTAAAGACTGAGCAGAAATACCTGTTCAATATGTCAGCTTTACTGTTGTCATCCTCCACGCGGCCCCCATCCTCCCCCTTCAGTCTCACTATCCCTCCTTTTGTCTTTCTTTTTTCACTTATGTACCTGTAAAAGGTTTTGTCCCTCTACCCACTGATTTTGCAATGTGTTTTCTGTCTGAGCTTTGGCTTCCCTTACTGACCTCCCTGCCTCCCTTTGCTTCTCCTGGTACTTCTTCCTATCCCTTCTCTGCCTGTGTCTTTGTATTGCCTGAATGCAATCTTTTTGGCTTTCACTTTCTTTGCTACCTCTTTGGAAAACCATAATGGTCTCCTCTTCCTTTTCCTCTTGCTAACCTGCTTAATGCATAATTCTGTTGTTCTTGTAATCCCCATTTTAAATACTGCCCACTGTTCCTCAACCCCTGATTCCTGTCCCATTCCCCTTAATGCCTCTTTCAAGTATATCCCCATTTTCCCAAAGTCTGCCCCTCTAAAATCCAGTGAAGCTGTATAGGATGGATAAATTACCAAAAGACGAGTGCTATAGATGTGGTTATGCTCAGGGTTCCCTGATTCACATTTTCTGGGAGTGCCTTTTAGTGAGTTCATTATGGTCAGAAATTAAGGCCAATGCAGACCCCTTGTTGGGGTTACAAGATCTTTTCACCCCCAAAGTTTTTTTGTTAGGAGATTATACAAAAATTGATGTGATGGAGAGGAGATATCATATAAATTTAATCTCAATTACGGTGAAAACCCTGATATTGAAACATTGGAAAGACCAGATGGTTATTTCTTACCAAGAATGGTTGGCAGGGTTATTATATAATTTAAGGATCGAGAAAACTATCTCTAGCCTTAGGAATACAATGCCTAAGTTTAATGCTCAGTGGGAGAAATTCCATGACCTATGGTCAGTGGCCAAGATATAGACCCAAGGTATACTGATAGTAGATTATTAGCTCATTAAAGGAAGTAGCTGTCATTCCTTCCTTTTCACTTCCCTTAGTCGATTGACTTTAATCTTAAGTCCAGTAGATACAGAGTAATATTGGGTAACACTACAAGGTGAATACTGGCTGGGGAGGTAGGTAATGGGAAGAAGGGGGGGGGCCTTTTCGAGGGGGTATATATGGAGGATAAAAGATAGATAGGTGGGAGGTAGGGATAGTGATTGACACAGATTTTTACCCAAGGTAATGTATCTATAAGTATTTCTGTTATTTCTTGTACTAATGATTGCACATATATGGGGGGTAAAAAGAGGGGGGTTGGGAGGAGAAGGAAGGGGATGATATAGAAATTTGCATCCTATGTAATGTACTCACATCCTTCTTTGGTCTCCTGTATTAAGTACTGCATTGAGGCTGACTGTAAATAATAAATAATGAATAAAGTATATTTAATTAGAAAAAAAGAAAGCAGGAGCAAAGCGGGGGTTTCAGGAGGAAAGAGGTAAGCTCTAGTTTGAAGAAAGACAGGGTAGAGCAGGAGAGTATAATCAATAGGAGGAAGTTCCAGGCTGAGGTTGCAGAGTAGGCAAATGAATGCTTACCCGTGAGTCAGAGCAGTTTCAGAGTTGCCAGTAATGGAAGAGAAGTTGATTTGAATGGGTGAGCACTTGTTTTGTGGTATACGATATCCCTTAGTCTTGGGAGATTCACTAGTTTATAAACCAAGCAAAGTGTGAGGTACTGTAGCGCAGAGTTGTAATCTGGCCAATTTAGAGAAGCCAGGATGTCACAATGGTGTCTTCTAGAGTCAGCCTGTAAGGCAAAATGACCAATCCTAAAATACATTTGGCACAGCCGTGCAAGAGAAGATGGTTGAGCAGACAGCAGGAGTGGAGCACCATAGAATAAAATAGGGAGGAGGGACATGGAGTCAATTGTTTGGCATACAGAGGATGCTAGGAGGGGGTGGAGTTGGTACAGGAGACCTAGCTTCTGGTTTATGGTTTTAGTTAGATGGCTAACATGTGACTCTGGTGAGACAGAGGAGTTAAGATGCAATTAAAGATATTTAAAAGTTTTGACTACCTCTAAGGGGAAAAAAATACTAATACACAGGCAGGGCTCTACCTAGAGCATAGAAGTGACAGAAACAATGGAGCACCTCTATTTTGAATGTTCCTTTGCTTCCTTTCTTTGGTCTTATTTGAGGAAAATATGGATATTTGCACCCTTTTACAACTTAACACATAGCACGTTATTTTTAGGTATTTTTCCACCCTCATTGTCCAAATTTGATACCAATACAATGCAATTAATTTTATTATGCATAAAGTATCAATTGTGGCAAGTGAGGTGTGCTTTAACATTAGGGAAGCAGGTATTATCTGTTGAACAGGTTTTCCATATGGTATTACAGGATGTAAGGAGACTTAAACATGCTGATAGGTTGGCATCGACATCCTGGCAATGCAGGCTTTAGTGGTGAAACACTGACTGGTTGGATACTGGTTAAAATCAGCTGATAGATCTCTGGATATAGCCCTGACTGTGTATTAGTATTTTCCCCCTTAGTCTTGCACAGAGCAGAGTATTTAGAACATTTTCTTATTACAGAGCATTATTTTGCTTTCCAACTAATTTTTCAAATTTTTAGTTTGTTGTAAAATTTTATAGTGTTTCCAGATTTTTGTTTTTGGAAAACTGTTTTCTTTTGCTGTATGAACTACAATGATCATTTCCTGCCTTTTAAGGGAAGAAAGAGGGCTCTAAAACAGAGCTAAAATTAATTTGATTTGTTTTACAAATATTGTTTTCGGTTGGTGTTTAGGGTAAAATTAACCTGTCTGTACTTTACTTTTTGAAGTATTAATATAAACCCCCCCTGCTCTTTTTGTAGGGGAGAGGAGAGGGGGTATGTTTTCTTCAAAGTGATTTGTGAAAAAATATTTTTTTGCTTATGTATTACTTTAAGGTGAAGCTTAACCCATTTGTATTATCATTTGCACTTTAAAGTCCTAATAAAAAATTCGGGAATCGCTGGCTGTCTGCTAAGATGGCCAAACTGGAGGTTGGTGGAGCTGGAGGGAATGTGGTTGCTCCGACTGCCATGATGTGGACCTTACCTGTTCTACATCGCCTGTTCCTGCCCTGCCAAGTGGTATTTCATCTGAGGATCTTATGAATGTTGTGGTTGCTCAGACTGTGGCTGTCCTGATTGTTGTTCCATGTCAGGATGCTGGGGGAGAGTCCCATGCTGCAAGTCACTGGTCTGGAGGGCCACACTTCAG
Source organism: Neoceratodus forsteri (assembly GCA_016271365.2). Classification (NCBI taxonomy): domain Eukaryota; kingdom Metazoa; phylum Chordata; order Ceratodontiformes; family Ceratodontidae; genus Neoceratodus; species Neoceratodus forsteri. Next base: position 391,772,080 of record CM028135.1, on the reverse strand, counting down.
TGCCTGTTATGGTCTCTAACAGATAACTCATGTTGGTGGAATGCAGCATGCAAATTCAGCTAGCTATCAGGAATAAAAAATTGTTGGCTTTGGTGGAGTTAGAGGAAGAGAAGTACCAGACTGTAACACAGGCTTTATGCTCCCACAATAAGTCTGACAACTTGTGTTTTTACTTCCAGACAAAATGTTCTGCTCCCAGTTTTTGGATGGTGGCTGTTCCTCGGGCTTGGTGAGTCCTGCTCTGTAGTCCTCCCAGCTGACTTTTGCCTCTCTCCGATCTACTTTTATCTCCATGATGTCCACTTGTGGACACTGGAAGTTGTTCAGTGGCTTGTCCATCCATTTTTCCTGTGATACAGTTGTCCAACTGCTTGATTGCCATTGTACTTTCAGTGAATCACTCTGTTTCAATTCAACAAGTGGGTTTGATTCCCCATGGGGATTCACCTGCTGCCCTGCTTGATGACTTGCCTCTTGTTTCCACTGCTTCAGTTTCTGTGCCCCTGCCTTCCCCTGTTTGGGTTGGGAACTTGGTTTCTGATCTGCCTGCTTGGGCAGTGAAGCCTGACAGGACCTGAGTCAGGTCTACTACTTGCTCAGTGGCCCCTTCTTCTGTTTTGCCTGATCCTGAGCCAATCGGTGATTGGAGCCCTGCCTGAGTTCTTCAGGAGGTTGGGTGGATTACGGGACCTGATGGATTCGGTTGGATTCCTGATCCTTCTAAGTGCCTGTGTACAGTATAGACACTCTTCATCTGCCTCTAATGTTTCTTGCTCTACTCCTTTGTCCATGTTTCTCTAGTTGAGTCTACTGCCTCCCATCAGGAGGCCACCTTAACTGTTCCAACTCTACAGTCATCTGCAGCTCTCCCGACTGGTACAGTCTCTGTGCCTGCTTGTATCCCACAGTACAGGAGTGGTATTTCACCTGTGGTCGAGTCGCTACCTACTGAACCACCTGTTCATTCTTCACTCCCCTCTGGTGACCTGCATGTTGCACCGCCACATCCTTTGATTCCACATACATCCACTACTACTCCTGCTTCAGTCCGGAGTATGACTGGTGGGCTTAAACTCACTGATCTTTTTGTGGCACAACCTGATCTGACCACCGGAGGAATGTGGTCAGAATGAAATATAAGTGTTGCCTTGAATTCCCTCCTGACTGTGCCTTTTTGGTTGAAAAGCTCTTGATGGAATCAATGGGTTTCAAGCCTGCTGACATTTATGATTTGATTTATGTTTTGGGCGACATGCTGTATGATGTCAGCGTTCAGTTGCCTTCATATTTGGATCAGTTCTAGACCAGATACAATAATTTAATGTTTTCAGAACGCTGGCTTTCCTTTCATAGAAACATAGAAACATAGAGGTTGATGGCAGATAAGGACAGCAAGGCCCATCCAGTCTGCCCATTTATTTTTCTACCTTATAAATGTGCCATCAGCCTTTGCTCTGTCAGTGGCCTATCTATTCATACTCATCTGTATTGCTCCCTTATGCCTATCCCATGCCTGTTTGAAGCCCTGCACTGTATTCATAGCCACCACTTCCTGAGGTAGGCCGTTCCATGCATCCACCACTCTTTCTGTGAAAAAGAATTTCCTCACATTCCACCTTAATCAGCCTCCCTCTAATCTCATGCTGTGTCCTCTTGTCCTGCTATTTTTCTGATATTTAAACATGTTAGACTCTTTCACCTTGTTAATGCCCTTAAGGTGTTTGAATGTTTCGATCATATCACCTCTCTCCCTCATTTGCTCAAGGGTATACATATTGAGCTCGGTTAATCTGTCCTCATATGGAAAAGGGCCAGGCCCAGACGGTTTTACACCCTTCTTTTATAAATCCTTCAAACAATTTGTAATCCCCCTACTGAAGCAACTCTTTTGGTTCTGGATAGATAAAGGGGTTGGAGACCGTTCTTTATTTGAGGCTAAGATCATTCTTCTTCCAAAGCCAGATAAATCCCCGGAATTAGTAGGTAATTACAGACCTATATCCTTGTTGAATTTAGACGTTAAGATCTTTGCCAAAATTTTGGCAACTAGGTTGAAAAAAGTTTGGGGAGGTTTGGTTAGTCCTGAACAAGCAGGCTTTGTGGAGGGGCGTTTTCCGTCTGACCATTTTAGAAAACTATTTTACCTAATCTCTGCATGCGGAGAGCCCAGGGTTGGAAAGCATCCCTGGTCTCTCTAGATGCAGAGAAAGCTATTGACCGGTGGAATGGTCATTTATGTTTGCAACCTTATATAAAATGGGTATTCTGGAGCACTTTATTAATATGAAAGTGTTGTATCGACATCCTTCAGCCAGAATCCAGTGCAACAACCTGATTTCAGAGGCCTTTCCCTTAAGAGAGGAACCCGCCAAGGATGCCCGTTATCCCCATATTTGTTCAACTTATATATTGAACCTTTAATAAAAGCCATTAATGTGGACCCAATTCAAGGTATAAAAATTGGATCCGAAGAATTTAAAGTGTCCAAGCTTTGAGGACTGACTTATTGCTTCATATCCAGAACTCTTCTAGCTCACTTCCCAAATTTTAAATCTCATTTCAAGGTTTGGGGAACTCTCGGTTATAAACTAAACCTGTCAAAACCATAGTTATACCCACTGTCTCCATGTCTTTCAAAAGTTGGTGCTCGTCCTTGAGGCTGCAGTGGCAGGTAGAGGCCTTACCATACTTAGGTATTCAGATTTCTAGGAATTTACAAGATTTGCCAAATCTAAATTTGAAACCAGTTATAAAATCCATTAAGGATGATTTAGATAGATGGATGAAACTCCCTTTATCCCTTTCTGGTAGAGCCAATACGATTAAGATGGTAGTTTTACCCAGACTTTTTTACCCCCTTGCCTGTTTAAACATTTACTTGCCTAAGTCCTTTTTTATGCCCCTGACAAGAATCTGCTCTAATTTTCTATGGTAGGATCCACCTACTTCATAGAGAATTATTATAAATTGTGTTATACAAGGGGGAAAGGGGGTCTACAGTTACCAAATTTTTTTATATATTACCTGGCAATACATGCAGCAAGGGCGGCCTTATGGACCCAAGATCTGAGTGTAACAACGCCATCCTTGGCTCTTGACAGGGTAGTTGTCAGAAATCTTAATTTGGATTTAGAGGCCTTATTATATACTCCTTGGGCGAAAGTTCCCAAATCAGTTAGAGATTCACCTTTGGGTTGGGACATTCATGCAATGCGTCAGTTGTGCCTAAAGTTTAATATTCGCCAAAAATTTGATCTTGCCCAACCAATACTTAACAACCCTAATTTTTTAATTAATAAGAAACCTATTAGACGGTCTTTTCTCACCTCCTGCCCTAAACTGCACCTGGCTGACTTTGTTTCTAAAAATTTTTGTTGCCACCGTCGACACTGTTTTTAAAATTTGGGGTGAGTCCCAATTTTAGGTTTTAAGTCTGTTACAACTTTACTCTGTTATCAAGGTCTTTTTGGGAAAAATATTTGTTCTGACAGGGCAGGTTTGCTTTTTAAAGTGTTAGGCAACCTCTCTTTAAGGCAAAAGTGTTTCCAAAATATACAAATTCTTGTTGGAAGAAAGTACGCCCCCATCTGTTCAATCTCCAATGTACTGGTCAGTTAACTTGACTTTGGATTGGTCAGTGGAAACATGGGCGAATTTGTGGAAGGACACCTACCTCTATATTCAACAAGAAAGGTTGAGAGATGTACAATTTAAACTACTGCATAATATGTATTTTTCTCCAGCGAGATTATACCGAGTAGGTCAGCTGACCTCTCCGTCCTGTACTGACTGCAATGACCCTTTAGCGACGACTATTCATAAGTTTTGGTTTTGCCCAAAAATACAAAGGTTGTGGGCCCTGGTGGCCACTTGGGTGGGCCCATACACCGATCTTGCTCCATTTTTCTGTTTTGAAACCTGTATATTGGGGAGATATGCTTTAAATTTAAGGAAGGAGCAGAAATATCAGCTAGCATTAATCTCTGCGGTTACTAAGTTGCTAATTCTGCGCCATTGGCGGGAGGATTGGACTCCCTCCTATAAGGAATGGTGGGAAGAGTTTCTAAATGCATTCTATGTGGAAAGATCAGCTGCTAGTCTATCGAGAACTCTATCTAAATTTTCTAGGTACTGGGAAAGGCTTTTTCAGTACCTTAAGTCTAATTTTGGAATTCGGGGCTAAATATATGTTTCTCCTTGTTTTTCCCCCCTCCCCCCTTCCTCTCTCTTAACTTCCTTACTTCCTGTCTTTTACAACCCTTTTTATTTTCTACTTTCAAATTACCTGTAATTGTGTTATTTGTCTAGATATAGTGTATATGTTTCGCTAGCACTTCTTTTTTGGGGGTTATATATGAATTTGCGTTCTGGTAAGAAATCTCCTTTGTATGTTCAAGATATATTGGCAGAGTGAGAGTTTATTTATTTATGAGTATGTTCTGTTTTTGACAGCTTTTCCTTATTTAATTCCTGGTGGGGGTCTTATAAAATTATTTTTACACCTATAGTGAAGGAAATGTTGGGTTTTATTCGAGTTGGATAGCTGGGGGGGAGGGTTGATTTTCTTCTTAATTTTAGGGGTTGTGAGGGGTGGTGGGGGGGTAAAAGGGCTTTCTTTTCTCTTTTTTTTCTTTTAAAATCAAGGAACCACTAATTCTGTAACCTGTTTTATGTATGTACATTTGTGTATTGTGGTTTAATAAAATTTGGTATTTAAAAAAAAAAAATCTGTCCTCATATGTCTTCTGATGCAGTCCCTGCACCATTTTGGTTGTCCTTCTCTGGACTGCCTCAATTTGGTTAATGTCCTTGTGAAGGTGTGGCCTCCAGTACTGCATGTAGTACTCCAAATGGGGCCTAGCCAGTGTCTTGTAAAGAGGGATTATTACCTCCCTTTACGACTTGTGATACTCCTACTAATACACCCCAACATCCCCCTAGCCTTACCAACTGCTTTAGAGGTCTGCTTGGATGATTTCTGGTCATTGGTGATGATGATTCTCAAGTCTCTTTCTTCCCTTGTGACTGCCAGCAACTCCCTTCCCAGCCTATAGGTGGCTTCAGGGTTTCTCTTCCCTATGTGCATGATCTTGCTCTTCTTTGCATTAAATCCCAGTTGCCACTCTTCTAACCATTTTGCTAGTTTATCCAGATCTCTTCTCATTCTGCCCACCCCATCTGGATCATCTATTCTGTTGCAGAGCTTGGTGTCATCTGCAGACAAGCCCTACCCTCTAGTCCATCTGCAATGTCACTAATGAAGATATTGAAGAGGACTGGCCCCAGGACTGATCCCTAAGGTACCCCACTTGTGACTTGCATCTCTTCTGACTGTATACCATTTACCACCACTCTCTGTTTTCTGCCCGTCAACCAGTTTGCCACCCAGTTGACCAACTTCTGACCCACCCTGAGCCTACCAAGCTTATTTATCAATCTTCTATGTGGAACAGCGTGAAAGCTTTGCTGGAAGTCAAGGTAGTGACATCAACTGCTCCCCCTGGTCCACTACTTCTGGTAACCCAGTCAAAGAAATCTATGAGATTAGTTTGACAGGGCCTTCCTTTTGTAAACCCATGCTGTCTTGGATCCTGTGCCCCTATGGATTCCAGGTGTTGCACTATCCTTTCCTTAAGGAGTGCCTCCATAATCTTGCCCACTACTGAGGTAAGACTGACTGGTCTGTAGTTCCCTGCCTCCTCCCTGCTACCACTCTTGTGGAGCGGGATCACATGAGCCCTTCTCCAGTTTTCTGGGACCTGTCCTGTCCTGTACTCAGAGACTCACTAAACAGTTCTGCTAATGGCTCTGCTAGTTCCACCCTTAGCTGCTTAAGTACCCTGGGATGTATGCCATCAGGTCTCATTGCCTTGTCTACCCTGAGCTTAGCGAGCTCTTGTAGGACCCTTTCTTTTGTGAAGGGAGTAGTGCTCACCTCCATCCCCCCTGTGTCAATGGTGCTGAGCTGTGGGCCCTGCCCAACCTTCTCTTCAGTAAATACTGAGCAAAAGTATCTATTTAGGATAGATGCTTTTACAGGGTCCTCCTCCTCACATGCCCCCTTTTCTCCTTTGAGCTTAGCAATACCGCTCTGGACTTTTTCCCTTCACTAATGTATCTATAGAATGTCTTGTCACCTTCTTTTACTGTTCGTGCTAGTGTTTCCTCAGTTTGGGACTTCGCCTGCCTTACTGCCTTCCCTGCTTCCATTAGGGCAGTTTGGTATGCCTCCCTATCTTCATCCCGCTGTGTTCTCTTATATTTCCTGAAGGCCAGCCTTTTGGCTCTGACCTTTTCTGCTACTGTATTTGAGAACCAAAGTGGTTTCCTTCTTCTTTTGCACTTCCTTTTCTGTCTAACACAATGGGATGTTGCTTCAAGTATTGCATCCTTAATGCTTGCCCACTTTGCATGTACCCCCTCACCTGTGTTTCTTTTTGCCAGGGCTAGATTAACTCTGTTGGTCATCTTATCAAAGTCAGCTCCTCTGAAGTCCCATATTTCTGCCTTGGAATGGGATGATTTAGACTATTTCTTTCAGGCTATTCCTCTAACTAAGCCCATGACCTGAACAGTTATGGTCAGGTTTCACAATGAAGGGATGGACTTAATAATATTACTTACTGTAAAAAGCAACGATGTGAGGTTTCAGGTAAACCTGACCCTATTTTGGACAAATATTTTTATGGACTGGTGGGTGAAAATACAATGTTTTGTGCCATGCAACAGACTCTGGCATTTCACACCTCCCAAATAGCTTTTTTCTTGGTCAGAATAGGGGGTCTGCTTCTACTCTGAACAGCTAAAGGCATGTTTTAAATGTGGATCCCTTTCTCATTTGAGTAATGACTATGATCAGAGATTCTGTAACCTGTGTCTGGACTATGGCCACATTGGTGCCCAATGCTCCAATAAGGTGAAATGCAACCTCTGATGGTTTGAAGGCCATTCTTTTCACACCTGTTCATGGGCATCACATAATAGAACTGATGAACCCTGACATGATGATATCATGGCTGCGGCTCAGATGACCAGACCACATTCAGCTCTGGCTACAAGATTACTGATCCTCCTATTCATACTGACCTCTTGGAGGTGCCTACCATCTCTAATGTGACTGTTTCCATGGATCTTATGCAGGACATCTCTCTGGATGATAGCATCTGCACTGTGCAACCTTCAGATGATCCTTTACCCCAGACCTTACCTGGTCCATCTCTTGTCACTGCTATGGTTCCTTCTGCTGCTGCTGCTTCAATGCCCCCCGGATCCCTTCCAGAAGGTTACACAAAGATAATCCTTGCACCACAAGCCCCCCACAGACTCCTCCAATGGCTGATCCTTCCATAATAGTGCCGCCAAAGAACAGATTTGATTCTCTCACTCCAGTGAAAAACTGGGGTGATACAGAGGATGATCTTGACTCTGAGTATCTCTAAGATTTATTCTCAAATGCTGCTCTCCTTTGACACTGAGGATGATGTTCATCAGCCTGCCAATGTCCGTCAATAAAAGGATGGCCCTAGTATGCCTACCACAGCTAAGTCCAAGAAGAAACATAATCATCCCCTTAGGACTTTTGCTTTGTTTAGAATGCTATTTCCTTTCAATTTTGAATGTAATTCACCTCACTAAATGTTAATAGCATTAAGCATTTCACCCGTAGAAGTGTGATGTTTCAGCTTTTGCTTACCTTTTCTGCTGATATTTTCTTTCTACAGGATACCAGGCTTCATACATTATCTGACATCCAAGCTGTGCAAAGACTATGGACCCATGGTGTATCCTGTTTTTCAATTGGCATGGAGGCCTGCACTGGTGTAGCAATATTGTTTAATAGGACACAACTTGGGGATACTAAATGAGATCCTGCAGGTTAGACTAGGCATTACTCCAGAGCCGCTTGTTCAAATAATTACACCACTTTTTTGGAGTTGCGGTATCAGCTATACAAATTAATTTAAATTCAGCACAACAGGCTTATCTCTGTTCAGACAAGACTCCAGAGCCTTAAAACCCGTATGGCTACAATCCAGTATGACAGGGTTAAGACATTTACTTTTGAAACAATCTATGGGACACAGGGACAACATTTGGTGGGAGATGTTTTCCATTGTTGTTCAGCCCAAGTTGGGAAAAGGAGAATGCATTCTTTGGTTGACCATCAGGGAGTCATTCAGACTTCAAAATATGACATGCTGTGGGTCATCCAAGACTTTTTATGGGTTACTGTGGGCACGTGGTTCCTGCTTGCTGAACCTGCCTCCCAATTTTTGTACTCTTTATACCTGTCACAAGTTTATACCATTGTGCCATTCTTACATGTCCTGTCAGTAGTTCAGAAGTTGTTTTGGCTATTTCTGCCCTATGGAAACAGACTTCTCCTGGTACGGATGGTCTCACTCCTGAGTTCTATCTGACTTTTTCTCCCTATTTGGCCCTGATCTTAGCTTTAATTTAATTTTTTTTACACATTTATCAATCTCTGAATCAATTACAGAGTTATTACAAATATTTTTATTTTAGAAAGGTGATCCATTGGAGTTAACTAACTGGAGACCGATTTGTCTTCTTAATATGGATGCCAAAATCCTTGCCGATATTTTTTGTATACATTTAGCTAGGGTTTGTTCCACTGTAATTCACCCCTTCCATTCATGTTCAATTCCAGGCCAGAAAATACAGAATAATTTGTTTTTGATTTGGGAACTGATTGACCAATGCCATAGACATCGCCAAGGGCACTTTCTGTTAATATTGGTTCAGACAAAAGTCTTTGGCAGTTTCCCGATGATTATATTTTCTTGGTGTTACAGAAAGTATGGCTTCTCTCCTACCTTTTTGAATTGGAGTACTCTCCTTTATTCTCACATTATTGTTATTCCGAGCATCAGTGTGTGGTTGGGGGACCATATGCTTTTGCATCTCCAGGTCTGACAGGGTTACCCTCTTAGCCTGTTTTTGTATTTATTAACTTTAGATCCTTTATTACTCACCTTTTGCCTTGCCCCTCACATTCAAGGTATTCAGCACCCTCTATCTGGGTCAGAAGTGAAGGTTTTGGCCTACACTGACAATGTTTGTTTATTTTTGAAGGATGCTCCTTTGGGGGTGGCAGTGGTACAGTTGATTCAAGAAGTTGCTATGGTAACAGAGGGCTCAGCTCAATTTTGCCAAAAGTCAAGTATTACCAATTGGGGTTCATGAGGCTGTTCCCCAAGACTGCTGTACTGTCACTGTGTCCTTCACTCCAATTAAAATTTTGGGTATTTATTTTGGCCAGTGTTACTTATCTGAGTTAAACTGGGAAAAGGCTTAGGATGTTGGTGCCTTGCAAGTTGTAAGGTGGAAGTCTTGCCAACTTTCTAAAAAGAAATGGGTTTGTATTCTTAGGACATTATTTGGTGCCTACCTTTTTGTATCCTAATTGCCTTCATGTAACTGTGATGAGGAGCCTTTGTAAAAGTGTCTGTGATGCAAAGGTTATTTTCCAATTCTTCAAATAAATAAATAAATGTTAGTACAATATTTCCTTTTTCTTGGCAGTATGAAACTCATTTACTTTGTATTTTTTTCAAGTAGTTTGGGGTAGTTGTCTGAATCCGATTAAAAGAGATGTCCTGTATCTACCCCTGGACAAAGAGGATCTGAATATGGTTAATCCAGTGGTTTTCTTTTTTAGTATATTCTTTCAACTTAATATTATCCCTTGGGTTTCTGGGTGCCCATCGCAGTGGCAAGACTGGGCTGATGTCTGGTTGGAACCTCTCTAACTTGAATGGCAGAGACAAACCACTTTTTAGGGTAATGGACCTTTTTTCTGCATTTCTTGACACCTATTAAGAAATTTATAAAGCTGACAAAATTATCCTGAGACGTTCTCCATATAAAACATTGGAAAGCCTTTCATAAATCATTAGTGATTACTCAGGTGGAGGTGATGCCTGGTGTTTCCCTGCCTCTAAAACTACTTGCTTTGCAGTATGAAACTGATATGAGTATCCTTCCCCAATATTGGGCTGTCACTTGGCTCTGTTGCCATGACAGGTTGAATGTCAAAAATAATCACAAGCACAAAAGTATCACAGAACAGAGCTGCTCCTGGGGGTGGTTGCAGGACTCAGTGTGAAACCATCTATCACTTATATCTTGATTGTCCATTTATCTGAGCTTTTGTCCTTTGCAGGGTACAACTTGATCTGATCCTGCATGGTTGTCTATTTCTTATGATGCCCTTATTTATGGTGATTTGTGCCACTTGCCTGCTAAATATGATCAGTCTGTGATACTTTTGATACTTTCTTGTTTTTAGGTTATGATTTAGCATGTTTTCTGTAAATTGGTTTTGCAGCAACTTTTTTTGGACCATACTGTCCTTCTCCATATGATTGAGATTGATATTCAGAAAGCTTGTGCATTGGAGGACACCAAATTGCCTACATCCAGGTGGATTAAATGGTGGAAACACTTTCCATGGGCTATATTCTGTCTCAGTGGTCAAAGTGGACATTCAGAACAGGGAACTCTATTGCCAGAGAGGTGCCAAGGTACACAAATTCCTAGGGTCTCTGGGGGGACCGGGGGCATGCCCCCGGGAAATGTTTTAAAATTGATGCCAAATGGTGCATTTTGGTGACTTTTAGCAGGCTGTTAAGCAGACTCATAACAGCCCACTAAAAGGCAGCAGAATGCTGAGGTATAGTAAACAACAATGTTTGTATTGTATGATTAATTGTAAAAGTCACTCCCTCTCCTACAAGTTTTCATCTGTGAAGATTATTTTTTTAAAGTACAGGTAAAAAGTAAGGGAGCCAGCATAACAGGGCATGCAACCAGAAAGTTTGAAGGGGGCACAAAATCCTAACATCTCTAGAGGGGTCCAGGGGACATGTCCCCTGGATAGTGTTTTGAAAATTGATGCCAAATGGTGTATTTCAGTGGCTTTTAGCAGGCTGTGGAGCAGATTCATAACAGCCTATTAAAAGGCAACAGAATGCTGATGTTTAGTAAACAAATTAGCAATGTTTACATTGCATGATTAATTGTAAAAGTCACTCCCTCCCCTACAAGTTTTCATCCTGCAAGATATTTTTTTTAAATGTACACTTAAGAGATACTCCAAAAGTATATAGCTCAGTCATGGTATGCTTAAAACTAAGTAAAGTCAAATGATGCTCTCACATGATGTGACTTCTAGCTAGAAGGCTGGATATGTCAACATGTGACACTGCATAATATATTTTGCAGACCTCTCAGTAAAGACAGTCAGAGTGCATACTATTGCATCATGTGTTTAAGCAGGCAGTCATGAAGGCCAGCCCAGTGGTGCAGAAGGCTGAGGTGCTGGATGCCTTACCTCATGTCATGCCAGTGACTCAGGTTTGGAAATGAACCAGGGTCATTGGGGAGCCGGCCAGGGGTGAAGAAGCAGGATTGAGTAGCTGTAATGGCAGCTCACCTCTCCTGGGAAGGACCTCCGTCACCCCACTGTACAGTAGTAGTGTCAAATTAGTCAAGGGATGTTTCAGGATTTTTTTTAATCCTTTTGAGAATTGTGAAACATTGTGAAATCTTTTTTTTCTTGTTTGCTAATGAGTTCACTGCTACCAGGAGAGGGCGCTTGGATCTGATAGTCTAGCTGAAGATCCAACAGATGGCGCTAGAGTACTGTAGTAGGAAATTGTTCTCTTTCTATAGTGAAAAATGTGTCTTAATTGCTTTTTGTATGCTAATCTCTAGTTCCCTGAAGTTGCAGGCATTAACAAAATGGTCTGGTGGTGTAAAGGATGTGTGTTTGCCTGTGAAAGTAAGGTTGCTGTGTTCAAACCTAGAGAAAAAAGTTGTCATTTATTTCACCTACTTTTCACCCAGATAACATGATTTAAATCTGAACAGAGGCTTAAACATTTGTATTAAAATATTCTTATATCAATTGCAACTTCACTTGCTCCATGGAATGCAATGAGAATAGTAAATTTGTTATCAAACAGAAGCTTACTGTAACAATATGTGCAGACAGGAAGTTGTCCTTTTTTGAGAGACTTCATGAAAGAAACTGTGCATATAATTTTTGCTGCCTAGAAAAGTGCCCATGACATTTATGCTAATATACTGTATTATTTCTATAAAAAGTACAGGTAGCAGAAAAATGCTTTTTGCACATCTGCTATAATTTTTTTTGTTCTTTTTACTTTTTACTTGAGTAATGGTCTATGGAGGCATGGATTAAGAACAGCAAACTGCATACTGTATATCACAAATCTGAGCAGGGAAAAAGTGTTAGAACATGAAGTTACTGATTGGAAATGTGTCTGTAAATTTTAAAGTGCACTAAGAATGTCTAGTTCACTAAAACAGTGTTAATCCTTCTGTCAACCAGTAGTACACTATCAGGGTTTGTATCCCCTTACTACATGGTGAGGAGTTCTAACCTGAAAAAGTATCCTGGGAGTATACAGTTCACTAGAGAAGTTTTCATTTTCACTGCTGATCAGTAGACCACTAGTAGGGTGTTTGTCTTTTAATCAAAAGGTGAAGGGTTCAAATCTTGGTTATCAATTTTTATTATTTTTTTTTGTTATGAATAGAAGAGTTTTGATACTACATGTTTACTAAATTCAGTACAAGGATACTCATTGTCAAAATATTGTCAAAAGCAATCTAAGAAAGTCCAATAAAGTACTATACATATGCTCCTTACATTTAAATCTCATAGCCACCACCTAGACAGCTGATCACATTTCAAAGTGCACTTAAGCAGCAGGTTTTCTTCCTGCTAATCAGTAGTACACTGGCAGGGTTACTGTCCTCCCTAACGGTAGGGTGAGGAGTTCAATTCTTTCTTTCCTTCCCTGTTACCTAATTCAGTGCAAGTGATCTGTGCTGAGTAGCCGATTATCTTAAAGCAGCAGTGCAATGGATCAATAATGCTGTGTTCACATATTGTTACTTGGAACTAATCTGGAATAGTTAATGTATGTACCTTTTGCAATTGGGTGGCATCAGATTGTAGTTCTATGTTCAGTTTTTTTCCACTGCCTCATACACACCCTTGCCAGGATTGCCATTTTGTATCCAGTTGCAGAATGGTCTTTTTTTGGACAAAAAGGCTTACCATGATGCAACTGGAACAATCCAATGATGCAATTTTTTTTATTGTTGTTCAAGTGCACTCCCAGAAACAGTTTTGTACCACTCGCATGTGAAAAAAATGGCTGTCGTTAGCAATAGCGTTTCATGCTGTAACACCTCAGATTCAGTGTGAGTGAACTTAGGATTTTAGCAAGCACTTTTGTACCTTTAGTAAGTTTTTAGATAGACAAAGTGCACAATGCAGCTTTTAAAAATCAGTAAATGTGTGAACTCACTATTTTTTTAATAATAAAATTTGGGAAGTTGAGATACTGCTATGGAACAGTCCTCCCAGGACCAATTTTTAAATGAGCCTGCTCAATGGTGTTTTCCTGGTAAAATAAAAATTAAATTGAAAAACATGGACAATGAGAAGCTTTGTGACAGAATTTATTACAAATCAAAAACTGCCAGTAGCTTTCATTAGTGAAGAAGATTATGGAGATTACGATCATACACATGCTCAACGATGTCCAGGAAGGTTGCCAGAACATTAGAAAAAATTAAGAAGCTGCTGTTCACAGTATACATCATGTCACAACATAGGTGATGCCAGCTGAACAGCATTTACTCCCTTATACAATGAGTTTTCAATCAAGATGAATGTGGAACATAACCATGATACATTGAAAAAAACATGCATTCAGGACTTCACATTTTTAATCTGACTAAATGTGGAATATTACCATGCCATGTAAAAAAATATATATTTTTGTGCTGGGAGTGAGGATCGAACCTAACCCTTTGTGACAGTGCAGCAAAAACACCAGGGGCACGTGCTTGAGCCACTATACCAAACCTGTGTCATACATGTTATCTGTATGGAAACTTGCTTTTATCAAATGATCAGTCTGCAGTTCTTAACTGACAGTGTGGCAAGATGGTACTTGTAATTATGATGTCCTGATTTTCATACTCACAAAAGAATTCAAATGGCAAACGCATTTGTAACATAAAAAATCATTGTACTACTGCCAAACTGGGTTGAGGTTAATCAGCTTTCCCTGCTCTCTAACAATTGCTGCCCCATCTCCTTTGCAATGGGGAGCATTGTGACAGAGCTTCCTACAGGTCAGGAATGATAAAGTAGTACAGTTACGTAAGAACTTACTGAAACAGTAGATCTTCGAGAGAGGCTCTTGCAGTTGGTACTAGCCAGTAGGACTAAGCCGGCAGGCATCAGAACTCCACAGAAAATCTTCTAGCCCTTCAGTCCTTCCTCCCAAGGCCATCATGTCCAACCCTTTCCTATCTCGTCTGACTTAAAATCAATCAATCAATCAATCAATCAATCAATCAATCAATCAATCAGTATCTTTATTTATCCAGGCGGGCACCATTGAGCAAGCTCATTTACCAGGTGGACCTGTGGTCCTACAGTAATAATACAGAAAGACAAGTTACAATAGTACAAACAGTAGAAATAGCTGCTATTATAGTAAAAATGCACATTTACAGGTAATATACATTGAACATAGAACTACAAGGAGTCATGGATAATGAACTTGTGCTTGATCCAAGCCCAAAAACTGTGCATTTTATAGTGGGAAATGTTAGGGAGAGGGTAGGCATGCCAGATAGAAGATATCAAGTGTATAATGTAGGGAGAGGTAGGGAATAGGGGCGCAAGCGAAGAGGACCCAATTGTTAGAGCAGAGTGAGGGACTGGGAGGGCAGAGGACCATATGAAAGGTGACAAAGTGATTTTTGCCCCAAAACACGGTGACATATGGAGGAGAAAAGCTGCCATTGTACTAAGTGCAAGAGGAGGAATATAGTAGCAGGGGCATAACTGGGAGGGTCCTGGAGGTTGGGGCAGAGGGAGGTGTTGGATGGATGAGGGACCAAATATTTTTGAGGGCAAAAGACGACAATTATCCCCAAGTGCAGTAGCATGTGCTAGAATCAGGCTGCAGCTGTTCAGAGCATCAAAGAATAAGATATGGGAGTTCGGCAATAAATCCTGTGGATCTGTTGGTGGGCATGCTAGAGGCAGAGGCACACATTTCAGCTGGGGGGCCGCCGTTTGCAGGCTACCATTTGAGGGAGGGAGGGAGGTTAGTTAGTGTCTAGTAAAGCAGTTGCAAATTTCTGTAATGCCATCATGGTAAAGCTTTTTGAACAAAAGCCTACTTACTGGGGTTTTCAGCTTAAGTAGTTTTTGGGTTTTATTCCGTATTGCTGGGAGTGTGTTTCCAAAGGTGGCTCTCCCGACTCGTGTGAGTGCCCTGGGTATATTTAGCAAGAGTTGTGAGCAGCTTCTAAGGGAATAATTCCTGGGCACAATCAGAGACAGACAGTTGATGATGTATTGAGGGAGTTTGCCACTGAGGGCTCTAAGTGTCCAGAGTGCTGCATTAAAGTTGCGCCTATAGTGAAGTAAGGTCCAGCCCGTGGTAGCATATAGTGCGCAATGATGGGTACAGAAGGGGAGGTCAGTGATGAAGCGTATAGCTCTGTGGTAGAGCGTATCCAATTTTCCAAGATAGGAAGCCGCACAGCTACTGTATGTGAAGTCTGCATAGTCAATTAAGGACAGGAACATGGCTTGGACAAGTCATTTCTTTGCTTCTGCTGTAAGAAGTCTTCTTATCCTGTAAGAAAGGCCAAGTCTTTGCCTTAGTTTTTTCAGCAAGTCTTCTAGGTGGTCAGTGAAGGAGAGTTTACAGTTGATTCAGACCCCAAGATATCTGAATTTTGGAACGTACTCTAAGTACTCTCCCAGCATCGTGGTTATTGGCAGGAGGGAGTCAGTAGCGTTTGTGTAGTTAGGGGGAGAAAATAACATGGCTTTAGTTTTCTTAGCATTTAATAGCAATTTTTTATTGATTAGTTGGAGTTGCAGGAGGTTGAAATCTTTTTGTAGGTCACTACAAGCTTCTTTTGGTGTGGGACAACTCAGATACAGCACTGTGTCATCTGCTAATAAATGATTATTTGCATCCTCAATTCCCTCATCAATGTTGTTGATATACACTGCGAAGAGGAGGGGACCTAATATGGATCCCTGAGGGACACCTCTTTGTAAGAGTTTTAGGGCAGATAGTTCACCATCCACTTTCACCTGCTAGTATCTGTCTGTCAGATATTCAGAAAACCAGTTTAGAGAAGTAGCATCCAATCCTAGTGTTTTTAGCGAGTCGAGGAGCAGGTTGTGGTCGACTGTGTCGAATGCTTTGCTGAGGTCAAGAAACACAGCACATACTGACTTCTTATGCTCCAACTCTAGTTGCCAGTCATTGGTTACTTTAGTTAATGCCGAGACTGTACTGTGGTTGGCTCTGAATCAGGATTGACGGGGGTTTAGTAATTTTTCTCTGTCGATGAAGGATCTTAGTTAGCCATTTACTGTTTTTTCCAGTAGCTTTGAGAGTGTGGGTAGGAGAGAAATTGGCCTATAGTTATTAAGGTCGCAAGGGTCTCCAAATTTAAATAGCGGAATAATGTGTGCAATCTTCCATATTTGAGGGAGGGTACCTTGTGTTAGGTACAGGTTGAATAAATGAGTAATAGGCACTGCCAACATGTGGCATGCTATCTTTAGGAAGTATGGTTCAAGTGCATCTGTGCCAGCACTTTTCTTAGTATCCAGGTGGAGAATCAAGTCTTTCACTTCCTTGAGGGAAACCGATGAGAATGAGAAATGACTAATGGAGCCAACATTGGTGAGGTCATGCCAAGTTGGGTGCGTAGGCTACATGCAGGGGAGTTATTGAAGGCTAGGCCTGCTGTGGCGAAGTGCATGCTGAATGCCTGCAGTATCTCTTTTTTGTCATTGATTACTGTATTGTCAGAGGTAATTTTTATAGGGAGCATAATTTGTGATGTGGCTCCCACCAGTTCTTTGATTGTGGCCTAGAATTTGGAAGGACAATTGGCTGCAGTATCAAGTTCTGCTTGGTAATAGAAGGCTTTAGCTTCCCTAATCAGTTTGGTGCAGTGATTTCTGGCTGTTCTAAAGAAGTGCCAATCTTCCTCTTTTGTGGATTTGCGGGCAGTTTTCCAGAATTTATCCTTGGACAGTAGTGAGGCCTTGAGATCTTGAGTGAACCAACGGCATTTCCTAGCTTTTATGTGTATTTTTGACAGAGATACATGTAGATTCATGGCGTAGGTAGTGATTTCATGTAGTATAGAATATGCAATTTCCACTGTTTTGGCAAGGTAAAAACTCTGCCACATGGGGGAGTTTTTTAGGTCAAGTAGGTATGCCTTTGGGTCGAATGACCTGGTTGACCTTTTGGTGGAGAATTTGGCCATAGTTGGCACTTTGTTGGCTGCCCAAACTCCAGCTATTAAGCAATGGTCACAAATATCCACGTCAAAGGTTCCAACGTGGGAGAAGGAATGGGGTTTATTCACAAGCAGGACATCCAGAAGGGTACTTTTGGCTGTATTCTTTTTGTTGATACGGGTGGGCTCTTCGTTGAGTAGGATGTAACCAAGGGAGTCGCAGAAAGATTTAAGTGGGTGACTGGCTTCTGACAGCCAATCGTAGATTAGATCCCAGAGGATAATTGTTTCCAGGGGACTAGTGCCCAAGATAGTTGTAAGATAGGACAAGAGCTGAGTACCGGCAGATGGTGGTCTATAGCATCCTATGACTCGGTGTGCTAACGATGGGGATAGGTCAATTGTTATGTCCAGGCACTCAAATCCCACTAACAGTAAGTTAGAATTAAGTGTTGATGCCATAAATCTATCTTTGATGTAGGTGGCGACCCCACCTCCTCTGGATTGCCGATCACATCTAAAGATCTGGTAGTTAGGTATATTAATCATGCTATTTGGGGTAGAGGGAAGAAGCCAGGATTCTGAGATAACAAGCGCATCTGGCATTGTATGGGCGGTCCAAGCCTAGATAAGGGTGAATTTTTTCAGTAGGCTACATACGTTAATGTGCATAAAACTAATACCTTTAAGAAATAGTGTCTCAGAAGGAGGGGTAAGTTTATTTATGGGCCGTGGATTAAGCTCGACATTGCCAGAGCAGAGTAAGAGGAAGAATAGCAATTTTTTTAGGGATTCAAATGAAAGACAATGAGCTCAAGGCTTTTTCTGGCTTGGCATGGAGGAGGAACCGGGGTGCAAAGCTTTGTTTTTTAATTTATGCAAGCCTAAGGACACTGAAGCTAATACTCTGGCTGTGTAATGCCAGTGGGAATAGCTCAAATTAATTAGAGATAAGGAAGGAGGTGTAGACAAACCTGCAATAGTTGCTCTTTGAGGAAAATAGTCCACCTGGATCAGTTGGCAAGGCGCCTTGGTATAACATGCGATGTGTAGAGTCAGACTGGGCAAGCAGTCTTCAGGATGAGGATGTGGTGTACCCCCAGTCTCAAATTTTTCAGGTAATAAGCCAGTAAGGGGTATGATACACAGTGCAGTCAGGAGGAGGAATTGCCACAAGGCTGCCATAATTGCAGTTGTTGGGTAAATGAGGGAATTTTGATAACAAGGGTAGCTCACTGGCTGCTGGTTGCAGGATTCCCCTGGCAGAACCCTGGCAGTAACAAATTATTTTAGTAAGAAAGAGAAGGCAGGAGATTCGTCAAGGATGGAAGTGGGTGGTGCTAATGGGTCTATGTAATAGCACACAGGAAAGGGGGGGATGAGTGGGTGGGTGAAAAATTGCGGCTTTGCCGTACCTCTCTAGTGGTGGAGTCTGATGAGGAGGTCTCAGGCGGCGGCTTCAGAAGCGCTGACTGCCCAGTGTCTGCGGTCCACATGGAGGGCGTCTGAGCTGGGATCCTTAGCAGGTTCTCAGCTAGAGAAAGAAGAGAGGAGCTTGAATTAATAGTGGGGCAACACAAAAGCTAGCAGTCTGAGTGAAAACAGCTCAATTAGCAACTGAAAAGCCTGCGATTTCCTTGGCACCTTGCAGTCCAGACAGAGCTACAAAGTCACGAAGGGGCTGTAACACTTGGTTGCTGGGAACAATTTTAGATAATAAACACAGTTTTTGGCAAATCAGTCACAGTTCAGTAATTTGTAGTACAATTTTCAAGTAAAACAGTGCCTTAGCAAGACAGGATATGCTAGTCAGCAAGACAGGATATGCTAGTCAGCAATAAGCAAACCTAAAGTACCAAAATGGTATGCCTCAGCAAGACAGAATGAGATTAAGCTGCTAGAAGGCTTAGTTTCAAAAAGGGGATGGGAGGAATTGCAGTTGTTGACAGTAAGTAACCAATAAATTGAAACATCAGATAGGAGTGGGCAGAGACTGTGTGCATTTAAAGGAGGTCTGGGAGGGGGATGGGGTGGGACAAAAAAATCAAGGGGAAGTTTGCAGAGCTAGCACTGAATCAGTGCACATACAGTTAGAGAGAAACTGCAGCAGGGAGAGGAATGGTAAGTTACTTTACACAGGCCGAGCAGCAGAGGCTAAATTAAAATATATAAATTAGAAGCCAAGTACAGGGATGCAGGCTTACATTAAGTCACACATCTCGGGTGCTCCTGTCTCACATGAGTGAGACCAGCCAATCAGGGAGCTCAACACAGGTGTGGAGCCAATAGCACTATCCTGAGAAGGCACTGAAATAGAAAACAGCAAATTGCAAGTGATGATCCGGTTCAGCGTTCAAACAGCCCAGAGAAATTGTGGCAATTTTTCTATCTATCTGTTTTGGGGGGTAGGTGGATCAGGCTCCTTGCACCATAGAGATGCTATGGCTGGATCATGACTGCTGCTTGAGGGAGCAAGTGGCACCTGTAAGGAAGGAGACAGCAGATTAAATAGGAGCAGATGGGGCTGTCTGTCTAAACAGAGACACACAAAGCGAGCTGAGTACCAACTTGAAAGACAAGTCAGGGGGCAGTCTCAGACAGAGGCAAGGTGCCGGCTAACTCGGGAATCCAAAACAAGCACAAATGAACAGACTGATTGGGGAGAGCAGGAGGGACAGAACAGAGACAGAGGAGGACAGGGGGACAAAGGAAGATGATTAAGAATGAAAGTCAAGGGCAGGAGCCTTAGGCTCAAAACAGAGGCCACACAGATTTTACAATTCACTGAATTTTCTAACTAAGTCCAGCGCAGTAAGCGTGTAAACCCAGTACAGTCTTATATAGGATTAAAAAAAATATATTAACAAAGCCAGTAAAACCTTTTTACAAACTCAGTTCAAGGCAGTGTATAGAGTGAAAGCTTAACTGGGGAAAAAATCAAGGGGAGGTTTGCAGAGCTAGCACTGAATCAATGCCCATACAGTTGGAGACAAACTGTAGCGGGGGGGGAATGGTAAGTTACTTTACACAGGCCGAGCAGAACAGGCTAAATTAAAATATATAAATTAGAAGCCGAGTACAGGGATGCAGGCTTACATTAAGCCACACATCTCGGGTGCTTCTGTCTCACGTGAGTGAGACCAGCCAATCAGGGAGCTCAACACAGGCATGGAGCCAATAGCGCTGCCCTGAGAAGGCGCTGAAATGGAAAACAGCAAATTGCAAGTGATGATCCGGTTCAGCGTTCACACAGCCCAGAGAAACCATGGCAATTTTTCAAGCATCGTACCTTATCTATCACTTTGGGGGGTAGGTGGATCAGGCTTCTTGCACCATAGAGGTGCTATGGCTGGATCGTGACTGCTACCCGAGGGGGCAAGTGGTACCTTATCTATCTCTTTGGGGGGTAGGTGGATCAGGCTCCTTGCACTGTAGAGGTGCTATGACTGGATTGTGACCTTCCCTTCCCACTCCCTATACCCCCCTCCCCTTCCCACCCCACTTGCCAGGACCTGCCTACAATACTTATCAAAGGACTCTTACATCTCAATCTTCTTCGGACTGTGACACTAGAGGAACTGCCACTCCTGCTCACTATGACTCCTCCAATGATGTTTACTGTATAAACTTTAGCTCATTACCTTACATCCATATATCTGTATCCATGCAATTGTATTTAAATGGCACTACCTCCTGTTGAACCTATTGCTATGTTCTGGTGCAAGTATCTTGTCACATGTGATAGTTATATGTTATTATTTTTATGTAATTGTTATGTATGTTCACTCAACCTGTTCTGTCTTAACTCTGTTGGCAATTGTTTTGTCCCAGGTCTATCTTGTAAATGAGCTTGTCTCAATGATGTTCTGCCTGGCAAAATAAAGATTTTGGTTGATTGATTGATTGACTGATTGATAGCAGTTCCTGGCAAGGACTGTCCCTGGACTTCAGGTGACCGACATCAGCGGACATCACATAAAAGGGGCGGTCCTGCGCCTGCCCTCCAGTTCTCCCGCCAGAGGCAGCATGTAGCAGGAGACATAATTATGGCCCCTAAGAGAAAAAGAAAAAGAAACTCAGGGGGATGGATGGAGGGAGGGAATGCAGTACCTAGTGCAAGAGCCTCTCTCAAAGATCTGCTGTTATGGTAAGTTCTTACATAACTGTACTATCTTACTTCGAGATGGCTCTTGCAGTAGGTACTAACCAGTAGGACTGAGTCACAAGCAGTTCTGAATAAAGAAGCCAGGGAGGAGGACCGAAAGTAAACTGTCCACAGACAGTCTAACAGAGAAATCAGGAAAGAATACCCTGCAAAACAGCAAGGCCGAAACCCGCTCTGCGCCGGGAGGCCACGTCCAGACTGTAGTGTTTGGTAAAGGTATGGACAGAGGTCCAAGTAGCAACAGCACAGATTTCTGGAGCTGAGACACCTCTGAAGCATGTAGCAGAGGCTGCCATGCCTCTAGTAGAGTGCCCTTTCACCTGGCCTGGAAGGGGTTTATTGTACTTGTTGTAACAGAAGGTAATACAGTTAGCCAACCATTTAGAGAGACACTGCTTAGAAACAGGGTGACTTTCCTTCTTGGGTGAGAAGGAGACAAACAATTGGTCCTTTTGTCTGAGATCCTTTGTATGGTTTGGTGTAATACCTTAAGATCCGGTGCACATCCAACCTATGGAGGAGGTGCTCCCCTTGATTAGAATATCCCGGGAAAAAGGTAGCCAGCTCAACCGACTGGTTGAGAGTGGATTCAGCCATGACCTTAGGTAGGAATTTGGGTTAGTTCTCATGGCCACCCTGTCCCTATGAAAAGTCAAATAAGGAATTTGGCACATCAAGGCTTGGAGCTCAGAAATCCTACAAGTGGAAGTGATAGCCACCAAAAACAAGGTCTTCCAAGACAGAAAGTGAAAATCTGAGTCTGCTGTCGGCTCAAAGCGGGGCAGTGTGAGCTTGTCTAGGATGAAATTCAGATCCCAAGGAGGAGCAGGATTGCAGATGGGAAGTCTGAGGTGTAGAACTCCCTTCAGAAAGGTCTTGGAAATTTGTAGTTGGGCTACCGACTTGTCTCCCAGAGGAAGATGGAAGGCAGAGATGGCCAAAAGGTGAACCTTGAGAGAAGAGTAACTGAGGCCTAAATCAAAAAGGTGTTTCAAATAGTCCAGAATCTTGACCACAGGACACAAAAAGGGCTCCAAGGACTGAGCTTCTGCCCAAATGGAGAAGCGCTTCCACTTCATGACAAAGGTGGACCGAGTGGAAGGCTTTTGGGCTTCCACTAAGATACGGGTCACCTTAGGAGACACACCAAAGCGAGAAGTCAGTAAGTCTGCAGGAGCCATGTGTGCAGATGGAGGGACTTGAGACCTGTATGGACCAGGGTCCCGTGGTCCTGGGTCAGTAGATCCTGAGACAAGAGAAGGGGAAAAGGCGGAAGAACCGAAAGCTGGTGCAGGATACTGAACCAGGCCTGCCTTGGCCACAGAGGAGCGATGACAATCATCCTTGCGCCCTCTACCCTGAGTTTGAAGAGAACTCTGGGGATCAGTGGAATTGGAGGAAAGGCATAGATGAATCTGACTTTCCAGGATAGAGACAGCACATCCAGACAAAAAATGCCTCGCCCTGGAATGAGCGAGCAAAAGACAGGAAACTTGGCATTGAATGGGGATGTGAACAGATCTGTCTGTGTCACTCCCCAGAGGGAGAAGAGATCATCTATGATGTCTTGTTTTAATTCCCACTTGTGTGTGCTCACCGGAGAACAGCTGAGAGCATCCACCAAGGAATTCTGACTTCCCAGAATGTGGAAGAGTACTGAGAAATACAGGAACTTCCTGTCTCAGAACAGGAAGATCAGGAGCTTTAATGGCACAGAGGCAGTTGGCAAGTAGGGGAAAAAAAAAATATATATATATAAAATAAATAAATAAATAAAAGAGGAAAGAGTAAGTATTCATAACAACAGTTAAGGGACCAGAAATAAGACATGATGGGAGTGGTGCAGTGCAGTGGCTGTGGAACAGCAGTCTTCCAAGAGACATTCTGGAGGATGCAGTGTTGTCCCATCTGCAGGCACTTATCTGGGCTGAAGGAGGAGGTTGCTCATCTCCAGACTGAGTTGGCCAGGATTTAGGGGACCTCCTCTCCCACCCAAGGACCACCAGGGCCACCACCACTGCCTCAGAGGTTGCCAAGAAAGAGGAGTGGTTCAACCACAGTGGGCTCAGGGAGGGTGAGGGTGGTGGAACACAGAGGCATCTCTCCAGTTGTACCTCTCCACAATTCTTAAGCTACTCCGGCAGAGTGTGGTTCCTCTATAGAGGCACCCTCAGTGGAGACCAAGGAGGATGTTGGGGACCTCCATAAAGGAGACCCACAGAAGGGTGGCATGGGACCCCACAGGGGAAGGAAACAACTCCTGGTGGGGGACTCCATTGTTAGGAGGGTAGAACTGGGAGATGGAGGGGAGAGGGAGGTAAGGAGTCTGCCAGGCACCATGGCTTGAAGGGACAGGGAGTGAATCCTCAGCATTGCGGGAGCAGCTGCACAGGATAGGGAACTTGATGTCATTTTCCTCCTAGGGAGCTACCTACAAGAGCTTCTGTGTCCCTACTGCCCCATCAGACCACTCCACTCAACCAATGAGGGATTGCTGGAGATCCCCAGGGTGCATTTGAAATCTTCTGGAGCTTGGGCTTTTGCTTTTGCTGACTCACCCTGTGGAATTCTCTACCTCATCGGGTGAGAGAATGCCAGACAGTGGAGAGCTTCAAAACTGCTTTAAAAACATACTTATTTGCATATGCCTTCCCTGCTGACTAGAATTTTTTGATTCATATATATTTTATCATGCAACTTTTATATTCTTATATGTAATAATGTTTAGGGTTTATTTATTTGTTCATATGTGTCTTAGAATATGAGTGTATAGCGCTTTGATACCTGATACTGCGCTTTATAAATAAATTTTACTTACTTACTTACTAAGGACAAATGACCTGGCTGGGAAAGGGATCAGAACAGTGCAGGAGGAGTTTTTGAAGTTGAAGCAGGGCCTTAGACAAGTAGCATGCACGGTAACCTTCTCAGAGGTGCTGCCTGTCTATGGCATGGGTGAGGCTAGGGTGCTCCACACCATGGGATTCAATCAGTGGCTGAAAATCTGGTGCAGAGTTCAGGGGTTGGGCTTCTCTGGGGACTGGGAGTCCACCTGGAGTGATGCAGACCTATACTGGCACAATGGTCTGCATCTGTCCAGGAGGGGAACCAGGATCCTAGGTGATAGGTTTAAATGCTTCATTGGCGAGCATTTAAACTAGCCAAGGGGGGAGGCACTGGAAAGGAGCAGGAAAATCCTTGCCCCCAAAAAAATCAGGGTAGTTAGTGAGGTAAACACCAAGATAGAGATGTTGATAGAGAGAAGGGAAGGGGTAAATGGAAAAAACAACAAAGGACAGGGATGGGACAAAAAGGGGTAAGGCCATCAAGAAATGGAGGCTAATGAGTACCAATGCCCATAGTCTGTGCAACAAGCTCCCTGAACTGGTGGCCTTCATG
This sequence comes from Neoceratodus forsteri, assembly GCA_016271365.2. NCBI lineage: Eukaryota > Metazoa > Chordata > Ceratodontiformes > Ceratodontidae > Neoceratodus > Neoceratodus forsteri. The sequence continues at coordinate 391,747,152 of CM028135.1, read as the reverse complement.
GAAGAGTGATTTCTGGATATCGTGGCAGTCACAGAAATATGGTACACAGAGAAATATGACTGGGATGTTAACATACCAGGGTACACAACCTACAGGAGAGACAGGGAGGGGAGAAGAGGGGAAGAAGTAGCTCTCTATGTAAGGGAAGGGATAAAAGCAACAGAACAAAGGAGTAAACAGGGAGGAGAGGAGGCACTGTGGGTCACATTAGAGACTGGAAATGGCACCACAATCCGCACAGGGGTTGTATATACAGCCCCATCTCAGGGGGAGGGAATGGACAAGGTTATGATGGAAGGCATCCTAAGGATGGCAGAGAAAGGGGAGATATTGTTGATGGGGGACCTGAATATGCCAGATGTTAACTGGAGCACCTTTGCTGCAGCCACATCCAAGAGCAGGGCCATTCTCGATGCCCTACAGGGGGCATGCCTCAGACAGCTAGTGTTGAACCCACTTGAGCGAGCAATCTTTAACCTCATACCTCAAATGGGGACAGTGAGAGGATTTCAGATCTAGAAGTGGTAGCCATCTGGGGAACAAGTGACCACCAAACAGTGTGGTTCATGATAAACTCAGCTGCAGAGCCGGGCATATTAAAGTGAGGGTACTGGACTTCAGGAGGGCTGACTTTGTCAAAATGGGAGCGTGCCTTAGAAAAGCACTAGCAAACAGGCAAGAAGGAGGGGTGGAGCAACAATGGGGAAACATCAAAACTGCCATCACAGAGGCAACAAGCCTTTGTGTGAAGCAAATAAACAAATCAAAATGAAAGAAAAAGCCACAATGGTTCCCAAAAGAGGTGGTGGGGAAGGTTAGGGAGAAAAAGATAGCATTTAGGAAGTATAAGGAAATACAGAAGGAACAGGACAGAGAACTGTACCAGTTAAAACAGAAGGAAGCACTGAAGGCAGTCAGAATAACAAAGGCCCAAACCGAGGAAAAGATAGCCAGCTCTGTTAAGAAGGGGGATAAAACCTTTTACAGGTACATTAGGGAGAGTAGACAGACAAAGGGAGGGATAGTGAGGCTGAACAAAATGGACAGTGGGTGGGCAGAGAGGGACAGTGAAAATCAGGGATACTGAACAAATACTTCTGCTCAGTATTCACAGAAGAGGAGGAGGGGGAGATACCTAATCCAGTTAACAGATGCACTCTGGATAGAGGGGTCAATCCCAGTCTTTTCACAGAAGAAAGGGTTCTGAAAGAACTCCTAAAACTGAAGGTGGACAAAACAATGAGGCCTGACAGGATTCACCACAGAATTCTAAAAGAAATAAGGGGAGAACTAGTGACACCGTTGACCACCCTTTTTAACAAATCATGGGAGGATGGCGTGGTACCAGAGGACTGGAGGAGGGCAGATGTGAGTCCCCTTCAAAAAAGTGGGAGCAAGACAGAGGCAGGAATCTATAGACCTGTCAGTTTGACCTCTGTGGTAGGGAAAATGATGGAATCACTTCTGGAGAAAAGAATTGTTGAGCACCTAGAGGCCAGTGGGGCACAGGACCCAAGGCAGCATGGATTCACAGCTGGAAGGTTATGTCAGATGATTCTAATTGATTTCTTTGACTAGGCGACCAAAGTAGAAGACATGGGAGTGGCTGTGGACATGGCCTACCTAGACTTTAGCAAGGCATTTGACATAGTCCCACACAAAAGATTAATAAATAAATTAGCCAGCCTGGGAGTGGGTCCCAGGGTGGTAGCCTGGGTAAAACATTGGCTGGACAACAGGACACAGAAGGTAATAGTAAACAGAGTCCACTCTGAAGAAAGGGGAGTTACTAGTGGGGTACCACAGGGTTCAGTACTGGGTCCAGTCATTTTTAATGTCTTTATAAGTGACAATGCAGAGGGTCTGGAAGGAAAAGTATGTCCCTTTGCAGATGACACAAAGATCTGCAACAGGGTTGACACACAAGGGGGGATAGAAAGGATGAGAAGGGACTTGACGAGGTTGGAGGAATGGTCAGACGTATGGCAGCTTGGATTTAATGCAAAGAAGTGCAAAATAATGCACCTGAGAAACAAAAACCCAGGGGAAGACTACACAATGGGGGGTGGTAGTAATAACAAAAAAATGGAATGGGACCTGGGTGTAAACATATCAGATGACCTTAAGGTTAGCAAGCAATGTGAGAAGGCAGCAGGGAGGGCTGGGGGGATACTGGGATGTATAGGGAGAGGCACCACCAGTAGAAAACAGGAAGTTGTTATCCCTCTGTACAAACAGTTGGTGAGACCCTTTCTGGAATACTGCATCCAATTCTGGAGACCCCATATCCACAAGGGCATAGACAGGATGGAGGCGGTCCAGAGGAGGGCAACTAAAATGGTCCATGGTCTGTAAGAGAAACCACATGAGGAGAGACTAAAGGAGCTTAATATGTATACACTTGAGGAAAGGAGGGAGAGGGGGAACATGATTGAAACTTTTAAGTACCTCAGTGAAATCAACAAAGTCCAAGAAAGTAGCATCTTTCAGAAAAAGAGATGTGCAAGAACAAGGGGACACAATTTGAAGACAGAAGGGGGACTGCTCAGTGGCAATGTGAGGAAGTATTTTTTCACTGAGAGGGTGGTGGACACATGGAACCACCTTTCTGAGGAGGTTGTGGGGTCTAAAACTGTGGGAGAATTCAAAAATGCACGCGATAGACATAAGGCAATTCTTGTGGGGGGGGTAGGAAGAAATAGGCTGTTGGTTAACTAGGATCTGCAGCTTATCCAGTAGGTAGAGAAATGGGCAGACTAGGTGGGCCAAGTGGTCCTTATCTGCCATTAAAGTCTATGTTTCTATGTTTCTTGGAGTGCGGTCAACTGTAGGCTGAGGGGAGTCTCCTGTTCCCAGACCTGCATGGACTTCTGACACAATGGTTAGGACCGGGTCCCCCCCAGTTTGTTCAGGTACCAGACCACACGCATGTTGTCTGAATGTACCAACAGATGGCCCGGAGGAAGGAGGGGCTGAAAAGCTTGAATGGCATACAGCACTGCCCTCATCTTGAGCACATTGATGTGGAGATGAGATTCCTCCGGGAACCAAATGCCCTGGGTCCGATGGGACTCAAAGTGGGCCCCCACCCAGTTTCTAACACATCGGTGGTCAGTGAGTGAGAGGGCGGCTCTGGGAAAAAGGGTGTTCCCAGAGACAGATTCTCCAAGATATCCACCATTGTAGATATCTTATCATGCGATCCAAGATGAGGATTTTGTGGCCCAGGTCATCCACCACCTGGTCCCACTGAGCCCTGAGGGTCTATTGGTGGGTTCTTATGTGCAGCCTGGCTAGTGGGACCATGGGTATGGCCGCCACCACGAGCTCTAGAAGTCTGAGGACTGAGCAGGTGGGGATGTGCCTCTAAGCAGCCAAAGAGGGGCTTGTGAGCACAAGGTCTTGACTCGGTCCAGGGGAAGGAAAGCTTTGCTCAGAGAGGTATCCACAGGGACCCTGGTTTTCCATTTTTACCGGTAACACCGGTAACAGTCATGGAATCCTGCTTGGTTTGTGGATTTTGAATTCTTGTACCGGCACCTCACGGAAATTGCATGTCACTGCACAGAATCTCTAAGATTTTTAGCATCTTTTTAAATTTTTTTTATTTTCTCTTTCTATGTCCCTTCTCACAGCATCAGTCTCCACTTTCCAGAGATCCCTAGGCTGGGTATCCCCTAGCTTCACCCCAGGTAATGCTCAGGAGCTCCTGTGGGCCTGCCCCTATCCTGCCTGGATTGTACCCCCCCAGGTGGGAAGGGAGGGAACCCCAGGTCACCCCTCCACACTCCATTAGTGTCTGTGTCAGGCAGCTCAGTGGGTCCTTCATGGAGCCTGGTTATGAAGTCTGGGGCACCTGGGTCCCTTCTGCCAGTGATTACGGTGATTGTTCCTAGTTTTCCAGTCTCTGTCCTTGAGGGCATCTGCACTAGAGGAGTTCCAAGAAAGTAGGTCACATAGACACATGCCACTGCTCCAGATCCTGGCTAGCTTCCTCCCCTCCTGATCACTCTGTAGCACCACTGCACCACCATCTGTGGTCACACAGGTGGTGGTAAAGCAGCAGGACCTGCAGCCCACCCTTCCCGGAGGAGAAGGAGAGCAGTCCCCCGGGTGCTCAATCCTACTCCCCTGGCCAGACCTCCAGCAACCTGAGTTCACTTCTGACCCTGGGTCACTGGCATTGCAAGCAATAGTGCTATTGTAGCGCCAGTGGGCCGACCCAGATTTCAGCAACTTAAAATAAATGCTGATGTGCTTTGCATTCTTTCTGCTTTGCTGCATATAGAGTCAGTAAGGAAATCACCTGCACTGCTTTGTTGTAATCAGCCATTCAGTTTAATAACCCATGCCTAGTGGTTAGAGAAACAAACAGTGATTGAACTGGGTACATCCAGCAGACTTGGGTTTGATTCCCACAACCTCCACTTGCATACTGTGTGACTCCAAGCAAGTCACTTAACCTCCCCAGTGCCTCTAGGTCACTCCTGAAAACAGACAGTTCTGCCTAGTGGGCCTTACCTGCTTTACAAAGAAAATAAAAAAATACCAATATATGTTTATTACATCATAGAATAGTAGTCAGGGTACCATGTAATTTGCCTGCATTTTACTTGGGCTGCAATGATTTTGTATAGGTAAAGGTAAATATTCAGATACATTTTATGTGTTTTATAACCAGGGAGCTGGTGGAGGCAGAGACGGTGAAGGGGTTCAAGAGGGGGTGCGACAGGTACAAGGGAAGGGTTCTGGAAGCAAAATCCAGTGCAGTGAGAATATCCGGAAATGGGAAGGGAGAAGCCAGAGAAGGCGAGGGAGGCAGCAAGGTGAGCTCCCAGGGTGGGGGCTGATCAAACGAGCAGACATGAAAGACCGTTAGGCCTATTCTGCTGGCATTGTAGTATGTTAGTATAACTTGTTTTTAGATTTTAGTCAGGTTTTCATTGTATTCTTTGCATATGAGCATCTAGGTTGTAGATTGCTAAACACAGGATCACTGTTACCAACTAGCTTATTCAAGTTTATACTGTAATCAGTAGGGCCATACAAAATCCTCAGTTGTTTGAATGAAAACTAGTCTGAATGAAAGTATGTTCACAAAGAAGAAACTGCCTTACTACTTATGAAAAGACTTCACAGTTAACACCCCATTTAGGTGAACTGGATGATTTGCACCTTTTCTCCCACCTGCTGTTTCAGTCTCTGTGACAACAAAAAGTTTTCTGATGACTGCTTCAACAAAAAACAAAAGTTAAGTATTTAAGTGTACATATGTTTGGCCAGTGAATTTTGAAAGCACAGTCAATGACATACAGAAGGTAAGACCCCAGGGGCTGTATGATGCTGGTGGCAGAGTGGTGCTTAATTCACATCTGAACAAAGACATGAAAACTGGGAGACACCCTTTTCATGGACACCAAATAAAAAAAAGCATCCACATGTCTGGGAGATGCATGAATCCATTTGAAGGTCCTCCACTAATCACTTGTGGATTTTTTAGGTGAAGACACTTTATTTTAAATAAGCAAAATTCAAGCAGTTTTTTTCTCCTCCTTCACCCTGGCCATCCACTCCTTCAGGCCTGCCAAGGCCCCCCTACCACTGCTGCTGAGTCCCGACCACCATCCACTGCCCTTTACTGCTGTGCTACCAGGTAACCCAAAGTAACCCTTCATTGAGTGGGCCCCTACCCCTGTGGGAGGCTATCAGGGGAGGAGAATTATACCAAAGAGCTTTCTGTGTATCCTGAGCATGGCAGGGGTCAGAACAAACACATGTCTAGGGCTTCCAGTTTATGGAGGGACCAACAGCTGTCCTTCAGTTGGCCAGCAGGTGTTTTCCCATTTTCTTGATAGGCCACATGATGTCAAGGCACAAGCTGACGTCCGTCACGCTCCCTCCTGCAGTGAGGGCTGACATGTTGTGCCTCCGGCCTCCACCAGGGGCCAGCAAATGCTGAGCTGTGAACCCACCTCCCTCCCAGGAGAAGGTGCATGGTCGTTGGACAATCAAGCCTTCACCCACCAACTGGCCCTCCAACACCCAAGTCTGTTCCCTAACCCAGGTCAGCGGTGTCACAGGCAGAAATCCAATTCAGGCAGTTAAATTATAGATAGGAAAAAACAAAGGTAGTCCACCTTAGTGGTGATGGTTCAGATTAATTCACATCTGAGTTCTAACAAGCAAAGAGACCAAGTCATTTGTAACTTGTGCATGTGGTTGTGGGTGTTGAAGAAAGGGGATCATAGTGCTGTCACTACTGCCATCACCCATAAGGGATGTGGACTGCATTATTGCTACTGCCAGCACACCGAAGGGGTGGGGGCTGTAGTGATTCTGCCATCACCACTGGTGGATGGGGAATGTAGTACTGCTGCCATCACACCTAAGGGATGGGGGCCACAGTGCTACTGCTTCTGTCACACCTGAGGGAGAGAGGTCATAGTGATGTTGCTGCTGCCATCACACCAGAGGGATGGGGGCCACAGTGCTGTTGGTGCTGCCATCACACCTGAGGGATGGGGCTGTAGTGCTGCTTCCATCACACCTTATGCATAAGGGCTGTAGTGCTACTGCTGCCATCACTTCTTGTACCTAAAATAACTTTAGTTGGTACAAGAATGGAAGGATGTGCTACAGTGGAGGTCAAAATTGCTAAAATGCATGTTAACAGAGTTAAAAATTGTTAAATAAAGTACAGAGAACCAAATACCAGTAAAAACGGATTTTGGCTTAACAGACACCGGTGACAATACCATTTTTTACAATGTGCAAAATGGAATATGCCCTTTCTCAATCCCGGTAAACCAGTGTCCCTGGACCGTATCCAACACTGCCCCAATGAATGTTAAACATTGTGTGGGAACCAAATGAGACCTGGCCATATTGACCATTATGCCCAGCCTGGAGAAGATCTCTAGGGTAAGGCCCAGCAAATGCCACAAGTCCTCCTAAAAGGGAGCTGCAGTCAGCCAGTTGTCCAGGTACGGGAAGACCTGGACTCCTAGGGTGTGCAGGTGGGCTGCCACCACCGCCAGAGACTTGCTGAATACCCAGGGAGCGGTAGTCAGTCTGAAGGGCAGTGCCAGAAACTGAAAATTCTCCCCCTGAAAGCAGAACCAGAGAAACCTGCGATGGGCAGGATGGACGAGGATGTGAAGAAAAGTGTCCTGCATGTCCAGGGTGCAAAGCCACAGACCCTCTCTGAGAAGAGGCAGGAGGATCTGAAGGGAGAGCATCCTGAACCTCTTGTAGGCCACGAACAGATTCAATGAACTGAGGTCCAAAATGGGCCTCAGATCGCCCATCTTCTTGGGGACCAAGAAGAAGTGGGTGTAGTATCCCACCCCACGAAACTGAAGAGGGAAGAGTTCCAGTGCTTCCTTCTGTAGAAGGGAACTGATCTCCTCCTGAACCAGAGAAAGATGGATGGGAGGATAGGAAGAGGGGGTTCTGTGAGGAGGTAGTTGAACAAACTCTCTGGAGTGCCCCTGGATGATCAGCTGGAGCACCTATGAGTCTGATGTTATCTTCTCCCACTCCAGCAGGTGGCGAGAAAAACGACCGCCCACTGACTCTTCTGGGAGATCCAGATGGGGGAGGGAGTGAGTCAGGAGGTGGTAGGCTGGGTGGCCACATGGGATCCCGCAGTCTTACAGGATTTGGCTGTGGGAGTACCGGTAGCCACGGCGGCCCCTTGCTTAAACTGGTTGCTGGGCTGCCATTGCTTACATTGTCCTTGGGCTTGGTGCCAAAGGGCCGTTTCTGGCTTTGGTGCTTGTGATACATGCCTCTCACTGATCTCAGGGCTTGACCCTTGTCCTGCAGTTCAGTGATAATATCTTTAGTATTGCCCCTGGACAGTACCAATCCTCTGAAGGGGGCATCCATAATGGCTGTTTGGACCTCTTGATCTAAGCTGGAGATATGAAGCCAAGAATGTCTGTGCAAGTCCACAGCAAAGGTGGAAGAGCGACCAGCTGAATCCACCACATCATAAGTGGCTCTCAGCATGTGGCAACAGGTTGACCAAGCCGATCTAACCAACTCACCTAACTCCTGCTTAGGCGAAGAGTCTGGCAAAGAATCGAGCTTGGAGGTGAGATGCCATAAAACAGACTTTTGGTAGCTCCCATGTGGCCCACATAATTCAGGGTGCATAGACCTAGAGTGGAGGAGGAAAAAATCTTCCTACCACACTGGTCCATGACTTTCAAGTCTTTGTCAGGAGGAATAGAACTGAAGTGTTTTGGGTTGGCAGTTCTATCAAAGGTGATGCTGATGACCACTGAATCAGCCTTAGGTTGAGTACCCAGGAATTCTTTGCCCTCAGGGGACTGGTAAAGCCTGTATGCCTTGTGCACCACAGTGGCTAAGGATGCCGGCTGCTTCCAAATCATGCTTACTAAGTCCTCGTGAGGCTCCAACCACAGTGGGATAAAAGTGAAAGGGGCCTCCTCAAGGTCCAAATGCTCTACCAGATGCAGTCGCTGTACATCCTGATACACAGCTTTCCAGCCGTAGGAAGCTTGGATCTTCTGGAGCAAGTCCAGGAATGAAGGGTCCTCTGGGGGAGATTTTGGGGAGCCCTTCTGTTTGGGAGCCTCTGGAGTGTGTGGCTCCTCATCAGGTCCCGAAGGGTACCCATCCTTTGAGTCTGAGGAATCTGAGACACTGGAGGAGTGCAAGGGGATATCTATCCTTCAGGATGTATCCACCAGACAGATGTATTCCCTTGGAACCCTACTACCAGTTTTGACCGGGACAGGGATAGGGGCCAGCGTAGGAGGCCCTTGGGGAGGATAACCTTGGTCCGGTGTCAGACCAGGTCTTGGTGCAGGTGCCGGGTGATGTCGGTCAAACTCTTACATCAGCTGGGATCTGGCTTCAGCCCATCAGGAAGAGATTACCTCCTTGAGATCCACCTGTTGGGGGCAGCGGGGAGGGGGAAGGTAGCCCAGAAGCCCATAGAAGGGATACCCATAGCCTGATGGCGGAAAACCCAGGCCGGGGTAGGCCGACATCGGGTATTGAGATGTTGGGTATTGAGGCACCAGAAAATGTGGCGTTGGGTACCAGGGCATCGGGTATTCCAGTGTCAGAGGCACCGCCGGCCCTGCTGGAGGCCCTGATGGGGGAACTGATGGGCCAGGCATCAGTTCCAAGGGTGGAGGGGTGGGAAACGATGGCGCCAGAGGAGGAACTGCATCCGAAGCCCCCAACAGCCTGTGCGGAGGGCCAGAAGGCTGATCACCGGGCATTGGATTGCCAGAAGGTGGCGCCAGGGGCACCAGCATTGGATCTGGTATCGGAGATCGGAGGTGCAGGCAATGGAGGGGGAACCTCCAAAGGTGGGGGTGACCACGGATTGACACCCACCACCACGGGGGAAGATGGAGGAGTCTCCAATGGCAGGGGCCTGGTAGGTTCCTGCGGCAAATCCCAGACATCAGGTGAGGTGTCAAGACCTGATGAGGGAATGTAGGCTGGGTGCAAGTTGGGCCCAACGTGTGACTTACCAGCCTTGTCCAGGTGGGAAATGGCAGAGTCGGAACCCGACTTATCGGACAAGCCAATGCCACCAGGCTGTGGAGTACCCGTAGAGGGGGAGCTAGCCTCCTTTGCCCTGGAGTCACCTGTCAGACCCACGCACGAGTCCGGGGAGGCAGACGCTCACCAGGACACCACCAAGGCAGGCATTGGGTTGGGATCCCTCAGAGGATAAGCAACAGTTAAGACTGCTACCCCAGCTGGGGTCTGCGGGGCTGTGGAAGGAACTTCCTTGTCCCTGTGCTTCTCTTTGTCCCGTTTGTTATGATAATGCCCTTTGGGAGTGTTCGACATCTGCCTGAGTTTCTTTAACTCCTTCTCCAAGGAGGCCATCTTCTGCTTCAAGGTCTGGGCTTCCAAGGTCTGCTGCTTTCTCTTCCAGGTAGCGGAGTTAAATTTTCAGCAGTGATCGCACTCGTACACGTGGCACAGGAAATGGCTGTCTTTATGCAGGAGTTGAGACCCACAGGAATTGCACTTGTTTTTTGCGACTTGTATGGAGTAGGGGATGACGTGCAAAGCCGGAGTTGATAGCTAATTTGGTGAGAACATTTGAAAAAAGCATGAAAAAACACTTATCTGAACCGCTAGATTAGAGATCTTCCATGAGGTGACCCAACAGTAGCCGACAGGGGGGAAAGAACTGGAGAGTCCCTGCCAGGAACTGCTAGCCAGAAGATTTTCCATAGGATCCTGATGCCTGCCGGCTTAGTTCTACTGGTTAATACCTACTGCAAGAGCCCTCTCAAAGTAAGGTCTAGCTATTTTTAGCTGCACAGGATGATGAAGACTATGAACACACAACTTATCAGCAATGATTAGGAAGACTGCCAAATAAATATAGCTGGATGATGTTTACGATGTACATCATGTCACCTCCTAGGTGATACCAGCAGTACAGCATTTCCTTCATGTATACTAACACACTAACATGCTAAAATGCCAGCAGAATAGGCCTAACAGTCTCTCAAGTCTATTCAATTTTCAGCACCTGCACTGAGGGCAGATTTTGGTGTCCCCCATGCCCCTTGGGTTATACTGTCCCCAGTCCTAGATGTTCTACCTGTATTGGGCCTGGTCAGATTTACCCTCCCCATGTTCCTGTCCCATCCCCTCTTAAATCCATCTGCAGTCTCCACCTCTACCAGCTCCCCGGGCAGTACATTAGATGGCTCCACCACCCTTTCAATAAAATGACATCTCCTCCTCTTCCCTCTGAGCCTGCCCCCTTCCAGCTAACACCCGTGACCTCTTAGTGCCCCACCCTCCTTCCTTTGGAGCACCCCGACTGGGCCTCTCTTATTGATCCCTTTCATGTACTTAAAGGCCTCTGCCATGTCCCCCCATCCCTTCTCTCCACCAGGATGTACATGTCGAGCTCCTTGAGCCTCTCCTCATAGGTCCTCTTCCCCAGGACCCAGATCATTTTGGTTGTCCTCTTTTGGACTCTCTCTAGGAGTGTAATATCCCTCTTTAAATGTGGTCTCCAAAGCTGCACACAATGCTCAAGGTGTGGCCTAACCTAGCAGTTGTACAGTGGAAGGATCACTTCCACCTTTCTGGAGGTAATCCCCCTGGTGATGCATCCCATCATTCTATTTGCCCTTGTCCATGCCCTCCTACAGGTCTCTGAGTAGTTCATTTTGACATCTACCAATGCCCCCAGGTCCCTCTCACCCTCCATGACTTGAATTGTGTCTCCTCCCAGGGTATACCCCTGGCCTGGATTTCTGACTCCCAGTTGCAGAATCTTGCACTTTCCTGCATTGAATTTTAGTTTCTATTTTCCCGACCAGCTTTCCAGAGCCTCCAGGTCCTCCTGCAAGGCCACCTTCCCCCCCTCCATCACTGCACCTAGTTTTGAGTCATCTGTGAAGAGACTCATCTCACTCCTGGTCCCCTTTCTGATGTCTGAGACATAGGCATTGAACAGGAATGATTCCAGCACTGAACCCTAAGGAACCCCACTAGTAACCCACCTTGGGGATGAAGCTAACCCTCCAACCACCACCTTCTGAGAACACTCAGAGAGCCAATTTCCTATCCATTTTAACAACTGTCTCCCTACCCACATTTCCTTCAGCTTAGCCAGCAGGCCACTGTGCAGTACCGAATCAAACACCTAGCTGAAATCCAGAAAGAGGATGTCTAATGGCCTACCCTGGTCCAGGGCCCTCATCACCCAGTTATAGAACTCAACAAGGTTTGTCTGGCATGATCTTCCCAGGACAAAGCCATGCTGCCTATCATCCAAGTACCCAGTTTCTCCAGTAACCCCCCCCAGCCTTTACTTGACAATACCCTCCATCACCTTGCTGACCACCAATGTCAGACTAACAGGACTGTAATTTCCCGCCTCCTCCCTTGATCCCCCCTTGTGAATTGGCATGACATAGGCCACCCTCCAGTCTTGGGGCACCCAGCCAGTCCTCAGAGAGATGTTGAAAAGCTCTACTAGAGAGACTGCCAGGACATCCGCCAGTTCCCTCAGCACCCTGGGATGTATTTCATCTCGCTCAGGTACTTTCTCCATCTGAAGGGACCTGAGGGCTTCCCTTACTCTCTACTTGGATTTCAGCCTCCACATCCTCCCCCTTTTCACCCTGCACTACTGGCCCCCCACCTGTCTGTGGTGGCCACTCCCTTTCCCCAGACCCATCAGGGACCTTGGTCTCTACTGGTCCCACCCCTTCCTCCGGTTTGCTCCCGCTCCCCCCACAAGACATAGCCCCTCCATCCCCCCTGGTAAAAACTGAGGCAAAGTACTCATTTAGGACTTCTGCCTGTTCCCCCTACGAGTTTTTAATTAGAATGCGTGTTGAACATAGCCATGACATATTGAAAGGCATGCATTTTGACCTGAAAGTTTCCAAAGTAAATAAATGAGGACTTTTACCATGCCAATAAAAATGGAAGCATTGTGGGTGGGAATCAAACCTGATCCCTGCAACATGGCAGACAAAAACCAGAGGCTACTGCACCAACCTGGGGTTGATGATCACTAGTGACCTAAAGCATTCCTCACAGTGCAGGAAGGTGGTGGTAAAAACCAACAGAATGCTGGGTCGCATCACCAGGAGGATCAGTAGCAGGTGGGAGGAAGTCATTTTGACATACATATCACTGGTGTGGCTGTACTTAGAGTATAGCGTGCAGTACTGGTGTCCTTACCTGAAGAAGGACATTAATCTGCTGGAGGCAGTCCAGAGGAGGGTAACTAAGTTGATTAATGGTCATCAGGGCACAACATATAAAGAGAGGCTGGAGGACCTGAACATGTTCTCCTGGAAGAGAGGAGGGAGAGGAAAGACATGACTACATGACTGAGATCTTTAATTACATGAAGGACATTAACAAAGTCAGCCAAGAAAGCCTCTTCAGTCCCAATGTCAATACAAGTACAAAGGGACATTGCCTTAAAGTGGGGGAAGGAGGTTCAGGAGAGAGTTCAGGAGGCATTTCTTCATGAAGAGGGTGGTTGCAAGGTGGAACAACCTCCATGAGGAGGTGGTCTCATTGGAGACAGTGGAGGGCTTCATAAGAAGGTGGGACAAGGTAAGATCATGGCCAAAAGGGGAGTGGACAGAAAGGGGGGGTAGCATTCAAGAAGGGGAGGACTCCTTAGTTGCAATTTGTCACTTCATAATATGAGCTGCTTTGATAGATCACTAGGCCTTCATCTGCCAGCACTTTTCATATGTTCATAATATTTTTATTGGCAAGATAGCTTTCAAAGCTGTAAAAATACAAAAAATGTTTTCAAATTGTTTAACTCAGTGAAACTCACTAAGCTGAAAGCTTGTTTACAAGTGCAACCTGGGAGCACAAGGAAGTTAAGTTACTTGCTCAGTGTCACACAGTATGCAAGTGGGGGTGGTGGGATTCAAACCCAGGTCTCCAAATTTGTAGCTCAGAGCCTTAAACCACTGTGCTGTACTGTAATATTTAATTTGGAGTAATGTAAAGGAACTCCAGGAAGCACACTTCTACAATGACCGGAGGAGGCCCTGGTAGAGAAGTTGGCCCCTTTGGGAGTATGGCCAAGGTTTAAACAGTATCCCTGATGTGGTAGTGAGGGGCAAGTCTAGTGGGTGGATGGGAGGCATTGGAGTCCCATGCTGTGAAGAAATGCCTCCTAATTTCCCCCTGAATCTTACCCACTCTAATCTCAATTGATGCCCCCTCATGTCTCTCCCTCTTCTAATCTGGAAAATTAACTCTGTGTTAGTCTTGTTTATTGCCTTTAATTACTTAAAGGGGAGCTGTCATCAACAGGATTATTATAGAAGTAAGAAGTGTTATAATAACACCTTAATAAAACAGTCTATTTTCTATTTAACTTGTTGGATTAAATACAGTCAAAGGAGACCCTAGACCCTCAGTGACATAATTTCCTGTCAGGAGTCCAAAACATATGGCTGCAAGCAGCCCTTAATTACAGGGTGATTTACATATGAATAACTCTGGACTGCAAAATCTCACAGATCAACACAATAGCTCAATCAAATTATCTTGTTATGGGCTTTCAGACATTAAGAAATCCTGTTGATGACAGTTCCCCTTTAAAGGTTTCAATCATATCTCCCCTACCCATCCTCTCCTCCAGGGAATACTTGTTCAGCTCTCCCAGCCTCTCCTCATAGGATTTCCCTTGCAATCCCTGGATCATCTTTGTCACCCTATGCTGTACCCCTGCCAACAATCTGATGTCCTTCTTCAGGAATGGATGCCAGTACTGCACACAGTATTCCAGGTGCAGCCTTATCAAAGACCTATACAGGGGAAGGATAACCTCCATATTTCTGGAGGATATTCCTCTTGCTATACACCCCAGCATCTTGTTAGCTTTTGCCACCGTCTTCCTGCACTGAGCTGAGTTGTTCATACTCCCTGTTATAAGCACCCCTAGATCCTTTTCCTCCTCAGTACTTTCCAATTGTACTCCTCCCAGCTGATAGCTCCTCACCTGGTTCCTAGTCTTGAAGAGCAGTACCTTGCACTTCTTGGTGTTAAACCCCAAATACCATGTTTCTGACCATTCCTGCAGTTTGGTCAGGTCCTCCAGTAGCCCATTTCACCCTCAAAGTCATCCACCATGGCCCCCCATCGTTAAATCATCTGCAAACAGACTGACCTTATTCCAGATCCCCTGTGATATATTAACTATAAATATGCCAAACAATACCAGTCCCAGTACCAATCCCTGTGATACTCTGTTCATCACATCCCTTGATAAGGAGAGTTCTCCCCCACTACCACCCTTTGATGCCTTCCCTTCAGCCAGTTAGTGACCCACCTAACCATCTTTGTTCGTACATCAATTTTTTCTGCTTCCCCCCTTAGCCTTCCATGTGGCACAGAATCAAATGCCTTACTGAAATCTAAATACATGATATCCACCTCATAGACCTTGTCCAGTTCATAGTACTCAACTAGGTTCATCTGGCAGGATCTTCCTGAGACAAACTCATGCTGTTGACCACCCTGGAGTCCATTGTTCTCCAAAAAGATCACCAGCCTCTTTTTTATTTATTTATTTACTTATTGTATCAGAATTGCATACCTTTGAGTCAGAGATTCATTTACAAAGGCTCTACATCAGAAAAAATACAGATATTAGACATTAATTTCACATATTACAGTTAGTTACAAACAGTGAAGAGCAACTGCATGCAGGTAGCATTGTCATGACTGCATCCAGGTTGTACATTGTGGACAATTATCCATTATTTACATTACATGCAGGTTACATGGTCTTATATACAGTAAAATTACTACTGCCAACAGGAAGCATGGCCATACAACAGGCTGTACAATGAACACATTTATTCAAAATTACATTTCATTCCATCAGGTATATAGCAGCTACAAGTTGTAGCTTAGCCCTAGGTATATAGCAGCTACCATTAGTAGCTTAGTCATAGGCAGTATCAATGGTCAATACTGGAATATAATTTACCAAGCTCGGAGGGTGTAGGTCGGAGGGCAAGCATTCCAGGTGTGCCTTAGCCCAGAGGCAGTAAAACTTATGGTTGGAGTTTCTATAAGTGGGCCTAAGGGCAGGGAGGCATAGCAAAGGGGGTGGCTAGAGGCATTTGCATGCCCCTTCATGATAAATCTGTTCCCTGAGGAGATGTTTGAAATGGCCAATTTTTGTTTCAGAGAGGATGGTATTTGGTAAGGCACTTAGCCAGAGGGGTGTCCTGTAACGAAAGGTTCTTTAGCCCATTGCTGATCTGCAGAGGGGAACCTGGTAACAGGATTTACTGGAACTACAGGTACATTTAGGGGCAGGAGCAGGATAAGAAGGGGTGAGAGGCCACGAGGTGCACTACCATTAGTGATTTTCTTTGTGAAAAGGCAGGTCTGGTATTAAAGCCTTCCGTCAAAGTCAAGTCAGTTTGTGAGGGTGTAGAGAGAGCAAGTGTGAGTCAGGCACTCACAGCCAGTGGCAAGGTGACAGGTCTTGTTTAATGATATCCTGATTCTTTGAAGGGCAGTGGAGTCAGCAGCCCCTTATACCAGTATCCCATAGTCTATGAGGGACAGGATGGATGATGAGATGGCAAGCTGTTGGGCTTCCAGCTTGAGACAGTGCTTATGATGGTACAATAGGCCAATGCATGTGTTTACAGCGGTGCTAAGGAGGTGAATATGTTCATGGTAGTTAAGAGCAGTGTCTAGGGTTACTCCAAGCTATTTGAAGGCGGCTTCTTGTTATGGGGGACCTGGTTGAAATTGAGGATTTATTGAGTCTGGCCACTATATTTGTTCCAGGAGTTAGCAAATAACAGTATTTTAGATTTTTTATAGTTTAGGACCAAACAGTACTTGGACAACCATGTTTCAGCTTTATTAAAAGAGTGCTGTAGAGACTTGTAGTATGACGGGGTTGGGGTGGATAGCAAAACGTACAGCTCATTTTAAGATAGTCTCCATGAGCTTCTCCACAATCGATGTGTGGCTCACTGGCCTGTAGTTGCCTAGTTCATCCTTAGGACCACTTTTGTGAAAGGGCACCGCATAGGCCATCCTCCAATCCTGTGGCACACATCCTGTATTCAGGGAGGCGTTGAACAAGTCTGCCAGTGGTCCTGCCAGGATCTTCACCAGTTCCTTGAGTACCCTAGGATGAATGCCATCTGGACCCAGTGTCTTGTCCACCCTCAATACCCTTAATCCTTGCAGAACCCTGTCTTCTGCAATTCCTAAATCAGTCATCCCCTCGCCCTCTGCACACACCACCCCTCCTTTGAGGTATCTGCCCCCTTTCTCTTTTGTGAACACAAAGCAGAAGTATTCATTTAGTGCCTTTGCCTGGTCTTCTCCTTCTCCACTCCCCCCCAGCCCTTCCTGATCCTCACAATCTGGTCCTTACTATTCCTTCTCACTCTAATGTATCGTAGGAAATCCTTTTCACCATCCCTAATGCCCAGTGCCACTCTCACCTCTCTGGAAGCATTGGCTGATCTGACCAGTTTAGTAACTTTCCTGGACTTCCTCTTGTACTCTTCTATGTCATCCCCCCTCCCGATTTCTTGTGTCTCTGAAATGCCTTTCTCTTGGACCTCACCCCTTCCAGGAACTCTTAATTCAGCCAACTGGGCTTCTTTTCCCTTCCCTTCTTACTCATTGTCCTAGCACATGTCCCAAAGCCTCCATGAGCCCCCTTTTAATAATATCCCACTTTTGTCAAGCATCCATTTGTGACTGAATTTTCACCAGATGCTCACCCACAATTTTCCCCATCATTTTAAAGTCTGCACTCTTAAATTCAATCACCCTGGAACCCATACCTCCTGTTTCCCTCCCTACACTGAGCTTGAGCAACACCATGTTGTGGTCACTCTGAGCTACTTGGTCCTCCACTGCCAGATCCCTTACAACCTCCTCATTTGATAGCACCAGGTACAGAGTGTTTCCCAGCAAAGTCTGCTTCTTGACCAGTTGTACTAGGAAGCTGTCAGCAAAACAAGAAATTCATAAAAAGAGTGATGGCAGTACAGAAGAGGGCAATCAAAATGGTGCATGGCCTGCATCTAGGGCCCTGTAAGGGAAGACTCAAGGACTTAAATCTGTACTCTAGAGGATAGAAGAGTAAGGGGAATCCATAGAATCTGTGTCTTAGAGCTATCCAGCCTCCACCAACCACAACCAGACTGTAGGGGATGCCGCAGTCAAGCAGTATTCTATAGCAACTCTCCATATTTTTTCTGCTGCAGGGACATTGCAAACAGGCAGATACCACTAACATCCCTTTCATTACTATTTATTCTGTGCTACAGCATGCATTGGTGGCAATGAAGCATAGTGGCTCCTAAAATACAGGTGCTTGTATGGAAGTTATTAAAAGGCAGGCTTGATTTTAAGTAAAGACACTGAGCTGCAACTGTAGGTTTCAGTCACAGTTAGCCAACAGGTCTCTCACTTTTCACAGCAGGTTTTCTTTTCAGGGCTTTGGGCCATAAGTGTGTACTTCCATATCATTGTTACAAATGGTTGTAAAGTTCTACAGATAGGTTATCATTGCATAGCACTTAATATTGCTACTGTACCCCTTCCTGTCTAGCACAATCATTCCCTGCCTTCTCAGAGTTCTAGGGGGGGCTGTAGTAGGTAGCAACACCAGGCAGCAGATTGTTTTTTAGCAAACACCGTCCCTCTCTCATTTTCAGCAGGGGCAGCTTCGTGGAGGTAATTGTGCTACAACAACATTGATCAAAGGGGATCCCTCAGTGATGTGGGCATCTGGGAACCAATAGCGTCTCCCAGAAAAGGGCACCAGGTACAAACAAAGGACTTCTGTCCTTAAATTGCAGGCTCAGGGTCCTGAGTTGCAGAGCAGCACACACAGCCTCTAAGGAAAGGATGGAGTTTAACTACGACACTTCTCCCTCCCTGTGGACCATCTGAAGTGGTGGATTGAATCTGTAGTTTAGAGATGTCTGGTCTTCACTGACCCCAATCCAGACTGTAGGGGACACCGCAGGTTAGCGTTACACTACAGACAACTCTCTCCATTTTTTTTTTCTCTAGCAGGGATGCCGCAAGCAGGGGGATAGCACTGACATCCCTTCCAGTACCATTTATTATGTACTAAAAGGCAATCCTGCAAAGAGAAGTTTAGTTGATAAACCACTGTAGTGCATCAGGAGTAGCTGGAAGACAGATTTGTCACTTAAGTTGCAGTAAAAGGAGTAAGCATGGAGGGCTACAAAGAAGAGGAGGTGGGAAAAAAGTTGGAGGAGAGGGGAAATGAGAAGAGGGCCTGTGAGGAAAGACTCAATGGCATGATATTCGACTGGAAGAGGTAGGCTCAGAGGAGATGTGAGGAAGTACTTCTCAGAAAGGGTAATGGACAACTTGAGTAGACTTCCAGTAGAGGTAGTAGGTACAGTACCAACATGGTAGCAGGTTTCAAGCATGCATGGGGTAGACACAGGGGACCTTAGTAACAGGGCTGGGAGGTAAGTAAGCCTGCAGATCAAGTAGGGTCTGCAGTGGCGCACTGGGTAATATATTTTTTGGGCAGACTGGATGGGCCAGGGGGTTCTTTTGTGTTGGAAGTTTCTAGGTTTCTATAGAAGGAAATATTCATGTCACCTTTGCTTCCTCAGAAAGCAGACTTGACAAGTATGCTTGTATTATTTTATAATTTAGGTAGGAGAGAAATGTTTATTTTTGCACTGCTGAAGTGCCGTTCAATTTGTGAGAAAAGAGGAGAAAGATTTTCAACCTCAACATAGAAGGAAGCAATTTCTATAGACAGGGAAGGAATTTTGCTCCAAAGAACTGATCCCTGGTGGGAAATTCCACATTTGCTGGAGGCTGTCCAGAGGAGGGCAACTAAAATGTTGCAGGGTCTACACCAGAAGACATATGAAGAGAGATTAAATGAGCTTAATATGTATACCATTAAAGAGAGGAGGGGGAGGGGGACATGATAGAAACTTTCAAGTACCTCAAAGGAATCAACAAAGTCCAAGAGGGTAGCATCTTTCAGAAAAAGAGATGCGCAAGAACAAGAGGACACAATTTGAAGATAGAGGGGGATGGCTCAGAGGTAATGTAAGGAAGTATTTTTTTTCATGGAGAGGGCTGTGGATACATGGAACAGCCTTCCTGAGGAGGTAGTGGAGTCAAAAACAGTAGGGGGATTCAAGAATGCATGGGATAGACATAAAGCAATTCTAGTGGGAGTAGGAAAAAATAGGCTGTTGCTTTCAGAACCCTTTCTTCTGTGAAGACTGGTATCAACCTCCCTATCTAGAGTGCTTCTATTCTTTGATTTAGGTACCTTCCCTTCCTCTTCTTTTGTGAATACTAAGCAGAAGTATTCATTCAGTATCCCTGCTTTTTCACTGTCATCCTCTGCCCACACTCCCTTTATTAAGCCTCACTAGCCCTCACTTTATCTTTCTTCACTCTGTAATATACCTATCAAAGGTTATATTCCCCTTCTTAACTGAGTCGGCTATCTTTTCCTCAGTTTGGGCCTTTGCTATTCTGACTGCCTTCCCCACTTCCTTCTGCTTTAACTGGCACAGTTCTCTGTTCTGCTTCTTCTGTGCTTCCTTATACTTCCTGAATGGTACCTTTTTCTCCTAAACCTTCCCCGCCACCTCTTTTGAGAACCATAGTGCTTTTTTCCTTCGTTTTGCTTTATTGATTTGCTTTACACAAAGTCTTGTTGCCTCTGTGATGGCTGTTTGATTTTTCCCCATTGTTCCACAACCCCTCCTTCTTTACCATTTGCTAGTGCTTTTCTGAGGCACTCTCTCATTTTCCCAAAGTCAGCCTTCCTAAACTCCAACACTTTTGCTTTTGTATGGCTTGATTGTATGGCTATGTTTATCGTGAACCACACTGTTTGGTGGTCACTTGTTCCCAGATGGCTACCCACTTCTAAATCTGAGATCTTTTCTCCATCCCCATTTGACAGTACCAGGTCTAAGATTGCTCTCTCCCTATTGGGTTCCACCACTAGCTGTCTGAGGTATGCCCCTGTAGGGCATCGCGAATAGCCCTGCTTTTTGATGTGACTGCAGCCAGAGTGCTCCAGCTAACATCTGGCATATTCAGGTCCCCATCAACAATATCTCCCCTTTATCTGCCCTTCTAAGGATGCCTTCTATCATTTTTTTGTCCATTGCCTCCCCCTGAGATAGGGGTTTGTACACAACTCCTGTGCAAATTGTGGTGCCATAAGCTATCTCCAGGGTAACCCACAGTGCCTCCTCTATTCCCTGTTTATCCTTTAGTTCCATTGCTTTGATCCCATCCCTTACATAGAGAGCTACTCCTCCTCCTCCTCTTTATCCTCCCTGTCCCTCCTGTAGATTGTGTACCCTAGTATGCTGACATCCCAGTCATGATTCTCGGTGTACCATGTTTCTCCGACTGCCATGATATCCAGATATCCCTCTTCCATCAAGGCCACTAGTTCAGGGAGCTTGTTACACAGACTATGGGCATTGGTACTCGTCACCCTCCATTTGTTGATGGCCTTACCCCTTTTAGCCCCATTCCTGTCCTTACTGCCTTTTTGTGCATTTACCCCTGTCCTGCTCCCCATTAACTTCTCTACCTTGGTGTTTACCTCTCTAGCTACTGTGTTTTGTGGGGGGAGGCTGGGTTTTCCCTGCTCCTTTTCAGTGCCTCCCCCCTTGGCTAGTTTAAATGCTTGCCAATGATGCATTTAAACTTATCACCTAAGATTCTGGCCCCCCCAGACAGATGCAGACCATCATGCCAGTATATGCCTGTATCCTTCCAGGTGGACCCCCAGTTCCCAATGAAGCCAAAACCCTGAGCTCTGCACCAGTTTTTCAACCATTCATTGAATCCCATGGTGTGGAGTACCCTAGCATCACCCTTGCCATAGATAGGTAGGACCTCTGAGAAGGTTACTGCATGTGTTACTTGTCTAAGGCCCCTCCCCAACTCTTTAAACTCCTCTTGCACTGCTTTGATCCCATTCACACCCAGGTCATTTGTCCCTAGGTGGACAATGATATCCAGCTCCCTCCCTCGTGCAGCTGCTCCCATGATCCTGAAGATTCACTCCCTGTCCCTCCAAGCCATGGCATCAGGCAGGCACCTTATCTCCCTCTCCCCTTTGTTCACTAGATCTACCCCACTAATGACTGATTCCCCCACCAGGAGCTGTTTCCTCCCCCTGTTGGGTCCCATGCCACCCTCCTGTGGGACTCATTTGTGGAGGTTCCCAGCATCCTCCTTGGTCTCTACTGCAGTTGCATCTATAGAAGAACCACTCTCCACCAGAAGAGTGTATGAATTGTGGAGAGGGACAACTGGAGGAATGTGCCTCTGTTCCACCACCCTTTCCCTCCATGGGCTCACCTTGGTCCAACCGCCCCTTTTTCTTGGCAATCTCTGAGGTAGTGGCAGTGGTCCTGGTGGTCCCTGGGTGGGGGAGAAGGTTTCACAAATCCCAGCCTAGTCAGCCTGGAGACAAGCAACCTCTTCCCTCAGACCAGAGAGGTACCTACAAATAGGGCAGCATCACAGCCTCCAGAAAGTCTTCTGGAAGACTGCTGCCCCACAGCCAGTGCATTGCATTACTCCCCACACGTCTGTCTTCTTTCCTGTTTCTCCTGTGTTAAGCCTCTTTTTGGGGGGGTTATATACAGTTAGTGGGTATGCTATTACCTTCAATACAGTGTGCTGTGCTGGTAAATATATGAGTTGTATGCACCTTGCCACCTTGAGGAAATGATGTCAGAACCCCTGCTATAAAGGGATTGACACCTGGGGGTGTGGGGAAGGGTGGGTTTGGACCTAAGCTGTGCCCTCAGGAACAATAAGCTACAAGCTGTGACCCGCCACTAGGATGAGTGTTAATCTTCCTTTCAGCAAGACAACCTGTACAACAATCAGGGGAACACAGTCTCCTGCACCTGAGGCTGTCTGTATTTCAATCCCCAACTGCAGTGTTTGCTATGACATCTCGTTAGCCACCAGTAAATTATTTAAAAATAGTTTAACTGTCACAAAATCCTAGTAGACAATCCAGCTACCTCCAAGGGAAAACCCAAATGGAATTTTTCAACCCTTCTGAAGTTACTCACAAGATACAGTAAGTAGAGTTTGCAAGCCCCTTCTTGGTTAAATACTAAATAAATATATAAATAAAAAGCAATTATCAAGGATAGTTAGTTTCACCTCCCACAGAATTGATCAAGAGTGTGCAGGTTGCAGATATCAAGTGCAATATAGAATCTCCCACAAAGCTCACAGCTGAGTAAAGAGGTAATGTCCTTCAACGTCAAGAAAATGTGCTTTGTGTCACATTATAATTTGATTAATCTCTGTAAGCACACTAACACTGAATGTATTCACCACAATAGGAGCTTTGCCAGAAGCCCACATAAGTCTCTGGGGTGTAACGTGGTTGGTGTACCTGCATATCGGGTGCTGGAAACTGCCAGGAGAGAAGGTATGTGTGTGGGCATATTAGTCCTGCGTGTTATACTTTGAATTGCATTATTACCCTTTGTGTCCCATTTTCTCTACTCATCCTTGTCTTTCCTTACCAGTTCCACATCATGACTTCAACAATTTTCTTGCTGAAGTTCAACACAGCAGCAGCCTCAATATTGAAAGGTGAAATTTCAGTTTCCGATAGTGAGTGTTTTTCTTTGGAGGGCTTTGCCCCCTACACAACCCCCTCTACTTTTAGATACAAACTCCAAGTCAGAGTTTGTTTGTTGGGGGGGGGTGAAATTTTACCTTTCATTTTTATTTCATGTTTATTTTTTATACTTGTAAGCAGGATGAGCAAACTGCCCATTTTCACCAGCGACAAGTAACACAACACACTTGACTTACATATCAATACAAACAATCATGAAAACATAAAAACACACAAATACAGAAGCACACAAAACATTAATAGCAATTATTAACCAATCAATTAGTAAGAACATGTGCAAACATCATTGTCTATCAGCCAATACTTTAGCTTTGTTTTAAAGGATCATACTGTTTTACTCGCTGTGTTAAAAAACAAAGGAACCCTATGTAAAATGAATCTCTGTCCAGAAACAGTTTTAAAAATGGAATTTCACAGGAGAATTTGGACTGGGACGAGTGCCACAGGAGTTAGTAAACTTAGTAAACAGTACTGATACTGCAGGAGATAAAAGACCATTCTTCACCTTAAACATCATGGTACCCAGTTTATGGCGGATTCTATTTTCGAGGGACAAACTATTCAAATAATTAAGCAGGAGACAGTGATGGGTTCAAAAGGGATAACTGAGCATAAAACGTAAAATAGAATTATAGGTAACCCTGAGCTTATCAAAAAGTTTACCAGAAAAAGCAGAATAAATGATAATATCATAATCCGTAGCACTCATTAGAAAACTATGTGACAGCAAAAGCCTAGATTGTCTGGTCAAGATTTGTTTGACCCTGAAAAGGGAGCCTAATCTTTGATGTAAAGATTTCCTTAATTTAAACAAATGGGGTTCAAAAGATAGTTTTGAATCAAAAATTATCCCCAAATATTTAAAGCTAGCTACTAATTCTGTTACTTTTCCATCCTGTGTCACAACATGATGTAAGTTGTCATGCTCAATGGCTTTATTTGAAAATATCATAACTATAGTTTTACTTGAATTGAGAACCATATGGTTTGAAAAAAGCCAATTCTGGAAAGAATCAAAATCAGATTGAACCTCAACCAGGGCTTTATTGGGGCTTAAACCAGCACTATAGATTACAGCATCATCAGCATAAAGTATCAAAGAAGAGCGGGAACACACAGAAGAGGCAGTATTCATACAGAGTGAAAATATCAAAGGGACAAGAATAGATCCCTGAGGTACCCCACATTTGATGACACCAGAAGAAGAGAAACTATCACCTATTTGAGTGTGGTAAGGTCTGTTAGAGAGATAATCATAGAACCAAGAAACAACATTGTCAGAGAAATAAAGATTAGATAGAATACCATGAAGCAAACTATGTTCAGCCAAATCGAAGGCCCTGGTGAGGTCCACAAAAAGTGCCGTCACTGTTTGCCCTTTATCAAGGGCTGCCTGGATGGCACTAGTGAACCCCATCAAGGCCATCTCAGTTTTGTGTACAGGCTTAAAGCCATGCTGACAATCAGTAAGCAAATTGTATTTTGTTAAATGTTCAAGAGTTTGGTCCATGATGATACGTTCCAGAATTTTAGAGAGGGGTGGTAACAGAGAGATAGGATGGTAGTTAGATAACATAGAGGAATTACCATATTTCAGAATGGGAATAATTGTAGCCATCTTCCAAAGACTAGGAAAAACACCAACAGACAAAGAGAAAGTAAACAAAACTGAAGGGATATGAGAATTTATACCCAACTTAATAATTCGATAATCTAAACCATCATGACAGGTATGAGGCCGAGGATCCAATTTCAAAACATAATCCTTGATTAGTTCAGGAGAGACTTGTTTAAAATAAAATTTAGGATGGAGCTTCTCATTTACGTGTGAAATAGCACTAGAAAAAGGACCATGGGGAGGAATTCCATACCCATCTAAGTCACCAAAATACTGATTAAAGGCTTCATAAACTAGGGTAGTATCACTAATTAAGTGAAGTCTATTACAGTGACAACAGTGAAACTGTTGCTGTAATGGACTTCATTATGTTTCTGTTTTTGTACCTTCCTTACCTCCTTAACATTATTGCTTATACATTTATTTGCCAGTGTAGGTACTAATATTACATTGTATCATTTTTAGGGTTGCCACCCTTGCATGAGGTGATAACTGTACATCAAACCACATCCAAACTCCACCTCTGGCTCCACCCTTCTTTATGACTGACGGGTATATCATTCCTACTTCAAAGCCATTTTAATGTCAGAGAAGACTTTTAAAAGTGATAGGAAATCATTTTTATGCTGTTATTTTTATGCAGTAGTCATTTTTGTTCTTTGGTAACCAGGTAAGGCCCACTGACAACAAGGCCCATTTACAGGGATGAACTGGGAGCACCAAGAGGTTAAGTATCTTGCTCAAGTACACACAAGATGTAAAGGAAGACTGAGAATCAAATCTCGATCAGCTGAATGCACCAAGCTCATTCATGGCTCATTTTTTCTAACCTCTGTTAAACTCTTTCATTTTCCTTTTCATGTTAATCACGTATTTTGATAAGCTTTGACCAATTTTTGACACATTATATATCAATGTTTGTGATGAACTCACTTCTGCATTGTGTTCCCTTTAACTGGGCAGATAGTGCTGTTTCTTTTCATATTTCTAAGACATTCCACATGTTCAGACACACCATTCCAGGCTATTCATCTGAATGGCCTGTAATGGTGAAACTTATATCATGGAATGTTCTAGTAGTATCAAAAATGAGAGTAGAAGTAGCTGCTGAGGACTCTGGAGAAAGGGAATCAGTGTCATAATAAAGGCTTACAGAATGGGTCTAAAACACATCAGAATATAGGACAAACAAAAGGAAGGAACACAGGAGGGCATATAACAGTATAAGAACTGTGTCCTTCCCAGCAGTAAAAGACATATTTAAAATTCAGAGTGGAATAGGTTAAGTTGATTTACTGCTAATGGTCTTAATGGCCATACTTTACACCCGCCATATACAGGTAGACTGGTTTTACAAAGGTCTGTGACATCAGACCATTTTTGTAACTTGGAAATGCAGCCAAAAGGGTGAATGATTTGATACAATAATTTGGAGTAAGTGAGTACTCAGACTAGCCCAAAAACAAGACTACATTTGAGTAAAACTGGATGACCAGATAAAGACCCTAAAAAAGGGTTATTCAGTCTAAAACCTGATAGGTGGCAACCCTAATCATTTTATTTCTGAGGTACCATGGCATCCATAATACAAGTACAAATGCAGGTATGATGTTTATTTCTCTGGGTGGATGGGGGAGATAAGGACCCAGTCAATGAGCTAGTGGTTATGAGATTTAAGATTGAGGGTCAAAGATTTGATATCAGACCAGATTTTGCTATGGTAATTGACAACTAGTCTGTATTGAAGTTACAGTGCCTAGAATGCACAGCTCACCCGAGGTGGCATGTGCAGTGATGGTGGAGATAAGTTCAGTGACTGCTGAACTGGGGAGACCAGGGCTGCAGCAAGTGCTGGCTATAAATTTAAATAATAAATGGGGTAAGGATAGCTTTATAAAGAGATGGTCAAATGTAGACTGAGAGGAGATAGCAGCACAGGGGGGAAATTGGAGGTTAGATTAGAAATATATGGCTAAGGTCTTGGCGAAAGTTGAAGTAGTCAGGAATTTGGAAGGCATTATAGTGTATTTTAGTAGAGAGACAGGTTTCTGTGAGGATAATAACATCAGGATGGAGGTTTAGAATGAGGGTCTGGAGAAGGATTTATTCAGGGACTAGGCTTCTAATGTTAAGATGAATGATTTTCAGTCCTTTGGGAAGATGAGAGGGGGAGGGGGTTGGCCTTGGGTTCATTTCAGTGTTCCTGGTTGTACGGAGTAGCAATGTTGTGATGAATCTTAGAGGGCTTGAGCTGTGTGAATGGGGGTAAGAAAAGGTGTTGGGATGGGGTTGTGAGAGGAGTATTAATTAAAGTAGGAAGGCAAGAAAGCAAATGGGTGGGAGTATTGATGAATCTGTTGGCCAAGGGCAGTGGGGTAGTTGCCTGAAAGAGATGGCTGAAGTAAGAGCAGGGGAGGTAGATGGGTCTGGGGTGGGGATGTAAGGGACAAAGTGGTATACGGATGGGCAAGGGAAACTAACATGGTTAGGGAGAAAGATGAATATGGTAATTAGGAAGATTGCAGGGTGAGCTGTGCAAGATGCAGATAAGGGGTTTATGGGCTGCCAGATAATGCAGTAAGTATAGCAGTATATGTAGATATTTAGAGGGGGGAGGGTTACAGTAAAAATTTACAATTCATGCAGCACTAATTGTCTGAATATAAAAGTTAATTAGAATAAAAGAAAGTGATGGGTGATTCAGAATATCAAAAACCTCATGCTTCTTATTTGTTGGAGGAGTGAACTGGGAGACAGACAGGGCAGTTAAAGTTGGGGACTTGAGGAGGAGGACTCTGTCAACAAATGCTATCAGGGAAGGGAAAGGGAAAGGGAAAGGAGCATTAGGGAGGGGAGGGTGGTGTGGACTGTGGAGTGGACCCCGATATCTCACCATTACAATTCCTCCAAAATAAAATCCCACCTACTGTAGTCCAAGACTCCAAACCATAAGTGTGTGCATCTGGGAGGGACAGAGGCTTACAGGCACCTAACTATGTACCATGGAAGGGCAAGACCGTTTTTTGTTTTGTTTTTGGTTTTTGGCTTTATCCTTGTGTTGAGACTGGACTGGGACTTGCGATTAAAAAAAATCTCCCCCTACTTAACTCGGCACAGAAGTGCTGTTCTGTACCGTACTGACATGCCAGGGAAAATGCCTCTGTTTCTGGTGCAGCTACTCAATGCAGCCCAATCTCCATGTTTTTTCACTACTTAAACTACTTAACTGGCTAACAGTGCTATACTGACCTGTTTGGGAAGAAATATTCCTGTGTTTTCACTACTTAAAAAGAATCAAATTAGCTCTTAATAAGTCCTGTCATTTTGTGACCGGTGCTGGTAAAAAAAAAACATACCTGTGAGCTCTATAAACAAATGTTATGGCTCCATTTTCAAGGAAGGATTGACTACAAGACCTGCCTACTGGTTAAGAAAATCTGCCTCAGCCTTACCCCTCCTGCCACACCAGAATTGTGCTCCTCGCAGTCATCAATTTGCTTTTGTAGATACCAGCAGCATTTGGTTAGACTAGCCTGGAGAAGATTAAGATGCTGTTACTGGTGGCATGCAAAAAAAAATTGCACTTCAGGATTATGCTTGTGGCAGACCCATGTTCCCAACCTGGATGTGCTTCCAAGATGCAGGTGTATTAAGATCAGACTGAAGAAATAACTATTTTAAGAAAAATCACAGTAATAGGTAAAAAGGCTAAACTTTTATACATGCTGGGGCATTTTGCAGTACATGAGTGACAGGTGTTTGCCAGGAATCACATTTTTCACATATGGAACAAAATGAAGGGGCAAAGCTGACAGTGCCCCTTTAAATTACCTGACTCGATGCTGCCAGCAGTTATTGACTGATGTGTCTGGGAATAAAATGTAAATCTCCTTGTTTATTTTGGTACAGCTACTTGATACAGCTGGTAGAGTACTGTGGCCTATTTGGGAATAAATAATTTACCTATATTTTCACTAAATGAACTATTTAAGTTGACACAGCCAGCTGTTATTTACTGACCTGTGTGAGAATAAATCTGTTTACATTTTTTTGAGCAGCTACTTGACAAAGTAAGCAGTGCTATACTGATGTGTTTGTGGCTAATTATCCCTAAGTTTTCATTACTTAAACTATCTGAGTCGATGCAGCCAGCAGTTGTTACTGACCTGTTTTGGATTCAAATGTACGTCTCCCTGTTTATTTTGGCACAGCCACTTGACACAGCTGGTAGAGTGCTGTGATATGTTTTAGAATAAATACCTATTTTATAACATCTACTGGGACTGGGTGGTTCTTCGATATAATACATAACTAAGTTCTACCTAGTTCTGCTCAAGTAAAAATGCATGTATGTTAAAGTACAGTATATGCAGTACTAAGATTCTAAGAATTTTGCAAAGTTTTGATGCACTGAGACAGAATCCTATACACCAAAACTTTGCAAAACATACCATTGTTACTTTCTTAGTAGTACTGTACAATATCCCAAACATGCAAAAATGTTTTTGGGGATTTCCTAACCAAAACAAGGTATAACTTATTTATGCAGTATATTTTAGAACCTGGTTATACCAAGTAGAATATGTGGTTTTCTTTGGTAGAACCTGGTTATATTTGGATGAACATGGTTATAGCTGGTAGAACCTTGTTTTCACTGGTAGAACCCAATTCTCCCTGAGTCTACCTGGTAGAACCAGGAAGAACCTGGTAGAACCTAGGGTAGGACCCAATTTTATCTGGTTCAACCTGGTAGAACCAGGTAGAACCTGGTAGTATTTTTCTCTGTTCTACTATGAAAGTTCTTGAAGCAGAACTTCTAGAGGCTTGCGCAGCCCTAATCATATCCCTCCACTCTCTCTCCTCTCCTCCAGGGAATAGATAGAGAGATCCTCCAGTCTTTCTTCATATGACTTTTGGTGCAGTCTTTGCACCATTCTTGTTGCCTTTCTCTGGCTGCTGCTATTTTGTCTACATCCTTCCATAGATGCCACCTTCAAAACTGAACACAATATCTCAGATGAGGTCTTACTAGTGATCTGTACAGTGTCATTGCCATCTCCTTTTTTTTTGCTGGTGATATCTCTCCATACAGTGTGCACTCTAGAGTATCCTGTGACTTTGGCGACTGCGATTAGGTGCCTACAGAAAGAATGATTCAATCACAGTGCCTGTTATTGGGGCAACTGGGGAAGGTGGGTGACCGAATGGGGAGTTTCCAAAAAATGACATCCTGTTGCTACATGCCTACATGCACGGGGGGGGGGAGAAAGCACATCGAGCTAAGGGTAGGAGGAGATGGAGGGGTTGTAGGATTTGGCGCTGTAGTGAGCTGCCAAGCTGCTTCCGTGGCATGGTGGGTGGGTTCAGGACTGTGGCAGAAATGGTTTGGGTCAGAGCGCAGGTGCTTTTTTTTGTGCCCATCCCGAAATTTCATTTTTTGCCACATTTGCACCCCACTGACATGCACCCTCCTAGAGTTGAGAATCCTTTAGTAGCGGAGTGCGGAGGGTGAGTGAGGCACAGCCCTCTGCATAAAATGAAGAATCCCAACTCCCAGTGCCATTTAGCTGTGCGCCAGGGAGTATATCCATAAAATATTTTTTGGATGATGTGCCATCACCCTAACAGTGATCTCCCACTGGTGATCACCGTTATCACATAGATCCACACCCTAGCATCCCACTAGCTATCCCCACAGCCTTCTCTCATTGTTTGGTTATCTGTAGGTTTTCAGATATGATTACACCCCATCCCTTTTCTTAATTGGTGGGCTTCAATACCTCTACCCCATCTTGTACTCCTCCCTTAGGCGTCTGTGCCCCAAATGCATGATTTTTTATTTCTTTGCATTGAATCTTAGTTCCCACACTTTTGACCCCTCCTCAAGCATGTTTAGGTCCATTCTGATTTTTTCCACCCCTCCTGGAGTGTCGACCCTGTTGCTGATCTTAGTGTTGTCTGCAAAGCATACCGTCCCCTCTGCAATGTCGATTATGAAGACATTAAAGAGGACTAACCCCAGCACAGATCCCTATGGCACCCTGCTGGTCACCCCCTTTTCCTCAAATTGAATTCCATTTACCACCAACCTCTTTGTCTTATCACTCAACCGGTTTCTGACCCAGTTTACCATTTTGGGCTCACTCCCAGGCTGCCCAACTTATTTACCAACCTCTTATGTGTGACGGCGTCAAAGGCCTTGCTAAAATCTAAGTAGAAAATATCCACTGCTCGTCCCTGATCTGCTTCCTTGGTCACCCAGTCAAAGAAATATATCAGATTTGTTTGAAAAAACCTTCCTGCTGTGAATCCATGCTGCCATGGATCCTGTGCTCCACTGGATTAAAGAAATATGGCAATACTTTCCTTTAGCAGTGACTCCATTAATTTCCCCGGCACTGCTGTCAGACTGACTGGCTTGCAGATGCCAGCCTCCTCCCTGTTCCCACTTTTGTGGAGAGGAATTACAGCAACACTGTCCATTTGACAGTACCAGTTATGTTCAGTATCACCTTCCCCTTCAACAGGGATTCATTAACTATTCGCTTGAGAAAAATTCCCTTGCATGGAGTCTAGAATTTCCCTACTTCTAACAGTTGCTGCAGCTGGGGGGGTCCAATCCACATCTGGTAGATTGAAGTCCCCTACCAGCAGTACCTCCCCCTTGTTAACCATCCCTTGGATTTCTTCCATCATATCCTTATCCACCTACTACCCCAACCCCGCTGGAGGTCTGTAGATCACCTCTGCTCAAATGGGGGCCCCTTTCCATGTCTCCAGAGTGATCCACATCTCCTGTACTTCTCCCTGCTTTTTCTGTGGCCTTTATATTTTCTGTCACTTAAAGAGCCACTCCTCCACTATTTCTTCCTACTCTGCCCCTTTTGAATAGAGCATATCCTGGTGTGGCTACATCCCAGTTCTGGTTTTCATTGCATCAGGTATCTGTAATTGCAACTAAGTCCTAGTCCTCTACTGCTGTGGTGGCCTCTAGGTCTGCAGGAGTGTTGCCCAGACTTTGTGCATTGGCACACATGGGTTTCCAGGTTGAACTGCTACCTGCCCCCACACCCTTTTGCCCTCCCCTAGTTCCTCCTTTGCTTTCTTTCCTCTTTCCCCTTCACCCTCCCTCATAGATTCCTACTTACACTTGTTTCTAAAGAAATTTCCCACTCTCGGGATTCCTGCTGCTGATCCTGTAAGCACAATGGGTTGGACAGTCGGATCTTTCTGCCCTTTTCCACCTTCCCCCCAGCTAGTTTAAATGCTTACCAATGTTGCATTTAAACTTTTCATTGAGGATCACAGTTTCCTTCCTGGATGGAAGCAAATATCCGCTTTAAGGTCGTTTGCATCCATTCTGACAATGCAAAGGTCAAATTTACATACTAACATACTAAAATGCCAGCAGAAAAGGCTTAACGGTCTCATAAGTCTGCTCAATTTTCAGCACCCGCACTGAGGGCCGATTTTGGTGTCCCCCCCTTGGGTTATACCATCCCCAGTCCCAGATGCTCTACCTGCATTGGGCCTGGTCAGATTAACCCTCCCCTTGTACCTGTCCCATCCCCGCTTAAACCCGTCCACAGTCTCCACCTCTACCAGCTCCCTGGGCAGTGCATTCCTTGGCTCCACCACCCTTTCAGTGAAATAACATCTCCTCCTCTCCCCTCTGAGCCTGCCCCCTTCCAGCTTACACCCATGACCTCTTGTTGCCCCACCCTCCTTCCTTTGGTGCAACCTGACTGGGCCTCCTTTATTAAATTTGATTCCCTTATACCATTGCAACAAAGTTCTAAGGGGAACTGGTCCTGCTCAGCTCAAACACATGTTCTCTATACATATAGAAGGGTTCCAAAGGCTTTGGGATCCCTGCAACTGTAATACAGGGCAGATGTAGCCTTCTGAAAATATTCCAGATGGAATGGGGTCTCCAGTCTTTTATATTCCAGCTCCAGAATTATATATATACTCCCCCTTCCCAATGTCTAGAGGTATCCAGATGGTAACTAGTAGGGAAAGGGCACTGTACAACCCAAGAAAATACAGTCCAGAATAAAAGAGGAATACAGTACCTGAGTCCCACGGGTAGTGGTGGTGATGGATGGCCTCTAATGGGGTGGCACTAGCAATGTGGATGGTGAACTAGAACCCTGAAGAGATGGTAAGGATCTTCATCTGTCTGGCCTTGCCAACTTTGCCTATGTGCCTTTGTAGACAGTCTTCACCAGGCAGGCCTCTTCACGATTCCTACGATGGTGCACAGATATTTCAGGATCAACCCTGGAACCACACTGGAATGTGGCTGTGGAGGAAAACGTCTTTTACCAGCAAACAGTTCATTCAGAAAATAGGAGGCAAATGCCAGAGCTGCAGAAAACAGGGGATCCCATTTAATGAACAGTTGATAAAGCAGGGAACAGTCACTCCATGAAGCAATGAAACAAAGTTCGGTTGCTCTAGACTGTGCAGATCACATCATAAACAAGTGGTGCTCCGGACCACAGAGGTGACAACTTGAGCAAATTAGTTCAGGTGGCTACCCATAGCCTAGGTAGCTAAAGCCCAAACTCATGAAGTAAAAACGTGTGGCTGAATCAGGCCCTTGTAAAACAGCAGGCAGCTACCACTTTCTTTCCACTAAATGCTATCAAAGTTCTCAACACAGAGAACAAACATCCAGGGGGTGGCCGGCTGCAGAAAATCACCTTTTTTTTGTCCACTCCTACTGTGGGTGCCAAACCCAGTAATAAACAGTCCCAGACTGTGAGCCAAAAAGGACCAGGGGCATGTCTCAGGACCTCTGGCCCCCTGCAGTTTCCCTTCACCTCATGGCTCAGTCCTTTCCACAGTGCTCCTGTACAGGTAGTACCCTTTCATTTTCTGTCCATCTAAGGGGTTAGACTTGCAGACAGTAGCTCTTCTTTTATCCCTCACTCTGCACTCCCACTGAGGCAGCAACCTTTCCTTTTCTCCCTCTCAAGGGACTAAAGATGCAGGCAAGCCCCAAAACCCAGGACTCCCCAAACCAATGGCCACCATAAACATCCTTGTACTGACTTAACTGCATGGCCCAATAAAACAATAAACAGCCGGCTGCATGGCAGAGTGGGCAATCAGCCCAACTCCAGCCTCCTCTATCTTCTCTCTATTGGTGAATTCCCCAGGGTGTCAAAATCACTCCCTTTTATCTGCTTCTCCCCAGGGTGCCAAAAATCCCTCTGGTCCAATCAGGGACCCAACTACCAGGTGCCTAACCAACAGAGCTCCTTAATGCCCTGTGGAGCATGAGGTCCTAAAAACTGTTTACAACCCCCAACCAAGGTGCAAACTGACAGCAAGACCTACAGTATATACTCCAATTTCTACTCAAGGAGGCTACACATACTCAGTAACCTGGAACCAACACTAATTATTTACATTTATTTTGAGCCCTTCCTTCCTGTCTCTTTTCACCACAAGAGAAAGAAGCACCGAGCCTGGCCAAACCCCGACAAATGACCGGACCCAAAGATAGAGCATCTACGCCATTAAAATCTTAGTTTTCCCTTTTCTTTCCTTTCCTTTCCTGGTGGCTATGCATGCTCAGCTGCACGGCCCACTATATCTATTTACAAATGGCTGTCCCATTGCCATATCAACCTTCTGGGACTGAACACCACCCCAAACACACTCCTGAAGGTGCAGAAACACTAATGCAGCACCTGTCCCACTGCAACAAAGGCCAGGTGCCATGATGAGTTGGCCTGAACTTTGAGGACACCCAGTGGACTGCAGGGGTACAGTTCCCACCAGGGTAACTACCAATCCCAAACACATGGAGGGAAGCCACTGAGTAAGATACTCCATTCAGTAAGCTCAGTTGGGGGGGCTTACATACAGTACTATCATATTCCTGATACCCTTATGGGTAGCAAGCCATGAGTACCAAGCTCTATAAGGATTATGTGTAGTATGTATGCATGCTTCTACTGTACTGTTGACATCAAGTTTATATAGTCAAACTTTTGGGGATCACACAGCCCTACCAATTGCCAGTACTATAGCCCCTATACACATAGGGGTGGAGTGGCTAAATGCCATGTATCTGGGGCACGTAGCCACTCCACATACATTGTACCCCTGTGTGGGATGTACAAAGGGGAGAGCACAGACAGTATGTGCCTAATCCCACAGGTAAGCGGACTGCACTGCACGGAGGGGCATGCCAGCACAATGTGCCATGCACAAGGACTCATAGTGCTGGCCGCAAGGGTACATAGGTGTGCAGGGTACACCAGGTTGAACCTTGCCATAAACCCCCTATGCACACCATGCACACCCTGAGACATGCTGCAGGACATGGCAGGCAGCCCAACAACACTCAGAGACCCCAGCAAACAGCCGCCCGATGCCACCAACCTGCCCCACTACACAGTGGTGAGTGTTGCACCACCACACAAAATCCATGCCCCTAACAGGGGCATGATCCCAGTTGCCCCACATGTGAACCCCCTCCCCACTACCAGCAGTACTGTTCCCCCTTTGCTACATGACCTGCCCCATCCCACTGTGCTGCTGTGGTGCCATCAGAGGGCCAGTGGCATTACCCTCCTATCACCCACCACAGCTGCCTGCCCTTGGACATCCATGGGGTGCACTGCCAACTTGTGCCCCACCATTTAAGGGATCCACTGTTGGACCCATGCCAGGCATCCAATTAAATTACCAGCTGGATCCACAACTCTGCCTATGCCCACCCTGCATGGACCTGCATGCCAGGGGGGTGGGCTGTGCACAGAAGGCCAGTGGTGGTGAATGTCACTGGTGTGTACCTGTCCACAGGTGCATTGCTGTGTGGGTGGGATGTGCACCCCAGGTGCATACATCCCACCCATACATGCATAGGTGCCCATGAGAGCTAAGTAATTGAAGATAGACTGCCTCGGGAGGGTGCTTATAGCAGACAGGAAGAGAAGAGATTTTGCTCTTAGCATTTGACTAATATTGCAAGATAAGCCAGTAAACCAAAAATGTAGGACCGTGAACAAACAGCTGTTGTGAACAATTATACCAGGAGTATGGGAGTTCAAAGTGGTGGTAAGCAACATAATCAGATCTAATAAAGTTTAAACATTTTAGAAATATTATTAAAGAATTATGTTGCAGAAACACTTGAATTGGTTTGTTATTGAATACTGTATATTGTCAGTGTTCCTGATGGTACATCACAAAGTTGAAACTCTAACCAAAACAGTATGGGTGGAGTAGAGGTTGTGGTTTTGTTAAGGGCCATGCTTAGCACAACAATGCAGGTGTAAAGCACAGCAGTGGCACAATTTGCATGTCACTGCAGTCTGTAGAGGGTATTTTGGATCATTCAGACTTTTAAGCTTTGCTTCCTGGTGTGATGGGGATAGGGAGCTAATTCCTGTCTGGCATGGCATCTGACTGTCCTTGATTGTTTCCCAAGAGATACAGTGATATGGTTAGGAAAACAGATGAAAACATGAAAAATAATACTTTTTCCGATGGCTGGTGTCTGGTTGCATCCAAGAAAGACTGGCAGATAATCTTAGCATGAAAATGTTGATTTAATGTATATATAAATCACAAAATGAGGTGGATGACCTACAATTTAAATTTGAATTTAACTTTGAAACTCCAGGGAGATGAGTCAGAGGCACATCCCCAGCCAGTGCACCTAAGGAATTCCTATGCTGTGCTTGAGAAATGGGAAGGCCCCACAGGGTCACCCGAGGTTGCACCCAGGTAGGATGGGTGGGGCCTCTGGAATGGAACCCCAAGGGTGGAGGGTGGGAGACCACAAAGGAAGAGGATGATGCTCCTGGTGGGGGACTCCATTATCGGGGGGTAGAGCTAGGAGCAGCAGGGGAGGGCAAGGAGAGTGAGGTAAAGTGCCTGTCAGAAGGCATGGCTTGGAGGGTTGAAAAGTGGATCCAGGGGATTACTAGGGTGGTAGCAAGGAGGGGCAACTCAATGTCATTGCCCATAAGGGAACTAATGACATAGCTGGGAATAAGGCAGAGATAGTAAGAGTACAGAATGAGTTCATAGAACTGGGAGTGCCACCTGTCCATGGCAAGAGAGAAGCTAGGGATCTATGCACCAAGAACATAAATGACTGGCTGAAGACAAGGTGTGGAAAGCAAGGTTTTGGCTTCATTGAGGAGTGGGGTCCCACCATGGGACATGCAGACCTGTACAGGTGCGATGGCTTGCATCTTTACAGAAAGGGCACTGGAGTCCTCAGTGAATGGCTTGAATGCTTCATTGGCAATCTTTGAAACTTAACAAGCAGGGGTAGAGAAAAGGAGAAGTGGAAATCATACTGCCCTCCCCCACAGGCTAATGCAGCCTGCAAGGAGGACATAAATATGTACTATATGTGGCCAGAAAGGAAAGAAAGAAACATTGGAAGCTGAAAGGAACACCAGTATTGGACACAAAGGGTAAGACAGGGGTAGTAAGGCAGCAAAAAAAGAGAAAAGTGAGTGAGGGTAAAAAACAGGGGGAAGTTGCTGATGACCACCAAAGAGGAAAGGGGCCTGGGGGTTATCATTTCAGATTACCTAAATGTGTCTAAACAGAGTACAGAGGCTGTGGGGAGGGCCTGTGGCATGCTGGGATGTATAGGCAGAGGCATCGCTAGCAGAAGGCAGGATGATGTCACTGTATAAAACATTGGTGTGGCCTCACCTGAAGTGCTCTGTGCAATTTTGGAGGCTGCACCTTTATATGGACATTGATAGGGTGGAGGCGGTCCAGAGAAGGGAGACTAAGATGGTACAGGGCTTGCACCAGAAAACATATGAGGAGAGATTAAAGTACCTCAATATGTACTCCCTGAAGGAGAGAAGGAATGAGCAGAGGAAGCTATGGGCCAGGCAGAGCCATAAGTTGTCCAAAGTATAAGTTCGTATATATCGTCAAATGTTAAATTTCAGCCAATCAGAGCATGCCACGTCATTTGACAAGTGGGTGTGACCTAAATGGACCAATCCGAATTACCCCTTGTTTAACTGGAAGTCCCTCCCTAAATGTGTTGGCCCCGTCCACTTCCTCAGGAAATTACATGCACTCGAACCTGTGTCCCACCCACTTGTGCAGTACATGACATGCTCTTAAACCCATGTCCCGCCCACTTGCACAGGAAATGACATGTGCTAAAACCCATGTGCCACCCACTTGCACAGGAAATGACCTGCACTGAAACCCAGGAAATGACATAACACCACCATTTTGTAAGCATCCTACACCCCTCCTTCTCCTGCATCCCTCGAACCCCTGCCACACCATCCTGGCTGGAACCTGAGTCCCACCATCCTAGCTCAAACTCCTGTCCTCCTCCTTTCTCCTGCACCCCCACCATCCTGGCTTGAACCCCTGTTCCTCTTCACCATGCCCCTGCCCCATCCCAAAAAATAAGTTAGGGTTTATGTAGTGTTATGTGCCCCCATTGGCTTGGGTGTATAATTGCAGGGGTGTGTGTGTTTTTTTGATTAGGATATTTTTGGAATACTGTATCTAGGTGGCAGCCTCATCTTGCAGAGGTTTTGGAGATCTGTTTGGAGACCTCCACAGAGGGAAATCCATCTGCCTGTGTAAGTACCCCTTTTCTGTTTTATAACAAACAAGGTATAAAATAATTTAATATACATCTGTAGGCCTGTGTTAACTTGCACCAAAAGGTTTATGTATGTGCATATACCATCCATAAGCTAAAGCAGAGTCCTCCATGTAAATAAGCTGGTGCAACAGTTTCGCTGGATAGCATTGCAAATGCTGGCTGTGTGTGTGTGTGTGTGTGTGTGTGTGTATGTATACGGGGACCTCCATGTAAATAAGCTGGTTCAAAAGTTTCTCTGGCTAGCAAATCAAATGCTAACAATCACAAACTAATAATTTATACCCCATCATGAATTACAGAATAAAATGCATTTGAATCAGAAACTAATCATTTCAGCCTGGTGGCACCAAGGGTTGAAGTGCTGGATGCTACACCTCGCACCACGCCATCGACCCTGGTTCGGGAATGAGCTCAGGCTGTTAGGGGTCAGCAGGGGAGGACTGGGATTGAGCATCTGTAGACTGGTCTCCTGGTCCTGGGGGGGGCTGGAGAACTTCACCACACTGTGGTGGCCCCTAGAGGACACCCGGGGGCACTACTAGCATCAGTGACAACAAGGGGGAATGAGGCAGACATCGGCACATTGTGCCTGGATGTCAGTGCACATCCGCACTCCAGGGACCATAGGAGGAAAATGGCTGGGCACAACCATGCAGCTTGATGGCAGCACTTCCAGCTGCCCAGAGGACTTTGGCGGAGTCCTGTCAGGGAGGGTCTGGGGTTGTCCTGGCTGGTAGAGGAAGAGGGGAGCCCTCCAGCAGGATGGCATGATGGCTGTCCCGGATCCTCCTGGGTGCAGTTCGAGTTACCCAGATCTCCAGGCGGGCAGAGCCAGCAGCTGGATACCCCAAGCTGGAGTGTGCCACAGTGAGGAGAGAAAAAAATAATAGTGATAAAAAAAGAAACTAATAATTTATATCTCATCATAAATTACAGAATAAAATACATTTGAATCAGAAAAGAGGAAGACTTTTATGTGTGTTTTAAGACTGAAAAAAACATCTGTTTTTCATTTACACAGAGAATCATTAACCCTTTCTAGGCACCCTGCTGTGTAAAGAGAAAAAATGAAGGTTTTAACAAAATAACTTTTATCTTTTGCAGAGCGGGATGTAAGCTATGTTACAGTGAATTACTGATTTAAAGGATGCAGCCATACCTCTCAAGTGTCCCTGATTTTCAGGGATGTCCCTGATTTTGCCTCTGAAATTTCTTGGTGTTATAGTCTAGTTCTCATTAAGAAAATGCTATTCATACTAAGAAGCATGGCGGTACACAGCTTCTGGAACTAATATTACTATTATTTCAGATGTGTCCCTGATTTTGGTCATTTGTCCCTGATCATTTTAAGCCTTGTCCCTGATTTGTGATGAGGGAGGTTGAGAGGTATGGATGCAGCTGTTTAGAAAAAGACAGGATTTCCATTCTGACTTTTAAAAACATTATAACTAAGCTGGCATGCAACTGTCCTTATTATAAACTGTGTGTCTTTGTGTTTTAAGACTGAGAAAAAGCATCTATTTTTCATTTACACAGAGAATAATTAGCCCTTTCTAGGCACCCTGCTGTGTAAAGAGAAAAAACAGGTGATTCTCATGATATACTTTTTTAGAAAAAAACAAAGGTTTTAACAAAATAACTTTTATATTTTGCATAGCAGAATGTAAGCTATGCTACACTAAATTACTAATTTAAAGGATTCAGCTGTTTAGAAAAAGATATGATTTCCATTATAAATTTTAAAACATAACTAAGTTACAAGATTATTTGGGTTCAAAAAAGTGCAGTCTGCATACTTTTTAATTAGACTGTGACAAAAGTTTTAGCAGAATGGAAAGTCATTAGAGACCTTCCAGCTGTCACACAAAGTTAAAGACTGTAAACAGCTGTGTAGACCTTATATATGTTTTCCATGGAGATGGGTGGGGAGTGGGGTTGGATTGACAGTGCCAGATGTTCAGTATTAGCCATGTACTTGGGGGCTTCACACATTGTATATAAGGAGCTGAGCATACTGTGCTTAGAACAAGAGACTAGAGCTAGATCACCAAAAATACATCTTGAGTTGTAGAATTAAAAAAAAGCATTAAACAGTCAAAAAGAATGGATTCCTGGGAAGACATGAGTGAATCTCAATCTCAAGACTTTTTGCAAGCGCTCGAAGAGATGAATAGTGTGGAGTCTATCACTGACTCTATGATCACTACAGAAGGTGTGCATTTTTATTTTTAACCAAGAATAGTAGTTTAGATGCTTGTTAAAAATGTTGCTTGTTTACCTGTTTGACTGTTTTAGTACAGCTTTTATTGCAGATTTTTAGAGCTTAATATTTACCCATATAATGTTTAAAATGTATAAGTAAGATAATCTGTTTTGTTATGTATTGGGCTTTCCCAACAAAGTTGAAGAAAAGCTTGTTTGTTGTGTTGTGCAATGTTTTATATTTTTAGAGGGAGGTTGGGGAGGGATGCTGTTAAAAAAAGGCTGCAAATTTTAGATTTGAAATTTGTCCTACAGTATAATGCTAAAAATACAAAATTAGTGACGGGATATTTTCTGTTTTATCAACAGCTGAGAAAAATCCTTCAGGAGAGAAAGGAAAAAAAGACCATGTGAAGTAACCCAGAAAAGTGCCGTGAGACAGGAGCAAAATAAACATTGTGTTAATTTGAGTGATGATGTATAGCCATCCACAAGCAGCAGCACAAGGGTTTCTGACAAAGAGTCATCACATCCAAGGTTTCGAGAAAAAGACCTTGAAGCATTAAATCTAGCAAAGAGCTTTTTCATTGCTACAGTTGATGCCTTGTTCAATGGCATGATAATTGAGAGCAGATTATCTAGTCAGTATTATGATGATCAGATTTTTAAATCTGAGTTTTGTAAAGGTACTTTGCTAAGTAGTATATTTTCTGTTATGTGCAGCCAAGTACTCATGCTCAGAGCTAAAACAGACATGTCCCAAATGTTTGAAAAGATTAGGAGGGAAAGCTGTCAAAAAAAAAAAGAAGGTGAAGAGACAGAAGATCTCACATGCTGAGTGAAAAGGGGGGCAGCACTAACAAAATGAAAAAAAAAAAACAAATGGGGTCAAAAAAAGAAAAATATAGGTAAAAAAATAAAACAATCAGAGAAAATTTGAAAAGAAAAGTAAAGTGTGCCAGGAAAATATTACACTATAGGGTATTACAGCATGCTGCTGAACATATGCAAGATAAGGGGGCAAACAGGGAGCCCCCTACAGTTTTTTTAGAAAGCGTGCAGTATTATGAACATATTCTAAAAAAATGCAGGGCTATTGAATTTCATGAGCGATACCGCTTTGTAAACCTAGATAAAATAAATTCATTTACAGAGGCCATTAGTGCAATACATCAAGCTATTCAAGAATTGCTGGACAGGGTGATGAGACAAACAAATGGTGAGGACTTTATATAATTACGCTTGAATGCTGACTCTTTAAATCACCCCTTGCTCTCAAGGAAAACATGACCTAATGAGTTAAATGCAGCCACTTTCTTAGATCAGATAGTTGATATGTTACAGAGCAATGCAGAAGTAATTGCTGATGGCACTATACATCTCGTAGTAACCACTATCAGGAATCACTAGGGGGCGGGGTTGGGGGGTAGATGGACACCGAGCTCTATTTTGTATAGCAGGATTTTACAAAAAAAGAGACAATACTTGATTGATTTAAATAACAGAGATAATAGTTTGCATTTTTGTGGCTCTATTCTAGCACTCCTAAATCCACATGAGTGACAGTCAGTTGCTGAATAAGGCTAAAATATTGCACGGTGAGCTAGGTTTGTCATACCAAGCCCCTGTCACTTTTAGTGATGTGTCCCAGTTTGAAGGTTTTTTAGGAGTCAAAATTAAGATTTTATATCATAATGAAGGAAACTGGCAAACATTTTCAACTGGGCCAGAAAGACTTCCTAAAACAGTATCTTCAAGATCTCCTTATTCCCTACTGTCCCTCTCGCTCACTCCGCTCCGCCGATGAGGGATTGATAGAGATTCCCAGGGTTCGTTTAAAAACATCTGGGGCACGGGCATTTTCCTATGCTGCCCCCACCCTGTGGAATTCTCTACCTTGTCGGATACGAAGCTGCCTGACCGTCGAGAGTTTTAAGTCAGAATTAAAAACTTATTTATTCTTAAAAGCATATGGAGGGTGATTTTATTGTGATTTTACTGTGATTGTATTGTTATTATTGTTGTTGATGTTATATGTTTGTATTTTAATTGCCTGCCTATTTGTACAGCACTTTGGTTTTGAAAAGCGCTTAAAAATAAATTTTTACTTACTTACTTGCTTACATTGTTTGTATTAATGCAGGACAATTACTATTATGGTATAAAAGATGTGAAGAAATTTATAGGAGCAAGATACCTCTGTGAATACTGTTATGTTCCCTTCAGCCACAAGCAAAATCAGGTCTGTGCATTACTGTGCAAAGTGTGTACTGATCCAAACTGTATACAACAGGAAACTGACACTGCATCCTGCCCCTATTGTAAAAAGATTTGTAGGTCTTTAGCATGCCTAGAAAGGCATTTAGCTAGAGCTGATGTGGATACAGTGCCTTGTAAATCCATGAAACTGTATGAAGAATGTTTTGTCTTTTACAAGGGTTCTCATACATGTAAGTCAATTCAGTGTGTCTTTCATGACCGCAGACAAGCATCTGTGTTACATGTCACCACTCACAGATGTAAAAATCTCTGAGAAATATATAGTGTTTGATTTTGAGGCCAGACAAGAAACGGGGACTCACATACCACATTTTGTGTATGCTAAGCAAACAGATGGAAAGAGGTCCTGGGACTTTGAAGGGGAAGATTGTATAAAAGATTTTGTCTGGCATTTTATTGACGCCCCATTTAGACACTACACATTTATAGCCCACAATGCCAAAGACTATGATAGCTATTTTATCGTTAGCCAGCTAGTCAAGGAAAGAATTGATATTAAATTGGTCACCCAAGGAGGAAAATTGCTTTGTGTAACCGTCTCATCCCTGCACATCAGCTTTATCGACAGTCACTGTTTTCTTCCTTTTAAACTAGCAAAAATCCCTGCAGCCCTTGGATTCGAGAATGAGATTGCTAAAGGTTACTTCCCCAATTTTTTAACATCAAGGCCAATGAAAATTACGTAGGTCCCCTGCCTGATGCTCAGTTTTAAGGTTCTGAATATATGCCACCTGCAGAAAAGCAACAGTTCATGCAATTGTACCTAGCTAACCAACACAGAATATTTTATCTGAAAAGAGAGCTTCACTACTATTGTCAGTTAGATGTTGAAATTCTTTGAAAAGCCTGTGACAGATTTAGGAAAGAAGTGATGAAAATGACAGCCAAAAGTGTTTTAAAACAGTCAAATGGTGATACAGTAGAGTATGAAACAGTATTCTTAGATCCCTTCCAGTACATGACGATAACCTCAGTCTGTATGGCCATGTATAAATTTTTATTTTTGAAAGAATGCACTATCGCTGTTCTGCCCTCACATGACTACCACCGACAAAGAGATACTCCACGCCAGCTATTCAGTGGCTTATGTACATATCTGAGAAAGAAAACATTTCTATTCAGCACGCTGTAAGGGGTGGTGAATTTAAGGGAGGGCCTTACATTTTGGATGGTTATTCTATAATAAATGGTATGCCCACAGCCTTTGAATTTAATGGTTGTTTTTTTTTTCACGGCTGCAACATCTGTTACTGTGAGAAAGATAGAAACCACATGACAGGGACTAGTTTTGGACAGTTATTCAACAGGACCATGCACAAATTTCATTTTCTA
Organism: Neoceratodus forsteri; assembly: GCA_016271365.2. Lineage (NCBI taxonomy): Eukaryota > Metazoa > Chordata > Ceratodontiformes > Ceratodontidae > Neoceratodus > Neoceratodus forsteri. The sequence goes on along the minus strand of CM028135.1, from coordinate 391,702,866 downwards.
AAAAGCAAGGGTTTTGCCATTAGAGTATTGTGGGAACATGAATGGAAAGCAATGCTGGCTACAGATCAGGGTATGAATAATTTCTTGAGGGACAGGCAGCTACCACAGCCACTCGAACCTAGGCAATCGGTGTTTGGGGGGAGAACAAATGCCATTTGTTTGTACTATAAGATGCAGCCTGATGAGAAAATACACTATTGCAAAACCAAACAGTATCCAGTCAGTCATCCTGACATCATTTGTGAAAATTTTGATGACCTCACTCAGTACTTTGGTTTAGCAAAAGTAAAAGTCTTACCCCAGAGGCCTTTTTTTTCCAGTGCTGCCATCCAGGATTGGAAAAAAACTTGTGTTCACATTATGTCATGCATGCACTAAAGAGAGACTTTAAACAACATTGTGCACACACAATGATGAACAAAGAGCACTGACAGGTACCTACTGTACTGTAGAACTAAACCTGGCACTGGAAAAAGGCTACAAAATCATTAACATTTATGAAGTTTGGCATTTTAAAGAGTGATGCACAGAGCTTTTTGCAGACTGCATCTAAAAGGCAAGCAAGAGGTGTCTGGTTTTCCTTTATGGATAAAAAATGAAACAGACAAAGTCAGGTTCATACAACAGTATTCTGAAAGAGAAAATGTACATTTGAACCCTGTGGCCATAGCTGTTAACCCTGCAAGGAAACAGATATCTAAACTTTTTTTAAATTCTCTTTGGGGCAAATTTGGACAGAAAGCTAATTTGCCAACCACAAGCCTAGTAACAGACCCTGACAAGCTGTTTCAGTACATGTTTGCCTCTTACTATGATATTGACTCATGCTGTTTCATTGAGGATGAAACAGCTTGTTTAAGCTGGAAGTACACCAAAGATCACTACCCAAATTTTAATAATATCAACATATTTATAGCTAGTTTTACAACAGTATATGCCAGAGTGGAACTCTACAACCTCCTAGATAAGTTACAGGACAGGTGCCTTTACCAGGACACTGACTCTGTCATTTTTGTGTCCAGACCAGATGACTGGACCCCACCTCTGGGCGATTATTTAGGGGAGCTAACCAGTGAGCTTCCTGCAGATGGACACATTACAAAGTTTGTTTCTGCAGGTCCAAAAACTTATGGCTACTGGCTGTCCAGAGGAGAGGTTGTTCTTAAAGTGAAAGGTTTTACTCTCAATGTAGCTAGCAGTAAACACATTAATTTTGAAAGTCTGAAGGACCTGGTCTTTGATTATACTGGGTCAAAGATCTCTAAAGAAATTACTGTGAGTCAACCTAGCATTGTTAGGAATAAAAAGCAGTGGTCCATTGAAATAAAAATGCTGTCCAAGACCCAGAGAGTAGTTTATGACAAGAGAGTTTTATAAGCCAGTTTTAAAACACTTCCTTACGGATACTGATTGCGAAAAATGGATATCAGATTGCAGCATCCCTTTACTTGTCTGTTGGCTGGCCCCTCTAATAGTGGGAAGAGCTTCTTTATAAAACTGTTGTTGGAAAATGCTGATGCCACTTTATCACACAAGCCTGAAAATATTGTCTGGTTCTACAGCTGTTGGCAACCTTTGTATAATAAATTGTTGTTAAAGTTCCCACAGATTAAATTTGTGGAGGGGCTACCGATGTCACTAGCTGACAATGATCTCTTACCCCCGGGAAGGTAAATTTTATTGTTATAGATGATTTAATATACTGTGCCTGTCAAAATAGTGAAGTTGAGTATGGCTTTACCAAGTACAGCCATCATAAACATTTGACAATATTTTTAATTGACCAGAATGTGTTCTGTCAAGGTAAAAAAAAAAAGCAGGATCATCACACTAAATGCCAAATACATGATTTTGTTTAAAAATCCCAGAGACAAGCTGCAGATCATACCTCTGGTTAGGCAGATGTATCCTGGTCAGACAACATTTTTCTTAGAAGCTTTTGAAGATGCCACAAGAAAGCCTCATGGCTATTTACTGGTTGATTTAAGATCTAGTACACCAGATGAATATAGACTGTGTAGTGGGTTGTTTCCCCCTGACTGGCCTGTGGCATATATCATGAAAAAAACACATTCTGCTTCTAAAAATATATGATACTGTATTGTCATTATGTCTAAAAGACTGCAGAGAAATCTATCTGTCCTAAAGTTACTTGTAAAAGGGCCTTCCAGCTTAAGAAAAGCTATTTTATGTTCAGCCTCTGATGATCTGATATCAGATATAGCTGAGATAGCCTTAAACACTCTCAAAGGAAATATTCCACTGTCAGCAAAGCAGTTAGGTTTGCTGAAAAAAAAATGAAGTTTCATTAAAACTTATGCGATAAACAAATAACCTTAAAAAGGAAAACGAAAATAATTAACTAGACAGGTGGATTTATAGGGACACTGTTAGGAATTGCCATTCCTTTGATCACTGGACTGCTGGCTAACAGATAATGGATTTTACTCAGAAAATGTATTTGGTGCCTCAGCAACAGATGGATCACATTAAAACTAATTACCCTGATCAGGATATGAGAAAAGTTGCAACTAACAGTTTGGACACTGAAATGAGAGCTATACTGTCCCAGACTGAATTATCAGACTATGACAAAGCCAAAATGTACTCTGCTGTGTTACAGCGCTATCTGACTTTGGTAAGACAAGGAGATCTAGCTAAATCCATGTTGACATTACTCATGCCTGAGAGTGAATCAGTTTCTGAATCCCCTGTTGCAGCTGCTGAGACAGTTTCTGCCCTGAGTGCTATGGAAAAAGACATTTTAAGTAGTGTTTCTCATCGGTCTAAACCCAACGCTGAACTTTTGTTAAAGCATATGGCAAAGAACAAGGATATTGTTTTTTGGAGCGATAAGAGGGAATTATTGTATAAAGATACTGTTGTTTCTGGGTCTCACATAGTCGATTTGGTAAGAGTGGCTACAGCAACTCACACAATCCCTGATCACAGAAAGCCAAAGGGCTGGGATGTTTTTGTCAAAGCAATGGCTGAGTCTAACATACCCACCTCTGTGTTTGCACATTCAGCAAACAGGAGCAATGTGGAAAGCCTTAAAACAGCTGATGCAAAACACCCACAGCCATCTCCAGTTAACTAATGGCCAGTGACACCCAAAAGATGAAAGTCTTTTAAAAAACCTATGTGGCTCACTATGTAAAACTTAAATGCCATCTCTATGTATGAATGTTATATACAGTACCTCAGTGACTGCTGTGCATGGCCTATGTTAGCCATTTACCTCATATTGAATATGTAATCCTGTTTTTACAAAAAAGTGTTTATATTGATGCACATTAGCCTATCTCATATTTAAATATGTTAACATGTTTTTTAGAAAAAGGTGCTTATCATAATTCTACCTTAGTGCTATGTCATATATATTGGGCATTTTTAAAAAGAAGATGCTTCTATTTATTATATCTTATCCATGATGTTACCACTGATGTATGTCGTATTTTATTGACATGTTTTTTACAATAAATACCTTTATATTTTATATATTTTTGTCATTATTGAAGACATTACATATCTGAAAATTTTAAACACAGGTACCCCCATCCCCCAAAGTTTAAACACAGGTCCCCAGAAAAACTGACAGAGACACACAATTATGAGTGTTTATATATGATTTAAGTGATTGGTTTTGAATAAAATTACAAGTGGTTACATATTTTAAATTTATTACAAGACAAACAAGTCTGAACACATTGCCACCTCACTGATATGTACCCTGACATGTTTAGATGTCTGAAAGGGTGACGTACAAAGCTAGTTACCATGGCATCATTTTTGAGCAAATCATTAAAGTACATTTTTAGAATTTGATCATAAGAATGCCCTTTGCATCTGTGATGTAAGAAAAAGATGCAGTGAAATCCACAGGTGGTAGAGAAGGTATCTTACAACTGTGTGTTTTGGTATGAAATGTTTTTTGCATTTCTGTTTAAAAAGACCACAATTATTTGTGCATAATTGTCAGGATGAAAACCATAGCTGTTGAAGAACTCCCCAGTCCCATTTTCTGAAATGTATACAGCTAACCAGTACTGTTCAGAGAGGTCATAGGGGTCAGTATTGATGACTTGTGCTGCAGGAAGGTTTCTCAGTCTCTCCTTGGGTAGCAGATCACAGGGAAACATGCCCAGAAAGAAGTCACAGATGTGAAAGTCATTGGTTACATTTTTTTCCAGCTGCTTTGTGTTCATTTTTTATGGTTTATCACATATAATCAAAAGTGACATTTCTTTTCTGGTTTATTTCAATGGCATTATCAAACACAACATAGACAATGAGATTAACTGTTTGTAGAAGGGCTTCTGCAAATCTGATCTCTCCTCTGACGTTTCCAGTTTTAATTAAAGAGTAATGATCAATGCATTCTTGCTCTGGAGTGAGAGCAAAGGCAAACAGTATATACCCTTGGGTAAATGCCTGATGGTTGACAACTAATGGTCCATCATTCATGTTGTTTCCTGCTACTTGTACTAGATTAAATTATTCTTGCACACCATTCCCATTTCTAAAATTGGGCTGCAGAGGTTTAGTGGGGATTTGTTCACCATCCAGATACAGAGCCACAAAATTAATGTTATAATGTTTAAAGTTAAAGGGGGTTTTAGTGTAGGAACCGCTAAAAGCATCATTGTCAACAAATCCCATAACCATCATTTTTGATAACTGTCCCAAAAACAAATTATTTTGGTTGCAGACCCTGCTGCCCGCAAGGAGGCTGAACACTTTCATTCCCACTCTGTCTACAGGGTATTTAGCGTTGGAGGTCAGCAGGGCTTCTGAGTGTCCCAAATGAACACCTGGGGTCACTTTAAATCTTTTGACAAACAGAGAGACAGCCATGATTTTTAGCTTATAAGGCTCAGCATCTCCACTCATCAGGAAAAAGCTGTCCCTGTTATGTGTTAGTTTAATTTTAATGTCCACACCATTTAGCATCTGTTTCTCTTGAAAAAACAAGTCCATGTGCATGTGTCCCAGCAGCTCTACCCTTTTACTGAGATGTGTGAAGGAGCTTCTTTTATTAAAACCTACATTGTCACTGGCTTTGTCTGTGATTTCATGTTTCCCTGGGGTGTCTTTGTAAAATAACCCTGCAGTGAATTGGGTAGAAAGGGTCTCTTCACTGAAGTTCAGCACAGATTCTATGACGGCCCTGTAGGGGTAACAGTTATTGCTCTGACTGATGAGCTGATCACTGACAGTCACATCCAGCTGACTGAAAATGGTGGCCACTGGGTAGTTCATAAGGTCCACTTTGGCCGCTGCAGGTATATCACCACCATCTGCTTCAGTGATTTTGCAAACCAGGTAAAGAAGCATGTTGTTTAGCTCCAAATAGTCTTTACCATTCCCTGCTATATAAAATTCAATCAGTGAGTTTTCTGAAAGGGAAGCCAAAGGGGGTGTCTCTACATAAATGCTTTTTTCAATGCTTGTCTGTGTGGGAGTAATGGCAAACAAGTCCAGTTCTGATTTTGTGCATTCTTCAGAACCACAGTGCACGAAAGCCATGTTTTGGTTTTTAGAACAAGTCTCTGTTTTTTTTTTACGCCCCCTTGAAGGTCCTTTGGCCTTTGAACTCTTTATTTTATGTGTTTTGAAACACCTCTTTTAAAGTAGCCGGGGGGGGGGCCGATGAGAAGCGAAGGGTGTACACTGAGCTTTCTCTTTCTACCTCTCTTGAATACAATCAGCCCTGAACCATCCTGAGTAGGCTTATCACCTATAACATCTTTTGAGTGACAGCACCAGTCACGTGCCCCACAACATCTTTTGCAACAATTTTAGCAGCTGTTTGTAAATGTGGTTTTGCAATTTCAAACCCCCTTCTTAAAAATGGAACTGCTTTTCTGAACAGACTATGAAATATCCCCCCATACCAGAACCATACATAGTAGGAAGTCCATGAAAGCCAGGAAGGCTGTATCCTGCCTGTGCCTTGTAATAGCTTCTGTACAAGTCAGGGTCTCCATAATGTCAAACGATCACCATCCTTGTTTAAATTTTAAAATACTCTCTGGGGGTGAAAATGCAACTTCATGATCACCTTTCCAATTGAAATGGCACAGGTTAATTTTGATCATTCTTTATTTCAATAGTGACTGCATCGATATGATGTTTACTGACTGTTTGATTATGGGGTTTATTGTAGGTCATGATCACTATCTCATTGTCTTGGCCCCTGATAGGTATGCATCTCAGCAAAGGCACTAGACTGTTACCCGCTATTTCATGCATGATAATGTCAGTGTAGATATATAATGTGTAAAAGACCTCATTAATATCTGTAGGATTCTTTGTTAGAGTCTTTCCTACACCTACCTCCAGTCTGCTAATACCCAAAAGGTACTGTAACTGCCCATGCATAAACAGAAGGCATTTGATGTCACTGTCAATGCTTATTTCTCTCCTGACAGCTTGTTGTTCCTAAACCACTGACAGTTTATTTCCTTCAAAGATGCTTTCATTAATTTGATTAATAACACTTGCCATGTTAGGATAATAGCCTGATGGAATTTTAAATGCTTCTGACTCAACAAAGGGGCTGGATGGTGGTGTTTTACTGTGGGCTATGGTTAGAGGCTGATAGAGCATACTGAACCTGTTTTTCTGTGCAGGCACATTGTCCCAGGTATGAGGGTACTGAATTTCTGCTAAGCCCACTTCCCATTCATCAGGCAGTTCAAGCTTTTGTGGTAACTTTACTGTAAAAGTGGATATAGTATTATTATCGAAAATGTTGTGCGAGGCATTGCTGGGCAGGATGCTATAAAAAGCATTTTTGAGCATTTTAAAATCTTATCTGCTTCTAATGTCCTGAACCTGTGTTGCCTCAACCCAGCTATTGAATTTATCAGGCCACCCTAACCACTTTACCAGATACCAAGTTTTTCTGCAATGCTTTTTCTCTGCCAGGATTTTCAGTTCAATTTTTTGCAACTCCTCTGCATAAAAAGTACCTTTAATGTCTTCCCCCGACAGTCTTTTAGCTTATGGGTGGGTCTCTGTGTCTTTAAGACCTCCATCATAATAAATATCTCACCTGTGTACATCTGTTCATATCCCTTTTCAAACACCTCGTTTAGCTTAAATAGTCTCACATGATCATCTTTCTGAAGGGTACCCTTTTGTTTTTTGCCAAGAACAGTATTACCGTAGAGGATCTTCCATACACCCAGGGTTCTGGAAGGGTTAACATCCACAGGCCTGTGTTTAATACTTCTGTGATAAGTATGATTATAACTGTGCATGAGGTCTGACAACACATCTGTATATTTCCAAGTATTCTGGGTTATAAAGTAATGCCACATGCGTGACTTCAGCGGCCTATTAAATCTTTCTACAATGCTGGCCTTAACTTCATTATTTGTCACAAAGTGGTGTATTTTATTTTGTTTTAATAGATTCTTTCAGGAGGCATTTAGAAACTCTTTACCCTGATCAGTCTGCAACTTCTGAGGTGTGCATCCACTTTTAAAAATAGTTTTAAAGGCATGCATCTCTGCCTTGCCTGATTTGTCTTTTAAAATCACTACCCAGGCGTACTTGGGCAGCACATCAATGCACGTCAGTATGTACTTAAACCCATTATTGTACTTTGCACAGTGACTCATATCCACTAAACCAACTTGCCATTGTCTGTCTATGTCAGAAGCAATGACAGGATTTCTCTTAAATCAGACTCTGGCAGCTTTGTGTAACGAATAGGGTCCTGCTTCACAAGCCATTTTGCAACACCTTTCCTGGTGACACCTTTATTAAATGTTTTTGCAGCCTTATACAGCTGAGTCATCCCTGTGAAACTACCCACTTTTTTGCATTAAAATATATATTCAGAAGCAGGTGATCATTCATCATCTTTCATTAACCCCTGATATATCTGTTAGCTAGCAAAACTCTTGTCACCAGTAAAATAAAGCATGTGCTCTTTTTATTCTTTAAAAACACTGTGACAACCACAAAGTGCAATGCATGATTATATTTTACTTATACATGCACAAGTCATAACAGTATTTTAAAGTTTACTTTATATGCGTTATAACACATAGCAAGCATCCAATGATTACATAATATCTTGTTTTCTACACTTCCAGTTTTACACGTTTTACAATACCCAGAGACAGTAACTTTTGAGCTGCATGTTTTACACAAGCATGGGCTTCATCCACTTCCCCCCCTAGTGATGACGCGGACACAAAACATAGACACATATGCCCTGCACCACTCAAAATAATCAGACTGATTTCTAAGAAAAGCTGCTACATCTACAATGTTGTTCACCTCACATATGGCTCTGTGGTTAGTTTTTTTCCATTACTTCAGTAAATAGTTTCCACAAAAAGTGAGACAACTATTTAATCAGAGTCAGAGTGCCTTGTGCCAGCGATGAAGCTGCACCTTCAGAGCAGACATTTAATGCAGGCTGCTTTCCAAAGTATACAGGGTCCTTTAAAATGTCCTTTATCACATGGTACATTGTAGACATCAAGACTGACTGGAATATCAGAAGCATGCCAGTACGTTCCATCTGAAAGTACATTATAATACACTATTTAGGGAAAGCAGATGCTAAATCAGTTTTATGAAACACAACAAAAGTGATAAAAGAAGCAAAATATATGATGACAGACTCAGCCCCGTTCTGCAGACTAAACACTAAAAATTAAACAGCGGTACAAATAAAACCACAAAAGTGTACCACATCTTAAGGATTATGCATAAATGCTATAGCAATTTTATACATCACTTCCTCAAGAGTAGCACCCTCATCCTTAAAATAATCCACAGTTTCCTTTTGGGGTCCCTCTGGGAGACCATCAAAAAGTCCATGGCATGTCTCTAAAAGTACAGATGGTGCTTGTGCTGTAGGTAGATTTAAACCAGGCTGTTTAGCTCTGTGTCTGACTAGTTGGTAAATAAGCCTCTGGATGCACTGACATGGTGTTTCCCACTGTGGTATACTCTGGAAAAAAGCATACAGCACTATGTTTTAGTGACCTCTCACTACATGGAGAAAATTTAGCAAGCGGAAAAGCCATTTATCACATGGTACATTGTAGACATCAAGAGTGACTGGAATATCAGGAGCATGCCAGTGCAGCATAATACATTATTTAGGGAAAGCATATGCTAAATCAAATTTATGAAACATAACAAAAGTGACAGCTTCTGCTTAATGTATGATGACAGACTCAGCCCCACCATTCTGCAGACTAAGCACTAAGAGATCAACAGCAGTACAGAGAAAACCAAAAAAGTTTTTCAGATCATAAGGGCTATGCATAAATTCCATAATAATATCTTCCATCACTTGCTCAAGAGTAGCACCCTCTTGTTTAAAATATTCTGTGGTTATTTTCATGGGTATTTCTCGGATACTGTCAAAAAATTCTCAGCCTGTCTCTAAAAGTACAGACGGTGCTTGTCCTGTAGGTAGATTTAAACCAGGTTGTTTAGCTCTGTGTCTGACTAGTTGGTAAATAAGCCTCTGGACACACTGACAGGGTGTTTCCCATTGTGTTATACTCTGGAACAAAAGCGTACAGCACTATGTTTTAGTGACCTCTCACTGCATGGAGCAGTTTAGCAAGCAGAAAAGCCAGGGTAACAACATGAACAATATTAAAATAGTAACAAGTAACAGTTTTTTTTGGGTGGAGGGTAAATGTTTTTTACAACATAAACAGGGTCCCTGAATTTCCTTATAGAAATTTTTTTAAAGGGCCCTTTGCTGACCAATAGATCATTTCAGCAAGCAGAGAAACCAGGTTAACAACACGTACAATATCACAGGTTTTTTTTCTGCTTTATAATACACACACATGATGGACGATCATGATGTAAAGCCCACAAAGACATCCATTGACATCCATGAATATATTGGCAAACAGTTTAACATTTTCTACAAGTGGCAACATCAATTCATTTATATATTTATCTGTATCCTCCCATATTTCTGGAAGGGCACACATCATCAGTTCAGAGGCTGCATGTACTGTATCTCACAAAGGCAAATTTCATATTGAGGTGAACCAAACAGTGATGGATGGCAGTAATGGCCTAGTATCAGATATATGTCTTTGTATTCTCTCTGTACTTGCATCCCATATGGTTATCTGTAAAATAAAATATGACTCTTTTTGGTACTGAAATGTTTACATGTAACAGTTCGGGGGTGGTGGTGTTAATGTTTTTTACAATACGAACAGGGTCCCTGAATTTCTTTTCAGAAATTTTTTAAAGGGGCCTTTGATGACCAGATGCTTGGCCTCTCTTCTAATCTCTCTGTCTGCCTGGTGGTACTTATTTTTAATACACCACTTGGGATCATCAGCTCTTTTCACATCATTTAAAACATGACCGATATGCTGTAGTGTTTTGTTGGTCAAATGTAAGCCCTGTTGTTTCATTGCTATTGCTAAAATCACAGGCATAAGTTGCCCTATATGTATGGCTTCAGAAACATATCTGTATAATTCTCTAGTTGTCAATTCATCAGTGATACAATAATGATTTTTCTGACTAGGGTCATCCATCTTGCACCCGGGACAGGCATCAACCATTTCAGCATGTATCACCCTCTCTATCACTGCAGCAATTATGCCATGGATGGTATGATCCATAACGTACTTACAATACATATCGTGGTCAGTTTTGGGGGTTTACTACTGAGGCCTGGTACTGAGGCCTGGTTTTTCACATGAGGAATCCTGTCTAATCTCAGTAGAAGAAGAAGAGGGTTGGGTAGTGATCACAGCCTGTTCTGTGACATTTTGAAACATTCTATCGCTCTCTGTATTTTTAACATATTGGTCCTCACACATCTCATTAACAACCACATTTGTATCTTTCACACAGCAAACACAATCGAGCAGTAGATTTGTGGAAAGTCACGAATCCATGCTGTCTGAATATGACTGCAGCTCCATCGCAAATCCTTCAGTCTATTAAACTAAAACAAAAAACTGCATTGGTCCTGTGACTCATTATAGGTAAGATTTTGTTCTACTGATAACTCATTTCCTCAGTTATACCATGTATGCATTTCACCACTCGCACACTTTATTAATGTTAAAAATGCATTTACTTCATCAAGAAAACTCTTTCCATCTTCTTCATTTTTCTTATCTTTCTCTTTCTTAGCCTGGGCTTGACTGCTTGTGGCTGTTGCTGCATCATCAGCATCCACCTATTGGGCAGATGCGTCTTTTGGATGTGTCTTGGATTTCTTTTTCCACAACTTTTTTTGATGCTATTTTTGGCAGTGTCTCACCACCCGTCTTCTCTGGCTCCCCTTTCTTGTCGCTCTCTGTTTTGGGTTTCATAGTAACATATTTTTCTGCATCAGATTCACAACCCAGCACCTCTTCAAGGTCTTGCAGTGGTGCCTCTTCAGAAGGACAGTCAGATTTAGGATTTTCTGATTCAGCAAACTGTGCAGCGAGATTTTTTTTTTATGTCAGACACTCTTCCACTCAACAAGACTTGTGTGGGACATTCTTTTTCACACCTTTTGTAGAACACATACATTGTCTTGGGTTGTAGGGCCCCAATAGCCATCTTCTTGATTGGCTTTTCATCTCCAGACTTGTCATTCGGTGGTGTGACAGTCTCTTCTGTTGCTGGGATGTTGGTTTGCGCCATCTAACATGTTTCAATATAAGAAAAATAGCAGGACAAGAGAACACAGCATGAGATTAGAGGGAGGCTGATTAAGGGGTAATGTGAGGAAGTTCTTTTTCACAGAAAGGGTGGTGGATGCATGGAATGGCCTACCTCAGGAAGTGGTGGATATGAATACAGTGCAGGGCTTCAAACAGGCATGGGATAGGCATAAGGGAGCAATGCAGATGAGCATGAATAGATAGGCCACTGACAGAGCAAAGGCCAATAGCATATTTATAAGGTAGAAAAAGAAATGGGCAGACTGGATGGGCCTTGCTGTCCCTATCTGGCGTCAACTTCTATATTTCTATGTTTCTTCTTGATGTGTTTGGATAATCTGCTCCAAGTCTATAAAACAGAATCTGAGGAGTCTCTCAAAAGCTATGCCTTCTGGTTTCAACTTCGGGGTTTATATAAGGCTTTGTAAGATGGACTGCCCCTTGTTAGAACCATCACCACACCCACCATAATACACATGGTAACATGTGCCACAGACACATCTATTGTAGCCCCCGGCCCCTTTTTAAAAACATTATAACTATCACTCACATTTCATTCAGCTTTCTCCTTGATACTACACAGAGCTGAGAGGAGAACTATAGGTATGTGTCTTCCTTTTTTCTGATTCAAATATATTTTATTCTGTATTTCATGATGGGTTATAAATTATTAGTTTCTGATTCAAATGTACTTTATTCTGTAATTCATGATGGGGTATAAATTATTAGTTTGTGATTGCTAGCATTTGCCTTGCTATCCAGAGAAACTGTTGAACCAGCTTATTTACATGGAGGTCTCCATCCACACACACATGCACACACATACACACACACACACAGACACATACACACACACACACACACACACACACACACACACACATACACACACAGCATTTGCAATGCTATCCAGAGAAACTGTTGAACCAGCTTATTTACATTGAGGTCCCCATACACACACAGATATGCACATACACACACACACAGACACAACAGAGTCTTAGCCTTTTTTGCTTTCAATTTAAAACATGCAATTTTATTTTTTAAAATAAAAGCTTATATCAAAATTTTGGCAGATCCCTGTAAATACAGAAATCTTGGCACACCCACTTTTGTGAAGAAGAATCACATTTGCCCTCCTCCAATCCTCTGGTACCACACCATCCTCCCATGATTTGCTAAAAAGGGTAGTCAGTGGTGTTACTACTTCTCCCCTTAGTTCATTTAGAACTCTGGGTGAAACACATCAGGCCCCATTGCTTTGTCCACTTTGGGTTTTAGGAGTTCCTTCATGACCCTTTCTTTTGTGAATGGACTGGTATTGACCCCCCTGTCCAGAGTGCTTTTATTGTTTGGTTTAAGTACCTCCCCTCTTGTTTTGTGAATACTGAGCATAAGTATTTATTCAGTATCTCTGCCTTTCACTATCACCCTCTGTCTACCCCCTTCCCGTTAAGCCTCACTATCCCTCCCTTGGTCTTCCTTTGCTCCCTGATGTACCTGTAAAAGGTTTTATCCCCCTTCTTAACTGAGTTGGCTATCTTTTCCTCAATTTGGGCATTTGCTGTTCTGACAGCCTTCCTTGCATCATTCTGCTTTAACTGATAAAGTTCTCTGTCATGCACCTTCTGTATTTCTGTGTAATTCCTGAATGCTATCTTTTTCTCCATAACCTTCCCTGCCACCTCCTTTGAGAACCATGGTGTTTTTTTTATGGTGTCTTGTTTTGTTTATTTGTTTCACACAAAGGCTTGTTGTCTCTGTGATGTCAGTTCTGATTATTCCCCATTGTTCTTCCACCCCTTCTTCCTGCCCATTTGCTAGTGCATTCCTTAGGCATTCACCCAACCTGGCAAAGTCAGCCCTCCTAAAGTCCAGAACCCTTGCCTTTGTATGGCTTGACTCTACTGCTGTGTTTATCATGAACAATACTGTTTGGTGGTCACTAGTACCTAGATGGCTACCCACTTTTAAATCTGTGATCCTCTCTCCATCACCATTTGAGAGTACCAGGTCTAAGATTGCTCCTTCCCGAGTGGGTTCCAATACTAGCTGTCTAAAGCATGCCTCCTGCAGGGTATCGAGAATGACCCCACTCTTAAATGTGGCTGCAGCAAATGTGCTCCAGTTATCATCTGGCATATTCAGGTCCCCATCAACAATAACTCCCCTTTTTCAGCCTTTCTAAGGATACCATCTATCACTTACTTGTCCATTTCCTCCCCCTGAGAGGGCAGTCTACATACAACCCCTATGCAGATTGTGGTGCCAATGCCTGTCTCCAAATTGATCCACAGTGCCTCCTCTCCTCCCCATTTACTCTTTAGTTCTGTTGCGTTGATTCCTTCCCTTATGTAGAGAGCTACTCCTCCTCCTCTTTTACTCTCCTTGTCCCTCCTGTAGATTGTGTACCCTGGTATGTTGACATCCTAGTAATGGTTCTGTGTGTGCCATGTTTCTGTGACTGCCATGATATTCAGATGTTCCTCTTCCATGAAGGCCACTAGTTCAGGAAGCTTGTTACCCAGACTACAGGCATTGGTACCCATTACTCTCCATTTTTTGATGGCTTTACCTCTGTAGCACCATCCCTGTCCTCATTGACTTTGCCTTCCCCATTTACCTCTGTCATGTTCCATACTGACCTTTTTACCTTGGTGTTTACCTCACTAACTACCCTGTTTTGTGGGGGGACGCAGGAAGGTTCCTGCTTCTTATCAGTGTCTTCCCCCTTGACTAGTTTAAAAGCTTGCCAATGAAGCATTTAAACCGATCACCCAGAAGACTTGTTCCGTTCCTGGACAGATGCAGACCATCCTGCCAGTATAGGCTGGTATCCCTCCAGGTGGAGCCTAGTCCCCAATGAAGCCAAATCCATGTGTTCCTCACCAGTTTTTCAACAATTCATTGAATCACATGATGCAGAGTACCCTCGCCTCACCCATGCCATAGACAGGCAGCACCTCTGAGAAGGATACTGGTTACAAGTGTGCATTGCGCAGTTCCACAAACGCTCGTAACTTTGAGAATTTTTAGTATTTTCACTCCAGATTTTCAAAATTGCCATTTTTCCACACCTCCTTATGAACAGTACAGCTGTCATTTTTGACATCCAGCCCAAAATGTGTTTTCGCACATGTGGCGCACAATTGCACAGTTGCTGTGCGAAGTCAATGTTTGGGACAGAGTAAGAAAATCAAAGTGACAGTGTTCATAAGGAAAGGTCCCAAAAAGCCCATGTTGCAAATTTGGTGAATAAATTCCCCAAAATTACTGTGTTACCAGAGTACATTGCACAGTTTCTATGCATGCTTGTAACTTTGCCACTTTTTTATATTTTTACTCCAGATTTTCAACATTGTCATATTTGCATACCGCCTGATGAACAGTACAGCTGTCATTTTTCACATCCTGCCATAAACATGTTTTCACACCTGTGGCACACAATGGACATGGTCACTGTGAAATCAACATTTGGGACAGATTAAGAAAATCACAGTGCCACTGTTCATGAGCAGAGGTCCCTAAATGCCTATGTTGAAAATCTGGTGTAACTAATCCCCAAAATAATTGCACTAAGGGTGTGCATTGCACAGTTTTTATGCACGCTCGTGACTTCACCAATTTCGTTATATTTTCACACCACATTTTCAACATTACCATTTATTTACACCTCCTCATGAACAGTACAGCTGTCATTTTTCACATTCTGTTCAAAATGTATTTTCGTACATGTGGCACCAAATGGAAGAGTTGCTGTGCAAAATCGCCTTTCAACTAATGAACTGTTAGTGTCACTGTTCATGCAGTGGGGTCACAAAAAGCCCATGTTGAACACTTGGAGTGAAAATACCAAGGAATGCCCAGGGCATTAGGGTTTCTCACCATAATGCCCTACCCTGTAAGGGCTGACAGGCATCGGGGTGTGACTTGGGATTGTCAACAGTAACGTTCATGCCATTCCACCCCCAACCTGCAACCAGTGACAGGCATTTAGGTATGCTTTGGACTCTTCAGCCCCAAAGTTCACCCCATTCTCCTAAACTGCACCCATTTCAGTGTATTTCCTTATGGAATGGGGTGAGTGTAAAGTCCAAACACCCCAAGGCACACCTCGATACTTGTTGGTATCTGCAGGGTAGGATGAGGTGAAATGGCATGAGTGTTATGGGGGACGACCCAAAGGCACACCCCAATGCCTGTCCATCTCTGTAGGGTGGGAGTGGGGGTGGAGTCGGCATCACTTCAATTCTTCACTGCCATTCCTTTTCTGCATCTAACTCCTGCACTTCTAATGCTAATGCCAGCAAGCAAACATTCGGCATTGAAAAATGCATGTCACCATATGTCTCCATCTCTGCCCCCTCCCCCACACTTGTAACTTTTCAGCCTTCTTACTAGGCCCTGTTAATAAGTCCCCACCTGGGGAATTATCTAGCTCATTCACTGTTATTTAGCCTTGTCACTCCCATCATCACCTTTTTGTTTTCCAGATTCTCTCTTTCTCTTGCCATTTACCACTTCTCCCAGAGGCTTCCCTTTTTTCTTTCCCCACATACATATCACTTATTTTATCTTCCCTCTACACTAACTTTGTTTTCTTTTTTCTCTATTAGATATATTCTGAAAAGGTCCTAAGGTCAAAATGTAGATTTTTAACTCTTATTTCCCATTTTCAGCATGCATTTAATATTAGCATTTTATTTTGCTTCCAGACCACATGCTGACGCAACACCTTGTTTTTGTTTCTTTATTTCTGTGTTCCATGTTTCAACTTGTACAGTCAAATATTTTGAGAAGCCAAGTACTTCAGAAGACTGACTCTGTGACATTGATTACGTCAGCAGATAAAGGCCACTGGACCCAGCTAGTATGACCTGTAACTACCTTAGAGAGATTCTACCAGTCTTACTGGCTCCCTTCCCTCTTCATCTGACTTGGTCATCTAATTAGACCTCAGTGCCTGCCAAAGGCATACTTGAAACCAAAATACCTTAGCTCCCACTACCTCATTAAGCAGCCTGTTTCAGCTATACTCTACTCTCTCTGGGAATACATTTTTTCTAACTTTTCCTTTAAAATTGCCTTCAACAATTTCACTGCATTTCACCTTTTCCAGACATCTGTGCTGTACTTGAATAACTCCTCACCCTCTGTCCTGTGAGAAACATACTATAGAAGCATAGAATCTGTCATCAGAAAAGGTCCATGTCATCTCCCCCTTCCCTCATAACTTACGGTATGGCTAGGTGTCCTATTCTAGGGGTCCTATTTGCCCATCAGCATCCATCCATCCATTCTTCTCCTCCCTGATTAGCAGTCTTTTTAATATCCCTCAGTGTCTATCCCAAGTATGCTTGGAGCCAGCTAATAATTTAGCCCCACTGCCTCTTTCAGCATTCCATTCCATCTGTCCCAAACTCTTTCTTTGTAGAAGTATTTTCTCACCTCACTCTGGAGTATTCATCCTGACAGTTTCATTGAATTCCTACATAGAACCAACTTAGAGAGGTATATAAAGAGTTCATCCCCCTGCACCCTGTTCACCCTCGGAGGCAGAGGTTTTCATCACGCCTTGCTTTCCCTTTCTGTCCTCCAGGAAATAAACATTGAGATCATTAAGCCTTTTCTTGTAGAGCCCTCCTTCTCACCCTGTATCATCTTGTTTACCCTCCTTTACACAGCTTTTATCCTGCCACAGTCCTTTTTAAGGTACTGCCTTCAAGGCTCCACATGACACTCAAAGAAAGGATGAACCAGTGATCAGTACAAGAGAAGTATAACCTTCTTCCTCCCATTTTTGTTGCTTTTCACAGTTCAGTGCAGCACCTAGTTTGTGCTGACTGCCATATTATACCGCACTGCCACCTTTAAAGGGAAACTGTCAGCTTCCCGGTAAGAAGACAATGGGACCCATAGGTCCTGCTGAGCTGAAACAAACTGTAGATAATGTTTTTAATAACTGAGAAGGCTGCAATATTATAATTTATCTGGCTGAGCCTGCAACCCTCTGCCCACTTTTATTGTCCCACAGTCCCCCATGGCTAGTCCTTTGATGACATGCCTCATGGACTAAGCCATTTGGGACCCTAGTGTACCACTTGTCTGATAAAAATAACATATATTTATTTATTTGAAAGATTTCAACAGTAAAGACAACATGAACTCAAATAGCTCATTTCCAGAAGCATCCTGAGTGGAGGGGTTACATAGTGGGGGAGAACCAGCAAAAGTATAATAGCATAAAAATACATACAGTGAAGTACAATTACATAAAGAAATGTACTAATACAACTGAGCTCAATCCTAGGCAATAGACACATTAAGTATGGAGACAGTGTCTGATGGCAAGGTAATAGCTAGAATAGAAGGTGAGGCAAATGGTGCAGACAGAACAATATGCAGAGAAACTTTGTATAGTGACATCCCAGGTAGGGGAAACCCATGGGGAATATGCCAGATAGGTATCAAAAAGTGCTGGGCTGAGCATAGTTGATTAAAAGTGATAAATAGATCAATAAGGATAATAAGCACTAAGTGGATAAAGAGAAAGAAAGTAGGGGTGATTGAAGGATGGGGGGATAGGAGTTGTAGAGAAGTAGGGTGGGGCAAGCTGGGGGGAGATGAGGGGGGAGGCCAGGAACTATACAACCCCAGGATGCTGAGAACCCTGCAGGGGACAGGTCCTGGTAGGAGAAAGAGAAGAGGGAGGGGATATTAAGTGCCAGGTGAAAATATTAGAAGAAGGAAAGGGTGGGGGAGGGTGCTGGACTGTCCTTGCATGTTGTATTCTATATTCTATGTTTGTACCTCCTAGATCATGCTAGGCATCAATTATGTTTAGAATACTTAGCGGGTAAACAAAAACTAGAGTAAATAAAGTAAACCAGAATACTGGATGATGTTTGCACCACCATAGTATTATGGCATAATAGAATGCTGCTATAATATTATACAGTATAATATTTAGACTGTGGTTATTACCATATCATGCAACTGTAGAATTCTATGTGTGGCAAGTAAAGGATTCTGCCTCCACAATACAGTTTGATGCTGCTACAGTTTATTAAGATTTTTAAATAGTTAGGTATAATTCCTTTAGTGGGCTACCTAAATGTATACAATTAAGACTACAGCTTCAGTGCCTTTTACCTGATGATTTCCAGGGATATGTTATAGGTGTGCTGGAGTGGTCTGCTTCAAAACAGTATAACCATATTACTAAACCACAACAGCACACCTCAAACAGGTGATTTTGTTATGGGAACTCTCTCTCTCTCTCTCTTTCTCTCACTACTGTCTTCTAAGAGACAATGACAACCAGTTCAAATCATGTAGTTATGAGCGGCAATGAATATTTCATATGAACAAAGATCCCGAGTGCGCATGTGTGGGATCTTTGTTCATGCCTCTCGCATGCATTGATAGGATCTGGGTGCTTATTTAAAAATATAACTTGTACTCCTTCCAGTGCTTGTTTTTTAGTCGGAGATGCCAGGAGTATCTCGTTATACCAGAAGTGCCAGGATTTACTTGGTTTTAATGCTGCCTCGTGAAAAAATAGCACTTTGGGAATGCACCTGTGACATACCAGCGTCCCCAACTTGGATGTGCTTCTGGGAGGTGGGTCAATTACTGTTGACCTGAGTGAAGCAATATTTCTCAAAAAAATACAAAAAGGTACTAATGCTTATGTTTTTTACATAGTGGGGCATTCTGCTTTAGATGTGTGATAGGTGTGTGCCAAGAAGCACACTTTTTAGATTTTGGGAAAAAACAATGGGGCAAAGCTGACAATGCACCTTTAAATACAGAAGATAAACAGTTTATAAATAAAAAAAAAATGAAAATGACATTACACTAACAGGTAAGGGTGTCAGAACATCATAAGTACTGTGGGGGGGCTACATTTTGAAGGGCACTTAGCACTTGTAATCAAGTGCTAATTTAGAAATGTCAGGTAATGTCTAAAAGGTACAAGTGTGGTTTCACCTGGACATGGTTAGAGGGATGGGTAGGACTAAGACAAGGGTCCTGGACTTTTAGAGGGATGACTTTGACAGGACAGCAGAAGTTCCTCAAGGACACTGTGGTTGGATTTCAACATGCATGGGACAGGCATAAGAGAAACATAGAGGTAAAGCAAACAAAGGGTCAGAAGCCGTAATCAAGTATAGGGCTTACAGGCAGACTGGATGGACCTAGCAGTCCTTATCTGCCAAGAAGTTCTATATTTCTATGACACCTTTCTGGGATCAGAGTAGGGATTGATGTGGAACAGAACTGGACAATAATAGAGAGGGCAATACTCCCAGTCTTGGACTGGTGCAGTTTAACAGACCATCTACTGCTCATGTCTCATAAGAAAAATGTCAGGTAAAAAATACAGGTTTTCAGTCTCTGAATCCCACCACTACCACATAAATGATTTGGTTTTGAACACCGACCCCAATGCATAAAGGTGGGGAGTGACTACGCATCGCATATCTTGGGTGCGTAGCCACCCTGCACCCATTGTGACCCCCATGCAGGATGGACTAACGGGGGTTGCAGGGACCCAATGCACCTGATCCCCATGCCCATGGACTGCACCATGCCAGGGGTGTTCCAGGGCATGCCAGCACTACACGGTATTCGTCAAACCATGTAGTGCTGGCTGCAGGGGTACAGAGGTTTGCACCTGGTATGTCAGCCAGGATCAGGCATAACCCTGCCCCCTCCTCCACTATCCACGCCCCCCCTAACATATGCTTGCCTCCCACCTATGCCCCCCTCTCGCTATTTGTGGTATTTACCCCTCTCTGACTTGGACCCTCCTTTGCCACGTCATCCCATTTATTCATGACCTACCCATTCCAGTCCTTGTTTCCCACTCCACCAGTCTAGGATGGCTAAATAACAGGCCCTTCAGAGTACTCCTGCTAGCAGTCCATCAAGTCCTTCTGCTTCTCTTACTCCTTTCTGGTACTATTCACCCCAAGCCTGGCCCCCTCTACTCCCCCTTAACCAAGCACTCTGCAGCCAGTGGGCTTCGGATTGCATCCCTCAACTTCTGTAGCCTTCTTAAAAAAATTTGTCAACCTGCAGGGCTGGGTTGCCCAACAGTGACCCAACATCATCTCCGTAGTTGAGACCTGGCTTAACAATAGCATCCCTGACTCTGCAGCATCACTTGCAGGCTACACACTATATCTTGCAGACAGACTGGGTAAATGTGGGGAGTGTCATATACCTCTGTGACTCCCTGCAAGGACAAGTTCTTGCTCCCCCAGCCTTGGAAAATGGTGCACAAGTTCTCTCACTAAAGGTTATCACCACCTCTGCCAGGGCCCCACTTTTCATCTACTTGGTTTACATACCTCCCCGGAACCAAAAAGTTGCCTTCCAGTCAGTTATTACCTACCTCTCCCAACTTCCTGATAAGGCAGAAATTATCGCACTAGGTTATTTCAATACTAACTGGCTCTCCAACACTTCTGCTCCCCTAAGGGATGCCATAGCAGCCTCTGATCTAACCCAATTAGTTCCCACTGCCATCACTACAATCCAAGAATGGGTACCTTGATCCTCCTTGATCTTGCACTCACAAATCACCCACACAAATTCATGAAAGTTAATGTACTACCTAACTCACTGAGTGACCACTCCCCAGTCCTAAGCCACTGGACCTATCAAGCTAAAAAAAACCACCCAAAACTATTCTTCAGTGGTGGCTCAAACCTGGTAAACTGGGACGCCTCAAACAATACCTTTACAACAGGGACTGGACCTCATCACTGAAGCTCCAGACATTGACTCCGCCCTAGAATACTTTATCTGTTCATTCAATGCAGCCTGTGACTTCTTTGGCCCTCTCAGCAAATGAATCATCAAGGGTGCTGACACCACCTGGATCTCCCAATCACTGCTATATCAAAAGCAGGAAAGGGATACCCTTTGGCACAGAGCCCTGGAGACCAGGTCACCAGCTGACAGGCAGCAATACCAGGCGGCCAGGAACAAATGCACCTGGAGTATCCTTAAGGCTAAGGCCGAATACTATTGGACTACCCTAACAGATACAAGGGGGCTCAGGATGAAACTTTTGGAAAAACCTAAAAGAACTTAATGGTAAATCTGTAACCCCCACCCAAAATGTGTGTAAATGGGTGCATCACAACTGACCCAGAACTCATAGCTAACTCACTTAATTCCTCATTCCCTGATCTCAGCTCAGTGCTTCCCACCAATTTCTTTGCCCCAACCCCCCATTGCTGCTGCATCCAAAGCCCCCCTTTCTGTTTCAGAGTAATCTCCCAACATGAGGCTGCCCCATTCCTACTAAAGGCAATTACCAAATCTAGATTTAGCAGTGACTCCCTCAACTTTAAATTGCTGAGGCTGACTCTTAATGAGGTACTCCACCCACTCACAGCTCCCCTAAGCCACTCCCTATCACTAGGTCATTTCCCTGCAAAATGGAAAACTGTCCTTATCACACCAATCCATAAATGTTGGGACCATACATTTACCGGGTAACTACTGCCCCATATCAATACTCTTACCTCTCTACATAGCCTTAGAAAAAAATCATTGCAACTCAACTCTCTGACCACCTAACAAAATGCAGCCTCCTCTGCCATGAACAACATGGATTCCAGAAGAGCCACAGCACCACCACTGCTATTTTGGAATTCATCAATGCCTTACACACATTTCTGGATGCCAGTCAACTAGCAGGCGCTGTATTCGTAGATCTGTCAAAAGCTTTTGACACTGTTCGCCACTCACTGCTACTATCCTCCCTTACCCACCTTGGCCTGACCCAAGATGCCCTCTCCTGGTTCCATTACTATCTTTCCAGCAGAACCCAACAAGTAAGAATTACCAATACCCTGTCCTTTCCACCCCCAGTTACTTCGGGGGACCCTCAGGGATCCATTCTCAGTCCCCTCTTATTCAGCCTATTTCTCAACACCCTCCTAAGTGCGTGCTCTGGTAAACTCCTCCTATATGCCAATGATGCAGTGCTGTGCCACACCAACCCTGACACTACCACCCTCCAACTGTCACTTCAAAAATCCTTCACTGAGGCTGTCATGGTTCACTGACCATAGACTTGCATTAAACTACAGAAAAACCAAAACAATGTTGTTTGCCCACCCCCAAAACAAGCACAGTTCACACCCCCTACTCATAAAAAATGTCCATAATGAAACACTGGAGCAAGTCACTTCTTTTAAGTACCTGGGTGTTATGCTTGACTCAGGGCTAACATACCATGAACATGTCTGCCTCCTAACCTCGGTTGTCTGCACACACATTGGGCTCCTACACGGCTACAAACACTGCCTCCCCCCCTCAATTCCCTTAAGCTGGCAATCTCTTCATCCATCCTCCTGCTCAATGACTATGGAATCATGATCTATGGTGCAGCTGACAACACAACCCTTAATAAAGTCAGGACTGCCCTGAATGAAGCCTGCAGGCTGTCCACCGGCTGTGACAGCCTGACCCATACATGTACACTTTAGCCCGCACCAACTGGCTCAATTTCGATGGGTGACTGAAGTACCAGACCTGTCTCTTTGCCCAAAAAATTAGGACAGGCCTCACCCCCCCGGTCTCACATCCGTACTGAAACCAGCTCATTTTACCAAACACACACACCACTCTGAGAAATCCCCCTTTCAAGTCCACCTCTGCAAAACCTTGATGGGGTAGAGAACTTTCTGATATAGAGCTCCCATGCCCATACTCTCAGCCTCCAAACTTGGCCATTACAAATCCCTCCTTCGGATCCACATCCAGCAGGAGGCTGCCTGTGACTGCTATTGTTCCCCTTAGATCTGCCGATTGGCCATGGCCTTGGACAAAGGACCATTCTTTGTGCTGGTCCTGCTGAAAATGACACACTGCAAGTAAGAAGCTCTCACCTAGGCTCCACTGGTTTGTCCCAGTGGGCTAAAAATTTGATGTCTCTGTATTTTTGTTTTCCAGAACTTTCATTGTAAACACCTGTTATTCTTTTGTACTCTATGTAAATTGTCTCATGTGATTACACTGTAATGTTCTGACATGGAGGCTTTGTAATGGAGTCTCTGACTCAAAGGTTGTAAATTCCAATGTGTATCAATAAATAAATAAAAAAAAACAGGTACACACCCCCACAGATTCCGCCCTCTGATTGCAAGAGGTCTGGGAAATGTCCTGCAGTGTGGCCCCGGCCCATGAGGCTGCACAGGAGGGCTGGAGCAGCTAAGCTATGCACTGGCAGCTTGTCCAGAGTCCAGGGGTGTTGGTGCTATCGGGTGGTGGGCCACTGATGGACTCCTAGGCCATGGCTGTGCCATGCAGGGGGATCAGTTTCCTGGGCCAGGCTGTCCACGGTGTGTGGTTGCGCAGGTCCAGGTGCCCACAGGGACTATGCAAGACCTGGACCCTCACCTACAGGCACAATGGATTCTCTCCTGGACAGGCATCTGACTGGATGCCCACCCAGATCTGTGACTCCCCCACTGGCCACCCTGAGGAGTCCTACATGCTGGGGGGAGGAGCCAGGAACAGGTGGCCAGTATTGGTGAATGCCAGTATCGGCACACCTGTCTGCAGGTACACCACTACATGGGCTGGGTACATGCTTGTTCTGCGTACCTGCACCTGCATTGTGCATAGGGCCCTTACTGTACATGCCAACATGCACCAGTTGTACTATCTGACAATGACAGATGGCTGGGACATACACTGTTAATGTTACCGGCTAGCAGACTGCTCTGTCTGCAGGCTCAGCTCTTGTGGAGAGGGTAAGTCTTCTCTCTCTGCCAGATTATTTATGGATGTTAGTACTCCAAAACACAGGGGCCCGGATATTCAAACTGCGCCATTCTGAGGCGCAAGCCCTTGCGCCGCTCAAAATAGTTGCGCAGGGGTGTGGCCGGGGCGATATTCAAAGGAGTTGCGCTATTGAGCAACTCCTTTGAATATCACCCCCCAGCCACAGCCACTGTGCATGGCGCAGTGGAACTTGCACCACCGCAAGTTGTCAGAGTTGAGCATTAAACTTGCGGTGGCGCAAGTACCATTGCGCCATGTGCAAATTTCCGATATTCAAAAGGTGACATGCAAATGGGGCCATAATTCATGCAAGGCACAGGGGGGCCATTGCATGTGATTGTAACCCCATTTGCATGCCATTGCATGTAGGTGAGCCGATCCCGAGGACTTGGCCTGGCGCCCTGCCAGGCAGCAGCCCTCGGGGACCAACGCCACCCTGCAGCCCGATCGCGGGCGAGTATGTATGCGACAACACCCCCAAACATCTCCCGATGCCCGATCGCGGGCAGTATGTATGCAGACACCTCCCCAAACAGCTCCTGATGCCCGATCACGGGCAGAGCGATATCAACCCCCAGTGCCCGATCGCGGCAGGTGTATCAACCCCAGTGCCCGATCGCGGGCAGAATGTAAAAAGCCCCCCAACCGAATATCTCCCTGGTAGTCCAGTGGACCGTAATGCCCGATCGCAGGCAGAATGTCCAGTGACAACCCCCAAACATCTCCCTGGTGTCCAGTGTCCCCCACCCCACCCACCCGAAGCCCCTCCACCCGCTCCCTCCCAGCAGCCGGTGGGGCTGCATCCACTGCCTGCCACCCCGCGCCCGCCACGACTGTCGGTGGGGCTGCCGCCAGTGGTGCAGAGCTAGAGCCAATGGGGTGCAGCCCTACTATGACATGACAGTCCAGATTTGTGAATGATGTTCATTCACAAGTCTGGACTATCATATCGGAAACTGCGCCCATTGGCTCGCTCTTTCGCAACAACATGCAGCCTACTGGACGATCGGTCGGCGGTAGCGAAGCGGCAGCGAGTGGGCTCCGCGCGGCTGCCGTAAGGCGGGGTGAAGAAACTTCATGGTGAGTGAGAACACTGAGTGGCTGAAGATGACCGAGTTGGGGGACTTTTTACATTCTGCCCAGCGATCGCTGAGATATGACCTGCTCTGCCAGCGATCGGGCACTGGAGGTATATGCACGTTCTGTCGATCCACTGGGGGTTGATACCGTTCTGCCGCGATCGGGCACTGGGAGTTGATACATTCTGCCGATCGGGCATTGGAGCTTTTGGGGAGGTGTCTGCATACACCTGCCCGTGATCGGGCTGGTGGAGGGCACAGGGACTGAGTTGGAGGCCAGCCATGGGTGGCAGCTGCTGTGTTGCACCCTGCAATACAGCAGCTCACCTGTGGGTGGCCCTCAACTTGATCCTTTTTTTTTGGGCTCAAAGTTGTGCAGGCACAGGTTGGGGGTTGCGCCTGCACAACTCTGCACAGCCCGACTGAATATCGGGTTGTGCAGTTTATGCATGGTTCCTCCCCCTCATGTTGAGCATGCATTCATTTGCATTGCGCTGTTGCTCAGCCTGTTTTCAGTGGCGCTACTGCCTCCTGCTGAATATCGCAGAATGGCGCAATGTAGGACTTGCACATGCGCAACCCTGTTGCGCATGGAGCAACCCTTTTGAATATCTGGGCCAGTATATTGCACCATTTACAGCGGTGTATAAAAAATTTAGGGGGGCAGCAGACTCCCCTAGCTTTGTCAGGATTTGTGGCACCCCCTCTTTCACTGCACCTTCGCATGAGTCTGGTATATGACCATATACATTATGGCTGCATTCATCATCTCTGACTATTTGTCTTCCATCAGGGCTATTGGGTTTCTTTCAACTTTGCAGAACAAGCCTCTCCAGAACTCAAACAATTATTCCCAGATTTATTCAAGGAAAAATTATGCCTATCCAGAGCAGTTTGTTTCTCCCTAGTTGAAGCTCCCAGTGGAATCACTGCAGTGGGATTCTTCATTCGAACTGTGATTCTGCTACAGTAAGGACTGGGTGTGATTGAAATGAAACTACTCCTTTGGAAGGTCAGGTAATGTCTGTGCTTCTATATTCTTCAAGGATCTACTAATTCTATGGTAATATACTCTTTACTGGTCCTGAATTGTTTGCGGTGCTCACCTTCAGTTGGACTACAGTTTTGTGCACTGGGTGTCTTCATTTGAACATCATGTTCAGCTAATCAAGATCAGCTCATTCTTGGAAACTCAGAGCTTCTTGAAAGCCTATCTGATTCGATTAATAAGGGTTGGCTTACCCATCGGTTATAAATATTTTTGTTTCAAATTCTAATTATGTATGGGACTGGGACTACTTTACCTCCTGACTTTGATGGGAATGATGGGAATTTGAGAATTCACCCCTCTGACACTTCTTAACTTTGAATCTACAGTAAGTTTGTTGCTTGATCCTAAACTGTGTTCTGTTCCTCCACCATGGCCGGCAGGACTGAATTGGGCATTAAGATAGTGAACCATACCATCTCATCATCTGGCTAGATATGCAGCTCACAGGCTTCATCCAAGGTGGGATTTCTGTTAGAGCTCACCTGATCTACTGCTGGTTCAGAATACTGCTTTGATCCTGGTGGTTACTTGGACTTGTTTCTTGATTTTCATAATGATTTTTGCTGGCTTTATGTTTTAGATTTGGACAGCCTCCGAGGAGTTGCTGTTCTCTTGCATTTGCCAATGGGAGTGGGATCGCTGTACTGTGAACTTGATGTTCCCTTTCTTAGGTGACACTGGGTATTACTAGCTCTGGAATCTGCTCCTATGAACCTTAGATTGTGACTCTGCATTTTGGTTGTGCTTGGACAACTACTGTCACATACTGTATATGTATACATGCATATATTTCATTTCTAATGTTGTTACTGTCTTTATTTTGGTTAGCCATGGAGCACATTTCAGGGAGATACAGATATATTAGCTAAACATGCACATTTTGTTTTTGCAGGGTTAGTCCTATATATTTTATATGATTATATAGTTATTTTCTTGATGAATTGATGTAACATTATTATAGGTTATTTGGAGCAGCGGCAGGGGCATGGGGTGGTTAAGTGGTTCTGAAGGAAAGAATTCTTTGTTGAGTTCCTAGAGGCTAGTGGGGCACAGGACCCAAGGCAGCATGGATTCACAGCAGGAAGATGAATCTAATCGATTTCTTTGACTGGGTGACCAAAGTAGTAGACCAGGGAGGGGCTGTGAACATGGCCTACCTAGACTTTAGCAATGCATTTGACACAGTCCCACACAAAAGATTAATAAACAAATTAACCAGCCTTGGAGTGGGTCCTAGGGAGGTAGCCTGGGTAAAACATTGGCTGAACAGCAGGATGCAGAGTGTAATAGTAAACAGACTCCACAATGAAGAAAGGGGGGTTACTAGTGGGGTACTGCAGGGTTCAGTACTGGGACAGGTCCTTTTTAATGTCTTTATAAGTGACATTGCAGAGGGACTGGAAGGAAAAGTATGTCTCTTTGCAGATGACACAAAGATCTGCAACAGGGTTGATACACAAGGTGGGGTGGAAAGAATGAGAAGGGACTTGGCAAGACTGGAAGAATGGTCAAATGTATGGCAGCTTAGATTCAATTAAAAAAAGTGTAAGCAATGCACCTGGGAAACAAAAACCCAGGCAAGGAGTACACAATGGTGGGTAAGATACTGACAACAACAAATATGGAAAGGGACCTGGGGGTAGTTAGATGACCTAAAGGTGGGCAAGCAATGTGAGAAGGCAGTGAGGAGGGCTGGGGGATACTGAGATGCATAAGGAGAGGCATCACTAGTAGAAAACAGGAAATTGTTATCCCTCGGTAGAGACAGTTGGTGATATCACATCTGGAGTACTGCATGCAGTTCTGGAGAACCCATCTCTGCAAAGACATAGACAGGGTGGAGGTTGTCCAGAGGAGAGCAACCCTGTGGCAGGGCCCACAGCTCAGCATCATGGACACAGAGGGGAAGGAGGTGAGCACTACTCCCTTCACAAAAGAAAGGGTCCT
Organism: Neoceratodus forsteri; assembly: GCA_016271365.2. Classification (NCBI taxonomy): domain Eukaryota; kingdom Metazoa; phylum Chordata; order Ceratodontiformes; family Ceratodontidae; genus Neoceratodus; species Neoceratodus forsteri. Next base: position 391,674,295 of record CM028135.1, on the reverse strand, counting down.
ACAAGAGCTTGCTAAGCTCAGGGTGGTTAAGGCAATGGGACCTGATGGCATATATCCCAGGGTACTTAAGGAGCTAAAGGTGGAACTAGCAGAGCCATTAGCAGAACTGTTTAGTGAGTCTCTGAGCACAGGAGAGGTCCCAGAAGACTGGAGAAGGGCTCATGTGATCCCGCTCCACAAGAGTGGTAGCAGGGAGGAGGCGGGGAACTACAGACCAGTCAGTCTTACCTCAGTAGTGGGCAAGATTGTGGAGGCACTCCTTAAGGAAAGGATAGTGCAACACCTGGAATCCATAGGGGCACAGGATCCAAGACAGTATGGGTTTACAAAGGAAGGTCCTGTCAAACTAATCTCATAGATTTCTTTGACTGGGTAACCAGAGTGGTGGACCAAGGGGAGCAGTTGATGTCGCCACCTTGACTTCAGCAAAGCTTTTGACACTGTTCCACATAGAAGATTGATAAATAAGCTGGGTAGGCTCAGGGTGGGTCAGAAGTTGGTCAACTGGGTGCAAACTGGTTGACTGGCAGAAAACAGAGGTGGTGGTAAATGGTATACAGTCAGAAGAGATGCAAGTCACAAGTGGGTACCTCAGGGATCAGTCCTGAGGCCAGTCCTCTTCAACATCTTCATTAGTGACCTTGCAGATGGACTAGAGGGTAAGGCTTGTCTGTTTGCAGATGACACCAAGATCTGCAACAGAGTAGATGATCAGATGGGTGGGCAGAATGAGAAGAGATCTGGATAAACTAGCAAAATGGTCAGAAGAGTGGCAACTGGGATTTAATGCAAAGAAGTGCAAAATCATGCACATAGGGAAGAGAAACCCTGAAGCCACCTATAGGCTGGAAGGGGAGTTGCTAGCAGTCACAAAGAAAGAAAGAAAGAGACTTGGGCATCATCATCACTGATGACCTGAAATCATCCAAGCAGACCTCTAAAGCAGTAGGTAAGGCTAGGGGGGTGTTAGGGTGTATTAGTAGGGATATCACAAGTCATAAGAGGGAGGTAATAATCCCTCTTTACAAGACACTGGTTAGGCCCCATCTGGAGTACTGCATGCAGTATTGGAGGCCACACCTTCACAAGGACATTAACCAAATTGAGGCAGTCCAGAGAAGGGCAACCAAAATGGTGCAGGGACTGCATCAGAAGACATATGAGGACAGATTAACAGAGCTCAATATGTATACCCTTGAGCAAAGGAGGGAGAGAGGTGATATGATTGAGGCATTCAAACACCTTAAGGGCATTAACAAAGTGAAAGAGTCAAAACATGTTTAAATATAAGAAAAATAGCAGGACAAGAGGACACAGCATGAGATTAGAGGGGGGCCGATTAAGGGGGAATGTGAGGAAATTCTTTTTCTCAGAAAGGGTGGTGGATGCATGGAATGGCTTACCACAAGAAGTGGTGGCTATGAATACAGTGCAGGGCTTCAAACAGGCATGGGATAGGCATAAGGCAGCAATACAAATGACTATGAATAGATAGGCCACTGAGAGAGCAAAGGTCGATGGAACATTTATAAGGTAGAAAAAGAAATGAGCAGACTGGATGGGCCTTGTGATCCTTATCTGCCGTCAACTTCTATGTTTCTAAATGGTGCAGGGTCTGCACCAGAAGACATATGAAGAAAGACTAAAGGAGCTTAATATGTTTAGCCTCAAGGAAAGGAGGGAGAGGAGGGACATGATAGAAACTTTCAAGTGCCTCTGGGGAATCAACAAAGTCAAAGAGGGTAGCATCTTTCATAAAAAGATATGTGCAAGAACAAAGGGGCACAATTTCATTCTGTCTAGTGCACTTACCCGGTCAACAAAAACTAAATAAATAAAATAAATAAATAAAACTTTGTTTTACTTTTTAATAGAGAAATCACTTTAGTTTAAAGTGGTTCTATTTGCTTTGCATGTCAAGAACAAAATATTCTTCTACTCTTTTTCATTGCTGCTGCTGTTGTGGAAAAAAGCTTTATTGTAAAGATGAACGCAACATCTGCATTTGCTGCCTTTGGTCTATCTGTGACGTCCTCTCCTGTGAGCTCTGCTTGAAGTTTAGCCTCACTACCCAACAGCACAGAAAGTTTTAAAGCAACAGGTTGCCAGGATAGAGCAGGGACCCTTGAGAATTTCTCCATCCCAGTTGCTGGCCCTCTCTTCAGGCTCTTAGGCTTCCAAGGCTTGGGACAAAGCTTTGGGGGAAATCAGGGGTCAACATAAGCATACCCAGCCTGTTCCCAGTGCAAGTAGAAACAGGCTGGTGCATGTAGTTTTGTTACTGGCTTGCACCATAGTCCAGGTAGCTGTACAGATTTAATTTTTTTGGGGGCTGCAATTCCATGAGGTGCCACAAGGGGCACAGAGCCAATAGTACAGGCACACAAACTTTTTTTTTAAATGACGTTGCATCGTGTCCACGCACGTGCCACTGTGAGGAGGAATCGGGACGGAGCATTATCGGGAGCGAGCAGCGGCATTTGAGAGAGCCGCCCTCCTGAACAAACAGCATGGAAGCCAGAGGTGTGTCCACAGAGAAGGAGGTGGGAAGAGGCAGGACGTGACAGCTGGCAGAAGCTGCAAAGTAGGCTGGCTCACCACTAAATAAATATTCATGTCCCGGGCTGCAGCAGTGATTTGTTATGGAGGGGTTGGGGTGGGACTAGGCTTTAACACTGAAATGAAGGGCTGCCAATCAGGGAATTGGAGATGGTTTATGTACATGGGGTGGGGGAGGTCTTGGTCACGGACTCTGGAGCAGGAGAGTCCTTTACTAATATTCCTTCCTATTGGCTTGAAGTACTTGATTGACATGGATGGCATGCCATGTTAACCTTATTGTACCACGTGCGTTTCTCTCTGTCACCCTCATGGTACAATAAGGTTCACATAGGCATGAACATCAGTTTTGAACTACGCAGTTTTGTGGAGAGTTTGAGGAGAACAGTCACTAGGCGGGGAAGCTCCATGTCTGACTTGAATCTTTTTACTTGTGCACAAAAAATGTTTTTTAGCAGTATCTAGGCAGGGAGATGATGTTTAAGAACTAAAGTCTGCAAATTAATGGGGGAAAAATATGTTATATTGGGAAAAAATAATCAAGCAAGCAAAGTAAATTGGGACTTTTCCCCATCCCCAAGCAAGGGGATTTTCTTCAGTCTTGTATTTTATGTAAACATGCAAGGGACCACTAACTATGAAAAACAGCACTTTGCTTTATTTTTTATGTAATGTAATGAAACTAAGGAGGACTTAACTTGCTGTTTGTGGAGAAATTTGTGGTTTTATACCTACCTTGACACATTTTGATCCCTAGACCCTGACCTCATTTTTGTGTAGAAAAATACTTGGTGTGTAGTTGCAGTCAGACAACTGTTTTGCTTTTGTTTGTGGGGGCAGTCTGTTAAAAAACTCTTTTAATTTTAATATACATTAGTAACTAGAGCAGTCTAGTCTTGTTCCCTCATAATCTGAGTGTGGGTCAGTCAGTCCCAGATACAACAAACTTGCAAAAGCACTGTTGTCTCCAGACAGTCCACTACCAGTTTCTGCTGTCTAAATAAGTGAGGGGGTCAGGGAAAAAATTAAAAGCCTGGAATTCATCAATACCAGTGATTTTGTGCTAAATAAATTATTTAAGCAGGCTGCCAGTGTCAGATTTGCTGCAGCCCAAGCAAATAATGGTAGTTGATGTTTCTTTTTTTTTTTAAATCTAATATAAAGAAAGGGTAAAAGGACTTAACTGTCTGCCACAATCTTGCCACTTTCTGAATTGATTCCCCTCCATCCCACTCATTTATTTTTTTGTGACAAAAAAATATTACTTTTGGTCTGTCAACTGCTTTGCTTTTGTGGGGACAGTGAAGTTTGTGTAAAAGGCAAAGCTCTTTTAATATATTAGCAGGAACTCAGCTACTGCAGAGGGGTGTGGGGGATGGGGGTCAGTCTCAGTGTGGATCAGTCCCTCCCAGCCAGGTACACTTAACTAAAGTACTGTTGTCCCCAACTCAGCCTCACTCCTGTCCTGTTCAGTCCAGTTAGTACCACCAGTTCTCTTGTTCTGTGTCTAAATAAGTGAGGGGGGGAAAGCCTGTAAATCATTAAATAAATAAAATATCTGTGACTCACTGTGTGCTATAAATAAATCATTTAGAATAGGCATTGTGAGTGAGATTTGCTGACTTGCCTATATAAAAAAGAATGTTTTAACATAGAATTTGATAGCAAATAATCACCACCTTTGTCCGGCTAGCTTGCCCTGGTTTACCTACCTAGTCTGCCTGCCAATTTGTGTATGTGATGCTGTGAGCGAGCTTTGTTTCACATTTATCTTATACATAACATACTTTTGTCAGTATTGTAATTTAAGGAGAATTACATACAGCTAGCTAGCTCAGCTACACTCAGCTGAACCTCTTCTTCAGTAATACGTTTGTCTGTAACCTTTGATAAAATTTAAGGGAAAAAATATTTTACCCCCTGAACTAACCACTGAATCTACTGTCTATAGTCTAAATAGTGTGTGTGTGTGTGTGTGTGTCACTAGCCTACAACCCGTCACTCAGTCCTCCTACTGTGTGCTAGTGAGTATGTGATGAATACACTCAGTCCTCAGACAAGTTCCTGAACCGAAGTACAGACTCCAAGTACCTGTCTCTCTCTCTCTCACATTTTGGTTGGAGTTAGTGTGAGTGCGTAAATACACTCAGTCCCCAGACAAGTTACTGACCTGAAATACAGACTGCAAGTACCTCTCTCTCTCTCTCTCTCTCTCTCTCACTTTGGTCGGAGTTAGTGTGAGTGTGTAAATACAGTCCTCAGACAAGTTACTGAACTGAAATACAGACTCTAGGAGTCTATATCCCTCTCTATAGTTTTGGTCGGAGTTAGTGAGTGAGTGTGTCTGTGTGTGTGTGTGTGTGTTTGTGTGTGTGTGTACACTCATCAGTCCTCAGAAAAGTTATTGAACTGAAATGCAAACAGTCTATCTCTCTCTATCTAGTTTTGGTCTGACTACAGTTACCAGTTTTGTTGGGATAAATAAATCCCTAACTGGAACTTCAGTGGTCACCTTACCTTGGCCTTGCAGACTAACTTGTTGGTTTGGCTTGGCGAGCCTGGCATAAGCTTAAGAAATTTAACCTAATCTGTGATGTTAATCTCAGATAACTGTCTGAACTTAATTTATTTGAGTGCCATCACTCACCTGCCTGCTCAGAGGGATCCACCTAAGTATTTAGCAAATTAGGTGATATTAAAAAAAATACACAGATACTTTTTTGACTCAGCAGAGTGTGTTTTATTGAAATTTATGCAGCATAAGAAAGCAAAAGGCAAGCTCACTATCAAACCATGCCACCCAAGAAAGTTTTACCAAATTGGTTAATACTCTTTTCCACTACAAGTTCAGCAAAATAAGTGGTGAAATGCCAGCAGTTGCTGCTGCAGTTGTTCCTGTAGCTGATGTCCAAATCCCATCTTGTGCATCTCAGTCTGGTGGTGGTGGTGGCAGCAGCCAATTGGATGCCAGTAGTGCAGCAGATATTCCCAGCACTAGTACTTCCAATGTTAATGTGTCAGTAATGGAATCTAACTCTGATTTTGAACCTGCATGTGTAGTAGTCCTGCCTTCTTCACACATTCCTCCTCCTAGCCTTATTTCTGAATCTAACTGTGCCCAAGCCCAATACTGCAGCTCAAGCTTAGTGCCTCCTCCTCAGCTTTCTCTGTCTCCTGCTGCACCAAATGATGGAGAGCCAACCTTAAAAAAGGAAAAAGCATATAAATTTGTGAACTCTTGGAAACAGAATTGTAAATGGCTTAAATATGACAGTGACCTAAACATCATGACATGTGAATGGTGCAAACTATTTGATAAATCAGGAAAAAATAATTCTAACAGGGACGGGTGTTCATCTTTTAGAAAAGCAAATGTCGAATTTCATGAATCATCAAATTTACATGTAGCATCCAGAAAAGCATTTTTTGCTCATAGTCTAACCCCTGGGGAACAGCCATTAATAAAGATTGTCCAAAGAATGGAAGAAAAAGAATTTGAGCAAATGAGGGTTCTCTTTAGAACTACTTTTTTCTTGCTAAAAAGTCAGGACCATTTACTGATCTAAAAGACAAAATAAACTTATTACGAGCAAATGGGGTGTCAGTCAGTGAAACCTACTGTAAAGACAAACAAGCAAGAGTATTCACAGAATATATTTACAGAGATAAAATGGAAGATCTAATATCATTGGTGATGTCTCAAGATTTTTTTTCCATTCTGTCAGATGGCTCAACAGACAAAAGTATTACTGAAAAGGAGGTAGTGTATGTCCGCATCTTGTAAAAGGGCATCCCTGTCACTACATTTGTAGCACTTAAACCTCTAGACAAAGCAGATGCAGAAAGTATAACATTAACTTTAAGAAATACAATAGAAAATGATCTCCAAATACAGGACTGGAAAAATAAATTAGTGGCTTGCTGCTTTGATGGGGCATCAGTCATGATGGGCAGTAAAACTGGAGTAGCCACAAGACTGAAGGAGGAGGGAACATTTTTAAAAGTTATACACTGCTGTGCACACAGACTTGAGTTGGTCACTAAATATGTGATTAAGGGGACACCACTGTACTCCATAGTGGAGGATTTGTTGTCTTTACTGCATGGCTTCTATAAGCACTCTGCTTTAAACTGGACTGGCTTACAGGCTGCGGGGGAGGCACTGGGCATCCGAGTACTGCATCTGATAAATACTGGAGGAACAAGGTGGCTGCCACACCACCAGTGTGCTGTGAAAGTGTTGCAGACAAATTATCCAGCAATTGTTACACACCTGGAGGAAGAGTCACTAAATTGTACAGGGGATAAAAGAGAAAAGGCCACTGCAATCCTGAAGCAGATAAAATTTCTGAAGATATTGTTCTTCATCAACTATTTAGAATTCTACATAGCAGTCATGTCCAGACTAATGCTGACATTCCAGCAAAATAACATAACAGTAGACTCAGTGCAAGCTAAAGTTCTTTCTCTCATGACAAAACTGAAATATCTCAGAGATTCAGAAACTATTGATTGCCTTGACACAGGAATCAATCTTGTGGATGGTAAGCTGCATTGCAAGGTGTGGAGCTTGGTTCTTCCAGTTCAGCAAGACGAAATAGATCAGATCCTGATGCGGATGCAAACACTGCGAAGAGCAGTATTGTGGATGTTGTTAAGAAAGTGCTGGCCGTCACCCTAAATCAAATGGAGAATCATTTCTCTGAATTTGTTAATGACCATGTCATTACTGAAATGGGAATTTTCAACCTGTCTAACTGGCCTACCTGTAATTCCCTGGCAGAGTATGGAGACACAGAAGTCAAGTCATTATTTCCTCACTACAGTGACATTCTCAAACCAAAGGGGTACAGTGCTGTTTCAGCAGTCTTGCAGTGGTCAGAACTGAAAGCATATGTCCAGACCCTAAATGCAGCTTATCATCCACCTTTAGATTCCACTACTATGTGGGCTAGAGTTCTTTCTGAAGAAAGGGATGACTTTAAAGACATTCTTTCATGCTGAAAATATTTCTTCTCATTCCATCTTCTATGGCAGAATGTGAAAGAGGTTTCTCGCTAATGTCACGGATAAAACATGACTGGAGGGCAAACTTGAGACTAGAAACTGTGTCAGCTTTAATGGCAATTAGTCTGAGCAGTGACACAGTGTCCACATACTCGCCAGATAATGCCATAGCTAGGTGGTGGTCAGCAGGAATGAGAACAAGGAGACCTCAAACAGCACCTTATGGTGTCAGAAAAGATAACAAGGCCTGGGAAAGTGATGAAGACACTGATATGTTGTGGAATAGTATTGTTTTCATATGTAACAATTCCTGAATCAGTTATATTTTTTCAATTTTTATCATTTTGACCACCGATGCAAGTAACCTGACCTTGGTGCATGTAACTTTTGCCGCCACATGCACCTTGGTGCAGGTACCAAAAAAGGTTAATTTATATCTCTGGGGGAAACACTCTCACAGAGATACTGTAGGGCATGTAGTACAACCCATCCCCCTAGGAGGCACCTTTGCTCTATGTTAGCTTCTTCTTCATCCAGTATTGTATCACTGACATGGTTTGATTTTAACATTGTTTTACTAGCCTACAACCTAGTGCAAATTAACCAGGGCTAGTGCAGCTAACCCTATACTTGTCCATCTTGACTACTGCAGGTTTTTCATGGCTGTCAATGAAGTTAAAAAAGTCTCTACTTTAACCAGGCTCTAGTCCTCCTGCTAATCTCTCTTAGTGTTCCAGATGGCCTGGTGTGATTAACACCTCATTAAGAGCTGCAGTTATCTGGCAGTTCAAGATGGGGATCCCACAAAAAGTTCAATGTGAGTCGTTATCATGCCACTGTTTGAACTTTCAGCTAGTGTTCAGGGTGAGATCAAGGGTAGAAGTTGTTAAGTCATTAGCTTCCAGTTTTCTGACTTTGACAGTTTGTCCCACATTATTAAAACCAGTGCCCCTCATTTCCCTAAATTTTGAGTGTCTGTATCCAACATTTCAATGAAAATATGCTAAGAGACATACATGATCAGCTCTGCAGGTAGTGGGTTTTATCTCAGCCTCACCATAGCTGCTCTCTCTCCCTTTCATATCTCTCAACTCTGTACTTTCCCTGGACACCTCTGCATACCATACTCTGAAATGACTATCCATAGACCCATAGCTGCCATTACTGACAAGGGAAGGGGTCCCCAGCGCTTCCAAAATGACCATACCAGCCAACACCATCCATACAGTTCCACCCTTATCCTGCCCAGCATGTCTATTCATCCTAAAAACAAACCTTTGGTGCATGTATGGTACAAAATACCTTAATAACTTACGTAATCAGAAAGGTTAAAATGAGCATTCCTGGGGAGCACAGATCATCCTATATAGAAACAGGGGTAGTATAGTATCATGCCTGTATATGTTTACCCAGGCTTGAAGAAGAAGAATCAGCATTTATATAGCACTTTTCATACACAGTATCCCAAAGCGCTTTACAAGCAATGCTAGACTGGTAGTGAAGTGACTGAATGTGTGGTGACGGCCGCCATATCACACATCATCACTCACAGCCTGGATAATTGCATGAACCAGTTTATGGGACGGGGAATGTTGGCCATAACACCAGGAATGTTCCCTGCTCTTTACAAAGAGTAGCCTGGGTTCTTTTACTTCCACCTGGACACCCACCAGGATGGGCAGAAGGGACCTCGGTTTAATGTCTCATCCGAAGGACGGCACACCCCAGCAGTACAGCACCCCCCAATACTGCACTAGGATGCCAGTTATTTTTAGGTGCAAGTCCATCCCAGTGTGGGACGAGAACCCACAACCTTCTGGTCCAGAGGCAGATGTGCTACCAACTGAGCCACGCTGACACCGATGACACTTGATGAAGGAATGTTTTTAAAAAAATCTGTTACTGTTGGGGCATAGCATGTTACATATGAATATATGAAATGCCAGCAGAAATAGGCCTCATGGTCTATCAAGTCTGCCCGACTGTGCAGCTAGCCCCTCAACCTGCAGCTGCCCCACCCTCCTCCCCTCCTAATACTAACCCCCTTACTCTGCCTCATCCTCTTAAATCCTCCCACTGTTCTACGATACCACCTCCTCAGAGTGTTCTACTTATCTACCACCCTTTCTGTGAAAAGTGTCTCCTGATTCCCCTGATCCCCCTCCAGTCTCAGCTGATGCCCTCTTGTGTCCCTCCCCCCATCTGACCTGAAGAATCCCTTCTGTATTAATCCTGTTAATACACTTTAGGTACTTAAATATTTCAATCTTATCCACCCTATTCATCCTCTCTTCCAGGGAATACATTTGCAGCTCTCCCAGCCTCTTCTTGTAGGATTTACCTTCAAGTCCCTGTATCATCTTGGTTGCCCTATGCTGCACCCCCTCCAACAATCTGATGTCTCTCTTCAGGAATGGATGCCAGTACTGCATGCAGTATTCCAGATGTGGCCTGATCAGTGACCTGTGCACGGGTAGGGTCACTTCCCTGTGCCTGGTGGACATTCCCCTCGCTAAGCACCCCAGCATCTTGTTTGCCATTGCAGCCGCCTTCCTGCACTGAGCTGAGGGGTTCATACTCCCCATTATTAGTACCCTTAGATCCTTTTCCTCCACTGTGCTTGCCAACTGTACCTCTCCCCGCTGATATTTTCTCCCCTGGTTCTTTGCTCCAAAGTGCAGTACCTTGCACTTCTTGGCATTGAACCCCAACTGCCATGTCTCTGACCATTCCTGTAGTTTGGTCAGATCTTACTGCAGTCCCCTCCACCCCTCTATGCCATCTACCACTGCACCAATCTTAGTATCATCTGCAAACAGAATGATCCTACTCTGGATCCCATTTAAGATATCGTATATAAATATCCCGAACAGCACTGTTCCCAGTACTGAACCCTGGGGCAACCCACTCCTAACATCCCTTGGTGATGAGAGTTCCCCCACCACCACCACCCTTTGCTGCCTACCCCTCAGCCAGTTGGTGATCCAGTTGACTATTTTTGTCCCTACCCCAGTGTATGCCAGTTTTCCCCCCAGTCTCCCATGTAGCACTGTGTCAAAGGCTTTGCTGAAGTCCAAATATAGGACATCCACTGCATGGTCCCATCCAGTTCCCTGGTAACCCAGTCATAGTATTCAACTAGGTTCATCTGGCAGGATCTGCCCAATACAAAACTGTGCTGATGGTTGTCTTGGAGCCCATTGTCCTTCAGAAAGGTCATCAGTCTCTATTCTAGGATTGACTCCATGAGTGTCCCCATGACTGAAGTGAGGCTCACCAGTCTGTAGTTGCCTGGATCATCCTTGGGGCTACTTTTATGAATGGGCACCACATGAGCCATCCTCCAGTCCTGTGGCATGCATTCTGTCTCCAGTGTTGTACTGAACAGGTCTGCCAGTGGCCCCACCAGGATTTATGCTAGCTTCCTAAGTACCCTAGGGTGAATGCCATCCAGACCTGGATCCTTATCCACCCTCAGTGCCCTTAGTTCCTCCAGCACCCTGTGTTCCATAATTATGATATCTGTAGCCCCACCCCCTTCTGCCCACTCCCCCCTTCCCATGGGGTATCTGTACCCCTTTTACCTTTGTGAACACAGAGCAGAAGTACTCATTCAGTGCACCTGCCTGGTCTTCTCCCTTCTCCACCCACTCCCCTTATTTCTTAATCCTCACAATCTGGTCTTTGTTTCTTCTTCTCTCACCAATGTAACTGAAGAACCCTTTTTCCCCATTCTGATTCCCTGTGCCAGTCTCAGCCCTCTGGAAGTCTTGGCCACTCTGGCGAGCCTGGTAACCTCCCTGGACTTTTTCATGTACTTATCATTGTCTCCTTGCCCTCCTGATTTCCTAAGCCTCTGAAATGCTTTTCTCTTGGCCCTCACCCCTTCCATTACCTCCTAAGTCAGTCAGCTCAGCTTCCTTGCTCTTCTGTTCTTGCTTCATGTCCTGGTGCAGGTCTCAGTAGCCTCTGCCAACACTTTCTTAATGATATTCCATTTTTGGCTGGCACTCATGCATGTCTGAATTCCCACCAGATGCTCAACCAAAATTTCCCCCATCCGTTTAAAATTTGCTCCCTTAAAATCAATCACTCTGGTTCCTATTCCTCTTGTTACCCTTCCCATATTGAGTATGAACCACACTGTATAATGGTCACTCCCAGACAGGGAGTTCACCACTCCCAGATCCCTTACTGCCTCCCCATTTCATAAAACATGTTAATCAATACTTGTTAATATGTTAAAATAAATACTTTTAAACATATAAATGTTATAATGTTTTCTGTTTCCCAAGCCCCTTAGATTTGTGTAGCCCCCTCCCCAAATAAATCCTAGAAGTGCTCCTGGCTCACTTGATACTGCACACACATTTCCAAAAGTACTGGGCTCCAGTTTATCACAGGGTGGGGGCTGAGAGTATCTTTATCTGCTGGACTCTGTTCATTGCCCTGTGGGTGGTGGTGAGACTGTGGTGAGGTGCATGATGATGCTAGCTACTGTGTGTGCAAAGCTAGATCTGCTTGATTGAATATTTGCTATGTGTTGTGCTCTGGTTTGGGGATGCTAAAAGAGAGGAGGCCATGGTATAAAACAAAGAGGGGCACACTGTGTGTGATGGCATTGCAGTCTTCTTTTCTGCTTGGACCAGAAGCAATGTGGGAGCAGGATAAATGTGTAACAATCAGAGTATTTTTTTTGGCTTTCATTTTTTCCTGTATATGTGGTCAAAATTTACCATTACAACCATGGGCTACTGCAGCTGTCTGCAGGCTAGTGACATTTTGAATCAACTTGTCCTGCTGGCTAGTGCTAAGAAAAGTTAAGGTTGACCCCTGTTCTGAGCTCTTTATTGGCAACCCTCCCAACCACCCCAGCCTTAGCTTCTTCCAGGCCATCATTGGCAGGGAGTTCCCCAGTCTTTCCTTGGCCAGCGAGGGATCATCAACCTCAGGTTTGCCCATGTCTCTTTTTTTTTAATTCAAACGTTACTGAATTTTAAATATACAGCATGACAGCAATACATATGTTATGTAAATTATGGATACATAAATCAGATACCGGTCATGCCCCCCCTCCACCCACACCCCTCCTCACTAGCTTTGCACTGATCTTCAAGTAACCTGATAGGTACCTAATCCTTTACCTCAACCCAGAGTCATCATTATCCAGGCCTCTAGGACTCTGGGCATGATGCACTACCTGCTGAGGAGCCTGTTGTAGCAAATATTGGGAGTGAAAACCTTCCCATCATTTTTTATAGCTAGACAGTGAGCTCCATATACTGGCACTCAGCTGTTCCGCTTTCAAACTGAACAGTAAGTCTTGGAGCTACTCTGTATAAGATATAGCCTTCCCATCAATCCAGTGATGAAGCACTAGTTTCTTCAGGGTCATTGACAGCAGGGCCATATGATATCTGCAGAATTTCACTGGTATCAAGGAGAAGGACCCTAGGACACAAATTTTCAGGGTGAATAAATGCACCAGACCTAATAAAGGGTCTGTCTTAGCTTTGATGGTGTCCCAAAGCTTTTTGATAGGGGACAATCCAAAAACACATGTAGTAAGGTTCCCTCATGCTGCTCACATCTTGGGCATTGTGGAGATGGGGAGAGGTGCAGTTTGTGTAGCTTCACTGGGGACCATTACATGTCATTGATAATTTGGCACTGGGTGAGCCAGAGCCTGTCTTGGGGAATATATACATGTAGCTCTTTCCAGATAAATTCCCATTTACCCTTATATTGTGGAAAGATTACGGTCCAATATTTTGGATCCTTGTATTGAACATCAATAGATTTAGATACTAGCAATGCATATAGCAGGGAGACAGCATGAGGTTTACCACCCACCAGTCCCCAAGAGGAGTCCAAGTCTTCATCCCTACCTGTATCCTTCAAACCCTTTAGGACTTGTAAAACCAGGTGGAGTAGTTGATACAGTTTGAAGGTAAGGGTTCTAAGAATGTGAAATGTGGCTATAATCTCTGCTGAAGACAAGCATTGTCCCTCTTTGAGGAAGTCTTCTTACTTGGAGCCCTTAAAGTGAGGAATCCAGTTACCCAGAGTTTGTTTCCTCCCAATTTTAAAATTGGGATTGCCTATCACCAGCTGGAAGATACTCTTAGTGTGTTTGAGCAATAAAAAGGAACACAATTGAGTGTGAATTCTTATCAAAGTGACAATGGGTGAAGAAACCGCACCCTTCAGCAATGCTTTAGGGGATATGTACAGCATTGCACCAGGGTTTAACCCCATTTGGGAGATCAGTTCCCTTTCAAGTGACAGCCAGGCCAGAGTATAACCATCTGAATCTGCCTTTTCACTAGGCCCATTCCATCTCAGGCATTTGTTCATATGACTAGCCCAGTAATAAATTCCAAAATGTAGTAGCCTCAAACCTCCAAAAAGTTTAGATGCGGCCAGTTTGTGGTAGGCCCTACGGGAAGATTTCCCCCTCCATATGAATAAGGATACAATAAAATGAATTTTTTTAACCATGCCAGGGATACCCATGAGTTCAGCATACACAGGGAGTAAAATAGCCTGGGGAGGACATTCATTTTGATCAAATTAATACGCCCCCACAAAGATATAGGCAAGGTCTGCCACCTTCCCAGGTCTTGTTGGATTGTTGTTAACAGTGGGTCCAGGTTCTGGTTTCTCATCTGAGTTTCTCCTCTAGTTAGGAAGAGACCTAAATACTTGATCTTGTTGGGACACCATTGCAACCCTAATGATTCAATGTCTGTCCTAGAAACTCTGTTGTTCAGGGTGGAAAACCATAGTTTTGCTTGGGTTTATTTTATAGCTAGATATCTCACTAAACTCCCTAATAATCAAGAGAATTGCGGGGATCGACTGATTGAGGTGCTTTAAATGTAAAAGCACATCACCTGCGTATGCAGAAAGCTTGAATTCATGTGGGCCTATTGTAATACCTTGTACCCCTACATCTTCCCTTAGCAGAGTTAATAGGGGCTCAAGGTAAATATTAAATAAAAGAGGGGACAAGGGGCGCCCCTGGCGAGTGCCAGAGGAAAGGAGGAAATATTCTGAGAATACTCCATTACAATAGATTTGGGCTTTTGGACTTTGATATAGTGCAGAAACCAGTCTATAAATTTAGAAGGGAGGCCGAGTCTCGACATAGCACTAAAAAGAAACTGCTAATCAACTCAATTGAACACCTTCTCCACATCCAGGGACATCAGACCTGCCAGTACATCCGAGTCCCTGGAGATGGAGAAGACTTGCGTCAGGATCCTGAAGCGATCAGAAGAATTCCTTCTGGGCATGAACCCCACCTGGTTCTGGTGTATTAGCTGGGGTAACACCAAGCTAAGTCTGCCCACCAATAGCTTCACCAAAATCTTGACATCGTAATTAAGCAATGATATGGGTCCGTAGCTTGTGACCTGTTCTGGATCCATATCTGGCTTATGCAACACAATTATGGTTGCCTCAAAAAGCATAGGGTCTACGAGGTTAGCATTAAGGATCCAGTCAAATAGCCACTTTAGCCATGGGGACAGCTCTTTACAAAATTTTTTATAGAAATTTGGGGAGAACCCATCTGGGCCTGGAGCTTTGTCTGAGGTTAGTGATGAGATGGCTGTTGCAATCTCTTCCTCAGATATAGGGAAAATCAACTGCTCTTGCTTAGAAGGCTGTAGGAATGGGAGGGAACTAGAATCTAAATTCTCCTGGACTTTTTACTGGTCTGGTAAGTTGGTCATGGGACTATAAAGTTGCCTATAATATTCTGCAAATTCGCCAGTGATATCCTTAGGGAAAAGGGAAAGGGATCCATCCAACTGAGACAGAATTCCAAGCACCAGTCTGGAGGTTTCAGCTTTTTTAAGCCTCAATGCAAGCAGGTGCCCCACCTTCTCCCACTGGTCAATATATTTTGTTCCTGTTTTTAAGATGGCGTATTTCACTCTTTCCCCGAGAAGACGTGAATATTGATCCCTAAGGCCTAATAAGCGTGCTTGCTCCCCCTCTGGGATGGATGGGGACAGTGAGTCCTCCAGGTTCCGGATTTCTTTTAGTAAGGATAAAGCCTTACTCTCCCTCTTCTTCTTCCTCCACGAGGCTAACTTAATAAATTCACCTTGGAGAATGCATTTTAGTGCCCCCCACTCAAGGTCAAGATGTTCGGTGGAGTGCAAATTAAGTTCCGTGAAAGATTCGATTTCTTGAGAAATCTTATCTGTTATGGAAGATTCCTTGAGCAACTGGTTATTCAGTTTCCACACTCTCTTTGGGCATATCTGTGAAAAAGGTGAGAAAGCAGGTGGAAACCAAGTGATCAGATATGACTCCTGGAACCATTTTGGTCTCCAACGTACCTCCTAACAGGGTATGACTCATTAAGAAGTAGTGGATTCTAGACTGAGCATTGTGTACACTAGACCTGAATGTATGCTGCCTGGCTTTAGGGTGGAGGACTCTTCAGGGGTCACATAAGCCCAGATGATCCGCCAGCTCCCTGATGGCCCTCTGTGCTGGAGTAAACCCCCACTTTTTGGAACCAGACCAGTCCAGATCTGGGGAAAAGGGGAGATTCCAGTCCCCTCCAAGAATAATGGGGTAGCTCACAAAGGGGGCTAAGGCCCACAACAGTTCTGTAAACAATCCTGGAGAGTCTAATACCGATAACCATAGTGGTCCTTTCCTGACAGCCTTTCACTGTAATGTACTGCCCTTTTGGGTCGCTCATCATCTGCTCACAGGTGAATGGTATTTTCCTGGCAATTAATATGGACACCCCCCTACTTTGGGTGCTAACACCCGCACTAAGAGTCTGACCCACAAATTGATGATGGAACAGTAACCCTTTCCTGTCCAGAAGATGGGTTTCCTGAAGCATGGAGATATCGCTTTTTAAGTGCTGCAGATGCCTCAGCACCTGATATCTCTTAGTTTTGTTTCTGGCTCCATGTACATTCCACATGCAAAACCTTCCAATATTCACCATTAACCCATTGTGCATGATTGTGTTGCCCTAAGATTAGAATACCTCCAGTACTGGCAATAACTAAGACACATTACCCCCAGTGCGAAGCCAGGATCCCACCCCTGCCCCAAACCCATACAGATTTTCATCCCTCCCACACACCCCTCTCCTAAACCCCCCCTTAAAATCCCCAAATCTCCACATGGGAACTTTTTGGTATAACCTCATGTAACCCATAGAATGCCCACTTCCCCCAACCAACACTGCTATATACATGATGCGCTTTCTGTAACAGCTCCCCTCCCTGCACCCTCTCACTTCCCTCCTACCTACACTCAAACTATGTTAAACCTTACACCACTGTTCCTCTCAGTACCCCTTCTGCACACTATGGCTAGCCTCCCAGGCATGTGTGTAATCCAACCAAGCTATAGGGGTGCTCTCCAAAGTCAAAAGGCTATCAGGGAATTAATGAAGTGTCAAGCAGAATATGTCCTTCAGGCATGTGGTCACGGTACCGCAACCTTGGTCAAAGAGCCTAGGGGCTATATTAGCTGAAGCCATGGAGAGAGATCTCATACCCACCAAACTCGGGAGGTCCCCCCCCCCACCAGTTGGCTTCTTTCCTGATCAGACGCTTATGGTAGCAGTCTCTGAGTGCCCTTGGGGAATATAGTCTGCAGTTCATACTTTAGGTGTACCAGAAAATGATCCTCTTTAACCCTGCAGGCTAGCTAAGCGTTGTTCCCATCTAAAAGAAGAGGGGAAAACAGAATACAAAAAGAAAAAAACAGGCAAGCAAGAAAGGACCCCTCTGACTTCTGCCTAAAATAAACATCATAATCCTAGCCTCTATATCTCACTAGGTACCTCCGTATGTTCTATTTTGTGCACAATATACTAAACAAAACATTAGAGCAGTGATAATGAAAACCCTCCCCAGAGGACTTCCACCCTAAATACCCCGGTATACAGCAGTCTCTCCCAGCACTCCTGTCCTTGGAGTGCACTCGTAGACCGTAATAGTAATTTAACCCGAAGTCTAGTATCAGTCTCGGCCTTGTAAAATGGCCTGAAACAAAGTAAATTGATCAATGTGCTGGACAGTCTTGGGCACTTCTAAACTGCCAGTTCTGACTGGGGAGAGGTAAAAAAAAAAGGAGGAAAGCAAGAACAAAAGGAGTGGAATGCTGCTCCTATATAGTGATTCCAATTCACACGTACTCACAACCCCAGTCCTTGCGTCGGAATTCAAACCAGAAGGCCCCTCCAAGGATTCTTCAGCCGTCACAGAATAAATCCAGTAATGCTTTCTTAAGGGTCTGTTCTGCGATTTTATGGTCTTTGAAAGAGCTCCATTTTCCATCCATGGATACCTGGAAGATTGCTGGGTACATCATTCTGAAACTAATGTTAGCTGCCAATAACTTCTATACTGTAGTGTGGAAAATTGCTGTTCTCTGGCAGACTGTAAGCGGGAGGTCCTGGGCTACTCATATCGCCTTCCCCTCCCAAAGCACTTCCTTAATTTCCCACAATTTAGCCAAGAAATGCTGACATTCTTGATAATTTAGGAATTTGAAGATGAATGTCCTGGGTTGAGAGCCAGGTGGGGGTGCCAGTCTCAAGGCGTGGTGTGCCCGCTCAATAATGTAGACCAACCCGAAGAGTGAGGGCCCAGCCAACTTTTCTACACATTTTTGTGCAAAGACCACAGTGTTGTTTCTCTCTTCCTTCTCTGGTAGCCCTATGACTACCACATTATTCCTGCAGCTTCTTCCTTCAAGATCCTCTATCTTTGCCACTAACTTCTGGATCTTTTGTCTGGTCTCTGTCATGGCAGGATCAATCTGTCTAGCCTGTGCTCTGCCAAGATCACCAGGGCCTCACAATCACTGGTGCACCGAGTCAGGTCTTCCACAGCTGAGGAAATGCCCTTGACATCATCTTACAGTAAGAGCATTTCTTCTCTGAAGTGGTGACATTCCTCTAAAGATCTATCCAGCGTGAGTGGTACTTGATCCTGTGGGCCTTCCAAAGTTTTGTCAGCCTAGCCCACCTGTGCCTTAACTTTTTTTAGGGCCTTCTCCAGTGTGTTGCGTGGAGCGTGCTTTGGAGGTGCATCTTGCATCTCCACATCCATACATGGCCGATCGCACCCAAAATCACTGAGTGCATTCCCAGAGAGTACTTTTACCTGATAACCAAGAAAATCTGCTATAAGTGAGAGTTTTTAAGTTATTTTTGTGGGTAGAAAAGAAGAAGTAAGCAGGAGCTCACGCTAGAGCTGCTGTTCTGAACCCTGCATCACGTGATCTCTTTTGCCCATGTCATTGACACTAGCACAGCTGCTACAACCACAAATATCACATGGTAAACCAGTAATGAGCTACACCGCTTCCCCATCGCCAACAGTCTCCATGGTGTTGCTACTTGCCACCTTCCATCGACCCCAATTTTCTGCTCCTCCATTACCACAGCCCTTGTTCAGCAGTTTGCCTGTGCTGTCATCATTGATGCCAGGGGGTGCTGTGGCTGTGTTGATGCCGCTTAGGCCCCAGTGCTCTAAGCCATATTATCACTGACTTATCATCATACACCACAGTAAAACTCTGAAAACTAACCTATAAAACAGATTAATTGAAGCACTATGTGCAGAGTTTGAAACAAAACAGATAGTTAACCAGAAATAATGTTTGGAAAACAATTACTCTTAAAAATAATAGAAAAAATTAATTTATGTTATTCTTGGAAAAATGCCATCAGCTGGATTTGAGCTGTTGACCACTAAAACATATAATTCTAGACTTATCATGGTACACCACAGTAGAACTCAGAAAACCAATCTCTAAAAAAAAGTTTTATTAAAGTACAATGTGCAGAGTTTTAACAAAATAGATAGTTAACCAGAAATAATTTTTGGAAAACTATCACTCTTAAACATTACAGAAAAAATTAATTTATGTTATTTGCATGATTTCTGCTCTGATTTGTGCCACAATCAAAATCTGTAAGTTGATTTCTAAAAAAGAGAATGAAACTATCATGTACATGGTTTGAAATAAAGCAAATATTTCATCAGAAGTATTTTTGGGAAAACAGTACTCTTACAAATTATAAAAGAATCAAGTAAGCATTAATCACCGGCAGAGGAGGGCTCTACCGGTGATTAATGCCCGCTGGGGGGGCGTTGTTGCACGAGGGCGAAGCCCGAGGTTTCAACAGCGGGCATTAATCACCGGTTGAGCCCTCCTCTGCCAGTGATTAATGCACTTGTAACATGGACAACCTCGATTGCGCATAAACGAAACTCCACAGCAATCTAATTTTTGCCTACACTACCTGCGGCTCTCTACATGTGTCTCCCTATGTGTGTGCTGTCTAACTCTACCCCCTGCACCTGTGCGTAGCAGTCTTGCTCCTTGCAGGCTCTATCCCCCGTTTGGGATCCGTAGGCGCCGACCGCCCACAGCGCTACTTGCCACCCAGTGGCTATCGTACCCACTACAGTAGCAACACGGCATTATGAGACGATAATGCCATGTTGGGCTCGCGAACACGCAAGAGCAACACGGCATTATGAGAAATAATGCCGAGTTGGGCTCGTGCCCGCACCTCCCACAACACCAACACAGCATTATCGGCTCAAAATGCTGTGTTGCTCCTGCACCACGTGACAGCGTTGTGCCTATTGCGGGGCTCCCTGGCACGGCTGTCCATAATGCCATGTTACAATGTATGTTAATCTGGAGAAGAATAGCATCATCTGGATTAGAACCACTGTCCACAAAAACATATAAACAAAGCCCTATCACAATGCACTACTGAAAAACTCTAAAGTCTGGCCTCTAGAAAGATGAATTAAAGTGCTACATTTACAGTTTGAAACAAAACAGATTGTTAAAGGGACACTGTCAGCTTTGCCTCACCATTTTATAACATATGTCAGGAGTGTGCCTCTAGGCACATATTTGTGAAGGAGTTACTATAAAATGCCCCTGTGTAGCATAACAGTAATTTATTTACCTTTTTCAGGCAATATTAGCATATTTTTTTTTTAGTCGGTCTGCACTAAACTCTGTTGCCACCAGAAGCATATCCACCTTGAGGACATGCGCCTGCCAGCAAGCACTGTCCCGAATTGTAAATTTTCACAAGCACATTGTAAAATCAAATATATGCTGTAGAGGTTCTTAACCTCAGTCACCCCTGTAAATTCAAAACTAGCACTACTTTAGCTGTAAAATACTTTTACAAATTGGAGCCAAAATTGTGTGCCTGTGCAAGAGGGGCTAGAGTGACGATCTTGCACATGCGCAAGAGAGTACCCCTCCTGCGCAGGTGCATGATTTCAGCTCTGATATGTGAAAGTATTTTGCAGCAGAAGTAGTGCATGTTTTTAATTTACAGACACCAGGGCTACTGAGGATAAGAACCTCTAAAGCATTAACTTGATTTTACAATGTGCTTCCAAAAAGTTGCTATTCGGGATAGCGTTAGCTGACAGATGCATGTCCTCGAGGTGGATATGCTTCCAGTGGTAGCGGAGTTTAGTGCAGACAAACCAAAAAGAAAGATATGCTAATATTGCCTGAAAAAGGTACATAAACCTATGTTTATGCTACACAGGGGCATTTTATAGTAACTCCTTCACAAATATGTGTCTAGAGGCACACTCCTGACATATGTTAAAAACAAAACAGATAGTTGACCAGAAAGAATTTTTGAAAAAAATGTTATTCTTGGAAAAAATAACATCTGCTGGATTCAACCACGGACTGCTAAAATATACGAACATACAAACATACAAAATTGGCAGAAGAAACAGACCATTCAGTCTATCTAGTCTGTGCGAGTGTGCAGCACTTCAGTCCATTAGACTGCAGCTGCCCTCCTCCCTCATATGCCCCCCATCTCTCACCCCCTTCCGATTTGTACCCTTCCCTTGAATCTGTCCTGCCCCCTCTTGAAGCCCCCAGCACTCTGCAGTGATACAGCTTCCTGTGGCAGAGCATTCCACCCTGCCACCACCCATTCTGTGAAATAGTGCCTCCTCATTTCCCTCTTGAACATGTCCCCTTCCAGCTTCATAGAGTGTCCCCTGGTTTCCCTTCTGCATTTCAGATTGAACATACACCTGGTGTCTACTTTGTTCAAACCCTTCAGGTCTTGAAGGTCTCAATCATATCTCCTTTCTCCCTTCTTTCCTTCAGGGTATACATATTGAGCTCTCTCAGTCTCTTCTCATGTGGTCTGTCCCCCAGCCACAGGATCATTTTTGTTGCCTTGCGCTGTATCCTCTCCAGTAGTTTGATGTCACTTTTCAAGTATGTGTGCCAGAACTGCATGCAAAACTCCTGATGCAGTCTCACCAGGGACCTGTACAGGGAAAAGATGACTTCCCAACTCCTAGAAGTAATCCTCCTTGCTATGCACCCCAGCATCCTGTTTGCCTTCACCACTGCCTTCCTGCATTGAGTAGAGTGGTTCATATCCCCAGTTACCAGCACTCCCAGATCCTTCTCCTCCTTGGATTTTGTTAACGGGACACCCTCCAGCCAGTAATTGTGTCCTGGATTCTTGCCTCCTAAATGCATCACTTTGCACTTCTTGGCATTGAAACCAAGCTGCCAGGTCTGAGACCATTCCTCCAGTTTTATCAAATCCTTCTGAATACTTTTGCTCCCTCCCCCATCTGCCTCAGTATAAATCTTTGTGTCATCTGTGAAGAGGCTGATGTTGCTCTTAATCCCCACTGCAATGTTGGCTATGAAAATGTTAAACAGAACTGGACCCAGCACTGAGTACTGTGGTACACCACTTGTTACTGTCCTGGGTTCAGATGCCCCCCCCACTACTACTTTCTGCTGTCTACCCTGCAGCCAGTTCTTGACCCTGTGCTGTATCCCCTCCAGTAGTTTGATGTATCCTTTCAAGTATGTGTGCCAGAATTGCATGCAGCACTCCAGATGCGTTCTCACCAGGGACCTGTAGAGGGAAAAGATGACCTCCCAACTCCTATAAGTAATCCCCCTTGCTATGCACCCCGGTGTCCTGTTTGCCTTCACCACTACCTTCCTGCATTGAGCAGAGTGGTTCATATCCCCTGTTATGAGCACTCTCAGATCCTTCTCCTCCTTGGATTTTGTTAACAGGACACTCACCGGTCATTAATTGTGTCCTGGATTCTTGCCTCCTAAATGTATTACTTTGTACTTCTTGGCATTGAAACCAAGCTGCCAGGTCTGAGACCATTCCTCCAGTTTTATCAAATCCTCCTGAAGTACTTTTGCTCCCTCCCTCCCATCTGCCTCAGCATAAATCTTTGTGTCATCTGTGAAGGGACTGATGTTGCTTTTAATCCCCATTGCAATGTCAGCTCAGAAAATGTTAAACAGAACTGGTCCCAGCACTGAGCCTTGTGGTACACCACTTGTTACTGCCCTGGGTTCAGATGCTCCCTCCCCACTATTACTTTCTGGTGTCTACCCTGCAGCCAGTTCTTGATCCATCTTACCAGTTTTCTCCCTGCTCCAAGACTCTTCAATTTGCAAGTCAGCCTACTGTGTGGCACATAGTAAAAGGCCTTGCTGAAATCCAAGTAGAGGACATTCACCGGATGTCCCCTGTCCAGTGCCCTCATAGCCCAGTCATAAAAATCAACCAAGTTCGTCTGGCAGGATCTGCCTGAAACAAACCTGTGCTGCCGGCTGTCCTGGAGATTGTTATCCTCAAGAAATTGCACCAGTCTTTCCTTAAGGATTGTCTCCATCAGTTTTCCCACAATTGCAGTAAGGCTTACCGGTCTGAAATTCCCCAGTTTGTCCTTGGGTCCACTGTTATGAAGAGGTACCACATGTGCTTCCCTCCAGTCCCTGGGCACACATACTGAGTTCAGAGAGGTATTGAACAGGTCTATCAATGGCCTTGCCAGGACCTCTGCCAACTCTCTCAGCACCCTGGGATGGACCCCGTCTGGGCCAGGTGCCTTGTCCACCTTCAGGGACTTTAAGTCCTCTCTCACCCTTTCCACTGTGATTTTCCTATCTGTGGTTGCTTCTCCTCCACCCTCTCCCACCTCGCCCTTCTTCTCAGGTATGCCCCGCTACACTTATCGTGGTGTGCCACAATCAAACTGTGTAAGTTGATTTCTGAGAAAAAGAATGAAAATATCATATATAGTTTGAAATAAAGCCAATATTTCACCAGAAGTATTTTTGGGAAAACAGCACTCTTAGAAATTATAGAATAAATAATGTATGTTAAGCTATGAAAAATAGCATCAGCAGGATTAGAACCACTGACCACAAAAACTTGTAATTATAGACTTAGCACAATGCACCACAGAAGCAGTCTAAAATCTGATGTCTAGAAAGATCAATTAAAGTGATATATTCACAATTTGAAACAAAACAGATAGTTAAAGGAGTACTGTCAGCTTTGCCCCTCCATTTTTTAGCATATGTTAGGAGTGTGCCCCTAGGCACATATTTGTGAACGAGTTACTCTAAAATGCCCCTGTGTAGCATAAAAGTAATTTATTTACCTTTTTCAGGCAATATTAGTATAGCTTTCTTTTTAGTCGGTCTGCACTAAACTCTGCTGTCACTGGAAACATATCCATCTCGAGGACATGCATCTGTCAGCAAGCACTCTCCCACACTGCAACTTTTCACAAGCACATTGTAAAATCAAGTATATGCTGTAGAGATTCTTAACCTCAGTTGCCCCTGGTATCTGTAAATTAAAAACTAGCACTACTCTTGCCGTAAAATACTTTCACAAATCAGAGCCAAAATCATGAGCATCCCCAACTTATGCACTTCAAAACTGCCCAACTAGCTACTTACCCCCCAACTACCTACTCCCCCAACCCCTCCCTCTCACACCTCAGACCCTTCTCTCTATCTCATCAGGATTCATAGTCCTCCCCTTCTGCCCATTCCCCTATCTACTGTTCTAGTCCTCTCCCCTGCCCCGCCCAACAAGGTTACCCTGAGTCTGAGGTTCCCGCTAGCTCTCACCGCAACCCCACCCCCACCTCTTCTCTCACAACCCAATATTACTGGACCACCTCCTGCTCTTTCTATTCCTCTACTAATCTATTGTTGCACCAGTTTAGCCCAGATTCTGTAATACCTGTCAATACTATGTAATTTTATCCTTGCTATTGTCTCTGATTGTAGGAACCTGAAGTTGTATGTGCTCCTGTAGTTCTTCATTTACTCTCAACATGGAACCTTTGTAAATGAGCTTGTAGCTCAAAGGTTGTAATCCAAGAATTCAATAAATAAATAAATAAAATAGCAAAAAATCTCATCATCTGGATTTGGACAGTTGACCACAAAAAGCAATAATATATCCATCAAGATTAGAGTAACACATAGTATAAAACTTCAGGCAAAATTTAATTCAGCTACTATATACTGTATTTGTGGGGGAAAATACTTTTGATAGTTTCTTTCATTACCATCTGATTTTTAGAGTGCCACCTGGTGGACATTTCTAAGCTCTCTCTCTGTTCTGACAAAAAGAATGCTACTTATAGCAAGAGTAAAGTCTTGTGTCCATTCTAGGTATAACAAATGAGATTTTGTGATTTTTTCCCCTAGATTTCCTGAAGGATTAATGGGGAATCTCACAAAATTCCTTGACTAATTTGATGCTACTACTGTAGTTCTGCTGCCCTTGGGTGGAGGCCCGATGGGCAGCGTAGGCAGGTGGGGGTAGCAAGTAGTGGGTGGGTGCCTTAGAGCCATGGAGTGCACTTGCCTCCAAGACATGAGGCATGAATATGGGGAAAAAATCTGGGATAAAATGTAAAAAAAAAAAACAAAAAAAAAACAGGCTGACATGTGGATCACTGGCAGATTCTCTATCTCTCTTGCACTAGTGCATGGCAGATCGATGCATTCTCAGCCACTTCTTGGCAAATTTGATGGCATCAAATTTGGTCACTGGTGAGCCAGTGAGGCTAATAAGCATCAAGTTAGATAAATGCTCAACAGTAAGTTTGTTTCAGATCGGGCTGGCAATAATGTTCATTGTGCTGAAACCTTACTCACAGTCTTCTGTGCTCACAGGGATTGTGTTAATCATGGACAGCAACTTGCTTAAGGGCTGTCCATTTCTGCAACCTCTGAATGATAGGAAGTCTTCAATGTCGCTCCTTACAGCATTCCATTCTGTGAGGTGCTCTAGGTGTCTGAATCTATTCACCACCATCTGTAACTCCACTTCTCCAAGGTCAACCTCTACATTCTCAGGCCATGAGTCAGGCTGCAGCATAGCAATACAATTCACTCATACCTCCTCTGACTTCAGTCTCAATGCCATCATGTCTATCAAGGCCTGCTAGAGCTGTTGACAACAAATGGCATTGCCCTTCCTGGCCTCTACCAGCAAGACACCATGGAACTCCTTGCAATTTACCACATCTTCAGCTTCTGTTGTGTATGTGCCATGCTGATACTTCATCTCGTTGAATACCTGCATGCAACATTTACTGTATCTGTCAATGTCAAACACTGTCACACCCTGATTCTGTAGATGTTCTGACAAGAACTGTAATTTGTCAAGAGCATCCAGCATTATGACCATGTTGAGGACAAAGGAAGTGGACGCCATCTTGTTCAGCAGACCATGACAGAGCTGCTTATTGCTACAGCTTTTCTTAGCATCATTACAAACTGATTTCAAGTGTTGACTTAGTGCAGCAAAGGACTTCCATACAGCATAAACAGCAAGGTAGCTACTAGCAACCCACTGAGTCGACAACAACCTACCAAGTTTAGCCACCTGAGTGGAGAGAGCCTCAGCAGTTACTTCCAATTCTTGTGCATGCTTAGGCAATCAGCTGTAAAATGAATACAGTTTATCTAGAAATATCTTGAAGTGATTCACAGCGTTGCAGCAGTCAACGACATCAGCAAGTGAAGGTTCCAATTAATGACTGAGGCAGTGCCACACAAAGAGATTAGGATATCTGAGATGTAGCAATGCTCCAAGGCCCCCTCTCTTACCGAGCATCAAACTCATACTATCACATGTGTGACTCACCCATATTGTCCTCAACTGTTTATCTCCCAAGCCACATTGTGACAATGTGGATAAGCAAGCATCATGAATTCCCTGTGCAGTCATGTCAGACAACTGTACTAGTTGAAGGAAAAACGTAATGTGAGTTGATTCCTTTTCCATATATACTGGTATGTAAATGATCAGAGTCAATCTGTTGCTGACCATTGTACTTTCATGAACCCAAACCAATATGGAGCAGTTGGGCTGTACTATGTATCTCACTAGGTTCTTCCTCATTTCTTCAGAAATTGTGTCAGTCATTTCAGAACAGGTTATATTAGACTGCAGATATGAGCCAACAGAAGCTCTGTTTAGTATTTGGAGCTCAAGTAGTTTTGGATGGTCAGTAAATGGGCGGTTATCCTTGGCTACATAATATGCTGTTCTCATGACTCGTGCAGTGGCTTAAAGATGTTCATTTGTCAACCTTGCAGCAGCCTTTTGATAACTTTTTCATCATATTTCATTAAGAGTTCATCAGTGTTTTGGTGTCCTAGTGACTTCTCATGTTTAGAAATCTTTCGGGGAGAGAGTAGCTGCCTCACTTTGTCTGTGCCATATGGTGAGATTTCACCAGCAGCCCATTACTTGGCAAAAGTGACATCAGAAATCAGGTTTGCTTCTAAGCAAGTTGAGCAGCCGAGCTTCTTGTTGAGGATGAAGAACCACTTGTGTGCATTCTTGAAATACTTGACCTGATCAGCTGTTCAACAGTCATGCAAATGGCTGGTCTCAGATGATGAATCAGCCCCTGTGGTCTGACATTCTATGCTTTCAATATGCTTAGTGGACGTGGACAACGATGACTGCATAGGTGATGCAGACCGTACCACACCTGCCATGTTTTGTTGCTCACCAGAGGGCTGCAGCACTTCCAGAAGAGCAGTTCTTCTTTCACTTTTCTCAGAGGAGGGCAATTTGGGTTGTTCAGTAATTGTTTCATATTGGTCCCCTGAAAGTGACTTTTGAAGAAATCAGATATTGTCCTGGTACTATGCGCAAACTGTTCCAATAAGCGTCATGATCTGGCCTTACAAAACTCCACTCTAGACAATTTCCTCTTCATAGACATAGCTATACACATACCCTTGTAATGCTGAGTTACAGGAATAAAAAGATAGTGAAAAGGTCACAAGTTTTCTTCTCAAACCTAGTTAAACTGGTCTATCCCTTCTCCAGCGCTTAGTCTTGCAGACAGCCAAACCGACACTTGAGGGTTTTTTTTGTTTCATTTATTTTCTTCCTTGAGAGATCCCTGGAAACCTTTTTTTAGTTTTTGTTTCAATAATTCCATTTCCCCTCACTAAAAGGGTCACCAAAATACACCACTCGGCCCCTCCAGCACTAGCTGAGAGCCCAGCCAGCCGACACTGCAGCCTTCAAGACAGTCCTGTTATCTGACTTTTTGTTTCTGTATTTTTTCAAAAGATCCCTGCAAAGGGCTGTTTTATTTTTCTTAAATGTTTCTGTCCTCCCACTGAAAGGGTCACCAAAATCCACCCCTTGGTCACTCCAGCACTTGCTGAGAGCCCAACAGACACTCAAGACAACACTTTTGTCTCATTTTGTTTCTATATTTTTTTCCACAAGAAATATTCCTGCAAGGGCTGCTTTTTTTTCTAAATGTTTTCCTGTCTCTCCTCACTCAAAGGCACCACAAAATCACACCTCCTCAGCTCAGCAGCACCTCCAGCACTTATTGAGAGCCCACTCAGGCAGGCAACACTGGCAGACCTTTTATCTGTTTTGTATTTTTTTTTATTTTCCACAAGATCCCTGAAAAGTTTTTTTTTTGTTTTGAATGATGCCATCCACCTCAGTGAAAAAAGCCAAAGGGTCACCAAAATCTACCCCTCTGACCCTGCACCACTTGCTGAGAGCTCAACAGAGACTGTGATCCTCAAGACAACCCTGTTATCTGTGTTTGTTTCTGTATTTTGATCCAGAAGAAAGATCCCTGCAAACGGGATTTTTTTTTTTTTGCTGTTTTTCTATCCCCCTCACTCAAAGGCTTAACAAAATCCTCCCTCAGCCCCTCCAGCACCTGCTGTGAGGCTGGAGCCTGTCCAGCTAGCATCTAACACTGGCAGCTCTCAAGGCAACCCTGTTCTCTGTTTTTATTTTTCTTTATTTATTTTCTTCCACTAAATCCCTCCAACAAAATCCCCCTACCCACCTTCTCTATAGCACTCTACTTGCTGAGAGAGCACAAACTGAGGCAGCACTGCAACCTCTCAAACAAAACAGCCCAGCCCTATAAGCTGATTTTTTTGATTATTTTTGTTCTGCTTGTTTTTTAGCCACAAAGATCACAAAAACTTAGTTTAGTTAGGATTAAGGTAGGAGCAATTAGGGCTAGGGCACCACCAGTGCAAAATGTTCACCAATGCCCTTGACAAACAGGGCAGAGCTGTTAGTTGACCTGTAACTGTTACTGTTTGGCTTTTTTTCTCCCCCAAATCTTTCCCCTAGTCCCCTCACTGGTGCTGCTGGTCAACCACCACCTCAGAAACCATGAGAGATCAGCCCCAATTGCAGCCCTTGGTCTATCAATGTTCAAACTTCAGTCTGGAAGAGCCAGAGTGTGTGTCACCTGCTAGCCTCAGCTACCTCCCCCAACTGACTGAAAAAAAATTATATTCTTTGGCTCAGGGATAGATCATTTTTTAAAAATGTATTTCCACTGAATTTCCACACACACAGTACATGTGCCACGGCCAAGTAATAGAGTATATTTTATTTAAACTACTGCATGACCTGACTCCAACAACACAGCACACAGGAGACTCTTTTCCTTCTGAACAGTCAGTGAATGACTTACGATGACAGAGAATGCAGACACATCAATCACGCATGTGCAATCGATCTGCACATGTGCAGTTAATGTATTCGTCAACAGATGGATTCAGCCCAGTGAGCCCTCCTGGAGGCCTGCCTCTCTTCCTAGTGCACATCAATTGCTGTGTGGTTAGGTGACATCCAAAATGTTAAGTCACCTGGTGTGCCCTGGAGTATGTATACTGCAACGGGCAGGGCGAGGGGTGGGACGATGGCCTGGAGGGGTGGTACCTTGCAGCACGTCAATTGTGGGCAGGGCGAGGAGGAGGAGGATCATCTCAGAATCATTACTATTCATCAGTCTCTTCCCTCCCCAAGTCCCAGCCGGTGCATCATATTACCGTATGGTATTAGCGCCTGCACCATTCCTGTCTGAGTCAGGCTTAAAGGGACAGTACTGTAATACTGTTTTATTTTTAGGGGAAAACGTCTGGGAGGGGAGCACATGAGTTCCCCCGAGTTCCCCCTAATGAGAACCCTGTGGGGGCAAGAGTGAACTAGTCCCACTGAGTTCCCCATCACTTTAGTCACTGTTCTGACTTCACCTTTCCTGCTCAGAGATGGCTGATTATGTTCCTTCGCTATGCTTTTGTGATTTTTTTTCCTCTTGTTTACTTTCTCTTGCCAATCTTATGCTTAGCCCCATACTGCTTGTTGAGTTTTTATGTCTCAGCTTCTATTTCATGGGCTAAAGTTTTGTGAAAGGCCTGGTGGGTTGGTTGCCCTCTGACATGCTTCATTGTTTTTGCTGATCTCTCTGTTGCATTGTTATTTTCTATGATATAGAAACATAGACTTTGATGGCAGATAAGGACTGCTTTGCCCACCTAGTCTGCCCATTTCCCTACCTACAGGATAAGCTGCAGATCCTAGTTAACCAACAGCCTATTTCTTCCTACCCTCCACAAGAATTGCCTTATGTCTGTCTCATGCATTCTTGAATTCTTCCACAGTTTTAGACCCCACAACCTCCTCAGGAAGGCTGTTCTGTCGTCCGCCCTGTCTGGGAAAAAATACTTTCTCCTTTGCCCCTAGTCATCCCCATCTTCAAATTGTGTCCTCTTGTTCTTGCACGTCTCTTTTTCTGAAAGATGCTACCCTCTTGGACTTTGTTGATTCCACTGAGGTACTTAAAAGTTTCTATCATGCCCTCCTTTCCTCAAGGGTATACATATTAAGCTCCTTTAGTCTCTCCTCTTATGGCTTCTCTTGCAGACCCTGCACCATTTTAGTTGCCCTCCTCTGGACTGTCTCCATCCTGTCTATGTCCTTGCAGAGATGAGGTCTCCAGAACTGGACGCAGTACTCCAGATGTGGTCTCACCAACTGTCTGTACAGAGGGATAACAACGTCCTGTTTTCTGCTGGTGATGCCTCTCCCTATACATCCCAGTATCTGCACAGCCCTCCCTACTGCCTTCTCACATTGCTTGCTAACCTTAAGGTCATCTGATATGATTACCCCCAGGTCCCTTTCCATTTTTGTTGTTGTTACTACCCCCCACCCCATTGTGTAATCCTCCCCTGGGTTTTTGTTTCCCAGGTGCATTATTTTGCACTTCTTTGCATTGAATCCAAGCTGCCATACTTCTGACCATTCCTCCAACCTTGCCAAGTCCCTTCTCGTCCTTTTCATGCCTCCTTGTGTATCAACCCTGTTGCAGATCTTTGTATCATCTTCAAAGAGGCATACTTTTAATTCCAGTTCCTCTGCAATGTCACTTATAAAGACATTAAAAAGGACTGGACCCAGTACTGAACCCTGCAGTACCCCACTAGTAACCACTCTTTCTTCAGAGTGGACTCCATTTACAATTACCTTCTGTGTCCTGTTGTCCAGCCAATGTTTTACCCAGGCTACCACACTGGGACCCACTCCCAGGCTGGTTAATTTGATTATTAATCTTTTGTGTGGGACTATGTCAAATGCCTTGCTAAAGTCTAGGTAGGTCATGTCCACAGCCCCTCCCAGGTCTACTACTTTGGTCACCCAGTCAAAGAAATCAATTAGATTCGTATGACATGACCTTCCCACTGTGAACCCATGCTGCCTTGGGTCCTATGCCCCACTGGCCTCTAGGTACTCAACAATTCTTTCCTTCAGAAGTGATTCCATCACTTTCCCTACCAGGTCAAACTGACAGATCTGTAGTTTCCTGCCTCTGTTTTGCTCCCATTTCTGTGAAAGGGAATCACATCTGCCTTCCTCCAGTCCTCAGGTACCTCACTATCCTCCCATGATTAGTTAAAAAGAGTAGTCAGTGGTGTCACTAGTTCTCCCCTTAATTCTTTTAGAATTCTGGGGTGAATTCCATCAGGCCCCATTGCTTTGTCCACCTTCAGTTTTAGGAGTTCTTTCAGAACCCTTTCCTCTGTGAAAAAACTGGGATCGACCCCCCTAACCAGAGTACTTCTGTTAATTGGATTAGGCACCTCCCCCTCCTCCTCTTTTGTGAATATTGAGCAGAAGTATTTGTTCAGTAGCCCTGCTTTTGCACCTTCCCTCTCTGCCCAACCACCATCCTTTCTATTCAGCCTCACTATCCCTTCTTTTGTCTTTCTACGCTCCCTGATGTACCTATAAAAGGTTTTATCCCCCTTCTTAACAGAGCTGGCTATATTTTCCTCAGTTTGGGCATTTGCTATTCTGACTTCCCTCCCTGCTTCCTTCTGCCTTAACTGGTACAGTTCTCTGTCCTGCTTCCTCTGTGTTTCCTTATACTTCCTAAATGCTATCTTTTTCTCCCTAACCTTCCCCACCACCTCTTTTGAGAACCATAGTGGCTTTTTCTTTTGTTTTGATTTGTTTATTTGCTTCACACAAAGACTTGTTGCCTCTGTGATGGCAGTTTTGACGTTTCCCCATTGTTGTTCCATACCTCCTTCTAGCCTGTTTGCTAGCGTTTTTCTAAGGTGCTTGCCCATCTTGCCAAAGTCAGCCCTCCTGAAGTCCAGTATCTTCACTTTTGTATGGCTTGACTCTATAGCTGAGTTTATTATGAACCACACTGTTTGGTGGTCACTTGTTCCCAGATGGCTACCCACTTCTAATCTGAGATCCTCTCACTGTCCCCATTTGAGAGTATGGGGTCTAAGATTGCTCCCTCATGAGTGGGTTCCAAAACTAGCTGTCTGAGGCATGCCACCTGTAGGGCATTGAGAATGGCCCTGCTCTTGGATGTGGCTGCAGCAAAGGTGCTCCAGTTAACATCTGGCATATTCAGGTCCCTCATCAACAGTATCTCCCCTTTCTCAGCCATCCTAAGGATGCCTTCTATTATATCCTTGTCCATTTCCTCTCCCTGACATGGGGGTCTGTATACAACCCCTGCGTGGATTGTGGTGCCATTTCCAGTCTCTAAGGTAACCCACAGTGCATCCTCTCCTCCCTGTTTACTCTTTTGTTCCATTGCTTTTATCCCTTCCCTTACATAGAGAGCTACTCTTCCCCCTCTTCTACCCTCCCTGTCTCTCCTGTAGGTTGTGTACCCTGGTATGTTAACATCCCAGTCATGGTTCTATGTGTAACATGCTTCTGTGACTGCTACAATATCCAGGCATCCCTCTTCCATCAAGGTCACAAGTTAAGGGAGCTTGTTGCCCAGACTATCGGCATTGGTACTCATTGCCATCCATTTTTTGATGGTCTTACCCCTTTTTGCCCATACCTGTCCTTATTGCCTTTGTTATTTTCTCCATTTACCCCTGCCCTTCTCCCTATCAACATCTCTATCTTGGTGTTTCCCTCACTTACTACCCTGATTTTTTTTTGGGGGGTGGGCTAGGATTTTCCTGCTCTTTTCTAGTGCCTCCCCACTTGGCTAATTTAAATGCTTGCCAATGAAGTATTTAAACCT
Organism: Neoceratodus forsteri; assembly: GCA_016271365.2. Taxonomy (NCBI): domain Eukaryota; kingdom Metazoa; phylum Chordata; order Ceratodontiformes; family Ceratodontidae; genus Neoceratodus; species Neoceratodus forsteri. The sequence goes on along the minus strand of CM028135.1, from coordinate 391,640,993 downwards.
ATCATCTAGGATCATGGTTCCCCTTCTGGACAGATGCAGACCATCACACCAGTATAGGCCTGCATCACTCCAGGTGGACTCCCAGTCCCCAATGAAGCCAAATCCCTGAGCTCTGCAGCAGTTTCTCAACCACAGATTGAATCCCATGGTGTGAAGCACTCTAGCCTCATCCATGCCATAGACAGGCAGCACCTCTGAGAAGGTTACCGTGCATGCTACTTGTCTAAGGCCCCTCCCCAACTCCACAAACTCTTCCTGCACTGCTCTAATCCCTTTCTCAGCCAGATCATTTGTCCCTAGGTGGACAATTACATCCAGCTCCATCCCTCATGCAGCTGCTCCAGTGATCCTGAGGATTTTCTCCCTGTCCCACCAAGCCATGGCACCAGGCAGGCACCTTACCTCCCTCTCCCATTCCTCCCCCCCAGTTCTACCCTCCTAACAATGGAGTCCCCCACCAGGAGTTGTTTCCTTCCCCTGTGGGGTCCCATGCCACCTTCCTGTGGGTCTCCTTTGTGGAGGTTCCCAGCATCCTCCTCGGTCTCCACTGCAGGTGGCTCCATAGAGGAACCACACTTTGCCAGAATGGCATATGAATTGTGGAGAGGTACAACTGGAGGCATGTCCCTCTGTTACACCACCCTCACCCTCCCTGAGCCCACTCTGGTCCAACCACTCCTCTTTCTTGGCAATCTCTGAGGCAATGGCAGAGGCCCTGGTGGTGCCTGGGTGGGACAGGAGGTCCACCAAATCCTGGCCAACTCAGCCTGGAGATGAGCAACCTCCTCCCTCAGCCCAGAGAGGTGCCTGCAGATGGGGCAACACCACATCCTCCAGTATGTCTCCAGGAAGACTGCTACTCCACAGCCACTGCACTGCACCACTCCCATCATGTCTTACTTCTGGCCCCTTAACTGTTGTTTTAAATACTTACTCTTTCCTCTGTTTATTTTTTTTTCCTCTCCCTACTTACTTACTGCCTCTGTGCCCTTTAAGCTCCTGATCTTCCTGTTCTGAGACAAGAAGTTCCTATATTTCTCAGTAGTCTCCTTACTTGCTCAGAGTCAGACCTCCAGCAGCTGGGGAAGGAGAGCTACTCTTTTCCTTCTAGGATGGTGAGTCTTTTGTGGCTTTGTGATACTCACTTCCTGATCCCAAACAGGAAGTTCCTATTGTCAGTCAAATCCTGTGCCTATAAAAGTAGAACTGGCTTAGGGTGGAGGGGAGGGAAAGAGGGCAATATAGTCCCAGTAGAGAAGTATAGTATAGTTAGATGATACGGTCTGAGTTTTCATTGCTATGCAGATGATACCCAGCTGTATATGTCTTTTGTGCCTGGCCAGGATGCTGCCTTGTCGGTATTTAATAACTGCCTTGTCGAAATCCAAGACTGGATGAATGGGAGTTGGCTGAGGTTAGACCCGGAGAAAACTGAGGTGTTGGTCATGGACAAAGGCTGCTGTGAGGAAGGTCTGCCAGAAGGATCACCCTCAGGCTTATGGCTTGGAGGTGTTCATCTGACGACCTCAGATCGGGTGCAGAATCTTGGCGTAATAATAGACGACCATCTGACACTTAAATTTCAGGTGTCAGCGGTGGTCAAAACTTCCTTTTTCCACCTGAGGAATATTGCCAGGGTGAAGCACCTGGTTCCTCCAGAGGACCTTCCAATGCTGATCCACGCCTTCCTTACCTCCCATCTTGACTACTGTAACTCCCTGTACCTAGGACTATCGGGGGTTGAACTTCACCATCTGCAGCTAATGCAGAATGAGGCAGCCAGGTTGCTGACTGGATCTTCTAGATCCAGCCATATAATGCCTGTGCTTCATGGACTGCACTGGCTGCCAGTGTTTTGGCGAATCGCCTTCAAGGTCGGTTTGCTGACCTATAAAGCCCTACATGATCTGGGACCTACCTACCTGAAAGAGCTCCTTTGCCCCTACTGTCCCTCCCACCCCCTCCGATCCACTGATGAGGGATTGCTAGAGATTCCCAGGGTTCATTTGAAAACTTCAGGTGTTAGATCGTTTAGTTTGATGGTGCTGACCCTGTGGAATTCTCTACCTCGTCAGGTGCGAAATTGCCCGACTGTCCTCAGTTTTAAAGGAGCTTTGAAGACCCACCTTTTTTAGCATAGCTTTTAATGATTTATATTAGTTTTAATTTTATTGTATTTATTGTTTTATGAAACTGTACAGGCACTTTGGTTTTAAGGAAAGCGCCTTTTAAAAATAAAGTTGAATTGAATTGAATTGAACAACATCAGCTCCTTCTTCTTGGTATTCTCTGCCTGTTCTCTGGCAGAAGCTATCTAGGGCACTTTTTAAAACTGGCTTTAATCTGGCTTCCTTCTAGCTAAGCCACTTCCCTTACTTCACAGCTCTTTCAACACTTAGGTAATTGCACAGATAACAATTCCCTTCAGCCACCTGAGACAAACACCTAGATAACTGCACAGATAACAATTCACTTCAGCCAACTCAGACAAACACACTTACTTTTTTTGTTTTATTTTGTTTTTACCCTAAATTGAAGGTCCCAGTAGCAGAGTTCTAGTTTTTTAGTCCCAGTAGAGAAGTATAGTTATAACAGCAGCTCCTTCTTCTTGGTGTTCTCTGCCTGTTCTCTGGCAGAAGCTATCTAGGGCACTTTTTAAACCTGGCTTTAACCTGGCTTCCTTCTAGCTAAGCCACTTCCCCTACTTCACAGCTCTTTCTACACTTAGGTAATTGCACAGATAACAATTCCTTTCAGCCACCTGAGACAAACACCTAGATTACTGCACAGATAACAATTCACTTCAGCCACTCAGACAAACACACTAACTTTTTGTTTTGTTTTGTTTTGCTTTTACCCTAAATTGAAGGTCCCAGAAGTAGAGTTCTAGTTCTTTAGTCCCAGTAGAGAAGCATAGTTATAATAACAGCTTCTTCTTGAATTTGTTTTTGTATTTTTCCTTTTGTATGTTTTGCGTTCTTCTTAGTTTCTGTTATTATTATTTGAGTTTTTTTAATAAACAATTCCTCTACTCTTTTCAAGAAGTGCCATGAGATCTTTAATGTCCACCTGAACAAACACCAGAACTGGCAGACGGGACCTCAGTTTAATGCCTCATCTGAAAGACGGCACCTCAGGAGTGCAGCATCCCCCTCATGATGCACTACAGTGTCAGTACTGGGCTTTTAACTCAAGTGCCTGGTGTGGGTCTTGACCCCACAATCTTCTGATCTTCTGGCCTCGGAATTATTTTGCTCACTTTTTTGATGCAAGGGTTTGTTGCCTTTAATATGCTCCCTTTTATCTTTGTCCACTGTTCATCCACCCCACCCAGGCCATCCCCCTTGCAAGTCATCCCTGAGGCATTCACCCATCTTTATAAAATCAGCTCTCCTGAAGTCCTGGACCCTTGCTCTTGTGTGATTCAAGTCCACAACCATCCTTACAGTATGTTGAACTATGCTGTATGGTGATCACTGGCCGCCAAGTGGCCTCCTACCTTGAGTTCTGCAAAATTGTCCTTGTTAGTGAATACCAGGTTCAGGATTGCTCCATCATGACTGGATTCACTGACTACTTGCCTGAGGAATGTCACTTTCAGAAAGTCCAGGATGTCCCTGCTTCATGCTGAAGCTGCTGCTGGGAGGTTCTAATCCATCTGGCAGGTTGACGTCCCCCACCAGCAGCACTACACCCTTTTCTGCCATCTTGCCAATGGCTTCCACCAGTTCCTTCTCTAATTCCTCCCCCTGCACTGAAAGTCTGTGGATCACTCCAGTGTGAATAGTGACTCCATTCCCCATGTCCAGGGTGACCAGCAGTACCTCTGCCTCCCCTTTTAATCCCTATGTCTCCATCACTTTTATGCTTTCCCTCACATGAAGCAGCCCCCCCCCTTTATTTCCCACTTGGTTCTTCCTGAACTGAGAACAGCCTGGTTTGGCCATGTCCCAGTCATGGGTTTCAGTACACCATGACTTGGTAATGGCCACAATATCCTGGTCGGCCTCTGCCATGATGGTCTCTAGGTCTGGAATTTTATTTCTTAGACTTCTAGCATTTGCACACATGACCTTCCAGATTTTTTTCCACTCTTCTTGTTGCCCCTTTTTTCTTTTTTGGCCCCCTCCTCCCCCTCTCTTTCTAATGCTCCCATTCATTTCCCCTTTACCTCCAACACCCTGCGTCCTTTATTAAGTTGCACCCAGGGGGATTATTCTCCCCTTGGGTTCTCCTAATTCTCTACTTCAGCCTGTGGTGGGGCAGTTTCTGACTCCCCATTTCCTTCCAACCCCCCCAACCTTGGTTAGTTTAAATATTCATTGAAGAAACATTTAAACTATCCACTGAGAACTGTGGTTCTCCTCCTGGATGGATGCAGGCAATCACCCCTGTATAGGGCCTTATCCTCCCAATTGGTTCCCGAGTCCCCAGTGTAGCTGAACCCCTCCTCTTTGCAACATTTCTTCAGAGATGAGTTGAAGCTCCTGGTGCAGAGATCTCTCTCTCTCTCCTGTCCCCTGTCATAGGCAGTCAGCACCTCATCAAAAGCCACTGAGTGAGCTACCTGTTTAAGACCCTCTCCAGCTCCCTAAACTTCCCCTGCATTATCTCAACCCTGTCTCTAGTCAAGTCATTAGTCCCCAGGTGGACAATGACCTGCAGCTCTCCCTTCCATCCTGCTGCCTAGAGATCCTCAGGATCTGCTTCCCATCCCTCTGGGCCATGGCACCAGGTAGACACCTAACCTGCTTCTCCCCCTTTCCTATTCCCAAAGCTATCCCTCTCACAACTGAGCCCCCCCAAAGTTGCTTCCTCCTCCTCTGGGGTCCTCTACCACTGTCCTTGGGGTCTCCACAATAGAGGGCCCCCACAGCTTCCCTAGTCACTACCATGGGTAAAAGCTCCAAAAGCAGACTGTGAAATCACAATGCTGCACCAGTGCAAGAAAGAATGGCCAGTCAGCCCAGCTAGTGCACACTAAAGTCCAAGAGGTTCCTGCACTCAAAGGACTGAATAAACAACACTCTCTTGCTATATTTAAATTGAAACTGTATTTATTGTGCAATATAAAAAAGAATGAAGGAGCAGGCTGGCTACATAGCACTTGCTAGCCCCGGCGCTTCAAGACAAACTCTCTTCTTCAGGGAGTGTGGTAACAGGAGTCAAATGTCTTACTTATATACACCCATTCTAATTAATAAACATATTACAGAATATAAATAAACAAATATGACCTCAGAATCAATGGCAGTGTAACAGAATGTAACTCAGACTGAAGAAGTAATTTTAAAGAAGCTGCAAGGAAAGCGCTCTAATATATAACTACAGCACTTAAGCTGTAATGAGAATTCATTTGAAACCTAAGTTAACACTGCATTTTGAGAGCCTGAAAAAGATAGAATCAGAAGATGGTAACTGCGATCAAATGGATCTCAAAAATATCCTCAAACATTGTGCCATTTAAGTGGAGCAAAAAGAGAGAAACAGGAGAACATAAGAAAATAGGGATGGGGAATGCAAAATAGAAAAAAGGGTATTTACTCACCTGGTAGAGGTGATTATACCTGCAACCTTTAGAGTGCTCAGGAATTCCTCACATATGGGATTCTCCTCCATCCATCATGAAAATAAATATTTTGGACAGCCAGAAACCAAACCCCCAGCTACATCCATAGACTGCAGTATAACTTTCCTAGCAGAAGAGAATTAACACAAGGGACAAGGGAAAAACACCCCAAAGAAATAGAAATAAATCCAGATTTACTGAGAAAACCACCATTACAGCATATAAAAAATTGACAAGAAGAAAAGGTGAGCATAGACATAAATGATCATATAAACCCACCAGGTCATATAAACAAGTGAAGTATAGAGATGTAACACATGCAGGGAAAGATAACAAGCATATGTATAAATGCAAAACATGACTGCATATATAAGCACATAACATGCCCTGAACTACTACTCTATATGAGGTAGGAGCCACAGAAAAGACCTGGAGTAACCGATCCAGCTCAAGACACCAGGGCAGAACCTATGATGATTCCAGCTGCAGCAAAGTCGGGTTTGGCAAAAAACTAGGGAGGGACTCTGAGAACTCTAAAGGCTGCAGGTATAATCACCTTTACCACCACAGAAACATAGAATTTGATGGCAGATAAGGACAGCTTGGCCCACCTAATCTGCCCATTTCCCTACCTAATGGATAAGCTGCAGATCCTATTTATCTGACAGCCTACTTCCTCCTACCCCCCACTAGAATTGCCTTTTGTCTGTCTCATTCATTCTTGAATTCCCCCACTGTTTTGATGCCACTACCTCCTCAGGAAGTCTGTTCCATGTATCCACAACTCTCTCTCTGTGAAAAAATACTTCCTCACATTGCCTCTGAGCTGTCCCCCCTCTACCAGGTGAGTAAATACCATTATCCCCTGCAACCTTTATAGTGCGCAGGAATTCCTCACATGAGGGACTTTGTAGCAGTACCCCAAAAACTACAAACCGTCTCTGGGTGGGACCATCAGACCCCAGATGCTTAGCCTAGACTAGCTGCAGCCTGAAGCACTACTCGTTCAAAGGAACCTCTGTCAGCCGACTCCACACCCAGCCTGTAGTGACGGACGAAAGTATGGACCGAAGACCAGGTAACTGCAGCACAGATATCCTGTACTGAAGCACCCCCCTTCTCCACACATGAAACTGACAGAGCTCTAGTGGAATGGTCCCGAATGCCTTGAGGAGGGACACACCCCACTTCCTAATAGGCTGCAATAATTGCCTCTCAGATCCAATGGGCAATATCTTCATTTGAGGCCACTTGGCCCTTCTTTTTCCCAGAAAAGAACACAAACAACCAGTCTGATTGTCAGAAGCTTTCAGTCATAACCAAGTAGTCCTTCAGAACTGAAACCATTTCCAGGGCATGTGGCTTTTCCCCATGTGGACTCGATGTGAGCAAGGCCATCAAATGAAAAGCCTGCTCCAGATGAAATGCAGAAACCTCCTTTGGAACAAAAGAAGGGACAGTGGCCAAGGATACCCTGCCGGGATAAAAGGTGAGGTAAGGCTCCCAACAGGAAAGAGCCTGCAGCTCACCCACACACCTTGCGGAGCACAGGGCTGTGAGGAGCACCATCCTGAGGGTCACCCAATGAGGTGAATGTGGTATAAAAGGAGGCTTATTAAGATCCTCCAGGACCACATATAGTTGCCAAGGTGTGCAGGTAAGTCTCACCTGGGATGAGGCCAGCTGAACAGCCCTGAGCAAAAGAACCACATCAGGATGAGCCCCAACTTGACCCACCTTTGGAAGAAGACTCTGTACTGCCAAGATGGTGGAAACCTGAACTCTGAGAGAGGAATAGGCCAGGCCCTTTTCAGCCCCATCATTAAGGAAGTCCAAAATCTATGGGAGGCTCACCACTGAAGATGACAAGCCTTTTGTATTACACCATTTACAGAAAATCTGCTGATGTCTCTTACAAGTCTTGTTTGTAGAGGCCTTTCTAGGCAACAGGAGATGTTCCACCACCCTGGGAGGGTATCCCTCCTTTAACAGTCTTGACCTTTCAACAGTCACACTCTCAGAGACAGAACTTGGGGATTATGGTGAAGGATCGGCCCTTGTGATAGATGGTCTGGGCGCTGAGGTAGTCACCAGGGGACATCAATCAGTATTGCCCTGAGCAGAGAATACCCAGATCTCCTCAGACAATCTGGAGCCACCATCAGAATGATTGATCTCATGAATCTGATTTTGGAAAGTGCCTTGGCAATCACTGGAACTGGTGGAAAGATGTAAGCCTGGTTGAAGGACCAGGGAGCCGCCATAGTGTCGATTTCCTCTGCCTTGTCATCTGGAGCTCGGTAATGAAACCAGGGTAACTGGACATTGTGGGAGGAGGCCATCAGATCCAGCTGAAATAGCCCCCACCGCCGCCATTCGAAAAGTCTAAACATCTTGGGGATGCAGACTCCATTCTGTCTGGTCAAGCATCATCTGGTTGAGCCAATCTGCCTGTGCATTCAGCTTCCTGGCCAGATACATGAACAAAAACATTAGCAAATGCTATTCCACCCAATGCAGGACCTTCAGGGCCTCCTTGAGCATGAACCTGCTCCTGGTGCTGCCCTGCTTGTTGATGGGCACTGGATCTAAACAGTGTCAACCAGAATAGCGTTGGCAAGGTGCACACTGCAAAAAGGGCATCACTTTTTGTTTTGTGGGGGGCTTCACCCCCTGCACCCACTGACATCAGGGGCTTTGCACCCCGCACCTCCTGGACTAAAATATTCTCACTTCGGGGGGAGGGAGAAGATCACAGGGAAAGTTATAATTAGTGGGGCTATGGTACAGTGTTTCCACGGCCCCTCATAAAACAATACAAGTCTTGAGTATGCAAAACTGAAGAAGACGAGGATTAGAACCCTGGTCTCCATTGCTACTACCCAAGCGGCTCCATGCCCCATCCCTCCACACCACGAGAGCAGCTCGGCCAGTTCCCTGATCCCTGAAGCACTTGTCCTATTACAGGACCATGGACAGTGACCGAGGGAGGGAGCGCTTACAGCAAGTGCTGTAAAACTCCACTCACTGTCCATGGGAGTGCTTTCAAGTCTAGCGCTGTCTAGTGTGGTGCTATTCTGGTAGCAAATTTCTAACCAGGTACCTTGATGATGTACACCATGGTGACCTGGTTGTCTGTCCGGATCAACACTGACTGACCCTGTATCTGCGAGGTGAAGAAGGTCAGTGTCCGTAGTACAGCCCTCATTTCCAGGACATTGATGGGAAGACTGGCCTCCTCCAAGGACCATTTTCTTTGTGCCACATGCTGGACCAGCATGGTGCCCCACCCTAGGAGGCTGGCATCCATAGTGATCATTGCCATTGTCAGCAGTGACAGTGGGACACCCTGCCGTAGACTGTAACAGTCCCCTGACCAGTGAAGACTGCTGAGAACCCTGGGATCTGGACTGAGTACGTACTCAAAATCTTGCATGACTTGGTCCCAAGCATCCAGAATGTACCGCTGTAGTGGGTGTATATGAAGGTGAGGCCAGGACACCATGGCCAACACTGACACCATCAGCCCCAGCAGGCAGAGGTATGTCTGTATGTGCCCAGGCTTGTATGTCTTCCACTAGCACAATTATGTTGTCCACCTTGTCCTCCATGGGGAACATGAGACCCAGCTCCATGTTGATCCTGGCCCCTAGATGAGTTATCTCCTGGGAAGGCCACAGATGACTCTTGGCCCAATTGATTATCCAGCCATGTTGCTGCAGGTACTGGAGCACCAAATCTGTGTCCCTTTGAGCTTGTGTAGGGGATCTCGCTCAAATTAACCAGTTACCTAGGTATAGAATGATGTGCATCCCCTGCTTGTGGAGATCTGCAGCTAACACCACCAGAGTCTTCGTGAACACTCTAGGGGCTGACACCAGCCCAAATGGGAGGCAAGTGAATTGAAAATGGGCCTCTCTGACCTGGAACCTGAGATAGTGGTGATGACAAGGATGAACTTGGATGTGTAAATAGTATCCTTGAGGTCAACTGAGGTCAGAAAATCCCCTGGCTGAACAACTGCAAGGGTTGACTGGAGCGTTTCCATCTTGAACTTCTGGTAGGCCACAAACCAGTTGAGGAACTTGAGGTTGAGGACCTGGCCAAATCCCCCTGATCTTTTGGGACCATGAAGAACATAGAGTACAGTCTGTGTTTCTCTCTGATGATGGCACAGATACTATTGCCTTGTTGTTTAGCAGGCTGCCTATGGCCTGCAGAGTCACAGTCTGTTTTGGAGGGATCCTGAGATTGGGTAGAAAATGTAAGTCTGTGTGGCAGCATCTTTTGAGTGAGCTCTATGGCATATCCTTGGGACACTATTCTCTGACCCACTTGTCCATGGTGATGTGAGCCCACTGTGTGGTGAACAGCTGAAGACATCCCCCCACCAGAGGGCTGTCCACCAGGGCCCTCCCAACTTCATTGAGCTTTACCAGATAATCCATCACCAGATCGGCTGTTGTTGAAGCAACCTTTTCTTCTGGAGTTGCCCTCATACTTGGACTGGTTGAATCTTGATTGGAAATGGGACTTGGCTGGGTTCCCCCTCTGGTTTTGACCTGAGGCTGACTTTGCTTGGCCTTTCTTGCCTCAAAACCGCAGGTGAAAAGGATGTCCTGATGTCAGGTACAAGTATTTCTTATCCTCCATTTGTTTCATCCCTGTCTGGTCCGTGAGGGCAGGGGTCAGAGCGTTGCTGAACAAATGGCCACCCTTGCAGGGTAACTTCATCAGAGTCACCTTGTACTCAGTGTACACCTGCCAGAATGTCAGCCATAGGGCCTGTCTGGCATGGTTGGTCAGGACCGTGGCTCTGGCTCCAAAATTTATAATGTCAGAGGAAGTGTCCACAGTGTACCGTGCTGCTTGCATGATGCAGTCGGCCTGCCCCACCTGTGGCGATTCATCCGATAGCCCATGAGCGACAGCTTCCACCCATCAGAGCAATGCCCCGCTGGTATACTACACTGCCGTATCTGAGGACAGAGCCAGCCTGGTGACCTCATGGACCTTCTTTAAAGATTCCTCCACTTTTTTGTCCATAGGATCTTTTAGAGCAGCAGTGCTCTTGACCAGGATGACCATGCACGACATGAGGGCTAAAACCAGGGTGTCTATTTTTGGGGCCATATATCATGCCATCCAATAGGCTTCAGCTAGTGGGTATGACTTCTCAGTGGCTCTCTTTCCAGGATCCAAGCTGGTTCGGGTGCCTCCTGCTCCTTAGTTAAGATGGTGTCTAGGGCTGCACAGGTCAGGAAGTAATGTTATTCCAACTTTGCGTGTGATGAGAGAAGGGGATCCGTCAAAGTATGAGGCTGTTTCAGCTCCCCCAGGATCTGAAGAACCTCTCAGACTAGATGAACCAATTTGGCAACATCCTCTTGTGGGCAGAGCTTGCCTGAGATCTGATCATGGTCCAGGTCCACCTCTTCCTCTGGGAACTCAATGGGATCTCCTGCCTGCCTGCACTTTTTCTTCAAGGACAGTGGAGCGTGGTCTGACCCCGACAGTTTTCTAGTGCCTGGTTGCCCAGCCCCCTCTGGCTGTTGACTCTGCAGCTCCTCCAACCACTAGAATAGCAGCCCTGTTTGTGTTGTATTCAATGTCAGTGGCACTGTTGGAGGGGAGTTGTCATCCTGTGTCACTAAGACCTCCGTGTTCTGTCAGTTGTCTGACTCTGACACCATGCAGACTGCACATAGGTGCTCCCCAGCTTGAGTGTCTGGGAGCTTGGTTCCACATTCTATGCAGGCAGGCATGGCTGTATAGCAAGAGCTGGCTGACCTAGGGGGACAAACAGACAGAAAAAACTAGGTCAAAAACATGTCTCTGACAGCTCTCCATACAAGCATGCAGCTAGTATCAGTCATAGCCTGACTTTTCAATTTGTGGTGGTACAGCCCTTTAAGAGCTGCAGCCTCTCCTAAGATGGCTGCCATGGAGCTCCCATCCATTCCAAAGATGGGCATCTCTCACGAGATCACAGAAAGCATGACCAAAGTCTCGCGAAACTTGAGACTCTCATAAGAGCCAGCCCCCAACGAACATCAAACTGCAGCTCCAAACAAGCGATAGCCCCCCCGAGCCCCAGAGAGCAGATGCTCCCTCATATTGCCATGGCTCCCCACTGATGAGCCCTTATTTCCAGCGCAAGAGCAGAAAAATATCCAAAGTCCAGCCCCCTTCCCAAGTCTCACGAGAGCCACCATATTTGAGACTCAAGGCAGACATGGCGGTGACTCTGGAATGTGTGGGGGGAGATGTCTTGCCTCTCTTTCTGATGGGACCGATGGTGTGAGAAGTGTGGGCAGCCTGGACCTCCACAAAAGAACTCTGGAGATGCAGAGTCCTGGAGGGGACTGAAAAACTGAAGATCCATGTGGCAGCCATTGTCCAGCACCCTCACAGCCCTCAGGACTCCTGAAGGTACCTGGGATGGGGGTGGAGGGGAATGGGATAAAGCAGAGGTGGAGGGGAGAGCAAAGAAAACAGCCCCCCATGCCCCCTGACCCATCCCCAAGGCAGTGTGATGCCAGGGAGAAGCAGATGCTACAGGAGGGTATGTTCCCCACTGCTGGAGGATGCTGGGGACACTACGTGAGGGTCCCTAACTGGAGCAGGGGACAGGACAGAAGCCACTTTAGGGTCTGTACTACCTCTTCCCTGCCCCTTCAGTCCAGTCCAAAACCATCTTCTGTAACACCCCAGTGCAGGCAAACAATTTTCTTCTGATAATCTCCATATATTCCTTTTTTTTGTACTCATGAGAAAAAATGTTAGTAAGCAGAAAGCCTATTACTAACACGCTCTGGGTAAATCGATGGCCCCCTAATCTGACAGCATAAGCAAAGGAGAAAAGAGGGGTTAAGACGTAGTAATGAGGTTTTTTTTTACCTCGGAGTAGGGAGCAAGTGCCAAACCTGACAGACCTCCAGGCATGCACAAAGGAAACTGGAGTCTATGGGCGTAGCAGGGAGTTTGGTCTCTGGCTGTGCAAAAGATTTATTTTTGTGCATCGACCAATAGGATGGATGGAGGAGAATCCCATATGTGAGGAATTCCTGAGCATTCTAAAGGTTGCAGGGGATAATAGCAATTTTGTGATCTACTGTTTACCAAGTTCCTCTGGGGCTGACAGGCAGAGCAAAATTGAAAAAGATGAAACAGAAGGGTAATATATTAGTAACATAATATAGCTGTGCATAAGATAGCTGTACAAAAAAAAAAAAATAGAGATAGACTGGCACTCTAACATTGTCCAAGAAACTAATATTATCTCTAAACTAAACGTAAGCACAACTAAACAAAGGGAACAGGAAAAATGCAGCTAAATTTTGTATACACATTTCAAATTTCAAAGGAAGGGTTTCAGATCCCACTGGTCATTACGTCCTGATGGTTTAACACTCTTAAGTGCAAAAAATCAAAAACTTTCCTGTCTTAATATGCTGTTAGACTTGTCCCCACCCTTCCTTAGCTGGTGAATGTGTACTAATCTAACTCCATGAATCTGATAATTATCCTGTAATTCCTGGTTTTTATATCCTGCCAAAAATACATGAAAGTGTAACAAGGCCTCCTGGTAGGCCTCTTGTATCTGGCAATAGGTCAGTAAGTGAAAACTTTGGTCACTTTGTAGATTTTTCCCTGCAGAAATGAGTTACTGAGTTACCTTCTTATTATAAAGGCACTGCAGATGCCATGAGGAAATTTTAATATCTGGTATGGAGGGACAATTCTGTCTGCCTAGGGATAGACAAAGAATCCCTGTACACATATAGACAGCATGAATAAGGCATTCATGACTGTAGATTCTTTTTAGAGAATCGTATTGACAAAGACAGCACACCAACAGATTTTATTATACAGGCTTTAGAGTTTATTTGAACTCATAATGTGTGTGGATTTGAAAACTGTTTCTTCTTACAGCCATGTGGCACAGCCATGGGGGCTAGTATGGCCTCCAGTTATGCCAGCCTTTTCACTGGATGGTGGGAAATGCTGTATATTTTTAAAATATATTTAAATTGCTGTCAGTCTTATGTCTGTTGCAGGAACCGGGAGCTGAGGAACCTGGATGGTATCTCAGACCGAAGTGTGCTGATTGTTTTCTGAGAGACAATACCTCCGGTTACAGTCACCCAACCTCCCCTCGCACCACCCAGCCTGGTGTGTGCATACATTTATATGACTGCCCCATACACACTTCCTCCACTTCCTGTCCTACCTCAGCAGGAGTGTGTTTGCATACATCTACACAGGGATACCAAAGGTAACTACTATCTGTCTCCCAAGTCAGTGTGGAATATTGAGTGATTGAGTAGAGACTTACTGTTGTACTGGCTGAAAAAGGTTCTTTGATTGTGAATGTTTCCTAACATAGCTGCTTGATCTTATATAAAAAAAATAATTTTTAAATTTACTTGGGTGCCTAAAGCTCAGGAAGGAGAGGGCAAATAACAGACATGGAGGGAGTGGTGCAATGCAGTGTCAGTGGGGCACCAGTCTTCTGGAAGACATTCTCGATGCTGTGGTGCTGCCTATCATTCAGCATGCACCTCTCTGGGTTGAGAGTGGAGGTTGCTCATCTCCAAGTAGAGTTTGCTAGGATTCAGGTAAACTCCTCCCAAGCCAGGCACCAGAGAAGCCACCCCCGCTGCCCCAGAAGATGCCAGTAAGGAGGGGTGGTTGGACAATTGTGGGCTCAGGGAGGGTGAGAAAGGTTGGTCAGAGCCACATACCACCTGTGGTTCTACTCTATAATGCCTACGCCATTCTGGCAGAGAGAGGCTATACCATGGAGGAACCTGCAGTGTTGGACAAGGTAGATGCGGGGAACCTCCATTGTGGAGACCCCAGGGGATGAGGCAAGGGCCCCCAGAGGAAAAGGAAGCAACTTCTAGTTGGGAACTCTTTTATTAGGGGGGTAGAATTGGGGGTGGGGACGTGAGGAGAAAGACAGGTAAGGTGCCTACCCAGCACCTCAGCTTGGGGGGATAAGAAGCAAATCTTAAGGACTGTAGGGACAACAGTGCAGGAAGAGGAGATAGATGTCATTGTCCACCTGGGGACAAATGACCTGGCTAATAGTGAGGTCAGGGCAGTGCACAGGGAGTTCACAAAGATAGGGAAGGGTCTTAGGCAGGTTGCACGCTCAGTAACCTTCTCGGAAGTGCTACCTGTCTATGGCATGATAGAGGCCAGGATGTGTCACACCATGGGATTCAGTGAATGGCTGAAGAACTGGTGCAGAGTTAAGAGTTTTGGCTTCATTGGGGACTGGGGGACCACCTTGAGAGATGCAGGCTTGTACACAAGGGATAGTCTGCATCTGTCTGGGGGAGGGAGACCAGGATCCTGAATGAAAGGTTTGAATGTTTCATTGGCAAACATTTAAACTAGCCAAGGGGGAGGTGGAAATATTAAAGAAGAACTTAACTGCCCCCCAACAGGTTAAGGTAGTCAGACAAGAAGATACTAAGGATGGGAAAACACAATGGACTGAAACAAGAGGTAATCTCAGGGGAAGCACAGGGGGAAGGCATAGGAGGGGAACAAGCAGGGGTGATGCCATCAAAATAATGGAACGTCATGTGTACAAATGCCCACAGCCTGCGTAACAAGATCCCTGACCTGGTGGCTTTCATGGCAGGGGGATAACTGGGTATCGTGGCAGTAACTGAAACATGGTATACAAAAAGCCGTGACTGGGATGTTAATATACATGGATACACAGTATACAAAAAAGACAGGAAGGGCAAAAAGGGAGGAGGGGTAGTGATCTAAATCAAAGAGGGGATCTAAGCAACTGAAATAAAGGGAAAGAAGGGAGGAGATAGAAACATAGAATTTGACGGCAGATAAGGACCGCTTGGCCCACCTAGTCTGCACTGTGGGTCACCATGGAGTCAGGAAATGGCAACACTATCCACATGGGGGTTATCTACAGACCCCCAGCACAAGGAGGGAAACAGATAGGCAAATGGTAGATAACATCTGTAAAATGACAGAAAAGGGGGAACATTGTTGGTAGGGGAACTAAATATGCCTGATGTTAACTGCAACACCTATGCTGCGGCCACATCCAGGAGTAGGATCATCCTGGATGCTCTGCAGGGGGCATGCCTCATGCAACTAGTAGTGGAACCCACCCAGGAGGGGAAAACATTAGACCTGGTGCTCACAAATGGAGACAGAATAACAGATATATCAGTGGGCAGCCATCTGGGGTCCAGCGACCACCATACAGTATGGATGGTTCAAGGTAAAGACAGCAGAAGAATCAAGCCACACAAAAGCAAAAGTCCTAGACTTCAAAAGGGCTGGCTATGCTAAAATGTGAGAATGCCTCAAGAAAACACTGGCAGAGGGTGAGGGAAGGGGAGTAGAGGTACAGTGGGAGAACCTCAAGAGAGCCATTAACAGGGGCAACAAACCTTTATGTGAAACAAGTTAACAAAGCAAAAAGGCAAAGAAAACTATTATGGTTTTTAAAACAAGTGGCAGTGAAGATTAGAGAGAGAAAACTGGCATTCAGGAAATACAAGGATGGGTACTCCGGCGTGCATTATGTTATCCAGCTCTCCCATCTCTCCTAGTGAAGAAACTCTACTGATACAACACTTAACCCTTATTCTTCCCCTCACCCTCTCTCCCTCCCTCCCTCTACCTCATCCCTCCCTCCTTCCCTCTACCTCCTCCCTCTACCTCTTCCCTCTCTCGCTCTCTCTCCACCTCCCTCTCTCTCACTCCCAACTCTCTCTCTCTCTCACTCTCTCCTTCTCCCTTCTTCCTCCCCTTCTCTCCCTCGCTCCATTCCCCTTCCCTCTATATATCTAAATAAATAAATAATCAAGAAAATGCAGAGAGAGGAAGACAGGGAACTGTATCAGACTAAGCAGAGAGAGGCGGGAAAAGCAGTCAGACATGCAAAAGCACAAACAGAGGAAAGGATAGCCCAGACAGTGAAGGAGGGGGACAAAACCTTTTTAAGGTACATAAGGGAAAGAAGAAAGGTCAAGGGAGGGCTAGTGAGGCTATGTAAAGGGGGGTGGGCAGAGGGGGACATAGAAAAAACTGAGGTATTGAATGAATAATTTTGCTCAGTATTCACAAAAGAAGGGGAAGGAGAGGGACCAGAATTATCCACCAGACACATACAGGGAAGAGGGGTGGACACTAGACCATTCACAGAAGAGAGAGTCATAAAGGAACTCTTGAAACTGAAGGTAGGCAAGTCAATGGAGCTGGATGGGATACATCCCAAAATACTAAAAGAACTCAGAGAGGTGCTACTGACATCACTGGCAGCCCTATTCAGCAAATTGTTGGAGGAGAATGTAGTACCAAAGCACTAGAAGAGGGCAAACGTGATACCCCTTCACAAAAGTGGAAGCAAGGTAGAAGCAGGAAACTATAGACCAGCGAGTTTGACCTCAGTGGTGGGAAAGAGGATGGAATAACTGTTAAAGGAAAGGATTGTGCAATATCTAGAAGTCAGTGGGGCACTGGACCCAAGGCAACATGGATTCACAACATGAAGGTCTTGGCAAATGAATCTGATAGATTTTTTTGACTGGTTGATAAGGGTATTAGTTCAGGGAGGGGCGGTGGAAATGGCCTACCTAGATTTTAGCAAGACATTTGACACAGTCCTGCGTAAGAGGTTAGTAAAAAAATTGGTCAGTCTAGAAATGGGTCACAAGGTGGTGAACTGGGTCAGAAATTGGCTTACTCACAGAACACAGAGGGTGGTGGTAAATGGAGTTCAATTTGAAGAAAGGTGAGTAACCAGTGGGGTGCCACAGGGTTCAGTACTGGGGTCAGTCCTCTTTCATGTCTTTATTAGCAACATTGCAGAGAGAATTGAAGGAAAGGTATGCCTTGCAGATGACACCAAAATCTGAAATAGGGGTGACACTCCGGGAGGGTGAGAAGATGAGGAGAGACTTAGCCATGTTGGAGGAATGGCCACGAGTTTGACAGCTTGGATTCAGTGCCAAGAAGTGCAAAATCATGCAGTTGGGGAACAAAAACCCTGGGCAGAAATACACAATGGGGGGGGGTACTAACAATAATCAAACAGGAGAGGAACCTGGGGGTAGTCACAATTGATAATCTAAAAGTAGCCAAACGATATGAGAAGGCAGTGAAGAAAGTCAGGGGGATGCTGGGATGCATAGGGAGAGGTATCACCAGTAGAAAACAGCAGGTGGTGATGCCGCTGTACAGGCAGTTGGTGAGGCCTCATCAGGAGTACTGCATGCAGTTCTAAAGACCTCATCTCCAAAAGGACATTGACATGGTAGAGGCAGTCCAGAGAAGGGCAACAAAAATGGTGTGCAGGCTACACCAGAAACCATACGAGGAGAGATTGAAGGAACTCAATATGTATACACTGTAGGAAAGGAGGGAGAGGGGGATATGAAAGACATTCGAATACCTCAAGGGAATCAATAGAGTTCAAGAGGCCAGCATCTTTCAGAAAATAAGATATGCAACAACAAGAATATGAGCCTGGAGGGGAAGACTCAGGGGCAACGTGAGGAAGTATTTTGTCACAGAAAGAGTGGTGGATGCATGGAACAGCCTCCTTGGGGAGATTGTGGGGGCAACAACAGTAGGCAATTCAAGAATGCATTGGACAGGAAGAAGGCAACACTAGGGGCGGGAAGGAGGAGGTAGGCTGCAGATCAAGTAGGATCTGGAGTTTATACAGTAGGTAGGGAAATGGGCAGACTAGGTGGGCCAGGCGGTCCTTATGTGCCATCACATTCTATGTTTCTATGTTTCTAACAGCAGGACCAACACTTTCCACAAGAATATTAATCATTGGTTTTGATATAATGGATTGTATTTGTGTATGGGAGGAGGACATTGAGGAAATTCCAGACTTCATGAATTGGCTTCATGATAATGACTTTAATCTGAAATTTACCAACACTGCCAATAATGATTTACAGTTTTCAGGAATAAGTGGTGAGATTGTACTAACATAGTGCTTCAGGAAACCAACTGCCACCAATACTGTTCTAAGGATAAACAGTACCCATCACCCAAAATTGAAAAATTCCATACCATATAGTCAGTTTGTCAGTTAAAGCAAAAGCAAGCTGGGAAGGCAGTCAGAACAGCAAAGGCCTGAACTGAAGAAAAGATAACCAACTCAGTTAGGAAGGGGGATAAAACCTTTTTTAGGTACATCAGGGAGTGAAGGAAGACTAAGGGAGGGATAGTGAGGCTTCATAAAGGGGAGGGGGGTGGGCAGAGGGTGACTGTGAAAAGGCAGAGATACTAAACAAATAATTTTGCTTAGTATTTACAAATGAAGAGGGGGGGAGGTACCTAAAACAAACAATAGAAACACTCTGGATACAGAAGTTGATACCAGTCCATTTACAGAAGAAAGGGTTATGAAGGAACTCTTAAAACTGAAGGTGGACAAAGCAATGGGCCTGAGGGGATTCATCCCAGAATTCTAAAAGAACTAAGGGTAGAACTAGTGACACCATTGACTACCCTCCTTAACAAATCATGGGAGGATGGGGTGGTACTTGAGGAATGGAGGAGGGCAGATGTGATTCTCCTTCACAAAAGTAGGAGCAGGGCAGAAGCAGGAAACTACAGACCTGTTAGTTTAACCTCAGTGATAGGGAAAATTATGGAATCACTTCTGAAGGAAAGAATTGTTGAGTACCTAGAGGCCAGAGGGGCACAGGACCCAAGGCAGCATGGATTCACAGTGGGAAGGTCATGCCAGATGAATCTAATAGATTTCTTTGACTGGGTGACCAAAGTAGTAGATCGGGGGCTGTGGACATGGCCTGCCTAGACTTTAGCAAGGCATTTGACTCAGTCCCACAAAAGACTAATATACAAGTTAGCCAGCCTGGGAGTGGGTCCCAAGATGATAGCCTGGGTAAAGAATTGGCTGGAGAATAGGACAGAGAGTACTAGTAAATGGAGTCCACTCTGAAGAAAGGGGGTTACTAGTGGGGTGCCGCAGGGTTCAGTATTAGGACCGGTTCTCTTCAATGTCTTTGTAAGTGACATTGCAGAGGGACTGGAAGGAAAAGTATGTTTCTTTGCAGATGACACAAAGATCTGCAACAGAGTTGATGCACAAGGTGGGGTGGAAAGGATGAGAAGGGACTTGGCAAGGTTAGAGGAATGGTCAAATGTATGGCAGCTTAGATTTAATGCTAAGAAGTGCGAGGTAATGCACCTGGGAAACAAAAACCCAGGGGAAGAGTACACAGTGGGGGGTGAGATACTTACAACAACAAAAATGGAAAGGGACCTGGGGGTAGTCATATCAGATGACTTAAAGGTGGGCAAGCAATGTGAGAGTGCAGTAAGGAGGGCTGGGGGGATACTGGGATGCATAGGGAGAGGCATCACCAGTAGAAAACAGGAAGTTGTTATCCCTCTGTACAGACAGCTGGTGAGACCCCATCTAGAGTACTGTGTGCAGTTTGGAGACCCAATCTCAAGAAGGACATAGACAAGATGGAAGCTGTCCAGAGGAGGGCAACTAAAATGGTGCAAGGTCTGCACCAGAAGACATATGAAGAGAGACTAAAGGAGCTTAATATGTATAGCTTCGAGGAAAGGAGGAGAGGGGACATGATAGAAACTTTCAAGTACCTCAAGGAATCAACAAAGTCCAGAGGGTAGCATCTTTAAAAGAGGTGTGCAAGAACAAGGGCACAAGTTGAAGATGGGGGGCAGCTCAGAGGTAATGTAAAGAAGTATTTTTTCACAGAGAGGGTTGTGGATGCATGGAACGGCCTTCTGGAGGAGGTTGTGGAGTCAACAGCAGTGGTTGAATTCAAGCATGCATGGGACAGCCATAAGGCAATTCTAGGGGGTGGGGGTAGAAAGAAGTAGGCTGCTGGCTAACTAGGATCTGCAGCTTATCCATTAGGTAGAGAAATGGGCAGACTGGGTGCTCCAAGTGGTCCTTATCTGCTGTCATTTTCTATGTTTCTATGTTTCTAAGAGCTGGCAGTATAGCTTAGAGGTTCAAGAGTAACAAGCTATTAATGAGCTGGATGCATCCAGCACACCTGGGTTTGATTCTCACAACCTCCACTTGCATACTGTTTTACTCTAAGCAAGTCACTTAACCACCCAGTGCTCCCAGTTCACCCCTAAAACAGGCACTTGTGCCTAGTGGGCCTTACTCGGTTACTAAAAGTATAAAATAAAATAAAAAATAGATTGTGTAGAAACTATAATACTGAGCTGGATTTCCTGGTACAAGCCTCACAATTAGAAGAACGGTTTATTGAGAGGGGCTATGACAAAGATCCCTTATAACAATCTAAAAATAAAACATTCCAATTAGACAGAAGAAGACTACAACACAAAGATGCAACATTCCATATTTCTCTACACAGATGAATAACTTACATTTTGGGCCTATAACCTTTTAAGACAGAATATAATGGGCCCGCTGGTAGAATAGGGAATATACTGCAGTACATCGTAATTGGCCATACTTACGGGTGATACTGATGTGAGTACAGCAGTAGGCATTAAACCAAGGGTTTCCTTTAACAGGGCAACAAACCTTTGTCGCCGTTTGATACATAGCTGCTAGGCAGGCATCCCTGTGACTGTCTTGAGTAACAGCTGGTTACCATAGAGACCCAAAAAGGTTTAACAAATGTCTCCAGAGCAATATTTGTTGATATGCATAAGTTGGTAGCCAGTTCTTGCATCCCAGAGAAAGCAACATCTGTGATGAAATCAGAGAATGCATCACCTGTGACTCCCCTTTTACCGTTTATGTCTATGGTGTCCTTGCAATCTCATTTATGTAGGTTACACTGTTCGACCACTTAAACAAAGGATACAGGAGCACAAAAGGTCCATTGTTTATCTCAGGTGAGATACCCCATTAGGCCTTTATTTTGCAGATTGTCACAATTCAAATCCAGAACATATCAGATTCATGGGGTTAGAACACATCCAGCAGTCAAAGAAGGGTGGAGACAGAACTAACAGCTTATTGAGACACTTGAGTGTTAAATATCAGGACTTAGTGATCAGCGGGAGTTGAAACCCTTCAGTGAGTGAGAGTTTCTTCACTTGCCTGGGATGTGCACCCTAATTGGCCAGACCAGCATTGTGCTGTGCTACCCCATAGGGCTAGGAGACATTTCTTTAGGCTCTGTTCAGGGCAGTTCATGACAGCCTTCTTTGTGTGTCTGAGTTCATGTGGGCCAGTTCTGCAAAGCTGGGGGGTAGATGCATAAGTTGTGGCTTATGGTGTATCTGCACATGTCAGCCCAGGCCTTAAGGCCATTGCCTCACTGGGTGAGTGCTGCTGCTGCTCCAATAGGTGTTTGGCAACACGAGAACCAGAGCAGATTTGTGCTGCCAGTAGTTAAGAAGGGTGGGTGCCTAAGTGGCCTGTGTATGCAGCTTGAGCATTGGGTGGGTCCCTGTTCCTTCAGGCTAGCCTAGGTACAGAGATGTAAGTAAGGGTCCCCTTCTCCACTGAGTGCTAAATGATTGGAATACTACCTGAATGTATGCTGCTGTATCAGACAAAAGGATCTACCTCCCCCACTCTCATCCTGAAGTTGTACTTTTTCCCCAAGTTAGTAACCAGGATCAGTTCCCATGCAGAGACAAACATTAGACCTTTTGTGTAGGAACAATTGGGACATTCAGCTTTGTTAGAAACAATTGCCACAATACAAAGGAAATCTGACTGAGTGGAAGGATATACATTAGAGAGCAGATCTGGAGGCCATCTCTGAAGACACTGCATCACTACAATCATCAAGGAGGTAGTCTGCACAGTCACGACAAGGCAGTTATCCTTCTCAAGGATTGAGGCAGTTGTGTCACTATAACTGTATGGGTTGTGGCAATGATGGTGGGAGAAGTGAAAATCTGTTGATACTGGCCTGGCGGCTGTGGGATGAAAGTCAAATCCTCAGCTCCAGAAAACCACAGTGTTCTTCAGTCCATTAAAAAGCCCAAAACAGCACACCCCATGCACACAGTTCATTTCTCATAAGGTTCCCTTAATGGATCATTCTGGTCAGTACCTTAGTGTTTTCTTTTTGATGGAAAAGTCCTCAATCACATAGGAAGCTTTTTCTCCGATAACAAGTGTCTTCCTGCAATGAGGGAGGATAGACCAAGGAGGAGAAAATAGTGTCCAAGGAAAGTGAGGTACAGGTAGATGAGCATTGGGTTTGGGGGGAAATGGTGTTCACATTGGTTGACCTTACTGGTGTGGTTAAAGAGATGTTTGTAACAAGTAAGGGATATCTGACAGCCATCCTTTCCTTTTGCCCTACCTACTTTTCCCTTAAATTCAATTTAAGTAACGAATGCAGAGAGACAGTACCTGATTCATGGTGGGTTAGTTTGGTGTTGTCTTTACCTGCTTTGACAGACAGTTGTTGGTGCCATTGCAGCTGGTGGGGGTCATTCCTCAGGACTGGAGTTGGAGGATAGAAATGGGACTGTGGGTGTAATGACTTTAACTCAGGAACCCCTAGGTGTCCTTGCAAGGCAGCCACCATTGTAGGCAGTTGATCAGCACCATTCTGCAGATCATGACCAGGATCAGGGTTAGGAAGGTGATCTGTCTGCTCCACTGAAAATGGGACAGATCTGTTAGTGGCAATCAGGGCACCAGGACATGATTCCTCCTCCATGGATTCATCACTATGGCTATCATTATAGCTGTGTGAACAAACAGCTTTTGCAGTGCAGTCCTTATGGGTTTTGTTACTGTTCCAATTGCGCCATTTGGCCTGGGGTGGAAGTAGCCACTGGTCGTTGTCTGGGCTCTGAGGCTGAGAGGCTGGGGATGTTACCTGGTGGGCAGAGGTGGTGTTCATATCTGCAGCATAGTTCCTGGGTGTTTGTGGCTCTGGTGTTGGTTGTGATTGGTGTGGGGGTCCATGAGGCTGTAAGGGGAAGTGACTGGAGAGGTATTCCAGGCCAACACTGAGAAAGATAAAGAGGACAGAGACTCTGTTGTGGACATTGCACAATATTGTAGGGTATTTCAGGGTAAAGGGGATCCCCAGTTGGTGGAGCTTATGTCTGGCTTAAGTGAATGCCTACCTTTTGTTAGCAAGATTGCTGGAGAAGTCTTGGAACATCTTTGGTCTTTTGGTGCTGTGCTGCTAATCAAAGACACTGTCTGGGCAGGAGAAAGGCTCAGATCCTCCCTCTCTGCTGGTCCATACTGTGAGTTTTCCTCACTCTGTACCTGTGGAGCAACTGTTGTTTGGTGGCCGTAGACACGGGAGTGTTTCGGCAGCTGTTGCCGCATCTGGAGCAACTGCTGTTTGATAGCCATAGCTGCAGGAGTATTTTGGAAGCCATGGCCATATCTGGAGCAGCTGATGTTTGGCTACCATAGCCGAGGGAGTGTTTTGGCATCTGGCCCAAAGGAGGAGGAAAAGGAACCAATCCAGGTGCTCTGCTTCAAAGTTTAAAAGCAGGGGCTGGGATATAAAAGAGCAACAGCCTGCTGCTTGGAGGGGAGCAACTGCTGTTCAGTGGCCGTAGCTGCAGGAGTAGCCATGCGCTGTACATTCACAGCAGCTGCTGTTTGTGGCCATAGCCGTAGGGGTGGTTCAGCAGCTGTTGCTGCATCTGGCCCAAAGGAGGAGGAAAGGGACCAATCTGGGCACTCAGCACCAAAGTTTAAAAGCAGGGCCTTGGCTATAAAAGAGCCACAGCCTGTTGCTTGGAGGGGGAGCAACTGCTGTTTGGTGGCTATAGCCATGGAAGGGTTTTGGCAGCCATTGCCAAATCTGGAGCAGCTGTTGTTCAGTGGCCGTAGCTACATCTGGCCCAAAGGAGGAGGAAAAGGGACCAATCTGGGCACTCAGTGCCAAAGTTTAAAAGTAGGGCCTTGGCTATAAAAGAGCCATAGCCTGCTGCTTGGAGGGGGAGCAACTTCTGCTTGGCGGCCATAGCCACGAGAGTGTTTCGGTGGCCCTTGCTGCATCTGGCCCAAATGAGGAGGTAAAGGGATCAAAATGGGTGCTCAGCACCAAAGTTTAAAAGCAGGGGCTGGGCTATAAAAGAGCCACAGCCTGATGCTTGGTGGGGGAGCAACTGCTGTTTGGCGGCCATAGCCATGGAAGTATTTTGGCAGCCATTGCCACATCTGGAGCAGCTGTTTTTTGGTGGCTGTAGCTATATCTGGCCCAAAGGAGGAGGAAAAGGGAAAAATCCAGGCACTCAGTGCCAAAGTTTAAAAGCAGGGGCTGGGTTATAAAAGAGCCACAGCCTGCTGCTTGGAGAGGGAGTAACTGTTGTTCAGCGACCGTAGCCATGGGATTGTTTTGACAGCCATTGCCACACCTGGAGCAGCTGCTGTTTGGTGACCATAGCTGCAAGAGTGTTTCAGCAGCCGTTGCAGCATCTGGCCCAAAGAAGGAGGAAAAGGAACCAATCCAGGCACGTAGTGCTAAAGGTTAAAAACAGGGGCTGGGCTGTAAAAGAGCCACAGCCTGCTGCTTGGAAGGGGAGCAACTGCTGTTCAGTGGCTATAGCTGCGGAAGTGTTTCAGCAGCCATTGCCGCATCTGACCCAAAGGAGGAGGAAAAGGGACCAGTCCGGGTGCTCAGCACCACAGTTTAAAAGTAGGGGCTGGTCTATAAGAGTCACAGCCTGCTGCTTGAGGGGAGCAACTGTTGTTCATCTTTTTCCCACCCACCCACCCACACCACCTCCATTATTAAATAGGCTTTTTGAGACCTCTCAGTACAGGCTACACCCAACAGGAAGAGGATAGGAGCAAATAGGGGGGTTGGATTATAGGAGAGCTGTGATCAAGGGGCTCTGTACGCTGGAAGGGAAAGAACTTGAGTTGGCATTTGTGAACTAGAGGATTCAAGCAATGTATGGACTGGGTGTTTAGAGGACAACTGAAATTAAGAATTATATTGTAGGTACTGTAACTGTGGAGTATTCCAAGAAAAATTACTTTTGATTGTGGCAACTAGGGGAAACATGCATATGGTAGGAAATTGCATATGGTAAGGCTGTGTATGTGGGGGAATTTTAGGTGGGGGCTGTGAGGTTGGTTCTTAGCAGATCAGGATCTACAAGGGGGAATCAGGATTTGGTAGCAGGGCAGGGGCAAGGTATTAGGGAGCTGGGTAAAAATGGACAGAAAGGGAAGAGAAGGATGGGAGGGGATACAGGGGTGGCATGGGCATCCTTCAGCTGAAAATGAGTGGGGAAGCTGGTGGGTCAATAAGAAGATGGGAAGGGTGGTAGGTTGCAACAACTGTGGAGCAGCATTCTTTCTTAAAATGGTGTGGAGGTGGGGGGTTGTATGGTGTGCAGGCAACTAAGGCAGCTTAGGAACAAGATCAGCTGTTTACAAGTGGAGCTAAGGAGGAGACTGCGAGTTGCAGTGGAAGACAACACAATTAATGGAAACAGTAGGAGAACAGCTGAGGGGTTGGCAAATCAGATTGAGAGGAGGGAAGATGTGCATGAAAAGGGTGGTTGATGAGGAAGGAGACAGAGGGCACACAGACAAGGGCAATTGAGGGCAGTAGAAGGGAAGAATGGAAGGGGAGGAAAGGGGAAACTAACAGTCACAGATTCAACAACAGAGGGGTGGCTAGGAACAGGAAGGAGGGTATGGCACATGGTAGGGAAGGGACATCAACAAATTGATTCACAGTGTGGGGGGATGGAGGGGAGTGATCAGTGAATGAGCTGAAGTTAAACTGGAGGAGAACAGAACAGGAGAGGGGGACAAGGGGAGGGGGGATTATGAGCAGGGGGATGGCTCAGGCAAAGGGGGATGTGGGGAAGGGGTAGCAGGGGGAAGGGAGTATGAGGTAAATGGAGCAGGGATACATCAAGAGAAGGAGGCAGAAGGTGCTTTGTGGAGGAGTAGGTAAAGTCAGTAGGTAAGGGGGAGAGGGAGAGCAGCATGGGGATAGAGACTTGGGCAAAAAACAGGGGCAGAAGAGGGAATTACTGTGCAGGAGGAGGTGGAGTGGAGAAGTAGAGGATGGGATAAAGGAAGGTCAGTGAGAGTGGAACATATTTTAGGGTGGGATCTTAGTGCTGGGAGACTTGATACTAAAAGGGGTCCAATGGGGAAGCAAGAGAGAGAGAGGGGCATAGTCGCATATAGGTGGAGGCCATGCCAGGAATGACAGCAGAAAGGGTGGGTCGGTCTGTTCTGACATATTCTAGGAGGGGTAGGGAGAAATCTCATATAATCCTGCATTTGGGAACAAATGACCTGGCAGGAAATATGGTAGATGTAGTTCAGGGGAGGTTTGAGGAGCTGGGGACGCTGTGTGAGGATGCAGGAAGATCAGTATCATTCTTGAAAGTTCTCCCAGTGCCCAATGCAAGGCACTGCAAGGAAACTGAGAATAATGGAATTTAACTCGTGGCTAAACAGCTGGTGTCAGTTCAAAGAGTATGGGTTGGTGGAAGAGTAGGGAAGAACTTGGGAAGACAGTGATCTGTACACAAGGGATAGGCTACATTTAAGTGAGGATGGAAGGAAAGTACTGAAGCAGGGATTGGGGAATTACATAGCAAACAAGGTGAATTTAGACTAGATGCAGGGGGGGTAACAAGTGGACAGGAGGCATGCAGGAACCACAGGAAGGGAAGCTAAACGTGCTTACCCCCAACACCGGCAGCAAGGGACTTAAGGAAAGTGCAAGAGCGGATGTTAGAAAGGGAGGGCAATCATGTAGAGGGAGAAGGGAGCAGGATGGAGGGTGGTACCCTTAAACGCTAAGAGACTAGGGAACAAATTAGCAGAATTGCAGACCCTCATGGCAGAAGGGGAGGTGGACATGGCAGCCATCATCGAAACATGGGCCACCCAATACCATGATTCGGACTTGACGATACCAGGGTATAGGATATTTTGCAAGGACAGAGAAAAAGGGAAAGGGAAAGGGGGTAGCACAATATGTGAGGTAAGGGATTAAGTGTATTTGGGAGGAAGGGGATGAGGGCAGTATGGAGGCATTATGGATGCAGCTCCAAGATTCCAAAAATTGGGCACTCAGGATGGGAGTGGTGTACAGACCATCCTCTCAGACAGAGGAGTTAGACAGGGAACTAGCGGGACAGATCAGTAGGATCTGTGGGAAGGAAAGCATGGTGACTGTGGGTGACTTCAACCTGCTGGGAGTAGACTGGGATACCCCAGCTACAAAGAATAAAAGAGAGCAGATAATTCTGGATGCTTTCCAGGACATCTTCCTATTGCAATTGGTCTATGAGCCAACCAGGTTGGGGAACACCCTTGACCTCATGCTGGCAAATGGTGAGTTTGTGAGGAATTTGAGGGTGGAGGAACCGCTGATAGGGAGTGACCACCAATCAGTGTGGTTCACAATAAACATGGGAAAGAAGGGAGTAGGAACAGTTACCAAGGTGTTAGACTTCAGGAGGGCAAACTTTGGGAGGATGGCAGTAAAAGTAGAGGGGCATCTGGCCAGGATCCATCCAGACATGGATACTAACCAGAAGTTGGAGGTAATCAAATGGGAAATTGTGGAGGCAACAAGAACATGTTCCAAGGTCCAGAGTAAGAGGGCTAAGGTGAAGAAACCTAGCTGGGTTGAGGGGGCATGGAAAAAGTTAGCAAGAAAAGAGCCATCTTTAGGAGGTTCAAAAAGACAGGAAGAGAGGAGGACTAAGAGGACTACCTGAAGAAGTCAAAGGAGGTGACAAGGGAAGTCAGGGCAGCCAAGGTATTAAGACAGCTCAGGCTGACACAGGACAATAAAGAGGGGAAGAAGGACTTCTTCAGGTATATCTGGGAGAAAAGAGGTTGTAAGGACCAGATCGTAAGAATTAAGAAGGATGGGGGATGGGTGGAAACAGGGGCAGAACAGGCAGAAGCATTAAACAAATACTACTGCTCCATATTTACTAAGGAGAAAGGAGGGGCTGTTCCCAAGGGGGAGTGAGAGGATAGGCACAGGGGAGAAGGAGGTGACAGATGGGGAAATCACCAGGGGCAGGGTACTGGTGGGTTTGAGGGTTCTGAGGGTGGACAATGTGCCAGGGCCTGATGGCATACACCCCAGGGTGCTGAAGAAACTGGCAGAAGCCCTGACAGAGCCCTTGGCAGACCTATTCAGTGCCTTCCTGGACTCAGAGAATGTGCCTTGGGCTGAAGGATAGCACACGTGGTACCCCTCCACAAGAGCAGCCCAAAGGATGAACCAAGGAACTACAGACCAGTAAGCCTCACATCCATTGGGGGAAAGCTGATGGTGACAATCCTGAAAGAAAAGCTGGTTTCCTTTCTGTAGACCAATGGGCTGCAGGATGATAGGCAGCATGGGTTTGTCTCTGGTAGGTATTCTTAGACAAGCCTGGTGAAGTATTATGACTGGGTAACTAGGCAATTAGACATGGGCCATGCAGTGGACGTCCTGTACCTGGACTTCAGTAAAGCATGTGATTCAGTGCACAAGGGAAGCTGGGAAGTAAGTAGGAGGGCATAGGGGTGGGGGAGAAAGTGGTGGGATGGGTAGGGAACTGGCTGCAAGGGAGACAGCAGAGGGTACTGGTAGTAGATGAGCTCTCAGCTCCAAGAGAGGATACAAGTGGGGTACCACAGGGCTCTGTTCTGGGGCTGGTGTTGTTCAGGATACCACAGGGCTCTGTTCTGGAGCTGGTGTTGTTCAGCATCTTCATAGCAGATGTCTCAATCGGCATCAAGAGCAAGATCAGTCTGTTTGCAGATGATACCAAAATGGGAGTAGTAGTGGATGACTTAGGAGGGTGGCAGGGGTTGCAGGATGATCTGACAAAACTGGAGGCCAGTTCAGACATTTGGCGGCTGGGGTTTAATGCCAAAAAGTGCAAAGTGCTACACTTTGGTGCAAAGAATCCAAGGAGGGGTCATCAGATTGGGGGAATTCAGTTAGCCATGACAGAGGAAGAGAAGGATCTGGGAGTGATCATAACAAGGTCAATGAATAACTCAGCACAGTGTAGGAAGGTGGCATCCAAGGCCAACAGGATGCTGGGTTGTATTGCCAGGGGCATATAATCCAGCAAAGGGGAGGTGATCCTGCTGCTGCATAGATCACTGGTCAGGCCACACCTGGAATACTGCGTGCAGTACTGGCATCCGTACCTGAAGAAGGACATTAGGTTACTGGAGGGGGTGCAGCACAGGGCAACAAGGATGATTCAGGAGCTAGGGGACATGCCGTATGAGAGCAGGCTGTGAGAGCTGAACATGTACTCCCTGGAGGACAGGAAAGAGGGGGATATAATTGAAACCTTCAAGTACTTAAAAGGTATAAACAAGAAAGGAACAGAGGGTCTGTTCAAGTTAAGGGGGCACTAGAGGGCATGATCAGAAAGTGGTGGGGGTAGATTCAGAAGGGAAATGAGGAGACACTTTTTTATAGAGAGGGTGGTGGCTGCGCAACCAAGCAGATCTGATAAACCCAAAGGCCTTTATCTGCTGGCAACTTCATATGTTCATATGTAACATCATCATAGGGTGCCCCTGCCATTCCAAATGTCCCATTTCTCTAGTACTTTGAAGTATGTCTCCTTCACTTGATATCTTAGGAATCATGCCAGTAGTGGATGCAGCCTTTCTTTCTTTTTTGGCATGGGGGCTAACATAGAAACATAGAATTTGCCAGTAGATAAGGACCCTTTGGCCCACCAAGTCTGCCCATTTTTCTCTACCTATACTATCACCGCAGATCCTACTTGATCTCTAGCCCATTCACCCCCTTCCCTGTCCCTAAAATTCTTTTATGCCTGTCTCATGCATACATGAACCCCACCACTGTTTTTGACCTTACCACCTCTGCTGGGAGACTGTTTCAGGAACCCACCACTCTTTCTGTGAAGAAGTACTTTATCACATCTCTTCTGAATCTATCCCCTCCAGCTTCTTATTGTGCCCCCTTGTCCTTGAGCACCTTTTTCTGAAAAATACTTCCTTCTTGTACCTTATTTACTCCTGTGAGGTATTTAAAGATTGATCATAGCCCCTCTCCTGTCTTTCAGGGTGCACATATTAAAGTTCTTAAGTCTCACCTCATAGGGTTTCTGATGCAGACCCTGCACCATTTAGTTGCCCTTCTCTGGACTGTCTCCACTCTGTCTATGTCCTTCCAGAGATATGGTCTCCAGAACTGGACACAGTACTCTAGGTGGGATCTTACTAGTGATGTATACAGAGGACATACCCAGAGCCCCATGTTTTCTGCGATTCTGCGGTTGCAGCAGCTGCCTCAGAAAGATGGTCCTGCTGCAGTGAAGCGTCAGGGTAATTACTGGGTCCAGTTCCCTGACCCGACTTCCAAGGACTGTTCCGTGTTCTGGGAATGATCTTTCAGAACCAGCAGGATCAGCCACCTTATTCAGAAATTCAGCTAGATTAGGGTGAAATCTAACTGGATGTGCTGATGATGCACATGACTGAGTGTCCAATTAGGTTATTGTTACTTTACAGCCACCCTACTTCAGTCATGGTCTAATCTATTCGCCTAATTAGAATGAACTTATCCTAAACCTTTGTAGTTATTTTTAAATGTTTTTGAATGACTTATATAACAATAGTCATAATTTTTAGCCCTGCATTGTAAGTCAACAACTTTATAAGTTAAAATATTTAATCGAAAAGAAGTACCAGGAAATATCATATTGCCTTTTCGTTACTTAAAACTTGTATACAAAATTAACAATATTTTGATTAACAGTGCAAGCAAAAAACATATTTTTCAACTGGAGAGGATGTCTCTCCTACTTTTAGATACAATCATATATAAAATAAAAATAAAATGAAATGCAAGGATCATCTTTCTCTGCTCCTAATGTCAGCGATATAAGCAACTCTTACCACACAGAGCCATAACCTGACATCTCAACTGAGGTCCTGGCAGAAGGACATGCTGTCACAGCTCCTTCCTCTCTTCTGCTTACCTTGACTGGCATCTTTGTGGATTTATATAGTCTTGCCAAGGCAAAAAAGTGGGTTAGTACTTTGACAATTCTTGGCTTTGGGCAGGGTTCAGTACAATGGTCCTCTCTGCATTAGGAAGTGATTTTAGTGTCAGATGATCATTTGTTGATAACAGTGGCAGAGCCAGGTTTGGGAGTGTTTGGGAGCCAGGGGGAGCCATTCAGTCAATCATGGGCTCCACAATGGGTACTAAACAGTGAATAAAGATGGTGGCAGGGTAACACTACTCACACTGGGGCAGCCAAGAGGGATGACCGCCCCCCCAGCCCCCCTAGTTCTGCCACTGGTTGATAACCTTATGTATCAATAACTCGAAGCACCTGATTAAAAAGGGAAACATATGGGCTGCTACTATGATCTGACATCATGGTACCTTGCCTAGTATGACCGGGGAATTTTTGACTAAATACTAAAATAAATTTGCATTCACAGGTAGGACATATAATCTGGGATAGATGTGTACTAGCTCAGAGATGTGGTGACCCATGTGGACATCTGGTAACTTTGTGGTCAGATGTTTACAAGAAAAAGCTTCTTTAAATTTGTTTACCATGTGACTCATGAGATCAGTGCTTAAAATATTTTGGCTTATGATTCCTACTGTAAGATATCTATGTAAGGCATTTAATACTTATCAGAAAGAGTCCACACTTAGTTATAAGCTTTCACACAGATTAATTAGCAGACAAGTATACATCAAATATGATCCAAACTTATAAAAAATGAAAACATTTGTTTGAATGCCTAGTTACAGAATAGCTATGTTTAAGTCTGTCTGTTAGATTAACATAGGAGGAAGTAGGCCTTTAGTTGACTTTTGTGGTTAGGCCAGACATCTAAAAATGTGTTGCTTGAGATTTACTAGAAAAAGTACCTAACATGATTTTTTTTTCTGTAAAGACTTGAACATTTTAAAAAATCCACACTCAGTATTTATGTTTGTTAAGCACTGATCAAAATCATGTTAGTAAATGTTGAATACATATCAAAACTTATAAGTAAACTCAATTGTAATCAATTAATTAATAATAAACATATGCCTAAGTATTGAGTTTAATTGTGATTATGTGCTTGAGCAGGAAAAAGCTATAAGGTGTTAAGGCCCAAGTTTGCTTATTGATCTATTGCATTTTAAAACCCATTAAGCAGAAAATATTTTTTCAGACATTGTTTAAAATTCATTTAATTCATTTATAATGTCCAGTAGTGAATCCCTTGGTGGGATGTCTGGGACAGTCCACCTTTCCATGATTTCTTCAATCATGAAAGAGATAGGGAGCTGATGCTAGCCATCCAAAGGATGGCAGACAAGGGTGAGGTAGTGCTGGTTGGAGACCTCAATATTCCAGACGTAGACTGGAGCATCCCAGCAGCAGCATCAGTGATGTAAGAGAGACCCAACATTCAGCACACACATGCCAAACAAACTAAATATCTTGGAAGCTTTACAAGCTACACAAAAATTACCAGCAGCAAAGTTTTTCAGGACAGTAAGACATTTATGATGAGGGTGGTCACCAAGCTGAATTCTACAGATTTTAAAATATAGCCATCTCTATTGTTGTGAACTGATTGTAATGCAATGGTTTCTGCTGGATTTATGGGCTCTGCTACATCACCATCACATGAAACGAGGTGCATTGTAGGACAAAGAAATACAATTAAGCTATTTGATATGGAGATCTCCAGGGGTCGTAAAACTACTAGCATGCAGTTTGTTGATGTTTGGGCAGAAGCAAACTGGTGGATTGAAGCAGCGTTTAAAAAGTCAAAACCATATTAAAACAAGAAAGTCACATTACAAGTTGGGATTGCCTTTTAATTAAGATGACATTTATATACTAATATTACAATCAATTTGTAGTGAACAAACCAACCCAATAATTTTTTTGTGTGTGTAGTATTTAGTATGAATGTATTACCTAGTATTACTGTTTTGCACAGACAGGAAAGAGAAAGAAGAAACAACACTTATGGCTGTGAAACTTGATACCATCATGTTAGCCCTCATTCTGAAGAATAGTTGGAATTTGTTGATGTAGTATGTGTACTATTTAGACAGATAAAAACGTTATATGAATTTTGGCTTTGTAGACTTAAGATTACCCATAATGAAGCACTGCACAGTCAATGCATTGCAAAACAAACCCTTTTGGTGGAATGTGTGTGTGTGTGTGTGTGCATGTGGGCGGGGGGGATTTTCGACTAAGGCTATAGTGCATGGATTTTTTATATAGACTAAAATAGACAGTGTATGCTATAAAGAGGGTGCTTGTGTAAGAATTTGAGGAAGACGTAACAAAGATTTAAGTGGTTTAGAAAAGACTACTTTTGCATGATAAAATAACCCTGTATAATAAGAGGTTAACTTGTTTTGTTGTTATACGGTGGCAGAATAACTACTACAGGGAGTTTTGATAATTAGATATATGGGGAAAGATAGATTGATAGGCATTCGCTTATGATGCTGTGGTATAACATGTGGTAATTGTTATAGAAATATTAGTTATTTATTTAGTTAATTTAGTTATTTTTTTTTTTTTGTAAGTAAAATGTTTTAATGACTGATAGGGATTTGATTATAGTAACATAAAACAATAATATTAATGTCATCACTTCTTTAATCAGGGGTCACCAACTGAAGTGTCAGGGTAATTACTGGGTCCAGTTCCCTGACCTGACTTCCAAGGGTTATTCCATGTTCTGGGAATGATCTCTTGGAACCAGCGGGAACAGCCACCCTATTCAGAAATTCAGCTAGATTAGGGTGAAGTCTACCCAGATGTGCTGATGATGCATATGGCTGAGTGTCCAATTAAGTTATTTTTACTTTATAGCCACCCTACTTCAGTCATGATCTAATCTATTCGCCTGATTAAAATGACCTTATCCTAAACCTTTGTAGTTATTTTTTAATATTATGTACAACTTATATACCAATAGTCATAATTAAGTTTTGCCAATGCATTGTACATCAACAACTTTATAAGTAAAAATATTTAATCAAAAAGAAATACCAGGAAATGTCATATTGTCTTAATCCTTTACTTAAAACTTGTATATAAAATTAACATTATTTTGATCAGCAGTGCAAGCAAACAATATATTTTTCAACTGGAGAGGATGTCTCTCCTACTTTTAGATACAATCATACAAAAAATAAAAATAAAATGAAATGTAAGGATCATCTTTCTCTGCTCCTAATGTCAGAGATATAAACAACTCTTACCACACAGAGCCATAACATACGTAAGCAGTGTCAGTGGCTCAGTAGGTAGCACACTCGCCTCTGAGGCCGGGAGATCAGAGGGCTGTGGGTTCAGTTCCCACATCTGGTACTTGGGTTAATATCCCAGTACTGACACTGTAGTGCAGCATGAGAGGGGTGCTGCACTTCTGAGGTGCCGTCTTTTGGATGAGATGTTAAACCGAGGTCCCATCTGCCTAGATTGGTGGTAGTTCAGGTGGATGTTAAAGATCCCATGGCACTTATCGAAAAGACTAGGGGAATTTCCCTGGTGTCCTGGCCAAATTTCCCTCATTCACTAAAAATACCACCAACAGCTTAATCTGGTTCAAGGTCAGTTGGCATTCATCTGTATCCCCCAACCCCCAGGTCGTGCCTGAAAATAGGCAGGATTTGTCTAGTGCACTTACCCAGTCAACAAAAAATAAATAACCTGACAATTCAAGTGAGGTTCTGGCAGAAGGAGGCCAGTGGGGCACAGGACCCAAAGTAGCATGGATTCACACTGGGAAGGTTGTGTCAGACAAATCTAATAGATTTCTTTGACTGGGTGACCAAAGTAGTAGACCAGGGAGGGTCCGTTGACATGGCCTACCTAGATTTTAGCAAGGCATTTGACACAGTTCCACACAAAAGATTAATACACAAGCTAACCAGCCTTGGAGTGGGTCCAAGGTGGTAGCCTGGATAAAAAAATTGGCTGGACAACAGGACACAAAAGGTAATAGTAAACGGAGTCCACAGTGAAGAAAGGAGGGTAACTAGTGGGGTACCACATGGTTCAGTACTGGAGCCAGTCCTCTTTAATGTCTTTATAAGTGATATTGCAGAACACCTGGAAGGAAAAGTATGTCTCTTTGCAGATGACACAAAGATCTGCAACAGGGTTGATACACAGGGTGGTGTGGAAAGGATGAAAAGGGACTTGGATAGGTTGGCGGAATAGTCAAATATATGGCAGCTCAGATTCAATGCAAAGAAGTGCAAGGTAATGCATCTGGGAAACAAAAACTTAGGGGAAGAGTACACAATGGGGGGATACTAACAACAACAAAAATGGAAAGGGACCTGGGAATAATTATATCAGAAGACCTAAAGGTGTGCAAGCAATGTGAGAATGCAGTAAGGAGGGCTTGGGGGATACTGGGATGCATAGGAAGAGGTATCAACAGTATAAAACAGGAAGTTGTTATCCCTCTGTACAGACAGTTGGTGAGACCCCATCTGGAGTACTGCATGCAGTTTTGGAGACCCTCATCTCCGCAAAGACAAAGACAGAGTGGAGGCTGTCCAGAGAAGGGCAACCAAAATGGTGCAGGGTCTGCACCAGAAGACATATGAAGAGAGACTAAAGGAGCTTAATATGTATACCCTTGAGGAAAGGAGGGAGGGGGGACATGATAGAAACTTTCAAGTACCTCAAGGGAATCAACAAAGTCCAAGAGGATAGCATCTTTCAGAAAAAGAGATGTGCAAGAACAAGGGGACACAATTTGAAGATACAGGGGGATGGCTCAGAGGTAATGTTATGAAGTATTTTTTCATGGAGATGGTTGTGGGTGCATGAAACAGCCTTTCTGAGGAGGTTGTGGAGTCAAGAACAGTGGGAGAATTCAAGAATGCATGGGACAGACATAAGGCAATTCTAGTGGGGTGTAGGAGGAAGTAGGCTATTGGTTAACTAGGATCTGCAGCTTATCCATCATGTAGAGAATGGGCAGACTAGGTGGGCCAAGTGGTCCTTATCTGCCATCCAATTCTATGTTTCTATGTAAGGACATGCTGTCACAGCTTCTTCCTCTCTTCTGCTTTCCTTGACTGGAAATGTTTGAGGATTTATATAGTCTTGTCAAGGCAAATAACTGGCTTGGTACTTTGACAAATAGGTTTGCCATTAAAAGGCAAGAAAAGTTGTCTGATGGCCCTGTAAGAACTAAGGCAGGGGAAGGAAGAGGGGGGAGGAAGGGGAGGAGGAGGAGGTGGGGTTAGTGACCTCACTGACATCATCTGATGCTGACTAGGAGGCTCGCAGTCCATTGGCCGGTGGGAAGGGACCTGGTGGAGGTGGCCTAGAGGAGGGGTCCTGGGGATATAGAGGAGCTGGCAGCCTGCCAGTCACCCTCTTTTGCTAGGAATTTTTATCTTAGTACTTTGTAGGCAACTGGTTCAGGTAAGGCACAAGTTTGTTCTTTAGTATGGAGCCCCAGCTGAACAAAGGAAGGCTGGAGCCTGATTTGTTAGATGTGTGGTTCTGGTCCCTGTGGGGGAATGTACTTCTTACATTGGTGAAGGAAGCCTGAGACCACAGGTTCATGGGGACCAAGGCCACACAGATCCATGGGTGGACAGAAGTTAGCACATGGTGGTGCATTTTATAAAAAGGAAAAGGAAATTTCATGGTTTGGGCGAAGGATAGGGTGCCCAAGAAACTCGTGGAGTGGAGGTGACAGGCCTGCATGGTGTTCGGATACAGCAGTAGGCCTGATTGGTAGGGAAGAGCCAGTGTGGCATGGATGAGCAGGGTGCCACATGGGGAGGGGGAGTTTGTGAGCTCACCCAGGTTTTGTGCAAATGGTGTCCAGTAGGTGTCTAGGCCCGTTCTCCTTAACTGGGCAAGACCAGGCACCGTTGATGGTGGTAAACTTGCTGTAGCAGTAATCCAGGGCCAGACAAAGGGTTGGGGTGCCCAGTTGGCAATGAGGCCTGGTTTGCGAGGATGCACTGATTTCAGAACAGGACACTGAAGTTAGCAAGGCTGTTCCATCGTGCGATTGGAAAAGAAGGGCTAAACTGGTGGTTGACCCGGGGACCGCACCCATAGTATCGGGCAGACAGGAAGGCCAGTTTTAATGACTATTTTTTGTGGAGGGGCAGGCCGTGAACAAAGCCGTAGCAGGGATTGGAACATGAGCCTCCAAGGCGGGGGCATTGGAGCAAGGGCCTAGACCCCACATGGACCCCTGGCTGTGATTAGCAGTGGCTGGGAGGAAGGGGTAGGCCTGAGCAAGGTCTCCATGGGGATCATGGTTGAAGGCTCAGTCAAGAGGCTGGTGTGTTTTCTTTTAAATTTTTTTCCAAAAAATAAATCTTTCACTGGGCAGTTTTTGAGGAGACAGGCGATGGAGGCAAGGAGAGGAATAACAAGCATGGAGGGCTGAAAGGGGCAGGGGCAAGTGCTGGCATGGGGACAGAATGAAGAAGAAGAAGGAGGCCGGGATCAGAGCGCCAAGAGAACAAAGCCACATGGCAGCTGGCAGGGTGGCAGATGGCACTATTCCTTGGGGGCTATGAACAAGGAGGTTTTTTGGAAAGGATGTCATGAGCATTGAGTAGTAGGGCCAATAATGAGTTGCACCATAGGGGTGACAGGTGGAACACTGAAAGGGTTTGGTGGTGGCAAGTGAAACCCAAGGGGGGGGCGGGGGGAGGGAGGTGGCTGTTGGGGAGCAGTGTGCCACTTGGCCCAGCGGGGGGTGAGATGTGGGGTTTTCTATTGTGGGCTGCAGCATCTGGGGAGAGATGTTGGGGGTCTATTGAACAAGGGCCGTGCGGTGTGGAACAAGGCACGTAGACAATGGGAGAAACCAGGCGGAGGCAGGCAGCATGGGTGGGCAAGGCCCCAGGAGGCTGGCCCGGTAGCATGGAACTGTGGAGGCACAGCTGAATCAGGCACTGCTAGTTGGGAGGTGCAGGTATGGAGGAGGGGGCCCGATGAAGTGAGAAGGGCTCTGGCAACCACAGAACTGCAGGGCAACTGGGGGATGGGCTGGGCCTGTCCCATCGCAGTGCAGGACGGGGCCCCCCAAAAAAGGAAAGGATAAACCGGAGTGGGAAAAGGGATCATTTGCCCCTGGAGACTGGTAGTGAGCTAAAAAGGGATGTTCGGGGGGGGGCCCGGGGCTCCGAGGGGAAGACCAGGATGCCAGATTAACACAAGACTGAGGGCAGCCACTAAGGCCCGATGGGGGTAGGGGATTATGAGACAAGCCCTAGGGGGCATCGGAGTGGCTGGCTATGAACAGTAATAGTCGAGAGGAAATTAATCATGTTGTCAATTCATCCCATAGTATCTCAGCAGAGGGAGGATGGCACCAAAGAAAGCCCTGAGCTCCAGTGCCAAGATGATGGAGAAGGTCTCCAAGCTCATAAGCAAGATGATGGAGTTGGTGGGGGCAGCAAAATGGAGAGAGAAAGAGAAAGAGGAGTCAAGGAAGAGGAAGGAGAGGAGCGGAAGGGCAGGTGGGGGAAGGGGAGGAAAGAGGCCATGAAGAACAGAGACAGGCCCCTTGCCCATCCCGCCACTGGAGCCCGGAGCCCGGAG
The DNA here is from genome assembly GCA_016271365.2 of Neoceratodus forsteri. Taxonomy (NCBI): domain Eukaryota; kingdom Metazoa; phylum Chordata; order Ceratodontiformes; family Ceratodontidae; genus Neoceratodus; species Neoceratodus forsteri. Next base: position 391,601,854 of record CM028135.1, on the reverse strand, counting down.
CCCAGAGCCCACACTGGTACCAGCAGGACCAGGCCCAAATGGGGATAAGAGCAATGTGGAAGTCACAAATGAAGGGGATTTGAAAGAGTATTTAGAAGGCTTAATAGATGATATGGGGGACCAGGGGTGTGGAGAAAATGGAGAAGGAATTATAGGCTATAAAGAAGGGAAGCAAAGATGGGGAGGGGGCCACCGGAAATCAGGCAGGGAAAAGGAAACTGTATGAAGGCCCCCCGGGGTTTACATTGGAGGACCACATGCCAGTCTCGCTGAAAGAAAAGATTTCAAAGGGGGAGTATGTTGACATCTTGGGTTGGTGGATGAGGATACAGCCAAGAAATATGAATGGAAGGAGTTAGTAGAGAAGTCCAAAATGGCAGTAGCCCTCACAGTAGTGGGACACAAAGAGGAAGAGGCAAAGTACAAATGGAAGAACATTGATACTTGGCAGGCTGGTTTCCTGATATATAGTGTGTTGGTTTTAGAGAAACAACCAGAACTGGCAATTCCCATGCTGATGTATATGGTTATCATCAGGGATGCATACAAGGCAAAACTGGGGTACAGATGGTTAAAATACGATGAGGCATTCAGAAAGAGGGTGGCAGCAAAGGGGGAAAATAGATGGGAGTTTACGCATTCCAAGCTGTGGGTGCATACACTATCAGGTCCAACAGGGGGGTATGCGGGGGCATAGCAAAAAAGCAACCCCTACTCGTGCAGTGAAGACTTGTTGGGAATTCAACAGGGTGTCCTGCACCTAGGCAAACTGCAAATTCAGGCATGTTTGCTCTCATTGTGCGGGTTCACACTCAATGACGAGCTGTCAACAAGGGTGGGAAGGGAGGACAGTAGGGAGGCAGAACCAGAACAGTTTGTTGGGGGTAGGGAGGGTGAGCAGGGAGGGGCACGGGGGACACCACAGAGGAGGTTACAACTCCAACTACAGCTGGAATTGAGGGGGGAACAGGGGGGTTGAGGTGGGGTCTTTCTTTCAGACACCCATTGACATGGGTATAGTGGTGGCTTGGATGAAGGAGTACCCAGACTTGGAGAGAGTGGAATTTATGAGGAGGGGTTTCCAGCAAGGTTTCAATCTAGGCTTTGAGGGGCATGCAAGACAATGAGGGCAAAAAATTTGGGGTCAGTCAGGGGGAAAGAGGACATTGTACAGCAGAGATCCAGAAGGAAGCAAGAGTAGGGAGGATAGAGTGACCCTTCACCAAACCTCCTTGACTGAACTTCTGGATTTCACCATTAGGTGTAGTGTCAAACAAAAAAGAGGGAGAATTCCTGCTCATCCACCACCTCTCCTATCCAGAAGGGGGCTCAGTGAATGAGGGGATCCCGGATGACTTGCGGGTGGTCTCATACGCATCGCTGGACCAGGCAGTGATGTTGATTAAAGCTGTACAGGGGCATGGTTGGCAAAGATGGACATTGAATCCGCTATCAGGTTGCTGACAGTGAGACCCGAAGATTGGGACCTGTTGGGTTTCCGGTTTGAGGGAGGGGTTATATTTCAATAAAGCCATGCCGATGGGTTGCTCAGTGACCTGTTCGTCATTTGAGACATTCAGCTCATGGGTACAGTTGGTGTTCAGGTGGAGGTATGGGCACAAGAGGGTGGTTCATTATTTGGATGCTTTTTTAATCATAGGGGCAGCAAGGGGGAGACAGAGGAGATGTTGGCAGACTTTAAGGGGATGTGTGGGCACATAGGCATCCCTCAGGCAAAGGACAAAATGGAAGGGCCAGCCCACCAGCTAGAAGTTCTGGGAATTGAGGTAGGCATGGTACAGGAATGTTTCTGCCTGACAGGGGACAAGGTGGCATGGCTCAGGGGCTCTTATCTAAGGTGTGGGGGAAGAGCAGGGTGCTGTTGGTATTAGTTCAGCAGCAACTGGGGTATTTTAATTGTACCTGTAAGGCCATAAACCCAGGCAGGGCATTCACTAGGAGGCTGGCAAGGACCGCAGGTAAGGCAAAGCAACTGCATCACTGGGTGGACTTCACCAAAGGGGTACAGGAGGATCTGGGGGCTTGGGAGGATTTCCTCAACAACTACTATGGGGTAACATTCTGGCAAGAGAAGTGGGCATACAACACTGACCTGGAACTGTACACAGATGAGGCTGGGGCATTAGGAATGGGGGCTTACTTCAGAGGGGAGTGGAAATTGGAAGCCTGGATGGCACATTAGGAGCAAAAGGGAGTACTGAGAGACATCACTTTTCTGGAAATTTTTCCCATATTGGTGACTCTGGAACTATGGGGGGATAGAATGAAGGGAAAGTGTATGCTGTTTTGGTGCGATAACAAAGGAGTAGTGAAAGTGATAAATATGCAAGGGGGGGATTACGGAGGCTTGGGGGAGGACTCTGCCAAATGGTACTGCTGGGGCTGCAACTGAATCTGTCTTTTAAAGCATAGCATATCGCAGGGATTAAAAATGAGGTGGCTAACAGTCTTTCCCATTTGCAGCTGGACAGGTTCTGGGAGCTGGCTCTACAGGTGGCAGCACACAGGGCCAGGGTTCTGGACCATCTATGGGTGAATGGAGGGACAAAGTCAAGTGGTTGTACAGCAGATCATGGGTGCCCAACACACTGAGGGCATATGAAGGGGTGTGGGGAGCATTTGAGGAATTCAGGGATAGTACGGGATGGGACACAGGGGCAATGGTCTCCGAAGACCAGGCAATGCAATATGTGGTGGAAAAGTGGGAAGAAGGGATGGCACACTCCACCATGGGTGTACAGCTGGCAGGCATAGGGTGGGTCTGCAGAGACAGGGGCTGGCTGGATGCCACAGCAGGGAGAGCGATTAAGCATATGGTCACAGACTGGCAGAGAGGCCAAGGAGTGAAGCCAGACAGGAGGCAGCCCATCATGGGGCAGCTCCTGGGGGGGGGGTGGTCGGGGCCCTACAGCACCTGTGCACTGCAGTGAAGGAGGCTTGTTTGTTCAGGGCAGTCTTCACAATCATGGCTAGGGGGAGCCTTCAGAATCGGGGAGGTGGTGGTCTTGAGAAGATCAGGGGCAGGACATGGACTGTAGGCGGAAGACATAGAGTGGGGACAGGACAGGGTAGTCATTTGGCTACACAAGTTCAAAACAGATCAAGGTGGTGGGGTAAGGCAATAATCCTGCAAAGGCAGGTGGAGGTGGAAGTGTGCACTGTTATGGAATTAAAAGAATATTGGAGGATCCGGGGTACTGGTAAAGGAATATGGTTCCGCCACGGAGACAGTAGCCTGGTGGTGGGTTTCCAAGTCACCAGAGTCCTTAAAAAGGCACTCACATTCATGGAGAAAGAATCCAGTAAATTTTCCCCTCACTCATCAGAGGCAGCAGCAAAAGGTGAGTCCAGGGCAGTGGTAATGTAGGTGGGGCACTGGCGATCCAGTTGCTACAAAACATATCTAAGGTGTTGACAACAGGACTTTCCTCACTCTGTTTTTTTCTTGTGTTCTTTTCCCGGTAGGATCAAAGTGAAGGGTGTGGATCAGGGGGAATTCCTTCATATATTGGGCTGAGAGATTTTCAGCTACTGGACGGGGTGGTACACAGCTTCCGACTGACTTGGAGCACACTCAGGTGCAATGGAAGGGGATAAGGGGTATGTGATGGGTGTAGCTGATGCCATTATTGGAAGAACTGCAGGTGCAGTGGGGGCAGACCAGACTGCCTGATCATTCATTTGGGGGGGGGGATGACCTGGGAGGGACACCATGGGGGGCACTAGTACAGGTCATAATGGCAGAAGTGAAAAGGGTGAAGGGGTGTTGGCCAGAGGTGGTCAATGGCTGGTCCGAGATTTCATCCCGTAAGGTATGGAGGGGGGCCAAGTAGGTTAGAGTGGTGGAAAAAAGTAGGAAACACCTCAATAGGAAGGTGGCAAGGGTAGTGATTGAGATCTGGGGTGTACACTTGCAGCACAGGGACATTTCCTTAGAGCTGGCCGAGGTCAACAGATCAGATGGGGTCCACCTGTCAGAGTTTGGCATGTGCCTATTCCTCAGACCTATCATGGACCTATTGGGGATGACTGAGAAGAAGGGCCCTAGGTACTAGCCCGCAAGTGGGGGAGCCCCATCTTCCATAGCAAGCAGGAGATGGATCAGTGGAGAGAAGGGGGGAGCAAGGGAAGGGAAATGGGAGGCAGGCAGAAAGGAAGAGGGGGAGGGGCAGGGCAACATGGGTTGGGGGTAAATGGAACCCAGGTGTGAAGTAAAAGGGGGGGGAGGAATAGAGACTAAGGGTCGGATTCTAGTGTCCGGACCTAGGGGAATGGAGGTCCAGGTAAGTTTGGTACCTGGTTCTGGTGATGGTGTGGGGGGTCAGATTTGAGTGTCTGGACCCTGAAGGAGAACAGACGAGAAGAAGAGGAATGGAAGGAAGAAAGTTCCAGAAGAAAATAATAGACTGATGTTATTGACTGTTTGAATTGGAAAGTAAAATGGGAAATGAATAGAGATGTAAAATATAATTTTAGTGCCTTAATAAAATGTTGCCTACGAGCACCCAAAATAGCTGGTTGTGGAAAGATTTATTTCTGAAAGGGATCAGATGACAAATAGGTTTGCCATTAAAAGGCAAGCCCAGGTTTCTCATGGCCCTGTAAGAAATAAGGTAGAGGAAAGAAGGGAGGAGGAAGGGGAGGAAGAGGTGGGGTTAGTGACCTCAGAGGGGCATCATCTGATGCTGACTAGGAGGCTCGCAGCCCATTGGCTGGGGGGAGGGGCTGGTGGAGGTGGCTCAGAAGAGGGGTCCTGGGGGTATATAGGAGCTGGCAGCCTGCCAGTCACTCTCTTTTGCTAGGAATTTTACCTCCCACCCACCCACCCACAGAGCAGCGGGGAGGGGCATAGGTAGTATGAAGCAGATGTTGTGGAGAACAGGCAACAGGGTGAAAAAACTTTTGCTTGGCACCCTGGGAGGAGCAAGGGGAACCCTGGGTAGCTGAGATGGGGCTGCAGAAAAGTAGCAGTTTGGGATGTGGTATGAGCTGACAGAGTTTGGATGGTGGGCAACAAGTAACCCATTGTGGGAGAAGAGAGGGAGGGAGAGAAGGAGGGGAGCAAAGGAAGGGAAATAGGAGGGGGTAGGCAGAAAGGGGGGAGGGGGAAGGGTAGGGCAACATGGGCTGGGGGCAAATGGAACCCAGGTCTGAAGTAAAAGGGGGGATAGAGACTAGGGGTCAGACCCTAGAGTCCGAACCAACGGGGATGGAGGCCTGGGTAAGTTTGGTACCTGGTTCTGGTGATGGTGTGGGGGTAGGATCTGAGTGTCTGGACCCTGAAGGAGAACAAACAAGAAGAAGAGGACTGGAAGGAAGAAAGTTCCAGAAGAAAACAATAGACTGATGTTATTGACTGTTTGAATTGGAAAGTAGAATGAGAAATGAATAGAGATGTAAAATATAATTTTAGTGCCTTAATAAAATGTTGCCTATGAGCACCCAAAACAGTTGGTTGTGAAGAGATTTATTTCTGAAAGAGATCAAATGACAATTCTTGGTTTTGGGCAGGGTTCAATACAATGGTCTTCTGCATTAGAAAGTGATTATATGTGTCAGATGACCATTTATTGATAACCTTATGTATCAATAAGTTGAATCACTTGATTAAAAAGGGAAACATATGGGCTACTACTACGATCTGATGTCATGGTACTTTGTCTAGTATGACTGAGGAATTTTTGACTAAATACCAAAATAAATTTGCATTCACAGGTAGGACATATAATCTGGGATAGATTCGTACTAGCCCAGAGATGTGGTGACCCATGTGGACATCTGGTAACTTAGCGGTCAGATGTTTACAAGGAAAAACTTCTTTAAATTTGTTTACTATGTGAATCATGAGATCAGTGCTTAAAATATTTTGGCTTATGATTCCCACTGTAAGATATCTACGTAAGGCATTTAATACTTATCAGAAAGAGTCCACACTTAGTTATAAGCTTTGACACAGATTAATTAGCAGACCAGTAGACCTCACATATGATCCAGACTTATAAAAAATGAAAACATTTGTTTGAATGCCTAGTTACAGAATAGCTATGTTTAAGTCTGTCTGTTAGATTAACATAGGAGGAAGTTGACTTTTAGTTGCCTTTTGTGGTTAGGCCAGACATCTAAACATATGTTGCTTGTGATTTACTAGGAAAAGAACCCAATGTGATTTTTTCACGGTAAAGGATTAAACATTTAAAAAATCCACACTCAGTAATTATGTTTGTTAAACATTGATCAAAATCTTGTTAGTAAATGCTGAATACACGCCAAAACCTATAAGTAAACTCAATTTTAATGAGTTAATTAATAATAAACATATACCTACGTATTGAGTTTAGTTGTGATTGTGTACTTGAGCAGGAAAAAGTTATAAGGTGTTAAGGCCTAAGTTTGCTTATTGATCTATTGCATTTTAAAACCCATTAAGCAGAAAATATTTTTATTTGACATTATTTAAAATTCATTTAATTCATTTATAATGTCCAGTGGTGAATTCCTTGGTGGGATGTCTGGGGCAGTCCACCTCTCCATGATTTCTTCAATTTCTTGATCCTTGGGTTCAATGCTTAGATGCGTTGGAGTGAGCAGACCCACTAGTGGATGGAGGAGGGCACAGGCTACACAGCAAAAACAAGCCTGTGCCGCAGAAACAGCATTTTTTGCTGCAGTAAAAATGGCAGTCACCACTGGAAATGCCAACTAAATGACTAAAATGATTGTGAGCAAGCTTAAAATGGCATTAGTGTGAGTTGTTGGCAGTTCCATTATGCATCGATCCCCCTAGGTTGTAGTAGTCAGTGGGGAGATCCCTTTCTAATCCACTGGCACTCAGCCCTGAAGCTTTTGACCATTATGGCCTTCCACAAACACTGAGGGAACTTCAGGAATTCTGTTTCATGAGAAAGAATGGTGGCTCTATTTGCCAACTGCAGAACTGTGAAATAAAAAAGTATTAGTAATTACTGCAGACAAAAAATGGGAGGCTATCTGGACCTTTGTCTTATGTAAAATGGTCCAGCTACTCTAGCCTCTTGGTAAATTCTTTCAGAGTGGGAGAGAAGATATGGAAGCCAAGTGGCATTGACACAAATGACACCACCAGTGTTGAACTGCACGAGCAGGAGGAAGCAACTAGAGCAGAGTTAAAAAAACAAACCATCGCCACCAAGTTTTAAGCAGGTGATTGGGAGGAGCCATTGGAGCAGCACTGTTTTGCAACCAGGCAGTACTGGTCTTCAAGCAACTGGACGGGCAAGGGAAGAAATTCTGAGGAGCATAGCTGTGGTAAACCAGCAATGGGCAGGTGGGAGGGAGCCATGGGATGGTAAAACAGACTGCAGTGAAAAAATAAATAACCCTTCAGTTCCCCCACGTCCTACATCCAATCCAAATCATGATGCCAGAATTGCTTTGTATTGCCTTGCCTGTGCATTTGCCAAACTACCCAGGTTGCCTTTTTCAGAACATTTTTTTCTGGGTAACTAGATTTTATTTTGGGGCTCATTTGAATTGCCAGAGAATGTAAAGCCCATCACAGAATTGCTGCATAATTGCTCATAGTCTGACCACAGCAAGCATGAAGTCCTGCCACAGAATATAGGTCCAGTTTGCAGCACTGAAAACGGGGCCCTGGAAATACCACCTCCCTCTTTCTGCTGGAGATACCCCACCCTATGCATCCCAGTATTCCACTAGCCCTCTCAACTGCCTTGTCACACTGCCTGGCTACCATTAAGTCATCCAATATGATCACCCGCAGGTCTTTCCTGTTTGGTGGTCATCAGTACCACTTCTCCCATTTTGTACTCTGCATCTGGGTTTCTGTGCCCCAAGTGCATTACTTTAAACTTTTTCACATGGAAACTCAGCTGCCATACCCTTGACTACTCCTTGAGTTTTCCCAGGTCTCTGCTCATCCCCCAGCATCCAGCCTATCACTGACTTTGGTGTCATCCACAAAGAGGCAGACCTTCCCTTCCAGCTCCTCTGCAATTATTTATTTATTTATTGAATTTTGTTGACAGGGTGAACCCACGGTGCTTGCAATGTCCCTTATAAAAACATTATACAGGACTGGTCCCAGCACTGATCCCTGAGGCACCTTGCTGGTCACCTCCCTTCCTCTGAGAGAACTCCACGTACCACATTTCTTACCCAGTTTACCACCTTTGGACCCACTCTTAAGCTACCCAGCTTGCTTAGTAGCCTCCTGTGTGGAACTGTGTCAAAAGTCTTACTAAAATTTCGGTAGGCCATGCTTACTGCTCAACCCTGATCTAATTCCTTGATCAGTCAGTCAAATAAATCTATAAGATTCATTTGACATGACCTTCTTTCGCGAATCCACGCTGTCTAGGGTCTTGTAGCCAACTGGATTCAATATATTCTACAATCCTTTCCTTCAGCAGTGACTCCATTAACTTTTCCACAACTGAAATCAGGCTGACTGGCCTATAATTGCCAGTCTCCTCCTCCTCCCTGCTACCACTTTTGTGAAGTGGGACTAAATCTGTCCTCCTCCAGTCATCTAGAACCACTCCTGCTTCAAATGAGCTGTTCAATAGGACCATCAGAGGTGCAGCCAGTGCATCCCTCAGCTCCATCAACACCACTGGATGCATCCCATCAGGTCCCATTGCCTTTTACACTTTCAGATTAGTGAGTCATTTGAGGACACGCTCTTCTGAAAATGGACAAGCAGCCAGCTCCATCCCTCAAATGCTCCTGGTACTATATTTATCCCCCACCCTTCTCCTTCCTCTGTGAACACTAAGCAAAAGTATTTGTTCAGGATGTCTACCTTTTCCTGGTCCCTCTCTGAAAAGTCCCCCAATTTCCTTTTTTTAATCTTATTGTTCCTCCCCTTGTTTTCTTCTTTCCCTTACATACCTAAAAAACAGTCCTGTCCCCCTTCATCACCACCTGGGCTATTCTCTCTTCACTGTGTGCCTTTGTGCTCCTTACTGCTCTTCCTGCTTCCCTCTGTTACCCCTGATGCACCTCCCCATCCTCCTCCCTCTGCATCTCCTTATACCTTCTGAATGCTAGCCTTTTAGCCTTTACCTTTGCTGCCACCTCTTTCCAGAGCCATAGCAGTCTCGTTTTCCTCTTGCTTTTGATCACTTGCTTGATGCAGAGGTTTGTTGCTTTCCCAATGGCCCTTTTTAGGGCTGCAGTGGGCAGAGCCCTACAGACCTCCTGTGATCAGAAAAGGGAGATTTTTTTTCTGATCAAACAACAGTGTAGAATTGCATCACAGTCGCCTTTGCATCTGTAAAGCACTCCACACTGGCATTAGGAGTTGCACAGCACTATTATTCTGTAGCCAGAGGTCACAGCAGAACACAGCACAGTCTGCCATGCCCAAGATGGCTGACAACCTGTATTGCCTATGCATGACTACTTGTGCATGTGCAATAAGAAGTTGTCAGCCATCTCTTGAATCAAATGAACTGTGCTGTGTTCCAACGTGACCTTCAGAGCAAGACCGACCAGACTGTTTCTTCTTTTTAAATATTTTTTCTCCTTCCACCCACCTGACCTCCCCCTCTCAGCGCCCACCACCCCACTCCCTCCCCAGAAATGTTACAGTTGCCCATTCCCCCAGTGCAGGTATCCTTGATTGGTTTCACTGGGGGTGTCCAATCCCCTAGTACAGCTATCCTCAGTCTTTTTTTTGTGTGTTTTTCCTCCTGCCCAACCGACCCACCCTCTCAGCACCCACCACCCCAGTCCCCCTCCCAGAAATGTTATAATGACACTGGAGGTGCCCAGTCTCCCAGTGCAGGAATTCTCTTTTTTTTTCACCTGTAAAGAAAAAAGAAGTCCATTAATGTATTTTGCATCCTTTACAGTCCCCTCACCTGACCCTCCAAATCAACACCCACAACCCCCCCAAGCCCTTACGTACCCATCAGGGGTCCAATGCTGTAATCCTCTCTGGATCGAAGACACGTCTTCACTCTTCAAAGTGGGATGCGAATTGAAGAAACAGATATGCAGTTCAATGTATTTCAGTAGTGTTTTGAACTTAGTGACATAATTTGCCCATTTTTTCACATTTTGGTTAAAATTTTCAACATGCGTTTTTTGGGATCCCGTGTCATGAACCATTGCACTGACATTAGGTGAATCTGTCCTGAAACGTGATTTCGTGACCTCTGCATGATATCACCTTTTGGGCAGGAGTTGAACATTTTCTCTGCTGTTGTTCATGAGGTGGGGTCATAACAAGGCTATGTTGAAAATGTGGTGTAAAAATATTAAAAAAAAAACAAAGTTATGAGCCTACATGGAATTTTGTGAAAGCATGCTCATAACTTTGGTAACTTTTAATATTTTTACCCCAGATTTACAACATAGCCATATTTTTACAGCACCTCATGGATGTGACAGCTGTCATTTTTCAAATCCTGGCCAAAATGCTTTTTTTTTTTTTGAATCCCAAAAGGTGATTCCGTGGTCCCTGCACCAAATCACCTTTCGGATTGGAGCTGAAACTTTTCTCTGCCCTTGTTCATGAGGTGGGGTCGTAAGAAGCTATGTTGAAAATCTGGTGTAAAACTATTAAAAAACAACAAAGTCATGAGTCTACATTACAGTTTGCAAATGCAGGCTCATAACTTTGGTAATTTTTAATATTGTTACCCCAAATTCCTCAGCTACAGCCCTACCAGCTCTGGTCAGAATTTATTAGCTTTGCCCACTGTTCCTACACCACATCCAGGTCTTTCTCCCTCTGCAATGTCATCCATCAGCATTTGCCCATCTTTTTAAAATCTGCCCTCCTGAAGTCCAGGACCCTTGCTCTCAAGTGGTTAAGTTCCAGAGCAGTCATTATATTGAGCCACAGTGTATGGTTATTGCAATTCCCTAAGTGGCTTCCTACCTTCACACTGGAAACACTGTTCCTATTAGTGAACAGTGTCCAGTATTGCCCATCACAAGTAGGTTCGCTAACTAGTTGCCTGAGGAACACCGCCTTCAGGGAGTCCAGGATGCCCCTGCTTCTAGCTGAAGCTTTAGCTGGGAAGTTCCAATCTACATCTGGCAGATTGAAGTCCCCCACCAATAGCACTTCCTGTTTTCTGCCATCTTGCCAATAGCTTCCAGCAGTACTTTTTCTAACCCCCCCCCGTGCTGGAAGTTTTGCAGATCACGTCAGTGCGAAGAGAGGCTCCATACCTCATCTCTAGGATGACCCACAGTACCTCAGTTCCCCTCTGTATTCCCTGTATCTCCATTGCTTTTATGCCTTCCTTCACATAAAGCACCACACTCCCTCCTTTCCTTCCCACCCTGTCACTCCTGAACAGAGGATAGAGTGGTATGGAGATGTCCCAGTCATGGTTTTCAGTGCACCATGATTTAGTAATGGCCATACTGTCTAGGTCAGCCTCTGCCATTATGGCCTCAAGGTCCAGAATTTTATTTCTTAGACTTGTAGCATCTAGGCATGCTCAATGTTAAATTGTGGATCCCCAGTCAGTAATACATGGCAGAGGAAGCTGACAGGGTCCTGCAGTTCAGCTTTCTCCAGGAACCAACAAAACAAAAACTGTTGCACCTTCCTCAGTTTTCTAATTCATCCATCTTTTCTTATAGCTTGTGGTCAGATTTTCTTCAACATTTCTAGTTGTGCCTGGATCCACGGGTGCCGGAAGATGGTAAAAGCTGAGGGGGCTGAGAATCAAAAGGGCACTTGTGCGGGTACAAAGGGCACTTTTTCTATATTAGTTTTTACCATACAGAAATAAAAAGTGGAGGGGCTACCACCTCTTTCGCCCCCTCCCCCCGGTTCCGGCACCTATGCGGCTGGATCTCTTGATTGTCACTTTAGTTAGCAAGGCTTTGCTTGTCCATAACCTTAAGCCAGTAGTTGAGGTCCCCAATTGCTTTACTGTTTGCTGCAGAGTTAATCTTTAGTTCATCAGAGCCTTGCAGCTGCTGAGCAAACTTCACCTCCACCTGCTCAATGGGGGTGAAGGTGCAATGAAGACTCAGCGCTGTTGTAGATAGCAGTAGCTGAGGGAAACTTTATCAGTGTCATGTGGAAAACCTCACAATCAGAACAAAATAAAACCACCAATTGGCTGTAGAGATCTCCCAGTTACTGGTAATGTATTTGTTACTAGGATTTAAGAGCAGGGAATTGACAGATTATAGGGGATATTAACTCTGGGTAGAAGCTGTTAGGAACTAAGCAGCCATCTTGTTCAATCCAGGCCATACCCTCATTTATGCAGTTTCAGCCAAAAAATATAGAAGAGACTCAGGAGGGTTTCTGAAATAAAGAAATGCGAACACACAACAAACAACTTGTTGTATCATGGGCTAACACCACCAAGAGGGATAATTTTTTTTACTGTGCATACAGCAAAAGCATGGAATGGGTTGCCATAAGAGCTTGTTGATATAAATTCAACACTAGGGTTCAAAAGTGGCCTAGATAAACTTTTGATAACTAATAGAGCTTTGGTGTAATTCTGACCCACTTGTGTGGGGGAACAATTGCGATGGGCTGCCCTAAGCCTAATTTTGTCTTTTCAACCCAGTAAACCTAGTAAACCAGTAATTATATCAGAAAAAAAAATTACAGAGCTGAAAAAAGTTTAGAAAATTAAATTATGGCTTACAGAGCGTGCATTATGTGCATCTACTGCAATTGGCCATCTTGCATCCCACTTTCACTCACCTACTTTTACATGAAATTAGTGTATTAGATATGAATAACCTGATATGAGCAAACATGGCTCAAGAAAATGTAACTGGTCTTGACTTTGCCTTTCTCACCTCATTTTACATGAATTGGCTATATTAGATTTGAGAACATGTGATAGAAGAAAACATGATTGAACTTAAGTTTCCTTTTCTCACTTCACTTCAGATGAAGTGTCTGATCATAACTTTGCCTTTCTCACTTGGTTTTACATGAAGTAGCTATACTAGATTTGGGAAAATCCTGTATGAGAAAATGCGACTCAGGAAAACATGATTCGAGAAAATGTGATTCTTAAGAATGTGATTCAGGAAAATGTGACTGGTCTTGACTTTGCATTTATCTCAATTTACATGGAATTTAAATAGAGACCAGTTAGGACTGGAGATATTTCTTACACTGAAGCCATTTGGGGGAGGAAGTGGGTGAGATCGGTGTGCTTCCGGATTGGTCAGGGCACTTTCATCAACAGATGTACTGGATGACAGGCTGGGAAAGCTGCTAAATTACTATAACCACCACCATTTACAGATCTGGTAAATGATATAACTGGCAGCGTGTAACCTTTTCCTGCTGCTTTCCTCATTCCTGCTTCCCTTTCTCCTCCTGTTCATTTCATCATGGTTTCTACTTCACATGGCAATAGAGGCCTCCTACACATACCCATGCCTGTTGAATCTCCCATACACTGATACACCCTCCTCCATACCCCCACTGAGAGACATTGTGTCTCACTGCAGCAGCCTACTTCATTTAGTTTTCACTCAATGGCCAAAAATGATGAGTTTCTCTTCCCACACTATGGTTAGCATATGCTTACTGTAAAAAGTACTGCATCATGACATTGAAGTGCAAAAATGCTGTAGAGAAACTAATTTCCTTTGCACCTGCTTCACTGGTGTCTGAAATGCTATATTACAGCATGCTCATGAATGAAAATTTGGCAGCAGCTTATCCGTATGGTGGAGTCAGGTGGCACCCAATGAGAGTATCCATATTTCCACAGATCTAGTCTCTACTTTCTCCATACCTCACCAGCCACCTTCTATGCCTATTGGTACAGCCCACTGCATTTGTGAATCAGGTGGTATGCATAGGAGTTGTGTGTCATGGAGCTATGTGGCTGACTTATGAGACTCTAATGTGTATCTCCAGATGTTTGCCAGTCAGGACCTAAATCATCAGATCTGTATATATCCAGAAATGTCAACAAAGTATCCAAGCAACTCTCATTAGGGAGGGAGTGGGACAGGATATACATGCAGAACTTCAAAACACAGCAAGTCCACCTGAGGTTGCTAAATATGTTAAACTGAGGGCCAGCATCCACAATATGGAGGAGAAGGGGATCCAGTCTGACAGGATGTGATTAGAGAAGTCTGAATTGATGCTGGCATATTTCATGATTAAATCAGCTGTATGAAGTCCCTTGCTCTTGAGTGTTATGAAAGTGCTCAGCAATGTTCTGACAGGCACAATCCCCTTTGATTAGAAGAACTGAATCACACAATCAAGCTGCCTCACTAGTGGCTCCTCAAATGTGGCCCTGAGAAGACTAAACAAAAGTCTTAGCCTTAGCTACCTCTCTCCCCCATGGGTAGGAGCTGAGATATTGAAAGTGAAACTGTAGACTCGAGGAGGGGGATATAGGGTGACCATGGGATATCAACAGTCCCTGTTTATATTAAAAGGGATGCATTCTTTAGATGATGTAAATGATTTACACATCTTTCTTGTTTGTCTGGGATTAGCGGGGATTGACACTGCTGTCAGAATCAAATTATTTTCTTTTCACTCCTTATTATAGGGGCCCATCCTGGAGGGGGTGGAGACTTAGGAAGGATAGATTTAGAAATGAAGAAAGAATGGATAATGTGTACTGGCCAATAGGGAACTAAAAGACAGGAAAGAAATGGAAAGAAACAGAAGAAGGAAGAACAATGAGCGCAATCTCCTACCAAGAGTTTAGGAATCACCCCACTTTAGACAGCAACAAGTTAAGTTTGTATTTTTAATAAACCCAGTGCCAATGAAGAGCATCCTTAATGCAGCAGAACTGCTTCCTAATATTTTTCTATAGGTCACTACTGTATCATGGGGGGGGCCGGAAATGGAATAATCACATAAAAACATAGGTCACCTTCACGCAGTTAAAGATGTGAATAAATATGCCTCTTACAACAATTTTCAAACATGAAGCAATGTTGTAAGATACAGTATGGCACAAAATGCATATTTTACATCTGTCGATCTTTATCAGAATATGCAGTACTTGTGAGCCTAAATGACAACAAAATGTTTCTGAGCCTCTTAGCACACATATGGTACCACATGTCCAATTAAAATGGAATATGGTTGCTCATAAATATCCTGGTACCTAATCATGCCTCTAAACTGTCCTTGATTTTCAGTGACATCATTGATATTGCCCCCAAACTGTCATTGATCCCTCCTAAATTTAACATCTCTGAAAATGAAGCGTAGGATCTAAAGATTAAAATGCTGCCAGACATTACTGTTACAGTCCAGTAATTCTCCTTCAGAAAATACATCTCCCACTAAGCCACATAATAAAGAAAGCTTTTTGAGCTGATATTTCCACCTTTTAAGAAATGTCCTTGATTTTAGTAATTTGTCCCTACTTCTTAAACTGTGCCCTGGCTTTGCAAGACAGGAAGGTTGAGAGGTATGATTAATACTGCATATTAAAGTGTGTGCAACTTTTGTACTTTAAACTGTATCAGTAACAAATGACAGGACACTCTTGAAAGTGAAATGTTCATTCTTTGCACAAGCAAATACAAATACTGTATATGAGTTAATAAAATTGGAAAACTCATTTACAGAATATAATATGGTTTCCAGGCCTCCTGTGCTTTTTGTTTGTTTGTTTTTGTTTTACTTCAATCAAGTAAGCCCACACATCAAACAAAAAAAATCTTTCCCATTTGTGACTGAAACTATGTTTGTATAAATCTCTTTGAGAGGATGTTCTCTTTTCTCAGACACAGTGTGGATGAAGAATCACAGAAAAAAAGGAGAACAAAAGTTAACAAAAAGTAAAGAGAAAAGCTAGAGAATTAAATAAGGGAAAATAGGAGTTTGAAACTTTAGAAAGCAAATATGCCCATTTGTAGTAACCAAGCTAAGATCTATATCCAGGGTGTCCTGTATTTCTCTGCTTTGAAAAATACTATAAAAAGGATTATTTTTTTACTGATTCCAGTATATAAGTTACATGGAAACCTATATTCAGGAGAGTATATCCAAAGAAGATAGAAGCAATGAAAAGTAAATGTATCTGTTAGCACAATAGATTCTCTGGTGTGATCTACATTAAAGGAAAACTACAGGCAAAAACTGAATAAATATATATTTTAAATAATATCTTGAGCTACTGGATAGTAATAATGTGTCTGTGATTGTGTAAATGGTTTAAATCAAGTTTTAGTTAATTGTACCTCTGTTTATGGGTGTGGGGCAGACATTTGCAAAATGCTTTTTTTAGCCCTGGCTTTACATTTCCCACATCGCACCAGCTTGTGATGCGTGTCTGCCCTATCATTTTATTCAGTTTGTTTTCTGTACTGAAAATAGAAATGTGGTAACCGTGTTAGTCCAATCAATAATGTAGAAAAAAACCCAACAAATATGCTGCAGGTGACACCTTTTATTGGACTAACAAAATTATTTCTAAGACTAGCTTTTGAGAGATAAAACCCTTGTCCTCAGGTCAAAGTGAAAACAGCTGAATTACATGACAGATATAGAGGTTGGATGTGGATTCAAAACATAGACTAGCAGTTTACATATCAAAGCATTACAGCAAATTCACACTCCTTACAATCAGGAAGACTCTAATTGTCAGTGGAGTGAGTCTGTTGAAGAGCTCAACTTGTAAGATCAAAGGGCAGCTTAATTTTACTCTGGCTCTGGACCATCGATTAACATTTGTAATAATCAAGACTGAAAAAATATATATATACCATTGTCTTTAGAATGCACCAGTTAAAAAAGCCAGATGGTGCTGATGTGAGGGTTTAAAAAGAAACTCAGAAGCACTGCTTAAGCAGTGTTAACACTTTGACCTGAGGAAGAGGGTTTTATCTCTCAAAAGCTAGTCTTAGAAATAATTTTGTTAGTCCAATTAAAGGTATCGTCTGCAACGTATTTGTTTTTTTTTTCTCTACATTTTCTGTACTGTGAGAGAACTGTGTTGCCTTTTGTTCAGGCTTCATTTCACCAGCCATTGAGGTACTGTAAGTTTTTGTACTCCTTCTCAGCACTGACTTTCATTTAGTGCAATTTAGAAGCTCAGTTACAGTTTTGTATAGGCATTTTCTTTGTTTGAGGAGTATCGGTGCTTAATTTACTGCCTTTTGTTGATTGCTAAACTTCTGTGTTGCTAGTTTCCCCTCCCCCACATTGCCTGCTGTGTTAATCCTTTTGTGTCCTGATAGTGATGTGCCACTTTGCAGTACAGTGGGTGATGTTGTTTCACTAAACGTGAAGAACTTTTGGATTTTAGTATTTATGGGTAAATGGAACAATCTGTAGAGAATCTGTTCCCAGTAACTGGTTTTGTCATATGGGGAAACAGAGAAATTGGAATCCCTAGGAAATATAATCTACAGGGAAACACTGGAAAATTGAGCTGAAGTTATAGGAAAATGGCAGACTGGTCTGGAGGGGAAGCTAGCAGCACAGATGACTGTCAGTTGACAAAAGGCAATACTTTAAGTACAAATACTCCCAAACAAAGAAAAGGTGCATACAAACTGTAGTTGAGCTTCTAAATTGCATTAAATGAAAGTCAGCACTGAAAAGAAGTATAAACGCTTACCTCATGGGCTGGTGAAAAGAAACCTGAACAAAAGGCAACACAGTTCTCTCTCAGTACAGGAAACAAACTAAACAAAAGGACAGGGAGGTCAAGCATCACCATCTGTTTATTTGTGGGTAATGTAATGTAATGTAATGCCAGGGCTAAAAAAAAGCCTCGTACAAATGGCTGTTCCCATGGCCAGAAACAGAAGTACAATTAATTAAAAATTAATTTAAACCATTTACACATTCTTTACTGAGAGAGAAATGTGTTCCAAACCATTCTTTCTTTGTGTTTAGGAGAACTTTGAGCTCAATAGCCCCCTTTTAAAGGTGTCTATGTCTTGCATCACAAAACATGATACACAACATTAATCACCGGAAAGACAAATACATAAAACTAGAACCAAAATACATACCAGACATGAGACTTCTGTAATTAGGCACAGGTAGAAGAACTGGGCTCATCAATACATAATTAGCAGGGAAACCAACAATGTAATAGCATACTAAGGGCAGTACTGTAGAAAGCACTGGGTTTCCAGAGTAAATTAAGTCTAGGATTAATGTTATGGGCAGTTGCATTTGAGGTTCTGGGAGTAAAGGTTTGCCACCTGCAATATGAAGAAATGGAAGTCTGAGGGCATGGTCACCATCGATGGAGCAAGTTCAAGGCTTTGACTGCTCTGTAGGCAAAAAGAGCACAGGTCTATAGTGGTTCCCCTGCAGGGCACAGCCATTTTATCATAGCCCATGGATCTTGTGCTAAAGCAGTTTTTGGTCTTAATTAGTAGGTTGCAGACTCCAGGAGGTATTTGGCTAAACAGAGCCCTTTTGAGAAGCACAGCAGAGTTGCAGGTGGTATGGAGGTGGAAAGGGAGCAATTTGGTGGAGGTTTACAGATTACATTGGTAAGACTCCTGCTTCATGTTAAGTACCATCACAGGGTGGCAGAATGGAACAATCATAGAACAAAGATGTGAATAAATATGCCTCTTTTACAAATGTGTATCTCTTTCAGATGAGAAAGAGCACCAGGGCCAGGGGACATGCAATGAAAACAACAAAAAACTGCCTGATGCTCACTGAGAAATGCAACACCTTAAACAAGAAGGTAACAGTCTAGGGAGGTCAAATCATGGAAAGCCATGTGTGCAAATGCCAGGAGCCTTAGCAACAAGATGGAAGATCGGGAGGCTGTCATGGTGCAGTCAGACCTGGACATTGTGGCCATCACTGAAACCTGGTGTAATGATAACCACGACTGGGAGATGGCCATACCTGGCTACAACATATTCAGAAGAGAAAGAGCAGGCAGGAAGGGAGGAGGAGTGGCACTGTATGTGAAAATGACATAAGGGCCACAGAGATCCAGGAGGAACAAAATGGGGAGAGATACTGTGGTTAAGCTGGAATGGAAAATGGGACAGCCATCTCGACAGGTGTGGTCTATAGACCACCAGCACAGGAGAAAGAAACAGATAGGGAGTTGATGCTAGCCATCCAAAGGATGGCAGACAAGAGTGAGGTAGTACTGGTTGGAGACTCAATATTCCAGACGTGGACTGGAGCATCTCAGCAGCAGCATCAACTAGGAGCAGATTTATCCTGGACTCCCTTCAGGGTGCCTCCTCAAGCAACTGGTCATGGAACCAACTTGTCAGAAGGCAATACTGGACCTTGTGCTCACAAACAGGGACAGTGTGATGGGGGTAACAGTGGGGGAGCACCTGGGAAACAGTGACCACCAGTCATTGTGGTTTGAAATCACAGAAAGAGCAGAACCAGACCACACAAAAACACGATCCTGGATTTTAGGAGGCAGACTTTGAGAAAATGGGGATACTGAAAGAGCATTAGAGATGGGACAGGAATCAGGGGTTGAGGAACAGTGGGCAGTATTTAAAATGGGGATTACAAGAACAACAGAATTATGCATTAAGCAGGTTAGCAAGAGGAAAGAAGAGGAGACCATTATGGTTTTCCAAAGAGGTAGCAAAGAAAGTGAAAGCCAAAAGGTTGCATTCAGGCAATACAAAAGACACAGGCAGAAGGGATAGGGAGAAGTACCAGGAGAAGCAAAGGGAGGTAGGGAGGTCAGTAAGGAATCCAAAGCTCAGACAGAAGAGCACATTACAAAATCAGTGGGTAGAGGGACAAAACCTTTTACAGGTACATAAGTGAAAAAGAAAGACAAAGGGAGGATAGGAGACTGAAGGGGAGGATGGAGGCCACGTGGAGGATGACAACAGTAAAGCTGACATACTGAACAGGTATTTCTGCTCAGTCTTTACTGAGGAAGAGGAGGGTAATGGGTCTGAAGGGAGTACAAGGGTGAGAATGGTGCAGAAATGGACACAAGTCCTTTACACGAAAGGGTCCTGAAGGAACTGGAAGTAATAAGAGTTGATAAAGCAATGGGGCCAGATGGGGTGCAACCCAGGGTCCTTAAAGAACTAAGAGAGGTGGTGGCTGAACCTCTGGCTATCCTGTTTAGCCGATCACTGGAAACAGGGAGGCACCAAAGACTGGAGGACAGCAGATGTAGTCCCCTTATACAAAAGTGGGAACAAAGAGGAAGCAGGGAACTACAGATCAGTCAGCCTCACCTCAGTAGTGGGGAAGATCATGGAAGCACTACTGAAGCAGAGATTGGTAGAACATCTGGTTGTCAATGGACTACAGGACCCAAGGCAGCATGGTTTCACCAGGGGGAGGTCATGTCAGACCAACCTCGTTGAATATTTTGACTGGGTGACTAGGGAGGTGGATCAGGGAGGCGGTGGACATGGCCTATCTAGACTTCAGCAAGGCCTTTGACACTGTGCCACATAGAAGACTATTACACAAACTGGGGAATATGGGTGTGGGCAGGACAGTAGTGTGGTGGGTAGGTAACTGGCTGGGTGGCAGGACACAGAGGGTGGTGGTAAATGGCTGTCACTCCACAGAGGGAAGAGTGACCAGTGGGGTACCACAGGGATCAGTGCTGGGACTGGTCCTATTCAACATCTTCATCATGACATTCATGGGACCTAGAATGCAGAATTTCACTGTTCGCTGATGACACAAAAGCTCTGTAACAGAGTAGACACACCAGAGGGTGTAGACAGAATGAGAAGCGACCTTCAGAAACTTGAAGAACAGTCAGGGGTTTGGCAGTTGAAATTCAATGCAAAGAAGTGCAAGATAATGAATAGGGCACAAAACCCTGGCACAATATATATCAGTTGAGGGGTAGGATATAGCACGCACCAAGCAGGAAAGGGATCTTGGGGTTATCATCTCTGATGACCCAAGGTAGGGAAACAGTGTGTCAAGGCAGCAGGTAAAGCAAATAGGATGCTGGGATGTATAGGCAGGGGCATCACCAGCAGGAAAGGGAGGTCATAATTCCACTATACAAGACACTAGTGAGGCCCCACCTGGAGTACAGTGTACAGTTCTGGAGACCATACCTCGTAAGGACATAGACAGGGTGAGAAGGCTCAGAGGAGGGCAACAAAAGATGGTGCATGGATTGCATCACAAGTCCTATGAAGACAGGTTGAAGGAACTGAACATGCTCCCTGGAGGAGAGGAAGGAGAGGGATATGATAGAGACATACAAGTATCTTACAGGGAGGAACAGGGTGCAGGAAAACACTATTTTAGCGAAAAAGATGTTCCAGGACTAGAGGGCATGGGATGAAGTTGGAGGAGGATGATTCAGAGGAAACATGAGAAAGAATTTCTTCACAGAACAGGTGGTGGACAAGTGGAACACCCTGCCAGAGGAAGTGGTGGGGGCTGAAACAATCACGGGATTTAAGAATGCATGGGATAGACATAAAGGAATTCTGGAGGTCAGGGGTAAGGGGCAACAGACTTCTAGGAAAACAAACTGAACTTACAAGCTCAAATGGGCAGACTGGGTGGGCCATAGGCCCTTATCTGCCGACACTGTCTATGTATCTATGTATCTAACCCAGATGACAGGAAGGTGTGCAAATAATGAAAGTAACACAAAACATACTGCTCAGTGCTTCAATGTATTCATGGTGGATATGCAGCAGACCACAGTTACTCAGTATTTTGATAAATAATGATGGATGGGAAAGGTAGGACAAAGGGGACTGGGAATAAGGTGGGACCCAGTGTTTGCCATGACAGGTGGGCCTTTAGGTCTGAAGCCCCCCCAGCAGAAGCATGTGCCACCCACTACCCAGAAGGATCATATAGCCCCCACT
The DNA here is from genome assembly GCA_016271365.2 of Neoceratodus forsteri. Lineage (NCBI taxonomy): Eukaryota > Metazoa > Chordata > Ceratodontiformes > Ceratodontidae > Neoceratodus > Neoceratodus forsteri. The sequence continues at coordinate 391,580,062 of CM028135.1, read as the reverse complement.
CCCCAGCAGCATGAGCCCATTGCCCCCCACAGCAGCATGAGGATCATGTGCCCCCCATCATCAAGCAGCAGCAGGATCCCATTGCCCACCACCAGCAGAAGGAGCATGTGGCTCCCAGCAGCAGGATCTGGATACCATTGTGCCCCCACAGGAGTATGTGCCAACCACCACCTCCCAGCAGGAGCATGATGTGGCCCCAGGGACATCAGCTGATACCCCCCCAGAAAGTGTCAACTGTGTGGTGTTTTTTCGCCAAAAACACTAAGGATGATAGTGTGGTGATCTGCAACCTGTGCAGCCCATCTGAAAGAAGGAGAGGAAAGGGGGGTCATTTTGGAACTGGTGGCCAAAGGGACCATCTGCAGCACCACCACCCTGCAGAGTGGCTCAAAAAACAGGAAGAGGTGGCAGCAGCAGAAGAAGGCAGTGGGGCCCAGGGTGATCAGTCAGAAGATAAGGGGGCCAGCAGGAGGAAGGGACCAGGCGTCAGCATCAGCCAGAAAGGCACCGCATGAGAAGACAGCAGCAGGAGGCTGCAGCAGCAGCACTCCCTCACCCTCATCCCACAGCCACCGGTGGTGCCACGATCATGCTGGTGATGAAGTCGCACAGCTTGCAGCAGCCCCAGTCGCTCATGCACCAGTGAGCCAAGAAGGCCTGCCAGCTGTGCGCAGAGGTGGGAGCTCTGCTCCGACTTTGATGAGTTCCACTAGGAGGTTAGGGGGAACCGGAGGAAACTCACTGAGGACCAACAAAAAGTGTTGGAACTCCTGGTGGAGCTGTGTCATGGGGGTGGGGGTGGTTGCAGGGCAGAATCAGGGACTGGCACCGGCACTGTGTAATTACAGTCCAGAATAATTTGTGACTGAGGCAGCACAGCAGTTAATTTTTTTTCTTTTCCTTTTCATGTCCTTGCTTTGTTACTGTCATTCTTTCTCATCCACACCCCCTTAAAATAAAAAAAATAAAAAGTAAAAAAAAAATATTTTCTGTCCTCTTTCTCTTCTATATCCTCTTGTTTATTTTTCTTGTCCAGCAGTTTTGTGTGTTATGTAATGTTTATGCTCCCTCCCATTCCCCTCTCATATCTGAATACCCTTGCCCTGACCTTGCATGTCCCCCCGTTGTGTGTTACTGTCGGTCACTGTAGTACTGTACCTTTCTTCTTGTTTTATGTTACTCCTTCTGTAAATATTTCCTCTTCCTTATAAACAAATGCCAATTATTGTAATTTGTTCCTATGAACAACATTATTTTCCCAAGATTTATGATGTTGTGGAAGTTGTTTTGGCTGTGTGCAGCATCAGTCCAAATATGTACACAATAATCATAGAAACATAAGCACCTTTCTTGCAAAGTTAAACATAAATATGGTTTTTGTGCTTAATAACATGGGTCTCTGGGCTTGTCACAAATGTTAACTTGGTGTCCCTCCCATCCAGTCCAGTCATGGTGATGTTTTATAGTGCCCCCACCACCTGGTCCAAAATGTGCACTTGGACCACAGCTTAACACAGCCTCTTGCTGCCATGCTGTGCAGAGCAGGCATGATTAGACGAGAAATATAACAGAAAAAAAGTGGGATGAAATTGAGACATGAATCTGTTCTCAGTCATGATTTTATATAGTGCCCCACCGCAACCTGGACAAAACAAAATGCTGTTTTGTTCACCGTTTACAAAGGATTTCAGAATGAATTGTGTTGCCACTAGTGCAGAACAGGCCTTACAAGTCCAGAAATGTTACATGTGAAATGTTAAACAAAATTAAGACAGAAATGTGGTCTCAGTCCAGAAGTTCTATAGAGCCTCCCACCTCCCAAACAAAAACATTTTTCTGTTTTGGCCACAGTTTATAAAGGATTTCAGGATGAATCTTGTTGCCGCTAGTGCGGAATAGACCTTACAATTTCAGAAATGTTACATGAGAAATGTTACATAAAATTGAGACAGAATGTGGTGTCAGCCCAGAAGTTCTATAGAGGCCCCCCCCCCCACCTCCCAGACAAAAAATGTGTTTGGTCCACCATTTACAAATAATTTCAGGATGAATCTTGTTACCACTAGCTGCTGTGGTGTGCAAAACAGGTCTTATACAGTAAGTCCAGAAAAACCACATGGCAAAACTGTGAGAGAAGGGAGATACAGTTATTGTGGGAATTATGAAATAGCTAAAAGGGTTGCCACTCAGAGAAAATTAATTCCTCCTGCAAAATGTTGCTGCTGCTTGCACTTGCTGTCTCCTGCTGCTGGTTTCTCAATTGATTGAGAAATGTAGAATTATCATTTCCCAGTGCTGCTGTCCTGTTTGGCTGTGTTGACTCTGTGGTTGTAACTTGTATGGTGTGGAAGAAATGAGATTTTGGGGTGCTGTAGCTTGCTACCTGCTGCACTGACTTGTTTCCAACTTGCCACGAGAAGTAATGTTGTGGCTAGTGTTGCTGGATTATCTTCACATAGTCCATACTGCTGCTGCTGCACACGTAAGTGTCTGTATTTTTTTTTCTGTGCAAGAGAAGGGTGTTGGTGGGTTGGTATTGTGGCGTCTTGAGTTCTAATATGTTTGTACTGCTTTTCTATTATTTTCCAGTTGACTGAGGATTACATCATCATGCCAGGCAGGCATTCGGATCTGGGATGTTGTAATGCACCACATTTTCCAATGCAGATGGTATTTAATTTTTCATTAGTGGGGTAGGTTACTGCAGTCTGGATGTCTGAGTTTGATATTAATGTTGTTCTTTTTGTTTTTGTTAGCATTCAGGAATTCTGATGATGTACCTCCTGCTCCTGCAGCTGCTGCTGAAGATGTGGACAATTCATTTAGTCGTACAATGGTTCCAGTTTCATAGCCAGTCCCTGAGGTAAGTATTTCTTCATTTTTTATGGTTTTAGGTGGGTGGGGGTGGGGCTGGAGGGGAGTAAAACTTTTAACAATCCTCAAAATGTGTTTTGTCACCTGAGCTCTTTTCTTCTAGGTTGCTTGAAAGGACAGAGCAAATAACCTTATCAGAGCAGGGGAAATGATTAAGGCTTCTTTCAGCAAGGCAGATTTACTGTGTGTTGTTATTTTTATGGTGTACTCACAGGGCTTGTTACTGTTTGTTGCTAACATTTTATTGCTTTATTTTAATCTGATTCAAATTGTTGTTGCTGGGTATACCTTCTGCTGCATTATTACAGTGTGTGCCTACAGGTGTGTGCTAACAGATTACTGCTGTAATCTTCTGATTCAAATAGTCTTTTGCAAGGTATGGCTTCTTTACTGCTTTATTTTCTCTGTAGTGTTTTTCAGAGTGTATCTTCAGTTGATGTACAGTTGGTGCTTTATAGGTTTTACAGTTTTAGCTAACATTAGGATAAGCTTTCAGGTCTCCTGCATTTGTTGCTGGCTGATTGTTTCTGCTCTTACCTCTTTGTTTCTTTCATCCGTGGTTGTACTTTTTCAGCAGGGGAAGGACCGACCCACCCACACCCATCCCCAACCACCCCACACTACACTCCTTTTATGGGGTAGCACAGTTGTGACATTTCTGTGGCAAGGCAGGAAGAGCTGGATCAGAGGGGTATCCACACAGTGACCTCTTTACAGGGACTTTAGTAATTGACTTGTTATAACAAGTTATACAAAACAAACAAACAAAACACATAATCAAACAACATTTTATTTTCTTCCTTCTAATTACTCTGTGGGTTATAAACTAGCAGTGTATCTGGAATGGATATCATTAACTGCAGGCTGCTGAACTACTTTCAGAAGGGCAGTTTTACAGGATTTAGGACACTGTCCTACATGCTGGGCCATTGGAGATGTAAGGCTCAGCTCTGGGCAGCATGGGTGGAGGTGTGCACCTCTCAAATTGCATATTCAAAATATATAAGGAACCACCTGCCATTTCCCAACATCCAACAGAAGCACCTCGACTGTGGAGGTAGTTGGTCCCGGAGGGTTGGCAGGTGGTTAGGACGCGTCAGTGCTCCATCACTCAGTGCTCTCAACATATTACCTCCACAAACCATACAAAACTACAAACATGTATTCTCCTCTATCTCCGAAATCAAACAAAGGCTGAGGACACTGTAGAGCAGGACACTGCAACTGAGGATCTAGCTCAACAAAACCAAAACAGGAACAAAAACAAAAAGAGAAAAAGGAAATCTAAAATCTGACTGTAGAGATGCATGATCAGGGAGTTGATACCATCTCCAGCCAGGGTAATGGTCAGATGTCTCTCATTTACATCAGCATGGGAGAGACTGACGCATTGCTAAATTGTTCAGGAAGCGGAGAAAACATTGATGTCCTGGTCCACATAGGGACTATTAGTCTCGCTTGTCGTCAGTTGTGGAGACCAAGGAACATCGGAACAGGCTGGATGACAAACTATAATCCATTTTGTCGGCATCCTTCTCTGAGATCTGCCAGTCTGGGAAAGAGAGGGCAGATGGGCGAAAAGTCAGAGAAGGAGATAGTGGAGCTAAATATGTGGCTAGGGCTGGTGCTAGGAAAAGGACACATTGTGGTAACTCAACATAGTTTGGGAGGCGAAAGTTCTTTAGATTTGATGGACTGCATCCTACTAAGGAGGAGTCAGTGCGTCGGCAGACATTTGACATGTTGCAGAATATTTAAACTAGCAAATGGAGAGAGGTTGCAGCACCCATACGTTCAATGGGAAGAACACTCCTCCACAATTAGTGAATCAACAGGGAGTTCATCATGTTTGTAGTTCATTTCATCACCAGGCAAGGAAAAGGTCTGGATTCCCATGCGTGCACAGGGAACACAGACCTTCCCAACAACTAACACATAGAAATCTGGCCAATGGAAAATCATGTACATAAATGCTTGCAGTCTGAAACAAGATCCCAGACCTGCAGGCAATAATGACAGAGGCTAAACTGGATATAGTAGCAATTAGCTAGACATGGTTTGCTAGTAACCACACTTGGGAGATTTCAGTACCTAGCTATGTACTGTTCAGAAGAGATCAAGGTGCAAAAGGGGGGTGGGGTTGCCTGTATGTCAATGAAAATATCAAAGCACAGAAATTCAGAATATATATTGAGGCTAACTGTGGGTCACCTAGAAACAGGAAATGGGACAGCCATACGAACAGGGGTTGTCTACAGGCCTCTCAGACCAGGAGGACATAGACATATTACTGTTAGAAGATGCAAAACATGACAGCTGAAGAGAGGTTCTGATAATGGGGACTTAACATGCAGATACTAGATTGGTCAATACCAGCAGGAACATCTTCCAGAACTAGACACATGGTGGATTCCCTGCAGGGAGAGGGCCTCAAGCAACAGGTACAACAACCCACAAGAGACAGGGCTATCCTAGATCTAGTACTAACAGGGACAGAATCACAAATCTCCAGGTAGAAGGTCACCTGGGGGCCAGTGATCATCACATGGTATGGTTCAATTTGACCATTAGAACTAAATCATCCCATTCCAAGGCAGAAATATGGGACTTCAGAGGAGCTGACTTTGATAAGATGGCCAACAGAGTTAAACTAAACTAGCCTTGGCAAGAAGAAATACAGGTGAGGGGGTACAGGTAAAGTGGGCAAGCATAAAGGATACAATACTTGAAGCAACATCACATTGTGTTAGACAGAAAAGGGAGTGCAAAGAAGAAGGAAACCACTTTGGTTCTCAAAAACAATAGTAGAAAAGGTCAGAGCCAAAGGCTGGTCTTCAGGAAATATAAGGGAATGCAGTGGGATGAAGATAGAGAGGCATACCAAACTTTCCTAAGGGAAGCAGGGAAGGCAGTAAGGCGGCAAAGGCCCAAACCAAGGAAACACTAGCATGAACAGTAAAAGAAGGTGGCAAGACTTTCTATATATACATTAGTGAAAGGAGACAGTCCAGAGGGGGTATTGCTAAGATCAAAGGGGATAAGGGGACATGTGAGGAGGAGGAGGAGGACCATTTAAAAGCATCTATCCTAAATATATACTTCTGCTCAGTATTTACTGAAGAGAAGGTGGGGCAGGGCCCACAGCTCAGCACCATGGACACGGGGGAAGGAGGTATGCAATAGTCCCTTCACAAAAGAAAGAATCCTACAAGAGCTCGACAAGCTCAGGGTGGTCAAGGCAATGGGACCTGATGGCATACATCTCAGGGTACTAAAGAAGCTAAGGGTGGAACTAGCAGGGCCATTATCAGAACTGTTTAGTGAGTCTCTGAGCTCAGGAGAGGTCCCAGAAGACTGCAGAAGGGCTCATGTGATCCTGCTCCACAAGAGTGGTAGCAGGGAGGAGAAAGGGAACTACAGACCAGTCAGTCTTACCTCAGTAGTGGACAAGATTATGGAGGCACTCCTTAAGGAAAGGATAGTCAACACCTGGAATCCATAGGAGCACAGGATCCAAGACAGCATGGGTTTACAAAAGGAAGGTCCTGTCAAACTAATCTCATAGATTTCTTTGACTGAGTAACCAGAGTGGTGGACCAAGGGGGAGCAGTTGTTGTCACCTACCTTGACTTCAGAAAAGCTTTCAATATTGTTCTACATAGAAGATTAATTAATAAGCTGGATAGGCTTGGGGTGGGTCAGAAGTTGGTCAGCTGAGTGGCATAATGGTTGACAGGCAGAAAATAGAGAGTGGTGATAAATGGTATACAGTCAGAAGAGATGCAAGTCACAAGTGGGGTACCTCAGGGATCAGTCCTGGGGCCAGTCCTCTTCAATATCTTCATCAGTGACTTTGCGGATGGACTGGAGGGTAAGGTTTGTCTGTTTGCAGATGACACCAATATCTGCAACAGAGTAGCTGTTCCAGATGGGGTGGGCAGAATGAGAAGAGATCTGGATAAACCAGCAAAATGGTCAGAAGAGTGGCAGCTGGGGTTTAATGCAAAGAAGTGCAAGATCATGCACATAGGGAAGAGAAACCCTGAAGCCACCTATAGGCTGAGGGTGGAGTTGCTGGCAGTCACAAGGGAAGAAATAGACTTGGGCATCATCATCACCGATGAGCTGAAATCATTAAAGCAGACCACTAAAGCAGTAGGTAAGGCTAGGGGGATGTTGGGGTGTATTAGTAAGGGTATCACAAGTCGGACGAGGGAGGTAATAATCCCTCTTCACAAGACACTGGTTAGGCCCCATCTGGAGTACTGTGTGCAGTACTGGAGGCCGCACCTTCACAAGGACATTAACCAAATTGAGGCAGTCCCGAGAAGGGCAACCAAAATGGTGCAGGGACTGCATCATAAAACATATGAGGACAGATTAATGGAGCTCAACATATATACCATAGAGCAAAGGAGGGAGAGAGGTATTATGATTGAAACATTCAAACTCCTTAAGGGCATTAAAAAGGTGAGAGTCTAACATGTTTCAATATAAGAAAAATAGCAGGACAAGAAGACACAGCATGAGATTAGAGGGCGGCCAATTAAGGGGTAATGTGAGGAAGTTCTTTTTCACAGAAAGGGTAGTGGATGCATGGAACGGCCTACCTCAGGAAGTGGTGGATATGAATACAGTGTAGGGCTTCAAACAGTCATGGGATAGGCATAACTAAACACATGGTGGATTCCCTGAACTCTCTCTCCACACTGATACTGGATGGTGGGCAGCTCAGGTATTTCACGGCAACTGATGTTAGTGCTGGCCAATCGGTCACTTTGCTGTTCCAATACTGCAATGGCTCATCAGTAATGGCAAGGTGCTTTGTGTCACGGACATAGGCCTCCACCATTTATTCTGCTGCCTTTAGTCTCAGCCCTGCCTCATCTGTCTCCTCCTCCTCCTTTTCTTCCATATCTTCTGCTCCCACCTGATAGAGAACATCCCAGATGGGATTGCTTGCTGTTTTCTGCTGTACTGCACCCATTTTCTCCAGTTGAGTTGCCTGTGAGCTGCTGGTGGTTGTAGCAACACCCGTTTCTGTGCAGCGTGTGCCTTATATGCCTTTTTCATCTGTGCACCAGACACCCATTTTATGAGGTTCTCTGTCAACTTTTGCAGTCAAATGACCTCTTTCAATTATGGAAGACAGGGCACATTATAGTGTGAATCAAGCATGGTAGTGATGGCAAATTCATCTGATTGTAAAATGCAGGAAATATATGTGTATTGCTGTCCAGCATGTGAAGAATGTGATCCATGAAATCACAACTACTGTGATCCTCACTTGCCTCCATCTGGTGCTGGACATTCACCAGTGTCTGCCTCAGCACATATATGAGGGGTATGGACTGACTTATACAAGCAGTGTACCCACTCACTGCATGTATAGCATGCTAGAATTGATGAAGAATGCATATTAGCCCATCCATTTAGTGCCACGGCTCTGCTGTTAGAGCGATGAACACTCCAGCACTGTCCAGGTGGTGTGCACCAGCAGGTATTCTGAAACAGCCTTATATTGTTCATACAGCCGGTCAATCATGTACAGCATGGAGTGCTAAGGCAAATGGTTATTGTGCTGCAGCTCATGTAGATGGTCACAGGTCTTTGCATAATGGGCAAAGTGCACACAGGTGCAACCGGCAACAGTCACAGTTTCCTTAATGTCTGCATGGTTTAGAAACTGTTGCATGAGATTAAGGCAGTGTGCCAGGTAGGTTACCCTGAAAAAAACACCATCACCAATGCACTTCGTACATTGGAGCCATTATCGCTTGCGATAAATACTGCTGTAAGTGACTGTGTGTGCAGCCACTCATCAATCTCATCCAGCAGAAAATTAAGCACATTCTCTCCCCTGTGAGAACTAGTAACACTTTGCACACTCAGGGTTGCATGCTGTCAAATTCCAGGGGTGTTGCTGCCACCACAGTTTTGCTTCAGGTAGGTTTTGCCAGGCCCAACATCAGCTACCGCACCAGGTATCTGTGCCCAGTGTGCCATTATGCATAGATATGAGCTTGCAACTGTTTGTCCACTGGTTCACATATCCATACTGAGATGGATATATTCTGATGCAGAATGCTTCATTGCCATGTCTTATGGAATCAGCAACTCTACTGTACAGCTCTTGTATGGCATGCTTAGAGAAACAGGTTCACAATGGAACCTGCCATTTGACACAGACACAGGCCATCAACCTGCAGAACTCAGCATTCTCCATGAATGAGAATGGCAACAGATCGATGTCCAGCATTTCAGTGGTGGCAGCATTTAACCCGTGTGCAGCAGCAGCAGCAGCATGATTGGGGGTTACTTTGCACGCCGCTCAATGACTGTCTTCCATGTGGGCTGCATCTTTGGGGCTGCTTGACCAGAACACAGTACTTGAGGCACCAATGTTGTTCTTTTAGGGGTAGCAGTAGACTGTTGGGGATGTCATACTACATGTAATTCACTATTTTGGTTTTTATTTGGGTGTGGTGATGTACTTTTCTGAGTCAAGGGACCGAGAGTGGGGCCTCCACTGCCAGGCCCACTACATGAGGGTGCAAAGGATTGCTCATCCTCTTCCTCCATGAGCATCGACCCAGTCTGCCCTCCCTACTCCTGCTGTATTGAACTTCTCTCAGTTACATTTAACTTGCTGAGTGACATCCCACCAACAGCTCTGGCATCTTTCTGATGTTGTTGCCAGTGCAGCGGGTGCTTGTGTTTCAGGTGGGTGTGTTGGCTACCCATGCCTATGTGGCTTTCTTTTTTCCCCTGACTAACACATGCTTGACACATTTGACATATCACTATGGTATCATCAACTGGGTCAAGCACATAAAAGTCCCAAACTATGGACTTTTGACCTCTGGACTTAACATGGTGCTGGGACTGGGAAGGCTGATGAACAGGCGTTGAAGTTTGTGCTTTTTGGGCTGTTTGATGACTTTCATGAGGATACTTGTTTTGAGGAGTGACTTGACTGTTTGGAGGAGTGCTGCTGAAAGGCTTGGTGACAGCCTGACCCACAGACTGTGCATGTACATGGTTTACATCAACCTTGACCTTTTTAAACTTAGGCTCCCATAAGGGATCATCCCCTGTCGTCGTCATCAGCACCAATGCTAATGATGTCCTTCTCCTCCTCCTCCTCCCTATCACTGTCTTCTTGCATGGCACCTTTTTCTTTCTCTACTACCATCTCCTTAATGGGCTGACTAGCCACCCATATCTCCCTGATTATCAGACTCTGGCTGAACACTATCACCATCACCAACTGCAGCAGGAACAGGCCCGGGGACAGTCTCACTGACAGACGTATCACCTTCCTCCTGAACCACTGCTCCTGTGCTGGTGTCAGTGTCTCCCTTCTTCTCACTATCATCCTTCACCAACATGGATGAAACAGTTCTGGCTGTAAAAAACTGAGACACCGGTATGGCAGTACTTTGAACAACTCCTTTGCTGGTACCTGCCATGCCACTAGAGCCCAAAGTGATAGAAGACACTGATGCAGACACAGGTGTGCTTTAGGGAAGTGTAACTGAAGTTGTACTCTCCTCAACAGACTTCTTAACTGCCTTGTCACCCCTGGCATGTTGCCTGTACTGGACCATCTCTTGGACATTTTTATATGCTTCTTCAAAGCTTTGCCTTTCTCTGGCAGTATATCAAGAAAGGATGTATTAGTAAGTTACTGTGTGAATAAAGCACCTCACACCAACAGTACTGGCTTCCAAGTCCAAACACAGAAATCAGGAAAGGTATCAGCACTCCACACAACTTATTCCAACCGTATATGGTAGCCTATTTTCTTTGCTATACTTTTTCTCCCAGGGCAACCAGTCTGCCTACCTGATCATGTCCAGACTGCCTCCAGAAATTCCGGCCACCATCTCGAGGATCCCTCAGCTCAGTCCATGGTGTACTCCCGTGGATTACCCCCTGCGGCGGGGAGGTGGAGAGTCCCCCAACACTCATCCACCCAGACTGTTTCCAGTGCCACATTCCTTGCCCAAGCAATCCCCCATGAAGACAGCCATCATGCCACCATGACTGAAGCCCAATTTTCCCTTGTTCTCCCCTTGTGCATGGCATGCAATGATGCCAATGAACAGGAGCGCACACGCTACCGCATGCACTCCTCCCCAGCGTCGACCACAGCAGGTCCCTCCAATTATCTGCCAGTGCCCTGCAATGCCCCCCAGCATCACTAGAGGCCGCTAAGGGCACAAGGCATGATACCCCCCTCCCCAGAGATGGAGAGCAGTCCAAAGGATGCTCAATCCATCTCCTCCCCTGCCAACCCCCGATGACCCTGGCTCGTTCCCGAACCCGGATCACCAGCATGGAGCGAGGTGTGGTGTCCAGAGCCTCAACCCTCAGCACCACCAGGCTGGCCTATGGTAGCCTATTTTAGTTAAAACAAAAAGGTAACTTTGTTTTCTTTCCCCAAACAAGAATTTAGTAACATGGGGGAAAAGGGCATAGGTCACCTACTTTAAATACAGATCAGCTGTGTCTGGACAACTGAAGAACTGTAATGTGTTAGTTCTTAATACTACAATGTTTTGTTATGTAACAGTGCAGAGGCCACCATATAATAACATTGGCATACAAAGGTACCTATGACACTCTGAACAGGCTCAGCAACCTCAGACAACTACTACATTATTACAGTATGCAGTTTTTTAGATTGGACGAATCAGGTAGTAAACAATGTCATAACAAGGAAAAAAGCAGATTCAACTGGAACAGGAACACCGCAATGCAGAGGCGAGCTCCAACAATAAATTACAAGGGAGCAATTCATCAAAACAGTGAAACTGTGTATGGACAGTTGAAGTGGTCAATTAAAAGTACTTTCAACAGAAAAAATATAACACTGTTGCTTTTCACAGTTTACATGGCACACACACGTTAACAATTAACAGCAAACAGAACTGATCGCAACCCCCCCCCCCAAAAAAAGAAGGGATCAGCACTGTGAGTTCAAAACTTCGGACTTCACAATCACAACTAAAAGCAGAAGAATGGTATATAGCACAGGTTAACAGGAGCAGGAACTCTTGGAAGTAATAACTTTTCAAGGAAGGTAAAATAAATACTTGTCAAGATATAAGAAAAAATATAAATAAGTAGAACACCAACAAAAATATAAAGGCTTAAAAGAAATAACAGTAAATCACTCAAAATTTTAGAGAAATCTGTTAGTAAAAGTTTAGAAACCAGACTGCACTGCTTTCACACACCTACCCTCCCCAACTCAACTCCTTTCACAGACACAGATAAAACTCAAAACTAATTAAACTACTTATTATGCAAAAATCCACAAAATTAGAAAATGTTCACTAGCAGCACTGGGAACTAACTATAGATTTTGGAGCAATTCACTCTCAATAACAAGTTTTTTATAGGTTTTAGAAGGGTTCATTGACTGTGATGCACCACAACAGACTGCTCTCTGACTCAACAGGCAATAGACTGTGCTGGAAACAGCATGCACATAATTTTTGACCTATCTGCCCACAATCCATTGCAAATATTGCCTTTGGAGCATAATTTTGCCAGCAAGATCAAGTTTCACTGGCAAAATTTTCACCACTAGGCGAAATTTAAACATGGATGGGTGAAACCGCTCTTTGAAACCATATTATGCTAAATTTCACAATTACACAAAATTGAAAACCCAAATTTAGCCAGGGCAAAAAATTTTGCGGAACTGAGAAATTACGCAAAATATTTAGTGGAGTGAAATTTTAACATTTCGCACAACATTACTAGTGAGCTTGATGCACTCAGTTTGATCTTTGCTGTATATCTCTTTAATTTGTTCCTTTAAATTTTATGCTGTGGTTCGGGTCACCCTCCACCTCATGAATAGAGCTGGGTAAAGTCAGCAACCTTCGCTCCACTAAATATTTTGCATATTGCACTCAGTACGCGAAGCGCAATATGCGAAATTCGCCAAATTCATTGAGGCCAGATCAAATGCAAAGTCTGGAATTTTGCCCACGAAATTCCACACTTCCCACACAAACTTTGGCCACAAGGTGTCTACTGGATCCCCCCCACCAGACACAGTTACACAGTTAAAACAATCACCCTCCCGTCCCCACACACACCCACCGATCATCAGCCAGTTGGCCACATGTAAAAACATTTATTTTATTGATTTCCCCATTCCCTGGTGTATAGTGGACCCCCCCACCCACCTCATCCCATCCAAACCACTGCCACACCACCGCTTCCCCCCAGCCTACCTCAAGTGGACCACTGGCCAGCTCTCCACTCCCTTCCATGGCCGGCAGCCCGACTGAGCTGTAATGAATGAGCTCGTTCTTGTACAAACACACACTCATTCACTGATATCTCACAGTGTTTTGGGCAGGTTTTCAGGGGGCTAGAGAATGGGAGGGGTAGCTGTGGTCCCCAGTGGGGGGGCCAGATAGATGCAGTGACGTTGTGGACTCCGGAAGGTCCACAGTGCCATTGCCCCTCACCTCACGCCCCCTGCTGATGACTGGAGCAGACGCATTCCATTCTCTAGCCTTCTGAAAAGCTGCCCAAAAGACTGAACTGTCAATGAATGAGCGTGTGCTTGTACAAGCATGCGTTCATTCATTAGCACTCAGTTGGGCAGCTGGCCATGGAGGTGAGTGGACTGTGCCGATGGACCGCTTAGGGTGGACTGAGGGGGAGTGGGGTGTGTGACAGTGGTCTGATGGGCCGGGTGGGTGGGGGGTCCACTAGACAGCAGGGTATAGGAAATTAATTAAAACATATATATATATACTGTATATATATTTTCACATGTGCTGTGGCTGACTGGCCAATGATCAGTGGGGTGGAATGGTGATTGTTGTAACAGTGTCTGGCGGGGATCCACTAGACACCAGGGAATGGGGAATTTAATAAAAAATTAATATCTTCACATGTGGCCAACTGGCCAGCAATCAGTGTGTGTGTGTGGGGGGGCAGGAGGGTGATTGTTGTAACTTTTTTTTTTTTGTGTTGGGGGATCCACTAGACACAAGGGCTAGATTGGAGGTGGTGTTGGGGAATTTCTCATTTGTCACCTCTACTTGCTTTGCAGTTTTTAAGTGTAATTTACACTTAAAAACCACAAAAGCAAGGAAAGTCACAAATGGCCAGTTTTGGATCATTTAAAAAAAATACGTGAAGTGCTCCATTGGGTGAATTTGCTGACTCACAGCATATTTGCCTGTGAATTAAAACTTTGTTGCATCTCTACTCATGAAAAGCCTGCATTGGGCTTAAAGCACTGGTGTAACTGTGTTCTGCTGTATATCCACCTTGAATACATTAAAGAACTGAGCAGTATTTCCAGTGTTACTTTCATTATTTGTGCCCCTTCCTGTCATCTGACATTCAGTGAAGCTAGGGTGGGGAGTTTAAAAGTGATGTGAGAAAGTATTTCTTCACTGAAAGGTGATTGATGCCTGGAACAGACTACCAGCGGGAGTGGTGGAGGCAGAAACAGTGGTGGGCCCCAAGCATGTGTGGGATAGACATAGGGGTATATTAGTAAATAGGCAAGGATGAGGAAGGGTTTCCAGAAACCAGTTAGAATCTGCAGAGACAGATTAGGCAGGGTACATCTGGGCAAACTGGGTGGGCAAAGTAGGGTTGCCAATAAAAGGCAGCCCGAATTGTCAGATGGCCCTCAGAGGAAAAGAGAAGGATAGGGGGAGGGTGGAGGGGGGGAGAAGGGGGAGAGGATAGTGAGGTCATCAGGTGTCATCTGACACAGTAAGGGCAGGGCAACATGCCATTGGCCAGGGGGTGGAGCTGAAGGAGGGGCCTGGGGGGTATAAGAGAGTGTGCAGCCTTTCAGGAGCCCTCTTTTGCTGGGGATTTTGACTGCATCAGATTTCTCAGCACTTTCGTGGCAACTTCAGGTAAGGCACATGGTATTGGATCATGGGGTCTGGCTAGGCCACATGGGCGTTGAAAACAAAATTTTTTTTAGGATGGCAGTTTGAAGGAGTAAGTCAACAGCATGAACATGCAGTATTGTAGGAGGCAAGAAACGTGGGGGCCAGAAATTCAGGTGGAATCGGGCATTTTTGGAAGGTTGTCTGATGTGTTTTATTGTGGTATTGCGGTTTGAGGCTGGGCTAGAGAATAGCTCTCAGGAATGAGGGTAACTGTCGAGTGGAAGTAGGTGCTGGTGCATAAGGAGTGAAGTGGGGGAATGCCCCTCCCATTGGTGGAAGGCTGGAGGTCCATGAACGGCGTCAGGGCACAGAGAGAGGTTTTTTGGTTGGTGTTGTTTGCCCAGGAAAATGGTGGTCACGGTCGGGAGCGAGCGAGATGCCACTGGGAAGGCAGAGGAGGTAGGCCCTCTTGGCACAGGCCCAGCAGGGAATGTAAAGTTTTGGTTGGTGGTTTTGATATAGGAGACAACTGCAATGAGTGAAAGCTGGTGGAAGAGTAGCATTGTGCAAGTGTGATGGAAGTTCCCCTGCTCGGTCTCAGTGACGAGGCCCACGGTCGGTGAGAAGGGGGGCTTGGTGCTGTGGGGCAGGTAAAGCATGGGGAGCCCCTCATGGCATGGCCTCCTGGGGTCTGATGCAGTAGTCGCAGTAGTGAGCAGGGGAAATTTTGGGCAGGATGCTGGCATGAGGCAAGGGGAGCTTTTTCCTTGTTTTAGATAATTGGAACTGAAATCACCATTTTTGTTTGGCTGGGCCTGGCCAGGTAGTGAGGAATGCAAGGGATGGCATTCCCTATGGGCAATAGCTGGGTTTTTCTGGGGGCAGATGATGGGGAGACAAAGGGGATAGTAGGATGGTGGTTACAGTTAGTGACCTGGGCCAGAGGAGCGGACTGGTCATGCCAAGGAGGCCCAGATGGGAGATAGGGTGGCCATGTGGGTGCAGTTGTGGCCTGGTAGGCGGATGGCATGTTTCCTGATATGGGGGAACAAGACCGGATGATGGGGCAGCCAGGCAACCCTCTAGCTAGGCAGAAGAGCTGTTCCTGGTATGCAGAGACACCAGGGATTTTGGTCTGTGAACAATTTTAGCCCAAATCAGGGCTTGGAAAGGGTGAGTATCAATCAGGAGAGCCCAAGAGCAGCACAAGGCAATCACCAGGAGTTTGTTCCTTCACAGAAAGGCATTTTTGGCTTTGGTGGTGAGATAATGGGGCTGAAGTATGTTTATATGGGAAACCATTTGAAGTTTGCTTGTTCTGTCCCCAGGTTTGGACCAGTGGTTTTGTGAAGGATTGTATACTTCCTTCGCATTGAGGCAACCCAGTTTGCATATGTGGTACAACAGCTGTGTCTTGGCCTTACAAGTTAAAGGCCACTGGTTAATAAAAAAAAGAAAAGAAAGTTTTGCTGGGACTCGGAGGTGAAGAAGCACTTGCCCGTGCAGGGTGATGCAGAGGACCAGGAGAATGGGTCGGCTTATCAAAGGGAATTGCAGGAATGCTAATATGCATGAAATGTGTGTGGAGGTATTCGCTACCATTGGCAGGGGGCTGGAGTACTGTCAATGAGGGACCACTTAGGTGGTTTGATCTGGGCATAAGCAGTGGTCCAGAGGTTGGTGGACCACTGTATGCCCTGGGAGAGGCAGCCCGGTGGGATGGTGGGGGCATCGTGGGGGAAAGCACTTGTCCTGGCCAGGCAAGGCATCAAGTAAGATTTTAAGGGTGGAGGTGGCCTAGAAGCGTGAAGCCATTGGGGCCTCTTGCCCACCCTACTCGGGGGGTTGGATGGGGGCACACACATACACACACAAAAAACGAGGCTTACCTAAACAAAGGAACAGCAGCGGAGCTGAGGACATGAGGAGAGTCTCCTTGGGAGGGAACGAGGGGAATTGCCCATAGAGGGAAGGTCTGAGGTGAGGAGAAAGAGGCCTTGATATGTGGGGGGGGGCAAGGCACACCTGTGGGAGCAGGCCTGGAAGGCAGTTGGTGGAAGGGATTGGTTGTGTTGTCAGATCATTCACCTCTATATTCCCCCTCCCTGTTTAGTGAGCCAGCAGAATAACAAAAGATGGCACCAAAGAAGGCCCAGATTTCCAGTGTGAAGATGATGGAGGAGGAATCCAAGCTCATGATCAAGATGATGGAGTTGGTAGAAGCGGCAAAACAGAGGGAGGAAGAGGAGGAAGAAGTATCTAGAAAGAGGAAGGAGAGAGAGATGAATGGGCCAGTGGGGGCAGGGAGGACAAAGGCCGCGTAGGCCAGGACACGGCCCATTGCCTGCACCGATACCTGAACCCGCACCTACGCCAGCCAGACCAGGCCCAGACGGAGGTAGGGGGTATTTGGATATGACAAATGAGGGCAATTTGAAAGAGTACCTAGAAGGGCTGATAGATGACATGGAGGAGAAAGGAGCAGAAAAGATGTAGTGAGCACTGCAAGCGATTAAGAGTGGGGGAAAGGAGGATGAAGGAGGCATGGGAAACAAACCAGGAAAGAGGAAACTGTACGACAGACCCCCGGGTTTCACACTGGGGGATCATGTACCATTCTCATTGAAAGAAAAAAATTAGAAAGGAGAGTATGTGGACATTTTTTGGTTAGTGGACGAGGACACTACCAAGAAATATGAGCAGAAAGAATCAGTGTGGAAATCAGAGATGGCGGTGGCGCTAGCGGTAGTGGGGTACAAGGAGGAGGAGGTTACGTACAAGGGAAAAAATATAGACATGTGGCAGGCAGGTTTTCTTATATATAGCACATTGCTTTTGGAGAAACACATGTAGTTAGCCATCCCAACCCTGACATACACGGTAATCATTAGAGATGTATACAAGGCCAAATTGGGGTACGGGTGGTTGAAGTATGATGAGGCATTTAGGAAGAGAATGACAGCAAAGGAGGACCTGAGGTGGGACTGCACTCACTCTGAGCTATTGGTGTGGTCACTATCAGGCCCTGACAGTGTACCTGGGGGGGGGACCACAGTATAAAGGTCACCCCCACTCAACCAGCAAAAATGTGCTGGGGCCTACAGCAGAACCTCTTGCACATGGGCACACTATAAATTCCACCATGTGTGTTCACGCTGTGCAGGTCCACAGTCTACAGGGAACTGCCGGCAAGGGGGGAAGGGCAGGCAACAAGGGGGGCAGCACCAAGAGCAGCCCTTTTGAGGAGGGAAGGGTGAGACAAGCAGGGGTGGGGAGGATACAACAATGGATGTTACAATTCCAACTACAGGTGGAATTGATGGGGGAGCAGGGAGCGGGTGCTGGAGTTTCCCACTAGCTCGCACCCTGATATCATGGCAGGTGATTGAGGCATGGACGCAGGATTACTCAGACACAGCTAAAGCAGCTTTCTTGTGGCAAGATTTCAAATAGGGTTTTTGGGTAGGTTTTGAAGCCATACTCAGACATATGAGGGCAAAAAATGTGGTTTCCATGAAGGGAAAGGAGGAGTTGGTCAGGGCAAAAATCAGGAAGAAGGAGCTCACAGGAAGGGTGGAGGGCCATTTCACAGAGTCTCTCTATACCCTTTTTTGGGTGTCACCTCTGGGGGTTGTCCCGAAGAAGCAGGAAGGTGAGTTTAGATTCATCCACCACCTGTCATACCAGTAGGAGGCCTCGGTGAACGAGGGGATTCCGGACGAGCTATTGGTGGTATCATATGCATCCTTGAATCAAGCTGTTGTGATGATAAGTATGGTGCTGGGGGCATGGCTGGCTAGGATGGACATAGAGTCTGCCTTTAAGCTGTTGCCAGTTAGGCCAGAAGATTGGGACCTGATGGGTTTTCAGTTTGATGGCAACTTTTATTTCGACATGGACATGCCAATGGGCTGCTAGGTGGCATGTTCAACCTTCGATGCTTTCAGTTCCTGGGTACAATGGGTGTTTGGGCATAGATACGGGCACAAGAGGGTTGTCCATTATCTGGATGACTTTCTTTTTATAGGGGCAGATAAGGCAGAGAGAGTCAAGATGTTGTCCGATTTTCAGGAGATGTGCAGAATAGTCATCCTGCTGGCAGAAGGGAAAACAGAAGGCCCATGCTGCCAGCTGAAATTTTTAGGGATTGAGGTAGACACCATGAAGGAATGCTTCCACTTGCTAGGGGACAAGGTAGCCTGGCTCCGGGATTTACTGGCACAGGTTAAGGGGAGGAGGAGGGTGCCGCTGGTATTAGTACAGCAGCTGCTGAGGCACCTTAATTTTGCTTGCAAGGCCATAACCCCGGGGAGAGCATTTACAAGATGTCTAGCAAGGGCTATGGGAAAGGCAAAGGAAGCCCGCCACTGGGTGAACATCATGAAGGGGTGAGGGAAGACATGGGGTGTGGGAGAACTTCCTCGAGGAGTACAATGGGGTAACATTTTGGTAGGAAGAATGGGTGTACAGCTCCAATTTGGAGTTGTATACTGATGTCTCTGGGGCTTTGGGGATGGGGGCCTATTTCAGAGGGGACTGGATACCAGGCATGCCAGGACACATGAAAGGAAGTGAGTCCCCTGAAGGACATTATGTTTTAAGAGAAATTTCCCATTTTGGAGTTGTTAGAGGTATGGGGCAACAGGATGAAAGGGAAAATGCATACTGTTTTCGTGTGACAATAAAGGGGTAGTGGAGGTGATAAACAGACAAGGGGAGGTCACCGAGTCGGTGAGAGGGGTCATGCATCAGCTAGTACTGTTGGGGCTGCGACTGAACTTGTCATTCAAAATGCAGAATTTTGAAGGTGTACAGAATGATGTGTCTGATAGTCTTTCCCATTTACAGTTGAACAGGTTCCAGGAGTTGGTACCGAATGCAGCAGCACACAGGACTAGGGTGCCAGGCTATCTGTGGAAAGTTAGGAAGAGAAAGCCAGACCATTGTACCGGAGCTCCTTGGTGCCCAACATGCTGAGAGCATACGAAGGGGCTTGGGGGACCTTTCAGGAGTTCCGGGCCAATGCAGGTTGGGATACAGAGGAACAGGTGTCAGAGAATCAAGTGAAACAATACTTGGTGGGGAAGTGGGAAGAGGGAATGGCCCATACCACAATGGGAGTGCAGCTAGCCAACATTTGCTTGGTGTGTAAGGACAGGAGATGGCAGGATGCCATGGCAGGGAGGGAAGTGAGGCGTATGGTGGCAGGGTGGCAGAGAGGGCATGGGACATGGAAGGACAGGAGGAGGTCCATCATTGGCTGGCTTCTCCAGAGAGTGATGGCCACCCTGAGGTATGTATTCTCCATGGTGAAGGAGGCCTGCCTATTCAGGGCAGTTTTCACAGTTATTGCACTTGGAGCCTTCAGGGTTGGTGAGGTGGTGGCACCACAGAAATCAGAGACAGCCCAGAGCCTGCAGGCCAAGGATATTGAGTGGGGGCAAGACAGGGTAGTCATTAATTTGGCAAGGTCAAAAAAGGACCAAAGGGGCAGGGATGAAGGTGTAGTCTTAGTCAAAAAAGAACCAGAAGAGGTATGTGCATTCACGAAAACGGAAACCTATAGGAGGTCCTGGGGATCAATGGAGGGTGTTTGGTTCTGCCGCAGGGATGGGAGCCTTGTCACAGGCTTTCAGGTGGGCTGGGTCCTGAAGAAGGTGCTGGCATTCATCGGGGAGGATCCTGATAAATTTGCCCCTCACTCATTTTGGATAGGGTGGAATCAGAGGTGGCCACCCAAGGATGGCCGGAAGGGGAGCTGAAGCAGGTGGGGAGGTGGAGGACCAACTGCTACAAGAAATATGTGAGGTGAGAGCAGACTGCTAATTTCTCACCATGGTGTTTCTCTTCGTCTTAAAGGAGAAAAGTGACAGGTCTGGTTGGTGGGGCATTCCTTTATCTGTTGGACCACGAGATTCACTGCATCAAGGAGTGGCAGAACACAGCTGAAGACAGACGTGGAGCACATGAGGGTGCAATGAAAAGGAATAAGGGGGATGAGATAGGTACAATTGATGCTGCTATTAGAGGAGCTGTGAATCCACTGGCACAGGCTGCATTTGCTCATTATACACCTGGGGGGCAACGACCTGGGGGAAGCCCCATGGGGATCACTAGTACAGTCCATAATGGCAGATTTAGAAAGGGTGAAGAGCTGGTGGCCTGGGTGTTCACTGAATGGTCTGAGATCACATCCTGCAGAGTTTGGAGGGGGCAAAGGAGATCAGAACAGTGGAAAAGGGGAGGAAATAACTAAACAGGAAGGTGGCCCACATAGTAATTGAGAATGGTGGGGTGCACATACAGCACCGGGACATATCTTTTGAAAGGGCCAAGGTGTACAGGTCAAATGGGATCCATTTAACAGAGTCTGGGAGGTGCCTTTTACTGAGACCCATAATAGACCTGGTGGGAGGGTGGATAGGAAGGGACCTGGTACTAGCCCACAAGGGGAGAGCCCCATCTTCCATCACAAGTTGGAGATGGGTCAGTGGAAAGGGGGAGAGCGAGAGAAGGGTAATGGGGTGTGGGCAGAAAGGGGGGGAGGTGGGTAGGGCAACACATGCTGGGGGCCAAATGGCATCCAGGTATGGAGTAAAATGGGGAGGGGGATAGAGATTAAAGGTTGGATCATAGCGTCCAGACCCAAGGGGTTGGAGTCCTGGTCAGTTGATACCTGGTACTGGTGATGATATGGGGACTCGGATCTGAGTGTCCGGACCCTGAAAGAAAGAGCAAGCAAGAAGAATAGGACCGGGAAAGAAGAAAATACAGGAGAAATTAAATGGACCTGTTTTTGACTGTTTTGACAAGTGATGTTATATGTAAAGAAGGAATGTAAATGATAAATTAGTGCCTTAATAAACTGTTGCCAATGAGCATCCAAGATAGCAGTTGTGGAGTGAGTTTTATTGCCTTAGGGGGATCAGCTGACAAGTAGTCCTTTTCTGCCAACAAACTCTATATTTCAATGTTTCTATCAATGATACACCTTCCTGTTTCTTTATAAAAAAAAGAAAAGCAAAATGCAGGGGTGTCTAGATACCCCGTGGGGTGGGCAAGGAAGTGGGGGCTGAAGTTCAATGCAGGGAAATGTAGGGTGCTGCATCTGGGGGTCAGAAACCCAGGACATGCATACACCCTGGGGGGACCACACTGCAAGTACATTGGGAGAGGGACTTAGGGATAGTGGTGGACAGCAAAATGAATAACACAGAGAATTGTCAAAGAGCTGCAGCAAAAGCAAACAGGATACTGGGCTGCATAACCAGGGGGATTACCTCCAGGAGGAGGGAGATGATCCTCCCTCTGTGTAATGCCCTGGTTAGGTCGCATCTTGAGTACTGTGTGCAGTTCTGGAGACCACATCTTAAGAGGGACATAGCACTGCTGGAGAGGGTCCAGAGGAGGGTGACCAGGATGATTCAGGGTATGGAGGGTAGGACCAATGAGAAGAGACTGGATGAACGCAGTCTGTACGTATTGGAGGAGAGGAGGGACAGAGGGGACATGATAGAGACTTTCAAGTATGTAAAGGGGGATAAATAAGGGTGGAGCCAGGGAAGTGGTCAGGCTTAAGAAGGGGGGAACTACCAGGGGGCATGAGTGGAAGCTGGAAGGGGAGAAGTACAGGGTGGAGCGCAGGAGACACTTCTTCACAGAGAGGGTGGTGGAACCATGTAACACACTGCCCAGGAGTCTGGTGGAAGAGACCACAGTGGAAGGATTCAAGAAGGGTTGGGATAGGTGCAGAGGGAAACTGAGTCCGGGGAGGGCCAGCTCTGGGGACGGGGGTGGAGGAGCAAGCTCCCAATAAGGGGCTAGCTTCCAAGCAGACACGATGGACCATGGGGCCTATTCTGCTGGCTTTTACTATGATACTATGAAAAGGTTTTACAGCTCAGTACCCTAATGAATGAAACAAAGTTACAGAGCAGGTCACTAATAACATTAAATGTTCAAAACTACTATGTTTATAGAAAGCACACTTATCTTTAATGTTTTGTGTGTTTTAGCTTTGTCCAATTATTGAAGCATTAAGGTACAACATGGGGTTGGTTTAGCAGTAGTTAATCCAACACTCAGGTGCATAATGAGGCTCTGATGCATAGCGAAGGGACTCCTGTACTTGAAGGCTGGATTAAATACTGATAAACCAACTTCTGGGAATACCTTAATGCTATAATTAAAATGGACAGATACATAGAAACTTTTCTATATATTTTTACTATACTGTACTCATGAGTGTTAAAGAGAATTAACAAACTACAGTTTGCTAGTTTATGAGAAAAACTGCCCCATTTTGTTACCTTTTCTGTTAGTTTAGAGTCAAATGCATTAGAGACAGCTGGCCCGTTAGTGCAGTCGTAGTGCTACCACATGCAGTACCAGTAACTCAGGTTTGGGAGTGAGACTGGATCATCGGGGGCCAGCTGAGGGGAGAGGGACTGAGCATTCCACAGGACACTCTCCCTCTATAGGAAGGATGGCTTCTCAAAATCCACCCCAATACTGCCACCTGGGTGACCACAGGTGATAGTGTGGATGGAGGGCCATGGGTAGTCAGGACTCTGTGGACACTGGATGTCACTGCATTGTGTGCAAGTGAATGTTTCCTAATATCCCCAGGGGAAACAGAGAAAATAGCCCCCATCTGGATGGGTGGGAGACCCCAGTGCATCCAGAGCAGCGATCCGGCAGCTACCTTGTGGGCCACCTGACAGATGACAGTTACCTCAGGGGTGAATTGTCCACTCTGACCCCACCTGGGGGGTAATACAATAGCAGCATGGAGGAGGCCATGCACTAGCCATGTAGGAGGCATGCTGGGACTGCACCATAGGGTTCAGATTAAGTGGGAATCAGAAACTGGAATGAGGCATAAACACAGAATTAAAAAAACAATTAGAGTTGATTGGTTTACATTCATTCTAAAACAAAGGACTGTCAAATGAGCACAGTAGTAAACAACATGACTGTAGAGAGCTTTTGGGATGCTTTTACCCATTATTTCTAATGAATTTGCACAATGCAGATCTGCTGAGAGGCAATTTCAATGTGATCTTCCTTTTACACATTTTTACAACGTGTTTTCCTAGAATATGCCTGCTGATTGTTATATGTTTAGCCTGGACGGTTCACAGAAGACATGGCATCTTATTTTTAGCTGGGCTCTGCATCTATGCAATATTATGCTGCATTGTGTAAAATCAGAAGACACTGAAAACAATATTTTATGTCTGGTATAGGCTATCCTGAATAAATACATTATAAAAATGGTAAAATCATGGCCCCACTGAAAACAAGATATTTCCTCTAACCTGCGACATCCAGAGTAAATACAGTGCAAATGTGTAAAATGAAGATCACAATGACAATGAGATATAGCATCTCACCAATGCTATCCAGGATGCAAAATATAGGATAAGAAATATTTAAAGAGCTAGTGGAGCCAAAACAGGCAGACAGGAAAATAATACAAATTTGAAGTGGTAGTTGTAGTAGTTGTAATTTTTTTATTTCTGAAGTATTTTTCTTTTTCCTTTTGCTCATCAGAAAATATTTTATGTGATAATATTATGCTGTATGTGTGGAACAGCTCTTAGCCTGGCAGCTGACATAGCTATTACTACTGCCCCATACTACATCATCAGCATTGTGATCTCACTGACTGACATCACAGGTGAATGACCTGGCAGTCATTCACTTGCTGTTCCTAAGTAGCAGTGATGTCACAGTCACAATGCTGATGATATAGAGTGAAGCAGTACAGTAAGATATGTCAGCTGTCAGGCTAAGAGCTGTTCCACACATCACATCTACTAACACAGGTAAACAATCTTCTAATTAAACAAAGGGAAAATGAAAAGTACCTCAGATATAACAAGCAATGGTTGGCTGCTTTTAAAATCTAATATTAGTTTTAGGCTTTACACTAGCTCTTTAAAGGAACTTCACTGTGTTCACTGACATGAACAAACAGTTTATTTATTGTTTTTTAATTACTGGTGACCATAAATATCAATTGGATTACTGTTTTGTTAAAAATGCATATCAAACGGATTTCGGGTTATTATGCTTCAAAGGCAATAATAACTTGAAATCCAGTTGATATGACACTTCATAATAACCTAAAATCTGGTTGATATGACATTCCCCAAAGAAACTGTTGTACTCCATTGTTTCACAAAAGTATTTAAACTGCAGTATTTTCAACTGTGTTTTATTCATGTACAGTTCAATTTCTTCAAAAATAAAATGCATTTTATCTAAAAAAGTATTTTTCTTTCAAGCTGCTAGAAATACAGTCTAAACTTCCACACCAGCAATTATAAAAATTAAAGGATAGGTAAGTTTGATGTTATGGATTTTTTCACACATCCTCAGTGTGTGATGATCACATAAACCTCTCTAGCTTTGCTCTTGAGGTATACGGGTCATCACACACCTTGGGTGTGTGAAACAAAATCCATAACCCATGCTTACCTATCCATTATTCTCTATATAATATATTAGATTACAGTATTTATTTTGAATGTTGTGACCATGAGGATGGTGTGTGTGTGTATATGTGTGTGTGTGTGTGTGTGTGTGTTTGCTGTAGCTCAATATATTTTTTCCCAGAAAGCATAGTAAAAAATGCCTGCTGATTGCTATATAATTACTGTAGCTCGGATAGTTCACACAAGACCTGGCATATGTCTGAGACAGTTCTTATCAGATAGTGTCTTAAGAGGTTAAAAAAACAGTGTAAATCTTTGTACATTTGTTCCTGGGAAAAAGGTGACATTTATGAGGTATGAATCTTTGAAAGACAATACTTGCCCAGCTGAAGCTTGTAGCAAGAACATGTATAAATGCTAAGTATTTAAATGTGCAAGTTGTTGCATTTCAAAGGGGGTAAACAAATCTCCAGTTTAATAGGCAACCAATATTTAACAAGCTGTTTCAGTTTCCTAATGGCCATCTCATAAGCAGCTTTAGTGCTGTCTCCAACATTATAAACAGAAAGAAGGGAGTATTTTATTTCATTTGGCATTGTGATTTATAGATATGGAAGGATACATTGAAATGTCCAAAAAAAGTGTTCCACATTCCTCCATTTTTCCAGCTACAGACAGCAAGAAGGCTGTAGTCTCCACCCACAGCCATAAAAACAGACATTGTACGTGACTTACTAATACCGAAATCAGCTGCCATGTTACCACCCCCTCCTGCAGGAACTGTCCAAATCTCCTGTGAGAGTAAGGTGGCTAGATCTTCCCTGCTACCTTCACAGCACTGCAAAAGAAAAGGTAATACTGTATTTAGCTGCAAGCTTTATTTTTTATGAAACATACAGTACTCACCACTCTGATGTTGTGGGTTTGGTGGGGAGGTCAGGTGGCCATGTTTTCCTTTCAGTATCAAGAAGATGGTGGTGGTGAGGTGATGGAGCCACTTAGCAATCATCATTTCATTTCATTTTCATTTTTTATTTGTTAACCGGGTAAGGACACTGAGACAAGCCCATTTTCAGTTCCGATCTGACAAAAAACAAGCAATCAACAAACAAAAGCAATTTATAAATTAAGCAAAGCAAGTACACAACTCTGTTGAGTTCAAATGAGCCCTAAAATTATGCTTAAAATTTAACAAAGAAGTGGAGGAGCAGACATCAAGGGACGGTGTATTCCAGAATTGGGGGGCTGCCACTGAAAAAAGACCTTGAACCCACATTAATACAGAAGGAGGCATGTCTTAAAATAGTACCACTACAACAGCGCAAGTTACAAATGGGGGACCTTATTTTTACCAAAGCAAATAACAGATATTTTTATTTATTTAAAACAATAGATTTGAAAACTTGACAACCACAATAAAATGTAATCCTGTTATTTAATGATAACCAACCAAGTTTGGAATACATTAAACAATAATGAAATTGATAGGTACAATCCAAAACAAACCAGCAAACATTATTATAGGTCACAGTGAGCATTTTAAGATCTCCAGCTGGAAGCCTATAATAAAGGCTAGGAATGTAATCAATGTGGGGCAAGAGTATTCCCATGGCAATAAACTTTCTAATGTCTTCAGAAAAATATTTTTTCATTTTGAATAGAATACCCAGTTTTTGGTTAACTTTTTTTACATATGGCTTTTACCTGCAAATAAAATGCTAAACCAGGATCCAAAAGGACATCCAGGTATCTAAACTCTGTTACAAATTCAATGACAGTTCCCCTGGTATTATGCATCAACAAGGAAGGGTCCTCCTTTAACATGTGGGGGGTTCCAAACAACATTGCTTTAGTCTTACTAATATTAAGAGCCATATGGTTGTTAACAAACCAAGTACAAGCAGCATCAAAATCAGATTATAATGTGGATGCAAGTTGGGAATTAGAACATGATTAAGAAAAAAATTTCAAATCATATGCATAAAGCAACTACAGAACTTAAAAACTGAGGGAAGAGAATTAACAAACAATGAAAATAATAGGGGGCCAAAAATGGACCCCTGTGAAACCCTTAAGTTCATAGGTCTAATGGAAGAGATAGTAGGTCCTAGATCTACTACCTGGGACCTATTTGATAAATAGACCCTACACCAGAGCACAGAACCCTTGGAGAAGCCAATATAGCCCAATTCTGAGCATAACAAAGGGTGATTAATAAGGTCAAATGCCTTGGTCAGGTGCACAAACACTGCCCCTGTAAACAGGCTCCTATGAAACCCCTGGAGGATGGCGCTTATGAACCTGACCAAGGCAGTCTCTGTTCTGTGGTTTTACCAAAAGCCATGTTGCTCTGGGCGAAGAACATGACATTTTTCAAGATACTCAGTAATTTGATTTGCAACAACTTTCTCAAGCAATTTACGGTACTTAATGGATTGAGAATTGATATAGGCCTGAAACTTCCAAGAGTCATCTCCTGGATTTTTAAGGATTGGGACCACTTATGCTTGTTTCCAAATTAGAGAGAATTGACCTGAAATAAGACATATGCTGAAACCAGTACAGACAGGGGAGGCAATTTGAAGTGCTATCAACTTAAGAAAGTGCACAGTCAGCAAACTTATTTGGCAAGCTAGCAAATAATTTTAACACAGCAGACTTTGTAATCCTTTTAAAATAAAATTTTGGTCTATCACTAGGAACCACACTAATACTTGGATTTGTTGGAAAATTTGAAAAATTGCTGCCATAAGTAGAAAAATCTGAAAATTTACTATTAAACTCCTTCGCTAAAACTGAAGGATTGGTTAAAGTACCATCCAGGGATGAAATCTTAATAGCTGACGATGTAGAAAGAGCAATCAGAGTTTTAACAGAATGCCAGAATCCTTTTGGAACAGCCCAGTTTTCACTCAGTTGTTTATTGTAAAAAGATTTCTTTGCACTATTCACTAAATTACTAACCTTATTCCTTAAGTACGGATATCGATCCAATAGTACCCTTGATGGTAACTGCTTGAAATTTTGTCAAGCAGGATTTCTTGCCTTAATGCACTCCTTGATTTCTCCATTGAACCACCTATTCACAAAACCCTTTACTCTTAATTTTCATAAGAGAAAATAAAATTCCTGGACAGGTAAAATTTGCTTACAAAAATAGTCTACCACACAATCAGAATTGAGAATTAGATCTAAAACAGACCAGTCAATTAAAGAAAGACTGAACGCCATATTACAAAAATCATAATTCTTGAATTTTCATGACTGGATAATCCTAAAGGCTACCTTTCTATTTTAAAATGTAGAATACAAAAAGTGGCCTGATGGTCACTGGTAGATTTGTTAAGTACCGTAGAAGAGGAGATAACATCAATTCTTTTAGTAACAATACAATTGAGAATAGAATGATTTCCAGCAAGATGGTTGAGCCTCATGGCATCAGAGAGACTTGGACAATTTCTGGGGTTGGGGTAGCATGATGATTCATTTGGGGGCCATTGACTCTCCTAAAATGTATTTGCGGGTACTTGTTATTTATTTATTTATTTGTTTGTTTTTGTTAACCAGGTAGGGCACACTAGACAGCCAAGTGCCTATTTTCAGGTGCGACCCGGGAGGGTTACATAGGTAGTAGCATACAGGAGTCAGTTACATACAGTTGAGCAAAAAACAGTATTAACAGGAAATGGATAGGTGGCTAACAGTAAAACAGTATAGTACAAATTTAGCAAACAAGAAAACAACAGACATTACCTGGAAAGAAAGAAGAAGCAAGGCATCGTTAGAATTGAAGTAGGGGGACACGGATGCACACAATTATGGAGTACAACAAAGCGAATTTGGGTAGAAACAAGGTGAATTTAGGTACATTTTATGAGATACATTAGTGCTATCAGAAGTAAGTGCTGGGGGAAGAAAAAGAAAAATGTGTGGGGGTGGGGGAGGGACTGGGTAGAATGGGTGAGGCCAAATTGGGAGGGAGGAGTGAGGGGAGAGAATGGAGAAAGATGTAACGTCTGAGTTGTGTTACTAGTTCAGAGGGGTACGGTGCAGTGGGACCCCCGGGAGCTCATGGTACATGAGTAGGTATGGAGAATCTAGGAGGTACAGGGGCAAGCAGAGGAGGGTTTCAGGAAGTGCCAGAGTGAGGTTTTAAAGCAGGGATGTGAGGGGGCGGATCTTACATGGTATTCCTGTGTTTTAATAAAAAACTGAGTTTGAAGATAATCTTGAACACAGAAAAGTTTGACTGTAGATAATAACAACACAGTATGTATCCACTGCCTACTACAGCAGATAGTTCACGTGAAACGTAAATATCTGTCTGACAGTTTCATTTAGAATGCTTGGAATTTTATACAGATTTTGTTTTTCCCATCCTAGAGTATGGATCTGCTGTGCCTTCTTATGATGAAGCTCCAACTTCAGGTTTTCCAGCGGTTAGCCAAAAGTCTTAGAATGTTTCTAAGTCAATCAGATTGTGGGCCCAATTCTACAAGTTTGGCGCAAGTCGATGCCAAATGCAACTTGTGCCAATTGCAACTGCGACATTGACCCAGCGCCCTATCCTAGAATGGGCAGGGTCTCCGCGGCTAAGTCCTGCAACTTGCAACATGCAGCCAGGTACACCAAACAGAGGGAACACCTGGTGAGCATGTTGCAAGCTGCCAATAGATCCTACACAGGTTGCAAGTGCCCCCCATGCCCAACAGGCCACATTAGGCACCCCACAGGGCTGCCCACACCCCCTGCCCCAAAGCATAAAATATGTGCCCCACAGGGCTGCCCACACCAACTGCCCCAAGCATACAATATGTGCCCCGGAAACCTGCCCACACCAACTGCCCCAAGAGCAAAATATGTGCTCTGCAGGGCTGCTCACACCAACTGCCCCCAAGCAAAAATATGTGCCCATGAGGCTGCCCACACCCTCTGTCCCAGTTCCACCTTTCAATATGCCCCACAGGGCAGCGCAGTCAACCACCCCACCCATGCCCCAATCCCAAGTCGCTGGCCGCAAATGTGGCATACACTCAGCCCAGGTCTGGTAGTCTAGTGGCCCCCCAACCCCCCATGCCAGTCCACCCAGCTCACCTCCACCCATCCCCAGCCAGCAACTAGCACAGCCTACCTCTCATCTCCACAGTCAGCTGCCAACTGAGTCCAGTAGGAGCACTACTGTAAAGACACGCTCAGAAATTAATTTCTGAGCACGTCTTTTCAGTACGCACTCCAACTGGACTCAGTCAGCAGCTGGCTGTAGAGGTGAGAGGTGGGCTGTGCCAGTCACTGGCTGGGGACAGGTGGGGGAGCTGGGTGGACTGGCACAGCTGGATAAGGGGCCACTAGACTCCCAGGGCTGGGCTGAGTGTATGCTGCATTTGTGGCTGTGACTCAGGGTCGGGGTAATGGGTGGGGGGTTGGATTGCACCATGCCAAGGGCATATTGGAAAGGTGGAATTGGGGGTCAGGGGTGGGCAGCCCCATGGGGTACATATTTTATGCTTGGTGGAGTGGTTGGTGTGGGCAGCCCTGTGAGAGCCATTACTGTGTATGGGGGTACGGGGCATGTGCAATACAGGGATGGGGTGGGATTGTGTGAGATGCCCATTGGGGCAACAACGGGGTGTCTGGACTTGGGGAGGCACATGGATTGGGTTCTACAGGACCCTTGGAGGACGTATGTAAGTTACACCAGCTAAATGCCGGTTCTCCTTCGGGGGTCCTTGTAGAATCCTGACATTGGGGACTTTGTTGCTGCCCTTCTGGAATGGGGAGTAGCTGCTGCCATAAACCCCCTAATGCCATGTCACATGGGGTTTATGGCACAACTGTCAGCAACATGTAGCAGGCCACTTTGTAGAATCACGCATGTCGCAACTGCTGGCGTAAGTTGCTACTTGCACCGTTCTACTTGGCACATGTGCTATTACACCAGGTGTAACTTTTCTAGAATAGGGGCCTGTGACTTTCTGTTTGTCCTTTTTATAATAGCCAGAAATAAGTGGTTTCACTGGGATTTGAATACAGGCTGGTTAAAAAAATAGAAATTACATTACATTACCAATTGTGCCACAAAGGCAACTGGAAACCTAGGACTCTCAGAAGCACCAGTTTATGCATTTTAGAAAGAGAAAGGGGCTTCTGGGAGTCTCAGGCTTCCAGTTGCCTTGGCAGCCTTTGTTCAAATTCCCAGCTTATTTTATAGTGGTGCAGTAGTGCCACTATAGTTCGGGATGAGTGGCACTTTATTGTTAAACCCCAAATTTGCACTTTAATATTTTCACAACCATTAAACAGATTTGCACAAAACCTGGCATGCACAGTCTTGTGGGGGAGATCTCTTAATGTGGTAAGTTTTGTTTTGGTCACATGTGTGGATTCTGAGATGAGAATAGCGGAAAAAATGTAAAAAGATTGCTGTTTTTTGCTGTATTTTTTGCCATCAATTAGCATCCTTACAGTTTGGAATTTTGGTCTGCAGTTTTCATGGTAGAAACGGCTTGGACCACAATACTTTCCTTTGCTGGTTTGGTGAAATAATATTAATCCATTCTAAAGGTATTTAATTTTAAAATTTCAGGTTCTGAGCATGCTCAATAAGCATTTCAAAATAGTTGTATGAAGCAATTCTATGGGCAACCCTTTTTTGTGAGGGCAATAATCTTTTATTGTTTGCTGTCAACTTGTTTTTAATTTTTTTTTTGCAAAAAAATTTAAAAAGTTGCAAAAATGGCATTGTAGAGGGAGACCAACACTTGTACAATATGTTGGTCATCAGGACTCTGCACTTGTCTCTTGGAAAAATTATAGCGAAAGTTATTTTTTCTGTGTTTTTGTATCCTTTTTTGTGACTTGCTTCTACTTTTTTTCTATTATATCATACAAAAATTGTCACATAATGGCTTGTTATTTTATTGTTTTTTTGCTATTGCCTTGCAGCTAAACAATTTGGAATTATGTTCTGAAATTTTTGCGTAGAAAGTGCTTGTTCCACAGATAATTCCTTTTCTTGTTTGGTGAAAAAAAATTAATCTGTTCCAAAGTTATTGAAATTTAAAATTTCAGGTTCTGATCATGCCCAATAACCACTTCAAAATGACAATATGAAGTGATCATATGGGGCAGTCCATTGTTGTCAGTTTCTCTGGTGTCTAGTGGCACCCCCTTCCGATTAAAATTCCTGTATGTTGCCAGTGTTACCCTGGTGTCTAGTGACACCCTCCCCAGGTCACCCTTTCTATATTTTTAAAGTTAAAATTTCCCTGGTGTCCAGTGGCACTCCCATGCCCCCAATCCCCATCCCTGTATTGTTACATATTTTAATTCCCTCATGTCTAGTGGCACCCCCACCCCTCCAGTTACTGTCCCCATATGTTGCCACTGTTTTCCTGATGTCTAATAGCACCTCCCACCCTGCTGTCCTTGTATTGTTCATATTTCCCTGGTGTCTAGTGGCACTCTTCTGATTGCTGTCCCCCTGTTTTCCCATTTCCCTGGTGTCTGGTGGCAATCTCCAATCCCTGTCCATCTGAAATAAAGGAAACTGTCCCTGGATGTCTTTTTTTTACTGTAAAAAAGAAATTGGTCCCTTACAGCTCTGAACCCCCACCCTGACCTCCCACTGAGCACCCACCACCCTGCACCTCACACACCCCACACACACCCTCACTCACCTGAACAGGTAGCATGGTGAAGATCCAGTCTCTGTTTGAAGACACGTCTTGCTGCTGGATCAATGGACTGCAATATGAGGAACTAATGTAAATACAGTTCAACGTATTTCAATGAGGTTTTCAACTTTGATGCATAACTTTGCCATTTTTGCATATTTTGAGCTCATATTTTCAACATGGTCTTTTTGGGACCTTGCCTCATGAACAATAGTGATGGAATTTCACAAATCAAGTCTGAAAGATGATTTTGTGGTTGCTTAGTGAAATCACCTTTTGTGCAGGATTTGAACATTTTTCCCATGAGGTGGGGTCATAAGAAGCTATCTTGAAAATTAGTCGTCAAAAATGTAAAAATGTAAAAGTTATGTGTATCTGTTGAAATTTTGTTACACTCGCCCATAGGTTTTGTAATTTGAAATATTTTTACCCCAAATTTTCAACATAACTATTTTTTAGACCACCTCGTGTATGTGACAGCTGTCATTTTTCAGATCCTGGCCAATGTGTGTTTTCGCATCTGTGGCATGGAATGACATTGCGATGGTAAGCAATCACGCTTTGGTAGGGATTCCAGAATTTACTGTACCAAGCGCATGCGGTTGGGTAATAAGAAGGCTATGCTTACAATTTGGTTGCTGTTATCCTACAAATGGAAGTGCAGGGCCATATGTATCTATGGGGAGATAGGAGTGCAGGGCCCAAAGGGTCCTGCACTCCCACAGACAAATAAGGGTATGATTACACTATCTTAAAAATTATGAATGGATCCAGGCACTCCCATGAGCAAATAAACATATGATTATGGAGGGATTGGAGCACAGGAACCAGATGCCCCTGCACTCCCACAGGCAAATAAGAATGCAATTACACTATCTCAAAAATGATGGATGGATGGGAGCTACAGGTAAATAAGCAACAATTATACTATCTCAAAAAGTCAGTAAATTCATTGCAAAATGTTGAGTAATGAACTTGTCAAGGTTAATGCAATAAAAGTAGGAAAATGTGGCATTAGGGTTTCCATCCCTAACACCCCACCGCCACCCTGCAGGTAGCAACAAGTAAAACCATTACAGCTTCACCTTTCTTGCTTCTTCACAAATCAGGTGTGGGGTGTGCCTTGAGCTTGTCAGCTCTAACACTCACCCTGTTTTCATATACTATATCCATCTCCACTTATTTACTAATGGAAATGGGTGAGCATTAGGTTTGACAACCCCAAGGCACACCCCATGCTGATTTGCAAAGAGGCAAGAGAGGTGAAACCATAATGTTTTTTCCTGTTGCTACCTGCAGGTAGCGGCTGGGGTGTTAGGTTTGGAAACCCTAATGCCACATTCCCATACTTTTGTCACTTTAACCCTAACTGGTGCATTAATGACTTTTTTTGCAGTGAATATATATTATAAAACAACCCCATGGGACACAACACCACTCATTTGTCAAGATTCCTGAGAATCAAAACCATGATATTTTTCATTTCTTTATTTTGTGCACTTAGTGGTCTTCAGCCATAATGTCTGCATTAACATTGTTTCAGGGGAACCCTCCATTGTTGAGTACAGAGGCAGTTATAGAGAAACAATGCATTGCCCAAGAATGGGGTTCTGATCGGGCACCTAGGATAGCACAATGGGTCACTACCTTGTTACAGGCAATGGAACTAGAACACATCCAACATAGAGTTCTCAGCCAAGAAAACAAATATCATCAAATATGGGACCCTCTGGAATGGGCCCTGGAAACTCACTGGCTTCCCAATGGTTAGGGCATAGGGGAACAAAGATCCATGGTCTAGCAATATTTTAAAATATAGGTTATCTAATTTCAACAAGAAAAAATAAGGGGGTTATAGGGAGAGGAAGGAGGGTATGCTTCCCGCTGACCCAGTGGAATAGCTGTTAGTGAGTGCTCGTGGGAAATAGTCACCTTCAGGCAATGTCTCTGGCAATGTTCTCATGATGACTAGGAAATCATGTTCTTGCCTTGCTAGTGATATGTATCTAAAACTTGCTTTCATATATTGTTTAAACTTAACCTGTTATGCTATGTGTATTGTGCTGAAAATGAAGAAAATAAAGTTTAGGAAAAAAAATGTCTATCTTTTTTCAGAAAGTGTTATCACATCCTAATTTGCATAGGTGCTAAAATGTTATAAACAGAATAGAGGAGATATTTATAGCCCTAGGCCATCAACCAACTAACAGGTGAATGTCAACAGTGTCTTAATGCTTGTAATTGCACCATTCCACCGTACCATCCTAGCATTGACAATAATATAGATTTCTTACCTGGGTTCTGGGGATTTCTGGATGGGGGTTGGGTGGCTTGAGGGAACATCCAGTCACACCTGTAAAATAAGAATAGCAATGAGGTCATGAAGTCTCTGCAGCTGTTTAGTAACTAACTGGGACAAACAAGGTAGGACAAACATAAAACAATACTTATCTAATACACGTGGTCAGTGTCCTCCAACACCAGGGTTGGTGTTCTTTTACAATGTGGTCATCATTTTATAGGACCTGTAGACATAACAGAGGAAATGGGTTAGTATGAGTAATAAGAATACCTATCAGCTGAGTCAGGTGGGAAGAACTTGCATGATTTTTAGTATTGTTTAAAGTGGTTTGGTCAAGAGGGTAGCTATTGGTACCACAGCAGGGACTTGGCTTTGGTAATGGACTAGGGTTGTTCTTAGAGGCCAGTGTGGGGGTAGTGGACAGGATTCAGATGTCCTTGGACCACTCTTCTCTGCTGGGGGGAGTTGCTCCACTCATCGTCCACCACCGGGTCAGGATAAAGCCACCAAATTTCACACACCCTGCAACACTGACAGAGCAATAGACTGTCAATCTGGTTGAGATTCAAGGGGGGGAGACAACCCACCCCCTTCTGTCCCTTCAATGGTGAGAATCTGTGGTGGGGTCCCAAAGGTACAAGGTAAGTCATTGGGATGAATGGTGACATGGCTGGGCACCTGGCAGTAGTATGGGGCTTGTCATTAATGTGGGACCTGCAATGACTGGACCTCCATCCTGCCAGCTGCTCTTTTCCACATTTTTCATGCCAACCCACTTCAGCTGACACATTGCGTGGCCCAACAAGCCATGACCCATGCATCGATCCCTTGTGAGGGAAGTGTCTCCGGCCTGCAACTTGGTGTTGCCTTTGTGGCAGAACACAGCACTGCCCCTCCTCAGGCTGGAAGCAGTGCTACACACTGCAGTACCTTCTCCCCATCTTCTGCCAATCCAGCTGGCTCACTAAGTTCAACCCCAAAGTCAGTTCGCCATCACAGGAAGGCACAGCAATACCCACTGGGCTAACAGCTGGCCTTGCACACAGTGTTTCTTTACAATTTTTATTTTACATTTTGAACCTAAATTTTCAACAGTCTTTTATAACCCCAAACTTCTGAACATGACAGATGTCATTTCTGAAATATTTGCAAAACATTTCTTTTCACACAACCAGTGCAAAAACATGTTTTGTATAGGATTTCAAAAATAACACATTCATG
This sequence comes from Neoceratodus forsteri, assembly GCA_016271365.2. Classification (NCBI taxonomy): domain Eukaryota; kingdom Metazoa; phylum Chordata; order Ceratodontiformes; family Ceratodontidae; genus Neoceratodus; species Neoceratodus forsteri. The sequence continues at coordinate 391,543,656 of CM028135.1, read as the reverse complement.
AGATAGGGTGAAAAAGTGGCTATGCTGAAAATGTGGGATTAAAATATTTAAAATTACCAAAGGTATGATTAAACATTGAAAAATGTCAATGTTCCTTCATAACATTTTTTTTGTGAATATTTTGACCTCATATTTTCATCATAGATTTTTTTGTCACCCCACCTCATTAACCTGGTAGGTGAATTTTTTTAAAGCCCTGCTCAAAAGGTGATTTCATGGAGCAACTGTGAAAACCTCTTTCAGGAGGATTTGAAAAATGCCACCTACCCTATTCAGGAAGTGTGGGGTCATAAAAATGTCATGCTGAACATTTGGAGCAAAACAATTAGAAAATGACCAGGTTATGAGTAAATGTTTAAAATGCATTAAAAGCCATTGAGCACACTTTCTGTACAGTACCTTGTATTCAGTCTGCTTGTGGTCAGGCTGCAGAGCAGCAGGACATTCACAGATCGAGAGAGAGAGAGAGACAGAGACAAAGAGAGAGAGAGAGGTAGGATTTGCTTTGGTAGATCGTGTTAGGTCACTGAGGGATGTTGGGTGTGTGTGGAAGTGTGTGATGAGTTGGGGGTTGGGGAGGTGGTTGGGGTAGAGGGGGAGGGGGAGGGGATCAGCACAGCACCATTGACACTGATAGACAGTTTTCATTACAAGTTGAATAAAAAAAGGGAATAGAAAAGATGTCGAGGAACAGTTTTCTTTTTTGTAGGCAGCGATGCTGGGGATTGGGCACCCCAATGTTGGTAAGCTATTTGGTGGTACTGAAGGGGCACCTTGATGTCTCAACACATCTGGGAGGTGTCAGCATACGGGGGGGGACAATCATTATAGCACCACTGGGGTTGGGCACCCCAGTGTTGCAAATTGTTATAAATAGGGCAGGCTGCCACTGTAACTGACACCAGGATTGGGCACCACAGTGTTGGTACTATACAATACCAGAAGTGGCAATGAGCACACCCCACCACTAGAGGTAGCATGTTGTGTGAGTGGGGATACCTGTGGTGGATAGGGCTGGTCTGTAATCAATGTGGGGGGAGACTGATAAATACAATAAAAAGAATTCAAATATGAATTAAAAAAATAGATTTTTTGGATTGCCCATCTGTGAGTGGACTGTAATGGCCACTGCAGCAACAGGCAGGACACCTTCTCACTGGGTGGGGCCATGTCAGCATGTAAAATATGCTACCACACTAGAAAGTTATCCATGGAATTTTCATTTTCAAGTACGAGCATGCATGGAAAACACCTCAGTTTTTTTTATTTAATTTTTCAAAAATAGCTCAGAAGCTCAATAAAATAAAAATAAGAAAGGAACACACCTTAGATCTAACTCCATCAAACCTGAAAGTTTCAGGTTTCAAATCCAAACTATTTCTGAGATATAGACAAGCAAAAAAATTAAAAAAAAATCAGTTTTGGTGAATTTGGCATTTTTGTACCTCTGCAACTTTACCCCCTGGACCAAATTACATGAAATTTACAGAACCTGGCTCGGTACCTGACAAATTTCATACAAATTGATCATATGGCGGCCGGGTTATGAAGGTGCAAAGATCAATGTTTAACATTAAAGTCTATACTCAGCCCTAAGATCAGGTAATACACACATCCACATCAAATCCTTGTGAATAAAACTCTAGTGGGTTATCTTCTAATATTTTTATAATTACTGCTTTGTGGTATCTTTACTGGTAGTGGATTGTTACTGCTGTGCACTAATCCCCCAACCGGCAAAATGTATTCCTTTCCAGAACTGGATTTGTGACTTGTGAGCACTGGTTAGGTGTTGTTGTGCCTTTTCGTATGCATCCCTTGAGTGTGCAGCACAGTCTTAATCTGACTGTGCGTTTGCATGGCACCATTAGTTCTGGGAGACTGCATAGCTTGTTACGCTCTCATTTCACTTCGTCAGCACTGGGGAGTTTTCTGGACACAAGACAGTAGCACTTTGGGGATGCACATTCATTCTGGTGACTGTGTGGGTGGGAAGCTGCCAATATTGCCTTTGTTTCTAGGGGGAAGTGACCATAATTCCTTGGGCAAAGGAGCCGGCCACCCAATTGCTTGTCCTTTCTGGTCCCCAACAGTATCAGCACACATACACACACACACACACACACACACACACATTTTGTGATGTATTAGTTTGGAGAATGTGGGGGCATGTTCTATTAACAGCAATGGGCACTGGTTTTGAAATCTTATTTTTTATAGTTTAGAGGGACATAGGAGTCAAATCCTACCACTCGACTAACAAGGCTATAATTTGACATCACAATCCTTTGCCTGTCAGGGGATCTACAGCACAGTCTGAGTAATATTTCACTTCTATTCTCAGTTAACTCCACCTATACAGTTTCCTCATCTGTCCTCTTAGTATGCTCACTTACCTGAGTCTTTAAACCCTTTTCGATATACCATATGAATGTATCAGTCAAAGAAAAATATAATGTAGGTTCAGAAATCCGCTGCCATCCCCCACTGTGGTTTTAATTTCCTAAACTTTCTATATCCTATACTTTCAAAAATAATCTAGTAGACTCTATTCACCCAAATACTGACAGACCACTTAATTCAATAGAACACCCTTTTAAAAGGTTTAATGGTGATTCATTTTGATTTAACCAATTAACTTTCAAGCCAATGCTCAGAGATTAGATATCAACTGGTGGATGAAAGCTGAAGTGCCTATATTGTGTAATGTACCTTGCTATGTACTTGCTTCACTTGTTGCTGCCTTAAGTTGCTCCATTTCAACTCTATGCATGCAAGCACGCATACATACACACACACACACACACACACACACACACACACACACTGGAGGAAAGGGATAACTTCACACAAGTAACCCCATTATTACTATTTACTGTGTAAATTTTTTGACCTGGGGAAGATACAGACCTGCACTTCTTTGTGAGTGAAACTGTAAGCAGCAAATGCCCTGTAATCTTTAAATTACATTCTTGCAACCCAGCGCATGGCACAGCACTAAACTTTAAAATTAAGTCACACCAAAAATAAAGAAATCATTCACCAGTTGACCTCTGCTTTTCCCAGATAGTGGCAGTGGAGAGAGGAGCTTGTGTTTCACTTCCCGAGCTATTGTGGCCAGTTGTCTGTTCACTGTCACCTTTTTTGTCTATCACCAGTCCCATGCCAGATGAACTCTCATTGGCAGCAATTTTTAATAAATATATATTTTCATAAAAACTCCTCAACACAACAACCATAATAAATAATCCCACTCACCAACACTAGGACTAGCCCATCACACCTGCCCTGGCCAAAATGTAGTGATGCGCTGTAGCTATCCTGGATGGGACTTAAGTAGGGTTTTGAAGTGGGCAGTACTCCTAGATTGATTTGGTCTTTTCCCTGTAACTCTAGGGTGATTTTCCTGTGTTTTCATTTATATTACATTATTTCCTGTGGAAGATGAATTGCTGTATTTCCTGTTTAACCAATGTATGTCTATGAGAAGAACTTCCCTGTAGATGGCTCCAAATCCCTGTAAAATACAGGAATCCCTGTCGATCTGAGAGCTCTATCTCACCCAACTGGTGGGCAAATAACCATCGTGAACATGATGATGATGCTTTGCAAATGACCATCTATGGGCAGCCTGATCTGTTCTGGATGCACACCTGCATCCTGTCTTTCCCTTACCACTGCTGTCGGGCATCCACAGCAATCAATGGGATGCACTAGAAACTTGTCATGGTGTGAGTAAACATGAATAGCTAGGGATACTTATAAAAAGGAAGCTGAGTCATAAGCAGTCTTGTTAAATGCTTTTGTTACATTTTCCCACAGTTCCAAAATTAAATTACATACACACACACACACACACACACACACACACGCACACACACACACACACACCTGTGTTTTCTTACCCTGCACTTGCAGTCAAGACTCACCCTGTGAATGTCATACAGAACTCATTTTCCCTCTTGGATCCCTCTCCTCTCCTCTCTTGCCCTGTCCTGAAGCTTGTCTGTTGTATCCCACACTTTGCTCTCTTACTCAAACCACTTGCTATCAGGGCTCCAGAATGATAAATATTTTTTTTTTTTGCAAATACAAACATGTCTCACATCTAAACAGAAAGTCTTGCCAATTTTGAGATGCAAAGTAGTTTGAAATCTCAAATTGTACAAAGCAGAATGTACCAGTAAAATAATTTCACCAGGTTAACCTTTTGAGTGATTTTATATTAGAGACTTTTAAATACTTCCATTAACCTTTTGAGTGATTTTATATTAGAGACTTTTAAATACTTCCACAGACACGTTAACAGAACCTACAGTTGCATGTCAGCAAGACATGCCAGTGCCAGAAAAGGCTTAATCTCAGAATGGGTCATTTGACCTCCCTATGCTTCAATTTCTCCTAGCTGCAACACCGAATATCTACCCCCACTAAACCCCTGCTATCTCTTGTCAGAATTATCAGAATTTCTGAGTAAACTTTCCTATCAACTGCCTCGGATTAAGAGACAGTCCTCATTTTACCCCTAATAATTGCTATGTCCCTCATCTGTTTCTCATGGAAAAGGTGCTACCCACACAGAGAATGTTCTGTAAATTCAGACTTTAACTTTGCAAACACAATGGTTTCTGCCGTGTTCTGAACTTGCATCTCCATGTTGGAGGATGTCTCATTATAATGTCTTTCATTTTGAGTATCCATGTCCCTCATTTCAGTGACAAAACCTTGAAAGGTTTGAGAGATCAACTGTACAATGTGGTCTACTTGCTGTTTCTTTCACCATTTCTGGACCCAGAGTGCTCAGTTATTAACTTTGTACCACAGTAGTTTATTATCTAAAGGGGTTATACACCATTAAAGGCATACAGCAAGAGGGAATTACTCCATCATGAGATCATTAGCAGTTTGGATATGGCTGTCGCCTTCAAGGTTATCATAATTTTGCAATCTACAAGTGATTACCACACTCAAGTCACAGTGCAATTATCACCCCCTCCTGGGGGGAGGCTGCAAGATAGGGCCAATCAGGGCATGTGCCCCAGTAAAATTCCACTGTGCTCCAGCAGTGATGCTTAGCTGCAAGCATAGTTTGTTTTTTAAGTCCCCTGCATGCCCTAACACAAGCCCTCTGTGCTCTGCATGTGCCTTGGTCATCCTTAATTCCTGTAGCTGCCACTGCCCCACCCCACCCCCACTAAGGAGTACTTATATTATATGCCTTTTTTTTTTGCCATACAGCGTACACCATCACCTTTTTGTCAAACTGGAAGAGAAATCAGTAAAGCTGGTTTCACTTTCGGCTGGCAGCTCACAAGGGGAGACTTTGGTCTTGTGACAAGGCAATGTATGTGGTAAGTTTGGTTAAGCGATCAGGAACACCTGATCCAAGTCTGACCCCAAACAGCCAGCAAGAAGTAAATACCGGGGAGATCTGTGCGTGGAGTTGCACAGTCTAAAAAACTAAGGGGAAGCGTGTTGGGGTCAATGGATTTCTATTGGGACACTACTGAGAAGTTGGAGCAACACTGTTGTAACACAGGTACAACATGTTAACTCATTCAAAGCAGAATTCCTGATGCATATTCAAAACCAGAATATGCTGTTAGTTTCCACCCAAGTTGAGTGCACTGCATATAATTTACCACCCAGATATTTATGCTCTAAAAAACTAAGGCTGTGCTCTCAATAATGATGTGTACTGAGAAATGTTGCATAAATGTAAAAAAGGAAAATAGACACTGTCCCAAGAAAAAATGACTAGCAGTAAAATAGCAAGGATTCCTGCAGTCGAAGGGTTAATCGTCATCATGCACAACCCTGGAGTTTGAGTTCAACCACCAGCAATAAATACAGTGGAGCTCACTTATAAGAACATCACTTAAGTCACTGGTCATTTGAACATTCCCCTTCCACTTTCCCAGCTCATACTTTGTTTGCTTTGAAATGTCATCTGGCATCTGTGAAGACTCACAAGGAGTCAAGAGAGTCATCTCTCTATTAGTGACTTTTTTTTAAGTTTACAGTGATTCTCTCTCCTAACCCACACCATGCTGTATGAGAAGACAGAGAGATAGAGAGAAAGAGATGGAGTTTGTATGAAGAAATCTGGCTGAACATAATCTGTCTAGTAGCTCTTACCTGTGACTTTTTTTTAATGCTTACAGTGATTTTCTCTCTCTCTCTCTCTCTCTATACGTCTCATAAGCCAGAACTCAGTGTAAGTGAAGACAGAGGGAGAGGAAGAGAGAGAGAGAGAGAGCTTGGATGAAGACATCTGGCGGAACATAGTTTCTCCAGTGAAAAAATAGTGTTGGAACTGGTCTACTCAACAGGCAGAAAGGAGTATTTCATTCAACTGGTGTAGTGATTTGCAATTGTGGAAGGATACACTAAAAACTTTTAAAATTTGTGCTTCAGGATCCTATTTTTCCAGCTACAGCAAGATGGCTGCATGCTCTGCCCACAGCCATTAAAATGGGTTCATAGTAAATTGTTATAGCTGAATAGAGTATGTTTATCAACTTACAGTATGTAGTGAAGTAGATGCAGGCCATGTAAACATTACACAGTGGCATGGCTTGAAAGAACAACAGTTGTACAGGGCAGTGTTGCTACAATACTAATGGACACAGACAACATGTATCGGGTCTCACTGAAAATAATAGAATTACTGTCTGCCAGTATGGTAATGCCATAGCCACACCTCAATGTGACATCAGCAACAACCCACAAATTGAGTTCAAAATGAGATTATGTGAACACCATTGCAGTTGAATATCTCTGAAATGTCTGGTGTAGTTCCATTCAGGATAAAAGGCCATGGTTTTGATATGAACTGTCCTGGTAATGATTTCCCAAGGTTGGTAGCTCTCCCCAAAGCTTCGCAGCTGTGTAATCCAATGTACATTAAAGTAGGCTCCAGCTATACCCAGAGGCACTGGTTTACCATGATTGAAAAACTACAAAATCTGTTTTGTTCAATGGAAAAACTGATATTGTTACCGGTGTCTGCAAAGCCACAATCCATTTTCACAAGTGTTTTGTTTTGTGAGCTTTGTTTAACTCTGGCTCAACTCTATTGCTGATTTACAAAATGAAACTAAGCTCAGACCTTTCAAAGCAAAGCATCAAACACTACTAGCATCTGCTAGCACCTGTGACTGTGGAAACTAGTAATCTGCACCCCCTTACCTGGGTGTATGACTTTTGGTACTCGTATTTTCTACTTGTCCTACCCCTCTCTCTTTTTACACCTTTCCCACATTGTCACCCCTTTCTCTACCAAAATATGACATTTTCCCTCCTTGATTTAGGTGTGGACCATTGTCTTTACCCTCTGAGCGCTTTTGACAAAATATCTGTTAAATCCTCAGCTCATGCTATTTCCTTTGCTTTTACATTACTGTATAGTTACCTTGGAAAATGTGTTGTATGCTTTTAGCACTTGTACCCACATAATTTTTGTAACTATTGTTACCTTGATGATCTAATGTGTTCTTGCTGTTCAAAGACTGAGGTTATGGTGGTGGACCCTGGTTGCAGGGTTGAGGGTCTAGGGGCGGGGTCCACCTCTGGATTAATTCTAGGGGGGGACCAGATCCCTGCCTCTGAACGGGTGCATAACCTGGGTGTGGAGCTTGACACTGGCAGAGATGGGGTCTCCAGAACTGCACACAGTACTCCAGATGGGGTCTCACCAACTGTCTGTACAGAGGGATAACAACTTCCTGTTTTCTACTATTGATGCCTCTTCCTATGCATCCCAGTATCCCTCCAGCCTTCCTTACTGCCTTCTCACATTGCTTGCCCACCTTTAAGTCATCTGATATAATCACCCCCAGGTCCCTTTCTATTTTTACTGTTGTCAGTATCTCACCCCCCATTGTGTACGCTTCCCCTGGGTTTTTGTTTCCCATGTGCATTACCTTGCACTTCTTTGCATTGAATCTGAGCTGCCATACATTTGACCATTCCTCCAATCTTGCCAAGTCCCTTCTCATCCTTTCCACTCAATCTTGTGTATCGACCCTGTTGCAGATCTTTGTGTCACCTGCAAAGAGACATACTTTTCCTTCCAGTTTCTCTGCAATGTCACTTATAAAGACATTAAAAAGGACCGGTCCCAGTACTGAGCCCTGCGGTACCCCGCTGGTAACCCTCCTTTCTTCACTGTGTACTCCATTTACTACTACCCTTTGCGTCCTGTTGTCTAGCCAATTTTTTATCTAGACTACCACCTTGGGACCCACTCCAAGGCTGGCTATCTTGTATATTAATCTTTTGTGTGGGACTGTATCAAATGCCTTGCTAAAATCTAGGTAGACCATGTCCACAGCCCCTCCTTGGTCTACTACTTTGGTCACCCAGTCAAAGAAATCTATTAGATTCATCTGACATGACCTTCCCATCATGAATCCATGCTGCCTTGGGTCCTGTGCCCCACTGGCCTCTAGGTACTCAACAATTCTTTCTTTCAGAAGTGATTCCATCATTTTCCCTACCACTGACGTCAAACTAACTGGTCTGTAGTTTCCTGCCTCTGTCCTGCTCCCACTTTTGTGAAGAGGAATCACATCTGCCCTCCTCCAGTCCTCGGGTACCACCCCATCCTCCCATGATATGTTAAAGAGAGTAGACAGCGGTGTCACTAGTTCTACCATTAGTTCTTTTAGAATTCTTGGGTGAATCCCATCAGGCCCCATTGCTTTGTCCACCTTCAATTTTATTAGTTCTTTCAGAACCCTTTCTTCTGTAAATGGACTGTTATCGACCCCCGTCTTCAGAGTGTTTCTCTTGTTTGGTTTAGGTAACTCCCCCTCCTCTTCCTTTGTGAATACTGAGCAGAAATATTAGTTCAGTATACCTGCTTTTTCACTGTCACCCTCTACCCACATTCCCTCCCCTTTATTAAGCTTCAGTATCCCTCCTTTGGTCTTTCTTCACTCCCTAATGTACCTATAAAAGGTCTTATCCCCCTTCTTAACAGAATTGGCTATCCTTTCCTCGGTTTGGGCCTTTGCTATTCTGACTGCCTTCCCAGGCTCTTTCTGCTTTAACTGATTAAGTTCTCTGTCCTGCTCCTTCTGTGTTTCCTTATATTTCCTGAATGCTGTCCTTTTCTCCTTAACCTTCCCTGCCACCTCTTTTGAGAACCATAGCGTTTTTTTTCCTTCATTGTGTTTTATTGATTTGCTTTACACAAAGGCTTGTTGCCTCTGTGATGGCTGTTTTGATCACTCCCCATTGTTTCTCCACCCCTCCTTCTTGCCTGTTTGCTAGTGCTTTCTGAGGCACTCTCTCATTTTCCCAAAGTCAGCCCTCCTAAAGTCCAGTACTCTTGCTTTTGTATGGCTTAATTGTATGGCTGTGTTTATCGTGAACCACACTGTTTGGTGGTCGCTGGTTCCCAGATGGCTACCCACTTCTAAATCTGATAGTCTTTCTCCATCCTCATTTGAGAGTACCAGGTCTAAGATTGCTCCCTCCTGAGTGGGTTCCAATACTAGCTGTCTGAGGCATGCCCCCTGTAGGGCATCAAGAATGACCCTGCTCTTGGACGTGCCTGCAGCAAAGGTGCTCCAGTTAACATCTGGCATATTCAGGTCCCCCATCAACAATATCTCCCCTTTTTCTGCCATTCTAAGAAAGCCTTCTATCATTTCCTTGTCCATTCCCTCCTCCTGAGATGGGGGTCTGTATACAACCACCATGTGGATTGTGGTGCCATTTCCTGTCTCCAGGGTGATCCAAAGTCCCTCATCTGCTCCCTGTTTACTCTTTAGTTCAGTTGCTTTGATCCCTTCCTTTACATAGAGAGCTACTCCTCCTCCTCTTTTACCCTCCCTGTCCCTCCTGTAGATTGCGCATCCTGGTATGTTGACATCCCAGTCATGGATCGCTGTGTACCATGTTTCTGTGACTGCCTCAATATCCAGGCACTCCTCTTCCATCAAGGCCACTAGTCCAGGGAGCTTGTTACACAGACTGCGGGCATTGGTACTCATCACCCTCCACTTTTTGATAGCCTTACCCCTTTTAGCCCCATTTCTGTCCTTACTGCCTTTGCCTTTTTTTTACATTTAAATCTGTTCTGCTCCCTAATAACTTCTGTACCTTGGTGTTTACCTCACTAATCACCATGTTTTGTGGGGAGAGGCTGGGATTTCCCTGCTCCTTTTCAGTGCCTCCCCCTTGGTTAGTTTAAATGCTTGCCAATGAAGCATTTAAACCTCTCACCTAGGATCCTGGTTCCCCCCACTGGACAGATGCAGACCATCGCACCAGTATAGGTCTGCATCCCTCCAGGTGGCTCCCCAGTCCCCAATGAAGCCAAAACCCTGAGCTCCACACTAGTTTTTCAACCACTCATTGAATTGGTGAGGAGTGCCCTAGCATCTCCCTTGCCATAGACAGGCAGCACCTCCAAGAAGGTTACCATATGCGCTACTTGTCTAAGGCCCCTTCCCAACTCTACAAACTCCTCTTGCACTGCTCTGATCCCATTCCTAGCCAGGTCATTTGTCCCTAGGTGGACAATGACATAAAGGTCTACATGAGCTGAGACCCCAATACCTGCAAGACCTCTTATCTCTCTATCATCCCTTCCGCTCACTCCGATGTGACGAGGATTTCTAGAGGCTCCTAGAATACACTTGAAGATGTTTGGGGGAAGATCATTTGCCTTTATAGCTCCTATCCTGTGGAACTCTCTGCCTCATCAGATAAATGAAAGCCTGACCATGGAGGGGTTTAAAAACTCCCTCAAAACATATTTTTTTGAAAAGGCATTTCTAGGAATGTAGTGGCCTAGGATTTATATGTTGTTTTAAGGGGATTATGCCCTGTATTAAAAGATGTTTATTGTACTGTTTTTATTTGTATTGTAAAGGCACTCTGAGCAATGGAAGGGCACCTTTAAGAAATAAATTTTACTTACTATTGCCTTTAATGTAATTGTCACCACTGTTTGTTTTTTCTGAAGTGAAGCCTCTGTAACAGAGCCTCTGGCTCAAAGGCATTTCTGAAACACAAATAAATAAATGTTTTTCTCAGTTTGCATGTATTTTAGTGATTTTGCTGTCTTGTGCATCAATCCTTGTAGTTATTAAAAATAATAAAAACTCTATGATAAGCTCAACCTGTACCTCACATTAGATCTGTGTCATATGTGTATATACTTTGCCAATAGTGTGCCCCAGTGAGTGTGAGTGTGTGTGGGTGTGTCTGACCTCATGTTTGGTATCTCAAGTTGACAAATCCTCATAGGTGGCTGCAGCAGCACTATGGCCCCCATGCCAATGGGCAACTGGGTAGGCCACATACCCTTATATGCTGACACTGTCTATGTATCTATGTATCCCTGAGGAGTGACAGTGACAGCAGCAGGAGCAACACTATGGCCCCATTCCCTCAGGGGTGATAGTTGTCGAGGCATGGTCAGGAAGCATAGGAAAACCAGGAGCAGCTTCAAAATTTGCATGTAGCATTTTATTTTTCTCAATAACAGAAAAATAAAAAATCTAAATTATTCAGTACAACTATTAACAAAGGCAGTATAAACAGAAAAAACTAAGTCCTTCTTGTAAGGGTATCCCTTTATCCCAAATTTCAGTCTTGCTCTTTCACTTTCCTAGCAAAAGCATTGCTTCTCTTTTTATAAGTCTTTGCCTGGGAACCTCATTATGAGAAGTTCTGCTTCTCACAGAATGTTCTTGTCAGTTTACAGAATGTTCTTGTCAGATTCCATGAAGGTGCAGCAAAAAGAACATAGTGACCCAGAACTGACCTCTTGTTTACAGCTCTGCAAAAGGCTTAAAAACTGCATCTCAGGTTAACCCCTTGAGTTCCAAATAGCTTTTTACAATCATTTCAACAGTATTACTATATATAGTTTAAAACAAAGGGATCCCAGTATCAGTGACATTTCTACATAAAGATTCACATACATTTTTTTACCTGTGGATATGCAAGGAGGGAGAAAAGACAGAACAGCAAGGGGAAGGCAGAGAGATAGTGAGAGGTGAAGAATCGTGAAACCATCTGAGTGATCAGTTCCTAGGTCTCACAAGAAAATTTGGTTGCGCAATCAGACAGACAAGAGATAGAAAAGGAGAGGATAGAAGACCTCCTTGCATTTAACTCTATCGGCATAACAAATGGGACAGGGCCTTATTTAAACCTGTCACAGTGATGGCAGTAGCAGTACTATGGCTTCCATCCCTCAGGGGTATTGGCCACCGCATTATGGCCCTCACCACTCAGGATAATGGTAGCAGCACTATGGTCCCCATCTCTGAGGGGTGGCAGTGACAACCGCAGGAGCAATACTATGACCCCCACCCCTTAGGGCTGACACAGCAGCAGCACTATGGCTGCAATCCCTCAGGAGTAAGGGCAGCAGCACTATGGGCCACATCCTTCAGGGGTGATGACAGCAGCACTGTGACCCCCATCCCTCAGGTGTGATGGCAGCAGCACTATAGTTGACAGTCCCTCGGAGGTGATGGCAGCAGCACTATGGCCCCATCCCTCAGGGGCGGTGATGGCTGAAGCAGCACTACAGCCTCCTGTCCCTCAGGTGTAAAAGCAGCATCAGCAGTGCTACTGCCTCCAACCCTCAGATATGACAGCAGCACTATGGCCCTCATCACTCAGGGGAGATGGCAGCACTACATCCCCTATCCCTCAGTCATGAAGGTAGCAGCACTATGGGCCACATCTCTCAGATGTGATGGCAACAGCACTATGGCCCCCATTCTTCAGAGGTGACAACAGCAACACCACAATGGCCCCATCCCTCAGGTGTGACAGTAGCAGTACTATGGCCCTCATCCCTCAGAGGTGAGATCAGCAGCACTAAGACCTCAGTTCTTTAGGCGTGGTGGCAGCAGCAACACTGCAGCCCCCCATCTATCATAGGTGATGGCAGAAGCAGTATGGCCCCATCTCTCAAGTGTGACAGCAGTAGCAACAGTGCAGCCCCAATCCCTCAGAGGTGATGGTAGTAGTGGAAGCACTATTATCCCCTTTCTTCAGGACTGTAAGTGGTCTAAACCTCACTTTCAGGTTCTTGGCAATATTGGGAATGCAAATAATCACAAACAAGTTGCAGTCGAGTAATAAACAAGTTTATTACTACAAAAGGGATAAGTCACAGTTGCCCTAAGCAGTTCTTACCAATACGAACCGGAAGCCAGTGCTAAGCATTCCTTACACCTAGAGGTTTCTCTGTAGTCTCTTGGGATCTCTCGGGTCTCCGAGGTGTAAAGCCATGCATCACATTATAAACCTATGATAATTACTATGGTTACTAAAAGATAGAAACATTTCTAGTTACAGAGATGAGCCCTATTGGCTAAATTAGAGGTGGCTCCATGGTCCAAGATAACATTATATAATTCTGTAAAGTCATCAGTTTTAGAACAAAGAAGTCCTTATACATAGTCTTACATAACAAGGTGTAGTGGTGCACATCACCAAAGGATGGCAATGTTGCCTTACATATTATAATTACTTCAAGGACAGGTGTCTTGGCATCTGACAAGTAAGAAATAGACAGAAAATACATAGTATAATATGTATGCATTAGCAAGCAAAGTGGGTTACAACAATATGCATTTATCCTGACATCTACTCTTATACGGTAGATGCCCTTAGCCCTATGTATTAGTATAACCTATGCCTAAACATTAGCTGTCTATGGTGTACCCCTGAGGGTATCAATTAGGGTGCAGGGACCTCGTGTAACAATTCCCCCCTTGTTGCCTCCAAAGGCAACACAGGCAAATCCAGGGAATGGACAGGAGCAGTGGCCATTTACAATCCCAACACGTGAGCCTTGTAAAGGAACTCAAGCTGCTCACTGTGTTGGCGCAGTGTATGTCGTAGGCAGCAAAGCATAATAATCAAAGTGAATATTAAAAATGCTTGTATTATAACAAAACCTTTAAAAGTGATCTCTAACCAGGTGTTAGTCAATGCATTATTCATATCTTCATCATTTATCAAGTCAAGAACAGCTTCATTGGCTTTGGTTATATTATTGCTGATGTGGATGAGGTGTGTGTCCTTTCTGTCTAAAAGGGATTTCAGTGTGAGTGTAAGTGGATCTATGTGTACGTTAAAGTTTGGTAGGTATTCTGAGAGTGTGAGTAAATAATCTGGGTTACCATCAATAATGTCTGCATCTATAAGGGGAATGGGGGTTATGACGGTATGTCCAATAACAGTTTTCTGATGGGGAACAAAACAGAAGTTAGGGTAATCAATTGGACATGTAACAGAACCATATGTATAAGACTTAAAATGAGTGACTATGCAGTACTCCCCATCAGAGTTATACTGTGAACGTACAGTAGGTAGTCTCCATTTTTGCAACTGGACAGGGCATGTGTAGGTCGTCTTCGAAATCCGTGTTGACAGGCGATGAGCTTCCTCACAATAGGACTGGTAGAGCTGATCTGGTGACGGCATCGATTCGAAAGAGTTGGTGCCATTCTCAGTGATGTCTTCATCCATAGTGAAAGTCCAATCAATGCTGTCTGGAGAATATCCACAAACAGGGCGTATGACATCAAACACATCACATCGGCACAAGTAGATGTATTGCTTTTTCGCACAGCAGTCCGTGTGCGGTGCCACCCAGGCATCCAGGAAGGAGTGGTAGACTAGTAGAGGTGGTAGATCCAGGCGTTCTCTGTAGATGTCGTCATCCAAATGCCCAATGGAGTGTGCCAGTGCAAGCTTGTCGAACAAAGCTGTAGTGGGATCAAAACGTGGTAAGGAGACAGTAAAGGAGACAAACATGGTATCTATCATGGAACATTTCTTGGTAGAAAAACAAGGACCAGTGTTTGGGTGTCTGGTCACAAACCCCAAATGTCTTGCTGTGGAGAGAGGAATAGACAAAGTCTGTTGCATACATAAGGAAACACAAATTGAAAGTTTACATTTAGGACAATACCATTTAGAGATTCGTCTGTCATGTATTATGTCAGGATTCTTCCAGTTTCTAAATCACGGAAGAGATTGTTGATGGTAGTGAGGATGTATGAACCATACGCAGAACAAAGTATTTCCCTACCAATGTATTGTCTTTCAGCTTCTCTATTATTCTGTTGTATGAGTGCATTAATCTTATCTTTTGAATTAGTGAAGGCTTTCGCAATGTTGTGCATGTTGTATACCGTGTATCTTTCTTCCTGACTAAGGCCATCCACACCATGCAATACTGGTGGTAGTACATTATTAACCAAACCAGTGGAGAACTTAGCAGAATGACTCTTGATAGCAGCAATGTCCGCTTTGTTCCAAATGGACATAGCAGTACCAAAAAGACCTGTGACAGTACCTGTAGCACCTGTAACATCAGAAATGTCAACTTCACGTTTATTATGTTTATGATTAAGAGTACCAGGATGGATTTTCCTCCTAAAATTACCTCTATGTTCAGTAGAATAAACCACAGTAAAGGGATCTTTAGTATGATCTGAAATGCAGCTAAACTATCAAGCAATAATGTACTATAGAATGCAGATGTATTGGTATTGTGACACATACCAAATTCTTTCATATTCCAGTAAGTAAGATTAAACAACACAGGTATATGCATGAACTGTAAATTATTAATTAAAGAACCTGGTAGGGCAGTGGCTGTGAGACCACTATGGGGACCAGGGTTATGTTTTGGACATTCCAAAAGCTGTTTTTCAGTGGGAGGCAAAACAGAGAGATACATGGCTGCTGAGGCCATGTGGTGTGCAGCACAGAATCTGTGGGCAGAATCTTTGGAAAGAGAGTTACAATAGGAAGGATCAATCAGAGCAGTAATGTTGTACAAACCAGAGTGTCTTAATGCAGTTTGTAACAAGGGCAGTGAACCATTTGGGGATAATTTAGCTTTGGGCCAACCCTGAAAAGTTCCCTTGGAGAGTTTGGCCTCAGGGAGAATTTGTCCTTGTGATGTGGTTTGCCACTCAATTTGAAGGGTAGATTTGTCAGGAGCAACGACCGAGGCAGTGAGGTAAGCATCGGAACCTTCCTGGACAGTAATCATAGTATCTGGTATATTGATGGAAACTCCCTCTGTAGGAGGTGCTAGAGGATCCAGTTGTCAAAGGAGGTCCGGTACCATGCCTTGGGCACAAGGGATCACTCCTGCAAGGAGGAGAGATAGGAACAAGATAGCCATCTTGTCAGTGTATCTGAAAAGGAAGATCAAAGATTAGTACATTAGTACAATTCCGCCCAGTGGGGTTAGGAAAAGTAAGTTTAAGTTCCTTTGTACAATTTCAACTGGTTTGCATGTAACCATCTGTCAGTCAACTTATTGTTGTGGAGGAGTCTAACTTGATAGACTGCCAGACTGAGCTTGTTGACAATGGGGTAAGGGCCTTCCCACTTGTTGGAGAAGGAGTGGGTGGGATGTGCAAATCGAAGTACCTTTACCTGATCTCCAACCTGCCAATCCACTTCTTGTGCATGTTTGTCAAATTGTATTTTGGACTGTTGCTGGGCTTTGCCTATGCAATTCATGGCATACAAGTGTGTGTGTGTATGAGGTCTTTTCTGAGCTTTTCCACATACTGATCCACAGACACACGGTCTGCAGTGGGGGTGTGTAGGTCAAACAGCAAATGTTCAGGTAATCTCATTTGTCTTCCAGTCATCACCTCAAAGGGTGTGAGCTGGGTAGTGTCTGAAGGTGTACCCCTAATTGCCATAAGGAGTAAAGGCACTAGGGAATCCCAGGTCTTGGGATTGTCCTCAATGAATTTGGAAAGCATTTGCTTAATCCATCTATTGGCTCTTTCTACTTGACCTGAGGATTGAGGGTGATAGGGTATGTGGAATTTTTGCTGAACCCCAAGGAGTTCAAGGGACTCTTTCATCAACTCACCTGTAAAACTGGTTCCTTTGTCAGAGTCCACCTTGAGAGGCAGGCCCCACCTGGAGAAAATCTGTTCTACCAAGATTTTGGCAGCCGTCTTAGCGGTGCATGTCTTAGTGGGGAAAGGCTCAACCCACTTAGAGAATAAGTCAGTTACCACAAGAGCATACTTGTTGTTTCTACTGGTATTGGTCAAAGGGCCAATGAAATCAATTTGGATGGCATGCCAAGGGCCAGTGTGTCTTTGTGGTAAAAGTTTGGCATTTTGTTTTGTAGGTATGGGATTGTTTTGTGCACAAACAAGGCAATTGTCAATGTATTGTTTAACATCTTTGGTAATACCAGGCCACCAGGCGGTGGTCTTGAGACGTTGGAGGGTATTTTCTGCTCCTGGTGTCCGCCAGTAGGGTATCATGTACTTGGTGCAAAATTCAGATCTCAAAGTCTGGGGACTACCCACAATTTGGTGGTAGTATCCTCTGGTTGGAACAAATGAGTTTATCATCAGGGATAAGTGTAACTTACCTTCATGCCTGCGATATGGGTTATGTGTGAGAGTCTTTCTTCAGTACCTTTGTCAAGGAATCTGAACACTTCTTTGAGTTCAGTGTCCAAGTGCTGGGCTGCTGAGAGGTCCAGGGGAGAAAAAGACTCTGATTTCTTTTTAAGAGCTGCAATGTGTACTGCTGCATTGGCTTCTGGATGATCCATCATCCAGACATCCTCCCCTTGGGCCCCTTCCTTAGCAAGGGTATCTGTTGTGTCATTGAATGCATGATAGGGATCACGTAGAGAGTAAGCTTTAACCTTGTGCACATAGAGTTTGTGTGTGTATTTCTGTGCCAATGCATGTATGTAGATTACCAATTCTTTGTATTTCACTGGACTGCCATCAGAGGAAAGGAAGGAGTTATTCTGCCAGAAAGGGAGAAATTCTGTAAGGGAGCAACAAACCCAATTAGATTCTGTGAAAATGATGGTATCCTGAGTTCCATGTTGGATAAATTCAAGTGTGCAGGCCACTGCCGCCATCTCTGCTTACTGCGATGAAGCTACACTACAGCGTTTAGATATCCTGACAGTGTTCCCATGGGGATACACCACCAAAATACCCATCCCTGCAATCTGTTCTCCCTGATAGTATGATGCTGAACCATCAATGAAAACACGGTACAAAGAGATACTTTCCAGTATCTCTGGTGTGGCAGGGAGGAATGGACCCGGATCTGGGGGGTCAGGTGACTGCAGTGCACAGTCATGGGGTTCCCCCTGAAAGAGGAGACCATGAGCTAGAAGAGACGGGACTTTGGTCTGGTGGACCTGGATATCTCTGTCCTGGAGGAGAAGTGACCAATGTGTCAGACTTGTGTTGGAGGCTGACCCATCCTTCACTCTATCTGAGAGTAGAAAGGTAGTTGGTGTGTGTTTAGTGTTGAGAAACAGTGGTGAGTAACCAATGATATACAGGAAGTGCTTGACAGCCCAGTAGGTGGTTAGAAGGTTCCTTTCACAAAGGCCATACTTCTGTTCCACTGGGGTCAAGAGCTGTGATGCATATGCAATAGGTCTCAAAGTGCCATGCACCTTCTGGGCCAACACTGCTAACATAGCGATGTCAGAGGTGGCACACTCCAGATGGAATGGTAGTGCTGGATTGGGGTTGACCAGTGCTGGGGCGGAGGCCAGAGTCTGCTTCAGTGACGTCACAGCCTGGGTATTAACAGGGCCCCAATTCCATGGAACATCCTTTTTGAGTAGATCATACAGAGGAGCGGCTTTCTGAGCAAAATCACAAATAAAATCTCTTGAGTAGTTTACCATACCTAGAAACCTTCGAAGAGTTGCCACACTGGTGGATAATGGCAAGTCTTGTAATCCCTGAATCTTTTTCCAAGTAGGGCTGCGGCCTTGGTCAGTTATTTTCAGACCCAGAAAGAGTACTTCCTTCTGACATAATTGTGCTTTTGCTGGGTTGCATTTCAGACCTGCTCTCTGAATGAGAGTCAGTAGTTTGTCCAAGATATCCAGATGTTGTTCCTGTGTGGCTGTCACCAACAACAGGTCATCTACGTACTGTAAGAGACATTGGGGGGCTGAGAAACTCTGTAGGGCATCCATTATGTGGAGATGAAAGAGGGATAGACTGTTATGGAATCCCTGTGGCAAGCAAGTCCACGTGTACTGTCATCCTTCGAATGTGAAGGCAAACTTATATTGACTCTTGAGGGCCAATGGTAATGATCAAAAATCATTGGAGATGTCCAGGGCACTGAACCATTTCTGATCTGGTGTTAAAAGTCGAAGCACATCTGGTGCCAACGCCACAGTTGGGAAGCAACTGGGAGTGACCTGATTCAGTTTTCTGTAGTCAATAGTAAGTCTCCAGGCACCCGTAGGTTTCTTCACGGGGCAAACGGGAGAGTTGGCAGTGAAAACACAAGTTCTGATTACTCCTTGTTTAAGGAGTGACTTGATCATTTCTCGGAGAGAGGGTAAGGCTTCAGTTGGAAATGGGTATTGCCTTTGTCTTTCATGTGCCGGGCCTGGCACCTCGATAACAGTATGCATTCTGCCACAATCATGCTTGTTAACTGCAAACACTTCCAAATGTCGTTGCAGAATAGGTAAGAGTTTTGGAAAGAGTTCATGGTTCTTGAACAAATCTATGACATCATACTTTTTGCTGTTGATAGATATTGTCGCCACAGCATGTGAGTCAGGAATTAAGACAGTGTGGTATTGACCCTGGATCTGTAGCAGCAGCATGTTAACTAGATCCACCACACAGCCGTGTGGTGCAAGGAAGTCAATCCCGATGATAGTAGGATGATCATGCAGCACCATTAGTTGGAAAGCATGTGAGGCCTTCAAATGGCCCAGCTCTACCAGTAAGGGTAGAGAACGGTATGCAGGTAGCCTAGTACCATCAACTCCTGATATACTGGTCTTCCATCGGTAGACCAAGGGGATGTGTCCGGGTGTTCATCGTGTAACACAGATACAGCTGCACCTGTATCTAATAAGACAATTAGTTGGCGGCCCCCGACCTCGGCCTCGGTGCAGGGCCTTCCATTTGTATCCAAGACCAGCTTGTTTACAATGCGGACTGGGGCCTGTAATTGTCAATCCGTATTGCTGGAGGCATACAGAGGTTGGGCTTGACTTGCATGGATGACTTCACAGTGTTGCAATGATGCAATATAGGGAGGAGCTTCCGGGTTTAGGCTTGTGTGGGCCTGAGAGCTCATACTTCCGGTGTCTCCATGACCAGTAGTGGCATGGGTCACCAGTTGTACTGCTGCAAGGGTCTGTGCGGGAACAGTGTCTGCTATGGAGCACACTTACCCCAGGAGCTCTCGAAATTTTTGGTTTTCTTCAGCTATTTCCTTGTATGAGGGACCCGATCTTTGTAATGGTTTCCCTCCGCCCTGTGCCTTCTGTTTTTAGGCCAATTCTGGTTCCCACTCCACTGTTGTTGCTGTTGTTGGCCCTGTTGGGGGTTTTGTTGGGTGCTATCTGGAGGGGCTGATGGATGTTTGGGTTGCTGTTGCTGGGCCTGCCCTTCCATGGTATAGTGTGTCGCGGTCCCAGAGGCAGGTTCCACGACAGCAACCTTCTTGGAACCGGAACCCAAATCATGGATGTACAGTTGATACACCCTCTCGGTTTTCTGAAGAATTTCAGCAAACCTATCCATATTTGGGTATGTGGTTGGCTCTACCTTTTCTCTTACAGCTGGGATCATATTCCTAAGGAACAAGGTCTTATATTCAATAAGATCTACATCCGCAGCTTCTTGTGCCAAATGCTTCCCTGCTCAGTAGGCCATCCAGAGCCTCTGGTGGTAGGTCGCTGGGCTTTCTTTTGCATTTTGCTTCACAGGGTATGCCAGCATTACTCCTACCACACCTGGGCTATGAGCGGAGATGAGCTCAGCTGCGACTTAATCAAAGGTAGTGTTCCCATCCTGGCGAACTACTTTGGGGAGTTTGGCCTATAAACCAGGATCGATGGTCTGGCGTAGTATTTGGATCTGATATTCCGCAGCAAGGCTAAGCATCTCACATTTGGAGTGCACCTTTTCCAAATGGCAACTGAGATTGTCAGACGGGCTCATCCGACCGATACTGTCAGCAATTTGCTGAACAGAGTAGGCCATTTGTAGGGGATTAGTCGGTGGTCGATCAGGCAGAGGTAACGCATCTCGCGCATCATCCAATGCTGCGTGGGCTGCAGCTTCAGCTGCAGTACGAGCAACACCTTCCTGAGTGCCAGCTTCTTGGAAAATTTGTCAGATCTGACTTTTAATGGCTTTCATACTTCTCCCAGGAAGAGGAACATTACCTAATGCCTCATCAATCATGGTTTCAATCTCTTGCCTGTCTTCCACACTAATAACGGCTACTGGGCGCGTCGGGACAAACCTGGGCCTGCTCCCCCTATCATGCGTGCGCCTGATGGCATTCCCATGATGAGCATCACGACATCATCGATGTGTAACCTAGGAGTAGATGGGACCGCCATACTGTGGATGGCTGGGTGGGGAATCTGGGCCATAGTAGGGGCGTGACTGGGCATTGTACTGTCAGACGTCATCATCAGATAGCTCCCCTTCTGATGACAAGGGAAAGGCAGGGGATCTCCCATTGCCTTAATGTGGCCAGCCAAAACCTCTCGCTGATGGCGCAGTTTATCCATCTTAGCTTTACAATCATCATGATTCACACTTGCAACATCCATATCAACCTGATCCTGCTTCTGCTTTTGCAAAACACGGTATGCGGCGTCAATTCGCGATTGTCCCTACAGGCTATTTCTAAATCGTTGCATACCTGGTTGATCTCGTCCTGAAGCGCACCCATTTCATCACTCAACTGTGCATTCACAGCACTCAACAAATAATTCATTTGCACAACCTGACTCTTGTCCTGTCTCAAACTTTCACACTCCTGTTTCAGAGTACACATTTCTTGTTCACCAGCCTGTGCTGAATGATGCAATAGTGAATCCTTTTCATTACGCAGAGATTGGAGTTCTGACTCCAAGTTCTGCTGTATTCAAACACATTCAGTTTCCTGTAAACCCATCTCTTGCTTAAGAGATGCGATCTGCAGATCAAGGGTGTGAAACTTCACTTCGGAGGCTTCCAAAGCAGCGTAAAGAGCGGTGACCATCAACCCTTTAGCACAACGCTTATTGGTGGATTGTCCATCTCTGTATACTGGGTTGAAATCCCCAGTACAGGGTTTTCGGATTGACTTGCGTCCTGCGCGAAGTCAGCCCATCCTCCATGAGAGGTAAGAAAGTTAGAGACATCGAGTCTCAGTTCTGCGCAGATATCTGATACTGTGACCATTGTGTGGGAGGGAGCGAAAATTCAAACTATGAAAAAGACCGAGTGTTGCGTATCGATCCACAACACTAGTACTTTAGACACAGCCAGGCTACTGTATAAGTTGTAGGCTTGCAATTCAAAGCTGCTATGGAGTGGGTCGAGACAGCATTGACCACACCCAAAAAGTCAGCCAGACTTTGCAAGTATCTACAAACTGGTAGAAAAGACAGGAGAGGTGTTACGGGAGTGTACACCTACAGTCCCCGTGGGGAAAGGGAAAATTGACAGCAACAAGCGAAAACTTGCAAACACCAAATATCGCCTGCACACGGTCACCAATTTGTAAGTGGTCTAAACCTCACTTTCAGGTTCTTGGCAATATTGGGAATGCAAATAATCACAAACAAGTTGCAGTCGAGTAATAAACAAGTTTATTACTACAAAAGCGATAAATCACAGTTGCCCTAAGCAGTTCTTACCAATACGAACCGGGAGCCAGTGCTAAGCATTCCCTACACCTCGAGGTTTCTCTGTAGTCTATTGGGATCTCTCGGGTCTCCGAGGTATAAAGCCTGTGCACAACATTATATACCTATGATAATTACTATGGTTACTAAAAGATAGAAACATTTCTAGTTACAGAGATGAGCCCTATTGGCTAAATTAGAGGTGGCTCCACGGTCCAAGATAACATTATATAATTCTGTAAAGTCACCAGTTTTAGAATAAAGAAGTCCTTATACAGAGTCTTACATAACAAGGTGTAGTGGTGCACATCACCAAAGGATGGCACTGTTGCCTTACATATTATAATTACTTCAAGGACAGGTGTCTTGGCATCTGACAAGTAAGAAATAGACAGAAAATACATAGTATAATATGTATGCATTAGCAAGCAAAGTGGGTTACAACAATATGCATTTATCCTGACATCTACTCTTATACGGTAGATGCCCTTAGCCCTATGTATTAGTATAACCTATGCCTAAACATTAGCTGTCTACGGTGTACCCCTGAGGGTATCAATTATGGTGCAGGTACCTCGTGTAACAGGGCACACACCCCACATGACCAAGTTACAAATTTCTGCATCTCTGAGCTTGTCAGAACTCAGACATGAATTAAGCAAAACCACCAGATATCAAGGTGGACTCCCTCAGTTCCCTTTATCTAATATTTAACTGCCTGAATTGGCTTCTTTGAAATAAAGTGCCTTCTACCAAAAAATCCACGCATGATTATTACAGGACCTTTTAATGGAAAATCATGCATCTCCCAAACTTGTGGATACCTTTTTTTTTTTAACTTGTGCTCCTTGAAAAGGAGGTCTCTCAGTTTTCATGTCTGCGCTTAGATGTGAATTGAGCACCACTCTGCCTACTGGCATCATACCTGGTGCCTTACCTTCTGTGTGTCCCTGAGTATGCTTTCTGGCTTGGGTGTGATTTGCAGCACCCTACTTAACCCTGCTGGTATCATACAGTAGCAGGTAGAGTGACAACTACAATAGGGCCATATAGCAAACTCAAGGGCATAAAGATGCTAAGGCCCCTGACTCACTTAGGGGAACACAACAAGCAACAGCTGCAGCCCCACTCTGTCCACTAACATTGTATAGTATCTGACAACTTACCTACTGTGTGCCTCTGAGTGTGCAGTATGGCTTGGATTCTGTTGCAGCACTCTCCCCCCACATGTGCTGGCATCATGCAGTGGCAGGCAGGGTAGCAACAGCACCCAAATAACACAGTAAATTCAGGGGCACATAGAAGCTATGCCCCCCCCCCCACTCAGAGGCACACAACTAACAACAGCAGCATGGAGAACTACCAGTGCTTACACCATCAACAGCCCAGTTCCCCCACCCACCCAGCTGAAAAAAAAAACACTTCTAAAATTAAAAACAAAATAGTTGTGCAGGCTGGTCATGCACAGCAAAGTGGGATATCTGAGTTTGTGAGCTAAGCCTATTCAAACACCTCTGTCCTGGGCTGATGAGGTTTAGAATGTGTTGTGTAGGCACTGCGTGCTGACCTGCAGGGAACCATACCTCAGGGAGAAGAGAGGGCTGCCTTCATGATGTGGGTGACTACACAGTGTTGTAAGACACTGTTGATCATGCACATAGACACTCAGATCAGTAAGCATCCTTTGAGCCCCCTAGCTCAACAAGACTAGAAGTTTAACTTCCCAGTGAAACACATTTAAATAAATGCAATTAAGAACACCCAACTGACCACCTGCCTGATTCTCCAAGTGTGATGATGCTAAGCTTTTCTTGGGTTTTAATCATGCAGTGTAAAAATAGTTGAGGTGCATACTCTTTTCTACACAAAAACCTTAGTTTCTGGAGGGAGAGCAGTTGCATCAGATGATCAGAGGGTTAGATGCAGAGCTGTTAAACTTTAAAACTGCCACACCTGCCACTGCTACCTAGCCTGATTCCCAGAGTGGGCTGATACTTAGTTTTTTTTTGTTGTTGTTTATTTGTTTGGTTGGTTGTTGGTTTAAATTATCTAGTGTGAAAAACATTTAGGCATATGTTTTCTCTACACACAAATGTTACTTTCAGGTTGGTGAGATACATCAGCTGATCAAATGACAGGTCAGATACAGGAGCAGTTAAACTTTAAACTTGACTCCCCACCCCGCTGCCTAGTCTGAGTCCCCAAGTGTGCCAATTCTTAGCTTTCTTTGTTGTTGTTTTTTTTTTGTTTTTTTTATCATCCAGTGTAATATAGATAATAATATATGTTTTGACTCATACTAAAGGAAATCTGTGCCTTCAGGATGGACACAAGTCCTTAGCTGATCAAAAGGTTGGAGGATGGCATAGATGGTTAAACTGAAGCATGGGTGGTTACAACGAAGCAGCATGAGTGGTTTCCTTACTAATTGTATAAGCAGCAGAGTAGAAAGAATGAGCAACAGATCAGCATCTGTTTTAAGTTGTTGAAATCTTAGGGATTCTGTGTAGTGATATATGATTTCAATATGGCACTGGTGGAAGAATTCAAAATCTGCAAACCAGTCATGTTTCAGTGATTTTTACTGGTGTTACCACGAAAAATGGAAAACCAGGGTCCTTGTCCATATACTATAGGAAAGCAGGTTTTTCCGACTCTTACTAACATTTCAAAGTGTATTGTGAAGTCTAAACTGCTATCAAAGTGTGTGTGAATTCCTTTCATTTTATTGAGTGAATAGCCTTCAGTATTTTTTATCTCTAATTGGTTCTTTACACTGGCCAGTTTATTCATGGTACAGCTGCAGAAAAATAATTCTGATGAGTTCTGAACAGTGCCAAACAAGAGCCTTGGAGCTCTAATGAGCATTTTAAACTTCTTCAGTACATACAGCCATGAGACTGGGCTTGAATTACATGAAAGTTAAAGTCTATTTCAGCCGTGTAAGGAACTGATTTCCATTCAGAATGTTGCTACTTTGTACTAATAATTCTGTTTGCAGGTGAGGTGGGTACCAATGTGATCAGACTGAGAAGCACTTCAAGCATTTGACAGTGTGTTTGAGGCATTAAAATGAGAAAATAATACAAGATTAATTGGTAACAAAGAGTGAACATTTGTCAATTAATTCTTGAAAAGCGCCAAGTGCAGGCATGAAACATTGAGAATTGCATTGTCACTTTCAGCACCTGCATTGTGCATTACATTGTAGTTTTTTTAATTGTTTGTTGTAGTAATTTTTATTTGGTAAAGTGTACCTCCTTCTGCTTTGAGGTTTGTGCTTTGGCTTTTTCTGTTTTATACACATAAATATTTGTGAAAGGAAAAGGGATACAACACCATCAGTTTCTGCTAGAATTTAAGTGAAGGGACCTTGTTTATTTATTTATGAATTTATTTATAATATTTGACCATGAATGATATTGTAAGCTACTGTAGGGACAGCTTGTTTCCAGGTACATCCTGTGGGGGAGGAACTTAGAACCAGTCAAAGGCGTATGTCTGTATGAAATCTGTAGAGATATTTTATTGTCAGATTAGAATTACTCTTTTTTTATTTGTATAGTCATTTTTTATATTAAAGAGCAGCTGACACATTTGGGAAAACTTAAGAAAACATAATATTTAGATACAATTCAGCATCTATTTCTAATATCTTCTATAGAGTTCTCCTCTCCATTATTTATTACAAAAGAAATTCCCACAAAAACAAGATCTTTATCCCTTGGAGTTTATCTGCTTTTATAACTTGTTCCCTATTTAACATTATAATGCTCTGTTGTGACATCACAGACTGTTGCTATGGGAATAACTGTGATGTCACAAGCAGGGTATTATGACATCAGGTTGGGAAGACACAATGGGAGCAGATGAATTCTCAAGGCACGTGTGTCCCATTTTCATGCATAGAACCTCAGTAATAAATACTGGGGATAAAAAATACAAAGCTAATGAGAAATATAAGATGTTTGTGTTGAAATATTACATTTTTTCAACTTCTTGTCAAGATGTTGGTGGCTCTTTAATATTGTCTGTGTGCACACATGTATATGTTTAAACGTTTTAACTTGTCTATTCCAGGACATTCTAACAAATGAGCTATGCTCAATAGAACCATCCTAGTGAAACAAAATAAATTCAATGCAAATACAATGTGCTACACATACTGTATGTGCAGTGCAATAAAGAAAACTGATATCAGGCATAAGCTGAAACATATGCAAAGGCATAGCATACACATTTGTACATAGCACTGAATGGCAGCTCTTGGACACAAAACACAATACAGGATGCACATAGTTAAGTTTACAGACATAAATTAAGGAGTCAGGGTTGAGTATGTACTATATATATATAGATATATAGATATAGATATATATATATATATAGATATAGACAGATATCTAAATCTATCTATCTATCTCTCTCTCTCTCTCTCTATATATATATATATATAAAGATAGATCCATAGACATACATATATATATATATATATATATATATATATATATATAATGATATATCCCATAGATATATCTATATATATATATTATGGTGGCACAGTAGTGCTACCATAGTCAGGGTTGAGTAGCACTTTTAAGGTTAAAGAGTGAAACTTTGCACCTTAATAACTTTGCCACTGTTCAACGGATTTGCCTGATATTTGGTATGCATGGTTGGGCACAGTAGGTCTTGGAATCTGCCAACATTTGTACTGGTCAGATATATGGCTGTGGAGTTATTAAGTGACATCCAAATGCGAAATGAAGCTTTTTTGTGCATTCTTTGCTCACGCCTACAGGTCACACAGGTTGTGCCACTGGTCCGAAAACTTCAGGAAACATGCGGCCAGGGTCTCCAATGTGCCTTTTGAAGATTTTGTGAAAAAATATTGAACGGTTCAAAAGTTATTCAAAAATCAAGTTCCCATTATAAGTCAATGGGAAAAGTTAACAAAAAGTTCAACACTTTCACAAATGCACTTTTTAGTGTTGCAAATGGCCGTAGTAGTGGCGCAAATTTGCCATTTTTTTTCAGTTACTGATCAGAAAAATGCTTGGCATTTAAAATTTGGACCCTCTAGGAGCACAATTCTTTTTGTGTTCACCTAGTCGGACCCACAGGATGCTAGCCATGTCTTTATTTTGGGGTTAAACACCCCAGAAATATGTTTTTCAAATTTCTGGAAAAAGTAGTATCACAAAGTAGTGTCACACCTGCAACACTTTCGCAAAATTTTGTGAAAGCTTTTGCAAATTGAGACACTACTTTTCCAGACTATGGCCAAAATGACAGGAGTTTTTGCCACCCTCCTGCAAAAGAACGGTTTGGTCTTTTGAGCTGAAATTTGGAGGGATGGCAGCCAACATTGCTCAGATGTGCCTTTTTGTGGTTTGGTGACAAAATATTGCACGGATGCCAAGTTACGGTACTCCGAAGTTGACATTTTTTCACATAGACTAACATGGTGGCATTCGCCATTCATTTCGGGGCTCGTATCTCGGAAACAGTGTGCGATATGGAATTTTTGTCACAACAATGTGTAGTCCTATGGGCTATGCATTCAGTGAAAACCTAGCCAGGAAACTCATGAATCATGCAAAATGTAAATTGTTTTTCTACGTCGTACGGGTCCTAATATATAAGCAAGTTAGTATTCCAACAGCTCATTTTCTGCTACGAGGTCCATTATTATGCATACGTTCCTTGTACACACTGTGTTTCTCTATGCAGCTGTTGGACAAAAACAGAGTGTGCGCGCTTCCATTACTGTAATAGTTAACGTTTCCTCTTGCACTTCCATTCCCATTTGTGTTACCGTTCCCACGTACGCCTCTGTGTGTGTTACCTTCTACATTCTCATTTGTGCTTGTGGTTGCATTACTGTTACCATTTGCATTTACACTACTGTTTCTGTTTGTGTTTCTGTTTGTGTTTCCAATACCCCTTTCATTTGCATTTGCATTCCTCTTTTGGTTTGTGTCTTCATTGCTGTTACTGTTACCATTTGTGTTTCCAGTTGCGTTACTGTGCCCATGCACGTTACAGTTTGCATTTCTGTACATGCTTCCAATTGCTTTTGCATTTCTGTTTCCTTTGGCATTATTGTTGCTGTTACCATTACCATTTGCGTTTACAACTGTGGTAACGTGACCGTGCATGTTACGGTTTGTGTTTCAGTACGCGCTTCCATTCCTATTTATGTTTCTGTTACTTTTAGCACTATTGTTCATGTTAACTTTACCATTTTCATTTACAATTATGGTACCGTGACTGTGCGCGTTATGGTTTGCGTTTCCGTGTGTGCTTGCATTCGCATTTCTGTTTCAGTTCCCTTTGGCATTATTTATGCTGTTAATGCTACCATTTGCATTTCCAATTGCTGTACCATGACCATATGTGTCACGGTTTGCATTTCCTTATGCAGTTGCATCTCCCTTTTGTGTCACTGTTCAGTTTGGCATCACTTTGCGCTTGTGTTTCTATTAACATTTGCTTTACCATTTATGTTTCTGTCACCATGTGTGCAACTGTTAGCGTTTGCGTTTCCCTTGCACTTACTGTTACTATGTCAGAAAACATCCACGCTCCTACCACAACATTCCATTCACTACTTCTACTTCACATTCTCAAAAAGAAGGGAAATTAGAGGCAAAAAGCTCCTTTTAATGTATCAGTTAGGGTTGTTCCACAGTGACAAAAGAGAGGAAATTTGATGTTAGGGTTGAAACCTCCCCTTGCACTCACCCCCACCCTGCCCTCCCAGCCGGCATTGGGGTGTGCGTTGGGGTTGTTGGTCCTAACTCACACCCCATTCTCCTATAGTTCACCACCTCAGCTTCTTTACACATGTGATGGGGTGAGAGTTAGGGCCAATGGCCCCAGTGCACACCCCGATGCCAGCTGGGGGGGGCAAGGTGGAGTGTGGCTGCAAGGGTTTTCAACCCTAAAATTGAATTTCCTCACTTTTGTAACTGTGCAACAACCCTAACTGGTGCATCAAATGGATTTTTGCCTCATATATATATATATATATATATATATATATATATATATATATATATATGTGTGTATATATATATATATTTACATATATACACACACACAGTAGACTGGTGAATAGTATAATATTTAAGGCAATTTTAAGCAAACATACACAGAGTACTCTGAAAGAAATGACAACATATTAAGTATTAAAACGACAACAGCTAAGCTTATTTAGCAAACATATCTGCCTCTTAAAATTAAGTCACATGGAGACAGGATTGAGTTGAGAGGGGAGAGCATTAGGAGTGATTGATCACTGCAGGTGGTCAGGGTGCCAGTATTAGGGTGTCAAATTGGGATTTGCCACCCCATCCTTGAGGTCCACCCCTCCCAGAATTGGTATTAATAGTTAGGGGGTGCAGGGGTGTTGGGTATATTACTGGGCTCTGTTGGATACCTTTTTGACTACATTATTATGATTTGATAAACTCTGAGGCTGGGAGATCAGAGGGCTGTGGGTTCAGTTCCCACATCTGGCTCTTGGGTTAATATGCCAGCACTGATACTGTAGTGCAGCATGAGAGGGGTGCTGCACTTCTGAGGAGCCATCTTTCGGATGAGATGTTAAACCCAGGTCCTATCTGTCTGGATTGGTGGTAGTTCAGGTGGATGATAAAGATCCCATGGCATTTATTGAAAAGAGTAGGAGAATTTCCCCAGTGTCCTGGCCAAATTTCCCTCATTCACTAAAAATGCTAACAGCTTAATCTGGTTCAAGGTCAGTTGGCATTCATCTGTATCCCCCTTCCCTGGGTCATGCCTGAAAATAGGCAAGATTTGTCTAGTGCACTTACTCAGTCAACAAAAATGAACTAAACTAAACTTGTTTCCTGCAGGGAAATGTAGCACTTTGGGGAACATTGTGAGATTACCATACCATAATAAAACATGTAATGCAACTCTTACAGATTTTAGGACTAAAGAAAGAACAATAAAAGAAGAAGAAGCTGTCATAAAAGTTGCATAAGCCACATTTATTATCCTACTAACTTACATATAGGACAGTTGTTATATTTTGCATACTAGTTATGCTGAACACTCGCCTGGGTACTTGGAACTCTCAAACACTGCAGTGTGGTGCAGGGTCTACCTGCATTTTTCTCAGAGAGGTGGTATGGGGGAAGGGTTTTATACCCTATAAGATCTAGTCCAGTTAAAGATAACTGGCTTATGTGTATATGATTATTGCACTTACTATTACTTTTATTGGTCAATGTGGGGGCAGCAGAGTATTATCTCAGTTACCCTTTTGAATGCTATAATTTGTAGCATTCTACTCATAAGAATACGCTCATTTCAATGATGTGTTCTTATGGATAAAACAATTTGCTATACTTCTCTGAATGTTTTATTCATAAATGTTTCTGTGTTCCGCAGAGGACACCTCAGCTGTAGAGGGCAAGTCCATATTATAATAGTACTTCTCAATCATTGCAGTTTTGACAGCAGAGGCAGTGTGTTCCTGTAGTAAAGACATCATTTGAGGTTGCTTGATCACTCCCTACAGGATCACTTGTAGGGCAAAGGTCCTGCTTCTGAAACAGTGCATTCTGTAGCGTGTAGCCTTGGTAAGGTAAAGGTCATTCTTTTTAGTAAAGCATCTTTCTATATTATATATGCAAAAATAAAGTGTCACCTAGCCTTATATGTATGTGTAGCCCTATGATAATGCTATGTGGATGTCCCTATCTGTGTATGTGCATCCCTAGTGCTATGTGTAATGTGTTTTCCCCTAATTCTATGTGTTTGTCCTTAGCTCTATGTATCTGTATATGTGTTGCTATCCCACTTATAGCTGTGGGTCAGTGTAAATGTAAGTATCACCACTTATAGACATGGGTTTGTATGTGCGTAAGGCTATCCCACTAATAGTTGTGGGTTATGTACTTGTGTATCATCTGCATGACATGAGCATACAGGTAATCATGATGAACCTTGTGAACATCATGTGCATGTAGGTAAGCATATCTTACATTTCCCCCTGTGTTTATACAGGTAACACAGAAAAAGAAAGATTGAGATAATTAGTAAGTAGGAGGGTTGACAGGTTGGATAGCATAGAGAAACTTCAGTTGAGATTTATAAAACTTGAGAGTTTTACAGAGGCAAAAAGTAATAATAAGAAGCATGACAATAAGAAAAAGGTCAACAATACTTTTTAGATACTGTAAGTGGGGTAACTTTTTATAGAATTTTATTTTGGAGGGGTAATGACAGCATGGACAATGATAGTATGTTTATGGGGTGTAAAGCACAAATTGGGAGTTGTCACATTGCATAGTATGGTATTATAAACAAAAGACTTGTAACCACACAGTTAGTGGTGGGCTAAGTGGCTCCAATTCACTCCGTGAAATGATCTGCGAAGTGAAGGCAAATTCACGGAGTGCTCTGCAACATGAAGCGGAGTACTTCACATTACAAATGGGTAATGTGAAGTCCATTGAAAACAATGACTTCACATTACTCCGCCTTCCCAAACCACTACTCCACCAATTCTTAAGGTGAAGTACATTGAAAACAATGTAATTCACCTTATTTTGCCTTGTTTTTAAGCTCCAAAGGCAAATTTTGCAGCGTTTCATGGGATTTCAGGTCACATGGGCTCTAGATTGTTCTGCACAGCCTCAGTTTGGGGTAGTGTGTGTAGGAAGCTGTAGGAGACAATCTGCTCCGAGAGCTCTCTGCAATTCAAACCTTCAAAAAGCTGTTAAAAAGCCATTTTGAGTAATTTTTTTTGCTGAAACTTTAGTTCATCAATTATAGGAAACCCTCTTGTGCTCATATCGAGCGTTTATTGTTTGTGCATGGATTTTGAATGTTAATGTACAACATTAAGTCTGTGTACTGAGAGACAGTGGAAGTGTGCTTTGGGGAGGGGTGTATCTGTGGTGTAGGTAGATTAACTTGGAGAAAAAGACAGTGCTTTCTGTTTTGGTGATATTTTTCTTATTTAATTGTGTTAATGTACACACAGTAATATTTTCAATATTTTCTTGCCATTTTTTGCTGATTGTTGTGGTGCAGCAGTGCATAATTTTAGTTTGTTTAAAATATGTGATTATATTACTGAAGTTTTCAATTTGCTATGCATTACTTAGTGTGTGTATGAGTATGTGTGTGACACGTGTCATGAAATCAGACACCTTTTATTGTGCCACATAATAATTTCAGCAATGTGAAGCTGCTATCCACTGCAGCTGTGTGATTTTTGTACTTCTTTGTGGTATCTTTACTGTTACTGGTACTAGTACTAGTGACTGTTACTGCAGCAGTACAGTACACTGCCCCCCCTGCGCGTGGCCCGCCCCAACCGGTAAAGGTATTCTTTTCCAGATTTGAATTTCTGATGGTGAGCACTGGTTAGGTGTTGTGCCTTTGCATCTGCATCTCTTCAATGCACAGCACACTCTTAATCTGTTTGTGCATTTGCATCTCTTTAGGGCCCAATCTCCATCTGCAACTTAAGTCACAGTTGTTTCTTTGGCTTCCCTTCAGAGTACTGGACAGGTGTGGTGCTTAATTCTGCATGAACATTGTACTCATTAATATGTGTTTTTAAGTCAGGACCATCATCACGAGTCACTCATGATACAAATCATGTTCTTCATCATCACTGTCACAAATGCAGTCACAAATCACGATTCACGATCATTCACAGTATGAATCACATTCATTTTTTTTCTAGTTACTTGGATGTATTGTAAGCCTGTTTTATAGTATCTCTCCAGGCTTCACCACCCCACCATTGTACTCACTGATACATGTTTTTAAGTCTGGGAGTTTTAAGCTACAGCTCATCAGGGACGTACAGCCGTAGGCAGTAAGCATTCATGTTTCTTCATCATTATGGTCACAAATGCAGTCACAAATCACGATTCACAATCATTCACTTTACAAATCACATTCATTTTTTTTCTAGTTACTTGTAGGATGTATTATAAGCCTGTTTTGTAGTATCTCTCCAGGCTTCACCACCCCACCATTGTACTCACTGATACGTGTTTTTAAGACTTGGAGTTTTAAGCTACAGCTCATCAGGGCCCAGGGAAGTACAGCCATAGGCATTCACATTTCTTCATCATCCTGGTCACAAATGCAATCACAAATCATGATTTACAATCAAGTCATGAATCACAACATAAATTTTTTTTAATAGTTACTTGGATGTATTGTAAGCCTTCTGGTCATGGTGCTGAACAGGGATGGGATCCATACCTTGGCCCGGGGAACAGGCACATCCTGCTCCAGAGGACCTGGTGATGGACTTGGTGGTGGTGGTGGTTCAACTGCCTGAGTCAGGACAGGAGGGAGTGCTGGTCCTGCTTTGGGGGGGCACTCACAAGTTTTGAGTGGTCCAACAGGAATGGGTGCCCATGCCCTCCACACATGCACACGGTACGATGCTTACCACTACCTTGCTCTCCCAAAGCTGCCCCGTCCCAGACATTCCCTCACCCTGGTCCCTCAGTCTGAGCAATCACTACTCACACTGTCACACAACACACACACACACACACAGTCACACAGACACAGACAAACAACTAACTACTTATAAAGGTAAGAAAAATAAAATTTACAGAAAGAACAAATTAAGTAAAAAAGAGTACAGAAAAGACAAAAAAATGTAGCTTTTAAAAAAGCTGTTGGGTCTAAATCTAAGTTTAAATCTCCTCCTCATGCTGATCTAAAAGTATCAGCAGTCACAAAACACACTACTCTCTCTCTCTCTCCATCTGCACAGGAGAAAGTAAAAGTGTCTGCTTGTATGACTCACTTTCTTTCTGCCTAGTTAAAGAGCATGTGACTTACAGTACTGTAGGCCATGTGATGTGCGGGGGGGCTACCAAATCTGAAACACCAAGTGGATCACTTAGAATCCTAATGAGGAACGTGAAGTCCATCAAAACAATGACTTTGCCTTACTTCTCATTGCCATTCCGCCTTAGCAGTGGTAATGACAGGTGAAACCCGCCATTCCGCCGTAGCAAAATTCATTCGCTGCATCTCTACACACAGTATAAGCCTTTAGCATTGTAGGTAACTTGAACTTTAGCTACAAGCCATTTGGTAAGTCTGATGGGGCATAAAATAGAGGAGTTGGTGAGTTTAGTAGAAAATTGAATTTTAGCAGCCTTGATGAAAGCGTTGCTGCTGTACTTGATTGAAGTCTTGATTGAAGAAACATTTGAAGAAGCATTTTGTTTTTTCTGAAGTCAGGGATTGTCCCTTTTTTAGGCTTGCCTCTACGTATGGTACCTTGAGTGTTAGCATTGTTGTAGGTACCAGTGCTGGCTGGTGAAGAAACAGTGTGCTCATTTTTATTAGTTGGTTTAAGGTTTATACTGGCTTGAATATCTTAGGAATGGGATGACCCTTTTTTGAAGTCTGGTTTATATTTGCACAGAAGTGTGATCATGGTACTAGACATTACACCTGCACAGGTAGTGGTAACCTTTTTGGGGCAGCAGTTTGTATAAGGGGCTACTCAGGCATTGAGTTGATGATGATGGACATAAAGATCTGGCAGCTTTATTTGTTTTTGAAAGATGTCTTTTTTTTAAGTCCCAATTGATAGTACTTTTACTTGATTATTAAATACTGCAGTACCTTATCAAATATAAGCAGTGAAACAATAAATGTGACAAACATCATTTTTTTTGTATTGCAGTTATTTTATTATAACTGGGGACTTGGTTGGGATGGATGGTGACATAGCCAAGATTTGTGGCTGTGGCTATGGCAAATGTGACGGTATAATTTATGCATTTGGTGGTGCATGCTATATTGTGACAATGGGGCAATACCACTTAGCCATACAGTATGTTTGTCATTAATTAAATTTGGAATTTTGCCAGTTTCTAAATCTCGCAAGAACTGGTGAGTTCAAAACTCTTATAGGCAGAGCACAGGATTTTTTTTACCTACGTATTGTTGTCTAGCTTCCCTATTGTTGCAGTGTATAAGTTATTTTAACTTGTGTTTGGTTTGGTTAAACATCCTAGCAATGTAGTGCATGTTATATGTACTGTACCTTTTCCTTTGTGCAAGACCAGCAATACCATGTAGCACTGGCTGTATTACATTTTGGTTTAATTTACTGTTAAATATTTTAGCATGTCTTTTAATTTTGGCCAAATTGTCCTGATTTTAAATAGATAAACCAGTCCCAGAAATACCTGTGGCAGACCCAAAAATGCCTGTTACACCAGGAAGACCAAACTTTGTTTTCACATTTAGGACTGAACACTCTATGGTGTTCTGTAGAATACTTTTCTGCTACAGGGTCTGGAGCTCATGTTTGAAATGCTGCCATAATATTAAGTAGCATTACTGTATGAAATTTAGAACTGTTTGTTTGGAACAATAACCAACTTTGGCCATGTTCCAGTTAAATAAATTTCAAATTGCAGGCACATGCATGTAATTTAAATTACTAATTAATTTATTTATTTATTTAGTTTTTGTTGACCAGTTAAGTGCACTAGACAAATCCTGCCTATTTTCAGGCATGACCCGGGGGAGGGGGATACAGATGAATGCCAACTGACCTTGAACCAGATTAAGCTGTCAGTGGTATTTTTAGTGAATGAGGGAAATTTGGCCAGGACACCGGGGAAATTCCCCTACTGCTTTGTTTGCGGTAGGGGGAGCTGTTGCCATTTGGTCTGTGTGGCCAGTGTGCTTCACGTCTGCAATGGAGAAGGATGCTGTTTTGTGCTCTCCTGAGCACAGTATGGAGTTGGAAGCTGTTACCGTTTCTGATGTTTTCCATAGTCAAGAGAATCTTTTGTTGTATCAGGCTGTGTGTCGGCCTGTTTTGGAGTGTGCTGGTACGAAGCCAGTATCGGAGACTGTCCCTTCTATTTCTCCTACTATGGAGTCTTCGGAACCTTTGTTGCTGCAGCCTGTTGCTGGTCCTGGTGAAACACTCAGTTCAAGATAGGACGGAGACACGAGGGACGAGTGGGACTTACTTCCGGGTTTGCTGCAGCGAGGTCTGCAAGATGGACTGGCAGTGGCTGTTTCTCACAGAGATAGTGCTTCTCTACTGATACGGAGGCAGTTTGGACTACCCCAGACTTCACAAACTTTCCCAACGATAGACTGGTCGGCGGAGGATGAGCTTTGTGATTCTGGATGGAAGCAGACATCTACAGGGCAATGGATCCCTGATCCGGACTGGAAGGAGGCCTCTGAGGTGAATGGGTCTTCTGCTAAGCATGCCAATGTTTCTCAAATCCTGAGCTCAGGTACTGACTTACAGGGAGGTTCAGGGGGACATGTAACTGCTGCGCAGCATTTAGATGAACATCCTACGGCCTGTCCTAGGCTGAGTACGTCCTCTGGGGGGGAAGGTTCTTTTTCTTCTCAGCAGGCAGGTCATAGTACTGAGACTAGCTGGTGGGGCAGGTCATCATAATGTTAGGATGCCTATGTCTGAACTTTTTAAAAATAAGTTAGAACAAGCCCTGAGACGTAATGCGGTCAGATTGCATTATAAAGGAGGGTTAGCAGAGCATCCAGACAGATATTATATTTTCAATACTTTACTGAAGGGTACTATGAATTTTTTCCTGCTGATATTTTTGCTTTAATACATATTTCGGGTGAGGATTCCTTTGATGTTAGTTTTAAAACATCACACAGTATGGAGGAAATTTTGGGACGAATATTCCACTTTAAAATCTACTCCGCTTTGGACCCTTTTT
Source organism: Neoceratodus forsteri (assembly GCA_016271365.2). Lineage (NCBI taxonomy): Eukaryota > Metazoa > Chordata > Ceratodontiformes > Ceratodontidae > Neoceratodus > Neoceratodus forsteri. The sequence goes on along the minus strand of CM028135.1, from coordinate 391,506,207 downwards.
TTGCGATTCCTCTCACTAAATCTCAGATTAGATATATCACCATTATGTTTCAGAATGAAGGGGTTAATATTAGTGATATCTATCATTGGTTACAAAATAGGTGTGATATTTTGGGGCCCCCTTAAGCAATTTTAGATTTGGCAGGCATTTGGACTGGTAGTTGGAGGTTTAAAGTGAAATTGTTTCAGGATAATAGTAATATTATACATCTCCCTAATAGTTTTTTTTTTAGGCAAAGACAGAGAAGTTTGCTTTTATGGGAGCCAGCCTCGGGCCTGTTATAAGTGTGGGGCTAAAACTCATATTAGTAGTTCCTGTGATCTATTAAAGTGTGCGTTGTGTGGTGGTTTTGGGCATTCGGTGGACTGCTGTGAGAATATCTTTCAGTGTAATTTGAGTGATGACAAAGGACATGTTTTTCACCAATGCCCTTGGGCCAAACATAACAGGATGGGAGGGTAGGATCAGGATGACTTAGTAAACAAAGCTCAGGAAAAGAGATGGGATAAGCCTTCCTCAGTCAATTCTTCTGCTTCTGAGTTGGGGGTGTTTCAGGCAGGCAAGGGAGATTTGAATCCTATTGGTGCCGATGTATCGGTTTTAGTTGCTGACCCTGAGTCTCCTGTTCTCCCTGCTACGGTCTCCCCTGTTCCTGTTGTCCTGACTCTGGCACAGTCGCCTACCCTTTCTTCTATTCCTCCTCCTTTTGAAGCAGTTAAAAGTAGCAGGTTTACCAGGGCCTCTGTTAAACAATCGGTTAACCCTATCCCTGTAGGTAATTCTTTTACCCCATTGATGAGTGAAGGGGGAGATTCGGATTTGGAATCTGATACCTCCCATCGCTCTGAACTACTTTCTGAAGATGAAGGAAGTAAGTATATAGAATTGGCTAAAGAAAAAAAGGGAAGAAGGGAAAATAAAGGAAAGCTAATTTTAGTCAAAAAGGTGGGCCTTGACTTTTACCTTGACTCTTATGGCAACTTTACAGGTAGTTTCCTACAATGTCTGTAGTCTTAAAAATTTCAAGAAAAGGCTTTCTCTTTTTTCCTTTCTTGGCACACTGCAGGCTGATATTATCTTTCTTCAAGAGACTAGATTATCTTCTCTTGCTGAAATTGATCAGGCAAAACGCAGATGGATTTGGGGGCCATCTTTTTGGATGTTTGGCCCAGATTTGGCAGATGGGATAGGGATTTTGTTTAAATCCACTTTTTTTAGAATCTCCAAATTAGTAGATATTTGTCCTGGTAGGGCTTTACTTTTGGATTGTAGTTTTCGGGATTTTGATTACCGTATTATCAACATTTATGCACCACAAGTCAAGACTGCTCGTATAGACTTATTTGAACTTATTAAACCATTCCTCTACACTAGGAAGCATGTAATCTGGGGGGAGTGACTTTCATTGTGAAGTTGATGTTAAATTTATTGGTGGAGTTCAGAGGAAAATGTACTGTGATTCATTGGCATTACAGCAGATTGTTGAGGACGCGGGCCTTTCAGATGCCTATCGGGCCTTATACAGTACGGGAGGTTCTACTTATCATAGACATATCTTTTCAACCCGTATCGATTTAATCTTTGTTTCTAAATACTTAAAGCCTTACTGGGGTATTGTGAAACCAACTGAATTTTCTGACCATCAGATTTTATTTTGTCATTTTAGCTTAGCAGGGATTCCTACTAAGATATTTCCAACCTGTTCCAGATGGAGACTGAATTTGTCTCTTTTAGAGTCTTGTGATTGTATGAATGGCTTAGATATTATTTTTGCAGCACGGAATTCTACTATTTGCCTTTATGACAATCTATATGATTGGTGGAAAGATACCAAATTTGAGATTAAATCTTTTATGCTGAAGTTGGGGAAACAAAAAGCTAATCTTCAGTATTTGAAATATTTACAATATCGGCATCAGTTATATAAATTAATGTCTTTCCCTCCTCAGGATAGAATACTTTTTCAATCACAAATCTCTGAAATTAAGAAACAGATGTCTCTTTACCAATATGATAGGGCAAAATCGTTGGATATGTAGTTTAGATATGGGTTGCGATCACAGCCTGCTTCTGATCCTTATAAAACCTGTAAACAACATTTAGATAAAACCCTTATGACTGGCTTAGTGTCTGACAGTGGTGCACTTGTGTCCTCTGATTTGGAGATGTTGTCTGTGGTGCAGAGTTTTGTCTCTGACCTTTTTAGTGCAGACCCTGGGCCCACTGAAGTTTTACCAGCTGAATTTATGGCCTCTCTCCCTTTATTGGATGATGCTTCTAAGAAACTGTTATTGATGCCTATATCATCTCAAGAAGTGGAAGGTGTGATAAAGTCCTTAAATAGTAAAACGTCCCCTGGCTTAGATGGCATCCCTGATGAGTTTTATTAAAAGTTCCTTCCCCTATATGTGTTGTTTTTTGGCCTTAATTTTTAATTTTATGTTGACATCAAATCTGGGTTTTTCTGACTTTAGTATTTCATTACTGAAATTTGTTCATAAAAAAGATGATCCTTCTTTGTTGACAAATTGGAGACCAATTAGCCTACTTAATAGTGACTATAAAATATTTTCTAAAATTATCACTAACAGATTGTTGCATGTTTCCGGATTCCTTATTCATCCAGCTCAGGTTTGTGCAATTCCTGTGCGTAGGATTCAGCACAATCTTTTTCTCTTGTGGAACTATTTGACAATAGTTATTCAGGCCGAGGTTCTGGGTTGGTGGTTGCACTGGATCAAGTTAAAGCTTTTGACTGAGTTAGACATCATTATTTGTTTAATCTATTGTTGTGTTATGGTATTCCGCATCCTTTTGTGGCATGGATAGCTATGCTATACTCTGATTCTCAGGTAATTCCCATGGTAAATGGCCTCTTGGGATCTGAAATTCAATTTGCTAAAGGTGTAAGACAGGGATGTCCTTTAAGTCCCCTATTATACACTTATGTTTTGGATCCAGTGATTAGATATATTCATGGGAATCTTGATATTGTAGGACTTGCTCCTAATCCATCTTTGTCACCAGAGGAGGTAGTGGCATATGCTGATGATGTGATTTTATTGATGGAAAATGAAACTTCCCTTAAGATTGCTTTGCAAAGCTTTAACACATGGGGCCGATTTTCTGGGGCACAGATTAATCTAGCCAAGAGCCTTCTTTTTTCCTTAGATTCTGGCACTGTTGTCTCTTCGGAGATAATGGGTATTCCCCTGGTCTCCACCCCTCATAAAATTTTGGGTATATGGTTTGAGCCTGGTGACCTGGCTAGCTTCAATTGGGAGCAACAGTTGCAGATTGGGGAAGGTAAGGTTAATGTGTGGAAACGCTGGAAATTTGGGAAGAGAAAGCCCATTTTTATTACTAAAAAATTCCTGTTGCCTGTTTTCTTGTATCTTAGTTATCTTTATCCTCCTCCATTTAAGTTAGAAACTAGGTTGTATAGTGTTTTTTTTTCAAATGCTGTGGGGTAACAGGTTGAATCCTGTATGTAGGGAAATAACTTATCTACATAGATACATAGATACATAGACAGTGTCGGCAGATAAGGGCCTATGGCCCACCCAGTCTGCCCATTTGAGCTTGTAAGTTCAGTTTGTTTTCCTAGAAGTCTGTTGCCCCTTATCCCTGACCGCCAGAATTCCTTTATGTCTATCCCATGCATTCTTAAATCCCGTGATTGTTTCAGCCCCCACCACTTCCTCTGGCAGGGTGTTCCACTTGTCCACCACCCGTTCTGTGAAGAAATTCTTTCTCATGTTTCCTCTGAAGTCCTCCCTCCAACTTCATCCATGCCCTCTAGTCCTGGAACATCTTTTCGCTTAAAATTGTGTTTTCCTGACTCTGTTCCTCCCTGTAAGATACTTGTATGTCTCTATCATATCCCTCTCCCTCCTCTCCTCCAGGGAGTACATGTTCAGTTCCTTCAACTGTCTTCATAGGACTTGTGATGAAATCCATGCACCATCTTTGTTGCCCTCCTCTGAACCTTCTCTACCCTGTCTATGTCCTTACGTAGGTATGGTCTCCAGAACTGTACACTGTACTCCAGGTGGGGCCTCACTAGTGTCTTGTATAGCAGAATTATGACCTCCTTTTTCCTGCTGGTAATGCCCCTGCCTATACATCCCAGCATCCTTTCTCGTGTAAAGGGACTTGTGTCCATTTCTGAACCATTCTCACCTCTTGTACTCCCTTCAGACCCATTACCCCCCTCTTCCTCAGTAAAGACTGAGCAGAAATACCTGTTCAATATGTCAGCTTTACTGTTGTCATCCTCCACGTGGCCCCCATCCTCCCCCTTCAGTCTCACTATCCCTCCCTTTGTCTTTCTTTTTTCACTTATGTACCTGTAAAAGGTTTTGTCCCCTCTACCCACTGAATTTGCAATGTGCCCTTCTGTCTGAGCTTTGGCTTCCTTACTGACCTCCCTGCCTCCTTTGCTTCTCCTGGTATTTCTCCCTATCCCTTCTGCCTGTGTCTTTTGTATTGCCTGAATGCAATCTTTTGGCTTTCACTTTCTTTGCTACCTCTTTGGAAAACCATAATGGTCTCCTCTTCCTTTTCCTCTAGCTAACCTGCTTAATGCATAATTCTGTTGTTCTTGTAATCCCATTTTAAATACTGCCCACTGTTCCTCAACCCCTGATTCTTGTCCCATTCCTTAATGCCTCTTTCAAGTATCTCCCCATTTTCCCAAAGTCTGCCCCCTAAAATCCAGGATCGTGTTTTTGTGTGGTTTGGTTCTGCTCTTTCTGTGATTTCAAACCACAATGACTGGTGATCACTGTTTCCAGGTGCTCCCCACTGTTACCCCATCACACTGTCCCTGTTTGTGAGCACAAGGTCCAGTATTGCCTTCTACTGAGTTGGTTCCATGACCAGTTGCTTGAGGAAGGCACCCTGAAGGAGTCCAGGATAAATCTGCTCCTAGTTGATGCTGCTGCTGGGATGCTCCAGTCCATGTCTGGAATACTGAAGTCTCCAACCAGTACTCACCCTTGTCTGCCATCCTTTGGATGGCTAGCATCAACTCCTATCTCTTTCTTCCTCCTGGGCTGGTGGTCTATAGACCACACCTGTGCGGATAGGCTGTCCCCATTTTCCTTTCCAGCTTAACCCACAGTATCTCTCCCCCATTTTGTTCCTCCTGGATCTCTGTGGCCCTTATGTCATTTTCACATACAGTGCCACTCCTCCTCCTTCCTGCCTGCTCTGTCTCTTCTGAATATGTTGTAGGCAGGTATGGCCATCTCCCAGTCATGGTTATCATTACACCAGGTTTCAGTGATGACCACAATGTCCAGGTCTGACTGCACCATGACAGCCTCCAGATCTTCCATCTTGTTGCTAAGGCTCCTGGCATTTGCACACATGGCTTTCCATGATTTGACCTCCCTAGACCATTTCACTGTTCTACTCCAGCCCCTTCCTTGGTTGTCATTTATCCCTGGTTCTCCTTGCTGTCTGCCCTTCTGCTGAATTTTGCCCCTTTTCTGCTTATCTACCTCTTGGGCACTAATCTCCATCTTTTGCACACTGCTTTGCATAGATAGCCACTCCTCTGGTTCACTGGCTCCACTGCTAGCTGTGGGGGGTGAGCAAGTAGGTACCCTCCTTGCTGGCCTGCCACCCCCCTTTGCTAGTTTAAATGCTTTTCAATGTAGCATTTAAACTTATCAATGAGTGCTTGGATTCCTCTCCAGGATGGATGCAGGCCGTCAGGCTTGAACAAACCTCCATCCCTCCAGGTGGGTCCCCAGTCACCAATGAATCCAAACCCTTCCTCACAGCACCAGTTCTTCAACCATGAGTTAAAGTTCCTGGTGCATGCACTCCTATGCTCTCCCCTGCCTCTCACAGGTAGTACTTCTGAGAAAGTGACAGAAGTAGCTACTTGCTTGAGACCCCTTCCCAGTTTCCTAAACTCTTCCTGAACTTCCTTTGGCTCCCCATTTGCCAGGTCATTAGTACCTAGGTGGATAATGACATCCAGCTCACCCTCCCATCTTGCCTTCCCAGTGATCCCAGGATCTTCCTTCCATCCTCCATGCCGTGGCACCTGGTGAGCACCTCACCTCCTGTCCTCCCCTCCTGTGTTCCTAACTGGATCCCTCTTATGATGGAGTCCCCCACCAGGATTCACTTCCTCCTCCTCCTCTGGGGTCCACTGCTTTCCCCACTGAGGTCACCTCCTTGGCTAACCTCCACATCCTTTCCTTCCACTTCTCTGGGTATCTCTATTTGGTTGTCCTCATTTGCCAGTGTGGCATATGAGTTCTTGAGTGGAATAGGATATGGGATGTGCCTCTGCCTGACTGCTCTAACCCTCCCTGAGCCCACTGTCATCCAAGTGCTCCTCGTTCTCGGCATCCTTTGAGGCAGTTGCATTGGACTGGGTGGTCCCTCGATAGGGGTGATGGTACTCCTGACCCAGTTTACTTCTGCTCTGAGTCTGGCTACCTCCTCCTGCAGTCCAGAGAGATGCATGCAGATAGGGAAGCACCTCAGTGTCCAGAAGGTCTGCCTGAATATGGCTGCCCCACAGCCACTGCATTGCACCACTCCCCACATTATACTGCAATTCCACTACTTGTCTGCTACTGAAGCTCTCCTAGTTCCCTTTTTATTAATTTACTGTCCTAAAAATCCTGCCAATGATCCTCAGATCTACCTATTAAGTGGGGTGGTTTAGCTATGATAAACCCAATTGTATTCTATCATTCGATATTTTTGTTTAATTCTTTTAGTTATTTATGGGGGTCGGTTACTTTACCATGGCAAGCATGGTCACATTTTGTTTGGGCTCGGTTTTTTCATAAATGGAAACTTTTACCTCCTAAAATTATAGCTCAGGATCATTTGCCAGCTTATGGGATTCCGGCTCTGAAAAAATGTCATCAATGGAAACTTAGGTTTCAGACTTTAATTTCTCATACTAGAAAAGTCCTTTTATTCATATATAGTTGATGACTTACAGGGTATTGTGTTGCTTTTTCCTGAATGTGTTCCAACTAAAATGTCCTTTGCTCTTTGTAAGCTAACTTTAGACTTTAACTTTAGACTGTAGACTTTAGACTTTGGCCCAGATATTCAAACTGCGCCCAAAATGTGTGCAACAGCAGGAGCAAGCACAAATCAATTGCGCATATGCGCAACAGATGCGATATTCAAACATGGAGCAGAACAAATTGCGCAAGCAGCCAACATCTGAATATCGCACAAACTGCGCCATAGCGCAACCAGGAAGGGGAAGCTGAGCAGTAAGGTTGCGCCATAGCGCAACAAGGGCAGTCCAGCTGAGCAGTCCAGAGGTGTCATAGCGCAAGCAGAGTGTCCCCCCAGCAGAGCAATGGAACTGCACAACCAGGGAGGCAGGCTGGGGCCCACCGCCAGCCATGCCACACATGGGCACAGGAACACACTGCAGAACCAACTGGACACCTGCACACCCCAAGCACAGCATCACTGGGGGTGGGATGGATGATCTACTGGCCCATGGGGACAAGCCAACAAAGCACAGCAGAGCCATGACACCCCAGCACAACCACTGGCAGGCTGAGACTGCCACACACAGGGGGTTGACAACCACAGTGCACATCAGCCCCCCATACGCACAGCACACCCTGCACCGTGACCCCAAGACACCACCCATGTGCAGTGACTGGCACTGCAGGAAACACCATGCATCCCCCCAGCACATGTCAACCCCGTGCAGCAGAGAAGCATACAAGCCAGACCCACCCTGTGCACCCAGCAGTGGGTGGCAGCAGATGGAAAGACCAACAGAAAGTCACTGCCATGCTGGAGACACCTCCCCATGCACACACACCTGCACACACACATACACACACATACCCAGGACCATACCACCCCAGATGGCATGCATACCACTGCAACTGAGCAACCATAGCCAGCTGCAAATCAGAGACCAACACAGTATTCATATCAAAATATAAATGTATTATAAAACTGTAAATTACAAAACCAACAACACCATAACTATTTACAAAGGGGTAGGGTACAAGGTAGGGGTGGGCAGGGGTAGGGATGAACAACTTGGAGAGGGAAGGCAGGGTGGGAGGGATGGGTGAAGTGGGAAGGGAATCCAGCCTAAGGCCTAGCGGGCTGGTCCTCCTCCACCTGGTGCTGCCGTGTCTGGCCGTGCCTCCTCCAGAGGCCATGGCACTGGATGCTGCTGAGAATGGTTCAGTTGTCCAAGGACACCTGTGTGAGCTGCTGCAGTGCCCGCTCTATCCTCCGGAGAACACTGAGGCCTAGGAAAATGGGAACACAGTCAATGGCTGTGACTGACCACAACCCTGAACACCACCCAACCTGCAAGCCATATAGCCCAATGTCCCGCACCTGTGATGGTATGCACCCACCCACAGTGAACATGCACATGGCCATCACAAACAGGCGGCACCAGCTATGTGCACCACTGCACACACACACACTGCCCATGTCCATCACAGCACAAACAAGGCTGTCAAGTGACGTGGCAATGTGGTGCGATGCCAGTTACACAGCCATGTGCCCAGTGCATGCATGGACCACCAGTGAAGCACACACAGACATGCAGTGACACTGGACAGTGATGAATGTCGCCTGTGTAGTGCATGGTTGTGTTGTGCATGGCTGGTGGTCATGCCCACCCCCTCCAGCATGCAATAGCATCCATGATGTAATGATACTCACATTCCACAAGAAGCTGTGTCTGCTGCTGCTGCTGTTGTGGCCCACCTCTTGCTGCACCACCGACTGGCACCGGGGCCCTGTCATGGCCCTCCTCACCACGTGCCTGCATCCTCACAGCCCGGCCTGTGGGAGACAAATGTTGAGAAAAACATCAGTGTGACTCCAAAGCAGACTGCCCCCTGCCCCAGTGAGAGTGCCTGCCCACACAGCCAGCCCCATGCATCTCACACCTGCACACACTGACACAGCCAACCATGTCAGAGCCATCACCTATGCACAGCCACCAAAACACCCACACCCCTACAGAGAATACAGGTGCATAAGCGGTACACCCACCTGGCCTAGGCACCAGCCCCTCCTGGACGTGACCGTGAGCCACTCATGCAGGTCAGGCTCCTCCTGTGGAGGTCACTGTATCTGTGCCAGCACTGCTCAGCAGACTGGCACTGCCCAATGACCCCCACCAGGTCATTGGCCACTTGCAGCCAGACCTGTGTCCTAGCCATGGTGAGGGGCACCTCACCATACAGTGCCCCATAGTGGGGCTCCACCAGGTCCACCAGGTTGGCCACCTGCATGGGGCTCCATTGCACTGCCCTCCTGTGTGCCATGCTTCCAAGTTTACAGCAGGCAATACGGCGCCCCGCTGCGCAGCAACCCCACGTGCAAATGTTACGCAATAGGCACCACAGGTTCAATCGCGCTGTTAGGTACAGCGCCATTGTCCACATAGCGCTGTCACCAGACAGCACAATAGGGCCGTACACATGGCAGCCGAACAGCGCCAGGGGGCAAAGGTCGGACACCAGGTCAGGGGTCTATGACACAAGGGCACGCACAGTGCCATCTGATGTCTACGCATCCTGCGCGACCGATCACCTGCGTGACAGTGCCACAGTGGACTATTGCGCAGTAGTGCCACAGCGCCATATAGTGCCCAGTGCTGTAGCGCCACTGGCACAATGGTGGCCATGGCCTGAATTGCCAATCGCGCACAGCACGTCATCAGCGCGGCAGATGCCTGCGTAAGCTACCTGGGCATGTGCAATGCAGTGTACCGTACAGTCAAAGATCTGCGCTATTGGCTCAGCCGGCTCAACCATCTTGCGAAAAGCACAATGGCGCGATATTCAGCCGACACATGCAAATCATCTGATCAGCCATTCAAAGGCGCAGTGGCACGATTTGCATCTCAGTACAGTTGCTCCTCTCCTAATTTGCATGCATTGCGCTATAAAAGTGCGACAGTGGGCTGTGCTGGACAGATTCAGTTACTGCAGGTGAGAGGTGAGTTGCATGCTGTGGGATGTTCTGGACAATGGGCATGGGATAATGCTGTAGACTGCACAGTGACAGGTGTCCACTTACACCCATACAGATCGGCATGACCGAGCAGAGACAAGGTGAGGGTGAGGATGGTGGGCGAAGGAGGAGGCCCAACTTCACCACGGCAGAGACTGAGGCCCTCTTCCAGGCCTACCTGGAGGATGAGGCACTACTGCGTGGAAGCCAGGGCACCCCTCAGGCCTGTGCGGCTGCATGGGAGGGGGTAGCCCGGGCAGTGAACCTGCACAGAAGCCACCAGCGCTCTGTGCAGGAATGCAAGAAGAAGATTGGGACAGACTGCAGGAGGGTGAAGGAGAAGGTGGCAGCCCTCAGGGCGGCACGCGCTGGCACTGGCGGGGGCCAGCCAGCGGTGGTGGAGCTGACCCCGGCTGAGGACCGACTGGCTGCAACTATGCAGCGCAGTGCTATTGAGGGCATACCAGGAGGTGGATTCCAGACAGGTGGAAGCCCATCACTGCACGGTATGACATGGTGGTGGTGTTGGGGGGGAGGAAGGTTGTTCACATGCACTCACATGTCCTCTCTTTCTGTTGCAGATCCTGTTCATCTTCAGGAGAAGGTGGTGGTGGGACCAGGCAGTGAGGATGACCTGCTGGACATGGAGGAGGGTCCATCCACCTCTGTCACCAGCCAGCATGCACTGCACCAGCATGCACGCTGTGCTGCCAACTCTGGTGTCGGTGATTCGGGTGTGGGGGGTGCACAGCCTGTGTCTCAGCAGTCTGGCATGCAAGCATGCCAGCATGCTGTGACTGTGGCTGTGGCACGTACCTGTACCATTGATTATGCAAGGACTGCAATGGGCAGTGACATGTGTGTGTCCCATGACGGACACACAGCAGGCCAACACGTGCCCCTGGGCCTTGCTGGTTCCAACTTGTGTGCCAGCATGTCGGCACAGTCCCAGGCTGTGCCTGTCAGCACTGGTGGAGCAGCACCGGTGGCTGTGCAGGTGTTTGGCACTGTTGCGGCCACAGCGGTGGAATGAGTGGACTCTGGGGCACAGTGGTTGGAGGGGCAGCAGTCACCCACCAGGTATGGGGGTAGAGTGTCCAGCGGTGGCACATGCCCGCCGCCCTTTGATATGCCCATTCCTGGTCCTGGCAAACAGCACCCACCCTCAAGGGGTGTTGTGCATCAGGATCTTCAACACCCTGGGACCCAGAGTACCCATTGGACGAGCACACCCGCCTGCTGCGGGAATCAGTACAGCAGCAGAGGCAGGTAGCAATGTCCGTGGAGGCACTGTCTGTGGCTGTGGAGTGGCACAGCAGGGAGTGTGCTCTGGACCGTGCAGAGATGGTCCACATGCGGATGGATGTGACCGCCGCCATTGACAGGCTGACCCAGGCAGTGGTCTCTGTCGTGGACGCATTGGGCACACAGTCAGGTGACCCTGTACCGCACACCTCACACAGTTCACGCTCCACTCCCCGTTCCCAGCATCATGCGACACCAGGCCTGTCGACGTCGGGTTCTGTTGTGGGCATCCCAAGCACCCCTGGTGCAGGTGTGTTCGGCATGCTGCAGACCCCTGTGCGGGCAAGGTCACGTTCTCGCAGTGGGACCCCTCGTGGTCCAACAGTGCCACCTCATGTGGCCCCTGCTCAGCCTGCCAGTGCTGCTGGGTCACGGCGGGGCTGCCCACACATCCGCGGTGGCTGTGGGACAGTGCTACATGACTGACCTGTCTCCCAGTGCAGGCCCTGTCTGGTGCTGCCCTGTGTGCAATGTGTGTCATGGTGGGCAGTGCACTGCTGGGTGCTCTGCTCAACACGCCGACACACAGACCACCTGCACACCCTCCCAACTGCTGTCCACAGATGCGTGTGCATGATGATGCCTGCATTGTACTGTACACCAAGGTGCAAGGGTGCCCAGCATCTGACACATGTACTTGGACAGTACAGGTGGTGGGGGTGGTCGGTGGTGCTGTGTGTTAGCAATGTCAGTGCTGCTGTGCTGTGCATCTGCCCATGTACGCTCTGTGCCTGGTGTGTGTGTGTCCATATGAGTGTTCACCCCTCCCTAATGGTGTGTTTGTATGCCTGGACCCTTCCACTCCCCTGGCCGTCATGCACCCTGGTGTGTTACCCTGTGTGCCTGTGGTTTGCGCCTGGACAGTGTTGGTTGCACATGGCCCCTTGACTTACCTGTGTTGTGCATAGTGCTCCTCTGTGATGGTGTCCCGGTGCAGCTGGGCCTGCCGGATCAGTCGGGGGTCCCGCCATCCTAGGGGGGGCTGCTCATCACCATCAACACCGGCGCCACTGGCGTCCCCATTGCTGTCCCCCTCTTCAACCTATACAGCTATCCCACAGTCCTTGGCCATGTTGTGCAGGATGCAACAGGCCAGGAATATCCCACAGGCCTTTGGGGGGCTGTACTGTAGGGCACCGCCGGAGGTGTCTAGGCATTGGAAGTGTGCCTTGAGCATCCCAAACACCCACTCTATGATGTTGCATGTGGCAGCATGTGCCTCATTATAGCATTGCTGCGATGGGGTCATGGGGCGCCGGTACGGTGTGAGCAGCCAGGGACGGAGTGGGTACCCATTGTCACCTGTGTGGAGATAGTGGAGATCAGGGTCATGTTCAGGTCCATTTTGCCCATATCCCTGTGTGCCACTACCATGGCACCCGTGGCATTCCCACCCTTGCCCCAAGTTTGCATTCCATACATGCGTACTCACCCACTAGATGTCCTGTGGGGATGTCCCCACTCTCAAATCGATGGCACAGTGCGGACTGATGCCATATGAAGGCATCATGTGCTCCACCAGGGTGTGTGGCACAGACATTGATTATTCACCCAGTGGCATCACACACCACCTGGCAGTTGACACTGGAGTAGCCCTTTCGGTTCCTATACGCTGCCCCATGAGGAGCCAGGTAAGCGTCGCGAATAGCCACATGGGTGCAGTCTATGGCCCCTAGCATGCCAGGCATACATGCTACCCTGTGGAACTCCCGCATGTTTGCTGTATGCTCTGCTGTGGTGCTGGGGAAATGGATGTGCCCCGCAGCATGTGGCAGCAGTGCGCTGAGGAATTGGGTGAGGATGCGTGACGTGGCCGACTGTGTGATGCCTGTGGTGTCCCCTGTCGGCCTCTGGAAGGTGCCCGTGGTGAGCAGACACATGCAGGCTGTCACCTTGGTCTCCACTGACAGAGCGTGACTCTGTCGTGAGGGTGCCTGCATCACATCACTGCACAGCTCACAGAGCCACCTCAGTATTGCCCTGTTCAGGTGGTACCGGCCACGATCTCTACATCTGTATACAGCTCATAGCTGATGCGGGACCGCAGTATTGCCTGTTGGGGTGTGACTACCGACGGCCCTTCCACAGCTCCTCGCCCCTGCAGCTTGCATTCTCACCCCTCATTATAGCTTCCATGTGGAAGCTGGCACTGTCTATCTCCTGGCTTCTGTCCCCCTGGCTGGTGTTGCTGTGTTACCCCGCTGTCCTGACTGCTACTTCCACTGCACTGGGCACCCCTGCTGGCCTCTGCAGCCTATGGCCACAATGCTTGCCTTGCCTGCCTAGCCTGTCACTGTCTGTCTGTCTGTCTCTCTCTCACCCCACTTGGCATCCTGTTAGCGTTCTTGCGCGCTTCCTTGAGCCTTTTATTTTGGCTCATTTCCTAGATCTTAATTTCCGGCAGTTCAGCTCTTGCGCAATGTGCAAATCTTTGAATTTCGCATTGCGCTCTTTATGCATGGATCCACCCCCGTCAGTTGCGCATGCCTTCCTTTACATTGCGCTGTTGCTCAGTATGTTTTCGGTGGAACAACTGCCTCCTGCTGAATATCACAGAATGGCACACTTTTGGTCTTGCGCAGGCACAACCCTATTGCACATGGCGCAACCCTTTTGAATATCCCACCCTTCCTGTTTTTACGTGGGATATAGTGTGGAAGTCAGTTGGGAAGGTTAGGGGTTTGAGGTAATTTGAAATATAAGCCTTTATAAGATAGATATTGTCCAAGGCTTTTATGTTTAAATGAGGAAGAGAGTTTATTTCATTTTTTTCTTACCTGTTCTTTTAGTAAGATTTTCTGGAATGATGCAGCCACTTCTTGGCATATGCCTTTACTTTCTCATATTACGTATAATACTTTGATTTTAGGGGACTATTCCGGGGCTTGGGGTATTTACCATAGTAGCACTTTGAATGTTTTTTTTGCACTTATTCAGTTTTATCTCTGGCAAGCACATTGTCAGTTTATTTTTCAACAACAGCAAGTCTTAAATTCTACTATTATGTCTCAGGTAGAAGAAGGATTATTGCATGCTAAATGTACAGATAAACTGAGATTTTCACAGCTTCAATTTTGTTCCCTTTGGAATCATTTCTTTTTGTGAATGTTTATTTCTGGAATGTTTTGGTACATATCTACTATCTCTGTTATTTTTTGTGTACTGTATGTGATTTGATTTTCCTATTGTGATGTTATGTTTTTTGCTCAATAAACTGCCCCTACTCTTTTCGATAAGTGCCATGGGATCTTTAACATCCACCTGAACTACCACCAATCCAGGCAGATGGGACCTCGGTTTAACGTCTCATCCGGAAGATGGCACCTCAGAAGTGCAGCACCCCTCTCATGCTGCACTACAGTGTCAGTACTTGGATAGTAACCCAAGTGCCAGATGTGGGAACTGAACCCGCAACCCTCTGATCTCTCGGCCTCCGAGATGAGTGTGCTACCTACTGAGCCACTGACACTGGACCTGGAATAGAAATAACAGGCCACTTTTTGGGTCAGGTTTAAGTATAGGGCAGTTTTTTATGATTTTTAGAAACAGTTTAAGAAATTACGTTAAGGTGAATAGAGTATGTAATGATAATACTTAATTGACAGGGTCTGTTTATTGTGACGTTGTGAAAATGAAGGCAAAAATTGGAATTTGCCATAACGGTAATATTATAGAGTCCAGCATGTTGTAAGTGTTAATTTCAGATTGTTAACATTTTGTTAAAAGTGATCTGAGTGTTTGGCCAGCCTTTGAAAGTTCTTTTTGTGAAGGCGGGCCACTTGAAGAGATTTGCCATTTAAAAGAACATTAGAATTAGTAAATGTCCACATAAAGTTCAGCTGTAAAACAAGTGGGTTAAGAGCATTTACACTGACTTGTAGACTGATATTAGAACCTTTATGTGTTATGTAATAAGATCTGGGAATTACAATTTTAAAAGGGGCATAGGATGGATGGATGACTGGAGGTCAAGGGGTCAACCAAAAAGATGGAACGGGGCAATCTTTTTTTTACTTTTGGGGTCATCTGGAACTTTTATGGGAGCATCTGTTTCTGGGACTGGGCCTAGGATTGACTTCATCTGGACAGGAGGTCTGGACTTTGGAACTGATATTGGCTTTAGGACTGGAAATGAACCTGGTTTTGGTCATGGCTCTGGGGGTGGAATTAGATCCTTTTGGTTACAGTCTCCTTCCAAGGTGTAGTTATCTGGGGATGGTCTCATTGACACAGGAACAGATGTCTCCCTTTGGTCAGGTTTTTGGATTGGACCTCCCTGACCCAAGCATGGCAACAGTGTCATAAGTACAGTAGGCAGGCCTGGAATAGGCCTACCCAGGATTGTCTTTCATTTATGGATTCTGGCATTTATTATTTTTGATATCTAAATACAGAAAACAGGCCATCTGTTAACAATGCACGTTCCCTCCTCAATGAAAGGGGAAGGATTTACAGGACTGTATACTTAGAAACCTTTAAACAGCTTCAACTGATTTGTATGGCACCATTTTTTTAGTTGGCTATGTTGTTTCTGAGTTAAATGTTTCTTTTACCTGGTAAACAGCTGGACTGAACTTGAATGCAATTTTAAAGGGTCCCATGCACTCACTTGTAAATGAGTGGGATAGCTGGCTGTAGTGCAGGACCATTATTTGATCTCTTACATCTTTTACATTTTTGTCAAAATACATTTTAGATTGCATAGCCTGAGCTGTTGGGCATTGAACCTTTTGTTTTTAAGTGATGTCCTGTGGTGTGCAACCACACCTGATAAAATTGAAGTAAGGGGCCAGAAATAGAGTAAGTGACTTCCTTTTGCACCAGCGGTTTTTGTTGCCTTTACTTAAAGCCAAAGAGTGGCCCCACTGGTGTCCCTTTTGGGCCAGAGGGTTGAACCTGTAGTTTTGGGTTGACTTAGACCTATGGGCCTCAGGGTAAGAAAATAGTTCAGGATCAGAAGGTGCTTAATTTGGCACAGGACCAGAGGGCATTATAAATGGGCTTAACATTTTTTTTTTAAACCTTAAAATACAGGGGAGAGGCCGCCTGGGCCAGAAATTTTTAAAGACCAGACAGTTAGTCCCTGAATCTTGAGAGCTTTTAGACTGGTGCAGAGAAAATGATGGTGGCCGCTCTGCCAGTACCTGCATTTTGTATCCCGAGTGCCCTCTCTGGCAAGAGACTTGGCTCTGTTGTTGGTGTGTAACACAAATAGTACAAACCTAATGTTTGACAGAAAATATTTTTAACTGACTTACATGAAATGTAGATTAATACCATGTAATTATGCATTAAGGCATTGTGTGCCTATGTTTATTTTATGATGTTGAAATAGTTACGCCAGCATGAGCAGTTTGGGAACAATTACACACATTTTCTCCTTTAGTCAGAATAAAATGATTTGTTGATGGCATAGTCAAAGCCCAAACTGCTAGCTGAAAATAAATTCCTCTGGTGTTACTGAGAACATTTAAAAATCCAGTCTGGAAAAAGTGCTGTAAAAAACTGTATAAACCAAGCAAGCTTTTGAAGGGAAGAATGGAGTGTGTGTTTGCTGCCACCCCCCAACCCCAAGGTCCTTGTTTGGCATTGGGTTTGATGTTACAGTGGGAAGGAAACCGTTTGAAAACATGGTTTACTTTTTTTTTAAGTAAAGAAAGCAGTTTGAATATTCCATAAGTTTGCCTTTGGAGAAGGCTGGTGTAAACAAATGACTTATTTTGATAGTCTCTTACACATGCATGGTGGAACATATTTATATTAACTCTGTATAGTTATTTACATAAAAGTAGTTAATCATGAAAAAATAACAGTAAAGCAGCATTTGGAACTACAGCTTTTCAAAAATAGAAAAGCATATAACCCATAGAGATCCTGTGCCAGATGAAATTTGTTTAAAAAAGCATAAATAATTACATTTTTAACTGTTATTGCAGTATTTCTAAATTTTGTGCATGAAGAGTTATTGATGCAAGGCTATGTCATTTAGTTCAAGTTCAAGTTCAAGTTTATTGTAGGAAAGATCCATTGGGCAAGCTCATTCACAAGGAGAGCCTGATTACAAAGATAAAGGTTTGTATACTGAGAATAAAGGCATATATAATGCAAGCTATTACAATCAGTCGAGCAGTAACATAGAACAAAAAGTTATCATAAAGCATAGAGAATAGAGCCATTCTTTATTAGAAAGCATAGAGGATATATACAATCATAAATACAGCAAGTTCAGAGGGGACAGACAATGCAATAGTGAAACGGTAAATGTAAACAAAAAATAAGAAACTGACGTGACTATGCAAAGTGGGAAATAACTAAGTGCAGAGGTGGGGGGGGGAGAAATGGGGAAGATGGAAGCCATAAGAGAGTTAGTATGAGGTTATAAGAGAATCATAGAAAACTTAGGAAGAGAGGGTGGGGGGTGAGAGACAGTAGTGGAGATGAGGAAGTGAAGGAGAGCAAGAGGGAGGGGAAGGGCCAATGGGAAGTAGAGGAGGAGAGGGAGGTCAGGGGAGAGGAGGATGAGGATGATAGTAAGAATGGGGGGATGGGGCAAAGGGAAGTGGAGGAGGAGAGGGAAGATGGAGAGGAGAAGAGAGAGAGGGTGGTCTGAGGAACAGAAGAGGGGTAGTCCACATGTTGATAAGGTGGAATACTGGTGGGGGGGCCAGGAAGGGCAGATGAAATAAAAAGAGCTAATTCCTTCGGCAGATATAGGTTCATAGGTTCATAGGTAGTATACAAAGTCAAGGGACATGCCCATTATGACTTCGCCACCCATTAACTTGGGTGGTAGTAATATTTATTATCACCCATGTAATTGTCCACATTTTTTTTAAACATATTGAAATTAGGACTATTTACAACATTCTGTGGCAAAGAATTCCATACTGGAATTACTCTTTGAGTTATAAAACCTGTCCTTTTATTAGTTTTCATGTTAAATGTCTTGATTTTAATATTATGTGATCGTGTAGAACCAAGACTATTTCCCCACGCTAAGCATAGGGTTTGAAACAGAGACTCATTTTTTAGTGCACGAAAAATTAAGCATAAGTCACCTCTCATAGATTTATATTCTAATGAGTAAAGTTTAAGATTTTTCAGTCTTTCCTGGTAGGGAAAATGTTTAAGATTCTCAATATTTTTAGTAAATCTACGTTGTACTCGTTCTCTATTTATTTTATCCTTTATAAGAGTAGGTGCGCAAAAGGAAGAACAATAATCAATTTTAGACCTTATCAAACTACTATATAAAGGAATAAGTACCTCTGAATCTCTACTCTTTAAATTTTTAAAAATACAATTTATTAAGCAATGGCATTTTTTAACTATTAAATTATTATGATCTGTAAATTTTAGATCATTACTTATAACAACACCCAGATCTATTTCTGATGAAACTTTAGTCAGTGGTACATTATTTAACATATAATGTGACATTTGGTTATTTTTACCAAAATGCATAACTTTACATTTGGATATGTTTAATGATAAATACCCTAAGGTGTATGGAGGCCAGGGCTATGAAGGAGTTGACCGTAACAATATTTGGGAGCTTGAGCAATGCCTGTAAGCTATTCCAAGCTAAGGGGAAGGCATAGGAGATAGCACCTTTACCTATGGATGTACGAGTTCAAGGGACATTCAAAGGGTTGTATGTTGACTTCCTAAGGGAGTATGTACTGCGGAAGATATGGATGAGAGAGGAGATGTAGCTTAGGAGCTTGTTTAGGAGGATTTTCACTGTCCATGTACAAAGGTGAAGTAGCCTTCTGGTGGTGAGGGACATGCAGCCCACTGAGGCATACAAGTCACAGTAATGGGTTCTAGACGGTGCCAAGATGATAAATCGCAAGGCTTCGTGAAACAGGATGTCGAGTTTATGAAGATTGCTTGCTGATGTGCAGTTATAAATAATGTCTCCATAGTCAACAAGTGGGAGGAAGATGGCCTGGGCTAATCTGAGTTTGACCTCAGATGAAAAGAGTGCACTATTTCAGAGAAAGAATCCTAATAGAGCTTTAAGTTTAGTGGTAAGGCAGTTGATGTGAGCAGTGAATGACAGCTTACTGTCCAGCCAGATGCCTAAGTATTTAAATTTAACAACTTTGAGAGATTCCTTGAGGGGATGTCTTAATAGACATATTATTAGGTGTGGCCATATTTGCAGGGAGGTTGCTGGTGTGATTGAAAAACATACCCTTAGGTTTTTTTTTCGTATTTAGTAAGAGCTTGGAATTGATAAGGTTACGCTCGAGCTGCAGGAAGTCAGATTGAAGCTCATCTCAGACTTCATCCAGAGAGGGTTTGGATGTGTAGAGAATGGTGTCATCCACAATGAAATGAAGTTTGGAATTGACAATATTGGAATCAAGGGTGTTAATATAGATGAAGAAAAGTATAGGACCTAATTTGGACCCTTGCAGGACACCTCTTATGATGGGAAGAGGGTTTGGTAGGAGGCCATCAGATTTAACTTGCTGGATTCTACCTGTAAGGTAACTGGTGAACCATCAGACTGTGGGGACTGCAGCATCTAGATTTGAGAGGGCAAGAAGCATGAGGTTGTGATCAACAGCATCAAACGCCTTCCTCAGGTCAAGGAAAACCGCTCCTGTTATTTTGCTTGGAATCATAGGTGCTGAAGCAGTCATTAGTGACTTTTGCTAGGGCAAGAAGGGTATTATGATTTTGTCTAAAACAAGACTGAGCAGAGTTAAGGAGAGATTGGTTTTCAAGGTGTTCTTTTAGTTGTCGATATATGAGTATTTTGAGAATTTTGGCAAGGGCTGGGAGGATGAAAATGGGCTTATAATTGTTCAGATCACAGTGGTCACCTGATTTAAAAAGGGGCAGAATATGAGCAAATTCCCAGCAGGAAGGGACAGTGGCTGATGAGATTTAAAGTTGAATATATGAAGAATAAGGACAGCCAGGTAATAATGTCCAGGTTTAAGAAAGAAGGGCTCGATTGCATCAGAGCCACATCCTGTTTTGGTGTCTAACACGCGGAGATGGTCTTCCACATCCTTGTAAGAGATTGGGCACAGTTGCAGGGGGTGCAGTGGCACAGGGGAGGATGGAGTATTGGTGACTGGGGGAGGGTGGAACATCCCTGCATAGGGGAGGAGTCGAATGCTAGCCCTCCGGTGGCAAAGTGGGAATTTATTTGCTTGAGTATCAGGTTGTGGTCGTCGAGCTCTACTCCCCTGGTACAGATTTTTGTAGGACTTAGTCATGCCTGCCTGGTAATGTAGGCTTGGTTACTAGGAAAAAAAAATTTATGTTAGGAAATTAACCCATGTTTGTCTGGTTTTGAGATGGTGTGACATTAATCTCTTTTATAGTTTTGAGCCTGTATATTTCTGTAGCATGGCATTGAGAAATTGTTGTTTTGTTTACCTAAAAAAACCTAAAAGCCAGTTAGGTTGCCATCAAAATGACACAAATTGTGCTTGTGTTTACATTTAAATGCAAGGTAATGAGAGCATTTTTGAAGCTGTCTTGAACTACATTTATATTAAACTGAATACTGCACTAAAAACAAGAGAATCCCCTGTGAGTTTGACCTTGAGACTGCCATCCTTTACATAACAAACAAACAGACTGTGAAATCCATTTTTTCCCAAACTTAAAACAAGCACATTATTTTAAGCAGTTGCTTGCTGTTTTACCTTTGGAATACAAATGGCAATTTTTAAACTAGCAAATAGTTTGTTTCTACACTACAGAAGACACAGGTTTAAAACAAATACATTTGTAGTCCTTTTATAGCTGAAAACAAAGCACATTTTGTAAAACCGGTTGATCCTGACGCAAATGTTATTTCTTCAGCTCCCACCCCCACCTCAGGATTTCAGACACATCTTTGAACCTGTGCAGTGTGTTTGGGGCTGAAGCTGAACATTTTCTGATCCATGATCTCTATTCCCTGGGCTCTCTCTAGGTGGCAACTTAGGTTGTTCCCAGGGTGCATACAACCAATTTCCTTAGCAATAGCTTGGATTGCATGGGAAGACTGAAGGACATTGGAGGCGGGTGGTGGCCTATCAATTCCCAGGAGGACTGCTTTGGCAGTTGCTACAGCTGTATTTCTAGCTACCCCTTGGAGATATCTCTCCCTCTCTGACTTACTTAGTGGTATGTCCAAAAAGGCAACTTGAATGGGACCCTTTATGTCCTTTGGAATGTTGATATTTGCAATTGCATTTTTAACTACTGCTTTTACCTTGATCCTTTCCCTTTGGGTTATCGGGGCTAGGGGAGGTGGCCTGCCTTGGACTGCGGCCAGGGGTGGAGGTTTACCAGTACCTGAAAGTTTTGAAGGGGACTGAGCTCTCGACTCCTCCCCAGAGTCATGTACTCTGTTTTTATTTTGGTGGGTTGGTCTGTTTCATTATTGACTATGTCACCATCCTCTGATGATGCAAGATCAATAGGGGAAAATCCCGATGAGGCTTTATCATGACCCCTAGGGATTGCAAACTTGTTTTGTACCTTTTTTTAACAACATTTTACATTTCAAATTGTTAACTTTTCCCTTGCACTGTCCCTTACTCACATAGTCTTGTAATATCTTATACGCATTGCACACTTTGCATTTTTTTACTCTCCTTTACAATTACTAGCTTGTCTGCAATCTTTACACATTCCTCAAGCATTTGTTCTTTTGATCCAGCCAGCCAATCATTTACTTGTAACACATTCATCTTATCCTGCTGTAACCTAATACATTCCTGCTTTATATTTTCAAGACATTTTTTATTATTTTTTTAGCAAACATTGTACATGATTACAATCACTTTTTATTTTTTTGACCTTGGTTTTCCATTCTATCCTTTGTTCACTAAGCTCTTTGTCCTTTCTACATAGTTTTTTGGTTGCTGAGTTCTTAGCTTTTAGCCACTGAATCATGGAAAACAATGATGATGATACACTTAATCGCGTTTGGTTCTGTTGCTTTCTCGTTGCACGTTTAGTATCCGAATACAGTGTGAACAAATGCTGCACTGGTTTACTGCAAATGTGTGCATCCAGCACAAAACCACCCCATTCTTCATGCAAGGTTAAAAAATTAGAAATATCTAACCTAAGCTCTACACTAATACTACTAGCAGTTTTATTTGTAATGACCATTTTGAGAATACCTTCCATACCCTGCTCATTAACAGAAGTAAAGAGTGTACAGGTTCACCTTTCACTTTATCTCTAAGCAGTTTGCATCACTAGAGATACGCTTTTTGCCTTTAGGTCCTATTTTAGTCCTGCTACAGTCACCAGTTTAAGTTGGGTATATTACTGGACTCTGTTGGATATCATCTGACTTCATTATTATGATCTAATAAACTCTTGCTACCTGCAGGAAAATGTAACCCCTTGGGGAATCTTGTGAGATCACCATACCATAATAAAACATGTAATACACCTCTTACAGATTCTAGGACTAAAGAATGTATAATAAAAGAAGCAGACTTCATCATAAAAGTAGCATATGGCTCATGTATTATCCCACTAGCTTACATATAAGACATTAATTATATTCTGCATACTAGTTATGCTGTATACTCAATCAGGAGTCTGAGACTCTCATACACTGCAGTGCAGTGCAGGGTCTACCTGTTTTTTTCTCAGAGAGGTGGCTTTGGGCAAGGGGTTTTATACCCTGATAAGATCTAGTCCAGTTAAAGATAACTGACTTATGTGTGTATGACGATTGCACTTACTATTACTTCTATTGGTCAATCTGGGGGCAGCAGAGTATTACTGTATCTCAGTTGCCCCTTTGGATGCTACAATTTATAGCATTCTACTTATAAGAATATGCTTATGTCAATGACGTGTTCTTATGGATAAAACAACTTGTCATACTTCTCTGAATGTTTTAGTCATAAATTTTGCTCTGTTCAGCAGAGGACACCTCAGCTGCAGAGGGCGCTCCCTAATTATATTAGTACTTCTTGATCATTACAGTTTTACATTATGGCAGCAGAGACAGTGTGTATCTGTAGTAAAAACATCATTTGAGGTTGCTTGTTCTCTCCCTACAAGATCACTTGTAGGGCAAAGGTCCTGCTTCTGAAGCAGTGTGTTCTGTAGCTTGTAGCCTTAGTAAGGTAAATGTCATTCTTCTTAGTACAGTTGCTATATATATTATGGTAGCACGGTAGTGCTACCATCATTAGGGTTGAGTAGCACTTTTAAGGTTAAAGGGTCAAACTTTGCACCTTAATAACTCTGACACCGTTTAATGGATTTGCCTGAAATTTGGAATACATGATCGAGAACCATATATCTTGGGGTCTGCCAACTATTGTACTGGTCAGACATACAGCTGTGGAGTTATTAAGTCAGATCTGCGTGCATGTTTACGCTTTTGGGTGAATTCTTTGCTCGCGCCTACAGGTCACATGGTTTGCGCGAGCGGTCCGAAAACTTCAGGGAACATGCAGCCAGGGGCCCCAGTGTGCCTTTCAAAGAGTTTGTGAAAAAATATTAAACAGTTCAAAAGTTATTCAAAAAACAAGTTCCCATTATAAGTCAATGGGAAAAGTTAGCATAAAGTTCAAAAGTGTTGCAAATGCAGTTTTTACTTTCGCAAATGGCTCTTTTATTTTCACAAATCCGCCATTTTGTTTTCAGTTGGTGATCATAAAAATGCTTGCCATTTAAATTTGGGACCCTCTAGCAACCTAATTATTTTTGTATTCACCTAGTCTGACCCTGAGGATGCTAGGCATGTCTTTATTTTGGGGTAAAACACCCCAGAAATATGTTTTTCAAATTTCTGGAAAAAGTACTTTTGCAAAGTACTTTTGCACTTGTGGCACTGTTGAATGAATTTGTGAAAGCTTTCGCAAAGTTCGACAGTACTTTTCCAGGCTATGGCAAAATGACAGCAATTCTTTGCCACCCTGCTGCAAAAGAACGATTTGGTCTTTTGGGCTGAAATTTGGAGGGAATGCAGCCAGCATCTCACAGATGTGCCTTTCACTGTTTTGGTGAAAAAATATTACAGGGTGGCAAGTTACAGCACTCCAAAACTGACACTTTTTCCTATAGGATAACATTACAGCATCCGCCGCATTACCGGAATCATTTGCCGCCATGCTGCAAAATAACGGCTTGGTCTTTTGGGCTGAAATTTAGAGGGGAGAAAACCAACATCCCATTGATGTGCCTTTTGGTGGTTTGGTGAAAAAATATTACAGGGCAGCACAGGGCGGCACAGTGACGGCGCTCTGAAGTTGATGCTTTTTCCCATTGGATAACATTACGGCATCTGTCACACCTTTCGGGGCCCGTATCTCGGAAATGGTGCAAGATACGGACTTTTCATCACAAAAATGCTTAGTGAAAAACTAGCCAGGAAAGTTATAATTCATATGAAATTTACATTTTTTTTCTACGTCGTACAGTTCTTGAGATATAAGCAATTTAATATTCCAAGTCCTCATTTTCTGCTCCGAGGCCCATTGTTATGTATGCATTCTTTGTTTTCACTGTGTTTTCCAATGCATTTTTTGGGGAAAAGAAGGGTGTGCCCTTTCGTTACTGTGCCAGTTAGTGTTTCCAGTTGCGTTTCCGTTACCGTTTGTGGCACCATTATCATCTACGCCACCGTGTACATTACGGTTTGCTTTTTCGCTTGCACTTGCATTTGCGTTTCTGTGTCAATTGGCATTATTGTTGCTGTTACCATTACCTATTTCATTACCACTTGCGGTACCATGCACATGCATTACGGTTTACGTTACCGTATGCACTTGCATTTCTGTTTCGTTTCTGTTTCCTTTGGTGTTATTTTTGCTGTTACTGTTACCATTTGCATTTACAATTGCGGTACCATGATCGTGCACATGATGGTTTGCGTTTTCTGTGCTCACTTGCATTTGTATTTCTCTTTCCTTTGGTGTTACCATTGCTATTAGTGTTACCATTTGCGTTAACAACTGCGGTACTGTGCCCGTGCGCGTTTCGGTTTGCATTTCCGTACGTGCTTCTGTTCCCATTTCCGTTTCTCTTTTCTTTGGCATTATTCTTCATGTTAACTTTACCATTTACATTTACAATTGCGGTACCATGTCTGTGCACATTACGGTTTGTGTTTACGTGTGCACTTGCTTTTGCATTTCCATTTCTGTTCCCTTCCATGTTCTTTTTGCTGCGACACTTAACATTTCCATTTAAAATACCACTGCCATCACTGTTCATGTTACCAGTTGTATTTTTGTACTCACTTCAATGTCCATTTGCATCACTGTTCGCTTTTCGTCATCACACTGTGCTTGTGTTTCTGTTAACCTTTCCTTTACCATTTACGTTGGCATTACCATGTGCGCCACTGTTCACGCTTCTGTTTGCATTGCTGTTCCTCTTCCTATGTCACAAGACATCACATGGCGGGAGAGCAAGGACCAAAGGGCCCCGTGCTCCTGCTGCCACATTACATTCACTATTTCTCGTCATCATTCTCAAAAAGAAGGGAAATTAGAGGCAAAAAACTCAATTTAATGCATTAGTTAGGGTTGTTCCACAGTGACAAAAGTGAGGAAATTTGGTGTTAGGGTTGAAAGCCCCTTGGACCCCCAGCCCACCCCCAACTGGCATTGGGGTGCGTTGGGGTCATCAATCTAACTCTCACCCCATCCTCCTATACCTCTGCTTCCTCACACATGTGATGGGATGAGAGTTAGGGCCGACCCAATGTGCCCGATGCCAGTTGGAGAGTGAGCTGAAAGAATCAAGAAACTTTGTTCTTACCAAATGTCACCACTTTGTCACTATTACTAACTAACATTTAAGGTTTTGCCTCTAATATATATATATATATGCAAAAATAGTGTCACCTAGCTTTATATGTATGTGTACCCTATCTGGATGTATTTGTGTGTGTGTGTGTGTGCATCCTTAGTGTTATGTGTAATGTGTTTTCCCCTAATTCTATGTGTATGCCCCTAGATCCATGTATCTGTATGTGTGTTACTGTCCCACTTATAGCTGTGGACCAGTGAAAGTGTTAGTATGCCCACTTAGAGACATGTGTTTGTATGTCTGTAAGGTTATCCCCACTTACAGCTGTTGGTTATGTATTTGTGTATCATCTGCATAACATGAGCATACAGGTGATCATGACACACCTTGTGTGCATCATGTGTATGTAGGTAAGTATTGTAACCAAGACGTACCTTGTGCATGTCATGAGTGTGTAGGTAAGCATATCTTATAGGGGGTGCAGCCCCTTGCAAAAACAGTGGTCATTGACACTGCCGAATGGTGACCTTGTGTGTCTAGCAGAGTGATGACATTTAGTGGTACTGTGAGGAAATATTTAGAATATGAATGATGGAGTAGGAGCAGGATGAGATGGGCATGAGAGAAGAAGATGGGTAATAAGGCATGGTATTAGAACAGAATTTGAAAGCTAGCAATGTACCATGCTGTATATGAGTTTCTTCTGCTGTAGGGATGGCCATCCTAGACTGAGAACTTTATGCTGTGTTGTGTGCAGGGAGTGCAGTATTGGGTGATGACAAAAAGCATTGAATAAAGAGTCAAGTCTGGCAAGAGATGATTTGGAAACTGTACTGTAGACAATTTCACCACAGTTGAAGACTTGGAGGATTATTTTGTAAGTGAGCTCCTTTAAGGCAAAAGATGTGTCAGGTTTTGTTTCAGTGGAAGGCATCAAGTTTATGGATGAGTTCTGTGGTATATGTTTATGTAGTGAGTATGGCTACTGTCTCTTATGGTTATAAGGGTGCATTCTCAAGGCCATAGGATGACAGATCTGCAAAGAGAAGCTAAGCAGAGCAGGCACACAAGGAGTTAAGAAGAAACTCTTATCACAATAACAAAGAAACTGTACATATAAACATATTATAATTAATCTTAAAGACTTTTTTTAAATTGAAATTTGAGTTTAAAATCAGAATACTTTACTTTGCAGCATATAAGTGAATCCACTTTCTGGGAAATGACATTACCAATTAAACGTAGAACTTCAACATTTTTGAAACCATGTACATGAGACACCCTCTTATGGTTATTATAAATCATGGAATCATTCTTAGCCAATCAGGACTGTTTATTTCTAAACATTTCCACATACTCTTTTAACAACAAGAGGGTGTCTCATGAAAATAGTTCCAAAATGCTGAAGTTCTAAGCTCAGTTTGGGAAAGTCCATTTCACACACAGTGGGTTTCATTATTTTCTACACAGTAAAACATTTTTAATTTATATTTTAGTTCAATTTTTTTTGACAACGAGCTTCAACATGATTTAAAATATGTTTATATGTACAGTTCCTGTGTCTCTTGTGGTGATAACAATGCCTTCTCAAGTGTTTTGTGGGCCAGAACTGCTCCGCTTTGCTTAACAGTTCTCTCACCCAAAGAACTTTAGAATACAATCTTATAACCACAATAGACACAGGAATTATACACATAAACATATGTACAACTACCTGGAATGTTTAGAAACAAATAATCCTGGCTAGCCAAGAAAGATCTCATAATTTATAATAATGTGAACAGTGTAAACAGTTGAAACTCAATCTCCATATATTTGATCTGTCAATTAATCATAGCTAGTAGGCATTAATTGTGCATTTCCATGTTTTTCTATTATAACAACTCAAGTACACTGCTAGTCTGAGTGCCTACACACCATAAAGAAGGGATCATGTCTCAGCTGTGCCACAACAAATATGTTAAAACATTAGCTAATTCTGAAAACTGGGGTCAGATTTCACCCCACCCATGTGGAAATGGGCTGCACATTTCAGGCTTTAGTTTACGTTCCATTTTTTTTTTTCTTTATCTCATATCTTTGCAATTTGTGTCCATTTTGGACTTAAATTCTTTGGGTGGGCAAGTGGCTACCATATCTGACAACCATATAATGATCACCTTATAAATCTGACCTGAAAAATGTTTTCAGGGTTGACCTGATAAAACACTTTTTAGGTCAGATGTACATGGTTCAACTTATATGGTTGTTAGGAGGGCTGCCTACTTGGGCACCCATGAAATTTGGGCACTAAATGGCTAAAATGGCCAGCAGAAGGCAAGTCTCAGAAATGGTCATGATGGAGGTAAGAATACCTCATTTTAGGTCTCGAAACAGGACCTTCTTGTCAAGAGTGCAAGAAAAGTTGTTGGAGATTATGGAGCACAGAACCTTTTACAGGACAGTTGTACAACTTCACCCAGAATTGGGAAAAGATGTGTGGATATCTCTGGATCCTTTCCACAGTTTAGGATTTCCAGTTACATTTGAAAGAAACACCGAGACTGACTCAGCCTCTAGCAGTGATCCGGTTCTCAAAGGAGGACATGGTGTATTCAGAAGTTCAGGGAATGGCAGAAAAGCATGCCATCTCACATGTGGGGCAAAACCAGATGGGGCTTCTAAGCAATCTCTTTCTGGTACCAAAAATGGATGGAGGGTCTCTTCCCATAATAAATTTCAAATATCTAAAGCTGTTTGTCCAGTACAATGTGTAGGGGATTCACCTCCTAAGAGACATGCTATTACTGGGGGATTGGTTGGTGAGAATAGACCTGAAAGATGCTTATTTTACTGTTCCAATTGTCCTCAGGACAGGAAGTGACTTTAGTTCCAATGATGGGGGAGATTTGGCAGTTCAACTGCCTCCCCTTCTGCCTTATATTGGCCCCTTGATGTTTCACAAAGCTTATCAAATCAATCATAGCCTTTATCAGGACAATGGGAATGAGAAATGTTGTTTACTTAGAAGATATGCTAATCATGGGCCAAAATCAGAACTGGGCCAGGACACTCTGAACATATGCCTCCTACTCCAGACAATGAGCTTTGTGATTAACCCTAAGAAGTCATAGAAACATAGAAACATAGACTTTGACAGCAGATAAGGACTGCTAGGCCCATCTAGTCTGCCCATTTCCCTACCTACAGGATAGGCCGCAGATCCTAATTAACCAACAGCCTATTTCTTCCTACCCCCCACAAGAATTGCCTTATGTCTGTCCCATGCATTCTTGAATTCTCCCACAGTTTTAGACCCCACAACCTCCTCAGGAAGGCTGTTCCATGCACCCTACCCTCTCAGTGAAATAATACTTCCTCACATTGCCCCTGAACCGTCCTCCTTCTATCTTTAAATTGTGTCCCCTTGTTCTTGCAAGTCTCTTTTTCTGAAAGATGCTACCCTCTTGGACTTTGTTGATTCCACTGAGGTACTTAAAAGTTTCTATCATGTCCCCTCTCCTCTTTCCTCAAGGGTATACATATTAAGCTCCCTTTAGTCTCTCCTCATACGGCTTCTGTTGCAGACCCTGCACCATTTTAGTTGCCCTCCTCTGGACTGCCTCTATCCTGTCTATGTCCTTGTGGAGATGGGGTCTCCAGAACTGGATGCAGTACTCAGATAGGGGTCTCACCAACTGTCTGTACAGAGGATAACAACTTCCTGTTTTCTGCTGTTGATGCCTCTCCAATACATCCCAGTATACCCCCCAGCCCTCCCTACTGCCTTCTCACATTGCTTGCTAACCTTAAGGTCATCTGATCGATTACCTCAAGGTCCCTTTCCTTTTTTGTTGTTGTTACTACCTCCCCACCCATTGTGTATTCTTCCCCTGGGTTCTTGTTTCCCAGGTGCATTATTTTGCACTTCTTTGCATTGAATCCTAGCTGCCATACTTCTGACCATTCCTCCAACCTTGCAAAGTCCCTTTTCATCCTTTCCATGCCTCCTTGTGTAGCAACTCTGCTGCAGATCTTTGTGTCATCTGCAAAAAGGCATACTTTTCCTTCCAGTCCCTCTGCAATGTCACTGATGAAGACATTAAAAAGGACTGGACCCAATACTGAACCCTGCGGTACCCACTAGTAACCCCCCTTTCTTCAGA
The DNA here is from genome assembly GCA_016271365.2 of Neoceratodus forsteri. Lineage (NCBI taxonomy): Eukaryota > Metazoa > Chordata > Ceratodontiformes > Ceratodontidae > Neoceratodus > Neoceratodus forsteri. The sequence goes on along the minus strand of CM028135.1, from coordinate 391,476,004 downwards.
GTGGACTCCATTTACAATTACCTTCTGTGTCCTGTTGTCCAGCCAATGTTTTACCCAGGCTATCACCCTGGGTCCCATTCCAACCTGGTTAATTTGACTATTAATCTTTTGTGTGGGACTGTGTCAAATGCCTTGCTAAAGTCTAGGAAGGCCATGTCCACAGCCCTCCCTGGTCTACTACTTTGGTCACCCAGTCAAAGAAATCCTATTAGATTCGTCTGACATGACCTTCCCACTGTGAATCCATGCTGCCTTGGGTCCTGTGCTCCACTGGCCTCTAGGTACTCGACTATTCTTTCCTTCAGAAGTGACTCCATCACTTTCCCTACCACAGAGGTCAGACTGACAGGTCTGTAGTTTCCTGCCTCTGTCTTGGACCCACTTTTGTGAAGGGGACTCACATCCACCTTCCTCCAATCCTCGGGTACCACACCATCCTCACATGATTTATTAAAAAGAATAGCCAGTGGTTTCACTAGTTTCTCCCTTAATTCTTTTAGAATTCTAGGGTGAATTCCATCAGGACCCATTGCTTTGTCCACCTTCAGTTTTAGGAGTTCTTGCAGAACCCTTTCTTCTGTGAAAGGACTGGGATCGACCCCCTATCAAGAGTGCTTCTGTTAATTGGATTAGGCACTTCCTCTTCTCTCTTTTGTGAATACTGAGCAGAAATATTAGTTCAGTATTCTGCTTTTCACTGTCCCCTCTGCCCACCCTGTTCATTCTATTCAGCCTCACTATCCCTCCCTTTGTCTTTCTACGCTCGCTGATGTACCTGTAAAAGGTTTTATCCCCCTTCTTAACTAAGTTGGCTATCTTTTCCTCAGTTTGGGCCTTTGCTATTCTGACTTCTTTCCCTGCTTCCTTCTGCCTTAACTGGTACAGATCTCTGTCCTGCTCCTTCTGTGTTTCATTATACTTCCAGAATGCTATCTTTTTCTTCCTGACTTTCACAGACCACTTTTGAGAACCATAGTGGCTTTTTTTCATTTTGATTTGTTTATTTGCTTCACACAAGGCTTGTTGCCTCTGTGATGGCAGTTTGATAATTCCCATTTTGCTCCACACCTCCTTCTAGCCTGTTTGCTAGTGCTTTCTGAGGCACTTTCCCATCTTGCCAAAGTCAGCCCTCCTAATGTCCAGTACCCACACTTTTGTATGGCTTGACTCTGTAGCTGAGTTTAACGTGAACCACACTGTTTGATGGTCACTTGTCCCCAGATGGCAACCCACTTCTAGGTCTGAGATCCTCTCACTGCCCCGTTTGAGAGTATGAGGTCTAAGATTGCTCCCTCATGAGTGGGTTCCAAAACTAGCTGTCTAATGCCTGCCACCTGTAGGGCATCAAGAATGGCCCTGCTCTTGGATGTGGCTGCAGCAAATGTGCTCCAGTTAACAACTGGCATATTCAGGTCTCCCATCAACAGTATCTCCCCTTTCTCTGCCATTCTAAGAATGCCTTCTATCATATCCTTGTCCATTCCTTCCCCCTGACATGGGGGTCTATACACAACCCTTGTGCGGATTGTGGTGCCCTTTCCAGTCTCCAAGGTGACCCACAGTGCCTCCTCTCCTCCCTGTTTACTCTTTTGTTCAGTTGCTTTTATCCCTTCCTTTACATAGAGAGCTACTCCTCCGCCTCTTCTTCCCTGCCTGTCTCTCCTGTAGGTTATGTACTCTGGTATGTTAACATCCCAGTCATGGTTTTCTGTGTACCATGTTTCTGTGACTGCTACGATATCCAGGCATCCCTCTTCCATTAAGGCCATCAGGTCAGGGAGCTTGTTGCCCAGACTATGGGCATTGGTACTCATTACCCTCCATTTCCTGATGGCCTTATTCCCTTTTGCCCCATCCCTGTCCTTGTTGCCTTTGTAACTTTCTCCATTTACCCTGCCTTCTCCCTATCGACACCTCTATGTTGGTGTTTGCCGACTTACTACCATGATTATTTGGGGGCTAGATTTTCCTGCTCCTTTCCAGTGCCTCTCCCCTGGCTAGTTTAAAAGCTTGCCAATGAAGCATTTAAACCTATCACCTAGGATCCTGGTTCCCTCCCGGACAGATGCCGCCCATCATCATGCCAGTATAGGCTTGCATTACTCCAGGTGGACCCCAGTCCCCAATGAAGCCAAACCCTGAGCTCCACACCAGTTTTTCAACCACTGATTGAATCCCATGGTGCAGAACACCCTAGCCTCTCCTATGCCATAGATGGGTAGCACCTCCGAGAAAGTTACTCGTGCATGCTACTTGACTAAGGCCCTCCCCAATTCCACAAACTCTTCCTGCACTTCTCTAATCCTTTCTTAGCCAGGTCATTTGTCCCTAGGTGGACAATGACATCCAGCTCCCTCCCTGTGCAGCTGCTCCGGCAATCCTGAGGATTCGCTCCTGTCCCTCAAGCCATGGCGCCAGGCAGGCACCCTCCTCCTCTCCCTTCCTCCCCCAGTTCTACCTTCCTAACAATGGAGTCCCCCACCAGGAGTTGTTTCCTTCCCCTGCAGGGTCCCCTGCCACCCTCCTGTGGGTCTCCTTTGTGGAGGTTCCCAGCATCCTCCTTGGTCTCCACTGTGGGTGCCTCCATAGAGGAACCACACTTTGCCAGAATGGCATAGGAATTGTGGAGAGGTACAATGGGAGAGATGCGCCTCTGTTCCACCACCCTCACCCTCTCTGAGCCCACTGTGGTCCAACCGCTCCTCTTTCATGGTAACCTCTGAGGCAACGGCAGTGGCACTGGTGGTCCCTGGATGGAAGGGGAGGTCCCACAAATCCTGGCCAACTCAGCCTGGAGATGAGCAACCTCCTCCCTCAGCCCAGAGAGGTGCCTGCCAATGAGACAACACCGCATCCTCCAGAACATCTCCCGGAAGACTGCTGCTCCACAGCCACTGCACTGCACCACTGCAATCGTGTCTTATTTCTGACCCCTTAACTGTTTGCAATCCTTACTCTTTCCTCTGTTTTTTCTCTCGCTCCTTACTTTCTGCCTGTGTGCTCTTTAAGCTCCTGATTGTCCTGTTCTGAGACAAGAATATCCTATATTTCCAGTAGACCACTTACTTGCTCAGAGGCAGACCTCCAGCAGCTAGAGGGGCCGGAGAGCTACTCTTGCCTTCTAGGATGGTGGGTCCTTGGTGGTTCTGTGATCACTCACTTCCTGCCCCTAAACAAGAAGTTCCTGTTGTCAGTCAAATCCTGTGCCTATAAAAATAGAACTAGCTTTGGGTGGGGGTGGAGGGAGGGAAGGAGGGCAATATAGTCCCAGTAGAAGTCCAGTCACACAGCAGTCCTTTCTCCTGGTGTCTTCTGCCAAGCTATTAGCAGAAACTTTCTAAGGCAGTCTTTAAATGTAGCTTCCTTCTAGCTAAGCCACTCCCCCTACTTACCAGATCTTTCTACAAGTAATTTAAACCTCACAACAGTTAAGTCCTTTCAGTCACCTGAGCTTTACACCTAGATAGCTCTTCAGATACCCATTCAGTTCAGTTAACTCAGACACACACTTTTTTTTTGTATGTTAGTTTTTTTACCCTAAATTAAAGGTCAAATACAAAAGTTCTTCTACTTTAGTCCCAGCAGAGAAGTCCAGTCACACAGCAGTCCTTTCTCCTGGTGTCTTCTGCCAAGCTATGTCTGTCTGTTCCAAACTTTGGAGGTGTGGGGTTCCAAATAGACACTAAATTGATATTGTTGAAATTACTGTACCAGTTCAGGAGATGAACAAAATAAAAAAAGAAGTCCTACAAACTTTACATTCTCAGTCCTTACCTCTGAGAATCCTGGCTTGTGTAATAAGACTGTTATCCTCCTCCATTTAGGCCATGTTTCCAGCTCCTCCTCTTCACTACAGATCATTACAGAACTAAAGGCGAGGGCACTTCAGTGCCACAGTTCAAAAACTCTCAGTCAGTCCTCTCGGTGGGGTCAAAGGAGGAAGTACACTGGTGGCTTCAACATATAGAGGCATGGAAGGGAGCATAATTGTTGGACTGGCTCCAGATGAGGTGATAGAGCTGAACACCAGTTTGATGGGCTGGAGAGTGAGGTGTGGGAGATGACCACTGTGAAGAAATGGTCCCAGGAGGAGTCTCACTTTGACATCAATTGTTTGGAGCTTCTAGTGGGTTTATTTATGATACAAAGCTTAACCAAAGATCAGGAGAAAATGTCTGTGTTACTCAGGGTGGACAATGTATCAACTGTAAACTATATAAGCAAGTTGGATGGAACAAGATCCTCCTCTCTAGTAGGTCTGGCAAAGGACTTCTGACATTACTTGCTCCACAACAAGGTTATGGTGCAGGCCGAAAATATTCCTGGGATGGCCAAAATGGTAGTGGATTTGCACTCCTAATACTTCAGAGACATCAGCAACTGGCCACTCTATCCAGAGATTTTAGTCAGTTCCGTTGACACTGAGTTCCTCGGATGTGGATCCATTTCTGTCACAACTGAATTGGCTCCTGGAACAATTTTTTAGTTGGAGGTCAGACTCAGAAGACAGGAAAACTGATACATTTCTGTAGGACTGGGAGACGTTGAAGGCACATGTCCTCCTCCACCTTCAACAGCTTGCATGGACATTGGTAGAATTAAAGAGGCAGAGGGTAATGATTGTCCTGTTATCTCCAGTATGACTGGATCAGTCACAGTACAGTATCCATTTATGTTGAAGATTCTTGTTCAGGTACCCCTGCTGGTACAACTCAGGTGGGATCTGTTGATGGACCTAGTGGGCAATACTTATAGTTATGAACAATTCTTTAATGTCAGCAGTATGGAAGGTTACAGGGGTTCCTGGATTATCCCTAAACTTTTGGAAGGGGCTTTAACATTACTTAGAGAGAGCTGGGAACCAAGTACCCACACAGCCTACAAATAAGCATGGTCAAATTGGACTACCTGGTGTGTTTCAAGGTACATTGATCCCTTTTATACTGTGGTAACACAGGTCATAGAATTTCTGTTTTGTTTTCTGTATAAAATAGGAAGATCCTGCACATCTATCACTACTATAGGTATTGTTCATCTATCTCAGCAGGTCACCAGCACGTAGAGGGCAACTTTGTGGTTCAGCAGCCTTTGGTGAAACAGTTTATGAGAGGCCTAAGGTGGGTGAGACCCCCCACAGCCTAGGTATAAAGTGTTAACGGGACATCAACAGAGTGTTGTTTATGTTCAGACGTTGGGGTTCTAATTTGGATTTCACTTCTAAATGTCAGCTACGTTTGTCTTGCTGCTTTGTCTGGAACCAATCAAACATTCCTCAGATATCAAATGTTGGACATCTTAAGGAGACAGTACCTGACAGATGGGGTAAATTGTGAGGTGGTCCACAGAACAATGATGGCTACACCAAACATATTTTTCTTTCAATTTTTTTGACCAGGAATCCCACCTGTGTAGGGTTCAGTATTTAAAAGAGTATAAGTCAAGGAGTCACTGTATCAGCGGCCAGCACAATCAACTATTGGTTTCCTTTGCAAACCTCATGGTCCAGTTTCTTTGGAAAGTATTGCTCATTGGGTTGTGGGGTGCATTCTGTCACAGGAGCTATGGCAAGCAGGGTAGCTACAGTAGGTGCTAGGGTAGACAATATTGTTAAAGTAGCAGACTGGGTAATAGACACAGTCTATAAACAATTTTATTTGAGACCATTAATAATTTTATCCATAACAACTGTGTTTGAGTGGGCTTTGAAGTAGCATTGTAATAGACACCTCCATAGGGAGATGTAAAATTGTGATTTTACAAGAGCAAAGCTTACAGTAAGTTATGATTTTCTGAAACACACCAATGCTAAGTATTACAATTCCTCCCCCCCCACCCCATCATGATAATTGTATTTCTCAAAAAGCTTTACAAGGCTATCAGACCCAGGGTAGGACATCGTGCATAAGTTTCAGAAACACAGATGTATCCCATTTGCTTTAGATGAGAATTTGGAAGTCCAAGATGACTTTACTATACCCAAAACTTCTTGATGGTTCTCAGAAGAAAAATGAAGAAATGTGTGGTGCTACAGGACCTAATACATCCATCAAGGGACTATGGGTGTGTGGGTGATGGGATACTGGTAGTGGAATATCATTAGCTGTGTTTTATTTATTTATTTTTGTTGATGTGATGGTTGGCAATAATGCTAGCAGCACTGTAATATTTTGGATCCTTGTGTTTCATAAAATCATGATACCACTGCATGCTTTGCTCTTCTAAAATCACAATTCTACACCCTTCTCTTACCCAGTCACCCATAATCTTATCTCTTTGTAAAATCTCCCAGTGCTTTGTAAAGCGGTTACCAAACTTGGCATACATTTTGTGATGTTTAGTTACAAACATGGCAGTGTTTTTAATTTGGATTGTACATTGGTTTTGGTACTGAAAAAAGCCACTATTGAAATTCTTTGATTTGCCACAGGCATCTTGGATGACATGATTGGTGTATCTACCCCCTTTCAAACCTAAGACAATTCCTGTGACTGTTTAATGAATTCAGTTTCTTCTGAACAGTTAAAGCAATCTTATAAATTGTCTGTAGTGGATTTTAGTGATCAGGCTAGAAGAGTGTGAGCTGGCAGCATGTAAGAGTGTATTACAAGTGATTTCATTTCTGACACTCTGTGATTCTATTTTTATTGTGATCTTCGCTAGCTAGTAAGAGAAGATTAAATTTCATTGCAACTCATTTTCATAGTAAACTTCAGATTTAACATGCTTGCATTTAATTGTTCTAGAAATTCTGAAGCTTGATCTTTCTTACCCTGCCACACATAAGGTATCATCAATATAGTGTGCCCTGGGCATCACCTTATTTTGAAGGAAGCCATCACTGTCAGCCATGACCCCGCTTCCCTTTTATCAAGATAAATGTTGGTATTGGAAGGGGCCATTGTCATGCTTATTCCTATATTGCATTTTTGCATTTAAAAGTCTTCATCAAATTGGAAACAATTTGGTGTGAGAATAAATGTTACTGCTTCTAAAATAAAGCTTGTTGGTAGTGCACTGGTGCACTCATATCTCACTAAAATTATTCTAGAGCCACCAAAGCCAGGGAGTGAAGTATGGAGGTACTGCTTCTAAGCAAAAGCTTGCTGGTGGTGCAGTGGTCTACTCATATCTCCCTAAGGCTGTTTATTGGCCCCTTTTCTATTCAATATTTATATTAATGATATACTGGAAAGTCTTTCCAATTTAGATTTTCATTCACCTAAAATAATGGATGAAAGAATAGATTGCTTGACATATGCAGATGACCTCGTGCTAATTTCGACTTTTGCACTAGGTCTGAAGAGAAAATTTAATTTTTTTGCAGACTTGTGTAAGAACCACATGTTAAAGATAAATAAAAAGTATAATTTTTTGGAAGAAAAATAAATCACCACCAAAATAATGGGTAAATAATGACAGACTAGAAGCAGTAAAACACTGACTACTTGGGGTCAGATTTACACAAAATAATACATGGAAAGAGCATTTGAAGTTAGCTCAAATTAACATGAATATAGCCTCAAATGCATATAAAATCTTTAAAGCAAAGATTGGAAGGAGCGCAATTATTGGGGTACTGAAGGTTCTTAATGCAAAGATAAAGACAAGTGCTCTTTATGCATCAGAGGTTTGGGGTTTTACAAATTTAGAGACCTTAGAGATTATCTTGAACAAATTATATAGCTACATTTTAATGGTCCCACAGACAACTCCTTCAGCCATTCTTGGGTTAGAATTCGGACAATATTTTATGCTTACACTTGTCTTAGGCAAATTCTGTTTATACTAAGGCTATTTCACCTGCCTGATTCACACCTTCCTGGGGGATGTTTGAAGAAGAGATATGATACTCAGTAGAAGGCTTTAATTTTCCATCTATTCAGCTGATCAAAAAAGCAATTTTTCCACAAGGTTTGGGACATCTACTACATGATATATATCTAAAACCTTGGGATGAGGTGGCGACTTCAATCAATACTAGATTAAGAGACATAGATCAAATTAACTCATTTGCTCAATTGTCTGAATTAAAGTTATACAGATGGTATAAACAAATTAAAACTATTCATGGGCTTGAGTCCTATCTATTGAAGTTGATTGATCCAAAGTCATGAAATATTGACCAGATTCAGATTAGAAATTTATACTGCTCAATACATTTATCATAAACAAAAAAGAACAGGAATAACTTTACCATATTGTAAATGTGGTAATATGTTAGAGGATGATCTCAAGCATATTTTACTAGTCTGTCCACTGTACACTTAAAACAGAAGTTACTCCCTCCTGAACAAATGGTTCTGTATTTTTTTTCTATAACTGTTATTAACATCCTTCAGAAACTGGTTGGGTTTTTGACTTCTACACATTTGTAAGTTGGTAGGATACACATTTGTAGCTTGGTGGGATACAAAGCATAAATCTGGTTCTTATCTGGAGACATATATGGATGGACAATTACACAGTCCAAATTAGAATATTTGCAAATATATGCTATGCAATTTTATTGTAATAAGAAATGGATGTTGTGATGCAATATAAAATTGTTTTAAAGATTTTTACTGTATTTATTGTATACCGTAATGGCATGTGCCAATCAATAAAAATGTTTGAACTTTGAACTACTCATATCTCTCCAAAAATTCTTCAGGGCCTGCAAAACCAGGAACTGAATTATGGAGGCCAATCAATCAACCAAACTTTATTTGTGAAAAAGCACAATTCCATAAAAAGATCAAAGCACTTGTACAATAAGATATTAAAATGAGATAAATAAGAACACAGAACAAAAACAAAATAAATCTAATAAATACAGCTTAATAATCAGTCAGCATCTGGAAAAGCCAGATTAAAAAAAGATGGGCTGTAAGAGCTGACTTAAAGCTCTCAACAATCAGGCACTCTCTTACCCAATGAGGTAGAGACTTCCAAAGGGTGGGGCTGCAAAAGTGAAAGAGCAAGCACCAGAGGTCTTAAGTTGAACCCTGGGAACCTCTAGCAATCCCTCATCAGAGGATCAGAGAGGCCAGAGGGGGAAGTAGGGGACAATGAGATCTTGCAGATAGCCTTGTCTATGTCTGTGTAGGGCCTTATAGGACAGTAAACCAACCTTGAAGGTGATCTGCCAGAAAACTGGCAGCCTGTGCAGGCTGTGGCACACAGGTGTAATATGACAGGATCTGGTTACACCAGTCAACAACCTGACTGCCGCCATTCTGAACTAGCTGCAAGTGATGGATATCCACTTCCGGAAGCCCTAGGTACAGGGCATTGCAGTAGTCAAGGTGTGAGGTCACAAAGTCATGGACCAATACAGGAAAGTCATTGGGGGAGGGCAAGATGATTAATCCTGTTGACGTTCCTCAGATGGTAAAAGAGGTCTTCATGAAAGCAGACACCTGAGATTTTAGAGTCAGACCACTGTTGAACACAACACCAAGGTTCAGCACATGATCCTAGGCCAGAAGAGCAAGTCCATCAAGGTAGAGCCCAGATGGTTGACCAGCAACCAAGCTTAAGCCCTGATGACCAAGGTCCACCACCAACACTTCAGTTTTGTCTGGAATCAGCTTTAGCCAGCTAGCTCTCATCCAGTCATGGATCTCAGAGAGGAACTATTGAATACTGAGGTGGCTTGAACCTGTTCAGGCACAAAAGACAAGTAGAGCTGAGTGTCATCTGTATAACAGTGGAAACTCAGCCCATACTGTCTAATAATGTCTCTTAATGGCAGCATGTACACAGAAAACAACATGGGTGAAAGAATAGAGCCCTGTGGTACCTCACAGGGTAGGGAGAGAGGGGCAGAGGAAAAAATTCTAGACACCACTCTCTGAGTTCTACCAATGAGGAATGAATGAAACCATCTGAGGACTGTCCCAGACAATCCACAGAAGAATTGCAGGTGCTCTAATAACACACCATGGTCCACCATGTCAAATGCCATGGAAAGGTTGAGGAGAACCAAGATGGAATGGCTACATTGATCCCTCACAGTTAAGAGATCATTAAGTACCCTAACCAGCACTATCTCAGTATTATGCCTCTTCCTAAATCCAGACTAGAGAGGTTCATAGACATTGTGGATACTTAACTTGACCTCCAGCTGCTCTGCAACAACCTTCTCAATAACCTTGACCCCAAAAGGAAGGTTAGAGAACGGTCTATAGTTGGCTGGACAGTCAGGGTCAAGGGAGCTCTTCTTAAGGAGGGGTATTACTACCGCCTCCTTCAGGGGAGTAGGAAACACCCCTGTATCCAGTGAGCACTGGACAATCTCAGCTAGGACCAGGCTGATGATGTCAACACACCCCACTAACAGGCGGGTTGGGCTCTGGTCCAAACTACAATAAGTCAGGAGCAAGCTCTGGATGATCTATAGGATGTCTACAATTTCCAGCTGGCCAAAATCTGACCAGACAAACTGGGTGCCTGCAACCTCCTGCCAACCTCTCCAACACCCATTGGAGGAGCTGCATGGATCTCTGACCTGTGGTGGCAACCTTATCTGCAAAGAATTGAGCAAACTCATCACATTTCTCCTATGAAAAAACTCTCCAGGGCTGAAGACAGACTGGATTGCACAGTCTGTCAACAGTCCAGAAGAGCTGAGCTGGTTGATTCTGTGCAGCAGCAATCTCCCTGGGCAGGAATTCTGCCTTCTTATGGGAGATTGCTGATTGATAAGACTTATAATGTTCCACCAATATACGTCTGTCATCCTCCAGGTCAGATTTCCTCCAGCACTTCTCCAGCCTTTGTCCTACACTTCTCAGCTCCTTAAGAGTCCCATCAAACCATGGGGCCTTAGGGTGGAGAGTGAGGGGACAAACACAGACAGAAGCTACAGAATCCAGCACTGCTGTAACCACCTTCATATAGGCAAGTACCAGCTCTTCTGGATCGCTGCTAACACTTACCAAACCTGATAGGTCTAGTACCACCGTAAGATCATCAGGAGTCAAACCCAGTAAAGGGCGGTACCGGACCATCTCCACAGTGGCAGGACTATGAGGGGGAGCCTGGAAACTGAACCTTATGGTGTGATGGTCAGACCATCTGACTGGTTCCACCACCAAGTTCGAGGTCTCCATTCCCAGCAGGAAGATCAAGTCCAATGAGTGATCCTGGCTGTGCATGGCAGAGATAACCACCTATGTTAGGCCCAATGAGGTCATAAGTTAAAGAAAGTCCTGACTGAAATGCAAGAGTTCATCATTGACCCAGGCATTGAAATCCCCCAGAATTATCCATTTGGGGAACTCCAACACCATGCCAAAAATGAAGTCCGTGACTTTCTGCAGAAATAGTGAAGCTCACTAGGATTAGAAGCATAATCAATGCAAAGCCACATATGGTTTTCTTCCAGTCTGAGATTAGCCAGTCGATTCAAACATATATTGAATCATGTGTATAGGAGGTAAGAGCACTGATAATATTTTGAAGAAATAATCCACAAATCATGAAAGTTTTTCTATCAGGAATCACACCACAAAATGATCAATCTTTCCAGTGGTTAGCATATTCTATTTTTTTTACCATGTAACATTTTATTTGATTTTCCAGTGAGATAACACCAAATATGGTATACAGCCAGAATGTGCTATATAAAGTTCATTATAAAAGCAAGAACATGGGCTACAGGCAGCAATACAAATTACTTACCAGACCAGTGCTATACCTCTGAGTCAGAAGTGTTCCAAAGTGGTTTGCCAGACACAGATTTGAAATGAGCCAGTAAGGGTTGCTAACAATACAACATATACTACATAATAAAGAAGGAAAAATGCATCTTACATAATCAGCCAAATCACCTTTATAGACAATCTTGGACGAGACCTCAGATGAAGTACCCTTCACGCTCGTACAAAGCTACCAGTGGGGAGAATCTGTTCCCTGAATGAGCATCTCTACAGTGGGTGGGTGAACGCAATCCAGGAACCAGCAAAGTTACTATATGGCCAGTGCATTTTCTGGAGAGGGAGGTGGCATCAAGCATGGATGGGAGGTGAGATATGAAGCCGATTTCTTGTAGAATGCAGATAGTTTGCCCTGGGCAGCATATTATACTCTTTCAAATGTAGTTACAGCCAGAACCAAGTGCCAGATAACAAAAGATGGGGGGCAGGACTGTCTCCATTTCATGAGGATCACCTTTTCTGCGTCCATAATAGCAGTTAGCAGCCAGCCTACTACTAGGCTAAAATAACCAATTGTGAGTTGTGCAGAATCTCAATATTCAGAATTCTGGAGCTGTCTCATAAGACCTCATTCCAAAAGGAAGCAATCTGGGGACAGTGCCAAAGCACATGTAAGAGCCCTGCCTCAGGTGAATTACATATCCAGCAATTGGAGTGTGGAGTAGACCCCTTCAGTACAGGACCAGTGGGGTTCAGTACCACTGATGAAGGATTTTAAATAGGATCAGCTGCCCTTTTGTATCCCTGTAGGTGTGGTGTGCTGAGGTTTGCCTTTCTGAGATAACCTTTCCACCTCTCTTGGGAGAGTACCAACTGCAATTCAGTTTCCTAGTCTAGTTTACATTTAACCAAAATATCTGGTTGGGTGTCCATGATTGTGCTGTAAATCCTGCCAGTAAGCCCTTTGGAATTATTTAGTGTGTGTAACTGGCAGAGCCAGTGCTATGCCCTGGCGGTCATCTTATTAAATGACATGAGGACCCCTAGAATTTGAAGGAACTTCCAGTAGTCAGTTCTAGGCAACCTGCATTTGTCTTGTAGTTGCTTGAATGAGATGAGAGTGTCTGAACTGGGTAGAGAAATGTCAGTCACACTTACTATGCCTACTTGCTCCCAGTCTTTCCACCAAACAGGTGCACCCTCCACTTGGATGCAAGGATTCTGCCATAAGCAGGTATAGGGTTTTGGTGGAGCCACCTCGCATAAGAGGCAGTTTGTAACGGACATGCATTTGTGCCATGCATACTGCGTTTCATGAATAATCAGGTTCCCATCTGAGCTCTGGGTATTCCTACTACCCAGGAAGAGTCCTAACAAGGGCATCTGTGTGAGGTCCTTCTTTTGTTATACCCATAGTGGGGTGTTTTTGGAGGTAGAGATGAGCCATTTAGTGGCTTGTGCCATCCCATATGCCCATGTGTACACCTGGAACCATGGGAGACCTAAGCCACCCTTCTTCCAGTGGCCCCTGAGTTTGTCCCTACTGAAGCTGGGCTTTTTACCTTCCCATAACAGAGCAGCCACCAGGTGCAGTAGTCATTAGAAGAGCATGTCAGGTACTGGAAGGGGGAGGTTATGAAATAGATAGGTGAACTTAGGTAGCACAAATATTCGCACAACCTCTATCTTGCCTATGAGCATGAGATGAAGTTTGAGCCATCTGTGTATTTCAGGTTGAGGGCTGAGAGTAGAGAGTGAAAATTAGCTGAGACTAGGTTGGTCCATTTGGAAGGGATCTAAACCCTCAGGTAAATAAAGCCCCTCAGGGCCAAGACCACATTAAGGACCCTCATGCCTGATGAAACGCATGCAGCATTTAGGGGGAGATGGTGGTTTTCTTCCAGCTCACATCAGTCCAGATGTGGCAGCAAAGCTATTGAGTAACCTCATGACTGGCAGCACAGATTGGGCGGGGTGGGTTTCAGTGAGGAGCAAATCATCTGCGTACATGTTGACCAGGTTGCTCCTGTCCTTAACCTTTACTCTTTATATGTCCTTGGTATCAAGAAGTTTCCATGTGAAAGGTTCTAATGCTAGCAGGAATAGAAGGGATAATGGGGCAACCCTGCTTGGTTATACCAATACCAATGTTTATTGTAGGATATACTCCATTGAGCAAGCTCATTCACAAGGAGATCCTGGTATACATAATCAAAAACATACATAATCAGTTACAGACATAGACAGCTTGAGTAAACAGGGGTTACAATGGAGTAAGATCACAACAAGGTAATACATTGTCAGTTTGAAGGCTATAAAACCACAGAGTATGAGGGCAATTTATTCACATAGGGTAGGTACTTCGGGGGGGTATCATGGTAAGGGTAAAAATGTACAATTTATACAAAACAGGTCATAAAACAAAGGCAGAGGCATTGGCAATACTAGAAAAGTGCTGACAGTAGTGGTAGTCTGTCAATGCAGGTAGCTAAGTGCAGTACACATAAAAAAATTATGACTCACAGCAATACATATCAAAGTAAAGATGACTGAAGTTAGGAGCATGAATGGTAGCAGACAGTGTTACAAGTCATAGGCTGGGTTATAACCCTCAGGTATGTAGGAGGCTTGTGGGTGGGTTGAAGTGAGCAGAAAAGGGAACTGGAATGCACAGAATAAATAGTGTGTCAGAGTGTGAATGGGGGTAGAGGGAAGGGGGAGAGTTAAGGGGTAGATGTAGGGGAGGGGTAGAGGTAAGAGTGGGTTCAGGGATCCTGAGTGCTTGTAGCGGGATTGTTATGCAAGGATGTCAGAGTGTGTAAGGCGGAGGGGGACATGGACGCTGGTAGCAGGAGCCTGGTAGCAGGAGCCAGGACACGGAGGCTGATAGCAGCAGCCAGATAGGGATTTGTAGGAAGGTGATTAGCTCTTGGGACAGTGGCAATCTACATAAAAGGCTTTTCTGGCCAGCGTCTTGAAACAGTTGACAGGGACAAACCCAGTGAGTCTAAGTTTCGCTTGCAGTTTGTTCCAGACTGATTGAATAACGAAACAAATGTTATCTTCCCCATGATTTGTGAGCACTCTGGGTAAGTTCAAGAGAATATGTTCAGAGTTCCTTAATAGGTATTTGCTGTGGGACCTGTGCATAAGTGAGCAGATGTATTCTGGCAGTTTGTTCCGGAGCATTTTCATTGTCCGGAGGCCACTATGAAGTGTCCACCTTGTGGCTAAGGATGGCCAACCAACTGTTTGATAGAGGTGGCAGTGGTGTGTCCTAGGTGGAGCATTTGTTATGAAGTGCAGTGCTTTGCAATAAAGAGTGTCTAGCTTGTGAGTGTGGGTCACAGAACTACAATTATATATGATATCTGCCCCTATGCAGAGTGAATGGGGAAGAAATTGTGCAGTTAGCATGGTAGCCGATGGGACATTGTG
This sequence comes from Neoceratodus forsteri, assembly GCA_016271365.2. Lineage (NCBI taxonomy): Eukaryota > Metazoa > Chordata > Ceratodontiformes > Ceratodontidae > Neoceratodus > Neoceratodus forsteri. The sequence continues at coordinate 391,460,927 of CM028135.1, read as the reverse complement.
AAGGGTGGTAATCCAGCTTCAGAAGAAGGGATCAAAGCAATAAACTTCCAGTATGGAATGGAGATAATGCCACTCTATGAAGTCAAAAGCTTTCAAAAATTCCACAGTCATAGCCTCCATTGGTATGCTAGTCAGGCTTGCAAACCATATCAGGTTTAAGACTATGCAAATGTTGTCTGCCCCAGTTTTCCCCTTCTGGAAACTTTATTGCATGAAGTGGATTAGAGAAGTGAAAGCATTCTCAAGTCTTTTCACTAGAGCTTTGGCCAAAATTTTGATATTAGTAGAAATTAGAGAGATTGGCCAAAAATTGACATAATCCAGGGGGTCTGACCACTGCTTTGGTAGGAGTATGATCAAAATCTCTTTCATGGTGGGTGGGAGGGTATCCTTAGAACAAGCCTCCTGCAGTGTGGCTAATAAATTGGGAATTATATCCTGCAGCATAATGTGACATAAATCCATCATAAAACCATCACTTCCTAGGGCTTCCCCTTTGGTAAGATGCATCAGAGCCTTTCTAAGCTCACTTTCTGATAGAGGCGGGACTAGTTACTCTCGAAAGGGAGGTGGTAAATTGGGCAACAGAGTGTTCTTGAGGAATGTGTACCATGGGGGAGCCTTTGGGGCTGGATTCTTGGGAGGCATAAAGGGATTCATAAAACAGCTTCATCAACTCGTTGACTCCCTTGGGATCGGAGACAGTTGTACCTTGGCTGTTACACAGTGCTAAGATCTGCACCTTTGCTTTCTGATTATGCAAATGGTAAGCCAGGAGTTTACCGCCTTTCACCCCTGATTGCCAATAATTGTGCTTAGATTGTGTAAGAATCCATTCCACTTTACGGTGCAGGATAGTACTGATTTTGTATTTGAGATTTACTGTGGAGGTCATGGGGTAGGGGGGTGAATCTGCTTAAACTTAGTTTCTTTCTGCCACAGCTCCCTTTGCAAGTCAGCCAGTTCTCTACCCCTGTCTCTTTTCTATGCTGTCATATAAGAGATGATCTGCCCTCTCAAAAATGCTTTAAAGGCTTCCTAGAATGTACCTGGTGCTACTACTCCCTGTTCGCATTCTAATGAAAGTACAGCTCCACTTCAGATGTTATACATTCACGGAACTTGGGGTCTTTTATGGGAAGGGGGTTGCAACATCACCTGGGGGAGCTCTGTTGTACACCTGATCACAGGTAGGAAAGTCCTACTGGTGCATGATCGGAGATCAAAATACTGTCTATACTAGCGTCATATGCACCACGGGCTGCCACTCTGTCCACCAGCCAAACATCTATGTGACTGAATCTGCCATGGACTGGGGAGTAAAATGTATAGTCCCATTCTACTGGATTTTCCTGCCTCCACATATCTGTTAGAACTCACTCATACATAAGGGCCTGTACTGCCCTTCTTGCTCTAGGGTGGTAGTCCATGGACACGGTGGATTTATCCAGAAACAGATCTGGGACCAGACTGAGGTCATCCCCCAAGTTGAACAGAGCATCCTGAATATGCATTAGCTTGACTTATAGGGGGGGAAGAGGTCCACACCATCTGAGTTTGGGGCATACACAGTAACTAGGAGGACCCTAGCCCCAGGAAATGACACAAGGGCCACTCTCCATCTCCCATATCTTTTGGACGCTGACTTCTCCACTTTCCAGGGCAATGCTCAGTGAAAGAGCATAGCAATCCTCTTGGATTTGGTCTGTACTGAACTGTGTATTATATAATGGCAAGAACATTTCCTGGACTCTGATTGGTCAGTGTGTGCTTGATACAGTGAGGTTATCCAAGCACAGCCTCAAGTCTAAACATACAGATGACTGTACACCAGACTGAATAACAGACCACAGCTTCTCTTGCCAAAAGAGTTTGAAGCCTTGTAATTGTAATACAGAAGCAAAAGCTTAGTTTCATATAAAACCATATTTGCTTACATTGTGGGAGGCAAACATTTTTGACATAAATAAAACATTTCATAGTTAGGCAGGGAACAAGTGTCAGAACGTCTACTTTACAGTGTGGCAACATCTCTTTTATAGTAACAGTTTTACAGTTTTATTTTTTATGAGGAAACACACCACATATGAAGGCACTGCATAATGGGTATGCAAATACCCAATTGCCTGATATTGCATAACACACTACAGTGACAAAAGACATTTGGTTATTTGCATACCCATGATACAGTGCTTTCACATGGACAGTGTTTCCTCAAAAAAAAAGTAATTAAATTAAAAAATAAAACTGTACAACTGATACTATAAAATAGATGTCCCTACACATAAAAGGTATGTTCCAACACATGTTCTCTGCCTAATAGCCATCTATATGTGCTCATGTGTGTCCCCACAATATTAATAAATAAGAGCCAATGTATAATAGCAATAATGCATGCCAGAGTGTGGGTTGTACTGTGATAACCTCACTTCTGGGGTGTTGGGTGCACTTGGCCTTTGGTGCCATGTCCAGCCACCCCAGGTGTGAGGTTATCCCAGCACAATCCACACCATGTCATGCATTATTGCTTAAGTAACTGACCTACCCTGATGTCTTAAACTACTGGATGGTTTTATTAGTCATGTGAGTCTCCTAGATAAATGCAATATCTGCTTTCAAAGACTTAAGGTGCTGGAGTACTTTAGAGTGTTTTACTGGATAAGTAAGGCCTTTAACATTCCAGAAGATGCACTTCACCTCCCCCAGAGTACTACTTCTCATGAGGGCAGGCACGGGTCTTGTCCCAGTGTTCTTCATATTTCTAGGGGTAGGCAGTATAGACCCTGATAGTGTTATCACAGAGTGGGACGGGGGGTAGGATAGTGTAAGTGCACTTTGAGGTGAGATCTAGACAGGTGAATCTGGAGAACTGTATCTCAAACAGAACATACTGGCAATGGGACCTGGGCTTTCCTGTATGGTGTCAAACTCTTTATACACACAATGAACCCAAGGGACCCAGTGAAAGAAGTTACTAAAATTGTATACCTGGGGACCACAGATATGGAACCACACTTGAAATACAAACAGGAAAAAAATCACAAAGAAACAATTTGAACAGTACAATAAAGTCAGTAAAAACCTGGAAAGTAAGTACCTAATGCACCTCCAGTGTAAGCAGAAAGGTGGGAAAGTAGTCCTGCCAAGATGTGCCACAGAGGTACACCACAAGAAAGAAAGAGCGAGTTCCCAACATATGAGATGCACCCCAGCCCCCTGCAATCTGTAGTAACCTGCCAACAGAGTGACCCACTAGTCAGCAATAGACCTGAAGGGTTGCCCTTGGGGCTATTGCAAAGTCTAAGAGGCAGGAAGCACCATTGGGACAGCCTCTACAGCAGCAAACATGAGTTGGAAGGGGGGTTATAGAAATGTGAAACCTCTGCCTGGACCCTACATATCCCAGGTAGGCAGGGGAAGAGGCCAACTGGGAAAGGATAGGGAAGGACCAATGTACCCAGCAGTCTGTACCTGTGTGATGAGTGCTCTACAGAGCCCAGTATGGGGCTAGTTGGTAGCAGCATAGAGCCTTCCAGACCACAGGTGTACCCTGCTCAGTTTATGATGGTGGAATTGGCAGGGCCCGCCTGCCCCCGCCCAGCCCTGAGTGTGAGACAACTATCAGGATAGAGGTGGGCTTAGCAACTGGGCCTGAGGGAGGAAAAGGGAGTTCTCTGTGGCCACTGTGGGAACTTATCACACATAATAACCATGTACAGTGTGAGGGTGGGGGGGACAGGCATACATATAGCCAGCCATAGAAAAACCTCCTGTGTCTCCTGCTGGCTCCCAAATATATAGCATTCTAATAGGATCCCCTCAGAGAGGCAGTGGAAAGAACTGATGTAAGAAACATCCTTCGAAGACAGAAATAGAAACAGTTACCAGTCCCATACTAATGAAGAGAAGGACAAGTCAACACACTCTTGACATGCTTTGAGGAAGGCCACCACTTCCAGACCATAGTAGGGAAAAGACAAAAATCAGGTTAGGTTAGGGGCAATGATTTCAGCAAATGTTTTAATGCTGGGGACTACCATGTACATTGGGGGTCAGATACATCCATTTTGTAATTATCTCCAACCACACTAGCCCAGAAAGAGTGCGATTCAGAGTCACCAAGTGCTGGGCACAATGATGCGTTCAAGGACTGTCCCTTGTGTTGTTGTGGTGGTGAGATCTGGGATTCACTTGCAGCTTTTGCCAGTGGTGAGGAGAGTGCTGAGTCATAAGTCAGGTTCCAGGGGTTCTGCTCCTTGATCAGTGCCTGCCACAGGTGGTAGCTTATCATAGATGTTCCCCTCAGCCTCTCAGTTTTGATGTTTGGGAATCCTGATGTCTCAGTTTTTCCTGGTCACTTTTTTCTCTATGGGTTCTGCCATCTTGTGTGTCTCAGCAGATGCACCCCCATGTCACGCATCCTTTCTTTGCTGTGGGAAGGGTTCCTATAGAAGGCTCCTTCATCTTTCTGGTCCACCCACAGCCTTCTGGCAGATGTAGTCCCCAACCTAATGTCAGGCCAGTGTTGTTGGATCCATCCTGACACCTGATAAGTTCCTGCCCATGGTAGCGGTATTAACTCACTTGATGTTCATTACTCCTATCTAGCTAAATTCATAACAAGATGGTAAGTCAGTAAAGGTAACAAAGAACTTAGTGTTGCAAGTTCTGCTTCAATTCATTTTGCTAACTGTGAAGGAGCTGCTATAAGCACAGGTTTTGTTAAAGATTTTTGTATGTACCAGTAATAGGTCAAAGGAATAATATGCCAATCTATACATGGGAGACTCAGTGCTTATAGATACAGCAGAGTTCAAATCTTGTTTGATCTTTTTTTGTCACTTTATATATTATGTAACATTCTTGCTTCCTTGATGTGGTTAGGTTCTCTGTTAGATCTTAGTAATTCTTATGTGCTGGATAATTATAACAATTTAATAAAATAGAAATAAAGTGTCTTTATGTATCTTGCACACAGTTTAGATGAAATATTTGTGCTGTAGGCAGTTATGATTCAAGTCTAAATGGCAACTGGCAACATATGTAAGCAATAACCCATTAAAGGATGTGCTGTTATTGGGGGGGGGGATTAACGCACACCTGAGTGCAGTGTGAGGCATGAGGCCACAAGCTGAGTGCTCTCACAGCACCTGGGTGTGCGTTAATCCCCAATCACAGCACACTCTGGAGTAAGTTTTTGCTCTTATAACATGGGGTGAACCCCGTGTTAATAAACTGAAGGAAAGTCATGGAAAATAAAAAAAAATGTGGATTTTGGAAAGCATCCTTCCTCCACACAAAGTAGTTCCTGCACACTACTGAACTGCAACACAGTGTCAGTACAGGAAGGAAGGGAAAGCCCACATTACTAACTCCATGGAGAGAAACACACACACAGGACAGTGCAGCAAGATTCATTTAATGCTGTGTGTGCCCCTCGATGTGTCTCCGTGCTGCTTGTCATCTCGGGAAGAAGGTGGCGATCCCAAAACTCAAGGGTGTGGCTCAGTACTGCTGGTGGAAAGCATTCCGACACTGAATTGTGGGGCTCAATACTGTGGGTCAGAACACACAACCCTGGAAGACAGTTGCTGCACATGTAACAGTGTCAGTAACATTGTGTGCTGCTGCCAACTGTTTTAAATGATCCTTGCTGTCACTGGCTCTGTCTGCTGTTCATGCTGTACATGGAGTGATGAGCTGCTTGCTATTGCTGCATCTTGGGGGGGGCAGTCATTTAATTGATTGTTCTGAGAAAAGTGACGATATGTACATATTGTTTACAAACTTTAAACAGTTCTGATATAAGACTTTCTCCATGCTCTAGTAAGGGATACTGGGCTCCAGAGCCTGCTGTGCTGCACTTCTGTCAGACTGCGCCCTGCTCACTACCTCAGGGTCTGACACTGTTGCTGTGGTGTAGCTGTGTCCTGGCAGTGTGACTGTGAGAGGGGTGTCAGTGAGGAGGCTGTGGGCTGCTTCTGGCCTAAGGCTGCTCCTGGGAATGCACACTTGCCATACAGTGCAGCTGACATTTTATGCAGCTGACTTGCTGGGGTTCCTTCTTGTGTATCTTGCTGCTGCATGAACAACCATGAGAAGGTACATTGGGAGCAGGGGCATCATTTCACTGCAACCATAGGGGTTGCAAGACAAGCAAGACAAACTAGATCCAAAGGCCAGATAGGAAGGTAAGACAGTTTTTTTCATTATGGTAAATATGTGATTATTTTATTAATTGTGTTGCTACCCCTGGTGACCCCTAAATGATTCCCCTGATCAAGAGCATTGTGTGGCACACAAGACCTGACCCAATCACAGAAAAGAGAGATACAGAGAGCAACAAACAAAAGGAATAATGTGTTGCATCTTGCGCCTACAGTAACACTCTCTTTTCTCTGTGGCTGTCTTGCTCTCTGTCAACCTGCGTGCAGACAGACTATGATTCCCTGCTTCTTGCTCTCTGTCTGGGGATGCCTACAAGGTGCAAGGTGTGGTATGGGAATCACCAACATTTCCCGCTTTCACACAATGAGACAGACAACGAGAGGGAGAGAGAGAGAGAGAGAGAGAGAGGCAGTACACAACAATGGCACAGTGTGGAACTGAACACAGACAGTGACACTATGTCTCTTTTTCTCTCCTGGGGTATTTACTGTTCAGTGTGTCACAGAAACCACATTATTCTGAGGTTCACAGTGTGGGTGGGTGAGTGTGGTCATGGCAAGCACTGCCAGTGTTCCTTAAGATGCAGGACATTGCCACAGTGGGGTGAGTCGCCAACAATTTATTGCTGTGGGGAACAGTGACATGGATGAGTCTCTAAGGTCTGCAGGGTGGACAGGTACTCCAGCTGTTGCTATGGGACACAGTGAGTCACAAAATAGTCTGAGGTCCATGGGGTGGGTGGGTGGGCACACCCATGGCAAGCTGTCTCTGTTTGTTAAGATGGACTGAACATGGACTGTCAGTAGCTGGGCAGATTATCACAGTAGGTGAGTCGCTACAAATGTGTTCCAGGGAACACTTGTAGACACGAGTCTCCAAGGTCCACAAGGCGGGTGGGTGGGTACTCCACTATATCTACGGATTCATAAGCAACTGACACATTAATAAGAATGACGGTAGCCATGAAGGGAGTATAAGGAGTAGTTATAACATGGGCATGAACATTTACTAAGTCATATGGCTACAGAGCAACAGGGGTTCTGATGCAACACTGTCACCCGCTTATTCAGATAATTAAATGGCTGATGCTCACAATTGAAATTTCCCAAACAGAGACAAGGCTCGGGTCTTCCCACTGATCTGTGTACCAGCCACATCTCAGCAACTGTGTGGATAATAGAGATTAATGTATGTCATGTAGAGCTCCCAGGGACATCATTTTACTGAAACCATAGGGGTTGCAAAACAAACTATTAGCTGGTGGCCCCCAGAAAATGTTTTAAATTTGGTGCATTCTGTTGCATTTTGGGGGTCATTTGAAACAGATTTTGTTGCTTTGTTATCTCTTCCCAATGCTCAGTAAGGTGCACCCTAGCCCCCTTCACAGAGTACCCACAGTCCAGTATGTTGCCTGAACTACCCTCTCCAACGCATTTCACCAAAACCCTCTGTGTTGCAAGACCATTGATAAAAACTATGGGTAAGTTGAGGGTGACCCCATGCCCATTCTTACATAATGTACTTATGTCCCTGGTTATTTCTGGCATTCAACATTAATACTCAGCTCACTGGGCAACCTATTAAGTTTAGTTTACCTTTATTACTCTTATAAATATTTACTAGTGACGTGTTCTGCTTACCTTGCTTGGGTCTTACAAACTGAACTGGTAGCTGACTATAAAACACTGCTAACAAACTGGAATAGTAGCTGAATGGAGAAACCGCTGGCAGACTTGACTGTTAGCTGACTGGAAACACTGCTGGAAAATTGGTCTGGTAGTTGACTGGAGACTGCTGGCAAACTGGATTGATAACTGACTGGAGACACTGCTGGAAAGCTGGACTGGCAGCTGACTGGAGACACTGCTGGCAAACTGGACTGGTAGCTGACTAGAAACAGTGCTGGCAAACTGGACTGGTAGCTGACTGGTGACACTGCTTGCAAACTGGACTGATAGCTGACTGGAGACACTGCTGGCTAACTGGACTGGTAGTTGACTGGAGACACTGCTGGCTAACTGGACTGGTAGTTGACTGGAAACACTGCTGGCAAACTGGACTGGTATCTGACTGGAGACACTGCTGGCAAGCTGGACTGGTAGCTTACTTGAGACATTGCTGGCAAATTAAACTAGTAGCTGACTGGAGACACTGCTGGCAAACTGGACTGGTATCTAGCAACTTGACTGGAGACACTGCTGGCAAGCTGGACTGGTAGCTAGCAACCTGACTGGAGACACTGATGACAAACTGTATTGTTAGCAATCAAGCTTACAGTTATAATACCACTGCTCCCTCCCAAAGCTGCTGCTCATTGAGGCTCCACGATGCCTGTAGGTGGCAGCAGAAAATATACTCCTGAGGTCATCAATGCCTCCAGATGTCCTGCAGTTTGTGCCACTGAGGACTTTTGACACCTGAGGATGTCACTGCTTAAAACTTAAATATTTCATAAACAGAAGTGAGTAGAATTGACTGCATAGCACTGTTGGAAAGGTAATGTTCTGCTGAACAACTTTGCAGCTAATACTTTGTTTCTGTTATGTATACTTTAGAAGATATTCACATTTTTGTATGATATGATGTGTACGGCTGACATTTGTCTCTCAAGCTTCACCTAGCCACCTTAATAAAACAGAAAAAGAAATACATGCATCATATTAGAAAAATAGTTTTTTAGTACAAAATTTGTTTTGTACCTCCATCTAATGTATGGATGCTTAATTTGGTGTTAATGTGTTAAATATTTTCCCACAAAAAAATGGTTTCTGTTGCCTTTTGTATTGAATATTTTTTTTTTTTTTGCTATTTTAACCAATATAGAAAAAATAGGAACTACTTATATTTAATTACATAGTACAATTGGAAAGGTAATTTTGTGCTGAACAACTTTGCTGCTCGTACTTTGTGTGTAGCACTTACGGTTCATGAGGTATTCGCATTTGTTTGTGGCATGCTGTTATGACTTGATTTTTCTCAGAAAGCTCCAGGTTGCACTGTTAAAAAGTATATAGGCCACAAGTGGTGAAACTCTCAAAGAGCTCCTGAGGCTTCAGTGAGTTAAAGCCTGCAATTATTTCAAATCAATTAAATTTTCTTACTTTTTTCATCATTTTAACATGTTGGAGGGGTTCTTGGTCTCATTATTCGGCCAAATTATGATCAGCCAGAAAAGAAGGAGCACGTGTCCACTGGACTGCTTTCCTCCAGGGAGGTCTGTGCACCAGGAAACTACCTGGCTTCTAGTGGGGGGGTGAGGGAGCCTGGTGCTGCATGATTGGGGCATAGGAATAGTGGGCATCATGGCTCCACATGCCTGGTGTACACTTGCACAGTCATCCTCCCTATCCTCATCTCTTCAGTGGTTCTTCCTAGTTGCCAGTGACACCCTCCAACATCAAGAGCACCCAAATCCGCCCTCCCTTGTCCACAGTGGTGCCTGGCTACTTTCCTCTAAATGTGGCTGAAAACTATAATAGCTTTGGACTGTTCAAAACATGGTAACCCAAAACAAGCATGGTCTTTTTGTTATTTTCTTACCAACTCTCCAAAGAAATAAATATTGTTGCAACAATGACTAAAAATGTCTGATAGGGAGTTAGTGTCTGTTTTGCTTAGAACTGTAAGGCCTGTCAGAAGACATGCTTTCCACCCCCACTCCCCTCTCCCTACATACTCTTCACACTATATGGTGGGTTCTCTTACTCAGATCACTGAGTTATGCATGTTTTACTAGTTCTCTGTCATATATATTATTTACTGTATAAAAAAGAAATAGCAAAACGTGATTATACTGAATGAGTGTTTTAAATGTTTCTTTCCTTATGAGTTTTAGACTAAAACTCTTAATAAGAAAACATTTATAGTCATTCAATATGTGAGAGAAAAAGCAGCAAAACATGCATAGTTTTAGAAGTGTACTGTTTGGCTTCCTGCTATCCAGCAGCAAAGTTTGAGAATGTGTTTACCACACTGTTAAAACAAGCATTTGTCAATTCCGAATATTTGCTTGCTGGCATTGGCATTGGTAGTGTAGGAGCTAGAGAGATGCATAGTAGGAATGGTAGTGAAAGTTTGAACTGAAGCCAACCCCACCACCACCCTGCATAGACTGACAAGCATTGGGGTGTGTCTTTGGGTTGTCGGCCATAACGCCCATGCCATTTCACCACACCCTACACGGCAGACACCGACAAGTGTCACAGTGTGCCTTGGGGTCTATGGGCCTTACACTCACCCCATTCCATAAGAAAATACAGTGAGATGGGTGTAGTATAGGAGAATGGGGTGAACTTTGGGGCCAAAGAGTCCAAGGCACACCTCGATGCCTGTCACTGGCTACAGGGTGTGAGTGGGGGTGGAATGGCATGAGCATTACAGGCAACAATCCCAAATTAAATCCCTGATGCCTGCCAGTCTTTACAGGGTGGGGCATTATGGTTGGAAACCCTAAAGCCACGGACATTCGTTGGTATTTTCACTCCAAATTTTCAACATGGGTTTTATGTTACTCCACCTCATGAACAGTGGCAATATCAGTTCATTAGCCGAAAGCTGATTTTGCACAGCAACTATGCCATTTGGCACCACAGGTGTGAAAACACATTTCAAACAGGATGTGAAAAATGACAGCTGTACTGTTCATGGGGAGGCATAAAAAATGGCAATGTTGAAAATCTGGAGTGAAAATATGAAAAAACTGGTGAAGTCGCTCGTATGGTGGCACTTTGTTTCTCGCACAAGCGTGCAAGCAAACATAAAAAATTACAGTTGTCTACATATATGTGTTTGAAGTTCACACCCATGCATGTAAATAACTGGAATGTGTAACAGTGTGGTTAATTGAGTTAGTGTTTTTACTTTCTGCCCCAGACAATAAAACTCACACTTTCAGGTATTACACCGGGGCTGGATTCAAAGGATTGCAGTAACTTTTCAAAGTATGTTTACAGGCTACAAATTCTGACTGCTTAAATCCATGCAAAAGCAAGATTAAAGACTATAAAATCCAAGGGACAAAATGAAACATTAAAGAATGGCTGACACCTCAAAGAAATTTTTGAAAAACATGATACTTAAGTACAATTCAGCTTTCATTCCATATATGTTCTGTTGATCTCTCCTTCCCATTATTTATTACTGAGGAAATTTACATAAATAAATTACATTTATCCTGCAGAGTTCATCTGCCTCTATAGCTTACGCCCTACTTCCAGTCATAATCCTCTGTTGTGACATCACACTCTGTTGCCATGGGAGTAACTGTGATGTCACAAGCAGTGCATTATGACCTCAGGTATTTATTTATTTATTTGCTTTTAGTAACTGGGTGGGTGGGTGCACTAGGCATGGGAATGCCCATTTTTAGACACAACCCGGAAGAATACAGGTAGACAATACATAAGCACACCATGTGACGCAGCACATGAAATAGGTAATATAGTGGGAGGAGGTCAGAACAGTCGACATAAGAGGTTGAGTGAAAATTCAGTTTAGAATAAGTTCAAGATACAAGCAGTATAACATTAGACAAGGTAATACGGTATGAACAAGTGCAAAACAACAGGAATACTGAGTATAAAAAAGGAAAAAGTGGATGAGATAGACAAGATATATACAATATGCAATAAGTGCCTTTGTGATAGTTAAGTTTTAGACAGAAGGGAGAGGAGGATGTGATAGAGGCAGGGGAGAAAGGGGTGAGGGTGGTGGAGAGTGTACAAGGGGAGGGTCAAAAGAGAGGTGATAAAGTAGATTGGAGGGGACTAGATGCGGGGTAGTGAGGAGAAGGAAAGAGAGATCTATGGTGGGTGGAAGCAAGCGTAGGGGTTAGAAGCATGTAGATGATCTTGGTAGAGTTTTCTGAAACTAGCATGAGTGGGAGCTAGGTGGATAGCTTGAGGTATGGTGTTCCAGAACTTCGGAGCTCAGTGGGAGAAAGCTCATGCGCCCATAGAGGTTTTGCATCTGGGGGGTATAGAAAGGTGCTAGGTCTGTAGAGTGGAGCCCATAAGAGGGGGACTGGGAGTGAAGCATGGACGGAAGGGATTGAGGGAGACCTGATCTAACTATTCCATCAATTAGGGAGCCATAGGACTAAAACTGATGGGCAGTGGGAGAGGGCCAGTTTAAGTCAGCATAGAGCTGGCAGTGGTGTTTAAATCTAGGTGATGCAGAGGTGTAGCGACAGATGTTGTTATAGGTGGTGTCCCATTTGTGAAGAGAGAGAACTTAGTGGCACCTAGGTAGGTGACCATGCCATATGCCAGGGCTGGGAGTAAAAGGCCTTGTGCAACAGCAAGTCTGGCAGATGGGGTGAGGGCATAGCTAGTTCAGTAGACCCCTCCAATTTTTGAGTTGACGAATTTACAGGTGGTGGTAATATGTTTATCAAAATCCAGGGATTCGTCCATTAGAATCCCCCAGGTATTTAAAGGATCTGGAAGTTGCAAGTGGGGAACCATCTACATACGAGATAGAGAGGGAGTTTTGATTTTCTTTAAGTCTGACAGAAGAGTCAAAGAGCATAGAGTGAGTTTTGCTTATATTGAGCACCAGTTTGTTCTCTATCAGCCAGGATTGTATACTTAGGAAGTAAGAGGCAAGAGAGTGGTTTATATCTGAGATATGTTTGGCACTATAGTAGATGACAAGGCCGTCCGCATAGAGAAGAGATGAGCAGGTTGGTGCAAGCAGGAGGAGGTCACTGATGAAGATCGTAAAAAGCAGTGGGCCCAGTATCGAGCCCTGAGGAACACCAACTTGAATAGAGGAGAGATCCAACATGGCAGTATTGAAGACTACTGCTTGCTCCCTGTTTAAGAGGCAGATCTTAAACCATGCCACTACTTCAGCAGAAAAACCGAGGGAGTGAAGTTTTGATAGGAGAAGGCTATGATTGACTAGGTCAAAAACCTTGGTCAGGTCAATGAAAACCATGTCTGTCAAGAGGCCAGCATCCTTGGCAGCATAGATGTCATTAATTAGTTTTAGGAGGGAAGTAGAGGTGCTGTGGCCTTTACGGAAGCCATGCTGGACGCCAGAGAGGCGATTCAATTTCTGAAGATAAGCTATGGTTTGAGTGGCCACTAATTTTTCCATGATTTTGCTGAGTACCAAAAGAATGGCAATGGGTTGATAATTGGCAATTCATTTGGGATCACCTTTTTTAGGAATTGGTGTTATTTTGGCCATTTTCCAGATATCAGGAAAGGTGCCATGGCATAATGACAAGTTAAATACTTTGGTTAATGGGGGAGGCAATGATAGGGGCAGCTACTTTCAGAAGCCGGGGTTCAAGCCCATCAGACCCAGAGCTGGTGCTGTCTGGGATAGCAAGTAGTAGCTTTAGTACTTCAGTTCTTGTGATAGCCTGGAACCGAAAAAATGGATAAGTGGGCATGGATTTTGTGTCTGTGGGGGAGGACGTAGTGCTTCTGGGGGGGAAGGAGGCCACATGATTTGACAGATCAGAAAAGTGATGATTAAAGGAATTAGCGCTGTTCACCGGGTTATTACAATGAATGCCATTTAGCAGCATGTCATTTGAGATGGCCTTGTGATCTGTTCCCAGGAGGGTTTTTATGATTGACCAGAATTTTTTTGAATCACCTACAGCTTTTGTTAATAAATCTTTGCAAAAAGTGCTTTTAGCTAAGCAGATATATCTTTTGCAGGCATTTCTTAACAACCTATAGGAGTCGTGATCAGATTGAAGTCCAGAGGCCTTGAAACACCTCCAACTTTTGTCTCTAGCTCTTATTTGGAAGAGAAGGTCCTTGGTTAGCCATTTTGTTTGAGTTCCGCGTGTGCGGTGGGTGACTCTGGGAGCATGGATATCCTGGAGAAATCCAAATCTTGCTAGGAAGAAATCAAGGGCTGACTGAGCATTAGATGAAGTGAAAATTGGGGACCAGTCAGTCATAGAGAGATCGTACATAAACTGCGTTTGATTAAAATTACCCAGATTGCAGAAGGTAATAAGTTTTGGGAGGGGGGGCTGACTAGGGGCATGCCAGATGCAGAATATAGGGGATTGATCACTTATTGCATCTGTGAGGGTACCAGTCAAAGCTATGCTGGTCATTTTGTTAGCTAGACCGTGGGGAGCCATGACCCTTGTTGGGTCAATGATAATCTGGTGAAGGCTGTGGCCCTGTACTATGGTGTGGAAGGGCTGGTTAGTTTTACTGGTCCAGTTCAGGTTGAAATCTTCTAGTATGAGGACCTCATTACATCCGACCATAGTGTCAACCTGGGAGAGGAGTTCCTTAAGACCAGTGATGCCACTGCCAGGTGGGTTGTAGGTGCACACTATGTGCAGCTTTTTAGAGCCAAGTTGGAGGATTGCATGAACTGATTCACAGAGAGTGAGGGGGGAGGAGACATTCCTTGTTAGTGATAAATGAGATTTATAGAAGATGGCAACACCACCACCATGCTTGGCTATGGACCTGTCTTGCCTCAATAGTTTATAGTTAGGTAACATGCACTGGGAATCAGGGGTGGGTGGTTTCATCCAGGTTTCAGACAGGCAGATAATGTCAGGGCTATTCAGATTAACCCAAGCCTCAAGTTCAGTTAGGTTGTGGGACAGGCTCCTGATATTTAGGTGAGTAATGCAGAGGCCCTTGTGTGAACTGAGGCTGCATCATAGTAGGGTGGATTTAATTCAATGTCTCCAGCTAACATAAGTGCTAGTAGGAGCAGATACCACAGTTTGCGATGGATGAAGGGGGTTTGGCAGAATGGGGTTGCAGGATAGTGCTTAATGGAGGGTGAAAGCTACATGGTAAAAGAGCCTGTTAGGGATAAAGAGAGGTGTGCTGGTTAAGGGCAAGTAAGATTGTGTAGCCTCGCTGTAGTCAAAAGGATCCCTGAGATGTGTGTTGTGAAAATTTCGAAGGGGTGGGCAGCATGACATAGGGATCCTAGTGAGAGGTGCAAGAAAGAAACAAAGAAGGAGTATGCACGAATTTATTGATGGAAGGTTTTTGACTGCGAGAGCCATTACTACAAGATTCAATACTGGAGCCTAGTGGGGGTATAGGCTTACACTTAGGTGGAACTTTTGTGGCTGAAGCAAGAAGACTAAACTGAGATGCTGTAACACAGTGTAGTTTACAGCTTATGGGAAGGGAGGCAGCAGATTTCTGAAAGAGTGTATAGATTCCCCTAGTGGTGAAGAATCATAGGCTGCAGATGGGAAAAAGGGGAGATAGTTTAAAGACAGTAATGCCCACTAGGCATTCCCTAGCAAGCTTACACTATACAACAAAAGCCGGTTAAGGGTGGGAATGGTGGGGGGCAGGTGGGAGCAGACACGAAGCATCTGTGGGAAGCAGCTCTGAACACTTAGCCCAGTCAGTCTCAGCAAACGGGAACCCTATGGGCAGGAGCTGCAAAGCATTTCTCAAGCGAGCAGGCTAATTACCTTCAGCTTTGTACCTAAGCTTCGGA
Source organism: Neoceratodus forsteri (assembly GCA_016271365.2). Lineage (NCBI taxonomy): Eukaryota > Metazoa > Chordata > Ceratodontiformes > Ceratodontidae > Neoceratodus > Neoceratodus forsteri. The sequence goes on along the minus strand of CM028135.1, from coordinate 391,445,300 downwards.
GCAGGTTGCAGCTGTGCAGGGTGCTCCCTCCTGTAGCCAAGGTTAAGGAGAAAGGTGAGCAGGTTAGCTAAGTACACATTCTGGGAAGCAGAGAAGCATTGATTTGCTAAGCAAAGGGAGGTGGTGGAGAGTGTAAGAGGATGGGGGAGGGAGTGAGAGAAAATAGGTTACAGAACTTTGGAAATTTGGCTGAGAAAGTTTGCACAGGGAGAAAACTCCTAGTTTAACAATAAATATAGGCTTAACAGATTACATAGTTCAAATGCAGTAGTCAGGTATTAGGCAGTGAGCTACAAGAAAGGAGACATACAAAATTATTTTATGCGCATTTCTTAAGTTACAGTTAATATACGGTCTGAGTTCCAAAGCTATGACTCTATAGGAGCTCTGAGCGCTTAACCCAGTCAGTCTCAGCAATCGGGAAACTTACGGGCAGGAGCTGCACTTTGGGCTGCAGTGTCCTAGCTGTCGATTTCCACAAATGCCGACAGAATTACAGCTAATGTTGCAGATTTATTTGGGCAGGTTTAAAATGTTTAAAAGCAGTCACCAGTGTGATGTGGCAGCAGTTCCTTAACTTTGGAGAAATCAGGTTTTAAAATTGGCACTGGATTCAATTTGGATGCAGGCAGCACTTCAGTAGTGAATAATTAGCCATTGCAAAACAGTTCCCTGCTGTTCTGCCTGGTGAGCATGCACTGGGAGCTAAAGGCTGGTGACTTAAACGAGGAGTAGCAGGCTTTTACCCGTAATAGCCCTGGGTTGTGGTCCCTTGAAAAAGATGCCAAAGTTTGAAAACCGGCAGACAAAGGCCAATGGAGTATTTCTCGAGTGAGCAGGCTAATTACCTTCAGCTTTGTGCCTAAGCTTCGGGGCAGGTTGCAGCTGTGCTGGGTACTCCCTCCTGTAGCCAAGACTAAGGGAAAAAGCAACAGGAATAGATTAACTCTTCAGGAGCAGAGATCCTATTTTCATGTAAATGACCTCAGTGATAAATAATGGGGAGAACAAATACAGAATTAATATAAAATATAAGCTGAACTATGTTTAAATATTATGTTTTGCTAAAGTTCTCCTGAAGGCATCAGCTGCTCTTTAAATATGCCCCAAACAATACTGCCAATACTGAAACAAAAAGACTAAGTAAATCATTGCAAATGAATAAATTCATGCTGTAGTGCTCAATTGTTGTAATAGTTAAACCCAGAGACTGGTACGCAGTAGTTGTAAAACTAAATAAAATGTATTATAAAAATGGTCTCTGAAATGCTGCAATCTGATTGGCTGTCCAGATTCTAACAGCCTTACATTAATCCCTGTTATACTGTCATGTACAGCCTGATCACCATGGTACATACATTCTTCCTGTTCACATGTTTCATACTAAATACTAAGGGCATTTAATGATTTTCTTAGGTTTCTTTCTTAAAAAGAAAACTGGCCATCTGAAATGTTTCTATGTCAAAATGTAAGCCATACTAGCCAGCCTGTCATGTTAGTGTGAAACCAAATTAGCTGCACTGTGAACAGGAACAATACTGAGTAGTGTTTTTTTTGCAACAGTCCATTCATTTGGTGTAAAGTAATAGACAGAGTGAGCCAAAACCAGTCACCTAAATGAACATACACACCAGTTCATTACCCCCAAAGGCCTCCAGACTAATTATTATGAATTGGCTTTTGAAAAAGAAATAGCACTCAGTATTCTTCATGTTGTACCTTCCTGGTACACTGGAGTGCCTTTTCACTTTCCTGGATATACTGTCATGTAAGTGGCAGGTTAAACAGGAACCCATACCATTCAAAAAGCACCTCAAAAAGTGCAGGTCTGTTTGTTAGCATAACATAACTGTTTTCATTTTTTTTACACTCTTATTTTGATTTTTAAGACACGTGAGTAGGCATACATCTTTATCTACTCAGGCAGTGGCTTATACAGGTGAAGCTACAGAAGTGTACAACAATTTCAGTTGATAAGACATTTCGATTAAGCAAACTTTTATATAATAAGTACAGTATAAAAGCTTAACCTTGTACATTGGAGAGAAGCTTTACTTCTCCCTCCAGCCCTGGGGAAAGCGATGCCTATTAATATATAATTCTTAGAATTACTCCTCCTCTGAGGTCCTAAATATACTCAAACTATCTGTCACTAATCAAAGAAGAAAAAACAAAATCCCAGGGAGGGAGGAAAGGAACATGTCATACAGAGCTGGCCTGACTGAAATGTTAAATGCGATTCCCCTGCTATCTCCTATTCAGCACCAATTCCCAACTGAAGTACCCCCCCCAATCTCTCTGTCCTTTAAGGCACTGTGTCTGATCTCTTTTCAGCAATTAAAAGAAACTAGGAAGTCCATCTGTTTGTCAGTTTTGGCACCTAATTTTGTAACCTGGCTGTAAGATGCTACATTTTGTAAATATCATAAATGGTGAATTCCTATTGTGAGATTTCTGGAGGCATAGGTGTTAGCCACAGGTGTGCTGTTACTTTTTTTGCTGCCACTAGTAGTATAGTTAATGGATAAATGTGTTGTTTTCCCTAAAAACGTTTAGGAAGGTGCAAAAGCAATGCTATCAGAGTCAAAGCTCCAAAGGTCGGGAAAAGGTGCAACAATATATCCCCCACTTCTCACCAGTAGGGGGCCAGCACTGGGCATAGACAAAAAATGTGTGAGTGTATTGCCACTTTACAGTCACAGCCCCTCCAATAAGATGAGTCCCCTCAAATAAAGTATTTTGCGGTGACCTGAGGTGTGCAGAAGTATCTCACTTTCACCTTTCAGACAAATTCTCACCATGTATAGGAACTGAAGGTTTGATGTTGGCATTTCCAAATAAACAGCCAATCTTTTGGGGTGCGATTCAAAATAAGTTCAGACTCCCAATTATTTTGAATGGTCTCCATCTCAGAGTTTGAAGCCCCTTGTATGGCTTTATAAAATCTAGAGACTAAATGTTCCACATATCTCTCCTCTTGTACCTGCAAAAAGAGCTGAAATATTAGGGAAGGTGAACTATCTCAGACACTCAAACCCAGTTTTTCCCCTAGAAAATGCTGCATCTGTAAATATCTGAAACAAATCATGCCTGGGCAGTGCAAACTCAATCTGGAGTTGTTGTAATGTCTTAAAAGTACAATTTTCATAAAATTGTAAAGCATGTACCAATCCCTGTTCCCACTACCTCTTGAATCTGCTGTCATCTCATGCAGGAGAAAAATCTGGGATGACACCCGGGGACTCCCACCCATGCTGCTCCAAACCTGTTTTCTGGGTGTCTCAGAAATTGGGTTCAACTACTCAGGATCTCCTTTGTAAACTTGGAGCATCTACCCCCAGGGAGTCTCTGATCAGGTTGGAATATGAGCTCAACATTTAAGAGGAATTTTGCCAGTGAGTCTTCAATTTTTACCCAGCCAGAGGGAGTCAAATCTGGAAACAGCCACCCCATCAGGTGGGTTAGTGAGGCCACCAAGGAGTAGTGTGAGGAATCTGGCAGGGATAAATCCCCCTGTCCTTCTGCAAGTGTAATTTTTTAAGGGCTATATGGGATCTTCCCCCCCCCATAAGTATGTGGAAATAATTTTATTCCATCAAATCAAGCCCCTCCGCGGAAGTGGGAATGGTATATTGTGCATTAGGTACAGGATTCTCGGGAGAATTACCATTTGTATTGATTTCACTCACAAAAGTAGGGAGAGAGGTAAATGTGTCCACCTCTTGAGCTCGCTATGTGTTTGTGAGAACAACCATTCATAATTAAGTTGATCAATTTATTCTAGATTGGAAGAGACACAGATACCCAGATAAGTAATGTGTGTATGATCCCCACCAGTATGGGAATGTTTCCTGGAGCATTTGTGATAAAGTTTGTTGAATGATCAATGCCTCAGATTTATCCTGATTTATTTTATATCCTGTTATCTGCTGGATCTACGATGCCAGTTTGACAACACTTTTGTCAACCGGCATCACAGTGACAGGATTTATGTCAACTGCAAGTTGCAGTAGACATAAATCCCAAATGCCTTCCAGTCCTGTTTTTTTAATCTGGGGACTTTACCCCGAATCCCCCATGTGGGGAGCTCTGCTCCCTGCTCCACCCGTACTAAAGATTCTTAACTCTGAGTCAGAGTTGATTCAGGGAAGGGGTGCAGGACTGGGAGACAGTGTGCCCCTGTCATAGGTGCACCAACACAGCGACCTGTCGCAAACTGTTGATTTTGTCGACAGCAACGTAGGTCACTGTGTTGATGTCACTGTTGGGGTGGCATACCTTATCTGTTAAATCTGTGTTAATTGTTCATGTAGGATAGGTGGGGAAGTCTTAATATAAAGCAGTAAGTCATTGGCATAATATGCCAGTTTATGCTGGGTCCAGTTTATACTATACCCCTGGATACAGTCATCCTGTCTGAGGTACTGTGCTATTGGTTCTACATACAGGGCAAACAAATATGGGGATAAAGGACATCCCTGAAGGATTCCCTGAAGAAGTGGGAATCGTCAGGAGAGGAAGCCATTAATCTTCACTATCATTTCAGGGAATGTATAGAGACCTTTAATATTGTCTACAAATTCGGGGAGTCAAATTTAGCTAATGTATATAGTAAAAACTGCCATGAGATCAGGTCAAATGCCTTTTGGGCATCCAGACTTAAAAGTAATAAAGGACTGAGATTAGTATAGGCATGCTCGAGAATATATAAAGTTATTTTAATATTATCAGTTGTTTGTTGGGTTTTAATAAAGCCTGATTGATGATTGATCTGGGTGTATGATTACTGGAAGAATATGATCTAATCTATGAACTACAATACTCTTATAAATTTTATAGTCCTTACTGAGGACCAAGATTGATCAGTAGGATTCACAAAGGTGTGGGGCTTTCAGGGGCTTCAGTATGGCCGAAATAACCGCTTGTGTCCAAGAGGTCAGATGCTCCGACGTGGAATGACTTACTTTTATGGCAGCCAATGGGGGGGGGGGATATGAGTTCTAAAGTAGCCTTATAAAAGTTGGCAGGCAGTATAGCCTTCAGGGCCTAGGCTTTTACCTTTCTTCAGGTTTTTAATAGTACTATATTAATTATCTCCTGAGAAAAGATAGGAGCGATCAGTTGTTCTTTGTGGGCTTCTGTGAGAGTTGGGAGTTTTAGAGAAGAAAAAATGTGGATACAGTATTGGAATCTAGCACTGGGGTGGCCTTATACAAATCCTGGTAGAATTGTTTAAAGCTTGCCAGAATTTATTCTGTGATGTACTTGAGATTGCCGGATTTGGGATATTTTATTTTATGGACAGTGGATACCTGTATCTGCTTACATAACCTGTAGGCTAAAACTTTAGCTGCCCTAGCCCCCATAATATCTCTAGTGTAGCCATACCAGGGCCTGTTCAGTTTTCGTGCAGTCAATAAGGTTGAATTTCCTTCCGGACCTGTGCCAACTGCTCAGAGACACTGAGAGCCCCCTGTATGTGTTGTTCTTGCAGTCCTGTGAGATGGGCCTGGAGGTCTCATAGCCTAGCCTCTCCCTGCTTCTTTTTTCTAGCCGTATAAGAAATAATATGACCCCCTGAGCACAACCTTAAGTGTATCTCACAAAAGCTGTGGGGAAACCTGGGGTGAGGAATTATCACCCAATATCTCTGGAAGCTTTACCTTCAAAAGTTCCTTAAATTCAGGGTCTCTCAACAAAGAGGGATTAAACTTTCAGAGTGTGTTCCATCTCAGCCTGCTCAGGGCCAGTTCCAATGTTATTGGGGCATGGTTGGAAAGAAAAATATTTAGGATGCCTACTGTGTGAATTAAATCCCTATGTTCCCCTCATATACATAAATAGTCCAATCCTGAATAGTGCTTATGGGGATGACAATAAAAGAAAAACTTCCTCTGTGAGTGGTGTGAGAAACACCAGGTATCCAATAAATTAATATCTTGCTGCAGGTGGTGCAGGTATCTCTGCCCTGAAGTTTGTGGGGAGGGACATGCAGACGACGTGTCCAGTGAGGAATTCACAAGACAGTTAAAATCTCCCCCAACTACCAAAACACCTTTCTGATGGGTGAGAATAAAATCTATCATCTGTTGTATACTGGGTGCATCACTGTTTAAAGGGACATATAAGCTGCAAATCATTAAAATTATGTTCACAGTGTGTCCCCACTGTCAGTACAATGCTACCTTCCTTATCAGTGTAGCCCTCCTTAACAACAAATGGAGATGACTTAAGAACTAGAATTGCCACCCCTCTGCACCTACCATGTTTATAAGTAGATTCAATTAACTGAGAAAAACCAAACCCCAGTAATTGTTGATGTTCAAGTAGAGTTAAATGAGTTTTCTGTAATAGGAGAACATCAGCCTAGTGCCTTTTAAGAACTGTTAGCATCCTATACCTCTTAATAGGTTCAGTCAGCCTATTCACATTATGTGAAACTACCTAAAAGAGCAATGTCATTTGATTGGTCCAATATGAACATGTCTATTTCCTCCTCTCTTTAAATATTTAGCTAATACTGTACCGATATCTGCCAGAAACTGATAATGTTCACATCCGAAACCACTCGGGTATTTCTTACTAGTATAAACTTCAGTATCTATGAAAAATCTAAAAAATGAAAATTACCCTAACCACCTAACCAACTTTGGGTACTTAAAAAAACAACAAGGTCTTTGTGATGTATTTAACCAATTTGCTAATGTTGTATGTAATTGACTAAATCAATTTAGAACAGTAACCTGAAGGTTGAAATCGACTTCCAAAACCCAGGCTCCCAACATCAGGAGCCAAGGAGTGGGCAGCAAAATGGACTGCTCATGTGGGATCCTGGTACCCAGTGAATGGGGGTATTCCTTGGGGAAACACTCACCCCGAAAATGGAAATTAGGATAAAAATAAGTGAGATCAAGTAATATACAAATAAGGGAAAAAATAAGTAGGATGGAGGGTAAATATGCAAAAACTAATACTGGGGAAATAGGTGCAGTGTGTTAAGCCAAGTCATGGCAAGTAGGCCTCCTCTCAGAGCATATCCAATTTTTTGCTGGGAGAGGGGAAGCAAAACCATATCCAAATATGCTATAAGATTCCAGATGAATGCTCGGTATTTAAATAATCTTTCTGTTCAAAGTAACACATAATTCTGTATCCCTCCATATTTCCATGGTCTGTGGTAATATATGAAGGAAATAAAATACTGTCTAAATGAGGGGGTCTCCCCCCCACCTTCCAGTCCCAGCATTTTTCATGTAATAGCCATAGCAGGAGGGATAATAAATCAGGATGTCTAATGTTTTTTTCTCTTCCTGAAAATATCAAGTCCACTTTAAAGTCCAAAGTCCCCATAGATCACTGCCAAATCTTTAACCAAGTCCCACAGCAGCATATTAAATGTCCTGGTCATTTCCATCCTACCCAAAAGTGAGCTCATGGATGCAGCTCAAGGCTGCACCTGCCACCCCCAAATGGACCCAGGAGTGCCCCACCAGGGAGGAGGGAAACCCGAGACCAGAGATATCACCCAAGGAGCTGCTCAAACTTAACATATGGTCCCAGGAGCTGGAGAAAGTCCACCCCACCACAGCACCCCTGTGTTCCCCCCAAGTAGGAGCCAGAGCCCTCCCCTTGAGGTCACAATCCCTGCTGGCAAACCCCAAATCCAAATAATGTAAAGGCCACAACAGCTAACCATCACTGTCCAGGTGGGCCCTCGGGTGGCAGCCCCACTGCAATTATAATTGTGCCTTCATCCACCAGGGCCCACTGATTAAATTCATTATCAAGATGGGGTCCTCACCGACCATCTGCCCCCCCTATCTTGTGGTAGTATGCAGCAGACCAGTATATATCAGGACTAACCCCTCAGAGGGACCTCTTCAATGGCCCAGATCAAGCCAAGGCAGGGAGTGAATGCAGACCCAAACCACAATACCATGTCTCACACTCTATTTAACGGGCTAGTCGACAGGGCAACTCCTACCCCAAGGAGATCTGAATACAACCCCCTTCAGGCTTCTGAGCCCCCTGACTTACATATAATAAGGAGGTCCTCCCAACACCCTATTTAATGGGTAATAATCACAGAAGCCATCTACCCTTTCTGGTCAGGCCTACATGGCCTCCCCTACCAGTCTAGAGGCCAAAAGGTCCCTGCCATAGATGCAGTGGGAGCCCCACAGAAAAAAATATTTTCAGGATGGCCTTGTCCTGAGCCCATTCTGGACAGCATAGCAGAATCTCTAGGGTTGCCCTGCAGCGAAGGACCACGGGAATACACCTCCACTGCCCCACCCAGGTCACATGGCTGAGCAGCCACATCAAAGACATCCTCTCCCAAACCCAGCCTCCAACCTCTCCAATGGAACAAACTGGTCCAGGGAGACACCAGATGGAGCCCCCCCCAGTACTCACTGTGCACCTATAAGTTCTTAGCCATCAGGACTGCATTCTGGAGAACTGTGCCAGCATCTTCTTTATCGACACAATGGTGGCTTGCTGCAAATGTTGATCTGGTGCAGCCATATGAGAGGTACATTTTGAGGATAAGTCTCTTTGAGGAAGGCTAATATTGGTTGATGGATTAAAGCCACACTGCTTCAAGTCCTGGCGGGCCTCTTCAACGGATTCATAAACTTGCTGCCCAGTTTGGAACTGGATGACTAATTTTCAGGGGAATGGTGTTCTGAATTTAAAACTTTGCTGTCTCAAGAAGGGGAATAGATGGATGTAGGCCCTCTGGCACTGCATGGTTGTGGGAGCACAGTCATTATCTATAAAAATCCATGATGACCCATTACAGATTTTATGTTATGCCCAGGCTTTTCCTAGTACAAGCTCTTTAGTTTGGAACCTCAAGAAGCGAAGAATAGAGCGGGGTCAGGCACAGGGCTGTGTGGGCTTGGGCCCCAGTGCTCAGTGCACCTGCTCCAGTTCCAGGTTTAAATCTGAGTCTAGTGTGAGGGCTATTTGGAGCACTGTCTCCACAAATTCTTGAATGTTATTGCCCTCACTATCTTCAGGGATGCCATAAATGCATAAGTTTCTGCGGCGATGTCTGTTTTATGCAAGCTCCTGTCGTTCCACTGTAAGGTGGCAAAGTTGAACGACTTGATTGAGGGTGGTCTGTATTTGGGCTACTTGAGTGGCCTGGTCACCGGTTTGTTGTTTCAGTGTTGTTACCCGTGTCTGCAACTCAATCAGATCTGCTCGTACTGATTCCTGGGCTTGTTTATAGGTGAGAAATTCTCCTTTAAAATCTTGAAGTTCTGTTAATATTTTGTCAAGCTCTTGATTCATTTCAGTGGATTTTTTGCCCATGGGTTCTGTGGCTTTAGCTGGTGTTGAATGGACTGTCTGGGCTGAACATTCAGAGGTTCTGGAGTCTGATAAAGCAGCATCTGTGATCTCCGCATCTTGTTGTAGAATCGAAAATCTGCTTCCCCCTCCTTTAACTTTATTTGCAGCCATCTGGTAAAAAGGTATTTTTTCAATGAAAAGGCTAATATATTGATGGCTACTGGTCTGATTTAAGTATGCTGGGTAGGAGCTCTGTGTTAAAGCTGTCATTCAGGGAGGAAGCTGCACCGAAAGTCTCAACATAACTGTTTTCAATGTGCGTTTTGAACCTTTAACACAGTCAGCAGTGCTATGCTTCCTATGAGAAGAGGGTTTATTTATTTATTTATTTATGTAAGCATTTTACCAGGAAAGCATGCTGAGCAGACTACTGCTCGATTCCAAATGCGTCTTGGGGAATGGGGGGAACATGGATAGCAGTTGAAGACAGTATAAAACAAGTGATATTACATAGTAGGGGGATCACTAACATTAGGTCCTGTTTGCTAGACAATAGTGGGTCAAGAAAATCAATAGGTAGCCACAGTTAATACAGCATGATACAATAAGATTTGCCATGCTATGTCTCTATGTGCTTCTGCCCATGACTCCACAACATAATGTGGTCCTTTTAGTAACATGGTGCAGGTGTGGATGGGTACAGGTCACACTTTAGGATTTTTATCCAGAAGCCATATTTTATCCTGTTACAGCCTGGTGTTGTATGATAGTACAGAAATGTAAATTACAGGATTCTCACTGGCTGAAACCCTTAATAGTAACCAATAGTCATGGTTAGAAACCAGTAGTGATGAAGCAAGAATCATAATAGTTGAGTGATTGTGGTTCATTAATTTTAAAAGGTACAAAGAATGTATGTTTTGGAAACATACTTTCTTTGTACCTTTTAAAATGAATAAAGACCCACTGGTCACTTCATCAACATGATTCTTTGCTTATATCACTGCTCAACTCAGCTGGTTGGAGGAAGTCGGCTGCACCTCCTTGTACTTTAAAACACATCTAAGGCATGGTCCCCGATAGCTGCAGTTGCATGACAGCAATGAATCACACCCTGTTATATTGATTAACTATTACATCCAGTGCACAGAATTAGCTCCAAACAGACAGAACCCATTAACAGATACAATCAAAAAGGTGACTCAGTAGCAGCAATCTTAGCCAAGGAAACCATTACCCAGCTGTTCATCTTAGGTTTTGTTTTCCAACACTCACAAAAAAGAGTGCTAAGGAACATTAAAACTGCTGTATAACTGATTAGTTTCAATTTTAGGTCACAATCATATAAAAAATAGCAGACTGTTAAGCTATCCTAATGCTTGGGGGTGACCTTCCATCAAATGTAGGATGAGTCCATGAGTGATACACAGCTTTAATTTTACACTAACAATAGTAGATTCATTATGAATCTACAGTACTATTGTTAGTGTAAAATTAATTTAAACTCAGTATGAGCTGGGCCAGTGCAGAACAGTAGACAAGCAACCAGAAGGTGCAGTAGGGATCTTTTAGTTATTCTGCAGTGAAACCAGGTGACCAGAGTTCTATGAGTGGTCAGGGAGGCATTAGAGACATGACCTTTAGAAGTAGAACTTTGTGAACCCCCCCTGCACCAGTGTAGCTGACCAACCACTGACATCATACATGGATACTGCTGTTCATGGCCAGCTCCATTAGTCAAAAGGGAGCAACTCCTCTGTGTGGTCTGTTTATCGATATGGCAACAATATGCAAGTAGCAGTATCAGCAGCATCAAGAGCTACTGACTGATTGCAAATGATGATGATGTCACTGGTTTTCAAAGTGGCAGTATTTGTTAGATGGCAGAAATTTTCATCAAATAGTTTATAAGCAAAAATGATTTTATGATATCTTTAGATTCATAGGTTCATAGTTTCATAGGTGAGTTACACGATCAAGGGACAAGCCCATTAGGATCATGCCACCTAAGCTAGGTGGGATACAAATTTTAAATCATTCATATGTATATCAAGTTTAGTTTTAAACTGAGCCAAATTTTCACAGTTTACAAGCTCATATGGGAGTGAGTTCCATATTGGAACTATTCTCTGAGTATAGAATTGATTTCTCTTCATAGTTCTATTAGTAGATGAAAGTAATTTTAAATTATGTGAATGAGTATGGATAGAAGTAGGATTCCATGTCAAATGTAATGTATTAAATAAGTATTCATCTTTAGTTGCTTTATAAAGCAAATAAAGATCCCCTCACATAGATCTATATTCCATACTATACAAGTTCAATTTCTTCAGTCTTTCCTTATATGTCAGGGGGCCCATTCCAGTTATATTTTTAACAAATCTTTTTTGAACTTTCTCTCTGGATAATCTATCTCCCCTCTGAGTTGGGGCACAAAATGATGAACAATAATCGAAGTTTGATCTTATGATGCTGGTATATAGTGGGATCATTATTGATGGTTCTCTACTTTTTATATTCTTAAATAAGCAGTTACTAAACCTGGCACATTTTTGACTATATAATTTAAGTGATCTGTGAATTTTAAATTATTATTCATAATAACTCCTAGATCTCTCTCTCAGATGTGATGACACTTAGTGTGTTATTGCCTATATAATAGTTAGCATATAGATTATTCCAACCAAAAATGCATAACCTTACATTTATTTATATTAAAGTTTAATTTGTGACTGATAACCCATTCAGAAATTAGATTTAAATTGTCCTGTAATATGGATATGGATTCCGAGTTATTAACAATCCCACCCAGTTTAGCATCATCTGCATATTTGGTAATCCAAATACCATTACTGGTATTCATACTGGCTATAAGGATGTTTAATAACATGGGGCCTAGAACTGATCCCTGAGGTACTCCACTGCTAACTAATGTCCATGGGGAAGAATAACCCCTCAATGATACTCGCTGTCTTCTATTGGATAACCATTGCATTATTCATTTAGTCAAATATTTGTTAAGATCTAATTTTATTAAACAATCAAGTAATATGCCATATGAAACAGAATCAAAGGCTTTTTCAAAATCCAAGTATATAACATCCACTGACATAACAAGGTCCAAAGCTTCACTCACTGGTTCAGAAAAATCAATCAAATTAGTCTGACGTGATCTACCTGGTTGAAAGCCATGTTGGAAAATATCAGTCTGACCATTTTCTAATATGTGTGCACTAATTTTACTTAGAATAAGCCTTTCCATGATTTTACATATAGAAGATGTTAAAGTTATAGGTCTGTAATTTTTTAAATCCTTCTTTGAGCCAGTCTTATGTATTGGGATGACCACAGCATCTCTCCATTCATTAACCAGTATACCCCTCTTTAATGATTCATTAAACAAAAAAGTCAGTACACCCGCCAGTTCGTAAGATACATTTTCAAAGAATATAGATGGAATATTATCTGGACCTACTGATGTGGAAGATTTTAAGGAATCAATAATGTTGTAAGTTTCTGCTACAGTGAATTGAATTATATAATCCAATTTGGATGGATTCACAACCGTGAAATCATCCTTTTTTTTAAATATACTAGCAAGTAAAGATTCAATTTATTTGCCATAATTTGTTCATTATCAATAATAACATCATTTATTCTTAATGATCCAACTAAAATGGGAGAGGATTTTAAGGAACCAATATAATTGAGAAACCTTTTCTTATTATCACATTGCATACTAATTAAATTTAACTCTAATTCTTGCTTGGCCTTTCTAATTGCATATTTTGTTTTTTTAGCTTTGGTGACAAATTTAGTCCAGTTGGATTCCGATTTATTATTTTTATATTTGTTAAATGCCTTTTTCTTTGCTAGGACTAACCTTTTTATTTTGTTAGTAAACCAGGGTGGTGATCTTGTATGTCCTATATATTTAACTCTGATTGGTACCCATTCAGAAATACAATATTCAATTTCTTCTTTAATTCTTTGCCAAATATTATCCACAGATAACCCATTTAGTTCTTGTTCCCAGTTCCACATCAAAAAATGTTCTTTAATAGCCATATAATTTGCTTTATTAAAGTTTATGAATTCAGTTTTACCACAAGATTTATTGATATAAAGATTAATTGACCATTTAATTATTTGATGGTCACTGTCACCTAAAGGAGCCATAGTGCCAAGAAACTCAGTATCAACTTTAATATTAGAAAATATCAAATCCAGAGTATTGTTGTTTCTAGTTGTATTTTTAACAAGTTGGTCTAGTCCTAGATAAGACATTGCACTAATAAATCTATTTTCCTGTTTGTTTAAACCCACCCCGGTAGACCAGTTTATTCCAGGATAATTGAAATCACCCATTAGAATAATGTCTGCATTTAAATTAAGATTCTCCAAATAATTACACATGTTTTCATTATTAACAGTGTCCATAGATGGTGGTCTATAGCATATCCCTAAAGTGACTGGGTGCTGTTTATTGTTTATTTTAATCCATAATATTTCAAAACCTAAGGGGAGTAATTATCTATACCAACTTCTGTACATATAATGTTTTCTTTAACATAAAAGGCAACTCCACCTCCCTTGGAATAAGTACGATTTTTATTAAATAAGGTATAACCATTAATATTAAGTCCCCTTTGGTCTCCATTGAACCAGGTTTCTGTGACATCACAAATGTCAATATCTTCATTATGTAAAATTACTTGGAGTTCTTCAATTTTATTGCTCAGACTCCTAGCATTTAGTAGAAGTAGATTTAATTTGGCTGTTTGTTCTTTTTCATACATAGCTTTGACAGGTTTCAGAAGTATGTGTTCACATGTTTTCATAACCCTATCTATTCCTACCCCTGAACTTTTCCTAAAAAAAAACTCTATTGCAGAATTAAACACATGACCCAATGTCTCCTTGCCCAACCTACTTAAATGTAAACCATCCTTTGCATAATATGTATTATTCCACTGAAACTGTTCCCAATGGGTTAGGCACTTGATATTTTGCTTGAGACACCAAGCCCTGAGCCAGCAATTTATGTGTTTGATTTTATTTTTTATTTATTATTTATTTATTTAGCTTTTGTTGACCGGGTAAGTGCACTAGACAAATCCTGCCTATTTTCAGGCACGACCCGGGGGAAGGGGATACAGATGAATGCCAACTGACCTTGAACCAGATTAAGCTGTTGGTGGTATTTTTTTTAGTGAATTATTTAGTGAATTATTAATTAAAATATGGTTAGCCCTAGGTACTGGGAAAATCTCCAAGAACACTGTGTGGATACCAATATCGGCCAGAATGTTTGCCAATCCAACATAGGCTTCTTTAATATGTTGAGTACTCTGATGCCAAATGTTGTTCACCCCAATGTGAATTATTACTAGATCTTTTTCGCTACAACCTTGTAAGATCTGTTTACTCATTCTGCTAATATCATTAATCTGAGCCCCACGGAAACATAATAATGTATGAGTGGTTTTATTTGGGTTACAAATTATTCTGTCTAAGTTAGATACCATGGAATCCCCTAACACAAAAATTTGTGGTGCTTCAAAGACATCCTGACTCAAAGGTCTTATGTCAATATTTTCTTCATTAATTCCATCATTATTAAAGTGGTTCTCTGTGAAATTAATAAGATTCTAATGTAAAAGATTATCTGCACTATTAGCTTGTGTTGCAGAATTTACTACCTCATTTACAGATAGAGGTACATCAGTTCCATCATCAACAATCACTCCAATATCAGAATCTGTCAAGGGATCAAATTTGTTCTGAATTGGTAACTGAAAAGTTTCAGCTTTTCTTCCCCTTTTAGAAGTTTTTTATATTGAATAGAAAACCAATCATTTTCTGAGTCAGAAACATTTTCTTCTTGTCTTGGTCTCTTTCTGGTCACTGTATCAGGCTGGGTAATGACATAAGTGGCTTCTGCACTAGGTATTTCCAATGTACTTTGCTCTTTTGTTATGTGTAGTCTTCTAGCTGTTTCCCTTTGGCTACATTCTAGTATTCTTAATCTCTCATCAAACATTTTAATTTCCCTCCTCCAATTCTTTAATCCTTATACATTTATTACAAATGAAGGCTTCAATGTTTTCTGTCCCTGTTTCCATGTCAAACATATTGCATAATAGACATTTAGTTCCAACTCTCCCATCCGTAGTCACAATATTATTGGCCATGTTTATTATTATTTTATTATAGTAGTGCTTTATATAGCTTGTTGCTTACCTAATATATTTCTTGAACACTAAAAATCATTCAGGATTTAACTTTGTAAACCTCCCAAACGCCCAACATGCATAACATGTGCAGATGTGTGTGTCTTTGCGTGCGTCTTCATGTGCGACGCTGCACGCTCGCCCGGCTCGCAGCAAAGCAGCTTAAAATAGCCTCAGAGAGACCTGGAAGTAGATTCTCAGGTCGCGCTACACCTACTCTACTTAAAAATTAGTAACCCTTTTAAAAAATATTTAGACTGTGCCCTTAAAGGTGTATTGCAGGTGAACAATCCCCCAAAAGTAAAATAAATTGTTTTAAAAGTGATTCTGAGGTGTAGTCAGGAAGTGAGCCTGAAGACTACAGCTCCTCCTCCTAACCAAGAGTTGGTTAGGGCTCCAAAACAGAATGCAGTAAAATGTTCTCAGCAACACTATTAAATAGGCATCAGCATTCAACACATAAATGTTTCATTTAGAAAATGAGCAAGGAGTGAGCACTTGCAGCAGGGCAGCTTAAAATAGCCCCAGAGAGACCCAGAAGTAGATTCTCAGGTCGCGCTACACCTACTCTACTTAGAAATTAGTAACCCTTTTAAAAAATATTTAGACTGTGCCCTTAAAGGTGTATTGCAGGTGAACAGTCCCCAAAAGTAAAATAAATTGTTTTAAAAGTGATTCTGAGGTGTAGTCAGGAAGTGAGCCTGAAGACTACAGCTCCTCCTCCTAACCAAGAGTTGGCTAGAGCTCCAAAACAGAATGCAGTAAAATGTTCATGATCAATATATTTTTATTTTTTCATCAGATACTTTAAAAAAGCTATTATAACTTTTGTAATTAATGACTGAAGTCATTAAAGATGGCTCCTGCTTGCAGTATTTGAAAATCTCTTCTGTTGAGGATTAAGTTTTGTAAATACTAGGTTTATAATATGGATGTATTATAATGGTGCTAGCGCATGTTTCTGATGAGAAATGGCACTGCACCACACCAACATGTTTATTTTGTTTTTCATGATGGGCATAGCACAGAATGGATCCAAGAACTTTAAACTTTAAAGATCACATTTTTCATTTCAGCAATGGACAAAAACAAAAAGAATAACTTGCTATACAGTTTTTTTTTCAGAAATATATTTTTTCTAAAGAAATATGACATGATGGCTAACACATATTGCAGCTTTCAAGGAAAGAAAGAAAGAAAGAAAGAAAGAAAGAAAGAAAGAAAGAAAGAAAGAAAGAAAGAAAGAAAGAAAGAAAGAACAGGAATGGGCAAATATGCTAAAATGTAATTCTCACTCCCTTGAAGGGAATGGGAAGTACATTTTAGCATATTTGCTCATCCCTGTTCTTCTTCTGTCCCTGCAAGTCTCAATTCATAATACATCTAAGATTAAAAAGTGTTTTTTGAAATAGTAAGTCTTATTAAATAATGACAGGTTACATTTAGGGGCTAATTATTGTGTACTTTGATTCCAAAATGGTACAATTTATTATTAATATTTAAAAATAACCATTCCATCAACCATTATTCTAAATATGAAGCAGTCGTCTGAATCCTGTGACATTTTCCTCTTGTTTCATCTAACTTGAATGAAACATACACTGGACGCATACAAAATATTTCTTACTAAAGAGGGAAATATTTTTTACTAAAGGGGAAAATTTCAATCCATCATGTCAAAATGTTATGAATCGATAGTTTGCATTAAAGCAACTAGTTATCATGTCATCCTTGTTTTCAGACATCATGTTCCCAAGTAACTCTAAATTATTTAAGCAATAAACCATGACAGGGCGTGGGATATGCTGGGATTTACCCAAGCCTGGTATGGTTTGGTCACGAGGCCCAGCATAACCCATATATTTGAGTGGGTTATTGTGATTATACAATGTCCTCCTTCATGTTCTAAAAGAAAACAAAGAAAAATTCATTTTTTGTCAGTTTATATACATATATATGTCATTGAGTTTATTGTTTTGCCAGAAAAAGTAGTTCAGTGTTTATCCTAACAAACTTTTGCACCTAAGGAGCCATACTACAGCCTTAGCTATAATCAACATGATAGTTTATAATGAATACACTGACACACCAGCCTTCTCATCTTATAAATTAAATTGTACAAGGGTTTGACACAAATTCAGGCTGCCCAAAAAGCTCCACAAAATTAGTGTGCTGGCTTAACAATATCCAAACCAGAACAACAATGCAGTAACACAGTTCAAGAACTGGTATTACTCGGTACCAACGGGGTTATATTAATTCCTGCTGCTAAACAATTAATTATCTAATGCATTTTTGAATAACTTAATTAATATCAACCAAATAAGAAGGCAATGTGTTCCAAACTTTACACCCTCTGACAGTAAATAAATTTCCTCTTTTATTAGTATTGACCTTAGGTACTTCAAGTTGTTGTGACATCTTAAGCCCTCAGGTTTAGTCACCCATTCTATATTACATTCCTTAGTATGGAGTGAGTCTTTTAGAATATTAAAAACCATTAGTATATAGCCCTTTTTTCTATGGGTCTTGGTGTAACTAAGATCTAGGTTCCAATGCCAAGAAACAGTGTTCAAAATTAAATCATTTCCAAGCCTACTAATTTTCCTCTGTTACAAACAACTGTTCAGGAAAAAGACATGAGCAGGCTTCAGGGACTGGGAGAGTGAGAGGCAGCCTGTCAGCACTGTTTAGTAGATCTGGCACTGTTAGTTACTAGTTCCAGACTTTCAGTGATCTGCATGGGATTGGGGGCAGAGGGGTTGTAGCTCTGAGAGGGACCCTGAGCATTACAGTGGCGTCTGGAGGCAACATCTGTTTTTTTGTTGTATTTTTTGTTTTCAGAAGAGGAATCATTTGTGTAGAAGTTATGAAGGCAGAGCAAGTGGTTGCAGTGGTTTTGAATGTGGCAACAGAGGAGAGTTGACTGGCTAGCCAGGTGTATGTTTTTTTTTTGTGTGTGTGTGGTTAAGCGAGATCACAAGTGACAACTGGCTGTGCGTCATAGAGCATGTGTTTCTGGGGTGAATCTCTGTGCTCAGTGCTGGAAGGAATCAGTTCTGGTCCACGCTGTTCTCATACTTTTTTAAGGGGGCAGGGCAGGCTGGGTAATGAAGCTAGTGGTACCACAATGGAGGGGGGAGGCAGTGACTGCCACAGCAGCCAGCACTGAAGATAACGGAAACTGGAGGAAGTGAGTGCCAGACTAGCTGGCAGGTTGGTAACTATATCATGTGAAATGAGGACGGAGTTGGTGAGGTAGTGAGTGGTTTTACAGTGCCTTGTCAGACTGTTTTTCCTACTGGTTTCAGGAGGCTGTACAGTGGGTTTTGGTACTGTTGTGGTCTTTGAATCTCCCGCCCCAGCTTTGCAGTTTACTGGGGAGTAAAGATGGTAAATCACATTGATTTCAGAGAGTTGGGATTGCTGATGTGGCTGACTGGCACCTTTTGTGTGGGTTATGCCAGGATTTACCATGGCTGAAAGGTGCCAGTCAGCCAATCAGAATCTTGGATTCTCTAACCCTATTGTGTTATCTTTTGTTACTTTAAGTGGGCTTGTAAGATAACTAGTTTAACACACATTTTTTTAAATCAAATTTACCCATAACAACCTGATCTTCCCACACACAGACACATGCCCATCTGGACACACACACACACACACGCATGTGTGTGCGTACATATTCACACACACGCACACACACACACACACACACGCACACACACTGTATCTTTGGATTTAGTGAATTGTTCTGCAGTTGAAATTATTTGAGTAACAAAATACAAATTCAGCTGATAAAAATGTAATTTTTAAAAGTAACTAGTTGCTGCTTTTATTTCAGAAGCATTTTTTTGCTTCATTTGGACAATTACAAGATGTCTAGACAACTGTTAGATATAATCTGCAAAACAGTAGGCTGCCTAGAAGCTACCATATTTAAAAGTCTCTCACCTGCTGTCAGGTTGGTCACTAATGGTGCCACAATGAGGACACATTACAGTCATTACTGATGAGATATGAAAAAGACTAGTAATCCTTTTCATATCTCATCAGTAATGACTGTCATGTGCCCTCATTGTGGCACCTTTAGTGATCAACCTGGCAGCAGGTGAGAGAGACTTTTCTTGATCAGTTACAATGTCAGTACCAGTGAGGTCACGGTGCTGAGGCAAAGTGTGCAGAGGAACTGAATGTGATTCATCCACCAATGTGACCTGTATGCTAACCTTGGCTGGCTGTCCTCAGCCAATTGCTCTTTATTCATTATGTGCTGTTTCATTGACAGGACTCTCCTGACTAACACCCTACCATTGATCACAGCTTTCTTCTGACACTCTCTTAGGAGTTACTTTCTGAGGTCTAACCATGGGCCCCTAACTATAATATCTAAATTATCAACCCTGAAGGGTGACCAGACCATTTCCACCTTTATTGTCCTTAGTGGTTACTAAAAATGGTGATGCATTTTTACAGTAGCAAGAATTGTAGTTTAACTATTTAAAAAAAATAAAATGATGCAAATTAGTCTGTACCAGGAATGCAGCCAGTTCCCCCACCATAAAAACACTGACTATGAAGGAATAGATCTCTTTCAGTAGCATACTAGCAGGTACTGCAGCTTGAAAACAAGGCTTAAAGTGAAAAGGAAATAATAGGCAACCATAATATGGCAGGAAATGCTGATAAATGAAGTCACTGATTTTGTTTCCATGGGACAGGGAGATTAATTTATCTGCGGATCTCACAAGCACCAGAGGGCATGGGATACTTACAGTAGGTCAACATTAGATTCCACTGTGGAATAAATGGAATGTTGATGGCACTGTGGCTGACACCCACCCCCCAACACACACACAGGCACATACACACACACCCTCAGGTATACCTGAGATCTACAGCAAACATAATCCCGATTCTCCACATTGAAACTTAGTGTATGTGATGAGTGATGACTACAGTACTGCACACAAAAGCTTGTTTTACTGTATTGGGGGCTGCACTGTGCACTTCTATCACTGAGAGCGTAGATAGATTGAGAATAGATCATTTACTCTGTGCAACCGAACATGCCAGCAGGCTCCCTCAGAAATCAGTCTCGTCCTGCTTTGAAAACTTTAAAATGTGTTACCTTTCTGGGGGGCAGAGCTTGCCAACAAGATGGTGGCAGCTTAATTTGAGAAGGAGGGAAATGAGGGGTAATACTTCAGTCACTCTGATAGAATCCAAAAAGGTTGAAGGCTCAGAAGCGTTAATCAAATAAACCTGAACTGAAGGGCTACATTCCAACATAATCCCAGGAGAAATTGGCCCAGAGGAAGCTAAACGACACCGAGTGAGGAAACTGATAGGCACAACACGCTGCAGCTGCAGGAGAGGGCCTGAAAGCAGAAGGGTAGTGCCAGGTGGAGATGGAAAATCTGACAGCTGGTGCAATTGTCACAGACTCTGTGAAACAAGGGCGGACTAGCTGAGTCACAGGCCAGGGTGCTACACAAGGAGGACAGGCCACCGTCACCTGAACTGTCAGATGCCTTCCTACATGAAACATTATTATCGAAGCGCAGGATGTGGCCAGACAACACTTTAATTGGCAGAGCTACAGCAGAGACACAAATAGGAGGCAGTATAGCGCAGAGATCTAAGGCTCTGAACTGCAAATCTGGTGACATCCAGCAGACCAGACCTGGGTTTGAATCCCACAGCTTCCACTTACATACTGTGTGACCCTGAGCAAGTCACTTAACCTCCTTGTGCTCCCAAGTCGCTCCTGTAAAAAAGCTTTCAGCTTAGTGTGCTATACCTGGTTAAACAACTAAATAATTAAATAAATAAATCGGGAGAGTGACATACATTTTTGAGGGCTTTTATAACTGAGAGAGGTGGAGAGGTAGTAGAGATAGCATACAAACCAACAAGTCACTGTAAAATGGATTGCATTTCTTTTTGATCCATTGTGAAGATTGATTTGTCTGAGCAGCGGAATTGCATCGCAACGTGCAATGCAATGCAGACTATTTAATACATCGCTTCCCTCTATTCCTGTACTGTACAAGCCTGTCTTGAAGCTGCCCACTGTCTTCAATGAGACATCTTACTTCCAGCAGTGGCACTCCAAGTTGCAATCACCCTCTCCTTGAAACTGAAGAAGAGCTTACTGGCCTCCTTCTTAAAACCAGCCCCCCCCCCAACCCAACTGTGACCCTTCTTGTTATGGTTGCCACTCAGCTTAAAGAGATCATCCTTATCAAGACTAGAAATTAATTTTAAAAAGTGATGTTTGACATGGAATACCATTACCAAAGATCAGGTATTCTGTCTTAAAAACTGGTATACAAACCCAATTTTCAGTATACCATGCCATCACTGTTAAGAAGCATGCAGTTTTAAGTCTATTTGCAGTATTGCTGAATAAAAAAACTTAAAAAGGATAGGCTTTGAGTGTCTGTCTGGGAAGAATGGGGGAAAAAACAAAATCACACACCGCAATAATCACTACACACAACACTGTTACCTCGGCCCAGCAGTGTTGTGCATGATTGTTAGAGTGGGTGCCAGAACATCACACATGCTTGCTGTGTTCTACTCCTCCCAATGACCCCAGTCCCCAAATCAGAAACCCAGAGAGGCTTTTCAGCCTCAAAAACTATATATTTTGTTACCAACATTTAATGACATCAACTTCAATGTTTTTGGCTATAAGGTAAAGGAGTCCAGAGCAGTGCCGCATCATTTGACCAGCTTGGCGTGGCTCCACACTCCGCAGCATGGAGTTGCAACATGGAGTCACATCATTTAGGTCAAATGATGCGGTGCTGCTCCTGTCTCCATTACCTTACAGCTGAAGATGTTGGAGTTGCTGTTATTAAATGTTGGCAACAAAACATAGTTTTTGAGGCTGAAAAGCCTTTTGAAGTTTACACACACACTTGGGGTAAGATGCTACATAGCATCTAACCCCGAGGGTGTGTGTAAACTTTTCATTACTCACCCCAGGGGTCAAAATTAGCACCAGCCAATGAGCCAAATGCTGGTAGATCCTTTAACTAGCCCTGCAGGCTTGTACTAGACAAGGTTACATTTCAGTAGGGGAAAGGAACATTGTTTAACCAGGAGCAGCACACTAAGCTGAAGCTTGTTTCCAGATGCAACCTGGGAGCACAAGGAAGTTTAGTGACTTACTCAGGACCACACAGTATGTACCTAAGCAGCTGTGGGATTCAAACCCAGGTCTCCAGATCTGCAGGTCAAAGCCTTAACCCACTGCACTATAGTGCCCCAAATAAGCACACCAGCTGAGTCAGTGGAAAAGTCTGTGGGGCTAGTGGACTTTCCCAGTCAGTAGCCCTGCTGGCTAGTGGCTGCAAAACTTAATTTTAACTTCTGACACCCCGACCCATACTTTGTTCTACATATAAACATATCTCTAAGTGCATTCTATGTTTACTGATGTAATGTTTTGCATGATTAGTTAAGTTCCACAAGTAAAAGGCTTGACCTTGATGTGGTAAAAAAATTACATCCATGTTAGATATCTCTAACCAAAGTTGCAAAATGTAATAACAACTAACCGGCAACAGGAGAATATAAATGTGTGCTTTACAAGCAGGATAAAATGCAGAACTCAGAAGACCTGAGCTATTATACTGTTACTCCCATTGCCACAGAGCTTCTTGGACAGTGGGCCTGATAACATAGGATTGCAACTAAGACAAGAATACAGCCTAAAAATTTAATAATTCTGATTCCTAATTGTGTGGGCACTCAACCCCATTTCTATGTCTGCATATCAAGAGTTATGCTGCTATATTGCTAATAGAGACAAGAATACAGGGAATGGCATGACTAGATACAGAATGCCATCACATATTTGCTTGAAGCACATAATCAGTATCCATGAATCTGGGCACTTCCTCACTCTATCTAGATATATAGATCTCCTCCCCACCACAGACCCATCAGTATGCATGGATCTGGGCACTTTCTCCCTCTGTCTCTCTTTGGATATATACATCTCCTCCCCCACCACAGAACCACCAGATCCTTCCTCTCAGTACTGTTTTAATAACAACCGCCACACCCTTTTGACCTTTCTTTTCTTACCTCAGTACTTCCTGTATCCTTTTGTCTAGCTCCCCCCTTCATTCTGATCACCAAAAGTGGCCCCTCTCCTCCCATCACTATTTTCTGACCAACATGTCCAGTGGTCACCTGCT
Source organism: Neoceratodus forsteri (assembly GCA_016271365.2). Taxonomy (NCBI): domain Eukaryota; kingdom Metazoa; phylum Chordata; order Ceratodontiformes; family Ceratodontidae; genus Neoceratodus; species Neoceratodus forsteri. Next base: position 391,421,551 of record CM028135.1, on the reverse strand, counting down.
GGACCCAGCTGCTAAAGGATGTGTGCTGTTGCTCAAAAGAGAAGAAAGGTCAACATAACTGATTTTCTTGGCACTGGCTCACACTCATATAAAGGTCTTGCTGCCTGACCCAGAAGTCATATGTTCACAATGCCCTGCCTGAATATTGGATCCTAATGTAGGAATCAATCAGTACTGGGAGCCATTGAAAATGAAAGCCCATTGAGCTGATACTCCTTTACAATGGTGTCGCATTTAGAATGCATACGTAATGAATCCAATTTGCAGTTGACAGTACAATTACATATGTGTTAAAGAAATTGTACACTCATGTGACATCTAAAATAAAAGGAGTCAGTGGTCATAAATAAAGACCCTGCATGGGGGGGGGGATAGTGGGCAGGGACTCAGACTATGGATATTATCTGTACCAAGTTCATTACTCCTACTTCTCAGCTATACTGCCAGCCCTGATTTAATATACTGCACAGTTGGGTCCCAAGTACAAAACAAGCATTAACATCAGTCAATCAATTAAAAACAATCAATCAACCAATTCTGTATTTTACCAGGCAGAACACTGTTGAGGTAAATGAGTTTATCTCAATGGTGTTCTGCCTGGTAAAATAAAGAATTGATTGATTGATTTTAATGCTTGTTTTGTCCTTGGGACCCAACTGTGCAGTATACAGTATTAAATAAGGGCTGGCAGTATAGCTGAGAAGTTGGAATAATGAGCTATGAGTGAGCTTGGTACATACAGAAAACCTGGGTTTTATTGCCACAACTTCCACTTGCAAACCATGTGACTGACATGTTGACTTGGGCTCCTGTACCAAAACCTCTGTGCCAGTTGATCATCCTTCAGATAATGTCCTAGTTCCTGAACCCCCACCACCACCACTGATGCTTTTTATTTAGTATTTTGATATAATGTGACCATTTTTTGTTTCTATAAGGCGTGAGTTGGGATAGGGGAAAACTAAAACAGAACTGCTATATCCTTTAGCAAAAATATAGTTTATTTACCTAGGGTAGCCCAGCTGACATGTGACACCTTGATTCCTGCCCATTTTTGTAGCTGGGTGGACTGACACGCTGGATTCTGGAAAATTTCAATGACTTGTTGCTCATGCCAGCACAGACAGAGTATAATTACGTTTAACCCAAGTCCCATCATTGGTGCCGTAACATAAAACTGCCCATACACACTGCCTTTGCAAAGTACTTGATCTATTCACCTGATACTTGCATAATACACACCCACAGAGCAGGAGAATTAACAGTAGATTCCATAGGCAGCCTACCAATAAATTGTGATGATCTTGGAAACAAAATTCAGCAAAATACGGTGCGCAAAAGAAGAGCAAGGCAAATAAGTTTGAATAATAAACACCAGTGTGTTTTTTTACTTATTGCCACAAAAAAGCAGTTTCCAGGTAATCAGTAACCCTAGTGCCTCGACTCCTCTATGAGTCTTCAAATTTCTTTGCCTTGCTGTTCATTTGCGCACCGTATTTTGCTGAGTTTTGTTACTTATGTGGAGATTAGCCATCTCCTATATGGAGCAGCATCGGCCATATTTGTAGGTGCACATTGTAATAGTGTTTGTAGATGATCTAGGAAACCCTGCCTGCCTGGTCCCACAGCTCGCATGGCATTCCCTGATGGATCCCCAGGCCCCAGCCCCATCGGCTCTTCAGTCCTGACTCCTGCCTGCCAGCAGTGATTTTTCCTCCTGCCCCCAGGCCTCAATGCATAGTTATCATCTCCAAGTTGGACTACTGGACTGATTCCCACCAAGCCAGCATCCCCTCCCAGATCATGGAGGTGGAACACCGGAAGGAAGATACAGTAGAGGGCGAGGTCTGGGGCATAATGAATACTACATTAAAATTAATTTACATTCACTCTCATGGAGTCCAGCAGGACTGGGCCACAGCCCACCCTGTTGGCATTTTTTTTTCCCCATTTCATATGATTACCCCCTTCAGGCTGGCCCATTCCATAGCACCACAGCTAGTACCATTTTGACTCCTGGCCGACCTGTGTGGTCCCATCATATCACCACCATGACCAGACAATCATCATCAGAACTGGAAAAACCTTTAAGGCAAGATCATCAGAGGAATAAAATAAATACACATTTCAAAATAAATTCATTTACTTTACCTACATCAAGGCAGGCACACACATACTCAGCACACTCCAGTCCTCCTTGATGAATGATGGTCTTGTTTTAAGAATGCCAGCAGCTCAGTGTACCATTGGACGCACTCCCCTGACCCACCCAACCACATACTCGATGAAAAATTATTTAATATTTGCCGACATCAATGGACGGTTGATTGGTGCAACCCACAACCCCGCCAATAATAACTAGCACTAAGTAACGATCACAGAAGGAAACCGTGGCCAACACACATTCTCTGACTCCAGGTGCAGACTGCGGTGTAGTGATAATGAGCGCAAACACTCGACCCAGACCTTCTCTCTTCATCTCCGCTCAAAAAATGATGCTTGGCACCAATTGAAATAACACCTTCTCCTCCCCGCTTCGCAGCCAGAACAGATCACATCCAGATCTGGGCATGATGGGACAGTGAGCAGCATACGCAGCTAGCACCCCCACCCCCACAGCTGATGTTATTGGCTGCATCATGGCTGGGGCTGGGAATAGAAGCAAGTGAATAGTTAATCTGCTCAGTAACGCATTGATGGGCATTGGGCCTTTGATCTATTTTTGGACTTCCATCCCGGCCCTGACATCTGTGACAGCCCCTCCCCCGGAAAAAAAATGCACTTGAGTCTGGCAGTCATGGCAATGGCAACTGGTGTTAAGCATAGAAAAAAAAAAGCAAAAAAAAAAAAAAAGAGCAAGGCAGCACACACAGGCCACATGCTGAAAGGCCAGGGACAGGCCAGGATGCAAATAGCATCCCAAGCACCCCTGCCAGTCTGCCTCTGCTGTGAAACTTACAAATGGCTCGATCAAGTGCCTCACAGGGAAGCGGGCAAATGGATAAAGTACTACTAATGCTGGGGAAGCTGCTGCAAGACATAGACAAACTTTAAAATATTACCAGAAACACAAATAAAGAAATACAGCTCCTGGCAGCACAAGTGGTGGGCACTGATGGCACAGCAGTGAGACAGGAGGAGGGGCTGGCAATTTATCAAGGAAGGCTAAATAATCATGATGAACAAATTCAGTACTTACTTGCCAAAATGGACGATAGGGAGAACAGGTCTCAAAGGAAGAATATCCATATTGTGGGGCTTCCAGAGGGATCAGAAGGACAAGATATGCTATCCTTTTTACAAATTGGTCTACCCAACATGATACAAATGAACAATGGCCCTCCGATCGTAATTGAAAGGGCCCATTGATCACTAGCCCCGAAGCCTAAACTGGGGGAGAGACCACAAACCATCCTCTGTAAATTTTTGAGGTACCCCACAAAAGAACTATGCCTGAAGCTGGCGAGACAAAAGGGAAAGCTGTACTGGGAAGGCCATGTGGTCCAGCTCTATCAAGATTACTCACCAGAGCTGTCAAGGAAATGGAGGGCATACAGGGAGGTGAAGCATCAGTTATATGCTTTGAACATTCCAGCTTCACTCCGGTATCCCTCCCTTCTAAGAATCCATTTCCAAGGAGAGTACATAATGTTTAACAACCACGGAGAAGTGCAGTATTTTTAAAATGACCTGCAGTCGAGGGGACGAGGTCCAAAGCAGCCTTCCAATTCAACGTGGGGTGTCCCCCAGCAAGAAATGGAAATTTTGGAACCACTGAATCCCTTACAGCAACAAACACCCAACTCCAAAGTGTTATCAGAAGGAGAATGGCAGACAGTAGCCAGAGATCGCCAAAAGAAAAGGGATAAGGCGGCCAAGGACCAGAGAAGAGCAACAAGAAGAAACAGGTCTAGAAGCAAACAGAGATTCTGGCAGCTCTCTGATGCAAGCAGTAACTCACCAAAGGACACCCCAGTTAAAACATCCAATAAATACTCTCCTCTAAGAACTTGATCCCAGCGGAGCTTTTGCCGATGACCAATGGTGACCAAATCCATGAGAACCCAAGCACCCCAGCAGAGGAAGAAGTCTGGGACCCATTGTGTTATGAATGGGTGACATGCACCAAAGACCTAGAAGAAGAAGCAGCAGTGAAGGTATTGCCGAAGACAGTGGGGCTGCAATCCTAAGAGTGACAGTAAGTACCCAACTCCGTTGAGGATGGTCAGGACTGCCTTGTGAGTGAGAAGAGGGGTTACAAAAAACTCTAACACTTAGCCTTTGCTGAGTTGGAACCCTCTCTCCTCATGAAGCAGACATGATAGCCCAAGCCATCCCATGCGTCAGAACATTAATGGTGGCTGACATGAAGCATCCTGAAATGCAGCCAGGGGGTTGAATATGGGAGTATTAACTGTTAGCTTAAACTAGCACTTCAACCCCCTGGCATAAGATAAGAGAAAACATTCATGGTAATGCTGGTGGAAGCTCTGATTGATAGTGGCATTGATGCTAGATGACATCGGAGCTCCCCTTGCAAGGTGAGACATGCTGCCACTACCGCAATATGCGGACGCCTGGAAAAGACAGCTGACACTGGATTAACAGTGAAATGGTATCACAGATCACAGTTGGATTTAAATTATGTTATACATTGAATGTTTAAAACACTGTTTAAATATAGATAAAGTTACACATATCCTATGACATAGTAGATTCTCTGAGCGTAAACTGGCTGCTGCCTGATACACACATGTGACCATGTGGAGAATGGATATAGTGGATAGGAATTTATAGTTAGCCCGAAGACCCGGGGGAACAGCATGAGATAAAGTAGTAACCTTGAAGATAGGGTAAGAAAGGTCTGAAGTGATGAGGGGAAAGGGGGAGGCCAGGAAGGGAGAATCCCACACCCACAAGGGGGGAATACGTAGCCCAGCCAACAGGGAAAGGGACATTAAACATAAGAATCCCAGCCTTAAGGAGTCACACCCTGAACAAAACAGGTCACCCTCTAAGATGGCAGATACCAAGAGGGACCCCCCTCAACCCGAGCAGTCACAAGACAATGCCCCCCTTCCCCTCCACATATCTATAGGATGGGCAATGCCTAGATATAAGTCAACTGGGTAGGGAAAGGATCAAAATGGTTTACAATCCCCCCTCTCACATACCCTCTGAAGGGAAGGCTATGGAGGTAAGGCAGGGAATAAACATGCCATCCATAGCAAAAGGGGATAAATAGCACCCCCAGGAGCTCTCTGTCTTGGTCATTAGATTGGAAGAAGAAGGCCACCAGACCAAGGAAGAGAATACCCCAATGGTGGATGAAGGGGAAATGAATGGAACAAGGTCAGCATAGTCAAAATATTGTCCCTCTTTCTTAATAGTCTAATGATTAGGGAGCTGGAATATGGGGTGAAGGAACCCAAGATACGGGCCCACTGCAACAAACAAAAATGACCAATCTAAGAAACCCCATCCAGCCTGCCTGTAGAAAAAAGTTATGGTTGTTAAAAGTTAAAAATGTTTTAGTAAAGAGTATCTTGGAGAGCACTGTAAATACTAAAACTGTTGCAAACAAAATGAATGGAGAATGAAAGGGAGGGGGGAGGGGAGGGGAGGAAAAAGAAGGGTAAATATGGAAACATGTGGAACAATCCACCTGGAAGGATGCTTCAGCCTGGGGGGGCAATTTTTGAATGTGGGATTCATCTTTCACAACTAGATCATGGATAAGACACAAGCTGTAGTGTCCACCTCATGAAATGTGATGGGGAATTAACTCACTCATTAAATGGAATAGTGTCCTAAACAGGCTGAAGCAACTGAAAACACAGGTGGCCTTCCTGCAGGAAACCAGATTAACCAAACCTGAAGTATGTAAATTGAAGACAGAATGGGTAGTGTGGGAGTCCTGCAGCTCCTCAGAGAAAACCAAAATAAGGGTATCAATCTTATGCCAAAAAGGGCAAAAATGAACCCCACTAGAGCAAAGACAGACACAATGGGAAGATGGGTGGTAGCAAAAATGGCAACACCCACAGGGCCAGTGATACTGGCAAATATTTATGCACAAAACAAGGATGCCTCAGAGTTTTTTGATGCATTATCACAAGTGCTTCTAGACATGGCAGTGGGTGGGCCTGAAATAATTCTAGGGGGAGATTTCAACCTACAGTAGCTATGGACTATGTAATGGACAGGTCCAGTTCAAGACTCGAACTCCACCATAGAGCCTACCAGACACTAGGGGATCTGTTGTCCATGCACAAAATGGTTGACATCGGGAGGATCTTACATCCAGCAGAGAAAGACTATACATACTTCTCCAAAGCCAAAGCCATGTCCAGCAGATTGGACTACTGGTTCACAACCCCCCATACTGACCCAGCAAGTGGAAGATGTTCAGATAGCCCCACTGTATATTTCAGACCATGCACTCATAGTCATGACCATTGGGCTGGCACCACTGGAGTCCAAATCTAAGGCATGGAGGCTAGATCTTCTACTACTACAACACCAGGACTTTAAGGCCCGAGTAGAAAAGGAGACCCAATCCTTCTTCTTAAACAACCCAGAAGGGTCTGCAGCACCAGCCATGATATGGGAAGCCTGCAAGGCCACAATCAAAGGGATAACAATAAGTTTTGCCACTTACCGCTAGAAACAGAGATAAAGAGGCGCACAACCTAGAAACACTATTAAGTCAGAAAGAGAAGGTGTATAAAAAGGACCCAGCTAAATTAGCCAACAAAAACTTAATATATAAAATTATGACACTAAGAATTAAGCTTAATTTTTTTGGCATCCAGGACAGTAGAACTGCAGATCTGCAGGATGAAGCATAAATACTGGGCACAAGGGGAGAAGGCTCGGAAACTCCTGTCATACGGGCTTAAAAAACAAGATGAGAGGCATATAGCTCAGCTGAAGGACCCGAAAGGTGTCCTAAAGGTGACCTCCCCGACAATAAATCAGGTCACTGTAGAATTTTATAAAACTCTGTACAGTACACACATCACAGAAGATCCCCAAAGAAGGGCAGCTTTCTTGGCAGGCCTGGACCTACCTCGGCTTTCAGGGGCAGATACAGAGGCGTTAGAGGCACCATTCACCAAGGAAGAACTCAGTAGGGCCATAAAGCACATGGCACCCCACAAGGCACTAGGGGGAATGGATTTCCAGCAGATTTCTATCACACAGTGAGAGAACACATATTGGCCCCAATGCTTCACATGCTCCAAGAAGCACACCAACATGGCTGTCTACCAACAACAATGAGAGAGGAAATTATAACGGTCTTCCCCAAGGAGGGCAAAGACCTCTCCCTCCCCACCAGCTACAGGCTGATATCATTTATCAATGTGGATGCAAAGATTTTGGTGAAGGCCTTAGCATCCTGACTAGAGAAGGTGATCCCCCTTCTGATACACCCCTCACAGGTGGGCTTTGTAAAGGAGAGGGCAAGTGCCAATCATCTGAAAGTGCTTATCACGCTGATACAGGCTGCATCATCTCTTTCCACTCCAGTGGCAGCAGTAACAATCGACTTTGAAAAAGCTTTTGATTCCGTGGAGTGGGAATATCTACATAAGGTGCTGCTCTGTTGTAACTTCAGGGATAAGTTCCGGATGTGGGTAAGACCCTTGTATAATGCTCCCATGGCCAGACTACTCACAAACATAATGTCAGAGCCATTCTTTCCTCACAGGGGAACAAGGCAGGGATGTCCGCTCTTTCCCATACTTTTTGTATTAGCAACAGAGCTGCTAGCAATATCACTGAGGGCATATCAGGGAATACAAGGGTTGGAAGTGGTAGGTAACTGCTACCACACCATGCTGTATGCAGATGATTGTTTGATCCTGACCAGAGACATTTCCAAATGTATACCACATGTTCTGGATCTGCTTGATGTGTTTGCCAACATTTCAGGCCTTAGGATTAATACAAATAAGTCAGAAGTCCTCCCCTAAACAATTTAACACTCCCAGAGTTGGTAGCACATACAGGACTGGCGTGGGCCAAGGGGGAATCAAATACCTGGGCATCAGGATAACAAAGGAGGTATATAATTAGTAGATAGGCACTTCAATCCCCTAATTAACTCTCTACAAAAAGAAACAGAAAGATGGGGATACCTTAATTTGACAATGGCAGGGAAAATAGCTGCTATCAAGACATTATTGGCTCCAAGGGTCTACTATTTATTATCGCATATACCAATAGAAATCCCACCCAAATGGTTCCAAAAATTAGATGCTATGATAGGGAAGTTTTTATGAGGAAGAACTACACTGAGATACAGCAGGGCCAAGCTATAGGCAGCAAGAGAAAGAGGAGTTTGGAACTTGCCATACTTCCAGCTATATTCCCACACATTTACAGCGGCTAGAATGTGCAAGATATTTCACTGGCAGGTCCCTCAAAGCACAGCCTAGATTGACCTGGAAACAAGTGTATTCCAAGGAGCCCATTTCTCAACTTACCTAGGTACACCCCTCCCCAAGAAATTCCATACTTGGTTTTCTATCAAAGCAGCCAAGGCAACATGCTGTAAGACAGGAAGAACAACCAAAGCATGTGTAAGCCTAGGGGCACATGCTACATTCTGGAGTAATCCCAATGGTGCATAGATAAGAAGCCATTTAGTTGGAAAACCTGGTGGGAAAACAATATAAACAGTATAAGGGATGTGCTAACCCCAGATGGCAAACATTTAGAATCCTTTCAAAATTTACAGACCAAGTTCAACTTGGAAAAGGTGGAATTTTGGAAGTATTTGCAATTCAGGAATGTTTTTCAGGCTTCGTCCACACAGAAATGTCAGTGTGTAATGTGTGAGTGCACTATGAATTGGTGCATAGGGGAATTACAAGTGCAGCAGTGGGTTAAGATGCCAACAGGCCTGACTGGGCGTATATACAAATTGCTGAGAGATTCAGCCCCAGACCCCTCATAATCAGCTAGAGTAAGATGAGGGAAGATGCTAAAGATACAAATAACTGAATCAGAGTGGGGTCAGTGTTGGAGGGTTATGAGGAAAGCATGTGGAGACCTGTGCAGCTTAGTAATACAAAACAAAATACTTCACCTATGGTGCCACGCCCTATCTCAATTGAAATCCATGGGTCTACTACAGTGTGATCATTGCTGGAGATGTGGAACCCCTGGAGCCAACTTGTTACACATCCTGTTGGAGTTTGACCTCATTTGTCCCTTCTGGAGTAAGGTACTTGATTGCTGCTCAGAAATCCTACAAACTAAGATCCCAACTTCAATAACATTGCTGATTTTGGGCATTGAGCAAGCACCCCACCTGCTGACACAGCACCATAGGCTGTGGCTGGTACAGGCCTCCGTAGAGGTTAAAAGACAGATCCTTAGCAAATGGTGATCAACCAAAATTCCAACATTCACTGAATGGCTAAGAGCCATGGACAAGTTAGTCAACTACACTGGAATGTCCCACTTTGCTGCACAAACTATGCAGAGGTTCTCAGACAGATGGAGACACTTTCTAGGATATGTGGCAAAGAAGGGAGACTCCACCTTGGACCTCCTAGGCAAGGACTTGCACAAGCCACCCTTAGTGGCCAATAGCACCTACTTCTGTCTCAACTCATACCCTGCATTAGGCCATACTGATTCCACTATTGACCCCAGAAGATCCCCCACTGAGGGGTCTTCGCAATATACCACTCCCCCCTCAGATTTATCTTCAGACAAAATGATGCTGCAACAGTACATCCACCTGGTATAGGAGAGTAACAGGAGCAAATGGTTAAGATGGGTGGGCTTAGCCTATTACTTGTACAGCTCGCCAGTCACAGTTTTACCAAATGCTTTGTTTATTAAAGATTCAAGCATTTACAGATATCAATGTATAAAGAAATGTTTTAGCAGTGTTGCTTTAAAGATATATAATTGTGTGACCCCCCCCAAAAAAATAACTTCAATAAAAAGACTAGCTGCAAAAAAAAAATGTGCTGCCTTCCTCAACCTCCCTAGTCGGTAGGTTACTCCATGTGTTAAGCACTTTATTTTTAGTTGCATTTATTTACAGTACAAGGGTTCATGCCTTAGAGGAACTGATGTTAGATCCTCCCCCACATCCTGAAGAACATAAGATGAACTTACAGCAACAAATTCTTTACAGTTGAGCAACAGACTGTAGCTCAACTGTAGAAAAGTTGTTGCTATAAGTTCATCTTACGTTGTTAGATTTTTTTTAATTAGTTATTCTTTATAAAGATGTTTAAAGGGTTCAGACACTACAGTAAATAACAACAAAATGAAACAGTACAAGATACTAGAAAAAGAAATAAAAAAATAATAAAATAACAAAGTCCAGAATCTATAATAAACAAGAAATATGAAAAGAAGGGCAAAATAGACCCCCCCCCCCCATCAAATGACATGTGGTTACAAAATTATATACATTCACTTAACTTTAAAAATAGAATTCAGTAAAAGGGTGAGCTGAAGTAAGCTATGAAGGGAAAATATTTAATTTAAAAGTTAGGCACAAAGGCACTGTATCCTAGAAGCACACATAAATGGGGTATCCAATACATCTATTAATCACACAATATGAAATATGACAGAATAAAAGGAATTCTTAGATTTTTTTACGTGTTAAAATGTGTGCATGTAGGATTTTGAATCTCTCCATGGGCAGCATGAGGGGGCAGTAGTATTTTTTTTGTTTTTTCAGTTTAATTTTTTTGAGGAGGTAGACTGATTAGTGCATCTCTGATTTTTCAGCCATGCCTGATGTGGGACCAGCGAGCAGTACAACAGCTGATGTATTTACAGTATAAGATGGACTGAGTGACTGAGAATATGATTTGAAAGTATAGATCAAGCTATAGCTTTCTGCAGCTTTACCAGGTTAGCCTCCATTCATTTCATTAGAGTGCTTGTAGACATGGTTACATTTTTATGTGGCACCTTTCTAAACTTTGTCTCTGTTACTTAATCACCTAAAAAGCCTCTAAAGATCAATAAATAGAATTTTAGAGCACAACAGAACTCCTTTTTGTTTGCACCTTGTTGTGTATAGTTGCCCATACCTGCATATTATTCAATATGTTTAGTATTGCCATTACTGTGAAGTCCACAATGACATATCACAATTGTATGATAGCATGTCACTTACACTGGGGCTTGTCACAATATTTAAAGGATCACCATCATATTTCTTGGGTATCAGGTATGACTATGGTAGTTTTGATCATATGGACTCTGGCAGAACTTCTCTAAAATGAGTCAGACAGTAAACTGTTTTTCTCATTGCTTATATTTTTTAGGCTGGAGCAGTTCAATACAGAGTTGAAATCACAAGTGCATAAACTGGATGCAACTTCCCTAACACACTCTGAGTTCCTCAGTTTTTATTTCAAGCATTGCATGTTTCTTCTTCTTTTGGTCCACTTCTTCCTCCAGCCTGCTGATAGCTTATTTCTTTTCTCAGCACTGCTGAGAAAAGAAATAAGCTCCTTCAGACAGAAATGGAGGCGTTCTTAATTACCATGCTGGTAGTTAACTGTTGGAACCAAAGTCATGAATTAACCCAAATAGCAGATGCTGTCATTGGCAGAACTGAAGTTACACAAATTAAAAACAAATCCCTTCTCAGTCAGTCTATGCATTAAAACTATGTGGACTGTAACTTACCTCTGGCTGTGTGCAGTGCACAGGAATTTTATGTGCAAGGCAGAAAGGCTCAGGCTGATGCTGATGCGGTCAAGGCAGTTGGCAGCAAGGTTGAAGACCGCAAGCAATGGTAGCCACATTCCAGTTGTCTGAGGAGTCAGGAAAACACCAAAATGCTGGAGACACAGAAGATGGAGATGGACACAGACTAGGGTGGCTTGTTGTAACAGGGTGACAGCAGCAACAACACCAAGGGACAGCAGCAACAAAACAACACTCAGGGAGGCTTGCAAAGAAGAGAAATGGGCTATTTGGACATGGTCCTTTTATATCTTCATTGCTAGCCTGCCTTCTTGTGTGCCCCATTGTCTTCAACCAACCTGGAGGTGCCAATGATGGGCAATTCAAACACCTACAGTACAACAAAGTTCCCCAAAAGGCAGAAGTATGAAAGTGTTCCATAGGGGGCTGGTTCAGGGCTGGCAGGAACCATTATCATTTCTGGTCTTGTTTAAACAGCTGTATCAATCTGCCTAGTTCTGTTCACACTTCTTGTTATAGCTGTTTGAATTCTGCAGCTCTTCTTTTAGTCAGTAAGGCAGGGTGGAAGGCAGCAGAGATAAGACAGAGGATTGAAGGGGGCTATGCACTGACAGTTCCGGAACCTATGCTGGTCAGGGAGGGGAGGGTATGGGGGAAGGGGTCCATGGAGTGGGTGGCAACTGAACAAACAGACACAGAGGAAGAAATGTGAGCTGCAGGAAACCACAGTGCAGTGATGAACAACAACAAAAAAACAAGGAAGAAATGTTAGCCAGGAACCAGACCTGCACAATCTGTCAGTATAGGGGTTGCAAACAGACTATAGGGGTCACAAAAAAATGCTTAGAGGTCACAGTTGCGACTCCTAAATGATGCCCCTGGGCATTCCTCAGCCAATTGCCTTGCTCCATGTCCCTGCCCCATGTTATAAAATGTATATAAGTAATGCTGAAATTAACAGGGAGGTTACTAGAGAGGTTGCTCCTGGCAATGAGCCTTGGACCAGTGTGCCTCACCTGGTTACCAGTTTCTAAATTAACAAATATTAATAGGACTGTAACTACCATAAGTGCTATGCCTTGATAATAAGCATGCACCTAAGAGTGAGGGATGTTTTTCCTCATTTGTGCAGTGTGGCTCCAGTGGCACAGGGGATTAAAGTGGTATACTCAAGATTAGAAAATGGGCAAAACACTATCAGCTGTCTGACTGACTGAGAGCTAAAACAGGGGGGTACATTAAGTTTTGATAGATGCCCGCTTTGAAAGAAGTGCCAATTTGAGGTGCCCCATTACCTAAGAATCTCCCTGGGTATCCCGAATTGGCATACTGAGCAGCCACCATTTTTTTGCCCTCGCTAAATGACCAAGATGTCGTCAGTGCATAGCATCTCATGCGCCACCTTCCCCCACCTGCCGTCCCAGTCTACAGCTTAAAAATCAGTTGAAAACATTTCTTACTTCAAACTTCTGTCTCTCACTCTCCCTTGCAGTGTTTTTTTGTTGCTCTAACTACCATGGCTTCCTCACATCTTCCGTGACCCTTCTCATACACTTCTGGTTACCTCGCCAACTGCCTGCAAACAAACAAACCAAAAAAGCATTAAATAAAAAAATATTTAAAATTCCCAATACTCCTTGTGTCTGTCTGTGTGCGCGCTAGCTGCAGGAGAGGGCCAAGTCGCAACCACCAAATTTCAGCACGCAGGACACTGAAAAGAAATTGCACCAATGAGGTGCAGTAAGAAGGGGGGATACAGTAATGGGGAGGGCTGAAATGCACTCTTTAAATAAAAAAAAACAGAACTCCATGCTACCCTCCCACATCAAACTTCTCTATCTACCCTCCTACCCTCCTACTGGGGGGGGGGCTACTGCAAATGAATCTACACTGTAACATAGAAAACAAGCTTATCATAGGTAGCAGCAGCACCCTCTAGTCGCATCTCCTAAAGGGACTATTTAACAGAAGCTCCTGTTTCTCATATGTTAATTACTTTTCAATCTGTTTTTTCCTTAGAAACTCATTTTTATAAATAAAAAAAATGAAAGCCCATTTTCTAAGCACAATAATGCCCTCCAGGGTGGGCGGTATGGGCAATACCGGACTGCCCAAGGACTATAAGGCCCTCCGCCTGCGGCGTCTAGCCTCATTACGCCCCTAGCCAGTCTGGGATTGCCCAATACCACCCACCCTGTTGGGCATTGTTGCTTGCTTAATGGATCCCATTTTTTCAGAGGCTCGAATCATAAGAAAGGAAGATCTGTGTAGGTACTGAATGTGCTTTTGTACTGTCTGCTTATCTTGTCATTTTATGCCTCATTATCAGACTGTGGAATTTAATCTATTTACTGGCATCGGCGTATAAAATGGAAAACAAAACAAAAGATAAGATAGCAACAAATAAAAAGGATCTTTGTACTGATTTAATGGGCTGTGCACCTAATGTCTTTGAAGATATAACCATCTTCCTGGCTTCCAGTATAGAGTTTAAATTGTCATTCAAGTGTTTGTAATAGTCTATGATTAACTGGGATATGTGTGCTGTAGTGTGGTACATTTTTAAAATAACCATATGTGCATCACTTTACATGTATTACCTTTTTGCACTTTATAAATGAGTTGTGTTTGATGCCACCCAAACTTCTGATGAAACACCCCTGGTGTGAAATGTTAGGTTGGGCACCAATTGTTAGTTCTGAAAACCTCTTGTGCAGTGCTCATGTGAGTTAACATTGTATTAGATATACTGAAATGCTGGGTACACCTCTGAAAAAACTTGGGGGTTGAAGAATGCCTTAATTATTGATTGCTTTATAAGCTGAGCAAGTTAATGCTATCACACAGACCCTTATATGGCAAGCCATTAGGGACATAATTCATAATCTCTGGCTGTATAGTAAAACACATACACTATATGGGGAAATACATACATCATATAGTGAAATATATACATTATATAGTGAAATACATACACAATGTAGTGAATCACATACAGTATCTACTGAAATATATATATCACATAGTGAAATATGTATACTGTATACTGAAATATATATATTATATAGTGAAACACATATGCTATACAGTGAAATGCTTACATTGTATAGTGAAATACATACACTATCTACTGAAATCCACATACTGAGTACTGAAAATCCACATACACTATATACCAAAACAAATGTACTATGTACTAAAACATATACACTACCTATTGAGATACATACACTACAGACTGAAACATCCACATAAACTATCTACTGAAACACTCTATAGATTGTAACACATACACTATATATTGAAATAAATCTTCATACATTATATACTGAAACAAATACACTATATATTGAAATACATACACTATCTATTGAAATGCATACACTACACACTGAAAAAAGCACATACACTATATACTGAAACAAATACACTATGTATTGAAACATCTACACTTTATAATGAAATACATACACTATCTAGTGAAATAAAAACACCATGCACTGAAAAATCTGCATACACTGTATACTGAAACAAATACACTACATGGTGAAACACATACACTATGTATTGAAACACATACACTGTAGACTGAAAAATTCACATACACCATATACTGAAACAAATAAACTATATACTAAAATTGACTATGTTCTGAAACTACCCATCCCGCTGCCACTTCCCCTTGAATGGCCTGCAGCTGAACTGCTTGCCTGCTGCATTCAGTTAGCTGCTGGCTTGATGAGAGTGTGTTTTTGAAACTGCAGAGCAGATAAACCAAACAGGGCTATCTCTTATTCTACTTCTTTATGGGATTTTACATCTTGTTTTGCTTGCACACCCTTAATCAAATTTCAGAACATTGTGATGTGACAAGAAACTTTTAGAACTAATTTAAAATGCTCTAGTTTATACTTTTAAATAAGTGCTGCCTTCATTTACTGTTAGACAACACATTTGTATAGGAAGCTAATACAGGATATTCCTAACATCCCTGTATACATAGGGGCTGCATGCATTTTTCCAAGTTAAATTGTTGATTGGTTTTATGTGTAATTAATTACTGTGTAAGTCCAGCAACTTATCTGAGCTGAATGCTTGGGAAGTACTTCAGGAGCTGTGGAAGTGTAAACCAAAAACGTTACTAGTTTGTACTCTATGGACTATGCTTTGATTAAGTTTTTATTTTAATGTTGTGTTTAATAAATGTTTCTTGGTTAAGAAACAATTTTTGCTGCAATCCCTCAGTATTCAGTTCTCATCAGGAGTTTAGCTGGCATATGCATATAATTTGCATTGTTTTACTAAATAACTTTACTGTAATGCCTCACTGGAGGCATTCACAGTCTGTTTTGGGGTTTGAGCTTTTCAAACTGTGTTTTATTTCTTTTTTTTTCCCATAGAGATTTTTATCTCCTTAGTCACCCTGCTACCCCTTTGCCCACTGACATCTCCAGCCCCATCACTTACCATCCACAGGACATACTTGCTCTGAGATCCCCCCCACACACATCCCCTGTGTTGGGGCCAGGAAAGGGAGGGCCAGGGCCACTGACAAGGAGACACATAATTAAGACAGGAGTAGAGCCTGGTTAGCAGTGCATAATCTGCATCAGGTTGTTGGATCATTCTGCCATTGGGGGGTTTTCTACCTTTGGTTTCATCACCTGGGCAGCCAAGCATGCAATGATGCAATTGCATATAAAGACACATACTTGCTTTGTGCCTGCATGAGCTCTCCCACTTATGCAACTCCACTGCCCTGCCAGCCCTCCTCAGCTTGGTGGATGTTGAAGAGTGGGGTGGCCAGACTTCCCTTCATTGAGAGGAGAGCATTCCTTGAGATGCTCAATCATATCTTCCCCAAGCTAACCCTGTGCAACCCAGGTCCACCCCCAAAACTGGGCCACTGGCATGTGAGGCAGTGCAATCACCACCAAACTGCTAGGCCATCCCACCAGACTGTGTTTTTATAAGTAAATAAAGACAGCATATAGGTAAAAGAAGAAAAAAAACTGTATTTTAACTAGTCTGTTATAAACATTTTAAGTCACATAACAATGTTTTGAAATCGGATAAAGGTTTTGCAAGCAAAATATGATAAAAAAAATACATAAACAGATAGATAAGATAACCCTTTTATGTTTACCTTCTGCATCTTAAGAGGCATCGGCCAGGATTTTTTGTCAATTAGGGCCCCATTTTCAGAAGATTAGCATGCAGAGCTAAACATTACACTGTGGGAACAGCATGGTTGGATCGGTGTCATATTCAGCATCACCTGATGCTACCCTGATCATGTGCATGTGCATATATACTACTTGGCCATGCACTTGGCCAGTGTCAGTGGCTCAGTAGGTAGCACACTCACCTCTGAGGCCAGGAGATCAGAGGGCTGTGGGTTCAGTTCCCACATCTGGCACTTGGGTTAATATCCCAGTACTGACACTGTAGTGCAGCAAGAGAGGGATGCTGCACTTCTGAGGTGCCATCTTTCGGAGGAGACGTTAAACCGAGGTCCCATCTGCCTGGATTGGTGGTAGTTCAGGTGGATGTTAAAGATCCCATGGCACTTATCGAAAAGAGCAGGGGAATTTCCCTGGTGTCCTGGCCAAATTTCCCTCATTCACTAAAAATACCACCAACAGCTTAATCTGGTTCAAGGTCAGTTGGCATTCATCTGTATCCCCTCCCCGGGTCGTGCCTGAAAATAGGCAGGATTTGTCTAGTGCACTTACCCGGTCAACAAAAACTAAATAAATAAAAAATGAGTAATCCTCTCCTGCATACAGAGCACAGTGCTGTATAAAAGGTTTCCTTAGTGACCATAAGTACCTCCCCTTACATTTTATACTCAGCCTCTAGGCTTCTAGTCCCTAGATGCTTGATTTTGCACTTTTATGCTTTGAACCCGAGCTGCCATGTCCATAGCACTCTTTAAGTTCCCCACTCATTCTCTCCATCTGCACCTAT
This sequence comes from Neoceratodus forsteri, assembly GCA_016271365.2. Taxonomy (NCBI): domain Eukaryota; kingdom Metazoa; phylum Chordata; order Ceratodontiformes; family Ceratodontidae; genus Neoceratodus; species Neoceratodus forsteri. The sequence goes on along the minus strand of CM028135.1, from coordinate 391,403,878 downwards.
CAATGCTATTACAGATTGTGGTGTTATCTGCAAAAAGGCACATCTTCCCTTCCAGTTCTTCTGTTATGCCACTTATAAAGACACTGAAGAGGACGTGTCCCATTACGGAGCCCTCTGGCACCCTACTAGTCACTCTCTCCTCACTGGAGTGAGTGCCATTTACCACCACCTTCTGTGGCTGTGCACTATCTCAGGTGCAGCATTTAGGAGTGCACAACACTAATCTGAAAATGGGGTCCCACATACCACTGTAACAGAATTAGCACTGCATTGTGATAAGCATAGCTGGTGCTGGTTTAAAAAGCATTCTTCTGTGCAGTGCTAATTTGTTAATGTGGCACTATATTTTTTTTTTTTTGCACAGGATTACTAATTGCAACCAGGTGCTCATACAACTGGGGGTTACTCTAATGCATATAAGGCATACAGGTATATTAAATGCTTTCTTGAAGTGCTAACACACTGCATGGTTAGTGCTAGTTAATGATTCTGGGAATCGTGTTTTAACTCCACAAACGCAGCCTGCCAGCAACCCCCCCCTCCATCACACACACACACACACACACATACACACACTGTCAGTTCTGGACACAATAAAAAAATAATTCTTTGGTAGTCTGGTAGTCCCCCACTCACCTAATCCAGGTAGAGTTAGAACATTTATTCCTCATTCCTGCTGCTGTTATACTACACATATTTCTCAGCCTGTCTGGTGCTGGAGAAAACAAGTTTCAGCGTTAGTGACTGGCTGGAAAATAACTAAAAATGCTAAATTGTTTGTTGGGCCATCAGAAGGAAGAGGCTACTAAAGAGTAGAACTTCAGTGAAGGCTCTTGGGGAAAAAATACTGGAGACAGTCTGTGCACCCTTTTTCAGCAACTAGTGAGGTGTCACAGGAACCTTGTACATGTTAATTTTGGTTGATAGTTGCTCCTGCCAATGGGGAGCTGCCAGAAAGCTCCCAAGCAGGAAGAACTTTGGTTTCAAAGTTCATTTTGGTGAGATCCCCTCCATAGAGAGGGAGGGAGTCTCCAGCCCCTACAGAGAAGGTGGGGTTGTGGGGCTCTGAGGAAGGCTACCAGCCATCTGTCCCCCAGAGCTGGTTGTGCCTTTCCCCATCTAGAGAGAAAAGAGAGGATTTTGTGGGCAGCTCTGTAGAGAGAGAGAGAGATCTGCAGTATTTTGTTGCTGCCAGATAAGTTGCACCACAGCGATGAAATTGTTCAGAGTACAGGTAAATGGACTGAGAAAAAGGATTAAGAAAACGGATTTGTGTCAAGAGGATGGGGAGAAAGCCTCTTCAGTTTTATCTGCACCACATCGGTGAGACACGGATGATCAAAGATTTTCGATGAGAGAAGAAAAAGTGTAAAAGGTTCTGTCTGACCCTGGCAATGAAAAGACGTCAACAGGAAAAGGGAAAGACAAGGTTAAAGGACTGTTTTTTGGCAAAAAAAATGGATTGTAGAAAATGGACATGAAAACTGGATTTGAACCCATGTTTTAATAAGCTGACAATAGATCCTCTTCTGTCTGGAGTTGACTAGCACCTGCATGGTGAGAAATGGGACTTTCTTGATGTATTTTTGAAAAAGAGTTGCTGAACTTGTGTGTGAGCCAGAGCACAAGAGTGGCCACTGTGTTGGAGTTGAAAGACTGTGGGGGCAGGGGGATGAGTGGGTGCTGTCTGGGTGGGGGCCTGCTGTCTGCTTCTGAGATGCAGCAAGATGGGAGACTGTTGTGTTAAATCCCTGGAATTTCAGACTCTGCACAGTGCCCCCAGAGCCTGATATTTGAGAAGGTAGCTGAGACTGCTTGACTACCCAGATTAGCAGGTAACTGAGGAAAGAATGGAAATGATCTGAAGAATCAATCTTAAACGTGCTAGGTGGGGAGCTCGCTGACCCCTATCAAGTGGGGCTGCTGGCGGTAAGGGATTGTGGGTTTGTGCCCGGGTGCTGGGGTGCTCTGACCTGTGGGGGAGCCAGACTGTGGGCAAGCTGCCATGTCTTGGTCCCTTGTGGCTGGTGGGTCTTGTGTGATGCCCTGCAGTGGGCCTCTGTGGGTCTGGGGGGGACAGGACTGCAAGACCTTGGGTTGCACTGAAGATCCAAGCTGCAGCTTCCACACCTTCAAGTGTTAAGCATCAGTCCTGATTCTGTGTCTACTAATCCATCCTCCCCAGGACTTCAGTCATGTGTGCCATCCAAGGACTAATACAGCAGAGCTGTGAGTGAGGGCAGGAATTGCCTTGCACCTGGGGAATATTATATATACTGTATGTACATATATATATATATATATATATATATACACACACACACACACACACAATAGGGGTGAGTGGTAAATGAGTGGGATAAAACAATGTATCATCCACTGCAGTGTGATATTTTTTACCCTCTGCTCTACTGTGATGATATCAGCCATTTACACACACAGGTCACAAAAGGTCACTGATATCATCACCCTAGGCAGCTTTCCCCTCAGCTTGCAAGAAACACGTGTGCTGTTACCATAGACTCAAATGCAGAACTATCTGAGAGGTCTCACTGCTGCCTACAGCTAACTCAGTGAGGATTACAAAACACACCTATCCCCTCCTCCCCCCAACTTCCAGCTCATTACTGTGATGCTCTCAACTTGATGCAGCCAGAATGCCAAACAGCACAGCTTCACAGAACAGTCTAAACTACTGCCTGCAGCTAACTCAACTACCACTGAAACACACTCTCACTTGATCCTCAAACTCTGATTCTCACCCATTACAATGACTATGACAGTCTCAACTTCACTGCAGCCAGAATCCTAAAGAGCACAATTTCACAGAACACTCTACACTCTGCCTGCAGCTAACTTAATTACCACTGAAAACAGTATCAGCTGTTCTGACACTCTGCCTCTCAGCTCATTACAATTACTGTGATGCTCTTAACTTCACTACAGCCAGACTGCTAAACAATACAGCTTCACAAAAGTATGTTTCTCACTCCTATCTAAAACTAACTCATTTAGCATTACAAAACACACTCGTGTCTCTCAGAGTTTATAACACTGCCAGCCCATTCAGAAAAGCTCACACACAGAATGAGCAAACACATAAACAGGAACAGAACACAAGACAGCATAACAAAACTTCTGAAATTCATGGCCCTATTGTATATATCGAATACATGATGGTCAATAGTGCTATGGCAATATTGTCACTCCTGCATCGTGAGCTTGGATATCTCACTCTGCAGGAGTGACAATATTTGCCATAGCACACTCATGCCCATCATGTCTCCTATATACTGTATATATATATTTTATTTATTTAGTTTTCGTTGACCGGGTAAGTGCACTAGACAAATCCTGCCTATTTTTAGGCATGGCCCAGGAGAGGGGGATACAGATGAATGCCAACTGACCTTGAACCAGATTAAGCTGTTGTTGGTATTTTTAGTGAATGAGGGAAATTTGGCCAGGACACCGTGGAAATTCCCCTACTGCTTTGATGGCGGTAGGGGGAGCTGTTGCCATTGGTCTGTGTCTGGTCAGTGTGCTTCACATCCGCAATGGAGAAGGATGCTGTTTCGTGCTTTTCTGAGCACAGTATGGAAATACAAGAGGTTGGTGAGATTGCTTTACCAGAGGTCTTGAATGAACGACAGAGTGGTTCGATTACTCAGGCTGTGTGTCAGTCTGCACTGGAGTGTACTGGTACGAAGCCAGTATTGGAGAATGCAGCCTTTGCTCCCCCTAATGTGGTGATTGGTTCTTCAGAACCTTTGTTGCAGCAGCCAGTTGCTGGTGGCGGTGAAATGAGTGGCCCGCTGTTGGATTGCAAGGTAGGGGAGGAGCGGAATGAATTTCCGGGTTTGTGACAACAAGAACTACAGGATGGAGTGGCTATAGACATTCCTTTGGTCAAGAGTGCTTCACAGATGGTACAGAGGCAGTTTGGCTTACCACAGACTTCAACCAGTTTCCCTACTACAGATTGGTTGGCAGAGGATGCTCTTTACGATTCCGGATGGCTGCAAACTGCAACAGGGCAATGGATTCCTGATCCGGACTGGAAAGAAGTCTCCACGGAGAATGGGACTTCTACAAAGCATGCCAACGGTGTTACAATCCTGAGCTTAGGTATAGACTTGAATGGGGGTTTGGGGGGACATGGAAAAGCTGTGCAGCATTCAGATGAGCATTCTTCGGCCTTTCTAGGCTGAGTACGTCCTCAACAGGGGAAGGTCCTTATTCTTCACAGCAGGCAGGATTTAGTCAGGATATAGCCTGATAGTGGGGTGAGTCAGCACAAACCTAGGGTGCCTATGTCTGATCTTTTTAAAAACAAGTTAGAACAAGCCCCAAGAAGGAATGTGGTTAGATTACATTATAGAGGAGGGTTAGCAGAACATCCAGACAGGTTTTACATTGCTAATATTTTATTGAAGGGTTCTATGAATTTCTTGCCTGCAGATATTTTTGCTTTAATTCATATTTCTGGAGAGGATTCTTTTGATACTAGTTTTAAAATGACACATAGACTAGAGAAATTTTGGGACAAATATTTTACCTTAAAATCCACACTGCTTTGGACCCCCTTTTATGCAATTCCACTTACTAAACCCCAGATTAGATATAGCATCATTATGTTCAGGAATGAAGGGGGTTAGCGTTAGTAACATCTATCATTGATCATAGAACCGCTGTGATATTTTGGGTCCCCCTGAAGCTATTTTAGATTTGGAAGGCATATGGACAGGAAGTTGGAGGTTTAAGGTGAAATTATTTCAGGTAAACAGTGATATCATACATCTTCCGAACAGATTTTTCTTAGGGAAAGACAGAGGAGTTTGTTTTTATGGGGGCCAGCCCTGGGCCTGTTATAAATGTGGTGCAAAAACGCTTATAAGCAGCTCCTGTGATTTATTGAAATGTTCCTTATGTGGAGAATATGGGCATTCGGTGGATAGATGTGAGAATATATTTCAGTGTAATTTGTGTGACGAAAAAGGGCATGCCTTTCACCAATGCCCTTGGGCTAAGCATAACAGGATGGGAGGTTGGGATCAGGAGGACTTAGTAAATAAAGCTCAGGAAAAAAGAAGGGATCATACTCCTTTCACCCCTACTCACACTCCTGAGATGGGAGTGGTTCAGGAAGGAGAGGTAGGTTTAAACCCTGTTGAAGCAGATGTGTCCTCTTTAGTTACTGACCCTGTGCTTACTGTTCAACAGGTTTCTGATTCCCCTGCTATTATGGTTACGACTCAGGCACAGAGGCCTGTTCTTTTCCTCTATGCCTCCTCCTTTTGAAGCTGTTAAAAATAGACAGTTTACCAGGGCCTCTCTTAAACAAACAGTAGTTAGCTCTATTCCAGTAGAGAATTTTTTTCTCCCTTACAGTATGAAGGGAGAGATTCAGATTTGGAGTTTGATACCTCACATCGCTCTGAGTTAGTCTCTGAGGATGAGGAAAGCAGGGCTACTGAACTGGCTAAAGAATAAAAAGGGAAAAAAAGAAAGGCCAGTTTTAGCCAAAAGGGTGGGTCTTGACACTAATTTTTCCTTTCATGGCTACCTTAAAAATAGTTTCCTACAACGTGTGTAGTCTTAAAAATTTCAAGAAAAGGCTTTCTCTCTTTTCCTTTTTTAGCACCCTGCAGGTTGATATTATCCTCCTTCAGGAAACTAGATTACCTTCTCTTGCCGAAATTGATCAGGCAAAAAAAAGATGGGTCTGGGGGCCTTCCTTTTGGACATTTGACCCTGACTTGGCAGATGGGATAGGGATTTTGTTTAAGTCCACCTTATTCAGAATATAAAAATTAGTAGGTATTAGTTCTGGTCGTGCTTTACTTTTGGATTGCTGTCTTCAAGATTTTGACTTTCGTATTATTAACATTTATGCTCCACAAGTCAAAACTGCTTGAACAGAGTTATTTGAGGACATTAAACCTTTTCTCTATACTAGGAAGCATATAATTTGGGGGGGAGATTTTAATTGTGACATTGATTCAAAATTTATAGGAGAAGTTCGGAGGAAAATGTATTGTGATTCACAGGCTTTAAAACAGATTGTTAGAGATGCTGGCCTCTATGATGCTTATAGGGCCTTACATACTAAAGGGGTGCTACTTATTACAGACATATTTTTTCCACTCATATAGATTTAATTTTTGTTTCCAAATATTTGAAGCCTTTTTGGGGTAAAGTGAAACCAACTGAATTTTCAGATCACCAGATCTTAATTTGTCATCTTAGTTTAGCAGTGGTTCCTCCTAAGGTATTTTCAACCTATCCAAGATGGAGGCTGAATTTGTCTCTTTTGGAGTCCTTTGATTGTGTACATGGCTTAGAGGTAATATTTGAAGCTTGGCATTCTACTCTCTGCCTTTATGAGAATTTATATGATTGGTGGAAGGATACTAATACTGAGATTAGGTCCTTTTTGCTCACAATGGGGAGACAAAAAGCGAATTCTCAGTATTTAAAATATTTACAATATAGGAATCAGTTGTATAAATTAATGTCTTTCCCTCCTCAGGATAAAATACTATTTAAATCGCAAATTTTTGAAATTAAGAAACAAATGTCCCTTTATCAATATGACAGAGCAAAATCTTTGGATATGGAGTTTAGATATGGGTTACAATCACAGCCTGCTTCTGATCCATACAAAGCTTGTAAACAATGATTGGATAAAACCCTTATGACTGGGCTACAGTCCACCATGGGTAAAATTGTGTCCACCGATTTGGAGATGTTAACTGTGGTACAGAATTTTGTCTCTGATCTTTTTAGTAAGGATTCAGGGCCTATTGAAGCGTTTCCAACTGAATTTACGGCCTCACTTCCTTTAGTAGATAAAACACTTAGAAAACTTTTAATGGTGCCTATTTCATCTCAGGAAGTGGAAGGAGTGATAAATGCTTTAAATAATAAAACATCGCCAGGTTTAGATGGTATACCAAATGAGTTTTATAAAAAGTTCCTTCCCTATATGAGTTACTTTTTGCCACTAGTTTTTAACTTCATGTTGATGTCAGACTTAGGATTTTCAGATTTTAGTACTTCATTACTGAAATTTATTCATAAAAAAGATGACCCATCCTTATTGACAAATTGGAGACCCATTAGCCTACTCAATAGTGATTATAAAATTCTTTCTAAAATTATCACAAACAGACTATTACAGGTTTCAGATTTTCTTATTCATCCAGCCCAGACTTGTGCAATTCCTAAGCGTAAGATTCAACATAATCTTTATCTTTTGCTGGAATTATTTGAAAGTAGCAATTTAAGACATGGCTCTGGCTTTGTAGTTGCACTGGATCAAGTGAAAGCCTTTGATAGAGTTAGACATCGTTATCTATTTGATTTATTACTTCGTTATGATATCCCACATCCATTTGTGAAATGGATTGCTATGCTATGTTCTGATTCCAAAGTACTTCCAATGGTGAATGGTCTATTGGGGTCTGAGATTCAGTTTGCTAAGGGTGTAAGACAGGGATGTCCTTTAAGTCCCCTATTATACATCTATGTTTTAGATCCAGTAATTAGATATATCCATGGGAATCACTGTATTATAGGGCTTGCCCCCATTCCTTCTTTACCATTGGAGAAAATTACAGCATATGCTGATGATGTTACTTTATTAATGAAAGATGAGAATTCATTTAAGACTGCTTTACATAGTTTTAACACATGGGGTCGATATTCTGGGATGCAGATAAATATAGATAAGAGTTTTATTTTTTCCCTTAGATCCTGACCATGTTGTTAATTTGGAGGTTATGGGTATTCCTCTGGTTTCCACACCTCAAAAAATTTGGGTGTATGGTTTGGACCAGGTGACTTGGCTAGCTTAAATTGGGAACAGCAGTTAAAAATAGGAGAAAGTAAAGTTAACATGTGGAAACAATGGAAATTTGGGAAGAAAAATGTATTTTCATTATTAAAAAGTTTCTGTTGTCTGTTTTTTTGTATTTAAGTTATTTTTATCCACCCCCAGTTAATTTAGAAACTAGGTTATACAGTGTTTTTTTTCAAATGTTATGGGGTAACAGACTGAATCCAGTATGAAGGGAGATTACTTATTTGCCTGTGAAGCTGGGTGGCTTAGCTATGATAAACCCAATTGTATTTTATCATTAAATTTTTTTGTTTAATTCCTTTAGTTACTTATGGGGGACGGTTACTTTAACATGGCAAGTTTAGTGCATTTAAGCAGGCTTGTTTTTTCAAAATGGAAATTGTTGGACCCTAAAATTTTATCTCAGGATCATTTACCAGTTTATAGGATTTCAGCTCTAAAAATGTCATCAGTGGAGTTATCATTTCAAAATTTATTCACGCATACTAGAAAGTCCTTTTATGCATATATAGTTTTGAATTGCAGAGCATGTGTTCATTTTTCCAGAATGTCCCCAACTAAAATGATCGTTTGCTCTTAAATAAATTAACTGACTTTAGACTTCCTGCCTTTGTGTGGGACATAGTGTGGATGTCAGCTCAGGGGCAGTTAGGGGTTTGAGGAAATCTTAAATATAAGCCTTTAAAAGATAAATATTGTCCAAGGATTTTGTGTACTAATGAGGGGGAAAGTTTATTACACTTTTTTATTACTTGTTCTTTTATTAAAAACTTCTGGAATGAGGCAGCCATTCACTGGAATATGCCCTTGCTCTCACGTATTACTTATAATGCATTAATTCTAGGGGATTATTCTGGGGCCTGGAGTATTTATCATAGTAGCACATTGAATGTTTTTTTTTTTTGCTTTTCTTCAGTTTTATTTATGGCAAGCACGTTGTCAGTTTATCTTTCAACAACAACAAGTATTAAATTCTACTATAATGTCTCAGGTAGAAGATGGATTGATGAATGTTAAAAGTAAAGATAGGCAGATATTTTCACAACTCAAGTTTTGTTCTCTTTAGAATCATTTCTTTTAGTAAATATTTGATTATATGAAAGCTTTTGTTTTATATATATAAGAATCTCTGTTATTAATACTATGTTGTATGATATCTGTTCTTATTATGGTGATGTTATGTTTTTTTGTTCAATAAACTTCCCCTACTCTTTTCAATAAGTGCCATGGGATCTTTAACATCTGCCTGAACTACCACCAATTCAGGCAGATGGGACTTCAGTTTAATGTCTCATCCAAAAGACGGCACCTCAGAAGTGCAGCACCCCTCTCATGCTGCACTGCAGTGTCAGTACTGGGATATTAACCCAAGTGCCAGATGTGAAACTGAACCCACAGCCCTCTGATCTCCCAGCCTCAGAGGTGATGTGCTATCTATCTATATATATATATAGTTATCTGTGTTCAAGTCCTCTGGCGCGGAAAGCCACTTCAAGATTTAAAGACATCAAGGGAAACATGTCGGGGAGTTGTTTGGTTCAAGTGGGTGTGCCAATGCCAGCCAACCAGTTGCACCTCAGGCCTGCCTCTTGGCATTTAGGTATTCGGGGACAAAATTCAGGGTGTCTTTTTTGAACTGATACCAGTGGGTTTGGGTCTGGTAATACCTGTAGCAGTTAGATAGTCAGGTAGTTTGGTGGCTGCATTATCAAAAGGTGATTTGGGTTCAAATCAAAAGGGGGAATGCTGTTTGGGAAATTTTGTTTTCTTTTTTTACCAACTCTTTTTCTTCTGATCACCGGAGATGTTTCCTCTCTCAGGCATCATCCCCAGTTCTCTCCCACCCAACCTGCCCCCATGCCCACACTCTGGGTCCCCTCCCGAGGCTCTGCTAATGCCTACCTCTGCCTGGTGAGAGACCTCCCTGGCTTATCCATAGGGCAGGACTGCCACTTCTTCTGGCACCCAAGACATCCAGTATCATCCAGGCAGAGGAGGCACACAGAGGATTGGGACCCAGGTGGGTGGGGTCCGGCAGTGGGTATGAGGCCAAGGTGCACCGTCACCAAACACAACTCCGGGGTGTTTCCTTGTTCATTTAACAGAGTTACAATGGTTTTAAAAAGCCCTAAGGCAGAATATTCAAGCTTTTTTGTGAGTGTTAGCAGGTTATCAACTTACTAATTCCAATCTGCACCTCTAAAGCAGGATAGTACTGCACAGGGCCATATGATTGCTTGGTTACCAAGTCACTAGCCCATTTGAAAGTGGCCCTAATCCATCCTTCTGCACCTGTGTAAAGCAGCTGACAGCACCTTGCGCATAGGCCCATCGGCATGCTGGGAGGGTTGGGGAGGTATAGCGATCCATTAGTGCAACACTAGTTACTGGTTCCCCAAACCAGGTGTTATGGACTGTGCATTCCTACACTTCCAACACCTGGCCATGTCAGGCTACCACTAGCCCTGGTCCCTCCACTGGTACATGGCATAACTGTCCCGGTGTCCAGTACCCCACTCCCCAAATTGCATGCCTGTGTAATAAAACATCTCTCCTATGTGTCCAGCAGACAGCAGACCCCCCACCACTGATCAACTGGGTCCCAATCAGACACTTGATAAGATCAGTTATTCCTCAGTACCATTTGCCTGCTATCCAGACCAGAGTTCCCCACGTGTCCCAATTAGTAGTCTGGCAAGAGCTATAATTCTTCCATACCAGATCCTTGGTGTTGAGCAATTCACCTGCCCCATAAGTAAAATATCTACCCCCCAAACAGCCCACCCAGTACCACTACAACTGCTCCCACTTGCCCCAACCTATGATGTACAGCGACCAGCACAGACCCTCCACTCACATCCAAAGCAGCCACCAACTGAATGACAGTTCACAATCAGATGCCTACTGTAGTAAAAACTGTTTCTATAGTAGGTGTGCAATCATAAATATAGAAACACTGAACTTGTCATCATAAAAGGACCACTTGGCCTGCCTAGTCTGCCTAGATGTTTCCTGCCTCATCTTCCTCCTCACATGCTGTCTGATCTTCATTGACCATCCCACCTCTTCTCTAATATACTGCTATATCATACACATGCTTGAAGCCCCCCCTACTGTTTTAGCCTCCTCTCCATGTCAGCTGTAATCTGTTCCAGGCATCTACCAATATTGTCTCATCATCTCTTGCCCCGAGCTTCATTGCATTCCCCCTGGTCCTGGTGCTCTTTTCACATTTGAAGTGACTCCCCAGACCCTGTTCACTCCTGTAAGATACCTGTAGGCCTGTATCATGTCACTTTTCTCTTTCCTCTCTTCTAGGGTGTTCATGCTGAGATCCCTCAGTCTCTCCTATTAGGGTTTCTCATGTAAATCCTGCACCATTTTAGTTGCCCTCCTGTGGACTTCCTCCACCCTGTCTATGTTTTTTCTGAGGTTTGTTCTCCAAAATTATATCGCACTCCAGGTGGGGTCTGGCAACACCACCTCCATCCTCCTGATGGAGATACCCTCCTTGAACACCCCAGCATCCCACTAGCCCTACTTACTGCTTTGCAACAGTGTCACCTTGAGGTCCTCAGACATAAAAACCCCAAGATCCCTTTCCTGTTTCTTGACTGTCAATAACCCACTCCATCCTATACTCAGCTCTTGGTTTCTATGCCCTAGGTGCATGATTTTGCACTTTTTGCCATTGAATCCAACTGCCATGCTTTTTACCACTCCTCAAAATTCACAAGATCCCTGATCATTCTCTTCACCACTCCTTTGTGTCTACCCTATTGCAAATGTTGATATCATCTGCAAAAGGCATACCTTCCCTTCAGTTCTTCTGCAGTGTCCCTCGTTCAGAAGGATTGGTCCAATGCTGAGCCCTGTAGTACCCCACTGATCACTCTCCCATCATTAGAGTAGGCTGCGCGTTAACCACCCTCTGTTTCTTATCCATTTACCCCAGCTACTGTACTAATTGGAAGGCTACAGTCTGTGGTTTAAGAGGCAGTGCAACCCGGACTTATTCCCATTCAGCCCATTTAAGGGCTGCTCTCCTCACTCCACACACAAGTATTTTTTCCTTGCCCCTCCATCCACCCCTCCTTCTCTAGCAGCATGCCTTTCTTTCCATTGGGCTTCTTCTTAAGGTACCATTAGCCAGGGGAATCACTCCTGCGACACCTCAAGGGGTGGAACCCTCCTCTAGGGTTCCTACCCTTCATACCCATACAGGGTGGTATATCCCATGGATAGAGAGGTGAACAGCCAAAGATTATCTATGTTACACATGCACAAAACCAGTTGCACAGGTATACTGAACTCAATTAACCATTTTGGATCCCACCCTTAGGCCATTCAGTTTCTTTATCAGCCTCCTGTGTGGCACAGTGCTGAAGGCCTAGCTAAACTCCAGCTCAATCAAGTCCACTGCTCTCCCCTTATCTATTTCCCTGGTCATCCAGTCAAAGAAATCTACCAGATTCATTTGGCATGACCTTTCCCCTGTGAATCTGTGCTGTCTGTGGTCTTGCAGCCCACTGGATTCAAGATACTCTTAACAGTCTCTCTTTTAGTATGGATTCCATTAATTTCCCCATGACTCAGGTAAGACAGACCAGGCTATATTTGCTAGCCTGCTCCCTGCTGATGCGCTTACATAATGGAACTATGTCTGCTCTCCTCTAGTCCTCTGGAACCACTCCTGTTTCCAGTGAGTTGCTGAATAAGGCCATGAATAGAACAGCAAGCACCTCCCTGCCTAGTTCCCTTAATACCCTTGAGTGTATCCATCTGGTCCTATGGCCTTGTCCACCCTAAAATTTGAAGTCCCTTCAATAATACTCTTTCCTTTGAAAATGAACTTGTGTCCACTTCCCCCTACAGTGTTCATGCTGCTGCTTAGTGAACTGTCCCTGTCTCTCTCCACTGTGAAAACAGTAGAAGTACCTGTTCAGGATGTATATTTTTTACTAATCCCCTTGATGCAGTCTTCCTTTGTCATCCTCCTTATCCTCAGAATCCCTCCCCTTGCCTTTTTCTCCTTGCTTATGCACCTGAAGAAAGTCTGGTCTTCTTTTGATACCCTTTGGCTATGCTTTCTTCTATCTGAGCCGTTGATCCATTCATTACCTTACCTGCTTCCTTCTGTTTTACCTGATACATCTCTCTATTCTCATTCTTCTGTGTTTTGTCATGCCTCCTGAATGCCACCCTTTTACAAGCTTCTAAAGAAGGCTATTCAGATGTATCTCCCCATGTCAGTGAAGTCTGCCTTCTTGAAATCAAAAATGTTTGCCCTAGAGTGGCAGCTGGACTGGGTCCTGGGTTCCATGCTAAACTACACTATGTGGTGGTTGCTGGATCCCGGTTGTCCCTCACACAGATATCTGAATTTGTCCCCATTGGTCAGTATCAGGTCAAGAATGGCCTTTTATCTGGATCAAGCACAATCTGCCTTAGACCTGCCCCCTGTAGGGAAACCAGGATGCTTCTGCCTCTGGCTGAAGCAGCTGCCTGGGTAGACCAATCCACATCTGGCATACTGAAATCCACCAGCAGCAGGACTTCACCTTTTGTTACCATATTGTGTATTCCATCCACAAGCTCTCTGTCTACTTCTTCCCCCTGTGCCGAAGGTCTGAAGATCACCCCTGTTCATATTGCTGAGCCTTTGCCAGGTTCAAGGATGACCCACAGTGACTCAGCCTCCCACTGTCTACCCTGTACCTCTGTCTCCTTTATAGCCTCTCTGTCGTACAGGGCCACGCTTCCTCCTTTTTGCCTCCATCCCTCCTGAACAGAGCTTAACCTGGTACATTAATGTCCCATGATTAACAGTGTACCATGTCTCAGATATTGCTACTATGTCCAGGTCTGCCTCTACTATCAATACCTCCAGATCTGGGATTTTATTTGCCAGGCTGTGGGCATTTCTTACCATGCCTTCCATGTTTTGCATCCTATCCCCCTCCTTCTCTTTGCTGCAGCTCTCCTGCTTCCTTCCCCCTCCCCATCTCTGCTTCATCCTCCCTTCCCTGTTGTCTTTCTTATGTAGCCTAGAATTAATTGCTTCCCACTCTGCTTCTGCTCTCAGTGTCCCAGACTTCAACTAATTTTCCTGCATGTGCCCTAGGGGGGTTAGACTAAGTCACCTGACCTTCCTGACTCCCCCCCCCGGCAATTTTAAATGCTTGTCACTGAAGCATTTACACTTCTTACTCAGGTCACATTCCCTGATGGATGCAGGCCATTATCTTTATACAGGCTTGCATTTTTTTCAGGTAGAGACTCAAGTCCCCCCATGAAGCCATAACCCTCTATTCCATGCCATTCCTTCAACCAGGAGTTGAATTACTGGTTTGGTGCCCTAGCCTTTCCTGCCATGGACAGGTGACACCTCTGAGAAGGAGATGGAGTTTTTTTTTACCAGGAGAGACACGCTAAGCTGAAGCTTGTTTACAGGTGAGACCTGACAGGGCACAAAAGAAGACCAAGTGACTTCGGCTCAGGGTCACACAATTATGCAAATGGGAACTGTGGATTCAAACCCAGGTCTCCAGGTTTGCAGCTCAGAGTCTTAAACTACCACACTACACTGCTTTGTTGAAGTGTTCTACTTGCTTCAGACTCCACCTGCTTCCTAAAATCCTTTTGGATTCTAACTACTTCCACTTTGTCTCCTGCCAAGTCATTCATCCCCGGGTGGATGATAACATCCAGTTCCTTCCTCCTTGCCATTACCCTTGTGATCCTATTGATCCACCTTCTCATCCCACCATGCAGTGCCTTCTGAAATGCACTTTCCTCCCTGTCCTTCCTGCTGGACTCATACTTCACTCCTTGGGCAACTGGGTTCCCCACCAGAGAAGCTTCCTCCTCCTCTGGGATTTTCTTTCCCCCTTTCCTGGTGCTGCATCACTAAGGATCTGCCCCTCAACCTTGGTCTCAGCTGTGGGTGCCATGTGGGGCTAGCCCTCCTCTAAAACAGTGAGGGGTGTAGCCAGACTGGATTGGGATGTCCTTCAGACACCTTCATGGCAACTTCCCTACAGTACCATAATGGTCCTTTTTATGTTGTCTTGTGCACACAGCGCAGACAACATATAGTGGTGGCAAGTTTTGGAGGTGCGGTTGTTATGTGGCCAAAGGCACCACTGCTTTTTCGGACTGGGCTCTGTGGCACAAATGAAACAGCATGCTGTCTATGACAGCACTGCAAAAGCATGCTACCAACTTGAAACAATTTCGCCGCTGCAATGAGGGTGCTCCCAATTATTGCAGGGAGTGCCTTGCCTGGTGTAACATTTCAATAGAACATGGTTGGGCTGTTGCCATCTGCCTCTCATAATCCCCAGCAAGCTGACTTTGGGGTGCCCAATCCTTCTGTTAGCATAGTTAACCCCCCCAAGATTGTGTGGCACACTGGGAGCCCACCCCAGTGTGCCTCTGTGTTCAAAATCTGATTGTGTCATCATTTGCCCCTGCCCACCGCAGTGTGGCTAACATCACACCACACACTCATGAGACACACTGGGAACCCACCCCAGTTGCCCAACATTTTCCTTACATCTGTAAAAAAAAAAAGAAAATGGTCCTCAGTGTTCTTTGTTTATTATCATTATAACCTGAAACAAAGAAAATGGTCCTTTGCCATTGGGTCCCTCCTCACCTACAACCTAATCCTGCACACCCCACCCCAGCCCCCACCCCATACTTACCTCCAGAGTCCAGCGCTGTGATCTTTGGCGGAGCAGGAACACGTCTGCATTCTTCAAAACCAACCACGAACTGAAGAAATGCTGGTAAGCTGCATAATGGCATCAATGGTGTGGGGGGTCAACTTAAGTGGATATCTCATCCACTCTTGTGACTTTTGGCTCCAAATTTTCAACATGGTGTTCTTGGGACCTCACCTCATGAACTCAGTCACTGTCATTTCATTATTTGATCCCGAAGGTGATTTCACAGTCACTCGCAGAATCACTTTTGGGACCCGATAATCAGAATGACAGTATCCTGTTCATAAGATGGGTTCCCAAAATACCTATGTTGAAAATTTAGGCTAAAATCCACAAAAATAACTGTGTCATGAGTGTGCAGTGTGCAGTTTCCATACACACTTGTAACTTGAGAACTTTTAATATTTTCACTCCAGATTTTTCCAATATTGCCATTTCTTCACACATCCTTATGAACAGTAGAGCTTTCATTTTTCACATCCTACCCAAAATGTGTTTCCTCACATCTGGCACAGAATGTCACGGTTGCTATGGGAAATCAAAGTTCATGACATATTAAGAAAATCACAGTGCCACTGTTCATGAGCAGAGGTCCCAAATGCCTTTGTGAGGTGGGGTCACAAAAAGTCCTTGTTGAAAATTTGGAGTGCAAATACCAACAAACGCCCAGGGAATTGAGGTTTCTATACCAATATCCCACCCTGTATAGACTGACCGGTGTATCGAGGGGTGACTTTGGATTGTCGGCTGTAGTGGTCACACCATTCCCCCTCACCCTGCAGCCAGTGGCCGGGCATCAAGGTGTGCATGCAGACTTTGGGCCCAAGTTCACCCATTCTCCTATACTACACCCATCTCAATGTATTTTGTTATGGAATGGGGTGAGCATAAGGCCCGATAGCCCCCAGGCACAACGTGACACTTGTCAGAGTCTGCAGGGTAGGATGAGGTAAAATGGCATGAGCGTTATGGTCGACGATCCAAAGGCACACCTCAATGCCTGTCAGTCTCTGCAGCATGGTGTGGGGTTGGCGTCACTTCCATACTTCACTGCCATTCCTATTATGCATCTCTCTAACTCCTGCACTACCAATGCCAACACCAACAGTACAACATTCAGCATTAACAAATGCTTGTATTCTCCTGCTTTTGCTCACTTCCTTCATGCAGATGCTGGTTGCCTTCCCTATGAACTGCCAAATTCTCCACTGTTCCTCTACCCTCTCTGACAATCCTTCCCTACTAGGCTGCTTCTGAAGAAGTCTCGATTTCTTTAAATCCAACCACTAAAGTCCAGGACCATCATCTTTTGAGGCTTGCCTCTGCACCCATTAATATTGAACCACACTGTACAGTCATCACTGGTTCCATTGGATAACCACTATGGCATGACTAGGCACTCATCCAGCCTCCAGTAAGTCAGGGATTCAGAGAACAAATGGAGAAAGCATGTACCCAAATAGGATAGCACCTTTACCCCATGAGTCATTTCAACTCTCAGTATACAAGTCCATAGGGCAGGAAAGGTGCTAGTGGGACATTGCCAGCCCCATGGGCTAACTAACATTCCTGCACAATGCCTCTGTGCATGACTGCATGGAGAATTATACAGAGTAGTACCAGCCCCCACCTCCTCATACATGATTCAGATGCCTGATGTAATAAAATGATCCTGGCATCTAGAATTTCCCACCCAATCACCATTCAGATGTGCCAACAGATAGTATATTAGAGGATCCCTGGCATATAGATCACCCTAGATTGCAAGTGTGAGCCCTCCCAATTCCACCAATAAGGTCCTTCACCCTCTCCCCATGGTGGCTCATAAATTACCCCAGCTGCCCAGTCCCTCCCTTGCAGCAGTGACGGGTCCAGTCCTCTGCTGCGCCACCTCGGCTGGCCACTTTCTGAGTGACACAGAGTGAGCACACACCTATAGAAACAGATGTTCTGCAGTGAGCACTCACTCCCTTTTACTCAGACAGTGATCAACCAAGGTAATGAGCTAAGATACTGTGCCGATCACAGTCACGGGAAGTGGCTGCAATCTTGGGTAAATGGGGGCCAATGGGGAAGAATTGAAGAGACCACAACTGAATATTTGGGAGGTAAAACAATTTCACATTGTGGCATGTGGGATACTAGATGTCAGGGATCATGGAAAAATAGAAACACAGAAACATAGATGATGGCAGAAAAAAAATGGTACATCCTGTCTGCCCCTATTTCCCCTATTAAACCTCAGAAGCTGCTGTCCACACAGGGTACTAACCTTCACTATCCACTCCCTTGTTCCCCTTCCTACTACTATCACCCTGAGTAACCATTATACCCTTCACTTTTTCACAGCCATGCTTGAAACCATTTATGGTTTTGGTGCCTGCCATCTCAGTTGGCAGGCTATTCCACATTTCCACCATTTCTGGAAAATAAAACTTTCCAATATCCTTCTTGAACCTCCCTCCCATCAGTTTCTACTTGTGCCCCCATGACCTTGAACTGTTACTCATGCTAAGTAGTTCTTCTCCATTCACCTTGTTTATTCCTTACAGGAACTTGAAGGTCTCTATCATATCATTCTCTCTTGTCTGGTCTCCAGTGAAGACATGTTCAGTGCCTTGAGCAGATCCTCATACGATCTGTCCTGTCAGCTCTGAATCATCCCTGATCACCCTTTGTCATATCTTTTCTGGGGTGGGTCTTCGAAATTTCAGAACTCTGAACAGCACCAGGTGCAGCCTCACCAATGATGATCAATAAAGAGGCAATAAACCTCTTTTTCTACTATCAGAACCTCTTCTGGCACATCCTAAATATCATAATTGTCTTACTAGATGCCTCACTGTACTAATAGATTGTTTAAGGGAGTAATTAATGATAATACTAGGTACCTTCCCTCAACTGTGCTGGTCAGCTCTACCCTCCTATCCGGTGCTCTGTCCTGGGGTTCTTGTCCCCTAAAGTGAATCACTTTGCACTTTTTGGCATTGAATTTCAACTGCCAAACCTTAGGCCACCTCTTTAATCTTTACATGTCACTCTGCAGTTTCCTACTTCCCCCCATCACTACTCTCCCATGAGCTTGGTGTCATCTTCAAAGAGAAACTAAGCCAGATTCATTCTCAAATGTTGTTAATGAGCATACAAGAGTCAGGATGGATCCCTGTGGCATTCCACTCTTGACTTCCCTCTCTTCCGATTTGACACCATAATCACAACCTTCTGCTGCCTCTCATTCAACTAAAACCCCCTAACCTCCACCAAAACACTGCTTATATTTTCCTTCAAATCCCTGGACCTCACCCCCTTGCGCCATGACTTAAGCCTCTCTGATTGGTCCCCTATCTCATTGGTCTGCTCCACTGACTCCATGCTAACATATTTCAAAACAAAATTCCTCAAAATATGGGACTGCCATACCCCCCTCCCCCAGAACAGGACATGAGAAAAGGTACCCCACCTTCCCTAGATCATGGCTGAACTCATAGCTTACTTGCCTGGTCAGAAAATAAACATAACCCATCCCCCATGGCTTCCAGAGGTATGATCACCTCCTCAGCACCTGTACCACACCAATAAGCTTGCCAAAGGTGAGTATTTTACATCTAACTTCACTACCAACATTGGTTACCTGTCTAAATTTTGGAAGGCTGTCACAATCTCTTCTTCCCTCCCACTCCTTTGCCTGCCCTCAAAGTCAGTGACACCCCTATCTTTAACCTCTCCTTCATCACCATAGGGATGTAAGTCCTTTTCATCAGCCTGCACCTCCTCTCCTCTCCTCCTCTCCCCTTCCTCACCTCCCTCACCCTGCCAGCCTGCATGATTGTCATCTCCTTCCTTCCCGTATTGTTTTTCTGTCCAGTAACTCCATCCTTTATCACCGACACATTTCGCCCTTAATCCTTCCAAGGTAGAGCCCAGATGGTCCTGGATAGCAAGCTCCTCCATCTCTCTGCTTCTGCAATCTCCTCCCCATTGGCTGACCTCCTAACTTCTCTTTCTGGTGTTTCCTCCATCCCTGCTGACTGGAGGACTGCCACATTACTCCTTCTCCAAAGGTGGTGACCATCTGTATAACAGCTACCCAACTCATTTCTCTCCTCCCTCAAAATACAGGAACAAATTATCTTGTCAGAACTCTCTCCCTTTCTGAACTCTTCTTCCTTCTTCACCAAATACAAGTCTGGCTTCCACAAAAATCACTCCACCACCATCTCCCTGCTCAGGCTCACCAAATCCATCTATAATGGTATGGATCACAGCCTCTGCTATCTTCGTTGATCTAGCCAAAGCATTCAACCCTGTCTACCACCCCAATTATTAGCCAAACTCCAGGCTGCAGGCCTCTCTGACTTAGCCATCAACTGTTCCACTCCTACCACAGGTGGGTCCCAAGTAGTCAAAATTGGTGAACCCCCTCTCTCCTCCTGCCTGTATCCACTTGGTCCCCAAGGATCGTGTTAGGCCACTACTTTTCTCCATTTTCCTTAATGATCTCCTCTCCATATGCTTGTCTGCATCCATTCACATGTACACGGATGACATGGTCCTCTTCACAGCAGGCCCACAGACTCCAGCTGGACTTTGATCAAGTTCAGCCCTGACCACACACAAATCAGCTTTTCCTCAATGCCAAGAAGACTGTCTCCATGTCCTTTGGCACAAGGCACAGACTCTCTAGGCTTCCTCCCCTTCCTACTTCCATACCTGGATGGCTCCCCTGTGGAGGACGTTACCACCTTTAGTTATCTTGGTATCTGGCTAGACCAGCACCTAAACTTTCTTAACAAGTGGATGCTATAGTCAGCTGCACCCGTTTGGTGCACTTTGGGAACTTCTTGTGACTGTATCCCACCTCCATCATATTGTGCTATTATCGGGGAATGATCCTCCAAATCTCTGACTTTGGTGATGTGGTCTACAGCATAGCCCCAGTCACTACCCTTACCAGACTGGACACACTCTTCAACAATTCTGCCATTACACTCTTGACTATCCTTCTTGGACTCACCACTGTTCTAGTTATTAATCTCTCTCCTTTTCTTTTCTTGTGGACAGACACCATGCCCACTGTACCAGCTTTGTGGGCAAATCTGGTTTGTTTCCCTACCCTCCTATCTCTCTGACATCCCCCACAGCCATACCATCAGAGCTGAAATATTCAAACATAGTCCCTTCAGTTTCCACAACCATTGGCAAAGCCATGTTCAGCCACCGCTTCCCTATATTCTGGAACTCCCTCGCCCCAGCCATTTATCAATCTCCCTCTCATGGGTTCTTTCAAACCACTTCAGAGTTCTCACCTCTCCCTCCTGCACTTGCTCTAGTTTTCCCTCTTGCTCTCCTATGACTTGTTTCCAGTTTAGGTACAGCTATAATTTGGCCCTTATGCTTCCACTCTAGGCATTATGCACAAATGTTTATAGCCAGCGTTGATTCAAACTGCTCTGTATTTGATCACCAGCATATGTTTGTGGCTCCTGACTGCGCTGTATATGCTTTGTCAATTGTTTGCTTATCACTCAAGTTCTCATGTCTTGCATGTATTATTCCCAAATGTAATTTGTGGTTGTGTACCGCTCTGCTCAATGTATGTTATGTATTTTGAAATGTTGTGCTACCTAAGGCCCAATTGTACAAGTTCCCCTTTCCCCAGGATGCATCTAGAAATGAGCTCCCAGCTTAGTATGCCTGGGTGGGGGAACCTAGACACCAGGATCATTTACTATAATAACTGGAGCCATTTAAACTGTGATCAGGAGTGTAGAACCTTTACATGCCAAGGATCATTTTGGTATACTACTTGGGAGTATCATAATGGTGACCAGAGGTAGGGTGACAATATGCACCACTATGTGCTCAAATGAGGGCAGGATGTTTGGAAGCAGTAAACAGTATTGCAATTTCTGTTGTTAAGCACTTTCAAAACCTTTTATATAGCACTGTGCTCTGTACGCAGCAGAGGATCCCTCATTTGCAAGGCTTTAGTAGTACATATGCACATGTACATGATCAGGTTAGTATCAGGCTGCTAAATATATGGTACTGGCTCAACCATGCTGTTCTCCCACATGGCACAGTGCTTAGATGTTTATCATTCCACTAACCTTCTGAAAATGGGGCCCTAATTGACTAAAAATTCCCTGCCGATGCCTCTTAAGATGCAGAAAGTAAACAAAAATAATTATCTTATTCTACATCTTTATGTATTATTTTATGTTATTTTCCTTAGAAAACCTTTAATCAGTTTCAAAACATTGTGATGTGTCTTAAATATGTAACCCCTAGGTGGCACTATTCCAAGGGCTACTACTCCTGCCTGATTTGTCACTAACAGGTTGAGGGGCCTGGATCTGATGGCGGGTGCCTCCACCCAGAGGTCGGGGTTAAGACAGTCTGATATGACTTGGTCACAGCCCTCTGGATCACTGCAACCCTCCTTTCTCTCCACTAGTGGCCCACGCAAATCAATCACAGTACCCTTGCAATATACACTTACCCCAGAATTGGTTCAATCAGCTTGACTCTGGGGACCCCCTGTGAAGTAAGATGCAGTTATA
The DNA here is from genome assembly GCA_016271365.2 of Neoceratodus forsteri. Lineage (NCBI taxonomy): Eukaryota > Metazoa > Chordata > Ceratodontiformes > Ceratodontidae > Neoceratodus > Neoceratodus forsteri. The sequence continues at coordinate 391,381,721 of CM028135.1, read as the reverse complement.
CAATAACCTCTGTACAATAATTCAACATAGACAGACAGTTCAAGCAGTGTAACTTTGCTAAACAACCAAATCTGATTTATTTAGGGAATGTAACAAGGACAGGGGGAAATCAGGTTAATTGATTCAGTCACATTAATAATCACAGTACTGTGCACATATTTCAGAGTCCCAAATGTCACTCTTACTGGGTACCTAGACAATAAGAGGCTAGCCTATTTGGTGCAGCTGGTTGGGGCCCTGAGGATGGAAAATGCATGCACAATACCCACTTTGTAATCCAGAGCCGGTAGGCTCAGTTCGTGAAGAAAGAAAGGAAAAGTAATCAGATGGAACACTTGCAATTAGATGATGGCAGGAGCTACCCTGATTTGTACTCACAAATTCAGTGCTGAAACTGAATGGAAAGCAGATTGTTCTGGATTGCCAGGAGGAGCAGACCATGTGGACAAGGTCCTTGTGGCTGGATCCCACTGCGGTTTACAGCAAATGGATGTAGTCTGGATTAAGCTGGGGTTTACTTCCAGCTTCATGCACTCTATTCACTGTACAGGGGATTTGAAACGCGATTCTCCACAAGCACTACACACATTTATATGTAAGAGGAAAGTACTATACCAGGCAGGCTGCTTCTCGGTCCCGACCACAATTACTGCACAATACCCGGGAGAACACACAGCAGATTCAGTTCCTGACAGACCAAGTGCGATTCAACAATTTTCCAGTCTTCTACAGGGTAAGCCTGGTTTCCTCACTTCTGGTGCTTCTTTCTCCTTACAACTCTGACTCAGTCCACACTGGTACTCACAAACAGTTGTAGGCTGAACTTCTGGGCCCCACACAAGCTTCCCGTGTGAAAACTCAGCAGCGCAGGAGCCCGGAGCTCCTTCCCTCTTCACAGTCACAACTCATCTGATCTTTCCAGTAGACAGAGCCGGGTATTTCCTTTGAGTTCCTCCCAGTCAGTTGGCTGGTTTTGCTGTCACTCACAGTACACTCCCCCTGTTGGTGGAAAAAAGGTGCTGAAGTCCAAACTACAATTCCCAGAAGCATTGGTCATAGAGTACATAGGTGGCTGGCACCACAATGAGAGTCCAAGTTCTGATTTGCCAGCAGCAGGCTCCATTTCAAAGGTCCCCCCACACTGATTGGTCCAGTTCAGCAGTTCAAACCTAGAATGGGGGTTTAGGCAAACACAGTTCTGATTGCAAAGAAAAGCAGGTTAGACTAACTCTATTTTGTTATTACTCTAAATGATGTCTGGCAAACCGTTGTATCTTTGAAAAGTGCTCACTGTGCCCACTTAGTGAAGGCAGAAACAGAGCGATTTGGCAGCAGCTCGAGTCGGACTCAAGCAGGGAAACACACAGACCCCCATCCAAATTAATTATGTCTGCAGGCAGACAGCTCTTAAAGAGACAGTACCAGAGGCTCTAAAAGCACTCACAGATAAACGGTTAGACGCAGAACACCATCCAGGCTTGAAGCATTCAAGCAAGCTCCTGGAAGACTTTTGGGAACCCCCATTTGCAGGGAGGTTACTAATATTTATAACAACTGTAGCTAAAATGCAATTTCTTCTTTCATCCGAGTGCTGTTTTTATTTACTTATAAAAATACAGTCTGGTTTAGTGGTTAGTTTAGGCTTAGTGGTAACTGTACTGCCTCCCATGCCAGTAGCCTGGTTTCAGGGGAGGACCTGGGTCAAATAGACATTAACTGACAGAAGAGATGACTGAGCATCTCTGAGACTGCTCTCCTCTCAGGGAGGGGGAGTCTGACCTCCCCGCTCTTAACAACCACCTAGGTGAGGAACACTGGCAGGGCTCAGGCAGGCAGGCAGGCACAAAGCAGTACTTGCCTTTAATTGGATTGGCATCATTGCATGCTTGACGGCCCAGGGAATAAACCAAAGGTAGAAAACCTCCAATGGCAAAATAATCCACCAACCTGCCACATGCTTTGCACTACTAACCAGGCTCTGCTCCTGAATATGTGACTCCTTGTGAATGGCCTCTCCCTCCTGGCCACACCACGGGGGGAGACCATGGGAGCTCTCAGAGCAGGCAAGTCCTGGTAATTTTGGGTGATGTAGATGGACAGGCCAGTGCACAAGGGGGGCAGTTGGTGACCTAGAAGATAAACATTTCATTTGAAAAAGAAATAAAACACAGTTTTGGAATCTCAGATTCAATAACACAGTCATACCTTATAAACAGCGTAATTATGCACTATGAGGCTAGACCAGGGTAGGTTTATTAGTGGAGACCAAGTGCCTGGCCAAGTTCTTTTCACCTTGCAGTGCTCTGCAGATATGTAATGGGGAGGTTAGGAGCTGTGAGAGCCACCAGTGAGGCATCACAGTGAAGTTATTCAGAACAGAAAGTGCAAATTATGCATATGCCAGCTGAGCTCCTGACAAGAATTGGGCCATGCGATTGCTGCAATATATATATTTTTCTTAACCGAGAACCTTTATTAAACAAAACATTCAAATAAAAACAAAAACTAAATCAAAACTAACTCAGTAGAGTACAAACTATGAAAGCATTTGACTTACACTTTCACAGCTCCTGCAGTACACTTCCCAAGCATTCAGCTCAGGTAAGTTGCTTGACCAACACAGTAATTTATTACACATAAATCTAATCACAATTTTAACTTAGAAAAAATGCATGCCATTCCCTGTGTTTATATGGTATGAGAGTGGTATGTTAGAAATATCCTAAGTACAAGCTTCCTATACAAAAGTGTCTAACAGTAAATAAAGGCAGCACTTATTTAAAAGTATAAACTAGAGCATTTTAAATTAGTTCTAAAAGTTTCTTGTCACATCACAATGTTCTGAAATTTGATTAAAGGTGTGCAAGCAAAACAAGATGTAAAATCCCATAAAGAAGGAGAATAAGAGATAGCCCTGTTTTGTTTAACTGCTCTGCAGTTTCAAAAACATCCTCTCATCAAGCCAGCAGCTAACTGAATGCAGCAGACAAGCAGTTCAGCTGCAGGCCATTTAAGGGGGAGGGGCAGGGGGGATGGGTAGTTTCAGAACATAGTCCATTTCAGTATATAGTTTATTTGTTTCAGTATATAGTGTATGTGAATTTTTCAGTCTACTGTATATGTGTTTCAATACATAGTGTATGTGTTTCACCATGTACTGTAGTGTATTTGTTTCAGTATATAGTGTATGCAGATTTTTCAGTGCACAGTGTATTCATTTTACTAGATAGTGTATGTATTTCAATATAAAGTGTAGATGTTTCAGTATATAGTGTATTTGTTTCAGTATATAGTGTATGTGCTTTTTTCAGTGTGTAGTGTATGCATTTCAATAGATAGTGTATGTATTTCAATATATAGTATATTTGTTTCAGTATATTGTGTATGCAGATTTTTCAGTGCATAGTGTATTTATTTCAATAGATAGTGTATGTATTTCAATATAAAGTGTAGATGTTTCAATATATAGTGTATTTGTTTCAGTATATAGTGTATGTGCTTTTTTTCAGTGTGTAGTGTATGCATTTCAATAGATAGTGTATGTATTTCAATATATAGTGTATTTGTTTCAGTATATAATGTATGAAGATTTTTTTCAATATATAGTGTATGTGTTACAATCTATAGAGTATTTTTTTCAGTAGATAGTTTATGTGGATGTTTCAGTCTGTAGTGTATGTATCTCAATAGGTAGTGTATATGTTTCAGTACATAGTATATTTGTTTCAGTATATAGTGTATGTGGATTTTCAGTACTTAGTATGTGGATTTCAGTAGATAGTGTATGTATTTCACTATACAATGTAAGCATTTCATTGTATAGCATATGTGTTTCACTATATAATACATGTATTTCAGTATACAGTATATGTATTTCACTATATTCACTTAGGCGGTATGGTCTGGGTTTTCACTGCTATGCAGATGATACTCAGCTGTACATGTCCTTTGTGCCCAGTCAGGATGCTGCCATTTCGGTCTTTAACAACTGTCTTGCCGAAATCCAAGACTGGATGAATGTGAGTTGACTTCGGTTGAACCCGGAAAAAACTGAGGTGTTGGTTGTGGACCAGGGTCGCTGGGAGGCGGGTTTGTTAGCTGGATCGCCCTCGGGTTTATGGCTTGGGGGTGTCCAGCTGACTACCTCAAATCGGGTTCGGAACCTAGGCATTGTGTTTGATGACTGTCTGACATTTAAATCTCAGGTGTCAGCGATTGTCAAAACCTCTTTTTACCATCTGAGGAACATCACCCGGGTGAAGCACCTGGTTCCTCCAGATGATCTTCCTACTTTGGTCCACGCTTTCTTTACCTCCCGCCTTCACTACTGCAGTGCCCTTTACCTTGGGCTACCAGGGGTTGAGATTTGCCACCTGCAGCTAATGCAGAATGCGGCAGCCAGGCTACTGACTGGTTCTTCTTGGTCCAGTCATATAACACCTGTGCTCCGTAGACTGCACTGGCTGCCAGTTTGCTGGTAAATCACATTCAAGATCGGTTTGCTGACCTATAAGGCCCTACACGATCAGGGACCTGCTTACCTGAAAGATCTCCTCTGACCCTACTGTCCCCCTCGCTCTCTCCGATCCACTGATGAGGGATTGCTAGAGATTCCCAGGGTTTGCTTAAAAACTTCAGGGGCCAGATCTTTTAGTTTCATGGCCCCAACCCTGCGGAATTCTCTACCTCATCTGGTGCAAATTGCCCGACTGCCCAAAGTTTTAAAGGAGCTTTGAAAACCTACCTTTTTAGTAAAGCTTATAATGATTTTTGAATATTTTAATGTTGTTTTATCTATTTATTGTTTTATGTTATATTGTACAGGCGCCTTGTTTAAGAAAGGCACCTTATATAAATAAAGAGTGATTTGATTTGATTTGATTATATGATGTATATATTTCAGAAGATACTGTATGTGGTGCACTACATTGTGTATGTATTTCACTGTATAATGTATATATTTCACTATATGATGTATGTATGTCACCATATAGTGTATGTGTTTTACTATACAGCCAGAGATTATGAATGATGTCCCTAACGGCTTGCCATACCCTTACAGTGGCTGTTTCTATTCCCTTTGAACATTTCAGAGTTCTTGCTAAAAAACAGTTGTTGCATCTCAACTAAGTTTGACAACAGCGGCAATTTCATTTAGTAATTTTAATACTTCCTTCTGGTAAACTGATTTATCTAGAATTACCCGATTTCCCCTCTGTCTGCCTTTTTTATCTTAATGCTATTTGTTTTCTTCAGTTCTTCTAGACCCTTCCTTTCCTCTTGTGACAGATTTCTTCTTCCTAAGTTCCACTGGCCTGCAAATAAAGCATCAACATTTTGTCTAACCATAAGTATTAAACAGCACCTGCATTTTCAGCTGGTCCTGGATAGAATCTTGATGCTGGTTTAACAATTTGCCATCATTTCACTTTCAGAAGTCCTCTGACTTTGATTAAGATTAGAAAAGCTGTGAGAGTGAAATGATGGCTAACGAAAATGACTTCCTCTTTATCAAAGTCTTGTGCTAAAAGTTCAGATAAATTCACATCAGGGTCCTCAATCACACATGGCCATTTTTCAGTCTGACTAGCGTGCCATTGTTCCTTATTGTAATCCAAAGCAATATCAGAGATACCTAATATTTCCAACCACGTTGCCAGGCATAGCTTCATCTGCGTGGCCTGCAGCACAGGATTCTAGCTGTCAACTCACTGTATCTACAAAATGTCTCTCAAAATGTAAGCTCCTGAAATAACTGAAGAGCTTTGTTTCAGTATCCCATTCAAAAATGGGGTTGAATGTACAAAAGATAAGTGAGTGATGTTTCAGTACACTTTCTTGTGGTTCAGATAGGTATTGATGATACATTTACAATCTGCACTTGTTGTCTCTCCTGTATCTGAAAATGTTTTTCTTTCTCATTTGTTTCCAGTGTAGAACTACATGAAGTGTTATTCTGCTCTTTGAGAAGTAAGAAAACTAGCAGTAAAGTGTTTCATGAAACAAAGCTTTCCACCTTTGCACATCACTAAACCTGACCTGCTTCCTTCTGTTGTTATGGCCTGTGTGTGACATGAAGAGGCAACATTTTTGTGTTTGTATGTGTTCCTACTCTCTGCCTGTTTCTCTGAACTCCCTCTTTACTTGCCAGACACCTAGTACACTCTAAGGCTGCATGTAAGAAAGGTGGTTTGCATGAAGGGCAGAGTGAACAATCCTTGGAAAGGATGTAGAGAGAGGCCATCCTGATGGACCAGCGGCATCACATTGCACTGGCATGTAGGTGACTCGAGTTTGAGAACAAGCATAAGACATTGCATCTGGAGGCAGGCCTGACCACTGCAGCTGCTGCTCAGCAGTGTGCTGCAGTCAGGCGGGGATGGTGCTGAGCACTCAGTGCTGCAGTGACCCCTGCTGTGGGCCAGTGAAGCTTGCTCCCTCTGCTGGATGTTGCTAGGGCATTCAAAGCCCTACAGTGCTATGCACACACAAAGGAAAGGTAGGAGAAAACTAGGGAGAAAAATCCATGTACCATCTATATGACAGGCTGGGTTCCTAGTCTTCACCGTGTCCTAGTGCATGCCTGATGCTGTACCTAGCTCACATAGTGAGCTGCTTTGGGGGGGGTGGAATCCTTCTCTCAGAGCCCTTGAATTGAATGAAGCTATGGGGCATGTCAGGGTGGCATTGGGCCCCATGGGAGACAATAGGTCAGAGGGACAGGACACAGTATATCGCTTATACCTGGGTATATCCCTGAAAGGATGAACATGGCAAGGTAGAAGAAGCTCTACAGGAAATAAAAGGATGTAGGGAAAGAGAACAAATGTCCACATTGTTAGTTCCTGTCAGCATGCACTACAGAAGGGTTTAGTACTGTGCACATGAAGCTATGTACTGGGTTTGATGGATTTTTGAGTATAGGTATGTGGTTAAGAAAGGGAGGGAACCCAAGCAAAATGAAGACACAGCAAGCAATGTGCTTCTTGTACAGTTTCTGTGTGGGAAGGAATGTATTTATGTAACAAACCATGTGACTTATATTTACAGATTGGATGTTGCTTCATGCCTACTGTCACACAGTAATGAATTTTACCCATCTAGTCCTGAAAAATGGAGCCCATCTCCAAACAAAGCTGCTGTGCTCTTTTGGATGCAGTTCAATCAAATTTGCTGATCTGAGCAGAACAAAATCTATTTATGCATTCAACTTACTGTATCTGCATTCCTGACCTGTGCTATACCTACGCATGTTAAAATAAACACATATTCAGACTAAATTTAGTACCTGCTTTACACTCATTCAACTTTTATTTTTTCAAAATTTTTCATCTGACACTCTGTTTTTCTTAGACCATAACTAAACATGAAAGGGACATGCTTGCAAAAGCTTTTGAGGTCTGGAGGAAACAAATCTGAACCAATGTGTGGGTGGAACATTTCAAAGCTCATACAACACCAGTTCCTAGTACTGAAAGTCATAGCATTAGTTTTCTTTTCATTGTGACTCAGTCAGTGATTATGAAACCATAAATGTGTCTCAAAATAGTCCTTTTTTGAAGTCCTTCCAAAACTCCAGTTAATGTTGGTGCATCACTGTGTAAAACTATCATCTGTGAAGAGATACATCTGTTAATCCTGCCACACCGAGTGCATGTCATTATGAAAAAAAAAAAACTGTATCAAAGTTTGAAGTTATAGCAGTGAAGGATTAATGGCTCAGTCTACTAGGACCAGTGACTTGCATAAGTGGTTTTGCGGTAGGTGAACTACATCCACAATGAAGGTGAGTCAGGTGGGTCAGGCAAAGGTACACGCACGATGTGTGGATTTCCAGAGCTGGGCTAAGGGAGGGAAGCCTTGAACAATCACCCCACATCCTCACCAAATAGGGAAGAAAAAACACCCCACGCAGATCTAAAGTGGAAATGTCAGCCGTAGTTACAGCAGCATAGAAACGTAGAAACTGATGGCAGATAAGGACCACTTGGCCCAACTAGTCTGTCCATCTTCCCTACCTACTTTAGTACTACAGACCCTACTTGATTTCTGGCACAGTCCTTCCTTCCCTAACTATTAAGGTTCCCTTTTGCCTATCCCATGCTTTCTTGAATCCTGTTACAGATTTGCTCCTACCACCTCCACTGGGAGGCTGTTCCAGGCATCCACTACTCTCTGTGAAGAAGTACTTCTTCACGTTTCCCCTGAGTCTTCCCCCTTTCAGCTTCATAGCATGCCCCCTTGTTCTTGAGCAACTTTTTCTCTGAAAAATACTCTCCTCCTGTACCTTATTTATACCCATGAGGTATTTGAAAGTCTCTATTATATCCGCTATTTCCCTCTTTTCTTCTGAGTGTACATATTGAGATCTTTTAGTCTCTCCTCATGCGATCTCTGCTGCAGACCCTGCACAATTGTAATTGCCTTCCTCTGGACTGCCTCTACCCTGTCATGTTCTTCTGGAGATGTGGGATCCAGAACTGGACACAGTACTCCAGATTAGGTCTCACCAATGATTTATGCAGTGGTATCACCACCTCCCTCCTTCTGCTGGTGACACCACTCCCTATGCATCATATCATCCCACTGGCTCTTCCCACTGCCTTGTCATGCTGTTTGGTCACCTTTAGGTCATCAGCTATGAATACCCCTAGGTCTCTTTCCTGTTTGGTGGCCATCAGTACCACTTCCCCTATCTTGTATTCTGCCCCTGGGTTTCTGTTCCCCAAGTGCATGATATTGTACTTCTTCACATTGAAACTTAGTTACCACACTCTTGACCATTCTTCAAGATTTCTTAGATCCCCATTTGTTTTTTCACCCCACTGGAGTGTCTACCCTATTGCAGGTTTTAGTGTCCTCTGCTCAAAGACATACCTTCCCTTCTAGCCCCTCTGCAGTGTCACTTATGAAGACATTAAAGAGGACCTGTCCCAGTACTGATCCTTGTGGCTCCCCACTTGTCACCCTTCCTTCCTCTGAGTGAACTCCATTTACCACCACCCACTGTCACCCATCTCCCAACCAATTCCCTACCCAGCTTCTACTTTTGGAGCCACTCCCAGGCTGCCCAGTTTGTTTAAGAGTCTCCTGTGTGGAACAATATCAAAGGCCATAAAGGAACTTAATTGAATGATGCATTGTGGTGCAATTGTTATAACACCAGCTTGGAAACCAAGATACTGCAGGTTCAAACCCTACTACTGTCAAATGCTAACTGTGTGACCTTGGGCAAGTCACTTAACCTCATAGCCCTCCAGTCTGTCCAGAAGAGGAAATAGCTAAAAGTAGGGCCCCACTGGAAACAAGATAATGCATCTCAAGTGGGTTGTACTGAGCCAATATGGCTGATAATTCATTAGTCTGATAGGGGATTAAGAATAATATGTGGTTTAGTTGTAATTTGCTTGTTGTGTTATTGTGATGTAAAATTCATACATTTACTTGACAACAGGGAAAAGTATGTGTGTCATGGCTTCAACTACCCTCTGGGAACTACTTGAAATGGGGGGGTCTATCAGCTGGTATGCAATGGTATATATTCTCCTAGGTCAACACCCCATAAATATTTTCACTTGGTGGGGTTAAAACAGCAAAGTTCACTGTTTTGGCCACACCCAGCAGAGGGCTAACAAGAAGTGTTGGAAATGTAAAGTGACCTAGTATCAAACATAGATTATCTGATAGGGTTCTGGGGAAATGTTTCTTCATTATATGTTGCATTTTTACACTTTATTTAGCCAGTTGTATGCCTTTAGGAGTGTCCTTCCTCATTTCACTCGTGGAACTGAATCAAGCTTTTAATTTTATTCCAGTAATGGAGTCCCTCACTTTCTCTTTCATTTCCACTTCAGTCTGCTTTAATCTTCACTAAGCAGCCTTAAAAAATGTGACAGAGGGATGATATTGCGATCTAATAATTAAATCACTGGCTTATGGACCAGCAAGTTCAGGTTCAAATCCCATCAGAGTTACTTATTCACTGTTATCCCAAGCAAGCTGCAGTAGCTAAGTGTAAAACCAAGGTTCATGAGACATCAGGAATTAGTACCGTGTTTTGCAACAGGTTAAACTGGGGTTTGCATTCCTTCTGTTAAGAAGCAGGTGCTGAAGCGCACTTTCCCAACAAAACTGTTGCACTCACTTTTTTTATCTTTTCTTCAGCCCCCCCCGCATACCACTGATTTCTGCAGAAGATATTATGCATAACAATGTGGATCTAGTTTGGTCTCTTCTGATGGAAAAATGTGGCAGCCATGTTAGTCCAGTCTCTTAATGCCGAAGAAATAAAATATGTTGCAGGAAATATCTTTCCGTGGTCTAATAAAACTGTTTTTGAGGCTATCTTTCTTGAGTTAAAAGTGTACTAAAAGGTATCACCCACTCATAACACATCTGCTGTTGTTTTTGTTTGTTTGTTTGTAAATTGATTCAGATGCAAAGCAGTGTAATTACTTGTGTTACAGTCTTGGATTGGTACAGTTCCTTGTTGATATGGATCTGACATAGTTGTAAAGTGGTAGAGTTCCTAGGTGATCAGATAGGTGGCAGAGGAATAGTCAAACCAGCGATCAGATTTCAGTTTACATTGCCACTCTCTGCATACCTATGTAAACTAGAGTCATTATCACCATAATTACTGACTGACTGCCTATCATTCTCGCCACCATTTATCTGTTATCTTAGTACAGTACATACTATGGAGGTAAAAGAAACTCTTTCTGCTATGTCAGCTCTACATTAGTTAATGATAGCTTTGCTCTTCAGTTACTAGAATTGTTCTTCAGTTACTGACACTTACCCCCTGCTGTGTTCAGAATTGTGTACTCAGCAGCATACTTGCATCTGCCAAGGTGTCACAGAAAACCAAAAAATTGCTATGACCATAGATTCATGAAAAAAGTGTTTTTATGTGATAACAGTGACTACTAATAGTTGCCGACCACAAAGAGCGATACAAAAACTGCCCAACAGAACAGGGCGACAACACATTACACCGACCATCACAAATAGCCACGGTCACTTACTACATGGAAAAAAAAAACAGCATGGGCTATACCTCCTGCACCCCCCTCTGTGGGGGACAAGCTCTCCCATGACCTGCAAAATAATTATAATCAACTCCATGGGGGGCATGGACTTAGGGGAAACCCCCCCCAAATCTCTACTCTCAGTTGCTAAACCTGAACCCTGGTCATTGGCTTCAGGAGCAGTAGTGTATACCGCTATGCTAAATGGCCAGCTCAGCAGAGTTTGCCCAGACATGGTCCTATAACCTTCTCCAGCGAGTGTAGCTCCCTGCTACAATCACTGTACAGGATATAATGATCTTTTTCACCTGCCGCTGTACTTTAAAGTGCTATTTTTTGAGTCACTCAGATTGAGTCACTCAATAATAGATGCTCATATAGGGTGCTACCAATAAAGTAGATCTGGATGGAGGAAAGGAAGAGAAAGGGGATGGGGGCACAAGCAGGCATAGAAGAGCAGGGATCTTTGCATACTAATGAGCTACTTAAACTCAAGAATAGAAGTAGAAGGTAATATACACCAGTTCCTGTTCTTGTGTGCCCTACTCCCTCTTCTCTTTCTGGCAATATGTTGTATAGCTATTGCAATGTAGCCATAAAATGAAGAAGCAAAACAGCTGCTGTTCAAAACTGTACTGGTCCACGCTGGCACCCGCCAACCTAGTGATGGGCCTGAGACCCATGGGACAAGGCTGTGGGCATCTTTGCAATGGCATCCACAGACTCCCATGTTTACAACAGAGAAGGTTATCATAGTTATGTAGGTCCAATACCAGTACAGGATCCCATATGATGATAGGGCATTCAGGGGAACAGGCAGAAGCAGGTACTGAAGTGTGGGAGAGGATACAGTTGGTCATTATCATGGCTGGTACCTCCCCAGAGACAATCTCTGCTATAAAACACAAGTGTGGAACTTCTGTGGCACTATCAAAAAAAAGTTAGCCCTTCATCAAAAGGCACAGATAGACATTTTAGGTTCCATGAGAAACAAGTCTAATTTACAGAACGTTGCAAGTCTTAATTTATAACAAGACAATAATTCTAAATCTAATGGCAAGCATACACAAATCAAGTAGTAAACCAATTACTGTACAAACAGATTTCCTGCAGCAGCAATGTTTTCAAGCCATACTTACAAGTGCCAAGAGTAGAAGATTTTCAAAGTTGAGGGATACGTTATTCCATGAAAGAGTGGAGCCATGGGAGGGGAGTCCTGACAATGTGCAGGAGTTGGACCCCATAGACGATACTGCAGCTGACACATTCAGCCAAAAATCAATCAGTGATGAAGGGGACAGTGTCTATGAACATGAGTACAGCACTGGATGCCCATACCTTTATGGAATACCCCAGACTGGTAACATCATCACTAATGTCTCCTCCATCAGACGTCAACCCAAAACAACATGAAAGTGAGAAGAAGGAGGGCAGAAACTAGTCAGAAACATAGTCAGTCAAAAGGTGCACCCCTGAAGCAGCACCCAATAGTGCATATGCAGTGGGTGGGGCCAACACATATTGTACATGCCACACATTTCCAGAAATATGGACAGTGGCACAGGGATGATGCATTCAGACACAGTGACACAAACACCAGTAGAGTAAATGTACAGAAGGGGGAAAGACACTGACAAACAGCCATCACATGCAACACCATTCCCTCAGATACCCCCATAGCATTGCAAACGTCACACCATACATCCACAACACCAGACCACCACCATGGCCACTGCCTCTGGACACCTCTTCAGCATGCAGAATACAAATTTACTGGTGTGCCCCCTAGCACCATGCATGACTTTACCTCTGGTATGAACACCTCTGCACAGTCAAACCCCACTGATCCCATGGAGGTTTTATCCAGTGCTATGGTCTTACCCCATGACAGCAGTAAGTAGGGCTATAGATCATGTACCCTGGACTATAGCGGACTGTACAGCAGTGGATACAAACAGCAAGAGACACCCTGTGAATACTGCATGCGATTTACACAGATCTTGGTGCAATGCATTCTGCACTTTGGATTGTGAATACAGAGATGGGTTCCATGATGCTCTTCACTTACAGTCCATGAGGAGACTAGTGAAGTTGTCCAATATTAGGTAGTTGAAATTCAGTCTCGAAGCATAAGAAAAAACTAGCAATTCCAGATATTTTTTCACTGTTTCTTCAAAATATTTAATCATCCAAGTTGGCATGGGCCTGTAGGTACAAGCCCAAAGTTTCATCCCCCTTGGAATTCCTAAGGGGATTAGGGCCCTCTAATTTTTCCTATCTCTGCTTTTTTACTTTTGTCCTTGTTTGATGATTTTGGAACAAATCTCTTTCAGTTTTTTTAGCACTTCACACTTTGTGTGTGTTGCTGTTGATCTTAACAAAGTCAGTTTCTCACATGTCTCCTTGGTGATAGGGACACCTGGGGGCCAATGCTACATTGGATGAATACATGTTTTGAAGAAATATTGAAAGAAAAAACATTTTTGTCCAGAGTGGATAGTTCTTTCTTATTTTTTTGATATGTTAGCTGCCAAACTAGCCCTGAATTAAGAACATTAAATCTAACATTATCTAAGCAGCATATCTATCTGGATTGCTGGCTTTTGACTTGAAATGTAATGCCAAAAACTGCAAGGTGATACACATAGGACAGAAAAACCTGGGAACAATATACTACTGTATGATAATGGGATGTGAGTAGATAGCTTGGAGGAGGAGGAGAGTGACCTGGGTGTAGAGATAAGTAATAAAAGCAAGGTGCTCCATATAGGAGAGAATATGAGAGGGTTAACAGAATACTGAGGTGCATAGAGAGAGGGATAACTAGCAGAAGAGAGGTAATAATGGCTCTTAACAGATCACTGGTGAGACTGCAGCTGTAATACTGTGGCAAGTTCTGATGCCTGTACATAAGGAGGGGCAGGGACAGATTGAAGACAGTGCAACAAATGGCTACAGAGAGGATCCATGGTGATCAGGGTAAAGCATATGATGAGAGATTGAAATGTCTGAACATATATTTACTGGAGGACAGGGGGGCATGTTACAGACTTTCTAGGTCACAAAAGGGTTCAACAGAGTGGAAACAGCAGGTCTGTTCCAATTACAAAACAGCACATCCACCGGGGGACCTGTGCTCAAGTTGGAGGGGGAAGATTCAAAAAAGGCATTAAGTATTACTGGATGGGTACAACAAACTTCAAGATGAAGGTGTGGAGGCAAAAACAATTGTGGGATTGAAGAAGGGGTGGGATACATACATAAAAAAGAGTCATCAGATGGGCAGTTGAGGTGGAAAGGATGACTGGGAGGGAGGAAAGAGACTAGAGCTTCTCCAAGTAGGGATCTTGTTATATCAACTGTTCAGGTCTTTTTCTGTCACTTTTCTGCTTTTTTTTCTTTCCACCATGTGGTGACAAGGGGCTTCATTTGCCTGATGGGTATACAAGGAACAGGAGTTTGCTGCCTTGACTCAGGTATGGGTGGACAGCCAAGGCTCCCAGACTGACCCTCTGGAGTCACAGACCCACAGAGCAATGGGCCTGCTGAATAGCTAGTATCTAAGGCACATGACGTGGCACATGGCAATCATGACAAGGAGCCGCCTGAAGGCACCCAGTTTACAACTACCCAACTACCAAATGGAAGGTAAATACACTGAGTAGCCTAAAGCAGAGTGGACATCTCTGTAAGCCCCTCCCACAGAGTGAGAGCCCCTCCATCAGGACACTGCATGAGCAGACATTCATAAGGCAGCACATGGAAACTAGTACAGTTCACCAGAATGGCCCCTAATATTGAGTACACTATCTGCATTATGCACTGTGCATGTTTCTTTAGGCAATGCTATCCGTACATCATATGTTATCCCTACGGCACCTCACACTCACGGCAGTACTGTCCTCCTCCATCACCAGCATAGTTGAAACAGGTGTCCACCAGGAATCTGTGATGCATCTTCTCTGCAAAATATCCTCTTGCTTCATGCATGATATGGGCAGAAGGACATGGTGCCTAGTCTAGTTTATCCTTTACATGTACATATGGCTTGGTACCTGCATAATCAATATCAAGTAATTGCAAGCTTTTTTGCACAGCTATGTCATGCAGCATGCAGCAGATAGCACAGAACACTGCACACATTTCAAGGCTCTTGTCTTAGCAGGTCATCTACGCTGTCTGATAATCAAAAGTGCATTTTGGGAGGGGGGGCTTGCTAGCTAAAATGGTGACACTGTAATTTGTTTAGAAGGGATCCCTAGGGACCGAATTGTTTACATCTGACTACCTTACATGCACAAACTATGGCTTTAACAAGGAAATGGACATCTACAGATCATAAGGCTTCTAACGATATCAAAATTGGGAATACCTGATGAACTCAAACTCAACAAATAAAGATTACTGACAGCCGGTGTATCCCTCATTGTGCCTGAAATTAACAAGGCTTACATCCTCAGTGCTGGAGTTCTGACTGGAGCTGTCAAACTCACACAGCTGTCAAATCTTTCTGGCATCTACTGTTACGAACATTATTTTGAAAATGTCTCAACCCACCTCTACCTCCATTGCACAGGAACTAGCCAAAATAACAAGGTTGCTGAAAAAGGTATTTACCGACATGGCTGAGCCAAAACCCATGACTCGGCGTACCAGCCAGGACTTACAAAACCTAACTGCCAACATCATGGGCATGGAGCAATCCATTAAGCAGCATGATGACTTGATAAAAATGCACCATGGCTAACTTTGGGAACAGCTTGGTCATATCCAATATCTCCTACAAAAGGTAGATGACATGGAAAATCAAGCCAGATGAAAAAATATAAGGCTTGTGGGACTACCAGAACAAATGGAAGGCAGAGACTTGGGTTCTTTCCTCACCAACATTCTGCTGACTCTTCTGAACTTATACTGTATCAGTGGCTCAGTAGGTAGCACACTCACCTCTGAGGCCGGGAGATCAGAGGGCTATGGAGTTCAGTTCCCACATATGGCACTTGGGTTAATATCCTAGTACTGACACTGTATGCAGCATGAGAGGGGTGCTGCACTTCTGAGGAGCCATCTTTCAGATGAGACATTAAACCGAGGTCCCATCTGCCTGGATTGGTGGTAGTTCAGGTGGATGTTAAAGATCGCATGGTACTTATCGAAAAAGAGTAGGGGAATGTTTTATTCAAAACTGAAGACAAAATATACAGGAATGTATTGACATCATACAAAATCAAAACAAGAGACATCAGCAAAACAATATAAATCACACATCACACTGGAAATCCAAGCAGAGAAAAAAAACAAAACAATTATACATACTAAACTGTGAACATCAACCAGTATCCAACCATTGTATCACCTTCCATTTCTTATGAAACTGGGAGGATGATAAAGAACGGGAATCAAAATGCCAAATTTCAAAAAGCCAATTATGTATCCTCCAAAATAATTGGTCAGCGGAAATAAAGAAAGCGCACAGGGACCAAATACATCAAACCTGCCAGATATGATATTTTATGCCCCAAAAAATCATTCTGATCTTATCCGCAGTAAAAGAGTCCCACTCTGACAACAAAATTCCAAAAAATAAACAAGTAGGATCAATAGTTGGAAAATGGAAATGGGCCCACCAAACAGAAAGTAAGGACCAAAACTGTAAAATAAAGGGACATTCAAAAAACAAATGTAACATTGTTTCTAATTGAGTTGTACAAGTGAGAATTCTTGGACAATACCGTTCTTCAATACCCTTATGTTTCAAATTATTTTTAACATTCAATTTACCATGGACAGTAAGCCATGTAACATCCCACATATAATTGGGAAGGCTAGGAGAAGTAAGCAAGGCAGAAATTTGTGGCAAATCTTTATGTAATAGTTCTGGAAAAGCACAACTTTCTGAAAAATATTGATCTAACAAAGAATAATACATTCTTCTTCTAGAAAATTGAGTAAAAAAAAACAAAGGAGATATTCCATTTCTTAATTTTACTAAAACATGAATGGAGATAAACCGGTAACCAAACAATAGGCATTTGTTTGTGGATGAGGCCAACATTTGACCATCCAACCAACCAAGGAGAAACATGATCTGAAAGCCATAAAGTCCAGACCTTAGAACTACCAAGAACTAGAGGAGAAATATTTTTATATAAGAAAATACTAAAAAAAAAAAAAACTGGGTTAATCATATTCAGGCCTCCAGAGTTGATTGGACAATATAAAATATTCCTCTTTATGGGGTTCAAACAACTCCGCCAGACTGTATGAAAAAAAAGACCATAAAGAGCTGCCTCTTTAGAAACAGGCACGGTGTAAACCACATTCAAATGTAAAAAGGAAAACAACAGGAAAGGTATTAATCATATAAATTATTTTCTTTTTAGACATATTCCATTTATTCCAAAGAGTAACCTTCCGATTAGCAGCCTGAATAAGCATTTCCCAATTATATGTGGCAGTGTCTATCTCACAAAAAAAATAAATACCCAGAATTTTACAGACAGTATTAGTAACAGGAATCCCCATAATAACCGACTGTGAGGAAGTATGAGTGCCATAATAACAACATTTACTCTTAGATAAATTAAAAGAAGCCCCAGTTCCCTTCCTGAAGGCATTAGTCAACAGTTCCGTAGTAGTACAGTAAGGGATGTCAGCCAGAAAAAAACATAAATCGTCTGTATATGCTATAACAGGGATTTCAGCATCATCTGAGCCCAAAGAGGGACCTCTAATAATATTCATATGAGAAATGGCAGAAAGCAGTGGTTCTAAAGAAAAAACATACAACATAGGGCTAAGGGGGCACCCTTGGCAGACACCCTTGCCACACGGACGTGCAGTGCCTAACCAGCCATTAACATAAGGAATAATCTCTGCATGTAAATAATAATTTTGCAACCAGCCAACAAAACTAGAAGGGAAACCCATAGCCAGCATGCAAGTCCAAAGGTAAAGATGGGACACATTATCGAAAGCCTTCACTTGGTCCAACGTAATACAAATACCCGCAAGTTCATCCCTCTTACCACGTTCAATAATTTCTCGGATTAGAATCAGGCATCCGTAATAGTATGGCCAGGTACTGAACAAAACTGTGCAGGGGAAATAATTTCAGTCAAAAAACAAGAGATCCGTAAACCCAAAATTTTAGTAAAAATCTTGCAATCTGAATTCAAAAGCGGGATTGAACGCCAATTGTTTAGGTCACCCTTTTCTCCATTTTTATGAAGAAAAATCAAAAGCTCCTCATTCATACTGGGAGGAAAGGTACCAAGGGAAAGACAAGCATTGAACATGGAAACCAAACGGGGACCCAAAACGGAACCAATTAAGCCATAAACTTCATTAGGGAGTCCATCCTTGCCAGGGGCTTTATGTTTTGGAAGAACCTGAGTAACAGCATGAAATTAAGTCAAGGAAATAGGAGCCAACAGAGACAACATAAAAACTTCAGGAATTTGAGGTAAAGAACTATACACCAACCATTCAGCAATGGATTGTGAAGTAACATTTAAATCTGTGGCAAACAATGACTGGACATGAGTATCCACAAGTCGAAGGATGTCTTGCTTAGCAGAAACCCTAACTCCTTCAGGATCCAACAAAACATTGACATCCTTCTTATTTCTATGCAACATATGAGAGTCAAAAGGATTCGTACTCCTACAGGAACCCTGAATACCAAATTGCATTTCCCTCTAGAGTTGCTGTTGCTTTGAATTTTGTATCTTTGCCAATTCAGCTTTTACCGCTTGTAAAGCTTGAGAATCTACAGGTAAACCCAAATTAAGTTGGGAATGAAAATTAGTCAACAACTGTTGGAGAGATTTATGATAAGATTTACGGGAAGCTCCCAATATGTGGCCAATCTCAAGAAAATATTCTTTAAATAAAAATTTAGAATCCTCCCACCAATCCTGTTGGGAGTCATAAAGGAAAAAAACAGAGTCACGGGCTTGTAAAATAGACAAAAAATCTTCCCGTACTGCAGGAATATCCAGAAGAGACAAATTCAACTTCCAGTATCCTGGGCCTTTTGAAGTTTGTGCATAATCAGAAAGAGAAAAACTAAGAAGGCAATGATCAGAAGAAGCAACCAGAGAAACTCAAGGGGCAAAACATGAAGGATGGGGGACACAAACCAATAATCTATTCGTGATTTTCGAAAACCTTGTAAATAGGTAAAGGAAGAAACATCCTCAAAAACATCACAGAGACCAGTTACCCTTAACAAATCATTCAAACAGTGAGTGTCACAATAGATTTTGGAAGTAGCAGATTTAGCTGTCTGGGAAATATTGAAATCACCACCCAATAAAATATTCCGACTGGAAAACAAATGGGGCTGAAGAAGATGCAACAGCTGAATATGATCCCATTTGGTCTGAGGGGCATAGATATTGATTAATCTAAAAGGGATGGAATGAATAGACACATCAAGCAATGAAACCCTCCCAGGAGAAATGTGAATCACATCCGACACTTTAATAGTATTTGAAATAAAACATATTCCAACACCAGAGCAGAGGTCAGTACCCCCTGACCAATACCAAGCACCCCAGCCCCAAAGGTCAGTGGCTACAGAAAAATCCTGAATAATGTACAACCTGGTGCCCTGAAAAAAAAATAACGTCATGACGTAAATCAGAAAATAAAGAAAAGGTGACCCTTTTTTTAAACAATGACCTAAGGCTATTTGTATTCAGGCTGGCCAAATTAACATCATACGAGGATCGAGAAAGAAGTTAGGAGTGAGAGTTCAATTTTCTACTACTCTTATGCATCCAAACCCGGGTAGTTTTTTTCTGTTTTCATTTCGCTCCCACCCTTGGGTCAAGAACAGTGTCCTGGTCAGAGGCCATGTCTACTTGGGAGGGATGTTGTGAGGTAGAATCAGAATCATGATCTGCAGTGTCCATGGTGGCCAAAATACCAAATTTATTCAAAACAGACACTGGGGCTGGAGGCTGAGCCCAGTCAAGTACAGAACTGTGTTCTACCCCAGAGAGAACAGGAGAAAAGGCAACGCTGTTCACCACTACCTGATTGTCCAAGGGGGGCACTATCAAAGGAGGCGATAGAACTGAAGGGAGTGGGGTTGTAGGACCATTGGACGCTATAGGAATAACAGGTGGAATGGGAGCACCGTTTGAAGGATGAGAAGGAGGAACAGACAAGGTAGAGGCTAGAGCAGCAGAGTATGACTTTGGCTTCTGGGAAGTAACAGACCCAACCCCATTCAAAAGATTCCTAGCTGCTCTAAAAATAAGTAAATCCTGCATAGCAAAATCAGAATCCACAGTGTTATGTGCAGCCTTTGGGCAATCAGAAAAGACATGCCCTAAATCATCACAAAAGGAACACTTCACCGGATTCTCACACTGGTAGCCAGAGTGGCCACTCTCCCCACATTGAAAACAAAAAACCTTCTCACACAATGTGCTAATGTGCCTGGGAGATCCACATTTATAGCAACGTCTGGGTTGCCCAGGATAAAACAAAAAACCCTTATCCCGGCAAATGAAAAAACAGTTTGGAAGAAGTACGAATTCATCATGAACACTAGAAAGTTTGATTTTAAAATGCCAGCCCCCATTCCAAAATCCTTATCCATCCAAAATTGGGTCAGGTTCACCTTGAACCTCACACCTAGATTTCAACCAAGAAAGAATATCAACTAAATTCACACCCTCATTCCGAAATAGAACAGCAATAACTCTAAAAGGTTGCTTCGTCAATGGAACCACATGAAAGGGGGACCATAAAGGGTTAGTTTTCGGAGAGGTATAGTGTAGCCAAAAAGTTTCAAAAGCTGAAGGAGTCCTGAAACTAATGTCAAAAGAATGCTCTCCAGGAGCGTGGATCAGAGCATAAATATCAGCAGGTGAGAACTCAGGACTGTTTGATAAGACCCTGCCCACATAAAAACGATCCGGTACTTCAGCCAGCCCACCCAAATATCGTAGTCTAATGGCATTACGCCGTTTTGCTTGTTCAATCAGTTTAGCAAACAAGTCAGGAGAAGCAGCTTTGGGGGGGATAGGCAAAGGACCAGCAGAAACACTCAGAGCAGCTGCAGAGAAATCACCTGAGTCCAAGGCAGGAGAAGTAGAAACAGTACTACCTGGAACCTCAGCCGAAGGTTTAGTAGGCAACCCTGAGTCATGAGGTAAAACCGTGTCCAAAAGTAAAGTATCGCCTTCCACAGGAACTGAACGAGCCAAAACATCCTCCGGTGTAGTCGGGTCGACTACCCACGATCCATCAGGAAGCCGCTTCCAGCCCACTTTGGAAAGTGCAGATTTGGGAGACCACTGGTCGTCAGGCAGTTCAAACATCGAATCTGCAGATGAGACAATCAAAACAGATGCTACCTCTGGTGTCTGCGCAGGAGAAACAACGTCATCTGCAGAGCCAGGACCTAACTGAAAGTGCGATGTGGTACATCAGGAGAAATCCCAAATAAGCCGTTTATTTCTTTTTCCAGCAAATCAGCCCTAACAGAAGTAAGGCAAGTTCTGTTTGCAATGTGACCCTTCAAAGCTTCACGCTTTAAAACCATTTCAGAGACCATGGTGTCTTCGATTCCGTCTTCTACTGCACTCAATGCGGTCTGTGTAGTATCCATACAGATAGATGAAACTGCCGGAGGCAAAATCCCATTTTGGGAAGAAACTGCATGTCCCAGTCCGACGTCGGCCGTGCGACCATCCTCCTCCAGAACTGACAGCATACTGTCCTCTTCCATAGACACCATGTATGAGACAATGCCCCTCCAGAGCAGGGGTAAATTGCTTCTTTATTGAAATAAAGCATGGAAAAAAAAACACATCAAGAAAAACAGCAGCAAAAAGCACAAAAGCTTATACAAATCAACAAAGGTACTGAACAAAAAGCCAGTGATACACAGTTATCTTTTAACAAAAGCATAAAAGAAAAGAAAGTAATCCATTATTTAAATTTTATCATATGCTGAAACCCTTCCACCAGATTTGAACTTTTCTAGTCCCATAAATCTGAGCATCTTTTAGATATACTTTATTTAATTCACAAATAACATAGTGGCTGAAGCCTAAAAATTTGGCTTTTTGATACAAAACCCACTGGCATCTAACTTGCCATAAACAAAATCTAAGACATGCTAAGAAAATGTGTACAGTTGAAGTATGAAATGTAGCAACATGGGGTAAAGATCCCAATACTAACAATTCATAAGAAATATGTTTCAACCATGGGAAGTGCCAGATAGTTGCCAAATACACCCATAGTTTAGAGGCAAAAGAACAATGAATAAAAAAATGTTCCATTGTTTCTTCTTGTGCCGTACACTCTAAATAAGGACAAAACCTTTCTTCTTTCATTTTATACTTAGCTGTCCCTCTAACTTGTAACTGACCATACATTATCAACCATTGCGTCTCCCACATGTAAGGGGGTAAACGGGGGTTATTTAATTGTGCTAACACCAGATGGGTCATAGTACCTGGGCAGTTTTTAAATGCGGGGGAATGAGGATAGATTTGAGAAATAATAGTGGAATATAGTTTTGTTGGAGAATTAATAATTTGTGATTTGGACAATTGCCACATATATAATTTCCGAACAAAGCGGTTTAAAGAAAGAGTAGAAAAGGAAATATTAGGTTTGGAGCCAATCCAATCCATTTGATGAATACTTTGGATAGTAAGAATTTCAACCAGCTAAATTCTGGAATATTGGGGTTAAAGTACAGTTCCAAAAGAAAAAGCAAGAAAAGGAAGAAAGAAAACCACAGGATCTACCATCCCAACAGCTCCCTTGACTTTATCCAGGTAAGTATAATACCTTTTAATGGATTAACCTATTTCCCAAAAACTGAAAACTAATACTGTACAGTTTCACTTCCAGGTTAGTTGGGACAGGGTACAGAAATGCCAAATATTGTAGGCAAGGTAACAGGAATTGTTTAAAATCTGAACTCTCTTTAGTTTAGAATTTATAATGTTTCCACCTCTGAACTTTATTATCCATTTTATTTAAAACTGCAAGCCAATTCTGCTCAGGTAAATTTGGGAACGAACAGAACCCTAAATGGAAATAGGTGTTGTAGTGATAGAAATAGTTCTGTGCACAAAAGGGGTTAATGTATTCGCTCCTATTAACAACCTTTAGATTTTTGAAAATTAATTTTGCGTTTGACAAGGTCGCATACCTGTGAAATAACTTAAAGAAAACTTCCAGCTGGCCTTTGTTGTTTAAAAAATAAACAGATGTCATCCATAAAAACTTGTACATTTCTAAAGGAGTCAGAAAAGGAATGTTTGGACCCTCCCAACCAGAAACCAACTGTAAATGTCTAATAGGGGTTCTAAGGAGCAAATATATAATAAAGGGCTCAGTGGACAGCCCTGCCTGACACCAACTTTTAGCGTCCAACCTTTCCCAATTTTCCCTTTAATAACTGGACAGATTATTGAATTAGAATATAAATTTTGTAAAATTGTAAGAATCTCAGGGGGCATTCCTAAAAAGGCCAAGGTTTGGAAAAGGAATGAATGACTAACCCTATCAAAGGCTTTTTCTAAGTCTAATGATAGTAGAATACCAGTTTGTTTGCTGTGATGTAATATTTCAATAAAATCTCTAATATAACAAAGTACTGAATGTATTCATCTTTGAGAAACACCACAGAACTGAACTGGAGAAATCACTAGAGTAGCCCAAGATTGAAGTCTGTTATTAAGCAGCATCATAAAGATTTTATAGTCAGAATTTAACAATGTGATAGGTCTCAGTTTTGATCTCACTTCTATCTCCTGTTTTTAAAGATATAAACTTGTAACCCTTTTGTGAATGCAGGATAGATCTGTCCTCCAGAAAGAAAGGAATTAAAAACACCAACTAAACAGGGAACCAGCTCATTTGCAAAAGTTTTATAAAAAGCATTAGATAACCCATCTACCCAGGAGACACATTAAGCTTAAGTTTAAAATAACATCCACAATTTCTTGTAAAGAAAAGGGTTCAGAAAGAACAGCTGCCATTGAGGCATCAATGACAGGGCCTGTAACACTTTCAGAAAATCCTGAAGAGACTCAGTTTGTAAGTCTATATGAGGACCTATATTTTGGAAATATCGGAATATAATATGACTTATATCCGAAGGGTCAGTATAATACTGTGAATTACTGACTAAACAATCTAGTGTAGAATTATCTCGTACGGTTTTACACAAACTATAGGGGTCCCCAATCACTGTTTTGGACGTGTAGTTGTTAATTAAGGCTTGCAGGGATCTGGCTCTATCATATTGAAACTTCCTCATCTGTAATTTAACATGCTTAATTAAAGGAGATAAATCTTCTGAAGAAGTGTTAGCTCTAGTTAATAGAGACTGTAATTTGAAGCGTAATGTGAGGTAATGAAGAAAATTATCGTTCTGGGTTTTTGTCCATAAGTTCTAAACCAATCCATGCAGTCTAGTTTAGTTTCTTCCCACCAGATCCCTAAGTCCGAATATAAACATTGCAACGATAGGCGGGCAGTTAGAATTTGAACTATAGAATGTTTGACAAAGTCATTTTGTAATGATGAGGTATTTAGTCGCTCATCTACTTTTGTAGGCTTATAATTTACTAGGATTTCTATTGCAATTTTAAGTAGGAGATGGTCTGAAAATTCAAAAGGCTGTCTAGAAAACTGTGAAATATATATATTTTTGGAGGTGAAAAGGTAATCAATACAGGTACCAGTCTTCCCTTTACAAAATGTATTTTTAGGGGTTGGATTCTAAAGTATTGCAGACTCTGAGTCTGCCTCTCTAATAACAGATTGTAAAAAGTTAGCATCACAATACATTTTTTTCCACTAGATCTCCTGTCAGTAAGAGAACAGTTGAAATCCCACCCCACAGTACTGGCCTGGTAGTGAGCAGAAAAGGTTGTATAGTTTTCCATACACTTTATTCTGGCTGTTTTTACCTGTGGATTATAAATATTAATAAGTCTATATAGGACAGATTCAAGAAAACAGTCCACAATCAAAACCCTCCTGGAATACGCAGTCTATTAATTTATGAAGTTTAAACTGGAAGGTGGAAAAAAGAATACCAATGCCGTCAGCTTTATCCTGACCAAATGACCAATATGAAGGGCCCAAGGCCAATCCTTTTAAAGGCAGTAACATGTTCTTTAGAGAACATCCATTCTTTAAAAGCAAACAGTAATTCTAGAATTATGCAACATATGAAAATAGCCTTTCATTTAGCTCCATTTAAAATGCTATGAACATTCAAAGAAGCCCACAGAAAACCCATATAGTACCAAAAAAAGAAGAATTTATTTTATTTTTCTTCTTTTCTTTTCTTTTCATATAAGAACCTTGG
Organism: Neoceratodus forsteri; assembly: GCA_016271365.2. Classification (NCBI taxonomy): domain Eukaryota; kingdom Metazoa; phylum Chordata; order Ceratodontiformes; family Ceratodontidae; genus Neoceratodus; species Neoceratodus forsteri. Next base: position 391,356,326 of record CM028135.1, on the reverse strand, counting down.
GAGGGTTCCATGGGGTCTTGGGTAGAGATTTGGGAATCTGAATCCACAACATCCATTGCTGTATCCCCAAGAAGAAAGAAGAGAGAAAGGTTAGAAGTTTCCACTGAATCTGTAACTGCATCAGGTACTGATTTCACATTCCTCGATGGACCTTCTAGGAGGCAGAGAGAGAGGGTTAATTTTGAGGTTCTACGCTTGATCTAAAGTTTAGCAATACCAACTCGATTTCACACTTGGGACAAGCAGAGGTCCTGCAAAGCAGAACTATTAGGCTGTACAGGCCTTGACAATGATGAAGAGGAGGGAGAACTAAATTCATTGTCACAGGAGTTACAGGTTTTCTGACATCAAGAGGGTTCCCAGGAAAGTGGGAGGCGAATGAGAGAGTAGGTCTTCCTGTGCTTTCTGTAAAACTGTTCAGTACAATTCCCTGATACTTTGTTTTGCACCCACGGACAGGTGTTGAATGTGTGAGAACTACCCTCACATAAATCACATTTCGTTAGGTTAGAACATTGAATCAGTGAATGCCCAATTTCCCCACAATTGTCACATCTAGGACTATCACAAACACTAGACAAATCGTCCGTGAGCCACATTTATAGCAGGCCTGTAGCTGACCACTATAAAAGCAAATACCTCTATCACGGCCTAGTAAGAAGGAGTTTGGGATATGCATAAAACCATGTTCACATTTGTGTCGTAATTTGACCTTATATTTCCATCCCTGTCCAAAGCCCTCTGAGTCTAAAATAGGCTCTGGATCTCCCTATACATCACATTTATTGGACAACCAATATGTAATATCATCCACTGACACCCTTCATTATGGAACATTACTGTAACAAACTTGATGGCTGGTTGAGAGAGGAATAATCACAAGCGGGGACCAAAGGGGAGAGAACTTTACCTGAGAATACCTAATCCAAAATAATTCTAACAAGGCAGCTGATCTAAAACTGACATCATAATTATCCTCTCCTGAAATATTGATGATGGCAAACACATCTCTAGGAGAAAATGCAAGGATTCCTTAATTAAATGTCTCCCAACATAGTTTCTATTAGGCCTTTCAGCCATGCCCCTGTATATCTAATCGCTTTTCCGCATTCAAGGATTCACGTTTGTTTTTGCAAATAAGTCAGATAATAAGGTCTTTTATCAGATACAGCATTATGAGACTCTACAGAAACAGGACTAACAGTATCATTAGAGACATTAAGAACCAAATCCTAGAGTCTGAGCCCCTTTTTAGCTAGATTGAACAGGCTTTTCTGGGTTCCACTTAGGGAATGAGAGTTTATGTCAAATGAAGAATCCCAGGTTAAGTCAACAGCCCATTCTCCTGAAGGAGTTTGTTTCCACCTGCTGCCATTAAAGCTGAAGCAGGAGTCCAGTCACTCTCATGTGTAGAAGAGAGTCAAAATATCAGAGTTAGGCATAATGGGCTGAGGAACAGAACTTTTAACCTGCTGCAAAGATGTAGAAGCATTCCCCATATTTCGTCACCAAAAGAAAACAGTTGCTTCCTCCTGTTCATTGGCTGTTTTGATAAATAATCTGAGCAGTGGAAGAAGAAAAAAACAAACCCTGCTTGTTTTAGTCAGTGTTGGAGCAGTTCCCACCACATACTTTTCCCTGGTTTCAGTTTCTTTGTTTATCTTGCTGCAGTCCATTTTCCCCACTTCCAACAAATCCCCCAAACTATTGGAAACAAGTAACGCTTCAGTGCTAGGCAGGGAGACCCCCAACTGACCTGTTTTTTGTGCTGGAGCAGAAAGATTTCGATCTTTAGAACTGCCATTGCTCCTGCAAACAGCAGAAACACCATTCTCCAGCTGAATCCCTTCCGTGTTCAGTAGCATGACATCATCCACAGGCAGTGCAGGTCTTAAAGGGCAACACCATCTATAGGTTTTGTACAGAAAGTAGCTGAACAGACTTTAAAGGCAGCATTTTACTTTTCAGGCTCTGTAGGGCTTACAGGAACTTTTGAATCCTCAGAAGATAAGGCATCCAGAAATAATTCTGCATCTTCTAGCTCTGCTGAAGGAAAATTAACCTTTGTAGAATCCTTGTCTATGGTCTCCTTCACATCTGCAGCCTGAACTTGCTGTAGCTCCTCTACAGCGTCCATCTTGGAAAGCTGACCAGCACTCCTGCTGGTGGCCATGCACCATCAGAGCAGGGGAATTTCCCCGGTGTCCTGACCAAATTTCCCTCATTCACTAAAAATACCACCAACAGCTTAATCTGGTTCAAGGTCAGTTGCCATTCATCTGTATCCCCCTTCCCCAGGTCGCTCCTGAAAATAGGCAGGATTTGTCTAGTGCACTTACCCGGTCAACAAAAACTAAATAAATAAAATAAATAAACATAGATGGGCCTCCCCAAGAGATCAAACGGGCACACAGGTCCTTGACCCCAAAGCCAAGGCAAGTTGAATGGCCCAGGCAAATATTAATCAAATTCTTGAGGTACCCCACAAAAGAAAGATACCTAAGGGCTGCCAGAGACAGGGGAGAAATAACATTGGAGGGCCAAGGAATTGAACTTTTCCAAGATTACTCTTTGGAGCTTTCAAATAAATGACTGGCATATTCAGGAGTCAAAAGGGTGCTGCACAATTGAAACATACCAGTCTCCCTCAGATATCCAGCCCTGCTTAGAGTCCAGTACAATAGAGAATTGTTGCTTTTTAATACCCTGGCAGGGTGGAACACTTCCTCCGGGACATACAGTGTGAGCAACACCTGTCATGTCAGCCCCCTATGGTGCCACAAGGTGTAAGCCAACAGCAAATGAACATCTCACATCCAATGCCTGTGGATACAACTGAGCAAGAGAACATGGACCCTATCCCTGCAGAGGATTGGCATCAAGTTCAGAGAGGAAGACAATGGAGAAAAAAACTAAGCAGGACCCCCTTAAAAAGGTTCATCACAGAGATCATGCTCGAGGAGCATTCAAAGGCAGCACAGAGCATCAGATACAAGAAGCACCTCTCAGGTGGATACACCTATTAAGGTGTGTAACAGATTTGAAGTGCTTCATGGTCTTGCCCCAACATCACTGGACATGTCTGTTCAAGTTCTGGGGCTAGCAGAACCCACCACTGCAACAGGAGGAACCCCAAGTACAGACTGGGCCCCCATCTGTAATGAATGGATGAATTATTTGCATTAAGAGGATGAAGATCTTGCCTATCCAGTGGAGCCACTGACTGAGACAACAGGCACGTATTTAAAGATGTGCAACCGATGAGAAATGGAGACCAGCACCAAGTCAGCCTGACAGAAGGTTTGTAACTTTAATATTAACTGTCAGTGCCTCGCGAGGGGAACCTTAGATTTTGCCCTGGGCGGGTGACTTCGATTACAGGATATTACATGGATACTGTCGACAGGGCGATTTATTTCTAAGTGAAAGCCTGGACTCTTGAACAGTGCACAGCAGCCGACCTACAAACATTTTCAGGTACCCTGATCATAGGAAGGGTGAGATCTAAAAACTGGGGAGTACACCCTTCAAATAGACATTAAAAGGGCAAACACAGCATTTTCAGCTGTTCCCTTGAGCAAATGAGGTGTGTGGGACACAGTGAATATAACGGTCTCTGGTACAGCAACTTTTCAGCGACTTTAGTTTCTCAGGGTTGTATCCAAAAATTATGTAAAAGTGCTGTAAATCAATTTTCCACTCTGTTTAGAATTGTATTGGAGGCAAAAAAGTTTGTTTTCTGTTAAATTTCTGTTGAGCACTATTGTTTAACCTATTTTGTTTTCTCCTCTCCAGGTTATGTAGTAACCATCACCTGTGCTCCCTCTAGTGTTAGCATATTTCTACAGAGGAAGATACCCTAACAGGCTCAGGGAAGTATAGATACAGCATGACTGACGATCTAAAGTTCAGGGAACAAAAGGGGAGGCTCAGGGGTAAGTTTGGTAGACATAGCAGAATAGGGGCAATGCGCCCTAATGGTCTGATATAGTAAAATAGATCAATCTGCCAAGGCAGCCATCTGAAGCTCCCAAGGATACTGAGTGCTGATAAAGATATGATGGGACTCAACCCTCTAACCCATCATTATTTCATCCAAGTGTCATGGACTGGTCATACAGGAAGGGAAGGAGGCCTGTAACAGGGGCCAGGTACCCTTGGAAAGCATGCACACCAAAGTCGTATAATATAACAGGGGTGGTCTGGTGCACCACACTGAGGGCTGCCTACACCTGGTACAGGGCACATTATGTAACACCAACTACCCTACAGAGAGCTGGAGTATGTCAAGGGTATGGATGTCCTCACAGACAGCAGCCCAGGACCTTAGAATCTTGTCGGCAGAAAAAGACCCTCAGGCCCTTCTCCACACCCCCTTTCTTCTTCATTCATTGGTGTACCCCTACCTCTCTTATGTACCCCCTTCATCCAGGCTATATTGTTCCAAGTTAGAAGCCTCAAAGGGCACTGAGGGCCATACGTATTAGAGTCTAACAGTCCACAGAGGTGAATAACTTGAGGGGTTCCTAGTGGCCCCAGTAGCCTCCTTGCAGAGAATCAACTCCTCACATGTTCTATTTAAGAGAATGTGGGAAGAGGTGTATGGAAATGTTTTCCCCCTTAGGGGATCCCCAGGATCATGGCTATCCTAGGGATACATTGGATACTGGATCCAACAGGGGAGTTCCCCTAAAGTTTAAAAGTGTTTTTACACTTCTGAATATGTTATGAAGGCTTACATGTGGGTATAAGCTGATGTTAATGTTAAAATAATTAATGTTAATCATTCTGCCCCTGCTGCCTGCAAAAGCAGAATCACCATTACCTTGGCAAAAACCAGTCAATGTTTATGGGCAGCAGAAACAACATAGAGTTTATAGGGTGCATTTTCAAATAGTTGTATTGTGGAACCATGTCAGGAGTCATGAGGTGAGTGCCAACTGCAGTTATAGGCAAGGCAATACAAGGCAAGGCAATTTTATTTATCGGACGCCCAATCCCAGAGGCTTTGGGCATCGAACATAAATAACAACATACAGCAGCAAATTAAAACATATGATAAAACCTCATTAAAACCATATCAAAATTAATATTCAGCAGTATTAAAAGGTTTCCAGAGGTCAATCTTCAAGTGACTGGCCGGAACTAAGGATGGCATCAGCAGTCAAAGGACAGGCTGAAGAGGTGGGCCTTCGGCCTCCCCTTAAGCACATCAATCAAGGGAGCCTCCTGGACTGCAGGTGGAAGCGAGTTCCACAGAGTTGGCCAAGAGACACTAAAAGTGCAATCTCCCAAGGTCTTGAGCTGAACCCTTGGAACGTCCAGGAGGCCCCTTGAGAAGGAGCGGAGGGAGTTAGCAGAGGACACTGGTGTCAGGAGCTCAGACAGGTAACCAGGACCCAGCCCACATAGGGCCTTAAAGGTGAGAAGACCCACCTTGAAAAGGACCCTCCAACTGACTGGCAGCCAGTGCAGGGCATGCAGGATCAGAGTCACATGACTGGACCTTGAAATGCCCATTAGCAACCAGGCTGCTGCATTCTGCACCAGCTGCAGTCTGCAGAGGGTCCCTCCCATGACCCTGAAGTACAGAGCATTACAGCAGTCAAGTCTAGGAGTCACAAAGTCATGCACCAGTGTCGGCAGATCCTCGGACGGAATGAGGGGCTTAATCTGGGCAATGTTCCGCAGGTGGTAAAAACCACTGCTGACCACAGATGACACCTGATCTTCAAAGGTCAATCTGCTATCAAGGATCATGCCCAGATTTCACACACTCTCAGAAACAACCAATGGCTCAGACCCCAGAACAAGTCCAGAGTTGGCCCCCAGTGGCAACCCATCATGCCCAGGACCAGGCTCAACCACCAGCACCTCAGTCTTGGCCAGGTTATGTCTCAGCCAGCCAGAAGCCTTCCAGTCATTGATTTTAGCCAGACAGCTGTTAAGCATGTTGACAGCTCCTGATGTTCCAGGTGCAAAAGACAAATACAATCGAGTGTCATCTGCATAGTAGCTAAACTCCACACTGTATTGTCAAATGATCATGTTCAGGGGCAGCATGTACACTGTGAACAACATAGGTGACAAGATCGAGCCTTGAGTCACTCCACAAGACAGAGGCATTGGGAAGGAGGAGAAATTCCCCATCACCACCCGCTGCACTCTGTCCAAGAGATATGACTCAAACCATTTGATGATGGTACCAGCGAGTCCACAAAATTCACAGAGCCGATCGAGAAGCACGATGTGATCCAGTGTCAAAAGCTGGGGAGGTATTGAGGAGCACAGGAACTGACCTGTCTCCTCTATCTCTAACTCTGAGCAGATCATTATGCACTCTCACTAGAGTGGTTTCAGTGCTATGTCTGGCCCGAAAACCCAACTGGAAAGGCTCATAGGTAAGCAAGGACACCAGGTGATTCTTAAGCTGTTGTGCCACCAATTTCTTGACAATCTTTCTCAAAAAAGGCAGGTTGGAGATCAGATAGTAATTCGCCCAGACATCTGGGTCGAGGGAGAATTTCTTTGGGGGGGGCTTCTCAAGTACTTCTTTCAGAGCAACTGTTTAGACCCACTCCACCTTCGAGCACCTAACAATCCTGGCAAACACAGGGCAAACGGCATCGATACATCCCATTAAGAAATGTGTCAGTGCCGGGTCCAGTTCACAAAAGGTGTGCTTCAGCTCTAAGATCACTTTAGTCACTTCAGATACCTCCACTGGCCTAAACTCCTCCCAGGCAGACTGAGTGCCTCTGAAACTCCCAACCCAATCACTGCAAGGCGAGGATCTCCCGGTCAGAATCCCCGACTGGATAGCAGACACTCTGTCAGAGGAAAAACAGAGCAAACTCTTCACATAAAGTGGTTGAGAAAGCTTTTTTTGACCGAAGCCAGGCAGGATGTAAAAGCCTATCCATGGTCTGAAAAAGCTGAGATGGTCTGTTTTCCCCACAGCAATTTCCCTGGACAGAATTCTGCCTTCTTAGTGAGAACATAGGGCCAGCCTATTGACCTCAGCAGTGTCTTCTGCCAGCAATGCTCCAGCTTCTGACCCCTGATCTTCATCGCCTTGAGATCTCCATTAAACCAGGGGGGATCTCAAGTGAGAGGATCTGGGTCGTATATGGACTGGTGCAATAGTATCCAGAGCTTCAGCAACCACCCTGTTATAGGTGGCCACCACCTCTCCAGTGCCAATTGCACATGCTTCATCAACCCTAGATAGGTCAGCTAATGGCAACAGTCCCTCTGGGTCAATGCCCCTCAACAGGTGATAGCTGACCACCTGCACAGGCAAGGGACTTTCAGGTGGGGCCCAAAGCTGAGTTCCACGGTGTGGTGATCAGACCAAATAATCTGATCAATCTTGAGGTTATCAATCTCAAGACCCATCTGTAACACCAGATTAAGTGTTTGGCCATGTTGGTGGCTAGCAGCAGCAACCGCTTATGACAGGCCCAGTGATTGCATCAACTGGAGGAGGTTGTAACCAAAATGCAAGGATTCAATGTTAGCCTAGGCATTGAAATACCCCAAGATTAAAGACCTGCGGGACTCCAACACCTGGTCAATGATGAAAACTCCTACCTCCTGCAGGAATTTCCCTCCCCCGCCCCAGGGGGAAGGTAAATGAGGAGAATCCTGCAACCTACACCTGCACCCCCACACACAGTGATGTACTCAAAGGATCAGGTGTCACCAACTGGGTGCACCAAAGCCCAGGCTGGATCAAAAACAATGTCCCATCCCCACCTCTGTGATCCTTCCTCAGACAGTGCACCATGAGTGTATCCAGTGGGGACAGTGACCTCAAAAACTAGGCCTGCATCGTCACCAAAGCCAGGTCTCCGTGATGCAAGCCAGGTCTGACAGAAGAAATCAAGTCGCAAAAATAGTGGTCTTGTTCCTTCATCGACCTGGCATTGCAAAGCACTGCCAAAGAGGATTACAGGATGCAGCCAGTTCTCTAGCTACATGCCCGCTTGGTCCGGTGGGAGCGCTGGGTACGGAGACCAAACACGTCGGGCCTCTCCCTAGGCTCTGTTTACACCCAGGGTGTCTCCTGCACCAGACAACCTCAATGCTGCTCACAATCCCCACCTCAGCTGCCCTCAGAACTCGATGAACCACTTGCTTCCTAGTAATACCAACCTCCCTGCAGCACCTCACTGCAATATCAGAAACTGGGAGAATGATAAAGGGGCAAAGGTCATGGAGCCGTAAAGCAGCATACAGTAGGTGATACGAGGGAGGCTGTGACACCAACACATCTTCTGCCTGGTTAGACCAGTCCCAAGAAAGCACTAGATGTTACCACAAGAGTGCAATGACAAAAGGAAACACTCGTATTAACAGTCACACTCACCACTCACACCACCACACAAACAACAAACCCACAGATTAACACTAGATGATGAAGTGAACGCACCAACACAATCACACACCCCACTTACTCCAGCCCACCCTCCCACAGCTAACTTATACAACCCCTCACACGCACACACACACACACACACACACACACACACTATCCAGGTTACTAAAACACAAAATCCTAAAACCACCCCCCAGCAAACTAGAAGTCAGACAAAATTTGTTAATCAGGAGAGAATATTCAGGTGCTACCAAGCAGAGTTAATGATGTTTCCTTTGGAGCAAGTCCAACAGTTTACTGATGACAAATGAATAATAAATCAGTAGATGTTAAACCAAAGCAGGTAGTCCCATGGCTTTAAAGTCTAACAGTAAGCTCACACCAAGACTGCAGAAGATTACAGGGGAGTTACCGTAATAACAGTTCACACCCCAAGAGGCAGATCACAGGAATCTGCCAAAATGCTGAAAACCAGAAACAAAAAGCAGAGGAATCGTTCAGGAGGACCAACTCACTCAGCTCAAAACCCAGCAAGCTCTCACCATTGCTGGGCCAGACTTAAGCAGTACAGAGCAAAATGTGGAATGACCAGTAGGTGGGCAGACTCACCAGTCCTAATGGTGCTACTCTCACCAACAACAAAGTCCCAGTCTTTAGGCAATCTGCCTCAGGAGCATGCCGACAAAGCAAGCAATGCCAATGATAGTCCAGGGTCGTAACTCAACGCAACTCTCACTTACACTGAGATAGAACCTGACTCTTCAATTGTCCACACCGGGAAAATCTTGACCCGAGCTGGCAACACTAACAGTGGGGATCCAGGAACTGCGAGTTGCACACTTGCAAGTCCTCCAAGTCTGAAGCGATGATCTGGCTCCTCTTGCGGGACGCAAACGCCGGCAGACTTCCCTTACAATGGAAATCAAAGAAATCCTAAATGTCTCTCAGGTCCAGACTGAACCTCCTTGGAGAAACCCAGCAGTTGCAAAGATGAATCAACAGCCTGTTGCAGACTTCCAGCCCTCATCAGATCCTCAGAAGTTGACTGCCTGCTCCTCGTTTCCTCAGCTCCCCGGCCACTTCACTCCTGAATGTTCCTCGGCAGTAACAATAGGAAGATAGCACTTGAAAAAACCCTACCTTAAAAGAAAAAAGCTGGCTTCTAACACTTCGTCACTATCCCCACCCTATCTTATGCTCTTTGCCCTACACCTAACACTGTCTATTTAAAATAACAAATAAAAACTTACGACTCAGAACTGGAACAGTTGCCGAAGTCACGAACAAACCAATTTACCTCTCCTGAACACAGCAAAATGAAAAGTAAAATAAAATAAGGTAGGAACTCAAAATATTCCAGCTCAGTTCAGAACTCTTGCAAGCAGCAGCCCAGTGTGGCTGCCATCTTGCTGCCCCCTGCATCAACAAGTTTGATGATGCACACAGGGGATGTTGTATACATAGGACAGAGATAGTAGTGAACCTCCAGGTAAGCAAACAGGGCTATATGATGTTTTATGGGGATCAACCTGGAATATTAACCCTTCTCAAACACGTAAAAACAGAACTCCTGGATTATGGATAACTCTATTCCAAGTATGAACACCTCCTGGAATGTGAGAGGCCTAAATTAACCAGTTAAAAGAAAAAAGTACTCTCCAGGTTGAAACAACTGAAAACTCAAATATCCTTTCTGCAGGAGACTAAACTAAAAAAAGAAGCCCCTAAGATAGTTAGAGAGTGCGTGGGGTGGGAAAGACATAGCATCTCAGGAAAAGCTAAATGAGGGGTTTCAATACTTTGTCATAAAAATCTCAAGTGGAAGCAGATTAAAACTCAATCTGATAAAAAGGGGAGATGGGTACTAGCAAAAGTGGCAACACTGGTGGTCCCCATTATCCTGGCCAATGTATATGCCCCAGTGAAGATTATCCAGAGTTTTTTTAATGAGCTATCCCTGAAACTGATGGAGATGTCATATGACAATCCAGACCTTTTTTTGGGTGGGGACTTTAACTTAGCCCTAGACTATTTACTGGACAGGTCGAACTCCAAGCCAGAACTCCATGTCAATGCTGGTCTTGTTCTGGGAGACCTACTCAGACTGCACCAAATGTCAGACTTTTGGAAAATCACATCCTGCAGATAGGGACTATACATACTTCTCATCAACCCAAAATAGGGCAAGTAGGCTGAACTACTGGCTCACCTCCCTGAGGCTGATGTCACAGGTTAAAGAGGCCCAGATAGCACCCTTATATATCTCATACCATGCTCCGAAAACTCTGCACCTAAGTATTGCTCACACCCCCTTCAAAATCTTTACAATCAAAACTAGATACACTCCTGCTGAAAGATAAATATTTCCTACAGTGGATAGGCAAAGAAACACAGCAATATTTCCTGGACAACCCCCCAGGGTGAGCAGCCTCCAGGATCATCTGGGAAGCATTTAAGGCCATGGTTAGGGGCAGGGTTATCAGCTATGCCACTTACCGCCACCGCCAAAGGAAGAGAGAGGCCACCAAACTAGAGGGGCAACTCAAAGCAAAAGAAAGGGAGTATAAAAATGACCTCAACCAGTTACATAATTATAACATAATATATGAGCTCACGTGTTTGTGAACCCAGTTGAACCAACTGGCAGTTAGGAAAGCTGAATTACAAATACAATGTCTGAAGCAGATATACTGGGCCCATGGAGAAAAATCAAATAAACTTCTATCATAAAGGTTGCAGAAGCAGCAGGCATATAAGCACATAGCCCACTTCACAGACATTAACAGCAAAACTCAAACCTCCCCAAAAGAGATTAATGCCGTTATGGTACAGTTTTACAAGAACTTGTATCACTGTCATGGGCAATTACACCTGGACAAATTCACGGTATTCACAGCCAAAGTAAACATGCCCAAACTATCAGACACTCAAAAAGATAACATAGAGGCCCCAAAAACAGAACTAGAAATTTGTCAAGCCATTATGAGTATGGGCCCAGAAATCACCAGGCAGTGACAGTTTTTTGATAGACTTTTAAAAACTTGTCCAGACAGAAATAACTCAGCCACTGCTACACATGCTACATGAAGCTGCAGGGTGAGCTGAATTACTCAAGTCCCTAAAGGAGGCCATTATCACTGTACTCCCTAAAGAGGGGAAGGACCATACTAAACCTGCCAATTACAGGACCATCTTACTAATTAACGTGGATGCCAAGATCATGGCCAAAGTGCTGGCAGCCCATGTGGAAAAGGTACTAGCATCAATCATACACCCGTCACAGGTTGGGTTTATCAAAGGGAGGTCTAGTACAGATCATATGAGATCATCCCTCATTACTCTGATCTAGACTGTGGCAGGTCTCCCAATCCCCGCAGAGGCCATGCCATAGATTTTGAAAAGGCTTTTGATTCAGTGGAGTGGAGGTACCTGCATGCAGTACTGAGTCACTGTAACTTTGGACTGCACTTCTGCACCTGGATAAATACCCTAAACAATGGACCGATAGCCAGACTCCTCACAAACAGTGTATTGTCTGCATCCTTCCCACTACACAGAGGGTCAAGGCAGAGATGTCCACTATTTCCCCTGCTATCCATCCTTGCAATGGAGCCTGTGGCAGCACCATTTCAAGCACATGAACATAGTAGTGGGATCAAGATTGGCCAAGAAGAATACTATGCTAAATTATATGTGGATGACTGCCTCATCCTCACCAATAATATGGAAAGCAGCACTCCATGCATTCTAGCCGTACTAAGGGATTTTGCCAGCATTTCAGGATTTTGAGTCAACATCACTAAATCTGAAATCCTACCCCTTAATGCAATAGCTACATTGGACTTAGTGAGATCATCGGGTTTGGCATACGCTCCTAATGAAATTGAAAGGCTATGCCTGTAGTTCTATGAGGGGAGGAATAGCTCCTCCCCATTTCCTATATAATACCTCAGGTGCCGCCCTCTCCACTTAGAGTGAGTCGCACTCGCTAGTGTGCGGCGCGTGGTGCTCGGCTGCTCCTTCCCTCCTTCTGTTCTCTCCCCCCCATCTCTGTTGCTTTCTTCTCCCCCCATACCTTCCTTGGGCATTTTGTTCTGCTTCTCTGTGCCTTGCTGGGCTGTGTCTTCAGCAGCCCTCGCTCTGCTTTCTACCTCCTCTTGCATTCTCCTGCTTCTGCTCATTCTCCTCTGGTCTTCTGCTCCATTGCTCGAGCAGCTGTCGCCCCACGCCTCCGCCGACTCCGTGCCTGTTTTTATTTTCTTTTGGCTCCCACTACGGAACCTGCTGCTCTCCATTGCTGCTCCTCAGATTCTCCACTGTGCTGCTGCTGCCACGCTGCGCTGGGCTTTTGTTCTTGCCTGTTGCTGTCCACTGGACTTGATCTCGGCGCCGTCGCCACCTACTACTGGAGCCTTCGGCCTTCTCTGCTCATGGCATTTTGTGTATCTCTATTGGGAGCCCACCTTTCCCCAGAGGACCTGCTCTTCAGTGACCCAACTCTATCCACCATGTATGAGGGATGGGACACTGTACGTATCTCCATTTTTCTCTCTGAACTCTGTGGCAGGGGCTCCAATGCTGCAATTCTGGGATACATTATGCACTCACTGAGCTACGAGTTCGGAACACTTTAGAAACTAGTGCTTGATTTGTACAACATTTGATTCTGATCTAACCTTACAGCTCATTCTAGCTTCACAGTCATGTTTTTTGTATGGGACGGCCCCTCCTCTGTGTGGGCAGTATCTTCTCAGTGTGAAAGGGGGACAGCCTGGGGGGAAGAATGCGGGATGTCCCTTACAGTGTGGGAGATGTTAGAGGTGTGATTACATAACTTGAGGGGAGTTTGCACCATATGAGACTGCTTTGGCTGCCTTCCTTGCCTTTTGACCTTTCCCTGCTGCAATCTGAGTCCGGGAGCCTGCCCCATGCATAGGACACTTCTTGCAGTGCATCGAGGACAATCTGGCTGTGACTTTCCAATGTGGCCTTGACCTCCCCTATAGGATGCCTTGTTGCACAGTGAAGTTTCAACCTGCAGTGATATGACTGCATTTTCTTTGACTGCCTCAAGTAGCGATGGACTGTGCCTGCTATGTTATACAATTTGTTTATTTGCCAGAGCGAACCTGTCTTGTGAGGCAGTGGCCTGTCTCCTATCCACCACTTCCTTCTACAGGGAACCACATCTGGTGTTTTGCTTAGCTTTTGTCTTACAAACTGGAGCCTGGGACTGCCATTTCTGATTCCAGCTGGACAACCACTTGTGCCTGCCATTCTTCCTGTGCTTACCCTGTCTCTCCTTGGTCTGCAGACCTCCATGCAGGTCTGATTATTGCCATTCTGTTGCTGCTTCTGTCCAGGTCCCCTCTTGCCTACATCCTTTTCTACATGCCTCTGCCATCCCCTCAGTTTCAGCCTCTGGGACAGCTGCTGTGCTGGGTGGCCCTCCATGGCACTGCCCCCAGTCATGCAAGCCTTTCTAGAGGTCTAGCTTGACTCACTTTCTCCCCTTCCCGCCTGGCCTACGTGGGGTTCAGCCATTTCCACTGGCCATGTGGCGGGGGGGGGACTAGCCTGACAAGCTTTCACTGCTCCTTTGCTGCCCTGCATGGGGTTTCATGGTTCTGCTAGCCTTGTGGGGCCTAGCTGCCACTCTCACTCCTTCCCTGGCTGACCTACGTGGGGTCCAGCTGCCCATTTACCCCATGTGGGGCCTAGCTGAGTTCTTTTGCCTTCATCGTTTGACTCTACATGCACTCCAGCTGTGTGCTCTATCCTGGTGTTCAGCACCCTGCTCTGGATCCTTCCTGATGATTGTCACCTGAGCTTATCTACTACATCCTTCATTCCTGCTATCCAGTGTCCCTCCAGCAATGGTCTCTGCTGAGACATTCCTGTGGTTCTCCATTCCTGGCTCTGGATGACTGTTTCTCCTGCCTTGTGCTTCCCCTGGGCTCTGGATTTTGGCTCCTTGCAAGCTTTCCTCTCCTGCTGTTTTCTCCAACCCGGATCAGCCTGTTGGATCTCCTTCTGCGACCATCTGCTTCAGTTCTATCTCCCCGCTGTTTGCCTGCTCTCTGGATTGGGACTGTATCTGGACCTTCATTCGTCTGCCTGTCCAAGTTACCCCAGTGGTGTCTCCTTCTCCCTGGCCTGGACCCGTCTGCTCCTGCTGCTTCCTTACCTGCCTATTTTGGATTGTTTTCCTCCCTTTTTGGGCAGTTCATCAGATCCCCGTCTGCCAGAAGCCTCCATTCCATGTCACTTACTCATCTCCAACTTTTTCATCAGAATTGGACACATTGCCAGTGATTCTCACCTTCAGTCACACTACTCGAGTTCTGGATGTTGCAGCTCTCACCTTGCCTACTTGCACCTACTACCACTCGTCAAGGATATCCTTCTTCCTTCCACTGTGGACTTACATCTGGACTATATCTCAGGATATTCGCAGTCAATTCCCCTTGGATGCTTCTTGCCATGCTGCTCAGTTCATATGGATTTACTGCCACTCCCGTTTCCTGCCAGGACTCTCAGCCAAGCTCTATCCCTTAGTGCCATTTCTATCTCATGACTTAGGCCTCGGACATTTACCTACTCCAGCGCCATGAGGCTTATTGAATCTGGTCAAGTTGCCAACTCATCCGATTAGGTCTTCTTCACTGTATTCTTCTGACATCCTTTGACCATCAGGAGCATGATGTTTGTTCAGACTTGTCAGATTCGATCTCATGAGTTCACCTTTCCAGCTTGCTGCCTCATCCTGGCTCCCGCCCAAATGTACGTATATAATGCCCTATACAGGGATATTTTGCTCAGCAAACAGGAGGATCTTCTATTTACCTGCTTATTTACATGCCCTAAGTGGCCTTCACCGTGTATCATACGCAGTCTATTCAGTACTACTCCTTTGCTACTACATCTGCATTTCCGTGCAGGACCGATAACTATTACTACTACTGACCTATGTGCAAGTCCATTCTTGCTTACGCAATAATTGCTCATACCTACCACCATCCCTTCGGCTTCAGCTTCGGGATATCTGCTGCACTCTCTACTGTATTCTGTAACCTGCCTCGCCCCTCCGGGGGTATGGAGGTTTCTCTTCATTACACCTTGAATGACCTGCACCCCCTACGGGGCCCCGAGGTCCATCAAGTTTCTATTACTGACACGTACCTGCTTTGCCCTTTCAGGGCCTGGAGGTTCATGGAGATCATCTTGCCTACTTACAATGACCTGCTTCGCCCCTCAGGGGCCTGGAGGTCCATCAAGCTTCTCTTGTCTACCTACTCATACCTTGACTTCTGTTACCTAATGTACTCTTACCTGCTTTACCCCGTTCAGGACCCGGAGGTTCTAACCACTCTGCCCCTCTTCCACCCTCATAGCCTGCATCTAGCTTCCTTGCTTCATCATCAAGGGCCTTATCCTCTGCATAGTTTGCCAATTGGAACATGGACCACCATTCTTCCCATTTTGGGTCTTAGAGACATAGTCATTCGGTCACAGGTCCTCCTCGGAAAATAATTCCTCGCCTTCTGGATTGCTTTGACCTGTTCAACACTCAACCCTTTGAGATTGTTTATGCTCCCAACTGTGGATTCGAATATACTTTATCAGATTCTTGCCCTGAACATATAGTAGTAGTAGCCAGAGACATTGCCAGCTATTTCCAGATATTTCGAGAAATTTCTGAAGAGTTTCTCTCTGCTGCCCCTACTGTGGAAATGCAGAAAGCAGGAGATATTTCTGGAAATATCACAGAAATTTCAGGAAATATCTGGCAGTGTATGTGGCTGCTGCTGTAGACATCTATTGAACTGGGAATTCACTAGAAGGATGTGCTGCCATCTTCTCGTCGGACACTCAGCATCAGTGTTTTGATTCCAGCTTCCTTACTTTTCATCAGATTCAGGATCTACAATCTACTGGATTTTGGATTAGCCAACAACTGAATTGTTAATTTAGGATTACTCTCCTTTAGTATGCCCAGAAGGACAGGTGGGTCAGTAGCCATGGGTCCTCAGAGGTTTCTCCCTAAGAGTTTTTTCCTCTCCTGTGTGCTACTGGCCACACTCTCTGGAGTAGGAGGAGATAATCGCATCTATACTATAATTCTTCTTTGGGGTCTCAATCCTACTCAACTAGAGAAAGGCCAAAACATCAACAAGTTGTGATATCATCCGTTTAAGTACCTAAGCACTATTCATGCTGATGTATCTAAGCACTAACCATTTCATACAACTCATACATCTGGCAGGCATTGCCCTATTCACTAGTCTGGCTCCTATGTATCCAAGCACAACTTATATCATTCAGCTCTACTGTATGTAGCACAAGCACTGAGCTATGAACCACACATAGAATTGAAAGGCTATGCCTGTAGTTCTATGGGGGGGATAGCTCCTTCCCATTTCCTATATAATACCTCAGGCACCGCATGCTCCCCTTAGAGCAAGTCGCACTTGACCTCCATATTTCCCTGACTCCTTCTCTGGCACTCTTATCTCACCTGGTGGGGGGGTCTCAATCCTACTCAACTAAGCATCCTTACAAAGGTGGGATACAGAGAAAGATCAAAACATCAACAAGTTGTAATATCATCTGTTCAAGTACCTAAGCACTAGTTATATCCAATCCAGTTCATATGTACTGCAATCACTGACCTATGTTCATATCCATGCTGACGTATCTAAGCACTAACCATTTCATACAACTCATATGTCTGGCAGGCATTGCCCTACTCACTAGTCTGGCTCCTATGTATCCAAACACAACTTATATCATTCAGCTCTACTGTACATAGCACAAGCACTGAACTATGAACCACACATAGAATTAAAAATATCTGGGAATCTGGGTGACCACAGATGTACACAGTATAGTGGCTAGGAACTTCACTCCCCTAATAGCAAGACTCAGGGTAGAAATAGAGAGATGGAACCACATAAATTTATCCATGGCAGGAAAAATAACAGCACTACAAATTATACTTGCCCCTAGGGTATACTGCCTCCTCACACACCTTCAAGTGGAGGTCCCAGATAGGTGGTTTCAAGCAACAGACTCCATTACAAAGAAGTTTCTGTGGGGCACCCTTCCTCCAAGATATTGCAAAGTGAAGTTGTGGGCCCCATTGAGTAGCGGTGGGTGGAATCTCCCAGCATTTTCCCCATTATGCAGATGCCTTCCGGGTAGAAACTTCATGCCACCTACTGCAAGAGATAACTCCCAACCTGCCTGCCTGGGTCCAGATTGAAACAGAGATCTTACATGGGACATCATTGACAGCTTACTTTGGGCACCCACTGCAAAGTGTGGCATAATTGGATGGTGATCAAAGCTGCTTGGACAGGGGTGGGGAAATCACTAACAGATGTCAGAACCTGGGATGTTATACCCCCCCATGGCATAACCCTTATTTTTGTGTCGTCCAGAGGCCCCTTCACAGGCAACAATGTGAGCAGAAACAGATATTTACAGCTAAAGATGTGTTGGTTCCAGATGGTACTGGGTTTGACTCCTTTCAAGATTTGCTGATTAGATATGGTATCAAGAGAATAGATTTCTGGAGGTACCTGCAGCTAAGGAGTTTATACAACCAATGGGCGAAGTAACAATGCTTATGTAGCACTTGTTCACAGAGGCATCTAATCAGAGACTTCCAGGACAATCATGGGTAAAACTCCCAAAAAGTTTGGCAGGGTGTATTCAGTCTATGTTTAGGGATACAGCTCCAGGCACCTCCCTACCTGCAAGGTCTAAATGGCAAAAAATGCTAAATGCCAGTGTACTTGAAGAGGAGTGGCAGCATCGCTGGCTACTGGCACACTGGGCTCCAAGCCACAGTAGAAGCAAAATGGTCTATCCTATCCAAATGGAGGAATCCGGAACCCCCTTCCCCCAAGATATGTGGAATGTTTAAAGCCCTAGAAGTCCTTGTGACAGACTCCAAACTGGCATGTTTAGCAGCCAACAGACTTCATAAATTCCAAGTAGCTTGGCCCCCATATTTCGAATATATTCAGAACAAAGCACTACCAGGAAAATCTCCAAATAACAAGGATCTCATCAAGCCTCCATGAAAGGAGGGTGTGGTTCAGGGAGACACAAGAGATAGGAGGACCTAGCATGAAACAAACTGTCAAGTTCCCCCCCCGACACACACACACAATCATGCAGAATAAAGAATCGCTATAGAATAGTGAAATATACCCCCTCAGGATACCTTGTCCCCCTTCCCCCTTGCCTGCAATGGTAAATTCAGCTTTTAGTTGCATTGTCATACTTTGCCTCCCCGTGTTGTACTGCTTACTTAACAGACTTAGCACCAGTAAGAAAAATGTACTGTATAATGTACAGGAAGAATACTGTAGTAGTTGTAGAGAAGGATCCTGATGAGACTGTTACTATTGTTGAAGCTGTAATGTACAATGTATTCCACAACTACTTAATAAAAAGTGCATTTTTTGGATGGTGAACACATTCTTAAAGAAAACAATACCCTCATATCTTGTGAATGTTATTTGGTTCCATGTCAACACACAACTCTTTTCATGTAGTTGTTGGGGATGTATGTGTTTGCTTTAGTTTGTTTTCACTGTTCATGTTAATCCTCCGTAACTATCCTGGATGCCTCCATTTTCTGTTTGTTGAAATAGCACTGTCCATGACAGCTACATTAGCATATGAGAAACATAATGTCACAGCATCAATTCATACTATATATCTCTGTGCTGAAAGTACATATACCATGTATCTGTATGCTGAACATACACATATCCTGATAAAAA
Organism: Neoceratodus forsteri; assembly: GCA_016271365.2. NCBI lineage: Eukaryota > Metazoa > Chordata > Ceratodontiformes > Ceratodontidae > Neoceratodus > Neoceratodus forsteri. Next base: position 391,337,147 of record CM028135.1, on the reverse strand, counting down.
CTCTATAGAAACACACAAACTGAATGTAGTTTAAGGGGGCAAACCCTGCATTACAATTCAGACAGTTTGCAAAACTAAGTGAAGTTAAATGTGGCATTTCACACCTTGTTGCAACTTGTTTTGTTGAATTTTAATTAAGCAGACAGGCATACTGTGGAGTCTAATGGGTGCTAACACATCGTGTTCTCATATGATAAGGTAGCTCTGAGGAAAAAATGAGATTTTAACAACCAGAAAATGGAGTTCCAATGGATAGTTAGAGGGATTAATATCAATAGTGAAAATAAAAAACAAGCCCATATATCCCCAACAGCTACACTGTGAGTTATTTGTTGACAAGAAAACAATATTTATAAGACGTGAAGGTGTAGTTCTACTTTAATAATGTTTCTGGTCTATATCTTAGCTTCACTGTACTTCTTCTCAGGTTTTGTGGGGGGGTGAGGCATCCAGTAGATAGGACCATAGTATGTATCCATTGTCACCTGTGGCAAACAAGACACAGCTGTCACCATTATGAATAATGTACACCTGCCGCACACAAAGCCAATGCTGCAGGTGTACTTGCTGATCAGCTGCCACCCATGTTCTAGTGTATTAGTGCATGTAGTCTTGGCATGAGGTAGGACTGCTCCAGAAGAATGAATGCATCATGGGTCGATTCAGGGTACTTTGCACATATATATTTGATCAGTAATGAGGTAAAACATATCCTTACATGTTCATACTATAGACTGACTCGTGGTTCTTCTAGACATCAGCATCCTGTGATGGAGCCATTATGGCTACATGCATATTGTCTATGGCTTCTACTAGATCTGATGCCACAGCATCGTATGCCCCTACATGGCCCTGATGTCCACCGTTGTTACAGGGAGGTGTATTTGTTTCTGCACATGTAGAAATGTAGTGAAAATAAACTTCCCTGTGAAACTGCTGCAAAGTGAATCACTTCAAGCTATGTAAAACTTTGCATAGTTTCCTGGCCCACCACATACTACACTCAGTGATATTTTCTTTAAAAAAAAACCAAAAAAAAAAAAACTTCATAGTATCCTTTCCCTCCTCCTCTGTCCTGTCTGACCATTAGAATACACTTGGTTTTATGTGAGAAGGGAAAGTATTTTAAGTAGCCGACCAAAATGAGTGACTAAAACTCCCCCCAAGTCACTAGAGTGAACTAGAGCAAGCAGCATTAGATTGACCACCACAAACAGCGACAGTCAATAACTTTAAACAAATGGACCAAAAACGAAACTTTTTTATGCAGGGGGCAAGCCCCCCTGCACCCCTCAATTTAAACATTACCAACCCTGGGAGGGTGGAGTTAGAAAAACAAAGAGAATCCCCAGGATGACACAAATTCTATCCCTGACCAGGGTCCTTCTGTTCCATAGACAGTGGCTCTAGCCACTATGCCAAATGGGCAGCTCAGCAGGGTTTGGCCAAACTATTCCTCATACAGTATCTCCTTCTAGTAAGTGCAGTGAGTGCAGCTCACTGTTACACTCATTCTAACCTATTCCTCAACATTGTTCACCACTCGCTTTTCCTACAGGTGGTATAATTGAGTGGCTCAAATTGAGCCATTCAATAATACTGGCTCACATCACTGTACACCATACACATCCATCCCCCACCCTAGTAAAACCCAATCCCAGACTCCTCCCTTTTAGTCACAGCAAAGTCGCGTTTTAGTCAATGTAAAATCATATCTATCCATTCTCCCAACCTCATAGCAAATCCTAATCTCACCATCCTCCTTGCAGCCCTGATCACTTAATACAGTTAACTCTCAAATCCCTATGTTTGAGGCACTCAGTACCACTCTCTTCCCCATTGCATACAAAAAATGATGGATAATCAAGGCAGTGAATGATGAGAAGCACAGACACTCCTCTCACCAACCTGGCTGCCCACCATGAGATGAATGACAGAACAATCAGCTGATACTATTTACACAGATAGAAACACAGAAACGTAGAATCTGTTGGCAGAAAAGGATCGGTAGGCCCATCCAGTCTGCCTGATTTTTCCCTGCCTATTCCAACATCTTAGTCCTTATTTGGTCATTGGTGTCCCTTCCACCTCCATTTCCTTTACTTATTATGCTTGTGTGCCTATTCCATGAAATGCTTGAAGTACCCTACTGTTTTCTCCCCACCACCTCTTCTGGCAGGCAGTTCCAGGCATCCACCATACTTTCTGTGAAGAAGTATTTCCTCACATCCCTCTTAAACTCCCACCCAGTTTCACTGCATGACCCTGTGTTCTGGTGATTTTCCTCCTCTGAAAGAGACCCCCACCTGCATCTTTTCACCCCTGTGAGGTACTTAGAGGGCTTGATCTTGTCCTTTCTCTTTCTCTTTCTCCTCTCCTCTCCTCTCTTCTACTCCAGGAAGTACATGTTAAGATCCTGCAAACTCTCCTCATATGGCTTCCCGTGCAACACCCGTACCACATTGGTAACCCTCCTCTAGAACGCTTCCACCCTGTCAATGTCCTTGCAGAGGTGCAGCCTCCAGAACTGGGCACAGTAGTCTAGGTGGGGTTTCATTAGTGAGCCATACATTGGGAGCACCACCTTCTTTCTCCTGCTATAAATCCCCCTCCCTATGCACCCCAGCATCTCACTGAATTTGCTTACTACTCTGTCACACTACCCAGCCACCTTGAGCCATCAGATATGATTATCATGAGGTCCATTTCTTGCTTGGTGATTGTAAGTCCCCCCAATACACAGCTCCTCTGTTTCTCCACCCCAGGTGCATGACTTTTCACTTTTTGGCCTTGAAATCTGACTGCAACAACCTATACTACTCTACTAGTTTCTCCAGATCCCTTTGAATTCTGTCCACCCCTTCCTGAGTGTCCACCCTGTTGCAGATTTTTGTGTCATCTACAAAGAGACACATCTTCCCCTTCAGTTCCTTAGCAATGTCACTTATGAAAACCTTGAAGATGACCTATCCCAGTGCTGATTCCTGTGGCACCCTGCTAGTCACTCTCCTGTCCTTCAAGTGTCTGCAGTATACCACCACCCTCTGTCTCCTGTCCTTCAACCAGTCTGATACGGTTCCACCATGTCACTTCAAAAACCAGATTGGTGACCGACATTACAGTGACACCCAAATGCCAACAGTAATCATGTCACCTGGCAATTATGCCACCCAACCGCCATGGCACCCAAAGCATTGGGGCACATTTAGGCTGTTTGTGGGGGGCTTTGCTGCCACACCTCCAAAATATTAAATAATCAACTCCTGGGGGTGGGGGATTTACTAGGGAGGGAGAGCAACACCAGTGTGGAGCTGTGGGTGCACTGCACTCCAACAGCCAGTTCAGCACTGTGAGTGTCGAACTGGTTGTGGTGCTCCCATGGGTGTTACCATATTGCCATTGCTGTGCTGTTGGCACACTGTTTGATACTCAGCTTACCACTTCCCCCCCAACCTCCAGGCTGCCTAGTTTCTTAGTTAGTCTCCTGTGTATCGCAATGTCTAATTCCTTACTGAAGTCCAAATAGGACACATACAGTACATTGCCCTCCCCTAAACCACCTCCCTAATCATTCAGTCAAACAAATGTATAAGATTTGTTTTGCATCACCTCACCCCTATGAAACCATGCTGCCAGTGGTACTGTAGCCCTTTTGCTTAAAGGTATTCAGTCAGCCTCTTCTTCAGCAAGGTCTCCATTAATTTCCCCACCACTGATGTGAGACTGGCTGACATGGAGTTGCTAGCCTCCTCCATTCTGCTGCTGTTGTGCAGAGGGACCACATCAGCACTCTTCCAATCTTTTGGAACCACCCCTGTCTCCAGTGAGGTGCTGAATAGTGTTGCCAGATTAAATAAAAGAAAGTTAAAAAAAATGTGCTTTTTCCTCATTTACTTCTGCATGATTCCCCATGCCTTCCTCACTCTCACTATCCACCCTTTGCATTCCTCTTTTTACTCACATACCTGAAGAAAGTCATATCTTCTTTTTTGACCTCCTTGATGATCCTCTCCTCTTTTTGTGCTTCAGCTGCCCTCACCCACCTTCCTGCCTCCCTTTGTTTTTCCAGACATACCTCCCTGTCAGTGTCTGTCTGGGTCTCCTTGTGCTTTCTAAACTATGTTTGTTTTCTCCTTAACCACTTTAGAAACCTCCTTTGAGAACCATAGTGACCTCTTCCTCCTCCTCCTCCTCCTCCTTCCCTTTGCTTACTTCCTTCAAACAGCATGCTGCTGCTGCCTTAGCTATTCCCTCATTGATCTTTTTTGATTGGGTTTCCATTCCCCCAGGCCATTCCCCATTTCAAGGTATTTACTGAGGCAGTCTCCCATTTCTTTAAAATCTGCCCTGCTGAGATCCAGTACCCTTATCTTAGTGTGTCCTTTTCTCTCTTGCCCAATCCATATACCAAACCATACAGTACTGTGATTTCTTGTACCCAGGGGACTACCCACTGTGACATGTGCAAAGCTGTCCCTGATTGTAAATACTAGGTCCAGCACTGCCCTGTCTCTAGTGGGCTCCATAATCAGATGCCTGAGAAATGCCCCCTGTAGGGAGTTGAGGATGGCCCTGCTTCTCCTTGTAGCTGTGGCCAGAATGCTTCAGTCAACTTCCAGCAAACTAAAATGCCTCCATAATCGATACTTTCCCTTTGCTTGCCATTCTGCTAATGGTCTCTTCCAAAACCTTGTCAAACTCCTCCCCCTGTGCTGGTGGTCTATACACCACCTCCACATGGACTAAGGCCCAGGACCCTGTATCTAATATGACCCATATCCACTGTTCTCTCTATTTGTCTTGCCCTCTCACTCTCCTCTCCCTTCCTGCCCTCACATCTCCTCCTCTTTTTCTGCCCCCCACTGTCTTCCTTGCTTTTCATCCCTTATTAACCTAGCTGCTCCTTGATAATGCCGCCTGGTTGCTCTCCCCTTTCTTGATCTGGCTCCCCTCCTAATTCCCTCCTCTTCTCACTTCCTGTCTTAAATCATGTGTTAAACTAATGTTTATTTATTTGCTGTTCTCTTATTCTGTACTTTGTAATACAAATTGCTTAATCGTTTGTGAAACCAGTCTGTTTTTCCATTGTGGATCTGTACCCCCCATTGATGTGGAACCTTTGTAAATGAGTAGCTTGGCACTCAAAGGTACTTGTAATCCTAGATTGAATAAATAAATAAAAATAAATAAAATATTACCTCCAGCCATTCTTTATTCCCTTGTGTCCCTGTATCTATGTGGCCTTTACACCTTCCCTCACATATAAAACAACCCCTACACCTTTCCTGTCTGTCCTGTCCTTCCAAAACATGGTGTAGTCTGGTATGGCCACTTCCCAGATGTGGTTGTCGGTGCACCATGACTCCATTATGGCCCCAAGATCCAGATCTGCCTCTGCAATGATTGCTTCAAGGTCTGGAATTTTATCTTCTAGGCTCCTTGCAGTGGCACACATGACTCTCCGCTCCTTTAGTCTCTCTCTCTCTCCCCCCCTCCATTCTGTCTTCCCTTCCTATTTCCAAATTTTTCCCCTTCTGTTCCCCTGGTCATGTCCTCCCCTTTTTCACTATCCATCTGCCTACCCTAATTAACCCCTCACTGAACTTTAGTCCCTGTTCCTGACCCACCTTGCCCTCCCCATTGTCATTACATCCCTCTGCCCTTGGAGGATTCATTTCCTCTGGACTTCTCATCTTTGATAATCTAGTCTCTGGGAGAGCAATCTCTGCCTTCCTCAGTTTTTTCTGCCTACCCCCTTGGCTAGTCTAAATGCCCATCAAAGTAGCATCTAAACCTTCCACCCAGGACTACAGTTCCCCTCCTGGATGGATGGAGGCCATCTCCTTTGTAAAGGCCTCCATCCCCCCACATAGGACCACGGTCCCCAATGTAACCAAGACCCTCCTCCCTGCACTGTGCCTTCAACCACTCATTGAAGAAACTGGTCTGGTGCTCCCTAGCCTTCCTGGCCATATACAAGTAGCACCTCAGTGAAGCCCACATGCAAGCTACCTGCTACAGGTCCTTCCACATATCTCTAAACCTATCTTGCACTACCCCTGCTGTGCTCCTTGCAAGATAGATGATGACTGTGGCAATATCCAACTGCCTGTTATTATTTGTATTATATTTTTGCTATAAATATATGTTTTTTTGAATTTCTGCCTGTGAAACATGGCAGTCAGAACAAGGCATCATGGGACATTGGATTTTTTTTTTAAAGAAAAAGATGATCTGCCCTCTTGCTGACCTAAAGGGCACAGCTGGCTTGTAGAAAATCTAATACTTATCTGCTAAACTTCCTGCAACTGTTATAAAAACCATGTTATAACAAGCCACTGCTTTGAACCTAAGCAACCGGTCATAAATATTACATTTTATAGCCTACCAAGAAGGAAGGCATTTCTGATAGACCTCTGTGAAAATTCAACCTAGTATGATAAGTGTTTCCAAATATGTTTCTCTGGAAGATCAAAGGGATATTGTAACCTGCCATAAAACCATATTCTGATGAAGACAGCCTGTCTTGTTATAATTAAAAATATTGCTGTATTTGCAGATTCCCATCAAGTAGTAATATGTCCTGTTTTGCCTGTGCAGTTGCATGTTACAAATTAAGTATGTAGAACTGAGTGCGACTTCACACTAGCAGCCCAGAGGTGTGACATGATAGGATGGGAGGGACATTCTGGTTTCTTTGATATTGTCAAGTTGGTTGAAAGGACTGACACCTTTTGTTCTGGACTTCTAAGGGACACTTTGTTCCTGGACTCAAAAAAGATCACTTCTGCCAAGACTGGTAGTTCGTGTGTGAACCCCTTGCCAACTGAACACTATAGTAGAATTAGCTAATCAGTTGCTAGGTGCTTTAATTTGAAATGTTCCTTTTCTTTCTCTGATTGTAACCTTAATGTATATATGTCTGTTTTATGTACTGTATTTATTTACTATTTTTGATTTCAGTAAACTTCATTTTTCCTTAAAATCTGCTGAAACATTTTCTCATTTTGAGTGTGAATGGTGAAACAGTATTGATAATTCTGACATAACTGTTAAATTGCTTAGTGTGTCACCATATGCAGCCATGCTAACAAGGATCTGTGAAAAGATCCAGCAAGGTAAGAAAATACCTGAGCCTCAACTGAGTCAGACGGGGGTTGTGCACCAGGTTGGTTGTATGCCACTCAGCCAAGATTTGCGCTGCTTTGCCTGAAGACAGTGTTGTATTTGGACCTGTTACCTGGGTGTGCTAGCTAAAAAGGGTTCACATTTGACCCCAGAACTCATGACTGGTAGTTTGCTCAGACCAAGACAAAAAGGAGGGTATCCCTGTTTGTTCCCTGATCACGAATTACACTTCAAGGTTGAGCACTGTGGGAGCAAAGGGCCTGACCCCAGGAGTGGATTTGTGACAGATTTAGTGTGCAGCACTGGGATCTAAAAGATTTGTTTGCATACTGTGCATTTATCTGGTGGCATGGGTGTTAACAGTTCAGTGTGTCAGACTGACAAACTGTAACACTTCACACACAAACAAAGCAGTTTTTTTGATTAAAGAAATATATAATTTTGGTTACTGTCTAAAGTTCCCTACCTGTTTTACTTTTTTTTTTTTGGTGCAAGCTAGTGTAGCTATAGATTAGGGAAGAAGATGGCTTCCACCTACAGTGACTACACTGTTGAATACCTGAGTCAGTTGTGCCAGGAAAGAGGAGTCAGGAGCGAGGGGCAAAACAAACAGCACCTCATGGAGGCTCTTGTGGCAGCCAATGCACAAGTGACTGCCCAGGGCCTCGGGTCACAGTTGGTAACTGAAGGGGAACAGACCCTAGGCATGGTGGTGCCAGAGTCTATTGCAGTGTCCAGTCCCAGGGAGGAAGGAAGCAAGACCAGTAAGAACTGAGAGCCACAGCACCAGGGGAGGGTCACCACAGGGCTGGATCCAGAAGGGTTCAGGCTACAAATAGAGTTGAGGACAATGGAGCTAGAATTTGAGCAAAGGAAGTTCCAGATGGAGCTGGAGATGCAGAAAAAAAGAAAACCAGCAACGAAGAGAGGCCAAGGAAAGAGAAAAACAGATTCAGAGAGAGGCTGAGGAAAGAGAAAACCAGTGACAGAGAAAATTCAAACTTGCAAAACTAAAACTCCAAAGACTAGCACCAGAGGAGGTAAGTGGCAGGAGTGAATGTGGACCTCCAGGACTGGGTACAAGTTAAATTCTAAATCAATAGCTGAATTTAAAGAGGGAAGGATATGGATGCTTTTTTGAATTAATTTGAAAAAGTCTGTATTCAGGCTAAAACACCCAGGGAGTCCAGGAGCTTCCAGCTATCCCCGCTACTTACTGGTAAAGCTTGTGATGCATTGGGTCAAATGGACAACCAAGACAGCAGTAATTATGAAAAACGTAAAGCTACATTGCTTAAAAAGTATGAATGGACACCAGAAACATAGAGTTAAGTTCTGTAAGCTCAGGAGAAGCCTTGACATAAGTTACAAGGAACTAGCCACAAAGCAATGTCAGTTTTTAAAACATTTTGTGGGAGGGGGTCAAAGCAGATTCTAGAGAGAAAATAGAGGATGTGGTACTTCTGGAGAATTCTTTTGGGCTTGCCCAGCAGAGCTGAAAACCTGGCTGGAGGACCAAGATCCAAAAACAGTGCAGGAGGCTGCCGAGTTCTCAGACCACTATGACAGGAACAGGCCTGCTCTGAAAGGAAGTCGGGTGGATGTCGCAGTACAGAAAGGAAAAAACACACCTTCAGGGCAGCTAAAACCCTCACTGCCTACCCAGAAAGCAGGCAGCCACAAGGTACAAAGAACAGATTTGCCTGGTAAAAGAAATGATGATTGTTGATTTTGCAAACAACCAGGGTACCTTCCCAGACAGTGTCCTAAAAAGACACAGAGTGGGCAAAGTGGTGCTGGGAAAGAGGTGTTTTTTTGTGTATCCCTGAAAGCATGCCAGTAAACATGAGGGAGCACATACACGCAGTTACTGTGTATGGGGTGCAGACCCATGGTTTAAGGGACACAGGGGCATCTCTTACTTTGGTAAGAGAGGATTTGGTTGAGCCTGGACAGCTTATATCTAATCAGTTCATAACTGTAAGGGGATTTACTGGGGAGGAAAAAACTCTGCCACTAGCAAGTGTTCTCCTGGACTGAGGTGAGACAGGAGACAGGGTGCAGAAATTGGCTGTGGCAGACAATCTCACCCTCAATGTGATTATAGGGAATAATATACAAAAGGGGGGTGATGTGTGTGGTTACCCACAGCCAGATCGAAAAGGCTGATTGTAGTTCCCTAAACCCTGTAGAAACCCCTGTGGAAAACACTGTGAGGCTGGTTACCCAACCTGTGTCTCCTGAAATGGGGAGTGATGAAGAGGAGGTAGAACTTCCCCAGGTAGCAATTCACAAAACAGCTACAGAAGGTTACTCTGAGGAGGGAGGGGTAGCTAATGGTCACAGCGTTAATGATGGCAGTGACCCTGAATGACCTGATTCTAGAGTTATGGACTTCAGTTTAGAGACTGAAGGGGACATGCCCCATGCTGTGGGAAAATGTGCAGATTTTGCAGCTGCTTAGAGGACTGATTCTAGCTTAGAGAGGCTGAGGGCTTGTGCAGAATCTGATGGGACACAGGGAGGTGATGTGAGACATAGAGTGTATTGGGACAATGGACTGTTGTATATGCAGGATGTAAGGACAGAGAGAGGTAATGGGCAGGCAGCTTGTCATTCCCCTGGGGTTCCATGAGCAGTTACTCAAGATTGCTCATGATATCTCCATGTCTGGACATCTGAGAATCACATGCACTTTGCAGCGACTGGCCAATAATTTCTATTGGCTCAACTTTCGCCCAGCAGGTGAAAGAACATTGTGGGTCTTGTCACTGGTGCCAAGAAATAGGGAAAGCAGGCAGTAAAGGCAAAGCTGCCCTAATTCCCTTGTCCCTAGTAGAGGAGCCATTCCAGAGGGTAGGAACAGATATTGTGCAAATTTTGAGTACCCCAAGCTCCTCTGGGAAGAGGTATATCCTGACGGTGGTAGAGTATGCCACCAGATACCCAGAGGCGGTCGCCCTTTCCTCACTTAGGACAGACAAAGTGGAAGGCACCTTGCTAGGAATTTTCTCCCATGTCAGGTTCCTGCAGAAAGTTATCACTGATCAAGGGGGGTACCTTCATGTTGGACCTGATGAAGTATTTGTGGGAGAAGTGTGGGGTAGTGCAGAGACACACGACACCTTACCACCTGCAAGCCAATAGGCTTGTGGAAAGATGTAATGATACCCTTAAATCAATGCTCCAAGCATTTGCTGAATAGCATGGGAGATACTGAGAAAAATACCTTCCCTACCTGCTGATCACATACAGGAAGGTGCCCCAAGAGTCGACAAGGTTCTCCCCCTTTGAGCTCTTATATGGACATAGGGTGTGTGGGCCTGTAGACTTGATCCGGGAGGACTGGGAAGGTAAGCATGCCTCCCAGGGAACTCCCATTGTGGATTATGTCCTTAAGTTTAGGGAAAAGCTGAAGGAGCATATGGGAACAGCCCAGAGCAACCTGGCAGCCACCCAGCAGAAGCAAAAGGTATGGTATGACCACAGAGCCAGAGCTCACTCATACACTGTGGGTCAGGAAGTCATGGTACTATTCCCAGTCCAAACAGATAAGCTGCAGGCCGAGTGGGCAGGACCATACAAAGTAGTCAGACAAGTGAATGATGTAAACTACATTGTAGAACTCCCTGACAGGAGACATACCCATAGAATGTACCATGTCAATGTGATGAAGCCATATGCAAATAGGGCTGACATGGTATTTGCAGTGTGTAGTCCTGGGGAAGGGACAGACGAGGAAGACTACCTTCTGGATTTGCTTGAGGAAAGCAAGCAGGAGTCCTCTGTGGAGGCAATCAAACTGTCACCCCAGCTGACCCCAGAACAGACCCAAGAAGTAAGTGAGGTTTTAGCAGACTTTGCTCCTTTGTTTAATGCCAAGCCTGGACTAACCACCTTAGCGATGCACGATATAGACATGGGCAGTTAAGCGCCCATACGGTGAACAGCATACTAGGTGTCTGAGGCTGTCCTAAAGGACATTAGGAGGAGGTGGAGTAAACGCTGGATTGAGGTAATCCAGAAATCCCACAGCCCCTGGGCCTCACCTGTACTCCTCATTCCCAAGCCAGATAGCTCTACTCATTTTTTGTGTAGACTATTGTGGACTCAATGTAATCATGAAGTCAGATGCCCACCCAGTGCCATGGATGGATGGACTCCTGGACAAGTTGGGAGGGGTGACCTACCTTACCACCATTGACCTGATGAAGGGGTATTGGCAGGTGGAGTTAACTGGCAAAGCTAGGGAGAGGTCAGCCTCATCACTCCAATAAGGGTATTTGAGTTCAAGGTAATGGCTTTTGGAATGAACAACGCCCCTGCCACCTACCAGAAGTTGGTGAACCTGGTATTACATGGTACTGAAGAGTATGCTATGGCATACCTGGATGATATTGCCATCTTCAGTGCCAGCCAGGAGTAACACCTATCCCACCTTAAGGAAGTGTTGGGCAGGATACAGAGTGCCGGGCTCACTGTTAAAGCTGAAAAGTACCAGGTGACCATGGTGGAGGTGGCATACCTAGGGCATGTAGCAGGGCTGGGACAGCTCCTTCCCAATCAAACCAAGGTTGAGGCAATAGAGACATGGCCCAGACATGAAACACAGATGCAGGTTCAGAGTTTTCTATGGACGCTAGGTACTATCAAATGTTTTTACCAAACCACAGTGCCCTGGTAGCTTCCCTATATGGCCTGCTAAAGAAAAGAATGCCAAAAGGATAAACTTGGAACCAGCCTGTGAACGAGCCTTTACACAGCTAAAGGAGGCACTGTGCATTGCTTCTGTGTTGGCCAGTCCAGACTACAGTAAGCTATTTGTAGTCCAGACAGATGTCTCAGACATGGGTATTGGGGCAGTACTTAGCCAGACTTCTAACCAAGGGAACAATTACCCAACAGTGTACCTCAGTAAGAAATTACTTCCCAGGGAGCAGGCTTATTCTACAGTGGAGAAGGAATGCCTGGCACTGGTGTGGGCACTGAAGAAATTAGAACCATTGCTATACAGGAGGCATTTTGAGGTACAAGCGGATCGTAACCCCCTGGTTTGGCTGACACAAATAGGTAAGACAAATGGTAGGCTCCTAAGATGGAGTCTTGCATAACAGGGATACCATATGTCCATTACCCACAGGACCGGATCGGCAACTGCAAATGCAGATGGTCTATCATACCAGTTAGAGCAGTGAACTGAATTTGGGAAAACTCATCCAATGCCTAGGAAGAGATTCTCCCAAATTCAGTCTAGAAGGGAAGGGTGTTGCAATAGCCATATGCTTGACATTATTTGTATTGTATTTTTGCTATAAATACATATTTTTTTGAATTTCTGCTTGTGAAACATGGCAGTCATCACAAGGCATCATGGGACATTGGATTTTTTTTAAATAAAAAGATGCTCTGCCCTCTTGCTGACCTAAAGGGCACAACTGGCTTGTAGAAAATCTAATACTTATTTGCTAAACTTCCTGTAACTGTTATAAAAACCAGATTATGACAAGCCACTGCTTTGAACCTAGACATCCGATCATAAAATATTTAGAAGGAAGCCATGTCTGATCGACCTTTGTGAAAATTCAACCTAATATGAGAAGTGTTTCCAGGATGTTTCTCTGGAAGATCAAAGGGATATTGGAACATGTCATAAAACCATACTCTGATGAAGATAGCCTGTCTTGTTATAATTAAAAAGACTGCTTTATTTGCAGATTCCAATCAAGTAGTATATCTGACCTGTTTTGCCTACGCAGTTGCATGTTACAGATTAAGTATGTAGAACTGAGTGTGACTTCATGGTAGCAACCAAGAGTTGTGCCATCACAGGATGGGATGGACATTCTGGCTTCTTTGATATTGTCAAGCTGGTTGAAAGTATTCACACCTTTTGTTCTGGACTTCTAAGGGACACTTTGTTCCTGGACTCAAATAAGATCACTTCTGCCAAGACTGGTAATTCAAGTGAGAACTTCTTGACAACTGAACACTAAGGTAGAATTAGCTAATCAGTTGCAAGGTGTGTTAATTTGAAATTTGTCATCAATTTATCTGATTGTAACCTTAATGTATATATGTCTGCTTTAGGTAGAGTATGTATTTACTATTTTTAATTTTAGTAATCTTTGTTTTTCCTTAAAACTTGCTGAGACTTTTTTTTTCATTTTGAGTGTGAATGGTGGAACAGTATTGATAATTCTAACATAAGTGTTAAATTGCTTAGTGTGCCACCATGTGAAGCCATGCTAAGAAGGATCTGTGTAATGATCCAGCAAGGTAAGAAAATACCCGCATCTCAATTGGGTCAGAAGGGGGTTGTGAACCAGGTTGGTTGTATGCCACTGGGTCAAGTATTGCACTACTTTGCCCAAAAAAAGAGTGTGATATCTGGATCTGTTACCTGGGCATGCTAGCTAAAAAGGGTTCATAGTTGATCCCAGGACTCGAGACTAGTAGTTTGCTTGGACCCAAAACAAACAGGAGGGTGTCCCTGTTTGTCCCCTGATCACAAATTGCACTTCAAGGCTTGGCACTGTGGGAGCAGGGGGTCTGACCCCTGGAGTGGATTTGTGACAATGACATCCAGCTCCACCTCCTGTCCCATAACCCTAGTGATCCTTAGGATCTGCTCTCCATCCCTCCATGCCAATGCATCAGGTAGGCACCTCACCTCCCTCTTTCCCTCCCTTTCTGCTCCCAAATCTACCCCCTTCAATGATGGATTTCCCCATCAGAAGTTGCTTCCTCCTCTGCTGGGTTCCTCTGCTTCTCATCTTGGGGTCTTCTCTATGGAGAACACTTACATCTTCTCTGGTCACTACCACAGGTGCCTCATCCTGGTAGACATGTCCTCCCAGAGTGGCAAATGAGTTGCGTAGTGGCACCACCTGAGGAATGTGCTCCCAACCCACCCCCACCCTTGAAGCACACCACAGTCCAGCCTTCTTCCTCCTGCTTGCTGCCCTCTGAAGCAATGGAGGTAGAATTGGTGGCCTATGGGTGGAGGACAAGGTCCCTCGAATTCTAGCCAACTTGAACCAGAGTCTAGTGACTTCCTTCCTCAGCCCAGAGAGGGACATGCAGATGGTTTAGAATCTTTATCTCCTCAAAGTTTCTCAGAGAACTGCTGTTCCCCAGCCACTGCACTGTACCACTTCTAATATTCCCATTTCTACACTCCCTTTGATACTGGAAAAACATTGTGCTTGTACTCCAAATTGGCTATTTCTAAATTTCACCTTTTTTGTTTTGTTTACCCCTTTGTTACTTGACCCTAGCTAGGATGTTTCAAGTTTTCCACTTTTGCTTCTTATATTCCCCTTTTTACCCTTACCCTAGATAGGGTGTTACATCTATTCCCACTTAAGAGGTGCTTTACTTCCAGTAATCCCTTTCACAGGCAACTACAATTAGACATGTACTTTACATTAATGGACTGGCAGAATTCCCTGCTACTATACCTTCTGTCAGCTCAGATGCCTGCCAATGCCTAAGATGCAAATATCTTCACTGTTCTGCTCCACTCACATTCTGGAACATGAACATGGATGTGACACATTAGGTGGATGGAGTTCTATGCTGGTAAGACTGCTTCTTGGTCAGCCTTGATTAGTCCCCCACTTGTCTCTGGTCAGGCCTTCCTGCCCAGACAGTCTCCAGTGCCTGACTGGAAAGAGAGGGAAAAAAGAAACAACAACTGCAACAGGTTAGAGATTGACAACCTACTGTTTTAAACTCTTTTGTCCCCTTTACAGCGGTTTAAGCAGATTGCAAATGTGCTCAACCCACAGTTTGATCTTTGTTTAAATGAAAGAGGGCTTCCTACTCAGTCATGATTGGTCCCTTGCCTTCCTCTGGTTCCTCTAGAAAGAGAAAACAAAAATACAGCAGGTTACAGCTTTTGCGGTCTACTGTTTTAAGCTCCCTTGTCTTCTTTGTAGTCATGCTAGCAGATTACAAATGTGCCTCAAACCACAGTTTGATCTCATTTAAATGAAAGAGGGCTTCCTGCTCAGCCCTGATTGGTCACCCAGTTGCCTCTTGTTCCATTTTCCTGTCCAAGCAGTCTCTAGCTCCTGAATCTGGAAAGAGCAAAAAAAAAAAAAAAGACTGCTACAGGTTAGAGCATTTACTGCCTACTATTTTAAACTCCCTTGTCACCTTTACAGTGGCTGGCAGCCAGCCAAGGTAGTGGAAGGAGATGCTGTCCAGGATATTCAAAGCAGTTCCACATGATGCAACTGAGTTGCACCGGCTCAAGTGCGGACTTGCACTAAGGAGCAATATTCAGTGGGAGTCACTGCGCAGCGCAAATCCTATTGCACCAATGCGCAACTATAATGAATGCAGGTGCAAGTGCAGGGGGCGTGCCCGTGAATATCCAGCACAGTGTGATATTCAACTGTGGAACCATGGCGCAAGTGTGGAGCAAATTTGAGATGCACCGAGCAGACTTGAGCCTATAAATATAGGGCGTAAGCACACAGACAGCACTTTTGCCAGGTGAGAGGGAGAGAGAGAGAGTGACAGAACAAATGAAAGAAGGAAGGACAGACAGACAGAAAGACAGACTGAGAGAGACAGAGTGAGTGAGAGATAGACAGACAGAGGCAGCCACAGAGGAGAGGGACAGAGGTGGCAGTGGAGAGGGAGACAGAGGCAGAGAGAGTGAGAGGGACAGGCAGGCACAGTGCCAGGCAGTGCACCAGGGTAGCACACAGCCCACAGGAGCCAACCGCCCTGGGGGATATAGGACATCAGGGGCCATGGATAGTGCACCCGTCCTGATAGAGGCTGTAATGAGGGGTGTGAGGGGGCAGGAGGAACAGCGACGTGGCCGAGGAATGGCCTGTCAGTGGTATGCCCAGAACAGGTGGTACCGTGCCCGCACTGCCTTTGAGAACTACTCTGACATGGAGATTGTGGGATGGTACCACCTGAACGGGGCCATTCTGAACCAGCTCTGTGAGCTGTGCAGTGGGGAGATGCAGGCACCCACAAGATGGAACCACGCAATGTCTGTGGAGACCAAAGTGACAGCTGTTATGTGCCTGCTCACCACGGGCACCTTCCAGAGACCAGCAGGGGACACCACAGACATAACCCAGTCAGCCCGTCATGCCTCCTCACACAGTTCCTCAATGATCTGCTGCCATGTGCTTCAGAATACATCCATTTCCCCAGCACTCAGGCGGAGTGTACAGCAACCATGCAGGACTTCCACAGGGTAGCACGTATGCCTGGCATGCTTGGGGCCATTGACTGCACCCATGTGGGCATCCGCACTCCACAAGGCCCCAAGGGCGTGGCCTACATCAATAGGAAGGGGTTCCTGAGTGTCAACTGCCAGGTGGTGTGCGATGCCGCAGGGTGCATCACCAATGTCTGTGCCACACACCCTGGGAGTGCACATGATGCATTCATCTGGCACAGCTCTGTACTGTGCCGCAGGTTTGAGCATGGGGACATCCCCACAGGCCACCTAGTAGGTGAGTATGAGACAGGGAAGGAGTGATGGGCAGCGCAGGACATGGGATGGGGAGGGCAGGGTAGGCATGCTGGCGAGGGCACCAGGGACAGGCAAGGGGCACAGCAAAGGATGACAGAGGGCTAAACATGTCATTATCTACATAGGAGACAGCGCCTATCCACTGAGGCCCTGGCTGCTCACCCCCTACCGGTGCCCGTCATCCCCAGCAGAGGAACACTACAACAAGGCACACACCAGCATGCAAAACATCATTGAGCATGTATTCGGTATGCTGAAGGCACATTCCTGTTGCCTAGACATGTCTGGCAGTGCCCTACAGTACAGCCCTTCGAAAGCCTGTGGCCTATTCCTGGCCTGCTGCATACTGCACAACATGGCCATTGACCATGGGATAGCTGTCGAGGATGATGAGGGCAACAGTAGTGGGAACAATGGAGGCAATGGGCTGGCGGGTGGTGGATGGCCCCCCTCCAGGTGAAGGGATCCCCAGCTGCAATGAATGGTGCACCAGCATCGTGACACCATCACACAGGTGCACTATAGTGCATGCAGGTAGGTGGCGTGAAACCCATGCATGAGCCACACACAGGTACAGCACACAAGCAGGGGCATGCATGGCAACAGGCATGCACACACAGAGGCATGGTGCAGGGGTAGGGGAGTCAATGGCACACAACCACACACAACTGCACACAGCATCACACAGCAACACACACACACACACACACACACTCAGGCGCTGGCACGTGGCGGGGATCAGATGCATTGCACTGGTGCACAGGCACAACTGGTGCTGAACTGCCCTCATCATGCCCACACCACATGGTCCAGTGGCCGGGCAGGCATGCACACGGGCAGTGTGCAGTGCAACACACAGGCACCACACCAGTGGTATGCACACACACACATGCTGCCCATGCATGCACAGGGCAGCAGCTTCAGACTGTGGTTAGGGCAGCACATACACATCAAGGCTGCCATGCAGAACCATGGCCACTGTGGCCACGGGAGCAGCCATGCCAGGGTTGATCATCAGCCACAGGCTGCTCATCGGCCACAGAGGGTGTTTGCAACAGCCCCCCAAGGGTTGAACTGCAGGACCATGACCAGGTGTGTATGGGGGTGCATAGGTGCCCAAACAGACCTGCCCCAGGCATGCCTGGGATGTGTACATCATAGCCCAGCATTGACAGTGTGGGTTTCACCTGACACTGGGATCATGGGATGGACAATGCACTGCACGGGGTCTGTGGTGGCCAGCCATGCACTGTGGCAGCCAGCAGTGCAAGACCATCCGTGATCACATTGGCAATATGATCCTGGAATGCAGTCGTGGCTTCCTGTATGCACTGTATCACCACCAGGAGCTGCACAGTACCCCTCTTGCACTGCTCAGCTGCCTGGTGCACCTCCACACACAGTGCACACACCTCTGAGGCAAGCTGCACCTTCTGATCCAGGGAGGCCCACAGCAAATGGGTGTGCTCAGCCAGTGGGTCAGCATCCTGGGGCTCCCGGGTGGGATGCTGACCCTCCTGTGGTGACCAACCATTCTGCACAGCCCCCCCTCAGGTGGACACTGCACAGTGGGGTCCTCATGGGGTATGTCGCTAGCTGGCACCCCAGCAGCAGACCCTGCATACAGCTTCCATGTGGTACCCATAGCCTGCTGCCATTGCCTGTCCAGCTGCTGAATGTTGCCCAGCGCCTGCACAGCTGCACCACCACTACTACATGGCACAGCTGAGGCAGTGCACACAGCTGCACCCACAGTGGTGGCAGGCAGCTGTTCCTCTGCTGTCAGGTCACTGGGCATGCTGCCTGTGTTGGTGTCTAATATGCACGTCTCCCCCACAACACTGTCCATGCTGTCCAGGATTAAGGTGAGGTCGTCATCGGCATCGGACCCTGCCCCAATTTGTGTCTGTACACAGAAGACGCCGAGACTGGCATCCTGTAGAAACACATCCAGGCCTCATCTGACCCCATGCCCAGGACATGTGGCTGGACAGTGGTGGTGTGCTGCAGCCTATCAGACCCCTGGATGCCTGTGGAGGTGGATGGCTGATCCTCTGGGGCTGGTTCTGCTTCCATGGCCGCTGCTGGTGCCTCATCTTCCACACGCAGCTGTGCCAGTGCTGAAAGAGAATAAAGGTGTATCAGTGATGCACTGCCACGTGTGCCACCCCCACAGAACCACTGCATGCTGTGCGTGGCCGACACACATACCATGCAGTGATGGGCTGCCACCCATCTGGAATCCTACACCAAGCACTCCCTCCATGGTGCTGTGACACATGGTGGCTGCTACCAACTCCTCCTGCACTGTGAGCTGTGGCACATCTGCAGGCCCCCCTCCGGTGGCAGTCTGGGCTGCACAGATGGCCACCACCTTCTCCTTTATGTGGCTCTTGTCCATATCCACCTTCTTGTGGCACTCCTGCACTGACCACTGGTGGCTGCCCTGCTGGTTCACACATGCAGCCACCTCCTCCCAGGCCCCAGCCCTGGCCTGTGATGTGCCCGTGGCAGCACTCAACAGAAGCTCCCTGTTGAGGTAGGCCTCAAAGAGGGCCTCTGTTTCTGCCTTCATGAAGTTGGGCCTGTACTTGCGAGCAGGCCCATGCTCCTCACCCTCCTCACATTCTGACATGTCGCTTCCAGTGGACATAGACAGCAGAGTACATCAGCGGCAGCAGCACCACCCTAGTCTGTCCCCCCTGCTGTGCGGGCTGACCTCAGTGTACTCCAGCAGCATGTGAAACTTACCTCAAAAGGATGTAATACTGGTCCATGGCCTGTGCTGATCTGTGGCACTTTTATAGCGCATTGCATGCAAATGAGCCTCAGCGCAATGGTAATATCATGCTAATTCCCCCAGTGCGCCACAAATTGGTTGATGAGCTCATTTGCATTTTGAGCCTGAATATCACGATTTTGTGTCATGCGCAGTGAGATTGCTCCACAGCAAGTCATGAAGCAATGCAGATGGATGCGCAGTGCTCAGGACCACAGTGTGCATGCGCCGGATGGTGTACTGTCACCTATTGTGCACTGTGCACTGACTGTGTGATAGGGGCCATGGTGCACGGTGTGCTATGACTGCTATTACATACGTGCACACTGTGTGGTGGCTGACCTCTGACCCCTGCCGTGACCTCTGCCCCTGGTGACCCCCACACCATGCTGCGCATCTCCGAGACTGCGTGATGGGTGGACACAGCACATGTCCCCTTGGCCCATTCATCTGACGCCTCCCACTGCCATTTTGCTCCATGGCTCACACCTGAGACATGGCAGAGCAGCAAGCAGGATGAGTGGCCAACTGGACGTAGGTTAAGGTAGTAAACCTCATGGACTGCGTCCAGCCCCACGCACCCCAACTGTTTGGGCAGGCGCCACTGCAGCAGCTCCAGGTGGCTATGTGGCAGGCTATTGCTGCCTCACTGTGGCAGCACACAGGGGTGGCCAGGATGGGGGAGCAGTGTCACCACCACTATGGGGACCCGGCTCAGAGGGACCCAGAGCACCTCAGGTGGCTGGAGGTGCTCGTCAGGCATGGGGCTGTGCCACAACCAGGTGAGTAAGTCTATCATGCATGTGTGCCCTGCTGCTGTACTGTGGTGTTGGCTAGGCTGCCTGGCATGTCCTGCAGGTTGGTGTTCTGCCATTGTGCGCATCGCCATCTGCCACTTGCATTGTGCTGCCACTGTGTGGGACGTGTGGAGCAGGGGCTCTCCCTATGCACAGGGGTGGGGGTGGTGGGCAGCTGCTGTGGTTGGTTACTGATGTGTACGTGTTTCTGTTCCATTCCCAGGGCCTGAAGGCCAAAGAAGGGCAGTGCTGGCAGGATAACAGGCTGCAGCAGCCCAGGTTGGAGGAGCAGCTCTGGCACCAGTGGGGCCACAGATGATAGGTAGGCACTGACATTGTCCATCACACCATCATTGGGGTGTGGCAGGAGTGTGCGTGTGTGGGCATGGCCACCTGTGCCATGTGCCATGACAGTTGTGTGTGTCACACTGCGTGTGGTGCCCACCACTGTGGTGCATCCATTGGGCATGTGTGCTGGCTGCTGGTGGGGTGGGTGTGTGCCTGGCTGCCAGTGATGTTGCTGTGATGCTGCCAGAGCACTGTGCCATGTGACTGCCATGGCGCAGTCAGATGGCCACTGTACGGTGGGCTTCACTGCTGAGTGCTGATGTGGTGTGCCGAGTTGCATGCTGGCATTGGCCCACACCTCTGTGGATGGCCTGTACAGGCCCTCTGGGGGTGTGTGTTCCCACTGCCCAGTGCGCACCATGAATGGGCATGGTTTCTTGGGATGTTGCACTGATCATCTGTCCTGTCCCTTGTCCTAGGAGTTTGGCAGCAATGCAGGAGGCCCCTGTACTGCTCCTGAGGCAGTTGATCCTCATTATGTGTACGATGATGGAGGTGGTGCTGCAGGTCCAGCGAATGCTGTTTGCAAATAAGAGGCAGCGACATCTGCAGGGGGTGGCAGGCCATGGCCGCTGCTAGTTGGGCCCTGATTTCCCCTGTTTTCCCAGCCATACCTCCCCCTCCAGTCCCTCTTCCCACTGTACCCTACCCCCTCCCCTTGCTTTCCTACCCTCCCCCACACCCTTCTCTTGCATATAGTTGTTTTGCACAATATATTACTTTTGACTTACCTGCCTGTGTTTGTGACTGCTTTGCAGGTGGCATGGGGAGCCATGCTGCAGTGGCCCAGTGCCTGTCCGTGTGGTGTGCATGTGTTGGGGCATGTGTTGTGCTTTGGTGGAACAATGCTGTGTGCTGCAGTGTGTCCCACTGTGGTGGTGTCCCTCCCCTCAGTCGATGGCTGTGCCTTGGAGTGTCCATGGGGTGGCTGTCAGGGTTTAGTGGTGGGTGTGTTTGCTTGGCTGCATAGTCCTGGGTGTGGCCTGCCCTGGTCTGGCTGTACCGGGGGCATGGCCTGCAGCCTGCTGAGGCCCCCTTGGTGGCCCTCCGTCCACCACTGGCACCCCCTGTTACCTACTGTCTGTGCCACTGTTGTGTTCTGGGGTTGGGGTCTGGGTGCCTGTGTGTGCCCTGCTGACCCCAGCTGGTGGTGGCCTCCTGTGGCCTGTCATTGCTTCCCTGGCTCTGTCCCTGGGTCACCTCTCTGTGCCATGCCCTCCCCCATTGCTCTGTTGCTGTACTCCCATGGTTGCCCTGGGGCCTCTCTGTCTGCTCATGGTGCACCTGTGGTTGCACCATGTTGCGCCTCTGGTTGTGCCATATTCAGCCAGGTTGCACTAGCACAGTGCAGCCAGGGCAACCTCTGAATATGGCTCCTGTTCTACACGGGGCATCGTAGTTGCACTGCGCTGGACTTGCGCCGGCCTTTGGTGTATTTTTGAATATCTGGGCCACTGTGTTAAGTTGCAGTCCACTGCCCTGATGATGTATTTTTTCTTGGGCAGCAAGGGGTGGATAGAAATTTTGGATACCTCGACTGTTAATAGGACAGGGGTTAACTACAGTAAACTGGTGAAGACTGGAAGAGGGTGGGACTGGGATTTTATCTAAGTGTGGGAAAAGGTTTGTCATTTAGTTCTTTTTTTTAAACAAATTCATAATGAACTAGTGGTGAAACACCTCTTCTCTACCTGTAGTAGTCACTGGCATTACACAAAGTGTTCACAAGGTGATGTGATCCCTTCACTTTGGGAAGATCTTCCCAGTTTATAAAAGTGTCAAGAAAACTTTTTAACAGGCTGCATATTTGTGTCTGTTATCTAAAAATTGTAAATGTTCAGATATCAAGCATTTAGCCCTCATTTAATCCAGTGTTAAAATGTATCTTTTCATGCAAATTATAGATCTCCTTTTAGAAACAGTGTTTCTTTATGAAAATCATCTTTTTTGGATGTTTCAAGAGTAACTGTTAAAAACTAGTGTAACTGTCATATAGAAATTTATTATAGTTTAGGAGATGCTGATTCTTTTTTTAATTGAATTTCTAAACCTACTACACATGCAGACGTTAGTTCATCAAGGTTATCTAAAAATCTTCAATAAGGGCTTGATCCACAAAGGGATCTGTGCCTGTGGAGGTGTGCCCACCTATGCTGGGGGTTCATGGGGCCCCATTCAATACATAAGAAGGCCTCTGCCCACCCCAGCCCCTCCACAGCCGATTCCTGGTCATGCACACAGCTATAGACCCAGTCAGGTTGAGGGTTGACATGGGAAGTGTCAATATGCCTTTGCCTGATCCTCGCTACATTGGTGGTTCTGCATAAAGTCAGTAGAGGGGGCAGAAGTAATGCAGCTCAAGGGGCTGCCATAGTTCCTACATGTCCCTATCTGCATGGCCATGCTGTCCAGTTCTGGTCCAACTGGCCTTCCACCACTGCCACCAGCAGTAGTCGGGTGCACAGTGGGGATATGGCAGACCATGGAGGTCCATCATGAACTGCCATATCCCATGGTCTCCCACCCTCTGCAGAGAAGGGGATCCACTAGAGGACAAATCAGGGCTTCAGATTTGAAGCCTGGCATTCCCGTTAGCAGTTCCTTGGACTCTACCGATGCAGGATTGAGGGAATGGATCATGTTAATCCCTATGCAGTCCTGCAGTATGCAACTGCATGGTCATGATATGTTGATTCGAGTGTATCCTGGCCACCTTTGTGGATCAGACCCTTAGATGCTATATGACAGATAAACATAACCTTTGTACTTTTTGAACGGCACAAATTAAAACTTCAAAAATAATCTCATTGTTTTAAGCTTTGATCTGTTAGAGGAAAATGGAATGCAACCTTCCTGACCTCTTTATGATCAGTATCTCTCAACAAACAGTGCAGGCTATGACATGGTTTTAACAACAGAGCCTAAATATGGTATATCCCCTTTCTATTGATGAATAAGACTTTCAAGATATAGGTGTTGTTTGCAGCATGATTATTATGTAATGCCACTTAATTCCATTTATGTGTCCAAAAGCAATCCTCTTTCTTCTTCCACAGAATACAGAATATTTCTCCATGTACCACAACAAAAATAACATTCTAAACTAAAACAAAACCTCCATCCATTTAAAAGTATGACTAAACATGTCAAACCATAGCAATTTTATCTGCCAGATTATGTGAAGTGTGGGCACTTCATGAAGATCTCAGTAAAGCAAAGTTTCCTAACTTCACCCAGTCTTTTGCACATGCTCCAGTGAGCCTGCAGTCATCTCCTCCAGACACATGGAAACCAAGGACAAACTCATGCCAGTGACATCTGTTATTTTCAAGGCCACTAATTTACAGTGATTAAAACAATGAAATTCTGTTTTCAAAACTTCAAATTCCATAAATTGTACCAGTGATTGTTACTCTAATTTCTGGATTTTACTGGGGATTCTGTTGTCATTCTTTTAGTATGTGTATAAATAATCAGAATACATGAAAGTGTCATATATAGAGCATTAAATAAAGCACATTGAACACAGTAGAGGAAGCAATTATAAGAAAAATGCAAGTTTTGTAAATTTACTGATCTCGTATAAAATGCTAAATTCCATAAACTCTTTGTTTTTACAGGTGTTCAGGCAGCCCACATTCCAGAATTTTACCAGATTTTCCAGTAATAGGTAAAAACCAGTGGCCTTGAAAAGCCAGTGGCATAGAATGCAAAGGCAGTAAGCATCCATGTTCTAATACTGAGTACGTGGCTCCCCTTTTGTTCTAGTCTGCAGCTGTTTTCCCTGTTCAATGAGTGTGAGGTCAAGGAACTGCTCTTTGTAAAATCTGTGTGAAATTGTCTGACTTCACAGAGTGCAAAATGTCACTTCACATACTTGTTTGCTTGCTGAAGTGTCTGCTTCACCCAGTGAAGTCTACATGATACATGTCATGGCCTTTCAACAATTAAAATGCTGGTGACTTGCCACTACACCTAGATTTTGCCAGGTGAAGTAAAATTTTCCCAATGAAGAACTACATGAATTGCTGAATTTGAAATAAAGAACACACATTGTGTGTATTTTAAACACTTTGTGTATATTCCAGACTTGTCCCACTCTCTTTGCACACACCACTCACCTCCTGCCTACCTCACAGGTATCTTTCAGACCTCTCCCTCACCCAGCCCCCTGTTGGCACCCACCTCCCTCTCCCATCCCACAGTCTAGGCAAAGTGGCAGGTGTATAAGTGTAATTATAAGCAACTGCCACTTTGCGGTAAAAAATCCCATTCCCCACCCACTCCAAAGAAGTAATCACCCCAACCCAGTCCAGATACCTGATTACCACAATTTAATAAAACACATCTCATCCTATCCCATGTAGTCCCAACCTCCTTCCCCCCCCCCCAAGCACCCAAAAAGTTAAAGGATACATCAAAGTTTGTGAATATGCTCCATTGTAGGAGCAGTCAGCTTGTCTCTTTGCTAGTCAGAACTGGTAAAAGAATGACTGAATGAATGAATGAATTAAACATCCTCTTTATTAGTAACACCTGACTGGGCAGTTAATCACATGCTAGTACACAGGAGGACATTATTGTTCATTGATTCAGCACTGAATAAATAAGAGAAAAGCTGACCATTCCTATAAGGGAGTGCATTTTCAATCAATCAATCTATCAAAAGCTTTATTTAACCAGGTGAACATTGTTGAGCAAGCTCATTTTAAAGATGGACCTGGAAAGGAGAGGTTAACAATACATACAAAGGAATACTCAGTTACATCATAACTGGGTAAACAATATATACAAAATGAATTCACACTTGCATTGTATTTACATAGAGCAGTAATTATACACAGGAGGTTTATAATACACACAAAATAGAGTATTAAAAACAGCCATTAAGCTAAGACCATGAAGAGTATGCAGCTAAAAAGTACAGCAACTGTAGTACAGTATATACAGTTTAAACATATGCAGCTACAATCACAGTGTGTATTTGAAGCATCCTTGAACACAATTATTGATTGAAGGAGCTTGGTGGGGCATTGGAGGGATGGAGAGGGGGACACAAGAGGGTGAGTAAAGAATGGTACATGCCTGCGAAGGAATGTAGTGATTGCAGGGAGGAGGATGGCAACAGTTAGGAAGTGGAAAGCAAAACACCATGACGGTGTCAAGGGGGGTAAGCAAGGAGTGTAGGTGGGAGCCAGGGGGACATGGAAAAGAAACTAACAATAAGGAAAAAATCACAGGGTCAGAATAGAAGAAGCAGTCAGGTAAGTTCTTATAGGCTGTAATGTTGCCCTAGAGGGGTGGGAAAGAAGTACCAGTAAAGGGATGCACTGGAGCAGAAGGAGCTGAGGCTAGGGGAAGGTGACATCAGGGGAAGCAGTTACAGGATTCCTGGATAGAGCGAGAATAAAGAGCTTTGAAGGCTGATAGTTTGATTAGTTAAGCCAACTTCAGGGTTTTTTGCAAGTTGTTCCAGAGAGAGGGTAGAGTGTGAGATATGGCCGACCTGCCGAAGCGTGACTTGAACTTCGGTACTGCAAGGGAGATAACAGAGGAACTCCTTAAGGCATATTTAGCTAGCACACCTAGAGGAAGACAGTCTGAGATGTACTGAGGCAACATCTTAGTGATGGCCCTAAATGTCTAGAGAGCTGCATTCCTCGGTCTTCTGTAGTTAAGGGATCACCAACCTACTGTAGCATTAAGGGAGCAGTGATATGTGGAGTATGGGAGACCAATTATGAACTCCAAGGCCCGATGGTAGAGTGTGTCTAATTTAGCAAGGACAGACATGGTAAGGAATGTAGTTTGGACCAGTCTCTTCCTGGCATCCAGTGTTAGAAAATTTTTGATCCTATAGAAGAGGCCAAGCTGCTGCCTATGCTTCTTTAAGAGATCCCCAATGTGATCGCAAAAGGAAAGCTTTTGGTCTATCCACATCCCCAGGTATTTGAATTTAGTAACATCTTCAAGTGATTCACCAAGAAGAGTGTGGATCTGTGGAATATTACCTTGAGTTGTGGGGTTATTGACATATGAAAAGGGAGAATAAAGCATTGCCTTTGTTTTTTTTGGCATTCAGGAGCAGTTTCTGGTGCAGTAGTTATTTATTTATTTATGTTTTTGGTAACCAGGTAGGTGCACTGATCCAGAGGACCATTTTTAGTCACGACCTGGGCCACAACGTGGTGACATGAGACATAGAAGTATACACAGTATACGCATATGGTTACGCTTTACAAACATTTGAAATTATACTGCACAAAACACCAAGATGGGTGTTGAGACATTTGTTGATTATCCGTGGTATTCAATCATGGCAAATTATAGTTGCAGTTGTGCAGTGTGCATTTGTAGTTGTAGAAGATTAAATTCCTGTTGCAGATCCCTACAAGCTGCTTCTGGAGAGGGTCTTCTAATATAAAGTACCGTGTCAATGGTAAATAGGTGGATTTTAGCAGATTTGATGTCAGCGTCAATATTGTTAATGTAAATTGCAAAAAACAATGGACCCTGTATAGAGCCTTGTGGTATGTCCCTCAGTAGAGATTTCAGGGATGAGAATTCCCCTTCAGCCTTGACCTGCTGCTGTCACCTGTTAGATAGTTTAAGAACCACTTTAGTGACGGGGAGTCACAGCCAATGTTTCTGAATGAGACAAGGAGCAGCCCGTGGTCAACCGTATTGAATGCCTTGCTTAAATCTAGAAATAATGCACACACAAAGTTCTTTGAATCCAAGGCACACTGCCAGTTGTTGGTGACCTTTGCAAGGGCTGAAACAATACTGTGATGAGGCCTAAATCCTGACTGATAAGGACTGAGCAGGTTCCCACTTTCGAGGTAGTTCCTGAGCTGCACACTCACTATTTTCTCCAACAGTTTGGAAAGGGATTGATTTATAGTTATTCAGGCCACTGGGGTCTCCAGATTTAAAAAGGGGGATTATTTGAGCCATTTTCCATATGGGAGGAATATTGCCCTGCAAAAGGGAGAGGTGCATTATGGGCACAGCCAGGATGTGAAGACCAAGCTTCAGGAATAATGGGTCCAACTGGTCTGCCCCTGCACTCTTCCTGGTATCCAATTGTAGGAGGAGATCCTCAACTTCTCGCAGGGTGGTAGGCTGTAGGGAGAAGGCAGTGCTTGTGACTGGATCTAGTAAGTCTGGTGTGCCAAGACTAGAGTGGAGGTTATTGGCAGGGTAGGCATCGAAAGTGAAACCTGCAGTAGTGAATGGTTATTAAAAGCATCAAGGATAGTTGATTTATCTGATGCAGAAGTTGCATCAGTGGCAATTTTTGTGGGTAGGTTGCTCATAGCCATGTGCCTATGAATATCCTTCATGGTTTTCCGAAAGTTTGTTGAGCACTTGGTGGAAGTGTCCAGTTATTTGCAGAAATAGCTAGCCTTAGCCTTCCTAATCAGATTTGAACAGTGATTTCTAGCCTTCCTGAATGATGTCCAGTCATCCGGAAGTTTTGATTTCCAAGCTTTTTTCCAAAGCTAGTCTCTGTGCAACAGGGAGGCATTTAACTGGGCCATAAACCAAGGACATTATTTGTTTTTAAAATGAATCTGGACTAATAGTGCATGTTTATCCAGAGCCCCTAACACGATTTCCTGGCAGATATCATAGGCCGCAGGCAATGATTTGGCCAAGTAAAAATCCTGCCATCTCAAGGAATCTTGCAAGTCGGAGATGAATGTGGAAATGTCTCCAAGCTTTCCCTTGGGGAACACCTGGAGGACATGGTAAAAAAGCTAAAGCAGAGGCTGGGGCACTTCTACTGAATTAACCACCTCCTGATGTCTGAAGCAAAAAAACAGCACATTCAGACCACTTTCATCCCTTTGCTGGACTACACCAAAGTTATCTATAGCTACTGCAATACCTCTCTCCTGCGCTTCATCACCAGCCTCCCCTCCCTACACACCACTTCTCCCTGTACACTGCTGTGGGGTGGACCTCCCTGCAATACAGATGGAACAGAAACACCGCAGTCTGGACCTTAAAAGCTATTACCTCCAAACTACCACACTACATTTCCAACTTACTGCCTCTAAGCGACCTTTGAACCTACGCCTTAAGGAGCTGCTCATTAATCTCCCTAAAGATACCCAGGGTCTTCACGCGCCTTGGGAGAGCGGCCATAAGCTTCTCGCTGCCAACTCTCCGGAACAAAATACAAAAATCAATGAAACTAAAATCCCCAGTAAGTGTCTTAACATTTAAAACTTTATATGCAAAACTAATAAAAGAGGTTTACCATTGCTTCCACCGTCTTTGATTCATGGCTCCATACCCTGTCAGGGCTCCTCACTCATCCACCGTACAATGCATGTTTACTGGGTGGCGGCATCCCTGAAGCTGACACCTGAGTCCACTAAGCTGGATTCATGTCCAGTAGAGGCACAGTAAAGCTGTAAAACCCCTTGAGCATAAGTGCCTTTGCAGAGTGCTCTCCCATGTACCCCTATTCCTCTAGACCCCACCTGTTCTCCATTCCCCCGCCCCCTCTTCCATCCTGTATATTCATATCTATTCATTTAACCTGACTCTCATGGATCACAGGGCTGCATTCCCTTTTTATTTGTGTTCATGTTTTGGTTCTCCTCTTACCCATATGTATTTTCTTTTTGCATGTGACTAGGTGTGATATCATTTACTCTGTATGCGCTCCTTGCCCATTTCACTGCTATTTCTTTCCTATGTATTACCATGTATCGTCACACTTTATGAACTGATGTATGATTTGTTGTACTGTTTATGACTTGTGAGATGCAGGTCCACCTTGCAAATGAGCTTGCTCAATGGTGTTCACCTGGATAAATAAAGATTTTGATTGATTGACTGATGTCAACATTCTGTCATTTCCTCTTGAGTGAGGATTTGGAAAGGGATGGTAGTTTTTGGGTGGATCTTACACATGCTATAATACAGTGGTCACTGAAATCTGAGAAGAACACTCCTGCATGTGAAAACAGATGGGGTTTGCTTACTAAAATGAGATCTAGAAGTGTACTCTTTTCAGGGCACGTTTTTTTGGATGCGTTGCTTCAGAAATGATTTGGGAAAGACCAAAGGAGTCGCAAATAGTTTTTAGGGGTAAGGAACTATTGGAGTACCAGTCCATACTGAGGTCCCCTAGTATAATAATGTCCAATTGAAGGGATCCCATCATATTAGTTATATGGTCCAGAAATTGTAGCCCTGTGGCTGGAGGTCTATAGCATCCTAGGATGCATATTGAGACAGAGGAGGCTAACTTGACATTGAGAGTCAGGCTCTCAAATTCCTTTGGGAGTGAGGATGAATCTATAACTGATGCAGACTATTTCTCCTTGACACAGATGGCAACTCCTCCTCCTCTGGTGAGCCTATCAGTTCTGAACGAGGCATAAGATGGAATATTCACCTCACTATCTGGGGTACCAGGTCTGAGCCACATTTCAGTGACCACAAGTTTATC
This sequence comes from Neoceratodus forsteri, assembly GCA_016271365.2. Taxonomy (NCBI): domain Eukaryota; kingdom Metazoa; phylum Chordata; order Ceratodontiformes; family Ceratodontidae; genus Neoceratodus; species Neoceratodus forsteri. Next base: position 391,307,115 of record CM028135.1, on the reverse strand, counting down.
AGACGTTGTATGGGAAATCAATGCTGGAATAGAGGCAAACTTTTTTTAGTAGGCTGCACACATTAATGTGCATAAAGCTCAATCCTTTGATACTGGCTAGGTCAGCAGGAGAAGAGACTGCTGTAGGAAGATGAGGGTTGATTTTGACATTACTAGAACATAACAATAAGAGCAGAAAGATTTTCTTGATAGCTTCAAGAAGAAGTCTGTGAGCTTTAGATGAAACTCACTTAGGGTTGCTATTATATAACTTAGGGGGGGCCCTGAGCTACATGCCTAGGGGGCTAAGTAACATAAAAAGAAGAACCCTGGCTGTAAAAAGAAAGGCGTGCTGGGTAAACAATGCAGAGGGCAGTGGGATCCTACACTCTGTTACCCTCATGGAAGAAGTACCAACTTGCCATGTGGGTTGGAAAGGAGGATCTAAATTAGATAACATAAAAGCCAGTATGTGAGAATCTGTAGTGCCAAAGGAAACCAGACAATCCAAAGCAGAGCTGTAAATGTCCATACTGCAGGGAGACCAGTGCGGACTAACACAAGAATCCAGGGTGCAGAACAGTAAGAGACAGAGGCAAGTAAGGAAGTAAAAAGCTCCAATTATGCTGCATGCACTCAAAATTGACTACTGTTTTGCAAACTTCATGTGTGCAGGAAGTAGGTGGCAGCAGCAAGAGAGCTTGTAAATACGTTCCATTTTAAGACTCCAATGTATCCTTTAACTTTTTGGGTGCTGTTGGAGAGACTTTTGGTGCTTCAGAAAGGGAAGGGTGGAGGCTGGTTTGTTGAATTATAGGGTCATCTGTTTGTATGGGATGGGGGAGAGATGGTTACTTGTCTGAGGTTGGTGTGGTACAGGATGTGTTACAATATGTTGGAGGTTGGCCATAATTACACATGTATTACTTCACTGGGACTGTGTGTTTGTGTGTATGTGTATGTGTGGTGTGTGCACATGTGTGTGTCGGGGGGGTTGCCAGCATAGGGTTAGGTGGGAGGAGAGGTGTTAAAATGATCTGGGAAGTGGGAGGGAGTGGGTGATGTGTGCATTGTGTGGTGCAGGTTTGAAATGTAAACAAAGGGTTATTTTAAAATAAAACTTCTTTGAGATAAGTTGTGGCAAAAGTTGAGGACTTTGCAATGCTATGCATAGACCAAGGTTCCTGACTTTGCACAAACTTTGCCAATGAAATTTTAATTCACAGCAGCTCTAGTCCCAGTAAAGTGCATGACTGGTTAATGGTTGTGCTATCAAATCTGGAATGGCCAAGATACTGCTGTTTGTTGAGTGTTGTTGGGTCACTTCTATGCCTATACAAATGTGGCCATGATTTCTAGCACCTCTCCAATGACATCTCAGGCAGGAAGACATATATAAGGAACTCAGGAGGATTCATATTTGAGAACAGTGCTACATACTGTATAACCAGATTTATGATATGGATATCCAAAAATGACACACAGTCCACTGAGGCTAGCCTGTAATGTGAACCAACAAGCATTTGTGTCATGACTAACCCTGTGTCTCCATGTTGGCTTCAACATGATAGTTGTGCTTTGCACATTAGGTAAATAAATATTTTGTTTATCTGCCAAAAAGGCATTATATAATAAGACATACTGTGCAAACACAAAAGCATAATAACATAAGTAAATACATAAACCATACAAATTAAAATACATTTACCTGTAAGCTTAGTAATCATATAATTATTAACAATGTACATAGATAAACTATGATATATATAGTATATTGGTGCATCACCAGGAACAAAATGTATTGTTTTTTCAACAGAAATTTTCCGCTAAAGGCATGACAGTAAGCCATTACATATATCATGTGGCATATAAATGAAAATGCAGTTCATAACATTCAAATCTAGTTACTAACATCCAAGTTTTTCATACTAATTTCTGTAATCTCAACCTCAAAACAATTGGGTCCAAAAAAGCAAAAAAAAAAAAAAAAAAATGGGTCAATGTATAGCCTAGGTAAGAAGACATTTAATTATCTAGAATTAATAAACTGACCAAAGTTTTATTTTTGTTGAGAATATGTCTAGATTGGGGGGAAAATTTGAGTGGAACAGTTCAACTGGTATTTCAGTCAAAGAGAAACAGAAATTCCCCAAGATAGGTCTGAGATAATTATTTCTTCCTTCTATCACTAAAAGAGGACAAAACAACCACATATCCTAGCTCATCCACTTACTCAAAACTGTAGATGCATAATGAGGAGTCTACATTCTTCCTCTTCTGTATGTAAAATAGATTTCATAGTTCCATACGGCTCTAATCTGAAATAAATGCTAATACGGAATATCTATCATCAGGGTTTTCAGTAAATCAAGATAATGCCCTTCTTAAATTCTAACTTACTTCTAAAGAATCAAAAATGTATTTCTGAATTACTGCCAGACGGAAGATCTTGATGAATTGCTATGTTTTCCTCCAGAGTGTTCCAGCATACTGCATATTATTTAGAGTATGACCTAATCCTACTGGAAAAAAAAAACTCTTGCTTAATGGATTTCAACAGTAAAATAACCCATCTGCATTATATTGTCTGTTCTTCCACACATAAATGAGGAAACAAAGTTTCAGGCAGAGTAAAATGTTTAAGAAGAAGACATAGATCCTTTTCCTAATCAATATATTTAGTAAACATTGGCCCAATTCTTCTTGAAGTGCCGAGGCACTTATAGATGAGGGCAGTTTAAAATATACTGCTAGATTTAACAGTTTTGTTTTTCAAATGGACTAATATCCCTAAATCCCTATATGCTAACTCCACTTGAAAGGGCTGAATTTATTTTACAGTTCATAGCCAGCTATGCACATGGCTGGTGTGGGTGCATGTATGTGCTTGCTGTGTACTCTACAGTATGTACATTGTGGCTCTGTTACATATTTCATTTGTAAAGGGCATGTGCTATCACTATTGCAGCTTTAAGGGTGTCTTAGTTTTGTGGCTCAAGTGCCACACATGTGAACATCCATCTCATACTGTAGCTTGGTAATCACGTGCACAGTGTGTACCTTTGTATGGACTTCCTGTCTCCAGACACCACCCCACACAACAGTGGTGGGGGTATGTGAAAAAGTCACTTCCCCACACAATGTATATTTACTGTGGATGTTGCTTTGTTGCTGGGTTCTAAGACTTTTCCATGGACATGCCAACACACTTGCACCATGTTGCCCTCACACACAGCTAAAACACTGTGGTTTGTACTTTATTTCTATATTATGTTTTTGAATATTCTTGATTCAGTGTTTCTTTGAAGAAATGCTGGAATGAAAGAAAGAGAACATTTAGTAGATCTTTGGCAAAGGCTTGATTTAGATTTAAACATGGATTCAGTCATAAATTGTATAATTTTCACCAAGTCAAACAATGGACTACTCTGATCTGAGATCTTTTCTGATTAGTGAGGAAAGACAGGCTGGACATACTGCAATCCTTGAAGGATTTTGGCCATTGGCAAGTTCAGCTGCAGCAGCAGCATCAACTCCGAGATAACAAAGTCAAGTAGTTCACTAAGCAGATGTTTGAAATGTAAAAAAAAAGTACAAGTAAAAAGTAGCTTGCTGTACATTTTCAGTTTCTTACAAGATCTTTGCTTTGTAAGTGAAAAAGGAAGCAGACATGGTGAATGGAGACAACATCCCCAACACACAAAATGTCTCTAGAGTAGTGAAGTATTACACTGTCCCAAATGGATACAAATGATAAGATGATTAAGAAGTTTAAGTGGAGGACACATTGTTTCCTAGAGCCTGGAGGGATGAGGGTATAGGACATGGAGAAGGCGATGTAACTACAATAACTTCAAAAGTAGTTGGGACTGAGGGAAAACCAATGCATCGGGCACCACAAACAAAATCATCATTGAAGCTAGCTCATACCTGAGGCTAGAAGCTGATGACCAAGAAAGGACTAGGATATGGAAGTTCTTGGCACCACCAGAGACCCAGGCAATCTATGGCCACTGAGTGGATTTGAATCTGAGACTATGGATAACATTCAGATTCTTCAGTTCCTTTTCAGAAATCTGATGAGCTAGCTTGTTAATTGCTACTCTCACCACTGCTACCACTAGTAGTGGCAGTAAGTCTGTTACTTGTTCTATCAGTGCCAATATTATTTATTTATGTCTCTATGTATAGGTACTTATTTATTTATTTATTTATTTGTAATTTATCATGAAGGCACATTGTTATGTTAAGTAAGCTGTGTTTTATAAAGAGGTTTTGTTTTGGCCAGAACACTTGAGAATCACTCTAGTCTTATGATAAATATCATGAGATCTTACCTTGTACCTGAATAGCCACGTGAGGTGGAAAGGAGGGACAGCTGTTGAATGTTGCATCTGAAAGAATGCACCTCAACAGTGCATCACTACCTAGAGCTAAATACAGTGTCAGTACTAGGTATTAGCCTACATCACTAGTGTAGGAATGGTATTCACAACTTTAAGATCTTCTGACCACTGAGGCAAGCATGCAGGACCCAAAAATAGTAAAGTGGTAAGATGGATCCCTTTCTCATCAGATTATATCCACTTTTTTCTTTAAATTGGAATTGTTTTACTTTATGGACTTGCATTTGTAGCGATTGCCTTCAGGTGTTTAATTCAGTGACTGAATAGCCCAAGCAAGGTAGTAGTGTCAATGAAAGTGAAACCAGGACTAGGAATTGCATTGCAGTATCAAGAAGCTACACTGATATTTTTAGTAATTGATCAACATTGATATCAGGACTTTTTCATATTCATTGGTAGTTTTGTCTCAGTTCAGTGGGTAGGAACAAGTTTCAACCAATCAGGATGCAGGATTCTTATTTCCAATTTTATAATGTAATGTAATATAATTCTGCCATCAGGTGGGATTGGATGACAGGTCCATACATTCCTTAGCAGTACCAAGTATCTTAATCATCATTGATTGTGTTCTCCCTCCTTATGGGAACTAAATGTTTCAAATATTCTTTTCAATGCCTTTGACTCTGCATTTTTGACATCTTCTCTAAGATACCTTTGATCTAGGGGGACATTGTCCCTGTAGTACTTCTATGGGTGGAACCCTCCTCAAGCAGGTTTACATGGTTTTACGGTACTGTATCTCAAAAGGGTGGTAGTCCTTGTAGTAGGTACTGTACAGAGAGCAGATTGACAAACGTAACACTGTATAAGTATTCAAACCTCTCCATCATACATCAGATATACTCATACCATAACCTACTTCATTACTGTCACACTCAGTACATAACACCCTAGTAATCATTCCAATTACTCTGCTTAAACATTCCTACACAAGTCACTCAATATACCTTACCAGTGGATAATAGGGCACTGCCCGTGGTTCTGTGGGGCAGTAAGTGACACACAGCATACCCTGCCCCACCTCTCAGTACTTTAGGGGAAGTAAACAGTGCCAGTTTATTCACAGTGAACACTAATGAAAAGATCTTTCAAAGGAGGAATTGTGCTTACCTGTACGTCTCAGCAGTCCTTAGATATAAATATCTAAATCATCTGTAAATGAAATCAAGGCAACAGCCATTTCATGAATATTGCAACAAAAAGTAATGTCACTGAGGGGGCAAGTTGTAATTAACATCATAGAAAATATGGCTGGGCAACCATTTGCAACCAGTCTGTGCTGCCACTGAGAGGTTCAAATTACAGCAGACTTCAAGAGCGAAGCTCGAGTGGTTCAATGCAGTCTGATCCAGAACAGTGACTGAAGCACCACCCACCAATACAACATAATACTCAGATGCAATTTTATCATCAAAAAACTCAGGTTTAATTCATAAAGTGTGCTAAGACCTCTTATCAGGATTGAGAGACACCAGTGGGACCTCACTCTAAACTCTGACAGGTTTCACTCACAGCATCATCAGGGAGTGCTGTGAGTGAAACCGGTCAGAGTTTTGAGTGGGGCTCCACTGGTATCCCTCATTCTTGGTAAGCGGTCTTAGCACACTTTATGAATTAAACCTCAATTTTTTTATGATAAAATTGTGTCTGAGTATTGTTTTGCAGTGGTGGGTGGTACTTGAGTCACTGTTCTGGATACATATTTTCTCCTTAGCACACCCAGCCGTTGGGTGGCCTTGTTTGTTGTCTTTTGTAATCTATATCTCGAGGAGACAGCAAAGGCTGATTTGGCACGGTTTTGCCCAGCCAGTAATTTTTATAGTGTATAGAGTTAAAAAATAAGGGGCCCAATTCTAGAAAGGGTTATGCATGGCCCAAAGTGACTTATGCCAACAAGAATGGTGCAAGTAGGACTTTGTACCATGAGTTGCGACATTCAGGATTCTGCAAACCAGCCTGTGACATGTCGCAGGTTGCTTATACCAAAGTGGACTACGCCACCAATTTTGCCATAAACCCCCTGTGACATGGCACAAGGGGGTTTATGGAAGCAGTTGCGCCTTATTCTGGAAGGGCAGCTGGCAGATCCCCAAATTTGCAATTCTTAAACAACTCCCAGAGGACATCCATCAAGTACTGACTTGTCCACCTGGGGTTATTGTAATCTTCCTATAGCCCATCCCCCATAACATGTACTCCCCATGGCGCGATCCCCCAAATATGCATATAAGTCCCACAGGGCCAGCAGATCCCCATGCCCTGATCCCCATAGAAGTAAAATGCCCTGCAGGGCTATTGATCCCAAATGCCCCCTGATCCCCACTATTCAGTAAAGAAAGACCCACAGGGCTAGCAACCTCACCATGCCCTGATCCACCATAGAAGAAAAAATGCCCCACAGGGCTACTGATCACTCCAGTGCCCCAACCCCCCAAAGGTCTGTGAAATAAGTCCTGCATGGCTAGTCCCCCCAAGCCCCGATTCCTGAATACAAGTCTGACTGCAAATGCTGAAAATGAAAGAGTTGGAGCAAGTCATGAGACTTTGCCACGGGGACCCTGCTCGATAGAGAATCAGGTGCAGGGCCCTTGGCACAATGGCCTTTGGTGCAAGTCGCCTTTGGTGTGACTTGTGCTAGCCCTTCTAGAATCAGGCCCAAATATTTTTTTTTTTTACCGCTTAAACTGTTGTCTATTCTGCCGTTGTCATGTCCTGGTTTCAGCTCTTTTCCCTCTGTGAATTATAAATGACAGCTAGAATGGAGAAACAGCTGCTTTTTTTTCTTTACAAAACAAATTAAGTTAATGACCATAGAAAAGCTTAATTGTTCCAAACTTTTGAGGAAAAGAGAGCAAATTAGCAAAAGGTCTACACCTCCAGTCATTACCTAAGACACACTTAACAACTTAAAATATTTAAATCTATCTATTCACCTTTTTTCCTTCTCTGTCATTTTTCTTTTCTTGGCCTTTCAGTCCACGAAGTTGTGTTACTGGACTCTGCTGCCATCGACCACAGCAAACGGTGTCACTTATCAGCCCCCATGTGATTCTTCAACAGCCTTGCAGCTCACCTGCCCAATTCACTGCATGGCAACTCCCCTAGCCATCCCCATCATTTTCAGCAGCATAATGTTTTACAGGTTTAAAACTGTAATTTCCTCCTTATGCCACTACTGACTGCAGATGTTAACAATAGTTGACTGTGACACTTCATCATGCATGCTGTCTCTCTCTTCTCTCATCCTTGTCCCCAGTCACTGATAACTTTAGTGCTTGAATTGCCTGATTGGCTGCCCATGGACTCTACTGCACTTCCTCTCCCTAGTCTCTCAAAATCTGAGTTAGTCTCAGCTCATAGTCTTTATAAAGGTTAAAAAAGAAGGAGGGTTTTGCTCAAGTTACAGCACTATGAGTTAAAAAAACAAGCAAGCATTGTCACGTTCAAGTTACAGCACTCAGACTTGCTCCATGAACTATGCCACATGGCCTTGTGAGCATCTCTTACCACCCTGCTCTGCTCTGTAACGTTGCCTGGCAATTAAAACAAATGCTTTTCATATAACTGCTGCTACCGACTGGTGACAGTCACTTGATCAGTGGTACTCATCCTCATTGCCACACTGTCAGCACACAAGCTGCACTCTCACTGTTTATATGGCTCTTGGCTCCCAATTTTGGCTGCACTCTATCTGTAACTAGACTCACAATAAGGACTCCCTCATTGCTCTCTGCTGCCTATTTAAATAAAGAAGAAAAAAAACTAAATAAAAGTTATATTAAAATTAAATTAAATTCATTGACTCTCTGTACCTTCTTACCTGAACTGAGTTACCTAGACTTGGGGACAGCAATAACACCTAGAGGCAGAAACCTAAAGGTATCATTTTTTCTCATTTATATAGCACAGCATAGCTGTTTTATAATGTAATGTCTTTGTTCCACCTTTTTATTAAAAAAAAATGTTCGCTATACTTCATGCATGGGGACCCATTTTTTAACACAATTAGACACTCTTGTGTGGTAGTTGTCATGGTTTATGCACTTCCAGCTGCTGAAAGCACTTGGCACAAGTACCTCATGCCTCACTACACGTCTGGTCATTCATTAACCCATGACAACCAGCCTCCTGTCATATCCTGTTACTTCCTTGAACTACAGACCTTTCCAATCTTAAAACTGTTAAGTAATTAAATAAGAACTAAGTGATCAATGCCAGGGTGGGTAGTAAGGACAATCAATGCATGCCCCAGGTCAGCTGTGAGGCATGAGGCACAGATCAGTGCTTTCATTCAACCATCTGAGACATGACTACCTGAAGAGGCTTAATTCACTTAAAAAAATATTTTTTTCAACAAAAAAAAACTCTAAGAATAATGCAGGACATTGTTTAAAATATGTTTAAAAAGCGAACTAGCATTTTTCTTATTATGGTAATTGGATACAGTTATTTCATCTTTTTAGACTGTTAACTGTACATATCATGGTGCAGCGATACAGAAATTTATTTAAGCTTGGAGTGGATTCCTACCACAGAGTTCAAAAGCACATTTTTATTATCAAAGAGCTATTACCTGCAAAAAATACAGGCAAACATTATTAATTTTTAAAATTAGCTAGATGTTGCTTTTTAGTGCTAATACAATTTCTTTTTTCAATTTGATGTGAAGAGTGACACTTTACGTGAAGACTGATGTATCTAGTTCTATTGCTTTTCATACCTTATTGTCAGTATTTTGACCTCAACTATTTGTGACATCACTGGCTCTTCATGGTCAGTTCTGATGTCAGTCAATGAAGTCATGGGGCCGATGAGGAGTGCAGAGGAACTGAAGTAGATATTTCAGTCTCCAGAAAATGTACTGTTCCTCAAATTAAAACAAGAAATGCCAGGTAGATAATCTACTAATTATCAAAAGGGAAAATTAAAAAAAAATACTAAAAATGTAAAAGTATCTTTGGATTTTTGAGCTGAATTGCTTTGTAAGACATACGCTTTATAAAAGGACTGGGTTGTTGTTCCTTCAACTCATTATGTATACATAGTAAACTTCATTTTCTTTAATCAGTGTGTCATTGATTTAGTCATTAATGAGGACAATGATTGATGCTTTTTATTGCATAAGATAAACAAAGGGCTTTTTGTTTTTAACTGGGAGGTTTTGAGTGCTGGCTTGGCTTGTATCACTGGAATATTTGTCTCTTGAGTCAAAACACTACTTATGAGTTTTAATAGCCAGGCTGGAAAAGGACATTCTGTTTTTACATGATTTAAGACAACCCCCATTCTATTCATATGAATACTATACTTTGAATGAAGAGGAAAGTCACACTGCATTGCCCTTCTCACACATGCCTAAAGTTACAAGTGTCATTCATGACCCTTTCTCTAGAAAGACTATAGATAGGGTACTTCTAGTTGGGATTAATTTTATTACTGTTTCACTCACATATTCTTTTTCATTTAGACTACCACCTTGGGTAAATAGTGTGGTCTGCTGCTTAAAATTCTAAACATTAAAACAGGACAGTCTAGGTTTAAAACCCACCACTGCTCGGATACAATGTGTGAGTTGGAGTAAACAAAATATCTCCTTGCTAGCTACAACATTGGCTAGAAGGAGGACCCTACAAAAAAACAAAATGTGGCAATTCAGTTGGGCTGCCCTGGGTAAGCAATTTGTAAATTATCTTAAAAATGAATGTCACTTCCTGTGGAACCAGGATTGTGTTCCCTTATGTTATAAACAATCTCTAGCAAGTGACATGTGCCCTTTACTCTGCCATATCAGATGCTATATGTCAAATCAGATGTTAAATACCCTCTGCTCTGCCAAATCAGATGATAAATATTGTTGGTCGACCAATGAAAACTTACTATACAAGTTTAAGGCAAAATGGGTAAAGGCCTCAGAAATTACCTTGGAGGGGTGACCTAAGTTGTGAGGAGGAACAGTGGTCTAAGTTAAAGGAAGGCATAGCGAAGGCAATAAACCTCTGTGCAAAGGAAGTGAGCAAATACAAAAGAAAAAAAGCAGACCACTATTGGTCTCAAAGGATGTGGCTGAAAAAGGCAATGGCTAAAAGGGTAGCACTCAGGAGGTATAAAGAGGCACAGAGGAAAGATGAGAGGCAGGTGTATCAGGAGAAGCAGAGGGAAGCATGGAAAGTGGTGAGGAGTGCAAATGCACAAAGTGAGGTAAGATTAGCACAAGGGGTAACTAAAGGAGACAATATCATTTTTAGGTACACAAGTAAAAATAGAAAGATGAGGGGAGGGATTGTGAGGTTAAGAAGGGCGGGGGGGCTGTGCGGAGGGGATCAGGAAAAAGCAGATATCATGAACAAATACTTTTGTTCAGTCTTCACAGAGGAAGGGGAAAGGGGTGGGCCACAAATGAAAGCAGCAGGAGCACTGGGGTAGAAAAGGTAGACACAGGTCCATTCACAGAGGAGAGAGTCCTGAAGGAACTCACGAATCTGAAAATGGACAAAGCTATGGGGCAAAATGGGGCACACTCAAGGGTACTGAGTGTGCTCAGGGAGGTACTGGCTATTCCTCTGACAGCCCTCTTCAATAATTCACTAGAAACAGAAGTGGTTCTGGAGGACTGGAGGAGGGCACATGTAGTGCTGCTTCATAAAAGCAGCAGAAATGAGGAGACTGACAACTATAGGCCAGTCATTCTGACATCAGTGGGGGGAAGTTAATAGAGTCAGTGCTAAAGGAAAATATTGTGAAATATCTTAATCCAGTGGGATACAGGACCCAACACAGCATGGATTCATGGTTGTTGGGGGGTGGGGGTAAGTCATGTCAGACAAGCCTGATAGATTTATTTGACTGGGTGATGAGGGAAATAGATCAGTGTGAGGCAGTGGATGTGGCCTATTTAGATTTTACAAACAGCAACCAAGGCAGCACTCTGCCAGCAATGTTGAAATATTGTAGAAATCAGACGCTTAAACCATACTCTGTGTAAAAAGTCCACAGCATATTGCCCCAGCTTTTCATGTCCTCGCTGAGATACCTTGTCAGGGGGCTTAGATTTTAGTAAGGTATTCAACACCATACCATTTAGGAGACTGATAAAGAAACTGGCAGCTTAGGGATGGGTCCTGGGGTAGTAAACTGGGTAAGGAATTGGTTAATGGACAGGTGACAGAGGGTGGTGGTAAACAGAGATTACTCTGGGAAGGGAGGCTGACCAGCAGTTTGTCTCAGGGCTCAGCAATGGGACAAGTCTTCTTTAATGTCTTTATAAGTGACTTTGCAAATGAATTGGAAAGGAGGGTATGCATCATTGCAGATGACACTAAAATCTGCAATAGGGTAGACACTCCAGAGGAGGTGGAAAGAATGTGCAGATAGCTGAGAAAAGTTGAAGTGTCTCCAAGGGTAAGACATCTGGGTTTCAATATAAAAAAGTGAAAAATCATACATCTAGGACACTGAATCCTAGAGGCAGAGTACAACATGGGAGAAGAGATACTGACAGTCGCCAAACAGGAAAGGGACTTCGGAGTAATCATACCTGATGATCTAAAGCTGGCAAGCCAGTGTGACAAGGCAGTGGCTAGGACCAATGTGATGTTGGGGTGCAAAGGGAGGGGTATCACAAGCAGGTGGAGGGAGGAGGTGTTGCCACTGTATATAGATCATTGGTGAGGTTAAAGGGAATTGAAGAAAAACCCAATCTAGGGTAAGGGGTCGAAAACAAACTCAAATGGGAAAAATTAAAGGGAAAACAAGAGGGGGGGTAGTGATAAGGGAAGCCTACAAGCAAGGAAAAGGCATAGAAGCAAAAAGTCAGGAGGATGAACAAATCACCAGGCATGGGTGTGGTGCAGAGTAAGGGGTTTGGGGAGCTGTCTTCAGAGACATGTTATGGAAACTGAGGTGTTCACTATATGAAGACACCTCTCTGGGATGACAGAAGAGGTCGCATGACTCTGGATTGAACTGGCATGAGTACAGGGCACCACCTCCCTCACCCAGGGGCCACCTAGCTTGCTGTCATTTCCTCAGAGAAGGAGACTGAAGCAGGAAGCTTGCACAGTGGCCTTCACTGAGGTGCTACCCTTGCATGGTCAGAGGAAGGCTAAGGAAATCTGCATCAGGTCCTTCGGTGAAAGGTTGAAGGCATGGTGCAGGGAGGTGAGCTTTGGCTACATTAGGGATTGGGGTCACACCTGGGGGTGGAGGCCTGCACAAGGGAGATGGCCTCCATCCATCCAGGATGGGAATGGCAGTCCTGGGTGGAAGATTTAAATGCTACCCTGACAAGCATTTAAACTATCCAAGGGAGGAGGCAGAAAACTGAGGGAGGAAGAGATCGCCACCCCCTAGACTAGTGCAACAGGGAAGGTTAAACCAGGCAGAAGAAATTCCCCGGAAGCTGATGGAAGCAAAGAGCAGAGCAGGCAAGTCTGGGGGTGGAAGTTCAGTTGGAAGAGAGGGGAAGGAGGTGAGGCAGCAAGACAATGTAGCAGGGTAGGGCAAGATCAGGGTAATAAAGAAGGCAAGGGGGGAAGCAGAAAGGTGTACAGGTTAGAGGGAGAGAGGGACAAAGAGAATGGAGAGTCATGTGTGCAAATGCAAGGAGTCTGGGAAACAAAATTCCTGACTTAGAAGCAATAATTGCAGAGGCAGAACTGGATCTGGTGGCCATAACAGAATCATGGTGCATGAACAACCACAGCTGGGAAGTGGCCATCCCAGGCTATACCATGTTCTGGAAGGACAAGTCAAGGAGGAAAGATGGAGGGGTTGTTTTATATGTGAAGGAGAGTTAAACACTGAGATACAGGGGCAATGGGGTACAATGAAGGGCTGGAGGAACTACGGGTCAGCCTAGAGATGGGATCAGGAGTCATTATATACATGGAAGTGGTGTACAGGCCTCCAACACAGAGGTGGATATAGACAGAGCCCTGGAGAAAGCCATTAGCAAAATGACCAGCAAGGCAGAAGTTTTTATAATGGGGGACTTTAATCTGATGGATATTGACTGAGGCATTCTCATTGCAGCTTCATCAAGAGGCAGGGCCATCTTTGAGTCCATACATGGGGCATTTCTCAGGCAGCTGGTTTTGGAATCCACTAGGAATGAGGCAGTGCAGGACCTGGTGCTTACAAACAGAGACAGTATTGCTGATGTCACAGTGGGCAGTCCCCTAGGTACAAGTGATCAGTGTTCTATGTGATTTGGCATATGACTAGAACAGGGAAAAAAACACACCAAGATGAGGGTCCTGGACATCAGGATGGCAGATTTTAAAGAAATGGGAAACAACTTTAGAGAATGCCTCAAATGTTAAGGAGGATATAGCCCAGGCAATGGCATGCTGTTTGAAGAAAGTGAGCAAGGGAAGAGGAGGAAGAGGCCTCTATGATTCTCTAAGTAGGTGGAAAAGTCAGTGAAGGAGAAGAAAACAGAACTTAGAAAGTACAAGGAGACCCAAAAGGATGAAGACAGAGAGGTATATCTGTCAAAACAAAGGAAGGCAGGAAGGAGGATGATGGCAGCTATAGCACTAATAGAGGGGTGGTGAGCTAAGGAGAACAAAAAAGGGTCAAGACATTCTTTAGATATGTGGGGGAAGAGGAAGATAAGGGGAAGGATAGTGAGAATCTGGAGGGTGATGGGAGCAGTGCAGAGGAAGGTCAAGAGAAACTGGAAATACTAAACAAGTGCTTTAGCTTGGTCTTCATGGTGGGGGGGGGGGAGACCAGCATGCTGCAATATGCAACCAGAAGAGTGAAAAGTGAACAGAAGTTCATTCTTGGTGGAGAGGATCAAGAAGGGATTGGCAGTCTTAAAAGAAAACAAGGCATTGGGACTGGAAGGGATTCATCCAAGGGTCCTAAAATGAACTGAGCATGGTGCTGGCTACACCTCTGGCAGAACTTTTTAGCACCTCATTGGAGATGGGGGAGGTTTCAGAGGACTAGAGGAGGACTGATGTGGTCCCTCTGCACAAAAGCGGCAGTAGGGAGGATGCCAGCAACTACAGGCCAGTCAGCCTCACATCAGTGCTAGGGAAGTTAATGGAGACACTACTGAAGGAAAGGCAGATGGAGCACCTGGAGGCAAAAGGGCTACAGGACCACTGGCAGCATGGCTTCACAGGGGGAGAGCATGTCAACTAATCTTACAGCTTTCTTTGACTGGGTTACCAGGGAGGCGGATCAAGGGAGAACAGTGGACATGGCCTATCTGGACTTCAATAAGGCATTGAACACTGTACCACACAGAAGGCTAGTTAAGAAACTAAGCAGCCTGGGGTTGTGGGGAAGAAAGTAACAAGCTGGGTATCAAACCAGTTAAGGGATAGGTGGCAAAGGGTGGTGGTGGTAAACAGCCACTCAGGCAGTAGGAGTGTGACTAGTGGAGTTCCATTGGGTTCAGAGATGGTCTTCATAAGTGACATTGCAGAAGAGCTTGAGGGTAAGGTGTGTCTCTTTGCAGATGATGCAAACATCTGCAACATGGTTGACACTCAGGAAGTGGTGAAGAGAATGCAAAGGGATCTGAGGAAACTAGAGGAATGGTATAGGGGGTGGCTGCTGGGTTTCAATGCCAAAATGTGCCAGGTTTATGCACTTATGGCTGCAGAACTCAGGGTCTGTGTCTGAGATGGGAAGAGTGGAGCTTACAGACATCAAACAAGAAAGGGATCTACAGGTCATCATATCTAATGAGCTACAGGTAGCTGGGTAGTGTGGCAAAGTAGTGTGAAAGGCTAGCAAGATGCTGGAGAGCATGGGAAGAGGGATTTCTAGCAGGAGAAGGGAGGTGGTTCTACTGTTGTATCACTTACTGGTGAGGCCCTACCTGAAGCACATGCCCTATCTCATATCCTGAAGTTACAGTATTTTGCAGCATTTGCAATGGTTTTCCATCTCTTGTTTGTTTTTAAAAAGAACTGATGTGAATAAAATGTGTTGTTATAAAATAGTGTTGTACATTATTTAAAATAGATGTATGTGGTAAGGGTAGATTTTTGTATCACTATTTATACACTTTCTAATAGGTTGTCATGTGACTTTAATGTTTTGACCTTACTGCTTTGAGAATTTCGATAATGAGCTTATTAAGTAATTAGTAAATTCAGTAATGTGGTTGGTTGATGGGGCTTTCTAAATGTATGCCAACGCTGCAGGGACATTTTTATAGTGAAGTACATTACAGCAGCATGTTGCTGTTGCCGCTATAATGTATCCACTGGACCCCGGCACTGCTTTCTCTAGGATTTGTCCCCCTCTCTGAATCAGTTCTGACCTGGAGTTGATAATCTTTAGTTGGGGGAGTGTGGGGGGCAGAGCCCCCTGCATAGGGGGTTCAGGGGTGGATCCCCCCCATAAAAACAGGCAGTTTCCCAATGGATTTATGCTGACCACGACTTAACATAAATCCATTGCTGTAATGTCACCTCAAAATAAAGTTGTCAATGCCATGTCATGGATCCCTTTTTAAACAGGAATTCAAAACGCATTCCCTGGAAGAGAGGAGAGTGAGAGGAGACATGACTGAAATCTTTAAGTACCAGGAGTGAACAAAGTACAAGTGGATGGTCTGTTTCAAAGAAAGAAAGGCATTAGAACAAGTGGGCATGCAATGAAGCTAAGAAGGAGAAGTTTAGGAGAGATAGGTGGAAATACTTCTTCCCACAAAGTAGTAGTGGGAGCAGACTGTGGTAGCCTCAAGCATGTGGGGGAAAGGCACAGGAGCATCTTAGGTAGAGGAACAGGAGAGGGAGTGACACTTATAACCAACTAGGGTCAGTGGTGATAGAATAGGCAGGGACAAGAGGCAGACTGGATGGGCCTAAATGTCCTTTTCTGCTGACAAACTCTATGTTTCTATGAGATCCCACCAGGAGTATTGTCTCCAGTTCTGGTGACCACATCTCTGGAAGGACATAGAGTGGAGTGTATCTGGAGGAGGGCAACTAAAGTGGTACAGGATCTGTATCAGATGCCCTAAAATGAGATACTAAACCACCTTAATATGTATACCCTGAAAGACAGGAAGGAGAGGGGGATATGACTGTGACCTATAAATACCTCATGGGAGTTAATAAGGTACAGTAGGGGAATATTTTTCAGATAAAAAGATGCACAAGATCAAGGGGGCATGCAATCAAGCAGGAGGGGGGGGTAAATTCAGGAAAGATAAGTGAGGAAATACTTCTTCACAGAAAGACCGGTGGATGCATGCAACAGTCTGACAGTGGTGCTGGTGGTGGGGTGAATACAGTGGTGGGATTAAAGAATTCATGGGATAGGCACAAGGGAATTTTAGTGGAAAGCAAGGGAAGAGAGAGACGGTGAACAAGCAGGGTCTGTGGTGACACTACAGGCAGGGGAAAAACTGGCAGACTGGGTGGGCCAAGGGTTCCTTATCTGCCATCAAATTCTATGTTTCCGTGTTTCACACAGACCCCTTCCTTAGTTGCAGTATGAATCTAGATACATGGAGAAGAACTGGCATACACACTGAGTTATTTAGAATTGTAGCATCTTTTAATGTATTTTTTACTGTATGAATTTTTTTGTGTCATTTTAATTTTCTTTAAAACAGTTTGACTCTGTAGGTAATTCAGAGGGGACCAGTTCTGGGTTCTCAAAGAGGTTGGGTATGGAATTCCTATCATCAAATGTCTTTTGTTTTGTATCACAGCAGGGGCTGCTTTCCAGTAATAGGTGGCTGTTTTGGGAATCTTTATAGGAAGATAAGCTCTTTCCATATCAAAGGAGCTGCTGTGTGTTTAAACAAGGCCAGTTCCAAATGAGGCAACATCCCACAGTGAATGCAGATGGGAGAACAGAAGGCTAAAATTACAATCCACATACTTGCACTGGGAAATCACAAATCTGGTTTGGACCAGTTTTCCAGAGAGGTGATCCACTAGGAATCAAACAGATAGCCTAACCTGTGAAGTTAGAGTGACATGGACGTGATGCAGTATGGTGGGCTGGTCAGCCAAAGACTTTTGAGATCTTTGGTTAGACTGGCCAGGACAGCAAGGATTGAGACTCAGACTGAGTAACACTAAGGGTTCAAGTCTGCCTTTACTCACCGAGTTCTCAGTTGGATGTTTTTTAGGTAGAAGGAAGTGAGGTTATTCTGTGTTCTCTGCTTCCCCAAACCTTTCTTTTTTATTTCTGTAGATGTACAGTATTCCCCATAGTCTTAGTTTGTATTGCCCTATAGCATATGTAAATATATTGAAGTATTAAATATTATTTCCCTATAGTTTAAGCTTTCTGTGACTGAGTCATTTCTGGTACAGATAACCAGGGTAATTGACAAAAGCTGTGATCCACCCTGACCAGTGAAGCTACAGTTACCATACGGTACAGTGAAGTGTCTCAGTGGTGACAAAAGGGATGGATTATTTCTGGTGAGATTCAAACCTAGAGATGCCCGAGTGTGGGTCACATTGAGTAGTGGTAGCATGCAGGTACCTTTGCAGGTGTCGGAAGGATTGAGAATACTGGTAACACGTACCAGCTGAGTTTTGGGAGAGAACCAGTTTCTGACAAGCTTCATAAACACAAGTGGTTTAGATGCAAAAAAAAAACTCCTTTGGGACAAGATGATAAGGACATAGATGGCTGGAGTTCTGAGTTCTGAGCAAAATTATAAATATGTCTGATATCTCAAAATCATTTTTGACAGGTAGGAAATATTTTACATGGGAGTGACCTTTTTTCTCAATACGGAAATATATAGGGGACACAGCAAAGGAACCATAAATAATTAGGTGTTTACATAAAAAGAAATCCCTGTGTAGGAATCTTTAACATGCCCTTGAAATCTATACTTCTCAATCAGCCTGGAAGTTATACCAGGCCAAGATCTTCATACAGTATTTCATTCATTTCTGAATAGTGCTATGGATTTCACCTCCAATAGTCTCTTTTCCTTTTAGAACTATGACTGTCAGATGCAAAAGATTTTGTGTTGATTATGAGAGCTAGTCAAGCATTAGTATCTGCATGTCTGGATCTTGTATCGAGTTTACCTCAAATGTTCTAATAGGCTATGCTATTCTGTTCATGACTTTCATACGTAATTGTGTCTGTCACCATGTATGGTGGCACTGTGCTCTGATAAACCAGTAACCCTGGAAGTACTGCAGGGTTTGATTCTGGGTCCCCTATTGTTCAGTCTGTTTATAAATGATATTCCTGCTATCGCTAGACAAAAAATATTTTCTTTCATGTGGATGAAGTTCTTTTTTTTCTTACAGTAAAAATTTAATATTGCTTCTTCTTTGTCTGTTTTTGATAGATTACAGAACTGGTCAATTGATAGACTTGGTTGTTGTTAATACCACAAAAACTAAAGTCATGGGGCCGGATATTCAAACTGCGCCCAAAATGTGCGCAATAGCAGGAGCAAGCACAAGTCCATTGCGCACATGCGCAATAGACATGCTATTCAAACATGGAGCAAGGCAAATTGCGCAACCAGACGTCTGAATATCGCACAACCTGCACCATAGCGCAACCAGGAAGGGGAAGCTTAGCAGATACGATGCGTTATAGAGCAACAAGGGCAGCCCAGCTGAGCAGTCCAGAGGTGCCATAGCACAAGCAGGGAGCCCCCCAGCAGCAGAGCAATGGAACTGCACAACCAGGGAGGTAGGCAGGGGCCCACCACCCATGCCACAGATGGGCACAGGAACACACTGCAGAACTAACAATGCACCCCCACACCCCAAGCACAGCATAAGTGGGGGAGGGACGGAATATCCACCGGGCCCATGGGGACAAGCCAACAAAGCACAGCCGGGCCATGTTGCCCCAGCATACCCACTGGCAAGCTGAGACTGCCAAACAAAGGGGGCAGACCACCCAAGTGTACATCAGCCCCCCCTTGTGCACAGCACACCCTGCACTGTGACCCCAAGACACCACCCTTGAGCAGTGACCATCACTGCAGGAATCCCCATGCATCCCCCCCGTCACACTGCAACCTCGTGTACCACAGAACCATACAAGCCAGACCCACCATGAGCACCCAGCAGTGGGTGGCAGCACACAGCAATATCGACTGAAAGCCACTCCCACACCAGAAACAACTCCCCACTCATGCACACCACTGCAACTGAGCACCTATAGCCAGCTGCAAATCAGAGACCACCACAGTATTCATATCAAAATATATATTTCAAATATAACAAGAATAACAATAAGAACAACCATAACTATGTACAAATATACAAAACTGGGGTGGGGAATGCGGGTACAAGGTAGGGGTGGGTAAGAGGCAGGGGTGAACAACTGGGAGAGGGAAGGCAGGGTGTGAGGGATAGGTAAAAGGGGGAGGTGATGGGCAGCTACTGCCTGCCAGATTGCTCTCCATCTGCCTGGTGCTGGTCCTGGGGCCTCCTCCTGCACCTAACACCATGTTGCTGCAGGTCCCGCAGGATGGCGAGTGAATCCATCACCACTTGAATCAGCTGCTGAACTGAACGCTCTATGCGCTGCAGGATCCGGACACCTAGGACACCTAGGACAAGGGATCAGAGTCAATGGCTGTGACTGTCCATATCCCTGAAGCCCACCCATCATGCATGGCATACAGCCAAGTGCCCCGCTCCTGTGACCTGTGATGGACTGCACCCACCCACAGTGACCATGCACAAGACATGCCCAACCAGGCAGCAACAGCAATGTGTGCCACTGCACACACACACCACCCATGTCCAGCACAGCACAACCAAGGCTGTACAGTAATGTGGCTACGCGGTGGGAAGGCAGTGCCACAGTCATGTGCCCAGTGCACGCATGGACCACCATTGATGCACTCCCAGACATGCAGTGCCACTGGACAGTGCTGACTGTCACATGTCGCATGCATGGCAGTGTTGTCCATGGATGGTGGCCATGCCCTGCCCCCCCCCACACAGCATGCTATAGCATTCATGATGTCATGGCACTCACCCTCATCATGCTGCTGCTGTCGTGGTTTGCCACCACCACCACCACGCTCAGCCACCACTGCCACCTCTCGCTGCACCTCAGCCCTGGCCCTCCTCTGCTCCTCCACACCTGTGGGAAACAAAAGGTGAGAAACACATCAGTGAAATCCCAAAGCAGATATCCCCCTGCCCCAATGAGTGTGCCCGTCCACCCAGCCTGACCCATGCATCACATATCCTGTAAACACCGCCACAGCCAACCATAGACCAACCTTCCCCCATGTGCTGGACAC
The DNA here is from genome assembly GCA_016271365.2 of Neoceratodus forsteri. Taxonomy (NCBI): domain Eukaryota; kingdom Metazoa; phylum Chordata; order Ceratodontiformes; family Ceratodontidae; genus Neoceratodus; species Neoceratodus forsteri. The sequence continues at coordinate 391,286,499 of CM028135.1, read as the reverse complement.
AACAGACAGTGTTACCCATACGGACCATACAGGTGCATAGACAGCTCACCCACCTGGCCGAGGCACCACACCCCTCCTGGCACATGACCGGAGATGTGCCAGTAGTGCCGGCTCCCTCCTCCGCAGGTCCCTGTACTGGTGCCTGCACTGCTCTGTGGACCTCCGACGGCCAGTGGCTTCCTCAAGGTCAGTGGCCACCTGCTGCCACACATGGGTCCTGGCCACATTGAGGGGTTCATCCCCAAATAGTGGGCCATAGTGAGGCTCCACTAGGGCCACCAAGTTGGTGAGTTCAAGTGAACTCCAGTGGGGAGCTCTTCTGCGTGCCATCCCTGCATGTATAGTAGGCAATATGGTGCTCTGCAGTGCGGCAACCCCACGTGGAATAGTTGTGCAATACAACTCCGCTATTCCCTATCGCGCTGTTGGTATAGCACCACCAGTCCCTATCGTGCTGTTACCGAACAGCGCGATAGAGCTGCAAACATGCCATACATACAGCGCCAAGGGGGCCAAGGTTGGGCACAGGGTCATGGGTCTCTGGCGCAAGGCCACACACAGTGCCATCGGACGTCTATGCGTCCAGTGTGATTGGTCGCCTGTGTGCCATTGCCACAGCAGACTATTGTGCAGTTGTGCCACAGTGCCATGTAGTGATTGTCGCTGTAGCGCCACTGGCACAATGGTGGCTGTGCCTTGAATTGCCTACCGCGCACAGCACATCATCAGCGCAGCAGACGCCTGTGTAAGCTACCTGGGCATGCGCAGTGCTGTGTACTACGCAGTCACAGAACTGCACCATTGGCTCAGCTGGTTCAACTGTATCGTGCAAAGCGCAACAGTGCGATATTCAGCCGTCATATGCAAATCATCCGATCAGCCATTCAATGGCGCAGCGGCATGATTTGCATCTCATTAAAGTTGCTCCAGTCCTAATTTGCATGGATTGCATTATAAATATGCGACACTGTTCTGCAGTGGCCATATTCGGTTACTGCAGTTGATAGGTGAGTTGCATGCATTGTGCTGTTCTGGACCATGGCCTCAGAGAATTGCTGTGTACTGCACAGTCACAGGTGACCACTCTCACCCATACAGGCTGTGAAATGACTGAGCAAGGACTGGGTGAGGAGGATGATGGTGGGCAGAAGAGGAGGCCAAACTCTACAAAGGCTGAGATGGAGGCACTGTTCGAGGCCTACCTGGATGAGGAGCCACTTCTCAGTGGACAGCGGGGCACCCCTCAGGCCCATGCTGCTGCATGGGAGGGGGTGGCATGTGCCGTCAACCTGCACGGCAGCCACCAGCGCTCTGTGCAGGAGTGTAAAAAGAAGATGGGGACCGACAGGAGGAGGGTGAAGGAGAAGGTAGCAGCCATCAGGGCGGCATTTGCTGTAACAGGCGGGGGCCAGCCAGAGGTGGTGCAGCTGACTCCAGCAGAGAACATGCTCGCTGCAAGCATGCAGCGCAGTGCCATTGAGGGTGTTCCTGGAGGTGGCTTCCAGACAGGTGGTAGCCCATCACTGCATGGTATGTCATGGTCGGGGGGGAAGGTAGATCACATGCACTAATGTATCCTTCCTTTCTGTTACAGATCCTGTGCATCTGCAGGGGTCAGCAGTGGAGGGCCTGTCCACTGTGGACAGCCATCTGGAGTTAGAGGAGGGACCATCCACCTCCGCAGATTGCCGGCGTGCACTGTGCCAGTGTGCACGCCTGACTACCTTCACTGATGTTGTTGAGACAGGTGTGGGGAGTGCCCTTTCTGTGTCTCAGCGGTCTGGCATGCAAGCATGCCAGCACTCTGCGGCTGTGGCTGTGGCACAGACCTGCACCATTGATGATGCACCGACCACTATGGGCATTGACATGTGTGTGTCACAGAATGGACACACAGCAGGACAGCTCACGCCCATGGACCTAGCTGGTTCCGACGTGTGTGCCAGCATGTCAGCACAGTCCCAGGCTGTGCCTGTCAGCAACGGTAGGGCAGCACCAGTGGCTGTGCAGGTCATTGGCACTGTTGCAGCCACAGCAGCGGAACAACTGATCCCTTGGGCACAGCAGGCGGAGGGGCAGCAGCAGCAGTCACCCACTGGGACTGGGAGTACAGGGCTCAGCGGTGATGTAGGTGCACCACCTGTGGACATGCCCATATCTGGTTCTGGTGAGCGGCGCCCACCCACAAGGGGTGCTGTACATCAGGCCTTTCGACACCCTGAGGGACAGGTTGCCGATGTGGCACACGACCTCTTTGATGAGCACACCCACCTGCTGCAGGCATTAGTACAGCAGCAGATGCGGGTTGCAACATCCGTGGAGGCACTTTGTGTGGCTCTGCAGCGGCACAGCAGGGACAACAAGAGGATTCTGTCCCAGATTGACCATTTGCAGGTGGATGTGACCGCCGCCATCGACAGGCAGACACAGGCATTGGTCGCTGACATGGCCACATTGGGCATACAGCCAGGTGTCCCTGTGCCACTCACACTGCACAGTATGCTATCCACTCCCCATTCCTGGCATTGTGCGACACCCACCCTGTCAATGCCAGGTTCAGCTGTGGGCATCCCGAGCACCCCTGGTGCAGGTATGTTCGGTATGCTGCAGACCCCTGTGCGGGCAAGGTTGCGTTTGTGCAGTGGGACCCCTGGTGGTCCATCGGTGCCACCCCATGAGGCCCGTGCTCAGCCTACCAGTGCTGCTGGGTCTCGGCGGGGCCGCTCACGCATCCGAGGTGGCCATGGCACTGTGCCGCATGACTGAGCTGTCTCCCAGTGTGGGCCCTGTCTGGTGCTGCCCTGTGTGCAATATGTGTTTCAGTGGGCAGTGCACCAGTGGGTGCCCTGCCCTACACGCAGACACACGGACCACCTGCACGCCCTCCCAACTGCTGTCCACAGGTGCGTGTGCATGATGATGCCTGCATTGCACTGTACACCAAAGTGCAAAGGTGCCCAGCATCTGACACATGTACATGGACAGTAAAAGTGGAGGTGGTGGCCTGTGGACGTGTGTGTTTTTAGTGTCTGTGTTCCTGCTCTGTTGTGCACCTGACCCCTGTGCACTTTGTGCCTGTTGTGTGTGTGTGTGTGTGTGTGTGTGTGTGTGTGTGTGTGTGTCTGTCCATGTGGCGTGTTACTGTTCACCCCTCCCTGGTTGTATGTGTGTGCTTCTGTGCCCTGCCACTTCCCTTGCCGTCATGCACCCCTGGTGTGTTTCCCTGTGTGTATGTGAGTTGTGCTCTAGCCACTGTTGGTTGCACATGGCCCCATGACTTACCTGTGTTGGGCAAAGTGCTCCTCTGTGATGGTGTCCCAGTGCAGCTGGGCCAGCCGGATCAGTTGGAGGTCACACCATCCAAGGGGCTGCTCATCCCCATCATCACCGGCGTCACCGGCGTCCCCATCGCTGTCCCCCTCCTCAACCTGTACGGCTATCCCACAGTCTTTGGCCATGTTGTGCATGATACAACAGGCCAGGAATATCCCACAGGCCTTTGAGGGGTTATACTGTAGGGCACCGCCGGAGGTGTCTAGGCATCAGAAGCGTGCCTTCAGCATCTCAAACACCCGCTTAATGATGTTGCGTGTGGCGGCATGTGCCTCATTGAAGCGTTGCTGCGATGGGGTCATGGGCCGCCGGTAGGGTGTGAGCAGCCAGGGACGGAGTGGGTATCCACTGTCACCTGTGTGGAAATAGTGGAGGTTAGTGTCTTGTTCAGGATCATATTGCCCCTAGCCCTGTGTGCCACACCCATGGCACCTGGGGCTTACCCACCCTTGGCCCCGATTTGCCAATCCTACATGCATACTCACCCACTAGATGTCCTAGGGGATGTCCCCACTCTCTAATCTATGGCACAGTGCCGATTGGTACCATATGAATGAATCATGTGCTCCACCAGGGTGCGTGGCACAGACATTGATGATGCGCCCACTGGCATCACACACCACCTGGCAGTTGACACTGGAAAATCCTTTCCGATTCCGATAGGCAGCCCCATCAGGGCCAGGTGGCATGTGAATGGCCACATGGGTGCAGTCTATCGCCCCTAGCACGCCAGGCATACGTGCTACCCTGTGGAACTCCTGTATGTTTGCTGTACGCTCCACCGCAGTGCTGGGGAAATGGATGTACTCCGCAGCATGTGGCAGCAGTGCGCTGAGGAATTGGGTGAGGATGCGTGACGTGACCAACTGTGTTATGCCTGTGGTGTCCCCTGTTGGTCTCTGGAAAGTACCCGTGGCTAGCAAGCACAAGCAGGCTGTTACCTTTGTCTCCACCGACAGAGTGTGACTCTGTCATGAGGGTGCCTGCATCACATCACTGCACAGCTCACAGAGCCGCCTCAGTATTGCCCTGTCCAGGCAGTACTGCCCCACAATCTTGACATCTGAATAGAGCTCAAAGCTGATGTGGACTCCGTACTGCCTGTTGGGGGTGTACCGCTGACGGGCCCTTCCACGGCCACATCCCCCTGCAGCATGCCTTCTCATCCCCCTCATTACAGCTTCCATGTGGAAGCTGGCACTGTCCATGTCCCTGGCTTGTGTTCCCCCCCTGGCTGTTGTTGCTCTGTTACCCCCACTGTCCTGACTGCTACCTTCACTGCATCGGGTACACCAAATGGCCTCTGCACTCTGTGGCCCCACACACCTTCCCTTGCCCCTCTTCTGTCCTGTGCTCTCCCTGGCCTGCACTGTTTCTCACTCTGGCCTTCTCTGTCTCCCTGCCTCATGTGGCTTCCCTGTAGCGTTCTTGCGCCTCTTCCTTGAGCCTTTTTATTTTGGCTCATTTCCGCTATGGCGCAACTTCCACCTGATCCACTGTTGCGCATTGCACAAGCCTTTGAATATCGCATTGCACACTTTATGCATGGTTCCACCCCCTTCGGTTGCGCATGCCTTAATTAGAATTGCGCTGTTGCTCAGCATATTTTCAGTGGCGCAACTGCCTCCTGCTGAATATAGCAGAATGACGCATCGGACTTGCGCTGGCGCAACCCTATTGCGCATGGCGCAACCCTTTTGATTATCCCACCCATGGATTTTATTAATGTTAGGGGGTGGAACAGTAAGGACTTTGGAATCTGTCTGGTTTCCTTGGACTATGCTCAGATCAAAAACAATTACTCCTTTTATTATCTTAAAATTGTGCTGGACAGGTCACTGTCCTTCTCTGAACATGGCTACATTTTAGTTAATGGCTTGATCACAGTACAGTGACCCCAGAAGTGTGACAAATTTTCTGTCCAAAAAAAACATACAATCCACTACTAATTTAATTGCTTTGCAGCAATTATTAGAATCTTGATTAAGTAAACTGATATGAGATCAAAACTTTGTTAGAAATAAGTAAAGAAAGCTGCAGGTTCATAATGTAAACAGTTTACAATTGATCAGAATTATTTGTGTTTTATACTGTGTTATGTTATGAGAACAAGACTGCACTTATAGTACATCAATGCTTTGCTAACTTACACAATGCATGGACTTTATTTGAGAATGTTGTTTTCTCATTTACTATAATTTTTTTTTTTAAATATATTTTTTATTGAAAAACAAAGTTTTTATACAGACAGTCAATACATGCTATACAGTGTTCTCATTCTTGTTAATCAAGAAACATGTTTACATACAGAGGTTCAGTGCCCAATTGGGGCCCCATGCATTCAATTCCCTTTACAATACCAGATCCGTGCATTTCCCTGGGTATTACAGTACAGTTAATTCCTGGTCCAACCCCATTTATGTCAGTGTAGAAGGGCTGGGCTGGCAATCTCAAGTAGGGAAACAGAGTACCCATGGGAGTTTATATTGTGGTGTTTGCTTAGCCATAACCTATCCAAGTCATGGTGGGGTCGTCAGTCTCCCTGGCTCAGGACCCCCCTCTTCCCACATGTTTCATCTCTGTAATTACCATACTTCGGATTATGTCATGTCTGTCCTTCTGGGATGAGCTGTATCCCTACCCCACTGTGACAAACCCCCATCAGTCCCTCCAGAACTCTATTCGTTCATGTCTCTCCACTCTCTCACCTTTTGACCCGGTATGCAAGGATCAGGGTACAAAGGAAGCATCTTTTGGCATTATGTTTAATATCCATCTGGAGGTACATTTTTCTTTTTGATCATTTCTAGTGTGATTATCTCCATGTGATAAATCTGGTTCACTACCACCCTCCACTCCTGCAAACTGGGGATTCTGGGGGTGAGCCAGGCCTTGGTAATCACTTTTTTTACTCCCATGATCATGATTCTCAAGAGATATCTAGTGCCAGGGTCTCTAAAACCTCTAGGGTATTGTAAGAAGATGTATAGTCTATCTGTAAGTTCTAGGCCCTCACCCAAAATCTCCTTAATCTCTCCCTATGTTTGCTTCAAGAAGTCTTGTATAATAGGTCAGGACCACATCAGATGCATGTGGTGTGCTGCCTCCTCCCGACAGTTGTGCTAGCACTTGGCTTCTCCCTGAGGATTGAAGTGTTTAGTTATTACTGGGGTACGGAAGTACCACACTAGTTGCTTCCAGCCATGTTCCCTCAATTGGTAGGAGCTAGTTACTTTGGCTGAGTTTTGGCATACCATGGTCCAGCTGTCCCCATCAATCTCAAACCCCAGTTCCTCTTGCCATGCCTTCAAGATGGTTTCTGTGTGGCATTTCAGAGTGGCATCGAAGGGCAGGTAGAGTCTTGATATCAGGTGTCCACCACCTGGGTGGAGTGGCATGTTGGAGAGGGATGCAATAATTGGGGGATGAAGACCCTTGTCCAGGACTCCCCTGGGGCAGGAGTTATTATAGTGGTGAATTTGTAAATACCTGTAAAAACCTTGTTTTGGAAGTCCAAATTGCCCCTGTACCTCTTCAAAGGTTCTAAAAATCCCTCCCATGCAAAGTTGGGGAAGATACCGCAGTGAATATAGTTCCTATTCTTTAAATTTGTGGTCCATGGAGGCTGGGTGGAACTCTAGGAGGTGTGCTAAGGGGGTTAGAAGTGGCATAACTGGGTGACATATAGCGTTTTTTTCATTGTGGCCCAGACTGTGACATAGTTTCTAAGCCAGGGTGCTCAGCAATCTTACCAGTTATAAGAGTCTGTGATTGATACAGGGCCTTATAATAGTCCCAGTCTGTTACCAGTGATTGTTCTATATCTTGCTAATGTCAGTGTTGCACCTTATTCTGCTGTACCATAATGTGCGTAAGCATTGCTGCCCAGTAATAGTGTTGAACGTTAGACAGTGGAAGACCTCCTAGTGCCTTTGAGAGGCATAGTGTCTTAAATTTCATCCAGGGTTTTTGGGCAGCCCAGACAAATCTTGATATGACCTTATTCCATCCTTGAAAGATAGTTTATGTTAGTGGAATTGGGATGTTCTGAAAGAGGTATAAGGCTTTTGGCAACGTCACCATCCGAATCAGTTCTATTCGCCTGGTTAGACTTAGTGGAAGTGTGTTCCAGTGTGCTAGATCTGTATTCAGTTGTATTGTAAAGGGGGTATAATTATTTCCAATTGCCTGCTTAGTGCTTTGGACCAAACTGACCCCCAGATATTTTAACTTATCCAGCTCTCAGCAGCATGGGAGCATTCACTTAATTTCTAGGACAGGACTATAATTGAAGGTCAGGGGTTCAGTTTTTGTCTTGTTGGGCTAGTATCCTGATAACTCTCAGAATTTCTTCAGTATCTGCTTACTAGCCAGAAGAGAGATGTCTGGGTTTTTTAGCAGAAGGAGGACATCATCTGTATATAACACTATGCAATGTTCTGTGCCTCCTAGCTTTAACCCTTCAATAACTTGGGATTCCTTAACCTTTTGAGCCAAGGGCTCCATGTACATGGCAAACAATATTGGTGAGAGAGGGCAGCTCTGGCATGTCCCTCTCTGCAATGGGAAATACTGAGAGTGATGTCCGCTCACATTAAAGCATGCTCTCAGGGAGTGGTAGATGTTGCTTATAATTCGAAGAAATGCCCCTGGCAGGCCCATTTTAGCCATGACAGACTACAAAAATGGCCAGTACACCCTATTAAATGCCTTCTTGGCATCAAGACTAAGTATGGCAGCTGATGTTTAACTGGACTCTAGGTCATGAATGGCATACCAAGTACTTTTAATATTATCTGTGGTAGTTCTGGATTGGACAAATCCAGTCTGATCCATGCCTATGAGGGATGGGAGAAATAAATCCAGTCTATGGGTTAGGATCCCCATAAAAATGTTATAGTCTACGTTAAGGACCGAGATGGGGCAGTAAGAGCTACAGTATTGCTGGTTTTTCCCGGGCTTTAATAGGACTGATTTTGAGGCATAGGACCATGATGGAGGACCGCTTCTCCTTCCAGGACCAAGTTAAATACTCTGACCAGGTAGGGGATGAGTTGAGGCTGCATAGTTTTATAAAATTCTGCTACATACTCGTCCGGTCCCAGGGATTTCATTGTCTTGGCTCTTGTCAGGGCTGCTGCCACTTCCACCATGGCAATGGGCATTGTCAGCTGCTCACTTTGCTCTTGTGTTAATCTGGGAAGTGTAAGTGTCCTCAAGTATTCATTAATATTCCCTTGAGAAGGGGGATGATTCTGGGGTGTAAAGTTTAGAATAATACGTGCTAAATCTCTTTGTAATGTTGTGGAGTTTTGTGAGGTGGGTCCTTTCAGTGGGGTGTAATAAGGTAGTTATTGTAGAGCTTTTCTGCTGTGTACACCTCTAGTATATGCCAGTAGGCAGGTGGCTCTGGGGCCTACCTCATAATATCACTGTCGTAAGTATGTAAGGGCTATTTCTGTGTTATGTTTTATTAGGTTATCTAGTTCCATTTTAGTCTTTTGGAGTTGAGGCAGAATCGAGTTGTCCCACTGTCTGTGTGCCATTTGTAAAAAATGCACTGCGTCCTCCAGGTCCCTCTGTCCTTACTTTCCTATTCATGCTTGTTTTGCCGTATATTGTATAATATGTCCACAGAGGACTGTTTTCAATGTGTCCTAGTGTATACCTGTGTTCATGTCATCCAGGGAGTTATTACACTTTATTTCCTCCAGATTATCTAATAGGAAATCTTTGAAGGGCTGTGATTTCAAATGGTAAGGATTTAATCTCTAGAACGTGTTGCAATTTTGGAGTCCCAGGTCCCACTTGGTAATCACTCAGGCATGGTCTGAGTGGATTATGTCCCCCCTATGAGGGATTCCACCAGCCACTGCAGTTGTTTCATCTGTATAAAGCAATGATCTATCCTGGAATGGGTCTGGTGTACGGTTGAGTAGTGTGTGTAATTCCTTGACCTTGGGTGCATATGCTTCCATGTGTCTGCCCAGCACACTTCCCTGACAAATCATCCAAACAATTTTTGGGCTGGGGTTTGTCTTGGGTTTAAGGAGTTCTGACCAGGGTCTGGTGTAATATTGAAGTCTCCTGTCAGCATTAATGTCCTCGGTGTCAGCTGCACTACTTTATCAAGTAGGGACTTCAGTTGTGGAATATTTAAGCATGGGGAAAATATGCATTGGCCAGAATCACCTTCTTATTGCTAATACTACCTCTGACCACCACCAATCTAAACTCAGGGTCCACCCACAAATCCTGTGCCACAAACGGAGCATGCTTAGGTACAAGCACTGCCACCCCTTTCTTCCTGCTGCCCCTCTCCCGAAGAGGCATACACCTGACTCATGCGAATCCCTTTAATGTCCCGTGTTCTAGCTTCAACATATGTGTCTCTTGCAGAAATATTATATCAGCCCTAGTTTTCCTAAGGTATGCCATCATTCTGGATCTTTTAATTGGTGAGGATAGTCCATTCACGTTGAGAGACAGAAGCTCTAGCATTGTGTCAGCCCACTAGAGACCAGAAGAAAATGGGCATGGGCCATACAAGTTCATGGAATTTTAAAGAATAATTTGATATGTGGGTTTGTAGAAAAATTAGTAAAACCAAAACATGGTTGTAATTTGAGAAAAAAAAACGGCTAGAGAGCTAGTAATTCCTAAATATAAAAACAAATTCACACATATGACCTTTCAGTATAAAGCAGCTGTTTGTTGGAATCAACTTCCTTTGTATCTTGAAGACCCACACATGAAATCAGATGTTTTTAAAACTGCTGTTTATAGGGAATTTAAGCATTGTTGCACATGTAATAGATAGTTTAAATGTATAGGAGTATATGAGGTGAATAGTTGGACAGAATGTTTGTTGATGTAATAGTGTGTATTTATTCCCTGCATTTGTTCATTTTTCCCTTGAATGTAATCTGGGCTGATTTGAGATATGTTTGCCATTGTATTTTTGTACTTTTGTATTTATGTGTATGCATTTTATGTTATTGTAACTTGACACTTTAAACAGGTACACCTTGTGAAAAGGGCTTATATAGCCCTAATGGTGGTATCACTGTATAAATACATTGTATCCACTACTACATAAATCATCAAGGGCAGGCTCTGTACAATGTAGTGTAGCACTATTATCAATTGATTTCTCCCATGTCTCCACCCCCACACCAAACCCTGTACATCATAAAAGACATATTGACTGTTATTATGACACCTAAATGACACAAAACAACTTTACATGTTAAACAATTCATCTGTTGTAGACTTTCTGTTAATAACTGGTAACTTGAGTCTAAAGAGGCCAAATTGAGTAGTCCAATGAGAATGGCTGCTATTAACTTAACATGATGGGGCCCAACATGGTAACCCATAAATTTAAATACATTAACTTGTGCTTCCATTGAGGCTGGAAGCTCTCTGTTCCTGCCGACAAGGCCTTGCCTTGTTTGGATGGTAATCTGCAGCTGAGGGCCCTCTCTAGGCAAACAATATTCCTATAATTTATAGATTAAATTTGACTCAGTGCCACATGGAAGGCTGGGAAGGAAGTTAGTAGGCACAGAGGCGGGTAAAAAGCTGGTGAGATGGGTAGGAAACTGGCTGCAGGGAAGGCAACAGAGGGTGGTGGTGGGGGGAGCTCTCACACCCAAGGGCAGTGACGAGTGGTGTTCCACAGGGTTTGGTGTTGGGACCAGTGTTGTTTGGGATATTCATTGCAGACATATCATGGGACATCAAGAGCAAGATCAGTCTGTTTGCTGATGATACCAAGGTAGGGCGGTGGTGGATGCCCTAGGGGATGGCAGGGTTGCAGGATGATCTGGCAAAGCTTGAAACCTGGTCAGACACCTGGCAACTGGGCTTTAATGCCAAAGTGCAGGTGCTGCATTTTGGGATGAAGAACCCAAGGAGGAGTTACCAGCTGGGGAGTGCAGCTAGCCCAGACAGAGGAGGAGAAGGATCTGGGTGTGCTCATTACAGGGTCAATGAACAACTCGGCACAATGTAGGAAGGCAGCTGCAAAGGCCAACAAAATGCTGGGTTGTATTGCAAGGTATATCCTCAAGGAGGGAGGAGGTGATTCTGCCACTGTATAGGTCATTAGTTAGACCACACCTGAGTACTGCGTAGCATTGGCGCTCATATCTGAAGAGGGACATTGGTTACTGGAGGGGTGCAGCACAGAGCGACAAAGATGACCAAGGGGCTGGGGACTTATCATACGAGAGGAGGTTGAAGGAGTTGAACATGTACTCACTGGAGGAGAGGAGAGATAGGGGTGACATGATTGAAACCTTTAAATACATGAAAGGAATAAACAAGACAGGTACAGAGGGGCTGTTCAAGTAAGGGAGGGAGGATACCAGGGGCCATGATATGAGACTGGCGAGAAAGGTTCAGGAGGAGATGAGGAGACACTTTTTACAGAGAGGGTGGTGGCTGGGTGGAATGTTACCTGCTGAAGTGGTATGCAGTAGAACAGTGGACTGCTTCAAATGAGGATGGGACAGGACAAGGGGGAGGGTTAATGAAGGGGAAGGGTGGAAGGGAGGGGCAGCTGCAGAATAAGGGGTGCTAGCTGCACATTCAAGCAGACTTGATAGACCTCTAGGCCTTTATCTGCTGGCAAATTTCATATGTTCGTATGTTCATATTAAAAACCTGGTTTCTAGCTACCCTCTGGGATCCTTTCTGAGATGCTGTGTTTTGTGGGGTTTCCTTATTGTTTGAGTTAATGAGGTTACCATCTGCAGCCCTCTATTGTGATTGGCCCAATTGGGTCAATTTGGGTCCTTCCAGGCTGATGTCCCTCCCCCCTTTTAACAGGTTGTTAGAATATTTATTCCCCCATTACCCCTTTATCCACTCACCTTCAGGCACAGATCGTTCCTGCCACCTCCCGCACTGGGAACCATCCATCCCTTTTTATTTTGTCAGTAACAGATCATCTGTGGGGGAGGTTTTGGAAGGTCGGTTTCCATATCAGCCATACCCCTTAGTCACTCTACTTGTGGCTACGTCTGGTCATCCTGAGTCCTCCAATCATGCATGGGCCATACCTGTTCTCCTTGGACTCAGGAGGAGAGAGGTAGGGGTGGGTGTACCCTTGGTGCAGTTTATCTCTGGTTGACCTATGGCCTGGGTTTAATTTATCAGAGATTCCCAGTCTCCTCCCTCCAAAATACTTAGGCTGACAAGAGAATCCTTACCTGAATGAGACGTATGCTCTTCCCTCTCCACATTCCTCCTTATGCAAACCACAAGAGAGCGTCTTTTTGTAGTCAGGCTGTCATCGTTTCATGCTGCTCATAAGGGAGTGTTTGTCTGCTGCCAGCATGAGTGTTCTAGAACCAGCAAATCAATCATATCATTAATTCTTGATACATTTTACAGCACTTTCCAGATTAACCCAATTGTTACTATTTGGGTGGTTTTGTGCGTCCTGCATTCTACCCCCCTCCTCCCCCTACTAGAACAACAATTTCCATAATCCCCCTCATCATCCCCATCCTCCTCATTTTGGTGCTATGCCACCTAAAATATGCTGTGCTGTTTTATATTCGATTATTGGGCCAAGTCCCCCTTCCCATAATGGCTTGGTTCCCTGTCCTACCTCTGGCACTTACCATGTGGATTATTCTGAGGTGCTCCTCCTCCCAATCCACCACTACATGCCCTCCTCTCTCCACCAATGACCTATGACAGAACAGCATACACAAAGGACCAAGTCTGTGGCAAAGCCTTACATTGAGGTTATCTCTCCTCCCTCCTCCCCCTCTCCCTCCTTTCCCATCCCCCCACACACTTAGGTTGTTTTGTTTGTGCTTTCCCAGTTATCTCTGAGGTCGTTATTTCCCATTTTCCCTATTCAGCTCATTTCTGAAGCATACTCCCACCCCTTCAGTGACCCCTCCCCCCATTCACCCATCGTCCTTTCTAACTCCCCCTCAAATCTTTTTTACTGCCCCCCAGGCATCTGTGTGCTGTATTGGTTGCTAGTGGACAGATGTTTAGCAGTTCCCAAGGTCTCCCTCTCCCCCTCTCCAAGTTATGGGAGATGAGGAGACAGAGGACCCCGACATCACCCTATGAAGTGCCACAGTAATGTGTACCCCATCCAGCATCACATACCCTATAAAAAGAACTATCCTCACCCATCCAACATCTCCATACTGCATTAGTTAGTTTCCTCTATCATTTTACATTATTTCCAACCAAATAGCCCTCCCCCTCCCCCCCGACAAGCATTCCTGAAAAGTGTGCTTATCTGATTTGGAAGTCATCTGAAGGATAGATCATTTGTCCATGGGAGACATTTATTAGTGATCTTCTTGTCTCCAGGTTCCCCTTCTTTTGTCCCCTCCCAACTGCATGAAACAAGTTCCTGCACTGTGACTTGATGATTCGTGATGGCTGTGTGTCAGTGTCACCTCGTGTTCTTCAGTCACAGGAAGGAGACCACCAGGGGGCACAAACAGCAAGATAAAATGCAGAGGATCTCAAACTTGAGTACTGGGGCTACTTTAGCAGTTCTTAGGCCACTCCAGGCTGGCGGGAGAAACAGGTAGCTGCTGCCTCTTTAAGGTGTCGATGATGTGCTGCAGGGTGTCTGATCCTTGATGATGCCCAGCTTCCCTCTGGCCATCACTCCAGATCCTCTGAGATAATTTCCCTGCCAAGGTAGGTTTGGGGTTTGAAGGCCTTTCTGGAATCTCAATGCCTCTTCTCTTCAGCTCTTCCGAAGCCTCTGCAGCTGAAGCGAAGGATAAGGTGCCATCCGGAAAGGTGACCATCCTGGCAGGGTAGAGTATTCTGAATTTAAGCTTCACCTGCTTTATAGCTCTCATCAGGGGGATGTATGCCTGGTGCTTAGTCATTATCTCTGGGGCAAAGTCATTTGCGAAATACACTCTGTGCATCTTGTATATTTCTTCTCCCTTTTTCCAGGCAGTATGTAGTAGCATTTCTTTTTCCTGGAATCTTAGCATGTGTACCAGAATAGTGCATGGATGGGCTCCTGGGGCTGGTTTTGGCCCAGAAGTCTACGTGCTCTGTCAATTTCGAGTGTGGCATTGTCTGGAAGGGTGAGCGCTGTTCAGAATAGAGATTAAAAAAAGTTATTGATGTTAGCACCTTCCGTTCTCTCTGGAATTCCCGACAGCCAAATATTATTTCTTTGGTTTTGGCTCTTGGAATTCTCAGCAAGTTCCTGGAGGGAGGTGACTGTTTGATGAAGTTGTAGGATGGCCCTCTCTGTAAAGCCCATGTGGCTGTCCATTTCAGTGAACTGCCCCTCCATAGCTTCATGTCTCTGCTCCAGCTTGTCAACGTCCATTCTTAAAGCTGTTGTGATCGACCGCATTTCTTTTCTGAAATCTTTAATTTCCTCTAACATTCTGTCCATTTGTCTCTGCAGGACAGTCATGTTTTTGTTGTTGGTTTTGGCATGGCCTTGCCTAGAGGAGTGAGTGGCCCTTGATCCCTCGCTACCAGTGCCTCTATCCAAAAATCCTCTTTCATCCATCAGTTCTTCAGGTGGGTTTATGGTGAGACCCCTTCTGTTTGCCATTTACTAGCCTTTTGGTATAATTTATAGTTGAATTTCTGTATTTTGCAGTAATTATAGGCTTTGATGTATCATCCCTCAGGGAGCTGTTGCAGCTAGCGGCTGGCTAGGTGCATGATGTCCGTCTGACCCCTACTTTAATTTTTCTGACTATAAATAATTTAGTTTGTAAAGATTCTTATTCCTCCACCGGCCTAGTAGTGCTGAGGGTTGAGGAGCTGGATGACACACTTCATGCCATGCTGACATCCCGGGTTCAGGCTCGAGCTCAGGGCATCAGGGGGTCACCTGGGGAGAGGGGGAGGAGCCAACTGAGCTGCCTACTGGCAGCTCTCCTCCTTAAGAGGGATCTGAGTGTCTCCTCAGTGCTTGGCCACCTCCTGGTGAAGGCTGAGCAGCAGTGCCATTCATGAGGAGCCCAGGCGCTAGGCCAGGAGAGGGGCTGTCACTGGAGCCATGGTGTGCATGCACACCTCCATGCACATGTGCTACCATGTTCTGGGGCCTTGGGGCAATGAGGAGAAAATGTGGGAACGCAGGAACTACAACAGGATGAAGCCTCTGGGACGGCTCTCGGGGGTCTGCTGGGACACACAGAGCATTACAAGATCCTGAAGGACCCCTGGAGTCTGGTTGGTTGGCTAAAGGAAGGCAGCAGCCCACTGAGGAGGCTAAAAATCAAGACAGAAAAAAAAAGATTCTTATTCCAAGTGAAAAGTAAATTTATGTAATTAGCAGTGGTTTGGACATTAGGACAGAAAAACTTAGGGTCACTGTACTATGATTAATCTCATAAACTGGTAAAGTTTTAGTTGAGTATTCTTTATCATCAAAAATCTTGATTAACATATGAATTATGTAACTTGTTTGATAAAAATGTAATCTTCCCCCCAATAGACTATGTTGTATATACTGTATCATCTATATGTCAGCGATGGACAGTGTCCTGTCCAAAATATTTTTTTTTAACAGGGCTTGTTATTTTACTCTGATGTCCATCATCAAACATATCAGTGTTATTTACACACAAAACTTAAGTGACTACCTTTGTTATTGGGGCAAATATTTGATATATTGATTCACATGCCCAGTGTCACAGCTTGACTTTTCAAAACAAATATTTAAATGCGAACCAACACTCATTTCAGTAAACAATTTAGTTTTGTAAGTTCAGCTCAATGTCTACTTTGATAAAATATATTTAAATGCAACATTTTGAAATTTTCAAAACTTGTCCATGGATGAGCTTAGCTGTGCTTTAGCACCGTGTTAAGTGGTGAATTCACTTCAGGATTAGGTAGTCAAGGATAAGGGTGGGTAAACTGGATTACCTTTTAACTTTAAACATTTTTAAATAATATTTTCTGGCATTCTGTACACATAATTAACTGGGCATATGGACAGCTGCAGTGACCTTTTTAAATAGGGGATAAAAAAGCCAGCTAAACACTGACAATATCCCTTTAAAGGAGAAGTTCACCCAGAATGTGCAAAAACATATGTTATAGAGAGTGTTTTGATATGTATGTTAAGTCCTAGTGTGTCCTTCCCTCTGTCTGCTATTAGGAGTTTTTCCTAAATTAGCCTGCTAGCTGTATGGTAGTTTTACGACCCCTGGGGATCTCCATCACAAATAGGTTTATTGGCTTTCTTTCTCCTATGATGCACCCTGGTTCACGTGACAGTGATGTAGCTATGCCCCTAGATTTAGCAGGGTGTGTCACAGCTCAGCCACAAAGATAACACTTCTTTCAGAGAAGAAGTTACATTGATACATTTTGGGTGAGTGCAATCATTATTATTTTTTGATATTAGTACCTTGTCCTGCTATGTCACAACCTATAGGGTGATGTTCAATTTTTGCTACTTAGTACTGGTGCAAAAACTGAAAGTGACTGAGAGGAATAGAGTGAACAGTGACATGATTCACACATACCACACACACACACACACACACACATACACACAGAGCACAGCATAGCAGGACAAGGTACTGATATCAAAAAATAATAATGATTACACTCACCCAAAATCTAGCAGTTTGTCTTCTCTGGAAGAAGTATTTTCTCTGTGGCTGAGCTGTGACAGACCCTGTAACAAGACACTGGCTTACTGCAGGGGCAATTAGACATCACACCAAAGGGCACTCTGGGAAGACTAGAGACCATACAAGAAACCAGAATGGCAGCCTCCAAGGGCAATACAACAGTTAGGGAAAGTTAGAAAAAACATCTCTCACAGCCAGAGGAAAAGAAAATGCTGGAAACTGGTTAGAACACAGAAACAAAGACTACTACATATCTTTCTCTGATTTTAACATGGAGTTTTCCTTTAAGATGCACAACGTAGGTGATTTGAAATCTTTTATTAGACCAACAGAGATTTATAGAATATCCTAAAGCTTTCAAACTCACATAGTTCTTCCCTAGAAGGACATAGCAGTTTTCTAAAAAGTGCTCCCTTTTAAAAGCCCAGAACAATATTAGAAAGAAAAAAAAAAACATTTTACACATGAATGTGAAAGATTAGGGGAGTAATTAGATAAGAAACACAACCAAACAGAGATAAGAAAGCATCCTTGCAACTACAGTAGTGTGTAGATCAAATGTCACAAAATGGAATGTTATGTAGTTGTAGAAGATCTATACATTACCTAATGTTAAATGTCATACCGAAGAGAAGATGAAGACTGTGTGTGTGTGTGTGTGTGTGTGTATACTCGCACACACATGAATCTAAAGTCATCACCCACTACTTAAAATCAAAACTATAAATGCAGTTACATAGATTTGATATACCATTTTATATAAAAGCATATTAGAAATATGTAAAACAAATATCTGTCCATGTGTTGTACCTGAAACAAAAAAGAAGCAGCAGCACTTTACATAGTGTAATGGGACATGGCACCAATGTCCACATTCATACCATCATCAACCATATTCACAAGAAAGATAAGTTTGACCTCAGACTCTTGTCTCTGTTGTGTATTTTTAAAATGCCCTTTGGGAACCAGGACAGAGAAATCAGAGATGGAGTGATCAGACTGAGAGAAATGTTGTCCTACTGGTTTTTAAGTCTTCTTCATTTTACTATCATGTCTGTGCAAGTTCATTTGGGTTTGAGTATCCCTTTAAGAAATGAATGTTAAAACTGGAAAACAATCACACATTGCACTAAAAAGTAAATGTATTTCTGACCTGAGTCTGTTGATCCATGTTTCAGCCTCCATTCTGCATATTCTTTTTGCCCTGTCCCACATTTATGTTGGCTATAGAGAATCCATATATGCTCCTTTCCTTTCCCTGAGGGGAGGGAAGGGGGAAGGAGCATGATATCACTGACTAACTTATCATCTGCCCCTCACTTCCTCAGTATACCCACTCCCATCTTTTTCTATCTGGTTGCAACCGCCATGCCCCATTATGTACACCCCTATATTTACCCATCTACTGGTAGCCACTTGATCAGAGAATGAACACCACTACCCATACTCATATGCTGGCACCAGACATTCCCCAGTATGAACAGTACTACCCACACCCATCTGCTTTCCTCAAAATTTCCCCAGTATGAACACCCTTGCTGCCTCTCATCTGTTGGTACCTTCCCTAATCCAGTAGGAATGTCCCTGCCTTCTTTGTTCTGTTGGTTCCCACTCTGCCTCAATATAGAAAACCTTTTCCCCACCTAGCTGCTACCCTACCATAGTCCATATGGCAAACACCTGATGTCCCATAGGGGATGCAGATTTCTATGGTGAAAAGCCTGGTGTGTATTTTTGATTGCCACTTTCTAGATTAGGTTTGTAGGTGTGATTCGATAAGGTTCCACTCACTGAAGTTATGATCAAGTTATGACAAGTTATCTGCCTCTAGACATGTGTCTTATTCATTGCCTCATATGATTACATTACAATTTCATTGGCCAAAAGGCCTTGAAACTGTAAAATGAAATCATGCATCTTACCAGAACAGCAAAAATATTTATCTTAGAAAGAGAGAAAGTAACTCAAAGTAATCTGGATTGCTTCAAGTTCACAAAAGTAATCTATCAACCTGTGGGGATTATTTTTATGAAAGTAACCTTCTATGGTAATCAGTTACTTGGAAAAAAAGTAATACACTTTAAATTACAAATCTTTTTAAAAATCTTGACTATGTCAGACTACTTTATTGTACTATAAAGCACTTGTTTGGTGAGGGTTGTGAAACTCTTCTCTCTATTCTTGGCATATGGCTTAGTAAGGCAGTCCTAAGGCTGCAAATGTCAGGAACCTAGCTTATACACCTTTTTACACCTATCTCATTTTGTAGTAAATTCTATTTATTCAGAATTTTTAAGAAAGAAACAATCATATTTAGTACATTTCAAACAGTGACAGTCTTACATATTGCAGAAAGACACATATTTGCATGAAACTAATCCAAATTATGTGAAACAATTTCTTTCAGTGTTAGTGGCATAGCAGTCTTTCATCACCTTCTCTATCCCCTTACATCACATTTCTGCCTTACACCCAACCCCTTCCACCAGGTTGAGGGAAGTGGTAGTTATCCTATGGGGGACATGCTAAGTCTCTGGATTCAAAGAGAAGATAAAAGGGATCCAGAGAGCACACAGATGAGATGATATCAGGCTCTCATCAGGCAAAGTGGATTGTTAGAGAGCCCTTAGTGAGATGTGACATCCTGGGGAGCACTGCTAGGGAAGCTACCACCTCTATCTATTCTTGAAATGTGGACATTTCCATGGTCCGCCATTTCTGAAGAATAAGGCACATTTTGCTTCTACCCTTACTGCAATCAGCCAATGGAGTCACACATCTAAGGCCAATATTCTAGGACAGAGGGTCTCCCAGGAGTATCAGCTGGGCTGTAGGAGAGTAGGCATGACCCACCATTGCTAAACATTCTTTCTTAATTTCCTTCCAGAATTACTGTAAAGGCAGGTAGCTCCATAGGATTTTATGTAGGGATCCCCTTGGGCCCCCCATCTCCAGCAATCACTTGTAAGCAGTAGACCTAGGCATGCAACTTCACTAGTTGTCTATGCCATAAATGTAAAACTTGTTCTGAATTAGTAGACTTATACTGTCCTGGCAAGCATCATGTGCCACTGTCCAACAAGCACTTCAGGTCTGTTCTGGGATTTGGAGACCAAGTTAGGATTTCCACTGTTTCCAGATGTTGTTTTTTTTTTAGTTTAATTGGGAATTGCTTGGATAATGCAGTTGTAAATTCAACTCACCCTTTCAGAGTTTACTTTATACCAGGATGATAATGGGAAAACTGATGTGGGGTCCCTCTGTATACTTGCTTTAAGCTTAGGTGTCAGCACTCTGCATAGCTGCAGAATTTTCCAGAAGTTCTTATTTGGAAGACCAAATCAGATTTTTAAGTTTTCAAAAGAGTCTAGTTGTGGGGTTCCAGGTATATATAGATCTCTGACTGCTTTGATTCCTTCCACCTGCCATATTTTCCATCCCAGTGTCTGGTTATTGATTTTAAAGGTTGGGGTTCTCCATAGTGGGGCCCATTCTATTGGAACGAGGGTGATTTATTAAGCTTAGCCAGTTTCTCCCATAGTTTGACTGCCTTGAAGGGTGGGCAAATGTTGAAGATGTGGTGGAGGGGAATATAGTAGGGTGGCTGGTGAGGTGCCTCCACGGAGCACCCATTCTATTTGTAACCAGAGCAGACTGTCCTGGAAAGGATCTTGGAACCATTTGGTAACTTGTGGCCCCTGTGAAAGCCAGATGTTATGTGTACATCCATGGCAAGGCAAAGCAAGGTGAGATGAACTTTATTTATGAACCAACCTTTCCCAAGGGCTCAGGGCACGGTACATACAGTATAAATAAAAGAAAAAAGTACAGAAACAAGACCCAATAGCAGAGATAAAATATAACCAGTTGATAAAATGATTAAATACAGATTTGATAAAACTACTGTATCTAGCTGGGGAATGATTGTTCAAATTAATAAGTATTCAGAGAGCCTTTGAAGTCCCCCACCATGCAGACCATACAGACGCTCCCAGGAACAAAGTTCCACAACACTGGAGCTGCCACTCCAAAAGCTCTGTCTCTTGATAGGCTTTGGTGGGAAAGAGGACAAGGAGCAAGTCTGCACTAGTGGAGTGGAGAGGTCAGGCTGGGAGGAAAGGAACCAAGAGATCTTTCAAGGAGTTTGTTCCCAAACTGTGCAGGGCCTTATATGTTAACAAGCACATCTTTTTCTTTATATTTGAAATTTGTATTATTTTCCATAAAAAAATAATACAAACTATGGTGCAACTTCTATCCACATCATACACCTCCACCATATACATATATACACACATACTGTCATCAAGTTCAATTCATAAAGGAAGTGAGCAAATACTAACATATGAGTTTTTTAAATGGATGGCAACTAGGCATGCATCTAAAGATATCTTATACAAACATTGCAAATGATATAGCATGATTATTTATAATTCCTTCAATCTCTCATCTGTAGCCCTTAACCATATTATAACTATAATCACATACTCTAATACTCTTGCCCTTAAGACATATATTAACTTCTAAAGGCCAAACTGGTCTAATATATAATAATGATCTTATGTAGTAACCATATCAGTCCATTAAACTAGACATAAATTTCTAGGAATTGTTAGTATATTTAATCTATTTATGCTCAATTTCAAAACAAACTAAAGTAATGGCCTCCTAAGGGAATGGGAAAATTATTATTAAAAAAGAGAGAGAACTATAATTATCATTCTTATTACCCTAGTATTTGACTTGGATTGAGACCTAATTAAGAAACTCGCCAGAATGAAGGGAACCTTGTTCTACAAAGTATATTGCTTTTATGTCTACCCTGACCTGACATTTTCCACCTAGCCAAGGAGAGGAAAGCACTCATTATATTGACAAGATATACTGAAACTTTGAGAACAGCTTTGCTGCTAGTGCCAGCAAAGGTTTGAATAACTTTTAAAAATAAGCAGTATATATTCTTTGAACCAGATCATCTCACTGCCTTTCTACAGGCTCAGTATGAGCACGACTCAGATCAAGAGGGAGAATCCACACCCACTTTGGAACAAGCAATGTCTCAGTTGGCTGAGGCTGCTGAAGGACTATAATATTTTGAAAGTAACAAGCATATCTTGAAGGGGATGTACCACCACATAGACAGCCAGTGCAGCACACGTTGCACCAAAGTAATGTGGTTGCAGTGAGAAGATTCCATCAACAGCTGGTTTTGCAGCATTCTTGATCAGCTTCAGGCGTCACATCAGACCTCCAGATAACCCTGAGTAAAAAGCATTGCAGTAGTCCAACCTAGGAGTAATGGCAGTATGAACAAATGCCACCAGGTCAGCATGAGCCAAATGTGGTCTGATCCTAGTGATGTTTTGAAGATGGTAAAAGCTAGATTGGACCACCACCGACACCTGTTATTCTAGAGTCAGCCTGCAGTCTAAAATGAACCCAAGATTCTTACTCACATCAACAGTTATAAGAGATTGACTGCCCAAAAAAGGAAGGGCCACCACACCTCCAGCCATTGCTTAGCCTCAACTGCCAGGCTCAGTCATCATGTTCTCTGTCTTTCCTGGTTTGAGACATAGCCACTTAGAGTCTATGCAGACATTCATCTTGGCAAGATATCATCTCAGCACCAACGCTGCATAATCCTGACCAGGAGAACAAGACATGTACAGCTGAGTGTCATCTGCATGACAGTAAAACTCAACATCATGCTATATGATGATCTCTCCCAAGGGAAATATGTACACAGAGAACAACACAGGGAAAAGGATCAAGCCTCAGGGAACACCACAGAATACTGCAAATGTCCCAGAACTGAAGTTACCTAGGGCTACCTGCTGCATTCTCCTAGTTACTGTATGTAGGACTCAAACCACCACAAAGCTGTGCGAGTGAGACCCACACAGTTCCCCAGGTAATCCTATAGCACCCCATGATCCCCTGTAGCAAATGCCAATGAGAGATTTAAGAGGACCAAGATGGAATAAAGTCCTCAGACCCTGGCTAGGAGGAGATTATGAGTCACCCTGATGAGTGCAGTCTCAATGCTGTGACAGGGCCCACAATCCAGCAGGAGTGGTTTGTAGATGTTATGATTATACAATAATGCTGTACTTCCCATTCCCTCACTATTTCTTCTAGAAAATCTACTGTTGGTTAATCTGCTTTCTCATACTGCTTTCCTAAGCTCTGGTCATCCCCTCCCTTGTCAAGTAACTCTGCATCTTCTATTTTCTCCTTAAAGTCTCTCCTTCATGACTATTTGTTCCCCTTCTGCAACTGCTCATAACTCTTCCTTCCCCCCACAACTAGTTTTGCCCTAGCAATCTGTTTCCTCATTGCCTTTTTATTGTTCTGTAAGAGTAGTTCAATCACATAAATTATCTCATTTTATGCTATTAAATATATGTTATACTGATTTATCTTAAATTTTTGATTATGCTCCATAATATATTGAATTTGCTGTATATGATTTTCCACATCCCCTACCCCCAGAACACATCTGGAAATGAGCTGCTAGCAGCTCAATATGTCTTCCTGGTTAAATTTTTTAAATAAATAAATAACTGATTTTCCAGGTGACCCAGCAGTTGCTGCACCACCACCTTCTCCATAACCTTCCACAGAAAGGGGGTTGGGGGATGGTTTAACCAGGAAAGGCACACTAAGTTTGTTTCCAAATGCGACCTGGGAGCACAAGGTAGTTAAGTGACTTGCTCAGGGTCACACAGTATGCAAAAGGGGCTGTGATATTCAAACCCAGTCCAAGGATTTCAGCTCAGTGCTCTAAACCAGAGTGCTATATTGCCTCCTTAAAGAAAGGGAAGATTGGAAAGAAGTATGTAATTTGCCAGAATGTCAGGGTCCAAGGAAGACTTTTTTAGGAGAGGTCTGACTACCACATTTTTTTCAGGGCACATGAAAAAACACCTTCCCTCAAGGAACCAGGGATGAGTTCGGTGATCACCAGACCCAAGAACTTGCCACAGCCCAAGAGCAGCCTGGTTGTTCCCACGTTCAGTATGCAACTGGTTGGGTGCAAACTAACTAGAGCATCTGAACCTCAGAAACTGGCTGAAACTCACATCAGGTAGGCAGATCCACATCAACAAGGGAATAGCTGCTACCGGCCATACTCAACAAGATATCCAATCTAATGGAGGACATATTGTCAGACACAAATTTACAAAACTCTTCACACTTTTCTGTTGAAAAACCTCTAACTTTTCACAGATATGGAGGATTTAACAAGACCGGATCAACCTTGACTCCACTAATGTCAAGTCCCAATGTCAAGATCAGATCCGAAGTGTGACCAGATTAATTTGGTTCAATGTCATTTGGCACCCATTTGTATCCCCCCTTCTCCTGAGGCAAGGCTGGAAACAGGCAGAACTGTCTAGTCCTCCTTTCCTGGCCAACAAAAATAAAATGAATAAATGTGTTCCAGAGGCAACTGCCTGTGTTAATCCCAGTGAGAACATCAGCTGGAGGAGTTCCTGTCCAAGGTGCAAGTATTCTTCATTGACACTGGCATTGAAATCCCCCAGGCCCAACAGTCAGAGGATGTTCAATATCTATTTAGCCATTAAGTCCACCAAACCTCTGCAAGAAATCACTCTTTTAGCCCAGCAGACAGTATATGAGAACGATTCTACCACTAACACCTGGAGCACATCCAACTGCCACTTATTCAAGCAGTTAAACTATCATCTATAGTGGGTACTAAGAGTTGTAAAGGCTTCAGACATCAGAAGATAGTTTCCACAGGATCCCTCCATTGTCCACCAAAGTTTCAAACAGGAACTCTGTGCTTTCTGCACCATGAGAATGCATTGAGTTCCGGTGTAAATGCTGGTGGCCTATGCAGGATCCTGTGGGCTGTGGTATGTGATTATTAATAAAGCCTTTTTCTACAACTGCAGTGCCTGCTGCCAAATTTGTTTGTTTAGCAGTTTAAGGTTTTGAATCCATGGCACAAGCTTCTACAAGGAGCTGCCCTGTTGTGTTTGCAGTACACATATTCAAAGGACCTGAAATTTCTCATGGGGGTGCAGTGAGTCCCAGGGTTGATTTAAAATAAATGGCCACCTTGCTCCCTCTGCAATCCCTCCTTGGGCAATGCACCATGGGGTAAGCAGGTGGGACAGATGCCTCCAAAACAGGTCCAGAGTCATTGCCTAGCAAGGTTTATGTGATACAAACAAGGTCAGCTAAGGAATCCATGATGAAATCATCTATCCCCACTGTCTTATTCTTCAGCGACATTGCATTGCATAGAATGGCCTGAAGGGGAGGAGTAGTACTGTCTGGACAAACTACTACCTACTTATTGACATTTGGCAGGGCCCTGGGGAGGGAAACCAGGCAGGCCAGACCACTGTCCTGATTCCAAATCCTCCCCGGGTGTCTCCTAGTTATCACCACCTCAGTCCTACCACTCCTAATCCCTGTGTTCCTCTGCTCTGCCAGTAGAATCAAAGCATCCACAAAAAATGACATATGTGTATCTATTTTTTGAAACCACATCTCATGGACCAGGATCGGGTGAGTAGAGAGACAATGCAGTAGGTTTGGTATAATTGTCATTTTAGCCCTGAGATTTTGCCAGCAAGAGATAAGTTAAGTTTGTCCCACCTTTCAAATTTTAATTCTGCTAGAAGCAGCATTATATTTATCTTACATTACCATGACAGCTCTGGTGTTAGCTGGATGCCTGAGTAGTAAATGTCCTGTAGGGACTGCTTGAGGCCAAGCCTTGCAAAGGGAGTGTGAGGGCATAGATTGACAAATGGCAGAACCTCCATGTTAGACAGGTTTACTTTCAACCTTAAGAGTCCCTGGAACTGCTTAAGAAGAGCTGATAAAGGTGTATCCTCTTCAGGGCACCAGATAGGACAAGGAGGTTGTCTGCATAGAGCTTGGTTCGACATTCTATCTCTCCTACCTTTATACCAGTTATGTGTTCATGATGCCTAATGGCTATTGCTAGTGGCTCAATGACCAGTACAAATAATAGGGGGCAGAGTGGGCAGCTCTGTCGGGTTCCTTTATGGAGTTTGAAGGGAGTTGAGAGTGTGTTGTTATTGAGGAATCTTGCAGAAGGGAAGGAGAAGAGGGTGCTTAAGTGTGCCCCAAATCCCGTTTCTTCCAGCTCATTTGTGAGGTACCCCCACTCCATAGAATAAATGTCTTTTCAAAGTCAATGGCCATGGAAGCTGCTGGAGTGAAAGTAGGGTTCACTGCACAGAATATGGTGATTAGAGACCTAAGGTGATCTGTATTTAACCATCCTTAAATGAAGCCTGCCTGTGCTGAGTGTATATGGTCAGGCTGAATGGACTCCATTCTAGTAGCTTATGCCTTTGCAGGACTTTGGCTGTACCATTTCATTCATCATGGGCTGAAGTGAGTTGAAAGAATGTGCTTCCATGTACACTTTCTGCAGGGTGAGAGTAAACAGTGAAAATATATAGGGTTCCATCCTCCCCAAACTTTATTTCTATTCACTGACATAGTGGCCTGCTGGATCTTTTCCTGGTTTGGGAGGAGTCCACATGGTGTCTTTGTGCATCCTTTAAGTTGGGATTTGCAGTTTAGTGAATAATGATTCTAATAGCACAGCATCTCTCCTTCCATCTGAGGAGTAGAGAGTCTAGCAAAATACTTGCATGACAGCATTAATATCTTTAGCTTTATGAGGCACCTGCCCTTGTGGGTTACAGAGGGCTACTATGTGGCCTGTTGCTTCCATATTCATTAGGGCAAAAGTCTGGAATTTTTTTTCCCACTTTCCCAGAATGTATGTCTGGAGCAGGAGAGGGTGAGCCCTGCTTCTCTAGAGAGCATGGTGTTGAGTTGCAGTGTGATGTCTACAATATCTGCTAGGTGTTCCTTTGATTTGGGGTGGGTGGGTTTGCTTTAAAGGTGGTTTCCAGCAGTGTAGCCTCTAAAGTTTATAGTCTAACCCTTGACCTTTGTTTCTCTCTGTCCAGTGTGTTGGACGGCATACTGCATAATATGGACCCTAATGGTTGTCTTAAAGGCTTCCCAGACATTGGCTATAGTACCCTCTCCTGTGTCATTTATGTTGAAAAATTCCATAGTTGTTTCCTTTATCCAGGTTAAGAAAGGTTTGTCCTTCCAGAGCATGTAGTCTAACTGCTATGAGGAGGATTGTGACTGTTCTTGCCTCAGATTACCAGTATATCAGTAAGGTTACTAGGGCATGGTCTGATATCACAATCAATTTGATCATCACTACCATGGTGGCTTGTGCTACCCTGGAAGTCCTAGCCAAAAGTAAATGTGGCTTGCCAAGGCATGTGTTAGAGAAATCAAAGAGCAGTTCCAGTCCAAGGGATGCAGGGTTCTCCAGATATTGGAACCACTTATAAAACTCTTTAATATGTCTCTAAATACAGGAGAGGTGCCAAATGGCTGGTGGGGGGCAATGGTGGTGCTGATCCACAAAAAGGGAAATAGGCAGGAGCCAGGTCATTACAGACCTATTAGTCTTACCTCAACCTTGAGAAAAATAATGGAAAATTTTGTTAAAAAATTGCTTAAGGAAGACATATGTAATAAGAACCTAGTGGATGACACTCAGCATGGATTTAAAACCAATAGATCCTGCACGGCTAATACAGTAACCTTCTGTGAAAAGGTTAGTCAGGCTCTTAGCAGGAATCAGCCAGTAGACATGATATATCTAGACCTACAAAAAGCATTCGACAAAGTCCCTCATGCCATCCTACTGGAAAAACTGCTTAATAATGGAATAAATATTAATATTTTCTTTTTTTTTTAGTTTTTGTTGACCGGGTAAGTGCACTAGGCAAATCCTGCCTATTTTCAGGCACGACCCGGGGGAAGGGGATACAGATGAATGCCAACTGACCTTGAACCAGATTAAGCTGTTGGTGGTATTTTTACTGAATGAGGGAAATTTGGCCAGGACACCAGGGAAATTCCCTTACTCTTTTCGATAAGTGCCATGGGATCTTTAACATCCACCTGAACTACCACCAATCCAGGCAGATGGGACCTCGGTTTAACATCTCATCCGAAAGGCGGCACCTCAGAAGTGCAGCACCCCTCTCATGCTGCACTACAGAGTCAGTACAGGGATATTAACCCAAGTGCCAGATGTGGGAACTGATAACATGAATCACCGCTTGGTTAAAAGATAGGATTCAGAGGGTAAGGGTTAGAGGGTACCTTTCAAGCCCTGGCAGAGTGACCAGTGGAGTGCCACAGGGCTCAGTCATGGGCCCTGTACTTTTAACATTTTTATCTCAGACATGAATGAAAATGTGAAAAACTGGAGTATCACGTTTGTTGATGATTTCAATTTTGGAGCAGTGGTTCATACTGAGGAACAAATTACCTTATTAACACAGGACCTCCATTCAATAGAAGAATGGGCAAAAGCAAATGAAATGCAATGTAATAAAAAAAAATGTGTAGTATTGTACTTTGGAAGTAAAAATAGGTGCAAAGACTCCTATCTAAATGGACACAAATTGGGCAATATTGAAAGAGAAAAAGACTTAAGACTATACATTCAAAGAGATCTAAACTTCAGTGAGCACTGTAATAGAATAGCAGGAACAGCAAACAGGATCCTAGGGTGTATAAGGAAAGGATTTGTGTCCAGAAATAAAACCTGAATTTTGCCCCTATACAAGACATATGTTCGGCCCCACCTTGACTACTGTCCCCCAATATGGAGCCCATACTTAAAGAGGGATACACATAAAACAGAGCAAGTGCAGCATAGAGCAACCAAATTGATTAATTCATTATGTAATAAGCCAAATGAGCAACAAATTGAGGAACTAAGGCTGTATACTTTGGAGAGGAGAATAGAGAGGGGGAACATGCTAACGGTGTTTAAAATCACCAGTGATAGGGACTTAATGGATGGACTTGGTTTAAGATTTAACAATAGAGAGGTAGACTTGAGAAGCCACAAAAAGCAGCTTTACCTTGAAACGTCTAAGAAAACAGCAGAAGAGGGTAGTTCACTTACAGAGTATCTCTCATGTGGAACAATCTACATGAAGAAGTAATTAATCAAAGGACCATAAACTCATTTAAAAATAAGCTGTATGAGTTTCTTTTGGCTAAAAAGTAGCTTGATGGCCCTACTGAAGTGGGAGACAGGCTAGATGAGCATTTAGCCTCCTCCTGTCTGCAAACCAAGTATTGCACCAAGTATATACAGCCTCCATAGATGTTCTTAAAGGGAAGTTCTATGATTTTGCAGTTTTTTTTTTAAGTATGTTAAGCCATTACCTTACGCAGGTGGTGCTGGCGATTGTCATTTAAGCCAGCAAGGGATTTTTTTTTGTTAAGTCTACTACGGGAGGGAAAGGATCAAAAACTGTGCTGAATAGATGGCTAGCTAAACCCTTCCACTTCCCGATCTGCTGGCCCCGGCCACCACACTCAGACATTTTGTGACATCTAATCAGAAAGACTTCAGGGGCATGCCACATACAGTCAGTGGGGGTAATTTTCAGAACTGTTTTATATTGAAGCAATATTTGATCTAAATGAAAGCTATCGCTCAACTAATAAGGGTTAGTTGAGCGATGGCTTTTATTTATATCAAAGGTTGCTTTAGTTTATACAACACGGTTCTGAAAATTTCCCCCATTGACTTGTATGTGGTATGCCCTTGTGCACTCCCTGGTTTGATGTCACAAAATACGTGAGTGCAGGGGCAGGACTGGCAGATCAGGAAATAGAGAGGATTGGCTAGCCATCTCTTTGGCACCATTTTCGATCCCTTCTCTCCCATACTGGACTTAACAAAAAAAATCCTTTGTTGGCTCAAATGACTATTGCTAGCATTAGATTATGGCCTAATGTATCAATAAAACTTTTAGAAAAATCTTAGAACTTTTCTTTAATCTCAAGTTCCTGACCTGAATTGAGCCAGATGCATTGTGTTATACAGTAGTCCTATTCTTGACCTGTGTATAAGCTTTGAACTCCATGCTGCTCTTTTTACTTAGAACTGTACAATAAATTTAGGGCTACGCCCATAGTTAAGTGGGGGAAGAGCTCCTCCCCCACACCCTATTTAAACCAGCAGGCTGTGCACTGCCCTGCTTAGAGCGAAATACACTGGCTTTTGGCATGCTGTGGGCTGTGGTTGCTTCTTGTTCGTCCTGCTCTCCCCGGTTCTGCTTGTTCTCTTGCATTTTGCTCCTCATTCTGGTTTCCCTCTCCCTGTTTTTCTGCTCCTTTGCCTTTGTTCGTTTTTCCCTTGTGCATTTTTTTGGGGGGTTGGCCGACATACTTTGTGTTCCAGCCTCTCCCTCTACTCCCCCTCTCTCTTCCACGGCTACTCGATCAGCCTCCGCTGCTCTCTGCTCTCTGTTACTGCTTCCAGCTCTGTGTTCTTCGCTGTTGCCTTCTACTTCTTCTTGCAACCACTGCTCCATGCTGCCACTTTGTTCAGATTCAGGATGTCACTCATTCTGTGGCTCCTGGACTCTCCGTTGTGGAGCCTCCTCACTGCTTCCCCATTATGCAGCTGCAGCACTGTCCTCCAGACGGTTCAGTTTGTTTTCACCATGGGATGTCAGCCATTACCATTTCAGCATTGGGAGCTTGTGCATTCAGCCCCTGGGTTAAGGGAGTGTGCTACCATTCTGTACTTTTCAATGCCTATGAACTCTGCTGTTCTTGGCCAGACCTCAGTTGCTCCCTCAGCACTACGATCGAAAGTCACAGCAACGAAGTATATGATGGCATGACAAGTTTCTACATGGTGCAGTATCTATGCGCCTTACTAGCATGATTTGCAGCACACTTCACACCTCTAACATACTACTGTGTACAGTAAATATCCCTACATAATTATCATACAGACCTCCTGCTATGATATGCTAATTCGATCCTTTATTACGCAGCAGCCCATCCGACTTGGGGGGCACTTATGCTACATTCTGGAAACTACAATCAATTATTTGACACTCAGTTTTGAAGGGCACCATGCTAGGTTCCAGTTCTAGTGACTGGTGGTAGGTTCTATTGTTCTCTTCTGCTGCATACTGCCACCTGTTCCGGAAACCATACTCTTTCTGCTCCACTACTCTGCTCTCTGGCTTTGATACCTCTTTACAGGGCTATGTCACTCTTCAACAAAGAAGTGTTTGCATGCTACATACACTACAAACCTGCCAAACTTCTCTTCGGCTTCAGCCCTGGAATATTAGTCTATCCAGACGGCCCTCTGTGGTGGCACCACATTACGCTAACCTACGTAGGGTCTAGCTTGCCTCTCTTTCCATCTGCCTACCTACGTGGGGTCAGGCCTACTGCCAGCCATGCAGGGGCCTAGTCTGGCATGCTTTCTGCTCCTTGTTACCCTACATGAGGGTTATTCGGCTGCTAGCCTTCATGAGGCATGGTTGCTGCTTTCTACTCCTTCCCTTGGCTGACCTATGTGCGGACTAGCCACTCATCCTACCCACATATAGGCCTAGCTGTTCCATGACTTCGGCCTCTGGACTCCTGCCATGCACTTCTGCCATGCGCCTCATCATTGCACTCAACGCTCTGCTCCAGATCCTTTCTGCAGACCATCATCCAAGCTTCTTCATCAGGATTGGACACACTGCAGGATGTTTTGTCTTCTGCCATGCCAATCGAGTCCTGGATGCTTCAGCTCTCACCGTGCCTGTTTGACCTTTCCAGCCATTCAGGATCCATCTGTGCTTCATGATGAATTTTCTATTGCACTATGTCTTAGGATTTGCCTTACTGTCCTTGGATGCTTCCCATGTTGCTTCACTTCGTTTGGACTTATCGCTACCACTCACTTTCTGGCTGATCTACGTGTGGTCCTGCCACGCACGCTTACCCTACCGGCTGACCAATGAGTGGTCCAGCTGCGCATGCTAAACTTCGTGGGGCTTAGCTGCCATCCTCCACTTACCTTACCAGCTGACCTACGTGGAATCCAGCTGCGCATGCTAGCTTTGGTGGGGCTAGCTGCCACTCTTTACATACCTTACCAGCTGACTTCGCATGGTCCAGCTACGTGCTAATCCTCTTGAGGTTACCTAATATTTCTATTTACTCACTGGCTGACCTATGCAGTCCACCGTAGCTCCTACGGTCCATCGGCTGACCTATACGTCATCTAGCCATACCTTCTTATCATTGGGCTTAGCTCCCTTTGGTTCCCATGGATGCTTCCTAAAGAGCTGCTACATTCATCCAGACCTACCTCTCCAAATCGTGCTTCCCAAAGCTTCTGCCTTCCACTGGATTATTTCAGGAGTACATCAAAATATTTACCTCAAATTCTCTTGAATGCTTCTCGACATACTACTTCTACTCCTTTGGAGTCACTACTACTATCACTGCTAGAACTTCCTGCTGAGCTCTATTCCATATTGCCTTCCTTAGTTTGACTGATACCTAAGACATTGATCTACTACAGTTTCAGGATGCTTATTACCTCTGGTCGAGTTGCCAGCTCATCTGCCTGGTCTCCTTACTGCAATCATTACCATCCTTGATCGTCAGGATACCACAGTACACAGCACCCTTCCCTGCTCTCATAAGTCTACTTTAAACTATATTACTACTCCATATCGAACTGACTCAGGATAGGCTACCATGTACTATCTATTCCTCCTACTTCGCTGCTGTTTCTGTATTACATGCAGTCCAACATTACTATTACCTTATCTGCTACTACTCTACAACCTGCCTCACCCCGTGAGGCCTGAGGTTCATCACATCGTACTTCAAAGACATGCGCCCCTATGGGCCTGGAGGTCCCTTGATCTTATTACTACATCATAACCACCTGCTTCTCTGACCTGCTTTGCCCATCTGGCCTAGGGGTTTCAACTACTTCTACCCTACACCTGTCTCACCCAGCTCAGGGCCTGAAGGTTTGCATATTCTACTATACGCCTGCCAGCCGCCATGTCAGCCAGCCCTAGGAGCGCCTTTACTATGGACTCACATCTGGATTGTTTAGCCATTTGTGATCTATTCTTTGGACACTTCTGCCCTGTCACTTCAGTCATATGAAATTACTACTACTACACTCTTACTAGAACACTTAGTTGAGCTTATCCAGAAGACCTACAATATCCTGATTTATGCTCTAAGGCTTCTTGGACCCTGTGAGAATGCTATCTCATTTTACTCAGCCTCTTCAGTTATCATCTATGACTCATAAGCTCGACTACTCAGGACTCGTCAGAATATTCTTACCAAGTCAGTTCTAGCTAATGTACCATTCTGGTTTTGAAACATGAATATCAACATTGTTACGCATCCATTTAGATCACCAGACAAAGATCCTCGATTCCCGTGCTACCATTCTTCATACCCCTTACCATATACCGTACATAAACTATGCAATACTACTTCCCTGCTACTACGTCTGCATCATGCAGCTTACTTACTACTACAACTGACCTATGTACAGGTCCACTTGTTTACATTACTTGCTCATACTACCTGCTTCACCCTTATGTGCCTAGAGGTCGTCACGACTAACTTATTATTTTACAACCCACTTCGCTCCTTGTGAGCTGGAACTACAACTGACTTATGTCTTCCTATTGGCACTACGATCTCTACCTACTTCATATACTTGCTTCTCCTCTCCAGATTGGGAAGTTGCTACTGCTCCATCCTCTGATCACGCAGCATACGTCAGTTCTTGTGCTTCATCGCCAAGGTCTTCATTTGCAAAGCTTGCCAAGCAAAACATGACCAAACAGTCCTCTTTCTGGACCTGGATGCTCAGCCTTTGATTTCTGGTTCTCCTCTGAGAAGTCATCCTCACCTGCTGGAGTGCTTCACCACTGCGACTCGTCGCTTCCAATTCATATCAACCATGGATTCCACTCTCCTATCATTCAGGCCTGCTCGTGGATTCTCGAACTTGGAGTTTACTAGGTGGATGCTTGCTCTGTTCACCTGACATGTCACGATTCCGTACTTCCTCAATTTTCCATTTCTCTGGATCTGGTTCTACAACTTTGGGGTTTGGATTAGCCGATTATAACATTTTAGGATTACTCTCCTTTAGTATGCCCAGAAGGACGGGCAGGTCAGTAGCCATGGGTCCTCAGAGGTTTCTCCCAAAGGGGGGTTTTCATCTCCTGCATGCTACTGGCCACACTCTCCGGAGTTGGAGGAGGTGATCATGCTGCACTCATTTTCCTGGAGGTGTTATCCTACTCAACTCCTTCAACAGTCAGATACAGAACAATTGTTGATATCTTTATTTTTTGGGGGGGTCTCATAATACTGGACTAAGCATCCTTCCTACAGGTGGGATACACAGAAAGGCCAAAAACTATCAAATCATAACAAGTGACTCATCAGTTCAAGCATCTAAGCACTTTGCATATATTATCCAGTTCATATGTACTATAATTAAGGCTGTATTTTTTTCACGGGGGTCACGGATTTCACGATTACCGTGAAAACTGTATTCCCCCGAGAAAATCACCAAAACCAAAATCATACCACACAACGGGCAGCCAATTGGAGTGAGAGTGGCTGGAGACACATGATTCAAACTGCAGAGGGAGTTAAATAGCCCCAAAAGGCTTGCTTGGCAATTCTTCAGACCAGGGACATGGGGGGAGGGCATCTGTTCACCCACATTCCATCTCTGTGTCCTGCACCCACACACTCCACCTGTCCTCACTTGCTGTCTCCCACTACATGCTTTTTCCCATCTAATTAACTTGTGTTTCCTTGCAGTTCTGAATTGCAACTTGCGGCTGAAGTCTGGAGGGAGAAATTAAAGTCTAAGTGTTTACTGGTGCCTGGGTCCTGCTCCCCTGTCAGGTCGGGGCATTGCCATATCACTAAGCAGGAGCTTTCATGGCTCAGTCACCCAGGAGTCCCACAAGCAAGTGCTGCAGTGATTCACTGTACAGGCTTCACAGCCTTACTGTGGGACAGACTCTGCATTCAGAGGGGAAGTGCCATACCAAGTTGTGGGCGGCGAGCGAGTTAATGAGCAGGCTGAAACAGTTGGCAGATGCACTTCTCATATCAATTTTTTCACCGTGAAATGCCGTGAAATCGGTCTTTTTTTACCATGGAAAAAATACAGCCCTAACTATAATCACTGACTTGCTCATGTCTACGCTAAAGTACCTAAGCACGAATCATTTCATACTACTAGTACCTTGCAAGTATTTTCCTACTACTGGTCTGGCCTCTGTATCCAAGCACAGCCTACAGCTTCCAGTTACAGTATGTAACATAAGCACTGAGCTCTGAACCACAGTTAATATATTCTGTATTTACCTGCCCAGCTCATATCCTTGCACTGTACTTGAGTGCTTTTTGAATTACCTCTTATGGTGCTATGTAATCACATGTACAAAAATATATTCTGTATTTACCTGTCCAGATCATATCCTTGCACTGTATTTGAGTGCTTTCTGAATTATTTCTTATGGTGCTATGTAATCATATGTAACCAAATGGCCTTAAAATACTACATATCAATATATGTAGTCTCCTCCCTAAAGTGGACTTGCTACAGCCACTGGCGGTTAAGCTCAACCCTGATATAATAATAATTTCCGAATCCTGGCTAAATAAAAAAATCTGCAACTCATCTCTTATGCTCCCTGGCTTCACAATATCACGGCAGAACCGGCTTGGGAGAGGTGGAGGGGTAACTATCTTTGTCTTCTTTTCCATCCAATTCACCTCCGTCTTTTCTAACGCTATACCAAAAGCCTACGGGGCCCTGCTGTTGCAAACCTCTCACACCTTCTCCAAACCTATCTTTGTAGCAGGTGCCTACTGCCGTCCTGGCTCACAACCCAAAATTGCTACTGACCTCACAGCCACCCTAGCTAGTTACTCTTCTGCTGGTGAGTTATATATTATGGGCGACTTCAACAAAAATTGGACTACCATACCCAGCAAAGTGCTAAATGCTACACATGCTCTCAACCTAACACAAATTATCCAAGACCTGACTAGGCTAAACCACAATACAGGAAACCATTCCCTCATTGGCTGAGCCCTTACCACTCACACCCACAAGGTCATTAAATCCGGTACTCTAGCAGATGCCTTCAGTGACCATTGCGTGACTTTTCTGGTTCGCAGAGTTCACAAAGTCAAAGTCCCACATAAAACTCTTCAAATCTGTTTATACAAATCCCTGAACATTGCCCCACTTCTTTATGATTTGACGAACACAAACTGGGCACCCATATCTGTCGCCAGAAACCTAGATGTCACAGCCAACTACTTCAGAGACTGATTCCTTGAAGTCTGGAATCAACATGCACCGTTACGCTGGGTTCAAGTCCGTGGAAATCACCTCCCCTGGATCTCTCCAGAACTCACTGCTTGCCAAAGAGCATGTGATGCAGCCTGGAAGCTCCATAAAAGTACAAAGCTTCTTAAAGATTATGAGGCCTACCGGGGCCTCAGAAACAAATGCACAAAAGCCACTTGTTTGGCCAAGGCTGAGTACTTCAGCACTACCTTTAACTCTAATATAAACAACCCATCCAAATTCTGGAAAGTAATTCACTCACTTTTCTCCCCGCAGGCTCCCCCTCCCCCCTCCTCCAAATAAACAATACTGTAATTTCTGACCACCCTAGAATTGCCGCAGCTTTCAAGTCACATTTTACCTCATGCGTGTCTGCTCTGTTAGGCTCCCTTCCAACAATAAATCAGTCGACCTCCGCTCCTACTAGAAGTCCACCAGCCCCACCTCAGAGTTTTTCTTTCTCTAAAATCCTGACAACTGACATGCTGACAGCCTTGGAAGCCCTTAAACCAAGCAAAGGAAGCTTCCCTGATGGACTGGACCCAATATTACTAAACCTGTCTGCCTCTGCCATTGCTCCCCCACTGACTGCTCTTCTCAGTCTCTCATTTCAATTGACTGAAATTCCCCTTGGTTGGAAACACACAATTGTCCTCCCTCTCCCAAAGAGTGGCGACTCCTCCTCCCCTGACAACTACCACCCTATATCACTCCTCCCAATGTTAGCCAAACTACTAGAACATCTAGTCCTTGACCAACTGTCCTTGCACCTCTCTGACATTGATTTCTTCACCCAATATCAATCTGGGTTCTGTAAACATCACTCTACCACTACCTCACTACTTTGAATCACTGATGCGATC
This sequence comes from Neoceratodus forsteri, assembly GCA_016271365.2. Classification (NCBI taxonomy): domain Eukaryota; kingdom Metazoa; phylum Chordata; order Ceratodontiformes; family Ceratodontidae; genus Neoceratodus; species Neoceratodus forsteri. The sequence goes on along the minus strand of CM028135.1, from coordinate 391,249,369 downwards.
CTGACAGGCATGGATTGCGGTCACACCAACACCGCCATTTTTATTGATCTTGCAAAAGCTTTTGACACCGTTTCCCACTCCCTCCTGCTCTGCTCTGCTCTGCTCCCTCTCATCAGCTGGACTGTCTGAACATGCCATGAAATGGTTCAGTGCATACCTAAATGATCGCTCACAGTCGATAAAAATATCTGACTACATCTCCCCTTCTCTATCCATATGCTCTGGAGTCCCCCAAGGGTCCATACTAGGCCTGATTCTCTTCTCCATTTTTCTGAATGATCTTCCACCCATCTGTACCTCATCTTCTATACATATGTATGCTGATGATATGGTTCTTTTCTCCACAGGGTCCTCGCTTGGATGTCGCCTCCAGGCTCCAATGTGATTTCAATAATGTCCAGAGCTGGTTTCAAAATCTCACCAACTCTTCCTAAATGCCAAAAAAACTGTGTCCATGACATTCAGCACATGTTAGAAACTGTCAAGGCTTCCATCTGCCCCACCTTCATTACTCTCGACGGGGCAACTATAGTTGCTACCAAGTCTTTCAGATATTTGGGTGTTTGGCTGGATCAACATCTCACTTTCTTGGCCCATATAGATGCCATAATAAAAAAGCTTTGCCTCAAACTCAGAACCTTATATAGAAACTGCTCCTGCCTCCCGCCCCGGGCAAGATGTGAACTAATCCAAAAAATGATCCTCCCGATCTTCAACTATTGCGATATCATCTATTGTGTAATTTGTGTGTACTCATTGATACTATTTAACTCCCATCACCCTCTCCCCCAGGTCGTACCAGGAGATGAGCAACTTGTTTGTTCAGTGTACCTTACCCGGTAAAACTTTTCAATAAATAAATAAATAATCTTGTATAAATGAAATGACTTGTATATGTTAAGAAATTATTGATCTTCTATGCCTCCACAACCTTTACCCCATCTCATAAGGGTGCACCTGATAATGGGTCATTGTCTCAGTGCGCTTTCCTGGCCAACAGATTAAATATATAAATTAACTACTACTAAATATTAGCTAGAAATACTACTCAGTATGTCTCAAAAAACATATGGTGCAACTGGCCCATCTCCTTGGTCCTTCTCTCAGTATCTCCATTTCCCAGTCCTAAATGGCAGTCACAAGACGCCATGTGTACCTACCACTGTACCTTCACCCTGTTCCTGGCTAGCTTATTTAACTATTACTTTCTCTATCGCCTCTTGGACTCCCAGTTTATGGCTGATAATCCTTGCCTCCTCCAATTGGATCAGTCATTAGTGACTACAGGGCAGCAGCAAGAGAGATGTAAAGTATGGAAATTTAGTGACTTGCTGAGGGCACACGTTAGGCTTGATCATACATAAATATAGACATTACATACTGAAAGTAGATAAATACAGATTTTAGTAAGAAAAACCATTGGTCCATACAATAAGTTCCTCCTCCAATCATCTCAATGGGAATGTCCTGTCATCCCTTTTTTTTCTATGTAGTTGTTGAGTCTTAACATGAAGGGCATTACAGTATCAGCTGATAAGACACACTCTAGATGTTCATTGCAAGTGTTCACCACCACTCATATTGTGAAGCAGGGCTTCCTAACATTCGCTTTGAATCTCCCTCCACTCAATAACATTGTGTGTGTCCTTGTCCTGTCGTCCTTGTATACCCTGAAGAGCTGCATTTAGTCTGATTGTTGTATTGCTTTCAGATATTTGAAGATTATGATAATGTCCCCTATGATTCTTCTTTTTCCTATGTGAAATTCTGTCAGCTGATCCTCGTAGCCCACATTTTCCAAAATGTTCACCACCTTGGTCGGTCTCCCCTGTGCTGTTGCAATTATGTCAATGTCTCACTATCTAAAAACAACAGTATATGTTTTTGGCAAATAGTTTTATCATATACTATACAGTAGATTGTTTAGCAGAAGCCTAGTTCTGACACCCTTAAATTCATCCAAGTAGAAAAACTAGTGTGTCTGCCTCTGTTCCTGTGAAACGACAACAGGAGAGGAGTCTTTCCCAATAAAGCATAATATGATATAGTGTTCTTATTGGAAATGCAACTCACCAAAGAAGTTACTCAGATTATTTTATTTAACTTCTTTACTGTATCCCAGAACTGCATGAAAAGAATGACAATGTTTTGAGAAAAAAAAAATATTTTCCTCTGAGTAATCAGTACTTAGCAATATATATATATATATATAGACATAGATGGTGTATATATATATAGCAATATTTAAACTATCCTAAAGCAGCAGTGTTTGTTTGCTGGCAAAAAATGCCATCATATAGTTTTTTAGCAAAAATGTACTTCTGACATCCTAAGATTCATGCTTTGTGTATTTGTAGTTTTCTCAGATATTTTTAAACAGTTTTTACAGCAAATATTGAAATTAATGACGCACGTCATTAAAGATGGCCACAACTCGCAACTTTTAAAAATCTTTTCTGTGAGGCTACCTGTTGAATATACATGCTAGATTCATACTGCATATGTATTAGGATTGTGCTATAATATGTTTCTGGAGGTAAACAGCAAAACACTGTACCAAGATATTCATTTTCTCATGGTGGCCATGGAACAAGAGTGGGGAGATTTAAAAAAATTAAAATCTCATATCATTCAGGAATACAAGAAAACAAAAAGAAAAATGTTTATCTTGATATTTTTGTGAGACAAACATTACTGCTGAAAAAACTATATAGTTACTAACAGATGCTACAGCTTTAAATTATGTTTTCATACTATACCACTATTATATCCAGCATTCATACTATACCACTATTATATCCAGCATTCATACTATACCACTATTATATCCAGCAGTATGATGGCACAGCTTAAAATGCAGCTCATGTTCAAATTTAATGAAGCATGAAATGCATAATGTACCTTGTGTTCATGCTTTGTTAAAACTGAATATGAGCTGCATTACTGAGTACTTTTACAAATAGGACATGTATTCCTTATGCTGCAACGTTTATTATGAATTCAGAGGCCTTTAAACTGAGCTAACATATTGCTGGACATAACAGTAGTATAATATTAAGACATAATTTAGGATAGTTTAAATATTGTTATTTTTTTTTTTATTTTTTCACTAAGTACTGTTTGCTCTGAGGAAGAGATCTTTCTCCTTAAACATTGACATTCTTTACATGTATTTCTGGCAAACAATAAAGATGATGAATAGCATAATTTGAATAATTTATTTGGTGAGTGAGTCACATTTCCAATAAGTAATCTGCATCCTTAGACTCATTATCAGTGTCTTTTTAATCCCCTCAGATATTTTAAATCAGCTTTTATAACTAATTTTGTGATTATTGACCCAAGTTATTAAAGATGGCAGCCGCTCACAATTTAAAAAAATCATTTCTACTGAGGCTACATTTTGACCATACATACTAGATTCATACTGTGGATAAACTGTATTGGGATGGTGATATCACATGTTTCTGATGGTAAGCACCATAGCACCATATCAAGACTAGAGAGGAAGCAAAGTTAAACTTTGGCAGTAAAGTTGCTAGGAAGTGACTGAAATTCGCTTTTGTGAAGCTTCGTGAAGTTTCCATTTCCCTCAGCAGCTTTTACTTTGCCAAAATTCACAAAGTTTCACCATAAAGTGGATGAACTGGCCACTTTGTGAGAGAATTTCAGCCTCTTGGTGGACAAATTCATTTGTCTATATTCTGCGCTCCACAAAGTGCGAACTTGGTGAATTTTAAGAACCTGGTGAATTACTACACAAAGCAAATGTTGCAAATTTTACCCATCCATAACCAAGACATTTATTTTTTTCTTATAAGATAGGTGATGAAATCCTTGTGATATGACTGACCAAAAGCATCACCTGCAAGTCTGGTTATCTGAGCATGCCTGGACAGTTCATAACTAAATGGCCTCTTACACTTCACAAATCATCTACAGTCTATTTTATAAAGTGGAATAACACCTCTCACAATGTTGTGGCATGCTGATAAATGGAACTCTCAGGTGGTTGAAAGCAATCGGCATACACTTCATACCTCACAATGTATCCAAGGTGTTCATATATCAGAGCACACCTGATCACCTCGGTGGGTGTTATGCCTTTACATGGCGTGTATGGCGTGAAAGTGGAACTTTTAAAATTTTTAAAAACCTAAAGCTCAGCTTAGGAATGAATGAAAATGAAAAGAAAAATGGGTATATTGAGGTTCTTGCTAAAGGTACATAACTGCTGAAAACAACTACAGTACGAGGTGAGTAACAATTATTACTGTTCTAATACTATGGCTAAACACTAAAGGGAGAGAGGGCCAAAATCTTACCTGTTGAATTTGTTACAGACCAGCAGATCAAGGCATTCAAAGGGACACATTTTTATTAAATGACATCACAGCCACATGTGGAAGGCACCTGTAGGGTAGGCATCCTCCCAATTGCCTATGGGTGGGGGGAGCCCACATACTTTACACTACAACCAAGTCACTATAGATGTTGCAATGGGACCTGGGTTAATTTTCTCCTTTACTAGTGTGTGTGTGTGTGTGTGTGTGTGTGTGTGGGGGGGGTTGTATCTAGATTATAGAACTAGTATGATGCCTCCACAGAGTGAGAGATTTTAAGTGAGCCTGGTGACTGCCGAGTACAATCCCTGGGATGCTGTACCTGCCCATCTCCCCACTGTGGTCAACTCATGCAGACCTCAAATAAATGGCCAGCAGGTTCCTAGTAGGTACTGATTCTAGTTTGACAATAATGCACAATGGCAGCATCAAAAACACAGCATTCTTTAGGGCCAAGCCTCAAGGAGGAAAAGGAGGTTGATGGCAATATGTGAAACCAAATACGCATTCTGACACGTAACACCCTGCATTATGGTTGCTGCCACTATACCCTATGAGCATGTTGTCCAAAATATCTGTTTTCCTTGGATGTCACTAAAAATGCCTTCCAGGCATAGTTCATACACCCAACCCACCCCACACAACAATGTATAATATTTGTAGACGGTGTCCACCTGTACTGAAAGCCAATACCATCTTCCACCTGGCATCACTATTCCCCTGTTATACACTATAGGGAGCTCCTTGACAAGTTACTGGGTACTCAGTGCTGAATCAGTGCAGGCCCATTTATCACTGCAGCTGGTTGTCCAGAAGTGGTGCACTATAAATTAAACTGCGAGCAACTGATCAAAGATAACCCCAATAACAAAGGTCATGCTATTGCTAAAATAACAGAGTAAACCTTGAACCTGAGATATTTGTTCTTCTCTGGTCCAACAGTAAAATGCAAAGTCACAGTGTACCAAACAATCATTCATTTCCCCTGGCCACAGGGACAAACCCTAATTATACTCATGGTTCCAGCACTTAGTGGCTCCTCCCTCATGCTGCATGGTTCTGAATCTCCATTCTCGGCTGTCTCAATCAAGCACTAATGCTCTCTCTCCATTCTGCTCCTTCGCTCACTTTCTGGTGTCTGCTTACTAGCTGTCTTTGGAGATTCAACTGCCCTCTGTTGATCCAGTCATTGCATGACTTCAGGGGCAAGAGGAATAAACTTGACAGCCACCATCGCTGGCTCAGGGCACTGGTACCAAAGGTGCAGTTTAAAAAAGTTCCTGCCTTACAACATTTAATAGAGTCCCCTTTGCATCACTGTACAATTCCTCCTGACATATGGTGGTGATCAAGGCATGGACGTGGATTCCCATTCCCATTGTAAGTGCCAGTTACTCACTCAAGTGACAGAGGCCACCATTGAAGTGCAGCTGGAACTGGCACTACATAGTAGCAAATAAGGGCCTCAATAACTCAAACTTCTGCAGCTCTGCTCTGGTTCCCCTACACAGAGTTCCAGTCCTCAGGGCCAGAGACAGCAAAAACACAACAGCAGCAGTCCTGCTGAGCTTCTTGTAGCCAAGGTAAATCCTGCACTTTGGAAGGGAGTTACATACGTAATAAAGTTAGATGTACTAATCATGGGGGATTTCAATCCCTTAGGAATTAATTGGATAAGGACAGTGGCCGCACACTGAAGAAAAATGCTTTTCATTCAAGTTATGAATGAAAACACATTGGAACAACATGTCAGCAAAGTTTCTAGGGATATAAAAAATCTTAGCTACTGGAATAAGCAATGTTTCAAAAGTAAGCAAGGAATGTATCTCTAAAAAACCATTAGGCTGTAATAGTCCTAATATGGTTTAGTCCAAATTAAAAAGAAAGGGGTGACAGGAAAAGGGCTTTCTTAAATGCAAATATTTTAGCTTACTGATTTGGATGAAACGAAAGACTTGACCAAATGAAACTGGAAGAAGGACTTTGAGCAGAAGGAAATGGGACACATGTAGTCACATCTAAAAGGATCATTTATGGTCTTAGGACACAACTTAATTCTAAAAACCAATACATACAACATCAGGGGTGAAAATCTCAGTTTGTCAGAGCATATAAACTCAAGGTAAAGTAAACATGAAAGGAAGATTTCATAAATTAGTCAAATCACAGGGATCAGTACAAATCTGAGACATCTTTTGACAGTGCCTAATGGAATGTAGATTATAAATTAGTCTAGCATAGAGAAACATGCAAAGAAGAATAGGTGAAAATTCCAGAAATGACAATGAATGTTATCTATATGTCAAGAACAGGAAGCAGCTACTAGGTCCTTGTATTGAGAGAGATATAAGCAAATAAATAATGAATGAGGTATAATAGAATTTTTCAAGAAGTTCTTTTGCTCAGAGTTAAATAAGTATGCGATAAGTAATCCATATTAGCATGAGGTAAACAAGACTACTCCACAATTTATATTACATGTATGCAAAAAGGTTGCAGGGTTTGAAAATAAATTAATCAGCATGGCCAAATGATAAGCTCACAAGAATGCTTAAAGAATAGAATTAGCAGCTAAACTTTACAAATTGCCCCAGCCTTTTTAACAAAACTTTAATTGAGGATATTACGTGAAAGGACTGGAGGGATGCAGTACTGGTCCTGATCCACACAAAAGCGGAAAAGTGGTCATGCTAACAACAGACCTGTTAGCTTGACCTCTGTGATTGGTAAGGTACTAGAGGCAACAAAAAGGGACGACACAGAAAATGTTATTCAGGTAAAAATTAAAATTGCCCAAATGCATGATAGGTTTACTAAAGGTAGGCCTTGCTTAACAAATTTGATCTTCTTTGACCTGGCAAGTAGGACCATAGACGATGATAAATCAGATAATGTAATCTGCTTGGATTATAGCAAGGCCTTTGATACAGTCCACCACATTTAAATAATTTAAAAATAAAAATGTAGCATGAGAAATGGAGCACCAGTCATTAAAAAGCATCCAATACGAAGTATGTTTACATGTAAGTATGTAGCCAATCATTTTTGTGAATTATACTTAAATTCATTTTCACAATCCTTCCTTTTAGGCAGTTGCTCAACACTTACTAGGCCTGCCACAGATAAGTGTCTGTCTTATTCCTATTGTAGGTACACTGCTTGTTATAGGATATATGCCCATTTATTTTTTTTTTTAAAGATGAAGTCTGAAAATAAATCAATTTAAGCACAATTCACAAAAATGGTTGGTTGTGTACAGGCTAATATGTGAACAAACTGTAGTTCACATATTTCAGATTGAATACTGATCCATTTCTCATGCTATTGGTTCTTTTTTCAATGTCAGCACTGCCATGCCCCTGCACAGTGTGGCAATTGTGCTATTTGTATTAAAATCATCAATATGGGTTTAAACAGAGATATAGTCAGATGTACCAGGAGCTGGCAGGGCTGTAGAAGACAATGAGTTAGGGTTAAAGAGCTAGTGTACTGCCTGAAATTAATAATAACTTTCCAAGTAGCTAGCTGTCACTTCTTATATCTGAAGTATTTTTCTTTTCTGTTTTGCTAATTACAAGATTTTCTACCTGACAGTACCTGGTGTGATGTGTGGAACAGCACTCTATATGGAGGTTGACATATTCAGTTCTATTCCTCCCTATACATAATTAGTATTATGACATTACTGATTGGGACATCACTAGTAACCAAGAACCAGTCTCCTGCTGCTTGACTGGTTACTTTTTACACATATCACCAGTCAGGCAGCAGGGCTTGTAAGGTAACAATGAGTAAGACCATGTGCTGATGATGTACTGAGAGGAACAGTACTAGACATGTCTGCCCCCACGAAGAGTTGCTTTTCACATCACACCCATTACTATTAGGTGGCAAACCATCTACTGAGCACATCGGAAAAATAATTCAGAAATAAAAAGTAGTAAGTGATTACTTTCAAAACTTAGTAAACATTTTCTGCCTGCTATTTCGACACCACTACCTCTTTAATGACCTCCTTTCTGACTGGAGACATGGACAAGTGGGGTTCCTCAGGGTTCAGTGCTTAAATCAACCCTGTTTAACTTTGCATGCAGGAGACATGCAATGGGCAAAATGTTAGCTGAATAACCAAATGTATTGATGACTCTAAATTAGGGCATATTGTATACAAGAGGAAGACATAGCAAGTCTGCAGACAGAACTCAGTTAGCTGACTGAGTAAGCAGAACTGTCTAAATTGGAGTTCAGTGTTGACAGGTGTACAGTAGCACATTTTGGACATAGAAATGCAAGATCTAGCTATACTGTGAAAGGCTAAGCACTGTGAACATGAAAACAAAAGTGAGATCTTCTGGTCATCATGGCCTCAATGTAAAATTGTCATTATAAGGTGTACTCAGATGGTGATTAGGAGAACATACACAAGGCAGCTAAGGAATTTATAGCTGGTGCTTACAGCATAATAGCAACAGTAGTACAAGCAGGAGCTGGGATCTGCATCTTGGAACTGGAAAAAACTATTCAAACACTTTGGAGTCTTTAAAATGTCTTTATTTTAAAGTATCATGGATGTTTATGGAAGGGGAAGTAGTACCCCCCCCCGTGGTTTTGACATTTTGCACCACTACTTCACACTTTTTCAAGGTGTCAGTGCCACAGCAGGATGCTACTTATTTGATACTTTAAAATAAATACATTTTAACTGGTCCAAGGTGTTTGGATAGTTTTTTTTTCTAGTTCCAAGATGTAGAGCTCAGCTTCCATCTGAACTGCAGTGACTAGGAGAAATTTTATTTGTAGAGATGGCGCTTGAGTGATGCCATTACATAATTCCTTGTTGAGGCCTCATATTGATTAATGTGGCCAGTTCTTTTTTTATTATTATTTTTATGCATTTTCAACAGTATGCATGCAAGCTTTTTTTGGATAATAGCCTACATCCTCTGTAGACCAATAGTAGCCTATGACGTTTGTGTGTGTGGACATGTTCCAGTGAGGGACACTAGGGTGGAGCAGCTAGATGGCTGCAGTGCTGCTCCACTTCATGTAGCTCTGAGTTTCTTTAGCTTATATTCTCTTCCAGTCAGAGTTACCTCTGTTTTTAGACCAAGTTGCTTGCTTAATAGTACGCTTTATTGAGTGTGCCTTTTTTAGAATCTAAAATCCATCATTTGTTTTTTATTTGATGCTTGTACTGATAGTTTGGAGCACACAGAGAGTTGACAGTGTTTTTCATACTATCCTGTTACCAGAGCTACTCATTTTAGATAGCCCTCTTGTAAAATAGGAACTGCAGTTTTGATACAGCATAAAAACATGATGCTCAAGGACTAGTTTGGTGTCTGTGTGAATTTCGAAGGCTCATCCAGAGAGGTTGCTGAACTGTGAGGACTGGAGGCCCACCAAACCCATCCCAGTTCCCAGAGGAAAAGATATGTTTGCACTATAAGTGCTTAAAGGCATTTTTGAGTGTAAGCAAGTATGCCAACTTTGTCAGGGGTTGAGGCATATGTTCACATATTTATATTAAAGAAAATTACTATGCTTAGTGGAGTGCTTCTTTTTGGCTTTTTCCTAGGTGCATTTGGCCTGATATGGAGGATGGCATAATGCTGCAATGGAGTCCATAACGTCGAAGAGAAGGAATAAAAGGAATTACAGGATAACTTGATTAGGTAGTGGGGTCAAGAGATCCTGCTAACTTTACTTTATAGTTTTACAATTTTATCTAGAAACTCTCTGAGAGAGAGAGAGAGAGAGAATTTTTTTTGGTGTTATCCTGGAAATCTGCATGCTTCTCAACCCCCGCATATGACTACTACAACTGATGCTACCATTGATGCTCCACCTGATTTACTTTACCCTGAGCTGAGACTACATTTACAGATACTGCCTTAAATTATCTATGCTTGCTAGAAAAAGCTACTGGCCATGGTCTGTGATTCAATAAAAGAAAAAACCAAAAACAAAGAGTAAGCTTTGGGTAACCGAGGGAAACTTATATGCCTAGTGCTTTATAAATAAACTACAGACAAAACTCAAACTGTGTTTTACAAACACTAACGTGAATTGCATTCTTTTAACATTTAATAAATGCTTGATAAACCCCTGACACCAAGGAGATAAGCTGGACTGTGAAGCAGCATTACTTGTGTTTATTTTCTAGTCCATTATTCCAGTCTAAGGATCTTTGAAACAGAATAAAGAAGACAATGCAATAGTATTTATTGAGCACAGACTCATAGAAACCTATCAACTACTGCTATATAATTTGATGGACTTTTTGTGTAAATGAAGCCTTTTGACTTCTGCTTTGTTGGTATTTATTTTTCTTATTTTATGTCAACTATAAATCTTAGTAAACTCTTCAAAGGTGTGGAGTGCTTAACAGCTTTTTAAGTATTTGTTCAGCTTGTGAATAATTGTAGAAATGTGTCGTATTACTTGGTATCACTCAGTTAATAAGGCAGTAGTAGGCACAATGCCCATCTGGACTGTATCCTACTCCTAGTGGGTGTATCATTCCTGTAATAGTTAATTTGGTAGATATTTATCTAGTTCCCTTTTAAAACTGTTAAACTCTGGGATCTTAGTTAGGTTTTGAGGCAGTGTACTCCATACCTTAGTGACCCGTACTGTGAAAAAAAAAATGTCTCTTTTGGTGATGTTTACCCTGGGGATTGTTAATTGTTGGTTGTGTGAGCTGAGATTCACTGGTCTGTTGTTGGTTATATTGTACTGATTTTTTTAGTATCTTGTCATCTGTTCTTTAGACTGAATAAATTCAGTTGTTCAGGCCTTTCAGCATATGTTAGTCTGGAAAGTCTTGATATTAATTTTGCTGTTTGTCTTTGAATGCCTTCCACCAGTTTGATATCATTTTTTAAATATGATGACCAGAATGCTGCCATAATCCTACAAAGGTCTAACATATGATCTGCACAAGGGTTTCGGGCATTGTTGTTTCAAACACAATAGTTTTTTTTTTATGCACCCCACTGATCTGTTTGCCTTTTAGGTGATTTGTCAATATGGTTTGATTGTGTGTGTTTATTATTAATAAGTCTACTTAGTAGTGCTGTGCGGAATTCTCAAATTCTGGCAGAATGAAATTCTGCAGAATATTCACAATTCTGCTGAAATTCCCACAAATTCCACTGGAAATAAAATGGCAGAATTCTGCAGTATATAATAGTTGTGGAATGATTTTCCACAAAAAAAAAATCACCATGGATCTCAATATATTCTGTGGAAATTGTTGTGGAATAATTTTTCGCAGAAAAAATACTGTTCCACAGAATATTATTCCGTGGATCACAATAGGTGGAATTCCGCAGGCAAATAAGTGAAATTCTGGTGGGAATTCCCTCTCTGAATGGTCATTCTGCCCTAATTCTGCTGGCAGAATTACGCATTCTGCACAGCACTACTACTGTACTAAGATCTCTTTCTGTCTGTACTGCATTAATGGTGATATTGTTCAGTTTATACAAATTCATGGGGTTATTTTTGTTGAAGTGTAGGACCATACATGTTTCTACACTGAATGTAATTTTATTGCTCATTGCCCAAGTTTCTATTTTTTTTTAAGTCACTCACCATAGACTGGTGCTTCTCGTTGGTATCCATTGATGCACATAGTTTTGTGTAATCTGAAAATTTAATAATTCTTTTCTGTTTTCCACACTGCAGGTCTTCAATGTATCGACTGAACAGGATTGGTCCAAGCACTGACCCCTGTGGCACCACACTGGAGACAGGCCTTTCCCCTGACAATTTGGCACCCACCCTTACTTATTGTATTATGTTGGACAATAGGTCTTCTATCTATCTGACCTGAACTGGGTCTTTTTTTTATGCGTTTTAGCTTAGACACTAAATCATAGTGAGACACTGTGTCAAATGCCATTTGAAAGTATAAAAGGATGACATCCATTGGGATACCTTTATCCAAACTTGAGCTAACCCTGTCGTAGATGGATATTAAACATGTTGTACCACTAACCTGGTTCTGTCTGCTCCTAAACTTCTTATTTCTCCCTATCTTCCCTCTCAAGCTCTCCAATCCTTATTCCTTCCTCTTGACACTGCCTCTGAGTTCCTTTTTCTTTTCTGTACATAAATGTTACTGTTTAAGTTGTGGCCTTGTTAAATGGCTTACTGATTGTTTGTAACACTGTCTACTATGTTTTTGTACTTAAGGATGTGAAACCTTTGTAAAAGAGCCTTGGCTCAAAGGTATTAATTCCTAGAACAATAAACAACAACTACATGACCTCTCATATACAAAACCATGTTTTGTAGGGTCCTGTATCTCCAGGTCCACTATATTTTTTTCAAGGCATTTCTTTAACAGCTTTTCCATAGCCTTACAAGGAATCAAGATAAGGCTTATTGGCCTGTAATTCCTCACAAGCTCCCTATTTCCCTTTTTGTGGATTGGAGTAATGATGGCCCTCCTCCAGTCATCGGAAACTTGTCCATGGTTGATGGATTTATTAACTATTATTGTAGAAGGGATGCTCAGTTGTTCTGCTACTTCCCTAAGGAAACCTGAATGCATACTGTCTGGCCCTGGAGACGATTTTATTTTAAGTTTCCAAAGTACTGATATGACTTCACCTCAGGGTTGTTCCAAATAAGGCTAGCTGTTAATGCATTAAATTAAATTAATCTCGTCTCTTGCTCAATTAAATTAAATTAACAATTAGTAAATTTTAGTCTGGCAATGAATTAAATTAAAATAATGATACCTCAATTAATAATTAAATTAACAATTAATCTTATTTACATATATTTACATATATTATTTTTGAGACATATGTGTGTGTGTGTGTATATATATATATATATATATATATATATATATATATGTTGGTTTTTAATCAGAAATTGATCCTAAATAGTGTAAAGCATCACACCAAACTCTTTATTTATTTATTTAGCTTTTGTTGACCAGGTAAGTGCACTAGACAAATCCTGCCTATTTTAAGGCACGACCCGGGGGAGGTGGATACAGATAAATGCCAACAGACCTTGAACCAGATTAAGCTGTTGGTGGTATTTTTTTTAGTGAATAATAATAACTGCTGTGAACAATTTTATTGTGCAAATGTAAAACATTTATTTTAATTAACTTCATTTCATAACTTATTTAAAAAAATAGTTTAGTGAACAATGAGCAGTTAAGCACCTAGGCATGCTCTTTGGATTTGGCAGTTGCACCAACTTAGGCAATGACTTCATTAGCAATAGGCTTTGTTGCATCTCACAAATATGAGTTGCTCAAATGTCTCATCTAGCAGGCGGTTCTGTTTTGGGGATAAGATGTTGCCTCCAACACTGAAAACACGTTCAACAGGAGCTGAAGAAGCTGTTGGGCAAAGGATGTTCATTGTTACAAGTGCTAGCAATGGAAAAGTGTTGGTCTGCTCCTTCCAGAATGTTAGTGGGGCATGGTTTTCAGGAGTAAGATCTTCACCCAAGTATCTGTTGAGCTCCATGCATATGTTTGCAACATTATCTGATGGAGCTTTTCTCTCTTTGTTTGTTGAACTTCCACTTCTCATGAAAGAAAATAGTTTCGATTTTTTTGCTGTAGGCTCTGCAATCTTGGTGGACATTGCTCTCTGAGATGCCATAGTTTCCTCAGGCAAACTGTCAGAAGAATGACTGCAGTACTGATGGATGAACTTAATGAAAGTACTTTTTTTTCTGCTGCTTCAATGTCATCACTTACCCAGTTTAACTTAAACCATGGGTCTAGTATAGAACAGACCAAAAAATGTCACTTCTCTCATACCAAATAAGACGCTTTTCAAGTGATAGCTTCAGACCACTTAACAACTGAGAGCAGTATCAAGCAGTATAATACTGCAAACGGTGCCTAAAGCCATGACGCATGGTATCACACAGTCAGCTGTTGGGATGTTTTGCTCCCGTGGCATGTCTGTTGCATACTCACATGGTTATAGAATGTCTAACATTTCCTTGAGCATAGCTGTTTCGTATGATGATAGTTTAACATTCGAAACACTGTCATGCTGCTCTTCAGTCAGAGATAAAATCAAATAAATAAATAAAATCAACCTAATCACATTAACCTGTGAATTCCAATGTGTTACATTTGTGGCAACTAATGTTTTGTTCATTTCACAAAGTACGTCCAACTTGACTGTTGACATTCTGACACTACTGACATTGGAAGAATCTTTCACTAGAGTTTTATTTAGTACAGTAGCCTGTGTTTGTCCAACTTTGATTACAAGCTGCAAAGTGTGTGCAAAACATGGCAGTCTTGTTGGCAGCAACATCCTTTGGGTCCTTCAGATCCTCCATCTCACAAACAGAGCAGCAGCTTCAGACTACTTAACATCGAAGCAAAAATAAAATGAGCAGCTGAAAACGAGCAGCACACTTCTCACACAACACACTTTTCAAACCGCAGTTAGAATCAGTTCAATTCAAGTAGCTTTTGGGTTTATATGTCATTCAGGGTGGTATTTGAATGAAACTAACAAATCAGAATCTTTCACATGAGTACACAAGCTGAGTGGTCATTATGTGTCCGACTGGCAGAGTACAGACTTCACTAGCCCCACCCCTGCTTTCCCCCAAGCCTGCATTCCAGCAATTAACCCTGCTTGGCTCTTTATGATAACTCACTCCTTCCCTTCTCTCTTATATCGGTATGCCTCCTTTGCTTTCTGTATTTTGTTATAGCTCCCTCCCACTTCTGGTTACCTCACTCTTTATCACAGCCTGGTCCAGAAGAGCTCGAAAACCCTTTGTCACAGACCACCCTGCTCAGACACTATTCCTCACAGGATCACAATCCTCAAACAATGTTTTTTTTTGTTTGTTTTAAAGGCTCCCTCTCCACCCGATGCAACTGCCATATACTTGGCTACACACTTATCTGCCTGCTTCTTAGAAGGGAGTTAGTCAGGTTCCGATTAGCAGAGTACTGGCTTTTTTTTTTTAAAGAGAACTAGAGTAAGTCTGGGTACTGAGTGGGTCCCAAGTCTATAAGAACATTAGCGGGAGCATGGTTTGTCAGCAAGTAAGTCTGAGCATATTCACATTTCAAGTAAACACAGGGGTTAAAAATGTTACACTGGAGCTATCAAGACTGGGTGATTGACAGATGGTGATTATAATAACAAAGGACAACATCAGCACTACAATACAAAACGCAAGGAGGAAACAAATTAGAGCACAATGAGCACATTTTCACTAGAGCATTACATCAGGCAGGAGATATCACACCTTGGGAGGTGTAAAGGGGACACTAGCCATGGGGGGGGGTCATGAAACAACACTGTACACTTATGTAGCATATACATAGCTGAACAGAATGCAGAAGAATACATAGAATGTTATTATCAAATTGTTTTGGATGAGTTTTTGATGAATGCAACAGATGAAATTAATGCATTATTAATGCATTAAAATTAATGTGTTAATACATAAAAAACAATTAACAGGGGTGCAATTAACATTTAGCTTGCAATTAACAGGGTCTATTAATTAATTAAATTAACATTAATAGAAAAATGGGGCAATGAAATTAAGCATTAAATTAATAAATAACAATTAGCCAACCCTGCTTCACCCCTGGTAAACACATTGTTTTGACTATGAGATGGATCCCACAAAGGTCTCACTGGATTTTTATAATTGAATACAGTACAGAAAAAAACTCATTTAAACATTCTGCTATGTGTACAGGGTTCTGTATTATCTTTTTTATTTATTGCTTATGGTCCAATTGTTCTAGTTCCAACTCTGTTATTGTTTATATAGGAATAAAGTGCTTTTTGACTGTCTTTTGTGTGCGATATTTTAAATTTCACTTTCCTTCTTTCATTTCTAATTAGGTATTTGTGTTTTTTTAGTTCTGTCTTATATTTTAGTTGGGTTTGGTCAGAGGGGCAGCTTTTTAGTGTCTCATATGCACACTCCTTTCTCTTGATTTGACTTTTTATGTTGGGTGTCAGCCAAAGTGGGACTTTACCCTTCTGACTATATTTTTCTTAGAGGCGATGTATATAGAATAAATTATGGGGAAGTGTGTGATATGAGAATTTAATGAACACCCTCAATGTGGGATACTACATAAATCCTGAGGGTGAAGCCTGAGGGGTTTATTAAAGCATCCCACACTGAGGGTGTCCATTAAATTTGAGTGTCACACACTTCCTAATTTTTATTTTATATAATAAACTGGCCAACAATTTTTTACACAAACATACACATACACTCGCGCGCACACACACACACACACACACTGCCTCTGCCTGGTGTTTTTCACTTGAAAGTGTTTGCGTATTTATTGTTTTCAGCTTGCAGTTTCTATTTACTGATTGCGCTCACCTTCAGCTGTATGAATTAAGCCATGGCTCCCTTTCATTCCAGTTTGCGATCAGTGGGATCAACGAGATAACATTTTTTTTCCTTTTTTTCTTTCACAGTGGATCTACCAAATTTTATTTTTTAAAGCTACCATGAGAGGTGCTGTGCCGGCTCCTTGCTACCAGGGATATGGAGCTGCCGAGGGAGGAGCCGCCATGTATGTCAAAATGTTCAGTCCGTCCAGAAGGAGATGGAGACCCAATGAGGGAACGCCTGCTTCTGAGTGTCAGAGCATGTGCTCACTGTAATAATCTGTGGGTTATTGCAGTGAATATCAACTTGCTCAGCCATAAGAAAAAATTGCTGGCCAGTTACTGTATTATATTTCTCTTCCATCTTCTTAACTTTTGTTTTTACTATTTGCCACAAGTCTTCAACCAGTTTATTATTCATCAGTGATATCCAGCCAATACCCTGTTAAGTCTAATATTCTCATGTAATGCACTTTCCTGTAAACACTGTAACCTTCCTTTTGTTTGTCTTTAACTGGACTCTTGGGAAAATGGACATCTTTACTCACATGCCTTTCCAGTATAAAAAGTAAACGGAAACAGAAACTGAATGCCATCTAACCCCTTCTGAATTTCTGGATAGCTGGCCTATTATAATTCCATATTAGTAAAGTATGATTATCTGAACTTTGGCTTGCACTCAGAGTGAAGTATATCATGTTATAGTCATTGGTTCCCAGTGGGTCTTTTGTCACTATGTTCCCTATTTCTGAATATAGTCTGTTAAAATCAAATCTAGGGTATTCTTATCCCTGGTAGGCATGTGAACATTCTGCTCTAGTCCTGATTGTAGGATTCTATTTAAAAAATAATTTTCAAAGGCGTTGGTGCCAGTGAGTTCATTCCAAGATATGCCTGCAAGGTTAAACTCACCTACAGTGAAGCACACCAGGATGAATCACAGTGTTACAGGTTTACTGCATGACAAAAGGGATTAACTCCCATTGAAATTGCATTGTTTGCTGCAGTAACTCTACTGCAGAATTCTGCAGTACTATGCTTCATTCTGGTGGGCTTCACTGTAGGACAATAGCATTTTTAAATCCCCCACTAGTGCTAGTTCCTGAATCAGATTGGTATTATATTCATTGCTGCTAGCTGGAGGTCTGTAGCAGTTCCCTATAGTTATCATATTCCCCTTAGAAGTTCACATTTGAATCTAAATGGTTTCAGTATCATCATGATTGCCTCTTGCAAGGGATAGTTCTGTACAATTTAATTCTTTTTTTGTGCGTGTAAATGCACACTCCTCCCCCTTTCTTGTCTTTTCTGTTTTTGAAAAACAGATTGTAATTAGAGATCTCCCTGGACCAGTCATTGGTGTGGTCCCACCATGTTTCAGTGATGGCAGCTATATCTATGTTGTCTCTTGCTAGTAAAATCTCTAATTCTGTCTTCTTTAAGATGTTTCACCTTCTTGCATTTGCAAAGAGGAGCTTATAGTTGTAAAATTCTTTAGATGTTTTACGTGCTGTTTAAGTGTGGGTTTTACCCTAATACCCTAAGATGTTTAGTTTAAATGGGCTGTTATATATTTCACAGTTTGTTTTCTCAAGTATGAACTCCCCCTTCTACTGAGATGAAGGCCATCCCAACTGAACAAACCGATGTTGTTTTCAAACATCTCCCAGTGAGTGCTGCAGTCTATATTGTTTTTCAGGGTGCATGTCCTCAGCCATTTGTTAATTGATGTTATTTTGAGGTAATTCTTCTACTAGCCCTGAGGACAGGGAGACTGTCTGGAAAACAGACCCCATATCCTTTTTCTATTAGTTTGTTTTTTAGTAATATTAAGTTGTTTTTTATTGCTTCAGAGTCTGAATGTCTAATATCATTGGTACCTGCAAGGATTATGAGTGGTTTGTCTCCTTTGTTTCTAAGAATATTGTCTGACATTTTAGTTATGTCTGAGATTCTTGCTCCCCTAAAACTACTGTAAGTGTGATTTGCTTTACTGGCACCATAGATGTACTTTTCTGTGAATTTAATTATAGAATCTCCCAGGGCATCGGTCTGTCTAATTGGAATGGCCTCAGACTGTATACTGGGACACTGGGGAAGTGACTGGCTGTCTATGTTGTTTGGTCTCACTGTCTCGCTGTGGTCAGAAGTCATGTTGTGCCTGCTGTCATCAGTAGGAATGTTTTCTGGCCTTGTCTACATTCACTGTATGGGCACTGGGTGGCGCTATCTACCTATTTTTATCTTGTGGGGTTTGAGGTGTTTTGACTGCACTTGTGGGTGTGTCAGTATCAAGATTAATTAAAGGATCATAAGGGTTGGAAGTAATGATTTCAAAATGCATGTCCCTCTTACCCTTTTTGATTTTTCTTTTACCCCCTTCTCTTATTCACTCTTCATCCTCTACTTTAGTTTCCACTCTTTTTTTCTTATTCCCCATTTTCACCTGGGAGTGAGGTGGTACATTGAGTGGTCTCAGTAGTACCCATAGTAACATCACATGTTGTGGTAAGAGGTATGGGGACATCCATCTTGATAGCAGTTAATGATGTTTTGGGGGACGGCTCATAAATCACTGATGAGTCTATGCTACTTGGTGGTATGTATTTGTCAAGGGATTTATGATTATGATCACTTTGAGTAATTCAGCATTGTTAATGCACTTTGTGCAAATACATTTTCCCTTAGTAAAATTATCATTACAGGGTTTTATTTAACTCCAAAAATTGATTAGCATTTTGCTCATAAAAGTGCTAAAACATTGTGAAAATGCATAGCATTTGCCTCACTGTGTTTAACAAACATAACACTTCTGGAACACCTATATAAATATTTTATGTACAGTTAGCATTGTCTGAAGGAATAAAAACTGCTAGTCAATTATTTAAAACCCTGCAATAATTATTTTGAACATAGAGCAGCTGGCGCACCTGATGGCAATTTCCCCCTCGAGTGTAATAATTGTGTCTGCCATGGTTTAGTGGCTGTGCACACAATGAAAACTGTACTGAAACACAGGCAGGGTAGTTACTCACTCTTTATTTATTTATTTATTTTTTTAAATTCAAGTTCTTTATTATATTTTTTCATTACAAAGCCACTGACATTGAGATAAACAGTCATACAATCACTTCGTATTTAAACAACACCAAATAAATGCAGTAGTCTTACTAGCCAGTGGTAGACAAGTGAACTCACTCTGTTAAACAAAAAAAATGAAATGTATTTAACCTTTAGCGTCTTGTATTTAGTGCATTTACCAGTAGCATATACTGTATATAAAACGTAAGTCTTAACTTTCACTGTATGGGCTGTTGAATGAATCATTGACTTATAGTGTATGTTAACTTGGATACTTAAGAGCAAGTTAAAATTCTTTCATTGACCCTTGTGGTTCTCCTGGAGTATAGATTTCTCCTGCCAACCCGCCGATTCTGGTGGACTCAGCAGACACGCTTGTCTCTGCATGGGATGTGCTCACTCTGCTCACACTTGCCCCACTCACTGGGGGGCAGCAATTAATACTGGCAAACCATGAAGTAGGTCCATCAGTCACATGACCCCTCACTCTCCACAATGATTTAAACATGTCATAAAATGTTCCTAAAAATGGAATCTAATACAGTGTGGTTCTATTCTTCCACACAGAATAACTCTTGAGCTGGCAACTCTAGAAAACACTGCTTCAGCAGCGCTCCCTAGTTCAGCAGGGAGTTCCTGCTGTCAGGGAATGACAACCCCCACCACTCTGCTGAGTGTCACCTAGCAATGGCTACTGTCGACACCAGAAGGAGCAGTATCTGTTGCTCATTTCAGTGAATCACACAGCTGGCTAAAATGTATGCACACACTTTAAAGTAGGATAAAAGAAAATGCACACAGCAATCCCTGTCACCAGATTCAGTAACAGGGAACTCATCCTGCTCACTCACTGGGCTTATGTGTTAGCTGTTAATGTGTTTTAGTATAGGTATAAGTTAAGAGGGTTTGGAGCTTTAAATCCCAAGTAGAGATGGTTTAAAGAACTAATATAGCTCAAATCACGTATTTTTAATATCTAAATTTAAACTTTTTTGCTAATCATCTGGGCTATTGGAATGGATTTATTTTAATTTAGTTGTGCCTACCAAGTGGAAGGCCTGAAATAGTTTTGATTTGTTACTTGGCTAGCTCTATCAGGTGCAGTTTATGTTGACCATGGTTATGCTGTGAATCTGTTCAGAATAAGGGAAAGTTCTTTTTGTTAGATATTACAGGTTACTGCCATTATTGGCTAGGTCTGGAAGTTGTGGGGCAAAACAATGTTTACAGGAATGAAATGTGCATGTTGGGACAGGGCCAGTGGTTGTCCTATGCTCAGTTAGCCATTAAACTACTCAGGATCTCCTTTTCTAGGGGGTCACATGATGGATGGCTAGAGGGAACAGCTCTTTTCACTCTCTCCCATTCTCTCACTTATAAAAGAATATAATTTACTGGTTACTTCGGTGAAAAACAGCTTAATCTATATTCCTCAACAAGACTAATGATCTACCTGGGCACTGATCGCAGTTTGGAGCTCCAAATATAGCCATGTAGGTGCAAAAGAAGCCAGAACTCCTGTGGCACATGCCTCTGCCCTCTCCTGAGAAGGCAGCAAAGAAAGCCAAGCAGCAAGCCCCCAAATCAATCCTGGCTCCCTCGAGTAAGGCAGCAGCTACACCGTTAATGAAGGGGCAATTTTTGGAAGAGATTAAACCGATGCAGGAAGCATTACTTCTACTCACCTCAGATATGGCAATATTAAAAAAGGAACTGGTGTACATTTCCTGGCAAGTCAAAGCCATTGAAGCATGGGCAGTCTCACTGGAGAAATGGTGAGCAACTATGGACCCTGAGATCGTGACCCTCAAAAAATAAGTGACCAAGATGGCATTTAAGCTAAAGGACTTCAAGCGTCATAGTCGCTGCAATAATCTGGTGGTGATTGGCCTCCCAGAACATGAGGAAGTCTCCTCACCCATCTTCTTCACCCAAAAGCTGCTCAAGAAACTTGCAGCCCCTTCACTGAATGGCCCCTTCTATGTAGTGGAGCGGGCCCACAGAGCACTATGCCCCAAACCAACTCCAGGTTCGCCCCCATGACCATTTCTCCTAAAGCTGCTTAATTATTTGGACAGGCAGCACATATTGGCCAAGCTAAGAGAAGTACAGGCAGTAATGTGGGAGAGGAAAAAAATACGGATCTCGCAAAACCTATCAGCCTCAGTGAGACAGAAGAGGGGCTCCTATCATTCAATGGTCTCCTGCCTTATCCCTGCTGGTATCCACTTTAGGATGATGTATCTGACACAGCTGCAGGTTCAAATACAGAAGAAGTGGCATTCATTTGACTTGAATGAACAAGCGGTAGAGGAGCTTCAGAGATTACTGCCTGAACTGTTCAAGAAGTGAACGCAGGCACAAATGCCTGTAGAGGTCTCTTTTTTAAGGGATCTTGCTTAACACAGTCTGGAAGAGCTGTTTCACTGCTTATTCTGTACCCCTATGTTATATGATGGGGCTGAACCTAATACTGGCCCTTTAATAACTGCCTTTTTTTGTTTGCTATACGTGGCGCTAAACAGGAAGATCTGTCCTAGGCTCATGTAAGGTTTTCAGCTACAGTTTTAAGGACTACAGGTTGCGTGTATTAATATTAAAACTGCAAATGCTGTAAACTGATGCTGTTCATGGTTTTCAGGTCAAGATACAGGACTCGCATTAACAAGTCTGATTACAATATCTAACTGCAAACCTTTACTATGACTTGTTTTTATTTTGTGTTCAGGACTTGAATGTAGACCAGAAGGCAGAAAGCTCCATTTTCCCTTGCAAATCAGCAGTGCGCACATTTGAGGGGCTGCTGTGGACTTGCTGTACGACTGGCTTTTCTTTTTTGGTCTCCTTGGTATGCATCTACCACGTGGCAGCTACTGGCACTGCACCATTGTGAAAATCTAGCTTTTGGGACAGTATCTTCACAGCCAGCTACACTGCCTTGCAGGAGACTCTTAGACCCCAGGATTACCTTTTAAAATGCACTTAAACGTAGACACATAGAATTTGATGGCAGATAAGGATCACATAGCCCACCTAGTCTGCCCATTTCCCTTTCACTTTATGATTACCGCCAGCGTTTTGGCTTGGTACAACTAACTGCTACTTGTACATGGCAGGGGAAGGGGTGTGAATTTTTCTCTTTGTGGCAGACTACAAGATCTTCCGTTTGGGGCTAATTCTGCTTCTACCTAATGCTCAATAATCAGTATACTTCAGTGGAGGGCATGATCGGGTTTAGCCTTATTTCTTTTATAGAAAGCTGGTCACTAGCCTCAGTGGGCATACTGAACAACCCCTCTTCCTTTCATTTGGGCTCAGGGGCAACTCTGTTTTTTGATGGAGTATGGCTGACTGAAGCCCTAGTTCTCTGTAAAATGAAGAATAGGGGTCTCCAAGCCTTGTTTTTTACTTAGGATGGTTTCTACTGTGCTTAAAGCAGTATACATGTCCACTGGTTTAAACAGTTGGTGCCCTGGTGTTCTCATAACTTTCTATTAGCTAATTCTTAATGGACGGTGAGCTTATGGTTTAGAGGTGGGGAAGGGGTATTCCTCTGCTGAAACTGGCAGCATCATGCACAGGATTGAGGGGAGGGTGTCTTCCCAGCGCACAATCTAATACATGGGATTTAATTAAAGGGGCAAATATTGATGGGTGGGCAGGAACAGGTTTAAGTAAATTGTATGTTGGCTTTATATTAGGGTGCTACATGATATGGGGGTATGGATTTGTTTTTGTGCATGCTTTGGCTTGTTGTGGGTTGTGGGGGTGGGGGTTGGTGGTTTGGCAGTTGTTAGCTTATGTCACTTGCTTATATGCTTTAGGAGGGGCTGTTGGTTAACTAGGATCTGCAGCCTATCCTGTAGGTAGGGAAATGGGCAGACTAGATGGGCCTAGCGGTCCTTATCTGCCGTCAAAGTCTATGTTTCTATGTTTCTATGTAGAGGGGTGGTATGGAGTATAGGGGACTTGTATGGGGTTTGGAGATGGTCTTCGGGGGAGGTGGGAGGGAATCATGGTATCAACAAGGGAATTTTGTGTGAGTTTTATCAAATCTCAATTCTGGTGACTAGCTGTAAACCATATAAATAGCTAATACTGTATGATTTACTGCTTGGAACGTTAAGGGTGTGTGCAACAAGCACAAAAGGTATTAAATATTCAAACATCTACAGGTGGTCCGGGGCCCAGTCTCCTTACAGAAGACCCACCTCCTGGAAGAGGAGACTAACCTTCTCAGAAGATTAAACATTGGGCAGGTCTATGCTGCAGACACAGATATGCAGGGACCTTCGCTTTACATGTGGTCAATGTATTTGCGACCCAAGGGGCAGATATGTGTTTGTGCTTGGTTCTTCTTTATGGAATTGCTTACCCTCCTGTTGCATTTCCTGTCTGTACCACTTATTCTAGGAGGAGACTGGATCCTTCCTTTTTCTCTGGATGCAGACAGGACAGGCAAAATGTGGGTGGGATTGTCGCTGGCTCAAAGAGCCATAAGGGACTTGATAGATAAACCTGGTCTATGTGACCCCGGAGGACCCTGCACCCTGCTCAGCAGGAATACACCTTCCAGTCACAGCAGCACAGGACCTCTTCTCATATAGATTACTTCTTAATAATAATAATAATAATAAGTTTATTTATTTAGCACCTTTCAGGTACCAAGGCGCTGTACATATCAATCATAAAATCAAAGTATACATATAAAATCAACAATTCAAAACAGCATCAGTCCATAAAAGTCTTATTCCATAAAAAAGTCTTGAAATCCCGCTTAAAGGCTTCCACGGTCATGCATTCTCTAAGCCGGAGAGGCAGAGAGTTCCAGAGGGTAGGGGCCACGAACCCAAAGGCCCTAGCCCCAGAGGACTTCAATATAACCCTCGGAACCTCTAAGCAACCCCTCGTCGGCTGAACAGAGCTGTCGCAAGGGGCGGTAAGGGACCAGAAGCTCTTTCAAGTAGTCAGGAGCCAAGTCCGCAGGGCTTTGAAGGTCAAAAAGACCTACTTTAAAAGTGATCCGCCACTGTATAGGCAGCCAGTGCAGATCGCTGCAGCACAGGGGTGATATGTGCCCTTCTAGTCACCCCTGTCATTAACCTTGCAGCAGTGCTCTGCACTAGCTGCAAGTGGTGGATATCAACCCCAGGAAGCCCCAAGTAAAGGGAGTTGCAATAGTCGAGGCGAGATGTCACGAAGGCATGGACCAACACGGGTAAGTCGCTGGACGGAACAAGGTGTTTCACCCTGGTGATGTTCCTAAGATGGTAAAATGTGGACTTAACGACTGCTGACACCTGACGACGAAGAGTCAGCCCGTCGTCAAATACCACTCCCAGGTTATGCACCCGTTCAGTG
Source organism: Neoceratodus forsteri (assembly GCA_016271365.2). NCBI lineage: Eukaryota > Metazoa > Chordata > Ceratodontiformes > Ceratodontidae > Neoceratodus > Neoceratodus forsteri. The sequence goes on along the minus strand of CM028135.1, from coordinate 391,224,198 downwards.
GAAAGGATCAGATCCCCCCCAGCAGTACGCCAGAGGGCTGACCGGACCCCAACCCACCTGTCCCATGCCCCAGATCCACGACCAAAACCTCAGTCTTACCGGCGTTCAACTTTAACCAGCTCACATTCATCCAGTCCTGGATTTCAGTGAGGCAGCTATTAAATACCGAGAGAGCACTAACCTGGTCGGGAAAGACAGGTAGAGCTGGGTATCATCAGCATAGCAGTGAAACTTCAGCCCATACCTTCTTAAAATGTCTCCGAGGGGCAGCATATACACCTCAAACAACATGGGGGAGAGCACCGAACCCTGGGGGACACCACAATGCAGAGGGAAAGGGTCAGAGGAAAAAATCCCCGACACAACTCTCTGCATTCTCCCAGATAGAAAAGATGAAACCCATCTGAGCACTGTACAGGACAGGCCACAGATGGACTCCAGACATTCGAGCAAAACCCCATGGTCTACAGTGTCAAAGGCTGAAGAGAGATCAAGGAGGACCAAGATAGAACGGTTCCTCTGATCTCTCGCCAACAGGAGATCATTGAGCACCCAAACCAGAGCAGTCTCGGTACTATGCCTCTTACGAAAACCAGACTGGAGAGGTTCATAGATATTATGGATGGTCAAATGGTCCTCCAGCTGGTTTGCCACTACCTTCTCAATAACCTTCCCAATAAAGGGAAGGTTAGAGATCGGTCTGTAGTTGGAAAAAACATCTGGGTCCAAAGAAACCTTCTTCAAAAGGGGAGTCACCACATCTTCCTTTAGGGAGCTAGGAAAGTCACCCAATTTTAGGGAGCACCAGATTATTTGAACCAGAAACGGGCCAACGATCTCAGCACAACCCAAAATTAGGGAGGTAGGTCCCGGATCTAAACCACAGCATGTAGGGTGCATCCCCTGGATGGTCCACATAATATCACTGAACATTGGCAGGTCAAAGGAGCGCCAGGAGACAGAGGATTTCGTGACCAAACGCCGACCAAAAGCTTTCCCCTTAGAGTGTGTTGGACGGATCTCAGATCTGATGTCGGCAACCTTATTCGCAAAGAATTGAGCGATCTCATCACACTCCTTCTGTGAAAAAGCTCAACGGAGCTGGAGACAGGCTGGGTTGCACAGCCTGTCCACAGTTCTGAAGAGCTGAGCCGGTCAATTCTGAGCGACAGAGATCTCCCTGGTAAACAACTTCTCCCTGGACTCATGGACTGTCAGATTTCTCCAGAGGTCATTTCTGATCATTCCTTAGTATTCTGTGTGTTGGCTGCATCCCCAATCATCATGTAGAGATGGCTTGGAAACTTAATAATAGATTATTAAAAGATAAATGGATCACAGACAAACTGAAATCCTGTGTAACACAGTACACAGCAGACAGTTTAAACACTACGGGCAGTACTGAGATGAATGAGGAGGTTTTAAGTGCTTTTTACGGGAAGAGCTCATCAGGATTGCCTTGGTATGGGAACATAAGAGGGAGTACCAAATTCAGGAGTCATTAGGTAAAATCAGGCAGTTGGAGAAGAATTTATCCCCTTCTTCCACTGACCTTCATCATCAGGAGTTGATTCGCCTATGAGCAAGATATAATGACTTATTGGGTGAAAGCGCAGAGCATGCTATCCTCAAAATGAATTCCATTTATATAGATCAGGGGGAAATGGCAGGCTGACTGCTGGCACTGAGCGTGAAACAACAGGAGGCCTCTAGACTGCTTAATGCAGTTCAGTCAAGGGAGCACAGGTCTCTTAGAACAAATCCCAAGGACAATGTAGAAGAATTTCAGTCATTTTACAACGACCTATATAATGCCAGGGCTGATGCCCCATCAGCAGAGAAGGTGAATGCATTTCTGAGGGATCTGATACTACCTGAGCTTTCTCCTGAGAAGCAATCCCTTTTGACTTCCCCAATATTGGAAACCGAAATTAAACTAGCCATCTGGGGTTTAACATTGGACAATGCTCCAGGCCCAGATGGCTTCTCCCCAAACTTTTATAAAGCACTGGAGCAAGGCCTGGCCCCATGGTTGTACAGGTTGTTTCAGTTTATTCTGGCTGGGGACACCCAAGACTCCATCTTTTCAAAGCTCTTATAGTGGTATTGCACAAGGAGGGGAGGGACCTAGAACATGTCTCTAACTATAGGCTGATCTCCCTCCTGAATTATGACCTCAAAATTTTAGCCAAGCTTCTGTCTAACAGATTGAGTAAGGTTATGCCCACTGTGATTGGGGCTGAGCAGGTAGGCTCTATGGTTGGTTCCTCAGAGCACCTGAGAAAATTAGAACATATCTTCTCTGCATCCAGAAACAACCCTTCGGCAGCAGAACTGATGTCTCTGAATGTAGACAAAGCATTTGACAGAGTGGACTGGTGCTTTCTCTTCCTTGCACTTCTTAGATTTAGATTCCCTCCCCTCTTTGTGCAATGGATCAAGGTCCTCTATTGCAACAGAACCTTCTCCTCATACTTTCCCTTTCACTCTGGTACCAGACAAGGCTGTCCCTTATCTCCCCTTTTAATCAATTTATATCTAGAACCACTATTGGTACAGATTAAACAGGGCCCAGGTATTCAGAGAACAACTGTGGATCTACAAGAATTCAAATTATCAGCTTATGCTGATGATATACTTCTCCATCTAACATATTCGACGACCTTGATTAGCAGGACTCTGCAACTGATTCAAGAATTTGGACTACTCGCCAATTCCAAATTGAACCTGGGGAAGACTATAGTATTCCCCTTGAACTCACCACCTATAGGAGCAAGATGGACAGATTAGGGCTACGCTGGGAAAACAAAAAGTTTAAATACCTAGGGATAGTCCTCACTCAGGATCCCAAATCCCTCAAGGAAAGTAACCTGGATGCTCTAGTACAGAAAATCCAACAGGTTCTAGACAGGTGGAGAGTGCTGCCCTTATCGCTTTGGGATAGAATAAATTTAGTAAAAAGGAATGTGCTACCCTCTATTTTTTAACCTCTCAATATGTTAAATTGCTGACTGCCACAGGCCTGATTTTCTAAATTACATTCCATGATAACCAATTTTTTTTTTGGAAGAATATACAACCCCATAGGACTTACAGGAATTAACTGTCCCTAAAGTCAAAGGAGGGTTGAGGCTTCCCCACTTTAAACTCTATTATTAGGCTAGCCATACTCTGAAATATTTGAGATGGGCAGATAGATCCAGGGACCTAGACCCAGTTCAGTATAGACCCCTGTGGCTCAAACTGGAGACAGAACTCATCCTTGCTCAAGGCTTAGCACCCTGTGTCCTCTGGCATATACCACTTAAAATGCTCCCAACACCCCTCACTGACACACCAATTGGAGTCTCAGTAAGGATTCATAATCAGATGTGTGCCTCCCTGTCCTACAAGAACATGCAAGACCCTATCCAGCCCTTAGTTGGTAACCCACACTTAAAAATAGGAGGGGAAAATGATTATGGCCGCCTGGATTCCCCAACTCGCAGCAGTCTATTTCTTGCTGACTTATGGAATGAGTGGCAGGTTAGGACTTCAGGGGATATCATTTACAGATATAGTCTTAGACCCCAAGTGGGTTTCAAAGTGTTCCAGCTCAGACATATGTTGGTCAACTCCCAGCTTAAACAGGAGGCAGGGGAATAGGGAAGGTTCCTGCATCTACTTAGTCTTACAACCACACAACCTCATGCGGTCTCTGGCACATGCTCCGCTTTTCTAGAAAGGGCTTTTCCACAACAAGATGGGTCTTCCAGGCGCTGGAATGCTCAATTCCCAGAGAAAATATTTAGTTGGGGGACATCTGGCAAGATATCTATAGTTTTATTTCTCAAGACAGACTAAGGTTAATGCAGGATCAGATTATTAGTAACATGTATTATCCCCCGGCCAAGATGGTTAAGATGAGTAGCTCCCTCTCTTCAATATGCAGGCGCTGTATGCAAACAATGGGGTCACTATATCGTATTTTTTGGGAATGCCCTAAAGTGACTTCACTGTGGGAACTCAATAAATAGAGAGCAGATCACTTATTAGGTATTGCAGAATATATAGAACCGACTGCTTATATGTTACTAACATACTAACATACTAAAATGCCAGCAGAATAGGCCTAACGGTCTTTCATGTCTGCTAATTTGGTCAGCCCCCACCCTGGGAGCTGACCTTGCTGCCCTCTCTGGTTTCTCCCTTCCCAGTCCCGGATATTCTCGCTGCACAGGACTTTGCTTCCAGAATCCTTCCCCTGTATCTGTCCCACCCCCCTCTTGAACCCCCCTCCACCAGTCCCTGGGCAGCACATTCCATGGCTCCACCACCCTCTCAGTGAAGTAGCACCTCCTCCTTTCTCCCCTGAATCTCCCCCACTCCAGCTTCCACCCATGCCCTCTAGTTGCCCCCCTTCCTTCGGAGCACCCTGACTGCACCTCCCCTATTTACCCCCTTCATGTACCTGAAGACTTCTATCATGTCCCCCCGGTCCCTTCTCTCTTCCAATGTGTACATATTTAGCTCTTCAAGCATTCATAGGCCCTGACCCCAAGCCCTAGATCATTTTGGTTGCCATCCTCTGGACCCTCTCCAGGAGTTCAATGTCCCTCTTTAAGTGTGGCCTCCAAAACTGCACGCAGTACTCAAGATGCAGCCTCACCAAGCAGTTATACAGAGGGAGTATCTCTTCCCTCCTTCTGGAGGTGATCCCCCTAGTGATGCATCCCAGCATCCTGTTGGCCTTGGCCACTGCCCTCCTACAAGTCTCAGAGTTGTTCATCTTGACATCCACCACCACCCCCAGGTCCCTCTCAGCCATTGAGACTTTTAACATTTCCCCCCACCCAGGGTATACACTTGGCCAGGGTTCTGGCTCCCAGGTGCAGTACCTTGCATTTCCCTGCATTGAACCTCAGCTTCCACTTTCTAGACCACCTTTTCAGAGCCTCCAGGTCCCCCTGTAGGGCCACCCTCCCCTCCTCCCCATCCACCACTGCCCCCAGTTTTAAGTCATCCGCGCAGAGAGACTCATCTCACTCCTGATACCCTTCCTTATGTCAGAGACATAGGTGTTGAACAGGAGGGGCCCAAGGACCGATCCCTGAGGGACCCCACTAATGACCCTCCTTGGGGATGAGACTATCCCGCCAACCATCCTGAGTGAATTTTTCTATCGATCTGATCATCTGGTTCCCCACTCCCATTTCTCTCAGCTTATCCAACAGGCCCCCGTGAGGAACAGAGTCAAACACCTTACTGAAGTCAAGAAAGAGGACGTCCACCGGTCTATCCAGGTCCAAGGCACTTGTCACCCAGTCATAGAACTCCACAAGGTTTGTCTGACATGATTTCTCTAGGATGAATCCATGCTGCCTAATGTCCAGGTGCCCCGACCTTTCCAGGTCCCCCCCAGCCTCTTCTTGACAATGCCCTCCATCACCTTGCCCACCACCAATATCAGGCTGATGGGCCTGTAGTTCCCTGCCACCTCTCTTGATCCCCTCTTGTGGATAGGCACTATATGAGCCACCTTCCAGTCCTGGGGCACCCACCCTGTCCTCAGAGAGATGCTGAAAAGCTCCGCCAGGGGTTTTTGCAAGGACATCTGCCCGTTCCTTCAGCACTCTGGGATGTAATTTATCTGGCTCCAGTGCTTTTTCTGTCTTAAGGGACCTGAGAACTTCCCTCACTCTCTCTGCCATGATTTCCACCTCAGCTACCCTGTCCCTCTGCTTTGCCTTCCCCCCTTCTGCCAGTGATGGCCCCCCTCTCCCCAGACCTGCCGATCGGTAAGGGTCCCCCCAGTTTCACCATCTCCTCCCATGTATGATGCAGCCCCCCCATTTTCCTTCATGAAAACTGAGGCGAAGTACTCATTTAGTACCTCAACCTGCTCCCCCAGGTCTTGTGTCCATCCCTCCCGTTTTAATCCTGCTAATCTTCCCCTTCACCCTCTGCTTTTCCCCAATGTATCTAAAGAACTCCTTGTTCCCTCTCCTAATTTCCCTGGCCAGGTTCTGTTCCTTTCTTGCCTTAGCTGCCTTCACCACCCTAGTGGCCCTTCTGGCCATCAGCTCATACTCCCCTTGATCCCTTTCACTCCTTGAGCACTTGAAATGCCTATAAGCTACCTTCTTTCCCCTCACCATCTCCTGAACCTCCCTGGTCCACCAGCAGGGTTTACGGGCCCCACCACATTTTTGTCTTACTCTTGTACAGGTGCTGGCAGCATCCTGCACCCCCCTTCTGATGATTTCCCGCTTACTGTCAGTGTCCATGTCTGGCCCAATCCCATCCAAATGCTTCTTAAGGATCCTTCCCATTTCCTTGAAATCTGCCCCCCTAAAGTCAGTTACCTCCATCTTTGTGCAGCCTTCTACCCCTCATAGGTCCAGGCAGAACCAGACTGTGGCATGGTTGCTCCCCGCCAATGGGTCCCTTACCTCCAGACCCCCAATCTGGTCACTGTCTGCCAGAACCACATCCAGTATCCGCGCCTCCCTGGTCAGTTCCCCCACCTGCTGAGTTAGGAACGGGTCCTGAAAGACATCCAACAACTTCTGTTTCCTGGCCACCGAGGATGTCATAGTCTCCCAGTCCCGTTCCTAGCATATTTAAGTCCCCCAACACCAACACCCTTCCCCTGCCCAAACAGCAGTGTCTCCCCACATCTGCTACAATCTGTTGGGTGACTTCTCCCTTATACCAGTCAAGGAGAGGAAGTACCATCTAACCATGATGGCAAGGTCTGTCAAGAAACATGTCCTAAGACATTGGTTGGACAGTGAAACCATTACATGTTCAGAATGGCTGCAGGAACTTTTGATCAACCTTTCTGTGGAGAAAATCATAGCTAGTGTGAATAATAGACTGCCTAAGTTTGAAAAATACTGGATTAAATTACAAACACTGTACTCCAGTTAGCTGATATTTATACATTGTGTGAGCACATCAGCCTTGGTGCTTTTACTTGGGCTTCTTCTTTCTTCCATTATGCTTTCTTTTTGTACTGCTGATACCATGAAGGGGGGCTTGAGGGAGGGGGGACATTTTGTTGTATACTGTATTGTCTACTGTTATCTTACGTATAAAAGTGGCCTTGTTAGGCCTAGTGAAAAGAAATTAAGCACATTGAATTTCAAAGGATCTCCTTTCCTAAAGTTTAGCAGTTTATGATCTTAAGTGGCCTACTTGGCAAGTTACTCTGGGTATTGTCACCGTAGAAGAACTAGTACTTTAGCTGAATCAGGTTTAGCACTGCTTATGGGATGGGGGGACCATGGTGAGGTTTGCTCTATTGGCATGCTGTAGGTCTCCATGTTTATAGGAGCTCAGACATTGTACTTAGTACCTACAAACCATAATGAGTCCCAGAAGAGTATCAGGAAAGCCATTTGTGTTGCAGTAACATATGTATGTTTAATGAAACTCTTACCTGCATATTGCACATTTTTCACTGTAATTTCCTTGGATCTGGATAGGTGCCCCTGTTGGTTGGGCTGAAGTGCATGTATGGGTTTTTAGCTGCCAGTAAAATAAGGTGGTCTTGGAATGATGATTACTGAGAATATATAATTAATTATGGATTGTACTAGAATGAATCACTGAAGTTATGTTTAGATCAGAATGATAATAACGTATGATGATTTACTATCCTTATCAAAAGAATGGAATGATGTGGGTTGCATACTACAGTAACTGCCTATTGCGTCTTTTTGGTTGCAATGCTAAAGATATGTATTGTTTGTATTATTGTGGCATGGTAGTGCCACTATAGGTAGGGTTTTCGTAAGCACTTTAATGTTAAATTTTAAATTTTTCACCTTAATAACTGTGCCACTGTATGATAGATTTGCCTGAAATTTTGCATGTATGGTCTGGTACCATAGCTCTCTGGATCTGGCAAGTTGCGTTACAGTCAGATGTACGGTTGTGGAGCTGCAGAATACAAAAAAACAAAAAAAAAAGACTTTTTGCATGTTTCTTTGCTTGCGCCCACAGCCTGCATGGTTTTTCTGTTTGGTCTGAAATGTTCAGGGAAGATGCAGTCTTGGTCACCGATGGGCCTTTCAAAGATTTGGTGAAAAAATATTAAACCGTTCAAAAGTTATAAAAAAAACAAATTTCTCATTATAGTCAATGGGAAAAGTTAGCAAAAATCACAAAACTTTTGCGAATGGCATTTTTACTTTCGCAAATAGCCCTTTTACTTTTGTGATTCAGCCATCTTATTTACAGTTAGTGACATAGAAAAATGACTGGCATTTAAAATTGGGAACCTCTAGGAAAACACTGATTGTTGTGTTTACCTAGTGGGGTCCTGAGGATGCTAGTCCTGTCTTTTTTGGAGGGTTAAACCCCCCAGTAATGGCTTTTCCAACTTCGAGGAAAAAGTACTTTCAGAAAATACTTTCACAAATGTGAAAGTTTCGTGATTCATTGCCTCTATCTCGAAAACGGTTTGAGATATTGATTTTCTGTCACAAAAATTCTTTAGGTGGGCTAAGTGCCGAAGTAGGTTGGAAAGCCACGAAAACCATGAAATTAGAATTTTTTTCTCTACCTTGTACGATTACTCAGATATTTGGGAATTAGTGTTCCAATTGCTCATTTTCATATCTGAGGTCCACTATTACACCCACAGAGTTAGCATTCACAGCAGTTTTTGATGTCCCTATCTTGGATACAATGCGAGATCTGGATTCAATCAACTTCATGTTGCGAGAACTACTCACTCTCATGATTGCAATCAGACTTGAATGTTTTTTCTAGCTGCTACAGTTCCTGCGATATGGGCAAATTAGCGTTACAAGGGTTCCTTGCCTTACAGGGATGCTGTATGGCTCCATACTTATGTGTAAGTGGGAGCACAGGGCTCGGAGGGCTGGTGCTCCCACATATGTATACCACTATGTAAAATATGAACAATGTAAAGGGAGCGCAGGGCCCTCACTCCCACTAACATATACCACTTACATTACACTTTCTCAAAATGAAGGGAAATTCATTGCAAAAAACTCTGTTAATGCATCAGTTAGGGTTGTTTCTACAGTGACAAAAGTGTGGAAATGTGGTGTTAGGGTTACCACCCCATCCCATGCCCCCATCCTCAAACCCCTAACTCCACATTCCCCCCACACTCACCCCCCTACACACACACATATGCAAGACATATGCAAGATTGTAAGACACTATACCAGTCAGTCACATCTGTAAACACAATAATCACAACACTGTACTCCTTTCACATAACACGATGCAATAAAAAACAAATACAGTATGATGACACATTATAGCTGCCATATATTTTTCATAAAGTGAAACTTAGTCTGCACAAACTTTCTAAATATTGATTTTTATGTGTCATAATTCAACAATTGGCTCGCTGCAGGTATCGCTGCTACCACATAGGCATGTGGTAGCAGGACAGACACAGCTGACACATACATAGTACTTTTCAGATACTGCCCAGGTATGAAACCCTAAGACTGCATTTCCACACTTCTGTAGCTGTGGAAACAACCCAAACTGATGCATTAACAGAGTTTTTTGCAATGAATTATTTTATATTTGTGTTTTACAGTCTTTGTAACATTTTTGTATTTTACTGATAACTTTGTAATGACTTATAAAGTCCAACAAATAAACCTTTGAATTGAAACAGCCTACAAATTGGTAGATAAACAAAATGCTAATTTAATGTACTTAGCATAAGGACCAAGGAGAACACCCATTACCTTTGACTTCTATGTATGTGAGCTCTATCATTTCTATATTGAGCTGATTCAAATCATACAGTAATGAGATTAGGGTCTGAGACCACAATACTGAATGAAAAAAAAGAGCAACGATGGGAAGATAAATATTGATCTCATAACTCCCTACATTCTCCATTTCTACAGAGTACTGCATGGCTTTATCTCTCTAAGCTGACCAGTCAGGGTAAGGAGATATACCATTTCAGAACAGAAAGGGGTTGTGGTTGTCACTTTTTGAGAACAATGAGAAATTTTGCTTCAAAGGCTGTAGACAAAAGTCAGCTCTGGTATATCTTGAGCATATATCCTACCATAGATATGTCCCCTAAGAGGAATAGCCTAGGGACTTGGGTCTTTAAATGTCAGGGGCCTAGGACCACACTGCAATCTCTGATAATGCCACCCTACTAAATCTGAATGGATGGGCACTTCCACAGTATATGGGTAAGAAAAGCTCCCCCCATTACAGAACCAGCATTTTAAATCTGAGAACAGTCCATAAGTACCAGGGTAGTTCTGTTCCAATGGTGTCATATTTTGTTCTGTATTAGGAATAAGGGTAGCCTGTGATCTGGGTGACTGTATGTCGGCGGCTGGTCATAATGGCGACGGCACCGACAATGTGAGTGACCTGGGAATTCCCCTCTTTCCCGAGTTGTGCCCCGGAATAGAAATCTAATAAGGGAGTGTGGAAGGCCCCATGATGGGGGGGGTGCGGGGGCAAAGCACCCGAATTAAACAACATACTGGCTTTCAGTCACCCTGGTGGTTTTGCGCCCATCCACGGGTCGCCATCCTGCTGTTGCCCTTCTCACATAGCACCCTGTATTAGCCTGCTCCTAGCATCATAACAGGCTGTGTGAGCCAAGGCTAGGAAACTGTTCAGGGCCTGAGGAGACCCTGGAAGTTTGAGTTCTTGCAATAAAGGAAGGTAGGCTTTCTCTGTGGGAGTAGAAATAGAGTCCCTAATGATTCTGGGGATGTTATTAGCCATGCCTCTCACAAGGTTACACCATCTCTAAATGAGAAGTTGGGCCTGGGCAACAGTAGTGGTGGATGTTACATTAATAAGGAAGTGGGTGGTTACTCTTAGTTGTGTATTTCACCAAATATCTACTCTTGGGAGGTAGTATTACTCTGCCATTTGTTGAAAGGTGAGCATAGCACCAGGGTGTGGATCTAGGAGGTCATGAAGGACTTTTATATCTTGTACTGCCCATGCTACATAGGTGATAGGCCTACCATCCACCAAAATCTGGGGGTTGCCCAAATATAGGTTATAGATCTCGTAGAGCAGGAAATTATCAAAGAGGCCACACTTTGGCCTTGTGCAAGTTTTATATAATTGGGTGAGCCTTAAGGGAGACTGGTAGCTTGGTGCGTAAAAGCATACTTAAGCAAAACTTGGTGTTGATAGTTCCTTCAGTTTACAACCAATAAGGAGTGGCATTCTGAACAGTGCTTAATCACTGTATAGTTTGTTGGGTCCTGTGTGCTAGTTAGTACCCTTTTTAGAAAAAGGAGATCTTACTTCGAGAGGGCTCTTGCAGTAGGTAATTACATATAGGACTGACGCTGGCCGGCGGCAGGACCACACGGAAAAATTTCTAGCTAGCAGTCCCTGGCGAGGGACCGCCCCCACGTCAGGTGACCGGCGTCATACGACGTCGGTATAAAGGGGCAGTCCCGGATGCCCACCTTCCAGTTCTTTCCCACTGTTAGCTCATGCAGCGCCTCGCGGTAAAGTTCGTGCTTTGTTAGCCCTGCCTTTTGTCGGTTTTTACCGAAAAATAGTTATTCTTTTATTCAATCGTCAGGAATATCGTTGGTGTATGTTGTCCCCTACACCCTCCGAGCACAAAAACAAGTATGACTCGTGCAGTGCCCAACTGTCACACAAGGACGGCCATTCCCTGTGCCTTTTCTGCCTAGGCCCCGATCACCCCGGTCGAGAAGTGCCAGCATTGCCTCAACTTCAACGCGGCTACCCGAAAATGGCGCCAACAGTCCCTGGAAGCCCATCTCCTCAAGAAAAAGATGTCTTCTATGAAAAAAGAGCTGAAAAAGTTGAGGCAGGCGTCCACTTCCCCCGAAGGACATCGGAAAAAGAAGGACAAGGAGAGGCACCGGGAGAAGTCCTCCTCTACCGCGTCTCCCGTTGGAGATGCAGACAAGGTAACGTCCCCCCCAGGGAACCGTTCAACGGCCGCCTCCAAGGGTTTGGAGGAGGTGTCGGCCCGCCCGTCTGGCTCACGCTCGGGCCTTGCGGGCGCCTCCGGGCAAATGGAGGCCTCCGCCCCTGGTTCATCTGCAGGTTTGCGGCCTACTGGTGTGGGCGACTCCTCTAAGTCGGACGTCGGCTCCTCCGACATCCGCATGGAGAGGGTCGATAAGACGCCCAACCCTTCGGGGCGGCGCATGACCACTCCCCCCCCGGACCGAGCCGTCCCTCCCCCTCGGCCCGCCTCTGGTGATGGCTCCCGTAAGTCAGACACCGGCTCCTCCGGCGCCCGCCAGGAACTCGCCCCTAAGCCGCACGTCGGCTCCTCCAACATGCGCCAGGCGACGGAACTGATGAGGGAACCTCCCACGTCCATTGTACCTGGTTCCCCGCAGCCTTCGCTGCCGTCCAGGAAGCCTGAGTCACCCCAGCCTGACCCCAGGATTTCTCTCCTCCATCCCCGGGCGATGCGGGGGATCTTCCTCCTCCGTCAGACCCTCCTCCGATGGAACCGGATCTGACATCGTACCTCTGACGCCGGTCCCTCTGACGCCGGCAGGGGATATCCCCCTTCCGTTGGGCCCTCTGGGCCCCCTAATGTGGACCCACCCGGGAGGCTGCCGACCGGGCCGTCTGCTCTGGCAGCTCCTCTGGCTCCCGGGTACCCGCCATCTTATCCGACGCCATCGTAGCCGGGACCGCAGTATCCAGCGCCGCAGTACCCGATGCCGGTCCTTCCGACGCTGCAGTACCTGACGCCACAATACCCAACGCCAGGTTTCAGATACTCGCCTTACGGGTACAACCCGTACACTTTTTCCCCTCCTCCTCCACCTCCACTGCCCACACGGCCGCCGGTGGATCTGCAGGAGACTCTGGCCTCTTGGTGGGCCGAGGCCAAGGCTCAACTCACCAAGGAAGTAGAGAGCTGCCTCACGACGATGGTGCCACCACTGGCCCCCGTACGTCTGAGACGGCACACTCCCTCACCGCCTCCGGACTCCAGGGCTCTTCCCTCTGGATCCAGAGAGGGGCAGGACATGCATTCATGGGTACCACCCAAAGAACCCGTTCCTCCCCCTAGTCAAGTAAGGGAGTCTTATTCTTCTTCCTCTTCTTCTTCCCTCTCGGATTCCTCGGACTCTTCCGAGGGATGCTCCGAGAGAGATGATGAGCCCCGCTCTCCGTCTAAGCCCCGACCGAGGACCCCTCCAAAGTCTCCTCCGGAGGATCCATCTTTCACGGAGTTGCTTAGAAAAATCCAGGAAGTCCACCAGTGGCACTCTCTGGAACCAGATCCTCAGCGACTTAAACTCGCTGAACATCTGGATCTGCCCGTGACAGCTCCAACTTTAGTGCCACCCTGGATCGAGCCTCACGCCCACCCTGTTACCACGATTTGGAAACAACCATCGGCGTTAGCCCCACTTCCCAGGAAGTCTAACAGGCTATACCAGGCTCCTGAGGGTGTAGACTACCTTGAATCTCACCCTCGTGCCAACTCAGACATGATTAGCGCCGCTCACGACCAGACGGCACATCCAAAACATCTGAGCTCATCTCCTCCGGATAAGGAATCTCGCCTCCTGGACCAGTATGGAAGAAAGATCTACGCCTCCTCCACACTGGGAATTCAGGCCCTGAAATACGTCACCCATATGGGGGATTACCAGAAGGCCATCCTTACCCAGGCGGAATCCAAGCTGGACTCCTTACCTGACTCCCAAGTCAAACAGGAGTTAGCCGACCTTGTCTGTTCTGCTCGTTCGGCCAGTCGCCACATTTTGCGGGCGATGTACGATGCAGTGGACACTGCCGGGTGGAGCTCCGCTTTCACCGTGAGTCTACGGCATCATGCCTGGCTCCATGTGTCAGGTTTGGTCTTGGAGGTGCAATCCGCTATTCAGGAGGCACCTTTCATGGGGTCGGTGCTTTTCAGCGGTGATGTCAAAGACATCATCACCGACTTGCAAGAGAAGGGGACGGATCTGAAATCAGTGGATTCCATGTACCGTCCCCAACACCAGCAGCGCCGTCCCTTTCTCAGACAGAGTCGGCCACAAACGAAACCCCAGGGAAAGCGGGCCACTAAACGTCAGGCCCCCGCAGCTCCCAGGCCCCCTCCGCCCAAAAAAGCAGCGGTGCCTCAGCTGCGGCGCTGCCCCACACCACCTGACTCCTTTCCTCTCCCACCACCTCCGGACCCCCCAGAAGAACCGGTAGGAGGGAGGTTTTCCCTCCACCTGCTGGGATGGGAGAGGATAACTACGGATTCTTGGGTGCTCCAGCTTATAGCGGAAGGACACTCCATAGAGTTTCTTCAGAAACCACCCCATCACCCCCCTCTGAAGTCGTCCTATTCAAGGGAACACTTTCCTTTGGACCAGGAAGAAATCTCGACTCTTCTCATGAAGCAGGCGATAGAGCCCGTCCCCCCTCATCTTTAAGGGACAGGTTACTATTCCCATTTCTTCCTGGTCCCAAAGAAGACAGGAGATCTCAGACCCATTCTGGATCTCAGTTCCCTGAATCTCTATGTAGAATACAAAAGATTCAGGATGCTCTCTCTGCAGAGCCTTCGGCCGGGTCAATGGCTTTGTGCACTGGATATGCAGGATGACTATCTGCACATTCCCATTCGCCTTTCTCACCGCAAGTATCTCCATTTTGCGTTTCAGGGGGACCACTACCAATTCAAGGCACTCCCCTTTGGTCTATCCTCGGCCCCCCAAGTATTTACCAAATGCCTGGCTGTGGTAGCGGTCCACCTGCGTACAATGGAAGTACAGGTGTTCCCTTACCTGGACGACTGGCTCCTGGCAGCCTCATCCAGGGAGGAACTCCTGCATTTTCTCTCCCTCACCCAGCAGGTTTTCACTTGCCTGGGTATTACCATCAACCATTCCAAGTCTCATCTGGACCCTTCCCAGTGGCTACAGTTCATCGGAGCTATCCTCGATACAACTGTGAGCAAGGCCTTCCTGCCTCCAGACAGGGCGGCCTCTCTTCAATCCCAGATTTTCCTGCTATCAGAAAGCAGGAGGGTCCCAGCAAGGTCGATCCTCCATCTTCTGGGGCTCATGGTGGCCGCTATTCCGATGGTCCCCCGAGCTCAACTCCACATGAGAATCTCTCAGTGGACTCTTCGCTCCCAGTGGGATCAACTTGTGGACAACCTAGATCAATTAGTTCTGATCTCGTCGCCGATCGCACAAGACTTGCAATGGTGGATGGTTCGAGAGAACCTGTTTCGTGGGGTCCCCTTCTTTCATCCTCCCCCCTCCCAGACTCTGACTACAGACGCATCAGGCGAAGGTTGGGGAGCCCATCTAGGCCCTCATCGGACCCAGGGCTTATGGTCCAGCCTGGAACAAGCTCTCCACATCAACGTGCTCGAGCTTTGAGCTGTGCTATACACTCTCCAAGCCCTTCACCAATACATTCTTCCGGACAACCTAGCCGTCCAGATGGACAACATGTGCGTAGTGTGGTACATCAACAAACAGGGAGGAACTCGCTCCTACCCTCTATGCAGGGAAGCAATGAGGGTTTGGGATTGGGCAACTCAACACGACCTTCACCTCATGGCGATTCATGTTCCAGGAGTCAACAACACTCTGGCAGACAAGCTAAGCTGCTCCTCTGCTCTGGCGCATGAGTGGGAATTGGACCAAGGGGTGCTAGATGATATCTTTCACTTTGGGGGACTCCGCAGGTAGACCTGTTCGCCTCTCCCCAAAACGCAAAACTTCCCACCTTTTGCTTGCTCGTTCCAGAGTGAGGTGCTTTCTGGAGCGACGCTCTGTCTCTAGACTGGAAGGACAGATTCGTCTATGCTTTTCCCCCAGTTCCTCTGATCCCACAAGTGTTTCAGAAACTAACCACAGAAGGAGCGAGAATGATTCTGATCGCTCCTTTCTGGCCCAGGCAAATCTGGTTCTGTCTTCTACAACAATATTCAGAGGTTCCTCCTCTTCCTCTTCCTCTATCTCGAGGTATGCTGACCCAGGATCAGGGGACCCTGGTCCACCCAGGCCTCAAATCCCTTCAACTACATGCATGGCTCCTGCAGACCTAGCCCAATCCAGTTTTGGCGTCTCTCCAAAAGTGGCAGAAATTTTGGTGGAGGCTAGAAAACCCTCCATCAGGTCCACTTATGCCATGAAGTGGAAGAGATTCTCTATTTGAGCAGCCTCCAAGAATGTGGAGCCTTTCTTCTGTTCAGTGGCTTTTCTGCTGGAGTACTTACGTCATCTCTTTGACCTGTGTCTCAGCCATTCCTCCTTGAAGGTTCACATGGCTGCTATTTCAGCCTACCATGTTCCCTTTGCAGATAAAACTTTCACTCAACTAGAGGTCTCTAAGACCTTTCTCAGAGGGGTCCTTCATCTAAGGCCCCCCGTCCGTACCCCTGCTCCCCCTTTGGACTTGAATTTTGTTCTCGAGAAACTTACTCTCCCTCCCTTCAAACCTGCAGCTTCTGCAGATCTGAAGTTTCTTTCATGGAAGATGCTCTTCTTGGTGGCCATTACTTTAGCTCGAAGAATTTCCGAGCTCCAGGCCCTTATGTGTAAAATCCCCTATTTGATTTTTCACAAAGAACGAGTTGCTCTTCGCACGAATCCTAAGTTTCTACCTAAAGTAGTAGCAGAGTCTACTTTAAATCAGTCCATAGAGCTACCTGCCTTTTTTACGCAGTACTCTAACCAAGGGGAATATTTACTCCATACCATGGATGTTCACCAGATTCTGAGATACTACACCAACAGGATGAAGGATCTCAGAAAGACTGATTAGTTGTTCGTCTCTTTTGCTCACAAAAGGGAAGGCAATGCTGTTTCCAAGCAATGCCTGTTAAAGTGGTTGGCTCATTGCATCACTTTCTGTTATGACAAGTACAAGAAGACCCTTCCAGGTCAGGTTAGAGGCCACTCCACAAGAGAAGTAGAGGCCTCTGAGGCTTGTTTCAAGAATGTGTCTGCGGCAGACATATGCGCTGCCGCCACCTGGACTTCCGTCCATACCTTTACGAAACACTACAGTTTGGACATTGCCTGTCACCGTAGAGCAGGCTTCGGGCTGGCTGTTTTGCAAGGCCTCCTGTCTTGAGGCTTGCAAGGCTAGTACTACTTCCTGGAGTAGTTTCCTCCTCCCGGTGCCTTTTATTTGTTCCAGACTGCTTGAGATTCAGTCCTATATGTAATTACCTACTGCAAGAGCCCTCTCAAAGTAAGATAGTACAGTTAAGTAAGAACTTACCGTAACAGTAGATCTTTGAGAGAGGTTCTTGCAGTAGGTAATACCTTCTCGCCCTCCATCCCCCTAGGCTTTTTCAGCTCCTTTTCCATTGAGGAAATATCCGCTCCTCTCTCGTCTGGCCTCTTCGGCCTGTGGCAGGAAAAGAACTGGAAGGCGGGACCGCCCCTTTATACCGACGTCATATGATGCTGGTCACCTGACGTGGGGGCGGTCCCTCACCAGGGACTGCTAGCTAGAAATTTTTCTGTGTGGTCCTGCTGCCGGCCGGCGTCAGTCCTATATGTAATTACCTACTGCAAGAGCCTCTCTCGAAGATCTACTGTTACGGTAAGTTCTTACATAACTGTACTTTCCTATCCCCCTTGTTACCATTTAGCTTGTGCCCTGTTCTTGTCCCCTCAGGAAAGGGGAGAGGTAGCAAAATTGGAGGGCATACAAAGGAGGATAAGCAAAATGATTAGGGGGATTCATGAGAAGGATTATGATGGGAGGCTAAGAGAATTAGGGCTTCATACACTGGGAAGGAGGAAGAGATAAGATCCAATTGTAGTATACAAAGCATTTAAAAACTCAGATTTAATGCAATGTTTAGGTCTAGGAACAAGAGATCGCTGATTACAGTACACATATGTTTGCATCATCACCAACTGAAATAGGGAACATTTCAAAGCAGAAACAAACAGAAGATGGTTTACACAGAGAGAAGTGACAGTATGACATGCACTTACAAAAGCTGAGATGGATAGCATGACACTGGGAGGGTTTAAAAAGTAACAAACAAACTAGCTGGACACCCTGCCTGCATTTGTCTGAACCTCCTATGTACAGTACATATGTATCTTACCTAAGATATGACAGAACAGGGCACTGTATTCAAGGTGGCACCAGATCAAGTATCTCTGTCAGTTAAGGGATAACACAAGAGGGTGTGCATTATAGGGCAACAATAACTGGTGTCATTTTTTCCTATAGGAAACCCAGTTATAATTTGCTGTTATAACCTGGGTTTCTTTTATTGCAGGCATGCACAAAATTACCTCTTGCCAACAACTCCACAGATGTCAACTAAAACAACAGTTTTCTCTCCTCACAACTGGGCACTGGGCACTGACCAGACTCTACCAAAACACAAAATTTGTCTTCACACTGCAAAAAAAGACTCTCTCTGCTTTCCAAGGTTTGTTTCAGAAAAAAAAAAGTAAATATGGCCTTTGCAGCTCTGTAAGCCCGCATCTCAGCCCGACTGCAAGTGCTGTTGCCACGCCACTATTCTCTCCACTGCCTTACCGTCTTCAGCTACAGGGACCCATTTAAATAATTTAAAACAAAAACTACATGTTGAAAGGAACAGGAACTGATATAAATTAAAAGAAACAAAGGTTGAGGGTCTCTACAACTAAGGACAGTGTACACAGCAGCAGCATCTAGTTACCAGACAAAATCAGAAATAACACAAAATCATAGAAACATCGAAACATAGAATTTGATGGCAGATAAGGACTGCTTGGCCCACCCAGTGTGCACTTTTTTCCCTACGTACATTGTTACCACAGTCCATACTTGATCTAGTGCTCTTTCTCCTCCCCCTTCCTTTCCACTGTGATTCCCATGTGCCTATCCCATGCATTCTTGAACCCTGCCACTGTCTTCACCCCCCCACCTCTGCTGGAAGATTGTCCCAGGAATCCACCACTCTTTCTGTGAAGAAGTACTTCCGAATATCTCTCATGAATCTACCCCCTCCAGCTTCATAGCTTGTCCCCTTGTTCTTGAGCACCTTTTCTACTGAAAAATACCTCCTGTACCTTATTTACCCCTGTTAGGTATTTAAAGGTATCTATCATATCCCCCCTCTCCATCCTCTCTTCCAGGATGTACATATTGAGATCCTTTAGTCTTTCTTCGTAGGGCTTTTGATGCAGAACCTGCACTATTTTAGTTGCCCTCCTCTGGATAGTCTCAACTCTATGTACTTCTGGAGATGTGGTCTCCAGAATAGCACACAGTACTCTAGGCGGGGTCTTACCAGAGAGATATACAGAGGCAACACCACCTCCTTCATTCTGCTGTTGATACCCCTCCCTATGCACCACAGCATCCCACTACCTCTCCCAACTGCCTTGTTGCACTGCCTGGCCACCTTTAGGTCATCTGATGGGATTAACCTCAGGTCTCTTTCCTGCATAGCGGTTGTCAATACCACTCCACCCATTTTGTACTCTGCCCTGGGTTTCTGTGCCCTAAGTGCATTTTTTTACACTTTTCCACATTAAAACCCAGCTGCCATACCCCTGACCACTCCTCTAGTTTTCTCAGGTCTCTGCTCATCCTTTCCACTCCCCCTTGAGTATCCACCCTATTGCAGATTTTGGTGTCATCTGTAAAGAGGCAGACCTTCCCTTCCAGCTCTTGTACAATGTTACTTACAAAGACATTAAAGAGAACTGGTTCCAGCACTGATTCCTGAGGCACCCCTCTGGTCACTCTCCTTTCCTCAAAGTAACTCCATTTAGCACCACCTTTTGTTACCTATCTCCTAACAGATTTCATACCCAGTTGACTACCTTTGCACCTACCCCTAAGCTACCCAGCTTGCTTACTAGTTTCCTATGTGGAACGGCATTGAAAGCCCTACTGAAATCTAAGTAGGCCATTTCCAGCACTCCACCCTGATTTAACTCCTTTGTTACTCAATGAAATCTATCAGATTCATTTGACGTGACCTCCTCCCTCTGAAACTGTGCTGCCTCTGGTCTTATAACCCATTGGATTCAAGACAGTTCACAATCTTTTCCTTTAGCAGTGATTCCATTAATTTTCCTACCAACAATGTCAGGCTGACTGCCTATAATTGCCAACCTCCTCCCTGCTACCACTTTTCGGTAGTAGGACTACATTTGCCCTCCTCCTCCAGTCCTCCGGAACCACTCCTGTTTCCAGAAAGCTGTTAAACAGGACTGTCAGAGGTGCAGCTAGTATTTCACTGGACTACCTCAATAGTGCTTTGTCCACCTTCAGATTAGTGAGTCATTCAGGACTCAGTCCTCCAAAAGAGGACCGGTGTCCACTTACCTCCCTCCAAAGCTTCTGTTACTCTTTTGTGGCCCCTCCCCTTCTCCTTCATCTGTGAACACTGAACAAAAGTATTTTGTACATGACTTCTGCCTTTTCCTTGTCCCCCTCTGCACAGTCTCCCCATTTCCCTTTTTCACCTTATAGTCCCAATCCTGGTCTTCCTCTCTTCACTTACATACCTGAAAATGTCTTGTCCCCTTTTGTTACCTCCTGGGCTATTCTCTCTCTTCTGTTTGCACCTTTGCACTCTTTACTGCTTTTCCTGCTTCCCTCTGTTTCCCCTTATACACCTCCCTATGCGACTCCTTATACCTTCTGAATGCTACCCTTTTTGCCTTTACCTTTTCAACCCCCTCTTTCAAGAACCATAGTAATCTCTTTTTCCTCTTGCTTTTGCTCACTTGTTTGCTGCAGAGATTTGTTGCCTTTACTATGCTCCCTTTAAGCTTTTCCCACTGTTCCTGTATCCCTCCCATGCCATGCCTCCGTGCCAGGTTATCCTTGAGCCATTCACTCATCTTTATAAATCTGCCCACCTGAATTCAAGGACTCTCACCCTTGTGTGGCTCAGATCCACAGACATCCTTATACTGAACCGCACTGTATGGTAATCACTGGTCCCCAGGTGGCCTCCCACCTTGACATCCTCAATACTGTCCCTGTTAGTGAGTACCAGGTGCAGTATTGTCCTCCACAAGTGAATTCGCTGACTAGTTGCCAGAGGAACACTCCTGCAGAGAGTCCAGGATGTCCCTGCTTCTAGCTGAAGCCACTGCTGGGAGGCTCCAGCCTACATATGGCAGACTAAAGTCAGTCACCAGAAGCATCTCCCCATTTTATCCATCTTGCCAATGGCTTCCACTAGTGCCTTATCCATAGTAAACTCCTCCCGCTGTACTGGAGGTCTGTAGATCACTCCAGTGTTAATAGTTGCTCCATTCCACATCTCCTGGGTGACCTACAGTACCTCTGCCTTCCCCTGCATCTCTATTCCTTTTATGCGTTCCCTCAAATAACATCCCCTTCTTTCCTTCACACCCAGTCCTTCCTGAACAGAGTATAGTCAGGTATGACCATGCCACAGACATGGTTTTCAGTGAACTATGACTCAGTAATGGCAACAATATCCAGGTCGGCCTCTGCCATGATGGCCTGTAGGTACAGAATCTTATTTCCTGTGCTTCTAGCATTTGCACACATGACCTTCCAGATTTTGTATCCACTCTGCTTGTTGCCCCCTTTTTTCCTTTTTGCCCTCCCTTCTTCCTCCCTCTCTTTTTAATAGTCCTGTTTCCCTCCCTCTCTACATCTACAACCCTTCTTCCTTCATTAATTTACACCCTGGGGGATTCCACTTCCATTGGGTTCTCATTACTCTCTACTAGTTTCTGCCATCCCGATTCCTTCCACCACCCCCTTGACCAGCTTAAATGTTAAAGTAACATTTAAACCATCCATTGAGGACTGCAGTTCCCCTTCCAGATAGATGCAGGTGGTATCCCCTTCAAACAGTGAAACTTCTACTGCGACATGAGTCAATATTGACAACTGTGCCATTTCGCAGTAGAAGCCTGCCTAGGACTGGACCCAACAACACTGTCCCACTAACCTGCATCTCACCTTGAACAAACTCTGATTCAGAGTCAGTATCTATTAGTATGGGGGGGGCAGAGCCCCCCCGCATGGAAGGTTTGGGGGCGAAGTCCCCCGAAGAAAAAACACACACACACACACGTGTGCAGCTCCATGCTGACTGCAAATCACAGTTGACATGGAGTCTGGCACTGTGAGGCCAGTCGATGTGTTTCTTATAGAACTGGCATCGTACAGCCAATGCAGGCCATCACCCCGTACAGGCCTTTATCCTCCCAGGTGGGTCCCTACTCCCCAATGTAGCTGAACCCCTCCACTATGCACCATTCCTTCAGCCATAAAAGAAAATCTTAATGGCAAAAATAAACAGAAAGTATCTGGAAAACTGAAACAATCTGGATAAAAATAAGTCCATTCTCAACTCCCTTATTTTTTGGTCTCTACAATAGGTCTCCAGAGTCATCGAAAAAAAATACCTCTGACATCATAACTGAACTTGAAAAGGCTTGTGAAACTGGATATACAATCTTCATGGGAGGTCTTAACCTGAGAGATACTAACTGGAATATCAGAACAGCATCATCCACTGCAGAGAGAACATGCTATAGATCTCGGAGCAATTAATACTGACACAATATATAACATGCCAGACCAGGTTAGACAAAATACTGTGGTAGCATCCAAATAAACAAATGTAGGGAAATGTTTTATCAGGGCTCCAATAAACAACAGAGACCACAACACTGTTCATTTCGGCATAAGAACTAAACAGCAACAGATAACCAGGTTATCTGAAAGATTCATGTGTAATAGAACTGACACTATAAGCATAACCACCAAAAGTTAAAACACTGATTGTGAAAAAATTGTTAGTGGACAACAGCATCGAAGATGTGGGAAAGATTCAAAACTATAGTGCTAAACATTAGCTCCAAATATATCCCAAAAATCAAAAATATGGCGGTCAAAAAATTAGAATAAAATGGCAAATGGCTTGCATCACTGAGATCTGGCTGGATGAGAATGCCGGCCTGATTTTGGAGTCTGCAGTCCCAGCCAGATACTCGATGATACACCTCCTGAGACTGGATCGTAGGAGCAGGGGTGTAGCCATCCATTTTAAGATGGAACTGGGCCATGTAGAGGTTCCAGTAGGAATTACCAGATCCTTTGAGTGTATCATGGGAGCAGGTGTGGGCGGCAGGATTCTTCTCATCTACCATCCACCGGAGATGGGAAAGCTTTCCTGCAGGAAGTTGCAGACTTCATGGTCGACATGGTATTGGAATCTCCCAGGTGGTTGGTCCTGGGGGATTTCAATGCCTGGGTCGACGATGAACTCTCTTTTTTTGGTCATAACTTCCTCCAACTGATGATCTCATTGGGCTTCACACAGGTAGTTACCTCTGCGACCCATTTGAGGGGTCACTCTTTGGACCTGGTGTTCCTTCTAGGTATGGAGGCCGCCAACCTGGTGGTGAAACTGGTCAGATGGTTGGACCATTACCCTGTAAGGTTCAGTTTTGGGGCTCCCCTGTGAGACCTGCCCTTTTGGAGATGGTCCAGTACCGCCCTTTGAGTGGAGTTGCTCCAGAGGGTCTGATGGCGGTACTGGACCTATTGAGTAGGCCATTGGAAAGCTTGGTTCCAGGAGACCTAGAAGTGCACTGTAATAGTGTGGTGCTGAGGGCCCTGGATTCCATAGCTTCTGTCCGAGTTCATTGGCTCCCTCTCCGCCCTCAGTCTCCGTGGTTTGATGGGACTTTGAGGGAGTTGAGGAGAGCAGGGTGAAGGTTGGAATGTTGTTGGCAGAAATTTGACAGGGAGGAGGACAGGCTTAGGTTGATGGCCCATTATTTGGACTATCAATCAGCAATCTCCTGTAAGAAGGCAGAATTCCTGTCAAGAAAATTCTTACCACCCACAAAGTCCATGATCGACTCCAGTCTGGTTTCAGAAAGAGGCATAGCACCGAGATGGCACTAATTCAAGTACTTAATGGTCTTCTGATAGCGAGAGATCGGAGGAGTCATTCCATGCTGGTCCTCCTTGATCTCTCTGCAGCATTTGACACCGTGGACCATGGGGTGCTGCTAGAATGCCTGTGGCTCCTCTGCGGACTGTCAGGTACAATCCTCAGGTGGTTTAAATCTTTCCTCACAGGCAGGACTCAGAGGGAGGTATAGGGGATTTTTTCCTCGGCTTCCTTCTCCCTGTCTTGTGGGGTTCCGCATGGTTCAGTGCTGTCCCCCATATTGTTCTCGGTGTATATGCTGTTGTTAGGAGACATTATAAGGTGGTATGGGCTGAGTTTTCACTGTTACGCAGATGATACTCAGCTCTATATGTCCACTGTGCCCGAACAGGATAGTGTGATCTCGGTCTTTAACAGCTGCCTCGCTGAAATCCAAGACTGAATGAGTGCTAACCGATTGAAACTGAATCCAGATAAGACTGAGGTGTTGGTGGTGGATCCAGGTCAGCGGGTAGAGAAGTTGTCTCCTGGCCAACCATCTGGCCTCAAGCTAGGTGGTAACCAGTTGAGACCTTCTGAACCAGTGCAGAATCTGGGCATTGTACTTGATAGCAAACTGACATTGAAAGCACAGGTGCCATTAGTTGTCAAGTCCTCATTTTACCATCTGAGGAACATCGCCAGGATAAAACATCTAGTTCCGCCTGAGGACCTGCCTACATTGGTTCACGTCTTCGTGTCTTCTCCTCTGAACTACTTCAATGCCCTATACCTAGGGTTGCTGGGGGTGGGCTTTCGTCACCTGCAGGTGGTGCAGAATGCGGCTGCCAGGTTGTTGACAGGGTTGTCAAGAACTAGCCATGTCACAACTGTACTACACAAACTGCACTGGCTGCCGGTGCAATGGAGAATCATCTTCAAGGTCGCTTTGCTGACCTATAAGACCCTACATGGACAGGGGCCGGGTTACCTGCAAGACCTCCCTAGGCCCTACTGTCCCCTCCGCTCACTCCATTCCACTGACGAGGGATTGCTAGAGGTTCCAAGGGTCCGTTTGCAGACATCAGGAGCTACGGCTTTTTCTTTTGTAGCCCCGACCCTTTGGAACACTCTACCTTGTCAGATTAGAGAGTGCCTGTCTGTTAAGGCCTTTAAAGCACTTTTGAACACTTATTTATATGAAAAGACCTTTGGGGAATTGGCCTGGCTCTGGTATTACTGCTATTTATTTTATGGGCATCTTAATCTGTGTGATTATATTTTATGGTTATTGTTTAAATTTGATGTGTTTATATAGTACAGGTGCTTTGGTTTTGGAAAAGTGCCTTTATAAAATAAATTTGACTTGACTTGCCTTGACAAACACAAAACATTAAGAGGAAAATGAATAAAAGAAAACAAAGTGTATAAAGAATATATGGCAAACAGGGATAAGGCAACCTGGGAAAAATACACACAACTCCTCAAACAAATTAAAAACTTAATAAAGAAGGCACAAGAGAAATAGAAATAACTTTAACTAAAAATGCAAATGAATCAAATAGCAAATCATTGCATCTGAAGTATATAAACTCTTTAAGAAACCAGTACAAAATGATAGGACCTATTACTGAAGGGACAACAACTACCAGTACCTCTACTGAAATGGCAAATATTTAACAGACACTTTTGTAAAATCTTTGCAAAAAAATTAAAAATCCCAACAGTCAATGAAAACAATAACCTGTTGCAAAAATATTCGATTACTACAGATGTAATCAAGGATAGAATAAAAAAAAAAAAAAAAAGCCAGGTTCCTCCACAGGTCCAGATAACATCAATGGGGAAATGCTGAAAATTATGAGTGATTATATCACTTTTCCCCTGAAATATATTTTTGAAGTTGAAAAAAAAAACCCTGATAAGATCCCAGATGACTGGAGAAGGGTGAGTGCTAACCCAATATTCAACCAGCTCTGGTCAGAGCTGATACAGTAGCTCAGAGCTTTACCGTACTGGTGCAGCGCCAATGGAGCCACGGCAGGGTGAGGTTTTTGATGCCAGCGGAGCCCCTGCAGAGCTGTGGAGAGCAATGAAAGAAAGACCAGTGAGGGACTATGCCATCCACAAGATGGTGGTGACAACCGACCTGCACATGCGCTATCCAGGCGCATGTGAAAATTGTGTCAAACCGCCATCTTGCACGTTGGTCGTCACTTTCCCAATTGCAGAAAAAAAATAGAAAGTAGTGCACCTGAGGGGGGGTAACATGGAGGGGAACTCCATCGGTAGACGAAGGAGGAGATGGACACCACATGAGTGGACCACATGCATCAATGAAGGAGAAGACAGGGACAATTTCCACCGAATGTCCCTTCTCTCCTTCAGTGATCCCAAAATGCCTGCGGAGCTCCACTGATGCAGTCTTAAAAACAGAGAGAAACAAAACCCAAATAGCCTAACCTGAGTCCCAGGGCAGATGTTAGAAGCAATTGTCAAAGAAATAATACACACGCAAATAACTGACATCCACAGTGAACAACAGGGTTTTACCACAGGACGATATTGCATGACAAGCATGCTGTGCTTCCATTAAAAGATTAATCAAACCATAGATAATAAAATCCCATATGATATTTATATACCTAGACCTAAGCAGAGCTTTCAACCTCGTTCCACACTGAGCAATCACTGAGAAAATGCAAAGAGAAAATATTGACTACAGATTAGTCAAATGGACTTTAAACTGCAGAATAAATGGGTTACTTATCGACTAGTGAGATAGTGTCCAGTGGAGTACCAAAGGCTCAGTGTTGGGACTGTGCATTTTTCCAATATTTATCGCAAACTTTGCAAGAAATATAAATGTGTGACCAATAATATATGCAGATGATACTAAAACTGGCAGACAGTGTTTCACTATAGACCAATGTAAAAACATCCAAGACGAGCTGGACAGCATCACAAAATGGGCCTCAGACTGGGAAATGAAGTTCAGCATAAATTAATGCAAAGTGATGCATTGAGGGAAAAGAAATATGAGACAAACATACTCAGTCTGTGGAAATACACTACAAATAACTACAGATGAAAAAGACCTCAGTGAAACTATCTGAAATGACCTTGAACAAACTAAACAGACTAACCAGGCAATAGCTAGGGCAAACAAAGTATCATGGACAAATAAAGGAAACATTAAATCATGGGATGTGAATATTATTTTCCCACTCTATGAGACATATGTCCACCCACTCCTGGACTTTACCACTCCCTTATGGTGCCCTTAGAAAGGAAAGGGGGCTGGATTCACAAAGCACCACTTAGATCAACGCATGCTGCAGCAAACAGCAGCTTGTGCCTATCACTGGTGCACCAGGGACCCTGCACCCGATTCATGAACAGCAGGGGTCCCAGCACTAAAGTCCTGCAGTTTGCAGCAACTGCTGTTGTGTGCCAAAGAAACAGTGCATGGGAAAGGATTGCTACAAGCTGAAGGAGGTGTGCATGCAGACCTTCTGGACCATGGGACCACTGTGGCTGCTTGGAAGCAATGCCCATGGCCAGCTACCCACAGCACTATAAAGGTATCCCCAAGCCTACAGCCTGGGGTGGACTGTCCAGTGCAGACAGGAAACCATGGCATACAGTAGTTGCCCAGCAGCAGCAGCACAGAGCTGAAGGACCTGGGTGCATAATGTGGATGTGTACCAGCTGCAGGGTCACCATATGGGATTGTGCCACCTGTAGTGCTGGAGAGATAGGACAGCATGGGTGTCACCCAGGCATGTGGTATGGGTCAGTGGTACCATGGAGCTAGCCACAGATGGTGTTTGCAGCAGACGGGGCACTGTCACACATGTTGGTAGCCAGTGACAGGCTACCCTGCAAGGTCTGGCCGGGCACACATGTGGTGGGGCTCTGACGTGTATGACTGCCAGTTAGTTGTCCACATTGCCCTCAGTTACTCTGATAGTGTCACTGGATGGGCAACGATGGGCACATGGTTGGACAGATGTCTGTGTTAGGATCTGCAGCATGACCCACACATCTACAACAGTGGGTACAGTCCCACCATACATTCTCTCCTCACAGACACAGTGCAGCCAGTACATGTCACTGCTGAGGGCTTCTGACCAGCACAGGATACCCACTACTGCAGGTTGGTGCTGTATGGGCCATTTGTACAGTGATACCATTTGACTAGGGCCCCTGCCAGGGATGGCGCATGGGCTGATAGACCAGTCCTGGGCTGGTCTATGCCCTGATGAGCCCTGAGACTGTGTGGCACTTTGTGAATCCCACATATGGGAATAGTGCAGCACTGCTGTGTCGTAAGCCCCCCTCCATAATTGCACAGCCATGCACCTTCCACAGCAATGGCACATGCCTAGCTGGTGCAGGCAGCCCCCCCCATTTAGTGCAGGCTGCAACTCTGAATAGGGACCGGCGCATGGTGTGGCACAAGTTGCACCGTGCACGATTCCTGGTTGGTACATGCACCATGCACCAACCTCAGCCATTTCTGAATTGGGCCCAAGATGTTACCCAAGACACAAAAGGGCACCCATACAAAAAATAGACCTAATGCTCAACTACCTCAAACCATTAATAATTAGTTAATGGTTAATTATTCCTAAGTTTTGCTTTGGTTGATTTTTTTCACATGCAAATGAGCTAGTGGCTAACTCCTCCTGGCTCAACCTACTGCTAACTAATTCTTAACAGTTTCAGCAGTTAGTCCTGGGGAAATGCTACAAGTCTCGATGGCTGAGAGGGACCTGGGGGTGGTGGTGGATGTCAAGATGAACAACTCTGAGACTTGTAGGAGGGCAGCAGCCAAGGCCAACAGGATGCTGGGATGCATCACTGGGGATCACTCCAGAAGGAGAGTGATACTCCTCTGTATAACTGCTTGGTGAGGCAGCACCTGAGTACTGCGTGCAGTTTTGGAGACCACACTTAAAGTGGGACATTAACCTCCTGAGAGGGTCCAGAGGAGGCAACCAAAATGATTTGGGGCTTGGGGACAGGACCTATGAGGAGAGGCTCAAGAGCTAAATATGTACACATTGGAGAGAGAAGGACCGGGGACATGATAGAGGTCTTTAGGTACATGAAGAGGATAAATAGGGGAGGAACAGTCAGGGTGCTTCAAGGAAGGAGGAAGGGGCCACTAGAGGGCATGGGTGGAAGCTGGAGGGAAGATTCAGGGAGAAAGGAGGAGGTTCTACTTCACTGAGAGGGTGGCGGAGCCATGGAGATACACTGCCTAGGGGGCTAGTGGAGGCAGAGACAGTGGAGGGTTCAAGAGGGGTGGGACAGGTACAGGGGAAGGGTTCTGGAAGCAAAATCCAATGCAGCAAGAATTTCCGGAACTGGGAAGGGAGAAGCCAGAGAAGGCGAGAGGGACAGCAAGGTCAGCACCCAGGCTGGGGACTGACCAAACGAGCAGACATGAAAGACCATTAGGCCTATTCTGCTGGCATTTTAGTATGTTTAATACGTTAGTAGTCATTGACATATTTCCTAATTAAGAATAAACTAATCCCCATGTATTGAGTATTAGTTTGGCATTTGTCAATTACTAGTTGAGCTTATACAAAAAATAGGCCAAATGCTCAACTGCCTCAAATCACTAATAACTAGTTAATGTTTAATTATTCCTCAGTTTTGCTTTGCTTGATTTTTTCACACGCAAATGAGTTAGTGGCTAACTCCTCGTGGATCAACTTACTGCTAACTAATTCTTAACAGTGTCAGCAGTTAGTCATTGACCTATTTCCTAATTAAGAATAAACTAATTCCCATGAATTGAGTATTAGTTTGCATTCATTAATTACTGGTTGAGCTTATGTAATAAATAATTTACGATCAATACTCAACTTGTTGAGCATTAGCTGATAAGTAGCATAGTTATTAGTTAAGAATAACTAATTCTTAACCAGCCCATTTGCACAGTGCTGCTAGAAACTACCTAGCTGGGAGTCCAGGTAAGCTGCAGTAGCACATCCACTCCTCACTGAAGGTGCCACACATCTTACTGAAGGACCCTGAGGCACCCCCCCCCACCCAAAGCCAGAAACTAGTCTCTGTCTGGGGTAGGTTCCATCCTGCTGGTACAACCCTGGGGGCTGGCCTGAGTGTTAAACAGGAGGCAGAGTTAAGTCCCAAATGACTATCTGAAATAAACTGCATTTATGCAAGAAAAGACTCCCTTTCCCAACTGGAGTCACTTGTTTGTAAATTTTGTAGTCACCTACTAGCACATAGGCTGGGTACATGCTCCAAATGTGCCACTAAAAATTCAAGCAACTTTATGGTAACTATCAAGCAATCGACTGCTAAGTGTTGAGTAAACTGGGAGTGTGTTACAGAAATGCTAATGAAGTGCCTTACAGTTATTCCTGATACACCTCCAATGGAGTACCTTCTCAGTTGGGACACACCTGCATTACTCCAGAAAAGCAACTTTAAGGTGTGTTCCAAAAATGTTACTAAAGTTCCTTGGAATTATAGTATATACACTTCAAATTGAGTACCCATACTCTGCAAATACACCTAAAATGCAATTTAAGTACCTTATTGAATAAACTTCAATCTTTCAGTGTAAAATATTCTCACAGTTAGGGCACAATTGTAAATTAAAACTTCTGGAAGAGCCTGGTGCCCTCGATCAAGTGCAGGGCCTATCCTCGTAGTAGCTTCAGTGCCTCCCTCCCTCCCAGAGAACAGAACTAGGCAAATCTGGTACTCAGAACATGCTCTTGCCCTCATGTCAGTTTCTCAACCTCTGACCTGACTAGCCACACAAATCTACAAGCAGAGCAGGACTAAGAAAGGGGATGGGGTATGCATTTTATTTTTTTTAAATGAGGGTTAGGGAGTCCTGAAAGCCATCACATAGGTGTGTACAAGTACCTTTTTCAAATTTTCACTGGCAAATACTTCTGCATCTAATATACATATACTGTGCTATTCACTACTCACTATTCATATTCTTTTTCAAGCTGACCTCCCCCCCCCAACCCCAAGTCAGCAGCATGGTGTCAAATAGTGTTTTATCACATAATGACCAAGAAAACCCTAGAGATGCAACATTTCAGTGGGGTCCATCTTAATTTAATTTTACAACTTGGAGCAGAATCTCAACAGAGATCAAGATCACTTTCTCAGGGACACACAGTGAGTCAGAGGCTGTGGCTGCGCTTGAACGCAGATATCCTGAACAGGTTTATGACTTCCGGTGACGTCACCCTCCTGATGCAAGCCTGAAGAAGCGGGATCTCCTCGTGGCTGAAATAAATCCTCCAAATCTGCTGCATAAAATTGATTAACCATCCTCAGAAGCGCTCCCAGAGGAACTATAATGTCTAAAAGAGGGGAGAGAAATAAAAAAAAAATTAGTGAACATCGCGAAGACAGAGGAATCCCTGATTCAGGCAGTGAAGCCTCACAGGCCTCGGCAGCCTCCTGACAAAGTAGTGACACCGCCGAACGGGCCCCACTCAGCACTCTGCAATGCCAAATGGCTATGGTACTATCAGAACACAGGGACTTCCGAAATGAATTCCGTTCGACAACTAACGCACTAAGAAATGATATTGGGAAGCTCGAAAAGCAACAAGAACAGTTGAAACAACACCATACAGCAGCGGATACCAGAATTGACAGAGCTGAAAGGGCAATAATCCAGCTTAACTAATACGGGCAAACCCTTCAGGAACGAGCGGAGGACGCTGAAAGCCGAAATCGGAGAAACAACATTCGTATTTCAGGAATTCCTGAAGGGGAGGAAGGCAATGAGCCCCATAAATTCATCTGTACTCTCCTGAAGCAGACTTTGGAAATATCCAGCGACAATACCTTAGAGTTCGAGCGAGTCCATCGAACATTAACTCCCAGGCCACCTCCAGACTCTAGACCTCGAGCTGTACTGGTTCGCTTCCTGCGTTTCCAGGAGAAGGAATTAGTGCTTCATACTGCCTGGAAAAAGGGACAAATTACCTACAAAGGTCAATGATTATACTTTGAAAATGATTTTGCCCCTGAAACCATGGCCAGACGCAGGGCCTACATCCCGATACTAAAGGAACTGAAAAAAATGGGTATACGATTCCGAACACCCTACCCAGCCAGGCTGATAGTTTTTCACCCAGATGGTCAGCTCGCTTTCTCCTCAGCAATGGAAGCTATGAACGGCTTAAAAAAGCTACAGATTAATATACCAGTATCTTCCAGAAGTGCAAATAAAGAAACACTGGCTGCGAGACTTGCTCAACAGGCCTGGCAATCCGGTCAACGAGAGGAAAGGAAACGACAGGGAATGGAAGTGCTCCGGAATATCGCTGACACTCTACGGGACCAGGCAAGAAAGGACACCTGAACCCTACACTGGAGTGACATCATGACACCATGACACGACATCCCTTGTGGTACTGTATGTATGGGGTGCAATTTGAAGAGCACTGGGGAACACCTCAGTGAGATGGTAGGATAGCATCCCTGCTGGGCACTGAACCCCCCCCCTTTTTTTTTTTTTCGTACCTAAACCAAACCTCCCGGTGACTAACTTTCCTTTCCTCCCCTTCATACAGCGCTGGAATCCCAGTAACTAATAACGTGCACTTATTTTGAACTGTTGTTCAACTGCTTCTGATTACGCACTCACTTTCTCCTGGTCGCAGGGAGCGGTCCTATGAGGAGAAATGAGACATTTACTACCTGTCCTCCTTCTGGATAGCTTGCTTATGACAACTCAGTTTCAAGGCTTAAGAGGGAATTGTGCCACGGAGCCCACACTGATAGGCTACGGCGCATGATGGCGCTGTTGGTTAACTAGACTAGACTGAGCTGCATTACGCTCAATCGATGTGGACATGCATCCCGTGGGAGGACGCAGTCTTATGCAGCAGATCGCCATCAGCAGACATTTCATGTTTCCTACCTATATTAGTGCACATATTACTATTCGACATCGTCATAATCACTTTGATAAGTCTGTTATAAGTTTTTCCTTTCGTACTGAATGCTCTTACGGAGTACTCAGAGGATCTGATCTAGTACGCAGGCAGTTCTCCTGTGGGCCTAACATATCTTCCCGAGGCATGACTCCAGTTATTCCTAACTGATTGGTCCTATAAGTCAGACACCACCCACGCAGTGAAGAATATTCTAGAAGTGGAAACACTGAGGAATATAAACTCCCATATTTCAGGACCACGTAAAGTTTACCATCAACACAAATAGAAGCCCACTGTAACTGTATGGGACTTGGTCACCCTTCCCCCCCCCGAAGCCCTCTTCCCCCCTTCCTCCTTCTCCCCCCATTTATCCAACATCTTGCATACACTGGACTCATATAACTCTCCCCTCACAGATTGTCCTTCTAATACCAGAAAGCCCATCAGGAGAGTGACACGTCACCACCCATACCAACTAGGTACTAGAAGTACCATTGGGTCTCTTTTATAAGATTCCCTACCCCGTGAGAAGATTCCCTCACACCCGAGCGCCTGGAAGCTCTCGGTACTTGGAAGTACCTGTTTACTGTGGTAGCTTCGGCCCGGATGGCTCTAGCTTACCACACATTAGCTATTAAATTCAAGCAGTTACTAAAAGAAAAGGAAATAATGCAGTTTGAATTGTTTACGTACTTAGGCTGCCAGTTAGAAGGTAGACAACTATTAACTGAAAGTTCTGTTGTTACATTTCTTAGGAAACAAGTTAAAATTTATATCGTTAAAGATGTGAGATTGTGCCCAGCTAAAGGTAATACCTGCTGCAGATGGGAGTCTATAGGTGAGATATATCTGCTTCTTTGCATTGTCCTGCTAACTGGTTCCCACCTAGCCGAGAGTTTATTATGGAGGAGTCACAGCTGAATATACTCTCCTGGAATGTTAACGGGCTCTCCACCCCAGTAAAACGTACCAGGGTCCTCTCACAAGTCAAAAAAACTAAGGCTGACATAATATATTTACAGGAGACCCATTTAAGTAATGCTGAGCATGTGAAGCGGGGGCGGGTCGCAAGAGGTGAAATATTTAGCTCCTCCTACAGGGGTGGCAGGAGAAGAGGAGTCACTATAATAATTCTGCAACATATACCCTGGAAATTAGAAGCTAAATGGGTAGACCCAAGTGGCCGAATGGTTCTCCTACATGGACGAATAGAGGGAACAGAGGTTACCCTAGCAAATGTTTACTTTCCACCGGACTCTACTACTCTTGACCTTAAAAACTTATTAGATAAAATTACTCAATTTACTAAAGGTATCCTACTACTTGGAGGGGATTTTAATATCCTCCCAAACCCAGGAAAAGACTCCTCTAATCCTAATACCCCACGGAGAACTCCACAGCAAAGGCTCCTTTGTAGATTCTTGTCTGAGGTTGGTTGGGTGGACGCTTGACGCTTTGTGCACCCTCATGCTAGGAATTATACCCATTACTCGGCTGTGCACCAGACATACTCAAGAATCGATCTATGCTTTACACAAGTAGAAAACCTAGACCGCCTAGTTGACACCCATATAGGGGACATTACCCTATCAGATCATGCATACATTTTAACCGCATGGAAAATGGGGTTGCAAAAAAGAAACGCCTTTTGGCGCTTGAACCCCTTTCACCTTAACTCTAAGAAGATTAAAGATTTTATAACAGATAAAATCCCAGAGATTCTAGCTGACAACTCAAGCCCCGACACTCCCCCGGGCATCATTTGGGACACCGTAAAAACAGTCCTCCATGGACAACTGATAAAATACACTTCGCAACTAGCGAAAGACCGCAGAAGACATAAATCCCAGCTCGAGGAAACCCTGCACTTCCTACAAATGGTGCACAAACAAGGCGATAGCTCCGTGCTACCACAAATTAAGCAGATTAAACAGGAGCTTGATAGTTTGGTATTACAGCAGACAGAAATCACCTTGGCCTTCCTCCGTCAGAGACACTATGAGGTGGGACCCAGAGCCACAAGACTGCTGGCATACCAAATCAGGAAACAGAGGAAAATGGCCAATATTACCATTATTAGGCATCCAACAAGTGATAAACCCCTAAATAAGCTCAACGAGATAGTGGAAGCCTTTACCACATATTATTCGACCCTTTACACCCCGGAACAACAAGCTCCCCCGGAACAAATAGAAAGGTTCCTACAGGGCCTTGCTCTTCCTAAAATTCTCCCGGAGCAAGGTGAACAGCTATTAGCTCCCATCACAATGCAGGAGCTTGCCAATGCTGTATCACAAGCTAAAACTAAGAAAGCACCAGGCCTGGATGGTTACGGAGCCGAATTCTATAAAGCTGCAACTACCTCTTACTACCCCCGCTGTTGAGGACTTATAACTCTGTTCTACAGGGTGACCCACCACCGCCCACATGGGCATATGCCACCATAACAGTTATCCCCAAACCTGGGAAAAATCCCCAGCTATGCGAATCATATAGGCCGATCTCAGTATTAAACACGGACTATAAACTATTCATGGAAATTATAGCCCGTAGACTAGAAACCAGACTCCCACAAATAATCCATAAAGATCAGACCGGTTTTATAGGTGAACGTACTACTACAGACAGTATTAAAAGAACCTACCATATTATTCAGGAAATGAACCGCTTGGAGATCCCCACAGCCCTAGTAAGCCTCAATGCTGAAAAGGCCTTCGACAAAGTATATTGGCCCTTTTTGTACTCAGCTATGGGCTTCCCCAAACCCTTAATCCAAGTTATCGCAAACATATACACCTCACCTAGAGCTTGGGTACGAGTTGCTGGACATCACTCTAACACTTTCCCTCTATACAGGGGCATGAGGCAGGGTTGCCCCATGTCACCTCTCCTATTTGCTATGTTTATGGAACCGCTGGCACAACTAATTAGGCAATCACAAGACATACTTGGGGTTGAGGTGGAAGGAGAGGAGCAACACATAGCACTCTACGCAGATGATGTTCTCCTCTACATACGAGACCCGGCTAACTCACTCCAGAAAATTAACGAACTATTAAACACGCTTGGACAACTCTCATGATACAAAGTGAATATCACTAAGACCGAAACTTTGACTTTTCATTACTCCCCTGACCAAACTGTACGGGAACAATTTCCTTGCAAGTGGGACATGGGAAAGTTAAAATATCTAGGGATAAACCTCACTAGAGAACTTGGGGACGCGTATAGGCAAAACTATGTCCCCTTTACCGCATGCCTTAAGGAGGACCTGGCTAGCTGGAGCACACTCCCGCTATCCTTATCCAGGAAGATAGACCTTATCCGAATGGTTACCCTTCCCAGAGCGTTATACCTATTTAACAACATTCCTATTACACTTCCCCGATTGGTATTTCGGGACTGGGAAAAAACCATAACACGCTTTATTTGGGCTGGTCACAGGCCAAGAGTGAAGCTAAAACTGCTAAATACCCCTAGACCCCTCGGAGGACTGGCCCTTCCGGATCTCTACCGATACTACCAAGCTGCACAGCTCCTCCATATCTTTGCTAGGCAGATGGTTGATAGTGAAATGCACTGGGCTGAACTTGAGTGGGCAAGTGTACCAGACACGGAGTATTTTGATTTATTATACTGGGGGACAGCCCACTCAAATGACTATCAGAATCTCCCTCTCATCCTTCAGCTTAGAATGTCTGCATGGTATCAAATTAGGAAACAACATTCAATTCTCCCTTGTGTCCCATTAATAGCTCCAATTGCGGTATTGCCCGGCTTTCACCCTGCGAGGTTGGATAATATCTTTAAGCAATGGTCTAGATACGGCCTTAGATATCTGTTTCAAATTGTATCAGGAGAGGGATTATGGTCCTTCCAGGAAATAAAATTGAAATTTGGACTACCAAACTCACACCATTACAGATACTTACAGTTAAGACACTACTATGGGTCCTTACCAGGTACAGTGCGTGAGCCTGATTGCTGGCCCCCCCCTTAATTGTTTGTATGCAATCATTGTTTACTTCTCTAAACCAGAGCCACCTTATATCAGTACTGTATCGAGCCCTGATGTCCACCCAGATAGACTGTTTGGTAGATAAACGTATTAAATGGCAAAATAAACTGGGTGATCCCATAGATGAAAAACAGTGGAAGCAGACCTGCAGACAGGTGTCACGTACATCCAGTTCATACCAGTGGCAAGAATACGACTGGAAATTTCTAGTAAGATATTTCTACACCCCAGAAGTCACAGGTCACTTCACTCTAGGCAGCTCAACTGCCTGCTGGCACCTATGCGGCGAAAGCAAGGCTCATTTAACACATATAATGTACACATGCCCGAAATTAAAGCTTATACATCCGAGCCTTACAATCTGAAATCCAAAAGATTCTGGGAATAACATTTCAGCTTACCCCACAATTATTTATTCTTTTAATTTTCCCGGAAGAACTCAAAGATCAAGACTCCCGCCATCTTTTGGCTATCCTCTTATCTTCAGGGAAAAAAGCCATCACCAAACTATGGTTGACCCAGGACCTCCCAACCCTTTGGGACTGGTGGGATATTTCTAAACAAGTATACCACTTGGAAAAAAATAACATGCAGATTAAATGACAGAGTGGACAAATTTAACTCAAGATGGAATAGGTGGCTGCTATATTATATGCACATAGACCCAACATTTGTCCCATGAGGTGATTATTCCTCCCCCCTTATATTATGTGTTTTCCTCCCCCCCAACTCTCCCTCTCCCTCACTCCCACATCCTCCACCTTCCCCTTCCTTTCTTCCCCTCAGCACCCCCCCCCTCACATTTACTGTAAGCGGGGAAGCCCGTAACCTGGGATTATGGCCAAAACTGACTCACACTAAAGAAGACTGCTACATCAAAGGGTATGCATACTGCGCCAACTCCACCAACTTTTAGGAACTGATTTAAATGTACTGAAAACCTCTTACCCCCTATGTCTCTCAACTGAATGTATTGAGTACAGTCATTGTAAACATTGGAATTAACTTAAATGATATATCAGGTCTCTAGACGCTTCAGTTCCAAGGATGACTACTCTGTATATTTAAAGTAGGTATGATTTGTGCTTGTACTCTGTCTATGGACACGATCAATATATACTGTATGTATTTTATGAAAATCAAATAAAGAAGAGAATAACAAAAAAAAGAATGCAGATATCCTGCTTCACAGTTTCAGAGACAATATTATGATGGAAAGATGATCCAACTAACCACAATTCAACACTACACCCTCCCCCCCTTCCATATCTTAGGACATTTACTTACTGGTGGTGGGGCTTTATTCAGGGGGCTGCTGGTGTACTTTCATTTCTACTCACTGAATTAAACATGAAACAGTTTTTCATAATTTCTTGGGAGTTAAATCCTGAATGTGTTCAGTAAAGAAAGGTACTGGTCATATACACTGTTTAGAAATGCAATTGAAGCCCATACTAGACCACATTTTTCTATCATGAAATTCAATGGACACCTTTCTCAACTCTCTTTGCATCTTTCTAGAAATTTTGAATACCCCCACTACAGCATAGACACTCATGGTGCAGTGCGAGGAGAGGAGACTATTGTATCATGAGTTAATGCACTCTTTGGGGGTGCCCCTAATGTTCAAAAAGCATGCAACAAGAGTAGATCAAGGATTTGAAACAAAATGTTGGTAATAAATACACTATTTGCATGTATTTCAGTTACGTTAAAAAAAAAAAAAAGCACAGCGGTTAAAACAACCAACAACTTTAATGAATTGTAGAGAAGGTAAGCAATCATTAAATATATTTTTTCAATTATATATAATATAATGCAAAAAGGATTGACAAGTGTCCATTTAATACCAACTGTATACCAAAATGTGTATGTGATGGTCAAACAACAAAACTTTAAAAAGTAATTTTACTGTAAACACATTTTTTTTTCCAGTTAGCCTTATTTGTCCCCCATGCACTGGCAGCCTCCATTATACCAGCCACCCCAGCCAACACTCCCCAGGACTTGCTATCCCTCAGAGGCAGCACAGTCTGGGTCATCAGGTACAGGGCGTTTAGGCAGCTGGAGTCATCCTGCAGCTGGAGTACAGATTTTCCTAGTACTCCCCCTAAAGTGCAGCATGCCCCCATGTGCTGTACACCTGATATCTGCCTCTCCTCTTCCCAACTCTGGTGGTTTCAGCCTGCTTATCCTCAGCCACTGATAGTATCTGGCAAGCACCACCAAACTCTGCTCCACCCCACCCTGAGATGAGCAATCCAGCAAGAACTCAATCTACTTCCCTCTTGCTGACCCTCCAACTCCCAAGATAACACTTGAAACTTGGGTCTTCAGCACTGCAAGTACAGCACCATTACTGCAATGGTAGGCCTGCAAAAATCTAAGATCTGTGAAATGTAACTGGTCTGCACATCCACATGTGTAGTCGTAGGTCCTGTCATCTTATTTTTTATGGCTATTTCTGCACTAGTAAACACAGAAACTGTCAGCAGACAAGGACCATATGGCCCACCTAGTCTGCCCATTTCCCTACTCACTGCTGCAGCCCCAGATCCTATCTGGTGCAATTTTGTAAACTGATAGGTATTGCCCAAGAACCCCAACAGTCATTAAATAACCCCTAAAAACATCATAATGATAACTTTTGGTAGGGGATGGGGCTGCAGTACTCTGTGGGCATTGCAGTGGGATTGAGGGGGCGGGGAGACACCTAAAAATACCTGGATCATCTTTGCTGGCAGGTATACATATATGGGGCTGTTTGCCTAGCATAATTATTATGCTGTTTTAGGGCTATGGCTACAGTGCTTGGTGGCCACTTGACTCGCACAAGGAAATTATAAGCCAGGCTTTATGAACTAAGCTCTTTAGGCAAGCCAAAAAATGTGATATATGGTTAAAACAGCTTCTACGGCAGGCACCATCATGTTATGGGTTGCCTACCTGGAACTAGTGTCAGTTGGTCCTAAAAATGCAGACCCTTCCATTCCCATGTGGAAAACAGCAAGCTAGAACATGCAGATGAAGCTGCAATAGAAGCAGCTGCTTGGTTGGATACCATTTGGGATTCAACAGGCCTGGTCACAGTTGGATTAACAGCAAGGCTAAGCATACAGCAGCAGTGAGTGTGTTGTAAAGCATTGTTCTACACAGAAATCCATAGTTTTCAAAATGCTGTTGTTCCACAGTTCAAATACCATGGAATGTGATTGTACCCTTCTGTGGTAAAATAGCATTCTAAACCCTCTAGAGACATGCACAAGTTAAATTCACTGTGAAAGAGAAATATAAAATAATGCATGGAGGAGTTTGGTTTATGGGGATGTTATGCACCCTGAAGTGTGTGATGCCCCATGAAGCCTGAGGGGTTTATATGGGCATCTCACACACACTGAAGTGGTGCATAAAATTCCCATAGAACCACACTTCTCCATGTTTTATTTTTTCATTTACTGTTTTTTGGTTTAAATTGTCTTTGACGCTTTGCGAGGGTTATTGTTACCGCCGACAAGCTTGTCTCACGCCGAGTGACTGACTGTGTAGCGCTTGAGAATGTCCAGCACAAGGACAGCTTGTTCGGTGGTTTTTCAGGTGATGCTGCGATACTGTTCTGCCCATGGTTTATGTAGAAATGCCCGATTAGGGTTTTTAGCATAAAACAAATTATTTTATTTACCTGCTGTCTGGTGGTTTTAATTAGAAAAACCTGCTCCATCTACAATGGCTGTAGAGCCCTTGGTGGACATTTCTACAGCAGCTGCTGCACTTGGGGCTGTATAGGACTGTCCCTTTAAGAAAATTCTCACTCAGATAAAATGTCTTAATCTGTCATTTTGTTATTTAAATAAGTTAACTGTAATTCACATAATTTTGCTTACTAGTTATTCTGGGTATACAACATGGCAATATTTTTATAGCCAAGTACAAGGAGTACAGTTACAACTTTGAAACTCTAGAAACTGACACACAATTTAAGCAATATTACCTGATGAAGTGAGCTTCTCCTGGTCTGTTATTGACTTGGAAGCTGTCAAAGGACATGAGGTGAAGCAAAGGACCTACCCTTTTCCAAGGTCAATAACTCCAGAAGATGCCCTACCCTTCAGAGGGTAATACTGCTATTGTGAGAATTTTTGGAAACTCACCTTTTGGTGCATTTTAAACAGTGTGAGTGGCTGGAGTGCATGCTTAGACTATATGTTTACATTAGCAGACTCCTTCTGAAGTTGCCTTCTTGCGTAGCCAGGTAGTGCACTAAGACATTCAGTACACTGCTCTAGGTATACGATGAGGATTATTTAACCTTTTTGGTTGCTGAAAGCACTTTGCCTTTGGCCGTTTCTCTTAAACTTCAGAGTTGCACAACTCCCCCCAAAAAACCCTGCCCCCCATAAATGCATGGCCTGCCCAATATTTCTAGAGAAGTGACTATGTCCTACTGGGTATTGCTTTCCAATTCAAAGAAATGGAAATGAAAGTCTGTGAATCATGCTTAGTTTAAATATATGCTGCAAATTGTTTTTTTTTTTATTATCTTTTAAATGTTCCCTCACCCGCAGTGTAGTTTACAACTGCAGCGCTAGTACCAGTGGGGAAATGATGTCTTTGGGCAGTTGAGAGCTCACAATGAGGTGGGGCCAAAGTATCTTTCTAAGAAAGTGCCCCGCTGCATTGTGTGGCCTCAGCTGCCCAGACAACAGTTCCCCACCAGCGATAGCACTGCAAATGTAAACAAAGCTTTGGGGGAAGGGAGCTTTAAGAACTGCTGACACCTCAAAACTTTGAAAAACATACTGTGTGGGTGCAATTCAGCTGTCATTCTGTATATATTGTAGAGAGTTCTCCTGTCCATTGTTTATTACTGAGAACATTTGCATGAATACATGATCTTCATTTCTTAGAGTTCATCTACCTCTACAGCTGACTCCCTACTAATCCTCTGTTGTGGTTTAACAAACAGTTGTCATGGGAGAAACTGTGATGTCAAATCAGTGCATTATGACCTTGGGTAGGGAGAAAGCAGCAGGAATAGATGATTCAGGAGCAAAGATCCTGTTGTCATGCAGCTGACCTCAGTAATAAATAATGAGGAGGAAACACAGAATTAATGTGAAATACAATCTGAACTGTGTATAAATATTGTTTTTTTTTAAGTTCTACTGAAGGCATCAGCTGCTATTTAAAAGGTAAAAAAAATTCAAGTATTTTTTTAGGGTTCCCAGGCTCTCCTTTTCAATTTCTTTGAGTTGAAAAGCAGTAGCCAATAGGAGATTGCCAAACTTAAAGTAAGCAATAACCCACAACAGACTGTGGGTGAATTACATATGAACATACAAAGAAGCCAGCAGAAGAAAGCCATTTGGTCTGTCAAGTCTGCTTGTATTGCAGGGTCCACAGCTTGAGCTAATGCCCCTGCCCTCCCTCTCTCCCTTCCCATGATTCTTAGCTTCCCCATGCCTATCCCAGCCTCTCTTAAAGCTGCCCACTGTCTTCAACGAGATGACCTCTAACAGCAGTGTATTCCAAGTGTCCACCACCCTCGCTGTGAAGAAGTGCTTCCTGACCTCCTTCTAAACCTCCCATCCTCCAGCTTAAGACTGTGCCTCCTCGTGTTATGGTTGCCACTCAGATTAAAGAAACTCTCCTTATCAACCTTATTTATCCCTTTCAAGCACTTAAAGGTCCCAGTCATGTCCCCCTCTCTCTCTCTCTCCTGTCTTCCAGGGCATACATGTTCAGTGCCCTTAACCTCTCCTTGTATGCCTTGCCCTACTGACCAGCTATCATCTTTTCAGCCCTCCTCTGGACCTTCTCCAGCAGGTTAATGTCCTTTTTGAGGTGTGGGCACCAGTACTGAACTCCATACTCTAGATGTGGCCTCACCAGTGACCCATACAAAGACAGTATAACCTCCTCTTTCCTACTACTAATCCCCCTAGCTATGCATCCTAGCATCTTGTTTGCCTTTGCTGCTGCTTTCTAGCACTGTGTGGAGTGCATCAGATCACTAGTGATCATCACTCCTAGGTCCTTCTCCTCCTCAGATGCAGATACTCAGACTCCACCCAGGTAGCACTCTGTCCTGGGATTCTTGGCTCCAAGATGCATAACTTTGCATTTATTGGCATTAATGCTAAGCTGCCAGATCCTGGACCACCTCCCCAGCTTTTCCAGATCTTCTGGGAGGTCTGGTATCCGTTCAGCTGTGTCCACTCTCCCAAAGAGCTTGGTGTCATCTGCGAATAGGCACATTTTTCCCTTAATGCTATCCCCAAGATCACTGATGAAGACACTGAACAGCACCGGCCCCAGCACTGAGCCCTGTGGGACCCCACTGGTTACCTCTCTAGTGCCATATAACTCTCCCCCCACAACCACCCTCTGGGATCTGTCCATTGGCAAGTTTTCCACCCATCTAACCATTGTTTCCCAAACTACAAGATCCACCAAATTCCAGATCAACCTTAAATCAAGATAGAGGATGTCTACCGCTTGGCCCCTGTCTACTGTTTTAGTGGCACAGTCAAAGAAGTCAATCAGATTTGTTTGACACGCTCTCCCCACCTATGAACCCATGCTGCCTCTCATCCTAGAGACCATGTTCCTGTAGATATTCTACCAATGCTTCCTTTAGTATGGTCTTCATGAGCTTTGCCCACAATGGAGAATTGGGGCATTAAAGAGCAGCTTCCTAGTAGCTGCCTGCCCCAGCCCGTTCGATTCCTTACCTGACTGGAATCGAGACACTGAAGTTTGGCATAAAAACTCCATCAATTCGCAAAGTTATATCCCTTGAAATTTTGAAAATCATGATGGTGCCAAAAAAAGACTGACTTCCCAGTTAGACAAACATGCCCCCATGTGGGCCCATGCAGCATTGTTTTGTGATGTCATAAAACGAAGGCTGCAGGAGCGTGTCCCATTCAGTTCTATGGGGCTGGTATTTTCTAATATACTTAAACCATTTGGTGTTGGGATTTTTTTATATCAAAGTGATCGATCGACTAACAGGGATCCTATTAGTTGATCAATTGCTTTGACATGAAAAAATCCCAACACTAAAGGGTTTACATGTATTAGAAAATACCAGCCCCATAAAACTGAATGGGGCACACTCCCGCAGCCTTCAATTTGTAACATCACAAAACAGTGTTGTGTGGGCCTACGTTGGGGCGTGTTTGTCTAACCAGGAAGTCGGTCTTTTTTCGGCACCATCATGATTTCCAGAATTACGAGGGATATGACTTTGCACATTTAAGGAGTTTTTATGCCAAATGTCAGTAGCTCGATTCCAGTTAGGTAAGGAATCAAATGGGCTAGGGGACAATAGCACTGCTGAAAGTAGGGAACCTGCTCTTTAATGCATGCCCTGGGTGCACTGTGAGGCATGAGGGTAAAGCCCGAGTGCTCTCCAGCCACCAGTGAACTCCAATAAATTTCCCTCTTTTCATGATGGTGGAATAGTAAAAGAACACTTTAGAGATGTCAAACTGCATCACCAACCACCTAGCAAGTGAAAGTTTACATTTAGCACCATTACAGGTTAACATCCTAGCACAGATAAGAGATCTCTTACTGGCTTCCTGTGGAGCCTGGGATAATGGGGTCTCAGAAGACTATCCAGTTGTACCTGTGAAACAAAAACAGCAATGGGGTCACAAAGGATCTGCAGCTCTTTATGAACTAACAATGACAAACAATGTAGAATAAACAAAAAACAATACTTATCTGATACATGCGGTTAGTGTCCTCCTTCACCCAGTCAGCATCCTGTCAGACCTGTGGACATATAAGGGACAATGGGTCAATATGAAGAATAAAAATACTGATCAGCTGTATCAGTTGGGAAAGACTTATAATGGTTAAAAAAAAAGTGGGTTGTGTGTTGGGGGAGGGGGAATACAGACTGGTACCTCACCATCGAACTGGGTTTTAGAATGGACTCTGTCACTCAGGGGCCATCATGCAGGAGAGTCAGTGCCCCTAGAACTGATTTTCTCTTAGGGGTGGGGGGCCACTGTACTCCAGCAATCAACTTGACACAGGCCAGGATGAAGACACCAGCTGTTATCCTTCTTGCACCATTGACAGGGCTCTGGACTGCCAAACTGCTAAATATCTTGGGATGGGTTGCCATAGCTAATGAGAGGAATGACCCT
Organism: Neoceratodus forsteri; assembly: GCA_016271365.2. Lineage (NCBI taxonomy): Eukaryota > Metazoa > Chordata > Ceratodontiformes > Ceratodontidae > Neoceratodus > Neoceratodus forsteri. The sequence goes on along the minus strand of CM028135.1, from coordinate 391,179,210 downwards.
TCCCCCTCTGCCTTCCCCCACAGAGGGAGTGGCTGTACTGAAGGTCCAAATTTAGTCAATGGGATGGTGGCTGATGTAACTACATGACTGGTGGCAGTATGGCACTTCTCCATGGTGCAAGGCCTGCTCTGACTGTGGCTTCATGCAGGGAGCTGCTATTTTCCCCCAATTTTCATGCCGGCCCACCTCATGCGACAGTGCATAGCCTTGTCAGACCTCACCACGTGCTCAGATCCATGTATTTTTGAACTCTATCAGTCCACCACCAGAAAAAATGAGAAGAGCCAACATCCCCACCTCTTTCACCAACATGGGCATTCTATTCACTACGCCCAAGCGAAAAACAGAAGACTCTTCCATCGTACCAACATGAGTAGTTCAACATCCTACCAGTATGGTCAGCCTCCCTCTCCTCCAAATAAAACTAACAGCCAGCTTCCTTTAACTTCACAGTCTCCCTCCCAACAATGCCTCCCCTTTCACCAGCACAGCCAGCTACCTCAACCACATGGCCAGCTCCCTTCTCACCCACATGGCACTGTCCTTTTCCCATACATGTGCTTGCCCAAGTCACTACACATGGTCTCTTCCATGGACAACATCCAACCGCACATCTGGCTAGCCTCCCCTTCAAATATGGACTGTACCCCACAACACCACCGGACCACCTTACTAACCACATATCCAGAGTCCACACCCTTCCATTAGCAAAACACCCCTTACTGGCACACTACATAATATCAACACCATTCAGCCAGCTCCCCTCCAAGCATAAACCAGCCCCCCAACCAGCATAATAATCTAGCAGACCCCAAGCAAAATCAGTCACATGTCTCCATGTCCAAATCAGCTGTACCACCAACCATAGTGAATCACCTTGCTGTACATTACCCCCTCCCAGCCACCACACGCATCACACTAGTGGTACCTCTAACACCTCACAGAACTGTTTGTCTTACATTCTGGAACACTTGCCTATGCAACTGAATGTAGTAGGCAGGCAGCAATCTCCCTTGAAGTTCCTTGCCCATTAGATCCTGCCCAATTTGCAGGCAGAAAATGCTGGAAGACACACAATATTGAGGATAATGGCTGGGGATCAGGTGATAACCATGCTGTAAATCACCTCGAGTGGTTGCTAGGGCAACATGGTAAACCTCGAGAGAGCAGCTCAAGAGGTTTACTGTAGCCCCAGCAACCACAAGAGGTGATTTCAGCGTGGTTGTCACCCGATCACCAGCCATCATCTTTTATAGTGTATGGTCAAAAAAACACTGTTTACATTCTATGTGTGAGAATTATGGAACTCTGGTGCATTTTTTTTTGTTTTGCCACTGTTTGGAAGTTCCGAAGTGTGGTTAACAACTTTTAAAATTCCAAACAGTGCATAACAAAGCTGTGTAACTGCTGATTATAGTGGTTAATAGGCACTTACCATACATTATAAAAAATGTGTTGCACTATGGCTGGCAGCAATCACAGAATAGCCCCAGTAAGCAGACACCCAACACAAATATAAACAAACTGGCCAGATTAATTTCTTACACCGCCCCCCCAAACACCTCAGAACACAACACAATATAATATATATTATATAGACAGCCCTGGTACAGAAAACTGCTGTAGGCTTTCCTTTTTCAGTATTTGTTTGCAACTTTATGTCCAGGGCCATACTGCAGATGTGACTTTCAAAAAAAAATTACCCCAGCAAGATTTATTTCCCCTTTGTACACAGCATCACCAGCCTTAACCCCCCCATGCCACTACACAACCAGCAGACAAATGGTGATCTTCCCATTTTTTTTAAAGTTCAAACTGACACTTGTTTTAAAAGTAAAACTGCAGTAAATGATTGACCTTTAATGTGTGTTGGCATTCATAGGGTTACCACCTTTTCAGAGGCCCAAAGTGGGGCATTTCTTACTGAAACATGATTTTTCACAAGACAATCTGTGACCTCAGCCAGTGCAACAGACTTGTTTTCTCTAATAATCAGAATCAAGACCAAATATTGTAGTTTTTTAGTTGTTTCTTATTCTTTTCAGATATTTTAGCTAAGGTATTATTGTTTTCTGCAACATTTTGAGGAAAGTTAGAAAATATTTTTTCTACTGAACATGTAGTATTTTTTCATGTGATTTTGCAGGACACAGCTGCCCAAATCAGGACTGTCCTGTGACTATCAGGACAGGTGGTAACCCTAGTCTGCGGTGTTGCAGACAGGTATGGCAAAGCAGGGTTGCAGTGGGCCTGACATTCTTTTTGTAAAGGAGAAACCTCTTGTACACTCTAGGAGTTTGTTTTCCTCAGCTGATCAGCTGTGATTGTTCCTGGAGGTCTAGCTTGTTATGTACTGCATTTAAAAAAAAATCAGTTGATTAGTCAAGTTTTTAATAAAATAAATAAATATGCAGTCTGCCATCCATTTGAGCTGTAAGAGGTCCTTTTCATAGTGTCATCCTCATCACAGCAACAGTCCTCTGGTGTCACACTGAATAATGTCTCACATTGTGCGACTACTGTGGTTCCTCCTGTCAGTAAATGGGGACAGAAATAAGTGACACACACATTCATTCCAGTGGGTAGTGCAATGTGTCAGAGTGCTGCTATAAGGTTTCTGAACACTTGTTAATGACAGCATATACTTAACACAGAGAATGTTTAAATGAATAAATACTGTAAACAAATGATCAGTGTTGTGTGCAGTTTTCATCTCCTTCTGTATCACAAGCTGCATGCACTTCCTTATTTTGAATGTCAGTGCATGGAATCCATTGTACCTCAATCCCAAGGTAGTGTCACTTTCAGTATTGATTGGGTCACATACCTGTAGTTTTCCTCAAAAAAAGCATATCACAGGCTCACAGCTTTAATAATCTGTTTCCATACATCAGCACTGAGTGAATGAACTGATCACCTTTGAATTTCATTTTTCAATTTTTTTTCCCCATTTCATTTAATTTTTATTGGTTAAACTAGAAAGGCATGTGAGCATTGCTGCCTGTTTACACAAGTGTCCAGTCTCACCTTTGAATTTATTAGCAATTTGGTTTTCCAGCATTACTGAAGTACTAATTGTACTGTAACTCATTGTAATACTGCATACCTTCCACGGGGTTCTGAAGCTTTGCTAGATTATTTTAGCAAACTTTCAGGAGATTTTCTGGAGGAAATAGTTTATATAAATGTTGGCGGTTTGGGGACTGCTATGACCTCAGAAGCTCATCAGTGCGTTTTCAAGCTTATACACACTTCTGTGTATGTTGAATTCAGTAAATGTAATTACTGTCCTGCACCACAGTAGTATCCTCTGTGTTTGATGAACATTGATGAATGTTGAGCCAACATCTTGTAACTGTCAGAGCAAGAATGACCACATTAACATCCATGTGTAGTGGGCAATGCACAGAGTCCGTAGTATGGGATAGGGGATGGCTCTGCGAGCCTATGGCAAAGCGGAGGAGGGGAATCACAGTTGGTGGTTAAGTAAAAAAAAAAGCAGAAGTCCAAGGAAAGGGGGAGGGGTTCATACAAACACCAGCTGTTAATGGCCCTGCATTAAATTCCCCATTACATGAGGGAACAGCATGGTACTCTCACCATAATTTGATGTGCAGCCATACATCAAGGATTGCAGTCTGCCACACTGCTTCCGTCCTGCTTTTACTCACTTACATAAAGCTTGGTGTCACTTCCGCTTGTCTTAGTTCCACTCATTCTGGTCACTGCCTATGTAACTCCCTGAGGTTGATTTTTTGCATTAAACCAGTGCAGTATGTCCCATATGTCCCCCATTTTCACCAATCATTACCACATTCTTTTAAGTTCTGTGTTTCACGGGCTACTGAACCGGAAGCCCAACGCTGCAATGCTTCCTGACCAGTCTTGGAGTTCTCAGAAGTCTAATACTGCAAAGCTTCCAGACCAGTCTTTCTTCCTTTCAGGTTCTGTGAGAAACAAGTGTAACCCCTTGGTGGCACTACCCCAAAGGATACTACCCCTGCTTGCATGACTAGGTGCAGGTTGAGTGGCCTGAGCTCAGTAAACGGGTACCTCCACCAGAAGGGTTGGTTTAAGGGTGGCGTAGCTGCTCCGGGTGTAGCCCTCCGGGACACTGATACCCCCCCAATGGCTTGCACTGGTCAGCAGATAAACAATCACCATTAATGTCAGAATACAATGTTGAACCCACTCTTGGCACACTTACCACCAGGGTTGGTTCAGCTGCACTGGACCTGGAGACCCCCTGTAAAACAAGACCTGAAATAGAACAGTGTAATGGCAATACAGTATCCCCTCCACAAAGGTACACACTAGCCAAGCTAAATGCAGAAAAAAAACAGAATCTGGTTTATTCAGGGGATGTGAACAAGGGTAGGGCAGCAATCTGGCATTCTATTTCCTATCTGATTTAGTCAGGTTAAACATGCACACACTAAGAGTCCCTCTAGCACAGTCACACACACCCTGGGTTCCCAGTAGTTACTCAGGCTAGAAGAATTGCCCTGGGTAAGTCGGCATTGCAGCTGTTTTTGAGGCCCTTAGAAAAGAAACAAGCAACATGCACTTTAACCCACAATTTGTATTCTGGAGTTGGATGGCTCAGTTCATAATGATCAACCACAACAAATCAGATGACATACAATACATACGAACATACAAATCTGCCAGCAGAACAGACCAACTGGCCTATCAAAGTCTGCCTGAGTGTGCAGGTATCACCCTAGATTGCAGCTGCCCCAACCCCCTCCCCTACAGTCCCTCTCATACCTGTCATAGCCCCTGTCCCTAGACCCTTCCTCTTGCTTTGTCCCACTCCTTCTTAAAGCTTCTGACTGTCATACATGTTACCACCCCTGCTGGTAGCACTTTCCAGTTAGACACCACCCTCTCAATGAAGTAGTGCCTCCTCATCGCCCTTTTAAATGTCCCCCTCCAACCTTAGTCCATGCCCCCTCATCTCCTTACCTTTCCTCAGTTTAAACACCCTTCAGTGCTAGGTTTATTTACCCCCCCTCAAGTATTTGAATGTTTCAATCATATCCACCTATCCCTCCTCTCCTTCAGTGTGTACATATTCAGCTCCTGCAGCCTGACTTCCTAGTCCTTTCCTTCTGTCCCCTTTAACATTTTTGCTGTCCTCCTTTGTACCCCCTCCAGTAATTTTATATCTCTCTGCAGGTATGGCCTCCAGTATTGCACACAGTACCCCAAATGCGGTCTGACCAAGAATCTGTAGATATACAGGATCACATCCCTATGGATGGAGGATAAACCTCTTGCAATACAACCCAGTATCCTGTTTGCCTTAGCCGCTGCTTTCCTGCATTGGCAGAGTTGTTCATGCTCACTGTTACCAACACCCCAAGGTCCTTCTCCTCCTCAGTGATCCCTAGCCTCACCTCTCCAACCAGTGGTCCCTCTTATGTTTTTTTGCCCCGAAGTGCATCACCTTACAGTTCCTCACATTGACTCATAGCTGCCACTTCTCCGACCATATCTCTTGTTTGGTGAGGTCCCAATTGTTTCCATCTATCCTCTTCATCCACCACTGCCCCCATTTTGGTATCATCTGCGAACAGACTAACCCTGCTCCCAACTCCGTGTGGCTATATCAGAGATAAAGAGCCCAAACACCACTGGGCCCAGCACTGAACCCTGCGGCACCCCACTTGTCATTGCTCTGGGTGTCGAGAACTCCCCCCACAACCACTGTCTGCACCCTCCCTTGTAACCAGATCGCTATCCACTTTGTCAGCTTTCCTCACCCCCACAGCAGTCAGCCTCCCCCCAGCCTCCCATGAAGCACTGTATCAAAGGCCTTGCTGATGTCCAAGAACAGGACTTTTACTGCATGACCCCCATCTAGCTCCCTGGATACCCAGTCGTAATTCTCTATTAGGTTTGTTTGACAAGACCTCCCTGAGACAAACCCGTGTTACTGCCCATCCCGGAGGCTATTACCTCGGGGAATGCCACCAGCCCTCCTTCAGTATAGTCTCCATAAGCTTCCCCACTATGGAAGTGAGACTGACCAGCTGGATATTTCTGGTTCTTCCGTAGGCCCATTCCTGTGTATGGGCATCATGTGGGCCACCCTCCAGTCTGGAGGCACACACCCCGTTTCCAGGGAGGTGTTGAACAGATCTTCCAGTGGCTCAGCCAACACCTCTGCCATCTCCCTCAGCACCCTGGAGTGGATGCTGTCAGGACCTGGTGCCTTGTCCACCCTTAACACCCTCAGGCCCTCTAGCACTCTATTCTCTATGATCATTTTGTCTGTCACCTCCTCCCCCACCTTCTTCCACCCCCCAGTCCATAATAGTAGTGGGTCCATTCCTCTCCTTAGTGAAAGTAGAGCAGAAGCACTCATTCAGTATTTCAGTTTGATCTTCTTCCTCTTCCACCCATTTCCTTCCCCACTTTATCCTCACTATATATTCTTTGCACTTCCTCTTTTCCCTGACATATCTAAAAAGGTCCTTCACCCGTCCCTTTAGGCCCTGTGCTAACCTTAATTTCCTGGAGGCCTTGGCTTTTTTCACCCACCTGGCCACCTCATTGGACCAACTCCAGTAAGCCTCCTTATTCTCTTCCTTCCTTGTTCTCCTATACTTCCAATGCATAGCTCTCTTTGCCCTCACCCCATGCAGCACTCACTGTTCAGCCAGCATGGTTTTCTGGCTCTACCCTTCTTACTCCTAGCACTGGTGTAGGCTACTGTGGCTTCCATTAGCCCAGCTTTAATAACTTCCCACTTCTGCTCTGCATCCATCCCTGGCCTTATATCCTGGAGTTTCCCTTGCAGTATTTCTTCCATCCTCCCAGAGCCCACCCTCCTGAAGTTCACTACCTTCATACCCGTGCCTTCAGTCTTCCTGCCCAACGTGAGTATGAACCACACTGTTTGGTGGTCGCTACCAGCTAGTGGGTCCTCAACCCTTACCTCCCCCACTGCCTCACCATTTGCCAGTACCAGGTCCAGTGTGTTACCAAGCCTTGTAGGCCCACTTACCATTTGTGTCAGGAGGCCATCCTGGATTGCATACAGGAGCACCTGCTCCCTGGCACTGTTGGTGGCAGGAGTGCTCGAGTCATCCCCCACCATCACCACACTCCCCGTCCTACACACCCTCCTTATCTGCTCTGCCAATTCCCCATCCAGTTCCCCCAACTGGGTTGGTGGTCTGTACACCACCCCAGGCTCAGTTTTCTACCCTTGGGAGTCCAGAAGCTGCACCCAAAGTGCCTCCATCCTCCCATCCTTCCCCTCATCCCTCATACATTTGATCCCTTCTGTCACACAGAGTACTACCCCTCCTTCAACTCCACGATCCCTCCTGTATATACTGTACACTGGGATTGCTAGATCCAAGTCATGGTACTCAGTGGCCCAAGTCTCTGTTACTGCAGCAACGTCCACATTCCCCTCTGACAAGAGTGCCTGAAGCTCCACAATTTTGTTTCCCAGGCTTCTTGCATTTAGGGAGACCACCTTCCATCCATACCCCTCCTTTCTCTCTCCTCTCTTCTCCTTGGTCTGCTGCCCTCCTCTCGGTAGTCCACACCCTTTTTTCATCTTGTTATTACAGGGTGGTGGTGCCTTCTGCAATTCACACTGGCTACCCTGCATGCCACTTCTCTGAGTCACTTCACCAGTGCCTTTATCTGTATCTGGGGGGATGAGCTCACCAGGCTCTCCAATCTGGACTGTTCTACTATTCTCAGTCCTCTTGTCACCCCCCCAGTTTAACTCTACATTAGTTGATATATACCCCTCAATTCCACCCTTTAGTACTCCCCTCCCCACTCAAGTGTAGCCTGTCCCCTGCATACAAGTCACTATTCCCCAAGATCCTACCCCAGTTTGTCACTAAATCATAATTCTTGGTGTGGCACCATTCTCCCAGCCACTTATTGAACTCCTCTATCCTTCCTTTCTTCCCCATGCTCGCACATGGTACCTGGAGTAACTCCGAGAATGCCACCTACTCCCAAACCCCCTCACACTGCCTGCCCAACTTCTCAAACCTCCCCTTCACCACTTCTACAGACTCCCCCACCAAGCTTTTTGTACCCATGTGCAACACTAGGTGAGGTTTCTTCCTCCCCTTCGATGCGCACTTGAGCAGTGCCTGCCTTGCCCTTTCTGTGGCCAATCCAGGAATATCTTCATCCCAAATATGGCTGTGTCTTTCCCCCTTCCACTCCATCTGACCTGTTTCAGTACAGAATCCCCCAGCACGAGCATCCCTCTGTTTCTGTCCCTTACCCCTTTCCTCTCTTTTACCCTTTTCTCTACTCCAGAGTACATACTGCCTTGCCCCTTACACTCTCCAGCTGTACCCTCTTTGTCTCCTGCAACAGCTCCCCCCGTTTTTACCTCACTCCCTGTCTCTGCCCTGCTCCTCTCATCCCCCAATCATCTTACCAGTCTGACCTCTGCATATTGGGCTTTCCTTTTCAATCTTCCCTACACTCCTGCTGATCTCCAACCCCTTCCCTATACCCTCCATTTCAGATTTTGAGCACCCATTACCCACTACCCAAAATGATTTGAGCTTTGCTGCAGGGAACTACCCTGATGGTTACTCAGGTTACCCAGACCAAGAGGCAGAACTGACAAGATGAAAACTTCAGGATGGTATGCTGCTTGCCAGGGGAAGCAGGACCCAAACGATGCACCATGATGGTTGATCCTGTTTGATGGTGTTGAGCAGGGGAGCCAAAGCCCTGAGTGGGTCTTTCATTGGATGAATCTCTGCAGCATGAGTGGCAGTCTAGGCCGAGATGGAGAGGTCCAGATCAGGGGAACAGTTCAGATTGCAGTCCATTTTAGGTGCTGGATTCAACGTCCAGCTAGTGCAACACATTCAGGGGTGTGGGGAACAAAATCATGATGCATACTACACATTCAGCACAATTATAACCCAAAACAGCCAGATACCAAAGTTTGGATGACAGTCTGGTTGCAATAAAGCAGTGTCTCTGTGCAAACCATACACTCTGCGTTTCTCTCCAATTCCTGACAGACTGATCACTCCAGGAGTAAGTCTTTGGTCCACACCAGGCAAAATTTACTCTCTCACAATATTCAGGATCCCTGTCTCAATAACAGCAATATGGACAAAGTCTGATATCAGATTGCAGGCTTCTTTACACTGGAAGATGGTATCAAGCAGGCCAGACACAGCCTTCCTGCCTCCAACTCTACACTGACACACTGCTGCAGGCAGCTCTAGGATTTCCCAGTGATCCAAAAGGTTTGGTTGGTTGGTCCATCAGTTTGTCACAGAAAGGGCCAGTCCAGGTCCATTTAGGTGACAGACAGTAAAAATTACAATTCTTACAGAAATTCACTCTCACAAGACATCTAGGGACAGTCTCCATTTTAAGGTCCCCGTGGTACCAATTTGTCCAAACTGTCGGTCCAGTACCAAAATGGTGTTTCTAGGCAGATAGTCCATGCTGCAAAGGAAAGCAGGTTAGACAAACTATTATATTATTACTATTACTAAAGCAGATAATCAGAAAGCAATCACAGATCCTATTAGAGCTTTCTCTGTGCACTTAGAGATGGCAGAATGAAGCAGCTGTAATGCTGCCCAGGTGGTACTTGAGCCTGAAACCACTCTGTTCCCACCCAAATTAAATATAACCCATGAGATAGATACCTCTTAAAGAAACAGGCACAGAAGCTAACAGGGCACTCTCATGCAAGCACATTCAAATGATTTAGACACAACACCAGCCTGGCAGTGGGCCTTAGGCAGGCCCTGGAAGACATTTTAGGAACCACTATTTGTGGGGGGGATTACACCAGTATAATATAAAAAAGATGACTGCAGATATGTAATTGTGCTGTTCCAGGCTGACAAATTGGAATCTTGTCCACAACATGAGTCTCAGTGGATCATAGAATATCATTTAATGTTTATTTAATGATTTATGAAGGCAAACATTATGGGACATTGTCTAGGGTGTGGAAAAGAAATCTGGCAGACAGGGTGTGCAGTGTTTGCTGAGCAAGAGTGTTAATGAGAGTCAGGGCAGGCATGAAACAGATCAAAATCTAAACTATAATATAAAAGTGTCCAACAGGGTTAGACTGCATGGGGAGGGGCAGAATTGTTCAGGTTGAGCAAAGAATACTGGCAACATCTATCCTTCCCAAACTCTATTCAGTAAATGGGCAGCAACTGGAATCACAAAGGCTATGCAGTATCCTCCAGAAGCATGTCTTTCAGTACTGGGGCATTGATTGGTGAAAATATGGCTGCCCAGGGGCAGAGGTATTGATCAAGGGTATAAGACTAGTAATCCCCCACCCCACCTGCTATTCTGTAACAGGAAAGTGGTTTGGGGTGCATAGATGGTACTCATCCCCTGATCCTCCTGCCATTCAGTGCCTTGGAATTTGCCAGAGCTTAAGACTGCAGTCCCACCACCACATAGGACAGGTAGGATGGTGGTGTTCCTTCTGGTGGCTGAGGGCGGAGGTAGTTCTAGCACTGATCAGGCATATCCAACATTGTTCTCATAGAGTGAATGTTGTGCATGCTGGTGTTCCATCTTAGTTCTAGTCTATCAAGACTTGGGGAAACTTTGTGAATGACAGGGTACAGTACACATTGCAAGTCCATTGGTTGGCAGGATCCACCAATGGGCTTCTAGGTGTACAATAGGTGTCATTCACAGACAGCTCTATCAGCAGGCAGCAGTGGCAGCATGCGGGTGGGTTGAGCTGCCCACTGACATTAGGACCATGCCGTGATGGGGGGGAGCGGGGGGGCAGGGGTGCCTGAGTGGGTGGGGGGTCCACTGGACCACCAGATTGACCTGAGGGATTACAGCGAATGTGTGATTAGGTCAAGCTGGTGGGAATGGGGTCAGTTATTATTCCTTTACCACCGCAGTGTGAAGCATAAAATCAGAGTGGTGGGCAGGGAGTGAGGTTCACATATGTTTTATTTACTCTTGCAGTGTGTGGCATACAATTGGGATGGCAGGCAGGGAGGGGGGCACTGGACTGCCAGAGTGGGAAAGCTGCCAACTACAGTCTGCAGTACAGCGGCCTGCCTGCCAGTGGGTGAACATCCACTTATTCTACTTGTTGTAGATTTATCTTAAGGAGGCACATCTCCGGACATGCTCTAGGGATGCACCTCCAATGTGGACTGTGAATGGGGCTGCACACCATATGCATGGGCATGCCACCTGCACAGCTCCTCCAGATGCACTACATAACATTAAGGGTGGTGTGTGATGCACATCGATCCCTTGCCAGAATTGCACCAGTGCACAAGCTGGGATTGCACCAGCACACCACGGGTGTGCTGAATGCATCCTTTTTGTGAATCCTGCCCCTAGAGTGGATCATACTCCTGGACAGGTGAGTCCATTATCAAGTAGCTTGTGACTGCAAAATATGCTAAGTTAAAATCTCAAGTAATTAATAACTGAGCCATTTCTTGCATTTCAAGTAAAACAACTGAGAAATGTTCTAAGTCATATAAACAACAAAGTTTCAAGCTGGATTATGTTTAAGTAGAAAACTTCAATTAATTCCTAGCTACGGTATTTTTTTGTCTCATTTCTCAGCTAATGAATAAGTAAACAGAAACAATTCCCATCTAATTGCTAGATGGCTAAAGTTAAACATTAATTGAGAAAAACTCATCTACCAATGATCAGGCATAATGCTTAACTTTTTAGTTAGCCATTACCTAATGAAAAGGTAATCACTAGTTATTTGCCAACTTATTTTTTTGTATGGGCAAAGATGGGCCACTAAAACAACAACTTGTCTTTATGACAAACCTTATAGTACCAACCTAACTGATTTAAAATAAATGTCATTGGAACAGTACCATCTTCGGGATGATCTGTTAATGATTTATGACCTGATGATAGATCCCTATTTATTAGCCAAATTAAATGTTAATTTCAAACAAGTAAACACAAACACATGGAGCCATCCTCTCCATGCTGTCAGATAGAATTTCAAGTCATCAAAAAGAAACTTTTTCTTCACTCAACATGTGGTCAAGTGAACCCATGGGATGCATTACCAACTGAAATAATTATAACTAAAAATAAAGCAGAATTCAAAACTAAGCTGCATAATCCATAACAAATGGTGCACATCTACTATATTACAACTAGAATGGAGCAATAGTGGGCTAATGCCTAATCAGTTCCAAATTGCCTCAGTGTGAGCCTTAGTATGGGAAAACAGATCCCAGCAATTACATAAAGCATGGGGAGGTGTCCAAAACTATAATTTTACACTCACCCTTGGTGTGGGATGCATTTATGAACCCCTCAAACTTAATTCATGGAGTTTACATAGCTTCCAATACATTGGTTGTGTATAAAATTCTTGTTATGCACATCTCCCCATGCATTATTCTACATATGGTGCATACCTCAGGTGGTTGTTAGGCATGAGGTGTAGCTGAGTGCCATAGCCTCCCACCAATTGCATTATACCATTTGACAGCACATCCTAGTGTGTTATCTCACTTTCAAATGGATTTTTAATTGCTAACAAACTAAATAGTTCAGGTGAAGTATGAAGTTGTCAGAAAATATTCAATTGCCATGTGACTATTTTGTCCATTGAGGTTACATGATTTTTATGTCCTGTTTAAGAAAGCATTATATCCCTTGAGCTGTTACAGTTTTTTTCTTGATGCATGCTGTGATCTTGTTTGCCTGGTGAGCTGATGTCCCACATTGTTGTTCCCATTTAAGATTGTTGCTAATCCATACTACTATGTTTGTTCTTGCTTGGCTTCAGCAATTTCTCTGCAATTTAGGTAGTGTTTTGCTTTCTTGTTCTTATTTCCTAGCTGAATTATCTTTCATTTCTCAACCTGCCAAAAGCATTGGTCCTTATCACGTAACTGTGATGTCCTTTGTGGTGACTAGTTTAAAGATTCTTCCTTGGCTACAGCTTACTCCAAACAATCAATCTCTCTTATACTTGAGAGATCAAAGACACCAAATTGCTCTTATTTAATAAGGTCACTTACTCAGGTGTGTGGACACAGATGTACAGTGAACAGCCAATAGAAGAACTCATTATTCTCAGTGGACATATGATTTAAGCCTCCTGTCATGGTAATTGAAAACCAAGTTCTAACCAAGGATTTTTGCTAACAAGGCAAGACACTTAACTAATGTTTTGTTCAAGGAAAAGGAATATTAAAACTTTGCACCCTAAATAAGCTTTTTAGATCATATTTCCTTGTTTGTATTTTAGCAATTACTGAGATTAAGTTATGCTTATACTTGATAGCAGCTGATTGCCAATGACTGATGTGACAAAATGATAGGAGTCAGCAAATGCTAGAATGGGTTAATTGTGACAGATACATCATGCAGTGCAGCTGTAATAAGCTACAGTACTCATTTGTGATTTCTCATTTTTTTTTCTATTGTAAAGACTTTGCAGCACTCCCAGAAGTTTTGTGTGGGGATTTCAATTTGTTAAATGCTGGCAGAAAATTGACCATTATCATGGGAAACGTACTTGTTTTTATTTGATTAATAACTTCATCGCATTTGTTCAGTTTGTGTTTATGGCACTTTGTGAGAAACCTAATGATGCATAAGCTACTAGATACAATGTTAATTTAAGAATATTGAAACAGGAAAGTTATTTCATTTACACAACTTAATTTTTTTTTAAATGTTAAACATTTACTTTCTGTATAAACACTGCATGTACTTTAAATTAAAAAGGTTTAAATGACAGCATGTTACGGAATTTCTTCTTTGGCATAACTTTACATATTTAGTAGTGTTAATAGTTTAAGTAAGCAATAACGCACAACAGGGTGTGTGGTTATTGTTGATTAATCCCCACTAACCGCACACCCTGGAGTGAGAGTTATTACACATATAACACGGGGTGTACAACACCAGCCATATAATTAACAGAAAGAGTTTAATGTTGAAATTCATGAAATGGTACTGTCACCTGCCACCTGACAAAGTAGTCCTTAAGAAATAATACATAGCACAGTTTAGTTATGACACACAAATGGTAGAAATATTCTACTACTTCATTTTTGTCATTTGTCATTCAGAACATAACTGTGCCTATGACATCAGCATTGTGGAATACTCTCACCACATGTGCAATGCAAACAATTGTTTCTCTCTCCCCCACCCCCACAGCAGCTTGCTTTCTGTGTGGCTCTGTCTCTCTCTCTTTCTTTCTCTCAATGGAAGACACTGCATGAAGTCCCTTTATCACCCCTGCACTTATTTTTTTCAGAATATGTACAGTGGAACCCTTTCTGTCTTCCCCGCCACCTGGACATGTGTTGGTTTCATTTATTTTTTCAGGACATGCACAGTGGAACTCTCTTCTTCTCCCCCCCCCAAAGATGTGTTGGTTCCAACTACACAGATAGCAAACATTGCACTGACCTTCACTTTTGACTGCCTAAAGGACCCTCACTGCTCACATTATTCTATGATTTTGTTTTACTCACACGAACCAATGGACTTCTCTCTACACTCACTCTCACTCTCTCTCATTGCTGAGAATGGGGCCAAAGGAGAACTCTGTTGCAGTCACTGTCACTGCAGGGATGTCAGCAGATGGAGACAGGCTGAAATAGAGAGGAGAGGAGAGAGCACAGAAACTGCTTGTTGTAATGTTCAGCTCGATCGATTTCTCTCCCTGTCCCACACAGTGAACTGTAACAAACTCGAGAGACACAGACACACACAGCAGTGGGGGAATTCTGCAGTAGCGTTAAGTGCTTTCGTGGGGGGGTTGCCAACACAGTAAGGACAGGCAGATACATTGAGGAGAGTGTGACCAGGAGAAACTCACGATACTTGCAGACATTTGCTGCACTGTGGAACTGGTGACCACTGCAGATGTCAGCTCTGTCATCACACAGAGCATGAGTCTGCTATGTGTCACAGAACAGAGGGACATTTACAAGGCAGACATTCACTGATTGACTTGCTGTTCAGCATGGCATTGATTGTCAGGGTGGCTGGGGTGTGCTGCATTGAAGGGTCCACTGCTTTCTCCCTGTCAGCACCCCTGGTCCACTGCTCCCTGTCTGTTTCTCTCCTGCTTCATGTTGCTACTGCTTCTAGCACAGCACTACAGCTTGGCTGTCTCACTGTCTGTCTGTCTGCAGACTTCTGGGGGGGCACTTGCTCTCTCCCAGTCTCTCTGATAGCAGGGCTCCATGACAGGAGGGAGATTTACTCAGAAGGCAGCAGCAAAGCTGGAGTAGATAATATTGCCATGATGGGGTTGGGGACAGTAATAGAGGATTCTGTCAGAAGTTCTGTATGCTCTTGTCTGCACCCGCTTTCCTAACCATATGAATGACTGCCATTTGGAAATGATTTTGCCCACACAAAACGAGTGCAGGTCTGCCCAGGGATTTTTCTGTCCCCGGCCGCTTAACAACAACTGTGCATGTATGGGGGATTAATGAACAGTCACCTGATTCTCTTTCACCAATGAAGTGACTGCTTTTCAGTACCTTATGTTATAGTGGATCATAATGAGGTTTATTGCTTCAAAGAGTGTTCAATAAAGAGTACAACTTATGCAGAAAGGAGCTGTTAGACTGAATTCACAGTACAAGTTTTTAGTTACGAAAAAATAAAAAAACTTACATGACTGTATATCAGCAATATGCTTCTTGAAATTACTGTTATGTGTCAGTTTCTCCAACACAGGTTGCTAAAACCTGTAAGCACTGTATACAACAACAGAGACAGGAAACCTTCTTATTAGCAATGGAACATTGCATCCACCAACATTTTGTCTATTTAGTTGTATGGAACATTTTGTGAATGCACTTTAAAAAGGAGCAACTTTTATTTGATCCCTAAGACACCTAAAAGAAAACTTTTTGCTGAAATAACATTAGGGTTAATTGTTTACATGTAACTTCTCATACAAATGACCTATTTTTCTTGCTTTAGTAGTGAAAGATTCTGGATCCTTGTTTTCTTAAAGATAACATGTGTAAGCCCCTCGACTCACCTTGGCTGCTTCAGCTAAATAATAGTGCAGTTACTTGAATGCTGAAATGATTTGTGTATGTTCTACTATAGCAATTATAAAACTAAAATTCTCTTCCCTGCATATTCCTATGTTCTCGCTTTTTCCTTTGACCAATTCCACCACTGCTCTTCCTTCTAAATACTATTCATGCTACTTGTGAATTGTATATACTTACTGATATTCCTTGTTAGAAGTGTAGCCTAGTGATTCTTCCACATTATAATACTATTATGTTTTGTACTATACTACTTAGTGTTTTCCACTGTGTATTGTTTGTTTTACCTTATGCTGTCCTACCTAGGACCTCCTTGAAAACTAGCTTGCTCAACAAGGTCTTATCCTGGTAAAATAATTAAAATAAACTAAACTATTCATCTACACAGTCTAAACATCTTATCCCTCTGAGGGACACACTAGGGTCAGAGATTTTTGATACTCGGCTGCAAAATCTCTTTACGTTCTCTGCAAAATCTCTTTAATCTCTGTTGCAAACTTCCAGTCTCTAATGTCAGACTACAATCCACAACTTGCAACTCACCAGCAGCAGATTTGAATCTCACAGAGGAACAGTTTGTGGCTTGGTTTTCTCCTCCTCTACTCAGCAGCCACCAGGAACTTGGCCTCTCTCCTCAGCTCAGGGGATGAAAAGGCAGTTGTACAATTAGGACAGGCCTGGGCAAGGTAGCCCAGACACAGTCTCTCCTGTCTTTTCTCTTCGGATTCTGTGCTCAAACCCCCCCATTGGTGGGCTTTCAGTCCCTTTTATAACTTTCCCCAAGTCCCCACCTCATTGGCTGCACTTTTCCTGGGCACACAGGATGCCGTTTTACACATACCAGGGGCTCCTTTGCTGCCCAGAAATTATATGGGCTGCTATATTTGTTTACACTCTGCCCAACATTTCAGACCTTTCATATTTTATTATTTGCACTTCTGAGAGCAGAAAACCTACTGGCCCAACACACCTGGAGGCATTTCTCTGCTGATCCCTAGTTCTGCTTTCTGTCCTGGAGCTGTGGATATTTTTAAATAGTGGCTGAACAGCCAAAAGCACTGTTGGAACCATGGCTCCTTTCACTTAGGTGTCCGCACATGCACAGAATGGTGCAATGCAGCCATGATCTTTGTTTACATCTGTCAATCTGGTATTCTGACTCCCTGGACCGAGTAGATGACCCACCAAGTGCCAGGAGGTGCAGAAACAGGAATTAGATCTTGGCCCCTTTCTTTTTTTAAATTCAAAATACTTTATTGATTGATCTTGGCCCTTTTCTATCTACAAGCCAAGGAACCTGTACTCTGGTGGGCACAGTCACAAATGCCACATAGATGGAGCATACCTGAATTTCCTCCTGGAGCCACTGACCAAAAACACAGCAGGGCCGTAGCTCCAACAAGGTAAGTCCCCCACCCAGGGGCTCTTCCCTGAGTCACAAATTGTCATCCCAGCAATTGCATGAGTTCCATCCAGTGCATATCTGAAAGAAAATACAAATAGGTAACACTAATGACACTAACAGTTCAATCTAAACAATTTCAGTCTGCCTATGCCAGCTTCACATTCAAATCCACATAATAAATAGAACAGATTAACAGTATTTCCACTAACAGTGCTAACTTGACACTTGGTTCCTTTATGACCAACATGCCTGGATTTTCACATTTCCGTATTACCTTCAGAGTTATTGAATGCAATATGGGGTAGTGAGTGGTGAGTGACACAGATGCCATGGTGTACTACATAAATAGGTAGGTCAGTGGGGGCACCAGGTGAGTCATAACTGAGTTTCAAGAGGGGTTTGTTTGGCCTTTTGGATCACCTCAATGAGACTTCTTCACTTTCAGGGGTAACTGATGATGGACATTCTTCCTTCCTGGGAGGTGAGAGAGGCTCTGTAGCGTGAGTTGGTTTGAGTACCATGGTTGTTTCTTGCTCAATTGATTCAGGTCCCATTTCTGTCTCTTGTGCCATCTCTACTGGATCTGCCACATGCTCTAGCTCAGATGAAGGTGCAAAAGGCTCTGCTTCAGGGGTGAGTGGTATGGTTAGAATTTTTGGCATACACTACTCATCAAAATAGTTCAACAGTTAGGGAATAATCACTGTAGAATAGTACCTCACAAGGTCATCTTCCTCATTGGAAGAGTATCAATCATTAAGAGCTGGGTCTGATGCAGGCCTTTTGGAAGGCCCAGTTAGACTAGTAAGTAGTATATATGTATACTTACTGTCAAAATTTGATTGCTGGCCAGAAATGATGTAATGCCCCCTCCATGTCACAACCCCTTCCGCTTCCCTTGTGTACCAGAAATGATGCAATGTCTGGCCCCCTCACTGTGCGTACCAGATATGACGCAGCACCCCTACCCCATCCCTTCTCACTCCCATGTGCACCGAATATGATACAACCTCCCCTTCCATATTGTGATGCTGCTATGGGTGGAGCAAAGGTTGACCTGTCTGTGCTTGCCCAGGACAAGTGAGAAGAGGTATGCTGATAAAACCAAGTACCACTGTGCCTCTGTAGTGTATCTTTTTAATGTTTTGCACCTATGTGTGTGGCTTGCCTGAGGAAAACAGCAAAATGGATGAACATGGTTTGCATGATAATCATGAGTGTGTCAACATGGATGAACAGTAGGAAGAACCAGATCAGATGCTTTTAGAATTACCAGACATTGTGAAATGCCCTGAAGAAAAGTCTGATGAGGTCATGACAGCAATTCAAGTGCCACCTGAAAAGACTATCATGTTGGACCTGATAAAGGGTATTCTAATTCAGCTACTGCAAGACTTGTTGGCTCAGGATTTGAAGATAAACTGTGGGGGATGTACCATAGACCCCCCCCAGATAAGACAGTTGTTTATATGAACCAGAGGAAGGGTACTGGGATCATGCTTTTCCTGAAGTCTGTGAGAGGTTGTGCCCATGACGGATCAAGCTGCTAGCTGAATCAACAGCATGCCACTTTGCCAGAATTTAAAGAGATGCCATGTATTGCTAAGGAACTTAACACACTGTATGAACAATTCAGCGTAACACTATGGAATGCTGTTGAAGAAGTGGTTTCATCAGGAGGTAGTAAAAAATATTTTAAAAGTCCACTGCAAAAAGGAAGCCCTGTGTCATGTTATATGTGCTTGTATGATATTGGGAGTTCTGATGAGGAACACAGTGCTGCATGGTGAGAGCTATTAAGATGGGTAACCTGTGGGGAAAACACCAAAGAATGTTTGAAAAGCAGAAAATAGAAACTCTTTTACAGACTTTGATAACCATGTAAGTTTCAAACCATGCTGCTCAAACTCCAAGTAACCCTGTAAACTGTGAAAAACTTCAGTTTATGTAGATTTTAATAATTGACATTAAAAAAAGATGTACGCTGGTATGAAATAATGAACATGAGCAGGTGCCTAAACAATGATGTGTTGGAAACTATTCAAAATGTGCTATCACTATCATTAATATTTGAAAAACTGGATGTGGTTTCTCATGGCTGAATATTGGTAGCTGTGACCTACATTGCTGATAATTGTTGTTGTTATAGTTTAAAATGTCAAAGACAGGAAGATGTTAGCAATGTGGTTGAATTTACATCCAATTTTTTAGTTGCACAGCAAAACAAGGCCTGTCTTTTCTTGTTGTAATATTTATAATGCAGTATAGCATCAATTTATCACAATGGCTAGCACAAGCTCTGTGTTGTTATAAAATTAGATGTATACATTGAGTGGTCTTTCATAATAAAATTTTCACATCTGAAAAAAACACCTGTATCCCAACCATATTACTAAACAGCAGTCATGGTTAAGAAATCATTGAAACAAATGTATTATGACCCTCATACACCTAGTAGTTTAGTAGCTTAGAGGTGGTCAGAGACTATATGGTGCTGCTGAAAAATGGGAAAAAACAAGTACTCGCATTCAGGTATCACAGTAACTGTCCTTACAAGATGCCTACACTATGCACAAACCTGTGAGCAAACAATTTCTAGAAACAGAGTGGTTGTTAACAGCATTGATGCATAATGGCAGGCTAATCTGGTTGATATGGGTAGTCTTTCCAAAGACAATGATGTCATCTGGTTTATTCTAAGAGTTATTGATGTTCTATCAAAATACACATGGACCAAAGTGTTAAAAAAAATCTAGAAGAGATGTGACAGAGGCTTTCAAAATGATACTCAGAGAGGGACGCAAGCCTGAAAAATTACAAACAGATGAAAGGGCTGAATTTCTTAATGCTAATTTTCAATTACTTTTAAAAGAACAAAACATATATCATTTTACGACATCAAATGATGTGAAGGCTTGTATTGTGGAAAGATTTAACCGTACATTGAAAACAAGGTACATAGATGTATTACAACCTTTAACAATGGCTTATAATTAGAGTTATCACCAGTCCATCAAAATGAGGCCCACCAAAGTGACAGCTGCCCATTCTTTAGATGGCTGGCAAATTCTATATGGTGATCTTACACTCAATGTGAAAAGGCCTTTTAAATTTCACATGGGTGATCATGTGCAGTGTCACAGGGTGCTCCATGTGATTAGTAGGGGGCCCTGATATAATCCCCCCTTGTAGTGCCCTAGCATTATATTTAAGATTCAGGCATACTACCGGTATGGTAAATAGAAACATTTACAGTGGCAGTACATTGAATTGGATTAAAAACAGGACTAGGCAGCCCATTTAAAAATCTGTTTTGTGAAGGGAAGTTCTTGCGTGCAGGAAAAATGGGTGTCACACCCTTCAAGTGGGTATTGAAGCCGTCGTTCTCTGCCACAACCTTCATGTGCTCTTCCATTCTATTTTTAATCAGTGCAACATACAGCATAAAAGAAAGGGTTCACAACCGAGAGGGAGCTGAACAGAATGAAAATGCATCTCCTTGCTCCAGTATATTGGATTAGTTATAGCGAGTGGCTGGCAGAATGCCAGAATATAATTATAGCTGTCCTGCTCATCAGTCAATACGGTAAAGTTTGTAAACTGTGTGCAATACCTATAATGTGGGGTCCAAAGAAAGCTGAGAGTGTGAGCTTTATTATTTATTCCAGTAAGGCAAATGGCGAATAAACACAAGGCAAAACAAAGCTACTGGCAACGTGCCAGATGAGCTATTTTGCCAGTAGTTCAAAGCAGGGCAGCAATCACTTTTCAGCTGCCCCCACTTTTAAATATCTCATAGTCATAGCATCGGAGCGGGTTGCTCTGCTGTTTTCACTATATGGTGCGATTTATTAGGAGATCCTTGTTCAGAGTAGGAAGGTGTGGTTTGCTTTGGAGAAGAAGCATGCTCTAAAGCATAAATAAATATTGCAATAGTGGTTCACATGTGAGCACTCAAGAAAGAGAGGGACTGGGGTGTTTTTATACCTTAAATATAAAACTGGTTCCCCCTCATAGAACTGGAAGAGTGTACTCGCTCCCATACTGTCTTGCTTTGGGCTTTTGCAAGTGTAGCAAGTGCAGCTGCCTCACTCCCCAGGACATACAAAGCCCCTTTAGAAAAGAGAGAAGAAGAAGTAAATAAATAGAAAATAGGAGCGTTGTAACTCCTAGCTCTCTCTCTCTCTCTCTTTTTAAACAGTGTACTACTTAAAGAGAGGCAGCATGTCACTATAACTTGGAGCTGCATCGCTCAAAACAAATAAAATAAAATATAGCGCTGTGCACCCAGAAGCGGGCACTTGCATGCACAGGGACAGGGAAGTCCCTAAAGGGAAATAAATGAGTGAAATATGGGATAAAATTGCATGCACAGAAACACCATGTAATATGCCATTGTAAATATCATTGTTGCCAGATGGCTGTGCTATGTCGTGGTTTCATTAGCTCATGTGCTGTCAAAGATAATGACATGTTTGCTACATCTTTTTCACCTTGGCGTACAACTGTGAGGTAGCATTGCAGCACACTCCTATATACTTTAGCCTTCTTATATACAGAGAAGTCAGTCCTTTGAAGACCATCCCAAATTTTAGCATCCAGCCGTCATTCCACAACCTTTCTCTGTGGCTCTTCAGGGGGTGGATGACCTCTTAGCAAGTCCAACTGTTGTTGTGGTAGTAAATACATGTTTTGTGCATAATCCATGTTCAAAAGCTACTTGGAGAACCGGTATCAAAGAGTGAAAATTGTAGATGTCCTCTCTGATACCAGGCCTGTTCACTCAGGTGTCCTTCAGGGATCCATTCTGGGCCCCCTACTATTCAGCTTGTTCCTGAACTCGCTTCTAAATTCTTGCTCCGAAACAATCATCCTCTATGCAGATGTTGCTGTAATTCTTGCTTCCCACAAGGATCCTAAGCCTCTACAAGACAACCTTCAGCTTGGCTTCACATCTGTTGAAAATTGGTTCTCAAATCACAATCTGGTCCTCAATAATAAGAAAACCAAGTCTATGATGTTCAGCAGCTCTCATAACAAGCATAAGCTGCACCCCCTATCCATCAAAACCAGTCCTGGAGTCACCCTGGAACAGGTTCAAGCCCTTAAGTACCTTGGGATTACTCTGGACCCTCATCTAACTTACAGTGCCCACGTTGACTCTGTAGCCAAAGCAGCAAGTACTCACCTTGGTCTTTTCTTCCAGCATAGGCAACATCTTACCCCAGAAGCCCTGACTGTCGCCGTTCAGAGCTCTGTTGTCTCCATTATTGACAATGGGCTTATCATCTATGGCTCTGCCCCCACTACCGCTCTTAGACACATATCCACCTATCTCAATAAGGTATGCTGACTTCTCACTGGATCCCACCACCTCACACATATGTGTGACCAATAATGCACAAACTGGATGGCTACAACTCACCAATTGGATAAAGTACCTAGCCTGCACCATGGCAAAGAAAATAACTATGGACCCTGCACCCCCTGGAGTGTGTGCACTACTGTACCCTTGCAATAACCCCCACTCAGTCAGGGGGTCTGAATCTCAGCTCCTGCAGGTTCCACATTGTCATACCTCTCAAGGTCAAAGATCTTTGGCCTACAGGGTGTCAACCTGGCTAAATGGTATGAACAGTTACATCTCCTCTACTCCTACCCTTGGAACATTAAAATCAAGGCTCCACCTCTTTCTCACTGCCTCTAGCTCCTGTGACTGCCTCCACTAACTGACCCCATAAATATTTCCCTAACCTTATGCAGATCTCTGATATATGATTTACGTTCTACATCAGTAGTACACCGAGTTGAATACCCAGAAGCTTCCCGTTTCCTCTTTAGGTGTAATTCAATATACTCTGTGAAAAGACTGTCAGATTTCTCTGGGTAGTGCCATACTTCATACACCTCTGCCACCTTGTACTCCCTCTTTAAAGCCAGATTTAATTCCTTGGAATGCCATGTACCCTCCAGAAATCTCTGATCATCTAAATGGGTAAAAGGCTATAACTATTGTGCTGCCTCAGCACATGCATGACACAATGTAAACATCAGCTTTCCACCTATCCTGCTGGGCAGTATGGGTAAAAAGAGGCCACGAGGTGGATACACTTTAGCTTTAATAAGTCCAAAATAATGTCTGAGATCTGTAAAATTCTCATATATGACCACTGGGTGACCTATGGGGTATGTCTTGGTCTTGTTCACATAGGGATACAAACTGGTAAAGTCATAATAATGGATTTTCTCATCAGGCTGTGCACGGTAATATAAACGCAGAGCATTTGTGCACCTCTCATAAAGTGATTCATGAGGATCCATCAGCTTTGGAAAGCGGGTTGCTTTCAAAGAAGCATACACCTGTGGATTGTTATACACCAGCTGTTTCCATTCTTGCACCTACATAACCCTAACATGCATACCTTTTTCATATCTGAGATTGTTTAATTTCTTGATGGTTAGGTAATATAAATGTCTGTAGATTGTGTTCTGGGTTCAACAGGTCTTCAAAGTAACACACCTGGCAGCCATGATAAATGCAGCCTAAAAAACTCAGAGGCTGTGGGGACACGTCTATTACAGAATAACCATCAAGAAAATAAGGACCTACCTGTACTTCCCCACCATTCATTGCATACTGTATGGAAATGTTTTCTTGTTTACTGATGTAATCACTGTATGGCCGGTGTGGAGTAAGGCTTACACTGGCAATGATAGTTGTCAGTGGGTATAATCCCTATGGTGTCTGACTCAAAATCTAAATCAAAACATGGCCATGCAAACTGATTCTACAGTGATGTACTGAAAGGAGTCAATTTGGCCCCTTTCCTCTGCATCATCTTGACACATCTGCTCAACACCATCTTGAAACATTTCATAGGCCTGCTTTAGAATCTCCACATCTGACTTGCAGTAATGATGTAATTCCTTTTTAAAGTCAAATACACCATCTTTATGTATTTCATACCACTCCCAAAATTGTTTTCATCAGCCATCATGTAGTCTACACCATAATCTTTGTTATGTGGTATAGGCCCTACATAATTCTGATTTTTCGGTTTGTTAAAGAAGTGCGTAATGTAGCCTTTTACTCCCTCAAAACCCATAGCCCGTGGTATTGCTATGAGCTTCATTGGAAGAAAATTTAAGCTGTCTATAAATTAGATATTTAACCATTTTACAGTTATGGATATCAATTTACTTCCCTTAGTCAATAACTCCACTTTCATTTTTTTCTTTTACAAGCTTGTTTAAGATGAATTGACTGTCATACCCCTTTGAATTGTGAGCTATGAAAGTGTAGCCCTGAAACCCTTTTTGGATAAACTTTTTTACAAATTGTGTCAGGGCCTTCAAACTCCCACTTTCGACCTCTTTCAAGGGTGTAGATATAATTTGGAATATGTCTAGAGTCTCCGTGGTTGACATCTTGCATGCATTCAAAATCATAAAATATATAACTAGCTGAACAAGATGGTGACTTTAAGGGCTAGATGTAGCATAAGGGAGTTTCAAAAGGGTGTACATCTGTAAGACAGTTATGGCACTTTGGCTGAAAACAAATATGGTGCTCACCCTGAGGTTTTCCGCATGATGCGCATAATTTAGATAAATGACAATCGGGTTAAGCCAGTTTATGCCATCTATAGCAGGCTGCCGAGCTACAATATTTATGGCAGTCAGGGCACTGTACCACCTCACTTTGTACTTTACTATTGCCAAATGATCTGCATGCATAGCACATGTTAGAGCATGTGTGTGAAACTTCGTGAGCGAAAAGGGGGCTCATACATTTTTAGCCCCCCAAAAACCTTTGAGATTTTAAATACTGTAATAATGCTTTTGTGTAACAGGACGAATATGGATTTTGCCCATTTATTGGGAGATGCAACAAACCTCTGCCATGCACCAGCTTTGTTCATAAAAAAAAAAAAGATGGTCACACCTAGCTCTGCCTCAAATAGATGTACACAGTCCAAAGTCAAACAACTGTACTCAAGCTATGAGGGGTTCGCAATCATAGGGGAGGCAGCCCTTAGATACACACACAATTTCTAAATAGATTGCGCTCTAAAGAAGAAGACCATGTACCGGAATTTCCCAACAATAATTGTTGTCTATTTGTACACCGCTTGCGATTCACTAAATTAATTAGATGCCTTGCTTTCTGTTTGACAATATGGCTAGATAAAACACTTCTAACATCTCTGGAAGCTCCCCCATACACATTTCTCACAACAGGGACTATCAGCATTAAAGTCTCATTATACAATGGCAAGAACATTTCCTGAACTGTGATTGGCCAGTGTGTGCCTGGCACAGTTAAGTTATCCCAGCACAACCTCACTGAATAGATTTGTATGATGATTGTTGCATTTTTCTCTTAAGAAACAAAGATAAATTGCCACACTGAAAATCTGCTAAAAACATTTAATTTTTTTTTTTTTATTAGAGCAATAATGCACTCCAGCATGTGAGATGTGCTGGGATAACCTCACGTCTGGGATGTTGGATGCACTCAGCCTGCGGCCTCATGCCCAACCACCCAGGCATGAGGTTATCCCAGCACAACCCACACCCTGTCATGCATTATTGATTAATTAGCACACACCTCCACCTTGCTGTTTAATACATTTGCAATATGTTCTAAAAAGTCGTCAGCATTTAACTCTTGTGGGTTTCTATGTAATGAAAACACAGGGTCATTCAAACTATCACAATCCAGGCATAGCTGTGCAATATCATTACTACCCAAAGTAGGCCTTATTCTGTCCAACAACTGCTGCACAGTTGTATGGATTGCAGAATAGTATTAATCTATGGATGTTGTACTGTCTAGATTGGCAAAGTGAAACTGCTGGCGATAATCACCACTGAAATGATTTCTGGGTACTTCATATTCATTTATTAATTCTAAATAGATAGGCTCCAGTAGACCATTTTCCATTAACTGCTGATCCTCCTGACTGCATATGTCTTCTTCATTGCTTGGTGTGGTTCCGCCCCCTATCTGCATATCTTCAGGGTTGTTATTTTGTGCAGGACTCATACAATATTCACTGTCTGTCAGATCTGTGTGCACATCAGAATGATCACATTGTCCCCACTCACATTATTCACACATACAACACTCAGTTTCACATTCACTACTTTGACACTCAGGAGATTGCTTAAATGGGGACCTCGCACAACAGTCACTCACACAGCATGGTGTGGCAGACCCAGATACCACTTGGTTATGTGGTGGTGACCTGTGTTTTTGCAGGGGGTGTCTGATGCTACTGCATTCTGTTATGAGTAGCCATTTTTTTAGCTTTTCTAATTCTACACCTAATATACTGATTTACGATATTAAACCTAGAGCTTCTAATGACCCACCCTCATTGTATAATTTTATCAATAATTTTGTCACAGTCATTTTGTATAGTAGAAATGTTTGTACCACTACAAGCTAATTTGTTAATTAGTTTTCGAGTGCAAACCATTTCTGGTATATAAACAACAGCCAAAATGTATATTTACAGTTTTAAATCTCGAATTATGATGGCTTTGTTTCTGTGAAGCTGACCCCCTTAAATGTGTTATTAAAAATTTCAAATTTTAGTTTGCAATTGGGGACAGCATCACATGTGAAGAAAACACCACAGGTATGCAAAAAAGGTCTAAATTATAAAACTATATTTATATATATATATACATATACACACACACAAGGGTACCACCGCTTGAGTTTTGCTCATGTGGTGACACTTTTTGGGGTGTCAAAGTTGCAGGCGTAATTACAGTGTTAGCTTTACTCACACACACAGCAGGTGATTTATGTGTGACAGCTCTGCAGATTCACTATCGGGGCACTGAATAATGCTACAGGTGTTTGTGTTTGCTTATTGTTATGTTTGCAACAATGCTTACCCCCAACACCTATATGGCAATGGTGTTCATGTTTTTCACTTCTGTTTTTGGGGGGTGGTTGGTCTGTCCATAAAGTTTCATGGGGTAGGGCTGAAGAAATTTTCACACAGCCCTCATCTCTTTTGTTTGCTGTTATAGGTGCAGGCACTGAAGGTAGTGGTGCTCTTGTCTTCTCAGGAGGATTACTTTCCTATCTGGATAACTCTGAATGTATGTGATGGCCTCTTGCATGCTTTGGAAATACTGCTTCTAGAGGCTTAAAATCGACATAGTCTAGGAGACATTAAATATAAAACATAAATATATAGCCCCTGTAATGCACATTGCTTCATAACAGTGCTGTATTTTTGCAGGTTGATTATATATTAGGTACATTTCATGTCATATATACATTCCTTTATTGTATTTTGATTTGTTTTAGTTGATTGATACTCTCAATAAAAATATGCAAAATGTCAGTATATTAAATATTTGCTGCATTAAACCACCCTGAATTTAAACTATAAAAACAGGAAGGGGGTGGGGTAGTTGGGGAGAGAAACATTGCCACACCAGAACTTCTTAATATATGTTGTAAAAACATAGGGCTATATAGTATACTTTTTCTTAAAAGAAAGCATACTAAATTCAAAAACAAGAAAAGTACAGCAGCTAACTTATAGTCTTCAGCACATCTGTCCTCTATTAACCTGCATTGTAAAAAACTGCAAACACTTCTGTTAATGTAGTACAAAATGTTTGGCTAATTTAATGACAGCATACCTGTTTTCTGTCCTCATTCATTAGCAGAATAGATTTGCATGAAGGTCCTGGTTGCCTCTTTTCTATTACAAAAAATAAAAACAGTTTATAAGTCATTACTAATTTTATACTTCTGTTAATCAATTTGTTTTTTACAGTGTTACATATTAAAGAGCTGACTTTAGCAGTTTTTTATGTTTTAGCTGCCAAATTTAAAACACCTTTCTACAAAGTACAGGCCTTTAATAATCCAGTTTGCTAGAGGTTTGAAACCCTGATTTATAATATACAGTGATAGTTTTACATGCACAAAAGGTAAAGCATAACATCTTAATTTTATCGCTAGTCCTGGTCACATCTGAAAATCAGACTATGGTTCTCCATACAATATCGGCAAAACATTTTAAACTTAATAAATTAATATTCATCACTCCCAACTGTATGCAGCACTGGCTAAAAAAAACATGACTATGAAACTGCCCCCATATACACACAATTATAACATATAAATGCTAATAAAATTTTTGATAAATTTAATTTGACATACCATTTAAAGCTGTATTAGGCACTGCTGGATGATTGCTTGATATAGACGAGGCCGGCAAACCTACATTATAAAACGTTAGGTTATAGTTTAATAAACTTCATTTTATCCACTTAATATAGTGAAAAACAATAGAATAAAGTGTTCTCACAACCATCTCCTTGTGATCCTTTTGATTCTAAAACAAGATCATGAAAGCCAACCTGAGAAAACTTTTGCAAACAAAGTAGCCATTTTAAAGCCTAGGCCACAACACTTTTTAAGAAGTTGAAACTATTCAAAAGTCTTACAGATGCTGGTTTGTTGGCTGTAAACAGGATGTTGTGAGCTAATGTGCTGACTTTTATGAGGTACAAAGTGGGGGCTGAACACACCCCAAGCAGTGCAGAAATCTAGAAGCAGTGTAACATTGATCAATGAAGATTTAGAAGACTCACTGATTAGTAATCATTACATTTAAATACTTTGGAGGGGAAGGAGTGTCTTGGCCAGTAGAAACAAACATACATTTTAGTTGAAACAATATTTTAAAATCAGTTTTAATCTGGTATAAAAATATGTTATGCAGATCATCCACACATTCCCATCTCTAACCATTGTATCATGTGGAAGAGTGACCAATTAAAAAAGTAAATATTATACATTTAAAACCATTCTTCAGTACATTAAATAAAAGTCAGGATCTGATGTGGTATCAAAACACCTCTCAGGACTTGGGGGGTGTAGCTTAGCTAATATGATGGTTTCATTTTTTAATGTTATTTTCTATAGATTAGAAACCTTATTTTACATGTAAAATAATGCTTTAATTTAAACCATGTTATATTGCACCGCACATTCTTAGTTTAGGCTGACTATGAGAAATGATTTCTGGAGCTGCTTAACTTAGAGTCATGCTTATGAAAGTCAGTATACATGGTTGCAACAAAAAGGTTATAGTTAGATACCCCCCACAAAGACACACACATACAATGTTTGCCACTCATTTTATCAGAGTATTTCGATCATATTAACATGCCAAAATTGTGTGTGTGTGTTTATACTAGTACAAACCTTTATAGGAGGGTTCTTTGTATAGATCCATTTTAGAATAACCATGCCTAATGTTGGCTTAAACAATAGCTTTAAACCAATAAAGGTGTCTGCTGACATGTTTTTTTTAATTTATTTTAGTAAAAGAATAAACTGTTTCTATAGTGTACAGTAGTAGCAGTACTGCATTTGTAGTGAACTGCATCTGACCTTTAAAAATCTCTTTACCAGGACTCAGAAAACAAGTCTGAAATGTTTGGAATGTACCCAACCCATCCAATTAAGCCATTTTACCATAAACTGCATAGTTCCCAACTAATAAAACTCCTCTGTAAAAAGCTAGACTGTGGATTCTGTATAATTAAAGGCTGCTGATTTTGTTCCATATCTTGGGATCCATCTTAGCTGATCTGTCCCCTTTTGTTCAGTTGAGATTGGCTTAAGATATGTTCAACTGAAGATGCATTTTATAATCTGTCAATTCTAAAGGCTAAACAGAGCATCTGTACCTTTTGCTGAGTCAACATAGTAGAGTCATGTAGAGGTCAAACAGGGATCTTTTGTTAAAAAACAACTTACTTCTGTGTATGTAGATAGTGTTTTCCAAATATACATATATAACACTGATTGTCTGTACTTCATGGTTAAGAGCTATAATCAGAAAACCATCCTAGACTGAATCTGTATAAATATGCTGTTCTTGTAAATGCAGTGTCTTTTGGTAGAATGAGTTTACCCCTGTTGTATACTTGTAGGGCTATATCCATTTTTGTTAAGTAACCTGTTTAAATATAATCAATTCTAAAAGCATCTGATCTAGTTCTTCTCGCTGTTCACCCATATTAACACACTCATGATTATCATGCAAACCATGTCTCATGAATGATTTGGTCAATTCAGTCATAACAGAATCCTTTGGTGTGGCACTAGCAGATGGTGCAGAACAACATTAGCTAGATTCATCCATTTCACTGTTTTCCTCAGGCAATCCTCACACAAAGGAGCAAAACATTGAAAAGATACACTACAGAGGCACAGTGGTACATATTTTTATCAGCATACCCTTCTCACATGTCCTGGAGGGGGTAAGCACATATTCATGCACAGGAGGGGCTGACATTGCATCACTTCCAGTGCACATGGGAAGCAGAAGGGGTGGAGACATTGTGTCATTTCCGGAACATACAGAAGGGGAGGGGCACTATGTAATTTCCAGCCATTAACCAAGTTTTGACAGTTAGTATACATATATACAACTCTAGTATTCAGGTCCGATGCAGACCTTTCGGAAGGCCAGGGTAGTCCAGCATCCAGCTGAGGGTTGGGCTGAGTAGTCTTGTTGGTGCAGTTGCAAGAACCCCTGATTCTAATTTTTGGTGTCAAAATCTCACAAAGACAGCAATTCTTCCTGGTCAGAATGGATTCTCTTGGGAAACTCATAAAGAACAATATAATGTATATATGTTTTTTATAATTTCAAGTTTATTGTTTTTTAACAGTACATAATAATATATCATGAAATGTTATAACAGTACAATTTCTGGCTAGGATTGCTCCCATGAATTAACAGACTAAGAAAGTATCATTCACATTGGAAATACATACATATTTGGTAAATGTTTCTGTTCATCAACGGTTTTAAACTGAAAGGTTCTTAATTATTACTTTTAATTTTCTTCTCATTAAATTTTGTTTCCATGCGCTATATCTAACAGAGTCCTATTGAATCTTTCTGGTTGAGGGTCACCCTAGGGGTGTTAGAAAGTAGTTGTGGACTTCCTGATTCCATAAAGACAGCAATTCTTTGATGAGTCGGCTTTCAAAATCCCAACCCTGATCAGAATGGACCGCAACCATTTGACCCCCATTGGACAGTTAGATGTTCCCTAGCTTGAACCAGCCTCCATGTGACCCAAAAGTCACATGGAGCCTGATTTGAGCTCAGGAACATCTAACTGTACAATCAGGGGGCAAATGGTTGTGGTGCAATGTTTTACTTCTTTGTGGCTCCCCCCCCCCCCACCCGGCAAACTCTATATTCTTGCAAGTCCACAAGTTTTTCAATGACCACATGAGGAATGTTGCTCCCACCAGTCTGCAATTTTATGCT
Organism: Neoceratodus forsteri; assembly: GCA_016271365.2. Taxonomy (NCBI): domain Eukaryota; kingdom Metazoa; phylum Chordata; order Ceratodontiformes; family Ceratodontidae; genus Neoceratodus; species Neoceratodus forsteri. The sequence continues at coordinate 391,147,414 of CM028135.1, read as the reverse complement.
TTGCAGGCAATCACAAATTCCAGACCAAAACTCTGTCTCCAGGGAGAAGCTCATGAGCTCTGATATGTTTATCATAGTGGATCTTATTTGACAAGTTTCTTTTGTTAGACAGTTCTGAGGCCATGCGGTAAACATCATCCAACTGCTGCTTACTTTTTTGAACATATTTGGTGTAGGTCTCTAAGTTATCACCATCAGAGGACACTCTAAATGCAAGGTCTACGGGAAGGTGGGCCACTCTTCCAAATATAAGCAAATATGGAGAGTGCCCTGTGGGATCATTGCAAGCACAGTTGTGGGCAGGAACCAGCACACTCACTTGCTGGCTCCAGTTAGCTTTCTGGTTATGCCCAACATATCTAACAGAGTCCTATTGAATCTTTCTGGTTGAGGGTCACCCTGGGGGTGTTAGGGAGTAGTTCTGGACTTCCTTATTCCCCACAAAGACAGTAATTATTTGATGAATCGGCTTTCAGAATCTCAACCCTGGTCAGAATGGATTCTCTTAGGAAACCCGTAACGAACAAAATATTTTTTTTATAATTAAAAGTTCACTGTTTTTTACAGTACATAATCATATATAATATTTTTATAACAGTACAATTCCTGGTCAAGATTGCTCCCATGGATTAACAGACTAATAAAGTATCAATCACATAGGGAATACATACATATTTGGCAAATTATGCTGTTCATTAACAGTTTTGAACTTAAAGGTTCTTCTTTATTACATTACATTCTCTTCTCAATAAATTTCATTTCCATGTTCTACAACTTGTTCAAACCTTATTCATTAAAAGAACAATATCAGAAACCTTAATTTTTATACATACTAAACTGGGTAAATAGTTAAACTTAATATTGACTAATCATATTATGTCTATCCCACAGAGACCTGCATTTCCTTCCATGGTGGTCGCTATGTTGTGACCAGATTATATAAGAACTATCCTCTTTCATTACTGGTGGACTTCTACTTATGCCCTTTCCTTATGTGTCTATAAGATTTTTATAGGGCTTTCTAGTGTGTGACTAATGACAGCATAAGTGTGGTGATGGGGATGTGGCATCTTCAATGTCCATGTGCGTAAGGCAGGCCATGTTTCTACTTTCTCCTGTGTGCTGGGATGAAACGCTGCCTTGTGAGAAGTAATGCAGCATGTAGTGCCCCTGGGGTATCTTGCAGTACTGTTATGTGAGCTAAGGGCCGCCACATTCCTTGGTAGTACTCTATTTTACCAATAGCGCTGTAGTGGACCGTTTCATACATTGCCATTTTCCCCAGTTCTGTGAGCCATTCCACCACTTTTGTGGCTACTGGGTTCTGCCAGTGATGCAGATGCAGTCACTTAGCTGTGATCAGGGCCCCTAGGAGCCATCTGCATTTTGGTTGTGGGAGCACTTTCCAAGTGTCATCTCCAGAGGACAGTCCTAGCATTCAAATCAGTACAAAAGGTTTGCAAGCTCAACCCCTGCATTTACAATACAATTTAGTAAAATTAGTGGGGTGGCTCCTGGTGTATGACCAAACGGAAACAGATAGTAAAGGTACCAGGGCACTCCCCCCCCCCATTTTGCTGCATTGAAGCCTGCACTTTTTTTCAAATTAGCTCCAATGTTCTTACTTTTCACACTTTTGTGGAGGGGCTCTTGGTTCTCATCATCCAGCTGAATCATAATTAAGCCTGACCACTTTGGCAAAGTGACCACCTCCATCAGTCAGGTAACAAGCATCACATTTTAACTTGCCTTAACAGAGCTGATGTCTCCTTGCTTCCTCTATGTTTTTGATGAGACCACTCTCTTGGCTTCATTACTTATAATGTGATTTAGCCAATGAAAGGCTCACAGGTGTTAAATAGGGAGCTTAGCAATTAGAAGAAGGTCACAATTCTCCTGCATTCAAATCAGTACAAAAGGTTTGCAAGTTCAACCCCTGTATTTACAATACAATTTAGTAAAATTAGTGGGGTGGCTCCTGGTGTGTGACCAAACAGAAACATATAGTAAAGGTACCAGGGCATTACCAGGCTGTCTCTGAGCATGATTGTGCTATTTAATATGTCACGCAGGGCTTCTTGAGCCTTGTTCCTAAAGGCCTGCAACACTAGGCAGTCGCATAACAGATGCACAATTGTGCCTTGGGCCTAAGTGCACTGCTATCACTTATCTGAGGTAACTAGACCCCAGTCATGTAGCTGCTGTGGGGTTCTGTGCCATCGATATACTATCTTGAATTGTGTGAACTTGTTCCTTGTGACTTTGGTGGCAAGCCTACCATTCTATCAAATCTCTGCCCAGTCTCTGGAGGAGAAATTTCTATTCAGCTCTCCAGTCCACTTGCGCTGGAGGGCCTCTGTGTCATCTGGGTTGGAAGGTTAACAATCCCTTTTATGTATATCCTGCAGAGGGTGAAATTAACCCTCTGCAGCATATTAGAGTGTCCAAGGGATGTTCTTCTTCTAGTTTGAGACGCGGCTCTGTTAGAGACCATAAAGCGTGTCGCAGCTGGAAGTATTGCCAATGTTGCGATTTATTCAGACTGAATTCCATTTGCAATTGTCCGAAAGTTTTTAGTAGAGCTGTGTGGAATATAAAATTCTACCTGTGGACTGCCTGTGGAATTACCATTCTGATTCCATGGAATTCCATGGAATTTTCAGTACAATTCTGTGGAATTTCGCAAAACTTTAAATTTCAGTTATTTCACTATCATTTTAAATATACACATCCAAATAACACCAAATTTAGAACATTAGCAGTTCTATAACAAAGGTGTACCAAACTTTAGAGCTGTAGATGGAAAAGAGATGGAGTTATCAGTGGCCAAATATTTAATCAAAATTTAATATTCAGTTATTTTGACATAATTTTAAAATTGCTTATCAAAATTTCTCCACAAAATCAGGGGTTAGAGAACTACATAGAATGCATATATGCACCATGTTTTAAGTCTCAAACTTTATGGGAGCTGAGTTATAGGTAGTCAAATATTTTGCCAACATTTGGATTTCTGTAATTTTACTATAACTTTGACAGTATTCATTAAAATATTGCATTAATTGACAGGCATACAGCTTAACACTACATTTATACATGCGCATAGTTTCAGATTTCTAGCTTTAAATGGGACTGCACTACAGCCTGCCAAACATGTTGCCAACATTTAAATTTTGGTTAGTTCCCTCTAATTTTAAAACTGCATATCCAAATTTAACCAGAGTTTAAACATTTAAATTACTCACCACATGGTCATTTCTGAAAAAAAAATCATATTTTCAGCTTTAAATGGGTTTGAATTAAAAGTAGTAAAACTTTCACAGCATTTAAACATTTAATTTTGCAAGAATGTAAACTACAACTTTATAAACCCCTGAAACTTTTAAACTAGAGAATGCAATACCATTAAATTTGGCAGGTTCTTAGACCTTACAAGGAGACTGTGTGTGCCAATTTTATTAATTGCTTGCTGCCAGAAATAGCAAAATAACATCCCTACTTAATGTCAAATCCCATGAGTCTTTGTGAAAACTGCAGAATTTCAATAACAATTCCATAAAACTGGAATTTTCTATTTTCATTCAGCCTTATCTGGGGGTTCTAATTAAAGGATGGGGTATAAGAGGCAGGTAGTGCAGGGGGTCACCAGGTTCTGGAGTTAGATGCACAGTTTCACCAAGAAATGGACAGCTGAGCTGGGTAGCACAACAGTGGCAGACCCCCAGGTTGGAGCAAGAAAGAACAGAGTGTCAACAATTCCAACCTGAATGCAGGATATTTAAGGATCGCATCCAGTAAATGTATGGTCCAGGAAGCCTGGTATACATGCAAGTCTAGGACTTAGGGGTACTCAAAAAGATGTAGAGGGGGAAGACAATGTCTTGGGCAGTAGGAAGAAAGAATACTGACTCATGTTTTAAGGGAGTTTGTCACTGTAAAGAACAACGAGGATATCAGTTGGATCAGTAGTTCTACTGAGTCAGTCTGGCTATGCCAAAAGAGAAGGGGGGGGACTAGTTACCCAGTGAGGACCAGCAGGACTACAAAAAGCTCAGCCCAGCTTAACAAATAAAGTAGTGATATGTGCATTGTTAATGTTAAAGTCCACACAAAAAATTCTGGATGCTTCATCTACAGAATATGCTATCATAAATATGTGAGAAAATGTTACTAATAATTTTTTTCTACTGTAAAATTAAAGCTGCTTAACCAATTTATCCAGCTGTGTTAGCCACCAAGATACATGGACTATGGATATGCATGTCAAATATTAACTCTGTGTGCAAGAGCAGAGAAGTTACAAAAATCCACATTTTTGATAGTTTTCACAAAGCTTTGCAAATATCTACATAGTAAAGTTTTGAACCCCTGTAACTTAAAAATGTGTTGTCTAATTCTCTCCATATTTAGATCTTTCTATAAGCATTACAAAAAGGTTATCCATACTAGTTTACACATGTCTAACTCCAAAGGTGCCTGAGTTATATGCAGAAGACATTTTTTTCATGGAATTTCCTGAAAAAAATAAAATGATAGATTTTGAGCACGTATAATTTTGAGATGATGGCTCATATTGCCATGAAATCTGCCGCATTGTAAGAACACCTATCATCAGGAAAACATGCCAAATTTAAGATCCCTGACCCAATAGACAATTAAGGTATAGGCAGATAAAAAAGGTTCATGAAAATGTGCACAAACAATAAAATGACAACATGTGAGCACGTATAATTTTGAAACTATGCAACCAAATTATATGATGTTTGGCACATTTTTGGCCATTATCCCAATGCATAACAATGCCACAAGTCAGAGCTCTAGCTTAAACAGTTGTTGAGTTATAACCAAATTACTAAATTTTAAAGGTTTTGTGAAATTTCATCGAAATTCCACGGATTCAGAATTTTTCCCATTGTGCACAGCTCTAGTTTTTAGGAATCCTCTTCTGATATCCATAATCTGAGAAAGGCTGTACAGTATATGTCTCTATGGGCCCAATTCTGCCAGTTCAATGTCTCATGACCTATCTGAATAAGTGAATTCCACCATAGCAGAAGCAGTTGGATTTCGCAGGTTCCATTTAGATATCTTACCATGCTTTATCCATGTTTTCTTGGTGGTTGCTGTTGTGGGATGGTTGACTGCCGCAGGTGGGAGTTTCATGAACATGATAGCACCATGCACCTTTTCCCCTATTACATGTGCTTCACAGCTAGCCCATTTAGGGATCAATATGTGGCTTGTTGCTTGTATTGTGCTGGCCATTTGGGCCAACATATGTGCTTCATGTTTCAGGGAAAAGTCGGGCAATTTCCAGCTTTCTTGTTCCAGAGGCTTAACTAATTTCTGTTGACTTATCTTCTTGAGTCCTCTGCCCCAGATGAAGTCTAGCATCTGCTTATGGCACTCCATGAATATATCCAAACTGATCCATATGGGTACGTCTTCCAGTAGGAACTGTATCTGTGGGGCCACCATCATCTTATAGGCATGCATCCTTCTCCAGTGTGTTAGGTGTAGTCCGACCCACTTGTCTAGATCCCTGGCTAGTTCCTCCTAGAGCTGCCTGAGGTTACAGCTCTAGGGAAGAGATGTCCCATGTAAATTGCACTCCCAGGTAATTAATGCATTTTTGAGCTGGTTGTAGCCCCCATGAAAAGTGTGGTAATAAGGTAGTTTTACCTGGAGAGGGCAATTTTTAGTGATTTGGACATGTTTGGTTTGTATCATGACAAGGATCCATGTCTAGATAGTAGGTCCAGCACCACAGGTACTGACTGTTCTGGTTTCAAGAATAGAAGCATTATGTCATCTGCATATGCCAGTGTTTTGTGTTCGACTCCCAAGTGTATTCCATGTATGTTGGGGTTTTGCCTTATTGCTTGTAACAGAGGCTCCAGTGCTAAAATGAATAACAGGGGGATAGAGGGAATCCCAGCCTTGTGCCTCGTCCTAACACAAATGGTGTAGAAGTCATTCCATTTGTGGTGACTAAGGCAGCGGTCCCTTTTTATAGGATGCCTACACAGTTTGTGAAGTTGTCCCACAGGCCAAAGTGTTTCAAGACCTGAAAGAGGAAAGACCATTCCACTCTGTCGAATGCTTTTTCTGCTTTGACAGAGAGGAGCACTGACATTTGGTGGGTTGCTTTTGCTTTCCAAAGGAGACTCAGTAATTGCAAGTATTATTGGTATTATCTGTTGCCTTCCTCTGCAGGACAAAACCTACCTGTCCTGGGTCTATCGGTTTGGCTACTGACTCCTTTAAACAGGTGGCCAAAGCCCTTGCATAGGCCTTGCAGTCTTCCATGAGGAGGGAGATAGGTCTGTAGCTAATACAGTGAAGGGGGTCCTTGCCCTCTTTGGGTATCAGCGTAATGACTGCAGTTCTCAACTGGGGGGGAGTTGCCCAAATCAAGTTGGTTCTAACAGGGCCTCTGTAAGAAGCTTGGATAACTGTTTTCAGAAGTGTGACAGGAACTCCACGAGGAGGCCATCTGCACTGGGGCTCTTTCCCTCAGCATCGTTCTTAAAGCTGGTTCTATTTCACCTTCAATGATGGGAGTCTCCAGGTGATCTGTTGTTTCTTGATCCAGTTTTGTTAGTTGAAGGAGGTTTAAGAACTGGTAAGTGTCGTGTTCCATGGGCTGGACCTCTTGATTGTACAGGGCCTGATAATATTTATTAAATTCATCATTAATCCCTTTGTGGTCAATTCTGATGCCTCAATGGCATGTCCTGATTCCTGGTATTTTTGACTGCTGTTGTCCCTTCTTCAGCTGGTATGCTAAGAGCTGGCCTGGTTTTTCTCTGGCTTCCCAGAAATGCTATCTAGTCTGGAATAATGCAAACTCAGCTTTCTTACATAGATACATGTTGACTTTGTACCTGGCACCAGTTACTTCTGAAAGTAAACTCTTTTCTTTAACTGGATCAGCTTTATACCTGGATGTCAGTTATTTTAGTATTCTGGTCATCTTCTCCCAATCCTTACATTTGCCTCTGTTGGTATAAGAGGCATGCCTTATGCAGTCCCCTTTTGTGTATGCCTTTAAGACATCCCACCTAACCACCATGATTGTGTCCCTAGGCCTGTTAGCGTCAAGGAAAAGTTGCATATCTTGTGTGAGTGCTCTGCAGAAGTATTCATCCTTAAACATAGACATAAAAATACCACTGCCTTTGTGCTGATATTTGCACATTTGGTGTGAACCATGCAAAGGATACTGTAGCGATGTCTGATATTAGGATTGCACTGATGGAGGCATCTGTCACACTGGGAGCCATTGTTTTTGATATCAGCCAGAGATCCATCCTGGAGAAAGAGTCATGTGGGATCGAGTAAAATGAGAAGTCATGCCCTTTGGGGTGGACCAGATGCCAGACATCCACTAGACCCAGTTCATCCATCAGTTCCACCAAAGCATCTGATGCAGGCATTCTCAATCCACTTGGGGCTTTGTTCTGACCTAGAAAGTCATCCATTACTGTGTTCATATTGCCCCCAATATGAGTGTCCCAGTTATGTGTGTTTCTAGCATCTGGGATAAGTCTTAGTAGAAATTAGCCTCAGTAGAATTGGGGCCATATACATTACACAGTGTTGCATCTTGTCCATGCAGTTGCCCTTTAATGACAATGTACCTGCTTTCTTGGTCTGTGATGGTATCTCTCACTTGTACAGAGACATATTTATGTATCAGTATGGTTACCCCCCTGCTCCTCAAGTTGAATGTACTGCCATATACATGAGAGACACAGCCTGTTTTAAGTTTTGCAGTTTCCGCTACAGACAGGTGTGCCTTCTGCAGGTTGGCTATCCTGCTCCCTCTCACCTAAGATGGTCCAAGATCTTTTGGCATTTTATGGGTGAATTTATTCCTTTAATTTTCCATGATATGCATTTAAGTGGGTTTACCACCATTTTATTTGATATATGAGGAGTGGAGGATTTTTTCCTGTATTTCCAGTACCATCCACCTGTCAGAGTAGTATGAATTGATCCTATGTAGTCTCATCCCTTAGTTGATCTTTGTATCACTATAGTGTCCCCTGCATTTAGGGAGATGCAGGTTGTAAGTTATGCTTACATTATTCATATGCTGAAGTCTACGTGTATTATTGGACAGGCATTTTAACAGTACTAACAACAAGTAATACATCAACCCAAGTACACGATCATTAGATCTGAACACTTTAGAAAAGTTTACAGAACATTGTAGCATGTTTGGGGTAAGAGAGGTTAATCTGCTTGGGGGTGGAGACCCTCAAGAGAGCTGCTCTCCATCCTATTGTGCCTATAGCAGCATGGAGTATTTTGACACGAGCTTGTGCCCAGAAACAGTATGTGCCAAAATCACCATTTCCATATCATTTCTCCATAGCCTTTATAAGGTATACTTATTGAGAAGTGATGTGTTGGGGCATTGGAAGGTGCTTATAAAAACTGAACAACATTTAGCAGTATTTCTAGCTGCTGTATGAGTGGCCTATGGATGGCTTTCCAGATACTGCTCACTGTAGTGCTTATAGTATCCTCTTGAGGGTTATGCAGTGAGGGAAGGTTAACTTATCCCTGGGGGGTTGATATATCAGTCTGAAAGTCTGCAGGATACCTGCAACACCTGAAGTTTAGTGACAGTCTCCATTCGACAACAGACTAATCCCAACCTTGCTTATATTCTGAGCTCTGTTGGTATGAGTCTTCAAGGTGGTAAGGCAGTGTTCTTAATATTAAACCCTGTATTGAGTGTCATTCCTAAATAGTATGTTACAGTCTTCAGAATAGCACCAAATTACTGCATTTTTAAGTTAGTTGTTTGTTTCTGAAGATTGTACTTGGAAGCAAACAGCAACAGCTTTAGGTTTTTATCATTCATTACCCAGGTTCTACAAAAATGTCCACAGGGACTCGCTGCACCCCAGTTTGCCCTTTTAACAACTAACTACTATTAAAGTAAAGTTAGTACAGAAACCTATGTCATGACAGTGTTTGTGCTGGTAGCCAGAAATGTACTGAATAGAAGCTGGCCTGATGTGCAGAGGTAGTGCAAATGCTTGACACACAATCGAACAAGACTTATGAGTGGACTTAAGCCGTTCGGTAATCAGCCGGTGGGGGGAGAGGATATAGCATCTGAGAGATAGCTCTTCTCTCCTCTCTTGGGAAAGCAGGTGGTTGGTGTCTTGCTACGTGCCTGCTACCTGGCAGAAGTTAGGTGGTAGCATAGCAGGGATCCCTTTAGTAACGGGAGTGACGGCCTCTGATGCTAATATGCATCTGCGTGAGGAAACACTCATGTGCAGTACATCATTGCATGCTGGGCGGCCTTGGGGGAAAAAATGGAGGAAGCAGACTGAGACTGGCATCCCCCTAATTTAAATATTAATGAGGTTGCTTCACTCTGTTCTGTACTGTTGCGAAAACCTGTTTTACTCTACTGCAAAGGTCATAACCCCACTCATGCAAGGCATCAGTGGTGGGTAAGGTGATGGTGGTGTTACTAAAGGAAAGAGTTGTAAAATACATAATGGACAATAAACTAATAGATGAAAAGCAACATGGCTTCACTAGTGGGAGATCTTGCCAGACAAATCTGATCAAATTTTTTGATGGGGTAACAAAGTTTATTGATCAGTGGGGGCATTGATGTGGCCTACCTGGACTTCAGTAAGGCCTTTGAATCTGTTCCTCACCGTAGGCTAGAAAATAGGACAGAGAGCCTGGGGGTGGGACAGAAAATAACTAGATGGTGGAAAACTGGCTGAAGGATAGATGTCAGAGGGTGGTGGTAAATGGTGTACATTTTAGGATAATGAGGGTGACAAGCGGTGTTTCTCAGTAGTAAGCAGTAGGACCAGTACTTTTTAACATATATATCAGTGGGACTTGAAGGGAAAGTGTCTTTTTGTGGATGATGCAAAGTTATATAATAGGGTTGACCTAGCAGGAGGGGTTGAGGCCGTGAAGAGAGATCTGAGCACCCTAGAGAAGTGGACGGATATTTGGCAGCTGGAGTTCACTGCTAAGAAGTGTGCAGTGATGCATGTGGGGCATAAAAATCCACTGGCAGAGTACTCACTAGGGGGAGAACTGATAAAGCAAACAGAACAGGAAAGGGACCTGGGGATTATAATCTCAAACAACCTTAAAGTAGGTGACCAATGTACTGTAATAAGGCAGTAGGTAAAATGAATAGAATGATGGCGTGCATAGGAAGGGGAATAACAAGTAGTAGGAGGGAGGTGTTGATGCTTTTATACAAGACCATGGTCAGACCGCACCTGGAGTTACAGGGTACAGTTCTGGAAGCATCATTTAAGAAAGGATATAGATGGATAGGAATGGGTTCAGAGAAGGGCAACAAAGATGGTGCAAGGTATGCAAGAGAAGCCATATGAGACTAGAAGGAAAGAATTAAATCTATACCCGCTGGAGGTTAGACGAGCTAGAGGTGACATGATAGAGACTTTTAAGTATATGAAGGGGATGAATAAAGTGAATAAGGTAGATTATTCAAAAGAAAAGTAAGAGTTAAAACAAGGGGTCATAATTTAAGATTGGAAGGGGGAAGATTTAGGAGCAATGTAAGGAGATGTTAATTCACTGAGAGGGTGGTGGAACCCTGGAACAGATTACCTAATGAGGTGGTATGTGCAGAAACAGTGGAGGAATTCAAGAGGGTGTGGGACAAACACAAGGAGTTGGAGGGTGGGAAATGAGTAGACTAGATGGACCAGGATGGTCCTTTTCTGCTGACACACTACTACGATATTATGATACATGAGTGCTCTTTCTGTGGCCCTGCATTTCTTAATATAGAGCTGCTATTAGTCTCCTGGTTCCAGATTTCTGGCTTCAGCATCCTCAGATTTAGTGCTCCTGAACTGAGATTTGTTGCTGCAATTAGAGATAGGTATCCCTGGTATGTTGCATCTCCCTGCCCCTGTTCCTGCATGACCTTCATTGAGCATATTTGCCCTCCTGGTTAAATGCACCTTGGGTGAATGCTTGGGTAAATGGTAATGCTGGATCAGGAGTTGAGCAGAGAAAGGGAAGTGAAAGGAGGGGGATAGTAGGCTTCTGGCCCCCCAACACCGAGAAGTGAGGATGCATGGGGGGCATCCTCCATGTGCTCCCTCTCAGCTTCTCTTGTTTCCCTTGTTTCCTCTGCCCTTGAAACTCTGGTGAAGTGGAGCGGTTCTATCCTTAATAGATACTTCTGCTCAGTATTTACTGAAGAGAAGGTAAGGCAGAGCCCACAGCTCAGCACCGTGGACACAGGGTAGGGAGGTGTGCACTAGTCCCTTCACAAAAGAAAGGGTCCTACAAGAGCTCAATAAGCTGAGGGTGGATAAGGCAATGGGACCTGATGGTATACATCCCAGGGTACTAAAGGAGCTAAGGGTGGAACTAGCAGAGCTATTATCAGAAATGTTTTGTGAGTCTCTGAACACAGTACAGGTCCCGGAAGACTGGAAAAGGGCTCATGTGATCCCGCTCCACAACAGTGGTAGCAGGGAGGAGGCAGGGAACTACAGACCAGTCAGTCTTACCTTAGTAGTGGGCAAGATTATGGAGGCACTCCTTAAGAAAAGGATAGTGCAACACCTGGAATCCATAGGAGCACAGGATCCAAGACATCATGGGCTTTCAAAAGGAAGGTCCTGTCAAACTAATCTCATAGATTTCTTTGACTGGGTAACCAGAGTGGTGGACCAAGGGGGAGCAGTTGATGTCGCCTACCTTGACTTCAGCAAAGCTTTCAATACTGTTACAAATAGAAGATTGATTAATAAGCTGGGTAGGCTCGGGATGGGTCAGAAGTTGGTCAACTAGGTGGCAAACTAGCTGATGGGCACAAAATAGAGAGTGGTGGTAAACAGTATACAGTCAGAAGAGATACAAGTCACAAGTGGGGTACCTCAGGGATCAGTCCTGAGGCCAGTCCTCTTCAATATCTTCATCAGTGACATTACAGATGTACTGGAGGGTAAGGTTTGTCTGTTTGCAGATGAAACCAAGATCTGCAACAGAGTAAATGATCCAGATGGGGTGGGCAGAATGAGAAGAGATATAGATAAACTAGCAAAATGGTCAAAAGAGTGGCAACTGGGGTTTAATGCAAAGAAGTGCAAGATCATGCACATAGGGAAAAGAAACCCTGAAGCCACCTATAGGCTGGGAGGGGAGTTCCTGGCAGTCACAAGGGAAGAAAGAGACTTGGGCATCATCATCACCGATGACCTGAAATCATCCAAGCAAACCACTAAAGCAGTAGGTAAGGCTAGGAGGATGATGGGGTGTATTAGTAGGGGTATCACAAGTCAGAAGAGGGAGGTAATAATCCCTCTTTACAAGACACTGGTTAGGCCCCATCTGGAGTACTAGGTGCAGTACTGGAGGCCACACCTTCACAAGGACATTAACCAAATTGAGGCAGTCCAGAGAAGGGCAACCATAATGGTGTAGGGACTACATCAGAGAACATATGAGGACAGATTAACAGAGCTCAATATGTATACCCAACAGCAAAGGAGGGAGAGAGGTGACATGATTGAAACATTCAAACACCTTAAGGGCATTAACAAGGTGAAAGAGTCTAACATGTTTCTGTATAAGAAAACTAGCAGGACAAGAGGACACAGCATGAGATTAGAGGGAAGCTGATTAAGGGGTAATGTGAGGAAGTTCTTTTTCACAGAAGGGGTGATGGATGCATGGAACGGCCTACCTCAGGAAGTGGTGTATATGAATACAGTGCAGGGCTTTCAAACAGGCATGGGATAGGCATAAGGAAGCAATACAGATGAGTATGACTAGATAGGCCATTGACAGAGCAAAGGCCGATGGCACATTCATAAGGTAGAAAAAGAAATGGGCATACTGGATGGACCTTGAGGTCCTTATCTGCCGTCAACTTCTATGTTTTTATGTTAGGATGGGGACAAGTTAAACTGTGCTGGATTAGCATGGGCTCTCTCCTTCAATTTATGGCTCATCCAAGGGCTTTGCTCCAAGTCCCATTCCTTTTTATTCAGTTTGCATTACCATGAGGACATGTGGGGGGGGGGTGAAGGAGGATGGGGGTCATTAGTTACTCTCGGTTTTTACCTAATCTTTTTTACAGCATGAGCATTAAGTTCTGTCATGCCAATGCCATACTGACAAGACTCTGACAGCTGTCTCACGCAGCCCCATACTGACTGTCAACATCACAGAGGCTTGTCAGGGGCTTGGTCTGTGACAGTGCTCACTGTCAAATCAAAGGCTTATCTGAGGTCTGGGTGTCTATAATACCTGAGGTCGGGGATTGATGGCCTATGGAGTCTAGCGCTGCACCCGTGTGAGCTCCACCTTTCTCATCAGGGCTATTGTTGCAGGTTTAGCATTCGTGTTTACTACCTCTATCTGGAAGTCAGAGCACCCAAGGGAAAGGAAGGAGCACCCCCTCTGTGTGACATGCTGCTAAATCAGAGTGTGTCATTCATGTCAGGTGGTCTGGGGTCAGCAAAGACATCAGTCTTCTGTACTTCGTAGGATTAGGTTGTGCAGCCGGGGAACAAGATAGACAGACCCTACTGTACATTTTCAGTGATCCCGCCTCCCTCCTCCCCTCTCCCTCCACATTATTACTTCCCTAATATTACTTGTAACTAAGCATCTTTAAAATGTCCACCATGCCAGTCTGTTAGCCCAGTTTACTATCTTGGGTTATGGGATCGATTCCCAGCAGGTGCTATACTTCTGGGGCTCCATGATCAGCTCTTCACCAGGGTTGCTACTCACTACACCAGGAACAGGAGTCTGGAGGTACTTTCAGAGTTAAGGGGGCCCCTTTACTATTTTCAGTGATCAAGTCCTTCTGCAGAAGTTTTTCGTTAGATGTGGAAGAGAGACCTTTCTTTTTTTGTGCCGGCTCCTATAGGGAGTCTGAGCTGGAAGCTGAAAGCCTGGAGTCCCTGCTTCCATTGCAGTGGTCATCTTCCATGTGATGCTGTCTCAAATATTGATTCCTTCTGTTTCTTCATCTGTATTGCTTCACTTTCACCACTTGCTTGTATATGGAGTCAGCATGGGTGGTCTTGGGGTCTTTGGTGGAGTAATGTAGGGGTCATGAAGGTCTCTAGGAATGTGTCTGGTGAGTGAGTGGAACTGGCTTTTTTCTGGCCCTGAGTGTCTGTGTTTTTTCAGGCCAGTTCCTGAAGATGTAGTTCTCAGCTTCCTCCGGTGAACTGAATATATGTGAGACACTGTTTCTCAATATGTTCATCTTGGCTGGGTATTGTAGCTGATATTGTATATTTAAGTCCTGGAACATCTTTTCTTTGCCCCAAATATTCTTTCTGGAGTTGTGCAAGTTCTGAGGAATAGTCCTCAAAAATGTATATCCTTCTGCCATTCTAATAGAGCAGTCCACGGTCTCTTGTCAGAGGTAGTATCTGCAGGCAGTCCATATAGCAGAGAAACCTTGCCAAAATGGGTCGTGGTCTGTCACTGGCCTTGGGAAGGGAGCCCAGATATCAATGTGCCTTGTCTATTTCCAAGGGTTGCCTCCAACTTGTCTTTAGGATCTACAAAAAGGCACTTGTGTCTACTTATTCTACCCCTTTTGGGAAGCCTAAGAACTGCAAATTGTTTCTGTGGCTCCTATTTTCTGAATCTACTGCTCTTTCCCATAGCCTTGCCACCATGCTTTCCAGCTCTTGGATGCAAGCCTCGTGGTGAGTGTCCTTGTCATTGATGTACAAGAGTAAAGTTTTCCTGTCTCTGGCTTTATTTTGTAAATCCTGTATTTTATCCTCTAGACTGCAGACCAATGTTTTAATCATCAATATTTCTGTAAGAACCAGCTGCAACATACTTTTGATATCAGCCACATCACTTGGGGTGCCCATGTTCGGGGCTCTTTCTGCCAATCCCGCTGTGACTTCATTCTTGCCAGCTGCTAGCTTTAGAGTCCATTTTCTGCTCATAGACCTGGTGAATTATCTCAAAACTCTCACTTCCATTATCAGATATTTTAATCTAATGGACAGTACTGAAATGGCTAGGTACAGTGTAGAGTTAACACATTTTTTGTTTCTGAGGCGTGGAGCTCCTATCTAGTCAGTCATGCTGGTTCAGCACCACGTATGCACCCCCTGAACAAAATATTTTTCAACCAGAATCTTGGCTACAGTGGCGGCCTTTTAGTCTTTGGCTGGAAAGTCTTGGGCATAATGAGGGTAATGATTGGTCACTACTAGGATGTTAGCTATATTCTTTCTATCTGGTTCTAAATTCAAAAAGTCAATACACATTAAGTCCATGGGAGCACTTGTGGTAATGTTCACCAAAGGAGTGGCTCAAGAGGGCAACGTTTTACACTGAATGCATCTCATACAGTTTGCAATAGTTCTCCACCTTTGTGCTCATTCTGGACGAATAGGACCTCTTCCTCCTGGCTTGCTCCAGCATTCTGTCCCTTCCCAAATGCCCCATCTCATTATGCAAAGCTTTGAGGTCCATTTTTCTGAACTTTACTGGTAGTAACAATTGTCTGAGGGTTCAGCCATCATTGCTCTTGGGTTATCTGCAAATTACACCATTATGCACTTTCGATTTACTCCATTCTCTATGTGACAGGAAGGTGTCAGGATGACTTACTTTTACAAGTTCTGGGCCACTCCATCATTGGAGATGGTGGACAATGTCTCTGATGATAGGATCTTTCATTTGCTCTTTCTGCCAGTCCTGTGAACCATATGCAGCAATTAAAATTTACTGACAGATGCAACATTACACTAGACCACTGGTATGCAGTCTGATGGGGCACCCAATCTATCTACCAGGCAAGGTGTCACACTGAAGTCTAATGCCTCTTCTGGATCATATCTTTTACACAAAGCTCTGACAGCAGCCTCTGGAATCCGAAACCATTTTTGCCCTGTCACCTCTGCCTTCTCTGGGTGGGGTATTCTGGACAGTATGTGCGCATCAATGTTGCTCTTCCCAGGATGATACTCCACACAGTAGTCATATGTAGAAAGGGCTGACAACCAGTGATGACCTGTAGCATCCAACTTTGCTGTTGCTGCACTTATGCGAGGGGGTTGTTACCAGTGCGGACAGTAGTGTGGGCCCTATACAAGTATTCATGGAACTGATTGACAATGGATCATTTAAGTGCTAAAAACTCCAGCTTATGGACCAGGTGATTCCATAACACACACCTGTGACCTGTACCTCCTGGCTGGAAGGCTACCACTCGTCAGTAGAATGCAATACCAGACCTGTCTGATAGCCAAAAAAGTCCTCCTCGGACTCATGCCGCCAGGTGTGGCTTGGCCCCTAACTACCAACAGCAGTACCCAGCTGACACGTGATTCTCAATCCCTGACTTTCCAGGTCCCCAGGTGCCAGACTTCACTGGGTCAGAGATCCTTCATGCACAGGGCTCCTCAGTGGTTCAACATGCTTAACAAGGAAACTCTAGCAACGGTAACACTATGCCCCTTTAAAAGGCAACTACATCTATTCTTCCCCTCTACCTCACAGTGTGACTGCCTCCCCTAAGCATTGCCCTACACCCCTTACCCTTACAGTGGCTGTAACTAGCTTTTCCTGCCATGCTTTCACTGCACCGGTCTCTCCTTTCTCTCCCTTTGCCCCTCCCCCCCGCTCACCTACCCATCCCCCATCCTAAAGACACATTCTATTCTACTGCTACTGGCCCCTTTCCCCCTTGCTCTGTCCATCCTTGTCTGACAACGGCACCTACCTGCTGGCTTCTTCCTGACTTCCTCCTTCATAGATATTGTACTACCATGAATTCTGCTAAAGCTAGCTTATGTTGATCTACTTCAACTTATTAACTGTACTACTTAGGCCTTAGTAATCGACATGTTTAGTTTGTAATCTTTGTTCACCTTTGTGACATATCACCCCCATCCTCTGACATGGAACCTTTGTAAACGAACAGTCCCTGCTCAAAGGTACGTGTAATCCTAGAGTTTAATAAATAAAAAAAAATAATAATAATAATTCCGTTCTGAAGGCAATAAACTGCGACTGGCATACCCTATCGGCCATAAACCATGTGGAAGTTCTCAATACAACATTGCTCCCAACCCACTAAGACTGGCATCCATATGCAGCAAATATGGCTTACTGGGATCTGCATAGTCCAGCATGGGAGTGTGGATCAATTGCCTAATCATCTCTTCAAAGGCCTCATCACAAGTATTGGTCCACCTGGGCCCAAATGGTTCATGCACTCTAGAGTAAATCCTCCCAGACTGTGATACTCACTTGGTCTTCTGATTGGCAGGAGGATACCCTTGGGTTGGGTCTTGCAAAGGCTTGATGATCTTGGTGTAGTCCTTAATAACCCTGTGGCAATAACCGACAAATACCAAGAAACTGCAGTTCTCTCAACCAGGTGGGTTTAGGCAAAGTAGCAACTGCATGGACATATTCAGGATTAGTACTGATGCTATATTGAGACACAGTGTGGCCAACATACTTGACCAAGGTCTTGAAGAACTGGTACTTGTCAATAGATAGCTTAAGACCATACTCTTCCAATTGCTCAAGCATTTTAAACAACTGGGCCATATGCTCTTCCAGGGTCTTCCCAAACACAATAGCATGATCCAAATACACTAGGCACTCCAATAAGTTCATGTCATCCACGGCCCTCTCCATTAGCTGCTGGAAAGTGGTGGGCACCTCTGAAATCCTTTGTTGCATTTGGAGGAACTCATAGAATCCCAGTGGGCAAATGAATACAGTCTTTTCTCGGTCTTGCTCAGCCATGGTAATCTGATAGTTGCCAGATCTCAAGTCCATCACACTGAACTATTAACTTCTATTCAAGCAATCTATGGCATCTTGCACTCGTGGCATGGTGTATTGGTCAGGTACCACCCTCCAGTTTACTGTTTGATAATCCACACACATCCTGATAGCCCCACTTTTTTTTTCTGACTACTACAATAGAGGATGCATAAGGGCTCCTGGATCCTTGAATGATGCCTGCAGCCAGCATCTTCTGCCAGTGCTAGTGGACATCATCTATGTCAGCTGGGGATAGATGTCTCGATCTTTCTCAAAAAAGCCTCTCATTTGTGACCCGGATGTAATGCTCCACACTCTTGGCACAACCCACATCCCATTCGCTCAGGGAGAAAACCTGTGTTCACTGTGCCAATTATTTTGGATTCTGTTTCACCACTCTAAGGGTAATATGGCATCTCCAATCTCAAACAATAAAGGATCTAGCTGGCCGGGTGCCCACCCTCTCTCTTGTGTGGTTGTATGGCTAAATCAGCACAGTAGACCCAGGCCAGGGTCCGCCCCCTCAGGATGGTCACTGGATAGTCAATTACTTTCATTACATGTATACTTACTTGCCTGACATAGGCATAGGCATTAGCTGGTAGTATACTAGGTTTAACTATAAGCCTTTTTGGCAGGCCAGCTTCCTCTGGGCTGTCCAACATCAGTAGATGATTATAGCAGGGCACCTTGAATCGCACTACTCCAGTGACCGACCACTTGGCTTTGTGGGGTAAACACCACTTCTGAGGGTTCTTGCTGCCACATGATCCCTACAGCCTCATCCTCAGGTGAAACAGTGGCTTTGTGATTGTAGGCTTGTCTAACAATACCATGTAGCTGCACTAACACTTTCCCTTGTCACGACTCAGATTCTTTGCACAACTGACTCAGGCAGTGGAACATTTAATTAATTATTTAGTTTTTGTTTACCAGGTAAGCGTGATAAACAAAGACTATGCCTATTTTCAGGCACAACCCGGGACAGTTACATACAGAGGAAACATCAATTTCAGGAGACGATGCATTGCATAATTTGATGTGAGGATTACAGTACATTACAGCCCAGATATTCAGAGTTGGGCCCAACAATGGCACATGATGGTGCAGCACAATGCAGATGCACCATGTGGGAACGTACATGATATTCAGAAGATGTGCCACTGAAATGCGCTGGTGCAACCAGGCTGAATATAGCAAAGATGCACCGCAGCGCAACCATAGATGCACTGGTGCAACAATGAATGCATAGGACTAGGACAGAACACACAACCCAGAGGGCTGAGCAAGGGCAACAGGCAACATGGACACACAGGCAAGGACGCACAGTCATGGGGCACAGTACTCCAGCAGTACAGCACTGCAGAGAACAGCAGTGCACCATCCTGGAGGCAAGACAGGGCACCAGGGAATAGTGCACACAGTACCCTGACCCACCAACCATGGCACAAGCACCAGGCCAACACACTGGCACCACTGGCACACCAATGGCAGAGCCATGCAAGAGATACCCAACAGGCCATGCCACAGGGTGCTGTGGCCATGGTATATCAAGGTACTAGGGGATTGTGCTTGTCCAGGAAGCAGTATTTATTGTACTCAGATTGTGCAGAATGAAACAGTAAACTTTTCATTTTTATTTGCACTTTTGTATTTGAGTTGTCCTTTGTGAGCACCACATTTTTTGGCTTTCTGTTGTGGCCATGATGCCAGGAGAACACACAAACACAAAGGTCCATGGTCCAGGGGAGAGGGAGGCAGAAGCCACCCAGGGATACACAGTCCACCACCTGGAGTGGTGAAGGGCACAGCACCATGGGGCACACCGGAGTTGGGTAACACGACAGGCAGACAGAAAGGCAGGGCAGGCAGACATGGGCACAAGGTGCAGGGGCAGTCACAGACCACTGTGAGACACACCACACAAGGCCATGCACAGGACTGGGACATGGTGCACGTGACCGGTGCACACATGCACAGTGGGTCAAGGGGACAGCAGCGGGACACCAGTGACACAGTCAAGCACAGCACAACAGACACCTGCAGCATGACTTCACACACCACCTGCAAAGGAAACAGACATAGAGATGTAGCAATGAAAGGCTTTTATAACACTGGTAACATACAGAAGTGGGCCAACTGGGCAACTATGTACAGTGCAAACAAGGGACTGGAGAGGGTCATGGGAGGCAGGGGATAGGGTCCAGGGGCTATATAATGGGATGTGGGGATGGGCAGGGCAACAGGGGAAAGTAATGGCAAACAGGGGCTGTGCCCCAATGATAAGGGGCCACAGTCATCCATGTAATGTCCCCACCAGCTGGTGCATCTCCCTCCGAACCGACATCATCTCATGAAGCAGTCACACCAACAATGATGCCATGCTCCATGGCTGCACCAGTATGGTGCACAGGGTTCCCCACTACCCTGCCCATCCTCCACTATGGCCTTACCCTGGGCAGACCTAGGAGAAGGGACAGAGAAGGCAATAAGCAACATGCCCAAATGAGACACAGCCTACCCACGGTGTGCACTGGACAGCAGAGGCACACACCAGTGGACAGACCACCAAGGTCCTGCACATGGAGGGCCGCAACAGCCATCCACACAGCACACCACACTAGTGCAGACAGGAACACAGGGCTGCACAGTGGGTGCATTGGCATAAATACAAGGCACACAACATGGAATGCAGGCACCCATGGCCATACACACAGTGGAGGCCATGCACACAACCCACCCCCCGGGTGGCACAGTGGAAATGGGCAGGTACAAGCACACGCAGTGAAACACCGGCACATCCACCGGACATTGCACCCACCACAGCGGTGCTCACACATGGCTGTGGTGACCATGTCTGGACCCTGTGACCAACAGAGACCTACACATGCACAGTACGGTAATATGACCATGCCTACCTGGCTGCCGCCATCCTGCCAACCCAGCTACCAACCCATCAGCACACCCTAGCACTGTGGCTGCAGCCACTCTGGCCCTCCTGTGGTCCTCTGGTCCTGTGGATGGAAATGAGAGAGGTGGACATGAGTGAACAGTCATGCGCAGACAGCCCCCAACCACCCAGCAGACATGGCACAGGGTCGACGGTGGCCCTGGTGCCTGCATGACTGCAATATGCACAGCAGCATTGTGCACACCAGCCATGCAGAACATGCAGTGACCGTCAGGACCATGTCTGCCCCCCCCAGCAGCGGCACACACTGTGCATCTGTATGCCCACTGCAGGTACGTCACCATGCATGTACGACACAAAAATGTGCATACTAATCTGGCTATGGCACAGCCCCAGGCTGCACATGTGACTGCATCTGTAGCAGCCACTCCGGGTCTCCCTGGCGCAGGTCACCATAGTGGTGCCTGCACTGCTCTGCACTGTGCTGCATCCCCAAGCTGTGCTCCAGGGCCATGGCCACAAGGGTCTACACCTCATGCCACACCTGATGCAGTGGAACCTGCTCATATAGCTCGGGTGCAATGAGGTTGCACATCTCAACATCTGACCAACTGACCACCCAATGGGTGGTACCAGTGTGTGGCATTGCTGTGGTTCTAATCGAGTGTGGGGTGTGTTATGGCCTACACAGCATGCACGTGGTGCAGCAGTGGATGTTGTGCAATAGCGTACCATTGTATGCAACTGCACAGCATGTGAATGCATGATTGGTGTGTGCTGTGGAGGTGTATTGTGCAGCACCACGCATGTGCACAGCGGCATGGCCTGGCAGGTGCATGGGGTCATGTCCGTGACCCTGACGGCACAGGGCGTGACCCTGCGCAGCACTGCACATGATCCCAGCCTGCGGAGTATGTGGACTAATGCATCACGTGCAGCTGCACCATGGGCCAACTGCGCTGTGCTGCACGCGAATGTACCATAGGTGACCAGCACCACATGCACACTGGGGGCATATCACGCAATGCAGATGGTCATGTGATAGGCCACTGCACAGGTGTGCACACATGCACACAGCAGGCCTGTGCACCATGCATGCTCTGATCATGCATCATATGATTGCTCTGGTCCAACATGATTGAGCAAGGCACAATAACATGTTACTCAGTCGCCATATGCAAATCACCTCATGAGCCTATGCGCGACACAGTGGGGTCCATTAGCATATCATTACCATTGTGCACAGGCTCATTTCCATGCATTGTGCCTTATAAGCACCATGACACAGCACAGGTCATGGACTGGTATTGCAGCCTGTTTGGTAAGAGGATGCTAATGCTAGGACTGAGAGGCCCAAACCTACACTGCAATGGAGCACTGTACTGTGCCATGCTGCCACTGACCTCCTGTGCTGTCACTGTCCACAGGTAGCAGAATGTCCGAGTCTGAGGGAGAGGAGGAGCGTGGGCCTGCCTGCAAGCACAGGCCATTTCACAAAGGAGGAGCAGCAGGCCCTGTTCAAGGCTTACCTCGACAGGGAAGACCTGCTGAGTGTTGCCATTTGTACATTACAAGAGAGGTCGGCCAGGAGGGAGGCAGTGGCCGCCTATGTGAATGCCCATGGCAGACACCAGAGGAGCACCCCAGAGTGCTGCAAGAACATGGGGACGGACAAGTGCGGCATCAAAGAGAAGGTGGCAGCTGTCAGGGTGTCATGCAGCAGGACCGGAAGAGGACCATCCACCGCACAAGCACTGACAGCAATGGAGAAGCTGGTGATAGCCACCATCAGCCATGCTGCCATACAGTGTGTTCCCGGTGGTTGATTTCAGATGGAAAGCAGCCCCTCACAACATGGTGAGTCAACACACAACATGCATGGGTGCTAGTTATGTGCTGTACCATGCAGGTGGGCCCACCGCTGTGCTGCATGGGCCATGTGTGAGTTGCCCGCAGCTGTGCATGGCACACTGGTGGATGGCAGCCATGGCAGTATGCACCCCTGGGTGCAGGTACCACCTGCATGGGTGCTACACCACCGCTGACTCTGTGTTCTTCCTTTCCAGCACCATCACATCTCCATGGAATGGTCCAGGAGGAGGAGGAGGAGGATGCCAACATGGGACCGGAGGATACACAGATGCCGTCGATGTCCATAGGCATCCATGGCATGGAACGACCGCAACGCAACAGTGTGGGGCTGTTGGACATCCTGGGGCTGGAGTTGGATGATGCATTGGTGGAGCTCCTGATGGGTGAGGGCCTGCCTATGCTGTGTACAGGCACCCAGCTGGGAGGCGCATCCAACTCCGATGATGATATCATTCTGATCCTGGACAGTGCCATGCATGTGGCACCGGTCAGGGTCCAGGGACAGACACAGGCACCATCGGGCCCAGTGCTGCACCTGCAGCTGCACAGCCACCCTCTGTCCATGCCAGCACAGTGGTGTGTGGTGCCACTGCTGTGCCTGGTGAAGTGGGGTGCTGTTGTGTGCCCGGCCGCACTGGGCACAGACCAGCAGATGGTTGGGCAGTGGCAGTGGGATGCAGTGACCACCAGGCAGCATGCCACAGGGTCACTGCCAGTGTTCCAGGTGCCACACTACCCCCTGTGCAGTTCCCAGTGCAGTGTCCACCTGAGTGGGGCGCTGACCAGCGTGCTGCATCACCCCCAGCAGGCCGGCATCCAGACCAGGATGTGCAAGATGCTGACTGGCTGGCTGAGTACACCCAGCTGCTGCGGGCATCCGTAGACAACCAAGCGCTGCTTGCCATGGAGATCTGTGCACTGCAGGCTGAGGTGCATCAGCTGACTGAGCGGCAGGACAGTGGTCATGCACAGCTCATTGATTTGCTCCGCCAGCTGCGGAAGGCCATGGCCACATCTCTGGACCTCATGACTGGTACCATTGTGGCTGGGTTTGCATCATTGGCAGCCACTGGGCACAGCCATGCACATAGGACCCCACACAGTGCGATGTCAGCTCCACAGTCCTGGCATCTGGTGACCCCTCAATGGTGGACACCAGGCTGTAACATGGCCATCCCTGACACTCCCAGCGTGGGCCTGTTTGGCTGGCTGTACACCCCAGCAAGAACCAGGTCATGTTTTCAGGCCTCCTCCCCTGTGAGTATGTTGGACACTCCCCCAGTGACCGTTGTTCAGCCCGTGGCTGCTGAATGGCCTGGGCGCGGCCACCTACATGACCGTGGTAGCCGTGGAATCCCATGGTAGGCCTGATGAGTGTGCTGCCCTTCCCTGCTGTCTGCTGCTGCTGCCCATTGCACACTTGGGTGGTGGCAGTGCCCCGTGCATGTGGTGGTGTGCATGTGTGGTGTGGCGCATGCCCTCTGTGTGTGCTGGCCAGGCTGCTGGGCCTTGTGGCATGAGTGTGATGAGGGCAGCTCTGTGCCGGCTGTGCCTGTGCGCCGGTGTCATGTATCTGACCCATGCCATGTCCTGCAGCCCAAGTATGCCTGTGCTGTGTGCTGTGTGTGCCTGTGTCCCTGCATGCATTCCTATGTGCCCATCCAGCCCTGTGGATGAGGTAGTGGTCCATGTAGCCCCTGCACATGTGTTGTTACACTTACCTGCTTTCTCCATAATGCTCCTGTGTGAAGGTGGCCCTGTGCCTCCTGACCTCCTCCACCAGCTTGGAGTCTTGCCTCCCCATGGGTGGCTGTACCCCCCTTTGGCCCATCTTCACCATCCTCCCCACTGTTGTCACCCTCACCCACCTGGACGGCTATCCCACGGTCAGTGGCCATGTTGTGCAGCATGCAGCAGGCCAGGAATATGCCACAGGCTTTTGATGGGCTGTATTGGAGGGCACCACCTGACTTGTCTAGGCAATGGAACTGCATCTTGAGCATACTGAAGACACGCTCGATGACACTGCACATGGCAGTGTGTGCCTCTTTGTATCTCTCCTCCGTGGGAGAGAATGGTCACTGGTAGGGGGTGAGCAACCAGGGCCTCAGTGGATACGCACTGTCACCTGTGTGGGGAGAGGATATAGTAATCTCTGTGCTGTGATTGTGCCACCCCCTCACCCCTGCTACCTATGCCTCGTGCACCCCACCCCCCTGTGTCTTCACCATCCTCCCTTGGCATTGCTACACCTGCCTCCATCCCCGTACCTTGTTCATCTAACAGGTGACCTGTGGGGATATCCCCACGCTCGAGTCTCTGGCATAGTATAGAACTGTGCCAGATGTAGGTGTTGTGTGCACTCCTGGAGTGTGTGACACAGACATTGATGATGCACCCCATGGCATTGCACACCACCTGGCAGTTGATGGAGGGGTATCCCTTCCGGTTGATGTATGTCGACCCCTCGGGGCATGGTGGTGTGCGTAATGCCATGTGGGTGCAGTCTATGGTCCCTATCATGCCTGGCACATGAGCGCCACCCTGTGGAAGTCCTGCATGTTTGCTGTATGCTCTGCCTGTGTGCTTGGGAATCATATGTACTCTGAAGCATGTAGCAGCAGAGCGTTGAGAAACTGTGTGAGGAGGCGGGATGTGGCTGACTGGTTCATCCCTGTGGTAGCACTCGGTCTCTGAAAGGTACCTGTGGCAAGCAAGCACATCACTGCTGTCACATTGGTCTCCACAGACATGGCATGACTCTGTCTGGTGGGTGCCTGCAACTCATCAATACATAGCTCATACAGCTACCTCAGCATTGCCCTGTACAGGCAGTACTGGCCCACAATCTCCACATCACTGTAGTCCTCGAAGGTGAGGCGGGAACGATACTGTCTGCGTTGGGCATACTGCCGCTTTACTCTTTGTTGTCCACGTTGCTGTTCCTCCCTCCTTCTTACACCTTTCATTACCTGCGCCATCAAGAATGGTGCTGAGTCCATGCTGCTGGGCTCACTGCTCAGGGTTACACATCTGCTGTGTATGTGTTTGAGCCTGTTTTTATAGGCTCAAGTCTGACTGACGCATCCCATGGTTTGCTCCTGACTTGCACCATGGATTTAGGTTGAATATGTCATTGCACTGCATATTCATGGGAATGCCTCCTTGTACTTGTGCTGTATATGTTACATTTCTGCCGTGGCACAATGTGTCTTGCACCACGCAGCTGCAGTGGTTGAATATCGCTCTGCGGTGCACGAATGTTGTTGCGCTGGCTCAGTTGCACCATGCACAACTGCTCTGAATATGTAGCCGTACATGTATTAGTATGAGGATTAGCAAAACTTGATCAGGATTCAAAACAACTTAGTCTTTTCAGCAGTGCTAGACCTCAGAAATGATTAATCAAACCATAGAGATTATACAACAGTTACTGTAAGACATGACAGACAAATGTAAAGTGCTTAAGATTTTTTGGGGGACATGCTAACGGTGCGCCTGGGTTTGGATTACATGTGCATCTGCCAGAGTCCAAGAGTGATGCACGGAGCACTTTTTTAAAGGCCTGGTGCAAATCTGAGTGCCTTACAGATGATGGTAAGGAGTTTCAAAGCTTGGGGGCAGCCGCAGAGAAAGCTTGTTCACCCATTTTTGTACCACATTTTGGGATTTTAAGAATATGGGCATTAGTACCAATGATAATCAGAATATCTTCATACATGCTAGTTCATGGGCATACCAGGGCACACGTTTCCACTGCCCTGGGAGTTCCAGCAACATCTACGGGGAAGGAGATCCAAATATGGACCAACCCCACATGAGTGTATGAGGCATCACTGTGGTCCCATATGCGATACGTAATTATAATAGTCCTTTATCACTATAGTGACTTGGAGCCACTATTCAGCAGTATCTGGGTGGGTAATCCATCCACTCAGGCTTCCAGTTCTGCGGTAGGGCCAACAATCTCACTCCAATCCCTTGACACTTGAGTTTTAAAGTTGAAAGCTTTAGCATTAACACTGGTGGTAGCCTTAGCACCTGTGATTGATAAGTGACTAGTTCCTAGAGCCCCAGGGCACTCTCCTATTGGGTCCAGTAAAGTTTAATGGTTTACAGGTGCTTGCAGTCAGTTTCTCTTGGATTAATTGATCTGTGACCCTCTGATAATTCTTTTGGATGCACACTGATGTTGGACCTGCCCATCTTCCCACATTGATAATAGTATACACAAGTGTGACATGGTTGCAGTCAAGGTAGTCAAGGGGTTCCAGCTGGGAAGTTCCTTGGGCACCCCTCTTCATTGGCAGGGTCATAGATGATTGTAAGGTGGCATAACTCATGGAGTCTCCCATTATTTTCCTTATATCACCTTCTCTTTCATTTATTTTTAGAACCTCTGATCAGGAAAATTAATATGGATCCACAGGTGTCGGGGTACCTATTGGTCTAGAACAATACAAGATGTTGGTATATGCAGATGATATCTTACTTCACCTGACATATCCAGCAACCTCTCTACCTGCTACCCTGGAAATCATCGACTTTTTGGGGAGCATCTCTGACTATAAATTAAATTAAATTTGAGCAAGACCAAAATCATGCCTTTGAATGCTGCGACTCATAGAGTAGACATGGATACACTTGGCCTTGTCTGGATTCACTGCCGGCACTCCGTGTGCTGGACCAAATGCGCCTGCTATTAGGCCGCCAGTTTCCAGGGTTTGCTGCCCCTTCCTCAAGGTCCACTCCCTTGGAGTTTGTATCTTTAGTTAGGGGGGCATGGGGGGCCCGGAGGGGGCATAGCCCCACACAATAGAACAGGAATTTGCTGTGAACTCCCTGGTGCCATGATGGCGAGCGCACTCAGGCTGGCACAGTCACCACCTGGAACTGTCTAGATTAATGACAAGCTCAAGTAACTGGGCATATGTATATTAGCACATCTCCTGACAAAATGACATGTTATTACTTATATCCCTTACTGGAACAGATTAAAATTGATTTCAGCCGTTGGGCCCTGTTACCTATTTCCTTGTGGGGGTAGGTAAACATTATAAAAATGAATGTTCTGCCCAGGGTTCTATACTTGCTTACTATACTTAATGTGATGATTCCCCAGGTCTAGTTCAAGAAACTTCAGAGTTGTCTATCTTCTTTCTTATGGCAAGGTAATCCTCCAAGGAGAGCCTTAAGCAAGTTAATCCAGTCTAAGTTAGCGGGGGACTTCAACTTCCTAACTTCTATCTTTACTATTTGGTGATCCAGGCCTCCTTTTACTTACAGTGGTGTAGGCCACCATCGGAGGATATCAGTTTTGAGTATGTGCCATTGTGGCTTGAAATCGAAAGGTCTTTATGTCTCCACTCTCAGATTATCATCGCCTCACTATTATATGTACCGCATAATTGGCATCCTCCCTCCATGCATGTCACCCTATTTGGTACTTCACTTCGAACACATGCACAACTATGTGCTCTCCTTAGTTTAGACTCAAGGAAAGATGTCTCCTAGCCTTTATGTGGGAATCCTAATTTAGAAATTGGCTCACATGTTCTTACCACTGTACGCCAACCACACTGCACCCATTCAGAGTGTTGAGGGTACTGCACCATCATTAGGCACCAAATACCAGCCTGCCACCCCTTCCCAAGGTCCACCCCCCTGGAGTTAGAATATTTAGAAAGAGGGGGTGTGGGGGCATGCAGGCGACATGCCCCCGCAAAAAGAGGGGATGGCAACGTTACCACTTGGTGCTGTAATGACCGGGTGCAGTACCACCAGCCTTCTGCCTGCCTGGGCATATATATATTAGCACATCTGGCCATACCTGGAGACTGAGATGGTGGTTTCTCTCCTTACCAAAAATATGATCATGTAGTCTCAGACGGCCCAACAGAATTTTCATATTTCCACTAATCGTTGTTTCAGATTTTTCCAAGTTGCTCATTTGCTATCCAACTATTTTGGGTGAGGACCATGGTGTACTAAATATGGATCCACCATTTCTAGTTTAATCCCTTTGGCATGTGCCACCCATGCCATCTCCTCTTCATACAATCGCTTTTTTGATCTACTACCCCACCAAGAACTGGGTATCGCTAAATATTGGGACAAAGCTTTACCATCCACTGGTGCATCAGAAGATAATTCCACTGCATCAACTTGTATAAGTTCCTCAAATGGGATAGGCACCGTCACATGCAGTTTTTACTACTGCATAACCTTTTCTTCACCCCTGTCAAACTGCATAGAATGGGCAGACTGGCTCATGACTTATGTACAATATGTAATAAGGCACAGGGCACTTTCTTACACATTTTCTGGGAATGTGAAAAGGTAGTGCCCATGTGGAAATCCATTCGCCAACACTTGGACCCTTTCCTGGGATTAGACTAAGCTTTTTGCCCAGAGGTATGCTTATTAGGGTCTTATCAAGATAGATTAGTTGGTAGGCAACACTATCATATGGCACTAGTTTCAGCCTGTGCAAAAAAGCTCATTTTAAGGCATTGTTGTGATCAATCCACTCCATCCTACATAGAATGGTATAAATAAATTTTGTTTGCCTTGCAAGTGGAAAAAATAATAGCAAAGACATCTAATCGTAAGAAATACTACCAAAATATCTGGGAGCCCCTGTTCACGCTGCTTTCTATTCAAACAAGATAGTAACTCTGTTCTTGTCTGTCTTAATTTCTGTTGTCTCTCAGGAATTTATTGGGTTTTGCGTTGGCAATGGACTCCTGATGAGCACCTTTTGCTTAACAAGTAATGTATGACTTTTCAGTTGCTTTTCCTTTCTATGCTCTCTGTTATACAGTATGTGCCCCTTTAGGGGACAGTTAATCTCCAGAGTATGGGGAGGGGGGACAGCAGGGTGATGGGATGGGATGGAGGGGTATAGGTTTTTGTGAAATTAATAGATTTATGTAATTTTTTTCAAGTTTTTGGACTGTTAGCTGTATTGTTGGTTCTTTGAAATTTTCAATAAAGCATACTCAATTTAAAAAAAGCTACAGTGAAAAATATAATAGCAATACAGTGACCAGATCTGGGGCCTGGAGGTAAGGGACCCGTTCCCAGGGAGCGACCATGCCACAGTCTGGTTCTGCCTGAACCTAGGAGGGGTAGAAGGCTGCACAAAGATGGAGGTAACTGACTTCATGGGGGTGGATTTCAGGGAAATGGGAAGGATCCTTAAGGAGCACTTGGATGGGATTGGACCAGACATGGATGCTGACAGTAGGTGGGAAATCATCAGGAGGGGGGTGCAGGATGCTACCAGCACCTGCGCAAGAGTAAGATGAAAATGTGGTAGTGCCCAAAAACCCTGCTGGTGGATCAGGGAGGTTCAGGAGGTGGTGAGGGGAAAGAAGGCGGCCTATAGGCAATTCAAGTGCTCAAGGAGTAAAAGGAACCGAGGCGAGTACGAGCTGATGGCCAGAAGGGCCACTAGGGTGGTGAGAGCAGCTAAGGTAAGGAAGGACCAGAATCTGGCCAGGGAAATTAGGACAATGAACAAGGGGTTCTTTAGATACATTGGGGAAAAATGAAGGGTGAAGGGGCAGATTAGCAGGATTAAAACGGGGGTGGTGTGATGGGCACAAGACCCGGGGGAGCAGACTGAGGTACTAAATGAGTACTTCACCAAGGAAAGGGGGGCTGCATCATTCATGGGAGGAGACGGTGAAACTGAGGCAGAGGGGAAATCTTACTGATCGGCGGGTCTGGGGAGGGGGGCATCACTGGCAGTTGGGGGGACGGCAAAGCAGGGGGACGAGGTAACGGAGGTGGAAATCATGGCAGAGAGAGTGAGGGAAGCCCTCAGATCCCTTAAGACAGAGAAAGCACCAGGACCAGATAAATTACATCCCAAAGTGCTGAAGGAACTGGAGGATGTCCTGGCAAAACCCCTGGCGGAGCTCTTCAGCATCTATCTGAGGACAGGGTGGGTGCCCCAGAACTGGAAGGTGGTGCATATAGTGCCTATCCACAAGTGGGGATCAAGGGAGGTGGCAGGATACTACAGGCTCATCAGCCTGACATCGGTGGTGGGCAAGGTGATGGAGGGCATTGTCAAGGAGAGACTGGGGGGGGCCTAGAAAAGTTGATGTGCCTGGACAATAGACAGCATGGATTTGTCCAGGGGAAATCGTGTCAGACAAACCTTGTGGAGTTCTATGATTGGATGACGAGTGCCTTGGACCTGGATAGACCAGCAGATGTCCTCTTTCTTGACTTCAGCAAGGCGTTTGACTCTGTTCTGCATGGGGGCTTGTTGGATAATCTGGGAGAAATGGGGGTGGGGAACCAGATGATCAGATGGATAGGAAACTGGTTCCAGAACCGGACCCAGAGGGTCGTGATTGGCAGGATAGTCTAATCCCCAAGGAGGATCATTAGTGGAGTCCCTCATGGATCAGTCCTTGGGTCCCTCCTGTTCAACGCCTACGTCTCTGACATAAGGAAGGGTATCAGGAGTGAGATGATTCTCTTTGTGGATGACTCAAAACTGGGGCTGTGGTGGATGGGGAGGAGGGGAGGGTGACCATACAGGGGGACCTGAAGGCTCTGGAAAGGTGGTCTAGAAAGCAGAAGCTGAGGTTCAATACAGGGAAATGCAAGATACTGCACCTGGGAGCCAGAAACCCGGGCCAAGTGTACACCCTGGGGGGGGGGGAGCTACAAGTCTTGATGGCTGAGAGGGACCTGGGGGTGGTGATGGATGTCAAGATGTAGAACTTTGAGGCTTATAGGAGGGCAGCAGCAAAGGCCAACAGAATGCTTGGATGCATCACTAGGGGGCTCACCTCAGAAGGAGGGAAGTGATACTCCCATGGTATAATTGCTTGGTGAGACCGCATCTCGAGTACTGCATGCAGTTTTGGAGGTCACATTTAAAAAGGGACATTGAACTCCTGGAGAGGGTCCAGAGGAGGGCAACCAAAATGATTTGGGGCTTGGGGATAGGACCTATGGGGAGAGGCTCGAAGAGCTAACTATGTACACATTGGAAGAGAGAAGGGACCGGGGGGACATGATAGAGGTCTTCAAGTACATGAAGGGGGTAAATAGGGGAGGAGCAGTAGGGGTACTCTGAAGTAAACAGGGGGACAACTAGAGGGCATGGGTGGAAGCAGGAGGAGGGAGATTCAGGGGAGAAAGGAGGAGGCGTTACTGCACTGAGAGGGTGGTGGAGCCATGGAATGTGCTGCCCAGGGGGCTGGTGGATGCAGAAATGGTGGAGGGGTTCAAGAGGGGGTTGGACAGGTTCAGGGGAAGGGTTCTGGAAGGAAAAAACAGTGCAGTGAGAATATCCAGGACTGGGAAGGGAGAAGCCGGGGGGGGGGTGGCAGCAAGATCAGCTCCCAGAATGGGGGCTGACCAAACGAGCAGACACGAAAGACCATTAGGCCTATTCTACTGGCATTTCAGTTTGTTAGTATGTAAATCACAAGCCAGAATTTATTTATAATATTCAGGTAACTGTTTTTGGAAATGTTACAGTAGAGTCCTTCCTGTCCAGCAGATCACAACAGGTTGTAATGAGATCTTTCTTTTGGTATCCGACGGAAGTCATCTGTAGAGTTCCCCAGGTTTAGTCCTGTCACCCATGTTTTTCACAGTGTACATACTAAGTGCAGGGTGTGTCATCAGGCAATAAGGCGTGACTTTTAACTCTTGTGCAGATGATGCTCAGCTGTACTTGTCCTTTACATCAGATGGGTGATGGGCATTCTGTGTGCTGGAAAGTTGCATAAATGAAATAGCGGACTGGATGACCTTCAGCTAGCTGTGTGTCAACCCAACCAAGATGGAGGTGATTCTGAAGGAACCATTGGGGATAATTTTTAAAAGGCAAACTGCTGACAGCTGTTGTTAGGGTGAAAAATGTAGGAGTCACTGTTTACTCGAAGCTGACACTAGAACATCAGATGTCAGCTGTTGTCTGCAGTGGATTTTTTTAACTTCAAAATATCTCCCGGATTAAGCTCTGTCTTAGGCATGAGGGTCTGGTGGTCCTAGTCCATGCATTTGAGACCTTGAGGCTTGACTACTGTAGTGCTCTATACCTACAGTGTGGCTATATGAGGGTTTATTGTATTGCCTGTAAGTGGTGCAGAATGCTGTAGCCAGGTTTGCGTCTGAGTCATCGTATAGCAATCTTATAACAACTGTGTTGCAGCAGCTGCATTGGTTTCCAATTAAGTGATGCACTGCCTTCAAGATTGCTTTGTTAATGTACAAAACCCTGCATGAATTGGGCCTTGCCTATTTCAAATACCTATTGGCCTGGTATACTCCCTGTCACTTTCTCCACTCCACCAGAGGATAATTGTTTAGTGTCCTGAGATGACACCTTAACCAATCTGGTGACAGAGCTCTCTTGGTGGCAGCTCCAACAGCATGGAACTTCTTGACAGTCCATCTGAAGAGCTTACCCTCAATGGACACATTTAAAAGGGCTCTATAAAGCTATTTAGTTGCTTAAGCATGCAACATTGATCTGGAATAAGTTGATGTGTACTTCTGACTGCAACTTTATATTTATGGATTTTATTTGCTCCATTTTGTATACTGTGAATATTTGGGATTGGGTGCTTAACAAATAAAATTTGCCTTTACTTTTTGCCTTTACCTTTACACAATGGGCCTGATTCTCAAAGGGTGATGCAAGACTTGGACAAGCCCTGTATCAAACCTTGCACTGCTCCAGACACATTAGCATACTGTGCATTCAATTCTAAAAGGTTGTATGCATTCACAAAAGGGTTATCCTTTTTTACAGCAGCTTGCACCAAATATTTGGCGCAAACCCCATAAAAAGGTCAGCAATGTTAGACCAGAAAAAAATGGTCTAACTTGGGGCAATAGGTGCATATGATTGAGAATCCCAGTTGTTGGCCGTGGAATGCTGCAAGCCCCATGCACCACATGTTTGGCGCACCCGGGACTTGCAGCATTCGAAACCCATTGAGAACTGGGCTCAATGTGTTATTAAAGCAGCAGTGAAACATAAATACATACATATTTAGGAGGAAAGAAGACCAGAGGTCCACCAGGTTCCTCCCTCCCACTAGCTCAGTGGGAACACACTACACTTCACATTACACTTATTAAGCAAACAGTTGACAGCCTATTAGCATCTGAGTCGTTACGGGGTTCCACCTAGAAAATTTCTTACTGATATCTTGTTG
The DNA here is from genome assembly GCA_016271365.2 of Neoceratodus forsteri. Classification (NCBI taxonomy): domain Eukaryota; kingdom Metazoa; phylum Chordata; order Ceratodontiformes; family Ceratodontidae; genus Neoceratodus; species Neoceratodus forsteri. Next base: position 391,113,610 of record CM028135.1, on the reverse strand, counting down.
CAAGCTGGTTTCTGTAGAACTTTGAATGAGCTACCTGAATAAGCCACATTCTGAAGCTGAGAGGAAAATAGCCAACTTGTTGCAGCTCACTGCAGTTACTGTACATAATGAGAATGGATTTCAAACTGGTTACACAGTATGTTTAATGTGAACTGTACTGCATCCTATAACCTCACTTTTCTTCAAAGTATTTGTTTAATCTGAACTTGAAGGTTATTACAGTATCAGCTAATATCACATTCTCTGACAGTCTATTCTGAGTGTTCACCACTTGTTTATGAGTAGTTCTTCCAGATGCATCCTTTAATTTTCCTTCCTTCCTTCTTTGGAATTGAGTGTTTCCTTGTCCTTTCATCCTACGTCAGTTGAAGAGCTACTGTTAGTCTAAGGGTGCTACCCCATCTAGATACAGGACTTGAGTTTAGACACTGCAATCATCTCCCCACAGAGTCTTTTCCTTTCCATGGAGTCAAGTCCAAGTTCTCTCAGTTGGTTCTCATGGCTATATTCTCCAAGCTGTCAACAAACTCAGTTATTTCCTCTGTACCCTCTCTATCACGTCATTGTCCTTTCTCAGAAGTGGGGACCAGAACAGCACACTGGATTCAAGATAGACCAGGAACAAAAATCCGCATAAGAGAATTATAACATCCCTGGATCTACTTACAATGCTTGAACATAATGATCTGCAATGCTTGCTCCAATTTAAAGTTGCTGCTAATCAGTACTCCCAATTGAGTTTTTTTTTTCTTGTTTTATTTCAATATTGACAGTGCCATTCAGGTAGTATTTTACATTCAACTTTTTCCTACAGTAAATACATCACTTTGCATTTCTTAACATTGAAGTTCATCTGCCATTTTGCTGCCCATTTCTCAAACCTGCCAAGATCTTTTGCATTACAATTATTTCCTATTATAGTGTAACTACTCTTCCCATCATGGTGTAATCAGCAAACTTGGCAAACAAGCCTCTGTAACCCCCTTCCAGATCACTATTATGATATATATATATATATATATATATATATATATATATATATATATATATATATATATATGAATCATGTTGGTCTCAGAACAAACTTCTGGGAACTCCACTGTTCACTTGTTTCTATGCTGGTTGGTTGCCATTAATTGTGTCTCTTTGCCTCTTAGCCTGCAACCAATTTTGAATCCATTTAAGCATACCACCCCCAGTTATACCTCAGTTCTCTCTTTTATGAAGTCCAGATATACATCATGCACAGGATTCCCCACATCCAATTCCTTGGTGATATTTATTTATTTATTTATGACTTTGATAACTGGGTAAGTGCACCTATCCAAGGGACCTTTTTCAGGCATGACTCAGGCCAAAAGGCATGAGGTACAAATACACATAATCACGCAGCTATACAATAAAAGTGACATGGTACAAATTTATGGTACAGTTGAGTAATAAATACTCCAAGTGAAACAATAATATCAATCATGCAAAAAGACAGTTGGACAGAGTAATCAGGGTACAAAAATGCAGTAAACCCAACAAAACTAGCAACGAGTCAACAACAGGAAGGAAGAGAAAAAAAGCTGGGTGGCATAAGGGATGGATGCACAAGCTTGGAGGGGGAAGCTACTGTATCTAGGTGGACAGTTGCAACTGTCTTTGGCTAGTAGCCAGGATTTGAAGTTGCGTTTAAAGGTAAAGTGAGTGTTTGAGGATCTGTGAGGTGTGGGAAGCCCATTCCATAAGGTAGGGGCTGCTACCAATAGGGCGTTCCCACCCATTTTGGTTGAGGTTCTCAAAATCTCTAGAGGGAGAACAGCAGAGGAGCAGAGGCACCTTGGCATGCTATGAAACTTACAGAGGGTGGAGAGAGAGGAAACAGAGCCACTTCTAATTAAAGTATCCTCAAAGCAGCCAGGGCTAAATTCAAAGCAGCCTTGTAAGGAGAGCCAACTGAGAGAGCAGTACATGTCACAGTGATGTGTGGGGTAGGGGTCAAATAGGGCAAAGCGACAGGTGCTATTGTAGGCAGATGAGAGTCTAGCCTGAAGGATGGCAGAAACTCGAGAGTAAATGGGGGAATAATAATCCAAGATACAGAGAATGTTTCCTCTGACTATACCCATGTGTACCTCATTGGAGAGGTCGAGTTTGATATGACAAGCAGCACCAAGTTTCTGCTTAATCCTGCATATTGCATTGTTAGTGTAGTCGGTAATGGAGAGAGTGGGGATGAGCGTTACCCATAAATATTTAAAGGAGGATATGTTTTCAAGGGCAGGGCAATCAGGAGAGTGGATTAGGAGAGAAGAGTTGTCAGCGAGGGATCTGGCAAGGAATGGTTTAGATGCAAACAGCATTGTCTTGGGTTTTTTAGCTTTAACCAACAGCAGGTTGGAAGTGAACCCACTATGGGCAGCATTGTAATTCTTGGTAAGGACGGAGGATATGCTAGGAAGGGATTTGTCACTATAGAAGATGACAAGGTAATCCGCTTATAAGAGTGTGTTGCAGTTAAAGCAGTCTGAGGAGACGGTGTTAACAAAGATAGAAAAGAGTAGGGGGTCCAGAGTGGAGCCTTGGGGTACTCCAGTGGTAACCGATAGGGCAGAGGAAGAAGCAGTGCCAACGCAAACTGATAGGGAGTGGTTGGAGAGGTAGCACTGAAACCATTTAGAGGACAACAAAAAAAGTTTGGCATCATTTCCCCTTACAGGATCCATACTGGGCTACTGAATCCAAGCTGTTTGTTTATAAGTGTTTGACAGTTTTGTTTCTCGTGACTGTCTCCAGCAGCTTTCCTGGTATTGATGTTATACTCACTGGCCTATAGTTCTCTGGTTCTCACTTCCAGCTCCCACTCTCCAGTAATCCATCAAGAATTTATTTATTTATTGAACTTATCCGAATTACAAACCTTTGAGTCAGAGACTTCTTTACCAAGGCTCCACATCAAAATACAAGTTAACTGCACAATACAAATTAAAAGAACAAGTGGATACATGAGGTACAGAGCTGGGTACAAGACATACAGAGGGTAAATAGCTATACCCTAAGTCTTGACAAGCAGATAAGCAACAAACGGTGTATTACACTAGTCTTGTACAATAAGTAACATACAACAGCAATATATTTGAGAACACTCAGAAGCAGGTACAAGCCTATCATTTTAGAGGTGAGGGGGACCACTTAGGAGGTGGATACAGATACAGCATTTAGAGATGGGGGAGAAGGTATGGAGGAGGAAGGGAGGGGTGGTGGGGGCTGCTGTTGGAAAATACTTTGTCCATCAAAACTAGTAGGGGGAAAAGTAGGGGGTTTAAGGAGAGCAAAGGGAGGGGAGGAAGATTATAAGCAATCGCAGACACAGGAGGAGAGGAGTAGCTCTCTAAGTTTGGATTTGAAGGGGCCTAGTTTCAATTCTGAGGAGATATCTACAGGTAGGTCATTCATCCAGAGGGGGGCCCTATAGTAGAATGCATGTTGCCCCAAGGATGTCCTGCAGTGAGGGACTAGAACTGGATCTTTTGTAGAGCTTCTGGTGGATCTAACTTGAGGGGCATGCTGGAGTAGATCACAGAGCCCCATAGGGAAAAGACCAGCTGAGATTTTGTTGGCTATAAGGCATGTTTGGTATTTTAGTCAAGCCTCAAACTTTATCCAGTTTGTTAGCTTGTAGAGGTCACAAGTGTAGGTCCACCTATCACACCCAGAGGCTATCCAGCAGGCTTTGATCAGCACTACCTTGATACAACTGAGAGCAGTGTTATCAGCTGCACCCTAGAAAGTAATCTCATAGTCAACCAGGGAAAGGACTGAGGATTAAACAGCCAGGCGGAGTGCTGCAGGAGGCATACAATGATTGTGTCTGTGCAGCAGGTCAATTCTTGAGTTAATGGACTTAGTTAGAAGATGGATATGATTATGGTAGGTACAATGGGAGTCTAGGGTGATACCCAGATATTTAAAGGATTACCAGCTCAAGTGGGGTGGTTTCATAGTTAAGAATGAGAAGAGGAAGGTCTTTTTGTTTGTTTTGGTGATGGGCGAAGACCATAGCCTTGGTTTTTTTGTAGTTAAACACAAGTTTGTGCTCAGTGAACCAGGCTTCTGCTTTGGGGAAGAAGCTCTGTAGGTCAGTTTGAGGGGTGAGGGGGGTTTGGGTGGCTACTGTAAATAACTGCATCATCTGTATAAAGAAGAAGGTGACCTGTACAGGCTGACAGAAGTGTGTTCAGGAAGAGACTAAAGAGGAGTGGACCTAAAATGGATCTCTGAGGGATCCCAGAGAGAACAGGCAAGCTGGAGGAGAGGGTAGAGTTAATTTTAGCTTGCTGAGACCTTGTGCTTAGGTAGTTCTCAAACCAAGAGGAGGATTCCTCTGCAAGCTCAGGGGATGGCAGGGTCTTGAAGAGGGGGGCATGATTAACTGTATCGAAAGCCTTAGTTAGGTCAGTATAGACTGCCCCAACTAAGTGTCTCTGATCAAGGGATTTGTGCATAAATTAAGTGTATTCCAGCAGGGCAGTGGCAGTACTGTGGCCCTTTCTACAACCATGTTGTTTGTGGGAGAGTAGGTTATATTTTGACAGGTAATCGGTAAACTGGTCAGCAGCTATTTTTTTAAGGGCCTTAGATAAGGGAGGAGGATGGGGACTGAGTTGTAATTGCCTGGGGAAGTGCGGTCACCACCTTTGTGAATGGGTGTAATCACAGCCTGTTTCCAGAGTGTTGGAAACTGGCCTAGACAGAGGGGAAAGGTTGAAGATTTTGGTGAGGGGGGCAAGGACAGCGTCAAGGGTGAGACAAAGGAGCTTAAGATCCAGGGTGTCACCACTATGCCAGGATTTGCCTAGCACTCTAGTTAGGTAGGATTGGGCCTCATGGGCGGAGATGATCCTGAAGTGGAAGGATGGTGTTTCAGGGGGAGAGAGGAGTGTGCACACAACTGGGGGGTTGAAGAAGTTGGCGGGAAGCATGCTACTAAGGTCCAAAAAGGCGTTAGCTATAACCTTGGAATCCCGCGAGAGGGCACCATTGACAATAAGTTGAGAAGAGGGGAGGAGATGATTTACCACTAAGCTCCTTGATGTTATTCCAGAACTTATGCCCTGAGCCCCAGGAGGATGTGAGCGCCTCTTGACAGTGGGCTGCCTTGGCTTTACGGAGTTCCCAAGTACATTTATTTCTAGCTTCCCTGTAACGTTGTCTGTCAAGGAGGAGGTCTGATTCACGGGCTTTGCACCAGAGGTTATCCCTGTGTCACATGAGATCCAGAAGGGTTTGGGTGATCAGGGTGTAGTGTGGTCTTTAATAGTTTGTTTTGTGAAAGGGGCAAAGATGTCACACGCTGTGTTGAAAGTGAAGATAAAATTAGCTAAGGCACTGTCAAGGGACTGTGCAGTATCAATAGGGGACCAATCACAATTCAAGAGATGGTCCCTAAATAGGTTAAGGGAATGTTTTTTCAGACATCGGAGATAGATTAGTTTAGGGGTTGGTTTTAGTGCCTTGGCAGACCACCAGCAGAGCACAGGATAGTGGTCACTTAGGGCATCCAGAAGGACAGTGACCTTCGATATCCATTGGGAGCAGTTGGTAAGGATTAGGTCCAAAAGAGTGGACAAGACAGTTTTATGATTAAGTCTCATAGGGGATGAGATGACTTGAGTGAGGTCCAAGGCTGCTATGTTGTCCTTAAAGTGGGCTGCTGTGGGCGATAGCCAGTTGACATAGAAGTCACCTAGGACAATGAGTTCGCATTTAGGGGGGAAACTGAGCTATGTAATTGGTTACTGCACTGAAGGCCAGTTTTTGGTTTCTGGGAGGAATGTAAACCACCATGATATGAAGTGACTTACCAGAGTTGCCCACTAACAATTTAATTTTGAGCACCTGAGCACCATGGGGGAGCGGATGGGACAAGAATGGCTTGTAGTGTCTCCCTTATAAAAAGAGCACAGCCATCTCCCCTTTTCCCAAGTGTGTAAATTCTGAATAGCCCTTGACGGCCACAGCAGAGTCTTGTGTCTTAGGGGTGAGCCAAGTTTCGGCCACAGCCAGGTTATCGGGCTGGTGCTGGACTATCCAGCCTTGTAGAATGTCATGCTTTTTTAGGAGGCTGCATATATTTATAGAAGCAATTTGGAGGCCAACCATCCTGTCCTTAGAGGAGGAGGTGGAAGGGGGAGGACCAGAGTTTGGGAGAAGGATTGTGTGCCAGAGAATTGCAATTTTAAGCAGTCTGAGTTTAGTAGAGGGGTTGCGGGGGTAAGGTTGGGGTTAGGTTTTTATTTATTTATTTCAGTACTCAGAAAACCATTTGTGCTCAGAACTCTTTACATAGGTTCCATGTCAGGACATTTCAGTATAATAGATAGGTGAAATTATACAAAGGATTGCAGAAATACAAAGGTAAACAAACAGGATTATATATCCAACACAGAACAAGTCCCAGGAAAACAGACAATTTACAGTGCCCAACGGTGAAACCAGTCAGTTGTCAGCAAGCAAGAGGTTGTTTGGAGCGTTGCTATGTGCTAAAGAAAAAAAGAAGAAAGGGGGTGAAGGGGAGGAGCCCAAGTGCAATGTGAAAAAGGAGAGAGTAATATCAGTATAGCAGTAGGGATAGGAGGGAGGTGACTAGACTGGAGGCAGAGGGAGAGGGTGTTAGGTGTGGGGGGGGCAGGAGGGCCTACTCAGGGTAGAGCGGGAAGGGTTGAGGGGTCAGGGGATGGAGGTAGTGATGGAGGGTGGAAAGGTAGTGCTAGCGATGGCAGGCACATCGAGATTCATGTATCATAAGGAGCTTCAAGGTCATTTTGAAAGTACCCAGTGTGGGCAGGTGCACAATGTTCTCTTGGAGGTAGTTGAACCACAGGGGTAAACAGTAAGCAAAAGACCTTTGTCCTTGAGATGTTTGACATTTCAGAGTTAGTAAGGACTGGTGTTCGGAGTTATGGGTGTGCCGTGGATTATTGCTGGAAACCAGAAGTTGTTGGACCCCTGGCGGTAGCTGACCAAGGCAGATCTTTTTGGCCAGAAGGCAGGATTGATATTTTAGTTGGCCATTGAGCGAGAGCCAGTGTGTTCTAACATAGAGATCACAGGTGTGAATCAGTCAGTGCGCTTCTAAGGTGAGCCGGCAGGCTTTGTTGAGTGCAGTTTTTATGCACTGGAGAGCAGTATCTGTTGCAGAACCATGTATAGGCAGCCCATAGTCCACCAGGGAACCCACAGAACTGTGAACAGCTATGCTGAGGGCTTCAGGGGAGAGGCTATGCTTGTGATGATAAAGTAGTCCTATGCACTTGTTGATTGCTTTGGCTGTGTTGTCAATGTGGACAGTACAGGAGAGCGAGTTGTCAATAGTGATACCAAAGTATTTAAAGTGTTGAACAAGTTCAGAGGAACCCCACCACTATTGTATGTTGATAGTGGGTAGTTTTTGTGTTTGTTTAGAGAGCTGGACAGCATGTTTTTTGTTTTCTTGTAGTTCATGATCAATTTATGATCTTTGAATCACATCTCTACACTGGTGAATTTGCTCTGTAGTTGCTGCTCATAGACACTGGGGTCTGAGCCATTTGAGAAGACAATCACATAATCTGCATAAAGGAGGATGCGGTCTTGACTGACTTGGGGGAGGCAATTCAAGAATAAGCTGAATAGGAGGGGACCCAGAATTGACCCCTGTGGAATGCCTGAGCAGACAGGTTTGCTGTCTGAGAGGACAGTACCTATCCTGACTTGCTGTGAGCGGCAGTGTAGGTAACTGTGGAACCATGCAACCGCCTCAGGGCAAGGCCTGTAGCAGTGAGTTGGTCAACTAGAAGGGCATGATTAACCATATCGAAGGCCTTTGTTAGATTGACATAGATTGCCACTGCAAGCTGTCCAAGATCGAGAGATTTATGGATGAAGCCTGTGAATTCCAGGAGGGCTGTAGTGGTGCTGTGCCCTGCCGTAAAGCCATGCTGCTCAGGGCATAGGAGCTTATGTTTGTCCAGGTATTTGACAAGTTGGTCCATGATGATTCATTCCAGGGCCCTCGAGAGGCATGGAAGCATAGAGATGGGTCAATAGTTCTCAGGCATGGCCCAGTCCCCACTCTTGTACATAGAGGTAACTACTGCGGCTTTCCATTTTTGAGGGAATGCTGCAAACCAGAGTGATAGGTTGAGAATATGGGTAAGGGGAGACAGGATTTCTTCCAGACAGAGAGCGAGATTAGTTTCAGATCGAGGTTATCTCCACTGTATCTCCCCTTACCGAGCACCTTAAGCAGGTATTTCCTGGCTTCCCCGATAGTAATAGTCTTGAAGCAAAAAGGGGGATGCACCACTGGGGTGGGGAGAGACCTGATATGGTGATCTAGTAGGGCAGATAAGTGTAGGATGGTGTGGTGGGGGTTAATGTTAGGCCAGAGAGGCTGGGAAGCAATTGGCAGGGGGATAATAATAGTTTCACTACAGTGGGCTAATTTGGTTAAGAGGATCATGGGTCCTATGGGTGGAGGATTGGAGTGAGGTGCAGGAGATAGTAGGAGTAACAGACAGGTGGTTATCTGAAAGATCCAGGGTAGATCCATTTTATGAAGTCTGACTGGAGGATAGTAGGTGTGGAAGGGTGTGGTTCTGGTATCTGAAGGGGTACTAACAGAGCAGGGTAAGGACAGAAAAAGGCAGGGTCAAGGAAGGGCACCCGGTTAGTGCAGTGGAATAGGTACCGACTATGGTGTACAAGGTACAGGGTCTGAGGCCATATTGTGGCCTATTAAGCTGGTAGATCAGCAGTTGGGATAGACAGCACTTGAATGTTCCACAGGTGATGATCTCACAGTAAAAAAGGAAATGCCTCAGGAATGAGGTACTACCCCTTTGAAAGAGAGAGAGAGAGAGAGAGAGAGTGAAACCTGAGAGAAGTAGGGGCAGGTCACTTGGAGAGGGAAAGTGTATTTAATAAAGGAAGGAGGTGGGGGGGGTGGAACAAAACACCCAGAGAAAGAGCTGCACAGAGAAAGAGCTGCAGTGATCCTAGCTCTTCACCCTGCTTAAGGACATATGCTGTTCTGACAAACAAATTGAATATATTGATTATTGCCAGCTGTACTCACAAGCCCCTTCAAGATTTTTGTATGCCTTCCCTCAGGCCCCATTGTCTTATTTAATTTACATTTACCATCTTTAGTAATTTTTCAGCTTCTGTTGTTATTACAGTATATACATGTCTTAAAGAGTGTTTTTGTTCCCTCTACAAAAACATTTCCCTATATGATATCACTCAATCACTTTCCTCTGTGAATTCTGAGATAAAACATGCATTCAAGCATTCTACCATGTCTATCATTTGTCAAGTTTTTCACCTGTGTCCTAAACCATAATTGGACAAACTGTACTTGGCCTTTTTCTTTTCTTATTCACAGTCTTGAATATTTTTGTATTATTGGATTTGGACTCAAGAGCTATCTGTTCCTCTGCCACTTGTTTTGGAGCTCTGATTCTCTGTTTGCTCTAAGTCTGTTCTGTAGTTCTGTCTGTTTCAAGGGCTCCGTGCATGTTACAGTTCTTGTATGCCACAATTTTCTCCTCAGTAGCTTCTATTGCTTCATTTACCATCCACAGTGATCTGCATCTTTCACTGTTATATGTACAGTATGTCTCTGAGGAACACAGTCTTGTTTTAAATAATCCATATTATTTTAAGGATGGCCCAGTGTTGTTCAATGCTAATGCCCGTGAGCTTGGTTCCCAAGAACAGTACATGTGCTGTGAGCACAAAGGGGGCCTATTGGGACTGCACTGCAGTCCAGCCTTCTTAACATAACTCAGATGAATCATGCTATTTTAAAGTTTTATTTTTTTTTAATTTTTACAATATTCAAAAATGTGTTAAATTTAGACTTTAATTTATCCCTTTCCATTGAAATAAAAACATTCTATCCTTTTATCCCACAGCAGTTGACATGATGATGCGTGCATCTCAATGTTTTATTTAGAATCATGCTTGAGCAGTCTGAACATCTCATTGAGTAATGCTACCCTAAATATCCAGTGTTTCCCACAACAAGAGAAAAGGTAGTTTGAAGCCCATTATACTTCTCCCAGTCCCCAATGGGACACCAGCAAAGAAATAAATATGTGATTACGGCTCACAAGCCCACAATACAGCTCCCAAGCTCTAGTGAGGTATTAAGAAAACAAATTGTAGGCAGGCTCACAAGCCCCTAATACTACTTCCAAGCCGGAGTCACATACAAATGAAAAGACCTTAAAATGTAGCTGGGACTCACATCTGCTTCTGAGCGCCAGCAGGGCAGTAACAAACATGAAATATAGTGTTTCCTCACTGATAACTCCTGCTCAACCAACTCTACGCAGCCACATGACCAGTACTGCAAAGCAAACTGCAACTAGCAACCCAAAGCAAAACCTAGGGATGGGTAAGCCACGTGGTCCAGAGCCCCCTCTAAATTGTACTGAAAAAACTCTGATTTGCTGGAAATCACTCAGGACTTAGTCTGATTGGGTTTACAGCTGTCTTAGAGCCTATGTGATAATGAACTGAGAGCATGGGGTGTTTTTTGATTTCCATATTCATTTAAATTTACAAAGTTCATTTCAAGAGTGTTTTTTTATTTGGGCAGTATAAAGATCCCCTCTTGACATGCTCGGGGGGGAAGGAGAGATTTGCCCTCCTGCCAATGCTGAAAATGGTTTTGGTTAATGTGAGTGCCTCCTTAATTTGGCAGATAGCATGGGAAGGAGATGAGCTGGGACCCAGGCTATTCCTTCCACTTTTCCAAATGTTATAATTTTTTTTTCTTTCTATTTTTTTTTTTTTTTATTTGCTAGCATACTTGGTATTTTGGAAAGCTATGTTTGGCCCCATCCTACCCTCCATGATCAGATGTCTATATTGTCTGGCATGGGATCACCATGGGCACAGCTAATAGCAGACAGGATATGGATGTCCACATGTGAGAGATATACAGTACGTAACCACTAGTCAGGCAGAGGATGTGGATAGGGCACTGGCTGATATTAGGAAAATATCAGCTGGAGGGGAAGTCCTCCTGTTGGGAGATTTCAGCATTCCAGATGCAGACTGGAGTAGTCAGTGCTATGGAACACCAGGAATCAGGCATCTATGAACACCTTCCTGGTCCACATCCTGACTTTGCATGGAGGAACTGACTAGGGATGGGACCATACTTGTCCTAGTTCTGATAGAGACAGCCTCATGGGGTTAACAATGGAAAAGTTTGAGTCTAATGACCACAACACAGTACAGTTAAATATAGCCCTGAAAGGGTAGAAGTAGATGTCCCAGACTGGACTTCAGTAGGATAGAGGAGGAACTAAGGTAGAGGCTGATTGGGATATTACCAACTGTATGGGGCAGAGAACAAGTGGGAATATATCAAAGAAGAGAGTCTTTCATATCTAAAGGTTGCATCAAGTGGGTAAAGCGAAGAGACATAAGATGCCTATGTGTTATTCTAATCAGGCTGAGTTAGCAGTGAAGGCAAAAAAGGCAGCCTTCAAAGTGTATAAGGCCCTGCAGACAGATACAAGCAGGAAGTTCTACCTCATCAAAACAAAAGCAGCTAGAATGACAGTGAAGAGAGACATGGTTAATGCAGAGCTAAATATTGCAGAAGTGGTGAGAAAATGGTAAGATCTTTGTTAGGTATGTCAGGGAAATGAGAAAGAACAAGGGGAAAATAGAGAAGTTGAAAAGGATGAGGCATGGGTGAAGGAGAATGGGGAAAAGTTGATATGACTCTGCATTATTACTTCTGCTCGGTCTTCACATGTGAGGAGCAGGGCACTGCCAGAAGGCAGCATCCGGGTCAGGAGGGAAATTATTATGGCAATGGGTAGTATTACAGAGGAGGGATGCTTAAATGTCTGAACGAGTTAAAAGTGGGTATAGAAATTTTGAAACACTGAATTTGACAGCAGATAAGGACCACTTGGCTCACCCAAACTGCCCATTTTCCCTACCTACATTATCACTGCAGACCGTACCTGAGCTACAGCTCTTTTTCCCTCCCCCTTTCTTTCCACTACAGTTCTCTTGTCCCTTACCCATGCATTCCTGAACTTCACCACTGTTTTTGGCCCCACCACCTCCTCTGTAAGGCTGTTCCAGGAATCTACCACTCTTTTGTAAAGAAATACTTCCTCACATCTCTCCTTAATCTTCCACCCCCTCCAGCTTCATATCATGTTCCCTTGTTCTTGAGCACCTTTTTTTCTGAAAAAATACCTCCCTCCTGTACCTTATTTACCACTGTGAAGTATTTAAACATCTCTAGCATGTCTCCCCATCTCTCTTCCAGGGTGTATATATTGATAAATTATACCTCATAGAGCATTTGATGCAGACCCTGTATCATTTTAGTTGCCCTTCTCTGGACCACCTGCACTCTGTCAATGTCATTCTAGAGATGTGGTCTCCAGAACTGGGCACAGTACTTTAGTGAGGTTTTACGAGTGATCTATACAGAGGCAACACCACCTCCCTTTCTACTGGTGATACCCCTATGCACTCAAGCATCCTACTAGCCCCTTGACTGCCTTGTAACACTGCCTGTCCACCATTAGGTCATCAGATAGGATTACCTCCAGGTTTCTTTTCTGCTTGGTAGTCATCAATACCACTCCCCCCATTTTCTACTCTGCCTCTGGGTTTCTGAGCCCTAAGTACATTATTTTGCACGATTTGCGTTAAAACCCAGTTACCATACTTTTGACAACTCCTTGAGTTTTTTTCAGGTCTCTGCTCAGCCTTTCCACACACACACACCCACAGTGTCCACCCTATTGCAGATTCTAGAATCATTGACAAAGAGACAGCCCTTCCCTTCCAGCTCGTCTATAATGTCACTTATAAAGATATTCAAGAGGCTTGGTCCCAGCACTGATCCCTGAGGCACCCCGCTGGTCCCCCTCCCTTCCTCAGCATGAACTCCAGTTACCACCACCACCCCATGTAACCTATATCCTAATAAATTTCTTATCCAGTTTACCACCTTTGGGCCCATTACTAAGGTATCCAGCTTGCTTACTAGTCTTCTATGTGGAAAGGTGTCTCAAGCCTTACTGAATCCAAGGTAGGCCATGTCCATCGCTGCACCCTGATCAAATTCCTTTGTCACCCAGTCAAAGAAATCTGTCATTAGAGTTGTCAACATTGGATTTCAAAAATAAGGGACAGACCCCCCACCCCATGCCCTGTCCCCTGCCCCCCCGCCCCCCCCTCCACTACCACCCCACCCCCACTGGCCAGGCGGCCACATGCAAGGCTAACATTGCATGGAAAGGTATTATTTTGGGGTATGGCAACCAGAATAATAATTTACAGTCCTAATACATTTTACAACATATGCGATTTGACTGGTCCACCTCTGGCCATCCTGCCCATTTACTGAGAACCCTTCTCAAGTTAGCTACCACCTCCTGTCAACAAATTCTTCCTCCACAATCCATCCTTCCAGACAGGCAGTAGGTAACCAAAAGGCATTGTTGTTGTTGGTACTATCTGTGTATGGCATAATGGCAGCCAACTGCTAACCTATATGGTAGTATTTCTGCACCTTTTTGGTGATCCCTATACTGAGTTTTATTACAGGCTGTGCCTGTAAGACTCAATATGGGGGTCTTTTGGGGATCAACCAAAATGAGTGCAGAAATAGTACCATATGGTTAGCAGTTGGCAGCATACTGACACAGATAGTAGCAGCAACAACAGTACAGTACCTTGGGTTACCGTCTGAAAGGATGGATTGTGGTGGAAGAATTTGATGACGGAGGTGGTATGATAACTGGTGAAGCAGGGTTCTCAATAAATAAATGGGCAGCCACCAGCATGGCCAGAGTTGGACCAACCCTGGCAGGATGATAGTGAATCCGATTAGGGAATGGGAGGGATGCAATTGGATCATGCTAGCTGCATCCTCTGACCCAGCCCTGTCAAGCACAAAGACATTTGGCCTCTGCCCTGTCTGTCCCCAAGCTACAGCTGAGCAGCTCATACACCTTGTTTTATTTATTTTGTATTATTTTTTTCTGGCTTGCATTATCTACTGACATTTTTATTTTCTTTATAGGCAGATTCCAGGAAGTGGAACTCAGGGGCACACAAATTCCTTTATTTTAAGCAACACTGCCCTGTCCGTACCCTGTGCTTACTGAGGATAATAGGGATCTTATTTGCATTAACTGTACAACAAGAGAGTCAGAAAGCTGTCAAACTGTGTGACTGTGCACTTACTTAGTAGCCACCTATAGGCTGCCCGCCTGCTCCTCTGACTCCACTAGTCCAAACTCCACACACCTCACCCGATTCTCAGTCCAGCACCATCACCAACAGCAGGCAGCAGCTGAGTCAGTGGCCCAGCACCCAGCATGACTCTGCGAGCCCGACTCGATGACCCGAGGAGAGGAGGAGGAGGACATCTTTCACCAACTGACCTGGCTGTGACTAACAGTCCCAGCAGGCCATGGCCTGTCCACCTTCCCTGCCACAGCTACCCCCTGGCCTGGACCACTTGGCTTGCTCAAAGGCTCAGAGCTCAAGACTTGTCCCCTCCCATCCACTTTAGGCCCTAGCTTCCCACTCCAGTCAACACAGGGCAGGCACTTCTGGCACGACTCATGCCTCAAGTTCACGGCCAACGAGGAATAATTTGTTCTTTTCTTTACTCTGACAGACTTCTAGTCTTCTGGGTGGTGGTGGTGTGACAGGTGGTTGTGGTTCTCTCAGTTCTCCACCGCTCCTGGCCGGGCTGGCTCCTTGCTCCTCCCTGATGTCTCTATGTCAGGTCATGACATCGCACAGCACCATCTCCATGGGCAATGGCCACAAGGACGACACTGCACATGTGCAGTTGTATGCAAGCTCTATCTCCAGCCCTCCAGTGGCCACACTTAACAATCCGGAGCTGCAGCAGAGCTGATCCTGGACAGATCAGTAATCAACAACACAGTGAGTTTTTTACAGGACTCGGGCTACTGCGAAATGCAGGACAATAGGCATCCTGTAGCAAGTCAAAATGGGATAGCGGGGAAATTGTTTAAAATAAGGGACATTCCATAAAATACAGGACTGTTGGCAACCCTATCTATCATATTCATTTGACATGACCTACCCCCTGTGAACCTGTGCTGCCTCAGGCCTTGTAACCCACTGGATTCCAGATATTCCACAATCTTTTCCTTCAGCAATGATTCAATTAACTTTCGCACCACTGATGTCAAGCTGACTGGCTTATAATTGACAGTCTCCTCCCTGATGCCACTTTTGTGGAATGTGACTACATCTGCATTCCTCCAGTCCTCTTGAACCTCTCCTGTTTCCAGTGAGTGGTTAAAAAAGAACAGTCAGAGGTGGAACCAGTACCTTCCTGAGCTCCATCAATTCCCTAGGATACACTCTACCTGGCCCTATGGCTTTGTCCACCTTCAAATTAGTGAGTCCCTTCAGGAATCTCTCCTTTGAAAATGGACTAGTGTCCACCTCCCTCCTTCCAAAGCTTGTGTTACTTTTTTTGTGGCCCCTTCCCATCTCCTTCCTCTGTGAAAACTGAGCAGAAGTATTTGTGCTGGATGTCTGCATTTTTCTTGCCTCCCCCCACCTCTGCACCATCCCCCCTTCACATTTTAACCTTACAGTCCCACTCCTGGTCTTCTACTTTTCACTTACATAACTAAAAAATGTCTTGTCTCTTTTTGTTACCTCCTGGGCTATTCTTGCTTTAGTTTGTCCCTTAGTACTCCTTATGGCTTTCCCTGCTTCCATATGTTTCACCTGTTATTTCTCCCTATCCTTCTACTGCTGCATCATAACATTATTCGTAGATAATATTGGTAACCAGTAAAAACATACTCTCAATACCCCCCTTAAACATATCTTGCATTACTTTTTCATGTTAACAGAGTTATACATCTCAAATCTAACCCAGTATACTTTTATGTTGTGTACATTTGCCCATCCATTTCAGGTCTCACTCCTGAATAAGGAGATAACATTAGTTATAATGGTAAGGTTTATGTATGGGTGCAGAACTCAGAGTTGAGGTAAGCCCTCCATGTTTGTTGATATTAGTCAAGATTTCATATTTTTATGTGACAGTTTTTCCAAGGAGGTCAGCTGGCCCACTGCTGTGAACCATTCGTCTAAGGTAGGGATTTCTGTGGTTCACCATTTACACAGTAGAAATTGCTTTGTGACCACACTCACAGCCACTTTCCATTGCATCATAGGCAAAGTTTTGAGCCACAGAGAATGTTACAACCCAGTTAGGAAAAGTGGACCACCCCATGCCATGAAATAACCCCAGAGATCGGAGCATGCGTTTGCAAAGGCTGCCCAGAAAGGTTGCAGTGCAAAACATGACCACAAGATACGTGTCAAATGTGCCCTCGGCTGTTAGCATTGCCAGCATTTATCATGTGGGAAAAGATCCAAATTTAAAGGTCTAATGAGAAATGATACCACCAGAGGAGGACCTTATTTTGTATGAGGCAGCTGTGACTGTCCCATTATGCTTTACGGGCCTGGAAGATACTGGATGTCCCTAGTCTGAATTTGGAGCTCTGTTTCCCATATGGATCTGGACAGTAATGACAGATCCTGTTGAGCATCTCCTAAATTAGCATGTATGTGGCTAATTCTGCCTTGGATTTCAGCAGGTTGGTCTCAACTAGGGTAATTGTGGAGAGTACATGCCCCTCCCTGTGTTTTGGGAAGTCTGCTGGTCACTATGCTCTGGATCTGAAGGTGTCTCCAGATATCTTGTATAGGGGTGTCTTACTTGGATTGCAGTCTGGGGAAGGTCTCCACAATAAGAATATCTCAAACTGTGTGGATGCCCCTTTGGGCCCATGTATTACAGCATGGAGGTTGCTGGTCAAAGTGCAGGGATTAATTCCTACATAGTGGCTCCAGCTGAGGAGCTGTGGGGTTGGTCTTTCAGATATTTATACAACTGTAATTGTGCCCTCTAGAGAACATTGTGCTGGGATAGAGTTGGATTTGCTTACCAGTCAGGAGTAAAGGAGAACAGCTGCCAGTGGACTGCAAGACAAGGGTTGCTCCAACTGTAATCAGAGTGGAGCGAATGCTGATGCATTGGTGAGCCGGTTTATTGTTTGGCATTCATGAATGCTAAATGGTATATGTGCCAGGGAGGCACCACCCCCTTTAATGATGCCTCCAGAGCTTCCTCCTGCTGCTGAATCGAAGTGAAGGTTCCCTCCCAAAAGAAATCCCCTAACAGTCAGTTCATATCATGGAACCATTTCTGTGGCAAGGATTTGGGCAAGTGAAACAGGAGGTGCATTAGTTATGGTGCGACCTTCATCTTGAAAGCTTTTATCTTGCCCACTGAGAACAGATTGAGAAGCATCCACCTTGCTAGCTGAGCTCTAGTGGACTCCATCATGGTTAGAGATTAAGCCAAATCATCCTGGGAATATCCAGATGTATCCTGATGCCTAGATATGTGATTCTGTGTGGTTACCAGCATAAACCTTTTGCTGTGCAAGGTTGGTGAGGGGCTGTATGATGAAGGGGGAGAATTTTGGTCTTATTTCTGTTCACAGTTAGACTAGAGACCTATGAGAATTCCTGTAGGAGATTCATCAGCATGTTGATTGTGGCCTGCCCATCCTGCTGGAGGATGAGCAGGTCACTGGTGTATAGCAGTGCCCGATGCTCCTGTCCCCCCACATATGATCCCTTTAAGAGAAGGGTGATGATGGATAGCAATGTCAAAAGGCTTTATAGCAGGAACAAAGAGAAGGGGCAAGAGAGGGCAACCCCGGCGAGTGCCTCTCTGCTGTGGGAATAATGGGGATCGCAGCCTGTTGGTAAGTACACTGGCTTTAGGTGACCGGTATATTACTCAGATCCAGCTTATAAATTATGACCTGAATCCCATATGTTGTACAGTGCAAAACAAAAAGTTCCATTCGATTGAGTTGAAGGCTTTCTGGAAGTTACCTGCAATAGCCACTGCCAGCATAGGTTTCTGGTGCACAGATGCTAAGAGATTGAGCAATGTGTGGAGGTGGTCTGAACTCAGTTGCCCTTTAATAAACCCAGCTTGCACAGTATGGACTAGACCTTGCAGGGTTATCTCCAGCCTGGTGGCCTGCACCTTTGCCAGGATTTTGGCGTCCATGTTGATGAGAAATATGGGTCTATAGTTTCATAGGTCTGTTGGATCTTTACCTTTTTTTGGTAGGATTGTGATCACCGCCTCCTCCCAGGAGAGTGGTAGTGCCCCATGTTGGTAGGAGGACTGAAACATGTCTAAGAACATGCAAGTGAATTCTTTCCACTGTATGTCATAGAAATCAATGGGGAAGCCATCGGGTCACAGGGCCTTCCTCTTGTTAATCACCTGAATGGCCTGTACGATTTCAGATTGGGTAAAGGATGCATCCAAAGCTAGGGACTCCAAGGAGGAAATCTGGGGTATGGGTAGCTTATTAAGGAATGGGCATGATTGATTAGGTAGCTGGCATTGCTGGGGAAGCATATAGGTCATCATAGAAGTGGTGCATTATACAGTTTATGTCTGTGGTGCTTGTACGGGTTACACCTGTGGCATCCTGCAACTCTGCAATATATGTGTCCACTTGACATTTTTCAACTCTGTATGTCAATAAGTGACCTGCCTGTTATCTACCCTCCTAATAAGCATGTTTGAGGTGAAACATGGCCAGCTCAGCTTTCCTGGTTAGGATCTCATTAAGATGCATTCTAGTGTGCACTAGTTCAGCCAGCAGATCTTGGAAAGGAGGGTGTTGGGCTTTATACCTGACTTCCAGAGACTTCAGAGTCCTCCAGATTATGGAGGGTCTTTTCTCTTTCTTTATGCCAGTGGGTGGTATAGCTACTGATCCAGCCCCACATATATGCCTTGTGCATTTCCCAGACCATCCCGCCAGATGTGTCCCTGTCCGATCATTGGTAATAAAGTCAGATGTGTCTGACTTTACCCTTGTGATAAACGGAGGATTGCATAAGAGAAAGGGGTCCAGTCTCTAGGACTTTGATCTGGGGGGCACATCACCCTAATCATGGTGAGTGAGACTGGAGTGTGATCAAAGATAACTAGGGGGGAATTTTGGCATGCAGGATGATATCTGTTACCCCTGGGGATGAGAAGCAAAGATCTATTCTACTCTGTGATAAACATACCACCGAGAAACAGAAGTAGTCCCTTTCTCTTGGGTTCTGTATCTACCATGTATTCACCATGTTGTGCTCCAGAAGAAGATCCTTGACAGCTTCTCTCACTTGCCGATGAGGTTTGGCCTGTCCTGCACTGTGGTGAAGGACCTGCTCCATGGTAAGATTTAAGTTTCCCCCCCACCTGGAACAACCCTGGGTTACTTGGCCCACTGAATTGAGTAATCTCCTGATTCAGGACATGGTAAAAAGATGTATCATCATGGTTAGGTCCATATATGTTGACCAGTGTCAGCGGGTCTTCTAGTGTCCCCACCTTTGCCAGAATCCAGCGTCCCTCTCTATCTGAAGTTGTGTGTGCAATAACCATTTGAGCTTCTTTTGTAAGAGGATAGTGACTGCCCATTTTTTGTGGAATGCTGGGCTATGCACTTCCACCTCTACCCAATCTCATGCCAGTTTTGCTGCTTCAGGATCCACAAGGTGATTTGGGCCTTGAGTATTTTGAGGTGTGAAAGGACTTTTTTCCTCTTGATGGGCAAGTTAAGCCCCCACACATTCCACATGATGGCCTGTACCTCACCCATGATCTCCAATTATAAAAGAGTGCTGATGACGGATAGCTGCTGATCACTAGGAGCAATGTCCTCATATTGTGGCAAGCATGCAACATACCCTACACCACGAAGACCTCGTACTCTTTGGGTTAATGCTACTGACTACCTTGGAGGTTGATACCATGTATATACCAATATAGCCCCACCCACCGCCCATGCATACACCGCTATTGCTGGTTGAGGGGCACCTGTCCTGGCTTGCCATCGGCCCCACTATCCCTGCCTTGTGGTCCCTAGGCATTCTGTGCTTAGGGGGCACATGCGGACCACATTGCCTCGTGTCCAAACTGGTAAGCACCCATAGGTCCATTTTCAGGGTTGTCACACTGCTTCTCCTCCTGTCTGGAAACATTCACCCCAATCCAGGCCCAGGGTCCACCAATGCACAGCAGCCACCACCAACCACCAGCCTCCGCATAGGGTCCATGAATACCTGCAGCATCTTAAAAAAAACAGCCGAACTTCAGTGCTGGATTTCCAATTACCAGCCAGACATCCTAGCACTAGTTATCCAAGGTTATCCAAGTCAACTCCAGATGCTATAGTCTCTTTTCCTGGCTACACTCTTTTTTGACTAGACAGGGTGGGAAAGTGGGGTGGTGACTGCGCTATCTACGCAAGGCACAACTTGTTGGCCCAAGCCATGCCACCACCCAACCTAGACCACAGAGCCCAGACTATGTCCCTAAAAGTCACCCCTGACCCATCCAAGGCACCACTTATAATCACCGCAGCTTATTTCCTCCACAAAAGAAGGCTTATGCCCTCCACTCTCTAACGGAGTATATCTCTAGCCTCAACAACAAGTCCAAGCACATCCTGTTAGGAGACCTAAACCTGAACTGGCTGAGTACTTTGGCCTTTTCATCCATAGGTGTGCTCATAGCCCTTGACTTCCACCAGGTAGTGACCCAGTCCACTAGGCGTAACCCATCCACGTGCACCCACACACTCCTGGATATCATCCTCATGAACAGACCAAGTAAACTAGTCGATGTTACAGTCTTGCCAAACGCCCTTAGTGACCACTCCCCTGTGCTTTGCACCTGGTCAGGCAAACAACCTGCACCCCCTTCCACGACCTCCCTATGTCGCTATCTCTGCCCAGACAAACTCCACCAGCTTAGGCAGCACCTCACTCAATGGAACTGGTCACCAATCTACCAAGCCACCAGCATAGATGACGCTGTCTCCTATTTCTATTACTCCTTCACCCGTGCCTGTGACACTTTTGCCCCCCTAAGGAAAACTACCACAAAAAACACAGTGCCCCCTGGATAAAGCCACCCCTGCTACAACTTCTTAAAAATCGCGATGACTTAAAGTACAAAACAAATGACTCAGGAAAGCCAGCAGACCAGCAGTCTTACTGAACTGCCACAAACAAATGTACCTGAGCTGTTCGAAAGGCTAAAGCTGACCAGTATAGAGCTGCCCTCACTGCCTCCTAGGGCTCGTCCTACAAATTCTGGGAAAATATAAAGACCCTGAATGGCAAGTCACAGACACCACCACCATCTCAAATCACCAATAATGGGTCGGTCACCACAGACCCAAACGAAATTGCCAATACCCTTCAACATCAGCTTCACAGACCTCAGCTCCATCCTCCCCCTAAACTTCTTCAACCCAGTACCCAATGCAGCCCAGCCCCACCTCCTGTGGCTGCCTTTCTATCTCTGGACCTTCTCCCCACATGAGGCGAGGCCATTCCTTACTAAGGCCCTAAATGGGACCAGCCCCCTGAACGACCCTCTTGACATTAAACTACTCCAACTCACACTAGAAATATTGCTTGCCCCACTTACTGCTATACTAAACCTCTCCCTCTGTCTAGGGCAGTTCCCGATGGCCTTGAAAAATGCTGTGGTCACCCCTAACTAAAAAGGAGGTGACCCCCTATCCCTGGGTAACTACCAACCAATCTCCATTATTCCCCCACTCTCCAAATCCTTGGAAAAAAATTGTAGTGGACAAGCTGTCAGGCTACCTAGATACCCATAATCTTCTCTGCAAGGAGCAATACAGCTTCCGGTCTGGGCACAGCACCACCACCATGGCCCTCCTGGTGTTCTCTAACCACTTGCGCCTCACCCTTGACCGAGGGCACATTGCCGCAGCTGTGTTTATTGACCTATCCAAGGCTTTTGACATGGTCAGCAATACCCTCCTGCTCAACACCCTTACACAACTGGGATTCTTTCTCACAAACACTGCTTGACTGGTTTGCCAGCTATCTATCATCCAGATCTGAATGTGTCAGGATCAATAACACCATCTCCGACTCATGTTCCATCTGCTCTAGAGTCCCACAGGGCTTCATCCTGAGCCGCCTACTCTTCAGTCTGTTCTTAAATGCCCTTCCTACCTCATGCACTGAAAAGATCCTCCTGTATGCAAACAATGCAGTCATCTGTGTCTCCCACCCAAACCCATCGGACCTACAGACCTCCCTCCAGTCTGCCTTCAGTTGGACAGAGCGTTGGTTCACTGAGCAAAGGCTGGTATTGAACCTAAAAAAAACAAAGACCCTCTTATTTGCCCACCACCAAAGTAAGCTAA
The DNA here is from genome assembly GCA_016271365.2 of Neoceratodus forsteri. Classification (NCBI taxonomy): domain Eukaryota; kingdom Metazoa; phylum Chordata; order Ceratodontiformes; family Ceratodontidae; genus Neoceratodus; species Neoceratodus forsteri. The sequence continues at coordinate 391,091,234 of CM028135.1, read as the reverse complement.
AAAATGCCCAGCTGTCCATCCAATCCAGCTTGCACTACACCCTATAACAGGTCACATCCTACAGGTACCTTGGGGTGATATTCAGTACGGCCCTCACTTTCCACACATACATCAACACCCTTACATCTGCTACCAATGCACAGGTTGGTCTCCTTTATTGCCACAGAGCCTGCCTCACACCTGAAGCCCTAAGGCTAGCTCTCATATCATTGGTCCTTTTCCTGATAGACTATGGTCTGCTAGTTTATTCCACAGCTGATGCCACAGCCATTTGCAAACTGAAGGTTGTGATCAACAAAGCCTGCAGGCTCCTAACTGGGGCTGACCAAATGACCCATACTTACACCATCTATTCACTTGCCCAGATTTTAAACTTTGATGAGAGAGTACAATACCAGGCCTGCCTCATGGCCAAAAAATCACTGCTTGGCCTGACCCCCTCTGGCCTATCGACTGCTCCAGCAACCTCCACCCCCTCTGTGAATACATGCAGCTCAGATAAAGCAGCTATAACTGTCCCTAGGGTCAGAACAACCCTGGCACAGAGATCGTTCCTGTTCAGGGCCCCCACCTGGTTTAACACCCTGCTGGTGCAGGTCACCTGCCACACCAAGCTCGGCCCTTTCAAGGTCACCCTGAAAGGCCACCTTCTAACCTTCCGCACATGTGCCTGCCCACAATAGTTCCCCCCCTTTTGTCTTTCCAGCCAACAACATGATTACTGGAGCCCAGGGCCACTTAGTGCTGGGCTCGGTGTCTGGGACCCCGGCTCCTGACAAAGTCTTGCCACAGATGGCAGAGGTTGCACTACCAGGCCTGCCTGTTAGGATGTTCAATAGCAGAGTTCCCTCTATGTATAGTTTATAAGTACCTCTGTAACATTACGAATGTTATATGAACCATCATGTGCTTGGTGAATGTATCTGTATAATTTTGTATATGTATTATTCTTGTATATGTACTATGCATTTTATTACTGTTGAACTGTATGTCATTCATGTTGTGACCATGACGTGGAGCCTTTGGAAATGATTCTACGACTCAAAGGTTGTAATTCTGAAATCTTAAATAAATAAATAAAAATAAATACATAAACAAATGTAGCAAAGATTCCAGCAATAAAACAAGAACTATAGAAATCCTAAGCCCAACCGAGGCTGAAAAAAATGTAATAAATATTTGTAGCACAAGTATAAAACAACAAAGAGGTTCTGAACACTCCTCAGCATTGCATGTGTACCCTCCTCATCAACACCTCCTACAAAGCCCTGTACATCCCCAGTGCTCGTAACGCAGGTTATCCTACCAATTCAAGCAGCCTAAGTGTCTACTACTGGAGATCTCGATGTGGTAATACAGACAAGCCTCTTCCTCTAGCTTAATTGCCACCAACAGCCCCAAGAGGGACCCTTGCTAACAAAATAATAAAAAAAAAAAAACCTTGAATGTAGCATGATGAAGTGAGACCATCCTATGAGACCAATGAGCCTCTGTAGTTTACCATGCCTTTCTGCTCTGACCCGTTAGACCCCTTCATCACAGCCATGATTCTGGGATTTGAAACAGTGGGTTAATTTATTTTTGGGGGGTTAAGGTCCAGGACATTCATTAAACACTCCAAACCTCCTAGCTGCAGTGATCCTGTGCTTTGTGGCTCCCAGTACCAGATTCGGAAAGAATGGGGGGGGGTAGCAACATGTAGGGAGCAGTGGGGGGAGACACCTACACTTAAGTATTGTTCATGCCCTGTGATGATGAGCTGTCCGGTTATCCTCCCATTCCCATGTGAGCTTCATCTGCCTGTGATCATGTAGCCCTCATAGGCCTCATCCTGTGCTACGTGGTGTGCCAGTTCAGGTCTGACCTTGCCACAGCAGCTGCCACTCCTCGAGTTCTGGGGCTGTAGGGAGTATGCACCAAAAGCCATCATTAGAGGATTGTAGAAAGCCTGCATTAGGAAGAGGTTCACCTGCTGACATGGGGAGGCAAGGTGCGGCTCAAGCTTTGAGGCCCTGTAGTTCTTGGGTGTCTCCTTGTGCCCCACTCTCCAGTGCCACCCTTCCCTCAGCAAGGATGCTTAGCTTTAAGGGATTTCAAGTGCCCTGCTGGCCCAGCTTGGCCCTCATCTCCTGCCCATGGGACCCATGCCAGCATGTGGAACACTTTTCACAGGGTGCACCATGAAAATGAGTGTTCCAGAAATACCCGTCCCCTTCTCCCCCTCTCTGTTCCTTCTGTATTGTAGAGAGAACAGTCAACCTGAAAGGAGGGCAGGCTAAGCTAATTGCTGGAAGCAAAAGCAATGGTACCCCAAGGCAGTGCTTTATTGGGGACCTTGCCCTCCAGTAACCTGTGTCTTCCATTAGCCCCCTTCCAGGGGAGAGGCTCTATACTGGTGTGATATGACAATAGAGGTGTGGGACATGCAGCCCAACAGACCTCTGTCATGTCATAACTAAATGCTGGTGGCTGTGGGAGCATCTGCCCCCTCATCTAACATTGACTGTGTGAGCATATCCAGACAGAGGGATCCAGAAAGTGTGGAGGGATGCACTTTAGCTAGGAGGATGAACAACAACATAAATAGTACAGTGGATTGCCCCTTCTGATATAATACTAAATCTGTACCATGACTCTGTTGCATGCAATGTATCTCTTTGCATCCTCCCCCCCCCCCAAGGTGGACTACAGTTATTAGCACAGCGCCTGTTATGTTTGAGCTCACCAGACAGTAACCGAGTTGTCTTAGCGCAGGAGCATCAGCAGCACCACTGCCTTGTTCCCAGAGCGTGCCTGCTCTTGAAATCCAGATACGTGCTCTGATAGGAGCCACAGTCTGGGGGGGGTGGGTGAGGACCTTTCCAGTATCCATATGCTAATCAGATAGCGCTATATATCATCCAGTGAAAGGGGAAAGTCTGGTTCACCAGAGGTACAGTATTCCACACCTCGTCTCCCTGGCCCTTACTGTTGATTTAGGCCAATGCTTCAGGAACAGCAGTCCCTCATGCCAGCATGGATGCCCCTAGGGGCACCGAGGCAGGAAGCACTTTTTCTTCTCTCAGGGTGACTCTCGAACTTGTACACGTTTGAGAGGCATGGCTGCTGCACAGTGGAGCCACAATGGTGAGTATACAAGAAAATGGCTGCTCCCCCCAAACGACAGCTTCTGCCTACAGAGAATGTCAGTGGCAAGCAGTGTGAGCATCCTCAGAATGCTACCACAAAGATTACACAAATGGAAGGGCAGAGACGATCCCTCGCTCAGGAGAGCATGATCAGATATAGTTTGGTGGTCCCAAAGATTAAGGATAAGCATTACCTGCTTTACAGTGTTATCTCCAGCTCACAGCCCATGCACCGGTATCCTTCAAGTCTCAGTCTCTCCCCGTTTGATCCCAGCATAGCTGGGCATCCTCATGGTGGTGCAGCAGGTACTGCAACAAGTCTTAATTCCTAAACCCATATCAGAGCAGTAGTATTCCAACTGTAAATATCACTTGTAAGCATGTAAAAATAATACTCCCCCGAGCTGCCCCATCCCTTAAAGTGGCATTACCTAGTGCCCCTCCCAACCCGCACAGTCCAAATTCTGGAGTACCTGAGTAGAAGGGTTGTTGCCCCATTTAATAAGTTCAACAAGTAAATTGAACGGTATTCTCCAGACGTCTGGTTCCTGGTAACCTACTGTGTATGAGGCAATAAAAAGCAGATACACATGAGTTCAGACTGCCATTACAACTATTGGAGCACATTTTGGTTGGATGCTTGCTTGAGGTTGGTCATTCTTCAGGTGTTACAAGTCAGCCCAGGCCCTGTCTGAAAATTTCATCTGGAGCAAAAGACTCACTGATCGTAAACTAGTAATCGCTACCACCAGGCTGACAGTGCCAGCCCAGGATTTTGGCCTGATGGCAGTTTCTTTGGTTTGCACAGGGGTGGTGGGGTGAGCCAACCATGGAGGGCTGAAGCAGAGGAGTATATCTATTTTTTCCTAGGAGAGGGGACTGTGTAAGGGAGGAAACTGAGGAGTCATCACTGCAGCTGCTGCTATAATTTTTGCTGCATCATTGCAGGCCCTGGTCCCTCTTGCTCTTATGCTTTTTGCTCTTCTTCCAGTCTCAGGTGGCTGGAATCCATGTGTTCCCAATACTCAAGGCTGTTACAGTGGGGGACCATAAGTAGTGGAGGGTTGCGTTTTTTTCCCATTCGTGTAAGGGGCGTAGTCCATCTGTTGAGAGGTACCGAGGACGCGGGCCTGTTGGGTCTGTTGTGCAGATCTGTGTTTTTGCAAAGCAGGGGACTGCAAAGCAGGGACTGAAACTGCTGTGCCTTGCCATTCTTACTAATGCACAGAGCAGCAGGGTATCATAGGCTGTATTGGACTCCGAGGTCCATTAAAGTTCATTGGGCAGGTGTATAGGCTAGGTGATGATCAGACAACTCGATGAAGAAATCTTGAAAAATGTTCATGTTGTGGCCCTTTTATGTAACCTTCCCTTTAGTCCTGGCCCATCAGAATATCTACATCCTGTGTTGGTACTGGAGGAACTGGGCTAGCAATAGGTGGGGGTGATCACCAGACTTGGGGGGGCAAGGTAACAATGAGCCAAATCAATTTTAATGTTTGCCATTCAGGGGCGAACATGAAGGACAGAGTAATTTGTAGAAATTTGATAACTCGCTCACCTCTGGGAAACACACAAGCCATAAGTCATAAGTTGATCTATCTGCTGCAATTTTCAGATCTTCTAATCATTACTACAGCAAATGGATGATCTGGTCTTGTTCTTGCAGATGATCCTTGAATTCACTTGAGATGTTTCTGTGGTGGCGATACTCTGTTTGGGCACATTTAAACAGTCCTCAATCAGAATAATATTGGCGTTTATTCTCTGTGTTGCTATTTCAAGTCTCAATATCTGTGATACCAATTGCTCAATCATAGTTTTAATTTCTGACAGGGCTGGGCCAGCCTCTGGACCTGCCATTTTGCTGCCAAATGAAGCAGTCTGAGAGGATTGTTTGGGAGTGGATATCTTCATGATCCAGATGATGATTTTTCACCTTGTTTGATTCAGAATGTACCCCAAGGTAAGGGCTCTTCAGTGATGTTGGAATACCTACGGTAACTAATCAAGTTGGTAAGGTGGTTGACATACTAATGCAGGGGGTTGAGGGAATCCCAGAATTAGACAGCCATCTTGTGGGTGCCTAGGCATGCACCCTTTTTCCTCATTTGTTTGATGCAAAGGCTTGTTGCCTTTTCTAAGCTCCCTTTTAGCTTTGCCCAGTGTTCCTCCACCCCACACAGGTCATTCTCCCCTACAAGATCATCCCTGAGGCATTCACCAATCTTTGTAAAATCTACCCTCCTGAAGTCCAGGACACCCGCCCTTGTGTGGTTCGATTCTGTGCCTGCCCTTATATTGAACCACACTGTACAGTGATCGCTGATCCCTAGTTGGCCTCCCACCTTAATGTCTGCATCTCTGTCCCTGTTAGTGAGTATTGGGTCCAGTATTATCCCATAATGAGTGGGTTCTCTGAATAGTCCACCTGCAGAGAGTCCAGGATGTCTCTGCTTCTAGCTGAAGCCACTGCTGGAAGGCTCTAATCTACATCCAGCAGGTTGAAGTCCTCCATCAGCAGCACATTCCTCTTTTCTGCCATCTTGCCAGTGGCTTTCAAAAGACCTTATCTAATTGTTGCCCCTGTGCTGGAGACTTGTAGATCACTCCAGTGCAATCAGTGGTTCCATTAGCCATCTCCAGGGTGACCTACAGTACCTCTATCTTCCCCTGTATTCTCTGTATCTCTGTTGTTTATGCTTTCCCCAACATAAAGTACAACACCCCTCCTATCCTTCCCAACGAGTCCTTCCTGAGCAGAGTATAGTCTGATATAGTCATGTCCCAGTCATAGTTTTCAATGCACCATGACTCAGTAATGTCAGCAATATCCAGGATGGCCTCTATCATAATGACCTCTAGGTTCAAAATCTTATTTCCTAGACCTCTAGTATTTGCACACATGGCCTTCCAGATTTTGTTTCCACTGTGCTTGTTACCCCTGCTTTTTTTCTTTTTGCCCTGTTCCCCACATTAAATGCTCCTGTTCCCTTCTCCCTTTGTCTCTACCACCCTACTTCCTTTATTAATTTGCACCTTTGGGATTCCTCTTCCCTCAGGATCGGCTTACTGTCTACTTCAGCATGTGGAGGGCAGTTTCTGCCTCCCCAATTCCTTCTGCCAGAACAGGACAGGTTGCAACTGCAGAAGGTGAGGCAGGCTCTGGCAGGCAGCCCCCCCTTGCAGTCCTACTCAGCTGTATGATTCAGACAAGTACAGTTTCCAGTGACTGGAGGTTTGCTGATCTCCTCTGCTGCACAAAAGTGGGGAAGGGGAGACCCAGAGAATCATAAGCAGGAGTGAGTAAATCGAGGTGTGGGTTTGGATATGGATTCGCCCATCCCCCATTTACTTGGATTAGCACTTGGGTTTGATTCAATTAAATATTTTATGCCTAAAAAACAAAACTATAAATGTAAAATTACAAGGTAAGCTCTGGTGATTGCATCCATCTCCTATTTGAATTGCAGCTACAATTAGCAAAGCCATGTTAAGAAACACAAAAGAGAGTGTCTAGGTAAATTAAACAGAAAAACAAAGCAAACAAAGAAAAAAAATTATAAGTGAGATCGTCTAGGTCTGAGCAGTAACAATTTGGAGTGCCAGCCAGGATGCAATGCAGTAATGCTGCAGTTTATTATAAAATGCTACAGCATACTGCAGGCAATGGTGTACTCCAATGACAAGCTCTTTTGTCATGCAGTATTTTGTGGCATGTTACTTACTGCAAGTAATTGCATGGCACAATGGCTGGCTCTGCTGTGCTGTATCTCACACTACAGCATAAACAGGGCAGGTTTTTTTATGTTTTGCTTACAGTTATCATGTCTATTTCCTAGCATTGTTGAAACTTCAATTAAAATGACACTAAAGATTTATGACAGTGTTGGACAATGACTTTAAGGAGGAATGGAAATGTTAGGACTTCACTGTTTCACCCTTAGTAAAGGAAATGTGCAGCTCAGTGTGGCTAGTTATTATTCACTTCCCTATGTTGGCATTTGGTGTTATTCTGCCAGCAGGGGATCCACTTTTCAAAAACCCATTCACCACAAAGTATTTTTTTTGTTTTTGTGCTTCATAAGTCAGAGAAAAGATCTGATAGGAACAGCATATGTGCACAGCAGTGCAACACACATGAAATATCTTAATTACAAAATCAAAAGTATCTTTCCATGTTCCATCCTGTCCAATATCCAGATGTCAGGTTTATTCAGTATCACTGCCATTTTCAATTTGTGATGAATCAAGCATTGGTAATGAGTCTGAGTAGCAGCAAACAACCCCTGATTAATGTTAATAAATGTCAGTTTCTCAACATTATCTGGAGACACACTAGCTCTTTGATTACTAACTATACCCACTGGTTAGTCAGCAACTTAGGTACAGCCTGGCTATTGTAATTAAAGCTGGTCCAGTGAACTGAGGCAGAAATCTGACGTCTACATTAGACAATTAAATTGACTGCAGGGGACACTGAGGCTAGGGGAACCATGTTAAAGGGAGGGGGGGGAATCTAGCTAGTGCTCCCCATATATAGGGGGCTGGGAGCAGTAAGATGGGTAAAAATCAGGTCGATGTTCAAAAAGCACTAGGGGAAGGGGAAAAGGGCAAGGCTATCTGGGTCTACATGCAATAGGAAAAATAGGAAGGTAAGGAGAATGAGAAAGAATGCAGGTGTAGGATTACAAAACAGCAAAAATGGATCTAGAGCTAGTTGGGTGGGGGTTTGCCTTTATGCCAGTTGTTTGGGTAATAAAATGAGTGTGCTCCAGGCAGACACTGGACAGACTTCAAAGCCATCACAGAAACGTGAGCCACAAAGAATAATGACTGGGACCTGTCCATCTCATGAATGGAGACACTGATCAAAGACGACCTTGCAGATCTTGTGGACTTCCTAGAGAGTAATGATCTAGGTAGTAAACAGCAAGGGTTTGTGGCAGGAAGGTCTTGTCATACTTACCTAATAGTTTTCTTTGGGTAACAAAGGCAGTAGATAAGGGCTGCACTGTGGATTTACTCTACTTCAATTTCAGTAAGGCTTTTGAGTCTGTGCCACACAAAGGATTGCTGAAGAAACTGAAGGACCTGGGAGTGTCTAAGGACATAGTTAGATGGCTAGGAAACTGATTGAAGAAGAGACAGCAAAAGACAGTGGTAAACAGGGTCTGACTGGAAGAGAGGAAGATCAGGAGTGGGGTGCCATAGAGATCTGTTTTTGGTCCTGTCCTCATCAATATGTTCATCATCGACACTAAAGAGGTCAGCCAGGGCAAGCTGTGTCTCTTTGCAGATGACACAAAGCTCTGCAGTAGGGTAGATAGTGATGCAGGGATCAGGGAGATGCAGAGGGACCTACAAAGGCTAGAGAGGTGTTTGCATTTTGGCACTTAAAATTCAGTGTAAAAAAATGCAAGGTTATGTACCTAGGGGAAAAACAGGATGGATAACTTGATGGGGGAAGGTGGTGGTGGTGGTGGTGGTGTGGGGTAAAACTGAGCACTATTGTAAAGCAAAGGGACCTGGGAGTCATCATTACTGACTCCCTCAAACAATCAAGTCAGTGTAACAAGGCCCATTGAAATTCTAATGGGATGCTGGGGTGTATCAGATAGGTATTGACAGCAGGAAAAAGGAGGTGGTGCTACTACCAAGGCCCCCTGTTCGCTGTGGCACTGTAAACCTAACTTCTGTGGCAGGAACTCTGAACTTCTATGGCACTGTTTGGTCAAATTGTGTGGCAAGGTTTAAAGTTCTGCAGCACTTTTTTACATAAATAATACAAAGCCAGTATTACAGTTTGGGGGGACCCAACAAGGGTGACCTATGAGGAGGACCCCTAAATCCCACCACATAAATGTAAGTTACATACTTTCCTTTAAACCTCCAGCTTTATGCTTTTCAGCAGCTGTTGTGACTCTCTGCATTTACTTAACTCTATTTAGGGCTTAATGCTGTATCATGCAACATTAACAGCTACTGACAGGAGCCCCAATCTGCTGGCAGCAAAGCAAACTGCTAAACAGTTGTTCCCCAAGGGAGAGCCTGAAGTAGCCTTGCAATGGAGCACCCAAGACTCCCCTTCTCTGTGAACACCTATCAGGGGCCCCATTTACAGTTGCAGTTGAGGTTGGTGGGATCTAGGGGCACACAAAGGTTCCCCATACCGCCATCCCTGAAAACTGCTGTACATTAAAAATACAAAACATTAAACATCTGCAGTGTAAGTCTAATTATTTCTTTTTTTCTCTTTCGTTTCCTTAATTTTCTCGAACGGCAGCACTTTCTAAAGAAAGTTAAAGAAGTCCAAGAGCTAAGCTGGGAGGGAGTTAAAGTAAAGATCACCCAGGATCTCCCAGTCTCGGTTAGACAGCGATGCACTGTCTTCCACCCGTCGGTGTCAAAACTAATAGTGGCAGGGATTCGATTTAAAATGATTTATCCGGCAAGGCTACAAGTTTTGGTCTCCGGAGCTTGACTTAATTATGATGACCCTGAGGCAGCACATGCTGGGCTGAAGAAAGGATTGCCAGACTTATTTCGGGAGACATGAGTTGCCTTGTGAGACGAGTTTGCAACTGGATGGTAGCTCTGCAGTTGTGCATTGAAGCCTAATAATGTGCTTGCCTTCGCCTCGAGAAGGAAGAGATCGCTGGAACTGCTCTACCTGAGAACTTTTCATTTACTTTCTGGTTTGCTGCAGAGCGATAGCGGGTGATAACTAAGCTTGCTTTAAAATGATTAGCCTGTTCATTTCTAAATGGGATGGTTGGGATTTGGGGTGAGGTATACAATAGGAAAGGGTTTTTTTCCTCTTCTCTTCTCTTTCTGAGCTTTTAAGGGTAGAGATTTAAGCTTGATTTCTGCCTTTTAATTCAGATCATTGTCTGGCTTCCTGAAACGACCACTAGAGGGAGCAAACAGGCCAGTTTTTTAGAGTTTAGTGGAATAATTGGGTTGTAAGCATAAAGCAGTTATTCAGTGTTAAGAAAATACAAAATCACACATGCCCACACAATGCAAAGCATCATGGGCTGCATATGCAAATCACCACAGAATGTTATGCTGGTCCAACTTTAAGCAGAATTGCATGGTGCCGAAAGGCCTCTCACACAGTTTGCAAAGGGTGCTAACAGAAGACATAGACATGTGTTTCGTCCTACTAGGACTCATCAGTATGCCTCGTCTGTTTGACACCCCAGGAATGGACCAGCTACCGTAGGCAGTGTGCCTTGGATATGTTGTGGTGAACCCATTAAAATAAAAACTATTTAAAAGACAAAGAACCTCTGTTACACGAAAACACTGAGACAAGGGTTACAGTGTTTGAGCACAGAGGTTCTTTGTCTTTTATACAGCGTTAGTTATAAGTTATATTTTTGAAGGGTTATAATGCATATTAAGCAAAATAATGTTACTTGTGTTATGTACTTTACAGGGTAGAGGAATATAATATCTCCTAAGAGAAATAGTCTCAGGGGAGAGGAATCTGTTAGGGAATTACTATAATAGTCCCATGCATGCTAAAAATGGATGGTGGCACAGTTAAATATTAGTTATATTGGTTATAAGGGATTATTTCCCATACTCCCCATAAACAAATATTATGTTAGTGTTATATTAGGGTGGATGGAGAGGGGGAGTTATGGTCTAGGTAGTCTGAGGATCGAAGCCTGTAGTAAGTTGGAGGGAGAGTGGGGTTGGGTTAGTAGTTTAGCAATGTGTATTGTTTGTTGTTGGGGTGAAGGGGGAGGGGCATATAAAGGTTTGGGGGGGATTCAGCACAGTCTTATTAAAATATTTTTGGGTGTTCAAAAGGTTGAACAAACTTCTAGCACTGCTGAATTTACAATGCATAAGCAATGATGTCCAATAACATTAAGATTGCAACGTGGAATGTTAAAGGACTCCGTCAGCGAGTAAAGCAGTACGAGGTTCTCAAACACCTGGCATTGTTATCCTTAGATGTTGTTTTAAATCAAAAATCACATTTATTAGACTCTGAGACAAGTTGTATGAGACGACAGCAGGTCGGCCATGTATTTTTCACAGGGATTGCTTCCAATAGGGCTGGTCTTGATATTAATTAATAGGAATGTTACTTTTGCTCTTAAACAGGTGATCAAGGACCCACAGGGCAGGTTTGTTTTTATTCATTGTACTTTGTATGCAACGGAAATTTTATTGGGTAGTCTATATGGGCCCATATAGTCTCTCCTGATTTCTTTACGCAGCTGGTCGAGCTCCTATATCCATTTTTGTCCCTGCCAATTATTTTAGGGGGTGATATAAACACTGTCATGGATCCACTAATGGATCGTTCTTCTGGTTTGAGTAAAGAACAATCACCAGCTCAAAGAACCCTACAGGAGCTAATAGAACACTATGCTTTGTGTGATGTTTGGAGGGTCTTACATCCCTTGGAGAAGAAATACACCTTTCTATCACCAGTCCAAAAAACAGCTTCACGCATTGATTATATTTTTCTTTCTCAAACCCTTCTTCTGGGGGTTATAGAAGTTTCTATTCAGTCTGGACTCCCCTCCGATCATTACTTAGTAACCTGCCAACTTACCCTTTCATTTCTCTCCAAGAGAACTACCCGGTGGAAAATTAATAATCAAATGCTGAAAGACCCCCACATAGTAAAAACTCTAAATAAGCATATTGAGCAGTTTATTGAAACCAACCTCCATTCTTATTTCCTGACCAGATCTTATATGGGGAGCATTTAAAGCATTCATTAGGGGAATTTTAATTATACCCTACTTGTGCAAATTCGTGTGACTGAGTTAAGGCTCTCTCAGGGTTTTTCAGATGCCCTTCAGCATAATCTGGTTAAGTTAAAGGATGCTTATCTTGAGATATTGAGGGATAAAGCAGAACTTGCTATTTTGAGAATGAAGGCGAGTTACTCAGATCAGGGAGAAAAGGCGGGGAGACTTTTGGCGCTTCAGATTAAGCAACAGGAAGCCAGCAGATACATCTCTTCAATTCGTTCTCAGTCAGGTGGTACCCTAAAAACATCCCCCACAGAGATAGTATCTGAATTTAAAGAGTACTAGGCACAGTCATATAGTGCTAAGATGAATCCATCATCTGATCAGAATTTAGATACTTATTTAGAGGAATCTGGTTTATCTTCACTCTCTGATTCTCAACAGAGTCTACTTATATCCCCGATTTCCTCTAAAGAAATCCTCGGTGTTATAAATAATTTACCCTCTGACAAATCGCCTGGTCCTGATGGTTTTTCGGCTAATTTCTATAAACTGTTTCAAAAGCAGTTGCTACCTTTATTACTTCCCTTCTTCCAATATGTTTTGTTGGAAGCACCCACTGACTCTACATTATGGGAGGCCTTAATAATTCTTATATTGAAGCTGGATAAGAACCCAGAATTAACCACTAGTTATCGCCCAATGTCTCTGATGAATCAAGATATCAAGATATTGTCTAAAATGCTAGCTGATCGTATTACATTAGTTTTGCCTGACCTTATTGGACCTGAACAGGTTGGGTTTATGAAGGTTTGTTCCTCAGTTGACCACCTTCAGACCCTGTCGCATGTCCTTTCAGTGTCCAGAGATGCTACTTTTCCAGCTGTTTTGGTCTCTCTGGACGCCGAGAAGGCATACGACAGGGTTGATTGGAATTTTTTATTTTGCACTTTTAAGGCTTATAAGTTTCCTTTACATTGTCTAAATTGGATTTGGGCCCTCTATAGTACTCCTTTGGCTCAGGTGACGGCTAATGGAGCTGTATCCAAGCTTTTTATGTTACATTCAGGAACCAGACAAGGTTGCCCTTTATCCCCTTTGCTTTTTAATTTATATCTGGAACCCCTTATACGCCATTTAAACCTTTCCCGATGATTCAGGGCATTACTACTCAAGGGCATAATATCAAAGTATCGGCTTATGCTGATGATCTCTTGTTACAACTATCGTATCCAAACACATTAAATCCCTCCTGTGTTATCTACAATAGAGGAATACTCCAAGTTATCTAATTACAAACTAAATATTGAAAAACTCTGTTTTTTCCTCTTAATTATAAGGTTCTTAAATCTTCTATTACAGAGCTGGGCTTGGCCTGGACACTGAACTCCTTAAGGTACCTAGGGCTTCAAATTACCAGAAACTCAGCTTTACTTCAAAAATTAAATTTAGATGTACTAGTAAATACCATAGGGGCAGATTTAGACAGATGGTCCAAATTATCTATTTCATTATGGGGCCGGGTGAACTTAATTAAAATGAATGTCTTTCCCAGGATTTTTTACCCCCTGTACTTACTCAACATCTGGTTACCATTGGCATGGTTTCGTAAAATTAATGGCCAGATTACAAAATTAATTTGGGCCAACAGACAGCCTAAGATTGCTTTTCACAAGTTAGCGGCACCCAAGGATAAAGAAGGTCTTCGTCTCCCTCATTTGGTATTTTATTATTCAGCGAGTCACATTGTTAAATATATAAGGTGGTTGGGACACGCAGAAGAAGTTAATCCTTCGGTGTTTGTTCCTGTCTGGCTTAAAATTGAATTTTCTCTTATTCAGGTAAATGGTTTAACACCAGCCGCTCTGTTCCATATCAATCCCCGTGCTATTCCCCCAAGTTTAAAATCAACCCCTATTGCAACTTCTGTTAGAGTACATACTCAGATATGTACCTTCATGAAGTATAACCACACTCTTGTTCTAAAACAACCCATTAGGGGTAATCCAAATTTAAAAATAGATAATAAGCCGATCACACTTAAATGGCTTCCCCAATTGCAAGACACACGGCTCTCCAATTTAGTCATGTCGGACAATTTATGGTCTTCGACCACTGACATTTTAAAAACTCTCAATATTTCTACTAAGTTTACATTTAAGGTTTTTCAGTTAAGGCATCTAATAGTGGAAGTATTTGGTATGACACCTCCCCCAAAGGGAACTAAAACTTTCCTGGAAGAATTGGCCCTTACGTCCAACTTCACCTATTCGGTATCTAATATTTATAAGGTTTTATATAATTGTGTATACCCGACCTGTTTTGCACCGGAGAAGTACTGCGATTCATTTTTTCCTCATCGAGAAACAGAATGGACAATTTTATGGTGCAACTATCATAAATATATTACTCAGGATAGACTACGGGTTACTCAATTCCACATACTACACAATATATATTATACCCCTCAAAAATTATATAAATATGGACTTATTGTTTCGCCCACCTGTTCTCGTTGCCAGCAGGCAGAGGGCTCTATGTATCATATATTTTGGACTTGTCCCAAGGCCTCTATGCTTTGGAAAGATATCCAATGGAAGTCGGACCCCTTGTTAGGACTGCCAGATATTTTTACCCCATGAGGTTTGCCTTTTAGGTGATTATGCTACAATTCCAGTAACCATCAGGCGATATCATATAGCTTTGATATCCCTATCTGTTAAGAAGGTTATTCTCCGTCATTGGAAAGACAGTGCTGATATCTCATATTCCGAATGGTTGAAAGAGCTACTTGCAAATCTTAGAACAGAAAAGATGGTTGCTAGTCTCAATAATAGAATGGACAGATGTAAAAGGATATGGGAGCCTCCTCACACGCTGTTCACCATCTAACATATAATGTTTTGACATTAGGGGTAGAGTCTGCTGACTATGTTGATTGATATAGACTGTGCTGAATTGGGAAGGAGGGTTATATTAGTGGGTGGGGGTGGGAGTTTCGGGTCAGGAGAGGGAGGGGACAGTTCCAGTGTATATAGAATTGCTTTGTCTCTGACTCAATGTACCATACAGATTGTTTTTACTGGACCTGTTCTCTGTATTCTAAAAGCAATAAACTTTGATTTGAAAAAAAAGAAAGAAATCTGGGACAGGCCCAAAAAGTTATGCTAAGCACCATTGGGGCTCAGGAGTGGTAGAATAGCCATAACTCAAGGCTTAGGGAAGACTAGAAGTCAAACAAAAGGAGTGGAGGTGAGCAGTCAAGGAGAATAATAGTTGCAGGCACAAGTGTGTATAAAGAATCACAGAGGAGAGCTTTGAAAGAGTGGGAGGAAATTGAGGATGGGTAGGAGCAGTGGACTGGACCAAAGTTATTCCAGAAGAGGGGAAGGTGGTAAGAGAAATCCATTAAAAAATAAAATCCACGTTTTAAAATTAAATTTGGTTACTCAGCACAACCTAAGTTTTAAAATTACATTTGGTGAAACAGCCCAGTGCACTAAAAATGCAAGCAAACAACACAGTACTCTTTAAATTGTTACAACAGGTTTAATGGAACATGCTATTGTGCTTGCTGGTGAATTTAATAGCAATACAATTAATGTGGATCAAGGTGGAGTTTGGTGGTTTTATTGGGGTTGAATTTTCCAGACATTTACAGCAGTGTTTTTTACTAGATTATTTGTGATAGAAAACCTGTAGGAACTTTGGGATTATTGGCAAAACCTACAATTTGGAAAACATTTACCCAGTTCAATATTTTATTGTTAGATCACAACAAACCATTATAGAGATAAAATCCAGAAGAGGTGCAATGCAGATAAATATAATATTAAATGCAGTATTAAAAATAGGCATACATTAAGCATCACCAGTTATATACATGGGGCAGGATTCACAAAGAGGATGCGCTCAGTGCATCTTGGCTGCCCCAGTGCAGGGGAGATGTACAGAGTGCAAATTGGGTGATTCACAGAGGAGGCGCAGGGAGATGACCTCGGTGCATCCCCTCTGTGAATAGCATAGGTGAACCCCACCCAGGATATGCCGGGGCTTCCCAGGCTGCGTGGGTGCATCCCCCATGTCAGGCTGTGAACCCTTTGAGGCAGGGCATCTCAGGATGCCCTGCACCCAAAAACATAATCCACAGGCAGGGGCATGCATATGAGCCATTAGGCATCCATGGTGCAATGGGGCCATTAGCATGCCATTATGGCCCCATTTGCATTGCGCCTGCAGGGATGCCCTGGCAACATGTGCCAACCTGTAGACACCCCTGCCCTTCCCCGGCCTGACTCCATCCCTTTGAAATGCCTCTCACCGTGGCCGTCACACAAGCACACTCCCTGCCCCAAGCTACCAGTGAATGCTGCACCTTGTGGTGGTAACACAGACAACAGACAACCCTCAAGCCCCCGGTAAACGCTGCCCCTTGCGATGGTATCAGAGAGGTCTGAAGAACCCCCTCACTGCCCCAAGCCACTGGTAAACACCTCTCCTTGCAACAGTATCAGAGAGGTCTGAAGAACCCCCTCCCAGTCCAAGCCCCCAGTAAATGCCACTCCTTGTGAGGGTATCAGAGAGGTCTGAATCCCCCCCGCCCCAAGCCCCCATGAACAGCCCTCCAAGGCAGCTGGACATGAAGAATGACCCACCCCCACCCAGGCACCCCAGCACACACCTCTTACCCCACCCCAACACAGTCCCACCATCTCGGGCAGCTCAACCCATCCACATACCACCATGGCTGCCCACCAACAGAGCTATCTGAGGCTGCAGCTAGCTACTGTACTACCAAGCCCTGTAGTACTGTAGCTGTCAGTCTCAGGCAACTCTGTCAGAAGGGCAGCTGTGGCAGAATGCAGGTGGGTTGAGCTTTGCTGATGGTGCAGGATCGTGCTGGGGTGGGAAAGTGGGCAGAAGAGTGTCTAGGTGGGGGTTGGGTCTTTCCTTAATGTCTGGCTGCCACGGAGGGCGGCATTAATGGGAGCTTGAGGTGGGGGGTTTCAGACCTCTCTGATACTGCTGCAAGGGAGGCAGTTACTGGGGTCTAGGGGGCTCACAGATGACTCTGATACCACCACAAGGGTGGCAGTTACCAGGAGCTTGGGGGGAGGGGGGTTCTGATATCCATACTACCGCAGCAGGGTGTGACATTTACCTGGGGCTTGGGGCGGGGAGGGGGCTTTCATTACAGTTACCACCGCCATGGAGGGCAGCTTCAAAAGAGGCTTGGAGGGGTTCTGCCTTATATGTACCACTGCCAGGTGAGGCAGTCTATGGGGACTTGGGGCAGGGGGTACACTAGACTGCCAGGGTGGGCAGACTGCTGTGCTTCTGCCTGCAGTACGGCATCCTGCCTGTGGGTGACCACCCACTTAAGTCTAGTTTTTCTGGACTTAACTTTCCTGTAGTGCATCCCTGGACTTGCCCCAGGGATGTGCAACAAAATTGGGCTGTGAATGGGGTTGCGCCTGGTATGCATGGACATGCCCCCTTCACAACCCCTCCAGATGCATTGCATAGCATTACTGGTGGCCTGCAATGCATCAGGGTTGTGCTGGCACATCGGCACCCTGCCAGAATTGCCTTTGTGCGCATGTTGAGAATGCCCTGACGCATCTCGGATGCGCTGGGAGCATCCCTTTTGTGAATCCTGCTCATAGAGATACATAACAGTTCATAGTTCCCTCTATACAAACTAAATGGGCAAGTGAAATGTGACATTTTGCGCAAATTGTTTAAGGTCATTTGTATAAGATTGTCATCTTTTTATTTCTTATTTCTGTGACATTCATAAGAAAGTTCACAACACTCATAAGACCATATTCATATTCTGTTGTCATAAAGAGATTAAGTAGATCCTCTTTCTTAAAATCTGAATATTGGAAAAAATTGTCCTAACCAAAAGCGCTTTGCACGCTATCATTACATGAATTAAGTTATCTATTTTACCTTTCTTGCACATACATTCATTGTCTTTTTCCAGTTTATGATTATTATAACATGACTTAAGCACCATGCTGTGAAAAGTTTCATATGTAAAGTTGGTGAAAAGTATTCTTAACTTTTGTGATTACTTTAAGATAATATCTTAGCTCATGGTTTTTATCGTTATTTATTAACCAGGGTGAATAATGTAAAACACTAATTAAATCAAGATCCCTACAGGCCTGTGCATCCTGAAAATATACCCAGGAAATAACTAAAGATAGCCATACTGTGATTTTATATTTAGTAAGTTTCTCATTATTATTTAAATGTGATCACTTTTTGTACCAAGAAAGGTGACAATATTGTTGCCAAAGGAAATCTACTCCAAATAAGCTATTGGCCAAACCTGTAACTCTTTTAGGGCCAGAAACATACTGTACCACATTTAGTTCCCCCTCCCATTACAGCTGCAGACATCCATTTCCTACCTCACTAGCATAGGAAATAACATCAGAGAAGAGGAATACAGAGGTCTGATACAGATCCTATCAGTAATTCCTAATGAACATTTCCTGATCCCCATGAATCTCAGTGTCATTTCTAATAACTTGTGATGATGGCATTTTCAGGCACCAGCACTCTTGCAAACTTACAAATTTGTTACATACTGTTCCATGGAAATAAATTTAGTGAATGACACTGTGCCTATGAGGGCTGCAAAATTATATAATGCTAGTACATCATTTTTGCTTCAGTGCCATTTTACATATTTGTTTGCAATAATGCAATGTAGCATAATTTATTGTGCTGGTATTATTTTGTGTAATGAGAGGCAGTGTGGCATGGTGGTTATAGCACTGCAGTAAAGGAGGTTTTCTGCTTTCAGGGTTACCTTGGAGGCAGCACTGCCTTGAAGGATGCTACTGCCCCCCTCCCCCCCCCACAGGCAGAGCAGGGCTTTAATCTCTCCTTCTCTGCTGCCTCAAAGCGAATTTCACTTGAGTGGTGGTCCATGGTGGCATGGTGTTAGAATAATAAATATATAGGAGAAGGGTCTTTGCTGTCAAAAAAAATACATGCAACAGCAAAGTGATGCATTGGAGACAGACTGGCTTGAGAACTGGGGATCACAGGTTCAAACCTCAGCAATGCCAAATAGTCATTGTGTGACTTTGAGCAAGCCACATTATCTCTCACTGCACAGTGTATGACACTTTTATGTGCTGAGTGAGTTGTAATGTGCTTGTCATTTGGGAAAATAGCTGAATATTTTATTTATTTAAGCATCTCCCTTATTTTATTCTCCCCCACCACTCTGTTCTGTACCAGAGGGAGATGCCAACCTTGTTATTTATATCTGAGGCAAAGAGGAAGGGGATGTCTCGTGCTTGCATTTTCCGAGGTCTCTGAGAGGCACAAAGTCCGCAGGCAGTGACTGGGTCTCTGCTGGGGTTTGGATTCATTGGATTCATTCATGGCTTTATTGCCCTAATGTCTCAGGGGTTGTCACCAGTTTGTGTTTTAGTTTGCTTCTCATTGTATTGTAAATATTTCTATCTGTCCATATCTACTAGTAGCTGCAGATCACCCCACTTAAAAGCATACTGCTCTGTGGTTCGCAGAGCAAGGTACAGACCATTGTTAAAAAAAATGTTGAGAAGAGCTGTTGGGTTACTTATTAAAAGGGTGCTGGCACTGTACAGTGTGTCAATGTCAGTGGTGGATAGTGCCTCAGATCTCAAGGGTTTATTATCCTTTCCAAACTTTTTTAAATTTATTTATTTATTTAAACATCAGTTTAACAACCTTTGAGCCAGGGGCTCATTTACAAAGGTACCTCATCACATAGAGGACACAGACAGTGGCACAGGAGACAACAGGTAATACAGGTTCAAGGTAAGTGTCATTCAAGGTTACAGTTGGTTCCAATACATATGAAGAATAAATAGACTAAAATAGGGTTAGTGGGGAGAGAGGTAAAGAAGATTGGGGGTTAAGAGGGGAGTGGGGCTGGGAAGCAGAAGGAAGGTGGAGGGCAAGGGAGGAAGAGTGGGTAGGGGAGGCGGTGAGTAGGAAAGGTGGGAGTGCAGCTCAGTGAACATTGTCGGAGAGGAGGTCTTTTTTTTGTAATTTAGTGGCAGCGGCATCTGTGTGAGATGAGCAGGTGATTTCTGAGGCTGCGTTTAAAGCATGCTAACGAGGGAGAGTCAGAGATAACGGCAGGGAAGGAGTTAAACCAAGAGGGCGCTCAGTAAGGGAACGCCCTTTGGCCTTGCAAGGTCCTAGCTCTTGGAATGACCAGTGTTGTTTTGGATGTGCTGCGGGTGTTCACAGTCGGATTAGCTTGGTGGATTGAGTCAAATAAGCCAGAGGGGGATAGGCCATGGAGGGCTTTAAAGGTGAGTTGGCATGTTTGGTACGTGAGCCGCTCATCCAGGCTGAGTAGGGTAGCCAAGGAGTACAGCAGACAGGTGTAGGTAAGTCTAGGCGCACTGGTTATAAGTCTGCAGGCTTTGTTAAGTGTAAGGCGAACCTTGCTCAGGGCCGTCTGATCTGCAGCCCCATAGACCAGAAGGCCATAGTCGATGAGTGATATGACAGAAGAGGTGACAGCCAAGTGGAGGGCGTCAGAGGGGAGGTATTTTTTGTGCCGGTAAAGAATGCCCAGCCGTGTGTTGGCGGCAGAGTTCAAGGTGGAGATGTGGCCATGGAAGGAGAGGGCTGGGTCAAAGATTATTTCAAGATATTTATAGAACTGCACACGTTCGATAGGGATATTGAGGGAGGAGTGGATAGCAAGAAGAAAATTGCTGGACTTTTTTGGGGGTGGGAGAAGAGCATGGTTTTTGTTTTCTTTAGGTGGATTACGAGTCGGTGCTCAGTGAACCAGGTTTCAGCGGAATCGTAGGCAAGCTGGAGAGAATTCTGGAGCGACATGGGGTTACTGTCAGAAGCGATGAGTATTGCATTGTCAGCATAGAGTAGGATCTTACCTGCACATTTGCTGGGTAGTGAGTTGAGGAAGAGGGAGAAGAGTAGGGGTCCAAGAATAGAGCCCTGGGGGACTCCAGAGTGGATCGGGCAGGTGCTGGAGAGAGTTCCACTAACTTTCACACATTGAGAGCGGGCTGAAAGATAGCTGGTGCACCAGGTGACTGGACCAGTGGCAAAGCCTAGGTGGTCGAGGGTGGTTAACAGGAGAGGAAGCGATACGGTATCAAAGGCTTTAGACAGGTCAATGAATACCGCACCTGCCATGGAGCCAGAGTCCAAAGATGTGTGGAGGAAGTTGGCGAACTCCAGGAGAGCTGTATTGGTACTATGACCAGCTCTAAACCCATGTTGCTCAGGGCAGTAAACATTGTATTTAGAGAGGTAGTCAGAGATTTGAGTGGCCACAATTTTCTCTAAGGCCTTAGAGAGGGGGGGCAGGATTGAGATAGGCTGGTAGTTACCTGGAAGAGTTCTGTCGCCACCTTTGTGGATAGGGGTAACTGTGGCGACCCTCCAGACAGCAGGGAATTGTCTGAGGCAGAGGGATTTGTTAAAGATGCAGGTCAATACTTCTGCTTTGCTGATAGTGTTGTCAATTTCTCTCTAAATCCAGTGGTATTTCCATGAGAAACTGACTGGCCATAGTTTTCTTTCCTCAGGTGCCAGTCAGTGCTTTCTAGTATTCTCCTAACTGTGGTTGGTTCATACTGTGTCCCATCAATGGGCCCAATTAGCAAAACTTTTGCTGTTGCTGCAACAGACTTGCAGCTGAGAGTTTGACACAAGTGGCAACTTGCGTCAAACAGTGCCACAAGTGCAGTTATTAAAGGAAGCTTGCTGCGACCCCCAGCTACAAGTCCTTTGCGGTGCAGCAACAAAGTTAGACCAGCTCCCCCTGATCTAGCTTTGCATTCAGTGGGGGACCCATTTTATGGGGCTTGCACCACAGCTTTGGTGCAAGCTGCCATAAAATGAGGGCAGTATCGTAACTTGCATCCAAAGTTATAAAATCAGGCACAAATTGTGGCACACTCTTGACTGCAGGTGCAGCAAACCTTGTGGGGATGCAGGGCTTGGCCCCAAGCCTTGCATCCCCATTCAAAAATCAGGCCCACTATGTTCTAGCTTGAATAAAAAAAAACACCATTAAGGGGTCCAAACTGATGAGAATGTCAGTTATCCAGTGGTTCTCTCCAACATCATCTAAGAAGCTTTTTACTATTTTTAGATCATTTTTTTTATTGTTCTTTGATTTTTTTCTTGTTCATGAATTGCTATCATTCAATTGTGAACTTGAAAAAATCACAGCAGACACGTTGAACGGTATTACAAGCTGCGTCACAATTCATTTTGATAGTTCTATCAGATTTTACAGGAAACAACTGTTATGCTGGTGCCAGAGTGTGGAGCAGGTACGAGTATGCGTTCTATCTTGTGCTGCAGTAGTAATTTAACTGCTGCAGCACAATAGCAAATTGATATCACTACTGCAGTAGAACTGCACTGTTCTAAAATGGATTTCCATGCTTAACAGTTTTCCACCATACACTGTAATAACTGTTTTATTGATGATGTGTGATATGGCTCCTGGGTGGTATAAACAACTATAGGAACATGCTATCGAGGACCCTTTGCAAAGATCTAAGTTAAAACCTTCATTTGAATGCTATCACTTTAAGATTAAAAAAATGCTTTCATCAGTCAAACTTAATAAAACAACAGGTTTCTGTTGCAGCTTTGTCTCTCATACACCCTTTCAGTCTGTTTTTGAGCATGAAATCTACAGCAGCCTGCTTTTCCCTGAGACATGGGGCCCAATTTTCAAAGACCCCATAGAGCGACAAAACATGCGTCCCTCTAAGGGTTGCAGCAAACCCCAGCTGTGCCAGGGACCTTGCACCAAATTTTATAATCTGCAGAGTCCCTGCACCAAACTCCCAGGTGTGCCGCAGACTGCAAGATGTGCCAAAAACTTGGCTGCATCTACAGGATTAGATGCAGGTGTGTGGCTGCCCTCCACCACCACCAGGCGCAACACTAGAAGGACTTGGATGATGGTGGAGGAGTGAAGAAATACAGTGCCAGGAGGGGCCCTGAGACATAGGGGCATATGTGGAGGCAGTGGGGATGTAGGTGCACAGATGGGCTTGAGGTCCAACCATGTGTCACCCAGCCCAGTGCTGTTGCAATGTGCTGTACTAACATGTATGTTACACTGGCACCCCTACTGTAGCCTAACAGTCCTGATAGTCTAGTACCCCCTCAGTCTCACTGTGAACATAAGTCCTGGTGGTATAGTGTCCCCTCACCAATCCCCAATCTTCCCAGAGTATGATAAATAAAGTAATCCAGTGCTATAGAACCTCCTGGTCCTCAATCTCACCAAATTACATTGTAAACAGAATCCCTGGTGAACTGGTGGACTAATGGACCCCCAACATTAAGAATAGCTGCTAGCAACCAACAAGTCTTAGATGAAGCATTAGACCTCCAACAAATAAAAAAAATGGCACAGTGATCTTTTAAATGTAACTTTCCCTAAGATATCTGTATTTTATGTGATTCCAAAAGTGCACTACGATATTAACAATCCACCTTGAGGTAGTATAGCACAGTGGGTTAAGGCTCTGAGCTGCAGATCTGGAGAACTGAGTTTGAATCCCACAGCCACCTAGGTGCATACTGTGTGATCCTGAGCAAGTCACTTAACTTCTTTGTGCTCCCAGGTCGCATCTGGAAACAAGCTTCGGCTTAGTGTGCTACTCGCGGTAAAACAATGTTCTCTACCTGGCAGACCTATAGTTTCAGGTAATGATTCCATACTAGAGCCATTCTTAGGATTTGTGAACTACTTTTCCCAGACAGTGGTAGCAACCATGAACAGTTTTCTTAAAGACTCAGGAGATGCACTTAAATTAGTGCAACAAATAAACACAATAAAGAGAGAATGTGACTTCATACTTAGAAGTATGGATAACAAAGATATTTACACCTCTATCCCCCATGAAGGGGATTAGAGATCTTGGAAATAGGATTACAAGAAAGCCAAGTTGAGGACATGCCCCCACTGAGACCCCATATAGAACTGGCTAGAATGGTCTTATATGAGAACTATTTTAGAGTTCAAGGAAAATATTTTAAGCAAAGAAGAGGTACAGATAAGGGAAGCATTTTAGCACCAACGTATGCTAATTTATACATGGATCACTTGAACAACAATATGTATTGAACCCCATGTATAACCCATTCTACCAGTGTCTTAGGCCCTGTACACACTAGGAGCTTAAAATGCATTAACTGCCTTAAGCTGTTTTAAGCTCCCAGAACATGGTTTGCATCCACACTGTAACACAGTTAAAACCATGTTATGGACTGGCCCAATAGCGTGGAGGGTTGAGGCGTTGGCACCTTGCCTCAACCCTCACCAGTGACCTGGGTTTGGGAACAGACTCAGGTTGCTGGGGTCAGCTGGAGGATGATAGGATTGAGCGTCCAATGGACTGCTCTCCTATCCTGGGGTGGTATTGGGATGGTCTCACTCGGTAACGGCCCCCAGTGGAGACTGGAGGCACTACATGAGTGGCGCAATTGGAGAAGCAGAAAACCAGAAACCACTCTGAAGACTAGCCAGATGATGGCTGCTGGTCCTGGGCACCTCTGTAGACTCCTGGAAGCCACAAAATGCCTCAGCAGCACCTGGGACTGAAAAATGAGTGGTGTGCTGGTCTCCTTCTGCCAGTGCCTTCCCCTTCGGAGGAGGGGGACCCATCTGGTGAAGGGTTACACTGGGCTACCCTCATGGAAAGCTGAAGATCTGAGGTAGGTGGCCAAGGGGGAGATAGTAGAGGAAATGTCTGTAGGTCATGGCAGCCCGAAGGAGAGGCAGCTGTGGAGCATGTTGGGGACATAAATAGATAATTCAAAATTTAAAAAAATGCGTTACAACCGTGTTCTAAAACTGTGCTAAAACTCTGCTAGAGAGATAGCCTTTAGTATGGTTTTAGATAAACACGGTTGCCTTAATTTGTGTTAGCAGCAGTGTGTTTGCAAACTGTGCTGTAACAAAGGTTAAGGCAACCTTTCCTCCAAGAAAAGCCATTTTTTCCAGTAGTGCCATCTTAAAAAAGTACCTTGCTTACATTGCCAAGCTGGAAAAGAAGTTTCAGATCCCGATGTGTAATTTTTTCTCAGATTGGTTTTGCTGCCTGATCATGGGTATCCTGACATACACTGCACACCAACTGCTGCACCCATAATGCTTTGAGTCAGTGCTGCAGTCATGCTTGGGAACACGCTCGCGCTAGCACAGTTGTTGGAAAGTAATGTGGATGCTCCAACAACTGTGCTAAGGACCATTTTATAAATGTTTTTAATAAAGTTTTAAAACTGGTCCCTAGTGTGGACAGGGCCTTAGAGAATATAAGCACTTTATAGATGATATCCTGATTTTCTGGACAGGAACTATGAAACAGCTGAATATATTCCATAAACACCTGAATTCACTAACTGACAACTTAAAGTTTATCATGGTAGCTAGCAGACAGGAAGCTGCTTTCTTGAACCTCTTAATTTACAAATCCAATGGTAAACTAGAGACTAGACTTTACAAAAAAAAGAAACTGATGGTAATACATTATTACATTTTCCAGTTTCCACCCTGAACATCTCATTGAGAGCATCCCATACTCTCAGAGGCTAAGGGTAAAAAGAAATTGCAGCAAAATGGATGTCAGAGAAAGTGAGTACTGCATCATGGGTACCAGAATCAGATCCAGAGGCTTTAAAAAACATATAGTACTAGCTGCCAAAAATAGGGCCAAAACTGACATGGAAGGACAAGAGGTAGTTGCCCTAGTAGCAACCAGAATGATTATGTCACTGGGATATTCTTCTCTGACAAAACAGATTACTGACATGGTGTACAAACACTGGGAAATGGTACGACTAGTGGAGATACCAGAATTTGAAAAGTTAGCATCTAAGAAGGTGAAAACACTGAAAGACAGATTGATACAGTCAGAACTACAAGCACCAACTACCTCTAGGGGACAACAGCTACTTCTGGGCCCTCTGGAGAAAGAAATGCACCCATGTGGATGCTGCTCACACTGCAGCAACATGTCTAAGAAATTGGAAACAACATATCCAAATGGTAATACCAAATACCATATCTGTTCTCATATCATCTGCAACACGGTCCATGTGGTACTGTTTATGTACTGACCTGTCCATGTTCCAAGTTTATGTTGGTAAAACAACAAGGTCACTCAAGCTTAGGAACATCAAACATAAAAGTAGGATAAGAACTAGATTTGAAAGCAGCCCAGTTGCAGTGCATTTCTAACACAGGAAACCACACAGCATTATCCCTAAAACTGTGGGGAATAGAAAGGGTGGATGTGCCCATCAGAGGAGGGGACTGGAACAAAGCCATGGAGAAAAAAGAAATGTACTGGATATACACACTGGATGCCACTGATGACAGGTTAGGAATAAATGAAGAGAACTGGGCAGCTTGTTGGTTAGGAAAAATAGTATTACAGCAGTCTTATGAGGGATAATGAATATCTCATAGAAACAGTAGCTATCTGCTTGGTATAAGTTGCCTAAAAAAAAGAAAAAAACACCCATCCCCCCTCCAGTTGGTTTGTCGAACCCCTGATGATAGCTACTTGCCCACTGGGTCAGTCCCTACACCTATTCAGTTAAGTACTGGACATTGAAACCCTATAGACACGGCTGGGCAATTTTGCTTTGAAAAGAGACAACAATATGGAGCAAACTATACCATGGCAGGGTAATGTGCTGTGTAAATGAAAATCACCAATTACACTTCTCTGAATCAGGGGGCACAAAGCATATCCAGATACAGGCTCATAGGTCCACCTCCACATGTGTCTGTTCTAGGTGTAGTCTAGATTGCTAAGCAACCACCAGCAGGTGGGCTAATGAGGCGGCTTTCAGCTATGACACTTCTATAATGTGGCAAAATGTTATTGGCTGACCTCTGGGTGTGGCCCCTGGTTCAGAGCTTAAAAACTGCGCTAAGTGACAAGCGCTGTCATCACTAAGTGCCATGAAACTATAAGAGGAAGCTAGAGAGGTAAGCAAAAATCTTTTACTGACCTTGGTTTGGCTAATTTTGAGTAAGAGCATGGTGTATTAAACACATTATTTTGTCACAACCTACAGTTCCAGTCAAACAGATTCAAACCAAAACAAATGAATCTTAAAGACTGGGAAAATGAGAAATTAAATGTGGCTAAGCAAAAATACAGGGTATGTACAGAGAAAATGGTGGCAGAAATATAAGTACTGTATTGTACTGGTGTGTGGAAAAGTAAAACTGTAGTAAGGTATTCATTAAGAATACTAGAGAGAGTAATTGCAAATGTCTTATGTTATTAGATCCTTAAAAGAAAGCAGGAATGACAGTTAAGCCTTGCATAATAGGATCACTTTGAAGCCTGCAACATTGTTAGGTATGTAATAACCACTTGATCAAAGCGAAATTGGCCAGACTACCTGTCCATCTTAATAAAACAATAGCAACATTTCCTGTAGAAGTGAACTGTAGTTAGTAAAGTAAAATGTCTAGGAAACTAGAGAAATGTTTCAGTTGGTGCACAACACATTAAGGAGAGCAGATAAATTATCAACGTGGAGATTTTGCCTGTGGTACAAGAACATGTAATGTGAAATAGAGCAGTTAAAGAACAAATGTGGCAACTTCACCCATGGTGTAACAGCATATCAAATGAACTAAGTAAAATGAAGGTGGTATGACTGAAAACTAGTAAACCATGAGATAGTGGAATTGGCAATGTGCATAGCATTACAGTGATAAGCCTGTTCTTATTTTTGTTAATTACACTCAAGGATTACAAATACCTTTGAGCAGGAAATGCTCATTTACAAAGGTTCCACATCAGAGGACGGAGGGTAAACATACATAAAGAGGTCAACAATGTTAGACAGACTTTATACACAGTGAAGGTTAGGCTAAGGATGCTTTCATACTAGGAGAGAGAGACAACAACATCTAGATAAATGCAGGTTACAAGTGAAAAATAACACATGAGCAATGGAGTTAATAAGGGTAGGGTAAGCGGGGTTGAGAAAAGAATAAGCTAGCTGAGGGGCCATTGTCTTGGGGGGAGGGTAGTAGAGGTGGGTGCCTGATAGTAGTAGGAAGGGACCCACATCCAAGAAGTGCCTAAGGAAGAGGGGGGTGGACATGGAGGGGAGGCATGGGGGAAGGAGGGTGTAAGAGAAAGAAGCAGGAGCCATAGTAATTGCAACCCCAAGGGAGGTTAAGGGACAGCTTGGGCCAGTGAGAGAAGAGAGGTGAACCTCTTAGAGGAAGCAATTACACTGACTGGTTGAAGTGAGGTGTTGTGGGAGTTGCCTCTTGAAGGTGCCAAGTGTAGCAGTAGTAAGTGTTTCTTTACTGAGCGAATTACTGTATACCACAGAGGGACTCTGTAGGTGAAAGACCTCTGACCCATTGTGGTCCAGCATCTGGGGACCTGGTAGATTTGGTGTTGCACATTTCTGGTATGCTGGGTGCTGTTGTATACAGTTAGAAGCTTTTCAACACCTGGCAGCACGAGCCCAAGGAGAACCTTGTTGGTTACCAAGCAGGTCTGGTATTGGATCCTGCTGAGAAGTGGTATCCACCTGGTCTGGGCATACAATCAGGTGTGTGTTAGATGGGCAGCACCCATTAGGAGTCGGCAAGATTTGTTAAGTGCCATCAATATCCTGTGAAGAGCAGTAAGGGAAGCTGAGCCGTAGATGCCTAGGCCATAGTCAATGACAGAACTGACAGAGCTGTTTATAGCCAGTCTAAGGGTACCAGCTGTCTTGCAGTGTTTGTGCCTGTGGAGGAAGCCTATCTGAATATTTGTGGCCTTTGTGACATTGTTGATGTGCCCTGCAAAGATTAGGGATCTGTGATTCTCCTAAAGGAATAGGAACCTGTTGATATTAATGACGTAGCAAATTATAAGAATGATGTAATCCTTATAATACTAAGCAGAGGTAAAGAATGTGGACCGAGCTAGAGTGCTACATTATCCATTAGTGTGTGTAAAATACGCTTAAAAGGGAAAAAAAACAAGAATCTAAGCAAAGTGAGGGTATTTAAACAAATGATTATGTATAACAATGCAGGAGGAATGAAATGAGCCTGATATAGATAAAAACAGTCCTTAAGATAACTTTTCTAAAGAACCCCAGGTAAATAATGATTAATTAGTCATGAGTGCAAGAGCTAAAGTGAGTAATTTAATTTGCCTAGGATCCTAATCCATATTGTGCACTGCTGTAATAATTTAGTAATGGACGTAAGCATAGTGATTTTAATAAATACTTACCTGTGACAAAAGAAATTGCCACTGAGACTAGGATAGTAATGTTATGAAGTATTAAAATAAAATTGATATGAAATAAATTTTGATTAAAACAGTACATTGAGGAGTGAACCAGACAAGAGATAGGATGTGACTTATGACATATAACATGATGTTAGCTATCATAACTCAATATATTAATATTTATTATGTATGTATTTTTCATAGATCATAAAGCCCCTGAGGAAGCCCATCTGGGTGAAACATTGGACAATATCAGGAGATCTTTGAGTTACCATAACAAAACAATAAATCACATTCGGAATACAAGGAAGGTGTGGCTGGCATTTGTGCTGCATTAGAACATTGTATTTTTTATTAACAGGAATGCCAGCTAAGCCTTTATTTTTTGTTGTTTTTAATCTGAAATAGTATGATAAATCTTTTATAGGAAATGCTTGTACTTTGAATGTGACTCTTTACTTGCAGCTTGTAGCTTGAAGTTTGCAGCCTGCAGCCACAAAGCTGTTTCTGCCATTACAGCCTTTACAGACCCATGCAGCTTGCTTGAAATATTATATACAGTAATTTTACTAAATACAGGTATGCTAGCCTAGGTTTTGGAGCTATGAAGTGTTTTTTTAAATAAATTCTATGTTTAAAAGTTTGCTTTAAGGGTGTGTTTGTTTATCTTACAGCACTGTGTGCCTGAGAGCTGGCGGTAGAGCATCACAACATGTGTTAAACATGATTTTATAATGTGGTCTGCATCTGTTACAGACACAGCTGCATCAAAGCCCACTTGAGTCAGGTTTGTGGCCAACAACCCAGTGTGGCAGTGTCGCAAGTGAACTTGCACTATGGTGGAGCTGCCACATCCCTTTTTGGGATTTTGGAAGCCCCACCATGGACGCAGGAGGGGTTGCTAGTTAGACCAGCAAGGAGGTGGCCTATCTGGTTTGTGCCACTGGGGTGAGATGGGACAGGGGGTGTAGAAGTGCACCTGGGGCACAGGAGTTTGTGGTGGGGGGATGGACCACAGGTGGACAGTCCCCACAAGCTGTGACACCTGGCAGGGTGGTGCCCTAGTGTACTGTAAAACTGGCATGGCACCCATGTGCCCATATGGTACTAGACTAGTACCCCCCATCCCCGATGTCCTAAGAGCTCATTGTGGTATAGTAGCCCCCCAATGATCCCCGATCTCCCCCATGAGAATTCACCTAGTGCCCAGTCCTATTCCTTCCCTGTCCCCAAACCTACCCAGGTTCATAAGTTCCAGTATCTGGTGGTCTAGTGGGCCCCATCCTCCCATCCTTGACAGGCAGTGCCCAATCACCCCTCCCCTTTCTTCTGGCATGCCTCTATGACTGGCACAGCCTCACACACCACCACATGCCCAGCCATAGAATGCATTCTGCACATTCTGTACACTGTGCAGTCTATAGTATACAGCACACAGTCATTGCATATGTGTTCTGCAGCTGGCCATGGTGGTGGTGTGTGGAGGGCTGCGCCAGTCATAAAATTGTGCTGGGGATGGGGGAAGCAGGGTGGTTGAGCACTGCCAGTCAGGGTGGGTTGGGTTGGGATCCACTAGACCACCAGGAACTACCCATGTATTCTAAATGAGGCAAGATGGGGCAGGGGGCTCAAGGGTCAGGGCAATTATGTCAGTGTACTCAGAGGTGCCTGGGATCTGTGGGGGGAGTCTCTGTACCCACTGGGGTTTGGGGGGGCTGCACTAGACTACTAGGGATGGTTTTACAGTACAGGCAGTTTCTGTACCTTTAAGACCTGTCTGTGCCATTTATTTCTCTTCTTGTACCACACTGTAATGACACCTGCCTCCTCCCATGCCTCTTCTGGCATGGTATTTCTTCACCCTCCCCACCATTCCAGACCCTTTAGTATTGTGCCGGGTGGTAGTGAGGGGGCTACTGCATGCCTGCAGCACATTCCACAGATGGGCCAATTCTTTGGCACATCTTACAGTTTGCGGCAAACCCAGGAGTTTGGTGCAGGGACCCTGTAGATAATAAAATCTAGCGCAAGGTCCCTGGTGCAGCTGGGGTTTGTTGCAGTCCTTAGAGCAACACAAATTGCATCACTCTAAGCGGTCTTTGAAAATTGGACCCCCTGTCTCTGAAGGTCAAATGGACTGCAGAAGAATGGAGGAAAGACACAACTGGAGTGACTGAGGAGACAAAACAGAGAGCTAAGGGCAGGAGTGACAAGAATAGTGATAAGAATAAATGGAATGAACAGTGGAAGTGGTGAAGCTAGAATTGGTCCAGAACAGGGACTGAGAATTTTTACTCTTTGTTCTGGGACATTGTATAAATAAGGACTACTCAGGCTTTTAACTTGATCATTCAGTAAGCTAGCAAAAAAAATTCAGAATACATTTAAGTACTGTAAGAAACAGTAATATTGGGCTTGTTGGAATGCTAACATGCATATATCAAATTATTTCAAGGCAGCAGGCTAAATAGTGTGTTGTAGGGGAAATTATTATATTCTCTCTTTTAAATTATTTGTAATATATTGTGCCCTTTTATAGTGTGATTTAGTGCCAACGAAGCCCCACATGATCATTTGGCAGTATTAATTAGGATGTAACATCAACTGATCTCTAACAGATCTGAGAGGCATGCGTCCCTGTTGGATGTGTTCTGAGCAGTGCCAAATATATTCCTCCTGTGGTAGACAAGTAAGTGTTATAATATTTCAACCTTTTCTTAAGCAATTGTTAATTAACCTAAGGATTTGATTTCCCTGACTGCATTGCTTTTTCTACTTGTTTTTGATCATTTTAGGCAGCCTAATCTGGTGGGTACAGAACCCCAAACCGTAGTTAATGTGATGTAGTTAAATGGGGGAGATTGTTTAACCAGGAAAGGCACACTAAGCTGAAATTTGTTTCCAGGTGTGACCAAGGAGCTTAAGTAAGTTAAGGCCCTGTCCACACTGCACCGCTCCGACCCAGTAGCGGTCACAAACCGTTATGGCTGGTGACCGGTACAGTGCATCCACACTGCGGCAGTGTCCAGTACAGGATCAGTACTGCCGGTCCACACTGCGGGTGCTGGGTGACCATTACAGTGGCACCCGATCCCACAATGCAGCTCGTGCTGTGTTAGGGGCACTGCTGGGGACCACTCTCATCCATCCACACTACAGCCGGTAATGGTACAGTGGCAGATCTGGTTCCATAACCGATGTTGAAACCACCTCATGAGTGGTTTCGACAATGGTTGCAGAAGTGCCTCCTGTAACATTACAGGTGTAAATGCAAACCATTGCGGTAACGGTTTGGGCCCCCTGTAACATTACAGAGGGGTGAATCCAGTGTAGTGTGGACAGGGCCTAAGTGACTTACTCACGATCACATAGTATACAGGTGGAGGCTGTGGGATTCAAACCCAGGTCTCCAGGTTTGTAACTCAGTGCCCTAAACCACTGCACTATACTGCCTCCCTTTTTAAATGATACAAACCCCATTTTACATAATCCGAAGTGGATACTTTGCTGCTTAATTATAACATAGGTGATGGGACACTTGAAGTGAATATACCAAAAAAACAGAACAGCTAAACTGAAAGAATGTTAACATGAAATAGGTTTAGCTAGTCTTTGGAAACTGTTAGAGTGTTTGGTATTACTGTATATACAGTACCATCTGTTTTCCCTTATATAGAGATCCAGTGGCAGTGAAAACAAGCATTTGTCAATAGCTACCCTGTGAGACCACCAAAAGCGGTGAGACAGGGAACTAGAGCCGAATGCGGATGTTTGCTGGATTCTGTTGCTGTTCTGAACCTTGATGGTGCACTAACTGGGGTAATTGGCTCCCGAGTAAGAAGAGGCAGAGCTCCAGGAAGTGCTTACAAGGCTGATTGTTTCATGCTGCTATTCTCGGAACTACAGCCTTGTGGGCCTCTTGCAGTTTTGAAGGGCTCTAATGGAGGAGCTTTATTTTAGCCATTGCAGCTAAAAGCTGCTTGTTTTAAGCATTTCTGTGACAGTGTAGGGGCTGAAAGCAGACTGCAACTGCATAGCACTTCTGGGTCATGGCTGCTGTTAAAAGCAAGGGACTAGTGAGCAGCGCGAGCATGCACAATGCCACGCACCAAGATGCACGTGCCGAGACATGTGTGTCTAGGTGCGGGTCTGGCATGTCCAGTGAAGAAAGGGAGAAAGAAGTGTTAGGCCTGGAAGAGTGTCTGAAATAACAGGTAACACATAACACAGGTATAGTAGTAGGGGACATTCACGGAGTAGGTCAGAGAGTCAAAAGGAAAATGAGGTATAAGAGACAGTGAGGGGGACTGTGAAAGTAACTAAAGGTCAAGGGGGATAGAAACATACCAGAGGCAAGTAAGTGGAAGACAGGAGAGTCAGTATAATAAATTATAAAGTAGGATCAAAATCATTTAAGCATATATATATATATATATATATATATATATAGGCAGTAAGATATTATCTTGTGGTTTACATAGGAGGTAATTAAAAAGTTATTGTCCCAGTATTGGAAAAAGAAGTACATAATGAATTCAAATATGGTTAGATTAGAAGGGGGAGAGTTAGGCTTAAGATGTATCATCTATAATAACATTTCTACAGATGACGTAAATGAAGTGTTGGTGTACACCTGTAAAGAATGTATATTGATTAAGGAATTAAGGCAGAGTAACCTAACATTAGAAATGAAACTGATCTCACTGCAACAACAAAAAATCATTCAGTCTAACCAAGAGCATCCTTTGTTTGATGATAGGGGAGACATTAATAATAGTACAGATTATTTAAGTAGCAGAAAAAGAGACAGAGATATGGAAGGAGGTGATTGGTTTGTGGAAACAAGGAAATGCAAGAAGGGAAGAAGGGCCATGGGGTTTACTATAGAGACTACTAACAGATTTGAACAATTGATTGATTTAGAAGCTGTTGTAAATCAAGATACAAATGGTACTGCGAAAGTAATAAACAATTCTGGTATAACAAATACAGGGGCGGATTTAGAAGAAAGTAGTATCCAAGGTAGCAGTTGCTCTACAAAGATTAGAGTACAGACTGATTGTATACAGTAAATAAAAAGAAGAAGACTGGGAAAAGGGTTGAACAAGAAATTGAAGGCAACGCAGAAGGCCTTATCTTGAATTCCAGAAATACTGTAGATACTGGACAGAAGATTGTAGATTCAATCACACAGGAAAATTGGGGAAATCAAGTAGAAAGTATGGCACCAGAGCTACATGAACATAGTAGTCATCTAGTACAGTTGATGATATGGAGTTAGGAAAGATGGGCACAATATTGCAGGGGAATGAAGAAATAGGTATAGAGACCAATAGGGATGCTAATGCGTATGTGTTGGGGGACTCAATTCTAAAGTACACAGGCAGGTATATGTCAAGAGGGAATAAGGAACATATCACAACTAGTTATTTCTCAGGAGCTAAAGTTAGGGACATTCAAGAGATGTTGCCCAAAATAACAAGGAATAGGATGGGGGGTAATGTGTTAGTTCTACATTTGGGAGTCAATAATATAAAACAACAAAAAATAGGTGGAATTAAACAGGAATATTGAAGCATAAGGGATGACGCAAGAAGTTTAGGATGTAAGATGTATTTTTCTGAAATTCTTCCAGTACCAAGAGAAAGTGAGGGTAACCAAATAAAATAAAGGAAATGAATAATTGGTTAAGGAGTTGGACACTGCGGGAGGGGTTGGGATGTATAACCCATTGGGAGGGGGATGCAGTTGAGTAAAAAGGGGAGTAGAATGTTGGGGATGGAAATTAAGAGAGTATTGGATACCCATTTAAACTAATTAATTAGGGGAGAGGGGATAAAAATGAAATTAAAAGTAGAACAAAAGTGAACAATGAAGGAAAGGTGTCACACAATCAAACATCAAACAAAAGCACATTGTATAAAGATTTGAAAATTTGGTCCTTAAATGCAAGGAGCCTGAATTTGTCAAAGAAATCAGAGTTAGAGATAAGATTAAAAACTGAGGGTATAGATGTTTGTTTTATTACTGAGACATGGTGGGAGAAGGACGTTCTATGGAATAGAGAGATCGAGGGATAAAAGTTGTTTTCAAAAGAAAGGGAAAGTAGCGAAGGGGGAGGAATAGCAATTTATATTAAACATGGAATTAAGAGTTCAATGTATAATAAATGTAACCAACAAGAAGAGATTGAATCTATTTGGGTATCACTGCAAGACTCACAAACTCAAAAAAAGCTTCTGTTAGGACTGTACTACCACCCACCAAATACTAATAAAGACCAAGATGGGTATATTGAGGCAGAAATTAGACAAATAGCATTACAGTGTGATGTGATCATTACAGGAGATTTCAATCTACCTGATATTGATTGGGTTAAAAAAATGGACATAACTTGATTCATAACAGATATTTGGAGATGTTGGAAGAGGTGGGGATAAATCAGTTAGTGTTTAAGCCTACTAGAGGTGATAATATATTACACTGGATTGTTACCAACAGAGAGGATTTAATATCTAAGATCAGTATTGAAGATAATTTGTGTAACAGTGACCATAGTATTGTACAATGTTATATTAAAAGAAAATTTTTGCTCAAAAAAGGGTCTAATGTTGTTAGGAATTATAGCAAGGCTGATTTTTATAAAATTAAGATGCATTTGGCAGATTAGAAATGTGAGGGCTTATTCAAGGATAAAACGGTATGATAAATATGGGATAGGATTAAGCATAAATTGCTTGAGTTAGAAGAAAAATACATCCCTAAGAGAAAAACTTATACAAAGAAAGGGAAAAATCCCATGTGGTGAATGAATAAAATCATGAGGCTGTGTAAAGAAAAAAAAGCATAGGTAACATAGAGGCAAGTATGGAATATAAAAGAATACTGAGGACATTGAAATCAAAAATAAGGTTAGAAAGAAAGAGATTGGAAACAAACTTCGTTTTTAGAAAAGGTAATGGAAAAGGATTCTATTCCTATATTAATGTTAATAGGGAGTCATCTAATCAGATAGGACCATTATACATAAATGGGGATTAAGGTAAGTGAGACAGTAGAAATGGCTGAGCAGTTAAAGCAGTATTTGTTTTTCAGTGCATGATAAGAAGACACTAGATAAGGTTAATATCAAACAGAAAATAAGTAAGAAGCTGGATTTAGAGATTAGTGCAGGGCATGTAGAGGAGTTGTTGAATAAATTGAAATCTCATAAATCAGCAGGTCCTGAAGTAAGGGCATATATTGCAGCACCATTGACATACCTATTCAGTCAGTAGTTTTCCTCAGACAAGGTGCCTGAGGATTGGAGATGCATGATTGTGATTCCACTATATAAAACAAAAGTGTTAAAAACATCAATGAATAACTACAGGCTGGTTAGCTTAACTGCAGTCCTGTGTGAGATAGCAGAAGGCTTCCTGAAGGATAAGTTAGAGGAAAATCTTAAGGAGTTGGAAGTTAATGATATAAGGCAGCATGGATTTAAGAAAAATAGGTTGTGTTTGACTAACCAGCTCATTTTTTATGAACAAATTAATAAAAACAAACATGATAATAAGCCAGTGGATGTTGTTTTTTTGGACTTTCAGAAGACATTTGGTAAGGTACCTCATAATCAACTTATTGCAAAAATGGTAAAAATGGGTGTGGACACTAGACTGGTGAGATGGGTGCAGAGCTAGTTGGAGTAAAGAAGACAGACAGTTAGAATCAGAGGTGTATATTCAGGTTTGGCAAGTGTGACAAATGGGGTGCCGCAGGGGTCGGTGCTGGGTCCATCACTTTTTTCATTATATATATAGGGGACTTACACTATGGTATAGGGAACATCTTGGTAAAATTTGCAGATGATGTAAAGCTGGAAGGACAAGTAAGCACAGATGAGGCTATTCAAGGATTAGAAAAGGATCTTAAAATATTGGAAGCTTGGGCAAAACAAAATGCCTTTCAGTGCTGAGAAATGTCAAGTGATGCATATGGAGAAAAAGAATCAAAGACATGAATATTGATTAAATGGTAGAAAAATGGAAGCTTCGGATAAGGAGAAGGACTGTGGGATTATAATAGATGATGGCATGACATTTAGGGCACAGAGGATGGAGGTAATTAGAAGAGCAAACTTTATGATCAAAAATATCAAACAGAACTTTGTAAATAGATCCAAAGAATGCATGATCCCACTGTAGAGGGCATTTGTCAGACCTCACAGTGAATATGGATCACCATTGTGAAGCTCGTTTACTAAAGGGGAAATATATAAGTTAGAAGGGATTCAAAGGACTTATACCAAGATGATAATGTACATGAAAAAGTATGGTTACGAAGATAGGATGAGGAAGTTGAACCTGTTTAGTTTGGAGGATAGAAGGAAGAGAGGGGATCTTTTACAGCTATTCAAAACAATGAAGGATCCGGAAATATTGGAAGAACTTAGGATAGAGTTGTTGGGTAAACTGGAAGGTTTAAGGGCACACAGACTTCAGATAAAACTAAAGATGGTTAAAATTAATTTAAGATATTTCTCCTATATACATAGAACAGCTCGAGTGTGGAATGCACTACCAGAGTACATTGTTATGAGTGATACGTTGATAAATTTAAGAGGGAGATTGATCAGGTATTATATGTAAGAAGATAAAATCAGCCTGCTATGCGGGGGAATGGTATAATGGGCAGTATTGCCTTCTTCCATTCTAACACCTAGTATGAAACCTAGTATAATGCAGAATATTCGCCGCTGGTATTGCTGTTGTATGCTGTCTTGCTTGTACACATTTTTATTATATATTTGCCCAAGATATAGCAGATGAGATGCAATATCTCAATGTCAGTGGTATCCTGCTTTGACACATTCTTAGATTGTAATTACCCAGGATAGGGCAGCTGAGAAGCAATATTTACTTTTAAGTGGGCTTTGACATTATGACCCAATGTCCAACAGCCTTTTCATGATCTGACATTATGATCAAGAGAGGTGGAATTTTTGAAATCCCATCTGAAAGGTGATTTTGCTATGCAACTGTAGAAACAAGTTTTGAAGAAGATTTGAAAAATGACACCTGCCAT
Organism: Neoceratodus forsteri; assembly: GCA_016271365.2. NCBI lineage: Eukaryota > Metazoa > Chordata > Ceratodontiformes > Ceratodontidae > Neoceratodus > Neoceratodus forsteri. Next base: position 391,053,008 of record CM028135.1, on the reverse strand, counting down.
GTTCAGGAGGTGGGTAACACAATAAATATGTTGAACATTAGGGGCCACAATCTGCAAAAAATAAAGTCATGAGTAAATGTTGGAACAATTAGTTTCCTCATAAATTAATTGTTTTTTCACATTTTTAACCCAAATTTTCAACATAATCTTTTTATGACCACTCCTACTGAGCATGACAGGTGTCATTTATAAAACAATGACTGAAACGTAATTTTATACTACAAGTATTGAAACACATTTTGGGTAGGATTTGAGGCATGAAAGCTGTCACATTCATAAGGTGGTGTGAAAAAATGGCTATGTTGAAATCTTGGGGTCAAAATATTGAAAATTACCACAGTTACAAGCCTGTGTTGAAAAATTGCAATTCTAGACTCATAAGTTTGTTGTTTTCTCATATTTTAACCCAGATTTTCAACATAGCCTTTTTATAACCCTGCATAGTCTTCTTATGAGCCCACCTTATGAATAAGGGCCAATAACATTTTCAAATTGTTCCCAAAAGCTGATTTTGTGCTACAAGTGTGAAAACACATTTTGACCAGGATTTGAAAAAATACAGCTGTCACATTCATGAGGTGCTGTGAAGAAATGGCTATGTTAAAAATCTAGTGTCAAAATACTGGAAATTGCCAAAATTATGAACCTGCATTTGTAAATTTCAACATAGGCTCATAATTTTGTTGTTTTTAAATATTTTTACCCCAAATTTTCAACATATACTTTGTATAACCCCCACCTCATAAGCAAGGGCAGAGAAAATGTTCAACTCTTGCCCAAAAATTGATACTACGTAGTGACCCCAAAATCACCTTTAATGAGGTAAAAATGCAGTTTGGCCAGGATTTGAAAAATGTCAGCTTGTACATTCATGAGGTCCTGTGAAGAATTAACTGTGTTGAAAATTTGGGGCAAAAATATAGAAAATTGCCAAAGTTACAAGCCCATGTTTTCAAATGTCAACATAGGCTCATAACTTTGTTGTTTTTTGTATTTTTTACACAAAATTTTCAACATGGCCTTCTTATAATACCACCTCATGAATGAAGGTGGAGAAAAGTTTTCACTCCTGCCTGAAGGTGATTTTGTGCAGATGACTGCAAAATGAACTTTAGGAACATATTTGCCTAATTCACTGCCATTTTTCATGAGGTGGGGTCCCAAGAAAGGCATATTGAACATTTGTGGCAAAAATATTCAAAAATGGCCAAGTTATGCCACTAAGTTCAAAACCCCTTTGAAATACATTAAACTGCATACTAGATTTCTTCAGTTTGTGGTGTGCTTTGAAGAATGAAGACATGTCTATGGTTAAGAGAGTATTATGGCATTGGACCCTAAGTGGGTTACTAAGGGCTTCGGGGCGTGGGTGCTGATTGGGAGGGTTGGGTAGGGGAACAGTAATGGTACAACAGACATCAATGGATGATTTTCTTTTTTACAGATATATAAAAGAAACATACAAGGATGGTTTTCTTTATTTCAAGTGGTGACACTGGGGATTGGGCACCCTCAGTGTCAGTGTTGTTTGTGGGGGATGTGGGGTGGGTGCTGAGCTGGATGGTCAAGTGGGGAGACAGTTATGGTGGAACCAGCAACAGACATTGATGGATAGTTTTCTTCATTACAGGGTGTAATTCCTTGGCAGTCTGGTCATGACACATCAGCTTTCTTGCCAGGCAGTGTAGATCAAAAGCAAAAGCTGACCTATGTTTGGGTCAGCTCTTTCCTTTGAAATACAGCAAGTTTCCACTCAGCAAGCCAGAATACTGTCATGATGATCAGCCTGTCTGATGATTGGTGTAACACTGATGAGCTCCTTGCAGATGACTTTGCATTGAACTGACAGTGTCACACCCCTCAAAAGCCACTCTCATAACAAAATGTTTATTGCATGTGTGTGCACAGTAAACATAATACTACAATATTGTGCTGTACTTCTCCACTGCCTCTCACCCCTTGGACCCATCTGGAATCGAGCTGTAGTCGGTGGATACTCAGAGGGAAGAATAATCTATTTTTAATTTTATTTTTTAAATATATCTTTATTCAAGCAAGCCAATTATACAGTTTCAAATATTCAATACATGTTTTCTCACAATATAATACTGTAATCCTTTTGTTGTACTATGTATTCCAAACAAATCCTTGGTTTGCTGTAGTAGCAATTCTTGGTGGCTTATTTTTACATATTTACAGGGTAAATCACATTTTCTTATACTTTTCATTTAATTCTACTCCTCAGACAAACTGTTCAATACTTTTTTCTAATATAGCATCTTTAAATAGCTGCCAGATTTTATCAAACAATTCTGCTTTATACCTTGCATACTAGTGTATTTGTTCTATTTTATAATGGTCTATTATTAGATTGAGTGATTGATTTACATTGGGTGGTTCTTTATCCTTTAACTGCATCAGTATACATTTTTTTGCAGTTAAATAACCTAATGCGATATACTTTTTTTGTTTGTCTGTTCCTCCTCCTTCTATCACTAGGTTGCCTCCCAATAGAATGGCAAGTTCTGCTTTTTCTAAGTTTAGGTTGATTGCTTGCTGTAATATAGATATCACAGTTTCCCAAAATGTAGACAGTTTTTTGCATGTTGGAAACATATGTGTAAGTGATCCAGGACTGTTGAGGCATCTAGGGCAGTTATCATTAATTTTAATATTTTATGTAATCTATTTGGTGTGAAGTATGTCCTATGAAATATGTTAAATTGAATTTGCTGCATCTTGGATGAATATAATTATGTTGTCAAATATTTAAGCAATAAACCATGGCAGGGGTGGGTTATGATGGGATTTACCCATGCCTGGCATGGTTCGGCCATGAGGCCACAGACCAAGTGACCAAACCAGGTCAGGCATGGGTGAATCCCAGCATAACCCACATCCTGGAGTGGTTTGTTGTGATTATACAATGCCCCCTTTTAATTTTTGTATTTAAAATTTAAAGAAAAATAGTCTTTTGACAGTTACATTTTTTTATGGAATTTATTGTTATGCCAGGAAAAATAGTTCCCTGTTGCTAGGTAAAATAGTTAGGAATCCACCACCTCCCCAAACTAAGACAGACATATTTTTATATGAGTACTATTTGAGTGTTCTTCAACTTTGTTTCCTGTTTGTCACAGACTACACATAGATTGCACAAAATATCAGCAGCTGAGAGAGTGAGAGGTAGCCTGTCAGCTCTGTTTACCAAGTAGGAAAGACAAGCTGTCATCTCCGTGTAAGGGGGGTTGCAGCAGGTTTTGTAGGACAGCAGGCTGAGGGTAGTATTTATCCGTTGCTCACTGATGTGCACCAGGATGCTATGTAATGATTGCAGGGCCAGGCAAACTGTAGGGTTGGTCCAACACAGTGAACAGCTGTGTTGTGTGTAACCAGGAGGGAGTGAAGACAAAGCTGCCTTCTGGCTGTGGCCAGTGTTTCCTTTCTGAGGTACATCAGATTTTTGTCAGATATATTCACAACTCTGGTAGATGTATTTTACAAAAAAAAGTTATGAGTTTTTTAAACTGGCTTTTCATTTGTTACTGGGATCGAGGTGATTGCAGTGTGTGCTGGGGAGAGCCATGGTCTAACTGCAGCCCATACTCTAGAGCGGGAAGAACGAGGAAGGTTTTGTTTCGCTTTTTGTTTTTTTTGTCCTGAGGAACTGGGAAACAGAGCTGATAGGGGTAAGAACTTGTAAACAGCTCAGGTGGGTTTACGAAGAACTTGTCATCACAGAAGAAAGACAGTTAAAAAAACAAAGAGAAACAAAAACATTTCTGTGGTTGGACAACTGGATTTGGTGACTGGTCTCACTTTTTAAAACTCGCGTTTCTTGGTTACCCAGTTGCGAGGTCACAATGTCCTGGGGGACCAGAACAGCCTTTAGGCAGTGATCCAATATGGCAGGTTGAGAGGTTGAGAAACAGAGTTTAGATGGATTCTGTTTTGGGGGGCTTGAGACTGTGGCTGGCTGGCATCTTTTGCATTGGTAAAGCTAGGATTTACAATGAGTTATGGGTGCCAGCTAGCCAATCAAAGTGCTTGATTATGAGGTATCATTTTATAATTTATGATATATTCCCAGATGCTGTCTTCAATCATGGAATCTTAATGCAGCTCCCATTTACCTTTTAAATGCATTAAAGTATAGTGACTGGAGTTTTGTAGGCAAATATAAATGGCGGAAATGGCTTTTAGTTTTGTGTTATCTATTACCAAAATATTTTCTATGGGTGAAAATTCTTGTAAGAGATCATTCTTTTGAATATAATCTATCAGTTGGAGGAATCTATAAAATTGTGGTGTTTGTAGACCATATCTAGCCTGTAGTTGCCGAAATGATAAAAGAGTATTATTCTCAAAGATATCCTTAAATGTTCTAATACCTAACTGCTCCCAAAAATAAAAGCCATTATCAGTGTATGAGGGTTTAAAATTAGAATTCCTATAGATAGGTATATAGGATTTCTGTTCTTGCCATTGTATTATATCATGGACATTCTTCCAGCACACATTATACAGTACATGTGGTTTGTGTTGATGTTAGCTTAGCTATATTACTTTGTGGGATTTTGAGCATGGTGTAATAGCCTGAGTGGAGCAGGCTCCTTATGTTATCATACTGATGTATTTCCTGTTCCATTGCACAATTAACTGTATTTTTATTGTTAAACCAGTCTTGTATCTGTGATAACTGCATTGCCAAATAATATCATTTAAAGCTGGGTAATGCCAATCCTTCTTGCTTCTTTGAAAGCCATAACTTATTCATACTCAAGCAGGGTTTTTTATCTTTCAAGAGAAATTGGGAAATGATCTTTTTTAAATCTTTAAAATAGCATGGTCCTAGTTCTATTTGTAGCGTCTGAAAGAGATATAGTAACCTTGTGAGGGTATTCATTTTTATCATGTTACATATACCTATTAGTGTTAAGGGGAGTGTTTTCCATTTTTTCAGGTCAGTTTTTATCTGGCACGGTAAATATAGGTAGTTTTTAATCATATAAATGTTTCACGTCCCTCGACATGATAACCCCCAAATACTTAAAGTGATTCACTACCTTGTTTTGGAGTGATATTGGTAGAGTTTCCTTTTGCAGTTTACTAAAAGCATAACTTCAGTTTTATCTTCATTGATGTTGTAGCCAGATGCTTTCCCAAATTTTCTAATGATATTTAAAAATTCCTGATCTGATTTTTGTGGGTCTGTTAAAAATAACAAGGTATCATCTGCATACAGGTGTATTCGGTGTTCCTAGGATCCAGTTTTAACACCTGTTAAATTTTGGCTTGTTCTGACCACTACAGCCAGGGTTCTATAATTAGGGCAAATATGAGGAGTGAGAGTGGGCAACCTTGTCTCATGCTCCTCGATAGAGTGAAGGTTTGTGAGATAGTTCTATATGTTTGTACTGTAGATTTTGGGTTGTCATACAATGTTTTTGCCCATTGATAAATCTAGTCCCAAAACCAAATTTTTAAAGTACTATAAAAAATAAAGTCCCACTCCACTGTATTGAAGGCCTTTTCTATGTCTACCATAAATATGAATGCATTGTCCTGTTTGAATTAATTTATTAAGCTGATTACTCTGCTTATATTTGTTCTAATTTTCCTCCCCTTAATGAATCCATTTTGGTCTGTGTTTATTGTATTTGGCAATACTTTTTCCAGCCTTTTTTTGCTATTATCTTTGCACAGATTTTCACACCCACTTTGAGTAGTGATATTGATCTTAACTAATTCTGGTTGGTTACATTTAAAAAAAAAGGAATTCTGGGATCATAGAATGAGGGTGGGAGTGTACCTGTTTTTTGGCTATGAATATAAAGTGTCAGTAAGGGGTCCTTCAGTTGTTTTATGAATAATTTGTAGAATTCAAATGGTATCCCATCTGGGCCTGGGGCTTTTCCTGATGGTAATGGTTTTATTGCATTTATAATTTCTTCTGATTTGATAGGCTGAACTAATGGATTTGCCTGCTATTGTAATATATTGAGAAGAGTAATATCTGTCAATAAAACTGTATGGCATGTGGGCGTTATTGCCTCTCTGATGTGTATGACTCTTCATAATAATTTGCAAATGTTTTACTAATTTCTTTTGGATTTCAAGTAACATGGTTTGGCTTGTTAGGGTTATCACTAATTTTAAAAATTGCCCTTTCTTTTTGTAGTTGGTAGGCCAGTTTTATGATGGATTTGTCCACCAATGCATCGTATTTTGCCCTTGTCCTTATTATACTTCTTTAGGCTTCCTGTGATATAAGCTTATTATATTCTTCTTTAGCCAATTCCAACTTTTTTAAAGTGACTGGGTTATGATTTGTTGTGTGTCATAATTCCATTCTTTTAATATCCTTCTCTTATACTGTCTGTCTTTCCTTTTGCTTCTTCCTTTTTCCTGTTGAATAGCTTATGATCATACTACTTATTATGGCTTTAAATGTGTCCCAGTGCATATTATATGAGGTTTGCAAGGGCTTGTTAAATTCAAAATATTCTTTGATAGAGGTATCTATTTTTTGAATATAGTGCTTGCCTCATAATAGGGTTGGTTCTAATGACCACTGCCTAGTTCCATCGATTTTGTTAGTGTTTAAACTGAGTTCCATTGGGACATGGTCTGAAACTATTATGTTGCAATTTTTAACAGATTTAATACAGTGTTGCAATACTTGAGTTATGATAAAAAGGTCTATTCTTGCATAACATTGATGAGGTACTGAAAAAAAGAAATACTGTTGTGCCAGAAGATTTAATTCTCACCAAATGTCTATTACTTTTAGGTTTTCCATATGTCCACAAAGTTGCTTTCTTATGCCTGTCATCTTATCTGAAAAGCATGAAAATTTATCTAGCTTGTGGTTTAATGCTAAACTGAAGTCCCATCCTATAATGTAAGGACCTTCAAGGGTTGCTAGATTTAAAAAACATTTACTGTAAAATTTAGAATCGTAAGTGGTGGGGACATAAATATTTGCAGTAGGGAACATCCCATCCAACATTCTTATCTCTGCAATTGTAAACCTACCCTCTGGATCTGTGATGGTTTTGTCACAACAGATGGATTTATTGTATTTTTAATAAAGATTGCTGTACCCCTTGCAGAGTTAGAGTAATTTGAAAATCTCCCTCCCCCCATTTTTGTTGCATGGAATGTTGCTTCTTTTATGCAAAAATCTGTCTCCTGAAATATTAGAATGTTCAATTTTTTGCTGTCTATAAAATTAATTACTTTTTTGCTTTTTATCTGTGTCTGAGTCCTTTAACATTCCATGTTAAAATATTAATCATTTTGTTGTTTCAACAAAACTGTTTTCATGCAATTTCCTTACAAGAATCTCCTGTGTTTCTTCAAAGTTCATACCATTCTGTCTTCTTCTTCTTGTTTCTTTTTTTTCACTGTTTTCCCCTTCCCAACTGTTAATAGTCTGGATTTATAACAGAGTTTTTATAAACAGATTTGCTACTTCTTCCCCATCTCAACTCCCCTTCCTTTTTTGCCTCCTCTTGCTTTGTGATCCAAATATGAGGTCCCAAGACCTATATTGAGAATTTGCCTCCTCACTCCTGTAATGTAGTCCCCCCCCATAGGGAGACATAGTCTCTTTTTTCCCTCTACACCAACAAAAGACAACTTCTTTAAACCACCAACCTCCTAAGTTTGGAGGATTCAGAGGAGCTCATATATTTAAACATATTTTATCATCAGAAATTATCTGCTTAAGGAGTGAAAAAGAGAAGGAAAAAGTAAAGAAAAGAATTACCTGCTAAACAAGGCAAATTTCATTGTTTTCAAGGATGCCCTTATCCAGAAAGCAACTTACGTCAAGGCAGCTGTCTGTTTCAGGGAAATAAAAGAAGAGAAAGCTTATGCTAAAATATTTATCATTGTTTTTCCTTAGCATAGTTTCCTTATATCAGCTCTATATGTTGATCCAATCTATACTTCCCTAGATTTAATTTCTTACACTCTAACAATATCATGCCTTCTCTTAATTCCCCCCTTTTTAACAAAAATCAACATCATCACATATCATGATTCTATTACACCTTTATGATACTCTGTGGCATTTCTGCACTTTAAATGTGATATTACTATAACTGTTAATCATGGGCACTTACCTTCTATTTGTATAATACACACTACATGCCTTGGTCCCACTATTGTCTTAATCTTGTTCACTTCTGATATGTGATGTATTATATATTTCTTGACACTATATTCCATGTACCTGTATCTCTCTGTTGTGACCTCCCGGGTCATGCCTGAAAATAGTCACTTTTGTGTCTAGTACATCTACCTGGTTAACAAAAAATAAATAAAATATGATGGAGGGACTGTGAGGTAGTTGGACACTGGAGACCACATGACCTGGAGCAGCCAATAGGGAAGCTGCGGTCTGTGGAGTATAAGGCGCCATTGTTGTAGTCTTGGTACTCAGAGTGCAGCTGCTGCTGAACAGGAAACAGACCTAAGCTAACAGAGGGATGTAACCTGATTTCTGTGGGGCAAGCCAGACTGTTTGCACTGTCTTTGTTGATTTTTCTTTGCAGGTGACCTATGGAGTGAGCTGTTGCAGATGAAGGACTGGGAGGTGGGAGGACTCCATGAGTGGGAAGTTGCGGGAGGGACTGGGAGGCAGTTGGATGCCAGAGACCATGTGACCTGGAGCAGCCAATATGGTGGCTGAGATCTATCAAATCAAATCAATCTTTATTTATAAAAGGCACCTTTTCAAAACCAAGGTGCCTGTACATAACATGATAAAATCAATAAATAATTAAAACAATATTAGAATTAATCTTGACAACAGCATTCAAAACCCATTGTACGCTAGGCTAAAAAGATATGTTTTTAAAGCCTCCTTAAAGCTTTGGACAGTCAGTCAATCTCACACCTGATGAGGTAGAGAATTCCATGGGGTTGGGGCCATAAGACTAAAAGTTCTGGCCCCTGAAGTTTTTAAGTGATCCCTGGGAATCTCTAGCAGTCTCTCATCAGTGGATTGGAGAGAGCGGGAGGGACAGTATGGACAAAGGAGATCTTTCAGGTTGCCAGGTCCCTGATTGTGTAGGGCCTTATAGGTCAGCAAACCAAACCTGAAGGTGATTTGCTGGCAAATTGGCAGCCAGTGCAGTCCATGGATCACAGGTGTTATATGACTGGACCTAGAAGAACCAGTCAATAGCCTGGCTGCCGTATTCTGCACTAGCTGCAAGCAGAGAATCTCAACCCTCGGTAGCCCAAGATAAAGGGCACTGCAATATGGAGTATAAGGGCACCACTGTTGTAGTCTTGGGCCTCAGAGTGCAGCCACTGCCAAGCAGAGAAGAAGCCTGAGTGAATGGAGGGAAGTAAACTGATTTTTGTGGGGAATCCAGACTGTTTACACTGCTTGTTGTTGATTTCTTTTTTCAGGGGGCTGAAGAAGTGAGCTGTGGTAGATGAGTGACTGGGAGGTGGGAGGACACAGAGAGTGGGAGGCTGAGGAACGGACTGTGAGGCAGTCAGTCACTGGAGACCATGTGACCCAGAGCGGCCAATAGGGTGGCTGAGGTCCATATATATTTTCCAGGTGACCAATGAAGCAGGAGTGTAGTGTCTGACTAGGTGGCATTGGCAGGGAATCTGCAGGAAGGATTGTAGACCACAGGCCATGCTGGGGCAGGGTAACTAGGGGAGTGAATTGCTGAGGGGAAGGTTAGAGACATATGGCAGCATAGTAACCTGTAAGGATGTGGCAACTTAGCAGTTGCGGGGGCAGAGAAACAGCATGGAGGAAAGTTGGTGAGGCAGGGATTGTAGATGGAGCATAAGGGAGGAATATGAAAGGTTGGTCATATGTAACAGGTGTGGAGCAGCCATCTTCCTGAGAACAATGTGGAGAATTTGGGGTTGTCTAGTCTGTAGGTAGTTTGGGTAGCTTAGGGAGGAAATAGGGAGGTTGAGATAGGAACTGGGGATCCCACTGCAGTGGACCATTTTTTGTATAATATACAACTTCCATATTTGGAGGAATATCAAATCACTCTTTTAGCGGCCCCCCTTTCGGTTTCTGAAATATGTACTGCTATTGATGCTCTGCCACTGAATAAAACACCTGGTCTGGATGGATATACGGTGGAATTTTATAAGGCTTTTAAATAGCAATTGGCCCCTGTTCTGTTAAATACTTATAACTATATCTACGAATACGGTATTTTGGATCATTCCCTCATAGAAACCACCACTGTAGTCCTCCTTAAACAAGGAAAAGATCCTCTCTTGGTTTCTAGTTATCATCCTATTTCCTTAAAAAATGTTGATTTTAAAATATTGTCGAAGATCTTGGCCACTAGATTAGCAAAAGTATGGCATGGTTTAATAAGTCCAGAGCAGGTGGATTTTGTGGCAGGCCGACATTCCTCAGACCATATGCGGAAACTCTCCCACCTTATCTCTGCATCCAGAGACTCACAGATACCTGCTGCTCTGGTGTCCCTGGATGCAGAGAAAACTTTTGATCATGTTTCCTGGGATTATCTGTTCTGTCTTCTTCCTAAATATTGTATTCCCCAGCAGTATATTCAATGGGTAAAAGTCTTATCTGCCCATCCCACAGCCCGTGTAATATGCAATTGCATTCTTTCTAATGTTATTACTTTGCAACAGAGTACCAGACAGGGCTGTCCTCTTTCGCCTCTATTATTTAATCTTTATTTGGAACCACTCATTCACTATGTGAATACCTCCCACTTAGTCTTGGGTATTATCATTGAATCTCAGCAGTATAAGCTTTCAGTTTATGCTGGTGATATACTCCTACATATTCTACATCCCTCAACTTCAATTAAGGCCATTTTATCCATTATTGATCAATTTGGTAGTTTTTACAACTATAAACTGTGTAATCTTCTATTATTTTCTTTCTATGTGACTTCTACATAATTGTGTATTATACTTCCATGTATAACTGTATTTTCTTTTGGTCCTCCGCCTATGTAATATATAGAAAACTCAATAAAGCTTATTAAATTTGAAAAAAAAGAGATGGGAACTGGGAATGAGGAGAGGAGGCAGTTGGGAAGGAGGGCAGTGGAGGGGGGATAAGTGTAAGTCACAATCAGGTGGTGCAAAGAAAAGACCAAGGCAGGAAACTAGGAGGATGCAACAGAGTTACAGAACACCATCACCACAAGGACCGAGGGAGGGAGGAAGGAAGGAGGAAAATGGAAGATGGTGAGGAGTGGATGCAGGGAAGGGAAAGGGACAGGGCAAGGAGGGATGCTGGGGGAGCAGGAAAAGGAAGCACAAGGCACTGAGGGCAGGTAAAATAAGACCTCTAACAGGTTCTCAGTATTGCAGTGTTTGGATGATCAGGGGGAAGGTGAGGAGAGCAGGAAGCAGGGAGAGGTGGAGGCAGACCCTAGTAAAAAGGGACAGGGGAGAGTGGGTGGGATAGAGATAGGGGAAAGGTAGCAGGGGTAGGGAGGTAGGTGAGTCAAGAGGGATGGAGGTCAAGATAAACATAAGAAGAGGGGATAGGGAAGAGGGAGGCATAGGCAAAGTGAGGGAATCTCCAGGTGGGGAGTACAAAGGGGGGAATGCCAGACCACGGGGGAGGCAAAGCAGGGAGTAAGCATGGAAAAGGGAGAAGCTGGGTTACAGAGAAGAGGGGATGCTCTGGGAGATACCTATAATGGAAGGGAATATATAAGGGAAGGAAAACTGGTGGAGAACCATGGCAGAGGGGTTAGGAAGGAGGAGGAGACAGTTGTAATTGTAGGGGACTCAATACTGAAGAGAATATGATGGGGTAACAAGCATGCAAAGAAGAGCAGCAGGAGGGTGGAGTTCATGCTTGGCATGACCACATGGAGGGTGGGAACAATTATACCAAAGTGTGTGGGGCAGGAACCGGGGAAGCTTCACATAGTGGTTCATTTGTGCACCAATGATCTGGCAGGGTGTGAGGTGAATGTGGTGCAGGAAAGGCTCAGAGAGCTGGGAATGATCTGCACTGGAGTGGGAAAGACAGTAGAATTCTCAGAGGTACTACTTGTCCCGAGAGCCAGTACCGTAAGAAAGCTGAGGATTGTGGAATTCAATACATGGCTGGAAAGTTGGTGTGAGGCAAATGGGTATGGACTGGTGGGAGACTAGGGTAGAACATGGGAACACAAGGACCTACAGTATATGCACTGAACAGGCTACATCTGAATAAGGAGGGCACAAGGGTCTTGAAAGACAATCTGGAGAGGTACTTGACAGATAAGCTACATTTAAACAGATGAGGGGAGGGTGGCAGAGGGTACAGCACTTGGCACCAGAGGAGGGGTACCTCCAGGCCTCCCTCCCCAGTAGGGAATCTAAAGGAAGGGAGAGGGCAAGGGGAAGGGATAGCAGGGATAAGGGGTGAGAAGAGTCACAAAGGGAACAGGGGCAATGAGAGTCAGGGGTCTAGATGGAAAGTGGTCTCCTTGAATGCTTGGAGTCTGATGAACAATTCAGCAGACCTACAGGTGCTGATGGCAGAAGGGGAAGTGGACAAGGGCTACACAGTACCATGACTGGGATCTCAAGATCCCAGGGTACCAATTGCATAGGAAGGAGAGAGAAAGAGGGAGGGGAGGGGGGGGAGGTGGAGTAGCATTGTACATAAGGGATGGGATAATGTGCAACAGGGAGAGGGGGAGGAGGGAGCAACTGACGCCCTATGGGTAGTGCTACAGAACACAGCTGGAAGAAAGATTTGGGTGGGGGTGGGGTACGGACCACTGTCACAGGACATCGAGCTGGATAGGGAGCTAGGGGAACAGATCAGGAGGGTAGGAGGGAGAGGGAACACTGTAATACTAAGAAACTTCAATCTGCCTGATGTAGACTTGGACACCCCGGCTACCTCCTTTCGCAGGGAACATGTCCTCCTAAATGCTTTCCAGGAGTGTTTTATGACACTGGGTATCACAGAGCCAACAACAGAGGAGGTCATATTAGACCTAGTGCTAGCGGCTGTGGAGCATGTCCAGGGAGCTGAAGTGAGAATCCCCTTGCATGCAATGACCACCGCATGGAGTGGTTTTACATTACATGGGGGAGGAAGCTGTCAAGACAACAATGAGAGTGGTGGATTACAGGAAGTTGGACTTCATTAGAATGAGTATCATATTGAAGAAGCACCTGGCAAAGCTCCATCCGGAGATGGATGCAGAACAGTAATGGGCCATCATCAAGAAGGGGTTAATAGAGGCCACCTGCATGAAGATTCATAAAAAGAACTCCAGGTGTCAGAGACCTAGCTGGTATAGCAGGAGGGTGGCAGGAAAGGTGAAAGCAAAGTGGGTGGCCTTCCTGAAGTACAAGCGTACCTCAAGGGAGGAGGACTGAGAGGCTTATGCAGAGAAATCTCGGGAGGCAGGGAGACAGATCCAGGCAGCCAAGGCTGAGAAAGAACCAAGACTGGTGCAGGGGATTAAGGAAGGGGTGAAGCATTTCTTCTGGTACATTAGGGAGAAAAGAAGCAGAATGGATGGGATTGCTAGGATAAAGAGGGACGAAGGATGGGTAGAAAAGGGAGAAGTTCAAGTGGAGGATTTCAATGAGTACTTTTGCACTGTCTTCACTAAGGAAGCAGAAGGGTCGATACCAAAGGGGAGGAATCAGGGGAGCCCAGGGGGATTATTTATTTATTTGAAATGTTTCACCAGAAAAGGCACACTGAGCTAAAATTGCTTGTTTCCAGATGCGTCCTGGGGGAGAGGGGAAAGGGGATACATTTGAATAAGAGTTCAAAGTAAAATATACATAAATTTAAGCCAGTACATACAAATTAATACATTTAAAACTATGCCAAACATATCTGAGGTATATGAAGGGGAGATTGGGGTAGGCAGGATTTTAAGGGTACTAAGTGAACTACGGGTGGACAAAACACCGGGACCAGATGGTTTACACCTGAGGGTTCTGAGGGAGTTGGAAGGGGTACTAGAAGTCCTTCTGATGGACTTAACACCTCGCTGGAGGAGGGGTGTGGACCACAGGACTGCAGAACAGCTCATGTGGTTTCACTCCACAAGAGTGGTCCCAGGGATAAGCCAGGTAACTACAGGCTGGTTAGCCTGACCTCCATAGTGGGGAAGATAATGGAGACCATTACAAAAAAAAGGCTGGTGTCCTTCTTTGAGGAAAATGGTCTCCAGGATGACAGGCAGCATGGGTTTGTCAGGGAGAGATCTCATAAAACCAACATGATTGACTTCTTTGACTTGGTTATGAGGTCATTGGACAGGGGGAAGGTGGTGGACATCCTGTACCTGAACTTTGGTGCCACATGGCAGACCGATCTTCAAGCTGTGGTACCTGGGAACAAGGGACAAACTGCTGGAGTGGGTCAAGAATTGGCTGCAGGATAGGAATGAGAGAGTGGAGGTGGGGGGGAACTATTCAGATCTAGACCTGTAACCAGTTAGATCCCACAGGGCTCACTACTAGGACCAATGCTGTTCAACATCTTTATTGGTAACATAGCAGAGGGGGTCAAAAGTAAGATCTGCCTCTTTGAGTAAGATACTCAGGTCTGTGGGAGGGTGGACACAGTAGAGGGGAGACAGGACTTAATGGAGGATCTGGCTAGTCTGGAAAAATGGTCAGGCATCTGGCAGTTGGGTTCCAATGCCAAGAAATGCAAGGTCATGCACCTGGGTGCCAGGAACCCATGGCCAACTACTGGCTAGGGGGAGTACAGGTGTCGGTCTCAGAGGAAGAAAAGGACCTTGGAGTGATGGTCAGACTTGACATGAAACACTCGGCACAGTGCCACAAGGCAGCAACCAAAGCAAATAAAATGCTAGGCTGCATCACCAGGATAATAACCTTTAGGAGGGAGGAAGTTATTCTACCACTGTACAGGTCACTAGTAAGCCCACACCTGGAATACTGTGTGCAGTTCTGGTGCCCATATCTGAAGAAGGATATCAAACTACTGGAGGGAGTCCAGAGGAGGGTGACAAGGATGATCCAAGGTATGGGGGACAAAACATATGAGGAAAGGCTGAGAGAGAGCTCAGCATGTACTCCCTTGGGGATAGAAAAGAGAGGGGGGGACATGATAGAGACCTTCAAGTACCTTAAGGGCATAAACAGAATAGGATCCAATGGCATCTTTAACTTCAGGAAGGAGGATACAAAAAGAGGGCATAGTCTGAAACTAGTGTGGGGTAGATTTAAGAAGGAAATGAGGAAGTACTTTTTCACCGAAAGGGTGATGTCGGGGTGGAACAAGTTGCCAAAGCAGGTAGTTGCAGTAAATACAGTGGCTAGTTTCAAGGGCATGGGATAAGGTGAAGAAGAAAATTAGGGTGGGGACAGTGGTTACTGAGCTGAGGAAGGGGGTACTGTGGGTCACCCTGGAGACAGCAGCCACAGCCTCCATTCACACTGGGGTGATTTACAGACCTCCTGCACTGGAAGTTGATGTAAACAGGTGAAGGGGAAGCCATTAGCAAGATGGCAGATAAGGGGAGGTACTACTGATGGGGGAGCTCAGTCTTCCAAATATTGATTGGAGCCTTCCAGATGCAGCCACATCTAGAAGCATGGTTTTCCAAGACTCCCTGCAGGAGGTATTTGAGGCAACTACTCAGGGAACCTACTCATGATGGGGCAATATCAGACCTGGTGCTTACGGGCAGGGACAATTTTGTGGATGTTAGGGTGGGATGCCACATAGGGACCAGTGATCCCCGGACAGTATGGTTTAACATTAGGATGGCAGTGGAAGTGAACCACTCAAGCATGAGGATCCTGGACTTCAGGATGGCAGCTTTAAAAAAAATGGGTGAATGCTTCAGAGATGATCTGGCAGGGAGAAGTTAAACTGATGGGGTGGAGGGACAGTGGGCAAGATTAAGGCATGGACTAGTGAAGGCCACAAACCTCTGTGCAAAAGAGGTGAGCAAAATAAGGAGGAAAAGGAGACCACTGTGGTTTTCAAGGGAGGTGGCGGCAAGGGTAACGGCAAAAAGGACAGCATTCAAGAGATACAAGGAGTTGCAGATGGAAGAGGATAGAGAGATGTACCAACAAAACCAGAGGGAAACAGGGAAGGTGGTGGGGGCTGTAATGGAGTGTATGTCCAGCACTCCCCTTTCACCCCTAAACTGCTTCACAACCCTGCAACATAGACAATGCAGGATTTGACAGGGACTGTGGTTGGATTTGTACCAAACCCCTTTTATTTTAACATTGGCCTTCTAAGGGTTCACTGCACTGAATGCTCAATCGATTGGATAGCTATCTGAGGGAGAGAGGGTGTTAATAAAGCAACACCTGAGATAAGTAAAAGGAGAAGAGTGAACAACTGTAGCTCTATCCTATATGGGGATGACCTGGTTATCCTCACCCATTCCCGTGACATTGGGGTCATCAACCACCAACTGAGTGAAGATTTCAGGGATATCCAGTCCTGGATAATGACTCATAAGCTGGTCCTATAACTTAAAAAAACTCAGGCCATGCCTTTTGGGTCCCTGGTCAAGATAAAGCACTCCCCTGCCCCACTGAGTATTACTGGTATTGATGGTACTCCCGTCCTAATCACTGACTCCATCAAATACCTTGGGGTGACACTAGACCCCCAGCTTGACCTTGGGCATCATATCTAAAATGTATGCAGAGCTGTCAACTGCAAAGTGGGTCTGGCCTACAGAGCAAAGAACAATCTTACTTCTGCTGCTCACTTTGCACTGGTCAGAGGTGTGTTTCTCCCTTCTCTCTGCTATGGACTCATCCTGTTTGCACGCACCTCCAAAGTTCACCTCTCTAGGCAGGAACATAGCCTATACTAACATTTGCCGCTTTGCATTTGTTGCCCTCACCTCACCCACCACTGTGACCTGTATAACAAACTTGACTGGCTCTCCCCACCCAACTACATGAATTTTGTCTTGGGCAGCTTCACAAGTAAGGTTCTCAGAACTGGCACCTCCCCCCACCCGGACTGGCTGAGCTCCTCAAACCAGCTGCCTCTTCTTACTCCCTTAGGTCATTGGGCCCTGCTGTTCTCAAAGTTTCTGCCACTCGAACGCAAATGGGGACAGGCATTTTGCTTCATGTGCCCCCAGAGTATGGAACTCCTTTCCCACCCAGGTCCACTCCTCCCCCTCCCACTCATGCCTTTGGAGCTCCCTGTGGAATTACTTGAAGCTTTCCTCTGTGGGTGGTTGTCCTAAACTGCCATAACTAACCTTGGTCCCCTGCACTGGACTTACATGTCCTTCTTTTGGTACCCTCGCATAGGTCCTGCTGATGCATCCTGCCTGCTTGGGTTCTGCTCTGTATATAATGTATTTACTCTCTATTTACTAACATACTAAGATTATGGAGGCACTCCTTAAGGAAAGGATAGTGCAACACCTGGAATCCATAGGGGCACAGGATCCAAGACAGCATGGGTTTACAAAAGGAAGGTCCTGTCAAACTAACCTCATAGATTTCTTTGACTGGGTAACCAGAGTGGTGGACCAAGGGGGGGCAGTTGATGTCGCCTACCTTGACTTCCAGCAAAGCTTTTGACACTGTTCCACATAGAAGATTGATAAATAAGCTGGGTAGGCTCGGGGTGGGTCAGAAGTTGGTCAACTGGGTGGCAAACTGGTTGACGGGCAGAAAACAGAGAGTGGTGGTAAATGGTATACAGTCAGAAGAGATGCAAGTCTCAAGTGGGGTACCTCAGGGATCAGTCCTGGGGCCAGTCCTCTTCAACATCTTCATTAGTGACCTTGCAGATGGACTAGAGGGTAAGGCTTGTCTGTTTGCAGATGACACCAAGATCTGCAACAGAGTAGATGATACAGATGGGGTGGGCAGAATGAGAAGAGATCTGGATAAACTAGCAGAATGGTCAGAAGAGTGGCAACTGGGATTTAATGCAAAGAAGTGCAAAATCATGCACATAGGGAAGAGAAACCCTGAAGCCACCTATAGGCTGGGAGGGGAGTTGCTAGCAGTCACAAAGGAAGAAAGAGACTTGGGCATCATCATCACTGATGACCTAAAATCATCCAAGCAGACCTCTAAAGCAGTAGGTAAGGCTGGGGGGTGTGGGGTGTATTAGTAGGGGTATCACAAGTCGTAAGAGGGAGGTAATAATCCCGCTGTACAAGACACTGGTTAGGCCCCATCTGGAGTACTGCGTGCAGTATTGGAGGCCACACCTTCACAAGGACATTAACCAAATTGAGGCAATCCAGAGAAGGCACAAAATGGTGCAGGGACTGCATCAGAAGACATATGAGGACAGATTAACGAGCTCAATATGTATACCCTTGAGCAAAGGAGGGAGAGAGATATGATCGAGGCATTCAAACACCTTAAGGGCATAAACAAGGTGAAAGAGTCTAACATGTTAAATATAAGAAAATAGCAGTACAAGAGGACACAGCATGGGATTAGAGGAAGGCCGATTATGGGGAAATGTGAGGAAATTCTTTTCAAGAAAGGGTGGTGGATGCATGGAATGGCTTACCACAAGAAGTGGTGGCTATGAATACAGTGCAGGGCTTCAAACAGGCATGGGATAGGCATAAGGGAGCAATACAAATGACTATGAATAGATAGGCCACTGACAGAGCAAAGGCCGATGGCACATTTATAAGGTAGAAAAAGAAATGGGCAGACTGGATGGGCCTTGCGGTCCTTATCTGCCATCAACTTCTATGTTTCCATGTTTCTAAAATGCCAGCAGAATAGGCCTAACGGTCTTTCGCATTTGCTCGTTTGGTCAGCCCCCACCCTGGGAGCTGACCTTGCTGCCCCCTCACCTTCTATGGCTTATCCCTTCCCAGTTCCGGATATTCAGACAATGCTTTGACTGTGGCTCTGCCTTTGGGGCTCTGAACTGTATAGAATTGTATCATGCACTCTTCATAGCCTCGGTGACTCTATGTATATATTTTGTTCCTATTCTAACTGCATTTACTGATTGCATGTGTTATGTTCATCTGGTACTACCTGTTTCTGTGTAATGCCTAACTTGTATCATATTGTCCTCTGTATGAACTTGTATTTCATTGTTCTCTCCTGGGTCATACCTGAAAATAGGCAAATGTCTTGTCTAGTGTACTTAACTGGTCAACAAAAGCTAAATAAATAAGCAGAAGGAGGTTTCTGTTTCAGTGAGATGCAAGTGGAGACAGCAAGACTGAATTGCAAGACGTTTCTGCTAAACCAAATACAAGCTGTCCCTTTTTCCTGTTAATGAAAGTAGCGCAGATTTCATTTAATTTTAAATGGTGTCTGGAGTGTTCTCTCTCTCTCTTAGAGGGTTCCCCAGAAGCTACCCCCTTCACTATCCTGTCACACATGGTTGACTTTAGTGGTGGGATCAAACTCCCCTTTGTCTAAATAGAGGTAAGATGGATTCAGACAAACTACTGAAATGGCTGGCAGAATAGCAAGCACAACAGATGCAGATACAAACACAACAAGTCCAGATGCAAAGGGACTGGATGGCTTAGCAAGCACAACAGCAGGCTCAGATAAACCAGCAGCAGGGACAGCAGGTCAAATGCAAAGAGATTGGATGGCCCAGCAAGCCCAATTTCTGGCACAGAGAGACCATCAGAAGCAACAGTTTATGAAGCAGGTGCTGCATACTGTACATAGAAAAAAACTGTACCCCAGCTCCAGGTCCCAAGGAATCCAGTTTCTGTAGAACCCCACCCTATGCTAATAAAAATGGGTCCCAAGGACAACACTGACACCTACCTTATGACTTCTAAGGGAGTTGCCAGAACCACTGCTTGTCCATAAGAACGTTGGGCTACTCGCATTCCACCATACCTGACCTGAGATGCACAAGCTGCATACAGAATCTTAATTGATGCTGCCACCAGAGACTATGACCAGGTAAAGGTGGTTATCTTAGACAGGGTCAGAATAACTGAAAAGAGTTACTGATGGAATGGTTGCACCCTGGGTTTCAAGGTCAGAACACTACCTAGAATGCTGGCACAAAAATTGCAAGACTTGGCTACTCAGTGTTTAAAGCCAGAGGTATGCACTAAAAAGGAGTTTATGGATTTCATTGTACTGGAGCAGTACTGGAACTTTTTTTAATTGAATAAACTTTATTAAGAACTTTCAGAAAACAACACCAAACAGGAAAGTGCACACCAGGAAGATAGCACATCAATTGAGCGATTCAAAAATAGTGATGCCAATTAGGGCGATGCTATTATAGTGACTACAATTACAGTGCCTTGAAATATGGGCAACCACTGTTAGGGCAACTAATGTATTCCCTTTTCCCCAAGGTGCTATGACCTTGAGGTTGGTTATTTTAGTAAGGGGCTGCAGGGGGCAAAGCTCCCTGCAAAGGAGGGTGTGGTGGTGAAGCCCCCATGATACAAGCATTTAACAAACTTCTCCCTAATGGTGGTCACTGATATTTCAGGTTGCTGTAATTGCAGTCACTATAACAGCATTGCCCAAACTGGCATCACTATTATTGAATAGCTCAATTGACATGGAACCCCACAAAAAAAGCACCACAGGAAAAAACAAGAAGGGCAGCAAAAGTCTTGAACAGCATATGCAAATCTAAGTAACATTATACCAAAGAAGCAGTCAAATATAAAGCTTTGTCCATGGTTACTTTCACCATTCTTAAAATACTAACAAATAGCAACTGCGGGCCATGATTAGTGACACAGTCACAGAAAAGACATATAATGTTAACCAAACATATACAGTAATAAGAATTCAAAATCACAAATAAAGACTAAATGATCATTAACTGGGTTCAATAGACATGTGGAACTACCAGCAGACATCACCAAAGAAAGGAAAGCAGTAGATTGCCTTAGCTGCAGAAGTGTGTCTAATTTCTCCCATTTATTTTTATATGCTGAAAACTTATGTTGAAGGCTAGCTAAAGTCTTTTCCATTCTTAGCATGGTCAACATCTCACCATACCATTCCATAAAGGTTGGTATTTGGTTGTCCACCCAATGCCTCAATATTATTAATTTAGCCACAGCAGCAATGAGAGCTAGGTGAAATCTCTGAGGCCCTAAAAGTTGAGTGATGTCAATCCCTAGAAGACATAATTCTGAGATAAATCTACTTGGAGACTGATCAAGGGGTCCAAACTAGCCTCAATCCAGTTCCAATTTTTTTTTATTGGGGGGCATTCCCAGAGCATGTGCCTCAACGTACCTATCTGCTTGTGACATCATCCACAAAAGGATGTCTCCAATCTACCTAAGCTAAATAAACTATAAGATGCGTAGTAAGCATTCTGCAAAATTTTGTATTCTGTTAATCTAAGTTTATCAATTTCAATATACTTATGAACAAATTCTCATAGCATAATGGAATCAAGCAAGGGCTGACAGACAGAAAATTCTTTAATCCAGTAACTGCATGCACTGGGGATCATCCCCCAAAATATCTTGCAAAGATTTATACATGGCTGATGCTGCATGAGGCAGAACCACCAGGCTGACTAGCTGTTGGTATATCATGCCATTCACAAAACCCAAGGGCATGGACCCAAACATTCAAATATGGTATATTTGAGTTGAAAAAAGGCGAAAGCAGTGAATCTAGAACTGCAAACCTCAAACAGACAATATCAAAAGGAATACATTGTTCTCCATCTAAAAGATCTGAGACATTCTGAAAAGTAGAGGTCTGAATAAAAGCTTGAGGGATGGGTTTATGTGCAATCTGCACATTCAGATTTAATCTAATTGGTTGCCGAATATCATGGCTATGGGCATACTTAAGTAAACAACACAGCTGAATATTAACCTGTACTGACCATCCAATAGGTGTGCCCCACAACTGTGGAGGCAATTGTTTCCAAGAAATATGGGCAAGGGCTTATGAAGCGATACCATGTTCTGAACAATAAAATAATTCTATTTCTTTCCAGGGTAGATGGGCCTGATTAGATGGGATTCCATGATTAGGGAGGCTCCAAGATAAAGATTTACTGGCTTGGAACACTAAATATTATCAATAAAATTGAGGTAGCTGGAGTCCACCATGATGTTTAGTCAAAGATAATTTTGAGCATTAGATATGGGGCTTCGAGCCCTTCCAGAGGAAAGCAGTCACTAGTCTATGAAGTTCGTCAAACCATACTTGAGATAATGGTACCCCAATCATGCTGAGGGAGTAAAGAATTTGAGGCAGGATATTCATCCACACCACCAAGATCCTACCCCACAAAGAAATAGGAAGCAGCTGCCAACAAGCTAGGTCTGCCTTTATGGTGGTAAGTAAAGGCTGAAAATTACATTTTATTCATTTCTTAGTGCCCTGCAATAAGTGAGTACCCAGGTATTTAAGACCTGTCCCTGACCAACAAGGTTGTAACTCCAAAGGAAAATCTCTCCTAAAAGTAGCTGAATCTGGGAGAAAAACAACTGTTTTTGAAATATTCAGTTTGTACCCGGACAAACTTCTAAACTCACTCAAAACCTGCAAGCCACAGGTAGTGAAATAGAAGGGTGGGTGAGATGCAGTAGCATATCATCCGCATATGAAGAAAACTTAACTACATGGGGACCAATGGGAATACCTGTTATTGAAGGGCATTGGATAAAATGGTGAGGAGTTCTAAGTAAAAATTAAGTAACAGAAAGGATGGGGGCATCCCTGCCTCATTCCCCTACATAAGTTAAAAACATCAGAGAGCACTCCATTGTAGGAAATATGGGCCATAGGGGTGGAATATAGCAGGTGCACCCACTTTATAAAGGTACCTGGGATCCCAAAGGCTGATAGGTTCTGAAATAAAAAGGGCCAAGACACATGATCAAAAGCCTTTTTGATATCTAGTAAGACCAACACCGAGGGGGTGGCGAACTCCATGAAGGCCAAAATTAAATGAAAATTTTTCTCATATGATCAGACACAAGGCAGCCCTGCATAAATCCTGTTTGCTCTCGACTGATCAAAGGGTGCCAAATCTGTTAGCTAACACAGTGGACAATATTTTAGTATCTACATTAACTAGAGAGATTGGACTATAATTGTCCACCTCAGAGGGATCTTTTCTGGGTTTGGAAATTAATGTAAAAAATGCTTCTGGAAAGTCTGTAGAGAAAGCATTATTTTGATAACAAAAATGATAAAAATCAGGAAAGGGGTGAGCTCAGCTTTCAAAACTGAATAAAAACTAGGAGAGAAGCCATTTGGGCCTGGGGCTTTGTCTAGTGATAATGACCAAATAGCTTTGTCAACTTCAACATTACTAATTGGAGTTGTTAAAAGAGGGGTCAAATCATGGTGTAATTGTGGGAGCCGGGTAGCTTCTAAGTACTGCTGGATAGCAGATTGCTTATCTGGGGGATTTAAATCTGTAATTTAAAGTGTGGAATAAAATTGTTTAAATTATTTGGTGATATCTCTCGGTGTTGTCAACACAGAATTATCTATATTTAAACATACCCCATGAATCAATCATGTCATCTCCAACTGCTTGAGCCTCATGGCCAAAAACTTATTACATTTTTCCCAGAACATTTCATAAATAAATTTAGAACAGAATATAGCATGTTCCACTTGCTCCCTGTTTAACTTTGCATAGGCTGCTCTTTTTTTATTAAGTTGGGTATACAGCCCTGACCGCGAAACTTCAATGGTGTCTGACACTACAGTACAAGTCACACTAAACTGTTCCATCAACTCACTGGTGTAGCTTTTTTTTTGTGATGCTACTGCAGTGGCAACTTGAACTGTTGAAGTGTTCAACTTTTTTCCAACCATCCTTCACTGCCTATTCAACTCACTTGTAACTGTTTAGTGAAATGGCAGTAGCTGCATTTTCATGGCATTGTTTATAAATATCACAGCATTCCTTAAGAGCATTGTTTATAAATATCACAGCATTCCTTAAGAGCATTGTTTGTAAATATCATAGCATTCCTTAAGAGTTTAGTCTGCCTTCTGAAATGAAACTCATAAGCACTCAGCTGAAAATAAAACTCACAGTACATAACAGCTAGATGCAAACCAATACTAACCTTTTACTAATTCATTGAATTAAACACTGCACAGATTAGGAAACTCACTAAACAATGCTACACCAGTGAGTTGAGGGAACAGTTTAATGTGACTTGTACTGTACAGCGACTACAGTGCCACGTCACTGTAGTGCCAGCGCTGGAACCCGGCACTGTCTTTCTGGGGTCTTGCCCCCCCCCCCACAATCAGATCCAACTCAGAGTTGACAATCTATAGTGGGGGTGTGGGGGGGTTTGGGGGGCACAGCCCCTGAAGAAAACATGTACCCCTAAGTGGAACTGCATGCCGAATACAAATTGCGGTCAACATGCCGATTTCACTGTCTGGTCATTCAACAAGACTTTTGTTGATGACCAGTGGTAGATCCATTAAGTTGTACCCAATCTTGTTCAGGGGAGACTGCACTAATCTTCTTTCTAAGGTTCTGATAGTCTGCATAAGTTCTCCAGCCTTTCGCTCCCTACATTTGACCCGAGAGGAAGCCAAGCATATAAGCTGTCTCTGGATGGTACATTTGTAAGCGCTCCAACATGTGGCTAACAAAGGGTCAGAAGGAACATTAGAGGTGAAGAAATCAGTCATTATTTGCTTTATTTTATTGCAACACCATTTGTCCTTCAGAATGTGATTGTTAATTTTCCACCTCCTATCTTCATCAACAATAGGAAAAAGGCTCACTGAGAGAGAGAGACTGGAGCATGATCAGAGGTTAAGAATGCTATGTATTTTGCAGTACTGGGTTGTTCATAGAAAAATAGGGCTACCAAAGTGTAATCAGTGTGGGAGCTTGCATGGTGAACAGGAGAAGAAAAGGTATATTCCCTCTCAGTAGGATGGAGTAGTCTCCATATGTCCACCAAACCACCCTAATCGAATAAGTCCCGAATTGCCCTCTGAGCCAGGGAAAGGCCCTTAAGAGAGCAGCCCGATCTATCCAGAGTTTCGTCAATAGTCAAGTTCCAGTCTCCCATAATTATTTTTGATACAGAAGTATAGCTGGATAAAAAGTTTAGTAGACTCATAAAAAAGCAGGTGTATCCAAATTTGGGCCATATACATTTCTCAATAAAAGTTCAGATGAGCCAAATTTTATGTGTAAAAATAAAAATCTACCCTCTGAGTCAGCATGCTCTTTTATAAGTTGAAAAGCAAATGTTTTATGAATTAAAATAAGTACCACAGCCCTACAAGGGCTGGACCTCCTTGCACCAAAAGAGGAACCCACCCACCCCCTACAAAAAAATGTGCATTTGATCCACAAATTTACATTTCCTGAAGAAAATCAGTATCTGGTTTAAAGGTTGCCAAATGTTGCAGAACTTGAGAACATTTTGAGGGGAATTGTCCCCTTTAATATTCCAAGTTACACATTTTGAGTGGGATGTAGTCATCTATAGCAATACCTGATTCTTATATTATTAAACCTCCAAAAATGAAGACACCCCATAAAGCAACAGTCACATGAAAAGATACAGCAAATTACATAGTGAAGCATGAATCAAAAAAAGTCCCAACCTTTGCCCCTTCCATTCATATCGCAAACATAAATTGTGTGTGCAAATCTCCTGTAAACAAACAGAACCAAACGACATACAATACAAATAGGCCCCAAAGGCCAAGATACAGAGAAAGTGACAATAAGCTCAAAGAACACAAACCATTCACCTGTAAGTTCCCCTGTAACAATAAGGGAATGGGTAGGGGACGCACTCAAAGAATAGGGTAAGTATTCTCCATAAATACAACTGACCATGGTGGTTCGATGAACATTCCAGAGCCCCAGCCCACTTCACTCGTTAGTATAGGTGGACTCTGAAACAATGGTACAGCCAAATTAAAAAGTCCCAGAAGGCAATAAAAATTAAAAATGTCAATATTTTCTAGTACCATTTCTGTGAAGTGCCTTATGTGTAATGGAATATCAAGGAATTTTTTTTTTTTAAATAGGGGGAAGATACTACCAATAGCCTGCCACAGTATGAGATCATGAAACCTAAGGAGACCCTATAAATTATTAAGAGAAGACACTCTGCACCACCAAAAGTGAGGTCACTTCTGTGATCCTTTGGAGCAGAACAGAAAATAATGAATCACCCTGTGCCCATCAGTTCTAGCCGCTTCTGTAGTCCCCTGCTGATCATTGAGTAAACAGAACAAAACCCAGCCTGGACAAATAGTAAAAATAAAAAGTAAGAACTAAAGAGACCCCTGTAAGGGACCCAATATAGCCTACAGTCAA
Organism: Neoceratodus forsteri; assembly: GCA_016271365.2. Taxonomy (NCBI): domain Eukaryota; kingdom Metazoa; phylum Chordata; order Ceratodontiformes; family Ceratodontidae; genus Neoceratodus; species Neoceratodus forsteri. The sequence goes on along the minus strand of CM028135.1, from coordinate 391,026,742 downwards.
TATGTCCACAGGAGAAAATAAATTTTTATGTCTCAGCGGGCAAATATCACAGACCTGGTCTCCATTGTTAGAATAGTCAAAACTAAAGAATGCAAAAAGTTAAATGCTCCTGATACCATGTCAAGGTTCCTTCAATAAATGTGGGGTCCAATTAGGTAAAAGTTCAAACTTGAAACTATCCTTCCATCGTCCAGAAGTGTGCAACTTAAAGTGGAGTCCAGAACAAAGGCACACAGAAATGACCCCAAAGAGTATGGAGGGAGCATCTTAGATTATGTGGAATGGACCAAAAGATACAAAAGAAAGTCCATAGTGCAGGCATTTGGAGCCAAAAATTGCCATCGGGCCACTTCAGTAATCTCCCACGAATTGTCTGGCAAATAAAACAGAGCAAGCCTTGGTAGCTGACAGAAGAGAAAAGAAACATCTAAACATAACTTATAATAAGTAAAGCGTTCAGGTCAACATGGAGAGCAGGAGCTCCCAAAACCAAACTTAGCAAATAACTCCATTTGGATCCCCGATGATTGTAACTTAATAAATACATGCTAAAAAATTCATTTAGTCCAAAAACGGGCCAAAGATTCAACCAGGGGATCCCATTTGCAAGAAAGTCCAAAGCTGTAACCTACCTCCCGTAATCCAAGTATACGGAGCAGAGGTTGGAATCCAAAACCACAATGTTCAGTGCTGGATTCTGAAATTAGCAGGATATCCCGAATTACTTAATAATGTCAAAGGTTTGCAGTAAGTAAATTATAATGCAGGCACAGGAACAGAAAGGCTCCGACATAGTAGGATAAAATCTCAGGTGCTCATTCCCCGAAATATGGTGAAAATAAAATGAGGGTAGTACTTGGGGAGTTCTTTCTGAGCTTGGTCTGCTTTGCCAAATTCCAGCACACCCAAGGTGGTGGTAACAAATAGTCTGTCTGGGTACCTTAAATGAAACTTCACATCTGCTTTATAGAGAGACTGCTTGGTGTTTTGATAAGCCCTCTGGCATTCCTGAGCCATAGGGGTAACATCTCCAATCTGTTTTCGCTGCAAACATTTACACAAAAGAATAATTAACCTCTATCAAAAAAACAGCTAAGTGTTTAAAAAAAAAAACAAGGTAAGCAGATGCCTGTACCCCACCCTCCTCCCCAGCCCACCCCAACTGCCAATAGGTAGTATTATCATTTATACATTAAACATTGTACCTCAAAGTCTTTTAGTTTCTAACATGTTTCAAAGGGGGCACTGATGTTGGAATTGACCTAATCAGGTTGAATCAGCAACAAGCTAAATAAAGGGTCCCAAATTTGTTTAAACCTTTCTAGATTATTGGTCATCTCTGCTATAACTCGCTCTGCCTGTATAGCAAACATTATTTCCTGATACCACTCACTGTAAGAAGGGGTAACTGCATCTACCCCAATGCCGAAGTAGTATTTTTTTGGCACATGCTGAAATTAGTGCCATGTGGGCTCGTTGAGATCTGCCCTGAAGAGCAACATAGTCTCCGAAAATATAAATCTCCAGAGTAAACTTATCTGAGAGAGATAGTAATGGGTCCAAACGAGATTTGAAGCTATTTCAGAATGTGGAAACTCTCTCACATGACCACAACATATGCAACAAGTCTCCCGGAAGCTTTAAGCACTTGGCACAGAGATCAGAAATCAGGGTACCTATTCGGTGTAGTTTAACTGGGGTATAGAATAGATTATGATTAATTTGAAACTACATATACCTATATCTGTCCCATTTGGTGTATCTATATAGGTGTTTCCAGATTCTCAGCCAACATCTAGAAGTAGGTTTAAGCAACGACTGGTCCCACCAATAACATCTATGACTTTCTGACCGGGCCACTGTGGTCTGCAAAAAGGTATATGCATATGCTATTAAATGGGAGGTCGGGAGAGATTTAATGTATGGGATTAGTATAGATGACAAAGTGTTAGACCAAAGCCAGGTACCAAAGTGCTTCATTAGCATATGGGAAATCTGCAAGTATTTAAATGCATATACCGGGGGCCACTTATAGAGAGTACAGGCTTCTTGGAATTGCATCAGCTTATGATTGATAACCAAGTCATCAATCTTTTCAACTCCCATGTTAGGCCAAAATGAAGCGGCTTTGAGAAGTTTATCCAACATTAAAAAGTTAGGATTATTGAAAAGAGGTTGTGTCAAATCCCTATGGCCAACTGTCTTAAGAAGAGCATTAAGTTGCCGTTGTATCTTGAGCATAAAGCCTAGCGGGGAGTCTTTTAACTTATTGGGAAGGTTCTTTTTATTGATGAAAGGAAGGGCCCTGGGATTTACCTCTTGTTCTAAGCATAAGGAGCGCTCTATATCCAACCAGAGGGGATGATAGTGAGAGTCAGGAGAGGAGCTAGAGGAGAGTAACCAATATCTCATCCTTGTCAGGTGTATCGCTAAATAATATAGATAGAAGTTTGGGGCCTGTAAGCCACCATCCATCTTTTGATGAGTAAGCTTGATATAAGTACATCTAGACTTTTTACCTGCCCATAGAAAGGAGTTAACTAATTTCTGTAGTTGCGAGAACCAAGAACTCAGCAAGGTCCAATTGTACATTTGTAATGAGTACAGTATACGGGGTAAAATGTTCATTTTTTCTATACTTATTCTACCCCCACAGAGACAAGGGTAGTCGAGACCAACATTTAATATCTTCATTTAAAGCATTAATAAGAATATCAAGATTAAGTTTTTTCATTATTTGTGGAGAAGAGTGAAGATTAATGCCCAAATATTTAAGTTTATCCGTTCGCCATTGTAATCCCAGGTTTTCAACCTCTGCCTTCTGGGAATATTTGTTAAGGGGAAAGACTTCTGTTTTGTCAAGATTCAATTTGTAATTAGATAAGGAACCAAACTGAGAAATTATTATAAATGCTGCAGGAAGGGATTGGGACAGAGATGAAATATGCAACAGAATATCGTCCACATATGCAGAAAGTTTGTATTCTGTGTTACCTATCTTAATGCCAGAAATTAATAGTGAGGACTTCAGTTTTCTTATAAGAGGCTCTAGAAAAACATGAAATAAGTAAGGGGAAAGGGGACAGCCTTGACATGTCCCTTGCTTTAAAAAGAAGGGAGTAGAAAATACACTGTTACACCGAACTCGTGCAGAGGGAGAAAAATAAATTATTTTAACCCAATTTATAAATTCCTGGGGCAAACAGTATTTCGGAATTAATGAAAAGAGATAATCCCATGATACACTATCAAAAGCTTTCTCTGCGTCCAAGGACACCAAAACAGCAGGTGTAAGGGAATCCTTGGACACAGAGAAAAGGTATGTCAACTTCCTAAGATGATCAGAGGAGAGACAGCCTTTAATGAAACCTACCTGCTCAGGACTAATCAGTGAGTTCCAAACTCGGCACATTCTTAATGCCAGGATCTTGGGGAGGATTTTTAAATCAGCATTATTAAGAGAGATGGGTCTGTAATTAGAAGTGAACAGAGGGTCCTTACCAGGTTTGGGAAGGACTACTATAGTGGCTTGAGTGAGAGAAAGATTGGATATGCCGTTTACATAAAGGTATTGAAAGGTATTCAGAAGGATAGGTGCAATTGTGTGTTTAAATGTTTTGTAAAAGTTGGAGGAAAAACCCTCCGGGCCAGGCGTCTTATCCAAGGGAAGTGCATCAATGGCATCAAATACTTCTTTAAGTGATATGGGGGCCTTTAAACTAAGAATTTGTGGTTCATAAAGTATTGGAAGATTAATATCACTCACAAAGGAATCCAGTGCTTGCCAAGAAAAAAGAGAGGTAGGCAGAGTATATAAACAACTATAATAATCTCGAAAAGCTTTACTAATGTCCATGGGGAGGTGAGGATATTACCTGATTGGGAGTAAATGGAGGTAATAATTCTATCGAAGGTTTGGGATCGAAGCCGGAGGGCCAGAAGTTTCCCAGCTCTCTCTCCTTGATCAAAGTAAGATATTTTAGACCTAAGCATGAGAAATTCGGCTTTTTCAGCTAGCAGTAGATTATATTGAGTCCTCAAAGATTCGGCTTTTTCCCACTCCTCAAGCGGAGATAAGGCTGATAATTTGGCCTCAACTATTGTGATCCTATCTAACAAGGAGGAAAGGGCCTGATCAGTCTGTTTTTTACATTTTAATGCAATACATATCAGTTCCCCTTTTAAAGCACATTTTAAAGTACACCATAAAATATCCATTTTAGTCTCATATAGGGAGTTATATTCCATGAAATTTGAAATAAAAGAATGTAAATGTTGTGTAATGTCTTCAGACTTTAAGAGTTGATTATTAAACTTCCATATTGTGTGTTTGTGAACATTGGGTGCAATATTTAGTAATAGTTGTGCCACTTGATGGTCGGAGAAAACCTTGGAGGAGTAATAAACTGATACAACCCCATGAAGGTATTTTACATTCATCAGGAACTAGTCTAGATGTGAAAATGAATGATGTGGGAGGGAGTGGAATGAGAATTCCTTCCTTTCTGGGTAGGTTATTCTCCAGGGATCTGTAAGACCTAGCAAATGCATTAGCTCATGTAAAGCTTTCTGTCCTAGTGACAGGGAGAGTCTAGGATGGCCTGACCTGTCTAGCTTGTTCGATAAGACTTGGTTCCAGTCTCCCCCCAAGACTGTCGGTATCATTGACCATGGAGCTAATATTGTCATTAAATTCAGAAACAAATCAGGGTCATCTGAATTGGGACCATAAATGGATCCCAGAATCATCTCTGATTGTCCTAAAACCAGCTCTTATAATGATGTAGTGACCCTCCGGGTCAGATGCTTCTTGTAGTAAATGAAATGGTATCTTTCATGCAATAAGTATGGCAGTCCCCCTTTTACCAGGAATTGAAACCTGAACCAAAAACTTGTCCTACCCAAATCCTGTGAAGAAATTGAGTTTGCGTAGGCAAGAGATGTGTCTCCTGTAGGAAAACTATATCTGCTTGAAGACTACGAAAGTGCAATAGAATTTTTGTTCTCTTAGCAGGTACCTGTGCCACTTTGATGTTCCATGAACAGAAATTGTAACCAGCCATTTTTTCTGAATATCAGGAAAAATTACATCCTTGTATACGGGAGTATTATGAATTAAAAAGAAAGTGAATAAGATGACCCAATTATCTATGGCAGACCCCAACCCTTTAGAGTCTTCCCCCCACTCCATATCTCATTTCCACTTGACAAAAACCCAAAATAACAATCCCCTGAGCCCCATGTAAACAAATTTAAAAAAGAGGTAATCTTGACCCCATGCCAGGGAGTCGAGAACAGAGGCTCCTTCCCCAAATGTAAAGACGAGTCTGCTTCCCCCTCGATAATGCAGCACTACCCCATCCCCTTCCCAGCCCTCCTGAGAAGCCCAGAATAACAACATCGTAAGCCCAATTTAATCTCCAGGGTTAACCTGGGTAATAGAACCTGTACCTGTGTTCTAAACCATATCATATAAAGGAGTGCGATAATCCACGCCACCATGCAAACAAGTAGTAACTTCCACCTTAGAGCTAATACATGTAACATTTTTATCCATCAGTTGTATAACATATAACTTTCCAAAACCATTATATTTAGAGGGGATAAAAGGGGGACTATTCAGGAGGGTAAGGAAGAAAAAGGGACAGGAATGGGGGGGATATCACATACCTTAAAACTTTTTAGTGTAAACATTAAAAACTTAATAATAAGTTATTTACCAGGGCTTAACCTGCCTGATTTACATGGAGACATAATGAAAAGAAAAAAGAAACACACTGCTAAATAATAAAGAAAAACCAAGAGAAAAACTTCCAGATCCATAAATCCAGAGCTAGGACTGTATTTTAAAGCCAGTATATGAAGATTGGATGGCTGTTAGATATCAGATTATTCTGATCTCTTATGGTGCACTTGCCATGATAGCTGCATAAATGAAGAGAAATCTGTACGCATCTGTGCACGTTCGAGCAGCTCAGCAGTTCACGTATAAAAAATGCCATTCAGATTATGTTCAACAGACCACAGTTTTGGATCAGATCAGCAGAGAATAGAAGTAGGAAACTATGCAGGCCAGTCTATTTGAAAAGTAATTATCCATTACATACATATTTTGCTGAAGACCGGAATTAGGCAGCTCATATTTATTGAAGCATTTCTTCAATAGAAAGATCTGTCATACTCACTGTCCTGCCATGTATCCTCTCCAGCAACCTCAGAATATCATCGAGCCATAACAACTTACAAACAGGCCTCTGGCAGCATTATTACACCTTAACAAAGCCTTTCTTATGCCATACTTTTAGGATTGCAGTCTCAATGGTGAGCATACAGATCAGGGAACATGACGGATAGATTATCTGCAGCTTGCTCTGCATTTTCAAATGATCTCCAGCTTCCCTGGTGTTGGACTGATAATTTAGCAGGGTATATCATTTTGAATTTAATTCCGGCAGCTATCAATTTGGTTACTGATGGGTGATAATCAGCTCGTTTCTGCCTGGTGGCTACCGGTAAATCTTGCAAAATTCTCAAATGGGCATCTTCCCATTTTATTTCCTGCAACTCCTTGGCTCTGTACAGAATATGCTGCCAATCCAAAAAGCTCAACAGTTGGATGATGAATGGTCTGGGTTTAGCTCCAACAGGGGGTCTAGGCTTTAACGACCTATGAGCCCGCTCCAGATGACAAGTAGTGGAGTGTGGCAGAGGACCGGCAATTTTTAGCAAAAGCTTCTGTGTGAATAAAACCGGAGAAGAACCTTCGGCTTCTTTAGGCAGACTGAATATGACTAGGTTATTTCTCCGATTCCGACCCTCGCGGTCTTCTAGTTTTGTTTCAACTTTGTTCAATTTCTGTCTAAGTGCAACCACCTCTGGACTTAAATGAGATTGCCAGCCTTCTAATGACATAGTTCGTGCTGAGACATTGGAAATCTTTTTGTTTGTTTCACTTAACTCAGACTTCATGCTTTTAAGATCCGATGTCAATTCCAGAAGGGCTTGTTTAAGAGGTTCCATTTCGGCAAGAAATCTGTCCTCTGATAATGGCACAGGACTACTAGTTGACGTTGTATTTTTACTGTTAGATACGGTCTGGGTTTTCGCACGCTTAGCCATTTTGTCCGGTGTCTGAGAAGGTTTACGAGCTGGAAGGCCCTAGAGCATTTCTATTTCCATTGGCGATTTGAAGAGATTTCTCCCGGATAGATAACAATCACAGGTAACTCCAGACTATAGGATGTCACGATGTTCGATTAGCAGGGAGTTTTATTACCAAAAGGATATTAAATGAAGGGCTTTTAGGAGGGCCGGAGCGGGAGCAGAGCAGCTACATGTCCTCTCAGGGTGAATGCATCACGTGATCTCCCCTAAGGCTGAAATTGTGATGGTGACGCAGAATCCAGTTGCTCATTAACTTGAGGCTCCAAATTCACTTTCATGGCAGAGTTAGCATTTTCGGGTTCCTCCATCATTGCAAGGTACAGTTAGCTACAAACCAAAATAAAAATAAAATGATTGCAAAAGTACAAAAAATTAGCTTTAAACTGAGTGGAGTGAACAGAGCTGAGCTGGAAGCATCTGTTCAGCTCGAGGGCATCATGTGATTCCAGTACCAGAACATTTTACTAGATTGAGTTCATGACTGGGTAAGCTGATGTGAACAGACCACTCTGGCTGCAGCAGTGAAAATTACAGAACATTACCTGGAAGCTGAAAGACCAGAGGTTGCTATGAAGAGCGGAACCCACAACAAACATCAGGTGGTGATCCAAAGAGAAGATTCCCATGGAAGAGGGGAGAAAGGAATTTTGGGGGAGATGAGAAAAAATGTGCTGGTATGGGTAAATGGTCAAGTGAGGAAATACTGCTTGCCCCTCAACTTCAAAAAGGTGTAACCTGGAGTAATGTGATGTATCCAAATGTTTAAATCTGCTGTCCTACAGCTCCACTACCCAAGTCTTAAAAACCAGAAAAAAATCAGCTTTGAAAGTAGAATTTTTTAATTTTTGAAAACGGCAAGTGTTTGTGAACTGTAGCTCACTCGCTTACTCAGGAAAACAGCACACTCTGGATAATGAATCACACACAATTAATGGATTGTACTGCAGAGATGTCAGAGCCATCCTGGGCACCTGCTTCCAAAAGACAAAATCAGGGAACAGCTCCTGCTTCACCAGTGGATGTGGCTGAAACAGAATGCACCTCTGAAAAGCTGAATTGATTCTTTACAGATCTAGCCACTATCAAAACATCCATACTAGACTTAGTAAATGATTTCATGGCTTAGAAGCCAACATTAGAAGCTCTAACAATGAGAGTCAGTGATGCAGAAGCACGCATAAGCTCTGTGGAAAATAAACAGACCAGGGAAAGCGCCAAACGCCTTGCTCTAGGAAGGAAGGTAAAAAAAACTAGTAGACAGGATAGAAGACCAGGAAGGAAGGCACCAAAGAAACAGTTTAATGACTGTGGGAGTGCCAGAAAAGGCAGAAGGCAACAATATGCTGGCCATTATACAAAGATTCCTTCAAGAAGTTGCGGGATGCCTGGAGATGGGTACCTTCTACTCCATAGCGAGGGCTCATCACTCTTTCAGACCCCAACCAACTCCCTTGGAGAAACCATGAGCAGTCATTTTATAAATGCCTGAGCTTCCTAGAAAAACTATACATACAGGAACAGGCTAGGATAAAAGGGAACCTAGTATGGAACAGACGCTGAGTTCACATCTTTAACGATGCTATTCCTATGATGCGGAAAAAACAGATGGCATACAAGCCTATAACAAAGGTTCTTCATAAGGCTAACATTAAATTCAGAATGTTACATCCCACACGGCTACTGGTGACCACAAACCAGGGAATCAAAGAGTTCAGCAATGCTGAAATGGCTCAGAAAGAACTGCCTAATCTTCTTCCAGGCATCACAATTGAAGTAGACAGCAGTAATTTCCCATGGGGCAGCCCCAAGACTTCAATACTAAAATTGATCTCTGGGGCAACAAATTAATAGACACTTACATCTTCCTCCTTGTCACTGAGTTTATCAAACTTCAGGTTGCACTTTTAACTTTACTACATGCTGAGTGACTGCCTTGGGAACTACATGTCAGTAGCGGTAATTTCTTATTGGTAGATATGGACTGTATCTTATTTCGCCAGTCCTGAGGGTTTCACTTTGTAAATCCCTGCCCCGAGGAGTGAGTGCCAGCCTGAGAAACAAGATGGACACTGCTTTCAGCTCCTTGATTTTACAACCCTTTGTTTCCCTACACATGGAGTCCCACCTCTGGCTTTCTGATAAGGCAACACAGCTGAGAATACTAACCCTGTCAGCAAGTAAAAGATTGGTTGAACATCTGGAGTGCCAACCTCCTCCCACCTTGATATCTCCAGGATAGCCACTTATCAGATTTGAGGGCACCACCCAGAGTGACTAGGATCAGCCACTATCAAAGACTGCACTGAAGTCTCTGAAAAGTTGATGAAACCAGACAGCAGTGGACTAGCAGAACAAACAAAAACTTGCCATAGTTAGTGTCTGTCTGCTTCTCCCAATGAGCAAACACATGGGATGAATTTTTAGGTATTGGGTTTCTCCCGAGCATACACCCTGCAAAAACCAGCCAAGGGGATTGTATGAGGAGGGAGAGGGGTCTGACTGAAACACTGAGGGTTCTACCACTGTCCTGGGGATCCAAAAAACTCGCACAACTGGGGCAGCTCATCCACCAACTCTCCAACCCCGTACAAATGTACATCCTCAGGTAAGGGGCTCATGTAGATGGAATGAAACTGATGCAACTGTCTGAGGTCTTTCAAGACAGGGATCAGGAGCCCCCTTAGTTAAATACCTCATTTCTCATCTGTGGCCACTTACACTCCATGGGAAGGGGGTGGAGGGGCTAACACAATTTCATCAAACCCCATCTGTGCAGATATCCACAGCATAAGAAGCTGCAGCTATGCTATCCTCGGGTTGGGCACCCAATACTCAGCATAATCTGCACACAACAAAGCTAACCCTTAACAATGCAACCTTGCATACGAAAACATGGCGAGGTAAGGAACCACAAATTGAAAGAGGAGCTGTGGCATCTGCTGGAGATATACAGGGGCTTGTGCAGTGGGTCCCCACCGTTCATGGCTCCTAATTTAGCTCACAGGCCACTCGCAAACCAGGGAGGGAAATAATAACAGAACTTGGGATTATCTACCTCTTGAGTAGACAACCCCAGTAAAAGAACTAGCAGCCAGATCCAAACTGCACTGCCACTATAGGTTAACATCCTGCAAAGCAAAGCACAAGGCTCTAGGGTCAGCCCACCTTCTCTAATGCCGATTACTCACCACTGGACTAGCATGGGGAGGCGGGGTTTAGGAAACCAACTTGCTTAGTCCCCACATAGACAAAACTTGTGAGTTTGCATGGTCTCGGTGTCAGGCGTCACATCTTGTGGCTGGACCCGCCGTAGATTGTTGCAAAACTATCTGTTTAAAACTGTTCACTTGCAAGTCTTATTTTTACATTTTCTCAAAACAGATTCTTAGTAGCATATTATGTGATATAGTTTTGTTAGTCTTGCTGTATACTGTCATTCATTATCTTTCTCTAGTGGATACCAGTTTAGGGCAAAATGTATCAGCATCATCACTTAGCAATCAGGGGAGTGATGACTGTGAGTTTCAAGCTGTGGAATTTCCCCCCATTCGTGAGCAAGGAACTACCTGTTGCCTCACAAGGGACATTAGCAGTAGTGGACTCATTATTTATTGGGGACACAGTACAGACAAGCACCAAAGATGATGGTTTGGTCATGGCTAACAATTTTTACAACCTTACTACCTGGAATGTAAAAGGAGGACAGACTGCACAAAAGAGATAACAGGTGTTATGCCATCTCAAATCTATGGGCTCCCAAATCGCATTCCTACAGAAGACACACTCTATAGCCACTGAGGCAAATCTGTAGAGAAGGGACTGGGTGGGACAGTTGTTTGCCTCTGGCAATAGTAATAAGAGAGCAGGCACAGCATTACTAATTCACCATAGCACTCCCTTCTCCACACTTGAAGAGATCAAGGATGAGGAAGGTGGATTTGTCATAGTAAAGGGCACACTGGATCAAATGGATGTCATATTAGCATCCATATATGGGCCAGACAAGGATGATCCATGATTTTTTATGAGCATCCTGGCCCACCTGGTATCACTTGGCAGTCCACCTACCAACATAGAGGTGATTGGAACATAGTAATAGACAACATACTGGACAGATCAGGTAGAGGGGTAGGGTTGTCTTCCAACTAGAGGGGTACTAAAGAGTTACAATATACCACAGGGCCCATTGAAATTTGGAGAACCCTTCACCCAGACACCAGAGACTACACATTTTGGTCAGCAGTTCACAACTCTTTTTCACACTTAGACTACTTCCTTATTGCTCAAGACTTCCTCTAGACCAGCAAGATCAATCTCAGAACACTCACCTATACTACTCTCCTTCACACTACCAGGTCAAACAAATGAAGACAGACTTTGGAGGGTCGTCAACTCACTCTTAAAGGACCCCAAAACATTGGGTATCATCAAGCAGAAAGCAAAATATTTTTTCAAGGAAAACAACTCGGTTCCTAACCAAGGGCATTTATGGGGGGCTTTTAAATGCACCCGTTGAGGTAGGAGCTAATCCAATTAGCAGCCACTAAAAAATATAAAAAGGCAGACAAGGTGCCTTGTAATGGAGATAAGATGTCAGAAAGCGACATCTCTGGTCATTCTTACCAAGGAGAATGGCTACAACTAAATGCAGCTAGGGTCAAGTATGCTGAACTCACTTAGGAACAGGCTGAATTCACCATTTTCAGATCTAAGGTGAATTATGTGCACCAGGGGCAGAAAGCCGGGGACTCCTTGCCATCAAAATCTGGCAACAAGAGATGAAAAGATCTATCCGCACTCTCAGGCCTATGGCCCAAGGCCCTCCCCTCACCAACCCTAGGTAAATAGCCACTTCTTTCAAAACTTTCTTTGAAAACCTGTATACAGCTGAACCACCGGCCACACCTGAAGCCATTTGAAGCTTCTTAGCTGCAACAAAGCTACCAAAGTTAACCCCATCCCAAAAAAAGGGACTTGCCCAAAACATCCCACCAGGAGAATGCTATCAATTGCTTACCCATAAACTAAGCTCCAGGGACAGACAGCTTCTTCACCAATGTCTATAAGGCCCTCATTGACATAGTATCTGCCCCCTCCTCTGCTCGTTCTTCAACTTCTCCAAAGAAAACTTGAGCCTTGACCCCTCCATTCAAGAAGCACTAATTACACTCCTGCCCAAACCCAGTAAGGACCCTGAGCAGATGGAAAGCTACAGGCCCATCTCGCTGCTCAACATGGACCTTAAAATAAAAGCTAAGTGCTAGCTACCCACATTAATAAAATCTGGCACTCTCTTGTGTGCCCAGAACAGGTAGTATTCATGCAGGGGCATCTCACAACAGATCACCTACACAAACTGTGACACATCCTCACTGCATCCAGAGACTCAGACCGCAACTTGGTGCTGATGTCGCTAGATGCAGAGAAAGCCTTCAACAGAGTGTCATGGCCGTATCTATTCACCACTCTGGAGGAATTTGGCTTCCCCTCTGGATTCATTAACTGGTTCAAACTGCTATACTCCAAACCATTCCCTGGTGTCTTCTGTAATAGAACCCTGTAATCCCACTTCCCCCTCCATCAGGAAACTCAGCAAGGGTGCCCGTTATTCCCCTTTTTACTCATCCTCTACTTGGAACACCTCACCAGACATTTTCTCCTACAAATCTCCATCAAAGGAATCCAGTTGGGCCACCACAGCTACAAAATCCCCACCTACTGTATGCAGATGACATTCTCCTGCATCCAGAAAACCCTGAGACATCTATCTCTGCAGCATTAGAAACCATAGCACAGCCAACCCGGTGGCGCTAAGGGTTGAAGTGCTGGATGCCACACCTCGTGCCACACAGGCAACCCAGGTTCAGGAACAAAATCGGGTCGTTGGTGGGTTGGCAGGGGAGGATCAGGATTGAGCATCCATGGACTGCTCTCCTTATCCTAGGGAGGGCTGGGGGAAGCCACTACACTGTAGTGGCCTCTGGGGATGCCCGGGGGCACTGCATGCCGGTGTGCATCTGAGGAAGGAGCACGGCAGACATTGGCACACTGTGCTTGGACATCATTGCATGTCTGTGCTCCAGTGGGCACAATCAGGTGGAAAATGGCTGGGCACAACTGTGTAGCTTGATGGCTGTGCCCTGCCTTGCCAGGAGGACTCTTTTGGAATTGCAATGGGGGGGTCCGGGGCTGCTCTGCCTGGGAGGGTATGGGGAGGCCCTCCAGCAGACTGGCGATGGCTGTACCAGATCCCCATCATGTGATTGAGCATGGTGCTCTCTTAGCAGGCAGGGCCAGCGGCTGGATGCCCATGCCGGTAATTGCCACAGCAAGGCAGAATAAGAAAGATGTGATAAAAAAAGAAACCGAAGCTCAATTCGATAAGATATCAGGTTATAAACTCAACCTTGCTAAAATGAATCTAATGCCCCTTAACCACCGCACCACCAAATCCCAGGCAATGTAATGGGGGGGTACCTGGGTTCCGGAAGGTCTCAAATATCTTGGCATACTGATTTGTCAGAGTAAACAAGCCCTTTTCTTGAAGAATCTGGACCTGTGTACAATCAATTGAAAAATGATCTCACTAGATGTATGGCATTACCACTAACATTATGGGCTCGGATCAATTTAATAAAGATGAACATCCTACTTCGTATGCTTTACCCTATGGGAATGGTTGGGGCACATGTTGCTCTGAACTGGTTCACCAAACTCAAATCCTTATTAACACAATTCTTGTAGGATCACAAAAAAAAAACAAGAAGTGCTATGAAAAACTTACCCTCCTTAAAGGACAATGAGCACTACAGCTCCCCAGTTTCAGCCTTTACTATCTTTCCCTCCACCCCAGCCAATTCCATTGGTGGAGAACAGCTCACCCCAGGGATGTAGAATCTCCACACCTCCTGCACTGGAAGCAAATGGAACAGGATCCATGCCACTCATCTAAGACTGACATTACAGCCCTGCTAAGCCTCCCTTTTAGCAAACTACCAGCTTCCTTGAAACCTACCCAGATAGGTACCTCCCTCCCTCCTGTTGAGTAAGTAACTGCACAGATTACTTGGCAATAACCCAATCCTAGACCCTGCCCAACCCATACAGAAAACCCCAATTTCAAGATTCAGGGGCACACCATACCACACTCCTTCTTAGGTCAGCTTGGCACCACAAGGCTGAACTCCCTGGTTAATGATGGAAACCTGATTTCCTTTGATCACTTCAGGAGAAATAATGCCCACATCAAGGTCTCCATCTTCCTAGATATCCAACTTCAACACTCAGACACACACTAGGCCCCAGGCCCTGGGATACCACAAAAGTTTCCACATGGGATGAATTACAGTTGTCGGCTGCCCAGAGGCACGCAGTTTCTCTACTACACAAAAAATTAGTTCTCCTATGCACTTCTGGAGCGAGCACCCAATGCCATTACTGGGCCAAGGAATTCTCAACCATCTCAACCTCCGAAGTTAGGGAAGAAATGTGGGAGAACATCTATAAATATCTAAAGTTTGATGTGCTTAGGCTAATGCAATGTAAGATAGCAAACAACATTTTCCTGATGCTAATCAAAGTACACAAGATGGGACTTCTAAACTCAAACAGTGGTACTAAATGTGGCCTAGTGGCGGGGTCCCTAAAACACATTTTGTGGGATTTCACAAAAGTACACTCATTATGATCTGAAATCCAGGGACGCATGTACCTGCTTCTAGGACTTGGATTGTGCTCACGCCCCAAACTTGCCTACTAGGTCTTGACCTACACCTCATGCTGGGGGCAAGAAAATACCACACATTCCTAATCTCAGCAATAGCCAAAAAGATAATTTTGAAACATTGGGTGGTTGGGTGGATGATTCCACTTCAGTTTCATGTGATAAGGGTGAATTCAGAATGCCGAATGTCCTTATCGCAACTCCACATCGCCGAAATTGAATTTTGGTGATCTGGAATCCTGGAGCCAGTGAAAGTGTCACAAAGCAGTTTCATTTATTTTATGCTGGGGGCTGTGCCCCCCATAGTCCCCCCAAATTTAGATTCTCAACTCCAGGTGGGTGCATTCGGAGGGGTGCATATCCGGAGAAAAAAGAATGTATCTGTTTTGGGCATGACGTAACAAAGACTACCAGTGTCTGGTCCCAAACCCTGCATCCCCACCACCTCAGACTAGCACCCACCCCACCACGTCACAACACCAGCTACTTGGTAACCTGCGGTACCCTTCACAAACCCCCTGCTCTTGTTCGACTGGCTCACTCCCCCCCCGGGCATGTATATACGCAAGGCATCTTGTCAACTTTTTGCAACCCTCCCCATGTCAACCCCACACCCTCACCATCGGGGCAGTCGCTGCAAGTGGGTCATCATTTTGGCAGGTGCCCACTTGCAGACTGCCTACAAAGATTAAGGCAGGAGCAATGAACTCCAAAAATCTCTGTTACCAAGTAGTTATGTGACAGCTCCCGCTATATAGGAGAGAAATGGGCTCCAGGTACCATCTAAAACATGAAATTTGGTGGCAGTCAAGTGACTGAACTGTTCATTGTGGGCAAGTATACCTACAGAGTGTGTCCAATGCTACAAAGAAGAAATGTCCAGAGATCTCCATTTCTTTAGTAAGAGGCAATTTGCCTTTATTGAAACAGCAGAAAGCTATCTAATTTGCTTGTCAGGTGGTGGGCAATGATTGAGGGGACTCAAAGGATGAAGAGCATGGGATAGAAGGGTAATGGGGTGCCTATGATCCTCTGGCAAGAGGCGTGAAAGCCTCTCAAGAAGTTCATGCGGCAGAGCACAGCCACATAATGCCTAACAGTGAGAACTCCAGGGTATTGCATATCTCCAGCAAAGATCATTAGGTACTGTAGGACCCTAAGTCTAAACAAGAGCTGCAGGCTACAATACCAATAGTGCAGTATTTTATTCTGGATAAGATGCTTACGTGAGTCTCTGACAGCAGTGTGTGCCAGAGTCCAACACTCATCTCAGTCTTCCTAAGATAACGGACCCTAAGATCATTCTCCCAGTATTGTTTGACCTTTAGTGTGAGAGTGGGTTGGGCATCCCTGATGCCTTCTCTGTAGACTAGCCCAGCCGTACATGCAATGTTGTGGCAGGAGGGGATGTAAAGGTTTGGTGGTGGGTCAGAGTACTTGCTGAGCTGCACTACCAATTTGCAGTAATTTCCAGTGGTCCTGTATGGGTATACCCTTTGAGTATACCTAAGTACTCAAATGATTGAAATTGCATCAAATTGGGGATCAGGAGATCTCTTAGACAGCAAATACCACACTCCTGCCTGGACCTTCAAAACAGAGGCCAACTGTCAATTGTAATGAGGTGATTCCTCCAAAGAGGGGGGAGGTCCAGAGGACAGAGATCTAGGTGCAAGAGGTGACTGAGAGATGTCCAGCATGTTACAGAGGAGAGTATCAGTGGGGTGACACAACTTTATTTAGATGGGAGTTTATAGAGAGCCACACTGGGGGGGGGATACCCAGCATAAGGTGAGTTTCCATAGTAACCCATAATGAGGCGCTCTGCATCACATCAGAACCATTGAAGGGTTTATGCTCCCAAGGTAGCCAAATGACATCCCCTACACCATGGCAAACCCCAAACTCATTTAGATGAGTGAGCCCATAATTTAGCCCTGCTGTATAATGGAGGGTGGCCTTCCCAGATGAAAGATCCCATGAGCTTATCAATTTTTGACAACCAAGTATAAGGGATTGACTGGGAGAGGTTACTCAGCAGGTATAAGAGCTTAGGAAAAGTAATCATACACAGAGCCTTTGTTTTGCCTTTTGCCTACTACTGTAGTGATAGCTTGAGTGCTTTCCACCAATCACATTCAGTTTTTAGGAACTGGAGTAGGGGGTCAACATTGGCCTTCAGGATAGTGTTCAGTTCTGATTTGAAAGCTCATCCCAAGTAATAAATGTCATTAGGTGCCCGATTCAGGTTCGCTTGCATGAAGGGGGCAGCTGGGCATGAGGAAGTAATAGGGAGGACTTGTGTTTTGTTCTTGTTCACCCAAAGGACTGAAATGGCTGAAAACTTCTGTATAGTATGAAGCAAAGCAGGAAGTGAGGTGTGTGGGTCTGTGATCAGAACAAGGAGGTCATCTGTGTACAATAGGGTGGAGTATCACTCGAGTCCAGTAGGGATTCTGAGAGTGTCTGGGTGGTTCCAAATGGTGACCGCAAATGGATCAATGGCCAGAAGAAATAGAAGCAGTGAGAGAGGGCAACCTTTCTTTTTACCCTTTTGCAGGGGGAAGGGGGTGACAACCAGCTACTGGTGGATACCCTGGCTATTGTTGACATATATAATACTTGGATCCACTTCAAGAAGAAGGAGCTGCATTCAAAATGGGATAAAGCAGAATAAAGATTGGGCCAGTTAAAAGAGTTGAAGGCTTTCTTGAAATCAATCGAGATTGCTGCAGCAGGGGTGCTGGTTGATTGGGCTACTAATATGAGGTTGAACAAAGATTTCATATGATCTGATCCTAATCTGCCTTTGGCAAAACCAGTCTGTAATGGGTGCACCAATTGGGGTAGGAGAGATTCTAGACAAGAGGCTAATACCTTTGCTAGCACCTTGTAGTCAGCATTAATGAAATATATGGGGCAGTATTTGGTGCAGAGCGTAGCGTCTTTGTCTTTTTTCGGTATGACCATGATGACAGCTCCTCTGAGAGTGAGGGGAAGTATGCCAGTGTCATATGCCTGGTGCCTACTGTTTCTCTGACCAGTCACCAGCCCATTGTTGACCATGCTAAGTCCTTTTGCTTGGCACAAATCTGCTGAATACTGACTTGCACCAGTATTCCTGTCCCTGCCCCCCATTTGCCTACTCCCATACATTGTGGTTCATTCAGACAGTAACCTTGCTTGCCCGCTCAACTGACCCTTTTGAATATTGCGCTCTGGTGCAAAATATGGTTTGCATGGGCAAACACAGGTTAGTGCCTATGCAAACTTTTGAATATGTGGCCCTTGGTATTGTGTATAAGAAGTGAGATCCCCCAATTTCTGCTCATAATTTTAGGAAACAAGAATGCTAAGGTTGGAGAAGAATTAGAAGAAAATATATTCTTTTTTTTTTTTTTAGTTTTTGTTGACCGGGTAAGTACACTAGACAAATCCTGCCTATTTTCAGGCACAACCCAGAGGAGGGGGATACAGATTTATGCCAACTGACCTTGAATCAGATTAAGCTGTTGGTGGTATTTTTAGTGAGATATATTTCTGGAACCTGGATAGTGCACTGAACATACCTGAACATACCTATACAAAAATCCAAACATGACATAAACATGACATAATATATGGGAATGACAAATAACTGCTACACATTACGTCAGAATTGAATTTTAGAATTTTAAATTGTAGGTGTGCAGGAGACAAAGAAGGCACGTATACATTCCCAAGTAAGAAAGGAGGGTCATTAATAGATCTAGTCTTAATTGCTGAATATGGTTTTCATAAAATACATGAAGTGAAAATTGTGGACATGTACGATAGTGAGTGACCACATACCAATATATACTGAACTGCTGACAGATAATCCTTTTTGATATAATTGTACAGAGCATTAGTAAAGAACCTAACATAAATATGTACTGTGCATACGCTATGGAAAAAAAAACATTATGTGGAGTCCATTTGTAAAAGAAAAGATTGAACATATTTTAAATGATGAAAGTGCAAACAGTGGAAATCTGCTATAACAACTCTAGCAGATAATGGACTAAAACAGGGGAATATGCTCAATAAATTTATTGAAATATCTGAACATATTATAAATACTGTAGTAGAACAGTTAGATGCTAACATGAGAAAACAAGAGAACAGAGAGAGGGAACACAAGAAGTGGCTCAATACAGAGTGTGCAACAGTAAAACAACAATTAATGCAGGTAGGATGCTTTGAAAGAAAAAAAAACAGATGTGACCCTGGACCAATGAAGGGATATGTCAATATAAAACGAGAATACAAAACCTTCCTAGAAAACAAAAAAAAGATTACAGGAATGGTCTGTGGGATCAGATAAAACAGATAGCAAACAGGTTGGGGGCCCTCATCACATATGGAACTGATGAGAATAATAGACTATATAAAATAAATGCTATGATGAACACTAGTATGTGGGTAAGTCATTTCAAAAGCATTTACAGTGTTTGTTATGAGGCTGTATCAGCAGTAATGGAGAAAGATGCAATTGCCAAAGAATGTACAGAATGGGCACCTATTGGTATATTTGAGGTTTAAAAACACAATTATTGCACAAAAAAGAACAAGGTACCAGGAACTGATGCCATTACTACACAGGTCCTGCAACACAATGTGGATTGGTGGCTGAAGCTTTTAGTCCCACTTTTAACGTTAATAAATAAATATAAGACTATCTGAAATGACTGGCACTCAGGCTTCATAGTTACTTTGTTTTAAAAAGTGCAAGGCATTGCCCTACATGTTATTGGCCAATAACATTAATTCCAATCATCACAAAAATTTACTCCAGGCTCATTTTAGACATATTGGAGCAGTGGGTCATTGGCCGACAGTTAATATCTCCATATCAAAATGAATTCCAGAAGGAACATAGCATGCTAGAATTATTCTTTACCCTAAAATTGTATATTAGAAAAAAATATGTCAAAAGAAAAAAGCTAAAAATATATGCATCGTTTATTGACATGAAGTCAGTATTTGACTGGGTAAACCGATCAATTTTATAGAATGTTCTGAAGGCATTTAGAGTAAATGAACAACTACTATCCATTCTTACAATGTTTAACTCAGATACATGTCCACAAATCAAATTTGACAGAAACAACAATCTGACAGAGCAATTTGAAATAAGAACAGATGTAAAGTGTGGGGGCTTTTAGCCCCAACACTGTTTTATCTCTACATACAAACCCTAGTAAGAGCAATGGTATTGGTGGATATAGTTACTCCAACAATTAGAGGGAAAGAAAAACTGTTGTCATATGCAGATGGTGCAATCCTGTTATCACTTATACCTTTATGTCTGGTTGCCATGATAAATCATCACAAAAGCCTACATTTGGAAATCAGTAGCACAAAAAACAAAACAATAACATTTGGGGAAAGACAATTTCAACCCAAAACCTGGATAATTGAGGGAATAAACACTGAAGAAGCAGAAGAATACTGTTACCTAGCAGTTATGTTTGACAGCAAACTATGTTGGGATCTTCAGATTAAATATGTTAGTAAAACACCTTTGGGGATAACTAAATTTGTCAGTTTATTTGTTGGGAATTCATTTGAAGCCTTAAAGTAAATATGTACTGCTAAAATGAAAAAATCAGATAATGCATAGGATTGAGATTTGGGGAATTACTTTGAAATCCCTCCACCCCACCTCACCCCCAAACAAAGTAAGCAGAATACAGTCCATTCCAACATTTTTTCATTATAGTAACCCTAAGTCTGTCTCCAGATACCCCCTCTGTGTTTCTCAGAGCTGAACGTGGTCTAATATCTTTAGAAGCAGCCATTGAAATTGATGCAGTAAAACCACTAGGAAAAATCATGTCATGGAGTGAAGACAGATTATTGAAGCAGTGTTTTGAGGAATTTCTGACAGAAAAGGTGATAACTGGTTTTCAAGAATCAACAAAGTACTTGTTAAAAATAGGATGAGCAATGTCTAGAAAGTACATGTGCTGTGACACAATAATGCCTTTATTCCAGAAACTGTATTGAGATTAAAGAATGTTGCTAGTCAAAATGATGATGATACATAATTTAGATGTATGTAAAAGTATTACAAACCTAATGGGCAATCTGGTTGTAAAGGCACCTACCAAAAACAAACATTGTTTAGGATTACACAAGATAATTAAAATCTTACTTATTATTTCCTTGTCCTTATGTGGAAACATCTACCCAACTCCACCCCCCCCCTACCAGAACACTTGTTCCTTAAATACTAGTGAAGTCACTACTCAAATTTTTATGAATCAGAGCTTCAGTACTGTGCATTTTAATGCCAGAAGTGTGCTTAACACATTGTATCAAATTAATGAGTAGATTACCAATTATCAACCAGAAATTATTACAATAACTGAAACCTGGCTGAACAACAAGATTGAGGATACACACATTAACATCTCTAATTACCATCTGTGGCATAAATATAGAAGTAGAAAAAGGAGGGGGATATTATCTATGGAAATGAAGGTTTGTTATTGTCAGAGATCAAGCAAAATATGGACTTGGCAGGCTTGGAGGTTCTAATGCTGGAAATGAGATGACCAATTAGAAAATTTATGTTGTTAAGCTGGGATATGCCATCCACCAAATGTTAACCTGGAAGTATTTAATGTACTACAGGACTCTGGTTACAAGGATGCACATGAGCTGCTGGTTGCAGTGAACTTCAGTGTAAATTGGTATTCTGGTAATGACACACACTTGGTAGATTTTCAACACAGTTTAGGTCTTAGCCAATTAATTAGAGAACCCACAAGAATCAAACAAAAGGACTCCTCAACCTTTTACCTTATTAGACTTAATTTTTACAAATTATCCTTCAAACTACAAACTACAGTAAGTGGTCTCATCACAAACTAATTTTCAAATCACCAAATGATTTACAGTATTTGGAATAAAATTCAGTTTATGGCTCAAAATAAATTTATCAGATGGCATTGTTCTAAGAATGTTGATTATTTCAAGGAGTACTACAGTCAAAATTTGCAAAAACATATGTTGTGCAGTGTTTTGATTTGTGTGTGTAGTCCTGGTGTGTCCTTCTTTTTGTTTGCTATTTAAAGATTTTTTTTTCTAAATTAGCCTGATAATTATGTGGTAGTTTAATGGCCACTGGGGATCTCGATCTTAGCAAGTTTTATTGCTCTTCTTTTTCCTACAATGCATCATGTTCCATGTGACAGTGATGCAACCAGGACCAGTGATTGAGCAAGTACTATAGACAGGAGCCTGATGTTCTCGTCTCCACTAAATAGCTCTAATTCAATATTTTTGTATTCTGTGTTGGTGTCAGGTTTTGCCAGCAGGAGTAAATGTTGTGCTTTTAAATCTTTTAATTTCATCAAACTACACACCGGAGTAAAAAGCACACAAATCACCCCAGATCATCAGTGCTATAATTGGTAAAGACTCTAACTGTTTTCTTATAGAATAACCCACTCAATTGGCCCTCAAGTATTAGCTAAACTATAAATGTAGCCATTAGTGTTCACTAGATAATCAAAGTAACTTAATATCATACCGCTGCTATTGTCAAATTGACTCTAAGCCAGTGCTTGCTGAATCCATGGTCCCAGATATATCGTTGTCACATGGGACACTAGGTGCTGTATGAACAAGAAGGGCAATAAACAATGCGAAGATGGAGAGTCCCAGGGGCCAAAAAGCTACCAGAAAACTAGCAGGCTAATTTACATCAAACTCCTAATAGCAGACAAAGGGAAGGACACTATAGGACTATACACACACATCAAAACCCTCTGTATAACATATGTTTTTGCAAATTCTGACTTTAGTATTCCTGTAAAATTCATGTTAGATCTAGAAAATGCCCCGTGGGAGTGAACAGACCTGATATCAACAGTAAACGATGCTTGAGCATTTTTCTCCAGCGAGTTTCTGAAGCTCTGTGATGAACACATGCCTGTCAAAGCTAAGAAGGTAAAAGATAACAATGCACCCTGGTATAGCTCAGGCCTAAATAAATTTAAAGTCACTAGAGATACAGCATGGCACAGAGATTGAAAAAAACAACACCAAAGGTAATTGGGACGGATATAGGCAATCATGAAATCAATACAGAAGAGAAGTTAAACTAGCCAAACAAAATTACTATAAACAGAAATTCAACAGTAATCACACTCAAAGTCTTAGGGAGTTTTAGAAACTTACGTCTAAGCTCCTAAACTGAAAATGTAATAATATGATTAGAAGTTTTTTCATAGATGGCCAAATGATTCTCTTATCTCAGGAGGTGGTGGAAAAGTGTAACAACTATATCAAAATGGATGTGGATGCTATGAGAGGATTTCCAAATAAATTACCTGCTAGTCAGGCAGAACAAAATGCATTGCAGCATCAGTTTTCCTTTTCTAATATTTCTGCTGAGGAAGTAAGGGAGAAGCTTTTAGAACTGGACACCACTAACTCTACTGGCATGGATAGTATTCCATCTAAATTACTAAAGTATGCATCTCCAGTGATAGCTAACCCTTTAGCTTAAATGTTTAATCTTTCACTTCACTCAGGAGAGTTGCATGAAGTTTGGAAGCACTCCAAAGTATTTCCCAAATTTATAGTGGGGCAAAAAATCAGAGATTGGAAATTGCTACCCCATATCCTTCCTCCCTCAGGGTTTAAGCATCTTTGAAAAACTAACTTCAGTATAATAAAAGTGCTACTTAGAATCTCAAAATAAACTAAGTGAATATCAATCAGAATTTAAACAGAACCACAGTACAGCCTCCGTCCTGGCAAAGGTCACTACTGACATCTAGCTTACCCTGGACAGGAGGTTATTAGTGGGTGTATTTTTGTAGATTTATCAAAAGCATTTTATACTTTGGTTCTCCTGTCCAGACTGACCTTGATGGGCATGGTCAGAAACTGTACTGTGTGGTTCAACTCCTATCTCAAGAGAAGAAAACAATTAGTATCCATAGGTGAATACTCATCAGACCTTGCAGCTATGACCACTGGCATTCCTCAGGGTTTAACTGTATTATTTATTAGGAGAAAAAGACTAAGAAACTGGACACAAGCGTTAAAATAGATGATGGTATCAAGATATGACAAGTTCATTTATATAGATATCAAAGAATGTGGTTAGATAGTGGTCTGAGATGTGATATTCATATACTGTAGACAAGTTGCTGAACAACATGTGAAGGGGGACTGGGGCCTTATACCAAGCAAAACTGAGTATGTCCCAGGAGGTTATGCGGCAGTTAATAAGTACAATGGTTCTTCCTGTACTTGACTACAGAGATATTGTATACGCAGGCACGATGAGGGGAGAGCTGGCAAGCCTTGACATATGTTATAATAGGCTTGCCTGCTTTACCCTCAATGTCTCTTGTGTGACCCACAGCTGCTACGTGTATTGCATAGGATGGCATAGGTTGATTGACTGTAGCAATGGCACATACTAGCATTTATGCATAAATACATCAAGGGAAACTACTGGACTATATATTAGTTAACATCACTATCAGACAGAAAAAAGCCTCTCTAAGATCAGCTGCCATGCTGGAACTAGTGTTTCCAATTAATAGCCTAGAAATAGGAAGAACAATCATCTTCTACTTAGGGTCAGTAGCTCGGAACATAATTCCCCTAACCTTAAGACCAGCCTCTATGAATATCAGTTGGAGTAAGATAAAATCACGGCTTGATGATAAAGCTAAAGAGCCTCTGCCTTGTTGCCAGGTATTATAATGTTTTTCTTTGGATTAACTATAAGTATTATACAAGTTACTGTATCTATTTCTCATACTACTATCATTTGATGTTATGTTCTCTGTTGATCGTCTGTTTGTCCTTTGCAAATCATGTATGACTTTTAATATTTGTACTACTCTGTAATAAGTTGCAAATGGAACCTCACTGTAAATGAGCCTGTGCTCATTCCAGCTTATCATTGCTCATGTTTTATTATGAATAAAAATGTTATTTATCTTTCTTTTTCACCGCTAATGTAGTTTAAAGTTTCTAAACTATGGATTGTATATGTTTAATACATTTCAACTTTGAACCTTAAGAAAAAACAACTATGAAACATTTCTCAAAATGGTGCAATATTTATTTCCATAAAACAGCGGTTTACAAATCTGCAAGTTTGCAGGAGTGCTGGTGCCTGAAAATGCCAGCTGCACAAGTTATTAGCAATGACACTGAGAGTCATGGGGATCAGGAAATGTTCATTAGGAAATACTGTCAGCACCGTATTTGATCTCTTTGTTCCCCTTCTCTGATGTCATTTTTTGTGCTAATGTTGTATAAAATGGATGTCTGCAGTTGTAAAGGGGGCAGGGGACTACATGTTTAATGTTTCTGGTCCTAAAAGAGTTGTAGGTTTGGTTACTAGCTCATTTGGAATAGACCTCCCTTGGTAACAATATTGTCATCTTTCTTTGCACACAAATGTTCTTTTAAAAATTTCTCTTGCAAGAATTATGCAAAACTTACAATGTTTCACTGAATTTTCCAGGTTTACCAGCAACTTTTCTCAAGGCAAACAGTTTGGTGTTTCCATGACTCATGGTATTAGTGCACTTACATCACAAAATATAGTTTGCAGTAGATTACAGTAGCTTATGTACAATACTACTGTAGTAAACCTTAATGCAATCAATATAAATAATATCTAAATGTCTATTAGTATGGCAAGTGGAGGTTTCAATATCTGAATTTAAATGATTCCTAGATTAAACAGAGTCCATATCCAATGTATTTTACATGATTTTATTTTTTTTGTTTTGGAGTTAGTAAATGACCAGATATACTACAGCATGCATTTTAGCTGAGATAAGTAACTGAAACCTTTTGAAGCTGCAGGATTGTGAGAGCTTACTGTAATGGTAATGAACATGCAGTTAGAGATACCCAGGAAATGCTGAAGGAGTAAAGGAAAAGTGAAGTGTTTTGAAAAGTGAATTGCTGCTATAATGACCATCTGGTCACAGGAGGCAACTGAAAGAAATTCTTCAGTGCAGCATTTTCAGTATCCTGAATGACACAGTTAGGCAGATTGGCTATATGACAGCATAGCTGAGATGTAGGTTTATGTAGGAATTGTAGAAGAGTTTGACAGGTTGAAAAATGGACACTTTTTTTATATTAACAACATGCACACCTCCTCCTGCATTAGATCCCCCTCTTCTCCTTGGGCCTTCTCACTTCCATCCCTCATCTTTCCTGCCTATAACCCCTCAACTACCAGTTCAGATGCTTGCCTCTGCTCCCACCATGCAACTAATATGTGCCACATGCTCTGCTTGAGTTGTCTATTGCGTTGTGACAACCAGTGCTCCTGCTATTTCAGCTGCTTTTATAGACACTGTATTCATTGTATTTCATATACTGTATGTTAAACTGAATTATGGAATCTTTGCCTTGCTGTTTCCCCATGTTCTAGTATGTAACATACTGGAGTTCCTTTTGGTTAGCTCACAAGGGGTAGACTTTTATATGACTCCTGCCAACCTTCTGGATCACTTCCTGCTGTGTATATTAGAGATAGGTTAACTAAAAGGAAATAAATAGAGCCTTGTTGGCATTCTTCAGAGACCAAGTCTCAGCTGTGCCATTCCTCAGTCTACGCTGGGTGAACAAGCTGGAACCTTGTCTACCAGCTGACAAAGTCCACAATAGAGACTTTGGGCTTGCTTTTCAAAACTCCAATTTTGACACAAGGTGCCTGCATCAAACAGAAGTGATGCAAGGGGCACCTTGAATCACAAATTACAAATCTTGTGATCCTGGAATGTGGGCTATGGCACAATGTAGACCCCCTCCACCAGACTGGCCATGCACCAGGTCTATGCCAAGACTGGGGGTGCGCCAAGGCAATAGGGGCTTGTGGCAAATGCTGGTTGCAACATCCCCTTAAATGGAATTCCAACAGCCAGCAGGACCCACCAGGACTTAGACTACCCAATAGGAGGTCTAACGGCCCTTCTGCCACCCCTGCAGACAGTGCAGGGCAGGAGCAGGGGCTTGCCTGGTGCCTAGACAAGTGTGCAGCTGTTCAATAACCATGGTAGAGGATCACAGCCATGCAGCTGGGTGCAGATCACACCAGCAACAGTGCCTCCAGACCCCTGACATGTGCCCTGTCTGCCTATTGGACCTGCAGCAGGCATGCCTATTGGCAGCAATGTAGAGGTCCTGGACATGGCCCCAAACCCCCCATCTTCCACCTGTCCCACCTCCGGGACCGTGGCCTGTGTCAGCTCCCCAGGACTTTTGCTTGTCCCTGTGCTGTTCAGCATGATTGGTGGTACATGCCACCATGCCACACCCTCTGCCAAACTCTTCCTGGGTGTCAAAAGTGTGGTGCACTGGAGCGGCTGCTGCAACCTGTGGGTGTTTGGCACCAGGACCCTCCTGTATGAGAATCAGGGCAGGGTCCCAGGCACACTGAGGATCAGCACAAGTTGCTGTTTGTGTGGCTTGTGTCAATCTTTGAGGATCAAGCCCTTGGTCTCTGTAGAATGCCAACAAGTCTCTAAATACCACAAAAGGAAATTAATGAATTTAAAAAGAATTGCAATAGAGCTGGAAGAATGGAAACCTTTGGGGCAGTAACTGTTTGCCCTGAGGAAGAAGGTTTTCCCTTCAAAACATTGGCAAGACAACTTTTAACAGTACTGTCACCAATTGGGGTATAATGTGATAAAAACTGACTACAATGTTTGGTGAGTGAGTCTTTATCTCCAGAGCCACCAGGAATGCAACCCTCACCTGGGCACATACCATACAATTATACCAAAATATATTGAGGCATTTCAATACTTTTGAAGTTATTTTCGGTTCAGGTGTTCCACAGTGAGACCACTCACCAGGCTTGATTCTCTAAGATTACAACTCCTGACATAAAAAAAAAAAACATGCAAATACCATATGCTGCACAAACAAAGCACTGGGGCTGGTCATCTGGTTACTGGATTTTCACTCTCTCTGGCAAGTTTTTTGTACACTTGTATTTTGTGCCAGTAAATGATTTCACTTCGTTGCAAACACATGTATACTAGACTTACAGTTTAGTGTGGCCATGTAACACAAATTCAATCTAATCAAGGTAAATCCAACCTAATTAAGGTCTGGGTGCAGCAAAACAAACCTAATATCTTAATTCTTAGTGAGACCTGGCTCTCTGCTAGAACTGAGTCTTCCCAAATTGACCTCTCTACTATCACAAGTCACAGGCAGGGCAGATCCAAGCATGGAGGCAGGGTTCTTATTTATGCTGTCGCCCTTCTAAATATCTCTCTTTTTCTTCAGGAGTCTATCATGGAGTCCCATATGAGCTCCTAACTAGTAAACTGTCCTACCGCCATTCCATGCCAATATTTAGCATTGGGATTTACTGTAGACCAGGTAAATCAATGGATTATAGTTCAAAAAGTGTTGGATGCCTTCACCTCGACTACTTGTGAGCAGCTTCTCCTAGGTGACTTTTATCTTTGCTTCATACCAAAATTAAAGCACTTACTACATATCAAAATTAAAGCACTAAATCTGTCCAAGCTGATCTCTTCCCCAACCAGTCACAGCACACATCATCAAACCGCAGCTCCCATCTGCATAGGTTTGTGTCTGCTGGTACACTGCCAGACATCTGCAGCTATCATTGTATGGCATTGTATGGAGAGGTCCCAGAAGACTGGAGAAAGGCTCATGTGATCCCACTCCACAAGAGTGGTAGCAGGGAGGAGGCGGGGAACTACAGACCGGTCAGTCTTACCTCAGTAGTGGGCAAGATTATGGAGGCACTCCTTAAGGAAAGGATAGTGCAACACCTGGAATCCATAGGGGCACAGGATCCAAGACAGCATGGGTTTACAAAGGAAGGTCCTGTCAAACTAATCTCATAGATTTCTTTGACTGGGTAACCAGAGTGGTGGACCAAGGGAGCAGTTGATGTACGCCTACCTTGACTTCAGCAAAGCTTTTGACACTGTTCCACATAGAAGATTGATAAATAAGCTAGGTAGGCTCGGGTGGGTCAGAAGTTGGTCAACTGGGTGGCAAACTGGTTGACTGGCAGAAAACAGAGAGTGGTGGTAAATGGTATACAGTCAGAAGAGATGCAAGTCACAAGTGGGGTACCTCAGGGATCAGTCCTGGGGCCAGTCCTATTCAACATCTTCATTAGTGACCTCGCAGATGGACTAGAGGGTAAGGCTATCTGTTTGCAGATGACACAAGATCTGCAACACAGTAGATGATCCAGATGGGGTGGGCAGAATGAGAAGAGATCTGGATAAACTAGCAGAATGGTCAGAAAGAGTGGCAACTGGGATTTAATGCAAAGAAGTGCAAAATCATGCACATAGGGAAGAGAAACCCTGAAGCCACTTATAGGCTGGGAGGAGTTGCTAGCAGTCACAAAGGAAGAAAGAGACTTGGGCATCATCATCACTGATGACCTAAAATCATCCAAGCAGACCTCTCTAAACGGTAGGTAAAGGCTAGGGGGTGTGCAAGATTGTGGTAGGGTGGCATCCAAGTGCGTAAGAGGGAGGTAATAATCCCTCTGTACAAGACATTGGTTAGGCCCCATCTGGAGTACTGCAGTATTGGAGGCCACACCTTCACAAGGACATTAACCAAATTGAGGCAGTCCAGAGAAGGCAACCAAAATGGTGCAGGGACTGCATCAGAAGACATATAAGGACAGATTAACGGAGCTCAATATGTATACCCTTGAGCAAAGGAGGGAGAGGGTGATATGAGTCGAGACATTTAAACACCTTAAGGGCATAAACAAGGTGAAAGAGTCTAACATGTTTAAATATAAGAAAAATAGCAGGACAAGAGGACACAGCATGAGATTAGAGGGAGGCCGATTAAGGGGAATGTGAGGAAATTCTTTTCTGCTAGAAAGGGTAGATGCATGGAATGGCTTACCACAAGAAGTGGTGGCTATGAATACAGTGCAGGGCTTCAAACAGGCATGGATAGGCATAAGGAGCAATACAAATGACTATGAATAGATAGGTCACTGACAGAGCAAAGGCCGATGGTACATTTATAAGGTAGAAAAAGAAATGGGCAGACTGGATGGGCCTTGCGGTCCTTATCTGCCGTCAACTTCTATGTTTCTATGTTTCTATGTTTTTGTGTTAGAAAAATAAAATTCACTAAGGCCTCACCCGATATACTAATGGCTCATTCATTTTAGGATTATGACTTGCAGAGGACAGATGGAGACACACATGTGATGTGGATGGCGCGCTGTAAAGGGTGACTAGCCCTTGAATAATAATAAGCACACCCTCTGAGGAAGCTGTCTGGAGTGAAACAGGATTGTTTGTTTGCTGCAAGAGTCATCAGCTGTACCAATAACTCCATCATTCTATAGCAATGGCTGCATAAGCGTTTTTTTCAAATATGTTGTCAGTTGCGGACTATAATTTTCAAAGTAAATTTCACTCTGGTGAAATAACTGGACAACCAGCTGCCTGCTTGCTTACATATTATTTCTACAGGATGGGTGCATGACTTCCACCTGTGCTTCTAGGACTTTTGGCCTGGTGGCCTTCTGTGGGATCTGGACTCGGCTAACCGGCTCCCAGTTGAATCCTGTCAAGACCCTGACATAGTCTTCAGTCACTTCCATGCCACATTCAGCTGTGTCTGTGATGTATATAAACAAGGGTCAGAGGCATCCATTGTCACTGGGTCTCCTGTGACCTTTCTTTTGCCTAAGAGATAGTGCTTAGGACAAACAAAATGCTACTGGATCCACCTCTGGTAGTCTGGCCTCCATTAGACTTGGTCTGATTTTCAAAGTCCCACTTAGATTGGTGCAAGCTGCAGCAAACAGTAGATTGTGCTTATCATTGGTGCACCAAGAACCCTGCACCCAATTCCAGTACAGGAGGGGTCCCAATGCCAAAGGCAGAGAATTTGCTGCAACCACCTCCAGGTGCCGAACAAGTGTCGCACGGGAGGAGTTTGACGGAGGCAGTGGCACAAGGGACTGTGGGTGTCAGCAGGGGTACCAGAGATCAACAAGGTGAGGGGACAACATGGATGATACCAACCATGCTGTTCCACTAACAGGGACAGTCAGTATGTCACTGCCCCATGTACCTGCCCCCTCCCAGTGGTGCCAGCCATATCTTTGACAGCACTGGCCATGCAGATGTGGGACAGTGCCACTCACAATCCCTCAGGTGCACTGGTGCACTGCCCCAGCTGGCACACAGTGGTCAGGCAGCCATGACA
Source organism: Neoceratodus forsteri (assembly GCA_016271365.2). Classification (NCBI taxonomy): domain Eukaryota; kingdom Metazoa; phylum Chordata; order Ceratodontiformes; family Ceratodontidae; genus Neoceratodus; species Neoceratodus forsteri. The sequence continues at coordinate 390,995,580 of CM028135.1, read as the reverse complement.
GTGGGGGGGGGTTGACAGCTATTGTACAGGGGCACCAGCCAGCACAGCATACATGGGTGGATGTCACAGGGGTGCATGACACCTGGCACTGTGGTCCATACTGATGGAAATGGCCCCCTAGATAGGCCCACCATGGTAACCAGAGTGGGTACATTGGGTGCACCACTTGGTCTGGCAGGTAGTATCCACCATGGCTCCTCCAGCTCCCAGCACCTGATGGCTAAGAGCTATGGCTCCCCATGCTGTGCCCAGTGCCACTTGCCATTGCAGGACCCCTAACCAGGCACCAGCATGAGTGCCAGACCAAGGTTCAAGCACTGCCTATGTTCCTCCTCCATGTATGCCAGCAGTGGTGGCCTGTTGTGGTGCTGGAGGGGAGTGATGGGGACCCATTGGCAGGGGTACTGCTGGATGAGTGGTGCAAGGGGCCTTAGACTAGGCCTAGGTGGGTCTAAGCCTGTGGGGATCCAGACTGCTTCTGGAAGCCCAAAAGAGGGGATAGCACAGCAACTTCCTGGTGAAAGCCCCTTTTGCACCATGCCACATCATGGTGAGTGGAGCAAGCATGGCGCAAGCCACTCTGATGCATGCTGACTCCTGGTTGCCACAACTCTAAATCAGGAATGGTGCAAGATGCAACACAGTGACCCACTTGAGTCATTTCTCTTTGATGCAAGCACCTTGTGTCATTTCCAGCATTTTGAGAATTGGGCCCTGTAACCACTGTACCAAAGTCACAAGAGAGGCTAAGGTATCTATTTCGGGAATAATTTCCTTGCCTCCAGTTAGGACCAATCCATGTTCTGCTGAGCTGTTCACTGCTTCGTTAGCTCTATTTCCTTAACCTCTGCCCATGTAGTGTCTCCATCTAGTGGTAACCCCTCTCTCTTAGCAAATGACCTAAACATACAATTGACTGAGGATTCTGAAGCCCTCTTTAGTTCTCAGTCTGATCTCTCACCCTCAATCCAGAGAGCTCTGACTATACCATATAGTTTTGTTCCCTCCTCAATCTCAAAGACAGAAGTGGTGAGAGAACTGGCTTTCCTAAATGTGCACTTCATCTGTGATTCTAAAGGCATATCTCCAAAGTTTCTTGCATTGGTTGCCCCTACCCTAGCAAAACCACTTGCTTACATTTTCAACCGTCCCCTGGCCATGGGCTACTTTCCTGCCTCTTGGAAACATACTACAGTTGTACCTTTTCACAAAGGTGGTACAACTGATATTTTTGGCAGCTATCACCCCATCTCCCTACTGTGGTTTCTGTCCAAAGCCAGACAGGAGTGTCAGAATGCTTGGCAACCCCTGTCCTCTTTCCTGCGTGGAACCAAATGCTTCACTTTTATGATATGCTTGGCCCCAGACTGATCTTACATGGGATTCCAGTGATTAGACAAAAACTTCAGTTTGCATGACTTACCACAAAGAATGGTCTTTATGGTTCTGTAGCTAAGTTTGGTAAACAGAAGAATCAGCATATATCTGTGAAACAATTTATTGTGCAATCTGCATGCATCTTGCCTGCTGTGGGAGTAGCTTAATGTGCTTGAAACCTTTGTACCATGTTTGACTCTGGGTTGTTTTACCTTCCTCATTCAGATTAAATACCTTTCACTGTATTGCTCATTACCTTTTTACCATACTTGACTCTGGGTTGTTTTACCCTCTGCATTCATTTGTAGTACCTTTCATTGTATTGTTCATTTCTCTTGTTTTGTACTTCCATGATGTGGAGTCTTTGCAAAGGAGTCTCTGACTCAAAGGTTTGTAATTCTGGTATCTCAATAAATAAATAAATACATCTTCTAAGAACAGCTATAATACTTTAGCATCTCTGTGTATACAGAACATCTCATAACAGTTTCCCTTTCTGACAGCTGCAAGGTGTAGAACTCATAAAGTAGTGACATAAGTCACAGATGCTTTTCCATATTCTCCGCTATTTTATTCGCTTTTTGTTTGCATGTACAGTGCAGCCCCATTATAATGGATGCATTCATGCACTAGGATTTCCGATGTTAGATTTGAAATCTTCAGGTTCCATTCTGTTTTTAGGATTTAGGAGTTTAAGGATTTATGGTTGAAAATCCAAAATTCCTAAACACACTGACATATAAGGATTTCGGACATCAGTATCCAATTCAGATACTGCATCCAACTAATAGTAAACCTCCCAGGAGGTAAATCACACTATGGACCCTAGTCAAGGACCAAACAAAAAGAGCCCCCCCGTCCACTGTTTCCCCCATCCCTTACCTCACTTGACTGAGTGGCTACACTGAGGGGGGGTACATCAGCACTGAAGGCTGAGGGGCTGGTGATCATTGTTGTTCCTTAAGACTTCGGGTCCAAGAAGATTGTTCTTTCTGGGACCAGGCCAGGGCATCCAGTTCTGTTCAGACCAATCTCTCCCTCTATGCTTTATGTAACCAAGTGCAGCCCTTGCACAACTTTGCTTTGCCAAGCCTAGCATGGTCCCTCTATTCCCATTCCTTCTCAAACAGAATCGCTACTCTATCTGAATCATTCTGAATCCCTCCCACAGCAGGCATTATGCTCCCCTTGGTGTCCGCCGGGCCAGAGAAATAAATTAAAATAAAACTCAAAAAACTGAAAACAACGACCCCTGAAAGGCCCTCCAGACTGGCCGGGCCATCATCACTTTCCTGCTGTGACCAACTGGGGTGGCCAAACGGAACCAAAAGCTTGGGTAAGCAGCATGATCAGCCGCCTCACACAATGGCTGCATCAGGGCATAGTGGAGCCTAGGGCTTTGTTCTAGTTGGGCACCTCAGTTTTCCCAGGTCACTCTGGGAAAATGGTGGCTAAGCCAGATCATGCAGGGTGGTTGTTGTCATTGACTTTAGTGGACACCTTATTTGTGGACTGGGGAGGAGGGAGAGAGCAGTCACAGTACAGCATTTTCCTTTTTCATGCCTAGCCGGGGAGGGAATCTCAGTCATCAGAGTCATCAGACTCAGGTTTGGGTAGGGAGGGGTGGGGATGGGGATGGTGCCTGCTGGGATGGTGCTGGCTTACAGGGATCAAGCTGGTGGCAACTTGGGGAGAGAAATTTCAATAGCTGTGCTGCAGTGGCCAATGTATTTCATACGGTCATTACCAGGTACTGGGTTGGCCTGGAACTTGTAAGGGACCTGCAAGTACCCCCCACCGCCCCACACACACACTAACCAAGAGGTTCCCATGTCATCTTACTCTACAGCAGCAGAGCAGAAGTCACTTAAGGTAAGTGAAGGGGAGGCCTTTATTTTTAACTTAAATTTTGAACAACACAAGGACTTGTTTACTGTTTAGTTGTTTACATCTTTGTGGAAGAGGTTTAACTAGGGAGTTGGTCACAGAATCAGAAAGTCTAATCCCGAGTCCGAACCCAATTCTGATGCCTTATTGTGCATCAGAATGTACTTGGATTCTGGACTGGAATTCCTGATGCCCAGACAGATACAAATGGAATGGATTTTATAGAATCCTAGCAAATCTACCATGCACCTAGCTTTTACCCAGAGAACATTAATCATATGCATTCAGTGCATCAGCGTATGAGCAGGGGCTCAGAGAGTGAATGAAAATGTGTTATAAAACAAAAAATTACTAAAAATCCTGCCTAGCAAATATGTTTCTGTAATGTATGTATGTATTTAAAACTATTTTACTGTCTGGGAACCTGAGTATTTTTCAGGAACTTTACACCTGAAGGCAATAAGAAAATTGTAAATTTAGTACAGTACCTGGTTGTCTAGGTTTTAGGACAGTAAACAAATGCAGATGTTGGTTGCTGAATGCATTTTGTCACTTCTTTTCTGACTCAGATACACTATTTAGATAGAAAACTCTCAACTTTCTTCAGAACTGACAAGTCATGTCTTTGTAATAGCTATGCTGCTGCTTCTGCCTTCAAGATTCTGAAAGCATACTTTTCTGCAAGTTGACAGATGCCCTCATTCGAAATCATTAGCTAGCTTTCCCTAGTAAGCATTTTCAAATTAAAATCCCATAAAGGCTCCATGGCATAAAACAAGAGCATGAATATCTTTTATCAGTTTATAGCTTTGAAGGTGTTTGCAATTAGCTGGTTAAGAATCCATTCCATTTCCCTCCAGAGACAATAACCACACTAACTTATGAGTTAAATGGCTGTAGCCATATGTTTATTAAAGATGTCAAGAGCAGTGCATGTTGTAAGCTTCATGTGCAATGGGGAATCTAATCAAGGAACTCCTACCATAGGTGAAGATTTCCAGTGTGGTCTCCCCATTTTAGTCCCAGCACCTACCTACTGGTAGCACAGGAGGAGTCACAAGCCACCCTGGAGGCCTCTAGGAGAAGGAAGGAGTTGCAGCCTACTGTGCTTGGTGAGGTTTCATGACCTACTCCACCGTGGGTTAGGTATATGTTGTGCTGGGTGATGCCCCCTCTTCTTCTGGCACATCTCTGGCTCTCATGCTCACACCATGACACCTCCCAAAATCTAGACACCCTGCCTGCTTACAATGGCAATAATAATTTCCTACCTACCTCCCCTTTCACCTGAGTGACCTGGGCCTAGCCCAGATGAGGGACAAACCCATAAAAAAACATTAGGGGGAAAAAGAGGAAGAAATTCCCTCATGATCCCTGCAGCAATCCTCCACAAGCAGAGCTGCATCCATAGTTCTCACCACATACCTCCCCCTACTGCTTGCCCTCCCTTCTTGCCCTCCCTTCTGACTCCCCCTTTGTTCTTTAACCTCCCAGGGTGGATGGGTAGGTGAGTGTCTCTTTCTAAACAGGATCCCAGGCAGTAAGGGCTGGGCTCCCTGGAAAGCAGAGTTTATATACCCTCCATTTAACCATCCTCTTATCAGCTCCTCCATCCCTGATCTGTTCCTAATAGGCTTCCTACTATCCCCTAAATTCCACCTGCCCCATCATTCATACCCCGTACCAGCTGGAACCAGATCTACCCCCCCACCTCAGCCATGGCCAGCTTGGACATCTGTTTTTTGCCCAGGAATGTAATGGAGGGAGATCTCAGCACCTCTGGGGGAAAAGGGGCTCCAACAGCAAAAGTCCCTTCCAGTTCAATTCTTCCTGGAAGAGCCATTAGCTGCTTAGGAACTCATTCTATTCCCCCCCAAAGACAATAACCACACAAGCTTATGTGTTAAATGGCTGTGCCATATTTCTTGAAGATTTCAAGAGCAGTGCATGTTGCGAACTTCGTGCACAATGGGAAGTCTAATCAATGAACCCCACCATAGATGGAGAATTCCAGAAGGGGCCCCCAGAAAAGGTGTCTCCCATTTTATTCCTCTCTGTATTTACTGGTAGTGCAAGAGGAGCCCTAAGTGACCCCAGAGGCCTCTGGGAGAAGAGAGGAGTTCCAGCCCACCATGCTTGGTAAGGCCTCACAACCTCCACTCCCACCTCCACCATGGATCAGGTGCATGCTGTGGCAAGCGATGCCCTCTCCCTTTCTGGCACCAACTCTGTCTGTCATGCTTACTGTGTAACACCCTCCATGATCCAGGCTCTCTGTCTGCCACCAGACAGGCCCATCTGCCCAGCCTGCCTCCCCAGTATGACTAACTGACCACTGCTTCACTACAGATTGGAGTTAACCCTAAAGTATGCTCTTAACACCATTAGTCAGGTGTATCAAATCTTTGTGAAAGATCTCTTTAACACCTTTAGATATACCCATGTACCTAGCTACCAATTCCCCTAAAGCCCTTACAAAAAACCCCATCCCAGTATTGACTTTTCTGCAGGTACACTCGAGTGCCCAGATGCTCACAGCTCCCTTCTAGCTCTGGCAAGGCAAAATGAGAGACCACATCAGGTACATCAACAGCAGCCTTTGTTTCAAGGCACAGAGATCTTCTTTCATCGAGTAAAACAGAATCACTGATGGTACACCTCCCCAAGTTATTCTCTTCTAGGTATACTATTAGGACCCATCGGGAGGGCTTGCACTGGAGGTCCCATTACAGGAACGGGAGGAGATACCCTCCACTGCACATCTGAAAGCCCCAAGCCACTGAATGTTGTCTCAACTCAGTGCCAGACCAACCACCACCAATGGCCCACCTTGTCCTAGCTACTGCTCTGGGAATGATTGAATGGCTGAAAAACGTGTTGCACCAGTTGCTGAAAGTGCTATGGAAAAAACACAAAATCATTAGTCATAAGAAATGGGGTGAACATCCCATCTAAACATTTTGGAGCACCATCGGCCCAGTGCTTGGAGTTCCCCTCAGGAGCCCCATGCACTGCTACTTGTGTAGTGTCCCCAATATAAAAAGAATGCATCCCATAACTGTCTGAGTCTAATACTACCACCGCAAGTGCCTGTTTCAGGATCCTTAGGAATTGAAACTTGATTAGTGGGAAAGCATCTTCTTGACTTAAGAAGTGCCTGTCTAATTGATGGGCCATGTCTGTGTGTTCTCTGCTGACTTCAGCCACATCCCAGGGTGCTCCCTTCAGTGTTGAACCCTCACCCATGCTTCAAATCCATGCTGGTCAGTTTTGGATCTGCTAATATGTAGCATCATGCAGCCATTGTAGGTCACCATGTCCTCATGCAACAGGCTGCTCTGGTTGTCATCTTGTTTGTTTTGAACCACCAAATTAAATACCTGAAGCACCCCATAAACGTTGACCTGGAAGGTGGTATGGAACAACTAAATATTGAATGGACCAGTACAGACACCATGCAGAGGCTCCCATAGCTTCAATGTTTCCCAGATTCCTGTGACCTAGTCTCTCTGCTAGTCCACCCTTACATCATTTTGGCTTCAGTCCCATCTGCGAGATCCAGGACTTTGGACACCCATGCCAGGCCCATTGGGGCTAGCTGACTGTTGTGACCAACCTTTAGTCATGGCAGAAAGAATGTAGGCCAGCAATCGTACTTCTGGAATTGGCCACATTGCTGGCCAACCACTCTCTGAGCACACCTGCATGAAGCATTCCATCACCCCTCTTATAGGTCTGCCTTGTGCTAGGGGTGAGGGAATGGCTTATTGGCCATAGGGTTTTCTACTCATCAGCTGTCACAGGTTCAAAGGGACCTGATGAGATTGTCTTTCGGTATCCAGGGTGAGGATTCTGTATTACTGCCACTGAATTTGAGACAGAGCATCAGCAATCTCATTATCCACACCTGAGGCATGTGTTGCAGTGAAGCACATGTTAAGAAGCAGACATTTTAGCACATAATCTCTCATTAAGTCACCTATGAACCCTGCTGAACCTGCCTGCCTGCCTATTTATGATTTCTACCACTCACATGTTGTCAGAATGGAAGATGACCCTCTGGTCTTGGAGATGCTTCCCCATATGGCCAGAGCAACTAAGATAGGCAAGAACACAAGTAGCATTACATTCCTGGTTATGCTGCTCTCTGCTCAATCTTGCAGCCAGGTTGCCATGCACCAAGAGATGGCCATGTACAGCCAAAAGCTGAGACCTCCAAAGGCATCAGTGAACAATTAAGTCAATGCTGCCAATCTCTGAACTCTGCTATACAGAGACATCATTATAATGCTCCAGTACCACTGACCAAAGCCTCATATCCCACCAAATCTTGGAAGAGACTCTGATACAGTGATGAGCCTAGTGGACACTACATAGTGTCTTGCCCAGATGCCTGGTGAACATATGGCTCATTGCAGCATCCTGCAAGCAAAGTTTGTCAACCCTAAGAGGATGTGGACTTGCTTGAGTCTGAACTTTCTGGTTCACGTGCCTTATGAAACTGAGCAATTTTTCAATTTATTCTGAGGAAGCCTACACTACATGAGGTTTCAGTCAATCTCAATCCCCTTAAAAGGTTATTGTAGAACTTTGGCCTACTGTTGTTTCATAGGCCAGAGTGATTCCAAAGTCATCACACAGCTCAAGGAATGTGTCAAGCAGTTTACTGCATTGGGGGTGGACTGCTGGGCTGGAGAACAGAAAGCCATTGAGGTTGTGCACCAGAGTATGTTACCTTGCCTTCTGGGCTACCACACAGTGGATAAAGGAAAGGAATTGCTCAAATTTCACACAGGCAATCGCACACCCAATGGGCATGTGCTTATTGAAGTAATATTGCCCAACAAATTTAAATTTGAGCAATTCAAAATCATCAAGGTGCATGGGGAGTAACCAGAAGGCCAACTCATTGTCTGCCTTGAGTGCTCCCTCCCCGTAGGTGTGCACAACTTCAATGGTCCTGTCGAACATGGTGTACTGAATTGAGGCAAGCAAAGGAGGGATAAAGTAATTCACTGACTCCCCCGCTGGGTAGGACAGGTGGTGGGTCAGCCTAAATTGGTCAGGTATCTTTTTGCGCATCACGCCAGTGTAGGATACTTGAAGCCAAGACAGTGACAGCACAGGAAACATGCCTGCCATCTACCTGGTGGTGAGCTTCTTTCAGACCTTGGAATTCACTATTTCCAGGACCTGTCTGGCTGACTTAAGGGTGTCTGCCTCCTTCACTTTTGAAGCCCTGATATGGTGTCTTAAAACCCCATGTAACCCCCCCATATCACCCTTGCTGCCTCCTGTCCTCATAATTCAGCTCAAGGCACAATCCAAGGCTCAATTCTACTTACCCTTACCAGTTTTGGGAGTCTTTACCTTGTTTGCACCCTGCTGGCTCTTGCCAACACTTGGCCTCCCCCCTCCGCCTGTGTAGTTCACCAGCAGGTGAGGTCTGACACAGAATGATTTGTGCATGTACTGACAACTGACTGTACAGCATGAGCCCTTGTTTTACCTGTAGAACAACCCACTTTGCTTCTTTTTGTCCCAGCTCTGCTTGCCTTCTGCAGTGGTCACTCTAATAGGCAGGCTCCTATTGGCATGCTGAACCTGAAGCTTCAGTATGTGAGTCTCCACCCATAGTGGCACATTGAGGTGACCCGAATCCCTATTGGGCTCAACCTGCCTCTGCTGGGGAAAAACTTCATCATAGGGAAGCCATGCAGTGCTGCCTGCACCTAGGTAGTAGAACCCACCCCGGCTACTCAGTTTCTTTATTAGCCTTCTATGTGGCAAATTGTCAAAGGCCTTGCTGACGTCCAAACATATAGGTGTTCAGCACTGTTCTCCAGTACTGAAACAGGCTCTTACACTGCTTGGGGTTGTAGTCTACTGTAATGGTCATGAATATCATAAAGGTATTTTAAAAAGACTGATCTACTTTGGTCCATCTATTCACCTACCCCCTGTCAGGCTTCTTGTCCCCTTTCTCGTTATACAGCTCATTGTGGAGCAAGGAGAACATCTTTACAAATTCTCTGTTGCATATCTGCTGCCAGACCTTGTCAGTCAGATGTACAGCCAGCAAGGCAGCTATGCCAGCATACGCTTACTTCTGCACAGTCTTGGAATCTTTGTTGAGCAATGAAGTGGCATTATCCTCCTTTGCCAATAGCTTGGAAAGGCATGCCAGCTGTGATGACATGTCCTCCAAGACCATGACCAAGGTGTCGAGTCACTGAACCCCCGGGGGTGCCAGCTGGATGGGCCAGCAAGTCCCCTTCCAGTGGTGCCCCAGAGGTGGTAACCTCTGGTGACTCCCCCCCACCAGCACTGCCCTGATGGCCTGTATGGGTGATTCAGAACTTACTGTCCATAAAACCTTGACCATCCCTGTGCTGCTTTCCTGATGCTGGAGTCTTCTGCAATGGAAATACTGCCCCTGGGATCTCTTCTGAAAAGGTATATTGACTACTGGTCACCTGCCAGGCCATGGTCCTCCCTCCTTTTGCTCAGTAGCCTTCTCATTGCTCTTGACCCCCTGGCCCTGCAGAGATGGTCCTGGCATTGGTTCAGTGCTGGTCTGCTCTGAATCACTAGCATCAGGAACATTAACCTCCAGCCCCACTGTGAATGAGAGGACTGAGTCAGACTAATGCCCATCCTACATTCGATCTTGGGCAGGAGGTTGACTGGTGGATTGGGTGAAAGAGGGGGCATGGCTGCCTGAGCCAAAAGCTGTAGGGAGGCCTGGACCCATGAGGACCCTCTATAGGTTGCCATCTCCTGCAGCTTTTGCAGTAGTGGGTCTGCAGTGTGCCCCAATGTCTTCTTCCTCTTTGGAGCCATAATGTTATAAATACTATGCCAATCATGCTGTGTAGATATATATATATATATATATACACATATATATATTCTTTGCAAAAAACTTCATTAATGCATCAGTTAGGGTTGTTTCCACAGCAACAAAAGTGTGGAAATTCAACGTTAGAGTTACCACCCCACTACCCCACACCCATGCCCCGTCCTCCACACACCAACAGATGGGGTGTGCCCTGGGGTCGTCAGCCCAAACTCACCCCATTTCATGTGTAAGGAAGCTGACATGCTACAGTATAGGAGAATGGGGTGAGAGTTTGGACTGATGACACCATGGCACATCCTGTCTGTTGGTGTGTGTGGAGAATGGGGATGTGGGGATGGGGTGGTGGGGTGGTAACCCTAACATTGAATTTCCACATTTTTTTCACTGTGGAAACAACCTTAATTGATGCATTAACAAAGTTTTTTCCAAAGAATGTCCTTTCTTTTTGAAAAAGTGTAATATAAATAGTAAATGGTATGTGTTGCTGGGAGCACAGGGACCAGCAAGCTGCCTATTTATGCATAATGATATGTGTCTGTGGGAGCGTGGGCCCTCTGGGCCCTGCTCTCCTACTTACACATAGCTACAGATCCATACAGCAGCCCTATAGGGCAAGGAACACTTGTAACACAAATTTGCCAATACCTTGTGAACCGTAGCAGCTGGGAAAAAAATTCAAGTGTCATTGTAATTGTGACAGTGAGATGTTCATGCAACATAAATCAACTGAATCCATATCTCACAATGTTTCCAAGATGGGGCACCGAAATTCACTGTGAGTGCTAAGTCTGAGGGCGTAATAGTAGCCTACGGACATGAAAATGAACAATTGGAATACTAATTTCCAAATAGTTCAGTAACCGTACAAGGTAGAATAGAAATTCAAAATTCATGGTATTAATAGTTTTCCAACCTACTTTAGTACTTAGTTACCCACGACAAAAAATCCGTATCTTGCACTGTTTTCGAGATACGGGCAACGAAAGGCGTCATGGGTGCCGCAATGTTATCCTAAGTGAAAATGTCTTTACTTCGGAATGCTGTAACTATGGACCTGTTCAATGTTTTGGTACCAAATCACCAAAAGGCACATCTGTGGGTCTAGGGCTTGCCACCCTGAATATTTCAGGCCAATAGCACAATCCACTTTGCCACAATGAAGTGACAAAGAAAATAACATAGGAAAATGTGTTCATGCAGTATTACCGCGAATACTTTGATGTTTTTGCAACACTCCTAACTCTATAATGGGAATGTTGTCACACACACAAAAATGTTGCTGTAGATACTTTTTTATCTGAGCGTGATTGTTTTCGTGGCCACAGAAATGTTGACATGATCAAAAAACACCTAGTAAAAAACTAATGCCAGGGTCATGTTCCTCAGGGCCCGATTAGGTAAGCACAACTGTTGGTGTTTACCAAAGGGCATTATTTTTTGAGTAACAATGTTTTTTCTCTGTCACTAACTAAAAATAAGATGGCAGCAGCACAAAAACAATTTTGGGGAGCTCGACAACAAAAAATGTGATTGCAAAAGCTTTTGCAATGCACATATAAATTTTCCCATAGTCTATAATGGAACATGAAAACATTGAATAACTTTTGAACAGAGCAATATTTTTCACCAAATCTTCAAAAGGCACCCGTTCAACCCAGGCCACATGTAGACAAACACATTTGAAGCCACTTAAACACATTCTTCAGTCCATTATGGCTTACTGAAAAATGCACAAAAAAGCATGATTTTTCACATTTTGAGCACTCCACAGTTCTGCAACCGTACATCCAACTGGAACACAACATTCCAAATCCAAAGATCTATGGCAGGCAGTTGTGCATTCTAAATTTCAGGCAAATCGGAGAAACAGTTGCAAAGTTATTAAAGTGCAGACTTTGAGGTTTAACATAGAAGTGACTATGCATCCCTAACTATACTGGCACCACTGGGCTGGCTATATGTTTTATATATATATATATATATATATATATATATATATTAGAGGCAAAAAACTCAGTTTAATGCATTAGTTAGGGTTGTTCCACAGCGACAAAAGTGAGGAAATTCGCTGTTAGGGTTGAAAACCCCCCTTGGACCCCAACCGGCATTGGGGTGCGCATTGGATCGTCAGCCTAACTCTCACCCCATGACATGTAATAGCAGCAGAAGTATAGGGAGAATGGGGTGAAAGTTAGGACCCCACGATCCCAATGCACACCCAATGCCGGTTGGGGGGGTGGGGTGAGGTCCAAGGGGTTTTCAACCTGAAAATTCCTCACGCTCGTAATGGGAACCCTAACTAATGCATAAACAGATTTTGCCTCTAATTCCCTTCTTTTGAGAATGATAATGAGAAATAGTGAATGTAATGCAGCGGTGGGGAGGGCGCGCTCCGCCACATGATGTCTTGTGGCATACTAACAGGGACAGCAATGCAAACAAGAAATGCTAACAGTGGTGCTCACGGTAACACAAGTGCGAATGAGAACAGAAAGGGTAGCACATGGTGGCGTGGAGGAGCAGGTCTGCCCGTGATGTGTTGTCACATAGTAACATGGTGCCTGCAAACAGAAATGTCAATGGGCATGGTGATGTAAGTGAAACAGAAAGATAAACAGTACTGTGAACAGAAATGGCAAAAATAACAGAAACATAAGCGCAAATGAAAGCATCAAAGGATAAGCACATGGTGGCGCAGGCGTCAGCATGTAAGTGAAAGCGATACGGAACGCATAGCGGAAAGGGCAACAGTAACAGTAATGTAAGCGCACAGGCTGGTTTCCCCAAAACCTGCATAGAGAGAAAGACAGTGAGTACAAATAATGTATGCATAATAATGAGTATTGCGAGAAAATGAGAACTTGGAATACTAAATACGTTATATCTCAGGAACCGTAGATGAAAAAAAAATTTAAAAGTCATATTATTTACAACTGTCACTGGCTAATTTGGTACTTAGCCCCATTGGAAGGCTAAGAAATTTTCCGATAGGAAAGTCCATATCTTACACCGTTCACGAGATACAGGCCCTGAAAGCGCCATGACACCGTAATGTTATCCTATGAGAAAAAAAGAAAAGTTCGGGCGCCATAACTTTGCCTCCCTGTAATGTTTTTCACCAAACCACTGAAAGGCACATCTGTGGACTGTTGGCTGTCTTCCTCCAAATTTCAGGAAAAGACCAAACCGTTATTTTGCAGCGGGATCCAAAGGATTTCTGTAATCGTCACGCCGTAATGTTTATCCTATGGGAAAAACCGCCAACTTTGGAGTGCCGTAACTTTGCCGCCGTGTAATATTTTTCACCAAACCACTGAAAGGCACATCTGTGTGCTGTTGGCTATCTTTCCTCCAAATTTGAGGAATAAAAGACCAAACCGTTATTTTGTAGAGGGTGCCAAAGGATTTCTGTAGTAGATGGCGCCGTAATGTTATCCTATGGAAAAACCGTCAACTTTGGAGTGCATAACTTTGCTGCCATGTAATATTTTTCAATACAACACTGAAAGGCACATCTGTGAGATAGCTCGTTCCTCAAATTTCAGCCAAAACTCCCCAACGGTTCTTTTGCAATGCAGTACCAAAGAATCTCTGTCACTTTCCCACAGATGGAAAACTACTGTCTAATTCTCGCGAAAGCTTTCGAAAAAAAGTTTGACACTTTCGTGAGCACGAAAGTAATTTGCTAAAGTACTTTTTCCAGAAATTTGAAAAACATATTTCTGGGGTGTTTTACCACAAAATAAAGGCATGGTAAGCATCCTCAGGGTCCGACTAGGTGAATACGAAAAGAATTAGGTTGCTAGAGGGTCCCAAATTTAAATGCCAACCATTTCTCTGATCACCAACTGAAAACAAAATGGCCGATTTGCGAAAGTAACTGGCCCATTTGCGAAAGTAAAAATGCATTTGCGACACTGTCGAACTTTTTGTTAACTTTTTCCATTGACTTACAATGGGAAACTGTTTTTTGAATAACTTTTGAACCGTTTAATATTTTTTCATGAAATCTTCAAAAGGCACATCAGGGACCCCGGCCACATGTTCCCTGAAGATTTTGGGCCGGTCGCACAAACCGTACGACCTGTAGGCGCGACCGTAGAATTCCAGAGAAAGCATAAACGCGTGCACAGATCACGCTTAATAACTCCACAGCCATATATCCAACTGGTACAAAGCTTGGCAGATCCCAAGGCCTATGGTTCTTGATTGTGTATTCCAAATTTCAGGCAAATCCATCAAACGGTTACAAAGTTATTAAGATCCAAAGTTTTGTGGTTTAACATAGAAATGGCTCCTCAACCCTAACTATAGTGGCACTACCGTGCCACTATAATATATATATATATACATATATATATATATTATAGGGGTGTGATCACACCCCTATAGTTAGGGTTGAGTAGGCATTTTAGCAATATGTTTAAACTCAGACATATAACTAAGTCTGGCAGACTCAGGTTAGGCTCATGGGAGTGAAGGGGATAAGCCAGTCAGAGACCTTAGTCAGGGGGAGAGAAGAGGGGGAGTGAGGACAAGGTTAAAGTCAAAATTTTGCACTTTAGTAACTTTGCAACTGTTGAACAAATTTACATGATATTTGGTGTGCGCCTTCCTGTGGGATAGTTCTCTTGATCTGGCAAGTTTCTGGTTAGATGTGCAGTCTCCGAGTTATGGAGAGGTGAAAAAAATATATTTTTACACACTGACTTTCCTGAGATTTTTCTTTGAACTTGCCTACAACCCAGAGAGTTTGGTTGTTTGGCATGACATTTGTAGGGTAGAAAGGGGCTAATGCACAGATGTGCCTTTTGCTAGTCCGGTGTAAAAAAATAAGTTGTTTTTAAGTTATTGCAATTTAAAAATGTGAAAAAATAATTTCTGAGCATACTCAGTAGGCACTTCAAGATAGCTGGTTGATACAAAACAGGAATCCTGCACTGTATGAGAAAATTCCTGTTTCGTATGGCTGCCATCTTGTTTTTAGTGTTGCCTAAACAATTGTTTTTGAAACCTCCCAAAATGATATTATTGGGAGGATCCAATACATATAGCTTGCTTATTGGGACCCCCTTTGGTGCATTCTGCACTTTACCAAACAAAATATGCCTGTAAAATGTGTTTCTTTAATCATTTAAATGCTACTTCATATTTACTTAATATGACCTAGGATCCTCGTTTGTATGCATGAGATATGACCTAAGATCCTAGGTTGTGAGCCAAAGATAGGATAAATGATTAAATAATCACTTTTTGCTGACACGGAGTGTCCAATCCCCATGTCAGTACTGGAGGCACCCCCCCCCAGTATGTGTGCCTGGGGAATAATGCGGTCTGACACCGTGATGTCCACTCCGAGTGTCAGATGATGCCCCCCTCTCCCGCCAAAGCTGTCATTTATAATTGCCGGCACGGGTTGCCCAATCCCCATTTCAGCATGTATGCATCCCTTCCACACTAATATGGCACACTGGGAGCACCCCCAGTGTGCCCAAATACATATTTTAAATACAAAATACCTGTAAATACAGAAAACTGTCCCCTGATGTCTTTAATTTTTTTTAAAACCTGCAAACAAGAAAATGGTCCCTCGTCATCTCATGAGTCCCCCCTCCCATATCCCCACTCTCCCACTGAGCACTGACCTCCCCACACCCCTCCCCTTACCAATACTTACCTCCAGAGATCAGGAGCAGCGATCTTCTCAGGACATGTCTGCACTCTTCAAAGCTGAACTGAAAAATGAAGAATCAAAGGTAAGCCCTATGATGCTACTCAATGTGAGGGGTTTCAACTTATGCTAATATCTCGTCCAATTTGGGAAATTTTTGCACCAAATTTTCAACATGGGATTTTTGGGACCCCACCTCATGAACAATGTCACTCGGTCCCGAAAGGTGATTTCTCAGTCACTGCGTGGAACCATCTTTTGGGAACAATTAACATAATGACAATACCAGTGTTCATGAGGGGAGGTCCTAAAAACCCCATGTTGAAAATCTGGTGTAAAAAATCCAAAAAACATCTGTGTTACAAGCGTACATTGTGCAGTTTCTACACACACGCTTGTAACTTCGCCAATTTTGGATATTTTCACTCCAGATTTTCAACATTGCCATTTTGTCACACCTCCTTATGAAGAGTATAGCTGTCATGTCTCACATCCTTCCTGAAATGTGTTTTCACACCCATGGCACAAAATGGCGTGATCGCTGTGCGAAATCAACTTTTGGGGTGGATTGACAAAATCACAGTACCAGTGTTCATGAGGGGATTTCCCAAAAAGCCCATGTTGAAAATTTGATGAAAAAATTCCCATAAATGACCACGTTACAAAGGTGCGTTGTACATTATCTACGCCCTCTCATAACTTCGCCAATTTTTCACATTTTCACTCCTGATTTTCAACATTACCCTTTTCTACACCTCCTCATGAACAGTATACAGCTGTCATTTTTCACATCCTGCCCAAAACATGACTTCACACCTGTGGTGCTGAATGGTGCATTTGCTGTGCAAACTCAACTTTTGGAACAGATTTACAAAATGACAGTGAGATTGTTCATTAGGTGGGGGCCCCAAAATGCCATGTTGAACTATGGCACCTGCGGTGCCTTTCAGCACCCATATACCAAAAATGATTCGAGATACAGATTTTTCTTTCTTTGCAGCTTAGCCCACCTTTAGCACCCATGGAGATTTTGAAGTCATGATTGCAACTGTAGTGGAATTTTTCTCATAGTTGCTACAGTTGCTGAGATATTGCTAAACTAGTGTTACAAGGGTTACTTTTCATGAATATAGGGCTGCTGCATGTCCGTACTTATGTGTAAGTGGGAGTGCAGGGCCCAGAAGGCCCACGCTCCGACTTATGCATATCATTATGCTACAATGGGTAGCGTGAGGGGAGTACAGGACCCGGAGTGCCCCTTCTCCAACAACCACATACCAATTACATTACACTTTCTCAAAATGAAGGGAACTTCATTCTAAAAAACTACACTGATGCATCAGTTAGGGTTTTTGTTAAACTGTAAAAAGCTGGGAAATTCAGCATTAGCATTACCAACCCTACCATCTCACCCCCCCATCCTCCACACACCAACAGGTGTTGGGGTGTGTCTTGGAGTTATTTGGGCTAACTCTCACCCCATCATCCTATACTGTACTATCTCATCTTGTTTACATACAGAATGGGGTGAGACTTATGGCTGATGACTCAAGCACACCCAACACCTGTTGAGTGTGAAGAAGAGAAGAGATGGGGATGGTAGAGTTAATAACCTAATGTTGGATTTTCCAGCTTTTATAGTTTAATAAAACCCAACTGATGTATTATCGCAATTGTTTGCAATTAATATATATCTACTATATATTCATATATATATATATATTCATATATAAAAACTTCATTAATTAATCAGTTAGGGTTGGTTCCACAGTGACAAAAGTGAGGAAATTCGACATTAGGGTTTTCAACCTTAACTCCGGATCGTCCTCCACCCCCCCCCCCCCCACACACACACACAAACACCATACATGCAGGGGACAGTACAAAGCAACACAACCAATCAGAATCAGACACCATAAGGTAACAGAAAGAACATACAACTCTGTAAACATACCACAAGAGGCAGCCATCATCATGATTCAGCAACTGTATCACTTCTGCTGCCATTCCAGTGTCTGAAACATGATGATGGATGCCTCTTGTGGTATGTTTACAGAGTTGTATGTTCATTCTGTTACCTTATGGTATCTGTTTCTGATTGGTTGTGTTGCCTTGTACTGTCCCCTGCTTGTGTTGGTGTGTGCAGGGATTCGTATTTAGGATTGAAAACCCTAACGTCAAATTTCCTCACTTTTGTTGCTGTGGAAGCAACCCTAACTGTGTGATAGTTGGAACCTCCCCCAAACACCACAGGACATTCCTCTCCTCTTTTCCCTTATATTTCTTCCAAATCTACTGCAGTAATACATTCTCCTCTTTTGAGTTCCTAAAACTCATTTTTTCACATTTCTACTGTGAAGGGGTGGCCTCCCGTCATGGTATCTCTTCTTTTCTACCCCTCTAATTTTCTCTATTGTCCCTGTGGTGCCTATTGTTAAGATGTAAGGTTGCCATTGCAAACAGGCATGGTGAGAGTAAAAATAAAAGTAGCCCCAGTTAGGCTCCGAAGCAAGCAAGCCTCACAGCATACAGATATGCTATATCTTAGACAGAAAAGGGGCCTGAAGTTCTATGGAAATTACAGGGACTCCTGTAAAAGAAAGGAATTAATAGCCCAAGCTATTGCACAGACAGATGCTTTAGAAACCGCAAAGTGGTTATTGTGCATAGAAAAACTCACCCGCCTGAAAGAAACCCTCCAAAATATTGGTTTTCCTTGTTGGAAGGGTAATTTGCATCTGATGAGGAAAATTATGGGTCAGGGCTATGGGTTGTTTGTCTAGCAGGTATTTAAAATGTGCTGTGCAATGCTGGCTTCTGAATGGACTGCAGAATGCAGTCTCCCCTGCAATTTTGGATCCAGCACAAACTGCACAAAGTGACAATCACTGCACTAGAAACTCTGGACCTAGATAAAAGAAAAGATAGTGTTTGGGGCAAAATAAAAGTAAACTAAAATGCTTGGTATGTTGGTCTGTGAACTGTTTAGGTCTGGCAGGAGTCCCATAATATTCCTGCACAGACCATGCACAAGACTCTTTTCAGTAGGGTAAAAAACAGTAGAAAAGCACTAGTAAACCAAAAGAATACCAAATAAAGAGAGTGCAGACTTGGTTAGTAAAATAAAAGGGACTATAGAAACATAGAAACATAGAAACATAGACTTTGACGGCAGATAAGGACCGCTAGGCCCATCTAGTCTTCCCATTTCCCTACCTACAGGATAGGCCGCAGATCGTAGTTAACCAACAGCCTATTTCTTCCTACCCCCCACAAGAATTGCCTTATGTCTGTCCCATGCATTCTTGAATTCTCCCACAGTTTTAGACCCCAGAACCTCCTCAGGAATGCTGTCCCATGCATCCACTACCCTCTCTGTGAAATAATACTTCCTCACATTGCCCCTGAACCGCCCTCCTTCTATCTTTAAATTGTGTCCCCTTGTTCTTGCACGTCTCTTTTTCTGAAAGATGCTACCCTCTTGGACTTTGTTGATTCACTGAGGTACTTAAAAGTTCTATCATGTCCCCTCTCCCTTCTTTCCTCAAGGGTATACATATTAAACTTCTTTAGTCTCTCCTCATATGGCTTCTCTTGCAGACCCTGCACCATTTTAGTTGCCCTCCTCTGGACTGCCTCTATCCTGTCTATGTCCTTGCGGAGATGGGGTCTCCAGAACTGGACACAGTACTCCAGATGGGGTCTCACCAACTGTCTGTACAGAGGGATAACAACTTCCTGTTTTCTGCTGATGGTGCCTCTCTATACATCCCAATATACCCCAGCCCTCCCTGCCTTCTCACATTGCTTGCTAACCTTAAGGTCATCTGATATGATTACCCCAGGTCCCTTTCCTTTTTGTTGTTGTTACTACCTCCCACCCATTGTGTATTCTTCCCTGGGTTCTTGTTTCCCAGGTGCATTATTTGCACTTCTTTGCATGAATCAAGCTGCCATACTTCTGACCATTCCTCCAACCTTGCCAAATCCCTTTCATCCTTTCCGCCTCCTTGTGTATCAACCCTGTTGCAGATCTTTGTGTCATCTGCAAAAGGCATACTTTCCTTCCAGTCCCTCTGCAATGTCACTGATAAAGACATTAAAAGGACTGGACCCATACTGAACCCTAGGTACCCCACTAGTAACCCCCTTTCTTCAGAGTGGACTCCATTTACAATTACTTTCTGTGTCCTGCTGTCCAGCCAATGTTTTACCCAGGCTACCACCTTGGGACCCACTCCCAGGCTGGTTAATTGGCTATTAATCTTTGTGTGGGACTGTGTCAAATACCTTGCTAAAGTCTAGGTAGGCCATGTCCACAGCCCTCCCTGGTCTCCTACTTTGGTCACCCAGTCAAAGAAATCTATTAGATTCGTCTACGACATGACCTTCCCACTGTGAACCCATGCTGCCTTGGGTCCTGTGCTCCACTGGCCTCTAGGTACTCAGCTATTCTTTCCTTCAGAGTGACTCCATCACTTTCCCTACCACAGAAGTCAGACTGACAGGTCTGTAGTTTCCTGCCTCTATCTTGGTTCCACTTTGTGAAGGGGAATCACATCCGCCTTCCTCCAGTCCTCGGGTACCACACCATCCTCCCATGATTTATTAAAAAGAGTAGCCAGTGGTTTCACTAGTTCCTCCCTTAATTCTTTTAGAATTCTGGGGTGAATTCCATCAGGACCCATTGCTTTGTCCACCTTCAGTTTTAGGAGTTCTTGCAGAACCCTTTCTTCTGTGAAAGGACTGGGATCAACCCCCATATCAAGAGTGAGGTACCTTACAAGAAGTAGGTTTTAAGCTAAATAGCCAGTTTTATTGGTTTCTTATGTTGAGAATGAAGCCCTTATCTGGTCCACTTGCTGTCTCACTTGCTTAAGGTACTGCCTTCTTAGGAGCCAGCAGCCCCTTCTGAAATATATTTATAGAGTACTACAGTGTGATGTCATCACCAGAAAGGAGTGGCTAAACCCTTAATTCATAATTAAGCTTTCTTCCTTTATTTTAAAAAAAAATAAAAGGTGGCTCTTTCTGGGTATAACAAAGTCTAAATCAATGTATGCTGTTATGGTCATGCTGATCCCCCTACACTATGTATTAGGATAGAAATTAAATGTATTAGAATAGGGGGTGGATCAGCAGACCAATGATGTCAGAGTGTCCACCTATATAAGGTGGAGGGTCTTTTCAAGAGATCAGGTAGTTCAGGAGCACAAAGGATGGTAGATGTGCTGAGGTGTGAGCTCATCTACTCTGTGGCAGTACTCGGCTGTTAAAGTACTGATTGTTTCAAGTAAGAGAAAAAGCTTTTTAGCACATTGCTGGCTTTAATTTTTTGTTTATTTCTAAAAAAGAAGTTTATTTTGATTTGTTTTTCTAATAAATTTCACATAAAGTCTTGTGTGTTCAGAAGAACTTCTGTGTCTGGCTTATCACTTCCCACGCTCTCTCACAAAGTGGGGTAGAAGTGGGATCAGCTGGTTGACAAACTGTATTGGGGGAGACCAGCTTAGTACCAGACCTGGTATGGTGATAAGTAAGGATGATGGCGAGTGGCACAGACAAAACAAAGAAGATGGGAGCTGTGACTCGGTCACAGACAGAGAGAACTGGTGAACCCCTACATCCTGGTTTGGGGACCTCAGTAAGGCAGAAATTGCCTAAAGGACAGACTGACAGTGAGGGAGAAGAGGAAGAATGTCAGGAGCAGCAACCAGAAGCTGGTGAATGACCTCCTGAGGGACTGTCAGACCTTCTCTGTTGGCTGGCCATGCGTCAATTAGAAATTGAATGTCAGAGGGACATTGACGCCCAATAGAGAGAGAGAGAGAGAGAGAACAAAGACAATACATGAGGTGGGCTGAGACATTGCAATTAATTCAGTCTATGGGGACTGGACAAGGAGCTGGGGGAAGTAACAGCTCCATTGCTGATGTTAATAACCCAAAGGACATTAAGCTAACCAGAATGACTATAAATGAAGATACAGAATCTTATTTAACAACTTTTGAGAGGGTTGGTAAAGCATGTGACTGGCCTAAAACATAATGGGTCATGAAGTTAGCTTCCAACCTCTCTGGAAAAGCCCAGTTAACTAACAGCAATATGGATACCCATCTTGCAGAGGACTATGATCTTGTAAAACAAGAAATATTAAAGCACTATGACATCAACACAGAGACATATAGACAACGCTTTCGTGCCTTAAGGCATTCTCCCCATGACCCCCCTTGGGAAACCTATACACGATTAAGGGAACTGTGTGTCAAATGGATCCAACCAGAAGGAAAGTCATGCACAGATATTATTGAACTCTTTGTGCTAGAACAATTTTTACAGATTCTTCTGACTTAGGTACAGATTTGAATAAAAGAGCACAACCCAGAATCTGCTGAGATAGCTGTGACTTTGGCAGAAGATTTCCTGACAGCTCATCACCCTTACAGGAAAGGAGGTCAGAGACAGGCTGACCCACCTATAAATTCCCAAACTGGTATGGTAAGAAATACCCAGACTGTATATTCAAAGAAAGAGGAATGGGATAAAAGAGGGAGGAATAGCCAAGACATGAGAACTTTCCTCTGACATAATATGTCGTAACTGCAAGGGACTGGAACATACTGCTCATTTTTGCCCTTCTAAGAAACCTGATATAGTACATTTGACATTATTACAGTCTGGATATATGTTTGCAGATGTTACTGTAAATGGGAAGAAGGTGGTGGGGCTCTTAGATTTGAGTAGTAAAAACACCCTGGTTAGAAAGGATTTAGTTATGTCCTTCCATAAAGAGCCTCCCATACGCGTTGTTTGTGTGCATGGTGACTCTCACCAGTACCCCATGACACAATTATCAGTGGATATAAAGGGGGTAATGTCAAAAGTAACTGCTGGCATAGTACCTTCCCTCCCTGTTCCAGTAGTTATTGGACATGACTTCCCTGGTTTTACTTCTTTACTGTTTGAACAGGAGCAATGTCAGCAATGACTACAATGGCCCAAATTAAAAATAAGCTGTCTTGGGGGAAGTGTTTCCCTTTGAAGGGGAGATGGTGGAACCTCCAGGGAGGGATAGAAAAAGCTGCAGAACAAAGAAAAAGTTGAAACAAAAATGGCAACAAGAAAATCAAGGGTTGAAAGTGGAACAGAATACTGTATATGTTAAGGTGGACATGAGTGACCAACAAAAGAAAGATATTTCCCTACGGCCCTTCTTTTTACAGGTGGGAAAAAGGAAGAAATTAGTTGCCCCTGAATTCCAAATTAAACAAGATCTATTGTACAGAATATGTACCAACCCTAACACCCAGGAAATAGTGGAACAGCTGTTGTACCCCAGTGTTATAGGCAGGATATTTTGGCATTAGGTCATGACCTCCCTTGGGCTGGACATACAGTAAGGGATAAGAATTCCAGTAGAATTTTGCAAAGGTTCTTCTGGCCTGGGATACATGGGGATATAGCTTGGTATTGCCAGGAATGCCCAGAATGCCAACTTACTGCACAAACCACCAGAAAAGGTGTAGTACCTCTTCTTCCTCTTCTTTTAGTTACTACTCCTTTCGAGAGAATTGGCATGGATATTGTGGGACCCCTTGACAAAAGTAAGAAAGGTAACTGATTTATCTTGGTGGTATGTGATTATGCCACCACGTATCCAGAGGCCATACCCATGCGCGCAGTTACCACCAGTAGAATAGTGGAGGAGTTAGTAAAATTGTTTAGTAGAGTTGGAATACCTAAAGAAATCCTTACAGACAGAGGGACCAACTTTATTGCAGAATTGCTAAAAGAACTGTACTGCCTTCTGGGAATTGTAGCCATAAGAACATCTCCCTACCATCCCCAGATGGACAGCTTAGTTGAGCAGTTTAATCAAACCCTGAAATGAATGTTGAAAAAATTCATATAGGAAGAGGGACACAATTGGGATCATTATCTACCCTTCCTTTTGTTTGCTTATCGTGAGGTACCACAGGCCTCTACAGGGTTTTCACCCTTTGATTTGTTGTTTGGTAGAACCCCTCGAGGACCCTTAGATGTGGTTAAGGAGTGCTGGGAGGACAACAAGGAACTAAAATCCCCCAGGAACAGTACAGTATATGAGACAGCTGAGACAAAGGCTGGTATCATATACTATCAAGGCACAAGAAACAGGGAGTCAGGCACAGGTGCACCAGAAACAATATTATGACCAGGGCACTGGCAAGGAAAAATCTTTCTCCCCTGGCAGCAGGTATTGTTACTCTTACCTACCTCCACACATAAATTATTAATGAAGTGGCAGGGCCCTACAAGATATTAAGGCAGACAGGCCCCGTCATATATGAAATTGAGAACCCTGATAGGAAACTAAAAAAGAAAATATACCATGCCAACCTTCTAAAACGATGGCATGAGAGGGCTACCACAGGGGTGGGACTGATTGTAATCCCTGAACCGAAAGAAACAGAGATGGAGTTAGCCTATGGAAGACTGGAGGGAGAAACAGGAGTAGAAGCTGTTACCATAAACCCAGACTTCACTGCATCTCAACTCCAGTCCTTAAGATCACTTTTAAATGATTTTAAAAGGACATTCACCAGTACTCTGGGTGAGGCCATAGGAGTAGAGCATCATATCTGTACTGATGCCAACCCCATCAGTAAAAAGCCTTATAGACTACCAGAAAGACTGAGAGATGAGGTAAAAAGGGAAGTTCAGAAGTTACCAACCCTAAACATCATAGAACCCACAAAAAGTCCATGGGGTTCCCCCATGGTGATAGTCCCAAAAATGGAAGGTGGGATCAGACTCTGCCTGGATTTTAGAAGTTTAAACCAGGTTGCACAATTTGATGCATACCCAATGTCACATGTAGATGATATAATAGATAGGATTGGTAATGCTTCCTATATCTCTACACAGGACCTCAGAAAAGGGTATTGGCAGATTCCCTTAGAAGAATCTGCTAAGGAGAAAACTGTGTTCTGTACTTCAGTGGGTCTTTTTCAGTTACGAACTATACCTTTCAGGCTCCATGGGGCCCCGGATACATTTCAACATTACATGGACCAGGTGCTGGCACCCCATAATAGTTTTTGTGCGACATACTTGGATGATGTTGTTGTCTTTAGTTCATCCTGGGAAACCGACTTACAACACTTATGTGCAGTTCTCTCCTCCATCAAGCAGGCAGGGTTAACTATCAACCCCACTAAGTGTACCATTGCGATGAAGGAAACCAGATATCTTGGTTTTATATTAGGCAATGGTCTTATAAAGCCAGAAATATCTAAGGTAAAAGCAGTAGCCAAATGCCCGGTACCCAGTACTAAGAAACACATTCAGTCTTTCTTAGGTCTTGCTGGGTAGTATAGAAGATTTATTCTCAATTTGCTACAGTTGCATTTCCCTTGACAAATCAGACCAAGAAGAAATTTGGGAATCATATCAAATGGTCCCAGGAACGCGAGGAAGCATTCAATAAAATCAAAGCAGCACTCTGCTCATCCCCAGTCCTGAAGAGTCCAGACTTTGAATACCCATTTGAGGTACATGCAGATGCTTCTGGGAAAGGCATTAGGGCTGTGCTGAGTCAAACTATTGATGGGAAGAGCACCCAGTACTCTATATTTCTAGAAAATTGCATGACAGAGAGCAAACGTATGCAGCTATAGAGCAGGAATGTTTGGCAGCCAAGTGGACAATTGAATCCCTGAAATTATATCTATGGGGTGCTCCCTTCACATTAATAACTGACCATAATCCCCTTTGTTTCATATCTCAGATGAAAGAAAAGAATAACCGGATAATGAGGTGGTATCTGGCATTACAGCCATATAGTTTTACAGTAAAACATCGAACAGGAATAGCGCATGTAAATGCAGATTTTTTTGTCCAGACATGGGGCTGGAGTGGATACCTAGTAACTCTTCAGCAAAGAAATGAGTTGCATATTGTTTAAATAGTGACCCATAGGAATATGGTAAAGATTGATACAGTAAAGTTATGACACCCCAGCGATATTTAGAAATATGTGACCACTTTAATGATATTTCATCACATATTGATGTTAATTTCCTAAAGGTTTGTTAAGGGTGCCCTGGGGTGGAGTTTCCAAGTGAGGGAGGGTGGAAACTCCATCCTACCCATATGAAATGGGTATGTTGTCTTGAAAACTCCTAGTATTTCCTGCTGGAAAAAGGTTTTTTTGCTTAACATTGGGGATGTGTGATAGCTGAACCCCCCCAACACCACAGGACAGTCCTCTCCTCTTTTCCCTTATATTTCTTCCAAATCTACTGTAGTAGTACATTCTTCTCTTTTGAGTTCCTAAAACTCGTTTTTTCACATTTCTACTGTGAAGGGGTATCTCTTCTTTTCTACCCCTCTAATTTTCTCTATTGTCCCTGTGGTGCCAATTGTTAAGATGTAAGGTTGCCGTTGCAAACAGGCAAGGTGACAGTAAAAATAAAAGCAGCCCCAGTTAGGCTCCGAAGCAAGCGAGCCACACAGCATACAGATATGCTGTAATTTAGATAGAAAAGGGGTCTGAAGTTCTATGGAAATTACAGGGACTCCTGTAAAAGAAAGGAATTAATAGCCCAAGTGTCCCATTGCACAGATGGGTGCTTTAGAAACCGCAAAGTGGTTATTGAGTGTAGAAAAACTCACCCACCTGAAAGAAACCCTCCAAAGTGTTGGTTTTCCTTGTTGGAAGGATTATTTGCACCCTATGAGGAAAATTATGGGTCAAGGCTATGGATTGCTGGTCTGGCAGGTATTTAAAATGTACTGTGCAATGCTGGCTTCCGAATGGACTGCAGAACGCCCCCTACAATTTCGGATCCAGCATGAACTGCACAAAGAGACAATCTCTGCACTAGAAACTCGGGACCTAGATAAAAGAAAAGATAGCATTTGGGGCAGAATAAAAGTAAACTAAAATGCTTGGTATGTTGGTCTGTGAACTGTTTAGTCTGGCAGGATCCCAAAATATTCCTGCACAGACCATAATACCTAGAACGCCCAGATGCACAGTGCTTTTTTCAGTAGTAAACAAAACAGTAGAAAAGCACTAATAAACCAAAAGAATACCAAATAAAGAGAGTGCATACTTGGTTAATAAAATAATAGGGACCATAATGAAATGAGGTACCTTATAAGAAGCAGGTTTTAAGCTGCTGTAAATAGCCAGTTTTCTTGGTTTCTTATGTTGAGAATGAAACCCTTATCTGGTCCACTTGCTGTCTCACTTGCTTCAGGTACTGCCTTCTTAGGAGCCAGCGGCCCCCTTCTGAAATATATTTATATAGTACTAGAGTGTGATGTCATCACCAGAAAGGAGGGACTAAATCCTTAATTCATAATTAAGCTTTCTTTGTTTATTTTTAAATAAAATAAAAGGTGGCTCTTTCTGGGAATAATAAAGCCCAAATCAATGTATGCTATTATGGACATGCTGATCCCCCTACACTATGTATTAGGATAGAAATTAAATGTATTAGAATAGGGGTGGATCAGTTGACCAATGATGTCAGAGTGTCCACCTTTATAAGGTGGAGGATATTTTCAAGAGATCAGATAGTTCAGGAGCCCAGAGGATGGTAGATGTGCTGAGGTGTGAACTCATCTGCTCTGTGGCAGTACTCAGCTGTTAAAGTACTGATTGTCTCAAGTAAGAGAAAAAGCCTTTTAGCACATTGCTGGCTTTATTTAATTTTTTTGTTTATTTCTAAAAATTAAGTTTATTTTGATTTATTTTTCCAATAAATTTCACACAAAGTCGTGTGTGTTTTCAGAAGAACTTCTGTGTCTGACTTATCACTTCCCACACTCATTCACAAACTGATGCATTAACAAAGTTTTTTGCAATGAATTTCCTTACTTTTTGAAGAAGTGTAATGTAACTACTAAATGGTATGTGTTGGTGGGAGAGCAGGGCCCTATGGGACCCGTGCTCCACCAAGCTGCCCATTTGTGCGTAATGATATGCGTATGTGGGAGTGTGGGCCCTCTGGACCCTGCACTCCCACTTATACATAACACCAGAACAGTACAGCAGCCATATAGGGCAAGGAACACTAGTAACACAAATTTGCCAATATCTCAGCAACCGTAGCAGCTATAAAACAAATTCAAGTGCTATTGTAATCATAACAGCAGAATCTCCATGGCAGATATGGTTGAATAAATCTGCATCTCACATCATTTCCGAGATCCAGGCGGGCACCGAAAAGTGCCGTGGGTGCAGCAATGTTATCTTATGGGAAAACTCTCAACCTCATAATGGCATATCTATGGAACTGATAACATTTTTTTTATACCTAAGCAGCATAAGTTACATCTCTGGGACACACCCTTTCTACCCTGCAAATTTCAAGCCAAAAGACTAAACCGTCTATTTAGAGTGTAATGTACCTGGTAACTGGTACATGTTGGTGGAAGCACAGGCCTTTCGGGCCCCGCACTCCCACCAAACTGCCTATTTGTGCATAATGATATGCACCTGTAGGAGTGCAGGCCCTCTGGGTCCTTTGAATGTTTTGGGACCAAACCATTAAAAAGGCACATCTGTGGGACAAGGGCTTGCCACCCTACAAATTTCAGCCCATAAGCACAGTCCACCTTGGCAGAATGAAGTGACAAAGGAAACAACACATGGGACAATGTTGTGGAGTAATACTGTCAAGGCAACAAAAATGCTTTCGCAAAAACAAAAATGTTTTTGTGATTCCCTATACCTTATAATGGGATGTATTGTGACACTTGGCCAGCTGGTTATGATTGCTCTATGAAATTTGTATATAGAATGTGGTATGAGTGTCTGTCATGAATCAGCCTGTGGGATGACCCCCCTCAACCAGGTTTCACTAAATCTACTGGATGTATAACTAAACAGGAGGTCTCTGTAATGTAATTAACTTCCAGGATAAATTGCATTTTATGACCTGTTGCTTCTTTGAAGCTGGGAAACTAAAATATACCTTTAATAATGTCTTAAGAGGAAGAACAGTTAATATCAACTGGTGTAAAAAAGCTATATTGCACCTAAGTGAGATAAAGCAGAGTTAGTCATAAAAGTCCTGTGATGTCCTTAGAAAGCAGGAAACTATACAAGATTGAAGGAAAGGCTAGATCAAAGAGTCATATTTGGGAAATGAGTTTTTGCTGATGTCACCTTATTTAATATACCTCCCGGTAGGACATCCTGTTTGCATATTTTATATTTAACAAGGAGGAGCTAGATGACATCATAGAAGAGGTGTGTCTGTGAAAGATACTGTTTAAGCTATTCTGTGTCTGATCTTAGACACATTTCTTTGTGGGCTCTTAGAAACAAGAACTAACTATAAGCACTGTAAGAAGGTAATACCTTAGATAGAAAAGTCTAAGTGTATTGTGGTAGGGGTTTATGTTTGTACTTTAACCTTGTGCTTTTAAGTGATTGTATGCTTTGTGATATATTTTTCTGTGTTTACATTTTACATATTTTTATCCATTTTTAATTAAATCTATATTTAAAAAGACTGCCTGGGTGTGTGTTTGGACTTTCTTTTGCATGTGACGTATAGAGAATTAAGACTGACAAAACTGTTCATAAGCTTATTGGTGTTACCAAACTGGGAAAAGGTAAGAATATACCTAAGGTCTTTTATAGAGTTTTAAGGATTCATTTTGGATACCTGGTTAGGTGTCCTTAGGTGAAAGATATCTGGCATCCACCTGAAGAGCAGAATATCTGAGCCTGTACATTTGGGTATGCTAACATAAGGTTAACAGTTTGAAACCCCCCAGAACTTGAGACTAAAGGTGATTCAGACCCACAAGCAGACAGGAGGGTTACCCTATTCTGTTACCTGTTCACAATATTGTGCTCAGAGGTTAGCACTGTGGAAGCAGAAGGCCTGACCTGCTGAGTGGGTTTGTGACAGATTGGTGGTAAAAGTGGGATACATTTAGTAACACAAGCTTTAATTGTTTGGTGTGTCAGCTTGATACTGTACAGCTCACTTGCAAAATAAGGCAGTGATTTACTTTTAAAAAGGAAACAGAACTATATAATTTGGCTTACAGTCAAGTTCCTACCTGTTTTATTTTTTTTTTCTAAAGTGCAAGTTAGAGTAGCCATAGTTAGGGAAGAAGATGGCTTCCAACTACAGCAGGCACACTGTAGACTACTTGAAGGCAGTTGTGCAAGGACAGAGGAGTCCTGTACGAGGTGAGAGCCACCAAGAAGAACCTCATCGATTCTCTGATGGCAGTAGATACCCAGAGCATCGAGTCACTGACTGTGACTGTAAAAGACCAAACCTTGAGCATGGAGGAGCCAGTTCAGTGTCTAGAACCAGTAAGGATGACAGCAGGGCCAGTGCCAGCAAAGGGCCACAGCAGCAGGGGAAAGTCACCAGCATTCTGGAGCCAGAAGCACTCAGGTTGCAAATTGAGTTGCACAGAATGGAGCTGGAGTTCCAGTGGGAACAGCGGGAGGCTGACGGTAAAGAGTGTGCACACCAGCGAGCTGCAGAGGAGAAGAGGGAGCAAGAAAGGTGAGAGGCAGACCGTGAACAGTGAGAGGTAGACATGAGGAGCATGAGTGCCAAAGGCTACATGAACTTGGGAAGCTATGACTCCAACCACCCACACCAGAGCAGGTGAGTGGCTAGGGTTTAAGAGGAGCTACAGGACTGGGTTACAAATTGAATTCC
This sequence comes from Neoceratodus forsteri, assembly GCA_016271365.2. Taxonomy (NCBI): domain Eukaryota; kingdom Metazoa; phylum Chordata; order Ceratodontiformes; family Ceratodontidae; genus Neoceratodus; species Neoceratodus forsteri. Next base: position 390,965,093 of record CM028135.1, on the reverse strand, counting down.
AAATTGATAGCTGAATTTAAAGAGGGGGAAGATATGGATGCCTTTTTAAATTTCTTTGAAAATGTTTGTATTCAGGCTAAAATTTCTAGAGAGTCCTGGAGCTTTCAGCTATCCTCGCAACCTACCAGGAAAGCTCGGGATGCATTGGGTCAAATGGACAACAAGGACAGTAATGATTACAGCAAACTTAAAGCTGCACTTTTGAAAAAGTTTGATTTAACTGCTGAAGCATACAGAGCGAAATTATGTAAGCTCAGGAGAAGCCCTGATATGAGCTATGAGGAGCTAGCCATGAAACAAGGACAGTTTTTAAAACATTGGTGGGAGAGAACTGAAGCAAACTCTGTCGATAAAATTGAAAATGCTATATTGTTAGAACAGGTTTTTTGGGCATGCCCAGCAGAGCTGAAAACCTGGCTGGGGGACCGAGATCCCAAAACAGTGTAAGAGGCTGCTGAACTCTCAGACCACTATGCCAAGAGCAGACCTGCTCTGAGAGCAAATGGGGCAGGCATGGCAGTGCAGAAAGGGAAAAGAGTGCCTTCAAGACAGCTAAAACCCTCACTGCCTCCACCGAAACCAGTTAGCCTCAGGTTTCAGAGAAAAGATTTATCTGAGAAAAGAAATGAATGTTGGGTTTGTAAAGAAACTGGGCATATTGCCAGACAGTGTCCCATAAGGGCAAGCAATACACAACATGGGGCTAGGAAAGAAGTGGGTTGTTTGTGTGTCCCTGGAAGCATGCCTGTGAACATAAGGGAACACATGCATTCAGTCACAGTGAATGGTGTACAGACACAAGGGTTAAGGGACACAGGGGCATCCCTGACATTGGTAAAAGGGGATCTTGCAGGGTCTGGTCAGCTTATACCCAATAAATATGTCACTGTACAAGACTTTACTGGTGAGGTGAAAACATTGCCCCTCACTAGTATTCTCCTAGACTGGGGAGAAACAGGGGGAACTGTGCAACAGGTGGCTGTAGCCAAAACATTAGCAGTGGACATCATCCTTGGCAACAATCTCAAACAGGATGGTGTGTGCAGTTACCCATAGCCAAGCAGCAAGGAAAAATTGTAGTTCCCTGGACCCCACAGAAGCCATTGTAGAAACCACTGGGAGGCTGGTTTCCCAGCATGTGTCTCCTGATGGGGAGACTAATGAAAAGGGGGTAGAAATTTCCCCAGTAGCAGTTAACCAAACAGCTATGGAGGGCTACTCCAAAGAAAGAGGTGTAACCCATTGTTAGAGGGTTAGGAATGACAGTGATCCTGAGTGCCCTGATGCTAGGCTAGGCTAGGGACCCTAGTTTAGAGACTGAAGGGGACCTGTTCCATACTTTGGGAATGTGTGAGGAGTTTGCAGCTGCTCAGAGAAGTGACCCTAGTCTAGAGAAGCTGAGGGCTTGGGCAGACTCTGACTGTGCACAGGGAGGTGACAGTAGACATAAGGTTTATTGGGAAAATGGACTGATGTATACTCAGGCTGTGCAGCCAGAGGGAGGGTGATAGGCAGGCAGCTTGTCATTCCCTAGTGGTATCATGAGCAGTTGCTCAAGATTGCTCATGATATTCCCTTGTCTGGTCATCTAGGAAATGCATGCACTATGCAGCAGTTGGCCCAGAATTTCTATTGGCCCAACTTCACCCAGCAGGTGAAGGAGTATTGCAGGTCTTATTACCGGTGCCAAGAAATAGGGAAGGCAGGTAAGAAAACCCAAGCCACCCTAATTCCACTGCCCATAGTGGAAGAGCCATTCCAGAGGGTAGGAATGGATATTGTGGGGTCTTTAAATACCCCCAGCTACTCTGAGAAGAGGTTCATCCTGATTGAGGTGGATTATGCCACCCGATACCCCAAGGAAGTCACCCTATACTCACTGAGTACAGACAAAGTGGCAGATGCCTTACTTGGGATTTTCTCCCGTGTCGGGTTTCTGCAGGAGGTTATCACCAATCGAGGGGGTTCCTTCATGTTGGACCTGATGAAATGTTTGTGGGAGAAGTGTGGGGTGGTGCAGAGATGCACAACACTGTATCACCCACAAGCCAATGGGCTTGTGGAAACATTTAATGGTATCCTGAAGTCAATGCTCTGAGCATTTGCTGAATAGCATGGGAGAGACTGGTAGAAATACCTTCCCCACCTGTTGTTTGCATACAGGGAGGTGACCCAAGACTTGACAGAATTCTCCCCCTTCAAACTCTTATATGGACACCGGGTACGTGGGCTCCTAGACTTGACCTGGGAGGACTGGGAAGGTAAGCATGCCATCCAGGGAACTCCCATTGTGGAATACATCCTTAGGTTTAGGGAAAGGCTGAAGGAGCTTATGGGGACAGCCCAGAGTAACCTGGCAGCTGCCCAACAGAAACAAAAAGTGTGGTATGACCGCAGAGCCAGAGATCGCTCATACATGGTGGGTCAGCAAGTCATGGTCCTTATTCCGGTCCAGAAAGACAAGCTGCAGGCTGAGTGGGCAGGACCATACAAAGTAGTTAGGAAGGTAAATGATGTGAACTATATCTTAGAATTACCTGACAGAAGACAGACAGAAAGGATGCATTATGTCAACATGATGAAGCCATATGCTAATAGGGCTGACATGGTGTTTGCAGTATGTAGTCCTGGGGAAGGGACAGACAAAGGAAACCCCCTTCTGGACTTGCTGGAAGAAAGCAAGCAGGAGTCCTCTGTGGAGGCAGTTAAACTGTCATCCCAGCTGGCCCCAGACAAGATCCAGGAAGTAAAGGCGGTTTTAGCAGACTTTGCCCCACTGTTTAGCGCCAAGCCGGGACTAACCCACTTAGAGATACACAATGTGGAGACAGAGACACAGACGCCCATATGGCAGACAGCATATCGGGTGTCAGAAGCTGTCCAAAAGGACATTAGGAGGGAAGTGGAGGAGATGCTGGATTTAGGGGTAATCCAGTGATCCCACAGCCCCTGGGCCTCACCCGTAGTCCTTGAGCCCAAGCCAGATGGCTTCACTCATTTCTGTGTGGACTGTCATGGACTGAATGCAGTCATGAAGTCAAACGCACACCCAATGCCCTGGACGGATGAACTCCTGGACAAGTTGGGAGGGGTGACCTACCTCACAACTATTGACCTGACAAAGGGGTATTGGTAGGTCGAGTTAACTGACAGAGCTAGGGTGACATCAGCCTTCATCTCTCTGATAGGCTTATTTGAATTTAAAGTAATGCCTTTTGGAATGAAGAATGCTCTGGCCACTTTCCAAAGATTGGTGAACCAGGTGTTAAATGGTGCTGAGGAGTATGCCATGGTGTACCTGGATGACATTGCCATCTTTAGTGCCAACTGGGAGAAACACCTGTCCCACCTTAGGGAAGTACTGGACAGGATACAGAGGGCTGGGCTCATTGTCAAAGTTGCCCTCAGGTGAAAGATATCTGGCATCCCTCTGAAGAGCAGATTATCTGAGCCTGTACATTTGGATATGCTACCATAAGGATCACATTTTGATTCCCACCAAAACTTGAGACCAAAGGTGATTTGGACCCACAAGCAGACAGGAGGGTTACCCTGTTCTGTTACTTGTTCACAATATTGCGCTTGGAGGTTGGCACTGTGGGAGCAGAAGGCCTGACCTGCTGAGTGGGTTTGTGACAGTTGTGCATGAAAAAATGTTGTTGCGCGTGAAAAATGTTGCGCTCAAAAAAATGTTTTTGCGAATGTTGTCGCAATGAACATATACATTTTCCCATAGGCTATAGTGGGACATGAAAAACTTGAATAACTTTTGAATGTAGCAATATTTTTTCACCAAATCTTCAAAAGGCACCAGTTAAACCCAGGCATCAAGTAGACAAACAAATCTGAATCCACTCAAATGCATTCTTCAGTCCATTATGGCTTACCAAAAATGGGCAAACATTAGTGATTTTTCACATTTTGAATCCCCTACAGTTCCGAAACCATAAATCTGACTGGAACAAAACTTTCCAAAGCCAGAGATATATGGTTGGCAGTTTTGCATGCAGAATTCCAGGCAAATTGGACAAATGGTTGTAAAGTTATTAAAGTGTAAACTTTGAGGTTTAACATAGAAGTGACTGTGCAACCCTAACTATACTGGCCCTACGGGGCCAGTATAATATATATACAGCTATATATGTATACATATTTAGAGGATACATGATGGGCAGGAGTGGAATATGGAAAATATTCTCACTTCTGCAGAGTAAGGCATGGATATCCATACCTCCCTTTGAAAGAGTGAGAATATTTTCCATATTCCACGATCTGCACATAATGTGTGCGATTTATACAATAGGCATTTCTGTTTTGTTAGGATTGACTGTTGTTATTTAGGTTTCTTTCCATGATATGTCGTGTTATTTTTTGCTGGAGTTGCTCTACGCATGTGTTAGTCAGCTTCTTCATTGATAGGAGTTGCAGTTTTGTGATTGGCTTTGTAGTGTAGGTTTTCACTGGAGGTTGTGATGACTGGGATTAGTGTTACTGGCAGATTTTGTGTATGACACCTGTTTGTATTCTGTGAGTGGTTATTCTGCATGTTGTGAATGGAAGGTGATATTACTTTGTGATTGTTTTTTCTGTGCATGGTTTGTGGTTGGGTGGGTATGTTTTGGGGGCAGGACTCTAATATAACATGTCGGAAAGTTGAGCAAAGCTGTGTAGTGGAGGGTTTTGTTGCATGTCAGTGTGGGATGTTGATTTATTTTTTATTTATTTGAAAAGCTTTACCAGTTAACTCGTCCATCTCGGTGATTGGAACACATCTTTCAGTCTCTAGATTAGCTGAAGAGGAATGGTAACTTCTCCCCCATCCTGGCAATCAGAATGCAGCTGGCAGTCTCAGGACAATCTGAACAGGTACTCAGTCCCTCACCTCCTGTTTAGTTACTTTTGTTTTTGTGGAATTTTAAATTGTTTACAGTTTTGGGGTTCATAGTATGTTTGCTGGTTTGTTGAACTGTGTGGGTTTTTTATATGCATTTCTTTTCCAGTTTCTTTACTGGAACATGTGCGAGTTCCCGGTTCAGTTAAGTGAGGAGTTCTGGAGAGTTGCAGCACTAGAAATGTCTGCCATTTATCTTTATTATGTTACTAAGTGCTAAGTGTTGCAGCTGGGAGGAAGGTGTAAAAAGTACTGGCTGGGGAGGGGGGACCTGACACATGCACTGTGAAAATAAATGGCCCAATGACATAGCTAGTGTGTGTATAAATGTAAGATTTTATATTTATACCTATAGTGTCTACATTATCAACCCATTTATTCCACTGGGATGAATGTAACAGTATTTATTTGAATGGTTATTCCTTCACCCTATTGTATAAATACATATATATATATATATATATATATATATATATATATATACACACACACACACACACACACACACACACACACATCTATCTATCTATCTATCTATCTATCTATCTATCTATCTATCAATCTATCTATCTATCTATATTTTATAGGGTGCAGTCACGCCCCTGTAGTTAGGGCTGAGTAGGCAGTTTAATGTTAAACCCCAAATTTTGCATGTAAATAACTTTGTAGCCATTCAACAGATTTGCATGAAATTCAGAATGCATAGTCTCAGATGGTAGATCTCTTGATTTGCCAAGTTGTGTTTCGATCGGATTTGCATTTTCGTGCAGCAAAGTGCCATAAAACGCATTTTTCGCCTTTTCTGGCAAATCTCTGTAATTTTTTGACATTGTGCTGTGCCCATACCGTTTGGAATGATGGTGTGCAATTTTCAGGGTAGAAAGATGTTATCATAAGGAACAATCCAGAGCTGGTTTGGAGAAACAATATTAATCCTTTCCAAAGTTATTAAATTTTGACATTCTGGGTTCTGAGCATGCTCAGTTCAGTCTTTGGGATAGATGCACAGTTTTGATCAAGGATTTCTGGTCATGAAGGGCTGGTGAAGAGGGATTGTGAAATCTCAGAAAATCCCTCTTTGGAGGAAAAATTCCTCTTCATCAGCCGCCATTCTGTTTTCTCCCTTAGCGAGGGGAGATAACAAAACCTCACAACTTGCCCCAGGGTCGTCTTTTCTAAAAACCAATGCATGTATTTTGATGAGGAGGATTTCCTCTACTCACCCATGCCTTTTTTGTTACTTTAATAATAGCACTTTTACACTTTAAAATCCCTTTCGCAATACCTTTTTGTCAGCCAAACCCCTTTTCACAGATCAGCCGTCGAAAAGGGATTGCGAAAAGGGATTCTTAAAGCTAACTGTGCCATTTTCTCTGGTGTCTAATGGATCCCCTGACTCCCTTAAAAATTATTCCCTGGTGTCTAGTTGTCCCTCGCCCTCTGATCATTCTCCCCTGTTTTTTTTATTCCTGACACCGGGATGCTCGCCCCCATTGTCAGAAAACCCTGCCTGCAGCCCATTACGTTTAAATGTGCTGACATCGGGGGACCCAATCCCTTTGTTGGCTTTTACCTCCTCAACCCCACCAGTAACTTTGGACACTGGGGAGCCCACCCCCATTGTCTGAAAATATGTGTTTTTTATGTACCTGAAAAAAAGAAAACAGTCCCCCAACATGTTTTTTTATGCAGAATCCTGCATCAACATTTTCAATGTAGAAACCTCCACCAAACTAGTCTGCCCCCTATGCTTATTTTTCATCAGCATCAGGATACCCATTCCCTCTGTCAGCATGTATCCCCCCCACACACACACTACTGTGGCACATTGGGACTTCACCCCAGTGTGCTGAAATGTGCTTTCAAAAAAAAACTGAAAAAAGGAAACTGTCCCCTGATGTATTTTTTCTTTTCTATACAGAATACTGCTTTGAAAGTTTTGATGCAGAATCCTGCATCAAACTAGTCTGCCCCATGCTCATTTTTCACTGACATCGGGGTGCCCAATCCTCATGTTAGCATGAATCCCCCCCTTCACTACTGTGGCACACTGGGAGCCCACCCCAGTGTGCTGAAATGTGCTTAAAAAAAACTCTGAAAAAAGAAAACTATCCCCTGACATATTTTTTTATCTGAAAAAAAGAAAACTGTCCCTGGGACCACCCTCCCCCATCCCGACCCTCCCTCTGTGCACCCACCTCCCCACACCTCCCCTTACTCTATACTTACCTCTAGAGGTCTGGCGCTATCATCTTCTACAGAGTGGGACATGTCTGCACTCTTCAAAGCTGAATTACAAATGAAAGAATCAAGGCAATCAATGGGGTTTTCAACTTGTGTTTCCACGCATGCTTGTAACTTTTTCAATTTTTCATATTTTTCATGCATTTTCACTCCAGATTTTCAACATTACCATTTTTTCACACCACATTATCATGAACAATACAGCTGTAATTTTTCAAATCCTGACAAAAATGCTTTTCTGCACCTGTGGTGCAAAACAGCATTACAGTTGAGCAGAATTAAATTTCAACATGGATTTGAAAGTTTTCTGTACAGGGTACATGCAGTGAGGTGATAAGAAGGTTATGTTGAACATTTGGGTTGAAAATTATTTAAGATGGCACAGTTATGATGATTTGCTGCAATTTCACTATGCCTACTCATAATTTAATGTGTGGAAGTGCAGGGGCCAGAGACCCCTGTTTCCACAACTGGATTCATATGTGCATTTGCAGAACTCCCACAGTAAAATAAAGATACTATTCTACTGTCTCCAAAAGTGAGGAAATAAATTGCAAAAAACTTTGTTAATACATCAGTTAGGGTTGAAGCATCATAAGTAGTGAAATGGGACATTAGGGTTGAGCCTCTAAAAATCCCCAACCCCACCAGCCCACCCTACACCCACTCTCCACAAACCAACAGGAATCAGGATGTGCCTTGAGGTTGTCAGACCTAACTTTCACCCCGTTCTCCTAAACTGCACCATGTCAAATTTCTTACACATGGAATGGGGTAAGAATTAGGCCCAATGACACCAAGGCACACACCAAAACCTTTTGGTCTGTGTAGGATTGGTGTGGGGTGGGCTGGTGGGGTGTTGGGGCTCAACACTAATGTCTCATTTCCCTACTTTTGTTGCTTCAACCCTAACTGATGCATTAACAAAGCTTTTGGCTATATATATATATATATATATATATATATATATATATACATACATACATACACATACATATGTAGATATATTGATATATATATATATATACATACACATACATATGTAGATATATATATATAGGGGATACATGATGGGCAGTAGTGAGATATGGGAAATATTCTCACTCCTGCAGAGTAACTCTGTATTCTCAACGAGTGCCAAGGCACGAGTGAGAATGCACAGCTCACTCTGCAGGAGTGAGAATACTTCCCATGTCTCACGATCTGCACATCATGTGTGCTATTTATACAAATGGGTGAGAGCGTATGAAGGGTCATGTTTTGCTGTATCTTTTCCCTGTATCTATGTGCTTTTCTTTTTTTTGAGTTTTAGTCTTTAGTAACTAATTTTTAGTAGGCAGGTGTGTTTTTAGGAGTACTGGGAAGTTAAGTGATTTGTTCAGATTTACACAGTATGCAAGTGGAGCTGTGAGAATCAAACCTAGGTCTGGTCTGTGACTGTATCAAGCTTGTTCAGAGCTCATTACTCCAAGGTCTAGGTCATACTGAAAGCAGTGTTTGTCTGTGGTCTGAGGTGTGGGAGTGTTTCTTAATGGGCTGTGATTGTTAGAAGCACTGTGGAACACAGGTGATTGTGTTTGGCTGTGCTAATTGTGTTAGTTGCAGCTTGCAGTGAGAAAGAAACTGCTTAGTTTCATTTGAAGTCAGGTTGCTTTTATGTTGAAGGCAACACAGAAATGGGCCAAGAGTGTTGACCACTTTGGAACACAGGTAAGTGTGGTTTGCTATGCTATTTGTGTTATTTGCAGCTTGCAGTGAGAAAGAAACTGCTTTGTAAATGAGTTTCATTTGAAGCTGAGTTTACCACAGAAATGAGTTAGAAGTTTGAAACTTTGGAACACAGGTAAGTGTGTTTTCTATGCTATATGTGTTAGTTGCAGCTTGCAGTGAGAAAGAAACTGCTTTGTAAATGAGTTTCATTTGAATTTAGGTTTTTTTTGAAGCTGAGTTTACAACAGAAATGGGTTAGGAGTTTTGGAAACTTTGGAACACAGGTAAGTGTGTTTTCAATGCTATATGTGTTAGTTGCAGCTTGCAGTGAGAAAGAAACTGCTTTGTAAATGAGTTTCATTTGAATTTAGGTTTTAAGCTGAGTTTACCACAGAAATGGGTTAGGAGTTTGGAACACAGGTAAGTGTGTTTTTCTATGCTATATGTGTTAGTTGCAGCTTGCAGTGAGAAAGAAACTGCTTTGTAAATGTTTCATTTGAATTCAGGTTGCTTTTATGCTGAGATTAGCACAGAAATGGCATAGGAGTGTTGGAAACTTTGGGATACAGGTAAGTGTTTTGCAATGCTAACTGAGTGATTTGCAGGCTTCAGTGAGACACACAAACTGATTTTTGAAGCACTTTCATCTGGAATGCTAGCTTGAGTGAATGAGTGAGTCACATCAGCAGAATATATCTCACTCCACTGATGTCATCAGCATTTATCTCACCGCAGCAGGATATATCTCCTCCACTGATGTCATCAGCATTTATCTCACCGCAGTGAGCATTTATTTCACTGCAGTGAGAATATCTCAATTTATTGCACTGGAATAGCTCTCACCCCCATTGTATAAATATATATATATATAATATATATATATATTTGGTCCCCGCACTCCCACCAAGCTGCCCATTTGTGCATAACAATATGCATGTGCTGGATTGCGCCAATGTACATGTAGGTATGGAGCCATACAGCAGCCCTATATGGCAAGGTAACACTAGTTTGTCAATATGGCAGGAACCGCAGCATGTTTAAAAAAAATTCAAGTGTGGTTGTAATCGTGAAAGCAAGTCATCCACATGACATAAATTGGCTGAATCCATATCTCGCATTGTTTACAAGCTATGGTCACTGAAAAGCACCCTTGGAACCCTTGTGACACTAACTGCCAATATCTCATGAACTATGCAAGCAGCAGAAAACATTCCACTGCAGGTGTAGTCTACAGTCTACAATCTTGTTCCAGGCAAAACTGACAGTAGCGAAAAGTCTGTATCGCACTTCATTTCCGAGATATAGTAGGTGGCAAAAAGCACAATGGGTGCCACAACGTTATCCTATGGGGAAAATCTCAACTTTGTGATGGCATATCTTTTTTTTTTTATTATTATTGTTTAACCAGGAAAGGCACTGTAAGCTGAAAGCTTGTTTTCAGGTGTGACCTGGGAGCACAGGGAAGTTCAGTGACTTGCTCAAGGTCACACAGTATGCAAGTGGGGGCTGTGGGATTCAAACCCAGGTCTCCAGATTTGCAGCTCAGAGCCTTAAACCACTGTGCTATACTGCCTATCTATGGAACCACTTAATTCCCCAACACCTAAACAGCATAATCCACCCCTTTGGAGCATCCCCTCAATACTCTGAAAATTGCAAAAAAAAAAAAACCAAACCGTTGATTAGCAATGCAATGGTAAACTTTTTACATCTTTAAAAATTCCTAGTCTGTGAGGTAGCAAAATCTTTGGCTGTCAGATCAATCCCTTCTGCGAGGTGGCAATATCACCTTCCACAAGAAATCCTCAACTGTTAGATTTTGTCCGTCTGGTCCCTAAGTGACAGACAAGGATTTTGCAGGCTAGCAAACAGGGATTGGCTGGTGAACTAGGATTTTGACAGCTCATGGACTGTGATTTTGTCACCATGCAAAAGAGGATTCAAAAACCCAATCCTGGTCCACGAGTTGACAAAGTCCTAGTCCGTCAGCTGATACTCTTTTGTGAAGTAGCAAAAACCTTGACTGTCAGCTTGATCCTGTTCCACAAGAAGGACCATCTGGTTCCAAAGTGACAGATAAGGATTTTGTAGGCTAGTAGACAATGATCGTCTCGCGGACCAGGATTTTTACAGCTCATGGACTAGGATCGTTAGCGAATCATGGTCAAAGAATGTTTTAAATTTTAAAAAGCTGTTTCTTGACCAAAATGAGCCAAACCAAAGGCATGGATTTGTAAAGGGCGTCACCCTGAACAAAACCCATACCTCATTTGGCCCAAAAGTCACCTGTGGAGAAAGCTAAAACATTTTGTTTGGGAGAAAAACTGAAAAGAAGATGGCAGATCACATACAAGGAATTTTTCTGACAGACTAGGATTTTTTAAAATCCTAGTCCGTGAGCTGACACAATCCTTGACCGTGAGACCAATCCTAGTCCGAAAAATATACGTATAAATCTTGCAGTGGACCAAGCATGCTCAGAACCCAAAACTAAGAAATGTCATAACTTTGAAACGGATTAATATTTTTTTTACCAAACCAATGCTGGATTGTTCCTTGACCCATACTCTTTCTACATTCCAAATTTCAGAAGAAAAGACCACACAGAGAGGTGGCAACGCCATGGGGGGAAAATGTATCAAAAGTGGCAAAAAATGTGTTTTTTAGCATTTTGCTGCACAGAAACTGTAAGTCTGACTGAAACGCAACTTGGTAACTCAAGAGATTTACCATACCAGACCACGCATTCCAAATTTCATGCAAATGTGTTGAACAGCTGCAAAGTTATTAATGTGTAAAAATTGTGATTCAACATTAAAGTGCTTATATATATATATATAACTATATATATATATATATATATATAGTAGGGGTGCAGTCATGTCCCTATAGTTAAGGTTGAGTAGGCACTTCAATGTTAAACTCATAATTTTGCACTTTAATAACTTTGAAACCATTGTACAGATTTACACAAACTTTGGCAAGCACCTTCCTGTGGGGTAAATCTCTTGATCTGGCAAGTTTTGTCCTGGTTGGATGTGCGGTCTCTGAGTTATGCAGAGGTAAATACACATATTTTTACGCATTGTCTTTGCTGGGATATTTCTTTGAACTTGCTTACAACCAGAGGGTTTGGTTGTTTGGCATGAAATGTGCAGGGTAGAAAGGGACTAACCCACATATGTGCCTTTTGCTAGTCTGGTGTAAAAAGAATAGGTAGTTTTTAAGTTATTGCAATTTAAAAATTTGAAAAAATAATTTCTGAGCATGCTCAGTAGTAGAGATGCAGCGAATTTAAATTCCACCGGTGAAGTGCCCGAGAAGTGGGCACTTTGCATTGTCACTCCGCTATGCAGCGTGGCCAATGCAAAAGGCACACTTCGCCTAGTAATTATTACTTCACGTTGTCATTCCGCCTTAACACGAAGTAAGGCAAAGTGACAACAATATTTGGCAGTCCTTCATACACACAGACACCAAAATTAATGTGCATCCCCAAAATGCTCATGTTTTGTGTCCAGAAAACTCCCCAGTGCTGAGGAAGTGTAATGAAAGCACAAGAAATGCAAAGTCTTCCAAAATTAATAGTGCACTCAGACGTCATGCATGCAGTAGTCACACACAGTCACCAGAATTAATGTGCATTCCCAAAATGCTACTGACTTGTGTCCAGAAAATTCCCCAGTGCTGACGAAGTGAAATGAGAGCGTAACAAGAAATGTGAAGTCTCCCAGAATTAATGATACACTCTATCATGTGCGCAGTGGTCACACATAGTCACCAGAATTAATTTGCATCCCCAAAATGCTACTGTCTTGTGTCCAGAAAATTACCCAGTGCTGATGAAGTGAAATGAGAGGGTAACAAAAAATGCAGTTTCCCAGAATTAATGGTGCACTCCACCATGAGTGCAGTGATCACACACAGTCACCAGAATTAATATGCATCCCAAAAATGCTACTGTCTTATGTCCAGACAATTCTCCAGTGCTAACAAAGTGAAATGAGAGAGTAACAGGAAATGCAAAGTCTCCCAGAATTAATGGTGTATTACAAATGCACAGACAGATTAAGATTGCACTGTGCCCTCAAGAGATGCAGACACAAAGGCACAACACCACCTCACCAGTGCTCATAAGCCACAAATCCAAATCTGGAAAAGAATACCTTTTGCCGGTTGGGGAGGGGTAGTGCAGAGCAGTAACAGTCAACTACCAGTAAAGATACCACAAAGCAGTATAAAAAATTCATGCAGGTGTGGTGGATAGCAGGTTCACACTGCTGCAATTACTCTGTGGCACAATAAAAGGTGTCTGATTTAATGGCACGCATCACATGCACACACGCGCACACACACACACACACACACACACAACAAATAATGCGTAGCAAATTGAAAACCTTTAGTAATATAACCAAATGTTTTAAACAAACTGAAAATATACACTGCTGCACCACAACCAATCAGAAAAAAATGTCAGGAATTACTGAAAATATTACTGTGAGTACATTAACACAGTTATACAAGAAAAATATAACCAAAACAGAAAGACTGCCTTTTTCTCCCAGTTAATCTACCTACACCACAGATACGCCCCTCCCCAAAAGCACAAGTCACAGTACACAGACTGACTGTTGTAAATTAACATTCAAAATCCACACACAAACAATAAACACTTGATAATATGAGCACAAGAGGGTTTCCTATACTCGATGTAGTAAACTGAGAGCAAAAAAAATAGCTCAGAAATACTTTTCTAACTGCTTTTAGAGAACTTGAATAGCAGAGCTCTGAGATGAAACTGTCTCCATCTTCTACTACACATACTACACAGAACTGAGGCTGTGCAGAACAATCTAGAGTCCATGTGACCTGCAATCCCATAAAGCACTGCAGAATTCACCTTTGGAGCTCAAGAACAAGGCGAAGTGAGGCGAAGTACATTGATTTCAATGTACTTCACCTTAAAATTGGTGGAGAAGTGATTTGGGGAAGGCGGAATAACGAAAGTCATTGTTTCCAATGGACTTTGCCTTCCCCATTATTACGCGAAGTACTCCACTTCGTGATGCGGAGCACTTCACAGTTTCCGCGTTACTCCATGAATCACTTCACGGAGCGAATTTTGTCCACTTTGCCCATCACTACTCAGTAGGTACTTCAAGATAGCTGGTTGATACAAAAGAGGAATCCTGCATTGTACGAGAAAATTCCTCTTTCATATGGCCGCCATCTTGTTTTGAGTTTGCCTGAAATTCAGATTTGGAAAGCTCCCAAAATGATATTCTGGGGAGGAACCAACACATGTAGGTTGCTTACTGTGACTCTCTTTGGTGCATTCTGCACTTTACCTGATGAAATATGCTCCTAAAATGTGTTTATTTAAACATTTCAATCCTACTTTGTATTCACGTAATATGACCTAGGATCCTAGTTCGTATGCATGAGATACAACCTAGGATCCAAGGTCTTGAGCCAAAAATAGGATAAATGATGAAATAATCTCACTTTTCACTGCCATGGAGTGCCCAATCCCCATGTCAGCACTACAGGACCCCCCCACCCAGTATGGAGAGTACTGCTTCGACATTGGGATGCTCACTCCTGGTGTCAGATGATGACCCCCTCTCCCCCCAGTAAAGCTGTCCTTTATAATTGCCAGAACAGGGTCCCCAATCCCTTTGTCAGCATGTATGCATCCCCCACACTAATATGGCACACTGGAAGCCCATCCCAGTGTGCCCAAATACATATAATAGTTAGATACCTGTAAACACAGAAAACCGTCCCCTGATGTCTTTGTTTTTTGAACCTGCAAAAAATAAAATGGTCCCTCATCATCTCACTAGTCCTCCATCTCCCCATCCTCACCCTCCCACTGAGCACCCACCTCCCTGCACCCCCCCCTTACCCATACTTACCTTCAGAAGTCAGCAGCAGCAATCTTCTTAGGACTGGGACATTTCTGTACTCTTCAAAGCCGAACCGCAAACTGAAGAATCAAAGGTAAGCCATTTTAACTTATGTTGATATGATGGCCATGTTTTGAGATTTTTGTACAAAATTTTCAACATGGGGTTTTTGTGACCCCACCTCATAAACAATGTCATTGTTATCTTATTACTCTGCCCCGAAATGTGATTTCATGGTCACTGCACAGAATCACCTTTTGGGACCACTGACCATGTGAGTGTTCTTGAGGGGAGGTCCCAAAAAGCCCATGTTGAAAATTTGGTAAAAGGAATCCAAAAAATGGCCATGTTACAAGTGTGCATTGCACAGATTCTACGCACGCACTTAACTTTGTCAGTTTTTGGTATTTTCACTCCAGATGTTCAGCATTGCCATTTTGTCATACCTCCTCATGAACAGTATAACTGTAATTTCTCACATCCTGCCTGAAATGTGTTTTTGCACCCATGGCACAGAATGGCGTGGTCGCTGTGCAAAATCAACTTTCAGGGTGAATTAACAAAATGACATCATGAGGGGATTTCCCAAAAAGCCCATGTTGAAAATTTGGTTAAAAAATTCCCATAAATGAGCATGTTGTGAGCATGCATTGTGCAGTTTCTACGTGCTCTCGTAACTTTGCCAATATTTCATATTTTCACTCCTGATTTTCAACATTACCCTTTTTAACACTTCCTCATGAACAGTATACAGCTATCATTTTTCACATCTTACCCAAAACATGATTTTGCACCTGTGGTGCAGAATGGGGTGTTTGCTGTGAGAACTCAACTTTTGGGACAGATTAACAAAATGGCAGTGACATTGTTCATGAAGTTGGTTCCCCAAAATGCCATGTTGAAAATTGGGTGACAAACATCCTGAAAATACCCCAGTTGCATGCGTCTGTTGCACTGTGGCACCCGCGGTGCCTTTCAGCACATGTATCTTGAAAACAACCACATACAAGTTACATTACACTTTCTCAAAATGAAGGGAAATTCATTGCAAAAAACTATGGTTACTTCATCAGTTAGGGTTTTTATTAAACCATAAAAAGCAGGTAAATTCAATATTAGGGTTACCAACCCTACCACCCTACCCTCCACACACCAACAGGCATTGAGGTGTGCCTTGGAGTCATTCAGCCTAATTCTCACCCCATGTTCCTATACTGTACTATCTCATCTTGTTTACACATGGAATGGGGTGAGAGTTAGAGTCTACAACCCCAAAGCACACCTCAGCACCTGTTGTTGTGTGGAGGGCAGGGGGTTGGGGTGAGGTGGTAGGATTGGTAACCCTAACATTGAATTTCCCAACTTTTTACAGTTTAATAAAAACCCTAAGTAATGCATTAATGGAGTTTTTTTTTTCAATTAAAAATATATATATATATATATATATATATATATATATATATAAATATATTGCAAAATAAACTCTGTTAATACTTCAGTTAGGATTCCTATTACTACTTTAAAAGTATGGAAAGCCTGGTGTTAGAGTTCCCACCCCTACCACCCCACCCTCCACACACCAGTAGGCATTGGGTGTGCCTTGGGGTCTTGGGGCCAAGTCTCACCCCATTCCATATGTACAGAAGCTGAAATGGTGCAGTATAGGATACTGGGGTAAGAGTTAGGCCTGATGACCCCAATGCACACCCCAAAGCCTGTTGGTGTGTGGAGAGTGGGGTGGTGGGTTGGGTGGTAGGGGTCGGAACCCTAACACTGAATTTCCATACTTTTGTTACTGTAATAGGAACCCTAACTGATGCATTAATGGAGTTTTTTTAAATTAATTTCCTTAATTTTTGAGATAGTATAATAGTATCCTTATTTTACTGTAAGAGAGCAGGGTCTTTCGGACCCTGTGCTCCCATCCCTCCATAGATGTGCATATGTATGTAGGTGTGGGCCCTGCTCTTTCATGTGTCAGACAACAATGACCAAACTGTCAGCACAGCCATCTTATTACCCCACCTTATGTATCCTGGTACAGAGAAAATGTGAAATGCAAGAGAAACACAATTATGCACAACTGCAAAGCAATTCTGTGCAACAGGTGCAAAAACACATTTTGTGCAAGATGTGAAAAATGACAGTTGTACTGTCATGAAGTGGAGTAAAAAAATGGCTATGTTCAAAATATTGAAAAGTACCAAAGTTATGTGCATGCATTGAATAAATTCAACAGACACACATAACTTAGGCATTTTTAAGAATTTGTTCACCAAATTTTCAGCATGGCCTTTTGGGGATCCCACCTCATGAACACTGGCATAGTCATTTCATTTATCAGTCCCAAAAGGTGATTTAGCACAGTGTATGTGCCATTCTGTGCCACCGGAGTGAAAAACACATTTTGGGAAGGATGTGAAAAATGACAGTTGTGCTGTTCATGAGGTGATGTGAAACAATGGCAATGTTAAAAGGTTGGAGTGAAAATATTGAAAACTGCTGACATTACAAGCGTGCGTAGAAATATTTCAATGATCGTGTAACTTGTCACTTTGTTACTCAGTCCTGAAAGGTGATTTCGCACAGCAACCGCAAAATCACCTTACAGGTCCAATTAATGAAATGACAGTAAAAGTGTTCATGAGATGGGGTCCCAAGAAGCCCATGTTGAAAATTTGGTGAAAAAATAATGAAAAATGGCTGAGACATCAACATAAGTTCAAAACGCTATTGACAGCCATTATACGGCACTTACCTTGATTCTTCAGTTGGTAGTTCAGCTTTGAAGACTGCAGACATTAATTTTATTTATTTATTTAGTGATTTGGAAAAGACCTTTGAGCGCAAGCTCTTTTACAAAGGTTCCACCTCATAGATTGCAAAACAAAATACAATAGGAGAAAGCAAAGGTGCATCACAATGAACGATACAGCCTGGATTCAGAACTTACAGAATAACTCAAAACATAGGTATAAGTTAAAATAACAAGAAAAACACTTTATGAGGGTGGAGAGGGGAATAAGCAGCCACAAAGTGCCATGTCAGTAGTTCAGAGGGATGGGGATAGCTGGCAATGGGGTGAAGAAAGGAGGTACGAGAGATAGGTAGGTACTGCGGTGGAGGTGAAGGATGGGGGAGGAAGGAGATAAGGTACAGGGAGAAATTGGGAGTGAGGGGAGGCTGAGTGGAGAAGACATGCTAGAGTAAATGGAGGGGTGTGAGGGGGCATGGTCAGGCAGCCTGCATTAGTAGTGACTGTTACGGAAACACATAGGACTGGGAGTTGGGGGAGGGGGAAGGTGCGGTGGTGGGTGCCGAAGGAGTATGATGCAAACTGATTGTTGAGGCAAGTCATGAGAAGGGACAGAGGGAGGGGGTACCTGAGGCTGGCCTAGTGCTTGCTGGGAGGGCGGAGAGAGCAGGTGTGGCTGGACTTAGGAGCAGGTGCACTTAGAGAGTATTCTTAGGTGTTATTAAAAGTCAGTTTTGAATTGGGCCAGACAATGCAACAAGACATGTCCTGGTCCACAGAAGATGACAGAAGAGGATCTCCGGTGGTAAGCATTGGGCATAGGGGGTGGGTTGCTCAGTGTGAGGGTCAGGATGGGGGAAGGGGGACAAGGAGATGATGAGGGACCATTTTCTCTTTTACAGGATGAAAACAAAAGACGTTGGGGGACAGTTTTCTTTTTTTTTTTTTTTTTTTACAGGGGAAAATCTATATTTTAGGACACTGTGGTGGGCTCCCCAGTATCCCAAACTATTGAGGGGGTAGGGTAAAATGCTGACATGAGGATTGGGCACCCCGATGTCGGCAATCATAAAGTTTGATATGGGCTTTGGAGGGGGCATCCGACACTGGGTGTGGGCATCCCGGTGTTGGAAATAAACACTAAAAAAATTAACTCTTTACTGTTTTCAGGGAAGTGCTTATAAGGGAAAAAAAAGTTTCATCCAAAATACAAAAGCACAAAAACACAGTTACAAGTTGGGGCTGTGAAAGTTGCAAAGATTGTTTTAAACATGCTTTAGGCAAAGAAGGCAACTGTGACAGCAGGTGCAATAAAGTGGCAGCCAGGCCACAGAAGTTGGTTAAATGAAGGAAGTAGCATAGGCTGTGCACTGTATAAAGTGGTATATGGTGGTAATTCTCAAAAATGGAATATTTCAGAACATTGGGGGCAGGATCCCCAGTGTCCTACACTACTGGATGGGGGAGAAAATGCTGACACGGGGATTAGGCACCCCGATGTTGGCAAAACATTTTATATTCGGAAAACATTTTTTTATATTTAAAACATGCTTCGGCCCCCTTGGAGGCAGTAAAAGGAGAAAACCTCCTTGTATTAGGTAAACACCAACAGATGTTTACCTATATAGGGTCCGATTAACATGATTATGTATTTATTTGGGCCAAAAAGTGGCCAGAAAGCTTTTTGTTTATTTGCTGGGGCTGTTTTTTTATTGAAATAGTACTGCAAATTGCAGCAGATTTTGTGCAACAGTAACATAGAAACATAGAAACATAGACTTTGACGGCAGATAAGGACCACTAGGCCCATCTAGTCTGCCCATTTCCCTACCTACAGGATAGGCCGCAGATCCTATTTAACCAACAGCCTATATCTTCCTGCCCCCCACAAGAATTGCCTTATGTCTGTCCCATGCATTCTTGAATTCTCCCACAGTTTTAGACTCCACAACTTCCTCAGGAAGGCTGTTCCATGCATCCACTACCCTCATGCCATTAGTTGTGCAAAAACTACTGCAATTTGCGGTAATTTGGCAAAAATAGTGCTGCAAATTGCAACACTACCAACAACTAAATTAAATAAACAGATTTACAAGCATTATTTTACAAATCAAATGCCAGGATCGTGTTCCTTGGGCCCTGATTAGGTAAACACAACTGTTGGTGTTTACAAAGAGGCAGTATTTTCTAAGTTACGGCATCCCTCCCCCCACTAACTGAAAATAAGATGGTGGCAGCATGACACTACTGATACCATTTGAGGAAGCAAAAAGTGCTTTTGTGGCAGTAAAACCTGCTTTTTCATGGCACATATACTTTTTCCAATAGGCTATAATAGGAAACTTAAAAGTTTAATACCTTATTTCACCAAACCTTCAAAAGGCACATCAGTAACCCAGACTCCATATACCTTAACAATTTCAGAACAGACCCTCAAACCATTTCAGACTTACGGATGAGCAAAGAATTTGCACCTAAATTGTAAATTTCACATTTTTGGGCACTCCACAGCTCTGCAACTGCACCTCCATCTGGAACTAAACTTGTCAGGTCCAGAGATCTATGGTACCAGATGGTGCATGAAAAATTGTGGGCACCTCAGCCGTACAGTTTCAAATTTATTAAAGTGCAAAATTGTGGGTTTAACCTAGAAGTGGCCAGGCAACCCTAACTATACTGGCACTACTGTGCCACTGTAATATAAATATATATATATATATATATATATATATATATATATATATATATATATATATATATATATATATATATATATATATATATATATATATATATATATATATATATATATATATATTTACATATATATATATATATATATATATATATATATATATATATATATATACACACACATATATATACACATACATATATTTTATAGAATGGGGTGAAGTGATATGCTATCACATAAAAAGCTGTATCACAACCACAGTGTGATAACAGATGCGTGCCATGTACACTGTGAAAATATCAACCACAGTGTACATGTCACCACTGGTTATCAACGCAGTGTACACATCACTTCCCCCTCCTCATGCCGGTAAAACAAACAAACAAAAAAAAGTAAGAAATAATGGAGCCTTATTATATAAAATGGATATGTGGTGACCCGATTGTGTAATGCCTATGTCACAATCAGTGAACTTCAGTTACCTCAGAAACCTCAGTGAAGTAGCTCGCCACGCCACGCCACTTGTGAGCTGAGGTCATTATCCACTTGTTGTGATACAAACGGTATCATGTGTCGGGCCATCATGTATCCCCTTAATATATCTATGTATATATATATATATATATATATATATATATATATACAGAAGAGAGAGAGAGAGAGAGAGATTTTACAGGCATGGTTGCACCTCTATTTTAGGGTTAAGTAAGCACTTTAATGTTAAACTCAAATTTTTACATCTTAATAACTCTGTCTCCATTCAACTGAGTTACTTGAATCTGTGGGTGCACAGAGCTGGTACAAGAGTCTCTGAATGCTGAAACTTCCATGGCGATTGGTTTACTGGAGGCAATGATATAGAGGTGCAAAACACATAAAAATTGTATCAATTAAGACCTTTTTTTTTTGCTCACCAATAACTTAACAAGCATTTGTCAATGCCAAATATTCGTCACTTGCACTGCTGTTGTACTAGGTCTTGCTTGTACACATTTTATTATGTATTTCCCAGAACAGTCTAAATGAGATGCAGTATTCAGTTTTCAGTGGCATCCTGCATTTACACATTTTTAAATTATATTTACCCAGGATATGCCAGCTGAAAGGCAGTATGTAATTTTCAGTGGGCTCTCACATTTTGACCCCAAATTTCCACCAGTTTTTTTATGACCTCATGTTATGATCAAGACAGGTAGAATTTTTAAAATCCCATCCAATAGGTGATTTTGCAGGGTGACTGTGAAAACAAGTTTTAGTGGAGTTTTGAGAAATGACACCTGTCATTTTCAGGAGGTGGGATAACACAAGGGATATGTGGAACATTTGAGGCCAAAATCTGCAAAAATTAAGTTATGAGTAAATGTTGGAACAATTCAAAGTTTCTTCATAACTTAGTTGTTTTTACACATTTTGACCCCAACTTTTCAACAGTTTTTTTTTTATGACCACACCTTCTGATCATGACAGATGTCATTTATAAAACAGTAGTGACAACATCATTTTGCACCACAAGTGTGAAACACACTTTGGCCAGGATTTGAAAAATGATAATTGTCAGTTCATGAGGTGGTGTGAAAAAAATGACTGCTGAAAATTTGGCTTCAAAATATTGGACATTACCAAAGTTGCAAGTGTGCACTGAAAAATGTCAATGTACACTCAGAACTTTTTTTTTATCAAATATTTTATTGAATTTTCATTCTCAAATGAACATAGTACAATCATACTGTAACTTGTACTTTTACATCTCTTTTGTTAAGTGTAAAACAGTAGGCATGCAAATTATCTTATAGCTGTAATGGAACTTCCCTAGCCCTGTCTTCTGTACCTTATTCTAGAACCTACCTTGGATGTAAATCATCTGAGCTAGTTTAGGTATTTATAAACTGTATTATGACATGGAACATTCAATCTGTATGTAACCATTATGACACTATAACATTATCTTGTGTGGGTGGTCCTGTTGTTTTATTATACAATATTTTACAAGTCTGACATTTAATTTTCTTCTTTGCTAGTACAATAAAGGGGTCAGAAGGTGGCTAGAGAGCTATTGTCTACATGCCAATAAGTAAACACATGGGAGGGGTTGCAGAGTATCTGTAGATTGCATACCTGAGTGTCTGTGGGGGACATGAGATGAACAGGGCTTTCTAGAAAGGAGGTGTGCCTCAATTGCATGGTAGTAGAAAGAGGTCATGATTAAGTGTTAATATTGGGGCCTGTCAGCGTGTGTGTATTTCAACACTCCATAGGGTCCTGTTGGTCATCTTAGTGATCATCCCAATGGGTGGGAAATCAGGATTGTGACAAGAGAGTCTAACATGGAGAACTTAAGCCATATTGAGGCTTAGAAGGGTGGATTCTTAAACCTAGGGTATTCAATCACCTATTCGAGAAAAGAGGTGTATGATCAAGTTTGCGAAGGGTCAGGTAGGGTCCCCAAATCTCCCAGTAGGTGCAGAGTTTGCCAACTTTTGCATGAGCAACTTTTTTGTGCCTGGATATTAGGGTCAGCAAGGTTTCGCCATTCCTGTACAGAGGGTGGTTCTGGCTCTCTTTAATGGCAGAGGATAACTCTTTGGGCTGCTGTTAGAGCCCCATTGGTCCAGTGTATCTGGTGGGGGGTTAACAAGTGTGTGTATGGAGCTAGGCCCAAAATTTCTAATTTAGAGTCTTTGACTGATGGCAAGGGTGCTAATCACCTACAAGTGCTCCAAACTGACTCCCAGTAGTTCTCCAGTGCTTGACAGGTCCATAGTAAGTGCATCAGTGTAGCTTGGGGGATGTGTATCTCCAGCAGTCACTGTCTTTCATTAGTTTGGCCTCATAGAGCCACTGTGGTGTCCCGTATACTCTGTGTAGTATTTTGAATTGGATAGTATCAGCTTGAAGCTCTCTATTAGCCTTGTAGGCAGATGACCAGACCCTACTCCATTCATCCTGTGAGACTGGGAGATCTAGTTCCCTTTTCCATTGAGCTCTTTATTGCTGTGTGTCTGGCGGGGTTATTGCCCTGGTCCATATCAGGTAGTGACTGGTTGGGTGGTTTGCCTTATTAAGCTTTATTATCCAGGCATCCCATTTAGGAATTGTGGGCAGGTTGTGCTGTGGCAATATCTTGGTTTTAAGAAGATCCCGTAGTTGGAGAAATCTCCAAAAGTGATTTCTGAGGATCCCACTAATGCTTTGTAAATCCTCAAAGGATCTGAGGACTCCAGTATCTGGGTGGTATGGATTTCCCAGCATGGAGATACCACTACTTTGCCAGAGAGCTAGTGTAGAGGTTGGTTTCCCAGTTGCAGCTGGGGATTCTGCCATATTGGGTGTAGCCTGGAAGTTTTATTGGTCCAATGGAGTTGAGTAGCGTGCATGGTCCACATCTTTCAGGTATATCTAGTACAAGGGGAGGCAGAATGTTCCAGCTTCCAGTTCAGATATGTCAGAGCCTGTTGAGAGGGTAGTGAGGCTTGGTGCATTTCAGCGTCTACCCACTGTGGGAGTGGATGCATGAGTTCTGACCTGGCACAGGAGATGGCTTGCCGGATGATGCAAGGCAATTTTAGTTGTAGAGCACCCAGTCCTGGAGGATCTGGGTGCCTACCAGAGTTTAAAACAAGAACACAGACATAGAACAGTCATGAATAAATATAATAGTAACAAATTGATAAAAATTAAATGCAGCAGTTAGATTATAAAATTTAACTGCTGGGTGAGGGTGTTCTCATGGATTAATTTGAGAGTAGGAAGCCCAAACCCACCCTTTTTCCAGGGTAGCTGAAGGGTACTCATTTTGATTCTTGGGGTTTTATAGTCTCAGATAAAGGCAGAGATTTTTGTCATAATTTGTGCAAAGAACGTAGTCAGAAGTGCTACCGGAAGGTTGTTGAGGATGTACTGCAGCTTGAGTAATGTAGTCATTTCAGTGCATTCACATGCCCCCATATGGGTAATTGTAAGGAGCCCCAATTTTGGATCTCCTTGGATAAAGTGTCTATCATTGTACCTGTATTCACCTGAATCACTGATCTTATGGCAGGCAGGAGTCTTATCCCTAGGCATGTGACACCATTCTGGACCCACTGGTATGGATAGTCAGCAAATAGCTCCTGGGTCCAGGAAAAGGTAAGTGGCAAGATTTGGGACATAATCGTATTCAATTTGTACCCAGAAAGGGCTGAGTATTCTACAGATATTTCCCCAGGGCTTTTAGGGCCTTAGGTAAGTCAGCTAGGAAAAGAGTGATATTGTCAGTGTATAGACTCAATTTGTTAATGGTCGGTCCTACTGGGATACCCAGGAAGTCTGGGTCTGTTCAAATTTTGGACGCTAGGGTTTCAACTGTTAGAAGGAAGAGAAAGGAGGAAGTGGGCAATCCTGTCTTGTTCCCCTAGCTAATGGAAAGGGCAGGGATATCACAGAGTTGGTGAGCATGGAGGCCATTGGGGATTTATATAGAAGTTGTATCAAGGATATAAACTTTGAGGGTAGGCCATATCTTTTGAGGGCATTGAAGAGGAACTGCCATTCTACCCTGTCAAATGTTTTTTTCAGAATCAAGTGACAGAGTGGCCAGAGGGTGTGTTTGATGGCTGGCTTCCCAAATGATGTCCCAAATTCCACAGGTATTATCTGCCCTTAGTCTTCCTGGGACAAATCCCACTTGATCAGGATGTATCAGGTCCCTCATCATGGGTTCAAGTCTATGTGCTACTACTTTTGAAAATATCTTTGCATCCACATTTATAAGTGAAATTGGTCTGTTTTGGGAGCGCATGACACTATCTGGCCCCTTCTTGGGGATCAAAGTGATAAGTGCTTGTTGGAATGAAGGTGGTAGGCTGCCTGCTCCCCAGGCCTCATTGAAGAGAAGTGTGAGTCTAGGTGTTAGTATGTGGGAAAATACTGTGTAAAAAGTCACTTTGATAGCCCACTAGGTCTGGCGACTTGCCTTTGGCCATAGACTTGATTGCCACCTCTACTTCCATGTTAGTGATGGGGCAGTAAGTCCATGTGTCTCTACTTTGGTCAGTTGAGGCAACTGGAGATTCACATAGAATGCATCAAGTTGTTTCTGAATGGTTGAGACCTCTGAGGAGTACAAATCCATGTAGAACTGCTGAAATGTTTCATTAATCTGCTTCAGGGATGTTAATACTGTTCCTTGGGGGGGAGTGTATTTGAGGAATGTATTGTTCTGCTTCCCTTGCTCACAGTCAATGGGCTAATAACTTTGATGGTTGTTCCCCTGCCTCCCAGTATTTCTGGTTTAGCTGGAATAGTGCATATTCTGTTTTGTATTGTAAGCTGCCCTCTACTTTGTGATGTGCTATTCTGAGTTGGGGTTTCAGACCTCCCTCTGTACTGGGAATGACATGGCTAGCTTTTCAAGTCTAAGCAGTTCCTGTTCTGCATTTCCGGTTTGTGATTCTCTGTCTTTTTTACTTTAGAGATGTAAGCTATAAGTCAGCCGCGTAGGACTGCCTTCGTGGCTTCATGTTGGGTGGCCATACTTGTGTATAGAGTTTCATTTTCCTGGAAGTATGTTCAGAGTCATTCTGCAGCCACTCTGCGAACTCTGTGTTCTGTGGGAATGAGGTGTTAAATCTCCAGTTATTCTGGGGCCCTACTCTTTCATCCCACATGAGGGATAGGGAGATTGGCATGTGGACTGATATAATGATGCTCTCCTGAGTAACCCCCACATGCATTGTGTTAGCTCTGATGAGATTAATAGGATGTCTATCTGATTATAAGAGTCATGTACTGTGGAGTAGCAAGTGTAGTCAAGGCTATGGGGATGTATAATTCTTCAAATATCTTGGAGCCCTGTTGCATTGAAGCCTGCAATACCCTTGGGCCAAGCTGTGTTTCTAGTTTACTCCCTAATTCTGTGTTATCCAACCATGGGTTTAGTGCTAAATTGAAGTCTCCTGCAATTATCACTCCTCTTGAGCCTCCTGGTACTGCATTCAAGACTTGTTTGAAGAACTGGTGGTTGGGGTTATTTGGGTCATAAGGGTTACCTAACACTATTGAGGTCCCTTGGTAAGTGCCTTCCATTATCAGCATTCTCCCCTCCTAGTCTCTATGTTCAGAGTGCATTCCCAGTCATAGACCTTTGCAGCACATGATTGCTACCCCTCTTGCCTTAAAGATAAAGACATTGTGAAATATGGAGCCTACCCAGCTGCATTTAAGACTATCAGCTTCTGATGTCAAAAGTGGGTTTCCTGAGGGAGAGCTATATCACACTTCATACTTTTCAATTTCAACAATATTTTACATATCTTGATTTTGCATTTTAAACCTCTGGTGTTCCATGTAACTACTTTTTTTTTCTTCTACATGGACCCACACACTTGGAACACTTTATCACTTTCTCTTAGGTCAACTAATGACAGTATTCAATCAGGAGAGATTAAATCTTAGTTTACCTGAGAGGCACGAAGGAAACTTAGCAAAGCTCCTCTGAATATTTTTGTTTTTCTTCTGAAGTATTTAAGAATACTGATTATATATGCTGAAGAGATTATTTATGATGATCTTTTGTTCAAGTTTCTGATGTATTTATGTATGTATTGTTGTGTATAAATGTATGTATGCATGTAAATTTAAATAGTATTTGATGTATTTTGATACTGTAACTAATTTATGATGCATTAAAGGCCTTGCTGGAAATTAGCTCATCTCAGTCGAGATGTTCCTATTCATTGTCTTCTCAGATGAATAAAAGTTTTTATTACTACTACTTTTAGGTTGTCAAACGAAGCCATATTCATAACACAGTTTCTAGTCTCCAAGTTAAGTGTTGAATTGCTTTCCTTCTCCCACTATCTTCCCATCCCCCTAACCCCCACAACAGTTTAAATACTGCAAACAAGATCAACAACAAAATAATCTCTGTATCAATCTTATGCTCTGAAGACAAAAAGTTATGTAAAATTAGTAAACTCTATAATAAGCCAATTAACTGGCTACTAACTATGTAACCTTATAAAATAGGCAATTCACACCAGCTGAGGAAGTCTAGAAAACTCTCCTAGTGAGAGTTTTAGTGGTGGTTTGCCTTCGCCTTCATGGGAACTGCAGGTTCAAAATTGGGTAGTTAGTGACTAGCCAACCCTAGGTTCCCATTATTCCTCAACCATGGCTTCCTCTGCTCCTTGTTACATTGTGGAGGCTGTAGTACAAAGATCAGATGTTAGGACAGGTGTGGAATCTGGTCCTTGTCATCTGCTTATCAAGGAATCCTGGGTGTAGAGAGATATCTGCAAAATGTCTCTCTCTCTCTCTCTCACCTACTGAGACTACTACCATCTGTAGGGAAGAGTGGATCAAAACTGCCAAATTTACAGTGAGTTTGCACCTTCTCATAGAACAGGGGATATTTATTTATTTTTCTTATTTATTAATTTGTTAACCAGGTGGATACTCTGAACAATTCCTTTTTTCAGGTCTGACCTGGACGCAAAACAAAAATCAATTAAACATCAACAAACATCACAACATGAGTTGAGATTAATTTTTACAGTTACACATAGACCTTTGTAGCAAAACTTGCTTAAATTTAAACTTAAAATAGGACAAAGAGGAGATTAAGTGAAGAGATTCAGACAAGGCATTCCAAAAGGAGGGTGCAACGATAGAAAAGGAATGCAAACCATACCGATTTTTATGTACAATTGTATTCAAAAGTATACCATTTGCAGGTCTAAGTTTGGGAAGTGTAGAGTGTACCATAACTAAATCTGTTAAAGGAAATAAACCTAAAGAAAAAACAGATTCATGGATCAAACATCCCAACAATAATCAATTCTAGCTCTAGGAGACATTCATCCTAACTGCAAATAAAGATCACAATGATGAGTTTTGTGTGGAGCAGACAAAATAAACCAACAAATGTTATTATAAGCTATAGACAAAACATTATACTCAGTACAATTCAAATTTAAGTACAGATAACACACATAATCAAAATGGGGAAACAATGAGCCAACAGCAATTGATTTCCTAGTCTCAAAAGAAAAAAAATGAATGAAATTTATAAAGAACACCCAATTTCTGATTAATGATTTTACTAACATGTTTAATATGAGATGAGTAAGTCAAACTGGCATCACGCCATACTCCTAAGTATTTAAATTGCGTAACCTGTTCTAGTTCAGAACCCTCCAAATCATGAAGGACTAAACTAGGGCTATCTTTCAACATTGCAGATGTACCAGAAATCATAGACTTAGCTTTTTTTTTCATTCAAAATCATAGCATTATCTTAAAACCAAGAACAAACATTTTTAAAATCAACTTCCACAAAATTCCAACTGAATCGGACAAAGAACTGACCTGGGAAAGAATAATCAAATCATCAGCATACAGTTTTGTGCCACTGGCCTCACACTGTGCAGGTAACTGGTTGACAAATAATGAAAACAACAAAGGGCCCATAACGGACCCCTGAGGCACATCACAACTTGTTGATGCAACCCAAGAGTTCAGTGACCCAACACTAACATATTGCTGCTGATTCGATAAATAATCATTGATACACATTACTGTATTCTCTGCAAAACCAATAGCATCTAGTTTTACTGAAACCTGATCATGTTCTATAAGATAGAATACCTTGATTAGGTCCACAAACACTGCCCCCATCATGAGACCTTTTTTAAAGCCCCTTAAGACAGTATCTGTGAACCTGACCAAGGCAGTTCCAGTTCTGTGATCCCTCCTAAATCCATGCTGCTGTGGACAAAGAACATCATTAGAATCCATATATTCCTTTACTTGATCAGCCACCATTCTTTCCAATAGCTTACTTAATGGATTCAGAATGGAGATGGGTCAAAAATGCTCCAACAACACACCTTGTGATTTTTTCTAGGGACTGGGACTACCCTTACACATTTCCACTCAGATGGGAACTGACCAGTTATTACTGACAAATTAAATTAATAAATTAATTAAAGGTTATGGGCTGGTAGGTGAGTGGGGAGGGACACGGGAGGACAGTTATCTCTATGGTAAGGATAGACTTCACCTAAGTGAGGAGGGCAAGATGGTATTAAAGCAGAGGATGGGGGATTACATAGCAAAAGTAGGGCATTTAAACTAGGAGTGGGAGTGGTAGCAAGTGGGCAGGAGGCATGCAGAATCCACAGGAAAGGAAGCCGAATGAGCTTACTCCCCATTCTAGAAGCAATGAAAAAAAGAAAGTACTAGAGGAGATGCTAGGAAGGGAGAGCAGAAGGGGGAAGGGGAAGAAAAAAGGGTGGAGGGTGGTCATCTTGAACGCTAGGAGCCTAGGGAACAAAACAGCAGAGCTACAGGCTCTAATGGCAGAAGGGGAGGTGGGCATGGCAGCCATCACCAAAACATGGGCCACCCATTACCAGGACTGGGACCTGGTGGTAGCAGGGTATAAGATACTGCACAGAGACAGGGTAAATGGTAAGGGTGGGGGGTGGCACTGTATGTGAGAGAAGGACTGAAGTGTGTTTGGGAGGGGAGGAGGGGTAGTACAGAGTAGTTATGGATGCAAATCAAGGATTCCAAGAACAGAACCTCATGATGGGAGTAGTGTACGGGCCACCATCTCAGACAGAGGAGTTAGACAGGGAACTAGTGGGACAGATCAGAAGGGCCTGTGGAAAGGGTAGCACAGTGATTGTGGGGGACTTCAACCTGTCGGGAGTGGATTGGAGTACCTCAGCCACCATGAATAGAAGGGAGCAGATACTTCTGGACATGTTCCAGGGCAGCTTCCTAATGTAAATGGTCAGCAAGCCAACCAAGTTAGGGAACACCCTAGACCTTATGCTGGCAAATGGGGAGTTTGTGAGGGAGCTGGGGGTGGAGAAACTGCTGGCAGGGAGCGACCACCACTCAGTGTGGGTCATGTTAGAAATGGGTAAGGAGGGAGTAGAAACAGGTACATGAGTGTTGGACTTCAAGAAGGCCAACTTTGAAAGGATGGGGGAGGTAGTTAAAGGGTATCTAGCCAGAATCCAAACTAATATGGACACTAACCAAAGGTGGGAGGTCATAAAACTGGGGATTGAGGAGGAAACCAAAACCTGCATCAGGATCCAGAGTAAGAAAGCTTGGGCCAAGAATGCCAGTTGGTTGAGCAAGGGGGTCATGGAAAAAGTAAGAAATAATAGAGCCACCTTTAGGAGGTTCAAAAATAAAACAGGGAGAGGGGAGGACAGAGAGGATTACCTGAAGGAATAGAAGGAGGTGATGAAGGCAGTAAGGGCAGCCAAGGCATCGAAGGAGCTCAGGCTGGCACAAGGCATCAAGAAGGGGGAGAAGGAATTCTTCAGGTACATCAGGGAGAAAAGGAGTTGTAGGGACAAAATAGTAAGGATTAAGAGGGATGGGATGGGTGGAAACAGGGGCAGAGCAGGCAGAAACACTTAATGAATACTTCTGCTCAGTGTTTACTAAGGAGAGAGGAGGGGTTTTACAGGGGGGATGGGAGCTCAGGTGCATGGGGGGAAGAGGTGACAGATGGGGGAATCACAGAGGGCAAGGTACTGGAGGGCCTGAGGACACTGAGGGTGGAAAAGGTGCCAGGGCCAGATGGCATTCACCCCAGGGTACTGAGAGAGCTGGCAGAAATCCTGGTAAGGCCTTTGGCAGACCTGCTCAATGCCTTCACGGTCTCAGGCAGTGTACCTCAGGATAGGAGGATGGCTCACGTGGTACCCCTACATAAGAGTGGTCCCAAAGATGAAACAAGAAACTATAGGCCAGTAAGCCTCATATCCATCATTGGAAAACTGATGGAGACAATCCTGAATAAGAGGCTGGTGTCCCTTCTGGAGACCAATGGGCTGCAGGACATTAGGCAGCATGAGTTTGTCACAGGCAGATCCTGTCAGACCAACTTTGTGGATTACTATGACTAGGTAGCTGACAAGGGCCATGCAGTGGATGTCCTCTTTCTGGACTTCAGTAAGGCATTTGACTCTGTGCCACATAGGAGGCTGGGTAGTAAGCTAGCAGGTACAGGTGTAGGGGTGAAAATGGTGGGATGGGTCATAAATTGGCTATAGGTAAGGCAGCAGAGGGTGGTGGTAGGAGGGGAGCTCTCATCTCCGAGGACAGTGACAAGCGAAGTACCACAGGGCTCACTGCTGGGACCGATGTTGTTTGGGTTGTTCATATCAGACATCTCGATGGGTATCAAGAGCAAGATCAGTTTGTTTGCAGATGACACCAAGATGGAAGCAGTATTGGATGACCTAGGAGGGTGGCATGGGTTACAGGATGATCTGTCAAAACTGGAGACCTGGTCAGATACCTGGCAGTTGGGGTTCAATGCCAAAAAGTGCAAGGCATTACATTTCAGGGCAAAAACCCAAGAAGGAGCTACCAGCTGGGGGGGGGGTCAGCTAGCCATGACAGAAGAGGAGGAGAAGGATTTGGGGTGATTATAATGGGCTCAATGAACAACTCAGCACAATGCAGGAAGGCAGCTGCAAAGGCCAACAAAATGCTGGGTTGTACTGCCAGGGGTATATCTTCAAGGAGAGGGGAGGTGATCCTGCCATTGTATAGGTCACTAGTTAGGCCACACCTGGAGTACTGGTGCAGTACTGGCACCCATACCCAAAGAGGGACATTAAGTTACTGGAGTGGGTGCAGCACCGGGTAGCAAAGATGATCCAGGGACTAGGGGACATACCCTACATGAGCAGGCTGAGGGAGCTGAACATGTACTCACTGGAGGAGAGGAGAGGAGAGACAGGGGAGGATATGAGTGAAACCTTCAAGTACATGAAGGGAATAAACAAGACAGGCACAGAGGGACTATTCAAGTTAAGGGAGGGTAGGAACACTCAAGGTCACGATCTCAGATTGGAGGGGAGAAGGTTCAAGAGGGAAATGAGAAGACACTTTTCACAGAGAGATAGAGAGTGTGGTGTCTGGGTAGAAAGCATTGCCAGCAGAAGTGGTATCTTGTAGAGCAGTGGACTGCTTAAAAAGGGGATGGGATAGGGTAAGAGGGAGGGGGAGGAGGAGGGCAGCTGCAGTATAAGGTTTGCTAGTGGCACACTTGATCAGACTTGATAGACAATAAGGCCTTTCTCTGCTGGCAAATTCCTATGTTATAGAAATATAACATAAAGGATCAACAATAAATTAAATAGCTATCTTTAAAAATCTAACATCTATCCCCCCAAACACTAAACTTACTAACTTATTAGGTAATGAACACAAAAGTCTAAAGATTTCCTGATTCTTAACAGCCCTGAACTAAAATGTAAGTCTTACCATTAGACAAATCTCCCCACCAACAGATTTCTTAAGGTAAATTAGATTTACAACTCGAATAATCTGTACATTTAACATTAAACAACTCAGCAATCTCAGTCTGATCAGTCACAAATAAATCATTTACCTGTAGCTTATCAGCCACTCTAGTAAATTTTGGAGACAATAATGAGTTTACATTAGCCCAAATTATTTTAGAATCAGACAAATTATCTGAAAACTGTTCTCTATAAAAATTTGTTTTAGTAATCTTCACTAACTCAGAAACTTGATTTCTCAAACAACGATATTGAGCTAAGGATGCCTCAGAAGGGCTTCTTTTATAGTTTTTCCAAGCACTATTTCTCAGCTTAATTTGTTGTTTGATTTCATTCATAAACCATTTATTTGGCATACCATGAAGTCTCACAATCCTGAGGGGGAAACAAGCATTCTGAATTGGTAGTGATTGCTTAATAAAATAATCCAAAGCACAATTAACATCTGTAATTAACTCTAAATAAGATCCATCTATCAAAGACAACAAGGCATTTACCACATCAGAATTTATCTTCCTAAAACTACGCATCTTAAATATACAAGGGGGAACCTTTTCTTTTTTGAAATTCAAAATACAGAATGGCCATATGGTCACTTATTGAATCTGCCATAATGACAGAAGTAGCAGTTATTCCTACCCTATTTGTAATGACCCAGTCCAAAATTAAGTGATTTGATGTTTGGATGTTAAACCAAATTGGATCTTCAATTTTTTGAACTAGGCCATACGATTGCAACAAAGATTCCAACCCCAAACGGTCCCTTAAGTACTAATTCAAATTAAAATCTCTGACTAATACAACATTATTACCAGAAATATAGGGTGAAAGTATTTATAAATATGACTTGAGTCCACCAGTTCTAACTTGTGGGGGATTATATACTGTAATGCCTCTTTGAAAAGTGGGAACTCCATAAAAATCTGGAACAAGACACCAGTAACCCCAATTCATAAGGGTGGAAAGAAACAAGATGTCAAAAATGATAGGCCTATAAGCTTGACATCTGTGTTGGGTAAAATCTTCGAAAGGTTACTGCAGAAACACATTATACAACATCTAATAAATATAGGGCACTTTGATCTAACACAACATTGTTTTGTGTCTGGTAGATCATGTTTGACTAACCTGTTGTGTTTCTTTGAACCAATTAGTGCTGCTTAGGATATAGGTATGCCAGTAGATGTGGTGTTCCTAGATTTCTCAAAAGCTTTTGACTCCGTCTCTATTAAAATCCTTGTTCAGGTATTGATTAACTTTCAGTTCCATCCGAATATATTTAGGTGGATTAACTCCTGGTTAAGCAATAGAACCCAACGTGTGTCAGTAAGAGGCTACAAATCTTCTTGGGGAGAAGTAACGAGTGGGGTCCCCAAGGGCTCAGTTTTGGGTCAAATTTTATTTAACATTCTATTATCAACTATGCAAGCCCCACCTGGCACTTGGTCCTGTAAGTATGCTGATGATTACAAAAATGGGTGGTATAGTCTACAATACAGAATCCGCCAAACTATTCCAAGATAGCTTAGATCATCTAACAAATTTGGCACAAGAACATAAATTAATGTTTAATGAACAAAAGTGCAAAGTTATGCACTTTGGAACTAATAATTCAGGTTTCCAATATAAAATTAACAATATGTGCTACTATTAAAAGTCAACACTAAAGAAACAGACCTTGGGGTTTGGATCTCTAATAATCTAAAGTTTGATCATCATACTGATATAACCGTTGGGAAATGTAACCAAATTATATGATGTATTTTGAGGACCACAAGCAGTAGTGACACTGCGGTCATTCTTTCTCTAGACACAGCACTCGATCACCCACATATGGAGTACTGTCTACCTTTTTGTGCTCCCTACTCTATCCAGGGGAAAAATAGATTGGAAAGGGTACAAAAAAAAGCTACCAGACAAATCTCAACAGTTAAGGGTTTGCAATACCATGACACATTAAAGCATTTGCAGTTGTATTCTATGGAATATAGAAAATTGAGGGGTGAACTATGTCTGATTTTCAGAGCTTACAATAACCCAGAACTGTTCAAATTAATTGGTTTAAATAAAAGTCCAATTAATTACAAAGACACAAGGTCACATAACCACAAATTCATTGGAGAAATAAACAAAACGATCAAAAGAAGTCAGTGGTTCACTCAGAGAATTGTCACCATTTGGAACATGCTGCCAAGACGTGGTTGGAAGTGAAAGTATGACAGTTTTTAAAAACAGATTGGATATTTTTAAGGATGAAAAAACATTTCTTTGTTCCACCATTAATATATAAATGGTGGCAAGTTCATCCATGGACCTCAGTCTCTCTGAACTTGATTCCCATCTATGAATCTATGAATAAACAACCAATAATCACTTGTTTCTTCCCATCCAGAATTAATCTTAAAAGTAACCAGTCTTCAATCTCCACACTTGTACCCAAAACAGTCAATTGTAAGTGTTCCTTAAAATATACTACTACTCCCCCACCCTTTTTATTACCCTTACGATCAGCCATAAAAAAAATTATAATCAGATATGGTACACAAATCTGTGTGGAAAACAGGTTTCAACCAAGTTTCCGAGATAGCCGTAATATCAGGCTGTTGTTGACATGAAAAGTATTCCAATTCACTCAATATGGGTGTCAAGCTTCTAACATTAGAGTGAATAATTTTAAAACCATGACATGAGTACTGGGGAAGGGTTGTACCACATACTGTAGGGGTCTGGGATTAACTTCAATGTCCCCAGACAAAAGGAGTAATATTAACCTTTTAAACATACGTACTGACTTCCATAACACAGCCTGACAATTATAGCTAATAGCATTTAACAACATATAACCAGACATTCTTAATTCATATTTCTTCCCAAACAAAATATGATAAAAGTCTCTTGGTGTAACCGACCCAACAAGCAAATAAAACAGAATAATTATGATCGCCCTGTCTATCATGAACAATATCATGAGACACAGTTCCTCCCAAAATATCACCACAAACCCACCCGACATATAATAACCCAATGCAACTCAAAACAAACAAAAACTTAGCCATTACCAAGTAATCACTAATTTGACACTATAATAGCCTTACGTCTCCCTCACTCCCCTGCTTTCACTGACTCCACCCACTCAATTGCACTTGGCCACACTTCCCCGCCAAAAGCCTCCGCTGTTAGACACCGCCACGTCTAAACAGTAGCTGGATTTAAACCCCTAGATCCTGCCAGACCAGGCTGCCACCATCAATCGGGGAAGGGGGTGCAGCTAAGCTTGTTATGGGATGGCAAGTGCAGAATGTTCATTTGCTATGGCAACACACAGGAGCACTCAACACAGGTGGAAACAGCTGAGAGGTAATAGATCAATTAGGAGCACCCTTTAACACTGTAGCAGCAAAGATGTGTGCAAACCAGATAAAACAGTCACTTAAAATAGCAGCAGTGTCAATAACAGCAGGCAGTTACACAGAAGGCCGTTGCAAGTTAAAACAGTCTCAAGTCTGTGAAGTGTTGCTGTGACCGTGTGCTGTCCGAAGAGGACTGTTTTAACTTGCAACTGCCTTCTGTGTAACTGCCTGCTGTTATTGACACTGCTGCTACAGACTTGAGACAGCACCAGTAGCATTTAGCAACAGACAAATCCGCAATAAGGCGCACTGGTTGCTTAATGTCACTCATGGACCACAGGCAGTTTTACTGTAAGCAGATCACTATTTGTAGTGAATGATCTTCAGGGGTACTTTTCCTTGCAGCTGATGTTAGCCAGCAAATTCAGAGTGCATATGGGGGCCTATGCTCAATCGTGCAGAGTGTCTATGCAGTACGCATCCCCGGTGTGAAGCCACCCCGCACCCATTGTGCTCCCTGTGTGGAATGCACAGAATGGGGTGTGCAGCCCCCATGCACCCGATCCCCCACCCGCATGAACCGCAACATACAGGGAGCGGTTGGGGGGCATGCCAGCACTATGGGCAATGCACAACGGCGCTTAGTGCTGGCCATGGGGGTGCAGAGGCAGACACAGGTTATTCCAGGGAGAACCCTGCTGTAAGCCCACAATGTACCCCGTGCCTCTGTACCTCAACAATGGGACCCCACCAGCATCCACAGTGACTGGCTGCCCAGGGCCACCCACCCCTTCACCCAGCCAAGCCCCCCACCTGCCCCATACATGCCACCCCCCCACACACACATGGTGGCACCAACCCCTGGACTGCAGACCCCCCCCACAATAAACCACCAGCCTGCCTCTGAAGTCCCCTTGCTCCACATCCCAGCTATGCTGGTGTGGTGGGCAGTGTAAAACAACCCCCAACACATACTCTTGTGACACCACCCCCGTACCTCCCAGTCTGTTCAGAGGCAAGGCACGACTAGTGGCACATCCCACCTCTCACTTCCATGGCTGTCAGCCATGCAGACAACCACAGGGGAGAGCAGTCAACATACTCCCCAACACGCAAAGGATCCCCTGAGGTATCCGGGATGGGCATCCCATTGGATGACCACCCAGGTGCGCTACTCTGCCCATGGCTGCCTAGCATGAACCTGTGTGTACCTGCATGCTGGGGTGGGCAGGGCAATGGACAGGTAGCCAGTGGTCGGTAATGCCACCAGTGCACACCTGTCCGCAGGTGCGGAGATCTGTGGACGGGATACGTGCCTTAGGCACATAATTCCTGCCCATTAGAGCATAGGCCCCATGGTGCGCAACTTGGTAACCCTTTTTACAGAGCGTCTAAGACAAGCTCTCCTATGGGTTCCAGGGAAGGACTTATTGCCTAGAGTAATTGTCGCAGGCACTCCTTCCTTGATTACTATTCCCTGTTAGTTGTGTGGACTTTGTGTTATTAGGCCCTCTTCCTTCTTTCCCTCTGAGGGAATAAATCACAGGACAACAAACGAGTTATATATTAGTTAAAGTTTCTCAGAGTAATTGTGCTCAATATCCAATTTTAGCACCCTTTTACTTTATGTTCACAGTATGGGTACAATATCATAATATAGGCTGTATATCTCATGTCTCATTTCTAACAATACAGCCTCATACTGTTTGTTAATCAGTTCCATTTAGTTGTGCAAACAGTATATGAACACTTCCTGTAGCCTTAAAATGCTGCTCAGGTCTGTCCTCAGCTCAAGAGGTTGACATTTACTGGTGATCATCATTAATTACGAGGGTACCAACAAACTCCCTACCTTTACATTAAATGTTAAACTGGTGTATATTGTTGTCTTGTTGCATGGCTGAAAGGGGATAGATGCTGATCTATGATGGTCTGAGATGGATCAAGTGGCTCCTAGTGTATGTAATTTTATAAAAGGTGCCTGTTGATCACAAAGCTGCCAGGAGTTGTACATTTCTCTTAGAGTTATTTTCCATCATTGGAGACCTGGTGTGGCTCTCGGGTAGTCTAGTTCAGCCAGATGCAGACAGTTTGACTTGCAGTGCATCTATACTGCACTGCATAGCTATCAGGCAGTCAGTGTGCAGAGAGGGCTGATCATTGTTTCTGCTGAGGAAGGCGGCTGCATGGTGCAGCATGTTGTTCAGTGCCATGGGCTTGGCAGGTATATTTGGTGTTTTATCAAGACTCTTGCAACCATTATAGAAGCCCTGGCTGGTTTGCATGAATGCGTCTGCCCCATGGTCAGATCTCCAGCAACAGGTTCTTACTGGCATATGCTCTACAGGAGGGGTGCATGCTGACAGTTGCAAGGATTGATGTAGAGCCTACTGCAGTTTTTTTAGGACTGAGTGGTTAGTCTGTGACGGTCGTAGGGATCTCAGACCAGCACCTCTCTTTTTCTAATTTAGTCACCCCTTCAATATGTCAACTGGGGTCTAGTAAAATATAACAGTTACTTACAGTCAGTTTGGCAGAATGGAGACCAGTTACCTCAAGTGGCATCCACAGCAATTTTACGTTCTCTGGCCTGGCACAGGGGAACAATTAAATGTCCGTGCTGACAGCCGGGAGTCTCGGTGAAGGTGGCAGGGATGGGGGGGTCCTGTTGTGCCTTCTGTACCTTCTGCTTTTTGTCCGGTCATGGTCCTGGTGTCTGTGTGGTCTCTTCATCTTTGTCTGCTGGTCCCAGGTGATTCTGGAAGAATTCATCAGCATCTCTTAGGCATTGAAACTAGTGAACCATGCCTTCAAAAGTCACTCACAGTGGCCGGCCCGGTGGCGCTGAGGGCTGAGGCGCTGGGCGCCACACCTCGCTCGCCCGGCGACCCGGGTTCAGAGCCGGACTCGGGTAGCCCGAGGGTTGGCAGGGGAGGGAGGATCAAGCGTCCCAATGGATGCTCTCCTCCCTCAGGGTGGGAACCAAGAACTAAGCCCGCCAAGCTCTGCATCACCCTCGCAGCCGGGAAGCACCGGACCATGAGGGGATGGAGGCGGCCCGTTCGCCAGAGTCGGGGAGGGGATGTTGGCAGTGCATAGAGGGCTTGGCATGCATCAGCACGCGCCACCACTCGGGACGTCGTCCCTAGCGCGCTGTGGCGTCTCAGAGGGCAGGGAAATCAGGAGAGAAAAACGGAAAACCCCTCTAGATAGCCCTAGATGATAGCCTCTCGGTACCATCCGGACCACCGAAAAGAGGGACAGACCCCACTGTGCAGGGAGAGAGAAGGAGGCACTCTAGGGGCAGATCCCACCGGAGGTGGAATGGACGGTTGAGAAGAAGGAAGGAGTGGGCTCCGAGAGCAGAGAAGGAGGCAAAAAGAGAAAGTGAAAAAAAAAAAAAAAAGTCACTTGCAGTGTGGCAGGGTAAAGCAGGGAATATGTTAGTCACCATTTTTTTTTTTTATTTTAGTCTTTGGTAACCGGGTTAGGCCCACTAGGCACAAGTGCCTGTTTTCAGGGGTGACCTGGGAGCACTGGACGGTTAAGTGACTTGCTCAGAGTCACACAGTATGCAAGTGGAGGTTGTGAGAATCAAACTCAGGTCTGGTCTGCTGGATGTATCAAGCTTGTTCATACCTCATTCCTCTAACATCTAGGCTATACTGCCAGCCCATACTGCCAGTTTCTCAGGTCCTGCTTTCCCCAATTGAATGCCTGTCTCCTCTTTAAGATGGACCAGGAGTAATCTGGATAAAAGGATAATCTCTTACCTGCCACCTCATTGTTTTGGAGTTCTCTTGCTTTGGCCACGACAAACTCTTTTATCCTGCTATCTCAGCAATTCAAAAATTAATGGTCTGGGTTTGTTTGTGTTCAAGGGTGTGCATGCTCTCTTTATTCTGTGCCCTCTGTCAATTTCAAAGAAATATTGCATCGGGTCCAAGTGAAGCCAGATCGGCAGGCTCTCTTGAAGATAGTAAATAAGGTCCCTTCCTTCTATTCCTTCTTGCAGTCCTAGTATCCTTATATTCTTTCTTCTGCCTAGTACTTCTAAGTCTTTAATTTTTGCAGTCAGACACGCTATCTGTTGCTCAGTTTTTGCCAGCCTGCTGTCAAAATGCTCCTCTTTACTCTACAGGGTGACAATCTGATTTTCCGTGACCGAGATCCTGTTAATTAGCTGTGACAAGGTTGCCTGAGTTTCCACCACTGTAGTATGTACTGTGTCTATGGCCATTACTATCTTTTCCAGTAAGTAGCAGCCCTGGTTCTAGGCAGGTGAGTGGCTCTTCGGGCTCTATGTGCCATTGTTGTTCTGCCTTGTGATGGTAGGCCATTAAGTTTTGTTTGTTGATTTTCGTTGTTTTCATTGCCAATTCCCGGTGAAACTTGGGTCAATTATTCCACTGCATTCTCTCAAACTTTTTTTGTTAAAAATAGAAGTGGGTGTGCTGGCCCAGTGGCGTGGAGGGCTGAAACATCACTGTCTTACCCCCTGCCACACCAGTGACCCATGTTCACAGTGTGAGTGGGCAGCCAAGAGTCGACCGGGGAGGGGGAGGGAGAGGATAAAGCATCTGGAGGACAGCGCTTCTCTCACAGGGAGGGGTGGAACTGGAGACTGGTGCATGCCTGGCCCTTAGCAGTGGCTAGAGGCTGGCACACTGGCTTCAAAAGACAGGTGGTGGAGACCGAGCAGATGCCTGGTGTACCACATGCTGAAGCGTGCGCTGCTTGGCCATTGGCGCCATTGCACACCTCAGCTCCATACTGGGGGACCCCCACAGGTGCTGCACCCAGCCAGCTGGCACCTCAACACCAGAGGCAAGTTCCAGTAGATGCTGAGGTGATGGGGCTGTGGAGGCAGGTGGAAGTGTGCTGGTTGGTGGTGGAGAGAAATAAATAAGTAAAAAAAGAAATAGAAGCGGGTGTATGATTTTCAAAGTGTCAAAATTGGAAATTAAATCATGGCGGCCGGGGGCTCGAGCTTCAAGCTGGCATTGCAGTTGGGTGCCCTCATCACATCCAACTTTGTTGTATTTAATATTTTGTACCTCAAATGTTCAATATAGCCTTCTTACTGTATGACCTCACCTCATGAAGAAGGGTGGAGAAAATGTTCAAATCCTACCCAAAAGGTAATTTCACACCAAAAGTGCAAAAACACATTTTGGTCAGTATTTGAAAAATGACTACTATCACGTTCATGATGTGATGTGACAAATGGCTATGCTGAATATTTGAGTTCAAAATACAAAATATTGAACATTACTAAAGTTACAAACATGCATTGAAAAATTTCAATTTACGCTCATAACTTTGTTGTTTTTTTAATATTTTTATCCCAAATATTCAACACAGCCTTCTTATAACCCTACCTTGTGAACAAGTGTGGAGAAAATTTTCAGACCTTGCCCAAAAGCTGACTTCATGCTGTGCCATACTTGTTCATGAGGTGGGGTCCCAAAAAGGTTATGTTGGAAATGTTGGGAAAAAATTTTCAAAAATGACCAAGTTATGAAAACAAGTACAAAACCCATTGAAATATACTGAAATGCATACCTGATTTCCTCAGCTCCTGGTCCAGCATTGAAAAGTGAAGATGTGTCTCTGGTCCAGAGAGGACTATGGCATTGGAACCCAGTAAGTAATGGGTGTGGGGTAGTGGGTGTGGAGTGGGTGGGTCGGGTGGGGGATTGTAATGGTGGCTGCAACAGACATCGATGGATGATTTTCTTTGTTGCAGGGTAGAAAATAAGACGACAAGGACTGTTTTTCTTTTACAGGTACTGACACTGGAGACTGGGCACTGCTGTGTCGGCTTAATGGACTGAGGAAATCAAGTAAGTATGGTTAATGTATTTCAGTGCATTTTAATGTTTTGCTCATTACTTGATCATTTTTAATACTTTTCCCCCAGATTTCTAACTTGGTTTTTTGGGACTCCATCACGTGGACAAGGTAGGGGGAAACTTTTCAAATCCGCCCCAAAAGGTGATTTTACAGTCTCTCCACAAAGTCATCTTTTGGGTGGGATTTGAAAATGTTCTTCTACAGGATTCATGAGGTGGGGTCATAAGAAGACTATGCTGTAAATCTGAGGTGAAATTATTAATAACCAACAAAGTTATGAAGGTACACTGAAATGTTTTGACCCTCACTCATAACTTTAGTAATTTTCAGTATTTTGACCCCAAATTTTCATCATAGCCTTTTTTCAGACCACTTTATAAAAGTGACATGTATTATCTTTCAAATCCTGCCTAAAATGTGTTTTCACACTTGTGGCATGAAATAATGTTTTGGCCAGGGTTTGAACATTTTCACCTACTGGGTTTATGAGGTAGGGGTCATAGGAAGACAATGTTGAAAATTCGGGCTTTAAATATTATAAAACAATTAAGTTATACTGGTACTTTGACATTTTTCTCTGCTCGCTCATAATTTATCAGCATTCTGACCCCAAATTTTCAACATAGCCATTATTTACAACCTTTCATAAATGTGACAGGTGCCATTTTTCATGTTGGCCATAATTTGTTTTCAAACTCGTCATGTGAAATGTCGTTTCAGTAAGTATTTCTTAAATGACACCTGTCAGGTTTAGAAGAAGAGTTATAAGACTATGTTGTTAATTTTGGATCAAAATGTCACAAATAAAAAATTTATGAAATAACGCTGTTTGCAGGGTCAGCTGCTGGCACAGTGGGGAACCATATTGCCTTCCCTTGCCAGTGGACTGAGTTCAAGTGTGAGTTCAGTGAGATGGCTGAATGGGCTGAGGCTGTGGGGAAGGTGCTATGGTAAGTGGCATCAGCCACAGCCTGGGGAAAGACAGTACAAAGAAAGTACAGTGTTCTGGCACACAACGACACCTTGTGGTGGACTCAGGAGCCTTTCCTCAAGAGGGGTTGACATATATTTGAGGCCTAGTGGGCCCATACACTGGATCGGGACAAGTGGGGTGGCAATAAAAATGAAGAAAAGTGGGCCTGGCAGGATGCACGTCAGGTTGCTGCAGGCCCTGCACCACCAATAGGCCCCCTACACCTGTCAGCAGTCCAGCACTGTTACCCTCCATCTCAGGAAATTACCTTGTACTTCTGGTATGCCCCCACAAATATTACCGCCATGATGTGGATTGGACAGGGATGGATGTCCACCTCTTTGACTGTCTGCAACTTTGACAGCCTGTCACTGTGTCGCTGTTGCATGGCCTAGGTGGTAGTCTATAAGCAGAGCAACTTGCCCCTCCCTCAAGAGGAAAGTGGATTTGGGATGCTGAATTCTGTCTACATCCCCAGTGCTGGCCTCCATGACCAACCCAAGTCCATTACTGAACCAAGGCATTTGCCATGGTATGGGTATGTACCCTCTGGATCTATCCACTTTAAATCCTCCCAAACAACTCCAATCCATTTCCACCTGACACAGCTATTCAGAATTTTATATTACTCATGCTGACCCATTTTTCACTTTATGTCTGGAGGTCGACTAGAATGATGAAGACGTAAGCCTCAGTGTTGGGGACATTAATCACGTGTATCAGATAAGTATTGTTTTATGTTCACAGCACCTTGTTTGTCCCAGTTAGTTACTAAACAACTGCAGATCCTGTGTTACCCCATTGCTATTCTTATTTTACAGGTACGACAGCATGTTCCCTCAAGTTGAACAAGCCCCACCCCACAATCCCCTGGAGCAGGTAAGAAATATTTATTTTCAGTACTATATCTAAGCTAGGATTGTACAACATAAAGATGAAACTACACATATTAAGACACTTTCAATTGCTGGTTGGTTGGTGAAGCAGAGCTCAAAATATCTCCGCTGTTCTGTCTATTTAATTTTGCGCAAGTCCCAAAGGAACTTTTGAGAATGTGGATACGATTCCACTATCACAAAAAGAAGGGAAATTCATTGAAAAAAATAACTTTAATGCAGACATTATGGATGAAGAGTGCATAGCATGCAAATTAAGGAAATGAAAACT
The DNA here is from genome assembly GCA_016271365.2 of Neoceratodus forsteri. Lineage (NCBI taxonomy): Eukaryota > Metazoa > Chordata > Ceratodontiformes > Ceratodontidae > Neoceratodus > Neoceratodus forsteri. The sequence goes on along the minus strand of CM028135.1, from coordinate 390,921,220 downwards.
CATTGGGCAGGATTTTCAAAGCATGGCATGGGGCTTGCGACAAGCCCTGCGCCATGGCAATTCCCTTACAGAAATAGTTATATGGAATGTTTGCATGCTGCACACATACAACTACCCATGTGATGTGTGCTGCAAGCATGATTTTTATGTTAAATTGGAACCTATTGCATGCATGTCATGTGTGCAGCAAGCAAGTGTGGCAAGCATGCTTTTTATGTTAAATTGGAACAGTTTGCATGTGTGCGGCATGAGTGTAAAAAGCAAGTGTCCACTGATAACTGCACACCTAAAAGTTAAGTGACTTGCTCAGGATCACACAGTATACTACTGGGGGTTGATGAGAGTCAAACCCAGGTCTTCAGGTTTGCAATTCAGTGCCCTTAACCACTACACTATACTGTCTGCATACATATAGTACGCTTGTACTTTAATACAATTCTGCACGCATATGGCATGCTTATAGCCACTGATAAACCACATTGCACTGATCAAGGCATGTGAAGGCCACCCACACCACTGTCACTGGTGCTGCTAGGCCTAGCTTGTTGCCATGGGGGGCCCACACTTTTTTACATTGATTGTGCCCATGTGCAAGAAACATGTTGCGACAGGTTTCTCCAGAAGCAGGTTGTAGAGGCGTGGCAGTGTTGTGCCCAATGCCCCCACAGCCTGCAAATGCTTGCTCCCCATCCCCCAATGCCATGGCATGCTGCTGCTGACACTAGTTCAGCCAGCGTGTCACAACTTTCTAAAAAAATCAGCCACTGCAATCAGGGGCCGCCTCGTGATTGCAGCGTCAGCCATCCGCTGCAATGAGGGAGTGACCCGTCATTGCAGGGCGGGATGTAGGATCTCTGATATTGTTTGTGAACATGGCGGTGGCTTTCTGCCATATTCACAAACAATATCTAACCCCCTCCATGTTATTTGCCTATGCGGGAACCCACTCCCCACCGGCACAGTGTGACACCCCCCCCTCACATTTAATTGTGTGCTGGCCAGGTGCCCAATCCCTGTCAGCAAAAACAAAAGGAGGGAGTTCCTTCTGCCAACAGGTGCCCAATTCCCATCGGCAGAAAGAATTCCCCACCTCCTTTTGTTGTTTGCCGACGGGGGTGCCCAATCCCCGTCGGCACAAATAATTCCCCCTCTTTTGTTGTTTGCCGATGGGTGTGCCCAATCCCCGTCGGCATAAATAATCCCCCCCTTTTGTTGTTTGCCAACAGGGGTGCCCAATCCCCCACTGGCTGCAGCTGTCCCCCCAGACTCTGGTGGCATGCTGGGAGCCCACTCCAGCATGCCACATGCCCCTGTGAGTGGTCCTGCAATGTTTTCTTCCATTTCCTGTACCTGAAAGAAAGGAAACCGTCCCTCGTAGTCTCCCCACCCCCTCCCACAATCCGTACCCACCCACTGCGCACCCAGCCTCCCCACACACACCCTCACCCCCATACTTACCTCCGGAGCTTGGCGCGATGATCTTTGCTGGACTGGGAACACGTCTGCACTCTTCAAAGCCGACCCCGAACTGAGGAAATGCCGGTAAGCTGTATAATGTAATGAATAGGGTTTTTTCAACTTTAGTGTATATCTTGGGCATTTTGGGGAAGTTGTTCACCAAATTTTCAACATGGGGTTTTTGGGACCCCTCCTCATGAATTCTTGAACTGTCATGGCATTAATCGGCCCTAAAAGGTGGTTTTGCAGTCACTGCGCGTAATCACCTTTTGGGGCCGATATCTTCTTCCAGTGCCAGTGTTCATGAGGTGGGCTCTCAAAAGCCTATGTTGCAAATTTGGTGGTAAAAATCCCAAATATGACTGTTTTACGAGCGTGCGCTGCGCAGTTGATACGTACGCTCATAACTTCGTGAATTTGCAATATTTTCATGCTAGATTTTCAACATTGGCATTTTGTCCCACTTCCTTATGAACAGTACAGCTGTCATTGTTGACATCCTGGCCGAAATGTATTTTCGCACTTCTGGCACAGAATAGAGTGGTCGCTGTGGGAAATCAGTGTTCGGGACAGTTTAAAAAAATGACAGTGACACTGTTCATAAGTAGAGGTCCTGAAATGGCTATGTTAAAAATTTGATAACGATAGTCCATAAAATGACTGTGTGACGAGCGTGCATTGCGCAGTTTGCACGCACGCTCGTAAGTTCGAGAATTTATAATATTTTCACTCCAGATTTCCAACATTGCCATTTTCCCACACCTACTTATGAACAGTAAAGCTGTCATTTTTCCCATCCTGGCCGAAATGTGTTTTCGCACTTCCAGCGCAGAATAGAGTGGTCGCTGTGGGAAATCACTGTCCGGGATGGATTAAGAAAATGAGAGTGATAATGTTCATGAGCAGAGGTCCTAAAATGCCTATGTTGAAAATTTGGTGAAAATAGCCCATCGAATGACTGTGTTACAAGTGTGCATTGCACACTTTCCACGCACCCTTGTAACTTCGCAGATTTGTAATATTGTCACGCCACATTTTCACCAGTGGAATTTTTCCACACCTCCTTATGAGCAGTACAGCTGTCATTTTCCACATCCTGACCGAAATGTGTTTTCACAGTTCCGGCGCAGAAAAACGCGGTCGCTGTGGGAAATCACTGCTCGGGACAGATTAAGAAAATGACAGTGGCACTGTTCACAATACAGATTCAGTCAAGTCAGTAGTGCACCCACTGCATGAGCGCACACAGATCAGGGGCACCTATTGCACAAAATATTAAATCCAAATTTAATTCCATTATTGCCACACCATAGATCAACCTAGGAACAAATGCGGGGAGGGCAACTGCTTATCTTACCTAAATGGCACTCCTGCTTAATGGTAGAAATATCATTTCAGGTGCCAATATCTGTACAAGTAAATACAATGGTTTCCATTGTGTTCTGAGGTACTGGATCTCCATGTTTTAGGATATGTCCTGATCACCATGAAGGTTAGTGTCCCACATCATCCCTCATTTTGAGTGTCCATGCCCCTCATTTCAGTGACAAAATGTGAGGTATGGTGCATGCTTCCAAGGCCCTACTCAGCACAAAGAGTGCTGAACATGGCCATAGTGTGCAGTATATGCGCCACACAGAATGAAAAGGGAAAGTAAGTGCACTGTAACAGTCATGGAGAAACTCTTATGTAGCACCAAATATGCATAAGATTTACATAACTCAACACAAAGAGGTCAGACTTCGCACCACAGAAGCTCCTCTTTGCACAACTGGAATGGGGGGTGTTGGCTGACTATATTTTAGGCATTTAATGCAGTAAGCAAACAATCTTTTACAAATTAATAGCAATTTAATGACAAAAATCAAATGCCATTAAACAGTTTGCAAAAGGATTTAATGGTCAGAATTAATGAGTTTGCCTTATTTTAATGGAAAATCAAATGGAAATGGTATTTTGATGGTTCTAATTGCTAGTAGTAGTATGAGAAATAGAAATTGATGTGATTTTTTTTTTTTTAGATGAGATTTGCACCATCTTAGCTGCTGCATGCATGCCAAGCATGCAAACCTGATGTGCTTTTTAGATCTGGTTCGCTTAGGTTCACTTTGTGTATGCTAACAACATGCAAACATTGCACAATTAAGCATGTGGCTTGCATTGTGCATGTACACAGCACACTTATATTTCTGTAAGGATTAGGTTCTGGCAGTGTTCCAAACACATTTGCCACAACAGATGGATGCCAACTGCAGAACGCTCTCCACCTCCCTCAAGCCAGACTCCTCATCAACTATCCCAGGCTGCACAGTTCAGATGGGCCCAACTCCAGGAATGATTCCCCCCCCTCCTCCCTCCTCCCTCCTCCCTCCTCCCTCCTCCCTCAACTTGCATTAGCAGCTTATATTACTCTGCCACTAGGGAACACTATGTTTCCCCCTACAACTACTTCTAAATAGAATTGTATTTGCCACATCCTTACTTATCATATCTTTAAATCCCACCTCCCTCCCTCTTCACCTGCACTAAACTGCCTTCATTACCTTCCTTCCCTTCCCCTCCATCTGTCTAAACTGCCTCCCATTACTTCCTGCTTCTATCTCTCTCCACAGATCTTGAACCCAGTCCAGCGGTGCCCTGCAGACTTTGAGGCCTGTAAATCTATCCACTAAGCCACTCACCTGTTGCTGATCTCCACCTGCAGCTAGCTAATAGTACACTAGCCCCATCTCCTTGCATTCCTCCTGTCCTATTCTCAACTCACTCTCCTGGGTCCTTGAACCCCCTCTCTTTCCTTCTTGGTCCTAAGACCCCCCTCATTCCTGTCCCCTGTATTGCACTCCTGTTTATAGTCCAACTCCTCAATGCCCATAAGAACAAAACCTCTCAATGCCCACAGGGACTTGACATGGCTAATCTAGGAGTTGTTCCTGATCTTTTTTTATATTCTATCATTCTCACTTGTAAACACCCTCATTACACAAAGTCTAAACTACCCGCACTCTGGTTCTGGATTTTTCCCAGTCTGTACTCATTACATTGAGGCTGCATCCCCCCCCCCTTACCTACTCTATGGCCAGGATATTCAAAGCTTTGCACCGCACGCAAACAGATTCTGCTGGGATTGCATGGTGTTAGCGCAGGTCTGCCATATTCAAAGCAAGACATAGTGCAACACATTACAGCCGGTGCAAAAAGATAATGTATGCAAGGGGCAAAGTGAGGGCAGGAACCTGAATACAGGCGCAATGGCATATTCAAAGGAATAGCGTGGTGCAAACCCACAGTGCGTGACATGTAGCACGGCGCTAGTTACCACCTGTAAAAGGCAGGTCTTATCCCCTGGGCAAACCATAAAGGGGGTGTGTGGCCAGGACAGGAAGCCAACATGGCTGTACTTTCAAATGCAGTACTGTTTTATCTAATGGAGGAAGCAGTGCAGGAGGAGGAGAGGGACCAAGCTCACCATGGCCCACACCGCAGGTCAAGGAGGAGATATGCTGCATACAGGTTGTACCAGCCTAGAGTCTCCTTTGAGACCCTGCCTGATGAGCACATCACAGGCCGATACAGGATGAACAGGGCCATGTTGAGGCAGATATGTGAACTCCTGCCTGAGTAGCTGCAGCCCAACACCAGACACAGCCATGCCATGTCAGTGGAGGAGAAGGTGACAGCAGCGATGTTGTTTTCTAACCACTGGGACATTTCAAATCTCAGTAGAAGACACCATTGGGGTATCACAGTGCGTCACCTCATGCCTCCTGACCCAGTTCCTAGATGCCTTCCTGCCACACGCTGCAGAATTTATAGTATTCCCCAACACAGCAGCTGAGCACAGAGCAACCATGCAGCAGTTCTGTAGAGTTGCGCATCTACCAGCAGTACTTGGTGCCATTGACTGCACCCATGTTGCCATCCATACACCTCCTGGCGATGGCAGTGACACACACCTCAACAAGAACTGGTTCCACTCCATCAACTGCCAGGTGGTGTGCAACATGACAGGGCGCATCAGCAATGTCTTTACATGGTACCCCAGCAGTGCCCATGATGCCTTCATATGGCACGAATCAAGGATGTGCCCAGCCTTTGAGGAGGGCAGAATATCCAGTGGGCATCTTGTCGGTGAGTATCTGCATCCAGGACAGTCAGCACACACTGCGCACACACTGCTGGTGTGAGATCTCCAACGCCCCGCTACGCAGTGCCAAGGATCCGGGTCATGCACTCCTCAGCACACTGCTCAGCGAGAAGCATAGCCACAGCAACTGTCTCTCACAACTGGGAGATCTCATGGTGCATCTCGCATCTCAGGTCGTGGAGATCTTGTAGCACCACATACTGGGATGCCAGTGCAACACAGAGCATGGGTCATGCACCCTGACCATCCTGTGCTGTGGGGGACATCCTGCCCCCTGGCAGCGGGTGGTGGGAGAGGTAGCTGTTGGGGATGCTGGGGATGCTCAGTAACCTGTACAGGCTGCTGTAGCTGAGCTACATGCTGCTGCCGCTGTTGGGGGCCAGCAAAGGCTCATGTGTGGCCCATGGCCTGTTCAGTGGGCTGTGGCAGGTGGCGCAGGTCCATCGGTGCAGACTGGTTGGCATCATGGCCAACAGCAGGCAACTGCTCATTGACACCCTGTTCCTGTGCAACCCCTCCATGATGTGCAGAGGTATGTGCAGGCCCCACAGGCTGTGTTCCAATGTCCCCAACTACAGGACCCTCTGTGTTTCCTTCTCTTAATTTGATATGCCCCAACCCTGGTCACTTGTGACCATGAGGGTGATGACAGGGCCATAGCTAAAGTTCTCCATCTGTGCATCCTCCATAGGTATAGCAGTGTCCAGGGTCTCAACAGCCTCGTTGTTGCTCGAGTCATCAGCACCATATGCCAATCTGGGGTCTAGTGCTGGAAGGGTGCCACAGCCACTTGCACCCCTGCGATGGTCAGCCACACATGGTCTACGTGCTACCCCCATGTCAGATGTAGACGACACCACCCAGTCTCTGTCCAGAACATTCCCCAATGTCAGCCGTCCCATGATCTGCCTGCACATTTGCTGATGGTACACCCTGTGCTGTGAAGTAAAGTGAACACTGTTAGTGGGACCATATAGCACAGTGCACACCATTCCCACCACTGGTACCAACGTGCCACTGCAGTGCACATCCCACTGACTGCCTAACACCCCTAATGTGCAGTGTGAGGGCTCAGTAGAAACAGTGCAGCCAAACAGTAGTGAACAACATGTGACGCAAACACATGTACAGTGTTGTATAGCCAAGAACCGCAAACACCTGTACATGTGAATGCCCACTGCAGCTAGGCCCCGACAGTGGAATGCACACAATCAGCAGCACTTTTCATGCCACCACTGTATTATGCAAGACATGTACATACCTCAATGTGGTGGTGTTAGCTGCATCTCACATCCACCTCCCTCTATGCCCTCCACAGCCACAGGCCTCAGGGTGTATGCAACCAGTGACAGGATAGGGTCCCATTCTCTCTGGTCCAAGGGTTGCAGCCCTCCCCCAGTCCTAAGCCATTCCCGTAGTCTCTGGGTCTCCTCCTCCTTGGCACATCGCAGAAGGTCATTCCACCTCTTGCGGACTTTGTCAGAGCTGCGGCCTCAGCCTCCTACAGCATTGGCCTCAGCTGCAGCCTCCTCCCACATCTGGCAAACCAGGGGATACATGGGCTTTCTGGTCCACAGCACCCTCTCCCATTCCTTACAGGTGTGAACAAGAGCATGCAGCTCATTCCCACTAAACTTGTGGGTGCAAAGCCTCTCCTGGCCATGCGGCAGCTCCTGTATGGGACAGAAGGTAAGGACTAGTTATGCATGGTTGTGGGGAATGTCAGCATGTTGAACACTACACATGTGGAGCATTTCAGACTACTCAACCATTAGTACCACATATGTCCATTGTGCCTACACAATGGACAACAGTGGCAGACACTGTAGTACTTGAACCGCAAGTGTCCCCAGTGTGCAGCACTGTACAGCTCTATGCGGGTGCCCATGCAACAGACCACAGCATTGCTACACCTATGCCGCTGGTGCAGTGTGGCTGGGTGTTGCTTTCCCTTGTGTCCCACCCATATGTTGATAGTTCGTCCTGGGGTACTGCAGAACACTGTGCAACCCACAATACCCGTGCAGCCCAGCAGAGTGGCCTGTTGTCAGTACATACCTGTTGAATCCTGTGGAGTAGCCTGTGACCTCCTGCAGTGTAAATGCATACACAGGTTCAGAACTCTGCAGTGCAGTTCCCATGTGAACCACAGGTGGTGCACTGTTTGCCCTTAAATAGCCCGGCCGGACAATCCACCTTATTTGGGATGCAAATGACAGCATAATGAGATGCAAATCAGTATGTTTGCCCTGCGCATAGGTAATAAGCCTCATTAACATACTGCCTTTGAATATTGCTACATTTTGCACTGGGCTAATGCATAATGCAGGGCAATCTATTTGCGCCGGGCTATTCTTCCATAGCACAGCGCAGCGCTAATGCCATAGCGCTGTGCTAACATGTGTTGCGCAACACATCAGTGCATATGTGAGTCCTGTGCATGCACTGTGGCTTGGCGCTAACATAGTGCCACGCTATTGCTGTAGCGCAGTGCTATGCGGGGTTTGCACAGGCTAGTGCACATGTGCTAAGAATTGCTCTGGGGTCATTATTGGGTCGCGCATACACAGTGTATTGACTTCCTGCTTGCATGGTGCTATTGCAACAGTGTGGATACGTACCCAATAGCATGGTGCACATTCACAGACCTAGCATAGCTTAATTGCCTGGTGCACAGATTGCCTGTGGGCATATCTTGAACAGTGCCGTACCTACATATACCATGTCAGGCAGCAGGCACCAGAGGGCAGTTGTCCACAGGGACAGGAGGTGGGGAGAGGTAGAAACAGCAAACCTTGTGGAGCTTGTGATGAAAGGCACAGGCACCTGTTTGGTGTGGTGAGGGAAGGGGACCTGCCACACAGACAGGTGTGGGCCTCCGTTGCCGACATTTGACATCCTGCACTGGGATACCCAGAGATGGGGAGAAATGCAGGCACAGGTATGTAGACCTGCAGAGGAGGCAGGGTCAGTAGCTGGAGCATTTTAAATGCATGGTCCGGGATAGGACTGTGCCAGTGCCAGGTAGGTTACCTGTCTTCATACGGTTATGCCCGTGTGTCTGTGTGTGTGTACGTGGAGTTTTGGGGGTCTGACATTGTTTGTGTCTGTGTGTTGCAGTGTATGTCTGTGCATGTGCATGTGACTTACCACAGGTGCTGCCACCGCTCTGTGTGTGTGGCCTGCCACCGGTTCCCAACATGTGGGTACCCTGCACTGTAATGTGTGCACAGTGGCTGCTCGGTGAGTCATTGTGTTCACACCTGTCCATACATGTGCTTGACACGGGTGATTTTATCATCTGGGGGGATTGGACTTTTCATGCAGTTTGGCATGCCAATGGTGTCAGGTGTGTGCTGTGTTGTAGGGTTTACATATGCCATGTTTCTATTTGATTCACCTGTGCTATGTTGTCATGTTCTGTTAGTCCTGTGCCTCTTGCACACAACACAGCACAGAACTTCAGCTGCAGATGGCAACAGATCTCAAGGGGTCACCCAATGCTATGGGAACCAGCCGGATCACAGGAGAGTGCCCCACATGCCCCAACAAGCAGAGGAGAGCAGTGATGGACACCAGGGCATCTTGCGTGAGTACTGTTTGGTTCTGCATTGCATATGGCTTTTACCTTTTGGGGGGTAGACGGTCTTTGCCCTGACACTGTTTTTGTTTATGTGAACATGGCTGTGTACATGGTACACTGTGCAGTGATACATTGTCCTGTTCTGGACATTCCAGTGACCATGAGTACCATGTGTCTGGCAGGGATGTGCCACAGTGTGCCTGCCAGGGTATGAGGGTCTGTGCAGTTCCTCTGATGTTCCAACAATTGCTGTAGTGTCCCTTGTTTGCCTTTTGTTTCTGGTCTGGGTGTGTACAGTGGTGCTGTTGTTGTCTGTATGGTGTTGCGTCCAGGTGGGCTGTGTGTCGCTGTTCCTATTGCAGCCATGCACATACTGCTGGGGCTGCCACTGACACAGATATGCCACTGCACAGTGGCCCACCTGTACCAGCACATCTGTGTGGCAGGCCCTGTTCCCTGTCCTGCCACACTTTGCCTTTTCCATAGTGAAACAGGTGCATATCTGCCTGTCATGCCTATGCGGTGACTGGTGTGCTGCTGTTCTACCTATGTACTGTTCAGGGTGGTTGCCCTTGGGGTGGTGTTTTGTTACTGGGAGAGGGTCTTACATGCCCTACATGCATGTACATCACTGTACCTGTCATGTGTGTGGCTTATGGTGGTCCTGGTACTGTAGGTACATGGCTGACATCATGTCATGGCTGTGGTGTCCCTGCATTCCAGTGGTGTGTTTGCTACTGTCCCAGTGGTGGGCCTTGCCTCATGCTTTGCTATGCCACTGTAGTGGCTGACTGCCATCGTAGTTTGTAGTTGCTGTTCCCATTCCTCTGGTGGTTGCTGACTGTGGTTTGTTACATTGTTTTGTTTCTATGGCCAGCATGTCATATCATGTGTTATCCCATGTGTATGTTGTGCACTGCCCCATCATCATTCACATCTCAGGGAATGGCTACCTGATTGCACTGTTTCACTGTGCATACTGCAGAGCTGTGTGGTGTCCACTGTTCTGTGGTGTTGTCTGCATACTGACACACATTTCCATGTAACTTAGGGTGGTGCTTTCTGCCTGTGGCATCCTGCCTTGTCCTGCAGGCCCATGTCAGGTGTGCTTTCTGTATTGTTCTGTAGTGCAACATGGGCATGGTTGTTGGGACATGCTGTCCACCCATTTGTTACATTCAGGAGTTGCATCATGCATCTCTTTTGGTATCCCATCCTGACATGGTCCCCCTTTCTCCTGTAGGTCCACGCCGTTCTTCACTTTGGGCCACCCATCCTGAAGAGACAGAGGGGGAGGGATGACCTTCTCCGCAGACTGGTTCGGCAACAGTGGACCATCATTGAGCAGCAGGCTGTGCTGATATCCGAAATGCAGAGGGTTGCATTCATTTTGGAGAAGCAGTTGCCAGCACCCTCAGGACCATGATTCTGCTTTTGTTCATTTTTTTGTGCTTTTCTTCCAGCATCCCCTTCTCCATTTGCCTTGCCTTGTTTATTCCCTTTTCTGTGACCCCCTTTGCTTTCTGTATCCACTTCCCTTTCCCTTTCCCCTACATTCATCCTGCCTCAGTGTATATATCTATCTTGTGCATATGTTCTGGTTCTGTTTCTCTATCCTATGTTTGCCATAGTGGTTTGCCCCTTTCAGTTTCTTGACATTTTTACTGTTTGTTTTTTAGCTCTGTTGTCCCCCTTTAGCTTTTGTCATGTTGTTGTATGCTGTATGTTGCCATTTTGCATAATATGTTACTGTTGTCGTAGTTGTTGTTTTTATGCTGTTCTTGTTGCATTTTTTTTTATTATAATTGCTGTTTCATTACATCTCTGTGTCCTGTGTCTTTCTTGGGTGCTTGGGTTTTTTGGTTGTTTTGTACTGTTCAGTGGTTGTCACATGTGGGTCCTGGTTGTTCCTTGGCATTCACAGGTACTGCACTGCTGTCTACTCCTGTGTTCACATTCAGGGCTGTTTTTCTTTGCCTGTGTTCCTGGGTGTGCTATGTCACCTCTGCACTTGTGTTTCTATGGGTGTTTGCACTGGCTGCCTGGGAGCTATATTCAGTGCTGTCTTATTCCTGGGCTATTTTTGCCCTGCACTCCAGGCCCAGATTGCCTGGTTTCCTTTGCATGCTATATTTAGTGGGTTTAGCACCAGGCTGTTCCTTTTGAATGTAGCGGGCTATTTGGTCCAGGCTATTTTGCCCGCCCAGCAGTGCTAATTTAGCCCAGTATGTCTAAAATGGATGCATTCTACCTAGGGTATTGCACATGGGGGTCTCCAAAACTATCTAAACAGGAATGTTCATAATCCTGGTGGACTATCTCCACTTAAATTATCAGCCTTCTTATCATTATTCCTACTCCTTGCTCGTGCAGGTGATATTGAACTGAATCCTGGTCCCTCTGGCCCATTATTCGTGCCTGCGTTATCACCCATAAACAGCACTCCTAATACTAAAGGCATCAAAATTACCCACTGAAATGTACAAAGCCTTCCTCCCAAACTGGCCAAGTTACAATCCTAGATAGCTCAACACAACCCTGACATTCTTGGCATTACAGAGACATGGCTTAAGTCTGGCATTCTACAACATGAGGTGAACCTCCAACGTTACTCGTGCTTCAGGAAAGACACAGTAGGTAAAAAGGGAGGAGGTGTTCTATTCTACGTAAAGTCTAGTTTATCTGCCTCAGAAATCACTTCTCTGGCCAAAACCTTCCTTCTGTAGAATCGTTATTTTTATTCCTAACACTTGGTAACATAAAAAAATTAATAATCATTTGTATTTACCCCCCCAAAGATGCCACCAATATATTACTTTCCCATTTAATATCCCTATCCAGTCTTCACCCTCATGATTTAGCACTCTGTGAGGCCTTTAATAATGACTGGCTTCCCCAAATAAAAGCAAGGCACATGCAATCTTGTCAGACAATAACTTTACTTAGCACATAACCAACCCATTCGACTGAACCCCAAGACTGGCACATAAGCACTTTTAGACTGGATAGTGTCCAATTGCTTCCATAGGATCAAAATATCCAGTATGCTCCCCGACTATATCAGTGACCACTCTCCTGCCTATTGCATATGGCGCAACAATTTTGAAACACCCCTTCCCAAAATTCTGGAACCCAGAAATACGACACATTTTAACAAAAAACAATTTCTGTCCTCAATTTATAATACAGACTGGGGCCCACTTACTAACCTGCCCACCATTTATCAGGCCCTAGACTATTTTATTGTGACCTTTACTCACATTATCAACAAGCATGCACCCCTAACCAAACATAGGTCAAAAGGCATCAAAGCGCCCTGATTTTCAAATGAAATATGGTCCCTTATGAAGAGCCGAGATGCTGAATGGAAAATCTACAAGTCTAGTAATCTTTGCTCTGACTGGTTAATCTATAAGCATTTGAGAAACTCATGTAAAACCAATCTGGAGGGAGAAAAAAGATCCTACTACCTCTCACTCCAAACAAAAAGCCTTAACGAGCCTAAGGAATTTTAAAAATAGATTAACTCCTTAATCAAGGGTAAATCAGCACAGTGTCCTAGCTCCATTCTTTCTGATAGCAACTGCCTACAAGACCCCACTTCTATCGGAGAAGGTATAAATGAGTTCTTCATGGACCTATATGGATACACATTGCATCTTTCATCAACCTCTGACTTCTCAATCTCCACACATCTCCTCCCCATACAGGTATAATCTTGTGCCCTGCATTCTACCTAAAAACCACAACAAAAAAGAACTTCTCAGAGTGTTATTAAAACTCAAAGAAGAGAGCTCCCTTAGTCATGATACAATTGAGCCTAAGTTCCTTAAACTAGGGGCACCTGCACTTGCTGCACCTATCTGTAACCTAATTAACAGGTCCTTTCTATCCAGTTCCATTCCAAACAAATGGAAAGTGGCTGTGGTAGTCCCTCTCCACAAAGGCAGCTCCCTAGCCATTGAAAATAAGGACCCATTTCAATTCTCTGCACCCTAGCCAAAATCCAAGGCAGGATACATTACTCCATAATCAATTACAGTCCTACTTAGAGACACACACCCTGCTCACCAACTGCCAGCATAGAGAGAGCTACAGTACAGCTACAGCCCTTGTAAAAATTTCTGCCTATATTCTCAATGCGAGTGACAAAGGCCTTATTACAGGAGCAGTGTTTGTTGATCTGACAAAGGCCTTTGACCTTGTCACCTACCACCTCCTAGTAAGAAAACTCAACATCCTGGGTCTCGATTCATTAGCATTTACCTGGCTAAAGAGCTATCGCATTGGGAGATCCCAAAGGGTGAAGTGGTCCGAAGCTCTATCTTCCCTTAGGCCTATAACCCATGGTGTTCCCCAGGGATCTATCCTGGGTTCATTGCTTTTCTCATTCTTCATTAACAAGCTTTCCAGCTTCTGCAGAGGTGCATCAGTACAACTTTACACCGATGATGCCATTCTGTTCCGTTCCTCCAATGACATGGTTTGGCTTAATCAGAGTCTTAATTCAAATTTCAACAAACTTGAGCAATGGCTCGCAGAAAACCATCTAATTCTCAATATCAAATAAACTAAAGGCATGGTATTCTACAATCCCTCCCCTAAAACCACTAACACCGCTTTGCAACATCCTCTTAAAATATGCTCACTCTGTGGGGACTCCATAGAAGTAGTTCAAACCTTTAAATATTTAGGTCTGCACCTTGACTCAGCCTTCTCTTTAGAGACCCATGTCTCCTTGCTAACTAAAACCATCAACTAGAATAGGGCTGTTATATCATCTCCGCCCCCTCTTATTCGCCACCTCCTGCCAAAAGACTGCTTCCACATCCCTCCTCCTTAAACTTTTCTATGGTGCACCACTACTTCTCTCTGCTCAACCATCAACCATTGCCCAGCTCCAACAACTCTATTTTAAGATCGGATGTTTTGCCTTAGGGGCTGATCCTAGAAAACACCACTGTGATATCTTGGCTACCCTACACTGGCTGGATTATGACTCATGGCTAAACATAGAAACATAGACTTTGATGGCAGGTAAGTACTGCTTGACCCACCTAGTCTGCCAATTTCCCTACCTAGAGGATAAGCTGTAGATCCTATTTAAACAACAGCCTATTTCTTCCTACCCCCCCACAAAAATTGCCTTATGTCTGTCCCATGCATTCTTGAATTCTCCCACAGTTTTAGAACCCACAACCTCCTCAGGAGGCTGTTCCATACGTCCACCACCTCTCTGTGAAAAATACTTCCTCACATTGCCCCTAGGCAGCCCCCATCTTCAAATTGTGTCCCTTGTTCTTGCACATCGGCTTTTTCTGAAAGACGCTACCCTCTTGGACTTTGTTGATTCCACTGAGGTACTTAAACATTTCTATCATGCCCCCCCCCTTTCCACAAGGGTATACATATTAAGCTCCTTTAGTCTCTCCTCGTATGGTTTCTCTTGCAGGCCCTGCACCATTTTAGTTGCCCTCCTCTGAACTGCCTCCATCCTGCCTATGTCCTTGCGAAGTTGGGCTCTCCAGAACTGGATGCAGTACTCCAGATGGGGTCTCACCAACTCTCTGTACAGGGGGATAACAACTTCTTGTTTTCTGCTGGTGATACCTCTCCCTATACATCCCAGTATCCCCCCAGCCCTCCCTACTACCTTCTATCATTGCTTGCCAACCTTAAGGTCATCTGATATGATTACCCCTAGGTCTCTTTCCATTTTTGTTGTTGTTACTACCTCCCCCCATTGTGTAATCTTCCCCTGGGTTTTTGTTTCCCAGGTGCATTACTTTGCACTTCTTTGCATTGAATCCAAGCTGCAATACTTCTGACCATTCCTCCAACCTTGCCAAGTCCCTTCTCATCCTTTCCATGCCTCTTTGTGTATCAACCCTGTTGCAGATCTTTGTGTCATCTGCAAAGAGGCATACTTTTCCTTCCAGTCCCTCTGCAATGTCACTTATAAAGACATTAAACAGGACTGGACCCAGTACTGAACCCTGCAGTACCCCACTAGTAACCCCTCTTTCTTCAGAGTGGACTCCATTTACAATTACCTTCTATGTCCTGTTGTTCAGCCAATGTTTACCCAGGCTACCCTTGGGACCCACTCCCAGGCTGGTTAATTTGACTACTAATCTTTTGTGTGGGACTGTGTCAAATGCCTTGCTAAAGTCTAGGTAGGCCATGTCCACAGCCCTCCCTGGTCTACTACTTTGGTCACCCAGTCAAAGAAATCAATTAGATTAGTCTGACGCGGCCTTCCTGCTGTGAACCCATGCTGCCTTGGGTCCTGTGCCCACTGGCCTCTAGGTACTCAACAATTCTTTCCTTCAAGTGATTCCATCACTTTCCCTACCACAGAGGTCAAACTGACAGGTCTGTAGTTTCCTGCCTCCGTCTTGGTCCCATTTTTGTGAAGGGGAATCACGTCCGCCTTCTTCCAGTCTTCAGGTACCACACCATCCTCCCATGATTTGTTAAAAAGCATAGTCAGTGGTGTCAATAGTTCTCTGCTTAATTCTTTTAGAATTCTGGGGTGAATTCCATCTGGCACCATTGCCTTGTCCACCTTCAGTTTTAGGAGTTCTTTCAGAACCGTTTCTTCTGTGAAAGGACTGGGATCAACCCCTTCCTCTCCAAAGTGCTTCTGTTAATTGGATTAGGCACCTTCCCACTTCCTCTTTTGTGAATACTGAACAGAAGTATTCATTCAGTATCCCTGCCTTATCACTGTCACTCTCTGCCCACCCACCATCCATTCTATTCAGCCTCACTATCCCTCTCTTTGTCTTTCTACGCACCCTGATACACCTATAAAAGGCTTTATCCCCCTTCTTAACCGAGTTAGCTATCTTTTCTTCAGTTTGTGCATTTGCTATTCTGACTACCCTCCCTGCTTCCTTCTGCCTTAACTGGTACAGTTAACTGTCCTGCTCCTTCTGTGTTTCCTTATACTTCCTAAATGCTATCTTTTTCTCCCTAACCTTCACCGCCACCTCTTCTGAGTACCTCACTCTATGCTTTGTTTATAAACTGATACAATGGAACCCTTTTTAAGTGCACACCCTCAGGGTAACATTTTTTGTGCACTTAAGTGGGCTGTGCATTTAACTAGAAAATCACTTCCAGGCACATTTCACTGTTTCTGTAATGTGCTTTATTAAATACAGGGTGCTCAAGTTAAAATGACATTACTGCACTGTCCTACAACACAGTACTACTTAAAAAAATCAGTAATCTTCTTTTGATTTGTAGTGTAGGATTGAAGGCTAAATTTAGTCTTTTCTTTTGACAAAATTAATTTTCTTACTGTGGCCATGCTAGACAGCACCACGGCTGCAGTTAAGATGTTAAGGTGGACTATTTAAGTGGTACTGTTCAAAATGTGCACTTAAAAGCTGGGCTGGACTGAAAATCAATAGGAATAGTAAAAAAATGTACATTTAACCGAAATGTGTACTTACATGTAGTGCACTTAAGAGGTACATTTAACATTGGATGAAAATGAAAAAAATTGGGATATGGAAAAAACTTGCATTTAAGCAGGATGTGCACTTATCCGATGTGCACTTACGTGGGCTCCACTGTGCATTTCTTCAATCCCCCTTGTTTTAGAGACGTTGTATGTCACAATGAAGCTGCTCGTCCACTTAGGTCATCCACCTAACGTATGTCAGCAACCCCAAATCCTTGCCGTCTCACTGAGAGGTGCTTTTTCTCTTTTTCTGCCTCAACTGCATGGAACATGATATCTCCTCATCTCCTTTTTGCCCTTCCCTATCACTTTTCAAGAAATCTCTTACTGCACACCTGCTCAATCCACCAACTTGCATTTGTTTTCTATAATCCAAGTAGCCTAAATACTCCCAAAATTAATATAATGCAGGAGCAATTTTGAATTTTCTAATTATGTTTACCCTTTGTGTTAATAAGTATGTCCTCATACGAGAGAAATCTCACTTGAATCTGCTATATTAAACTTTTGTAAATATGTATATTTTATCCGATGATTTGTATATATCACTGTATATTATATTGGAATTAACTTATTGTATGTACTTTCTGTTGCTACTTGTGATACCCTAGAAACCCCTGACTTTAGAGTATACTCATTGCAGTTTAGCAGTCCTCAAAGACTGTTCGTTGTTTGTAATGTTAACCTGCTTATTATTGTACTCCTTTTCTTTGTATTGGATTGTATGTATTGCATTGTCTCCCCGGGTCTCCCCTGAAAAAGGGGCTGCATGGTCTCAGTGGGCTCAACCGGTTACCAAAATTCAAATAAATAAATAAATAAATAAAAACTGCACCTGATTTTATAATCTCGGATGCCGTTACAACAGTTTCCACTGCTTATGACGACTTGTGCCAAATATCTGGTGCAAGCTCCATAAAAAAGGCCCTCGGGACTGCCACAAGCTAGATCACAAAAATTTGGTCCAACATGTGGCAATCAGCACACGGGATAAAAAATCCAGATCACCAGCCAGGAAAATGCCGCAAGTCCCATGCACCATATGTTCGGCACACTTGAGGCTTGAGGCATTCTTGCCATTTTAAAAATCCTGTCCATTAGAGTTTTGAGTCTCTGGAGTCTTAGTAAATCAGTGGTGGAGTCTTCCCTTGGGGCTGTCAACACTAACACCCACCCCCTTCCCTGAACAAACCAGATCAGACATATTGGCCCTGCATGAAGAAAGCTACAACTGATTTTATTGACAACATATGCAGTCTTTGAAGGTAGAGAACTATGACTCAGCATATGGTGAGTCATAGTTCTCTACCTTCAAAGACTGCATCACTATGAAGCACCAGTTTGGAGATATATCTTGGGCTTCGGACAGAAGGCTATGAGCTGGGCGGGGGTTGCATTCCGGTTGACAACCCAAAGAACACTCCTACTTTGTGTACATTGTTTTCTTCAGCCCTAATATCTGCACTAATGTATTTTTTTTGCAATGAATACATATAAAAAAAATTACATGTAGCTACTGCAAAAAACTATGTTAATGCAGACATTAGGGTTGAAGAACACAAAGGGTGGGATATTCCACAGTTGCACCATGCACAACCCACTGATGTGCCCGGCATGATATTCAAAAGGGGAAAGTCCGTGGCACAAATCCCGATGCGCCGGGGCACATCAGTAATGTATGAGGCACAAGTGGGGGGGGGCGTGCCCATGCATACCCCTGCATATCCTGATATTCAGCCCAGGATGTGCGGAGCCCATGCAGGCGCAACCCCTACATGCGCTGCATACAGTTGTTCCACAAAATAAAGGAGCAACAGCCAGCCACCCACAGGTGAGCTGCCATATTTCAGGGTGCAACACAGCAGCTGCCAGCTGTGGGTGGCCACCCGAGCTCCTGCGGCACCCTCCGTCAGGTAGTGCCCCCCATGCTCGATCGCGGGCAGAACTAGGAAATTAAACAGTCCTATATCCCTGGTGGTCCAGTGGACCACTCACAGCCTGATCATGGGCAGAAGTCTAAAAAAATATTAGATCACATCCCTGGTGGCAGCTCCCCAACCACAAGCCACCCGGCCACCCGCTGACTGACTGCGTATAGTACAGCTGTACGCCCATTGGTTGGAATGGATTCATTCACATATCTGGACTGTGTAGTACAGTACAGTCTGCATGCCCATTGGCCCATGCTGTGGACCAATGGGCATACAGCTGTACCATACACAGTCAGTCGGTGAGCGTCGGGCGGCTTTTGGGTGGGGAGCTGCAGCCGTCACTGGACCGGGAGGAGTGGGGTGGGGGCTCAGTGGGAGGGTGGGGAGGGGTACCGCTGGACCACCAGGATGGGATCTAATCTTTTTATAGACTTCTTCCTGCGATCAGGCTGGGAGTGGTCCACTGGACCACCAGGGATATAGGAGTTTATTATTTTTATACTTATGCCCACGATCAGGCTAGGAGCAGTCCACTGGACCCCCAGGGATATAGGAGTTTATTATTTTTATACTTATGGCTGCGATCGGACTGTGGGGCACTTTGCCACTTGTGCAGGGGTTGTCTGTCCCTGATGACTGCAGCCTGGCAGGGCGCCAGGTGCAAGTCACCAGGGATGGGTGCACCTGCATGCAAATGGGGCCATAATGACATGCAAATGGCCCCATTTGCACCTTGCATGCATTATGGACCCATTTGCATGTGCACCTTTGAATATTGTGGTTGATGCACCTAGCACAACAGTGCTTGCGCTAGAGCATCTCCCTGCCCCTCTCTGGCCACTTGCGCTGGTGCAGTACCACTGCGCCATGCACAATGCGGGCAACCACAGAGCGATATTTAATGGTGCTGAGCCATGGTGCAGCATCATTGAATATCACCCTGTCAGCGCCCTGGCACATCCCAGTTGTGCTGTACCCAGGCTTGCGACACAGCCTGCTGCAGTCTGAATATCCCACCCAAAGTGTACAAAGTAGGGAAATGAAAAAACAGTAGGGTTTTGGGTCTCTGGAGTCTTGGAAAATCAGTAGTGGGGAGTTCCTCGGGGTTGTCAACCCTAATGCCCACCCGTTCCCCAAGCTCTTAGCCTCATATCTGAAGCATAAGGTATGGTGCAAGGCCAATGCCTCATAGTAATAAACTGTTTGGAGGTAGTGAGGTATGGTTTGCCACATGTTGCCAATAAAATCAGTTGTAGTTTTCTTCAAGCAGGGTGATGTGTGTCCTGCAAGAAGAAATTAAATGATGTTTGACCTTGTTTGCTTAGGGAAGGGAGTGGGCATTAGGGTTGACAACCACAAGGAACAACCCACCACTGATTCACCAGAACTCCGGAGACCCAAAACCCTAATGTGTTTTCATTTCCCTACTTTTATCTACTTTGCATATTTCAACCCTATTCTTTGCATTAATGTCATTTTTTTACAATGAATTTCTTTTCTTTTTGTGATAATCAAAAAGTATCCTCATTCATGCAGGTCCAAAGGGCCCGTTGTGCATACACAACTGGAAGTTTTTTTAATATATTTATGCAAAAATAGTGCCAAGTACCATTCTGTGTTTCAAGTAAAAATAGAATAATAGATAGGTTCCTGTGCAATACAATGTAATAATTCCATCGAGAGGTTCTGAGGACATTGGAAACCTCGGGAGAATGACTCGGTTGCATGTCCCCAGAACCTCGAGATGGAATTACTGCATTGTAATGCACATGAACCTATTTTTTATTTTTTTTAATACATGGATGCGATTTTCGATTTTCTTTTCTCTCAGGTGGTTGGCAGCTGCAGCGAACAAGTCTCTCCGTCCTGGCCACGCGCCACACTGTCTCACTGCTCGGTGTTTTTTTTTTTTTGTTTTACTGAAGGACAGCCTACCTTTTCCATGTCTGCGGAACGCAGGGTCACCTGGATATCTGTATTTTTCAGATATTTAAAACAAAAAATCTGCAAAATGTTCCAGTTGAGAAACACTCTTGGTAAGCGAGACAGTGGCTGCCATGTTTTTCGAACTGTTCTGCCCGCCCTAACAGGAAAAGTGGCCAATTGGAAGGCACGTTTTGAAAGACGTTGGGAGCTAGACTAGCACATGCACTGTTGTGATTTGGTGATAATGCTATCATTCAGGTCTCCAACAATAGTATTATGGCACCTGAATGATGGTATTATCACTCCTGAAGTGTAGTATTATCACTTTGGGAGTGATACTATTATGGGGAGAATTTTTTGTATGCTTTTCTATTATATTATTTTCATGATCCATATATTAATGCACAATAATAGTACAATTGTACTATTATTGTACATTACTTGAAACACAGAATAGCACTTGGTGACACTATTTTTGCACAAATATATAAAAAAAAAACAATTGAATGCACTTCGGCATCAAGTGCTTATTCTTTCAGACCTTTTACCTGTTGCTCACTTTCCATTTGGGTATGTAGAAAGGGAGCATTGACTTCTGGAAGGAATTGGGGGATTGTGATTCGTTGACCATCCATGACACTCCAGACATTACATCATGGGTTTTAGCCCACCTGATAGGCTAGTAATGCACATGACTCTAGGATCAGAGTTCTTGTATATCCAGGTCCCAGAAACCCCTGTTCTCCAGTTCAAATCATGCATCTGATCAGGCTACTAGCACACCAGGATCCCTGTTGTTGTACTCCAGAAAGGTAGGCCTCTCAATTATAACCCTTAAGTTACTTATCTGTAAATCACCTAGAGATTCTTATGCACTGCAGTTTGTTTGTGTGGCTCCCAGAGGGGAAATGAATCCTGCAGCCTGTGTAACTTGACTTAAATGATTGAGACCATACCTCTCAACTGTCCCTGATTTTCAGGGATGTCCCTGATTTTGCCTCAGAAATTTCTTCTGTCCCTCCTAAATTTGGCATTTCTGTCACTGAAGAGTAGGGTTTGGAGTCACAAAATAATTCCAGACATTGGTGCTACAGTCTAGTTCTCATTAAAAAAATGATATTCACACTAAGAAGCATGTTGTACACAGCTTCTGGAACTAATATTACTGTTTTTTCAGATGTGTCCCTGATTTTGGTCATTTGTCCCTGATCATTTTAAGCTTTGTCCCTGATTTGTAATAAGGGAGGTTGAGAGGTATGATTGAGACCAGTTTCCTTGTAGTTTGTTGTTGCTATATATATGTATTGTATATCTATATATAGATATAGATAGATATATAGATATATATATATATATATATATATATATATATATAAATTCTAGCTTGTTTTGGGGCTATAGGCAAAGCCAGCAAGGTTGTTTTATGCTTTCCTATGGTATTATTTGAAAATTATTTCTGCTTTGACATATCTGCCTGTTCCCAAGTTGTGGTTTTCTAATTTGACTCATTTCAAACAAGCCAAAGCTAATCTGCAGCACTATTAAGCAAAGAGGATTATTCCTTGTTGTTTTTGTCTTTCTGCATTGTGATTTAGCAAAAAAAAAAAATGCTGTACCCACATTTATTTGCAGATCCTGGTGCCAGCCTGCATCTCTCCTACTTTGAGCGGTAGAGCACCGAACAGGCAGGCCACCCCCAAAGCCCTACACTCACTCGTCAGCCCCTTGAGCAAATGGAATTGTGATCACTTGGCCAGTCGCAAAGAAAAAGGGTATTCTACCCTGGTAATCTCTCTCTTCGTGCCTTGCAGACCAGGGGAGCTGTTTTGCTGTTTTTAGGCCTCTGGTCTACTGCTAGGAGGTCAAGGCCAGCACAGCACCGCATGGCGCTCCTCCCCTCCCCCTGACACGTGGTCGGCATCTTGCAACCTCCTAGTCCTGTTGGGAGAGCATTCCATTGAATATCAGCTCTCTCTGACACTAGCTACAGCTTTCTCTGACATAAATTACCCTTTTCAAGGGTTTCTCATCTCCCAAACGGCCTTGTTCGTTCACCCCACACTACCATTTGGCCACATGATCACCGCGTCCTACTTCTGGCCAGCGCACCACCGGAAAGCGTTCCCTGCCAGTTTCTGAAACTAAGTCCCATTTTCTGGTATAATTCTATTCAGCAAGAATTGGCTCTTTACCCCCACGCTATCTCAGCCACATGGCTTGCGAGGCCTACTCCTGGCCTTCGCTGGTCTCATGCCTAGCGTGGGGGGGCCAACGCCCTCTCTGCCTAAGCAAACTTCACTGCAGGACTCTGAAAAAAATGAGTGCTTGCTGTCTTCACAAGTGAAGACTAATAGGTGAAAGCAACAATCCCCTGATTTCTCTAGAGGAATCCTGAGAGTGAGGGGTCACATATTTCCTGGGCAAATCAATAAAGTCCTGTCATACTGCACCAGAATAAGGATTATAAAACAAAAACTGGGATAGAAAGGGAGCTGCAACAGGACCCAAGTTTTTTAAAAGAATGCTCACGGTGGCCCGACGAATCCTCCTGGCCCATATTTTCAGCTCTCCTCTACCTCCATATGGGGTCCTCCCTATAGCGACCCTATATTATCAAAAATAACCAAGTGGTACCTCCCTCTAGTCATATGGGGTCCCTCTCCATAGCGACCCTATATGCCTTTCTAAGAACCTGGTGGTCCCTCCCCATAGCGACCTCCTCAGTGGCCTTCTCCATGCTGGGTCCCTCACTATAGTGACCCCCCATGCTGAACCCTGCCTGTTGTTCTTTTATACACATCCTAACACTCTCAAATGTTCCAAGACTGTATTAAACAGCTATGGGGCACCCACTAAGTTGGAGGCCCATTGTCGCCCAGTCCTAACAATACACCTCCTTCTCTTTCTGTCTCCACCAGATGGTCAAAACCAAGAAATGCACCTATTGCAGTGCTACCCTCCTGCCCCACACCCCGGGCCCCCTATGCCCCACCTGTCTTCATGATGATGATGACTTATCACTGGAACAAACTTCTGTTATGGGCTCCAGTATCCCAGGGCCCAGTGGCTCTACCTGGACAGATCCTGGAGCTATCCTACTTCAGAATCAACAGGCCATGGTAGCTATGATGGCGAGCCAACAGAATTTTATGCTGAAGATAATGGAAGCTAGAATCCCTTACCCAGCATAGGGCAACTACCACACCACCGCCAGAGCCAGATAATGCAGGGGGGGCCCATGAAGAACATCTGGATCCTGTAGAACCAGTACCAGACAACCATAGGCCGGACTCTGGAGAGGACAAGGAGATGCCAGAACAGGAAGATGGGGCAGAGACCGATGAAGAGGACATGCAACCACAATATGTGCCATCCCTCATATCTAAACTTTGCTCCTTCAACATGGGTCCTGGCCTTATGAAAATAGTCAAGGCCACCATGGGGTTTGACATCAAAGAGGACAAACCAGAATCAAAATTAGACCCCATGATTCAGCAAAAGGCATCTATTAAGGAGACATTCCAAGTATGCCCAGCAATCGAGGACATTGTCAACAAGCAGTGGCAATCCACACAGTCTAGCAGAATATCAAACAAGAGAAACTTGGACCACATGTATCCAGTTCAGGAGGACAAGGCCAGCAACTGGTGCACAGCCCTGACCATTGAGCCTCAGGTGGCGGCACTCAGTAAGAAAACCATACTACCATGCGGGACCATATCATTAAAAGACCCGATAGACAAGAGAGTGGAAGACATGTTAAAGGAGGCCTTCAAAATTGAGGGCACAGCTGCCAAAGTCTCTACTACTGCCATTTACACGGCATGCGCCCAGATCTGATGGCTTGAGGAGCTCCTTGAGCAGGCAAACCCCAAAACTAGAGAGGCAAAACTGTTAGAATGCATGCTCAGTGCTGCAAAATACCTGGCGGGCATGGCAGTGGACACCCTCAGATTGAATGCCAGGGCTACAGCCATCACTAACATGCCAGAGGAGCATTGTGGCTGAAATTATGGGAAGCTGACAACGAGTCCAAAACGCTACTGCAAAATCTGCCTATGAAGGGAAAACACATTTTTGAGGAGGGCCTGCAGGAATTCCTAAAACAAAAAGAGGAGGTAAAGAACTACTCAAAAATAAAAAAAAAACAGGCACACCTGTCTCCCTTCCACTAGGCGAAGGTTTCGGGGGGAGGGGAGCAAATTCACACCAAATGCACAGAGACACCCATTATCAGAACAATACATTTCAAGGCAGAGGAACATCCAGTGGATACCGCATTTCCTTTACCCATTCCTCCCAACCTTCCTCCTTCAGAACCCGTGGGTCCAAGTTTGGAGGAATAGGTAGGGGTAATAGGGGAAAGCAACAATGACTACATGGCCAGAACTTCACAGGGGCGAGAACTGTGCCCTCCTGTAGGACAAAGGTTGTTGCTTTTCAGACACCAGTGGTTCTGCACAACCTCGGACAGGTGGGTCCACGAGGTGGTGTCGAGAGGGTACTCCATAGAGCTATCCCAATCCCCCATCACACACAGGTTCATAAACTCTCCCATTGCCAAAAAGGAGGCAAAGGCTCATCAGGTCCAACATATTCTGTTGGAGTTGTTACAAAACAGAGCAATACAGGCCGTCCCCCCTCATGAACAGAAACTAGGAGTGTACTCCATTTTCTTTCTTGTGCCCTAGAAAACAGGGGAACTACACTCCATCCTGGACCTGAAGCATCTCAACCAACATGTAGTTTCTCAAAGGTTCAAAATGGAGATCCTAAAGTCGCCCCTTCGCAGTATCCGGATAGGCGACTACCTCACATCCATAGATTTGAAGGACGCATACCTTCACATACCTATCAGACCAAAACACAGACAATACCTCAGGTTCCACATTCTAGGCCAGCATTATCAATATCAGGCCTTACGCTTCAGTCTTACCTCAGCACCAAGAGTGTTTACCAAGGTGTCAGTAGTACTAGTAGCCAGATTCCGAGAACAAGGTCTGGATATCATTCCCTACTTGGACGACTGGCTGATTCGGGCACGCTCCAAGGGACGCTCACATCAAGACACCAAGATCGCTCTATGAGCACTCAAGGAGCATGGCTGGGTGGTGAACCAAGCCAAGAGCCATCTGGTGCCCAGGCAACAGATAGAACACCAAGGGGTGCAAATCAACATGTCACAGGGATGGGCAAAACCATCCCAGACAAGGGTACGCAACCTAATAAGACTGGCTTGCCACCTGAGGATTTGCCATCAGACAACCATGGGACAGATAGCCCCCAGTTACTAGGTTGCATGGCTTCTTGCTTTGACCTGATCCCTTGGGCCAGGTGGCACATGCGACTCCTACAGTCTTACGTCCTCACTTGGGGATCACCAAATGAATACAACTTGCTCCTCATAGTACTACTATCACCATCAGTGAGACAGTCACTAACATGGTGGACAGTGAACTCCAATCTCAAACAAGGGGTTCCACTAGAGACAGTATACAACACCACTATAGAAACGGACGCAAGCCTATCGGGCTGGGGAGCGTGCTTGGGCGATGTGATGGCACAGGGCCAATGGACTACATCAGAGGCTAAGTTGTCCATCAGCATCCTAGAGATGAGGGTAGTATATCATGCTCTAAAAGCTTTCAGATCCTCCATTTCCAGTCAGTTGGTTCTGATTCATTCCGACAGCCAGGTCACGGTGGCATACATCACCAATCAAGGGTGTACCAGGAGCAGAGCTATGCTGAGGGAGGTGGCTACTGTCGTCAACTGGGCCCAGTTCAACCTCATGCATCTTGGTGCAGTTCACCTCACAGGCAAGCTCAACATGTGAGCAGACTGGCTCGGCTGGCAACAAGTCCACCCAGGGGAGTGGCGTCTCCACCCCACTCTGTTCCAAATGATTCAAGAGACTTGGGGACCTATATCCATGGATCTCATAGCCACAATGGAGAATGCGCAGGTCCAAAGATTCTATTCAAGATACAGGGAAAACTGGTCCCGGGGACCAATGCCCTGTCACAGCCTTGGTCATGGGATCATGCATATGTTCCCCCCCATTCCCTTGGTACCCCAAGTACTAGCCAAGATCCAATCCTCACGATGAACCATCATTCTGGTGGCACCATACTGGCCATGGAGAACCTGGTTTGCCACACTGCTGGCCATGACATTGGATAGTCGCAGGTTACCCTACCAGCTGAACATGCTGACACAGGGACTGGTACTACATCCAGCTCCACAGACCCTAAAACTCACAGCCTGGCTCCTGAGAGGAAGAGACTGATGAGGGCAGGTTACCACAAATCAGTCATCTCCACGATGCTACAGTCCAGACAATCCTCGACAACCTCTACCTATGGTAGACAATGGTCAGTGTTCATGAAGTGGTGCTGAGAACAGGATAAGGATCCTGAACTAGCAGACATGTCCACCATCCTCTTGTTCCTTCACTGGGGAGTAGACAAGGGGTTGGCCCACTCATCACTCAGGGTACAACTCTCAGCCATTGGTCCCATTGGGGGATACAGTCCGAGAGCACACCCGGATGCCTTGTGCTTCCTAAGAGCGGTGAATGTACTACGACCCAGAGTCAGACCATCCATTGCCCCCAGGATCTCCCTTTGGTATTAGACTCCCTCAGTACAGCCCCTTCAAACCACTACATGAGGTAGATCTCTTCTGGGTGGGTCTGAAGACCTGCTTCCTCATCGCTATCTGCTCAGTGCAAAGGATCAGGGAGCTAGGGGCACTGTCATACAAAGAACCTTACACCGTGTTCACCCCCAGGGGGTACACCTACACACGGTACCAATCTTCCAACCAAAGGTCGCTTCCACCTTTCACAGGGAACAACCCATTGAGTTACCTACATTTACTGGAGACACTCAACCTGGTGATAGGCCTGTCCCACACCATCTAGATGTCGGGATCACCCTGTCCATTTACATATCTAGAACTCTGCCCTTACATAAGACAGAGAGGTTATTCATCATCACAAGGGGACAAAGACAAGGCAGGGCAGCCTCTAAGTCTACCATTTCTGGCTGGCTCAGGAGAACCATCCAGGAAGCCTACACGGTTAAGTAACTGACACCCCCAGAGGGTATCAAGGCCCATTCCACGAGAGCAGTAGCCACCACTTAGGCAGAAAGGCCAACGTGTCTTCAGAAGACATCTGCATGGTGGAGTCATGGACTTATATCTATACGTTTGCCAGACATTATAGTCTGAAGCACCTGTACAAGCTATAGCTCACTTTCACCACCCAGGTCCTCTTATCCACCAGCTCCTCCTCTCACTCCTAGACCACTCTGTCTCCCTCCCTAGGGTACAGTACTGCTACTTATCTACCCATGATGTAATGTCTGGAGTGCCATGGATAGTCAATCAATCACAATGGGTGTTTACTCACCTGGTAAAGGTGATTGTGTTGGTTGACATCCACGGCACTCCAAGACCCTCCCGACAGAGTGCTCAGAGGGACCAGGATTAGACTAATCAAACAAATGACTTGAAGGGGATTAAGATATATTTTGCTAAATACGATCAAGATGTCGACCATCGACCTCTTAGGGGTCGAGTTTAGATTGTATTAATAGGTAAACAAAAACCAGGGCCAATGGTCCACATGAACTTATTGCCTCAGTCCGCATTATTGTATGGAATGGTTAGTGTTTTCCTTTTTCCTCATGCTTGTTCATTACTAACCTTGATTTCAGCTATGGAGGATTCAAACTGGAGAACAGGGGTTTCTTGGACCTGGATATACAAGAAATCTTATCCTAGAGTCATGTGTATCACTAGCCTAACAGGTGAACTAAAACCCATGATGTCATGTCTGGAGTGCCATGGATGTCAACCAACACAATCACCTTTACCAGGTGAGTAAACACCCATTTGGAGTATGCCGACACCAGGGACTGAGCACCCTGGTGTCAGAAGATTAACATTGTAGGGGGTTGAAAATAAAACAGAAAGGGGGGAGAGAAGAACTGGTACCAGGTGTGGGCACCCTGGTGTTGGTATACATAAAATAATGCAGGCATGTAGCTGGCACCAGCAATTGAGCACACTGGCATTCAGTTAAAATCTATGAGGCTGCTCAAGTCACTAATGGTGGCTGTCCTTCCTAAACAACAACAGAGTCAAGCACGGCACATTTATAGTAGGAGGGGCAGGGTTGCAAACTGACACATACTGTAGCCCCATTCCTGCTGAATGAAAACAGCACAATTGCATACACAGAGAGGAAGCCAGCCTTGCCACCTGACAAATAAGAGCATTATTGTAATACAACAACATGATTTCATATGATCATAAAAATTCTGTTACCCTTAGAACACTGATTTTTTAAGCTGCATATGCTCACAAATGGAATGATTTTTCTTCAATGTTTTTAAAAAACTATTTAAGGTTGGGGGATAAAATCAACAAAAGTGAGTACTTTGAGCCAAGCTCTAGCAATCATGCAATGCTATTTTTGATAGACACATTATGACCATTCAGAGTGAAGAAGCTTTGTGCTGATGGCGACTTGTCAGATCGCATTTTGATAGCCCTGAATACTACCGGACCCACTCCTCTATAACCCTGAATGATTGAAGTGTTTGAGGAGTGGCATGCTGCTGAGAAGCGTTTTGCCAAATTAAATGACTGAGACTGCCTGAGGAAATAACAAGTGCTGTATGGAGCTGCGACAATGGCAGATGTCGCTTCTGTTTCAGAAGGAGTGGTGCAAGGTAACAAAAAAAAAGAAAGGCACTGGTACTGAGTTCAGAAGAAATTAAAAAAACCTAAATAAAATAAAAGACACTGAAGAAACTAAGTCTGAAAGGGTTTGTTGAATGTGGTAACAGTGCCTCCTCTATCGTTCAATTTCTTTAGCTTGTTTTTAAATCTCCCAATGTGTTTTGTGGCAGTTCTTGTAGCACAGGGGGGTAGTTTATATCTGCTTTGCATACTGAACTGTTTACTGAAATAACTGAAGCCACTGAATCTATAGAAGCAAGAAGAAAAACAACAAGCCACAGTGCACCTTCCAGGATTTCATCTTCCCCTGCACGACATGTACCAGTTCTCAGGCCCTCCGTTTCCAAATATACACAGCCACAATAATGGCTTCATCTTTCAGGACACTGTACATACAGCTCTGTCTGACTTGGATAGCTTTGTTACTTTTATGTTATAGTGTTTTGTGTTATGTATCTTTTTTTGTACTTTGATTGGCTTTCAGACATGTTTTCTTTTTGGATTTGTTAATAATTTTTGTCACAAGCCATCTAGCTCTGAAACTGCCACTATGAAAGCAGATACATCCCAAAAGAGTATCACAACCCCTATATTTCTTTCTATTGCTATGCTGTATTTTCTATCACAGTCTACATCTAACTGAAAAGTGTTTTGGAGATGACATGGGATTTATGTGGATTTCTGCAAAAAAGTATACAAAAATATCCCACATTTATGGTTGCCCAATAGCTCATAGAAACTGTCAACAGATAAGGACTGCTAGGCCCAGCTTGTCTGCCCATAAGCCCCATACTTGATTATGACTTTTGACCCTCCCTCTGTTTTACTGCTATGTGGGTTAGGATAGATAGGTGTAGAGTGGCATGGTGCCTCCACCTAAGGAAGTGGCAGGGAATACCTGTAGGCAAATAGTAGGTTACTACCCACCAGGAAAATATACAAGCTACTCCCAAACAGTTCCTCACACACTCTCACAATATCCTCCTTCTCTACAGAAACACCCTATAGCAGCAATTAACATGAACAACAACGGTAGTTTATTGATAGGGAAGGGGAAAAAAGGGGAGATAAAACAGCAACAACAATAACAACTTGCTAACACTTCTGCCCCAACAATCCCCAACTCCCACCTGTGGGTGCACCCATCTTTCTCTTGGCAGCTACCCAGAAACTCTATACAGTCTTTTTGGTGAGTACCTCACTGCCTCACAGAAATAATTGTGGGGATCTTTCATTGGGCCCCAACTTTAAATTCCAAAGCTTAACTGTAACTTTCAGGCCTGGGCAGAGTTTTCTGGCATAGTCTTGCCCAGGAAGTACCCCTTTTAACTTCCACCTAGCTAGATAGCTAAATAAAGACTCCTCAAAGCCACAGCTTAGGATACTTACAGTTCAGCAGTTCAAAGGGGGTGGCAGAAACTGGCTTCATGGTACCATGCTGGTATCAGGAGTTGTTGGTGCACAAAGCAGCAGTTGGCTAAAGAAATGATAAAAAATCTGGTCTTCACCTGCCAGGCCTTTCCAATCTTCACCCCCAGAGACTTTGTATGCGGTGCTCACCTGAAAGACCTTTCCACGTTTTCCTCTCTGATGGTCTCCTCTTCGGTCTGGGGTACAGAGCTGGCTGGTAATTCCACAGACTGATGACTGGCACACACTTTTCTCTGATAAATCACAGGAGCTGGGAAATTTGCCTCTGTCTCTTTTCCTAGCAATGACAGCTACTCCAGATTGCAGCAGAAGCAGACCCTGATGCACTTACCCCACCAAGGAGGGACACTGCTTGCAGGTCACTTTTACTTTTCACTGCAGACACTGTGGCATTAGGTTGCGCCCTTTATAGTCTCTGTTTTCAGGCTGCAAATTCTGCTGGCTGTCTGTCTGTCTCTCTCTCTCTCTCTCTCTGCACTACAGGAAAGTCGCCTCTCTGTCTCTGGCAGCATATCTCAACAGTGTCTCAGCTCTAGCTGCAGAGTCTTTCTTTCACAGCTGCAGGTTCAGATCTCAGCAGCAGCTCCCAAATTCTCAGCAGCAACTTCCCACTTCTCAGCTGCAAATTCACTCAGCTGCAGGTTCAAATCTCACCCTGGAAACCTCTCACACAGTCTAATTTGATTTCCAGAACTATCTACTTCTCCAGGTGTTCTGCAGTGGGTCCAATACTTGAGCCAGACAAGGCCTTTGGGCAAATAAGCCCCTACAGACTCTCTCCTCTGCCATCTCTCTGGCAGATCTTTCCATAGAATCCCCCTTTGACAGGCAAAACAGTCCCTTTTATCAATGTTCCAGTAGCCACTTCTCATTGGCTGCAGCAATTGTCCCACCGAACAAAATAATATTTATTTGCAACACTTGATGCCCTATTGATCCTTCATTTGGGCACCAAGAAATGTCCCTGCATTTTCACCCAAAAGTCTTTTGGAAGTCCCATAAGTCTCTGTCTAAAATCCTCAGCTCCTGATAGGCTGTGGCAGGGGGCAAGGGCAACAAATGTGGCTGCAGCACTGCTAGTCGCATGCAGTCCCAGCCAAAGTCACAACTTTGAAGTTCTGGAGCAGCCAGACATTTTAATTTTATTGTTTATTAACCCCCCAGTTCTGTGGATGCCTCTCTGCCCTGTCATCTGGCAGCAGAATTTAAGGGCAAAACACTTTCCCTTGCCTGTCACACCTTCCAAATTTCTCTGTGCCCAGGCGGCAGGCAAGAATCTCATTAATACTCATGGCCCTAATTTATATTTATTACCCAGTCCCCCAGTACTATCGGTGCTCTTAAACATTTCTATGCCTCTTCAATGGCTTTCTCCATGTCTCCGAACCCAGTTTGCCCAACTAGGGGTCCAGGAGCACTGGAGAGGCTAAGCTTTGTTGCTGTGGTGGTGAGGAAACAGACGTGCACAACCGTGCATGTATGGACTTCCAGCTTATGCATTCAAGGTGCACAGCTCAGTGGATCCACAGCTTTTGCTCCTCCAATTCCATTCACACAAAAAAACATGTCGGGCTGGATGGAGAGTAAGGGGCTCATTGAACCTGGGAAATGAGATGGTGAGGACATGAGGGCAGCAGAAGCTGGAAACTGGTAAGTCCAACAGTGATGGGGGGCTTATATTGGTACAAGTGGGTGCCCTGATATTAATAATTTCTGGAATATTGTTATGCTGGTAGTAAAACTAAAGTAAACATCATAACAGATACTGTGTCCTAATTTTAATTTTGATTAGATCCACATGTTAATGCCTAAAAGATTGCTGTTCTTACTAATAAAAAATATTCTGATACCTATATATTTTTTCCAGCATGCAACATTAGATTAATACTTTTGATGATCTTGAATGTTTAGTAGCCCGTTATGTGCTGAGCAAAAATATAACTTTGACATGGGTTGTAGAAATACTAGGGAACAAACATTCTAAGTGTTTGCTGTCACTGAAAGCTTGTAGAGAAATGACAATAAATGCCTGGGATCAGTGTATCCTTGGATAACAGATAATACTTTCCAAGCAGACTTACTGCAAAGATCTGGTAAATGACAAGGGCTGCTAACATAAATCAAGTGACAATTAAGCTGTTTAAGCCCAGATAGAACTGTGTTTCCTCCCCTGCGCAGCAGCATTGTCAGAAGTGAAGGTGACAAGTTTGCTGACAGGGATCTCAAAGGTTTTCAGTGCATTAATGAGGCAGTTAAACATTTAGTGCCTTGTTCCTGAAAAACACTGTGGCATATTCAGAAAACATGTCGCTGATGTGGTCAGTTCTTCATCAAAAAGCTCACAAAGCACTACACACAGGTTTTCATTCCTGCAGTTAATACTTTGATTCAGATAGATGTAACATTGACTTTTTGGGGCAAGCAGCAACAATGTCCTTTTGGCATTTTTTACTGAGTTCCCCCTGAACAATGCAGGTTGTCTTTGTTGCTCTGTAACACATATGTTTAACAGTTACTGGACTGTGCAATAATGTTAGTACATTTCATAACATAGTTTGCATAGGCAAATGAGCGGATGTGTTCCATTAACAATGTTGCAAATGCCATTTCTGTCTTAGTTGCTTCAGAATCAGTCTGTGCTGAGAAATACTGAGTCAGCTTCTGTTCAGTAGTTGCCTGCTTGCTATTCTGTTAATGTTTCTTGGATGCAGCATGCGTCTGGAGGTCATGTCACCCCCTGTGGCTAATTGTAAAAACACTTCCACAAACACTGCACAGTCAAAAGCTATTTACTTTTTAGTTTGTATCAGCCAGGGTGAATTTAAATATAATGTATGCCTTTTCTTCTTGTCTAGAGTTTTCTCATCACAAAGACCAGGATCAATATTTTCATCAGGTCCTCTTTTCTTTCCAAAAAAGAAGCAATATGCATCACTTATGCCATTATTTGTAAAAAAAAATAATAAAATAATAATATGCTCTCATGACTGGTGACAGGTGTAAGCTGAAAAAATATACAAAAAGGATAGTCCAGTTAGAGAGGCTGACCAGAGCAGAGTAAGGGTGAGTGAACGTAGAAATTGGCAACTTCGGTTTGGCTTCAATTCAGACTCCCTGTGTTTGGTTCAGCTTCAACACTCTGTCCAAAGACACTCCAGGTCCTTGGTATGAGGGTTTAGCAAGCTGCACATAGAGTTAAGTGGCACCCCTCCATTTCTTTGCACTCAGACCAGTCAATCCCATCTCTTCCACTCTGCCCTTGTCCTCCACACAGATTAAAAAAAAACTCAGCACCTGGAACAATGCCAGGAGCCAGAAGAGTGTGATGTTTTTGTGTAAAAAACAAATAAGTGTGTGTGTATGGGGGGGTTGAAATAATAAAGATGGGTAAAGGGTTGGCCATGGGACTAGCTCTGGCTGCCTGGGAAGGGCTAGAGTATTATTTCTTAATAAAATGGCCAAAATTCAGAGTTGTCTTGTAGTGGCCAAAAAGTTGAACTGGGCTGATCTGAAGGTAAAGTTGCCAGTTTTTGGCACATTCACTGAATACAAATTCAGCATTTCAGTACCACATCCATAGAGTACAGAGGCAAAGGGAGGAACCAGATGTTGCGATACACATAGATACCAATGAACTGGCAACATACACTGCAGAAGAGGTTAAGGGTGGTTTCAGGGAACCATGTAGTAAGCTGAGGTCAGTTATAGAGATGGTATCATTTTCAGAGGTGCTGCCATTGCCACATGCAGTACAGTGTAGAAATGATAAAATAATGGGATTCAACATGTGGCAAAATGGTTACTACAGGGATGAAGGGTTACCCTTTTGGGGGGACTGGGTATCAGTCTAAGATGTTAGCAGACTGTTTGTAAAGGAAGGGTTGCATATGAGGAGGGGACCTGTGTATTAGAGCAAAAACAAGATGTAAACACCTTTTGAAACTAGACATTCTGACTGCAGTGGTGTAGTAAAAGAATGTGAGTAAACAAACAAAGGGAGTCTAGCTGCTTCCATGTTCACTCCACATGAGAGGCTGGGCAGGGGAGTAACAAAAAAAAAGCATGTGGAAGAAAGCAATCCACTGAGGAGTGCTGATAGCACTAGTATGCAGTTGCTGGTACTGAGGTTAACTGATAACTGATGCATTTCGTACTGTGGAGGGATATCAAAACACTGAAGGACCGAGCTGTGCAAGTGAGAGCATCAATTGGCTGCTCATGGTGCACCCATGTCTGATACCTGCACTCTCGGTCTGTCTTACAAATTCAAGGCTCATCAGAAAAAAACGAGTCATGGACAGCCCGGGCATGATTTACATAGTGTGCTTAGCTACTATCGGCATCTGCTTCTGAAACCGGTACTGTGAGGAGCTGAATCAGGATGTAGGGACCCGCTCCAGAAAGTAGCAAAAAATCGGGACAGCCTGATGAAATTGGAACACTTGAGAGGTATGTGTCCCTGCAAGAAAATAGTGCAGGGGGGAGGAAGCAAGCACACTGCATTGAATGGAGATGACATGGAGAGATTCAATTCCACTATGGCCACCCAAACCCTCTTTTCAATGTAATTGCACTGCGTCATGCACAGCTCTTGCTATGCAGCCATGAAAAGGAAGCAGGCAGAGGACAAAGTACAAACCGTGGACTTTTAAAGGTTAGCAAGGATGGGAGGGAGGTGCTTTGAGCTACCAAGCAAGATGACCTCTTAATTACTGAGCTTTGAACCAGCCGTTTTTATCCTACTTCATCCACCTCTCACCCTCCTTGTATGCCAGTAAATCTCTCTTCTGTTGATTAGGTTGCAGTTGCACTTTAACTTGCGGTCTTTGTTTTATAAGTTGGGACCTGCTGGAGTTATAGTATTGAGTGTATGTTGCGGTCTACCCTGCCCATCCCACTGCTGTGTACCAAAATGGTGACTGCCTCCATCAGTTTTGGGCCTTCCCTCAGCTACATTGCCAGCTTGTTTGAGTCGCTGGTCACAGACATGGTGGATATTTATCTCTCACTTACTTCAAACAGACAGGACATGTGCTCCCTCACTGACTGAGTCAAAGACACTAAACTCCATACTGCAGATGCTGAGGGCTTTAGCGATCATATCCTCTGGTGCCTTAATGAGCATCAGCAGTGCTTGCAACAGCTATGGGTGCCTGTAGAGGGCTTGGAGAACCATGGCTACAGGAACAATCTGCAGAGCTTTGGGGTTGCCCAAAAGGTCAGAAGATTCTTTCATGGAAGCCTTTCTGCTAGCCCTGGAGTTGCGAGGCTTGTTGGAAATGGAGCAGGCTCATTGATCCTGAGGTGCTACCCCAGATATAGTATCATGGCTATGTCTCTTTGTGGCCTCTTTTCTTCATTTTTCTGGTGAAGGAGAGAATGCTGCACCTCACAATAGAGAAAGACCTTCTATCATGGTATGGGTCTCAAATATCTGTGTACCAGGACTTTTTGGCTGAGGCTGAGGTGGTGACTAAAAGGAAGGTCAGCACCTACCTCACATAACCTTGCAGCAAGCAGGCATTCATTACCACTTTAAGGGCCTCACTTGCTTTGGAATTTATCTCAATTTATCTCAGTGACTAAGCACACATCTTTCATATACCCCAGGAAGCTTGGGTCTTAGTCCTCCTACTAGTGGCCATAGCTAGTGCATCAAACTACAACCCCCAAGAGCACATGAAGTGACCAGAACACAACCAATGTACACCATAATGTCCTTCCTCCACACCACATACAGAAACCATCTGCATTTTCAACACCAGGGTGAGACCAAGGTCACAGCTGCCACACTGAGAGGGACTCACAATAAAATTGACTTCCCTCCAAAATATCTGGTGAACCATGGCAAAACAAGCAACGAGGAAAGTCCAACACCAAGTTGTGAGATGTGTAGCATAGAAAATTGAACGTGCCTTGAGAGACAAAAGTCATAGTACCGGAAACCACAGTCTCTCCAACTGCTCCACATCTTCACCACCACCAATCCTGCAAGGTCTAGGTTTGGCTGTTTCACTTCCTGACACCTACTGGGGTCATTACCAAGTGACTCCCAGATAGACACCCTGTAAAGATGGAACTTTCCTGGGCTCATGGGGACAATTCAGATATGGATACTGCCACTAAAAATTATCCTTCACTGCTACCCTTGCTGCTGCCATTCTGGGAACCAACTTGAGAAGGCTGGTGATGGTTCATGGATGCTCTTGTAGCAAATGCAGCTATGGGGGCTGTCATGATGTATCCTGTGTTGTTATTCTCATGCTGTATGGTTCTTCTTCTCTCTTTCCTGGTTGTTGCTGTATGTCACAAGTGTTGGCTTAAGGGTCTCTGACTCTGTTGGTAAATCCCTTTTATGACTCTCCTGTTCCCACTTGTTTCTTGCAAGCTCTACCACAGTCACCTCATCTCTCTCTTGTAGTCCAACTGGGGTTGATTCTTGATTATGTTGCCAGTTAGCCTCCCACCCCATCCTCCACATAAGACTGTATTTGTTAGTTCTTAACTTTTTCTCTGTCTTCCACAAGTTTTGCTTCTCCTGTCCACCAGGCCTTCCCCCAGTCCTTCCATCAAATGACTGGGAGATGCCCAAGGTGCTCACCTCCCTCTGTCCCCCTAGTTCCGAACCCTAGTGAAAGGTTCTAGTATACACTCCCTTTAATCCCTCCCTAAAGCCCTCAGGTCTGCATTGCAGGGGTCCAACTTATCCTTGGATCTTTCCCCTAACTCCCACATAACCTTGGGCCTGGGATCTTATACTATGTTATTCCATTCCCACTCCTCTCTCCCCCCCCATTTTTGCTATAGTGAAAGCTGCACCCCTTCTAGGGGTATGAGTTCCAGTTCCCTCCTCTCCACCCCCACCAGGCCCAAATTCCCTTCCCTTAATCCCCTCCACCTCACCAGTTATTATCTCTTATCCCAGTGCTTCTACAGTGTGAATATAATCCACATTATAGTTAGGGCTGGCAGTAGAGCCCACACAGGTAGGGTTAATCACCCTGCACTCCCCTAAGCACACTGTGGCTGGGTAAGGTGGCCTTTGGGACTCACCAGCTAGCCTCCCTATTTTGGGTCTTCCAACATCAGTGTTCACTGACTTGCTGTCCCTGTCTCCAGTGATTATTAAAAGTTTTTGGTTACTTGATAAAAAGAGTTTGTTGCTATGCAGTGGACTCAACCAAGATGCAAAGCTTTATGATAAGCATGCCACATTTTTCTGCATGACAAATTGTAGTAATTCCTAATGAATTACATTGTGTTCCTGCAGTATTTTCCAGCATGTTATTGGCAGAAACTATGATAAGAGTATTGTCTTCTGGCTGAATTCACTGGTATCTTCTGTTTTGTACTTTGTTGTCCGATAGATCTTGCTGTAAAGTTTTACAACCTTGTTTTATAGGATTCCCAATGCAATAGATTTCATAGGCTACACTGACTAGATACGTGGACATCCCTTCCAGGTCATCTCTCTATATCCCCTTGACGATGGCTGAACCACCTGAGAGACCACTCAACCAAATTCTCATTGAATGGTGTCCTTTTAAGTGTACTGTATATGTTTTTAAATATTGATTATACAGTGTATTGATTTGTTGTGGCATTGTTGTATTTCTACTTTAATATATTATGTAAGTATAACTAATTTCACATAATATTGCAGATAGTCCTGAAAATAGGCTTTGCCCAGCAGTCATATCCTATTAAAATATAAAATAGACTTCAAACTTGAAGTTTGTGCCCTGGAATGTAAAGGTTTTAAACCAACCTTTTAAAAGAAACAATGTCCTTAATTACCTTAAAACATTATGGTCTGAGGTTGCACTTATCTAAGGAACCAAACTCTGAACTATACCTTCCACTGGTTAAAGAAGGGATCGGTGAGCCAGGTTCTGCACAATGTTGCTCTCAACAGAACTAAAGGGATTGCTATCCTTCTCCATAGGTCCCTCTCATGGAAGCAGACCAGGTTCAGTTCAGACTGACCACCATGGCTGATGGATTCTGGCTCTTTTGTCAAGGCCAGGAGGAAGAGAAATCTGGGACAGTGGCACCCACTTGAATGACCCAGACTTCTTTACTGTCCTTAACTAAGCCATCCTTGAAAAATCCCACTCCTCCTGGCTGGGGACCTCAACATGAGTTTTGATCCTTTCCTAGACTGCTACAGTGAGGGCTTGGATACTTTTCTCCAAGCAAGGACTACTCTGCTCCAGTTTATGTCAGAATGGGGCCTTCAGAATATTTGAGAATGGGACAATTCCACTGGCTGTGGCTATACATTCCACTCAGAGGTTCATGACTCCTATAGCCACATTAATTTTACCCTGGCAGATACTTTTACAACTCCTGCAGCTTTAGATCCCTCAATAGCCAATAGCCAATACTATTATGTCCATCCACTTTCCCATATCCCTGGTTTTCTCCTCCCTAAATGGATCTCTACATTCCCCTACGGGAGATGTGACACCCTCTTACTCAAGGTTCTAGACTTTATAACCTAGGCCTGAACTGAGGCCACCAACATTTTTTCAAACTAATGCCAACACTGGTGTCTTTCATGGTGCTGTATGGGAGGTGGTTAAGGTTTTAATGTGTGGCCATATATTTGCCTTTGGCTCCACCCTGAGGAGGAAGAGAGATGTTGAGCCATCTCAGCTAAAGTCTGAATTAACCCAACTGAAATCACAGTGCTTGCAGGCCCCCCACCAAGTCAAGTCAAGTCAAGTCAACTTTATTTCTATAGCACCTTTCAAAACCAAGGTGCTTTACATAAAACATATACATACTAATAAAAATTTTAAAACCAGCACTAAAATATAATAACCATAATTAAAGAAATGCTAAACTTAATAAATATGATTTCAAATTAGTTTTAAAACAATCGACGGTTGGGCATTCTCTCAACCACTGAGGCAGAGAATTCCACAGGGTTGGTACTGCAAAAGCAAAAGCATGAGATCCTGATGTTTTCAAACGAACCCTGGGAATCTCTAGCAATCCCTTGTTGACGGAGCGGAGAGGATGGAGGGGGCAGTAGGGAATCAGGAGATCTTTCAGGTAACTGGATCCCTGATCATGTAGGGCTTTGAAGGTTAGTAAACCAACCTTAAAGGTGATCCGTCACCTAACAGGCAGCCAGTGCAGTTCGCGGAGCACAGGTGTAATATGACTGGTTCTAGAAGTACCAGTCAAAAGCCTGGCCGCTGCATTATGCACCAGCTGCAGGCGGCGGATATCAAAGCCAGATAGCCCTAGGTAAAGGGAGTTGCAGTAATCAAGATGGGTAGTGACAAAGGCATGGACCAATGTTGGAAGATCACCCGGAGGAACCAGGTGTTTTACCCGGGCGATATTCATCAGATGGTAAAAAGAGGATTTGATGACAGCTGACACCTGAGATTTAAGGGGCAAGCCGCCATAAAAAATAACACCCAGATTTCGCACTTGATCGGAGGTAGGGAGCAACATACCACCAAGTGATAAGCCTGATGGTTGTCCAGCTCCCAAACCCACCCCCAGACGACTTGAGTCCACTACCAATACCTCAGTCTTGTCCAGATTCAGTCTCAGCCAGCTGAAACTCATCCAAAGTCTGATCTCAGCAAGGCAATTATTTAGCACAGAAAGTGCATCATCCTGGCCGGGCAGAAAGGACAGGTACAGCTGGGTATCATCTGCATAGCAGTGAAAACCCAAACTGTATCGCCTGATGATTTCTCCCAATGGCAGCATATACACTGCAAACAACTTGGGAGCTAGAATGGAGCCCTGCGGTACCCCACAAGGCAGGGAGTGAGCGCCAGAGGAATGAATTCCAGTGGCAACTCTCTGAAACCTGTCTGTGAGGTAAGAATGAAACCATTTGAGGACTGTACCAGACAGCCCACAATAAACCCGCAGGCGATCCAATAGCACACCATGGTCTACAGTGTCAAATGCAGCAGAGAGATCGAGAAGGACCAGAATGGTACATGCCTTTCGATCTATAGCCATTAGGAGGTCACTCAATACCCGGACAAGGGCAGTCTCCGTGTTATGCTTCTTCCTAAAACCAAACTGAAGAGTATCATAGACATTGTGAGTTATAAGATGATCATCCAATTGCAACGCAACCGCCTTTTCAATAGCCTTACCAACAAACGGCAGGTTAGAGATAGGCCAGTAGTTAGCTAGACAATCTGGATCTAAGGAGGATTTTTTAAGGAGTGGTCAAATGACTGCCTCCTTGAGGGAGTCAGGAAAGACCCCCATCTCCAAAGACTTCCAGACAATGTCAGCAAGGATCGGACAGATAACTTCCACACATCCTATTAAGAGAGGTGTGGGGCCCGGATCCAAACTACAACTGGTTGGTCGCAGTATTTGGATGATCTTCACAATGTCACTGACCTCCAGCCAGCAAAACTCTGACCAGACAGACTGAGTACATGTCACTTCACGTCGACCACTGCAACCCCTATAGGAGAGGTCGGACTGATGTCAGACCTGATGCTGGCAACGTTATCTGCAAAGAAACGAGCAAACTCCTCACATCTTAACTGAGAAAAGGCTTCTCTGGGCTGGAGGCAGATTGGATTGCACAATCTGTCCACAATCCGTCAAAGCTGAGCTGGTCGGTTTTGTGCAGCAGAAATCTCCCTGGACAGGAACTCTGCCTTCTTACGAGTGATTTCTGATTGATAGCCATCGTAATGTGCCATCAACCTAAGCCTGTCAGCATCATCTCTGGACTTTCACCAGACTCTCTCCAACCTTCGGCCAGTACACCTTAACTCCTTCAAGGAGCCATCAAACCAAGGGCTCCTTGGATAGATGGCGAGAGGCCGAACATGAACAGGAGCAATCTTGTCCAGAGCATCTCCTACAGCCTTATTATAGGCTAGTACGAGACTATCTGGACTCATGCACTCACTTGGCAAGCCTGATAGGTCCAGCACTGCCATTAGGTCAATGGATTCTATACCCCTTAAAGGGCAGTACCGAACCATCTCCGTAGGGGCAGACCTATTGGGAGGGCCCTGAAACTGAACGTTATGGTGTGATGGTCAGACCAGCTGACTGGTTCCACCCCCAAATCAGTGATCTCCATACCCAAAAGGAAGATCAGATCCAATGAATGACCTTTTACATGAGTCGAGGAGGTAATAACCTGTGTTAGGCCCAGCATCATCATCAGCTGGAAGAGATTTTGACCAAAATGTGAGAGTTCATCGTCAACCCAGGCATTGAAGTCCCCCAGAACTATCAGTCTGGGAAACCTCAACACCATGTCGATAATGAAGTCTGCCATCTCCTGCAGGAATTCTCCACCGTCACCTGGTGGACAGTAAACAAGGAGAATCCCACAACCTACACCATCTCCCAGGATATATTCAAAGGTTCTGGTACTTCCCATTGGCACATCCACAAGGCCCAGCTCAGTCTTAAACATAATGGCCACACCCCCGCTCCTACGATCCAGCCTTGGACAGTGTATCACAGAGAAACCGACTGGAACTAACGAGGCTAATATAGGACCTGGATTTTCATCCAGCCAGGTCTCGGTGATGAAAGCCAGATCAGTTGATCCAACAAGATCAGCTATAATAGCTGTCTTGTTTTTAATAGATCTGGCATTGCATAACACCGCCAAGGTTGGATGAGTTGTCGAGGAAGACCTCAGCACCTGTCCATTAGAAATGGAACCCTTGGGTATGGGGACAAGACATGAGGAACCCCTCTCCTGACCTCATTTCACCCCAGGACGTCTCCTGGACCCCAAAACCCCAATCCGCCCACCCCCTCCTGTCCCCCAACAGGCCTAGTGCTCCCTTTTGTCCACGCTTCCTAAGAATGTCCAGCGCACGACACCTAAAATAGGTGTCGGATGACAAAGGAGGGCATTCAAAGGGGCGTAATTCCCTGAGCCTGGTGGGGGAGTAGTGCCCAACTGTCACTAAACCTCCCCAACACATAATAAACAAATAAACAAAAATAAATAAAAATAAAATAAAATAAATTAACAAAACCTATCAATATCAAATAACTTAACAGAAAATAAATAAAATTCAGTCCTCACTGTCTCTCACAGAGGAAGGAAAACAAACAGAAACCAAAACTATTACATATTAAAGAAAAGAAAAAAAACAAAAATAAAGGTGCAACCCAAAATATAAACCCAAATACAATAAAATACAATTTTAAAACTACAACAATAGTCTAAGCATCTATTATTGTCCAAGTGACATACTGTCCAGTGTCTTCATGAATTGCTGAGTTCGTTTCAAAATCATAAACAAATAATAATAAACCCAAAATGAAAAAGTTGTGGCACTCTCACTACCACCAACTACAGTTTAAATTATATATAATTAATGAAAAGCTCTCTCACTGCTTTTCAAAAAGTAAATGAAATTACAGTACCTGGAAGTGATGAAAATAAAAACAGCAAACCCTTAGTAGTCAAATCCAAAAAGAATGGTACCGATGATGCTAGCAAAGGAGAAGGGGGGGGCGGATCAAGAGATGCTCCACTTAGCCCATCAAAGCCACCCAGTCAAACTAGAGGGCTGTGAGGAGCCAAGGAGGAAGATTCTCCACCAGCCCACCGACTGGTAGCCTTAACCCCCACAGGGAGTCCCAAAGATATTAATATCTGAGCACGTCTTTACAGTATGCACTGATACTGAACTCAGTCGGCAGCTGGCCATGGTGATGAGAGGTGGTCTATGCTAGTCGCTGGCTGGGGATAGGTGGGGGGTGCTGGGTGGGCTGGCATGGCTGGGTGGGGGCCACTAGACTACCAGAGATATGGAGATTGTGTTGATTATTATACAGTTTGGGGGCACTAGACTACCATGGATATGGGGATCGTAATAATTATTACACAGTTCGGGGGCACTAGATTACCAGGGATATGGGAATCATGTTGATTATTATACAGTTGGGGGCACTAGACTACCAGGGATA
The DNA here is from genome assembly GCA_016271365.2 of Neoceratodus forsteri. Lineage (NCBI taxonomy): Eukaryota > Metazoa > Chordata > Ceratodontiformes > Ceratodontidae > Neoceratodus > Neoceratodus forsteri. The sequence goes on along the minus strand of CM028135.1, from coordinate 390,877,568 downwards.
CGGGATCATAATAATTATTATACAGTTGGGGGCACTAGACTACCAGGAAGTGGAGGCTTCATATTTGTACATTGTTCGGGAGGGCACTAGATTACTGCGGTATATGCCGCATATGTGGCTGGTGACTCTGGGTCGGGCACGGGTGGGGGGGGTTGATCGCGCTGCCCTGCTGTTGCGGCTTGTGACATGCTCGCCAGGTAGACCTACTGTTCAGCATACCTGGCCACATATTGCAAGTCGCAGGACTTAGCTGTGATGACCCTGTCCCTTCTAGAACAGGGAGCAGGGTAAATGTTGCAGTTGGGGGTGGCGCAAGTTGCATTCTGTGGCAACTTGCGCCACCCTTCTAGAATCTGGCCCTTGGCCTGCATTGCATCTGCAGAGAGGGGTTTGCAACCTAAAGTATTACTCATTACTGATCTGAGTCAATAGGAGGCCTTAGAATAGAGGCTGGGGTCAACGTACCATTTCGGTAACATGGAAGTACCCCTACCCTGAATTCAGCTCCTAAGATTGCGGTGTGAAGAGCATGGGCCCAATTCTAGAAAGCATATGCCAATGCACAACACAGATGCACCAATGGGAATGGTGCAAGTCACAAATAAGTCCAGCAAACATGCCAAATGCAATTCTACATTGCGAGATGCACATTGACGCAACGCAGTATGCCAATGGTGACTTATGCCGCAGTTGCGACAAACCCGCAGGTACGCAAATGTGCAACTGAACATATGCCAAAGAAATGGCAGAGAAATGCCAGGGCAGGATTCTAGAAGCAGCAGTGCCACAACTTACACCAAGACCAGTCAGCGCAACATAAACCATGTGGGAGCAGATGTAACATACACAGCATAGAAAGGAACAGGGTCAGACAGGTCGGGCACACAGCAACACACATGTGAGATAGGATAGAGCGTGTCCAAGGAAGGCAGGCACACAGGGGCAGTGTGGCACAGGGTACAAAGGGTGCACAGAGGCCACACGCACAATGCAAGGATGATGGTGCCGCCAGGCACAACGCCCCTACCATGGCCACTGGTACATGTAAACAGTGCAACCACAACAGGGACACAGCACTGGGTGCCACAGACCAGTAGACAGATGGTGGTGAGACACACCAATGTCTGTGCCAGTGGTGCCACCTGCAGGGAACAATGGCACCCAAGGCAGAAAGGTGTAGCACAGGCACCATGCCACCACACAGCTGGGAGGTACAATGTGAGGTGGCAAGGACACCATAGCATGCATGGTGACCCACAGCACACAGGACACCATGCAGATGTGGCCTGGGGACAGTGGCCTGTGCTGTGAGCAGCACAAATGGCACAACAACCTGATGTACAGGGATGGAACAATGGGGACAGCAGGCACCAACACCAGTGTGCAACCCTGCGCATAGCAACAGACACACACACACACACACACACATATACACACACACACACAGCCAAGCATACCAGGAACAGACACAGAGACAGTGCGTATGGCAAACGGTTTAATGAACAATATGGGACAGGGATACAGGGTAACAATGGAAGGGGGATGGGGATGAAAAACAGGCAACAGCAACAAACTGTAACATGACAGTAAACCCAAACCCAAACAGCCACCCACAAGAACCCCGAACACCAACCCGCACCCACACACATCCCCACACAGGCCCAACAACCAAACCACAATTCCATCCATAAAACAAACAGCAAAATGCATACCCACCCACCCAATGTTCACCCACAACACGCATATGTACAGACCCACCAGTACCAACCACCCCATATGCATGCCTACCCACATGGAAAGCCCCACCCATGTCTGGCAGTAGCGGACACATGGCACCTTTGTCTGACAGAGTTCACCAAGTAGGGTGGCCACCGACCCATGGAGGTGCCCAATGTCTTGCAGGATGGCAGTCACTAGTACTACAAGGTGCTCCTGGTCTGGGCCCCCACCCTGCACAGGTTCAGCGGTGGGTCCCTCAGCCACTACAGGCAACACCTCCTCCTGCTGCTGCAACACCAGCATGGCCACCTCCTGCCGTGGTCCAGTGTTCCCAGCTGCAGGGACAGCAGTGCATGGTGCAGTGTCTGGTGGTGGGGCATCCTCACCCCCCCCTGCTGTGATGTCCACAGCAGTGGGCCTGGTCAGTGGTGCAGCCATGGCCCCATCCTCATCGGCTGCGACTCTGCAATCCCTGTCCAGGCTGTGTGGCTGTGGTGGTTCCGGCCCTTGTTGCCCACCATCAGTGGGGTTCTCCTGGTCTGGCTGAGTGTCCATCATGGCTGGGTCCCCTTTGGCTGCTGCCACTGTGGAGGAGGTAGAGGAGGATGTTGGTGGCAGCACCCTGGCCCTCCGCTGCCTGCTGTGGGTGCGCATCTGATACTCCTCTGCATCTCGTGCCTTGACGGCTGCTATAGCCCACAGCAGAGCCCTCTGCCGTTGTGGCAGCCTGCTATGGACACCTGTAGGAATGTAAAGGATGCAGTCAGTGCTGGGCCCAGACAGGGGGGTACACACACATAGGCAAGCAATGTGAGGGTGCAGCATGAACCACATTGTGGCCACCAGCCATGGCCACGGCACAAGGGGTCCATGGAATGTACTTACCTGACCTCCAGTGAAGCGCCTCTTGCCTGAGACTGGTGAGGCAGCTCTGCTGCATGCCATGGGTCATGCCAGTGGAACCTGTGGGGTGAAGGGACAGGTGATTGTGTTGGAGGCACCACGTGCCATGGCCACCACGCCAGCACTGCTGCAACAGACGAACAGCTGTAGGGATACATACCAACACCGGGGTCCTGCCCAGACCGCATGTCCACGTCCCTGCGGTGGGCCGTACCGATCATCCACTGCAGGATCCCAGCCTCCCTCTGTGTCAGGTCCTGCCAGCAGTGGATCAGCTGGCGGATGGTCTGGTGTGTCCCTGTTGCCTCCACCATGCGGGTGCAGATGGCCGTCCATGCCCGCTCACAATCTGTGGCACTGCTCCTCTGGCTCCCAGCTGGCAGCAGCATCCTACCCCACTGCTGCACGTAGTTAATCAGCAGCACTGTCTCATGTGACGTAAAGTTTGGGGCATGCCCACTTAGACTCAGGGATGACCCAGAGGACATAATGGCCTGTTGTATGCATGGGACCTGTAACAGGGGAAGAAATGGCACATGCATCACTACAGAATTCCACCATGGCTGTGCAGACCACCCCTACCCACAATGCACTGGACACTGGCTGTGGGACATGGGTCAGTGCCGGGCCACAGGCCTGCAACTGTGGTCCACCACCCCAGGTGGTACCCCTGCGCCAATGCCATGCACAGTACGAGGTGTGTAAAGGCCGAGCTGTGCCATGCAGGGGCTGGGCACACAGTGACCACATTGCACCAACACGGCAGCCATCCCCTGCAGAGGCATGTTGCGGGCTGACCCTGCACAGTGTGGGTGTGGAGCATCACATGTAGCCCTGCCACACATCCACACCACCACCCCAATGCAGAGCTGCATGCAGCCACAACCACCAGGTGCCCAAGCGGCTGACACAATGCCAACCGTGGGTGCTGGCATGGGGACTGGCAGTTACTTACCTGTATTGTGCACCATGGTGTCAGGAGTGGGTGGCACTGTTGGGTCTGGAGCACACTTGGATGGAGAAAGAGCAGGGCAACATAAGCCTGTGGCACAGTAGGGGACCCCCAGAGCAGCTGCAGTGTGGCAGTGTGTACCTACCTGGACCTGTGTGGTGGTGCTGATTCTTACACAGGGGACAGAAAGCAACAATGTCAGGTACACAATGCTGTACAGGCATTGGGAATGTGCACATTGAACAATGGCATATACTCACCGAAGACTCATATGTGTCCGCCGTGGAGCTAGGAAGGGAATGGACATGAGTTAGTACACAGCCGTAAGTGTCCCCATGACCAGCAGCCTGTGGGTGCTGCAACCCCCCCCACACTGGCACCATCCCACAGGCATGTACCTGCACATGGCCCAGGACAGCCCCCAGGACACCCTGTTGTGACTGACCCTATACAGGGTGGATGTGGTCAGGTGCATACCGGACGGGCATAACATGTAGGGTGTGGTACAGAGACAGTGTTACACAGCCAGCTGGGCAGGCAGCTGTGCACCTGTGTGTTTGGCACAGGCAATGACCTGTGTAGGTCCCCCCTCACACAGTCTGAGGTGATGTCTGGCGGCACCCGAAGCATTCCACATGGGACAGCCGGGACATGGGCTGCCACATGCTGCACACAGGCATGGTTGGCGCTACAAGCTTGGACATAACAGCATGACTGGTAACGGCACACAGGCTGGCATCTGGGCCAGCCCACCACTAGAGTGACACACCCCCACCAAACAGATATGCATCCCCATTGCAGCAGCACAGTGACAGTATGACTGGGCCATGGCATCGCCTGTGTGGTCCGGTACGGGTGCTGTGTTGGCAACCCAGCAGGGATATCCATGACTGGTCCCAGCTGCACTGTGCACCCATGGAGTGCCCACTGGCACACTGTCCATGCATCTACACCTACAACACAGGGCTATTGTATCACGCATACCATACAATCTGTGACACACCTATGTGACCCTGTAGTACAGCATGCCATCATGGTGTGGCAGCAATGACCAAAGGGTGTGTGTGGTGCTGGGTACCACCTCACCTCTGGTGGATGTGGCACCCTGCCTGCATCCTGTGTCCACACACCAGAGGCATTATGGTACACCTGCATGCCACCCACCATGGCAGTCAATAGTGCCCACCACTAACACAATACCATCCTGTGCTGGTACAACCCTGCCTGGGTGCCCACAGTGAGGGGCGCACCCATGATGGACCATGTACCTCACACAGTGGGGTCATGCCACACAGACATGTCCAAACCCCTCACCCTCCCATGGCACATCCCAGGTCCAGGGTGACCAACCCTGGTGACCCAGCCACCAGACAGGTGTCAACTGTGCCAGGGCCAGCATGCCACTGGGTGTGCACTGCAGCACCCTGTTGTGGCCTACACAGCTCACCCAATGCTTGCATTGCAGTGTGGGTCCCAACACCACCCAGCTGGGGCAGCTGTGTGTACCACATGTGGGCCACTTAGGAGGCCACTACCACAGCAGGCACAGCCCTGCACTACAGGGGCCATTGAGGAGTGTGGCTGGGCCTGTGCCATGCAGGCATGCTGGCTTGTGCCATGGGCAGTACCACCAAGAGGCTCAGAGGATTGGGGTGTACCCCTCAGGTGACCCCAGCATGGGGGCCTTCCCACCCCATTCCCCCAAGAGCCCTGGTCCATGGCCGCCCCACATGGGCTCACACAGCCACTGTGCAGTGCCTGCATGCCACTGGCAGGATGCCACGTCCACAACACACCCATCACTGCAATACATGGCGTGCATCTCACCACCATGGGGGCCACAGCGATCTGACCATGTGCCCCACTGCATGGGGCAGTGACCCCCATCCTGAGGGCACTGTCCCACATAGTCCACAGAAGTGGGAGGGGGGCTGTTGGTACCATCTGGCTGAGGACACAGCCATAGGATGTCTGCCCCCACTGCAGGCATGGGGGCAGGCCTGCCTGGTCTAACCACATGGGTGAGTGGTGGACCACACAGGCAACATGTAACCACATGCATATGGCATGTCCAGTACACCACCTGCCACACAGTGGTGTGTGGCTGTACCATGCCCTCCATATCTCTGGGCACCTTCCAACAGCACAGCCCCTGGTATGGACCACTGCCATTGCACATATCGTATCAGGACCCCTGACTGTCCACCTTTGGGAGGGTCATGCTTGCACACCTCTCGCCCATACCACAGTATGAGAACTGTTCCCCATTGTACCCTACAGAGGCTCCCTGTGCCACATTGAGGGACCTGTTCCACATTCATAGTCCACATACGTGGGTAACACTCCATTGTACATGATGCATGTCACTATATCAGTCACATTGTGACAGACATTCTGAACATGAGCAGGGGTGTAGCCAGAAGGTTCCATTCTGTACACACATTCTCCAACAGTCTACCCCCCCATTATGATCTGTACACATCCTCTCTAAATGGTACCCCTTTCCAAACAAGTCTGACTGTTGTCAGATGATTCCCCTAATCCCTAAAGAGGTTATACATGTATCTGCCTCCTAAACAGAAGTGTAGACAGAGACACCTCTTGGTAGCCTACATCAACCTAAATACTATAGATTAGAAAGCAAATGTCAATAGAAAGGCTTATGGTGTATGACAGGAACTCAACAGCACTGTACACAAATGTGTACAGTGAGTATGCCTGCCTACACCCTTGAACATGAATGCAACAGTACAACAGTGGTCTGTGCTTCTAGGTCTTGTTTGTTGCAGTGTTCCACATGCAGCCCATGAGTTCCACATTGTGACAGGCACTGTACAACAGTTGGGGGACAACAAGTTGAGAGGTATGCATGCCTGTCCCTGTCCCTCAAGGCAGTGACAGCTGGAATAAGGGTATGTAAGGGGTGGGGGGGCCAGCTGTGTCCCAGTACTCACTAGTCTGCTGATTGTCTGTCCCTGTCTTGGTCTTGATGGCACTGTTCTGATCCAGCTGTTTCCTACACCCAGGTCTGCAGCCCCTGTACCACTACACGGTGCCTGGGCCTATCCACTGGCAACCACACGTGCTGCACATGCATCGCATGTCGCACATCGCATATGCACATATGAGGCATGCATGGCAGCAACTGCGATTTGTGATAGTGATGTGTGGCATGGCATCTGTGATGTGGGGATGTGGCCTGCCTGTTCTCATGTGTTTGCGTGTGCTCCCTGTGGATGCAATGCAGATGCAGAATGGGTTTGGGTGCCCTTGCATGTGTAGCACCTGTACCTGCAGGGCTGTGTGTGGGTGCATGCTTGCACACACTCATGCCCTGGGGAGGTCAGTGGCAGGCAGATGCCCACCGGCAGTGGCCCATGTAGGGCATTGTAGTGACTGGGGGATACGCCCTGCCCAACATGTACCCAGTAAGTCCCTATCAATGCAATGATGACAAAAGGACAACACACCATAGGGATGAGGTGCAAACAGGTTTATTTACATAATGCTCAGTACACACATGTGCCCAATGCACAGTGCTCCCCAGATCCACCATCACGCGTGACCCCACACACACCCATGCACACAGTCTAGCATCAACACACACACACCCCCCAAGTGACGACATGGTGCCCCCCCATAGACATGTGCTTCCTGCCATGCATATGGTCCCACCCCCATTGCAACCCCACCCAACAGTTCCCCTACTGCAGGTCACCTGGGCATCTCACAGCCATCTGCCACGCACATGCCATCCTCGTACCGACCCCTCTGGTGCTGGGTGCTGGGCTGTGGGGGACCCTGCCAGTCTGGTGGGCTGTGCGGTGCCCTGGCGGCTCACCCCTTGCATCGCACCCTGTGGGCCTGTGTGTGCCCCCACAGGTGGGCTGCTGTACCTCCGCCCACACAAGCCTACTTGCCTCTGTGCCACATGTGGCAGTGGCCATGACGGGGCTGCATGGTGTGTTCCCCCCTCACGTGTTGAGCGCCTTGGGCCTTGTGCAGCATGTGGAGCACCCTCCTCAGTGTGTCTACCCCCCTGTGTGTGCCCAGTGCCTGTGTTGCCAGTATGCCTGTGTGCGTAACCGTTGTCACATCTTCATCATCATCATCATCAAATCTTTATTTATTCAGGCGAACATCATTGAGCAAGGCTCATTTACAAGATGGACCTGATAAGGTCAAGGTTCAATAGTTGATACACAACAGATACATCATACACTTATATAAGACAGTTATACATGCAGGGGAAAATAACATTTATAAACACAGTGATGTACAGTAAATTCACATGATAAAAAACGGTTACAGGAAAGTTAAGCTAATATTTACAGTATGTACAGTATATACATATCCCAGTGGGGGGGGCATGGCAGACACTCAACATAATGTAATACTAGGATGATGAAGGTATTACTGGGTGCCATAAGATGGGGTGTCTGTCTGGAAGGAATATGCCATATATGGTTTGGAAGGGAGATTTGTGAGATGATAATGCTAGCTCTACTGGTAGCAATTGCATTTCTCTTTGAAAGACTGTACAATGCTGTTTAAAGGATGCAAATGGAATGATATTGGACAGTTTTAGGGATTTTGTAGGGTGTTCCATGCTATAGCTAGAGAATAGCTGATTGCTGCCCTCCTAGCCTGGTGTTGAATTTGGGCAATTTGAGCAGGATGATGTTGTTGCTTCTTAGGGCATAGGAGCTAGGAGAGGTCTAGGTGAAGCAGTCCAGGATATAGTTTGGAAGTTTTTTTGACAACGCTCTGTAAATCCATAATGCTGCATTTCTGTTCCTTCTGAGGTGAAGGGAAACCCACCCAACTGCAGCATAAAGAGAGCAATGATGAGTATTAGGTGGCAGATCTGTAATGAACCTTATTGCTCTATGATATAAGGTATCCAACTTGTGATGGTAGGAGATGGGGCAGTGACTATAAAGGAAGTCTGCATAGTCAACAACTGATAGAAAATGGCCTGGACTAACCTCATCTTTGAGTCTCTGTTTAGGAAGGGTTTTAATCTATAGAAGGCCAAGCCTTTGGCGAACTTTTAACAGTTCTTCTAAATGATGAGTGAAGTCAAGTCTGTTGTCAATCCACACACCTAGGTATTTGAAGTTTTCTACATACTCCAGATTTTCTCCAAGTATAGTGCATAGCTGGGGGAGAATGATTGGAGAGGATGTGCTAGTGGAGCTTTGATTTGTGAATATCATTGCTTTAGTTTTCTTTGCATTTAACAGAAGCTTTTTCTCGAGTAGCTGATATTGTAGCAAGGAGAATTCTGTTTGTAGGATTTCACGAGCAGCTGCAGGCGAAGGGTTGCTGACATACAGAACAGTGTCATCAGCAAAGAGGTGCACAGAGGAATTGGTGAGGTTGAATCAATGTTATTTATATAAATGGCAAAAGGATAGGACCCAGAATAGAACCTTGGGGACTCCTCTTGACAGTGGTTTTAATGGGGATAGGTCACCTTCAGCTTTTACCTGCTGTGACCTACCGGTGAGATAGCATCTGAACCACTTAAGGGAGGATGGATCTAGGCCCATGGAGTACAGGGATGAAAGTAGTAGCTCATGGTCCACAGTATCGAATGCTTTGCTCGGGTCCAGGAATACTGCACAGACATTATTCTTTTTATCTAATTCAGATTGCCAGTCATTTGTGACCTTGGCGCTGTCCTGTGGCTGGGTCAGTGTGGGCAGTGCCCGGCTGGGTGCGTGACTCTGGCAGCATGACTGGTGGGTGGGTAGATACGCCTGGGCTGGGGATGGGGGAAGGGGTTCCACTGGCTCCAGTGGCTGTGTCTGGGTGCTGGAATGAGCGGTGGCCAGGGCTGCCATCCGCTGGGCCAAGCCTTGCAGGTGGTGCAGCAGCTGCAGTGCCTGCATGGCCATGGCCATGGCTGTATCCTGGCACTGCTGGTGTGCCAGCATGTTCTCCAGGCCTGTGCTGAGGCAGTCCATGATGACCATCTGGCATTCAGCACTTTGCCGGATGCCCTGTATGGCATCCCCCAGGCCAACCATGCATGCCGCTGTGCCTCTAGTGAATGCCTGAAACCTGCCAGCAAAGCTGGATAGCTACAGCTCCATACAGGTGTGGTGTTCCTGCATAGAAACATAGAAAAATAGAATTTGACGGCAGATAAGGACCGCTTGGCCCACCCAGTCTGCCTATTTCCCTACCTGCTGGATAAGCTGCAGATCCTAGTTAACCAGCAGCCTACTTCTTCCTACCCCCACCCCCTAGAATTGCCTTATGACTGTCCCATGCATGCTTGAATTCCACCACTGTTTTTGACTCCACAACCTCCTCCGGAAGGCCGTTCCATGCATCCACAACCCTCCCTGTGAAAAAATACTTCCTTAAATTACCTCTGAGCCTCCCCCTCTATCTTCAAATTGTGCCCTCTTGTTCTTGCACACCTCTCTTTTTGAAAGATGCTACCCTCTTGGACTTTGTTGATTCCCTGAGGTACTTGAACATTTCTATCATGTCCCCCTCTCCTCCTTTCCTCGAGGCTATACATATTAAGCTCCTTAAGTCTCTCTTCATATGTCTTCCGGTGCAGACCCTGCACCATTTAGTTGCCTCCTCTGGACAGCTTCCATCCTGTCTATGTCTTTGAGGAGATTGGGTCTCAGAGCTGCACAGTACTCCAGATGGGGTCTCACCAGCTGTCTGTACAGAGGATAATAACTTCCTGTTTTCTACTGGTGATGCCTCTCCCTATGCATCCCAGTATCCCCAACCCTCCTTGCTGCCTCTCACATTGCTTTCCCACCTTTAGGTCATCTGATATGACTACCCCAGGTCACTTTCCATTTTGTTGTTGTAGTATCTCACCCCCATTGTGTACTCTTCCCTGGGTTTTGTTTCCCAGGTGCATTACCTTACACTTCTTAGCATTGAATCTAAGCTGCCATACATTTGACCATTTCTCTAACCTTGCCAAGTCCTTCTCATCCTTTCCACCCCACCCTGTGCATCAACTCTGTTGCAGATCTTTATGTCATCTGCAAAGACATACTTTCCTTCCAGTCCTTCTGCAATGTCACTTATAAAGACATTGAAGGACTGAATCCTAACTCTGAACCCTGCGGTACCCACTAGTAACTCTCCTTTCTTCTGAGTGGACTCCATTTACTATTACTCTCTGTGTCTATTCTCCAGACAATTCTTTACCCAGGCTGTCATCTTGGGACCCACTCCCAGGCTGGCTAACTTGTATATTAATCTTTTGTGTGGGACTGTGTCAAATGCCTTGCTAAAGTCTAGGTAGGCCATGTCACAGCCCTCCTGATCTACTACTTTAGTCACCCAGTCAAAGAAATCTATCAGATTAGTCTGGCATGACCTTCCCGCTGTGAATCCATGCTGCCTAGGGTCCTGTGCCCTCTGGCCTCTAGATACTACAACAATTCTTTCCCTCAAGTGATTCCATCATTTTCCCTATCACTGAGGTTAAACTAACAGGTCTGTAGTTTCCTGCTTCTGCCTTGCTCCCACTTTTGTGAGAGAATCACATCTGCCCTCCTCCAGTCCTCGGTACCACCCCATCCTCCCATGATTTGTTAAAAGGGTAGTCAGTGGTGTCACTAGTTCTACCTTAGCTCTTTTAAATTCTGGGATGAATCCCATCAGGCCCCATTGCTTTGTCCACCTTCAGTTTTAAGAGTTCGTTCAGAACCTTTTCTTCTGTAAATGGGCTGGTATCAACTTCTGTATCCAGAGTGTTTCTACTGTTTGTTTTATGTACCTCCCCCTCTTCACTTGTAAATACTGAGCAAAAATATTTGTTTAGTATCTCTGCCCTTTCACAGTCTCCCTCTGCCCACCCTCCTCCCTTTTTTAAGCCTCACTATCCCTCCCTTGGTCTTCCTTCGCTCCCTGATGTACCTACAAAGGTTTTATCCCTCTTCTTAACTGAGTTGGCTATCTTTCCTCGGTTTGGGCCTTTGCTGTTCTGACTACCTTCCCAGCCTCCTTTTGCTTTAACTGATACAGTTCTCTGTCCTGCTCCTTCTGCGATTCCTTGTACTTCCTGAATGCTTTCTTTTTCTCTTGAACCTTCACTGCCACTTCCTTTGAGAACCATAGTGGTTTCTTACATCATTTTGTTTTGTTTATTTGCTTCACACAAAGGCTTGTTACCTCTGTGATGGCAGTTTTATTATTCCCATTGTTCTTCCACCCTCCTTCCTGCCCATTTGCTAGTGCATTCCTAGGCACTCACCCATTTTGGCAAAGTCAGCCCTCCTAAAGTCCAGTACTTTTGTCTTTGTGATGCTTGACTCTATTGCTGTGTTTATTGTGAACCATACTGTTCGATGGTCGCTAGTTCCCAGATGGCTACCACTTCTACATCTGTGATCCTCTCTCCATCTCCATTTGAGAGAATCAAGTCTAATATTGCTCCCTCTCGAGTGGGCTCCAGTACTAGTTGTCTAAGGCATGCCCCTGTAGGGCATCTAGAATAACTGCACTCTTCGGAGTGGCAGCTGCAACTGCACTCCAGTTAACATCTGGCATATTCAGATCACCCATCAGCAATATCTCCCCTTTTTCTGCCATTCTAAGTATACTTTCTATCATTTCCTTGTCCATTTCCTCCCCCTGAGAAGGGGGTCTGTATACAACCCCTAAACTGTGCCCTCACAAAACAATCAGCTAAAAGCTCTCACCCACCGCTGCAATGAGTGTCTTCTTGTCAGCAAGATACCCTACACAACAATTTGACAGAGAAAGTACCCTGCTAATCAAACAGAGAAAAATCCAGACATCCAAGTCAGACACAGGTAAACCTCTCCAGCCCCAAAACAGCCTGGTGGTTTGTTAGCCACAAAGGAAAATCAAATATGCAGTTATTTCAGACCTTCTGAAGATGCTGACAAGATGAGCAGTTTTGAAAACCCCCTTCCTGAATTAAAAACTAAAATAATTAAACACAAAACAATACCACTTTAAAAGTGAGGAAAACTTCTCTCAGATGTAAGCAAGAGAGAGAGATTAGTTACAGATATTTAGTCCAATATAGTATATCCCACGCAGCTTCTCAGTTGTTTCAACGCACACCCAGTACACAACTTGGAAGAAGATGGACTTCCACAGGAAGTATGTTCCCCAGCTCCTGCCTCAATCCCTCTGGCTGGCCAGCACCAACTGGCAGTAGTCCCCAGTGTAGGCCAGTGGAGACAGATGGTCCTGCAGCACCCGGATGGCCTCATCCAACTCATCCTCCAGTCCACGGGCGCTCAGTGGGCTGAGCAACCCTATGGCGGTGTTCTCAGCTGCCGACTGGTCTTGGTCTGATGCCTCTCACTCTACCACACGCATCTGCATTGCCTCCACAGATGTGGTGGCACTGCTGGTGGTGTACTCGGCAGTCCCCTGCTGCTCCTGTGGTGGTCCAGCTGTGTCCTCCTCACTGCTGTCCACCACCTCCTCTACCATGGGGCTCTCGCCATCCCCACTCCCCTCAGGCTCCAACATCAGCTCTGGTGTTCCTGCCACAGGTGTACTGGTGGCAGGGCTGCCTCCAGTGTCCTATGGGCTGCCGCCATCGTCCAACACCATGCCGGTGGCCTGGGCCATGCCTGTACCTTTCTGGCCCTGCTGCTCAGCTGCTTCCACCTTCTGGCTCCACAGGGGCCACCTGCGCCAGCTGCCACTGCACCTGTTGGATGGGAAATGTTTTAGTGTGTTATCGCAACACAGTGTGCCCTCACCTGCCCGATCAGTGTTACCCTCACAGGTCTGCTTTGGCGTTGCACTCTGGCATTGCACCCACCACACTTCTGTGCTGTTCCACCTGGTGTATGCCACCACTGTACATGCATCCTCCACCAATAACATGGACCCCCACCATTGCTGCCCTTGCTGTGCTGTCCATCCTGGTACAGCAATGCCAGCTGTCACACAGCCACCCCGTACAGCTCCCCACTGCATAGTGGCACCATGCATGGCCACACCCATTGGGCAACACCACTCTGCAGGAGCCTGCACTCTTGGGTAACTACGTTGTCCCTGCCAGCCATGCATGACCCCTGCAGCCCTTGCTCACACTCTGCAGGCACTGGGACAGTGACCCATGCCCCCTCCCTACTGCACAGCCCATGCCTGTGCACGGTCCCCTCAGCACACAGTGCAGGACACAGCATCCCCCAGCGTGGCCCAGGCCATACCTCAGCATGCCCCCCCAACAGTACAGAGTGCAGGACACAGCAGTGCCCAGTGCAGCCCAGGACATGCCTTTGCATGGCCCCCCCCAACATTACACAGTGCAGGACACAGCATCCCCCAGTGTGGCCCAGCCCATTCCTGTGCACAGCCACCCCCCACGGTTTCATGTGCCTGTGCTAGCCCCTCCATAGTTGGCCATGGGACATTCCTTTGCACTGCTGCACATGTCAGCAGCCCACATGACTGTCCCTGGCCTGCTCCTTGCCATTGTCTGGTTCTCTTGGCCCACTCTGTGGCCAGCTGTGACTATGTGGCATCCCTGTGACATGCTTTCCCGCCATCACATCTGCCTACACATTGTCACCCCCACCCACCCCATCGTTGCTGTTGGCTTCGGCGCTGTTGCCATGTCTGACCTGTCACATACATTGCTGGTTGTGTGTCCCTACCTGTGGCCATCTGCTGTCTGAATGTGTCCAGCTGTGTTACACCAGCGATGCTATGCTGGCTGAGATGTGCTGCTATCCTTCTCTTGATGCTGCTGAGTGGCTCCTGCTGGGTGGGTCCACCCCCTGTGCCCTGTGCACTGCACCTGTTGTGCGTCACCTTGCGCTTCATCAGGCGCCTGAGGTCACTCCACTTCTTTTGCACATCTCAGACTGTCCTTTGCTGTGCAGTGATGGCATTGACTCTGCGTACCACCCTGTCCCATGCCCTCTTGCGTTTCTCCCTCCACTTGGCATACCCTCCGCATCCCATGAGGAGTGCATGGTGATGGTCGATTTGTTCCACCAGGGTGCTAACCTCCTCATGTCCAAAATTCCTCTTCCTCCTCCTCTGTCTTTCAGCTGTAGCTTCTGCCATTGCTGTGGCATATCTGCTGGTGTATGTTGGGCCACAACTGCATGTTGCACACTTTTATATGGTGTATCTTGCATGTCATGACTTACACAGTTGCATTTGGTGTATTCACACGGGTTCTAGAATAGCCCGTAATTTGCATGTCGCAGTTGCTGTTCCGAAACTTCTGCAACTGCGTTATTTGTGTCTGGTGTATTTTCCTTTCTAGAATCGGGCCTCATGTCTCTAGTCAAGAGCAACCTGCTCCAATGCACATAGCACAGTGATGGGTGTGAAGCAGGCAGGCCAAGGAAGACTACAAAAGGCAGTGAATAAAGTAATGAATTTGATGATGCAAGACTGAGAGGCAGCAAAGAAAACCACATCCCCATAACCCAGTATAGGGAAAAAAATGTTAATACTCTTTCTGGGGCTGAGGGGAGACAACCATTCACTCTGTACAGAGAACCTGGTTTAGCAAAACACCTTGAAACTGGACTGCTAATATGAACAGATTAATTCAGATATTGATTGAGCAGTAGGCTAAGATATTTGTAGAGTGTTTCATTGTCAGGGCAGTCACCTAATGAGGAGTGGATGCTTAGTGGAAGGCATTTAGCTAGCTGTTGTTTAGTGGCAAATAACATTGAGGCGGTTGTCTTTTGGTTTGGGACTGGTTGATCAGTATGGAATCAGTTTTAGGTGTCATTATTGTTATCTATTTATAGGTTTTGTTCAATAATTTAGGGGGAAGGTCATGAGAAATAGCATAAGGCCTTCAGAAGCAGCCAACTCAATCTTAGATTGCTGCCCTTAAACCAACTACAGTACCTGCATGGTAGTCTCCACACTAGAAGAGATAGACTTATTAAAGACTTATTTAGGCCTCTACCCTTCCCACTCTCTGATAACCCCCACCACTACAGGATTTTCTGGGTGTCAATACCCTTCCCCAGCTACCTCCTTCCCTCCCTCAGGGAATCCACAGATGCCCAACTTATCGAGGGCAGGCTCCAGGATGCACTAGTCTCTCTGTTTGCAGGGATGGGCACATTATTGATTATCAATTATTATACTGAGTATTGAACAAATATTTTGCTCTGTCTTTACTAAAGAGAAGAATGGACCAGTTCCACAAGGGAGGATGGGCAGTGGAAGGGAGGGAGAACTAGATATGGTAGAGGAAAGAATCACAGTGGACCATATTATGAAGAAACTCAGGACCCTAAAGATGGACAAGTCCCTGGAATCGAATAACATGCACCCCAGAGTATTAAACAACTGGCTGCCGAACTAGTGGGACAATTGACTGAACTCTTTAACAGTTTGCTGGATACAGAGGTGGTGCTGCTGGAGTGGAGAACAGCACATGTAGTACTGCTGCATAAGAGCAGGTCTATGGATTGCCCAGGGAACTAAAAGCCTGTCAGTTTCATATCTATAGTGGGCATGGTGATGGAGACCATCCTGAAAGAATTGTTGGTTGCATTCCTTGAGGCTAACAGACTCCAGGACAAGAGACAACACATGTTCATGGCAGGGAGATTGTACCAGACCAACTTGATCAACTTCTTCAAATGAGTGACAAAAGTTGCTGACAAGGGGCAGTCAGTAAATGTACTGTTCTAGATTTCAGTAAGGCCTGTAATTCAGTGCCACACAAAAAGTTGATCAAAAATTTGGAGGACATAGGGATGGGTAAAAAAATTGATCAGGTGGGTGGCAAATTGGTTCAGTGGAAGGACCCAAAGGGTGGTAGGAAGAAGAGAGAAATCAGAACTGAGGAAGTTACCAGCAGGGTCCTACTGCTTGAATCTGTGTTGCTTAATTGTTCATAAATGATAAAGGGGACGGTATTAGTGACACAATTTTCCTGTTTGCAGATGACACCAAGCTCTATGGGAGGGGTGACACCAAAGAGGGGGTCATGGACCTTAGAGAGGAACTTACAAAGCTAGAAAGGTGGTCTAGAAACTAGCACTGGAGTTCAGCACAAAAACTGCAAAGTCATGCAAAATTGGATGCAGGAACCTAAAAGCCAAATACAGCCGGGGGGGGGGGGCTCTGTGTAAAAGCCACTGTGTCAGAGGAAGAAAAGGATAAGGGGATAGCTATGACCACTAACCTTAAGCAGTCTGTGCAATGCAAAAAAGGCAGCTGCCAAGTCAAATAGGATGCTGGAGTGCATAGTGAGAAGATTCGCAAGTAGAAAGAAGGAGGTGATCCTACAGCTGTACAGATCCACAGTGCTACCACACCTGGAGTACTGTGTGCAGTATTGGAGTCCCTACTTGAGAAAGGACATAGATTATCTAAAGGTGGTACAGAAAAGGGCAATGAAGATGATTTAGAGTCAGCATGGTAGCCGGAATGAAGATGATTCAGGTTTAGCAGGGCAGTTCATATGAAGATAGGCTGAGGAGCCTTAATATGTGCTCACAGGAGGATAGAAGAGAGAGAGAGAGAGAGTGGGGACATGACTAAAACCTTCAAGTACCTCTAAGGTATAATAACAATGTGTATCTTGGGAACCTCATTAACTAGAATAAGAACAGGAACACAAAGGGGCACAGCCACAAACTGGTGGGAGAAAGTTCAACAAGGAGGTCAGGAGACACTTGTTTATGGAATGGGTGGTGTCAAGGTGGAATGAACTTTCAGCAGATGTTGTCAATCAGAAGACAGTCAGTGGATTCAAAGGTGGGCAGAGTCAAGGGGAAGGCTAAAGTAAATGGAGAGGGGGCAGGACTCACTATAAACCATTTTAACCGGGGGGCCCATATCAAGCAAACTAGATAGACCATAGGGTTTACTTCGGCTGGCAGATTTGTATGTTTGTATATTTGTATCGATCTATTCCATACTATACCAGATATAATTGTCCCCTGTACAATGTTTAATGAGGCTAAGCTAACAAATACCTGCTTTTATCCTCAATGGGGCTATTATTACCCTTACACCTTAGTGGGTACAAACCCACCAGTCTGCACTAGCCACCATAGAAACATAGACTTTCACGGCAGATAAGGACCGCTTGGCCCACCTCGTCTGCCCATTTCCCTACCTAGAGGATAAGCTGCAGATCCTATTTAACCAACAGCCTATTTCTTCCTACCCCCCACAAAAATTGCCATTTGTCTGTCCCATGCATTCTTGAATTCTACCACAGTTTTAGACCCCACAACCTCCTCAGGAAGGCTGTTCCATGTGTCCACCACCCCTCTCTGTGAAAAAATACTTCCTCACATTGCCCCTGAGCCATCCCCCCTCTATCTTCAAATTGTGTCCCCCTGTTCTTGCACATCTCTTTTTCTGAAAGATGCTACCCTCTTGGACTTTATTGATTCCACTGAGGTACTTAAACATTTCTATCATGTCCCCCTCCCTCCTTTCCTCAAGGGTATGCATATTAAGCTTCTTTAGCCTCTCCTCGTATGGCTTCTCTTGCAGACCCTGCACCATTTTAGTTGCCCTCCTCTGAACTGCCTCCATCCTGTCTATGTCCTTGTGGAGATGGGGTCTCCAGAACTCCATGTCCCTCATCTCTTCCAATAATAAAATTATGGCCAGGGGCCTTGCCTCCCAACTTGAAAAAGCTCTTCCATCCTGAATTTCCCTAATGCAGGCTGGCTTCTTTAAGGTTAAAATTGTGGCTGACAAGATAGGAACCCTTTTGAATCTTCTATGGAAGGTTAAGTCAGTGGGGATCCCTATGGCTGTTTTAGTGGTGGATTTCCAAAAAGCCTTTTACTCAGACTGGGGCTGTCTACATCAAAGTATCTGCATTCAGCTTCGGGCTCTTGTTTTGTGATTGGATCCATATATTATATGAGGCACCAGTGGCCTCCATTCTCACTAGTAGTATCCTCTCCCTTCTTTCTCCACCAAGGTATCAGGCAGAGCAGCACTGTCTCCCTATTCTTGTTCCTTCCAGCCCTGGAGTCTATTACCAGGGTCCTTTTGAACTTGGGTCACAAGTGGTTGATTCAGGTAATTTGATGAACCTATACACTTATGACTTGCTCCTCACTATTTTCAACCTGGTCACCACTTTAAGTCCCCTCATGGCTGTCCTGAATAACTTCTTATGACCATCAGGCCATGAAGTTACCTGGTACAAACAGTCATACTCCTCATGAACAGACTGTGTGTTCAGACCTGTTGCTTGGGTACTCAGATTCAGTGGGGGAGAAATTGCATCACTTACTGGACTGTTAATATGAACAGTATCCATAGCACCACCAATTGGTCTGCCTTCTCCTTACTGGTGACCTAAAAGCTGACTGCCACCATTGCCTGAAACTGCAGCTTACCCTCATGGCAAAAAAATAAGCTGTTAAAATGTTTGTTCTTCCTAAATTTGCCTTTTGTTCAGCCACTTCTTGTCAAGGTGGAAGAAAAGTTGTTCAAACAAATTGACAGCATTAAAGGACATTTCCTATAGGAAGTTTCCCCTCCCCACTGTGGTACAGCCATTAAACTTTGTATGCTAACTAGAGCACAGGGATTGGGTCTCATCTGGTTATACCAAATTTCCTATAGAGTTCAGAAGTAGTTCCCCCCCCCACATTTGTCCCTTATGGTTAGCAACAGAGGTCTCATTTTGTGGCAGAATGTGCCTCAGCTCACTTATGGAAACTCAACTTTCAACCATATTAGACCATATCCCATTATCTGTTCCACACATAATCCCTGGAAACATGCCTCCTGTACATCTAGTACTGAGATCATGTGGGCCTCATATCCCACCCATAATCGGTGTTTGTCTTGCACAATTTTCATCACCCTCATCAGTGGCAGGACTATGTTCTGGAAAACATGATAGGGCCAGTTAATGTATTACCTTGGGGATCTTCCTTCACCTACTCAAGATGCCTCATGTTGTTCCAGAAGCTATCAGATTGATTTCAACTTCCTAGCTCCAACTTTTGGGTCTACCTGCATATTAAGGCTGCTACGCAACTCTTTGCACCTGATGCCTCTTCCCTTTGTACCAACACATTTCTCAGTGCATCACACCCTGGATGCAGTCCCCTAGGGTTATACCTGACTAGATATATACTGTAGGTCCATCCAGGATGCCGCACTGCACCCCATGGAGGCCTGTTGGCCAGCCTGGGAGATTGAGCTCAACCAGCTCATCTCCCCCAGTATATGACACCAGTTTGAAGGTCGCCTACACTATCTATCACAACTATCATAGTCGTTTGATACTAAACAAAGTTGGACATCACTGGTACTGAACATTCAAAACATTGTACAACAAGAGTTTATCTTGACACTCCCTGTGTTGGAGGTGTAACCAGGATAGTGCCAATCTAACACATATCCTCTGGACTGTTTTCTATTCTGCCCTTTCTGGTCGGGCATTGTTGGTGACTGTAACTTTGTTCTGCATATCTGCCTGCTCAGTTACCCTAATTTGTTTCTCCTAGGTGATGTGTATGTGCTCTATCAGTTACTTAGTTGACACCACAGCTTGCTAGCTGCAGTCACTCGGGAGGTGAAACACCTCATTCTCATGTGATGGTAACAACCTGCACTTCCTACTCCCCTCAACTGGCGTTCCTAGATTGCCTGGCAAGCTCTCTTTGAGTGTTTCTTCCATGGAACCATTTACCATGATGATGAATTCTGAACTAAATTAAGTGTTTTGCTTAGATCCCCTCTTTGCAGTGCATGCCCAACTGGTTCCCATTCATTTCTGTTATGTGTGTAACCTGCCCATTGTCATAGGGTTTACTAGCTGACCAGATTATTTATATGGATTTGCACTTAAATGGTTAATGTTCTAGCCTGCTTCTAAATGTCAGATGTGTTTCCGATTATTGCTTTTTTCTGCCTTAGCAAAAAATGTGTCCTTCTTTGCTTAGCAGTCCACGCCCATTGGTTCAACACTTTGCTGGGTGTTTTTTCCCATCAGCCTGGGTCTTAAAAAAGGGGGCCCATGCACATACTTGTATTAAATTACAGCATAATGGAAATACAATCACGACTGCTCATATGTCTTATTTGTATCTACTCCTTTTACCCCTTGAACCATAAACTGCCATATTTTCTCTCTATCATACAGATTGTACTGCTACATATTGTTTTCTCAACATTTGGTTTCCCCTTTAATATCATTGTATAATACTTCAGACAACGTGTTTTTTCCTTCTCTCATTAAGAACTTATGTAAGTATATATTGGAGAATGTAGTGTATTTGTATGTATAATCACAATAATTACAATAAAAAGATTAACTGCAAAAAAAAAAAAAAAAGGGGCCCAGGCCCTGCCAAAAGTTTGTTTTCTGTTCTGAAGTTCCAGAGTTCTAGTTTGAGCAGTTCCAGTATTGCAGCCCTCTCAGGCATCTAAGGGGAGTTTTCTCCAGCTACAAACAGTCTGTTGGGGGGGGCCTCCGGGCTCATGTTGGTGACAGGGTCTTGGATTCCCAGTTGATCACCAGTTGATTTATTGTATCAGACATAAGACACAATCTTTAGCCAACAATAGACTTATTAGGTGGCAATGTTACAAGAAATTTGACTATGTGATGTCTATGATAGATCTGGAAAGTGTACCGTTGCAGAGAATAGAATTGATCCCAACAGTTACTGATGCTTGGACTTTTTCATGGGTGAATTTTTGAAACTTTGTGATAAATATGTCCCAATAAAAACAAAAAATTGAAAATAATAATGCACCCTGGTATACTCAGGATCTAAAGAAGTTTAAAGTAAAAAGAGATATAGCTTGGCATAATGTTAAAAAGTATAATACCTTAACCAATTGGAACAGGTATAGACAACTGCATAACCAGTACAGTATGTAAGAGAAATTAAATTAGCAAAACATAATTATTATAAGCAAAAACTTGATAATCATTCCCAAGACCCAAGAGAATTTTGGAAATGAATGTCAAGCTTAGCCTCCTAAATGGTAATAGCCAAGATATTACAAATAGTTTTAATACAGACAGCCAACTGGCCCCCTTGACCCAAACAGTAGTGGATATATTTAATAACCTTTTTATTAAAATGGGCAGTGAAGCTTCAGGAAGTGTCAAAAACAATATAGTGTCCAAACAACAGGAGCAAATTATCCTTTCGTGCCAGTTTTCCTTTGCCAGAATCCCAATGGAGGCTATGAGGTTGGAATGCTTAAATGTAGACACTACTAAAGCTACTGGATTGGATAATATTCCATCAAGACTCCTAAAGTATGCATCACCAGTAACAGCTTTTCCTTTGACGAAAATATTTAACTTTTCACTTAGTTCAGCTGAATTCTCTGAAGTTTGGAAGTATTCCAAAGTAGTTCTCCTTTTTAAATCAGGGCAGTAAACAGATCTGGGGAACTATTGGCCAATACCCCTCCTCCCTCAAGTCTCAAAAATTTTTGAAAAGATGATTTCAGTTCAGTTAAAGTTCTGCTTGGAATCACAAAAAAGAATAACTACTTTTCAATCAGGTTTCAGTCAAAATCATGGTACAGTTTCTGCTTTGGTAAAAGTGGATAGTGACATCCAGTTCACCTTGGATAGTAGGACATCAATGGGTGCCATTTTAGTGGATCTTTCTAAAGTATTTGACACCTTAGACCATGATGTCCTCCTGTCCAGGTTGACCTTGATGGGCATAGATGGACATAGTATTAAGTGATTCCTCTCCTATCTTAAGGGAAAGCAGTAGCTGGTTTCCATAGGTAATTACTCATCAGAACTCATATACATTATCCCTGGAGTCCCACAGGGCTCAATATTGGGCCCCTTGTTGTTCAGTATGTGAATGACTTGGGTTTCACAGATCCATCAATTTCATTCCACCTTTATTCAAATGATACAATTACAGTATATATACATCAGACACTTCTATAGATAAAATACAAAGTAAGCTGCAATGCGCATTCAATGAAATATAAAAATTTTTCAAAAAAGATAAGCTAGTTCTAAATGTAAAAAAAACTCAGTGTTATTTAATTGAAATAATAAAAGAATAAAATAAATTATTTTGAATGTTAAAACAGAGGAGGGTACTATGATCCATCAGATCCAATCATATAGATATTTAGGAATGTGGCTAGATAGCAGTCTAAAATTGGACACTCACATAGACCAATTGCTGAAGAATGTTGGTAAGCAACTAGGTGCCCTATAGCAGACAAAACTGTGTACATCCCAAGAGACTAGGAGGTGGGTGATGAATACTATGGTATTGCCAGTTTTTGATTATGGGGACATCTTATAATCTGCAGCAGCTAAGAGGGAATTAGGAAGACTTGATGTTTGCTATAATAGTCTTACTCACTACATTCTTGGTGCTCCCCATATGACACACAGTTTTCAACTGCAGACTGATTTAGGTTGGCAGAGGCTGAGTGTTTGGAGACATGGTCATATCTTGCAATTATGAATAAAGGTATTAGAGGGCAACTTCCTGATTACATATTTGCAAATATTATTTACAGACAAAAAAAAATTTCCTTAGTATCAGCAATAGGGTTGGACGTAGTGGTCCCTAAATGTAATTTAGAAATGGGAAGAAACTCAGTTTTCTATTTAGGGTCAATGGCATAGAATAATATTCCTATTACCCTGAGATCTGTAACAGGGAAGAATATATGAAAGGAGACAAAAACCTGGTTGGATAGCAAGGCTGAAGACCCTCACATCGGTTGTCAGACAAATTAACATGTTTAAATATTGTCTTATTTTGATTGCACTTTCATTCTGTTGAGTGATATATGTCGTTTATTCTTTTGTAAATTATTCTTTATGGAGCTGTACCACTGTGCTACTTTGTACTATGGAAATTCATTGTAAATGAGCTTCAGCTCAATCAAGTATATCCTTTGTTCATATTTGATATAAATAAAACATTTTACTACTACTACATTCCACGTGGCACAGGCCCCTTCTGATGTGGGTCTCCTGAGGTTCAGATCCTACTTAGATTAAGGGTTTAGGGACAGTGTAATATGGACCTGTTGGTGATTTACCCTCAAGGATGGCTACCTGATGGTGTCTACACTACATTCCATTCCAGCAAGAAGAAATGTACCTATTCTTGATGGAGGAACCAATGACCAACCAATCCAAACCTGAATTTTCTGTGGAAGGTCAGTGCAGGAGGCGTTGCTGTGACATCTGAACCTGAAAGCAAAGAGATAGGATGTGTTGAGCCTGGTAAGCCTCATACCTATGACTGCCTGGTGCTGTGACATTAAACCCTTGGGAAAGGGGTCAGGTGCAGCTGCTAGTGCTTCTTCTTCAGCACCATTAGTGACCATGCCTGGGCACCATGATTAGGGATATAAGTTTGTCATGGATGAGGTTTTAATGACTCATTGTTTGTTTATGAAATCATTAGTAAATAGTAGTAAATGTTGTGGCAGTGTGATCACTGCTACATTCTGATGACACTAGTGAAAGTCATGGAAGTCCTGAATAAAGATCAAATGTCATGGAATCAATGACGTGTATGACTGCCATCACAAACTTGCATCCCTTACCATGACCCATCTAGGAATGGTTCCCTCCATACTGCCTATGCTTAGAGTGCAAAATAAATGCTATGCCTTTGAGGGCTTGGATAAATCCTGTGGCACAGTCCCCTTGCAGTTGTAAGGGGATCTGTTTGCTCTAACTGAACTGTACATATGTAATGCTACTATGTACCCATATCAGGATAGCCTGGGATCTGCAAATACTTACTACTGATTATCACTGGGCCCTCAGTGGAGTTTTTGTTTGGGGATCTGGCCATGTAAACCCCAGTCCCCATATGGTGAGTGCACTATACCTATGTAAATATTTGGTCATTAGCAAGCAAGTTCAACTACAAGTGCCATGCTCTGTGTCTTTAATGTTGCTAAAAGAAGGAGTAGTGTTTACTTGAACTGATTACCAGCTGAATAATTAGGATGGGTAAACCTCATAATTATGATTGCATGGTGCTGTGGTACTGATCCTTAGGACATGTAGTTAAGTGCAGCTGCAGATTTTCTATCTCAGTACCTTTAATGTCCATGTCTGGGCGTCATGACCCATCTAGGAGGGTATATCCCTCCCTTACTACCTCTGCTTAAAGATTATGCTTTCAAAGGAATGGGTATAACCCATGGCCTGTCCCCTCGCAGCTGCAAGGGGATCTGTTTGCTCTAACTGAAAAGTGAAAATATGATGCTGCTAAATAAGTACCAAAAGCAGGGTAGCTTGGGATCTGTAATACTTACTGCTGATTATATTTAGGCCCATGGTAGGGTTTCTGGTCAAGGATCCAACCATGCAACCCTCATTGCTACAAGGTGTCTGCACTACATCTACAATATGCAAATAAATGTTTGGTGTTTTGCAAGCATGTTATATTGCAAGTGCCGTGCTATGTGTCCCATGTGTTGCTGAAAAAGGAAGTCGTGTTTAATTGAACTGAATACCAACTGAATAATAAACTCACGGTCTAAAGTTAAAATAAATTATCCCCATCAGTTATATTTCTGAGTTTAAATATGTACATTGTGCTGTGACCCGAAATGTATCTATTGACCAACTAGGTTTGGCTCATTTGTTCCTTGAGCCAAAGGAGAGGAAACCATTGAAGAGACAAAGAACATAATGGAGACCCAAGAGGCGGAGGCTGAGCCAGCACACAAAAACCACCAGAAAAAGTGGACATGCTTTTGGTGTGCCCAAGAAAAAGTAAACATTAGCAGCCAGTCTCCCAATAAGGGATGCAATGTGGCATGGCCAGAGCAGGTCCACTAGGGTGGCACAGAGACTTTTATGGATGGTGACCCAGTGGTCACATCTACCAGGGTGTGAAGGGGCCAGACATGAAAATCCAGACAATAGATAGCTCTTGGTGAGAGATACCATCCTAATACTACTAGAAAAAAAGAGTCAACCCTTATGATATTGCTAGCCCCCCTCTCCTGTGTGATTAGTATAGGCCATTGATGGGTGAGTTATTGCATGTATATTACCTGCCACAATACCTTAGGTAATCTTAGTTACTTGTGTAATTAGTTGCTGTATGAACTTGTTTTGGGCATTAACATTTGGTCATGTACTGTATGTACTGCTTGCATGCCAATAATGTTTAATAAATGATTTTGTTTTAAAAACTGGAAAAAGTTAGTAAGGCTAGGAAGTTTAGAGTAGAGAGAAAATTAGCAAGTGGTGGGTGATGTATAGAAATAATTGGATTCTATGAAATAAAAAAAATGAATTGCACTTGCTGATACCTGCAGTATAGTTATTTATTGACACAATAACTGAGACATGAGCTAATCAGAACAAAAACTGAGACCTAGAGACCTAAATGTCCCTGGCTGAACTGTTTTTAGAAAGGACAGGAGAATACCAAGATAGGGGTATGGTGGTCTATTTTAAAGAGGCTAAGCCAGCTGTTGGTCCTGAGCAGTTGAGGACCAGTGGGGCACCTTGGTAACCCAGGCTGTCACCATGAGCCTGGGATTTCAGAAGCAGAGGCTGACAGGGATGATACAGAGTGTCTGCACAGAAACTCTCCTACTGGAGAAGGTGGTGGCACAACATCACTCTTGAATGATTCCTTGGGGAGGCATGATGGTGGTGCACTGGTGAGGTGGGTGACCACATGCTGCCTGGCACCTGCCAGGATCACCATCACTAGCATACACATTCTAGTACAGGATGGTGGGAGTTACAGGGGTTCAAAAAATTCCCTTCACTGGCAGCAGCATGACGTGACACTGACTGCTGCCCATGTTCACTAGGCATATCAGCTGGACAGCCTTCCACCTAATGCTGCAGCAACACAGGGAACCTTATCCATGAGAGTGCCAACATGAGGAAGGAAAGGGGCCCTGCCCATAGGGGAGGGGGGAGCTAGAGGACTCCATGAGAAATTATGAGACTTTGAGATCATAGGACTGTAGCTGATGTGAGGCCTACTGAGATATTCAGCTCAGCAATGGAAAGAAAAAGCATGCAACAATAAAAGCGAGTCTTAGAGGAAATATCTTCTTGTAGTAGGGGTGGAGTTACTATTACCCCATAAGATGGACAACAGGAGAAAAAGGTAAAAAACAGTAATCTATTGGACACTAAACCGGGGGGAAAAGAGAGGTGAAGAAGTGGAAAGTGTAATTAAGAAAGCAATACATCAGTGAACAGAACTATAATCATGGGGGACTTCAATCTCCCAAACATAGGCTAGTGGGACATGACAGCAGCAATAAGCCCAAAATGTCCGCAGTATATAAAGGTAACACAGGACTGCTTTCTTGCTCAGTGGATTCAGGAGACAACCAGAGCAGCAATTCTGGGTCTAGCAATGCTTGATCAGGACATTATTCAAGATATCTCAAGTGAGGACCCAATTGGACAGAGTGACCACAGCACTATAAAAATCAGCACTGCGCTGGATTATCAGCAACCAAAATCAAGCACTGCGGTCCCTGACTTTAGAGAAGCTGACTTCGACAAAATGGTACAATTAATCAAGTACCATTTGAATGATTTACAATACACTAAACAGAGGGGTGGAAAAAAGGTGTGAAGCAATACAAGGGCAGGTAATATAAATCATCCAGAAGTGCATTTATGTTGTTAACAAAATGAAAAAGCTGAAAAAAACCTTTTTGTCTAGACAGGCAATTAAGGGATGCATCAGGGACAAAGAAAAAGTTTAAAGTGTATACAATGGAAGCAGAATAAGACCAATAGGGTGGAGTATAAGGAAAAATTAAAGAAAAGCAAGGAAATCATGAGAAGTGTGAAAGTAAATGCAGAACTCAGGACTACTGGGGGGCAAAAGGAACAACAAAACTTTCTTCAGGTACATAAGGGAAAAACATCAAACAAGGGAGAGCATAAAATGACGAAGAACGACTGAGGAAGTGTAGAGGAAGATTCAGGAATGGCAACATACTAAAGGAGTACTTAAGTTCTACGTTCACAGTAGAGACAACTGGACCAATCCCAGACAGCAAGATAAAACAAATTTCAAAGGTAAAGAGAAACAAAGATTAGAGGT
Organism: Neoceratodus forsteri; assembly: GCA_016271365.2. Classification (NCBI taxonomy): domain Eukaryota; kingdom Metazoa; phylum Chordata; order Ceratodontiformes; family Ceratodontidae; genus Neoceratodus; species Neoceratodus forsteri. The sequence continues at coordinate 390,849,962 of CM028135.1, read as the reverse complement.
AAGATATATAACTGAGGAGAGAGTGCTGATGAACCTGCAGGACTTGAATGTTCACAAGTTCTCAGGGCCATATAGGCTGCACCCAAGGGTACTGAAAGAGACCACACAGGCTTTGGCAACACCCTTGACAAACCCTTTTTAATGAGTCACTGGCAACAAAAGAAGGGCTGGTGGAATGGATGGAATGGGGCAAACGTCCCCCTGCACAATAGTTGGGATAGGGAGAACCTGGAAAATCACAGGCTGGTGAGCTATATGGTAAGTGTGGAAAAGGTATTGGAGGCAATAATAAAAGAGCAGATGGTTGGATTCCTAGAGGGAAACAGGTTTATAGCTAGAAACCAACATGAGTTAATCAGCGACAGGACATGTCAAACATACTTGATTGATTTTTTCAATTCAGTGACATAAATGGCGAATTGGGGCCAGACAGTCAACATCTTACATGGGGAGTGGAGGAGATCAGCAAGACATTTAACTCTGTGCTGCATGAGAGGCTAGTAAAAAAGGCAGAAGATGTAGGGCTAGGGATAGAGTTAACTAGATGGATTGGGAGCTGGTTGACAGGGTGTGAAGCGTAGTCTGGAACAGAAAATTCACTTATGTCAGGAGGGTCACTAGTGGGGTGCCACAGGGATCTTTCCTGAGGTCTGTACTTTTTAACATGTATATTGGCAACATCAGGTAGGGGATACAAGGAAAAGAGAATATGTCTGTGGATGACACAAAACTCTATGGGAAGGTAGCCAGTAATGAGGGAATTGACAATATGAAAAGGGATGAAAAGAGAGTAGAGTAGTGGTTTGGAACCTTGCAGTTGAAATTGATTGCCAAAAATGTAAAATGTTGTACCCTAGTAACAATCTGCAGACAGAATATTGCATCAATGGGATCAAGATGGAGTATTTGAGGAGGAAGGGTTACTGGGGGTAATAATTAGCAATAGTTTTAGAACCTCTTTCCAATGCAGTATGGCATATGGGAAGGTTAACAGGATGCCAGGATGCATCAGGCAGTTTTTCACTAGTTGCAGGAGGGAGATGATACTGCTGCAATACAGTTCATTGGTTTGATTTCACCTGGAGTGTGCACTTTTGCAGTCCACAAAAAGGACAGAGAAAGGTTAAAGACTATCCAGCAGAGGGCTATGAAAATGATCCAGGAGCAGCAGGGTAGGGCCTGCAATCAGAGACTTAGCATCAGTATGTACTCAGGAGGGGGGGCAGGACTGATAGGGTGCACATGGTAGAAACATTTATTTATTTATTTAGAGCTAGGATTACAATACATACAACTACATAGAGGGACAGAATAGTGTGGAGACCACTGAGTTGTTCCAGCTGAGGAACAGTACAGCCACTAGGAGGGACAACCTCAAGCTGGTGGGGGAATTGAAAAAAAGGACATCAAAAAGTATTTTTTCAGAGTGTGGGTGATGGAGAAGTGGAACAGTCTATTCAGTAATGTGATAAAGGCTGAGACTATATCATGGTTAAGAACATTTCAGAGGGGTTATTAGGAACAAGATGAAGGTGGGGGGTATAGATTCTGGAGACCAGAATAAATCAAGTAGGGCACCAGGGCAGACTTGATAAGCCATGATAAGACACAACTGGTGATTACTTTTCTCTCATCAATTCTTAAATCCACACTTTGGGGCCAAGAAATTAGATCACCAGCTGTGGCTTGTTTAACATGGCCTATTCAATTTTTAGGGCTGAAGGTAGGGGGAGCCTGCAGCCCTCTTGCATTAGCTCTAAAAATGAGGTACCAGATTCAGACCATGGAACACTTCCAATGATTCTTTCACATCTTTGCAGCCCTTCAATTTAACCCTTGCAGGGCTGCAGACTGAACATCTGTCCAGAGCTCAATCAAATGGAACACTTCCTTTGGAGTTTACCAAGCCTCTTTGCATCCTTTCAATTTAACCCTTGCAGGGCTGCAGACTGAATACCTGTCCAGAACTCAATCAAATAGATTCATTCTAGTTTTTTTTGGTAGCCTAGAGGTTAAGAAACAAATGCTTCTCCCCCACTTTGTAGTGCTTCAGTGAGTACAAGAAATGTGTTTTCTTTTAAATCCAACTTGGTAAATAGCATTTACAGTTACTCTGAGGCATTTCAGTAAATAGCAGTAAATTGCAACAAAACATGAAAGGAGTCACAATAACAGATTGCTGCTGATCAGCTCCATGCCGTTTAAATCTGCTTTCTGTGTCACAGCTAATTTGCATAGCTCGAGAATTCCATACTGTGCAAATGAGCTTTTATTGCAATTTGTGCAAAATATGAGTTTTTACAAGTAGATGGAGTCTGTAATATAACAGAAATCATATGTAACAACACCAATGATTCAAATGCATGGAACTCTGAAGCAACAACTCTGTATTTTGAAGCCACTCTGTTCTATTGCTCTCTATTTCTAAAATACTCCATAGTTTCTGAAATAACATGTGAGAGATGTGAGTGTGGAGCACAGTTTAGTTTAGTGTTTTACTTATTAGGTACTGAGGATCAAGTGCTGCATGTCCTGAGGGCATTGCTGTGTGAGAACAGGGGCTGGCAATTATAAGAGAGACAGGCTTTCAATGCTGGTTTGCTGCTGCAGTTTAAATGCCACAGCTCATGTGCATACCTTGAGTAGTTCACATTGACAGGACTTGTATTGGTTATGTGAGCAAATGGTACATTTTGAGAAACAAATGAAGTTTTTCTGCAGTAAGCAAATTATCATTGTAAGCCCCCTTTCTCATAAGAATTGCCAAGTTAAGTTCTCATATGGCACTGCACACCAGACCTACTGAATTCAATCCACAGCTGGTAATACACAACATAGTAAAACTAAACCATACATTTTTTATATGTATCCAGAAGCAACAGGTTTTACTAATAAGGTACTAGTCTATATCTATAAGTTGGCTGTAAGCAGGCTCCCAAAAGTAAAGCATGATAAGCTGTGCTAACCAGGTACAAATCACCACATGGATTGAACCAGCCTGACAGTGCAGCACAAGTGGAAAAACAATGTTTGAATATAAAGAATGATTATTTCATGAAAATAAGACATTCAGTAGCCTGAATTTCATACATTGCCATGCAAAGAACTTACACCAGTAACCCATGCTGCATCGTAAAATAGTATGCATCTAATCAATCAAATGAAACACAACAGAAGCCTGGGTAAAACCTAAAGGGTAAGAGAAGATGTATCTGAGGTTCAAATTGCCACATAAATATTACACACTTCCGTTTTTTTTTTTTTTTTTTAGACACGCAGGCATCTGCCAGTTTTGAAGTAAAAGTAGAATCAACTGCCTCTGCAAGCAATCAAGATAATGAAATTGCAACCCAAATGCAAACTGAAATTACATTTATTTCCACAGACTGGTGGTGGGGGTGGTGGTGGTGGAGGGGGGCTTTATGATAAAGAGGCTTACATTTAATACTTTGGTAGCAGCGGTAACAGTATAACCCCTTATAAAAAGGGATATTAATTCTAAAAGATATCCACAAGAATGTTTGTAGGGAGCAGTGATTCAAGATTGCTCCAAACTGTCTGCATTTTTACAGAATTCCAAGCAAATTCACAAGTCTTACTGGTTTTATATACTAACATACTAAGATGCCAGCAGAGTAGGCCTAATGGTCTAGAGAGTCTGCTCGAAAAAAAGCACCCAACCAGGACACCATTGCTGCCCTCCCCACCTCCTCTGAACCCCCCGACCCCATCTTCCATAGGGGTTACACCTCCAGATCTGACAATTCTCAGTTTAACCTTCTCCTTATACCTGTCCCAGCCCCTCTTGAATCCCTCCACTGTATTAACAGCCACCAGTTCCACAGGCAGTGCATTCCAAGTGTCCACCACCCTCTTGGTGAAGTGTAGTCTCCTAGCCTCACCCCTGAGCCTCCAGCCAACCAGCCATATTGAGCACCCCCTGGTGGCCCCTTGCTCTCTCAGCTAGAACACCATATTTAGACTGTCCCAATTTACTCCCTTTAGATATTTAAGGACCTTGATCATATCCCCTCTGTCCCTCCTCTCCTCCAGGAAGTACAAGTTGAGCTCCTCAAGTCTCTTCTCATAGGGTCTTTCCCCCAGACCCTGCATCATCCTGGTTACCCTCCTCTAGACCCTCTCCAGAAGTGCAATGTCCCTTTTCAAGTACAGATGCCAAAACTGCACGCAGTACTCTAGGTGCAGTCTAACCAGGTAGTTATACAGAGGGAGAAGCACCTCCCATCTCCTCAAGGTAATCCCTCTGGTGTTGCACCAGTGCATTTTATTTGCTTTCGCTGCCGCCCTCCTACACTGCTCTGAGTTGTTCATTTTGGCATCCACAACCACCTACAGATCATTTTCCCCTCCCAAAAACTGCAGTTTCTCCCCCGGGAAAAAAAGAACAATGTCAACCACTCAATGCAAAATAAGAAGCAAAAATGCCAGGCTCGTACTAAATTTCAAGCAGCATATGACCAAGAAAAGTGCAGTCAGAATGACAAAGTCTATATTCCAATTGCAAAATGCAATAAGCATGTGGTCTCAAAAGTGAACAGTAACAGAAATGTAAACTGCAGATGTTGTCAGTGACCCACATGAAACTAAATGGTCATGCACAGTAACAGATACGTGTATCAAGCCATTCTGTTTTCCGGGATCTATACTAAATCCCGACAACCATAATCCTGACAAGTAAAATCCTGACACCAAAATCCTGACAACACAAAATACTGACATACTAAAATCCCGACATGAATAATCCTGACATTACAACTACCCGTATTCATATGATCCTGACGTGTATAACAAGCAATAAATCATAACTTAGCCTCATTGACTATTCCAGGACCTTCATGACTTGGCAGATGAATCTGATTTAAGTCTGTCACTTGAGTTTATAATAATGGATTTTGAGCAGGAGGCAGTAAAAGCCTGCAAAATAGTGTATCCTGAAACATCTAATATAGGTGTTTATATCATTAAGGACAAATAGTGTGTGGAGAAGGATACAGGGTCTGGGTTTAGCACCACAGTATGGCAGTGAAAAGTATAATGCCAGACAATAGTGCTCCACTGTTGGCATGGTTTGAAGAAAATTATATTTTGGGCAGAGTCAGGAGATAAGTGAGGGACAAAACTGCTATTAGAAGCCCACCACTTTTCCCACCTGAATTCTGGTCTGTCCATGACCAGGCTGACAATGGAATTCCACACACAGAAAACAATATATAAGCATGGCCTAGCAGATTGGATGCATTAGTAGATTCTTCACAAGTGGGTACCAACAGATTCATAGCACAGCTGCAAAAAGAGGCAATGCTTGCTACATAGATACATAGACATTGTCGGAAGATAAGGGCCTATGGCCCACCCAGTCTGCCCATTTGAGATTGTAAGTTCCCTTTATGTTTTTCTAGAAGTTTGTTGCCCCTTATCCCTGTCCACCAGAATTCCTTTATGTCTATCCCATGCATTCTTATATCCCGTGATTGTTTCAGCCCCCACCACTTCCTCTGGCAGGGTGTTTCACTTGTCCACCACCCTTTCTGTGAAAAAAATTCTTCCTCACGTTTCCGCTTAATCGCCCTCCCTCTAACTTCAGCCCATGCCCTCTACTCCTGGAACATCTTTTTCACTGGAAAATAGTGTATTCCTGCACCCTGTTCCTTCCAATAAGGTACTTGTATGGCTCTATTATATCCCCTCTCTCCCTCCTCTCCTCCAGGGAGTACATATTCAAGTCCTTCAACCTGCCCTCATAGGACTTGTGATGCAATCCCTGTACCATCTTTGTTGCCGTCCTCTGAACCTTCTCTACCCTGTCTATGTCCTTACATAGGTAAGATCTCCAGAACTGCACACTCTACTCCAGGTGGGGCCTCACTAGTGTCTTGTATAGTGGAATTATGATCTCCCTTTTCCTGATGGTGATGCCCCTGCCTATGCATCCCAGCATCCTATTTGCTTTACCTGCTGCCTTGTCACATTGTTTCCTTACCTTGAGGTCATCACAGATGATAACCCCGAAGTCCCTTTCCTGCTTGGAGCATACTATATCCTCCCCACCCAACTGATATGTCGTTCCAGGGTTTTTGTGCCCCATATGCATTATCTTATACTTCTTTACATTGAATTTCAACTGCCAAACCTTGACATTCCTCAAGCTTCTGCAGGTCCCTCCTCATTCTGTTTACACCCTCTGGCATGTTCACTCTGTTACAAAGCTTCATGTCATCAGCGAACAGGTAAGTTCTGCCTCCTAGGTCCTGTGCAATGTCACTGGTGAAGACATTGAATAAGACTGGTCCCAGCACTGATCCCTGTGGTACCCAACTGGTCACACTTCCTTCTGTGGAATAACAACCATTCACCACCACCCTCTGTGTCCTGCCACCCAGCCAATTACCCACCCACCACACTACTGTCCTATCCACTCCCATATTCCCAAGTTTGTTTAATAGCCATCTATGTGGCACTGTGTCAAAGGCCTTGCTGAAGTTCAGATAGGCCACATTCACTGCCCTTCTCTGATCTACCTCCCTTTTCACCCAGTCGAAAAATTCAAAGAGGTTGGTCTGGAATGACCTCCCCCAGGTGAAACCATGCTGCCTTAGGTTCTGTAGTCTGTTGGTAACCAGATGTTCCACCAATCTCTCTTTCAGTAGTGCTTCCATGATCTTCCCCACTACAGAGGACAGGCTGACTGGTCTATAGTTCCCCGCTTCCTCTTTGTTCCTGCTTTTGTATAAGGGGATTACATCTGCTGTCCTCCAGTTTTTGGATACCTCCGCTGTTTCCAGTGATTGGCTAAACAGGAGTGCCAGAGGTTCAGCCACCACCTTTCTTAGTTCCTTTAGGATCCTAGGGGTGCACCCCATCTGGCCCCATCTCTTTATTGACACCTGGGGCCAGTGATCATCACATGGTAAGGTTCAGTTTGGCCACTAGAACTAAATCACCCCATTCCAAGGCAAAAATATGGGACTTCAGAGGAGCTGACTTTGATAAGATGGTCAACAGCGTTAAGCTAGCCCTAGCAAGAAGAAATACAGGTGAGGGAGTATAGGCAAAGTGGGCAAGCATTAAGAATGCAATACTTAAAGCAGCATCCCATTCTGTTAGAGAAAAAAGCAAAAGCAAAAGAAGGAGGAAACCACATTGGTTCTCAAAAACAGTAGCAGAAAAAATCAGAGCCAAAAGGTTGGCCTTCAGGAAATATAAGGGAACGCAGTGGGATAAAGATAGGGAGGCATATCAAACTTCCCTAAGGGAAGCAGGGAAGGCAGTAAGACAGGCAAAGGCCCAAACTGAGGAAACACTAGCACAAACAGTAAAAGAAGGTGACAAGACTTTCTATAGATACATTAATGAAAGCAAAAAGTCCAGAGGGGGTATTTCTAAGATCAAAGGAGATAAGGGGGAGGAGGACCAAGGAAAAGCATCTATCCCAAATAGATACTTCTGCTCAGTATTTACTGAGGAGATGGTAGGGCAGGGCCCACAGCTTGGCTCCATGGACACAGTGTGGAGGGAGGTGTGCACAAGTCCCTTCACAAAAGAACGGGTCCTACAAGAGCTCAATAAGCTCAGGGTGGACAAGGCAATAGGACCTGATGGCATACATCCCAGGGTACTAGAGGAGCTAAGAGTGGAACTACCAGAGCCATTAGCAGAAATGTTTAGTGAGTCTCTGAGCACAGGAGAGGTCCCAGAAGACTGGAGAAGGGCTCATGTGATCCCGCTCCACAAGAGTGGCAGCAGGGAGGAGGCTGGGAACTATAGATCAGTCAGTCTTAACCCTGTAGTGGGCAGGTTTATGGAGGCACTCCTTAAGGAATGGATAGTGCAACACCTGGAATCCATAGGAGCATAGCATCCAAGACAGCATGGGTTTACAGCAGGAAGGTCCTGTCAGACTAATCTCATGGATTTCTTTGACTGTGTAACCAGATTGGTGGACCATGAGGGTGCAGTTGATGTCACCTACCTTGACTTCAGCAAAGCTTTCAATACTGTTCCACATACTGTAGAATATTGACTAATAAGCTGGGTAGGCTTGTGGTGGGTCAGAGGTTGGTCAACTGGGTGGCAAACTGGTTGGCAGGCAGAAAACAGAGAGTGGTGGTAAACAATATACAGCCAAAAGAGATGCAAGTCACAAGTGGGGTACCTCAGGGATCAGTCCCGGGGCCAGTCCTCTTCAATATCTTCATTAGTGATATTGCAGATGGACTGGAGGGTAAGGTTTGTCTGTTTGTAGATGACACCAAGATCTGCAACAGAGTAGATGATCCAGATGGGGTGGGCAGAATGAGAAGAGATCTGGATAAACTGGCAAAATGGTCAGAAGAGTGGCAACTGGGGTTTAACACAAAGAAGTGCAAGATCATACACATAGGGAAGAGAAACCCTGAAGCTACCTATAGGTTGGGAGGGGAGTTGCTGGCAATCACAATGGAAGAAAGAGACATGGGCATCATCATCACTGATGACCTGAAATCATCTAAGCAGACCACTAAAGCAGTAGGTAAGGCTAGAGGGATGTTGAGGTGTATTAGTAGGGGTATCACAAGTCATAAGAGGGAGGTAATAATCCCTCTTTACAAGACACTGGTTAGGCCCCATCTGGAGTAGTGTGTGCAGTACTGGAGGCCACAACTACAAAAGGACATTAACAAAATGGAGGCAGTCCAGAAAAGGGCAACCAAAATGGTGCAGGGACTGCATCAGAAAATATATGAGGACAGATTAACGGAGCTAAACATGTATACCCTAGAGCAAAGGAGGGAGAGAGGTGATATGATCAAAACATTCAGGGATCATAAGGGCATTAACAAGGTGAAAGAGTCTAACATGTTTCAATATAAGAAAAATAGCAGGACAAGTGGACACATCATGAGATTAGAGGGAGGCTGATTAAGGAGTAATGTTAGGATGCTCTTTTTCACAGAAAGGGTGGTGGATGCATGGAATGGCCTACCTCAGGAAGTGGTGGATATGAATACTGTGCAGGGCTTCAAACAGGCATGGGATAGGCATAAGGGAGCAATGCAGATGAGTATGAACAGATAGGCCCTTGACAGAGTAAAGGCCTATGTCACATTCATAAGGTAGAAAAAATGAGCAGACTGGATGGGCCTTGTGGCCTTATCTGCCGTTAACTTCTGTGTTTCTATGTTTCTTATTCCTTCCAGTTCCTTTAGGACCCTTTCCCATGTAAAGAGACTTGTGTCCATTTCTGCGCCATTCCCTACCATTGTACTCCCATCAGGCCCATTACCCTCCTCTTCCTCATTAAAGACTGAGCAGAAATATCTGTTCAGTATGTCGGCTTCACTGTTATCCTCCACATGGTCCCGTCCTTCCCCTTCAGTCTCACTATCCCTCCCTTTGCCCTTCTTTTTTAACTTATGTACCTGTAAAAGGTTTTGTCCCCTCTACCCACTGATTTTGCAATGTGCTCCTCTGTCTGAGCATTGGCTCCCGTTGCTGACCTCCCTGCCTCCCTTTGCTTCTCCTGGTACTTCTCCCTATGCTCTTCTACCTGTGTCTTTTTGTATTGCCATAATGCAATCTTTTTGGCTTTCACGTTCTCCTCGGCCTCCTTGGAAAACTATAATGGCTTCCTCTTGCTAACCTGCTTAATGCATAATTCTGTTGCTCTTGTAATCCCTGTTTTAAATATTGCCCATTGTTCCTCCACCCCTGATTCCCTCCCCATTCCCATTAGTGCCTCTTCAAGCATGTCCCCATTTTCCCAAAATCCAAGATACATGTTTTTGTGTTGCTTGGTTCTGTTCCTCCTGTGATTTCAAACCACAGTGACCGGTGGTCACTGTTCTCCAGGTGCTCCCCCACTGTTTCCCCATCACACTGTCCCCATTTGTGAGGATATGGTCTGATACTGCCTTCGGACGAGTTGGTTCCATGACCAGTTGCTTAAGGAAGGCACCTTGAAGGGAGTCCAGGATAAATCTGCTCCTGGTAGATGCTGCTGCTGGAAGACTCCAGTCCATGTCTAGAATATTGAAGTCTCCAACCAGCACCACTTTCCCCTCATTTGCCATCCTTTGGATGGCTAGTATCAACTCCCTATCTGTTTCTTCCTCCTGGGCTGGTGGTCTATAGACTACCCCTGTGCAGATGGCTGACCCAATTTTCCTTTCCAGCTTAACCCACAGTATCTCTCCCCCCATTTTGTTCCTCCTGGATCTCTGTGGCCTTTATGCCATCTTTCACATAAAGTGCCGCTCCTCCACCCATTCTATCTGCCCTGTCTCTTCTGAATATGTTGTAGCTGGGTATGGCCATCTCCCAGTCATGGGTATCATTACACCAGGTCTCTGTGATGACCACAATGTGCAGGTCCAACAACACCAATGCAGCCTCCAGATCCTCCATCTTGGTGCTAAGGCTCCTGGCATTGGCACACATGGCTTTCCATGATGTGAACTACCTGGACTGTTCAGCTGTTCTGCTCCAGTCCCTTCCCTGGTTGTCCTTTATCCCTGAGTCTCTCTGCTATCTGCCCTTCTGTTGAATTTTGCCCACTTTCTGCCTATTCCGTTGGTTGCGTATCTCAATATTTTGCTGAGACAACAATTGAGAAGATCGTATGAGGCTTGCCTAGATCACCTGCAAAGTCTTGCCTATATCATCTCATGAGGATTGCACATAACTTGACACTATAAATACTTTAAATACAGCATTTTAACTTCTAAGTTAACTTTTAACTATTAATATAATTAAAGATATACATTTTAACGGTGTCATTAATTGGATTACTGAATTTCTGGATCGGACCGGATAACTGGATTACTGCAGAATGGAATGAACATCAATGATGGTAAGTTACAATTTATTGTTTGTTATACATGTCAGGATTATGTGAATACAGGCAGTTGTAATGTCAGGATTTGTCATGTTGGAATTTTGGTGTGTCAGTATTTTGTCTTGTCTTGTCAGGATTTTGGTGTTAGGATTTTACACGTCAGGATTTAGTACCTAACCCCTGTTTTCCAGTAGGTGTGGTTCACTGCTTTCCAGGTGAAGTTTGTGAATCTAGGGGGAAGGGACAGTGCTTGGTTTCCCCATTGCCTGCATTTAGTCCTGGTGAATGGTGAGGGACTGCCAGAACTGGGGACTAAAGCCTCTTGTTTATCTACAGTGACAGGTACAGTGTGTGACTGGTGAACAATAAGGGACTGGCACCACGGAAGACTGAAGCCCTCTATAAATCCACAGGGGCAGATGCAGTATAGAACAGACAGTCCAGGGTTTCTGCACTGTGATAGATATAGTGCCGATGAAAGGTGGCAGACTGGCAACACTAGAGACTGAAGCTCTCTTTTTATCCACATGGGTAGGTACAAGCGAGAGCAGGGACAGTGCAGGGTTCTCACACTGATGGTTTCAATGCTGGCAAAAGCTAAGGGATGGGCAAAACTGGGGACCACTCTACTGTCTTCATGTCCACAGTCTCTATTGGCAGGTCATTTTAGAAGGCCACCACTTTCTGGGACAAAATGTGCTTCCTAATGTTACCCCTAAACTTGTCATCTGTGACCTTTGCAGCGTATCTCTGTGTCCTGCTGGAGAACATATCCACATGTTCAGTCCTGTCAATACCCCTGAGAATGGGAAGACTGAGGTCATGTCCCATCTCAGGCTGCTGTTCCAGAAGGACAGGCAAAAGGATAAGGAGCACCCACATATGCAGAAAGCACCAGGACAGCAACAATATTATTCAAAGTCCTTTATTTAACTTCTGTGCATAGTGCACCCACACATAGTGAGCATAAAAAAGTGGTGGCGGAGCCTCGCTGCAACTAACATTTCTCTTGACCTCTGCCAGGCATCATCAGAGTGATTCACTCTGATGATGCCTGGTAGGGGCTGGGAGAAATGTTAGTTTCAGAGAGGCTCAGCCACCACTATTTTATGCTCACTATGCGTGGGTGCACTATACACTTTAGTTAAAGAACTTTGAATAATATTTTTGCAGTCCTGGTGCTTTCTGCATATGTGGATGCTCCTCATCCTTTTGCTTGTTTCAGTTTTTTCATTGCTAAGCACCATACTACTTATCCCGCCACTCCAAATCCATTTTGCTTCGTTCCACAGGGAGAAGATGGTAACAACTACTAGCAAACATAAATGTGGATATTATCTGTAAGATCCTTCCATGTATTCCTGTTTTGAAAATGCAGCTTCCCCTTAACAGTGGTATCTAAACAGAAAGCCCACCAGCAAATTTATTTTTATTTTTAGTACTGAACACATTCTCTTTACTTCTGCAGTAAATGTGAACACTGGAGAAAATATGAAGAAACTGATAGATGGAAGTTTACAAATGATGTCAGTAGGCATTGCATGCAACTGCATAAATGTGCAGAACTAAAAACTGCTACATAAGTTCACTGCCACTAAGCAAGTGGCAGATGGGGGAGGGTTGTCAACACAAAAAGAGGTCTTGGTTTGCACCCAGAGAGGAGTGAGGTCAGTTTTCTTATGTGAGACAGTGACCCACAGTGTGTAAAAAATTGGGGTTATTAAAAATATGATGGATCATAATTTTCTACATAGACCATTTTCTCAAAGCAGCAGTTTTGTCATCAAAGAAGATAAAAGGTGGGTCAGAATTGACAACCATCTGATATTGTTCACAATCCCCCACTCAAAAATGAATACCAACACAATTTAACTTGCTGCAGTATAAGATTACACCAAAGATTTCAGCATCTGTGCCAAGCTGGTGTTTCTCTGCTTGACATACGTGTTGCATTCTTTCAGCAGGGTCTTATAGAGTACAGTACTACAATAAATTTTCTTGACCATATCCTCACTTCCATCTGAATGCACCCTAACCCCCTTTCTGCCCTGATATCATGATATTTAGGGCTTGATTATTTAAAGCTGTATCCAAATTTCCTCCCAGTGTACGAAGTGAAACTTTTTCAATGCCAAAAAAAAAAACAGTGCATTTCCTGGCCTTGAATAAATGTAATATGGGGTGTACTATACTTTGCACATTCTTGTGTTCTATGATTCTAAAATGTTCACCTATTAAGTTATAAGGCTATGCTGAATTTTACAAATGCGGGCTCATGACTTTGGTAATATTCATTATTTTTACCACAAATTTTTAACATTGCCATTTCGTTACAGTGACTTATGAATGTGACAGCTGTCATTTTTCAGCTCCTGCCCAAGGTGTGTGTTGGAAGCCCAAAAGTTGATTTTGTAGTCCCTGTATGACATCACCTTTAGGCCAGGAGTTGAATGTTTTCCCTGTCCTTCTTTATGAGGCAGGGTCAACACAAAGCTGTGTTGAACATTTGGTGTAAAAACATTAAAAAAAATATTTTCAACATTTTTAACCCAGATTCCTCTCCTGCAGCCCTATCGGCTCTGGCCAGAGTTTGCTTTCATTTGTAACTTGAAGGTTTTCTAGAAGTGTAGGGCATTGTCACTAGCCATTTCTCTCAATCATGCAGAAAACTGGACATTCTCTTTAGATTAGTAGAAGAAGTAGGTCTTGATTTATTATAAGGAGAAGGCCTTGATTGACTGTCAAAGCTTTTGCAAACTAAAGGGGTTAGTCTGCCCCATGCTTCCTTCAAGAAAGAAAAGAAAAACCAGTGTGAGGGATCTGCTCCACAACCTCATGTAACAGAAACTATACAGTCCAGAGAAATGTTCCTCTCACTTTTATATAGTTTTAGAAAATTGTATTCATTATACAGGTGCTGCTGTGCCTTTACATTAGTGTTGAATAAGCACTGTAATGTTAAACCCCAATTTTTGCACCTTAATAACTTTGTCCCCATACAACCAAATTACTTTAAATGTGGAAAGCACAGAGATGGTGCCAGGGTCTCAGGATACAGAACTTCTTTAGGTACTTGGTTCAGTGGGGGAAAGTTACTGAGGGGGAAAAAATTGTTGCAAATGGGAAATCCTTTTTGTGATGCCACAATCTTGTTTTCTCTTAGTGAGGAAAACAACTTTAACTAACTCAAACATAGCCAGAGCCAATAGGGCTGTGAAAAGTTACCAAATAACCAAAGTTGTTTTCTTGTTGGTTCCATAAAGTGCTGTTTAGTCACAGTCATCAAAAACTGGCATGCTGCTAATTCAGTCCTCTTAAATTTATTTAGTCTGAGTACATGCTGCTGTGTGTGTGTGTGTGTGTGTGTGTGTGTGTGTGTGTGTGTGCCACGGGGGTGCTGGAAAATTGTAAAAGGTGGGGTGCCAAATATAAAGATAGCACTTGTTGCATTATAAAGGGCAATTTTTCCAAACCAGGTTTTTATACTGCATACAGCAAATTCACATTTATGATGACCATAGTAATTTTAAAAATACCTTTATACAATGTCAGAATATTTAATATGTAATATTAAGGGTTCAGCTCACATATAACAGTTCCAACTTATTTTTCAAAGTTAAAAAAGTAAGCCACAAAGATAAGTTATCTTACTGGACAGCAATAAAACACCATCTAATTGTATAGAAAACAGCAGTGCAATTTAAGAAAAGAGAGACAAAACTGTACCATATGGACAATGTTACCAGTAGAATATGCAAACAATGGTTTACAAATTGTATATGATATCATAAGCAAGATAGTTTTGCATAGTGTTTTACTGTAATCATGCAATGCAATATCCATCAGTTAAAACTGGTCTATGATGTTACAGAAAATGGCCAGGATGGAATTCCTTACCATTTAGATAAAATACCTGACATTCTCTACAAGCTTAGTTAAAAGAGAACTGCACTGAACCTGTGAGTAATGTTTCCTGTAAAAGCTTTTTTTTCATATATTAGGTCCCCTTCTGTTTCTGCCCCATTTTTGCTGGCCTTTTAGTTAACCGATTGGATATTTATGGGTTACACACTGCTGCAAAGTGCCATCTAAGAATTGTATGATGTTGTTTATGTCCCCATGAACCTAAAAATTCTAAATTAGAACACAGATGCATTGTACCAACAATGTAAGTTCTTGACAAGAGCATACTGTTCTAAAATGGTCAATGCCAGCAGTGTGTGAATCAGAAACACTCACTGAATTTACCAAAAGGCCAGTTAAGTTTAAGCAGCAACAAAATGAGAACTTGTATTTTAAAAAATAACATCTACTTCTACAAAAATGCATGTTTGCTGATTCAAAGCAGTCCTCCTTTGAGATATTAACAGCCCAGTCTAAATTGTTCACTATTTATCGGGTTGGCAGTATAGTCTAGAGGTTAGAGTAGTGAGCTGTAAATGAGGTTTGTACATCCAGCATTCAGACATAGGTTTGAGTCCCACAACCTCAATTTCCATACTGTGTGGCTCTGATTAAGTCACGTAATCTCCCCAGTGTTCCTGGGTTGTCCCTAGAAACAAGCACCTGTGCCTAGTTGGCCTTACCTGGTTACCAAAGGAAAAAATATATGTATTTATTAAATTATATTTATAAACTGTAAACGGACATTAAACTCCAGTACATAGATTCTAGATCCATGCAATAACCAAGGAATACACCAGCCAAGTCTGGGGCTGTCAATATAGCCTTAGAGGCTAGACTAAAGAGCTTGGTACATCCAGCACAGAGACCTGAGTTTGATTCCCACAATCTCCACCTGCATAATGTGTGACTCTGGGCAAGTCACTTAACCTCCCCGGTGCTCCCGGGTAGCCCCAGAAAACAGGCACCTGTGCCTAGTGGGCCATACCTGGTTACCAAAGAATAAAAAACAAAAAAAAGTATTCAAATGCTTATATTCTTTTATCTTTAAAAGGCCACAGCTTAAAAGATGTGAAAAAAAGGAAAAACAAGAATGCAGCCTAAGGGGATAGGAACTAAGCAGAGGTTCCCTCCCTACTCCTAATAGAGTCCATCTAACTACTCTATTCCACTCTGTAAATCCATTATTTTTTTCTTTTAGTATAGATTTGAAACTGTCTGTCTGGAGGATGGAAACATAATAAACACTTTCACACTGACCTTCTGCTGCACGGGAGGGAATGCTTACTCAAACAGTGTGACTGAGCCTGATACCATTAATCCTAGGTAAGAGATGAGCAGTTTACATCACATGACCCATCCCAAAGCAGGACTGTATACACACACACACACACACACACACACATACGTGTGTACACACACACACACACACACACACACACAAACATATATTTAAAAGCACTTTCCACTTGACACTTCTGACTCCAGAAACTGCAAACAAGCATGAAGCACCTCTTTTGTTCTGTGTGCCTGGGCAGCTGGACTAAATTAACTCTTTCACACTAGTTTATGCTTATTTTTTTTGGTTTATTGTTTAAAGGGCAAGATCCTTCAGGCCAAAAAAAGTGACAGGGCTACAGCCTCCCCCCCCCCAACCCTGCAGTTTGTATGTTTGCCCGTAGGAATAAAATAGCTCACAGACTGCAGGCCCACTGTCTGTAATCTGACATTTCAGTCTGAGTTTCAGAGGTTCAGTATTTGCCAGGCATCATATAATGAGTTAACCCCTGCTGAAAGAAATAGAATACATCTATTAGACTGAGCTGGACAGATGATAGAAACAGTAGTTTAAAAAGGGTTGTTTTTTTTTTTGTTAATATCCTGAGATGCTCTTAGGCACAATACAGTAGCATCCCCCATCTTCAGATGCCTTTAATATAGAGCAGCAAATAGCAAAAATTGGAGGGGAAGTGCACTGTTTTGCAGCTGTGGAGGAATACTTCCAAATGTCCAAAAAGAGAGTTACATGATCAGCCGTTTTAGAGCTACAATCTGATCGATGACAGAAGGGCTGTAGACTCCTCCCACAGCCCTAAAAAAACATGGCTTTACTAGAGACCAGCAGTTCTGGTTACCTAATCGGGACCTATTCTATCCGATTCTGGGCTTAATTTTTCAATAAATGACTTGGAAATGTGTTTTTTTAAGATGCCAAAATCCTTTTTCTCGAATTGTGAAAAAGGATTCATGAAACAGGATCCTTATTCACAGTTTGTGGAAAAGGATTTTTTTTCTGCAAATTGCAAAAAAGGAACCATGGGAAAGGATCATTTCTCACATTTTGTGGAAAAAGATTTTCTAGATAGTTGTTTTTCCCAAAAACAAACTTTAAAGTGATTTTTCAAAACAATAACTCCAGAATGGGGTGAAACTGCCCACAGTTAGCAGAACACATGTGTTCAATTGATCAGATTATGACTTTTATTATTCAAATCTCCCTGGTGTCTAGTGGCACCCCATCCTCTGATACCCTCCCATCATACTACTGAAATGTCCCTGGTGTCTAATGGCACCCCCTGCCCTCTGATGCCATCCCTGTATACTGTTGAAATGTCCCTGGTGTCTAGTGGCTCCCTCCACCCTCTGATGCCAGCCCCTTATACTGTTGAAATGTCCCTAGTGTCTAGTGGCACCCCCACCCTCTGATGCCATCCCAATATACAGTATGTCTTTAACCCCGTGGTGTCTAGTGGCACCCCCCACTCTCCAGTGCCATTCCCATATATTGTTAACATGCCCCTGGTGTCTAGCGGCACCCCACCCTCAGATACCACTCCCTGTATATATCTTTTAACATTCCCTGTTGTCTAATGGCACCCCTCCCTCCATTGCAATCTCCATATTTGCCTGTAATAAGAACATTGTTCCTCAATGCCTTTCTTTTTTAAAAACCTGTAAAAAAATCCCTTGCCGATCTGACCCCCCCACCCTGACCTCCCATGCAGCACCTACCATCTTGCACCCTCTCACATCCCTCACACACACCCTCACTCACCTGAATGGGTCACAGGCTAAAGATCCACTCTCCAATCAAAGACACGTCTTGCTGCCGGAACCGTCAACTGCAATATAAGAAACTAAGGTAAATGTGGTTTAATGTATTTCAATGGGGCTTTCAACTTTGGTGCATAACTTTGTAGTTTTTAAGGATTTTAACACACAATTTTCAATTGTACCCTTTTTGATACCCCTCCTCATGAACAATGTTGGTGTCATTTCACAAATCCTCCCTGAAAGGTATTTTCGTGGTCGGTTGGCAAAAATCACTTTTCAGGCTGGATTTAAAAATTTTCACCATATTTGTTTATAAGTTGTGACCATAAGAAGGGTATGTTGAAAATTTGAGGTCAGAATATGTTAAAATGGCAAAGTACTGTAGTGCGCATCTGTTGACATTTTGCTATGCTTGCATGTAACTTTCATAATTTTCAATATTTTCACCCAAAATTTTCAACAGTCTTTTATTTATACCACTTCATGAATGTGACAGCTGTCTTTTTTCAAATCTTTGCCAAAATATATTGTCATGCCGGTGGCATGGAATGCAACAGTGGTGGCATGGAATGACATTTTGGTGGGGATTTGAAAATTTTAAGTACAGGGTACATGAGACAGGGTAATAAGAAGGTTATGCTGACAATTTGATTTCTGTTGTTCTACAAATGGAAGTGCAGGGCCCTCCAGGCCTGCACTTCCACAGCAACATACTGTACCTATATACATCTATGGAGGGACAGGAGCTCAGGACCAGAGGGTCCTGCACTCTCACAAGCAATTAAGGATACCATTACTCTATCTCAAAAGCTATGCATGGATGGGAGCACAGGGCCCAAAGGCAAATAAGAATATGATTACACTACCTCAAAAAGTTAGGAAATTCATTACAAAAAACTTTATTAATGCACTAGTTAGGGTTGAAGCCACAAAAGTATTGAAATGTGGTGTTAGGGTTTCTAACCCTAACACACCACCCTCACCCTGCAGGCAGCAACAGGTGTGGGGAGAGTGTCTTGGGGTTGTCAGCCCTAATGCTTACCCCATTCTCATATACTGTACTCATCTCAGCTTATTTACCCATGGAATGGGGCGAGCATTAGGGATGAACACCAAGGCACACACAATACCTATTGCTGCCTGCAGGGTGGGGTTGGATGTTAGGGATGGAAACCATAACATTGGTTTTTCTTCTTTTGGTCAAAGTCTCCTCCAGCTAATGAACATGCTGGGCCTGGCACAGGTTGTTACCTCCTCTACCCATATAGGCGGTCATTCATTGGATTTGGTTTTTCTCATGGGTATGGAGATCACTGATTTGGGGGTGGAACCTGTCAGTTGGTCTGACCATTACACCATAAGGTTCAGCTTCCGGGCTCCCTCTAATAGGTCTGCCCCTATGGAGATGGTTCAGTACCACCCTTTAAGGGGTGTTAATCCCAATGACCTAATGACGGTGCTGGATCTATCGAGCTTTTTGGGTGAATGCATGAGTCCAGATGATCTAGTATTAGCCTATAATAAGGCTGTAGGAGATGCTCTGGACAAAATTGCTCCTATTTTGTGTTCGGCCTCTCACCCTCCTTCCAAGAGCCCTTGGTTTGATGGCTCCTTGAAGGAGTTAAGGCGAGTTGGCTGAAGGTTGGAGAGAGTTAGGCGGAAATCGGGCCTTGATGCCGACAGGCTTAGATTGATGGCACACTATGATAGCTATCAATTAGAAATCACTCGTAAGAAGGCAGAATTCCTGTCCAGAGAGATTTCTGCGGCACAGAATCGACTGGCTCAGCTTTTCTGGACCGTGGACAGACTGTGCAATTCAGTCTGTCTTCAGCCCAGAGAAGCTTTTTCTCAACTAGGATGCGAGGAGTTTGCTCGGTTCTTTGCGGATAAGGTTGCCAACATCAGGTCCGGTATTGGTCCAACCTTTCCTATGGGGGATTGCGGTGGTCGAGTAGAAGTGGCTTGTCCTTGGTCTGTCTGGTTAGACTTTCACTGGCCAGAATTCGGGGACATCGTGAAGATCATCCAAACAATGCGACCAACTAGTTGTAGTTTGGATCCGGGTCCTACACCGCTTTTAGTAGGTTGTGTAGAAGCCATCTACCCAATCCTTGCAGACATTGTCTGGAAATCCTTGGAGAGGGTTTTTTCCTGACCCTTAAGGAGGCGGTAGTTCACCACCCTTAAAAATCCTCCTTGGATCCAGATTGTCTAGTTAACTACCGGCCTATCTCTGACCTGCCATTTGTTGGTAAGGTTATTGAAAAGGCGGTTGCGTTGCAATTAGATGATCATCTTATATCTCACAATGTCTACGATACTCTCCAGTCTGGTTTCAGAAAAAGGCATAGTACAGAGACTGCCCTTGTCCGGGTATTGAGTGACCTCCTTATGGCCAGAGATCGAAAGGCGTGTACCATTCTGGTCCTTCTCAATCTATCTGCTGCATTTGACACTGTAGACCATGGAGTGCTATTGGAGCACCTGAGGGTCTTCTGTGGGCTGTCTGGTACAGTCCCCGAATGGTTTTGTTCTTACCTCACAGGCAGGTTTCAGAGAGTTGTCACTGGAATCTATTCCTCTGGCGCTCACTCCCTGTCTTGTGGGGTACCACAGAGCTCCATTTTAGCTCCCATGTTGTTTGCAGTATATATGCTGCCATTAGGAGAAATCATCAGGCGATACAGTCTGGGTTTTCACTGCTATGCAGATGATACCCAGCTGTATCTGTCCTTTCTCCCCGGTCAGTGTGATGCACAATCTGTACTTAACAACTACCTTGATGAGATCAGACTTTGGATGAGTTCCAGCTGGTTGAGACTCAATCTGGAAAAGACTGAGGTATTGGTGGTGGATCCAGGTCGTCCGGGGATGGGTGTGGGAGCTGAACAACCATCAGGTTTATTACTTGGTGGTGTACCGCTCCCTACCTCTGAACAGGTGCGAAATCTGGGCGTTATTTTTGATGGCGGTCTGACTCTGAAATCTCAGGTGTCAGCTGTTGTCAAATCCTTTTTTTACCATCTGAGGAATATCACCCGGGTGAAACATCTGATTCCCCTGGATGACCTTCCAACATTGGTCCATGCCTTTGTCACTACTCGTCTGGACTACTGCAATTCCCTTTACCTAGGGCTACCTGGGGTTGACATCCGCCGCCTTCAGCTAGTGCAGAACGCGGCAGCCAGGCTTTTGACTGGGACTTCTAGAACCAGTCATATTACGCCTGTGCTCCGTGAACTGCACTGGCTGCCTGTTTGGTGGTGGATCACCTTTAAGGTTGGTTTAATAACCTTTAAAGCTCTACATGATCAGGGACCTGGGTACCTGAAAGATCTCCTGATTCCCTACTGCCCCCTCCGTCCTCTCCGTTCCAACGAGGGATTGCTAGAGATTCCCAGGGTTTGTTTGAAGTCATCAGGATCTCATGCCTTTGCCTTTGTGGCACCAACCCTGTGAAATTCTCTACCTCGTTGGTTAAGAGAATGCCCAACCGTTGATAACTTTAAGGTCGCCTTAAAAACATATCTTTTTGAGTTAGCATTTTCGAAATGAATTAACGTTTTATAAGTGATGTGTAACATCTTGCTTAATGTAGATCTAATGATTCTCCTTGTGTTCTCAGCTCTGGTTGATTTTAAATTTTTGGATTTTATTAATTTTAATGTTTGTACAGCGCCTTGGTCTTGAAAGGTGCTCTATAAATAAAATTGAATTGAATTGAATTAAATAACATCATATTTCCCTACATTAGTGGTTTCAACCCTAACTAGTACATTAACTAAGTTTTTTTGCAATGAATGTCTATCTATCTATCTATCTATTTATCTGATAAAGAGATTATATAGGCACGATTGTGCCTTTATTATTAGGGTTGAGTAAACACTTTAATGTTAAACCACGATTTTTGCATCTTAGTAATTCTACCCCATTTAGCCAATTTACTTGAAATTTGGAAGGCGCGGAGGTGATGATAGGCTCTCTGGATCCTGAAGATTTTGTGGCAATCAATTTACCAGGGGCAAAATTACAGAGGTGCAAAAACAAAACAAAACAAAACAAATTACATAATTTAAGACCTTTTTTTTGCTCACCTATAACTAAACAATCTCTGGTCAGAGACACTACAGCTGCTAATGCATGAACTTGATAAGGATGTTTCATGGGCTAATGTAAAGCTGAATTGCCATAGTCAGCTCCATGTGCAAATCTCATTTTTGGTAAAGTTAGATCATTTATCTGGTTGATCCTATGTTTCCCATGTGTTTAAAATGTGAGCGGCAAGTGTGTCTTGTATTATATGGGGAAGGAGATGGGGCTCCACACCAAGGCCTTCAAGTAATGGTAGAAGGCATGGTGCAGAGAGGAGAGGTATGGCTACAGTGGGGATTGTGGGCCAACCTGGAAGGATAACAGCCTATGCTGAGGTGATGGCCTGCTTCCATCAAGGAGGGAACTGTAGTCCTCAGTGGACAGTTTAAATGTTACTTTGATGGACATTTAAAGTAGTCGAGGGGGGTGACAGAAGAACTAGGAAGGCAGAAAATGAGCCACGACAGACTGAGACAGAGAGTAGGGATATCCTGAGGGGAGGCAGTACCTGTAGGATACAAGTTATTCAAGAAAGCAAGGGGTTAGCAAATCAATTAATCAATCAGATTTTATTTATAATGCGCTTTGCCAAAGCCAAAGCGCAAATTCAGTATAAAAACAAATATTCAATAAAAAAAAAGGAGGGGGAGGAGCAGTCAAAGGAGAAAGTTGAGGAAAGAGGAACAATTGGAAAAAGTAGAAAGCGTAGAGTACAAGTTAAGCATGGGGCTTAAGAATAGCTGCTGCCCCTTTAACTAGAGCAGTTATGTGCAACTTGAGCCTATGGTATGAGAATGTTATGTTAATGATTTCCTGCAGGGTCCTGGAAAACCCCTATTTCCTGTTCCTCACTTAGTTCTGAGTTGCATCTCATGCTGAATAGTTGCTCCTGCTTATGTGTCTGAATAAAACTAATTTGGTCTATTATTTTATGCATCTGACTCACTTTGTTCGGTACCAGAAGGTGACTATAGCAGAAGAACCAGATCAGCAAGGCAGACTACAATGAAGGTAAGGATCCCATGGCAGACCAACACCAAAACGCCACACACCCCCATCTCACTTGTCTGCATCGTTGGGTACTCCAGAGTCATCTCTCAAGTGTGCCTGGACTGTTTGCATGCTGAATCCTATTCAACTCTGGCAGCAGAGAGGAAAAGTACAACTGAGCTATGAAAGTAAAACTGAACTGCATCCAGCTCAAAATACCCTCCTGCAATCTGCCTCAGGACTATACATAAATGTGGGACATTGCTGCTCCAGCCCTATCTGCTGCAGTACCAAAAACTGACTTTCAAACTTTCCCTCCACAGAGCTTCAACCTGCAACCCCAGCTCCTACACCTTGGCAAGGCCAGTGTAAAACCAGCTCAGAAGCCAGTCAACAAAAAAAGGTGCCAAAATTTAATTCAGTCTCCCCTGATGCTGCCTCTGTGTAAAGCTCACCAGCCTAACAACTCCAACAAGAGGCATTTGGTGGCCATTCACCCTCACCATCCTGCTCAGTTACACGGCCCAGCCAGCTGCTTCAAAGGACTCCCGCAACACCAAGTGCACTGCTCCATTTCATCAGGGGCCCTCCAACTTTGCTCCCCTACACAGAGCCTCTGCTCAACCATGCTTCACAACAGAGGACTAGACAACAAATAAATTAATTAAATAAAATTAAAGACATCCAGGACTGCAGCTCTGCATGCTGCTTCTTCCCCACTATGCCCTCCCCGTAACTGCAGCATAGAAAACATAGACCATAAAAACATAGACTTTGACAGCAGATAAGGACCGCTTGGCCCACCTAGTCTGCTCATTTCCCTACCTATTGGATAAGCTGCAGATCCTAGTTAACCAACAGTCTGCTTCTTCCTATCCCCCGCCAAAATTGCCTTATGTCTTTCCCCTGCATTCTTGAATTTCGCTAGTGTTTTTCATCCCACTACTTCCTCAGGAAGGACATTCCATGCATCCACCACCCTGTCTGTGAAAAAATACTTCCTCACATTGCCCTTGAGCTGTTCCCCCTCTATCTTCAGATTGTGTCTCCTTGTTCTTGCACATCTCTTTTTCTGAAAGATGTTACCCTCTTGGAGTTTGTTGATTTCCTTGAGGTACTTAAAAGTTTCTATCATGTTCCCCCTCTCCCTCCTTTCCTCAAGGGTATACATGTTAAGCTACTTTAGTCTTTTTTCATATGGCTTCTGTTGCAGACCTTGCACCATTTTAGTTGCCCTCCTCTGGACTGCCTCCATCCTGTCTATGTCCTTGCAGAGATGGGGTCTCCAGAACTGCACGCAGTACTCCAGATGGGGTCTCACCAACTGTCTGTACAGAGGGATAACAACTTCTTGTTTTCTACTGGTGATGCCTCTCCCTATACAGTATCCCCCCAGTCATCCTTACTGCCTTCTCACATTGCTTGCTTACCTTTAGGTCATCTGATATGACTACTTCCAGGTCTCTTTCCATTTTTGTTGTTGTTAATATATCCTCTCCCCACCCTTTGTGTACTCTTCCCCTGGGTTTTTGTTTCCCAAGTGCA
Organism: Neoceratodus forsteri; assembly: GCA_016271365.2. Taxonomy (NCBI): domain Eukaryota; kingdom Metazoa; phylum Chordata; order Ceratodontiformes; family Ceratodontidae; genus Neoceratodus; species Neoceratodus forsteri. The sequence goes on along the minus strand of CM028135.1, from coordinate 390,825,541 downwards.
TTACTTTGCACTTCTTTGCACTGAATCTAAGCTGCCATTCTTTTGACCATGCCCCCAACCTTGCAAGTCCCTTCTCATCCTTTCCTCCTCCCCCTTGTGTATCAACCCTGTTGTGTCCACTACTTACAGCTGTACAGTTCCCCTCGGAGCACGGCGCAACAGCAATCAGCCTCCCATCAGAAGCCACAAGGACCGCGGCTCTGTTAAAACACCTCCTGAACCACTTCAGCTCTCCTCTCAACCCTGCAGTGGCTCCTTTTAACCTGCTGTCCTGCCTACCACAGCTTGCACCCTGCTCCAGCTACCCCAAGATTGCAGCTTCACTTACCAGTACAGCAAATGCACGGAGCTTCTGCTCCCTGACTCTTCAGCAACCATGGCTCCGTCTTATTCTTGCTGCCATATGGAGCCATATCCCTGCTCGGCCATGCTCAAAACAGCTCAGAACGGAGTCGTACAGCCTCAGGAGTCAACCAAGAAAACACAAAAGGGGGACAAAGAGACTACATCAATAACAGGGTGATACAATACCCAAAATGGAGCAATCGTAACCGAAACTAATAAATACTCAAACAGAACTACAGACTTTCAAGCAGGGCACAGCATAAAATCAATAAGCAGACTGCACTACTGAACTAAAACGCAGGACAATAAATAATTCCAAGCCTCAGGGAAGTACATAAAACAAAAAAAGGGCCAGCCTGGAGACAAAACCAAAGAAAGAGAATAAATAAATAAAACCAGTAACTGTAAGGACAGCCCAGGAGACAGTGCAAATATATATACAGAAATGACTACTCCATATTTCAGCAAAGCACACACATGCACTAATTTCCAAGCCTTTTGCCCCTTACCAAAAGTCTAAAAGCCCACCATTTTTCTGTGTGTGTAGGTAGGAAAGAAGGCCTGCAGCCTGACAATTGCTATATTGTCCCTACACAGCAGCCTCATGGCAAGAAGCCTCCATCTTGTGTCAAACAATAACAGAGCAGTGACCCTTAACCCCCCTGGTGGTGGCCATCTTGCTACAGTCAGCACTGCAACCCTGGATGTCGCAACCCAGTGGCCATCTTGTGAAGGGCACCAAATGATAGGAATAAATGGCAAACCTACTGAATTAAAGGGACAGTGCAACAAATAACTGATTTTGCACAAAACTTTATTTAAATAACTGACAACACATTACTGAGTGGAAATTGTTTATTAAGACATCATTTGATGGAAATTGCTTACAAATAATTGTACTTTTGGCTACAAAATTTTTTCTTCTCGGCATTTCATCAACTCCACGACATTTTGTATTCTGCATCACGGCATCTCCTTCTCATCCTTGCTACCTTTGTCCACTGCAGGGATGCTTGCCTCTGACCATGATGTCCAAGGAAGATGCCACTTAGAGTGCTGCAGCTTCCAGAGAGCTATCTTCACCCACCTCAAGTGCATGGGGCCTCAAAATATAAACCATCTTGCAAGACATCCAGTCATCCATTTCAGGAGCGCCAACTATGCAAGCTATCCAACAAGACCTCACCTACATTAAAACTATCTCATCCCAGTTCATGGTCCATACCAGCCTGCAACCAGTACCCTTCTCAGCACTGCCTCACAAAGACGTTATCGACTGGCTCAAGCAATTCCAAGCATGGATTTCCTTACATGGTTGGACTGATCCTTTGAGCATTTCCAGTGCCTCGATCTTGTTTCTGAGCGGGGCTCCCATTACCTGGTTCAACGCACTGCCAGAACAAGTCAAAGAGGACACTGCCACCCTGTATGCAACCTTCAAGGATCATTTTCTTCAAGCACACCAGCCCTGGTTATTGGAACAGCAACTGTGGTAACACACCATGCAACCCTCCGAGTCATTATAAGTATTCATTGTTGACACTGAATCACACTGTAGGCATTTGCAGAGGTCAGAAAAAGAACAAATCACAACCATTGGGGACTTCTTCCTCAACTCCTCCTGTATGTAATCCAACAGAAACCAACAACCTGGATGGACACAATCCAAGCAGCATGGCCCACACAAGAGTCCATCTCAATGTCCCAGTCTAGCACTGTGCAAGTGCCCCAGTCATCACAGTTAGCTGCACTCACAACCTGTGTCCAGCAGCAGCAATCCCTGATAGAGACGATCACCACTACTGTCAACAGCTTATACCTCAGTGCTCCTGCTTCACCTGCAACTTCTGTCAATGCTCTTCGGTCACTTCGACAGTGACCTGAACCACCACCGCCTTCATGAGAACCAGTGAGCTGCCGGTAGTGTGGCTTCAGGGGACACATTGCTGCTGTCTGCCAAAAGCTATAGAATCAAAGCAGAAACCAAATGAGCCAGAGACACCTACCATAGCACAATCAGCAAGCTAAACACAAATGCACCTAGGAACAGGGGAACATAGCAACTGACTGCCCCCTGACTCTCACAATGCAAACAATCTGCACCCCTTGGCTACTAACTCAGGCACACCCCCACCACCAGGGGAAAAGGTTCCTGTCATCAGGTCACCTCTCCTAGCAAACTATGTCCTTGTCACCACTGGAGATTTGTCCATGCATGCCATGTTTGACTCTGGAGCAGAAATCTCAGTTATTCACAGCAGTATTCTAGACAACCCAGCTATACATCATGTACCCAATGTCTCTTCAGCCAACCTCAAGTACATTATCACAACAAGTACCGCTACAGTACCTATCACAGGCATGGTCCATCTCAAACTCCACTTTGGCTCACAGCGAGCTACTGTGAAGTTTTACCCAGTGTCTGACCTACAACCAGCAGTGATTCTTGGCCTAGACTTTCTCAAAGCTCACAAAGCCATCCTAGCCTTTGCCTCAAACAAACTATCACTAGATCCTCAGAGGCAACTGGCAGCTATAGACTCAGTCACAGTGCCTCCTAAGTCAGAGATGGTTTTAATTGCCAAGATTCGAGGTGAACCACTTCCACAAGGTGTAGTTGGCATTGTCATGGGATTCCCTATGCTGCATTCACCAGGTCTCCTTCCAGGAAATACCTTATTGGTGGTGCATGGTGGTGCAGTCTTCTAAAAATGCTGCAACTTCACAGATGAGCCAGTGGTCATCTCAAAGGGTGTCAGCGTCAGAAACTTTGTTTGCTTAGGAGATCACGTGATGCCTCTGGCTGAGTAGTTGCTTCTCTAGAGTGCTCCCGTTGTCTCCTCCTCCTCTAATCCCAAATTTGAACCCTCTTTCCATTTAAGACTTAATATTTCTGAGAGGTAAAGGTGTCCTGTAGCTTAACAGAGCATAGAAAGAACGTTTACTGGGGATTTTAGCCTGTCATGGAGGTGGAAATGCGAGCTGCCCCCCACCGCACCATACGCCACTGATCATGCCTGAAAAAGTTGCTAAGAAAGTGAAGGCCCAATCTACTTCAGTGGCCCAAACAATAAGCCACAGAGACTACTCCTCTATCTTTGGAATGATTTTTGGAGGAATTTCATCTCTTCAGGGACAAGGTGTTTTCTCTGACTGAAGAAGTGAAAGCAGTCACCAGTAAGCTGGAAGATCTAGCACAACACGCAGGAGACTGTGAGGTACTAATCACCTCCTTGAAGAAGAAAGCAGAGAGAGTGGATCCAGCCATGGCATTGGTTAGGCAGCTAGTGGTTAAGCTAGAGGCTAAGGTCAAAGTTCTTGAGGGCAGAAGCCATCACAACAACATGGTAGTCATAGGGCTACCAGAGAAGGAGGAAGGATTGAACGCTGTATTATTTGCACAGAAGTTAGTACAAAATCTAGCAGGCCCTTCACCCTTGGCCCAGACTACATCGTGGAAAGGGCTCACTGAGCCTTAAGGCCTATGCCACCACTTGAAGCCCAACCCAGGATATTTATTTTTTAGTTCCTCAATTATCAGGAGTGCCAGCACCTGCTGGCAAAAGTCAAGGAACTGAAAGAAATGCTTTTGGAGGGATTCCGATTTGTATCACCCAAGACCTCTCCCCATCAGTGCGACAGAAGAGAGTCAAGTTTCATAATGTAGTTACCAAGCTGCTAGCTGCAAATATCCATTTTCGGATGCTGTATCCTGCCAGTTTGCAAGTCTCCATAGAGGGGAAATGGATCCCCTTAGAAGATCCAAAATCTGCAGAGATTGAATTAAAGAAACTGATTCCAAACCTATTCAGAGGTGGGTGAGAACCTAGAGAGAAATCGTGGGGCCCTAGTTGATAATGTGTTTATGTGGTGAACTGAGCATGTTTGAACTGCCTTGCACAGGATCTTCTGGGTGTGGAAGTTTTACAACTTTGCTTCCATACTGTTGGTAGTGGGATGGACTGGCATATTTGGTCCCACTTGGAACACTTGATCAAAATATGGGTAATTTAGAGGTACCTGAGTCAGAAATGTTATGTACTATGGTGATTTACGAACCAGATGTTTCTCTGTGTGAACAACATACATTACAAAAACCACAGGAGAGACTTTGTGGACATTTTGCAAATCAGATTATTTGTTTATTGTTACCGCTGCTTGTTTTGGTTGCTATCTAATAATGCGGGGCCCTGTTCAACAATATGAATGTAATATTGATGGGGTTTGGGGTTGATTTTGCTGTAAGACAGCTGTTTAGTTTCAGCTTGAGCTGTCTACAAATAAGTTAAGCCAACAACAAGCCTGACAGGCAGAGCAAGAGGAAGTGCTCCAGACAATATGGTGGCATAGCTGGTTGCACCGTGAGTTTTATTTTATGCTAGCTCATTTCTCCTGTTTACAGTTTTTTCTTTCCCTTCTATCATTATTGTAATCCAGAGCTACATACATTGGAGGCTTCTGTTTACAAGCCTGGATCCTTGTATATACAGGGGCTGTTAGAACCTACAGGGGGGTTTTCTAATTAAATTGAGTAGACCTCCCTTACCCAGTTATTTTGGCTGGAGGTGATATGCTTCCAGCTAGAAGTAAGGGAAGAATTATTTTAGGTGGTTGCAGGACTAGGGGTTAATTACAAATTTGGCTTGCTGAAGGGCGATGGGGAGGACAGGGGAAATATGAGACGTGGCCCAGTGGTAGGAGTCATGCACTTTAAAGTTTATGGGAAGGGGGAAGGGAGTACTCCTTTCAGATTTTTCTTGAATTGCTGGTTTGGAACAGAAAGGGAATTTAAAAGGAGATTTTGTGGGAGGGCAAGAGACATTGTGAAAGGGAAGTTCTGTTGTTGGGGTTGGGGGATGTGGGGCCCTTACATTGGGGATGGGGAGGGAGGTGGGGGAGACAGCTTGGCACAGGGTATGTCTGACATACGGTGCGACAAAGTGTATGGAGCCTACAGATTTTGATATCTCTCTTGATTGATTATGGCAGGAGTTAGAAAATTTGTGTCATGGAATGTGCAAGGACTTATCTCCAAATGAAAACGCTATCAGGTGTTGAAGCATATCAGTTTACTTAAAGGGGGTATCATGTTCCTTCAAGAGTCTCATCTTCTGGACTCAGAGGGAACCTTTCTTCGCAGATAGTATGTAGGTCAAGTTTTTAATGTGGGGGATAGTACTCAGAGTCGGGGGGTAACTATATTAGTGGCTAGAAATATGCCTTTTAAGGCTGACCAAATCATTGGGGACCCACAAGGACATTATTTATTTGTAAAAGGTACTCTGGAGAGAACTTCTGTGGTTTTGGGCTGCATTTATGGTCCCAATAATGACTCTCCATTATTTTTCACTAATTTACTGTAGGTCCTGGCATGCTTTGCAGCTTATCCATGTATTATGAGGGGGGACTAGAATTTACCCTTCTCGGCTGACTTAGACAAATTGACCCCAAAAAGACAGGGGCTTTCCCCAGCACAACATGTGATTAGAGAGTGAGTAGATCATCTGGGATTAGTGGACCCCTGGAGAATGCTATACCCCACTTTGAAAGAGTTCACTTTCTGGTCCAGCGTACACGGGTCTTCATCCCGGATAGATTATTTTCTAATGAGTCACTCGCTATTGCGTGGGGTTGTGTCCACAGGGATCACACGGGGGGGGGATTTTTGATCACTCTGTAGTGGTCTGTGTTCTGATGCTATCACTGGACATGTTGTCTGACTCTTTGTGGAAACTCAATAATCAACTACTTAAAGAGTCTAAAATGGTGGATATTATTGTGCAAGAATTAGAGGAATATAACAGGGTAAATCTGAACTCCACAGAAAGGCCAGATCTTGAATGGAGAGCCCTAAAGTGCATTCTACATGGGGTGTTTATTAGGGAAGCCTCTCGTCGGAAGAGGGAAAGGGAGCAAAAGGCCCTCTCATTGCTATCCAGAATTCCGTACCTTGGAAGCATCATTGTCTCCTGTCACTTCCACAGCTGACAGACAACTGCTGGTGGGGTTAAGAGATCAGTACAGGTTGCTCCTTCGAGAGAAGGAAGAATATGCCATTTTAAAAACTGGGGTGAAATACATTTATCAAGGAGAGAAGGCAGGGCATCTCCTGGCACTAAGACTGAAAAAAGTAGAATCCTCATGTATAGTCCTGAGTATCAGATCCCAACAGACTGGAGCCCTTAGCCTTACTCCTAAGGAAATAACCAATGAATTTGCGGAGTATTATAAGGACCTTTATAAACCTATGTTCAACAGACCCACCCTGGGTACGTGGAACAATATCTCTCCCCACTTGACCTCCTGAATCTTTCCCAAACCCAGCAAGATTCATTAATGGCCCCCATTTCAGAGAAGGAGATCCAATCTGCTATATCATTGCTGACAGCAGATAAAGCCCTGGGACCCGATAGATACTCCCCAAACTTTTATAAAGTCTTTAGTAAACAACTGGTCCCGTGGTTGCACCATCTTTTTGAGTGGATTTTAGGTGGGAACCCTCTAGATAGGTCTTTATTAGAGGCTATTATCATTGTGTTACACAAACCAGATAAAGATCCGGAACTGACAAGCAGTTACCACCCAATATCATTATTGAACTGTGACATCAAAATATTGGTGAAACTTCTTGCCAACAGATTGAAGGGGGTACTTCTAGATATTATTCACACTGATCAGGTGGGTTTCATGCAAGGGCGCCAATCAATGGATCACTTTAGGAAACTGGCTTACGTCTTCTCCGTGTCCAGAGATTTTGACATACCTGCTGGCTTGTTGTCTCTGGATGCAGAGAAGGTTTTTGACCGAGTACACTGTCAATTCCTGTTCTTAACCATGCGTAAATTTGGTTTTCCATCTAAATTTGTCGAGTGGACTGCATCCCTATACCAGAACCCTCAGGCCAGAATATATTGTAACGGTATCCTCTCAGACAGGTTTTCTTTGTGTTTGGGAACTAGACAGGGGTGTCCCCTTTCTCCCTTGCTGTTCAACATATATTTGGAACCACTGTTGTTCAAGTTAAGGGCTAATGAAGGTGTACAAGGAATCCCCATAGCTAATCATATATTTAAGTTGTCTGCCTATGCTGATGATGAGCTTCTTCACCTGATTCATCCAGCTACATCCTATTGCTCTGTCTATTATCAAGGAACATAGGAGTATTTCCAACTATAAAATGAGTGTAACTAAGACTACCATCTTTCCTCTGAATCACAAACTTCATCAACAAGATATTTCCTCCCTTGGGGTATAGTGGAGCTTCAGATCTCTAAAGTACCTAGGTTTAATGTTGTCTAGCAATGAGGGTGTGATGAACAAGTTGAATTTTGATTGCCTTCTTGATACTATTCAGCAGGATTTTAAGCAGTGGCAATCTCTTCCAATATCTCTCTGGGGGAAGATTAGTATAATCAAAATGAATATATTGCCCAGAATATTTTATCCCCTTACTATGCTAAATATATGGTTGCCCTTGAAATGGTTAAAACTCTGCACACTATCATTTCATAATTTATATGGGGGGACATCCTCAATGTGCTTATATAAAATTGGCAGCTTCTCCACAAGCTGGGGTCTTAAACTCCCACATTTCAGAATGTATTACTGGGTGAGTCAGGTGGCCCAATATTTATGGTGGTTCACACCCCAGGAAGAGATTGTCTCTGCATCATATATACCAGGATGGTTACTTCTGGAAAGGGAAAAAATAGCTAACTTGAATATTGCCAAAGAGGCCTCATTGTATGTTCCCATCAGGAGTCTCCCCTCAGACCTATGTAATTCTTCCATGTTATTATCCCTTCAGGCACACAGCCAACTATGCACTTTTCTTAAATATCAGAATATCAAAGATTCCAGACAACCAATAATTGGTAATCCGAACCTGCAGATTGGGGGCAAAATTATATCACTGTATTGGCGTCCCTTGATTAATAAGGCCAGGGTGGGGGACCTGTTTATTGAAGGTTCATGCATGGACTCAGGTACTATAATGGCATCTTATTCCATAGACTGGAAACAGATTTTTAAAATTTGGCAATTTTGACATTTTTTGATAAAACAGTTCCTGGGAACAGGGAGCTCAGAGACGAGTTGTACTTGACTGGACTCCTTGATTCCAGTATGTGGGAAATCCCATGCAGTATCGCAAATATATTCCTGCTTATGAGCAAATGTAATTGATCCCTGCAGTGGGGTGCCTCGATACTGGAATTCCCATTTCCCAAACTCTCCTGAGAGATGGGAGTCCATTCACCTTGATTCTTTCAGGTATGTCTCTCAGGATAGACTGAAGCTTACACAGTACAAGAAAATGAATGACATGTACTGGACCCCCATTAAACTTAACAGAATAGGTAGATCCCCAGATGCTCATTGTTTTAGATGCAAAAATAAGGTGGGGACCTTGCTCATATTTTCTGGGATTGCCCCTCGATTAAGAAATTATGGGAACTAATTAGGTCTAGGGTGGATCCCCTGCTGGGACTTGGAGAGCTATTCACACTGGAGATCTGTTTGATGGGGGATTTCTCCACAATCCCAGTTAAAATCCACAGATACCATATAGCCATGAGATCACTTACTCTCAAAAAATGTATTTTACGTTATTGGCTAGATGTCCATATCATTACTTATGATGAATGGCTCTGAGATCTTTTATTTAATCTTCTTACTGAACAAATGAAAGCCAGTTTAGGTGGTTCCCTCTCCAGGTATAAGAAAGTTTGGGAAGGCCTTCATACCTTATACCTTCTTCAAACTGGAGCCTCACCATAAAAGTAGAGTTCAGGGGTATGTTATGTCTAGATACTTCTGTATTCCTGCTTTGTACTGGTATGATAACTAATAATATTCCTTGTTTACCTCGTCACTGGGTTTCCAGGGGGTTGTGCCAAGCTGGGGGAGGGAGAAGGGAAGGGGGCTTTAGCATGGAGTTGATGTATACCTGACTGTTATCTGTATTATGATGTCTGTGCCTTCATGTTAAGGCTTTTTTTTTATTTTGGGAAAACTAATAAACTTTGAATTTAAAAAAAAAAGAAAGTTTGTTTGATTGTCTTCAGGTGACCAGCTCCACCTCCTGCAAGAGCCTCATCCTGGTTCCACCAACTCTCATCCTGTAAGTGTTATCATGACTACTCCAGCCTCCAAAGAGCTACCCCTCAGTCAGTGACTACCCTCTTCAAAACTTCCAGCCTGTTCAACAGAGAAACAGCAACTTCTGGCATTCCTGGAGAACTACTCAGATGTCTTTGTTTGTCCAGATAACAAACTCGGATGCTGTGATATCCTGCAACACACCACTGAGGTGCAGCCCAACCAGCAGGCAGTCTGCCTGTGGGCCTACAAAGTGGGACACAAACAAAAACAGGTCTTGGAGAACATCATCAAGGACATGCTTGAATAGGACATTATCAGAGAATCTGCAGGTCCCTGGGATGCATCATGCTTGCTGGTGGTAAAGAAAGACAAAAAGGTATTGTTTTGTGATAGATTACAGGAAGCTCAATGCCCACATGGTGTAAGATGCTCATCCCTTACCTACAACTGAAGATGCCTTAACGAGCCTTGGTGCAGCCAGCCCAAATTACTTCACCACTCTAGACCTTCAGAGTGGATTCTACCAAGTTACTATTGATCCAGCTTCACACCCATACACTGCCTGGTGCTGCCATGTGGGACTTTTTCAATTCAAATGCCTGCCTATGGGACTTCAGAACAGTCCAGCCATATTTGAACATGTCATGGAAGCCGTATTATGTGGTCTGTCTTGGGAATTTGGCCTAGTCTACCTGGACGATGTTATCATCTTCAGCAGAACTTTTCCAGAGCACCTCCAACATCTCAAAGATGTGTTCGAATGTCTCAGACAAGCCAATCTCAAATGTCACCCAGAGAAGTGTTATCTTGCACAGCATCAAATTCATTACCTGGGACATGTGGTTAGTTTTCAAGGCATCTCTCCAGACACAGATAAGCTCTCAGCAGTAAAAGACTATCCAGAACATAACAACCTCATAGACGTTAGAGCTTTCCTGGGCTTGTCTGGCTACTACAGAAAATTAGTTTGCAACTATGCCAAGATTGCAGCTCCACTGTACACCCTCACCAAAAAGGGATGTGACTGTTTGGACTTCTGAATGTAAAAAGGCCTTTGAAACCTTGAAAGAAAAACTGATTTCTTCTCCAGTATTGGCCTATCCCAGGTTTGACCAACCCTTCAAACTCTACTTAGATGCTAGTTCCTTTGCAGTGGGTGCTGTACTGTGTCAAATCCAAGATGAAACAGAATGAGTTATTTCCTATGTTGGGTGCTCTCTTTCCTTATCTGAACAAAACTATGGCATCACAGAAAAAGAATATCTAGCCATGGTATTTGCTGTAAAGAAATTTGACTGCTACCTTCGCTACTCCTCCTTCACAGCTATTGTTGATCACTCTCGCCTCAGATGGTTATTCAAAATGAAGGATCCAGTAGGCAAGTTTGCCAGAAGGATTGTCATATTGCAATGCTACAAGTCTGAAATTCAATACCGATGAGGTCGAGTTCATTCTAATGCCAATGCTGTAAGTCAGAGACAGTATCACTACACATCATCTTCAAAAGACAAAGAAACCTGCCTACAAGCTCTTCCTTTCCACTCCACAGATGTGCTCCCTGTGGATACTCCTACAGCACCTCAAGTTACTTTGCTGATGCCAACTGCTTCTACAGAGAAAAGCACCAATATGCACTTACTGCAGGCAGCCAAAGAGCTTCTTACCTCCTCTACTAATGATATCTCCCTGACGATGACCAAAATACAATAAAGAACTGATCCTCTATTTACAGAAAAAGTCACATACTTAGAGACTGGAACATTACCACAACAAAAGCAACACTGCCAGGATGTACTATTCTTTGCATCTCAATACTTTATTAATGACAGTGTGTTTTTTTTCCACATTTGGACCAAGGAGGGCAAGGGCCATGGCATGGATAGAACTCATGTACGGTTAGTTGTGCCAGCCCCTCTAGTCACCAAAGTTCTTCAATCCATTCATGCCTTTCCACTTTCTGGAGGTCACATGGGAATCCACAGAACTCTCAAAAACACAAGGCTTCACTTCTTTTGGCCTCACATGAACAAGGACATTGTCTGATTTGTCAAATCCTGCCAGCCCTGCTCCCAAAGAAAGCCTCCTGCCAAACTGACAAAGGCACACATCATTCCAATGCCTGTAGCCACTGAACCATTCCAAAGAGTCAGCACAAACATTCTTGGCCCCTTGCCTACATGCCCTGACTCTGGCAACACAGACATTGTTGTTTTTGTGGACTGCCTTACAAAGTATTTGGAATTAATCCACCTAAAAGACATTAAAGCTGCCACAGTGGCAAGTGCCTTCCTCAACACAGTCATTTGTCATCACGGTACCTCAGCGTACCTGCATTCAGATAGAGGCAGTAACTACCTTTCAACTGTTGTGCAAAAAACATGCAAACTTCTTGACATCAAAAAGACTCACACAACCAGTTATCATTCACAATGCAATGTGTAAAGTGAGAGAATTATATCTACCATTCTTAACACACTATCCAATCACCTGGATGAGACTCATGACACTTGGGATCAGTTTGTTCCATTTGTGCAATCTGCTTACAGCACAAGTCCTTGTGTCAACAGTACAGAGTACATGCCATTTTTTCTAGTCCATGGACATCACCAAAGAACTCCTCTGGACAGGGATCTCTCACTGCTAGAGGTTCCAAAGTCAGATTCATCCTTCATCATTCCAATGTTGGAACAGTTTGAACTTGCCAGATGTGTTGTAATTGACACACTGGGCCAGAGAAAATCTGCAATGCAGAAAATGTCGGCAGCCAAATTGCATGAATCTTCATTTTCTGTTGGGGACATTGTGTACTTATACTGACCTGTCCTAGTTATGGATGCTACCAAAAAACTGTTTCACCACTGGACTGGTCCCTTCTACATTGTGGAAAAGCTTCCTCCTGTTCGTGATTGCTTGTGCTGCAAGTCGGATGGAAAGCTGGTACACAATAAAATCCACATCAACAGACTGAAACATGGATACCTGAATGATAACCTCCCAGATGATCCCAGTCCCCCTAACAATGAAGCTGCACTTGAACCTGCTATACTTTTGGAAGCTGAAATTCCTGCAGACAATTTGTGACCAGTTCCTCCACAACCCCATGATCCTGACACTCTTCAGCCAGATCATGTTTGGCCTGCTCAGCATGGTGGACTTCCTGGAACTTCTCAGTCTTTTGCTGCTTCTTCTTCTCAGGACTCTCTAGTATACCAGATCGAGGGGATATTGTGCAAAACATATGTCAATGGATTCTGGACTTACCATTTAAATGATGTGGTTATGACAGCATGCAGAACTCTTGGGTCTCCTTTTCTGACCTGACCCTGTCCTGTCAGGAACTGGTCCAATCCACACACAAGTCAATTCCCACTGACCATAAAAGTCACAAAAAAGTGTGAACTTTAATACCTGAACTCAGTTGTCATTTCTTGACCTCAGTGTGGTTATTTCTTCTGCCTTATAGAACTCAATGTCATCATTTATTCTTGCATCATTATAGTCATTTAACTGTTGCTTGCAGTGTTTTCAAAAACCTGTACTGTTTTGCAATAACCATTTTTAACCCAGGTCTTAGAAATGTTGATGGTTTGCAATATTGCCAGATATATTAAATTGCATTTGAGTACCTCTAGCTGCTCCCCTTCCCTCTCTTCCCTTTCCCTTCCCCCGCACTTGTTGCATGCCCAAGCCTCAAGTTTCTATTGTGCTCCTCCTTCCCTGGCAGTACACTGACAGGTCACCAATGTAGTCCAGATTCTTTCCTCCCCTCCCCTGCAGTGGAATATTGTATTTTGAATCAAATAAACAAAGGTTTCTCCAAAATGCTCAATGGTGCTGATCGATGCTTATTTTAATTTTTAAAAGTTGTTAATTCTTATACTTGTTTAAATGCCATGCTCTTGCTTTTGTTCAAATGGTACTCACATTTTCAGTCCCCAAGGTAATGTAGAGTACAATTTAAGCATGGGGTTTAGGAATAGATGCCACCCCTTTAACTAGAGCAGCTATGTGCAACTTGAGCCTATGGTATGAGAATGTTATGCTAATGATTTCCTGCAGGGGCCTGGAAAACCCCTATTTCCTGTTCCTCAGTTAGTTCCGAGTTGTAACTCATGCTGAACAGTTGCTCCTGCTTATGTGTCTGAAAAAAACTAATTTTGTTCATTATTTTGTGTATCCATCTCAGTTAATTCGGTACCAGAAGGTAACTATAGCAGAAGAACCAGATGGGCAAGGCAGACTACAATGAAGATAAGGGTCCCGTGCAGACCAACACCAAAATGCCACAAAGGCAACAAGAAGAGAGCTGAGGGATGTCAAAATGGTGCAAGGCCTGCATCAAAAGTCATATGAGAGGAGACGAGACTGAAAGAGTTCAATCTGTATACCCTGCAGGAGACGAGGGAGAGTTGGGATATGATGGAGCCCATTAAATACCTAACAGATGTTAATAAGGTACAGGAGGGAGATATGTTTCAGAGAAAAAGGTGCCGTAGAACAAGGGGTCATGATATGAACCTGGAAGGAGGTACATTCAGGAGAGATGTAAGGAAGTACGTCTTCACAGAAAGGGGGGTGGATTCCTGTAACAGTCTTCCATAGGACGCAGTGAGGGTGAAACCAGTGGCAGGTTTCAAAAAGGCCTTGGATAGGCACAAAGGAATCCTAGGAGGTAGGAAGAAGTGGAAGAGACAGTCCTGTAGATTAAGTAGGGTCTGCAGCAAAAGTGATCATAATTAAAAATGGGCAGATTAGATGGGTCCAATGGTCATTATGTGCTATTAGTTTCTATATTTCTATGTATGACAGGTTATGTGATTCAAATGGATACAGCGTAAACTTAATATACACAACATCAATACTATAAACTGTGTGGCACACATAATTCATGTTGTACTATGCTACACAGCCACGATAATTAAATGAGTAATCTATGCACTAAGCAAAGGAGAAAAACATCAAGAGGAACACATGTGAAGCAATATACTACTCATAGTGTGATAACACCAGGATAGGTACATACTGTATGAAGTTACTGCATTATGATTCTACCCAGCTGTATACCAATGTTGAGTTAGCTATAATATGGGATTTTATTTATTTTTGTTTTATTTTTAGTAATCCAGACATTGTCTAAACAGTAATGACAGATAGCCAAGGATGCACTTTACAATTTGTAACCTCAGGTTTATTTTTTTTGTTACCACTTTATTCATTTTTGGGAAATCTCTTGTAACGTGACTGCAATTCTGTTCAGCCAATTAAGTTTTGGTTTGGAGGAAGAAAGGAAGTGGAAGAGACAGAGCTATAGATCAAGTTGTGTCTACAACAAAAGTGATCATAATTAAAAATGGGCAGACTCGATGGACCCAGTGATCATTATTGGCCATCAGTTTCTATATTTCTATGTATGACCGGTTATGTGATTCAAATGGATACAGTGTAAAATTATTAATATGCACAATGTCAATACTATAAACTGTGTGGCACTCATAATTCCTGTTGTATTATGCTACACATACACAATAATCAAATGGATAATAATAGATGCATTGAGCAATGAAGAAAAAATCAAGGGGGACAGGTGTGAAGCAACATACTACTCAAAGAGTGGTGACACCATGACAGGCACATACTGCATGAGGTTACTGTATTATGAAGGTACCCAGCTGTATACCAATGTTGAGTTAGCTGCAATATGGGATTTTATTTACTTTTGTTTTATTTTTAATAATCTAGACATTGTCTTGGTCATTTTTTAAGATTTTCTCCCAAATTTTCAACCTCGCCTTTTTGGGGCCCCAGTGCATAAACAAGGTAGGTTATTTTTTTTTTAAATCCAGCCTGAAAGGTTTATTTTATAATCACTCCACAAAATCACTTTTCAGGTGGGATTTAAAAATTGTCACCTACCGGGTTCATGAGGTGGGGTCACAGAAAGGCTAAGTTGAAAATCTGGGGTAAAAATATTAGAAAAAAACAACAAAAATATGAATATGCGTTGACATTTTTCAATTCTGGCTCATAACTTTAGTCATTTTCAATATTTTGCCCCCAACTTTTCAACATAGCCATTTTTTCAAATCATGTATGAACATGATAGGTTTTATTTTTAAAATCCCAGCCAAAATGTTTTTGCACTTGTGGAGCAAAATACATTTTCCCCAGTATCTTTTTAAATTACACCTGCCATGTTTAGAAGGGGGGCATAAAAAGACTGCTAAAAGTCTGGAGTCAAAATGTCACAAAAAAATTTCATGAAATAAAGTTGTTTGCAGGGATGGTCACTGGTCCTGTGGAAGCCACATTGTCATCTTTTGTCAGTGACCTGAATTCAGGTGCAAGCTCAGTGAGCCAGCTGAATTAGCAGAAGCTGGGTCAGAGGTGCTACTGCGTGTGGCACCAGCCCCAGCCTGGCGAGGGACACAGCAGTGTTCTGGTGCACAGATGACTCCTTATGGCAGGCCAGGCTGCCTTTCCTCACAAGGGGTTAATGTGTATATTGATGCACATGTTGAGGCCTGATGGGCCTGGACCAAGTGGAGTGGCAAGAAAAATTGGGAAAAGAGTACCTGGCAGACCCCACACCATCAACAGACCCCCATTGCTGTCAGTCTCTGAGGCCCATTACACTCCTTTAATGAACTTGCCATTTACCTTTGGTACCCCCCCCTGCAGATTTCCCCAATGACAGAGAGAGCAGGGGGAGGGACATCTGCTCCCTTTGACTGTTTGCCAGTCTGACAGTCCATCACCCTGTCAATGCTGCAGAGATTATGAAAGGTAATAGATTCATTCTGCCATGGTGGTGATCAATGAGCAGAGCAACTTGCCCCACCCCAGAGAGAAGAGGAGGCCCTGGGATGCTGAATCTTCTCCAGATCCCCCACACTGGCCTCCATGAGCAGTCCACGTCCATTCCTGAACCAGGGTTACTGCCATGGTACCAGTATTTGCCCTCCTGACCAGCCCAATTCAAACCAGAGATGGGCAAACTGGCTGTGACCCAGTTCTCCTTCTGGGTCTAATTTTTTTTCCAAAAGGTTCTGATTTACTCTGATAAATTGTAAACCTAACAAGGTGGTCCCTCCTGCCACCCAATCACCTGCCTGACATAATGTAACACATTTCCCTGGGGCCCAGTGATCCCTCCATCCCGATCCCCTAGAAGTTATATACCATTCCCTAATGTCTAGCAGACCCCCTTCCCATCCCCATTCCCCTGTGATAGAATCAGGTAATAGTTTATTCCTTGGTGTCTAACAAACCCCCCACCCCAGCAGGTAGTGCCCTACCATGCCACTTCTCCCCACCCTGACCCTGAGCTGGTGACCTGCACAGCCCTCTTCTCTCCACCATGGCCAGCCACTGACTGAGCTGTCAATGAATAAGAGTGTACTTGTACAAGTACATGCTCATTCATTGACATGACAGCTCTGTCTGTGGCCGGCCATGGTGGAGATAAGAGCAGAGGGCTGTTCCGGTCACTGGAAGTCCACCACAGTGTTCCCTCCTCATCCCGACCCCAAGTCAATGACCAGAACAGCCCTCTACTCTTGTCTCCACCACAGCTGACCACAAAAAGAGCTGTCATGAATGAGTGTGAGCTACAATGAATATGCACATACTTATATGAATACACACTCATTCATTAATAGCTCAGTCAGTGGCTGGCTGTGGTGAAGAGTGGTTGGCTGTGCTGGTCACTGGCTTGGGGTCAGGGTGGGGGGAGTGGGATTTTGAGACACTACCTATTGGGGTGGGGGGTCTGCTAGACACCAGGGAATGGACTAGTACCTTATTCCTTTACAGGGGTGCAGGGATGGGAAGGTCTGATAGACACCAAGGAATGGTATATAACTTCAGGGGGATCAGGATGGGGGAGCACTGTACTCAAGGGAAACTTGTTAAATTATGTCAGGCAGGTGACATGGGCATGGGTGCAGGTGGGGGGAGGGACCACTTGACACCAGGGAATACTGTAAAGATAACATGGGCATGGTTGCGGGTGGGGGGAGGGACTGCTAGACAACAGGGAAATATAATGTAATTTGACTAATGCTTCTTTTTCTATAACTGTCAAATTACTCTACCTTAAATTTGGCATAGAGTATGCATGCAATTAAACATGGATCAGTGGTAAAATGCCAGACTGAACCAGGCTGCACTTCCAAATCAGGCCAACTTGACAACCTGGGTCAAGCCACGAAAGGCTCGGTTCTTCCGGTCAGAGTTGAGTTGGCCCAGTCCAGGGAGGTTTGGAAGTGCAGCAGAGCCAGTTCACCAATCCCTACTTCAAACCCCAAAACAAAACTACAATCTCTTTCCACCCAACTCATCCGATCAGTATTTTTCATGCTTCTGCTAACCCATTTTCCACTTTATGTCTACAGGTCCAGTGGAACAATGAAGACTGCATAACAGGACACAAGCCCCAGCATTAGAGGACACAGACCATGTGTATCAGATAAGTACTGTTTTATGTTCAGAGTACCTTTTTTGTCTCAGTTAGTTACTAATGAGCTGCAGATCCTTTGTGACTCCATAGCTATTCTTATTTTACAGGTACTGCTGGATGTTCTCCCAGGCTGCCCAACCCACATTACAATCAAAGAATCCAGGTAAGAAATCTTTATTATTAGTATTGTATCTAAGCAAGGATACAAGGGGATCAAGAAAAAGCAGATATCCTGAACAAATACTTTTGTTCAGTCTTCACAGAGGAAGGTGAGGGGGACGAGCAACATAAAAGCAGCAGGAGCACTGGGCAGAGGGAAGTAGACACAAGTCCATTTACTGAGGACAGTGTCCTGATAGGACTTGCAAATCTGAATGTGAACAATGCCTTGGGGCCAGGCGGGGTACACCTAAGGGTACTGGGGGAGCTCAGAGTGATACTGGCTGCACTTCTGACAGCCCTTTTCAACAATTCACTGGAAACAGGAGTGGTTCTGGAGGACTAGAAGAGAGCAAATGTAGTCCTGCTTCATAAAAGCAGTAGCAGGGAGGAGGCTGGCAACTTTAGGCCGGTCAGTCTGACATCAGTGGTGGGAAGTTAATGGAGTCACTGCTAAAGGAAAAGATTGTGGAGTATCTTGAATCTGGAGATCATGTCAGACAAATCTGACAGATTTCTTTGACTACAGGATCAGGAAAATAGATCAGGGTGGGGCCGTGGATGTGGCCTACTTAGATTTTAGTGAGGCGTTCAACACAGTACCTCATAGAAGACTCATAAGGAAACTGGGCAGCATAGGGGTGGTCCTAAGATATTAACCTGGGTACGAAATTGGTTAATGGATAGCTGACAGAGGGTGGTGGTAAATGGAATTTACTTTGGGGAAAGGAGGGTGACCAGCAGGGTGTCTTAGGGTTCAGTACTAGAACCAGTCCTCTTTAATGTCTTGATAAGTGACATTGCAGAAGAACTTGAAGGGAAGGTGTGTCTCTTTGCAGATGACACTAAAAACTGCAATAGGGCAGACTCTCCAGAGGGGATGGAAAGAATGTGCAGAGACCTGAGAAAACTTGATGAGCAGTCAAGGGCATGGCAGCTGGGTTTCAATGCAAAAAAGAGTAAAATCATGCACTTAGTGCACAGAAGCCTGGCTTATAGGCAGAGTACAAAATGGAAGAAGAGGCATTGACAGTCAACAAACAGGAAAGGGACCTGGGGGTAATCATATCTGATGACCTCAAGGTATACAGACAGTGCAACAAAGCAGTGGGTTGGGTCAGTGGGATGCAGGGTGCATAGGGAGGGGTATCCCCAGCAGAAAGAGGGAGGTGGTATTGCTACTGTATAGATCACTGGTGAGACCCCACCTGGAGTACTGTGTCCAGCTCTGAAGACCACATCTCAGGAAGGACACAGACAGGGTTGAGGCTTTCCAGAGAAAGGCAACTAAAATGGTGAAGGGGTGCATCAGAAGCCGTACGAGGAGAGACTAAAGGACCTGAATATGTACACACTGGAAGAGAGAAGGAAACAATACAGAGACCTGAATCCTGCATTGTATAATGTTGCCTGATCCCAATTAATTTGTTTTTACTTGTTTTATGTGCTAATTGTATTCACACTATTTTATAATTGTGTTTTTAATATTTATTTTATTGTACTGTGAGGTGCCCAGAGCCCCTGGGATTGAGAACCATACAAATAAATTTGCCTTGCCTATAAATCGCTCATGGGGTTAAATAAGATATAGCAGGGGAGTATTTTTCAGAGGAAAAGAGCATGAAAACATGAGGACATGCAATGAAGCTGGAAGGATGAAAATTTAGAAAAGATGTGAGTAAGTACTTCTTAACTGAAAGAGAGGTGGATGCCTGGAACAGTCTTCCAGTGGAGGTGGGGGGCTAAAAACAGTGGGGGGTGCTTTAAGCATGCATGGGAGAGCCACAAGGAAATCTTAGTTGTGAAGCAAGAGGTGGGAGGGAGACAGAGATCAAGAAGGGTCTGCAGTGACAGAAAAATGATAAGCAGGGAAAATGGACAGACTGGGTGGGCCAAGTGGCCCTGACCTGCTGTCAAACTGTATGTTTCTATGGATGTTACACTGTACTGGTGCAACTACAAGTATTAAGACACTGTTGCCGTTCACTTAGTTGGTTTGTGAAGCAGAGCTTGAAATATCTCCACTATTCTTTCATTTTGTGCAGGCCCCTTTACAAATGAGGATATAACTCCACAATCTCAAAAAAGGAAAATTACTTGCAGAAAATTATGTTAATGTAGACATTAGGGTTGAAGAATGCAAAGCACACAACATAGGGAGATTAAAAAACATTAGGGTTTGGGGCAGGGGTCAACCCTAACTTTTTTTGTACTAGCCAGCTGGACAAGTTGATTAAAAATTGCACTAGCCCACAATAATAATCGTAAATTTTGATCGGTTAAACAGGAAAAATGCAAGCCAACAAATACCCCGATTATTGCATATTTATCCTGCTCCCACATTGCTTCCTGCCCCAGCAAAAAAAAAAAAAGACTGCAGTCCAATCAAACACAATATGTACCCCCATTATTTTTTTACCATGTGCCCCTTACTTCCTCTTTCTTCACCCCCTCCCCGCCAAACCAGAGAATACCATAATACCAAATGTTCAATCAGGCAGTTCTAGCTCTGCACACACAATAGCCACATCATCATGCACATCACCATGGTCCCACCTGGACCTGCAGGGCAATGCACGGAATCAGGCAGAGAAAGACACTCTCATCCCCCACCCTGTGATTAACCAGAACTGCACTTCTGGAAGTTTTCTTAGGCCCTGTCCACACTATACCTCTGTAACGTTACAGAGGGCTCAAACCGTTACCGCAATGGTTTGCGTTTACATTTGTAACGTTACAGAAGGTGTTTTCGTAACTGTTGTTGAAACCACTTATGAGGTGGTTTGAACAACGATTCACAACTTGATAACCCTATAGCGTTACCAATATAATGAATGGCGTGAGCGTGTAGCTCCAGTATTCCCCAGTGCAGCACCTAACTGCACTGTGGGATAGGTGCAGCTGTAACGTTACAGGCACCCACGAATGTGGACAGGCTGTAACGGTTCCAAACCATTATCGAAACTGTTTGCCGGCAGTGTGGACACACTGTAATGGTTCTGGTCTGTAATGGTTTGGAACCGTTACAGACTGAAAGTGGTGTAGTGTGGACAGGGTCTTACACTGCAAAGTGAGCCAGGGGCAGTTCTAGGATTTCTTTGGAGAGAGTTAAACAAACACAGGGGGCTTGGGATGTAAGAAACTTTGACATATCAGTTTATATATGCCAGGCACAAAAATATTGATTTAACATGATCTACCCTAACAAAAACAGATTTTTCATAACAGTGTCCTTTCATCAGTCAAAGGGGAGCAGTATACAGGCATGATGCTGTACTACCTCTCTTTCTATATAGGTGATCTATGCACACCAGGAATACCTATTTTAACCTTTCAAATTATATATTTTACTAAAGTTTTGTTTTGTACCATACATGCTCCAAAGCATTGTTTTTAAGATGAAATTACATGCTGGGTGGTACTGCATTGATGGCATTGACTGGTGTGATCCATTAAGAGGAGCTGTGAACCATACACCAGTCAGTAATGGCAGCTATGGGTTTGTGGATGGCCACTTCAGAGCCTAGTCTGGAGTGGTGCCCAGAGAAAGCATAGAATAGACAGACCACCTGGCTGGGCAGACCGTGTATATATATGATAGCATTCTGTCACTGCAGTGTTGGATACAGGCACTCAAAAGGTTGGGAAATGAGGCACATTGGTTTCAATATTGTGGGACAAATCAAAGACAAGTTCAGCAAACTGGAAGTTAGTAACTAAACAGAACTCTGCCCTTGATCACAGCATGCACACTAGCTGAATGTCCTAACAATTGAGGGATAATGACTCACACTGTCTTTTGTTGGATCCCCCTCTTGAACGGCCAGATAACTGCAGCTCTTAATGAGCTGTTAATCACACCAGGCCACCTAGAACACTGAGGGAGATTAGCAAAAGGACTACAACTTGCTAAAGTAGGGACTTTTTCAACTTCATTAACAGCCATGAAAAACCTGCACTAGCCAAGATGGACAAGTAGAGGGTTAGCTGCAATAGCCCTGGCCAATTTGCACTAGGTTCAGGGCTAGTAAAACAATGTTAAGGTCGAACCCTGGTTTGGGGTCTCCAGAGCCTTGGCAAATCAGTGGTGAGGTGTTCTTCGGGGTTGTCAACCCCAATGTCCACCCCTCCCCCCAGCAAACAAGGTCAGACATAATCTCTTTTCTTTATGCAGGGCCCTGTGTAAAGAAAGCTATGACTGATTGTGTTGGCAAAATGTGGTGAGTCATATCTTTCTACCTACAAAGAGAGTATCACTATCGAGGCACTGGCTTGGAGCTGTACCTTGTGCTCCAGACAGAAGGCTATGGGCTGGGGGAGTGGGGTAGGTATTAAGGTTGACAACCACAAGGAACACTCCACCACTGATTTGTCAAGACTCCAAAGACCCAAAACCCTAATGTTTTTCATTTCCCTACTTTGTGCACTTTGCATTCTTTAACCTTAATGTCTGCATTAACATAGTTTTTTTTTTTTTTGCAATGAATATATATGTACACATATTGGTAAAAACATAATTCATCTGCTGCGAACATTTTGTGGTCTGTCTGAACACTTCATCATAGCAAGACTTATTCCAAAAGCAAGGCATAATGGGTTTGCATATCCCTGTGCAAGTCAGGCTGATGAGGCTTCACCAGAGCAGGTATTGTCTTTTAAACAGGCTTGCCCATTTGATCCTATATAGGCTGAAAATGACAAAACACAGACTTATGTTTCATCCTCTTTGGGATGCCTCAGTGTACTGTAGTCTTAATCTCAACCAGAAACAATATCAGAACCCCAGTGCTACTGTGTGTCCATTTAGAACACTCAGAGTGAGCATACCAGAGGGGCAATTGGCAAGGAAAGCATTATATGGGATCTACACTAGGATGCTAGGAGACAAGAAATATCCAAATTGTTACTTTGTCATTCTTAGCCTATGGTGGATCAGTTGTACTAGCCAGTTTCTAAGCCTGTGTCTGTTCTGACAAAGCCTGGTCAACCTGACAGCATAAAGATTTGTATACCATGATACCTTGCTTTTGGAATACAGATAAGAGCATATTTATGATTTGAAAAGATGCACAAACATCAATAATTGTTAATATTTCTTCTCTCATAGAATCATATTATGGATTCCATATGTTCCTTTCCCTGCAAACTGCTTCTCTGGAAGGCTCACTATGTGTGTTCTAAATGGATATAGCATTGGGGAAAGCTGAAGTTATCAGAGTCCTGAAAAAAGGTAAAGGTTCAAGATCAAGCTATTATCCATGAAATGTCTTTGCAGAATCTCAGGGTCACTTTGGTCAAGAAAAACTAAACAAGATGCATCTTCTCCTGGGCCACCAACTCTCTGCAGACTGAGAATTGAAAAACTAGCATTAATCTTGCTAGTATAATATGGAGAGAATGTATAATATGAAGACTATCACAAACTCTTATGACACACTTTACTGTTCTTATAAAAGGAAAAAGTCTGCAAATTGCCCTAGTGCCTTTCTTTCAGACAAGTGAACATATAGTGTATTGAATCAAAATCTTGCTTAAATTGCATTTTGGAAATGCCACAACAGGAGTTTTCATTTTGGCAGGTAATTCAAAGAGTGAGCCATGCAAAGTTTATCTTACATCAAAATCAGAAAGCAACAGAGTTTGCATGAGAAAACAATAAAAATTGCACTAAGTCCTCTGGTATTAAAAAAATAAATAAATAAATAAAATCAGTGCAAATGTTAGTTTGCATAGGGAAAAAGACAAACTGCAAAAACTCTTTCTAATACTAGGACTCAGAGCAAATGTGAATTTGTGTATTAAAAGCAACTAAAACACAAAAAAACATGCAAATATGCAGGGAGGGCGTGCTGGTTGACAAAGTGAAAAGGAGTTAAAAATATGACAGATGGAAAACAGATTAAAAGCTCAGACAACATCTGAAAACAACAAAACCAACATAAAAAACTACAACCCTGCAAGTTTGCTCACAGAATAAATGTGAGCTATTATTTGTTTACCTGAACCTGAGGAAACAACTGAGAACACAACACTGAGGAAGGGGAAATAAAAAAAAAAACCTAAACTTACCTCAGACACTAAGGGCCCGATACTGGAAAAGGGGCAAAGTGGAGTGCAAAGGTTTGCACTGCGCTTGCTCATTGCCCATGATCCTGAAGATACCATATTCAGTTGAATAAAGCACAAGCACTATCTGACTGAATACAGTGACATGTCAACACAGTGCTAAGTCAAGTAGCACTGTCCCAACATAGATCCCGGAAGTGCAGGGAACAGTGCATACAGACCTGATAGCACCAGGAAACCCCAGTGCAATATTCAGCTGGCACCATGCAAATGAGTCCATTGGACATTCAAGGAGCTAATGGACCATATGCATGCCCAGTATGGACTTATTTGCATGGTAAGTGGTGGCAGGTTTATGTCCCTCCTGTGGTCACTCCATCCACTCTGATCCCCATCCCCATTAAAATAAATACTTCCCCGGTGTACAGTGGTCCCCCATCCTTCCATTACTCCCCCTGTGAGAAGTAACTATTTCCTTGATGTCCAGTGGTCCACCTCTCCTCCAATCCCCATCCCCATTAACAGTTAACATGTCTCTGGAGACCAGTGGTTCCCCTATCCCCTAATCCTCATTCCCATTAAAATTAAGTTTTCCCTGGTGTCTAGTGGTCTCCCCACCCTCCCAACCCAGTCCCAGTAAAACTGACCCATTCACTGGTGCCTAGTGGTCTGCCCGAACCTACTGTTCCCAGCTCCATTCAAGAGGAAAGTATTCCCTGGTGGCCAGTGGTCCCCCACCCTCTGATTCCCTGCCCTAGTAGAATGCAAACCTTCCCTGGTGTCCATTGCCCCCCCTTCCACTTGCAGCAGTTACATAAAAGAAGTCCCTGGCATCTAGTGGCCCCCCACACCACCTGCACCAGGTACACCACCCTGCCGCCCCCCCACCTTATTCACCGGTGCCACAGGGAGCCCATATGGTGACTGATACAGACCTCAGCTGGTTGCCATACGCAACAACGGTGTACGCATCCTGTGTACTGTAAAGGCAGTGTAAGTACCATCTGCTGTTCTCTCTACTAGCAGAAGTAAGTAATAAGCCACAACAAGGTATGTATTATAGGATTTTAATGCATGCCCCAGGGGTGTAGTAAGGCATGAGGCTGAAGGTACAGTGTCCTTCTTCCCCTGGGAAGTGCATTAAAATCCTGTAATGCACACCCTGGAGGGGCTTAATACATTTATAAAATGAATTTAAGTAGGTTTTGGGGTGAGGAAGATGAGATTTGCCACCCGACTGTGCATTTATAGATATTTAATGAATGGTCAGGTAATGTCTCTCTGCCAATGAATTTTCTAGATTTTTTTTCTTGCCATTTTTGAATTGAAGATATATTACTGAAGATGTAATATATATGGAGAACAATGTGAAAGGACTGAATTCAATATTATTGTTTTTTCCCCTGTCTAGTTGTTGCTTCCCCACCCTCCACCCCCGCTTTGTTTATAATACCTAAGAATGAAATTACTGTGTTATTCCTGCTGCTCTCTCTGTGTCTCATTGGAGAAATGGAAAAAAGTAAAGGGATTAGTAATGAAACTAAAAAATGAAAAGTTGAAGAAATATTTTAATTACTCCAAAAGTAGAAATATTTTTGAATTAATGACTAGAAATGGTGGCCTGATAACAGAAAGAGGGTAAAAAATGAATGAAAACAAAAGAAGAGTGTCACAAACATCTTGTCCTACAAAAGTGAGACAATTAGAAAAGAAAGGTAGATAACTAGTTATTATAATTGATAAAATGATTGCAGTCATAAAGAAAGGGAGGATAACTATTACAACTGATAAGAAGATTGAAGTTACAACAACAGAGACATATGAAAGCATCAGTAGAAATATTGAATAAATCAGCTCCATCACATTGTTAATGAATGGGACTATAGCTAAAGAGACTGTTAAGTGTTATCCTCCATGTTAACAGCGAATACAGGCTTAATAACACAGACGAGGCCGTAAAAGCAGTAATCAGAATAATCAAGAGTTCCTTGAGGATTTTGAACATTTTATTACTTTTCACATTGAAAAGATTAAATTAGACCCACTGTCTGTTTTTATTTACCCTGCCTATGGCCAACCAGTGCAGAAGGAAATCAACAAGTATAGGGTAAAAATAAATTAGAGTGAGAGATAGATACTGGAAACTTGAGTTATGCCAGTATTCATTTACAAGATATTATCTATAGCTAACTGATTAAAATGAAAAGAAACATGTTGCAAAACAACGTTTAACTCAAATGCTATAACTACTAGAAGCTTAATGGACTCAATCAAGAAAAAAGGACAATAAAGAATATGTAGGGGCTGGGAGGGTATCTCGTGACTTTGACGACTGCGATTGGCCCTACCAAAAGGTTGCTGACTCAATCTACTGTGCCTGTCACTGGGTGACTGGGAAGGTAGGTGACCAGATGGGGGGGGTGCACAAAATAAAGACATCCTGTCACTACAGGCCTACATGCATGGGGGGGAGCAAGCACGCTGAGCATGGGGTGGGAAGGGATGGAGGGGTTGTAGGTAGTGGTGCCACAGTGAGCTGCCGAGCTGCTTCCGTGGTGTGGTGGGTGTGTTTAGGGGTGCGGCAGGAATAGTGATGGGTTCGGGTCCGGGCACAGGTACTTTTTGTTGTGCCCAGACCGAAATTTTATTTTTGCCATGTTTGCACCCCCCGACATGCACCCTCCCTGAGCTGAGAATCCTTAAGTTGGGGTGTGCAAAATAGCAACATCCTGTCACTACATGCATGGGGGGGCAAGCACACTGAGCATGGAGTGGAAGGGGGTGGAGGGGTTGTAGGGGGTGGTGCCACAGGGAGCTGCAGAGCTGCTTCCGTGGTGTGGTGGGTGGGTTCAGGGCTGCAGTAGAAGGGTGCGGGGGGCAAAGCATAAAACATAAAATCCCAACTCCCCCAGTGCCATTTTTTTGGTGATGTGCGGTTGCCCTAACAGCACTCGCCCATTGGCGATTGTTGTTATCACATAGATCCGGCTGGGAGAGATTATAAATGGTGGAAACAGACAGATAAATGGATGGGACATGATAACATAATTACTGAGAAGGCAAGAAAAGCAAAAAATCAGACAAATCACAGAGGGAGCCAGTAGAAAGGAGCAAGAGGAAATACTTAAAGTTATTCACAAAAGCAGAAACATTTCAAAGACTAATGCAAAGAAGGAAGACAATATTGTGTGTGCTACTAATAACCACGCTGCACACAGGTCGAAGGTAAGATGGCAACTTGTTTATTTACAGGAACTTCCTCTGAGTATATTCCTCCCAGAGATCATAGAGTAAACTAGATAGGCTGGCTTAGCTACAGTGTCACCTATCACCACAGCTCCCCTTTCGGGATAGATACACTTTTCTACAGAAATTCACAGTCTTATGGTAACACCTTTCATTTGTACTTTAACTTTTTAAACTATGTTTAAACTTTTATTTTATTTTTACCATCGCCTGTCAAGGAAGGTCAGGGTAGACTGCCTGAACACTTCTGGCTCAGTGGGAGGATTATTCTGCCTCCTGTTCACTTGCCATGAAATTGTTTTAGCACATTCAGTCCGTTTTATTTACAAATCCAGCCTTTGAGGTTGAACTGACACCCGTCCTGATTGGGTCATGACACTGCATCTTACGGCTGCTTGTTCAGCCACAGATCTGTCTTTCAAAAGCTTCTGCTGTGTATTTCATAATGTTAGAGGAGTTTCTAGTGGTACTTGTTTTACCTCTTCTGCCTGACCACCTGGTGGATCATCTGGTCGATCCCATAGAGGTGGTAACAGTCCATCTTCTGATCCCTGTCCTTCTCCCTCTCTGGAGTGAAGGTGAACAAAGCAGTACCTGTTGCTTCTCAATTGTCCCTGCAGACTCTGCAAAAGACAGGAATGGGGTAACAACTGCTCTGTGACCTGTGCTGAGATTTTCATGTCTGGAATCCAGACTTGTTCTCCAGGCTGAAGCTGTGGCACAGTATGAGCTCTGTGTCATAAGTCGTATGATTGTTTGCATTTGAAAAGTGAAAACTGTTTGTGGCCTTGGATTTTTCCTTGTTCTTGAAGTTTTGGATTCAAAAGAGATAGCAGAATAAGTAAGGTTGTTCTCAGTTTTTGACCCATCAGCATTTCTGCTGGACTGTAGCCATTGGCAAATGTGTGACTCGGTAGGCAAGTAAACTTTGAATGGATCGTTAGATTTCTTGAGAAGTCTCTTTACTGTTTGTACTGCTCTTTTGGCTTCTCCATTGCCTTGCAGATGTGTTGGACTACTCGTGAGATGTGCAAATCCATAGTCTTTTGCAACATTGAGAAAGGTTGAACAATTGAACTGTCGACCGTTCTCTGAATGCAGAGTCCTGAGCACTCCACAGTGAGCAAAAATTGCTTTCAAGTCTCCGATAATATGACTCACTGTGGTAACATTCAGATGAACAACTTCAGCATGCCTTGACTGATAGTTCACAACTGTGATAAATGTCTGACTTTTCAGGCTGAAAAGATTTGTGGCAACTTTTTGCTGTGATTTGTCTGGAAATTTAGACTGAATCAGTGGCTGTACTGGATTGCTGCAGTGTTTGCAACAGACTTCACACTTGTTAATCAGGGCTGTTACTTGTGTACCAAGCCCTGGCCATCGTACAGTCTGCTATGCTCTCCTGCAACATTTTTCTATGCCCTGGTGTCCTTTGTGGAGGAGTTTTAGGGTGGCATCCTGTGGAGATTAAGGAATCACAGTTCTGGTTCTCTTCAGAAGTAAACCATCTTGATCTGTCAATGTATGTAATTCGTACCAGAATAATTTGATAGTATCTGGACCTTGAACCCTTGGTGGCCAATCATGTTAGCAAAATTTCATGATTTGTTGGCATAAATGATCTTCCTGTGGTTGTCTGATTTGCTCAAGTTTGCTTTCTGATGCTGGAAGGGTTCTTTAGTTGAGAGAGAGAGAGAGAGAGAGAGAGAGAGAGAAGATATTTGTTTCTTCCATGAGGTTTGCATCTCCTTCTATAAGTTTCCCTTTGAGAGGCTTTCTTGACAGGGCATCAGTGGTAAGAAAATATTCACCCAGAACATGAATAGGGGTGTAGGAGTATCTCATCAACCACATGCAGAACCTCTGTATCCTAGAAGGAAGGTCATCTAACCTTCTGGTGGCCAACAGACTTACCAGAGGTTTGTGATCTGCCTCTATAATGAAGTGTGTTACCTCAAGGTAACAACTAAAGGGTTCAAATGTCCACACTAGGGTGAGGGTCTCATTTCCAATTTGTGCCCAGAGCTGTTTTGTTGGCATCAGTGCTCTTGATATATGTTTGACAGGTTTCCAGTGGTTTTAATGCTTTTGCATCAGGACCCCTCCTAATACAAAGGATGATGCATCTGCCACTACTTTTGTTTCTTTGTTGGGACAGAACAAGGCTAGGGTAGGTGGTGCCACAAACTCTGCTTTGAGAGCTGTAAATGCTTGTTCTTGAGCTGGACCCCAAACCCACTGGATTGCCTGTCACAAAAGTTCTCATAAGGCTTTTGATTCTCTACTAAGGCAGGTATGAACTTCCCCAACTGGTTAACCATTCCCAGGAAACTTTGAACTTTAGATACATTTGTGGGACTTGTCATCCTTTGAATGGCTTCCAGCTTCTCTGGTTTAGGTTGTACACCTTTGTCTGAAATAATATGTCCCAGGAACTGAACTTTGGTTTTCCCAAACTTACATTTCTTGGCATTCAATGTGGGCCCTACACTCTGGACTTTTCATAGGGCTGCATAGACTCTCTGGTCGTGCTCCTGTCTGGTATGACCAGTGACAAGGATATTGTCATTGTGGCACACAACCCCATGCAAGCCTTCCAGGGCATGGCACATTCTGCTTTGGAAATACTTAGGCAGATGAGATGCCAAAAGGCAATCTACTAAAAAAAAAATAGCCTCCAAAGGGTGTAATGAAGGTGGTCAGTTTCTCTGATGCCTTTGACAGATGAATCTGCCAAAGTTCTGCATTGGTATCAAGTTTGGTAAAGAGAATTGCTTCTTCCAGCATCCCCAGCATCTGCTCCACTGAAGGAAGGATGAACTTCTCCCATCTGATAAACTTGTTTAGCTTGGATAGGTCAACACGTATCCTTTCTGCACCATCTGGCTTTGTGACCACTACCATTCTGGCACTCCAGTCTTTCCGTCACTCAGTCTTGGTGATCACGCCCAGATTCTCCATTCTGGAAAGCTCCTCTTTGACCTTGGACATCAGCTGAACTGGGATCCTTCTGGGTGCTGTCAGTGAAAATGGTATGGCTCCTGGTGTAAGCTAAATATGGTATTCTTCTTTGAGTTCTCCTAAGCCATAGAATAATGCTGGGAACACCTCACCCCACTTGCTTTCTTCCATGATATTGAGTCTGGTAAAAAGATGAAGTTTCTCAATTGCTTGTCTGCCTAGCAATGGAGTATGGAGGTTCTTCACAATGTAGATGTCCTCTTGACTTTCATTTTTGCCTTTAGTTACAGTAGCAGTGAACACTCCACAAACATCCAGGGTGTATCCTCCTGGCCCAATCAGAACTTTACCTGTGGCCCACAAAGGTATGTGGTATTTGCCCCACAGTTCCTGGTACAAGTTTTCTGGTACAGTTCTAAAGTCTGCACCTGTGACTATCTTGAACTCTGTTGGCATCTTACTGATGAGAACTGTCATTTTCCAACTGCTTCCTTTGGGTTTAACTGATCCCAAAAAAGCATACTCTGTGTCATACTCTGGTACTTCTAGAACTTCGTGCATTGTTGCTTTTGACCAACATACACTCTTTTAATGGCCTACCTTGTGGCACCCATGGCAAGTGCATCATTTTCTGGACACTGAGTTCTTGAATCTGATGGCTTATTCCCACACCTGCTGCATGGCTTCTGTGTGTCTTTTCTCTTGTGGGGTGTCCATTTACTCCGCTGATCCTGCATCACTTTCAGAGCTGCAATGGATTTCTTCAGACTCCTACCAATGGAAAAATGCTTGCCCTGCATGACGTTCACATTTAGCATGCTTTGTTCTGCGCCTCGGCCTGCTCTTGGCCGGAGGTCTGACTGTTGTTTTTCATGTGGCCTAGCTCTGTCAGGCCATTGTGATGGTCTTCTCTAAAGTGAGGTTATTGTCAAGTTGCATGCATTTAGCCAATCTGCTGTCTCAGAGCCACACAACAATCCAGTCCAAGATTAGTTCCTCTGATAGGTCTCCATAGTTACAGTTCTCACTAGGGTGTACAATGTTGTAATAAAGTCATTAACAAGTTCCCCTACTTCATTTCTGCATGCATAAAATGTTGCCCTTTCATAGATACTATTTCCCCAGCATGTGAAATATGCACTTAATTTTTCCCAGACCACATTATAGTTTTTCTTTTCTGCATCCGTTAATATCATCCCCCTAAGGATGTCATCTACTTTGTGCCCCATACTGTATATCAGGTTGTTCACCTGATTCCCTGCTGCTGACTCTGCTAGGCCACTGGCTGTATGAAACCTTTCAAAACATCTAAGCCATTTTGGAAAGTCATTTGGGTTGGCAAAATGTAAAGTTTCTGGTGGTTGGATCTGATAAGTTGCTGCTATTGCCATTGCTTAGTCACAAAACTGTACTGTACAAAGTCACTTTAAGTTGTACTAAACACTTCAGTAAAACTGGTGACTGTCTCTTTAAATTATTCTAGGTCTTGAAACACTTTCATTTTGCAAGCCTGCTTCAGTGGAGCTCAGTTTTATTTTCTCTTTGCTCTCTGTGAGAGAAATTCCTTTATTTAATTTTTTTTCTGTTAAATTGCTTACCTTTTCTGCCCCTCCAACCCCCAGCTTATAGCAGTCTCCCACTGGTAGTTAAGAACAACAGTAACGGAAGGGCCTTACAGCTTGCCGGGCTCCAGTTCTGTTCCTGCCTTTTTAGGGATGTGGGTGGAGCCTACAGCCATTTTGAGATCGATTGTAGCTCTAAAAATGGCCTATCATGGAACCTTCCATTGGACTTTTGGAAGTATCCTTCCAAAAATCCAATGGAACTAGAAACACTCCGCCATGATCGGCCACTACAGAATAACAGCCACACTATTTAGGCAGTTACTTCCGCATTCCAGGGCAAGAACTAATCATGTGCGACTCACGCACATGCTTAGTTCCACTGGCACCCCCATGTTGTGAATGGCAAAATGCCATTCACTGAAACTACACATGCGAAAGTGCCACACATGTGCAGTCACATTGCCAGTTCCAGCAGGAAAGAAAACCCTCCCACTGCTGCTGTCCTCCCCAGCTCCCCATCTCTGCACTGACATCAGGGTCCCCAATCCCAGTGTCAGCATTATTTAGCCCTCCAACTCATGTGACACACTGGGAGCCCACCCCAGTGTGCCCAAATGTATGTTTTGCTTTATTTTCCTGTAAATAAAGAAAACCTTTCCCCAACATTTTTTTTAATCTGTAAAAGAAGAAAATGGTCCCTCGGCATCGCCCCAGTCACCCTTCCCCCATCCCCACTATCCCACTAAGCACCCACCTCCCCGCACCCCCCTTTACCCTATACTTACCTCTGGAGGTCAGTGATGCCATCTTCTTTGGACTGGAACACATCTGTACTCCTCAAAGTCGAACCACAAACTGAAGAATCAAAGGTTAGTGTGTTATAATGGCATTCAATGGGGTTTTCAACTCAAATTTTGGCCCCAAATTTTCAACATGGGGTTCTTGGGACCCCACCTTGTGAACAGTGTCACTGTCATTTTGTTACTCAGTCCCAAAGGTGATTTTAGGTTGCTGCCTGAATCAAATTTTGGGACTAGAAGAAGAATGATGAAAATAATTGTTCATGAGGTGGGTCCCAAAGCCCATGCTGAAAATTTGGTGAAAAATTCCAAAAAATGACAACATTACTAGTGTGCATTGTGCAGTTTCTATGCATGCACCTAACTTTGACAAGTTTTAATATTTTCACTCCAGATTTTCAACATTGCCATTTTTGCACACCTCCTTTTTAACAATATAGCTGTCATTTTTCATATCCTGCCCAAAATGTGTTTTTGCACCTGTGTCACAGAATGGCGAGGTCACTCTGCGAAATCACCTTTTAGGACAAGTGAACAAAATGACACTGGCACTCTTCATAAGGAGGGGTCCCAAATAGGCCATGTTGAAAATTTGGTGCAACACCTCCAAAAAATGGTCATGTTACACCTGGACGTTCAATAATTTCTAAGCACACGTGTAACTTTGGTCATTAGGCAGCTCATCACAGCCCTATCAGCTCTGGCCAGATCTTTTTTTTTCCCTCAGGTACTGCTTCTGCTGCTGTGTTGCCTTTTTTCCCAGGCAGGCTGGTACTCTGGCTCTGCTTGGCATCTCTGCTGACAGCTCGGCTGTTACTCTGGACCATGCTCTACCCCTAAAAACAGACTCCGGCTTTTTTTTCATTTACAAAAGTAATAAAATATGATGCAACATGCTCCTGCAGGCACCTACTGACTCCCCAATGACAAATTGTTCAGTGGAGGGCTCTGGATTACCAATTGGGGCTGATTCTGCTAACTTCTGACATCATGCCATGTGTGCAAATAATTATGCTGTACACAGGCTGAAGGTTAGATGGCAACTAGTTTATTTACAGGAAGTCCCTCTGGGTAAATTCCTCCCAGAGATCAGACAGTAAACTAGATTGGCTGACTTAGCTACAGCGTCATCTATCACCACAAACAGTACTCAGAATAATGCAAAAGGAAAAAAGAATAACACAATACAAACAGGTCAGAGGAAGCAAAACAGGAAGGACCCAGAAGAAATGGAGGCAGATCAGATAAAACATGCAGAAGATTTCAAATGTACACAGAAAAGTAATACATTGATTTGACAAGGATAAAATGGATAAGGAAAATTAGCAACAATTTACATCAAAGGTATTCTTAATCTAGAATAGAAAGTGCATTTCTGTTAAAAGTAACTGTTTATAATGTGTTGAAGCATATGCTGAAAGGAAGATTTAACTGGGATGATATATAATCTACATAAAAGAACAGTTATGCCAGTGAAAGGAAAGATCTGTGTAGTACTGAAATCTATACAAAAAAAAGAAATGAAATGCTAAAGGACAGTGACTGTTTGAGGACAAATTATATTTTCATTAATGATTTATTATACTTTGAGGGTGATGAAAAGGCATGCAAGTTAAAATCGTTGCTCAGCAGAGTTATGTGCTCATCCCCATAGATACAGTGATGCCTTCCTCAGCAGAGGACAAGCAAACACACTCTGGCAAGCAGAAGCTGTTCATTGGCACAGAGCAGTCTGTGAGCTGCACATCTGCTCTAACTCGAATGACAGTCCATAGGTAGCAATACTGGCAGCATATAGCTCCATACCTGAGGTGAGACTGACAGAAATGGCCTTTTTTTATTTGTCTTTTATTTTACTCTGTCATGAATGAATAATCATTGCCATTTCTGTTGGCTACAGGTAGCGTAGTTAAAGCTTTGTGAACAGACAGCTGGATACAGTTACAGGAGTATGCACTTGAAAGGGAAATAAAAGAAAAACAAGTAAACCAAGTGGTTTCTGTCAGTCTCACCTCAGGTACAGAGCTACAGTATATGCTGCCTGTATTGCTATCTACGAACTGTCATTCAAGTTAGAACAGACACGCAGCTCACAGAGTGCTCTATATGAATGAACAGCCCCCATTTGCCAGAGTCCTCTTGCTCGTCCCCTGCTGAAGAAGGTATCACTGTATCTATGTGGATGATCATGTAACTTGACTGAGCCACAATTTTCAGGTGACCCAACCAAAAAAAGAAAACTGGCATTGAAATAACATTCTTGGGTCACTCCCATGAAAAAAAAAGATGGACCCATGTAAAAAATGGTACAATATGTCATTTTAATTTCCAGACTTCACTCAACACAATTAAAAGAAAACACAGCATTTCAAACTGACAGTATACATATATGAACAATCTCAGATTATAATTAGATGCAATTTAGGAATGATGATTGTCTCTGTTTTTTTAATCTTTGCATCAAATTTGTGTGCCTAATGTTTGATTGTGCCCCAGCATTTTAAAAGATTAGTATGTAACAATCTATAAAAAATGTTTAGTAAGTTATGTACTGGAGCCATTATATTAAATTTGTTTTTAAATGTGTTTCTTGCACTTCTATTGGGTCTTCACAGATGCATGGCATTGTGATTAGCATTTTACTGCTATAAAAGAATAGGCGCTGTTTGGTGGATTAGAGTTCTCTGAGGAATCTTAATGATGACTAAGTGAAATGTCAGAAAGTAGCGGCGAAGGACGTGATGTCATTTACCCTGCATCAGGCATTGTTCTGACCTGTGTGTTTCATGGAATCATGCTGCACTTTCCTTTTTAAATAAACAGAGAGTGTAGTGTATTGTGTCCTGTGTGTTTGTGACTATGGGTGCTCTTACTCTTTCTGTTCTGAATTTGACTGTTACACTGAGCACTGTAGCACATATCCAGGTTCTCTTTTTCTTCTTTTGCTTTGTTCAGTTTTTCAGAGCACAGATTTCTCATTTTGATTTGTAGTAAAATGGGAAAATAGATGGAACTGTGAAGGTTGTTTGGAATGACATTGAACCTTCTGTGATTGCAGCCTCCAAACTCCTGGTTCAGGTCACACTAAATGATTACACTGTGGCCACTTGTATCTCTCTGGACATTTGAATAAAATACTCGTCTCTTTGCCATGTTGAGCATAAATGGAGGAGAGATCTTTAATGCAGACAATACTACAATGACAGGCAGCTTCACTGATATGATTTTTTTCAACCAGAGACAATGTCAGTCCTATTTTGAGCACTAATGAGGTGATGACGAGTGAAATATCTGTGGAAGTGGAGATGACATTGTATAGAAAATTGGAAAAGCTGGTAATGAAAGGTACTGTAGAAGCATGTTATGCCATAAAGTAACTATTGAGGCATATGTGGAAGTCAAACGTGTTCCTGGGGCTTGTGCATTGTTAACAAACCTTCATTTCGCATGGAAGAAGCTGATTTTATGAAAAAGTGGCACACAAATATGAAACAGGCTTCCTTCAGAAATATTAAACTCATTTTAGAGCATGCCAAGCCTATAAGAGAACAATTAAGTTCTGAAATTGCTAGAACAGAAAATCTTAAAAAAAGTAAAGCATCACCTGAGGAATTTGATAAACTTAACAAGACACTAATTGAACAAAATAACACACTATGAAATGCAATAAAAAAAAGGCTGAAAAAATTTATAAGAGATGAGAATGATTACAAGTTTGATGGGGTGATTGGCAAACTAAAACCTTTAATAATTCTGTACTTGAGAAACCAAAATCTATTTAAAAAAATAATCTGATACTTCCCCCAACATGGACAAAACACTTCTAGAGTACACAACTGGACCCTCAGATACAGAGGGTTCAGAATCAGATGCTTTTTTAGAGAAAGAGGAGTAGGGGGCTCAGCATGGCCCTACACCTCAGGAGATGAGATGCAGACAATGAAAAACAAGCTTTTAAGAACCATATCAACCATACCAGTACTGAGGAGAAAGTTGGGGGGGGGGCCGGGCATGGAAGAAAGAATAGATGGGGACATTAGTTAAAAAATATTTGTCTACAACTGATGATGTCCTAGCTGTCCCAACTGATGGGCTTACTTCCAATTATAAACATTTCAAAGCATGTGCTTACTAATGCAGAGGAGAGTGTCTTCAGTAGAGGTATCTGCTTTGCTCCATTGTTAGATATAAACTTTTTCTCTATTACAGTAGATCTTTATAGATTTGTGAGAAATATTTCATTTAATTTTTTAATTTTTTATACTTGTTAGCAAGATGAACTAAAAGCCCATTTTCACAAGCCGCAAGTAACATTTAAAACATTACACAATACAAATACAATTATCAAATATACAAAGTGTAAATATTCAGATAATAAATACAAACACTGAAACAATAATTATTTTTGAAAACAGATACAGATACACTCTGTAACAAAGTCAACCCACTGAGCAAGCTGATGCTTAAATTACCTTACAGTTCTACACTTAATAACTGCTGAAGGAATTTTATTAGAAAAAAAGTAATGGCACTGCAAACAACCTATGACTTTTAAGTGCATTTACAATGATAGGGAAGATGTTATTGATGAGGGGGAGGGTCCACTTGAGGGAGTAGTCCAGAATGCCCTATGACTCAAATCACAATTTTGTCCACATATAATTTGGTGGTTTCCATGTTCATAGAAAAATGCAAAATGGATTTAGAGAATCTTAGGGGTGCATCCAATGAAACAATCTTACAAAACTGCACTAAAGTAGAAATGGAGGCACTTAAAACCCTATCATCTAATAAAGACATAGGGTGCTATGCATGATGGAGGTGGGGGTATGTGGAAAAGTCATGTAGCCCGCCCACGTAGCTGTGCACCCATGGGCAGGTTCACACATGCTGGTATTCACAACTGTTGCCCACCAGTCTGTGGCTTCGGACTCCACAGGGCTGCCGGGGGCAGAGTTGTGGTCCTGGGTGGGCATCCAATGGGATGCCTGTCCCAGGACCCACAGCGGATCTGTCGCATAGTGAGGTGCAAGTCTGTGGTGATGCATGCCTACCGCAGGCACCTGGACCCATGTGGCATGTCCCCAATGGCCAGTCTGCCCACTGGCCCAGCCCTAGTCTCCCAGTGCCCTCTGGTGCACTGACAGACCCTAGCGTGTTGACCCAACCCCCTGCCTACAACCCTGCAATGGCAGCTGTGCCCTATTCCACTCTGGCCATACTCCCATGCCTCCATAGGAGGACAGTGTCATTGTCTGCCCCTGCCCCTCCAGCACCATAATGTCCTGGTACCACTGCTCTGCTGCCGTGTTGGGCACTTGACTGTCCCACTGCCCCTGCCCTCTCCATCTGCCTAGTGGGCAAGAGTGGCACGGAGGGCCCTGTCCTGGGCCTCCCATGTTCAATGGGCACTGAACATGGGGACAAGCAGTGGGTTATGGTAGGGTCTGCCCTGGTGTAGTCTGCACCCCTACTGCACCCCTGGTGTGCAGCACATTGTGGCATCATGCATGTCATGTAGCGCTAGCACCCCCCCCAGCCTGCCCCCAGTGTGTTGCTGTCTGTGCAGCCAAGGAATTGGGCACTCAATTGTTCTGTGCCCCCTTTTTTGAATGCCACATGGGTACTCCTCCATGGCATGGTGCATAGGGCCCATACTGATCAAGCCCACAGATAAAGGGAGGAGCTATGGTCATTATAAACACAGAAGACTATGTGGTAGAAACTGAGAAACAACTGTCACATGAGAAATTTTATAGACATGCTGACAGCAAATGTGTTGTAAAATTCAAAAGGGTGATAGATGATTTTCTCAGTATGGGTTTTGTTAGGGGATACTTAATGGATGAAACATTTAGGGCCCTCACTGTGACTCATCCATAAACCCCAGTAATATACACCCTCCCCAAAATACATAAGAATGCACAGAAACCTCCTGGGAGGCTAATCATCTCAGGTACAGGCTGAGTAACAGAGCCCCTGTCATTGGGCCCAATGCACTAATGGGTGGAGTGGCTATGCACCACGTATCTGTGGCATTTAGCCACTCCACACCTACAGCATCCCCCATGTTGGATACACTAAGGGTCGGCATGCAGGACCAATGCACCCGATCCTCCCGGTCCACGCTGGAGATGGGCTGGGGGCATACCAGCATAACACGCCATGCACAAAGCTGTGCAGTGCTGACCATGGGTGTGTTAAGGGGGAGCATGGTACACCATGGAGAACCCTGCCATTAGCCCCCTACATGCCCTGCACATACACAACAGCCCCCTCCCCGTATGTCTGGCAGCACCCCAACCCCTTCACAGTATCCCCGAACACAGAACTGACAAGTGCCACCCAACCCATCTCTGTAGACCCTGATCACAATACTGTACAATCACCCCCCCACACCAACACATGGAAGCCTGGTGCCCTGTGTCCTGCAGTTCCTGTAGTGGCCCATGTCCCCCACACCTGTGGCACTGTCATTGCTCCCCACTCCCCCAAACTCCATGCCTGCATGGTGGTGCCCTTGGAATGGCTGGTGGCACTGCCCTCCTCTCGCCCCCTCAGCTGCCAGCCATCGAACATCCACAGGGTGCGGTGCCAATGTGCACCCCACTGTGTAGAAGATCCACTTTGTCACCCATTCTGGGCATCCAATTGGATGCCCAACCAGGTCCACAACTCAGCCTCTGGCCACCCTGAGGTGTCCTGCATGCTGGGGGGGAGGGCCACAGACAGGTGGTGGCCAGTAGTGAATACTTACTGGTGCACACCTGTCCACAGGTGTGGAGCTCCACTGGTGGGTAATGTGTCTCCAGTGCATATTACCCACCCATTATTGTATAGGGCTCATTGTTTTTAGATTCACACTTGCAGTCTTTCTTACAGACTCTTCAGTCATATATAAGGGACTCCTCAGAGGCTATTAATGTTACTGTAGGCAGGGTTTTAAAAAAGCTGTGAAAATTGATTAGCACATTGTGCTAATCAGTTGTGAAGATGCATAGCACTTGCTTCAATTTGATTAGTAAAATTAAAAATACTAAAAATGTGTATACATACAATTTAAAAAAAATGTATCCTGCAAAAAAATTATCATTAAAATTAGCTCTGTCTTTGTGTGATCTGTTTCAATACACAGGCACAAGCCTAATTGGCAGTATAGCCTAGTGTTAAAGTAATGTAATGAGCTGTGAATGAGCTTGGTAAATACAGCGGACCAGGGTCTGATTCCTACAACGTCCACTTGCATACTGTGTGTCTCTGAGCAAATCACTTAACTTCCCCTGAAAACAGGCACTTATTTATTTATTGACTTGAATTTTAGGCCCACTGAGACTAGAAGTCCCTTTTTCAGGGGCTACCGGGGTTGGGGAGGGGGCAGATACAGATGGTAACCAACTGAAATTGAACCAGATTAAGCTGTTGGTGGTATTTTTAGTGAAGGGGGGAAATTTGGTCAGAACACTGGGGAAATTCCCTTACTCTTGCTGCAAGGGGTGCTGAAATGCTGCAGGAGAGTCTTGGTCAAGTTCACTGATAATCTAGACATGGAGGAGAAAGGAGATGGTGTGGAAGAGATGGAGGACGTAAGAGAATTTCAGGGTGCTATGAGCATGGGAAGTCAAACTCAGAGGGCTGATGTCCCTGTTGGGGAGCCCTGTACTATTTCACTGGGTTTATCAAATTGTGAGCAAGATTTGGATGAAGAAAACCTTCAGCGAGACCTGGCTTTAAAAAAAAAAAACAGCTGCTGGAATTAATATCAGTAGCAGAACAGGAGTCCATGGCAAATAAGTTAAACTTGGAAGAGGAAAAAAAAAAGAAAGAGATCAGCTGTGAGCCCATTACCTGAGAGTAGCAAATGGTTAACATCAGAGGCGGTTTCAGAGCAGCCTTCTTCCCCTTTGGAATTGACTCTTTCAGGTACACAGGACTGGGTAGCTGATGTTATCCCAGAGACGCCAAGCACTGATGCCGAATGGACCCCCGGGTCGGCCTTGCAAAAAGCCAGGTAGATTCGTTATGGAGACCGCTGGATTCCCGACCCTATAATTCCTCTACCGGGTTCTCTGGAGAGTAGGGCTATTTCCCCACAAGAATCTCTTAAAACATCAGTGCCATTGAGCACCATCTCAGTGGCGGTAGACTGGCCTGATGGGGCTGCAGTCATTGATCCTGCTCCACGGGATCTAGAAAGATGCCAAGTATTTTCAGGTGGTTCCAGGCCTATTGATGTGGAAGCCACAGAGTCCGGAATT
Source organism: Neoceratodus forsteri (assembly GCA_016271365.2). Taxonomy (NCBI): domain Eukaryota; kingdom Metazoa; phylum Chordata; order Ceratodontiformes; family Ceratodontidae; genus Neoceratodus; species Neoceratodus forsteri. The sequence continues at coordinate 390,784,581 of CM028135.1, read as the reverse complement.
TCTACTTCAAAGGAAGCTCAAACTGACAAACCGATGGATAATTCTTCACCCACAAAAGGTAGGATTTCTTTGGGAGATCCTGTATTAAATGAGATAGAGGGACAAGAGGGGGATCCTACTAATAAAACGCAGCCTAAGACATTTGAAAGGTCTTTTTTGTAAGCCTGCAAAAGCTGCAAAAAGACATTCTCTTGTTCAAATTAAATACAAGGGGAATGCACCTATAGTCCCAGATAGGATATGGGTGGGTAAGACTCTAATTAAAGATTCTATGGGTTTTTCACCTGCTGAAGTTTACGGATTTATACATGCCCCTGGAGATCATACTTATGATTTGAGTTTTTGTACCATGCAATCATTGGACAAGTTCTGGAAACTGTATTATACACTTAAAGACTCTGAAAATGGGATTGATTTCTTGGCTATTCTGGTCACTAAACCAACCATTAAGACTGTTACAATCTTATTTAGAAATGAAGGAGTCTGCATTAATGACATTATGTTTTGGCTAGAAAAAAAATGTACTGTTATGGAACATCCAAAACCGATTATGGATGAAAATGGGTTTTGGAATGGTGGTTGGTTGTTTCAGGTCCAATTGAATCAAACTGAGGCTGGAATTTCCCACCTTCCCAGTTCCTTTTTTTTGGGGTCAGGATCGGGGAGTCCTGTTTTAGGCAGGACAGCCTAAAAGCTGCTATAGATATGGAACTTTGGACCATCTAAACATTGATTCTGATCAGATTCGATGTTTTCACTGCGGATTGTTGGGACACAGTGCTCCCCAGTGTAATGCCCGCCCTTTCTGTAATTTATGTGGGAAAAAGAACACTCCTTCCAGGACTGTCCTTGGGCAGTTCATAACACAGAGGGGGAGTCTGATCATGATTTTTTCTTAAATAAAGCTAAACAACACTTTGGCCAATCTGATGGGCATTATTCAGAATGTCCTTTCCCCACCCGTCGCCAAGGCTGAGGCCGAGGGTCAGGGTCAGGGGATAGGGGTAGATACCAACACACTAATACCAGGCCCATGGTGACAGTCACTGCAGTGGTACTTCCACCAGAGCCTTTAATATGTCAACCTCAGCCACAGCCTAGACAAGAGGAAAGTGTGACCCTGTATGTTACCCCCACAGGGTTCTCCTTTGAGAACAGTGTCCTTATCTTCATTTCTTTTGAGTCAACAAACTAACAAATCAGTTCCCTCCATTCCTGAAACCTCTGTATCAGCTGATGCTGATCCCACAGGTCTTTTCTCCTTACTCTTGGTGGAAGAGTCTGAGATGCCTGCAATGGAGGATGGGTTTATACTTCCTTTAAAACCCCAGTCTTGGAAACAGAAAGAGTGGGGTATTTCTCTTTCGCCTTTACCTTTATCAAATAGATTGTCAGCTTTCACTTCATGGAGTGAACAGGTGGATACAGTTTTGCCTATGGAAGGACCTGATCTGGATCCTTTCCCCCCTTTGGAACCTGTATCGTCAGTTGTACAAAACCTACGTTAATCCAAAATTCCACAAAAGTGTATGACTAGATCTAGTGGAAAACTGGCTACTCTTCCTCCCTGATCCACTCAATTTGAAGATTGCAAGCTTAAATGTAAATAGTGTCTTATCACTGAGAAAATGCTATGTTAATTTTGGGATATTATAACAGCTGCCATATGATGTCTTTTTCTACAGGATGCTAGGTTACAGTCTCTTAGTGATGTAAACCAGATTTCTAAATATTGGAAATGGGGTCCATCCTTTTGGTCATTAGGAGAAGATACTTGTAGTGGGGTGGGATATTGTTTCACTTCACCTGGAATCCAAAATTATCGTACAGTAGATATTGAACCAGGATGAGCTTTTCTATTGGATGTAGAAATAAATGTGGTTCATTGTAGACTGATTAATATTTATGGGCCCCAATCAAAAGCTCTTCGAATTGAATTATTGAAAAAAATACAGCCATATCCGACACACTAGCAGGACTGTATTTTTTTGCTGGGGATTTCAATATTAATCTGTCAAAAGATGGTCCATTAGATAAATTGTATTGTGACAAAGCATTTTTACGTACAGTGGTTAGTCATGCTGATTTGAAAATTGTTTGTGAAGAAAAGACTCAATCAGTGAAACCTACTTATTTTAGGGGATGACTTTCTTCTTGTATAGACATGATTTTTATTAAAAGATCATTACTATTTGGTAAAATGGTTTTAGCACCAATTGAATCATCTGACCTTGTCTTGGTGGGGTTCATATTGAATCTCCGCCTCATAGGATGGTGGGTCCAGGGTATTGGCGGTTAAAAGCTCTTCTTTTGAAGGACCCTTTGGTAGTGTCGACTTTGACTGGGATAATTCAGGACAAACTTTCTACTTGTTTTTTGTATGAGGATATAGGTAAATGGTGGGAAGATTTAAAATGTTGTTTGAAAAGTTATTTTAAGGGAATAGGGAGGTGTAAATGGACCCTGAAATGCCTTAAGTATTTAAACCTAAGTGAACAACTGGGTGACTTATTAACAAAGCACCATTTGGGACAGGAAGATGTTTCCATAGAGATTCAGAAGGTCAGGACTAGCATTGCATTTTATCAGTATGACCATATGTTTTCATTGAATCAGGAACAGATATTTGGAACTCAAAGGAAGATTTAACAGGACAATCCATTTCTGACTGTCATAAGAGAAGAGAAAACAAGATTGTAAACTGTCCTGAATACAGCTAAAGGACAGCATGTTACTGATAATGTTGGTATTATGTTAATTTTAGAGGAATATGTACAAGCTGTTTTTGGGACTTCAGCTCCAGATCTGGGTTTTAATTCTCAAGTTTTGAATTCAGCGTTTTTACCACAGCTATCCCCAGAATTACAGGCTTCCTTGCTTTTGCCATTTTCATACCAGGAAATGAATAGAGTTATTAAGTCATTGAAGGGGAATACAGCACCAGGATTGGATGGGTTGACTGGAGAACTTTATAAAGTTGTATGGAATTTAATTCCACAGGAATTTTTAGCAGTTTATAATTTCCTTTTGCAATACTTTTCTTTACTTTCCTCTATGTATGGGGGACTTATGATCTTTTTGTTTAAATCTGGGGTATGAAACGAAATTCAGAATTGGTGACCAATTACATTGCTAAATGTTGATTTTAAAATATTTGCCAAATTATTAGGTAATAGATTGGCATTGATAATGGCGAATTTAATTATTTCCATGAAATTTTGTTCAGTTCCTGGTCGAAGAATGATGGAAGCTCTTTTGTTGTTAAGGGAGATAATCTAAAGTAAAAATTCCCCAACTGGGGCAGTGGGTAAAGGCTATGTAGTAAGTTTAGATCAGGCAAAAGCCTTTGATGGTGTCTCTCACTCTTTTATTTGGGATTGTCTAGCAGCATATGGTATTCCGGATCTGTTTATACAAGGAATTCAATTATGTTATGCCTTAGCTTATGTAAAACCGTATGAAAATGGTTGAATGGGACAGAAAATTTTAATTCAGAAGGGAGTTCAACAGGGCTGTCTGTTAAGCCCACTTCTGTATGTATTTATGATAAATCCATTGCTTAGGTTGATTCTAAATTCTCCTAAGATCTATGGTTTAGGCATGGGCCGGGTACTAGAACATAAAAGATTTGACCTATGCCGATGATATTTGCCTATTGGTATATGATGAAGTCTCAGTTCACTTGGCTTGTGATTTGCTACAGAAGATTGGTAAAATCACAGGGGCTTGCTTAAATGTAGCTAAATCTTGTTGTCTGGATGTGTTGGGCCTCAGAGATTCTGACAGCTTAGTATGTGATATCCTGGTTTCTAAAAATCCCTGTTGTATTTTAGGGATATGTTTTGGAGGAGAGGATATGGTACGTACAAACTGGGAAAGAGTTTTAATAATAGATCATGCAAAAGTCAAAATGTGTAATAGGTGGAAACTGTCAAAAAAGAGACAGATTTTTTTATTAAAAACTTTTTTGGCACCTGGGTTTTTGTTTACTAGTTCAATTTTTTTTCTGCCATTCTCATTAGAAACTTCTTTGTTGAGTTGTTTCTTTTCTTGTGTATGGGGAAGTAGGTTGAATCCGGTGAAGTGGAATGTTCTTTATAAACTGATTAATTTTGAGGCCTTGAATATATTGCATCCTGGGGTGTTTTTTTTCACAATCTTTCTTTATGAAAATATTATTCTCTTGGTAAAGGGTACAGTTCAACTATGGGGAGATGGGGGAAGGAAGCGTTAGATGGGGTACTAGAAGAATGGTCAACTGAAACACGTTTGCATAAAAATAAATGGAGTCCTCGCCTAGCTAAGAGGTGGAATGGAGTAATTGATGCAATAAAGAAATGGGGAGTACAGTTAGATGATACGCTCCATTTCTCTCAGAAAACACTGTATTAGCATATTATCTTGAAATGTTTTGATGAGCCAGTGTTTACGGGTTTAACCCAGTTGGATCAGAAATAGCTTTCTGATTATACTGTAGATACAAGACTCTCAGTCCACATGTGGGATACAATACGGTTAGGTTTTCATGGCCGGATAAATGTCAAGGGTAACCAAAAGCATAAGGCTTTACATAAACATTATTGTCCTAGGGAGACATGCATTTTAAAAATAGAAACAATGGATCTTTTATATTTTAATTGTCCATATACAATACAATTTTGGGACATTGTTAAAATAGATGGAAGTGGGCAGGTCAAGTTCCTCTGGACCCAAACTTGTTATATTTTGGAATAGTTCCTACTTTACCTTTTTTAGTGCACCAAGGAACATTTCAAATTATTTATGCTTATTTTTTATATTGGGTAGGCATAGGTCGTTGTCGACTGGTCTTGCAACAGCAATTTATCTCAGCTTTAGAACTTTTTTTTGCAATTACTGCAGATTTGAATAAATGGAAATCAGAAGAAAGACATACCTATGATCCTGTTATGTGGAAGAGATTGTGGAATAATCTTGATTTTATTTGAAATCTCTATACTAAGAAGAGAGGGGAACTACCCAGGGTTTTCAGGAGGGTTTTAAACTTCATGGAAATAAAGGGAGAAGGAGGATTTAGGCTGAGAGATGTTTTGTTTTGGCTTTGGGGTATCGTATGAAGTAATATTTAATTATAATTTGAATATATTTAATTTGAATATGACTTGCTTTTGTTTTATTTTGTTTTCTCTCAACAAAAAAAAATACTGAACTACTCTTTTAGTAGGGAGGGAGGAGGTTGTTTACAGTTTTGGGTTTATTGTTTGATGAGTTAATTATTTAAGTTTTTGATTTTTCTTTTTATGGAATTGTATGTTGTACTATTGTTTGTATTGATTTGTTTTTATGGTTTAAATAAAAATTTCCCCTTACTCTTTTTGAGAAGTGCCATGGGATCTTTAATGTCCACCTGAACAAGCAGACAGGACATCAGTTTAACATCTCATCTGAAAGATGGCACCTCAGGAGTACAGCATCCCCCTCATGCTGCACTGCAGTGTCAGTATTGGGATATTAACCCAAGTGCCTGGTGTGGGGATAGAACCCACAGCCATCTGATCTCCCAGCCTCAGGTGAGTGTGCAACCTGCTGAGCCACTGACTCTTGTATTTAGTGGGCCATTCTTGGTTACCAAAGAATAGAGATTCCACTCCAGCAGACCTGAGTTTGATTCCCACAACCTTCACTGCATACTGCGTGACTGAGCAAGCACTTAACCTTCCCTGAAAACAGCCACTTGTATTGGGCCATACCTGGTTACCAAAGAACAGAACTCCACTCCAGCAGAGCTGGGTATGATTCCCACAGCCTCCACTTGCATGCAAGTCACTTAACCCTCCCCCCACTCCAGTGCTCTCCAGTCGCCCCTGAAAACAAGCACTTGTATCTAGAAGTGTGCCATACCTCTCACAGCAGCAGTAGCACTGAAGGCAACACTCCTCTTCTTTCCTTCAGTGTTCACCTCCTCAGGTCATGGCAAACAACTGCTCCACACCACCCTGTGCATGCAGTTACTTGGTGCAAAAACTTAGAACCAACAGGCACTGAGGGCAGAGGAAGTGCAGCAGTGGGAAAGGGGGGTGGCACAGTCAGTGCCAAGGAACCATATGAGAGCTGGAGGGATTGGCTGTTTAACTCCCCCTCGAGTGCCATGGAGTTTTGAAGCTGCCCATAATATACCAACAGTCTTACCACCATGGCCCAGAATGCCAGCAATCACTCACTGTAGTGCTTTGCGACATCACAAACACTACTGGGAGTGACTGCCAGCACTCAGGGCCACAGCAGTGAGACTGTTAGTATATTATGTCAGCTGAGGAGGCTCACAGAATGGATCACATGTTTTTGCAATCCGAAAAGGAAATGGGTCGCATGTGCAGCTGATTCACATCACAAAGTGCAATGTAATATCAGCTATTTAAAACCCTGTTATGGAGGACTTAGATATGCAGAGTGAATGGTTCTTTGCCACATTAGATGTGGAATCTTTATGTACTGTAATACCACATGAGAGCGGCATGGCTAACTTAGAATATTTTCTGGAACTTAGATCTCAGATGGAAATAGTAGATCTTCAAACATGGTATCTATTAGATATGGCCAAATGTGTCCAGGAGAAAAATCCTTTTATGTTCTAGAATAAAATATTTTTACAAGTCTGGGGTACAGCCTTGGGGACCATCATTGCCCCTAGTTACGCCAGTTTATTTGTGGGGAAATGAGAACTGGATGTATTGTACAGTGCCACCACAAATCCTTTTTACCATTATTTGGATTTGTGGTGGTGCTTTATTGATGACATCATAGTGGTGTGGAAGGGCACGATTGAACAATTTGCTGCCTTTGTGAAATGGCTAGAAAGTACCAGCAATTGTCTAATGTTTAAGTACAATATACATCAGAAGGAGGCTGTATTCCTGGATTAAAAAATCTACAAGAATGAAGAGTGAGGAGTATGTATTACCTTACATCAAAAGCCCACTGATCGAAATAGCCTCTTGATGTACGACAGTTGTTACCCACAACATGTTAAATTTAACATACCAAAACGACAACTAATACACACTTTAAGAAACTGTACAGAAGAAACAGAATTTCAAAATAAAAAAGTACAGGGTAAGAGGTTTAAAGACTGAGGGTACAGTAACTATAGTATTGCTAAACCACTGGAAATGGTGGAACAATTGGACGGAACAGAAACCTCCCTCCTTCTAATTTCATAGCATGACCCCTCATTCTTGAACATCTTTCCTTTGAAAAATGCTACCTTCCTGTACCTTGTTTTTCTCTGTGAGGTATTTTTACATTTCTATCATATTTAACCCTCCTATTCTCCAGGGAGTACATATTCAGTTCCTTAAGCCTTTCCTCGTAGGTTTTCAGATACATGCCCTGTACCATTTTGGTTGCCCTTCTCTGAACCTCCTCCACCCTAACTATGTTCTTTTATAGATAGGGCCTCCAGAACTGGACACAGTATTTGAAGTGTAGCCTTACCAGTGATCTGTACAGGGGTATTAGCCCCTCCATCCCTCCCTCCTTCTGCTGGTGATGCCCCTGCTCATACAGCCCAGCATCTGGCTAGCCTTCCCCATTGTCATGTCACACTGTTTTGCAACCTTCAGGTCCTCTGTAATAATCACCCCCAGGTCCCTTTCCTGATCTGTTTCTGTCAGTGCCTCCCTCCCCAGTTTGTATGATGCTCTCAGGTTTTTGTGTCTCATACACATTACTTTGCATTTTTAGTATTGAATCCCAGCTGTTAATTCCTTGACCACTCCTCCAGCTTCTTTAGATCCCCTCTCATTCTATCCACCCCTCCTCCTGGATGATAGCAGTGATGCATGATGTAGAACTGGAATTAGAAGGCCAACTAGGAATGGAACTGTACAACTATCATGTTGGACAAATGCAGGATTAACAAATAAGATGGAGGATACAGTCCTAAACGGTTAAGACACATTCCAAGAGTTGCCATTACATTTTAGCAAAAAATAAGGCTGGAGGATTTTAATACACTATCTTTTGATGGATATAGTACTACCAGAGTTAAGGGCAGAATAGTTACAAAAAATGTAGATTGACAGGTGGCCTGTTAACTCCAAGTTAAACTTTTATTTAGAAAAAAATCTTCAGAAATGAAAGAATGTGTAATAGTTAGGTTAAAAATGATTATGATCAAATTGTTCTACCTTAGAAAATGGGTTAGAGAAACTCTGCATGTTGACTGGACAACAGCACCTACTACCCAGGTGGGCATCGGGCAACAGAGACCTGTAAATAAAAAATGCATGTACCTAATTGTCTTTTTGCTCAAAAAACTCAATGGCCCCTATGCATTAAGGGGTGAATTGCCTATGCACTGCAGATGTGCAGTGCATAGTCGACCTCAGGGTACCTCAGGGATCAGTCCTGGGGCCAGTCCTCTTCAATATCTTCTTTAATGACATTGCAGATGGACTGGAGGGAAGGGTAAGGTTTGTCTGTTTGCAGATGACAAGATCTGCAACAGAGTAGATGATCCAGATGGGGTGGGCAGAATGAGAAGAGATCTGGAAAAACTGGAAAAATGGTCGGAAGAGTGGCAACTGGGGTTTAATGCAAAGAAGTGTAAGATCATGCACATAGGGAAGAGAAACCCTGAAGCTACCTATAGGTTGGGAGGGGAGTTGCTGGCAACCACAAGGGAGGAAAGGGACTTGGGCATCATTATCACAGATGACCGGAAATCATCCAAGCAGACCACTAAAGCAGTAGGTAAGGCTAGAGGGATGTTGGGGTGTATTAGTAGGGGTTTCAAAAGTCATAAGAGGGAGGTAATAATCCCTCTTTACAAGATACTGGCTAGGCCCCATCTGGAGTACTGTGTGGAGTGCTGGAGGCTGCACCTGCACAAGGACATTAACAAAATGGAGGCAGTCCAGAGAAGGGCAACCACAATGGTGCAGTTACTGCATCAGAAAACATAAGGACAGATTAATGGAGCTCAATATGTATGTCCTAGAGCAAAGGAAGGAGAGAGGTGATATGATCGAAACATTCAAACATCTTAAGGCATTAACAAGGCAAAAGAGTCTAACATGTTTCAATATAAGAAAAATAGCAGGACAAGAGGACACAGCATGAGATTAGAGGGAGGTTGATTAAGGGGCAATGTGAGGAATTTCATTTTCACAGAAAGAGAGGTGGATGCATGGAACGGCCTACCTCAGGAAGTGGTGGATATGAATACAGTGCAGGGCTTCAGACAGACATGGGATAGGCATAAGGGAGCAATACAGATGAGTATGAATAGATAGGCCATTGACAGAGTAAAGGCCTATGGCACATTCATAAGGTAGAAAAAATGAGCAAACTGGATGGGCCTTGCAGTCCTTACCTGCCATCAACTTCTGTTTCTATGTTTCTAATCTGCTGCTGCTTGCTGCTCCTGCCGAAGCCCTGCGGGTAATCTCCCACTTTTAAATTCTGGTGCCTTTTGCAGCCCACTCCTCCAATAGCCCTCCCTGCAGGATAAGCTGCTCGGACTGCGCTCGAGATTAGCTCCCAGGTCAGCTCTTCAGCTTCTGCTTAACCCTCAGATCAGCTTTTTGGCTTTCCCTCAGATCAGTTTTTTAGCTTGTATTTGTATTTAAAAAAAAATTATTTTATTGCTAAATTATTGCCTGCTGTACCTACAAGTTAGTTCACTGTTTATCAGCTTACTTTTTTTAACATTTTGAGGATTAATTTGTTTAGTACAAACTTTAACTTACCAGTTCCCTTCTACTTTTACTGTTAATCCTTGCTGATTTTGCCTCTTTTTTTCATTTCCTCTTCTGCCTTTGCCCTGTTTCTTCCTAGGGCACGCCTCCCCCAGCAAGCAGAAGACCTCGGAGCTAACCCCCTGCAGATCTCTCTCTCTTCCTCCCCTACCTGTCCTGCAACTTTCCCTCCCTCCCTCCATCTAACCTGTGTCCCTATTTTCTCCAGCTTGAATCCCACCCCCAGATTTTGCAGATAATAAATGTAATTGTGCTATTTCCTTCCTCTGTCAGAGCTTCACAGCCCTGACTGGGCTTCCTTTATGTGGCCTTGTGATTCTCCAGGCCGCCACCACCCGCTGCTCCTGCCAAAGCCCTGAAGGTAATCTCCCACTTTTAAATTCTGGTGCCTTTTGCAGCCAACTCCTCCCTTGGCCTCTACAGGACAAGCTGCTTGGACTGCACTCAAGATTAGCTCCCAGATCAGCTCTTCAGCTTCTGCTTAGCCCTCAGACCAGCTTTTCAGTTTGCCCTCAGATCAGCTTTTTAGTTTGTATTTCCTCCTCCCACCTCCCACCCCACCACCGGCACTCTTTAAATGATTGTGCTACCAGCTTGAGCACTGCACATCCTACCTTCCCATCCAATCAAGGAACGTGTTCACTACTGACTGCTCCCAGCTCTTGTGTAGCCGGGTACATTCCACTTGCTGACAGCACAATAGTTTCCACCAATATAATTAAGTAAATTGTATTCTGCTATCTATTCCACACACCTACATATGAGTACTGTGTTGACTAGAGACACAAATGATACTACACCAGCTATCCCTATTAGGCCCTAACTTCAGCATTTTTTCCTCACTACTAGCTCCTATTCAATTCCCCGCAACATGAAGCCTCTTAGATTCTGGCTTCTCCTAACATTCCTACCCATCTTAGCCCCCTCCACTAAGCTCTTCTATTCTACAACCCCCCCAACCTGGCACCAGTTAATGACCTCCCTAGTGCCATGCCCATCACTAAATTACCTTATCCTGCCACCCTACCTCTTGACCAGTTTGTGTGGTCCCACTTCACAGCTATACCAATCGCCATCATCATTGCATTACCTAACTCCTAATGCACTATTATCTCTGCTAAACTTGCAATCTCCCCTGACTCAAATTCACTATCATATCTCCCACTCGCTTGCTTCACAACCGTGGTATAAGAGAGACAAACTTCACTACCAGCTCCCTCCCTTGTGGAGAGGTATTACATCTGCTCTTCTCCAGTGTCTTGGCACTACTCCCAACCAAACTGAACTGTTGAACAAATGTGCCATGGGATCTGCCAATTCTCCCACCAGTTCCTTCAGCACTCTTGGGTGTATTCCATCTGGTGATTTGTCCTCCCTGAGTTGCTCCAGAGTCTCTCTGACCCTGTTGGTGGTGATTGCTGGTGCTTTCATTTGTGGGAACTGCCTTTGTCAGCATCATTTTTAAATGTATGACTAATCTCATTTAATACACTAGGGGTTCACACCTTTCTAGGATTCCTCGTATTTATGTTTTTTGCCTTCAACATTTGTCATTTTTTATATTATACTGAGATGGGTGGTTGTTTTCAAGCTTGGGGTCTGCCACAGGTAATATATCTTTAATAGAACTTCTGTAGAAGGCTGAATTGATGTTTTAGACCCCATAACTGAAGAAAAAAGAATAGTTATTTACCAAAACAGAATATCAGCACCTATATAATTGTAGGCGGGCCCAATTGCTTCACAGTTCCCCACCAGAGATAAGCTCAGGGCTTTGTAATGTGATGAACCAGGAGAAGAGACCAGTACCAGGCACACAAGTAGAGGCAAGGCACTGAAAATATAGTATACATAAGGCACTTATGGACACCTCCAAACAAGGCAGTGGACAAACTTGCCAGCTGATGCTTCAGAAAGGGGGAAGGAAGGTCGGTGCACTGTGGCCCAATGGAGGAGATTCTTGCAAAGATCTACTGTTATGGTGATTAACTGTGAAAATTTCCTCCACTGCACACACCTTTAGAATGATTCCCAAGTGGCCAGCCTGGTGGCACAGAGTGCTGAGGCATTTCTGCCTTATCTCATGCTATGTCAGTGATCTGGGTTCGAGAATGACCTCAAGTCATCTGGGAGCCAGCACAGGGGGTGATGGTCAGAGCAGGATTGAGCTGCCTTGTGGTGTCTCTCCTCTCCTGAAGGTGGCCTAAGTGGTTGAAACCTTGGGATGGGGTAGGTCAGGGAATAGTAGGTGCACACACAGAGCATGGGGGAGGCAGTGGGGGTGTAGGGGCACAGATGGGCATGAGACCAGTGATGTGGCACCCAGTGGGGTGCCATTGCAGTGTGCCACACTAAAATACATTTAAAACTGTTGCCCCTACTGTAAGCTACCATTCCCAATAGTATGCACCCCCCAAATAATATGCCCACCAGTCACTGTGAACATAATCTGATGATGGACCCCCAACCATCCCTGATCTTCCCGAGTAAGTTGTAAAAGTTTGTATAGTACCTCCCTGGTCCCTTATCTCAACAAACTACAGTGCAACAATAAATCCTAGTGGTCTAGTGGACTCCTCAACCTTCCCACCCCTTCAGGCATTGCTCAACCACCCTTGCTCCCCCCCATTCCCTGCTCCAATCGTGTGACCGGCAATGCCCTTCACACACCACCATGGCCAGCCACAGAATGTGTTATGCATGTACTGTATACAGTATGCGCACATTGACAAAGCATTCTGTGGCTGGCCATGGTAGTGTGTGGAGGGCAGTGCCAGTTGCAGGATTGGAGGAGGGAATTAGGGGAGCGGGATGGTTGGGCAATGTCTTTATGGGATGGAAAAGGTGAGGGGGTCCACTAGACCACCAGGGATCATTGTGACACTGTAGTTTGGTGAGATCAGCAACTGGAGGGCACTATGGCATGGGGCAATTTTCACAACTTACTCTGTGAAGATTGGGGATCATGAGGGGGTCCACTACTGGGGAGTCTGTTCACAGTGAGACTTGGGGGAGTGCCAGACTATTGGGAATGGTAGTTTACAGTAGGGTCACCAGTTTTAAATATATTTTAGTGTAGCACATTGCAACGGCACCCCCGCTGGATGACACATTGCTGGTCTCATGCCCATCTGTACCCCTACACCTCCACTGTCCCCTTATGTGCTCCTATGTCCCAAGACCTCTCCTGGCACTGTATTTCTTCACCCCCCACCACCATCCTGGCCCCTCTAGTGTTGTGCTGGGTGGGGGTGGGGGTCAGCTGCATACCTGTGCCAAATTCCGCAATTGCAGCCAAGTCTTTGGTGCATCTTGAGATCTATGACAAACCTGGGAGTTTGGCACAGGGACCCTGCAGATTATAAAATCTGGTGCAAGGTCCATGGCTCAACCAGGGTTTGCTGTAACCCACAGAGCAACACAAGTTGCTTCGTTCTAAAGTGTCTTTGAAAATTGGGCCCAACGTCTAGACTGCAGTATTTAGTGAAAGTAACTAGAATGTATTGTCTAGTGATGTAGGTCTGAGAGAGATTGCTAGAGTACCACCTAGAATGGCATATAAAAGAGCTAGCACTTTAGGTGATAGACTAGTACATAGCCATTTTGTCGAAACAACTAAAGGGACAGGAACGTGGCTACATAAAGATACCATAGGTTGTTATCCCTGTAAAAGCTGCAAGATTTGTCCAGTAATAAAACAATGGAAAGAGTTCACTTGCGGAAATATATAATGAACTTTTGAGATCAGGCAGTTAATTACTTGTAATACGGAGGGGATTATATACATGGCGGTCTGTAGCTGTAATATGTTCTATGTTGGAAAAACTAAACGAAATTTTAAAACTCGAGTAAGAGAGCATTTAAATGCAATAGAGAAAGCAGATTTGACATATGCTACAGCCGCACATGTAGTTACAGCGCAAAATAATGAACAACATGCATTTCACTTTGTTGGAATTGATAAAGTACAGCGTAAACCGAGAAGGGGTGATTTTAATGATTTTTTACTTACGCAGGAAGCATTTTGGATTATTAATCTGATACGAAATATAAATGATTGAATGTAGGGTTTGAATTGAAACCCTTTCTAAAACAAAAGAGAATGAATAAAAAATAATTTAAGTTTTATGATGCTTCTTAAAGAAATGCCAGGAGTTTTTGGGTATTGAATTGAATAGTGGCTGCAGTTAGCTGGTTCGTGGTTATAAAATAAGTAGATACAAATAAAAGACGTAACGTTAACTTATAAAATTGTAGCATGCAGCTTTGAATATAAGTCGCAGTCCTTAGTAGACTGGTTATCTTATATAGATGTATCTTTTTGGGAATATTAACAGAATATTAAAAGTAGAGTTTAAAATTATATGAAGTAATGGGTAAATACATAGAGCTGTAGTGAATGAATACTGTTGTCTTTTTTCTCCCCCTCGCCTACCAATCTTTGTTTCTTTGTGGTAAGGAGAAAAAGTGGGAGTGGACATCTGAAAGTAATGAAGTAACAAAAACAAGTTACAATTATTAATAAGTGGTTTATTAGCACTAGACATTTATATATGAGATTATGAAGTCAAGATCGCTATTGGCACTGACGTCATAGTGATGTAGTTGACGCTTAGCGCTTGAGGCAAATGACGAGCTACCTCCTTTGTATTAGTTACAAGTGGTAAAATATATGAGATTTGATGGTGCTTTCACACTGTTCAGAGATCATTTATAAACAAATGGCCTTGGTTTAAGACAATCTGTGCTTCCATATTGAAAAATGTGTATTTTTGAATGATACGCTGAGATAGATGGCAAGTACTCTGAGTTAGCTGGTAGAAGTAAATGAAAATATTGAAATAATTGTGCTTGTGAAAATCATGTTTAAAGAGTTAGATATGTTTTTTTCTTTTTTTCTCCCTCCCCCCTTTCTTTTCCCTTCCTAACTCATATGTATTATTACAAGCTTGGATCTTTATTTATCTTTTAGGAAAAGTTTTGGATTAATGTATGTTGAAACAATCTAGTTGTTGTAATATTATATAGTAAAGTTTTTATATGTATTTAAGTTGTATTGTTATAATTAAGATTATTAGTATATAGTTGTTTTAACCAATCATGGTGGAGTTTTAATTAAAGATATTGGTTGGATCTTATTAGTTGGAGTATTTAAGGGACATTTCACTGTTGGTGTTTGACCTTTGAGAAAAGATGTGGTTTACATCCGAAACGCATCAGGTTGGTGGCATTTGTGAATAAAGTTCTTTTTAACAGACCTGTGCCCTTGTTATGAGAGATGTGTGTGCTCTACTTTTTATGTTTTTATGAATTGAAGTTAGTATGGAAGCACCACGTCCATTGCGTTTTTGGTTTAAAAGTATGAAAAGTGCTCCATGTGGCAGCAGCATACATGCAGAAACATTATGAAAGCAAGCAACAGAAATGGCCATACCACATGTCGAGTGGTGATGCACAGCATCCAGAAGTTCTGTACCGTAATTGTCATAACACAGTTTAATACAATTAGCCAGCCATTTGGAAAGGCAAGGTTTAGACACAAGGATGCTCTCTATCCTTGGGATGAACATAACAAAAAGCTGAGAGGACTTTCTGCAGTCCTTACTGTCACCAAAATATAAATGCAGTGTTCTATGTATATCAAGTGTATGGAGTATTGCATCACCCGTATTAGCATGCTCTGGATAGTACACAGGAAGGTGCATGGTCTAATTTAATGTAAAATCAGACACTACCTTAGGCAGAAAATGAGGATCATTCCACAAAAGCACCCTTTCCTTGTGGAAATCGAATAAGAAGGCTCATATATCAGAGCCTTAAACTCAGAAATTCTATGAGCAGAAGTCATGGCAACCAAAATCAGCATTTTCTATGAAAGGAAATGTATCTCACATCTCACAGCAGGCTGAAACAGAGCCAGAGTCAATTTCTCAAGTATGAAATTCAGGCTCCATGGCAGAAACAGTTCATGAAGTAGCATTTCCATTTCAAAGAATATGTGTGTCTAGCAGAAGTCTTTCTAGCCACAGACAAGATACCAGCCACCTGGGGGGGGAGCACCAAAATGGGCAATGGCTACATCCTGAGGAGCCAAAGCATGTAGATGCAGGGACTGCATGTCTGAATGGACCAGGAACCCTTGAGCCTCTGACAGCAGGCCCCAACAAAGAGGATATTGAACAGGAGGCTCCACTGCCAGATGATGCAGAAGCAGAAATTAAATCTGGTGAGGCCAGAAGGGAGCCACTAGGATTAGGGTGGTATCTCTGACTGCAGTTTGAACAGAACCCTCTGAATTAGAGGAACCAGAGGAAAGGCATAAAGCAACCTCATTTTCAGGAGAGATATGTCTTGCCCATCCGTGCCCTGGAGTGAGTGAGCAGAAATGCAACTGTTTTTCATTGTGTAGGGATGAATATGGTCCAGTTCTGGATTACCCAATCTTGTGGAGAGGTCATTTACCATTGAGGTCATCTGAAAGGATCTGAGATGGTCATCACAGCCTGAACCCATGGCATCTGTTTTGAGGATCTGCACACATGTCAGGGAAAAGAATGGATATCCCTGTAACAAGCTTAGGCGATACATCCACCATACTAGAGCACAGTGGAGAGGGTATGTGACTAGAACCATTTATTTCAACTCATCTGTCAGTTCTTATTTGTCAGCTGATCCCATTGTACTTGTAGAGTCCAATGCAGTATGTGCATGTTGAGACGGGCAAAAGGAACCATAATGACAGCAGCAGCCATCAGCCACAGGAGATGTAACATCATTCAAGCAGACATATAATGACTTCTGTTTATCAGTTGGGCCTGCATAACAAAAACCTCCCCACTGTCTGTAGGCAGGCTTTGCCCACCACCGTGTCCAGCACAGCACCAGTTTATCGAAGGTGCTGACAAGGAACGACTACAGATTTTGGTATGTTTACCATAACACCCATTTCCTCAAACAATTGTCTCATTCTGGACAATGTGTACAGAATTGTTTCTCTGGATGGGGCCTTCAGGAGCTAAATGTCCAGACAGGGGAAGACATGAAGCTCTTCCCTCCAAAGGGATGCTGTCACAATGACTAAGCATTTAGTAAATACCCCTGGTGCTGAGGATAAATCAAGGGGCAAAACTCAGAACTGATAATAGCTGCCCTCTAGCATGAAACCAAGGTGCTGCCTTGTGGCAGTTGTGAATTTTGATATGACAGTATGTGTCCTTCATGTCCAAGGAACAGAGTCAAGCCTCCTTTTGCAGCAGGAGAATAAGAGCTTGAAGAGATGCCATTCAAAGCTTTTTGTATTCAATGAATAGATTTATGTCTCTGAGGTCCAGTACAAGATGCAGATTTTCCCTCCACTTGGGAACCAAGAAGTATTTGAAATAGAACCCTTTTGTTTCTTTCTTGGGGAGAAAAGAGTCTGATAGCTTGCTTGTGGATGAGTGACTGAAACTCCTATAGTAGAAGGGACAAGTTGCTCAGAACATAATGAGAAGGAGGTGGAGGATGAGTTAGATGGGTAGAAAGCAACTCCAGAGCATGCCCCTTTTCCACTATTTACAGGACCCACTCATCTGTTGTGATCTACATCCACTGTGACAGATGAAGGGACTCACCAGCAGCCCATGAGGAAACAGTGGAGGGGGATGAAGAGGGGACTCAGAAGGTAGTGGGGGCAGCAGGGGTGCCACGTTGACCAATACCCTTTGGTGCTTTTGAAGGGACACCAGGAGGGAGGGGGACCCCCACCATGGCTTTGTGTACAGGCTGCTGAGGAGGCACAGGCACCATGGGCCACAAGCCTGTAAGGTGGGCCCTCACCACACCTTGTGTTGGGTTGAGGGATCAGAGATCTGGATGACCTTAAAGTCATTCTGGAGGACTGAAACTCACATAGAGCATTTTCAACATTCCTCCCAAACAGCCTGGAGCCTCTATAAGGGACATTCAGTACAGCCTGTTGTATATCAGTGGTAAATCCAGCAACTCTAAACCAGGAATTTGTCCAAAGACATATGCCTGAGGCAGCAGCCCTGACAGATGCATCAAAAGCATTATATGCAGATCATAACAGATGCCTTCCATTATACATACCTGATGAGACTGCTTTAAGCAGGTCAGTTCTGGCAGTACAGTACCATCAAGTAGAGCCTAAATGATAGCTATAGCAGATTTCCACAGGCTATTCTAATATTTAATCATGTATTCCTGGTAGTTAGCAATTCTTAGGCATACAGATGCTAAGGCATAGATTTTTTTGCCCGTAACATCCAATCTCCTGGATTCTTTGTCAGGAGGCAAAGTGCTCATGTATCTAGTGGCTCAAGAGTGGCAATGAGCAGCCATGATAACCACAGAATCAATTTTAGGCTGTGAAGCACAACAAGGCTTAACAGATGGAGCAGGGTACTGTTTATAAGGCTTCCTAGGCACTGCAGGCAAAGTGTTAGACAGATACAAGGTAGCAAAGGTGGCTACCTCTAAGGGAGGATATACAGGAAGAACCTCCAAAAACTCCATTAAATCTTTCTTACTTGAGTCTTCCTCTTCAGCTTCAAAGTCCATGACATGTTGAATTTTAGTAAAGCCTGAAAAAATGGATCTCCTGGAGGAGACCTCGGGGTATACACCACAGGGTCCTCACTGCATGATGGGAGAGTACAGCTGGAAGGCAAACTCACCTTATAGGGCTCATTATCCCTTTTACCTCCTTCAAACCCTACTCCATATTAAGGAGATCAGGAATATATTCCACCTTCTGGAATGACGATGGGAGCAGTCGACAGAGCCAGTGATGGAGATGGCGGCTGTGATGGAGGAATCAAAGGTGTGCCTATGAGTCCCATCAATGATGACGGTGCTGACGGGGGAAGCCCAATCGATGGCACAGCTGTTACCATCACCAGGAGTGATGGCCACAGGCATCTAAATAGTTCAGAGAATGAAACCAGCACAACCCCAGAGTCAATGGCTCCCTGTAAAATGCCCAGGACAACCAACATAGAAGGGGTATAAACCAATGAATGGGGCTGCATACAGTCCATAGTTGGTATTGCAGTGCTAAAGTCGGACCCTAACTTCAACCTTGGTGTCTCATCAATGGTCGTGGGCCTGTATGCTGGAGCAGAAGATGATGTTGACTTATCCTCCTTCAATGGAGAACTTGGACTAACTGGTGAAGCAGGAGATTTATCCTTATGGTTGTGGTGATGGCCAGAAGAGGACTTCAAAGATGACTTTTCCTGGTCTTTGTCCTTAGTCCTTAATGACCATGATGGTGACAGAATTGCTGAATGTTAGGTAGTTCCTTTTTCCTAGAGGTGATAAAGCAAGAGGGAGAAGATAGCTTGGAGCCCAGTGCCTTGGCTTGAGCTTGCATGCCCTTCGTATGACAACGCTGGTTTGAAATTTTAACAACAGACAACATTACAGCGACAATTCGCTGTTGCCTGTAATGTTACTATAAGACCCCAGTATTGTTTTCTCTGTGGTTTGCACCCCTTCCCCGAATCAACTCAGACTCAGATGGTGGGTTTGCTGGGGTGAACTCCTTACTGGATGGTTTGATGCCAACTGCAATTGTGGTTGACGTAAAGCCTTTGCTGCAACGTTGGTCAACAACTATGTTGTCGAACCGGCATCATGGATCCTATGGCCTTGTTAGCAATGAAGGTTTCTAGAATCTTCTTTCAGTGTCTCCTTGTGACCTGGTTAAATTCCTGGCAGATCTTGCAGGCCCTAACATTGTGGGGACAGACCCAAACAGCAAACACAAACCGTATGAGTGTTGTCCTTGTAGATCTTGTAATCACAGGTAAAAAACCTAAATAAAGGTTCTTTTGATGGTAGCATAAAAGGACAACATCAATAAGGTAAAGTAAAGTAGTAGAACATTATAAAGTCAAATAAACAATCGTATTGTTTGTCTGCAGGTCCAACAAGTGTATGAAGATGGAATAAACAACTGAGGAACAATGGGGCTACCTGCGATTATATAGATGCTGATGTTGCATGTCATCCTGGGTGGTCCCAACTAGCGGAGTTTCCAAGTGGTCCTGACACCAGCAGCTTGCAGTTCCTGAGGTATGACCCAATGGAGGAGATACCCTCGATGAAGATTTATTTTTAGGTGCAAAGCACCAGGGTATGTGCTTTTCAACATCGTTTTGTACCACTATGACAGAATAAACATTACTTTGATGCAGTAAACAATTTTTGCCCTGTGTTTTGTACATGGCTATTTGTCTTCTCTTCTACTCCCACTATTCCCCTGTTTTCAAAGGCCCAATTCCCCTCTTTCAACATTCTCTTTCCAAGCAGGTTTTTGTGTTGCTTGCATCTCCTCTGCTGTCTTGGCTTCCAGTCCCTGCTTGGCTTTAAAATTTTAGCCTTGCATTCCCTCAGTACTCTTTCATGCTCCTTGCTAGTTTGGGAGCAACCAGTCTCTTTTCAGTAGTCATAAACTTTTTTATTGTTCAGAATACATTGCCATAGGTACCTGATGAGCCAGGGTGGCCACTTCTTGGTCTTCTTTCTCTTTTAGCTTCAAGAGATGCAGACCTCAGTGGTTGGTTCAAGCACTCTCTTCAATGAGTACCACACATGCTCTGCATTAGCAGCCTCATGTAGCTGCTCCAGACCCTCGGGCACCAGGGGCTAGATTTTCAAAGCATTCAGAAATGAAGTCCCACACCACACCCACCACTGCAGGATGAATGCTCCACACCTTTGGAGGTTTGTATTTTCAGGATTGCAGCTGCAGGAGATGGTATGCCTGGTCCCACCAGGCATAACATTTTGGTTCAGCTGTGCCTAAAAAATGGCTGCAAGCTGCCATAAATAAGGGAGCTGGTCATAAACTAGTTCCCACTTTGAAAACATGGCACATGCAGGGAAAACTGCAGCTCCACAAGTGAAGCCCCACTTGTGTCAGTTTTTCTCCACACCTGTGCTGATTTTGGAAGGGTTGAAAATCCAGACCCAGATCCTTAATTTTGGCAGTATTCTGATGCTCTGGCTGAGGTCTGAATAGCTTTCGTATCACTAGGAAAAAGTTTACAATGCTTCAGTCATTGCCTCCAACTGGTTCCTTGACATTCACATTAGAGATTACCCCATAACTACTGCTGAGAACAAGGTCAAGGGTGACATCAAACCTAGTCCTTTGTTGAAAATTCTGCTCTAAGAAACAATCTTAGAAGGTGGACAGAAACTCTGTTTCACCTCTGCCATTAGCCTTCTTGTGATGCCAGACTTTGCCCAAGAGATAGAAGTCCCCCAGGATTACTATTGCATCTAATCTGACTGCTCTCATGATATCCAAAAACTGCTGGGGATCTTGCTACACTATGCTTTTTGGGGGTCTGTAGCACACCCCCAGTGAGGATTGTTGGCCTTTATACACCATTGTACTGATGGGTAACTCCTCACCTAGTGCTTCTCTGTTCTGCTGTCCTTTGTTCTGTTTCCCTGCTTCTACTTCCTGTCCTTGGTAATCCCATGCACCAGTCCTCTTTACCTCATTCTGTAGTTTAATTCCCAGATTACTCATTTTAGTGTCCTGGACAGTACCCTCATCTCCTACTGGGGCAGGTGTAGTCTGTCCTGGGAATATACATACCTTGTCCAAGAAAGCCTTCAATTGACTTGAAAAAGAAAAACCTCCCCTTTTCACCAGACCCATAGCCATGCTTTAGGCTGCCTAATGACCTGCTACCACTTCTCATTAGACTTAAAAGACCTCCTGACATAATATACCTTCTTCTTCAGTCTTTGTTCCTCCGATATGGGCCTGTTAGCAATCCCACAATCTTGTCTGAAGCTTTCAGGGGGCAGAGCCTTTGGGGTGGCTGCGCCATCCCTGGGAAACTCTGTGCATCCAAGAGTCTGTTCTGCCTGTATGGTGTAGGCATTTAAAGGCACTTTAAAAATCTCTTTATTTGAAAAAGCCTACCATTTTATTTAATTTTGTTTATATGCATGCTTTAGAGTTTATTTATTAATTAATACTGAACCTTAATAGGCTGATTCTGTTTCCCTGTATGGTACCCCGGGCCTATTAGAAAGGGTGTCTTAGAAATAAATGTTGCCTTGCCTTGCAAGTACAGGTGTATTGGGTCTTTCCAATGTTTTAATATAAGCTTCCTGGCATTGATCAAAGCTTGGTTTGTCTAAATTTTAGCTTTTGTCTGCAAATCAGAGTTATAAAAACCTAGCATAATAATACCTTTGTCAAAAGGGAAGGTTATAGCCATCATGAAGTCAAAGCTTTCAAGATCTTGAGTCAGTAATCTGTCAGTTTGGGGCAGCTGAAAAATGTGTTTCAAAGAACATTTTCCTTCTGGACACCCTGGGCACCAATTTGTGATTATTGGATTAAATTTTCTAACCTGTCTGGGATATAGCAAAGTATGTGGAACAAATTAAACTGAATTTGTTTCAGATTGTTGTTTCTAACAATGTATGAATGAATACTATGCAAATGACCCCCTGGGCACCAATTTGTGATTATTAGATTAAATTTATGTAACCTGTCTAGGATATAGTAAAGTGTGTGGAATAAATTAAACTGAATTTGTTTCAGTTTGTTGTTTTTAACAATGTTTGAATGAATACTAAGCAAATCTGTCTATTGTGGTTCAATAACATTCCAATGTCTTTCTGCAATGTCTCTTTCAATTGTTGTAAGCCTGACTGCTTATTCATTTGAATAAAGTGGTACAAATAAATAAACTGATATTTCTGAAATCAGTTTGAGCTTTGATTTCACATGCAAAGTAGTTTTTCCAGAGATGATGCTTGTGGGTACAATGGGGACCCAGATATTTCTGTAAATAATCTATAACTTGGAAGTATGTTAGTCTAGCTCCTGGTACTAGATTAAAGACTCTAGTGAAATATTAAAATAATGCAAGTGTGTCCTCACTAAAAAAATTCAACTGCAATATGCCTGTATTTTTGCAAACCTGGCAGGTTTGATTTATGTGTGAGGGAGGGAACAAGCTTAAAATGTGGTGACAGCATCCGTCACTCTGTTCAGTTGGTTCAATACTCTCCTTATATAAACTATTTCAATTTAATTATTAGTAAAATCCCTATGATTCTGATGCTGTATTAGTTACACTAGGATTTTAATATGAAATTACATTAGCAATTTTAATATGAAGAGTATACATGCAAATGTTTTGCATTATGGGCCTTAATCCTGAGGTAAAAGTCAGAAAAATGCTGTCTCCTGATAGGATGAAAAACACCACATGACCATGCATTATCCCACAATGACTGCATGCCAGCAGTTCTTTGTATTTTTCACCAATCCTCCAAAACAATTTTGACCATTTTTTAAGGCAGATATTCTACCACATGGTATGGGGTTGCACTCTGATATGCACACAAACCTTGGCAGTTGAATGTACTTGACCTGTGGCCTCATGCCTAGCAATGCACACCATGGTGTGCGTATATCTCAGAATGACGGCATGCTATGTAGTGGATTATCTGTTACATAATACAAATATATATTTTTTTGTCTAAACAATTACTATTATTATGCTTTAAATGTAGTTTTTATATTGGTAATAAGTATACTTGCTAATAAGTCTAATATTGTATATTTGTCACACTGACAAAATATTAAGCAAACTAAGAAATGTAATTAATATGCAAGTGTTGTTACATATAGCCTATTTAGGCCTAGTTATTAAAGATTGTGCCATATGCTCAGAGTAGGAGAAATCATTTTGAAAGTAGTACCCATGCAGTAGCATACTTTTTAAAGGGTCAGGCCCAGATACAAATACATGCTGTGCTTGTGTCTTCATCCTCCCATTTGTAGCTCACCACCCTGAATGCCATTTTCAAAGGATCCATCATTTTGTGACAAAAAGTCATGATGTATTGTAAAATAAATCATGCAAATGTGATTTGAACGTGCAATTTGGATGCTGTTAGACCATCTAATAGACATGGCACTAGTTTGGATACATTTTTGTTTTGAAAATAGAGGCAGGCACATCCTTGACAGATGCTTTTAAAACTGCCCATGTTTAAAAGTACCACTAAAACATGAATTTCTAAAATTTTGTATTGCACTGTTATTTTAATGTGGCATTATGTTTACTGTGATGTTAGACTTAATGTATTTTTTACAGATAAATGTGTATGGGAGGGGGTTAAACAACCAATAAAATAGACTAACCCTACCACAAAAGTCAAATTCCAAGTTTATTGCTTTAGCTTGGGCCACACACCGACTTCAATACATTTATAAGTGGATAACACTGATTAGTTTCCTCATTATAGTAAATAGATACCTACACAACAATTACATTTTTATTTTATTTTCTGCAGTTATTTATTGGTAATTTTTGACAAGGAAAGGCACACTAAACTGTGATAACTTGTTTCCAGGTGTGTCTTGGGGATGGTTTACATGAATCTATTTTTATTGAATGTTGGCCATTACTCCCATGAAACTCCTCTATTCTTCATTGATAAGTGACATGGGATCTTTTACTTCCACCTGGACAGTGACTAGAGATGGCAGATTGGACCTTAGCTATCCAAAGGACAGCACCTCAACAATGCTGTACTTCCCCCAACCCCATACTGCACTAAAGTTCTGAGCTGCTGCTGCTGTAATGACGGCAGGGATGACAGCTGCTACCAATCCCATCTCTTCCTTGACCATCGCACCTCCCGATGCAGCTGCATTGGCAAAATGCTGCCCTCTAGAAAAGCCATCATGGAGCTGGTGGCTGTTGTTGATCAGTGCTTCAACTGCATCTTCGGGGCTGAATCCCAATGCCTCTGGGTTTAGCTGCTGCGAGTAGGCTGTCATCCAGTAATAATCTTCCAGGTGAGTCTTCTGTTCATTCCCCGAGCCTGAGCTGGGCACTGAATTATATTGAGAGGGTGCACCAATCACTTAAGCCTACTTCTCCACCTAATGGCAAATCCAGAGCTATTATTATTTGTTGTCTTGACTACCAGCAGAAAGTCTATATACTAAAAAAAGGCTCGAGAAGAAGGTTCTTTATTTTGGAATAGCTATCATTATTACGTTTTCAGTGATGTCACATCACAGGTATGAGACTGGCAGATGGCTTACATAGATGTAAAGCAACCTTTGCATTCAGCAAAAATTTAATTTCTTATGCTGTATCCTGTCCATCTTGTGGTTTACACAGCCAATGGTGCAACTGAATTTCAGTCAGCAGCTGCAGCTCACCAGGGATTGCCACAACTTCTTCCTGGGATTCAGTTTTCCATTAGCAGGTTATACAGACCTGCCACTAGAGGGATTCTTGGTCTTTCTACACAAATCACTGTACTCAAACGTGGGCAATATGGCCTGCATTATCATTCTACTTCTTTCCTGGTGCTGCTACAAGGGGAGGTTGTAGTTTGAGGTTCCCCTCAGCTTCACTGAACTGGCTGACAACTTCCTTAAAACTGCCTGTGCGACAGCTCTGCAGCTGAAAACAGGAAGCCCTCAGTGTCTGCCATCCACCCTTCAGACTCAAGTCAGATAGACTCTGAGTACCCTACTCTTACTTACGCTATGCTGACATCATCCAATAATAATGCCTTACTTAGTATATGCTTCCTTCCGCCCTCCTTGGTGTGCTAGGAACCCAAGTGTCCCTCCCCCTAATAAGGGTGTACTACTTGCCATAATCTACTCACTGACTCTACTCTGGGTGGACAGGCTTATAGACCCATTCCCCCCAGAACCAGTGAGCAATCTACATAATATCCCCCCACACGACTTCCTTAGCAGCTACCCTATCTCAAGTATATCTACTCTCTTAACAGAGCATGAGATCATAAAAAAGGGTGTATGCTATGACCTGCTTTACTATATGAGCAGGACGCATCGAAGACACCTCATCTCAATACCTAGCACTAAACTGCTTAGGTTACTAGTCTTGCTACTTCTCCTATCAGGTGATATCCAACCTAACCTTGGCCCATATGTACCCAATACCTTGGTAGCATCCCCCCAGGACCATCAGTGGGCAGCCACCAAGGGTCCGAAGATAGCACATATGAACATATGTAGTCTTAGACCAAAAATACATGAAGCCCAGGCCTGGTTGTATCTCTACAAACTGGACTTACTAGCCATCTCTGAAACCTGGCTAAAAGCCCACATCCATGACCACGAGATTCAGGTCGTGGGCTACAATAGCTACCGCAATGACAGAGAAACCAAAAAGGGGGTGGGGTCCTAATCTATGCTAAGGATGACCTCTCCATGTCACCTCTACCCCTGCAGACTAATCCTACTGCTGAGGGAGACAGCATATACATCCAGATAACCCTAGGGCACGCCAAACAACTAACAATTGGCTGTGTCTACCACCCACCAAAATTAGCCCTTAAATCCCTTGAAGCCATCACAAATGATACGGCTATCAAGGTAACAACAGAGCAACTAATCCTGGGCAACTTCAACATTAACTGGGCCCAGGACCCTGGTCATGCCTCAAAGTCACTTACTCATGAAGCTGGTCTGACACAGGTCATCTCTGAACCGACCAGACTTGATTACAAAACTGGGAACCACATCACCCTTGACTGGGATCTGGTGTCTAACCCCACTAATATACAGAGTGCGGGCACAATGGCAGACTCCCTGAGTGATCATTCCCCAATCTTCTGTATATGGAAAAACAAACCACCCAAGGTCCAACCTAGAATTCTCTCCGCCCGTGACTTCTCCAAGTTCTCTGAACTACAATACAATCGCTACCTAGTTAGTCTGGACTGGAACCCCATAAATCTTCTCCCTACTCTTACTGAGGCTGTGCAATACTTCTAGGATGAACTAACCACAGCGGCCAACCTCTTTGCTCCAATGAAGAAAATTAGGGCTAAAGGCAGCTGCTACAAGTGGAACTCTCCCTCCGTCAAAGCCCTAATGGCTACTCGGGGGAAAAAGCCTGGAAAAAGTTTAGGCTCTCCTCCCTCCTGGCAGATCTTGCTGAATACAAAGCCCTGAGGAACAAAGCCAAGAGAGCCATAAAACTCGCTAAGAAAGATTACTTAACACACCTCCAGTAAACCAGCCTGGGCAACCCCAAGCAATTCTGGAATCATATCAACGACCTGATCAAGGGCAGCAAAAAGCCTGAGTCCTGTCCCATGGAGATTAACGGTCAGCTCACAACTGACCCTTCTCAAATATCGGCTGCCCTTAACAGGCACTTCTCAGACCTCGAGGCCTGCTAGACCTGCTTGTCTCCCCAGACTCTCGCCCCTACCTCAGATGAACCACCTCACATGGAAAGACCCCCATTTCACCTGAGACTGGCTAAACACACTGAAGTACTAAATCTCCTAAGGAACCTGAAACCAAAAGGGTCGGGGGACCCAGCAGTATCAACCCTCGGCTACTCAAGGCAGGAGCTACCTCCTTAGCCTGGCCTATAACCATGCTCCTCAATCGATCACTGAGGGAAAGAGCAGTCTCTGACCCATGGAAACATGCCAGTGTTGTCCCTATTCACAAAGGGGGGCTCAAGGAAAAACTCAACAACTACAGGCCCATCTCCCTCCTCTGCTCAGTTGCTAAGGTGCAAGAAAGAGTCATCTACAATCAACTCAGGGACTACCTGGAAGCTCATCAGCTCCTTGCCCCCTCCCAACATGGATTTAGAACAAACCATGGTACTGACACTGCCCTCATTAACTTCATGGATGAAGTTCTCAGGGTAATGGACAAGGGATACCCACTGGTGCAGTCTTTATAGACTTATCCAAGGCGCTCAACCTCACGCCGACTACAACTTGCTGCCACAGAAGCTGCAAAATGTAGGCCTAGACAATTATGCCCTCAAGTGGCTTGGGAGCTACTTATCAGGCAGGGCACAGAGGGTCTCATGGAAAGGGACCATGTCTGACCCACTACCCCTAAACCAGGGTGTACCTCAGGGCTCAATTCTAGGCCCCCTCCTGTTTTCCTTGTTTACCAACGACCTGTGTACACACTGCGGGGAGAGCTTGGTTGTGCAGTACGCTGATGATACTGTCATCTTCCAACCCCTGCATGACGTGGTTGCCCTAGGCCCTCTACTCCAAAAGGATCTCACTTTACTGGAGACTTGGCTATGTAAGAACAGGATGGTACTAAATGCCGACAAGACCAAGGCAATGCTATTTGGGCCAAGATCCCTGGGATTTGACAGGTCCTCATCCCTCTCCTTAACCTTACTCTCTGGTAAAGCCATTAACGTAGTCCCCTCCCTTAAATACTTAGGCCTCACGTTGGATCAGCATATCACATACAAGAAACACATATACCAGGTCACCAGGACTCTACATCGGAAACTTGGCACCCTGTACTGACTCAGGGACCAACTCATCCCTGAAGCTAGGCTCTCCATAACTACTAGCGTCCTTCTACCCAACCTGACCTTTGTGGCCCCTATTATACAGGGTATGGCTAAACAAGAGATTACCAGGATGCAAACCCTATATAATAAAATAGTTTGTTTCACAACCTTAGACCACCTGAGACATCACCACTGTGACACTTTGGCCAATCTTCGTTGGCCCACATTGGTCTCCCGCCTCCAACAACCCTTGCTTGTCCAGGCCTACAAGCTTCTCAAACCCCATGCTCCGCCAAGCATTGCCAGGACCATAACCCTCAAACACAACCCAAGGAACCTAAGGACCTTAGATAGAATGCTATTAGAAGTCCCTTGGGTAAGGACAAACGCTTGTGGAAGATCCTTTTCCTCCCATGCAGCCTGCCAATGGAACAAGCTCCCTCCCCCAGGTCCAGACCTCCTCCTCACTCATGAACTTCCGCACCAGGTTTAAGTCCCATCTGCTGACCTCAAGAGCATGCCACTGTCATGGCACTTAAAGCTCCTAAGGTACTCCCCTCCTCTCCAACTCCCGTCTCCTAGCTTAACCTTCCTACTACCTGCCTTATACAGACTGCTCGCCAGAGGCCACGTGTAACCCCCTGAATGAACTATATGCAAAGTACTACCAATTGCTTACATGTCATGATGATAACCATGCCTGTACCCATGCCTGCATCCACTGCTTTTCTTTTACTGTGCCTGTAAGCCATGCCTGTATCCACTGCTTTTCTTTTACCATGCCTTTAACCATGCCTGTTTCCACTATTTTTCTTTACTGTAACCACCTCATGATGTAACTCACAATGCCTCAAATGTTCCTTATGTCCTTGTTCATTCTTATAACTTGTATTGTTATCCCAGGTCGCCCCTGAAAAAGGGACCTTCAGGGCTCAGTGGGACTACCCATTCACCAAAATTTAATTAATAAATAAATAAATATGCTCGGCCATGTCTGCCTCTTCATAGACTTTTAACTCAGCTGAGCTCTGTTTCACATAACCCTGTTGAACTTTGGTGGTTGATAATTATGCAGCTACTTTTCTTCCCATAATCATTTCTATACAATGGGAAGGCTATGTCTAAGATTCAAAGGGTGGAGCAACAACGTCACTCCCCCATCAGGCCTTAAAAGGTCACTCCTTCTGGACTGTTCCAGGATTAATTTCTTCATTGCGGCTGGAGGCCCCACTCCTCCTTGCTCCCAGCTTCCCCTACTTCTGTTACTGTGGTCGCCTCCTGCCACTAGCCTGCCACTCGTCACCATTCCTTCCCCTTCCCACTCACCCCCTTCCTCTCCATAGATTCTGCATTAGCCTGCTCTAGGGGTTGCAGCTTTCCTTTCTGCAGGACACTGCCCATTTGTGCCCCCTCCTTGTTTTACCCTGCCTGTCCTTTCCCTTTCTGCTCATCCATCTGCTTTCGGCTGCTTTGGTCCCTTACCTGTGCATCATGGCTCCTAGTCCATTCGTCTTCTCCTCTAGGATTTGGTACTAATTGTTTCTCTTTTGATTTCTCCTCCTGAGACTTTGCTGCACTCCTCTCCAATGCTTCCGGGTGTGACGTCACTTCCTGGGTGATGCTCCCTCTTCGCATTGTTGCCTGCTCACTCCATAGTGCAGGCTTGTTCCTGCTCCTGTTGCTTTCTGTTCCCCTGCCACCTCAGCCACAGTAGCTGGGGTGCTTCACCCTCCTGCTCTGTGGGATCTCATGGCTGTTGGCCATCCGCTGTGTGGGTGCCCCTCATTGGCCTCAATACTCCAGCACCTCCTGCAGCTCACTGCCTTGCTATTACTCCTTCATGCTGCTTACTGATCTGGCAGCATTGCTGACACTGACATTCCAGTGGGAAGGGTGCTAGCTCAGTTTCAGGAGTACCTCAGGATCATTTATACTTGGTAATCTTCCATGGGTTGTTGCCCTGAGCTGCATGCTGTTCTTTTCTGCCTTGTTGGGAGCACCCTCTTTTTCTTCTAATCTATTCATTGCTCACTTGGCCATCTCTTCCTGTTCTCATCTCACCATGAATCTCATCTTTAAACCGTGCCTCTCCTCCGGTTGTCAGGTCACGTTGCCTGATACCTGTCCTTGTTTCATTCCACCACTCGACTTGCTTTGGCCTGCATCCCCCTCCTGCTAGAGCACCATGGAGGGGTTTCTTTCTTTGCAGGCTACCTGTCCCATTTCTTCTGCTGGTCTACTCATTCCCATCAATGAATGATCACAGCAGGCACCATGGCCCCTGGTGCATTTCTCCACTTTGTCTCAACCCTCCCGTTCCCTCTGCCCCCCATTCCTCCCCTTCTTTGACCTTTCTTTTGGGGGCTTCCCTATCCTGACTTCTTGGTATACCACCACCCTACTCATTTACATTGCCTAATATTCCCTCCTGCATATCATCCTGCCTACTCGTCTCCTCCTCCTCCTCCATCCCTATTACTTCATGGAGTCTAGCCTATTCAGATGTCCTCCTGGTACTGCCTATCTCACCATCAGCTGCCAGCTTTGCCAGCTGCTATCGCTCCTACCTTCATGCAATTCTATCCATTCCTAATTTTGCTTTCAATGGACCCGGATGGCATGCACTCCCATAGTTACCAATAATGGGCAGCTTCCTCATGGCATGAGTCTGGTTTTCCTTCGCTCAGTCCAACCTCATGGTCTACTTATTCAGATTGATTAATCAAGCATGCCTCTCATTGGGTCTTATGATACCTCATCAAACTATTCTCCATTCGAAGACATGCCTTCCGTGTCCATTGCACCTTGGCTCAAGGCTAGCCTGTAGCCAACAATTTCACTCTGCACCCATGAAGTCTGCATTTAGAGCATGGGAAGCTTGGAGTGGGGTCCTTCTCTCTGACCCATAGTGGGACTGTCTTCGCTCCAGGTGGACCTTCAGTTGTCCCTCATCATGGTGACACCTCTGGATGTAGAATTTATGACTTCCAGCTTCAAGGGGTGGGGCTGTCATCATCAGAGCCCTTTTGGCTGCCCGAGCAGGTTCAGAGGCACCCTCTATGCTATTCTCCATCAAGACCTCCTCTGGTTCACCTGGTCTGTTTCATAGGCTTGCATAGGCCAGCTGAGTGCCTAAGCAGTCATCTCTCTCCTCTCTTGCTTTTGGGCATCTAGTTGCAGAGACATCACTCACAACCCTCAACAGCTGTCCATTTAGAAGGACAGAGTGAGAGCTTCCTCTAAATTGAAATGTTTTCCTCCTCCCTCAATCTTGACTCTAAATTGCAGTATCTGAGCCATTACTAATCAAAACATCCTTCAGCCTGGAGGGAAGGCAGCCTAGGCCTTGGATCCCCAGAGGTTTCCTCCTCAAAGGGGGTTTTCCTCTCCTCCATGCCAATGGTCATAATATTAGTCAGGGTTAGTGCTTTCATAGGTTCTGTAGTTAGGTTCCACTGTTGGATGACATCGGATGGTGGCTCTGGCTGTTCTCTCTCCTTAAGAAGTCCACCCTTCTGCATCTTGTCAGATTTCCTTTTGTTCTTCAT
This sequence comes from Neoceratodus forsteri, assembly GCA_016271365.2. Classification (NCBI taxonomy): domain Eukaryota; kingdom Metazoa; phylum Chordata; order Ceratodontiformes; family Ceratodontidae; genus Neoceratodus; species Neoceratodus forsteri. The sequence goes on along the minus strand of CM028135.1, from coordinate 390,752,958 downwards.
CCTTATCGTATCTCTTTCTTCTCCTGTCCTTCCTATCTATGTCTGTCACATTTATTTCCAGTCTCGATATCTTCTGATTTCTCCCCTTTTCAATGCTCTACACCCTTTTGGGTATTCTTTTTTGGCTTCTTCTTAAGCCACCTTTAGGCAAGGGACTCATTTCTACTGCACCTATAGGGGTGGATCCCTCCTCTTAGGTTCCTCATCGTTGTACCCCTGTAGGTTGGTATATCCCATGGATAGAGAGGTGAACAGCCACAATATATCTCAGTCACACAAGCATACATCATAACAAGTTGTATAAGCACATTGAATGGGAAGGCTATGCCTGAACTTCAATGGGTGGAGCATCAACATCACTCCCCCATCAGGCCTTAAAAGGCCACTCCTCCTGGACTGTTCCAGGATTAATTTCTTCATTGCTCCACCATCCTCCCCTCCTCCTCCAGTGGCACGTCTATCTCTTTTCCATGGGGTTCTTCCTAAGCTACCTTTAGCCAAGGGACTCATTCCTGTGGCATCTATAAGGGTGGAATCCTCCTCTAGGGTTCCTCACTGTTGTACCCCTGTAGGGTGGTATATTCCATGGAGAGAGAGGCGAACAACCACAATGTATCTAAGTCACACAAGCATACATCATATCAAGTTGCATAAGCACACTGAACTGCTTCTTAGTTTGGGAGCTGTGTTTGCCTGTTAGAGTTTACTTGTGAGTGGGACAGTTTAGTGCTGCAGTTCACAAGACTGGCAGGACAGTCTCTCTATTTTTGATGGCATAATTTTGCTGCACAATCATGCATTGATGTGCACACTTCTGTGTGACAGGCGGTTCTTACCACAACGCTCCTGTACCTCACCACTTATCCCTCTCTACTTTCCCTCACCAGCAAATCAACTTAACTCCTATGGTCTCATTTCCTATCAGGTGGGCACCTGTTCTTCTGAGTGACCATCGGTTTGACAGACTAGGACATTATTTAGTTTTGCATCTGTTACCTGGGTTCACTCTGTGTACTGTAGCAATGCTGCAGTGCCCCAAGGGATATTCTCTACCATGGACACCATTACTAGACCTTTTTCCTTTTTCATTTTTTATTTTTCCACTTTTGATCCTTCCTTGCCTCTCAATTTTTAGGGTACATTTTGGTAATTCTCAAATTCTGGAGGGAAGCTCATGGACACTGCCTGATTCCTTTCACTTTTATGTGCTCCTGACAACCCGGGAAGTGATCTCTGTTTTATGCCCCTGTGTGCTTATTTTTGCTTGCAGTTCTGAGTTGATTGTGCTTTAGAGGTTGCTCCTCTTTTTATTTACTCTGTATTTCAATATTCTCGAGTGCTGTTCTAGGTTCTTGCCCAATTGATTGATTGACTATTCCAGGACTCGGGTTATTATTTAAACTGGCCCTTATTCCTGGTTGATAATGTCTTTGTTAATATGTTTGTATTGTGCTTGTAGTACTTCATATAGTATCTCAGTTTAGCATTGCTTTTTCCTGATCCCCCTCTCCTTTTTTTTATTTTATTTATACTTTCAACCAGCTCCTTCCCTCTCCCCTAAGGTCTCGTGGCAGGATTGTTTAGTTTTGTAATTATCCTTTTCCAGGAGAAGGGTAGTCTTGATGTTTATTTCTGATACTTCTTCTTAATGTTCATTAGTGGTTCAGAGCCTATAGCCATTTTGCTTTGTGGTCCTGAAAACAGCTGACCATGGCACACTTCCATTGGACTTTTGGAAGTATCCTTCTGAAAGTCCAACATATCTTGGAACACGCTGCCATGGTCGGTCGCTATGGAGTAACATTATTTTGGCTGTTACTTCCGCAGTCCGGAGGCTGTTCCTTGTAGGCATCCCTCTCCCGGACTAGTCTGGAGATCTCTTGCTTAAGGTGATCTACTTGCTGAAGGGGCGTGGTCTTCTCAGTTTCCAGGGTGTGCCTTTGTGAGTCTCTCTTGAAGCAACAGGACTGGGCATAGCCTCTGTTTAGAAGGGTTCTTCTTTTCTGTTTCAGCTGGTTCACCTCTTTTTTGCTGACTCCCCTGAGCTGCCTGTTAAGCTCTCACACAGACATAAGCTGCTCATCTGAGAAGTGACTGTCAAAATGCAGACTGTGGTGCTGGTGGTGTCTGATGGAATTCACAGAAGGGCTGGTGTTTGAGGAGGGGATACTGGTACTTGGGTGGTTCCCCCCTGTGTGTTGGTGGTGGTAGTGGTGGTGGTGGTGGGGCTCCCCATTCTGAGCTGCATTTGCTGTGATGATGGCGGAGATGACAGCAGCCACCAGACCCATCTCTTTCTTGGCCATCGCACCTCCCAATGTGGCTGTATTGGCAAACTGCTGTCCTCTAGCAAAGCCAACTTGGAGCTGGTGGCTGTTGTTAATCAGCGCTTCAACTGCATCTTCAGGGCTGAATCCCAATGCCTCTGGGTTTAGCTGCTGTGAGTAGCCTGTCATCCAGTAATAATCTTCTAGGTGAGCCTTCTGTTCACTCCCCTAGCCCAGGCTGGGTGCTGAACAGCTGGAGAAGGGGGTACCGAGCTGCAAGGTGTGCTCATCAGGGTGTAAGACAGGGATCCCCCAGCAATCAAATGGCTGCACCAGCTGAGGATGCAGCTGGTCTCCACTGGCTCATTTTCACTTCAAACTTCATCAGATTGAAGTCGTTAACATATTCTATGACCAGGGGACTGGTGTGCAGGTCAGAGTTTTTCATTGCCAGTTCTGATGCCATCATTTTGTTGCTGACAGTCCTCCAAAGCTGATGACCAAAGAATGAACTGTTCTGATTGAAAGAGGATGAGCTAGCTTGAATATTTTTTAAAATCACTTTGTACTTTTTCCCCTTTAAATTATAGCTTTTTCCGTTCCCAAGGTCTACAATACAAATGCATCAGAGCAATGGATTTTCCCTTTGCTTTGCTTAAGGTTGTTTGAAAATCTGCAGTTCGGTTTGAATGATGCATTTAATACTTCATGACTGTTCTTTTTTTATTCACATGCAAACTGGACGAGGAAAGCATAGGAAAACAAAAGGATAGAGTCATGGTTGTAGGAAAAAGCACAGGCTTGTCGAAGAATTTTAAAGGATCACCCAACAGTGATTTTAAAAGCATTGCTGAGTTTTATAGCTGCCCTGACCTCAGGTTTCAAATGGGAAATTGACTGCAACTCAGATCCAATGAGCTTCCTCAATATGAAATGTATTTAACATAATAGTATAGAAACAAGAAAACTTTTTTCAGCTGTCAGTTAGAGACAATCAGCTGACTGTCAGCTGGAGCTGAAATATTTAAACTCTTTCCTGCTTGAGCAAGTCACCTTTTATAAATGAGGGAGGAGGATGGGACATGTCTGTTTCCGAAGTGTCCCATGCCCTTCCCTGGACATTGATAGTATTTCCCTGAATTTTATGTAAAGTGTGTGTGTGTGTGTGTGTGTGTGTGTGTGTGTGTGTGTGTGTTGGGGTGGGGGCTGCACGTACTTTGAGGGAAGAGAAATAGAAAACTCAAATAACAACCAACCATTAGGATAACTACAGATTGAAGTTGTTGCAGTTTTCTGGCTGTGGGTGGGATATTTCTTTTACACTGTTTAGTGTTTAGAATGTGATCTAAAACTTGTTTCTTAGAGTTAGTAGTCTAGCCAATCCCTTCTAACTTTTCTCTTTTGGGTTGAAACTGGAGCTATGTTATTTTGCAACCTAGACATAGAACAAAAGTTACTTTTGATAGCCTGCTGGTTCTCGGTCTGGAGCCCATTCCCAGTCCACAACATAGGCATGAAGTTTCCTGGTAGCATTAAATAAAGCATTCATGGGATCTACTTGTCTCCTTTAATTTGCAATGTCTAAATTTTCGGTTGTTTATCTGAAAATTCATTCTCAGAAACTTGACTTCTGACACTTAGTTATATATTAAACCAGCTTCTTGAACAATGCACTTTAGGGCAAGCCTTTTTCTTTCCAAAGTTTTACTTCATTATGAAGCTTCACCACCTGTATGTGCACTTTGTTGTCTACTTATAGAGCTAAAGATCTTTTTTTACTGTTGCTTAGAATCCACTGCAGTAAATAATTCTAGCATTTATTTACTATTATTCTGTTTACAGAAAACAAATGAGCATTCTGAGTCTATGCACTTACTTTGGTTGTGCATTATGGGTGGGATATTCAAAAGGGTGCGAATGGCACAACCCAGCAATGCACCTCGGCGTGATATTCAAAGGAGCAAGTTGCACTGCACAACCTCCGATGCACCAGGGTGCATCAGTAATGTATGTGTCACAAGTGCAGGAGGCGTGCCCATGCATATGCAGCACATCCCCATATTCAGCCTGGGATGTGCAGTGCATATGCCAGTACAGCCTGGTACAACCAGGAACAAGTCCTGCCACCCACAGGTGAGCTGCCATGTTCTAGGGTGCAACACGGCAGCTGCCAGCCATGGGTGGCCAACCACCCACTCTGAACACTGTCCACACACTCCCTGCCCCGGGGGCGATGTGCCCCCCCATTGCCTGAATGTGGGCATATGTGTACATATCCCTGGTGGTCCAGTGGACCACTCCCCATTGCCCGATCATGGGCATATGTGTACTACTGCCCTGGTGGTCCAGTGGACCACTTTCCAATGCCCGATTGCATGCTTAGGTGTAAGATATCCCTGGTGGTCCAGTGGAAACCCCCCCCAGTGCCCGATCACAGGTGGAATCACCGAAAATAACCCTGGTGGTCCAGTGGTACCCCACTCCCCCACTTCCCCACCACCCAGCACCCCCCCAGTCAGTGGCTGGTGGCAGCACCCCACCCGCATGTCGCCCGGCCGCCCGCCAACTGACAGTGTACAGTAGGATCTGTACACCTAATGGTCTACTGCATGGGCCAATGGGATGCAGACCATACCGTACTACACAGGCCCAATATGTGAATGAGCGCATTACATGTTGGCCTATAATACAATATAGCTCATGCCAATATTACCTGATGAACCAGTAGGTGTCACAGACCCTACTATACACTATCAGTTAGTGGGCGGCTGGAGTGTATGTGGGTGGGGGTGCTGCTGCCCGTCATTGACTGGGGGTAGTGCTGGGTGGCAGGTGCTTCAGTAGGCAGGTGGGGAGGGGGGTACGACTCGACCACCAGGGTTTTTTTCAGTGATTCCACCTGTGATCGGGCACTGCAGGGGTTCCACTGGACCACCAGGCATATCTTACACCTAGGCATGCGATTGGGTGATGCGATTGGGTGATGGTGGGGTTTCCACTGGACCACCAGGGAATTTATTATTACTAATGCCCAGGACAGGCGATGGGGTGGGGTTTTTCACTGGACCACCTGCGAGATTCATTCTAACTTATGCCCACAATCTGGCGATGGGGGGGTTCCACTGGACCACCAGGGAGATTCATTCTAACTTATGCCTATGATCGGGTGAACAGGAGGGGGGACAGCCATGGGACTGCAGGGCTTCAGTCCTCAATGGCTGTAGCCTGGCAGGGTGCCAGGCGCAAGTCACCAGGGATCAGTGCACCGCGTGCAAATGGGTCCATAATGACATGCAAATGGCCCCATTTGTGCCTTGCATGCATAATGGCCTCATTTGCATGCCCAGTGCTGAATATCATGGTTTATGCACCTAGTGCACCCACACTTGCGCTGGCACATTCCCCCCAGCTGTCCTCCTGCCACTTGCACTGGTGCAGTGCCACTGTACCATGCACAGTGTGTGCACCCTCAGTGCCATATTCAACGGTGCTGAGCCATGGCACAGCACCATTGAATATCACATGGTCCATGCCCTGGTGCAGCCCAGTTGCACTGTGCCCAGGCCTGTGCCCCTGCCTGGTGCAGTCTGAATATCTCACCCAATGTGTTTTCATGCATTATAAACCTTTTGTCAGTGTTATCTGCTAAAAGCTGTTTGCTTATTAAAACCAACTGTGTTATCACTGTTCAAGCAGACATGTATTATGTAACCACTAAAACATGACGGGGTGTACATTGGGCTGAGATAACCACATGCCCAGGGGATGTAGTGTGGTAGAAGGCCACAGGCTGAGTGCCTTCGGCCACCAGAAGTGAAGTAATCTCAGCACAATTCACACCACTTTGGTGCCTTATTGCACTAGAAAAGAATGTTGCCGGTTCTGCCATGGTGATTTTTTTATGAGGCTAGGTGCAACAATGACTGCACATTGCTGGGAATTAAATTAAAACACACTCACCAGATCTATTTTGATCAATAAAAAGTTATAATCTGACTTGCCCATTTTATAATGGCCAGTAAATGCCCTAAGAATGCTCCAATAAACAACATTCTGTCAGTTGGCGTGGTCACTACAGAGAATCTAGCAACATATATTTTAACAGTGTTAAACAGTTTAAAAAACAAAACAAGCTTGTAATAGCAATAAAATCTTCATTCCCAAGCTGTTGAACTAGTATAATGCCCCTTTAAAAGGTTAAAGGCTCTCAGCTATGCTTCAGGCTATAACCTATCCCATAGGACATTATCCTACAGTTTTTTTTTAACTCAGTAAGCTTTTATTTATGTTTATGAAAATGACAAATATGCCATTTGATACATTGTTAAGTTTCCATGCATGTGTTCACAATTTGCCAACTTTTGATTTTCAATGCACATTATTTTTGATTAAGCACAATGATCTGTTCCAGACAGTTCTTTTGTTGCACTGCTCAAAGTCCATGACTTTTAAAAGATGGTTACAGTTCGCTGCAGTGTCTTAGTAGATTCAGCAATTGATCAAGAGAAAAATCAGCAAAAAAATAAGAGAAAAACATACAAACTTGAGTGAATAAACAGTGCATCTCCTCTTTCTCCCTCCCCACACACAAATGTTTAGAGCTAATTGTAGAGTTTTCAATAGATCTTTACTTCCTGCTGACTTAGAGTCGAGGATCATTTCATGTCTCTTCTTACTCTCCACCACCCCCTCCATGTCTTCCCCTCCTATCTGATTCCCTGAACTGGCGTGCCATGGGCACCATATATCTAGAAATTTCTCCTGTTCTAATCTGAGTGTATATATGATTCTTTCCATCCGTTCAAGCACCTCCACCCTGGATGTTCACTGGGTCATGGAGGTGGGATCAGGTGACAGCCATTTGGCCATGATACATTTCAAAGCAGCTACCCAAAAGATCTGACCCAATAGTATCACCCTCTTTTTCTTAGAGGACAGGGTCAGGAGACCTAGAACTAAGTCTGTGAAGGTAAAGGGGAAAAACAATCCAGTTATCTGCTGTATGGCTCATTGAATTTGGTGCCAAAATACATCCAGTTTGGGACAACCCCCAAAAATGTAGAAGTGTGTGCCTTTGGGTTTGCCACAGAGCCTCCAATACATTTCTGTAGCCTGTGGATTAAAGTGTTTTGTGCTTGTGAGGGTCCTGAAAAAGTGAGTCAGTATTTTCAAGTTGTATTCTCTCCACAGTGGAGAGGATCTAACCTGCCATCCCCTTCTAACCCTATGTGCCCAGTCTGCAGCTGAGATTACCATACCAATCTCTCTTTCCCATCTTCCCCGAATCTTCTCTAATGGGGTTAAAGTCTTAGAGGACAGAGTTCTGTGTAAAATCAAGATATACCTAAGTTTGTCTCATATCCTAATAGCATCATACCAATAGGCTTCTAGCGGCATCAGTTCCCTCCCTATTTTTTGTATGTTTTCTGTCGTATTGATAAAGTTACGAATTTGTAAATACCTAAAGAAATCCTCTCTGCGGAGAGAAAAGCATTCCTGTAGAGTGGCAAACATAAGACAGCCTGTTCTGTCTATACATTGGTAGAACATAGTAAGGCCCCGATGTTCCTAGTAGGCATATCCATTATCTAGCTGAGGAGGAATAAACGAGTCCTCATGCCGGAAGATGGATAGAGGGCTCAGTGTGTTGGGAGTGAGTGTAAGTTTGTGGAGATGGAGTATTCTTCATATGGGACCAAATGTGAGGGTGTATGACATTGGTAGGCAGCATCCATAAGGACCCCTCCACCAATATAGCCTCTTCTATTGGGTACCAGCCTGAATCGATCCTTTATTTCACCCAAGTACATAGCTGGGCTCCCTGTGCTGCTAGATAGTAATGATAGAAGTGGGGGAGTCCCAACCCTCCCTCCTTCCGTGTTGTCCTGAGAATTTTAATTGACAGCCTGGGATGTTAATTCCCATATATCTAAAAGTATTCTTTTTGGCCCACACAAATAGGAAGGTTTCTTTAAACTCCCTCGTGGGTTTACCACTGAGGATCATAGCCTCCACCTTGGAGAGGTTTATTTTACAGCTCACCAGCTTATCAAAGATTTTCAACTCCTCTAGTAGGCAGAGAACAGAGGTCTGAGGTTCACTTAAAAGGAAGAGAGAGAGAGAGTCATCTGCATAAAGTGTGAGTTTTTGCTCAACCCCCCTGGCCATCATGCCTCTAATCTTGCGGTTGGAGCAGATCCAATTTGCTAGGGGCTCCAAGGATAGGGCAAAGAGGAAGGAGGAAAGGGGGTACCCTTGTCTAGTTCTCCTCATCAGGGGGAAATGGTTTGACAGGAAACCATTAACTCATACCCTTGCTTCAGGTTTCTGATACAAGGCAGATATTGCTGAGACAGACGTATCCCCTAGGCCGAGCTTGGCCAGGGTGGAGGACATAAAATTCCAATTCACCCTGTCAAATGACTTCTCAGCATCCATACTTATAGCCAATTGAAATGAGGCAGAGTGGTGTTGAGCAGAGATAATGTTTAAAAACCTTCGGATATTGTCTTGAAGAAATCTGCCTGATACAGAGCCCATTTGATTATGGTGCACCAGGGGGGAAATACAGCGCTGAAGTCTATCCACTATAATTCCTGTAAAGATCTTCATATCTACTGACAATAAAGAAATTGGGTGATATGACCCACAAGATTCCGAGTTCTTACCCGGCTTAAGTATAACTAAGATTTGTGCTAGATTTCAGGATGGGAGACCTTCCTTATCTTCTTCTAATATCTCATTATACGTGTTCACCATTATGTCAATAGTCTGAGGGTGGAATTTTTTATAGAACTTGGCTGAAAAGCCATCTAACCCAGGTGTCTTTCCATTTTTAAGCTGTTTAATCTTACTGAGCACCTCAGCTTTGGGGAAAGGGGCATGCTCTTGCTATATTATCAAGAGAGGGCATTGAGAAACCATCTAGAAACTGCTGCATTTTAGTCTGATGGTTTTGAGAAGGCTTAGAATCATAGAGATCTGAGTAGAATTGGGAGAACTTTCACTTTCTTAGTAGGACAGATAATAGAAGAGCCACCCCCTTCCTCCCTAAGTCGAACCACCGCCCTGCTTGCTGCCTCCTGCCATAGCTACCAGGCCAAAAGCCTTCCAGCTCTTTTCCCATTCTCTTAATATTTTTGTCTGCCATATCGCAGATAACCTTCTATCTGAGTGTCAATGAATTGATTTCGAGCTTGGCATTTCGGCTCCAATTCTGCCTTGCAGTGCTCATCCAAATTTGTCTGATGTTGTGACTCAAGGTGGGCTATTTGATGTTCCAGTTCCATTCTAGTTTTTAATCTGTCCCTTTACAGTTTAGCTGAATATTTAATTATTTCCTCCCTTAAAAAAACATTTTAGGGTATCCCATCTAATGCCCTCCTGTGTATCTTGCTGGAGATTATTTTGTAGAAATGATTGAATAGTGTCTTTGACCAATTCATTAAAATCCTCCCTAGTGAGCAGACACACATTCAGTCTCCAGCATGATTCTGAGGATGTTGTAGTGGTGATGATTTGCAAAGAAACTGGGGCATGGTCAAAGAGAGGGTAATATGCTCTATATCGCATTTATCTACTTTCTGAACCAAATTAGTCGATACAAAAAAATAATCTATTCTAGAATACCCCTTATGTCGTGGGGATTAATATGTGTAATACTTGTCTCTTGGATATAGAAAGCATCAGCTTTCCACCAGTCCTAACTCCTGACTTAACCTCAGAAGTGGTTTTCCCACTCTGTTCTCTCCTTTGGACCTTCCTCCTGTACGATCCACCCCTGGGTGTATCATCTCATTTAAATCCCTTCCTATCGCTACCAAGCTATGTTAGTCTATAACACTTTCCTTCAAAACTTTCTCTAAGAAAGATAGTCTAGGTGCCTCTTTATTAGCTGTGTAGAGATTGACTAAAACACAGCTGTGACCTAAGTACGTCTCTTGGAACAAAATAAATCTGCCTTCTGGGTCCTCCTTTACCTTTGAGACTACTAGTGGGGCATTACGCTGCACTAATATAGCTACCCCTCTGTGATGTGGGCTTGCGTCATAATGACAGGCATAGACTTCCCCTAATAATGATCTTCTCAGCTTAAGGTGTTCTTCAGCTGTTAGGTGGGTCTCTTGAAGGAAAGCCACAGTGGCTTTCTGGCATTGTAATTCCTGTAAGATCCTCACCCTTTTAACTGGGTTATTAATACCCCTCACATTAAATGTAACAATCTTAAGATCAGCCATCTTTATAGGAAATAAGCCTGAGGATATCCTGACGTGAGGGGGGAACAGGAGTGCGCTCATAACAATTATATATCAGTTTTGATGAACTCAACATAGAAACATAGACTTTGACAGCAGATAAGGACCACTTGGCCCACCCAGTCTGCCCATTTCCCTACCTATTGGATAAGCTGCAGATCCTAGTCAATCAATAGCCTTCTTCTTCCTACCCCCATCAGAATTGCCTTACTGTATGTCTGTCCCATGCATTCTTCAATTTTCCCATGGTTTTTGACCACACAACCGCCTCAGGAAGGCTGTTCCATGTATCTACCACCCTCTCCATGAAAAATACTTCCTAACATTACCCCAGAGCCATCCCCCCTCTATCTTCAAATTGTGCCTCCTTGTTCTTGCACCTCTCTTTTTCTGAAAGATGTTACCCACCTGGACTTTGTTGATTCCCTTAAGGTACTTGAAAGTTTCTATTATGTCCCCCCTCTCCCACCTTTCCTCAAGGGTGTACATATTAAGCTCCTTTAGTCTCTCTTTGTATGGCTTCTGGTGCAGACCCTGCATCATTTTAGTTGCCCTCTCTGGACTGCCTCCATCCTGTCTATGTCCCTGCGGAAATGGGGTCTCCAGAACTGCAAGCAGTACTCCAGATGGGGTTTTGCCAACTCTCTGTACAGAGGGATAACAACTTCCTGTTTTCTACTGGTGATGCCTCTTCCTATGCATCCCAGTATCCCCCAGCCCTCCTTATTGCCTTCTCACATTGCCTGCTTACCTTTAGGCTATCTGATATGACTACCTCCAGGTCCCTTTCCATTTTTGTTGTTGTCATTACCCCCCATTGTGTACTCTTCCCCTTGGTTTTTGTTTCCCAGGTGCATTACTTTGCACTTCTTTGCATTGAATATAAGCTGCCATACTTTTGACCATTCCTCTAACCTTGCTAAGTCCCTTCTCATCTTTTCCCCCCCTCCTTGCGTATCAACCCTGTTGCAGATCTTTGTGTTGTCTGCAAAGAGGCATGCTGTTCCTTCCAGTCCCTCCACAATATTACTTACAAAGACATTTAAAAGGACTGGACCCAATACTGAACCCTGCGGTACCCCATTAGTAATCCCCCTTTCTTCGGAGTGGACTCCATTTAATATTACCCTCTGTGTCCTGTTGTCCAGCCAATTTTTTACCCAGGCTACCACCCTGGGACCCACTCCTAGGCTAGCTAATATGTTTATTAATCTTTTGTGTTGGACTATGTTAAATGCCTTGCTAAAGTCTAGGTAGGCCATTTCCACAGCCCCTCTCTGGTCTACTACTTTGGTCACCCAGTCAAAGAAATCTATTAGATTCATCTGACATGACCTTCCCGCTGTGAATCCATGCTGCCTTGGGTCCTGTGCCCTGATGGCCTCTAGGTACACAACAATTCTTTTTTTCAGAAGTGATTCCATCATTTTCCCTACCACCGAGGTCAAACTAACAGGTCTATAGTTTTCTGCCTCTGCTTTGCTCCCACTTTTGTGAAGGGGAATCACATCCACCCCCTCCAGTCCATAGGTACCACACCATCCTCCCATGATTTGTTAAAAAGGGTAGTCAGTGGTGTCACTAGTTCTCCCCTTAGTTCTTTTAGAATTCTGGGGTGAATCCATCAGGGCCCATTGCTCTGTCCACCTTCAGTTTTAGAAGTTCTTTCAGAACCCTTTCTTCTGTGACTGGAGTGGTAACGACCCCCTATCTAGAGTGCTTCTATTGATTGAATTAGGTACCTCCCCCTCCTCTTCTTTTGTGAATTCATGGTTAACCAAGAACTTTCCCACAAAACAGAACTCAACCAGATAAATAACAGTTGAAACATTATAGTGAAATCTTCAAGGTGGAATCCCCCTTTACCACATCCACCTCAGAATTAACCCCCGGGGTGTGAAGGAAGACCAACTAGTAGCTGGGTCCTACGCCTGGCATAGGCCTTAGCACTTCTAATTGCCTGATTGCCAGAAGGGCACTTAACAGGTTGTGTACCACACCTTTGTTGTTGAACGGTCTGACGCTCTGACCTGAGTTGCCAGTATATCCAGCCACACCATTATAAATATATCATTTTTACTTTTTTCTTCTTCTTTTTCTCCTTAAAAAAAAAATTAAGCAACTCTGAGGGAAGTGAAAACTTTCCCATTGATAGAGTGTCAAAGGATCACTATCTCACCCCACCTTGACCCGTCGTTGGTGCGAGGAATACAGACCCGACCCTCCCCAGCCACAGCGCCCCGGAAGGTCCCACAGGAGATCTCCATGGCAAAGAGAGAAAAACTATTATTTTCTTGTAAGTATTCATCTGATAAAAGCTTTTGTGGCTCATTCAGAGTAATCACAACCTCTAGTCAGCTCAGAGGCTGTCAGGACCAAATTAGGCAACTTAAGAGGGCTACCAACCTTTTTCAGCTTCACTGACTCCCTGGTGTCTAAACAAATTTAGCCTAAGTGGCCCATCACCAGTGGTCTCACCTCCTGGATGTGCCAATCTGGTCTCCAGAGCCATTCAGCTTTATTGTCACTTAAGGAAGAGTTTTTAGGTTCAATGCCAGTGCTGGCTAGTTATAGCCAGCAATCTAGCCACCACAGCCCAAATGTCATATCGTTGAATATGAGGAGTCAGTAATAGGAGCAATTGTCTGAATGATTCCCCTGATCCCCCACTCACCAGTATGACCACCCCTCGAGAGCTCTACCACTTTTGCCCAGTTGAGGCCCCTAGGATTGCCCCAGGGTCACTGCTAGGCAGCAAGGTGACCAGCCAGCCCACATCATGCCCCCCCGACAAGTGAGGTCACCATGTCCCCCAAACACTCTAGTGTATAGTATCCTCATTTAACAATTGATACCAGATAGAAATATTTCTTGTAGCACCCCCAACCCCACAGAAAACAGCTGAGGGAAGAAGTTCATAAGTTAGTCCACCAGTAAGTTAGTCCACTCACTACCAGATTTCAAAGTGTAAAGACCTGACACAGAATTAAAGATCCTCAGGTTTATGTCATGATCCTGTTGTTTTCTGTCCTCTGGGAGGTCCCAGTAGCTGATGTAGTCGCTGAGTCTTCCATGTGGGCCGATAATGTTGGCGATTCTTTGTGCTTATGTACAGAGTCCCAGAGACTGGAAATGTCTGGGTGGTCTTCACTCCCTCACTTTTTGGTCCCTGCTGTCTGCCAGGTTCTGCTCGCTAACCGATCTCTTTGCTTTTGAGTAAAAGTTTGAGGCACAGACAATTCCACCGAGGAGAGAAAATGCTCAGCAGCTGCCTGGTCCAAGTACCGCTGAGTGTCTTTTTTAGTGAGTACCTTAAGTTTGGCAGGGTATTCAACAAATGCTTTATAGCCTTTCTGCAGGAGTGAACAGACTACTGCCAAAACTTGCCTCCATTGAGCCAGTAATTGCAGAGTGTAGTCATGATCTAAGAATAATAGGACATCCCCGAAAACTACTTCTTTTTTTAGCCCAGGCCATTCTGAATATGCCCCCCTTGACTCAAAAGTCCCAAAAAGCTATTACTATTGAGTGAAGACGTGCTTTAGGATACTTGGGTCAGGGAACCAAGGAACAATGAGCTCTAATTATATTCATGGGTTTGTCCTCTGGCCAGCTTAACATTTCCGATATGAAGGATTCCATAAAGGTGAGCATGTTACCTGTCTCTAATTATCCTACAGTTTAATTTGCACTTTAAAGTGTCAATTTAATTATTTCCCTTTTAATGAAAAACTTTAACATTTTGTCTTCAAATTATCTTCCTTCTTAGTGAATACAGTCCAAAATGTAGTTTTACTAAATATTGTCTATTTTCTTTCCAAAGTTTGCTAAACGATTATGATCCAGGTATTATTTCAGCATCATTAAATAGTAAAAAAATAGCATCTGCCTTGAAAGAGAAACCAAAAACCAATACTTGCTTCCCTACATGTACCTTTCCAAGTTTATAACTACTTTTTAATACGCACTGTAGATTAGCAGACTGTGTATGTCTCTGTATGTAACAGTAAAGTGAAGTTTTCAGTTTAGTTAAAAATTGTACTTAGCAAAATAAATCCATCATAAAGGATGTACACTGGCAAATGAAATCACATACAGGCATTTTGCCAAGGCAAAAAGTAACTGTGGCAAAATGATCACTTGGTTTCCTGCTTTTTTATTCTTTTCCTATGGAATCTATCATTTCAAGAGAATTCTGTGTTTCCAGGAAAATTCCAGCTGGCATCAACAGAAATCAATTCAAGAAAGTCCCCCTACCCTTTTTGAATGATGTCACCTTTCATTTCTGTTATCACTGAAGACATTTTCATTTAACAGGATCTTTACCCCATCAGCTTCTTCTGTTCCCATTGCTTATTCCCTTCTGAAGACATATAACTCTGCTTAAGACATCAAACCCTGCTGCCAGAGAATAATTGTAATGTCTCAAGCAAAGGGTTATGAGTTTGGAACAAGGAAAACAGCCTGAACAGCTGAAGTCTACAGGGCTAAGTAACTGCTTTCCTATAATTGTCTTAAGTAAGAAAACAGGATATTCAGAACTGAAATTCTTTTGAAATGCTATTTAAGATGAGTCCTACCAGTGCCAATTGCATTTATTGTAGGCAACATTAAATTACAGTACTTAATTTACTTGTGTCCTTGATTTCTTTATCTTTATACTTTGAACATCTCAGGAGGAGAGATAAGCTATTTTTGGGTTAAATGCAGAATTCAATTAAATATTCCAACTCTTCTGTAAGAGTATATTCTTAAATGCAACTGATCAAGTGATCTGTGGGCAGTAGCATGATTCTGTTCTCAGCTGTACAGTTTGCTGCAGCTTTGCTACAGAAAATTGTTGCAGGGAAGGTAAAGGGATGCAGGAGCAATACAAGACAGTATACATGGGGTGAATATCCTGTAGAACATTATATAGTGGGTTAGCTAAAATACACACTTCTATTATGCTTGAATATTTATACAGGTTGGGTAGCATTTACAGAAGTATTCCTAGCCACACCAATGCCACAAGATTAGAAGGCACATTCTGAGATTATACTATCCTAGACAGACATCTGGGGAATATATTGCAAAGCTTTAAAGTTAGAAAAGCAGTATCAGAAAAATATGACAGTCTTTGAGCCATGGATATGGAACTATATTCATATACAAATAAAGCAACACGTATGGATTTTAAAAAGAAACTGGGAACCATTTTCCTGAGGTACATTAGCCAAAGCAAAGCAAGTAGTAATTTATATTTCAATACTGTTGGATGACATAGGCATCACATACATTCACACTTATATTAATTATTGCATAAAATGGTGGTGTAATAAATGTGTCATTGGTTACCTTCTGGGTAGCCAGTGATATGGGCAAGTCAAACTGAGCGACTCAATATCAATGACTCAATTTGATCGCCTGTCAGAAGAGCTAATGGAACAGGGTAGCAAGGCGTGATATGCATGCATGAGTGCCACGCATTTGCAGTTATGTCACTGCCACCATTTTGGAGATGGTACTCGGTGCTCCTTGTCTGAAGCTTTTCAAGCTTGCCACAGCCATATCAGTTCTGGCTAGATCTTGTATATAAAGGACACCCTAGCCCTTATGCCCAGGTCTCTAGGATCATCATCTCCCTTCCTCCTCAGCTACCTGGTAGCATCCTTGCACCCCTGGTTTTCCTCCATCTGCCTCTCAAACCTGGCTTTATACCTCTTGAGGCTATGAACCACCCCATAGTGGCTGCAAATGTATCCCCACACCCCCCATGTGTAAAATGGTGTCCCCTGCACATCCCAGTCAGTGCCCAGGATATCCTTCTACTGTCCTAGGCATTAGCCTCACCGCCCACCCTCATCTGGAGTCCTCCCTAGCTGCCATTCCTCTTTACTGTGCCCCAATTGTGTAGTGACTTGTCATTACAGACTGGCAGCCTTCCTCTCCAGAACAGTGATCAGCTCGCAGGTAATGTAATGTGTGCTTGCCCTCAGCAGGCAGGATGCAATATCTCATGCAGCTGTGACAGTGCTGCATGTGTGCTTCCATCCTCCCTGCTAACCTACTTCAATAGAAACAATACTTAGGCCCCTTGTCAGCCCAACTCCCTCTCAGCCAACTCCAATTCTAGTTGCTTTGTGACCATTCTCCACTGCCTCACAGTGTCTTATTTCAGTATACATGTTAGTGTTTGCACAGCACATGATTTCTAGCTAACTATCCACATAAGCATCTTGGCCTCCGCTGGGAGGTACTAAGCCTGTTAAGTCCCTCACTATGTCATGCATCTGCTTCACAAGTAGTAGCCCACAATAGACTACAAAATTCCAGCCAGCAGGTTTCCCCACACCCGTATGAACATGTGGATGTACACTACAATTGACAGATGGAAGGAAGCTTTTGCCCATTAAGGCCATCTCCTATCTTCTCAGTAGCTATTTTAAAGTTAACCTTCCTTATAGCATTATCTTACCTTTTCTTAAGCCCTTTGAAGTTCTTGGAATTTACTATGTGGCTCAGTAGGCCATTCTAGACCCACGCCACCATTTGAGAGAAATGAAATTACCTCTTATATGCTTTAAAGGGACACTGTCAACCTGCTTTTCACCATATTATTTCTAGTTAAAAACAAACATTTTAGGATTGCTTACCTTCCCTAAAATCCATTGATGTTGCTGTTTGTTTTGTCTGTCTCCTTGTTTAGTAGAACTGAAATACATGCTAATGTATATTTATAAATAACCTAGTTTTGTCTACAATCCTGGATCTGTTCTTACTGCATACTTCCTGAGCATTAGAAACACATCCAAACAGTGCGGTCACTCATGAGGCAGTAGCTCCTAAACTCCCACTGCATCATGAGGGGCTAGACTGTGTTGTAGGTGTAACCAAGTCCAGGAAAGATGCAGTTGGAGATGATCAAGGAATGTAAACAAACCTTTATTTGAGTGATAACACCAGTATAGTTGGCAGTCTGTTTTTCACTTTTTTAAAGAAAGGAAGCGTCAGACTCAAACTACCAGCTACATCAACAATATTTACAGACTGTAGGCAATCATAAAATGTGTTTTTTTTAAATAGGGACACTTTGAGACCTAAGGGGGTTGACAGTGTCCCTTTAAGGAAGGGGTAGCAGTATAGCCTAGAGGTTAGAATAACAAACTGTGAATAACCTTGGTACATCCTGCAGGCCTGAGTTTGATTTCCACATCCTCCACTTGCATATTGTGTGACTGAGAAGTCACTAAACCATTCCAGTTCTCCTGGGTCCCCCCGAAAACAATGCTTGTGTCTAGTGGGACTTACCCTGTTACTAATGGAAAAAAAAAACATAGGCTCACTCTGGATCTGCTGGTCATACCCCCTTGTTATTACTCAATTTCCTTTTCAAATTATATTGTACATCAATTCTCACACAGCTCTGAATGCTTTTGAAATCTGCCCACAGCATTCATATTGCTGCTTACCCTCCCACAGAATACTCCAAACTGCAACACAAAACATTTCACCACATTGAACTGTATCTAATTTCCTGCACAAGACACTGCTCTATCCAGATACCTTTCAATGCATTGTTGGTTTTTTTTTTACATTACCTAGTTTTCGGTTACATCAGTTCTTTTATGTATATATTATATTAAACAATAAATCTCTCTCTCTTCTGAAATTTAAAAAAATGGACCCAAAAATACTCAGAAGAACTTCTACATATTCTGGTCACTGAAGCAGGGGAATGTATCACTGAACAAAAAAAAAAAATCCATAAACAGATAGGTAGGAGGGGAACAATAAAGAAGGACCTGTGAAACTGAAAAAAGGATGTCTTTGTCATTAAATGGGCCTTATGAGTGGTAGTTATCTTTTTAAGGGTACTTTATTTAGATAATTTAGGAAATAATATGGAACATTAGAGCCCAATACACAGTCCCAAGTGATTATTGCTAAGTGGTCGTGACTGCAGCTTGCATGCCTGCCCTGCGCAGTCACTAAAAACATTGTGACCATGCAGGGAAGAGGCAGGGGTCACTTATGGGCCATATTCAAACAAAAAGACCCTGACAAATCAGGTCCAGTAACATCTAGTTAAATGGGTGGATCATTGGCTGACAGACAGGACACAACAGATAAAAATTAATGGATTTCTGTCTGACCTGGTGAAGTGATGAGTGGAGTTCCACAAAGCTCCATCCTTGGACCTATTCTGTTCAAATTGTTTATTTCTGACATGCAGACTAGCTCAAACACCCTACTTTCAAAATTTGCAGATGATACCAAACTGGGAGGAAGGGTAGATTATCTAGACAATAGAAACCAATTATTTAAGAGTCTATCCAATATTGAGGAATGGACAAACGCAAATAGTATGAAATTTAATATCAATAAGTGTACTATACTCCACCAAGGTAATAACAACCCACTCCAGCTCTATAAATTAAATAATATCAAATTAAAGGTAGCAAGAAGTGAAAAGGACCTTGGAATCATTGTTAACAATAAATTATCCTCAGTAGACCATTGCAAGAAACTGGCTAACACTCCAGTGGATTGCTTAGAAAAATAGATTGTACTTTCGTAACCAAATTGGAACACTGTATTATTCCCCTTTACAGGACATATATTAGACCATACTCAGACTATGAGTCGCCATTTTGGAGCCCTCATCTGAAGAAAGACATAACAATAGTCAAGGTGATTCAAAGGAGAGCAACCCGTATGGTACCCCACCTAGCACAGTTATCTTACACAGACAGATTGCAAAAACTAAATATTCAGTCCTTGGAAACAAGATGGCACAGGGGAGATCTTTTGTTCCTTTATAAAACTTTACAAAACCCTGTTCTAATGCAACAATGTGGGATTAAGTACCCAGATAGAAAACTCATACCCAGATTACATTCCAAACAAATTGATATTCCAAAGGCAAATACCAACAGGAAATTACATTTTTTTACTGTAAGGGCCCCAAGAACGTGGAACAAGCTACTGGGTAGCTGGGTAGTCTTGTTAACTGTTATAATTTTGAAACATTTAAAACTAATTTAGACTTCTGGTTATATGCAAACACCAAACAATGATCCACAAAATTGTGGGGGGCATTCTCGGTGGGCAATCAGTCTTCTTATGCCCCATAATACCAAGTAACCAAGTACCAAGAAACCCACTGCCAGTAGAATTGTTACAAGTAAGCTACAGATGTGTGTTGCTAAGCTGTGTCTTGAACTGGAGAAGCTGTCTAGGAACAATTATTATTATGGGAACAGAATTTGTATCAACTGTTACATGAGGACAGTGGTTAGGCAGGAAGGTTTGAATGGATGCCAGAGTTGTGGTCAGCTGCAAGAAGGAGAAGGGGACAGTAGATTACCAGGGCTGGACCATTAATTGTACAAAAATGTTATGAATGACAGTCCACAAGGCAGCATGAAGGTAAGGGGCTGGGGGGGAGGAGCAGCAAGGTTGTATTACCACTTCCCAGATGTTCCACACATAGCATGGCAATTGAAGCTATGCCTTGCCCAGACCACCATGGGTATTGCCATCCAGAATGTTAGTGTACAGAATGCAAACCCTGTATGTGTCCATTCACATGTGACCAAGTGATTTGCGTTGAGATTTAATCACAAGGGGAGAGGGCGACTCTTCACTCCAGTCACTAAATCACAGATTTCTATATTGTGGATTTTAGTGGTGGCACAATGGAGAGACAGTTTGCATCCCAAATCTATGCCACTATCAACTGCGACTGTGGAGTCTAAAAAGATATGTAGAGTTAGAAGATACACTAATTGACAAAGAGAATTAAAACAAAATCCTATGACCTGAGAATTGACTGAAAAACTTTCCTGAAATGGGCATGTACAGTAGGATATGAACCATATTGTGTATTTGAAATGTCCTATACTTCATACTAATTTAGTAGCCAAGTAACCTTAGCAATAATTTAAAAAATTTATATATAGCTCCTTGAGATCATTCCTTGTACAGAATATTTCCAAATATTATAAAACCTATTGCCTGCAAGGTTTCAATCACAGTGGATAGCCACAGGGCCAGCCTTAAGGACAGTTGAACTAGGCATCTGCCTAAGGCATCATGTAATAGGGGGATGCCATAAAAGACCTCAATTTATGGTGTTTTTTTTTACATTAACCAGGACAACTAACATCACAAAATTTATTGTCTTGAGGGGTGAGGGTAGGGGTGAAGACATGTCTACAAGAAGCAGCATGACATTCCAGCTCACAGCTGTATGCACAGTGTGAGCTGCCCCCTAACTCCCATGTGCCTAACACTCATTATTCTCTTGGCTTTGGAGCTAGACTGGCCTATTAGTGCAGACAGTTGGTGCATCAGTGCATGCAGAGATAGGTACGGGGGCCATTAATCACTTTGGGTGGGCAAGAGACTGAGGCACAGCCAGCCAGCAGAACATTACCCAGGCAAACATTTGAGGAGGAGTTGGGGAAACTGAAGCTGGACTGTTTTGCTGTGGTGCAGGTCAGGGCATGGATCAGTAAAGTAAAGTTTCACAGTGACATTTTGAGTTTTGCTGGCTGGCTGCCTGGGTCACTCACAGGTCGGGATGCTGTGTTGCGGTTCAGAAATCTGGACTTGTCTTGCCCCAGACAGTGACCAGCGTTTGTCTGTCTCAGCACTCATGAAATAGTCAAAAAAGAAGAAGACCATGCCTGGAGAGAACACACACACACATAGAGTGAGTATATGTGACTGACTATCTTGTTGCTTGGTTTAGCACTGGCTATTATTTACTACTAGTTGGCAGTTGTTTTAAGTTAGTGTGTGTGTGTGTGTGTGTGTGTGTTTGTGTGTGTGTGTGTGTGTGTGTGCACGTGTGTGTGTGTTTGTGTGGGGCTGTAGGCTGACATGGCAGTCAACGCATGGGTTAAGCGGGGCAGCAAAGTCTGAGTGAGGCATCTGGCAGTGCAGGCACTTAGCAGACCCACTGGATGTAAGTTCTGAAACTGCTTTACATAACCTTTGACATCACAGGGAAAACTTTGCAAAAAATAGTCAGCACACACAATGTAGTTTTTATTTAATATGCTTATTATCCTTTGTTGCTTTATTACTTACAACATTTTCATGAAAACAAGACCTCTGCCACATGCTCTTTATCTAGTGTTGCTGCTTGTGTACAACTTACAAGTGACATGATAATTCTTTATTTATGACAGTACATCTGCATGCTGTAGATATTATCAGGATGACCCAAGCTGCCTTGTAGACAAGTAGCCAAAGCAGCTGAACAATACATGACTAGTGGTGGAAATGGAGAGGGCACCTAGGGAAACTCAGTTGCAGGAGTGAAAGTAAAGTCAGACTAATAAGTTACAGGAGTCAAATTACTGAACCTTTGACACCATGGGGAAAACTTTGCAAAAAATGCAATCAGCACTATTGCCAACAATTACTATATCATGTCACTTGTACATTGTAGACAAGCAGCAAGACCAGAAGTGGAACACCCTGCCAGAAGAAGTGGTGGGAGCTGACACAATCATGGGATTTAAGAATGCATGGGACAGACATAAGCGAATTCTGAAGGTCAGGGGTAAGAGGCAACAGAATTCTAGAAAAACAAAATGAACTTACAAGCTCAAATGAGCAAACTGGGTGGACCATAGGCCCTTATCTGCCAACAGTGTCTATGTATCTATGTAAATGGGCAAGGACTGCTTATGTATACAGTATAAAATTGTTTCTGTATCCCTATAAAACTGACTATATGAAGTGTAAGAATGCAATGTGTAATCAGGGCTGACAGTATAGCCTGGGGGGTTAGAGTAATGAGCTGTGAATGAGCTTGATACATCAAGCAGGCCTGGGTTTGATTCCTATAACCTCCACTTGCATACTGTGTGACTGTAAGGATGTCACTTTTATTTAGTTTTTGTGGACCGGATAACTGCACTAGACAAATTCTGCCTATTTTCAGGCACGACCTGGGGGAGGGGGATACAGATGAATGGCAACTGACCTTGAACCAGATTAACCTGTTGGTGGTATTTTTAGTGAATGGGGGAAATTTGGCCAGGGCATCAGGGAAATTCCACTACTCTGCCAGTAGGGGGAATCTCTGCTCCACAGGAACATGATGGCCACTTGTTCTGGGTCTGCAGAGGGGGAGGATGTGTTTGTGGCAGGAGAGCAGGCCTCCTGTCCTGGCCACAAAAATCTAAAGGCTGTGGAAAGACAAATGCTTAAATAAGAATTTCAAATCCAGAATGACTGGATGGAGGATCAAGAGCTACAGGAAAATGTTTCATTTATGGATAGCAAAATGGAAACAGATTCTGAGGTATGTCATGACATAAATGCAAAGTTAAGAACTGATTGTTTTAGATGGAAAAAAGAACTGCAGCAAAAACTGGATAGTGTGAAACAGGCACAAAATGTTGACGCAATAAATAAGATGTCTGGTGTTGATCAAAATCCAGTTGGTAAAATGGAGTACAAGAGTCAGACCCAATTACAGAATGATTAAATAATAAAGAACCCACTTAACAAAGAGAAGACAGCAAAGCTACTGTGTGCCAAGAGCCGCGCGGGCTCAAATTAATGAGTAATGTACAAACTGTGGATCTGGTAAAAGAAAAGCCTATTGTGAAAAATGTAATGCCGGTACAAGATAAAACAGCCAAAAATTCAGAAAAAAGCAATGTAGTGTTACCTCAGAGCCAAGAGGTGAGTGAGAATATGACGGGCAGCAATGAAATTGAAAAAACAGCGAGCTGATTCTGACAAGCAGCCCTATGATGCAGGAACATCAAAGGCAACATCACCTGGTGATTCAGTCAACAAGAATGCAAGGAAAGTCTTAGAGAACTTGAGAGCAGATACTGACAATACCACTCCCATGAAACCTCTAGAGAGACAATGTGTAAGTCCTGTTTATGATACACAAACTCCTATACAAAATGTAAGTCATGGAATGGGGTTAAGGAAAGGCAGAGCTGAAATAACTTTGAGCCCCATAAGAGGGGAAATATCCAGATCCCTGCAACAAACGTTGCAAGCTGCAGGGTGGAAAAAAGAAGACACAGGGAAATGGGTACTGGATCTGAAGCATAGTCCTATTCAGGGAGTTTCCTCAAAGCAGACTTTGAACTCAACAGACACCGTTATAATAGGACAGCAACAGCATACGGTAAATGAGTTTTCAACAGATTTTGATTTAGATCTTAATGCTGAATATATGCAGTTATCTCCACCTGAAACTGCACATTTGGAAAAAATATCTGCAGTTTCTAGCTCTTTTTTAGCAGATGACGGTCCAAGCAATACAAAGCAAACATAAAGTGATCGCATGGACCAAAAGGCTGCCCCACCCCCACACTGAGCAGGCCAAAACTAAGTGGGAAGAATTTCAAAGAAAAGACCATTTTTCCCAACAACCACTTCCTAACCAGGTGAGGAATGCTGTCCGATTACAATATTTAGGAGGTTTAGATGTACAGCCTGATAGGATATATGTTGGAAAACATTTAAGTAAGGAATCATTTTTTTTTTTTTACAAATGAGATTTTTGTTCTGATTCATATTTCAGGCACAGTGTATTTGACATAAGCTTCAAAACTCCACAAAATTTCGATTGTTTCTGGGCCAAATATGATAAGCTAAGATAGTCTGATCTGTGGTTACCTTTCAGAGCCATCCCTTTGACAAAACCAACAATAAAAATGGTAACAGTTTTATTTAGAAATGAATCTGTAAAAGCCCATGACATATCACACTGATTGCAGAAATGATATGAGCTTCTAGCCCCACCCCAACCTAACTTTGATGAAGAACACTTCTGGATGGGGTGGGATATAAGGTGAGGTTATGAAATAACAGTCTGGGCCCTGTACACCTTCCCAATAGTTTTTTTCTAGGCAGGGAGAGAGGACACTGTTTTTATTTTGGCCAGCCCAAAACTTGCTTTAAATGTGGGTCTCCCCAACATTTGAGCTTGGCATGTGTGTTTAAAATGCAACTTATGCTTATCTTATGGATTGGCTAACTCAGACTGTCAAAACTACCTAAAATGTAATTTGTGTGATGAGGTTAGGCATGCTTTTAGGGCATGTCCTTGAGCATGGCACAATAGACAAGATGGCCTTAACCAAGACACAATAGTGACAGAAGCCCCAAATAAAAGCCATTTCAGCAAAAAAGAAGGCATCAGAGGATTTAGTTTCTTCCCCCTTTAGAGCCTGATGTACCACCTCCCACAGAGACACTATCCGAGATGCAGAATCCTCAGCCCCCAAGGTGATAACCACACCTTCAAACCCTGACCCTGTTAGTAAGGAACATATGAACTCAGGGAAAGACAGTGGGGAGCAGATGGTGATGCCTCCTCTGGATATTACTCCTGTATCTAGAAAGAGAGCTATAAGACAAAAAAGGCCCAAATCAAAAATAGCTAAAGCTTCTTCCCCTGTCCAGGGTATACTACTACAGAAGAAATTTGAAGCACTGTCCAGGAGTTCTCAAGAATCAGAACAGGGTGGTAAATCAGAAACATCCTCCCAACCTGTACAGTCCTCAGATTCTGAGAAAGAGGATCAGATATACAAAAAAGTTAGAGCTAAAAGATTGGGGTGAGAACCAGGAGTAGCACTCAAAGTAAAAATCCAGAGTAAGAGAAAATGAATATGAGGATAGCACCCCCTCTTGGTTTATTGGTTTCTCTACTCATGGTTCTCTTACACACGGTATCCTTAAATACCAACAGTGTAAAAAATGCAACTAGATGTTTAGTTACCTTTAATACCTTAAAAGAGTTAAGAGCTGATATTTCCTTTATTCAAGATACTAGATTAAATACTACTGCATTAACTCAGCGTAAAAACCTTGGTGTTGGGGACCTTCTTTCTTTTCTTTTGGAACAGATTCATGTGATGGGGTGGAAATCATGTTTCAAGGAGACCATTTTAAATGCTCCAAAATTATGGATATAGCATGAGGGAGAGCTCTATTAAATGATTTTGTTGTGGGCAACGAATCTTGGAGAGCAATTAATATATATGCGCCATCAAAAAAAAAAGACAGAGTAAACCTGTTTCAATTGATTAAACCTTACCTGTTTACTACTAAACATACTTTATTTTGGGGGGGGGACTTCAGCTGTATAATTTCTAGAAAGGATAGAGGAACCTGCACTGATAAAGACTTTTGCGACTCTAATTGTTTGAAAAGTATTATAACAATGGTGGATTTGCAACATGTGTATAGAAAATGTCATGAGCAAGGTGGACATACTTTTTTTAAAGGTAAACTCTCTATGAGAATAGATTTGTTTTTGCTTCAAGTCAAATTCAGGTTTATAAAGCTAAAACAATACCCATGGAAACATCTGACTATGTTATTTTACAGGCTTTTTTGGGTTTACATGACAATATATCTCATGGAAAATGATACTGGAAACTGAATGCCACAATGTTGAAAGACCATACTAATAGTGCCCAAATACAAGATTTATTAAATGCTAGGATGTCTGTTGTGGGATTATATGATGGCTTGAGTCAATGGTGGGCTGATACCAAAAATGAACTAAAAACTAAATTATCTCAAATTTATATATCCAAACATACAATGCAGTATAAAAAATACCTAACACTTCGATCACAACTATATAATCTCTACAGCGCTGTTAACACTCAATGAATCAACCTAACATCTCAAATAAATAATATGAAAAAGGAAATGGAAGCTATCCAATATTCTAGAGTGGCATTATGTTACTAGAGCACAGAATTTGTTCCCCAAGGAAAAGTGGGTTTGGAGACCCCTTTGATTCTAGTAATAATAGGGCAGCTGGCAGGAGTATGGAATCAATTAAAACTCAAGATGGTAAAATTGTAACCTCAACCCAGGAGATATTAAGAGAAGTTAATAACTATCTCACACAAATGTATGCTATCCCACAGCTAGATTAAGGTAAAATGATGGAGTTTATTCTCTCCTTATCCATCCCTGCTGCCCCTAGTGAATTACTAGAACCATTACATGAACCCATTAGTAAAGAAGAAATTGATAGTAGTATTAGAACTTTAAAAAAATATACTTCCTCTGGGCTAGATGGGTTAACAACTGAATTTTATAAACATTTTAAGGATTTACTCTTGGATATTCTGGTGAAAGTATGTAATTGGATTTTAATGCATCATAAAATTGACTTCCACCTATGTACATCTGTACAGATTTTTATTCATAAAAAAAGATAATCAAAGCAATTTAGATAACTGGAGACCACTTAGTTTAATGAATTCTGATCTAAAATTACTAATGAAGCTATTGTATAAAAGGTTATCCACTATAGATCCATATTTGATATCTATGACCCAAACATGTACAATTGCAGGTAGGAGTATATATATCATAATCTTCTGATGATTAGGGAATTGGTGGAGCAGGGGAAAGAAAATATGCTGTCATGCTATATAATGTCATTAGACCAACAAAAGGCTTTTGATAGGGTTCCACATAAACTTATAACACAAGTTTTATTAGTGTACGGTATCCCTGGCATCTTCTGTGACTGGATGAATACTATACATGGACAGGCTACAACCATTCCATTGATTATTGGTTAATATATTTCGGTATCATGTGGGGTAAGGTAAGGCTGTCCACTAAGCCCCCCTTTATACTTGTAAGCAATAATACCTTCCAGGGTGGATTGTATTGTGCCATACTGGACCGCCAAGGGATGTAATGAGGCCCGACACCACAGGTGGAGGGCTTTATAGCCCCTGGAAGGTCCGGAATAGCACAATACCGCCCACCTTGGAGGGTATTATTGCACTTAGAAAATGGGCAACTGTTGTGTACATGTTTGAAAGAGAATAAATCATTTTATGCTCAGATGTAAAACTGTATTAAGTATTTTATTATTTTGTTAAAAAAATAGTTCCTCTGCCTTGAGTTGTCTGTCATGGTTACCCCCAACACACGCACATGGCATTTGTTGTACTGTGTGGATTCATGATAGCAGATTTGTTCACCTCGTGCTTATTCAAATGACTTGTCTAATAGTCTGCCAACTTCAATTAAATCAATCTGTACCTCCAAAATGTGTTTGAAAGCTGATCGCTGCTTGAGATGATGATGTCCCACTAGACGTCGCTGCTAATGTCTCGATTGTACTCAGGACACAAGAACCATCACTTCTTGAGAAACAGGAAACATCCTGTGATAATGATGTCCCACTATTCACCCCTCTAATGTCTCAGTTGCACACAGGACATGAGAACCATCACTTTGTGGGAAATGGGAACAGTCTTCTCATGGACGGTCAGATGACTTGATCCCTGTACACAGTATGAATGAAGAGACGGGACGAGGAGGCAGATCACTAAGTGTATTTTTTTTTGGGGGGGGGACGTTAAGTCAAGCAGTATGTCCTGTGTGTGATTGGAACAGGGGACATAATTACAGCCAACGATCTGCTGGAAAACACATTTCTGAGGTACTGATTAGATTTATTCAGATTGGCAAAGTGAGCGAAATCTGATTTGATCACTCACGCTAACATCAGTAGCTCTCACTAAGAAAGAGAAAAAAATGGCGAATATTTCTCATTCAATCAGGTGCTCTCAGCCAATGAAAAAGCAGGCTGGGCACAATGATTTGTGAGTGGGCAAAGGATCTGGCACTTGTTAACTGCCGGGCTCTACTGTCAGATAAACCAGGGCTCTGGGTGGGGAACTGGCCAATCATAAGCCAGAATTTTCTATACCCATTTTCTAAATTCTGTTTAGACCCATTATTAAGACTCATAAATCAGGATGAACAAATTATGGGTATTTCCCAAAAAGGTGTTCTTTTTGAAATCAAGATATATGTGTATGCTGATGATTTATGTCTATTTGTATTGGACCTTGAATCCAGAATAAATGCACTAGAAATGGTGGAAAAATACTCTGGGGTTGCAGGAGCAAAAATTATTCTGCATAAGAGTACTATTTATCCTTTAAGTGATAAAACAATACCTGTAAATTACTTAGTAAATATCCCAGTTTCAAAAGAACCCTTTAAAATCTTATGGATTTATTTTGGGAGAAGGGACAACAGTAAAGTTAACTGGGGAAAAAAACTAGAATATGCTAAAAAAAGGTGCTGGTATGGAAAACATGGCAGCAAACAAAAAAGGAAAAAGTTCAGATAGTTAAAAACATTATATTGCCTATATTTACCTTTTTAAGTGCAATATATCCACTCCCCTCATGTTACAAAGTTACCATGTTAAGTTTAGTCTTCCAAATAATATGGGGAAGCATACTGAACCCTATTAAAAGATGCATATTGTATCTTCCCATTCAACAAGGTGGACTTAATTTAATTAATCCAGTACCCTTCTATAATGTATGGTAGAACGCTGTTACAAATAAAAATCCATACAAGCTTAAAAGTTGTTATGCTGCAGTAGCTTGTTGTTATGCTGCACTAGGAACATAGCTACTGCAGCATAACAGATTCAAATCTTCAGAAAAGCTCACGGCACGAGCTGCTCACTCCTCAAATAGTAAACCGACCTGACCAACTTTAAGCTGTTCGGTGATAACTGTATTTTTCAACAAGGGGCTGTAAATGTAAAAATTATTAATTACCTCACAGGCGGTCATCACAAAAACTGCAATGTGGACACCAACGAACTGTGAGTACATGAACTCCCGTGACCCCAGCCGAACAAAATTACGTCATTTGAACTTTGACTCCAACGTCCCCTCTTACTTGTCTCATCACAGGTCACGTCGGAGGTCATGGCAGCACGTCGGATCAAACTTGAAATACAATAGATAGGTGACCATACACTATAAAAGACAATGTATGGTCCCCTATCTGTAACAAGTTTGAAAACTCTTCTCGAGGTCGTCATGATGACTGAACCTCTCGAGCTTCGCTCTCGAGGTTCCAAACGTCGCCATGACGACCTCTCGAAGAGTTTACAAACTTGTTACGGATAGAGGACCATACATTATCCTCTATATTACAGTATGTTTTTCTTCTGGAATATAATATATCTACATGTTCCTAGTACAGCATTATGGACCCTTTTTGTTGTTATATGGGCACATCCTTTTTTTCAGGTCTGGTCTTAGCAAGGGGTGTTAAAAACAGGGGTTCATAAAAGCCCAGAGTTTTTTAAACCTGTTTTATCTAAATTACGGAAGTGGAAAATAGAAAAGAATCAAATAACCAATAAGACCAGGAAAAGTAGATATGCTCACATACAAGAACAAGCTTTTTCAATTAATACTGTATTTAAGGGTATGACAGAGAGCCATTACACTAAAGTCCAGCTTTTATTAACAGATAAACTTATTTCTCCTCGAATGTGGGACATAACATGGTTAACCAGTCATGGAAGACCAAATGTAAAAGCCAACGCCAAACATAAAAGTACAATGGAAAGAATGTGTCCTAGGGAAAAATGCATAGCCCAGAAAGAAACTATGACATTTTTTTTTATTACAATGTCCTTTTGTACAGCATGTTTGGGATAGTTTGGCAATACAGTGGAAATGGAAAAAGTAGCCCAAACTCACTTATGAAGAGATTGTGGGAGGGTTCTCCCTACAAGTTTTAAAAGTGGAGAAAGGAGTATTTAGGTTAATACTGGCATGTAAAAAATGTATTTTATGGCAAGCACGAATTAAGTTTCTTTTGCAACAGGTATATCAAACTCCTGATCAACTGAGCCAAATATTGGAAAATGAGTTATGTACACAACGGGCTGGCAGTATAGCCTATTGGTTAGAGGAATGAGGTGTGAACAAGCTTGATGCATCCAGCAGACCAGACCTGAGTTTGATTCTCACAGCCTCCACTTGCATACTGTGTGACTCTGAGCAAGTCCCTTAACCGCCCAGTGCTCCCAGGTGACTCCTGAAAACAGACACTTGTGCCTAGTGGGCCTTACCTGGTTATCAAAGACTAAAAAAATAAATAAATATAAAAAAACAGACTCTAAATAACTCATTCTGGATGTCAAGATGGGAAACAGTTCCCTTTTTGAAAGACAAAATAGGATGAATGTATGATTTCTTTTGGTTATTGTTTTTTTTCTGGAAAGATGTATGTTTATTATTTTTTTTAATTTCCTTGTTTCATATCCTCTGTTGTGCATTTTAAATAAAACATTCCCCTACACTTTTCAGGAAGTGCCATTGGATCTTTAACATCCACCTGAACTACCACCAGAACAGGCAGATGGGACCTCAGTTTAATGTCTCATCTGAAAGATGGCAGCTCAGGAGTGCAGCACCCTCCTCATGCTGCACTACTGTGTTAGTATGAGGATTTAACCCAAGTGCCTGGTGTGGGGATATAACCCCTTAGCTTTCTGATCTCCCAGCCTCAGAGGGGAGTGTGCTACTTGCTGAGCCACTGATACTAACAACTTAACCTCCCCAGTGCTCCCAGGTCACTTCTGAAAACAGGCACTTGTGCCTAGTGTGCCTTATCTGGTTTCCAAAGACTAAAAAGTGAGAAGTATAGGTTCCCACTGTATGCTCAAGCACATCCTTCCCATTAGGCTACCAGTGGGGCCATTAAATGTTTACAGTTTATTTAGACAGGTGAGCCCCACTGAAGTGCAATATCTTATTGTCAGTGAGGTTGTGATTCTATCCTACTGGTCAGAATGCAGTGCTGTGAATGGTTACTATAATCTACTGTATTTCTGATGCTTTCAATGAACTGAAAGAACTGGGAGATCATATCTGGAAATGTGTATATTTAATTAAAATGCTGGCCCACAGCAGGTACACATTTTGGAGATTCATCGTCTCATTTAGAGTAGGGTCCTGCTTCTATACAATAAATATACAGCTGCGAGAACATACTACTGTGTAAGCATATGGAAATCAAGTGAAATGACACTGCAAAACAATGACTAACCTTGTGAGATTCAAACCTGGGATATTCTTGTCTATAGTGTTATGCTGTAACCACTCTACAACATTGCTTTTATGAGTGCTGGATAACTATTGCCTATGCTCACACTGCTTAAAATAATTGATTACATCTCTGTTCCAAATCCCTCATACTTCACCCCAAAGGAAGGCTACATGAGCAAGAACAAGAAGTCAGTGAATCTCAGTAACTTTTTGAGGTATGTGTGATCAAAATGTATAAGCACTGAAGAGTGTCCCCATTTTGTGTAAATTGTCACTTTAGCAGTGTGCTTGTGATATAAGGTCAGAGGGAACTGTCATGTTTTGTGGTATATATTATTTAACACAAAGGGTTTGTTGTAAGAATGGTAAGCAGCCTTTATTCATGTGCTTCTTCCAGCAGGCAGTGAATGGTAAGGAATGGTAGCACGATCTCATTCCTTATCTTAAGACTTCCATCAGTAACTAGGCATTTTACTGTCTAGTGCATTTGCCTGGGTGTCAAAAACCAAACAAATAAATAGACATCAATTTGCAGTTTGGGTGTTTACACAAGTACTATTCTTGTGTGTGCATTTCTTTTTCTTTTGGCTGACATAACTAGTATGGTTACTTACCAAAAGTAGTTTTCAGCTGTTCAACACTTATTTTGTAAACCCCCTCACCTGAGGTAGGATTTCAGTTCACCATTCCTTCCTTCAACACTTGCTGAGCTGTGCTCCCTGATTATAAAGAGTTGGTACATCAAGAGAAAATGATGACGTTGTAGTTTTTTACACAATCTAAACGGAATGTGTTTACTGGGTATGGGGTCAGGGTGAGGGTCTTGATCTAATATGTCAGACAGAGTAATCCATTCAGGGATTAAAATGGGCAGGAACCCACAGGAACTCCATTTCACCACCTCTTAAAACAATATATAAAATGGGCAAAGAAATCCCTGTGTCCTGATTGGCTGAGATTTGGTTCTAACCATTGCCTTCAGAGAGCACTACCAATGGCTAAAAACATGTCTCTGCCAACCAGGGCAACTCACAAGTCACATACAGAAATCATAAGCAACTTACTTCCTGAGTTCCGTCACAATTAAGCAAATTGAAAAGAAAAAGTACCACAGAAATAAAAAGTTAAGACTGACTTCTTTCAAAAACTATTACCTTTATGCTGTACACTAGCCTTTTAAATATCTGTCTTACCAAACTGATAGGAGCTCCTTTTTAGCCCATGGGTACCACTGATTTATATTCATTCCACCTGATGAATCTGTAAACCCCATGTACTACTGGGTCCTTTGCTTTAAAACAAAAACAAAAAATTAAAAAATACTGTGCATGCTACTGGCAGTGAATAGAAAACAAAAATAAACGATCACCACACTAATGGTCTTTTTATGAGTTCATTTGCAATTAGCTTTTTAAATACAAACTATGCCATGATATCTTCTATCATGATATCTAACAGTCAGTTAGACATTCTTTGTAGAGACTGCATAACTTGTCACAGTTGCTTATCTCGGCAATGGCATAGAGCAGAACTAGTCGGAGACCATCCAAAAATTATAATAGTATCAACCAAAATGCACATTCAGCACTCATGTCAGAAGTCCACATCATGAAAAAAGGTAAATCATTCAGTTTTTTGTTTTTGAAGGAAGTATACTGCCATTAGGAATCTAATCTTTCTTGGTGGGAGGGGTGAAGATTTAAAAAAGAAATTCAAGGGGGCGCAGTTGGCAAGTTCGCTTTGGGAGCCACATACCCTAAGGCTGGCCCTGGATAGCCAGACAGATTTAAAACCTCTACCCATAAAACTGTGTTTTCCTTTAGACACAGGAAAGGTAGTATAGCTCTGTTCTGTGATGGTGATTTTAACCAGTATGTCAACATGTGTAACTGAGCAGTAAGTCCCAGGCTATGGCTTCCAATTTCTGCCCAGACATAATCTGCAGGAGTTGACCTAGGAGCTTGTAATATATATTTATAATAGCCTAATAGTGGTCTTTCTAAATAATCTGGAAAATAATAGCCCAAAACTTCACTAGCATAGAATATTTTAGTACTAGCTTTGAATCACTCACCTGGAAACCCATGTCCAGTGCATACCCTTATATTTATAAATGAATGTAATCAAAAGTTTCATTAAGTTTACCTAATCAATGGTTTAGCTTATATATTTACTCTTCAAGTAACAGTATTCATTAACTTATTCCAATACTGTGTTGTACAGTGTAATTTCCATTTATATTTTTTTGAAATCCCCCCAAAAGTTAAAACCTTAGTTTTGCAATGTTAGTTTTTAATGACAGCTCAATACATTGTTTTTCAAAGCTAGCAAATTTCCTGAATAACTCTCTTCTAGAACTGACAACTGAATAATATATTCGGCAAAAGCTAATAAGAAGCATTGTTGTCCATGTATTGTAGATAAATGATACTCAACTTTTTCAAGATTACCCAATATTTTATCAGTGACTATCAGGCCTTTGGCTGCAATTCCTGCCCTCTTCAACTTCGCTCCTCACGTTTATCTTCATCTTCCTCCCTCCCTTTTACTTATCACTCTGCTACTCTGTGTTCCCATGTATACATTCTACTTATTCTAGCTATTGTATTGATCTACCACTGTAACCTAATATGCCAACCTATTTATTGTTTTGTTCCTATTTCTGTAACTTGTATTGTATTAATTCTCTGACGCAGAACCTTTGTATAAGAGCCTGGCTCAAAGGTACTTGTAATCCTAGTTGTAATAAAAAAAAAAAAAAAAATAGGATTGTGGCCAAAGGCAGACCTGTTTAACTCCCCTGAGGGGAAATGGCTTTGTGGAGTTTCCTTCCAAAATATATTGGACTTGAGCCCAAGTATGTTCATGTAGGTTTATAATACTTTTAAGAAGCCAGAAATCAAGTCCAATATCTAGAAGTCATACCTATAATTTTAGATGAATTACTCCATCAAAGGCAGATTTTAGGTTTTATAAAGATTGAAATATGTATAGTTCCTTTAAAGATCATATATTTTTCAAACAAATAATAAAGGTGTAAATGCAATCAAAAGTGGAATAGAATTTCTGGAAACCTGCTTGATATTTACTAATCTAGACAGACTAGAAAAATGACCCACTCACCACATGTAAATAAGTAGCTAGTTCTTTATATTCATCAAAAAGACAATTAACATCATATAATTACATCAGATACAATCTCTAAGTCTATGCAAACATTTAGGAAATATCCTTCTTCAGTGCTGACCTGTATCTGTTAAATAAATAATATTTGTTCCACCATAATAATAAATAATAATAGTAATAAATAATAATAATAACATTTTATTTATTAATTGCCTTTCAAGCACCAAGGCACTGTACAAATGAATATTAAAAACAAAAATACACATATAAAATCAATATCCTCAGCAACATCAATTTATAAAAGCCTTACTTCACAAAAGTGTCTTAAAATCCCGCTTAAAGGATTCCAAGGTTGTGCATTCCCTAAACTAACGAGGCAGAGAATTCCAGAGGGTTGGGGCCACAAACACAAAAGCCCTGGCCCAAGAAGACTTCAATATAACCCACGGAACCTCTAGCAACCCCTCGTCAGCTGAGCGGAGCTGTCATACAGGGTGGTAAGGAAGCAGAAGCTCTTTCAAGTAGTCAGGGCCCAGTCCGTGCAGGGCTTTGAAGGTCAAAAGACCTACTTTAAAGGCGATCCACCACTGTATAGGCAGCCAGTGCAGATTGTGCAGCACAGGGGTAATATGTATTCTTCTAGATGCCCCTGTCAACAATCTTGCAGCAGCGCTCTGCACTAGTTGCACGCAGTGGATATCAACTCCAAGAAGCCCCAAGTACAGGGAGTTGCAGTAGTCAAGGTGTGAGGTCACAAAGGCATGAACCAACAATGATAAATCGCTGGACGGAACAAGGTGCTTCACCCCGGCAATGTTCCTAAGATGCTAAAATGCAGACTTAATGACTGCTGACACCTGATGACGAAGAGTCAGCCTGTCGTCAAGTACCACTCCCAGGTTACGCACCCATTCAGAGGTAGGGATCTGATCCCCTCCCTGCAATAAGCCAGAGGGTTGGCCAGACCCCCACCCCCCTGACCCACGACCCTGGTCCACAACCATAACTTCAGTTTTACCAGCATTCAACTTTAACTAGCTCGCATTCATCCAGTCATGGATTTCAGTGAGGCAGCTATTAAATTCCGAGAGACCGCTAACCTGGTCGGGGGCAAAAGACAGGTAGAGCTGGGTATCATCAGCATAACAGTGAAACCTCAGCCCATACCATCTAGCAGTGTCTCCGAGGGGCAGCATGTACACTGCAAACAACATGGGGTAAGCACTGAGCCCTGAGGGACACCACACTGCAGAGGGAAAGGGTCAGAGGAAAAAATCCCAGATACAACTCTGTGTCCTCCCAGATAGAAAAGATGAAAACCATCTGCGCACTGTATTAGACAGTCCACTGATTGACTCCAGACGCTCGAGCAAAACCCCATGGTCTACAGTGTCAAAGGCTGAAGAGAGATCAAGGAGAACCAAGATAGAATGGTTTCTCTGATCTCTCACCATCAAGAGATCATTGAGCACCCAAACCAGAGCAGTCTCGGTACTATGCCTCTTATGAAAACCAGACTGGAGAGGTTCGTAGATACTATGGATGGTCAAATGGTCCTCCAGCTGGTTTGCCACTACCTTCTCAATAACTTTCCCAATAAAGCAAAGGTTAGAGATAGATCTGTAGTTGGCAAAAATATCTGGGTCCAGAGAGGCCTTCTTCAAAAGGGGAGTCACCACAGCTTCCTTTAGGGAGCTGGGAAACTCACCTCATTCTAAGGAACACCAGCTTATTTGAGCCAGAAATGGGCCCACGATCTCAACACAACCCAAAATCAGGGAGGTAGGACCCAGATCTAAACTGCAGCTCGTAGGGTGCATCCCCTGGATGATCTGCATAATATCCTTGAACATCGGCAGGTCAAAGGAACACCAGGAGGCTGAGAATTCCATGGCCATATACTGACCAACAGCTTCCCCCTTAGAGTGTGTCAGGTGGATCTCTGATCTGATGTTGGCAACCTTATTCGCAAAGAATTGAGCGATCTCATCACACTCCTTTTGTGAAAAAGCTCAACGGAGCTGGAGACAGGCTGGGTTGCACAGCCTGTCCACAGTTCTGAAGAGCTGAGCTGGTCGATTCTGAGTGACAGAGATATCTCCCTGGACAGGAATTCTGCCTTCTTACGGGAGGTCTCTGATTGGTAGAGTCAATAATGCTTCTCCAAACTAAGGCAGTCGACCTCTAGAGCAGATTTCCGCCAACAACACTCTAACCATCATCCCACACATCACAACTCCTTCAAGGACCCATCAAACCAAGGGGCCCAAGGGTGTAGAGAGAGGGGGGGATGAACACGGACAGGAGCAATTGAGTCCAGGGCCAAGGAGATGACTTGATTATAAGCCAAGACCATAGATTCTGGACCCAAGCTGGCAACCGGAAACTCTGAGAGATTCAATACCGCTATCAGGTCTTCAGGGCTCACATCCCGTAAAGGGCGGTATCTAACCATCTCCACAGGGGCAGACCTACGAAGGGAAGCACAAAAATTGAAGCCCACAGTGTAGTGATCAGACCAACTAACAGGTTCCACCACCAAATCACAGGCCTCAATCCCCAAGAGGAAAACTAAATCCAAAGAGTGACCGTGATTATGAGTGGCTGAAGAAACAATCTGTGTAAGGCCCAGTGATGTCATCAACTGGAGGAAGTGCTGTATATGTTATTGTAATATATGTTATTATACTCAGATTAATAAAAATATACATTTTATAGACATTTTTAAACAGATTTTTTTGAAGAGATTTTTAAATTCTTGCTCACCCTAAATATTCATGATGGGATCTAATTATTTTTATATGTATCCCATTTCTTCACTCTAAATAAAATATAACAATGTCTATTCATAATGATATACTGAAACAGTTATCATACAACCTCATAATTTTAAACATTCAATTTAAGGCTTCATAATCCTCACCTGTCTATGCTACTAACAGTATTTAAGGTCTCTGTAAAACTTTGCCACATTCATAGATTTCTCTGTAATAAAACCAAACACATGTAAGAGCCTCCCTTTAAGAAGTGCCACAACCTTTAAGTCACCTTGATTAACTATCTATTCTATGTAAAGTCAATCATATAATGTCCTACTTTTTAACTCTATAAAAAATCTAACAATGTTTGCCCTAAAAAATATTTCAACAACTGGCCACATTATCCCTGTACGACTTTCATGTACTTCTAGTTTGTTTCACTGTGGTAAAGAGGCTTCCCACATGTCATACTTTTAAACTGCCTTAATTCAAACATCCATTATATATGTTTATGAGGTTTGTTTTTACCTCTTGTATTTGTATCAAGTTTATACACTTGTCACCAGGTTTTCTTATCCTTTCCTCTGGTATCTAGGTACAAAACAAAAGCAACCTTGTTGGGTAAACTGGCCTGTAACTCTGCAAAATCACAGCATATTCAAACATTATGTCATTAATCTCAAACCTTTGTCACTCACATAGTTTGATAATATCAGTATTGTGTCCTCCTGCATTCTTTATACGGAGGTACACGCCCCCTCCTCTTTGTGCTTTAAATAGTGGTGCAGGCATGGAATCAGGCAGAGAGCATTGCCCGTCACCATATGATGTCACAAGGGCTCCCTCGGTGCTTGTGCTAGCTCCAAGTGCCCAACCTGCTATCCATCATTTAAGCAGCACATTGAAGCTCTCAAGGTGTCCTGCCTGCTTCTTTTATATATTCTCAAAATGTTATCAGGGCTCTTAATTGTATTCTTATCATCCATGCACCTGGAACTCGACTTGATCTCACCAGGCAAAGACTGAATTTTACTATTATACATCTAATTCATTTCAGCCTAAATAACACTGTAAATGGTGCATGTTTTTTATCTTTACAATGGGTATTCCACCTCGATCATTACTATACAGGGATCAAATTCTACCTTTTCTAATGTTGTTCATTAACTGTACAGGAACTGTTATAGTACTCCTCTCAGAATTATCCTTATTATACATTGGGGTTCTATTAATTCATTCCATTCTCCTATATCATTAACCCCCTATATTATTCATTTAAATAACATTACTTGAAAGGGTACCTTATTTACACAGGTACCCTCAATCTGTGTATATAATTTCTTTGAGGTATGTACTATATATTCCCAAGTCCAGTATTTATCAGTATTTACACATCAAGTTGTAGTAACTCCTATGGATTTTATTTTCTATTCTTTTTCTGGGTTATGTACTCGTAATATTAGTTCAAAACTGCACATGATATATATCCTAGAGGTCTTTAAGATTCTATTAGCTACCTGACCTGCTCACTTCCATTAAATCTATATATTAAATTATTGTAGGAGTCAGGAATCAGCAGGCTTATATAATTCTGATGGTAATCTAAACCTCTCTGTAAAGCTGTTCATTGCCTCAATGGATTTTACAAAATAGGTTGCTAGTCTACAGAGTCATTAAGACCAAACCTCGGATTTATCACTTCAAATCTGTCTATGTAATATGCTTTCCTAGTTAGTTTGTTTTTTCCATAATCTTTCCCTCTAGGGTCTGGTATTACTTTCTCTATCCCCAAAAATCTGAGCTAGGGCAACTGATGACCCAGTTCTATGAAATGTCTGGCTACTAGAGAAGTAAGATTACAACTCCTTATATCACTTTTATGTTCTGTTATCCGTTGTTTCAACATTCTTTCTGTTATGCCCACATATATTTTATCACATGGGCACTTAAGTACATATACTACTCCTGTTGTAGAACAGTTAATAAACTGGTTAATATCCACTTCTTCATCCCTTGCTGTATTACATATTTTTTAATACGGTAAGTATTATGGCAGTGGGTACAGTGTCCACACTGGTAATTCCCCTTTACCTCTGCCACATTTAGAAAATGACATGGGATTTGTTCTGGTATTTTGTGTTCTGATCTAACCAATCTATTTCCTAAGGTGTTATTCTTTTTTGGTACAGTTAACAGCAACTGTTGGAAAATATGTGCAGTCTGGGATGTTGTTTGCAGTACACCCCAGTGTTTGTGAACTATATTTTTCACTTGGTAAAATCTATCACTATAAGTGGTGAAAAAAACTATTCTATCCCCTTTCACTTCTTGTTCTCTCTGTGTGCGTGTCAGAAGTTCTTGCCTGTCCTTATTCTCTGTTCTTTCTACTGCCCCTTGTAATGTCTCTGTTTTGTACCCACTCTATTGGAACCTTTGCACCATCTCAGTTTTTGCCTTCTGAAATCCTGTAAACTCTGAACAATTTCACCTAGCCCTCCACACTTGTCCATATGGGATAGATTCTACTAATTTTCTGGGGTGAAAACTATGTGCATGGAGTGCTGCATTTTTATCTGTATTTTTTCTATACAGTTTCATAGCCAACCTGTCTTGATTCTTATAGATACACAAATCCAAATATGGGAATTTTTCTGAACTCAAATTCATAACAAAGACTAGGTGGTTTGTGCATTTATTCAAATACTCATTAAATATACATAGTTCTTGCATTGTTCCTGTCCAGATTGTAATCATATCATCTATAAAACGTTTCCATAATCCTATTCTATTAATGTAT
Source organism: Neoceratodus forsteri (assembly GCA_016271365.2). Taxonomy (NCBI): domain Eukaryota; kingdom Metazoa; phylum Chordata; order Ceratodontiformes; family Ceratodontidae; genus Neoceratodus; species Neoceratodus forsteri. The sequence continues at coordinate 390,712,860 of CM028135.1, read as the reverse complement.
AAATTTCTGTCTTTAAAGACGTACTGCTGTTCAAAATTGCTCATATAAATATTGGCATAAGAAGGTGCCATACTGGAACCCATGGCAGTTCCTTTCACTTATAGATAATGATGTTTCTCAAATTTAAAATAGTTCTGATTAAAGACCATCTCTGTCTATTTAACAAGTAAATCATTAGATGTGTTTTCTTCTTGTCTCGCTGTGTCCAAAAATATTTTTAGCACCTCACATCCCTCCCTATGTGGAATGGAGGTGTATAGATTTTTCAGGTCCCATGTTACTAATATACAATTTTGTATCAAAATATCCATTTCATGTAGTTGTTCTATTTGTATTATAATATTTGTCGAGTCTTTAATGTATGATTGTATATTTTCCATATATGTTCATATATGGTGATCTATAAAAATTGATAGGGGCTCTAACACCGAGTTAATCCCTGACACAATTGGATGCAGTGGAGATGCCCTTCATTGTTTTATGAATTTTAGGGAGTACATAAAAAACTGGGGTACTAGGTGTATTTCTATATGCTACTTCCTTCTCTCATTCTGTAATTTAATTATGTTCAAAAGTAATGTCAAGTGCTGTTTTCACCAGATCCATGATTACTTGAGTGGGGTGTTTATCAAGTAATAAATAATTATCAGTATTTTGTAACAAATCCATACAGATATTTCTATATTGGGTATAGTCCATTACCACCACTGCCCCTCTTTTATCTGCATGTTTGATCACAATCTCCCTGTCATTCTCCAGATTTCTTAAAGCAGCAGATTGTGCTGCTGAAAGATTATATTTTTTTCTTCGGTCCATATGTCCTTCTTCTTTAAACAAATTCTCTATGTCTTTATTGAACAAAGATATATATGTCTCAACCATATGTGGTGTTATGGGGGGGGCGGGGTTAAATTTTCATTTATGGTGTAATCTCTGTCCCACCTTTATTTTTTATTATTGTATATTAGCATTTATGTCTCTGTCTGGCAGTATTCCAAAAACATATTTTAGTCTAATTTTCCTAAAAAAACTATTTAGATCCACTTTGAGCTCGAATTCATTGATCTGGCTATGGGTGCAAAAGGAAAGGCCTCTGCTAAGTACTTGATCTTCTAGTTCTGTCAATATTCATTGTGAAATATTATAAACTAATTTGTTTTTGTCTGTGCAGAGCACATTGTTCTGCCCTCTGTAGTCACATCTTGACCCATTTTTTTATTTCCTTTTGTTTGTTGTACCTGTATCTATGCCTATTCCTTCTTACACGGGGTGGGAGGGTCCTGGTACCTGTGTATCTTGCCCTGGTATTTGGGCTTGTCCCTCTCTCGTATACTGATAGGACATTACATGATTGACTTTACATGGAATAGATAGTTGAATCAAGGTGACTTAAAGGTTGTGGCACATCTTAAAGGGAGGCTCTTACATGTGTTTGGTTTTGTTACAGAGAGAAATATATGAATGTGGCAAAGTTTTACAGAGACCTTAAATACTGTTAGTAGTGTAGACAGGTGAGGATTATGAAGCCTTAAATTGTATGTTTAAAATTATGAGGGTGTATGATAACTGTTTCAGTATATCATTATGAATAAACATTGTTACATTTTATTTAGAGTGAAGAAATGGGATACACATAAAAATAATTAGATCCCATCATGAATATTTAGGGTGAGCAAGAATTTAAAAATCTGTTCACAAAAATCTCTTTAAAAAAGTCTTTATAAAATGTATAATTTTATTAATTTGAGTATAATAACACACATGGTGGAACAAATGTTATTTATTTAACAGATACAGGTCAGCACTGAAGAAGGATATTTCTGAAATGTTTGTATAGACTTAGAGACTGTATCTGATGTAATTATATGATGTTAATTGTCTTTTTGATGAATATAAAGAAATAGCTACTTATTTACATGTGGTGAGTGGGTCATTTTTCCAGTCTGTCTTGATAAGTTATTAGCAACTGATTGGTTCAAACTCCTCCCTGATTATTGTATTTTTCTTTTTTGCTGAGGTTGGCTGAGCTGGAACATTCTACTTTTCATCTGATATTTACTAAGAACATAATTTCTAATAACCCATTCTTCCAGTCTGTTCTAAATTCCTGCAGAAAATATTTTTGTTTTGATATTTATTAAATTAATCTGTCTATAGTTGTTAGGATCTTTTTAGTTTTACCTTTTTATGAATTGGAGCTATCAAAGTACCTTTCCAGGTAGGATGTATAGTACTATAGAGAGTTTAACTTAATACACTGATTAAAATACTGTAATGTGTTAAGTCAGGAATCCAGACAGTTGAGACATGTTTATATACTTCAGGTAGAATTTTATCCAGGCCAGGAGCTTTGCTATTTTTTTTTTACTTTTATTAATAGAGTTTCCATACTCTTTCCAGAAGATAATCTATGGCCCCTAAATTAATAATTTTATCCAGCTTATATAATTCCCTGTTAGAATAATCTGCTTTGAAGAAAATAGCCATGAACTGCATCAGCCAGGAGGAAGAATCGATATGAGCTGAAATATTGTCCTGAAATTTAAAAGTTACCTTTGCCACTTAATACCAAAATAACATATCATTATGCATTAAAGCCTGAAGCAGTGGGCCCCATACTTTCATTTGATATGTTCTTTTCTCAGTATGGATTACTTCCATATATTGTTCTGTGGCTTTAATCTTCTTGACTATTTTAGCTAGTCTGTTTTTTTTTCAGCTCCTTGCATTTATAATTAAACTAACCCATAGCATCACTATACGGTGTAAGCTGTTTTAAAAGAGAGGGCTGAAGATCACCAAGGTCACTGATTTTCAGTTTTTACCTGAAAACCTGGTGAAATTCCAAAATTTGGACAGTCTGCACACTGGTAAAACCAAAGAATTTCATGGAACTTGGCATTTTATACCAGATCAGTCAATTCACTCTTTTCCAGTCCCCTGGAATGCTCCCCAATTCCAGAGACAAGTTAGTTAGCTTCATTAGTGGTACCACCAGCTCCTCCCTAAGCACCTGGAGCACCCTGGAATATACAGCATCCAGCCCCATTGCCCTGTCTACCCTTACCTTACCCAATTCCTCCAATACCCTGCTCTCCATGAACAGGCTAGTGTCTACCTCCCTAGCTTTTGTTCCCTTCCCCCTCAATTTCGGTCCCCTCTTTTTCCACTGTGAAAACTGAGCAAAAGTGCCTATTTAGTACAGTAAGTCTCCTTTTTCCTCATCCCTCTCCACCACAGCTCCTCCCTCCCCTGTAAGTCTTAGTATACCCTGCTTACTTTTTTTCTTTCGCTTATGAATCTGAAGAACTTTTTATCCCCCCTTCTTGTCTCTTTCAGGGTAAACAGGATAACATAGGAAACTTAATAACAGAGATTCAATGCAGTTACAATCTGCCCCTATAAATCATCTGCTATCAAGAAGTAATCTGGGTATTCCAATGGGAAACAGATTTGCAAATCTGAACAATGATTTCCCATCACAACTGTATAAGACAGTTAATGAGATATCACAAAAGCAACAACATGGGAAATTTGAAGGTTTAACAGTGTTAAACTGGAATATAGCTGGGATAAGTACAAAATATGAACATGATTTAATCTTATTCCAGGAGGATTGGGCCAAATGTTATATAAAAATTAATAAGTAGTATCCATAGCTGAATGGAAATTCAAAATTGCAGATGTATAGGTGGTCTTTTAATATTAATTAAGGTAGCATGTAATATTAAACATGTGTAAGCATTAGAAAATAATTTTTATTGCAATTAAGCTGGAAACAGGAGACCAGAAAATATTTTGTATAATATGTATTTCCCTCCAAAAGCCACAGAATATTATATCCCTGAAATACGGTGCATGCTTTACCAGTCATTACACCTAAAGATGTTGTAAAGCTTTACTCTGCAGGCGAAGTTAAGGAGAAGTCACCAAGTCTGCCTCCACGGATAATTTTGCAAAGTTTTCCCCTTTTAGAGGAATTTTGCTTATGCCGACTTCGCCTTTCAGTTTTGCCTAATAACTTTGCCTTATCGTTTGAAAGGCACAGTTTTTGGGGGAAAAGTTGTGTCACATGGCAAAACTTCTGCAGGTCACAAGGTAATCATGTAATCTTCATTTTGGCTAATTTTTTAGAGCCTCTTTTTCTGTCTGTCTCTCTTTTCCATTTTTTTTAGTATTCCACATGGAGCAGCAGGTGCATCATGAGGACAGTGGACCTGAACATTGTGGTACCCGGACCCGTGGTGGGGCCAGCATGTTCTGCCTTAATCAGGCCCTGTTTTTAGTGAGGCCCCCCAAACCATACCTTTTCATGGTGAAACTGCAGCAGCAGAAGGCCCACCAGCTGAGGACAGAAGTGTTGCTCTGGAGCATCAGGAGGAGAAGAAGCAGCAGCAGTAACTTGGGGCCCAGTCATCATTCCACCACCATCTGCACCATCTACCTCCCTGTAGGACACCCCAGGACATCAACAGCATCCCAGCAATGGTGCCCATATCCAAAGACTTCACCAGTGTGGATCTTCTTCAAATGTGACCCAAGTGACCACAGTGTGGTCACTTACAATGTTGGTGGAAAACTGGTGTGCAGAGGGAAGAAGGGTTCCCATGTGGGTACTGGGGGGCAGAGGACCCACTTTTAGTTGCAATACTTGGCTGAGTGGGAGGTTATGTTTCATGAAGCAGCAAGCATGGGTGGGAATGGAGGTCAGTCCGAGTGGGCAGTTGACTGTGGCCATGGTGTATGTAAGTGTTCCAGTTCACATGCCATAGTTGTGAGGGAAGCCAGCCCACCTGCACAGCAGTAGTGCTGCTGCCTGTGGTGTTGATGACCCATGTTCGGAAGTGAGCATGGTGTGTCAGAGGGTCAGCTGGGGGAGTAGCATGATCATCCCACGGACTGTTCTCCTCCTCTGGGAGGGAGGGTTCTGGTTTCCCAGCATGCCAGTAACACCCAGTGCAGACTGGGTGTACAACAGCTGGGACTATCAGGCAGTGAGCAGAGGTGTCAGTGGACATCTGTGGGTTGGGAGTGGGAGCATGCCCGACCTGTTCTGGCATCATTGCATGAAAACATCTCTTGGAGGAACCAAAGGGGAAAATCCCTGGTCACAGCAGCACCATGACATCCCGGACTGCCTCTTGAATAATGCCCAGGGTGAAAGCCTCAGCTGGGGCCTTTGGTGTATTTCTGTCTCACCCCTCAGGAGCCCTGCCATAGAGGGCAAGATACGGGCCACCCAGTCTGGGTGATCTGAGGGTGGTGGTGGGAGGTTAGTGCCAGTGAGGGCGTAAATCCCCCCACATGCTGTTCAGGCAAAAAGCAAAGTTGTTTGTGCATGCAGAAGCAGCAGAGGCCCCTGTACTTGCAGCTCCACTTCCCTTTGAAGGAGCAATACCCACACCACCACCAGCACTGGAAGCAACTGCAACAGTAGCTGAGCTTGCCTCAGTGAGGGTGGAAGTGGGTGACCACTGCTGGAAACTCACTGAGGTCCAGCAGGACCTAAAAGTAACACTGGTGAATGAGGCAAAGCTTCTAGTGGGCCTGGAGGAGCTTCACCATGGTGGTGTGGGTGGTAGTGGTGGGGTTGTTTGATGCCTTGTTTTTCTTTTACTTGGTATTACTTGGTATTAAAAGACAAAGATGCAAACAGGGAGAAAAAGAAAACAATACAGGGAACTAACCTTATACATGTTCATAATAACCGCAAAAATATCAACCAGCCCAATAACATACTCATTTAGAACAGTAAATGAAAACAAGGAATGAAAACATATCCCCACTAGTTTACTGAAAAACCCAGCACCAATTCCAAATCCCTTACACCCACACTGAAAACCTCCTGTAGTCCAGAACCCAGATAATAATGAAATCCTTAAGTAACTGGTACATCAGAATCTGTAATCCAAGGCATATTTCTCCAAGCTCTAATCAGAACTCTGTATTGCAGAATCTTCATATCCTCTCTAAATAAATACTGCAGTTCCTACATAAATTTTTGTATACATTCCTCCTGCTGTAAGTGCTTTTGTTGCAATGCAAAGAGGCATCTACTGTTCCAAAGGAACCATTTAATAATTAACAAAACTTTATGCAAGGTCTCAGTGTGCCATAGGGTCCTGACCCCTATGTATTTACCCACCATGAGTCCATCCATTGTGACTGTCTGAAACCACAGAGTTGCCCAGGTAGTAGCCAGAGCAAACCATAAAGATCTGTTTTACGTACAAGTAAAAAACAAATGTTCTGTTGTCTCTAATTGTTGTATACATCCTGGTCTAATACAAATGTGCTCTTCTACCTGCTTGTGTCTTTGGTTGGCCTTGACATTAATTCTATCATGGCAACTCTGCCAGTGAAAATCCCTCATCTTCTCTGGTATCCTGGTTGTTCATAATAATTGAAACAGTGTGTCCTTATACTGGGGAGGGCACCTTGGAAAAGTATCTACTTCTATAAACTGAGTATCTAAAATCCTCTGATAAACTACTTTCCTTGGTTTTATAATTAATAAAGTACTAGTTATTTGCCATTCTTTTAAATATACAAATGTCTCCCGCACATAAGGGGGGACATTTAGTGATCTTTTTAAAGGGCCCAGGCATCCTCTATCCCTTAACTGAAACCAAAGTCTGCAATTATTAAAAAATAAAGATACCCAACTTAAATCAGAGAAAACCAACTTGGGTCTCAAATTAGCATACATAAAAATGCTGTAGTAAAACAATATGGGATTAACCATCCCTAGCCATGCTCTATCGGAAGATATACAAAGTTTATTTTAATGGGGTTTAGCCTACTTCCCCACACTGCCTGAAAAAATAATCTATTAATTGTGGTTTCTAATTATCAGGATGGAGGAAAAACATAACTAATAAATAAAAATACCGGAATTAGGAATGTTTTAATTAAATGTATCCTTTTTAATTTTCCTAATTTCCATTTATTCCATTGTGAGACCAAGGCCCTACCTATTTGAACACTGTGGTTCCCAATTTAGCATTCCTAGATCACCAGAACCATATAAAACCCCCCAAATTTTAACATGATCTGACATTAAATGTGTCCCCCCAATTTCCAAAAGGGGCTGCCTAGGAACCCCAAGCTGTATACCTACAGATTTGTTTACATTCAGTGATGCCCCCCTAATGAACACCATATGTTCCACAGATTTGCAATGCCGTTTGTGCTGAAGCACTATCTGCAACAAGGATGCAAAGATCATCCACATATGCCAAAACTATATGTGGAATAGGCGTATTATTAACAACAATAGGCTTAAGGAGATCAAATGTATTAAGTAACTGTAGAAGTGAGTCTATAAAAACATAAAGCAGGGGGCTTAGAGGGCATCCCTGCCACACACCTCTTGATACCGGTAACATTGGAGCTTTCCAACCCTTCACTAGTGTTGCAACTGTTGCAGTTCTGTATAAGCATTTAATCCAGTTAATGAATGAAGCAGGAATGCCATATTTACCCAGTGTTGTCCATAAAAAGGTGTGATTAATGGCATCAAAAGCTTTCCTCTGGTCTAAAGAAAGAATGAAACGCTCTGTCTTATTCCGGTTACTGTGCTCAATCAATTCACTAAGAAAAATCAAGTGTCCAGTTATGCTTTTACCAGGGATAGCACAGATCTGAGCCTTGGAGATTATAACTTTTGCACTAGTCAACAATCTGGAATTCAACATTTTGGCCAAAATTTTGAAATTCGTATTTAACAACGAAATTGGTCTCCAATTGTCCAAAAGTCATTTATCACCTTTTTTTAAAGATATGAATTAACAATCCCCCATCATACGGAGGGAAGGGGTTTCAGAATTTAAAATAGCCCTGATCACCATGGCCAATTTTGTATATAAGCATGGTCCCATAAATTTATACAGTTCCTCCATTAACCCATCACTACCCGGAGCCTTACCAGATCCTAATGCCCTAATGGCCATTTCCACTTCCAGAGGCATAATATCTACAATTAAAGGTGAATCTGGTCTCTATGGAAGTCTAGTGTGGGTACTGTGTCTAAAAAAGCATTTAGGGAGTCTTCTGCTATGGAAGCAGGTCCCAGTAAGTGCCTAGTATGTTGTGTAACTATATGTAATACATCTGAAGGGTCCGTACATAAATGATTGTTGCCATCAAAAAGCTCATCAATGATCTTATTTCTGATTCTTGCAGAACCTCCTTCATATGGGCAAATCTGACCTTTATTCCTCATGTGTTAAAATTCTGTTGAAACTGCAGGCTCTGAGCCTGTATCATGTGGTATTCAACCATCTGCCATTTAATGTGTTGTACCTGGGGAGAAAAATCTTGTCTAACCGATACAGACAAGGACAGTAGCTTATGCAATTGTTGTCTGTACAAAATGTATGCCCAATAAGCTGCACCCCTTATGACTTTACCTTTCAACTGTAAAAACTATATCAAGTATGTTAAAGTATCTTCCCACCACTGCCCTGGGTCCTCATAAAATATCAATACCGATTTCCTGGCTTGGAAGAAATATTGCAGGTTTTGTATTTCTGTCTGTTGCAGACGTAATGCATTAGGAGGCCTATTAACATTTCCAAGTCAGAGAAATGGAATTTTATGGTCTGAAATTCAGCTACCACCATCTTAGTAGATTTAATATCCAAATGGTGTAAAATAAAGAAATAATCAATTCAGATGGCTAAGAGGCCCTAATGAAAAGTAGGATTAGCCCTGCCAGTTTTCTCTATGTAAGAATCTCTTATATTTGAGGTTTTAATCATGTTAGACAAAATGGTCATATCACAAAATACTTTGCTAATGGTGACTTGATGACCCCTATCCCTTAGTTTTAACCCACAATTGAAGTCTCCCCCCAAAATAACATTTTGTGCTGAATATAAATAAGCCTGGATTAACTGAAATAATTCTATTTGGTCAGCTTTAGTCTGACCTACATATACATTAATCAGATGGACTAGGACAGTCCCAATTTTGATACCCAGGACTAAAGAAGAAGAAGAAGAAGAAGAATCAGCATTTATATAGAGCTTTTCATACACAGCATCCCAAAGCGCTTTACAATGCTAGACTGGTAGTGAATTGACTGAATGTGTGGTGGCGGCCATATCGCACATCATCACCAACACACAGCCTGGATAATTGCATGAACTGGTTTATGGGAAGGGGAATGTTGGCGAGGACACCAGGAATGTTCCTTGCTCTTTGCGAAGAGTGCCCTGGGTTCTTTTACTTCCACCTGGACACCTACCAGGACAACACCAGGATGGGCAGAAGGGACCTCAGTTTAACGTCTCATCTGAAGGACAGCATATCCCAACAGTACAGCACCCCCCAATACTGCACTCAGATGCCAGTGATTTTTAGGTGCAAGTCCAATCCCGGTGTGGGACAAGAACCCATGACCTTCTGGTCCAGGGGCGGATGTGCTACCAACTGAGCCACGCATGACACCAGCCCACCCTGGTGCAAGGTCAGCCAATTTAATGAAGTATAAATCAACATTATGAAACAGTATGGCCACCCCTGAGCAGGAATCCATGCCCAGTTACCAGTATGAAGGCCAGAAAACCACAATCTCATGGCCTGTTTCAGTTTTAACAAAGTGTGTAACTGTGTATCTTGCAAGAAGAAAATGCCAAGGAGAAGTGTCTGAAAAGATCAGTATACAGCCTGTCGGGTTTTTTACATTCTTAATTCTATTAACATTGCTGGAAGAAAGGGAAAGTGATACCACCATGGAAAAAAGGGAAAGGCCACATACAATCAGTCAGCTTAACAAATTAAGGGGGCTTCTTACCCGAGGCTCTAGTGGATCTTACATTTTTGAGTTTAGTCACTGCTTTGCGTGAAGTAGTTGGGGCTTCAGTTACCTCTGATGGAGGATTCTCTAGGCCTGAACCCAGGTCTGGGAGGGAAGAAACCACTGATGAGCCATCTGACTCATCCCCTGAACCTAAGACCTCTATTGGTAAAGTAGCAAACCCATTCTCTGTGGTAACCTCTGAGGTTTGGGGGATTTTTGGGATGGGCTATTGCCAAGCTTGTCGACGTCTGGTACTTCTGAACAACTGATCTTTAGGTGGAGGGGCGATGAAGTGGGGGTGGGCACATGAATTCATTTGTCAGCAATGGTACTACCAAATCCTGAACTGCACAGTGTGAATCTACCTCTGCTATAGGATCTGGCACCTGGAGTAGTTCAGACGGAGGGAGTACCACCTGTAGTGAAATGCCAGGGACTGGTGTTTCTATGTCAGACACCCCTACTTCAAGAATTTTGGAGGAGTGTGCACTAGACCTAGCATCTTTGAAGTGTTGTGCACTATTGCATTGAGCTAATGCAATAATGACCCTTTGCTCATACCAGTCTGCCTGGTCCAGTTGATTATGGGCAGCTGAAGGGCACAAGTGATAGGTATGTCCCTTCAATTCACATGCATACCTGATCACTTTTACATAACCCAGAAGTGTGGCCTAGCTCATTACAATTCATACATTTTAACCTATCACATATACTACTGAGATTGCCAGTAGAGCTGCAGCGATAACAGGCCTTGGGATGACCAGCATAGAACAACACACCCCTGTCTTTCCCCAAATAGAAACAATTAGGCAGATGCATAAGTCCTGTATCAGTAGTGTTGAGTATTACTTGTACTCTCCATCCCCCTGTCCAAATATGATCCTCATCGAATATGGGCTCTGGGTTACCCTGGACAGTACATGTTTGTTTTAACCAAAAGGTGAAGTCCATAACGCTAACTTCCTCACTTCAAAACAATACAGTAATCATTTGATGGGCAGGCATGGTCAGGAGGACCTCTTCAAATGGGGACCATAACGGTGACATTTTTAAAGTACAATATAAGGCCCAGAATTTCTGCAGGCCACTGCCTTGTTCGAAGCTAATATTGAACACCGGCTCCCCTGAAACATGAATAAGGGCATAAAGTTCCACAGGGGTAAAATGCATGGACCCTTTTAATAAGGTGCGTGCCACATGTTTACAGTCTGGAAATCTATCAAGTCCACCTTTATAAATGAGTCTGATGGCATTATGTATTTTAACTGGAAAAACTGGGGCTCTGAATAAGGAAGCATAAGAGCGAGATCCCTCTGGGTCCTGAGAGTTCCTTGGTGCAGTCCCCTAGGTAGTAGGCCTATTTGGGCTAACAGGCTGTTGTTGTGGTGTCATATCCATAGCATTAATGGGTGGATGTAAGGTCAAAATGGGGTTCTGAGTAAAATCTTGGCCATCTGGAATATGCAATGGGGAAGCAAGATCCATTTCTGAGCCCCAATAGGTTTAGTTTGTTCCAATACTAAAGTTTCCTTTGGTACAGTCTCGCTAGTGTTCAGGATGGAATAGCTAGAGGGACCTGAAGTCCACGTACCTTGAGCAGCATTTTATTCCCAACCTGCCCCTATTAGTGCTTTATCAACAGACCAAGCCTCTGTAGCTGTATTTTGACAAGTTTGCGAAGCAGATGCCATGGAGTCTTTTACTGCACAGGGCCTTGTAGTACTCCCATTTACTATTCCAGGTAAAACACCACTGCAATCATTATTTATATTGCCCACAAACACAGAAAGAGGAGATTTACTCATACCTGGCTTTAGTGAAAAAGATTGCGGTATCTCTTGCTGCTCACCTGTATTGTCCACTGCAACCACTAGTGGAGCTGCTAGCATCAGAGAAACACTAGGGTCTGCCATGTCAGCACCTTGCTGCAGTACCTCCACATCTGGTTTGCCAGCCTGTTTAGCCGAATCCTGTTGCTGCGCTGCTGCAATAGCCATTTGCAAAGCTAATCTTCTTACCATATAACAAGCTTCTTCTTTCTGCAGTAGTAATTGCAGCTCAGTAGTGGAATCCTCCAACACAATCTCCTGCTCCGATGACTCAGTCAATTCCATAGATCCAGATTCTGAGACTTGCCATGGAGTCTCTTGCACATTCACTGAACCGCTGGAAAGCACTTGTTCAGCGAGTTCTGTAATCATAGCAGTACTTTTGGCATCAAAAAAGACTTCAATTTCTGTTGCAGCTACAACCACGGGTAAGACCCACTCCTCTGGTACCTTTCTCCTGCTCAAGTACTCCAGCTCAAGTGACGATCTAGCAGAGGTTCCCCTACAGGACAGTAGGGGAATTTATTGAAGGAAGAAAATCATACAAAAATACAAATCACATTATAAACAAAAAGTACATCATAAATCATTCAGTACAAAAAAATGGAAACAAATTAATAAATACTAGACAATCCTTTAACAGCATGATCATGTCTGGTAGAACATGAATAAGATCCATAATAAGAGATCAAGTAGAGATATCTACAACAGTAAAAGAAAGTAAGAAAATAAAGACAGACACCAAAAGAAAATACATCAGTGTATAAACTAAAAAAAATGCAAGACATATAATACAATCCCTGCATAGTGCCAGCACACAGACCTACTAAATTAAACACCAAGAAGCACTACTTGCATCCCACAACATATCAAGTCACAGGCACATTGGAATCCGTAACTCAGGGCATGTTTCTCCATATCCTAAGCAAAATTTTGGAGTGTAAGAACCAAACATCCTCATTATATTGGGCCTGTAATTCCCCTGTAATTTTACATATGATTTCTTCATGAGACAAAAATTACTGTTGCAAGGCAAATAATCATCTATTGTTCTAGATAAACCACTTAATAACTAATAATACCTTGTGTAAGGTTTCAATATGCCAGTGACTCCCCACCCTTGGGTATATACCCCACATTAGAGATTCCATGGTAATGGACTGAAACCATGAGGTACTCCAGGAGGTTGCCAACATGAACCAGAAGGGTTTAATATATATGCAGGTAAAAAAAGATGTTCTGTTGTTTCCAGCTGTTGGCTGCATCCAGGCCTAATGCAAAAACACTCTTCTACTTGTTTATGTTTTTGATTAGCCTTTATGTTAATCCTATCATGACAGATCAACCAATGAAAGTCTTTCAGTTTGTCTGGTATCCTGGGGGTCTTTAATAAAGCCAGATGTGCCCCTCTATGGTGACTTGGGCACCTCTGAAAAGTTTCAGGTTCCTTAAATCGAGTCAACAACACCCAGTTATATAAATATTTCCTCTGTTTAGACACTAGCATGTGATTAGTTATGTTCCAACATTTAAAATATACAGAAGTTTCCCTTATATAAGTTGGCACATTTAAAGCTCTATATAGTATAGTTCACTCTCCCCTATCCCACTGCCCAAACCAAGTTCCACAATTCTGCAAAAACGTGGACACCCAGCTCTGATCAAAATAAATTAACAAGGGCCTGAAGTTTGCATACATAAAGATGCTATAATAAAATAAGATGGGGTTCACCATCCCCAACCCACCCTGTTCTATTGAAAGATACACAATATTCCTTTTAAGTGGGTTCAATCTGCTGCCCTAGACTGCTTGAAAAAAAAAGACTATAAATGGCAGTTTCTAATTGATAAGGTGGAGGAAAGATATAACTAATATAAAGAAACACTGGAATAAGAAAAGTTTTAATCAAGTGTATACTTTCTACTTTGCTTAACTTCTATTTATTCCACTGAGAACTAAAGCTCTACTGTGAAGTAGTCAGGGCTCCTAATTCAATAAACACGTGTCCCCCTGTCCATAAATAACCCCAAGAACTTTCAGTTGGGTAGCCACAAAACTGATACCAGCCACTTCTAGACCGGGTCATGTAATTGAGCCAATCTGGGTACCTATGCATTTAGCCAGATTCAGACCTGTGCCTGAAAAGGAACTTTAAGTGTCACAAGTATGTAAAGCCTCATTAATAGAGGCCACATCTGCCACCAGAATACAAAGATCATCCGCATAAGCCAAAGTCTTATATCTGAGAGGGACCAAATTTACATCAATTGGATTCAAAATTGTAGAACTGTTAAGAAGCTTTAACAAAGGGTCTATACAAAAGGTGTATAACAAGGGACTTAAGGGGCAACCCTGATGGACCCCCTCTGTACTGACAACATAGGCCCCTTCCAACCTCTAACTAAAGGGGTAACTGTGGCTGTCTTATAAAGGCATTGAATCCAACTGATAAATTGAAAAGGTATACCATATTTCTCTAAAACTTACTATAAGAAAGTGTGACTGATGGAATCAAAAGCCTGTTTTTGATCAAAGGAGAGCACAAAACCATCAGCTGTATGCCTGGTACCCTCTTCAAAAATTTATCTTAAAAGTATTAGGTGTTCTGTGATACTTCTACCTGGAACAGCACATTGCTGTGCCTGTGAAAGAATATGTTTTGCTACCAGTAAAAGCAGACTGTTCAGTATCTTAGCCAAAATCTTGAAGTCTGTGTTCAAAAAAGAAATAGGCCTCCAATTTTCCGTACACCGCCTATCCCCTTTTTTAAAAATATGGATCAGTATGCCACCTGTCAAGCATAATGAAGGAGACCCAGATTGAAGAATTGCTGTAAAAGCCATGGCAAGTTCTGACAAAATGTGTTGTCCTAAAAATTTTAATAATTCCCCAGTCAACCCTTCCCCACCTGGTGCCTTATTTTTTCCCAAGGCCTTGACTGTCCTCTCTACCTCTTGAGGTGAAATGTTAGCTATTAAGGGTGTAGCCAGATTACTAGGGAGATTTATGTTAGGAACTGAATCAACATATGGCTCCAAGGTGTCAGACTGCAAGTGGGGGGGATGGGGTAAAGGATTGATTTGTATATTGAGACACAATATCAAGCAATTGTCTAGGGTCAGTGCATAACTTACGATCCTTGTCAAACAAGCTGTCCATAGTTTTATTAAGATTCCTGAAATTACTCCCCTCATAAGGGCAGATTAGGCCCTTCCTACCCTGAGTACAAAAAGTCTGTTGATACTGCAAATGCTTCTCTTGTTGCAAGTGGAAGTCCACCATTTGTTGTTTCACTCTTTGAATTTATGCAGTAAAATCATGTTTTACCATAGCTGACAAAGATAGTACTTTTTGTAGCTGCAATCTACGTGCAAGATAAACCTCATAGGCAGTATCTCGGATCACCTTACCATGTGATTTTAAAACAGCAATGAAATCCCGTACTGTATCTTCCCACCAACTACTAGGGTCCTCATACACACCTAATACCAATTTTCTAGTTATAATAAAATACAACAAATTCTAACGGGTATCATCTCTATCTAAAAGCAAAGCATTCAACTTCCAATATCCTGGGCCATTAGGAGGCTCACAAGTCCTACCCAGTAACAAGTGCAACATTTTATGATCAGAGAATTCTGCAATTAAAGTCTGTACCCTGGAAATTTGTAAAAGCGGTGAAGTGAAAAAATAATCTATTCTGGTGGCAGAGGTACCCCTATGAAAAGTGGGGTCAGCTTTCCCAAATGTCTCAAAATAAACATCCCTCGGATTAGCATTCCGAATCATGGTGGATAGAAAGGTCATATCACAAAATATTTTATTGGTAACAGTGTACCTAACCCTGTCCTGAAGTTTCAACCCACAGTTAACATCACCACCCAAAACAACATGATGTGCAGAGTATAGATAGGGCTGTATGGCCTGGAACAGCTCAATCCTTGTCACCTTAGTTTGACCTGTGTAGACATTAATGAAACAAAATAATACATTATGTATTCTCACATCAAAGATCAAAGCTCAACCAGGAACTAAATCCACCGATTTAATGATATGAACCTCAACCCCTTAAAATAATATAGCTACCCCAGAACAAGTGTCAACCCCGAGTGACCAATAAGAGGGGCCTGAATACCAAAATTTAATTGCCTGTTTCAATTCAGGTACAGTGTGCAACCTGGTATCCTGTAAGAAAAAAATACCAGATGAAAAAGATTGTAAATGTGAATATACAGCTTGTCTCTTCCTTAAGCTCTTAATGCTATTGACATTAACAGAAAACACAGAAAGGAGAGACAGCATGAACACAAAGAAGGTAGCAACAGTACCCTAACAAAGAATTACTCATTCAAGGGGGCTTCTTGGAAGAAGCTATTGTGGTTCTGGCATGTTTAAGCTTCACAGTTTTTTTCCCCTGGAGCTAGGGGAGGATATACTTTGTCCTGCGGAGGCTCTTCTAATTTTGAACCAAGGTCCAGTAAGGAGGAAACCACTGAAGAACCATCTGACTCATCCCCAGAGCCTCTCCCTTCCACAGGTAAAGGAGCAAACCTATTTTAGTGGGGGTCTCAGATGTTTTAGGCATTTTAGCAGCAGGATGAATTCAGTTTTGCTAACGTCTAGAAGACCGGACCTGGTCCTTAGATGGTTGACAAGAGGATTCTGGAGTGGGCTCCGGAGGGGAAAAACCCACCTCAACAACAGGAGTTTCTACTAAATCCTGAGCATCTGTAGCCTGCTGTGGTGCTACTGAAAGGGGATCTAAAACTGGTAATTCAGGATGTGATGTAGCTGGCAACTGCACCATTTCAGGATCTGCAACTATTGGTGCAGGAACAGCAACTTCTGGCCTATCAGAAGGTGGATCCTTAGGCTTAGAGGCCATACGCTGAGCATTAGCACGCTGTGTCAGAGCAATCATGACTCTCTGCTAATCCCAAAGAGCTTGCTCTCCCTGATTATGCACTGCTATGGGACAGGAGTGATATGTATGACCTTTTTCCTCACATAAATTACAAACTTGATCATTTCTACACAGTTCTGCACTGTGACCCAGCTCATTACAGTTAGTGCACTTTAATCTATCACACATGCTGCTTAGGTGCCCTGTGGCCCCACAACGATGACATGCTTTAGGCTGACCAGCATAAAACAAAACCCCTCTATCTTTACCCAAAAAAAAATTAGGTAAATGGATGAGTCCAGTATCAGATATGTTCAAAATCACCTGAATTCTCCATCCCCTAGTCCAAATGTGGTCATCATCAAAGAAGGGCTCTGGATTACCCTGAACCATGTACCTTTGCTTGAGCCAATACACTAAGTCTGTGACACTCACCCCCTCATTCCTGAATAAAACAGTAATCATGCGATGTGCTGGTTTGATCAAAGGAACTACCTCAAAAGGAGCCCATAAAGGAGAAGATTTTAACAAGCGTTATAAAGACCAGAATTTCTGTAAACCACTCCTCTGCTTAAAACTAACATTAAATACTGGTTCCCCAGATACAAGAATCAGCGCATAGATTTCTACTGGGGTAAAATGCATTGAACCCTTAAGTAAAGCTCTAGCCACATGCTTGTAATCAGGGAAGGCAGCTAAACCCCACTTATAAATTAATCTGATAGCATTGTGATGTTAAGCTGGAAAAACTGGAGCTCTAAATAAAGAAGCAAAAGGTTTTACAGGTTCAGAGCATCCAACTTCAACATTGTCTGTTTGTATCCCAGAGGGTAGGGCAGTAGGAACAGCAATATGAACAGATCCACTGGGCTGAGTCTCCAAGGTATGCATCAAGGGCAGGACCAGGTTCTGTGTTAGCTCCAAACCCTCCGGTACATGCAGGGGAGATGAAACATCCATTTCAGAGCCCCCAATCCTTCGGTCTAGTAATGTCTTTTGACACACTCCAGAGCTTCAGAGTTAGATATACCGAGTGTATGCAGGGAAAGTTTTGAGGGTCCAGAAACCCAGAAACCAGATTTAGATTTTTCCCAACCAGCCGCAGACAGAGCCTGATCCACTGACCATTTCATCAGGTCTGTAGGCAGGTCCTGAGACTCTACCAGCAGCACCTCAGTCATGCAGCCTCATCTTAGGCCAGGTACTGTAACACCTGAAACTGCAATTTCCGGCGAGGCTCCCTCCATGTCTTTAAACAAGTTTCCCACAAAGACAAATAAGGATGACTATCCTGTACCTGGAGAAAAGGAGAACGGGTGCTGGCAACCATCCTGATCCACTTGTTTGACGCTCTCTGCTGCAATCGCAGCTGACCGCAAAGACACTGACTGAGAATCTGCCATGTCAGCATCTGAAGAAACAACTATCACCTCTGGCATTTCAGCCTGCGCAGGGAGAGTACACTGATGTGCTGCTGCAATTGCAGCCTTCAGTTCACTTTGTCTCACCTTAAATCGGGCTTCTTCCTCCAAAAGTTGCATCTGCAGGGCAACCGACACCTCTGTACCATTTGTCTGGGTAGAAGGTGCTGCACACTCACTCGTTATAGGAAGAGTACCATCCTGTCTTTGTAGCAAACCTGAGGACTCAGGTAAACTCGCATCCATATGTTCGCTGTGTATTGACTGTTTCCAAACTTGGTGCATCAAAAAAAACTTCAGGATCCATCATCTCATTTTGCATAGAAGCAACCTGCTCTTCCACTTCAGGCACCTCCATCCTCTCTGCTTGCACAGCACAAGTGACCATCACACAGGCCAGCAGTTCCCCTACAGGAAAGTAGGGGAGGTTTTTATTAAAGAATCATACAATCCAAACATATGAAGCAAAGAGAAAAAATGTACAAAGGAAAAACAACAACAGTCCAATAGTGAACAATGCAAAAAGAATAACAAAAACAGAAAAGAAATACAACAGCTCAGGTAACAGGCACATCATTATCAGTTATCCATGGCAAATTCCCCCACCTTTGTAACAAATTAGCATGGTCTAAGAATTTCATGTCATGAAAATAAAGCTTTTGCAATTCATATAAGATCTTCCCATAAAGTTCCTCATGTGAAATATACAGCTGTTGTAAAGTAAAAAGGCATCAAGAATTCCAAATAAACCATTTGATGATGATAAAAATAACATTTAGAATGCTCTTATCCTAATGTATCCAAGTTAGTGGATAGTCTCCATGTATCAAACTGGAATAAGAGACCAGTCTATACAGAGGCATATCAGTGGTTAGATACAAAAAAATTCCAAAAGGATTGTACATAAGAACAAGAAAAAAATAAATGGTTGAGGGTCTCAGGCTGAACAATACAGAGGGATCAGGCACACATTCTCTCGTCTACCTTCTTATGTTTCTGATTGGCCTTCACGTTAAGACGTTCATGATAGGTTAACCAGTGAACATCTTGCATTTTAATGGGTAATCAGCTTTCTTGAAGATGATGTTTCAATGCCAAGTGAGATGGTGGTGGGCATTTAGGAAACAGGTCTAATTCCCAAAAATGGGTCAGTAGGACTCGAGAATAAATTTGCTTCTTTGGGTTGGATGAAAGCAATGCAGGAAGAAGACTCCACAGTCGAAGTTTTACAAAAAGTTCACGAAGATGAGCCAGCACTGGGGGGCCTTGTGGAAGCTGTCTCAACTGATCAGTCTGCCACAGTGTAAACCAGGGAAATAGGGTAGACAACAAACTAGGGCACCAATAATTAGGGGAAGAGAGTAGCAGAAGTTTCAAATTGGGCCAAATAAACTGACAGAAAAAAAAAGAATAGGGTTGACCATGTTTTAACCGCCCTCATGGAGGGGTAAATAAAGGACATTCCATCGCAAAGGGTTCAGCCGGCTGCCCCAAAATACCTGAAAAAAAGACTATAAAGCGTAGCTTCCCTAGACTTAGGCACAGGGAAGATAGTACTAACAAACAAAAAAATGGGAAGAAGATGAGACTTGATCAAATAAACCTTCTTACGAAAGGACATTTTTTGATTATTCCAAGAGTGTATCAAGGCAGTCCCCAAAAGTATCTTCTTATCCCAGTTCAAAATATCATTGTGAGGACCCCCCCCAAAAATTCCCAAAATCCTAATAGCATCCTGGGTAATCAGGATCCCCGCCACTGAAGTAAGAGAGATATCTGGAGCCTTCAGGAACAGCCCCTGACTTTTTGAAATATTTAGGCGGGCTGCCGGATAGTGTCCAAAATTAATACAGCAGTTCAGGGCAAGCACTGCTGAGTCAACAGTTTTAGTCAAAATAACCAGGTCATCCACATAGGCAAAGGCAATATGTGGATTACATGACCAGGTAGCCTGATCGGGGAAATGCTACCAGTGGAATTCAAGAGACGTAAAAGAGGATCAAGACAAAAAACATATAATAAAGGACTGAGGGGACAGCCCTGGTGAACACCTTTATGAATAGGAATGTATGGCCCGAAATACCCATTAACAAAAGTTTTGACAGTGGCAGATCAATACAATAATTGAAGCCACTCAATAAAAGCAGAAGGGATTCCATAGCATTGCAGAGTACACCAAAGACAGGAATGACTAACAATATCGAAAGCTTGGTCTTGGTCTAGGGAGAGAAGCAATCCCTCAACAGGGGAGACATTATGAAAATCGAAAACGTCATGGAGAAGAATGAGAGGCTCAGTAATCGACCTCTCTGTAATAGTACAGGATTGAGCTGGGGAGATCAGATGGTGTACCACTGACAAAAGTCTATTATTAAGAAGTTTAGCAAGTAATTTAAAGTCAGTGTTCAAAAGACTGATGGGTCTCCAATTAGAAATATCCAGCTTATCACCCTTTTTATAAAGAAAAATGAGTGTGCCCATAGCCATATCCAATGGGAGAAATGGCTGAAGTAAAAGAGAATTAAACACCTTGGTGAGGAATTGGGAAATCTCCCGGCCTAAGATGGCAAACAATTCTGCGGTAAAACCATCAGGTTCAGGAGATTTATGACGAGCCAGAGATTGAAAAGCAGCAGTCAGTTCCAGAACAGTAATAGGAGACGTCAGAACAAGTTGAGAATCTGGAGGTAGCGAAGGAACAGGACATTTACTAAATAAGGTGTCAAAATCAAAGTGGGTGGAAGTTTGACTACCAAATAAGGTATAGGCATGATCAGTAACAATTTGAAGAATGTCAGGTTGGGAAAATCTAACTACTCTGTCAGAATCTGTAAGGGCTGTCATAATTTTCTGGGATTGGTAATCTTGATTAGCAATCAAAGGGCAAATATGGGAAAAAGAACCAGTAGTACCTCTGTTGAAAACGAAGATGATCGGTTTGAGTACAATGGTACTTCAACATATTCTGTTTTATGAGGGAAAATCTGGTCTGTAAACCGATGGGTAGTAAGCCGAGAAAGGGAGTATAAGCGTTGCAATTGTTTACGGTCATTCAAATAAGCAACATAATCCTCGGAATGGATACATCAACCAGCTCGAATAAGTAAGGTTCGGAGGTCAGACTTCATGTCCAGCCACCAGTCAACCGGATTTGCATAAAGATCAAAAACTGATTTTCTACAGACCAAAAAAGATAAGATCTGTTGAGAATAAAAGGTATGTTCTAATAGGGTAGAGTTCAACTTCCAATCGCCAAGGCCATAGGGAATAACAGGATCACCTAATAGAATAGACAGTGAACAATGGTCAGAATATTCCACCGGTTGTACCTTAGAATCGTGAAGGACCAAAGATTTAGTAATAAATAGAAAATCAATCCTAGTGGACAGAATACCTTTATAGAAAGTCCGCGCTCTTTTACCGGTGAAATCCAACAATGCGTCTTTAAGGCCTGCCATACATGTGACAGAATTAAGAGCAGACATATCAGAAAACATCTTTTCTGTGGAAGTTAGATTTCCCCTAACCAATTTACTCGTCCCACAATTAAAATCCCCACCCCAAATAATATAATGTGCCACATGCAAATAAGGGGCAATAAGATGGAACAACGCAGCATGATCTGCCTTCGTCTGGGGAGAGTGTACAGTGATAACATGAAAAAGGACGTCAGAGATACAAAAATCCAGCAAAAGAACCCTACCAGGAACCAAATCTAGGAGTTTGGTCACAGTGGGCTGGAGACGATGAAACAGAATGCCAACTCCAGAGCAACAGTCCATACCTAGAGACCAAAAAGAAACCCCAGTGACCAACTCTGAGTTCCATCTGAGTAAACAATGGGAGAAGCATTGTGTGCAGTTCCAGAAACCTCAGTACCAGGAACGGTGTCCATGGAAACGTCAGAAAGCAAAGGCATTGTGTCAGGTGAAAGCCTCCCAGTAGGAACCAGAGAGACAGAAGAAAAATGAGCTAGCAAATCCTTTTTTCTTTGCCGATAGGCATCTTCGTGAAGTAGCAATTTATTCAGAGTTAGGTCCGAGTCAGAAGGATCCAGCGGTATAGGTACATCTGAAGTAGGAATATCTAAAGGGCAGTCACAGATGATACCAGCGAAAGGTAATGCAACTTCCTTTTTTCCATCAACTTCTGCAACCGCAGTCACATCAAAGAATATCTCAGTTTCCAAAGCCTCTACGCCCAGGAGAAGCCACCTCCATGACCTGCAGCCCCTCTATCTCCGAGCTCGGCTGAGAAGCTACTGAGTCAACCATCCTCTGATGGCCAAAAGGAACCCCTACTGGACAGTAGGGGAATTTCCCCGGTATCTTTACCAAATATCCTCCCATTCACTCAAAATACTGCCAACAACTGAATATAGTTCAAGATCAGTTGGCATTCATCTGTATCCCCCTTCCCCGGGTTGTGCCTGAAAATAGGCAGAATTTCTCTAGTGCACTTACCCAGTCAACAAAAACTAAACAAATATGCTCTGCTGTTCAAATTTTGGGCTACATTTCTTTGCATGCACCCCCAGTGGACACGTTTCTCCTGTGCATTGTGCTGCTGTTGCTGTGTGCACTGCCTGGTTCCTATATTCAGAGCTATGTTCTTTCCTATATTCAGTGCTGTCTTCTTTGCCAGGCCATTTTTGCACTGCACTCCTAGCCCTGTTTGCACAGCTTCCTTTGCTCACTATATTCATCAGGTTTAGCCCTGGGGCTACACCTTTGATTGTAGCGTGCTAATGGTTCTGGGCTAATTTAGCATGCCGTGCAGTGCTAATTTTACCCTGGGGCTAAGTTTTGAATATCTGGCCCCTTATGTGCATGAATTGTTTTTTCTTCTTATGAATCTGCAGAATAAATGAATTTTTATGACTCAGTGTTGCAGTCCTATAGATTATTACCCTGTATGGAACTGGTCAGTTGTGATATCACAGTGATGGTAAGTGTCATATGCACTGGATCCCAGAAAATGAAAATGAAATGAAGGAACCACTCACCTGGAGTGCACTCTGAATCCCTTTGGGTGTTACATAGTCATATGCCTAGGGCCTAGCCAGCCTCTGGAGCACACAGCACTAATTTGCATGTGCAGGCCCTTAAACTTTGGAAGTCTATTAAGGATGCCACTGCCGTTTACTATTGATACACTTTGACTTATTTTTTTTAATTCAGAAATATACATGCACTAAGCATTAGTATGCATTCCTACTGCACTGTATAACACTAAGATTTCAAAACAGATACAAATTAAACTAACTCATAATCAGGGTTTCCATAATAGTAATTATAACTATTTTTTATACTATATATAGGTTTTCATCTCTGCTTTGCTCTACTGAACTACTAGCCCAGGTAACCTCCCATGTGCATCTTGCCACTAGTCCCTGGCCAGCACACCTCAGTTTGGGATCTGGGGAGCCATGAAAGCAGAGACTGAGTGTGCCAGCATCATCCATGGCTGAGAAGAGTTTTTCCTCCATTTTTAATGTCTGTTTGTCCCTCCCACCTCCACTAGTACCGCACACAGCTGTGGCTTCCTCTCCCCACAAGTATGGATCATTTTAATATAATTTTTTGATAGGGATGCTATTAATACAGTACCTCTGGCAGAGGAAAATTTCAGTCACTTAAACTTAATATCAAAAAGCAGAATTATTAGAGTGCTAAAACAACAAGAACAAAAACTTAAGAAACTCCCAGGGTCAAATCTAATTCCAACATAAATATATAAAATGAATGTTGACTGGGGGATCCTAGACTTAACACACCTTTTTAATTCATTGTTATCAGCAAATGTTTAAGAAAAGAGATTGCAATGACCTTCAAATGTATTGACCTATAAGCTTGGGAAACAATACTCTGAAAATATTTACTAAATTATTTTTGGAAAATCTCCAGAACTGGTTAAACTACATACAGTAAGACCCTCACAGAAGCCAAAATGGGGTTCAGATCTATGAGATCAATCACTGATAATTGCTTAACTCTTAGCTTCCTGATTGATAGATACATATAACTTAATTAAAAAACAACCACTATGTGCCATCTTCATTGATATCAGCAAGTCTTTGGTAAGATACATAAGAATCTATTGCAGATAGAGATGGGAAAGCTGGTGTTCCAGTAAATCTCATCAGAATAATCTCTAATCAGTTTAAAGGAATTTGGGATGATGTAACAACATTGCAAAAATGGGATCTCTCTGTAAGATTTGAAACCAACAGAGGAGTCAAACAAGGTTGCCTACTGGCACTGACTTTCTTTAATATTTATGTTAATGCATTACTAGAGTCAGTGATGGATAATAACTTTCCTAATCCAGTACTAAACAGAATTAATATAGAAGTGCTAGTTTATGCAGACAATACCATAATTTTATTCACTTCAATACTGGTATTAAAAAGAAAAATGGCATTTGTAGAAAACAAAATGGAAATCATGAAACAGAAAACTAATGTTGTGTTTCTGTTTTTTTCCAATAAATGATAAAACCAAAGTTATATACTGGAACTAGAGGTGGTTTCTCATATGATTACCTGGGGATTAGATACACATATAATAACTAAAGGAAGAAATATTTTGATTGGATAATGCAGGATTTACAGAAACGTATAGCAGCAATCCAACATTTCTGTTGTAAATATGGAGGTATGAATCTTAAGGGGGTCATAATGGCTATCAGAGTGAAGATTGAAGCTAAAATTCATTTTGGTTGTGAAAATCAAGCCCATGAATCTGTTAACTCATTAAATAATGCATTAAACAGAATCTATTAAAAATACTATGACTTCCAAGTTCAACGTCTAAATTGTCTTGTAGTTACTGAATTAGGGATCTGTCAACTACTCACATTTATTGAAAAGTTAATTCTTATGTACTGGATAAAAAATATGGAGTCAGCAGACATGTGCTGGGTTAAATAGGCTGTACTTGAAATGTGGAACTACCATGACAAAGGATATAATGTATTCATTTAGATTTTTTTATTTGAAATTACTCCAACCACAATGACTCAGTGAGATACAGCTTTTCATTTTCATGATTTATTTATTTAGTTTTTGTTGACCGGGTAAGTTCACTAGACAAATTCTGCCTATTTTCAGGCACAACCTGAGGGGAAGGGATACAGATGAATGTCAACTGACCTTGAACCAGATTAAGCTGTTGGTGGTATTTTTAGTGAATAGGGGACATGTGGCCAGGACATCATAGAAATTCCCCTACTGCAATTACTGACAGTAGGAGGAGGAGGTCCCTCTTGGGTGTCTGCCAAGATGGTGGATGAGAGGATCACTGAGGTGGAGCAGAATGACCTAATAGAGACAGAGACCTCAGGAAATAGTGAGGAAAGGAAAGAAATTATTGAAATGGAAGCCTCTGGAAATCCGATGCATACCTACTGTTACAGTTACTAAGTGTAGAATATGTTCTACATAGTCCAAGGGGTTTAAAGATGAATTCACAGGCTGCTCCTAGCTTTCACTAACATTGTTAGTTGTCCCGCTTGCAAAGACTAAAATCGGAGTGTCTTCATATGACATAATCCTGAAATGTGGTGATTAATTTCTTTAAAAATGAAAAAAAATTATTTTTTCTTTCCCCCTTTCTTCTTTCAATCACTGCACTGTTTCCATAAGGTGTATACCCACCGGATTTTATGCAGTTGGAAAAAATAGCCGAGGTAAATGTTTATTATAAATAAATCCTCATACTCTACAGGGGTACACAGACCTCCTCTTCCATCCAACTGCAACCTTTGCAAACTCTAACATAAGAACTGTATTCCCATAGAGTATACACTAGGACGTGGTACTGGGAAACTCACCAAATTCAATCACTTCAGGTCTCCTGCACACACAAATCCAAAAGGTACGCCACAACATGAGAGTGCAAAAACACTTGATTTATTACACTAAAAAGGCAGACAATGCAAGTACAATGCCTCACATGTTTTGAACCTAACCAGTTCTTCTTCAAAGGCTAAAAATCTAAGTTAACAAACCACCACTATTTATAGGACTACTATAACATGTGATTTCACTCAACACCTCTCAAATTCACTCAGTATAATTGATTAAAATTCCCCCATTTTAGATCTCAACTTGACAGAATCCATATGTTCAATAAATGATCCTGATGTTGAAAATGTTCAGTAACCATGTCACATTTGTTTAGTTACTACTAAAAAGATTATAGTGTTGTACAACAAATTTATATACATATGAATACATCATCCTGAGGGAAAACGAAATGGACAATTAAAATGTGAAATGGAACATCCAACCACCATGACGAATACACAAAAAAGGGTGAATGAAGAAACTAAGAAAAAATCTGAAAGGAACTAAATCCAAAATGAAACGGAATACAAATGTTAGTGTATTCCAAATTCCCTCTCATAGATCTAGGTCTTATACTCTAAGAAATTAAGATATTATTAAGCGATATTCTTTAATAGAATTCAAATAACATTTCAAAGGAATTTTCCTAAACACTAACAGTCTTTAAAGTATATCGCTTATATATCTTAACACTCAAGTTTCCTCATAGTATAATATATTTTATTGTATATAAACTCTATATTCATGCAGCATAACATACCATCATACACATGTATTTTCATATTTTCTTGTATTAGAGAAACAAGTGCACACAAAAAACAATTACTGTCCTACTCAGAAACAAAGGAGTAAGTGTACATGATCTAACAGTCTGTCTGAAACAATGCTGTACAGTGGTAGAAGACGCAATTGCAATCTTGGACTCAGAAAATATATGGACAGGGGGATGGAAAGTAAAAGTTATGCTTAAAACAACAGACACAGGACCACTGCATTTACCAAACTCATTTTTTCTAGAATGGGACAGGGGTATTTTATTTTATGCTGGTCAGCCAAAAATGTGTTATAAATGTGGTGCTTTAGAGCATTTAAGTTGTATATGTGAAAAAACAAGATGCACAATATGTGTGGAACTGGGACATATAGGAAATGACCGTTAAAATGAATGCAAATGCAATTTATGTGGTGTTTTAGATCACATTCCAAAATTGCAAAAAAGCAGCACATAATCTTCCAGACCAAGCTGATGGAGAGGAACAAAGATTAATGGTAGCCCTGGCACAAAAGGATAAAGTAGGGAATTTTAGGCTGGGCCCCAATAGAGAGCAAGATACTTTGGAAGAAACTTCCAGCACAGTCCCTCCCCCCCCCAAGGGAGGCAGGAGACAATAGAATCTACAGTATGTAGAACAGAACATTCTGCGATCAGGAATGTAGACATTGCATCCACACCTTTAGGGAGAATAGAATCAGAGGAGGGAACCTCAGGGAAGGTCATGCCCCCAACCAAAAAAAATAGAAGGAAGGATAACAAGACAGAAATATAAGGAAGCAGCTGAACAGTAATCACTCTAAAAAAAACAAATTTGATGTTCTACATTCAAAACATTCAGAAGAAGATTCTGAATGTTCCTCAGTGGAATCCTCCCTTCAGGAAGGCACAACAGACACAGAGAGGGAAGGAGGATAAACCAAAAGGGAAACAGAAATGGAAAGCCAGAGTAAAACTAACAAATATTGAC
Source organism: Neoceratodus forsteri (assembly GCA_016271365.2). Taxonomy (NCBI): domain Eukaryota; kingdom Metazoa; phylum Chordata; order Ceratodontiformes; family Ceratodontidae; genus Neoceratodus; species Neoceratodus forsteri. The sequence continues at coordinate 390,685,310 of CM028135.1, read as the reverse complement.
AAACAAAGCAGGTTAATATCCTAGTACTGACACTGTAGTGCAGCATGAGAGGGGTGCTGCACTTCTGAGGTGCTGTCTTTCGGATGAGACGTTAAACTGAGGTCCCATCTGCCTGGATTGGTGGTAGTTCAGGTGGATATTAAAGATCCCATGGCACTTATCGAAAAAAGTAGGGGAATTTTTTATTGCAAAATACATAACATCATATTTACAACCAAAGAAAAGCATACAGCATCACATACATAATCTGTAAATTCACAGAAGAAAGAAATACAAAAAAAAGCAAGAAAGCACTACAACCAAAAAACATGTTGCCAAAAAGACTGAAATTTCCCTCTGTCAAATACCCTGGACTCCTTCATTTTAAGTTGCTTCAAAGCTTCCGTAATCTGTTTAATCAAGACCACATTAGGAGTATTCACATGTTGTAAATAGAACTGACAACATGCCTGCCAAAGATAATATTTAATACTGTATATGCAAAAAGAACATTTAGTGTACTAGAATGATATCTAGAATAAATACCAGAATAATCCCCCAGTATTAAACATTCATATTGAATATGCTGTAAGGGAGAAAAATTCCAACTTAAGGCCAAATCAAGCCAAAAATGTTTAATATAAGGACACAGAATAAAAAAATGTCCCTGTGATTCTTCCATGCCAATACATGAAAATCTTAAGCACAACCTGTCAGTCACGGGTTTATGCTTCCAATTACCTTTAACCCCCAATTTCCCATGACAGCACAGCCACTGAACATCCCAAATATAATCAGGAATCCTACCATCTTTAAGAATGTTCAAGGCAAACTGAAGTTAAGTAGGGAGGCATCATGGAAAATCAACCTGCACAGCATGATGTCTATCCATCACAAGACCATAAATAGATTTGCTCTGCATGGAAGTAATCTCAACCTTACTAAGGTTCCACCTTTTGACTCTCTTTATCATAGGAAGAGCAAAATCAGGAACCTGTAAAGACTCAGTAAACCGTGGAAAAATAACCTCCCATTTTTACAAAACAATTTTAAACAAACACAAAGTCCATTCTGCCCACTGAGTGGGAAGTCCCACTGACCTAGAAAAGGAAGAAAAAATACAAAAGGATTGAAAAAACACCACAGGATTTAACATACCCAATCCCCCCAGTGAAACTTTACGATAAGTGAAATCCCGTTTTACTGGGTTCAACCTACTACCCCATATCATCTGGAAAAAACAGTTAAATAGCCTCGTCTCAAGGTTAGTAGGTAAAGGAAAAATGTGAGCAGTATATAAAAAAACCGGGATGAGAAATTGTTTAACAATACCAACCCGTTTCTTCTTCCCCATCCCCCAGGACTTCCAGCGTGAAACCTTTGCCTCACCAATTTGCAGCCTATCTTCCCAATTTATCCATGCCATATCCTGTTCACCAAACTTAAGACACAAAATCAAAATGAAATGTGGAGAGACCTGAACAGTATTTACTGAACGTACTGGGTCCCCATCCCCAAGCTGTAGAGCCTTGCTTTTATGGTGGTTAAAACCTGCCCCAGTAATCCCTGAAAAAGAATCCAACACCCATAAGGCATATGCTTCAGCCTGAACAGAAGCAATCGAAAGACAAATATCATCCACATATGCCATAATTTTTTGAGGAAAAACCTCTGGACTGGCGGATAACCCCATAATCAAAGGGTCATTCAGAATTACTCTAATCATAGGATTCAAGCAAAACGTATAAAGAAGGGGACTAAGGGGACAACCCTGCCTAACCCCCTTTTTATAGAAACTGGAGACCCCAACAGACCACCCACCACAGGAATGGCCACTGCCTTCTAATATAAAATGTGAATCCATCTAATCATAGATGAAGGGAAACCATAAACCTGAAAAACTTTAAATAAAAAAGAATGAGACACATTATCAAATGCTTTTTTCTGGTCCAAAGTGATCAGAAACCCCCGCAACTTCCTCTGCCTCCCAAACTCACAAACATCCCTTAGTAATTGAAGGTTCTGTTGAATATTCCTTCCAGGGATGGAATATGTTTGGACAGGATGAATTAACGCAGATGCAGCCTTCTGCAACCGATGACACAAAATCTGTGAAAGAATTTTATAATCAGTGTTCAAAAAGCTAATCGGCCTCCAGTTACCCAAATCTAGTCTATCACCAGTTTTATAAATATAAACCACCATAGCTGAGGAAAAACCATGTGGAACCTCCACGGCCGTCAAAAATTAATTAAATACTTCCACTAACAGTGGAGCCACTAACTCTTCAAAAGTTTTAAAGAACTCATTTGTCAGTCCATCTTCTCCTGGGGACACACCTGAACGTAAGTGAGAAATAACTTCCAATACCTAAGTCAAAGTAACTGGACCATCAATATCTGCCATAGCTTCAGGGGATAATATAGGCAAGGAGCAATTTATTAATGAATCCCAAGCCACAGTAGGGACAAACTCCTGTCCCAGAGAATTCTGAATATATTGTACCATAATATCCAGCATCTCAGCATGTGACGTAAGCACTTGACCAGAGTGATCCAAAAGACCAGTCATATTTTTATTTGCCAGTTTTGTTTTACATGCTTCAGATGGATCTGAAAAAGGAGATTTAGTAGTACCAAATTTAAAAGTAGCATATATAAAAGCAACACACTGATAGTGATAATCCCTCATTTTTTGCTTAACAATATCCAGCTGTGCTTTAATCCTACAATCTGCTATAGTAGGGAGAGATAGAAGATGACAAAATTGGTTTCTTAAAACTAGATACCCCAAATAATCCTTGTTTCCCTTAGATTTCCCCAAATCAAGAAACAAAGTTTTTGAATCCATTTTAGTATCCTGCCACCAAGAGTACCAGGAGTCATAAAGAACAGCCACCGAACCCTGAAACTCAAACAACAATTCTACTTTAGTTGTAACAACTGGATCATCTAAAATGACAGAATTTAATTTCCAGCAACTAAGCATCCCTGGAAAAGAGGGGGAACTTGGGAAAATTGAATATCACACCTTAGAATACAATGGTCAGAAAATTCACAAAACTGTAACCCAAACCCCTGAACCGTCAACTGACGAGAGGTAAAAATAAAATCAATACGAGTACTATATGCATTACGTCGATAAGTAAATCCCCCATCCTTATGCAAAGCCCTATAGGCATCCAACAAATCTGCAGTATGAATGATATTATGTAATGCATGGGAATCACAATATATTTTTTGTTGAAAGCTATCCCGTAGTTTCACATCTAAGCTACAGTTCATGTCACCCCCCAAAATAACATCCTAGAAGAAAATAAGAAAGGTTTAATAAGGGTAAACAATTCTATTCTAGCTTTCTTACTTTGGGGAGCATAGGTGTTAATTATACATAAAGAGAACCCTTCATACATACAATCTAACAATAAAGCTCTTCCTGGCAAAATATCAAACACCTTCTAAACCTGAATGTAGGGAGACTGAAAAAGAATCCCAAGACCATCAGCTACATCTTCCCCAAAGGACCAAAAAGAAGGCCCCCAAGGCCAATGTTTTTTAACTTGGACAATGTCCTGTAAGGAGGTAAATCTAGTTTCCTGAATAAGTAAAGCATCAAATGGGCAGTGTCAAAAAAATTCCAATAAGGCCATTTGTTTTCGAAAAGACTTAATGCTACAAACATTAAGGGAAACCAGACGAAAAGAAGCCATGCATAGGTTTATAAGAAAAACTTAACAAAAAAAAAAACTTTTGTTTTTCCTTTTCAACCCTCCTCCTTATCTTTTTTCCTGTTTCTCCCTACCTTTTTTTTTGAAGTTGGAACACTCCGAGGAGCATCCTCGTCACATTCCATTTCAGTAACCATACCTGATAAGGATGAGACATCAGACTCAAAACCCCCTTCCTGCTCCTGAAGTACCTGAAAGGAATTTTGTGTGAGAATAGGGCCAACTGAGACCTTGGGTTTCAGGGAGGATCTAGTCACCCATTTTTGAGGAAGAAAATCAGCTTTCACCTGAGGGGGGCATCTGCCCCATATCACCCTCCGAAACAGGAACTGCAACAGTGGGAGAGTGAGCAACAGGAGAAGCTGGGGAGGGTTCAGAAGCAGCAGGGTCAGCCGAGGAAGCAGTTGCCTGGGTGGGATCCGAAGAGAAGGACCCAGAGGCCTCATCAGGGTGAGGTTCTGGTCTGGCCGGCCTATATCTTTTTTGGGCCTCAGAGACCAACTTCTCCTGATTAAGGCCGCCAGTACAATTCAGGCCTGCCCAAGGACACTGATGATAAGCATGGCCAGTTTCATTACAAAGATTACATTTAAACACATTCCTGCATACTGAACTGGGATGATCATATTCTCCACATAAAGCACAAAAAACCCTGTCACAAGTGCTGCTAAGATGTCTGGGACTACCACATTTATAGCAAGCCTTTGGTTGCCCTGGGTAAAAAGCTACCCCTCTATCCTTCCCCAAGAAAAAACTATTGGGAATATGCTGCACGTCATTTCCAACTAAATGTAATTTGACTTTAAACCTCCAGCTACCATTCCAAATCCCTTCGCTATCAATGATAGCCTCAGGAGGCCCCATAACCTGACATTTCTGCTGCATCCAATAGTAAATATCACCAGCATTAACCCCCTCATTCCAAAACATAACAACCACTGATTTATACAGGGGTTTAGTAAGGGGGATGGCCCAAAAAGGAGACCGTAAAGGCAATGTTTTATACATTTCATATTTTCTCCAAAAAGAATCAAGCCCAGCGAAAGTCCTAAAACTGATATCAAACGTATCCTCCCCCCTGACAGTAATGAAAGCAAAAGTATCAGCAGCTTGAAAACCCATAGAATTTTTTAAAAGATGTTTAGCCACATAAAGTCTGTCAGCATGCTCCAGTAGACCCCCTCTATACCGAAGCCAGACAGCATTATGCCGAGAGGCTTGCTCCACTTTATTATTTTTAAAGAAATCGGAATATCTGGGTCCAGTTCTATGACCCTCTCGATGTGGGGAAAGGGGGGTAGAAGATTGATCCCGGTGCTCAGTACAGTCAGTTTGATCAGTTGCAGTACTAGGGGTATGCACCATAACCAGTTCAGCCACCGAAACTCCCATCCCATTGATCGAGGAAAGAACAAGCTGCTCCCCCTTCCCCTTGTCTAGCTGTACAGTACCTTGCACCGAAGTATTCTCTGCAGAAAAAGACACCCAACTTGAATCAGGCACCCAGGCCCCATGTGGGGTTTGAATCCAGCCAGCTTGTTTTAATGATTCCTCCTTCGACCACTCGTCGCAACCAGGCACTGCAACCGGCTCCACTACAGAGAAGGACTTCTGCATTCTCTCCATCATCGTCAGAGATTCCGTCACTGGCAGCTGAACTCCTAAGACAGGCTTGACAGCAGATGTCAAAGCAGGCTCCACGGAGAGAGGCAGGGACTGCACTGCTACCTCTCCACAGGTACCAGACAGTTCAGGCACAAAACATACCGCCATAGCGGTGGATAACGCATGCAGCAAGGAATCACCTGAAGCAGCCATTTCCCAGGAAGGTAAGCCCTCTGTGGCTATCGGTAGATGCACAACTTCTGTCTGCCTTGTAGCAGACTTCTCCTCAGCACAGACAATCAAAATTTCCTCCGCATTCTGAATCGTATCCCTTGGTAAAACAGCAGCCGAGGCCAGGGATAGAACCTCCGACCGCACCAGACGTCCATCCTCCTCACCCTCCATCCCGCAACTGACCACCACTCTGAAAGAGCAGCAGTCCCTCTGCAGGCAGAGTAGGGGAATTTCCCCAGTGTCCTGGCCAAATTTCCCTCATTCACTGAAAATACCACCAACAGATTAATCTGGTTCAAGGTCAGTTGGCATTCATCTGTATCCCCCTCTCCCGGGTCGTGCCTGAGAATAGGCAGGATTTGTCTAGTGCACTTACCCAGTCAACAAAAACTAAATAAATAAAAAAAATATACACATGAAAAACAAGCAAGCACTAACGGCAAATTCATTAAAACCATGGCTGTTATTTATTAATTCTAAACTGACTAGATTGGGATTATGATACATATTTATATTTCCATTACTGGAACCTGGAAATGTTAACACCTAAACATTACACAAAGGATATAGGATAATAATAGGCAGCAAGAAATAACAACTATTACGCCCCAGAAAGCTCAGAAATGGCTCTCACTGAACAAAAATAATATCCAAATGGAGCCATGTTTACATATTATTCATGATACTGTTGACAGAAAAAATGTTTATATGGTTTAGGTTTGAACTGTACAACAGTAATTTTCTTAAATGTCAATATCTATGTCAGGCCCGATATGGAGTATGCATTTCAGCTATGGTGCCCTTATAAAAAATCAGAAAGAAAAAAACTAGAAAATGCTCAAAGGAGGTTCACAAAAAGCATAACACGTTTAAGGAGTAAAACATGAAGAACGGCTGGAATATTTCCATATAATGACTCTGGAGACAAGAAGAATGAGTGGTGACTTGCTATTGTTGTTTGACATCATAAATGACCAGTACCTTATGGTTGAAATGGGCATAGAATTTAAGTCCTCCTTTAAGGATACCAGAGGACATCCCCTACAGATAATAGGTAGAGCCTTTGGAACTTACAAACATAAATATTTCTACACACTAAGGACTATCAGCTTATGGAATAGATTACATATTGAGATAATAATCAGTAAAACAAAAAAGGAATTTAAGATTAAAGTTGACAAACATGTATACTGGCCAGTGGAAAGCTTAACTATTATGAAAACTAAACTCTTCAGGAGCACATCGCTTTTTGGCTCCTTAACATTCTTAGTATGAACCTTAGTATATAAAAATAAAGATGATTCCTGGATACCTTTCACCACTTTCAAACAACAAATGATCGATGACCATATTATGTATAAATGATTTGTTCTTTTTTATAACATGTATAGAAATGCAAACTGTATTTAGGAGATTAGCTGGTGAATTTACATGAATCTAAACCTTACTTCTATAGAATTATGGGCAAATAGTAACAAGCTCCAATTTAACCTGGAAAAATGAAAAGCACTTGAGGAAAAACAATTGTGAGTTTACGTATCAACTAAATAGCATATACTTACATACAACAACAAATGAGAGAGACGTAGGAGTAATAGCTGATGATAAGTTAACATTTGACACAAACACCAAACATAAAATAAAACTGGAAAATAAAATATTGTGATGTATCAAAAAGAATATCAACAGTAGACGTCCAGAGGTTATAACGCCCTTGTATACAACCCTGGTGAGATCACAATTGGACTATTGCACACCCTTTCATGCCCCTGGGTCAACGGGAGGCAAAGCCTAATAGAGGGTGCTCAGAGAAGGGCAACTAAGTTAGTTTCCTCTGTCCATCATAAGAGCTATGGGGCTATATTGAGAGACCTGGGAATGTACTTAATGGACTATAGACAGCTTAGGGGGGACTTATGCTTGCTATTTAAAGCCACACAATATAGATATATGTGGGAAACTATTGGTTTCTCTGATCATATAGGAATACAAAGTATATGCACCCATAATTTAAAAATAAGAGTAGACATAAATAAAACAAGTAAAAGAACTAGGTGGTTCACCCAGAGAGTTGTGAAATGGTGGAACTCCTTGCCTGAGTCTGTGGTTCACGGTAAAATGATGGATGCTTTTAAGAACAGTTTGGATAGCTACATGGGAGATAAAAAAAATACGGGTACCCCACTGATCCAGTGGCAAGCTACTAAAGGGTCGCCTGACCTCTAAACTTGAATTTTTCTATGATTCTATGATTTTAAATACTGCAGAACCCCTTAATTTCGCTATCAATTTAATTCTGCTTTATCCATGGGGTAGATAGATTGCACAGAATTAAATTAACAGTGTACATTACTTTACTGTGAATATAAGTGTAACTGTGGTATTGGATTATTGCATTGTGGTCAGTAAAGAACATGTCACTTTGTGGCTGCAGTAACAATAAGGTGTTCATAACCCTAAGATCCATCATAACCATCTAAACTACAGTATCTTAAGTACATTATTGCCCTCACATACCTTTGTCAGGCTCTCAGGATTGGAATATTGGTACAGACCATGGATTACGGAGCACAGAGCACAGACCTCGGAGCATGATAGCAACCATGTTGTCCCTTGTAGTCGGCGACTCACGCAATCCTTACGTGATCCTACTCTCTTGCTCCCTCCATTCTTCACTGTCTCAGCACACAGCAAATAAGGGATGCCAATACCCATTATTTTTCATGAAATGTGAGTGGGCTTCTATTCTTATTTCTGCTAAAACAAAGTGTGGGGTATGAGAGTTCAACGGTTCTTTGGTGTTATTTTTGGTTACTCTGTGTTTTGCTGTGATTGTGTCTTTGTGCTTTTGTGCTTTCATGTTTCACAGTGATCACATTGCTTATTACTTGGTGGGGGGTTGGGGAACCCAGCATACTTGTGTTTGTGTTTATTGCTTGACTTGGGTGGGAGTACTTGAAGGATTACTGTAGTACCACTAATATAAGTTTACACGGACATCTCTAGGTTCCCCAACCATGCAGAAATTTGGTTATACAGTATAAATCACTCAAACAACTGATGACTTTTAGGGACACACAGATAATTAGCCTTGCCAAATAAAGGGCAAGCCAGCTTGTCCATAGCCCCTCCAGAAAGCAAGGAAGAAGGAAAGGGATAGGGAAGGGGGGAGGGGTGAAGGGGGATGAGACTGTGACATCACCTGGAAGAGGAGGGGATACCAGTCAGCATCATATGACAAGTATCCCAGGGGATGGAGGGGATTGGTCAGGGGGAGAGGCCAACTGGGGTCCTGATTGGGGTCCTTAGGGGCTATTTAAGGGCAGTTCACAGGCAACTAGCTCTCTTTTGCTGGAAATTTTTCAGCACATCATTGGCAAACTTAGGAGTTAAGGCATTTCTATTTTTTCTGTCTGTATAGGCCGCAGAAGGCCATGAGGCATGTGGAGTGTTTGCTGGCCTCACAAGCCTGGAGGCCTTGAGGGGGGCCGGGCAGCTGGTAGAAAATGTATGTGGCTTTCAGCCTCTAGTGGTAGAGAAGATACTTTATAATGGGATTAAGTGAATTGTATTGGTGCTTTGTTTTAATGCCAAGTTTGAATTTTATTGGCGCTTTGTTTTAATGCCAGGTTTATAGGCACTGCTGTTTCTATTGCTTTTATGAAGAGTTTCAACTGGGTACAGAGGATGAAGTTTGGTACCTTGTGGCTGGCAGTATTAGCCAGTGATTTGAATGAATAAATATAAATAGAGTTCAGTTGGTACATCTAGGAGCATTCAGTGGTCATAGGTCTTTTTAAAAAAAAAAAATAATAATAAAGGCAGCGTTGATGCAAGAAGGTTTTTTAAGTCCCAGCTGGGGCACCAGCAAGTTGGTGGTAGGGAGTTTCTGTGGAAGGAGAGAACGAAGTGAGCAGGCTGCAGGCAGGGGATGTACTGGCTGTGAAGTGGGTGGACTTGGGGCCGAAAGTACCACGGAAGGATGGGAAATAGGCTGCCGCATTGTAGTGGGCCTGTCAGCGGCTGCAGAGTCGCAGCTTTGGGAGTCAGCAAGTTTTGGTACAAAGGAGGTGGCCTGGCAAGTGCTGCAAACAAAAGAGCAGCCGGGCGGCTGGCAGCCAGCCTACAAGAGGAGGCCGGGCATGGCAGTGGGCCTGCAGGAGCCAGGCCTTTTCCGTTTGGTAGTGTTTTCTTCTCAATGGGGTGAACAACCGCTCGCTGCGGGGGCAGGCACTTGAAAGGTGCTGGGCAGAGTGAAATGCATCAGAGGATGCAAGAGGGAGGGGGGCAGTGGCCAGCCACGTGAGCAGGTGAAGGGGAGCGTGTGCAGGATGCGTGCCTGGTGTGGCAGGCCACAAGGCAAGCATCTGGACCTCACAGCAGGTGAGGGGCTGCTAGGAGAAGTGAGCCCTCACACAAAGGAGCTGCGGTGGTGCTTTTTAGTTTTCCCCATTTTGGGGAGCTTTAGGATGACTGGCCTGGTGAGAGCAAAGGGGGGGAGAGGACGCGAGCGCCAGGCCTCAGGGATGCCCATCGGCATGTTAAGCAGAGGGGGCCTGTGCAAGGGGATAGCCATCCCCCTCTCTTTCTCCCCCACCACCACATGTTTCTGGGCCCAACTGGCAAGTGGCGCCATGCCCGCATGGTGGCAGATGGGGCAGACACACAGAAAGAGATGCAGCAAGAAAAAGAAATGGATTGGCACAGTGTATAACAGAACTACATAGGAGGGATGCATAGTAATAATTGCAGTGGGGGCACGGCTGTTTGGACACCGAGAACAGCTACACATAAGCAAAAAATAATAAATAAATAAATAAAAATAAAATGTATAATAAGGGCACAGGTATTGGTTACAATATTACACCAAGGTGGTGAAGTGGGGGTGGGGGGGTGTAGTGGGTAAAGCATGTGCCCCTTGTGTGTTGCTCGATAGGAGCAAGTCAGTAAAACTTTGATCAAATCTCTGTGTGTATGTTTTCAACCCTCAAATCTCGCTTCACCACAGTCTGGTAGTGGACCGGATAAGCCCAAATTCCTGGAGGGAAATGAAAGTCTAAGAACTATAAAAAAGAAGACAAGTGGACAGCATGGCTTAGTGGTTAAAAGTACTGAACTGCAAGCCAGGAGACTTGGAGGCATGAAGACCTAGGTTTGCACCTCAGCAACTCCCACTTGTGTGGGGTGCGATCCTGAGCAAGTCACTTAATGTGGGCAGATGGTATACAAATCATCAGCAACTTGGAGTGCTGTAATAATATGCATGGCAAGAATAATCAGGTATTAGGGCAAAAGTTTAAATGGTGACAGATGTGTAGCCATGGTGGGGAGTGCCAATCAAGGGGAAGGAATGCATGAGGGGATGTCCCAGTGGCCCCGAAGCAGTGGAGGGCCTGGGCGGGTGTGGAACCCCAGGAAGACAGCTGGTAGTTGTAAGCAATATGTCTCTTCCACCCATAGTCGGCATGCAAGACAATGGCACTGAAGAAATGTCAGATGTCCAGCAGAAAGATGATGGAGGAGGCTGCAAAGCTGATGGGCCAGATGTCAGAGCTAATGGCTGCGGCAAAGCAGTGAGAGGAGGACACAGCAGAAGCAGAAGGAGTGGAGAAGCCAGGGAAGGGTCAACCCATGAAGAAGCAGAGGGGAGCGAGAGCCAACACAGTGCCTGCTCCGGCCCCACGGCCTGCACCGGAACCAGACAAGGAGGGGGCCCAGAAAGGGGTAAGGATGTGGTGGATAACTCCAATGAGTGCGACCTCAAGGAGTACTTGGAAGGTCTCCTGGGGGATATGGGTGAGACAGGGATAGAGAAAATGGAAAAGACATTGCAGGACATATGAGGGAAGAAGGAGGGGGGGTTGGAGGGGAGGGGGGAAACTGGGGGGGGGAGTATGATGGGCCCCCTGGTTTCACATTGGGAGACCATGTGCCACCCTCAATTAAAGAGTGGATATGGAAAGGGGAGTTTGTGGATGTGTTCGGGCTGGTGGATGAGGACACCAGCAAGAAATAGGAACAAAAGGAGTCAGGAGGGAAATTGGAGATGGCGGTGGCACTCACAGTGGTGGGCGACAAGCCAGAGGAAGCAAAATGGAAATGGATAAATTGTAATAATTGGCTGGAGGGATTCATAGTGTATAGTGCCATAGACCTGGAGAAGAAGCTGGAACTGGCCATTCCTATGTTAACATATATGGCAACCATCAGGGACATGTATAGTGTCAAGCTGTGGTACAGATGGCTCAGGTATGACAAAGCTTTCCAGAGACGCCTGGCAGCAAGTGGGGATTTGAAGTGGGACAATACACACTCTGAATTGTGGGTGAAAACAATGTCCTTGTCTGGGCAGGGGGCAAGTGGGGGGGGGAGGCCGGGAGGTGGACCACACCAATTGCAGGGGCCAAAACATGTTTGGGATTCAACAAGGCAACCTGCAACTGGGCAAACCGCAAGTTCAGGCATGTCTGCTCGAGGTGGGGGGCGCACCTGGTGGCAAACCACAGGCAAGGGGGGCACGGCGACAAGGAAATGGCAAGCAACAGGACCACCCTTTTTGGGTGGACAGGGGGAGGCCCAGCAGAGGCAGGGGAGGACATGGCAGGGGAGGATACAGAGCCAGCTATGGGGGTACTAAGCAGAGGGATTCGGGGGAGATGGGGGTACCTTCTGCCATGCACCTACATTGTACGAGCGGTGGTGGAAGTGTGAACCTGGGATTACCAGGATAAAAAGGGAGTCTGAAAGCCTTCAGGTGGGATTCAGAGAGAGTTTTCCACTGGGTTTCCAAGGGGTACAAAAGGGGATGAGGGCTAACAACCTTGGGTCGGTGAAAGGGAAAGAGGGGGCTGTCAGGGAGAAGATTTGGAAGGAAGTAGGGGCGAGGCAGGTGGAAGGGCCACTGGCAGTGCCACCCTGCCCTGAATTCCAGATATCCCCATTGGGGGTGGTTCTCAAGAAGCAGGAGGGGGAATTTAGGTTGATCCACCATTTTTCATACCCAGAAGGGCAATCGGTGAACGACAGCATACCGGACCACCTCAGGGTGGTGTCTTATGCCTCGTTAGAGCAAGCGGTGGAGCTGGTCAGGGTGATAGGTGGGACTTGGTTGGCTAAAATGGACATAGACTCAGCATTTTGGCTACTACCAGTCAGCCCAGCCAATTGGGACTTACTGGGCTTCCAGTTTGAGGGGGAACTATATGTGGAAAAGGCCATGCCCATGGGCTGCTTGGTGGCCTGCTCAACCTTTGAAGCGTTTAGCTCATGGGTACAGTGGGTATTTGGGGAGAAGTATGGCCATAAGAGGGTGGTACATTATTTAGACAATCCCCTGCTCACTGGAGAGAGCTGCACAGAAATGTTGGGAGACTTCACGGTGATGTGTGGGTGGATTGGTATTCCGCTGGAACAAGGGAAGACAAAAGGTCCGGTGCGGAAGCTGGAGTTTCTGGGGATCGAGGTGGACACCGAGCAAGGGTGTTTCTGGCTACCAGGAGACAAGGTGGCCAGGTTATGGGGCCTGTTGGTGCAGATAACAGGGAGGAGGAGGGTGCCACTGGTACAAGTGCAGCAACTGCTGGGGCACCTTAATTTCACATGCAAAGCAATCAGCCCAGGAGGGCATTTACTAGGAGGCTCGGGAGGGCAATGGGAAAGGCAAAGAAACCACGCCACTTTGAGGACATCTCAAGGGGGGTACAGGAGGACTTTTAGGTCTGAGAGGAGTTCCTAGAACAGCATAATGGGGTGACCTTTTGGCAGGAAGAATGGGTGCGAAACATGGACCTGGAGCTGTACATCAATGCATCCGAGGCACTTGGGATGGGAGTGTATTTTAGGGAGGAGTGGATTGCGGAAGCCTGCCCAAGGCTGTGGGAGGGCTTGGGCCTTTTGAAGGACATCACCTTCCTGGAAATATTTCCAATTTGGGTGGTGCTCTAGGTGTGGGGTGAGCAAATGAAAGGGAAATGCATCATGTTTTGATGCAACAACAAAGGGGTGGTGGAGATCATCAGCAGGCAGGGGACGGATAATGAGGAGGTTGATACTTTTGAGATTAAAGCTCAACGTGTCATTCAAAGCATAGCATATCCCAGGGATCAGGAACAAACTGGCTGACAGTCTTTCCCGTTTCCAGCTCTACAGGTTCTGGAGACTGGCGCCACAAGCAGCAACACACAGGACCAGAATCCTGGACAGGATGTGGGAGATTGGTGGGTCACTGCCAGGGCATTGTACTGGGGATCCTGGGTAACCAGCACCCTGAAGGTGTATGACAGCGGGTGGGCCAGCTTTCAAGAGTTTAGAGCAAGGCAGGGCTAGGATAGAGACGAGCCTGTCCAGGACGAGCAGGTCAAGAGGTTTGTAATGAAGAAATGGGAAGAAGGGATGGCACATGCCATAATAGCGGTGCAGCTTGCCGGGGTAAGCTGGGTATGTCAGGACAGAGGATGGCCAGATGCCATGGCCAATAGGATGGTTAAGAGACTGCTGGCCAGCTGGCAGAGGGGCCAGGGGAACAGGAAGGATTGCAGGCGACCCATTGGGGACAGCTGTTGGGCAGGGTACTGGGGGCCACATGCAAGGTGTGCAGCTCCACCCAAGAGGCACACCTTTTCAGGGCAGTTTTCTCAGTAATGGCAGCAGGGGCCTTCAGAGTCGGGGAGCTGGTGGCCCCACACAAGAAGTTGCCCGACCTCACACTGCAGCACAAGGGCGTGGGGGTGGAGGGAGACAGGATAGTTATCAGGCTGGCCAGGTTGAAAACAGACCAAAGGGCAGGGGCCACAGTGACCTGCACTGGAAACCAGGTGCACTGAGTTGTGCGGTGGCTGCATGGGAAGAATATGAGAGTCACAGGGTAGGGTGGGGGCGATGTTCAGGCATGGGGATGGGATGTTGGTCATGACATTCCATGTAGGGCAGTACTCAGGAAAGCACTGGCCTTCATAGGGGAGGAGCCGGGTGAGTTCGTCCCCCCCATTCTTTTAGGATTGGGCCACCTTGGAGGAAGCAAAAAGAGGGGTATCAGTGGAGGAGGTGAAGGGGATTGGCCACTGGAGGTCGAACTGCTATAAATGATATGTACGGAGTTAGTAATGAAAGACTTACACTGTTTTCTTTTGTCTCTGTGGTAGGTACCAGACGGAAAGTAGGGATCATGGGGCACTCTTTTGTGTACTGGGCAGAGAGGTTTGTGGCCACCAGGTGCGGAGGGACACAGCTGCACCCAGATACCTCCTGCACAAAGGTCCATTGGAAGGGCATTAGGGGCATGAGATTGGCCCAGCTCCTGCCCCTTCTGGAGGAATTGAAGGTGCTGTGGGGCAGACCGGAATGCATAGTCATCCATTTAGGGGGTAACAACTTGGGAGGGATGCCCTGGAGGGAATTAGGACAGACGATAACAGGGGATTTAGAAATGATATGGGGTTGGTGGCTGGGCGTGACCATTGGCTGGTCCAAGATCACATCCAGGAGGGTATGGAGGGGAGCCAGGGATGTCAATCTGACAGAGAAGGTGAGAAAGCGCCTCAACAGAAGGGTGGTGAGAGCAGTCATTGAGATGGGGGGGTACATATTTAATACAGGGACATAGCATAGGGCCAGACAGCAGTCTACAGGTCAGATGGGGTGCACCTGATGGAATTCAGGATGTGTCTGTTCTTGAGACCAATTGGGGAGCTAGTGGGTAAGATAGCACAAAAGAGCTGGAGGTTGTAACCCACAGGGGGAGCCCGCCATCCAAGAGCAAGCGGAGTTGGGGCAGTGGAAGAAGTTAAAGGGGGCTTAAACTGGGGGAAGGGAGGACCACAGGCTGGGACAAGGAGCCCAGGTGTGGAGTAAAAGGGGAGGGGGGGGAATAGGGCTGGGTGCCAGATGCAGAGTGTCTGGGCCTGGAAAGGAAGGCCCGGGTTCAACAGGGAATCGGCCTGGTTCTGGTGACAGAGGAGGGGTCTGGAATCAGTGTTTGGACCTGGAAGAACAGAATAAAGAACCAACCAAAGGAAGATGAGGCCAGAAGGAGAAGACTGTAAAGAATGAATTATGTTATTGTGTTTGATGATCGGACATGACCGTTGGGATGTAAATAAATATCTTGTGCCAAAATTAGTTAATAAATGAGTTTGCCAGTGAGCATCCAAAGATTTCATAAAGTGGTGAAGTGTGGTTCATTTCTTTGGGGGGGATCAAGGGACAATTAGGCTTGCCAAATAGAGGACAAACCAGCTTGTCCAAAACCCCCCAGAAAGCAAGGAAGAAGGAAAGGGATAGGGAGGAGGGGGGCAGGGGGGATGAGACAGTCACATCACTGAGAATGGGAAGGAATACCAGCCAGCATCATATGACAGGTATCCCAGGGACACAGGGGATTGGTCAGGGGGAGAGGCCAACTGGGGTCCTGATTGGGGTCCTCAGGGGCTATTTAAGGGCAGCTCACAGGCAGCTAGCCCTCTTTAGTTGGAAATTCCCACCCACCCTGGTATTAAAGGTTTAAGTGGGCAATGGTTTGGCACATAGGAATGGAGCAGGAAGGGCAAGGAGTGGTGCCCAATGGGCGCTGGTCATGGGGGCCAAATTAAATGGAGCTGTGGAGAGGCAGCTGGGAGCTGGGGGTCTAGATAGAGCCCGCTTGAGAGAACACGGTGTGCCAAAAGGAAGACACTTGGTGAGACAGGAGGAATGCTGGAGAAAGCGAGAAGGGGAGAGGAAGAAGTTAAAAGGGGGAAGGGGGCTAGAAGTGGAGGGGGTGGATCATAGGCTGGGGGCAACGAGCCCAGGCATGTAGTAAAAGGGAGAGGGGGAATAGGGCTGGGTGCCGGATGCAGAGTGTCCAGGCCTGGAAAGGGAGGCCCGGGTTCAACAGGGAACTGGCCTGGTTCTGGTGAAGGAGAAGGGGACTGGATTCAGTGTTTGGACCTGGAAAAATGGAATAAAGAACCAACCAGAGGAAGATGAGGCCAGAAGGAGGTGACTGAAAGAAAGAATTATGTTATTGTTTTTGATGATTGGACATGACTGTTGGAATGTAGATATCTTGTGCCAAAATTAGTTAATAAATAAGTTTGCCAATGAGCATCCAAAGATTTCACAAAGTGGTGAATTGTGGTTCATTTCTGGGGGGATCAAGGGACAATAGACATGATTATGAAATTTATGAAGTTTTTACCAAAGTCACCATATTTGACACTGAAGAAGAGAGCAGAGGTTAGGGAATACATATTTTTAGGTTAGCGGGCCATCATTCCATAGGGAAAAGAGATTATAAGCTCTGACTGGGACTGTTGTATTTAACCAGGCCTGAACTTCCCTGCTATCTTATTTCATAAAGGGCCTAGCCCTTTATTAGCTAAATGTTTCTTGTTCTTAATACTCCACGCCTATACTTTCAGAATTTTAAGATCTTACATTTTAGTATTGTGAGAGTAATTCTTCAGATAAAGGTAATGTTTTATGTATCTAATAGATATTCATAGAAAAACAAACATGGATAATGATGGCAGAAAAAGACCAGAGGTTCATCCAGTCTTAACTAAGTTACCTATAATCCCTGGAACCTACTGTTCCTCCAGGTTACTAACCCTCCCCATCATCTCTCTATTCTCCTCCCCATGCATGAATCTTCTGTTTTTGCACCCATCACCTCAGCGGACAGACTGTTCCAAAGTTTCACCACCCTTTTCATAAAATAGTACTTTCTCACATTTCTCCTGAACCTACCACTTGTTAATTTCTATTTGTGTCCACGTGACCTTGAATTGGTATTCAGGTTAAATAGTTCCCCACAGTTCACTTTGTTAATTCCTTTAAGGAACTTGAAGGTCTCTATCATATCTCCCCTCTCCCTTCTGGCCTCCAGTAAGTACATATTTAGAGCCTTGAGGCTCTCCTCATAGGATCTGTCCTGCTGGCCCTGAATCATTTTTTTACTCTGCGCTGCACTGTCTCCAACCTTTCCTTGTCCTTTCTGAGGTGAGGACTCCAGAACTGGGCACAGTACTATATGTGAGGCCTCGTCAGGAATTTGTACAGGGGAAGTATTACCTCTTTTCTTCTGCTATCAGTACCCCTTCCGATACATCCCAGCATCCTGTCAGCCTTGCTATAGGCCTTGTTGCACTGACTCGATTGCTTACGAGTTGTTAAATATATTCATATTCCTTTTCTTTGTATAACTTTTTACGTCATGAATGACATACATAATATGATAGACGTTATTAGCTCATTAAATATGAATTCAAAATCTTTTTAGTAATATTAACACAGTGATTTTTTTATAATTAGACTTACTGATATATTTATTGTATATGTGTGTTTTTTATTCTATTGTTTACTTGTTTTTCAGTGTTGTCACATTACCTATTGGTGAATGAATAAAATCAGAACTTGAACTAGCTAACTGGAATGATAATGCATTATTTCTTTGATGAATTTTGAGTTTGTTGAGCAAAAGTCACTCTTTTTCAGACAACTTGTGCTTTTTCAGTAGCCAGGTCCTTCCCCTGTGAGAGAGAGCGCTGGAAATAGCATTGAGATGTGCGCACCCTTGATGAATTCTCAATCTCCATCGTCATTGGTTGGCTACTGCATATCATGTGATTTGCCAACAATTTTTATATGCTCAATGTGTTCTCCCTTTAAAAGTGCTTTGTCATGAAATGTCTGAGTGCCAAAATACTGAAGGGAAAATGAGTTCCCTTGAACCTGCTTCACTGGTGTCCGAAACACCACATTTCAGCAGGTTCACCGATGCAAATTCTGCATAGGCTCACCCTTAGTATAGGCAATAGCAGTAGTTATCATAATTAATATTTTGTATATACTGTGCAGTACATTATCCTGCTGGATGACAAACATGTCCTCTCCTGTCCCCAGTGAACTAGTAACCATCTTCCAATAACCCTGCCACTGCTTCTGTTTCCCTGTGGCTTCACTCAATGTGGTAGTGCTCTGAATTTACACATTTTAGTCTTAGCCAACTCCTCGAAAAAAAAAAAAAGAAATGAGGATCGTCTTGTGAAGTACAGTCTGTCTAAAATATTACATTTGTCTGATAGCAGAAAAAGGGTATTTTTATGATAAATCTGAAACATAGAAACATAGAAATTTTCGGCAGATAAGGACCTCAAGGCCCATCCTGTCTGCCCGTAGACCCTATACATTGTATGTGGCCACTGACCCTATGTGATCAATGACTTTTCATCATTCCCTCCCCTCTCAGGCTTCCCTTGTTCCTGTCCCAAGCATGCTTAAACCCCTCCACTGTGCTTGCCCCCTCTACCTCCTGTGGCAGACTATTCCAAGTGTTGACTACCCTTTCTGTGTAAAAAAACTTCCTCACATTTCCTCGTAATCTACCTTCTTCCAATTTCATATTTTGCCCCCTTGTTCTAGTACTTTTTCTACATTGGAAAAGGTCCCCCGCCTGTACCTTGTTTATGCCCTTGAGGTACTTGAAAGTTTCAATCATGTCCCCCATCTCCTCTCCTCCAGTGAGTACATATTGAGGTTCCTCAGTCTCTCCTCATATGTTTTGTTGTGTAAGCCCTGTACCATCTTTGTTGCCCTTCTCTGGATAATCTCCACCTTATCTATGTCCTTGTACAGGTGTGGTCTCTGGAACTGCATGCAGTACTCCAGGTGAGGCCTTACCAATGTTTTATACAATGACATCACCCCCTCCCACCCCCTACTAGTGATACCCCTGCCCATGCACCCCAGCATGCCACTGGCCCTCCCTGCTGCCTTTGTACACTGCTTGGACACCTTAAGGTCATCAGAGATGATAACTCCTAGATCCCTTTCCTCATTGGTGACAGTCAGCTCCTCCATCCCCAACCTGATAAATAAATTGTAAAGAACTATATTGAATACATGTGTCAGGTGGCAATGCATCCAGTTTGGTGTAGAGATCACTATGGTACAGACTTGCTAGTGCAAGTAGAGCAAATCAAAAGATATTATCTATGGCAGTTTAGTACATAAGATGAAATGTGAAACTAGTTTTATTGAGATATAGAAACATAGACGACAATGGCAGAAAAAGTCTGCCAATATTATACTGTCATACCCTGGGACCTATTGTCTCTGTGGGGTCTATACTTACCCTATTCCCCCTTTTGTTCACTGTGTGTTTGCATCTTTCATCCTGCTAAGTAGCTACTATATCATTGGCTCTATCCTAACTGTGTTTGAAGCCATTCATAGTTCTGGCACCCAAACTGCTGCCGGCAGACCATTCCATGCTCAACCACTTTTTCTGTACAATAATATTTCTGAACATACTTTTTATATGCTCCCTGCATTAACCTCCACTCATGACCCTTTGTCCTAGCTTCTGTGTTTCTTGTAAATAGTTCTTCAGAGTTCATCTTGTTTATTCCTTTCAGGAATTTATAGGTCTCTATTGTATCACCCCTCTCTTGTATAGTTTTGAGTAAATATATGTTCACCACCTTTAGCCAATCCTCTCAGGTGTGAAGGGATTGTGGGATAACAGATGGACAATACACAATATTTAAAATTCAACGCACAGACTTGTGTGATGTTTGTTTAAAAATAATAAACTTCAAAAATAAATAAAAAAATAACATTCTTGACAGAATTGCAGTTGGTAAACTTTCTTCAGTTAATGGAGGGGATAACCATAATCAGTGGTATATCCCTCCTCCAACACTGGCTTTGCAGCAATAGGCAATGCTCGTCCTTCCTCTACACTGGTCAGCACTTACTGACCCATGAATCTGTCTCTGAGCAGAAAGACAGTTCTTATATATCCACTCCTTAAGTGGTCATGTGCCTCAGTTCTAACTTTCTACAAAACTCTTTCAAGCACACTTCTTTTAATTTCATACAAGGATAGAAACTAATGATTTATTTTAACAATGTGTTTGGCATAACTCAGTTCTATTAACTCGCTTTCTGTATAGAAATAGCATTTGTTTAGGCAGATTGCCCTTCCCTCTGTCTTGATTGACACATGTCATATTATAAAATAGACCCCTGGAGGCTGCTGCCATCCTATAGGCACAGTCTAACAGAACCTCCAACAACTAAGCACTGTAATTCTATATGCATAGAGAAAAGAGTTATTGTAATACTTTTAGTAAAAACACCTTAGGCAGGGTTTGAAATAAAAAGGGACACTTCAAAGTGTTCCTTCATTCTTCTATATTTAACTGCGTTCTGCTTTTCATTGCCAGAGGTTTTAATATTTATTAAATATATTTATATATCTGGGCTCTATAAACACAGGCGTATGCCTGGGGAACAGTTTCTGTGCATTTGGTAAATACCATTATTGAGGCACACAAGCTGTTTATTCTTTATCTAGCTGCGCCACAGGACTCTCAGCTAGCGGGAGTCAGAAAGAGAGAGAGAGAGAGCAAGAGAGAGTGCTCCTATTTATTTTTGTAAGGTACTGTCTCTTGTTTAAGTGTTATACTTCTAAATACTTTTATTACACATATAAATAAAAAAAAAAGTTTTAGTGAGAGAGGTCCCCAAGTGTGGGTAGTAGCTCTCTGAACCTCTTGTTGATCTGAAAAAAAAAAAAAACCTTACTCGGCCATTCATATTCAGGAACAGCATCTCAGCGTCAGTGCAGTTTCCTACTGCAATGAACATTGCAGCTGCCATGAGGAGAAAGCTCCAGTTAATTAGATAAAATAAAAAGGGTACCGGGGGGGAACAGAGTCCCCTTTATTCAATACTCATAAGACAAAATGGGACATTATATACATAGGGTGGCTGGACTGAACCAGGGGAAATAAATGTAAGCCACTCTGTCCCACTGTATCAAGAAATTGACAAAGACAAAAGGTTTTCTCGTGTCATAGACACATAGTGACTTTGTGTTGTAGCACTCATATATTTTAAATTCCAAGCTGAATAGATGTATGTTCCATACATATTTCATACATTCCCATTTGAAGTTTGCATCACATTTGTACATTTCATGTTTCATGTCAACAACAAGGACCAAGAGCCTGTTGTTTTTAACCAGCTAGGAGGTCACCATAATTAATCTCTCTACATGAGGACCTGAGAGAAAAAAGGGAAACAAAGTGGATATTAAAGCATATTTTATTAAGAGGAGGGCACCTGTAGGTGGCCAGCCATAAGGAGCTAGGAGGAAGAGGGAAAGGAGGACTATTGCAACAGAAGTTTGTAGTAAAGAGTTGGTTCTCTGAAGTGATAGGATCTCCCTGTCACATATCCCTTACCTTAAGAGGGAAGCAGTTATTCTAGACTGCTTATCACCTTCCAATCCCAAAAAGGGCTGGAGCCTCCACCCACCCATCTTCAGAAGCTCCGCCACAGGGTCCCTTTTAATAACAAACATAGAGTTTCTACCATAAAACAGTGGCTGTCATACCTCTTCACCCTGAGGCATTAATATTTTTTTTAACAGTGTATAGTGGTATTTTTACCTACACTATCTTCTTATAGGGAAAGTCTGACACATTTCATCAACATCAATTCCTGCTCCATACCTCAACATAAAATCACATTTTTGTGCTCTGTCCCTGCCTTATGGGAGACCGAGAATTGATAGGGTTGGAGAGCTAGATACCATCTCATTTTACAGGGGAGTTTCTCTCCCATTTTATGCAACCAGCAAAGGAGATTGTGATCAGTTAGCATCTTAAATTCAGTTCCCCACAAGTAATTCTTAAGGGACTCAATAGCCCATTTCAGAGCTAAGCATTCTTTCTCAATGGTAGCACATTTTCATACCAGGTCATAATGTTGCACGCTTAATAGCGTACGGCATTATGGTGAAATCCAGACATGTGTGCTCCCCGAGTTGGACCTCCCTGAATTGAGAATTTTTAGTGTGGGGGGTCTGGGGGTGCAGCCTCATAGTGGGGGTGTGTGCGGAGCCCCACAGAACAGAGACATGATGCCTTATGGCATTAATCATGCAGCATGATAGTGCTATGCAGCATTATGTCTTGAGACATAATGACCCCGTGCCACACGTCTTCTCACCCTTTCATGTAACTTTCTACTTATATACATAATCAGTGTTCTTCTCTATCTATTTTCTGGGATAAGACAGCTCAAATGCCAGTCTCTAAAGCATCTGTTTGAACTTCGATCAATTGGTTGAAGTCAGGGCTTTTCAATACTGGTACTGTACATAGGATGGCCTTGATTTTTCTAAAAGCCTTATCACTAATGGGGGTCCATTGAACTTTATTCAGGAACCTCTTTTTGGTTAGATCAGTCAGAGGACTAGCAATTGTTGAAAGATTCAGGATAAATCTCTGGTAATAACCAACCAGGCCTAAGAAAGATCTCATGTGTTTTTTCGTGGCAGGTACTGGACTGTCTGCCACTGCTGTTACCTTCTCTTCTTCAGGCTTCACTTGTCCATTTCCCAAAATGAATCCTAAGAACCTTGTTTCTGTTTTTGCTAGGGCACACTTCTCAGGGTTTATGGTCACTCCTGCCTCTTCTATAGCTTGCAACACACTGGACAGGTATTTGACATGGGTCTCCCAGTCAGGGCTGAATATTGCCACATCATCTACATAAGCAGCACAATATTCAGTGTATGGTCCTAAGATGTGGTCCATGAAATGAAGAAATGTGGCTGGGGCCCCATGCAGCCTGAATGGCATTGTAACAAACTGATACAATCTTATAGAGGTATTAAATGCTGTCTTATCTTGGGAATCAGGTGACAAGGGAATCTACCAGTATCCCTATGTAAGGTAAAGGGTGGAGATATACTGTGCATTATCTAGTCTGTCAATGATGTCATCAATTCATGGCACTGGATAACCATCAAATAGTGACATATTGTTTTGTTTCCTGAAATCTAGGCACAGGCAGATCCTACCCTCCTTTTTATCCACTGTTACCATGGGCGAGGACCATGCATTCTTAGGGGGCACAATTATGCCTAACTGCACCAACTTTTTAACTTCTTCGATCACCTCACCCCTCACCCCTCACCTTCATGTGCAATCTATAGGGCTTTTGGTGTATGGGCTTTTCTTGAGTGGCAGTTATGGTGTGCATGATTTCTTTGGCCCTTCCCGGGACATTGTAAAAATGGGTTCAAACTTCTGTAACTCCTCCTGCAGGTCCTTCTGTTTCTGTTCTCCAAATAAGGGTTAATATAACCCCCCCAGCTGTCCTGACTGTTCTAATCTCTTGTAGGTGACCTCCAACTCAGACTCTCTAACTTCAGGATGGATGTAAAAGGAGGGGTTAGGCTTCTCACGCCATTCTCTAAGGAGGTTCACATGGTATATTTTTTGGGGGGGTCTTCCCTGGCATACTAAGTTCATAATTAACTGCTCCTGTTCATCTTAATATGGTGAAGGGGCCTTGCTATTTCATGAGCAGCTTATTCTCTGTGGAGGGAAGGAGTAACAAAACTTTGTCTCCTGACTAAAATGTTTTGCTTTTTAAACCCTGGTCATCTCTCTTTTTGCATTTCCTGCTTCTGCTCTAAGTTCCAATGTGCTAAGTCAATATACCTTATCAGGCATTTGCATAACCGGGTCATGTACTCTACTACATTTAGATGTCCCACCTCCTTCCCTTCTTCCTAGTGCTCTTTGACAACATCCAATGGCCCCCTCGGGTTTCTCCCATACAGTAAAGAAAAAGGAGAGAAACCAGTGGATGCTTGAGGGATTTCCCTGTGAGTGAAGAGTAAATAGGGGAGGTATCTATCCCAGTCCCCGCCCTCTTCATTTACAAACTTCCTCAGCATTCTCTTCAAAGTCTGGTTAAACCTCTCTACAAGACCTTCAGTCTGTGGGTGGTATGGGGAAATATGTACAGCTACAACACCCAGCAGATGATACAGTTCTTTCAACAGGTGAGCATTAAAATTACTCCCCTGATCATTTAGTATTTCTTGGGGTATACCCATGCGGCTAAACACTTTGGCTAGCTCCTCTACTATTCTTTGGGCAGTGACAGTTTCATGGGGATAGTTTCTGGATAGCGGGTAGCGTAATCACATGCTATTAAGTATGAATGTGTTATCCTTGGAGCTTTTTCCCAAGGGGCCTGCTACATTCATTGCTATTCTTTCAAATGGGTTAGTCACTATGGGTATTGTCTGCAATGGTACTTTATCTCTTTTACCTGTTGAGCTATCTTCTGGCACTCTGTACATGTTCTACAGTACTCAGCAATGTTTTCATGGCTAGAGGGCCAATAAAATCTGGGCAGTATCCAATTCAGGGTGCTATCTCTGACTGCATGCCATGCCAGTGGGATGTCATGTGCTAGGTACATTATCCATGAGCAACATTTCTCTGAAACCACAAGTTGGTCTACTACCTCTCCTGGTCTGGGGTTCATATATTCCCTGTACAATATTCCCTGTTTCAATATAAACTGAGGGGCACCTTTTTCTACTCCCTTCCCAACCTGAAGAAAGAAAGGGGTTAGTGAAGGGTCTAACTTTTGTTCATTCAAAACATTACAATTTAAAGATTGCCCCAGTTTTGTGTATCAGCCTAATGATTAGTCCATTCTCGCTTCAGCTTCCTCATCTCAGTTTTAGTATTTTGATCCTTGCCAGGATCTTCAAAAACATCATCATCAAAAGGAAATACTATTGGCAGATGTCCCTGCTTAACTTAAGCTCTAGTGGTTACTGCTACCACAGATTCCTGTGTAGCATGACATTTTATAAAGGATGGAAAGTCTGGATGGTCATGTCCAATAATAACTGGCTCGGTAGGTGAGGCACCAACCCCACTTCCACCTCATGTGTCTTTTCTTGAAAAGTCATTGGGATCATAGCTGTTGGGCAGCAATGGGTATTTCCATGCAGGGGCATAGCTGCAAGGGCGCAGGGGGTGCAGTTGCACCCAGGCCCATGAGGTTTGAGGGGCCCAAATCATAATTTTGATGTTTATTCAAAACTGGGGGGCCCTATAACGTACCCTTGCACCAAGGCCCTCTGGGAATTTGCTACGCAACTGTTTCCATGCACTCAAATGACTGCTGTGTCAGGCCTTTATTGTTAACATTCACAAGATCCGTACACACCAGAGTCTGGCAGCTTCCTGAATCAATTAGTCCCACCATCTGCTGCAAACCAATCTTTACAGACATCATAAGGTGGTCCCAGTTTGTTAAGGCTAAGTGAGCAGGTTCTTTGTTTATATTGGGACAGTTCCTGACATAAAGTCCTTTCTTCTAGCACTCATGACATACTATCTCACTCATTGGGATTCATCCCACTTTTTCTGCTCTCCAGTGCTGTTTTACAGGAGTCTGTTTGGTAGATTTTTAAGTAGTAGGGTTCCTTACCATGTTTTCAGCAGGTGATGTTCCTTGCCATGTTTTCAGCAGGTGTTGTTCCTTGGAACCCTGTGGGTCTGGGTTGTCGGACTGCCAGGAAGTCCTCAGACAATGTGATAGTCTTTTCAGCTGAGTCAGGCTTGTGCTGCTGAACCCAGGGTTGTTCATTCCGAGGCAGGGCTTTAATGAACTGTTTGATAATCACTGCCTCTAGAAGTTGGTCTTTAGTTTTATTATCTGGCTGCAACTGTCTGTTGCACAGTTACTTGAGACAGGCATAAGTTTCTCGGGAGGTGTCCAGGAACTGCATTTTCAGAAACCTAAATTTCTGGCAATATGTTTCTGTATTTATATCATACCATCTGAGGATCTTCTGTTTTACTCACTCACTCATAGTCCTCTGCATCTCGAGAATCCACATGGCTATATACCAACTGGGCACTGCCTGTCAGGTTTGGTGCCAGTTGAATGACCCACTGTTCCCTTGGCCATGAACATGTTCTTGCTATCCTCTCAAAAGTTGTCAGGTAAGCTTCAGTGTCATCATTGTCAGATAACTTGGACAGTTTAATGTCTTTTGGGCTATTCCCTTTTTCAGTTTGCCCTGCACTGATGGTTTGCAAAACAGTCATGGTGTCCACCCATTTGGTATCTTGCCTTCTACGGTCAATTTTTCCTTCTCTCTCCATCTGTACTTGCTTTATACAGAGCCACTTCATCAGCTCACCTACGTCCTCAGGTGGAGTATCTTCAAGACGAGATACTTCCGTAGATTCTTCCTCATCCCCTTACATCTCGCTGACATCCTCAGGCTTGGCCTTCCTCCAAGCTCCCAGGTCCAGTCCAGGCAGCAGCTTCTCTCCCAATCTGTTGGCCATTGTTCTGGTCAGAACACAATGGACATTCCTCTCTGGGTTCCCTTCTGGCAGCTCCTGGTGCATTTGTCCACCTTGGATATCTGGGTGATATCCATTGGAAAAATGTCCCTCTAGCCCAGTTCAGATGTTTCCAGTAAGTTATCCCACTGCTAACACCAAGTCTGTGAAGGGGTTTTGGGATAACAGATGGACAATACACAGTATTTAAAGTTTAACACACATGCTTGTGTGATGTTTATTTAAAAATAATAAACTTCCTTGACAGAATTGCAGTTGGTAAACTTTCTTCAGTTACCACAGTGGATGACCCTAAGCAGTGGCATATCCTTTCTTCAACACAGGCTTTGCAGCAATAGACAATGCTCGTCCTTCCTCTGTCCTGGTCAGCACCTACTGACCCATGAATCTCTCTCTGAGCAGAAAGACAGTTCTTATATACCTGTCCCTTAAATGGTCATGTGCCACAGTACTAACTTTCTACCAAACTCTTTCAAGCACAGCTCTTTTAATTTCATAGAAGGATAGAAGCTAATGATTTATTTTAACAATGTGTTTGGCATAACTCAGTTCTATTAACTCACTTTCTGTGTAATAAAAAACATTTGTTTAGGCAGAATGCCCTTCCCTCTGTCTTGACTGACACGTCATATTATAAAATGGACCCCTGGAGGCCGCTGCCACTCTATAGGCACAGTCTAACAGAACCTCCAACAGCCAAGCACCATAATTCTGTATGCATCGAGAAAAGAGCTGTTGTTATACTCTTAGTAAAAACACCTTAGGCGGGGTTTGAAATAGAAAGGGACACTTCAAAGTGTTCCTTCATTCTTTTATATTTAAGTATGTTCTGCTTTCAATTGTCTGAGGTTTTAATATTTATTAAATATATTTATATACTTGGGCACTATAAACACAGGCATATGCCAGGAGAATGGGTTCTATGCATTTGGTAAATACCATTATTGAGGAGTGCAAGCTGTTTATTCTTTATCTAGCTGCACCACAGGATGCTCAGCTAGCAGGAGTCAGAGAGAGAGAGAGAGCACTCCCTTTTATCTTTGTAATGTACTCTCTCTTGTTCATGTATTATACTTCTAAATGCTTTTATCACACACATAATACAAATAAAAAAGTCTTAGAGAGATCCCCAAATGTGGGTAGTAGCTCTCTGAACCTCTCAGCGAGTCGAATGAAAAAAAAAACCTTATTCAGCCGTTCATATTCTGGAGTGGCTTCTTGGCGGCAGTGTAGTTTCCTACCATAACACACATTGCAGCTGCCCTGAGGAGAAAGCTCCATTTAATTAGATGAAATACAAAGGGCATGGGGGAAACAGAGTCCCCTTTATTCAATAAGCATAAGGCAAAAAATGGGCATTACATACATGGAGCAGCTGGACTGAAACAGGGAAAGTAAATGTAAGCCACTCTGTCCTGCTGTATCAAGAAATTGACAAAAATTTTTTTTTTTCGTACCATAGACGCAGTGTCTTTGTGTTATAGCATTCATATGTTGTAAACTCCAGGCTGAATAGACATATGTTCCATACATATTTCATACGTTCCCATTTGAAGTTTGCATCACATTTCTGCATTTCATGCTTCATATCAACAAGGAACAACAGTCTGTTGTTTTTAAGCAGCTAGTAGGTCACCATAATAACCTCTCTACATGAGGACCTGAGAGAAAAAAAGAGAAACAAAGTGGATATTAAAGCATATTTCATTGGGGGGGGGTGCACCCACTGCTGTTCAGCCATACAGAGCTAGCAATAGAAAGGAAATAGGCAAGGAAGAGGAAAAGGAGAACTGTTGCAACAGAAGTTCTGTAGTAAAGTGCTGGTCCTCTGAAGTTATAGGATCTCACTGTCACAATAGAATCTTCCTTTCTGGCCATGAATCATCTTGGTCACCCTGTACTGCATTGTCTCTAGCCTGTCCCCATCCTTTTTTAGGTGGGGGCTCTAGAACTTACACAGTACTCCAAGTGTAGCCTTACTAGTTACCAACTGTATGGAAAGGTAACAGTACCTTCTGCTTTCTACTGTCGAACCCTCTCCCAGTGTACCC
This sequence comes from Neoceratodus forsteri, assembly GCA_016271365.2. NCBI lineage: Eukaryota > Metazoa > Chordata > Ceratodontiformes > Ceratodontidae > Neoceratodus > Neoceratodus forsteri. The sequence goes on along the minus strand of CM028135.1, from coordinate 390,656,529 downwards.
AAGTATCCTGTTTGTCTTGCCAAAGGCCTTGCTATCCTTGCTGGTTTGTTTAAGGAAGTCACTAATAAGGACTTCTAGATCCCTTACTTATGATATTGTGTCCAGCTGAATCCCTTCCATCCAATTTTCCAGCTGTTACAGTTCTCTCTGCAATTCTCTTATCCCTTTCAATGCTGTCAACTCTATCACAGTTAAGTGTCACCTACGAATAGACACAACCTGCTCTGGATTCCCTCTCCTGTGTTGCTCATAAACATATTGAAGTGGACTGGGATCAGAACAGATACATGTGGTACTCCACAGGTGACCTTTCTTTCCACTGATCTTTTCTCATTCACCTCAACTCTCTGCTGCCTCCCCATCAACTCCCTACCCACTTTACTATTTCCCTAGCTATACCCAGATCCCTCATCTTCTTCCGCAGCCATCTGTGCAGAACCAAGTAGAATGCCTTGTTGAATTTGAAATATAGTAAGTTTACTACATGCCCCTTGCCAACAAACCTTGTTATCCAGTCAAAGAATACTATCAGGTTGGTCTGGCAATACCTCCCTGCCGTGAACCCATGCTGCCCACTATCCTGAAGCCTATTCTTCTCCAGGTATTCCATTAGGTCCTCTTTGACAAGTGTCTCTATCAGTTTCCCTACCACAGAAGTAAGGCTGACCAGTCAATAGTTTTCCAGCTGCTCCTTGTCCACTCTCTTGTGTAGTGGAACTACATCCACTATCCTTCAGTCCTTGACAACCACCCCTTGCTGCAAAGAGCTATTGCATAACCCCACTAGGAGTTTGGCTAACACCAATGCCAGTTCCCATTGTACTCTTTAATGCATCACATCTGGCCCCAGGGTCTTGCTTAACTTCAGGGCTGTTAACCTCTTTTCAGTTACTTTGGGTAGTATACTTCTGCTGTCTCATTTCTGGGACCTCTCTATAAGCTGCCTTAATGCTGCTCTCTAGCAAGGGCCCCCTTTTCTGCAGCCTTCTGTCCCTCTTCCTCTATTGCCCTGCCTCCATCTTTTAGCCTGACAATTCACTCTCCCATCTTTCTTTTTTGCCTTACATATCTACCAAACAGCTTTCACCTCCCTTGACCCCATCGGCAATATGTAGTTCTGTCCTCCTTTGCAATCTTTACTGACCTCTTGGCCTCTCTAGTTTTTTCCTGATACTTGTCCCATTCCAAGTTCTTCTGTTTTTTGTTTTTTTTTGTACCTTATAAAGGCCTTCTTTTTGGCCGTGACTGCTTCCCAGACATATTCAGAGAAGCAAATTGGTCTCTTATGCTTGTTTCTCATGACAACTGTTCTCCAGCATGTTTTTGTAGCTTCGAGAACAGCACCTTTTGTGACCCTCCCATCTTTCTTCTATTCCTCCAATGATGTCTACCCCAGCTAACCTGCCGAAGACTAGTTCCCTCATTTTGTTGGCATCCATCCTTCTGAAGTCTAGCACTTCAGCCTTACATGAGTGTTTGCTGGTGCCCAAGGCCAACTTGAACCATAAAGCATTGTAGCTGCTCGACCCCGGTGGTTCTAAGACCCACACTCCAGCTACACCTTCCAAGTTGGTGAGTACCACATCAGGAATGGCAGATTGCTTAATGGGTTTCCTTACCTGCTGCATCAGCATGCAGTCCTGCAAAGTATCAAGCAGGGCCTGGCTTCTGGCATTCATAGCTGCTGTGATGGCCCAGTTGATTCCTGGCAGGTAGAGGTCCCTACTACTATAAAGCAAAAAGTTGCCATAATCAAGTATAGGGAGTAATACTTGACTGAAAATTACCCTTCAGGTTTCCAATGTCGAATCATTTTTATTCCTCTGCAGAAATCCATTCTTGATTCAATTCTTTATTGATCCCCTGGTATTTGAAATAGTCAACTTTAATAGTTTTTGCTCCACTAGCACCAACAAATCACGCAACCTCAATGTGCTTAAACTGCCTGTAATCTCTCTATTTCTCGTGGTTATTGGAGACTTGCCATGGGCCTAATGACATCATTATGCTGCCCTGTCCTGTTCTGGACTGTATGGTGCTTTTGATGCAGTTCGTATGAACTGGCAATACACAAAACTAAATTCCTTTCCTTCTGCTATAGTGGGAGTGATAACTCACTAAACTGCAGGAACATGGAAGGTGAATGGCTTAGTGTGTGGTGGCATGTTTGATTACCAACTGGGTGAGAGTGGGACTTGGGGAACAAGGTTGAAGGCACACAGGAGGAGGGTTTTTTAGTTATGCAAATATTGTGCCACTGTGGAAAGCTCTGTTACAGCAAGCATTTATAATTTAATTCATGTTGGTGTAAGACTTTGAAGAACAGTTTCCACTAAACACCAATTTCTAGATCTGCCCCCTATTTAACTTAAGAAGGAACATTTATGAATAGAGGCCATCACAGTTTAAAAGTCCATGAAAAGATCATTTATATGAGATATTGGGCTTAAATGTAGCTGGAAGCATCTCAGAGATATTGATGATTATATCTGCTCTTCATTGATTCTAAATTGTTACCATAAGTAGAACCTTGTGGTGTCACGTAGGGTTAAGCAATCCCTAAGCATAATGGGGCTTATTCACAACATGTGTGTACTGCTACACCAGTGCGCATGCTTGGTGCATAGCAGGATACACCCGAAAGGCATGTATGGCATGCCTGCATGGCATGCACGTACTGGGTGTAGCGGTGTGCTGACACCCAGCCCATGAACCTGCGCGCCTCATGGGGTCCACTGGCACGGAGGGACGTGGCCACGTAGACCACTCACACTGCATGTCGGACATGCATACACAAAGTCGTGCACAACTGTAAGCCATGTACCACCACAGTGGCCTGCCTATGTGACCATGAGGCAGACATAAATGGCGAGTGCAGAACAACTGCCCAGCCTGCCAGCAAAGGGCGGCACAGAGGTGGCCCACAATGGGTTGCCATGGCAATGAGGATGTCCCCCAGCACAGAACAACATGATGGCCATTGGCCAGCAGCACAACATGAGCATGGTGGCACAGTGAGCAACAAGGCACAACACAGACCCACACCCCAACCTGAAACACCCAAACACACACACAGATGCCATGGCAGAACCAGCAAGGCACAGCACAACATGCCCCAGCACTAACGGGAACCCAGGCCCACGGCCACCAAACACGGAGCACCCGTACACCAGCCAACAGGCCTGGAACACCCTTCGCCATGGACTGCAAGTCATAGTGAGCGCACATGGACAGCACTCACAGAAACATAGAAACATAGACTTTGATGCCAGATAAGGACCGCTTGGCCCACCTAGTGTGCCCATTTCCCTACCTATTGGATTAGCTGCAGATCCACAGGGACCACAACGGACAGCACACCACACAAACCTAGGCTGCCCAAGCAGCACAGTGACAGGGCAAATGAGGGACATACACCCAGAGGCTGCTGTACAACCCAGTGTTTATTAAACAGTATGGCAGGGTAAGGGCAGAGAATATTGTATGGCACAGAACATAACAGTACACCAATCAGGAACAATTTCCACATTCAGTTGGACTCCCCAGACTTAGAGGTAGATGACAGAGGGGGTGGGATAGTGCTGGTGAAGGGTCTCTCCTCCAGGATAATCCTCCTCACTAGACCTCGGTACCATTGCAACAATAAGAATACACAGGGGGCCAGCCATCAGTAACTGGGGGGGCACACATGGGCGACCAGCATGCACACACACACCCCTGGAACATGGATATCACCTACCTTGGATGGCTCACAGATGTCCAACAGTTATCCAATGTCGTCATGGTACAGCATGTCCTCCTTGGGGTATCCAGTGATGATAGCTACTGAAAATGAGTGACTGTATAAACAGTGATTCATTTTCAGTGCTATCATGTTGGGCTACCCTGCAAGGGTAGTGACAGAACAGCGAGGGAGGGGGACTGGAAAGGGAAGGATAGGGAGGAGAAGGGGAGGGATAGGGAAGAGGGTTTTCACAGTGGAGTGTGCCTGCTGCAGCCAAGCCAGCCATGTGGTGTGGTGGTGAGGGTGGCTGGCTCAGGTGCAGTAGGCACTGGGTTCGGGGCTGGACCGGGTAGACATTTTTGCTGCTGCATGTGGCTGTTTTTTTTTTTCCATATTCGTAAGTGTTGCCTCCTCCCCAAAATGCAACCCCTGGAGTTGTCAATCCAAAATCAGGGGGGTGCCAAAGGCAAAGCACCCTGTGAGGGGAGGGTGCGGGAGTGTGCAGCCCCCTAGCACAAATACTGTATATGCCAGATGTACATTCACTGACATGTGTATATCGACGATTTGCTTTTCGCAGTATACACTCACCATAATAGCGATTGCTGTTTTGTGATCGCTATTATGACATGGAACCTTATCTTGGACTGCTGTAGGGTGAAGTATGGGGGTCTGTCCCTTGGGAGACATCTCTGGGGGCCACCACCTGGCCTGTGCCCCTGACCCCAGATCCAACCGCTCCAGGACCAAGCACACCAGCCTGCCCCTTGTCACCTGGAACACACAGCACAGCGCAACGTATTAGTCCCATCCCCCACTAACAGCCCCCTGCCCACCCACACACACGTGTGCCATCACACTCACCTGCTGCATCTGCATCACCTCCCATATCACTCTTACCAGCAACTGGTCCTGGTAACAAGTTGTGGACACACGAATCAGGCACCCAGGTAGGCCACGCCTACCGCCACTGCTGCCAACAATACTGCCCACTGCTGCCATTGTTGCTGCTGTGACTGTGGTGCCCAGGCACATGCATGACATCACCACAGTGGTTCACGTGGCACATCCTCACCACATGTAATTCGTAAGTGAGCCACCCTGCACCTCACACCATCACCAGCCGGCACAGTGGTGGTGGGTGCTGACCCCACACAGGGAAGGTGATCACCTGGATACCATATGCCCTGGAGCTTTGATGAACATAATCATCATTGAGGATGCCATTGTGTGGCACCATGCCTGCTGTCATTGCAGACAGCCATGCATGTTCTGGTGCAGGCTGGAGGCACACACATTGTTGGACACTGAATGTCTGCAGTGGTACTGTGTTGACCATGTCACACTGCAGTACATATATGGACTCTTCGAGGAGCATATCAAGCCATGCACACAGCGGTCCATGACCATGTCTGTGGAGACCAAGGTCCTCTGTGCCCTGCAATACCATGCCACAGGCATGTTCCAGAGGGTCACAGGGATGTGACAGTTGTGAGCCAGTTGTCAGTGTCCCAGGTACTGCACTAGGTGACGGATGAGCTGTTGTGCCACCTGGTGCACCACATATGGTTCCCCACAATTCAAGGGGACATCAGGGTGGCAAAGGGCATATTCCACAATCTATATGGCATGCCAGACATGGTCGGGGCCATTGACTGTATGCATCTGCCAATCCTGACACCAGTTGTAAACGAGGAAGAATACCGCAATCAGAAAGGGTACCACAGTGTGAATTGCCAGGTTGTGTGTGAAGCCAATTTGATCCTGATGAATGTGTGTGGAAAGTTTCCTGGGGCATGCCCAAACACCTACATATTCAACAACAGTGAGCTCAAGCAGCATCTGGCCACACAGCCTGAGGGGTTTGGCTGGATCATAGGAGAGCACATACCATGGCTGTCACTGCACAATATGACACTGTGTGGCACTGGCACAGTACTAACGCATCTCACTGTCACCTCCATAGAGGAAAGAAGTTATCCACTGTGAACATACCTCCTGATGCCATACCTGGCACTCAGCGCCCTGTAAAGGAGGCCTATAGTCAGGCCCACACAAGAGCACGCTACATCGTGGAGCATACCATTGGCTTCCTGAAGATGTGGTTCCACTGTCTGGACCACAGCGGTGGCACAATGATGCTGATGCCAGGCATTGTATGCAGAGTGTTCACCTCCTGTGCCATGCTGCACAGCATCTGCATGCACCATAGATTCTCTTTGCCCCTGACAAGCACCCCCTGGCCTGCCCTGCACCCCCACATGCCACACAGCCTGTGGTACCCCAGGCCACAGGTGGTGGGCACCAATGCCCCTGGGGTCCCCCTGTGGTGGACTGCTTTGTGGTACATGCCATATTCCGCTGCGTGGGGTACGGCACCTTTGGCCATTAGGGCGTGGTACCACGTGTGCAATGATGACACTGCCACACTGAGCACACATGTGGCAATGTGTGTCTGGCCTGCCATGTACCTGCCCACTGTGTCCTATGCCAGTCAATGCATGGCCCTTGTGGGGGTGCATATGTGCCCTACAATGAATGCTGCAGTGGCAGAGATGTGCTTGTGTAGTGCATTACATGTGAGCTGCTGTGCCCATGCCACATGTGCGCACACTGCTGCGTGTGGTGCTTTGTGTGTGCATCCCATGATGCATGCTGTGGGGTGTGTGCGTGTGCTGTCAGTTTGGCTGTAACCCATTGGGGCCATGGCTGTCCAGGCTAAACACTGCAGCTGCCATGGGCGCATTCTTTTGCACCTGCGCTGGTGTGATGTGTCGTTCCCTGTGGCATTGCTTCCACCGGTAGCTGCATGGCATGCCATGAGAACCTCACACCAAGGGGGGAGACTCCCCTTGCTGTACAGCAGGTGCAGTGCTGGCATGGTCTGCTGCACCTGTGGGCTGGGTGGCACATGTGGGCCTAGAGGCACTGGGTGCTGATGGGAGGGTCGATCCTGCACATCGTCCTCCATGGGTGCAGGCAGTTGTGCCTGTGGTCATCCAGCAGCCATGTGTGCAGCGATGGCCAGCAGTGCATCACCTACCCTCTCCTGAGCACGGACACCTGCAGTGATCTCATCAGCCAGCCTTTCCTGGGCACTGACACCTGCAGCTACATCGGCAGCCAGCCTCTCCTGGGCATGTATGGCACCTGTCACCACCTCCATGAACCACTCCAGGGCCTGCATGTTCTCCCTGGTGGCCTGCAGACAGTCACGCTCTAGCCTACACAGATCAGGGTAGTAGATCTGCAACAGGGCACTGGGTGACATCCAGCATTCATGTCTGGCAGCCGGTGGCCCTGTTAATGACCCTGGTTGATCATCTGGGACCATTGTGGGGAGCCCTGTATGTCAGGGGCCTCACAGAGGTCTGTGTCAGTGTCTTGGGGTCCTGGTTTGTTGGTGCTGCTTCCTGCCACCAGTTGTGTGCATTTTCCTTTTGCCACCATGCCCTCCCGTGTCTGGCTGTCCTCGAAGGGAGGCTCTGCGATGCCGTGTCCTCTGTGCTAGCAGTCCCCTGTGGCCCGTGTGCGTGGCTCCACTGTGTGTCCTCTCCCTGGTTGGTGTCAGTGTGTGCTGGCAGCAGTGTGGCATCCTCCTGCAATGCTTGTGTGGCCTGCTGGTGCAACCTGTTGGGGCAGTAACATACTGCCATCACTATTGGCACAGGCGGTGGTGGTGGGTTTACCATTCCTAACCATCCACTGGGACCAGCTGTGTTGTCCCTCTACTGTGGCCTGATGTCCCCTCTCCTGGGCTGTCATCATCCTGCACTGTGGGAAGAGAAGCACAGTTGGTCAGAATGCCGTTAGTGTGGTGTGGTGTGTGCCCATGTACATGCTGCTCACCTCTCATGCTGTGAAGTCCATTGATCTCCCTGTCCCTCAGGAAATCACTGATGGTGTCCACCACTAGTTTCTCATCTGGTGTCAGAGGGGGTAAAGGCGGGAATGGTTCACTGCCTGTGGTGCCCTGTGACTGCCATGCCTGGCTCAGCTTTTTCTTGACCTATGATGGGAGGTCCCGCCACTTGTGCTTGATCATGATGAGTGTGCGGACCTCCAGTCCTGTGGTGTTGATCACCACCTGGAGTTCCAGCCAGATATGCTCCTTGGTCTCTGCAGGGGTGGACAAGGACCGTCTGCTATACAGGACGTCATAATGCTGGTGGATGTCAGTTACCAGCATGGCCACCTGTGCACTGCTGAAGCTGGCCAACCATGGCTGCCTCCCTCTCCTGCCGGCTTGTCTGCCAGGCTCTGCAGTTGGTGTGGGCTGTGATGGCATGGTGGCCACCCACTGATCCAGGTCCTGGTTTGCCTGCACGTCTTCCGCCTCCATCGTACATCTGCTTGATGAATTATGTCACCCGCGCAGCTGTTCCACACCACCATATATGGCGAGGTCAAGGGATGTGCCCTTGCTCCCGCACATCCTCTGCCCACCCCTGCAAGTTGCTGTGCACCTCTCTGTTCCCCACCCATGCCTGTCGGGTGCTTTGCAAAACTGTTGGTACATATTGCATATTCACTGAGGTATGCGCTGCATGCAGCTGCATGTCCCACTTACATTCCATTCCGGCGTAAGTCCCACACCTTTGTGAATAGGCCCCATTGTGGCTAAGCACAGCTTCACCTTCAGTGACATCACAAGGTTTTAAAAATGGTGACAATATACTGTGCATATAAGTCAACTTAGTCAATAATATCTCTGGACTGCTGCTAGCTACAGGTAAGCCCAGTACCTCTTTTGAAAGATCCATTCATGAACCTTCAAACTATGATGACCACTGCTCAGACATGTTTCCCTTTAATGCAGTAACATAGTCATTTAAGGTTGGAAGGGACTGTGTCCTCTGCCCTCTACCTGGTTTATATGCAGGAGCGAAATAAGTATGCTATTCAAACCCCTTCTGGCCATCTGAGCATTGGCGGCAGTGCACCTGTCATTAGGGCACCACATAGTGGAATTCGCCCCCCCTCCCAGAGGTCTGCCCCCCCAAGTTAGAATATTTAGAAAGGGGGGACACAGGGGGCACAGCCCCCAGCCTGCAAACAGAAAGGATGGCAACATCAGCACGTGGTGTCCTAAGAACCGGGTGCACTGCTGCCGGTGCCCTGAATAGGTGAAACCTATGCAAACACATATGAATTTATAGGGATTCCCTTCTTACTCTACTACCCAGGATTCCCAGTGATTCTCTTTGAAAGCATCAATTTTTCCTGGGTTACCTTTAAAGCCTGTACTGTTATCATGTCTGCTGCCTCCACTGGAAGGATGTTCCATAGGTTCACCACCCTTTGGGAGAAAAGTGCCTGCTAACATTACCTGTGACTTTATGGCCCCTGAACTTCAGGGCGTGTCCCTGCAGCCTGCTCCCAGACACCATGTCAAATGTATCTGACTGTTTATTGCAACACTTGAGTGTGGGAAAGACAGATTATGTGTCCTCTCAGTCTCCTGTTTTCCAGGGTCAACATGTTAAGAGCCTTGAGCCTCTCCTCAGAACTTTCCCGCCATCCTGCTGATCATTTTAGTGGCCCTTCACTGCAGCCTCTGGACTGCCATAATGTCCCAAGTAAACAAGCAAAGCTGTTCTCTGCTTTTAAATAGTACTATGCCAGATACCTCAAGATGGTGTTCAGTTCACAGTTAACTAATAAACCGCAAGACGAAAATTCCAAAATGCCAGACCAGCACACCAGGCAGTTTAAAAAAACACTGTATATAGAATGTAGATGCTTAACACAGTAGGTAAAACAGGCTTTAGTTCCTTGATAGAGAAACTGACAGAACTCTGCTCATACTGGGCATTGAAAGGATTTTTCAGTATATCATACCAGTTTCAATTCCAGCAAACAGTTTTTAATCCATTTTGAGCTATTGAAAAGGATTAGTCTGTAGTCTGGAGCAGACTACAGACAAATGTACATTCTTTGTTAGTTCTAAGAAATACATCACCATTAGACTGCCAATGGTTAGAGTGCCATGGTTTCTATGTACGGTGAAGAAACCTGTGGAACAGACACCTTTGTTCTGAACCATGGAATTTAATGATGAGTACCATTGTGAATACCAGTATGTGTCATGGGTGCAGTGTTGCGTTCTGCAAAAGCTCATTCAAATTCTGAGACTATATGAACAGGCAATTGAGGATTTCAGTGCTGAATTAATAACCATTAGTACAGTCAGCCTCATTGTAAATCTACTTGAAAGGTGTATGTGCCAGTTTTGCAGTTCAAAAGCAACATCAGCCCAGCAATACAATGATGATGGCAGTGGTAGTGGTGCTGGTATTATTGGTGTTGACCCCAGTGATGATGGTAGAGGTGACAACAGTTTCTTTTATGTTTTTTTTCTTTATCCCCCTCCTCTGGTGCAAGCCTGTCCTCCTTGCCTGACCCCTCCAGCTCCGTTACTCCTCATCTTATGAGCTTACCTTCAACTTGACATTTCCCCCATGGCTTGTACTCTGTGGCAGGGTCAGTAGTCTCACCATTCCACTGTCCAACAGATCTGATGTCTTGGAGAGAGGCCCCTGTTGTCAGTGCAGAGTTTGCAATGGGTCAAGCCATTCATATTGCTCTACCCAACGTTTGCTTCTCCAGTTTTCTCCCAGAAGAAGCAGACATGCAATGCTGTCCCAGATGGCCCTGTGTATGCTCCTGTGCACAGGATGTGAATAGCTCTTCCCTCCAGTGAAGCAGTTCCCAGCTGCCTTACTCCCAGACACTACTAGGGATCCAACTAATACTGGGTGTCATAGTTCCCCATTCCCAGAGAAGAGAAATTGATTGGATGATTGATCCTTCTCCCCTTGCCAGTTGACCCTCTGATGTCCTAAGTTCACATCTGAAATCAGGTCATCAGCTCTGCAAGTGGTAGCACTACCACTGTGCTTAGCAATTCAGCCAAAGAGGTGATGCCAGTATTTGTTTGTCAGTAGCAGGATGCTGTAATCAAGTAAGAAGTGGCAATTATGTTTCTTAGACAAGTTGCAAAAAGGTTTCAAGTGGTTAAATGTGATGTATGATTTGCCCTAGCAACACTATTGGATGTAAGATATAAAGACATGCTCATATTTACTGAACAGATGATGTTTATGAAACAGAATCTGTTGTTTACATGTACAGTATGCTAGAGCAGCAAAGCCAGCAAAAAAACAGCAGGAAGCTGTATACACAAGCAGCAATGTGCACAAACAACCTCCTGCTCACACTGCTCCTACTCATCTATCCTCCTCATGATACCAGTGTTTGGTGTGAGTATGACACAAGAGTTTAATATTGATTCTCCTGAGGACATTGGATAACTTCTTGATGATGCAGTCCTGGGGACATTTAGGAACTTTTGGATGATGAATGCTAATGCTGGTTGGACATTTCAGAGGAAATCTTTGATATTATGTCACCTGAGTATGATTATGGCTTATCTAGCAGTGCCAACGTTCAATAGAAATACAGATTCAGTCTAGTTCTGGAAAAACTGTGACATCATTTTGCCTAAAGTGGCTTTGTATTTTCTCAAATTCCCTCCAAAACCTGTTCCTTATTGATTGATTGATTAAAAGTTTATTTTTTCACAGGAAATTCATTTGTTAGGACAAAGTCCCGTTTACAACAAAGTCCTGCATGTAGATTCTAATACAATTACCAATTAACAATTGACATTTAACATAACTAATACAAACAAAACTAATACAAACAAACATAATCGCACTCTACATACATACATACATTATTTAAAACACATACATAAAAATACAAACTATTAATTCATTTTTAAATTAAAAAAAAATCTAAATTTGTTTTCTGTGATTCAGTCAAACTATTCCAACTTAATGCTACTCTATTCTGGAGCATACTGTCCCCTAGTCTATTAAAGCTTCTATACATTGGGATATTGCTTAATGGATTCCTAGTCTTTATATATGATTCATTATTTATCTTTCTTTTTAATTGCTTATACAAAGGATGGTTATACATTTTGTGAATTATCTTATGACATATAGTAAGCCAGAGATAGTTTCTTTTTGCTTCAGGTTGAAGCCAATTTAACTTATTATAAATTATACAATGATGCTCATTTTTAATACTTCCGGAAGCAAATTTACCTATCCTATAATATATTTGATTAACCAAACTTAAAGCAGTTTTAGTCTAATTCATGTAAATTATAGAACCATACTCCAATATGGGTAACAGCATCTGTTTTGCCAATCGCTCCTTTGCCACCTAAGGTAAAGCTCCATGCACTCTTCTAAGGGCCCCTAATCTTTTATTCACTTTCTTTACCTGAACTGATATATGATTTACATATGCCATTCTAACATCTACTTGAAACCCTAAGTATCTGTATGTTAATACATTTTCAATCTTTGTACCATCTTGTAAATGTAATTGTGGTTTGGGCTCTTTTCCTCTATGTGAACCAATCAAAAACAACATAGTTTGTGTTTTTTTAGCATTCAAAAGAAGACCAGATTTACTGAACCATTTTTGCATTTGTAACAAATCACTTTGAAGCGAATCCATCATACCTGTGATACTGTCAGCAGACGCCACTAAAACAGTGTCGTCTGCATACAGTCTCACCTCACTATGTTTAATTTCATGAACCAAATTATTAACATAAATATTAAATAATAATGGGCTCAAAATAGAGCCCTGGGAACACCTCTCTAGTTTCCAGGGGCCACATCATTGTACCACATTGAACACATTGTATCTATTTGTCAAGTATGACTCAAGCCATTTTAATACTTGGCCCTTAATCCCTATGGCCCTTAACCTAGTCAAAAGCAAATCATATTGAACTAAATCAAAAGCCTTACTGAGATCCACAAACACCACCCCAGTGTACTTTCCTTGGTTCATAGATGTAGCAACCAGGTCATTAAATTCCAACAGGGCAGTGTTTGTGGATCTCCCCTTTCTAAAACCATGTTGTTCATCTACTATTACAGTATTTGTATCTAAATAATTATTTACCTGTTCATAGACTTTACGTTCCAAGATTTTAGATAAAATTGGAAAAGGGGCTATTGGCCTATAATTTGAAGGAATAGTTCAATCCCCAGACTTATAAATGGGAATAATTTTCCCCATCTTCCAAATTTCAGGAACAGTAGAAGTACTCAAACTCCAATTGAACAAATAGATCACAATAGGGGCTATTACATGTGCTCCCAATTTTAAATATTGGGCCTCAATCCCATCAGTACCTCCTGATTTCCTTTTATTTAAATTTTTTAGCTCTTTCAGTATATCCCTCTCTTTTAAAATTTCAAACTTAAATATTCCTGTATGGGCTACCATCGTGTCTGATACAGTAGAGAAATCCATTCCATTCACATTCAAATCTGGCAACTTTAAATCTGGTAATTCCAAAAAATACATATTAAAAATATTCGCTATAACCTTTATATCAGTAACTAGTTTTCCATCTTGTACCAAAGTAGGACTTATGGAGTCTTTATTTGGGGATTTCAGCTCTGTTATAAGCTTCCAAAACTGCTTGGAGTCAGAGGAATTATTTATTTTATTCTGATAATATTTATTCTTTATGTTTTTAATTATATTTTACACTTATTCCTCCAAAACCTGAAGGTATTCCAATCTGCTTCTTTCTTTGTTTTTCTCGCTTTTTTCCATATCCTATCTCTAATCCTTAAATATTTTTTTATCTTATCGGTGATCCATGAGGCTTCTTTATTCCTTTTAATTTTCCTTATTAATGGGGCATGGTACTGTATTACATTCAAAAACATGTCATTAAACTCCTGAATAGCCAGTTCTATGTCTGGTATCAAATAAATTTTATCCCAATGGATTTGCCCTAGATGATTTACAAAGGATTGCTCATTAAATCCTTTAAAATCTCTGCTCCAATAAATAGTTGATTGTTGAGTAATGCACTTTTGTAACGCAATAGTAGAAGTAATAGGATTATGATCCCCCAAATTTAAAGGTAATACTTCCCAGGTTTTTACTATGTCCTGGGATGCAAAAAATAAATCTAAAAGAGAATCGTAAGTTCCATTTTTTGTATTTCTTGTATATTTTTGTATTATTTGGTGCAAACCCAGAATTGAAAAACTACTCTCCAATTTCCTCCCTCTAGTCTGAAACCAATCTGCATTAAAGTCCCCTGTTAAAACTACTTGTTTGTCCTTTATTTTTTCTAAAATTAACTCTGCTAGTACATCAAATGTTTTACTTTTTGTTTTAGGGGGTGCATAAAACACTCCTACCACTAATTGTATCGCAATTAATTCAATAATAAGACAGACAATTCCTTCCTTGTTCATGCTTAACAGTACTTTATAGGGGCCAAGAGTATTCTTAATAAACAACATCACCCCCCCTCCCCTTTTACCTCTATCTGCACATTCTATAGAAAATCCTGAAAGTTGAATTTCTTACTGCATTATACCTGTATGTAACCATGTTTCTGATACTGCTAATAAATCATACTCAGTTTTAGTTGTCCATACCCTATACTCATCCATTTTATGGACTATGCTTCTAACGTTCTCATGAACCATCAAAAGCTGCTTAATTTTTTTATAATTAGGGCCTGAATTTAACTCAATATCCCCACTTTGAATTAACAGCATTAAACATAACATATTTGTACTTCCTGTTACTTTTAACCCACAAAAACCAAGCTTAACACAAGAACTCTTTTGATAATATCGGGATTCATTTGTAAAGTGATTCCTTCTCCGAACGAATCCATCTTCACAATTAAATTGAACATTTCCCATAAAATACATACCTGATAACTTCATCATATCACCTCTAACTTCTTTATCTTCAAAGGTACTCATGATTATTAATCCCCATACAAACCAACCCCCCAAACATATACACAAAACAGACCCCATAATTAAGCTTCTTACTGCCAAACAAGTTAAAACAATTTCTCTACTGAGTGGCACTCGAGCCAGTGATCGGCACGAGGTTTTATAGTGCTGGAGCCCCTAGTTCATTCAATCACTGACCCCCTCATGCAGAATGGCAGAGTTTCAGGTGCAGTTCATTCAAACCCAGAGTAAAAGCAGGCACTCAATTAGCAGCAGTAGTAAAAAGTACAGCTTGTAACAGGCATTTAATTCAAGCAAAGCAGTTCTCCCAAAGAATGTCCCAACTGGATATTATACTGGCGTTTTATGCAGCTCTCACCTGCCGCCTTCTTGCTGGTCTCACACAGTCACTGGGCACCTTCGGGGGGGTATCAGAGCAAGGTTTTATAGTGCTGGAGCCCCTAGTTCATTCAATCACTGACCCCCTCATGCAAAATGACAGAGTTTCAGGTGAAAGAAGGTCCATTAGAACTGAACATTTTTGGGGAAGGGCGCTGTGGAGCCCGAGCCAGACAGATGCAAGAGGCACAGCTTAGCATCAAAAATTATAAAATAAGATTTAAAATACTTTACAACTCATCTTGAATGGGTAAAAAAGACATATATCAATAGTTTAGCTATTCAGGATCAAAATGGGCAATCCTATAAAAAAAAAAAATATGCCCATGCAGCTTCAGGTGACTCGACAAGCTCAACGAGGTCGGTACCTACTACTAGAAGTGAAGAACAGGAAACCATACAGACACTAGGCCATAAGCTACAATGGCTGATCTCTTCAGTAACGGCTATGAATACAAAATTGGGCAGTCTTGCAGGAAAGATTACCTTGGTGGAGACAACCGTAGAGCAGTTATCAAACACAGTGGAGGACTTACAGCAGCAGGTGACTAAGTGCAACACTTTAAATGCAGGTTACCAGAAGGAGGTACAGCACCTTACCAATGGACTCGAGCAGTTGGAAAACCAAGTTAGGAGTGCCAATATCAGGATGATCGGCTTACCGGAGGGGCTAGAAGGAGACCACCCTTTGCTATTCTTTAAAGAATGGATCCAGGAGCAGTTTAAGGACCAAGGAGACTTTTCATACTGGTGCTTCTCTAAGGCCTATAGAATCTGGCCACACGGTAAGCAATCCATAGAGGCACTGTGAGTACTTATGGTGGTTGCAGATAGTACGAGCACCAGGGATTCTGTTCTGGAACTGGCAAGGAGATTGGGCCTGCTTAGAGTTCATGATCACACAGTGTACCTATTCCCAGATCTCTCTTTTTCCACCCGGCAACGCCGTAAAATATTTGGCGGAGTACGATGAAAGCTTCGGGACCCTACCCCACGCAGTTCTCTACTCAGTGAAACTACGCGTTGTTTATCAAGATAAAGTCTATGTGTTTACCGACCCAATCGATGCTGGGAAGTGAGTAATCAAGGTAGAAACTCAACAAACCAAAGTTCATGAACAACCATCGGATGATGAATCTGTCGAAGAAACCTGAAAGGGGTTTAATTGGTGACATTTTTCCATCTTTTATTGTGGGACTATGACCTTTTGACTCTGGGTTAGGGCTAACTTGTTGTTGCCAGTTATTAAATTATGGTAAAATGCCCCAAAATATAAGTTTATAAGTCTATAAAAGAATGATGTTCCTTGTAAAGTAGTTATATATATTGAGATTGTGGCCACAGAGCCACATTATTACTTTAAGTAAAATCGATTTGTAAATAATTGGGAGAATCAAGCTGTACTCTCCCGAGGTTTATATTTAATCCTTTATGATTTTGATGCAGGAAGTGCTTATCTTAGATGTCTGAAAGTCCACTTAAGAGGGTTATATATGTTTTCCTTAGATATAAGGGTGGACTCTAAGCTCTGCTGAGCAAAGCATTGTGGATTAAACTTCAGGAGTAATTTAAGTTTTTGTATCCACCAGCTCTTGGGCTACAGCTACACAGATTATTTGACTTTCAGAATGTATCTGCTTTATTTTAGATTTCCCCCTCAATTTTAGGACTAGCTTGGAGAGACTGTAATCCTGTATACCATAGGAAAGATCTATGTCCTTGCTGTGTGTATCAACTATATGATTTCCAAGATGTATGATGTACTTGTACCTGTTTACATGTAAACTAATAAAGTATAAAAAATAGAACATTTTGCAGCATCACTGAAGACTAGATCCAGAGAATGATTCATATTTAGTATTTCTCAAACAACCTTCCACAGATCAACTTTGACTAGAATTCCATTATTCACAAGTTCAGCAAATGGCATCTACCACTTCCACATCTCTTGGCTGCAAGTTGGGTCGTGCCTGAATATAGGCAATATGCTTGTCTAGTGTACCTACCCGGTAAACAAAAAACAAATAAATAAGTCTTCTAAGACTCCTAGTGACAATGGGACCACTGACACAGTTCTCCAGACCACACCCAGAAGCTGCAGCAGTACAAGGACTGCTTTGACACACACTACCACAAGTCCTCATTAGTAGTGGCTGAAATTAGAAAAATATATTTCATACACATGTTACAAATGTGCTCCAGTTTTGCATCATTTTACACAATTTTGAAAATTAGAAATGTTTAAAATTTACAATTTGTGTTGCCATTGCATACTGTATATAAAAATGCATTTTTAATAATGCATAATTTGGGTAAAAATTGCACTATTTGTTGATTCTGCACTGTATTAAAAAATCCCATATTTTAGAAGAAGAATAATCAACATTTATATGATGCTTTTCATACACAATGTATCCCAAAATGCTTTGTTAGCAATGCTAGACTGGTAGTGAAGTGACTGAATGTGTAGTGGCAGCCATTTCACACACCAAGACCCACATACAGCCTCGGACAATTTTATTTTATTTTTTATTTACTTTTTCCGCATAAAAACCTTTAGGTAAGGCCTATTTTCAAAGAGTCAGATACAACAGAGGACAACAAATGTGCAAGTATACAATACAATACAATTCAAGTACAATGCAATACAGTAAGATTACAGTAGAACTACATTAAACATTTACGGGCACAAGTAAGAGACTGTTATACAATTGGTGCTATCAGAGTAATTATCAATACAAGGGTACTATGATAGTGTAACACAGCAAGTAAGGTGTTGTGAGCATGGACACATAGTGTATAGAGAAGAATAGTCTTCAGTAGCAATTTCACAATCCAGGTACAGTAGGGTGAGTGAGGAGAAAAGCTGGGATTTAAACAGACTTTAAGTGCAGTCAGTTTTTAGTGAGAGAGGCAGGTCATTCCAAAGCTTAGCAAAGCTGTATGAAAAACAAGCTTGACCAAGGGAGGTTTTCCTTCATGGGAGGAGCAGAGTGTGTCACACCACAGCCCTAGCAAAGCATTTATGGTCCACAAAGTTGAACGTGGTCTGTAGACCAGGGAACAGCAAACCTCATAGAGCTTTTTTGCCAGTGACCAGGGTGAAGTATTGCAGCCTTGAGTCTAGGTTAAGCCAGATTAGTCTGCTATATAGCACACAGATGGGTATGTCATGTTTTAGGTCAAACTTGAAGTGGCAGGCTCTGTTAAGGTACGCCTAACTGTGGATAGCACACTGTCACTCACAGAGCCATAGACCATAATCCCTTAATCAATTACGATGGCAATAAAGCACTGTACCAGAAATTTTTTAATCTCTGGTATGATATTGTTTCTATGCCTGTAGAGTAGCCCTAGCCTAGAGTTGACAACCTTAACTAAAAGATCGACGTGCAGTAAAAGATAATGCATTGTCGAGGGTAACCCGAAGGTACCTAAAGGTATTCACTTGCTGAAGGGGGGGTTCCAGAAGAAGATGTAATGTTTAATACCAGGGAGGAAGGGAACTTGTTTCGGGTGGCAAAGATCATACATTTAGTTTTTGTGGTGTTCATTACAAGTAAGTTAGAAGTGAACCATTCCTGGATGGCAGTAAAGTCAAACTGAAGCCTTTGTGGCTGTTTCTCCAGGCACTTGTCACTGGAGAAAATGACAACTACTGTACATCAGCATCAAGCAATATATTCGTAGACCTGCAGACAGCAGCTATTTCATTTATGAATAAAGAGAAGAGAACGGGTCTGAGGACTGACCCCTTGGGGACACCTACAGTAACAGGTTTATTGTGCAAGAATATGTAGCAGTATTTTACCACTTGAGTTCTAGCAGCCAGATAGCTTTTAAACCAGCTGACCACGTCATCTGAAAGGTCTAGTTTAAGTAGTTTCTGGCAGAGCTGGGTATGGTTTACAAGGCAAAAGGCCTTGGTGAGGTCTATGTATATGGACCCAACCATTTCTCCCCTATCCAGGGCACAATGTAGTGAGTCAGTGAATTCCAGGAGTACTGTCATAGTGCTGTAGTTTTTCCTGAATTCATGCTGCTCATTAGCCGGAAGCTCATGATGACTCAAGTATTGAGTGAGCTGATCATTCACTATCCTCTCTAAGGTTTTTGATGGGGGAGGGTAGAATGGAGATCGAGTGGGTATTGGGGTCACATAGGCTTTTTTCCAAAGCTCATGTATTTGCCCTGTAGAAAGACTATTGCATGAACCAGTTTATGGGAAGGGGAATATTGACCCGGACATTGGGGAAATTCCCCTACTCTGATGCTGCTGCTCTGACGGTTCAGCTTTGTGGCCAGTAGGGGAGCCTTTGACCATTGTGATGGCCACTCAGGCTGGAGCACTGGAGAGTGCAGACGTCGCAGACGAGAGAGACATGGAGATGGAGGAGAACGTGCAGACAATGGTGCTGCAGACAGAGTTAAATAAATCTACGGTGCAGGCGAGGCCTGCTATGGAGCTTACCGGTGAGCAGTCTTTGGGAGAATTGCAGGCTCCTCAGCGTGCAGTCGGGAGTTGTGTGGAGGAGGAAGTTGCGGTCGTAAGAATGGTGCAGCAAGATGCCTTGACCGTTTTTGCTTCCACGGAGTCGGTGCAGGGTGAGGATTGCGGTCCCTGTTTTCCTGGAAGCACTACAGAAGGCTGTGCAGTCAGAGCCTCCAGCTATCGCGAGGATAGCGGTAGTAGCAGAGGAAGTGGAGGAGTCAACCGAGAAAGTGAGTGGTACAGGAGGTGCAAATGTGGAGAAGGTTCCGATTGCAGAATGGTCCGAAGAGGCGGCGTTATCACAGGCTGGATGGATTCAGCAACCGAATGGAAGATGGACTCCAAATCCTTCATGGCTGTCTTTTTCCCCGAAGGAATCAGGTCCTCCCCGAAAAATGATGAAGGAGGGTGAGTCCCTTTTTTTTGACAATCAGGCAGAGATGGGTCAGCCTTCAGAAATTCATGGGGATTCTCCCTCTGAAGGTATTCGGGGGGCTGGGACGGATTCACCATTGCGACGTCCTTCTGAACAGTTACTTGATGAACAGGAGGTTAGGAGGGGCCCTCGTCTTGCAGACCTTTTTAAACGAAATAAATTGGAACAGGCCCCAAGAAGAAATGCGGTCCGTCCTCGTTATAGGGGAGGCTTACCTGAACACCCAGATCAGCTGTATGTGGCAAGGAAATTGTTAATGGACTCAATGAACTTTTTGCCTGTGGATATTTATGCGTTAATTAATATTCAGGGGGAGGATACATTCGATATTAGCTTTAAACAAATGGCTGGTTTGGAGAAATTTTGGCACAAATATGATAGTTGTAAATCTTTGCCCCGTGGCTACCTTTCTGGGCTATTCTGATTACTAAACCTTTATTTAAAACTATAAATGTGATGTTTAGGAATGAGGGGGTAAATGTGGGGGATATTCTGTATTGGTTAGAACATAAATGTATGGTTCTGGGCCCCCCGGAGCCGATTCTAGATATTGAAGGGATTTGGACTGGGGCATGGCATTTCAAAGTCAAATTACATGTGGTAAATAATGAAGTCATGCATGTTCCGAATAGCTTTTTTTAGGTAAAGACCAGGGAGTGTGTTTCTATCCGGGACAACCTAAAGCATGCTACAGGTGCGGTAGCCAAAGGCACTTAAGTAGTGCATGTGACAAAGTTAAATGCGCATTATGTGGGGAATTGGTTCATGAGAGTGAGGTTTGCAGAAATGTGTTTTGATGTAATTTATGTGAGGAGTCTGGCCATGCATATCATCAATGTCCTTGGGCAGGCCAAAATAGACAGGGGGGTTTGAATAAAGAAGATTTGATCTCCCAGGCTCAGGTTAGGGGTCAGCCTTTCTGGCCAATCCTTGGAGTAGAGTGAATATTCCTATGGCTGGTAGAGGTCAGGCATTGGTCCCTGAAGCCCCAGTCGCAAATCACTGTGAAGGGGGAAATGTTGAGGATCAATCTGTACTTCTGGTTCCACAACAGATTTCGTCCCCCCAAGTTCAGAGCCCTCTGTTCTGCTTCCTTCTGTAGGGAATTCTGTGGTGGTGCCCATTGCAGACATTCCTTTCCAAACCCCACGGAGGGTTACACGAGCTAGTAGTCACTCAGGGGGTTTGGGAGGGGTTTGCTCTACTCAGAATTCTTTTTCAGCACTATCTGACCTTGAGGGGGAGGTGGGTACAGAACTGCTTAGATCTGATGAGACCTCTAGTATGGAAATTAAAGAGGATGGGGGTATGGAGTTACTGAAAGGGAAAAGAAAAGGGTAGTAGTTAAAACAAGATAAGCCCTGAATTGACAAACTGTATTTATGGCCTGTTTAAATATTGTATCTCTAAATTGCTGTAGCATAAAGAGCTATAAGAGACGCTTTAATTGGCCTGCAGCAATGTAGGGATTTCAATGCCGATGTCATCTTTTTACAAGAGACACATTTGTCTTCCTTGCTTGAGGTGTCTCAGGTTAAGAAACTCTGGTGGGACGGCCCCTCCTTTTGGTCATTTGGGGAAGATGCTGCGGATGGGGTGGGCATTCTGTTTTCACACCCTTCGATTCGAGTAACACGGTTGGTAGATGTCCAGCCTGGTCGAGTGTTAATTTTGGATTGCTTATTACACAGATTTAGTTTCAGACTGATTAATACTTATGCTTCTCAAGTAAAAACATCTCGTATTGCTTTGTTTAATCTTCTGAAACCTTATTTATTTACTTCTAAACATGTGATTTGGGGAGGGGATATGAATTGTAGTTTGGATATTCGTATTAATAATGGTATTCAGCAAAAGACTTATTGTGATTTACATGCTCTTTTGCAGACAGTAGAGGTAGCTAAGTTGAAAGATGCTTTTAGAGAATTACATTCCTCTACTGGCTTTACTTATAAAAGGGCTGCTTTTCAAACTAGAATTGATTACCTTTTTCTTTCTCAATACTTAGTACCATTGGTTTGTTTGGTATTGCCTTGTGATTTTTCAGACCATAGGGCATTATATGGTTCACTTAGTTTGCATCAGATTCCGCCCTTTTTTCCTGCTTTTGCCAGTAGATGGATGTTGAATTCCATCTTATTGTCTGAGGCAATGTTTTTGGCCCAACTGAAGGACTTTATGATCCTTTGGAAATCAGTGGCTGTGTTTTTTTCTGATTGGATCACATGGTGGACAGACACCAAGACAGCTTTAAAGGATTTTTTTATTGCTTATGGCAGACGGAAATGTTCTTCGGAATACTTACAGTATTTAGATTTTAGGAATCAATATTATAAATTACAGTCACACCCCCGGTTTCAGGATTTAGAGGTACAATCTCAGATAAAGTTGGCTAAACAAAATATGCTGCACTATCAATACCAGAGGGCAGCTTCACTTCATGCTGGATTGAAGTTTGGTACCCATCAGCAATCTTTTCAGGATCCATATAGGGCATGTAAACATAAGATCGAGAGGAGGCTTATGACAGGGCTTCAAGATTCTTTTGGACGGCTGAAAACTTCGGTAGTGGAAATGTTGGTGGTGGCTGAAAGTCTGGTTTCTTCTCAGTTTGGTGAGGATTTTATTCCATCTACATCTTGGGAGGAAGTTTTGCATTTTTCAGTCCCTACTATTTCCCAGGCTGATGTTGATCTATTACAGGGGCCTATTACCATGCAGGAGGTACAGGCAGTCATTGGCTCACTCCGTACTGGGGTTTCACCTGGTATAGATGGACTAACAAATGAATTTTATAAAGTCTTTTTGGAGGATATGGGTGTTATATTGACCGCAGTCTTTAATGACATTCTTCATTATGGCTTCGGTGATTTGAAGTTTAATTTGGCCATTTTGACGTTTATTTTCAAATCCAGTGATGCCTCAGATTTAGGTAATTGGAGGCCGATTAGTCTCCTAAATACTGATTATAAGATCCTTTCTACCATTTTGTGTAAATGACTTCAAGTGGTAGCAAAAGGGGTGCTTCATCCAGCACAGACGTGTTCTATCCCTCACCGTTCAATTCAACAGAATCTAAAACTTCTACGGGATGTGTGTGAATTTGGAACACAAAAAAAACTATCGGGATTTATTTTGGCTCTAGATCAAGCTAAAGCTTTTGATTCAGTGTCTCATGCTTTTCTTTTTCAGGTTTTAGGTAGGTATGGGTTTCCGAAGACTTTTATTCAGTATCTTAACACCTTATACTCCCAGGCAGGCTCTTGCCCATTTATTAATAATGTTTTAGGTTCTGAAATCCCATTGAAATGCGGGGTGCAGCAGGGTTGTCCTATCAGCCCATTATTGTATGCGTTTGTATTGGACCCCCTTTTACGAGAGATTGAGAATAACAGGTCAATTCAGGGTTTATCTCCTTCACTTACTTTACCTGCCCAAAAGATTTCTGCATATGCAGATTATATCTGCTTATTGGTGGCAGATGCCCATTCTGGGTTCAAGGCTGTACAAGTGGTTAACTGTTTTTCAGCCTTAAATGGCACTAAGCTAAACTTTGGGAAATGTAAATGTTTGGCAATTGGAGAGGCTCCAAGCCCTCATGATGTTGGGGGTATTCTAGTCTCTGATTCCATTAATATTTTAGGCCTCCTTTTTGGAAAAGGGGACTTAGCCTTTTTAAATTGGGAGAAGTGTCTGGTTATAGGAGAAAGGAAGGTACAACAATGGAAATCCTGGGGTTTCTCTAAAAAGAAGTGGGTATTGATTATTAAGAAATTTTTATTACCCATTTTTTTACATGTATGTTCGGTTTTTCCGGTGCCAATCTCTTTAGAAACACGATTATATAGCTGTTTCTTTCAAATGGTATGGGGTAGTCGTTTGAACCCGATTAAATGTGCGTTTACTTATTTGAAGCTGAACCAAGAGGAATTGGGGATGATAAACCCTATTGTTTTTTATCACTCCTTTTTTATGATTGCTTCTTTTCAAAATGTGGTCAAGCCTCAAGATCATCCATGGTCGGCGTGGACTCATTTGTTATTTTTCCCTTTTATGTCCCATTGGGAAGGTGGGGGTGTTCCTAAAAAGAATAGGGCGACCGCGGCATCTTCTTATGTGGACTCAGCAGTAAGGAAACTGTGAGAATGGAAATTGGGCAAGGCACAATTACATGAGGTTCCTAGAAAAGAATTTTATTCGGAAATTATGAGAAATTATTTCTATGTCCAAGTGGGATTTCCTTTGTACCCCCTACTAATCTGTCGCAGGCCCTTCTGCCTTTAATAATGGACCATAGGATACCTCCAATATGTGGGATGTACAATGGCTTTGTTGTCATGGAGGTTGGGAGTTAGGGGTAATTTAAAACACAAACAGATTACGGACAGGATGTGTCTCAGACCGGGTATGCGTTGATCAGATTGAAACATTGGAACATTTTTTACTCTGTCCTTATATTATTTCCTTTTGGTCGATTTGGCCATTCGGTGGGACTGGAGTGTTTTAAGACACATCACTTATCAGAGCTTGATTTTGGGAGATTATTCTGGTTTTCTACGGAGATATCATCCAAGTACATTGAATATGATTTTTGCATGCATTAAATATCATTTATGGCAAGCTAGATGTCAGTTCTCTTTGCAACATACTCTTCTCCCTAATAGTGTGATTTTTAACCATATAGAATTAGCACTGGGTAAACAAAAGAGTTTTGAGTATCAAACCTTGGATAACCAAGCTTTTCAGAGTTTTTGGAAACATATTGTTTGACTTGTATGAATAAGGCGATGTATTTTCTTTCTGAATGTATTATAGTTTTTTCATGAGTCATGATTTTTGGTTATTACTTATGTTGCTCCTGTCTTTTTCTTATTTTCTCAGTTTGTCTTATGCTTTTTTGGGCAATAACTCTATTAAGTATGTATTCTATTTTTTTATTGTATGGATAAAAATTTCCCTACCATCTGTGTGGGGGGTCCTTTTTACTAGGGGATTAAGCTTGGAGTTTCACCTTTGTATTAGATAAACTCCTGTGAAAAGTATGATTATAATACTTATTAGCTTTTGTTAAGATTTATATTTTTCTTTTATGTGAAGTAACACTGCTTTATATTGGTTTTGTTTTGTTATTCAAATAAAAAATTCCCCTACTCTTCTGAGGGGACGCTGCTGTGCTGCAGAAGGATGGAGGTCCCCATTCCTGTTCAAGACTCTGGAGGAGGTGGATGTGAGGTTGTCCCTCAGGAGCCTTTGCCAGATAGTGGGTCAGAAAGTATACAAGATCTGGTTTTGAATGAAGCTTTTCATACTGAAGACAATGAGGATTCACATCTGGTTTTGAATGAAGCTTTTCATACTGAAGACAATGAAGATTCACATCTGGTTTTGAATGAAGCTTTTCACACCGAAGACAATGAGGATTCACATCTGGTTTTGAATGAAGCTTTTCATACTGAAGACAATGAGGATTCACATCTGGTTTTGAATGAAGCTTTTCACACTGAAGACAATGAGGATTCACATCTGGTTTTGAATGAAGCTTTTCACACTGAAGACAATGAGGATTCACCTTTACTTGCTGATGGCTTTATGGAGGTTGAAATGGATTTACAAATGGAATTGGGGAAGAAAAAGTCACATTTGTTGTAGTTAATTTTGGTGGCAGAACAGGATTTTCAATCCTGTAGGCAGAGGCTGGAAGAAGAAAAAGATAAAGAAGTGATCCTTGGCTAGCCCAGGGTTGCTAGGTCACAAAAGATTCTCTTCGGGGGCTTCTTTGGATGCTTCTATTGTTGCCTTTGATCATGCTGAACTTTCTTCAGTATTACCTGACACAGAAGATGTGGCTTCTAGTTCTTGTGCTTTACCGGATTCACGGACTCCTGGAGAAGCTCTATCGAAAGCGGGCTGGATCAGACAGCATGACATTTGGGTTCCTGACCCTTCCATGTCTATCCCTGGAACCCCAGATCACACTTCGGATTGTGCACACACAGAGGATGCACAGGATTTGTCAGTCCAATTGTGAGCACACAGCCTTCTCTTCTGCATTTGGTTACAGCTGGGTTGACTGGAAGTGGACCAGAAGATACAGCCACTATGCCAGATGCTCTCCCCCAAGGCATGACAGCACGAGAGGTAGCAGGAAAATATATTTCCAGACCTGAGCTGGAGGCTCTGCACAGGTAAAAACTCTTTTGGATCAAATGGGGGAAAAAGAGTACTGAGACAAATAAATGTCAGACCTATGCTGGCCTTTTTCAAAAACCAGCTGAAGCGGCCAAAAGACGATTTTTGGTTAGACTCCGGTACAAAGGCCTAGCACCCATGGTTCCAGACAGGGTATGGGTCAGAAAGACTCTATTAATTGATTCTAGGGGATTTACCCCGGCGGAGGTGTGTGCTTTCATACAATCCCCAGGAGATCAAAACTATGATATAAGCTTTTGCACTGGGATCTCACTTGACAAGTTTTGGAAATTATATTACAACGTTAAGAATTCTGAAGTTTGGTTGGATTTTGCTGCAGTCCCCATCACTAAACCTACAGTAAAGACAGTGACTATCCTTTTTAGGAATGAAGGAGTGAATTTAGACAATATACTGTTTTGGCTAGAAAAACGCTGTTCTGTCTTTGATGTTCCCAAACCTATTATGGATGACAATGGCTTCTGGACTGGGGGTGGATGGTAAGGGTACAGTTGAAACAGGATGAGGATGGGATACACCATTTACCTAGTTCTCTTTTGGGGGGTCAAGATAGGGGTATTATTTTTTATGCTGGGCAGCCCAAAGCTGCTACAAGTGTGGTTCATTGTCCCACCTGAATGTTGACTGTGATCAAGTAAAGTGTTTTCAATGTGGGTTGTTGGGGCATATGGCTGTACAATGCTCAGCACCACCAAAATGTGATTTTTGTGGGGAGGGTGATCATGGTTTTGCTTCCTGTCCATGGGCAACACATAGAAACAGATGATCTTTCAGATCAGGATTTTTTTTTATCTAAAGCTAGACGTTCTTTTGGCCAACCTTCTCATTCTGAGACAGACCCTGCCTTTCTGGGCAGATGGAGGGGAAGAGGACAAGGAGGTTATGCCAGGGATAGGTCTGGAGTTTGGGTACCTGAACCTGAATCCCCGCATTTGGCAGTAACCCCGAATTCTCCTGACAAACAGCCTGATTTCCCCTTGATTCCCACTATGGAAGGTCACTCTACAGAGAAGGAAACCCCTTTTGTGACCCCCAGGGTTCTCCACGCCAAGAGCCATTTACCCCTGAAAGGCAGGTCACTCAGTGCTCAGCTTTTCCCACTGATGATGTTTCTGTTGAGGGCCTTAGGGTATCATGTCAAAAGAGGGAGATACCTATTGTAACAAATTATGATGCTGCTTTGGCTATAGATTTACCTACTGGAAAGGTTATTGAGGCCTCTGCTTCTCCTCTGCCTTTATCTAATAGATTTGCTTCTTTTTTGGCCTGGAGTGACCAGGTAGATTAAGAGCATCCTATGGAAACAGAAGGTTTGCCTGTCCCTGTTGAGTTTCTTCCTCTTGTTAGACCAGAGGAGCAGCGTTCAGACAAACCTAAAGTCTTTGAGAAATCTAAATGAGTTACCAGATCTAGTGGCAAAAATGTAAAACCTCCCTGAGAGATTTTCTTTGAAATTGGCTAGTCTTAATGCCAATAGTATTAAATCTCTTAGGAAACATTTGTCTACTTTGGGATTTTACTCCATTTAGGTTTTGATGTTGTCTTTCTTCAAGACATTAGACTCCATACATTGGGGGAGGTTACTTTAGCAGCTCAGGATTGGGTTTGGGGTTCTTCCTTTTGGTCAATTGGGGAAGACACATGTAGCTATGTAGGGTTTTTTTTCCACATACCGTTGTTGTGACTAGAATGATGGATATTGATCCTGGGTGAGCTTTTCTGCTTGATGTTAATATTCGGGGTGTAGAATGTCGATTAATTAATCTTTATGGCCCGCAGACTAAGGCTTTGCGTATTTCTTTATTAAAAAAGGTGCAGCCATATTTATATACTAGACGACAGGTAATTTTTGGGGGTGATTTTAATGTTAACCTTCAGCAACAGATTTCAGGTAAACAATACTGTGATAAAGTATTTCTTAAAACTCTTATTATTACTGAAGCAGGTTTACGAGATTTACATGTTTCAGGACATAAGCGAGCTAAGCCTACATTTTTTAAGGGGGCTTTGTCCTCTTGTGTTGATTTTATTTTTGTGCCCCAACCATTAATGGTGGATAATACCCTCAACATACCGGTAGAGACCTCTGATCATAATTTGATTGGTTTTGAGATTTTGACTCCCCCGTAAGGGTTACGGGACATGGAGTATACAGGATAAATGTCTCTTTGCTGACTTGTGCAGATGTATTGTTAGATCTTAAAATTGTTGTACAGAACAAGTTGCTACCTTATTTGTGTTTGAGGATGTAGGTTTATGATGGGAAGAATTTAAGATTTGTTTACGTAGTTTTTTTTCAATCTTTGGGTGTTACTAAAGCTTCTTCTCATTATGAGAAATATTTGACACTATGTAATGAGTTGAGAACATTGTTTTCTCTTTCAGATACCAAATGTGGACATACTGTGGAGAGGATAACGGAACTGAAACAGCAAATGATGCAATTCCAATATGATAGGATGCACTCTCAAAAAAGGGAACAGATGTTTAGTACTAAAGGGAAAGCTGAATAAATTAACCCCTTTTTGGCTAGCCAAACTAGGCATCAGCATACAGAAATCCATAGGTTGATGGATTCTTCTGGGGTAGAAGTTTTTGATAATAAGGGTATCATGAAAGTTTTAGCCAAATATATTAGTAATATGTTTGGGGAACTGGTTTCTGAGTCACGGTTTACGGCTCAACTACTACAAGCAGCTGATTTGCTTAAACTATCTTCATCGTTACAAAATATTTTGATTGTACCTTTTACCAGATTGGAACTAGAGACAGTTATTCTGTCTCTTCACAAGGATGTGTCACCTGGAGCAGATGGTCTTTCTAATGAAGTATATAGATTATTATGGGATATTATGCCTGCTACATTACTTTCATTGTATAATTTTTTTCTTTCTGATTATACACTACCAGCATCTATGTATGAAGGTTTAATGATTTTCCTTTATAAAAAAAGGGGATAGGGTAGATATCAGGAATTGGAGGCCTCTCACATTGTTGAACACCGATTTTAAGATTTTTGCCACATTACTAGGCAATAGATTAAGTTTAGTGGTGATGGATCTTATCAGCCCTGTGCAGTTTTGTTCTGTACCTGGACATGGTATAACTGAAGCTTTGTTATTTTTATGAGAATTGATGGAGCAAGGGGGAGAGGGGGTCACACTTAGTGAGGAGCGGGGATACCTGGTCAGTTTAGACCAGGCAAAAGCCTTTGATGGGGTTTTGCATTTCTTTTTGTGGTCCTGTTTGGTGGCTTATGACATTCCAGAACCCTTTATTCAGTGGCTAAAATTGTGTTACTCCTTGGCATATGCGGTTCCATTTGACAATGGGTGGAGAGGGGACCCTCATAGAATTTACCTGGGAGTCTGGCAGGGATGCCCATTGAGACCATTATTATATGCCTTTTCTTTGGATCCTTTATTGAGAATTTTGCAATGATCACCAGGTATAAAACAGGAATCAGGGGTTTTGGGTAGAAGTTGTAAGGTTCTGGCTTATGTGGATGATATTTGTTTGGAGGTGCATGATGGTGATTCTATTAGATTGGCATGTTGTTTGATTCAAATTTTGGGGACAATAACAGGGACTCGTCTTAATGACAAAAAGATGACATGTTTACGGTTGGGTAATTTTCCGGTATGTCCTATGAAAGTGGGAGGGTTTCTGATTGCTAGGACACCTTGTAAAATTCTAGGGTTATTTTCTGGAGGTTCAGATATGGCTTGTTATAATTGGGAAGTAGCCTTGCAAAAGGGAAAGGGAATGGTGTTGGAATGGAATAAATGGAAGTTGTCTAAATGGAAACATATATACTGTATTAACACTTCTTTGGTTCTGGTATTTTTATTTTTAAATGCAGTTTTTTATATCCCCAAGTCATTTGAAACACAATTGTTAAGTGTTTTTTTTAGTGGATTTTGGGGTAGCCATCTAAACCCAGTATGGAGGATGGTATTGTAGAACACTATTTCAGATGCTGGGGTGAGAATGATAAATCCTTTGGTTTTTTATTTTTCAATTTTTTTATATAATAACTTGGTGCCATTGATGCAGCAAAAAAGACATTTATGGGAATTTTTTTCAGGATTGGAGGTTCTGCAAGGAATTTTGTTGGAATGGTGATCCGGTATTTTCTTGCATAAAAACAAACGTGATCCTCATTTGCTTTCACATTGGGTAGGGGTTTTTGATAAGATTAAATTATGGTCGGTAAAATATGAGACAGTGTTACGTTTAACCCATAAGGCCCTTTACACAGATGTTTAAACACGTTGTTTTTCTGATTTTCCCCTTTTACAGTTTCCTGCTTCTGACCACTCTAGTATTTCAGCATATGTTTCAGATGGTAGAATCCCTGAGAAACTGTGGGACGCGGTATGGTTAGGAATACACGATAGGGTGAATGTTCGAGGGAATCAAAAGCATAAAGCT
Organism: Neoceratodus forsteri; assembly: GCA_016271365.2. Lineage (NCBI taxonomy): Eukaryota > Metazoa > Chordata > Ceratodontiformes > Ceratodontidae > Neoceratodus > Neoceratodus forsteri. The sequence continues at coordinate 390,626,026 of CM028135.1, read as the reverse complement.
TTGCCTGAATGATACTGTCCTAGAGAAGGGTGTGTTAAGCAACTTGAAACTATGGATCATCTTTGTTTCATATGTCCATATGCAGGTATGTTTTGGGATGTGATGAAAGAAAGATAAAATGGGATGATTGTTACCCCCCTCAGTTCTCGATTGTTGTATTAAGGTATTTCCTTAGGATTGAACACTTAGGGTAATCTTAGTACATTTCATATTCTCCATGCTCATTTTTTGTATTGGCTCTGGATTACTCAGTGTCATCTGGTATTGCAGCAACAGAATATTACAGCTTTGGAACTGTTTTTCATGTTACAGGTGGATTTGGTCTCTTGGAAACAGACTGAAAAAGTTACTCATAGCCTTCAGCAATGGAATAAGCTTTGGCAGGGTTTTGCTTTTAGTAACTAGTTTAGTATCCTTGCAGATATATAACCTTTCTTGGTTCTTATATAAAATGTCCTCCCTACCTTTTTAGTAAGGTGGGGGTGGGATATGATTATATCCACAGCTATGTATAATTAAACGATTATGTATGAGGGTTGATTCTCCATAAAGAGTTAGCATGAAGCATTATTGCTCAGTTTGTTTTGTTTTTATGGTTTATATAAATTGAATTCCCCCTTACTCCTTTAGTAAGAAGGGTGACATTTACACATTTTTTTCTACGCTGCTTTGAAGGAGTATGATTTTAATACTTATTTGGATTTTGTATCATATATGATCTGTATGTTATTTTGTGTGACTTAACACTGTATGTGATTGTTTTTGTTATGAAAATAAAAAAAATCTCCCCTACTCTTGGAAGGGGGCGCTGTTGGCTCAGAAACCAAGATGGCAGGCAACCCCACGAAAGAGGAGGATGGATGCCAGCAGGCTGGAGATTTGCTCTCCACTTCTAACCCTCTTGATACAGCTGCTAAAAAGAGTGAAGAACTTGTGAACCCGATTACTGTTGATGTTTCGGAGGAACGGATGAAGGTTTTGCACCAAGAGGCAGAGGAGTCTGATGATGTTTTTTTCCCTCTGTAGATTCAATGTCAGTAGGCTCTGAGGAGCCAACAGAGCCCTGTGATGAGCATATCAAGATTCTGGATGAGTCAGAGAAAATACCTGCTGAGGAGGCACTGCCTCGAACTGCAGGTATTGGCTGAGTAAGAAATGTGATATTTTGGAACTACAAGAAGCCATTATTGATTCTGAGCACTTCTGGTCAGAGACCCTGGAGGTTTAAAGAGTGTTTGAGACTGGGACACCAGGGGATTTGCTACATCCCTAACAGTTTTTCTCTTGCCAGGGAACGAGGAGTATTCTTTTTTGCAGGCCAACCTAAGCCCTGCTATAAATGTGGGGCACAATCGCACTTGTCCAGTACATGTAATAAGATCTGCTGTGACTTATGTGGGGGCTTTGGCCACATCAGTCTAGCTTGCACAGACTGGAATACCTACAACTTGTATGAATATAAAGGGCATATGTTCAGGGACTGTCCATGGGCCTCTGTGAATCATGCCACCATGCTGAACCACACTGATCTAATTCATAAAGCCCGTTGGGCCAGTTCAGTGATTAGGCCTCAAGACTCTCAGCCAGCACTTCATCCTCAACTAATGAAGAAATCTGTCCCAATCCCAGTTTCAGGGTTGCCCTGGAATCCCCTTACAGCTCCTTCCTCTCCTGTGGATAGCCCTCCTGCTCTTTCTTCACAAATGGGATAGTTACTGGATATAAATGGCCCCCTCTATTGGAGCCCGCCACCTGTTGAAGACTCCCCCCTGCCGATGACTGCAGAGGGTACCTATGAGCCTGTGGCAGACACCCTGACTTCTTCTGGTGAGGACACAAGCATGCCTCCCCCTCAGATTGATCAGCCTTTACCTCCACGTACTGTAGGAGTATGAGGGCTTCCAAGTAGATGGTTCAAGAAGCCCCAGTACCCCTGATAAACAAATTTGAAATCCTGCAATCCACCAAAAACTGGGGAGACTCTGATTGGGATGATATCAACTCTGAGGCTTCAGGGCAGTCTACCCCCCAAAAAGAAGTGAAATCTCCTGATCAAAAAATGAAAAAAAAAAAGGAAAAGGACTTCTGGTCTCACCAAAGGGAAGGTAGGGGGGAGAGGGGTTACTTGATTTCTAGGATATTATTCTAGTTGTGATAAGTGATTGTTTTTTTTTCTTTCTCACAGAACATATCAAAATCTCCTCTCTAAATGTACATAGCTTAAAAACTAAGAAAAGCATTTGGCAATTTATTCTTCATTGCATCAAGAACAATTTGATATCATATTGCTTCAAGAAACTTGGGCAGCCTCTATATTGGCCAGCTATCCATAAAGAAGGATTGGTGATGGGGCTCCCCCCTTCTTGTCTTTTGGCCAAGATAAGGCAGATGGACTGGGAATTTTGTTTCAGGGTCCACATTTTAAGTTGCTTAGATTAGTAGGCATTGCACCAGGAAGAGCTTTATTATTAGATATATAGGCCCAGATATTCAAAAGGGTTGCGCCATGCGCAATAGGGTTGTGCCAGCGCAAGTCCAAAAATGCGCCATTCAACGATATTCAGCTGGAGGCAGTTGTGCCCCCCAAATCATGTTGAGCAATAGAGCAATGATAATGAATGTATGCACAACTGAAGGGGGAGGAACCATGCATAAATGGCGCAGTGCGATATTCAACAACATGCGCCATGTGCAATAGGGGAGCAAGCGGAAGTTGTGCGATAGTGGAAATGAGCCAAAATAAAAAGGAACAAGGGAGAGGTGCAAGAATGCTACAGGGAAGGCACATGAGGCTGAACCATAGCAGCACAAAGAGAGCAGGAGGGACACACAGGGCAGGCCAGGGAAAGGGCAGCCTGAACAGAGAGACACAGGGAAGGTGTGGGGGAGACACAGCCAGTGCAGAAGGAGGAAGTGCCACACAGCACAGAGGCCACCACATTTAGGTGTTCCCAGTGCAGGGGAAGTAGCAGCCAGGACAGCGGGGGGAACACAGAAACAGCTGCGGGGGTGAACACAAGCCAGGGACATGGCCATTGCCACCATCCAGATGGAGGCAGTACTGAGGGGGGTGAGAAGGCGGGCAGCAGGGGGGCACAGCCATGGAAGGGCCCGTCAGTGGTATGCCCCCAACAGGCAGTACCGAGCCAGCACCAGCTTTGAGCTGTACAGTGACACTGAGATCATGGGCCGGTACTGCCTGAATTGGGCAATTCTGAGGCGGCTCTGTGAGCTGTGCAGTGATGTGATGCAGGCACCCACCGACAGAGCCATGCTCTGTCAGTGGAGACTAAAGTGACAGCTTGCATGTGCTTGCTCACCACGGGTACCTTCCAGAGACCAACAGGGGACACCACAGGCATAACCCAGTCAGCCGCGTCACGCCACCTCACCCAATTCCTCAGCACACTGCTGCCGCATGCTGCTGAGTACATCCATTTCCCCAGCACACCGGTGGAGTGCACAGCAAACATACAGGAGTTCCACAGGGTAGCACATATGCCTGGCATGCCAGGGGCAATAGACTGCACCCATGTGGCCATCCGTACACCACCTGGCCCCGAGGGGGCTCTGTATATTAATCAGAAGGGCTATGCTAGCATCAACTGCCAGGTGGTGTGCGATGCCAGGGGGTGCATAATCAATGTCTGTGCCACGCTCCCTGGGGGAGCACACGATGCCTTCATCTGGCACCAGTCAGCACTGTGCCACAGATTTCAGAGTGGGGACATCCCCAGTGGCCACTTAGTGGGTGAGTATGCAAACCACACGGACAAACTTAGGGCTTGGGAGGGGCATGGTCAGAGGTGACATGAGTAGTGGCCTACATGGCCCAGGGCAGGGCGATGCTGATCACCAAACTAACCTCCACCCTCTACACACAGGTGACAGTGGATACCCACTCTGTCCCTGGCTGCTCACACCACACCGGTGGCCCGCGACCCCATCGCAGCAACGCTACAATGAGGCACATGCCACCACATGTAATGTCATCGAGTGGGTGTTCAGTATGCTGAAGACACATTTCCATTGCCTGGACACCTCTGGCAGTGCCCTACAGTACAACCCCCTCAAAGGCCTGCGGGCTATTCCTGGCCTGTTGCATCCTGCACAACATGGCCAACGAATGTGGGATAGCTGTACAGGTTGAAGAGGAGGACAGCGATGGGGATGATGAGGACGCCAGTGACAATGGTGATGGCCAGCCCCCCTTGGGTGACAGGACCCCCGACTGCTCCGGCTGACACAGCTGCACTGGGACACCATCACGGAGGAGCACTTCAGCCAACCCAGGTAAGTCATGGGGCCATGTGCAACCACCAGTGGCAAAGGCACAACCCACAAACATGCATGGACACACACCAGGGGTGCATGCCATCAAGGGAAGTGGCCGGGCATGGAACCACACACACCGCCTGGGATGGGCAAGGTCTAACATGGCACACGGTCAGACACACACACACACAACTCACCAGACATGCACAAAGGGTAGGAGGCACACTGACCCAGAACGCCACCCCTAGCCACACACACACATGTCCACAGACCACCACACCCACTGCCTGTCATTGTGCATATGTCAGACGCTGGGCACCATTGCACGGTGGCGTACAGCGCAATGCAGGCATCATCATGCACATGCAACTGCAGACAGCAGCCAGGAGGGTGTGCAGATGGACTGTGTGTGTGTGTGCGTGCATGGCCTGGTACCCACCCATGCATTGCCCGCTGAATGACACAATGCACACAGGTCAGCATCAGACAGTAGCTGCACTGGGAGACAGGTCAGTCACGCACCACAGTGCCACGACCACCACAGATGTGTGGGTGGCCCTGCCAAGACCTGCCAGCAGTGACCGGCTGACCACTGGCCTCATGGGGTGGCACCGACGGTCCCCCAAGGGTTCCACTGCATGAACGCGACTGTGCTCACACAGGGGTCTGCAGCACACTGAACATGCCTGTGCCAGGCGTGCTTGGGATGCCCACAGCTGAACCCAGTGTCAACAAGGATGGTGTCACATGATGCTGGGAATGGGGGTGGACATTGCACTGCGCGGTGTCTGCGATGCATGGGCAAATAACTGTGTGTCCACTGTGGCCATGGCAGCTGTGATTGTCTGTGTCAGCCTGTCAATGGCAGTGGTCACATCCTCCCGCATCCGGTCCATCCCTGTCAGGAGCAGAGCAGTGTCTCTGCTGTGATGCTCCTCTGCCTGGTGCAGAGCCGCACTCAGTGCATCCACCGCCGTCACAAGCCGCATCTGCTGATTGACTGATGCTTGCAGTATGCGGGTGTGCTCATCCAAGAGGTCATCTGCCTGATCGGCATGCTGTCCCTCAGGGTGTTCTCGGCCCTGATGCTCATCACCCCTTGTGGGTGGGTGCTGCATACCAGGGCCAGGCCTGGGCATGTCCACAGGCGGTGCACTGCGCCGCCCCCTGACACTTTACCCCATGCCCATTGGCTGACTACTGATGCTGCCCATCCGGCTGCCACTCCCCAGGGTTCAATAGTGCCACCGCAGTGGCCGCAACAGTCCCACTGTCCTGTACACACACCAGTGCTGCCCCACCGGTGCTGACAGGCACAGGCTGGGACTGTGATGACATGCAGGCCTCCACGGTGGCACCAGCCACAGCCATGGCCGCTATGTAACCTGCTGTGTGGTCATCCTGTGGCACACACGTGTCACTGCCCATGACATTAGCAACATCATCATCTGTGACGGATCTGGCACCAGCCCGAGTCTCAGCATGCTGGCATCCATGGATGCTGGCACACTGGGACATGGGCAGGGCCTCCTCCGCACCTACTCCACCAACATCAGTCTGGACATCCAGGCGGGCCCACTGTCGCCCTGAGCCATGTATTCCTGTGGAGGTGGATGGGCCCTCCTCCATCTCCATGTGACTGGCCTCAGTGGAGAAGCCCACCACCACTGACCCATACAGATGCTCAGGAGCTGTAAGGGAAAACAAAGTCGCATTACTGCATGTGACCTACCCTTCCCCCCCAATAGACAGACCATGACCTACCATGCAGTGACGGGCTACCACCCATCTGGAATCCACCACCTGGAACACCCTCAATGGCGCAATGCTGCATGCTGCAAGCAACCCGCTCCTCCTGTGGGGTCAGGCATAGCACCTCTGGCTGTCCCCCAACTGTCGCAGACCGTGCTGCCCTGATGGTAGCCACCTTCTCCTTAATCCTCCGCCTGTCTGTGCCCATCTTCTTCTTGCACTCCTGCACGGAGCGCTGGTGGCTGCCATGCAGGTTTACAGCATGTGCCACCTCCTCCCATGCAGCAGCATGGGCCTGCAGTGTTCCCTGGCATCCGCTGAGAAGTGGCTCCTGGTCTAGGTAGGCCTCGAACAGGGCATCCGTCTCAGCCTTAGTGAAATTTGGCCTCCTCTTCCTCCAATGACTCTGTTCCTCTTCCTCCACAACATGCTCAGTCATGATTCAGCCTGTGAGAATGACAAGTGTTACCTGTGACTGTGCAGTCCCATGCATGTCCCAAAATCTACAGTCCACACTCCCAAACAGCATGCAACTCACCGCAATAGACTGCAGTAACCGACTATGGCCAGTGCAGCCCATGTCACACTTTTATAGTGCAACCCATGCAAATGAGGTGAGGAGCATCTTTAAGTGGATGCAAATGCAGTGACTGCACCATTGAATGGCTGATTAACTGATTTGCATATGCTGGATGAATATCGCACTGTTGTCTTTGCGCAATTGTGTTGAACGTGCTCAGCCAAGGGCACAGTTCTGTGACATGCGCAGTACACACCTAACTGCGCATGCCCAGGTTGATGACACAGGCACCTGCCGTGCTGCTGACGTGCTGTGCACGGGAGGCAATGCAGGGCACGGCCACCATTGTGCCAGTTGCGCTATAACACTGTTCACCTATATGGTGCTGTGGCACTGGGGCGTCGTAGGCGCACTGGGGCAACAGCACAGTAGGCTGCTACAGGAGGTGGCACACAGGCACCCTATCATGCTACATGCATTGGGTTCCAATCACACTGTGGCTGTCCGTGCGCCAGAGACCCTTGACCCTGTGCCCAACCTTTGCCCCCTAGGCGCCATGCGTCAGGCATGGGTGCACCACTATCACACTGTTCAGTGACAGTGCGATAGGGAATGGCAGCACTGTACTGCGCAGCATCTGCACGTGGCAGAACCATGCTGCAGAGCACCATTTTAACTGAACTGAGCAGCAGAGATGGCATGGAGGCGTGCTGTGCAGTGGAGCCAGGTGGAGCTGGCAAACCTTGTTGCCATTATGGAGCCACATGTTGGGCCTTTATTTGGGAAGGCACCCCTGGACAGGGCCAGGAGTCAGGTGTTGCAGGAGGTGGCCGACGCTCTGGAGGAGGCCACTGGTATGGGGTGGACAGCAGAACAGAGCCGCCACCGATATGGGGACCTGAGGCGGAGGGACCCAGACCTGCTTGCCTGCCTACGGGCACATGCCAGGAGGGGCATGGTGCCATGGCCAGGTAGGTGCAACATCCATACACTTTTATGGTCCATACGGGTATCACGGTTGCATATTTCCAGCACAGGGGGCCATCCTGTGTTGGCCGTGGTGGTGTTTTTGGGGTGTGGGGTGGGTGGGTCTGGCTGTGTGGGATTGCACACACATGAGAGTGGGGGGAAATTGCTACAGGATTGTACTGATGTTCCTCTCTCCATGTTTGCACCTTAGGCCCAGAAGATCACAGGCTGGTGAGATAGAGAAGGCGCTGCCAGGAGGACCAGCAGGCCGGTAGGGGTGAAGGTCCACAGAGGTCCAGGGACCATCCTGCTGAAGGTGAGTGCCTTACATCCATGATTATTATTGCATGCTGTGTAACAGGGTGGGCAGCGGGGCATGGCCACCATGCATTGACACCACTGCCATGCACACAGCTTGTTACAGTCAGCACTGTCCAGTGACACTGCATGTCTGAGATTGCATCAATGGTGGTCCATGCATGCACCGGGCACATGGCTGTGCCACTGCCTTCACACCGCATAGCCAAGTCACTGTACAGCCATGGTGGTGCTGTGCAGGACAATGTAGGTGGGTGTGTGCAGTGGTCCACATGGCTGTGGCTGCCTGGGTAGGCAGGTCTTGTGGACACAGTCACTGTGGGTGGTCGCACACCATCACAGGGGCATGGCACATGGCTGTATGCCATGCACAATGGGTTTGCTGCAGGGGGCTGGACAGTCACACGTATTGACTCTGCTCCCTTGTCCTAAGTGGACAATGCTGGATGGCCCTGGAATGGGGCATACAAGAGCTTCTGCAGCTGGCATGGGCATTCCTGGCAGTGTTGGAGCGCATGGAGCGGCATGGGGTCCGGAGGAGAAGAACCAGGAGGCACCACAGGAATGGACAGTGGGGCACAGAATAGGCCCTGCATGACTCCCTGACACCCATAACCCCCTGGACCCACCCTCACACCCCTTCTTCCCTCTCCCATTTGTACACCCCTGCCCCATGCCCGCCCCCACCTGGTTTGTGGCCCTTCCCCCCACCCTTGTATATATTTGCACATATGTTTAAGAGTTGTTATTTTTTAATACATACATTTTGTTATAACAACTGTGGTGGTCTCTGATTTGCAGCGGGCTACAGGTGCTCAGCTGCAGTGGCATGCATGGTGTCGGGGGTGGTGCATGCATGGGGTGTATGTGTGTGTGTGTGTGTGTGTGTGTGTGTGTGCAGAAGTGAACCGCCTATGGTGTAGGCAGGGGGATCAGTCACTGTCTGTGGTTTTTGTGTTGTACTCTGTGCACTGGATGCCTGTGTGCAGTGGTCCATGGGGCCTGCACTGTGTGCATGGCACCCCTGTCAGACCGTCCATGGCCTGTGCAGCTGACACCCTTGCATGTCTGTGATATGCACAATCTGCTAGCGTGTCAGTGGTGGCTGTTGTGGTCAGTGCTGGGATGGGATGTGTCCTTGGGAGGGTGTGCAGGGTGCTGTACTGCTGGAGGTGGGGTCTGGGGCATGCCCTGTCACATGTGGGGTACCTCGTGTGCTGTCTCTCAGCTGCACCTCGGGGGGGACGTGCAGGGTGGCACTGTGTATGCATCTGTTGCATCACTGTCTGCTGCCGCCCACTACAGGATGTCCATGGTGGGGCTGCCTTGCATGGCTCCATGGTGCACAGGGTTGCATTGTCACAGTGGGGGTGGTGGCATGCATGGAATGTCCTGCACTGTTGGGTGCTACTCCTGGGCAGGGTGTATGGGGATCATGGTGCAGGGTGTGCTCTGCATTTGTGGGATGGTGTGGTACAGGGTGGTCGGCCATCCTTGTGTGCCGGTCACAGCTTGCCAGGGGGTGTGATGGGGCACCATGGCCCGGCTGTGGGTTGGTTGCTGGTCTCCATGGGCCAGTGGTTATTCCAGCCCTCCCCCAGTTGTGCAGTGCATGGGGTGTGGGGGAACGATTTCTGTTCTGCTGTGTGTTCCTCTTCCCATCTGTGGCATGGGTGGTGGGCCCCTGCATCCCTGGTTGTGCTGTTGCATTGCTGCCCTGCTGCTGGGGGGCATCCCTGGTTGCGCTATGGTGCATCTGGACTGCTCAGCTGAACATTCCTTGTTGCGCTATGGTGCATCAGATATGCTCAGCTTCACCTCCCTAGTTGCGCTATGGCGCAGGTGGTGTGATATTCAGTCATCGGTTGTAGGCGCATCTTGGCCTGCACAGTTTTTGAATATCGTGCTTCTTGCGCATGGGCGCAGTGGACTTGCGCTTGCGCCTGCTGTTGCGCACTTTTTGGGTGCAGTTTGAATATCTGAGCCATAGTGTATAAAGACCAGAACTTCTGGTATATAAATGTATATGCACCCCAGACAAAATCAGATCCTATTGCTTTATTTAATTTAATTAAACCTTTTTTGGCTATGTCATGAAACCTACTTTTGAAAGGAGATTTTAATTGTTCTTTAGATTTCTCAATCAGACATGATTGTGGAAAAAGGTTTACTGTGTCGCAAATGCCTTAAGAAATGTGGCAAACGCTGCAGGTATAATTGATGGTTTTAGAAAACTAAAACAGAAGGTAAGGACTGTATACTCCCATGGGTCTTTTCATATCAGAATTGACTATATCTTTTTAACACCTAGTTTGGAAATTTTGATTGCTGGAATTCTCCCTGTTGAATTCTCAGACCATTCTTTGCTGTATATACAGTATACTTTCTTTTCCTTAAATTCACCTCATCTCCCCCTCTCAGAGATGGAGACTTAATACTGTCACCTTGCAGAGCCCTGAGCTGCTGCAAGGAATTAGGGCTTTATTTTTTGCCAGAGAGTCTGTTTAGTGTTTATATAACTCTGTGTTTCTGTGGTGGGAAGACCCTGAAAAGGAGATTAAGTCCTTTTTTCCCCAAGTATGGGAAAAATAAGCTGACTTTTGATTATTTAAGGTATTTCTCCCTTAGAACACAATTGCAACTTCTCGTGTCCTGCTCTAATGCAGGGCATGCTGAGGTCATGCAGTAAATTCAGTTAATTAAATCAGAAATGAAGTTCTACAGGTAGGTTAGAGCAGCCACATAGGAAGCTAAACTGTAGTATGGGATGCAGAAAGGTCCTGGTGGGGTTCCTTGCTTGGTTTGTAAAGAAAAAGTGCATACCTCTCAAATTTCAGTATTAACAGACAGTTCAGGAAATTTGATTTCAAATCCCATAGATATTTCTATATTAATAGATGACTGCACAAATTCTAAATTGAATAGCCCCCCCAAACACTGGCCTGGCACTAATGACTATTTTTTGGGAAATATTCCATAATTGTCTGAAGTGGAAAGGAGATGTCTACTGGTGTCTATTTCAGTGGTGGAAGTTTCACCAAACATACAACTTTAAGATCTGGTGCCTCCCTAGGCTGGGACGGATTACCCTTTGATTTTTACCAGGTTTTTTCAGAGGAGTTGACCCTCTGGTTAGCAGAAATCTTTAATTATTTATTATCACAGGTTGAGGTGCCCTCCTCCTTTACTAAAGGCCTTTTGATCTATTTAAACAGGTTGGGTGATAGATCGAATTTAGATAATTGGAGGCCGATGTGTCTCTTGAATTCTGATTATAAGATTTTGACTAAAATTTTGAATGCTCGATTTTTATGCATTGCACCATAATTTATTCATTCTGCTCAGGCATGTTCCATACCTCATAGGAATATTAGAAATAATTTATGTAGAAATACACTATGTACTGTTCTGACATATTATCAGCAGCATCCAGCCGGAGGCTTTTTGTTGTCACTTGATCAGTCTAAAGCCTTTGATAAAGTACAACATATATTTCTATGGCATACTTTATGGCACTATGGTATCCCATAAGTCCTTGTAGAATGAATAGCAAAACTCTATAGACATGCTTTTGTTTTAACTTATAATAAAGGAGTATTGGGTACAGATATAAAAATTTTAGTTGGAGTACTGCAGGGATGCCCCCTTAGTCCCTTACTTTACATTTTCTCTTTGGACCCCCTTGTTTGGAGAATCATGGAATGCCATAAATAATTGGCCTTCCCTGGCCTAGAGGTCTGGAAATTCTGAAAGTTCTCAATTATGTGGACAATATTTGTATCTTTTTACAAAATATGAATAGTGGACAAGTGTTGTTGCAGGTTTCTGAGGATTTCTTTTATATTTCAGGAGCCACTTTAAACCTTAAGAAAAATATTGGTACTTCTTTACAGGATATGGCAGTGGCAGTAAATGAAATAGGAAGTATCAGTATAGTCCATGGTCCTATTAAAATCCTGGGGATTAAATTTGGCAAAGGAGATATGGCATTTTTGAACTGAACAGAAAATTTTGGATCCTGTGTGATGAAAGTCCAAAGATGGAAAAATGGTCAATTTTCCAAACTCAGAAGGGTTTGGGTTATAAAGCAATTTCTATTACCTATTTCGCTATAGGTTAGTTATGTGTTTCCTTTACCTATTCAGCTGGAAACCACCTTGTATAGTATATTTTTTCAGATGTTTTGGGACAGTCATCTCAACCCCATTGAATGAGATTTTCTGTATTTACCAAAGAACAAAGGGGGAGAGGCTATGCCCCACCTGATAATGTTTTTTTCACTCAGTCTTTTGGTCTAGTTCCTTGAAACTAATATTTCAAGAGCAGGATACCTGTGAAAGAATCTGATTAAAATGTCTAATGGAGGACTATCTGGCCAGTTGGGCTGATATTCCCCGTAAGCTGTCAAAAAAAAAATAATAAACATACCTGTCTTTTTGATATCTACAGTATAAAAGTTAGTAAGATGGAAGGTAAAGAAACAGCATATATTTAAAATTTAAGTAGGCAGCAACTTTATTTGACAATCATGGGAACTGTGCATATAACTGAACCTGACTTTAACTTTTGTCATATAGGAAAACATCCGCTTGTAATTGATCAATTGCAAGATGCACACATCCCTGCAGGAATGTGGGATATATTATGGCTTTGTACATATGGCAGGCTAAATGTGTAAGGAAATCATACACACAAAGCCATATTCAAGTGATCTTTTTGTTTCCCTGAATGTATGGCAAATTTAAAAACAATGGACCCTTTTTTCTTACAAAGTACTTTTAGTCAAGGTTTTGGGGCATATGCCACCAGACATTGGAATCTTCCCTGGTTGGAAAGGCTTACCTATGAATGCTTATTTCTAGGTGATTTCCCTACAACACTAAGGAAGTCTAATAAAAACACATTAAGGGTTTTCATGGCACGCCTTAAATTTTACTTGTGGCAAGCCAGTTGTAAATTAGTGCTGCAACAGCTCAGAATGTCTTACTTATCAGTTGTTTCTTTAGCAGATTCCATATTACAAGAGGTCTTTTCTCAAGACTAGAAAAGACTGTCTCAGAAAAATCTTCCCATCTTATGGACCACTTTTTTGGTATATAAACCACCTTGATGGTATGGAACATGCCTTACTGTATCAAGATTCTACTTAGTCTCATAAAGAGATAATATGTATGTTAATATTGTTGACAGAGGTCAGGATTGGGGACTATTGGATTATATTATTTACAGTATATAAGGTTTCTTTCTGTTGGACTTAAAGAGCAGCTGATGCCATTAGGACAACTCTAACAAAGCATAATATTTAGACAGTTCAGCTTGTATTTCACATGAGTTCTGTATTTCTCCTCCTCATACTTTTGTTACTGAGGCCATTTGCATGAAAATGGGATCTTTGATCCTGAAGAGTTTATCTATTCTTGTTCTTTTCTCCATACTTGAGATCATAATGTTCTACTTGTGACATCACAATTACTTCCATGGCAACAGATTGTGATGTCACAACAGAGGACTATGACATGAAGTAGGGAGTAAGCTAAAGAAGCAGATGAACTCTAAGGGATGTAGAGCATGTTTCCATGCAAATGTCTCAATAATGAGTAATGGGGAGGAGACATCTACTGAATACATGTGGAATGCAAGGTAAATTGTACCTAAATATTATGTTTTTCAAAGTTTTCTTTGAGGCATCAGCAGCTCTTTAATATTATTGAAAATGATGGTTTAACTTTCTGTTTCTTGATTTACTTATCCCATCCCCTTTTTTATTTTTGTACCTTCTTTCTTTGTTTTGTTTTTTAAATAAGAAATTCCCCTACTCCTTGTGAAAAGAGCCTTGGGTTCTTTACCTTCCACCTGGACACACACACTAGGACAGCACCAGGATGGGTAGATGGGACCTCAGTTTTAATGTCTCATCTGAAGAATAGCACACACTGGCAGTACAGCACTCCCTAATACTGTACATGAGTGCCAGCATTTTAGGTATGAGCCCTATCCTGTTGTGGGCCTAGAACCCATGACCTTCTGGCCCAGAGGGGATGTGCTACCAACTGAGCCACAATAAAATGAACAGTTTGAGAAATTGTGTCATTTGAATTAAAAGCACTGGCAAATAATATAAATGTTGGTGCCATTTTGTGAGAAATTACACAACTGCAAAATGGCAATTTCACACTGCCTCTACAATGTAATAAAAACATTTCCCAGTACTTGTCCTTAGGATATTATTACATTGTCACCAACCAGCTCATCATGCAGTCATACAGAGTCATCATCCCTGCAGGAAATGCCTCCAATGTCACTTTTCTTCTTGTCTCCATTTCCATCACTGGTAGTACATCATGGTCTCCTGAGACTATCACTGCATATTCATTATTAGATACCACCATAAGTGAGCACACTGCTTCACAGCTCCTCACAAGTCTTGGATTGTCTGTCCTCCTCCTCCTCCTCCTCTTCCTTTACCAGCAGCTGTTAGTATCAATACAACAAAATCATACTAATTTTACATATAATGCAAAATGTGCATTCATGGATGGTACAGTCTTATTTAGTAAACTCGTAACATTGGAGTGCTCTATGCATACCCTAACTGTTGTCTAAATTGTGCAACAGTGCAACATTGCAACAATACATACGGATTCCCAAACTTGGAGCTTACAGCTTACTTGGAGCTTACAGCTTGCTTATATTCCCCTAAAATCAATAATCCAACTTAATCCTTCTCCTTTCTCCTTCTCCTTGTCTTCTATATATCCATACACTCTGTTTATCTATCAGATATAAACTAGCATTCAAATATAATATATAAAAAGACAAACAAAAAGGAAAAAATGGGCCGCAAACCCCACAGACCATAAAATCCACAGAGTTCATAAAAGTCCTTCTTTGTAATTCTTCCACTCCCTCAAAAAGGATGGGCCACTTGTCTTTCCCTTTGTTCTTCCAAGATGTTATTATAGAATATAGGTAATATAATGGTATAAAAAATTATAAAAAATGTAGGAAAAATATAGGAGATGCTTGTCTATGTCACCCTCAAGTAGTCACTGTTCACTATTCACAATTCACAGCTCACAGTTCACAGTTCTGCAGTTTCTCCAGTTTTTCAATTCTTTCTTTATATCATACAGATCAGATCAGACCAAGCCAGGGTTCATAGAAACATAGAAACATAGAAACATAGACTTTGACGGCAGATAAGGACCACTAGGCCCATCTAGTCTGCCCATTTCCCTACCTACAGGATAGGCCTCAGATCCTATTTAACCAACAATGGTTCCTTCAAATAATCCTCTTCCTTAATTAATTTTATATTCCTCCATAGCATGTGAGGTGGGACTCTTAAACAGAAAAAGACAAAATGATAAGGAGAATAACTCCACCAAAAATCATCTATGTAAAAATTCACTAATATTCTTTTAATATTCTGAGATACACTTACAAAAAAACAAAAAACAAACAGGGATAAAATATTTTTAACAATAACTTACTCTGTAATCATATTAAGATATCCTTCTGGTCTAGCCAAAGATACAGCATTTAACTTTCCACAGATTCAGTAAAACTGGGACCGGAATAACTGAGAACAGTTGTTAACAGCTCCTATTAGTGGCCAAACTGGTTATCAGGTCATGTCGAAGTCACTTTATAGCTGATTTTAAAACTACTTAAAAGAGATGGTTGCACAGCTCATTGAGATTCGACAAGGGTTTTCCAGGAAAGCAAAAAAGCAAATAAACACAGAGATGAATAGAAAGATGCTGCATGGTGCTGGAAAATGGTGAATCTACCTAAGAGAATTCCACGCATGCACTTAATGTGGTCATACCACCTGACCAAGTGCACGAAAAAATAAAACTAGAAAAAATACTTTTTATTACCCAACAAATCCTTGCAAAGATTCTTACCACTATAACTTAACTAATTATGTCTAAGTATAAATGCCAAGGTATACACTAAGATAAATAGTTGAAATAATTTAAAAACATGCAATCTAATTTGCCTCATCTCATCACCTCTCATTACCTCTCATCACACTAAACATCCAATATGAGCAAAAAATAGAATTTAACAGAGAATGAGGACAGCAAATCACATTTAATTGCACATTCATTTGTTGTATCTACATTTTTTCATATACCACAACTGTCTTAAAATAGTGTGTATATCTTTATATTTTTTTTGTTATGTGCTTTATATACATTTTATACTCGAGACTGAGACTGAGGGAGCTTAATTACATTGTCTCACCATTCCATTCCTATTCCTTATTGGTAGCCTATATTTCCTTTATAAATATTTTAATTAGTAATTAGTTAGTAATCAGTTTTTATGGTACAGTCAGACATGGTTTATCCATGCCTCATTAGTCCGTATGTCTGGTTTCCTGAATGAGACACAATGCAAACTGACTTTTTCTCATGTTAATTACCTCTTTAATACATAAAACTGAGAATCCAAAGCCGTTTACATTTGTCCCTAACTAGGCTAATTAATACCTATTGACTGTGACCTCCTTAATCTGTTTTTTTAATTGTACTCAGGTGGAGGTGCTAACATTTTTTAACAGAGTGTTAATTGCAAGCACTCTTAATCCCCTCCGGCGTGTTAACTCGGCAGAAATCAACACTTCCATCAACTGCATGAGTGTACTCTCCTCCTGCTGCCACTGCTGCTGTTTTACATAAAGAAATGTTTTAATAAATTAATCAATTTTGAAGTATTTTTTAATTTCAGAGGGAGTCTTGTTTTACTGAGTTATCTTTTTCCCTTTATTTTTCAGCTCGATTCCCAGTACCTCTGAGTGCAACTGAAAACTGCTGCTTCAGAGTCAAGCCCCAGTCTTCCTTTTCCCAGTTCTCCCCAGCTCTGATAAATCCTTCTGATGTGTTATTTAATGTTAGTGTAAGATTTCTCCCTGGTTAGCTATCCCAGCCTTCCCAGTCTACAGTTAATCCATTCTGCCCCCGAGTGTAGTTCTGCCAAAAAAAAAATCTTTCTGCCCCGAGTAAAGCTTGATCTGCCCCAGAATGCCTTCTCTCCCCGAGTTTGAAATTTTGCCATGGTAGATCTCCTCATAGATTGAACTGTATCCCTTCCCACACCAGCTGTTCCTGCTGTCCCCGAGTTTGAATGTTTATATTTCTGCCCTGAGTAAAGCATGGTCCATCCCAATATGCCTTCTCTTCCTGAGTAAAGCCCCATTCTTCCTTTTCCCCACATAGAGTGTAGTTCTGCCAGAAAAAAATCCACGCTCCACACCCCAGTAAATGCTGTAAATGTCCCTCAGTTAGCTAGTGGTGTGCCTACTCTCCCCGAGTTTAAAATTCTACCACAGTAGATCTCCCCTGAATGTAGTTTTGCCTAAAAAGAAAAATATTTCTGCCCTGAGTAAAGCATGGTCTGCCCCGGTACGCCTTCTCTCCCTGAGTAAAGCCCCATTCTTCCTTGTCTTCATGTAGAGTGTAGTTCTGCCGGAAAAGAATCCACACTCCCCACCCCAGTAAATGCAGTAAATGTCCCCCAGTTAGCTAGCAGTGCACCTACTCTCTCCAAGTGTAGCTCTGCCTTAAAAAAAAATCATTCTGCCCCAAGTAAAACCCCAGTTCTGTAGCAGTTTCTGGTACCCCAGGTAAATCTGCCCCAGTTCTTATGTCCCCTGATTGATCTTATATAATTTGACCAACCCCATTGTTTCTGCTACCCAGCTAGCTGTCAAGCTATGAGCTGCTCATTCTGCTCATGATAAACTGTTCCTTTGTGAAATTCCTCCGTTTATTTTTATGCTCATGATGTGCTTTTAATGAGTGCATTAAAATGCCAAAGGTTAAATCAGATGCATACTGTACCATAACATTTCTTGTGATTTTTTAAGTGCTTATTTTTATGCTCATGATGCTTTATGCTCATGATGTGCTTTTAATGTGAGTGAGAAAATTGCTTTTTAAATGCCAAAGGTTGAATCAGATACATACTGTATCATAACATTTCTTGTGATTTTTGTTACTGAAATGTATATGAAACAAAGTAATGTACATGAACCTATATGTTTTGCACTATATTTAAAGAGTGAATCTTTTTACAATAATAAATCTTTGGGGAAAAAATCATAATCTGGTAAATGTCTGGTTACTACGTAGATTTTTATTACGTAAAAAATTGGGCTAACACAAATGCTTATGGATTAACCAGGTCTGACTGTAACTACAAGGGCTCAGACTAATGAGTCAGATAAATCAGATAGAATACAGGATGCTCCTAAAGCCTAAAAGCCTGATGTTAATAGTAGACTAATAGATGCACTAGATGATGATGAGATGCCTAACAAAATTACAGATAAAGAACAGAAGAGATTAGGAATGTTAGAAGAAGGGAATGTGAGAAAGGCAAAAGTAAAGAAAGTTGATAAAACTGGAGTAAAAGTTGGAGATGAAAAAGAAGGAATTGGAGAAAAGGATGTAAAAAATGTTAAGAGAAATGATGGAAAAGGTATGAAGGGTAGGAAAGGAAAGAAGGAAAATAGAGATGCTACACAAACCAAGATTTCCCCCATTGTTAAGGAAAAATACTACTATGGGGGCTTTATTAAAGCCGGAGGTGTGTGAGAAAAAAGGTTGTAGTAACCAAACTTGGCAATCAAAGGACTAAGAGAAACTAAATTAAGTGAAGAAATAAAAAATAAGAGCTTCTCAACTTCTACCCCATAGTAGAAAAAGACATGAATATGACTGTGACTCCACTTACCCTCAGAACATATGGTTCAGAATTAATAGAGGGCAGTGATTTGAAGAAATTAACTGGAGATGTCACTTTATATACTCCAATAGTAAGTAGGAAATTGATAAATGGTGATTCATATGGTAAAGATGGAAAACAAACAAAAAAAGTGAAATTCTAGAAGAATTTCAAAATACTATACTAGGTCTAAAAATGTTGGATGATTGTCAAAAAATAAATAGTGGTGCTGATACAAAGATTGTAATTGAGAGCCTGGCACCAAGGTATGAGCAGGATGATAGGATTGGAATAAAGAGAGAAATAGTGGAAGAATCCATAATGTACTACCCCACAGCAATTAGTGAAGAGATAATTGCAATTATGAAAAATCAACATGCTTCAAATTTGATACTAATGGAGCAATTGATAGCAGTGTGAAATGAAATTGACACATTAAAGGAGAATATAGCCATAAATGGACATAGAATGGATGAGATATTGGGTGTTTTGAATAAAATTCAGCCACCAAAGGAATCATCATCAATAATGGTGATAGATGAGGTGATAGAAAATAAAGAAAAAAGAACAAGACTAGACTTCTCCTCCTTGCTATTACTAGATGATATCAAGAGCAATGAGTCTATAGCTCAAAAGAAGAAAAGAAAAAAATAAGGGGAAGAACCAGAATAAGATTATGTTAAAGAGTGAAAGGAGTTGTGCACAGAGTAATAAAGATCTGGAAGGGAGACAAAAGGAAGTAAGACGATCTGAGGAACATGAGGAATATGAAGATACATACATGTTAGGAGTTGGAACAGTGCTAAAGACTACGGATGTTGATATTGTAAAGCAAAAGCAGGATATGAATGGCCTAAAACATGAAATAAAAGTTAAGGAGGAAAATGTAAAGAATGATCAAAATGTATTAAGTAGAAATCAAACAGAATGAGAAAGGTGTGAAAAGTGGGAAAAGGATTGTTGTTTAAAAGTATATGGGTTAAAGAGATTGGATGATGAATCAGAAAAAACTTTGAAGGACTGGGTAATGAAAATATTCAATGAAGCACTTGAAATGGCAATTGAAGAAGGAGATATTCATGAAGTGATTAGGCCATTAAACCTGGCTTTGCTGATATAGTATGGATAAGGGTTAGTTATAAGAGAGTGGCACATAATTTGTGGGGAGGTGGTCATTTACTGAATTGTCTGAAACTAAGCGTAGAATTGGAATCAGAAATTGTACATAAAGAAGAGAATGTGACAGTAAATTGGCAAGAGAAACCTATGGTAAGAACAATGTTTGGTTATCCAGAAATTTATAATGAGACACCAAGAAAGTTGAAATGGTCCATTTGTATATCTGATCTCTAATGTATTTCAAATTAGATTACGAAAAATTGGTATTATGAGCAGTTATAGGCATGAAAGCTTAAGTGGAGACAGTCAAGTGGATATAGTATGTAAGAATGAAGAAATAGCAGAGGGAATACTGGAATGTTACGGGAAGTTGGATAAGATGGGAATCTATTTAGTGGATATGAATGCCCTGCATAAAGAAAGCGATGAGGTAATAAAGGAAGATATAGAAAGAAATATAGAGAGTAGTAGTGAACATTTTGTTATAAATAAATGAACTGAGGCCTATAATAGGTACCAATTGCTAGATGTAGAAAGTAGACCAGAAGGAAAATTTCAAAAGATTGATTCTGGAAAAGAGAGTAATGATATCATAATTGAAGGACATGGTGTGACTAAGAAAGAATAAACCCTGATTAGTTTTATGACTTGGAATATAGCAGGTTATAGTACCAGATTTTATAACCAGGTTTGGCTGACATTTATTAAAGAAAGTTCAGTCATTTGTCTACAAGAGACATGGCATGATATTAAAACAGATATAAATTTAAATGGATATCAAACCCTGCAATATCCCAGTTATAAGAATTCTAAATTAGGCAGAAGAGCCGGTGGTTTAATTACACATGTAAGAAATGGAACATTTAAATTTATTAAAGAATTGTCTAAAGATGATTATCACATGATCCTTAGATTGGGGTCAAATAAACTACCGTATCTATAATATTAGTTAGCTGTTATATACCCCCAGCCAAGTCTAAATATTATAAAGAATCGGTATGGCAAAGGTTAGAAATTAGTATAGCTGAGGTATCCTGGAATACCCAGTGGATCCTCTAATACTACTTGGAGACCTTAATGCCAGAGTTGGAAGGTTCAATGGCTTAATAGATAATACAATTATGCATTGGATATATCCAGATACTGAAAATTTTATGAGAAAAACAAAGGCTGAAAAAAACTATTTAAATGGAAAAAAACTTTGTGAAATATTAAAAAATAATGGACTTTATGTTTTGAATGGGAGATTAGAGGGGAATAAAGATGGAGCAACAACTTATATTTCAAAACATGGAAACACAGTACTTGACTTAATATGTTGGAGAGGGCCTAGTGATTAGTGGAAGTCATTAATAATACCACGAAGACTAGAAAGTGATCATCTCCCCATTATAGCCTATACTGATCAATTGGAGGAGGGATGGGTTATAAAAAACAATAAAATTAGACCAATCCAAGAGGAAATTAGATATAAGAAATGGATTAGGTGGACAGTGACTTTAGAAACCCAAATTATAGAACAATTGGAGATATTCTTTGATGAGTTTAAGTTTCAATTAAATGAGTTAAATACTATTGCACTGTATGGTAGATTGCAAAACTTCTTTAAAGAAATTCAATCTAAATTATATAAAGAAGGAAGTTTTATACCTAATAAGCAGGCTAAGGGATGGTTTGATAAAGATTGTAGAATAAGTAAAAAAATACTTATGAAATATTTGAGAATATATAGACAAGATGGTGGAAAAGAAACATGATATATTAAAGCTGGTAAGAAAAGAACATAGGAATGTACTGGCAACTAGGAAAAATGAATTTTATGCTGAGCAGTGGAAACAAATGATAGAAATAATAGAAGCAAAGGATAATAAGAAATTTTGGAAATTTGTAGTCGGAGGTTGTAAGGAACTTCTGGTAGAAAATGTAAATTATATAGATGGCGATGATTGGATGAAGCATTTTTCTACTGTAATGTATAATATGAATGAGAAGAACTCATGGCCAACCATGGAAAGAAGTGTGATAAGCATGAATTTTAACCTAATTACAAATGCGGAAGTAAGTTTAGCAATAGGGAAACTTAAGCTTTATAATGCGCCAGGTCCTGACGTGATCCCAGGTGAGCTGTTTAAAATCAAAGATGCCTATTGGGCAGAGTTCTTAGCTTCATTGTTTAATAAATGTATACATGATAATTTTATCCCTGAGTCTTGGAGGGGTGCAGTAATAGTCCCCATTTATAAAAAAGGTGATAAATATGACCCAAAACATTATAGGGCAATTAGTTTGTTGGACAATGTATGAAAGATTTTTTCTAGAATATTGTTGGATCGCATTATGATAAGTTTAGAAAAAATTGGGGATTATCTCCCCTGCAGGTTGGTTTCCATAGGACATACTCTACTATGGATACCTGTTTTATATTACATCATCTATGTGAGAAATACATTAAGATAAGGGCTCATAGATTATATGCAGCATATATAGACTTTTCTACAGCATTCTGTACAATTGACAGAACTAAGTTGTAGGATACAGTGTATGGCACTTGTATTGAACTGGTATTGATAAGCAGCATAAGATTACTATACTCCTATACATGGACACAGGTTAGATTGGATATGAGAGGTAATCTTTCCTTATAATCCTCAACAAACATGGGAGTAAGACAAGGGTGTATACTTGCCCCGACTCTGTTTGCAATTTATTTAGATCCATTGCTGAGAACTCTCCAAT
This sequence comes from Neoceratodus forsteri, assembly GCA_016271365.2. Classification (NCBI taxonomy): domain Eukaryota; kingdom Metazoa; phylum Chordata; order Ceratodontiformes; family Ceratodontidae; genus Neoceratodus; species Neoceratodus forsteri. The sequence continues at coordinate 390,603,600 of CM028135.1, read as the reverse complement.
TGTCTAATACAGATTCTTCTAAAATTAGAGCAGATTACTGTGTAGGACTTGCATATGCAGCTGACCTGACATTATTTTCATTAACGGAAAAAGGTCTGCAGGATAAATTGAATCTTCTTGAAATATCTGCTAAGGATAGGAACTTAAAAGTGAATATGTCTAAATGTAATATAATGTTGTTTGGGGAAAAAATACCATGGGAAATGGCATATAAATTTACAGCCATTGCAAATTATAAATGAATATACATAACTAGGGCTGGTCTTCTCAAAAAACTTATGCTGGAAGTCCCATTATACCACAACTTATAATAAGTTAGCAAACTCAGTTTTGGCATTAAAAAGATTTAATATGAAGTTTGGGGGTTATACTATAAAACCATTGCTAAAAGCTATTGCAGCAAAATACAATTCATAAACACTATATGGAACAGAAATAAGTGAACATACTGTAAGTATTTAAAAAACATGGAAAAAACAGTAATGTGGATGTTGAGGTCTACACTGGGTTTCCCTTTGACAGTACCAGCTTCACACGTACATGCAGAAACAGGACTAATAAACCTAAAAGCATTAGCTGAGGCAAATATTATACATTTCTGGATAAGATTAAATACTCAAGAGGAGGGTAGAATGTCCAAAAAATGCTTGGAGGAAAGAAAATACTGGGTTATGAATGGTATTAAGTCACCATGGCTGCAGAAAGTTAGAAGGATATTGAACTCAGTAGAATTGGACCAATTACTGGACCTGACATTTCCGAATGTGGTGATTTCTGTTCGATATAAGAAACATATTAAAAAACTGTTAAGAAGTTTAATAATATAGATATGGAAAATATTAAAAATTCCCGTTACTCATTGTGGTATAGCAGTAATATTTTAAATCATAAATAAAAATATTACTTGGATGTGCTAGAAGAACCAGAATTAAGAAAAGTTTATACCAGATTTAGAATTGAGTCTCAGGAGTCAAATAAATTGATGGCTAGATTCAATAGAGAAGTAGATCCAGTATATTCCTTTTGCTTATGTGGAGTTTCAGAGATAGAAAATGTGTTTCATATGATATTAAAGTGTATGTGGTATGAGAAAGCTAGAAATAAATGACTGGCAGACATTTTATCTGATTTACAAAGTTGTGATGATGAACTAAAGATTAACATACTTCTTACAACAAATGATAAAAATATAATAAGGAAAACAGCAACATTTTTAATTAATATAAGGGAAATAAAGGGCTAGAAATATTAGGACAATGACTATAAAACCCTAAAATGATTAAAATGTAGGGAATAACTAAGCTAGTTTATTATGGATTGTTGTAAATAAGTATATGTAAATGTGCAATGGATCTGTATATTTCATGTATGTTTCCTTTTGTATAATTAGAAGTTGTTTAGGTATTATGTATGTGTCTATATATCTATTTTTATATTGTCTCTTTTTATTAAGATCTTTTTTAGATTGACCAATAAAACTAACTGAACTTTAGACAGTTCAGCTTGTATTTCACATTAGTTCTATATTTCTCTTCCTCATAATTTTGTTACTGATGCCATTTGCATGAAAATGGGATCTTTGCTCCTGAACAGTTTATCTATTCTTGTTCTTTTCTCCATATCTGAGGTCATAATGTTCTACTTGTGACATCACCATTACTCCCATGGCAACAGATTGTGATGTCACAACAGAGGACTATGGCATGAAGTAGGGAGTAAGCTAAAGAAGCAGATGGACTCTGAGGGACGTAGAGCATGTTTCCACGCAAATTTCTCAGTAATGAGTAAAGCAGAAGAGAAATCTACTGAATACATGTGGAATGCAAGGTAAATTGTACCTAAATATTATGTTTTTCAAAGTTTTCTTTGAAGCATCAGCAGCTCTTTAATATTATTGAAAGTGATGGTTTAACTTTCTGTTTCTTGATTTACTTATCCCATCCCCTTTTTTATTTTTGTACCTTCTTTCTTTGTTTCTTTTTTTCAAATAAGAAATTCCCCTACTCCTTGTGAAAAGAACCTTGGGTTCTTTACCTTCCACCTGGACACACACACTAGGACAGCACCAGGATGGGTAGATGGGACCTCAGTTTTAATGTCTCATCTGAAGAATAGCACACACTGGCAGTACAGCACTCCCCTAATACTGTACATGAGTGCCAGCATTTTAGGTATGAGCCCTATCCTGTTGTGGGCCTAGAACCCATGACCTTCTGGCCCAGAGGGGGATGTGCTACCAACTGAGCCACAATAAAATGAACAGTTTGAGAAAATTGTGCCATTTGAATTAAAAAGCACTGGCAAATAATATAAATGTTGGTGCCATTTTGTGAAAATTACACAACTGCAAAAATGGCAATTTCACACTGCCTCTACAATGTAATAAAAACATTTTCCAGTACTTGTCCTTAGGATATTATTACATTGTCACCAACCAGCTCATCATGCAGTCATACAGAGTCATCATCCCTGCAGGAAATGCCTCCAATGTCACTTTTCTTCTTGTCTCCATTTCCGTCACTGGTAGTATATCATGGTCTCCTGAGACTATCACTGTATATTCATCATTAGATAGCACCATAAGTGACAACACTGCTTCGCAGCTCCTTACAAGTCTTGGACTGTCTGTACCCCCGCCCTTCCTTTACCAGCAGCTGTTAGTTTCAATACAACAAAATCATACTAATTTTATATTTAATGCAAAATATGCATTCATCGGTGGTACAGTCTTATTTAGTAAACTCGTAGCATTGGAGTGCTCTATACATATCGTAACTGTTGTTTAAATTAGTTTTGAAAGCTTTTTAGGGGGTGGGATGGGATGTATTGCAAAACTCGATAATCAATGATGGTAGTTGGCCTTATTTTTAACAGGCTGCAGAATCTATCACAACACAGCAAATGTAACAAGCCCCAGTACCACCAGCCAGTACCAGCTGCCACAAGGAAGCTAGAGAAAGCAGTATTTATTGCTGACCTCAAAGCATATTATGCTTCCATTTGTAGTTTGCTTTACCTCCATGTCAATTACTACATGGTAAATCAAAGATCTGGACTGAATTCAGAAGTCAAACCACAGAACATGGCCCAGAAATTAAGCAGACCTGAATTTGCCTATGACATGCATTCTCTAACTCCTACTCCAGGGCAGCTAGGCCATAAATGTTTTCCAGTCCAAATGATCATTATGCAAGTTATGTGTAAGGAATGGATGCTCCCCTGAGGATGCCTGTCAATAAACAGGTGACGAGAACCTCTTCAATTGACAAGTCTGTAGCTGAAGTCTGGGAATGGTGCCTTGGGTGGGTGTGGCTATTGTTGTTATCTTCAAGAAAGTCACCATTTCCCTTGAGGGTGTACCCTTCATCACAAACCGATTAGATAGGAAGATAAAAGGCATCCTAAGATAGTTTGTGAGTCAGTGGGGCTCTTGTTTAAGACTATTATTTCCTTTGACTACAGTATGGTCTGGGTCCTGATTTGATGGCTAAACATTTGAGTCCAAAGTGGTTGAAGTTATGCCAATGCTATAAATGGCAACTAGTTACCTTGCAGATGCAAATGATGACTTGATTCAGCTCTTGTATCAACACTGTAACTGCACTGCAATTGCAATACAGTAACATGCAACAGACGTGTAACTACAGTCTATTTACCCCTGTTGCATGTAATTAGTGATTACCTACTCCTCAGTTACACTGAAACTGACATTTAAAATGTGACTGAACATACTTCTTGATGTGATGATTAGACTTGCTGTCTGACTCAGTCATTGGGTAACAGCCATGTCTTCCAAGGCCTAGTACTGTATATATCACCTTAAGCATTCTTTTTCAAGAGTATCTTTTAATCAGTAAGGGCCTGGTGAAGGTTATCAAATAGGTTGCTGGCCTCAATGCAAATCTGCCAGCTGATGTCATGAAGAAGATCATTTCTCCAGCTACACCAAGCTTTTGGGATGCTCATCAGAACAGACTAGACAGGAAGATTAATAATCATAAAACCTGTTCTTTTTTCTCAGTGCTCACTTAACTCTGTTTTTGGAAAGCATAAGAGCATGCCATGACTACAGCAATTAGTCCAAAGTTTTCAAGGCCTCAGTATCAGCTAAAGTAAACTAAGAGCTGCACAATCAGGCAGACCTGATACACCTGTGGGCATTTTTCTGCCGGCAATTTTGTATGTTCTTACTTTCATATGCATCAGTCTCAGCCTGCTCTTTTGTCTCTCAAAGACATCATAGGGTTATTACATAACTTTACAGACAGATGGCCAGGGACTGTCACCAATGGATATACTACGAAAGACTGAAAGCCAGTTTCCTGGGTTTCAGTATCCCAATTCCAGCATCCCAACAAACAGTTGTCCGACAGGTGAAGTTTTCCCACAGCAGAGTTTTATTTTATATTTCAGGGGGCTTTGCCCTCCGCACCCCCCCCCTTACTTTATATAATCAACTCAGCCATGGGCAAACATCGCCTGTTGGGCAACCGTGTGTCGGGATGCTGGCGTTGGGATACTGAAACCTGGGAAACTGGGTTTCAGTCAAACGAAATACTCCCACTCACCAGCAGTACTATTTCTAAAGCTCTTTTATTTAGCTTTGCTAAATAAAGAAAATTGGTTCAAGCACCCAGCACACAGTCAAATACCACCATGATGGTTTAAACTATTCCATCTTGTTTTATTTGTTTAAAAAAGCAGTATCTCACACTGTTCAAATGCAGTTTGAAAAACTGTAGCACATCAAAAAACGCTTACGTTTCACAAGGTTACCCATGCTTCATTAGAGCTAAAGTGCACAGGACATGCAAATCTTTTATATACAACACCCCTATAAATTACTTAATTACCATAAGCACAGTTTAAGACATTTTTACATTTAAACACATAACACTTGGCAAAAGTAATAAGCAATATGCCAGGAACTAATTTAAAACAGTTGCAGTACATACTTAAATAATTAAATACATCAATGGCATTAAGTCAATCAATTTATCCATTCCATCTAGATCCCATTTGTTATTGTTAATTGCTAGATCAGTGTATCATTAATGATTCCCATCATAAAGTGGGTACTATGTAGCAGTAGTAGTAGTAAAAACTTTATTTTTATACAGGAAAAAAACAAATCTTTACACCGGTTGGCCTAGTTTACAACAGGGTCCTGTTTCTTACTAGTTGCCTATACATTAAAACATTTACTACAAAATGAATTAACAGTCATTTACAAAACATACAGAGTATGTAATTTACTTTCATCACAGTTCAGTAACATTCTCCAGACTTCCAGTAGTCCTTTCTTACGTTATTGTCTAACACATTGGCATGTAACAGAACTTGGTGTAATTAGTTCCTGCATGAACTGGCTATACAATGGAAATGTACATGCTAGGTGGGACAATTTATTCCAATGTTTTTCTGCCTGATGGCACAATGTCTTTCCCCCATATTTGTTCTTAACAACAACAATGGGAATTTTGTTTAAATAACTAGATCTCGTTGGTCTTGAATCAATTTGATCACACCCTCCAAATAAATTTTTATTTATGTAGTGCTCAGGACTGTCAATATGGTATTTGTAAATTAATTTTTGCCATTTCATGGCACATTTTGTTTCAAGTGGTAACCATTGTAAGGAGATCAGTAACTTACAGTGGTGTGTTTTTGAATTACACCAAAAAAACATACCTTGCAATCCTGCAGTACACTCTGTCTAGATTATTTAGTAATGTCTTATTTGTGGTACAGTACAAAAGGTCCCCATAGGTCAATACCGGGAGAATTAATTGTTCGGTGACCCTTCTCCTACTGTTCTCTGTTAAGCACTTTGTTGTTCTTCGTAGGGCTTCCACCCTTTTATTGACTCTGTCAAATAGTAATCCTGTATGTAACCCCTCACCCCTGCCTTTTTAGCAAAACGACAGGTGGCATGCTGTTGAAGCTGACAGCAGTACCTGGTGGGGACTGGGTTCAGGGAGGATGCGGTTACTCGGCACAGGGGACCTAGGTTTGTTTACTCTGCACAGGGGCACCCAAGTAAATCTGAACACAGGAAGCAATAACTGTAATGTCCAGAACCAGGAATGGGATTCTTCAGTGTGGCTTTTATTCACATCCATTCTGAACAAACAAAGCATAGACAGACCCCCATGGGGCTACATTCCTGGTAATGTAGATTAGAGAATATAGAACACTTTATCACCATTTCCAGCCCTTAGGCTCTAAACCCACCAGGCACACAGCCCAGACTTGCACGCAGCTTTGAGTACACAGCCCGACTTGTACACTACTTGGGTTTTCCCCACTGGCCCGGCTCCCCCACAGGCAACTTGATCCGTGGTCCATTTGAGGAATGAACCAATTATCCTGTTGTGGCTCCCCAAACCACACTAGAGCCTTCGACTTCTAGAGAGAATTTTCCTTACAATCCCACATCTGGGTACTTCCCTCATCACTGGTCAAGTGCCTGAGGTAAAGTAGAAATCCACAGAAGAAATCCGTAGAGGTGGACCTGGTCACTGAAGATGGGGGGCCACCCACCTCCAGCTCCCACAGACCATACCTGGCCATTTCTCTGGAAACTGAACAATTTATTTACTCAACTTTCAAATGTAGATACTGGGTAAACATCTGTCACATCTCCTCTACATATCATTTGCATCCCAACAAGCTCTGGACTTGAACCTACTTTTAATTTGCTTAGTCCATTACTCTAGGCCTCCCAATATTTAGTAGTTCAATCCCCACATTGTCACACAAGTCCCAGCGTGAAAAACCTAAGCCCTTTTAACAAAGCAAACACTCACCCTCACGTTGCAGGTGCCCCACAGGTGACTCACAAATCTTCTTGTTCTCTCAAATAAACTCTGGAACACATAGGCAGCTTTTTCTTCACAAGCAGTACTAGGGGGTTGCCCCAGGAATCTGCAGGGAACCTTTCCCTGCCCCCCCCAAAGGGAGGGGGCACTGAGACCCGAAAACAACAGTCTCCACCACGTCAATTATCTTCTGTGTCTCTCTTTAAGGTGGAGACACACACCCTCTTACTTAAAAGTAGCCCTCTGACAGGGCTGAGGCTCCTAGAGCCTTCACTGAGCTGCTTTCTCAGCAAGCTCCCAACTTCACACTGAACTGACTTACATTCAACTGAAAACTGACTTCAAAACCTCCCAATGTTCTAATCAGCTCCCTTGCTGCAGATTCCAATGTGGCTCATGCAGCTGTGATAGTTCTATTGGTGATGTCATCCTTCAGTCTCAGCTGAGACTGAGAATAGAGTGAGACAGTGTGAAACCCATTTAACTGGAGTTTCACAAACTGTCTTCCCTGCCTACCACTAGGTCTGACTGGGATTCTAGTAACCCCGGGTAACAAGAGGGTTACATTCGCCCTTGACCAGGAAAATGACTGTCTGCAGTCATTATTTACCCGGCCTTAGGCCATCCCACCCTATGTGCTACCTGCGGAGGGGGGTGATCAGGCCCCCTCCTACCATGTGCAAGCACAGGCAAGCAACACTAAGGGCCTAGAGGCCTTTAGCTGACATATCAGCCTCTACACTATCCACTTACTATGGATGCCTAGTGGCTCTGGTAGAACCATCCAGAGCATAGCCCTGATAGATCAGCACTGCGGTCCGTACTGCAGGTCAGGGCCACAGCCTGTCTACCCCCCCTCAACCCTCTAGGGAAAAACCTAAATGCCTTTAACTGAATACCCCAAAACAAAAACAACCCGGGGACCTCCCCGATCTTGGGCAACCTGCAACCACACACCATTAAAATAACACATTTTATACCATGTTACTGTCTCCTCCCTACCCCCACAACCACACCTGTGGAAGAAAAGGGTTAATACAGGAACAACCATAATAACACCACAGTACTTTAAATTTCTTCACACTAAAGTACTAATGAGGAACTCCGATGAGCCTTTCCTCCTCTTCTTGTCTTTTCTTCTGTCCTTCCAGGAACACCTGTAAGAAAAAGAAAGACAACATACGCTCCTAATCTGCATACACAGTTTACCTAGACGCCTACCAACAAAACACTAAAGAATCCCAAAAAGATTTTTTTAGAAAAAAGGTAGAAAAAACAGTATTTACATTAGAAAACAATGACATTATTTACAATACGCATTTGGGGGGATGGAGTGCCCTAAAAGTCCCAAGTAGTGACCACAATGCCCGAAGTTTAGTCCAATAAAGAGTCTCTCTTGGGCCAGAGCCCGGTGAAGCACAGTTCTAACAGGCCAAAGTCCCGAAGAGAAGAGTCTTTGCAGACAGATTTTCCACGGACTATTTACATGCTGGTAACATTTATTTGATTCACAGTCCCTTAAAGCTTCAGGTTTTTAGCACAGGATTGCCTGTATAACTAGTGCTGCACATTGGCTACAACTCACAGTCTCTCTCTGGCTTCAAACTTTAAACTGAGGCTGGATTCATTACTACGCACACAGTCAATGGCTTAATAGACTTGCACTTTCTGGCAGGACTTGACACAGTGGTTACTTGCAAAGCGATTACACTGCTGCACACACATTTATATGGCATAGGGCAGAAAATCACTGTTTTAGCAGTTTTTAGGTTGTTACTTACTGTTACCAGTAGCAGTTTGCTGTGATGGGGAAAAACAGCCTGAAGCCAGTTCTTGGAGGCCTCAGAACAGAAACGGGTGGGCAGTCCTGCCGATCATCTTCTCGACCACCAAACTTGCAATTCCGATGATCGATTAGTGGGTTAAGCCTGATTTTAAACTAGAAAGTCTATTTTTACAAGGTTGACAGCGATTTTAAAACTCCGCGATGCTCCTCCACTAGCCAGTACACGCACTCCACTCACACTCCCTCTCGAATGCTAGGGCAGTCACTGTAGAGCTGGCTGAGGGGCAGGACTGATCTCAGCCTGACCAATCACACGACGCCATGCAAATGAGCCTCTTCTTCCTCGCGAGAGCTCTTCTCCTCATGGCGATCGTTGACCAGGCAAATTTAAACTGCAGAATGCAACTTTTTCTTTACTAACTGACTCCGCAGGAGTCCATTTCAGCCATTTAACATAGCCATTACACCTGCAAGTCTCTCATTTTTTTCCAAAAGCATTTCCAACGTCCAGGGCACAATTTTCCTGTTGCTACCCCTAGTCTTCCATACTTTTCTTTACCACAGTCCATTTTAAAAGCATTTCCAACATCCAGGGCACAATATTCCTGCTGCTAACCTTAGTCTTCCACACTTTTCTTTACCACAGTTCATTTTAAAAGCAGGCAAAAATGCTGTAAACAATTTGATGCAGGACAAGGGCACACTCTTTGACTTTACTGCTCCTTGGTAAACAGTTGGCAATTTTAAACAGCAGCATACGATCCACAGCAAACAGCAACACTAGGGAAATTGCTTCAGCTTTTTTGGGCTACCCACTGCCAGATAGCCAAAACCCTAGCCCCCCTGCCCAAGCACCTTCCTCCCAGAACAAAATTCCAGTGGTGCCTCCATTTTTGTAACCCATCACCCCTGCCTTTTTAGCAAAACGACAGGTGGCATGCTGTTGAAGCTGACAGCAGTACCTGGTGGGGACTGGATTCGGGGAGGATGAGGTTACTCGGCACAGGGGACCTAGGTTTGTCTACTCTGCACAGGGGCACCCAAGTAAATCCAAACACAGGAAGCAATAACTGTAATGTCCAGAACCAGGAATGGGATTCTTCAGTGTGGCTTTTATTCACATCCAAGCTGAACAAACAAAGCATAGACGGACCCCCCATGGGGCCACATTCCTGGTAATGCAGATTAGAGACTACAGAACACTTTATCACCATTCCCAGCCCTCAGGCTCTAAACCCACCAGGCACACAGCCTGGACTTGCACGCAGCTTATGGTACACAGCCCAACTTGTACACTACTTGGGTTTTCCCCACTGGCCCGGCTCCCCGCCGGCCACTTGATCCGTGGTCCATTTGAGGAATGAACCAATTATCCTGTTGTGGCTCCCCAAACCACACTAGAGCCTTCGACTCCTAGAGAGAATTTTCCTTACAATCCCACATCTGGGTACTTCCCTCATCACTGGCCAAGTGCCTGAGGTAAAGTAGAAATCCACAGAAGAAATCCGTAGAGGTGGACCTGGTCACTAAAGATGTGGGGCCACCCACCTCCAGCTCCCACAGCCCTTACCCAGCCATTTCTCTGGAAACTGAACAATTCCTTTACTGAACTTTCAAATGTAGATTCTGGGTAAACATCTGTCACATCTCCTCTAGATATCATTTGCATCCCAACAAGCTCTGGACTTGAACCTACTTTTAATTTGCTTAGTCCATTACTCTAGGCTTCCCAATATTTAGTAGTTCAATCCCCACATTGTCACACAAGTCCCAGGGTGAAAAACATAAGTCCTTTTAGCAAGAGCAGACACTTACCCTCACGTTGCAGGTGCCCCACACAGTGACTCACAAATCTTCTTGTTCTTAAATAAACTCTGGAACACATAGGCAGTCTTTTTCTTCACAAGCAGTACTAGGGGTTGCCCAGGAATCTAGGGACCTTTCCTGCCCCCAGAAGGAGGGGGCACTGAGACAAAACAGCGGTCTCCTCACTTCAATTGTCTTCTGTGTCTCTCTTTAAAGTGGAGACACACACCCTTTTACTTAAAAGTAGCCCTCTGACAGGGCTGAGGCTCCTAGAGCCTTCACTGAGTTGCTTTCTCAGCAAGCTCCCAACTTCACACTGAACTGGCTGACACTCAACTGAAGACTGACTTCAAAACCTCCCAACGTTCTAACCAACTCCCTTGCTGCAGATTCCAATGTGGCTCATGCAGCTGCCATAGTTCTATTGGTGATGTCATCCTTCAGTCTCAGCTGAGACTGAGAGCAGAGTGAGACAGTGTGAAACCCATTTAACTGGAGTTTCACAAGCTGCCTTCCCTGCCTACCACTAGGTCTGACTGGAATTCTAGTAACCCTGGGTAACAAGGGGGTTACACTCACCCTTGACCAGGAAAATGACTGTCTGCAGTCATTATTTACCTGGCCATAGGCCATCCCACCCTATGTGCTACCTGCGGAGGGGGGTGATCAGGCCCCCTCCTACCATGTGCAAGCACAGGCAGGCAACACTAAGAGCCCAGAGGCCTTTAGCTGACATATCAGCCTCTACACTATCCACTTACTATGGACGCCTAGTAGCTGTTGTAGAACCATCCAGAGCATAGCCCTGATAGATCAGCACTGTGGTCCATACTGCAGGTCAGGGCCACAGCCTGTCTATCCCTCCTTACCCTCTAGGGAAAACCTATCTGCCTTTAACTAAACACCCCAAAACAAAAACAACCTGGGGACCTCCCTGACCTTGGGCAACCTGCAACCACACACCATTAAAATAACACATTTTATACCATGTTACTGTCTCCTCCCTACCCCCACAACCACACTTGTGGAAGGAAAGGGTTAATACGGGAACAACCATAATAACACCACAGTACTTTAAATTTCTACACACTAAATACTAATGAGGAACTCCGATGAGCCCTTCCTCCTTTTCTTGTCTTCTCTTCTGTCCTTCCAGGAACACTTGTAAGAAAAAGAAAGACAACACACGCTCCTAATCTGCATACACAGTTTACCTAGACCCATACCATCACAACACTAAAGAATCCCAAAAAGATTTTTTTAGAAAAAAGGTAGAAAAAACAGTATTTACATTAGAAAACAATGACATTATTTACAATACGCATTTGGGGGGGGATGGAGTGCCCTAAAAGTCCCAACTAGTGACCACAATGCCCGAAGGCTAGTCCAATAAAGAGTCTCTCTTGGACCAGAGCCCAGTGAAGCACAGTTCTAACAGGCCAAAGTCTCGAAGGGGAGAGTCTTTGCAGGCAGATTTTCCATGGACTTTTTACATGCTGGTAACATTTATTTGATTCACAGTCCCTTAATGCTTCAAGTTTTTAGCACAGGATTGCCTGCATAACTAGTGTTGCGCATTGGCTACAACTCACAGTCTCTCTCTGGCTTCAAACTTTAAACTGAGGCTGGATTCATTACTATGCACACAGTCAATGGCTTAACAGACTTGCACTTGCTGGCAGGACTTGACACAGTCATTACTTGCAAAGCGACTACACTGCTGCACACACATTGATATGGCATAGGGCAGAAAATCACTGATTGAGCAGTTTTTAGGTTGTTACTTACTGTTATCAGTAGCAGTTTGCTGTGATGGGGAAAAATGGCTTGCAGCCAGTTCTTAGGGGCCTCAGAACAGAAACAGGTGGGCAGTCCTGCCAATCATCTTCTCGACCACCAAACTTGCAATTCCGATGATCGATTAGTGGGTTGAGCCCGATTTTAAACTAGAAAGTCTATTTTTACAATGTTTACAGTGATTTTAAAACTCCGTGATGCTTCTCCACTAGCCAGTACACGCACTCCACTCACACTCCCTCTCGAATGCTAGGGCAGTCACTGTAGAGCTGGCTGAGGGGCGGGACTGATCTCAGCCTGACCAATCACACGACGCCATGCAAATGAGCCTCTTCTTCCTCGCGAGGGCTCTTCTCCTCATGGCGATCGTTGACCAGGCAAATTTAAACTGCAGAATGCAACTTTTTTTTTCTTTACCAACTGACTCCACGGCAGGAGTCCATTTCAGCCATTTAACATAGCCATTACACCTGCAAGTCTCTCATTTCTTTCAAAAAGCATTTCCAACATCCAGGGCACAATTTTCCTGTTGCTACCCCTAGTCTTCCATACTTTTCTTTACCACAGTTCATTTTAAAAGCATTTCCAACATCCAGGGCACAATTTTCCTTCTGCTATCCCTAGTCTTCCACACTTTTCTTTACCACAGTTCATTTTAAAAGCAGGCAAAAATGCTGTAAACAATTTGATGAAGGACAAGGGCACACTCTTTGGCTTTACTGCTCCTTGGTAAACAGTTGGCAATTTTAAACATCAGCATACAATCCACAGCACACAGCAACACTAGGGAAATTGCTTCAGCTTTTTTGGGCTACCCATAGCCAGATAGCCAAAACGCTAGCCCCCCCTGCCGAAGCACCTTCCTCCCAAAACAAAATTCCAGTGGTGCCTCCATTTTTGTAACCCCTCACCCCTGCCTTTTTAGCAAAATGACAGGTGGCATGCTGTTGAAGCTGACAGCAGTACCTGGTGGGGACTGGGTTCAGGAAGGATGAGGTTACTCAGCACAGGGGACCTAGGTTTGTCTACTCTGCACGGAGGCACCCAAGTAAATCCAAACACAGGAAGCAATAACTGTAATGTCCAGAACCAGGAATGGGATTCTTCTATGTAGCTTTTATTCACATCCAAGCTGAACAAACAAAGCATAGACGGACCCCCACGGGGCTACATTCCTGGTAATGCAGATTAGAGACTACAGAACACTTTATCACCATTTCCAGCCCTCAGGCTCTAAACCCACCAGGCACATAGCCTGGATTTTCATGCAGCTTTGGGTACACAGCCCAACTTGTACACTACTTGGGTTTTCCCCACTGGCCCGGCTCCCCCAACGGCCACCTGATCCGCGGTCCATTTGAGGAATGAACCAATTATCCTGTTATGGCTCCCCAAACCACACTAGAGCCTTCGACTCCTAGAGAGAATTTTCCTTACAATCCCACATCTGGGTACTTCCCTCATCACTGGCCAAGTGCCTGAGGTAAAGTAGAAATCCACAGAAGAAATCCGTAGAGGTGGACCTGGTCACTAAAGATGGGGGGCCACCCACCTTCAGCTCCCACAGCCCATACCTGGCCATTTCTCTGGAAACTGAACAATTCCTTTACTGGACTTTCAAATGTAGATTCTGGGTAGACGTCTGTCACATCTCCTCTACATATCATTTGCATCCCAACAAGCTCTGGACTTGAACCTACTTTTAATTTGCTTAGCCCATTACTCTAGGCTTCCCAATATTTAGTAGTTCAATCCCTACATTGTCACACAAGTCCCAGGATAAAAAACATAAGCCCTTTTAGCAAGAGCAGACACTCACCCTCACGTTGCAGGTGCCCCTCTGGTGACTCACAAATCTTCTTGTTCTCCCAAATAAACTCTTGAACACATAGGCAGCTTTTTCTTCACAAGCAGTACTAGGGGGTTGCCCCAGGAATCTGCAGGGAACCCTTCCCTGCCCCCCCGAAGGGAGAGGGCACTGAGACCCGAAAACAGCAGTCTCCACCACTTCAATTATCTTCTGTGTCTCTCTTTAAGGTGGAGACACACACCCTTTTACTTAAAAGTAGCCCTCTGACAGGGCTGAGGCTCCTAGAGCCTTCACTGAGCTGCTTTCTAAGCAAGCTCCCAACTTCACACTGAACTGGCTGACACTCAACTGAAGACTGACTTCAAAACCTCCCAATGTTCTAACCAACTCCCTTGCTGCAGATTCCAATGTGGCTCATGCAGCTGCGATAATTCTTTTGGTGATGTCATCCTTCAGTCTCAGCTGAGACTGAGAACAGAGTGAGACAGTGTGAAACCCATTTAACTGGAGTTTCACAAGCTGCCTTCCCTGCCTACCACGAGGTCTGACTGGGATTCTAATAACCCCGGGTAACAAGGGGGTTACATGTATGTTCCACAAAAGTCATATTCTGGTCAAAGGTAATTCCCAGATAAGTATATTCAGTCACTTGTTCTAAGAAGACATTGTTATTCACTTTGATGTATAACTGTTTATTTCCCTTTGATTTGGACCCAAAGTATAATAATTTTGTTTTGTTGGTGTTCATCACTAGGCCTGACCTGGTGACCCACTGCTTGTTGTTATAATCCAGCTGCATTTTGATTTCAAGTTCACTGCTACTGTGGCCTGTTGCTATTAAAGCAGTATCTTCTGCATACAGCCATATGTTTGAGTGCTGTATTACTTGTGGGAGGCTGTTGTTGAAGATCAAAAACAACAGGGGTCCTGAAATGGACCCCTGTGGCACTCCCCTGTTCACTGCACTCTTATTAGAGCTTTCCCCATTTATTGAAACGTACTGTATGTGGTCCTCCAGATAGGATTTTAACCAATCCCTGGGGCCTTCAGTAAGCCCCATTTTTTCAGCAGTTTGTAACAGAAGGGGGTGGTTCACCAGGTTAAAGACCTTCGCTAAATCCACAAACACTGCTGCAGTTTCCATGCCTTTATACAATGATATATTCACAAGGTCATTAAAGTCCAGTAATGCTGATGTAGTAGAATGACCTTACGAAAACCCGATTGATATGGTTAATAATTTATATTTCTCTAGGTATCCCATCATTTGTATGTGTGTACATGTCTCTCCAAGCATTTAGCCAGGACAGACAGAAAGGCAATTGGCCTGTAGTTATTTAACTCAGATGATTGAACCCCTTTGAATAAGGGGGGTGATTTTACTCACCCTCCATTGTTGTGGAAATTAACTTTCTTGTAAACTTCTGTTAAATATGTTAGTCACTATGGGTGCTATTTGTTTGGCAGCTATCTTCAAAAATCTCCCCTCAAGTTGATCAGGCCCCATTGATTTATTGACATTTATTTTTATTAACCCCCTATATACCTCAGACATTTTTAGAACTTTAAAACGTAAAATGATCTTTGAAGTTGACTGTACTCTGCTGTTTTTGTGAACCTAAGCTTGGCACCATCACATCAAGGTCTGGTAGGTCCCCCCAAAAAAATAATTTAATAGATTTGCCATTTTTTGAGTATCTTCCATCAGACCTTCATCAGTTTTAAGAGTATAATTAATTTTTGCTCCTTGCCCATGTCTGGATAAGTGATTTACGGATTTCCAAAATTTTCTAGGGTCCAATTTATTGTTCAAACTATTTTTATAGTAAATGGGGTTTTGCCTTCTTAATCTGTTGTCTACATCTATTTCTTTTCTGTTTAAACAAGTCCCAATCTTTATCTTGCTTTGATTTTTTTGCTTTTTTCCAGCACCTATTCTTAACCCTAATACTTTTTAAAATATTTTCATTTATTCAGAGTAATTTTGCTGGATTTTTATTATTTTGTTTTTTTTTGCTCTTGGAGCATATTTATCACACAACTCAAAATATGTCTCTGTGAAAAATGTTAATGTTGAATCTAGATCGGTATGAGTTTGTATTTATCCCATTTCTCCCTCTCAACATTTAATAAAAATGCATGTTCTGAAAAAGCTTGCATATTTCTGGCCCAAGTAGTATTTGTATCCAATGTTTTCTGTTCTGTCACTAACAAAATACCACCCCATATTGAGTTGTGGTCTCCGAGACAAGGGGGGAGAACTCCTGGTGCCTCAACTTTTATAAAATGGGATACAAATAATAAGCCCAGTATTGTACCTTTTTTGGTAGTATTAGTGTATCTTGTGGGTTCTTGTATTTGTTGAGTCACTCCCAGAGCTGATATGGCATCTTTTAAAGACTTGCCCCTTTTCCCTTCCCAATTACAATTAAAATCACCCATAAGGACTATATGTTTATCACCTACAACCCCTTGTATTGTGGTTAGGGTTTTTTCTATCAATTCTACTTTTGTTTTAGGTGGAGAATAAATTACTGAAAAAACTGTTTTAAGTTTACTTACTGTTACTGTTACATTTTCTATATTACTTAGGCTTCCTTTGTTTAACAATTCAGTGTTGCCTAGACTACATTTAATACACAAAAGTACCCCCCTCCCTTTTTTGGCCTATCCTGGTGAAAAAGTGTGTAACCTGAAATACCAAGTTCTTCATTATCTATATCTTTTATTAACCAAGTCTCTGTTAACCCAACTACATCTGGAGTGTGTTCCTCAATCATTGCTTTTAAAATATCCATTTTATTTCTTAACCTTCTAGCATTGTCATGTAAAATCCTGACTTTTTTAAAAACATCAGGCCCAGGGTTTAACTCTACATCCCCACCTAATGTTAACAATATTAAAAAGGCAACTGTACCCTGTTTTACCTGTATATTATTGCAACTATATGAGTTCAGAACTACTACCCTGCCATGCTGGTTCCACTGCCTCCATTTGTTAGTAAAATTATTTCTCCTGTTGTTTAAGTCATTTATATATTGTCGTTGTAAAGCCGAGTGCTGGCCAATAGCTCCCAGCTTTATGTTTTGCTCTATCTCAGTGGTTGTGCCTGGTAGTAATAAAACACACAATAACACCAAGCTGTACAGTACATATTAACCAAATAAAATAATAAAACTGTGTGAACTAAACATTCAATATGTGCTAGTTTCTGTGTCTCTCACCAATAAGTATATGTCAAACCAAACTTTGTCTCTTTGAAGATGTTTCTCTGTCTATTAATTCTACAATTTGTCCCCAAAGTTACTACTTTTTCTTTATTGAGTGGTGCTCACACTAGGCGCATTGGCTCGTGGCTTTTTAGTGCTTCTCCTCTCCTCCTTGGCAGTCCCTTCTGGCTGGTTTGCTGTGCAGTTCCCTCAATGAAGTTCAATCAGTAGATGTACACTTGTAAAACTCAACAAATGCACACAAGTTCTTAATGGTAGGAAAAGTTCAGCTCACCGCAGCCCTGGATGTTAAAAGGGTGAGTGGTGTCACTAAAGATGTTACTGTATGCACCCGTGGTTTGAATCACTTGGTGCACTGCTCGTGGCTTTGTAGTGTTTCTCCCCTCCTCCTGGGTGGTCCCTTCAGGCTGATTTGTTGTGCAGTTCCCTCAATGAAGTTCAATCAGTAGATGTACGCTTGTAAAACTCAGCAAATGCACACAAGTTCTTAACAGTAGAAAAAGGTTCAGCTCTCCACAGTCCTGGATGTTAAAAGGGTGAGTGGTGTCACTAAAGATGTTACTGTATGTGCCCATGTAAGCAATCAATCACAACTCATTTTGAAAAGACAAGAAATCAGTTCCAATAGGTAATACACCAGGTAATCAAGAAAGGCAAATGCAGTTTTTAATACAGAGTATATATGCACACCATAATACTAAAGCATTTAGCAATTATTACAACCACAAAATCTCATCTCTAAGGTTCACCTATATTATGAACTTCATAACAACCTATGTTGTCATTATATCAAAAAAAAAATGACCACTGTGTGCACAAACCATCAGATTATATCTATTTAATTTAGTTAACATCCATGTAAATAATATTCTACGTTCAAAATATATTAAATGTCACACAGTACACTATAAGCATGTCACAAACATTCTAAGATATCACCTAAAATTTATTTAAAAAGGCTGATAAATCAAAGGCATCATTTAAGCCTCTGTTACTTCTTGCTTTCAACAGGTAAATCCAGAAGCTTTCCCTTTAACCTTTTATTTTCTCAATATCTCCTCCTCTAGCACCAAGGGTTTCCAATTCTACACCTATAAAGTCTATGACATGCTTAATTCTCTGTGTTCATCAATATGCTTCACTATTGCATAACTTCCATTTGAATTTGTAATTGCATGAACATGTTCACCTATTCTAGTTTTGAACATTCAGGTTGTACATCCAACATTGTAATGGCTGCAACTACAGCTCAATAAGTAAACCACTCCCTTACTCATACATGTAATCAGATGTGCAATTCCAATTTCTCTGTTAGAAACAGGATTAACAAATGTTTTGCATGTCCTGATGTATTAACAGTACATACAGGATCAACGCCAAATGTTACCTCTAAGTGGGGGGGGGACCATGTGTTTGTGCTGGCTGGTAAAGCAGGAAGCATGCTTGGTGACACTAGGTCCTTAATGTTTCTTGCTCTTCGGAACACCACAGTTTGGACCCTGTTTCACTATATGTTGTAACTTTGGCTCCAACTGTAGAATTCCCCAGTTATTTGAAATGATGCCCCTGACTTCACTACTTCTAGTGGAAAAAGAGGTAATAAAAGGGCACCTATTTTGTTTCTTCATTTTTACCTGTGGGGTCAACAATTGTGATCTATCCATATCTGCGACTGCTGTTACTGCACTAACAATTGACCTGTTGCTACACCCTCTTTTCTTAAACCTTCCTATTTGTTCTGCCTGTTTCTGAACAAACTGTGTTGTTTCTGTGCAGTTACTTCTTGTACGTATCAATTGCCCTTTCGGTCTATTGAAGGTAGTATGGCTGGGGTGACAACTATCAAACATCAGAAGGCTGTTACAGTCTGTTTCCTTCTGAAAAAGAGTTGTACAAATCTCTCCATTTGAGTTTCTATAGATTTTTAAATCTAGGAACACAGCTTCATTCGGGTAAGTGTGCTTCTTAAATCTGAGGCAGGAACTGGTACTTTCCGGCCAACTCACTAACTCATCAGACTGTTCCTGTGTACCTTTCCAGATGATAATCATATTGTCTATATAGCTCCGACACAAATCCAAACAACCAAAAAATGGATTTGTGGAGGTGCTATACAGTACCTACTCCCACAAGGTAACATATAAGCAGGCAAAACTGGGGGCCATAGTGGCCCCTATTGCTGTACCAGTCACCTGGAGAAAATATTCTTTCTCAAACAGGAGCATATTTTTTGTTAACACCAAATGTGCCAGTTTAACTAAGTACCACATTGGCATAGAAACCTGTCTCTTTTCAGTTCTTAGGTTTAAAAAGAATTCAATAGCTTTTAAACCCTCTTGATGGGAATGATCGTATGTAGAGAGTCAATATCCAACATGACAAATAGCAACCATCCTGAAAATCCAAATTTTCCACCAAATTAATAATATCCATAGACTCCCTTACATATGACCTTGCTACTTTAACCAAGGGCTGTAAATACAAGTCAACAAACATGGACAAAGGCTCTGTTAACCAGCCCTTCCCCAATATAATGGGTCTACCTGGAGGTTGCATCACATCCTTATGTATCTTTGGCAGAATGTATATAATGGGGACCACTGGGTGTGCCACCATCAGTGCCCTATGATCTGCCTTAGTTAGATAACCACGTACAAAGCCCATGCTAAGTATCTCATCTACCTGTTCCTTGAACTGGACAGTTTTATTATGCCTTAATTTGGTGTCAAACTTAGTATCAGATAACTGTCTCTTAATCTCACCCACAAAATACTCTCTACTCATAACTACTGCCCCCTCTTTGTCAGCTGAGCGTATGACAATATTTTGATTGTCTGCTAAATTCCTCAATGCCATAGGTTCTTCATCAGTATAATTAGAATATGTGTGCACCTGCCTGGTTCTCAGATTTTCAAAATCAAGTTCACATTTCCTAATAAATACAGAGACAGTGGGGTTTACAGCAGGACAAAAGGTAGAAATGCTTGAAACAAAACATCAGTGTTATCAGACTCTGTTTCAACATCTTAAAGGGTAAATGCATTGAAAAGTTAAATTCCTGGCATATTTGTGTAAATTGATCACTGTTTTAAAATGATTTAGACTTGCAGTTGGTACACAAGACATCCCCTTACTTAACACTGCTACCTCTGTATCAATTAAATTATACCCAGAAATATTCACAATAGGTAGCTGTGTTATACTGGGGGGGGGAGCGTGGTCTGCATACCACCATTCATTAGCTGTAATATGAGAACCCTCTCCTTCTGCCTCTTCCACGCTGACCCCACCCCCTCCTCATCCTTTTCCTCCTCTAGATTGCTGTGGGTAGGGTTCCTGGACTCTTGTCCTCTGTTGGCTCCATCTGGGCTGAAAATATTCCTCCTCCTCCTCCTCCTCTGGATTTAAAAAAGGGTCAGAATCATCAGTGTCCGATGGCCCTGTAGTATAGTCAAGGACAGTCCCATCCATATTCGAAATAGCAGAAGTTTCCCCAGTACTTTTAGAGCTGTTTTTCACAATCAAAATTGGTTTATCAACTGTTTTTTTCTTATTCGACCAATCATGTACCCTGTCCAATTTGTAATCATTTTCATCCTGAATAAACTTTTTTTCTTAGCTTTTTGTAACTGTGTGTTGTATTGTGTTATTTTATTCATGAAAGTGGTGCTAAACTTATCAAATTCTTCTGTGGTGCATTTATCCTTAAGGTTTCTCTCAATCACTGCTATTTCTTTTGAAAGCTTTACTCTTATTGGTCCAGCCTTCATCAAAATCAATTGAATATTTTTAAAGGACGCTTCATCCATGATGGCCCACCATAACAGCATAAAATTAGGATCATCCCTTCCAAATGCTGGTCTATTGGTTACACGAAGTCTGCATGGTATACTCTTTACTTCAAGATAAGACTCCAATGTAACTTTATGCCTATACATTCTTCTCCCATGCATAACCAGTTTTTCAAGCTTGTTAAAGATTACCTTGATATCAGAACTGTCTTGTCCTTCAATACAGAGGCTGGTAGTGACCAAAAATCGGATTCACGCCTCCAATGTTTTCAAAAAGGATGTCTGCAAAACCTCTAGATGTACTTGGGTCATTACTCGGACCCCTGCTCACTGCATTTTCTGCCATTTTAAGTCAGAATATAATAAAGGCAACTTTTTCCACAGGGGAGCTACTAATGCCCACACAGCTTCAGTAAATATGCTGAGCTAAAAATTGCATGGGTGGCTACACAAAAAATTAGCTCATGTAACACCACAAAAATGAGCTAAAAGTCATGGTTATAGCTGTTTTTTACCTCATATATTTTGCTATCAGAGAACCCATGCTCTTTATATGAACAGCAAATAGCTTTGCAATAAACAAAAGCATAAGAGCACCGGGAAAAGCAGAATGGTGGTGCATCGAATTACTGAATAATGACAAATAAAGAAAATTGGTTCAAGCACCCACCACAAAGCCAAATACCACCACGATGGTTTAGATTATTCCATCTTGTTTTATTTGTTTAAAAAACAGCATCTCACACTGTGCAAATGCGGTTTGAAAAACCATAGTACATTGAAAAATGCTTATGTTTCAATCAATCAATCAATCAAATCTTTATTTATCCAGGTGGGCACCATTGAGCAAGGCTCATTTGCAAGGTGGACCTGGTCATAATAAAAATCATACTACAGAAACACGGTAAAACAAGATGCAGTGTCAAACAGAGAAGTAAAAAATATACATATATACAGAATAGAATCATTCATACATATAATTAAGATATATACATTAACATTGAGCAAAGTGGAATTTTCAATGGATAGTCTCGAAAATGGATATAGCTGGCAAGCTCACTGGAGAGTACCTGATTAGGAAGATAATTACAGGGACGGTGAAGTTAACTGGAATACATCTGGGAGGGGAGTGGCACCTGGCCAAGGCCAAGCAGCAACTAATGGATTCAGGGAGAGTCTGTAAGGGGGACTAAGACAGGGGAGAGACAGAGAAGGAGAGTGAGGCAGGAAGCCAGGCAAATGGGAAAGTCAGGTTGGATAGGAGAGACACTGGAAGGGAGGTGAACTAGCGATGTGGGAAACAATTGCAGGATTCCTTCACAGAGCGGTCATAGAGAGACTTGAAGATATTCAGACTAACGGGACAACTCAACTTCAAGCTTTTTTGCATAATGTTCCACAATGAAGGCAGCATAAAACTTATAGCTGCTCTACTGAAATGAGATTTGATCTTAGGTATTTGCAGGGCAATTAGGGAGTAGCTTCGTAGGGCATAAGAACCTAACACACTCAGGGGAATACAATCCGAGAAGTATGATGGAAGCTTTTTGGTAACCGCTCTGAATGCCCATAGAATGGCATTTCTATTTCTCCTATAGTGGAAGGAAGTCCAGCCCACAGCACTATAAAAGGAGCAATGATGTATGGAAAGGGGAAG
The DNA here is from genome assembly GCA_016271365.2 of Neoceratodus forsteri. NCBI lineage: Eukaryota > Metazoa > Chordata > Ceratodontiformes > Ceratodontidae > Neoceratodus > Neoceratodus forsteri. The sequence continues at coordinate 390,580,902 of CM028135.1, read as the reverse complement.
GCCAGTTATGAACCTGATTGCTCTGTGATATAGGGTATCCAATTTAGCTGAGGTAGAGGCAGTGCAATGGCTATAGAAAAGGTCCGCATAATCTATCAATGAGAGGAACTTATCTTGTACCAACCGCAGCTTAGCATCACTAGTAAGGAATTGGTCAAGTTTGTAGAATAGACCTAATCTCTGTCTTAGTTTCTTCTGTAGTTCTTCGAGATGTTCAGAGAAGGAGAGTCTGTAGTCGAGCCACACTCCCATGTATTTAAATTTTGACACAAACTCAAGTTTTTTGCCTAGTACTGCAGTGATCTGTGGACTAGCCCCAACGCAAGCAGGGTTCACCGCAAAGGAAGTAGGGGAAAAGAGCATCGCTTTTGTTTTTTTTTTTGCATTAAGCAGAAGCTTTTTGCTTAAGAGCTGATTCTGCAATAGATTAAATTCTGCTTGGAGGTCTTCACAAGCTGCTTTTGGTGATGGGACGACTTAGATAAAGTACTGTGTCATCTGTGAACAAGTGGATATTGGCCTTGTTGATACTGTCATCGATGTTATTAATATAAACAGCAAACAGCAGGGGACCAAGGATAGACCCCTGAGGCACACCTCTTAGCAGTGGTTTAAGAGGCAAAAGATCACCTTCAGCCTTAACCTGCTGTTGCCGTCCTTCTAGGTAATCGCAAACCAGCATACTGAATTGGGGTCTAGACCTATACTACACAGGGTGGAAAGAAGCAGGCTATGATCGATTGTGTCGAAGGCCTTACTTAGGTCCAAAAAAAACTGCACAGACAAAGTTCTTTTTGTCAAGGTCAAGGAGCCAATCATTAGTCACTTTTGCTAGGGCCATTATGGTGCTGTGCTTTGCTCTGAATCCAGACAGCACTGGGTTTAATAAGCTCCTGGATTCAAGGTACATCCTTAGCTGACCACTAACTATCTTTCCCAGTAACTTAGACAGAATGGGAAGGAGGGAGATTGGCCTGTAATTGTTAAGGTCGCAAGTATCACTTGATTTGTGCAAGGGAATGACATGTGCTACTTTCCATTGAGAGGGGAGACTCCCCTGGGATAATGACAAGTTAAAGAGGTGCGTGATAGGCACTGCCAACACATGTTGTGCACATTTCAGAAAGAAGAGCTCTGTGGAGTCTGAGCTGACACCCTTCTTGATATCCAACTGCAGCAGTAGATCTTCTACCTCTTTTAGAGTTGCAGGCTGGAAGGTGAAAGCTGCTATGGTGGCAGGAGGCTCATGATTCAGTAGTCCCAGTTGAGCATGAACAGCACTAGTGGAGGAGTTCTCAAAAGCAAGCCCAGAAGTTGCAAAATGATTACTGAAGGCATCTAGTATCTCCGTTCTGTCTGATATAGTGTTACTACCGAAGTTAATTTTTTATGGAAAGGCATTACCAGGTGAATGACCAGACATGTTCTTAATTGTTTTCCAAAATTTTGATGGATCTCTTGAGGCGGAGTCTAGCTCAGTGTGATAGAAGGAGGCCTTGGCTGCTCTGACCAGCTTAGTGCACATGTTGCAGGCCTTCCCAAATTGGCACCAATCTGAGTCATTCTTGCTTCTGCATGCTTTTTTCCACAGTCTGTCTCTTTCTAGCATGGATGACTTAAGCTCTGGTGAGAACCAGTGACAAGTACTGCTTCTCACTCATACCTTTACTGTGGTGTCAAGCCTGCTTAAGGCCATGGATAATATTTTATGAAAGATGTTATATGCCTCGTTTACTGATTTGGCTAAGTAGAACTCCAGCCAATGCAGGGAATGTTTCAAATCGTCAATCTAAGCAAGCAAGTCGAAGTTATATTTACACCTCTTGGTTGAGAACTTTAATACAAATTGTGGATTGTGCATAGATCTAATGCTGGCAGTAAAACAGTGATTGCTGATGTCTGAGAAAAATGTTCCAGCATGGGAGAATAGGTGTGGTTTGCTTACCAATATTACATCTAAAAGGGTGCTGTTGCTAGGGTTCTTTTAATTTGGGTGCGTAGGTTCGCTGATGAGTTGCACCTTTCCCAAGGTGTCACAAAAGTATTTCAAGGGAGCATAGGCTTTTGATAACCAGTCATAGTTCAGGTCACCTAAAATAATGGTTTCCAGCTTACTAAACCCCATGGCAGTGCTTAGATGTGACAAGAGATGCAACCCCACAAACGGAGGCCTGTAGCAGCCTATTACACAGAGTGCGCAAGAAGGTGATAATTCAACCTTTAGGAACAAACACTCAAATTCATTTGGGGATGAGGAAGATTCAAGGCAAGATACTGAGTATTTGTCCTTGACATAAATTGCCACCCCTCCGCCTCTTGACTGCCTATCAGCTCTGACGAGCAAATAACTTGGGATGCTGATTTCCCTGTCAGGGGTAGCCGGTCTTAGCCAGGACTCAGTAATCACCAGAACATCTGGTAAGGTGTAGCTAACCCAACCCTGGATCATGGTGATCTTTTTAGAAGACTGCAAATATTAACATGTAGGAATGACATTCCTTTATTTCTGGAAAGATCAGAAGGAGATGCAGGGTGTCTAGGGGCACGGGGTTGAGCGCGACATTTCCAGAGCACAATAGTAAAAGCAGCAGAATCTTTATTAGGGCAGCAAAAGTTAATTTGCAATCCCTATTCTTTGAGCGTCTGGGATGTTGACGAGATTGGCACATGTGGCTCCATTCCGAAAGCTATACTGACCGAAGGTAGCAACCACTAGTATCCTGACTGCAACATGCAGGGATGAGTAAGTAATGAGATGGATGGTGGGAGTACCCTGCAAGGGCTGCATAGGAGAGGTCCCTCCACCAGGTAAATACAGATGTACAATCCAGTAGTCATGTAGGAATTCATTGGAGAAGTTGTTAAGCATGCAACAGGGATAAATGCAATCAACAACCCCAGCCTGGGATGATTGAGGAATCTGACAGAGGAGACTAAGCACTAGTAGGACAAGGGGCATACAGAGGAGCCAACTATACCTTTCCATGGCGATGCCTGCTTCTGGGCACAAGCTAAGTCAAACTAGGGACTTTAGACCAAATAGCAAACTACTAGAGCCTATGGTTTAGTTACGGTCTGCAAAAGGTGCCGAACTGTCAGAAAAGGGATAACCACTGAGAAGAGTTTAAGTGTACAGAGGCAGCAATGGTTAAAATTGAAGTGGGAGGTAAACCAAAGGTGTTGCAGAGGAGAAGAGGTGGGATGAAGAGTATTTAATAATACGAGGAGGTGGGGGATGGATGGGTGGGTGAAAAACTGTGGCTTTGCTGTATCTCTTCAGGAAGCGAGTCCAGGCTGGAGGTCTCAGGCAGTGGCTAGGTCAGCGCCGTCCACCCGGTGGCTGAGGATCCCTCAGCTGGTGAGCTGGAGAGTCCTGGGAGGCTTCTCATGGCTGGGGGAAGAAGAAAAAAAAAGAGGATTAAGTTCTGGATGCAGACAAAGGACCAGCAGAAGCCAGCAGGAGTCCAATCTGCACTACAGAGGGAGTGATTAAGAGTGGCGTCTGAGGACCCAGTAGAACACTATACAGGAAGGGGCTGTCATCACAGTTTAACTGGCTAAACAGTGCAATTAACAGAAATGCAGTCAAACACAGCACATTTTTACAACTAGGCTAGCAAAAATCCAAGATTACAGCATTTTTCAGAGTCATTGAAAGCAAGCAAAATGGAAGCAGACTGCTGGCCAATCAGGACAGAGCAGAAAAGGGCACTCGCATTCCAATTGGATGGTGGCTTTACCGTACGTCTTCAGGGAGCGAGTCCGGGCTGGAGGTCTCGGGCAGCGGCCAGACCAGCGCTGTCCACCCGGTGGCCGAGGATCCCTCAGCTGGTGAGCTGGGAGCCCTGGGAGGCTTCTCACGGCAGTTTCATAAGGTTACCCTTGCTTCATCAGAGATAAAGTGCACAAGACATACAAATCTTTTACATACAACACCCCTATAAATTATTTAATTACCATAAGCAAAGTTTAGGACATTTTTATATTTAAACACATGAAACTTGGCAAACGCAATAAGCAATATGGCAGGCACTAATTTAAAACAGTTGCAGTACATACTTAAATAATTAAATACGTCAATAGCATTAACTGACTCAATTTATCCTTGTGTTATCACCAGAATCCCTTTGGTGGCCCTTGGGATGGGGGGACTTCACATTTAGTTCTATCTGGATGATCGTCTCATTTGTGTATTCACACTAAGCAGCACACCTGGTTGTTTACAGTATTACCTTATTTCTTAGGACCATGGTTGGGTGATCAGGGTTGGCAAGAGTGCTCCTTATCTGAGTCAGTGCTTGACCATCTTGGGGCTCTTTTTGGTATGTATCAAGCTACTTTCTTCTTACTGCTTAGTAGGAATAAGAAGATGACTTGAGCATGTGAATTGCTATGCCAGATACACTTGATTTCAGCTAACTGGTGCTTACTGGCTCTGGGGCTCATGGCCTTCTGCACTGAGCTAGTCAGGTGGGATCACATGAAAGATTTGCAAGTCTCCTTTCTTTACTGCAGCACAAAGAGACTCACATAGAGTTTAGATCTGACATCTGTCTAAGGTTATCAGAACTAGTTCTAAAAAGATTCTAATCTGGAACTAGAACTCCCATGGGTTCTTTGTATTAATGGTTCTAAATCCTAAATGAAATACTTTTTTGTTCATACATTTCAAAGACAAGTGATGCCTGTCTGGAAAACAAACTGATTATTGGCAATTACATTCTAAAATGTTTTAATGCAACACATTTAGAATGTGTTGCTTGCATGCTTGTTTATGCTGCAGTGCCAAACTACAACACGTCAATTGTGACTCTTGGCATTTGCATTTTATGTGGCCTGCAGTTTTTCTTTCTTTTCTGTGTGTTTTGTGCAATATTATTCCTGTGCTAAGAGGAGAAGGAGGGTCTTTTTATTAAATTTGTTAGTCTTCTTTTAGTACAGTATGTCTCTTCCTCACTAAGGAAGATGGGAGAAAGTATAGCAGGCAGATGGGCAGTAGCAGAGCCAGAGTGGTGGTCAAGTGGAAGGGGGGTATGCATTAATGCCAGGACCCTGGGAACAAACTTAATGAGTTCTATGCAATGAAGGCACACACTGAGGTAGACCATGTGGCCATCACAAAAACATGGGCCACAGAAAATAATGACTGGAAGATGGTGGTCCCTGGATATACATTATTCAGGAGGGATCACAGGTCAGGTGGAGGGGTCACCCTATATTTCAGGGAGGGCACTGAAGTGACTGAAGATGGGAAACTGAATCTCTATGGGTGCAATTCACGGTGGCCTCAGGCAGAAAGATAAGATTAGTAGTCAATAGGCCCCCAGGTCAAAGGGAGGAAAGGGACAGAATACTTGTGGAGGAACTTAGAAGAGGGTTGGCAAAGGAGGAGGAGGTGGAAGTGGTAGGGAACCTAAACTTGCCTGACACTGATTGGGAGGTCATGGTGGCCAACAGCACCAAGAGTCAGTCATTGCTGGATGCATTTCAGGACTATCTCTTGGTACAGCTAGTTAAGGAAACCACCAAGCTTGCTACACTCCTAGATGTAGTACTTACCAACACAGAACTGGTGAGTGCTGTGAGAGTGGGGAAGCTACTAGGGAACAACAACCATAGCTCTATGTGGTGTGAACTGGATCTAGGGGCTGGATAGCCACACTCAGAAACCGAAGTCCTTGACTTTAGGACAGTGGACTGTGCTAAGATGAGGGAACTGGTCAGAAAGAAGTTTGAAGGGGTGTGGGACTTAGACAGGGTGGAGGAGAAATGGAAAGTAATCAAGGGGCTATCCTTGAGGCATTGAAGACATGTGTAAAAGCTGTGACAAAGAAAAATAGATCGAAGAAACTGCTATGGTTCTCACCTAGAGTCAAGGATGCAGTAGGGGCCAAAAAGAGAGCCTTTTATAAAAATGAGAGCAAGCAAGGAGAGGCAGAACAGAAGGAATATCTTCAGAAAATCATGGAGGCTAAGAGGACCATCAGAGAGACAAAAGCAGTCACAGAACTGCGCTTTGTGGAGGGGGTGAAGAAAGGGGAAAAATAGTATTTTAGATATGTTAGTGAAAAGTGTAAAAAAGGGGGTTATCACATGACTAGTGGAGGGGGGTATGGTGATAGAAGAAGATGGGCAGAGGGCCGCCATTCTGAACGACTATTTTTGCTCCGTCTTCACTAAGGAAGAAGACAGGCCCCTGCCTGACAGCGGCATCAGAGCAGCCTCAAAGGGAATCCAAGAAATGAGTCTGACAGTGTTTACTAGGGAAAGCATCCAGAAGGGGCTGATAGTCCTCAAGATTGATAAAGCCTCGGGTCCAGATGGGTTGCACCTAAGGATACTGGGGGGGGGTTGGTAACTGAACTGGCTGATCCACTGGCTGAGTTGTTGAACAGCTCACTCAGGATTGGGGTAGTCCCAACTGATTCAAAGTTAGCGGACACAGTACCGCTACATAAGGGGGAGAGGGACAGGGAGCAACCAGGGAATTATAGGCCTGTTAGCCTGACCTCAGTTGTGGGGAATCTGATGGAGTCCCTGATTAAAGAGGTCCTCATAGAACACCTGGACAGCAATGGTCACCAGGATGATAAATAACACTATTTTGTCACAGGAAGGTCTTGTCAGACCAAACTGATAGTCTTCATAGTGGGTGACGAGGGAGCTAGACAAGGGCTACGCACTAGATTTGCAGTACTTTGACTTTAGTACAGTCTGTGATTCAGTACCACACAAGAGGTTTCTTAAGAAAATGGAGAACCTGGGCACAGATGAGACTCTTGTGAGTTGGGTGGGGAACTGGCTGGCAGGTAGGTGACAGAGGGTGGTAGTCAAACGGGGTTAAATCAGAAGAGAAGGAAGTAATGAGTGGGGTTCCACAGGGATCAGTCCTGGGACCAGTCCTCTTCAACATGTTCATTAATAACATTGGAGAAGGAATCCAGGGCAAGTTGTGTCTATTTGCAGATGACACAAAACTATGCTGGAGGGTGGATTGTGGAGAAGGAATAAGGAATATGCAAAAAGACCTGTTAAGGTTAAAGGATGGCCAAAGGTCTGACAGTAAAAATTCAATGAAAAAAAAGTGCACATAGGCTGCTGTCACCGCATACCTGACAGGGGTGGGGGGTATTTTGGGGGGCTGGGATGGTTTGGATGAGGGACATGATAAGGCTTTGCCTAACCGAGGTGTACAGATTGTCAGAGTCAAGTTAGGACCAGATTTTGTTTAATATTGGATATCATCATGTATTCTGCTCCAGAGTAAATAAGCTTAGTAGACTTTATCATACAACATGTTGATATATACTGTCTGTATGTATTCCTCCCTGTCTACTGTCTGCTATACAAGATCTGTTAATTTCTCCCTCATACAAACTGGGGGAAATATGGGAAAGAAAAAAAGGAAAAAATACAACAAAGTATATTTATTTTGAAAAAAAAGTGCAAAGTAATGCACCTGGGGAAAAAGAACCCCATGGTGGAGTACTGGTTGGGAAGGGAGAGGCTTAGTACTACAAACAAGGACTGGGATCTTGGAACATCATCAGTAATTCCCTTAAACAAACTGTTCAGTGCAACAAGGCCTATAGTAAGGCCAACAGGATGCTGGGATGAATTGGGAGGGGGACTGACAATAGGAAAAAATAGGTGATACTACCCCCTCTACAGAGCCCTGGTAAGGCCTCACCTGGAGTACTACAGCCAGTTTTGAAGTCCTTACCTCAGAAAAGACAAGGACAGGTTAGAGACAGTACAATGCACAGTGACCAAAATTATTCAGGGACAGCAGGTGTAAATCCTATGAGGAGTGCCTCAGGGCACTAAATTTGCACTCATTGGAAACTAGAAGTGAAAGGGGTGATATGATCAAAACCTTCAAATTACTCAAAAGAATTGAAAAAGTGAACTGTGGGGAATTATTTAGTCAGAGTACAAACTCAAGGCCATGGGATCATGAGTGGAAGTTGACAGGTGGGAGTTTTAAGAGAGATGTGAGGAAGTATTTCTTTACAGAAAGGGTGGTGGAGCACTGGAACAGTCTGCCAGCTGAGGTGGTGGGATCGAGTACAATCAGGAGGTCCAAACAGGCCTGGGATACCATACAGGGAATAGTGACTACCAGGGTTGACATGACCAGGAGAGTTAACTAGGGTAAAGCCCGGGAGGGTTCGTATCCTGGGGGAACATTACGTTCCAAGAAGGATCCCAGGAATTTATGGAACCTGGGCAGACTGGATGGACCATGGGTCTTTTTCTGCCATCATTTTCTATGTTTCTGTGTTTCTTGGTTCTTTCACTCCAGTCCAACATTTTTTACAAAAAAGAGTTCAAACTCTAAAGAAAATCAGAACACTAGAACTATTTGAAAAACTCTATCGGTATCTCACAACATGCATTTATTTCAGAATGTTAACTGCTAATACTAAACCGCTTAAGTAGACTAATTGAATAGCATCATGTGCTTTGCAGATGTTTTTAATTTTGCTACTTCATATTTTAGCAAGTTTGTGCCCTAGTATTTCATGGATGTTTTTTTTTATCTGATGCAGTTTCATTTGGTTACACATTAAAGAAAAGTAAGTAATGTGCATCATAGTTTTATCTCCTACTTTGGTCTGTGGATTGACTGCACAGTAGGGCGTGACTGATCTCTCTTTGATCAGCTTACTACTGACATAAAATGTAAAACTCATGATGGTAACTGTCAAGTTGAGAAAATAAAATTGATAGTTACAGTGAAAAAATGGCTGATGCCCATAACTCACTAGTTAAATCTACAGGATGGATTGCATGCTATTTTTAGTGGATTGGTAGGGTCTCAGTTCTTGACAGTGCAAATTAACATTTTACCTACTGTACAGTATTGCAGAGACAGACTCGCTCACAACACATACTGTATCTAATATGTAGTGCTACAGTCAATAATTTCTGAGGTTCAAGGCACTGAATAATGAATGTATTCTTGTTTATTGTAATTCTTATGCTTCCCTTCAGTAATTTGTGAAGAGTCTACATTATGATTCATCTTTGTCTAGTATTTAATGAAACTTTGCATGGGCAGTCAGATTAAATATAGGGTGGGAATTCAATATGCATAAACTTTGAAGAGGCAACTACTGACACAAACAAAAAGGGTGCCACAAGAGCCATGGCTGCTAAGCTAAAATGCATTATCCCAACATTTTTTTCTAAAGGTTTGAAACCCCCTGTATTCTGTTAGTGTTCATACTTGGACTCCTGCAGAGATAATCTGATAAACTGGACAGAACATAGTTGGAGTTTCACATTATTTTAGTTAAACTTTTCAAAACTCACACTGACCATTTGGCCTGATCTTGGACTCCAGTCTCTGTCATAGCGGGTGACGGCACAAAATGTGTGCGTTTGGGTGTGTGTGTGTGTTGGGGGGGTCCTTTACCCTGCTTCATTACCACTCACTGCATTATACATAAAGACCATCACTTGTTACAGGAGGGAGGAGTTAGAGATCCAGATGTTACTAAGCCCACTAAAATACTTGGTAGTACCCAACTAGTCTGTCCATGTGCATGAATTTGTCCAGGTTAGACGTAAAAGTATAAAATGCATCACATTCTGCCAGTGGTGATGATGCAAGCTATTCCAGATACTGTACCCACAATCCTTTGTGTGTTAAACAACTTACTTTTAACTATCCTGAATGTTTTCATTTCTAGCTGTAAGCCATAATCCATAATATTGTTTTCATTACTCAGCTGGTGCTTGATAATTTCTTATTCTATGCATATCCATTAGGTCCCCTCTAATTCTCCTCCTTTCCAGGCTATAGAGTACCAGGCTTTCCAACCTCTCCTCAAATGGATTGTTGTTTAGGCCACTAATCATCTCAGTGGCTCTATGCTGCACTTTCTCAAGCCTATTCATGTCCTTTTAAGTATATGGTAACCATGACTCAGACAGCAATCATGTGTCAATGGACGTGCAGTTAGTATAGCTGTGAGAGGATCCTGCCAGATCTACTTGTCAATGCGTTGTTGATAAACCCAAGTTTTCTTTCTGCCATATTATTGATACTGTATGCTCTCAAACACAATGTACTTTTACTTTTGATTGTTGTAAGAACACATACCAGTGTAATACATTGTCCTTATCTATATGTAAATGTTCTTAATTGGTGTTTTCTATACACTTTGTTCGTACTAGTATTGTCGTCAGGTCCCCCTTGAATAAGATTTTTACCCAGGTTTACAAATGAAGAAAGAAAGAAAGAAAGAAAGAAAGAAAGAAAGAAAGAAAGAAAGAAAGAAAGAAAGAAAGAAGGAAGGAAGGAAGGAAGGAAGGAAGGATAGATGCACGAGTGCACTGTACTTTACATTTTTGTCTATCAGTACTTCCAAGTTTTTCTCAACTGAGACCTTATTCAAAACCTACTGTTGCTATCCAGTAAATTGTTAGCTTCCTAATTCTCATATCCCAGATGTAAAACCGTGAACCCATACCACTGTGTTTTACCCATAATGAGAGGTTGTCTAGGTTCAATTGTAACATTTCTGTAGTTTCACTACTCTGAGCATCCCCATCCAGCTTGGTGTCAACAACAAATTGGTTGATCCAGATATTGACATTAACATGGATATTCCTTATATAAATCAGAAATAGTATTGGGCCCAACACAGATCCCTTCGGTACTCCACTAATGATATCACATTTTTTTCAAAGGGGCGTCCATTAATGCAGTCAACTTAACATCTGTATTTTAGCCAACTATGTATCCAGTTACTGATGTATTAATATGAAATGATCATAGTTTTGTTGATAATCAGCAGGTGTGGCACAGTATCAAATGCCTTTCAAAAATCCCATATCAAGTGCTTTACTCTGTACTCACCTTTTTATAAAACATTATATCATTTAAAAAGACACAGTCTGAATTTGGTGTGCTCCTGCTGTCTTCAGTCCAGTGGCCTTCTCTTAGTAATGAAGTATTTCAACTGTTCCTTGACAATGGCTTTCATCAGCTCACCCACAGTGGATGTTAATGAAATGGGTCTCTAATTATCAGTTCTATGTAATAACGGCGACTGCCAAACGGTGAGCTGCATTATCACGACGTCTGGGTGGTGAAAACATTTTCACCCCCCTGACATCCTCAGCGCATGGAAGAACGGTACTGGGTACTTACTTGTTTTGCTTTCTGTTTTGCTTTTCCACACCCCCACACCCCCCTACTAAAGGATTCTCAACTCCAGGGGGGTGCATGTCGGAGGGACAAAAGCAAAAACAACAAGTTTCAGGCCGGGCGCAACAAAATTGCAGTAGTACCCAGACTCAGACCCAAACCCAGTACCTCCCACACTGCAAGCAAAGGCCAACCCCCAATGCCACAGTGCAGCTTGGCAGCCAACCACAGAGCCAGCCCCTACATCCCCTCTGCACCCTCCCAGCCCATGCTCACCATACTCACTCCCCCCCCCACGTGCGTGTACATATAGCAACATCCTGTCCCTGCAGTCACCCACCCCACCACATCTGGTCACCCTAACCCCCATCTCTATTCAGGCTTTTGCCCACAATTCGTTACCATTTCGGACGGCGCCTTACTTCAGGTGCCAGCATCACAGGCTACCCTAATTATCTGGTTGACTTATGTCCTCTTTATATGTTTGTTTACAGAAGTCAGACCAATCAGCCAAAAACCTCCTGCAGGAACCTGGTCTCTTGCACCAGGATAGAGCCCATCACCAACCAGCTAGCCAAAACCATCTCCAGCAACCTGATCTCTGGTACTAACATAGAACCTGGCACTAGACAACTAGCAAGCCAGCCAGCCAGCCAAAACCCTCCTCCTGTACCCTGATCTCTTGCACCAGCATACAGCCCATCACTAGTCAGCCAGAAAGCCAGCTAGTGAAAAACCTCCACCAGTAACAGGGCTTCCAGCACCAGCATAGCCATTTTACCCCAACACCCAGCTCCACCAAGTCTTCAAAATAGGACTGTTCACAGTGTACATGCTGCCCTTGAATAGATCATTAGATGGATCAATTTGGATTTTCATTACTATGCCAATGATGCCCAGTTGTATTTGTCTTTGGTACCCTGACACCAGATGTGGTCAAGGTGCTACATTTGTGCCTGACTGAGATTCTGGGCTGGATGTCATCAAGCTGGGTAAGAGTTAACCCAGACAAGACGGAGGTACTAGTGATTGAGCCTGGTCACTGGTGGGAGTGCGGCGGCCATTAAGGAGATATCTAGCCAGCCTTTGACTCCTCTAGTTTGATGGCCTCTGCTAAGGTGAAGAATCTGGGAGTCATTCTGGATAAGAAACTGACACTTGAGGCTCAGGTGTCAGCTATAGTCTGGAATGGCTTTAACCATTTCAGAAGCATCACCTGGATTAAAGCCTTGGTCCCCCTGGAAGACTTTCCATCACCAATACATGCTTTTGTTAACATCCAGGCTCAACTATTGTAATGCCTTATACCACATAATGAGTGGAGGTGTCCTGCAATGCCTGCAGCTGGTTCACAACACCGTGGTCAGGTTACAGATGGGCCTTCCCAATTCTTGTCACATAACTCCATTCTTGCGCAAACTGCACTGGCTACTAGGAAAGTGGTGCATCACATTCAAGGTTGGTTTGCTAACCTACAAGGCCCTATATGGACTGTGCCCTGGTTATCTCAGAGACCTTCTGACTCCCTATCAGACCTTCCATGCCCTCCACTCCTCTGAGGTGGACCTACTAGCCTTTCCCAGGACAAGGCTCAAATCCTCAGATGATTGGATGTTTGTGGTAGTGGGGCCAACCCTGTGGAACAGGATCCCTCGATCCCCATCCCTTGAAGTCATAACCAAATTTAAATATCTTGGTATGTGGCTAGATAATAAGCTCTCCTTCAACAACCATCTCAGTGACCTGTCCAGGAGATTAAAAGCCAGACTAGGCTTTTTCTTCCAAACTAGGTCACTTTTTCTGCTTGGGACTAGAACCAGGCTTGTTCAAGTCACATTCCTTCCATTACTCAACTATGGTGACCTAATCTACACTTCTGCAGCAGCTAAAAGCCTAAGCAAATTGGACTCCCTCTATCATTGTGCCCTGCGGTTTATCACAAATTTACACTACAGAACCCACCATTGCAAACTGTACAGCGCCATTGGCTAGACGTCACTCTCCACTAAACGAATGCTCCACACTGGTATCTGGATCCTTAAGAATCTCCTGAGCAAGCTCCCATGTTATCTAAAATCTCTTATCCATATTTCCCACAGTATGTATTCCCTCAGGAAATCAGACTTTATCCTCCTTGACATACTGAGGACTTGCACTTCTTTGGCAAATGTGTCATTTCAACAGCATGTCCAACCCTTTGGAATCAGCTCCAGTCCATGCTGAAACTTTCCAGCACTGTTTCTGTCAACTTTTTCAAAAGGCTGGCTACGTCAAAAATAAAAGATAATTGTAGCTGTTTCTAAGCCACTTCCCCACCTTTCCTTCACCCCATGCCTTCTTTATTAGCTGGCACTAGCATTCTAGCAAATGATAATACTTACTACTACTACTACTACTACTATCCCTTTCCCACACTATATCCCTCTCCCATTCCACCTATCCCTCTGGCCCCCTAGCTCTTTCTTTTCCCCTCCTGTTTTCTTATGTGTCTTATTTTGGCGGTTGGTATCCCCCTACCCCAATGCCTCTTACCATTCTATGCTCCCTGTACCCACCTTTCTATTCCCTAATTAGAGCATTATATTTCATAATTACCTGAAACTGTTTGGAACTACTATGATGTATGTTATTATGTTCCTAATTGCTGTGATGTTTTACTAATATGCTATATGTAATTGCCTGTACAAATGTCACAGGACCTCCTTGTGAATGAGCTTGCTCAACAGAGTTTTTCTGCAATAAACTTGAACTTGAACTTGAACTATTGGGGGACCCCTTGGTGGAGACCTTTAGAAGGGGCCTGAAGTCATTTCTTTTTCAGGAGGCTTTTAGTTCCGCATAGTAAGCTCCTGATTTGATACTGCCAAGTTATTTTATGGTTCATTGTGAATTTGTGCATATTTATGATTTCACTGATTTTATTTGCATTGCTACTACAGTCTTTGTTTTTTCTTATGTGCATTATATTTTGTTGTTCAGTGCTCTAAGCCCCAGAGAATGGGAGCCAGACAAACTATTACTTGTGCACTTACATTACTTACTGTTTCACCAGCATTTCTCTTCAGGACCTTTTCTTGTCTGCTGCAATGGTTTATGTGTGTCAGTCAGTTTACTGGGCAAAGAATGCTTAATTAGTAACTTACTAAATGGCAGCATTCTAGGAATAGGTGACCCTTACTCACCCACGAACAGGTTCCAGACTGCGACCTCAAACATGCCACTAAAACTTTCTCTTTTTATCCACTTTTGTCTCCTTTTTCATGCAAGTATTACCATTGTCAGAGACAACCAAAGCAATCTTCCTCCTCCTCCACTAACAGCAGTGTATGATGGTCTTTAGCGTAATCAAGTCCGCAGCATCAAGAAAATCTCCTTCAACAGCATGGTCCCTGCACCAGCATAGCTATTAGACACCACTACCTGGCTTCTCCAAGTCTTTCTCCACCAGTCTCTCTCTCTCTCTCTCTCTCTCTCTCTCTCTCTCTTCAGGGCCTTTCTTCATCTGCTGAGATGGTAAGTGTCAATCTGTTTCCCTGACAAAAAATGCTTAAATAATATTTTTTTTTTACAGTAGCATTCTGAAAATAAATGACCTGGGCTTCCCAAGAACAGGATCCAACTTGTGACTTCATGCACATCACTAAAACGGTCTCTTTTTCTCCACTTGTGTCTACCTTTCCTGTAGGTTTAATCATTGATGACAATGGCTAACACACGCTCCTCCTCCCATGGGCATGCTGCCAGTATCCAGTACAAAGCCTTGACCTTCAGATTACTCCACCTGGTGACATCTTCTGTTTTGTCAAATGCGATTGTAATTGTCTGTTACCCTGTTTCCCTGACAATGCATGCTGGTGGTTAGTTTTGCTCGGCACTATGACTTATTTTCTCTGTTAATGTCACCCCTTTCCTGCAGATGTGAATGATAACGCATAGGTTCCAGTATTTTTCAGAGTGACTTCCTTCAATGCCAGCATGAAAACCATATCTGACAATATCTCCTCTACAGTAGCAATATCAGTGCTAGAGTGAAAATGAGAGTCCTCTCCAGTCAAATTTACCTGCATTGCAACCCGTATTACCATTTACCACCTACAGAAGTTGAATTGTCACCATAACATAGAAACATAGAAACATAGAATTTGATGGCAGATGAGGACCGCTTGGCCCACCCAATCTGCCCATTTCCCTACCTGATGGATAAGCTGCAGATCCTAGTTAACCAGCAGCCTATTTCTTCCTACCTCCACCCCCTAGAATTGCCTTATGACTGTCCCATGCATGCTTGAATTCCACCACTGTTTTTGACTCCACAACCTCCTCCGGAAGGCCGTTCCATGCATCCACAACCCTCTCTGTGAAAAAATACTTCCTTAAATTACTAACGAATGAACACTAGAGGTGACTTTATTGTTGATGGGATCTGCTTCAATATGATGCTCATCAGAGCTGTTTAAAGAGCCCCTGCCATTGACTAGTAGTGCCGTATTTTACTAGCTTTTAAGTTTGGTGATGTTGTGTAAGGATTCGTGTTTTGTCTGTGGATCTAAATAGTACTTTCCTGGTCAGTCAATGTATTTTTGTGTGAGCATCACAAGCCCTTACGTTTTCCTACTCGAAATAGCAGAGGGAGCATGTTAGTGTGCTGATGTCAAATGAAGGTTGTTTTATTATGTGTCATCACTGCTTGTGCGAGGAAATGGAATTTGCCAGTGTATTAGATGAGAACAGCTCCGAGAGCTTTGATGACCATCTAGAAAATGAACATGATGAATGGGACCACTGTCAGGACCATGAGGTTGGTTTGGATTATCAACCCTCTTCTGTGCACCAACCCTGCTGACTGAGTTGTCAGTCTCCAGGTTTGCTGTTCATTGCATAATCCAGTGTGTGTGTGTGTGTGTGTGTGTATGTGTGTGCATCAATGCGTGTGTGTGAGTGTGTTTTGTTTTTTGTTTGTTTTTAATTTTCCATGAGACCATGTCTGAGATGTAGGGTGAAGAAGTAGTAACATTGGATTTGCATACCCCCAATCCCTCTCCCTGGGCCTCCATTGCAATGAACTGTATTTTGCCCTGGTGGTGTAGTGCCCCCTCCAACCTTATACCCAATCTGCTGGTATGTTGAAATAGTTATCTTTCCCTGGTTTCTAGTGGAACCCCCCCCATTTCCCCACCCAGGTAGACATACTACCACCAGGACCACTACTTGAGAACTCAAATGTCTGACCATGGTCAGGTGACATATGAATCACAAAATGATGGGTTCATGCTGCAGTTGCACTGATCTTCTGACAATAACTGATATTTGATTTGAGGCTCTCAGCTACAATATAGGAATATCTAATTAGTCATTTGTGTTACAGTTAGGTGATACATGCATTCAATCATACCTGTCATCAGAACAATGATGCAGTAACAACACCGCCAACCAGTCACCTTCAAAGACATCTCTCACACAACTCAGCTGATTCCTCAACACTAATTCCTTAGATCATAGTTTAAAAAATAAATGACATTTCTCTTAACACTTCACACCTCTCAGGACATAGTGAAACAGCAAGTCTGTCCACGATAATCATGTAACCCTGACTTCAACTGCACTTCATCACCCAACCCCCTAAATAGTTTCATACATATTTACTTGGTTACTTGGTAAAAAGGACAAAAGAAAGCCGAGGCCCATTGGGATTGTCCTCCACATGTGTGGATCATTATTGAGGTACTATGAGGGCATTGCAGAAGAGCAAACTGTAAAAAAATAACACTTACTGTATTACTGAAAATAAAAAAACTTCAACAAAAAAAAGAAAGGAGATCACATGATGCAGGGTTCCTGGTGGCAGCACTGAAGCAGAGCTCCAGCATCTCGCCTCTCTATTGCTTAATTTTATAGATAATAGCCTACTGTGACAATGGCCAGCAGCCACTCCAGGTCAGTTTGGAGGTTCAGTGTTAAGTTAGCACTGTAATTAGCCTCGCGACTGCTTTCACCAAATGGGATGGAGTCCGAAATGAAACAGGCCTTGCCTAGGCATACTCCACCAGCTTCACCTGAGAAGATGCCAAAAAAGCAATGGGCTCAAGGAGCTACTACCGAGAAATCGATGCCTTCAACCTCAGCTGCTACTCCATTAATGGAGGACTGCTTTTTACAGGAAATGCTGCCATTCAAAGAGATTCTCTCTGATATCGCATTGGAGTTGAAGTCCCTCCGTAGCAATCTTAATGGCCTCACAAGGAGGGTGGATGATACAGAGGCCCTAACGGCTTCAGCAAAGAAGTGGAGGGAGAAAGTGGAACCTGAAATAGTGCAGCTGTGCCAACAAATACAGAGATTGCAGTTGAAAACTGAAGATTTGGAGGGCAGGAGCAGAAGGAAGAATATTTCGATCCTCGGGTTGCCTGTATCAGAGGAGGGGGCTAATACAATGGCCTTCCTGCAGAAATTTTTACAAAAGGTTGTAGGCCCTTCCCCGATAAGCACTAGCTACCAGATTGAACAGGCACATCGCTCCCTCAGACCACAACCCCCACCAGGTGCTCCACCAAGGCCAGTTATTGTGAGGTTTTTGAGCTTCGTCGAGAAACAGCACGTTATCAACAGAGTAAAAGAGCGGCAGAAAATCATGTGGGAGAATGCCACCCTCAGAATAACACAAGACGTGCCTCGGGAGACTCGAATGAAACGGGCCGCTTATCATGCTACTGTCAAAAAGCTTATAGCTGCTGGTGTCCCTTTCCGTATGCAGTACCCGGCTAAGCTCTGAGTCTCAGTTCAGGGTTTCTGGTTTACATACAATACGCCTGAACAAGCAACTTCAGATCTCTCATCGAAATTAACTGGCCTGTTTAAAGATGGATGAACTCTTTCAAAATAACTGCAATAATTTGAGAGTCAAAGTTAGAGCTCATATTTAATGTTGATTACCTGTTGAGTTTGCTCGTCCCTGGACTGTGCTGGGTCTGCTCGGTTGGGCTTCATGAGGCTTGATGCTTGCGGGAGGGGGCAGGGCAGAGTAGCGATCGAGAGGTTTTCGGGCCACTAGGGTTCACATAGGAACCTTCTTTTAAGAGGGGCGGTTTCCAAAGGGGATAATATGTAGGGTCTGTTGTGAGCACCCTCTTTATCCTTCCCCCAGTCAACCCACAGGCAGGGCCACTTGCTGGCTTCAGGTTAGTCTTCCCACTTTATTTACTGGCCTAAGGTTGTTTCTTAATGTTCTCACTGAACCAGAGCAGGGAGAAGGACTTTAGGGTTAAAAAGGCTGCTCACATCAGCGTGAAGTAATCTCCACTGAGCTACGACGATCCCAGGGAGACTCGCTATTCCTGCTTGGGTAGCTCCTAATTAGTATTTTGTCCTGGGTTTAACTACAGCTGTTATGTAATAGCTAGTTCTCAGAAAGGGAACGATTATTTAATGAGTTACATGACCGCAGTGGCTATCTATAAGAGGCACATTAAAGGGGCTCTGTTTGGTCTCTTCCATGGTTTAGTCTTGGAATGATCAGGTTCCATGTTCCAGACTAAAGTTTTACCTTTAGGGTGTCTGTTCTAATCAGTGGGGGGGGGGCTCCAGGAGGGGCGGCTCGGGAACACTGCAAGACGTACTAATTTGGGGGAGGGGCATGGCATCTGGATTATTTTCTTTTTGGGTATCATTTATTTCAAAGACCCCTTAGAGCAGAGCTCCGCGGTACTCCTCGGCATTCTGCATGGTTCAACAACTTATTACTTGGCTTTTACATTTGTACCAGAAACAGTTAGTGCCATCGGGGTCTGGCCACTCACAAAAAAGTTATCTTGGCATGTAGCCACTCAGACCTGGAGTGAGCAGCCTACTGTAAATAGTTATAGGGATTTACTGAGGGGGGGGAAGGTTGGAGCTTTGGGGTATTAGGGGAATGGGTATTTCTACGACATTTTTTGATTAACATCCGAGTTAAAGATTTAAAGATATACAGGATGAATGATAGTGCATTTCTCTTTAGGAAGTTGAGTTCAGAGGTTTCTATTAAGGTTATGGGGAGGTGAGAGGGAGGAGGTGAGGGTTTAAGAGTATACATGATACATAATAGGGTTTTGCTGTTTGTCACGACAGGCCTATATGAGTTTTACAATGTTGGGGGAGGGATTGGAGGGGGGTGGGCTAGAGTGTGCCTTAGGGGTTTGTTCTGGGATATGCTGAATTTCTGAGGGTTGATATCGGTACTGGGGGATAACAATGGTTAGTTGTCCAACAAAAATAATTACTTGGAGTGTTAGAGGAGTAAGGGATGTCTTGAAAAGGCTGCAAATACTTAAGCACTGTGCTCTTTTAAAAGCAGATATTATCCTGCTTCAAGAAACCCACCTGACTAGTTCGGAGTCATTATGTTTACGTAGGCAGGGAGTATCCCAGGTTTTTGCAGCAGGATCTTCATCTTCAAGCCGAGGGGTGGCTATTTTATTTAAAAAGAACGTTGCATTTCAGGTGGATACAACGATCACAGACCCTCTTGGGAGATATTTGCTAATGAAGGGTAACTTAAACAATAATATGGTGGTCTTGGGTTCGATATATGGTCCGGTGGGAGGGGATCCAGGTTTCCTGATGCACCTGGCCAACAAGATTGCAATGCTCCTACCCACCCCTGTGATTCTAGGGAGGGATTGGAACATTCCTCCAACCCAAGATCTGGACAGGACCTATATGCCACTGAAGCCACTTTCGCCCTCACAAAATGCTCTAAAAGACCTAATAACCTTGTTAGGACTGAGTGACCCGTGGCGCATCTTAAACCCCATGCAGCAGTCATATACATTCTATTCAATTATTCACCAGACCTGGTCTAGATTGGACTATATTCTAATCAGTTCCTCCCTTATACCGGGCCTATACCAGACCGGTATAGAGCCTATAGTGATATCGGATCATGCGGTGGCCTGGTTGGCCCTCTTGTTAGACCCCCATACTTGGAGAGAAACAATCTGGAGACTGAATACCCAACTGTTAAGGATGAGTCTTTGATCTCTCATATTAAAGAGCTAATCGTTGATTTTTTGGAACATAATAGGGATTCAGTTCAGAGATGCGACCTTCTTTGGTGCTCTTTGAAGTTTTACCTTTGAGGAGAGTTTATTAAGGTTGCCTCCAGGAGGAAGAGGTCATGGGACTCTAACACCTTAGCTTTATTAACCCAGATGAAAGAGAAAGAAAATTCCCTGTCTTCCGCTACTCCCTCGGGTGCCTTGGAGGAGCTATTAGCGCTGCGTAATGAATAGGCAGAATTAATAAGAGAGAAGGCAGAATATGCCCTCGTTAAAACTAAAACTAAATATATAGACCAGGGTGAAAAGTCTGGGAAGCTGCTTGCCCTACGTTTGCGACAGCTAGAAAGCTCCCATTTAATCCTGTCTATACGGGCCGCTGATGCTTCTATTAAAACAGAGCCCCATGAGATAGTTCAGGTCTTTGAGAATTTTTATAAGTCACTATATGGGAAGTGCCTTCCTAATTTAAATTCTCAAGATATACAAAATTACATAGAGTCTCTAAACCTTCCAGTGTTGGATGATTTATGTCAAGCCTCTAACTTCACCAATATCCATCACTGAAATAGAGATGGCCATCAATAGTCTTACCCCGGACAAAGCACTGGGCCCGGATGGATTCCCATCAAACTTTTATAAAACTTTCTCTAAGGAATTAGCTCCCTTGTTGCTTAATTTATACAGTTATATGTCCACAGCTGACAACTTAGATCCAGCTCTTATGGATGCTATGATTATCCTTTTACTTAAACTAGATAAGTCCCACCTGGACCCAGCTAGCTAAAGGCCAATTTCTCTCTTAAATTGTGACATTAAAATCTTAGCAAAACTGCTCTCACTCCGGAAAAAAGCACAATGGGCCCGACTTCTAAGCCTGGAGCAGGTGGGGGTCGTGGCAGAACGCTCCTCAGCAGACCACCTCAGGACACTCACACATATTTTTCAAGTGCCACAATCTTCCCAGTTCCTGATGGCGTTAATTTCCCTAGATGCCGAAAAAGCTTTCGATAGGGTTTACTGGGAATTTTTATGGTTAACTTTGTGGAAAATGGGCTTTCCCCCTCAATTTATTGTAATGATACTGTCCCTCTATGTCTCCCCATCGGCCAAGATTTATTGTAATGGGTTTTTTTCTATGAGATTTCCCTTATATATGGGTACCAGACAAGGTTTGCCCCCTTTCACCTTTTCTGTTTAACCTTTATTTGGAGACCCTACTTCGACATATTAAACAGTCCCCTCAAATTAGGGGCATCCTTATTCACACTCAAGCCCTTAAACTCTCTGTCTATGCTGATGATATTCTTCTCCATTTAACTCACCCGGCTTCTTCGCTAGAATAAGTATTAGAGGTCATTAACCAATACGGTAAGCTATCCAATTATAAACTAAATATCTCTAAAACCGAAATTTCCCCTCTGAACAGATATACCTTGAAAACAGATTTTAGGCATTTGGGTATTAAATGGTCCTCACAGACACTTAAGTACTTAGGCATTTATTTAGCTAGAGACCCTAATACCATCCAGAAGCTCTACCTCGATGACCTGGTCAGGGTTATCCAACAGGACGTTATGAGATGGCAGAATTTATCCCTTTTCGTTATGGGCCCGGATAAGTATAATTAAGATGAACATTCTTTCCCGTCTATTTTACCCTTTGAACCTACTGAATTTATGGCTTCTGATTTCTTTTTTTAAATGTCTGCATTCTATGATATCTAAATTTATTTGGTTAGGTAAGCACCCCCGTCGCGCCTTTCTTAAACTTAGTGCACCTAGACCCCTGGGTGGACTTCGTCTCCCTAATTTCCTTTTATACTATTGGGTGAGCCATTTAACTAAACTGGGGAGGTGGTTCTTTCAGGCAGATACAGAGTACACTCCTAACTGGCTTCAGATTGAGAGGGATCTCTTAAGGGCTAATAACATTAACCCCTCTACGGTTTATTACCTAACAAAACAATCACTGCAGGAGGTTTACAAGACTCGGGTGGATAGTACCTCCCTGAGAGTACTTTCCCAATGCTGCTCATACCTTAAGATACCCCTTAAAGGTGACACCAGTCAGTCAATCATGTTAAACCCCAACATCAAAATTGGATGGGCAAACCTTTCACCCCAATGGCTCCCACAATTAAAGGATGCATGTGTGGAAGACTTATTTGCCCAGGACAACCTTCTCTCCTCACCGGAAATTCTCGGCAAGTTTGATATCCTGAGGTTGATGATTTTTAAGGTATACCAAATAAGGCATACTATATGCACCTTGTTTGGGGCAAATTCTCTACCTTCCTTAGCCAGACCCTTAATGGCTCAAGTTAGTGAATGCTCCCTAAAACCACATTCTGTCTCTACAGTATATGCCCTTCTCTTGACCTCTACCTGTGCTGGCCCACTACCTGGTTCATCAATTTGGGAGTCCCTGCTTCCGGGGGTGAACCTTGACTGGGCTCAGATCTGGAAAGATCTTTATATTTACCACTCTCAGGACAGACTCAGACTTACGTAATACCACATATTGAATAACATGTATTATACTACCTTGAGACTGGCCAAATTGGTCATGATTCCGGATACTACCTGCGCCAGGTGTGCTAGAGAGGAAGGGAATATTGTACACATATTTTGGTACTGTGAAAAGGTAGCCCCACTTTGGCATGAAATCAGAACCAAACTGGACCCTTGTTTAGGGTCAGAGGACCTTTTCACAGTTGAGGTCTGTCTTTTAGGACACTACAAGGGTATCAAAGTCAAAGAGCGTAGATATCATATGGCCCTAACAGCTATTATTGTTAAAAGATTGGTCCTGAAACACTGGACGGACCAACTGATAATTCCATATAGTGAATGGTTAAGGGATATGTCTAATTTCTTTAGATCTGAATGACTGATAGCAGGTTTTCGAAATAACATGGCAAGTTTTGATAAGAGATGGGGGAAACTATATGCGTTATATTTGCAGTAAGCATATGATGACTTAACTGTTTAGATATTTATCTAAAGAAAGTGGACGCCTCTTCTCCTCCTTTCAATTAATAAAAATGGCACACTCCAGGAGGGTGGGTGGGAGTTAGAAGAGAGGAAGGGGTTAGGGAGGGGGAGAGGTTGAGGGAACTTAGTTAGTTGATTTATGTATAGTCTAGGATAATATGCTTATCACTATGTATGACGTGTACATGTGACCGGTTTATGTTCAACCATCTGTGTAAAATGAATAAACTTTGAATTTAAAAAAAAAAAAAAAAAGAAATTCAGGGCTATATGTAAGGCAGCTCTCTGCATCACCGGAGTTGATGTCTCATCAAGATATCCAGATAAGACCATCTTTATATGCAGGCCATGACACAACAAAGAGCTCCTTTACAAAATCCACTCTCCCTTGACACAGAAACTGACAATGTGACAATGAAAAGTAAGACTTTTTGCTGTACATTTATAAAACAGCCAGGATTAGGTGCAAATTCCTATCTCTCATTCATACACCAAACCAGAGTAGACACAATTTTTTTATGACTGTTAGTGTACACAGAGTGTTAGTATCACCACTAAACAGACTAACTTATTGGCTACTAATATTAAAAATGCACCTCACTAATTTCACTTTCACTGTACTCACTATAAGAAGAAAACTAAGCCAATAAAGCTAACTTGCAACAGAAGTCCGTGGCAACACTCCATGTACTATATTGTGGCTGACATGAGGATTACCAGCTACATGTGATGTCAAGCTGTACTTGGCCTGGCAGCAGGAAACAGACAGTGGGAAAACATAAAGGTAGTGAGGGTATGATGAACCAAGCCAGCACAACTTGTTACAGACTCAGATTTAGACAAAACAATACATGACTCAGCCAATCAGCATCTGAAATACCAGATTCTGCCAAATAAACCAGACTTGTTTAGGGGATCTTTAAATGTCTATGCATTAGGGGGTCTATGCACTAAACCTATGCACTGCATATACACAAGGTGATTAGGCTTCCCTATGAGAAACTGCCTTTGCGCTACTGACTGAAAGGGTGCAGGCCCCTTCCGCACCTGATCCCCTGTTCATCAGTGGCTCTGCATGCTTGGACAGACCAGGGAAATAGCTGGGGGTGGTGCTACACTCTGCACCATGCACTTAGGCGCAGCATGCTGAATGAAGGTGGTGCATGCTATGCAAGCAGGGACCCAGCCATACCTGATACACATCTCCTCTGTCCCAATGCAGCCAGCCACTGGACCTGCAGTCAGGGTTGCAGTCACCCATCGGTCACTTGCCCAAGATTATTTCCCTTTAAGGAATTAAGGGACCCACCATGTCCCACAATCCAATACTCCATGTGGAGCAGGGGATCCAATATAATGCCCCGCCAGTGTCCACCACTCTGCTCACACCCTACCCCCTGTCCCCACTGCGCTCCACCACACTGGTGGGGGGGTGCAGATAGGAGCGTGGCAATTGTGAATGGTGCACGTGTATGCCTGTCCGGTGGGGTGGGTGGGTGTAGCCCAGGAATATGTCTGTCATGTATACTCATCCCACTATAATGCATGGACACCTGTATGAAGATGTACCCTGGCTGCAGAATTCAGCATCAAACAAAATGGGAAACAAGTGAAAAACATTAAGCCTTTGTTGACTGGAGGAACATGAGGTACAGTAGGGCACTACTTAACAATGAATGAAGTCAGTCCTGACTACTGTAATTAGTATTTTGTGATGTTAATGCTTTTTCAGTGCTTGTTTTTATTTTACTTATATTTCAGTATTGGTATTGCTTATATTAAGAATTTTAGGTTTGGATTTCAAATTAGGGTTTGGATTTTTTGCATTTTAGATTCCAGTTCCAGCAGTATGACAGAATCAGAATCGAAATAACAATCAGAGTCAGACTTTTCCATTCCAATCAGACTGTGGGAATCCTAGCAGGGTTCAAACTGGCGGGGTATGCAGTGGTACGGCATGCCATCAGTTCTAAGAATAAGGCTTGTTTAAATCTCTGTATGCCCACATACACCTTTCAAATCTGATCATAGCTTACCTCCAGCTTTTTCCACTCCTTCAATCCCTGAATCCAAGTATCCCTAATTGTAGATACAACATAAAGTAAAGCTCCCTCGGTATGGTAACATGAATGAAAAACAAGTAAAACCTCTAAAAAACACTCTTTCAGTCTATCATTCTTGTTCTGCTAGATTAGAGATGTTTTCTTCAATATCGTTCTCTTCTTGCTACTGCTTTTTTTTTTTTACTTTGTCTTTTAAAAAAGGAGAAGATCTCTCAATTGCTCAGGATCATAAAAGACATACAGGATCAATGAGCTTGGTATACCAGTATGCATTTTGTTGAGAATAAAGTAGCAACAGAGGCTCCAAGTTCCAAAACCTCTTCTCAAGTTATTGCTGAGACATCAGGAAATATATGTGTAGCCCCCTCCGTGGTCTAGGGGTTTAGATAGCATATAATCCTTTTTTTGGGGGGAGGGGACTTGCACAAACCACTTACAGTACTTGACCTTCCCAGGTCTGGGGTGACATCCCAGGATGTCTGGCACTCTTTAGGCCAGTGCAGGACTGCAAACGGGGAGCTAGTACACAAGCAGTCTACAACAATAGATTATTGTCCCAAACTTAATTGAAGTTCGACCAGTTCCATTTATTTAACGAATGTTCATGAGCATATTATTTGTAATGTACTCAGAGCACAGGGATTTCAAGATGTTAAAGTCCAAAGTTAAGTGTATTTTCCACCATAGGAATTAATACTTCAGGTAAGTCCATATTCCATAGGGGAATGGATTGCCTTTAGGGCAGCTGCCTTCAGATAGAAATGTCCAAGCATTTTAAGGACAGTGTACAACCCAGGGATACATTGAATTCAGCAGTTTATTGGCCTTAGACTGTCAGCAAGGGTTTTAAGCAGCCAGAATGTTAACAGGATTCAACATGAGGTAGATTTAAAAAAAATCAGACACTTTAATACTTCACTCTTGTCTAGAGCTAGGGCACCTGGGGGTGTACTGCAGCATTTGGCTCCCTTAAAGCTTCCCTGGGAATACCTTCCTACTCTCCGTCCCATAAATCCAGTACCCACCACTCAACTGCCAGCCGAGGGAGAGTCCACAGTGGCTGAAACTAGGTTCTTATGCCTCCACCTCCCTGTGGTCTTACATACTGCAGACATGGGCCCTTTGATCTACCTACATACTTCACCAAGTCCCTAGGCAGGTCCTAGCTTGTACATGACCTACAGGATGTGGATTGCCACACAGTTAAGAAGTAGGGAATGAAGACAATTTCCCACCGGGGGACTGTTGTTATTTGGGTCCTGCCACCTCACCCTCTCCCATGCCAGCCTCCACAAGGTAGAGGGCTCCTGGCCAGATTAATTACACAAAGTCCGAACCTGTGGTATCCTCCTGTCACACGGTAAAAAGGGAAGTACTGAGAGGCACAAGTTCAGTAAAATTTATATTTCCCCTCAGAGGCTGCAATTTAGCTTTTGTGGTAGAAGATAGATTTCGCTCAAGGATCAGCAAGCCATGGGGATTCTTTGGGTGGGGGTTCTTTTCAGCAAGGCTGCAACATGCAGCTTCTCCAAACCCCTCCAGGAACTGAAGTAAACAACTCCCTGTGACTCATCAGCCCAAGCAGCTAGGTACACCTCATCAGGGCTTCCAGTCAATCCAGCTAGTCTGAGGTCACCAACATGGTTAGAGTTAACCCTATAAGGCCAGTGAGTCTACTGGGAATTCTAAACTCCCTGGGGGATACTCGTGGAATGTATGAAAATGAAAAAAAGAGGTTATTTCCATATGCAGTTTGCACAAGTATGTCCTGATCAGTTTTGAGGCAACAGTATAATTACTGTACCAAATCACACAAACCTCCATAATGCAAAGCACCATAAGATATACATGCAAAGCACTGAGCCAGGCCGTCAGCTCAGCGGAAAGGTTTACTGCTGCAATGGTTTGGAAATTGGTCCAGGACACTCGAGGGCTGGCCAGAGCAGGGGTGGATTGTGTGGCCATTGAATGCTCACCTTTCCCAAGGGAGAGAAGGGGATCTGTGAGACTCCAGTTTGGTGTTCCCTGATGACCCCAGGACACACTGTTTACTAGAGCACCTACTAGTGTTTCATTAGGGGGTTGGTTGGATGCATGACGTGGGCACATTGCAGCGTCTATTGGACCCTCCCTCTAACAACACAAGAAAAATTCCTCTCAGTGGTCTAATGACCCCTCCCACCAATGGCGGCCCTGGGTCTCTGCCGCACCCATTACCTGGCACCCCCAAAGTTAAAGCGGGTGGCACCAGGGGCTCTGCCCTTGAGGGTAATCCAGGGGACACTTTGATGGAGGGCACAGGGGGTTCTGCTCCCAGGGTGGGGAGGTAGAGGAAGATGCTGCTGGGAAGCAATAAAAAAGAATAGTAAGTAAAAAAATATATATGCAAAGCACCATGGAAATTCAGGCTGCTTATGTTTTAAGCAGGAAAGCATGGTGTCAAAGGGCCTTTCACATGATTTGCAAAAGCTGAGAACAGGACACAGACATGTGTCTTCTTTGCTTTTTTATTAGTAATTTTATTGTATATATTTTTTTATTTGTATCTTTGGCAACCGGGTAGGTGCACCGATTCAGAGGACCATTTTCAGTCATGACCCGAGCCAGAATCATGGCACATTAAGCAATGCAAATACAGGTAAACACACAGTAGTACAGGCTTCCAATATGAGGTGTAGGAATTACAGTACACGGGGTTATTACATATAGAAGATTACATAATATACATGGTGCCA
Source organism: Neoceratodus forsteri (assembly GCA_016271365.2). Classification (NCBI taxonomy): domain Eukaryota; kingdom Metazoa; phylum Chordata; order Ceratodontiformes; family Ceratodontidae; genus Neoceratodus; species Neoceratodus forsteri. Next base: position 390,552,915 of record CM028135.1, on the reverse strand, counting down.
TTTAAGGCCAGCCGACAGTTAAGAATACATAGTCACAAAATCACAGAGATCATACATATGGTGTCAAATTATCGGATGCAATAAAAATAAAGTGCAATTGCAGTTCAGGTACAATACTAGTAAAGCAGATCAGCAGTCAGATGTGCAGATAGGTAATCATAACACAGTGCAACAATCCACCTTACTTTAAGTGCAGGGGAGGAGAACAGTAGGGAGGCAATAGCCGTAGCCACGCTGGGGTAGGGAGGAGGGCAGGAGATGGAGGGGTGTCACTAGAGAGGGTGAGCCCCAGCTATAGGTGGGGGAAGGCTGTGAATGCCTGGGATTACCCAGGTACACAGTGACATTTGGCTTCAGACTGTAGCCAGTCTTTGACATTGTTTTTAAAAGAGAAATGGGAGGTGGACAAGTGGATCAACTTAGGGAGTCTGTTCCAGAGGGAGGGGGCAGAGACAGAAAAAGCTTTGTTGCCCATGGTAGAGGAGATTCTAGTGACTACCAGGGATGGGACCAATGATTCACAGAGGCTCCTAGATGCCACTCTGCCCACGAAGAGGGATGAGTACAGGGATAGGTGGCCACTTCTCAGAGCATTATCAACTATGCAGCCAAGGACATCATCACACCGGCCTTGCAGTGGGAGCCAGCCAAGAGACTGGTACAACTCACAATGATGGTTTGAATAGGGAGCACTGAGGACAAAGCAGCAGATACTATTGTAGACTGAGCTCAATCTTGAGCGCAGGGCTGACGATACGTGTGGAATAGATGGGAGCACAGTAATCAGTAAGGAGAAAAAGGTTACACAGTGAGACCCCATTTGGAATATTGTTCTGCATTCTGTGCTCTCCAGAGTATAATGGGACAAAGGCTCATAGAAGGAGCTCAGAGGAGAATGACTGAAAAGATAAAAACACAAAGATACAAGACACATGGAGAAAAGCTAAATAACTTGGGCCTATACTCGATGCAGTATAGAAGGTTAAGAGGTGACCTCTGTCTAGTGTACAGAGCTATGAATGATGAGTTACTGATGGAAAGTACGGGACTAATAAAGAGAACAGCAAATAGAACAATGTGGTCTCATAACTTTCAGCTCCAAGGGGAGATAGCCAACACCACTAAGAGAAGAAAGTGGTTTACACAACGAATAGTATCAACATGGAACTCTTTACCAGAATGAGTTTTCACATGTAAGACATACTAACATACTAGATGTCAGCAGAGTAGGCCTTATGGTCTATCGAGTCTGCTCATGCTTCAGAACCCTGGGTGGGTACAGAAGCCATCCCCCCTCTCTCTTTTACCTGTTTCTCCCTTCCACTGTCCTAGCCCCCCCCCCCAGGCAAGCCAACCCCTGTTTTCTTTCTTGCCAATACCTCTCCCACCCTCTCTTGAAACCTTCCACCGTAGAAGCCAGTACCAGTTTACCGGGCAGCTCATTCCATGGTTCAATCACTCTCTCAGTAAAATACCTCCTCCTCCTTCCCCCATCATCTTTCTACCTTCGAGCTTCCAACTATGTCCTCTGGTTATTCCACCCTCCTTCAGCCTAAAAATCCCATATTGATTTACCCTATTAATTCCCTTGAGGTACTTGAAGACCTCAATCATGTCCCCCTGATCCCTACTGTCCTCCAGCGAGAACAGGTCAAGCTCATCTAGCCTCTCCTCATATGTCAACTCCCCCCAGACCCCGGATAATTTAGGTTGCTCTCCTCTGAACCCTTTCCATTAGCTGGATGTCTCTCCTTAAGTGCGGCCTCCAGTACTGCACACAGTACTCAAGGTGTGGTCTAACCAGGCCATTGTACAGTGGCAGAATCACTTCCCTGCTCCTTGAGGTTATCCCCCTTGCAATGGATCCCAGCATCCTGTTTGACTTGACAGCAGCCCTCCTGCACTACTCTGAATTATTCATGCTGACATCCACCAGGACTCCCAGGTCTTTCTCCCCTGCCGTCGCCTCCAACTCATCCCCTCCTAGGGTGTACCCATGTTTTGGGTTACCCCGCCCAAGGTGTCACACCTTGCACTTAGAGGAGTTAAAATTGAATTTCCAGGTGCAGGCCCACCTATCAAGAGTATTCAGGTCCCCTTGCAGGGCCAACCTTCCCTCCTCCCCCTCCACCACTGCCCCCAGCTTAGAGTCGTCCACAAAGAGACTCATTTCACAGCTGATATCTCCCCTGATATTGGAGATGTAGGCATTAAACAAGAGTAGCCCCAGAATCAAGCCCTGTGGAACCCCACTAATGATCCCCCTAGGAGACGGGACCTCCCCGGCTACCACTACCCTCTGTGTGAGCACAGTAAGCCAGTTACCTATCCATCTGACCATCAGTGGTCCTGCCCCATCCCCCTCAGTTTCTCCAGTAGGCCACTGTGAGGGACCAAGTCAAACGCCTTGCAGAAGTCCAAGAACAGTACATCCACTGGCCTTCCTCTGTCGAGTTCTGATGTTACCCAGTCAAAGAATTCCACAAGGTTAGTTTGACAGGACCATGGAAGCCTTTAAAGGGGCATTAGATAGACATATGGACATGGCCAAATGTAGGTATCACCAATAGAAATAGTGCCAAGTTATCATCGGTCTACAACCTCCTAACTCGAAACTCTTCTATGAATCTACGAAGCTATGATTGCTAGGTGAGCCTCGGTAGACAAGAATTGTTTTTGATGATAGACAGCCCCTAGCTTCTGGTTAACTCTGCCTACAGAGTTGGTGGCATCTTCAGTGAATGAAAGGGAAGGGTCCAGGGTAACGCCTAAGTAATTGAAAGTGGGGACATTCTCAAGGGAGGAGGACATGGTTTGTGAAGTGGGCTAGGGCTTATGTTGTGATGTGGTGCTTATGGAAACCATGCTATTGGGGGCACAGTAAATTGTGCTTTCCAAGATGCTCAGAGAACTGGAAATGTACTGCTTTCTCCAGCAGCTTGCTTAGATTGGGGAGGATGGAGATGGGCCTATAGTTATCAGGAAAGAGGGGATGACCAGTTTTGAAAATAGGCACAGCATTAGCATGTTTCCAGGTGTCTGGCATGGTGGCTGTGGAGAGAGCAAGTTGAATATGAAGGTGAGGGGTTCAATGATTGCAGGAGAGACAAGCCTTAGGAATGAGGGGAAAAGCCCAATCACTGCCAGGGCTACTCCTGGTGGGGAGGGACTTCAGGAGCTTGGTAGTAACATTAGGGCTAATGACTCTAAAATAGAAGGGGGGTGGAGGGGGTGAAGATAGAGGAGGAGCAGCTTGCCTGACTACTAGGGTTATTGGGTGGCTGGGAGGGAGGTTTACTAAGATAGACAGAGAGATTGGAGAATTTTGTGTGAAAAATCTGTGCAGCCTCCAGGGCATCAGTCAGGGGTCCGATGGGGAGGCAAGCTGAGTGACTTGGCTGTGGGTCTTGGGGTTAAGCAAGGACCTGATAGAGGCCCAGAAGTGATGGGGGTTGCAGAGGTTGTTCGTTTGTAAGTTTAGGAAGAAATTACACTTTAAGGATTTGGCAGTTTACTTACAGGTGTTTTGCAAGCGTCTGTAGGCATTCCAGAGTCAGGGTGAAGGGAACGCTTTATAAGCTTTCCACTTACTGTCCCTCTCTTTCATCAGGGACAGTAGCTCCTTGGATAGCCAGTGGGAGCAGCCCCTTCTCACCCTCCAAGTAGTAAGAGGTAAGAGGGAAGTGAAGGTCCTGTATCCTGTTGAGGGCATCTGTGAAGAACCTAACAGCAGATGACACAGTTAATGATGATGTAGAGGGCAGACCAGTTCACCCTCTAACATTGTCAAGGAGGTTTGCGGGATCCAAGCAGCTGAAGTTTCCTAATGACAGGTACTTGGGGGGGCACTTGGTTTTAGTGGTCAAGATGATGTATGTAGGGGAATGGTCACTTATAGCATCTGAAAATGTACCCACCTGTAGGACCAAGTCCACTCAATTTGTGGCCACTCAGTCGAGGATGGAGTTGCTGAGCATTTGGGGGTTGTGTCTAGTGGTGAGGAGATGACTTGCTCAAGATTGTGTGTTTCTAGGAGGTTTGCATAGTCAGGTTCCTGGGCACTTAACCAATTAGTGTTGAAGTCCCCCAGTAATATAGTGTCATTGGTTGGAGAGAGTAGCCCTAGGCCATCTAGAAAGTTGGATAAGCCAGGGAGAAATCCAGTAGTGGGGTTGTAGCTGCAACCCAGGTAGAATTTTTTGGCAGAACCCAGGAGCCATTCACTGGGAGAGAGGGGGTTGGAACAGCTAATAATGTTTGCTGAGATATGTTTCTTGATCTAGAGAGCAACTACACCACTCTTCTTTTTCCAGAGTCTATCAAGGCGAAGAAAGAAGTATCCTGAAAGATGGTAAAAGGGATCAGAGTTGTAAGGTTTCAGAGAGCCCTAGTATGTGGGGCTCATAAAGTGACAGCCAGGCCTCGAGGTCAAGAAACTTTGCTGAGAGAATACAAATATTTAGATGTGCTATTTTTAGGCCAGTCAGCCTTGTCCAGGTGACATTGGAATGGTCGATGTGGGTGTTTATAAGGCCTGGGTCACTTTCTATGTCACCAGCACGAAGTAGAAAGGAAAAGTAGGGAAGTAGAATGGAAGTCAGGGGGAAGGTGAGAGAGCGAAGGAGTGCAAGAAAAGGCTGAGTAGGTGATGTTCTGGGTTAGAGAGGAGGGCAAAGAGAGCTGGGCCCAGGGAAGTTAACTCATAAGCAACCACAGTAGGGAGGGCACAGCAGGTCTGTGCAGATTAGTAAATGAGGATAGTTGTTCCTGACTGATAGCAAGCACCAAGGTACAAAAGTCTGATACCAGTAGCAGAAGTGGCCAGAAGGGGGTGCAGGTATACTGTAGTTTCATTAGTTGGTGTTATAATAGCTAGTGACCAGTATCACATTATAGCATTGTTGGCCAAGTGGTTAGAGTTCCACACCATAGCCATGCGAGGGATGCAGAGACGGTTCAAATTCTACAGCCCCAGGGAGGGGAAAAATGTCCACAAAAGAGTACCTAGAAGAGTAGGAGAGAGAAGAGGGGGAGCTAATGAGGGAGGAGAAATGGATCCAGTAGGTGTTTAGAGGATGGTAAAGAGGGGGGAGGGGACTGGGGGTGACTTCAGTGTTGCTCCAGGGGCTGGGAGGACTAGACCAACTGTGAGTGGGAAATAGGGGGAAAAAGTGGGCTGATAAGATCTGGTGGGTATAAAAGTACAGCCACCCCTGGGTGGGAAGTGCTGTGCAGCCCTACCCTCTGACAGGTGGAGCAGGCTGGTCATGGGGAGGTGGGAAGAGCTCTGGGCAGGCTGGCTGCCCTTAATATGCCTGTAGTGGCTAAACAGTGCACTCTAGCTGTCCTGGGGCTGGAAGAGAGAGCCGAGGAGAAAAGCAGAGAGAGAGAGAGAGAGAGAGGAGATTAAATAAACAGAAGCAGAGGCAGGAAGAAACCTGAGCCTGAGGGGAAGGAGGGAGGGTGGTTGAGGCTGAGCCAGACCACCACCACCACCCAAGGCAGTGGAATGCGGCCCGCTTTAGCACTCCAAGCTGCAGGGGATAGGGTAACAGTGAGAGATAGAGAGAGACAGAGCAGCACAAGGAAACAGCAGTACAAAAATACGAAATACACTATCCAGCAGTATGTCCCAGCTACTGTTCAGCCGAAATAAACTTAGCTTAGTAAAGAATAACTGATAAAATCCCTAAATGGATAAAAGAAACTGCTACTATTAGTGTACAGAGGACAAACATGTAAGAGAACAACTAAAATGACTGTAGATGAACTGAAACTAGAATTAGCTGAATACAAGTAAAATACAGTGAGAGCGACTGTTGGAACTCCTTAAGAGAGTGCTGTAAAGCACATAGTTCAAGCAGACATTGCAGGATTAAAAATTGCTACATTGAGTCAATTAGTTGGTGTCTGCTGACATTAAATCCTGACCAAGTGGTGTGGCGCAGTTCAGGAAAGCGGGCAAGATGGCACCAGGCAGCACTATGGAAGTAGGAGCGTTGAGCAAGTTACCTTTTGCGGTCCTCAGGGTTCAGTCTGGTTGTGGGGAGGGGGAGAGCTCTGGGGCAAGCTGGCTGCCCTTAGTACACCTGTGGTGGCTGAATGGTGCACTCTAGCTGTCCTAGGGCTAGAAGAGGGAGCTTTTGCAGCTCTCAGAGTTCAGTCTGGTCATGGGGAGAGGGGAGAGCTCTGGGACAAGCTGGCTGCCCTTAGTACACCTGTGGTGGCTGAACAGTGCACTGTAGCTGTCCTGGGCTTGGGAGAGGGAGCTTTTGCAGTCCTCAGAGTTCAGTCTGGTCATGGGGAGGGGGGAGAGCTCCGGGGCAAGCTGGCTGCCCTTAGTACTCCCATGGTGGTTGAAAGGTACAATCTAGCTGTCTTGGGGTGGGGAAAGGGAGCACAATAATTATTTTTCTTGTGCTAGCTATTCCTGAGCTGCTTGAGTCATTCTGTTCTGAAGCAATTTAATCAGAATTCTGATCATTTATTTGAACTTAATCTGTTGACAAAATTGGTTTCATAGTTCCTCACTGAAGTACTTTCTTTTTAGAAGGGATCCTGTAAGCTTTTGACAGAAATGGAAGATTTTGAGACAGGAGGGCTAAGGCCTCACTCTTCAAATTTCTTACAGGCTACCTAGTGCTTTTAAACTAAGCATCACGAAAGGCTGCTAATCCAGCTGATCTCAGCACATAGTATTTCACTGTACTTTCTAATGTTTCTGTTTTTCTGAGTGGTGTTACTGAATTTTAGGTACTACCCATTGCTAGAGTTTCTGTAGTTAATGGCATAGTTTTTACTTCAGTAAGCTCTTTTTCAGTTGTTTCAGTTTTCAGTTTAATTTGTTCAGTATCAGTTTTCACTTCATGCACATTGTCCATAACACTATCAGTGTTTTGCTTAAATGAGTTCAGCTTTTGTCCATATTATGCAACACTGAGATGAGGCTTCAAAAAGTGTGAGTTATGCAACAGAATTATTTTATTTCAGGGACGTCTGGGTGTGGAAGCTTTTCAGAAAGAAAACATTTTACCAGAGGTGAATCTAAGTTTTCAGGCATATGGGTTAGACATGAGAATGAATTGTATTCAATGACCCCCTAATGGAGCCCTAATGGAGCCTCCTAAAAGTTAAAGGAAAACAAAAATGCCCAGAGGGAACAATATGCCCAGACCTGATCTTAGGTGAATAGAGGGGGTATTTTATAATGACAGTACAATCATGCAGCAGGGAGCCCAGGGAAATCCTCATGTATCTGATGATACCATATGCTCCAGAGGAGTCACATCTGTGCCAAGTGCTATACAATTAAACTGTCATTATTACTCCCTTTCTTTTCTCATAGCTCATCTGCCTGGGAAACCAGTGACAGAGGGTCAAACACATGTTTCTGGATCTTGTCAAGAGTGTAATAACCTCATGTCTCTGAAACTGTTTACACTTGGAAATGAGATCTGGAGTCCCAAAAACATATAAAATGCCTTCCAGGAAGAATATGCCTGTAGTGTCACCAAGTAAATGACTTCTGAGAGCATAAGAGCAACATAAATGCCTACTGCTTGACTTGAGAACTTTCTGTGGACAATGAATTTGTTTAAATGAGTTTACATTTGTCTTATGTTCATGAGCATATTAGTTGGCTTGTGGTCACACCAAAACTTTTAAGAACCCTGGCTGGCCCCCTTTCCATTAAGGAGGGTCCTGTAGTACCCCACAGCTGGGGATCGGCAAACTTACATAGAAACATAGAATGTGACAGCAGAAAAGGACCACTTGACCAGTTCAGTCTGCCCAGATATTCTCTGCCTATTGTCTCCACCGACCTTCTCTGGTCTCTGGCAACCGTGCTTCCTCCTTGTCTCTTATCTAATATACTCCTATCTAATCCATGCATGCTTGAAGCTACCCATTGTTCCACCCTCCACCTCTTCCTGTGGCAGTCTATTCCAGGCATCTACCACCGTTTCACAGAAAAACTACTTCCTCACATCATTCTTGAACTCCCTCCCCCCCCCACTTCAATGCATGCTTATTGGCCCTGGTGCATGTTCTCATTTGAATGAGACTCCCCACCTGCACCCTACTCACTCCTTTGAGGTACTTGTAGGTCTCTATCATGTTACCTCTCACCTCACTTTCAGGGTGTACATGTTGAGCTCCCTTATTCTCCCCTTGTAGGACGTCTTGTGCAAACCATGCACTATTTCAGTTGCCCTCCTCTGGACTGCATCCACCTTGTCAACATCCTTTCTGAAGTGTGGTCTCCAAAACTGAACACAGTACTCCAGGTGTGATCACACTAGCGAGCAATATAAAGGCAATACTGCCCTCCTTTCCTGCTGGAGATACCTCTTCTTATGAACTAAGTCATCCCACTATCCCTACCCACTGCTTTATCACACTGCCATGCCACCTTTAGGTCCTCAGATATGATAAACCCCAAGGTCCCTTTCCTAACTAGTGACTGTCGGTACCCTCTCCCCATCCTATATTCAGCACCAGAGTTCCTCTGCCATAGGTGCATGATTTAGCATTTTGTGCTACTGAACCCCAACTGCCGTGTTTTTGACCATTCCTCAAGTGTCCTAATATCCCTGTGCATTATGTATGTAACAGCAGGTAACTGATATGTTTCACAAGATTACAACCATGTACTATCATTTAGAATATCTTTAAAAACTGAGTTCATGTCTCTTCCATTTTTGTTTAAACTGGTACAGGATTACAATCGAAATCACTAATTTAAGTTAAAGTGCTCCCTCACTATAAAGTGTCTCGCTGTAGCAAATCTGGGCTATAACGATCAGCGGTGAAGGCTCCCATTGTTTTCAGCTTGCTCTGTTAATGCGGGGAACTGTCACATCTGTCCTTAATTGCCACTCTCCCTGTTAACTTTGCCTGTGTAACCCTGCTTGATGACTTGCTCAAGATTGTGTGTTTCTAGGAGGTTTGCATAGTCGGGTTCCTGGGCACTTAATCAATTAGTGTTGAAGTCCACCAGTAATATAGTGTCACTGGTGCAGTATCCAGTCTTCACTGTTTTAAAAGACAAACTTGTTCACTTTGCGATCTTTCCCTGCTAGTGTTAAATAAGAGAAGCCACTTAATACTCCTGCTTTGTGCTGGCAGTTTCTTTGTATACTGTTCTCTGTTGTCTAATTCTACTGTATTAAGTTTCAAGTTTCAAGTTTATTGATTCAGAAACAACCTTTGAACTGGAAGCTCATTTACAAAGGTTTCACTTCATGCAGGACATACAATACAGAAAAATAGCATTGTCACAAGAATCAACTACAAGGTCAATCGGCAAGGTTCTAAACAATAATTTCACTCAGTTACAGACTTTAGAGTTGCTTATACATTCTAGTGTAAAGAGCGGAGACATATACATATAGAGTTTAGACTACTATACGATCTTAATCAAAGGAGAATGAGAAAGAACAGAAAGGATTATAGAGATGGGAAGAGAAACGCTGTGCCACCAGAGGAAGGCTTTGTCAGAGCTTAGTGATATAGCTAAGCAGGATGAGGGGGGAAGGGGAGTCAGTGGTGTGATGGGAGGGGAAAAGTCCAAGGAAAAGTGGGGTGAATGGGAGGGAGAGGGTAGTGGGAGGAGCAGCCTCTCAGACGTAGGTGGTGAGGCCTTAGGCTGGACTGTGGGGTCCTCAGATACACGAAGGGATGCGGGTGGGGGAATAAGAGACTCACAAGGCAAGTGCTGTGGGTAAGGGTTGTTACTATAGGTAGGGGTGGTCGTGGTGAGTGGCTAAGTGCTGCTACTAAGTGAAGGGATGGATCTCCCATACAGAAGTAGATATTACTTGAAGCACTTGCAAGTGGATAAGTTGGCAAGGTGCTACTTAAGTTGTGTTTTAAAGATCCTCAGGCTCTATAAGCCATGTGTGTGGACTGGGAGATCATTCAACCATTGCAGAACCTTGTAGGAGAAGGAGCATTGCCCACGGATGTTCTTCTGAAAGGTACCTTGAAAGCACAATGTGAAGTCCCAAGGGTATTGTGCTGGGAACTAGTTGTCTGGAATATTTGTTACATTGCATCTTCTAATTTAGAAAACTATTAATTTCAGTCATCACTAAATGTCAACAACATAAACAAGCACTTACAGTAATAGCTTGGCAGAAGACACCAGGAGAAAGGACTGCTGTGTGACTGGACTTCTCTGCTGGGACTAAAGAAGAAGAACTTTTGTACTTGGACCTTTAATTTAGGGTAAAAAGAACTAACATACAAAACAAAAAAAAAGTGTGTGTTTGTCTGGGTTAACTGAACTGAATGGGTATCTGAACAGTTATCTAGGTGTAAATCTCAGGTTATTGAAAGGACTTAATAGGTGTGAGGTTTAAATTAGTTGTAGAACGATCTAGTAAGTAGGGGGAGTGGCTTAGCTAGAAGGAAGCTACATTTAGAGACTGCCTTAGAAAAATTCTGCTAATAGCTTGGCAGAAGACACCAGGAGAAAGGACTGCTGTGTGACTGGACTTCTCTGCTGGGACTATATTGCCCTCCTTCCCTCCCCACCCAAAGCTAGTTCTATTTTTATAGGCACAGGATTTGACTGACAACAGGAACTTCCTGTTTGGGAGCAGGAAGTGAGTAATCACAGAACCACCAAAGACCCACCATCCTAGAAGGGCAAGAGTAGCTCTCCAGCCCCCTCTAGCTGCTGGAGGTCTGCCTCTGAGCAAGTAAGTGGTCTACTGAGAAATATAGGATATTCTTGTCTCAGAACAGGACAATCAGGAGCTTAAAGGGCACACAGGCAGAAAGTAAGGAGAGAGGAAAAACAGAGGAAAGAGTAAGGATTGCAAACAGTTAAGGGGCCAGAAATAAGACATGATTGAGTGGTGCAGTGCAGTGGCTGTGGAGCAGCAGTCTTCCGGGAGACGTTTTGGAGGATGCAGTGTTGTCCCATCTGCAGGCACCTCTCTGGGCTGAGGGAGGAGGTTTATCATCTCCAGGCTGAGTTGGCCAGGATTTGTGGGACCTCCTCTTCCATCCAGGGACCACCAGTGCCACTGCTGTTGCTCAGAGGTTGCCAAGAAAGAGGAGTGGTTGGACCACAGTGGGCTCAGGGATGGTGAGGGTGGTGGAACAGAGGTGCATCCCTCTAGTTGTACATCTCCACAATTCCTATGCCATTCTGGCAAAGTGTGGTTCCTCTATGGAGGCACCCACAGTGGAGACCAAGGAGGAAGCTGGGAACCTCCACAAAGGAGACCCACAGGAGGGTGGCAGGGGACCCTGCAGGGGAAGGAAACAACTCCTGGTGGGGGACTTCATTGTTGGGAAGGTAGAACTGGTGGAGGAAGGGGAGAGGGAGGTAAGGTGCCTGCCTGGCGCCATGGCTTGGAGGGACAGGGAGCGAATCCTCAGGATTGCCAGAGCAGCTGCACAGGGGAGGGAGATGGATGTCATTGCCCACCTAGGGACAAATGACCTGGCTAAGAAAGGAATTAGAGAAGTGCAGGAAGAATTTGTGGAATTGGGGAGGGGCCTTAGTCAAGTAGCATGCATGGTAACCTTCTGGAGGTGTTGCCCATCTATGGCATGGAGAGGCTGGGTGTTCACACCATGGGATTTAATCAGTGGTTGAAAACTGCTGTGGAGCTCAGGGATTTGGCTTCACTGGGGACTGGGGTCCACCTGGAGTGATGCAAGCTTCATACTGGCATGATGGGCTGCATCTGTCAGGAGGGGAACCAGGATCCTAGGTGATAGGTTTAAATGCTTCATTGGCAAGCTTTTAAATTAGCCAAGGGGAGGCACTGAAAGGAGCAGGAAATCCTAGCCCCCAAACAATCATGGTAGTAAGTGCAGCAAACCCAACATAGAGGTGTCGATAGGGAGAAGGGCAGGGGTAAATGGAGAAAGTGACAAAGGCAAGAAGGACAGGGATGGGGCAAAGGAGTAAGGCCATCAGGAAATGGAGGGTAATGAGTACCAATGCCCATAGTCTGGGCAACAAGCTCCCTGAGCTGGTGGCCTTGATGGAAGAGGGATGCCTGGATATCGTAGCAGTCACAGAAACATGGTACACAGAGAACCATGACTGGGATGTTAACATACCAGGGTACATAACCCACAGAAGAGACAGGCAGGGGAGAAGAGGGGGAGGAGTAGCTCTTTATGTAAAGGAAGGATAAAAGCAACTGAACAAAAGAGTAAACAGGGAGGAGAGGAGTCACTGTGGGTCACCTTGGAGACTGGAAAGGGCACCACAATCCACACAGGGTTATGTACAGATTCCCATGTCAGGGAGGAATGGACAAGGATATGATAGAAGGCATTCTTAGAATGGCAGAGAAGAGGAGATACTGTTGATGGGAGACTTGAATATGCCAGATGTTAACTGGAGCACATTGCTGCAGCCACATCCAAGAGCAGGCCATTCTTGATGCCCTACAGGTGGCAGGCATTAGACAGCTAGTTTGGAACCCACTAGTGAGGGAGCAATCTTGAACCTCATAATCTCAAATGGGGGCAGTGAGAGGATCTCAGATCTGAAGTGGGTTTGCCATTTGGGGACAAGTGACCATCAAACAGTGTGGTTCACGTTAAACTCAGCCACAGAGTCAAGCCATACAAAAGTGAGGGTACTGGATTTAGGAGGGCTGACTTTGGCAAGATGGGAGAGTGCCTCAGAAAAGCACTAGCAAACAGGCTAGAAGGAGGTGTGGAGCAACAATGGGGAATCATCAAAACTGCCATCACAGAGGCAACAAGCCTTTGTGTGAAGCAAATAAATCAAAATGAAAGAAAAAGCCACTATGGTTCTCAAAGGTGGCTGTGAAAGTCAGGAAGAAAAAGATAGTATTCCAGAAGTATAAAGAAACACAGAAGGATCAGGACAGAGAACTGTACCAGTTAAGGCAGAAGGAAGCAGGGAGGGAAGTCAGAATAGCAAAGGCCCAAACTGAGGAAAAGATAGCCAACTCAGTTAAGAAGGGGGATAAAACTTTTTATAGGTACATCAGCAAGCATAGAAAGATAACGGGAGGGATAGTGAGGCTGAATAGAATGAACGGTAGGTGGGCAGAGGGGGACAGTGAAAAAGCAGGGATACTGAATGAATATTTCTGCTCAGTATTCACAAAAGAGGAAGTAGAAGTGCCTAATCCAATTAACAGAAGCACTCTTGATAGGGGGGTCGATCCCAGTCCTTACACAGAAGAAAGGGTTCTGCAAGAACCCTAAAACTGAAGGTGGACAAAGCAATGGGTCCTGATGAATTCACCCAGAATTCTAAAAGAATTAAGGGAGGAACTAGTGAAACCACTGGCTACTCTTTTAATAAATCATGGGAGGTTGGTGTGGTACCTGAGGACTGGAGGAAGGCGGCTGTGATTCCCCTTCACAAAGGTGGGACCAAGACAGAGGCAGGAAACTACAGACCTGTCAGTCTGACCTCTGTGATAGGGAAAGTGATGGAGTCACTTCTGGAGAAAAGAATAGTTGAGTACCTAGAGGCCAGTGGAGCACAGGACCCAAGGCAGCATGGGTTCACAGCGGGAAGGTCATGTCAGATGAATCTAATAGATTTCTTTGACTGGGTGACCAAAGTAGTAGACCAGGGAGGGGCTGTGGACATGGCCTACCTAGACTTTAGCAAGGCATTTGACACAGTCCCACACAAAAGATTAATAGTCAAATTAACCAGCCTGGAAGTGGGTCCCAGGGTGATAGCCTGGGTAACACATTGGCTGCACAACAGGACACAGAAGGTAATTGTAAATGGAGTCCACTCTGAAGAAAGAGGGGTTACTAGTAGGGTACCGCAGGGTTCAGTATTGGGTCCAGTCCTTTTTAATGTCTTCATCAGTGACATTGCAGAGGGACTGGAAGGAAAAGTATGCCTTTTTGCAGAGGACACAAAGATCTGCAACAGGGTTGATACACAAGGAGGCATGGAAAGGATAAAAAGGGACTTGGCAAGGTTGGAGGAATGGTCAGAAGTATGGCAGCTAGGATTCAATGCAAAGATGTGCAAAATAATGCACCTGTAAAACAAGAACCCAGGGGAAGAATACACAATGGGTGGGGAGGTAGTAACAACAACAAAAAAGGAAAGGGACCTGGGTGTAATCATATCAGATGACCTTAAGGTTAGCAAGCAATGTGAGAAGGCAGTAGGGAGGGCTGGGGGTATACTGGGATGTATAGGGAGAGGCATCAGCAGCAGAAAACAGGAAGTTGTTATCCCTCTGTACAGACAGTTGGTGAGACCCCATCTGGAGTACTGTGTCCAGTTCTGAGACCCCATCTCTCAAGGACATAGACAGGATAGAGGTAGTCCAGAAGAGGGCAACTAAAATGGTGCAGGGTCTGCAAGAGAAGCCATATGAGGAGAGACTAAAGGAGCTTAATATGTATACCCTTGAGGAAAGAAGGAGGGGGCATGATAGAAACTTTTAAGTACCTCAGTGGAATCAACAAAGTCCAAGAGGGTGGCATCTTTCAGAAAAGAGACTTGCAAGAACAAGGCGACACAATTTAAAGACAGAAGGAAGGGTTCAGGGCAATGTGAGAAGTATTATTTCACAGAGAGGGTAGTGGATGCATGGAACAGCCTTCCTGAGGAGGTATTGGGGTCTAAAACTGTGGGAGAATTCAAGAATGCATGGGACAGACATAAGGCAATTCTTGTGGGGGGTAGGAAGAAATAGGCTGTTGGTTAACTAGGATCTGCGGCCTATCCTATAAGCAGGGAAATGGGCAGACTAGATGGGCCAAGCGGTCCATATCTGCTGTCAAAGTCTATGTTTCTATGTTTCAGTATGTATCTATTGTTGGCATTCACTGAAAACTACAATTAAGATTTTTTTTCTAAAAAGTGAAGAAAATTTACAAAGACCTGATTCCACTTGAAAATGTGTATCAATATGAATCTAAAAAGGGAGAAGAGAAATGAAGTTAGTTTATAAACCTTTCTATAAAATACGTACTTTTTGCACCATCTGTCAGCTACAATACATGTACATTTTTACCGTAGCATGGTGTTGTCTAAGGACTTATCCTATACATTAGCAATAAGTCCACTAGTGTGTGTATTACATAAGGAATAAGACACAGCGAGGTGTGGTTTATGGCATAATAAGAGCACACCCCAGGTGTGTAATGAGGCATGAGGTGCTATTTAGCATGCAGGAAGTGCTCTTATCAAGTTATAAACCACACTATGGAACGTCATATTACACTTATAATAACTGGGAAGCATTTTCTCCCATAGGGAAACCCGGTTTTAATTATGGATATCTCCTAATAATTGTATTGAAAAGCATGCAAAAAATTTTCAGTAATATCATCATTTCCAAAGTGGCAATACCACAGTTCATAAGAGATAATACTATCATTCAGGTGCTGTAATACTATCGTTTGGGACCTGAATGATAGTATTAGTGGCAAAAGTCAACAGTGCAAGCACAAGGCTGCTTCCCGATGTATTCCAAAGCATGCCGATTGACTGCTTTTCCTGTGTGGACAGGCAGAACAATTTTCAAAACATGGCATCTCTCTCGCTCTCTCTCTCTCTCTCTCTCTTTTGAGAAAGGAATATTCTTGGCACTAGGAGCAGCATTTTTTTATTTTCTTATTTTACCATTGTGTTAACTATTTTGTTGATCCTGCTTTCACTCATCTTGCTATCAAAGTCATCTAGCCACTGAAGGTAAGATTCAGAGTGAGTGACTCATCAGTGCAGTGCAGTGCTCGTATCTCCAGTAAGAAGTATGTAGAGTGGATGTCGGGCACCTGTAGTGAGTGTTAAGTGAAGTCGTTGGGCACCCGTTTTTGACTGGATGAAATTTTCAAATCGGATCCCTATATTAAAAAAAATAATGGATAAGGTAGTGTGCATTACAAGGTAGTACTACCATCACAAGGTTCTGGGGACATTGGAAACTCTCAAGCTTCACTCTTGAGATTCCAGTGTCCCCAGAACCTCTCAATGGCATTACTACCTTGTAATGCACGCTAACCTATCCATTATTCTAGTTATAATTCGCCACTATAACCTGCGGTTAATAATGGTGAACACACACTGGGTTTCCCTCGCTTTGCACAAGTGCCATCTACTGCTGGACAGACTCTCATCATCACTGTATGCTACCACACACATATTTGGAGGACACCTACCTTTCCTCCCCCAGTTCAGTTTTTCTCCTTGCTGAACTTCCTGGTTCACAGACAGTCAGTAGCTCAAACGAGCATAAAAAAAAACCAGGGAAAGCAAACACGGCAGTTCAGCCTGATCATAGCTGAAATACAAGTACTGCTTCAGCTCCTCTAGCAACAAACTGGGCTAGAAGGATGGTGACAGAGTGATAAAGGATGTGTGTGCCATGGGGGGTTAGTGCACACAAACCTTTGTGGATTTTAAATCAATGCTGCTTTACAGCTATAAACAGCAGCACCATGTACTGGCCACACATTGTTTTTTTCTTATTAATTTTAATGATGCAGGCTAGAAACTGCTCCCCCAAGCAATTATATAAAATTGCACATGGGAGAGTGCAAAACTCGAATTTAATGCACACCCTTGGTGTGGAATGCTTTGAAAAACCCTTTGGGTTTCACCCTCGGGGTTTATATAGTATCCCACACCTCAGGTGTGCATTAAATTCTTGTTATGCACTCTCCCCATGTATTATTCTTTATATAAAATGGGTCCCCAGGTAAAACATTTTTAAAAATTCACATAAAAATTGTAACCCCCCCCACAAATGGGGTTCCCAAAAAGTCTTCCTTGAGCTTGCCTAAATGCTCACTGCCAGGCTGATGTTCTGCATTTTAGCAGTTTAAATGTATTGCCAGAGAGTGCCTGTGTGCTATGTGTACTGTCTCTTTAAGAGCTGCCTGGATTGCAGTCATAATTAATCTGAGAGGGAGCTGTGTTAGAAGATGTACTTGTTTGCTGATCATTTGTTGGAGTAGTAATAATATTGCAGCTTGTTCTAACCTGCCTTCTTTGCAGCATGGACAGTTCTGTTTGTTTCCATCATCTTGGTCTTGAACTGCAGAATGGGCCAATCAGTACATTTGGGACTCTAGAATTGAACCTGTCTACAGGGGCTTGATGGGGCCAAAACTTGTAGGAATTGTAATTTTTGGCTTTTGGTGCCTAGAATAACCTGGAGGGGGAGCCCTTGTTGTGACAGACAGATCAGCCAACCGAACCTTTTGGATCTTGGGGAAAGTCCCACACCACTTGCAGTTTCAGTTAGATCTGAGCTGGGAAGTGAAGAAGTAACAGCTCAAGATAGTTCAAGCAATAATCCCTAGTGGATTCAAGCAGAAGAACTGTAGAAAGGCCTGAGTTTGGCCTGCATGCCTGCCTGCTGTTCTTGAGAGGGAACATGTGCTTTTTTCAGAATGAATCTGAATTTGGAGAGTGAATTATGCCACTGAATTGTGACCAGGCTTTAACCTGAAGAAGACCAAAGATTTGCTGTATGCGATTGGCCTGTCAGGACTTCCAGCTACCTCTGAACTCCTGGATTGTGCAGAGACTCTGTAATTGCGCCCAGAGAGCCATTTGCCTGGTACAGTGGAATTTCCTTACATGTGAATGTGCTGTGTGCTTATAGTGGGTTGTGAGTTGCTTCCCCACTGTGTGTCTGAACTGTTTTTTGCTTGCTGGAGGCTGTATCCAGCTCCATGGACTGAATCCATATCCATTTCCATTTGCCTGGGCCCTACTACACTGGCCCAGCCAGAATACTTGCTATGCAGAGAAAGTAATCGATGAGAGACTGGTCTGGGGATCAGCCCCCTGCTCAATGCCTTGAACAGGAATGATGCCTCAGTGATTCATGTGGGCCCTGCTTCTCCGGGCACTCCAACTAAACAGCCTTCAGTCTTGATTTCATCCTGTCTGTGTCCAGTATTGGATATCGTGAGTAAACATCAGGGTAGCTCCCTGCTACAACAGCTAAATCTAAAAGTGTTGTCATCTGATTGTCTTGTTGCCTTTTCTTTCACGAACTGAGCCCTCTGGCTCCGGATTACAACTAGTGTGTGTTGTGCATGTTGTTTTCTTCCATCACAGGGCCCCAACCAGCTGCAATGTTCCTGGCTAGCCCACCGTTTTCCTACCTGGGTACCCAGAGTGTGTGACTGTGTAGGGACTCTGAACTGCATGCATAACTGTCTGATTAATATAGCTTTTAAGCAAATCAACCTGATTACACCTCTCCCTTGTTAAAGTCCCCGGAATAAATCAGATTTAACTTTGTTTGCATTTAACCTGACTGTGGTTCCAGTTTGTGCCAAAAGTATTGTACTGTTGCTATTTGCTGTGCTCAAACTTGTTTTACAGGGGGTCCCCAGGGTCAAGCTGGAGGAATCAGCCCTGGTGGTAAGTGCAAACAGTGTGGGTAACTGCCTGGTGAATAAGGGTCATTGTGAAAGTAATTATTGTATATTGTTCAGTCCACTAGAAGGGAAAGAGGGGGGATACAGTGTCCCGGAAGGCTGTGCCCAGGTTAGCTCGACCACTAACAACCCTGACCTCTGGGTGGAGGCACCCGTTTCATTACCCAGGCCCCCTAACCTGCTACTTGCCAAGCAGGCAGGGGTAGTATCCCTTGGATAGCACCACCTAGGGGTTACAAAAGTGTACATAAAAAGTGTAAAACAATATCATTATATCAACAGAAAAAACAGAAAAGTAGTCATTGTATTGAAATAGAGATGTTTAATTAAAAGCCATTGCAGTGGGGTCTATCTGCCACCTTTCCCCACACCCAAAGAGACAAGCCGTCCACAATATGCTGTTTATTTTTTAATTTTACATTTCTTAGTTTTTTTGGCTGTGTTTTTGTGATGAAGGAAAGAGTTCCCAGTTTCAGTGAGCTCAAGCGGTAGCTAGCGTGTTTCATATCAGCTGCAATAGTTAGTGCTCACAGCCCCACTTCCATAGTATGCTTTGTATTTTTTTATTTTACATTTCTTCATTTTTTGGCTGTGTTCTGTGATGAAAGAAAGAGTCCCCAGTTTCAGTGAGAGGAGCGGGAGCCAGCGTGTTTCATATCAGCCACCGTAGTTAGCATGTGTCCAAAAGACAACTGCATGTTTTGAGAGAGAGCGTCTCTGCCTTTACTGTCCCAGCTGGTGCAAAGTGGGTCTGAAGAATGAAACAGAAGCATGGGTGAGGAGAGTGGCTCTACTGTACTGTCCCTGTAAGCACAAGGGGGATGTGGGGTCCAAGGAACGAAGCAGGGCTGGGGACTTCAGTGGATTAAATAGGCGGTGCTACAGCAGGAAATGGGATGGTGCAGAGCTGCAGCTGACGAGATTGAGAAGGAGAGCCATGGATCACTGGCCTGCAGCAAACATTTCTGATCACAAATGAAATAAAAAGTCATATTATAACTTTATCTTCATAACGTATGAAATTGGGGCTGTGTTGATTTATCGTACTACTTGGGAGTGTTTGCCAAATGTGAAGATGATATTTTTAGTGTTAGGTCATGCACTGTTTCTTCAGTACTAACATAGCTGACAGAAAATTTTATTTTTCAGAACTTTGTGGCAGGCGTGGATCTCTGCCTACACTGCCTCCAGGTTGGTATAAAAAGTATAAGTTTGCACAGTATGTGCTATGGACACAGTAAGTGCTACTACTTATCCAACCATGATGCAGAAAGTTCACGACCCATTTTATAAAGGATTTTAATACACACCCAAGGGGTGTAGTAAGGCATGAGGCCAAAGGTCAAGTGTCCTTATACCCCTGGGAAGGGCATTAAAATCCTGTAATGCAAACCCTGTTCTGACTCACTGCCCTTATAAAATGTCTTATTGTTATTTTCTGTAAGGACATAAAACAAATTAAGCAACAGTTGTTTAAAGTAAAAAGATTTTTAAATATGTTTGAATGGAAACAAAAGTAAGCAATAATTCACAACAGGGTGTGTACTGTGCTGGGATAACATCATGCCTCGGGTGGCTGGGCATGAGGCAATAGACCTAGTGCATCCTAGTACAACACACTCTGGAGTGTATTATTGCTATTATATAATGGCTCATTTGTTACAATTTTTTATTAATTTTCTGATGTGTATAACGTGTATTTTTTTTAAAGGAAAACACTGGAAAAGACACAGCTTTCCCCAGACACTACAAAAACTCTTGACTAGTGCATTCAGACAGTAACAACTTTTTTTTAATGATTTAAACAATTACCAACAACTACCACTTTCTATCACTGGCAGCCACCATCTCATGAGCAGCAGTGAGAGTCCGTAGCTCATCTTATGCTAATATGTTCGGCCGACCTCTGCTATTGGTCAGCAGGACATATTTGCATAATGTGAGCTAGGGAAGCTCACTGCTGCTAATGAGATGGTGGCTGCCAGTAATAGAAAGTGGAAGTTAAGGGTCACTGTTTATATAATTAAACAAGCATTTGGAGGTAATTTAAAAATAAATGTTACTGTCTGAAAGTACTAATCAGGCATTTTCAGTGACTGGGGGAAGCTTTGCCTTTTCCAGCGTGTTCCATTAAGTGGATAGGAAGCAGTTAGCAGGAGCACACCCAGAAAAGGTAATGCTCTGTTAGAAGGAGCTTCCAGATACTGATACAGTATTGCACAACACTAAAAAACACTGCCCTTCAGATAATCAGTATTTTTGGCAGAATATCGTTAATGTGCAATGTGCAGCACAAGTCATGCTCTGCTAGATTACTGCTCTTTATTTGTGTTACCAACTTTAAATGTTAACTACATTTTTCATAGATCATGACTAGCACAAGGGGTAGGGGGATAAAAAAAATTGATGACCAGAAATTATATAACATAAATCATGGAGTTATGTGGTTACTCAAATTTAGCACACACCTTCGGCATGTGTTACTTGAATAAACCCCTCAAGCTTCTCTCTCAGGGTTTATAAAGCATCACATGCCTTGGGTGTGTATTTAATTCTCATAACACACACCACCCCATTCATTATTCTATATTTATATCTGAGGCACTTATTTGTTTTCCCTTTTGTTACATACACCACCCCATGCATTATTCTATATTTATATCTGAGGCACTTATTTGTTTTCCCTTTTGTTACACACACCACCCCATGCATTATTCTATATTTATATCTGAGGTATTTGTTGTCTTCCCTTTTGTTAGCTACAATATTTTTTACCTGGTGTTAGTAGGTGTGATGTGTGGAACAGCACTCAGCCTTGCAGCTCACATATCAAGCTCTGTGCCTCATGTTACATCGGTTCCACGTCATGATAGCATTCGCAATGCAGCAATCACAATCATAGCAAATGTATATTGCTGAAAAGCATTTCAGCGATATACAAACCCAAGCAATCTGACTTCCAGCTATTTTAAGTGTTTTTGTGGGTGGGCTGCACCCTCCCAGCATGCGCTCCACATTCCCTGACTAAGGATTGTTAACTCCAGGGGGATGCATGTCGGGGGTCAAAACATAGATGGAAAAAAAAAACAGAGAGCCGCATGCAGCAGCAAAACAATCACCCCCAGCAGGTCCCGAACCCAATGCTTGCTGCACCATAACCAGCCATCCTCACCATCACATCACAGGGCTGTCTTGGCTGCAGCAGGATCCCTTACCCATACAAACCCTCCCTCTTATCCTTCCCCTACATCTCCTTATCCCTCCCCTTCTGGTCACTTTCTGTGCTGTAGCATCACTATCCTTGAGGGGTAGGTGATGATGATAGTGCTATAAATGAGTCATTGTTTCTACAGTTGCTCATTTGTAATCGCTATCATCACTGGTTACCCATTGCATTATCAGCAATGCAACCTCACTTACTGTAACATCACAGCTGCTGTGGAAGCACCACTCTGCAGCTGCCAGGCCAGTCACCTGTGATGTCACTGGCAGAGAGGTCACAGTGTTGATGAAATTATATAATCGGAGGAATAGGACTACATATGTCAGCTACCAGGCAGAGTGCTATTCCTCACATCCAGCATAATACTGTCACATACAAAACTTTCTAAACCATTCTATGTAGTCAGTAGAATACTCAATGGAAACTATTTCATTTACATTAACCTATATGATTACCTTGGTAGTAAAAAGAGTATTTTTTTCCAAAGTATTTTTGTCTGATGTTGTTAATGCATACAATACTAGCATAAGAGTGTCCATATACTGGTTTTCAGTTACAGTCTTAATTTTATTAACATTATTCCCTATGTCTGTCATAAAATGGACAAAGTAATAGGAAATGTTTTACCGTTTCAACTTCTTGTTCAACACATAGGCAAATTCTTTATTCTACCAGTATGCAGACATATTTACATGCCTGATGAATTGATTTGATTTGTTCAAAACACAGTCTAGTAAAGGCTACTCTCAATTCTGTGTTGTCACACATCCAAATAAGGCTCTCATTTAAATATATTTTCATATCTAGGATAAAACAAAGCAACCCTAAGTCCATATACTATGGATACATCCTTCTGCATATCTGTGTCTCTAAGTCAACACACTCAATTCAGCTAGAATTTCCATTGGGACAGTTTCTTGATTCTCCCAGTTTTGACCAAGACTCATTTTATAGTGGGAGTCTCTTATCTCTTTAACCAACTTAATACTGAAATAGTCATGTATACTAGTATTTAATGCTTCCATATAGCACAGTTCTGGCAATCTAATGATTTCCTCCCTAGCAATTTCTCCCAATATCCAATAACCCTTTTTCTTGCCAGAGTTTCAACTGTTAGCATTCCTGTCTCAGCACAAATAAATATTGACTGAGCTGTGGTTTACACTGACAGAAAATTCTAAAGAAACTTATTTTGAAACAAAACCATGAAATCCAGCACTCACCACCTGTTTAAACAAGTTCTGGCCAGAGCCGATAGGGCTGTGGGAGAGGAATCTGGGTTACAAATATTTAAAATTATTATTTTTTCAATATTTTTACACCAAATTGTCAACACAGCCTTGTTATGACCCTGCCTCACAAAGAAGGGCAGAGAAAATATTCAACTCCTGCCCTAAAGGTAATGTACAGGGACTGCAAAATCAACTTTTATGCTGCACATATTTTGGGCAGGAGTTGAAAAATGACAGCTTTCATATTCATGAGTTGCTGTACCAAAATGGCTACGTTGAAAATTTGTGGTAATAATATTGAATGTTACCAAAGTTATGAGCCTACAATTGCAAAATTCAACATAGCCTCATAACTTAACAGGTGAACATATTAGAATCATAGAACACAAGAATGTGCAAAATATAACGTCACCCCATATTAAATTTATTCAAGGCCAGAGAATGCATTGCTAGTCTTTTTTTGGCAATAAAAAAGTTTCCCTTGGTTCACAGGGAGGAAATCTGGACAGCTTTTCTTAATCAAGCCCTACATATCATGATAGCATGGCAGAAAGGGGGTTAGGGTGCACTCAGATGGAAGTGAGGATAAGGTCAAGAAAATTTATTGTGGTACTATACTCTATAAAGACCCTGCCGAAAGAATGCAACTTGTGTGTCAAGCAGAGAAACACCAGCTTGGCATACACGCTGAATTCTTTGGTGCGGTCTTATACTGCAGCAAGTTAAATTGTGTTGGTATTCATTTTTATGTTGCTTGCACGCATGTGCAAGAAACATAGTGCCATCATCTGAGTTTTCGGAGGTGTGGCACCCCCTCTTCCAATTAAGTCAGTGAGTTTGCATGCGCGACTGCAGTTCTCCAATGACTGCTGCAGCTGTCTATGACAGCAGTCAAAATGCAGTGGCATACAGTTAAAAGGGAGAGCTCTGCTTCAGTGAGCAGAGCTCTCCCCCCATGCACACACATGCACGCAAGCACGCATATTGCGTGCTGATGTGCTGCCCCCCCATGCACACACTGTGTGGCCAACAGGGATGCCCAATCCCCCATCGGCTCCATGCCCCCCCAACAAAAGCTGTCTGGGTGCCACGCTGGGAGCCCACCCCAGTGTGGCAAAAAATGTTATAGCCAGCAGAGGTGCCTAATTCCCCATTGGCTCCATGGCTGCACACCCCTCCAAAACCTTTCCAGGTGCCACGCTGGGAGCCCACCCCAGCGTGGTAAATCTTGTTATAGCCAACGGGGGTGCCCGATCCCCTGTCAGCTCCAGCCCCCCAAACAGCTTTTCCAGCTGCCATGCTGGGAGCCCACCTCAGCATGGCAAACCCGTCATCTTAATTAAAAAAAAGACCCTGTAAATAAAAAGGTCCTCGCAGTCTCACTGCCCCACCCGCACTCCACCCACTGTGCACCCTGCCTCTAATTCTGCATATCTATGAAGTCACATAAAATGCCTACTGGCATCCTTTGTAAGCTTCCCTCTATCAGTTTCTTCATATTTCCTCCAGTGTTTACATTTACTGCAGCAGTAAAGAGAATGTGTTCAGTACTAAAAATAAAAACAAATTTCCTAGTGGACTTTCTGTTTAGATATCACTGTTAAGTAGAAGCCACATTTTCAAAACAGTAATACCTTGAAGGCTCTAAAAGATAATATCCACATTTGCATTTACTAGTAGTTGTTACCATCTTCTCCCTGTAAAACAGCAGGCTAAGATGGGACATGATCTCAGTCTTTCCATTTTCAGGAGTATTGACTGGATTAGACATATGAATATGTTCTCCAGCAGGACACAAGGACATGCTCTGAAGGTCATAGATGGCAAGTTTAGGGATAACATTAGGAAGCATATTTTGTCCCAGAAGGTAGTGGCCTTCTAAAATGACTTGCCATTAGAGACTGTGGACATGAAGAAAGTAGAGTGGTCTCAAGTGTTGCCTATCTCTTAGCTTTTGCCAGCACTGAAACCATCAGTGTGAGAACCCTGCATTGTCCCTGCCCCATGCTGTACCTACCCATGTGGATAAACAGAGAGCTTCCACCTCTAGTGTTGTCAGTCTGCCACCTTTCATCAGCACTATATCTATCACAGTGTGGAAACCATGGACTGGCTGTTCTACACTGCATCTGCCCCTGTGGATTATAGAGAGCTTCAGTCTTCAGAGGTGCCAGTCCCTTACTGTTCACCAGTCACACACTGTACCTGTCACTGACAATAAACAAAAGGCTTTAGTCCCCAGTTCTGGTAGTTCCATGCCATTTACTAGGACTAAATGCAGACAGTGTGGAAACCAAGTACTGTCCCTGCCCCCGCACTGTAGCTGTCTCTGTGGATTACCAGAGGGTTTAAAGCTCAAGTGGTGTCAGTCTCTCACCTCTTACCAGCACTAAATCTATCACAGTGTGGGTAAGTTTGCACTGAGCCTGCCCACATGGTACCTGTGGATAAAATGAGGGCTGTATCCACTTTTTATCTGCACTGAATTAATCACAGTGGTGGGGGGTTGCCTGCACTGTACCTGTCCCAGTGGATAAACAAAGAGGTTTAGTTTAATGTCCAGTGCTGTCTGAGCTGTACCCTTTATGAGCATTAAATACATCAGAGTGGAAAAGTCA
This sequence comes from Neoceratodus forsteri, assembly GCA_016271365.2. NCBI lineage: Eukaryota > Metazoa > Chordata > Ceratodontiformes > Ceratodontidae > Neoceratodus > Neoceratodus forsteri. The sequence continues at coordinate 390,527,452 of CM028135.1, read as the reverse complement.
GCAGTGAACCTAATTCTGTGCATAAACAGAGGTGTTGTAAGCCCCACCTTTCACTAGCACTGGACAGCAAACATGCAAAGGTTGAATAGAAAAAATAAAAAAACCAGAAAAAAATGGTCTCAGAACCCAATAAATACCCATAGGAACATGGGTTAAAACTTCATTTGTCTGCAAGAGGAGAGGGAGTGGTTGAGCAAAGCTGTGGCTGGACTGTTTGCAATTTGACATTGAAGTCTGCTTAATGAGGCCCTGACTGCTTCAGAGCTTCAATAAGGCAAATTCCAGTATACAAGAGATAATGAGTTAATCCCTAGGCTGCTGAAAGAACTAGAATGAATCTATTTGATTGAGCTGGACAGATGCTCAGTCTGCAGCCCTACAAGGGTTAAATTGAGGGTTTTTTTAACAGCAGCTTCAAAACATTTTTTTGCTTATATCCTGAGAAGTTGGGAGGCACAGTAGCATCCCCCCTCTCTTCAGATGCCTCTAAGACAGAGCAGCAAATAGCATAAATCAGAGATGGAGTGCATTATTTTGCAGTTGTGGGCAGATACTTCCAAAAGTCCAAAAAGGAAGTTCCACAGTAAACTAATTTTTACAGCTAATGCAAGAGGGCTGCAGGCTCTGCTTACTTGCAGCCCTAAAAAGATGTTACTCCAAAGTACTGTGAAAAGCACTGTACCAATTTTATTACAGGTGCCAGATAAAAAAAAACATGTATTAACACATTTCAGAAACTTCCTTCATTAAAAGATGTGTCACACAAACAGTTGGGTACCTTTTTATAAGTACAGTATGACATAATCTACTAATTGTCACAAATAACAAACAGGTGATCCTGATCATGGTGAAAGTGTAAAAAAACAAGTGAACATGTGCATTCATAACACAGTTAAAGACATGGTTAAAAAACATTTATCAATGTACATATGAAATAAAATTATTTTAAACATTTAGATGATTCCTATTGTCCAGAGGGACAAGAAAGTTATTGATAAAGACATGATATTGTTCCATGGACATAGAAAAATTCTGGTTCACAATTTCAACTCTGTGATTAAAAGAAATGGTCAACATCAAAACCACAATATTTTTTACATCTTAATATGCATAATTTAATAAAGTCTTCCAATGTTTCAGTGTTTAACATACCCTTTATTACATACCCCCCCAGTACAAAATGTCTGCTCTGACTTCTTTAATGTAGGGGGTAATGTCAAAATTGCCATTCAAGACAGCCATGTGGTGCTTAGAGTTGAGGCGCTGGACACCATACCTTGCACTACACCAGTGATCTTGGTTTAGGAATAAGCAGAGGTTGGTAGGGGGGGAGGGCAAGGAGCAGGATTGAGCTGCTGTGAAGCAGCTCTCCTCTCCAAGGGAGGGATGAGTGCTCCCCCTTCCCGTAGTTCCACTCCCATCAGGTGGAGGCCTGATGGGAAGCATAGGCAGAGGGGGTGGCAGGTGATAGCTAGGGGTGGGGTGGAAGGGGCCAAGCCAGTATCCAGCATGCATGTGCACCTCCCTGCACATGCATGCACATGTCTGCTGGGTCCTGGACAGGGAGAAAAATCCAAAAACTGTAAATTAAAAAAAATTACCATTCAAATCTGGATGGCTACATACTCCCGAATGTTGTACCCAAAACCATTCTCGCTTCAGCAATGAATTATTAAAATTCTCACCTTGAGGCTTTGGACATATGTTATCTATCACTCTGAAAGTGAATTCATGATTTTCTGTCCAAACTGATTTATGTTCATTGAAGTGGCATATTTTATGTCATCATTTTGAATTGCTCTGCAATGTTCATTAATGCAGATTTTAAACTGTCTCTTTTTCTTACCAATATAAAACACTCCACATTTGCAACTGGCTGCAAAAATTACCCCTTGGCTTTCGCATATAACATATTGTCTAATAGTGTATTCTTTCCCATTGTTTGGATTTAGAAAAGTTTTATCACTCAATGTCACTTTACAATATACACATTTTTTATCTATTAAACATCCTGTCCTATTAGGGACCAGCCAAGTTATTTTATTTGGTAAAATTTGTCTACTATAGGAAAGGGTGCCTTTGATCATTGTTGCCCTCCTATATGCCATCTGTGGGTTTCTCTATTGACTTCAATCAAACCAGGGTCTCCCTGCAGAAAATTCCAATTCTTTTTAATTATGTGTTCAAATCTGGATGCATGCACTGAATAGGTTATCACAAAGCTGAATCTATATTGCACATTTGTGTCCCTCATTCTCCTAGTTAACAACTCTGCTCTTTCAATGTTCCTTGCAAATTCTTATTTCTCAGTGTCTCTCTACTCTATCCTTGTTTAACAAATCTGTCACTCAAGTCCTCAGATGCACACTTATAATTGATTTCAATACTACAATTCCATTTCAGTCATAAATAATGTCCCTTTGGTATGTTATTCACTACATGTCTGGGGTGGCAACTTGAAGCTAGCAGTAGCGTATTTCTGTCGCTCTCTTTTCTCAAAATAGCAGTACTGATATTTCCATTTTCATCCTTTGGTTACACATAAATCTAAAAAATATATCTGCTTCTGACTGATTTTGTAAGCAAATCTAAGATTAGGATTTTAATTATCCAAATATTTAACAAAAATTTCAAACTCCTCCATGCTGCCCTTCCAGATAACTATGACACCATCTATAAAGTGGCGCCAAAGTTCTAACTTTTCAAAAAAATAATTATTATCACTGCCCTTGATCATTCCTGACTCCCACGTCCCACATATAGGTTCGTGACAACATCATGCCTTTATCATTAACTTTTTTGTCCCTCTGGACAATAGGAATTGTCTAAATGTCTAAAATAACTTAATCTGATATGTATAGTGATACATGTTTTTTAGTCATGTTTTTAACCATGTTGTCCCTCTGTACAACACGAATTGTCTAAATGTCTAAAATCATTTTATTTCATATGTATAGTGATAAATGTTTTTTAATCATGTTTTTGACCATGTTGTCCCTCTGTACAACAGGAATTGTCTAAATGTCTAAAATAATTTAATTTCATATGTATAGTGATAAAGGTTTTTTAATCATGTTTTTAACCATGTTATGAATATACATATTCACTTGCTTTTTACACTTTCACCATGATCTGTATCACCTGTTTGTTATTTGTGACAGTTAGTAGATGGCATCATATTGTACATATGAAAAGGTACCTGACTGGTGGTGTAACAAGTCTTATGATACAGGAAGTTACCAAAAAACATTAAGGTGTGTTTTTTATCTGGCACCTTTAATAAAATTTGAACAGTGTTTTTCACAGTACTTTGGAGCAGCGTCTTTTTATGGCTGCATGGGTGGAACTATGCTGATCTATTGCTATCACCGTAAAAGAGAAAAGGGACAGTGGAAACACATGACTGGATTCCATCCCTATGCTCTTCCATAACTGCAAGGCAATATTCCAGACTACAGTGCTCATTGCTGTAGTGCTGTGTGTCCAATGCCCCTCTCCTCTGTGGCTGCAGTAGCCCCCCTCCATGGATGCACTATTTTATTCTGCCCTTCACTTCTGCATTGCCAAAAAAAAACCACCATGCCCAAGATGGCTGCCACAGCTCATTGCACATGCACTACTTCACTTTTGCAGTTGTGCATGTCTGAGTTCACTTCTGCAGTTGTGGTGAAGCTGTGCATGTGCACTGAGCTCCAGTGGCCATCTTGGGCATGGCAAGCGCTCTTAAACCACTGATACAGCCGTGTTGGCTCCGACCAGAGTTTGTTTAAACAGGTGGTGAGTACTGGATTTCATGGTTTTGATGATTATACTTATCCTAAAGCACTCCATCCCAGTGTGGTCTTCTGTTTTGTGATAACTTTACTTTGCACTCTTTCCACTGGGGTAAATTTTCCTTCCCATTGTTCATACATAATAAATGCTGATAGAGTTGAGGTGTACACTAACAAAATACTCTTAAGAAACATATTTTGCACTCTTTCCATTGGTGTTAAATTTTCCCATCCACACAGTTCGGCCTCTGTGCATTAATGTTTGCCGTAAATTCAGTCACTGCACAACTTTGACAGTTTCTACCACATTTAGTCTGGAATTCAGTAATCACTTTACCTGTATTTGTCCCCATGTTTGCTCTGTTTTGGATATGCCATGTCATTTTCTCAGATATAATGAAGCACAAATAATTATATTCCTTTACACTTTCCATTTTTTCCTTTCCTAAATACAGCAAGTTCCGTTTCATTCCCAACTGCCAAAATTAATGATTTTGAAATATTTACTTTCATCTCCCTTGGGGTTGTTATTTCCACTAATTTGGTCAGCTTCTGTTGAAGATCTACTGTTAATGACATTACAGTAATGTCATCTGCATGAAGAAGTGTGAGGTACTCATTTAAGCATGAGGCTTAATTTTTAGCTGCTGCCCCTTTAAGAATGCTCAGAACACTCATGTTGTTACAGATGTTGCACTGTCTGGCAGCGCTATGTTATTTCAGGGGAATTCTGGGAAACCCCTCAGTCTGAGGCATAGGCTCTTGATGTACAGAAGCCTCTTCTGATGAATAAAAGTTTCTACTTTTATTTTTATGAGGCTGACTAAGTTATCTGTACAGTCCAACAAGATGGCATCCAGTGGAGTAGTGCAAGATGGGTATGGCAGACCTGAAGAGTAGGTATGGGTCCTAGTGGCAGACCAACACCAAAACACCACACATGGTGGAGAATGCAACCCTTCCTTTGCCCTGGCCTTACCTTGATTGCCTGAACTGCCCCCTACCAATAAAAGTATTGTTGGGTACCCAGTCGCCATCTCTAGCCCAGCACATGCTGTGGACCTCCAAGCACTTGCAATGCAGTCCTGGCTGCAGAAAAAACAAACTCTGGTCAGAGCCAATACAGCTGGAAAATGATTTTTTACAGGGATTAGGAGCCATCTACAGGGACATTTTTCCCATGTACCATTCAGAGAGGCAAGGGCTCCCATGTTCTTGTTTGCATTGCCAGGGTACAAGGGTATGCAAGTATAAAAGAAACAGTAGGGATTTTTAACATCAGAACTGTACGCATGTCCTGCATCACATTGCTGTTAACAGCCCCATTCATTTGTATTGACAACATTTTATCTACCCCTGAAATACTAAAACAAAGACAGAAGAACAATATTTACATACACTTAACACTTCCTATTCAGGATGACCTTTAAAAAACCTTTGTTTTCCATTCACCCTTCCCAGATGGCAAAACTTGGTTAGAGTTACTTAAGCTATGTACAGTATATTAGACACAAACAGAAAACTCCACACTCATAGAATAAACAGCACACTCTTTGAATTAAGTGAACAATTAAGTTTATTCCAGCATCACTGGAATACTGAAAAGCACCATATAGGGAATAAACTTCATTGTTCACTTAAATCAAAGAGTACACTATTTATTCCATGAGTGCTGAGTTTTCTGTTTGTATATAAGTGAGGGCTAGCTGGTTTGCTCCACACTGCCTCCTGTTATCCAGGAGCACACCACTTTTTACATGTGTACAGTATACTAGGCTTTTTCTAGTAATGTAAATCCTGAGAGCAGACAAATGGCAGAGGTTTAGGGTGTTTAAAGTTTTAAATGGAGAAGGATGTTCATTCTGTGGTTTTGGCAATTTTAGACTGACTTGCACGCCTAACTTGCTTCTCTAACAGTGCCATGATGCTTGTGAAACTCATTCATGAACCATACTGTACCTCTCAAATGTCACACATTATGAAGTACATCACTCATTTTGTCTCACGGAAACCCTCTGCCATTGAGAAGGTGACATTCTATGTTGACCACAGAGACTGTTAAGTAGACATTCATAATAATATAAGATGCTACATTATCAGAAGACATTATAAATAGTAGTACACTTATTTCCACAGTGTTCTGAGCTTGCAATGTCATACTTAATGATAGTAGTACACATTTTATTCAGTTGTCACACATCTTGTCACACATTTGGGTGATGAAAGATTGAGAAGTATGTCGTGAATGGGTTTTTCTTTGATCTGGCCATTCTGAATGAAGGGTTGAGTCCAACAGAGTTGCTCATTTTGAGCACGGAGAGATCTGTAAATGACAGGAAAATGAGCACTGCAAGTACTGAAAAACAAGTTTGGAAAAACTGAGCCAAGATTCCGAGCATGTGCTTTAGTGGTCTTCGTTAATGTGCATGGTCCAGTTTTTTTCCAGACTTGTTTTGTAGCACTTCCAGTGCTTGTTTTCTTGTCTAACATACTGTATCTTGCCATGCTCAAAATGAGCAGTTCTATTGGATATGACTATTTCTTTAAACCGGCCATAGAAAAGTCAAATTCATTCATGAATGAGTTTGTCAAGTATCCATTCAGATTCTGTTAGCAAAGTTCAGCTTGAGGACACCAATGCTTTCAGGTCATGATGGTTTCCAAAATGGAACAAAGAAATAGTGCAGTGAGGGAGGGAGGGAGGGGCCAAAAAAATGCAGTGTAATGAACAGAGAGGATGTGGAAAGATTCAATACCACTCTGATGGAAGGACATAGCTGTCCAACGTTGTGGTGTGTTCAGAGTCACATGATACCAACCCCTCTTTTTCAATGTAATTGCATGATGTCATGCATAGCTTCACTATGCAGCCATAAAGATGGGTAGCATGCATAACAAGAATTGAACTAAAAAAATCATATACAAAAGTAATAAAGAAAATAAAATAAAACATATCACAGTACAACTATACATCCTGTTGTCTGGTATGTGTCTGTTCAGAAGGTTGTGTTGATTATAACTGCAATAGTTACATCAAGGTTAGGGAAAACATAGAAGGGGAAGTTTAGCCTCACCTCACTCACACACACTTGAATATTGAATAAACTGAAATATTACTGAACTTATACTATTTAGAGTCAAAACTGCACCACAGTGGCAAAGCAACATTTAATTAAAGAGCTAGTGGGATGCATTTGAATCATGGTCATAGAGCTGTTTCTGCTTTGCTCACCTCTGAACCAGCACCCTTCACCTACTCATACCCCATCATGCAGATCACTGGCACACACCAGTCCATTCTCAATCAGTCATCACTGACACCTGTCCCATCCCCAGCCACAGCCACAGCAGTCCCAATCCTCATCTTCGTCTCTCTCCCATGAACAATCTAATTAAGGACCACTGGCCTGCCAGCCATGTGAGTAAGCAGTGCCAGCATCAGCACCATACTGCTGCAACAAATAATGGCAATGTTGTTCTACACAGCAGCTGGTCCTCCTCAGGTCAGAATGTAAAGGAATAAAATTAGTTGATTATTTATAAAACTCTTAATTGTGTGGGTGGGGGTGTTTCCTTAGGCTGGCAGTGAGACAGGACTCTGAGGCATAGCCTGGATACGTTTTGGAGAAGGAAGAGGAGGTGGTTTACAACAGAGAGGACAGGACCGTAGTCGCTATTATACTGACATTCTTTTTTCCCTTTTCTTAAGGAAGTGACAGTTGTGCAAATTGCTGTTTGGGCAATGATGTGCCAGGTTTGAGTGGGGTAAGGAACTGCATGTTGGAGGAAACAGCTGATGACTGTGCCACAGTAAAAAAAATGATGAGATACAGGTCTTCACTCAACATTAAGTATGTTCAGTCTGGTACCACATTCAAAGCCTGTAAACAGTGAGAGAAAAATATTGCTTGGGGACAACTGCATATCCATGAGGAGGTTGGGGCATGCAACTGTTTATTTTGAACAATTAAATGGAGCATGTTTGCTGGAGCCATAATTCACATAAATAGAATGGTATCAAGCATGTCATGCAGGCTCATCAATAGTACATTTTCAACTTTGCCAAGTATCAAACCCGGGTATCAGGTACTTAAAGATACAATCAAACGTGTTAGTACAGAGGATGGGTTATGGGGGGGGGGCAAAGATGTGATAGTTTATAGGTAAGTGAAAAATTGTTGCCATTATATGTTCTTCACTTTATGATGTAGCACGCAATGGCTGAGTGGATAGATCTGAACAAACAGCCATTCAATAGAGATTTATTACAGGTTGTAAAATTCTAACTCAAACAATTTTTCACTTATCTGAAATAACTATGCATGCCTTTGCTTCTCCATAACCCATTCCCTATATTAATGTGTTTCATGGTATCTTTAAGTATGTGGTACCTGGGTTTGATTCTGGGAAGTGCTGAAAACATGCTGTTGGTCAGCCTACATGACATGCTTGATACCTTGTTTATGTGGTTTGCAGCTCTAGCAAGCATACTGGATTTAAGTACTGTATGTGTTTTACTTGCAGGCAAATTCTGTGTCAGTGGAAGTAATTTAAAATACTGCCCTAGATTAAATTATAGGGTACAGCTTAAATCCTAACAAAAAAAAAGAAAAGGTGAAAACTTGCTCCAAAGACCTGTGATGCTTAACTTTAGCATGTGACAGAAGACCACCATGAATGCTATCTATGTGAGGTGCAATATATCGTTTGCAATGACTTTATTTAAAAAGAAATTTTGCAGATCTCTTGTACTGCCAATTGGAATGTAAGATGATCAGTTGCTTGAAGGAAGTGTAAAAAAATGATTGGACCTCCCGGGAAGATTTACATTGTGGGTGTTGTCCTCCCGAACGCAATTGTCTCTGTATTAATTGATCTACTGCAAACCATTTTACATGTTGCTGTTTTTTAAAGGGATTTGTCTACATGGGATAGACAAATCTGCATGTATACAATCAAGCTAATCATTCTAATTTACCCTTGTGGATGAGAAAATAATAAAATTTTTCAAAAATGCTATCTTTTTTGTTTTCTTATGAGCAACCTCCATATTAATAGCCCTTGTGCACGTCTTTGACTAGAAGCGACATGCCCAATGGTCAGCCTGTGTCTGAACTGCATTAGTGGACTAAACATTTTATTACTGTCTTTATCTGCAGAACACCCAATAGGCTTCTGTACTGAGGTAATTTATGAACTGTCAGATTGTATTGTCTTTGGAATGTGCAGTATGCAGTCATATTTGACACTGTGTAATTCTAGTAATTTTTTAATTGATCACAAGAAGCCTAGTTGATGTATTTTCCAACACTTGCAACTGCAAACTCCAGCAGATCCTCCATTCTCAGACATAATCACTCTTACTTAGAGTCTGGAAATCTTCTGCAACAGAAGCAACATTGCCAGGATGTTCTTTTGCAAGCTTCACAATACTTTCTCAATGACGGTGTGCTTTTTTTCATATGGACCAATGAAGGCAAGAGCCATTGCATGGATAGAACGCATGCACAGTTAGTTATGACTGCGTCGCTAATCAACAAATTTTTTTCTCTCCAGTAATGCTGCTCCACTTTCTGGAGGTCAGGTGGGAATCCACAGAACTCTCAAATTAGATAGGGCTCCACTTCTTCTGGCCTCACATGAACAAAGACATCCATTTTTTCAAATCCTGCCAGCCCTGATCCCAAAGAAAGCCTCCTGCCATACCAACAGAAGCACACCTCATTCCAATGTCTGTAGCCACAGAAACATTTCAAAGAGTTAGCACAGACATTTTTAGACCTTTGCCAGCATGCTCTGACTTTGGCAACAGATACTGTACATTTTTGGTTTTGTGGACTACCTTACAAAGTACTTAGAGTTAAACCCACAAAAGGACATCAAAGCTACTACTACAGCAAATCATTTTCACAACACAGTTATTTGCCATCATGGTACCCACCTCATACCTGCAGTCAAACAGAGGCACTAACTACCTTTCTACCACTGTTCAAGAAACATGTAAACACCTCAACATAAAAAAGACTCACACAACAAGCTATCACCTGTAGCACAATGGACAAAGTGAAAAAATGATGTCTATCATTCTAAACACTCTCTATGTAGCTGGATGAAACACATGACACTTGGGACTGCTTTGTTTCTTTTTTTCAGTTTGCCTACAACTCAAGCCCTTATGTTGAGAGTACAGATTACACTTGATCTTCCTTGGTCCATGGATACCATTCAGAAACTCCACTGGACACAGATCTTTCTCTCTGCTAGGAGTTCCAGCACCAGCTTCCCCATACTAGACTTTGTACTAACTAATGGGGGCAGTGGTGCTGACATCATGGTGGGTGGCCACCTAGGGACCAGTGATCATCATACTGTGTGGTTCAATATGAGGACTGAAGCAGAACTGAGCCACACAAGGACAATGGTTCTAGACTTCAGGAGGGCTGATTTTAAAAAGATGGGGGGAATGCCTCAGGGATGATCTGACTGGGGGGGACTTGGGTGAAGTGGAGGAACTTTGGGCAAAACTAATTTGGGCATAGAGAAGGCAACAAACCTCTGCATCAGTCTAGTAAGCAAGGTCAAGGGAAAAAGAGACCTCTATGGTTCTCTAAGGAGGTAACTGGAAAGGTAATGGCAAAAAAGTTAACATTCAGGAGGTACAAGAAAACACTGAAACAGGAGGATAGGGAGCTGTATCTGGACAAACAGAGGGAAGCAGGGAAATCAAGCACACAAAGGCACAAACAGAGGAGAAAACAGCCCAGGAAGAAAAGAAAGAGGACAAGACATGTTTTAGGTATGTAAGCAAAAAGAGAAAGACCAGGGGAGGGATTATAGGACTAAGAAGGGAAGGGGGGTCATATGGAGGAGGACCAAGAAAATGCAGAGATTTTGAACAAATACTTTTTTTCAATGTTCACAAAAGAAGGGGAAGGAGAGAGTCAATAGAAAACTGACAGGAGCATTAAAGGAGGGGAGGTGGACACTAGTCCATTTACAGATGAGAGAGTCCTGAAGGGACTTGCAAATCCGAAAGTAGATATGTCAATGAGGTCAGATTGAACCCATCCAAGGATACTGAGGAAACTCAGCATGGTGCTGGCAGCACCTCTGCCAGTCCTGTTCAACCTCTCACTGGAGATCGGAGAGGTTCCAGGGGACTTGAGGAGGGCAGACGTAGTCCCACTTCACAAAACTGGTAGTAGGGAGGAGGCTGGCAACTACAGGCCAGTCAGCCTGACATCAGTGGTGGGGAAATTATTGGAATCACTACTGAAGGAAAGGGTAGTGGAATATCTTGAATCCAGTGACTTACAGGACTCAAGACATCATGGATTCATGGGGGGAGGTCTTATCAAACAAATCATATAAATTTCTTTGACTGGGTGACTAGGAAATTGGAGCAGGGAGGAGCAGTGGATGTGGCCTACCTGGATTTCAGCAAGGCCTTTGACACTGTCACACATAGGAGATTAGTACACAAGCTGGGTAGCCTAGAAGTAGGACCAAAGGTGGAAAACTGGGTAAAGAAATTGGCTAAGGGATAGGAGACAGATGATGTTGGTAAACAGAGTTCACTCCAAGGAAGGGAGGATAACCAGTGGGGTACCTCAGTGATATGTACTGGGATTGGTCCTCTTTAAAGGAAAACTGTCTAAATGCAGACCGTCCCACCCCTGAAAGGTTTGCCCCAGACTAAGCTTTTTATGTAGAAAAGCCCCTTTTTAATGCACTGGCACTTTTTTTTATTTTGAAAAGTCTGCGAACCAGGAATATGGTGGATGCTGGGGGCTCCATTTACTGTAACCGTGTGGCACTGCACCACTTGCTTCAATACATTTGTATTGAAGCAAGCAATGTAGCACTGTACTGTTACAGTAAATGGAACCCCCCAGCATCCGCCATATTCCCATGGACTTTTCAAAATAAAAATAAAGTAAGTGCCGGCACATTAAAAAGGGGCTTTACTACATAAAAAGCTTAATCAGGGGGTAAGCCTTTCGGGGTGGGGAGGGTCTGTATTTAAACAGTTTTCATTTAATGTTTTTATTAGTGATATTGCAGAAGGGCTGGAGGAAAATGTTTGCCTGTTCACAGATGACACGAAAATCTGCAACAGGGTAGACACTCTGGGGGTGTGTGGGAAAAGGGTCAAGGGTGCTGTATGGCAACTGGGTTTCAATGCAAAAAAATGCAAAATCATGCACTTACAGGATATTTCCACCATTTACATGCAATCAAACTATAATATTCCTACTGTCCCCTTCCCCCTCCCTGTAGACCCCCACCGCTGCCTCTATTTTATTCTCCTATCTGTGGGACTACACATCTCACCATGTTATCCTTCATTCATACATTACATACCCCTCCTGGTACCCTCATCTGCCATCGGTTGGTGGTTCCCTTATGCCATCTTCATGGCTAGTCTCTGTGATTGCCCCTTGTAATTGGTCTGTCTGGTATTTCTCTGCAGCGAACATGGATTATATGAAGTTGTATTTATGTAGTTAAGTTTTCAATGGTGGACCTGACCCCTTGTAATTGGATCCTCCTCTGTTATGGTTCTTCCTTGTCTCCCTCCCTTCCTTTGTCTTTGAATCACCTATACTGCAACAATATGAATGTGTTTACATACTTATATACATGTATTTATATGTTTTTTTTATGTTGAATGATACCCTGACCTTGTTCTAACCAGGTCTATCTTGTAAAAGAGCTCTGCTCAATGATGTTTACCTGGATAAATAAAGATTTTGATTGATTGATTGATGCACTTGGAGCACAGAAACCCAGGGGGGAGGAGTACAAAATGGGAGGAGAGGTATTGACGACCACCAAACAGGAAGGAGCAGGGGTGTAGCCAGGAATTTCAGATCTGCACACCAAGTGAAACACACTGCTACCCCCCCACCCATTAGGGTGAGCTACCCCTCCCCCCCAATGTCCATGCCCTGTCACCTGACGTGTCATTTTTTGTGTTATATACCAGCACACCACTAGCCACACCACCAACAGGTGTCAGACTAACAGACTGGCTTTTGGTTACAATATTGCACTGTGACCAGCCTATGTACCTCATCAAGGTAGCCAGTCCCACAGAGGTCCATTCACACACTCCACTAGTCATACCACACCATACATGAGGATCTTCATTGTTTACTACAACTTATTAGAGCAGCAGTGGCAGTTAATCAGGGCAGTGCCAAACTTAGGACAAGGCATAAAATAACTGGATATGCATCAGAATGTGTTACCCCCCCACCGAAAAAAAAAATTGCTTGTTCCCCTTGACAAGGCCTTTAGCAAAACGTGATTATGGTAAGACATGGGTAGTCTAAAACAGCTGTGAAATCTTGTAGGCAAAAAAAAACTCAGTGCCTTGAATTGGTAATGATGGTTTGGGATGGACAACCTCAGAAATCAGCAGTGGTACCCTAAATGGAGATGTATAGGCATGTATCCTGTAACTGTATAGAAGCAAGAAGCTCCCTAGATCCAATGAGTACAAATATCCAACTGCACAGCACAGCTACATGAGACAGGTATCAGGAGGCACACACCAGGGATACAGGTACAGGTGTGCTTGGTGTATTTTTTTTGCAAATTGCAGTGCAGTCAACCACTGCAGTGCACACTCATCGGTCCAGAATCCCCTGTCACTGTCAGGTCTCTATTTCTCTCTCACTCAGTCTCTCTTATCACATTTACTTGCAAGTCTCAATATTTTATTTTATTGGATTAATTGACTGATTTTTGCTGCATCCTGCAGGAAAGCACAGGGAATGGGCACCACTGTGCTTGCTGTTTTTTTTTTGGGGGGGGGTGGCAACATGCAGGGCACAGGCATCCAGCCCAGCACCTCAACCCACCCTCACTAGCTGGTCTCCTTTTTTTGTCTCACTCTGCTTTTTTCTAAGAAGCCAAGTCTGTTTTAGACAGGCAAAGGGCAGGTTGTACACTGACTTTTTTCCTCTCAGACTCAATCTCTTGGCTTCTTTTCCCTTAATTTGTACTTATTGTCTGTACAATATGTTTTGTATTGCACCACCACAGTCAGGCAGCCAGACTACAAATATTCTATTTCTCTCCCCCCCCCATCTCTCTCTATCTTTCTCCCCAGCCTCCCCCAGTCTCTTGCTTCCTTTATGTTATCCATTTTATCCTCCTCCTCCTCCTCCTCCTCCTCCTCCTCCTCCATCAATCATTCATCAATCATCATCTATTTATTGTTACTGCATAATAGTAACAGCAACTGTAGTACTGATACTCAGGCAATGCTTCCTGGGCCTGCACTACAGTCGGCAACAAAGATGAGACTCAGCAACAGCCCATTCTATTTGAGGTTTGGAGGAATTGGTTATGCAGTATTTTTTTTGTAACCATTTTTTTCTTTGCCAGCCAGTATTTCTTTTAACCCCCAGGCATACCCACCAGCTCAAACTGCTCTGCTCCCACTCACTCTCATCTCTCTGTCCCCTCTACATGCTATCTATTCCCCGAGTTGCACAGCAAAGCACTGCTATGTATACCATGACACAGTGTGTCACATGACACCTTTACTGCAACAGCTTTCAACTGGCTGCCTATCATCATCCTCCTCCTATGTAGATGGTGTACATAGCTCATGGTATGCCATCCGCTTCCCTCAGTGTGACTATGCCGCTCACCCACTTACCTAATGCTGCTGACCTGTTGTTCAGTCACCCCACTGTGGTGCAGCGTCTTAGTGCAGAACATACAACCTCCCAGTCACAGCCACGGGAGGTGAGGCAGAGTAACAAAAGCACAATTTTGTACTTAACCATGCACTTGGAACTGCACTCATACAGCTGAGTCAATATTTATCCTAGTCCATGGTAAAGTACTTGATCGGGAGGAAAGTTCTGTTTCCTGGTAGAACAGTCTGCTCAACCCTAATCCCAATGCCCTGAAGACCAAGGCAGACCAACATAGTAATCCACGGCCAGAAGGGACTCTAGGATCAGCATACTTCTTCCTGCTTTATTAAGAGGGTTAAATTACTGTGCTGTGCAAAGATACACTAATTTGATGGGATTTTCTACAGGCTCAATCACTTAAGGTGCCCTGTGATTCCCTTGGTAATCTACAATTTATCCAGGCTTACCCTGAAGTCTTATACTGTTTATGTCCACCGTGTCCTCAGGTATTTTTTTTTTTTTTTTTACATTGTACTGTTGCTTTAAGATGTCACAGTGCCCTGCTGTAGGACACCAGGACCATCATCTCTGTCCATTTTTTGTTTTTGCTGATCTTCTAAGAGAATGAGAAAGACTGACTCAGACTCATTTTTTTCCATTATGAACATGTACAGGCCCAGCAGCTCCTCACTGCTTTTTTTCCACCATGTCACTGAATATTTGGGTGACCCTGCTTTGCACCCTCTTGACTGCTTCAATGCCTTCTTTGTATGAAGGAGCCCAGACCAGCATTCAGTTCTCTAGTTGAGGCCCGACCAAGGCCTTGCAACAGGCAGGATTGCTGCCCCTGCCCTACTGGTCACCTCTCTTAATGCACCCCAGCATTCTGCCAGCCTATTTGTCAGCAGCTACATACTGCTTAATTCTTTTGCCCCTTGTCTATTATAACCCCTGAAGTGCTATCTTTATTGTTCTACCAGTATAGGTTCCCCATTACAATGCCCCTTCATCAAGAATGATATTAGTAACTATAGTAAAGCAAGGCTGTAAACTAAATATAATAGTTCATTCATCCTATGTTCATTCATTCGATGATAAAACTTTGAACCACTTCTACTGCAGCTTCTAGAAAAGATGGTCATTGTTCACAGTACTATGGTACACTTTTTAAAAAGATTACTTGTATCACTGCTTTAAATTGTAATGTAAGTGGTACCATATTTTCATGCAACTTCTACATATATCCTAGAAATTTGTAATTTTAAACATTTTAAACCCAAGACCTTATCAATTTTAAAGAGCCACTGACACCTGAAAAGAACTTTGAAAAACATAATATTCAGACACAAAGCAGCTTATATTTCTCATAAGCACTGTGTTTCTTATCCCATAAATAATTACTGCACCATATGGATGAAAACAGGAGAGACCGATGTCTCAAAAGAGCATTATGATTTTAAGCAGAGAAAAAGCTATACAGGCAAATGAACTCTAAAGGATAAAACATTTGTTGTGGAATTTCTTTAGTCATAAATAATGGAAAGAAGAAAACTATAGAAGATATGTAAAACATAGGCTGAATTTTGCCCAACTTATGTTTTCTTAAGTTTTCCCAAAGGTGGCAGTTGAACTTTCACCCTAAAACTAAACAGTTAAAAATGAATATTTGTTTAAAACCATGTCCTTTCATAATGTGCAGTTACTATTGTGAATAAAAGCCATCTTTTCTGGGAGCTTGTAAGGCTGCAAAGTTTTATCACAGAACCACAACTTTGAACCTGCAACATTGTTTTGTTGTAGTTACCACCACCATCCCAAATAAAGTGTTATTGAGCCATTTAATGTGGTTCCTGTGGTATGCTGGTGGAAAAATAAAAGTGGCAAATTTCAGAACACACAGAGTCTTGTAATTTCCAGTTTACTTTCTCAGACTCACAGTAAGGTCTGATTCACAGAGAATGCCAAGATTTGCACGAAAGGCATGTATTTGATTGTGCCATCTCTGCAACTGGATTCAGTCACAATGGCCAATTCTACAGCCACCAACTTCACCACAACAAAGCATACTGAGAGAAGCAAACAGGGGACAGTGAAGCAAAATAGGAAACTGGGCTTCAAGATAGATGCCAGAATCAGCACCTAAGAGGATCATGTGCTCCATGTGGAGCAGGCTGTGGACTCAGCCTTCCACAGACTGCCAAATCCCCTTATATGGAAAATATATATTTTAAACCAAAAAATAAATCTCATCATCTATCCCCAGTCCTCTATGCCATATGGGAGGGCTGGGAGGGACAGCAGTACAGCAGGGGTGGGATATTGATTACCCATGAAAGTCTTGGGGCTATGCACAGTAGGCATGCAGACCATCTTCCTCTCCCGCAACCAGACAGCTCAGCTGAGTGCAGAGTAGACTAAGCAGCAAGGTCTCCTCCTATGAATCACGCTCGTTTACTCATTCTTCACACCTGCTGCTCCTCTAGTTTCCAATCTCTCTCAGTCCTGACTCGAGTCCGCTGAGACTCCTCCGTGTTCCGCGATTCCGACTTCTGAGCTGGTGTGCCAAGCTCCCTCAACTCGACCGACTAGTGGCACTCTCTCAGCGGTGCCGATTCCTTGCTCACTCGGCTCCCTAAATAACCACACAGCTGCACTTCCCGACTGAAACCCGACTCAGATTCCACAAAGACCGTCCACACACAGAGTGATTACAGCTCTTTTACTCCCAGTATGATGGACCAAACAACCGGCAGCCAGTTACCTCCCTCTTGGTGTCTCACTGACTCACGACTGGACCTCCTATGACTGCTGCAGTGCTGATGTCCCAACTCCTCTCCGCCCGACTTCTCCCCAAGGCCAAGCTCCAAAAGAGCTCTCTCCACGACTATGCCTGCCTCCACTTTTTAGTTCCAGAAAGAACAGACCAGACTAACCTTTCCATGGGCATTTAAAGAGCCTGCGCGACCTGTCCCTTACTAGCCATGCCTCCCTTCTTAGGAAGCGGACCTGATTGAGATGGCAAAATATATCTCAATCAGGTACGCTGGGGTCACGTCACAAATTTAGACCCCACCCCTCAGCCCTCCTCTCTTAAAACAACTTAAAGGTTGAGAGCGGCTGCAAAAGCCAGTGAAAAAAAAAAAGAAAATCAAACAAAGAAATGCGGAGATGCCAGCCGGCTCCCACTACCCACCCGCTGATATTTAGCACGCTGTGGTGTGTCTGGCATACGGGTGGCTACGTCCTTGGGAAGGAGACTTGGAAGTTATCATATGAGATGACCTAAAGGTTGCTTGGCAGTGTGATGAGGCAGTCGGGAGAGCTAGTGGGATGTTGGGGTGCATAGGGAGGGGTATCACCAGCAGAAAGAGGCAACTGGTGTTACCCCTGTGTAGATCACTGGTGAGACCTCACCTGGAGTACTGTGTCTTGTTCTAAAGATCCCAACTCCAGAAATACATTGAAAGAGTGGAGGGGGTCCAGAAGAAGGCAACCAAAATAGTGCAGGGTCTGCTTCAAAAGCCCTATCAGGAAAGACTGAAGGACCTTAATATGTATATACTGGAGGAACGGGGGAGGGGAGGGTATGATACAAACTTTCAAAAACCTGGCAGGTACAAACAAGGTTCAAAAGTAAAGCATCTTTCAGACAGAAAGATGCTCAAGGACAAGGGGTCATGCTATGAAACTCAGGGGAGATGTGAGGAAATACTTCTTCACAGAGAGAGTGGTGGATGTCTGCAACAGCCTCCTAGTGAAGGTGGTGGGGGCAACAAATAACAGTGTTCAAGAAAGCATAGGATAGGCATAAGGGAACCTTAGTGATAAGAGGGGGATATGCCAGATATCAAGTAGGGTCTGCAATGATAGAGTAGACAGGGAAAAACAGGCAGACTAGGTGGCCAAGTGGTCCTTATCTATTGTCAAATTCTATGTTTCTATGTATATTATCCCTGTACTAGAACAGCTTGAATTTGCCAGACATGCTGCAATCACCACATTGGGACAGAGAAAATCTACCATGCAGAAAATATCAGCAGCCAAGTCACATGAACATTTACTTTTTGTAGGGCACTGTCTACTTGAGTCAATGTGTCTTAGTTCTGGGTGCCACAAAGAAAGTGCTCTGCCCTTGGACTGGTCCATTCTACATTGTGGAAAAGCGTTCTCCAGGTCATGTGGACCTGCAACATAAATCAGATGGAAAGCTTGTGCTTTACAAAGTCCACATCAATCATCTGAAGCATGGATACCTGAATAACAGCTTCCCGGATGATAACAGTCCTCTTAGTACTGAAGCTGCACTTGAAAGTCGAAGTCATCTTTATTCATAATAAGTGTCTTTCCAAATACCACGGCACTTGTACATAAACTAGGCAAAACATAATAATTTGAATAATTAAAATTCATAAAGCTACACTACAATAAATATTAGGTTCAATAAAATCTGAATGTACCAAACTAAAATTAAGTTCATCAACAATCGGGATACGCCAGGCTGAATAAATATGTTTTGAGTGCTGCTTAAAACTCTGGATGGTCAGGCACTCTCTCACACAAAAATGATCAGAAATTCCTGCTGATAACTTGCAACCAGTTCATTCAGATCCTCACACTCCTAACTCTTTCCAGCTGGATTCTGTTGCAGCTGATCTTTACTCAGATGAACTTCCTAGGACTTCTCAGCCCTCTTCTTCTCAGGACTCTCTTTTGCACACCCCTGTATACCGGATCAAGAAGACTCTTCACAAGAAATGTGTGGATGGATCCTAGACTCATCGAGTAAAATAGTGTGATTTTGACAGTATGCAGAATTCTTGGGTTGCTTTTGTGGACCTTACCCCATCCTGCCATGAACTAGTTCAGACAACCCATAATTCCATTCCATCTGATTGGAAAAGTAGACACAAGTCTCTTACTTTTGTGCAACTGGACTCAGTGTTTCTTGGGACTACTTGCTCTGTTGCCCATGGTATCTCTCACTGTCTGTGCTAAATAATTGGTCTGCAGAAAATAACTTAATGTACCTGTTTCTATACACATGTTTTTGCTAATGGTACTGCAACTGCATTACCTTTGTCTATCTCTATAGAAATGCCTTCTCCATAAGGAAAGGTCCATATTGTTTTCATGTTCTAAAACTG
The DNA here is from genome assembly GCA_016271365.2 of Neoceratodus forsteri. Lineage (NCBI taxonomy): Eukaryota > Metazoa > Chordata > Ceratodontiformes > Ceratodontidae > Neoceratodus > Neoceratodus forsteri. The sequence continues at coordinate 390,507,877 of CM028135.1, read as the reverse complement.
TATATTGAAAGTTTGCATATCCCAGTTCTGAGTAATTTCCAGCTGCTACTCCTCCCTTCCCTGCATTGTAGCACTTGTTGCTCTGACCAGCCTTCAGGTGGCTATGGTGCCCACCCTATCCTGGTACTATTCTGGCTGGTCACCACTGTAGCCCAAATCCTTTCCCACCCCTCCTCCCAGCAGTGGAGTCCTCCTATGGTCAGGTTGTGTCACATAATGCTTAATGTCTCTTAACTGTTTTCACATTTTGTTCTGTTATAGTATTGCTTCTTCAAGTGGTACTCCCTTTCACGACCCCGGGGTTGAAGAACATGTTTAAGCATGGGGCTTAGTGTTTAGCTGCTGTCCCTTTAAGTACACTTAAAACACTCTTGTTAAAAATGTTGTACTGTCTGGCAGTGCCATGTTATTCCAGTGACAGTCTGGGAAATCCCTCAGTCTAAGGCATTGCCACATGGTGTGCAGAAGTCTCTTGTGAGCAACAAAACATTTTCTACTTTTATTTTTATACATCCAACTCAGTTATTCACACAATCCAGCAAAATACCAGCCACTGGAGCAGCAGGAGATGGGCATGGCAGACCCAAAGAGAAAGGTAAGGGTCCTAGTAGCAGACTAACACCAAAATGCCACGGAAGCATTGTTACTCTTGTTTCTTCTATTTTTGGTGAATGAAATTCATCTCTGCTCAGTTCAGATGGTAGGCTATTCAGGAGGATATTAAATATCCTCTTTATCACTTATATTAGGTGAACATAAGACTCTAACCTTGGTTGTCATTTACATTCCACCAGGCTCCCAGGAGGAGGGTTTAAAACTGACAGAAACTATAAGGGGATCGCTCCCAGTCAATAGGGAATTAATAGGCATGGGAGACATGGATATGAATTGGCTGAGTAAGGATTCTTTGAAGTACAGAGAAACAGTTATTAATCAGAGGTTGACTCAAGTAATAGAGCTTCCCATGAGAATTCATTATAAAACAGCCTACTCATCTCTTCTGGATTAGATTTTGGTCTCTGACACCAATAAAATTGCACAGTCTGTAGTATTGCTGGACAGTATCAGTGACCATAGTCCTGTTTACTGTTGCTGGACAGCTAAAAAGAAAACTGTTCCCCCTGTATTTATTTGTTCATGTAATTTAAAGAAGTTAGATGTTGGGAAATTCAGGCTTGCTATGGCCTCTGCCAACTGGTCAGGTGTTGAGCAGTCAACAGATGTGAATAAAGTTCTGTCCATCTTTTGCTCCCTTTTTAATCATGTTTGCAATAAGTTTGTCCCTTCAAAAAGATCCAGAATCAGGGGTGCCACACACCGGTGGGTCACCCCTGAACTCTTGGAGATGATGAGAGAGCCTGATAAGTTATGGAAACATTATACAGGAAACAATCTAGTCAAGACAGGCTTACAGCTTATAAAACAGCAAGAAATAAATGTAAAACATTAGGAGATTAAAAATAATTTTTTTTTGTAGAAAGGCAAAGGGAATTTGAAGGTAAAAATACAACAGAAACATGGAAATTAATAAATTACTTGTTAGGCAAGCAATGTTCCTCTAGTCTGCAGTGTCTCAATACTCCAGCTGGATTGAGTTCTGATCCATCTTTGATTGCTCAGGAATTTAATAACTTTTTTCTGCCTTGTCAAAATATATACCTGCTGATAAAGCTGATATGGTTATTCCCACTTGCACTGATCTGGATCTAGACCTACCAAGGTTTTATTTTAGATTACTCCAGCTGGCTGAGGTCTTGAGATATCTCCAGAAGATGGATCCTTGTCCTTACACTGAGAGAGATGAGACTGCTTTTAGGCTCATGAGGATCACTGCGGATATTCTGTGTTTTCCTCTTTCTAATATTTTTAACTTATCTCTTTGTTCTTTTATTTTTCCTACTACTTGAAAGTATTCTGTTGTAGTACCCATATTTAAATCTGGGGATGTTACTAACATACAAAAATGTCATCCTGTATCACTTTTTGCTCCTTTATCAAAAGTACTTGAGAGAATAATTTTCAATCAAATATTTGAGTATCTCTCAAAATATAATATTCTTCCAACAAAGCAGGACGGCTTCTGATTTGGCCACAGCACTACAACAGCCTTGGTGGGGTTTATGAGCACCGTCCAGATGCCATTGGATAGGGGACGTTATACTGGGGCTGCGTTCATGGACCTCACCAAGGCCTTTGACTTGGTTGACCATGGTTTGTTTTTGGCATCTCTTGGTAGACTGGGCCTTTCTGAAGACGTTGTTGGATGGTTCAGATGTTACCTGGGCCATTGCTCACAGGTGACAAAAATCAGTGGTCTATACTCTCTACCTGCTCCTATTTCACTGGGTGTTCCTCAGGGCTCTATTCTGGGTCCTCTACTTTTTAGTCTTTTTGGACACTCTTCCCTTGGTTTGTACTTATTCACAGATTTTACTTTATGCAGATGATGCAGTGATCCTTACAAGCAGACCAGATCTCAAAATAGTCCAGGAAAACCTATTCTGTGATTTCTTAGCTGTCCATAATTGGTTTATCAGGAATACATTAATGTTAAATGAAAAAAACCAAAAAACTAAATCTATGTTTTTGTTTTTTTTATAACACTAGAAGAAGAGTTAAGAAAGATGCCACCTTACCTTTATATACAGTACTGGGAACAGAAATAGAGCAGGTACAACAATTTAAATACCTTGGTCTCATAATTGATGAAGGCTTGACCTTTGAAACTCTTATTACTATCATGACCAAAGATATTCATCAAAGACTAGGGGTGCTTTATTGATTACAACTATTTTTGATTTCCTCTGTCAGGAAGCTCCTTGCTCAAAGCTTCCTTACATCACTTATAGAGTATGGTTTGCTTTTTTATTATTCAGCTGAGGAGAGGCTTCTATCTAAAGTTAGAGTACTTTTGAATCGAATAGCTAGATTCTCTATACCAATGCCTGCAAGGACCCACCATTGTAGTCTATTAAGATCAGCAGGATTATTGCCCCCTTCATTATCATCATTAGTTTCAGTTAGGACTCCTTGCCAAGAAAGTGACTATGAATAAGTTCCCTTCCATCCTAACTTCAATATATAATAAACATTCTAGTTCTCACTCTCTCTCTCTACTAGGTTATCTGACAAAAATTTTTTTGCAATTCCAAGGATGAAGACATCAGCTGATCAAAAGTCACTTCTTTATGTACTTCCATACTTATTTAATTCTTTACAAAACATCTTTGAATGTTTGAACAATTTGTTTCTGATTTTTAGGCTGAAGTTAAAAAAGTATTTACTGGATGAAAGTGGAGTGTAAATGTTTAACTTGAATGTACTGTGTATGCATGATTATATAACTCCATGAATTATGTATTTTGTTTTATTTTATGTATATGCATATATTGTTTTTATGTCTACTGGTTGACTATGAAAACGTGTCTTTGACCCATAGACTTTCCAGTATAAATAAATAAAACAAACAAGCAAACAAACAAATAAAACTGGGGCAAGTATGCAACTCTGTTGTACTGTATCAGAAAAAAAAATGTTTGTGCTAACTCCTCCTTGGTCCCAATCTTTTCTGTTTCTCAGATATTATTATGATATTCTCATATTGAAGTAATTACATGCTCTTCTGCTGCAGCTTGCATTATTTTTTCCCTGTAGAATATCTCTGTTGATTCTGTCAAAAGCTGTGAAGTCAATGAATGCCAGGAATAGTCTTGCTTCTTTAATTCTCTAATTCTAATAATTAATTCTTTAATTCTAGTTTTCCTCTCCAGTGCACAACCTATAATGTCAAATGTTTTACTCAGTGATAACCTGCGTGTTATCTTCTCCTATGTACCACCCCCCCAGGTTGCACCGGGAGACAAGCATCATTTTGCTCAGTGTGCCTTCCTGGTGAAACAATTCAATAAATAAATAAATTCTAGTATATTTATCTCACAGGTTCTGTGTGTAAGTGTTAAAAGCATTATCTATAGTGATATACTTGCTCTAAAGCCTGCTTGTCTTCTGCCAAAAAATGACTACTCTTTGTCCCTAGTTCTATTCATTCCAATATATATATCACCCAAAGGCTTTAGTAGTAATACTAGTAGTATAGTAGTGTTTATTTGTTATGCACCCTATCCATGAGGCTCAAAGTGCTGTACATAAAAATAAATAAAACAAAGACATATTAGCACAGCTTAAAACAACACATCACTTTGTACATACAGTAGCATAGTAACACAATAAAACACTAAAAATAATAAATAAATTAATAAATAAATAGTAAAAGACTGATTGATGGCAGCTAGAAAAACTAAGAAGCTACTTAATTTATGGCAAAAGTCTCTTGAAACAGAAGGGTCTTCAGTCCCCTTTAAAAAGCATCCACAGAAGGGTCCTCCCTCATAGCTCTTTTTGATATGTTCCACAGGGCTGACCCAGCTGTCTCAAAAACCTAATTACCTAATGATTTCAGTCTAGCCCTGGAAACAGTAAGAAGGCCCACCTTAGAGGAGTGAAAGGGATGAAAGTTCTGATATAAGGTCAAGAAGTCTCTCAAGTACCTAGATCCTGGTCCATATAGGGTCTTGTAGGTCACAAGACTGATCTTGAAGGTGATTCATCACTTCACTGGCAGCCACTGCAGTTCACACAGGACCGGGACTACCGTATATGGTGGGACCTGGGAAGGCCCATCAGTAAGAGGGCCAATGTGTTCTGCACAAGCTGCTGACATTGTTGGACACCTCCACTCACCCAGATGTACAGAACATTACAGTAATCAAGTCTGGAAGTGACAAATGCATGCATTAAGGATGATAAGTCTTCAGGAAGGATTAAGGCTTTTTTCTGAGTGATGATTCTGAAATGGTAAAAATCACTCTAGACTACAGTCAACACCTGAGCCTCAAGTGTCAGCCTGTCATCCAGAATGACTCCCAGATTCTTTACCTTAGCAGATGTCATTAATCTGGAGGAACCAAGCACAAGGCTGGTCATCTTGTCACTAAAGGCTCTGGGAGGGTACATTAACTAACCATTGATTTTTTTTTTTAAAACAATTTTCTCTACAGGTCCAAGCAGGGCATGCAAGTTCGGAGCCCGAGGAAGAAGAGAGAAGGGGACAAGGTTAGTGAGCTGCATGGTAATATTGGGATGAACTAGGAAGCAGGACTGAGCTTTAAAACAGCTCCATTACCTGTTTCAGCATGCTTTTTGAACTCAGCAGCACCAGCACTGTCAGAGTTACTAAAGGCCCTGGGAGGGTAAATTAACTAACCTTTTTTGTTTTTTCAAACAGTTTTCTCTCCAGGTCTGGGCAGGACAAGCAGGTCTGGGGCAGAGGAGGAGGAAGAGAAAAGGGGGCGAGGTCACGTGTGTCGCACAGACCTACTGGGATAAACCAGGAAGCAGGATTTAACTTAAAAATAACTCTGTTGTCTCTGTGTTGGTGTACTTTTTGAACTCAGAAGCATCAATGCTTTCAGAGTTACTAAAGGCTCTGGGACAGTAAATTAACTAGCCTTTAATTTTTTAAACAGTTTTCTTACCAGGTCTAGGCAGGGAATGCAGCTCGGAGGTGGAGGAGGAACAGAGAAAAGGGGCAAGGTCACGTACACTGCATGGACCTATTAGGACAAACCTGGAAGCAGGACTAACAGCTCCATTGTCAGTGTTTCAGCATGACTTGGAACTCTGCAGTGCCAGCACTTTCAGAGTTACTAAAGGTTCTGGGAGGGTATAATAACTAACCTTTCGTTTTTTTGTTTTTGTTTAAAAAAAACATTTTCTCTCCACATCCAGGCAGGGCAAGCAGGTCAGTGTGGGGAGGAGGAACAGAGAATGGGGCAAGGTCAACAGCACCAGTACTTTCCGAGTCACTAAAGGGTCTTGGAGGGTAAATTAACTAACCTTTGTTTTTTTAAACAGTTTTTTCTCAAAATCTTGGCAGGGAAAGCAGGTCTAGGGCAGAGGAGGAACAGAGAAGGGTCACGGTCATGTGAGTTGCACAGACCTACTGGGATGAACCAAGAAGGAGGATTTAACTTTAAAATAACTATGTTGTCTCTGTTGTTGTGCTTTTTGAACTTAGCTGTGCCAATGCTTTCAGAGTCACCAAAGGCTCTGGGACAGTAAATTAATTTAAGTTTTAATTTTTTTAAACAGTTTTCTCACCAGGTCTAGGCAGGGAAAGCAGTTTGGAGTGGGGATGGGGGTGGAGGAGGAACAGAGAATGGGGCAAGGTCACATGCACTGTATGGACCTATTGGGACAAACCTGGAAGCAGGACTGAGCTTTGAAACAGCTCCATTGTTACTTTTTCAACATGACTCTGAACTCTGCAGTGCCAGCACTTTTAGAGTTAGTAAAAGCTCTGGGAGGGTACATTAACTAACCTTGTTTTTCCTTTCGTTTTTTTAAACAGTTTTCTCTCCATATCCAGGCAGGGCAAGCAGGTCGGTGTGTGGAAGAGGAACAAAAAATTGGGCATGGTAATTATATGAGCTGCATGAACCTGTTGGGACAAACCAAGAAGCAGGACGGAGCTTTAAAACAGCTTCATTCTCCCAGTTTGTGCACACTTTTTGAACTCAGGAACGCAGTGCTTTTCAGAGTCACTAAAAGCTCTGGGAGGGTAAATTAACTAACATTTCCTTTTTAAAAAAAGCAGTTTTGTCTCCAGGTCTGGGAAGGACAAGCAGTTTGGGGTGAGTAGGAGGAGGAACAGAGAAAAGGGCAACATCATGTAAGCCACACTGACCTATTGGGATAAACCAGGAAGCAGGACTGAGCTCTGTTTCGGCATGCTTTTTGAACTCAACAGTGCCGTGTGCTTTTAGAGTTACTAAAGGCTTTGGGAGGGTAAATTAACTAACCTTTGCTTTCTTTTTAAACAGTTTTCTGTCCAGGTCTGGACAGAGTAAGCAGGTCAGAGGACAGAGGATGAACATAGAAGGGGGCAAGGTCACATGGGTAGCACAGATCTACTGGGATGAACCAGGATGCACTTTCAGAAGGATAAATGGCAGCCACTCCTAACATGTCCCCGCACATTCTTATCCCAGCCAGTGAGTGGAACATCGAAGGAGTAGAACAGATGCTGGTATCTTAGGTGTTGGCAGGCATCCACAGGAGGAAGCAAGGGGGCAGGGGACTCTGCCAATTGATGCAGGTAAGGTAACTGTTCATTTCTGCTGTAACATTTACTACAAGGATGGGTATAGGGTAAATGGTAGGCCAAATCTGTGAATAGGTTCAGCACCCTATCTAGGGTAGGAGTATAAAGGGGTTAAGGAGGAATAGGGTAACTCTAATAATACCCAATCTAGGATCAGGATACAGAGGGAAAAAGCTAGTAAAAGTACTTAAAGTTTAAGGGGGGAAGCCAATTAGTACCTACCTAGGGTATAGTAATGGGGGTAATCCAGACAAAAAAGTGAAATCAAGAAACACCCTATTTGGGGTAAGCGTATAATTTCATTTTCAGGTAAAAGTGAGTGTAGATTTGGGAATGATGGGAATGGTGCAGTGCAGTGGCTGTGAAGCAGCAGTCTTCAGAGAGACCCTCTGGAGACTGAGGTGCTGTCCCATCTGTGAGTACATCTCTGGGCTAAGGGAGGAGGTCTCTAGACTCAGGGCTGAGTTGATTAGGATGTAGGGGACCTCTTCTCCCACCCAGGGGCCACCAAGTCCACCACCATTGCCTCAGAGTGTGCCTAGAAGGAGGTCTAGTTGGACTGTGGTGTGCTCAAGGAGGTGGGGAGGGGATAAGGGAACACATTCTTCAGCCAGTGATACTACAGAACTCTTATGCTGCCCTGGTGGGATGTGACTGTCAAGATGAGGCACCCTCTGCAGTAGCAAGGGAGGATCTGGGGGGCCTTCAGACTGGAGGCCTAAAAGTGGGGGGAAGGGGACCCTGTAGAAAAGGAAGTAACTTTAGGTGGAACCCCAGTCATCAGGGAAGTAGTTTTGGAAACTCCACTGGAGGAAATCAGGGAAGTGAGGTGCCTCCCCGGTGCCTCAGCATGGAGTGATGGGGAGAGTTTGATGTTGTCCATCTGGGGACAAATGATGTGCAGGGGATGTAGGATAGGTTTAGGGAGCTGGGGAGGGGTCAGAAGCAGGTAGCACATATGATAGCCTTCACTAAGTGCTACTTGTGCAAGATTGGGGGAGGAGAGGGAACTCCACATCATCCTCTTCAACAATTCTTTGAAGGCATGGTGCAGGGAGGAGGAGTTTGGCTACATGAGGACTGGAGTCTTACCTGGAGGGATAAAGGCATGTACAAATGGGATGGCCTCCATCCATTCAGGCGGTGAACAGCAGTCCTGAGTGGAAGGTTTTAATGCTACTTTGATGGGCATTTAAACTAGCCAAGGGGGAGGCAAAAGAAATAAGGGGGGCTGCGAATCCCCCCCCCCCAGATAATGGCGCAGCAGTGACAAAAAGCCCAGGAGAAACAAATTCCCCAGTGGTAGTGGGTAGTAGGGGCAAGAGGGAAGGGACAGGAAAGTTGAGAGGTGGAGCAAAGCCTGAGAAAAGTACGAGGGAGGGTGGGCAGAGGGAGGATAGAAAGGGGAGGACAGTACTAGGAAAAAGAGAACAGTGAGGGACAGACTCAGGAAGGGAGGGCCATGGACAGTAAAATACAAAAAAATTGGGCACTCGTCACCTTTTTTTGTTAAACAAAGGTCACTCCAGACTTAAAATACAATGCTGTGCTTCTTTATTAAAGTTTCATTCGACAGAAATCACAAAGTGCCCAACCTGTTTTGGATTTGGATAATCCTTTTCCAAAGGCAACAGACAAGTAAAAAGAAGATGTTTATGTATGGCCATTGGTGATGACATCATCCCTTGGTTCCATAAACATCACATGACTTTAAAAAAATACTAATTAAAAAACGTGCCGAAATAGTAGTAAAAGGGCATAACTGCTGACATTTACATAAACACCCACAAACTATATAGACCGCTTATAACACCAGACCAAGTCTATCATAAATAACACAAATTTAAAAACATAGTACTTAGCATAACTTATTTGCAACTGTAGAACTTCTGATATTACCAGTTGGTTGTCCTTATTTCTTTAACAATAGCACAGTGCACTTATTTAGTAATACTATTAATTCATCAGTCCTAAATTCTTAGCTGTAGTGCAAAACGTGTGTACTTTCAGATTGGGACAAACAAGTGCAGCTGGCATCTGTAGATTAGCTGCAAATTGCCAAGGGTAATCCATTACGACCTAGTGCATTGCCAGTCTTCCAGGACAATCTGAAAGTGGAAAGACAGAAAAGAAAACAGAAGTTAGTGACACATATTCCATTTACTCATTTTAAAAAAAGTTTCCAATTCATATGCTATATTCAGACCTGGATATTCAGTAGCTCTCAAGCTGAAAATCCAAAATGTCTCACATCTCAGGACTAGGTTATTAAATGTCTCCCCACCCTGGGTCGTGGATATACTCTGTCTATTGCTTTAAAAGTAAAGCCATGATCTTCTGGGTTACTGGCTTTCATAATGTGCCTCTACTGTGGCATATGTAGCATCCTTTCTATTTCCCTGCAGTGCTCTCTTATTTTAAAGCTCCTGATGGTCTTTCCTATATAAAATGTACCACATGTACAATCTGCCACATAGATGACCCCCGTGGTATTGAATGTTATAAGCAGACAGAGCTCACACTTCTTATCAGAATGTGGGTTTTTAAACAGTATTCCTGGTGAAACAGATTTACAAACTGAACAGTGTTTGCAGGGATCACCCCTTCAACCCCTTATTCAGTCATTTTGTAGGTTGTACATTCCTATGACAGCTGTGCATCAGCCTGTACCATCCTGTCTTTGAGGGTGGTCTTCCTATATGTCATTCTGGGAGGGGCTGTAATTTCCTCAAGGCCTTCATCTGCCCTTGCATGCCAATGGGACTCTAATATTTTTCTAGTGTACCTGTGTGCGCTGAATAATTTGTCACGAAATTGCAGTTTACAACCTCTGGCTCTGTCCCGCTGGTATTAACACCTTAAATCAATTCTTGTCTGTTTTGACCATTTACAAACCCCATTGCTTCATCAAACATCTCTTGCTGATATCCCCTCTCCAGTAATCTGTCTCTAAGTTCTGCAGACCCCTGTTCAAAAATCTGTTGCATGCTACAATTCTGTCTAAGATGGAGGAATTGCCCCTTGGAGGTATTAGTGACAGTGTGGCTTGGATGACAGCTAGATGCCTGTAATAAGGTATTTCTGTCACTTTGCTTACATAAAATGTCTGTCACTGCTGAACCGTCTCCTTATTTCGTTATTGCCAGATCAAAAAAATTAACTCCTTCAGTACTTGCAGTATAGGTAAAACGGAGGCAGGGATTTGTTGAATGCAGATATTCAAACAAGCATTTGTCAATGCTGAATGATTGCTTGCTGGTATTAGCATTGGAAATGCAGGAGTTAGACAGATGCAGAATAGGAATGCCAGTGAAGTACTGAAGTTCACTCCAACCCCACCTCCATCCTGTAGAGATGGACAGGCTTTGGGGTAAGTGTTTGGGTCATCGGCCATGACGGGCATGCCTTGTCAGGTCACCCTGTTCTGCAGACAGCGACATGTGTTGAGGTGTGCCTTAGGGTGTTTGGTTTTACATTCACCTCATTCCATAAGGACATACGCTGAAATGGGCGCAGCATAGGAGAATGGGGTGAAGTCTGGGGCAGAAGATTCCAAGGTACACCTCAATGCCTGTCAGTGGCTGGAGGTGGGGGTGGGATGGCATGAGCAGCACAGTTGGCAATGCAAAGGTGCACCCCGATGCCTGTCAGTCTGTACAGAGTAGGACGTTATGGTTAGAAACCGTAACGCCTCAGGCGTTTGTTAGTATTTATACTACAAATTTTGAACATGGCCTTTTTATGACCCTACCTGTGAAGTGTGGCAGTGTGATTATGTGTATGTGTCCCAAACATTGATTTCCAACAGTGACAGTACCATTCTGTGCCACATGAATAAAAACACAGATCGGGCAGGATGTGAAGAATGACAGCTGTACCATCCACAGGGTGGTGTGAAGAGATGGCAATATTGAACAGCTGTACTGGGAATATAAAAAGTGCTTGCACGTCCGAGCATACAGTATGTGGAAACTGCGCAACGTATGCGCATTACACTGTCATTTAATGGACATTCTTCACCAAAGTTTCAAAATAGGCATTGTAGGACCTCTGCTCATGAACAGTGTCAGTGTGATTTTCTTGATGTGTCCTGAATACTGATTTCCCACAGCAACCACACTATTCTGCGCCAGAAGTGCAAAAACATATTTCAGCCACAATGTGAAAAATGATAGCTGTTCTGTTCATAAGAAGGTGCAGTAAAATGGCAATGTTGAAAAGCTGGAGTGAACATATTACAAATGTGCAAAGTGATAAGTATGACTGGGAACTGTGCAACACATGCTTGTACCATAGTCATTTTATGGAATTTTATCACCAAATTTTCAACATAGGCATTTTACGGCTTCTGCTAATGAACAGTGTCACTGTGATTTTCTTAATGTGCCCCCAACACTGATTTCCCACAGTGACCACGCTGCTCTGCACTGCAGGTGCAGAAATACATTTCGTCCAGGATGTCAAAAATGACAGCTGTACTGTTCATAAGGAGGGCTGCAAAAATGGCAATGTTGAAAATCTGGAGTGAACATATTACGAATGTGCGAGGTTATGAGCATGCATGGAAACTATACAACGCATGCTCATAGCACAGTTATTTTATAGACTTTTGTCACCAAATTTTCAACATAAGTATTTTAGGACCTCTGCTAATGAACAGTGTCACAGTGATTTTCTTCATGCATCCTGAACACTGATTTCCCACAGCGACTGCACTATTCTGTGCCAGAAGTGCGAAAACACATTTCGGCCAGGATGTGAAAAATGACAGCTGTACTGTTCATAAGGAGGTGTGGAAAAACGGCAATGCTACAAATCTGGAGTAAAAATATTGCAAATGTACAAAGTTACGAGCGTGCATGGAAACTGTGCAATGCACGCTCGTAACACAGTCATTTTATAGACTTTTGTCACCAAATTTTCAACATAGACATTTTAGGACCTCTGCTAATAAACAGTGTCACTGTCATTTTCATAATGTGTCCCGAACACAGATTTCCCACAATGGCCATGCTATTCTGCACCACAAGTGCGAAAACACATTTCGCCCAGGATGTGAAAAATGGCAGCTCTAATGTTCATAAGGTGGTGCATAAAAATGACAATATTGAAAATCTGGACTGAAAATATTGCAAATTCACGAACTTACGAGAGGCAAGTACTCAACTGTGCAAGGCATGTTAGAAAAAAGTCATTTTTGATTTTCCCACCAAATTTGCAATATACACTTCTTGAGAGCCCACCTCATGAACAGTGGCACTGTCATTTCATTACTTGGTCCTGAAAGGTGATTCCATGCAGTGACTGTGAAATCACCTTTCCGGGCCAATTAATGCCACGACAGTGACTGAACTCATGAGGAGGTGTCCCAAAAACCCCATGTTAAATATTTGGTGCAAAAATTCCAAAAAATGACTGAGATATGCTAAAAAGTTGGAAAACCCCTGTCTATTCCATTATACAGCTTACCGGCATTTCCTCAGTTCGAAGTCGGCTTTGAAGAGTGCAGACATGTTCCCGGCCCACCGAAGATCGTCGCGCTGGGCTACAGAGGTAAGAAAGGGGTGAGGGAGGTGTGGAGAGGCAGGGTGCGCAGTGGGTGGGAGTGGGTTGTGGGGATGGGGGGCCAGGGAGATCGCCAGGGACCGTTTTTGTTTTACAGGTTTAAGGAGAAAAAAAAAAAACATTGGGATGTTTTTTTCTTTGCAGGAGCATTGGGCACACTGGGGTGAGCTCCCAGCGTGCCACCTGACTACTTCTTGAGGATGGGGTGTAGCTGACGGAGGATTGGGTACCCCCATCGATACAAAAGCTGGGAGAGGAGCGCAAGAGCCGAGGGAGATTGGGCACCCCCTTGGACTCTCCCGTTAGTCTTTTTTTGGGGGGGTCTGATGCCTATGGGGAGTGGGCTCCCCCACTGGTGCATCAAACAGGGATGGGTCCATACTGCCGATGTGGAGTGGGCTCCCCCGTCGGCAACTCAGATTGCACAGGGATGCATGCCGACAGGGATTGGGGCCCCCATCAGCAAAAACACACTTTTCTGGGGAGGGACACATGCTGCTGAGGGGGATTGGGCACCCCCTCAGCACTGACGGCTGCTTTGATATTGTTTGTGAACACAGTGGCATGGCGCCGCCATGTTCACAAACAATATTACACTAGCAATGTTCCGCCGAGCAATGATGGGTTGCTCCCTCATTGCAGCGAATCGCTGACGCTGCAATGACGTGGCGGCCCATGATTGCTGTGGCAAAAACGTTACAACTTGGTGCAACTTCTGGAAGCCAGTGTCATCAGCACACTGTGCCTCCATTTGTGCACCATGGCCAAGCCCCCAAATGCACTGCTTGTGTTGGCTGCCACACTGCCACGCCTCCCAAACCCGCTTCTCTTCTAAGCTGTCACATGTTTCTTGCGCATGCGTGTAAGCAAACAAAAAGGCATCTAGTTCCTCCAGGTCTGCATGCTATACTGCTACCACATCTTCTGTAAGTCTTCTCCATAGCCTAAATTTGCTAAAAAAGGGGTTCTGAACTCTGTCTAGCACATGTTGCATCTTCCACAACTCCATTTACAAATTAGCCAATGAGGGCATGAAGGTTGCACCCATTCCTATCCCCTTTACCTGCAGGCAGAATTTATCCATAAACATGAATATGTTACATCTCAAAACATATTCTGTTAGTTTAAGCAGAAATTCTGTTGTTGGACTGGTGTCTGGATGCCTTAAATTAAAAAATAATGCCATTGCGACTAGGGTACCTTCGTGGGTTATATTAGTGTAGAGGGATTCAATATCCAATGTGACCAGATATGAGTCCTGCTCCACTATAATGTAATTCAGGGTTCCACCAAGCCACATTGACAACTTTTTTGTCAAAATGCGGCACAGCAACATCTCCAATGATGACAGGTGAAATTTTGCCTGTCAGACATTCAATGTTTTTTCTGAGTGGGGCTTTGCCCCCAGCACCCCTAGTTTCTATATAACAAACTCTGAGTCAGAGTTTCTTCAGAGTGGGGGTGAAACACAATGAAACAGTAAAATTTCAAAACCAGGACCATTACAGTGACAATTTCAAAATCATTCAAAGTTGTCCCTGTAATGGTATTCATTGTCGGAATTTCACTGCTTCAATGGTATATCATCATTCAGGACCTGTAAAATGTCTCTAGTATCCTTTAGGTATGACCTGAGTTCAGTGACATAGGGTCTTTGTGGGTAATCTACAAATTCAGAAAGTGGTTCTGTAAGAGGCAATATGCCACTGATTATTGGCCTTCCTGGGGGCCTGTTCAAAGATTTATGCACCTTGGGTAACACATAAAATACCGCTCTAACTGGAAAAATCTATGGATGTAATTATTTTGTGTTTCTGTCAATGAGTTCCAAATTAAAAGCATTTTGGGACTTCAAAGATATACCACTTACTATCTCTGGTTGGATCAGATTCCAATTCATGGTAAAATTCTTGATAGTTCAACTGTCTATGAATTTCTGCTCCATAATCACTTTTATTCATTAAAACCACACTGCCGCCTTTGGATGTGCTTATATTACTACCTTGTTGTCATCCTGTAGTGTTATGATTGCTGCTGTCTCCAAGGCTGTCAGGTTTTGATAATTCAGGTGTGGTAAGCTGTTGAAAAAATAATTTAGGTCTCTGGTGCACAAGTCCTGGAAAGTCAGAATTGCCACACAGTGGTGGTGGTGGTGGGGGGGGGGGTGACATGTATTTTTATGTAATTTTGATATTTCTGCAATATTCACTCTTAGTTCATCTGCAGTGCTTCCAGTCTCTGTTGGAGAACTTGAATCCCAAAATGTGCTGTTTCTTGTTGTTGACAAATGATGTAAGGTTCAGGTTTTGCCATGCAGTCTGGAGGTTGTTGATGGTCTGGAATGTATTGATCTGTGCAGTGGAGACAAATGATAGCCCTTTGTTGAAAAGGATCTCTGACGATGACAATACAGTACATGATTAGAGAGATTGATTATCTTTGATTTATTTAATATTGTCTCTGTTGCCTCCCTCTTTATCTCCATCCCTGTTGATTCTGCTAAAACTGCAGTCGATCCTGGTGCCGGTTTATGTTGCAGCAGCCTTGATCTTCCTAATCTCCTCCCCCTCCTAGTCTTTCTCCTGCGTTATGTCCTTGATGGGTTTGCGACTGATGCTGGAACACCTGGTATTTGTATTGGCAATAGCTGTGTCTGAGTGGCTGTGGGGAGTCTGGAAGTGGCCTGTCAACATCTGAAAAAGAGCTTGAGTGATCAGAACATTCAGTTTCAGTCTCACTGGTATCAGTACTGAAATTAAACAAAACTCTTGGGTCTCTTTTTATCATACCCTGTTCCTGCTGCTTTTTTCCAAGTAAACCCACCTAAGCATGCAATCTTCTCAGTCTGTCTGAGGAATTTTCTAGGCTTCAGTGCCTGAGTTCTTTATCCAATTTTGCTATGGAGTCACTGACTCTCTCATTTAATCTTTCAAACTCCTTATATCCAATATGAGTCAGTACTTCTCTTTCCTTCTCCTTGATTTTATCCTGCAGCAAAGCATCCCGTTCTTTTCTGTGTTCTAATAAAGGAATAATGCATGACTGGGTGTGTGTTCTGCTAGGATAATGTAATTCCTCGGGTGGTAGGGCATGAGGCTGCAGGCCAAGTGTGTCCAATACCCAAGAAGTGACATTATCCCAGCACGACACACACCCTGGAGTGCATTATTCCTATTATACAATGGCTCATTTGTATTGCAAGCAAAAAAATTTAGAAAAACTACTTTTAAAGTATATTTTTTGTAATATTTTTGAATGCATAGGGTTACTTTATAAAACAAAAGTGCTGATTTCTTGTTTCAGCCAGTAGGTGGAGCTACTGTGATTTTTTTTGTGTGGCTCTTCAGTCCCCGTAGCAACCTTTGGCAGTGCTACTACTCTTTGTTCATGTGTCCTGTTCCCCTGGTGTTTGTTTTGTCAGAGGATTTTGAGTTTCTGTATCTATGTGTTTCATTGATTTGCTCTTCATACTGCTGCTAATTCTGTATCGGAGACTGCCGCCAGCGACCTCCTCTGCTGTTATGACCAACCACCTGCTGCCATGAGGATGTCTGAAAAGTAAAAGGAAGGGACACAGGGAGGTGGTAGGAACAATTCTTTTTACTTTTTTTACTCAGTGGGGTTTCAAGAAACACAGAAGGAAGTGCCTTGAAGAGTGAGCATGCGAGAGGGAGCCGCGCGGTGACTGTTGGAAGATGCAGTTTCTCGCTCACTCGCTGGATGCGCTTGGTCCGTGATAATGGGATTCTCTTTACTTTTTTTGTAAGAGAAGAAGGAAGTTTGGGGAATCTTTGAACTGTATGAGGGTTGTGGTTGTCATTTTCAGTGGTTTCTGTGTTGTTGGAGGGTCTGGGAAGGATAGTGCTGTTAAGCGATAGTGCTGTTAAGCAATCGGAAGCGGCTTTAACTTTGATTCAAAATGGAGTGATTTCTCTGCACATTGGATCTTCTGTATACTGGGACTAGATCTGTGATGTTATCCAGGATAAAATCATGAGTCTGGTTGTAGATTAACTAATCAGAATCCAGTATTCTTATTTTGCCATTTTATAATGTTAATTTCATTAGGTTAATGCTGCCTTTGTTTAAGATTGCTCACCATTTCTGTATAAAATGCTTATGTTCTTGGCTATGGGTGGAATTTTTCAATAACCTCAGCCCTCTTTCTGTTCTTGATGCTAGTATATAGGCCTCTGGACTGATTTTGTTGCAACAGAGCCATCTGACTCTCAGAACAAGTCTTTCTATGTCCTTAAAAACCTCATGGAGGGAGTGTGCTTCACCACTGTTCTTTTGGTGTGTGGTATTGTCAACAAGCAGAAACAGGTTAGCTTTACTAGCAGCCATAAGTAGCTGATTAATATATCCTAGTCGTTCATCCAGTGAGGGATTTATTACCGGCATATCTTCTGGAGACATTTGCTGATGTTTCAAGCACTTGTAAACAAAAGACAGAGGAAATGTACTGGCTTTATAAAAAAATGGTTTCACTCAGTAGCTGCTGCAAAAAACTGAAACCCATGTGTAGACTTAAGCCCCTAGGTACAAATGATCATCATTCATTGTGGTTTGGCATAAAAATTGGGCAGAAAAAGAAATACACTAGGATGAGGGTCCTGGACTTCAGGAGAGCAAATTTTAAAGAAAGGAGAGACTCTTTAAGGAAATACCCTGAGGTGCGATAGCCATGGGGTGGAGGCACAATGGAACAGAATAAAGAAGTGAATAACTAAGGTAACAGCAAGCTCTTTAAAGGTAATAATTAAGGGTAAGAGGAGAAAGGGGCCACTTGGGTTCTCAGAGGAGGTAGTAAAGTGGTGAGGGAGAAAAAACAGCTTCCAGGAAGCACGAGGAGATCTAAATGGAGGCAGACGGGGAGGTATATCTAGAGAAACAAAGGGAGACAGGAAGAGGGTATGGACAGCAAAGGTTCAAACTGAGGAAAGGAACACCTAGGAGGTCAAGCATGAGGTAAAGACTTTCTTCAGGTATGTGAGTGAAAAGAGGAAGGCAACGGGTTGTATAGTGAAGAATAGGAGACCAGGAGGGGCACTGCACAGAGGAAGACCAAGAAAAAGATAATGAATACTTCTGCTAAGTCTTCACATTGGAAGAGGAGACAGGCTGACATGCATTAATTGATGCCCAGAGAGAGTGGATACAAGTCCATTTATAGAAGAGAGAAGCCACCAAGGGTTGGAAGCGCTGAATGAAAACAAGGCCATGGAGCTGGACAGGATCCACCCAAGAGTACTTAAGGAACTGAGCATGGTGCTAACCGCTCCTCTGCAGCACCATTTAAGATCTCATTGGAAATGGGAGTGGTTCCAGAGGAATGGAGGAGTGCTGATGTGGTCCCTCTACACAAGAGCAATGGTAGGGAGGAGGCTAGCAATTACAGAGCAATCAGTCTCACATCAGTAGTGGCAAAGTTAATGGAGTCCCTGCTGAAGGAGAAACTGTTGGAATACCTGGAGACATATGGGCTGCAGGGTCACTAGTAGCATGGCTTCACAGTGAGGTGGTCATGTCAAACAAATCTCATAGATTTCTTTGACTGGGTAACTAGAGATATGGATTGGGGAGGACAGTGGATGTGGCTGATCTGGACTTCAGTAAGGTATTTGACACTGTACCACACAGAAGAGTGATAAAGAAACTTAGCAGCCTGGTGTAGGGGAGAAGGTAGCGAGCTTGGTATCTAACTGGTTGAAAGATATGAGGCATAGGGTGGTGGTAAATGGCAGTCACTCAGAGGAGGGAGAGGGACCAATGGAGTATCACAGAGATTGGTACTGGGCCCTGTTCTCTTCAATGTGTTCATAAGTGACATTGCTGAGGAGCTGGAGGGGAAGGTGTGTCTCTTGTAGATGACACAAAAATCTGCAACAGTGTGGACTCCCAGGAGGGCATGAAGAGAATGTAAAGGGGTCTAGGGAAACTAGATGTGTGGTCTAGGGAATGTCAGCTAGGTTTTAATGCCAAAAAGTGGTAGGTCACACACCTAGGGTGGGGAAACCCAGGGGCTATGCATAAAATGGGTGGGAGGTTCTTTCAGATACCAAGCAACAGAGGGACCTTGGGATGATCAAATCTGATGATCTCAAGGTTGCAGGGCAGTGCAAAGGGCAGTAGGCAAGGAGAGACAGATACTGGGGCTTATAGGGAGGGGGATCTCTAGCAGGAGATTGGAGGTGTTGCCTCTGTAAGGCTTACTTGTGAGACCCCAACTGGAGTAGTTTGTCCAGCTCTGGAGGCCACGTCTCTGCAAGGACATCAACGGGGTGGAAGCAGTCCAGAGGACAGCTACTAAGAAGAGGATGTGGGAGCTCAACATTTACTCACTGGAAGAGAGGAGAGTGAGAGAGGACATGATTGAGACCATTAAGTACTTCACAGGGGTGAACAAGGTACAGGATGGGAGTCTTTTTCACAGGAGAGAGCAACAGAATGCAGGGGCATGCTATGAAGCTTGAGGGACTGGGAGTTTAAGAGTTTTGTGAGGGAATTCTTTATCACAGAAAGGGTGGTGGTTGCCTGGAGCAGCCTGCCAGAAGAGGTGGTATAAGCAAAGACAGTGGGAGCTTCAAACTTGCATGAGATAGGCACATGTGTATAATAAATAGAGGTGAGGGAGGCGAGAGGGACACTTGTGACCAAATAGAGTCCAGGGTGTAGTGTCTGACAGGGAAAGCAGGGCAGACTAGATGGGCCTACAGGTCCTTTTCTGCTGACACATTCTATATTCTATGTTTCTGTTTCATCTCATCAGAGAACTTTGCACCCCTCATCCACCCAGCCTCAGTCACTAATACCACCATCTTATCTGGACTGAGTCTTAGCCAGCTACAGGACATCCAGTTTGGATCTTGGCCAAACACAGTTTTAGTATACCAATAACACCAGGCACTCCAGGTGCAAATGACATATGCTGCTGAGTGTCTGTCATCTGCATAGCAGTAAAAACCCAGACTATATCATCTAATGATCCTTCCCAGGGGTAGCATGTACACCTTGAACAACATGAGTGACAGAATCAACCGCTAAAGTATACCACAGAGTAGGGGCTTTGGGAATGAGCAGAAATTCCCCAACACTGCGCCATGTCCTATCACTGAGGAAGGTCTCAAAACAGCGAATGAGTGTGACAGTGAGTCCACAGCACTCTCTGAGGTGATCCAGCAACAATCCATGGTTCATGGTGAAAAAAGCTGCTGAAAAATCAGAGGATGTGAACTGACTGCTCTCTATCTGTTGCCCTAAGAAGGTCATTGTACACCCTGACCAATGCAGTTTCTGTACTGTGCTTGGACCTAAGTCTGGGCTAGAGAGTCTGATAGATGTCAAAGGCCATAATGTGTGCCTCAAGCTGCAGTGCCACTATCTTCTCAATAACCTTCTCCAAAAAGGGGAGGTGAGAGTCTCTTGGGTCTCAGGTGGCACATTGGATATGTCTTTGCCTTACAAGCAAAGGGTCAGAGGTTTGATTCCCAGGGAGAACCTATATATGCCACCTTAATTAGATACAGGGAAAAAAAGAGTTTCATTTGGGGCTAAGGGGAATGGGGGGGTGCCTTAAGTCATGGTAGGTTGAGATAGTTGGGCAAGAGGCAGACTAGATGGGCTGTAAGGTTCTTTTCTGCTGTCGCCTTCCATGATTCTATGAGTATGTTCTATAATTCATCAAGCACTCTAGGTGCAGAGATGGTTTTTCACACAATTCACTAAGAGGCAGTTAGACTACGGTCTAGTTTGCAAAAGGTGAGCCACACAGACCTCTTCCACTGAAACTAACCTAAATTTGCCCCCGACCTGAAGCGTGCACCTGTTCACAACAAGCTCAAGCCTGCTGTGTCATGATAACCTGACTGGTGAAATTTCAGCTTGAATAGTGGACAACCTGTCAGAGAAAAATGAACAAACTCTTTGTAATGAGCAGATGAAAAAGCTCTCACCAGTTGTAGACAGACCAGGTTAGTAGTCTATCCACTGTCCAGAAGAGCTGGACTGGTCAGTTTCTCCCTACTGCAAGATCCCCAGACAGAAATGTTGCTTTCTCATGGTAAACTGCCCTTTGATACTCCCTCTAGTGAGCCCTCAAAGTCGGCTTGTCCTCATTGGAGCTAGATCTCATCCAATAGCACTCTAACCTCCAAACCCTAGACTCTACCTCCCTAAGCTCCCCATCAAACCAAGGGGGATCTCAACCATAAAGCCTGGTGTCATATTTGATCAGATGCAACTGCATCAAAGGCCAAGGTAATGGTCATGTTATAGGCCACCACCACTTCCTTTGATCTAACTACACAAGCAACCATCACACTCAAGAGATTCATCTCTGCCTGGAGTCCATCTGAGGCAGCCACTTCAAAGGATGGTAATGAGCCATCTCTACAGGGGGTAGAAGGAAGGGCCCTGAATAAGAACTTCACTGTGCTGTGATCCTACAACTGACCAGATAAATCTCGAGACTGTTACTCTCAAGCCCCAGTGAGAAGACTAAGTTCAAGGCATGGCCTTGTTGATGAGTCGCATATATAACTATTGTGCTAAGCCCAGAGATTCCATCAACTGGAGGAAATCCTGCCAAATTGAGAGAGTTCATTAGTGATCCTGGCACTGAAGTCTCTCAGAATTAACCATCTAGGTGACTCCAATACCCTCCTGATGATGAAGTCTGTGATTTCTAGTAGGAAAGCCTTCTCCTGTCTTGGAGGCTGGTACACCAGAAGGATTCTGCAACATGTATGTAGACCCCCACACATGGCCACACATTCAAACAACAGAGTTTCCCCTACTGGGTGCACAGTGAATTTCAACTTGGAATCAAAACAGATGGCCCCCCCCCCCACAGAGAATCTGGCTGGGATCGCTGCTTCCAGAACTGGACCGGCATTGATACTCAGCAACAGCAAGGGAGGGAGAGAGGTGATATGATTGAAACATTTAAACACCTTAAGGGCATTAACAAGGTGAAAGAGTCTAGCATGTTTCAATATAAGAAAAATAGCAGGACAAGAGGACACAGCATGAGATTAGAGGGAGGCCGATTAAGGTGTAATGTGAGGAAGTTCTTTTTCACAGAAAGGGTGGTCGATGCATGGAATGGTCTACCTCAGGAAGTGGAGGATGAGAATACAGAGCAGGGCTTCAAACAGGCATAGGATAGGCATAAGGGAGCAATACAGATGAGTATGAATAGATAGGTCATTGACAGAGCAAAGGCCAATGGCATATTCATAAGGCAGAAAAAGAAATGGGCAGACTGGATGGGCCTTGTGGTCCTTATCTGCCATCAACTTCTGTGTTTCTATGTTTCAGATCTCCATGATGCAAGCCAGGTCAAATGAAGAACAAGACATTAAATCTGCCCTGATGGCAGTCTTATTCCTCATTGATATGGTATTGCAAAGCACTGCCCACAGTGGATGAGTAGAGGCCTTTGGCCTGTTGGATACCTCCACCTTTGGTCCAGTGGAAGCCATAAGTATGAGTACCAACTATGTCTGTCCACTCTCTAAGTCCCATTTCAGCCCTGGGAACTCATGGTCCATACCAGGCCTATTGTGCACTCCCAGTAATACTTCACATTCCCCCTGCCTACCACACCGCCTGCTTACAATACACACCTCCCTGCAGCACCTGTATGCTGCCGCTGACTTGGAGGGGTTGTTGAAGGGGTGAGATCAAGCAGGTAGTATGGTGAGTACCTAAGCCTAGGAGTCCGTGATCCAACATGCATGCTGCCAAAGATTTAAACCTTCCCACACAGTAAAACCAAACAACTCCCTCTGCCCACTGTCATTCACAGGCACACTTCTAACCACCCCAGTCTACCTAACCAGTCACACTATAAATACACATAGACCAAATACACTAACAGTCTCCTACTCATGCACATAACATTCAACACTACTCTAACCAATCACACAAAGCCCACTCATACCTTTTAATAATATTAAAAATGTAAGATTTTTTTATTAAAACAAGAGAATTTGTTACAAAATGTGCAGTTTGGGTTATTATAGAGGCACTGTAGAGCCTCTGTAGTTAGGGTTGAGTAGGCTGTTTAATGTTAAACCCCACATTTTGCACCTTAATAACTTCAGTGTTGTTTGACAAAATAACCCAAAATGTGTCATGTGCAGTCAGGCTGTCAAAGTCTCAAGACTTGGATGGTTTCTTGATGGCATATTGTATGGTTTTCAAGATATGGAGTGCCAAAAGATGAAAAAAAAGCATGTTTGGCTTCCCTATACTTAACATATAGTTAGGGTTGAGTAGGCTGTTTAATGTTAAATGACACATTTTGCACCTCAATAACTTCTGCATCATTTGACAAAATAGCCCAAACTTTGGCATGTGCGGTCAGGCTGTCAAAGTCTCAAGATGTGGAAAGCTTCGTGATAGCATATTGTATGGTTTTTGAGATACGGAGTGCCAAAAAATGGAAAAAAAAAGTTTGGTTTCCCTATACTTAACATTGGGTATTTTTTGCACTCACCTACAGTCTAGACCGTGTGGAATTTTTCATGAAATTTCCAGGTTTGAAGGGGCCCATGGCAATGGTGTGCCTTTGGAAGTTTTGGTGAAAAAATATTACACTGTTTTAAAGTTATAATGATTTTTGATTTAACGTTCTGCTGTGACTGGTAAAAAAATATTGCAAAAGGTAAAAAAATCTATCACAAAAGGTAAAAAACATATTGTGAGTGGTTATTTACATGATTTACTTGTAATGGGGGAAAAAAACAGTCAAGATGACTGCCATTTTCTTGTTACTGTTTAAACTTACAAACAGTAAAATTACATACAAATTATGGTGTTTGTTTTTTAAAGTTGCCAGAAATACCTTTTCTGGGCACCCAAAAACCTGGGTGCCCAGCTTTGCGAGAGGAGCTGTTCATTTGCATTCTCTGTATGAGAACAGTGGGACTTTCTTGACTTCTTCTGCTGTAGCTGGAACTCATGCTGCAGTGAGAGTAGTGAGCCACTGTTTCCCCGGTGTCTAATGGAGCCCCCCCCCACTGCTGTCCCTTTAAGACTGCAATGTTACCCTGGTGTTTAGTGGGACCCCCACCCTCTGATTACCATCCCCATATTTATTTACTGTTTTTTGGTGTCCAGTGGCACCCCCATCCTCTGATTGCCATCTTTGCAATGTATTTGTCTTTCCCTGATGTCTAATAGCACCCGCCACCCTCTGATAGTTGTCCTCATAATTTGTCTTTCCCTGGTGTCTAGTGGTGTTTCCCACCCTCCAATTGCTATCCTCGTAATGTATTTGTCTTTCTCTAGTGGCACCCCCCACCCTCTGATTGCCATCCCTCATAATATGTTTGTCTTTCTCTGGTGTCTAGTGGCAACACCCCCCCCCACCTTCCAATTGCTATTCCGATCTGAAATAAATAAAACTGTCCCTCAAATTTTTTAAACCTGCAAAAATGAAATGGTCTCTCCCAGATCTGACCCACCCACCCCCACCTTTCACTCAATACCGACCACCCCACACCCCCAGTACATCCCCACACACCCTCACTCACCTGAACAAGTCACAGGGTGAATATCAACTCTCCAATCGATGACACGTTTTGGTGCTAGAACTGCTGACTACAATATGAGAAATTAAGGTAAGTGCGGTTCAACATATTTCTTTTTTTTTTTACTTTATCTCTTTATCCCTCCTATCTACTCCCAGTGCCCACTTCTTCCATCCACTCATGTCCTCCAATCCACCTTCCATGGGATCTGCCCCTAGAGTGCCTCTTCCCCCTCTCCTTGCACAGTGGGGTCTGTCCCTTCTTGGTGGTCTGGATGGAACTGGAGCGGCTTTCATCCAGGGCTGCCGAGAGGTGTTTTTCCATTTTCTCCCCTAGATCCCCTACCCTCTAAGACATCGGCGCTTGGGATGTATGTCCCAAGTGGTGGCGTCCTGATGCATGCCGAGCCTCTCATGTGCTGCGACGTCCCCTCTCCCGGGTTCGTGATGGAGCCGCCTATCCTTCCTGTTGCTGGTGCTTCCACTGGCTGTGGAAGGGATGTAGAATGCAGGTGCATTCTTGGTCTCCCACCCCTGAGGGAGAAGAGCATCCATTGGTACGCTCGATCCTCCCTCTCCCCTACTGACCCCCGGCCACCCGAGTCCGTTCCCGAACCCGGGTCACCGGCGTAGCGCAAGGTGTGGCATCCAGCACCTCAACCCTTAGCGCTACTGGGCCGGCAGTTCAACATATTTCAGTGGGGTTTTGAACTCTGATGCATAACTTTGTCATTTTTGCATACTGTGATCCCAAATGCTCAACATGGACTTTTTGGGACAACACCTCATGATCAGTGGTGGTGGTGGAACTATGCAAATCAAGCCTGAAATGTGGTTTTGTGGTTGCTTGCTGAAATTACCTTTTCAGCAGGATTTGAACATTTTCACCACCCTTGTTTATGAGGTGGGGTCAAAAGAAGGCCATGTTGAAAATTTGGGGTTAAAATATGTAAAAATGGCAAAGTTATCCACATATGTTGAAATTTAACTACATTGGCTCATAACTTTTATAGTTTTATATATTTGGACCTCAGATTTTCAACATGGCCATTTTTTACACTGTCTTATGATACTGTATGACAGCTGTCATTTTTCAAATCGTGGCCAAAATGTGTTTTTGCACCTGTGGTGCGGAATGACGTTTCGATACTGAGGAATGATGTTTCAGTGGAAAGTTGAACATTTTCACTACTATGTTCATGAGGTGGGATAATAGGAAAGATATGCTGACAATTTGGTATACAAATACAGTAAAATGCCCAAGTTATGAGTGAATATGAGATTTACAGTGAAGTTTAACTTAACTGGCGAAGTTGCCGCGAAGTTGCAGGAATTTGCATTTGTGAAATTTTTCCTAGCCTCAGCAACTTCAATTTCACCTGAACTGTGGAGCTTTTGCTGCAAAATATGGAATTACACCATGAAATTCCACACTTCACAGTAGAACTTCACATTTTGTGGATTGATCTGCACTCTGCGAATTGTGCTAATTTCGTGGATTAATTCACAGAGTGAATTTTACCAACTTCACTCATTTATAGAGTATTTCAATGTTCACTCATAACTTCACTAATTTCCATTATTTTGACTCCAAACTTTCAACATAGCCATTTTTCGACACCACCTCATAAATGTCATGTGTCATTTTTTAAATCCTGGATGAGTCGTGTTTTTCATACTTCTGGTGAAGAATGACATTTCAGCCAGTATACTACAAATGGTACATGTTGTGTTTATAAGGCAAATCATAAAACAGTATCTTGAAAATTTGTGGTCAAAACTGAAAAAAGCAATATATAATTGTTAACAAACTTTGTGTGTAGTGCCACTATTGACCCCAATGGGTATTATTTGTGGTCCTGTGCTGGTGAATTGAGTTTGTGGATGAGCTCAGTAACCCAGCTAGATTGGATGAGGGTGGGGAGATGGTGCTGTTATGCAACACTACCCAGCCAGATAATGAAAGGTGCATGGGCCTGAGTACCATATAGTGAAAACAACTTTCCTCTTGGCATAGGGCTTTGCACCTCTCTCCTCTTGGGTGGCAGAGGGCCCTGTGCATTGGCTGAGAGATGCATTTTTTGCCCTGTGCATCTGTAACTGTGGCCACATAAAAATGCAGGGATCATAGGGCCCTGCACTTCCACAGCCCACCACACAGCCCTATGAATTCTTCACATCTGTCATCGCATCAAACTGCAGGGCCCATAATTTGTTGGACCTGCACTTCTGTAGGTAGACAGAGTCTTCTCTTCGCACAGGGCATCTGAATCTTCACACAGGTCCTGAAGAGACCTGCATGAATGAGGATACAATTCCACCATCTTAAAAAGAAAGAAAATTAATTGCAAAAAATTATGTTCATGCACCAGTTAGGTAACTTAACAACACCAAAGTAGGGAAATGTGGCATTAGGGTTTCCAACCCTAACGCCCCTCCCCAATTCCCCAAGCAGCAAAAGGAAAAAACATTTGAGTTTTGGGTCTCTAGACTCTTGGTGAATCAGTGGAGGGGTCTTCCTTGGGGTTTGTCAACCCTAATGCTCACCCCTCACCCCAACCCAAATCCTCCAATCTGAAGCACAAGGTACAGCTCCAAGCCATTGCCTCATAATGATACACTCTTCAAAGGTGGAGATGTATGTCTCACCACAGGTTGCCAACACAATTTATTGTACCTTTCTTAACGCAAGGCCCTGCATGAAGAAAGGAGATCATGTGTGACATTATTTGCTTATGGAATGGGGTGAGCATTAGTGTTGACAACCCTCAAGGAAGACCCCACCACTGTTTCGCCAAGACTCTGAGACCCAAAACCCTAATCGTTTTTCCTTTTTCTGCTTGGTGGGTGAGGGTTGGGCATTAGGGTTGGAAACCCTAACCCCATATTTCCCTACTTTTGTGCTATTAAGTTACCCTAACTAGTGCATTAACTAAATTTTTTTGCAAAGAATATATAGTACTGTATGTAGAAGATGATTTCCTACATAAGTCCACAAGAGTTATTTATGTATTTTTAGGAGTCAGTGGCCTCTCCTTTTACCAGAGGATAGCAGTCTGCAGTCACTCTTTAGGAAGTATATTAGGAAGCACTCTTATTGCTTCTCAATAGCAAAGTACAGTGCAATAGCAATAAAAAAGGCAGCACCCACTGAACTCCAGGATTCCCTCACCACTGAGGGTCAGTCACAGCAGCATGAAGTCCTTGGTACAGCAGGCTCTAGGTGCAAAGTTCTTGAGCATGGGAGAGGAAAAAATAGAAGCTCTCCAAGGTCCAAAATGTGGTGGCAGTGAAAAGTTCCAGTCAACAGAACTGTCTGACAACAAGCAGACAGTGCCAAGTCCCCATGGGCTGCCCACCGCATCCCCCAAAATGCCAGTAGTGGATGCCAGTAGTGGAGACTCTCTTTCTAAACTGTATCAGTCTGGGCAGTTGCTCCTCTTCACCTGTGCAGATCAGACTCCACTCCTACATTCTATCACACTCTTGCTCAGCAGAACAGTCTGGGCAGTCACTCCACTTACCATGTAGACCCATCCTTGCTCACTCCAGCAGTGAACATCTTCCATAGAAACATGGAAACATAGAAATTGTCAGCAGATAAGGGCTGCTAGGCCCATCCAGTCTGTCCATAGGCCCATGTATGCATCTGCTCACCCTAAGTGGTCAATGGCTTTTCATCACTCCCTTCCCACCCAAGGTTTCCCTGTACTTGTCCCAGGCATGTTTAAACTCCTCCACTGTGCTTCCTCCACCACCTCTTGTGGCAGACTATTCCAATGTTCACCACCCTCTCAGAGTAGAAAAACTTCCTCACGTTACCTCTTAATCCCCCCCTCCAGTTTCATATCTTGCCCCCTTGTTCTGGTATCTTTTCTACACTGGAAAAGATCTCCCAACTGCACCTTGTTTATGCCCTTGAAGTACTTAAAAGTTTCTATCATGTTGCCCCTTTCTCTCCTCTCCTCTCCTCCAGTGAGTACATGTTGAGGTCTCTTAGTCGCTCCTCCTATGTTTTGTGGTGCAAACCATGCACCATCTTTGTCGCCCTTCTCTGGACAGCCTCCACCATGTTTATGTCCTTACACGTGTATGGTCTCCAGTACTGCTCACAGTACTCCAGATGAGGCCTTACTAGTGTTTTGTACAATGGCATCACCACTTCCTGCCTCCTACTAGTAATACCTCTGCCTATGCAACCCAGCATGCCACTGGCCCTCCCTGCAGCCTTTGCACACTGCGTTGATACCTTCAGGTCATCAGATATGATAACTCCTAGGTCTCTCTCCTCTTTGGTGATGGTCAGCACCCCCCCATCCTGTAGGTCTTCCCAGGATTCCCCCTACCCAGGTGCATTATCTTGCACTTTTTTGCATTAAACCTCAGTTGCCACCTCTGATAATCTTTCAAGCTTCTCCAGGTCCCTCTTTATTATCTGCACCCCTTCTGGAGTATCCACCCTGTTGCAGATCTTGGTGTCATCTTCAAATAGGCAGACCTTTCCTTCCAATCAATCAGCAGTGTCATTAATGAAGACATTGAACAGGACTTGTCTCAGTACTGATCCTTGTGGCACTCCGCTGGTCACCCCTTTCTCCACAGATTGGATCCCATTTACCACCACCCTCTGCCTTCTGTCTGTCAGTCAGTTTCTAACCCACTGTATCACCTTATGCCCCATGCCCAGACTACTCATCTTGTTAACCAGCCTTCTGTGTGGGACAGTATCGAAGGCTTTGCTGAAATCCAGGTAGGTGATGTTTACAGCCCCTCCCTGATTCACTTTCCTAGTCACCCCCCCAAAAAAATCTATCAGATTTGTTTGACAAGACCTTCTGATGTGAATCCATGCTGCCTCAGATCCTGGGCACCAATGGATTCTAGGTGTGCCACTATCCTTTCTTTCAGCAGTGTCTCCATGATCTTCCCCACCACTGAGGTGAGGC
This sequence comes from Neoceratodus forsteri, assembly GCA_016271365.2. Lineage (NCBI taxonomy): Eukaryota > Metazoa > Chordata > Ceratodontiformes > Ceratodontidae > Neoceratodus > Neoceratodus forsteri. The sequence goes on along the minus strand of CM028135.1, from coordinate 390,478,665 downwards.
TGACTGGCCTGTAGTTCCCCACTTCCACCCTACTGTCACTTTTGTGCAGTGGGACTACATGCGCCCTCCTCCAATCTGCTGGAACCATGCCTGTGTTGAGTGAGTCTATGAACAGGGTGGCCAGAGGTGCTGCTAGTTCCCTTAATATCTTTGGGTGTATGTCATCTGGCCCCTTGGCTATATCCATCTTCAGCTTTGTGAGTTCCTCCAGAGCTCTGCCCACTGTGAATGGACTGGTGTCCATTTCTCCCCTCCCCGGTTGCCTCTGCTCCCCAACTGTGGTCATGGACCCTCTCCCTCTTCAGTGAATACTGAACAGAAGTATGTGTTTAGTATTTCTGCCATGTCTAGATCCTCCTCCTTACATTCTCCCTCCTCCCCTTTGAGCCTTACAATCCCCCCCCCGGTTTTTCTTCTGTCACTGATGTACCTATAGAATGATGTCCCCTTTTTTTACAGACCATGCTAAACCCTCCTCTTTCTGTGCCTTGGCTTTCCTAACAGCCTTCTCTGCTTCTCTGAGACATTCAATGTACACCTCCCTGTCCTCCTCCCTTTGGGTCCCCTTATACTTCCTGAAACTTGCTCTTTTATCCCTTACTTTGTCTCCCACCTCTTTAGAAAACCATAGTGGTTTCTTTCTTCTTTTCACTTTGTTCACTATCATAATGCATTGGTTAGTTACCTCCAGAATGGCTCCTTTTAGTCTCCCCCACTGTTCCTCCACCCCCTCCATTACCTCTGCCTTCTCCAGGGCTGCTTTTAAACATCTACCCATTTAATTGAAATCTGCCCTCTTGAAATCTAATACTTTTGCCCTTGTGTGGCTTAATTGAGTCCCTGTCTCCATGTCAAACCACACCATGTGGTGGTCATTGGATACCAGCTGCCCTTCCACCTAGATTCTTTCGACTCTGTTCCTATTGGTCCATACCAGGTCAAGAATCAATTTGTCCCTGGTTGGCTCATGCACTAGCTTATCTGAGTCCAGCTCCCTGCAGGGATTCCAGAATGGCCGTGTTTCTGGCTGAAGCAGCTACCTGGGTGGCCAATCCATGTCTGGCTTATTGAAATCTCTCATCAGTAGGATTTCGCCTTTAGCTGCCATGTCATGCATTTTCTCCACTAGCACCGTGTCCACTTACTCCCTCTGTGCCAGAGGTCTGTGGATTACCTTTGTGTGTATTGATGTGCCATTTCTTGGTTCAAGGGTGACCCACATTGCTTCAGCCTCCCCTTGCCTTCTCTGTACTTCTGTAGTCTTTATGCCTTCTCTGACGTACAGGGCTGCCCCCTCCCTTTTTATCTTCCCTGTCCATTCTGAACAGTGTATAGCCTGGTACATTGACATCCCAGCTGTGAGTAGCAGATTACCATGTCTCTGTTATTGCTGCTATGTCAAGGACTGCATCCGTCATCAAGGCTTCCAGGTCTGGAACCTTCTTTCCCAGACTGAGGGCATTTGTGAACATGACCTTCCATGTTTTACTCCTTGCCTTCCCTTTGTTTCTGTTTTCTCTACTTTGCCTCTTCCCCCCATCCTGGTATTCATGCTCATGTGCTCTTGCCCCTCCTTTAGCCCCCCTTATAAAAGTTTCCCCTGCCTACCCCTCACTGCTCACTTGCATTGTTCTTATTGTCAATTTGTACTTTTGCATGTTCTTGTGGGGGTGTTCCTAAGCCTCCTGTCTCTCCTGCCTTTCCCCCCTTGGCTAGTTTAAATGCTTCCTGCTGAAGCATTCCAACTTCTCACTAAGGACTGAGGCCCCCCTTTCTAGACAGATGCAGGCCATCCTCCTGACACAAGCTTGCATCTGACCAGGTTGGGCCTCAGTCCCCTATGAAGTCAGATCCTTCCCTTCCACACCAATCCTTCAACCCAGGAGTTGAAGGTTTAGATGTGTAATGCCCTTGCCTCCCTCATGCCTTGGACAGGTGGCACCTCCAAGAATTACACAGAATGTGCTACCCATTTCAGGTCCTCTCCTAGCTTACTGAAATCCTCCTGGACTCTGGTTAACTCTACCCTTCTTCTCGCCAAGTCATTGGTCCCCAGATGGGCAATGACATCCAGCTCCTCCCTCCTGGCTATCACCCTAGCAATCCTATGAATTCACTTCCCATCTCTCCATGCAGCGCTTCCTGGGAGACACTTGATCTCCCTCTCCCCCCTGCTAGTTGTCCCTAATTTCACACCCCGTATAATAGAGTCCCCATTAGGAGAAGCTTCCCCCTCCTCTGGGGTCCCTTGCCCCCCTTTCCTGGGACTCCAGATTGGAGGTCTCAACCATCCTCCCTGGTCCCAGCTGTGGGTACCTATGTGGGACAGTCCCATTCCTCCAAAACAGCGTAGGAGTTATTAAGCTAGACTGGTTGGGGGATGTGTCTCTTAACCCTCCCCACTCTCCCTGAGCCCACTGTGGTCCAGTCATCCTTCTTCCTGGGCAGCCTTCCACTGGGTAGAGAACCAGTCAGACCAGGAACACCATGCTGTCAGCCAACAGCACTGAGAGTGCAAGAAAATTCTGTGACTCCTTTCTAATGACAACTGCAGCATTAGGAACCATAGCACCAGGAAATGGTGTGATTTGCAATCAAAGAAGAGTGAATCTGTATGAGACAAGTAACCCCACGAGCTGCATGAGGAAAGGGGATTCTCACTAAACTGAAAAACAATGCTACAACTCCTCTCACTGTCTCACTGAAAGGTCCTAACTATAGTTCAAACCTAAAACTAACCTACTACTATAAATCGGACAAAATGAAGGTAAAATACAGAATACCTTCAATCTGTTGCACAAGAGGATTCTTCTACAACCTGTTTTACGAACAAGTTATAAAAAGGTTTATTTAACAAAGTTGTGAGCTCTGCAAAGAGCTCTGAATGAACAGCATGCCCAGCTTGCTAGCCATCATTTATCTTCATCTTAGCAAAGATGTCTATAAAACTCTGTAGTTAGTAGGATTTTTCCAATCTCCTTTTTTGAATATGGGGAAATAATATTCCACTTCCAACCATTTGGGTATTTGCCTGTCTGAAGTATAACATTAAAATATTTTGTTAATACTGAGGCCCAACAATCAATATTTTGCTTGAAAAATTCCATTGGTATGACATCTCCTGGAGTTTTTTTGATGGTTAGGCTACGATAAGCTCTATAACTTTTTCTGCTAATACTTTTGTCTATGTTGAAGTGGACTTACTGGGTACAGATGAATAGTTGGCCTACAGTATGTTCTTTCATAATTCTAAATTGAAATAGTCCCGGGGGGTGTGGCTTGGACCCAACAAAGATGGCAGCATAGCTCTCTCACTCTGCCCCAGACTGGCAATAAATCACGTATAATCCACTACAATGCCGGACTGAATTGTCCTCATAACAACTGGAAAAACCCTCCCCACCTCTGTTGCCACTAGCTGAACATTTTTAATGAGGGAAGCCATGCTCTATTAAGGCTAACCACAGCATGCATATTTCTGAGCTGCTCTGTTGAGACAGGCCACGTAGGCCCGAGGGCAGGAGTAAGAGTTCCTCTACAATTTTTCCTACTGGTGTGCTAGCGCCTGACTCCAAGGACAATGGGCCATGATCACTGGATAATTTCAAGTACACAGGAGAGATTTTTTCAACTTGCTGAATCAAAACCATTCCCCCTTTGAAGACAGAGCCAGACGGGGCAATGGATGCTTTGGGAGACAAAGTGCCAGGGCCGCACGCCCAGACCACCCAGTCACATCAGGAACAGGCCCAGTTAGGAGAGGCCCTCTCAAATATCACAAAAATGCTGGAGACTCTCCTAACCAGAGTGGACACTATTGGAGCATTGTCAACTGGGAATGTAGCTGATGTACATAGGCTGGAGGACCAGCAGAACGTTTTGGAACAGAGAACTGAGGAATTAGAAAGGCAACATATTACTGTATTGCAGAGGCTCAGAGATCATGAAGCTAAACTGTCCAGACTGTGGTACAGAGCCTAGGATCAGGAGAACAGGAGTCGAAGGAACATCATAAGAATTCTAAGGGTCCTGGAAGGGACCAAAGGTTCCAACATGCAAAAATTCTTAAATGAATGGCTACCACAACTGTTGGGGGAAAGATGGAGAGAACCCGTGGGTGTGGAAAGGGCACATCGGGTGTTTGGCAGACCAGACAGCACAAAGTGCCCGAGAACAATCATTGTATATCTACTAAGATTCTCAGTTAAGAAGAAGCTACTCCGAGCCACAAGGGACATGGGGGAGATTACCTGGAAGGGCAGCACCATCTCATTCTACTGGGATTTTACCCAGGAGGTAGCCGCTAAATAAAGATAGTATAATCCCTTGAAAAAAATATTAACAGCCAACTCTTTCCAGTACAAATTCAGATTGGTCACTGCATTGTACCTCTCAAAAGATGGGAAATCCTTCCTCGCTGAATCACCCTGAGAAGCTGAAACCTGGATTAATAATCAGTGGCCTGGACTCTTGCCATGAACTGCATCTCCAAGATGCCTCTGGGCACAAGAAAGACCAAGCAGGGCAGAGAACATTTAAAGGACGGAAGCATTTTCATTGGGACAAAAATTACAGTCGGACTAGTCCAGGCACAAGGGAGTCTCCCTTACTTCTTCCAGCATCGTCTTCACAATTTAAAAATGTGAGACACTCTCAGGTGGATCCCTTACCCATCTCAACTGAGTGTTCAAGTGGAGGAATTGAAATGAATATGCAGCAAGAACAGGCCAAATATTCAACTCCGGGCTGGCAACGCCAGTGTTCTAGAAACCCCAATCCAACAATGGCTGGCAATTCAATAGCCTCTCCTCTTGCTAAATTCCCAAGAGCTGAAACACCTTTGTCAGCAAGGGTTGAAACTACAGTCTTTCCTATAAAAGACCCTGAGGAACTCGGATGACAATGTCTCCCTGGACTGGGCCACCACCATAGAGGAAAGCGAAGAACATCAACTCTGGCTGCTGGAGTATTAAAGGCTGGATCCAAATCATTCGCTAAGGCACTGACAGCTCCCCCCAGACTTGCTAGAGCAGAAAAGCCCAGCATTGAACAACCTGCCACTTCTGGAAAAGATGGATGATTCAATAAACAATTGGACTCTGAATTAAAATGATATGACAGTTTACCGCAGTCTCAGCTTTGGTGTTTTTACTCTGAATTGCTGTTTTGACAACCTACTCTTACTCCCCTGGCCAGTGTTTTCCCAGGACGAGTAAGGGTGGCATGCGAAGATCGTTGCCTCCGCTGTTGCGCCCTTCTCCCCCCCCAATTTTTCTCCCTGTGTGTGTTCTCAGTGAGTTAGATAATGGCATGCATGATACATATATGAAGGACCATCGTGCTTACCCCTCTACCTCCCACTTTTTGACTACACCTTAGCATCAGCATACCCCATCACATGCTCCTGATGTCACGGGCAGTATCGCCCAAAAGTGCATGAGGGGAATCTGGTGTCATCTAAGACGACTGACAATCTCGCAGCATGTGCTGGCACCCCTCTGCCCCAATACCTTGCTCCTGCTTCCCTCAGCCAATCATCCAGATACAGAACTAAATGGCTGACAGAGGTTCCCCCTCCCCCTTTTTCTCCCTCCTCTATACAGGCTGTCCCCTCCTATTGGAGTACTCCCCTTCCTCCTTCCCTTCACCCATCTCCCCCCTTTCCTTTTGCCCCCACCTTCCATTCCAGTTGTCATATGCTCTTTTTGTACCCTCTCAACAGTTTGTTGATAGGCACTCCTGGACTCTCCGGACCCAGTTTTCATATGGATCCATAAGGCCAGATTGGGACAGTTTACCTATGTTAGGTGTGACCTCTCCCCTTGACTATTTGGAGCTTGAAGCAGTGTGGCATGGAGTGCTTTGATATCTCTATACACACGTACACCTCAGCATCATTAACTTTTAAATCATTTAGTGTGTTTTACATTTAGAGCAATAGCTCCTTTGTTGGTTGCTATATTACTGTTAACTTTTGATAACATAGTATATAACTCTCTTTTCTCCTATTTGACCAGGCTCTTATTAAGTGGTGACAACAACTGCTGATACTCTCTAACTCTTCCCAGTATACCTGTTTCCTCTTCTGGGACACCAGGTCGGTGCCCTCACATATGAACCAACAACCAGGTGAATCCTCTTTGTTGTCTGCTGTTTAACTTGTTACTCTCCCAAGGGTGAGTGCTCCTTTTTCTCGCTAATCAACCACATGGTAACTGATAATGGCCACTGTATCCTCTACAAGTCATGGATGGAGGTACATCTCCTGGAATGTCAAAGGACTTAATCACCCAGCTAAACAAACCAAGGTTCTGCAATTCCTGAACTCTATGGGTACTGATATAGCATTACTCCAGGAGATGCACTTTACCAGCAGTACTGTACAATGGCTTAAAAAATTGTGGATAGGATCAGTGGTTGCCAGCTGTGCCACCACTAAATCTACAGGGATGGCTACTTTGCTACATAAATCTGTGCCCTGGGTGATAGAGGATAAACGTACGGACTCCCAAGGGCAGTGAATAGCAATCAGACTCTCCTATCCGGGAGGTAGGGTATTAGTGGCCAATGTGTCTGGCCATAACACTGACTCTGGGGAGGTATACTCTGATCTGAGCCAAGCCTTCACAGACCTAACAGATAGTCTATCTGATGGACCAATTTTACTAGGAGGGGTCATAATCTAGTCCTAGATATCTTTCTTGACAAATCCCTCCCTACCCCACAAACCCATCCCAAGGTACTAGCGACCTTAACTGATCTGATGACAGAATGGAGCATCTGTGACCCCTAGACAAGGAATAATCCGTAAGGGCACGACTACTCTTTCTACTTGGCGGTGCATCATACCCACAGCAGGTTGGATTTCTAGCTCTCCAATTATGTAGCTGTACCAGGGATCATGGACCCCTCAATTGGCAGCTTTATGATCTCTGACCACACCCCGGTATCGATCCTGTTCTCTCCACCAGGTCAGGGAGCCCCCTCCACAAGGTGGAGATGCAACCCATCACTGCTGCAAGACAAATCCTTTCAAAATTACATAAAAGATGAAACCCACTCATATTTTTCCCTCAGCACCCCAGAAAGACTTGGGCATCCACGGTATGGGAAGCTTTCAAAGCTGTTATCAGAGGGAGAATTATCTCCTTTTCAGCAACTAAAAATAAGGCTCAGGTAGCAACTATATGCTGTCTGCAAGCCGAGCTTGTGAATCTGGAGAGACAATTCAAAGTCTCAGCCCAAAACCTACTTTATTCCCCTCTTCTAGCCTCCATCACAGGCCTAAAGTATTGGATAAACACTCTGTTAAACAAAAAAGTGGAATGGCAATTAATCCGTGCCAAACATAAGTCATGGGAGGATGGGGACAAGGGAGGCAAACTACTGGCTTACTGTCTTCGCAAGCAGCAAGCCTCATCCAGGATACTTGCCCTGAAGAATAAACAAGGTAAAATAGTTTCGGCACCTAAGGTTATTAATGAGGTGATGCAGAGCTTCTACCAAGAGCTCTACCAAACCCAGACCAAACTCTCAGATGCAGAGCTCTCCATATGGTTGTCTGAATTGTGTAAAGGGGTTTCTTTCCCTAAGATCTCGCTAGAGCAATGTCATGTTCTGGATGCCCCTGTCACTCCCAAGGAGCTTCAGTCTGCCCTGTCTCAAATGGCAAAAGGAAAAGCTCCAGGACCAGATGAAATGACAGTAAAGCTCTACCAACTCCTTAAAGCCAAAATTATTACCCCCCCTTTTACAGGCCCTACAAGAAGCCCAGAATACTACTACTCTTCCCCCTACCATGCGAGAAGCCCTAATAACTTTAATTCCCAAGAAATCCTCAGATGCACTGAACTGTGCCAATTTCCAGCCCATTTCTTTGCTCTCAGTAGATACCAAGCTACTAGCCAAAGTCCTAGTGAATAGACTAACTCAGGTCCTCCCTAACCTGATACTCCCATCACAATCTGTTTTTTCGAAGGGTAAATCAGGAGCAGATAATCTGCGCCTAGTCCTAAATCTGAAATGGCTAGCACTCCACTCCAAAGCCCCGATGGCAGCCTTGGCAATCGACTTTGCCAAGGCATTTGACTCCTTAGAATGGGGTTACCTCCATAAGGTTTTAAACCTGTATGGGTTTGGGTCCCACTTTTGCTCCTGGATTTCCACATTATACCACCTGCCAACAGCCAAAATTGTTACCAATCGGGACATCTCCCCTTCCTTTCCGCTGCAGAGGGGCACTAGGCAAGGTTGTCCTCTCTCTCCCCTCTTCTTTTTATTATAGCTTTGGACCCTCTGATTAGAAAACTCATGGGCACCCCAGGTATTACCGGGATCCCTGTTAAGGAGCAATCCTTTCTGGTTAATGCCTATGCGGATGACATTTTGCTCACACTGTCCAGCCCAGAGCTCTCCATACCCATAGTACTACAAGAGCTCGCCTCCCTCTCTGGCCTGCTAATCAACCAAAAGAAAATTATTTCCCCGCTGAATACAAGATGTGGTAGAAACTGCCTCATAGGTACTGATATCACCTAGGCCCCACAAGGATTTTCCTACCTTGGGAATTTTATCTCCTCAGCTTGGAAAAACCTGGAAAAGGCCAATTTCTCCCCACTTTTAACAGCTCTTATGGCTGAAGTCCAGAGAGGGAGAAAATTATGGCTATCCCTTAAAAGCAAAATAGAGGCTATCTGTATGTTTTTTTTTCTCCAGAGTCTCATACCTCCTAAATAATCTCTGAATTCCCCTGTCCCTGAAACCATTTTCTGTATTGGATAAACTTATCTCTTCCCTTTTATGGGAGGGCAAAGCTGCACGCTGGGGGTGTGCAAAGATACTGGCTCACTGTACCAAAGGTGGACTGGGGCTCCCATGGTTCACAGGCTACCATTTAGCCTTTCGCATGGCCCAAAACACTACTTGGTTCATGCCTCACTCTGCCCCCCCCACAATGGGCACTCCTTGAAGCTGCCCTTAAACCAGACAACTCACTCTTCTCTCTGCTAACCAACAAGAAACCTCCCGGAGACCAGCTTACCCCAATTATGACTGAAACTTGCAGAGCCTGGTGCCGAGCAATGGCCCTTACTGGGGTTCCAAGCATGGGTTATCTCCCCCCGATCTCCTATGCCCCCCTATGGAATAATAAACTCATCACGGTAGACCGCAGACCACTGAATTGGCCAATCCAAGGGCATCCATTTTGTGGGAGACCTCCTTCTCCTGGACAGCAGAACATTGATGTCCTTTGAGCAGCTTCAGGATACCTTTTATTTGAAAACACAGGACTTCTGGAGAAATCTCCAGATATGGAGTGCACTTGCTCCCCTCTTAACCGCCTCAACTGGCACGGACAGCTGGATCTGCTTGACCACCCTCCACAAGCCCAGGACGGGCCAAGGCCTGGTGGGTACTTTCTATAAAATACTTAGAGATTCACAGCCAGATACTACTTCCGCAAGCCGAATATCATGGGAAGTGGAACTTAAGTGCCATCTTTTCCCCAAGCAGTGGTCTGACTGCCTCAAAGCAGCACATACATCATATGAAGATGCCAGGAGCCAGCTGATACAGCTGAAAATTCTTCTTAGGTGGTACAAGATACCCGCAGTGCTCCATAAACTTAAAATACTGAAACATGATAGAAACATAGAATTTGACAGCAGATAAGGACCGCTTGGCCCACCCAGTCTGCCCATTCCCCTACCTAATGGATAAGCTGCAGATCCTAGTTAACCAGCAGCCTACTTCTTCCTACCCCCACCCCCTAGAATTGCCTTATCACTGTCCCATGCATGCTTGAATTCCACCACTGTTTTTGACTTCACAACCTCCTCTGGAAGGCTGGTCCATGCATCCACAACCCTCTCTGTGAAAAAACACTTCCTTACATTACCTCTGAGCTGCCCCCCCTCTATCTTCAAATTGTGCCCCCTTGTTCTTGCACACCTCTTTTTTTGAAAGATGCTACCCTCTTGGACTTTGTTGATTCCCTTGAGGTACTTGAAAGTTTCTATCATGTCCCCCCTCTTCTTCTTTCCTCGAGGCTATACATATTAAGCTCCTTAAGTCTCTCTTCATATGTCTTCCAGTGCAGACCCTGCACCACTGTAGTTGCCCTCCTCTGGACAGCTTCCATCCTGTCTATGTCTTTCGGAGATTGGGTCTCCAGAACTGCATGCAGTACTCCAGATGGGATCTCACCAGCTGTCTGTACAGAGGGACAACAATTTCCTGTTTTCTACTGGTGATGCCTCTCCCTATGCATCCCATTATCCCCCCAGCCCTCCTTGCTGCCCTCTCACATTGCTTGCCCACCTTTAGGTCATCTGATATGACTACCCCCAGGTCTCTTTCCATTTTTGTTGTTTTTAGTATCTCGCCCCCCATTGTGTACTCTTCCCCTGGGTTTTTGTTTCCCAGGTGCATTAACTTGCACTTCTTAGCATTGAATCTAAGCTGCCACACATTTAACCATTCCTCTAACCTTGCCAAGTCCCTTCTCATCCTTTCCACCCCACCATGTGCATCAACTCTGTTGCAGATCTTTGTGTCATCTGCAAAGAGACATAATTTTCCTTCCAGTCCCTCTGCAATGTCACTTATAAAGACATTGAAGAGGACCGGTCCTAATACTGAACCCTGTGGTACCCCACTATTAACCCCCCTTTCTTCAGAGTGGACTCCATTTACTATTACTCTCTGTGTCCTATTCTCCAACCAATTCTTTACCCAGGCTGTCATCTTAGAACCCACTCCCAGTCTGGCTAACTTGTATATTAATCTTTTGTGTGGGGCTGTGTTAAATGCCTTGCTAAAGTCTAGGTAGGCCATGTCCACAGCCCCTTCCTGATCTACTACTTTGGTCACCCAGTCAAAGAAATCTATTAGATTCATCTGGCATGACCTTCCCACTGTGAATCCATGCTGCCTTGGGTCCTGTGCCCTCTGGCCTCTAGATACTCGACAATTCTTTCCTTCAGAAGTGATTCCATCATTTTCCTATCACTGAGGTTAAACTAACAGGTCTGTAGTTTCCTGCTTCTGCCCTGCTCCCACTTTTGTGAAGGGGAATCACATCTGCCTCCTCCAGTCCTCAGGTACCACCCTATCCTCCCATGATTTGTTAAAGAGGGTAGTCAGTGGTGTCACTAGTTCTACCTTGTTCTTTTAGAATTCTGGGATGAATCTCATCAGGCTCCATTGCTTTGTCCACCTTCAGTTTTAAGAATTCTTTCAGAACCCTTTCTTCTGTAAATGGGCTGGTATCAACTTCTGTATCCAGAGTGTTTCTATTGTTTGTTTTAGGTACCTCCCCCTCTTCATTTGTAAATCCTGAGCAAAAATATTATAAATGTTGGAGATGTCAGTCCTCACCTGCCCCACTTGCTCCACATTCTGTGGACATGCCCAGCCCTTCAGGGGTTCTGGACACAGGTATTGGATGATTGCTCAAAGATCGCTGGCAAACTGCTCTTACATTGCCAGGACTCCCTGTTGCTGGGAGATGTCTCTACCCTGGACCCTTTGCCTGTTTCAACAAAAGTATGGATACTGGCAGCAGTAATGGAGGCAAAGAGGGCCATCTTGATGAAGTGGAGACAGCCCTCTGCTCCTGCAGTTGTGAACTGGCAGGCGGCCATGGCTCGCCTGGCCATTTTTGAGAGGCTTACTGCAGCAGAAAAAGGCCATCTCTCCAGATATCACAAGAAACGGATGTGTATTTGCATTCACACATCTGTGCGGTCCCACCCCCCTCTCCTCAAAACCCCCCACTGCTATGAACTGAGGCATTTCTTTCCCCACTCCTTCTCGCCACACTTCTGTCCAGTAGGAGGGAAAAGGAGTCCTCTAATCACTCTGTCAGTACCACTCTCACATTCCACCTATCCTCTACCTCTGCCTATACTCTTTGCTGCCTATCCCCTCTTAGAAACCTGTATTGGGCTGTTTTCCATAATATGTGTGTGGAATTGATGGTAACTAACAACATTGTAAAATATGAGAGACTGGCTGAAGCAATATTGCCTTCCCTCAGTACTGGGCTAGCAGTACAATTCTTCTTCAACATCACTGCCAATAGGCTCATCATCACTACTGTCTGAGCAGTGTTTTGAAAGTTCCCCTGAGTATCCTGAAAATACACCATAGTTTAGTCTAATAAAAGAATTACATGTTTTCTCTTCCTATTACTAACAACATAGCCAGCAGTGCTAAATATTCTTTCTGAATAGACACTTGCTGCTGGGCAGCTCAGATTGTAAAGGGCAACTTTTTGTAATGCTGGCCAGACCGCACCCTTTTCTTGTCAATACTGAAGTGGGTCATTTCGAACATTTATCTTTCTGGGATCCTTTAAGAATTCATCCATCATTCTGCTTGCTGAGTAGCTTGTGATGGGAGAAGTAACAGCACTGTCTTTCTCTATGTCATCCAGTCCTGCCCAAATGTTGTCCATGGAGGCACCATACAAGTTGCCCCTGGGTTCCGACTCATAATACAAGAATTCTCTTATTCTTCTACCTTCACTGGGATCTGTTTCTTGGAAGGGAGAATTGCTATTTTCATAGTCAGCAGCTGCAGCACTTCTAGTTGGAGTCTCCGTTGTCATTTTTACAGCAACTTTATTAATGAGCAGTTCTTTATAATGGTTGATGTCTACGCTACCAGAATGGAGGAGACCCGGCAAATTGGTTTCGTAATGTGGATCCAACATTGTTGCTATTACATAATGTTCAGATTTCAAAATCATGGCAATTGAGCGGTCCATTTCCAAACACAAAGACAGCTTTTCAGCAAGACTGACTCCTGTACTTGCACCTTGCTCTTCAAATGTTTCTTAGAATCATTCCAGTCTCTGCATGAGAAGATGTATCAATGGAATAATTTGACTTATGTTTGTGCTGTCAGCACTTGCTTTGTGTATTGTTTCCTCAAAGGACTGTAGCAACTGTCATAAATATAAGATTTCACTGCCCAGAGGTGAGAGTAACATCCCCTGTCCCTACTGCATGGCCCATGGTGTACTGGTGCACTGCTTTGCATTGTTCTTGTAGCTTCTGTAACACATAAAAGATGAAGTTTCACCTAGTGGCAACTTCTTGTTTTAGCTTGTGAATCAGTGAGTTATTTTGTTTTTGCAGATCCTCCAAAATTGTACAAGCTTTTGCAGAGTGTCTAAAGTGATTACGTATCTTACATGCAGCACCCAGCACATTCTGCACATTCCTGTCTTCACTGAGAAAGTCCTGTACTACTAGACTGTGTGTAAGTGCAAAACATGGCAAATGCAGAAACCCATCATCCTTTAATGCTTTCACAATGTTAGCTCCATTATCCGCAACCACAAATCTTAAGGAAAGGCCATTCTGAGAACTGTTTCTTTAGCTTTTGTAAGATGTTCATACCAGCTTGATTTTCTTTGCCAAAGATTGTAATACCCAAGGTGGCTTGTTTGTGACGATTATGTTGGTCCTTGGTGGTGCCAGAGGATGTTGCAGAGGGAAATGATACCCAGTGGGTAGTGACAGTCATGTAGTCTGCTGTTTGATCACTTGTCTACTTATCTGTTGCTATATGTACTTCTTCAATAGACAGTGACTGCAAGGCACCGTTTACCTTCTGGCACAGCTCTCTATAAAGAGCTGGCAAAGCCTTTCTGGAGAAATATGTCCATGATGGAAGCTAATATTGAGGGTCAGCACTTTTCCTCACCTCCTGAAACCCAACAGAGTCAGCAATAGAAAATGGATGCATGTCCAGTGCAATCATTGCAAATATTGCTTTCTTTAACTACTGAACAGTCGAATGACTTTGTTCATATTTAATTCTCTGTTCAAAAGCCTGCTGCATTGTTAACTGTTTCTGAGGTGTGACTGGCACACTAAAAAAGAATGGGGGAAGCCAGGTGGGGTGTGGCCTAGCTCTCATGAAAATGGCAGCTAAATCTACTAGCTCCCTGGGCATTCCAGCAATCATCTCTCATCCTTAACTCTCCAGGCTTCTCTACTGTGCCTCCTGTTTTGGATCTGTTCTCCAGGAACATCTAAACCACTGTGATAAACTTTTTATTGGAATATTACTAACCTACAGATACCTGTTTACCTCATTCTGGATAGTCACCACTAACCGAGGCCTGTAAAATGTCTGCAGGTTCACTGGACACTAGTTCCCTTACCAAAATTGAATCGATGTTTCAACAATTAATATCTGAGATAAATGACTTAAAAATAGCCACGCAGCAAAACATTACTAACACACAATCATTGGATCTCAGACTAACCTCTACAGAAACCAAACTTATGCAGAATGAATCATCACTACATGGTCTGCAAGCTACTATAAGGGAATAAAATAGTGTAATCAAAAGTCTACAAAACAAAATCGATGATACTGAAAATAGAAACCGGAGGAACAACTTATGTTTTCTTGGCTTTCCTGAAGGTTCTGAGCTTGGAAATACCAGCGAGTTACTTTTACATGCTCTTCTGGCCATGCTTAAGCTTCCCACTAAGCAGACACTCATCACAGAGCGCTCGTATCATACTTTGGGACCACGTCCAGGTCCTGATCAGAAACCTCATCCGATTATTGCCAGATTTTTAAACTGCACCCATACAGAGCTAATCCTTCACAAATCAAGGAAATTAGGGTCCGTCTACTGGCAAGACCATAAAATCTTAATTTTCAGGGATTTCTCCAAAGAATTGTCTCGTAAAGGAGAGCATTCAACCCATTTAAGCCCCTATTGTATCAAAGAAACATTAAATTTGCATTAAGATACCCCACTACGCTGCATTTATATATAAATAATTCCTTCAAAGACTTCAACTCCCCAGAAGCAATCTCAGACTACCTTGGTTGCCATTCTATAGAGGATTCCTCTTCGAACCACACCACTGCTGCTCAGCCTGAGGTTAATCCTGAACCTCCCCATCTTACCTCACAGACTGCTCCCAGTGATGGGGGTGATGTTTTGCCCAGTGGCTCTGTTTCTGGAGAGGCAACCGCTCCTCTCCCTTCTAGACTCTCAGCAAGAATCCAGGTGAGGAACTCTTCTGGTGGGCCCGATAGGTCTACATGCTGTGTGAACGCTGTTTACAGAGCACCTTCTGGTTCCACCAAGCAATATGCTGGCTTCTCTTCTCCCATCCCACTCTCAAATAAATATGCACTTTTAGACATGAAATAAAAGCTGCCCTCACATGAAGAATTCCAGGATGGAAATAATGCTTCCATACTTGCTAGCTCAGATAAGTAGTAGTAGTAAAAATGTTTATTTTTATACAAGATAGTAAACTTTAGGTCATAGACCTATTTTCAAAGTTGTCCTGTGTCAAGAACAAATTACATTCAATATAACATACAAAAATTCAGACTACATGAAACAACTAATAAATAATTTTTTACATTATACAAGACAAAAATCTTCAATCAGACCAACAACTAACACATGTATCCACATTCTAAAAACAAGTACATTCATCATAAAAAACAGTGCTCAATCCTAGTTTAAACTGGGATAGTTTAGTTGCTTTCCTTAATTCAGGGAGGATATTATTCCAAATATTTGCAGACTGAGCTTTAAGTGTCATAGTACCATATCTTGTATTAGTTTTTGGAAAAGTGTAACCTCTATGCTTTACATCCCTTAAAAGATATGGAAAATATTTACTAACAGAAGGCAATTCCATGTTTCCATCAATCAGCCCATTTATTATTTTATAGATAAATACTGAATATTGTTTTTGAAATCATACTGATAAACTGTCCCAGTTTAGAACTTTATACAAAATGCAATGATGAGTATTATTATAGCTACAGTTCAGGACAAATCTTGCCTATCGATTATATGATATGACTAATTTATTTAAATGTGTTTGACCCACAAAATTATACACCATATTTCCATATTCTAATACAGCCATTATTAATTGATTTGCAATTAACCTCTGGGTTTGTAGATTTAATATCCTTGAAGACCTACGTCGTGCCGCTATCTTATTATTAATTTTCTTTATTGTATTATTAATATTAGCTGAGAAAGATAAATTATAATCAATCTCTACTCCTAAATATTTATATTGATCTGTGATTATCAATTTTTTCCCATTCCTCATTAGTATTTTCCTATCTCTGATCTGTTTTTTGTTAACCTTTGTTTTTTTTATTGAAAAACATAACCTGAGATTTTTTATCACTTATCACTAATTTAGAGCTGGAAAACCAATCCTGTAGAACATCAAAATCCATCTGTAATTTAACCATCATTTCATTTTGAGATTTGGCTGATGCTAAAAGTACTGTATCATCTGCATACAACCTGATTTGTGTATTATTTATTTTGGTAGGTAATTCATTAATATAGAACAAAAACAATAATGGCCCCAAAATTGAACCTTGAGGGACACCTCTTAGCATACTACCTACTTCAGAAAATTGACCATTTATTACTACTTGCTGTTTTCTTTGACTCAAATATGATTTAAACCATAGTAATGACCTAGGGGCTATACCAATCCTCTCCATCCTCTCATACAATACATTGTGGTCGACCAAATCAAAGGCTTTGGACAGGTCAACAAACACTGCACCCATGGACTCTCCCTTATCCAAGGCCACTGTCACTTTATCAACAAAGTCCATGAGCGCAGTGCAAGTTGAATAACGTGCCCTAAAGCCATGTTGGTATTCTGTCAATTTTTAATATTTTTCTATGTAACTATACAACTGGCCAAACACCATTCATTCCATTAACTTAGAGAGGATGGAGAGGATTGCTATTGGTCTATAGTTTGAGGGGTCATTTGAATCCCCCTCTTAAATATAGGTACTATTTTGGCTATTTTCCAGATAGAGGGAAAAACATTTTCCATCAAACTTTGATTAAACAAATCAGTCAGTATTGGTGATAAGACTTCAACTGCATCTTTAATAAATTTCCCTTCAATATTGTCCATACCGTATGATTTATTTTTATTTAATTTTAAGATCTCCCACCTAACTTCCAAGATTTTTTTTTTTTAAAATAAAAAAAGAGGACAATTTTCATTATTAGTTTCTTTATTTACTAAATCTGTTTGTACTTGTGAACCAGCTGGGATGGTAATATCAGGCAATGTTAAGAAATATTTATTCAACAACTGGGCTGTTTTCTTTGAGTCATGGAGCTCACCCTTATTATTAGACATTTTTATACAAGACTTAGCTCTCAAAGGGTTTTCCAATTCTTTTATCAAATTCCAGTATAGTTTAGGATCATGAGTTGTCTCAATTTTAATGTGGTAAAATTTTTTTCTTGCAGATCTAATTAATCTTTTGCATTCATTTCGCTTAATTTTGAAATTAACCCAGTCTTCCTCCTTTTTTGTTTTATTTGCTTTTTTCCAGATTCTATTTCTGATACGAATTTTCTTTTTCAAATATTTGTTTATCCATGGAAGATGCTTTTTCTTTGTTTTATTTTTTTTTAATGGTGCATGCCTATTACAGGCCTCTAAATAAGTTTTTGAAAATTCTTCAACCACCAGATTTACATCTGGAATTAAATTTAATCTTCCCCACTCTATACAATTTAAATCATAAACAAAATTATTTGTGTGATAGTTCTTAAAGTTTCTTTTTAGGGAAATCTTTTCTTCCTCAATTATTTGATTTAAATATTTTACAACACGATATACTGGATTATGATCCCCCAAATTTGGAGGTAAAATCAAACATTTTTCGACATGAAAGCTCCTAGAGAGAAAAATCAAGTCCAAAATACTCCCCTGACTTTTAACCCCACTTTTCCTAGTACTTTGATTTATTATTTGATTGACATTTAATATCTCAAACTTTGTTCCAATTGTAATCCCCTTGGCTTGCCCCAAGCAGCATTGAAATCATCAATTAGTATTAAATCTTTACCATCTGACACTAATGCTAATTTAGATGCCAATAATTCAAACTTGGTAGTATTTACTTTTGGCGGGGAATATACTATACTAATTAAGAGCTGCAATCTTTCAAATTTAACACAAAGACATTCAATTCCCTCTAAATTACCCTGAAAAACAACTTTTCCCAAACTGAGTTTCTCTGTGATAGATAAAAGAACCCCACTAACCCTCTTTCCCCTATCTAATCTAAAAAGATTATCACCATCCATTAATATTTCCTTATCCTTTATGCTTTGAGATAACCATGTTTCAGTTAATCCTATCACATCTGGTTCATAACTTTTAGTCCATATTTGAAATTCATGCATCTTGTTTATAACACTTCTTGAAGTTTCCAAGTGAAATTTTTAAATTTTGTTTATTGACTCCTTTGGGGCCGGGATTTATCTCCACATCACCTGCAAGCAGTATTACTATACTACAAACGAATGGTGTAGTTTATTTTAAGTGGGATTTTCTAGGTGAAAAACATTGGATTCTAACCTGATTAAATAATCTCCACTGCCTAAAGAATCCATTTCTTCTGGTTCTATGAATAAGTTCTGAACCCAACGACATAAATAAATGCCACAACATATTTTTTCTTGCTGCCTTGCAGGTGATGGAGTGACCCCCCGATCCCAACAGTCAGTCTTCTTCCATTGATTAATAAGTATCACAATTAGGACACAGTACATTACATATTTCTGCATGGTTAATAATTTAAACAATTGAAATTCAGTATAACACTCACCAAGCTTGGACTTTCAAATCTGAGTAAGAGTTTGAATATTTAATTACTACAAATAGTTCTCAATCTATAAGTCCAAACTTCAATCTAAAGAACTCAGCCCTTCACTAAACCTAATAAGGGCCTTCAATGTTCAAACTTGGCAGACTCATCCTGGGCTGAGCTAACTACTAGTTCTCCTATAAAACCTTTTGAACCCCCCCCCAAAAAAAAACATAAAGGGAAACTGAAAAACAAATCTGTTTGTACTAGGTTGGATGCTCAGAATGTTAAGATTACATGAGCTTTATGGTCTAAATCACCCAATATTTTTCCCCTTAAGCAGGGCTTTTTTCCTGTTAATGTAGTATGATCCACTTGCTTGACGCTTGTTATACAATGCCCACTTCCTTCCCATAACAACCATTTACTTCTTGTAACTGATGGGAAAGGTTATGGAGGCACATATATTTTTTTATAACAAGTGTCATAAGGGGGGTTTTCGCAGCTCAAACCTCTAGCCCCAATTACCTCCACATTTTCCAATGATAATTTGACTTTGAGGGTTGTGTCATGCTGTCACCCCAATTTGGCTCATTACTATGATTTGTGCCAATATACTAGGATGGCACCTTTCTTATGTCTGAACTGATATCTAACTTCAGTACAACTTATATTAGTACTGTCTGGTTAGTTGTTTACATCTCTTACTTTGACTAATTGTTATAATTGATGATTCTGGTTCTCTCAGGGAATTTAAATGATTGCCTTGTTACTTAATATTACAACTCCATTTATTTTATCATAGTTTGTAACTTAGGATTTTACCTCCTAAGGTTAACTTACTACTTATTCCGCCCAGTTGTGTGGTAAGAGAGTCTCTGGTAGTATTTACCGACTCGTATCTCTCCACACATCATAAACGCTATTTATCAGTCATTATATATTAATAAGTTTCCTTTTTTGAACAGTTATTAGATGTTTAAAGTTTTACTTATACTTTGTTTTACTACACTGTCTATACTGTTTCTCAGAGAGACAACTTGGTAATTCTGATACTAAAATATATGGTCCATACAATGTTACTATCCTGCTTGCCTCTATTGGTGTGTGCCTTTTCCCCTTTGAATCTATGATGTCCTTAGTGTTATTTAACATAAGTCCCTTGATCCCAGGACTGTTGTTATATATTAATCTCATCTCCCATGAGTGATCTAATAGTATACTCTTGGAACATCAAGGGACTTAACTCACCTTGTAAGTGTAAACAAATACTTACCTATCTTAAAAAAACATAAAGCTCAAATTGCTTTCTTACAAAAAACTAAATTGCTATCTGATGATGTCATTAGGCTCAAAAAGGACTGGGTTGGCCAAATCTTTGCTTCCTCCTTTTCCTCCAAAAAAAGTGGGGTACTCATCTTACTACATAAAAACCTTAATTGGACCCTGTTAAAATCATTTCTGATTTAGAAGGCAGATGGGTAATAGTTATACTGAATACTCCTACTGGCCCTATTATGTTAATTAATGTATACACTCCCAACTCTGACTCTCCAGAATTGTTCCATAATCTGGCTCAACAAATGATGTTAAATAACAAAAATAATCTATCAATTTTGATGGGGGGGTGACTTTAATTTGGCCCTCGAAGCCTGCCTTGATAGGAGTAATTCTTCCAAGGATGCACATCCTAGATGCATCAATGCTCTTGCAATGCTAACGGAAGATTACGGCCTTTCTGATACTTGGAGATTGTTTCATCTGAGGGTTCAAAATTATACTTTTTACGCTCCACTCCACAAGTCATACAGTAGAATTGATTACTGGTTTACCTCCTCTTTCATCACTGACAAAACAATTAAAACCTCAAATTTTCCCATTACAATATCTGATCACTCCCCTATTCAGTTACTGTACATTTATTATGTGGGCCTCCAGCCTCTAAATCCCCATCATGGCGTCTCGAGCCACTTCTTCTTAGAGACCCTTCATTTTTACCCTGGATTGAAAACCAAATACAACAATTCCTTTCCTTTAACAAACCTTCTGATACCTCTATGACCACTATTTGGGAAGTGCTTAAGGCCACAATTAGGGGTAAAATTATTAGCTATGCTGCCCACATGAAGCAACTAAGACAGCAACAACTAGCAGAGTTGGAAAAATTACTTAAAGATAAGGAAACCCAATATTTCAATACCAGTGATCCTAACCTTAACTCTCAACTTCATTCAGAAATGCTGCAACTAAGGATCCAAATTAATGACCTTATATCTCGCAAAGCTGAATTAGCTCTCCTTAGACTCAAGCATAACTACTGGGAACAAGGAGACAGATGTGGCAAATTGCTCTCATACCAGCTTAAGGCTCAACAGATGGATAGACATGTAACTGGTCTAAAAGACCCCTCAGGCCAGATACATACCAACAATACTTCAATTAATCTCATTATGAAATCCTTTTATCAGCAATTATACTCCCAGCATAATGAAGCACAAACTTCTCATATCCAAAATTTTCTGGACAACATACCTCTCCTGCTTCTTTCTGCACAAGACAGGTCTAACCTTGATAAACCTATCTCCCTTCAGGAGATTCAAATAGTGCTATCCTCTTTAAAATCTGGCAAATCCCCGGGAGGAGATGGTTTTCCTATGGACTTTTATAAATCCCTTTCAGACACTCTCTGCCCGCTGCTTTACAAAGTCTTTCTAGAATCCCTTAATAATGGCAAACTTCATCCTTCGATGACTGAAGCCGTCATCACTGTTCTACCCTAAAAAGATAAGGACCCTTCACTCCCATCCAGCTACAGACCTATTTCACTATTCAATACAGACGGCAAAATATTTGCTAAACTTCTAACTCTTCGCCTAGAACCACTAATTCCCAAATTAACCCATATCTGCCTATCTGGTTTTATCAAGAATAGATCAAGCTCTGATCATCTTCATTCTTTACTTAACTTAATTCATCAGGCAAAATCTCTTAAATCCCCTGCAGCAGCCATCGTTATCAATTTTGAGAAAGAGTTTGACTCCATAAACTGGAATTATCTGTATTTAACATTATCTAAATTCGGCATTACTAATAATTTTTGTAACTGGATTAAATTGTTATATATCTCTCCATCTACCAGACTTCTTACAAATTCTATTCTATCTTCCTCTTTCCAACTGGCTAGAGGTACTAGACAAGGTTTCCCTCTTTCCCTGTCTCTATTCATCCTTGCCATGGAGCTCTTATCAGCCTATCTTCGCTTATCTACCAATATTAAAGGTATACATATTGGTAACTCCTCCTAGACATCCCTCTCTTATGCCGATGATCTTCTCATTTTATTAGAAAATCTAGAATCAGCAGGAACACCATTAATTCACTTATTAAAAGACTTTACTTCCATTCCAGGCCTGACTCTGAACTACAACAAATCTGAAACCTTCCCCTTAAATGATCATTGTAAGCCAGATATGAATGCTCCTCTGGGTTTTCGTTGGCTCCCCACGGCATCTCATACCTTGGCATTCATATCACTTCCAAACCAGAAAAAATATGGGATGCAAATCTCACCCCTCTGCTATCCTCTATCAAGAATATGTTTACTAGATGGAAACTACTTAATCTCTCATTTAATGGGAAAATCTCTGCCATTAAGATGACCATCTCGACCAAAATACTTTACCTGATTGTTAATATTCCCTTGATCCTTCCTTCTAAGTTACTAATTATGCTTGATAAACTGATCACTAATTTCTTATGGGAAGGGAAAATTCCAAGATTTAGCCAAACTAAACTTCATTCCCATTTGTCTAAAGGCAGGTTTGGTCTCCCTTGGTTCAAAGCATATCTTTGGGCCTTCCATACAGCTCAAACCATTGAATGGTTTTGTAAACCATCTAACCAAACGCCATTATGGATCAATATGGAAGCAGCACTTTGTCCTTGGAATGTTCTCACCTCTTATATTTACAACGCACTCCCTGTTAACTTAAAATCGCATCCTACTATAGCAGCTTCAGTATTTTATTGGAAAGTGATTCACAAATATCTTAAATCCAATCCAACTCCAATTGTCTTTGCCCCAGTTTGGGGTAACCATAGCATCTCCCTAGACAATAATCCAATTTTCATCTGGAACTGGAAAAATAAGGGCATATTCTTTTTAGGGGACTTACTCAAACCCAATGTTCTCAAACTCAAACCCTTTTCTAATCTCTGTCACATTTGGAATATCCCCAAACGTGACTTTTGGAAGCACCTTCAGCTTTGCACTGTATGTGACCCATTTCTTCATTATCTTTCTACACATCCCCCTTCTGATCATTATATTTCACAATGGATTAACACCAAATCTAACATAAGTAGCTTCATATACAAAAATGTTTGAGATACCCTTCCTGATCAATCTCTTAAGGCTAAAAATCAATGGAGTATGTTACTAAATTATAACATTTCAGAGAATCAATGGCAAAATTGCTGGGTATCCTGTCATAAAACTTTCAAAGACCCTCGTAGTTTGCTTATACAAAAGAAAATCCTCTACTTATGGTACAGAACTCCCGTAGTATTACAACAAATGGGTATAACGAATAATAACAACTGTTGGCATTGCAACTCCCATAATGGAAATTTATTACGTATTTTATGGCACTGTCCTTCCATACTCAAACTCTGGAATGCTGTTTATCAATTCGCTTCCAAAGTAACTGGTCCCCCTTTTACCTTTGATCCCAAATTTGTTCTACTTGGTATCCCTGATATTCTTAATAATAAGTCAATTTTGCAAGCTCATAATAGATGGTTGGCCATTCCATTTCTCATTGTTAAATGCCACATTTTGATGTTATGGAAGTCCATCTCAGTTCCCAGCTTTTCAGACATTCCCCAAAGTTTATCTCAATACGTCACTTTGGACTGTATGTCTCATATTGCCTCAGGTCGACTCAAGGTATACAATACATGCTGGCAGGATTTTTTTTTAATATTTAAATTCCTCTAAATCCTCTAGCAATTAAGTATGGACCATTTTGAATTTTTACCCTCTACAGGTCACCCACAGTTTATTTGCAGGTTTTTCTGTCTTCTAGTTTTTACTTCTCTTTTCTTCTCTCTCTCTCTCTTTTCTATCTTATACCTTTTCTCTGTATACACATCTTCAACAAATCGTATTGCTCTTGATTTCTATTCACTCTGTATATGCTACTTGGCATCTCTATTCCCTAAATACTGTAGCTCCTGTATAAGCAATACACCTTTTCCTCCTTTTACTTCCTCTAAATAGTAATTCATATGTTAACTATTATTATTTTACATTTATTCATCTTGTTAACATGTAGGTATATGCCTACTTAATACAGGTTTACAGTCTTAACTCATATTACATAATACATTACTCATGTAATGATACTGTATATTATCTTGCCGTAGAGTGAATGGATGTCTTGTTTTTGATATTGAAGATGTTCACTCTTCCTTTGTGTGTTCGAAAGATTAATAAAAAGTTTAACTGCAAAAAAAAAAGGATGGAGGAGACAGAGAAGAACTCATTCTAGTTTCAATTGGGAAACTTTCTGATTCTAATAAAGACCTAGCAGATAAAGGGGTGATATAATGCTGTTACCACTCCCCCCTTGACTCATACTCCTCACCCCACTCTTGCCTAATAAAGCACCTCCTATTGACTGACATCTGTGCTGGTCATAGCTGGTACTTTCTATCTCTCCTCTTCCATCCACCCTTCCCACTTCATCCTCCTTCCAGCACTCAATCCACCCCTACCTGCCTTCTCACCCACCCCCTCCCTCACTGACCTAAATTCTTTACTCTACCTGCCACCTTGCCCACCTTTTCTTCTTCCTCTCTTTTGCCTACACCACTTCTATTCTTTTCACACTCCCCTCCCTCTCCCCCTCCTGATTCTGTCCCCACTCCTTAGCTTTTCTCTACCCCTTCCTACATTCCATATCTTGACTTCCACTTCTCTTGCTACCTATATCCAGCTTTTGTCACCCTCTTCATAGCCTTTTATTACCAGAGGTGAAGTATGCATTGCCTACCCACCTTCTACTTTGACAATAGAACTGTTATTTTTCTTAAACATGTTTTGGCTGCTTAAAATTTTGTGAACCTAGTCTTGAACATGATAGCTTGTCTGTTCCATTCTGATGTTTACTGTGTTGCTTATTTTGTCCTACTCACAGTATTTGCAAAAATCCTGTTTTCTCTAGTACTACTGTCTAACCCTGCTGTTTTCTGTTATGATGTGGAACCTCTGTAAATGAGACCCTGACTCAAAGGTATAATCCTAGAGTGTAATAAATAAATAAATAAAAATAAAAAAAATACAGTCAAAGTCCTGCTCAATGTCTGAGGGGTTTTATACTGTATACGGAAAAATTTAGCTATACCACCAGTTTGAGTACCAGTGTTTACCTGTGTAACTTCCTCTGCCATGTCACCTTGTGACTTACTCCTGGCCAACTGAAGTGGATGTATTCGCTGTGGTTCCATGTGATAGCAGCAAAGTAAATATGGTGCCGACAACTAAGGGCAAATCAGTAACAACCCTTGCCAAAACAGCAACCAGCACAACACAACTCCATAAAATCAGTCATCCTCTTTGTTTTCTGTGGGGGCTTGCCTCACACCCCCCTTTGCAGGGGGCTTTGCCACCCTGCACCCAACATACTGTAAATAACTCTGGGGGTGGGGCAGACACTGAGGAATGGAAGCACACTCAGAATGGGGGCTACAGTACCAGGGGAGGTCAGGAGGGGGAGAATGTTGCAGGGGAGTATGGGGGCATAGAGAGGAAAAAG
The DNA here is from genome assembly GCA_016271365.2 of Neoceratodus forsteri. Classification (NCBI taxonomy): domain Eukaryota; kingdom Metazoa; phylum Chordata; order Ceratodontiformes; family Ceratodontidae; genus Neoceratodus; species Neoceratodus forsteri. The sequence goes on along the minus strand of CM028135.1, from coordinate 390,453,193 downwards.
GTCAGAAGTGCAGGTGGAACGGGACTTAACGCACAAGATAACAATAATGAAAAAAATTATCCCCACCAGCAAGTTCTGAACCTGGGTCCCTCAGCCACAGAGGCAGTGATTAACAACGCTGCACCAGCCAGTCAGCTCAGACAGCACTCCACCAACATGAACCTACATGTTTTAGGTATATCTCACTCCCTGTCTACAACAATGCACTAAAATACACAGGTCCTCAGAAATCTATGTAGCCCATTTTAACCTTGCTATTTTGCCTTCTCCCATATATACTTGCTCATATCACTGGATACCATTGACTGTAAGTGTCTTATAAGGTAGATATGCCAAGGTTGCTTGCATGTGTAACCCCCGTGCCACTTATAGCAAGTCTGACAGCCCCCACAAAATCTGGTGCTAGTACCCACATATGGCAAACCATTAACTTTTAGTAAAAAATTCAAAGGTTGGCACCACCCTTGGTGTTAGGATGTATACCAGCCTCATTTCTAGAGGGAGATGGGTGGGGGTACAAGAACAAAACACATGAACCTTTGTAATTTACAACCATTGTCTAGGGTAGAGGCTGCTAGGTGTATGCTAGGTCTAACCTGCTGAGGGGGCCCCAGTAATTCCACACCAGAAGCAAGAATCAGAATGTCCAGAACAGGAACTGGGATTGTGCAGTATGGCTTTATTTAACAGATGGCAACTTAAAGCAGGTAGTGGACCCCCATGAGTTGGTCAAGGCAAAACAGGTACAAATCTCACAAACTCTCCTTGCATGCAGTACAGTTAGAGAAACAAAACATCTTCCCATTCCCAGTGGTGCACATACATGGATCTAACCACACACTCGAACACTTCTTCTTTCCATGAGTGCACATACATGAATCTAGCCATACACTCCAAACCATTTCACTCTCTTGGGTGAACTTCGAACATTTCCTTCGCACACCTGGGTGAACATCAAACATTTCCTTCATGCACTTGAGTAAAAATTAAACATTTGTTTCATGCACCTGGGTGAACAATAAACATTTTCTTCATGCACTGGGGTGAAGCATTGAATCACTTTCACACACTTGGGTGAACTAGGGGTTTCTTTCACTCACTTGGGTGAACATTGAACAATTCCTTCACACACTGGGGTGAAGTGCTGAATCCCTTTCACACACTTGGGTGAACTAGGCATTTCTTTCACTCACTTGGGTGAACTAAGGGGCACTGACAGGTGTGATCTAGCCTTCTCTAAGGGCACATACACCCCAGAAATTAATCCCCTAATGTTGTGGAGAACTCATCTCCTAAAACAGTACTTACTGACCAGTTGCTCCTTCCACTGGACAGGGAGCAACTAAAGGACACCTTTTCCTGAGTAGCATGTTAGAAACAGTCTCTCACAAGTCCTTTCCAAAGGCAGCTGAAAACAAACTAGGATCTTCAGGGGATTTCCCCTTGGACCCACTGAGAAAAGCAATTTCTTCCACTTCACTTGGAGTAGAAATCAGGAAATCCTGCTGATGAAAGGTCTCCACCACTTCACTGGAAGATGGAAACTGTAATCCACACTAGGGTGATAAATCCTGGGCCCTAGACTCAGAGCCCACTGGCAGACCTCCTGCCACTCTCAAAACTCCAAACTGCATCTAACTCAACATTGTAAGCTCCCCAGAGCAGCTGTACTAGCAAAACGGTCATGCTGTTGCAAGAGTTCTAAATGACTCTTCCCTCAGGCTAGCAGAGTAAATAATGTACTTTGTGTAAGAAGCCCCTAATTAGCTCCCTACCAGCTGCCTGCTACCAGCTTAACACTAACTCTGTAAGAATTCTAGTAACCTCAGGGAACTGGGTGGTTACACATGTCTTCCTCTTGTGAAAGAGGCCTTACATAAACAGCACATTGCTTGCATACTATTCTTTGGGTCAGGGTAAAAAAACTCCAAATGGAAGAGGATGTCTTTTTTGTTTTTGTCCCTGGCATTGCAACTTTTGAATCATCTTCAGGCATGTCTATGTTAAATTCTATATTTTGATTATTTTCCTCAATGTCCATACTTGATGATTGGGTGTGAGGCCTGCCCTCAGCAGAGGAGACAGACAAGCCAGGCATAACTTCCTTTTCATTAGCTTCTAATGACCTTTCCTCTGATGACCTTTTCCCAGGTTTTTTGGTCTGGCATCTCACAGGTTCCTCAGGCTCTGAACTCTCATCTTCAGAGTCCCATCATGCTCTGCCTCTGTTTCAGGAATGTACTTGCTGCCAATGCTATCCACATGGTCTGACTCTGAAGGGCTCACAGAGGAATGAGAAATGGTAGAATCTTGAGAAAGTGGCACAAAGTATGCATGTGTGATTATTCTTTCCTTTCCACTACATTTAATGCCTGCAACTGCCATTTTTTTAAATAACTGTACCTCTGGCAAAGCTACTTTTCTTAGCTGCTGGTTCATCACCCAAACCTTTCTTGCTGCCTTTTACTTGGCTTGTATTTGTTAACTGAGTATCATCTGCAGCAGTAGACAAACATGATGGGATCTCAGAACACAAGAACTTGGAGTATGAGGAAGCTTTGACTGATAAAAAGAATGCACCTACTGCAGTAGAAGAAGCACTTTTTGTGACTTTTTTTTTCTTCTGAATTGCTGTCTTTGTCTTGGAAACTTGTTTCATAGCCCTACTCCCTTCCATCTTTATTTTAATATACAATAGCAGTTGGTGATCCCCAATGAAGCCAGGTCCGCTCTAAGTAAAAAACAGTACTGTACCTAACCAAACTACCTTCCTCAGTCACCTTGAGGAAACAGGTGGCAATGATGATGAACAGTGCATGTTTCAAGGCAAGCTATGACTATGAACTAGTTAACTAACAAGACTACAAGTTGGGGCTACTATGCAACTGCCATGGGCTGCATTCTCCCTCTAAAAAGGTTTCACACATGATGCAAGCCTTTACTGGCTCTGCTTCCACAATTTTATCTTTTTGCAGGGCTACACCAAAAGAATTGGTCCTATCTCAACTCCTGCTTGTGTGGAAAATGGCTGGTGACACTGCAGACAGAGGCTACTCAACTGCCAGGCTGCCCCCCCGAGAAAAAAGGCTTCACATATGATGCAAGCCTTTACTGACTCTGCTTCCATAATTTAGATTTTTACAGGCTGCACAAAAAAATGGTCCTGTACCAACTCTGCTTGTGTGGAAAATGGCTGATGACAATGCAGATGGAGGCTACTCAAATACCAGGCTTCCATCTCCTTCCAAAAAGGTTTCACATGTGACACAAGCCTTTACTGGCTCTGCTTCCACAATTTATTATTTTATAGGACTAAGCAAAAAAATGGTCCTGTCCTGTTTGTGTGGGAAATGGCTGGTGACACTGTAGACAGAGGCTACTCAACTGCCATGCTGCTCCCTCTCTCCAAAAAGGTTTCACATGTGATGCAAGCCTTTACTGGCTCTGCTTCTGCAATTTATTTCTTTACAGGACTATGCACATACACAAAAATAGTACTGCCCTGACTCCTGCTGGTGTGGGAAATAGCAGGTGAAACTGCCGAAAGAAACTACTCAACTCTCAGGCTGCTGCCTCCCTCCAAAAAAGGTTTCATACATGACAGAAGCCTTTACTGGCTCTGCTTCCACAATTTTTTTTTTACAGGACTACACACACACACACACACACACACACACACACACAGGGCCTGTCCTAACTCCTGCTTGTGTAGGAAATGATGGGTGACACTACAGACATAGGCTACTCAACTGCAGGGCCTCCCACCTCACTCCAAAAAGGTTTCACATGTAATGCAAGCCTTTACTGACTCTGCTTCCCCAATTTATTTTTTACAGGACTACACACAAAGAAGGTCCTGTCCTGACTCCTACTTTTGTGGAAAATGGCAGGTGTCACAGCAGACAGAGGCTACTCAACTGCCCGCTACCCCTTCCCTCCAAAGAGGTTTCACATGTGACACAAGACTTTACTGGCTCTGCTTCCACAACTTATTATTCTACAGGGCTACACACAGAAAGAATGTTCCTGTCCCAACTCCTGCTTGTGTATGAAATGGCTGGTGACACTGCAGACAGAGTCTACTCAACTGTTGGGCTGCCCCTCCTTCCAAAAAGGTTTCACACGTGATGCAAACCTTTACTGGCTCTGCTTCATGATTTATTATTTTGCAGGACTACACAGAAAAAAAGTTCCTGTCCTGACTCCAGCTTGAGTGGAAAATGGCTGGTGACACTGCAGGGAGAGGCTACTCAAGGTTTCACATGTGACACAAGTCATGCAAGCCTTCTCTTTACTGGCTCTAATTGCTTGTGTATCTCTCTTTTTTTAATTCTTGGTTGACCAGGTATGGCCCATTAATCCCAAGTGCCTGTTTTCAGGGGTGACCTAGGAGTTTTGAGGGTGATTATGTAACTTTCTTAGAGTCACATACTTAAGTATGCCAGTGGAGGTTGTGAGAAATTGGAATCAAACCCAGGTGTGCTGGATAACCTCAGCCACAACTCTAATCTCTTAGGCCATAGCCAGATGTTCTGTGACTGTTCTTGTGAACTGATGCACTGCGCTATGCTAACTGAGAATTTGGGCTACAGTAAAAGCACTGCAGTCTCCTACTCTCCCACACCCCTCTTCCTTCCGCACACAGTCTCCTGTTGTACTTAGTTAAGTAACTATTAGCAACTTTAATTTTTATTTAACATAAACTGGTTGGCAGCTGCCTTACACTTTTCTTTTTCTGCAGTGTGCAGTCTGGCACTGTGATGTGGGGTCCCCACCCCACACACACTCAGTTCATGGCCCTCCACCCCTCAATCTCTCTTCTCCCTCTCTTTTCTTCACACAATTTTATTTTAGTTCTGTGTTTTTAATTGGTGGTGGATCCCCAACCCCAACCCAATCCTGCTCACTCCTCTGGCTCCAACTGTTGCTGCTGCTAAATAACTTGCTGTGTGGTATGTGCACTTATGGACCTTCTGCTCCCTCCTCACTAGCTGTTTACTTTGTTGTGATGGCATAGAGGTTAGAGCTGCAATCTTATATATACTCCAGTTTGCACATATGCAGACCAGAGTATCTTATGGTGCGCCTGTTCCCCTCTGCACCCTTTCAGCTCTATGTTACATGCCTTAAGCCTGCCACATGGCAAGCAGGCATGTGGGAGACTGGGAAAGCTATCAGAAATAAACAAACAAAAAGCTCCAAGATCCAAGCCGAGCTGGCAAGGTTCAGCTCAGGTGTCATGGAAACCGAGCCACATGGGTTCAGAGTGGCTCAGTTTCACTAGCAGAGGTTCTGCTTACCTCTACCAGAGAACATTCACAACAGCTATGAAGAGACATGGGGGGGCAACTATTGCCACCAGTGCTTACTGTTTGCACTGCGAGGGGTACATTGAGGCTGCTGTGCCCTATGAAAATGAGACCATAATGGGCATGCAAAAGGACTCTTACTGCCTTGCATGCCCAATGGGCTCATCTACATGTTTCTGCTGAATATAGCCCACTGGGGTCTTGGAGCTATCCCATTTCGGGAAATTCTATTCCCAGTGGTCTATATAAAACCCAGGTCTGTGTCAGGACAGAGCAGTTTCACTTAGTGCTGCACCAACATGGCCTGATATGCAGTCAGATAGCACTGCTCACTATCCAACTGAATATCCCAACAGTCAGAGTACACACAGGAGCAAGCACAGTGCAAACATTTGCACTGTGCTTTTTCAGTTTCCTGAATATGAGGCCTTATATGCATCTATGACACTGACAAGTGATCAGTCACCAGCTTGAGGAGTACAGTGTATAACCAGCAAGACCCATTTTTTAACTGGGATTGATGCACTTTAGTCCTGTGAAGATGTGGGTTTGAGAGACTGGCTCCCAGTTTAGCTGATAGATTGTGCTAGGAATATTTGTTCTGTTGGATGAAATTATGCACTGTTCAAAAAAGCTTACCTGAATGGCAAGAATGCCCCATATGCTGGTCATGTACTACTCTGCCTCTCAACCTTCTGTTACTGAAATGAGGGACAATGACGCAAAAAATGAAGGGCACTGACTCTCATAATGAGATACACATCCCCAACATGGAGATACAGGCTTAGAAGATTGTGGAAACCATTTTGTTTACATGTACAAAGTTTATTGTTGGTCTAGCATGTAAGAATATTGTAAATGTATGCTTTAAAGTCTGAATTTACAGCATATTCTCTGTGTGTGCAGCACTTTTTCCTTGAGGGACTAATGAGGGACAGTCCAATTTTTAAGGGTTAAAATGAGGAACATACCTCACAATCACAGGAGCAGTTGAGAAGTATGTATACTACTGTAGTCAAAAGTCATGAGCTAGTTCATTATGGTATTAATTTTATGTTGCATTTGTGAGTATAAATCTTAGAAAGTCATATTCACACTATCTCAAAAGGTGTTTTAGTTTGTAGGGGGTGACTTCACTATTACCATGAAAGCAGTCTGAGTAATAATCTCCTTTGACTTTTTACTTTAACTTTGTTTTTGTTATGTTAAGTGTTTGTATATCTGGCAGTCAGCAAGGGATTTGGTTGATCTGTATTTATGCCATGCTTCATATCATTATGTAAAGATATTGAACAGATCAAAGATTAGTAATGGGTAGTGTGCTTAGTTTATTTTTATGTATTGCTATGCTATGGTAAATGCCTGTCACAGATGTAGAATTCAGAACTGAAAAATAACAGACTCCCTCAATTTGATAAATTAATTGGATTTTATGATACACTGAAAGAGTCTGATATGAATTCCTCAGTTATAAAACATTTGTAAAACTTGTGATTGATGTATCTGGGTGAACTGTTTTGCATTTGTGCTTCCCTGATGCAGGATACTATCATGTGAACACTGAAGACAGTACAGTATGCTAGACAACATAATTCTATATGCCTTAAAACAATTACTCAGTCATTCAGTAAGGAAATGTTCAGTTTCAGGTTGGTCCTACAGTAGCTGGAACTGTAGATCAACCAGTTAAATCAAATATAGGTTGGATATCAACTTTATTGCTTTTCTACCTGATGTATTTATATATATATAGATGTCTTCACTGACTACTATCAGATCATGTTTTGCACTGAATGGTTACTGTGGAGTATTCTATTCAGTAGAGTTCTGAGTGATGGTTTAAAAACCTTGTTATAAGCTTGGCCACAAATGCTCATGACTATTTCAAGGAACCAGATGTTGGCATTTCCCTTGAAATGGTAGCCATCTGAAACTTCCCTCTTACTGCAGTTCTCACTAGCTTAAGCATTGCCTTATTGTGTTCAGGGAAGCAGGTGCAGGTTTTCTAACTGTCTGTGATAGAAGTGATAATGAGGTGTGAATAAAGTTTAGCAGTACCTTAATGTGGTATGGTATGAGTCCTACATTAATTTTAGAGGGAAGTTTAGGATGGCTATCACTGTAGATATACAATTGCATTCACATAGATTCTTGTAAGACTGGTTCCTGCACCACACACAGTACGATTACACCATGATTCCAAGAACTCATCTGTACAGTATAAGGCACCACTCACTGGTGGTTGAAGGCACAAGTGACTGCCAAGCTCTCAATCCAAAAGCTGGATTTTCAAAAGTCTTGACATGTTTGACTAGTGACTGGAAAGCATCGTAAAATAAATAATGCTCCACCATTTTCTAACCTCAAAAATGTCCATGCCTACTGAGTCTGTGCTGGAAAATAAAAAGAAATATGGAGCACTTCATACACAGCAGCAGAATGGTCCATGCCCCACAATTTTGATTACTTTGCTGTTGATACAGACTGAGACAATATCATAAATGCAGCAAGGTATAAGGGAACACTTTTTATTTTAAATCTTTGAAATTATACATACAGTATATCCAGATATCTCAGACCATGACTCATAAATATATGAAGAGAGTTCCTGCCTAAAAACAAGATCTATGCAGCTTCCCTTTTCAATAAAATATGTAATTATCCCAGCTGTGAAATAAGTCTTATTTTATGATTGAACCAACTTTACAGTATCATTGCAGCTAGAAAATTAGAGCTGGAGGATATCAAAATAAGAAGAAAGACCACTGGAGAAAATAACATTTCTGACAGTGATTTTGAAGATATGCTTGATCTTGAAACCAGATTTGGATAGGTACTGAACTGAAGTTACAGTGCAAAAGTATTATGGGAAAACACCCATGACTGGCTAAATTCTTGATGACTGAGTATTTTATTTACATTTTTAACTCTTTTTCTGTATATTCATAACTGTTATGAAAAATAACCTTCTTTATAAGACAAATATCAAATTGTATATAGAGGTTTATAGACTTGGGCCCAGATATTCAAAGCTTTGCACAGTGCAAAAACCATTTGAGTGGGTTTAGCGTAGGATTAGCATGGGTCTGTTATATTCGAAAGGCCAAATAGCACACGCAAATTTCATTAGCATTGGGCAAACCATAATTATATGTAAGGAGCACACTGAACATGAATACAGGCACTATGGGATATTCATCGGCTAGTGCCGTGCTAAGGTGTTTAATGCAACTTAGTGCAACTCTTAGCATGGTACAAATTACCACCCAGGAAAATCTGGTCTTAACCCTGGGCAAATAGCTTTGCATGACATTGGTGCTTTGCACGGTATTTGCACAGGTTGTGCAAGGCTTGCGCGCAGCCCTAACATATGAGTATGGCACTTAGAAAATACCAGACATGGAGGACACATACTGCTCACTGCTGGCACCACCATGATGCCAACAGCTTCCACCAGTCCCAGCCATGCCAGGCAGTAAGGGGTGATCTGGCTCACAGGGGACATCATGGTAGTGTGGCCATACAGCACACACCTGCAGACCATACGTCTGTGGTGACTAATAGATGCCAGCACACACATGCAGCAATGTGGGCATGGTGACCATTGAGGGGAAGGTGTACGGGTGGCCAGACCTCAACACAGCCCCAGTGTGGCCACAAGGCTGGGACATATCATGCAGTGGACTTGGTCCAGTAGTGGGAATACCCCTACCTGTGTGCCTGTTGGATCCTAAGTGCCCCCCAGCCACATACCAAACAACTGTACAGATGCCACAGCACACACAGCCAGCCATGTATATGTCACTGTGAGCATTCCATGCCACAGGTGCAGCATCTATGGATCACACAACAGCGTAACAGTACAGTCCACTGTCAGTAATCACCTGCAAGTTGGGCCTGTCACTGTGTACAGTGCAGTGGTCATCACTGCCCTACATACCATAGGCATTGCCATGATCCTCATGCTACCAGCCCCCTTGCTACTGTAGTGTCTGCTGTGCACTGTAGCATGACCTACAGTGTGATGGTTGCATGCAGCACCACCACCACCTGTGCCTATGCTGTGTTGTCCCCTGGGGTATGATATGCTATGCTATGCTGTACTGTTTACATGTAGGCTGCAGCTATCATCATGTACTGCCTGACTGACCTACAGGTGGAGCTGCGGTTGGACCTGGCCAGCCCCTGTACTTCCAGACTGACCTACAGGTGGAGCTGTGGGACCCTGCAGTAACACTGAGCAAACTGCATGCAAATCCAGGCAAAATGAGATGCTAATGTGGTTGTTTGCCCAGAGACAACCTAAGTAGGCTCATTTGCATGTCACTTTTGAATATGGCAAAGTTTAGCGCAGGGCAAACGTGTTTGCATGGGGCAACCAGCTTAGCTCCATGTTAATCCCGTGCAAAAACGTTAGCTCCGCGCAAATGGTTTGGGGAATATTATGCTGTTTTGCACACTGTACTGTCCCATAGGCTGCTCCCTGCAGCTGTACTGGGTCCACACATTTGCTGGAACACATGTTGGCCACATAGGTTACCTCTATCTACCTTCACATCGCTGTGCACTGTGTTGCTGTTGTGGTCTGCACTTCCTGGTTGCTATATTCAGAGCTGTCATATTACAGGGCTATGTTTACCCTGCACTCCCAGCCCAGTTTGCCCAGCCTCATTCCCGTGCTATGTTCACAGTCTGTTTGCCCTGGGCTATTCCTTTTGAATATAGCTTGCTTTGTGTTCCAGGCTAACTTTGCTTGCCAGGCAGTGCTAATTTAGCCCCAGAGCAAAGTTTTGAATATCTGGCCCTTGGTCTCACTACACTAGTTTACACACTACCTGATTTCATTGAAAACAATAAACTATTTATTTCAAATTTTTTACCTAGAAAATCATACTGAGGGGGTAGCAGCTCATTTTGAAATGAGTACTGGTGAAAGGGGAAGAAGACTGCACAATGCAATAGTAAATTAATACAATAACAAGGTACAGAATAGCTCACTTAAAACATAACAAAGGTGAAATACATTATAGAAAATAAGTAAGTGGATACAGGGCAGGAGCAACAATTTGTAAATGGAAATACAATGCAATAGCAAAATAAAACAATAACAATTTACAGAGTATTGCACTAAAGCTGCAGTGATGTAAATAATAAATTATCAAGTACAGGTCAGGAGCAACAGAATGTAAAATGCTTAAGCTACTGTGCAAGATGCTTACAGTGGGAAAACATGATATGTGATTAAACTGGGTACAGTACTTTGGGAGACCCTGAGTCTACTTCAGGATATATCATTTCATTTTTATTTTATACTGGAAAGGCATGTGAGCAAAATGCCTGTTTTCACAAGCATCCAGTTATAACAAAAACATGAGTGGATATGTTGTGCTTGAAAATAGGCAGGGATATTGTCTAATGTACTTACCTGGCCACCAAAAGCTAATAAATAAATATACACAATAACAGAAAATACAATTTTGAAGGAAAACACTAATTACATAGGTAGGTATATGCACAAATTACAGAGAATACAAATTTTACAGAAGTACACTTAATGCATAGATACATGGCATTAACATGTTATCATACAGAGAGCATGTAGACACAGACATTATGACACTGGAAAACAATGAACAGGACCGAAAACAAGAGCCTCGCTGTATAGATTGACAGAAAAGAGAAACCTGGTAGGTAGGGAATGAGGAGTGGAAGAAAGGAGAAGAGGAGAGATTAAAGTAAGGGAGGTAAGTTAAACAGATGGGGGGAGCAGTGGTTAACGTAACCAGGGATGGCGTAGCTAGAAACAGGTATGGGGGAGTTTATGAGCAAGTGCTTTTTTAGGTTAACCTTAAAGGAATCGATGGAGGGGCAAACCACAAGGTTGGGCGGTAGGAAGTTGAATAATTCAGGACCCTTGAATGAGAGTAATCTCTGTCCCAGAGAGGTGTTGAAGAATGGGACCCTAAAGAAGGAGGAGGAGGAAGTGCTCCTGATATGGGGAGTGGGATCAGATCTTATGAAGAGAGAGGAGACACTGGGAGGGAGGAGGTTGCTGAGAATTTAGTACATGAAAATATGTGTCTTGCAGGCAAACCTGTCTTCTAGCAAGAACCATTTGATAGAATCATAAAGAATACAACTATGGGTACAATGGGGGAGCCCAGAAGGGAATCTGATTATGTTATTGTATGCTGCTTTTAGCTTAGAGAAATTGGTGGAGTTTGGTGAAGCCGAGAATATAAGGAACCCATAGTAAAGGAGAGGGAGGAGTAAGCTGCAGGCAAGGCGCATTCTTGTCTCGGGGATGAGAAATTGATGGATCCTGTAAAGGAGCCTAAGTCTTTGGTATATTTTATTAATCAACTGGGTTATGTGTGGTCCAAAAGAGAAGTGCTCATCCAGTGTTAGCCCAAGTTATTTAAATTCCCAGACCCACTCAATGGCAATGCCATCATTGTCCAGGAGTGTGATGTTGAAGTTAGATGGTTTTCAGGTGCTTGAGAAAATCACACATTTAGTTTTTGTGGAGTTTAGGACCAGACTTCGAGAGGTAAACCAGGTATGGAGACTGTAGAAATCATGCTGGAGTTTGGAAAGGAGGGTGGTAGGGTTATTGTCATTACAGTGTAAGTCGGTGTCATCCATGTAAAGGATGAAATTGGTATATGAGCATACTGAGGGGATATTGTTAATAAAAAGAGAAAATAGGAGAGGCCCCAGGATTGACCCCTGCAGGACCCCATATTTTATGAGACAGTTAGGAGAGGATTCCCTTCAATAACTGTTTTTTGGTAGCTAGAATGGAGGAAGTTCCCAAACCAGTTTACCGTGTTTCTAGAGAAGTTAATTTGGGAGAAGGTCTCTAGGAGCAGGTTGTGGTCCACCAAGTCGAAGGCCTTGGTTAAATCTATGAAAACAGAGCTCGTATATAGTCCATCATTCATAGCCTTAAAGTGTTATTGGCGAACCTCATGAGGGTGGTTTTGGTACTGCGTTTTACCCTGAAACCATGTTGAGCCCAAGTGAGGATGTCAGATTTATTTTAAGTGCTCTGTGATTTGAGTGTGGACTATTTTCTCCATAATGTTTTTTTTTGGGGAGGGGGATAGTAGGGAGATGGGTCTATAGTTACTGATTTCCTGTTTGGAACCTCCTTTATGCAGTGACATGATGGAGGTGATTTTCCATGCCACCAGGAAAGTACCTGTGCAGAGCGCAAAATTGAGGATATCGATGAGGGGGCTAGCAATGTCCTTAAGGACTAGTTTGAGGATGCAGTAGTCGAGGCCATCAGAGCCAATGCTGGGTTTAGAGTTCTTCTTCTTAATGAGTTTAACAGTGTCAGCAGGGGAGAGTGCTTTGAAATAGAAGGTAGGGGTGGCCATTAATGTTTGGAGGGGTGAGGGAGGTCTGGGCAGGGTGGACTGGGAGAGAGAAGTCTTGTATTTGTCAAGATCCCCAAAAAGGAATTAAACATTGTGGCCATGCATATGGGGTCATTTGATAATTTCCCATCTGAAAGAAGAGTGATCTGCTTGGATTTCCTATCTTTGCCTAGTAAGGGGTTTAGCATTCACCAGAGTTGTTTAGAATTGGCTTGGTTATAAAGTTGATTCTTCATGAGGTGATTTACCTTCATGACTCGGACAGCAAACTTGCATCTATTGTGGAGGGTTTTATACTCCTGGAGGATAATGGGTGAGTTAGACTTCTTGTACTTAGACCAGCTCTTGTCCCTACAGCACATAAGTCTAAGATGATCTGGAGTAACCCATTCGTTTGGGTGCTCATACACTCTAATCTTTTTTAGAGGGATATGGGAGTTAAAAGTGTTGGAGAAAGCTTCAGTGGCGGAGTCTATGTTATTTCTGTCATGGCAAAAGATCAGTCCACAGATTTGAAAGTGTTTGAGAGTTCATCCACGTTAGATAAAATTTGGTAAAGATTTGGGGGCTCTGGCCGGTCAGAGACAAAAAGTCACGCAGTGATCACTGATGGAATCCAGGAGCACTTCCGAAGCCACTATTCTGGAGGGGGTTTGAAATGGCTAGCCAGTTGATGGTCGAGCTGTAGCCTGTTTTGTAGTTGGTTCTAGTAGGTATGGTAATGATTTGATGCAGCCCATATCTGGCAAGAAGGTCTTTGCCACCGTCAGAATGGCTGCTATCCCAGTTAAGGTTAAAGTCATCTAAAATTATCCATTCCTTGTTACCTGGGAGGAGCAATTTTGTTGAGAGGAAGGATTCTAGTTCTCTTATGGGGTCCTGGGGGTAGGTAGACTGAGGAGATCATTAGGATTTTGTTATTTCCAATAATAAGGTTGATGGACGGTGATTTGAGCATGGAGGTTTCCGCTATTGGGAGGAGTTCAGTGAAGAGGAGCCTTTTGGAAAAAAAGAAGAGTCAGCCATCTCCTCTTTTTTTAGGTCAGTCTTTTCTTATCAGGGAGTAGCCTTTGAGTGAAATTTCCTGAGAAGAGATTTTATAAGACAGCCACATCTGAGAGGGTGATGATGTCGAAGTGGTTGAATTCGACCCAGGCTTCACATGAAGTTTTTTAGCAAGAAAACTCTGAATGTTCAGAATTGATATAAAAGAGAAGGTATAAGATACCAGGAGGGATCAAATGCAGTTGTAGACATGGGATCTGATGTCCTGGAGGATTTTTATTTTTCTTAAATTAAACTTTCTTTCTCTCACCAGGTCTGCCCAATAGCGACCCCCCTTCCCAGCCCTGTCATTGACTTTTTCATGGACTTACAGGTTTTCCACAACTTACCCAGAACCATTTATGGTCAGTGGCTAGCTGTGCTGGTCATGCGAGAGCCTGTGAGAATGGAGGTGGGACATGCAGAAGCTTGGCCTTTTCTGTTTTTCCCCGAGGGGTGTTGCATGCAATGGCACAAGCACACACATATGCTGTGGTGTGCATACACTTCAGACATACAGAAAGTGACCCCTTTCCTTGTGTGTGCTCCCATCTGTGCTGCCATCCAGTCTCCACCAGGTGGCAGTCTCACAGAGAGAGGCTTGTCCTTCTCCCTCTCTGAGAAAAGAGAGCAGTCCCTGGGACTTGCATCCATTCCTCCCCTTACTGACCCAAGACAATCCATGCTCATTCCTGAATGTGGGTCACCAGTGCAGCAACTGGTAGCACTACCACTGTGTTACTAGGCTGTTTGGAGTTTTTAAAATGGAATTAGAAGAGGCAGAGCTAATAATACAGTAAAGGCTGAAGAAGAGCTGGGAGTCTCTGATGGTGAAAGCAGATTGACCAGCAGATGGTCTAGTGTGGGAGATGGCTAGAGATCGAGCATCAGAGCAGTGATGGGAATAAGTGTAGTTAATGGCAGAATTTTAGGGAACAGAGATAGAAGATGAGGGTTCCAATGAAAATGTCAAGATAAATGAAGTGCAGTGACCAAGACACCTACCTTCAAGAGAGGGGAGTGAGTCCATGGTAAAGATGGAAAAGGGGTGACTGTGAGGTGGGTAAGGAGTCATATGCAAAACAACAGAAGGATAGAAAAAGGCAGTCCTGTCTGGCATGGGTGGATTTAGGTGCTACACTGTGCACACCATCCCTGTAATCAAAAATCATAAGGGTCATCATAATAATGATCTCCATGCAGACAGGGAGTAGGATATACTGTATGCTATTTTCCTGTAGAGTGCACTGAGTTTAGGGTGTTTGAGTGGAGTTTTTGATGAATGATGCCTGGTGCAGCAAAACTCTCAGGTATTTGAAAGAAGTGACTACCACATGTACACCGCATTCTGGGGTCTTAAAGTCATGGTGGACTTGGTTCTGGCCAGTCACTACCTGGTGCCCAAAGTCATTGAGTGCTGATAAGAATGGATTTAGAGTTAGATATTGTTGAAATCCTCTTGGAGCCAAGCAGACAATCAGTAAGTGGAAGGACCGGAGACAAACGCATGTTGTTATCTGCATGTATGTGTATGTTGTAGGAGGTAAACCTTTCGAGTAGATCACTGATGAAGAACAAGATGGGACTAATGACAAAGCCTTGGGATGCATCTAAACAGACTGATAGTGTGACAGGATGGAGACGATTCACCTAAGCAGACTGCTTGGGACCTACTTTCCACGTAGGAGCCTAACCATCTAATCAAGTGGACAGAAAGTCCAACACTCTTATGTTTGTCCAAGAGAATGGGAAGGGCAACAGTGTAAAAGACTTTGGACAGGTCAACAAAGATGGCAGAGGTAATCAGACCTTATTTGTTCCCTTCAGGATGTTGTCAGTGAGTTGCAGGTGGGAGGAGACAGTGGAGTGAGTCTTCTGAACCCAGTCTAGAATGGGGCAAGGAATGATGAGGAGTTCACAAAAGGAGAGAACTGGAAAATAATGGGGTGTTCCTGAAATTTGGCTGAGGATGGTATGAAAGAGACATGGCAAGAATTTTCCAGGATAGATGGGACACACACTTTAAGAACTGAAGGATAATGGGATACCATTAGTTTTTTTTCATGTCAGAGGGACTGTGCCCAGACGAAAGAAGAGATTTAGAGTGTCAGAGATTGGGGTAGATTTAGCAGGGATAGACAAATAAAGTATCTCGAGGTCTAAGCTATCATAGCTGTTCCCTTTCTCTGGATGAAGATCTAGAAGAACCTTAAGGAAGGCAGCTGGAGTCAAAGTGGTGAAAGAAAATGAGAAATGTGAGGGAGATGGAACAGGAAGTGTTGGAGGAGGAAGAGGAACAAAGTACTGAGCAGGCAGAAAAGATGAAGAAATTATTAAAAGAGGAAGCAACTTTAGCAGGATAAGAGATAGTCAAACTCTTGTTTGAGGACTTGGGCAGAAGAGTTTGGGGGAGTGCTGAAAATGAATAAATGGCTTTACAGAACTTAGAGGGGTACTTTAATACTGTTCTGGATGGTGGAAGCAAAGTACTCAGATTTATAGGCATTACAGGCATTTTGTAAGGCCCTGCAACTTGCCATATCATTTTCCACCCTTTGTTCCTGTTTTCCCTACCCTTAACAGTTCCTCACTCATTTGCTTGGAATGCTCAACTTGTTGATTTTGCCTTGTTTGCTCATTGCACGCTTTCTCTGGTTTTATTGTGTTCTTTGATTTTGCACTTTATTGTAACTGTGAATGGTGTCTGTGCTATGTATTTATTATCCTTTCTTCCCTCTCTCGGGATGCACCTGGAAATAAGCTTCGGCTCAGTGTGTCTTTTCTGGTCACCAATTTCCAAATAAATAAATAGAGATGGAAGACTTGTGGATTCACCAGGCCATGTGCTTGTCTTTAAGACAAATGGGTGATTCAGCTGTGATCCTGGAAAATGTAGATCCTTTGGCCATGGTCCTCCTTAGAATATTATGGAAATCCCAGATAGCCTTGAATTCATTCTGAAAATTGAAGAAGGCATGATTTATGACAGAGGTCACCGAGATGGAGGACCCAGCAGTATTTGATGGGTCAGCATGTGAGGCAGAGAGATTAAGGGACCTGAAAGATCAGATCTAGATAATTAGTGAGGGGGGGCTTTAGGAAGATCGATCTTCCACATACTGTAGATTGTATGATGATTTTTGGAGCAAGAATAATTGCTGTATATTTCTGACTATTTCCCCTCATATAAATCAAAGAAGTAGGGCTGGCAGTATAGCCTAGAGGTTAGAGTAATGAGCTGTGAATGACCTACTGTAAGTACATCCAGCAGATCTAGGTGTGATTCCCACAGTCTCCACTTGCATACTGTGTGACTCTGAGCAAGTCACTTAAACTCCCCAGTGCTTCCAAGTCACTCATGAAAACAGGCACTTGTGCATAATGAGCCTTACCTAGTTACCAAACAATAATAAAAAAATGAATAATAAAGGCATACTGTAAATAAAAATTATGTATATACTGTAATTGTTGATCTTCCAGAAGAATATCTTCACCACTGATTACCACTTATGGGTCTGGGGCCAGTGGTACTAGGGCCCCACGTGAGCAAACATTTTGCAGGGAGGGAGCTGGCGACAGCTACTGAGTAAGGTGCCTGCGCATCCCCACGTGGAATTGTCCCCTAACCAATAAATGTTGCCAGATCCCTCAGTTATGTCAGTTCTGTTTTCCAGGAGAGAAACAAAATGGGGAAAAAGGGAGAGAGGTGGCTAAAAAGTTTCCTAGCCCAAGGGGATATGTAAAGGATATAGGAATATAAATGAACAACAAAATAAATCCTGACTACCAACTTTTAGATAAAACAAACTCTGGTCAGAGCTGGTACAACTGCTCAGAGCAGCGAGATACATAGACAGTGTCGGCAGATAAGGGCCTGCGGCCCACCCAGTCTGCCCATTTGAGCTTGTAA
Source organism: Neoceratodus forsteri (assembly GCA_016271365.2). Classification (NCBI taxonomy): domain Eukaryota; kingdom Metazoa; phylum Chordata; order Ceratodontiformes; family Ceratodontidae; genus Neoceratodus; species Neoceratodus forsteri. The sequence goes on along the minus strand of CM028135.1, from coordinate 390,435,545 downwards.
ATTCTCTTTATGTTTCCCTAGAAGTCTGTTGCCCCTTATCCCTGACCTCCAGAATTCCTTTATGTCTAACCCATGCATTCTTAAATCCCATGATTGTATCAGCCCCCACCACTTCCTCTGGCAGGATGTTCCACTTGTCCACCACCTGTTCTGTGAAGAAATTCTTCCTCAAGTTTCCTCTGAATCATCCTCCCTCCAACTTCACCCCATGCCCGCTAGTCCTGGAACATCCTTTTCACTTAAAAATAGTGTATTCCTGCACCCTATTCCTCCCTGTAAGATACTTGCATGTCTCTATAAAATCCCTTCTCTCCCCCCTCTCCTCCAGGGAGTACATATTCAAGTCCTTCAACCTGTCCTCATAGGACTTCTGATGCAATCCATGTACCATCTTTGTTGTCCTCCTCTGAACCTTCTCTACCCTGTCTATGTCCTTACGTAGGTAAGGTCTCCAGAACTGTACACTACTCCAGGTGGGGCCTCACTAGTGCCTTGTATAGTGGAATTATGACCTCGCTTTTCCTGTTGGTGATGCCCCTGCCTATGCATCTCAAAAAGTAGGGGAAATCAATGCTAACTCTTTCCTTTAGATTTGAACCAGCAACCTTGCTTTCATAGGCAAACACACATCCTCTATACCACCAGACCATGTTTAAACTTGTTCCATCATATTTGTTGTGTGGTTGCTCTCCAGGTGACAACTGTGGCTATAGTGTTAGTCAGCCATAACCTTGTTAATGTTTTCCTACTAGCCAGTATTAGTATTCTCAATAAATATCGGGTGTGGGGGACTTCTGGTGACATCATGGAGCTGTCAGCAGCCTGAGGAAAGAGCACCTGTCTCCCCAACTGAAAAACTGCTCCCAAACAGGGTAAAAATCAAACATTTCTGAAACTACATGATTGGGAAAGGTGTGGGAGACTGCCAGCAAACTAGATCCAGAGCCAAAGAATTCAAAATGCCACTGCAAACTCTTAAATTAAAGTTGGAATATCTGGACCGCAGCCCCAGCGTGTCTCCTGCCAGTTCTAAAGGCCGAATGGAGAAAGCAGATTTCAAGACTGAAAAACTCACAAGAAGCAGATTCAAAATGATAGTGCAGGAGATGGAAGAGGGTTGCCTGGATATTGTGGCAGTCACAGAAACATGGTACACAGAGAACCATGACTGGGATGTCAACATACCAGGATACACAATCTACAGGAGGGACACGGAGGGTAAAAGAGGAGGAGGAGTAGCTCTTTATGTAAAGGAAGGGGTCAAAGCAACAGAACTAAAGAGTAAACAGGGAGCAGATGAGACACTCTGGGTCACCCTGGAGACAGAAAATGGCACCACAATCCGCATGGGGGTTGTATAAAGACCCCCCTCTCAGAGGGTGGGAATGGATAAGGAAATGATAGAAAGCTTTCTTAGAATGGCAGAAAAAGGGGATATATTGTTAATGGGGGACCTGAATATGCCAGATGTTGACTGGAGCACCTTTGCTGCAGGCACATCCAAGAGCAGGATTATTCTCGATACCTTACAGGGGGCATGCCTCAGACAGCTAGTATTGGAACCCACTCAGGAGGGAGCAATCTTAGACCTGGTACTCTCAAATGGGGACGGAGAAAGAATCTCAGATTTAGAAGTAGGTAGCCATCTGGGAACAAGCGACCACCAAACAGTGTGGTTCACGATAAACACAGCCATACAATCAAGCCATACAAAAGCAAGAGTATTGGACTTTAGGACAGCTGACTTTGGGAAAATGAGAGAGTGTCTCAGAAAAGCACTAGCAAACAGGCAAGAAGGAGGGGTGGAGGAACAATGGAGAGTAATCAAAACAGCCATCACAGAGGCAACAAGCCTTTGTGTAAAGCAAATCAACAAAACACAACAAAGGAAAAAACTGCTATGGTTCTCAAAAGAGGTGGCAGGGAAGGTTAAGGAGAAAAGGATAGCATTCAGGAAATATAAGGAAACACAGAAGGAGAAGGACAGAGAACTTTATCAGTTAAAGCAGACAGAGGCTGGGAAGGCAGTCAGAATAGCAAAGGCCCAAACCGAGGAAAGGATAGTGAACTCTGTTAAGAAGGGGGATAAGACCTTTTATAGGTACATTAGGGAGTGAAGAAAGACCAAAGGAGGGATACTGAGGCTTAATAGAGGGGAGGGAATTTGGGTAGAGGGTGACAATGAAAAAGCAGGGATACTGAACGAATATTTCTGCTCAGTATTCACAAAGGAAGAGGAGGGGGAGGTACCTAAACCAAGCAAGAGAAACACTCTGAAGATGAGGGTCGATACCAGTCCATTTACAGAAGAAAGGGTTCTGAAAGAACTAATAAAATTGAAGGTGGACAAAGCAATGGGGCCTGATGGGACTCACCCAAGAATTCTAAAAGAACTAAGGGTAGAACTAATGACACTGCTGACTACTCTCTTTAACAAACCATGGGAGGATGGGGTGGTACATGAGGACTGGAGGAGGGCAGATGTGATTCCTCTTCACAAAAGTGGGAGCAGGACGGAGGCAGGAAACTACAGACCAGTTAGCTTGACCTCAGTGGTAGGCAAAATGATGAAATCACTTCTGAAGGAAAGAATTGTTGAGTACCTAGAGGCCAGTGGGGCACGGGACCCAAGGCAACATGGATTCATGATGGGAAGGTTGTATCAGACCAATCTAATAGATTTCTTTGACTGGGTGACCAAAGTAGTAGACCAGGGAGAGGCTGTGGACATGGCTTACCTAGATTTTAGCAAGGCATTTGATACAGTCCCACACAAAAGATTAATACACAAGTTAGCCAGCCTTGGAGTGGGTCCCAAGGTGGTAGCCTGGATAAAAAATTGGCTAGACAACAGGACGCAAAGGGTAGTAGTAAATGGAGTCCACAGTGAAGAAAGGAGGGTTACTAGTGGGGTACCGCAGGGTTCAGTACTGGGACTGGTCCTTTTTAATGTCTTTATAAGTGACATTGCAGAGGAACTGAAAGGAAAAGTATGTCTCTTTGCAGATGACACAAAGATCTGCAACAGGGTTAATATACCAGATGGAGTGGAAAGGATGAGAAGGGACTTGGCAAGGTTGGAGGAATGGTCAAATGTATGGCAGCTCAGATTCAATGCAAAGAAGTGCAAGGTAATGCACCTGGGAAACAAAAACCCAGGGCAAGAGTACACAATGGGGGGTGAGATACTGACAACAGTAAAAATGGAAAGGGACCTGGGGGTAATTATATCAGATGACCTAAAGGTGGGCAAGCAATGTGAGAAGCAGTAAGGAAGGCTGGGGGGATACTGGGATGCATAGGGAGAGGCATCAATAGTAGAAAACAGGAAGTTGTTATCCCTCTGTACAGACAGTGGTGAGACCCCATCTGGAGTACTGTGTGCAGTTCTGGAGACGCCATCTCCGCAAAGACATAGACAGAGTGGAGGCTGTCCAGAGGAGGGCAACCAATATGGTGCAGGGTCTGCACCAGAAGACATACAAAGAAAGACTAAAGGAGCTTAATATGTATACCCTTGAGGAAAGGAGGGAGAGAGGGGACATGATAGAAACTTTCAAGTACCTCAAGGGAACCAACAAAGTCCAAGAGGGTGGCATCTTTCAGAAAAAGAGATGTGCAAGAACAAGGGGACACAATTTGAAGATAGAGGGGGGACGGCTCAGAGGTTATGTGAGGAAGTATTTTTTCACAGAGAGGGTTGTGGCTGCATGGAACAGCCTCCCTGAGGAGGTCGTGGAGTCAAGAACAGTGGGAGAATTCAAGAATGCATGGGACAGCCATAAGGCAGTCCTAGTGGGGAATAGGAGGAAGTAAGCTGTTGATTAATTAGGATCTGCAGCTTATCTGTTAGGTAGGAAAATGGGCACACTAGGTGGGCCAAGCGGTCCTTATCTGCCGTCAAATTCTATGTTTCTATGTTTCTATTAAAGCCTCCCAAAAAGAAAACCAACCGGAATTTAAAAAACTGAATGATCGGATTTCTGGAGTTGAAGCGCGGCTGGAAGAAGTGGAGTAAAGGGTTGATGTCACGGAGGACAATGTGGTGAGGATTGGAACAGCAATGGAGGCCCTGATTTACCATGTGGACAACCTCCAAGCAAAATGTACTGACTTGGAAACCTGATCTCAGAGAGATAATCAGTGTAACTCTGTGCTGTTGGATAGAACTGAGGAGGGTCATTTGTGCAATTTTATGACAGAATTGTTGAAGGATGTATTGGATTTGCCCTTCACCATGGATGTTAAACTGGAGCAGGCTCATTGAGCATTATTTCAAAAGCCAACAGACGCGATGGCAAGACCATGGCAGATCATCTTGAAATTCGCAAGTTACAGAATAAAAGAGGAGGTCTTGCAACAGGCATGGCCAAAGAAGGAAGTGCTATACCAGGTTAAAAGACTTTGACCAGAATTACCCATCTGAAATCCAATAAAGTACAGTTACGCAAGAACTTACCATAACAGTAGATCTTTGAGAAGAGCTTTTGCAGCAGGCAATAACCTTAAGGACTAAGCCGCGTGGTGCCAGGACCTCATGGAAACCTTCTAGCTAGCAGTCTTCAGTGAGGGACTGCCCCTGACATCGGCCTGCCCCGTCAGCCAATGGTATAAAGGGGACAGTCCCCAGCTCCACCTCAGTTCTCCTGCTGAAGACCTGGAGTCTAGTATGGAAGGAGAACCCAGCAGGTTCTTCCCTAAAGGAAAGGCAGAAATAAAACCCAGGGGGAAGGAAGGAGGGAAAGCAGTGCCTGCTGCAAGAGCTCTTCTCAAAGATCTGCTGTTACGGTAAGTTCTTATGTAACTGTACTATCTTGCCTTGAGTAAGAGCTCTTGCAGCAGGCAATAACCTTAAGGACTGAGTCCAAAGCCATCTAGTGAAACAGTAATTGGAGCTCTTGTTGCACCAGAGTCAGCCTTACAGAAGAAGGTCAGGAGAGCAGAAGCACGCATGTGCAGTTTGTTGTTGCTGTGACTAAGATGGCCACTGTAACAGAACTGCACATCCATGATACTCATGCATGCACATTTGGCTTTGGTGGCCATCTTGAGTATGGTGCCAACACTGGAATTTTGGGACAAAACGTAGTGCCTCCAGGGGGGTCCTATGGCCAGTGAAGTGGGAAGGCCATAGAACACAAACAGCAGTGGGTCTGTGCCCCTGCACTGTGGAAGCACTCCAGAGCATTGTCCAGTCACGTGCTTCCACAGTGCTAAAAGAGATAATGATGGCAATACATCTGCAGAGCTCCACCCAGGCAGACGAAAAAAAACAGGGCATGCTAGTTGGCACAAAGGGGTAGTTGGGTATAGAGCCAAAGCCTAACACCACTAGCCAGATAGGAGGTTGATAGTTATCCAAAAGGCAGCAGCCATGAGGTATGTGGCTCTGGCAGAAGACAAACAGGGGATGTCCAAAATTTCCCCCCCCCCATTGTAATTGAGATGTTATAATGTGCCAAAATAGGAATGCAAGACATAGACTCCTGGGGGAAAACAGCCCCATGCTACCAGACAGAGGACTTAGTGCATAATCAGTTAATATGGGTTCTATGTGATATCAGCAAAAATAAAATAGCTAGCAACACATGAGCGAAAGGAAAATGTCAAAGACAAAAACACCCCATCCCAAAAAATAGCGAGCATCAAAATAGTGACTTTCTGATGAATATCCACCAATACCGTGCTGCACACACTCCCAACAATTATACATGCTGCCAAGGAACTAGCCAAAACCAATCTTGCAGTCACATTACCCACACCTGCCCTATCCACAACACTGTGAAAAAAGCCCAGTTCACACAAACAAAGTAAGGGAACTGCACGCTTGCAGTGTGCTTCACCCCCCACACCCCCTAAATTATTATAACAGACTCCAAGAGCACACCATGTTCCCAATTTGTGCAGCTGTTGTGTAATGTACAGTAGCTGGTTTCTCACAGGGCTCTTCTTTTTGCACCCATGCTGTTTTGTGACTTTTGCTATTTTCTGATTCTCGCTATTGTGGTAGTTTGGATTACCCTCTGTTAGAAATAAGGCTATGGTATTTTTCTTTGTACCCCTACAGTCTACTGCAGTAGCATTTCTAAACTTTTCTGAATAACTAATTTTCATTTTTCTACTACTATGGGTAGGCCACCCATAATAGTACCTCTTCTCCCTTGTCTATTTCCTCTTTGTATTCCTTTTCCTCCCCTGCCATATGCCCTTAAGGAGAACAAACATTAGAATAGCAAACTGACATAAAGAATAATGAATAAATAATAATTAGCAGAAATAATCTACACAGAGTTGGTTGTGTCCTTGTTTATTATGTTATGCTCCATTAACAAAATTAATGAATGATTAGTCAGAGACAGGACAATGTCTTTTTGGGCACTGTTGTGTTATTTGCTGTTTAAAATGTGCCCTGATGCATGTTTGCACTAATGAAAGTGCTCTGGAGTGAAAGGCAGTAGGCGAGTGTCCTCTTTGAAAAACTGCGCTTCATTTCAAGAAATGTTTAGCAGACGATTGTTTTTATGTCCTTTTCGGTCTGCAAGGGTAGCATTAAGGGAGCACTGTGGTCTCGCTTTCTAGCAGCAGTGTAGGAGGTAAAGCGGCTGATTGCACAGTCAGGTGTGTTGAATACAGATGTGGGATTTGTCTTTTTAAAGCAGTTTGTATATAAACACCCTAAAGAAGGCATAACTAATGTGCAGAAACTAAATATAGGAGTGTTTCCTTCAGTATTCTATGCAGAGTGCTCTTACCTGAGCTAAGCCTTCTTGGAAAAAAAAAATGTACTTCTAGGAGCCAGCTGCCCCTTGATGAGGCTGTTACATAAGAAACTCCCCTGCTGTCACTCAGCTGAAAAGGAGCAGAGTTGTCTTGTTTACAAGAAATTAAGAAATCTTTCTCAACAGCTTCAGTGACAGAGTGTTAAAGGCAGAATGAAATAACTCTTTATGATTGTATGTTTTCCCTCAGTATATACAGTCAATCTGATCCCCCATATGTTTGTACTAGCCAGAATATTCCCCTGTATTAGAAAAGGGGCAGATCAGCTGACACTAGTGTCATAGAAGGACTGCACTATAAAAGCTGCCACTGAGCTAAGGTTAATCAGATCATCCTGGGAGGGAGTCCTGAGAGGTTGGTCTGAAGCACACAAGTTGGTAGAAAATTGTACTGGTTAAAGTATCTACACTGTGGCAGAATCACTGGAGGGAAGTGATTCTGAAGCTCGAGGAGAGCTCATTTATTTCTTTATTGTGTAAGACTAGGTTTGCTGGCAAATTCACCTAGCTTCACCTGAACTCTTTTCTTCTAGGTTTCTTGAAAGGACAGAGCAAAGAACCTTACCAAGGCAAGGAAAAGGATTAAGGCTTCTTTTGGCTAGGCAGATTTACTGTGTGTTATTATGTTCTTTTGTACTCACAGGGATTGTTACTGTTTCTTGTTAAAATTTTATTGCTTTATTTTTCTCTGATTCAAATTGTTGTTGCTGGGTATAACTTCTGCTGCATTATTATAGGGTGTGCCTACAGGTGTGTGCTTACAGATTACTGCTGTAATTTTATGATTCAGATTGTCTTTTGCAAGGTATGTCTTCTGTTATTGCTTTATTTTTCTCTGTAGCAAAGTGTTTCTTACAGGGTATATCTTCTGTGAATTTTTTACAGGTGGTGCTTTACAGGTTTTACAGTTTTAGCTTTCATTAGGATAAGCTTTCAGGGCTACTGCAGGTGTTGCTGGCTGATTGTTTCTGCTCTTACCTCCTTGTTTCTTTCATCTGTGGTTTTTCTTTTTCGGCAGGGGAAGGGCCCAGCCACCCACCCCCATCCCCAACCACAACCACCCCACACTATACTCCTTTTATAGGGTAACACAGTTGTGACATTTCCTGTCGCAAAGCAGGAAGGGGCAGATCAGAGAGGTATCCACACAGTGACCTCATTTACAGGGGCACAAGTAATTTAACTTGTTATAACAAGTTATACACAAACAAACAAACAAAACACAAAATCAAGCTTTTGCTTTCATTTTCCTCCTTCTAATTACTCTGACCAGGTTATAAACCCTGGATCTTATCTGGAATGCATATTATTAACTACAGGTACTGCGGGACACTTTTCAGAAGGGCAGTTTTACAGGATTTAGAACATTGTCCTACATGCTGGGCCATTGGAGATCTAAGGGCTCCACTTCAGGCAGCATGGGCAGAGATTGTGTGCTTCAAATCACATATTCAGGAGGAAAAATATTATAAGAACCATCCGTCATTTCCCCAACATCCAACAGAAGCACCTCAACCACACAGGGTAGTTGGTCCTGGAGGTTGGCAGGTGGTTAGGAGGGGCAAATCGGGTGCCCCATCACTCGGTGCTCTCCAACATATCACCTCCACAAACCATATAAAAACTACAAACAGGTATCTGCCTCTATCTCTGAAATCAAACAAAGGGACAGAGGACACTGCAGAGCAGGACACTGCAGCACAGGAGCTAGCACAACAAAACTCACCCAAAACAGGAACCAAAACAAAAAAAGCAAAAAGGAAATCCAAAAAATTTCTGATCATAGGAGACGCCATGATTTGGGGAGTTAATACCTATCTCCAGCCAGGGTAATGGTCAGATGTCTCCCAGGTACATCAGTGTGGAGAGACACTGACTGCTTTTCTAAAATTATACAGGAAGCAGGAAAAAACATTGACATCCTAGTACACATAGGGACTAACGATCTTGCCAGCTGGTCAGTTGTGGAGACCAAGTAACACCTGACCAGGCTGGATGACAAACCATCATCCATTTTGTCCGGCATCTCCTTCTCTGAGATTCTGCCAGTCTGGGAAAGGGAGGCAGATAGAAGGAAGGTCAGAGAAGGGAAGATAGGGGAGCTAAACATGTGGCTCAAGGGCTGGTGCCAGGAAAAAGGACACAAATTTGTAGGGAACTGGCAACAGTTTTGGGAGCGAAAGTTCTTTAAATTTGATGAACTGCATCTGACTGAGGAGGGAGTCAGTGCAATGAGGCAGAAGTTTGACATCTTTTCAGAATATTTAAACTAACAAATGGGGAGATGGGCACAGCACTCGGTACACTGAATGGGAAGAACACCCCTCCCCCTCAGCTAGTGGTCAAACAGGAGTTCATCATGTTTGTAGTTCATTTGACTCACCAAGCAAGTAAAAAGGTCTGGCTCCCCATATGATGCACAGGAGAAATGCCAGACTTCACCCAACAACTAACACACTGAAATCTGGACAATGGAAAATCATGTACACAAATGCTCGCAGTCTGGGAAACAAGATCCCAGACCTGCAGGCAATAATGACAGGGGCTAAACTGGACATAGTAGCCATTAGCGAGACATGGTTTGCCCGTAACCACACTTGGAAGACTTCAGTACCGGGCTATGTACTGTTCAGAAGAGACCGAGGTGCAAAAAGGGGGGGGGGGGTGGAGTGGCCCTTTATGTCAATGAAAATATCAAAGCTATAGAAATTCAGAATACACATAAGGAGCCAGAAGAATTGTGGGCCACCCTGGAAACAGGAAATGGGACAGCCATATGCACTGGGGTTGTCTACAGGCCTCCAGACCAGGGAGAGGACATAGACACATTACTGTTAGGAGATATGCAAAACATGACAGCTAAAGGGGAGGTTCTGATAATGGGAGACTTCCACATGCCAGATACAGATTGGTCAATACCAGCAGGAACATCTGCTAGAACTAGACACATAGTGGATTCCCTGCAGGAGAAGGGCCTCAAACAACTGGTACAACAACCCACAAGAGACAGGGCTATCCTAGATCTAGTACTGACTAACGGGGAAAGGATCACAGATCTCCTGGTAGAATGTCACCTGGGGGCCAGTGACCATCACATGGTATGGTTCAATTTGGCCACTAGAACTACTGTAAATCATCCCATTCCAAGGCAAAAATATGTGACTTCAGAGGAGCTGACTTTGATAAGATGGCTGACAGAGTTAAGCTAGCCCTTGCAAAAGGAAATACAGGTGAGGGGGTACAGGCAAAGTGGGCAAGCATTAAGGATACAATACTTGAAGCAACATCCCATTGTGTTAGAGCAGTGGTTCTCCAGAGTGAGGCGCGCCTCCTTGGGAGGCGCTGGCCCATTGCAGGGGAGGCGCCGTGAGTTTTCAACTTTACTGCAGTGCAGTGCTAAAACACTGCCTATGTATCCGCGTCTAATGCTGGAGCTAGGAGATCCTGAGCCAGCCAATCTGAGGAGCAAAAAAGGTCTTGAGCAGACCAATTGGGAGTAGTAAATTGTTACCAATGGCAGGAGAGAGTAGCTGCAGCCAATCGTTCGCGAGTTTCCAGCCAATGAGCTGTTTGCCTCTGATGTTGGCGTCATGGGTCCCGGAAATAAAGCGACACCATGCATGCAAAGAAATGGATGCTGGATTCATTTTGCTGCCGAGATCCCCTGCAAGCTGTCTGCCTCCGGTTGCTGAAGCCGGCCCTCCACCACTGACGCCGCCTCCACCGCTGAAGCCACCCACCACTACAGTTGCTGCTCCCCTACTGAACCCGGCGGCCGCTACAGTTGCTGTCCTCCCGCTGGAACCGCCCGGCACGCTAGGTTGCTGTCACACCCTACTGAAGTCACCGATTGAAGTCGCCAATCAATCGCTGAGGCTGCTGCCCTCCGACTGAGAAGGCCTTCTGACTACCTGCAGTTTCCGCCCCCACAATGCTGAGCTACTGAAGCTGCAACCTGTGTTTGGTGCCTCTTGCTGACCAGGCCCTCCTTTGGTAAGAAACCATCCTATTATATTTTTTCTCTGGAACCCTAACGGTGGCACGAAGACTGGGGGTGGGGGAGGAGGAGGATGGGGATGGGGAAGCAGCCAGATACAGCAGCCAGCTATTAATTATATATATAGTTGTTGTTTTGATGCTTGAATGGGACACGGGGGGAGGGGGGAGTTGAAGGAGCAACATACAGCAGCCAGCTGTTAATTGTTATAAAGTTGTTGTTTTAATTCTTGAATGGGACATGGGGGTTGAAGGAGCAACATACAGCAGCCAGCTGTTAATAATTTATAAGGTTGTTGTTTTTGATGCTTGAATGGGACACGGGGAGGGGAGTTGAAGGAGCAACATACAGCAGCCAGCTGTTAATTATTTATAAAGTTGTTGTTTTTAATGCTTGAATTGAACACGGGGGTTGAAGGAGCAACATACAGCAGCCAGCTATTTTTAATTTATAAAGTTGTTTTGCTGCTTGTATGGGACGTGGGGGGGGGGGAATCATCAGCAGCATGTGTTATGGCCTATCTCAGCAGCCAACAAAGCTGATGTTTTGCTGCTATCATGGGAGCATGGGGAAGGGTTTGAGGTGGTGGTGGGGCCAGAAGATATGATTCCTCTCTCAGCAGCTGGTTGCAAAGCTGCTGTTTCGCTGCCCAGTTCCTGACAGGGGGGGTTTGAGGTGGTGGTCATACATGGTGACATACATTGTGCCTCTCTGTGCAGTTCAATTGTATTTCATTGTGATTATTGGGACGAGGTCATGAGGTTTTTTGGGGGGCTCATACATGATGCATCATGCTGTTGTGCAACTGTATTTTTATTGCTGGTGATTGTTGGAATTATGGGCCTGTGTGGTTGGGGTTGGGGATGGGGGGAACTGTAGAAGATGTCGCTTGCTGTGATGGGCCTGCATGGTGGGGAGAGGGGTCATACATGCCTCTCAGTATTGTGCAATGTTGAAATGGCACCCTTTTTCTGTGGTCAGGGGTATAGCATGATGCGTCTGCATGGGGAAGCAGCAACATACAGCAGCCAGCTATTTTTAATAATTTACAAAGCTGATGTTTTGCTGCTATCATGGGAGCATGGGGAAGGGTTTGAGGTGGTGGTGGGGCCATCAGATATGATTCCTCTCTCAGCAGTTGGTTGCAAAGCTGCTGTTTCACTGCCAAGTTCTGGCCGGGTGGGGTTGAGGTGGTGGTCATCATGGTGCCATACATTGTGCCTCTCTGTGCAGTGCACTTGTATTTTGTTGTGATTGTTGGGGCGAAGGCCATGACTTGTTTTTTTTTGGGGGTTACATGATGCATCATGCTGCTGTGCTATTGTATTTTTATTGTTGGTGATTGCTGGGACGATGGCCGTGGTGCTGGTGGTAGGGGGTCATACATGATGCATCTTGCTGCTGTGCAATCCTGTTTTTATTGCTGGTGGTTGTTGGGACTATGGGCCTGTGTGGTTGGGGGTGGGAGGAACTGTACAAGATGTCTCTTGCTGTGATGGGCCTGGATGGTGGGGGGAGGTCATACATGTCTCTCGGTGTTGTGCAATGTTGAAATAGCAAGTTTTCTGTAGTGCTACACATTGTCAATGGGTGATCATAACAACTGGGTATTGTGCACCTTACCTGCTGGCTACTGATGTTGGGCAACTGAGGATTCCATGCACAAACAGAAATTTCCCAGTTGTGCTGTGCCATTGCAGGACCAGAGCTACTTTATCTTCTTCTGAAAATTAAAGATCTTGATTCAAGACTTCATTTGGGTCTGCAATTCTAGCTGCTAGTTGAGGGCTTTGCACTGTGCATGTCTTGTGTGGGCAGAACCTTTGCCATGGGGACAGATGAGAGGCAGCAGAGTAATTTTTCAGATGTTGACATGCAGTTTGGGTGCTGCATTTTTCTTGCTGATTTTGTTTCTGTTTTTGGAATGCCCCAGTGTTGTCGGACATGCATGCATGTGCATGTCCAGGATGCTTTTGATTGCATTTTTTGATCATTCCAAAACTGTTGGATCGTAGATAATGGATCGCTTTCTGGTGACCGGTAGAAAATGCACTCATGAAGAAATAGCTGTTGCTGAACCCAATGAAGTACCAGTTCCTCAAGCAAGCGCAAGGCCAGAAGGTATGATGAAGAATACCTGAAGATGGGATTCACTTGACTGGGACCAGTGTGGCACCTCGCCACAATGTGATCTGTGCAGATGTCCTGGCACAGGACAGCATGCGACCCTGCAACTTCGCCGGCATTTGAAACTAAGCATCCCAGCCTCATTTCTAAACCTTTGGAGTTTTTCAAAGAGCTGCATCAACTCAGGGGCCAAAAAGCTGGTAGAAAGGCATGGCACTGCACCGACTAAAGCTGTGGAGCCTCATACCATGTGTCATTGAGAATTGCAAAGCAGGAAACCACACAACATTGGTGAGCAATTACTACTTCCTGCCACAAAAGAAATGTGCCCATAATACTGGGAGGAGAAAGCAGCAACAGCTAGATGCCATTCCTCTCTCAATGACACAGTTGTCACCCATTGAGGACATGTCTGCTGATGTTAAGAAACAGATACTGGACTCTGTTCAGCAAAGCCTATAGTACTCATTACAGATTGATGAGTCCACAGATATTGCTGATGCTGCACAGTTCCTGGTCTATGTCCGTTATGCTACAGAAACAGACGTCCTGGAGGAGATCCTGTTTTGCTGACCACTGCCTACACAAACAACTGGGGAACAACTGTTCCAGATGTTGAATGAATTCATTATGGAAGAAGGTATTGACTGGTGCAGATGTGTGGGAATTTGTAGTGATGGAGCATGGGCAATGACTGGCCGACACAGTGGCATGGTCACAAGGCTGCAAGCAGTGGCCCCTAATGCTGTCTGGAACCACTGCATGATCCACAGGGAAACACTAGCAGCCAAGAGGATACCAGCTAATCTCCAGAAAGTCTTGGCAGATGCTGTGAAAGTAGTGAACTTTATCAAGGCACGGCCAGTAAATGCAAGACAGTTTGCTGTGCTGTGTGAGGAGATGGGAGCAAACCACAAACAATTACTGTTGCACACAGAGGTCGTTGGCTGTCCAGGGAAAAGTGCTAACCCATCTCTTTGAGTTGAAGAGAAAGTTCGTATTTCCTTGCTGACTGTGGCTCTGCACTTGTGGAACAATTCCATGACTCCTAATGGCTTGCCTTGTTGGCATATCTAGCAGATGTTTTTGACCGCCTGAATACACTCAATGCCTCCCTTCAAGGTCGGGACACCAATGCGTTCATGGTAAGGGACAGAATTGAGGCATTTTGTCTGAAGCTCCAACTATAGTCTTCAAGACTGCAGCAGGGATTGGTCACCTCCTTTCCCACACTGGAGGATTTCCAGCAGGAAAATGAGCTTTCAATCGACAGTGTCCAGATGGTAATTTCAGAACACTTACATGGGCTACAGGAGAAGCTGTGTGACTATTTCCCAGAATGCCAACAGGAGGAGCGTAACCAGTGGATAAGGAATCCTTTCATTTTAAACCAAGGTCTGAAGACAACCTACCATTGAGGGCAGGAAAGTCAGTATGACCTGGCTACAGACCCAACAGTGAAGGCCTCTTTGGACAATTACCACTTTCCAAGTTTTGGCTGTCACTGGGATGTGAATTTCCCTGAATTAAACAGCAAGCTCCTCAAAATCCTCCTGCCTTTTGCATCGACCTATCTCTGTGAGTCTGGATCTCTGCACTGGCTGCCATGAAAACAAAGTACAGGTCCCTACCAAGTTGAAGACGACTTTGCACCTCTACCTCTCAACGTGCAGCCACGAATCCAGCAACTTGACTGCCAAAACAGGCTCACAGGCCCCTTCAGCTGACTGATTTAAAAAAAAAAAAATATCCAGTATGTCTGCTGCCTTTTGATGACTGCAAAAAACAGCCTTATGGGCTCCTTTCAGCTGACAGTCTTTAAAAAATACACACTACATTTGATGCTGCTTTTTAATGACTGCAAAGGTGCTGCCTTTTAATGTTTCAAAACTGTTTCCTTCTGCTGACTTTATAAAAAAAAATCCAGTACATTTGGTGCTGCCTTTTTTGACTGCAAACAAACTGCCCACAGGCCACCTTTACCTGATTGATATCCAGCACTTTTGGTGCTGTCTTTTAATTGCAGTTTTGCACAGTAGCTATGATGTCTTTTTAACTGCAGTTTTGCAGTAGCAATTTTGCACAATAGCTGTGAGTCTTTTAATTGCAGTTTTGCACGATAGCTGTGATGTACAGTGCAACACTAAATAAATATCAGTTCATTTATCTGTTTTGTGACTGTGCATGAAATTCATTATCCATTGCAGTGCATGCAGTGGTTCTCAAAGCGGTGAGGCGCCTCCCTGGGAGAGTGCCGGGCCCGTTCACAGGTGCGCATGAGACTTGGGAGGGCCTGGGCTTTCACAGCACCATAGGGGAGGCCCAACCTGGCAAAGTCTGAGAACCCCTGTGTTAGAGAGAAAAGGAAGTGCAAAAAAAGAAGGAAACCACTTTGGTTCTCAAAAACAGTAGCAGAAAAAGGCCAGAGCCAAAAAGCTGGCCTTCAGGAAATATAAGGGAATGCAGCAGGATTAAGATAGGGAGGCATACCAAACTTCCCTGAGGGAAGGCAGTAAGGCAGGCAAAGGCCTAAACCGAGGAAAAACTGTCACAAACATTAAAAGAAGGTAACAAGACTTTCTATAGATACATTAGTGAAAGGAGAAAGTCCAGAGGGGGTATTGCTAAGATCAAAGGGGATAAGGGGGTGTGTGAGGAGGAGCAGGACCGTGTAAAAGCATCTATCCTAAATAGATACTTCTGCTCAGTATTTACTGAAGACAAGGTAGGGCAGGGCCCACAGCTCAGCACCATGTACACGGGGGAAGGAAGTGTGCACTAGTCCCTTCACAAAAGAAAGGATTCTACAAGAGCTCGATAAGCTCAGGATGGACAAGGCAATGGGATCTGATGGCATACATCCCAGGGTACTAAAGGAGCTAGGGGGGGAACTAGCAGAGCCATTATCAGAACTGTTTAGTGAGTCTCTGAGCATAGAAGAGGTCCCAGAAGACTAGAGAAGGGCTCATGTGATCCTGCTCCACAAGAGTGGCAGCAGGGATGAGGCGGGGAACTACAGACCAGTCAGTCTTACCTCAATAGTGGGCAAGATTATGGAGACACTCCTTAAAGAAAGGGTAGTTCAACAGCTGCAATCCACAGGAGCACATGATCCAAGACAGCATGGGTTTACAACAGGAAGGTCCTGTCAAACTAATCGCATAGATTTCTTTGACTGGGTAACCAGAGTGGTGGACCAAGGGGGAGCAGTTGATGTTGCCTACCTTGACTTCAGCAAAGCTTTCGATATTGTTTCACATAGAAGATTGATTAATAAGCTGGGTAGGCTCAGGGTGGGTCAGAAGTTGGTCAACTGGGTGGCAAACTGGTTAAAGGGCAGAAAACAGAGAGTGGTAGTAAATGGTATACAGTCAGAAGAGATGCAAGTCACAAGTGGGGTACCTCAAGGATAAGTCCTGGGGCCAGCACTTCAATATCTTCATCAGTGACATTGCAGATGGACTGGAGGGTAAGGTTTGTCTGTTTGCAGATGACACCAAGATCTGCAACAAAGTAGATGATCCAGATGGGGTGGGTAGAATGAGAAGAGATCTGGATAAACTGGCAAAATGATTGGAAGAGTGGCAACTGGAGTTTAACGCAAAGAAGTGCAAGATCATGCACATAGGGAAGAGAAAGCCTGAAGCCACCTATAGGCTGGGAGGGGAGTTGCTGGCAGTCACAAGGAAGAAAGAGACTTGGGCATCATCACAGATGACCGGAAATCATCCAAGCAGACCACTAAAGCAGAAGGTAAGGCTAGGGGGATGTTGGGGTGTATTAGTAGGGGTATCACAAGTCGTAAGAGGGAGGTAATAATCCCTCTTTACAAGACACTGGTTAGACCCCATCTGGAGTACTGCATGCAGTAATAGAGGCCATGAATTCACAAGGACATTAACCAAATTGAGGCAGTCCAGAGAAGGACAAACAAAATGGTGCAGGGACTGCATCAGAAAACATATGAGAACAGATTAACGGAACTCAATATGTATACCCTAGAGCAAAGGAGGGAGAGAGATGATATGATTGAAACATTCAAACACCTAAAGGGCATTAACAAGGTGAAAGAGTCTAACATGTTTCAATATAAGAAAAACAGCAGGACAAGAGGACACAACATAAGATTAGAGAGAGGCCGATTAAGGGGTAATGTGAGGAAGTTCTTTTTCATAGAAAGGGTGGTGGATGCATGGAATGGCCTACCTCAGAAAGTGGTGGATATGAATACAGTGCAGGGCTTCAAACAGGCATGGGATAGGCATAAGAGAGCAATACAGATGAGTATGAATAGATAGGCAATTGACAGAGCAAAGGCCGATGGCACATTCATAAGGTAGAAAAAGAAATGGGCAGACTGGATAGGCCTTGCGGTCCTTATCTGCCATCAACTTCTATGTTTCTATGTTGTTTTCTTTTGTTTCTAGTCTGAAGTTTAAGACAGTATTACTTTATTATTGATTTGTTTTTATTTTTGTATGGCATGATTTGCATTATATTATTTTCCAAAAATAAACATCACACAGAATTTGTGTGCTGAACAAATCTCTGAGTACCTTGTATGCCTTCATTACCCTACTCCACTAACTCTACCACAGAACTTGGTGACAGAAGCGGGATCTGGTTGTCTTACATGGGGGGAGAAACCAGTATCCAGTACCAGACCTGGTACTAAGGGTAATTACAAGGCATGTCAGACAAGAACGAGAACAGTGAAATGGCAACAGGAGGAGTAAAGACCCAGACACAGGTGTTGAAATCCAGAGAGATACTGAAGATGGGAGTAGAGTCTGTGGAGTGGACTTGAAGAGTGAAGGATCAGACCGAGGAGTTTCTGGAAGAGGAAGAGAGGATGGAAGAGGAACGATGGAGCCAGTTGGAGGAACCACCAGAAGGGCTTCTAGAGTTGATGCACTGGCTAGCCATACATCAGTTGGAGATGGAGAGAGAGAGGGAACAGGAGCGACGCAGACAAGACACCAGGTGGGCAGAAACACTAAGGGCATTTCAGGACTTGGGGGCTGGTCGAGGGCAAGATGGGGGCTGGACAGATAAAAACCCGAAATACATAAAACTAACAAAAATTATGCCATCGGATGACATTGAGGGTTTTCTGACCACCTTTGAGAGAGTGGCAGAAGCATGTGGGTGGCCTAGGACTCAATGGGAAGTACCCTTGGCCCCATACTTAACTGGAAAAGCACAGCTGGCATACACAAATATGGACACTAGATCTGCCCATACCAATGATTTGGTTAAGAAGGAGATCCTTAAAAGGTACGACATTAATATGGAGATGAACAGGCACAGGTTTAGGACCCTTAAATACCAGAGTAAGGATGCCCTTAGAGAGGTTTTCACACACCTCAGGGAGTTGTGCACGAAATGGATTCAGCCAGAAGGCAAGAATGTTGGTGAAGTGATGGAGACTATTGTAGTGGAACAGTTTCTCCAGATATTTCCCCAAGAAGTCCAGCTATGGGCACATGAACAGAAGCCTGAGTCAGCAGAAATAGCAATCACATTGGCTGATGACTACCTATCTGCCCACCAGAATACCAAGAGGATAGTCAATAGACCCCCAGAGAATACCATTGCCAGAGTTAATACCCCCAAATGGCAAACCTATGAACCCAGGTATGGGAGGTATGATGGTAGGAATGATAACAGAGGCGGAACTGAGAGGACATTTCCACCTAACATCACATGTAGAAACTGTAAAGGACTGGGCCATATTGCCAGGTTCTGACCCACAAAAAAGAATGTCTCAGTACATCTTGCTTTGTCTGATCCCCCATATGTTTGCACTAGCCCAGTGGTTCTCAAGTGGTGAGGCCCGCCTCCCTGGGGAGGCGCGGGCCCATTGCAGGGGAGGCGCGGTGAGTTTTCAACTTTTACTGCAGTGCAGTGCTAAAACACTGCCTATGTATCCGCGTCTAATGCTGGAGCTAGGAGATCCTGAGCCAGCCAATCTGAGGGCAAAAAAAAGGTCTTGAGCAGACCAATTGGGAGTAGGTAAATTGTTACCAATGGCAGGAGAGGTAGCTGCAGCCAATCGGTGCCAGAGTTTCCAAGCCAATGAGCTGTTTGCCTCTGATGTTGACGTCATGGGTCCCGGAAATAAAGGCGCACACCATGCATGCAAAGAAATGGATGCTGGATTCATTTTGCTGCCGAGATCCCCTGCAAGCTGTCTGCCTCCGGTTGCTGAAGCCGCCGTCCCTCCACCACTGACGCCGCCGCCCTCCACCGCTGAAGCCACCCACCACTACAGTCGCTGCCTTCCACAGCTGAAGCCGCCAGCTGCTACAGTTGCTGTCCTCCCCCTACTGAACCCGACGACCGCTACAGTCACTGCCTTCCACCGCTGAAGCCGCCGGCCGCTAGAGTTGCTGTCCTACCCCTACTGAAGTCACCGATTGAAGTCGCCAATCAATCGCTGAGGCTGCTGCCCTCCGACTGAGAAGGCCTTCTGACTACCTGCAGTTTCCGCCCCCACAATGCTGAGCTACTGAAGCTGCAACCTGTGTTTGGTGCCTCTTGCTGACCAGGCCCTCCTTTGGTAAGAAACCATCCTATTATATTTTTTCTCTGGAACCCTAACGGTGGCACGAAGACTGGGGGTTGGGGAGGAGGAGGATGGGGATGGGGAAGCAGCCAGATACAGCAGCCAGCTATTAATTATATATATAGTTGTTGTTTTGATGCTTGAATGGGACACGGGGAGGGGGAGTTGAAGGAGCAACATACAGCAAGCTGTTAATTATTTATAAAGTTGTTGTTTTAATTCTTGAATGGGACATGGGGGGTTGAAGGAGCAACATACAGCAGCCAACTGTTAATAATTTATAAAGTTGTTGTTTTGATGCTTGAATGGGACAGGGGAGGGGAGTTGAAGGAGCAACATACAGCAGCCAGCTGTTAATTATTTATAAAGTTGTTGTTTTAATGCTTGAATTGAACACGGGGGTTGAAGGAGCAACATACAGCAGCCAGCTATTTTTAATTTATAAAGTTGTTTTGCTGCTTGTATGGGACGGGGGAATCATCAGCAGCATGTGTTATGGCCTATCTCAGCAGCCAACAAAGCTGATGTTTTGCTGCTATCATGGGAGCATGGGGAAGGGTTTGAGGTGGTGGTGGGGCCAGAAGATATGATTCCTCTCTCAGCAGCTGGTTGCAAAGCTGCTGTTTCGCTGCCCAGTTCCTGACAGGGGGGGTTTGAGGTGGTGGTCATACATGGTGACATACATTGTGCCTCTCTGTGCAGTTCAATTGTATTTCATTGTGATTATTGGGACGAAGGCCATGAGGTTTTTTGGGGGGCTCATACATGATGCATCATGCTGTTGTGCAACTGTATTTTTATTGCTGGTGATTGTTGGAATTATGGGCCTGTGTGGTTGGGGTTGGGGATGGGGGGAACTGTAGAAGATGTCGCTTGCTGTGATGGGCCTGCATGGTGGGGAGAGGGGTCATACATGCCTCTCAGTATTGTGCAATGTTGAAATGGCACCCTTTTTCTGTGGTCAGGGGTATAGCATGATGCGTCTGCATGGGGGGGGGAAGCAGCAACATACAGCAGCCAGCTATTTTTAATAATTTACAAAGCTGATGTTTTGCTGCTATCATGGGAGCATGGGGAAGGGTTTGAGGTGGTGGTGGGGCCATCAGATATGATTCCTCTCTCAGCAGTTGGTTGCAAAGCTGCTGTTTCACTGCCAAGTTCCTGACGGGTGGGGTTTGAGGTGGTGGTCATACATGGTGCCATACATTGTGCCTCTCTGTGCAGTGCACTTGTATTTTGTTGTGATTGTTGGGACGAAGGCCATGACTTGTTTTTTTTTTTGGGGGGGGTCATACATGATGCATCATGCTGCTGTGCTATTGTATTTTTATTGTTGGTGATTGCTGGGACGATGGCCGTGGTGCTGGTGGTAGGGGGTCATCCATGATGCATCTTGCTGCTGTGCAATCCTGTTTTTATTGCTGGTGGTTGTTGGGACTATGGGCCTGTGTGGTTGGGGGTGGGAGGAACTGTACAAGATGTCTCTTGCTGTGATGGGCCTGGATGGTGGGGGGAGGTCATACATGTCTCTCGGTGTTGTGCAATGTTGAAATAGCAAGTTTTCTGTAGTGCTACACATTGTCAATGGGTGATCATAACAACTGGGTATTGTGCACCCCTACCTGCTGGCTACAATGCTGGGCAACTGAGGATTCCATGCACAAACAGAAATTTCCCAGTTGTGCTGTGCCATTGCAGGGACCAGAGCTACTTTATCTTCTTTCTGAAGAATTAAAGATCTTGATTCAAGACTTCATTTGGGTCTGCAATTCTGCGCTGCTAGTTGGGGCTTTGCACTGTGCATGTCTTGTGTGGGCAGAACCTTTGCCATGGGGACAGATGAGAGGCAGCAGAGTAATTTTTCAGATGTTGACATGCAGTTTGGGTGCTGCATTTTCCTTGCTGATTTTGTTTCTGTTTTTGGAATGCCCCAGTGTTGTCGGACATGCATGCATGTGCATGTCCAGGATGCTTTTGATTGCATTTTTTGATCATTCCAAAACTGTTGGATCGTAGATAATGGATCGCTTTCTGGTGACCGGTAGAAAATGCACTCATGAAGAAATAGCTGTTGCTGAACCCAATGAAGTACCAGTTCCTCAAGCAAAGCGCAAGGCCAGAAGGTATGATGAAGAATACCTGAAGATGGGATTCACTTGGACTGGGACCAGTGTGGCACCTCGGCCACAATGTGTGATCTGTGCAGATGTCCTGGCACAGGACAGCATGCGGCCCTGCAAGCTTCGCCGGCATTTGGAAACTAAGCATCCCAGCCTCATTTCTAAACCTTTGGAGTTTTTCAAAGAAAGCTGCATCAACTCAGGGGCCAAAAAAAGCTGGTAGAAAGGCATGGCACTGCACCGACTAAAGCTGTGGAAGCCTCATACCATGTGTCATTGAGAATTGCAAAAGCAGGGAAACCACACAACATTGGTGAGCAATTACTACTTCCTGCCACAAAAGAAATGTGCTCCATAATACTGGGAGAGAAAGCAGCAGCACAGCTAGATGCCATTCCTCTCTCCAATGACACAGTTTGTCACCGTATTGAGGACATGTCTGCTGATGTTAAGAAACAGATACTGGACTCTGTTCAGCAAAGCCTATAGTACTCATTACAGATTGATGAGTCCACAGATATTGCTGATGCTGCACAGTTCCTGGTCTATGTCCGTTATGCTACAGAAACAGACGTCCTGGAGGAGATCCTGTTTTGCTGACCACTGCCTACACAAACAACTGGGGAACAACTGTTCCAGATGTTGAATGAATTCATTATGGAAGAAGGTATTGACTGGTGCAGATGTGTGGGAATTTGTAGTGATGGAGCATGGGCAATGACTGGCCGACACAGTGGCATGGTCACAAGGCTGCAAGCAGTGGCCCCTAATGCTGTCTGGAACCACTGCATGATCCACAGGGAAACACTAGCAGCCAAGAGGATACCAGCTAATCTCCAGAAAGTCTTGGCAGATGCTGTGAAAGTAGTGAACTTTATCAAGGCACGGCCAGTAAATGCAAGACAGTTTGCTGTGCTGTGTGAGGAGATGGGAGCAAACCACAAACAATTACTGTTGCACACAGAGGTCCGTTGGCTGTCCAGGGGAAAAGTGCTAACCCATCTCTTTGAGTTGCGAGACGAAGTTCGTATTTTCCTTGCTGACTGTGGCTCTGCACTTGTGGAACAATTCCATGACTCCCAATGGCTTGCCTTGTTGGCATATCTAGCAGATGTTTTTTGACCGCCTGAATACACTCAATGCCTCCCTTCAAGGTCGGGACACCAATGCGTTCATGGTAAGGGACAGAATTGAGGCATTTTGTCTGAAGCTCCAACTATAGTCTTCAAGACTGCAGCAGGGATTGGTCACCTCCTTTCCCACACTGGAGGATTTCCAGCAGGAAAATGAGCTTTCAATCGACAGTGTCCAGATGGTAATTTCAGAACACTTACATGGGCTACAGGAGAAGCTGTGTGACTATTTCCCAGAATGCCAACAGGAGGAGCGTAACCAGTGGATAAGGAATCCTTTCATTTTTAAACCAAGGTCTGAAGACAACCTACCATTGAGGGAGCAGGAAAGCCGTATTGACCTGGCTACAGACCCAACAGTGAAGGCCTCTTTTTGGACAATTACCACTTTCCAAGTTTTGGCTGTCACTGGGATGTGAATTTCCTGAATTAAAACAGCAAGCTCTCAAAATCCTCCTGCCTTTTGCATCGACCTATCTCTGTGAGTCTGGATTCTCTGCACTGGCTGCCATGAAAACAAAGTACAGGTCCCGCCTCAAAGTTGAAGACGACTTGCACCTCTACCTCTCAACCGTGCAGCCACGAATCCAGCAACTGACTGCCAAAAAACAGGCTCACAGGCTCCCTTCAGCTGACTGATTTAAAAAAAAAAAAAAAATATCCAGTATGTCTGCTGCCTTTTGATGACTGCAAAAAACAGCCTTATGGGCTCCTTTCAGCTGACAGTCTTTAAAAAATACACACTACATTTGATGCTGCTTTTTAATGACTGCAAAGGTGCTGCCTTTTAATGTTTCAAAACTGTTTCCTTCTGCTGACTTTATAAAAAAAAATCCAGTACATTTGGTGCTGCCTTTTTTGACTGCAAACAAACTGCCCACAGGCCACCTTTACCTGATTGATATCCAGCACTTTTGGTGCTGTCTTTTAATTGCAGTTTTGCACAGTAGCTATGATGTCTTTTTAACTGCAGTTTTGCACAGTAGCAATTTTGCACAATAGCTGTGAGGTCTTTTAATTGCAGTTTTGCACGATAGCTGTGATGTACAGTGCAACACTAAATAAATATCAGTTCATTTTATCTGTTTTGTGACTGTGCATGAAATTCATTATCCATTGCAGTGCATGCAGTGGTTCTCAAGCGGTGAGGAGCGCCTCCCTGGGGAGGTGCGGGCCCGTTGCAGGTGCACTTGAGACTTGGGGAGGCCTGGGCTTTTCCACAGCACCATAGGGGAGGCCCAACCTGGCAAAGTCTGAGAACCCCTGCACTAGCCAGAATATTCCCCTGTATTAGAAAAGGGGTAGATCAGCTGATACTAGTGTCATTGGAGGACTGCACTATAAAAGCTGCCACTGAGCTAAGGTTAGTCAGATCATCTTGGGAGAGTGTCCTGAGAGGTTGGTTTGAGACCACACAAGTTGGTAGAAAATTATACTGGTTAAAGTATTCTGTGGCAGAATCACTGGAGGGAAGTGATTCTGGAGCTCGAGGAGAGCTCATTTCTTTCTTTATTGTTTCTATATTGTTTTCTGTTGTTTATAGCCTGAAGTTTAAGACAGTATTACTCTATTATTGATTTAAGCAATAATACACGACAGGGTGTGTGTTGTGCTGGGATAACGTCATGCCTGGGGTGATTAGGCACGAGGCCGCGGGCCAAGTGCAACTAATCACCCCAGAAGTGACGTTATCCCTGCACAACACACACCCTGGAGTGCATTATTGCTATTATACAATGGCTCATTTGTAAAAGCAAACAGAAAAATGATGAAAAAGTACTTTTAAAGTACATTTTTTTGTCAATTTATGAATGGGTAGGGTTACTTTATGAAAAAGTAGTGCCGATCGCAAAGATGGCTTTCAGTTGGCTTGTTTTTTTATTAGAAAATAAAGTTTTTGTGACAAGTTATTTTCTCTGCTATGGGAGGGAAGGACTTAAACTGAGAGGGGTTTCACTTGTGTCTCCTGTGTTGACAGAGCGGAGACTGCTAGCGGGGGAGTTGCCATGATGCTGATCGCAGATGGCTTTGAAGGGTTGCGGTAAAGTGGGAAAAGAAAGCCAGTCATAGTAATGGCTAGCACAGTGATTGTTTTAATATTTTATTCGGTCTTCTGTGTACTGGGGCTAGATCCATGATGTTGTACTGGGATAACATCACGGGTCCAGCCCCAGAATGACCAATCAGTGCCCAGGATTTTTTCTTGCAATTGTATAATTGTTTTTATTTTTATTTTTGTAGATCATGATTTGCGCTATATTATTTTTAGAAAAATAAACATTACACAGAATTTGTGTGTTGAACAAATCTCTGAGTACCGTGTATACTTTCATTACCCTACCCTACGAACCCAACCAGAGCTATTTCCACAGGTGCTCAAACTGAGTTGTTCAATTTGACTTGCTCAGTCTGAGTTACCCATATCATGAGATACCATTAATATGCCCCTTTTCACTCTTGCCAGAAAAGAAAATGGGAATTCCAGGTGCATGTGGAGTTGTAGGACTATACCGCCCAAAGGAGTTGAGATGTGCTGATCTCCAAAGGCACCCGATAGTGGGTTAACAGAACATCTGTCTTAAGGAAGAACATGGGCGTACCAACCACAAACAATCTGACATAGTCAGAAGATGAAATGAGAGGAAGTTACCTGTTTCTCCTGCAACTACAGGGATGTACCCTGTGTAAGACCTAGTGTACTTAACTCAGTTCAGTGCGTAGCATCTCCCACTGGCTGTGCACCTGCCAAGTAGAGTTAGACAGAATACTGTCCAGAGACACAGGTCGAATTTATCAAGGAATAGGGAGGTACCTCAGAAGAGAATATACCTTTGACAGGGAGGAGGAAACAAGAAATGAAGGAAGGAAGCTATCTTCCCTCCCCCTTTATCTATCTATCTATCTATCTATCTATCTATCTATCTATCTATCTATCTATCTCTCTCTCTCTCTCTCTCTCTCTCTCTCTGTCTATCTATCTATCTATCTATCTATCTATCTATCTATCTATCTATCTATCTATCTATCTATCTATCTATCTATCTATCAATTTATTTATTTGTTTGTTTATTTATTTTTGGTTGACATAAGAGCCCTAAGAGGACCCTCATCGTTTTTTTGTGGTAGAGGGGACCCAACAATGAGGCCCAACCCCCTTTCTAATATTTTTGAAAGCCACTCCAAAGGAGTTCAGCTGGGGAGATTCCACAGCACTTGTGGTGCTGGCCAGCACTGAAGTGCAAGCTGCCAAGAGGCCTAAGCTCTGCTAGAGACAGGGCTGGTAGATGGATGTGGTAATCAATGGTGAAGGTGTTCTGCAAGGTCAACAACTATGGTAAGTGCATAATTTTCATATTTTCCAAAAATCAGTCTTCACCACTGATTTCCACTTATGGATCTAAATATCAAGCTGTCTCCTCTTCTGAGATAGGAGCTGGTTAACTCTGAGGGTAGCAGATACCCTCAGCCCTCTATGTGAGGAAGGACATCTGAGGGCAGGTGCTCCTTACAGGTCTTGTGAGACCTGACACTTGCCAGTGCCAAGTTGGTGCTCCTGTGGTACAGGAACAGAAGGATTCCCCAACAGTTCTTGTCCAATCCTTGGGGAAGAAGAAATGAGCCGTCCTGGAAATGCAAGTTATTACACCAGGCCAAAGGTGCCAGCCAGGAGAGGCAAAGCCATACCATCCACTTGATGCAGACTGCAGTTCCTGCAAGCCTGGAAACCACCTCATTGACATCATATGATGCCCCTGACTGACATCAAGCTACCTCCAGGTCCAGAGCAGAAAGGTCAATGGATTTCTTGATTGACTCAGTCTGATGCATAGCAGCAAAGAGCAGAATTAACTGCAACCATAGGTAAAAATTGCGGGTTGCCATAAGTGCCTGTGTGCAGAGATGCATAGGCGGGCATGTGATAAGATTAAAACCTTCCTAACAAGGGTGTCCATCTGAGCCGAGTCTGTCTCTGAAGGTTGATCATGTGGTAGGCCTTGAGGTCCTGACAGGGCCTGCAGTTCTTCAAGCCCTGAAGGGTGGTGAAGTACTGCACTTGTGGACCCTGTAGGTGCTCAGTATCATATCAGGAGGTCCCTGGATGTGGGTGAACAAGAAAGACACTGCCTCAAAACTGCCATTGATGCCTCTTCAAAGGTTGTAAGCCACAGAGTGATGACAACTGTGTCAACATTGGGAACCTTAAGGATTACCAATGGCACAACTACCAGATCATGACTTGTGTATGAACCTAGGTCAGGTGCCTGCAGCTTCTCCACCTGGACTCACTGGTACAGAGTGTTCTCAGCAGCCAAAAGCAGGTGGAAGGATCATTTATCACCCTCTGAGGAGGATGTAGATGAAGATGAGGCACTGACCCCAGGGGCTGTTGGTGCTAGGGAGAAGGGCCTAAACTGGACCTTGTCAGAGTCCCTTTGAAAACTATCTAGGGCACCCACAAACTCCCTGTGTTGCTCCTATGTTAGTGGCCCCTCAGGGCCTGTGAACAAGGGCAATGTTTCCATAAAGCAGTGAGGCCCCAGAGGAAGATTAGATTCAAGGTCATGAGGTTTTCAGTCTGGGTTGTGGAAATGCAGTGGGGTCTTGCTTGAGGGGAGGGCCTGGCAGAGTCACCCAAAAGGGTTCCTTCTACATCAGGTGAGTGGCCCAATGGTACCCATGGGGGCAACCCACAGTTGAGGAGAGCAGAGCCATGCAATCCTAGTAGGGGCCCCAGTCCTCACCAGTGGTGGTGTTAACCTGCAGTTCAGGAGAGAACTCAGAGATGGGTTCATCTCCAACACTTCCAATGTATAAAGTTTTAACATCAACATAATAACATATCTGTATATACTTTAGATGTGGAGCAGTCATTCCTATAAAGTATACGTATGAAAAAGATATGAGATTTTGGAGGAAAATTTAATAGGTAAATTCAGATCTTTACAATACATTCTTTAGAGATGATTAATATTGTGATAAGAGTGTAATGAAGTATACGTTCTCTTTAGAAAAAGATTTCTTCCAATAAATGTAAAGAATTGGGAGTAAAAATCAATTGGAAACATAACAGGTGAAAAACAATAATTTTTTTCTTAATGACAATATGTTTTTTAAATGTTTTTAACATTTAAAGAGACAGTGCCTCACTATTTTCTTTATTTTTATTTTCCCTTGTTTTCTTTATTTTTTCCTTATTTTGAATATTTTTGTAGAATGGAATACACATATAAGGCATTGATAAATGGGATGGCATATAGAGGCAAAGGATGGCCAGTAACTAAGTAGGTAGTCATTTTGGCAAGTAAGGATTAGTTTGGCACAAGTAGCATATATTGATGGGACCATTTTTAAAAATGTATTTGGCAATAACTGAATGAAAAAATTTGTGGAAATATGATGGTGGGATTCTTGACACTATAAGTATGTGTGAAGTAGTTCACAAAAAGAAGCTTTGTGTAAAAATTGCATTATATGAAAGTATGATTTAAAATAATAAAATGTTCTCTAATATTTATTTACTAGTCCCCCAGAAGAAGCCTTAATATTGGTGAAACATTGGGGAGCATCTAAATATATGCTGAAATAAAGAAAAGAAGAAAGTTAAACTTTTCCTGCATTTGGTTTATACCTAAGATGGTAGTACAATTGTTTCA
This sequence comes from Neoceratodus forsteri, assembly GCA_016271365.2. NCBI lineage: Eukaryota > Metazoa > Chordata > Ceratodontiformes > Ceratodontidae > Neoceratodus > Neoceratodus forsteri. The sequence goes on along the minus strand of CM028135.1, from coordinate 390,407,167 downwards.
TGATTTCATCTCCATCACTACCATCCACACTGCCCTCAGTACTGAGTTTGACTTTGACGGTGACCCTAGAGTAATCTTCCACCCTACTGCCATGAAGGGTACCAGGGTTAGGGACGACCCTGGGTATAACATTGTCACTGATGTGTCTCCCAGTGCCATGACCAGGACTGACACCATGGACATTGTTGTGTCTATCATTGCAACCAGCATTGTCACTCTCCTCAGTGTCAGTAGAAACACTGGGAGAAGTAAAATCCTCTATCTCAGCTATTAGATGAACATCAGCCCCAGTGCCAGTTCCTCTTCTGACATCATGAACGGTGTCCGGGGGGGACCCAGTTTCATTTTTAGAGCTGCTGATGTGATGCCACGGTGAACGGTGACAACAGCACTAGTGATGCCAGATGATCACATGAAGGTGTCCACCAGTGTAGACCAAGCGTATCACTGCGGCCAAGCCAACAGGGATGTCTGCTGCTCTGAGCAGACAGAATGTGGAGAGTGCTCAGCCAGCCTCCTAGAAGGAGCCAGGTGTCCCACAGACCCAACCATGAGGGCCTCTGACACCTTAGCACAGCACTGTGAAGTCAGCAAGTACCCTGTGCTTCTCTGGAACCAGAGGTCCCAGGTAGAGGCTCAGGGTATAGGCCTAAAGTCCTTGACTTGGCCACGTGTGTGTAATGCCTGCCTCCAAAAGTGAGGATTGGACAACCTCACCTCAACAAATGGTTCTCTAACGTGAGGCCATCCATCGAGAAGCAGACATCGCACACATCCATGTTGTGCTCTGAGCCAAGGCAGGCTTCACACTCTGATGCCAGTCCAGAGCAGCCATTGGTTTTCCACAGGGGCACGGATGCATAATATGAGGCTGTCAGACTTTCTTCAATGACTTAATCCTTTTTTCTAGGACTTAGGCATTGTGGAAAATAATAAATACAAGTGTCATTGTGAAACCAAAAAGAAGAACAACAGAGATGCACTTAGAAAGACGGCAATAGTAGAACTGAGGTGCTATTGCTCCCACAGTGTGCACTCTATGGTGGGAAGAATAGAACTGAGGTAACTGAGGAAACTGGCAACAGTTAGTGGCTGTCACACAACACCATGTGAGGGTGTGCAGGCACTGTGCTAAGAAGTTGTGGCTGTCTGCCTCCATGCAGAAGGTTTGCTCCTTCAGTATCCTAGTGCCTCTGGCACTAGACTCATAAGTGGGAATCAATGGTGAAAATTGATTCTTGGAAGATCTTTTTTTTGTTTAAAAATCTTGCTTTGAACCACACCAGTCTATTACAGACACTTTAGCTTGTGAAATCATAATTGCTATACAGCTTAATTTATTCTTTTTTAAATTTCATATACTGTATGATAGCGTATATTTGAATGTTTCACTGACTGAATTAAAAAAAAATCCACAAAATTTACTAATTAAAAATTAAAAAAGAAATGCTGCACTGTACATTTCTTTGTGAGTACTTATATGGTAGCCCACACCCTGACAGAGACTTAGTGGAGTCAAAGCACCGGGGCAAGCAATGAGAGGTAGCTGTAAGTATAGTAATAACATTGGTATTGTTCCATAAGAAAAAGCATTGTCTGTAACTGGACTGTTGTTAAACATATGAACTGGTATAGATGGTTTGAATATTTTTACCATAACTGAATCATAGATTTGAAATAGTCTACGCAGCAATTTATTGGGATTTTTTTTCTTCCCAATCTGCTCTGAATGCTGTGAACTGGCACAATATATATCTACACTAGGACCCATATATTCAAAGGAAATGCACCTGGTGCAATTGAGTTGCAGTATGTACTGAAAGCTTTCATTCACAACTTTGTGAATGACGCAAAGTTGTGAATGAAAGCTTCAGTACACACTGCAAGCCCATTGATCGACAGTGTCTACCAATGGGCTTCTAGGAGTACTCTAAGCTGTCATTCACTGACAGCTCAGTCGGTGGGCAGCTGAGGCAGTGTGTGGAGGGATGTGCTGCCCAATGGCTCTGTGGCCAACTGGCCATGCTGGGTTGTGGGAAGCAGGGTGGGATGTGGTCACCTCAGTGGATGGGGAGGTAGGGGGTCCACTGGACCATCAGGGATACTGGGAGGTTTGTATTACCCTACAATCGAATTCTGAGTGGGGGGCATGAGACTACCAGGGTTGCTTGTATGAACATTTGTACATTACGGACAGGTATCGGGGAAGGAAGGGGGGGCCACTAGACTACGAGGGAATGTGGGCTGCTATGTATCTGCAGGACACCCAGCGCATCCCTGCACAGGGCATGCAAATGGGGCCATAATGACATGCGAATGGCCCCTTTTGCACCTTACATGCATAATGGCCCCATTTGCATGTTGCAATCTGAATATCTGGAATTTGCACTCAGTGCATCCCTAAGATGCACCACACATCCCCATTCCAGGCACTCAGACTGCACAGGGGGATGTGCCACCCTCAACTTTTGCTATATTCAGATGAGATGTGTGATTGTGCATCTCATTTGAATATTGCACTTTTGCACTCTGGCTCATCTCAGTTGCGCGCAGCCACTTGTGCCCTTTCCGGGTGCAGTTTGAATATCTGGGCCTAGGTGTTCACTAGGGCTGCATGTGTAATGATTATGAATTGCTGAATACCACAAATAATGGACTATTCATTACTCAGAACTGAAAGACAAATGTTCTGTGTGGTTCATAGCTCAGTGCTTGTGCTACGTACAGTAGAGCTGAATGATGTAGGTTATGCTCAGATACACAGACCAGACCAGTAAGTAGGACAATGCTTGCAAAGCATATGAGTTATATGAAATGATTAGTGCTTGGATACTTCAGCACAAATATGAGCAAGTCAGTGATTGCAGTACATATGAACTGGATTGTATATGCAAAGTGCTTAGGTGCTTGAACTGATGACTAACAACTTGTTAGGACTTGATATTTTGGCCTTTCTCTGTATCCCGCATTAGGAAGGATGCTTAGTTGAGTAGGATGAGACCCCTCCGGTGGGATAAGAGTGCAGGAGAAGGAGGAGGTGTTAGGGGAGGATGGAGGGCAAGTGTGACTCGCTCTAAGCAGAGTGGCGGTAGCCCGATGACTTAAGTAGGATGTGGTGGAGGAGCTCTTCCCCCACAGAACTACAGGTATGCGCCTTACCATTCTGTGTGGCTCATAGCTCATTGCTTGTGCTATGTACAGTAGCACTGAATGATGTAGGTTATGCTTGGATACCTAGGCCAGACCAGTAAGTAGGACAATGCCTGCAAAGTGTATGAGTTATATGAAATGATTAGTGCTTAGATACTTCAGCATAGATATGAGCAAGTCGTTGACTGTAATACATGTGAACTGGATTGTATATGTATAACGCTTAGGTGCTTGAACTGATGAATAACAACTTGTTAGTACTTGATGTTTTGGCCTTTCTCTGTATTCCACCTTAGGAAGGATGCTTAGTCGAGTAGGATGAGACCCCCACAAAGAAATAATGATTGCAGATATGATTATCTCCTCCAACTCAGGAGAGTGTGTCCAGTAGCACACAGGAGAGGAAAAACACCCCTGGGGAGAAACCTCTGAATACCCATGTCTACTGACCTGCCTGTCCTTCTAGGCATACTAAAGGAGAGTAATCCTAAATGAGCAATATATACATATTATCGGCTGGTCTGAAACCCCAACAGATGAAGACCAGAAGATCGGTAAGAGCAATGGAATCCAGTCCTGACGCTGAATACCCAGTGAGCGGATGGTAGCAGATCCTGAGCAATTCCTCCTCTGAGATGTTGAAGTCCAGGGCAATAATGATAGAAGGTTATGTGAAATCCAATTGAATGCAGAATTGATCATGAAGGGTTGGTCTGAGTTCCAATATGCGAGTTCATGGAAGCATAGAGTCTTCAAGGTGAGGTGAGTAAACTGGATGCAAGTTGTGAAGCTGAAGAAGGTGGAGCAAATGAACCCCTGGTCTGGAGTGGGCAAAGCAGTAATTAGACATTAGGCCAGAAAGCCTGAAAAACCTCCAACCCGTCCGGCGAAGCAAGTACAGTAAGGAACAGAACCTCCATGCCCCAAGTTGGCGAGGGAGGAGTACAGTAGAAGTAACTGAACCTCCAGGCTGATGTTGGGTGAGGCAGGTATAGAGTAAAAATATTCGAACCTCCAGGCCATGATGCTGGGAAAGGCAGATGCAGAGTAGGAATATTCGAACCTCCAGGCCTTGATGCCATGAGGCAGGTGAAGTAGGAGAGCAAAATGTAGGTGAGCAGCTGAATGAGCAGTGGTGTACTGAGATTGTAATGAGCATTGACTGCCAAGACCTTGCAAGGTCGGATGCAGTATGGAGTTAGCAGAATCCCAGAGGCTGAAGCTGGGGGGACAGCAGTAGGCATGAAGTGATAATATGCATAAGCAAGGAGCAAAGATTTTGGAAGCCAGCGTGGACCTGCACATAGGTCGGTAAACAAAGTTGTAATAAGGGGACCGGCAACTAGATGTGCAGAACATAGCAACAATAATAGTCAAACCCCCATGCTCTGAATTGGCAAGGCAGGTGAAGAAGCTAAGGCAGATTTATAAGAGCAGCAAGATGGTCCTGAAGAAACGTTGTGTTCCTGAAGATCAAGGATGGCAGAAGAATGCGGTAAGATAACTGAGTCAAAGAGTTGGCAATGACCAGATTTTGTAAGTCTCAATGCACTGTAGTAGGTTAATGTCTGAGGCCTAAGCATGGAGATAGGAATGGCATTATGGAAGAGAGCTCAGCTGAGAGTCCTGGCAGGAAACGGTAGTAGTAGGGAATCCAAACAAACTGAAGCAGCATGGCAAGAGACATCCAAGGGAACTGATTGTGAAAGTCCTGGTATAAAGTCCAGATGTAATATAAATTATAATAATAAATTTTATTTATAAGGTGCCTTATCTAATAGCCAAGATGCCTAACAATTTTAAAACAAGTCAAACATCAATACAATTCACACAAACAACAATACATTAACATTAAAATAACAAGTAAGTCCACGTTGGAGCGAAGAAGGATATCCTGATGAGAAGACAAAGAACCTCTATGTGCAAGCACTGAGGCAATGGTTACCCCAAAGGGCATTTGGCTGGGAAGCCAAGTTTCAAAGAAATACAAAATCACACATGCCCCTACAATGCAAAGCATCATGGTCTGCATATGCAAATCACCACAGAATATTATGCTGGTTCAACTTTAAGCAGAAATGCATGGTGCCAAAAGGCCTCTCACAGAGTTTGCAAAAGGTGCCAACAGAAGACATAGGCACATGTTTCATCCTACCAGGACTCATCAGTATGCCTCCTCTGTTTGACACCCCAGTGGAATGAACCAGCTACCCTAAGATGGTCGATCTGGGTTATGTTGTGATGAACCCAATTAAAACAAAAAACAGTTTAAAAGACAAAATCCTGATGAGGGCAAGGTGTGAGCAGGCGAAGGTGAGAGCTGCAGCATCCAGAAACTCATACAACTGAAGGCGAGGCATCCTGGTAGTATGTCCAATCCTGATGGAAAAGTTGGAGATGAGTAAGTAACATGGAATGAAGGCTTCTGGCAGATGGAGATCTGACAAAAATGCCCAAAAGGAGGAAAACTATCTGAATAGGCAGGCAGAAAGCAGCAGGAGCAAACTGAGTCCAGGCCAGGAAGAAGAAGACACCGCAGAGGCACATGGATGGGTAGGCAGACAAATGAAAGTCCAGACACAATCCAGATCCAGAGCAGGCGAACAGCAGGGGGACATGACTGAAGCAGATAGTCCACAGGAGGCGATCCAATATGCTGCCAGGATGGGAAGGAATGAACCAGCTGATCCAGGTTGGAGAAAACTGCAGAAGGTGGAAGCTGGCATGAAGCCAAATCCAATGCTCAGGGGAAGCACAAGGCAGGTCTGCAAGGAGCAGCGAAAGCTGCCAGGCGAGGCCCCTGCATGGCCAGCAGAAACAGCTGTACCCCACGTAGTTCAGGCGGTAAGGTGAGAGAGCGAGTCAAGCTAGACCATTGGAAAGGCTAGGCATGGTGGGAACACCACCACGGAGGGCCGCCTGGTGCAGTAGACATCCCAGGGGCTGAATCTGAGGGGATGGTAGTAGGCAAGCATCAAAGAGTGCAGAAGCCAGAAGGAGTTTGCACTATGGGCAGTAGCAGCAAACAAAACTGGACTGCAGGTGGCAGCGGAAGCAGTCAGGTCAGAACATGGAGTGAATGCCAGGAGGGGCCATAGGAGAAGGAGGCACACCAGTGCAGGAGCCAGGAACTCAGCGGCCACCAAAGCATATGGCCAAGAAGTAGATGGTGCCAATAGAAGTCAAGAAAGGGACAAGCAGGACAGCAGTAGCCCAGGACAAGGTGGGACCCAGGCACCGAGAGTTGACCAGGAAGCATAGTCGAACAGACAGCGGATGGAACTGAACTCCAGGAATAAGCCATCCAGACATGGAAAATAAAATACAGGGAGCAGCAGGGAGCTGCACACATCCCAAGGAGCCAGCAGTTCTGAGTAACAGCCCCATCGTGCTCAGAAAATGCACCGCTCTCAAGAAAAGGTGCGTCCCAACCTCTCAGCATGAAAGCAGAGCACTGGTCTACAAAAGCATAGCAAAGGCGAGGATGTGTAGCACTGCGGCACAGTAACGAAATAAGTCTCCAGATAGTGGACCTCAGATAGATAGAAAGTAATGGCAAGCATCCTAGGTCAACGATTAAAATCTTTGCGTCCAGAATCAGCTCAAATCAGTAAGAGAAAGCAGTAAACCTGTGCATAACAAGGGTGCAGTTGGTGGGAAGACCATAGCGCTATGCAAGAGTGAGAGCAGCTGAAATATTGATCCATGCCCTTATCCTCACAGGAGATGAGTCCGGTGGTCTGAGTGGTGACTGTGAAGATCCCCAGTGCTCCTCAGGGTGGCAGCCAAGAAAACATCCAGGACTGTAGTGCAGAAATGCCAGTAGTTGAGGAATCGACCAGGAGAATAGTCCAATGGCGTGTGGGAGCAGACTAAAGAGTGCAGAAAGTGGTAGGCGGTGCTGCATGGCATGCAGTGAGACAGAAACAGGAGCTGTGAGCAGGAGTCCCTCAATAGGGAGAGCAGCCTCGCGGAATGGGGAACTGGCGCTGCGGCAGGAGCAGCTGCTCGAAAGGAAGACAGAAGAAGAAGGCTACGAGGTACAGTGAGCAAGAGGCAGAGACAGCGAGAGAAAGCAGCAGCCGCAGCAGCAGCATGGCCACAGCCGCCATGGAAAAAAAAAATAACGCAGAGGCAAGGAATGAACAGCAGGAATCCCCAAGAAGGGAAACACAGTATGGAAGGCAGCGGAGCTGCAAAGGGGGGGGGGGCAAAAGACAAACCAGCAGGAGAGGACAGAGGAAGCAGGATGGGGGAGTCTGGCACAAGAGACAGGCAAGACGAGGAAAAGAAAAGCAGCCACAACCGGCAGCAGCAGCACGCCAGTGAGTGCGACTCGCTCAAAGCAGAGCGGCGGTAGCCTGATGACTTAAGTAGGATGTGGGGGAGGAGCTCTTCCCCCACAGACCTACAGGCATGCGCCTTACCATTACCAACTATATGGGATGTTTATATTTGGGAATTCAGAAAAAAAACATTAAAAAATGTTAAGAAAAACACTAACAATCTCAGATGGCCAGAAGTAGTCAAAAGGCTACCCCTACCATCTTCATCTACTACCCTCTGCACTCACTATCCTTCTATATGATTTTACAGTAAACTGTCCCTGCTGACTTTCTGCCAGACCCTGTCCACCTTTTGATAACATAACTGCCCCCTACCATGCTGCTTAGTCTGCTTACATTGACCCAAAAAAACAACATTAGACAGGTAGGGCCCCTAGACCCTTTACTCTATGATTGTGGCAATAGTATAGGCATTACCTCTGCTGCTTAATAGTTCCCCAACCCTTTCAGACCTTCAGCATGCTTCTGTCTTTCTGAAGAAGCTGTAAGCCCACAGTATTCAGCATGCTGGTATTCAACATGCCAAGGGGGCAGTCCGAGTATCATTGAGTGACACCAGGCAGATTGACTAATTAGTTTGCCTTTGTTCACTCAATGTTACAAATACTACACACCCCACCTAGCTCTCCAGCATGTGGGAGGCTGTCAGCTGACTCCTTCATTGGAAAGATGGCAGTGTGTTGCAGGTTTGTGAGTGGTGTCTACTAAGCAAGTTAAATAATCCTATATGATTTCCACTTCACATCATAAATTGCGGGTCAGTGGGCCATACTTTATTAATATGGACCCTAGGTGCCCAGTTAAGTGAGGCCAGAGTAGTAGGGGGTTGTTACAGGATACTTTAAAAAGGTTGGCATTGGGAAGGGTCTGACAAGAAACCAGCAGGAGCTTTCTAAGTATGTAATTATATGGGTGAACTATGTGGCTGAAGGTTTGCAGGTAATTGGGGGAAATGCATTTGACCATGTAACTAATCCTGGCCACAGGGAAAGGGTTAGAGTTTTTTCCCTTTAACCTGGTTCTGGCTGAATACAAAATAAAGAATACCAGAATACCTGAGATCTCACTGTGTAAGTACTTGTCAAGTACTCATGAGAAGTGCAGTACTTGCACACCACCCTAGTATTCACAAACTTTGAATTCTTTAACAAAGCTTGCCAAAATATCTTATGTTTCATATGTGAGTGACTCCTTCACTATTTAAATTGATGACTGGGGAGTCATTTTGAATGTTTTTTCCCAGTTTGTTTAATTTCTTACAACTGTGTGAATGATCCTCTTCAACAGTGCTATGAAAGCACATCATTTACTTCCTTTAAAATGACTGGCCTGATGAGTTCTTCTAATGGAAGCATTTCAACTTAAAATGTAATTCTTGCCATGTACTGGGATTGATGTCCTAACAACATAAAAATAGTAATCAGATTCTTCTCCATCTAAAAAAAAAAAATAACAGTATATGTGGAGAAATGGTAGGATTTTCCTTTCACCAGGGAAAGACCTAGAAACCTGTGGCCTCTAGCTGTGGCTGGAGGTCAAATCACTGGGAATGCACACAGGGGGAAGAGGCTGGCAGATATTGGGTGTGCTACATGCAGAAGTGTGCACAGCTTGGCTGTTGACGTCATTGCACACCAGCCCCTCTGCACCATGGGGAAAAGTTAATTTGATGACTACACCACTGAACAGTAGTGCAAATCTTAAGTTGGAAGCCCTGAAACAAAAATATAAAGGAGGCAGAAACTAGATATGTCCCTGTGATGCAAATCCCTCACCAGGGACTTCAAGTTCACCGCCACCACCGAGGGTTTTTACCAACAGGACCCAGGGAACCTGTTTTTTTTACCTCATCCTTTGCAGAAGGTCAAGAAGGTCAGCACAATAACTATAGGTACAGTGACCCTTCAGAGACTGACTGCAAACAGAGTTCAGCAGAAATAGTAGAATTACCCTTTAAATAAAACAGTCATTGATTATATAAAAATAGAAGCTTTGCTAAAATACTACAAGTATTTATAACAGGATGTATTTACAGGACAGCAAAAGGATTACAGTTTAATAGAAATTAAAATAAATGGCAGTTATACAAGACAAGTTGCAGGAGAAACTGAGCTATTCTCACTTTAAAACCTATGTCTTTATCTGCTGCTGTCTGAAGAAAACACTGTTCCCTAAGCTGTTTTTCTTACCAGACTTCTAGCTGCAGGGCTCTGGCATTTTCAGATGTTCCAAGTCCAAGAGAAAGAGCCTTCTTACAGCCCCTCAATTTATTTCTCACGCCCTGTGGGGAGGGGTCTCACTAACTTTAAATGACAGTTTCATGTTGTCCCAGCCTTCTTTGAGTGTGTGTGTGTGTGTGTGTGTTTGTGTGCATATGTGTGTGTGTGTGTGTGCGCGCGCGTGTGTGTGTCCTCACCCTTCAGCACCTCTTTCCTAACATTATGACATGCACCTAGGTCCTTTGTCTAACATGGGAACATCTTCAGGAAGGACTCCCATTTTGGGTTATTGCTTTATTGCCTCCTTCCTAGCCTTCCTGTTAACTTTCCCATGAGAACCATCAGTCCCTCTATCCTGGCTGACATAAGCTGTCATATACTACTTGATCATGTGATCTGGTAGCCATCTTGGACCTGGATCAGATGCATATTTAGAAAATAATAAATGAATCAAAGGAATACATGGCTTTGGTCCCCTTTTCTGTCACAGTCCCCATGTGCAATAACAGCTAAAGAACAAGGTGGAGACCTCCATGGTTATCTAAAGAAATTTAAGGGAAGTTAAGGGGGAGAAAAAAAGGTGTATGAAAGTGGAAGACCTATGAATCCCCATAGTCTCTCGGGTGATCCAGCAACAACCCATGGTCCACGGTGCCAACAGCTGAGAAGAGATTAAAGAGAATGAGAATTGACTATTACACTTCATAACTTGCCTAGATGATGTCATTATACACCTTGATGAGTGTAGTACCACTTCAACCTCCTGATGGATGGTCTGTATCTGTTTCTTTAGTTAGTAATAACACACCACAGGGCATACATTTCTAGAGAAGTAATGCATGCCTGGCTAAATTGAAAGGCATAAGGCCAACAGCCAAGTGACTTTCAATGCACTTGGGAAGTGCATTAATTCTCAAGAAACCCATGCCCTGGAGTGGGTTATTGTGCTCATAAAATGGAGCCTTTTTTTTGGGGGGGGGTGGAAAAAGGTTTTATTTTCATTTAGTTAGGTTGTTGTTAGGCAGAATATGTGAGTTTGGCAACAAAGGTCAAGTGCCTTATACCTTGGACATGCATCTATTTTGAAGACATCTATGCCCTCTTGTGGTGTGTTATTACCTTTTCATTAGGTTGTTGCTAAGTAGGTTAGGGCACATTAGTTATGAACTGTTGGTATTCCAGAGGTTAATGAATGGTCAGGTAATGTGTTTAGATCAATGAAGCTGCTAGGATTCTGAAGCTCATTTTATAAGCTTATTTAATGTTCCTGTAGACACCAGGGAGACTTCAACATCAGTATGTACCAGAGCTGGTATGGTGCAGGTAGCTTCAAGAACCACCTCAACATACATTCTTTTATCCGGGTTGTGTCCTTTCAATCTACCCAGGGAGCTAAGATATTTTGGATCTTTCTTTTGATTGGAAGCTATTTCACAACCAGACAAGTGTGATTGGGTTTGAGGAATCTGCCACCTGTGATGAGTGACCTACTTTATTTCGTATTGTCAGTGGAGGGTAGATCCTGGTAAGAACAGATTGAGCAATCCCCTAGCTGACTCTTCCCATATGAAGAAGTCCTGAGGGTGGAGGTCAGGCTATCTTTCTCTAAGTTTCTCACATGTGCTGTATCTGGCACAGATTCTCTCTCTTCTTAGGCAGAAGTATCTTTTTCATCATAGAAGAACAGTTCAGAAATAGTTTAAAAGCACTCAGGTGGGAAAGGTGCTATTTGATTCCAAACTGCAACACTGCCATTTAATTTTTCATGTTAGCTTTTACTGATATTTTTGACAATCATGTCCCATGCTATGAGGCCACAGTGAAGAAAGGCCACTTATCATGGGTTTCTGTTTTTTTGGTTAGTCTTTTTATCATGGGACAGCTCTCTCTCAGGTTGGACCCCAGTCCCGTCACCCCAACATCCACTGGGACGTACCTGCCAGCCAGTACCTCCAGGGCTTGCACCCCTCCCACCGGTAGTGCTGATGGGGTCCCCTAACCCCTGTTGGGGACCAGATCCAGTATTTGGCCTGGGGAGCCCAGATAGTTGGGTGAGGGGTGTCCTGGTGTGCTGACCCCCAGCTGCTGCTAGGGGCCAGGCTGACACCGGTTTCTGAATTTTATTAGTGGAAAATAGATCCTGGTGAAGACCAGACTGGGCCATCTCCTAGCTGACTCTGTCCCATGTGAGGAAGTCATGAGGGTGAGGGCTAGGCTATCTTTGCCAAGGTTTCTCATGGGTACTATAGCTGCCACAGATTCTTTCCCTTCTAGGGAAGAAGTATCTTTTTCATCCTACCAGGTACTGTAACGATATTAATTCAGCCAATGTCTTAGATCTCTTTTTGCTTCAGTTGGACTAATGGTAACTGAGTCTGCAGTCCGGATGATAATCTCAGAGACCATAACCCAATTTGATGTAAGATTGAAAAAGAATCCAGAAAGGTAAGCAATAAAGCTGAGAATTTTGGAAGAAATTAAAAGAATGTTTATTGAAGAATTCTTCAGAAAGCGCCTCAATGCACTCAAATGGGAAAAGTGCTATTTATTTCACACCTCTACACTGCTATTGAACTTCTCACTTCAGCTTTTACTTATATTTTGGACCATTATGCCCCATGGCAATAGGTAACAGTGAAGAAAGACCACTTGTCATGTTTTTTTTTTTTTTTCAGTTAGTCTTTTTATCATGGGACAGCTCTCCCTCAGGTTGGACCCCAGTCCCGTCACCCCAACATCCACTGGGACTTACCTGCCAGCCAGTACCTCCAGTGCTTGCACCCCTCCCACCAGTGGTGCTGATGGGGTCCCCTAACCCCTGTTGGAGACCAGATACAGTATTTGGCCTGGTGAGCCCAGATAGTTGGGTGAGAGGCGTCCTAGTGTGCTGACCCCCAGCTGCTGCTAGGGGCCAGGCTGACACAGGTCACCATTCCCACCTGTTTCTGGAGCAGGAGAGCAGTCCCTTGGATGCTTGTTCCTTCCTCCCCCCAGGTTAGCCCTCCAACTCCAGTACTCACTATCAAATTCAGGTCATCAGCATCGTGAGCAGTGGGGCTAATGTCGCACCGTTGGGCCAGCACTAGTCATGGGTTTTTAACAAAGTTTTAACACCAATCAGAATAAAAAGGAGAATATTAATGAAGGCAAAGTAAACTAGAAGTGCAGAGGACTGGCATCAATATAAAAGATTGCAAGCACATTAGCAGGGTAATGAAGAATGAAAAGGCAAGGTACAATAGGATCAATATTTCACTTGACTTAAATAATAGGGAATACTGGAAAGTAATAAAAGAAATAGGTAATCCAGTCAGACAGCAATCCTTGATTTGCCTTAAAGGAAATGTCCACGTAGAAATGTGCCCTACCTCAGTGTGAAGCAGGGTCTGATTAGTATTTTTAGAAAAAGCTTAATTTTGCTTACTGCTGGTGACCTGTTTTATTTATAATTTATCTGGTTGATCATGTGATTCATGTGTCCCTCTTTGCCAGCATTTTACAATCAAGAGCCCCGCGTGTTGCATGCCCACAACCACCTGCCACTGTTGTGAGAATGACATGGCATGCGGGGACCAGCCATGGGTCCATCCATAAGATTACTGTATAGCCAGAGCTTCTAATATCTCCAGTTTGGAAGCTACATGTCTCAGTGCTATACCGAGACCAGCTATAGACTGATAGTGGACTACCAGTCTGTACCTAATCTAGGTATATCACCGAGACATGTACGTTCTAAACTGGAGGTATTAAGACTCTGCTATACTGTAGTTTTATGGATGGACCCGTGGCTGGTCCACACATGCCACATCATTCTCGGGACAGCTGCGGGTGGTTGTGGGCATACTGTGCGGGATGCTTGATTGTGAAATGTCAGCACAAAGGGACGCAGGATCAACCAGATAAATTATAAACAAAATAAGTCACCAGAGGTAAAAAGATTTAAGCTTGTTCTGAAAATGATAATCGGACCCTGCATCACACTAAGGTGGGGCCTGTTTTTATGTGGACATTTCCCTTTAATAATAATAGGGTGATAACTGAAGAGCCCAAGTTAGTAGCATGATAACTCATATTAATTTTGATGAGCTCCCAGATGTTGAACTAATGACTTTGAAAGAACTTAATCAGAAGCTAAAGAGTGCCCCTGGGAAAATCAGGAGTGGCAAGTTGGTGCACAGAAAGCCATATGGGAGGTGGATAGTGATGAGCATGGTCTGAATGAGGAAAAACTGCTTTACATTCAGAGTCATCACCACAAAGCAAGTACACAAGGAACTTTAAAAACTAAAGGTAGGAAAAGGTTGTGAACTAGGTAAACTGCAATCGTACTTCTCAACCTTTTGTCACTGAAATGAGATACATCAACATTTTTGGACACTCAAAATGAGGGACAAAGGGGGACACAGACCCTCAGAATGAGGGACACATCCTCAAACACATAACTATAAGCTCAAAACACTGTGGAAATCATTGTGTTTACTTGTACAAAGTTTATTTTTGATTTAGCATCTTAGAATATTATAAATGTCTGTTTAAAGTCTGAATTTACAGCACATTCTCTGTATGGGCAACACCTTTTCCATGACGGATGTATGAGAAACAGAGCAGTTTTAAGGGGTAAAATGAGAGACCTCCCTTGTAATCAGGGACAGTTGAGAGGTATGACTGAAATCTATATTTTTGAGTAATGGAGCAGCGGAGATTGCATGGTGGTGTTCTATCATTTTAACTGGAGTTCACGCCCGCCGGTGATTCCCTCATGCTGGAAGACCAGTAAGGTCATCCAAATTCCCAAAGGAGAAAATGGCAAAATTCCATCTAATTTTCTACCAATTTCACTGCTGTCCACTCTGTCAAAGGCATTAGAGAGACTGGTACATAGTCAACTGTAAAGCTACTTGGTACAGTAGTAAATAATTTGTTTACTAGTTTCCAAAATGGGTTTCACTCATGTCATCTCATGATTTCAAAAACTTGATTGTTGGCTAGCCACAGGCCCTGCACCCAGTTAGCTGGGCAACCAGGCAAACAGGATTCATTTGCCAGCAGCGTTGGGGAACCCTGCACCCCTGTCATGGGGAGGGGCAAGCCCTGAAGGAAGAAGGGTGCAGGTAAGTCCCGGTTGGCACTGAGGTGTTGGGACTTGGGTGTCCAGGGGATGGGGGCTGGCTGGGGAGGGAAGAAAAAAAAAAAAAAACTACTTGATTGTACAAATTTTAGATGAAAAGTTGTGAATTGGGGCAGTGTTCATGGACTTGATTAAAGCTTTTAACCTGGAGGATTACTCTTTCTTGCTGGATAGGCTGTTAGGGATAAGCATGCATCCTGAAGCAACTTGATGGTTCATGGCATACTTAAAAGAAGACAGCAGCAGGTCCAGGTAAAAGACATAGGGCAGGATTTTCAAAAGCCCTAGCTTGCCACAAATCCCGGTGTACTGACAATACTGTACATGGGGCTTACAGCCCTCTAATAGGATTTTCTATCCTGTTCAGCAATTGCAGCAAGTCAGACCAACTTTTTCTGGAATAACTTGTAGCAATCCTAGGGGCTGTGTTTATGGAGTTAGGGCAAGATATTTGTCACAAGCTGCTGTAAGTCATGGAAACTGTCACAACTGCACCCAAGATTGTAAAATCGGGTGCAGTTGCAGCAAAGGGTTTGGTGCACTGCCAGAACTTAAGTGCCATGGTGAAAGGTTGGATACAAGCCCTGTATCAGGCTTTGAAAATCCTTCTCTTGTTGTCTGAAACCAGGGACCTATACCCAGGGGTACCCTGAGGGTCAATGCTAGGTCTTCTTCTATTTTTGATTTTTATAAATGATCTCCCGAATGTCCTGGCCCACTAATGGTTCAGAATGTACACAGATGACACTGTCCTGGTGGCAACAAATAACAACAAATATGACCTCCAAAGAAAATTAGAGGAGAATTTTGGAGCTACTGTATTCAGATGTGATTCACCTGGATGAGTCTCGTGATGAACTTTATGAAAATGCAGTGCATGAGGTTCAGATCCAAAATGAAACAAAATGATAAATTTACTATTAGGGATCTCATGGGGCATTGTTTTGATTCTGTCTATGAATATAAGTACCTGGGGTGGGGGGTTGGCTTTAATTTTAATTCTTCAAACTATGTTTCAGGACTTTGCAAAAAGGTGAACAAAAATAAATTGGGGCCCTGAGAAGCATCTCCTGCTGCCTGACACAAGATGCTAAATTAAAAATTGTAACTACACTAACAATAATTCTTCCTATTGTTTAGTACAGGAGCTGTGCACATATGCATGCAGGACAGAGCACTTGTACTAGTTAGATAAAATGTACAATAAATTAGCTTTTTTTTTTAATCAACTCCAGATTTGATAACCCTCGTTGACCTATATAGTAGTTATGTTTAAACTGGGCACCCCTACCAGTTAGATGAGAATGAAATTGGCTAAAAGTTGTCAATAAAATCCTTAAATGGTTGCATCTGGAATCGAGCAACACTGCTCACTATGCCTTTCTGGTTAAACTCGCAAATAAATAAATAAGTAAATCTGAAGGAAATCATCCACTTTACCAAAACTTTCACCTTGAATTGAATAATCCCATATGGTTTGACACAAGGAACACAAGGGTCAGTGGTCTCAATTTTCCAAGAGTACTAACAAGATATGGTGAAATGGGCACATGTTTTCATGCTGCTGTGTCATGGAATATACTAAATTTGGCTACCAGAATGCTAGCAACACTTAGTTTGTTCCAAAAGGCTGTTAAACATAGCCATTGCCAGGGGGGGGGGGTTCGTCTGGTTCGAAAGAACCCCCCCTTTTGAAACTCCCCCTTTATTTTTCACTATTTGTAAAAAAAAGTTTCATTTCTGTTTATTTTTTTTACTGTTACAGAGTGCTAATGCACACATGATGAACCCCAGCACTTTCTCTCTGCATGCACCCCCTCCCTCCTTCTGCTGCCAATCAGCAACCTCAGTACCAGTAAGATGACTGGAGCTGCTTTGTAAGTCTTTCTCTGCACCCTCCCCTTATGACTGGCTGGCCAATTGGAGCTCACATCAGCATCATGAATGTGACCTCAATACAGCACGGCCACTGCCTACAATTCACACTGTCAACTAGCTATGGAGGAAGATGGAGCATGGTGGCAGGCTCAGAGATGACGTCACCAGGACAGCAAAAAAGAAGTAGAGGACCTCTACTTATAATATTATCAGTCACAGGCAGGTAAATTTTGCTGGCCACTATTGCTGAAGATGTGTCCCTTAATAACTGTATAATAAGGGATAGGCTGTTCAGTTGGGCAAGAGAGCTTTTCAGGTGGCAGGCTGAAAATGTATAAATAAATTATTTAAATCCCCCTCTATACAAAAAGCAAAGTTGTCATGTTTCATATGCCTGTTTTAACTTTTCATAAGTAAAGCAAAAGAGGTACCACAGTGGAAAGGCAATGCAAGTGTTTGGAAGGGTCTGGCTGGGATCTGCACTGCCACCTCATTAATTGTGCTGTTCAGAGAGGTCTTCACTGTGATCCCATTTTGATGGACATTCAGTACCACTTTGGTCTGTGTCATCTGTGCCAGATGCCATTAAATCAAATAAGTTGTGATGTGTTTTTTCCAGGTGACCACGTGCCAGTAGAATGACATTTGTTGCTACAGTTCACTGTTTTGAACATACACACTGTACTTTTGGAAGCATGGTGGGGAGGGGTTGGGTGTGGGGGGGTAGGCATTTAGGAGATGGTAACTTTGCACTGAAAATTTCCGCCGCTGTCAAATTACCTTTCCCCTCGCTCCCTTTGTCATACCTACCACATTGGAGAATGGAGTAGGGGCAACAACTGTAGTACTCAATATTGAACTAAGACTTACGTTACAGATTTTTTTCCAAGCAAGGTGCCTGGAATAGAAACATAGAAATATAGACAATGGCGGCATAAAAAGACCAGAGGTCCATCCAGTCTGCCCAAGTTCCCTATAATACCTGGAACCTACAATTTCTTCAGAGTACTAACCCTCCCTGTCCTCTTTCTAGTCACCTTCTTGGTCCAGTTGCCTCTGGTAACCATTATTCCCTTCATTATGTCCCAGCCCTGCTTGAATCCTCTGACTGTTTTTACACCCACCATTTCAGCTGACAGATTGTTCCAAAGTTCCACCACCTTTTCCATAAAGTAGTACTTCCTCACATCTCTCCTGAACCTACCTCCTGTTAATTTCCATTAGTATCCATGTGACCATGAATTGGTACTCAGGCTAAATAGTACCCTGTAGTTCACTTTAATTCATTTCAGGAACTTGAAGATCTCTATCATATCTCCTCTCTCCCTTCTGGTCTCCAATGAGTACATATTTATTGCCTTGAGGCACTCCTCATAGGATTTGCCCTGCTGTCCCTGAATCGTTTTAGTTACTCTGTGCTGCACTGTCTCCAACCTATCCTTATCCTTTCTGAGGTGAGGACTCCAGAACTGGGCACAGTACTCTAGGTAAGGCCTCTCTAGGGATCTGTAGATGGGAAGTATTACCTCCTTTCTTCTGCTGTCAATACCCCTACCAATACATCCCAGCATCCTGCTAGCCTTGCTATAGGCCATGTTGCACTGACTCAATTACTTAAATGGTATATTGAGTTGTGGATGGTGGGGGTAACAACAAGGGGTAGAGAGAGTTCAGATATGCATTATTTAAACTTAAAATAAGCCACAAAAGTGCACCACTGAGCATACCATAGCCCATGGTTTCTGGGGCCTATCAGACCCAGACCCCTGCCCTAGTAGCAAGCCAGCACTGCAGTAAGTTAGTAGTGTGCAATACCCAGCCAAAACCAGCTGCAGACTCTGTATTGAGGTTCAGTGCATTAGCATTTGCTTTCTCTCTATATATCTATCTATATATCTACATATGTAATAGATAACCTACTGTAATGTGTGCAGTCGCACTCTGATATACACATGCCTTGGTGTGCGTTAAGCATGAGTCCATGGGCAGGCGCATCAGCCACTCACCGGCGTGTGTATCAAGTGCGACTTACCCCATCTTAGTGGGTCATCTGTCTTATAAAATGGCAAATTTGTTTTGGAGGGGGGTTAAAGTGTAGGTGTGCAGTCACGCTCTGATAGATACATGGTCATGTGATCTATTTTATACAATCAGAATGCAGGATTTGTTATTTACTTTGCTTCCCATTTTATAAATACACACACAATCTGAGCCACCCAGATAGTAATAATTGTCCTTAGAGCAGGAGGTGGAGGGGAGCTCACAGATGAGTTGTTCTGGTTTAAAATAATATGCAAAATTAGCCACAGATTATCTAGTACCACTAAGCTTCTGGGGTCAAGCAGCCCCCAGACCCCTTTCCTACACACCAGTAGATACAGCTGCAGATATTAAAACTCATAACATAATATATCTATGACAATGTCTTAGGTATATTACATTAACAGCATCTTGCTGCCCTCTGGTACTGAATACATATGTATTCACCCTGCAGCCAGACAGATAATAATTTTGTTTAGAGCAAAGAGTGTATGAGATCTCAGATACAACTTCTTTAGCGTCAAAACAAGCCACAAAATGCACCACAGAGCAATTCTATGATTCCATAGCTGCTGGGGTACTAGCGGCCCTAAGACCCACAGCTTTTTTTAAAAAGTTGCAGACTGCATAAAAAGAACCCCCCTTGTGAAAATCCTGACAACGGCCCTGTTAGAAGTCAATAAAGGTTAGTTTGTGATCGCTTTTATCATACTGTAATTAATTATGTTATGTTTTGGTATTAATGGTGTGCTGTATGTTGATATACTTCCAGCTGTATGAATGTTACAGGAATACACCTGAAAACAGGCCTTTAGGCTCAAGTGTGTATTTTCTGTTTTAAAATAATTATATTACCGTTACTACTACTACCACTACTACTGCAACAAGTAATGCCCAGGGTAGGCCTTTCCTACTTCTCAGGTACTGTGCTCTGGAAATGTAGAATCTTACCAGGCCCAGAATAAATAATTATTTGCTTCATTAAAATAAGTCTCTGACTCCAAGCATATTTTGTATGTCCTACTCCTACAACCTCTTCTGGACTGGGGTAAAAGGTCTAAAAGTGGTGCACAGGAATATTAATAACCTTAGGGCCAAACTGCATGAGCTGGAAGCCTGAGCTGATTTTAA
Organism: Neoceratodus forsteri; assembly: GCA_016271365.2. NCBI lineage: Eukaryota > Metazoa > Chordata > Ceratodontiformes > Ceratodontidae > Neoceratodus > Neoceratodus forsteri. The sequence continues at coordinate 390,387,275 of CM028135.1, read as the reverse complement.
GTACCCTGGCTGTTATAGTGACTATATCTGAATGAAGGCTTAAAACTTCTATTGCTGTACATGAAAGTAGCATCCCTGAGTATTCCATATTCAGGAAAGATATACTGGGTGAAAAAGGAAAAGGTGGGTGGCTTTAGAGTTGCCAGAATCCATCCAATGGAATTGGATACATCAGATTATGGGCTTTTTTTAGGAATTCGAATATTTGGTATTAAAGGCCAAAAGTCTGAATTCTGAAAAGGAATCTGGTCTGAAATAAGAATCCAATTCCAATTCCATACCTGACTACAGCACAAATCTGCAAAACCTCCCCCTACCCTGTGAAACAATAAAAGAGTAAACTGTCTGGGATGCCAGAAACAGTTCTCTCTCCTTCCACCTCTTTTGCCCTTTTTACTTTTGGCGAGTGGTGCTAATGTGTGCAGCTGTATGCTAGAGGGTCCTCTGCTCTGCCCCATTCCCTCACATGGCTGGCATCAGTCATTGATTATGTCTCCCATGGCTACAATAAACCCAGATGGTAGCCCAAAGGAGTCCCCATGCCTCCCCCATATTGCTGTGCTGCTGGTATCAACCGCTACTATGCCTCCCTGGTCCTGGATGGTCACTTGACAAACACTACACAATTTAATTTCTTCTAAGACTGACTGTGCCAGTAATTAGGATAAAATCCAAGTCCTCTGCAGGTTATGATGGCTTTGACCCAATGCTGCTTAAATTGGCAACACCAAACATTGTGCCTCTTTAAAAAACTCTGCAATATGTAAATACTTCAGGGTGTCATTCCAGATAAATAGAAACTAGCACTGGTGACCCCAGTCCATATGGCTGGGCCCAAATATCAGGTGGATAACTACACGTCTGTCTCCATACTCTGCACAGTGTCTAAGATAAAAGACAAGCTATTCCATGCCCAGGTGCTGAAGTACATTGGGGCCCATGGCCTACTCAGTAGTGCACAACATAGCTTTAGAAAGCACCATGGTACTTACTCAACACTAATCAGGTTAACAAATGATATATCCTGTGCTCTGAATGCTTAATGTATAATAGAAGCAATATTTGTGGTTCTCAAGAGGGCTGTTGACATGGCTGATCATCCTTTATTGCTAAACAAATTAAGTAGACTTGATCTGCATAGCCTTAATGTATCCTCATTCAGAAATTATTTGGGTGACAAGATGCAAATTATCAAATTATAGGGTGCCCTGTCCTCCCCAGGACACAATTGAGAAGGTCCTAGGTCCCTTGCTGTTATGCTTCATAACAGTCTGCCAAACAATTGTGTGTTGGGGGGTTAAATATTCTGCTTTATGCTGATGATGCAGTGCTCTAGCAGACTGCTGATGAAATTCTCACTATCAGCAATCTCCTAGAGAATAATTTTAAACAACTTCAACAGTGGTTCATAAAAAAAACAAAACACATTTTGAACCAAAAGAAAACTAAGGTCATGCTCTTTAGTACCAGTCAGAAAGTATTTCATATCATGCGGTTAATGGGATTATTTCTAATAATGGTTCCTCCCTTGAGATTGTTGACAACTTTTAATTTGTAGGACCGTATTTGGACTCCTATGCCTATCTTGCAGGACTGATGTCAGCTTCATCTCCAAAGCCCATTAATAACCACAGTCTTGTCTATTATGTACTGTAGGCTTAATGCATGCCTTACAAATTAGCCTGTCTTGCTACTGCTAATATTGTCCCCACCCCCATCCCCTGGCCAATGGATCTGCTGTCTTTCTTTCTTTCTCTAAACAAGATGTAATTGGCCAAGGTCCTGTACAGTAGAACTGAGTGTCTAGTCATTGGTACCCAACAGAACTGAGTGACTAGTCATTGGTACACATAGTGTGACCCATCTTTGAATGATCTTTGCGGAACTAGGTGGGCCAAGCGGTCCTTATCTGCCATCAAAGTCTATGTTTCTATGTATCTATGTTTCTATGAACTTCAGTGGCCTACCTTGGAAGGCCAGCTGCAGCATGATTTACATTGTCTGACCCTCAATGTGTTAAAAGTATACTGTACTTCTCCTCCAAGCCTCTCCGCAATTCTGATGAGACTACATTCCCTTTGAAAAGAACAGTTATGCAAGAACATACCATAAAAGTAGATAATCGAGAGAATCTACTCCATTAGGCCACACCTTTGGAACTGTAAGCTATCAGCATTAGGACCACATGGAACTTTTTGCCAGCTGGGGGCTACCAAAATGGCATGCAGTGTTAGCACATATACAGTATAACATGGGCAGCCCCATTACTGCTCAGTTTCCCACCAGAGATTAGCCTCTGAGGGCCTTTAACCCATGAGGAGCCAGGATATTAGGCCAGTAGCAGGCTAATAAGGAGAGGCATGGGACTGGAAATAGGATGCATGGAGTAATCTGCTAAGTCTCCCAAAAACTGACACTTCAAGAAAGTTCTGAGAATTGAACTCACCCTGCATTCCAAATGTTCCTGTTTTAGTTAATCTGTATGCCCAAATTGCACTGTAACACTTTTATTTATATAGTAATAGCTAAGTTCTATTCCTGTAGCAAACTGCATTCTATTGTTTGTTGACTACACATCTCTGGAGTCACTGTTTTTCTCTTACTGTTTGTATGTAACCTTACATCTTTACTCAGACATGGAACCATAGTAAAAGAGCACCTTTGCTCAATGGCATTTTCCTAGGCACCGGGTTAATATCCCAAAACTAGAACCATGCAGCAGTAACCGTACAGGGTACAGCATGCATGTATTTAGAGAGACAGGGGTATGATAGCGGAAGGGAATTACCACTACCCCTGTCTCTCTATGTGTCAGGAAATGCTAATTTGCCATTTGCTGGGTGCTTAGTCAATCTGCTCCCTTGGTGGAGTGGCTAAGGTTACAGTACGCAGCAGCATTCTAGACTTGGGACCGTGGTTCGGTTCCCCCATGTCTCATGGTGTTATTTATTTTTGTGGCTGTTTTTTTGGGTTTTTTTAAACAAAGTTTACCCCCCTCCTGAGTTTCTAACCATCCCCAAAGTCTGCCCACATGGAGTTAGTTACTTAAGTTCTGGGGGGGGTCTGGGGGGAGAAGCCCCCCATGTAGGTGGTATGGGGGGGACAAAGCCCCACTCAAAAAAATAAAGTACCATTGTTTTCAATGGGCACACTCTTTTTGTTTGAGTCAGTGTTTTATCCAACTCTGTTGTGGTCGGCGCTGTGTTGCTTATGACATTTGTAGCCGCGCTGTTTTTGTCCATGGCGATATGACCCCATGCTTTTTCCCAAATAAAAATAGATAGAGTAGATAGAGTAGATAGATAGATAGATAGATAGATAGATAGATAGATAGATAGATATATGAATATGAAAATAAATACATACATACTTAAAGTAAATAAGGCTTTAGGCACAGCATCTGATATAACCCTCAGGACACCAAAAAGTGGAAGAAGGGTGGGAGGGTATGGCATAGCCTAACTGAGGAAATTCTCTTGAAGATTTACTGGTATAGTAAGTTTTCCATAACTGTTTTATCATCATTGAGGGCACCTTCTCCATTAGGCCACACCTTTGGAACAACTCCAAAGTAGTACAAAGCAATCTGAGAAGATGGTACAGTCTGATATGTGATTAGGAAAGAAGGTCTTCCCAAAACCAGCATGTCTATGAGAGGAAGATCATGTCAGATGAATCTACAGTAATAGATGAATCTAATAGATTTCTTTGACTGGGTGACCAAAGTAGTACACCAGGAAGGGGCTGTGGATATGGCCTACCTAGACTTTAGCAAGGCATTTGACACAGTCCCACACAAAAGATTAATAAACAAGTTAGCTAGCCCGGGAGTGGGTCCCAGGGTAGTAGCCTGGGTAAAACATTGGCTGGACAACAGGACGAAGAGGGTAATAGTACACGGAGTCCACTCTGAAGAAGGGGTTACTAGTGGAGTAGCGCTGGGTTCAGTACTGGGGCTGGTCCTCTTTAATATCTTTATAAGTGACATTGCAGAGGACTGGAAGGAAAAGTATGCCTCTTTGCAGATGACACAAAGATCTGCAACAGGGTTGATACACAAGGGGATGAGAGGGACTTGGCAAGGTTGGAGGAATGGTCAAAAGTATGGCAGCTTAGATTCAATGCAAAGAAGTGCAAAGTAATGCACCCGGGAAACAAAAACCCAAGGGAAGAGTACACAATTGGGGGGGTACTAACAACAACAAAAATGGAAAGGGACCGGGGGGGTAGTCATATCAGATGACCCAAAGGTAGGCAGGCAATGTGAGAAGGCAGTAAGGAAGACTGGGTGGATACTGGAATGCATAGGGCGAGGCATCACCAGTAGAAAACAGGAAGTTGTCATCCCTCTGTACAGACAGTTGGTGAGAACCCATCTGGAGTACTGTGTGCAGCTCTGGAGACCCCATCTCCGCAACGACATAGACAGAATGAAGGCAGTCCAGAGGAGGGCAACTAAAATGGTGCAGGACCTGACCAGAAACCATACAAAGAGAGACGAAAGAAGCTTAATATGTATACCACCAAGCAAAGGAGGGAGAGGGGGCACATGATAGAAACTTTCAAGTACCTCAAGGGAATCAGCAAAGTCCAAGAGGGGTAGCATCTTTCAGAAAAAGAGATGTGCAAGAACAAGGGGGCACAATTTGAGGATAGAGAGGGGACTGCTCAGGAGCAAGGTGAGGAAGTATTTTTTCGCTGATAGGGTAGTGGACTCATGGAACGGCCTCCCTGAGGAGGTCATGGGGTCAAACACAGTGGGGAAATTCAAGAATGCATGGGGCAGACATAAGGCAATTATAGTGGTGGGTAGGAGGAAGTAGGCTGTTGGTTAACTAGGATCTGCAGCTTATTCAATAGGTAGGGAAATAGGCAGACTGGGTGGGTCAAGTGATCCTTATCTGCCATCAAAATCTAAGTTTCTATGTTTCTGTGTTTAGGCAATGTCCAGACTGTAATGTTTAGTGAAAGAGTGAAAGTGCTGCATGTGGCTGCAGCACATATGTCAGCAAGCAACAAAAGTGACCATATCCTTCCTGGAGTGACCACAAACTGCACCAGGAAGTTCCTTACCATACTTCCTATAACAAAACAATACAATTCACCAGCCATTTGGACAGGCATTGTTTAGACACAGGAGTGCCCTCTTTTCCAAGGGCAAATGAAACAAAAAGCTGAGAGGATTTTGTGCAGTCCTTGGTGCAAGTCACTTAGTACATTATGCCAGTGTTCTATGTACATCTAAAGTATGAAGCAGCACCTTACCCTGGTTGATATGCTCAGGATAATAAACAGGTAGATGTAGCATTTGGTTCAGTATAAATTCGGATACCACCTTCAGTAGAAACTTAGGATTTATACACAATGAGACTCTGTCTTTGTGAAAAATCAAATAGGGAGGCTCACACAGTGAAGCCTGAAGCTTAGAGATCCTCTGAGCTGAAGGCATAGCAACTAAAAGTAACATTCTGTGACAGGAAATGTAGCCACAACTCATGTCTGGCTCAAAAGGAGCCAACGTCAATTTCTTGAGTATGAAATTTAAGTCCCAAGGTGGGACTCAATTATGGATAGAAGGTTTCATATGAAGGTTATCTTTAAGAAAAGTATGGGACAGATCTAGTTGGGCAAATGTACAACCATCAATAGGGGCATGAAAAGCCGTTATAGTACCCAGATGCACCTCTAATAGAGGAATGCTGCCATCCTGATTCAGACAGAGAAAGCAAGTATTCCAGCACAGATTTCACAGGACATGTAAAAGGGTCCATATTCTGGGAAGAAGACCACAGACCAAAGTGCATCCATTTCAGGGAATAGGAATGTTTGGTAGAGGGATTCCTAGTCACAAACAGAACAACAGCAACTTAGGGGGAACCCAAACTCATACAATAGCTATGTTTTGGGGTCTGGGATGCATCGGGAGGAGTATCACCAGCAGAATGAGGGAGGTGGTGTTGCCCCTGTATAGACCGCTGCTACTGTGTCCAGTTCTGGAGACAACATCTCTAGAAGGGCATAGACAGAGATGAGATGGTCCACAGGAGGGCAACCAAAATGGTGCAGAGTCTGTACCAAAAGCCCTATGAGGAGAGATGAAAGGAACTCAATATGTGCAGCATGGAAGACATGACTGGGTTGAGGGATAAGATAGAGACTTTTAAATACCTCATGGGGGTAAGTAAGGTACAGGAGGGAAGTATTTTTAAGAACAAAAAGGAACTCAGGAACACAGGGATATGCCATGTAGCTGGAGTGGGTAGATTCAGGAGAAATGTGAGGAAGTACTTCTTCACAGAAAGAGTATTGGGTTCACAGCCTTCCAGCAGAGGAGGTGGAGGTGAAGACAGTGGTGGGGTCAAGAATGCATGGGTTAGGCCTAAGAGTGTCTCAGTGGAAAGGAAGTGGGGAGGGAGAAAGAGTTAGAGATTGATTAGGGTCTGTAGTGATACTGTAGGTAGGAAAAAATGGGCAGACTGGGTGAGCCACGTGGTCCTTATATGCTGTCAAATTCAATGTTACTATGGTTCTGCTTTTTCAGGAGCCATGCATGCAGCTGCAGTGACTTGAGGATGGACAAGGGATCCTTTGCCTTGTGACAACAGACCCTGCCACAAAAGTAGAGGAGCAGGATGCTTTATTTCCAGATGTTGAATGAGTGGAAACCATATCAAGCAAGGCCAGAATGGGGGCAATGAGGATGAAAGTGGCACCTGTCTACCCATAAGCTAAGCAGAACTCTCTGTATTAGAGGAATGGGGGAAAATGCATATAGGAATTTCCCTTTCCAAGTGAAATAAAATGCATCTCACCAAAAAATGCCAGGCTCTGGAGTGAGCTAGCAGAAATGCAGCAGTTTTCCATTGCATGGTGATGCAAAAACTCTAGCTCTGGATGCCGAAGATGTTTTTTACCATGGAGGACAGCAGTTCCTATTTGTGAACCATTGACAAGGCCCTTAGAATTCTGCAGCCACAGAACTGTGCGCAGAGCTTGCAACCTACCACAGAATACCTGCAGTGCCACAGAATTCACTTCTCTTCAAAAAAGATGACTGTTAGCCTCAACAACCAACTGCCCAAGTTTGAAAAAATGTTTGGCCCCCTTTATACTCTTTATTCCATGTAACTGATTTTAGTACTGAGTATTATTAATGTTTCTGATGCTCTATGGAACCCTTGCCATGCTGGAGTGGGAGTGGGTAGTGACGGATTGGGGCAGTGGGACATTGGCTTGTTTTGATGTGTGAGAGGGGTGGGTTTTAGAAGGGGAGGTGGGGGAAGGAAGATCCTCCATCTTTACGGTCATGATATGTATATCCACTAATGGTATGGATCTGTCTTTGTTGTGTAAAACTGTTAATAAACTTTAAATTGAAAAAATAATTCACTGCTCTCTGCTCAGTACATGATGGTATCAAGGACATCACATCATATTTTAGCTAATGTCAGGGCTGCATTCTGCCACAGAAATGAATAGACATTTATCTACCACTGCTCCCACCGCCTGAAGAAGTGGCAAATACATCAGGTACAGTGACATTTGCTCAAACTGTACTACAGCATAATAAAATGTTCAGTTCTGAAGTTAGTACACTAGGGCCAACTTAAACAAATATTTTACAATAGCATAGACCTGTAAACTGAACCCTTCCGGCCATCTGTGAATCAGTCCGAGTGCACCAATCAATAGGGCACCAAAATCCCTAATTTGCCACCCCTTCCTCATGATCAGCCCCCCTGGACTTTGAATATATAATTGGGGGCTGAGGGGGCCAGCATGAACACCAGGCAGTGAATCCAAATCCTGGCACCCTAATGACAGGTGCACTCAGACTGGTGTGTTCCGATGGTGGAACCTAAACTGAATACCTTACTTTGTACAGATTTTATTTGTGCCCCTAAGGTATAGGGAAGCCCTCTGAAATGAATAACTGGTAAAATGAATTAACCTGTCTTAAAAAAAAAAGAATTATGCCTAGAAAGGTGGAAGATAATAATGTGTAGGCCTGATGAAAGAACAGACCTGTTAAGTGAATAATTGTGCTGTACACATTTTTTGCCAGTGTTATCGATTACATGTTATTATGGGGTCATAGAATTACCTAGAAGTTATGAAGAAAAGTTTTGTGAAGGGAAGACCGTTGGGCCAGCGGATAGCATATTGTGTTCCCATGCCAGTGACTCAAGTTCAGGAATGAGCTCAAGCAGCAGGCTGGGATGCATCAGGATGTGGGTCAGTGCTGTCCCACACCACCGTTCCAAGCTGGCAAGGTATGATGCAGTGTTCCGTCACATAGGCAACACCTTGTGATGGGCCGGGGAGCCTTCCCTCAAAAGGGATTCATGTGCCTGTCATGGCCTGACAGGATGATGTATTGTGTCATCAGAAGTGGGTTGGCATGAAATACAGGTCCTCAAATATCTCCACTATTCTGTTTATTCCATTTCCAAAGGGACCTGTACAAATGAGGATACAATTTCAAGATCACAAAATAGGGACTTTTATTAAAAAAAACTGTTACAGATTGCATATAAATATATTAGTGAAATGCAGTGGGGGCATCACAAATGGCATAAGTAGCATGTGTATAGATTAATAATTTATCACACAAGGTTCTGTTTGTGCATTTCATTTATGGACTAGGATAGGACCTTAAGTGATAGATTCTTTTTTTAGCTTTAAAAAAAAATAGATTATTTCTAAAAGACTGTGGGTTTCTTGTTTGAATTAGTGGTACTGTGTGTTCCCCCATCCCCTTTACCATAGCCATTGTTATGGAGGTAGTGTCAGGATGACAAGCTGATGCTGCAATGTGGCAGTTCATTGGCGCTGCAGAACATCCACAGAAATTATAAAGCTCCGACACCGAAGTCCTGGGGCAAACAGTAATCCTGCCACAGAACTTGGTCCCAAAGTGCCACAGAAAAATCTGGGCATTGATCATTGACTGGAACCTGCTTAACCTGTCTGCTAACAATTGAAGATCATGAGACAGAGTCCAGTGCCATACTCTGATTGTTTCCCTGAATAGGGTATAGACAGGAGTGATTGCCCCCTTGTTTGTTGACGTAATGCATTACATTGACATTGTCCATCTGAATTAGCAGAGGACTAGGTCAAGGATGATTCTGAAAAGCCTGGAGGCTGTACAAGAAAGTCAACATTTCCTGAACAATTATATGCAGCCTGGCCTTCGCCCTGGTTCATGACCCCTTTTTGCTGGTAAGGGCCAAGATGAGCACCCCAGCTGGAGTCCAAGGCATCCATGGTGAGGATCTGTACAGGAGCTGGTACAAAGAATGGAATGCCCTTAAGTAGATTCTCTCAGTCCATATGAATCGGGACCCACTTTGGAAAACCAGAACATCATCCCCCTTGTGACATGAATGAGGGTGCACCACATCACATGGGGGCTTGCACCATGGTGGGGTAACAACATCCCCTTTTCTGGAATTCAAGAAGCCCCGCTGTGGCTGCAGCAAGGGGCTTCAGACAGACCAGCAATGGGCTGATGTAAGCCCCATGTGCCACTGGCAGATGCTTTGGCCACTTGTTTTGGAGGGCCCTGACATGTGTAAGGGGGTGGCATGGGCAGGGGGGTGCCATAGTGGGAGTGAGGAGGGGTGGGCATGCATATTAGTGCAGTTGCACCTGGCAGGGGTGCCAATATGTGAGCACAACTGTCATGAAAACATGAAGGGGGATACGGAGACACACAGTGCCATGGACCCACATGGTAATGGCCCATGGGGCTGTTGCCAGGGCTGTGCCCATGTGGGGTCATGGCACTGTGTGTCTCTGTCCCCCCTCCCCATTCTGTGCCACTGACAGTATTACTCACATATCAGCACTTCTGCCGGGTTCAACTGCACTAATGTGCATGCCCACCACCACCCCATGCCCACTATGGCACCCCGTGCCCATGCTGCTCCCCTACCCCACATGTCTGCCAGGTGTGTGCCCCCAACCCCCACCCTTCCCTGCACCTCTGCCATTGTGCTAGGTGGGAAGGGGCAGCTGGATCCCTGCAGCAATTCTTGTAGGTGTGCCTACTGCTATGGTGCACACCTGCCAATGTGGCAACTCCCTGTTTTGTGGTGCAGGGACCCTGTCTTTTTTGAACACAGCACAGGGTCCCTGATGCAGCAGGGGTGTGCCACAGTTCTAGATCACTACACATTTGTGGCAATCTGGGGGCACTTTGAAAATCCGGCCCTGAGTGTCCACTGTGATATCCTCACATGAAGACGGGCTAGTGACATGGTCACTATGTCTGCAAAGGCCCAGGAGATGTAACATTGTTCATGCAGAGACATAGTGGCTCATGTGCACCAAGTGTACCTGAGCAAGTAGAGTGTCTGCCCTGTCCTGGGGTAGGAAGGTATTTCCCTCTTCTGTGTCCATGACCGCCCCTGTGTACTGCAGTCTTTGACATGGCTTTACATGTATTTTGGCATATCCATTGTGACCTCCAAGTCATAGAACAACTGATGAGTTTGTGACAGTGTGTGCAGCAGAGCTTCCTTGTAGCTGGCCTTCAGGAGTCAGTTATCCAGATAAAGGAAAACGTGTAGGCCTTCTCTGTGAAGGGCTACTGCAACAACTGCTTAGCATTTTGTAAAAACCTGTGGCACAGAGGACAAGCTAAAGGGCAATATTTTGACCTGATAGTGCCTTCTCTCCAGCATAAAGTGGAGGTACTGTCTGTGAGACATCTTGATCTTTATATGAAGGTATGCACCCTTCAAGTCCAGTGAACAAATCCAGCCCTCCTTTTGTAACAGAGGAATAAGAGCTGTCAGAGACACCATTTGAAATTTTTTTTATGTGATGTACAGGTTGAAGTCTCTGAGATCTAGAAAAGGCCCTAGATCTTCCTGTCCATTTTTGGACTAGGAAGTATCTGTAAATGGAACCATTTGTTCCATTCTCTTTGAGGAACTTGTTCTACTGCACAATTCTGACTAGGGTCTGAATCTCCTCCTTTGAAAAGGACAAGTAGCTCAGAGGATAAAAGAAAGAGCAGAGGATGATCTGGAGGGATTTCTAGCAGATTCAGAGAATGCCCCCTTGCAATTATCTCCAGAACCAATTAATCTGTGGTGATCTCCTGCCATTGTTTTAGATGCAGGGAGATCCTGCCCCCACATTCACCCCTGGAGAGAACCAGCTGGGGGGGAGAAGAGAGTTAGGTGGAACCAGGGGTGGCACACTAGAACTGATTCCTTTTGGTGCTTTTACATGGGCACCAGGGGCCATGAGACCTGGGAGAGGACCCTCACATCTGCCATGGTCCTGCTAAATGTATGCATGGTTACATCTGTCAGCAGGCCTATGAAAGGAACCCCTACCATGCCTTCTAGTTGGAGTGGGGTACTGGGACTTAACAAACCTTAAAGTCATGTTGGAAGATTGAAGACTACACAAGGCTTCTTCCACATCATAACCAAATAGTCTGTAGCCCTTAAAGGGAACATTCAAAACTGCCTGCTGCATGTCAGTGGCAAAACCAACCACTCTAAGCCAAGAATGACACCTCATGCAAATGCCAGAGGCAGCAGCCCTGACAGAAGCATCAGAGACATCATAAGCTGAGCATAGCAAATATTTGCCAACCTCAGCTTCAGCAGATAATGTTTTAAGTAAAGCAGTCTTAGCAACACCATCAGATAAAGCAGCATCTTTCCTCATGCTCTTTTGGTATTTAATCATGTGGGCCTGGTAATTTGTAAACCTAAGGCCCAATAAGTCAGAGGCATATATCTTATAAATTTGTCTGTTACAGCCAGGCTACTAGATTATTTATCTGGAGGTAAAGTGCTCATGTGTCTAAGGACTTTAGACCTATCACGAGCAGTCATAATAACTAAAGAGTCAGTTTCAGGCAGGTTTGCATAATGAGACTTAGCAGACAGAGCAGGGTACTGCTTATCAGCCTTTCCGGGGACTGTAAGCAAAGAATTTTGCCTACGTCATACAGCATGAGTAGCATCCTCTAAGGCAGGATACACAGGTGGTAATAATAATGCAGGGAGTCCAGGACACCTCCAAAAACTCATAAGATTCCCTTTAGTGGAATCTTCCTCTTCCATAACAAAACCCATGGCATTTACTGCATCATGGCCTGGAAAGAGGGGTCCTCAGGAGGAAACTTGGGGTATAAACGATGAAGTCCTCACTACAAAAGAAGAGCGTAGAACTAGAAGTCAGATACATTTCTTCAAACTGCTCCTCACCCTCATATTTCACTTCTAAATCCACCATAAGATCGATGAGGTAAGGGTTATATTCCATTTCCTCATCATCGTTACAGATGCCGATTGGAGCTGCAGAAGGAGCAAGCAATTCTGGTGGCAGCTGAGAGGCAAGAATGTGCAGCATGCTAGTGGAAACCATTAACTGAGACCTTGTACCAGAAGACCCTCTCAGTGATAAAACTGCCTGCAATGGCAACCTTGGCAGAATGCATTGAGTCATATCTGGGAACAACACCAGTGCAGTCTGGGAGTTGACAATGCCCAGAAAATGGTCTGGGATTGCCTGCATCAAAGATCCAGAACCCAACAATGATGGCATCATACTGTCCATAGTAGGTACAGTAGCACCTGAGACAGATGCCAACCTTGGTGTAGCAACGATGGTCAGGGGTGGCTTTTGTCAATGTAGCTAGAGTGGACGTTGACAAGGACATACCTGTTTTCAGTGGTGATCGGGACCAAACTGGCAAAGAATACTTGTCTTTTTCCATATTTTTGTACTTATGGCTGGATAATGAAGAGACACAAGACAATGCCCATTCCTGTCCTTCATTTTCACTTTCAATGACTGTTTCTCAGATAGTGATGTGGGAGATGTAGACTTTGATCCCTTTTCCTTCTCCATTGCTTTTAACACATTTCGGTCAAGGACATTTTCTAGAGTCTTGTAGCCTGGTTAAAACCCTGGCAAATCTCACAAGTCCTCACTTTGTGAGAAAAGCCCAAACAGCACACATGAGTGTGTGTCATTCTCATAGATTTTGTAACTGCAAATACAATATCTTTATTTTATTTATTTAGTTTTTGTTGACCGGGTAAGTGCACTAGACAAATCCTGCCTATTTTCAGGCATGACCATGGGGGAGGGGGAAACAGATGAATGCCAACTGACCTTGAACCAGATTAAGCTGTTGGTGGGATTTTTAGTGAATGAGGGAAATTTGGTCAGGACACCGGGGAAATTCCCCTACTCTGCTTCCTGTGAGCAGGGGGGACCCATTTTCTTGTGGGACCAAGATGGCAGCTCCTATGGATCCAGGAGGAGGAGGATTGCAAGCAGGAAAGACAGAGGAGAAAGAACCAATATCTGAGCCTTTATTTCCAGAGCTTGAAAAGGATTTATAACCCATGTCTGAGGAAGAAACTGATGTTCCTGTAAGTTTTTTTGAGAATACTATGGATTGGTCTCAAATTGTGGAAAATGCTGAGAATACAGACCAGGTACAGCATTCTTTACCAACTAGTTCTCAGTCAGCAGATAAGGAAAGACTAATGAGTGAATTAATGCAAACAGAAGAACAGTATAAATTAGAAAAAGAAGTGTTACAGAAAGAACTGTCTAATTTGCAAACTGGCTTTGTGACAGGAAAACTAAATGACTCACCTGAACTACAGCTGAGTGGTGATGGAGCAGGCTGTATTCAAGCACCTACAGCAGAAACTAGCCAGAAAACTAAAAACTTTCTCCTGGCTAGCAGTAGCAAACAGTGTAGTGCTGTGTGCCCAGAGCCGGTAAAACAAGAAGAGAACATTAAACCTCCACGTCCAGCAAAATGTAGACTGGGACTCTTGAATGTCCAGAAAGTGCAAAATACTCATGAAGCTGCAATAAAAGCAGATCTGATGCAAACAGAACAAGAGCCTGTAAATGTTGCAGAGGACAGAATTTCCCCGGTGAAAGCTAAAAGGACTAGTGCCGACTTACTAGCACTACAGCAGGATTGGTCTCCAGCTCGAGCACTTGAAGGTGCAGGTTGGCTACAAAATGAAACAGGGAACTGGAAACCTGACCCTGTTGATGATACAATAAAAAAATACCATGCAGACACCTTTAAATCTGAAGCTTCCACCTCTCATGTTGCTACTAAAACTCAGTGTATATCTGATATGGGCCCCAACATTGAAAATAACAAGTGTGATAGAAAACGGATTGCAATTCAAGGGAGCACCACAGCCAGATGAACTATCTAATAGACTGGGACCTGCAGAGCACATTTTACAGGACCCTAAGAAAAATGCTTGGCTTGATCCCATGTTTAGATTGTCTGACCTGTTTCAAAATAAAGGGGAACCAGCCCCTAGAAAAAATGCTGTAAGGTTAATATTTAAAGGAGGCTTAGAGGAATCTCCAGATAGGTTGCACATAGCTAAACAGTTGCTTAAAAGTACTATGCATTTTTTCTCATCAGAAATCTTTGCTTTAATACATTTGGGGAATGGAAATTATGATGTCAGTTTTAAAACAGTTTCCAGTCTTGACAGATTCTGGTCACAATACCAGACATTGAAAAATAACCCTTTGTGGATCCCCTACATGGCAATCCCTCTTACAAAACCAGCTATTAAGTACATCACCATTATGTTTCATAATGAGGGAGTCCATGTAGAGGATATCCTTTTCTGGTTAAGGCAGAGATGTGAAGTACTAGACAGGCCAGCCCCCATTTTAGACAGTGAACAGATTTGGAATGGGGGCTGGAAAATAAAAGTAAAACTGTACACTACGAACAATGGACCAGTGCATCTACCAAGTACTTTCTTCTTGGGAAGGGATAGAGGTTCTGTTTTACATGGGACAGCCAAAATCTTGCTTTAAGTGTAGCTCCCGTACCCATTTAAGCTCAACTTGCGACACTCCCAGATGCAGTCACTGTCTGGATTATGGGCATACTTCCACCACATGTGTAAATCTCTTCAAGAGTAATTTATGTGAAAACACAGGACATGGTTATGGGAAGTGCCCGTGGGCCTCCCATAACCGGGAAGACTGCCCCCCATAAGATGGCCTAATCAATAAGGCCCAACAAATGTAGGCCCAGAAAGTAGCTGCAGAAGCTAATAAAGTCTTGGATATGGAAGATCCTGTGTCAACTAGTAAACTCCCAAAGCCAGCTGAAGGAGAGAAGTCCTCAGAAGTAGGTAGTAAAGATACTTCTGAGACTAGAAATCAGGCAGAAGAGCAGCCTTGTGCTGAAGCTTCAACTTCTGCTGTTGAAACAGAAGACAAAGGGATGTACCCCCCCCACCTCCTAGTCAAGAAACCAAGTATAGGAAAGTAGCTATGAAAAGAAATAGGTCAGGCAAAACATTGAAAACAAAAAACACTGAAAACATAAAAGAGAAAGAACCCTCAGCAGAAGCATGGAAAAAGGGAAATAAATATGCAGTTATAGCACCAGAAAAATCTGATGAAGACACTGAAGGGGAACAAACAGACACATTTTCCACAACTGCAGGTGCTACAGAGGCAGCATCAGATACAGAAGAGGGGGAAAGGGGGGGATACACACATTTCCAAGAGGACTAGGAGAAGGAGATGGACTAAAATTTCCTGATAGTAGTCAGTTGTAGTACTTCTCCTGATAGTACATATGTAATTCATGGATCCCTTACTCTTACATCGATAAATGTAAATAGTATTAAAGGGAATGCAAAAATGCTTACAGTCTTGAATTCTTTAGCTTCAGAAGGGAGTGACATCATATGTTTACAAGATACACGTTTTGAAACAAATGTTGAATTACAGCTAGCTGCTAAACAATGGTCTAAAGGCTCTTCCTTTTGGTCTTTAGGCCAAGAGAGATGTGATGGGGTAGGAATTTTATTAAATAACTCTAGCATTAAAGTGGCAAAATTAGTAGATATAGACCCAGGGAGGGCTCTAATGTTAGATATTTCCCTATATCAGGAAGGTTTCGGGTAATAAATATTTATGCCCCCCAGACTAAAGCCCTTAGAGTAGCTTTATTCAAGAAAATACAGCCATATTTACATGCATCCAGATTACTGTTGTGGGCTGGGGATTTTAATTGCGGGTTAAAGAAATCAGACAGAGGGCTTAAAACAGATAAGATCTTCTGTGACTCCACAGCTCTGAATAAAATAATCTCAGATGCTAAATTGATTGACTCATATAGATCTAAACATCAAACTGGAGGGAATACCTTTTTTAGAGGAAGCCTATCAACTAGGATTGATTATGTTTTTGCTTCAGAGATTTTAACCATTTTAAGTGTTATGCTCCTGGTTAGAGAATTTTCAGACCACAAATCAATAACAGTGAAAATAACTTGAGAAGGTACTACAAGATGTAAGAAAAACTTATGGAGGTTGAACAACTCCATTTTATCTGAGAAACATGTACAGGAAATTTGGAGGCAAGAATAGCAAGCCAGACTCTCTACAGCAATAATGTATGATAATGCTGCCCTCTGGTGGGAGGACACAAAAACATCATGGAAGCAATTTTTTCAGAAAATTACAAGGGACAATGTAAATGTTAGATATCTGAAATACCTCCAATTAAGGGCACAATTACATACCCTGATTTCAAAATCTGAAACCTTGAGACTGAATTTAGACAATCAAATCTCAGAAGTTAAAAAGCAGATGTGTATGTTACAATATGATAGAGCTAAGACCCTAGAAAAGGAACTAAGATTCAACACTAATTTGAAAAAGGGATCCATTGATCCCTATGAAGAATGTAAAGACAGAGTAGATCATAGGATCCTAAAGAAACTAAAACTAAAATCCGGTCAGATTACCTCCTCACTAGAAGAAATATTACAAGCAGTAAACTTTCATTTTTTAGAGACATTTGGGACAGCTCCACAAACACTGGAGGAGGAAGACATGTTACAGAACTTACCACAGCTTGAGGAAGAGGAAAGTGAGTACTTGACAGTCCCAATACAAAGCGAAAAAATAAAAACAGCAATAAAAGGTCTTAAGAGTGACTCTGCCCCAGGGCCGGATGGAATAGGAGCAGAGTTTTACAAAACCTTTAGTGACGATTTGACACCAGCCTTAGTGATAGTATATAATAGCATGTTACAGGAAGGCATTTTAGCAAAATCCATGTATCAAGCAACATTAATACTGTTGTTCAAAAAAGGGGAAAGAGAGGATCTGAAAAACTGGAGACCCATTAGTTTGTTGAATGTAGATTTTAAAATATTAAGCAAACTTTTATTGAACATATTAATGTTAATTTCAGATAAATTAATCAGTCCTAGCCAGACTTGTGCAATCTCTAATAGAAGACAAGTTGATAACCTCATTATGTTAAGGGAAATATTCTATAAAGCAGAAAAGCAAGAATTTCAGGGGTATATAATAGGAATTGATCAAGAAAAAGCATTTGACAAGATTTCACATCATTATATGTATAAAGTGCTTAGGGCCTATGGGATACCCAGTGAATTTGTAAGATGGATAAAAGTGTTATACACCCAAGCTACATTAATGCCAAACATAAATGGATGGGTAGGGAAAAATGTTGGTGTAAAAAGAGGAGTAAGGCAGGGCTGCCCACTAAGCCCCTTGCTATACGTATTTTGTATAGATGTTTTCTTAAGGAGAATAGAGCAGGACAATAGGATAAGAGGCTTAAGGACGAGCCCTTCTGCTCCTATGATAAAACATTTGGCTTATGCAGATGATCTGGTATTATGTATAGATCCTTCAACAAATGAAGAGTTTTTGATGTAACACTATAAGAAATTATCAGATTATTCAGGGTCTAAAATTAACTTGCAGAAAAGTGTAGGGGTGGTACTAGGTGATACCCAGGTCCCAGAAAATAATACTTATTCAGGGATTAAGATAGATGAAGGCACAATCACATTGTTAGGAATAACTTATAGTAGTCCAGATATGGCCAGACAGAACTGGGAGACAAATCTACAACGAGCACAAAGGCTAGTAAACACATGGAAAGGTCAAACTATTGGAAAGAGAAAAAGGGTTATGTTGATAAAAACTCTATTAATACCCATTTTTTTATACATAAGCTATGTTTTCCCTCCCCCACCATCTTTATTAGTATCATTGTACAGTGTGTTTTTTCAGGCATTGTGGGGGAGTAGATTAAACCCTATAAAAAGAACAGTGACTTATAGGAGAGTAGAAGAAGGAGGCCTAGGGATGGTGAACCCCACCATTTTCTATTTCAGCTTGTTTATAACACACAATTTTGGGTGTGCAATTCGACCTGGAGTCATAATTTGGAAAGAACAAGTAAGGGAATGGATTGATTTATGTTCCCTAGATTGGGCCCGGAGAAAATCTAATGCATTATATAGAATCACATCGGTCCCAAAACATGTGATAGAACAAATGAAAAATTTAATAAAATGGAATATTACAAAATAAATGGTCTGACTGAAAGATAGGAAAGAGCTGTACTCACATATGATGAAAATGGAGGATAGGGAAGACATCTCCCTGGGAGAATGCCCAGAACAGAAGCTACAATTTAATCTGGACATATTGAAGTCCAAACGTTTACCAGATTTTGGATGGGACATGGCATGGCTGAGTCTACATGGAAAATTAGGAGTTAGAAATAACAATAAACATAGATACATACAAGACAGATACTGCCTAAGACAGTCATGTACCCAAATATTGGAAACACAAGAACATTTGTTTATAAAATGTGATTATGTGCAAGGTTTTTGGGAATACCTAGCAAAGGAATGGAATGAGCCAATGTTGAGTAATTTACCATACGGTTCTCTGATATATGGACAAATGGAAAAGGGTATGGGTAAATATTTCCCTGAAACACTGCAAATAGTATTCATAATAATAAGATATTATATTTGGCAGTCACGTTGTCTATGGGCAACTCAACAAAGATGGGTATCATATATTGAAATGCAGAGGAATATTGGAATTTCATTACAAAAAATGAAGGCATTAGATACAAAGAGATGTACTGAGGAAAGAAGAAAACTATTATGGCTAATTGTGAACACTGGGCTAAACCACCATGATAAGGGAAAACAAGTACTGATTAATAACCATTAAATATTCTGAATTGTTGTATACTGAAAAAGAATCTAAAATATGTAAAATACATTATTTACTGGAATGTATATAGTGTAAATATGTATAATATGTGTATGAATTTGTCTGTAAGTCCTCTCAATAAATATTCCCCTACTCTTTTCGAGAAGTGCCATGGGATCTTTAACATCCACCTGAACTACCAACAATCCAGGCAGATGGGACCTCGGTTTAACATCTCATCTGAAAGACGGCACCTCAGAAGTGCAGCGCCCCTCTCACGCTGCACTACAGTGTCAGTACTGGGATATTAACCCAAGTGCCAGATGTGGGAACTGAACCCACAGCCCTCTGATCTCCCGGCCTCAGAGGCGAGTGTGCTACCTGCTGAGCCACTGACACTGACAAATAAAGGTTCTTTAGATTACAGCAGTATACAGAGATGATGATAGTAAACTGATATAGAAAAAAAAAGAAAATGGCAACGGCTTCTGTCAATGTTTTTTCCTTCAGCTAGTCCAATGAAAATGATCAATGGCAAGAAAAAGAAATGGGGAATGATAGGACCACCTATGCAATATATATGTCGATGCTGCACATCATTGTCAGTGGCCCCCGGCTATTGAAAAGTTTCCATGTGGTCATGACTCTGATGGCTTATAGTTCTAAAGGTGTGACCTAATGGAAGGGATATTCTTGATAAAGATCCTAAGTTCCATGTCCAGTGACACACTAATAGTTCCCATATGAAAACCTGTATGGGTCGGCAATCTTTGCCCTACTGTATATAGCCACTTCACTGTAGAATTCCTTCCCGCCACCCTAAAATCATGTGTGGGTTCCTTTAAGCTTGCACTCAAGGAACACCTCCCTGAATTATAATGTTGTACTTGCCAACCATACCTCTGACTGTCTGTGAGTTTTATATATTAGTCATTGCACCACTAACTCTGCACAAGTCTTGATGCTGTGCAACAGCTATTGCTCTCCTTTGCTTGTAGTTCTTGTTCACTAAAAAATGTGTTTCTTGTTAGCCCTTCTCTGGCAAAACATTGTTACGGTGATGTTCTGTGATCTTTCAGTAACTAATATATGTATCATTTTTCTCCTCATGTATTGCATTGCATTGTTGTAGTACTAATGAGCTTATTAGAATGGATTTTTTGCTGCCTTAGTCACGTATGATTAATCTGCTGAATTCTTGATTTATTTATTTTTTGGATTCGTACTCTTGCTGAAGTATCATCATTGCACATTCCTGCATGTAACTAATTCCAGGTTGTGCCTGAAAAAGTGATGTTTTGATCCAGTGGGCTTATCTGGTTGTCAAAAACCAATACATAAATGAATAAATACATAAATGAATAATAAACTTCAAGTTATGTGATTTTAGGTAAAAACATACCATATATTCTGTACTAAATGGATTAATATAAAATAAAGCAAAACTCAATCGATAGACATCTTTGTCTCATAGCTTGTAATCTTAATTTGAAATTTTTCTTCCTCAAATGTCTACACATATCATACCAATACAAATGTATAGAATGTATATTTTCAGCTAATTATGAACTTGGAACAGGTCCCAGCTCATGAGGTTTTTTGCAAAGCTAAGCAATGGACCTCAGCTACTGTGCTTGTATAGTTACTGAGTAACCACAATGGAAAAATAAGCCTTTGAAAATGAAATATATTTGCTTTTAAAGTCAAATGGCCTAGCAATATATTAATTTTCCATTTTCCATCTCCCTTGATCTTTTTTGAATGAATTCAAATTATTTAGGTCTGTACTTTGATTCTGTTTATAATACTTGAGGGAGTATTCTCTTTCAGGCTTACTGGTGCAAAGGGACATTGGGGAACTGACAAGGGGAGTAGTTAACAAGTAGAATAAAGAGAACTGCAAGACCTGCAGAGGTCAGGAAGTGCTTGGGGGTAAAGATAATACCAGGGATCCAGTGAAGTGGAACGCTTTTGGGACCAATGTAGAAAGGGAAAATTTGCCAATGCAGTAGCAAACATAATGGTACCAATGGTACCCTCATGTAGTTTCTATTTGCAATCAAGAGGTTAAATATAGCCCTGCTGTTCTGATACTATTACATTTTTTAAAATATAAAAAGCTGTGTACCACAATGCTAGAAAATCCTTGAAGTGCCTGTGGTATTCTGTACTTGTTTATACATTGTTTTGTACTAATATATTTACTGTTTTTCCTCCCTTCACTTTCATGCAACCCCCATCACATCCTAGAAATGTGATTCATCACAGTGTGCCTTTCCTACACAAAACTTCTAAATAAGTGTATTTTTAAAGATATTATTGAAAAAAAAAATATTTCTATCAGACTTACCATAATTTCTTTTGCTGTTAGTTCCACCACTGGCATTGAATTGTTTATAACTACCAAGAGCACATCAAAATCTGTTTATTAATTTTCTGAACTTTTGAAGTAACTGGATTTGGCCCATATCATACCATTAGGCCTTCTTTTGTGTTCCAATTCTCATTTGATATTTCACTTTGACTATGTTAACTCCTGATGGTCCACTGGCCTCCTGCAAACTTATACCTACTAGTGTTGTATGGAATTTTCAATTCTGGCAAAATGAAATTCTGCTGAATTTTCAAAATTCTGCTGAAATTCCGCTGAATTTCACCACAAGAAGAATGGTGAAATTCCGCATAAGAAAATAGTTGTTGAATGATTTGCCACAGAAAAAATGCTGTCCCGAGGTATTTTATTTTGCAGATCTCAATATTTTCTGCAGAAATTGTTACAGAATAATTTACCATGGAAAAATTGCTTTTCCACAGAATATTATTCCGTGGATCACAGTAGGCAGAATTTCTGCCAAAGAAAGAATGAAATTCTGGTGGAAATTCTGCCGGCGGAATGGCCATTCTGTGCTTATTCCACTAGTAGAATTCCACATTCCACACAGCACTAATATCTACTTAACCCATTGTGTACATTGGAACTTAACTCCTTAGCACCAATCCCTGACACAATGGCTCCCTAAAGTATGTCTCACAACTAACTACTCTATTGTCTGCTCCTAGATTCCTGGTCATAGAAACATAGATAGAACATAGAAACATAGATTTTGATGGCAGATAAGGACCGCTTGGCCCACCCAGTCTGCCCATTTCCCTACCTAATGGATAAGCTGCAGATCCTAGTTAACCAGCAGCCTACTTCTTCCTACCCCCACCCCCTAGAATTGCCTTATGACTGTCCTATGCATACTTGAATTCCACCAATGTTTTTGACTCCATGACCTCCTCTGGAAGGCCGTTCCATGCATCCACAACCCTCTCTGTGAAAAATACTTCAAGTTACCTCTGAGCTGCCCCACCTTCTATCTTCAAATTAGCCCCTTGTTCTTGCACACCTCTTTTTGAAAGATGCTACCTCTTTGGACTTTGTTGATTCCCTTGAGGTACTTGAAAGTTTCTATCATGTCCCCCTCTCCCTCCTTTCCTCGAGGCTATACATATTTAGCTCCTTAAGTCTCTCTTCATATGTCTTCCAGTGCAGACCCTGCACCACTTTAGTTGCCCTCCTCTGGACAGCTTCCATCCTGTCTATGTCTTTGCAGAGATTGGGTCTCCAGAACTGCATGCAGTACTCCAGATGGGGTCTCACCAACTGTCTGTACAGAGGGATAATAACTTCCTGTTTTCTACTGGTGATGCCTCTCCCTATGCATCCCAGTATCCCCCCAGCCCTCCTTGCTGCCCTCTCACATTGCTTGTCCACCTTTAGGTCTTCTGATATGACTACCCCCAGGTCCCTTTCCATTTTTGTTGTTGTTAGTATCTCACCCCCCATTGTGTACTCTTCCCCTGGGTTTTTGTTTCCCAGGTGCATTACCTTGCACTTCTTAGCATTAAATCTAAGCTACCATACATTTGACCATTCCTCTAACCTTGCCAAGTCCCTTCTCATCCTTTTCCACCCCACCTTGTGCATCAACTCTGTTGCAGATCTTTGTGTCATCTGCAAAAGAGACATACCTTTCCTTCCAGTCCCTCTGCAATGTCACTTATAAAGACATTGAAGAGGACCGGTCTAATACTGAACCCTCACGGTCACTAGTAACCTCCATTTCTTCAGAGTGGACTCCATTTACTATTACTCTCTGTGTCCTATTCTCCAGCCAATTCTTTACTCAGGCTGTCATCTTGGGACCCACTACCAGGCTGGCTAACTTGTATATTAATCTTTTGTGTGGGACTGTGTCAAATGCCTTGCTAAAGTCTAGGTAGGCCATGTCCACAGCTCCTCCGTGATCTACTACTTTGGTCACCCAGTCAAAGAAATCTATCAGATTTGTCTGGCATGACCTTCCTGCTGTGAATCCATGCTGCTATGGGTCCTGTGCCCCTCTGGCCTCTAGATACTCAACAATTCTTTCCTTCAGAAGTGATTCCATCATTTTCCCTACCACTGAGGTTAAACTAACAGGTCTGTAGTTTCCTGCTTCTGCCTTGCTCCCATTTTTGTGAAGGGGAATCACATCTGCCCTCCTCTAGTCCTCGGGTACCACCCCATCCTCCCATGATTTGTTAAAGAGGGTAGTCAGTGGTGTCACTAGTTCTACCCTAAGTTCTTTTAGAATTCTGGGATGAATCCCATCAGGCCCCATTGCTTTGTTCACCTTCAGTTTTAAGAGTTCTTTCAGAACCCTTTCTTCTGTAAATGGGCTGGTATCAACTTCTGTATCCAGAGTGTTTCTGCTGTTTGTTTTAGGTTCCTCCTCTTCCTTTGTAAATACTGAGAAAAAATATTTGTTTGTATCTCTGCCTTTTCACAGTCACCCTCTGCCCACCCTCCCTCCCCTTTATTAAGCCTCCACTAACCCTCCCTTGGTCTTTCTTCGCTCCCTGATGTACCTATAAAAGGTTTTATCCCCCTTCTTAACTGAGTTGGCTATCTTTTCCTCGCTTTGGGCCTTTGCTGTTCTGACTGCCTTCCCAGCATCCTTTTCCTTTAACTGATACAGTTCTCTGTCCTGCTCCTTCTGTGATTCCTTATACTTCCTGAATGCTTTCTTTTTCTCTTGAATCTTCACTGCCATAGAGTAGTGACATCCCTGGCACCTGTCTGAAATAGGTCTACAGACAGTGGGTGTCACAAAAGTCTATGATCAGGGCTGTGAGGGTTGCCATTCTTTGACCATGATTTCTCTTTTCCCTGCTCATTCATACAATATGAGGAATAATGTACAGGCACACAACAAGCCTGTGTTTCCATCAAGGGGTTGAGGTACTGTACCTGTGTATGGACCTCGAGAACGAAGCTCAAGAGGTCCATGCTGGTATCTCAACCCCGAGACAGAAACACAATGTAAGTTGTGTCTGGGCATCTATATTTTATTTGTTATAGTGTATGGCTAAAAATAAACCTGTGGCCGACATGTTTTTTTTTTTTTTTTTTTTGTTTACTGTGGTTACCGTAATGTTGAGGTACAGTTAACAGAGACGTGAAACCAGGCAGCAGGAGTCAGCGTGAGGGAATTGCAGCTGCAGTTAATGATAGAACATGTGCAATAAGGTTTTTAGAACATGCACAACTTTAGAATGTGCACAACAAGGTTTTTGAACTGCCTGAATTGTGTGCACAATAAGCCCAAACCTGTACACCATAAATGCATTGTTTATATATTACAAAATATATAAGATAGGTATATATTAATACAGTACCTAATGTATATATTTAAGAAATAAACCACTCCAGGGTGTGGATTATGCTGGGATTTACCCACGCTTGGTGTACCAAACCCCACCAGAAGTGGATAAGTCCCAGAATAACCCACATTCTGAAATTGTTTATTGCAATTACACAATGTCCCTCCTTTTAATAGATGAAAAGCAAATAAATAAAAATAATTTTTTTTTTGGGGGGGGTTAATTTATTTTTATTGTATATGTCAGTCCTCCAGAAAGAAATAGTCCTTGGTTGTTAGTAGTGGTAGTCCAGGTTCTCTCTCGCTCTGTCTCTTTCTTACATGTACACTTTCAGGAAGACATACACATGCACACAGAGTCAGCAAGCTTCTGTTTACTTTTTTTTTCTTGTCAATATCAGTGGGGAGTGAGCGGTGATTTTGGCTCCCATTTTGCAAGCAAGCTTTATTTTCTGTTTGCTTAGTAAAGGAAATGGGTACAGCAAGAATAAATAAATGGTGGACTAAATGGAGCTGGAAGCTGGCATTTGAATGGGACAAGCTGTGATGGGTCACCAGGTGCAGTGAGTGGGAGAGCACTGGTTTTTAATTTATTATTTTTTATGGAGTAAATGGAGGACTAAGCAGAGCTGGGAGCTGGCATTTGAATGGAATAAACTGACATACTGCAAATGGGAGATTACTGGTATTTAATTTATTTGTTGAAGTCCACAGTTTCAGTGGGAAAGCTTTAGGCTCTGAATTACTAAGGTGTGGGTTGCGCTCTCAAAATGAGTGTAACCCACCCACGTGGCACCCCAACTGGGGATAGGTGTACTGTAGTCGGCATTCCTGATTGCTGGCCACCACACGCTTCCCATCCACAGTCCCTCCCCAAGGTGTGCTAGTGCACTGGGGCAGTTTGGTAGACACAGGTGGGCAGCCAATGAAATGCCCAGACCCAGTCCACTAGTGGATCCCTGGCCCCTCATACATGAGGGTGTTAAGTCCCTATGAACTGCATCCTCACAGAGATGTCTGACATGTGCCTGGGCAGCCACCCCCAGCTCCTTCTCTGGTCCATGGGATTGGGGTAGCATGGGGAAGGGGCCAGCTTTGCCTCTCCATGGCTGGCAGTGACACTGGGAGGGTGGCACAATGGCTATGCCTCCATCCTCCCTGCAGAGTGGATGAAGTCCCAAATGGCATGCAGTGCCATCGTGAATGGGTGCCACCACAAATCATTCTCCTGGCACACCCCGACCGGCCCTGGTGCAGAGCCTCATGGCTGGCCAGGGAACCATTGCTAGGGGTGCTAACAAGCCCATAGGTGAATGCCACCAAGGGTGTGCAAGGCAGCACCACATGGCATTCAGCCATGCATGAATCATGGTCATAGTGAGCTACTAACACTCTGAACAGCATTCCAACTACTTGCAGTTAAATTTTGTTCTTCTGAGGGAATTGGTGTGTGTTTCAGGTATAGGGCTGCTGTTGGGGCCCACAGGACTGCACTGTGGGTGGGTGAGTTGCTGACACGCAGGCTGGAGTTGGGAAACAGCCATGGTCTCACATTGCCTGGAGTCTGGAGCATCTACCGTAAAACCGTATTACAAACGGTGAGGATTTTTTTTTGTTCTCTGTTTTGTGTGAGCAAGCTTTTCTGGCTACTGTATGAGTTATGTAGTCAATTATATACATTTTAGGATAGTTCGGGATTGCAATGGGGTCAAGGTTTACTGGTGAGTCAAGATGGCAGCTTTAATGTTTTCATTTCAGGGGTGTTGGAGTGATTTATTTAGTGTCCTATTGTAAATGTGGCTGACTGGCACCTTTTGCATAGGTTATGCTAGGATTTACCATGGCAGAAAGGTGCCAGCCAGCCAATCAGATTCTATGATTCAGGGACCCCATTGTATAATATTCTATACATACAGTATATATATATATATATATATATGTATATGATCCTTGGTAAATACATTACCAATAAGAGCGCATATTTTTGGTGATACATTTAAAATGCAGTAAAAATATCCCAGTACTGTGCACTATTACATACTTCAAATGCTTAATACAAAAAATGTGCTTAACAAATATTATTAATGTGTATTCAACATTGTTTGCATTTTTTGAGATGTGAACAAAATACATTCTGCTGAATATACATATATTTCACATATATTTGTAAATACATTTATTGAGACATATTTACGTTTGGATAAATACTTAAACTATGTCTAATATTTTGCAAAATAATAAAGCAGCAATATTCTGTATATTAAAAATATGACATTATCCTGGCCTGAGATATAATTTATTGGAATTTTAAAGGGTTAATACTGTGATCTGGCCAAAGCCTTCGATGTGATGTCCCATTCACTCTTCCTGGACAAGTTGAGCTATGCTGGCCTCTCAGCTCCCCTCTGTTGACTGGTTCCTTTCCTTCCTCATGGGCCACCAACAGTCAGTACAGGTATGAGGTACCTTGTCCCCTCCCTTACCCACTCAAGCTGGTATCCCACAGGGCTTTATCCTGTGTCCAATCCTTTTCTTGAGTTTGCTCAACAACCTGCCCTCTGCATGGATTACCTTGCATACACACACGTACAGAGATGACATAGTCATGTACACTTCTGACCCTTCAACTGCAGCTGTGAAAGATTTGTTCAAGCAAGACTTCCACAATGTACTGCTCTGGTTCCACACCAGCCAATTAATGCTCAACACTAAGAAAAGAGTGTCCGTGACCTTTAGCACTAGTCAGAAACTCAGCAGGTTCTCACCCTTACTCATCTTCTCCATGCTGGATTGCACCCATTTTGAAGTAGTCTGATCCTTCAAATACCTTGGTGTGTGGCTAGACAGTAGGCTGGACTTCACCACCCACATTGTAGCTATCCATGCCAAGCTCCACCCTAATCTTGGTGACCTGTACTGCAACAAGGACTGCCTTTCTCCCCTGTTCTGGTGGGATCTGATCATCAAAATGGTTCTCCCAGTTTTCCACTATGGGGATGTGGTCATCACACCATCCCCTCCACTTCCCTCAGCAGACTGGATACCCTCTGCAATGCTTTCTGTCATTTTGCCAGCAACTCACCCTCTCATACTCACTACTGCTCCCTCTACCACTTCCTTTCAATACTCTCTCCCCTCTGGTTGCCAGTCCACTGTGCTTCCCTCATCTCAAAATACTGGTCTGGATTCCTCCCCTCTTACCTGTCCTCTCTCCTCTCTGCCATTTCTTCTTCCTCCTACTCTGTCTGCTACAGGGATACTCACACCTAAAACTCTTCACTATCCTCACTCCACTGCAGGGCAGTCCACCTTCTCTTATTGTCTCTCCCCCTCTAGAACCTGCTCCCCTCCTCCCTCCACCTCTCCTCCACACCCCCAGCCTTGAGACACCAGCTTAGGCTTCAGCCAGCTCCCTCCTGCTCCTGCCAACCCCCCCGAGACCCCCCACTCCTGACCTACCCTCCTGCAAATCCCCCATCCCCTCCCAATTTTTGTTCTTAGTAATGAACAGAACCAGCCTATTTTTGACTCATCTGCAATACCAAAGCACTGTAATGTTCTTCAACAGGCACAGTGCACTTTATTTAGTACTTGTTTACTTCATATGTTTACCTGGAAGTTAGTTGTATGTTCCCCTCCATCTGTCATGGTATTATTCACCTGCCTGTTTTATACCCTGTTATTGCACTTTGTTGATTTCCGTGCACTGCATTGTATGAATTGTTTGCAATTTGGTGTGTTCTGTACTCCCCCTTCCCTCTGTCCAAGGTCACACCTGGAAATGAGTCTCGGTTCAATGTGCCTCTCCTGGTTACCAATTTTTAAATAAATACTGTAAACCTCAAATTTTTACTGTTACATAATTTGCCACTATTTTCACTGAAGCAGTAATTTGTGCTAAAATTAATTTGTGCTAATTAGCAATTTTTCATTATAGTGAATGTGGTGCTAACAACTTAGTGCTAAATTGAATTTATACAATTATGGTGCCTTTGTGTTTGAGCTAAATTTATTTTGTGTGAAAATAACTAGTTTTATAAACATAAATACATTTTAATAAATTAAAACCTGCATATCTTGAAATATATTTCAATATACATTAATAAATTTGAAAATATATATATATATATATTGCAAAGGCTGTACCAGTGTTGCCCATGGACCCTGAAACCATAAAAAAAAAACTGAAACAGTCTTTTCCAGCAAGGCTAAAGTTTTTAATACTGAGTGATTGGAAAGGAGACTCACTCACCAAAGCATAATTTTTTTAAGAACTTTTTATTAAAAACCACAAAGGTACAGGATAATGCAATCATCATCAACATTTTGTAGACTGCACCACAAAGACACAAGATCATGTATTTACCATCAACATTTTTGTAGACTACAGGCAGGAATTTCATAGGCCTTGGGACTTTGCCTCATGATTCTGATGTACCAGAGTAATTTGTGCTTGAAAGAATACATCTGTAACTGATTGCCCACAAAACAAAACATGCATCAAAATAATGATGCTTGTGACTTTTTTGTTGTAAAGTGAGGGAAATACTACAATTATTGTCAAAATCTTTTCAAAATATTCTTCAAGGTTTGGACACATTTGGCATGACATGGGTTACATCAGGAAATGGATATGTTGCCTGTGTCCTGCTTCTGAAAATCCTGCATTGTAGTATGTGTCTACTTCATCAGAGTTTTAATAATGTTGAGTCCTATCTACAAATGAAAGAAAGTACAGTTACGTAAGAACTTACCATAACAATAGATCTTCGAGAGAGGCTCTTGCAGTAGGTAATTACATATAGGACTGATGCCGGCCGGCGGCAGGACCCCACGGAAACATTTCTAGCTAGCAGTCCCTGGCAAGGGACCGCCCCCACGTCAGGTGACCAGCGTCATACAATGTCAGTATAAAGGGGCGGTCTCAGACGCCCGCCTTCCAGTTCTTTCCTGCCACAGGCCCAGAAGGCCCAGATGAGAGAGAAGCAGATGTTTCCATTCCTGGAAAAAGAGCTGAAAAAGCCTAGGAGGATGGAGGGCAGGAAGGTATTACCTACTGCAAGAGCTTCTCTCGAAGATCTACTGTTACTGTAAGTTCTTACGTAACTGTACAATCTTACTTCGAGAGGGCTCTTGCAGTAGGTAATTGCATATAGGACTGAATCCCAAGCAGTCTGGAACAAATAAAAGGCACAGGGACGAGGAAACTACTCCAGAAAATAGCAGTAGCCATGCAAGCCTCAAGACAGGAGGCCTTGCAAAACAGCTAGCCTGAAGCCTGCTCTACGGCGAGAGGCAATGTCCAAACTGTAGTGTTTCGTAAAGGTATGGACGGAAGTCCTGGTGGCGGCAGCGCAAATGTCTGCCGCAGACACATTCTTGAAACAAACCACAGAGGCCGCTA
Organism: Neoceratodus forsteri; assembly: GCA_016271365.2. NCBI lineage: Eukaryota > Metazoa > Chordata > Ceratodontiformes > Ceratodontidae > Neoceratodus > Neoceratodus forsteri. The sequence goes on along the minus strand of CM028135.1, from coordinate 390,357,123 downwards.
CTCCACGAATGGAGTGACCTCTGACTTGACCCAGAAGGGTCTTGTTGTACTTGTCATAACAAAAGTGATGCAATGAGCCAACCACTTCGATAGGCATTGCTTGGAAACAGCATTGCCTTTCCTTTTGTGAGCAAAAGAGACGAACAACTGATCAGTCTTTCTGAGATCCTTTGTCCTGTTGGTGTAGTATCTCATAATCCGGTGAACATCCATGGTATGGAGTAAATATTCCCCTTGGTTGGAGTACTGCATGAAAAAGGCAGGTAACTCTATGGACTGATTTAAGGTAGACTCTGCTACCGCTTTAGGTAGAAATGTAGGGTTCATGCGAAGAGCAACTCGTTCTTTGTGAAAAATCAAATTGGGGATTTTACACATAAGGGCCTGGAGCTCGGAAATTCTTTGAGTGGAAGTAATGGCCACCAAGAAGAGCATCTTCCATGAAAGAAACTTCAGATCTGCGGTTGCCGCAGGTTCGAAGGGAGAAAGGGTAAGTTTCTCGAGAACAAAGTTCAAGTCCCAAGGGGGGGAGCAGGAGTTCGGATTGGGGGCCTCAGATGAAGGACCTCTCTAAGAAAGGTCTTAGAGACCTCTAATTGGGCAAACACTTTGTCTGCGAAATGAACATGGTAGGCTGAAATAGCAGCCATGTGCACTTTCAAGGAGGAATGACTGAGAATAGAAGAAAAGAATAATTTTAATTTTCGGTAAAACTGACGAAAGGTTAGGGCTGACGAAGCATGAACTTTTCCACGAGGTGTTGCACGCGCTAACGGTGGGAAAGAACTGGAAGGCAGGCATCCGGTACCGCCCTTTTATACCGACGTTGTATGACGCTGGTCACCTGACGTGGGGGCGGTCCCTCGCCAGGGACTGCTAGCTAGAAATTTTACTGTGGGGTCCTGCCACCGGCCGGCGTCAGTCCTATATGTAATTACCTACTGCAAGAGCCCTCTCAAAGTAAGATCATGAGTTTCCTATACAATTTGCCAAGACTCCTGTAATATTATTCATTTCAGTTTACAAATTACTGCCTTCAGAAAAAAAAAAACTTTTTCCTGGCTAAAAGGCTTTGTTAATGTAATTCTCCCAACAAGGTCACATTTTCAATTTGATCAGCTGATTAGATAGAAGGAATTGATTTTATACAGTTCCTCAACTGTTTTATATGAAAAAGAGAGTGTGGAGCAGCACTACTTTTCTAGTTATCCATGAATGTTAGAATTAAGGGGTTCTGATGTATGGAGTCTGTTGACATAGCATTTCAGCATTTTTAACTCTTTGTAAATTAAAATTTATTACCTTTTCATAGTTTCATAGTTTCAATTCACAGCTAAAAGGGTAACATTCAGAAGGTATAAGAAGACACAGATGGAGGAGGATAGGGAGTTGTATCCGGGAAAAATGAGTGAAACCAATAACGCAGTAAGGAGTGCAAAGGCACAAACTGATGAGAGATGACAGGAAGTAATAAAAGGGATCAAGACATTTTTTAATTATGTGCTGTAAGTGAAAAGAGGAAGACCAGGGAAGGAATTGTTAGTTTATAAAAGGAAGGTGTGGGAATAGGTAGAGAGGAACCAGGAAAAGGCAGACATCCTAAGAAATACTTTCATTCAGTGCTCACAGAGCAAGAAGAAGGGAGGGAATACAAAAGGTTTCAGGAGCTTTGGAAAGAGGGAGGTGGACACTAGTCCTTTTTAAGAGAAGAAAGTCCTGAAGGGACTCACTAATCTGAAAGTGGACAAGCAATGGGGCCAGAAGGGGTGCAACCAAGTGTATTAAGGGAGCTCATAGAAGCATTGACTGTACTTCTGGAAGTCCTATTTAACAACTCACTGGCAACAGAAGTGGTTCTGGAAGACTGGAGGTGGGTAGATGTAGTCCCACTTCACAAAAGTTTAATCAGGGAGGATGCAAGTAATTATAGGTCAGTCAGCCAGACATAGGTACCGGTAAAGTTAGTTGAATCACTGCTGAAGGAAAGGATTGTGGAATATCTTGAAACCAATGGGTTATAATACCGTCTCACTCTCATTTTCAGATGACATAATAGAGGAGATTAGTAAAGCTGTATAAAATCATTTCCTTCTAGATAATTATTTGATCACATTTATAACATGACTCTGTAATGAGCATTACACCAGCAAGGCCTTTCAGTCAACATTTTTTTTCTGAATACAGTAAATTGTAAACTGGAAGAAAAAGGATTACAAGAGTGTTACTCAAATTGTAAAAAAAAATGTTCTTTCCAGACTTTAATATTTGGGTAGTTTTCTATGGCTGCATTGGTACCAATTTTCTTTATATATTTGTGGCGATCCTCCCCACCCTACCCCCACACTGCCTTCATCTACTGGGTAGGAGGGCTATTCGGCTGCCTGGAAGGTTGAATGAAGTGACATTTTCACACACAGGACACAACAAACTACAACAGTCTTTTGAGGTTCACGGATTTTTGGGTTTATTATATTCTCCAGTTTCTTGTTACATGATAGTGTATTATGATAGACAGGAATAGTTGTATTTTAGATATTTTTTACTCAGTATCATGCATACAGAAAAGTTGATTGATAGTCCCAGAAATATGTTTATGACATTGACACTGTACTTTCCTTTGAATGCACTGGGTTGGATAAGTTATTTGTACTATGCATTGTGGTGTATGTATGAGCAGAATACTATGTAATGTACTTTGATATTTTTTCTTGAATAAAGATTTAAAAAAAAAGCATGCCAACATTATTAAGTGCCTGGAGAAACAATAACTGAGAACTTCCAGTAGAGGTCTGTTTTTGTTTTTGCTTTTTCAGTATGTTTTGTTAAGTTAAAACAATGTATTTATTTATTGAATTTTATTTATTTATTGAATTTTGTTGATCGGATAGGCCCACTGAGATTAGAAGTCCCTTTTTCAGGGGTGACCCGGTTGGGGGGTTGGGGTGGATACAGATGGTAGCAACATGAAATTGATTCAGATTAAGCTGTTGGTGGTATGTTTGGTGAATTGGGGAAATTTGGCCAGGACACTGAGGAAATTCCCCCACTCTTGCTGGTAGGGGAAACCACTGGCCATCAGCAAAGATGGCCAACCTGGGTGTTGATGGAGTCAGAGGGACCACTCTGCCTTTGGTCCCAACTATGGCTATGGATTTTTTCAATTTCTACTGCTGATTTACCTGATGTTTCAGAAGTCAGTTCACTCAATTCTGCCTCGATTCTGCTGAAAGAGATAGCTTCTATCTCTACAAAGCCTGTTGGTGGTTCTGCTGTTCTGAACTCATCGGGTGTGCCTCTACCTGTTTCAGACCAATTTCCTTCTGCTGCTGAGTTTGTGCCTATGGACTTTTCCCTACAACATCGTTTGTTGGAACAACAGTCCCAATTTTTTGCTCCTGTAGACTCCAGTGTACAGGACTCAATGCTGATGACACGGACTATGGAGTTACCCAATGCTGGGATTTCTATGGAGATTACCCCCCACACCCCCACCCATTGCTCAGTGTTGACACACCTTGAGGGGCTTTTCCCTTTACCTGTAATGCCCAGGCTGGCTCCTGCACCTGCAAATATGCGTTGACTATTTCTATCTGTACAACTTTGGGATGGGAGGTGCCTTACAGATCCTTTAGTAGAGGCTGCTCAATCCACTGGTAAGGCTTTACATTTGGTGTCAGCTCTTAGTATTCCAGCACCTGGTTTGGGTACGGGCCTTCTATTGGATCCTGCTACTGTGCTTTCTATACTGCTTGATTTTTCTACTGGAGCCCAGTCTCTTTTGTCTCCTCAGTTCTCTGGGAGGGATCAGTTTTGCATACTGACTGGTTCGGCATTTCCTCTCTCTGAGCCACAGCTGAAGTTACAACCTTCCACTTCTGTTGTAATGTCACTTCTGCTGTATTAACAGCCTGCCTCTGCTGCAGCATTTCCTTATGATCCTCATGGGGTTGCATGCCCTGTTACCATGGTGCCCCCTGTTTAATCCAGTTGTCGTTGGCTACCTTCAGCACCACCTGCAGCAGTGGCCAAAATACCTGGCACTCCTGAGTCATTCAAGGTCCATCCGGACTTGCCCATGGCAGACCCTGATGTTTCACTTCCTCATTAGGCTGGTGTGGATCACAATGCTTCAGGGTATCCACTGCACATTCTCTGATTGCTTCCAGCTCAGAGATTTGTCCTTTGTGTGTCATGTCTTCTGTTGGTATTCCCATTGGGATGTCTCCTTCTTCTTCATCTTAATTTGCTATATCTTGTTCTACCACTTCTATGCCTGCTTGGAGTCCCATAAAACTCTTCAAATGTCCGGTTGGATTATCGGTCTGAACAGGCACTCCTGGATCCCAGATCTTGCTTTATGCTTGACTTTCCAATTGATTCTTGTGATAAGTTGTCTGCAGAGATTCTCTCGGGACCTGAGTTTCTTGCAAAGGGGTCTGTGGCGCCACCTGCCCCACATTCTACCTTCTCTGATCCACATTTGGTGGGGATGCCCGAAATTCCTGCTCCTGCTCCACTGACTGAGAACTCTGCTACACCATGACCCTCTGAGATTTTATCGGATGAATCTTTCCAGCATTCTAATCTTTTTGCGGCTCAGCCTGCTCCTGCGCCAAGGTGCAATGCCATTCGCCTCAGATATGTTGGAACTGATGAATTTCCTCCTGCTCGATCCTTTTTGGTGGGAATACTTTTTATGGAGTCCTTAGGCGTTGTGCCAGCTGATGTCTTTGCAATTATTTATGTCTCTGGCTGTATTTACTATTATGTGAGCTTTCAGCTCCATTCTTTGTTGGACCGCTTCTGGACTAAATATAATTCTCTAGGCTGGCCCGGTGGCACTGAGGGCTGAGGCACTGGTTGCCTTACCTCACACAACGCCGGTGACCCATGTTCAGGAACGAGCACAGACTGCCGGAGGTCAGCAGGGGTGGGGAAGTATTGAGTGTCCAATGGACTGCTCTCCTTCTCTGGGGAGGGGGGTTTCAGGATCTGGGACTGCGGGGGCTGGGGGACACAGCTGCCATGCTGCAGACAAGGGAGGAGTCAGGGAAAATGCTTGGAGGGGAGTGCATGCAGATGCGTGCGTGCTCCACTCTGCAGGCGTCATTGCGCGCCCCGATCCCTAGGGGTAGGAAACAGAAAAAACACTTGACACAGCAGTGTGATGGAGGACGCCTCACAGGCTTTGCTCCCAGCCAGCCACGGCACTGGCCTCTTGAATACAGTCTCCAGTGGGGGTTGGGGAACCCCAGGCCCTGGGGCCATGTCAGTGCCGGATGGTGGACTTTGGGGATGGGCTTAGGGCGCCCTCTGGATGTAAGCCAGCAGAAATAAACTACTAGCTGTAAAAAAAATATATATATGTATATATAATTCTCTAAAGTATTCAGAACTCTGGTTGCTTTTCCAGGCTATCCCCCTTTCTTGACCTACCACCCGTATGGTGATGGTGATGTTCCGAAATGAGGGGGTTGAGGACACCAAGTGACCTACTTGCTGAAACAACAATGCAAAGTACTCATCTGCCCGGTTTTGATTTTGGATAAGTATGAGATCTGGACTGGTGGCTGGAAATATACAGCACAGATTCATGCCACCAACTCAGGCCTCTTACACCTTCCCAATAGTTTTTTTTCCTTGGCTGTGATAGAGGGCTATGTTTTTATTCGGGCCAACCAAAGGCTTATTTAAGTGTGGCTTCCTCTCCCACCTCAGTAATGTGTGTAACCAGAGACTTTGTAGCCTCTGTCTAAAGCATGGCCATATTGCCACTCAATGCACCAATAAAGTGAAATGTAACCTCTGTCACATGGAAGGTCATTCATTCTGCACTTGTCCCTGGGCAGCTCATAACAAGCCAGATGAACCCAGTCAGGATGATCTGAATCATGGCAATCAACTACCTGGCACCAGTCTACTTACAGCAGATCTACCCAAATTGTCTTCAGATGCCTTGTCCTACTCACTACTTCATTTGGAGCAGTCCTTACCACCTATTTCTACTTCAGGTCCACACATGGCTTCCTCAGAGACTGCTCCTGCTGCCGCTGTTCAGTTCAGCTCAACTTCAGCATCTGCCTCCGGGATCCTTACTTAGATAGAGCCTTCAGACCTTTACGATATTTCCTCCATGCCTCCTCCCCCTCCTTTTATTGAGGTCTCTTGTAGACGTTCTCTTCGGAACAGATCCTTCCATGCATTTCCCTCCTCTGTTCCTGCTGGATCCCTTCCTTTGTAGAATAGATTCATCCCTATTGCTTCTTCAAAGAATTAGGGGGATACTGATGCCGATATCGACTAAGATGCCTCCCCTATGATGTCATTTCGGCCTGCTGACTCATCTGACTTGGAAGATGATGTCTCGAAAATGGTGAAACCTGAGAAATGAAAACAGTCCTTCTCCGGGATCCAAGGTTAAATTTAAAAAGAAGCATATTCAGCCACTTGAGGTGGTAGAATAAGTTGCCTTTTGGTCTGGCCTTTTTCCACTTTTTTCCCAGCATGAGGGTTGTAACGCTGAATGTCAACAGCATTTGCAACCTACATTGTAGGAAAGTTACTCTTCAGGTCCTACTTGACTCACGTGCTGATTTTAATGTTTTGGTTTTTTTTTGTTTGTTTTTGTTTTTGCAGGATACCAGATTATGCTCTTTGTCCAACATTTCTACTACTCAAAGCTCTGGACTTCTGGTATTTCCTATTTTACCCAGGGTACCGAAGTATGTTATGGGGTTTGCCATTTTGTTTAACCATCTTTCTCCAACTGTTTCTGGGGTCCTTGATGTCCAACCAGGTCGGGCTCTGTTACTTGATTGTACTGTTGACCAGACCACTTCTCATTTCATTGTCATTTATGCCTCTCAGTCACAGTTTGAGAGGGTTTTCCACTTTCAATTGATACAACCTTACTTATGTACTTCCAGAATGATTGTATTTAGGGGGGACTTTAATTGCCCTCTTCAGCTTCGGGACAGAGGGGCTAAGATGACAAAGTTATTTTTTGATTGGCTATGTCTGCAAAACATTTGTAAAGAGTCCCACCTGGTTAATGCATTTCATGCTCTCCACCCCATGGGTGGTTTTATGTACCACCGGGTGCAATTTGCAACCCTCATTGATTATGTTTTTGTTTCCCATCGTTGTTCCATTTTGGCCACAGATACTAGCCCAGTGGAAACTACTGATCACCTTTTGTTAAGTTGCATGATTTCGGTCACTCTGACCCTTCTGACTGAGAAGTTTGTCTGGAGGTTAAACAACACCATTCTGCCAGACACTTCTTTTCAGAGTGCACTTCAATCCCTTTTATGGGCTCACACATCGATCCATGATCTTTACACTGATGTGTTCCTTTGGTGGGACCACACTATGCTTGCCATTGGTGACTTGGCTAGATGAAGCTCTAGACTAGCAGGTAGATCTGCTTATATGTCTACCTTGATTTGTGACATGCACTTTATAAATTGATCTCGCTTCAAGCTGAGAAGGGTTTGTCCCTTCATGACCAAATTCAGTCTGTTAAAGCCTGTATGAAGTCTTTTCAGTTTGACAGGGTAACTTCCCATAAATTTGAACAGACTTGTGGCACCCAAAGTAGATATTTGACTGGCAATATCTTTCAGGGTTGTTTTCATAGGGGTGCAAACATAGAATGGATTCCTTGGTTGACTTGGATGGTGTTGAACACACCACTCATGCTGGTATGCTGAAGGTGGTACAGGACTTCCTGCATGACACGGTGGGCAACCGATTTCCAATGGGGGATTTGGTTACGCAGTTTTTGGATTCCTTGACCTTACTGAAGGTTAGGGCCTCTGAAAACACTTTCCTCACCCGACTGATTGAAGAGGGGGGGAGTTCTCTTGGCAATCCATTCTTTATGTAAGCATGTTTCTCCTAGAACAGATGGTTTGATGTCTGAATTTTTCCAGTCCTTCTCATTGATTTTTGCCCCAGTTCTCACTTTTGTTTTGTAACTCCATTTTGACACACATGTTCTTTTCTGGTTCCACTACCGAAGCCCTCCAGATCTTTTTATTTAAAACTGGTAACTAGAGGCACCTCTATAATTGGAGACTGATTTGTCTCCTTAACATGGATGCAAAGATTTTGGCTAAAATATTTTGTGTTGGATTGGCTCGAATCTTTTCTAAAATTATCCATCCCTTCCAGTCCTGTTCCATCTCTGTCTCAAAATTTAGGATAATTTATTGTTGATATGGGAGTTGATTGTTTCTTGTCACTCTCGTAGGGTGGAACATTTTGTACTCATTTTTGACCAAGCCAAGGCCTTTGATAAGGTTCCCCATGACTACCTCTTTTTAGTGCTAACAGATATGTATTTTCTATGACATTTATTCACTAGCTACAGCTTTTATAGTATTGCTCCACATTATTGCCTGCTATTAATGGCTGGCTTGGCACTCGCATTCCTTTACGTAGGGGTGTACATCAGGGTTGCCTTCTGAGCTCCATCATATATTTTGGCCTGGGACCCTTTATTACAAGCAATGAATGCTGCTCCCTGGATACTAAGCATTCCCCACCCCTCCTTTTCCTTTGCAGTGAAAGTTTTGACTTATGCAGACAATGTTTATTTGTTAAGGATGATCCCTCTAGGGAAGCAGCCTTACACTTGATTTCTGAGATTATTTTGCTGACTGTGTCCGGTATCAGTTTTTCAAAATGCCATATACTTACCAGTGTGGTTCATGGGGTCGTTCCTCCCTCCATTGGGAACATTCTGGTTATGTTGGAGCCTGTCTGAATTCTTGGTATTCTTTTTGGTTCCTCTAATTTACCTGATTTGAACTGGAGTCAGGCCTTAGAGATTGGAGCTTCAAGGGTAGCAAGGTAGAAGTCCTGGCAATTGTCTAAAAAGAAGTGGGTTGGGATTATTAAAACTTACCTGATTCTGTTATTTCTTTATGTTAGTGCTATCTAACCACTCCCTCTCCATTTGGAAACCCATTTTTATAGTATATTTTTTACCATGGCATGGGAGAGTAGACCTAATCTGATTAAACGAGATATTCTCCATCTTCCTAATGCCAAGGGTGGGTTGGATATGTTACGTCCCGTGTTCTTCTTTTATAGTATCTTTATTCACTATAACATTCTTCCCTGGATTTCAGGACCTCCTTCTATTTGGAAGGATTGGGCGATGGTTTGATTGATGCCCCCTCAACTGGCATGGCAGAAACCTATGCCTCTGTTTCGGAAGGCTGGTCCTTTTCCTGAATTTCTACAGCCTTTTTTGACTTTTGTCACATGTAGACATTTGTCTTGGGATCTCATTCGCACTCAGCACAGGAAAGCCTTTTATAAGGCATTACTTTCTTCCTAGGTTGACATACAGCTAGGGGTTCCACCGTCCGTCCACTAACGAGCATTGCAATACTTAAAATGATGTACACTTTCTGCCCCAATATTGGGATGTGGTCTGGTTTTGTTGCCATGGGAAATTGAATGTTAAAGGCAATAACAAACACAAAAGCATCATGGATAGATGTTGCCGTAGGAAATGTTGCCAAGGCATGATTGAAACCATTCACCACCTATATTTTGGCTGCGCGTTTATTCAGCCATTTTGGTTGCTTTTGAGTACCCCTTGGGCTGACCCATTATGGCATTCCCTTTTTTATGAGGCTCTCATGTATGGGGATCTTGGTCTTCTAGCCTCCAAAAACCATTCATCCAAGCTGCTTTTGATTTTGTTATTGCCTTAAAGTAATGATTTGAAGAGTTCACTGTCAGTTTGTTTTGCAGCAACAGGATCTGGATATTACTGCACTTTTAAGAATGGTGGAGTCTGACCTCCAGAACCTGTGTGCCATTGAATATTCCAGTCTTCCTCAAGCTATTTGGATCTGCTGTTGGAAGAATTGCCCATGGGCACTTTTTTGAGTGCATCTTTGGATTTTCCTTTTTATTTTTGGACTTTTGCTTTTTCTGAGAGTTCCCTTTCCCCTTCTCATTTGTGTTCAGTGCCTAACAAGTTTGATTTTTCTTCATTGTCTTTCTGTTATGGAATACCATGTCATCCTCTTAGAATTCTTTTGTACCTGCCTGATTTGTAAACTGTTACATAATTTTTTTTTTCATTAAGCAATTCCCCTTTTCTTTTTGGGACGTGCCATGTGACCTTTAATGTCCACCTGAACAACCACCAGCACAGGCAGACAGGACCTTGGTTTAATGTCTCATCCAAAGGACAGCACCTCAAGAGTGCAGCATCCCCCTCATGATGCAGTACAGTGTCAGTTTTGGGATTTACCCCAAGCGCCTGTTGTGGGGCTGGAACCCACAACCTTTCGATTTTCTGGCCTCAATGGTGAGTGTCCAACCTGCTGAGTCACTGACACTGATACATTTAAAATAACATTTCAGATACTCTAATTTCTTCACCAGCATTATTTTATCCTAGTCTGAGTAACATGTATTCTTAGAACAACTAGTTGAAAATGTGGATTATATTCAAATCCTTTTTAAATCATTGTTTTAAAATATTGTTTCAAATGCTATACTAAATTTGGGGTATGTTAACATTCCTAGATTTATTGTCCTTTTGATCATTGATTCAGACCAGAGATTCACAGTGATATAATTCTTCATAATAATTTGAATTATATTTACAAAGTTACTTGTTTTGTTAAATTACCGTACATATTCCTTTCCACTCTGTGGAAATACTTAAAGTTTACAAAACACTGGTGGTGACTACAGACCCTTGTGCCTTTGAAGTACATTATAATAAATTCCCAACATATGTACACTTTGGGGAGTACGTTTCATGTGTGTGTGTGTGTGTGTGTGTGTGTGTGTATATGTGTGCAGAGCTCTCCCAGATCAGCCTGGTATTTTTCCTGCAACTCTAGGATAATTTGCATGTCTTGTCTGTAAATTGCCTTATTTTAAAATAGAACTTGACTTGCTCTATTTTCCTGTCTGCTCCCCCTCAGTCAGTAGTCACTCCCATACCCGCCTTCCCCAGTCAGTAAACTGAACTACCACCAAAAAAAAATTGCAATCAACACAACAAATAAATAAATAAATAAATAAAAAACCCCATAAATTATTTTACTGTAGATTCAAAGCAAACAACCAGGTTATGGCCTCATAGATTGCCAACTGTTTTGAATCTGCAATAAAGAAAGTTACTTTTTCTATTCACTGTGGTGAGTAGAGTTCTGTTCTGTGATAGTAACATTTTGGGAGCAGGACACTTTTGTAGTGCACCTGGTTGACCTTGCAGTGTGTTCTTTCTTGTTCATTTGTAGTAAACTGTCCTACTCCAGCCCCTCCAATCAAGTAATCAGCCCTGTCTTCCCTCTCCATGGTCAATAGTCTATACTTCCATGGAGTATCAGACCTAGCTCCCTCCCTCCCATGTGACCTGAAACTGTTTCCCCCATCCAATTACTGGCAGACGCTTGCTCTTCCAGTAGCCTCATGCTGCCCTGGGAAGTAATCAGCCCTGAATTCCTGTCAGTCAGTGCAGCCTCCCACTCTCTCTGTACACTTATGCACCCCCTAAACTAAAATCCCCAGAAAATACTGCAGACAGTGGAAGCAACAGGGGCCAGATAGCCTTTCACTTTACTGACACCATCAAATCTTGCTGTGTACATTTCTGTCTCAGGCCCTTTTATGTATAGTTTGTTTATTTTGTCTTGGGGCAGCTGGGGCCAACAGCAAGCACTAGAACCCTATGGCCCCACTGGGTTGTGGGGTATGAAATTGAATGTGTCCTCCGAAACCACAGTTCTTTTTTTTGTTTGTTTTATTTGGTTGACAAAATATTGAATACAGAAAATAACCTGGAAGACTGGCATTTACCACAAGCCGATGTCAACTGTGGGCAGATGGGCAGGTTTAGACTCTGATTATTCAAGGTGTGTGCTCTACACATGATGAGAAAATGCACCCACACTGTGCTCGGTTTTGTCATTGCTATCATCATCTACTTATTGAGGCACAAATGGGGGTGGTGGCAGCACCTCTGACAGGTAGTCATCCATCCTTCTCCAGTCATTAGTTTGTCGTCTTCTCTCCTTGTCCAGCACTGTCAGCCACTTCATCTGGAGGTCTACATGTTCTCACAATCAATGATTCAGAGCTGTGTCAATCAGTCTCCCTTCATGTTCAGCAGATGGAATTAAACTGCCAACCCAGTGCACAAATATCCATGTACAGTGCTGCGTACCAGGATACAACATGCTGCTACCAATTCTGCAGCAGAGTAACTGCAGGCAACCATGCCATTTTAATGGCAGAGAATTGCTTTTGTCATGCAGAAATCTGTGACACTGCATTGCATACTAGTGGTCTTCACTGAATACATTTCTGTGTATGCCTTATGGCTCAGTTTGAGATACATTTAAGTTCAATTTGAGATTCTTTGAATCCCGGTTTGCAGACAATTTGAATATTTTATTTATTTATTTTTTTACTTTATTTCACTCCCATCATGGCCCCGTGGGTGCACTCTCAGGCATCCTGCCCTTATCCTGCCCTCCTGAGGATCCTCAAACTGTGCCTCCTCTCCCCCGCAACCAGCATCCCCGGTTTAACCCATCCGGGGTGGGTCAACCCTCCTCTTTGGGCACTCTTAGTAAGTCAGTCTCAGGCTATGGATGAGGGGCTGTGGGGGGGACTGAAAGGCCAGTTGAGGGAACCTGGTGTAGGGCATGGAGGACAGATGCCATCACATGATCCATGGCGCTGGTGTTTTGCTTGTTCTGCAAGTCTCCCCCACTTGCGTGAGCACCCCAATCCAATGGTACACGGCAACCCTGCCTGCATCAGCCACACAGGCTATGTGTACCCCAATGCACTGCAGTGCTCCCCGATCTCCACCTGGAGCCGCTGATGCATTGGGCAATCCCTCACCCTCACCCCCGGGGAGGAGAGCTGCCTGACAGCCACTCAATCCTTACCTACCCCTGCTGACCCCCAGCTCCTGAGCTTACTCCCGAACTTGGGTCACCCGCGTTATGTGAGATGTGGCATCCAGCGCCTCAACCGTCAGTGCTACTGGGCTGGCTAATTTGAATATTTTTAATAAACCTGAAGAGCATTTGAAGGACTTCATTATACAGAAGGTAACTTGGCTGTGTCACAGTGATTCTGTTATGACAATTTAGCTCCACCTTTATGGCTGTATTTTTAAGCCATTCACCCAGAGTGGAAGGAAGGGAAGGTGGAATGAATTTTAATTTGTATTGTAGTTTTAAATTGACTAACTTGTCCACTTCTTCACATAGCTCTTTTCAATTTGTGTATAGATTTCCTACCCTAAAACACTAATTATTGTTGTTATTAATCACCCTTCTGTCTTCCCTATTGAGTTTCCTAATGATTTTGCAAACGTAATCACTGTTTTGTCTCAACATGGCCTTTCTGTGTTTTTTGGGGAGGGCTTAAATATCCATGGTGATCATGTTACAAGCCTTGCTGATAAAAGTTTTCTGGAGTTGCTGGACTCTTTTAAGCTTTCTCAACAAGTATCTGGGTCCACGCACTCTGGACATTGACTATATTTAGTATGTTAACCATCATATATGCCTGGTAAGTCAAGCTACTAGATGTGTCTTTGTCTGATCATAGAATTGTTTTGTTTTATTGTAGTCATCCCTGTCCAAAATTCATCCTGAAAGAATATCAGACTGGGAATCTTGCACGTTTAGACCTTCCTGCCTTTTCTATATCTTGTGGGCCTGAATTGTTGGACATTTTTGGCTAATTTGATGTGAACTATCTCTCTCTAAGGCCTATGATCTGGCACTGAAATACATTTTAGATTTCACCTTGCCTATGGCCACACAAACAGTAATGTGTCTTTCCCCCAGTCCTGTAATTATAAATGGACATCCCACTGAAGTATTTTGTTGCAGCTTAGTTCCATTATACCCCCACTCTTTAAAGTTGTCTGTTTTTTGTTTAGGTTTTATAGAGGGACAACCCAGATTGGTATGTGGTCACTCTCAAGACATGATGGTATTTGAAGGAAATCCCACTTTGGAGGTTTCCTGTCATAGTACTAAGTCAGGTAATGACATTCCTGTAGATTGTATGTACTGTATGTACAGTTCCCATGGAGGGCCCCCTATATCATACCATTCAGAGAATATAGATTATTGTACCCCCCAAGTAAGGTGATTAGTTTTGATCCAGCCTTATTCATCTTTAAATCCATGGTATGTCAATTTAATTTTTTCTAATTATCTAGAGTTAACAGGAAACATTGTTATCCATAACCCATTGTATGTGCCTGTCCTGGCATTGAGATCACCTACCAGGTGAATTTCTGCCTCTGGAAATCTAAAGTGAATGTCTGAGAGAGTACTATCTAATCAATCCTATATTTCCATGCAACAATATTTCGAGGTTATTGGTGGAATATAAGCATTCATTATTACTAAAGTCATATTTGGTGAGTAATTAGAGAGACAATAACATTTTTCTCAGAATAAAGTTTATAGTGTTTCTCAAAAAGGCCCAGGTGAACATAAGCTGCCCAGCTCCCTGAGGGCCTACATAGTTTGTTCTCTCTAATAGCAACATGTTGTATCAGGTTATTGTCATTTAAATATATGGTATCTTCACTTTCATGCCAAGTCTCTTGGCAACATAATGATGTCATCTTGTGTAACCTTTGAGGGCTAGCAGTATAGGCTAGAGGTTAGAGTAACGAGCTACGAACGAGCTTGGTACATCCAGCAGACTGGGTTTGATTCCCACACCCTCCAGTTGCATACTGTGTGACTGAGCACGCTCTCTTAACCTCCCAGTGCTCTCAGGTCACCCCAGAAATAAGGCACTTGTGCCTAGTTGGCCTTACCTGGTTACCAAAGACTAAAATAAAAAAATACAAAAAGAATCAGCTCTATCCAATTCTTGTCCAAGTATTTGTTTACAATTCCAGCAATGTTCCATGAGATTATAAGAACACCCTAATCATTTTCTACTAGTGAAATTTATCTCATCATTACTCCTACTTCCCTCACTCAGTCACAACTTTGTTTCAGCCATATTGGGCTTATTAGATGTTTCTTGAAGGTCTTTGTAAGCTTCACTAGGTTTATCTCTTCTTGAAGTGGGAGAGGAGTCAACAACTTCTGAAGACTTAATTAAATGAAAACCCAGGGTATCTATCAGGTTACATTTTTCAGCAATTGTTGGGCTATTTTACCATTTTCCACCAGTGTATCAACTTGTGAGAAGTATTATTTTCTTGTTACCTTCAGTATAACTTGATAACCTAGCTGTACTTCTAGTATATTACTAAAAAGGTTACGTAATGAACCCATCAACTTCTAGTTATTTTCCTCGTAGAGCCTGAGCATTCCTTGCATGCCTAAAATTACTGGTAACCTGCGATATGAGCTACTTAAATTGAATGACTCAATTTGAGCAACTGTGGAGACAGCGAGTGTTAGTAAAGAGGGATGGGAATTACAGCGAATGTGAAAGACAGCTATGTACTGAATAGCCAGGCAGAGGTATGACGTGAAGGACAGAGGATATATTTGGGAGGGCTGCTTCCGGCTGGCCATCTGGCGTGGTGGGTTAGGTGACAGTTTGTGATGCTGGTAGACCAAGGTTCAGCACTGGAGTGGTGCTTCTGTTTTTTTTTGTGTGTGTGGTTTTCAGTTGTTATAGTTTATTTATTTTTTGTTTCTAGAGGTTTCCTGCTGAGTTTGTTTCTCCCCCAAATATTCTCCCCTTGTGGACCATAGCTCCTCCATGGTGTAGTTCCCCTCTGATGATTTCCTTCCCCCCCAAAGTCCCTGCCAAGGGAGGGGTTGGGGATGTAGCCCGCACAGAAAATGATGTTTTGAGTTTATTTTTCTAAAAAGTAAAGTTTTGATCATTTATATTGTAGGTAGCTGTGGTGTCCATGGCTTTTGTTGCTGTCATCAATATGTAGTTGCCATTTAGTGGTGGGGCTTCTATCACATGGCACAAAATTATTAGAGATATGTCTATACCATGGTTTCCATTAATCACATTAAAATCCATTCTGTTAGGGAAACTTACATTGACCTCCTTATTTTCCAACTTTTTCCCATTATACCATGCGTAATTTGTTACTTTAGGGGATTCAAAATAAACTTCTATTGTTTTAATATGTCCATCACTACTTTTCCTTAAATCTGCAATGTCCTTTGGCTCAATATCCAGTTCCGGATTTATTTCATTTAACAGGTATTCTTTTAGTTCTTCAGAAGAAATCTGGGGCCAATTGTCAGATAAAGTAAGTCTCAAACATGGATAACTTTTTGTGATATTATTTTTTGGGTTGGAAACTTGGATATTTGAACACTCTGCTCCAGTATTAACAATGACAGAATCTTTAACTTCATTTCTATATTTGTACAGGTATCTAATTTTGTCTCCTGATTTTAATTGGTTATTTTTCGCTTGGACTTGCTTTCTTTCCCAGAATTTGACATTTTACAGCTTTTAACTTTTTCTTTGTTCGCTGGAGAAATATTCACTTGATTAGCCATTAGCTTACTTTTTTGATTTCTTATCACCTTTATTTTTCTTCCTCCCCATTAACTTAATTGGACTGGGGGGTGGTGGTGGGGGGGATCAGTGGATACAAAGTCTGGTCTCTGGGTATCTGACTCATATAATGAGTTATCAGGAACAACTGAATCAGATTGCTGTTTTGGAAAGACTTCTAATTTATTTTCAATAGTCACTAATCTGGCATCATTCATAGTGACATCATGTCTTGTGTTCTCTATTTCATTTCTCAAGACAATCAGTTGTTCCATTAATAAGAGATTAGCTGTATAGTTGTGTCTCATAAGGGCCACCAGATCATCACTTAAACACAAGGGAACATATTGGGGCAAATGATCAGATTGTTTTTGATCATTTTCAGCCAATCTAGGAGTTTTAGGGAAGCGCAATTTAGCTACCTTCAGGTGAATGTATTCTCTACTATACTCTCTATTCAAAGAGTTATCATATTTAGATGCAAGTTATTTCATAACCTTTATAGTTCTTTTAAGTTCTGAGGTTACATTTCTAAATTATGGACCTGAGATTATCAAAACATCCTTCTGCTTGAATGTTATAGTACCACTATTATTTAAAATATTTTCTTTGGGATAATCTGTTTCCTTGGATCCATTATGACAGCAAAAAAGCTGAGAGGCGAAATAATCAAATTAGTCTATACTGGATATCCCAGTAGCCATGGAACATTTATCCTCTATTTCTAGAGAATTATAAGTTGTTTTTAATGGTCACCACTACTGAAGTTTAGTCTAGCAGAATGCTCCAGGCTAGATTCCCTAGATATAAACAGGGATATTTTGGTGGGGGAATTAATAGCCTGTGGTTTGGGAGTAAAAGGTTTTTCTCCCTCTAGCAAATTACAGTGCATCATGTGATCCATAATGTCTGTCTGCTTTGTTTTTGTTATGTTAGGCTGCTTATTGTTTTTCCCTTTTTCTAGCATTGATTCACCCAACAAGGGTGAACAGCTTTCCTGATTTTTCCTTTGCAGCCTTGTGCTAACCATAGAAGCCTTATCACAATACAATAAGTTGTTTCAAATTCCCTTATTTGAACTATTATTTTGACAATAGGCAGTATTTAAGTTGCCATCTGCACAATTGGAATGTTATAATTGCCCACCTTTCACCCCACGAGGTTACAAAAAAACGGTATCCCCTAGACGTGGATACAGCAGTGAGATATTCGATTGAGGGCTAGATAATAAGTCTCATAGCATAGAAAAAGAGTAAAAGTCACCAAATATAATGGAATTTCTCAGTTCAAGTTATCTGGAAATCACTCCAGGCCAATCTGATTTCAATTAGTTGCTCTTATAAGCTCTTTTTATTTATTAGAGCAACAGTATGTAAAACCCCAAGGCAGTCAAATGGGTAGCAAACAGTTCCAATTTTGGATCTAATCCTTGGTAATTTAGTGGCCCACAGCTTCAGGTACTCACTACCAGTTAACAAAGTCTTGCTGTCTTTCCCGTCTTTGGTTCCTGGTAACGGCGCAATCAAGCCTCCCTCAAAGCATTCAACTGATAACATACAAAAAAAATGTTTTAAGTAGAAATTATATATACTAAAACAATTATCCTGTATGTTAAATTGTTTGTTTAAAGGGTTCCCTTAAATAATCAAAATAAAAGGGGATGAACTTAATTTGCATTTTGTATTTTTTACACAGCAGACTGAGAGGGCAAAGTCTCTAAATAGACTATTAAACTACTCCAACTATGACATAGTATAACAATCAATCTAAAACAATAAAATATTTAGAAACAGTTTGAACTGCTATGCAAGGCTTGGACAAGCTACAAAATTCAACTACGACACTTGGATGTAACTTACTTTTCAAAAGAAAAGCTTCTGACTATATAACCTCTGATAGACTAGAGCCGTGTGAGTCAGCAAATTTGGCCCAATAGGCCAATTTTGAGCTGGGCCAGATAAAACTTGAAATGGCCTGATTTGGCCCAAAATTAAATGAAGGGTTTTGAGGGTGAAAATACATTTTATTTTAAATGGCTTATCATGTACTATTAAAATATGTTGTTAAAATGCATGAAATGCTATGGATAATAACTTTAAACAAAACCTTCATAATGAGTGTGGCAGGGTACCTTAACAAGAGGCTCAAAGTCAGGCAAACACCTTCCTCATTTACTGTTCCAACCCTCACCCACCCAATCCTGCTCCCCTAAGTAGTTCTTCTCCCCATGGTGGCACTGATGGTGGCCGCGGGGTAAGCAGGCAGAAAAATGAAAGAGCTATGATGCTGCTGCATTGGTGAGAGAGAAAACCTGAGGAAAACACGTCATAGCTGGCTAGGCTATGGAGGACACCAGAACAGAGCAGCATATCCAGGGGCAACATACTTCCTCCTCTACAGTTCCAACCCACCCACCCCTGCTCCCCTAGGTAGTACTCCCCATGGTGGCACTGATGTTGGGAGAATGATGATGATGATGATGATGATGATGATGGCAAGAGAGCTTGGGTAAAGGGAAATAAACAGCAGTCTGGAAAAATGAGAGAGCAAGCTAATAGCTATGCGTTGCTGCATTGTTGAAACTAAGGAAAACAAATATCTTAGCCAGCTGCTAGGCTATGAAGGACACATGAGCAGAGCAGCACACCCAGGAGCAACATACTTCCTCCTCCATGGTTCCAACCCACCCACCCCTGCTCCCCTAGGTAGTACTCCCCACTGATCTGATGTTGTGGGAATGGTGATGATGGTGATGGCAAGAGAGTTTGGGTAAAAGAAAATGAATAGCAGTCTGAAAAATGAGAGAGTGAGCTAATAACCATGCACTGCTGCATTGTTGAAACTGAGGAAAACACACATTGTAGCTAGCTGCTAGGCTACAAAGGACACAGGAGCAGAGCAGCATACCCAGGGGCAGCATACTTCCTCTTCCACAGTTCCAACCCACCCACCCCTGCTCCCCTAGGTAGTACTCCCCATGGCGGCACTGATGTTGGGGGAATGATGATGATGATGATGGTAAGAGACTTTGGGAAAGGAAAATAAATAGCAGTCTGAAAAATGAGAGTACAAAATGCTGTCCCGCTGCACAGGTGTGCACAGGAGAATAATCAGAACAAAAAAGCCCAAACTCCAGCACTACCCAGTCCCACCAAAACAGATTACGAGCAAATACCCAAGTGATGATTTCATTGCTCTTTACTTTTTGCATGCATTTTGGATCCATGTCCTTTGAGTGCCTATATGAATTTATGAATTAATAAACATCACTGTGTAGCCATTCTGTTGTTTTTCATTACTAACATACTAAAAATGCCAGGAGAGTAGGCCTCATGGTCTATCAAGTCTGCTCGAGAGTCAGTACCCTGAAAGGGTACTGATACCATCCTCCTGGCCCTTCCCATGATTCCCCTTTCCCTTGCCAGAGTTCCCCCCAAGACAAGCATTCCTCAGCCTCACTTCCCCCCATATCTGTCCCAGCCTCTCTTGAACCCCTCCACCGTAGATACCTCCACCAGCTCCTCAGGCAGTGCATTCCGTGGTTCCACCACCCTCTCAGTGAAGTACCACCTCCTCTTTTTCCCCCGAGTCTCCCTCCCTCCAGCCTCCAACTGTGCCCCCTGGTGGCCCCTCCTACCTTCCTCTGAAATACCCCATGAAGGTTTACCTCATTCACCCCTTTTAGATACTTGAAGACCTCAATCATATCCTCCCTGTCTATCCTCCAGTGAGACTAGGTTGAGCTCCTCAAGCCTCTCCTCATATGACCTATCCCCCAGCCCCTGGATCATCTTGGTTGCACTCTGCTAAACCCGCTCCAGAAGTTTAATATCTTTTTTAGGTGCGGACTCCAAAACTGCATGCAGTACTCGAGGTGTGGTCTGACCAGGCAGTTGTACAGCAGCAGAATCACCTCCCTGTTTCTTGAGTTAATCCCCTCTGGTGATGCAACCCAGCATCCTATTTGCCCTGGCTGCAGCCCTCCTACATTGCTCAGAATTATTCATTTTAGCATCCACCAGCACCTCAGGTTCTTTTCCTCACTAGAGTCCTGCAGTATGTCCCGTTCTAGAGTATACACCTGGCCTGGTTTCCTACACCTCAGGTGAATCACCTTGCATTTCCTGGTGTTGAATTTCAGTTTCCAGGAGTGTGACCATCTCTTCAGAGTATCCAGGTCCCCCTGCATGGCTACCCTATCCTCTTCTCCATCCACCACTGCACCCAGCTTAGAGTTGTCTGCAAAGAGGATCATTTCACTCCTGATACCCTCCCTGCTTTCTGAGATGTAAACATCAAACAGGAGCGACTCCAGAACTGATCCCTGTGGTACCACACTTATTACCTCACTGGAAGATGAGACTATCCCCCTATCACCACCTGCTGAGAATGCTAAGATAGCCAATTCCCAATCCACCTGACCATCTGAGCCCCCACCCCCATCCTTCCCAGTTTATCCAGCAGACCAGTGTGGGGGAACGAAACAAATGCCTTACTGAAGTCCAGAAAGATGACATCCACCAGCCTACCCTGGTCGAGCGTCATCGTCACCCAGACGTAGAACTCCACAAGGTTAGTCTGATACAATCTGCCTGGGACAAAGCTGTGCTTGCGATCATCCAGCTATCCCTGTTCCTCCAAGAACCCCCAAAGCCTCTCCTTTAGGATGGCCTTCATCAATTTGCCCACCACCAATGTCAGACTGACAAGCCTGTAGTTCCCAGCTCTTCCCTCGAACCTGCTTTGTGGATGGGTACAATGTGTGCCTCCCTCCAATCCTTGGGCACCCTCCTGTCTGTAGAGAAACATTAAAAAGGGCCACCAGAGGTGCAGCCAGGTCATCAGCCAATTCCCACAGTTCCCTGGGATGGATTCCATCAGGACATGGGGCTTTTTCCTTTTTTTGGGACTTCAGGACTTCCCACACCCTGCCAACAGGGATTTCAACATCTGTGCCTTCTGCCCCCCCAGCCGATCCAGTGTGCCCACCCTGGTGTGTAGCAGCTCACCTGGCCCCCTGAGTAGCAACAGGTACCTCAACATTTAAGGCCCCCAACCCTTCTGCCCCCTGCACCCTTCTTTCCTGCGGCTCCCCCACCTCCTCACTAGTGAAGACAGATGCAAAGTATTCATTGAGTACCTCTGCTTGTTCACCTGCCTCCTCCACCCACCCCTTCTCCATCCTCAACCTACTGAACTGCCCCCTTACTCTCCTTTTCTCCCCTATGTGCCTAAAGAACCCCCTTTAGAAGAAGAAGAATCAGCATTTATATAGCGCTTTTCATACACAGTATCCCAAAACATTTTACAAACAATGCTAGACTGGTAGTGAAGTGACTGAATGTGTGGTGGCGGCCATATCTCACATCATCACCTACACACAGCCTGGATAATTGTATGAACCAGTTTATCGGAAGGGGAATGCTGGCCAGGACACCGGAAATGTTCCCTGCTCTTTATGAAGAGTACCCTGGGTTCTTTTACTTCCACCTGGTCACCCACCAGGACAACACCAGGATGGGCAGAAGGGACCTTGGTTTAATGTCTCATCTGAAGGATGGCACACCCCAGCAGTACAGCACCCCCCAATACTGCACTCAGATGCCAGCGATTTTTAGGTGCAAGCCTATCGCGGTGTGGGATGAGAACCCACAACCTTCTGGTCCAGAGGCAGATGTGCTACCAACTGATACACACTGACACCCCCTCCTGATCCTCTGTGCCAGCCTCATCCTAGTCTTAGCCCCTCTCACCACCATGGAAATTCTCCTGGCCATTTGGAAATAATCATCCCTATCCCAGACCTACTGTATGCAGCCCTCTTTTCCCTTACCACCTCCTGGACCTCCCTGGTCCCACAGCATGGCTTCCTAAACCTACCACACTTGCATCTCACCCTGGCACAGGACCTGGTAGCCTCTTGTAACTCTTTCTTGATGATTTCCCACCTGCTCTCTGCATCAATGCCCAGCTTAATCCCATCCAAGTGGCCTTTGTGGATTTGTCCCACGCTGTTAAAGTCTACTCCCCTAAAATCAACTATCATCGTCCTTGTGCAGCAAGGTAGGCAAAGACCCAAACCCAGAAAACACTAGTATGAACAGTAAAAGAAGGGGACAAGACTTTTTATAGATACATTAGTGAAAGGAGAAAGTTCAGAGGGGGTATTTCTAAGATCAAAGAGAATACGGGGGGAGAATGTGGAGGAGGACCAAAGAAAAGCATCTATCCTAAATAGATACTTCTTCTCAGTATATACTGAGGAGAAGGTAGGGCAGGGCCCACAGCTCAGCAGCATGGACACTGGGGGAAGGACATGTGCTCAAGTCCCTTCAGAAAAGAAAGGGTCCTACAAGAGCTCGCTAAGCTCAGGGTGGACAAGGCAATGGGACCAGATGGCATACATCCCAGGGTACTAAAGGAGCTAAGGGTGGAACTAGCAGAGCCATTATCAGAACTGTTTAGTGAGTCTCTGAGCACAGGAAAGGTCCCAGAAGATAGAAGAAGGGCTCATGTGATCCTGCTCCACAAGAGTGGCAGCAGGGAGGAGGCAGACAACTTCAGACCAGTCAGTCTTACCTCAGTAATGGGCAAGATTATGGAGTCGCTCCTTAAGGGAAGGATAGTGCAACACCTGGAATCCATAGGAGCACAGGATCCAAGACAGCATGGATTTACAACAGAAAGGTCCTGTCAAACTAATCTCATAGATTTCTTTGACTGAGTAACCAGAGTAGTGGATCAATGGGGTGCAGTTGATGTCGGCTACCTTAACTTCAACAAAGCTTTCGATACTGTTCCACATAAAAGATTGATTACTAAGCTGGGTAGGCTCGGAGAGGATCAGAAGTTAGTCAACTGGGTGGCAAACTGGTTGGCAGGCAGAATGCAGAGCATGGTGGTGAACAGTATACAGTCAGAACAGATGCAAGTCACAAGTGGGGTACCTCAGTCCTGGGGCCAATCCTCTTCAATGTCTTCATCAGTGACATTGCAGATGGACTGGAGGGTAAATTTTGTTTGTTTGCAGATGACACCAAGATCTGCAACAGAGTAGATGATCCAGATGGGGTTGGCAGAATGAGAAGAGATCTGGATAAACTGGCAAAATGGTCAGAAGAGTGGCAACTGGGGTTTAATGCAAAGAAGTGCAAGACAATGCACATGGGGAAGAGAAACCATGAAGCCACGTATAGGTTAGGAAGGGAGTTGCTGGCTATCACAAGGGAAGAAAGAGACTTGGGCATCATCATCACAGATTACCTGAAACCATCCAAGCAGACCACTAAAGCAGTAGGTACGGCTAGGGGGATGTTGGAGTGTATTAGTAGGGGTATCACAAGTCGGAAGAGGGAGGTAATAATCCCTCTTTACAAGACACTGGTTAGGCTGCCCCTAATAAACAGTGCTACTCCTCCCCCCTGACCACTGCCCTATCTTTTCTGAGCACAATATACCCACTCAAGTTTAAGTCCCAATCATGCCTGGGGGTGGCCCAAGTTTCAATGACCACTGCCATATTCACCTCCTCATCCGCCAGCATTGCCTGGAGCTCAGGCATCTTGTTTCCCAAGCTCCTGGCACTTACCAGGACCACTCTCCAACCCTTACCCCTATCCCACATCCTGTTTCCACCCCAAGAGGCTACATGTAGCTACCCACTTGCCGCCCCTGGCATGAAGTCTACCGCTCCCGTGTGAGTCATTCTAGGCTCACTCACACATCCCCACCTTCACAAATTTTAATCCCGTCTTGCCTGAGTAAATTAGGTCAGTTTCTGCTTTAGTACCCCCTTCCCCACCAAGTTGAGGTGAAGCCTATCCCTTGCATACAGCCCCTTTTCCTCCCAGGTATCCCCCCAATCGCCCACCACCCCATACCCCTGAGATTCACCCCACCCCCTGAGCCACTCGTTAACTTCCCTAGTTTTTTGCTTATTTTCCACACTGTCTCTTGGCACTGGCAGGATTTCCGAGAAAGACACCGAGCATCCATTAGCGTGACAGACTGTGGCAAGCTCAAGAAACCTAGCCTGAATTTCCAGCACACTATTTCCTGCAATATCATTTGTGCCCAGGTGCACTAAGATGTCAGGGGAACCTCCATAACCCCGTGCCAGTGGATAAACCAGATGCTTCACCTTGTGCACAGTCAACCCGGAAATACTCTTGACCCCAACAAGACTGAGTTTTCCCTCACCCTGCCCCTCCCACTGGATACCTCTAATCATGGAGTCCCCCAACAAGACCACCCTAACTCCTCCCGTATCCTTAGTCACACCCCCTTTGCAGGCCACTGCCCCAACCACTACCTCTACTCCTACTCCAGCCCCACCCTTAAACTGGGTGACTGGTGGCCCCTCTGCATGGGAGTCACTTGCAGCCCTGTTTCTTTCATCCCAATGCACTGGCCCACCTGCCACTTCTGCCCCTAGTGCTGCATCGACCCTACTCCTAATCCGAGCTGACCCATCAGACCCAGGCACCCCCCAACCCTCAGGCTCATTAGCATCAGACATCCCACCCTCTTCTGTGTCACACTGGCTCTTCCTAGTGGCTCTTTCCCCAGTCCTGCTGCTGGCTCTGTCTCTGCCTGTTCTTGTCATACATGCTATTTCTAAATTTATTGAGCCCTGAGACCCCCTAGAGGGAATTTTCTTCCTCAGCACTGCTCTGCTTGCATAGGTCCCTCTATGTGCACCCACCCAGTGCATCTCCCATTTCATTGGCTACCCATTTCCCCTGCCATTTGTACAACTTCCCAGTGCCAGCCCTCAAGGTCCCCATCCCAAGCAGTTTAGTTTCCATTGTCCCTCCCACCAAGGTCACATAGCTGCTTCCTACCCTGGGCCCAGGCTCCTCTAGTACCTCACTCTGGTGTGTCCCAAAGGGACAATCCCTTTTCCACCCCCAGTGATCTTGCTCTCAAGAGGTCATTGCTTGTGTCTCCCAACTTTCTCACCCCTGCTAACCCCTCTGCTGGCTCCTCGAAGTTACTCCCCATCACTACTTCCTCTACTAGTAGATCGAGGTGTACAAATCTGTTTTCATGCTCTATTTCCATGCTACCCTTTCTGTCTCTGGTAGAGGCCTTATTTGAAGACTGTCCCCAAAATCCAGTCATCTGCCTACCATTACCTGATTCTATGATCACCTCCTTGTCCCTAGCTGCCTCCTTGCCTCCTGCCTCAAGATTCCTCATCTCCCCTCTGGATTTTCTGTTATCCTCCTCAGCATGCTGTTGCATCCACTTGACGCCCTCCTGCCCTCCTTACTCTGAGCCCCTGTACCCACAAACCAAGTGCCCAAACCCATGGTGCATTCCCCTGCCCCCTCCCTCTTCATCTTCGGCCGATACTTACACTGCTCCCCCTACCCCTCCTCCCTTCCCCTCCTGCACAGTTCTCACCACAGCTACCCTATTTCCTCCTTCAGCTGTGTGAGCTGTTTACACATCATGCAGCCTCCCATCCTCCAAGCCCAATTTAGAACCATAGCCACCCCACATCTGCTACACCCCACCATCCTACCATAAGAGGCCACTCCTGTGGCTGCCTCCCAGCTGCACTGTCTTTCCATAGCTATGTCACATATGTCACTAAATAAATGATAATTAAAATTATCTAACCTGTAGCAGGTCAGTGTTAGAAGACAGCTCCGACCCCCACAGATTGCCAAAACCCAAGCTAGGCAGAAAAATAGTGTTTTCAAACAATGTGAGCTCCCCCAACTCATGCACCTCTCCACCACCCATAGCAGTACCCTAGCCCTTTTAACAGCTCTTTCCAGATATTCAGAAGATACTAGTTCATAGAGTTTACTTAAGTCACATTTGCCCAGCTCCTTGTGTAGCTTCCCCTGCAGAGACCAGGTCAATCCCGCAATTTCAGCTCCTTTGTGAAAATATCCTATGTCCAGCTCTGAGTCCCAATAAATCCTGCAGAAATAGTCAAGCAGTGTCGCAATAAATCCTGCAGAAATTATCAAGCAGCCCCAGATATCCTTTAGCTTGCAGTTCCCTGTTCCTCCAGCCGACCACCAAGTCTCTTGGCCAATTCCCTCTCCTTCTGCTTTTGCCAACTCCTCCTCCGATGTTCTTGCTCCTCCTTACTTCAGCATTTAATAGAGGCCAGGGTCAGGGAGGGTGGGCGGCAAGAAAAAGCAGCTCAGTGATTTTAGCTCCTCATGCTCCGTCCCCCCGCTGTGCTCTCTCTCACTGATCACTTCCTCAGCTCCACCAGCCCCTCCGCCAAACTCCACGGTGCTGCCATTCCCTCTGCCACTGACTTCCTGCAGCTCATCGCCGACTGGCAAAAAACGACTCTTCCACCCACCAACCAACTGCAGATGTGGCCAGTCACCAGCCAAGGGATTTTTCTTATACTTTTACGTTTAGTGGGTCATAACTGTATATCCATTTTTTAATTTTATTATTGGGTCACTTAAAGTGTGAGGTTTTAATGAAGTGTAACAGCAACTGGTGAACACTCCCTGATGAAGTGAAACTGTTAGTAGTAGGCTTGTTGGGTCCCTGCGGTGTTGTTCCTGAATGGGGTCTTGGCACATTTGGCATGTTTTTTTTTTAATAATGTTAAATTGTTTCACATGCCTTTTTCAAGAGCAGTGAAATCATCCCTTTGGTGCTTGCTCGGAATCTATTACAGTTGGTTGTGGGATTTTTTTTTTTGTCTTTTTAAATAATCCACTATGCGTGTTTAGGTACTCACAGTAAATGAAGACAGGAAGAAGGGAGATTTCATCTATTTGCAATACACACTAAGGCATTCACTTACTGATTCTAGAATTGTAGGTTTATGTGCCATTATTATACTTGTAATTAAGTCGAGGCTGGTATATTTTTAGAAATGTTAACTGTTCAACATGCTCTGGGTCCAAACTACTCCGAGCAGAGGATGCAACATTGCCAGCAGTACTAGAGATGCACTCTGATGGCATACTTGTAGGTGGGCATCCAAAATATTTGACTGCAACTTGAGTTATGGCTTGCCAAACCGAGTGCTTGTTTTTCCAGTATATAAGAAGGTCATGTTTAGGACTGGTCTCTCGAGGCTCCATGAGGTAAGTATTCAGAACTCTTTCAGCACTGTGCACACATGACTGTTCTGATATTGGCCGTGAACAGTCCAGGTCATTTAGCTTATTCCAGATATCATCAGTTTTGTTAACTTTAACATGAAGTGGAAGGAGAGTCTGTTTGCTATGAAAATGCAGAAGAATTGGTAGTTGTTGAGTTCTTCCGTGACTGCCTTGGTGATGGTTGTTGCTGGCCATGGCCATCCATTCTGTTTTGGACCTCCTGAATCTCTTCAGTGAGTTGTGCCTTGATATTCGTTATTGGCAAACTGTCTCGCATCAAGAAGATGTCCTTAAAATGAGGATCTAGTATGGTAGCAATTACATATTTCTTTTCTGTAAGAACAGAATCAAATCTTCTGTGCATCTCTGCATTTAAAATGCTAGCAAGTTCTGTAATCTCTTGTGATTGCCCGTCCTCTCCATTATTGTTTATGGTATTAGCCCTCTCTTTGAAAAGGATGTGCACCATTGGTATGACCTGACTAATGGATGCACTGTTACTACTGAGTACCTTTGCTGCATTTTCAAATGGTGCCAGTGTTTTCACACCTTCTTCCAACAACTTCCATTGCATGATCATGCCCCCAATATCATGGACTAAGGCCATATTATGTACTACCAACTTCTGCTGCAGTAGACGCTCCAACATATAATAGGTGGAATTCCACCGAGTAACTTTATCTTGGATGAGATTGTTAGAGTGTACATTGCAGTCACTTTGGTACTGCCTAAGAATGGATGTGGCCTTTACAGATCTGTGAAAATGGCCACATATTTTATTTTGAGTTTGAACAAGGTTGCATATGTCGAATTGGTGTTGCAGGGCAGGTGCCAGGAAAAAGGATACAAATTTTTAGGTAACTGGCAACAGTTTTGGGAGAGAAGGTTCTTTAAATTTGATGGTCTGCATCTGACTAAGGAGGGAGTCAGTGCATTGGGCAGAAGTTTGATGTCTTTGCAGAATATTTAAACTAGCAAATGGGGAGAATGGTGAAGCACCTGATACATCGAATGGGAAGAACACCCTTCCCCCCTCAGCTAGTGATCAAACAGGAATTCAGCATGTTTTGTAGTTAATTTGCATCACCAGGTAAGGATAAAGGTCCAGCTCTCCATACGATGCACAGGGGAAATGCCAGACTTTGCCCAGCAACTAACACACTGAAATCTGGCCAATGAAAAATCATGTACACAAATGCCCACAGTCTGAGAAACAAGATCCCAGACCTGCAGGCGATAATGACAGAGGCTAAACTGGACATAGTAGCCATTAGTGAGACATGGTTCACCAGTAACCACACCTGGGAGACTTCAGTGGCCAGCTATGTACTGTTCAGAAGAGACCGAGGTGCAAAAAGGGGGGGTGGAGTGGCCCTTTATGTCAATGAGAATATCAAAGCTACAGAAATTCAGAATATACATAAGGAGTCAGAAGAACTGTGGGTAACCCTGGAAACAGGAAATGGGACAGCCATACAAACTGGGGTTGTCTACAGGCCTCCAGACCAGGGGGAGGACATTTACTGTTAGAAGATATAAAAAACATGACAGCTAAGGGTAAGGTTCTGATAATGGGAGACTTCCACATGCCAGATACAGATTGGTCAATACCAGCAGGCACATCTGCCAGAACTAGACACAAAGTGGATTACCTGCAGGGGGAGGGCCTCAAACAACTGGTACGACAACCCACAAGAGACAGGGCTATCCTAGATCTAGTACTGACAAACAGGGAAAGGATCACATATCTCCAGGTAAAAGGTCACCTGGGGGCCAGTGACCATCACATGGTATGGTTCAATTTGGCAACTAGAACTAAATCATCCCATTCCAAGGCAAAAATATGGGACTTCAGAGGAGTTGACTTTGATAAGAAGACCAATGGAGTTAAGCTAGCCCTGGCAAAATGAAATACAGGTGAGGGGGCACAGGAAAAGTGGGCAAGCATTAAGGATGCAGTACTTGAAGCAACATCCCATTGTGTTAGAGAGAAAAGGAAGTGCAAAAGAAGAAGGAAACCGCTTTGGTTCTCAAAAACAGTGGCAGAAAGGTCACAGTCAAAAGGCTGGCCTTCAGGAAATATAAGGGATCACTGCAGGATGAAGATAGGGAAGCATACCAAACTTCCCTAAGGGAAGCAGGGAAGGCAGTAAGGCAGGCAAAGGCCCAAACTGAGGAAACACTAGCACGAACAGTAAAAGAAGGTGACAAGACTTTCTATAGATACATTAGTGAAAGGAGAAAGTCCAGAAAGGGTATTGCTAAGATCAAAGGAGATATGGGTGTGTGTGAGGAGGAGGACCAAGTAAAAGCATTTATCCTAAATAGATACTTCTGCTCAGTATTTACTGAAGAGAAGGCGGGGCAGGGCCCATAGCTCAGCACCATGGACACGGGGGGGGGGGATGAGAGGTGTGCACTATTCCCTTCACAAAAGAAAGAGTCCTACAAGAGCTCGATAAATTCAGGGTGGACAGGGCAATGGAACCTGATGGCATACATCCCAGGGTACTAAAGGAGCTAAGAGTGGAACTAGCAAAACCATTATCAGAACTGTTTAGTGAGTCTAAGAGCACAGGAGAGGTCCCAGAAGATGGGAGAAGGGCCCATGGGATCCTGATCCACAAGAGTGGTAACATGGAGGAGGAAGGGAGCTACAGACCAGTCAGTCTTACCTCAGTAGTGGGCAAGATTATGGTTGGCACTCCTAAAGGAAAGGATACTGCAACATCTGGAATCCATAGGAGCACAGGATCCAAGACAGCCTGGGTTTACAACAGGAAGGTCTTGTCAAACTAATCTCATAGATTTTTTTGACTGGGTAATCAGAGTGGAGGACCAAGGGGGGGCAGTTGATGTCACCTACCTTGACTTCAGCAAAGCTTTCAATACTGTTCCACATAGAAGATTGATTAATAAGATGGGTAGGCTCATGGTGGGTCAGACATTGGTCAGCTGGGTGGCAAATTGGTTGATGGGCAGAAAACAGAGAGTGGGGGTAAATGGTATACAGTCAGAAGAGATGGAAGTCACAAGTGGGGTACCTCAGGGATCAGTCCTGGGGCCAGTCCTCTTCAATATCTTCATCAGTGACATTGCAGATGACTGGAGGGTAAGGTTTGTCTGTTTGTAGATGACACCAAGATCTGCAACAGAGTAGATGATCCAGATGGGGTGGGTAGAATGGGAAGAGATCTGAATAAATTGGCAAAATAGTAGGAAGAGTGGCACCTGGGGTTTAACACAAAGAAGTGCAAGATCATGCACATAGGGAAGAGAAACCCTGAAGCCTCCTATAGGCTGGGAGGGGAGTTGCTGGCAGTCACAAGAGAAGAAAGAGACTTGAGCATCATCATCACAGATGAACTGAAATCATCCAAGCAGATCACTAAAGCAGTAAATAAGGCTAGGGGAATATTGGGGTGTATTGGTAGGGGTATCACAAGTCGTAAGAAGTTGGTAATAATCCCTCTTTACAAGACACTGGCTAGGCCCCATCTGGAGTACTGCATGTAGTAATGGACGCCACATCTTCACAGGGACATTAACTAAATTGAGGCGGTCCAGAGAAGGGCAACTAAAATGGTGCAGAAACTGCATCAGAAAACATATGAGGACAGATTAACGTAGCTCAGTATGTATACCCTAGAGCAAAGGAGGGAGAGAGGTGATATGATTGAAACATTCAAACACCTTAAAGGCATTAACAAGGTGAAAGAGTCTAACATGTTTCAATATAAGAAAAATAGCAGGACAAGAAGACACAGCATGAGATTAGAGGCAGGCTGATTAAGGAGTAATGTGAGGAAGTTCTCTTTCACAGAAAGGGTGGTGGATGCTTGGAATAGCCTACCTCAGGATGTGATGGATATGAATACAGTGCAGGGCTTCTAACAGACATGGGATAGGCATAAGGGAGCAATACAGATGAGTATGAATAGATAGGCCATTGACAAAGCAAAGGCCGATGGTACATTCATAAGGTAGAAAAAGAAATGGGCAGACTGGATGGGCCTTGCAGTCCTTATCTGCCATCAACTTCTATGTTTCTATGTTGTACAACCAAATTGAGAGTGTGTGCAAAGCAAAAAACATTAACTATCTGCTCATTACCACAGTCCCGAATTGTTTGGATAATATTTGCACTATTAGCAGTCATAGTCATACCAACGTTAAGGCCCAGGGACACAATCCATTCTTGCCACAGTTTCCCCAGAACTGCCCTTATATTTATGGAAGTATGTTCAGTGTCCATTGGAGACACACTAAGTAGTGCCACACCTCTGTATTCATCAAGAAGAAAACTAGGTTAACTGACATTTTTTGGTTTGTACTGCTGATGGTGCTGCAGACTCCTTAAACGTGACCCAGTGAGCTGTGAGAGATAAGTAAGCATGTGGTGCAAAGCTTGTCTAAAGGTCTGTCGTAAAGTGAACAAATATCCCCTCTGCCTGTGTCAATTGGCTGGGAATTGCACTTTTCACTGCCTCACATATTTCAGGTATGATACAATTGGAAAAAATATGTCGTGAAGCATTTGATAGCTAGGCTGTAATTCCTGTAACAATCTCCAAAAAACAATGTTTTCTACTTTGGCATATGGGTCTAAATCTAGTGCTATCATCTCTGCAATTTGGCGGTCAGTTTTTACCACAGTTTGATGACCTGGTTGAAATTTGTTTTTTGCAGCAAATGCTGCCTTTAAAGTTATCTGTTTTTTTTAACTACCTGAGGGTGCAATGGAGTTTGAAAATGTGCATTTCTTTTCTGATGGACATGGTGGGGTCTTGTAGAATTTTTTTTGTGCTGACTGTGGTGAACCTTCCTCTGTACATTGTGAAATAACTGATTCTCTATCTGCCTCTGCAAGCTATGTGGGAGTACTGCATAAGTACCTGCTGTCATCATCATCATTGTCATCAAAAAAGTCAACATCATCCAAGCTACCATCATCATCACCATCATCAGTATTCATGTTCTTTTTCATCACTGATGGATGCTGGCCCTGGAGATGTCTAATCAGTGCAATCGTTTTGAGGTTATGTGCTGACTTCCCCCTACTAAATCTACTTTTGCAATGGATGCATACTGCTTTAAAGTAATCATTTGGGCATATAGAGAAATGATTCCATACTACAGAAGAATTTTTCCTGCCTCTTTTTCCTGGTGCAGAATCAGATACTGGCTGTGCCTGTGAAGTGTTAGACAATGCTGGAAAATATCTTTGAATGCTACAAGTTGCATGATGATTTGCAGTGCCAGTGGAACCTGTAGCAGCAGTATGTGGTTGGTGTGCATTCTCTACAACAGACTGTGGTGGTGTGCTGGTGGTATTACAGACACTTGTATTTTTATTTGTTGAGACTGAAGAAGTGGAGGATGATGCCTGGTTATCATCATTCAACTCCGTGACAGAAGGGGAAGAATTGACAGGGAAATTATCATCATCATCATCTTCCTTATCACCACCACTATCACCAAAGTCTGTAAGCTCAACATTAACAGTATCTACTTGAACATTAGATTCACATTCAACTGCAAGCAACTGTGACTCATGTTCATCATCATCATTCAAAGAATTAGCACTGCCTCTTTCTGCTGTTACTGCAGTATTTTTGGTAGTTTCTTTCTGTGAAGTTACTACACTTTTTGAACAAACTATTCTTTTAAACCAGGATAATTTATTTATTTTTTTACAGGTGTAAACAGCCTCCTGGGCTTTACAGTGTGACCAGATCTTGTACGGGTTACACTAGCGGAAGACACAGTGCTGCCACTTTCCTCAGAGCTAGATGTAGTATAGTTCTGGGGGGGTTTTTGGTCTACTTTTCTAAGTCCACTGTTCCCCATTATTAGTATTACTTGAAGAAAAAAATGTATTCGGTGACTGGTGATGATTTAAATATTGACAAAGAAATTCAAGACAGTAAACACCCTCTAAAATGGAACTGCCATTGCTCTCTCTCTTTCTCTCTCTCTCTCTCATTGTATCTTTTTTTAAGCCAGTAAGATAACAATTAAGGATGATTCTTATTCATATAATATGTGACTAGTGATGATTTAAATACTGATGAAGAAATTCAAGACAGTGAACACCTTCTAAACTGGGACTGCCACTGCTCTCTCTCTCTCTTTCTGTATCTTTTTTTACGTCAGTAACCTAACAATTAAGGATGATTCTTATTCATATATGTACTGGTGATGATTTAAATACTGATGAAGAAATTCAAGACAGTGAACACCCTCTAAACTGGGACTGCCACTGCTCTCTATCTGTATATTTTTTTAAGTCAGTAACGTAACAATTAAGGACGATTCTTATTCATGTATGTGACTGGTGATGATGTAAACACTGATGAAGAAATTCAACACAGTGAACACTCTCTATAAACTGGGACTGCCACAGATCTCTCTCTGACTATATCTTTTTTAAGCCAGTAACATTAAAGTAACCATCATCATCATCGTAAGGGACTGCCACTGTAAATATTAAAAAAAAATGCTACTATTATTTTATTTACTGCCTGCTGTTGAATCTCATTAAAGAACAGAAGAGATGCAATGCCACTCCAAAAAACTGGGACTGCTGCTGCTCTGAGAGCTATATGTATATGTTTTTAAGCCACTAATATAAACACACTCTGGTCAGTGCCGATATGGCTGTGGAGAGCTTTTGGGATGCTTTTACCCATTATTTCTAATGAATTTGCACAGTGCAGTTCTGTGGCGATGCAGTTTCGATGTGGTCTTCCTTATACACATTTTTACAATGTATTTTTCTAGAATATGCCTCCTGATTGCTATATATTTAGCCTGGATAGTTCACAGAAGAAATGGCATCTTATTTTCAGGTGGTGAAGCACTAGCAGTAGGACGCTTGAATATGTCATACACAGGTAAAAGATGTGTGCGGGAGATAATGCCCAGTGGCCATACACCTCAGACACTCGTATGTGGATCCATTATCCCTGTGCCATTGCACTACTCAGTATGGGTGAAAGCCAATGCTGTACTCACTCACACAGGTCCTGGAACAGGCATGTCACAGCTAACCTATTGGATTCAGCATGTTTGCAGTTCATTTGCATCACCAGGTAAGAAAAAAGGTCCGTCTCCCCATACGACGCACAGGGGAAATGACAAACCTCACCCAACAACTAACACACTGAAATCTGGGCAATGGAAAATCATGTACACAAATGCTCACAGCCTTGGAAATAAGATCCCAGACCTGCAGGCAATAATGTCAGAGGCTAAACTGTACATAGTAGCAATTAGTGAGACGTGGTTTACCAGTAACCACACTTGGGAGACTTCAGTACCTGGCTATGTATTGTTCAGAAGAGACTGAGGTGCAAAAGGGGGTGGAGTGGCCCTGTATGTCAAGGAAAATATCAAAGCTACAGAAATTAAGAATACACATAAGGAGCCAGAAGAACTGTGGGTCATGCTGGAAACAGGAAATTGGACAGCCATAAGAACAGGGTTTGTCTACAGGCCCCCAGACCGGGGGAGGACATAGACACATTACTGTTAGAAGATATGCAAAACATGACAGCTAAAGGGGAGGTTCTGACAAATGGGAAACTTCAACATGCTGGATACAGATTGGTCAATACCAGCAGGAACATCTGCCAGAACTAGACACATGGTGGATTCCCTGCAGAGGGAAGGTCTCAAACAACTGGTACAACAACCCACAAGAGACAGGGCTATCCTAGATCTAGTACTGACTAACAGGGAAGAGATCACAGATCTCCAGGTAGAAGGTCACCTGGGGGCTAGTGACCATCACATGGTATGGTTCAATTTGGCTACTACATCTAAATCATCCCATTCCAAGGCAAAAATATGGGACTTCAGAGGAGTTGACTTTGATAAGAAGGCCAATGGAGTTAAGCTAGCCCTGGCAAAATGAAATACAGGTGAGGGGGCACAGGCAAAGTGGGCAAGCATTAAGGATGCAATACTTGAAGCAACATCCCATTGTGTTAGACAGAAAAGGAAGTGCAAAAGAAGAAGGAAACCACTTTGGTTCTCAAATACAGTAGCAGAAAAGGTCAGAGCCAAAAGGCAGGCCTTCAGGAAATATAAGCGAACACAGTGGGATGAAGATAGGGAGGCATACCAAACTGCCCTAAGGGAAGCAGGGAAGGCAGTAAGGCAGGCAAAGTCCCAAACTGAGGAAACACTAGCACGGACAGTAAAATAAGGTGACAAGACTTTCTATAGATACATTAGTGAAAGAAGAAAGTCCAGAGGGGGTATTGCTAAGCTCAATGGAGAAAAGGGGGCATGTGAGGAGGAGGACCCTGTAAAGTCATCTATCCTAAATAGATACTTTTGCTCAGTATTTACTGAACAGAAGGTAGGGCAGGGCCCACAGCTCAGTACCATGGACACAGGGAGGAGGGAGGTGAGCACTACTCCCTTCACAAAAGAAAGGGTCCTACAAGAGCTCACTAAGCTCAGGGTGGATAAGGCAATGGGACCTGATGGCATACATCCCAGGGTACTTAAGGAGCTAAGGGTGGAACTAGCAGAGCCATTAGCGGAACTGTTTAGGGAGTCTCTGAGAACAGGAGAGGTCCCAGAAGACTGGAGAAGGGCTCATGTGATCCCGCTCCACAAAACTGGTAGCAGGGAGGAGGCAGGGAATTACAGACCAGTCAGTCTTACCTCAGTAGTGGGCAAGATTATGGAGGCACTCCTTAAGGAAAGGATAGTGCAACACCTGGAATTCATAGGGGCACAGGATCCAAGACAGCATGGGTTTACAAAAGGAAGGTCCTGTCAAACTAATCTCTTAGATTTCTTTGACTGAGTAACCAGAGTGGTGGACCAAGGGGGAGCAGTTGATGTTGCCTACCTTGACTTCAGCAAAGCTTTTGACACTGTTCCACATAGAAGATTGATAAATAAACTGGGTAGGCTTGGGGTGGGTCAGAAGTTGGTCAACTGGGTGGCAAACAGGTTGACGGGCAGAAAACAGAGAGTGGTGGTAAATGGTATACAGTCAGAAGAGATGCAAGTCACAAGTGGGGTACCTCAGGGATCAGTCCTGGGGCCAGTCCTCTTCAATATCTTCATTAGTGACCTTGCAGATGGACTAGAGTGTAAGACTTGTCTGTTTGCAGATGACACCAAGATCTGCAACAGAGTAGATGATCCAGATGGTGTGGGCAGAATGAGAAGAGATCTGGATAAACTAGCAAAATGGTCAGAAGAGTGGCAACTGGGATTTAATGCAAAGAAGTGCAAGATCATGCACATAGGAAGAGAAACCCTGAAGCCACCTATAGGCTGGGAGGGGAGTTGCTGCCAGTCACAAAGGAAGAAAGAGACTTGGGCATCATCATCATTGATGACCTGAAATCATCCAAGCAGACCTCTAAAGCAGTAGGTAAGGCTAGGGGGATGTTAGGGTGTATTAGTAGGGGTATCACAAGTCATAAGAGAGAGGTAATAATCCCTCTTTACAAGACACTGGTTAGGGCCCCATCTGGAGTACTGCGTGCAGTACTGGAGGCCACACCTTCACAAGGACATTAACCAAATTGAGGCAGTCCAGAGAAGGGCAACCAAAATGGTGCAGGGACTGCATCAGAAGACATATGAGGACAGATTAATGGAGCTCAATATGTATACCCTTGAGCAAAGGAGGGAGAGAGGTGATATGATCGAGACATTCAAACACCTTAAGGTCATTAACAAGGTGAAAGAGTCTAACATGTTTAAATATAAGAAACACAGCAGGACTAGAGGACACAGCATGAGATTAGATGGAGGCTGATTAATGGGGAATGTGAGGAAATTCTTTTTCACAGAAAGGGTGGTGGATGCATGGAATGGCCTACCTCAGGAAGTGGTGGCTATGAATACAGTGCAGGGCTTCAAACAGGCATGGGATAGGCATAAGGGGGCAATACAGATGAGTATGAATAGATAGACCACTGACAGAGCAAAGGCCGATGGCACATTTATAAGGTAGAAAAAGAAATGGGCCGACTGGATGGGCCTTGCGGTCTTTGTCTGCCGTCAACTTCTGTGTTTCTATGTTTCTATGTTTGTACAATTGGGGAACCACAAATGCACTATCCATAGCTTGGAGTGTACACTACAAATGGCATTGCAGGATACCACACCCAATGGCACCCAGGATACTTCAGCAGTCTGAAGGGTACATGTTACACAGGGGAATGGGGAAGAGTGTATAACAGCAGGAAGATACAGCATCGACAAGGCATGCATTGGAGGTAAGTCAATTCCCTCTTACAGTTTTCCAGGGACATACACACAATTGCATACACTGGTAGGTCCGCAGCTTGTGTAGTGTCCCAATGCATGGTAAAGCCACTTGGGTCATTCTGGAGTGAAGGTCCCCAGCCTGGGTCCAGTGCAGTTGGTGAATGGCTGTGGCAGGGCATGGAGCATGGTGCCAGTCTCTGCAACAGCTTGGGTATGGGGGAGTGGGGTTGTTTAGTACCAAGACAGTGGGTAGGAGTTCTTTATGCTATGGATGTGGACCGTGGTTTCCTCTGGTGCAATTGGGTCCAGGGGGCCCTACACTATGGAGCTCTTTGGGGATGGAGTTTGATCGATCGGGGATGGGAGGGGTACCATTAGCCCAACATGGCTGCCAGGCTGCCATGCACCTGGGTGCACTTTTACAGCCTGCCTGTGGGTGGCTGGCCGGCTTAGGCCAGCTGTTCATGGCCTAGCTGTGGGCTATGCTGCTCTGGGCTGTGAGGGGTGAATTTCCCACTGAGTATGCCGCAACACAGTATATGCATGGGAACACACCCTCAACTTACATGGCATACTATTTGTGTGCATGCTGGCCCATTTCCTTGCAGCAGGTGCATCCTGCACATTTGAATATCATGCTGTGGTGCATTGTTGGAGTTGCACGGCACATCTCACATTT
This sequence comes from Neoceratodus forsteri, assembly GCA_016271365.2. NCBI lineage: Eukaryota > Metazoa > Chordata > Ceratodontiformes > Ceratodontidae > Neoceratodus > Neoceratodus forsteri. The sequence continues at coordinate 390,318,585 of CM028135.1, read as the reverse complement.
CTACTGGAATGCATTGAGCATCTCCTTTGAATATGGGGGTCCTGGACTAGACTACCCTGAAGAACTACATTATCAAAATGGAAAAATCATGACCCCACTAAAAACAAGATATGGCATCTAATCTGGGATAACCTGAGTAAATACAGTGCAGAAATGTGTAAATGAAGATCCTTATGACAATGAGATGTAGCATCTCCCTTGCGCTATCCAGGATACAAAATATAGGATAAGAAATATTTCAAGGAAATCTACTCTAAACTGAACTCCACTATGGTCACTGACATAAACAGACAGTTTCTTTATTGTAACAGTCACACAGGAGTCTGGTGCGCATATTTTATGGGACACATACAAACAGAGGTGAGAAAGAATACGTGCCTCAGCTGAGACTTGAACCCAGGCTGCCTGGAATACCATTCTGATTGCACTAACCAGCTGTGCCACTGAGACAACTGGAACCTGGACCATCCCCAAGCACATTACTCTTTTTCAAATGCACAATCCAATGGCAACACAAATATTTATTTGAAACAATCACACAGGATTGTGGTGTGCATATTTTATGGAACACATACAGACAGATGTGAGAAAGAATAAGTGCCTCAGCAGGGACTTGAACCCAGGCTGCCCAGAATACCATTCTGATTGCATTAAACAGCTGCACCACTGAGACAACTGGAACCTGGGCCATCCTCGAACACATTAATCTTTCTCAAATGCACAACCCAATGGTAGCACAAATATTTACTTGTAACAATCACACAGGAGTGTGGTGTGCATATTTTATGGAACACATACAAACAGAGGTGAGAAAGAATAAGTGCCTCAGCTGGGACAAACCCAGGCTGCCTGGCAGTATTGTGGCCATGAGGATGGTGTGTAGTGTGTAGTGTGTGTGTGTGTGTGTGTGTGTGTGTGTGTGTGTGTGTGTGTGTGTGTGTGTGTGTTCATGTACAAAATGTAAGATAAGAAATATTTAAAGGAAATCTACTCTAAATTGAACTTCACTGTGTTCACTGACATAAACAGTTTTTTTATAACATATTAGAATGCAATATTTATTTCAAATGTTGTGGCCATGAGGATGGTGTATATATATATATATATATATAGAGAGAGAGAGAGAGAGAGAGAGAGAGTGTGTGTGTGTGTGTGTGTGTGTGTGTGTGTGTGTGTGTGTATGTGTGCTGCTGTAGCTCAATATATTTTTTCCCCAAAAGATAGTAAAAAAATGTCTTCTTATTGATACAAATTTAGTCTAAGCAGTTCACTGAAGACCTGGCATGTGTCTGAGACTGCTCATCAGACAGTGTCTGTAGAGGTAAAAAAAAAATCAGTGTAAATAATAGATTTGCTGAAGAAAGGGTGACATTTATAAGGTATGAATCTTTCTTGAAATACAAAGCATTCCCAAGTTAAACTATTATCAAGAAGCTGTTTAAATGCTTAGTATTTAAATGTGCAAATCTCCAGTTTCATAGGCAACCAATATTTAAAAATATTTAACAAGCTGTTTCAGTTTTCTAATGGCATCTGTTAAGCATCCTGGAGTTATGTCTCCAACATTCTTAACAGAAAGAAGAGAATATTTTTTTCAGTTGGTATGGAAGAATACATTGAAAAGTTTAAAACACGTGGTCCATGGTACTCCATTTTCCAGCTACAGATAGCAAGAGGGCCGTAGGCTCCAGAGGTTAAAAATAAAGCAGTGTAAATAATAGATTTGTTGGGGAAAGTGTGACATTTATGAGGTATGACTCTTTCTTGAAAGACAATGCATTCCCAAGTGATACTAGCATCAAGAAGCTGTTTAAATGCTTAGTATTGAAACGTGCAACTCTTCAGTTTCATAGGCAACCAATATTTAACAAATATTTAACAAGATGTTTCAGTTTCCTAATGGCGTTTGATAAGCAGCTTAGAGTTATGTCTCCAATATTCTTAACAGAAAGAAGGAAATATTTTATTTCAGTTGGCATGGAAGGATATATAGAAATGTCCAAAACATGTGTTCCATGAAACTCTGCCCACAGTCATAAAAATGGGACTTACTGATTTTAGAACAGTGAACTAGATAGATTTATTCAGAAGAACACAACAAAGATTAATAAGCCCCTCAAAAAAACCTGGAGCTGTTCTCTCAGCTGCTGCTGTTGCTCTGTCTCTTTAAGCCAGTACTATTTTATTTAGTACAAAAAAAAATATTCATCATTCTTTCTGTCTGGCTAAATAAATTCCCTTTCCCTGTACTACTCAGCTTGCTGGTCTTGCTGTCTCTTTAAGCCACCCAGTACATAATTTAGTAAAAAAAAATATTCATCATTCTTTCTGTGACCTCACTTAACTCACTAAAATTATTAAATTTCCCTAATCTCCTCAGTGAGTGAAGCAGTAGTGTAGTACTAGTTTTTCACAGTAGCACTAATAGCATTGCTACAACTCGGGTCAAATACAAGCACTCCATGAGGAATCCAGAGAAAACGTGCTCTGCCCCCAGCTCACACACACAGACTTGCTGCATGCTGGAAAACTCTGCTACAAATGGCTGCTGCATGATATTCAGGGTTATATTGCCTCTCAACATCACCAATCACTCAGCAGCTCACTGCAGCAGGGGGGCAACAAAGGAAAGACAGCAGCTGTGATTGGACAGCCAATACTGCAGTCACATTATCACCAACACTGTCTAAATGCCACATTGGAGGATGAGGGTCTCTAGGAGGGAGTAAACTGCTGCCGTGGCTGTCACTCTAGGGACTGGAGAGGAGAGGAGAGGCATCACACAATAAGTGCATTTTTTTCAATCTTGACTGTGTGCGTCTGAGTCCTCACATCCCAAGTGACTGACTCCTTCTCGATCTGCTGTCAACTGCCAGGCTGAGACAGTGACTCATGGTGGCAAAATCTTGGCAGTGGCAGTCCCCAACTCCCCCCTTCTCCATTCCAACCCCCCACACACACATAGCATGCCTCCCACTCCCTCCAGATCTGCAGTACACTCCTCCCCCCCATAACCCACAGTGACAGGCGCAAGCTCTTCTAGTGCACTCTGCAGCTTCTGGCAATTCTGCAGAGTGATAACTAATTTCAGGATGCCATTTCAGGCTTGGTAGTGTGAAACCCGATTTGTACCTTGAATTCTGAACACCGCCAAACCGCAACGGCCCAAACATGTGACCCTACCCGATGCCCAGCCCTATGATTGACAGAGTAGACACTAACACTGACCTTTTAAGACCTGAATTCTAGGCAGAATCTCTGAAAGCTGCTTGAAGGGAGCACAGGAAACTAAAAACTAACCCACTAGGGATTTAACATTTAACACTCCTGAGCAAGAGCAGCTCCTGCTCTGGCAAAATGGTGTTAGGATACTCTGAACATCAAACACAACACATGCACATTTAAAGGGAAAGTGGTCACGTGGCTAAGTTGGCGCAAATTTTTATTTCAAAAATAATTAAATAGTTAGTAATAATACTGTTAAACCAACTAGGATATACTGTCTTTACTCAGATTTAACAGGGTGTTAGAAATAATGCTAAGGTAAAATTCCTAAACAGGCTCCAGATATCCAACTTAAAAGTGAAGAAAATCTGGGGTTCCATTTAATATAAAATTTAGGCTCGACACAAAAATACACATAAAAATTAAAAAGAATAAAACATTTCTTGAGGACATCTGGATTGATACTGGGTCAGTTGAGCTAAATGTATGCTATCATGCACAGCTTTTCTTTAAGACTCTCCATGGAATTTTCAGCCGTCCTGAATGGCTCCTCCATGGTTCTTCAACATCTGACTCCACTTTCGCTCTAATCTCAGACTCCACCATCACTGGGTCTGCCTTCTGAATGAACACAAAAATACACCAAAAGCAAGCTGTGCGAGTCAAAGTTTGCACTAAGATTTACCGGGAAGGTATCATATGCACAGGTAATGGTGGCATACCTTTTATAACTTATATTGTAGTTTTATGAACCCTGCTTCTCTGACCGTCTCCACAAATCCAAAAAGCGAGTCGCAAAACTCTGACATCTCTCTTCAGCCACTGAGATCTGCTATTGATCAGGAGTGTTAAATGCTGAGAGATAGGAAGTCTTTATTGTTAGCATCTAGCTGCCACCCACGACATATGAGGGATAATATTCCCAAAATCCAGATCAAGAGAATATGCAGAAACTGTAGTGCAGATAGAGATTATATTGCTAATGAATCTGACTTGTGCCAACTTTTTTCTGATGGGGCTATAGGATATAATTGCGCAGCAGGCCTACCAAGATGCTCTTGAGATGCTCTGATGGTTAAAAGGGAAGGCTTATTAACTGTCAGGGAGAGAGATAGTTTATTTATTTATTTATTGAAATTGTTTCACCAGGATGGCACACTGAGCAAAAAGATGTTCGTCTCCCAGTGCTGGTCCCCCCATGATGAATTTTATTACTACCTACATGCAAGAGAGATACAGGAAGTCATTAATTCTAACTAGGGTATTTTAGAGACAGACCCCTGTTAAAAGATGCCACTCAGACAAAACCAAGAATGGTATATAGGACAGGGAGGAATCTGAGATATAGGCTGGTGCACAGTTACCAACCTGAAGAAAAAACTGCAAGTTTACCAGGCAATTGGTTATCTCCATGCCCACATGGCAATTACCACTGTGGTAACTGCAAACTCTGTCCATCCATTCTGAAGGAAAAACATTCACGTCATGCAACATTAATAAAGTGCATGACATGAAATCTTTTTTTAGCTGTGTTACTGATAATCTAGTTTACATGGCCATTTGTGAATGTGGTGCCTTCTACACTGAGAAGTCTACTGAACCATTTAAAATCAGAATTGGAGAACACCTTAGATCAATAGCAGGAGAAGATAGTTGAAGTGTATTGGCTAATCATTGTAAGATGGCAAATCAGATTGGTACTGGACATACAGTACCTTTAAGTTCTGTGGCATTGAAAAAGTGGGGGTGGGGAACCTTGACAGCAAACTTATCCAGAGGGAATCGACCTGGGTTTTTACCTTGGGAGCCATGTACCCCCCCTCAACCCCAGGCCTAAATGACAGGATAGATTTGCTTCCTTGTATAAGAAGATGATGCCTCTCTATTTACTATTTGCTCATTATTATATGAATATTTGATTTATGATGTAACTATATGTTCATTTTGCTGTGTTCTCTTTTCCAGGGTGCAGAGGATTAGACAAATTATTCACATTGAGCACTGGAAGACATTTTAGGAACTAAGCAAAATTATAGAAACATCAAAATGTTTCCTGCAGTACAAAACTTACGGGATTTATTATTTATTATTGCTTCACTGCATAAATATGCATAGTGTGTTAATTTCTGTTAGCAACACTTATCACTGAGCACTTAACAGATCATTGCACTTGTGAGCACTTGTCATTTTAAATGTTGTACTGTTTAAGGCCCTGTACTTATTCCTTGTCAGTCCCCCTGATGACGCACTACGTGCAAAACCAGTTGGGGTTTCTGTGATGACCCGACATGATCCAGCATTGTGGCAGTATGTTTTAAGATTGTTTAATACAGCTTGTTTCTAATGCAGCAGAGTGCTGTGGATATTTGCCATTTTTCATAATTGTGTATGATTATATTTTCATTAAAACCAACAATTAACGGATATATTAAGATGCCAAAAAAAATATATTGATGGAGAGCTATGAGTTAACCAGTTACTAAACTGTTAATGTTTCCCAAGACAAAGCTATACAATGAAATTGTCATTGAGTCATTTTTCAGGGTTTGGGTGGAGTTACAGTAAGTAAGAGTAATATGAAAACTGGTTTCCAACAGAAAGTGATAGAACCTTGGACCTCATTTTTTCCGTATAAGTTTTTATCCCCTCCTTGAGGACATCACTCTCATCTGGTTCACTTGTGACCTCCCAAATGGAATCCACTGGTTAAGATCTGTTATCAATGTACTGTAAGTACTAAGAGTACCAGTGCCCTTTCGTCACCCAGCCCAAAAACATTTTCTCCCTCAATGTTTTTCTTGCCTTTTCATTTACCACTGCTGGTGAAAATTACTGCAATTAGAGCCTCAAATGCACATTTTGTAGCTTCCCTGTAGAGAAAACAAGCTCCTTAGCCTGCCACAGGGGCTATTCTGTTGCAAGTCATGGTGCCTCCTTCCCTGATTGAGGATGTGCTATGACTGGTGCTGTTACTTTAACATGACTGCCTGATTGTGGAAGGCTGGGGCTCTCTCCCAAATCCAGTTCAGCCACTTGGTAGCGCAATGTGCTACCACTCAGCCAATTGGCAGACCACAGTGTAATCCACAAATAAGCAAACTCAATAAATTGCTTTAATTACGGTATTATCCCTTTTCAAAAGACATTGTGAAGATGTACTACATGCAGCATTTTTATCTTCCCATTCCAAATATTTATTACATACAGCTGGTTTTCCAACAAAGCACTATCCTTTATCAGCTTGGGAATTCTATTGTTTTCACTAATGCTTTTTAATTTCTGTTTCAAATGAACTATAGTATTCACAAACAAGTTTATATTTCCTAAATGCACATCTCCTAAAACAGTCTTCTGCTTTCACTGATATCATTATTTCTTATAGTATATGTCACCTCTTTTTGAATACCAATTTCTTCTCCTGCGCTGCATATTCACTTAGAAGACCATGGGCCCAATTCCAGGATGAATGTTGCAACTCGCCGGCATATACGAGTTGTGACATTTGCCACTATGCCGGGGACTCTGCACCACATTCCAAGAGTGGTAGGGTGCCGGCACTTATGACATGTGGGTTGTGCCATGCATAGGCTAACACCATGGGGATGGCATAATATCCCTGCATATCACAAGTCACAGCCCACTGTGGACAGCCCCCCCATGCCCCCCTGCCCTGCAACACCACAGCACGCACCAGCAGGTATGGGGTGGCAGTACAGATGGCACAAGAGTCCAGGGGCACAATGAAGAATGGACCCAGGGGTCCCCAACATTCAGGGGGGTTGGGGACATGGTTGTGATTATGGGGGCATGGGGAGCACATTGGTACCACTGCCACTGTGCTGCAGAGTGGGCATCAGATGGATGGCACCATCGTATGCCCCTTAGAGCAGCTCCGAGCTACCCTAAGTTTGCTCTGCCGGTGCGGCACCTGGAATTGTGGCAGTGGGTTACAGCAGCCACCCTCTTGGAATGTTGTAACCCACCCTTGTGCCATGTTGTTGTAGGCTGCAGCATAGGGGGTGGCATAACCCATGGTTGGCGTAGCCCACAGCCAACATGGTGCAAGGCTCCTCTTGGAATTGGGGCTGGCGTAATGTATGATGCAAGTTGCGGGTTATGCCAAGGGGTTTGGCGTATCTCAGCTTGCGCCAGCCTACACTGACTTGGAATCGGGCACCATATTCCAAGGCATTTCCTTAATTAAAACAATGTATTAACCCTTGGGGTGATAAATGTCACCTGAAGTATCCACTTATTATTAATAGTGTCCCTTCAGGTTGTCCAAATAGCACAGTGATAGCATGTGGTGCTCTCATGTGAATGGCCCAGATTCAGGTCAAGATAAGACTCTCCACTGTCTGAGGGTATTTGATTGGGGTATTGCTGACAGAAGTCCTTCCTGGCCAGAGGAGGGAAACAGTTGTTGGAAGAGGGGTATGGAGCATTTAAACTGTATGCAAGGTGTAAGTATGGTGAAGATAATAGAGCAAGTTAAAGTGGTGTAGGTAACATTTAAGCTTCAGTCAGTTCTGATAAGGGTTTTGCTAAATGCAGTGGAGATTAGTGCTCATGTAGGCAGAGCCAGGGGCTTCTGTTTAGTGATGGTGTCAGTGGCAGTTACTTTGATCCATTATGGGCATGTTGTTTAATGCTGTGGATGGAGAAAGTTGTAGGTAGGTTTTTATAGCAATCAATCAATAAATCTTTATTTATAAAAAGCTCAATTCCAGTAGATCAAACGCGTGTACAGAAATTGATCAAATATTAAAAAAAACATAATATAAAAACCTACAGACACCATTAAAATTCAGTAGATTCTTAAAAGGAACACAGACTATTGAAATAAAATCTTGAAAAGCTAGTCTAAAAAGATATGTCTTAAGAGCTGTTTTAAAGCTCTCAATGGTGGGGCACACTGTAACCCAATGAGGTAGAGAATTCCACAGGGTTGGGGCCATGAAAGCAAAAGAACGGGCCCAGAGGTCTTAAGTTAAATCCTGGGAACCTCTAGCAATTCCTCATCAGAACAGTGGTGTGGGTGGAGGGGGTGGTAGGGGCGAAGGAGATCTTGCAAGTACTGTGGTTCCTGTCCATGTAGGGCATTATAGGTCAGTAAACTAACCTTGAAGGTGATAAGCCACTATATTGACAGCCAGTGCAGATCATGGAGCTCAGTTGACATGATAAAGATCTTGGTAAGCCAGTCAACAGCCTGGCCGCCACATTCTGCACCAGCTGCAAGCAGTGAATATCAGCCCCCAAAACCCAAGGTAGAGGGCATTGCAGTAGTCAAGGCGGGGGGTCACAAAGGCGTGGACCAGAGTTGGAAGGTCATCAGGCGGGACCAGGTGCTCGATCTGAGCGATATTCCTTAGGTGGTAAAACGAGGTCTTGACCATGACCGACACCTGAGATTTAAATGTCTGACCATCGTCAAAGACTATGCCTAGATTCCACACCCTGTCAGAGGTCAACAACTGGCTATCTCCAAGACAAAGCCCAGAGGTTTGCCCAGTTGATGACTCTCTATCCTGATGACCTACACATTGCAAAGGTGCAGTCAGGAGTTGCTAAGCTGCAGTCAAGTGTCTTGAATGTTGTGGTTGTGCCATTAGTTTAGCTGAAGCAAAGCTGATGTCTCAATCAGTGACAACAATTTTGGAAAACGTTTTGGTGATTGTAGGAGAGCTATTGGGCAGATTGTTTATGTACTGTATTGAGGTAATGATGGCATAGCAGCCATGTCATGTGAGGGAAAACTATGGGCAGTGGGACATAGTAACATACAAGTGAGTAAAAAAACTGTTGCCAGGAGCTTGTTTTTTTAAATGGGATGATGTGGTGAGATTTAGTCATGGAAAACAGAAGCTCTCAGCCATTCAGGGTTGTGGATTCTTTCTATCCAGTTTATAATCTAAATTGTAAAATTGGTTGAAAAAGTCCTAGCTCCTGATTGGTTCATACAGAGCACCACCCATACATTTAAATCAATCTAATTCCACAAAAAATGTCCAAATGCCACCCTACCTCATCACAAACAATATTAATATGCCCACAGTTAGGAACATTAAAATTCAAATTAGTTACAGTACCTTTTTTCTTTCACACCACCTGCTAGTAGAAAAGGGGAAACAAATGTCTGACACCACAGTCAACATAGGAGTGTCTCAAGGCTCCATTCTCATCCTACTGCTTTTTTTCATCTTCATTAACAATGCACCCAGAATTCCATACTGTTGTAGCACCCTCCTATACACTGATGATATGGTGCCCTATACCAGCTCCAAAAGTCTAACCAACATTAATTCTTGACTAAATAATGACTTTGGGAAATTACAGACCTGGCTAACTCAAAATCTCCTTGTTCTAAATGCAAGCAAGTCCCAGTCCATGCTCTTTGGGCCCTTAAGTAAGCTAAGGTCCTGCCCCAATGGCCAGGCGGTTTGCTGCTCTGATGGCTCTCCCTTCTACCAACTCATTCAAATATCTAGATCTTACCCTAGACACCGCCCTTGCCTTCAACCAGCACACCTTAAATGTCTGTAAGCCTGTGAATACCAAACTCAGGCTGGCACACAAAATAAAGTATACCCTTACTCCTGTTGACAGGCTTGCAATTGCCAGGAAATCCTGCTACCCCCAGCTTTCTATATGGCCTCACCCTTTGCTATCTGACCAGTGCTTCCAGTCTAGACAAATGGAATGTCTCCTACAATACCATGTGCCAGTTTGCCCTTTTCACTTTCAGGTAACCACACCACTGCACACTGTACACTCAACTAGGCTGGTTATCGCCTCCCTCTCATTGCCTATTTGTACTTGGCTGCATGATCGCTAACATTATCAGGTCCTCCAAACCAGCTGCTCTCACAGCCTTGTTGACTCCCCAGGACCAGTCCTACCTCTTGTGTTCCTGTGGCCAATCACTCCTGGCTCTACCTAGATGTTCCACCAAAACAGGAGAGCAAGCAGTTGCCACCTTCGCCCCTAAGATCTGGAATGCCCTTCCACCACACCTCAGAGTTGCTCAGTCCTGCTACTGTTTCAAAAAAAGCACTTTACAAATTCTTAAGCAACTCTAACATCTGTTCTTGCAACTAATTCCCAATGCCCTTTGTCTCATTTGTCCCACTGTTACTTATTTATACTGGCTTCGAACTCCTTTAGTATTTTCAATTTAATATGTGTCCCCTACAGTACATCCGAACCTACTGGCTAAGAAAGCAGGCAGACCTGGCTTCTCAGTCACCACTTGAACAATGATGTAACAGCCACATTGCATCTGGATAAAAAACATTTTTATTGTTAAAAGCTAGCAGCAGAGATACATGATGCCCCTACCACGAGAACAGCCAAATGTTTTTGTGCATAACTAATGCTTTCTCAATATGTCTCAACAATAAAAAGTGTTTTATCCTGATGCAAAGTGGCTGTTATATCATTGTTCAAGTGCTGAATGAGCAGCTGAGCCTGTCTGCTTTCCTCGTGAGTACTCTTTGCTTTTTGGCTCCAGTCTGTATTGTTTTTGCAGCTGCCTTTGTGTGTTTCTTTGATTGCACCTACTGGCTGAACAATTGTATTCACTAGTTCTCTCTTAATTGTTTCACCATCATTATTTGTACTCATTAAATCTGACAATGCTTAATATGTTATGCTTTGTACAACATCCTTCCTGTAAACTGTATTGTTTTCTGCTGACTTGTTACTTTACTGTTGTCCTACTGTTCTGTAATCTCCCAGGTCATGCCTGAAAATAGGCAATGTATTGTCTAGTCTAGTGCACTTACCTAGTCAACAAAAACTAAATAAATAAATACCAGTTGTCTTTCTTGACATTCTGCAAGACTCTACAATTCAGCAGTTCTTCAGTACTGTCACCACTGATGAGGAATCCTGTGCAAAACCACTTAAAAAGCTAAAATCAAAGAAGCTAGGTAAATGTCACCCCTCCTTAACAGTTTCTTATAAAGACAAAATACAGACAGCAAAAGATGAGGAAAAAAGAAGGGACCAGATGCACCATGCCCAAACATGTCTGGGGAAAATGAGAAGGAAGCTACAAAAACAGGGTCAGTGGCTACAGACTTAAAGAGGATGTACTGTCAACATTTCTAGCATCAAGAAATTCAGAATTTAGATCTGCATATCTACAGTTAGTCTCATGCCAAAAAAGAGATCTCTAAGTTACTTTGTTTAAAAGTTATAATAGATTTTGTAACCATATTTTCACTACCTGTTCAAAAAAGCTAGTTTCTGTGAAGAGCTGCTGGTTATGTCATAAACAGAACTCACAGCCTAGTCCTCCCTGCAAGCTACATTATAGGATTTATTTCTACTATATTACATAAAACTGCAGTTGTAGTAAAGATCTAAAAAATGAAAACTGACACTGGGTGGATACAGGGCATGCATTTCCATAATATGTAGATTAGTGCTGGACAAAGTACCCAAACTATGCTATGCGTAATATTACATGAATTTTGACCACTTTGTGTAATTTTTTGCTGAGGTGTAATGCAAAATTTCGTATGCAGAAAGGAAACATTTTGCCTTGGAAGGTGAAATTTTGCCTCTAGGGGCAAAATGCACCTTTAGATGTGAAATTTCGCCTTCCAAGGTGAAATTTCACCTTTCCGCAGGTATAATTTTGCCTTCCAAAGGAAAATTTTGCCTTTCCAAGATGAAATTTTGGTTTGGCGAAAACAGCTCAAAATGGCTGAAATTCACGTAGCATTACACGGCGTGGAATCAGCCACTTTGCCATTATTTTGCCAGAGAATTTTAAATTTGCTGCATCTCTAGTGCAGATGGAAGGTACTTAAGAATGTGATAGGGGACAGGAATATAGCAGCAAACATAAAAATCATGTACAATTTTTAGAATACTCCAGTGCTGAGATTTTAGAATATCACCAGGTTGCAACTGTGGAATGCAGCAATGATACAATCTCAGAAAGTAGCAGGGACACACAATTTTGGAATGTAGGAGGGATGCTGAAATTCAGAATGTAGAGGTGACGTAAATTTCAGAAAGCTGAAGAGACATGCAATTTCAAAACAAGGGAGACACATAATTGAGGAGTCTGGCAGATATATGCAATTTGGTAATGTGTCACAGAAGTGTAATTTTGGTATGTGGTGGTGACGTGCAATTTCAGGATATGCTAGGGATGCTTAATTTCATATTGTGGCGGCAACATGCAGTTTCACAATGTGGCATGGGCATGGAGTCTCAGAATGTGACAGGGATGCACAGTTTCAGAATGTGGTGGTCGCATGCAGTTTCACAATATGATAGGGATACACATTTTTGGAATGAGGTTTGATGCATTGTTTTGGAGCATAGCAGGGAAATGTATTTTTGGAATGGGGCGATTATGTACAATTTTGCAATATGGCAGGAATGCACAATTTCAAAATGTGGCATGGATGCACAGTTTTATAATGTGGCTTGCAACGTAGTTTTGAAATGTGGAAGGGACACATTTTCAGAATGTGGTAGGAATGTGCAATTTTAGAATATAATAAGGGTGCATATTTTCAGAATGTGTTGAACATGGGCAATTTTGGAATAAGACGATGATGCAAAATTTCAGAATGTGGCAGGAAGGTACAATTTCAGAATGTGGCTAGGTCACACAATTCTAGAATGTGATGGTGGGGTGAGTCCAGTTTTAAAATGTGGCTGAGAAATGCGATTACAGAATGTGGCAGAAACAAATAATTTTGGAATATGGAGAGGATAAGTATTTCTGGAATGTGATGGGGATGCACAGTTTTTACATGTTGCTGTGGCACAATTTCAGAATGCGGAAGGGATGCACAATTTCAGAATGAGGCAGGGACACAAAATTTCAGAATGTGGAGGGGACATGTAATATTAGAATGTGGCAGTGACATGAAATTTTGGAATGTGACAGGGATAGGCAATTTTGGAATATGTCAGGGATGCACACTTTTAGAATGTGGCTTAGACATACAATTTTGGAATGCAGCAGGGAGACTTATTTTCAGAATGTGGTGGGGAGGAACAATTTTGGAATGTAATGGGGATGCACATTTTCAGAATGTGACGAGGATGGGAAATTTTTTAATGTGACAGCGACACAAACTTTCAGAATGTGGTGGAAAAGTACAATTTCAGAATGTGGATAGGACACACAATTTTAAAATGTAATGATGAGCTGACATCCAGTTTTGGAATATAGCTGGCAAATACAATTTCAGAATGTGGTGGAAATGCATCATTTTTGAATGTCGTGAGGGCAAGTATTTTTGGAATGTGACAGGGATGCACAATTTTTGAATGCTGTGGTGACACAATTTCAGAATGCAAAAAGGATGCACAATTTCAGAATGTGGCCTGGATGTTCTATTTCAGAATGTGGTGGGGACATATCATTTTGGAATGTGGCTATGACACACAATTTTGGAATGTAGAGGAGATGCACACTTTTGGAATGTGGTGGTGACAACATTTTGGAATGCAGTGGTAACATAATTTCAGAATGTGGCATTGACATACAACTTCAGAATTTGGTGGAGACATGCAATTTTGGAATGTGGTGGTGACAATATTTTGGAATGTAGTGGTAACATAATTTTAGAATGTGGCATTGACATACAACTTCAGAGTGTGGTGGAGACATGCAATTTTGGAATGTGGTGGTGACAACATTTTAGAATGTAGTGGTAACATAATTTCAGAATGCAGCATTAACATACAACTTCAGAGTGTGGTGGGGACATGCAATTTTGGAATGTGCAGGGACATGCACTTTTGGAATGTGGCAGGGGTACACAATGTCAGAATGTGGCAGGGACGCGATCAGCAATTTTGAAATGTAGTGGGTATGTACAGTTCTAGAATGTGGCAGGGACATGCAATTTCAGAATAAAATTGTGTGTCCTGTCACATGGCCACAGTGTGCATCCCCATAATATTCTTAAATTATCAGTTCCCACCAAATTCTTAGATGTGTCTCCCTGTCACCTTCCAATATTGATAACACCACATTTCAAGACTGCAAATCTTTGCCTCATTCTGAGATTGCATGCCTCCCCAACATTATGAAATTGGGTGCCACCTTGGATTACAGGTGGAAATAGGGGACTGTGCTGCCATGTCCAGGATGGCACCTGGAGTTCAGCACACATGTGTGACTACTCATGCATGGGCACTGAACTCTGGTGGCATGGTGGCACAGTCTGCCATTTTGAAGATGGCCACTGGAGCCTGGTGCATATGAGCAAATAAACGCACATGCGTAGAGACCTCCAGTGACCATCTTGGAAACAGCAGACTGTGCTGTCATGCTGCCGGAGTACAGTGTAAATGTCTGAGTAGTCACACATGCACGCTGAACTCCGGGCACCATCTTGGACACAGCAGACAGTGGCATATTCTGCCAGTACTGATGAAAAAAACAGTGTAGTGAACATGCAGTGTTTGCCATTCACCTCCACTATTTTAAAAAGTCCATTTGGTATCCAGTGAGCTCCTTTTCTCTACAGTCCTCACAAGATGACTGCAGGGTTATACCCACTGCAGTCATTACAAACTCTAGCCAGAGCTGATAGGGCTGTCAAGAGCTACCAAATGACAAAAGTTATTTTCTTGTTGGTTCCATATAGTGCTGTTTAGTCACAATCATCAAAAACTGGCATGCTGATAATTCAGTCCTCCTAAATTTATTTAGTCAGGGTACATGGTGGTGTGTGTGTGTGTGTATGTGTGTGTGTCTGTGCATGTATGTGTGTGCATGTGTGTGTACCCATGGGGCACCGGAAGATTGTAAAAGGTGGGAGTGACAAAGATAAAAAGGGCACTTGTTGCATTATAAAGGGCACTTTTTCCAAACCAGGTTTTTATACACAGTAAATGCACATTTATGACAACAATAGTAATTTTAAAAATACTTTTATACCATATCAGAATATTTCATATGTAATATTAAGGGTTCAGCTCATGTATACTGTAACAGTTCCAACTTGTTTTTCAAAATTAAAAAGTGAGCCACAAAGATACATTATCCTATTAGACAGCAATAAAATTGTATGATGTTGTTTATGTCTCCATGAACCTAAGAATTCTAAATTAGAACACAGATGCATTGCACCAACTATGTAAGTTCTTGACAAGATCGTACTGTTCTAAAATGGTCAATGCCAGCAGTGTGTGAATTAGAAACACTCACTGAATTTACCAAAAGGCCAGTTAAGATTAAGCAGTGACAAAATGAGAACTGGTATTTTAAAAAATAACATCTACTTCTACAAAAATTCATGTTTGCTGATTCAAGGCAGTTCTCCTTTGAGATATTAACAGCCCAGTCTAGAGTGTTCACTATTTATGGGGCTGGCAGTGTAGCCTAGCGGGTAGAGTGATGAGTTGTAAATGAGCTTTGCATATCCAGCATTCAGACATGGATTTGATTCCCACAACCTCCATTTCCATACTGTGTGGCTTTGATTAAGTCACTTAATCTCCCCAGTGTTCCTGGGTTGTCCCTAGAAACAAGCACCTGTGCCTAGTTGGCCTTACCTGGTTACCAAAGGAAAAAAAAATATATATATTTATTTATTAAATTACATTTATAAACTGTAAACAAATATTAAAGTCTGGTACATAGATTCCAGATCCATGCAATAACCAAGGAATACACTAGCCAAGTCTGGGGTTGTCACTATAGCCTTAGAGGTCAGAGTAAAGAGCTTGGTACATCTAGCACACAGACCTAAGTTTGATTCCCACAACCTCCACTTGCATATTGTGTGACTCTGAGCAAGTCACTTAACCTCCTCTGTGCTCCTGGGTAGCCCCAGAAAACAGGCACCTGTGCCTAGTGGGTCATACCAAGTTAACAAAGAATAATAAAAATAAAAGTATTTAAATGCTTATATTCTTTTTTCTTTAAAAGAACACAGTTTAAATATTAGAGGTTGGTGTATGCTGCTTACAGCCTCAAATCAGGAACAGACATAAATACCACTGCTTTAAGCAACAAACCCAAAAAAGAAGCCCACCCTGAGAAATGCAGGACTTTTAGAAGGGACTCCATTACAATTGAGATTGAGTTAGTGGTTACATTCCCTAAAACTGAAGTCTGTGATTATAGACAGTAACAATCCCCTTCTCCATCAGTGCAAAACAGACAGGATTTTTTTTCCAAATTGTTTAACCAAGAGTGGCACACTAAGCTGAAACCTTATTTACAGGTTGCCACCTGGGAGCACAGGGAAGTTAAGTGACTTATTCAGTGTCATACAGTATGCTAGTGGGGGCTGTGGGATTCAAACCCAGGTCTCCAGAATTGTAGCTCAGAGCCTTAAACCACTGAGCTATACTGCCTCCCTAAATACTGTTAATGAAGTGTTAAGTCTCATCTCCCCACCCCAGATGTGAACCAGAACTGATAGTGCTGTGAAGAGCTACCAAATGACCAGTTATTTTCTTGTTGATGCAATATAGTTCTGTTTAGTCATGTGTGTGTGTGTGTGATGGAGAAAAGTTACAGCCACCATTTTGGGGTTTGGTCAGCAAATGTAAACAAATCAGCCAGTGTCATCTTGGACTAGTGTCTCAAATGTAGAAAAGTTTCAAGTGGTTGTGTTAAAGATGTAAAGCAAAATGCAAAAGTCAGACAGCCTGTTAAAGAACGGTTGCAGTGTGTTTAAAGCCAAATCTCAGTCAAATTACAGAATAGTAACTTGGGAGTTGTGTATTTACTTACAGGAAATGGCATCAAAGTTCCCCCACTACCCACTCCATGCCAGGGCATGAACTGCACAACAAGAAAAAGAGTTAGCTCACTTTGAACAACTGTACAATTGTGAATCAGCACCAAATGATGTGGCTTTACCAAACTTTCTGGTCAATGTATGCATTGTTTGTTTGAAGCCAGGGAGGGATGTTCTGCTAATCCCCATTGCACAGACTTTCACAAGCAATTTGGGATGTGTGAAGCAGGTGGCACAGTAGTAGCAAAAGCAAAAACTTCCTCTTAGCCCCAACATGGACATTGGCAGGAGACCCTGCCAGATCAGAACAGCAGCAGGCTGGTTGCAGTCAGGGGGAGTCCACTGAGGTTGTCAGGGAATTTTCTGAGACAGCTTGTGAGGCAGGACAGAATGGAGTCTTCCATGCCACAGTGGGCAGATATGGATGCTGCAGATGCAGGTCCTGTGGATGCATGGCTCAAAGGCTCAAGCTCAAGCCTAGTGGGAGAAGATAAGGTGAATGAAGCTCTGTGTTGGGAAGCCAATGCCTCCATATGCAGTGAGGAATGGACAATTTCAGGAGCCAGTGCAACTGTCAGCTCCTGGGCAGATATTGTAGAACAGGAAGAAGTTGTAAAAGCTGTGGTGGAACCATGAGAGTCGCCACTAGCATTGGCTTCAGTGGAGCTTCTTGAGACAAAAATGGAGGAGGGCTTTAGAAACATGCCATCAAGTGCAGAAGTGGACTACTTTTACTCTGCACTGAGTGTTTGAAGCTGGCCCAACTAGGATTGGCCACCCCATGACGTGCCTCTGTGTTGGACCTAATCAAAAATAGCAAGGAAGAATAAATAATTCAAAGATGGGTTATGCCCGAATATAGACAGACATACCCTTTCTTTCTTTTGAAAAATTTATGAGGAAATAGAGAACAGGCATGCCTGGTTGTGGGAGGAAGCTAGTGCCAAGCTGCATCCAAATGTGTACAAATCTGTGAGAATAAAAGTATGCAATGAGAGACTTCAGTTTTGGAAGCACGGCAGAACCTTGCTAATTGATTCAGTGTGAATTGTGGACAAAGCTGGCCAAGAGACATTTTACAATGTTCCTGTGGTTCGTCCTGATGGAGAGACAGTCTTTGCGCCACACCCCGAGTGGTACTACCCATGAATGGTGCAATGCATCAGTAAACATGACTGCACGCCAAGTCAATGCAGCAATGCCAGCTCAGCAATCCGCCACCAAAGCGGCAGCAACCGAGAAGGAGGTGCATCTCTTCTGGTGATTCAGGTTCATTTGCAGCAGCATCCAGGCTCATCAGCCCAGCAGGAGGAGAAGATTTCCCATCCAGGTCCAGCAGGAGGCCATGGAAGAATCTGATTCAAAGATTTTGTCTGTCCAGCAACAGAAGATCATCAAGCAACAGGTCCAAAGAGGTGATGTTGACATCCAAACAACTTCTTGGGATTATGTAGTATCTGCAGTGGGAGGTTTGGTCACTGTGTGGTTTACAGGTTGTGTTTGTTTGCAGAATGTGTATTGCAACGTTTTCTGTTGCAGGTGTTCCTGAAAGAAGACAAGAAGACAAGAAAAACATTCTTAGGGTTCTTCAGAGTGCTTCTTTTTTAAAGTTACTAGGCTTTGTGCAACTATGTAGTACAATGCTAACCATTTTTTCTATTTTGCAGGTGTTGAGTTTTTGTAGTTCTTAGATTTAGGACATTTACTGCCAAATACATGTTTCTAAAGATGACTACAGGTCTACAGTAAATGGTTTAAAATGGTTTTGGGTATGGGCACCTGGTAGGTAGCACAGGTCAGATAGTTCTTTCCTAGAGGGCTAGGGGAGTAGACAGGCTGGAGGTCCTGATCCATGGTAGAGGCCTTCAGTGCTGATCTATTAGGACATGCTTCAAGAAGTTTCTTGGAGCCACTAAAAGATCCATGGATAGTACAGTAGTAGAGTAAGAGATGAGGTTTCTTCAGTGGGCCTCTATCCTTTAGTGTTACCTGCCTGTGCCCAGCACATGTTAGGGGAGGACGTGATCAACCCTCTCTGTAGGGAACACAGAGGTAGGATGACCTGCTACTGGACTGTAATCTGACTGCGGACAGCCAATGGTCTGTTTGCAGTGAGTGTAACCACCCAGTTTCCTGAGGTTACTAGAATCCTATTAGCACTAATCTTAGGCAGGCAGAAAGGAAGGCAGCTGGTAGGGAGCTCATTAGGGGCTTTCTACATAATGACATCATTGTTTACTCAGCTAGCCTGAATGAGGATGATTTTGTCAATTAGAACTCTGGCAGCAGCATAACCATTTTTGAGGCAGCTGCTCAGGGGAAGTTTAGAATATTCAGTTAGCCTGATTTGGAGAGTCAGAGTGGCAGGAGGTCTGC
The DNA here is from genome assembly GCA_016271365.2 of Neoceratodus forsteri. Taxonomy (NCBI): domain Eukaryota; kingdom Metazoa; phylum Chordata; order Ceratodontiformes; family Ceratodontidae; genus Neoceratodus; species Neoceratodus forsteri. Next base: position 390,299,245 of record CM028135.1, on the reverse strand, counting down.
CAGCTGGGGCTCTGTCACAGGGAGCCTTGTGTTTCTCACCCTAGTTTGGATTAAATCTACAGTTACCAGAGAAGTGGTGGAGGCCTTTTGCAGCATGAATCCTTTATTTCACTCCAGGGAGAGTGAGAGGAACTGCCAGTTCAGTGGATCCAAGGGGCAATTCCCTGAAGGTCCTAGAGTGTTTACAGCTGCCTTTGAGAAGGTCATTGTGTGAGAAATTCTGACAAAGCTACCATAAAGAAAAAGGCTGTTTTCGTGGGTGTGGCTTAGCCTTTAACCAAGATGGCAGCATAGCACCTTAGTTCCCTGTATGTGGGCACATATCCTTTAACATCCTTCATCACAGAGGCTTACTACAACACCTGGAGACACAAGAACCAGAAGAGGGACTTACCGAGCATACTGATCAGTCCTTATTTTCTTCTTATTGGATATATACGGCACCTTCAGGAGCTCTTCCTTCCATCATGGCCTACAACATGGCGTCTTCTTCTCCAATCTCAGACAACCCTGCAAAAATGAAGCAAACGTTTACTCAGTTGCTGGCACAAATGACCCAAATGACACTTGCTTTAAATACTAACACTCAAACTTTGCAGGCCATCGAGACACGGATGTTCCATAAGGAAAGACAGCTCAAGGCCTATGATGCAGCACTGCAAGAGCTTACAGCTACAACCAAGGAACAAGGCCACCTTATACATTTCTTGCAGGATAAGGTGGACAACCTAGAAAATCACAGCAGCCAAAACAATCTGCGGTTTATCAGTTTTCCCGAAGGAGCTGAGCAGAGGAACATGATTCACATTTAGCAGGACACATTGCCTCACATTCTTGGACTACCTCCTGCGACTGTCCTACATATTGAGCGGGCCCATTGGTCTCTTGCCCCAATACCTAAACCAGGGGAACGCCCACGGCCTATCTTAGCTCATTTTCTGGATTTCCGACAAAAGGAGCTGCTTACCGATGCAGCCAGGGATAAAGGCTCCATTACCTGGAATGGCAACACCATCCGCAGTTTTCAGGATTACTCCCAAGAGTTAAATGAGCGGCACAAAGAATACACAGACTGCCACAAGATCCTCCATGCTCATCATATTCCCTTCTCCCTCCGGTACCCTGCTATGATAAGGCTTATCATAAATGGAACCCCTACTTTTTTTTCCACGCCCAATAGCCTCATGGATTATCTCTGTAAAGAGTTCCCCAAGGATTTCCGGAACCCCAAGCTCTTTAGTGTGCCCCACATCTCCCCTACCTCTCCTGACCATATGGAAGAGTCATCCAGATCCCCACAGGAATCTCCCCGGCCTACAGCCCACCGCTTTGAGGCCTCCCTTCCTCCATGAAGCAGAAAGCGCCACACTCCGCAGCGGCATGCAAGACGGCTGCACCCAAATGAGAGACAATTGGAGGTGGTGACCCCAGAGGATAAGGATGAAGAACTGCGCTAACACTACTCCCCCAACAAATTTGCCCCTCTGCTCACCCTCCCTGATGATAGTCTACAAGCAGAAGATCACCTGGTGCCCTGCTCTTCCTCTGCTGAGTTGAAATCCTGGGCCACTGCTATAGCAGCGGACACACTGCAACCCCTTCCAGAGAAACACTCTCTAGCTCGAGCAAGCCCTACTCAGCAACAGCTGCAAATCTCTGAGGCACCAAGCCTTTCGCCTTCAAGGTTAATGGCAGAATTTCCACCCTGAGTACACAGCTAAGTATTCCGAACTAGCTTTCTGTATCTTGTTTTTTCTACAGTCAGATTTGAAGCTGTGGGTAAGGTCTCACCCATATGTGTGGATACTTCTCCTGGTCTGCCCTCGATCGTGAGCATAGGTCTGGCGTTAACCCCTGGGGCTGACCAGCTTTAGCCTGGGACTTATTTTCAGCTACCCTTTGTGCTGGCTCTAACAGCATAATTATAGTAGGCTCTGGACATCATGGTTCGTATGGACCCAAGGACTAGACCTATTAACTTTACTGAATGCAGCGATTAATGTAATACTGTGTTGTGGATGGGCCCATAGGGCCTATTCATTTATTGTATGCCCTATCCCTCTCTTACTCAGAGCACTAGTGATATGCTAATGTATAATTGTAAGGGCTATACAAATATTATGACTGCCCCCATATTTAACCTCTGGTGTTATTTATTATTATTCATTTTTTTCTCCCCTTCCCCCCCACCGTTGAAGGGCGAATGCTTGTACTTTACTCCGTTTACCTTCTCTCTTAATCTTAACTGCCCCCCACAACTTTGTGGACAGGGACATACATGAGCAGATATGATAATCTGGACTAAAGGTTATAGATACACCTGCTATTGATGGGGGGCTCATTTCAATGCTCAGATGTAACAACAGTGCCATGTACCCCATATGGCTGCCCTGAGCAATTTCCCCCTTCCTAGCAACTCTCTTGTGGAATTTAGATTCTGCCCCCCTTCCATTGCCTCATGCCTCTGCCTTTACTTTAATGTCCCATATGGTTAAGGAGCTCTGCTGCTGCTCCATGAGCACCTGAAGATAAGCTCTTTGCAGCGCTCTGCTTCCTCTATTTTCTTTCCCACCTCATGAGAGGGTAACGGATGGCCTTGGCAGCTAGTCTGCCAGTTTAACCGTCATCCTCCGACTACTGTGATCATGCTGTATGTTTTAGTCTTTGTACATAGTTTGGTGTTTATATGGGCCGCTTGCCTGATTACTTGGTTTACACATTGTAATGACTGGGACTCTATTAATTACATTTATGTTCTGAGCACTGCATGGCTTGTCTACGATGAGTGGCCAGGTTTCATTGGGAGCCTTCTGTGGAAAATGCCAGATACACCCTCAGCCCCTATATTTTACTTAACCACAATGGTATCATGTACTTATTTTGACATCTGGGATTATGGCTGACCTTCATGCACACACCTGGAACATGTGGGGCCTGACCACCCCAATAAAATGCAAACAGGTGCTATCTCATTTAAAATGGCTGAGGGCTACACTGGCCTTTCTACAGGAAACTAAACTTACGAATCTGGACCATACCTTGCTGGCTAGAGACTGGATGGGGCAGTTATTCTCTGCCTCCTCCACCTCAAAGAAGAGAGGGGTGGCTATCCTTCTCCATAAATCACTTGCATGGTCCCCCACTCAGATCCGAACTGATCCTCAAGGCAGGTGGATACGCACACTAATGAGCACTCTGGAAGGCCCCTAACTTCTTGGCAGCATATATGCCCCAAATGAAGACAACCCCTCCTTCTTTCACTCGCTAGCACAGGAATTATGCTCTCTGTCTTTGGACCCCTTACCAACCATTCTAGGAGGGGATTTCAATCTTGTTTTGGTACCACAATTAAATCGTAGTGCCCCCACACCCACACAACACCTGAAGGCCTGTCTAGCCTTACAACAACTGATAACAGAAGCCGGCCTAACTGATATTTGGAGAACTTTTCACCCACGGGCGAAGGATTACTCCTTCACCTCAGCAGTGCATAGATCCCACAGCTGCTAGACTTCTGGCTGGTGTCGGTGGACATTTGCCAGAATGCAGCTGACTCTAGGATCCTGCCCAAGATTATATCGGACCATGCTCCTGTGCATTCACACACTCTTTGGGGCTCTTCCCAGCCCAAGTCTAGAGATTGGAAATTTGACCCTCTCTTACTTAAAGACACCCACTTTGTTACATGGGTAACTTCTGAGATGGCCTCCTTCTTAACAGAAAATCCTCCCCAGGATGCCTCCCCCGGTGTCCGATGGGAGGCCCTCAAGGCCACCCTACATGGGGCCATTATTGGGTATGCATCTAAATGCAGGAAATAGCGGGAGCATCTTCTAACCTCCCTAGAGTAACGATTAAAAATTTTAGAAGCCCAAGCTAAACAGACATCGCGCATAGACCCGAACTCTGCACTACATAGGGACATGCTTTCCACTCAGGTCGAGCTCAATGAGCTACTGACTCACAAGGCAGAAGTGGCAATCTTAAGACTGCGCCATAATTATTGGGGGGGAAGCTGGCAAACTTCTAGCCTATCGACTATGTAAGCAACAGACTGAACACCACATCTCTGGATTAAAGGACCAGACCGGTGTAGTCTGTACAGACCCCAAAACCACAAATGCCTTTATGCCGCAATTCTATTCAGCACTCTATACCTCCACCAAAGACCACATAACTGAAATGATGGAGCCCTTTTTTGCCTCTCTTCAACTTCCCGCTCTTCACTCCTCCCAAGCCGCACAGCTGGGCTTGCCTATTATGCCTGACAAGGTCATATCAGCAATTAAGACCCTCAACTCTGGTAAGACCCCTGGAGGAGATGGTTTTCCAGTTGAAATATGGCAACTATTTGCACTCCACATTGCCCCCCTCCTCTCTCAGGTATATAATGAGGCTCTACATGATGGCATTTTTCCTCCCACTCTTCGAGAAGCGGTTATTACCGTATTCCCGAAAAAAGGTAAAGACCCCACACTCCCCTCCAGTTACCCTCCAATTTCATTAATAAATACAGATAGTAAAATCTTCACTAAAATCTTGGCCATCAGACCTAGCTCACTCCTTCCCTCTCTTGTACACCCCTCACAGGTTGGTTTTGTGCCAGGACACCTTAGCTGGGACCACATTAAATCACTGGTTAATATTATTCACCATGCCAAGACTCTTCCCAATCCTGCAGCAGCTATAGCTGTTGACTTCGAAAAGGCCTTTGACTCCTTTGAATGGGACTTCCTACAGAGGGTGCTATGCAGATTTGGCTTTGGCCCCTCCTTTAGGCAATGGGTATTGCCACTATATCAGCAGCCTGTGGCTAGAATTCAGACTAACACAGAGATCTCCAACCCTTTCCAGCTAGGTAGAGGCACCCGCCAGGGCTGCCCCCTTTCTCCACTCCTGTTTATTTTGATGGTGGAGCCACTGGCAGCTGCCATTCAGCAGCAGCTTGACATCCGTGGAGTTTCTATCGGGACACATGTATACTCCACTCTTATGTATGCAAATGATCTCCTGGTCCCAGTGGAAGACACCGTGGGGGCCCTCCCGGTGTTCCTTACCCAACTAGCAGACTTTGCAAATATTTCTGGCCTCCAGATGAATAAATCTAAAACCAAATTGCTGCCTCTTAACTCCACTTGCACCCAGAATAAGGTGCCCTTCCTAGGGCTTAATTGGGCTTCTTAATCTTTAGCTTATCTTGGCATTCATATTTCTCCCGACTTATCTAGCATTTGGAACATCAATCTTAATTCATTAGTGGCCTATCTTAGAATGGAACTCAACAGATGGAACTTGTTTCACCTTACTTTAGCTGGGAAAATAGCAGCCCTTAAAATGATTTCAGACCCTAAACTTCTATACCCTCTCTCATATATCCCCCTAGCCCCACGTGTAAAATGTATCTGTATCATAGACAAGGTCATGGGCAATTTCCTGTGGGGGAACAAGAAACCCCAGTATAGTAGGGGTAAACTATGCTCCAACTGGAAGGATGGTGGCTGGGGCCTTCCATGGTTCAAGGGATATGCATGGGCTTGCTCTCTTGCACAATCTGTAACATGGTTTACTGCCCTAACCCCTGAATCTCTGCAATGGCTCTACATGGAGAAGGCCATAGCTCAGCTGCATAGCCTTCCCCATCTATTATACAATCCTTTACCCAAGTTTCGCCGCACTCATCCCACCATTGTCCCTGCGATCCAAATCTGGAACAAAGTACATAACAGGATTCATGCTAATCCCACCCTGCTTCTCTATACCCCCATCTTTCACAACAATTATATACTGTTAGACAACAAGCCCATTCACTGGCCGCATTGGGAAAGCACTGGTATCACAGTCCTAGCAGATGTCTTGGACAAGACTGGCCTAGGGATCCAAACTTTCAAGCCCTTGCACAGGTGAAGGACCTGAACAAAACTGACTTTTGGAGATACCTGCAACTCCGTAGCTCTCTAACCGAGTTCCTTAAATTGCACTCACCCAACATAGCTACCCCACGAAAACTTTCTGTCTGGCTCAAGCACTCCAAGAGTCAGGCAAGCAAAGCATATGCCAATATCAGGGAGAGCACTCCCTCGCAATCCGGGGTTTCAAAATTGAAGTGGGAAAAGGCTATGAACGTAGAACTAGATGACGCCCAATGGTCTCTCTGCTGGAAATTGGCACATTTGAACCACCCTGATGCCCACAGCAGACTTTTTCAGAACAAACTTCTGCACCACTGATACAGAACACCAGATGTGCTGTATAAAACTAAGCTTTTAAATAGCAACTTATGCTGGAGGTGCCAAGCCCAACATGGGGATTTATAGCACATCATCTGGCAATGCTCTCTGCTGGCTTCCTTCTGGTAGGCTGTCACCCAACTTGCTATGGACATCTTAGACCTAGATATCCAACTAGATCCTCTTGTGTGGATCCTAGGCCTACCTCCCTGGTACTCATCTTAAGCCTCCCCCAATGTCGACGGCTGGCCATGCTAAGCATATCAGCTAAGTGCCTCATACTTTGCTTGTGGAGGTCAACAGAAATCTCCACTCCTCTAGAACTTCAACAAGCTCTGATGCTTCTGGCCTCACTCGACCATGTATCCCATATTATAGCTAATAAATCGGTGACATATGCGACTTGCTGGGCCCCCTTTATGGCTTACCTGAAACCTAGGACTGGAATAGGGTGAGTTTGCACATGATCCTCTTTGTTGCGCTTCCCCTTATGGAATTCCCAATTTGAATGACTCCTGGTTTTAGCTCTGCCTAGCCAGCCATGCAATGTGCATTAACTTACATCACTTACTCAGTAGCAGTACTTATTTGGTTGTACTAAACAGATACCTGGTCATGCTCTTTCTGTTTTCTTCTTATGTTTGATTATTGCAATACCATAGAGCAGAGAGTTGAGAGATCTTCCTCCTCGGTCCCTTATGGAGTCCCCTTTTTTGTGATGTACTGTTTGCTAATTTGCATACTGTAAAGATATGGACATATTGCTATAAGATTCTTCTCTGCTAGTATCGTATGCCCTTTCAAAGTGTTTAATGATGTATGTTTTGTGTATTGGAAAATAAATAAAACTTATTAACTGAAAAAAAGAAAAAGGTTGTTTTCTGGTTTGTTCTCTGTGCCTTAAGGAAGGAGCAACAGATATGTTAATACAGATGCAGAAACTGTTCTCATTAGGGAGTTGGCTGAGGAGTGTGTGCCCAAGATAAGGCTAGATCACATCTGTCATGACCCCTCACACACTTCAGTGTCAAATTTAAAGTTTAGAGTTTGGAGTCTTTAGCGATTCAGTGGGGATGGAAGGTTTCTTTTGGTGTAACCCTGAAGGAATGACAGAGACTGTCGATTGGGGCAAGTGTGGGAGGAACACCATCTGGAGTCTACAAGGCAGGGTGAACTGGTTCATTGATGGGTGCAAGATCCCCTGAGTAGAGGCCAATGCCCAAGATGAAACTTAAATATGTGGGTCAGCTCACGAGTTTACACCTTGAAATGTGTTTTGGAAATGACTCAAGAATGTGGTTCAGGCCACTAGCATCCAGTTTGGGAATTGGAAATGTGTTTGAAAGTAACTCAAGTATGTGGTTCAGGCCACGAGCACTTTGGGGAAAAAGGACAGAGAAGTTTCCATGGAAAACTGTACTGCCTAGCAAAGAGTTTCTGGAAAAAGAGTGTACTTGTTTTGCCATGACCAACCATTGGTGATTCACTTGTGCTTTAGTAACATCTGTGAATAAAGCCATACTGCACAGTCTCAGCTGCTGCATTGGACATTCTGATCATTGCTTTCTGTGTGGAGTTCTTGGGGCCCCCTCAGCAGTTAGGTCTAGCATGCAACTAGCATCCTCTCCCCTGGACCTGGTTGTAAATGCAAAGGTTCATTTTGGTAATTGTACCCCACCTCCTGCCTTTAGATAATGAACCTGGTGTACACTCTAACACTACAGACCATACCAATCTGAGTATTTCTGCTAAAAGTAAATGGTATGCCATATATGGGAACTAGTTCTTTTAATGGGGGGTACCAACTTACCAGAAGTGGTGTGAGAGTTACATTATAGTATAGGAATTTTCATTTTCTTAATTGTTATGTTATTTACATGTCTGTTTTCAGTTGATATTTCTTAGGAAGTCAGTCCTGTAGTACTCATTGAGACCTCTCTTTTGATATAAAGGTTGTCTCTTAACTCAAAATATTGACAGAGTTACAACTTGTTAAAGTTGCAATGTTATCTTATGGTAATCCTCTTTTTGTTTCTTTTTTTTATTTGTATGTTTTTTCATATGGTCTCTGAATTTTTTCTGGTGTGGGGATATTATGTGTTAGTCCTGTAGTACTCATTCGGAACCTTTTGTTGATATATAGATTGTCCCTTAACTCCAACTATTGACAGAGTATGGCTTGTTAAAGTTGAAATGTGCAAGAAAAAAACTAAGTCCAAATTTTTTCATATCAACTGATCTTCTGTCATGAGATTTTTGTGAGCTCATGAAAGAGGATTGGTTCATATGAAACAAGAATATAAAAAAAAAAAACTATGTCCAAATTCTTCTTTCATATGAACTCATCTTCTTTTGTATGAACTCATCTTCTTTTATGGGATTTTTGTGAGTGCATGAAAGAAGATGCCTTCATAAGAAAGAATGCGAAAAAAATGAAGTCTGAATTCTTCTTTTGTATGAACTCATCTTCTTTCACAAGATTTTCATGTTCTCACAAAAGAAGATGCCTTGGTATGAAAAAAGATTCTGAAAAAAAACTAAGTCCAAAAGTTTCTTTCATATGACCCTAATCCTCTTTTGTATGGCCCTATTTCTCTTTCATGAGCCATACAAAATCTCTCTCTAACCCATGGGTCACTGCGGCTCTTCTCTCACAGCTGAAACTAAAGGATCACCTCTGGGCAGTTGCCAGGGCCACTGGCAAACAACTGGACATCCAAAATTACAAACAAGCATAAAATGCCTGCACAAAAGCCATACAGCTAATGAAATCCACCTATTACAAAGACGCTCTCACCGATACATGGGGGAATGGTCATGCTTTCTGGGACAATATCAAGGATGTCACAGGGAAGCAGCCAAAAACCTCTTCGGCCATGTTAATGGTTGATGGATCCTCAACCCTTGACCCCAAGGTGATCGCAAACATCTTTAACACAGCTTTTTCAGACCTAGTGCTGTCCTAACCCATGACTTTTTCGAAAACAGGGCCTACTCCCCAAATACCTCAGCTCCTCAGTCTAACCATCCCCTCTTCTACTTCAGGAAGGTAAGGCTGAATGAAGCTTGCCGCTATATTACTACAGCTGTCTCTAAATCTAGATCTAGTAGCGACACCCTAGACCTTAAGCTTCTGTTGCTCACCCTCGATGAGGTAATTCATCCATTAACAAAAATCCTAAACCTCTCTCTCTCAGCTGTGGAAAATTCCTGGACCTATGGAAAACAGCCACCGTGACACCTGTCCATAAAAGTGGGGACAAGACGATTCACTCAAACTATCACCCTATCTCCATACTGCCCCCACTCTCTAAGGCACTTGAGCGCATCGTGGCTGATCAACTTACCGACCACTTGGATAAATACAATATACCTTGTCCACAACAACACAGCTTCCGGAAAGGTCACAGCACCACCACAGCCCTTCTTGAGTTCACTGGAGCTTTGCACAAATCCCTTGACAACGGCCTTCTCACAGGGGCCGTTTTCGTCGACCTCTCCAAGGCCTTCGATACAGTACACCATGGACTACTAATACACCAACTACTGAATGCCGGGCTATCACCTGACTCTTCTCTCTGGTTTAAAAGCTACTTAGAAAACCGGTCACAGACAGTAAAAATTGCGGATGCTCTTTCTAACACCCTGCCTGTTCGCTCGGGTGTCCCACGGGATCCATACTGGGACCTCTCCTTTTTAGCCTTTTCTTAAACTCCCTCCCTTACCACTGCTCTGAGCAGATCATACTATATGCCGATGATGCAGTTGTATTCTCCACTCACAAAGATCCTGCAGCTCTTCAGCACAACCTTCAACTTGGTTTCAGTTCTGTAGAGACATGGTTTCTTAATCATAAACTGGTCCTCAATGACAAGAAAACCAAATCTATGCTCTTTTGCAGCTCTCATAACCCACACAAGCTACACCACTTGGCTATCTCCACCACCCAGGGCAACACTCTAGATCAGGTGGTGTCCTTCAAATACTTAGGGATTCAGCTTGACCCTAATCTCTCCTATGGACTTCATGTAGATAATGTAGCTAGAGCTGCTAATACACCGGCTTGGTCTCCTCTACAAACACAGACCACACCTCATGCCAGAAGCTTTGAAGGTTGCAGTCCTGAGCTCTGTGATCTCTGTAATAGACTATGGTCTCATCATTTATGGCTCGGCCACAACCACAACCGTTAGACGCCTCACTACTGCCTTAAATAAAGCATGTCGGCTCATCGCTGATGCTCACCGTCTCACCAACACATGTGACCTGTACACTCAGACCGGCTGGCTCCAACTATCAAACCACATAAAGTTTCTCACCTGCTCCGTGGTCAAAAAACTCTACCTTGGCCTTGCACCTTCTGGGGTCTCAACTCTGTTACAACACCAAATTAACAAACGGTGCCTTAGGAGATCCACGCTACAGCTACTGAAAGTCCCCCACTGTCACACTTCACAGGGACAACGCTCTTTTGCTTATCGAGCACTACTCTGGTTCAATGGCCTCAGCCCAACCATCTCCTCTGCCCCAACTTAAAACTAGGCTCCGGGACTATCTCACTACCAACAGCTCCTGTGACTGCCCAACTTAACCTTGTTTCTCCACTTCCCTTTCTGCTCTAGTTGTCCCCCCCCTCACTGGATTCTACCCTCACATCTCGGTATACCCAATGCTGCACTTTTCACCCTCTTGCCACCCTTTCTACATTTCTTCTCCCCCCCACCCTCTTCCCTCTCCCTATGACTCTGGCACTTCTTATCTGTTGTCTATTTTCTCTGACAAATCCCGCTGGCTGCCTTGTTACAATGCTACCCTTGAACTGTATTAATCTGTACTCTGTTTGCAATGTCCACATTGTTGTAATGCCTGTCTTGATGTTCCCCATAATTTGTATTTCTCTGATGTGGAACCTTTGTAAAAGAGCCATGGCTCAAAGGTATTTGTAATCCTAGACTTGATAAATAAAATAAATACAAAAGAAGAAAATTGTCTCACAAAAGAGGATTTTTTAAATGTTTTAAAAACACATTTAGGGGTCATTTTTCAAAAAACTAATTCCAGAATCCAGTTAAACAGGTCATGTTTAGCAACTACATGTACTGGTGTCTCTGCAGGACATCATGTTTATGGGTTTTCAAAAAAGTATTTCTTTTTTAATGGAAGCAAGATGGCCACTGTACAAAAGAGGAATTTTCTCTCACAAAAGAGGATGAACCCCTAAAAATAGAGAACTCCTCTTGTGTATGTCCAAGGTCTTCTTTTGTATTAAATATCTATCCAAAAGACCCTACTGAGCATGCTCAGAATTGAAATTTAAAATCTTTATAACGGGAATGGAATTTATATTTTTTCAGCAAACCAATGAGAAAGGCATTTGGGTGTTAGGTGAGGACAAAAAAAGACAGAAAAAAAAATGGTTGTTCCTAAAAACTCACTATCCTTATCTCAGAATCTGCACATCTTATTGGAATGAAACTCAGCAAATCAAGAGACTTTACCCTACAGATCATGCATGCATACTTTCATATAATTTCATTGAATGGGGCAATAAGATAGATAGACAGACAGACAGATGCATACATATATACATATATGATATACATTCTTTGCAAAAAAAAATCATTAATGTACTAGTTAGGGTTGAAGCAACAAAAGTAGGGAAATGTGGCATTAGAGTTTCCAACCCTATCACCCCACCCCCACCCTGCAGGCAGCAGCATGCATGGGGTGTGCCTTGGGGTTGTCATCCTTAACTCTCACCCCGTTCTCATATACTATGCCCATCTCAGCTTATTTACTAATGGAATGGGGTGAGTGTTAGGGATGACAACTGCAAGGCACACCCCACGCATGTTGCTGTCTGCAGGGTGCAGGGGATGTTAGGGTTGGAAACCCTAATGCAACATTTTTCTATTTTTGGTGCCTCAACCCTAACTAGAGCATTAACAAAGTTTTTGCAAAGAATGTCCTTACTTTCTGACACAGTATAATGGTACCCTCATTTTTCTGTGGGAGAGCAGGGCCCTCTCAGCCCTGCACTCCAATCCCTTCTTAGATGCATACATATACAGTATGTTGCTGTGGAAGCACAGGGCCCACTGGGCCCTGCACTTCTATTTTGTATTAAAATAGGAATGAAATTGTCAGCATAGTATTCTTATTACCCCACCTCATGAACCTAGTAATGAAAAGTTTTAAATCCTCACCAAAACATGATCCTGCACCACTGCAGCAGCATTGCACATCACAAGATGTGAAAACACATTTTGGCCAGGGTTTGAAAAGTGACAGTGGTGACATTCATGGGGTGGTGTAAAAAGATGGTTATGTTGAAAATGTGGAGTCAATGGTTGGATTTTCACTTGCGGCACCAGCGATCCAGGTTCGGGAATGGACCTGGGTCACTGGAGAGCCGGCCGGGTGGGAGTAGGATAAAGCATCCCAAGGACTGCTCTTCTTCTCTGGGGGGAGGGTGGGGTGTGTGCCTGGTGCTTGATAGACACCTGGCGGAGGCTGGGGGTCGCACAGCTACCAATGCCAGCAAGACTGGGAGATAGGGCAGACACAGGACATCATTGCACATCCCCGGCCCCCAGAAAATCCAGGAAAAATGCTGGATCCAGCATGACTGCTCATCTTGCTCCAACACCAACTGCCACTGATGCCTGTTGGGGGGTCCCGCTCTTGTGGCCCTGACCCGGGAGATAATCCAGGGCTTGCCAACTATATCCTTCAGGAGTGGGAAGCCCACTCAGTGGTCCCACCCAGGGTGGGTAAGCCTGGGCATGGGGGCAGTGGGCAGGTGGATGAGCACTGAGGAAGGGAGCTGAGGCCAAAACAAAAAACAGAAAAAAAAAGGAAAAAGAAAATGTGGAGTCAAAATATTTAAAATTCCTAAAGTTATGAGGGAGCAAAACAACATTTCAATGTATGTGCATAACTTTGGCATTTTTATATATTTTGACCTCAAAATCTCAGCATAGCCTTCTTATGACACCATCTCAAAACAAGGTCAGTGACAATTTTCAAATCCTGCCTGAAAGGTGATTTCACAGAACGATGGTGAAATTACCTTTCCAGCTGGATTTGTGTACTTCCAGTGACATTGTTCATGAGGTGGGGTCCCAAAAAGGTCATGTTGAAAATTTGGGGTCAAAATAAGCCAAAATATCTAAGTTATGCAGCAAAGTTGAAACTCCCATTGAAATACATTGAACTGCACTTACCCTAGTTTCTCATATTGCAGTTGCTGGTTCCAGCAGCAAAATGTATCTTCCTTAGGAGAGTGCATCTACAGCCTAGCACCTGTTCAGGTGAGTGCGGCTGTGGGGGGTGCTCAGTGGGAGGTCGGGGTTGTGGGGTCACATCGGCGAGGAAACATTTCCTTATTTACAGGAAAAAAAACATTGATAGACAGTTTCCTTTATTTCAGGTCAGGACTGGTATCAGAGGGTGGGGGATGCCACTAGACACCAGGGATAAAAAAAATATGGGGAAAGTGATCAGAAGGTGGGGGTGCCACTAGACATCAGGGTTAATAAACATAAATAGGGAATGGTGATTAGAGGGTTGGGGGTGCCACTAGACCCCAGGGATAATACAGATAATTATGGGGATGGTGATTGGAGAGTGAGGGTACTTCAAGACACCAGGGATAAGAAAAAAAATAATAGGGATGGTTATCGGAGGGTAGGGGTGCTACTAGACACCAGAGATAAGAAAAAGAATTACGGGGATGGCGATCAGAGGGTGTAGACCAGTGTAGGCCAGTAGACACCAGGAAGTAATGTGGGCTATATGAAAAGGATTTTGCAAACACGAAAAAGGATCTTTTTTTGAGAGTTGTGATATGAAAAAGGATCTTTTTTGTATGACGAGTCATGAAAAAAGAATTATAATGAAAAACACAGTTCTTGGGCATTTGAGCAACAGTTAAGTCAGGGAACCAGCTAATGGGTCCCAGTAAACAACCTACATGTGTTGGTCCCTCCCCACAATGTCATGTTTGTAGATTTATAATTTGAAGTTTTAGGGAAAAATGGAAAACAAGATGGCAGCCAAACAAAAAAGGATGACATCAATACGAAAAAATAATAATTTTTTTATTTCATACAGCTATCTTGAGGTGTTACTGAGCATGCTCAGAAGTAATTCATGAAAATTTTAAAATTAAATAACTTTGGAGCTGATTAATATTTGTTCACCAAACCAGCAAAAGACACATCTATGGATTCCCCCCTTTCTACCCTGAAAATTTCAGACCACAATTCCAAACTATCTGGGCTATACTGTGGAAAAACTAAAACCCATAATAACCAATTGGAAAACATGAACATTTACTTCTTGCACTATCCAGAACTTGGAAAACGCACATCTGATCATAGTGAAACTTGACATATTCAGACATGTACCTCTCAAAACTGTGCATGCAAAATTGCAAGCCAATTTGTTGAATGGTTGTAAAATTATTAAAGTGCAAAAATTGGGGTTTAACATACAACTGCCAGCACAACCTTAACTATAAGGGTGCTAAGGGATGTGTGTCAATGGGTCTGGGATCAGTAAGGGATGACATACAGCCCTTGTCAAACTCATGTAACTTTGCCAAAGAAGCAAAAGTAGCTCATTGATACTTTCTTGTTATAGAGGATGATGAGTAAATAATGCAGTACCAATGAATGCATCCCCTCCATGCAGCCCTTGGCTCTGGAGCAACCTCTGTAAAGAGGGAGACTCATCATCCTTGGTAGTTGAGTCACTGCCTACCTCCTTCTGTAGTCAACAGCCCAGAGCTGCACCATGCTGATACTCACTTCCTGATTAAAAACCTGCTTCTTCCTCCTTCTCCTCCTCCTCCTCCTCCTCCTCCTGTCAGCTTTCAGGGATTAAAGCAGGTACAAGGGCCCTTTGAGCCACTGGAGCCCCTTACTAGCCCACTGGATGACCAGGGCTACTATATATTAAATATAGGCCATTAGGCTACCAGAGATACATTATTTATATTCTGGACACATATTGAAACTGATGGGTATCCTGGACCCCCCTGCATGTGCACAGTTCTCTTCTTTTTCCTCCTTTTTTCTATCAGCTGATGTTCTCTGCTTTACATTCACTTGTTTTACATTTGCTCTAACTTTTCCCTTACAGTGTACCTTAATCTCTGAACTACCATTGATTTAACTTTTGTGCTTATCCTGTAGCTTTACTACCTCTTCACTGTTCTGTCTCTACTCCAGCTGCTAATGTTTCCCCATACTAACCCATTTTTCCTATTATTTCTACAGGACTGACAGGAAACTGCACCCCACACCTATCAGATACAGTAAGTACTGCTTTATGTTTAACCTTCCTATCTGACCTACTTTCTTCCTAAACAAATACTGGTCCTCTGTGTCTCCTTTCCAACATTTTGCCTTTCAGGTGTGAAATATCATTGTTCATAGCCCCTAGCCTAGGCTCCCCAGTACTCAAATAAGACACCTGTTACTTATTTACTTCCTACATTAGGAGATTGAGTTATATCAGTGCTGCTGCATCTACTACCATGGGGCATACTCACATTCTGTCTCATTTATTCATCTTCTGAGGGTTACTGGTAAAGCAAAATAGACACTGTCTTCATGTGGGCAGGTACCGGTGTAACTTTAATCCATGTTCTTAAAGATGAACTACAGTCAAAATCTACAAAACATTATGTTGTGTAGTGTGCTTTAATTGTGTGGGTAGTCACAGTGTGCCCTTTTCTTTATGTATGTTTAGGATGTTTTTCTAAATTTGTCTGCTTGATTTGTGGCCCTTGTGAATCTTCATGTCTGTCTCCTTTATTGCTTTTCCATTAACTACAATGCACCCTGTCCCATTTGGCTGTGATACGTCCAAGATCATTGATTCAGTGAGTTCTATTTAACTGTCTTGTCTACAGCACTAGATCTGTACTGGTAAGTGCCTATCCTTCTTCAATGAGCACAAATAATGGCTACGTTTACAGTTTGGCAAAAAACAGAAGGATTATTTAGTGGGCTATTCTTTGAGGAAATAATTAGATCCTTCAGTAAGTATTGTATAGCATTGATGACCTGTGGTGATTTGTGTGCTTTTCTATGCAGTGTGTGGCTTGATGAAATGACTGAAACATTTCATCTTGCTGGCTAGACATAGACACACACCTAGAAAACAAAAAGATTGGATAAGAAAGACTTATTTATTTGAGGCCAGAACTACAGGTTCTTAAGAGTACAATGCTGCTGCAGACACAACAGTAAGTCAGCACTGACTGAACCAATGGTCTCCGATGTAAAGAAAAGGCAATAAAAGAAACAGACATGGAGATCCCCAGGGGCCATAAAACAAGTAGGCAAACTTAGAAAATGATCCCAATAACAAACAAAGGAAAAAACACCTAGGACTGGACACACAAATCAAAACACTTTCGGCAACTTTTTTTTTTTTTGTGAATTTTGACTGTAGTTCTTCTCTAAATAATTCCCAGCAATAATTGACGTCTTCTGGGCTGCTTCATCTGTTAAGAAAAAAAGTGCAGTAACACTATTTTATATTCGCTGACCCCCATCACTAACTAAGCATAACAATTTCACTAATAATGCTTGCAAGCAAACATTAGGGCATTGATCAATGCTTGTTGAATATGTGGATGTTTTGTATAGTGCTGTTCCAAAATCCACCCTTGCTTAGCTGGACCACCTCTTTCACTCCTATGGCTGTGGCCATGACTGTCATCCCCACCCACTCCCCAATGCTCCCTTTACACCTCTCTCTCTCTGTCTCTCTCTGTAATCCCTCTCTTGAGGATAGATGCCTTTCCCACTATGCCTTCCTTATCTCCAAATTCTGGTTTGGACCCCTCCACTTGAACTTCTACTCCCTATTCTCTTGTCCACCTCCATCCTCTTATCTTCTCCATAACCCTGACCTTTGCTCCATATCTCTAACCATGTGATAACCACAGGTGGTCAAGCTGCCACCTCATTCAGGTTCTCCTGGCTGTTGTCTAACATTCTCCTTCCTTGCCACTCCTCCTCTTCTCCCTCTGCTCTGAATGCCCAACTCCATGATCACACTACTCATGTCTGCTCGTGTGTTCGATCATTACTATAAGTCTACTCTCAATCTTTACAATTGGAAGTCAATTGACTGTTCTATTACAGTTGTTCACTGTGTGCATCTTGTAGTCTTTTGTATTCATTGTCTCCCTTACAAGTATTGTATTCCCTTTCCCCTTCTACAAGAATGCGTCTAGAAATTAGCTGTTCTCTGCTTAGTTACCCTTGTGAAACACTTTTTAATAAATGAAGGAGAACACCATTATGGTCATATGTATGAAAATCACCACTTACTTTACTAAGACATAGCATGGACCCAAGGACTGTAGCCTTGTTTTTTTTCTGTTTGTTTCTTTTGCAATTTGTCAGGATATTACTGTTAACGCAGCAGTATTTGTTAGTTAGCAAAACATATTTCTGACAACCTCTCATGCATTCTTAGTTTATTTTTAGTTTTCTCAGATATTGTTAAACCAGCTTTTATAGTTCATTTTGTAACTACTCACATTAAAGATGGCCGCCACTCTCAATTTTAAAAAAAGCTCTTTCGTTGAGGCTACTTGTTGAATATACATGCTAGAGTCATCATGTGGATACATTATGTTGATGTTACAGTACCACATGTTTCTTATGGTAAGCAGCACAGCACTGTACCAAGATATTTACATTTTTCATATTGAGTATGGCACAGGAGTTTGGACTTTCAAAAACTTTCAAATACTATATCTTGGCTACAGAATGAATGAGAATGAAAAGAAAAATGGGTATCTATATATCTATGCAAGTAAAACATTTTTGCTGGAAAAAAACTATATGGTGAATAAAAATACTGCTGCCTTAAGCAACCAAATGTAGACCATATTAATGTCATAGCTGATGAAGAAGAAAATGTCAGATATGGATCTTGTGATTACCTGATCCTATTCTATCCATTTAATTTAGATCAATTCAGCTAATAACTACTTTCTTTATTTAGAGCTAAACAAGGAATCTTAGAATCATGCCGGCTGAAAAGGACCTTATGGTCCATCGAGTCTGCCCAATAGCCCCCCCAACACCCTTTTATCTCCCACCCCGTACCAGTACTGCCTGTGCTTATTTCTAGCTGCCTTGCTTTACATGCATCTCTCATCCTCTGGAGATACTGTACATAAGCAAAATGGGAGCAGGTTAAGCGCTGACCACTGATGACAATAACTGAGGTAGTTTTATACAAAAAAGGTTAATGGCTTGTCAGCAAAACAACTTCTGTAGTAATATCAAGGCTAAATTGTTGCTCTGAAGTACTGTAGATTTTTAAACAGCAGCTTTTTAGGTAGGGATTGGGCTTGAATACAGTAGGCCAGAGTGCATAAATTTATGGCCTAACTGCCTGTTTTTTTCATTTTGTCTATATCAGCATTTTTAATTCTACCTGCCTCATTGTTTTTCTTCTAGCAAAATCAGTTTGTGTGTTTCTACCTTGCTATTCAGCAGAGCAGATATTGTCTACTGGCTGCATGTTATTATAGCTCAATTTAATGTTGCTGCTGTTGGGCAAGGTGAGGGTCAGAGCATACCATAACAAGCATACCATGCCAGAGGATAAAATAAGAAACTTCAGTTATCATACATCCTATTCAATCATATTTGCAATTAGACCCCTGTCAGGACTTTATATCAATCCATGCTAAACAGTGACATAATTATACTGTAGGTAGATAGACAGATACTTTATTTTTAAGAGTGGATTTCTAAGGGCAGCCCCAATAGTTCAACAGCAGGACTTCAATCTACAATACACGAGACACAGGTTCTGAAAAGAAAATCCCCTCCATCTGGTATCCCATGATAGGACTACTATTGTTATTAGCTCATCCTGGCTCAGGGAGGGAGGCACCAATACAGAAGGTCCTCTAGTAAACTCCATGTTGGTCCAAAGAGGCAAAGAGGGCAACAGCATCCATCACCTCCTCCATAGGAAGGCAATGAACACATGGGTGTGGGAGGAGGTAAGGAAAGAGAAAAAAGTGGGATCAAAAACCATTGTTGACTGCAAGTATGGTGGCCTCCTAGTATTCATGAGCTCCAACAAAGGAAAAACATGGCTCACATGAGGCTTAGTATATATTAACAATTTACAGCTAAAAAATAAAGTAACATACCACACTCAGTAAAGGCTCACACAGCTACACCCAACCAACTCCCCAGTATTTTGTGTCAAAGTGTGTAGAGTCAGGTAAGGCTGTTCTTTAAATACTGCTATAGCTAAATACACTTGTTTTAATCCTTATGTATACTACAGAGCAGTTACTAATGTACATAAATAATGGCTACACAGTTGGAGTTCAGTCTTACACATTGGAAGGAAAAGTTGCAAATGAAACAAGAGTGAAAAGTCAAATAGTGATCTACCACTCTAAATATTCATGGAATAGGACAATCTAATGCCAATTCTGGGAATGTGGCCAACATATGGAATGACACTGGCTTGTCATAAAATATAAGGACTGCATCACAACAACCACAAACTTTGGATAAATACAATATTTCATCGCCCAGAGGGATAGAATTGGTAGATTTCTATTTACAGCTCATGAAGTATAAGAAAATAGGAACACAGTGATACAGATGTTACTAGTAGAAGAGGGTGACAGCCCAGATAATTTATAGTAGGTGGCTTCTGAACAACAATTGCATAGCCCTAGAGACTCTAGGTTACACAGAAAACAAGCTGATTTTCAACTGCACTCTTTATTTTGTCCACCTACAGTATAACTGTTAACTCGTCAGTCTCCACAGTTGCACAGACTTGTAGAAAAATATATCAATGATCTATTTGTTTCATGTTGACTATTACCACAGCCTTTCCACGTTTGAAAAAAGATGCAACTGATGAACTAAAAAGCATGAAAGATACTGAGAATAAAAATCAAACAAAAGTAGAAATGTAGTGGTAATGTCAAAAGAATACAGTTATGTGATGATAATGATGATGCTGGAATAGTTGGCAAATAAAAGCTGCTGTAGAAATTTACATTTCAATCCTGTATTAATTTTTAAATCCCAAAAATAATGTGGACCACTAGACACCAGGGAAATAAATCACAATATCTACATAGATGATCAGGGGTGGGAGATCACTAGACACCATGAAATGCTTTCTATAATTTGGCACATAACCGGCATGGGCACTAAAGGGCTGTGCGGCATGCTAATGTGTCCCTAATAGGCATGCAAAAGGCACCCAGCTGACTCATTAGCATGATGGGGCTGAATATGGCCCACTGGAGTAATTGCGTTATCCCATTTGGGCAGCAGCAGCTCCAGTGGGCCCTGCAAGCCATAGACAGCCTTGGGCTGTATTAACGCAGCACATTGTCACTATGCACTATGCTGGCATGGCCCCATTTTAAGACACTTAGCTTCCTCTGCTGAAACATGCTAAGTGCTTGAATATTGCAGAGGACTAGCCGTGCCCTATTTGCCATGCAGTGATACTAGCTGTGTGGCGCTAACGGTCGACTCAATATCAGGACCTACAAGTTTTATAGTTAATCCTTTTTATTAAAATTTTCAGAATTACACTTACAATGAGCAAATATATGACAATACGTAAAATAAGTTTTAGAGTGTTTTAAATTGTTTTAAAGAGTTTTAAGATTGTATAGTGCTTTGACAGTCATGAATTGTGCTTGATAAATAAAGTTTGAAGTCTGAATACAGATATATATATTTATTTAGGGATTCAGATCATACCTTTGAGCTCAGAGCTGTTTTACAAAGGTTCCACTTCAAACAGTGACAATGACAGCAATAACAAACAGTTTACATACAATACTCGAATAGTAGGTAGCTAGTATACAATAAGGTTACAATGTCATTCATAGTACCAGTGTTGATAGTGCAGCATCAAGAGCATTCAACTAGGGTAAAGGACAGTGTTTATATGTAGAGAAGGAGATAAAAAGGTGTGACACCTAGTGTGAGAGTCTGAGGAAGAGTCAAGGTGAGGGGGAAGGGAGGCTGGGGAGGAGAGTGGGTGGCCAAAAGAAGTGGCTTTGTCTAGGAGGTTGGGAGGTAGTGGTAGTAGGTTGGTTTTAAGGTTGATCCAGTGGGAGAAAAGGCACGGGGGAGAGGAAAACAGAGGGATAGGGCAGGAGGGAAGAGTGGGGGTAAAAGGAAGGGGAAGAAGAATGTGGATGAGTGGGCATTATGGGTGTTAGAGTCCTAGTGGCAATCACAAGCTGTCCTAGTAAGAAGGTGTTGCCTTAGGCCATTTTTGAATTGCGAGATGTATTGGGAGTTTAGAAATATCTTTATATCTAAAGATAGATAACACAACAGCAAGGCAATGAGAACTACATGGTGGCTAGCATAGTAATTAATACATCATGATATAATCTATGAAGAGGGGACTCTAGCATTCCCTCAACTTGTATAAAACAAGAAAATATTGATAATGCTACGACTTTCTGTTCCTTAGTACCATACAATATCAACATATGTACGGTAAGCTTTGCTATTGGGGGAGAGCCTTAAATCTGCTGCTGTGTACCTCGGATGGAGGAATATGTAAAGAGGTTCCATGTTCATGCAGGATATAGGTGTAACTGATGGGGCGATGGGCACTGAGGACTGTCTGTCCTCCCAAGAGATGGAAACCTGCACCAGGCAGAGAAAAAAAGGAGCCTCAGATCAAGTGGTGCCACCTGCTATATGAGATATACATTCAAGGTTAGCTAGTTTCCCCATGGAGACTCTCCATTGATCTATGGAGGGGGGCATCTACTGATCTCCACTTTTATATTATTAACCCTTTTCCCCTCCACTGAGGCTGCCATTAGCCAGCTGAAGTGATGCTTAGGAATGTGATGCTCTGTTGTGGAAATGTACAACAACCAAAAGGCAAGGATGTCAGGTAATGCTCGCAGAAGGGTTTGGGTACATAAGGAGATAATTTTCTTCCAAAATTATATAATGGGTCCAAAGGCCCATAGTACATGAGTGAGGTTACTTCCTTGATGCCTGCACTTCCAACACTGATCCATTGGAATGACTTTCATGACCTGCAGGACCAAAGAAGTTCGATACCAGAGGTGCATAATAAGTTTGTATGAGTATTGGTCTTCTGTCTGTGCATACTCCATGAGCAATCTTCCAGCAATTGAACCACTGTTCCTCTCTAGTTTGCATGGACAGCTGGGCTTCCCATTTAGTCCTGGCTTTTTATGATTGATTAGGTATTACAGCTTGCATGCATCTATAAATGGTTGCAACTTTCCCATGTTTAAGGCATAACAAATTATTTGACAGATGCCTTCTGATCCATGTGCCCTTTTAGGAAGTATGCGATTGCACTTCTAATTTGGAGATACTTCCAAAAGTCCTTTAGGGGTGGGTGGATTTTAGCCCTTAGGCTTTTGGAAGGTATCTATGTAATTATTACCTGACATGAAGGGTCATGGACCATTCATTTGCCCACTTTGTGCCATGAGTGCCAGAATAGGGTTTTAATGTCTGTCTGTCTGTCTGTATTAGAGGGTTCTTCCAGAGGGGACACAGGAAGGGTGTGGTTAACCTGACCATGTAGTCATCTTGTTAAGCACCTGCCAAGTTTGTATGGAACTCAGTGGTGTGTGTTTATGTGGGGGGGGGGGTAAGTTAATATTTTTCTGCCTTTTTACATCCAGTAATATCCTGGGTAGTGTACTTCCTCTAATAGCCATTTCCATCTGTATCCATTGGAGTGCCAAAGCTGGAGAAACTGAAAACCAGCCCTGCCTGAGCTACAGTCCAGATCAGGTTCATCAGTGAGGTTGAAGTGTCCTCCTAAGAGTGTAAAAGAATCCAGGGTGGTCCTCATTGGGGGCATAGATGCACCCTAGTATCACCTCCCCTTCCTGTGCTGAGAAGCAAGCAAGGACTTAATTCCCTTTCCTGTCCTAGGATGTGCACGAAGATGGAGACCCCCACTTTTTTGTATATCATGAGCTGTACACCTCTGTCCATTCCTATTCCCTCATCATTTTTTGTGCTTCCTCCATCAGCAGCTTGGTCTCTTGTAAATAGGCAATTCTGGTACGCTACTTTCTCAGGAAGAACAAAATCTTTTTTTCATTTAATCAGAGGGTTGATACCCCTAACATTGCAACAAGTGCAGGAGATATCAGTCATTATGGCCTGCAGGGTGGATATGGATGGAAAATGGTTGACATATGACAGTAGCCCTGAATTAGAATAAGGTTCCCTTTCAATAACATTTTATGAATACAGTAAATGGTCTCCCAAGGAGCCTGGGTACTAAGGTAAAATATCAAGTGGAGATATCCATAAAGCCAACAATAACTGTAACCTATAGTATATACAGTCCCTGCTAGAAACGCAACAGCAGTGTTTTGTAGTGATAGCCCCCCTGTCAAGGGACCCATGGTAGAAACCATACACTAACACTGAATGCAATAAAAGTTTGTGCAGTAACAACAATGCTAATACCTGTGAGGGTGTGGAGTACTCAAACCGACTTAATGGACCATGAGCTGGATCAGTGGACTCAACCAAAGCTTTGGATCAACCATGGGGGTGGCATTCATTTTCATAATCAGTGAGGAAACACTGCCATGTGACAGCTAGCATTATAGTATTTGTTCTTTTTCCTGCAACTACTGAGTCTTTCACTAGTATGCACTGTTGACCTACTGTGCCCAGTTCCATAGTAGAAGGCTCCAGCTGCAAGGAGATGAAACCCACGTGGAAATCAATATTGAGAGTCCTTCTTGAAACATTCACCCCACATGCCTCAGGGTGGGGCACACTATAATTAGCAGCTAGAGTGCCCAATATAACGGATCACGGATGTAGGGAGTAGGAGTAGGGGAGGAGTGGGTCTAGGATGGGTGGGTTCTATGCTGCCTAGAAGGGCTCACACCTCTTGGCATCTGTCATCCGCTCAGCTGGCATCCAAGTAAGGGGAGGCTTATTGTCTATGCTTGAAATAGGGCACTTGTTGAGGCTTTACTGCTGTGTGGCTGTGGGGAGCTACACCTTTGCCACCATCCAGGATAACCTGGATTTGGCATTGCTGGGGCAGTGTCATCCAGCACCTTTTGTTGTATTACCTGACTTGTGCACCACATACCATATCCCTATTACTGTCAGAGCAGGTGGACTTTGATGTAGGTGGGTACCCTATTTATCATCTGATGAGCTGTCCCCTCACCGTTCAGGTCACTGGTGATCACCTGACTCCTGGGGGATGGGCCGCACTCAAAGGGTAGTGAGCCTTGCACTGGGAGGAAAGTAGGAAGCTGGTGTAAAACAGAGCAGCCTTATTCTGTGATGCTAAGGGAGTAGGAAGGGAGAAAGGTAGAGATAGGGAGGGATAGTGGAAGATGGGGGGACTCCAACCATCATGATTCATAGAGGAAGAGCTGTTAGTCCAACATGGGCTTTTTGGTGCTACCCATTGTTAGTCAGACAGTGAATGTAGCCATGATCACTGACCACTCCTTGCATGCGGACCTGGTTGGACTAGTACTAATATAATAACATTACATGGGGTGATGAAAAAAGACAGTAACCACAAAACATTTTAAAGTCAGGTCTGAAATCCGTAGTGCTCTGTGCAGTTTGACACTTGTCAGTGGACTATTTTAGTATCCCGGCCTCGTGAACAATGTGAAAGTTGACCCTGTATGTGTCTGAGCAATGGTTGCACCTCCACAAATGTTCATGTGGACAACAGCACCAGTTTGGTGGGAAGGAAAGAAAACAACAAGATGGAGGTGGCTTATAAAATGGGACGATGGGAGGGGAGGCATGTTGGGTCACTACAATTGAATGTTTAACTCTAATAAATAAAATCTAAACATTCTATACCCGAGCCCTGCCTTCCCCCATCCCCATAGAAACATAAAACTTGTCAGCAGACACCACTTGGACCACCCAGTCTGCCCAGATGGTCCCTGCCTAGTCTGTTTCCACAGACACTAACTGGTCTCCAGTGACATTCCCTCCTCAGTGCCTATGTACGTAATAATACCTGACAGGGTGGGTGATATTGGGCAATACTGAACTGCCCAGTAGTGTAATGAGGCCTGATGCTGCAGGCGAAGGGCCTTATAGCCCCCAGAATGTCTGACATTTCCCATACAGCCCACCTGGAGGGTATTAATAAACTAAGAAAATGACTACCTGTGGCATTGTTAGGTGGGATTTAAAAAAAAATATATTTTTTTAAAAGAGTAACAATAAAGTTGAAGCCTTTTTCTTGTCAAGTAGTCCCTCTGTTTCTGTGCTATTCCATCTCCTGTTGCCCCCCCCCCCCACACAGCCATTATCTTCTACTTATTCCCCAGCCTGCACCACCACATCTGGAACAAGACATGGAGTTTCTTGTTCAGCCCCCCCAGCAGTCTTTTGGCATCATTGCTGCACTTAAAAAAAACATTTCAGCAAGGCCTTCAACACCGTTCCACATAGAACGTTGTTAACAAATTGGAGAATCTGGGTGTGGGCTCTAAAGTGGTCAAATGGGTTGAAAACTGGCTAAAAGCAGGACCCAGAGTGTGGTAGTAAATGGCATAAAATCCAAAGAGGGTGAGGTGACCAGCAGGGTGCCACAGGGATCGGTGCTGGGTCTAGTCCTATTCAATGTCTTCATAAGTGACATTGCAGAGTGACTGCAGGGGAAAGTATGCCTGTCCACAGATGACACCAAGATATGCAACAGAGCTGACACACAGGAGGGGCTAGATAAAATGAGAAATGACCTACGACTACTTGAGGAATGGACAAGGGTTTGGCAGGTGGGTTTCAATGCTAAGAAGTGCAAGATAATGCACCTGGGACACAGAAACCCAAGAGAGGAATACAGGATGGGTGGGGGGCAGGTTCTAGCCACCACAAGTCAAGACAGAGACCCCTGGGGGTTATCACATCCGATGACCTGAAGTCATCCAAACAATGCAACAAAACAGTGGTGAAAGCAAACAGAATGCTGGAGTGCATAGGAAAGGACATAACCAGTAGGAGGAGTGAAGTGGTGATGCCACGGTTTAGATCACTGGTGAGGCCTCATCTGGAATACTGTGTCTAATTCTGGAGACCACATCTCAGGAAGGACATAGACAGAATGAATGCAATCCAGAGAAGAGCAACAAAATTGATACATGCACTGTACCACAAGCCTTATGAGGAAAGACTCAAGGAACTTAACATCTATTCACTGAAAGAGAGAAGGGAGAGAGGGGATATGATAGAGACTTTCAAATACCTTAGAGAAATAAACAGGGTACAGGAGGGGAGCATATTTCAGAGAAGAAAGTGCGCAAGGACAAGGGGACATAACATGAGACTGGAGGAAGGGAGGCTTAGGGGGAATGCTAGGAAGTACTTTTTCACAGAGAGAGTGGTGGATCCATGGAACAACTTACCAGCAGAAGTGGTGGAAGCGAAAACAGTACGGGATTCAAAAGTGCAAGGGATAAGCATAAAGGCACCCTGCTGTACAGCAGAGAGGGGGAAAGGAAGTCCAGATAAGAGCTTGCCAAACCAAGTAGGGAAATGGGCAGACTAGGTGGGCTGTATGGTCTTAGTCTGTCAACAGAGTCTATATTTCTGTATTAGTTTTGTGTTGTTGCTGCAAGACTTTTTTTTATCCCCCGCTGGGAAGTTGCTGCTGTTAGGTTCACGACCCTTGCATGACCCTACCCCGTAAAAAGCAGGAAGTGCAGACTGGGAAACATGAGGTGGCATGGGAGCACTGTAAATGTTTTTTATCTTAAGGTTTACCACAGCAGCGCTGTTACAGTTTTCAGTCTGCAGCCATAAGAATAAGAGATAGGACTAGCACTTTTGTGGTTGGAGGTGGATGGGCACCGGGGAAGTGACTGATCGAGATGGAGAGGGATAGATTTAGTCTATCCATTACCCTTCATGCAGTCTTTGCTGTGAAGTATGTTTTTTTCACCTAGTCTTTGCTGTGAAGTGGAGCAGGGAAGGACTTTGTGTAATTCTGCATGACCGACTCAGGAAGGGGGGCTTGGCCAACCGCTAACTCATCCACTAAGCAAGAGAAAAAAATGGTTGCTGGTCAGTTTGAAAATTCGGAGTGCCCAATGATACCCTAAGTAATGGGGCACCCAGATCTGGCTCTTATTTTTCACCGGGCTCTATTGAAAAATAAATGCATGTCTCATCATGGGTTTCAGCCAGTCAGCATACTTTATTTTTCAAGCCCATTTACTAATAGTAAATATTCCCTATGTCTAACCCATGCATGCTTGAAGCCCTCTACTCTTTTCACCTCTGCCACTTCCACTGGCAGTCTGTTCAAGATGTCTACAAGTCTTTCAGTGAAGTAGTACTTCCTCACATCCTGCTTAAATCCCCCCCTTCCCAGCTTCATCACATGTCTTCTGGTCCTGGTGCTCTTTCTTATTTGAAAGAGACTCCTCTCTTGCACCCTGTTTCCTTCTGTGTGATACTTGTCTCTATCACATCTCTTCTCTCTCTCTCTCTCCTGCTTTCCAGGGTATACCTGCTGAGAACCCTCAGTCTCTCCTCATAGGTTTTTTGGTGTAACCCATCCCCTGCAACATTTTAGTTACCTTCCTCTGGACTGCCTCAACTCTATGTCCTATCTGAGGTGCAGCTTCCAGAGCTGGGTACAAAACTCCAGGTGTGCTCTCTCACCAAGCAATACAGTGGCAGCATCAACTCCCTCCACCTGCTGGAGATTCATCTTCCTATGCATTCCAGCAGCTCACTGGCCTTATCCACTGCTCTGTTACACTGCCCCTCCACTTTGAGGTCATCAGATATGATAATGTCAAGGTCCATTTCCTGCTTAGTGACTGTCCGTAGCCCACCTCCCATCCTATACTCACCTCCTGAGTTCCTTTGTTCTAGGTGCTTGATTTTGCATTTTTTGGCATCGAACCCTAACTGTCATACTTTTGAACACTCCTTGAATTTATCAAAATCCCTGTGCATTTTCTCCTCACCCTCCTGATTGTCCAACATAGCACATATTTTGGTGTCAGTTTCAAAAAGGCATAACTTTCCTTTCAATTGTTCTGCAATTTTGCTTCTGAAGACATTGAAAAGGACCAGTCATGGTGCTGAGCCCTGCGGCACTCCACTGGTCACCCTCCCATCATCAGGGTGAGTGCCATTAACCACCACTCTCTGTTTCCTATCCATTAACCAGTTTCTAATCCAATTCACCACTTTGGATTCTACCCCTTCACTGCTCAAATTCTTTATCAGTCTCCTGTGCAGCACAGTTTTGAAAGCCTTGCTAAAGTGCAGATTGACCATGTCTACTGCCCTCCCCCGATCTATTTCTCTGGTCACAAAGTTGAAGAAATCAATCAGCTCTGAAAGTGGACAAAGCTGTGCGGCTGGACGTGATGCAACAAAGGGTACTAAAGCAACTCAGGGAGGTACTAGCTGCCCCATTGATGACCTCATTCAACAGCTCTCTGGAAACAGGCATGGAACTGGGCCACTCATGTTCATTGACCATATCTTCTCTCCTCCAGACCCATGCCATTGCTTTAGTACCCTTGATTGTATCACGTCCAGTCCCACAGCCTTGTCCACGTTCAGAGCTACAAGTTCCTTCAGGACCCTGTCCTTGGAAAATGGGCTTGTGCCCATCTTCACCCCTCTTTGTACCTGCTGCTCCCTGGTGATTCCTCCCCCCCTCCGTGAAGACTTCAGCAGAAGTACTTGTTCAGGATGTCTGCTTTTTCTTGGTCCTGTTCTGCACAGTCTTCCCCCTGCCACCCTCCTTATCCTCCCTGTTCCACCTCTTGTCTTCCTTTTCTCACTTATATACAACAGAACCAGCCACAATACAACACGGTAACTTGCATTAAATGACATGTTACAAAATACTGCAGTAAAAAAGGGACTTAATTGCCATTAAATTACACTGTTCCCTGCAGCACTGTCCCATCCATAGTGGGATGATTGACTAGCTGTCTGAGAAAAGACCCTTATAAGGAGAAAAGGATAGCCTTGCACCTTGCCAGAGCAGCAGTTGGAAGACTCCAATCCACATCTGGCAGACTGAAGTCATCAACAAGCAACACCTCCAATCACTTGCTATCCTGAAAATGGCTTTCACGAGTGATTTTTCAACTCCTTTTCCTGTACTGGAGGTCTGTGTTCACCCCTGTATGGATAGCGGCCCCAGTGTCTGTTTTTAGAATGATCCACGGCACCTCTGGCCCTTCCTTTTTCTCTCAGTGCTCCTGCACTTCTGAGACTTTGATTCCTTCCCTTACATATAGTACAACTCTTCCTCCCCTCCTCACTTCTCTGTCTCTCCTGAACACAGAGTAGTCCAGTATGGTCATGTCCCAGTCATAGCTGTCAGTGTACCATGACACCACTATGGCCACCAAATCCAGCCTCTGTCATGATTGCCTCCAGGTCCAGAATTTTATTTTCCAGACTCCTTGAATTAGAACACAAGGCTCTCCATATCTTACTCCCTCCCTGCCTGCTTCCTTCCTCATGTCTGTGTTGTTCTCCGATGCTCCCGATGACCCACCTCTTCCATTGTTACCTTCTCCATTACCTGTCTCCTTTACTCTTTCCTTTTAGCTTCCCTGATTTATACCCCCTCATCCTCTGTCTTGTGTCCCCACTCCTTTTACTCCCCTAAGGCCCTCGCATCCTGCTGCTTCATCATCAGGAGGCCAATTGTTGTCCCCCTTAGTCCTACAGCTCCTTCCCCACCCCAAGTTATTTCAAATTCTCATCCAAGTAGCATTTTAACCTCCCACAAAGACTATGGTCCTCTTCCTGGAAGGATGCAGGCTGTCTTGCCTACAGAGATCCATATCTTCCCAGGTTGGTCCCCAGTCCCCAATGTAGCCCCAGCCCCCCTCCACGCACCATGCTATCAACCAATTGTTAAAAGTCCAGGTACAGAGTGTCCTTTCTTCTCCTTGACCATATACAGGTAACACCTCGGGAAAAGCCATCATGCATGCCACCTGCTTGAGGCTGCTCCCTAGCACACTAAACATTTTCCTACATCTCCCCAACCTGTCCATTGCCAGGCCATTTGTTCCCAGGTGGACAAAGACATCTCACTGTCTCCCATCTCTTTTTGCCTTGTTAATCCTCTGGATCCACTATACATCCCCCAAAAGCTGAAGAACCTCTCAGGCACATCAACTCTCTTTCCCTTCCTCCTCCGCTCCCAAGTCTATCACCCTAACAATACAACAGTGCAGCCTCCGCCAGTGGTGTACCTTAGGAAACATTTTGAATTAGTGTTACTCACTGAACCATAGTCATGTGGGCTCTGTATAGTTATCAACAAGAGCTGGAGTTGGGTCTGGGGTTTCCTCAGGGCCTGAGGAGCTTCTGATGGGGAGGGCTGTTCCCCAAGCAACTGCCACCCATGATTTCAGCTCCACTGTTGCTGATGGGGGGGTGGATTTTGTGGAGGTTTCATGTCTTCCTCTGTCACTGTTGTAGGGGATTTTTGAACAAGTACAGCATACCAGTTGGCAATGTGATGAAATATATGACTTTCCAGTGAACCACACAATAAAAGCTTTTTTCTGTTTCGGCTTTGGGACCTCGGAGCAGGAGGACTGGTGTCTTTGCGACTCCGGTTCCCCTGGGTCTGACATTTTTGGCTTTTCCATTGGGGTAGCCATGGTTCCTTGGGGTATGGCTCCCTGTCCTCCTGTCTGTCTGCTGGATAATTCTGGGGTGCCATCACAGCAGTCTCCACCTCCTGGACATCCTCTCTTTAGCCAGGACCATTTCTTCCATGGTGTTCAAAAAATTCTCCCAGTCCATTGTCAGGCCAGGTTTTAATCATGAAGAACTGTGCAACGTCAGGAGTATCAAATGTCCTGGTAGTCCCTTTGACCAAGGTTCACAGCTGAGAGGGGTATCTGAGGGATGGAGAAAGTCCCAGGCTATACAATACTTTCTTTGCTCCACTGAAGGTCCACCATTTCTTTGAAAGATCACTGGAGTAGTCTGGAGAAATCTAGGCAGGATTAGCCATGGCTTTTCTCCAGGGTTAGACATAAGGGTTAGGAAGCGATGGGCCCTGTCAGATTCCATGGGTCTTTCTTCTGATGTTTTGAGGAGGATCAGTATGACTCTTTGTTGAGACAGTATAGTTCCTGGTTCTTCGACTTGCTCAGGGAACCTGACAAACTGGAGATTGTTTCTGTGGCTCTGGTTCTTGAGGTCCTCAATGTGGGTCCACAGGGTCTGGATCTCCCATCCCTGCTTTCAGAGTTGTGCTGTGGGGGAGGCCTGGTGATTGTTGGCTTTTTTTTTCTACCACTCACACTCACACTCCCAGCTCTGTGACATCCCATTACGTCTGGAGGTCCATGGTGGCGATGGTTCCATTTCAGTCATTATTTCAGCAAACATTTGCTCAATATTAGCCATATTCAGTGCCTGGTCCTCTCCCATTGAGATTGCCATTCTGGGGCCTAATTGCTGCAGCAAGGGGGAAGACAACCGTGAGTATCACTTCAGTTTGTTGAGATCTTTAATGCCTGCTAGACTTGAAATACTGCAAAATATTTAGTGTAAATGATCATTTGTGCTGCAGGTTCATTTTTTCGTGTTTGAAAAAAACAGCCAACATAAGTTGTGATGGATATATCACAGGGATAGTGGGAGCTGAGAGTTCAGGTGTCCATTCAGCTCAGTGGTTAGGCCATGCCCCCGGGGCCTACATATTTTACAAAATAGAGAAGCAGGATCATACCTGAACGAAATGTGAAAACATCCAGGAGATACATAATTAACTAAATGGCAAGCAACCACTAAATACAGATCAGAACATAATCTAAAAATAATGATATACAACAATCTGAATGGCTTATTCCCCAATTAGGCAAGGCAAGGCAATTTTATTTAAAGAGCACCCTTTCCCAAGGGCTCAGAGCGCTGTATATAATTAAAAATGATAAGACAAATTCCATAAAAGTTACAAACATAATAAGAAAAAGAAATACATAAGAACAATTAAAGTTTCTAGGCCATGTTTATCTAAACAACTTGCTATCTGGGGAAGGCCTGCTCAAATAAGTAAGTCTTAAGTAATTTTTTAAGGGCTTCCACTGTGCCAGCAGAGTGATTACTTCCCAGGAGGGAGTTCCAAAACATTGGTGCTGCAACCCCAAAAGTTCTATCCCTTGATTGTTTCAAACGGGATGAGGAAATAAGTAGGCCAACATCGCTAGAGCAGAGGGGTCAGACTGAAAGATAACAAACAAGCAGATCTTTCAAGTAGTCAGGTCCCAAACCATGCAAGGCCTTGTATGTTCACAAGCATATCTTGAAGGTGATGCACCACTACAAAGGCAACCAGTGCAGCGCACATCAGACTGGCATGATGTGGTCTTTCTGCGAAGTTCCCATTGCCAGCTGATTTGTGGCATTCTGAACCAGTTGCAGGCATCGTATTAAACCCCCAGATCACCCTAAGTACAGAGTGTTGGAGTAGTCCAACCTGGAGGTAATAGAAGCATAAACAATCATTGCCAGGTCAGCAGGAGCCAAATGCAATTTGATCCCAGCTATATTTCGAAAATGATAAAAGCCTGATCAGACCACCACTGACACCTGCTGGTCTAGTGTCAGCCAGCAGTCCAAAATTACCCAAAGATTCTTAACTGCACCCACAGCAACAAGAGGTCAGCTGCCCAACATAGGCTACTATAGCTCCCATTGCTGCAGCATCCAATCAACTTGGATCAAACACCATGGATTCTATCTTCCCTGGGTTCAGACATAATCATTCTGAGGCCATCCAGTCATTTATTTCAGCAAGACATCACCCCAGCACCAAGGCCACCTGATCACCGCCTGGAAAACAACACAGGTACAGCTAGTATCATCTGCATAGCAGTGAAACTCAACCCCATGTGATCTAATGATTTCCCCTAAAGACAACTTGTACACAGAAAATAACACAGGAGCAAGGATTGAGCCTTTTGGGACCCCACAGGCAAGCGCAGAAACCCCAGAGATGAAATTTCCTATGGCAATCTGTTGCATTTTCCCAGTTATGCAGGATTCAAACCAGCTCAAGACAGTGCCAGTGAAAGCCACATACTGCAGGTCTTCAGGTGATCCAACAGCACCCTGTCATTGACTGTGTCAAATGCCAATGAGAGATTGAGGAGGACCAAGATAGAACAGAGTCCTCGATCCCTCACCAGGAGGAGATCATGGGTAGGGATGTAAGTTTGTCATGGCAGTCATACATGTCATTGATTCCATGATGTTTGATCTTTATTCAGGACTTCCATGACTTTCACTAGTGTCATCAGAATGTAGCAATGATGACAGTGCCACAACATGTACTACTGTTTACTAATGATTTCATGAACAAACACTGAGTCATTAAAACCTCATCCATGACAAACTTACATCCCTAACCATGGGTCATCCAGACAAGTGCATTCTCAATGCTGTGGCAGGGCTGAAAACCTAACTGGAGAGGTTCATAGATATTATAATTCTCCAGGCAATCCACAAGTTGGTCAGTCACCATCTTCTTGATAACTTTTCCCAGAAAGGAAAGGTTCAAAACAGGTCTATAATTTGCCAGATTGTCAAGCTGTAACGAAAGTTTTTACACGACAGAGGAATTACAACCCCTATCCAACGTTCACTCTGAATAAACTAGAAGCAGAATAAATGGCAATCTATGCATCTCTGAAATTATAACTAATTATGGCAAAGCATAATTTTTGCATGCAGACGCTATACTATATAGCTCATTGCCCACTAATGATAGAAAAGCTGTCAGCTGTACTACTTTTAAAAGAATGGTCACTGAACACTTTGAAACTGAGTGCATTTATGTTTAAACCTGTAACTATAAAATACTTGTGTAGCCCACCTTCCCAAAGTATGTGGTTTACCTTAGTCTCCTCAGAGTGCAGCCCAGATAGCTACATTCCTGTTTTGCTCTCATTGGCCCCTGAGGATCTGGACTATTACAGGGAGACTATAGGAGAGCTGCAGGAGGTGGAAGGAGTGCTGATTTCTTCTACATCTCCTGCACCAGTGTTAAAGCATCTCCCGGTGCCTATCGAAGGGTGAAAACTGTCTACAAATGAAGAGTGTGACCAGCACTCATGATGTGGTGGGTATTGCCCTCCGAAAGCCATGACCAGCTAAGAATGAAAAGATCTCATGGGGACTTGGGAGAACAGCTGATTTACCAGTCAACACCAAAGGTCTGCTTTACTATAGACAAGCTGATATCAGCCAGAGTGCAGCAAACTACAACTGCATCATCTCCCATGCACATCCGTCTCTCTCTATTTTTCCAGACTATGTTAGTCCTTTGAAAACTGGATTTATAGAATATTGTGATACCTTTTAGTGGCCCAATAAAGAAATTGTGCATAGATGTTATAGTACAAAAGCTTTTTGGGGCCACACAGATCCCTTCTTCAGGAGGCCTATTGTGGGACTGAGAGCATTGGGACAACAGATGTGCTTACTATGTTTGTGCAAGTATAGCACTAATATTCATTTCCTGTCCTTAACTAGCCCATTTTGTTCTATACATATTCCACTTTGGAAGGATTTAATATCTGATTTCCCAATACCCCTCTACTGCTGATAAAGTGGGACTAGCCCATCATCAAGGGCAATCCTTGTGTTGTTTTTCCATGCGGACCTCACCCATTTCGAAGTGTGAACCTTGCAATGCTTTTATCTTTATTGCAAAGATTATGGGAAGTACAGAATGTGAACATTGCTCCTTTCTGCTTTATACTTTATATTAGAACAACAACATTTTAACTTTTACTGGATGAAAGGCAAGTAAACCTCTCATAAGTATCACTATACTTAGAACTGAGTATGTACTTTATGGATGAGGAATTTCGATTGCTGACCTCAAGGAAATGGAAAAGATCCCTCAACTCTTTAAGATTCCACTGCCACACAATCAGTATGTAATCAACGAAGCATCCCCATAAAGTAATCCTTAGGAGAAAGGGATTAGATTCTGCAATATAAACCACCTTACTCTACCACAGTCCCAAGTACAAATTTTCAACTTTTGGGGCAAAAGTAGCTTGCATTGCCCGCATTTCTGAACCACTGATTTGCTGGAAATAATGCCCCAGATTCTGAGTGTTGTTTTTTTTTAAGATTGTGGCTGCTTTTCATAGCACAATAGAGTTTGCAGAATTGATCACTTTCTTTGCACTCATTATTTGTGCTTTATTACTGATCCCCTATGAATGATATCTATAAATCCACCATATTTATAACTTGTCAGTAAGGTAATCCTACCCCAGTGAGAAAGCACAATGGTCCCAATTTAAAATGTGGTATTTCCAGTAGTTTAACTTGGTTTTAACTTGGTTTAACTTGGTGTTATTAGACAAAGTAGACTTATGCCCATTTAATTGTCTCCCACTTCCAAGTGGGTCTTTTAATTAATTTTTTTTTGATTACCTAATAAATAATTATCCAACCTAGATTTAAACATGTCTATGGAAGATGCCTCAATAATATGGTTGGGTAAAGCATTCCACCTCCTGGTGGTGCATATGTTAAAGAAGTTAAAGCGTTTAATAGAGAAGACCCTTGGTATTATAATTTGCTTGCTGAGTGACCTAAGATTTTTATTTTTAGTTTGGAACTGGATACCACATTGGGTTCTTATTAAGGGGTCCTTCGTGATTTTATACATTAATAACAAATCTCCCCGTATTCTTCTTGTCTCCAATGAGTAAAGTTTCAGTTGGTCCAGCCTTTCATTGTAATCTTGATTGTTTAGCCCCTGGACTGACTCAGTAAACCTCCTTTGTATTCTTTCTTAAGGAAGGGGCACCAAAGTGGAGATCCATAGTCCAAGTGTGGTATGATATAAGCTTTATAAAGTTTAAACATACAGTCTTTGTCCCTTTATATAAATGCTTTTTTTATTCAGTGTGCAAACCTATTGCAGTGCCAGGCTATTTTATGACAATGAGTTGAGGGGGACAGGTTAGAATCGACCTATACTGCTAAGTCCTTTTCACATGAACTGAATCTAAGAGATGAACCATTAAGGCAATATTGATATCTAGGGTTGTTTTTCACAAAATGTATTACAGTACAGTTCTGTTTGTTACATTTCATTTTATTGTCAACACCTCACTGTTCGTTTGCTTGGAGATCTTTAAGGAGGAATTGATGTTTGTATACTGTAGATACATCGCCCCCAATATTTGTGTCATCGGTGAATTTAGAGACAGCACTTCTCATGTCCTTACCCATGTCACTTATGTATATAGTCCAAACAACACTGGGCCCAGCGCAGATCCCTGTGATATTCCACTAGTCACATTGCCATCATTGGAATAGGTAGAATTAACCCTCATAGCCTATTTTCTGTCTGTCAACCGACTGCCAATCCATCTTACTATGTATGTATTTAATCCCAATTTAACTAATTTCCTAATAAGTAGGTCATGAGGGACAGTATCAAATGCTTTACTGATATCCAAAAAGATTACATCAACAGGAACCATCATGTCCAATTGATTACTTACTGAATTATAAAAGGAGACAATATTTGTAATGCAGGAGAGTCCCTTCCTAAATCCATGTTGGGTAAAATCTTGACGTCCCAAACTACTTACCTCAATGTCAAGTATATTTTTAATTATTCTTTCCAAAATTTTGCAGTAGGCCAAAGTGAGGTTTATTGGCCTATAATTAGCAACACTAGCTTTCTTACCCTTTTTTTGAATCAGTATGACTGTGGCCCTATGCCAGTCGAGAGGAACTTCACCAGTGATTACTGATTTGTTGAACAGTATGGTTAGGGGCCAGGCTACAGCATCTTCCAATTGTTTCCAGACCACTGGGCTAATATTGTCTGGTCCAGGGGAAGATGTTTCCTTTCATTTACATAGCTTTTGGTAAACCATACCATGGGTTATATTAATTTGTTCAGAGCCTGCTAGGCAAGGGGCAGGAGATGCTGAATTATTCTCATTAAATACTTAAATGAAACACTGATTAAAGCAATTGGCAATTTCTTTATTATTATTGATTGTTTTACTATTGATTGTTTTACTATTGTCAGTTATTGTATTAATTCTATTATTGGTTTGTTTGTTATTACTGACATATGCATAAAAACTTTTACAGTCTTTCTTATGTACCAATCTGTTTTCTAACTTAATCTTCTTTTTCTTAATAAGAGTTTTTAAAAGTTTTTGTTGTGATCTATATTTTAATTGATTTATTAAGGAAGGATTTGCTTTACAACTTCTAAAGCTTTTTTGCTTCTTTCTAATTTGTTTTTTTTTATAGCACTGGAGAACCAGAATGGGATGTTCCCTTTTGTATTAGTTTTTTTATGCATGGGAATGTACTGCTCCATTAGTACTTGTAGTTTATTTTTTATTATATTCCATATTTGCTCAACGTTTAAGCCATCAAGAAGGTATTCCCAGTTAATTCCTAACAGGTCATGTTTAATTTTTGTCAAGTCAGCTCTTTCATAATCTGGTAGAGATGTTTCAGTTTTTGTTTTAAGATGTATGAGATTAAGGATACATTCAACAGTTTTATGATCACTGGTCCCAAGATGGGCTCCTTCCCCAACATTGCTTATTCATTCTTTGCAGTTTGTAATTACCAGATCAAGAATATTCTTGCCTCTGGTTGGCATCATCACAAGATGATCACATCCAAGGGATGATAAAGTATCAACTAGGGTTTGTTCAAAGGTTGACATACCTTTCATTAAGCCCCAGGTGATACCTGGCGTATTAAAATTGCCTAATATTTCCATGTCACCTAAGCTAAAAACTGTAATAATTTCATCTATTAAAGCATAATTATAATTGGAATTACTGTTTGGTGGTTTATAGCATATGCCCAATCTTATTTTAAAGGAGTGGCTGAACTGTAAATTCAGCCATAATGTCTCAGTTATTCTACTATTGTGGTCAATGTAAAGTTGTTGTGGTCAATGTAAAGTTGTAGTTCATTGCAAGTTATTTGCTCAGAAATGTAACAGCATATAGTTAGTCTGAAATAACTTTTGTGAACATTGTAGTCAAAAAGAATTGTAATGGGAGTATGGACTCCAGACTCTTCCATAAAACAACTGACAGAACTATAGTTCTGCAGGCAAGCAGTTTCCACCCTTACCACTACACTGATAATGCACCATTATCTATATGTGAGGCATAACTCTTGTAGATTAAAAGACTATGCTGTACATGCCAAGACCCATGAAAAGTGAATAATTGAGAAAGGCTGCAGCCAGAAGACTCTTGAAGAAGAAGATTATCTGGTGTTTCCCCAAGGAGACTTAGATGATACCTAAGGAGATTAGGTATGATGAAGAAGGGCAACTCAGTATTGTAACCACATACTCGCACAGTCCAACAGGATATGGAATATACTGAATACATATCCTTGGGACTAAGCATAAGTTGCACAACATTACAAGCCATCCCACCCACTTGGTATATAGGAGAGGGCAGACTTGTCCATAGCTTGCAGCCACTTGAAACCATTAGTACTTGGCTTCCACCCTTAGAACTACAAATGCTGAAAATACTGCAATGTTCTTAATGAGGTTAGATCATCACTATACCCTGATCCTCGAAAGTTCAGCAACCTTCTGTGTGATGAGTGAAATGCCTTACTGATGTCAAAGTAGAGTAAATCTACTGTGTGTTCCATATACACTGCTCTAGTTATGTAGTCAAAGATTATTATTAGGTTGGCCTATCATCAAGGGCAATCCTAGTTTTGGTTTTCCATGTGGATCACACCTATCTCAAAGTGAGAGCTTTGCAAACAACAAGACAAGACATCCTTGCCATGAACCAATGCTGCTTATGATCCTGGAGCTCATCTCTCTCTCCAGGTAGTCCACTAGGGCATCTTTGACTAGTGTCTCCATCAGTTTACCCACAATGGAGGTAAGACTGAAGGGCCTATAGTTACCTGGTTGCTACTTGTCACCTTGTCTGTGGAGTGTAACAATGCCTGCTACCATCCAATCTTTCAGAAGCATCCCATACTATAATAAGCTATTAAATAACCCTGCCTGCCAAAGGTTCCACCAGTTCTGATGCCAGTTTCCTAAACACTCGCAGCTGCATCCCATCCAGATCTGGAGCTTTATCAATTTTCAGGGCTGCAATCCCTTCTCTGACCATTTCTCCTGTAAGACCCACTTGCCCTATGTGTGAAATCCCCTTGCAGCAATATTTATGCCATTTTCTGGCAATGGCCCACTATCTCCACTGTGACTACTGAGCAGAAGTAGTCATTAAGTATGGCCACCTTCTGTTCATCATCCTCAATTACCCTACCACTCCATCAAGCTTCCAATTCCCTCTCTGAGCTTCCTTTTTTCCCTAATATATCTGAAAACCGGTGTTCCACTCCCTTGAACCCTTCTGCAATACATAGTTCCATTCTGCTTTTGCATTCCTGATTTCCTTCTCAGTCTACCTCATCTTTTCTTGGTATATACTCCAATCCTCTTCCACCATTTTTTCCTTTTATCTGATGAAAGCTTTTTTGACCCTCACTGCCTTCCTGACCTTCTTAGAGAACAAGATTGGTCTCTGGTGCCTGTTGCTCTTGGTAACCAGTCATAAGCTTGACAATTGACACAAAAATGAGACTTGATTTGGCTTGACTCTTACCTGCAGTATACTGCAATAATACCCTTGTAGTAACCTTGCTATCTTCTACCCCAAGTGATACACTATGATATGTATGTGTAAACAGTTGAACTGCTATGCTGATGAGTATTGTGCATTACTTATTATAATGTGTATGTTAATATGTAAAGCATAAGAAATATATACAGTATAATTCTAATGAGCAGCAATGTATCCCTTGACAGTTTTTAACAATTTAATTTGTAATGACTCACAAGTTGATCTATAAAACTAATCTGACCTGATTAGTCACTTTCTGCCAGAGCTGCTGTTTGCTGTACATTTTATCAAATAATTAAGCTAATTTTAATCACCTAGTAAGCATGTTTTCTGTTTGCTTCCATGGTCCATCACAGTTTTGTGGTTGTATGGTTTTACTGTTTTGGAATTTTAAAATGTATGTTGAAAGACAAATTGCAGTTACAAAGAGTTTCCAGTTACTGTACATTGGTAAATATATTTCGTGAGACAAATTCAGACTGCATGTCCTATCTACTGTAGGTCAAGAGGCTATCATAAATTTTGAGATTATTTAGTTTTAGTGAGATTCATTTCTGCAAAATGTGAAGTTCATCAGTTTTGGAGATCACTATGACAAAACTAAAACCAATATATTAACATACTGTATGACCAAGATTTCATAGCTAGCTAAATGAATGAATATTGTCAATATTGCATACTGGTGATAATTCAATATATGTTTATATTGCCAATTGATAATGTATAGTATTAAGCCAGGTCATTACATGTATAAATTCTCATAGAACATCAGAGCAAATTGCCTTCATTCAGTATTAAAGTTTGTTATATTTTATAAAAGGTCTGCAAATAGTAGCATATAACTGAAACAGTGCTAATATTTAATCCAAAAAGCTCAACTGTAACATAATATAATGATTTAATGTGTCAAATTCAGCTCTGTGAAGCAGACTTAGGACATAAAATGAACCCCAGTCTATATTCAAGTGCTCTTCATTAATCATTCTAATTAGAGCAGTTTGACACTATAATAACCTTTGGTGCGTGACTGTTATTTTTCCATTCAACTTAGTTTTGTTCAGAGATGCAGCTGGCTGTCGACCAACTACCTTTTCTAAAATCTTAACGAACACAGACAGATGTGACACTGAGTGCAAGTGTAAAATGTTATCAAGATCTAGTGTTGTTCCTTAAAACTGATTTATCAACCGCAGTTTTAAGGGAATCATGCACTGTATACTAAGCTCATAAACAGTATTAAAATTGACTTGCTGTAGTTTAGACAAACATTGATAATGCAGAAAAGGTACAAAGAGCAGGTTGCCTTATTTATGGGACAGAGCTTCCCTAATTAGATTTTTATGCAATTAAACTATAGTATAATTCCATCAGCAAGGACATGTGAGTAATGGAGTTTATTCACAGTACATCATGAATAATAGGCTATTCATTATTCAGTGCCTGAATAAGGAATTGTTTCCATGTTCATCCGGAATTTTTACTTCAATCACAACCTTATTAAAAAAAAAGTTAAATGGGGAAAAAAACTTTGTAATACAGTTTTCATACTGCATTGGGCCAGTCACAGTGTATGCAATTGCCAGGTTACAAAAATCACATTTCACTCACTTTTCCTTAGCAACAGCCTCTTATCTGGTAATTCTGCAAGCCCCCACCTCAATTGTGCTGTAAAATGGTTCCCCAAAACTCCAGTGGCTGATACCAGCAACAGAGAATAAGTAATTGGGATTTCAATCTGAATCAGAGTGATTCAGTGATTATGCAACTGGCAACATGGTCGGCATCATTGTTTCCACAATCCTGTCCCATGTCAAGTACTCAGTGAAAGAACTTAGCAGCATATTATGACCAGAACAACACAGTACTGGCTGGATAGTCATGATCTGACCTTTTGCTTCCCCATCATAGATAAGTGTTGAGGTAAGGAAGGACTACATAAGGCCTTTAATTCTTACCATAAGGGACTCATGGGGATGTGTGGTTAGGGAGGCTGGGGGCTTGGAAAAAATGATTTGGGATGAGGATGGAGATGGAAAGGAAGCAAAATGTGTTCAATTGTGCACACCGGGGATTGAACCTGTTGTCTAATTCAATCATACTGTGGATCTATTTTATTTATTTATTTAGTTTTTGTTTACCGGGTAAGTGCACTAGCCATGGCAGTGACTATTTTCAGGCACGACCCGGGATCTATGATCAAAAGTATGTTAACATTTAAAGGGGCTTTGTCCAATGTATGGAACATGGGGGGGGGGCGTGATTTAAGGAGGTGAGGGACTTTGAAAAGATGGTGATTGGTGGGGCAATGGCTCGTAGTAGGTCAAATAAAATTATTTTGAGGTGTGGCAGGACTGGGGTTGGAAGCCCTTAAGAAAAGCCATGGTGTGCAGTAGATCAGCTGTTCAGGTCCCTTGCTCCTCAGGATCCCTGAAGAAAAGCTGGACCGGGCAGTGGATCAGCTGTTTTGGGCAGGATCTCACTCAAAAAGCCGCACCAGGCAGCAGAGATTTACCCAGGATGCCAGTAATGGCTAGCAGGGTGGGTTGCAGGATGGCAGT
This sequence comes from Neoceratodus forsteri, assembly GCA_016271365.2. Lineage (NCBI taxonomy): Eukaryota > Metazoa > Chordata > Ceratodontiformes > Ceratodontidae > Neoceratodus > Neoceratodus forsteri. The sequence goes on along the minus strand of CM028135.1, from coordinate 390,256,697 downwards.
GTGGCAGTACTGAACTGTGCAACATTAATGATATCCCCATGAGACAAACACACCATTTAATAGCACCACAAAGTGGTACCTATAGCAGAAAATATTCCTAGCAGGAACTGGCAGATGAACAAGGAGAAATCTCTTATTGGTGCATTTTCCAGCATTCTTATTGACTGTGCACTTCACAGAAAAAAACAAAAAATAGGGGTAGGGAGGTAAAGTGACAGACTTGGGGTGGAGATCAGTGATTCTGAAGCTGTGATAGGTGGAAGAAGACCAAGTCACTGAAAGCCCTCTCAGAGTGACAGCAATATGTTTGCTTAACCTTTGGTAGGCAAACATAAAACAAGAGTTGGCAGTATGGATAGTCCTTGATTAGTGTAATAATAAAAAACTATTCTGTAGCTACATAAAAAAGATCAAAAATAGAGTGCATAATATCAGTTCAATTAACAACACTGATGGGAGTATGAAACTATATAATCAAAACAATAAAGAAAACAAATTTAATAAATAATTCACTTCAGTTTTCAGTTTGCACGGGTGTTTAAATTTTAGGAGGTTTTCAAAGTTTAGGAGGCAGTATAGCTCTGTGGTGTGTGGCACTGAGCTGCAAACCTGGAGACCTGGGTTTGAATCCCACAGTCCTACTTGTATACTGTGTGACCGTGAGCAAGTCACATAACTTCCTTGTGCTGCCAGATCATACATGTAAACAAGCATCATCTTAATGTGCCTTTCTTGGTTAAACAATCTCTCTCCTAAATGGATTACTGCAGAGAAGATTGCAAGATTCTTGGGTTGCTGATAAACAGTTTGTTGTGGAGAATGGAGCGAATGAGCTTAGTAAAGTTAATGGCAGTAAGTCTCCACAAGCAGATTTAATACATCCTAGGGTTCACAGAGAAATGGCTAAGGTGATAGTGGCACCCCTTACACTATTATTTATTTCATCTATTTAACAATCCAAAGTTCCAGATAATTAGTGGGAGGCTAACGTGGTGGCCTGGCATAAAAAGGGTGAATATTGGCAACTACAGACCAATAAGTTTGAGTAGCATGGTCAGCAAAGTTTTGAAGACAATAATAAAGCCATGGATGCACAAATGGGTAGTGACTAATAAACTCTATGAGAATAGCCCGCACAGGTTCACTTAACGAGGTCCTGTCAGTCCAATCCCCAAACCTTTATATATCATGTAACAGCTGAGGTGGATAAGGGGAATCCTGTATATGCATATAGATTTAGTCTAATGTGGTGCAGAGCTGCGCAGTGGCCAAAAGCTGTGAGACAGCATAATCTGCTATCATCTGTTGGAATGTGAGTTATTTTATTAAACACTATATCCTCGGGCATGGGGTTCAGCAGTGTTGTCTGTTGCCAGGAAACAGTAGTCAGTAGCAGTTTTTTAACCGAGGTCCCACGGACTACTGCTTTGTCAGGGATATTATTAAGTGTATGCAGTAGTTTTAATCATAAGGCTTATAGCCATTTCAACCAGTCAGAGGGTAAGTTTATAAAACTTTTAAGTGAAACACAAAACACTGTTGGGACTCAAATGCTCCTGGGATCCCAGATTGTAACTTCCAGGTCATTAAGTATAAACAGATTGCCCCTCAGTGAGTGGGGCATTTAGTCCACTGTGGTGTAGAGCTATGCAATGAGCAAAAACTGTGAGACAGTGTAATCTGTAATAATCTGTTGGAATTTGATTTCTTTTTTTAACACTACTGGCTGGATATTCAGACTGTGCCAGGCAGTGGCACAAGCCTGGGTACAGCACAACTGGGCTGCACTGGGGCCTGGACCAGGTGATATTCAATGGTGATGCGCCATGGCTCAGCACCATTGAATATGGCAAGGTCAGCACACATACTGTGCATGGTGCTGTGGTACAGCGCCAGCGCAATCCACAGAGATGGAGCATGAGGATGTGTCAGTGGAAGTGCAGTTGCACTAGGTGCATCACCCATGATATTCAGCTGGGGGCATGCAAATGAGGCCATAATATATGCAAGGCACAAATGGAGCCATTTGCATGTCATCATGGCCCCATTTGCATGTGTTGCACTGGGCAGCTCTGTGAAATGCACCTGGTGCCCTATCTAGCTGATGTCATTGGGGGTGGATCCCTGGTGGGTGTTTGCAAACCCCTCCCCTTCCCTCCCGTATACCCGTCTGTGGGCTTCTGTAATGGTAGATTAATTGCCTGGTGGTCTAGTGGTCCCCTTCCCGTAAGCGTGATCGCAGCCTGTTGTAATATGAAAGAGTTGCCTGGTGGTCTGGTGATGCGCCCCTTCCCACCCACCCACCCACAGAACTCCTGGCCACTCCAGCACCCCCATCATCGGCGACAGCACCACCACCCGCATGCCCGTAGCTGCCGCACTGAATGACAGCGTGCAGTATGATCTGTATGTCTATTGGTCCACAGTGTGGACTAATGGGCTTGCAGTCCATACTGTACTACACAAGGCCAGATATGTGACTGAACGCTTTCATTCACATATCTAGTCCTGTGTAGTACAGTACGTCTGCAGGCCCATTGGTCCACACTGTGGAATAATAGGTGTACAGATCATACTGTACACTGTCATTCGGTGGGTGGCCAGGCAGTGATTAATGTCCGGACCCGCACACCACAGAAGCAATGCAGATTCAGGATTTCTAGGCTTGTGAGGGCCCCTGGAGGAAGCCAGTCCTCCCCTGCAGATTCGTGCCCAGAACCCTCCCCCCACAGAAGCAATCCAGATTATGGATTTCTAGGGTTGCGAGGGCCCCTGGAGGAAGCCAGCCCTTCCCTGAAGATTCGTATCTGGACCCCTCCCCCACAGTAGCAATCCAGATTCGGGATTTCCAGGTTCACGAGGGCCATTGGAGGAAGCCAGTGCTCCCCTGCAGACTTGTGTCCGAACCCCCCCCCCCCACAGAAGCAATCCTGATTCTGGATTTCTAGGGTCACAAGGGCACCTGGAGGAAGTCAGCCCTCCCTGCAGATTCGTGTCTGGACCCCCCACAGAGGCAATCCAGGTCACTGATCTCAAGACAGAGAATTTTTCAGCGGAGAAGCAGTCCTGGCACCATTTTTGAAATCAATCATGCACATGATCCAGCCGCTTTCTCCAACTGCCTATGTGTCTGATTAATAGTCGGCACATAAATGCTGTTAATTTATTTTTTACTGTTTATTTCTGCCAGCAGCGGGATGCTGAGACAGAGGGGATCTCTGTGGTTGCTTTAAATTTTGGTTGCCTTAAGAGGTGCTTAATTCCTGTCTTGTCCTCAATATGAACAGCACTTGAAACTAGCTACTGCTCTCCATTGCCTATTGAGTAGATTCAAATTGCCTTTTAAATTAATTATTGAAGCAAAGAAACTGCTAAATGTTCAGTAATTTGTTCAAAACTGCGATTCACAATAATTTCTACTGCACTCTCTCCCAGCCAGAATCCAACACAGGAGCAAATCTGCTTTTCCTTGTGCCTGGTAACTGTATTAGACTAAATTGTGTACTTCCAGAGTCTGCTGCTCCAAATTTTGCCCCAGCGCTATCGCAGCCATTTTCCCTATGATTTCACAGACCCTGCCTGCTCAGCGTAGCCTAGCTGCAAGTTACCCTGCTTCAGCCAGAAACCCCATAAGGGAAACGGAACCAGAGCCTTATTCCCTGCTAGCAGCACTACCCACGTTACAGTAACCCCAACCAAAGGGAGGCTCGCATAATTTATTTATTTATTTATTTTATTTATTTGCTTTTGTTAACCGGGTAAGCACACTAGACAGCAAACTGCCTATTTTCAGGTGCGATCCGGGAGCGTATTAGGAATACCTCCTCTACTGTGAGAATTCTCAGAGGGTCTCTCCCTCACGATTTTACTCCCACAGCCCCCACAGTCTCTACACCAAGTTACCTTCCCAATAGGTCCACGTAGTCAAAATTCCATAAATTCAAACTCCTTACTTTGTACTTTCACCAATTCCAAGGCTACCTACCTTGAGATGAACTTACTCTTCCCACAAAAACTGTATAAATAATCCTCTTTATTCCCCAGCAGATTCAGGATTTCGAGGTTGCGAGGGGCCCTGGAGGAAGCCAGCCCTCCCCTGCAGATTCGTGTCCAGACCCCCCCCCCAACAGAAGCAATCCAGATTCAGGATTTCTAGAGTCGCAAGGGCCCCTGGAGGAAGCCAGCTCTCCAATGCAGATTCGTATCCGGACCCCGCCCACAGAAGCAATCCAGAATCGGGATTTCTAGGGTCATGAGGGCCCCTGGACAAAGCCAACCCTCCCCTGCAGATTTGTGTCTGGACCCCCCTTCTCCCCTCCCACACTGAAGCAATCCAGGTATGCAGTCTCGCACAGGAAAATTTTCGGCAGCCGGGCTTGGTCCTGGCGCCATTTTGAAATCAACTGCTGCATACAATCCAGCCTGCTTTCTCCAACTGCCTGTGTGCTGATTACTAGACAGCACATGAATGCTGATAGTTTATTTTTTACTATTTATTTCTGCCAGCAGCATCCCCTCTGTGGTTGCTTTAAATTTTGGTTGCCTTAAGAGGTGCTTATTTCCTGTGTTGTCCTCGATACAAACTGCACTTGAAACTAGCTACTGCTTTCTATAGCCTATTGTGTAGATTCAAATTGCCTTTTAAAATTAATTATTGAAGCAACGAAACTGTAAAATGTTCAGTAATTTGTTAAAAACTGCAATTTGCAATAATTTCTACTGCACACTCTCCAGTCAGAACCCAAAACAGGAGTAAATCTGCTTTTCCCTGTGCCTGGTAACTGTATTAGACTAAATGTTGTACTTCCAGAGGCTGCTACTCCAAATTTTGCCCCTGTGCTACTGCAGTCATTTTCCCTATGATTTCACATAGCCAGCCTGCTCAGCAAAGCCCAGCTGCAAGTTACCCTCCTTCAGCCAGAAGCCCCATAAGGGAAATAGAACCAGAGCCTTACTAGCTGCTAGCAGCACTCCCCACATTACAGTAACCCCAACCAAAGGGAGGCTCGCTTTACTGGGAATGTACTAGGCATACCTCCTCTACTGTGAGAATTCTCAGAGGGTCTCTCCCTCGTGATTTTACTACTCACTGTCCCCACAGTCTCTACACCAAGTTACCACCACGATAGGTCCACATAGTCAAAATTCCATAAATTCAAACTCCTCACTTTTTACTTTGACGTATTGCAAGGCTACCTACAGTGAGATGTACTTACTCCTCCCACAAAAACCGTATAAATAATCCTCTTTTTTTCTCTGCAGATTTGGGATTTCTAGGGTCGCGAGGGCCCTTGGAGAAAGACAGCCCTCCCCTGCAGATTTGTGTCCGAACCCCCCCAACAGAAGCAATCCAGATTCTGGATTTCTAGGTCATGAGGGGCCCTGAGGAAGCCAGCCCTCCTGCAGATTCTTGTACGACCCCCACAGAAGCAATCCAGTTTGAGTTTCTAGGGTCACTGGGGCACCTGGAGGAAGCCAGCCCTCCCCTGCAGATTTGTGTCCGGCTCCCACCCCCCAAGAAGCAATCCAGATTCGGGATTTCTAGGTTTGCGCTGGCCCCCCACAGAAGCAATTCAGATTCGGAATTTCTTGGGTCATTAGGGTCCTGGGAGGAAGCCAGCCCTCCCCTGCAGATTCGTGTCCGGACCTCCCCCCACAGAAGCAATCTAGATTTGGGATTTCTAGGGTCACGATGGCCCCAGGAGGAAGGCAGCCCTCCCCTGCAGATTCGTGTCTGCCCCCCACAGAAGCAATCCAGATTCGGGTTTCTAGGGTTGCAGAGGCCCGTGGAGGCCAGCCCTCCCCTGCAGATTAGGTGTCAGACCCCCACAAGCAATCCAGATTCGGGTTGTAGGGTCAAGGGGCACCTGGAGAAGCCAGCCCTCCCTGCAGATTCGTGTGGGACCCCCACAGAAGTAATCCGATTGAGTTTCTAGGGTCTGGGGCCCCTGGAGGAAGCCAGCATTCCCTGCAGAATCGTGTCTGGCTCCCCCCAAGAAGCAATCCAGATGGGATTTCTTGGTGTGAGGCCCCTGAGCAGCCCTCCCTGCAGATTCCTGTCTGGACCCCCTTCCCTCAACAGAAGCAATCCAGGTACGCAGTCAAGCACAGGAGAATTTTTGGCAGCCAGGCACGGTCCTGGCGCCATTTCTGAATTCATCTGCTGCACACAATCCAGCCTGCTTTCTCCAACTGCCTGTGTGCTGATTACTAGTCAGCACATGAATGCTGATAGTTTATTTTTTACTGTTTATTTCTGCCAGCAGCATCCTCTCTGTGGTTGTTTTAAATTTTGGTTGCCTTAAGAGGTGCTTAATTCCTGTGTTGTTCTTGATAAAAACTGCACTTGAAACTAGCTAAGGCTCTCTGTTGCCTATTGTGTAGATTCAAATTGCCTTTTAAATTAATTATTGAAGCAACGAAACTGTAAAATGTTCAGTAATTTCTTCCAAACTGCGATTCACAAAAATTTCTACTGCACACTCTCCCAGTCGGAACCCAAACCAGGAGTAAATCTGCTTTTCCCTGTGCCTGGTAACTGTATTAGACTAAATTTTGTACTTCCAGAGCCTGTTACTCCAAATTTTGCCTCTGCGCTACTGCAGCCATTTTCCCTATGATTTCACATAGCCTGCCTGCTCAGCGTAGCCCAGCTGCAAGTTACCCTCCTTCAGCCAGAAACCCCATAAGGGAAATGGAACCGGAGCCTTATTCCCTGCTAGCAGCACTCCCCACATTACAGTAACCCCAACCGAAGGGAGGCTCGCTTTACTGGGAATGTATTAGGTATACCTCCTCTACTGTGAGAATTCTCAGAGGGTATCTCTCTCATGATTTTACTAGCCACTGCCCCACAGTCTCTACACCAAGTTCCCACCAAAATAGGTCCACGTAGTCAAAATTCCATATATTCAAACCCCTTACTTCGTACTTTGACCAACTGCAAGGCTACCTACCTTCGATGTACTTACTCCTCCCACAAAAAACTGTATAAATAATCCTCTTTTTTCCCTGCAGATTCAGGATTTCTAGGGTCCAGAGGGCCCCTGGAGGAAGCCAGCCCTCCCCAGCAGGTTCGAGTCCAGACCCCCCTCCCATAAGCAATCCAGATTCGGGATTTCTAGAGTCACAAGGGAACCTGGAGGAAGCCAGCTCTCCAATGCAGATTCGTATCTGGACCCCGCACACAGAAGCAATCCAGATTCGGGATTTCTAGGGTCAGGAGTGCCCCTTGAGAAAGCCAGCCCTCCCCTGCAGATTTGTGTCTGCCCCAAAATGAAGCCATCTAGGCACTCAGTCTCGCACAGGTAAATTTTCGGCAGCCGGGCTTGGTCCTGGCGCCATTTTGAAATCAACTGCTGCATACAATCCAGCCTGCTTTCTCCAACTGCCTGTGTGCTGATTAATTACTAGTCTGCACATGTATGCTGATAGTTTATTTTTTACTATTTATTTCTGCCAGCAGCATCCCCTCTTGTGGTTGCTTTAAATTTTGGTTGCCTTAAGAGGTGCTTAATTCCTGTGTTGTCCTCGATACAAACTGCACTTGAAACTAGCTACTGCTTTCTATAGCCTATTGTGTACATTCAAATTGTCTTTTAAATTAATTATTGAAGCAACAAAACTGCTAAATGTTCAGCAATTTGTTCAAAACTGCGATTCGCAATAATTCCTACTGCACTCTCTCCCAGTCGGAATCCAAAACAGGGGTAAATCTGCTTTTCCCTGTGCCTGGTAACTGTTAGACTAAATGTTGTACCTCCAGAGCCTGCTGTTCCAAATTTTGCCCCTGCGCTACCACAGTCATTTTCCCTACGATTTCACAGAGCCCGCCTGCTCAGCGCAGCCCAGCTGCAAGTTACCCTGCTTCAGCCAGAAAATCCATACGGGAAATAGAACCAGAGCCTTATTCCCTGCTAGCAACGCTCCCCACATTACAGTAACCCCAACCGAAGGGAGGCTCGCTTTACTGGGAACGTAATAGGTATACCTCCTCTACTGTAAGAATTCTCGGAGGGTATCTCCCTCACGATTTTACTCCCACAGCCCCCACAATTTCTAAAACAAGTAACCTCCACAATAGGTCCACGTAGTCAAAGTTCTGTAAATTTAAACTCCTTACTTTGTACTTTGTCCAATTGCACAGCTACCTACCTTGAGATGTACTTCCTCCTCCGACAAAAACTGTATAAATAATCCACTTTTTCCCCAGCAGATTTGAGATTTCCAGGGTTACTTGGGCCCCCTGGAGGAAGCCAGCCCTCCGCTGCAGACTCGTGTCCGAACCCCCGGCCCTCCACAGAAGCAATCCTGATTCAGGATTTCTAGGGTCACGTGGGCACCTGGAGGAAGCCATCCCTCCCCTGCAGATTCGTATCCGGACCCTCCCCCACAGCAGCAGCAATCCAGATTCGGGATTTCTAGGGTCACAAGGGCACCTGGAGGAAGCTAGCCCTCCCCTACAGATTCGTGTCTGGACCCCTCCCTCCACAGAGGCAATCCAGGTATGCAGTCTCGCACAGGAGAATTTTTGGCAGCCGGGTGCAGTCCTGGCGCCATTTTTGAAATCAACTGCTGCATACGGTCCAGCCTGCTTTCTCCAACTGCCTGTGTGCTGATTACTAGTTGGCACATGAATGCTGATAGTTTATTTTTTACTGCTTATTTCTGCCAGCAGCATCCCCTCTGTGGGTGCTTTAAATTTTGGTTGCCTTAAGAGGTGCTTAATTCCTGTCTTGTCCTCGATACGAACTGCACTTGGAAGTAGCTACTGCTCTCCATTGCCTATTTTGTAGATTCAAATTGCCTTTTAAATTAATTAATGAAGCAAAGAAACTGCTAAATGTTCAGTAATTTGTTCAAAACTGCGATTCGCAATAATTTCTACTGCACTATCTCCCAGTCAGAATCCAAAACAGGAGCAAATCTGCTTTTCCCTGTGCCTGGTAACTATATCAGACTAAATTTTGTACTTCCAGAGCCTGCTGCTCCAAATTTTGCCCCTGCGCTACTGCAGCCATTTTCCTATGATTTCACATAGCCTGCCTTCTCAGCATAGTATGGCCAACTGCAAGTTACCCTCCTTCAATAGACCCGAGAAAGACGGAACTGGAGCCTTATTCCCTGCTAGCAGCACTCCCACATTACAGTAACCCCAACGAAGGGAGGCTAGCTTACTGGGAATGTATTAGGTATACTCCTCTACTGTGGGAATTCTCGGAGGGTCTCTCCCTCGTGACTTTACTACACACTGCCCCCACATTCTCTACACCAAGTTACCACCAAAATAGGTCCACGTAGTCAAAATTCCATATATTCAAACTCCTTACTTATTACTTCTACCAACTGCAAGACAACCTACCTTGAGATGAACTTACTCTTCCCACAAAAACTGTATAAATAATCCTCTTTTTTCCCTGCAGATTCAGGATTTCTAGGGCTGCGAGGGCCACTGGAGGAAGCCAGCCCTCCCCTGCAGATTTGTGTCCGGCCCCACAGAAACAATCCAGATTCGGGATTTCTAGGGTCACTAGGGCCCCTGGAGGAAGCCAGCCCTCCGCTGCAGATTCGTGTCCAGACCATCTCCCCCCCACAGAATCAATCCAGATTCAGGACTACTAGGGTCGCCAGGGCCCCCGGAGGAAGCCAGCCCTCCCCTGCACATTCGTGTCCAGAACCCCGCCCCACAGAAGCAATCCAGATTCGAATTTCTAGGGTTGCGAGGGACCCTGGAGGAAGCCACCTGCAGATTTGTGTCCGAACCCCCACCCCAGAACTAATCCAGATTTGGGATTTCTATGATTACGAGGGCACCTGGAGGAAGCCAGCCCTCCCATGCAGATTTGTGTCCGGACCCCCACCCCCCACAGAAGCAATCCTGATTCGGGTTTCTAGGGTTGCGAGGGCCACTGGAGGAAGCCATCCCTCCCCTGCAGATTCGTGTCCGGACCCTACCCCCACAGAAGGAATCCAGGTACGCAGTCTCGCACAGGAGAATTTTTAGCAGCCTGGAGAGGTCCTGGCGCTATTTTTGAAATCAACTGATGCATACAATCCAGCCTGCTTTCTCCAACTGCCTGTGTGCTGATTACTAGTTGGCACATGAATGCTGGTAGTTTATTTTTTACTGTTTATTTCTGCCAGCAGCATCCCCTCTGTGGGTGCTTTAAATTTTGGTTGCCTTAAGAGGTGCTTAATTCCTGTCTTGTCCTCGATACGAACTGCACTTGGAAGTAGCTACTGCTCTCCATTGCCTATTTTGTAGATTCAAATTGCCTTTTAAATTAATTAATGAAGCAAAGAAACTGCTAAATGTTCAGTAATTTGTTCAAAACTGCGATTCGCAATAATTTCTACTGCACTCTCTCCCAGTCAGAATCCAAAACAGGAGCAAATCTGCTTTTCCCTGTGCCTGGTAACTGTATCAGACTAAATTTTGTACTTCCAGAGCCTGCTGCTCCAAATTTTGCCCCTGCGCTACAGCAGCCATTTTCCCTATGATTTCACAGAGCCTGCCTGCTCAGTGTAGCCCAGCTGGAAGTTACCCTGCTTCAGCCAGAAACCCCGATAAGGGAAACGGAATCAGAGCCTTATTCCCTGCTAACAGGACTCGCCACGTTACAGTAACCCCAACCGAAGGGAGGCATGCTTTATTTATTTATTTATTTTATTTATTTGCTTTTGTTAACCAGGTAAGCACACTAGACAGCCAACTGGCTATTTTCAGGATTGATCCGGGAATGTATTAGGTATACCTCCTCTACTGTGAGAATTCTCAGAGGGTCTCTCCCTCGTGATTCTACTACCCACAGCCCCCACAGTCTCCACACCAAGTTACCTCCACTATAGGTCCACGTAGTCAAAGTTCCATAAATTCAAGCTCCTTACTTTGTACTTTGACCAATTGCAAGGCTACCTACCTTGAGATGTACTTACTCCTCTAACAAAAACTGTACAAATAATCCTCTTTTTCCCAGCAGATTCTGGATTTCTAGGGCTGTGATGGGTCCTGGAGGAAACCAGCCCTACCCTGCAGATTCATGTCTGTCCCCCCCACTGAAGCAATCCAGTACGCAGTCTCTACAGGAAAATATTTGGCAGCCGGGCGCAGTCGTGGCGCCATTTTTGAAGTCAACTGATGCATACAATCCTGCCTGCTTTCTCCAACTGCCTGTGTGCTGATTACTAGTCAGCACATGAATGCTGATAGTTTATTTTTTACTGTTTATTTCTGCCCGCAGCATCTCTTCTGTGGTTGCTTTAAATTTTGGTTTCCTTAAGAGGTGCTTAATTCCTATGTTGTCCTCGATACGAACTGCACTTGAAACTAGCTACTGCTCTCCATTGCCTACTGTGTAAATTCAAATTGCCTTTTAAATTAATTATTGAAGCAACGAAACTGTAAAATGTTCAGTAATTTGTTCAAAACTACAATTTGCAATAATTTCTACTGCACACTCTCCAGTCAGAACCCAAAACAGGAGTAAATCTGCTTTTCCCTATGCCTGGTAACTGTATTAGACTAAATGTTGTACTTCCAAAGCCTGCTACTCCAAATTTTTCCCCTGCGTTACTGCAGCCATTTTTCCTATGATTTCACATAGCCTGCCTTCTCAGCATAGCCCAGCTGCAAGTTACCCTCCTTCAGCCAGAAACCCCATAAGGAAAACGGAACTGGAGCCTTATTCCCTGCTAGCAGCACTCCTCACATTACAGTAACCCCAACCGAAGGGAGGCTAGCTTTACTGGGAATGTATTAGGTATACCTCCTCTACTGTGGGAATTCTCAGAGGGTCTCTCCTCCCTTGTGATTTTACTACACACTGCCCCCACATTCTCTACACCAAGTTACCACCACAATAGGTCCACGTAGTCAAAATTCCATATATTCAAACTCCTTACTTAGTACTTCGACCAACTGCAAGACAACCTACCTTGAGATGAACTTACTCTTCCCACAAAAACTGTATAAATAATCCTCTTTTTTCCCTGCAGATTCAGGATTTCTAGGGCTGCGAGGGCCACTGGAGGAAGCCAGCCCTCCCCTGCAGATTTGTGTCCCCCCAACAGAAACAATCCAGATTCAGGATTTCTAGGGTCACTAGGGCCCCTGGAGGAAGCCAGCCCTCCGCTGCAGATTCGTGTCCAGACCCTCTCCACCCCCCCACAGAATCAATCCAGATTCAGGATTTCTAGAGTCGCCAGGGCCCCGGAGAAGCCAGCCCTCCCTGCACATTCGTGTCCAGAACCCCGCCCCACAGAAGCAATCCAGATTCGGAATTTCTGGGTTGCGAGGACCCTGGAGAAGCCACCTGCAGATTTGTGTCCTAACCCCCCACAGAACTAATCCAGATTTGGGATTTCTATGATTATGAGGGCACCTGGAGGAAGCCGCCCTCCCATGCAGATTTGTGTCCGGACCCCCACCCCCCACAGAAGCAATCCTGATTCGGGATTTCTAGGGTTGCGAGGGCCACTGGAGGAAGCCATCCCTCCCCTGCAGATTCGTGTCCGGACCCTCCCCCCACTGAAGCAATCCAGGTACGCAGTCTCGCACAGGAGAATTTTTAGCAGCCTGGAGAGGTCCTGGTGCTATTTTTGAAATCAACTGATGCATACAATCCAGCCTGCTTTCTCCAACTGCCTGTGTGCTGATTACTAGTTGGCACATGAATGCTGGTAGTTTATTTTTTACTGTTTATTTCTGCCAGCAGCATCCTCTCTGTGGTTGTTTTAAATTTTGGTTGCCTTAAGAGGTGCTCAATTCCTGTGTTGTTCTCGATAAAAACTGCACCTGAAACAAGCTAAGGCTCTCTGTTGCCAATTGTGTAGATTCAAAATGCCTTTTAAATTAATTATTGAAGCAACAAAACTGCTAAATGTTCAGTAATTTGTTCAAAACTGTGATTCACAATAATTCCTACTGCACTCTCTCCCAGTTGGAATCCAAAACAGGAGTAAATCTGCTTTTCCCTGTGCCCGGTAACTATTAGACTAAATTTTGTACCTCCACAACCTGCTGCTCCAAATTTTGCCCCTGCATTACTGCTGCCATTTTCCCTACGATTTCACAGGCCTGCCTGCTCAGCGTAGCCCAGCTGCAAGTTACCCTGCTTCAGCCAGAAACCCCATAAAGGAAATAGAACCGGAGCCTTATTCCCTGCTAGCAGCACTCCCCACATTACAGTAACCCCAACCGAAGGGAGGCTCGCTTTACTGGGAATGTATTAGGTATACCTCCTCTACTGTGGGAATTCTCAGAGGGTCTCTCCCTCGTGATTTTACTACCCACTGCCCCCACAGTCTCTACACCTAGTTACCACCACAATAGGTCCACATAGTCAAAATTCCATAAATTCAAACTCCTTACTGTTTACTTTGATGAATTGCAAGGCTACCTACATTGAGATATGCTTACTCCTCCCACAAAAAACTGTATAAATAATCCTCTTGTTTTCCCTGCAGATTCGGGATTTCAAGGGTTGCGAGGGCCTTTGGAGGAAGCCAGCCCTCCCGTGCAGATTCGTGTCCGCCCCCACAGAAGCAATCCAGATTCCAGATTCCTAAGGTCATGAGGGCCCCTGGAGGAAGCAAGCCCTCCCCTGCAGATTCGTGTACGACAACCCCCTCCACAGAAGCTATCCAGATTCGGGATTTCTTGGGACATAGGGCCACCTGGAGGAAGCCAGCCCGCCCCTGCAGATTCGTGTCCGGCTCCCCCCCCCCAAGAAGCAATCCAGATTCGGGATTTCTAGGTTCGCGAGGGCCCCTGGAAGAAAGCAACCTCCCCTGCAGATTCCTGTCTGGACCCCCACCCCCAACAGAAGCAATCCAGGTACGCAGTTTAGCACAGGAGAATTTTCGGCAGCCAGGCACGGTCCTGGCGCCATTTTTGAATTCAACTGCTGCATATAATCCAGCCTGCTTTCTCCAACTGCCTGTGTGCTGATTACCAAGGGCACTGATTTACGGTGATTAAAAGAATTAAATTCTGTTTTCAAGACTTAGGATTTCGGAATTTCACTGGTGATTGTTACTCTAATTTCCGGATTTTACCGGGATTCTGTTATCATTCTTTTAGTATGTGCATGAATAATCAGAATTAAAGAAGTCAATATACAGAGCATTAAATAAAACAAACTGAAAATAGTACAGGAAGGAATTAAAATAAAAACAGACTTTTTTATAGATTTACTGATCTGATAAAAAAATGCCATATTCGATGAAATCTACATTTTTACCAGTTTTCAGGCAGCCCTAATTCCTGAATTTTACCGGATTTTCTGGTAAAAACCGAAAAACAGTGGCCTTAGTGATTACTAGTCGGCACGTGAATGCTAATAGTTTATTTTTTACTGTTTATTTCTACCAGCAGCATCCCCTCTGTGGTTGTTTTAAATTTTGGTTGCCTTAAGAGGTGCTTAATTCCTGTGTCGTCCTCGATACAAACTGCACTTGAAACTAGCTACTGCTTTCTGTTGCCTATTGTGTAGATTCAAATTGCCTTTTAAATTAATTATTGAAGCAGCAAAACTGCTAAATGTTCAGTAATTTGTTCAAAACTGCGATTCGCAATTATTCCTACTGCACTCTCTCCCAGTCGGAACCCAAAACAGGAGTAAATCTGCTTTTCCCTGTGCCTGGTAACTGTATTAGACTAAATTTTGTACCTCTAAAACCTGCTGCTCCAAATTTTGCCCCTGAGCTACTGCAGCCATTTTCCCTACGATTTCACGGAGCCTGCTTGCTCAGCATAGCCCAGCTGCAAGTTACCCTCCTTCAGCCAGAAACCCCATAAGGGAAATAGAACCGGAGCCTTATTCCCTGCTTGCAGCACTCCCCACATTACAGTAACCCCAACCGATGGGAGGCTCACTTTACTGGGACCGTATTAGGTATACCGCCTCTACTGTGAGAATTCTCAGAGGGTCTCTCCCTCGTGATTCTGCAACCCACAGCCTCCACAGTTTCTACACCAAGTTACCTCCACAATAGGTCCACGTAGTCAAAATTCCATAAATTCAAACTCCTTACTTTGTACTTTGACCAATTGCAAGGCTACCTACCTTGAGATATACTTACTTTTCCCACTAATACTGTATAAATAATCCTCTTTTTCCCCCTGAAAATTCTGGATTTCTAGGGCTGCGAGGGTCCCTGGAGAAGCCAGCCCTCCCCTACAGATTCGTGTCTGCCCCCACAGAAGCAATCCAGGTACACAGTCTCGCATAGGAAAATTTTCGGCAGCCGGGCTTGGTCCTGGCTCATTTTGAAATCAACTGCTGCATACAATCCAGCCTGCTTTCTCCAACTGCCTGTGTGCTGATTACTAGACAGCACATGAATGCTGATAGTTTATTTTTTACTATTTATTTCTGCCAGCAGCATCCCCTCTGTGGTTGCTTTAAATTTTGGTTGCCTTAAGAGGTGATTAATTCCTATGATGTCCTCGATACAAACTGCACTTGAAACTAGCTACTGCTTTCTACAGCCTATTGTGTAGATTCAAATTGCCTTTTAAATTAATTATTGAAGCAACAAAACTGCTAAATGTTCAGTAATTTGTTCAAAACTGCGATTCGCAATAATTTCTACTGCACTCTCTCCCAGTCAGAACCCCAAACAGGGGTAAATCTGATTTTCCCTGTGCCTGGTAACTGTTAGACTAAATGTTGTACCTCCAGAGCCTGCTGTTCCAAATTTTGCCTCTGCGCTACCACAGTCATTTTCCCTACGATTTCACAGAGCCCGCCTGCTCAGCGTAGCACAGCTGCAAGTTACCCTGCTTCAGCCAGAAACACCATAAGGGAAATTGAACCGGAGCCTTATTCCCTGCTAGCAGCACTCCACACATTACAGTAACCCCAACCGAAGGGAGGCTCGCTTCACTGGGAATGTATTAGGTATACCTCTTCTACTGTAAGAATTCTCGGAGGGTATCTCCTTCGCGATTTTACTCTCACAGCCCCATCAGTCTCAACATCAAGTTACCTCCATAATAGGTCCACGTAGTCAAAATTCCATAAATTCAAATTCCTTACTTTGTACTTTGACCAATTGCAACGCTACCTACCTACCTTGAGATGCACTTACTCCTCCCACAAAAACTGTATAAATAATCCTCTTTTTTCCCTGCAGATTCTAGATTTCTAGGGTTGCGTGGGCCCCTGGAGGAAGCCAGCCCTCCCCTGCAGATTTGTGTCTGGATCACCCCCCACAGAAGCAATCCAGATTCTGGATATCTAGAGTCATGAGGGTCCCTGGAGGAAGCCAGTCCTCCCCTACAGATTCGTGTATGACCCCCACACAGAAGCAATCCAGATTCGGGATTTCTAGGGTCACAGGGGCACCTGGAGGAAGGCAGCCCTCCCCTGCAGATTCTTATCCCCCCCCACTGAAGCAATTCAGATTCGGGATTTGTAGGGTCATGAGGGCACCTTGAAGAAGCCAGCCCTCCCCTGCAGATTCGCTTCGGACCCCCCACAGAAGCAGTCTAGATTTGGGATTTCTAGGGTCACGACGACCCAGGAGGAAGCCAGCCCTCCCTGCAGATTCGTGTCTGAACCCCCCCACAGAAGCAATCCAGATTCAGGATTTGTAGGGTCATGAGGGCACCTGGAGGAAGCCAGCCCTCCCCTGCAGATTCTGTGTCTGAACCCCCACAGAAGCAATCCAGATTTAGGATTTGTAGGGTCATGAGGGCACCTGGAGGAAGCCAGCCCTCCCCTGCAGATTCATGTCCGGACCCCCTCCGACAGAAGCAATCCAGATTCAGGATTTCTGGGGTCACCAGGGTCCCTGGAGGATGCCAACCTTCCGCTGCGGATTCGTGTCTGGCTCCCCCCACCCAAGAAGCAATCCAGATTCGGGATTTCTGGTTCTCGAGGGCCTCTGGAAGAAGGCAGCCCTCCCCTGCAGATTCCTGTCTGGCCCCCCCCCCCAAGAGAAGCAATCCAGGTACGCAGTCTAGCACAAGATAATTTTCGGCAGCCGGGCATGGTCCTGGCGCCATTTTTGAATTCAACTGCTGCATTTAATCCAGCCTGCTTTCTCCAACTGCCTGTGTGCTGATTAATTACTAGTCGGCACATGAATGCTGATAGTTTATGTTTTACTATTTATTTCTGCCAGCAGCATCCTCTGTGTGGTTGTTTAAAAATTTTGGTTGCCTTAAGAGGTGCTTAATTCATGTGTTGTTCTCGATAAAAACTACTCTTGAAACTAGCTACTGCTCTCTGTTGCCTATTGTGTAGATTCAAATTGGCTTTTAAATTAATTATTGAAAGAACAAAACTGCTAAATGTTCAGTAATTTCTTCAAAACTGTGATTCACAATAATTTCTTTTGCACTCTCTCCCAGTCAGAATCCAAAACAGGAGTAAATCTGCTTTTCCATGTGCCCGGTAACTGTATTAGACTAAATTTTGTACCTCCACAACCTGCTGCTCAAAATTTTGCCCCTGCACTACCGCAGCCATTTTCCCTACAATTTCACAGAGCCTGCCTGCTCAGCATAGCCCAGCTGCAAGTTATCCTGCTTCAACCAGAACCCCAATAAGGGAAATAGAACTGGAGCCTTATTCCCTGCTTGCAGCACTCCCCACATTACAGTAACCCCAACCGAAGAGAGGCTCACTTTACTGGGAATGTTTTAGGTTTACCTCCTTTTCTGTGAGAATTCCCAGAGGGTCTCTCCCTCGTAATTCTACTACCCACAGCCCCCACAGTCTCTACACCAAGTTACCTCCACAATAGGTCCACGTAGTCAAAATTCCATATATTCAAACTCCTTACTCCGTACTTTGACCATCTGCAAGGCTAACTACCTTGAGATGTACTTACTCCTCCCACAAAATCTGTATAAATGATCCTCTTTTTTCCCCTGCAGATTCTGGATTTCTAGGGTTGCGAGGGCCTCTGGAGGAAGCCAGCCCTTCCTGCAGATTTGTGCCGGACCCCCCTACAGAAGCAACCCAGATTCAGGATTTCTAGGGTTGCGAGGGCCCCTGGAGGAAGCCAGCAGCCTCCTCCTGCAGATTCGTGTCTGACCCCCCCACAGAAGCAATCCAGGTACACAGTCTTGCATAGAAAATTTTCGCAGCCAGGCTTTGTCCTGGCGCCATTTTGAAATCAACTGCTGCATGCCAATCCAGCCTGCTTTCTCCAACTGCCTGTGTGCTGATTACTAGTCAGCACATGTATGCTGATAGTTTATTTTTTACTATTTATTTCTGCCAGCAGCATCCCCTCTGTGGTTGCTTTAAATTTTGGTTGCCTTAAGAGGTGCTTAATTCCTTTGTTGTCCTCGATACAAACTGCACTTGAAACTAGCTACTGCTTTCTATAGCCTATTGTGTAGATTCAAATTGCCTTTTAAATTAATTACTGAAGCAACGAAACTGCTAAATGTTCAGTAATTTGTTCAAAACTGTGATTCGTAATAATTCCTACTGCACTCTCTTCCAGTCGGAATCCAAAACAGGAGTAAATCTGCTTTTCTCTGTGCCTGGTAACTGTATTAGACTAAATTTTGTACCTCCAGAGCCTGCTGTGCCAAATTTTGCCCCTGCGCTACCACAGCCATTTTCCCTATGATTTCACCGAGCCCGCCTGCTCAGCGTAGCACAGCTGCAAGTTACCCTGCTTCAGCCAGAAACACCATAAGGGAAATAGAATCGGAGCCTTATTCCCTGCTAGCATGCACTCCACACCATACCTCTCAAGTGTCCCTGATTTTCAGGGACGTCCCTGATTTTGCCTCAGAATTTTACTTTGTCCCTCCTAAAATTTGTGTTTTTGTGGCTAAACAGTGTGGACTATAAGCACAAAACAATGTCAAGCATTAAAGTTACAGACTACTTCTTTTTTAGAAAATGCATTATGCACTAAGCCCCATATTCTACCAGCTTTCTGGGTGGATATCTTTAATTTTGAAGATGTGTCCCTGATTTTGGTCTTTTGTCCCTGATTTTTTTAAGCCTTGTCCCTGATTTATGAGGCAGGAGGTTGAGAGATATGCTCCACACATTACAGTAACCCCAACCGAAGGTAGGCTCGCTTTACTGGGAATGTATTAGGTATACCTCTTCTACTGTAAGAATTCTCGGAGGGTATTTCCCTCGCGATTTTACTCCCACAGCCCCATCAGTCTCTACACCAAGTTACCTCCACAGTAGGTCCACGTAGTCAAAATTCCATAAATTCAAATTCCTTACTTTTTACTTTGACCAATTGCAAAGCTACCTACCTACCTTGAGATGCACTTACTCCTCCCACAAAAACTGTATAAATAATCCTCTTTTTTCCCTGCAGATTCTAGATTTCTAGGGTTGCGTGGGCCCCTGGAGGAAGCCAGTCCTCCCCTGCAGATTTGTGTCTGGATCACCCCCCACAGAAGCAATCCAGATTCTGGATATCTAGAGTCATGAGGGTCCCTGGAGGAAGCCAGTCCTCCCTTGCAGATTTGTGTCTGGACCCCCCACCCACAGAAGCAATCCAGATTCGGGATTTCTAAGGTTATGAGGGACCCTGGAGGAATCCTGCCTTGCCCTGCAGATTTCTGTCCGATGCCCCCCCCCCAACAGAACTAATCCAGATTTGGGATTTCTAGGGTTACGAGTTCACCTTGAGGAAGCCAGCCCTCCCATGCAGATTTGTGTCTGGACCCCAGCCCCCCACAGAAGCAATCCTGATTCAGGATTTCTAGGGTCGCGAGGGCCACTGGAGGAAGCCATCCCTCCCCTGCAGATTCGTGTCTGGACCCTCCCCCCACAGAAGCAATCCAGGTATGCAGTCTCGCACAGCAGAATTTTCAGCAGCTGGGTGAGGTCCTGGCGCCATTTTTGAACTCAACTGATGCATACAATCCAGCTTGCTTTCTTCAATTGCCTGTGTGCTGATTACTAGTCAGCACATGAATGCTGGTAGTTTATTTTTTACTGTTTATTTCTGCCCGCAGCATCTCTTCTGTGGTTGCTTTAAATTTTGGTTTCCTTAAGAGGTGCTTAATTCCTGTGTTGTCCTCGACACGAACTGCACTTGAAACTAGCTACTGCTCTCCATTGCCTATTGTGTAGATTCAAATTGCCTTTTAAATTAATTATTGAAGCAACAAAACTATAAAATGTTCAGTAATTTGTTCAAAACTGCGATTCGCAATAATTTCTACTGCACACTCTCCCAGTCGGAACCCAAAACAGAAGTAAATCTGCTTTTCCCTATGCCTGGTAACTGTATTAGACTAAATTTTGTACTTCCAGAGCCTGCTACTCCAAATTTTGCCCCTTCGCTACTGCAGCCATTTTCCCTACGATTTCACATAGCCTGCCTGCTCAGCGTAGCCCAGCTGCAAGTTACCCTCCTTCAGCCAGAAACCCCATAAGGGAAACAGAACCGGAGCCTTATTCCCTGCTAGCAGCACTCCCCACATTACAGTAACCCCAACTGAAGGGAGGCTTGCTTTACTGGGAATGTACTAGGCATACCTCCTTTACTGTGGGAATTCTCGGAGGGTCTCTCCCTCATGATTTTACTACCCACTGCCCCCACAGTCTCTACACCAAGTTACCACCACAATAGGTCCACATAGTCAAAATTCCATAAATTCAAGCTCCTTACTTTTCACTTTGACCAATTGCAAAGCTACCTACATTGAGATGTACTTACTCCTCCCACAAAAACTGTATAAATAATCCTCTTTTTTTCCCTGCAGATTCTAGGGTTGCGAGGGCCCTGGAGGAAGCCAGAACTCCCTGCAGATTTGTGTCCGCCCCCACCCACCCACAGAAGCAATCCAGATTCTGGATTTCTTTGGTCATGAGGGCCCCTGGAGAGCCAGCCCTCCCCTGCAGATTCATGTCGACCCCCCAGAAGCAATCCAGATTCAGGTTTCTAGGGTCACATGGGCACCTGGAGGAAGCCAGCCTTCCCCTGCAGATTCGTTTCGGACCCCCACAGGAAACAATTCAGATTCAGGGTTTCTAGGGCCATTAGGGCCCCTGGAGAGCCAGCCCTCCCTGCAGATTTGTGTCTGAACCCCTCCCCCCCACAGAAGCAATCCAGATTCAGGATTTCTAGGGTTGCAAGGGCCCCTGGAGGAAGCCAGCCCTCCCCTGCAGATTAGCGTCTGAACCCCCTCTCCCACAGAAGCAATCCAGATTCGGGTTGTAGGGTCATGAGGGCACCTGGAAGCAGCCCTCCCTGCAGATTCGTGTCGGACCTCCCCACAGAAACAATCGAGATTCGAGTTTCTAGGGTTGCGAGGCCCCTGGAAGCCAGCCCTCCTGCAGATTTGTGTCTGAACCCTCCCCCCCACAGAAGCAATCCAGATTCGGGATTTCTAGGGTTGCAAGGGCCCCTGAGGAAGCCAGCCCTCCCCTGCAGATTCGCGTCTGAACCCCCTCTCCCACAGAAGCAATCCAGATTCGGGATTTGTAGGGTCATGAGGGCACCTGGAGGAAGGCAGCCCTCCCCTGCAGATTCGTGTCCGGACCCCTCCCCCCACAGAAACAATCGAGATTCGGGATTTCTAGGGTTGCAAGGGCCCCTGGAGGAAGCCAGCCTCCCTGCAGATTCGTGTCTGAACCTCCCCCACAGAAGCAATCCAGATTCGGGATTTGTAGGGTCATGAGGGCACCTGGAGGGCCAGCCCTCCCTGCAGATTCGTGTCCCCCCTCCCACTGAAGCAATCCAGATTTGGGATTTCTAGGGTCACCAGGGCCCCTGGAGGAAGCCAGCCCTCCCCTGCAGATTCGTGTCCGGCTCCCCCCCAAGAAGCAGTCCAGATTCGGGATTTCTAGGTTCACGAGGGCCCCTGGAAGAAAGCAGCCCGCCCTTGCAGATTCCTATCTGGACCCCCCCCCCAACAGAAGCAATCCAGGTACGCAGTCTAGCACAGGAGAATTTTCGGCAGCCGGGCACAGTCCTGGCGCCATTTTTGAATTCATCTGCTGCATACAATCCAGCCTGCTTTCTCCAACTGCCTGTGTGCTGATTAGTGATTACTAGTCAGCACATGAAAGCTGATAGTTTATTTTTTACTGTTTATTTCTGCCAGCAGCATCCCCTCTGTGGTTGTTTTAAATTTTGGTTGCCTTAAGAGGTGCTTAATTCCTGTGTTGTTCTCGATACGAACTGCACTTGAAACTAGCTACTGCTCTCTGTTGCCTATTGTGTAGATTCAAATTGCCTTTTAAATTAATTATTGAAGCAGCTAAACTGCTAAATGTTCAGTAATTTGTTCAAAACTGTGATTCACAATAATTCCTACTGCACTCTCTCCCAGTCGGAATCCAAAACAGGAACCCTCTTTTTTCCCTGCAGATTCTGGATTTCTAGGATTGCGAGGGCCCCTGGAGGAAGCCAGCCTTCCCCTGCAGATTCGTGTCTGAACCCCCCCTCCACAGAAGCAATCCAGGTACACAGTCTCGCATAGGAGAATTTTCGGCGGCCAGGCATGGTCCTGGCGCCATTTTTGAAATCAACTGCTGCATGCAATCCAGCCTGCTTTCTCCACCTGCCTGTATTCTTGTACCCCGATGGCGCTGAGAGCCGGCTCCCCACCACCTCCACCATCGCCCTTGGTGAGCTCCTTCTTTTATAGGCTGAGGTCACATGACTCTGAAAACCTATCAGCCTATTTTCTCATTTGCAGATTATCAGCTGCTGCCACCAGAGGGCTCCAAAACAAATTCTCAGCTTCCTAAGTATAATTTTCAGTCCAGAATGCTGCTGCCTACTGCTTTTATTCTCCTCTCCCTGGCCTCTCTATCCTCCTTGCCCCCAACCACCCTCCCAAGCTGCGAACCCCCACCATCACTGCCCCCAAGGCAAACCTCCCCGCCCTTACTACACTGCCCACTCATACTCACCTGCTCAGGACCTGGCTCCCAGCTACTATGGTCACATTAGTGCCACCATCCTACCTCCCTCCTTTCTTCTGGGACTTTTGGCCTTACACACCCCAGCCTGCCACTACCCTCCTATTTCCCCATCCTCTCGTGCCTCCAAAACCTGCCCTAACCCTCTGCGGTCAAAGTTAAAACTTATCATCTGCCTACTTTTGCTCCTGGCTGGGGACATTGAGGCAAACCCTGGCCCATCCCTCTCAAATTCTAATTCCCACCTCTCTTTCTCCTACCCCTAAGGCCTCCGAATCCTACACCTAAACACTTGCAGCTTGCTGTCTACAATCTCACTGCTGCAACCAATTGCTCTAATACAGCGCCCTGACATTCTAGTCATATCCAAAACCTGGCTAAAACCTCATCACACTGATGCCGAAGTATCCATACCAGGGTACACAATAATTAGACATGACCGGCCAGGCAAAAATAGAGGCGGAGGCACGGCTATGTATATCGCTAATAATCGTCAGTTCACAATAGTGGACATCCCCTCACTCCCTGGAAACATAGATGCCACACTCATAAAACTCTCACTCCCATGCTCCAACCCCATATACATGGCAGGCTCTTACTGCCCTCCTTGCACACACCCTGAGGATATCCTCTCCCACTAGATTTCCTTACAGTCCCTGACTGCGTGGGGTGAGCTCCATACCACAGGTGATTTTAACACAAATTGGCTAGGGCCTGATAAAGTCCACCTAAAGACCAAAATTAGGGCCCTAAACCTCACCCAACTCATTGCCGATCCCACCAGACTAAACCACAAATCACAAAATCGCTCTTTATTGGATTGGGCTCTCACCTCCCACCCCCACAGGATTTTAAATGCAGGCCTACTACCCGACTCCATAAGTGATCATCACTTGATTTACTTGATCAGGAAGGTGCACGGCCCCACCGCCCCCCCCCAAAACTCTACGTACCAGGTCCTATAATTCCCTCAACGTAGCATCCCTCCTGCTGGACCTAGGACATGTAAACTGGTCCTTTATCTCTCGAGCTTCCTCCATTGACACCGCTTTCAAGGGTTTCAAAACCAGTTTCCTAAAAGTCTGAGACAAACATGCCCCCCTACGAAGGAAAGACTTAGAGGCACACATCTCCCATGGGTCATGGCAGATTTAATCAAATTATGCCACACCGGGGACCACACCTGGAAAGCCTACAAGAAGCTGGGCACACAGAAGTCTCTCACTACATATAGATCCCTACGAAATGCTTGCACTAACAGCATCCACCAAGCCAAAAAAAACTACTTCCTCTTGGCTTTTAGCAATAACATAAATCATTCAACTGATTTTTGGAAATCACTTAAATCCCTGATCCCCCCCCCCGACACTCAACCCCCCCCCTACACTATCTGTACAGGGCTCCCTCATCTCAGATTCCATTGGTGTAGCTGAAGCTTTTAACACCCACTTCTCCAGCTGTGCAGATAATCTCCTGTCCTCCCTCCACTACACTCCCCCCTCGGCCCCCCTCCACCCATGCCCCCCTAATCCTACCAGCCCTGTCCTGCCATTCTCATTCCACCCAGTACCCAAGAAGAAGTCTTCCGATCCTTACAGACCCTGAATCCTAACAAAGGCAAATGCTCGACGTCCATGGATGCAAAGATGCTCTTTCTATTTGCCCCAGCCATTGCCGCTCCTCTAGCCTCCCTTTTTAACCTCTCCTTTTCCTTGGGCAAGCTCCTTATAGCCTGAAAGGAGGCCACCGTTATCCCACTGCCAAAAGGAGGTGATCCTTCCTCCCCAGGCAACTACATACCCATCTCCCTACTCCCTATCTTGGCCAAATTACAGGAACGTCTGGTCCTGTCCCAACTCACTCCATACCTGGAAGCATCTTCTTTCTTCACTCCATTCCAATCGGGCTTCCGTAAATCCCACTCCACCATCACCTCCCTGCTATGAGTCACCGGAGACATTCTCACGAGTATGGACAAAGGGCACATCACCATGGCCATCTTTATTGACCTAGCTAAGACTTTTGACACCATCTCTCACCCCCACTCCTCTCCAAACTCACTGATGCAGGGCTCTCTAAACCAGCCATGAACTGGTTCCAAGACTATCTAGTGGGCAGGACCCAAACCGTCAAACTTGCTGCACACACCTCAAACCCACTACCAGTCTCTGCCGGTGTCCCCCAAGGATCTGTCCTAGGTCCCCTACTCTTTTCCATTTTTCTAAACAACCTCCCATCAACCTGCCAACACTCATCCATCCGGATGTATGCGGATGACACTGTCCTTTATGCTTCAGAACCAACAACATCAAGCGTAGCAACCCTCCTTCAGGAAGATTTCTACACCATCCAGCACTGGTTCAGGTCCAACCAGTTATTCCTAAACCCTAAAAAGCTGTGTCCCAAACATTTGGCTCCCAACAAAGAATCTCCCATCAATCCCACTGCACCCCTTTCAAAACTTTGGACAGGACTCCCTTGGAGAATTGCACTAGTTTCAGGTATTTAGGTGTCTGGCTTGACCAACACCTAGACTTCTCCTCTCATGTCGAATCCCTGCACAAGAAGCTGCTCCCAAAACTCGGTGCTTTATACCAAAACAAAAGCAGCCTCCCCACACAGACAAAACATGCCATTGTCCAAAAGGTGATACTGCCTGTATTTGATTATGGAGTTATAGTACATACCATAGCCCCTGGATCCTCCTTGGCCAGCCTTGACACACTGTTCTATTCTTTCTGTCATTTTATCCTTGATTGCCCACAATCTACACACCACTGCTAACTTTACAGCACTCTAACCCTGCCATCCCTTCATGACCATAGACTAACAAACTGCGCCAGGTTCGTAGCCAAGTACTGGTCCCTCTCCCTTCCACCCTACCTGTCATCCACACTCTCCAAACAACCTCCACCTGTGCACTCCCTCAGGAGCACAGACCCTAGGCTGCTACACGTCCCGTTCAGGCATACTACAAAAGGCCAGGCCACTTTTAACTACCGAATACCACAAATCTGGAACGCCCTACCTGCCCCCATAAGACATTCTCCTAACCCCTACCATCGCAACAGCCTACTCCAAGTGCATTTCTCCTCCAGCTGCTCCTGTTTCAATTAAACTAACCCTACACTCATGTTGTAATTTAACTGGTCTTAAGTAGACTTCCCTCAAACTACAACTTTCTCTACTCAGTGTATGTCTACCTCTGTCTGTAATCACTCACAAAATGTTGTAGCACATTGATTATTGTTCCATTTTGTACCATGTATGTAAAAAAAAACTATTTTTTGTATGTAAATCTAATGTTGCAATTGGGTCTCGGACCCCAGATCGCATCTTGAATCGAGCATGTTGCTCAGTATGCCTTCCTGGTAAAACTTGTAAATAAATAAATGTGGGCGGAGTGCTGCTGCCTGCCAATGATGGGGGGGGTGCTGGGTGGCTGGGGGTCCTCTGTGGGTGGGTGAGGAGGGGGGTACCACTAGACCACCAGGTAATTATTTCATATTATGACAGCTGTGATTGGGCGTTTGGGGAGGGGACTGCTAGACCACCAGGTACTTATTGTACATTTACAGATGCCCGCAATTGGGCGTACAGGGCGGGGACCACTAGACCACCAGGTAATTATTCTACATCTTTGGAGGCACCACTGGGATTAGCATTCCCTAGTGGCCAAAACCAAACATTGCAACTAAAATTTGTATGGGTACTACTGAAACAAGCATTTGTCAATGCCAAATGTTGCTTGCTTGTATGTGCTGTTTAGGTATTTGGAAGTGACAATTTCATGCCTTCCTCCCAAGACATCCATTGTGTCTTTCCGTTCAGTATTCACAGAAGAGTGGGAGGGGCAAGGGCCACAGCAGTACAGCAGTTACCAAGGGGGTGAAGAGCTGGACAATAGTCCATTCAAAGGAAAAAGAGTCCTGCAGGAGCTCACTAAATTGAAGGTGGACAAAGTGATGGAACCAGATGGCATATGCCCAAGGATATTAACAGAACTGTGAAGGGAGATAGCAGTACCTCTGGCAGCCATGTTCACTGAGTCATTCAACATGAGTGACTTGGAGGAGGGCACATGTTGTCCCTCTACACAAGTCCTGCAGCAGGGAGGAGGCAGGGAACAATAGGCCATTCAGCCTCACCTCAGTAGTGGGGAAGATCATGGAGACGTTGCTTAAAGAAAGGATAGTGGGGCATCTAGATGCCATTGGAACCCAGGACCATAGACAACATGGATTCACAGTGGGGACACCATGTCAGATAAATCTGGTTGATTTATTTGACTGGGTGACAAAGGAAGTGAATCAGGGTGGGCCAGTGGACAACGCTTACCTTGATTTCAGCAAAGCCTTTGACACCATCCCATATAGGAGGCTGATAAACTAGCTGGGTAGGCTGGGCATGGGGGAAAGGGTGGTAAACTGGGTTAGAAACTGGCTAACAGACAGGAGGCAGAGAGTGGTGGTAAATGGTATGCAGTCTAGGGAGAGGGGCGACCAGTGGAGTGCTGCAGGGATCGGTCCTGGGGCCAGTTCTGTTCAATGTCTTCATTAGTAACATTGCAGAACATCTGAGAATTTTTCACCAAATTTTCAACATAGCCATTTTATGACCTCTGCTCATGAACAGTGTCACTGTGATTTTCTTAATTTGTCCCATACATTGATTTGCACCGACTGCACCATTGTGCGCTACATGGGCGGAAATCGTTTTGGGTGAGATGTGAAAAATGACAGCTGTACTACTCATAAGAAGGTGTGGTAAAATGGCAATGTTGAAAATCTGGAGGAAAATATTGAAAATTCGCGAACTTACAAGTGTGCGAGGAACTGTACAACGACGTCAGAAACACGTCATTTTTGGAATTTTTCACCAAATTTTCAACATAGCATTTTAAGACCTTTGCTCATGAACAGTTTCACTGTGATTTTCTTAATTATCCCGTACATTGATTTGCTTTTACCGACTGCGCCATTTAATAAGCTACATGGCATAAACACATTTTAGGTGAGATGTGAAAAATGACAGCTGTACTGCTCATAAGAAGGTGTGGTAAAATGGCAATGTTGAAAATCTGGAGTGAAAATATTGAAATTTCACGAACTTACGAGCCTGCATAGGAACTGCACAATGCATGCTCGTAAAACAGTCATTTTTTGGAATTTTGGCATCAAATTTTCAACATGGGGTTTTTGGGACCTTCTCATGAATGATGTCACTGTCATGGCGTTATTCAGGCCTGAAAGGTGATTTTTGCAGTGACTGTGAAATCACCCTTCGGGCACGAATAACGCCATGACAGTGACATCATTCATGAGAAGGGTCCAAAACCCCATGTTGAAAATCTGGTGCAAAATTCCTGCAAAATGCCTGAGATATGCAACAAAGTTGAAACCCCTATCTAGCCCATTATACAGCTTACCGGCATTTCCTCAGTTCACGGTCGGCTTTGAAGAGTGCAGATGTGTTCGGTCCACCGAGATCACCGCACGGTCGGAGGTAAGTATGGGGTGAGGGTGTGCAGAAGGCAGGAGTGCGCAGTGGGTAGGTGCGGGTTGTGGGAGGGCCAGGGACACCTCCGTGGGACCGTTTTTTCTTTGCAGGAAAAAAAATGGGCAGCAGCGGGGCGTTTGCCACGCTGGGGTGGGCTCCCAGTGTGGCATAAAGGCAGAGAGTGTTCAGCCGACAGGATTGGGCACCTCTGTCGGCCTAAGGATCGCTGCTATGCTGGGGTGGGCTCCAGCATGACATAGTACTGGGGGATGCAGCTCAGCCGGCCGGGATTGGGCACCCTGATCGGCTATATACAGTGCGTCTGCGGGGGTGGTGGGCGCACTGCGCCTGCGTAGGTGTCTGTGGGGAGCTGCGCGTGAACAGCCGATATTTTATCTCTGCTCACTCAAGCGTAGCTCCCCCTTTCAACTGTATGCCACTGCATTTTGGAGCTTGTCATAAACAGCTCCAGAATGCATTGGCTTACAGGGGCCGTTCCTGCCAACACACTGACTGATTTGGAGGAGGAGGTGACACACCTCCGAAATCTCCGATGATGGCACTATGTTTCTTCCACATGCGTGCAAGCAACATAAAAATGGCTGTGCAACAGTTAGTTGATTGGTGTATGGGGCACAAGATTGATCCCCTAATGCCCTTTTGTTGCTAGACATCCCCATGGGCACTAGCAAACACATTATAGAGGGGGCACTTTCAAAAATTTAATGTCTTGGGAAGGCTGGGGTAGTAAGTCAACCAACCGATATAACTGCCCAGACCCTAATGGCTTTGGTGGAGTGTAGCAACTCCATGGACGGTACCAAAATACCTCAGGTCATTACCATTGATGGATCCCTGGTTGCCTGGAATGTGGTAACTAACGTTGGTGAGAGTTCTTCAGAGCTTGAACCCCCACCTTTATCTGGAAGATTTGAGGAGAAGCTTGCCAAATTGTTACTGGATGAGGGCCAAACCTTCAAACACTTAAAAAAGTTGTTTTAACCTCCTGGGGGTACTCCTCCCCTGGCACCAATACCAGTCCCGGCATCTGCACCTGCCTCTGTGCCTGCAGCAGTTCCGGCACCTGTGCCTAACCTTGTGCAGGCACCTCCAGTTATTCATGAATCTTACCGCAGGCAGCAAGTGCTTTCAGGTACCCTTCCCACACCTAATGGGGAGGATGATTTGAAGACATGGTTGGACTATGCCTCACCTCTCATGCAAGAATGGCAGTGCAGTGAGGCTGAGAAAAGGAAAAGAATTAAGAGAGTCTCAAGGGCCCAGCTTTGGATGCTGTCCGAGCTTTCCAATCCACTGACCCTGATTCCTGTGCCCAAGAGTACCTGGCCACTCTAGAGGATGTAATAGGGAGCACAGAATCTATTGAGGACCTTTGGTTAAAATTGAAACTCACTCACCAGCCACTGGGAGAATCCTTTTCTGCTTTTTTGGCCTGGGTAGAACATGTTTTCCAGTGCAGGCTCCGCAAAGGGGATGTGACCCCTCCGGCTCTAAACAGCATGCAGCTCGAGCATATACTGGTGGCAGTGTTGCAGTCCCCTATGTTGATCCTTCAGCTGTGCTTGGAAGAAAAAATGGGTAATCCACCTTCCTACAGAGTGTTGATGAAGGAGGTCCATAAAACTGAAGAAAAAGGCGAGGGATGCTGGGGGTCCCAACCCACGTCTGCAGCAGTCACTGATCATGATCTTGATGGTATGCAGGTGACTACAGCCAATGGGTGTGATGGGAAGCCCACTAAGCCCAAAGAGACTGTTATGGACTCTCTGCACTTGACAGAGATACTTAAAGAAATCAGATAACTAAAAACCAGTGCCACCATTAAGCCTGCCTCCTCTGATAATGACCCAGATACTCACCAAACTGCATCTGCTATGGGAGTGGGAATGCACGCTCAGACACCCCCTGTAGATGGCAGCATAAAGACTGAACTAAGTGAATTGTCTGCCATGGTGAAAGAATTAATGGGATGTAGTGTGCAGCCTCCAGCTTGGCAGAGAGAGAGAGAGAGAGAAAGAGGTCGAACCAAGACCCTCTTATATCAGTGCCCCTACTCAAGTGCCAAATATGTATTCTTCCCTACTCCCCAACTGTGAATACTGGCCAACTCCTAATGTAACATCACAGCCCAGGTGGCCTACAGAGGGTGTGTTCTGCTACCACTGTGGGGAGGATGGTCATACAAACAGAACATGCCAGTTCCCTGAAGATTTAAGAAAGGGGAACACCAAGCTGTTGAATCAAGTTAAGCAGAACCATCCCAAATCCTCTGGCAAGCCTTCATCCAAGTCCTTTGTGAGCAAACTATCTGTCAACACGTATGCAGGTACTTCCCCAGACGAGTCTGAGATGGTAGGCCCTTCTATGCAGACCACGGTGCACATTGACAGTATCCCATCTCGAGCCGTATTGGGCAGTGGATCTCAGGTTACTATCATATCAAAAGATTGGTATGACCAGCTCTTATCTGACTGTCCTCTACAACCCATAGAAGGAATGCATGTATGGGGTTTAAGTGGTAAATCCTACCCTTATTTTGGTTTCTTATGAATATGACTATATTTCCCCTTCTACCGTAGCTGGCATGGATGAGCCCGTGGAAACTCTGTCCTTGGTCTGCCCGCCAACAGGCTTATATGATGGGATCCCATTACTGATAGGCACTAATGCAGACATGTTTGGCCGATTACATAGAAACATAGAAACATAGAATTTGACGGCAGATAAGGACCGCTTGGCCCACCCAGTCTGCCCATTTCCCTACCTGATGGATAAGCTGCAGATCCTAGTTAACCAGCAGCCTACTTCTTCCTACCCCCACCCACTAGAACTGCCTTATGACTGCCCCATGCATGCTTGAATTCCACCACTGTTTGTGACTCCACAACCTCATCTGGAAGGCCGTTCCATACATCCACCACCCTCTCTGTGAAAAAATACTTCCTTAAATTACCTCTGAGCTGCCCCCCTTCTATCTTCAAATTGTGCCCCCTTGTTCTTGCACACCTCTTTTTTTGAAAGATGCTACCCTCTTGGACTTTGTTGATTCCCTTGAGGTACTTGAAAGTTTCTATCATGTCCCCCCTCTCCCTCCTTTCCTCGAGGCTATACATATTAAGCTCCTTAAGTCTCTCTTCATATGTCTTCCAGTGCAGACCCTGCACCATTTTAGTTGCCCTCCTCTGGACAGCTTCCATCCTGTCTATGTCTTTGTGGAGATTGGGTCTCCAGAACTGCACGCAGTACTCCAGATGGGGTCTCACTAGCTGTCTGAACAGAGAGATAATAACTTCCTGTTTTCTACTGGTGATGCCTCTCCCTATGCATCCCAGTATCCCCCCAGCCCTCCTTGCTGCCCTCTCACATTGCTTTCCCACCTTTAGGTCATCTGATATGACTACCCCCAGGTCCCTTTCCATTTTTGTCGTTGTTAGTATCTCACCCCCCATTGTGTACTCTTCCCCTGGGTTTTTGTTTCCCAGGTGCATTACCTTGCACTTCTTAGCATTGAATCTAAGCTGCCATACATTTGACCATTCCTCTAACCTTGCCAAGTCCCTTCTCATCCTTTCCACTCCACCTTGTGCATCAACTCTGTTGCAGATCTTTGTGTCATCTGCAAAGAGACATACTTTTCCTTCCAGTCCCTCTGCAATGTCACTTATAAATATATTGAAGAAGACTGATCCTAATACTGAACCCTGCGGTTAGCCCAGATGTGTCAAGAGATACAAGCCCAGAAGACTGGACAAGCTTTACACATCCATGCCATGGGGTGAAGAGTATATGAAATCCAAATGTAGGCCAAAGAGAAGGACAAGGATGAGCCAGTCGGAATCATGCGGAAGAAGAATCCAGCTCTTCTTGTTTTCCCACTCAATGCGCAGTGCAGAGTCAGCAGTGAACCCTGCCCTATCTTCCTTTTTTTTTATATTCTTTATCTGGTATAAATTAACCAAAAAGGGAGTATACCGGTCTGTGTTATTGTGCTTAACCTTTCTTGTTTTTATGTGTAGATGTTTATTATACACTTTTTTTAGTTCTGTAGCAAATACTCTGAGGCCAAATGTAAATTGGGTACTTTTTTTAATCTACTCAGTTGAATGCCTCCTAAATCCCTTAGGAACTCAAACAAATCAAATTTTCTTAAGGACTTCTAATGTACATATTTTGCAGGGCTATTTACTTTACCTCTGTGTCTAAGACATCAAATTGTATTCTGATCAATAAGTAATTCAAGCTTTACTCCTGCTTCACTGTAATTATTTCACTGCAAAACTTCTCTATAATTATGCACCTGGTTTGTAAAAATGAAGTTCAAAACTGGGGGTTCTTCTATTTTCTTAATATTAATATACACTTGCTGTGTGACTACTTGATTTAACCCAAGTTCCATTGATATGTTTGTTTTGCAAATATTTAGATTATTTGGGTAGGTCCCAATCCACATTGAAGTCTCCCATAAGTAAAGTCTTATAGGAATCTACATATAGAGCCAAAACCTCTGTTAATTAAACAGTTTCAGAGGGAGATATTTTAGAAGGTCTATACCGTAGCACCCAAGTAGTAGTACTTGTTTACCAAGCTGGACTTTTAATTCTATTGCTGCGTATTCGCAGCAATCAGACTAGAGCCCCAAATTTACTCTCTTAACAATTAGTAAATCCCTATAGTAGGTTATTATTCATCCTGTTTTGTTCCTATCAGCGCTAAAGAAATTGTGCCCGTGAATGTCTAAAGTGGAATCTTCTATGTTTGCATTTCGACACGTCTCAGAAAAAAAAATGATTATACTGTGTCTGTTTTTTATTCATTGCAAAGTTTTGTATTTCATCCATCTTACTTAGGATTCTGTGAACATTTGCATGTGCAAATGAAATGTCAAGACCAAAAACAGTGCTATATTTTTGTACAGAGGAAAAAGGGCCCCGACTGTGGATGACAGCTCTGCAGGGAAATAAGCGGATGACAAAAAAACATTCTAAACACTGTTTGGGCTGTTTCACCAGTATGTCCTTCCAAATTGGCAGTTTACTGTAAGCACTTTTTGTTAAATACTATAGATAATCTAAGTGAGAACACCTGGGATTTTAGGCTCTTAATTACATCACACTTTAAAGAGGTACCGAGTGTCAAAAAGGTAGAATAGATACGTGTTACAGTTGTGGGCTTTAGAGCAGTAATGCATGTCCCATTTGCAAATTTAGTTTTCCTTTCTGTCATCCTACTCATCCCTACTAAGGATAAGCAACACTACAGAAGGGAAACAGACAAACTTTGTTTCTTGAACTTCATCATAGTAATAACTGGCTATTTCCTAAAGTCAAAATAAACTAAAATTTAAACTGTCAAAAACAGCAAGAACATAAAAAACTAAGTAACAAAAAGGAAAAGAAATCTCAAAATTCTTAAGTATAAAAGACTATACTAGTGACTGATGGGAATTCTCTTTACATAAACAATCTAAAATATACCATCATTATAAACTTCAGAATGTTAGTGATTTACAGATTAGGATTAGTCTAGTACTGCTTTATGAAAAAGTACCTTACACATATGTAAAAATAACTTATGCAGTGAGTTATACAATACTTACAACTTTAATAATCTGAACAGCTACAGGTATATTGAACAAGTTTATAATACCAACAACACGTCTTAGCTCGAGAACAAAGCCAATTCCCCTGTTACAAAACCCCATGCACACTCAAGTTAAGAACCTGCACGGAAAACTGAACCTGCATAGATAATGAGGAAACATCACTACAAAAATAAAACTATTTGTTGTAAGGCCTCATTGAGGCCTCCCCCAGGTGGACTCATACAGGATGACTCATGTCTCTCTTGCATGAGTCAGTCACACCTGCCATCACTTGGCAGGCAGCTGTTGAGTAGCTGCACCTTTGTAGTTCTATGTGCCTGCCTCTGGTGATGTCATCAACACCACCTCCACCCCTGGTAGCCCCTCTCACTTATCAGGTACAGGTGGGCTGAAGAGCTAGTGATCTGGGCATTTCAACTGGAATGGAGGGTGGGCAACCAAATGGATTGCAAGAAGGGCTGCAGAGCAAGATAAAAGCAATATTAATACAGCAGTGAATTAGACAGTTCATAAACGGCACCAGGTCAGGTCAAATTACAGCAAGCAGCAACCAGGTCTATTTCAGTTGCTCCTTACAGCCACTTGAAGGTGATTTAATGACATTTCAAAGTCAGCTACATTAGCAGGAGCAGTTCAGCATGTGTAGCCATGTATGATGTCAAATGGCAGGCTGATTCTCAGGCAGGCTCAGTTGTTTCTTGTTGCTACATCACCTGGTTTCTGGACCAACTATCCATGTGGGACAGAGTCAAAGGCCTTACTGAAATCCAGATGCAGGACATCCACTGCTTGTCCCTTATCCACAGCCCTTGTCACCCAATTAAAGAATTCTATCATGTTCATTTGGCAAGATCTCTCATAGGTAAACTCATGCTGTTGGTGTCCTGTAGACCATTTGCCTCCAGAAATTCTACTGCTCTTTCTTTTATTAGTTATTTTAATTTCCCCACAATAGACATCAGACTGACTGGTCTGTGGTTGCCTGGCTGGTCTTGCCTCCCACTTGTGTATAGCAAACCACATTTTCTGTCTTTCAGTCTCCTGACACTTCCCCGGTTTCCAAAGAGAAGTTGAAGAGATCTGCAAGCGGTCCTGCCCATTCAGGCAGTGAGTCCCTGTCTTCCACTGTGAGCATGAAACAAGTAATTGTTTAGTAAGTTTGCCTTTCAATTATCATCCTCCTCCTCCTCCGATCCCTCCCACTTCCTCAGCCTGACTGCCCAGTTCCTGCTTTTGCATTGCTGTTGTATGTATGGAAAGAATACTTTGTCATCTTTTTTTTAACCCCTCCACTAATCTAAGCTCTACATCTGCTTTCACCCGTCTCAGTATTCTACTGGCAACCCTCAACATCTCCTGATATTCTCCCTTCCACTTCTGTCTGACTTGATTTGAAACTAATGAATGCCCTTCTGTTTGCCTTCATTGTCTCTGCCACACCTTGGAAAACCAAAGATCAAAATGCAGTCCTCCCCCTCTTGCCCTTACCCACTATCATTATGCAGAGACTTGTTTCCTCCAGTACCCCCTCTTTTATCAAGTCACATTATCTTCCAAGCCTACCATTCCTTTCACACCCTGCAAGTTTTCCCATGACACTTCCATTATGCTCTCAGAATTTGCCCTCCTAAAGTCTTGGACCTTAGTCCTGGAATGCACCCTATCTACTTGCAGCTTCATATACACAAATAAAGTCCCTGTGATCATTAAATCCCAGTAGTTCCCCCACACTAATCTCTCCTAAGCCAGTGGTAGGCAACCTGCAGCCTGAGGGCTGCCTATGGCCCCCAGTGTTCAACCTTTGGCCTCCTCATCCGTCCAAAAATACACCAGGAGGTTCTCTGTCCAAATCTAGGCAAGGGAGATAGGCTGAAGGCTGTGTTGGAGATGTTATATAGTGCTCATTTTTAAATCAGTTGTATAGATTTGGCTTTTGACTGTGTAATTGGGGTCTTGTGGCCCTTGTGGGTGTTTGAGGGCTGCATCTGTGGCCCTCGATTATCTTAGGTTGCCCAACACTGTCCTAAGCCATCAGTGCATTTATGGCCCGATCATTTGCCTACATGCACCTAGGTCTAGGCGGATGACCTGCTCCTCTGCAACATGATGAATCCATACTTAAATCACAATATAAAGTAGCACTGTTACATCAATGATGTGGTATGTGTGTGAGATGGGACCAGGAAGGAGGCTGAAGAATTCACATCATGGCTGAATGTTAATGATATTAACTTGACATTTCCTAATACTATCAGCAGATAGTTCTTAAACATTCAAGACATTACAACAGCAGTAGATGACAACAACTGGGTTAGCACAAAAGAGTATCACAAACCCACATCTGTTAATATTGTTCTCCAAGCAAACTGTGCACACTGCAACACCTTGACTGACTCAATTCCTTAAAGAACAAGTATGCATTGTCATCAAACACAGTCAGGCATTAGGCAAGATTGGGAGTTCTTAAGGAGGTACTGGCCAATTCTTCATTGGGCCCCCATACTGACAGAGACTATGCCCTTGAGTTACATTTAAAGTGGCTCTAACCTCAGAGACAAACTTGTACACTACCAGTTTAAAGCAGAACAAACTATACTACCAGTCAGAAACTGGCTACCTCCACAACTGAAAGGTATACATATGTAGACACTGGGATGTTTGCAGGTTCTGTCCCCAGGCAAGGAAATTTGAACTCCTAGTAGATCTACATGGTATTGAAATAAGATAATTTATTAATTGTAGTCTATGCTATCCAGCGCAGCTGCCACACAATATATGTACATCATCAGACCATTAAAGGGCAGAGTTCAGAAACAAATTAGGAACATTAAAAGCAATACTGGGAACAGCCCAGTGGGGCTATATTTCCTAGAACATCACAATTCTGATCCTAGCCAACTATGGTTTATATGTCTGTGATTCCCACAAACAGAATGGGAGGGGACAGAATGACCTAACTGCTTCAGAGGGAGAGTTCTTAGACTTTCTCACTTGTGATTCAGAAACCCAAGGGGCTCAATGATACCTGGGATCTTAAGCTGTTCCTGTAAGATATGAAGTATATACATATTAGAATAAATACAAAATCACACATGCCCCCACAATGCAAAGCATCATGGGCCGCATATGTAAATCACCACAGAATATCATGCTGATTCAACTTTAAGCAGAAATGCATGGTGCTGAAAGGACTTTCACACAGTTTGCAAAGGATGCTAACAACAGACATAGACACATGTTTCGTCCTACCAAGACTCATCAGTATGCTTCATCTGTTTGACACCCCAGTGGAATGAATCAGCTACCCTAAGATGGTCTATCTGGGTTATGTTGTGGTGAAACCAATTAAAACAAAAAACAATTTAAAAGACAAAGAACCTCTTTGCGCAAGCACTGAGGCAATGGTTACCCCAAAGGGCATTTGGTCGGGAAGCCAAGTTTCAAAGAAATGCAAAATCGCACATGCCCCCACAATGCAAAGCATCATGTGCTGCATATGCAAATCACCACAGAATATTATGCTGGTTCAGCTTTAGGCAGAAATGCATGGTGCCGAAAGGCCTCACACAGTTTGCAAAGGGTGCCAACAGCAGACATAGACACGTGTTTCGTCCTACCAGGACTCATCAGTATGCCTTGTCTGTTTGACAGCCCAGTGGAATGAACCAGCTACCCTAAAATGGCCTAAGATTAGAATGTTGATTGCTAGTTTTCTCTGACCAGGTTCATACAAAGATGGCTTGATAATGATGTATTCCCCTCTTCCTCCAGTACCCACTGGTAATCAGAGTGTTCTATTGCAGTTGAATCCCTTATGCAGTTATTAGTATTCATGATATGTTTTGGGTGATCACACTTTGACATCTGTATCTTAGAACAAGTTGATTGTATGGGCTGGTATATATAATTTGTAATTTGTTTTAATGATACGCTTTGACTTCACTCTAATCTTCTTCTGGCTCCATCCATTTTGATATATAGTGGAACCAGCCAGGATGCAATGTAGTAACTTGCAGCAAATAACATCACAAAATGCAGCAGGACAAAAGGGCTTAAGTGCCATTGAAGAACATTGTTCCCTGTAGCATATTGCAGCATTTTGCAGTAATACTGCGAAGTGCTGTATTGCATCCTAGCTGGTGGTGTTGTTTTTATTAAATTAAATAACATATTTTGAATGCTTGTTACAATAAGTGCTATGGGTTCTACATCCACCCTTGACCACTAATGGCATTCCCTCCTGGTGCATAATGGTGAAGATTCTCCATGGGGTGGGAATAACATGCCAGAGGTGCATATCTCACCCACGCGGTCCTGCACCCATGGAATGATACAAAGTGGCAGCATTCACAGCCACCGGCCACCACACGGCCCCCATCCATGACCCTGCCCCCCCGGTGCACAGGTGAATGGGGGCACTCGTGCAGACACAGGCAGGCATCCAGTGGATGCTTGGACCCCATCCACCACTAGATCTCTTTCACCCATGGGGCACCATGGTAGACAGGCAGCAGTGGTGCGGCCATGGCATCAGAGCAGCAGGCACCCAGTCAGCCTACCCTGGCCCTCCATGTGGATCCTGAGGGCTGGGGTGGTGTGTCAGTGGGGCTATCTGTGCTCCTACATTCCCACTGCAGCCGGCAGAAGCATCCCAGGGGGATGTGTACTGGCTATGTCTGTCCTAGGGATGTGTAGCCGGTGCCCCCACTCCCCCACTTGGCACTCCACACTTTCCAGAATAGCACGGAGTGCAGGCAAGCCCCCTGCACTACCCCTGGACTGTCCCTCGTGGATCATGCCAGCCAGTTGGGGGATCGGGTGTGTGCCAGCCCCATACCCCCTTGGAGAATTGTGTGCAGGGGGTGCAGCATCCGCAGAGGATCTACACTCCCTAGATATGCGGCATGCAGACAATCCACACCTTGGAGAATAGTCCTCAATATGAACATGTGAAAATAGTTACTGTAGCAGAAAAAGGCCTTATGGGGTATCTCACCTGCTCAATTTTGTAGAACCCCCAGTATCTACTGAAGGATCCACCCCCTTTCTGCTATCCACTTCCCCCTCACCCACCTTCCCCCCTCTATACAATTTTCCCTTTTATGCTGTCTAAGCCTCTCTTGAAGCTGTCAACACTCTTCAGAGAGACAACATCTTCCGGCAACTCATTCCAATTTGCCACTGCCCTCTCAGTGAAAAAGTGTGTTTTCATTTCCATCTTGAACTGTCCCCCCACTACTTTGAGGCAGTGCCCCCTAGTGGTCCTTTTTCCACTAAAGTTGAAGAGACCCTCAGAGCTCATTTTGTTGAAATACCAAAGGTATTTAAAGATTTTGAACATGTCACCCCTCTCTCTTCTATCCTCCAGAGAGTGCGTGTTGAAATCTCTGAGTCTCCCCTTATAAGACCTGCCTTGTCCCTGGATCATCTTGGTAGCCCTTCTCCATACTGTTTCCAGTAATGGATGTCTTTCTTTAGATAAGACCTCCAATCTGCACACTGTACTCCAGATGTGGCCTAACCAGTGATTTGTATAGTGGCAGGATGATCTCTACCTTCTTACTGCTCATATCCCTGGCAATATATCCCAGCATCTGATTTTCTTTGGCTGCTGCTCTCTTGCAGTGTGCTGAGTGCTTCAGTTCACTAGTAACGATCACACCCAAGTCCTTCTCCTTCTCCTCTGATTTGGTAACGTGCACACCTCCCAGCCAGTATGTGGTCTCTAGGTTCCTTAACCCCCAAGTGCACTACTTCACACTCTTTGATGCTGAATCACACCTGCCAAATACTTGACCATCTCTCTAGTTTGGCCAAGTCCTCCTCAATGTCCTGTATCCATTCTTCTGTGTCCTTTCTCCCACAAAACTTTGTGTTGTCCGCAAAGAGGCATATTTTGCCTTTCACCCCTCACCCCCTTTTCAGTGTTATCGATGAAGATGCTGAATAACATCTGGCTGAGCACCAAGCCCTCTGGGACCCTGCTGGCCTAGCATCCAAGAATTTTCCCCTAAACAACACTTTCTGGTTTCTCTCTTGTAGCTAGTGTTTTACCTACCTAGCCAGTTTCTCCACTGTCCCCATGTCCTCCAGCTCACTAACCAATCTGCTGTGGGGAAGTGAGTCAAAGGCCTTGCTGAAATCTAGATACAGTATATCCAGTGCTTCATATGCCAACCGAACAGCGAAACTCACACGTCGAAATCCCTCACAGCGACAATCTCGACAGGTATCGAGATTGTCACTGTGGGGGATCTAGTGGAATTTTGCCTCTAGCCATGTCCCCAATCAACTCTGACTCAGGTTGATAATCTTTAATGGGGAGAGCAGGGCACAGCCCCATGGGGGTTTGGGGCACAGCTCCCCAGAGAAACACACCAATGTCGGACAGGCGAAATTTCGCCTATTGACATTGAGGATCTCACTATGCTGAACTTCGACAACAGTGTTGTCAGTTGGGCATAGGTAAACCTGACTGCTTGGCCTTTGTCCACTGTCCTTGTTACCCAATCAAAGAAATCAATTCAGTTGGTCTGGCAGGACCACACTGACACAAACTCATGTAGGCCCATCATCATGGAGTCCATTTTCATCCAGACAGTTTACCAGTCTTTCCTTCAGAATGGTTTTGGTGAACTTCCTGAGTGCTGAGGTCAGACTTACTAACTGATAATTATCAGGGTCGTCTCTTGGCCAACTCTTATGTTGCAGAACTACATGTGCTGTTCTCCTGTCCAAGGGTACAACTCCAGTTTCTCGAAAGATGTTAAACACGTCTGCCAGGGGGCCAGCCAGCACATCTATTAATTCCTTTAGAACCACTGGATTCTGTAGGATTGAGGGGTTAATGAGTATATTACTACCATCTAACTTGCACAAAGGTAAAGATGAGAGGTTAATTTAAATAATGATATAAAAAGAGTGATCAGTCATCAGAAACTTGCCCCCTGACAAAGCTCTAGATCTCTAGAGACAAAGCTTTACATGAGTGAAAACATGGGACACCCAGCTCGTGGCAAGTGATACCAGTTCTTGATTTGTTTTCACTCTGAACTGAATATTATTTGTACCTTACTTTTGCTATCAATAAAAATTTCAATTTGAATCAAACTCTACTGCCTGAGGAGGTTTTAGTGGTCTGCTTATCCTGCTGGTGTGTGGTTGCTTCCTTGTCTGTTTGACTGTATCCAGGGGTTGGCTACCCCACTACTACAACCCTAGCAAGCACTGCTAAGCTAAATCTTTTCTTACATGTGAACATGCAAAACTGCCAGCAGAAAAAGGCCATTTGGTCTATCGAGTCTGTTCGATTTTGCAGCTAGCAACCCTAATTTGCAGTTGCCCCTCCTACCCTACCCTACCCCCTCCCATGACCCCCCTTTTGTTGTATCCCAGCCCCTCTTGCAGCATCCCACTGTTTTACATGCCACCACCTCTTCTGGTAGTGTGTTTCACTCTGCTACCACCCTTTCCATAAAGAAATGTCTCCTCATTTCCCTCCTAAATCTTCCACCCTCCAATCTCATGTCATGACCCTGAGTGCCTCTCCCCACCCTCCCCTTGAACAGCCCCTCAGTGCCTGTCCTGTTTATCCCTTTCATGTACTTAAAGGTCTCAAGCATAACCCCTCCGTCCCTCCTTTCCTTCAGAGAGTACATGTTCAACTCTCTCAGTCTAACCTCATATGGTAACTCGCCCAGACCCTGGATCAGCTTTGTTGCTTTGCACTGCACCCCTTCCAGCAATCTAATGTCCCTCTCTAGGTAAGGGCGTCAAAACTGAATGCAGTACTCCAGGTGGGGTCTGATCAGCAATCTGTATAATGGCAGAATCACCACCCTCCTCCTAGAGGTTATACCCCCTGCAATACAACCCAGCATCTTGTTGGGCACTGTTGCTGCTTTTCTACACTGTGCAGAGTTGTTCATTGTTCCCGTTGTGAGCAACCCCAGATCATTCTCTCCTCAGTCACAAGTAGCTGCAACCCCAAGATGGTAGCTCTTGTTTGGATTCTTAGCCCCGAAATGCAGCACCTTA
Organism: Neoceratodus forsteri; assembly: GCA_016271365.2. Lineage (NCBI taxonomy): Eukaryota > Metazoa > Chordata > Ceratodontiformes > Ceratodontidae > Neoceratodus > Neoceratodus forsteri. Next base: position 390,214,661 of record CM028135.1, on the reverse strand, counting down.
TTTATTTGTATTTATTTATTTAGTTTTTGTTGACTGGGTAAGTGCACTAGACAAATTCTGGCTGTTTTCAGGCACGACCCAGGGGAAGGGGATACAGATGAATGCCAACCAACCTTAAACCAGATTAAGCTGTTGGTGGTATTTTTCAGTGAATGAGAGAAATTTGGCCAGGACACCAGGATAAATCCCCTACTCTTTTCAATCAGTGCCATGGGATCTTTAACATCCACCTGAACTACCACCAATCCAGACAGATGGGATCTTGGTTTAACGTTTCATCCGAAAGACCTTGCATTTTTTGGTGTTGAAACCAAGTTACCAGGTATCAGACCATATCTCCAGCCTTGTTAGATCTTCCTGCAATCCCTGCCGCCCCACCTTGGTCATCCACCACTGCTCCCATTTTTGCATCGTCCACAAATAGACTGATCTTGCTATTTACACCTACCGAGATGTCTGCAATAAATACCTCAAATAACACCAGCCCTGCACTGACCCCTGTGGGTCCTGACTCATCACTGCCCTTGCAGATGATAATTCTTCTCCCACCACCACCCTCTGCTGCCATACCTGTAGCCAGTTCTCCACCCATCCCACCAATTTTTACCCCACCCCTGTGCCCCTTAGCTTACATGCTAGTCTTCCATGTGGCACCAAGTCGAATGCCTTGTTGAAGTCCAGGTACAGGACATCCACTGCATGACCTTTGTGCATTTCCCTAGCCACCCAGTCATAGTAGTCCACTAGGTTGGTCTGGCAGAATCTGCCCTTGACAAAGCCATGCTGCCGATTGTCCTACTCCCCACTGCTCTCCAGCAGAGTCACTAGCTTCTCCTTCAGGATTGTTTCCATCAGTTTCCCCACTATGGACGTGAGACTCACTGGTCTATAGTTATATGGTTCATCTTTGGGACCACTCTTATGGAGTGGAACCATGTGAGCCATTCTCCAATCCTGAGGTACACACCCTGAGTCCAGAGAGGCATTAAATAGGCCTGGCAGGACCTCTGCCAACTCTTTCAGTACCCTGGGGTGTATGCCATCCAGTACCTTGTCCACCCTCAGTGCCCTTAACCCCTCTAGCTCTCTACCTTCTTTGATTTCTCCATCCATCACCCCTCCCCCTCTGAGTCTATCCTCCCCCCAACCTTAGCTATCCCCCACCTCTCTTTAGTAAAAAACAAGCAGAAGTAGTCGTTAAGTTCTTGTTGCTTTTACCTCCTCAATGCTATCCCTGTTTGTCAGGTCCAGATCCAGTATAGCCATTTCCCCTAGTAGGTTATTTGACCTTCTGGACTGGTAAAACCTCTTGTATTTAATCCAGCAGGCACTGACATCTTGAGCTTGCTGCTACTGAGATACTCAAGATCATGTCTGGCATGATGAAATCCTCTAATAACAGCATCTCCCAAGTTTCACCACCCCCTTAATCACCTCTTCTAGCTTCAGTTTCTTCCCATTGTGTTGTGGGGCCTGTACACCAACATGAGCCTGATTACCCTCCCTGCCTCCCCCTGCAATTACTTGGACCAAGGCTGCCTCCATCCCTGTACCCCTCTTTTGTACCTACATTACAGAGGTTTGGACACCATCCCTAATGTACACTGCCACCCCACCCCCTCTCTCCTCTACACTGTCCCTCCTGAACATTGTTGTACCCTGGTATCCTTAACAACCACTTGGGGTGCTGTGTTTCCCATGTTTCATTTACAGCCACCGTATCCAGTTGTTCCTCCACCATTATTGCTTGGAGGCAACTAGTCTTGTTTCTCAGACTCTTAGCATTAGCATATGTCATCCTACATAACCCTTTTCCTCTCCATTGGCTCTTCCCCTATGCCACTGAAATCTTCTGCTACAGTTCCTCTGTACTTCTCCCTGCTTCTGCCTTTCTCCACTGCCCTCTCCCGCATTGTTCCTTTCCTCCCTACCCCCCCCACTTTATCAATATGTCTATTTTTCTTACACACATGCCCCACTGCAGCCTCTCTCCCACCCCCACCTGGCCTGCCCCTCCAGCCTGCTCTACTGTTTGGGGAAAGACTTTGTGGCCTCCCTAGTTGTGTGGATGTGCCAATCCTCAAGTTTGCTGTCTCCACCTTTCCTAGTTTAAAGGCTTTTTTAGGTGTCATGAGAACCTACATCCTAGCACCCTGGAGCCCTCCTCTTTGGGGTCAGTCCATCCATCAAGCCCCACCAAATGTGGCCCCAATCTCATAAGAACTGAAAACTCTCCCCACTACACCAGCCCTTCTTTAGTCATACATTGAACTGATTTGTTTTTCATTCATCCCTAGGATTGTAGTGTGGCTACAGTGGGACTAAGAAGCAGGCCACTACCCCTGCTGTGTCACTCAGAATCCCATCTGTCTGCAACCAGTTAAAGCAGATTCATCTTCATAATGTGAAAAGCTTGCTCATACTTCTTCAATAGTATGTATTCCCACCAACTGGGCTGTCATGAGCCAGCGGGATTGAGCCTGCATTTCACATTCACACTTCTCTGTCCTGGGGTGAGTTCAAGTCAGTAATGGTGGAATATGTTTGTGAGGTGATCTTGGAGTTGCAGCCCACCTTCTGTGAACTGGTTCCAGGCCCAACACATCTACTAGTGAGCTATGTGGGACTTCTGGGTTCAGTGTTTCACTGGGATTGTCTGGTGTTCCTTCTTGGAGGGTGTCTTTCCAAGTGCATTTGAAGATGTGCTACTGAAGCCCCTTCTGAAGAAATCTTCTTTGCACTCAGACTGCTTAGCAAATTATAGACTTGTCTCTAACGTCCCATCTTTGGGCAAGATTATTGAGAAGATTGTGGCACTGCAGCTTGAGGTTCACCTCACTGTCTAGTTCATTTATGAGCCCCACCAGTCAGGATTTAGATACAAGCACAGTACCAAGGCCACAATGGTCAGGGTGTACAATGATCTCAGGGTGAGGGATAGAGGAGAAGGGTCAGTTCTTGCCATCCTCAATTTCTCCTCAGAATTTGACACTGTGGACTATGGGTTGTTGTTGGACCACCTAAAGAAGTACTGAGGACTCACTGGCACTGTCGTCTACTGGTTTGAGTCCTATCTCAGGGATAGGATGCAAAGGGTAGTGATGGAGAATTTCTCCTTGTTACCAAAGCCCCTGCTCTGTGATGTACCCCCGGGGTCACTCATCTCTCCCAAATTGTTTGCAGTGTACATGCTACCCCTGGGAAAGATCATTAGATGTTACAGACTGGATTTTCACTGTTATGCAGATGACACCTCGCTGTATCTGTAATTTGCATCTGGGACACCTGACATGGTCAAGGTGCTTAATTTGCATTTAACTCAGATCCAAGAATGGAAGGCATCAAACTGGCTGAGACTTAACCTGGACAAGACAGAGGTGCTGATGACTGAGCCCATTCAGAGGAGGGGTGCAGTCGAAGAAGTGATTAAGCTGATGCTCAGGTCCTCTAGGCTAGTGACCTCTGCCAACGTGAAAAATCTGGGGGTTATTCTAGACAAGAGGCTGCCATTTGAGGCTCAGGTGTCAGGGTAGTTCAGACTGGCTCTTACCATCTCAGGAGCAGCCCAGATTAAGTCTCTTGTCCCCCTGAAGACTTGCCTATGCTAGTGCCTGCATTTGTGAAATCCAGGCTTGATTACTTTCACCTCTGGATTAATTAAGGTGTGCTGCATTGCCTGCAGCTAGTGCAAAATGCAGTAGCTAGGTTGCTGACAAGCATTCTCAGGTCCTGCCATGTGACCCCAGTCCTGCATTAGCTGCACTGGCTGCTGGTGAAGTACCATATCTCCTTCAAGGTCAGTTTACTGATCTATAAAGCCCTATATGGGTTGGTTCCTGAAACAGCCTCAGTTGCTGAATTACAGAGCAACCCTCACCTGACAATTAAACCAGCGAACAAGGAAGGGTGGGGCTCTGTCACACTGTTACGTCTTATATGCATTGTGTATGTTTCAATGGTGCATGCACCTTTAAGAGTGGGATTTAAAAATGAGGTATCACTGTGGGTGGGACACTCCCTGAAGAGGCTTTTGTGAAACCAGCAGGAGTTAGTGGGTCCTCGCTGGTGTTTCCCTGGTTTCATGTTTTACATGGTAAGAGGTCAGCACACTTTTGTATGAATTAAACATTTAATTTTTTCAATCGAATTTATGTTTGTTCGTGGTTATTTGACCAAGGGTGGTGCTGGAGTGCTGTTTCATAAGCTGTTTTTCTCATTTTGCACACCCAACCATGAGGCACACTTGGTTTGCAGCACTTCCTACCATCACTACCAGTGATTTCCAACACTTTTTCTGAGGAATCCACTGTTGCTCCAGGGAAACAGTGGACCTCACACTCAACCATGCCTCTCAGCTATCCTGATTTTTTTGGGAAATCCCAGTTTTGATGATCTGGTCCCAGTGACCCAACTGAGCCCCAGTTATTTCCACTTTAGTGTGGACACCACCATTAAGCATTCTGAGTTAGCATCCTTGTGCTGCCTTTTATTTTTTGGCCCTCCGAGTTTCCTGTGCTCCAGCGGTGAGTGTCTGACATCATGAGCTCACCTCAGCCAATCAGGTGCGCTCACCTGAGCAGCTCACAGTCCATCTCTGATTACTTGTCTCCTCCCACCACAGCCTGATTTCTGGTCCTCCCACAGGTCGGCTCCATTCGGATATAAAGTCCCCTCTGACACTCTTGGACCAAATAGCAGAGGAGAGTTCCAGAGTGCCAGAGAGCAATTTCAGTTTGAAGCTACCACACTGAGAATAAAAGGATGACCAGATGTGCAGCAGCCACCTCCCTGAGATCCGAACTGACACTCAGTCCTGACTGCAACATTGGCAATTGTGCCTAACAGAGCAGCAGCAGCCAGCTAAAAAAAGATGTGCAATTCACAATTTTATTTATTTTTTTTATTGCAAAACTTAACCCATGCTTTATTTGTATCATCTGTATTTCACACTATTTATGATGTTTTAAATTTATTATTCAACTTTTTAATTGTTTGTTAGGCGCCTTGGTTGCAGAAAGGCACCATATGAATAAAGAATTATTATTATTATTATTAACTTAAATTTGCAGCAGAGGGTGGCTTGGAGCCTGCAAGGCCCCCTTTTCAGCTCCCATATAGCCACAAATAGGTGAGTGAGGCTGAATGATAAGTAGCAAAAAACAGCATTCTTTTTTTTTCTTTCTTAAAAAAAAAATAGCCTATTCGGTAGTACCCAGGCACTGTCTCAAATATATAATAGATATTTCTGTATTGCAAGACTGGTAATTTTTGTACAACTGCAGGGTCGTGTAATAAGAATTTTTTTGCAACAGTTATTGAGTAAAATTAGATGCATTTATAGTAGTAAAATCATGTCAAGATTAAGAATGCTGTCTAGTGATGAATGTGGCTTGCTTAATAAAGCTATTTTCAAGTCTGGTACATACAAATTCAAGACATCTATGAATTTCATGTATTTGAATAGCTGCAAAAATTGTGATGCTACACTACACATTGAGTAAATATAGTGTCCCTGATTCTGAGCATTTGTCATTGATTTTAATGGCCAGTGTCCCTCCATTGGGGCCCTGGCAGGTTGAGAGGCATGCGCTCAATTTCCAAGACAGAAACCATTATTTCACCTGTGCCCCTAACAATGGTATCTCCCAGTACCTTAGCCCTACTCTTGTCTGCTTTTGGGCACTTTCCCTTCCCTGGCTCATCTCTAATAGACTGAGACCTCTTTCCTGATGCAATGGCTATAATCCCTTTCTGGAGAGGCTTCAGGGGGCTTCCTTCAACAAAGCAGCTACTTGTTTGAGGTAGGCATACCTTGTAACTTTGGTATTGTATCCTCCTAGCTCTTTCCTGCCCACAGGCACATTTCTCAAGAATTTGTGTCGCACCTGCCACTTTATGACACTTGTCCCTGATTTGCAGCAAAATAACGATGCATGCATCATGTATTGATGCATACATCATTGTAAGGCTCACAGAGTATACAGAAGATACATAGAAACTGATGGCAGATAAGGACTGCTTTGCTCATCTAGTCTGCCATTTTTTGCTGCATTGCTTACACTGTAGATCCTTCCAGAACTATGGTGATTATTCTGCCACCCCTTACCTATCCCTTATGATTCACTTGTGCTTATCCCAGGTTTTTTTGAGTCCCCAGACTGTTTTTGCCCCCCACTACTTCCTCTGGAAGATTTTTCCAGGCATTCGCTACCCTTTCTGTGAAGAAGTATTTCTTCGCATCTCTCCTAAATCCACCTCCTCCAGCTTCATATCATGACCCCTTGTTCTAGAGCACCCTTTCTTTCGAAAAATAGCTCCCACTTGTACCTTATTCACCCTCGTGAAGTATTTAAAGGTTGCAATCATATCCCCTCTTTCCTTCCTCTTCTCCAGGGGGTACATTTAGTTCTTTTAGCCTCTCATTGTAGGACTTTAGATGCTCAAGTTCAAGCTCAGGTTTATCGTAGGAAAACTCCATTGAGAAACCTCATTCACAAGGAAGTCCTTTGACACAGGCAGTTAGTTACAGACTGCATAATCAAAAAAATAGTACAAATTCAAGTACAGAATTATGGGCAAGCATTAACATGTTGCATAAAAATGACAATGACATAGAAAAATACAAGTACAGAAAAAAGGTACAAAGTGCTTGTTTCGGAGTATCAAGGCAGCTAATTTCTAGGTAAGTAAGAAGAAGCAGTGGGCTAGGGTTAGAGCAGTGAGTTGGGATTTTGAAGCAGCTGCACGTATCTTTTATTTTTGCTGCAGCAAACCTTTTAAATAGGCTGACAGGGACAGTACCGGGAAGCTTCAGTATGCCTTGGAGCTGGTTCCAGATAGTTGGGAGTATGCTCGATATGGCCTGCTTGCCGAGTGAGGTGCGAGTTCTTGGTACATTGAGGAGGAGGAGGTAATTTTTCCTAAGAGAGTAGGCACTATGGGAAATATGGAAAAGGGTTGTGAGATAGTTTGGGAACATATTCAGGAGTAGCTTAAGAGTCCAGATACCAGCATGACGCGTGCGTCTAGTTGACAGTGATATCCAGCCTGTGGCTAGGTACAAATTGAAATGGTGGGTTCGGTAGGGTATCTATCCACTGGTTTTCCTTTTCTTGCTGATATACCTGAAAAATGTCTTGTCCCCCTTTAGTACTGACTGGGCTATTCTTTGCTCGTCTTGGCCTTTGTGCTCCTTACTGCTTTGACAGCCCCCTCCATTTCCCCAGGTACACTTCCCTTTCCTTCTCTCTCTCTCTCTCTTGGGTCTCCTTATACCTTCTGAATGCCATTATTTTTGCCCTTACCTTTTCTGCCACTTCCCTCAAAAACCATAATGGTCTCCTCCTCTTCCTTCTGTTCTTGCTTATTTGCCTGGCGTACAGGTTTTTGTCTTTACTATGCTGTCTTTTCATCTGGCCCATTTGCTGTCCACTCCCCCCACTACATCTCCCCCTGCCAGGTCCTCTTGGTGGCATTTCCCCATCTTTGTAAAGTCAGCTCTTCTGAAATCCAGGATCCTCACCCTTCTGTGACTGGATTCCATTTATTCCTATATGAAACTACACTGTGCGATGATCACTGGTCCCCAGCTGACTTCCCACTCTGATGTCTGCAACACTGTCTCCATTCATAAGCACCAGGTCCAGTATTGCCCCACCCTGGGTGCATTTATTAACCAGCTGCCTGAGGAATGTCCCTGCAGGGGGTCCAAGATACTCTGCTTGTAGCTGATGCTGCAGCAGGTAAACTCCACTTTACATCTGGCAGATTAAAGTCCCCCACCAGCAACACTTCCCCCTTCTTAGCCATTTCGCCTATGTTTTACAACATTTTTTGGTATAAGTCCTCTCCCTGTGTCAGAGGCCTGTATGTCACTCCCATCCAAATGGTGGCTCCATTTCCTGACTTGAGGTTGACCCACAACACCTCAACCCCCCTTGAAGTCCCTCTACCTCTGTCACTTTGATGTTTTCCTTAACATAAAGCACCACTCCCCCACCTTTCCTTCCTACCCTGTCTCTTCCAAACATTGTGTAGCCAGGTATGACCATTTGCCAGTCATGGTTGTCAGTGCACCATGTTTTGATGATGGCCACAATATCCTGGCCAGATCCAAAGATTTTGCTACATACATCTTGTCCCTTCCCACATTTTCTAGTTTTTCCCCTTCCTCTCCTTTACATATTGTCTATTTCCCTTCCCCCTTCCCCCCAATGTAACCTTTTTCCCTTGAAAATACAAAATCACACCTGCCCACACAATGCAAAGCATCATGGGCTTCATATGCAAGTCACCACAGAATGTTATGCTGGTCCAACTTTAAGCAGAATTGTATGGTGCCAAAAGGCCTCTCACACAGTTTGCAAAGGGTGCTAACAGATGACATAGACACGTGTTTCGTCCTACCAGAACTCATCAGTATGCCTCATCTGTTTGACAGCCCAGTTTGTATTTTCTTGAAACTTGGCTTCCCAGCCAAATGCCCTTTGGGGTAACCCTTGCCTCAGTGTTTGCGCACAGAGGTTCTTTGTCTTTTTCCCTTGGTTGTCTTCCATTCCAATGGAACTCTTTTCCCTGAGGAATTCTGTACCCTCCACTGCAGCCTATGTGAGGGGCAGTTTCTGCCACCCCTTTGCCTTCTCCCCAGCTAGTTTACATGTCTATCAAAGTGACACTTAAACTGTCCACTGAGGACTGCCGTTCTCTTCCTGGATGGATGCAGGCTATCTCCCTGGTAAACGCTCTGATCCCTCCAGGTGAAGACCCAGTCTTAAATGTAGCCAAACCCCTCCTCTCTGCACCATTCCTTCAATCATGAGTTAAAGGCCTCAGTGTGGAACTCACTCTCTTTCCATCTGTCGTAGACAGGCAGCACTTCTGTAAAGGCTACAGTGCATGCTACCTGCCTAAGACCATTTCCCAGCTCCCTAAACTGCTCCTCCTCTGCTCCATCCATGTCCCTTCCAGATCTAGGTCATTCATCCCAGGTGGACAATGACATCCAGATCCTCCTTCCTATGGCCCTCACAATCCACTGGCTATGCTTTCTATCCCTCCAAGCCAATGCGCCAGGTAGGCACTTAACCTCCCTCTCTACCCCATTTCCTTCCCAAAGCTCTATGCTCCTGACTATAGAGTCCCCAACTAGATGTTGCTTCCTCCTTTTCTGGGGCCTTCTCCCCCATCTACTCAAGTGGTCTCAGACATCCTCACTGTCCACCACTTCAGGTGCCCTTTCTTGGCAGTCCAGCTCTGCCAGAATGGCATAGGAGTTTCTTAGTGGCACTGGATGAGGAGTGTTCCTGCTACTAACTCCCCCAGTCTTCCTGATCCTATCATCCCTGCCCTCCTTGAGCCCACCGTAGTCCAACTGCTCCTTCCTTTTGACAGTCTTTGATGTAGTGGTATCTGGCTAGGGGGTCCCTGGAGGGGGGGAGAGATGGTCCCCTGACTTCTCACCAATACAACCTTGAGTCTATTGACATTCTCCTGACTCTCTGTCTGTGCTACCCAGAGCTTTGAGTCCTGTTCCCTCCACTCTGGAAGGTGCACACAGATGGGTCAGCACCACAGCCTACAGACTGCTGCCCCACAACCACTACATTGCACCACTCCTCACAATTCCTTTTTCCTGTTCTTCTTGTCCTTCCTGTCTTGCTGTCTCTGACCTAGTAGGGCTATCCTCCTGTCTCCCAATAACCACAAGTCCTTATACCCTGACATTCACTAATACCTAACAAGCTTTTCACGGTAAGCCTCTACACCCTAATATACCTGCCAAAAATTTATTGGTAAGCCGCTGATTTCTGAAGCACACTACTACCTAGCAACAGTTTACCAGCAATTCCTACACCCCAGATACACCCTAATGCTTTATAGCAGTTTAGAACAAATGACCAACAAAAATAAAAATAATTCAAAAAAACAAGAAAAAATAAACAGCAAGCCCCTAAGCCCACTTTTACTTCCTGATGCCTAGCTAGCCTCTCGAGTGCAGCCACCCTATAATGCAGCCCCAACTGGCATACCTGGGTAGGGGTCCACTTGAGTCATCCAGGGAGCAGAGTGGCGGCTGCTGGTTGCCTTATTGGGCTGACTCCGGTGGGCAGACTGCAACATCCTTTGTGCATTGGTTCTTCGCGTGGCCTAGTCCTTATGTAGGCCCTTGTCCACTTCCTGAATTTTTAGGCAGCACCCGGGACTGGCTGGCAATTAGGGATGGAAGCATGATGTTTCTGTGATTGGCACTTCACAGGAGCCTCACAGAGCGTCCAAGCTCCGCTCCCTCTGCACTACGCCTGTGATCTGCTGTGTCTCTGTTGGTGGCGGAAGAGACCCAAGCCCCCACCTCAACAAAATGTGTCTGCTGCTGTTCTTGCTACTGCAGAGGCTATTTACAGACCCTTCCCACTTTCTGGATTCCCAGACAATGCCCAGGACTGGCTGGCAATTGGAAGGGGAGGCACAGCTTTTCTGTGATTCATTCCTTACAGGAGCCTCATGGACCTTCCAAGCCCCACTCTCCCAGTGATCAGCGGTCTCTCTGTTGCTAGCAGATGAGATCCGAGCTCTCCTCTCACTGAGATGTATCTGAAGATCAAGGCAGTTGAACATTTATATTAGCCCACTGTTAAGTGGGCTAACATATTGTTGCAAGTGTCAAGAAAATGGGATGATAAAGCACCAAGACAACAATGCTCATTTTAAAATCAAGCCCTTGTTCTCTAAGTGTGACTCATTTACACCGTTATTCTTATACACCTAGCTGCAGTAGTAAGACTAGGAGTATTTCATAGACTTCAGCCAAGTTAAAGACCAAACTTCCATAATTCATTAAAGGAATACTACACCTGAAAGCACACTTATATGCCCATCTAAACAATGGGAATTGCAAAAAAAAGGTCCAACTACCTGTGTGGCCCACCACAGGCAAAAATGACGTTTACCTCTTTCTCATGTCTCATGTCAAGTGTGGGAGGATGTTTAGTGTGCAACCACATAGGAAAACTTAGAAAGGAGATTGAGGGTCTGCAGGAGGAATTAAGACAGGCAAGGCAGATTGGGGGTGGGTTTAGCCCAATACTGGAGGGAGGAAGAAGGGGAGATGAGAGAGGGCGATTTAAGCCAACAATGGTGAGGAGAGGGTCAGAAGAAGGGAAGCAGAGACAAAGGGGCCTAGGCCAGGAAGAACGATTGCTGGGGAAACCAGATCAGGAGACAAAAGACAAATGGAAGGAGGAGATAGGGACTTGGGAGGGGAGGTGAAGAAGTGGCAAAAGTCATGGAGTGGAAAGGAGAAAACAGGTTACTATGAAGAGAGAGGGAGCGGGCATTTGTGAAGGGTCTTCAGAAAATAGTTTTGCACTGCTAGAGAGGAAGAAGGTGGAGGAAGAAATTGATGAAATTAGAGGAGTAATTGATAAATGCCTGGACCAAACTGGAGCGGGGGGAAATTCTCCTGGGAGAATTGCAACGGGGTAAAAGGGGGAAATAATGTGCAGGAAGGAAGAAGAGGAGCTGGAAATGAGAGAGGGAGATGAATGGAAGCAAGCAGGGAGTAAGAAGGGTAGAATCTTAGTGCTGGGGGACTCAATATTAAGAGGAGTCAGGTGGGGTAGCAAGGGGGAGAGGCATAGTCACATTTGGGTGGAGGCCATGCCAGGAATGACAGCGGAAAGGGTGGAACAATCTGTTCTGAAATAAGCTAGAAGGGGTAGGGACAAGCCTCATTTAATTATACATCTTGGGACAAACGACCTGGCTGACAAGACAGTAGATATAGTCCAGAGGAGGTTTGAGGAACTAGCACAATTATGTGAGGGGGCAGGAAGATCAGTAACTTTTTCAGAGATACTTCTGGTGCCAAATGCAAGCACAACAAGAAAGCTGAGAACAGAGAAATTTAATGGATGGCTAAGAACCTGGTGTTGTGCTAAAGGGTATGGGCTGTTGGGGGGTTGGGAGGGACCTGAGAGGACAGTAGTCTCTATGCCAAGGATAGACTACACTTGAGTGAGGAGGGAAAGAAAGTGTTGAAACAGAGGATGGAGAAGTACATAGAGGAAGTTGGGAATTTAAACTAGGAGTGGGGGTGGCAATTGGGAGAGATATGCAGAGACCACAGGTTGGGAAACCATATGAGCTTACCCCCATAACAGTGACAAAGGACAAATGACAAGTACTGTTGGTGATGCTAGGAAAGGGGGCAGGATGGGGGAGGGTGGAAGGTGGTTACCCTTAATGCTAGGAGCCTTGGGAGAAAACTGCAGAGTTACAGGTGCTCATGGCAGAGGAGAGGTGGACATTGCAGCCATCACAGAAACATGGGCCACCCAATACAATGACTGGGACCTGTCTGTACCAGGGTACAGGTTATTTCATAGGGGCAAGGTGATTGGGAAAGGGGGTGCACTATATGTGAAGGAAGGACTGAAGTGTGTAAGGGAAGGGAGGAAGGGGAGGGTAGTACGGAGTCACTTTGGATGCAAATCCAGGATTCCAAGAATAGGATTCTTAGAATGGGAGTGGTGTACAGGCCACCATCTCAGATGGAGGATTACACAAAGGAACTAGCGAGGGCAGATCAGGAGGACCTGCAAGAAGGGTGGTGTGGTGATTGTGGGGGACTTCAACATGCCAGGGTGGACTGAGTACCCAACATCCAGGAACAGATGGGAGCAGGTACTGCTGGATGCCTTCCAGGACAGCTTCCTGCTGCAAATGGTCAGTGAACCAACCAGGTTAGGGAATACCCTTGACCTTGTGCTGGCAAATGGGGACTTTGTGAGAGAACTTACTGTGGAGGAAACCACTGTCAGAGAGTGACCACCACTCAGTATGGCTCATATTGGATATGGGCAAGGAAGGAGTGGAATCTGGCACAAGAGTGCTGGACTTCAGGAGGACCGACTTTGGGAGGATGGGGGAAGTGGTAAAAGGGTACCTGGCTAGAATTCAGTCTAGTATGGACACTAACCAGAGGTGGGAGCTCATAAAGCTGGGGATAGTGGAGGCAACCAAAACCTGCTGCAAAGCCCAGAGCAAGAAGGCTAGGGCTAAGAAACTGAGCTGGTCTCTGCAAGAAGGTCATGGAAAAGGTAAGGAGGAAAAGAGCTGCCTTTAGGAAGTACAAGAAAACAGGGAGGGGGGAGGACAGGGAGGAGTACTTGACAGAATCGAAGGAGGTGACAAGGGCAGTAAGGGGAGCCAAAGCATCTACGGAACTTAGGCTGGCACAAGGCATTAAGAAGGGGAAAAAGGACTTCTTTAAGTACATCAGGGAGAAAAGAGCTATAAGGACCACATAGTAAGGATTAGGAAGGAGGGGGTGGGTGGAAGCAGGGTGCGATAAGGCAGAAGCACTAAATGAGTACTTCTGCTCAGTATTTACTACAGAGAAGAGGAGGTGACACCCAAGGTGGGAGAAATGGCAGAAACAGGGGGGAAGGAGTGACAGATGGAGAAATTATGGAGGGCAGAGTTTGAGAGGGTTTGAAGGCACTGAGGGTGGGGTCCAGATGGCATCCACCCCAGGGTACTGAAGGAGCTGGCAGAGGTCCTTGCAGGACCTTTAGCGAACCTATTTAATGCCTCACTACATTTGGGTGTGTACCTCAGGACTGGAGGATGGCTCATGTGGTGCCCCTCCACAGAGTAGCCCAAGGATGAACCGAGGAAACTACAGACCAGTGAGCCTCACATCCATCGTGGGTAAGCTAATGGAGACTATCCTGAAGGAGGCTGGTGGCCCTCCCTAGAGGCCAAGGACTACAGGACAGCAGACAGCATTGCTTCATACATGGCAGATCATGCCAGACAAACCTGTGGGAGTTCTATGACTGGGTAACTAGGCAACTGGACAGGGGCCATGCAGTGGATGTCCTGTATCTGGATTTCAATGGGCATTCGACTCGGTGCCGCATGGAGCTGGAGAAAGAAGTTAGTAGGCACAGGGGCGGGTGCAAAGCTGGTGGATGGGTAGGAAACCGGCTTCAGGGAAGGCAACAGAGGGGGTGGCGGTGGGTGGGAGCTCTCACACTCAAGGGCAGTGAAGCGGTGTTCCACAGGGCTCGCTGTTGGGACCAGTGTTGTTTGGGATATTCATTGCAGACATATCATGGGACATCAAGAGCAAGAACAGTCTGTTTGCTGATGATACCAAGGTAGTTGCGGTGGTGGATGACCTAGGGGGATGGCAGGGGTTGCAGGATGATCTGGCAAAGCTTGAAACCTGGTCAGACACCTGGCAACTGGGCTTTAATGCCAAAAAGTGCAAGGTGCTGCATTTTGGGATGAAGAACCCAAGGAGGAGTTACCAGCTGGGGGAGTGCAGCTAGCCCAGACAGAGGAGGAGAAGGATCTGGGTGTGCTCATTACAGGGTCAATGAACAACTCGGCACAATGTAGGAAGGCAACTGCAAAGGCCAACAAAATGCTGGGTTGTATTACACGGGGTATATCCTCGAGGAGGGAGGAAGTGATTCTACCACTGTGTAGGTCATTAGTTAGACCATACCTGGAGTACTGTGTTCAGTACTGGCACCCATAACTGAAGAGGGACATTAAGTTACTGGAGGGGGTGCAGCGCAGGGCGACAAAGATAATCAAGGGGCTGGGGGGCTCATCATACGAGAGGAGGCTGAAGGAGTTGAACATGTACTCACTGGAGGAGAGGAGAGACAGGGGTGACATGATTGAAACCTTTAAATGCATGAAAGGAATAAACAAGATGGGTACAGAGGGGCTGTTCAAAGTAAGGGAGGGGAGGGCCACCAGGGGCCATGATATGAGACTGGAGGAAGGAAGGTTCAGGAGGGAGATGAGGAGACACTTTTTTACAGAGAGGGTGGTGGCTGGGTGGAATGCATTACCTGCAGAAGTGGTATCCAGTAGAACAGTGGACTGCTTCAAAAGGGGATGGGACAGGACAAAGGGGAGGGTTAATGAAGGGGAAGGGTGGAAGGGAAGGGTAGCTGCAGAATAAGGGGTGTTTGCTGCACATTCGAGCAGACTTGCTAGACCTCTAGGCCTTTATCTGCTGGCAAATTTCATATGTTCGTATGTCTCTTTGAGATGGCCATGCTTGTTGCTCAGGATTGCCATTTCCAGCTGGTTGCCAACCCTCCTTGATCTCATGCTGTCTTGTCTGTGTGAGATAATAATGTCCACATGACCATACCAGGTGCTTCTATTCCAACAATGCATTTCTGGGCTAATGTGTTCATGACAGTTCCCCACAACTTGAACGCACTGCCACTGTAATAGTTACCAGCACTTTCTGCAAATCATGTATAGGTAAGTTTTGAATTTTCCAAGACATAGTAAAATAGGACTGCAGTTAGTAGTTGGACTTCTGAGCATGTTGATGTTTATCTGTGTTTACAATGAGCATTATTATGTGTATTTTACTGTTGAAAAAAATCTAATTGTGATCCTGAGCATGCGTGTCGGTATCATCTGCTACCCGATGCTGGCGCTCATGCCTGGGATTGCGGTTTGATTTTTTCCAGTAGTAAAATATACAATAATACTGCTCATTGTAAATGCAACTAAACATCAACATGCTGAGAAGAGCAACTACTAGTAGTTCCAGCCCTTTTTTCACTATGAACTGGAAAATTCAAACATGTGCATGCACAAGTTATGCAAAGTGCTGGCAGTTTTAAAAGTGGCATCAAGTTCAGGTTGAGAGGCATCTGGTATTCGATCTGTCATGCTCCTGAGAAGATGGCAGTCAGGAGGGACAGCAACACATCAGGGCACTTGGACAGGGCTGTCACTGCTCTGTGAAGGTAGGAACGCAGTCAGGAAGGAGGGAGGGCAGAACATTGGGGCTGGTCGGGGGGCTTAGAGAGTGTTCTCATGGCAGGTGGGAGAGAGGGAGGTCAGCACATTGGGGGAAACAAATTAGGAATAGAAGTACAACAGCCAGATAAGAAATGCAGGGCAATTAGTGATCATTTCTGCTTTGTTTTGAAGTTTAACTGCACTAGGATGTGTTCCAATGAGTTGTCTGGTCATATCTCAGTAAACATAAAGCAACTGCCTGGAACAAGATTGCATTGCAGTTTTGCTTCATACTACGGCTGAAACTACCATCAATTTACTACGCTTATATAGCCTTTGGACTTCTAAATTAAGCATTTTGTACAGATGTGTTACCTAGTCTGTATAAGGAAAAAGACCATACACTGCATAATGACTCCTAGGCATCATTCCCAGAGGCAGTCTGGGACATTTATAGGAATAAAAGGGTTACACAAGAAGCCTACATGGTAACCCCACAAGCCATAAAATGGCCAGAAAAAAACAGCAAAAAAAAAAAAGTTTCAGACAGAAGCTGGAAAATTAACAACTGGAATAGTCACAGTGAGAACAGCACAATGAATTAAATTATGTATGTATTCATTGATTGATTTTGGGTGTACTATTCCTTTAAGATATCTTGGTGGTATAACTTCAAACAAGTATCTATTATTGATGACGGGGTTCTTGGCAATACTTACTTTTATCTATTTTAAGGCATTATTAACACTTATTATATCTACAGTGCACAAATTGTTATTAGCCTTACAGGCTGATGTATGATCGAGGAGCATTTTTGGCAAATGCAGAAAATGCAAAGAGCATGGGTGCTAGACAACCCAAACAGAAGACACGCTGTATAAGGAAACTTAAATGAAAGTACTTATTTGTTTTCATTTAATGTCCTCAGGGAAAGGTAATCCAGTAGTTTTAAATTCTGAGGCACACTCCTGTTGGCCCCATTACTCAGAGAAACAGAACAGCTTGCCAAAGACATCAAAACTGAATAGCTGTTCTTTTAACCAACATTAATAAAAAGCAGCAAGAGGCAGCTTTGTAAATTGTTTTCTCTCATTACATCTGTTGGGCAAACTAGATGGTTAGGATAAGAACAATAAGGGTATTATTTGTTTTTTGTGAGAGTGAGGAAACTTACTCCAGGATATAACCCCACTTCTGCCTCCTGCAGCTTTTACCGTAACTTTCTCCTACTGGTTATGATGCATAAAATGTTGGATTCCTAATGATGATGGAAAAATAATGTGTGGAATGTAACTGCTTTACTAGAGGCTTCGTGAGAGACCAGAATGTATCCTGGTATTGACAATGATGTCTTGATAATGAAGCTGCATTTCTTAATGAGGGCATACATGAGGCATCAAAGGAGAAATATGATTAAACTGCCAACGCAGAGAAGTTTGACAGAAAAACAATGTGGACATTTTTGCTTTGCAATACCCTGTGAAAAGATTTACTCTGTATCTACAGAGAAAAGAAACCCTACAAAGGAGAAGCTTAATCTGCGCCACAAGTAGAAAACAAATTAGATCCCTCTCCTACTGTTTTCAGTTGACAAAATGAGATAGCTACTGTAGAATGTTGCTTCTTGACCTTGCTAAGTTAAATACTGTGCGAACTGTATGTTGATGGTTCAGTAGGATCAATTTCCTCTGTGTATTGCAGTTTATGTTTTAAAGACAATGTAACTGAAAACAGAATTTAAATGATACTGATGGTGAAGACAATTTGTCAGAAACAGATAATTCCCCCTCTTGTCTGGGCTTGTTTTACAGAGATCTCTATTGTTGTGGCCTTCCTAATTAGTAATAACATTTCTACTCACATAAGATGGAGTGCTTAATGCAAGAACAGCAATGTTCATTTTTTTTTAAATGTCGCATGGGATGTGGAAATGAATGTTAATGTGCAAATGTCCACTGCTGAGAATGACAATGAAGTTAACCTCATACTCAAATACTCAGACCTATATTATGCATGCTTCAGAAAACAAGCACAACTCCGTTAGGAATTCCAGTCAACATTTATAATTTCATAAACACTCCAAAAAGGAAAAGATGTTTTCTCTATGGATGTAACAGAATCTAAAAATTTGAAATTAAATCCAGTCATACATGTTTTCTATAATCAAAATTACTGAAGTGTATTGTCAAAGAAGAATACACTTCTTTGTGTGACTGGATTCAGTAACATATTAATCATCCAGTTATTGTTTCAGCTCCACCAAAATCTTCAGAGAAATAACTGGATTTATATGTTATCACTTAATACATATGGTGCTGTAAATAACATACATTTTACCCAAGCATATAATCTTAAATTGGATTTATTTAATCTTTCCTCATACTGTAACTGTAACATGCAGGGTGACTTGCATGTTTGTGAATGAAACATTCTTTTAGCAACTAAGTGGAATTATTTGTCAGATCATGACTGTTTTGTAGACTCAGCAGGGACAAATACAAACTGGTGGAAAAAGTAAGCCATAACACGTCAGGTTGTATGATGTGCTGTTGAATAAACCACAGTTAATGTTGTTGCAGCCATGAGACCATGTAAGGGTGTTAGTGCACTTATAAAATTGGATTGAGGACACCGTAGAAAAGTGAGGAAAAGTGATAAGAAATATGAAACAGTGTTCATTTTTTGCTTGCTGCTTTCACTTAGCAGAGGTAAAGTAATGCCTTTTATATATTTAGAATAACCCAAAACCCACCACGCAGCTAATCAAAACCCTCCTATTTGTTGTACAGTATTTGTGACAGACTGGTCTCTCTAAGACTCAGCCTGTATACAGTTACCAGCTTTCTCAACCCTTCAGACACCTTAAAAGGGTTACCTTTGTATGCCGCGACCTCTCAACTGCAGTCTCACTTGGGGTATCTCCAGGTCTGAATCCCATCAGAGACACTGCTCATACAGTATGGTGCTCCACCAGCCCACCCCTACTGCACAGCTAAACAGTCCACCCCTACTACACAGCTGAAAATCACACTGCAAGCAGCCTGCAGCCCATGAAGCAGTCAAGAAACAAAGGTACAGACCCAGCTGAATAGCACACATATTCCTGTGCTGTGTTGATCTCTATATTTCCATCGGCAGAGTAAAACTGATTATTTCTGAGGGACTAGTGCTGTAGGAATTCTAAAATGTTTTGAGTGCTTGAGCTTAGTGCCTCTAATTAGTCATTCAGTGAATGCTATGTAGGCAAGGCAATTTTTATTTATAGGGCGCCCATTCCTGAAGGCTCTGGGCGCCTAACAAACATCAAAAAATAGAATAAATATTAAAATGCAATAAAAATTTCCAAAATATCAAAATAGAAAATACAATTTACATCTGCAGATTTCCCAAGAAGTTGGCACCTCTACAGTGTTGGATGCTGCAGCATCAACCGGATGTGCTAGCCCTCATGGAAACCTGGCTGTCAAAGAAGCCTCCTGACACCTTTGTCACACTCCCAGACTTCACTCTTATTAGAGCCAACAGAATTGGCAAACGAGATGGGAGGTGTGTATTTTACATCCGTGACTCCCTGTTATGCCATAACCCACCAGCTCCATCCTTGGATCATGGGGCACAAGCCCTGACAATAAAATTCACACCAGACCCCTCCAAAACCCCTATTACCATTACTGTGGCTTACATCCCACCAAGAAACCAAGTCACAGACTTTCAATCCATGGCCAGCTATATCTCCAGCTTCCCTCCCAAAACTGAACACATTATACTAGGGGATTTTAATGTGAACTGGCTGTTAGGCTTGGCCACCCCCATGAAAGACACCCTCTCTGCCCTAGACCTGGCACAGTTAGTTAATCAGCCAACCAGGGTGAATCCCAAAACTGGATCTAGCACACTGATTGACCTACAACTCACCAATCGTCCAAACAAAACTTCTAACCTGATTGTCCTTCCAGATCCATTAAGCGACCACTCCCCTATCCTGTTCACCTGGTCTTGTCAGCGGCAAATACCACAACCAAACAACTTTACCTGATGCTGCTTCCTACCAGGAGGCCTCACTAAACTAAGGAGACACCTAGCCCAATGCGACTGGTCCTCTATCAGCCTCTCACCTTCCATAGATGGAGCCCTGGATTACTTCACCCCCACGTTCAACACTGCGAGTGATAGATTTGCCCCCATCACAAAGGTCCAAGCCAAAAGACATAATGCCTCTCGGATCTCTCCAGCCCTACTTCAGCAACTAAAGAACCATGGCAACCTTTGGCACAAAGCAATTGCCTCAGGGGTGCCGGCAGACAGGCTTGCCTACGAGGCAGCCCACAATAGGTGTATCTGGGCCACAAGGATGGCCAAATCAGACTACTATAGAACTGCCCTTGCCTCCTTCTGTGGGAATGCAAGGTTGTTCTGGAACAACCTTAAAGAACTGAACAGAAAAGCCAGGATGCCACCACCCCCACAGCTAACTGTCAACAATGATTACACCTCGGACCCACTTACCATTGTCAATTACCTAAAAGCTGCATTCACTGATTTGAGTGCAACCCTTCCAAACAACTTCTTCGACCTCACCCCCACAACCCCTGAACCAAACAATGCCTACCCCCCTTTCCACCTCAGGGTTATTACTAGAAGGGAAGCAAGGCAATACCTTGCAAATGCCCTTAGGGGCTCAAACTACTGCAAAGGCTCCTTTGATATGAAAATCCTTAACTTGGTGCTAGACTCTGTACTCTCACCACTGACTGATCTCCTTAACCTCTCCCTTTGTCTTCAGCAGTTTCCAACTGACTGGAAGACGGCCACTATCACACCAATTTTGAAGAGTGGTGACCCCACCTCACTCAATAATTACTGGCTCATCTCCATTCTTCCACCCCTCTCAAAAGCCCTGGAAAAAATGTTTGCCACTCAACTCACCGACTACCTGCTCGCACACAACATACTATGTAGTGAACAACATGGCTTTAGAACAGGGCATAGCACAACAACTGCCTTCACAGAGTTCTCTAACTCGCTGCAGAAAGCCCTGGATAAGAAACACCTAGCAGGGGGGGGGAATTTATAGACCTGTCAAAAGCTTTCGATACTGTCTCACACACCCTGCTCCTAAATACTCTCCACCTCACCGGGCTGTCCCCTGGACCCATCATGCTGTTTGCAAGTTACCTCTCAGATAGGTCCTAATGTGTGAAGATAAATAACACTCTCTCAGCTACCCTGCCTGTCCACTCTGGGGTTCCCCAGGGTTCCATCCTCAGTCCATTATTATTCCGCATCTTCCTGAACACCCTGCCAAAAGCCTGCCCAAGTAAACTTCTGCTCTATGCAAATGATGCGGTACTGTTTGCCGCCCACCCAGATCCCACAGTCCCACAGTCCTCTCTACAACTTGCCTTCAGCTGCATCGAAAACTGTTTCACTGACCACAGATTGGTGGTCAATGTAAAAAAAGACTAAGTCAATGCTCTTTACCCACTGGCAAAGCATGAACAATGATGCCCAACTAAAAATATTTTCCAAAGCCCTCCTCCCACTGGAACAGGTCCATACCTATGAATATCTAGGCCTTACATTTGATCCAAGACTCTCATTCCACCCACACATTAATAACTTCTCCTCACCCATAAATATTTGCACAGGACTACTGTATCAGCATAGAGACTGCCTGCCGCCAGAGGCCTCAACCTTATGGTCACCTCCTCTGTTCTCTCTCTAGTAGACTACAGGCTAACCATATACACTGCCACTGACCACACAGCTCTAAATAAAATCCACTTAGCCATCAACAAAGCATGCAGACTCCTCACCGGGGTAGACAGGCATACCCATAGCTGCACCCTGTATGCTCTAACAAATCTCCTTACACTAGACGAAAGGGTCCATTATCAAATAAGTCTCCTCACCAAAAAAATTCAACTAGGCCTAACCCCCCCTGGAGTTTCTGCCTCCCTCTGCTCTGCTCATGCCACAGCTCATACCCACTCAGCTAACAAACTGATATAGGCTGTCCCCAGGGTTACGACCTCTCTAGCCCAAAGGTCCTTTTATTACAGAGCACTGTTATGGTACAATGAGCTCCCTATGGCCGTTACCTCTATCGCCAGTCTGGACCCATTCAAAATAACCCTCAAAGACCACATACTCTCCACCCACTGCTGCCAGTGCACTGGCCAGTATGGCTGCATCTCAATACCACCAATACCTAGCTACCGGGCACTGGCCAGGCCTGACCGGTCCAGTCTCAGTTGTAGAGCTGGGATGCTGGTGCCAGCAAATGCACATAGACCATCAGCACCACCAATACCTCTTAGAATAAGTTTGGGCTAAAGTGCTTTTACCCTACCATTGTTAATTCACAATACAAGACTGAGTGTGTAAATGACAAAGGCTGCACCCTCCTTACTACCGGAACTGTTCATTGACACTTACATGCTCCTAAGTCTGACTTGTATAACTACCCACTTGTATATGCACCACCCTCATTGTTGTATGAACTGTTCATATCTTGTGTTTCTTTACCACCTTATATTGTTGTACACTACATGCTAATTTGATGCTTTGTACTATGTTGATGTTTGTGCTATGACGAGGAGCCTTTGTAAATGAGTGTTTGACTCAAAGGTTGTAAATCCGATTTACTCAATAAAAGAAAAAAGAAAAAAAAGAAAAGCTTCAGGTTTGCCAGATGAATGGACAGGACATTAAAGATGGAATCAGCAATCTGCAAAGGCTGGCTGAAAAGATGGGCCTGCAGCCTCAGCTTATACACCTCAATCGAGGGAGCCTCCCAGACTGCAGGTGGAAGTGAATTCCACAGGGTTGGCCCAGAGGCACTAAAAGCATAGTCTCCAGATGTCCTGAGCTGGACCCTGGGAACAACCAGGAGGCCCCTCGAAGAGGAGTGGAGGGAGTGAGCAGAGGTCACCAGTGTCAGGATCTCTAACAGGTAACCAGGACCCAGTCTGTATAGGACCTTACAGGTGAGTGATCATGTAGTGATAGTATTGTTAGCCTGTTGATTGAATCAGCCATACCTGAGAGACTGTTGTTATTATTGTGCATTTCTTCTGTGCCTGTAAACCATTTTCACTCTGGTTCTTCTCCTGTGTCCCTGGCAAATTCTCGCGCATGTGCAGTAAGTCCCCAATCATTCATTCTGTTCTCTCTCTCTTTGTCTCTCCCACCTCTGGACATAGACATTTGCTCTCTCATGCTAATTAATGTATGATGCCCTGTTCCTTTCCTTAGGCAGCTCTCCCAAGTTGTTCCCCCACACTGCAAGCAGCCTGCAGCCCACACAGCAGCCAGGAAACAATGGCACAGACCCAGCTGAGGAGCATAAATATTCCTGTGCTTTGTTATCCCATCGATGCTGCACATCGACTGCCCCACCCACCCTTCCACCGTGGGCAGTCATTTCCTTTATAGGACTAGGCTGATCATGTGAAGAATCACGTGATCACACTATATATCCTCTAAATCACCAATTCCCCATTTGTAGATTATCAATCAATCAATCAATCTTTATTTTACCAGGTGGAAAACCGTTGAGCAAGCTCATTTCCAAGGTGGGCCTGGTCGGTCACACAGAAATGCCAACAGATAAATAATACATATACAGGTACAGCATAGCTACTCCTATTATAGAGCAGCACAAATGTAACAAATAATAATGTATACAAAGCTACATCATGAGAAGGATAATCAAGCAGGATATATTCCACCAACAGGAGTCACTAGCAAGTCACCTATTTCCTTACCCGTTATACTATATTTGCTCTTCCCACATGACTTTCTGTCACTCACCCTCTAGTAGTAACTACATATCCTCTCTACCTAAACTGTACTGTAGCAGGCTTCTAACCTCCAACCCTTTGCACTAAAGGCAGTGCCTCTAATCACTTCACCATTCTTGTTGCTGTACTCATCCCACCCACATCTTGCACCCTTATTTTTTTCTCCATTCATACTATATGCAGTCACAATTTTGCATTGCAGCTCGACCCCCTCTGACCCCCCAATCACCTCCTAGTTCCCTTAACTTCAGCCTTGGTGGCTGATTTTCAGACACTGTTCCTAATTCCAACCCAGGTCCCTTTAAGCTGTTGCTGCTGCTAATAATCCCAAGGCACCACAGATTAAGTATAACATTCCACAGTAAATTATGGGCCCACATTGTATTTGGATTATCCTCTCAATAGCCTCAGTAATCCCACCCCTCTCATATAGAGTAGTAAACCTTACTGGTTATGCTATGAATGTCACTCTTACACATCCTCCACAGTGCCCCCAAATCACCTCCACTCCTGTAATTCCTGTCTTTGACACAAAGATGTGCTTCTATAGGTAGCAAGTAGCCCAAGGCAACACCACTTATTCTATAATTCCTAGATCAATAAATACGATCATAATCTCTAACAAAGGAAAAATGCTATTGCTAAGGCACATAACTGTAAGCAGCACCTAAGCTCTTTAAAGCTGCAAGCTAAGAGGCAGGCATGGTTGCTGCTATTATTATCAGAGAACATCCATCCCAACCCTGACCCCACCCTACAAACTTCTATACCGATACAGAAGAACAGTGGGATACGAATAGCCTCCACCTATATCTGCAGTCTCATGTCAAAACCTGACCTGCTGCAGGCTTGGGTGTCTCAGCATAACTCAGATGTGCTCTCAGTGGTGGAAACATGGCTCACATCAAGGGTCACAGACATGGCCAACCAGCTGGAGGTATACACCTCCTTTAGACTGGACAGGGCAGGAAAGCACAGAGGAGGATGTGTGGTATATGTCAAGGACAACATCCAGGGTCAAGTCCTCCCCACCTTGATACTACCACTAATGTACAGGTACTGGCAGTAACATTGCTACTTGGTGTTAATGGCAAAGGACTAATGATAGTCTTTGTCTGTATATCTCCGAAAGAGCAGTCAGGTGGATTCAAAGTGATCTTTGACTACCTCAGTAACGTGCACCATAACACTGAGGTTCTAGTGGTTGGGGACTTCAATATAAACTGACTATCCACTGAGGCAGCACCCTTCAGGGATGCTATCTCCTCAATAAATATGACCCAATTAGTGGACTGTCCTACTCATATGAACTATCGCACTGGTACCAGTACGCTACCTGACTGGCTAATGACCAACCGACAAGAGAGAATAACCCACACTACCATTCTCCCTGACTCCATCAGCAACCACTCCCCAATTAGCTGTAGTTGGGTTAATAAGTTCTCTAAAACCCCAGCCAAAACTCTCACATCAGGATTGCTAAAAAAAAGGGCAACAAGGCTCATTCAAGGAGCACCTTGGCCATCAAGACTGGTCTGACATTTACACTACAAATGACGTTGATATTGCACTTGAACACTTTATCAAGACCTTCAACATGGCATGCAATATACTGTATACGTCCCCTACTCAAAGCAGAAAATTCATGGATCAAGTAAGTCCTGGATCACACATCCACTTTTCAAACTTATGAGGCTTAGAGACAACCTCTGGCACAAAGCCAGAAGCACTGGTTCTCTCACAGACATACAAAACTATAAAACCGCCCAGAATAAATGTACCTGGGCCATTTGCAGAGCAAAAAAACAGCATTTCAAAAATGAGCTGGCTAACACCTGGGGTGGCAGCTGCAAGTTTTGGGAGAATATTAAAACCTTTACTGGGAAACACAAAAATCACCTCTTACAACGTTACATTTTGAAGGTAAAACAATCCAAGACCCTAACCTTATTGCAAATGCATTTAATAAGGCATTTACTGACTTAAGTGGAGTACTTCCCCCTGATTTCCTTGAATCCCTGAGTGGCACACCCCTTATAAATAGGCAGAGTACCCATGACCACACCACCTCTCCATTCTACCTCAAAATCATCTCCCAAGCCAAGGTCAAAAAATAGCTCCTACAAGTGCTAGGTAAAGCCAGATCTAGTAGTGATTCACTTGATTATAAGCTTATTGCTCTGCTCCTTGACCAAATAATATCACCCCTTACCAGAATATTAAATCTTTCGCTCATAACTGGGAAATTCCCACAACTGTGGAAAGCAGCCGTGGTTACCCCTGTTTTTAATAATGGAGATAGGGCTGGCCACACCAATTACTGCCTGATTTCTATACCCCCCTCTCTCTAAGGCACTAGAATACATTGTCTATGACCAGTCAGATAAATACATTGACAAATACCAGTTGCAATACCCCGGAGCAGCATGAGTTTGGGAAACAACATAGTACCACAACTGCACTTGTGGAGTTTACAGGCTTCATTCATGATTCACTAGATTCAGGGCTTATGGTTGGAGCCACTTATATTGACCTCACCAAGGCTTTCAACATGGTCAGTCATAAACTGCTTCTGGAACAGCTAAGCAGTGCTGGTCTATCCGCTGAAGCTTTGGGGTGGTTTCAGTGCTACCTTTCAGGAGGAACGCAGCAAGTGAAAATCACTGATGTTCTATATGATTGCCAGAATGTCAACACGGGGGTCCCCCAAGGATCAATCTTAGGCCCCCTGCTCTTCAGCCTGTTTTTTAAAACAACCTCCTTCAAGCATGCCAGGGCAAGGTCTTACTTTATGCTGATGATGCAGTGCTATATTCCAGCCACTCAGACTCAGATGAGATAGAAAAGTGTATGCAGGTTAACTTCTCTGAAGTAGAGGCATGGTTCCTAAATTCTAAACTCCTTCTAAATTATAAAAAGACCAAAACTATTTTTATTTTATTTTATTAAAGTCTCAGAATTACAACCCTTTGAATCAAGGACTCATGTACAAAGGCTCCACGTCATACAAAGAATGAAAAACAAATACAGAGAGTAGTGAAGACAAATACAGATAATAAAAAATACAGTGGCAAAGCGCATAATAAAATATCAATACATAGAGCAACACCAATGGTGTGTGTAGTTACAATCAGACTAAAAACTATGCTGTTCACTTCCCCACATAACTGGCATAGATTCCATGAACCAAAAATAGTGAATAATCTAAATGCCCCGCTAGATATGGTCCAAAGTTTTAAAT
Organism: Neoceratodus forsteri; assembly: GCA_016271365.2. Taxonomy (NCBI): domain Eukaryota; kingdom Metazoa; phylum Chordata; order Ceratodontiformes; family Ceratodontidae; genus Neoceratodus; species Neoceratodus forsteri. The sequence goes on along the minus strand of CM028135.1, from coordinate 390,187,829 downwards.
ATCGTGGGGCCACCCAGGACCAAACCCTCTCTTACTTGCAACATATTGACCTAGTTGCCAAATCTACCAATGCCAAAATTGACCAGCTATAGAGGCACAACATTTTCCTAACCTCTGAGGCCCTAAAACATGCCATCAACAGCTCAGTCTTGTCTGTGATTGACTACAGGCTAGTAGTCTATAGTGCTGCTATGGACTTAGCCCTAAAGAGAGTAAAACTGGCCCTAAATAAAGCCTGCCACCTTGTCCTAGATGTGCCTCACCTTACACAGACCTGTAACCTCTATTCCCAATCTCGGTGGCTAACTCTGCATTGTAGAACCCAATACCAGACTGGCCTGCTAGCAAAAAAGACCACACTATGTCAAACACCTCCTGGGGTTCAGGGCCTTCTCTGCTCATCCAACTGTCCTAGAAGTACAAAAGGGTCTAATATTCAACATTTAATAGTTCCTTTTCAGCACACCTCCCAGGGCCAATGATCCTTTCAGTACGGGGCACAAAATAGGTTAAACTCACTTAATTCAGACCTGCAGGATGAGCCTAAACTGGGACACTTTAAGACTAAACTTCGGTCATATATTGCAATGTTCAGTGGATGTGATTGTAACTACTAACTGCACTTGCCCATCTCTGACATCCTTCTCCTTATTCAGCACTTATTTTCCACCTTCATCCAAAGCATTAGCCACAGTCTCTCCATCCCTGCCTCCACTGCTTTCCAATTCCCACCTATTCCTTCCTACTTAGACCACTTCCCATCCCCCACACTCTCTTCACCTGTACTCCTGTAGCCTTCAGGCATGGACCCAATCCCTACTCTTCAATGGCAAGGCCACGCTGACTGCTACTGTCCTCACTACCTAGCCTCCTCAAAGTCTTCCCCATTTTATCATTTCCCTCTCTTTCCCCTGCCCAACAGTTCCAACTCTTCTTCTTCTCCTATATGAGCTACCATCTTTCACATGTTCCACAAAACTCAAAGTAACACTGCCTTTGTACTATAATGTTTAGTGACACTGCTTTTTGTACTATAATGTTTAACCTAACTGTCTACAGGCAATATTGTAACCTTGATTGTATTGTATTGTATTGTAACCTTGATTGTTTTGTTTGTTGCTGTATTTTGCCTTACACTGACATGGAACCTCTGTAAACGAGCTCACAGCTCAAATGTGTATAATCCAAGACTTCAATAAATACAAAATTAATAAAATAAAATCACTTTGCTTTAGAAACAAAATATTGTAACTGTAGCCTTCTCTTCAGAGATGGAACACAGCTTTTGTCAGTTATAACCCAGTTATCTGTACCTCAAAAGACTGTCACAGAAACATGAAGTATATACAACATAAAATGTAATACTTCAAGATATGTACACATATAATGCAAGATACTATACTAAGACTATGGGGAACAATAATTCTACAGAGATAGAAAGAAAATGTTTTGCATAGTAGCAAACACACAGAGCAAAACTATCTCACTCTTCATTTTCTCTTAAAATTAGTAGAAAGTAGCAAAGTAGAAGAATAGGTTACCACACAGGACACCTTGGTGAATCAGGGCAGATTCGAACCTTAGATGTTAATTATTAATGGTCTCAACTTAAAGAGCTGCTGATGCCTCAAATAAATCTTTGAAAAACATAACATTTAGGTACAATTTAGTCTGCATTACATATGCATTTCATAGATTTCCTCTTCCCATTGTTTCTTACTGAAGAATGTTGCATGAATAAATAATCTTTATCCCTTAGAGTTAATCAGCATCTATAATTAATTCCCTACTTCAAGTGATAATCTACTATTGTGACATCACACTCTGTTGCCATAGGAGTAATTGTTTATTTATTGTTTATTGAATACAATCGGAATTTATACCTTTAAGTCAAAGACTCCTTTACAAAGGCTCCAAGTCATAAAACACAATACAGAGCATACAGTGTACAGACATTACAGTATAAATAGCAGTGTGGAAAATATCACACCTTATGAAATGATACATGATAAAATTACAACAGGTGGATGTGGAACAGGATAATTTCAACAGTCAAAGATGATGCAGTACAGTGGCAAAATACAACAAATACAGTAACTACAGGGGCAATCGTACAGTACAGTAGTTGTTGTAGACAAGTATTTATGACTGGAATGTGCAAGCAGAGCAGTCCAGTAAGTGCCAGCTAGTCTGAGGCTCGGGTAAGACCGAAACCAGTGACAGGCACTCTAGAAGCAGGACCAAATGGGTCCATTGTCATGGCAGTTATAGGTCGTGGGTAGGTCAGGTACAGTCACAGGTGAATTCACGGAAGATACTGCTGGAGAGAAGGGATTTGAACAGTCCTATGGTAAGAGCCAGGAGGACTGGTATGGGCAGTGAGTTCAGCCAATTGGGGGCACAGTATCTGAAAGTTCTTTGCCCCATGGAGGTTTTACAGCAGGGAACCTGGTAGGATGATTTCTCAGCGTGACGTGTGCGTCTGGTGCTGTTAGAGAGGGGGAGCAACATCACAAGAGCAGGGGGCATGAGGCCAGTCATGATTTTCTTGGCAAGGAGACAGGTCTGGTACTTAAGGCGATCATCAAAATTAAGCCAGTTTGTACTGGTATACAACATACAGGTGTGCATAAGCCGGTCACATCCTGTGGCCAGTCAACAGGCTTTATTCAGGGAAACCCTAATTTTGTTGAGGTAGGTGTTGTCAGCAGTGCCATAGAAGATATTCCTGTAATCAATGAGTGACAGGATGGAGGAGGAGATGGCTAGTTGTAGGGCTTCAGGGGGGAGACAGTGCTTGTAGCAGTGGAGCAGACCAATGCACACATTTACAGCCATATTAAGTCGGCGGATATGTTCATGGTAGGTTAGCCCTTAGTCTAGAGTAACCTCTAAGTATCTAAAGGTAGAAACTTATTTCAGGGTCTCATTATGGGAATTATGGATGAGCAGGGGGTGGTTACTGAACTTGTTTTGGGCATGGACAAACAACATGGACTTTGTTTTTTTATAGTTTAGAACAAGCCTATGGTCAGTAAACCAGGATTCAGCCTCATTAAATGACCCTTGGAAGGCTACTTGGAGAGCGGTAAGATTGGTGTGGGTGCTGAATAAAATCGCATCATCTGCATATAGAAGGAGACTCCCAGAACAGGCCTTGGGCAGGGAGTTAAGGAATACAGTGAAAAGTAGAAGGCCAAAGATTGACCCTTGGGAGACCCCAGATGTAACTCTGAGGGGGGGATGATAAGGTATGCCCTAATCTGGCTCTCTGGGTTCTGTCAGACAGGTAGTTTGAGAACCAAGTGGAGGTATCCTGTGAGAAACCTATTTTGGTTAGCAAGGTTAGGAGAAGTAAGTGGTGGATGGTGTCAAATGCTTTGGAAAGATCTATATAGACAGTACCAGCAATCTGGCTTGTATCCAGGGTCGCATGGATAGTGTTGGTATATTCCAAAAGCGCAGGTGTGGTGCTATAGTTTTTTTGGAAACCATGCAGTTTGGGACAGAGGAGATTGTGTTGAGCAAGGTAGTCTGAGACTTGGATGGTGACTATCTTTTCAAGAACCTTGGAGAGAGGGGGTAGAATTGAGATGGGTTGATAATTACTAGGCAGGGTTCAGTCACCACTCTTCAGGAGAGGAGTGATGAGGGCAGTTTTCCACATGAAGGGGAATTGACCTAGGGCAAGGGAGCGGTTTAGCAGGGCAGTGAGGGGGTAGAGTACTTCAGGGAGAGTGAGCCTTAGTATTTTAAGATTGAGATTGTCACTGCTGAACTGGGATTTGCTGAGTGCCTTTAGCAGGAGGGGGCAGCAGCATGCTGGGAGATGATCTTGAAGCAGAAAGGGGGTACTTGGCTGGGTGTTGATGTTATGGTGAGGGTGGGCGCAAAGAAGTTGGCAGGAAGCATGCTGCTGAGGTCTGAGAACGAGGAGTTCAGTGCATTTGCTATTGTGTCAGGGTCCATAGAGATACCACAATTTACCAGTATCTGGGAGGGGGGCATTAGAGATTTTGCCACTAAGCTCTTTGAGGGAGTCCCAGAAATTGCACCCCTTCCCCCAGGAGATGGTGAGGACTGCTCTGTAGTGTTCTGCCTTTGCCTGTTGGACCTGTCATGTACAGCGGTTTCTGGCCTCATGGTAGCATTGTCTATCAGCGGGCCTCCCAGTCTCCAAGGCTATGTGCCAGAGATTGTCTCGGTAGCTCATGAGGTCCAGAAGGCACTGAGACATCCAAGGGGTGTCAGCTCCTTTAATGACCCATTTGCAGAAGAGTGCCAAAAGGTCACAGGCAGAATTGAAGGAATAGACAAAGTACTCCAGGGCCAAATCAATATCAGGTGAGGCAGCAGTGGGAGACCAGTCCCAGCTGATGAGGTGGTATTTCAAGGACTGTAGCTTGCCTGGCCTGAGTTTTCTCTGAAAGCTAACTTCAGGAGGGGCCTTTGTAGCCAAATAAGACCAATGACCGAGTACTGGCGAGTAGTCACTCAGTGCATCAGGTAGCACGGACACCTGGGTGAATTTGTGAGGGTGATTAATAAGAATTAGGTCGATGAGGGTCGAGGTACCTGTTCTCGGGTTGTGTCAGGTGATAGTGGGCACAACTAGAGACTGACTGAGGGCGGCTGCAGCATCCGTACACAGAGCATCAGTGTCTGCTAACCAATTTATATTAAAATCACCCTATGCAATACTTTCTGCCTTATCTGGGTGTTGCTGGAGGTGGGCGAGAACTGGCTGGAATGCACTTTTTTGATTCCTGGGTGGGATGTAGATAGAGGAGATGAAGAGAGGTGCCCTGGCAGGAACAACATTAACTTGGAGGGAGAGGACCTGGGCACCATGGTCAAGAGCTGGGGAAGGTAGAGTGAGACCTTGGAGGGTGTCACAGAGGTAAATTGCACAACCTCCCCCTTTTTTGGCTAGTCTGTCAGCCCAAAATATTGTGTACCCTGGCAGAGCTACTGCGGAGTCAGGAGTGCAGCCATTTAGCCAGGTTTCTACTACCAAGATAATGTCTGGTCACTGTTGAGCAACCCACCCTTGTAGATTATCAGATTTCTTTAGCAAACTGCAGAGGTTGATGGGAGTCTGTATAGAGTTCCCCAGGTGCAGTCTGATTAGTTGGTGGCAAGGGGGTAGGACAAGGTTTAGGGTGGATGTTTCCAGAGATCAGTAAGAGTAGCATTAATACTCATAGGGGAGGCAAGCCTCAGATTTGTTAATGCCCTGGAGCGTGTTCGGTAGTACAAGCGGGGAGCAGCACACACACAGAGGTGGGCATATCCCTTAGGAAGGGAGAGGCCAAATAAGGCAGTGATCAGTGGCAGTGATCAGCGGTAGGTAAGGCCTAGAATACAGTGGCTGGAGATGGGTGGGGGGGATCTCAAGAGTCCTGTGGGTCGAGGTAGAGGAGGGTGTGTGTGTGCCCAGGACAGGAGTGTCAAGTCACCTGAAACAGACTCTGGAGTGCAAAGGCAGAGCCCTGATAAGCAGCAGCTCGGAGGAGTATCTACCATAATAATGATGTGGTGTAAGAGAAAGGGTAGAGGGTGATAGATGAAGTTGGTGATGGAGAGAGTGGTCATGGTAAGGCTTAGTAGTGCAGGATCTTGGGGGAGGTGAACAAGGATAGAGGAGATAAAGCAAAGGATAATTCTGTAGTGGCACAGTGGAAGGGTCACAAACTTTGGTGCCAAAGATACAGGATTCAAGTCTGACATGAGGAATCTTGGCTATGTAGACAGCAATTTGGAATTTTAGTAGACTGTGGAGTCAGAGGCTTTAAGAGCTTTAAAAACTGAGAATAAATGCACCTGAGTTGTTGATTTAGTGGTAAAGCTACTGATCCTGGTGTCAGAAGTACAGGGTTTGAGCCCTGTGATGGGAGATAAGTATCTCTTCCCCGGTATGGAGACAAAAGGTTTAAAAGCTTTAGAACAGACAGAAAAAGTAGTATTTTTGGCTCAATGATAGGGCTGCTGAATTTGGAACTAAAGGTATAGGGTTTGAGACCTGCAGGGGGACAGTAACAAACTTTGGAAGAAGGTGGTGTAGTGATGGGGAAGAGTAGAGATTAGGAGAAAAACTAGAGTTGTGAGAGGAAGACAGACAACAGCGAATAGAAGGGCACTGCAGTGACCCCTTGTGGTCAGAAAATATAAGCTGCAAATGGGAAGGTGGACATAATTGGAAGGAGAGGTCATGTGACCTATATGCAGCAATAAAGGTAGAGCTGAGGTTGGTTGGTTGGTTGGTGGGTGGGGCAGCGCACACAGCACCAACAGAGTAACACCCCTACACAAGTACACTGGAGGGAGGCTTTACCTCTTACGGTTCTTTGGAGTCCCCTGATGTGATGACCCCCTGATTGTAATGTCACAAGAAGTGCATTATTGCCTCAGGAAGAGAGAAAGTAACAAGAGTAGATGAAATCTTCAGGATCAAAGATCCTCTTTTCATACAAATGACCTTAGTAATAAATAATGAGGAGGTGAAATACAGAACTAATGTGAAATACATGCTGACCTTTGTCCAAATATTATGTTTTGTTGAAGTTTTCCTGAAGGTATCAGCTGCTCTTTAACTCTCTTTGCTAGGGTCTGGCAAGTCCTCAAATACCTCCAACTGGCAGCCCTATGACACATCATCAAACATGTCACTCTGACATCATAAATTCAACACTTCCTTTGTGTCCTGGGAAACTCCCTATCTTGAAAACTGCTCGAAACCAGATTTATACTCCAGACCCTGGTTTCATGGATTGTGATGTCCTTCCTTTTGTCTTCCCATCTGGTACAATCCATGGGGTTTCATCTCCCTTGCCTTGGCTTTGTTTACACTCAAAACAGAGCCAGTGATTATAAAAGTAATTCACCTCATTGAAGTGTAAGAAGCCTTTAGCATGACAGGAACTCTATTGTTTGCCCAAATGGCTCCCTAGTTGACTTCTTCATGCCTGGGCTGTAGTGGCAGGAAACTTCTCAGCAGACATACTTACAGAAGGTATAGCTGATAATAAAAAACATGAAAAAAATACCCAAAAGTTATTTCTCATCCCACCAGAGAAATGAAAAACAAATACTTTGGCACCACTAAATGAAGATTATTTTCCATGTGAGTCGGCTGGCTCCACCTGCTATGCCCTTGGATCACTCTGTGGGCAAACCCCACATTAGTTTCTTCTTCTACTTAAAAAGGGGCACTAACTACTGTTTGGACAACCCATCTGCATTGCCATTTTGTGATCTATTGTGGTGCCTACTGTACATATTATAGCACTGCAGCATCAGGCGCCTCATTAACAATTTTGGGCTGGTTCCACCGAAGCACTTCAACAACAGAGTTGTTGAAATCCACTACAGCGACAGGTGAAATTTTGACTGTCAAAATGTTGCCCATCACAAAGTTACTGTTTTTTTTAGGGGGGGCTATGCACCCACACTCCTCACATGGGGGACTCTGCCCCCTGCGTCCCCATTATTATAATAATCAACTCTGAGTTAGAGTTGATATGGGAGGGGGTAAAACACTGTTGAAACCGGCGCTGGTGTACAGTGGGACCATTACAGCGACAGTCTCGAAATTGTCGCTGTAATGGTCTTTGCTGAAAAATAATTGCTGTGTCAACGGTATACCTTTTGGGTTCTATCCACTGTTCCAATGCAGCCATGTAAGGGGTTTATGATCAGTGACTGGGGTGAACTCACTACATGTAAATAAGGTTACATCTTCTGCAAATCCCAGACAATTCCTAGACACTCCTTCTTAACTGTGGCATAGGCTTCATCTCTAGCCAGCAACTTTCTGCTCAGGTACTTGATTGGGGGTTCTTCTTCCGAATGTGTAACCTGCCTCAGAACCACCGCTAGCCCATGGTGAGATGCACCTATGTGCACAATAAACCTCAGAGAATAGTCCAGGCTGGAGAGCAGAAGTGCCCGACATATGGTAGTGCATCCTTCGCTGGTGGAACACAGTATTGCAGGTTTTGATCCTCTAAAGCTTTTCCAGCATTTTGTTCCTGGTGGGATCAGACAGGGGTTTGGCCAGGCTGCTGAAATTCAGCATAAACTTAGGATAGTACCCTGCCATCCCAAGAAAGGCCTGCACCTTTCTCTTGGTCTTGAGCATGGCCCATCCCTAGATGGTCTCAATTTTCACTGACTCTGGCCACATGTACCCACTCCTTACCCTGTGCCCAAGGTATGATACCACTACTGCTATTCTTATCTGGCGCTTTTCTCAGCCTTGACTGTCAGCCCCATGGCCTGTAATTGGTAGAACACCTTGGTCATATGCCTGACGTGATCCTCCCAAGTCTGGCTATAGATGGTGATGTTATTTATGTATGCCAGGGCAAAGTCTCCTGCTCCATTCAGAATGTGGTCCATGAGCCATTGAAAGGTGGCTGGTGCATTCTTCATTCCAAATGGCATTTCTCTGAACTTGAATAATCCAAAGGGGGTGACAAAGGGGGTGATGAAGGTCAATCTCTCTCTCTCTGGCTTTGGGGTCAGGGTACCTGCCAATAGCCCTTGGTAAGCTCTATGGTGGACAGGTAAAGGGCTTCTCTAACCTCTCTAGGACCTCATCTGTCCTGGGCATGCGGTATGAGCTGACTCTGTGCAACTGCTGAGCTTGGGGTAGTCAATGCAGACTTGTGTGGTCCTATCCTTTTTGGGGATCAGTACCACTGAGGAGACTCAAGGACTGCCGGACTTCTGGATCACCCAGAGAGCTAGCATCTCCTTGCTCTCCCCCTCTATGGCATGTCTTACTGCTGTTGGGACTCTGTAAGGTGTCTGTCTTAGTGGGGCTTCAGATCTTGTATCCAAGTGTTGCTCTGCCAGCGTGGTATACCTTGGCTTCCCTGTGAACATTTCACCAAATGAATGCAGCATCAAATGCATTTCAGCAACCTGGGCTGATGTCACCTGCTCAGAGAGTGTGACAGCATCCACTGAGGATTCTCTCTTGACCTCTCCCAGGAGATCCACCAACTGATCTGCTTCAGCCTACTCCTCTGGGTAGCTGCACATAGCCAAGACCATCTTATCCCAGTTATGGTAGAGCTTCATCATGTTTGTATGATAGATTGATTGTTTGTGCCTGCTGCCTAGTAACTCCACCATGTAATTAAAACCATTCACCCTCCTAACTACAGAGTAAGGCCCCTCCCAACTCACCTGCAGTTTGTTCTGCTGGACAGGGATGAGCACCTTCATCTGTTTTCTGACTTCATACTCCTGGGCTCTCCCATGGTCCTACCATGTCTTCTGTCTCTGTTGTGCAGTGGCTAGGTGCTCTCAGGCAAACCCCATGAGCTCCTTCAGTTGTAACCTAAAATTCAGGATATATTCTAGTACAGATTCCCCTGGGGAGCAATGTCACCCTCCCATCATCCTGTAAGCAAATCAAGGGAACCCCCTTAACCTATGGCCAAACAGGAGCTTGAAGGGTGAGAACCCTGTGGACACCTGGGGTACTTCCCTATATGCGAATAACAGATGGGGTAAGTACTTATCCCTCTCCCTCTCATCCTGGTTAGCGAATTTCTTTAACATGTTCTTAACAGACCCATTAAATCAGTAGCTCCACAACATAAGTAACATTACTCATCTTCCTGACAATGAGTGAGGCCCCTCCCAAACTGCAATCAATTTGTTCTTCAAGATGGGGATGAGCACCATCACCCATTGCCTGACTTTGTACTACTGGTTCTGACCCCAAGGTTGTACCATGTCTTCTGCCTCTGTTGTGCAGTGGTTAGGTGCTTCTGGGCAAACCCCATGAGCTCATTGAGTAATGACCTGAAATTCAGGACATACTCCACAACAGATTCCCCTTGAGGAGTAAGCTCACCCTCCCATTCATCCCTCACCAAATCAAATGGACCCTTTAGCCTATGGCCAAACAGGAGCTCAAAGGGTGAGAACCCTGTGGACTCCTGGGGTACTTCCCCATATGTTAGTAAGTGATGGAGTTAATGCTTGCCCCACTCTTTCACATGTTGGTTGGTGAATGCCTTTAACATGATCTTGAGAGACCCATTAAATCACTTGACCAGACCATTAGTCTAGGGATGGTATGGCAAGACCCTAAACTGCCCTACCCTACACTTCTTCCAAAGATTAACAATCCGATCAGATATAAAGTTGGTGCTCTGCTCCAACAGAATCTCCTCGGGAAAACCCACTTAGCTAAATATCCCCAGCAGTTCATCAGCCACTTACATAGAAACATAGACTTTAACAGCAGATAAGGACCACTTGGCCCACCCAGTCTGCCCATTTCCCTACCTACTGGATAAGCTGCAGATTCTAGTTAACCAACAGCCTACTTCCTGCCACCCCCCATTACAACTGTCTTGTGTCTGTCCCATGCATGTTTGAATTCCCCCACTGTTTTAGCCCCAACAACCTCCCCAGAAAGGCAGTTCCATGCATCCACCACTCTCTCCGTGAAAAAAGATTTCCTCACATTACCCCTGAGCCATCCCCCCTCTATCTTTAAATTGTGTCCCCTTGTTCTTACACATCTCTTTTTCTGAAAGATGCTACGCTCCTGGACTTTGTTGATTCCCTTGAGGTACTTGAACATTTCTATCATGTCCCCCCTGTCCTTCCTTTCATCAAGGGTATACATATTAAGCTCTCTCAGTCTCTCTTTATATGATTTCTGATGCAGACCCTGCACCATTTTAGTTGCCCTCCTCTGGACTGCTTCCATTCTGTCTATGTCCTTGCATAGATGAGGTCTCCAAAACTGCACACAGTACTCCAGATGGGGTCTCACCAACTGTCTGTACAGAGGGATAACTGCTTCCCTTTTTCTACTTGTGATGCCTCTTCCTATGCATCCCAGTATCCCCCTGGCTCTCCTTACTGACTTCTCACATTGCTTACCCACCTTTAGATCATCTGATATGACTACCCCAAGTCCCGTTCCATTTTTGTTGTTGTTAGTACCTCCCCTGCTATTGTGTACTCTTCTCCTGGGTTTTTGTTTCCCAGGTGCATTACTTTGCACTTCTTTGCATTGAATCTAAGTTGCCATATGCCTGACCATTCCTTCAACCTTGCCAAGTCCCTTCTCATCCTTTCTACCCCCACCCCTTGTGTATCAACTCTGTTACAGATCTTTGTATCATTTGCAAAGAGGCATACCTTTCCCTCCAGACCCTCTGCAATGTCACCTATAAAGATGTTAAAGAGGACTGGACCCAGCACTGAGCCCTGAGGTACTCCACTAGTGACCCCCCTTTCTTCAGAATGTGTTCCACTCACTATTACCTTCTGTGTCCTATTGTGCAGCCAGTTTGCAACCCAGGCTACCACCCTGGGACCCACTCCCAAGCTGGCTAACTTGATTATTAATCTTTTGTGCGGGACTGTGTCAAATGCCTTGCTAAAGTCTAGGTGGGCCACATCCACAGCCCCTCCTTGGTCTATTACCTTGGTCACCCAGTCAAAGAAATCTATTAGATTCGTCTGACATGACCTTCCTGCTGTAAATCCATGCTGCTTTGGGTCCTGTGCCCCGCTGGCCTCTCAGCCTTTCTCAGCCTTGGTGGACGATAAGGGCACTGATGCTGGGTATCTTGTGTCATCATCTACAGTGGGAACCATCACCACTTTCAACAATTTTGCATCAAGGCACCTGGCTTCGGACTCATGTTATTTTTTTTCTGTTTTGTTCCAACATCTGAATGTTTTGGATACTGAAGTTCTGGTGCTGGCCTGCAGATGTCACTATTCAGCATTCATACTATGCATGCATCACCCTTGAGCATAGTCAGGGACAGCAGTGTGCAAGTGTACCAGGTAATAGGCGATCAAGGTCAGTAAACACTCTAATACACACTTTGTAACCACACATTAATGTCATATGCTTTAGCAATACTAATGCTCATCAACAGGTTATACAGTAGGTCCCCTCTCAAATTTCCTGCCTTAAGTGCTTAGTCCCATAGCTTTTTCGTGGGTGTGTTTCTACTGTCCTTTGACCTGAAAGCTGTTTATCATGAACTCTCCCCCAGAAAATAAACTTTTGCTTGGAATACAGACTTGTCACCTCAGGGGTGCTCAATCTGCCCGCAGCTCCACTCTTTCAGCTAACAACAGCCGCTCCAGCTACTACTGCCACCAAGCTCCAATGAGGATCCCCAGGTACGATCCCCTAGCTTAACCAGACAGCTTTCCTAGACTCTGTGGCAGTTGTAATTGACAAGCTCCATGGTGCTCTCCTTGGCTACACTACTGAGTTGCCATATTTTTCTTTTCTTTCTTCTTTCTGCTGAATGGCCAGCTAATACTTTCCTCCACTGAACTCTGGAGGATTTATTTAAGCATGCTTTATTAGGGCTCCCAGGCTGCGTGCAACTTTAGCTGCTAGCATTTCCTTTTGTACCACTAGTATTTGTAACTGTGAGCAATTTCTTGTTTTAGCCTTTTTTACTACAACCTAAGCTTGCTTTTACTACATTATAGTATATGGTTAGAGCTTATTTTAGATGGAAAAACAGTGGCTTCCCAAATGTTGTTGTAGGACAGTTCAAAAGTCAAAAAAGTTGTTGTACTATCGTTCTGACATCAGATCGATAGTACAACAACTTTTCAGCCTTGAGCTGCTACATGATTGGCTGAAAACAGAGCTGATCAAAAAATGTGCTCTAAAATGGCAGAGATGCTTAATGAGCAGTCGGTAGTGCCATTCATTCAGATAATTGGGACACGGACTGCCATACTCAGCTCCGTGTTGCCAAACTATGAGTTTGGCTTTTTTTTTTTATTTCTGTTGCCTTAATCCTCCATGTCAGAACACAGTAGGACTGCAGGAAGCAGTGAAGCACCGGTATCTTCAGTGTCGGAACTGGATGGGGACTACAGCACCTGGACCAGAGTGAGTGAGCGGAAGAATGTTTCAAGTGAATCTTGTCAAAATTGACATCCTACACTTTGAGGAACCATATACTATATAAAATAGTATATGGTTGCCCAAACACAACAAGGCTTTGTTGCCATCTTGGGGATGTGATGACATCACAAGGACCTCTCTCGTTCTGCTCTCCAGGTCTGTTTGATGTCATCACATCCCCTCAATGGCAACATAGCCTTGTTGTGTATGGGCAACCATACACTATTCTATATGTTATTCAGTACCAGGGCTTAGGGTTGTAGTACATGTATAAGTTAGCTATTACTTAGTTACTGCTTGAACCTATGTTTTCTTGGAATTGTTTGTTTAATCCTTTCTTTCCCTCTCCTTCTTCCTCCTGATTTTTTTAACTTCTCCACTGCTGGGACTCTGGGACAGTATTTCTCTGTTCCTGGTGCCACTCTGTCTGACTGCTCTTTTCTGTACCACCCCCGCACCATTAACTTCCCTCGTTATAACACCTTGCTAAACTTGACCCATTGACTCTTTTTTGTGCCCACAACGTCCCCCTCCGTGTTGATCTTCTCCTACCCTGTTTTTCTGTAATCCCTTCCACGGTCAGTCTACCTCTTTAAATTGTGTGTTCTCCCTTTGCTCGCTTACAGATACTGAGGCCCCTGACAGGGTGCTCAATATTCCCACAGCTCCACTCTTTCAGCCAACACCAGCTGCTCCAGCTACTACTGCCACCAAGCTCCATTGAGGATCCCCAGATACGGTCCCCTAACTGAACCAGACGACTTTCCTGTACTCTGTGGCAGTTGTAATTTACAAGCTCCATGATGCTTTCCTCAGCTGCACTACCAATTAGCCATATTTTGCTTTTCTTTCATCTTTCTGCTGTTTGGCCAGCTAGTGCGCTCCTCAGCTGAACTCTGGAGGATTTATTTAAGCATGCTTTATTAGGGCTCACAGGCTGAGTGAAACTTTTGCCGCTAGCGTTTTCTTTGTACCCACTGCTTTATACTTTTCCATTTGCAGGTTATCATTGTTCCCCACTAGAGGTCACCTTTTTCCTTTCTTGTTTTTAATTCCTTATCTCCTCTTTTTGGGTCCTTGACTGTGCTTTCTACTCTCTGATACTCCCTGATTATTTTCTTATCTACTCTCCAGCTCTGTCAATCAACTCAGACAAAAGTTCTCTGAGACTAATTTGGGTAAGAAGTCCTCACCCACTGCCTTACCCCTATACCGAACTCATTGCCTCCCTGTGGGTCAACAATGTCTCCCACTTCCACTGGATTATTGCACTGCTTCATTGTACTCACCATTTTCGCCTTCATGGGCCCCTGTAATGGACCCGTCAAATCTACTCAAGCTACCCATGAGGCAGTATTCCTAAATGTGTATGGAACAGTTACCACTTCCTACCCAGATGAAACCCACAGCCTCCATCAGTTACGCTCTATGATCACAGGCCTGAAATACCCACCCAAGGATCCCTCCATGGTACCACTCCTCAGTGGTTTTGTAATCCATGTTGGTAACACGAAAGCCCACACACCCAGTAAAAGACAGCAGTCTCTACATAATAAACTTATACTGGAACAACTTCTTCATCTACTACTACTACTCCTACATCTGTCTGGCAATGGGCACCCCAACCCTGGCCCACTACATGACTCTGATACTCGACCACAAAAAACCACAGGACTTGTGCTCATTTTCTAAACATCTGCAACCTCCTCCCCAAAATGGATTGCCTGAAGGTATATGTCTCTCGTCATAACCCAGACATGCTATCTGCAGTGGAAACCTGGTTATCCCCAAAGATACCAGCACTACCATCGCTCTTCCTTGGTACATCCTGCACAGACAGGACCTACACTTGAAAAGAGGTGAGGGCTGTGTCACCTACACTAAAGACTCTCTCCAGGACATGTCTTACCTCCCCCATGTAGCAGTGACAACCTGCAAGCTCTGGCCATTAGTCTGCTTTTAGGGGCATACAATAGAGTGCTTTCTCTGCTCTCAGTATATATTCTACCCAAACTAACCAAGACCAGTGTCAGTAACCTGCTGGACTACATTAGTACTCTGAGTCTAAACACAGAAATTGTTCTGCTAGGTGACATTAATATAAATTGTCTCTCACCTGCCTCCACCTCTATCAAGGATACCCTATCTGCTATCCATTTCTCCCAAATGGTGGCGACTACAACACGAGTCAACTGCAAGACCGGCACCAGTACACTGCTGGACTGGGTGCTCACCAACCGCCCTGCTCATATCTACAGTCTCACCATTCTCCAAGACTCTTTGAGTGGCCTCTCCCCTGTCAAATGCAACTGGAGCAACAACTACTGCAAACCTCCCACCAGAACCATAACAAAATTGCTTCTACTAAAAGGTCACCTCCCACAACTAAAGTCAGACCTAAAACTCCTTGACTGGATGGACCTCCATAAAACCAATGATGTGGACACTGCATTTAACCTCTTTGTGTCAAAATGTAATGCTGCCTGTGACAAACACACACCAGTTACTACAGGAAAATCCAATAGGCCTTTTAACCCCTAGATTACCCCTGAACTCCTGGAGTAACTTGCCTTAAGGGATCATATCTGCCAAATAGCACAAGCACAGGGGAAAACAGCAAACATTCAATGATATAAAAAGGTCCGCAACAACTGTATGAAAGCAATCCACCATGCAAAAAGTACATACTACAAAGAAGCCCTCTCTAACTCATTGAACAGCAGCAAGTCTTTCTGGGCCAACCTTAAAGACATCACAGGGAAAGACCCCCAGACTCCCCCTGCTATGCTTACTGTTGAGGAGGTTCCAACCTTGGACCCTCTGCTTATTGCCAACTCACCGAATCATGCTTTCACTGACCTCAGTAGTGTGCTCCCCAGGAACTTCTTCAATACTCCTAACCCAAGTGACAATATGAGGTCGCGTGATCTACCACCAAACCAGCCGCTATTCCGCTTCAAAATGGTCTCTGAAACAGATGCTAGAAAATACTTTGAAAAGGTTCTCAGAAAATCTAGGCACAGTGGGGACTCCTTGGACCTCAAATTTGTTCACTTAGCACTGGATGAAATACTTGGACCACTAACCAGAATACTTAACCTATCCCTCTTCCGCTCCCAATTCCCCCAAAGATGGAAGTCTGCTACAGTAACCCTCATACACAAAAGTGGGGACAGGTCCTTACATAATAACTACAGACTGATTAACATACTCCCACCACTCTCCAAGGCTCTCGAGCAGATTGTAGCTGACCAGATGGTGGAATACCTTAATCAATACCAACTCCTATGCCCAGAGCAACACTGGTTCTGGGGTGACCACAGTACCATCACAGCCCTACTCAAATTTACCAAATTCATCCATAACACCTTAGACCAAGGCCACCTTGTAGGGGAAGCCTTTATTGACCTATCAAAGGCATTTGATACAGTTCATCATGCCTTCCTCCTCAAGCAGCTATCTGACATTGGACTCGCACCTGAAACTGAGAACTGGTTTAGCAGTTACTTGAGCCACCACTCCCAGTAAATCAGGATTGGGGAAGTCCTATCAGAGAGCTGACCTGTCAGATCTGGTGTACCACAAGGGTCCATTCTGGGACCATTGCTGTTCAGTGTTTTTTAAATTATCTCCCAGCCTCCTGCCATTGCCGCATGCTCCTATATGCTGATGACACAGTGATTTTTACCAGCAACCAGTGCCCTGAACTCCTTGAAACTGATCTCCAAAATGGCTTTGCATCTGCAGAAAAGTGGTTTAAAGAGCAAAGACTGGTCATGAACTATAAAAAAACAGAGACCATGCTCTACTCCACAGCCCAAAACAAGCTAAAAAGCTACTTCCTGGCAATAAGGAATGGCAACAGTGATACACTAGAGCTTGTTCCACACTTCAAACACCTGGGGGTTACAATCAACTCCTCCCTATCCTTCTGCCAGCATATCAATATCACCGCAAGAGCTATTAATACCAGAATTGGGACCCTCTACCACCACAGGCATTGTCTAACCCATGAAGCTTTAAATCTGACAATCAGCAGCTCAGTTGTCTCCCTCATAGACTATGGGCTGGCCTTATACAGTTCTGCTACCAGCACAGTGCTCCAACGGATCTCAGTTGCCTTAAACAAAGCCTGCCGCCTACTCACAAATGCACCAAGACACACACACCTGTGAACTTTATGCTTGGGCTGGCTGGAATCAAATGAATGACAGAATCAGGTATCAAACCTGCCTGCTTGCCAAAAGAGTCACATTAAATCTGCTTCCAACAGGGGTGCAGAACCTGCTGACACTGCCTATGAATACCAGACAAACCAGAAATTCCACCACTCAAATTTTCCCGGTGCTCAGATGCTGCACTATCATGGCACAGTGTGCATTCTCACACGGTGCACCCCTCCTCGTGGTAAATGTACTGCCCCTGAAATCTCTGGCTCCTCAACGATTGGCTGTTTTAAACACAGACTGCACCAGCACTGCTTTGATATGAGTAGCTGCATGTGCCCCAGCTAAGGTTCAGCATACAGCAACAGTCTGCCTCTAGCACTTATCTTTGCCTCTGTCATGACAGGATACTCAAAACGCAGCACTTCACCCACCTCCCTACCCTCCTCCCTCCCCTGCCCTCTGTGCTCTGCTCACCTAGCCCTCCCACTCCCAGTGTATCCTTCCCTATCCTTGTCTGCTTATCTTCTTGATGTGGATATACATTGCACAGTGCCTCAGCATACTTAGTGCTTTATGTTCAAATTCTGTAACCTCCATGTATATTTTTCTCAGTATTTGTATATTTGTGCACAGTGTTGTACCTTATCGTCTAATGTATCTGACGTGGAACCTTTCAATGAGCATCTTCTCACAGGTATTATCCAAAAACTCAATAAATAAAATAAAAAAATTATGGCACCATTGAAACATTATGAACAGGCCAGATTATCATCACAACAGTTGGATTTCTGCTTGCGATGCCGGCAACCCGGGTTCAGGAATGGACACAGGATTCTGGAGGGTCAGCCGGGAGGAGAAGGATTGAGCATCACCAGGACTGCTCTCCTTTCCAGGGGAGGGAGGGAGGGAGGGGTGTGTGATCTGTGTTGATGGATCCCTGGCAGAGGCCAGGGGTACCTCAGTGACCAACACCCGAATGACACTCAAGAGGCAGCTGCAAGAAAGTGTAATAAATTAAAAGAAACATTATGTGCCATTCCCAACTGAATAAGTGAGTGGAGGGGGCCCTTTAAAATACACTGTGCCATTCCAAACAGAATAAACAGGAGGAGGGGGATCTTTGAAACATTTTGTGTCTTTCCCAGTTGGATACTTAATGATTCAGCAAATCAGGGAATACAGCTTTTACTGAGGAGAGAGGGGCCCTTGAAACACTCTGTGCCATTCCCAAATGAATAAGTGAGGGAGAGGGCCCTTTGCAACACTGTCTGCCATTCCCAACTGAATACTTAATTATTCAGAAGACCAGGAGATACAGCTTTTACTGAAGAGAGGGGGCCCTTTGAAACTTTCTGTGCCATTTCCAACTGAATAAGTGTAGGGTAAGGGTGCTTTGACACACTCTGTATCATTCCCAACTGAAAGGGAAGGGAAAGAGGAAATTGTTTAACTAGGAAAGGCACACTAAGGGGAGCTTGTTTCCATGTGCAACCTGGGAGCACAAGGAAGTTAAGTGACTTGCTCAGGGTCACACAGTATGCAAGTGGGGGCTGATGGGTTTCACACCCAGGTCTCCAGGTTTGCTTAACCACTACACTATACTGCCTCCAACACTTAATGATTCAGCAGGCCAGAGGATACAGCTTTGACTGAGGAGAGGGGGCCCATACCATTTTTTTAACTCTTTATTCAAAGAAAAAACTTTTCAACTACAACAGTACATTGGGTCATGCAAATAAATAGTAACATTCTTGGATTATCTTAACACATACAGTATATTCATTGAAAATTTCACAATCCATTGAAGATGAAACACTGGTTGTATATATCATTCTGAGTACATCCTTTGATAAATAAAAGTCTGTTGGGACTAAGGGAATAGTTAATGGAGATAAAGAAAAAGCCTAACTTGTTGGGCAGTAATTCATCTAGATCCTGTTGGAGGAGTTAGACCCCTTAGCTCCCCTCTACTCCCCATTTTACAGTGAGGATATGGAACAAAATCCTGCCTATGGGCCATGATCTACAGTACCCATTTTCTCCATTGAATTTCAAAGTTTTCTATGCAGTGGTTAATCAAGGCCATGAGCTTCTCCATTTTGTATATCTGGATCACGAGATCTTGAAATTCTTTAATTATAGGAGTTACCTGGAAAAGTCATTTTCTAGTTATTGATTTCTTACCTGTGAGGAGACACAGTTGGATATGTTTCCTGTTGGGAATGTCTCACTTCTCTGTCTAGTTTCAGAAAGAAGAATAGTTCTTCCGTCAATGGCAGCGAGATACCTCAGCAGCTCCTCCAGAGCCAACTGCAAGGCCTCAAAGAAAGGTCTGAGGACTAGGCAACCCCAAAAGATATGGCCTTGTGCCACTGGGGCATAACCACACCTAGGCTAGCATGCAGACCATCTGGTGGGATTATTTTTACTTTGTATTGCAGGAGTCCTGAAATATCTTAGGATCAGTTTCCAGGAGAACTCTCTCCAAGTATAAGACTCCGTGCCTAAATGTAGAAATTGAATGTGGGTATCCCATATTTTAGAATCTATGTTGCCTCCCAGATCCTTCTCCCAGGAAAATTTCACTGAATTTAAAGTATGTTTATGAAAGTAGGAGAAGGCTTTGTAGATGTAGGAGATGGTTTTACCCCAGGGCAAGAGGGGAGGGCAGTGTCCTAATATAGTTAACCGCTTGCATGTATCAGAATCTATCCCATGAGGAGAGGCCATATTGCAACATCATGTCTTCAAAGGATAATGAAGATCCTTTTTTATAGAATTGGAAAAGAGTTTGGTTACCAATCCTCTGCCATGTGTGAAACCCATGGTCTAGCCTGGCAGATTGAAGGGATTGTGGATATGGTAAAGAGTATAAAAAATGTCTGTATAAAGCAAGTTGTTTGGAGGCCCACCATTTCCTCCAGCACAGCAAAGTGTTTCTGGTGTAAGGGTTATGTGTTATCTGATCAAGGGGTATCGGAGGCTGGCTTAATAGCATTTTGTTCAGATTGACCAGGTCTTCTTTTTTTCTAGTTCACTCCATTTCGCCACATACAGTAGGAATGATGGAGCTACAAAAAAAATATTCAGATCTGAGAGGCCACATAATAATTATAAAAGCAGGGCAAAGCCAAGCTCCCCGGACTTAGATGGGAGATGAAGGATGGGGAGTCTCACTCTGGGGGCCAGGAGTCCCAAATATATCTGGATATCTTTTTATTTGTTTCTTTAAAAAAGGAAGATGAGGGGGAAATGGGGAGAGAATGTGCCAGGTACAAAAATCTGGGCACTAAGTTCATATGGACTGCTTCTACCCATTATATCAAGGGGAGGGGAATATTATTAGAGTTCTCCAAGTCTGAGGCGAATTGTCATATCAATGGTGCATTATTGTATTGATGCAGATGTGCCAGGGTGACAATCAGTTGTACCCCCAGGTACTTTAGAAGAGAAATGCCACAGCTGAAAGGGAATTTTTGTTTCACTTCATCTGTCAGAGAATAACTTACTTGCAAGACTACTGTCTTAGTAGTGTTTGTTTTGTAACCCACCACCTTTCCAAAACCCTCAAGTGCATCCCATAAGTGGAGCAGAGACTGCTCTGGGTGGCTATGAAAGACCAGTAAATCATCAGTGCATAACACTAGTTTGTGTTGTTCTCCACCCACTGTGAGCCCCATAACATTTTCTGCCTGCCTAAGGGCCTGGGACAGTGGTTCCAAGTAGATTGCAAACAGCAGAGGTGAAAGAGGACACCTCTGCTGTGTGCCCCTATGTAAGGAAATTGGTAAGGTAATGGCTCCATTAATTTTAACATATGCCATGGGGTGATCGTAAATACCCATAATTAATTAATAAAATGATTCAGAAAAATCAAAGGATCCCAGTGATGCTACTAACAACAGCCAAGCCACCTGGTCGAAGGCCTTCTCTGCATCCAAGCTCAGTAATAAAAATGGCGCCTTCGACCAGAAGGCATGGTATAGAAGATGCAATGCTCTCATAATATTATCTTGTGTCTGCCTAGAGGTGATAAATCCACTTTGATCTAAGTTAATCAAAAGTGACAGGACCGATTCCAACCTTTTCACCAAAACAGATGCGAATAGTTTGTAGTCATTATTTAATACTGAAATCAGTTAGTAGGAGCTGCACTGACCAGGGCCCTTCCCTGGTCTGGGTATACTTGAAATTACTGCATACCTCCAAGGCAGAGGGACTGCCATTCCTTCCATCACCTCCTGACAGACTTGCTGTAAGGTGGCCAGTAAGAGATCCTTAAAAGAATTATAAAATTGTTTGGCAAGACCATTCGGTCCTGGAGACTTCCCTGTTTTCAGATCTCTCACTACTCCCTCCAGTTCTGTCCTGGTAATAGGGGCCTCTAGCCTAATCACATGTTCCTGGGTAAGTTGTGGGAGCCACAGGTTTGGCAAGAATTGGTTGGTGGCTTGGGGATCATAAGGGGTCTCTGGTGTGTATAGTGTGGTGTAATAATTTTTAAATGCCTCTGCTATCTCAGAGGGTATCGTGCTGTAATCCCCATCTGCTGAAGGCAGATTTGTGTAACAGTGTTTTGCTTTACCTGTTGTCTCAGTCTATGAGCTAGGATCCTGGTGGTCCTTGGACCCAACTCGTAATATTTTTGTTTCAGGTACTGCATAGCTTGTTCAGTTTTTATGGCCAATAAATGTTGTACCTGTTGTTTTGTGGCTTCTAATAAAGGATACCCCGAGACATCTGCAGCCGCATGATGCTGCAGGTCCCTTAGCTGTTGCTGTAACGTGGTCAGCCTAGCTGATTTTTGCTTCTTGTAGTGGGAGGCAAAACTGAGGATATCCCCATGCAGCACCACTTTTAGTGTGTTCCAGAGAGTTGTAAAGTTTACAGTTTACCTCTTGGGACCCATTTTCTGATAAGATTTGCGGAATTCTAGTTTTAATCATTTCTTGAGAATCTTTTATGTTTAAGACATAGTTGTTAAAGTGCCAGAGGGTGGACTTGCACTCTGAGGTCCAGGTTAGAGTAAGTAAAACCTGTGAATGGTCTGAGGGTACAAAAGGAAGGATGTCACATCTCTGGAGAAGGTTGTGTTCTCAAGGCATATGACATACAATAAATCTATGCGTGTATATACCCTGTGAGGGGCCAAGTAGTGTGTGTACACCCTTTTTGTGGGATTTAAGCAATGCCATGCATCCAGCCATCCCATTTCTTTAAGGTACCTCTGTGTTGTTCTTTGGGTGGATGAACACATTGGGGTCTGGAATTAGTCATATCCTTGTCATCTAAAATCATTTTGTAATTCCCCTCTACTACCAAAACCTCTTGTTGGTGTTCCTTGATCTTTTGCAGCAGTTCCTGCACCGTCCCTGAATCTGTCCCCAGGGGGATATATAGACTAGCCAGGGTCAGAGGGTTTCCCTCAAAGGCACCCACTGCAATAGTCAGCCTACCCTCATGGTCTGTATAAGTCAATGTGATTTGATACTGGGAGGTACGAGGGATCAACACCACTGTCCCTCTTCTTTTGCCTCCCTTTTATGACGATGAGACTACCTGACTAAAACTAATTTTTTCAGTTTCGGATGCTTCATTTGGTATAGGTGAGTCTCCTGCATCAGTGTATAAGAAGGTTTTTGTATTTTAAGCAGGGAGAGCACCTTATATCTCTTGATTGGATCGTTGAGCCTATCGACGTTCTGGGAGGCAATTAGAAGTTTCAAATGGGGAGCAATTTTCTGGCTGTTTTATGCTGTTTTTTTGAATCTGCAGTATGGTTACAGTGCAGTGGCCTCCCCCTCTTTCTAGAAGTCATGGGCTCAACAATCTTTTTTTCTGTGACCAACTTCAAACTGAGTATTTTCGCTATCTTCCCCCAACCATCCAATATAAGATGTCTGACAATTCCCTATAGCGATTAAAAGCATAGGAAAACGGTGTTTTTCTGTCACCCACCCTGGTGAAGCAGATTGTATAAGATTTCCCAGCTTAATTTGGTGAAATAAATAGACCCACAACAAAGAACAATAACAACATACAATATAACAAACACATTGAACCAACATTGTCTTAAAATATAAGTAAACTTAGGTTAATTTCCAACCCAGAGGGGTTTAGAGAGATTCCACTTATATGACCCGCAGAAGACTTAAGGTGTACTTGGTAGCATGGTCTGGAGGGTAAACCATGGCAAGTGCCATTTGGCCCTCCCTACTGTGGTACTCTTATCACAGTATGCCATAAATGGTGATATATGTCATTACCCAGGCTAGTAAGGGTGTCCTGTCCATCTTCTTTGGACGAACACACTCCAGCCTATAAGCTGGTGTGATCTGTTTCACCCTCTACCCAGCCATTACCATGTAATATGTTACATGTTGAAATTATTATTGCTCTATCTGTAACTCTACTTAATCTCATGTATAGCTCCCAAATTAACATGTTCCCCTGTTTCCATAACTGTGCCACCAGTTATTAAGGAACAGATTCCTCAAGAATTTAAAAGTTGTGATGCCTCAATCTGAAACATCAGGGTTATTCATGTTCAAGCTAAGGCTAAAAAGAAATCTGAGACTACTCTTTGAGTCCTCTTCAGTTCACAGTGCTAAATGTAAAATAAGATAACCCCCACCCCCATCATTCAGGAATAAAGTTAGGCCCTTGAAGAACAGTCAAGTAGACAGGTCAAAAAGAAACAAATCCTGGGAGCTATGTATCTTAATAGTCAGCACAAATCAGTTACCTAGTGAATAGAAGGTAAGCTCCATAAACCCTTTCAGGAGCTTGTAAAGGTATAAGCTCTGTCACAAGGCTACCATCATTTCTCGAATGTTAAAATGGATAGATGGTGCACCGAAGAGTCAGGGTGTATGTGTGTGTATAGATTTATATATATGTGTATATAAGCAAGCTGTGTGAGAGGCCTTTCGGCACCATGCAATTCTGCTTAAAGTTGGACCAGCATAACATTCTGTGGTGATTTGCATATGCAGCCCATGATGCTTTGCATTGTGGGGGCATGTGTGATTTATTTTATATATATATATATATATATATATATAATAGAAACAAAAACTCAGTTTAATGCATTAGTTAGGGTTGTTCCTAGCGACAAAAGTGAGGAAATTTGCTGTTAGGGTTGAAAACCCCCTTGGACCCTTCGCCCACCCCCAACCGGCATTGGGGTGTGCATTGGGATAAATCAGTCCTAACTCTCACCCCATGACATGTGTAAAGCAGCAAGTATATAGGAGAATGGGGTGAGAGTTAGGACCCACGATCCCAATGCACACCCAGTGCCGGTTGGGGGTGGGCAGGGGTCCGAGGGGTTTTCAACCCTAACAGCAAATTTTGTCACTTTTGTCACTGTGGAACAACCCTAACTAATGCATTAAACGGAGTTTTTTGCCTCTAATTTCCCTTCTTTTTGAGAATGATAATGAGAAATAGTGAATGTAATGCATGATGTCTTGTGGCATACTAACAGGGACAGCAACGCAAACAGAAATGCTAACAGTGGCGCACATGGTAACACAAGCGCGAATGAGAACAGAAAGGGTAATGCACATGGTGGCGTAGACGGGAACGGTCTGCCACATGATGTGTTGTCACATAGTAACATGGTGCCTGCAAACAGAAATGTCAATGGGCATGGTGATGTAAAGTGAAACAGAAAGATAAACAGTACTGTAGACAGAAATGTCAAAAAATAACAGAAACACAAGCACAAATGAAAACGCAAAGGATAACGCACATGGTGGCGCAGACGTCAACGGTAAGTGAAACGGGTACGGAACCGCAAGCGGAAAGGGCAACAGTAACAGTAATGTAAGCGCACAGGCTGGTTTTCCCCAAAACCTGCATAGAGAAAGACAGTGAGTAGAAATAATGTATGCATAATAATGAGTATCGGCGCAGAAAATGAGAACTTGGAATACTAAATACGTTATATCTCAGGAACCGTACGACGTAGAAAAAAAATTTAAAAGTCATATTATTTACAACTGTCCTGGCTAATTTGGTACTTAGTCCCCATTAGGAAGCTAAATTTTCTGACGAAAAGTCCGTATCTCGCACGTTTCGAGAATCACAGGCCAAAAGCAATGACGCCCGTAATGTTATCCTATGGGAAAAAAAGAAACGTTCGGAGTGCCATAACTTTCCCTCCCTGCAATGTTTTCACCAAACTACTGAAAGGCATATCTGTGGGATGTTGGCTGTCTTCTCTCCAAATTTCAGGAAAAAAGACCAAACCGTTATTTTGCAGCAGGGATTCAAAGGATTTCTGTAACGCGTCGGGCACCATAATGTTATCCTATGGGAAAAAATGTCAACTTTGGAGTGCCGTAACTTTGCCGCTGTGTAATATTTTTTAACCAAACTACTGAAAGGCACATCCATGGGCTAATGGCTGTCTTCCCTCCAAATTTCAGGAAAAAAGACCAAACCATTATTTTGCAGCAGGGATCCAAAGGATTTCTGTAATGCGTCGGGCTCCGTAATGTTATCCTATGGGAAAAACTGTCAACTTTGGAGTGCCGTAACTTTGCCGCCATGTAATATTTTTTCAATACAACACTGAAAGGCACATCTGTGAGATGTCGGCTCCGTTTCCTCCAAATTTCAGCCCCAAACTCCCAACAGTTCTTTTGCAGCGCAGTGCCAAAGAATCGCTGTTACTTTCCCACAGATGGAAAACTACTGTCGCAATTTGCGAAAGCTTTCGCAAAAAAGTTCGACACTTTCGTGAGCATGAAAGTAATTTGTGAAAGTACTTTTTCCAGAAATTTGAAAAACATATTTCTGGGGTCTTTTACCACAAAATAAAGACATGGCAAGCATCCTCAGGGTCCGACTAGGTGAATACAAAAAGAATTAGGTTGCTAGAGGGTCCCAAATTTAAATGCCAACCATTTTTCTGATCACCAACTGAAAGCAAAATGGCTGATTTGCGAAAGTAACAGGCCCATTTGCGAAAGTAAAAATGCATTTGAGAAAGTTTTGAACTTTTTGTTAACTTTTCCCATTGACTTATAATGGGGAACTGTTTTTTGAATAACTTTTGAACCGTTTAATATTTTTTCACAAAATATTTGAAAGGCACACCGGGGACCCCGGCCGCACATTCCCTGAAGATTTCGGGCCAGTTGCGCAAACCGTACGACCTGTAGGCATGACCGTAGAATTCCAGAAAAAGCGTAAACGCGTGCTCAGATCATGCTTAATAACTCCGCAGCCATATATCCGACCAGTATGAAACTTGGAAAATCCCACGGCCTATGGTTCTTGACCATGAATTCCAAATTTTAGCCAAATCCGTGAAATGGTTGCAAAGTTATTAAGGTGCAAAGTTTTGGGGTTTAACATAGAAATGGCTCCTCAATCCTAACTATAGTGGCACTACTGTGCCACTATAATACATATATATATATACACACACTACTGGTCAAAACTTTTAGAACACCCCCATTTTCCAGTTTTTATTGAAATTTAAGCAATTCAAGTCCAGTGAATAACCTGAAATGGTACAAAGGTAAGCGGTAAACTGCTAGAGGTTAAAAAAAAAAGTTTAGGTTAGCAAAAACTGCTTTAGAGAAATTGTAAAGAAAGCCAAGGTGTCAGTGAATACAGTTTCCTACACCATCAAAAGGCACTTGGAAACTGGAGGAAACTCTGACAGGAAGAGGTCTGGCAGACCCAAAGCCACAACAGAATCAGAAGACAAGTTTCTGAGAGTCAACAGCTTGCGTGATAGGTGGCTCACAGGACAACAGCACAGAGTGACTGGCACCCTGAACCAAATGGACTACCACAGCATTTTGCAGCGCCATGCAAAACCCTCTGGTCTATGCCTAGTTGGTCAGGGGGTTCATCCTACAGCAAGATAATGACCCAAAACATACCTCCAGGCTATGTCAGAACTACCTTCGAGTAAAAGAACAAGACGGTAGGCTTCAAATCATGGAATGGCCAGCACAGTCTCCAGACTTAAACCCCATCAAGCTGGTTTGGGATGAACTGGACAGAAGGGTGAAAGCAAAGCAACCTACAAGTGCAACACATTTGTGGGAACTTCTGCAACAGTGTTGGGAAGAACTTCCCGAACAATATTTGATGTCCATTGTAGGAAGAATGCCACGAGTGTGTTCGGCGGTTACAGTATATCTGCAAAAGGTGACTACTTTGATGAGTCAAAAATTTAGATTAAATTTTGTTAAACAAAATGATTCTATGATTTCTTTTTTATCTCCAATTGTTTATTTGTTCTATGCTTTAATTTCAGAGTACATTGAGACATTAACCTGCGTAAATTTTAATAAAAACTGGAAAAATGTGGGTGTTCTAAAACTTTTGACTGGTAGTGTGTATATATATATATATATATATATGCAACAGAGAACTTGGCTTCCGTGTGATTTTCATTTGAAAATGAAATAAGTGTTGCTTTAGATAAGTATTGTACAAAAAACATCTAGATACACAGTACCTTTGATGGGGAGAGGCTTAAAAATGGTTTGGGTCAGAGAACAGAGAAAACCCCAGGTGACTCTCATGTAGCACTAAGGAATTACCATGGTAGACACATTGCAGGCATATTCCACAGTGTGGAGGAAATTAAGTAAGAGCCATGTAGGTTCCTGCTCTTCTCAGGTCACTGCTGTCTGGTCGGTTCATGTCTCTAGGAGTTTCTTCTTAGATAACTGCAATAACTGTCGAAGTTCAGCTAGCATGGTATGAGCTGCACATCTCCCTGTGCCAGTGAACTGCTGTGACCCAGTATGGCTGCCTCTGCTGTGGTGGTTTGGGGGAAATGTTTAAGTCTAGAGTGTTCTGGATTCTGTGGGCCAAGAGTGCTTGCCTAGCTTCTCTCAGGGTTGAGTAGATTTCAGGGCCAGAGGACCAAAATACCTTCAGTGTTGCTGGGTGTGGGGTCATAAATCAAAGCTGGTGTGCCTTCAGTATCCGGAGAATTCCCCCTTACTCAAGTCGCCATCATTGAATCTCTGGGGGTAATCCTGGTTGAACAGAAGGCGGGCACCATTGTATTAAATGTTTTTGGCTGCCCAGGCTGCCCAAAGCACTGTCTGTTTGTCCTTGAAGCTGGAGCATTTTATAGCAATAGACCTAGGTCTGGCAGATGGGTTGGTCGGGCGGGTCACTAGTGAATGGTGGGGCCATTCTATTCAAAACTGCAAGGTCACAGGCATTGGGACTACATGATGTAGCAGGTCCGTGATGAAGTCTGCCATTTGTCCAGTTTCTGCACCTTCTGGAAAGCCATAGATTTGGAGATTATCCCTCCATGACTGGGATTCAAGATCTTAGCATTTAAATTGTAGTGCTTCTTGGTGATCAAGGAGGTATTCTACTGCTTGGTAGAGGTGTATCATGGAGTCCTCCCAGTCTGAAACTCACTTCTACAGCTTGCATACAGTCTTCTACTGCTGACAGTTTTGAGTTCAGATTTTTGAATTCCATCTGTGTTTCCCTTCAAAATTGACTGATTTCTGCAAGGATCAATTTGAAATGTAAGAGAGTTAATACCTCCCGCTCCATGTCTGTATCTGCTCCTGAGGCCTGTTTACTAGTCGGCGAGGAACAGCTGCTGCCTTGACAATAGGTCAGACTTAATCTAGTTGCATCGGAGCATGTGGGGGCAGTTTCAGCCTGAGATCTGACAGCTTTGCCATCTTCAGTATGCTTAGGAGGCATTTCTCTGTGTTTGTGTCAGGTAGAGTCATAGAAATTGTAAGTTTATAGGCTGGAGGGGTTGAAAGCTGTGGAGTCAGGTTGCCATTTGGGTGATGACATCACTGGAAGTCCTCACCAATACCAGTTTCAACTGAATATTTAATGATTCAGCAGACCAGGGGATATGGGGGAGAGGGCCCTTTGAAACAATCTGTGCCATTCCCAGTAAAAATGTTAGTTACAGAAATTCACAAATTACACTACAGTAGTAGCCACAGACATGATCAGATATTTCCAGATATTTTGCAAACTTTCTAGAGTGGTACTATAAATGGCCCACTGTAGTATCAGTATCTCTTCTAATGTAATCAGACAAACACAATCATCCAAGCATCCCACCTCCTCAAAACAGATGGACCTGGAGTCAGCATCAGCATCTAACAGGTACCGTATCACTGGTCATGGCGGTGTGTGAGTGTATAGTTTTTAATTGTGACAGACTGCTTCTACATCACAGCTAGAGTTCCATAACCCCTCCCAGGCAGAGGCATGTCAGCACTGGCCAGAATAAATACACAGACACAGAACATATGTACAAAATGTTCTACTGAATCACCATAGTGTATATAGTATGTCAGTCATACCAGGTCCATCAACAGACAGGGTCAGCCACAACACTGCAATGGCAGCAGAGGATCACATTCATGCCCTTATTTCACATCCTCCTACTTAGAGTCCTAAGATAACCCCCTTGGCATGGTGGTGGTGTACCCTCACTGCACCTTGGCTAGGAGTCTCAGTGGTCCATGATACCCCTGCAGCGAGGGAACACTGAGGACAGATGTGAATGGCATGCACATGGAGGACCGTAGATGAACAAAGCAAACACAAAGGTACCCACCTGCCCTAAACATGTACTTTTGAAGGATCTGACAGGACCCACATCTCCCCCCACATTGTCCTTGTAATATTTATCTATTTATTTGCTTTTGATAACCAGGTAAGTGCATTAGGCATTAGTCCTGCCTATTTTCAGACACGACCCGGAAGAGAACAGTTTACAGTCAATTAAACAGACACAGGTTCATGAATACAGCCATAATAAATTCACAGCAGATATCCACGCAGGGATAGACAAGTGGTACATACAGGCAGAACCATCCACACAGGGATGACAAACGAGGTCAGCTAAGACAAATTAACACATATGACTGAAGTTCAGAAAACCAAAGTCAAGACAGTTAGGACAAGTGAATCAAGTACAATCACATGAGTCAGGTGCATTAAGGTGAGAGAAAAGTGCAGACTTGAAAACGGAATGAGATAAGGGACACTTTAAACTAGGGGAAGGGAATTTCAGAATTTGGGGACAAAATGCGAGAATGCTTGTTCACCCATTTTTGTAGAGCAGTGTAGCACTGAAAACTCTGGAGCATTTGCGGACCTCAGCGTATGGGAGGAAATTGCAGTTTTAAACATGTTAGCCAGAGAACGTAGATGGGGGTTTCTGGTCATGGAGTCAATGAAACACCCCAGAGAGTAAAGGTGACATGATTTGGTAGACAGGCAGTGAAGGGTCAAGTAGAGAAGGCAGTGGTGAGTGAGGCGAGGGGCCAATAAGGCAAATCTATAAATATTGTTGTAGGTGGTGTCCCTCTTTCGGAGAATACTCTCATTGGCCTGGGACAGGAGAGGGAGGGAGGGCATACAGTAACCTAGGCAGCAAGACACCACTAGCAACGGAGATTCTGGCTGCAGGAGTTTGGGAGTGACACACTTGGTAGGCCGCTCCAATCCTCATGTTAATGGATCTGTAAACATCATATATGTGAGAGGAGAAGTCAAGTGAAGGATCCGGCATCACCCCTAGGTATTTGAAGGCATCCATAGACAGAACTGCTGACCCATCGTGACATAGCACTTGAAGCTTGGTAGACTGAACCTGGACTTTCCTAGGTGACTCAAAGAGCATTGCCTGCATTTTGGAAAGGTTGAGGATTAGTAGGTTAGAAGATAACCAGGATTGAAGTTGTTGAAAAGCAGTAGACAGATGGTCATTGTGTTCAGAGATGGACTGGGAGGCAGAGTAAAAGAACTAGGTTGTCTGCGTACATGATGGAGTGACAGTGGGGTATAGAAGTAGGAATATCATTGACAAAGATGGAGAACAGCAAGGGCCCAAGAATAGACCCTTGCAGAACTCCACAGGAGATCGGGGCTTGCAGTGAAAGAACTTTACTGAAGGAGACAGATTGGGAACGGTTGTTAAGGTAACTGCAGATCCAGGATAAGGCTGATTCAGTAGCACCTAGAGAATGCAGCTTATCCAACAGTAGTGGGTGAATAACTATGTTGAATGCTGTGGTTAGGTCAATGAACACTGAGTCAGTAAGTAGGCCTTTATCCATGTTGGACTTAATATCACTAGATAATAGGGTGAGAGCAGTAGTGTAGCTATGATGAGTCCTGAACCCATGTGGGGAGGTAGTATAGTACAATGGTTTAAGGCTCTGAGCTGCAAATCTGGAGACCTGGGTTTGAATCTCACAGCCCCCACTTGCATACTGTGTGACCTTGAGCAAGTCACTTAACTTCCCAATGCTCCCAGGTTAGTGTGTCTCACCTAACTAAACAACTGGGAAAAAAAACAAACATGCTGAACAGGGGACTGAAGGTTGGAATTTAGTAAGTGTGCAGTTATCTGGCAATGGATAAGTTTCTCCAGCAGCTTGCAAAGAGTAGACAGAAGTGCAATCGGATGATAGTTGGATAGGATTTTGGGATCTCCTTTCTAGAACACGGGAATAGTCCTAGCTGATTTCCATGCTGAAGGCACTGTGGAGTTGCTGATGGATAAGTTGAAGACCCGAGTGACGGAAGTAGCTAGAATTGGGGCAGCGAGTTTGAGGATTCTGGGTTCCAGACCATCAAGACCAGCGCTGCCATGAGAGGGGATAGTTCTTAATAACCTCAGAACTGCCTGATACCTGACTTGGGAAAACTCCAGGGAAGGAGATACATCTCAAGGAGTTGGTAGAGGGGGCTTATGGCCACCAGATGCAGGAGGCAGGATATGAGGAACCATGTTAAAGAGGGTATTAAAGGCACTGGCAATAGTGCAGGGATTATTGCAGAGGATATCATTAATTAGAATATCATTCGGTACCTGAGGCTTGGTATTCCCTAGGATTGCATTGATCTGGGTCTAGTAAGTATTAGGGTTAGAGACAGAGTAGTTAAGAAGTTTGTGATAGTAGGCACTTTTGGCAGCCCCAACCTCCTTCTTGCAGGTATTGCACAAGACCTGATACTCCTTAAAGTCAGCTTGAAGAGATGTGGATTTCCATTTGGACCAAAGTTTGTCCCTTCTCTTGAGCTTTTGTAAGAGAGGCCGTTTCAACCACTTGGCACTTTCCCTCTGACCCTACACATTGAAGATGGAATGTGCTTGTTTTGCAAGGTTAGTAGAGTTGCATTGAAATAATCCATGGCCTTGTTGATATAAGCAGTAGTAGTAAAAAAAAGAGACCAGTCTACCCGCTTAAGGTCATAAAGGAACTCTGATGTGTCCAGTTTGGAAAAGTCAGCAAAGGATAGCACTTTGGGAGTTTATGAGGAGGTAGGTGCACTCTTCACAGTGTAGAGCATCAGTATTGTCCCCTCTTCATGACAGGAATTCCGATACCATCAAGGGCCACCACAATGGCCACTGCCCCATCGGATTGCTCCTTCCTCTACAGCATGAACTGACCTAAGTGGCCCTTGAAGTCATGCAAATACATAAATAGTATACAAACCATCACCATCACAACAACTACAACATGTGTCCTTCATGCCCACTCCCACACACTCCAGTTGCACACATACCTCACCTGGCTCCATCACATCCCATATTGTGCCACCCTCTTCTGCATCTTGGTATATCCTTTCTGACTTCCTCCGAAGCATATGTGGGTACTCCCCCACCCTCCATACCTCAGGCATGGACACATACATTGCCATACTTGCGGCCATCTCATTTACTATAGTATACAAGTGTGACCTAGGGAAGCAGCTTCACACCATGTCACCCCACCAATATGCCAGGTACACAGACCTTTAAATGGGCTTTCTGCATGGGATGTCTGTGCATCATCCCTATACCTGTCACAGACATTGGGGAGAAGACAGCCATGTACTACATAGGATATCATCCCTTCCAGGTCAACCCCACAGATGTACATAGGATGTGTCCTGTACTGTTACTAAATTCCCTCCTGCTGGATACAGAGAAGGCCTAATTTGGCATACATGTTCCCCAGGGTGTCCCCTAAATAGACATGTTGCAAAATTTTATTTCACTGGTGAAATCCCAGTGAAATCATGAATTTTGCCCTGTGTAACATTTCATGTAATTAAGCCCTTATGGCAAAATGTTGCCATCAATTTCACTGGTTTACAGTAAGTTTCACTTTTGCCATAAATTTTGCCTTGCGGTAGTATCAGGAACAATTTGGGAAAAACAGGCTTGTCACAAGACTTACTCTCTGCAGCAGACTGCAGGTCACATGGGTATCTGGACTTAGGCAGGAAGCCACTGAATCTGCTTCCTTTTCCTAGAGCTTGCAGGCAGAGTACTGGAGTGTAAGACTGCAGGAGAGGAAAACCTTTAAGTTGTAGTACTTTGTGTGGTTGTTTGCATCTGTGTTCTTCCCCAATTTCTTTATTTATAAAAAGGTAATCTTTCTGTTGTGTTATATTTTTCTATCTTTAAGTTTATAGTTAATTAATTTGCGTGTGTGTGTGTGTATGTGTGTCTGTGTGTGTGTATATGTGTGTGTGTGTGTGTGTGTGTGTTAGACTATCTCTCTCTCTTTCTTTGTTTTTCATTTATTTAGTTTTCTATTAAGAAAATTATTTTTTTTTTAACATGGATAGGACTAAAGATAGGACACAGTGGACTGGACAGAAGGTAGGAACAGCAGGAACTGGAGAATCTACTGTTCACCTTAACAGGTGGGCATTTCTGTCAGTAAGACAGGCCCCTCCGGCATGAGCTTGTGCCCCTTTACCCCCAACAGAAGAGGCTCATTGCTGCCCAGCAGCAGAAGGTTCCCTTCACCCCTCAGCAGCAAGAGCACCTTGTCCCCGCAGCAGTAGTATGTTCCCCTGCCCCTCAGCAGCATCATGAGCCCATTGCCCCCCCAAGCAGCAAGAGCATGTGCCCCCTCCCCCTCAGTAAGGGCAGCAGGATGCTGTTGAGGCCCCCACTGGGACATCATCTGGTGCCCCCCAACAGATTCTCAGTGGTGTGATAATGTTTTACAACAAAGGCTAGAGATTACACTGTTATAATAACTGGTCAGCAATTTCTCTCAATGTACTGACCAGGTTGATATTTTCCATAACAACCAGCTGGTTGTTATGACATTCATGAGCCATGCCAGTCAAACTATGCTGCTGCCTCATTGGCCAACATTCTGTATGTGGGCAGGGCCAAACAGTCTGACAAACTGCTGGAGAAAAATTGCTGGTCTGTTATTATAAAAAATAAAAGATGGGGAGGGTTTTTCATATGAGAATTTAAAGCACACCCTCGTTGTGGGATGCTTTGATAAACCCCTCGGGCTTCGCCCTCGGGGTTTATGTAGCATCCCACAACTGGGGTGTGCATTAAATTATCATATCAAACCCTTCCCCATCCATTATTCTCTATGTCATCCGCAGCCTTTATGGCAGGAATGTTAGGCGGGGAAAACAAGGGTCCCACTTTGGGACCGGTGGTCAAAGGAGCCACCTGCAGCACCACCATGCTGCAGAGTTGCTCACAAAACAGCAAGAGTCTGTAGCAGGAGGCAGCGATGAGAAAGGGGAAGGGGGCAATGAGCAGGAAGAAGGCAGTTGCTGGCCTAGGGGGCACCATAGGTTCAGCAGGAGGACACAACAGTAGCAGGACTCAGAGACAGCAGGACCATCCAGCTTCAGTGATGCACCCCACACCCACTGCACCACCGTGCTGCTGATTCTTCATCACAGCCCACAGCAGCCCCCCCAGGTCAGCATGGAAGACCTGGAGGCCATGCGCCGTAAGGTGGCAGTGGTGTACACTGAAGTGCATGGAGTCTGGCAGGAGTTGGTCCAGTTCCACCAGGAGGTCAGGGGGACTTCCAAAAAATAATGGAGGACCAAAAGTAAGTGTTGGACCTCCTGGTGGAGCTGCAACTTGGGGGTGGTACTGGTGACTCTGGTGGATGTGCACAATGGCCCATGGTCCAAGGTCTGGCACCATGTCAGTTTTGACAGCCCGGAGGTCAATGCAGTACCTAATTTTTTTCTTTTCTGTTTCTTCTTCTTTATTACTTTCATTCTTCCTCATCTGCATCCCCTGAAAATAAGAAAAAATGAAAAAAATGAAAAAAGTAAAAAAAAAAGCAAAAACATCTTTTCTGTCCACTTCCTCTTCTGTATCCTCTTGTTTCTTTCTCTTGTCCAGTGGTTTTGTGTGTAATTTGTTATGTAATGTTTATGCTCCCTCCCTTTCCCCTCTCATATGAATACATTTTCCCTGACCCTGCATGTCACCCCTGTTGTAGTACTGTGCTCATAATCTCTGTACCTTTTTTGTTTTATGTTACTCCTTCTTTATTTGTTTCCACCTCCTAGCCACAAATGTCAAGAATTATAATTTCTTCCTATGAACAAAATTTTTTTACCTAAGCTATGTGATGTATGGGCTTGTGGCAGTTGTTTTGGCTGTATGCAGCATCGGTCTGAATATGTACACAACAGTCATAGAAACATAAGCACTTTTATTGTATAGTTAAACATAAATATGTTTGTTGTGCTTAACAACACATGTCCCATGTCCTTGCCACCCACAAATGTTAATGTTGTGTCACTCCCTCCTTTCCGGTTGTGATGATGTTTGATAGTGCCCCCCACCACCACCACCACCACCTGGTCCAAAATGTGCACTTGGGCCACAGTTTAACACAGCCTCTTGCCCCATACTGTGCAGAGCAGGCATGCTAAGATAAGAAATATGACAGGAAAAAATTAGGATGAAACAGAGATATGAATCTGCTCCCAGTCATGATATATAATGCCACACCACCAGGACAAATAAAATGGTGGTTTGTCCCCATTTACAAATGATTTCAGGGTGACTTTTGTTGCCATTAGTGCGGAACAGGCCATACAAGTCCAGAAATGTTACATGAAAAATGTTACATAAATGTTAGACAGAAATCTGGTCTCAGTCATGATGCTATATAGTGCCTCCCCCCACCTCCCAGGACTAAAACATGCTTTTTGGGCCACTGTTTATAAATGATTTCAGGCTGATTCTTGTTGCCATTAGTGCCAAACAGGCCATACAAGTCCAGAAATGTTACATGAAAAATGCTGCATAAAACTGAGACAGAAATCTGGTCACAGTCATGATGTTACATAATTCCCTGCCACCACCCTGACAATAACATGCTGTTTGTCCACTGTTTACAAAGGATTTAGGCTGAATCTTGCTGCTACTATTGCAGAACAGGTTGTACATGTCCAGAAATGTTACATGAAAAATGTTACATAAAACTGAGACAGAAATCTGGTCTCAGTCATAATGTTACTGTATATGGTGTCCCCCCACCTTCTGGACCAAAACATGCTGTTTGGGCTACTGTTTACAAATTATTTCAGGCTGAATTTTGTTGCCACTAGTGCAGAACAGGCCATACAAGTCCAGAAATGTTACATGAAAAATGTTATATAAAATCCAGACAGAAATCTGATCTCAGTCATGATGTTATTCAATGCCCTGCCACCTGCCAGACCAAAAAATGCTGTTTGGGCCACTGTTTACAAAGGATTCCAGTCTGTATATTGTTGCCACTAATGCAGAGCAGGCCACACATGTCCAGAAATGTTACATGAAAAATGTTACATAAAACTGAGACAGAAATCTGGCCTCAGTCATAATGTTATATGGTGTCCCCCTACCTCCCGGACCAAATCATGCTGTTTGGACCACTGTTTACAAATGATTTCAGGCTGATTCTTGTTGCTGCTAGCGCAGAACAGGCAGTACATGTCCAGAAATGTTCCATGAAAAATGTTACATAAAACTGAGATAGAAATCTGCTCTCAGTCAAGATGTTATATAGTGCCCTGCCACCACCTGGACTTAAAATGCTGCTTTGTCCACTGTTTACAAAGGGTTTCAGGCTGAATCTTGTTGCCACTAGTGCAAAACGGGCCACACAAGTCCAGAAATGTTACATGAAAAATGTTACATAAAACTGAGACAAAAATCTGTTCTCAGTCATGATGTTACATGGTGTCTCCCTCACCTCCCGGACCAAAAAATGCTGTTTTGGCCACTATTTACAAAGGATTTCAGGCTGAAACTTGTTGTCACTAGTGCAGAACAGTCCATACAAGTCCAGAAATGTTACATGAAAAATGTTATATAAAATTTAGACAGAAATCTGCTCTCAGTCATGATGTTATATAGTGCCCTGCCACCACCCAAACTTAAAAATGTTGCTTTGTCTACTGTTTACAAAGGATTTCAGGCTGAATATTGTTGCCACTAGTGCAGAACAGGCCATACAAGTCCAGAAATGTTACATGAAAAATGTTACATAAAATTTAGACAGAATCTGCTCTCAGTCATGATGTCATAGTGTCAGTGGCTCAGTAGGTAGCACACTTGCCTCTGAGGCTGGGAGATCAGAGGGCTGTGGGTTCAGTTCGCACATCTGGCACTTGGGTTAATATCCCAGTACTGATACTGTAGTGCAGCATGAGAGGGGTGCTGCACTTCTGAGGTGCCGTTGCTCGGATGAGATGTTAAACCGAGGTCCCATCTGCCTGGATTGGTGGTAGTTTAGGTGAATGTTAAAGATCCCATGGCACTTATTGAAAAGAGTTGGGGATTTAACCAGTGTCCTGGCCAAATTTCCCTCATTCAGTAAAAATAATACCACCAACAGCTTAATCTGGTTCAAGGTCAGTTGGCATTCATTTGTATCCCCCTTCCCCAGGTCATGCCTGAAAATAGGCAGGATTTGTCTAGTGCACTTACCCGGTCAACAAAAAAGCTAAGCTAAATATCGTGCCCTGCCACCACCTGGAATGAAAATGCTGCTTTGTCCACTGTTTACAAAGGATTTCATGCTGAATATTGTTGCCACTAGTACAAAACAGGTTGTACATGTCCAGAAATGTTACATGAAAAATGTTGCATAGAATTTATACAGAAGTCTGTTCTCAGTCATGATGTTATATAGTGCCTTGCCACCACCCAAACTTAAAATACTGCTTTGTCCACTGTTAACGGAGGATTTCAGGCTGAATCTTGTTGCCACTAGCTGCTGTGGTATGCAGAACAGGCCTTGTACAGTAAGTCTAGAAAAAACACATGGCAAAACTGCGAGAGAAGGGAGATACAATTATTTTGGGAATTATGAAACAGCCAAAAGGAGTGCCATGCTGAGAAAATTAATTCCTCCTGCAAAATGGTGCTGCTACTTGCACTTGCTTCCTCCTTCTGCTGGTTTCTCAATTGATTGAGAAAAAATGTAGAATTATAATTTCCCAATGCTGCTGTCCTGTTTGGCTATGTTGACTCAGTGGTTGTAACTTGTACGGTCTGGAAGAACTGAGATTTTGGGGTACTGCTGTAGCTTGCTGCCTGCTGCTCTGACTAGTTGCCAACTTGTCACAGGAAGTAATGTGTTGGCTGGTTGATGGAGCATCATCACAGAGTCCATACAGCTGCATACATACGTATCTTTTTTTTCTGTTCAAGAGAAGGGTATTGGTGGGTTGGTATTGTGGCATCTTGAGTTCTAATATGTGTGTCCTGCTTTTGTATTACTTTTCAGTTTGCTAAGGATTACATCATTATGCCAGGCCAGGATTTGGATCTGGGATGTTGGAATGCACCACATGTCCCAACACAGATGATAAGTATTTAATTTTTCATTACTGGGGTAGGTTACTGCAGTCCAGATGTTTAAGTCTGATAGTAATTGTGTTCTTTTTGCTTTTGTCAACATTCAGGAATTCCGGTGATGTTACCTCCTGCTGCTGCTGCTGCTCAAGACATGGGCAATTCATTTACTTGTACAATTGTTCCAGTTTCACAGTCAGTCCCTGAGGTAAGTATTCCTTCATTTTTATGGTCTTCGGTGGTGGGGAGGGTTTCAGGGGTGGGGGTGAATGAGGGCCTGAGATGTGGAGGGGTGGAACTTTAACAATCCTCAACATTTGTTCTTCTTCTTATCTTATTTCCAGGTATGCAGACAGGGAAGGGGAATGTGGAATCTGGGTGCCTGTTGCTTTGCTTCATGTGCCCCACCCCGCATGTTCCCTCTGGAGGCAATTTCTGCAGCTTATTTATTTTTTTATTTATTAAGAAATCAGAATTACAAACCTTTGAGTCAGAGACTCCTTTGCAAAGGCTCCACGTCATGTAATACAATACACATCAATACAAAGCATATGAAATAGTACAACAGAAATACAATCAACAATCTTTGGGTGAATGCAGACCCAGCATCAAAGAGCAGAGATACAGGCTAAGCATTACAGGCAGTGCATTGCGAGTAACAGATAATGGAAAGAGCAACATAGTCAGGAACTAGAGAGGTTAATGTAAAGGGAGGGGAGTTGGGGGAGAAGCACAAGGCTGGAGGTGGAAGCTAGTTGCAGTCACAGGACAAACCAGAAAAAAGGAATTCCCTGAGGTTGGATTTAAAGAGGCCTAGCTTAGGCTCTGGGGAGATGAAGACAGGAAGGCCATTCAACCATTGAGGGGCCCTATGAAGGAAGGCTTTTTGACCCAGGGAGGTTCTGCAGTGGGGAACAAGTAGAGAGGCCCTGGAGGAACTTCCAGAGATTCTTGGTTGGGGAGAAGGCTGTATTAGGTCATGAAGGTCAGGTGGAGAGAGTTTAACATTTATTTTCTTGGCTAATAGGCAAGTATGGTATTTAAGGTGGCCCTTGAAGTTTAGCCAGTTAGTGGTTCTGTAGAGTTCACAAGTGTGGGTCCATCTGTCAAACCCTGATACCAAGCAACAGGCATTGTTCAAGGTAGTCTTTATGCAGTGGAGGGCAGTGTTGTCAGCTGAGCCATAAATTACAATCCTGTAATCAATCAAGGAGAGAACAGAGGAAGTCACAACTAGGTGGAGCACTTCTGGGGCAGGCAGCGTTTGTGCCAGAATAGGAGTCCAATTCTGGTGTTGAGGGCAGAGCAGAAGAGTTGGATGTGTGCATGATAGGAGAAGGAGGAGTTGAGGGTGATACCCAACTATCTGAAGGAGTTTACTTGTTCTAGTGGGGAACCTAGGTAACTGTGAACAAGCAATAGGAAGTCCCTAAGTCAGCTTTGGCAATGAGAA
Source organism: Neoceratodus forsteri (assembly GCA_016271365.2). Lineage (NCBI taxonomy): Eukaryota > Metazoa > Chordata > Ceratodontiformes > Ceratodontidae > Neoceratodus > Neoceratodus forsteri. Next base: position 390,147,660 of record CM028135.1, on the reverse strand, counting down.
AAGACCATCATCTCAGTTTTTTTATAGTTTAGAACTAGTCTGTGAGCAGTGAACCAGGCTTCAACTTCAGTGAAAAAATCCTGGAGGGCTTGCTGAAGAAGGGAGGGATGATGGTGGCAGTATAGCACAGTAGTTTAAGGCTCTGAGCTGCAAATCTGGTGACATCCAACAGACCAGACCTGGGTTTGAATTGCACAGCTTCCACTTACATACTGTGTGACCCTGAGCAAGTCACATAACTTCCCTGTGCTCCCAGGTCACTCCTGTAAAAAAGCTTTCAGCTTAGTGTGCTAATCCTGGTTAAACAACTTAAAAAAAAAAGGTGACTCCAAAAATTACCACATCATCTGTATATAGTAGCAAATATCCAGAGCAGGCACTGGGCAGGGTGTTCAAGAAGAGGCTAAAAAGGAGTGGTCCCAGAATGGAACCCTGAGGTGCTCCTGAACGGACCGGGAGGCAGGATGATAGGGTGGAGCAGATTTTGACCTGCTGTGTCCTATCACTTAGGTAGCTCTTAAACCAAGTGGTAGCTTCAAGTGTAAGCCCGGAGGTGGGCAGGGAGTTGATTAGAAGGGTGTGACTGACAGTGTTGCACGCCTTAGTTAGGTCAATGTAGACAGACCCAACTAGGTGTCCATTGTCAAGGGCTTTGAGGATGAAGGTGGAATATTCAAGGAGGGCTGAGGTGGTACTGTGACCCTTGTGGAAACCATGCTGCTCTAGGCAGAGAAAATTGTGCTTTGATAGGCAGTCAGTGAGTTGGTCTGCTGCAATCTTTTCAAGTGCTTTAGAGATGGGGGGTAGAATAGAAATGGGATGGTAGTTGTTTGGGGAGGTCTGGTCTCCACTTTTTAGGATTGGGGTGATAACAGCTTGTTTCCAGGGAGTGAGAAACTGGCTGACAGATAGGGAGAGATTAAGGATTTTGGTGAGAGGGAGGAGGATTGCATCCAGAGTGAGGTGCAAGAGTTTGAGATCCAACGTATCACCACTATGGTGAGTCTTGCCCAGGACTCTGGAGAGATAGGTTTTGGCCTCATGGGTTGAAATGACCCAAAAGCACAAAGGTGGGGTGTTGCCAAGAAGGTAGGTGGTGGGTGATGGCACCAAGGGTGGGTTGAAGAACTTAGGTTGGAGCACGCTACTGAGGTCTGAGAAAGAGGAGTTTAGGGTGCTGGCTATGAGCATAGGGTCCTTAGCAAAAGAGCCATCAACTGTGAGTTGTGAGGGGGGAAGATGCTATGTTACCACTGAGTTCTTTAATATTAACCCAGAATTTATGTCCTGAATCCCAGAAGGAAGAGAGGTCATGTTGGTAGTAGGCTGCCTTTGCTTGGTGCAGTGTACAGGTACATTTGTTCCTGGCTTCCCTATACTGCTGTCTGTCCAGGGGGAGTCCTGAGTCTAGGGCTTTGTGCCATAGATTATCTTGATGGTCCATGAGGTCAAGAAGTGCCTGGGAGACCCATGGGGTGCAGTGGCCTTTGACACCATGTCTAGAGACTGGGGCAAAAAGATCACATGCTACATTGAAGGTGGATATAAAGTATGTGAGGTCAGTGTCAATGGACTGTGTTGAATCAATGGGGGACCAGTCACAGTGTAATAGGTAGGTTTTAAAGTGGGTAAGAGAACCCTTTCTCAATCGTTGAACAAGAGAAACTTTTGGGGTGGGTCAGGGGCCTTAGTGGACCACCTGCAGAGTACTGGGGAGTGGTTGCTTAGTGCATCCAGGAGCATGGTGACCTTAGAGAGCCTATGAGGATGGTTTGTGAGAATTAGGTTCAGAAATGTAGAGGAAATGGTTTGGGGATTTAGTCCTGTGGGGGATTGGACCACTTGGGTGAAGTCCAAGGCAGAGATGGAGTTCTTGAAGTGGTGGCAGGGGATAACCAACTGATGTTGAAATCCCCCAGGGCAATGATCTCATTGTTAGAGGGGAGTTGGGAAATGTAGTTAGTGACAGCATTGAAAGTCAGTTTTTGGTTGTGAGGTGGAATGTAAATTGTCAAGACGTAGAGAGATTTGCCAGGGTTACTCAGTTGTAATTTTACTGTAAGGGCTTTGTAATTTTACTGTAAGGGCTTGAGCTCCATGAGGGAGAGGGGTGGAGGGGATGAGGAGGGCTTATATTGAGTCACACACAAAGAGCGCAGCCACCTCCCCTTTTAACCAGTCTGTCAGACTTGAAAATAGAATAGCCTTTCAGTGTCACAGTCAAGTCCTGGGTATCAGGGGTGAGCCAGGTATCTGTCAAAGCCAGAACATCTGGTTTGTGTTGAGCCATCCATCCTTGAAGAATGTTATGCTTTTTTTGTAGGCTACAGATATTTAGGGAGGCAAACAGGAGGCTACCCACCCTGTCGGGGGCAGTGAATGGGGGAAGGACAGGACCTGGGTTGGGATGAATATTACCTGATATGAGTTGGAGGAGCAAGGCGTATCAGAGGAGGGCAGCTATAAGTAGTTTGCACTTGTGGGCTGGGTGCCGGGGGGTGGGAAGTGTTTGGGTTCAGGCAATTACATTTAATTACATTCACGGGGTATAATAAGTATATATTTTTTTTCTCTGCTTCTAATTTGCTTGCTAACACCAGACATGCAGGTGGACATGTATTCATCATGTTTCCTGTTATTGTTCCTGCTTAGGTGATTTTCCTCTGGTGTCTTTTCATCCTATGTCTGTTTGTGCGATGACTACTTCCAGGCCCTGCAGGAGATGGTGTGTGGAAGACAGAGCGGGTTGCATGAACTGCGAGGTAGGCCACTGGTTTCATTAATGAGTTATCAGCACATCCAGGGAAGAAGTATATGTGGAAATGAATAGTGCAGATGGTGTTTAATAATTAGGTGGAGGGGCAAATGTCTTATCTAATCATTTAAGGTGGCAGAGCTGCAATAATTAGGAAAATGTAGAAGCCAAACTACGGGCAGAGAACACCTCCCCCGTAGGGACTATCACAGTTTCTGTACAAGTACTATCTTACTACTTATAATTAGCATTTTTGGGGAAATTGGATGTTGTCAAGCCTTTTTCATGATGATTACTTTTTAATTAATGACTCCCATCTTTAAGGATGGCCGGCATTCACCATTTTGCAAACTCTGTTCATCTGGATATAATGGTTGAATGAGCATGTTACATTCATACTCTACTTGTACTAGGAGGGTTCTTCAACAAGTCACGGATAATAAGCAGCAGAAAATATTTATTTTTTGCATGGAGCGTATGGGTATGTCAAATGGCAGGAGGGGAAGGGAGAGCCGGGTGTGGCATGTACAGGGTTCCAGCATGGGCACTTTTAAAGACATCAAAACAACATAGCTTTCTTTAAGATGAGGTTAGTCGAAATGAAAAATAAAATGTGTGTCTTGATATTTTTGGCAGCTAAACATTCTAACTGTATAATCATGTGAAATGTTTATGGGCTATGGTAGTTTGACTGCTTCTACTTTAAATAGGGTGGAGACCAAACAACAGTTTAGGGCAACGGGTACTCAAAATGAAACTGAATAACACTGCAGCAGATAACACAACTATCACAAATACAATGATAGATAAAAATAATGTATAACCTTATACTGCGCTGAAAGTGTTTGCTGGGTCCTTTGAGTAACTTCAGCCATGTTCCACTTCCACTGTCACATCCTCCAAGAAGCAACTCTCACAGTCTTCAAGACTGGAGTTGCCACCAGGTGGAACTTCTCTCAGCATTGTAGCTTCATCCACCTCACTGCTGGTGGATGCCTTAGTAGAGGGATTGTCATCATCCTCATTAGCGAAATACAGTTCCTGTGGCAACACCACTGACATCACTGTGTTATATGGAATATGCCTTTCATTAATTTTTTTTACACTATATATTTATTATATTTTCATTTGCAAAATCATAGGACAGTTTTTACAGTGTATAAGTTAAGACAGCACTTAATTACATCAGTCAGATACGTAGCAATACATTAGTCAAAGGTCTCAGGACAACTTACATATTTTACAAAGCAATTCATATAATGAGCACTAAGACATTAAGCCTTTCATTCATTTTGATGAATGTTAGCATGGACACATTCTTGGGTGACAAATTGGTCCTATGGTCATGCACAATGGCCCCAGCTGAACTAAACACTCGTTCAGCACTGACATTGGATGGAGGGCAGCTCAGGTATTTCACAGCAACTGATGTTAGTATTGGCCAATCAGTCACTTTGTTGCTCCAGCACTGCAATGGCCCATCAGTAATGGCAAGGTCCTTTGTATCCCCCGTGTAGGCCTCCACCATTCATTCTGCTGCCCTGAGTCCATCTGCCTCATCTGTCTCCTCCTCCTTTTCTTCCATATCTTCCACTCCCACCTGATAGAGAACATCCCAAATGGGATTGCTTGCCATTTTCTGCTGTACCTTGCCCATCTTGTCAGATTGGGCTGCTTGTGAGCTGCTGGTGGTTGAAGCAACACCTGTTTTCTGTGTGATGTGTGGCTTATGTGCCTTTTTCTTCTGTGCAACAGATACTGGTTTAATGAGGTTCCCTGTCAACTTTTCTACTCACTGATGACTTCCTTCAATTATGGGAGACAGGCCACGTTTGTAACATGAATCAGGCATGGTAGCAATTGCAAATTCGGCCATCTGTACAATGATGGATAGATGGGTATTTGTGTCCAGCACATGGAGCATGTGATCCATTAGATCACAACTGCTATGATCCACCACTTACCTCCATCTGGTGTCGCACATTAACCAGTGTCTTCCTCAGCACATGTGTGAGGGGTATGGATTGACTTATACAAGCATGTCCCCACTCACTGTCTGTGTAGCATGCTTGAATGGATAGAGAATGCATATTAGCCCATCCATGTGGTGCCACTGTTCTGTTGTTAGAGCGATGGACACTCCACCACTGTCACAAGTGCTGTGCACCACCAGGTATTCTGAAACAGCCTTATACTGTTCATACAGCTGGTCAATCATGCACAGCATGGAGTTCCTCCTGGTCATAACATCAAGCTTCATACAGTGCTGAGGCAGATGGTTATTGTGCTGTAGCTCACAAACGTAACCCCCTTGTTCCCAGGGGTTACTAGAATCCCATTAGAATCAGTAGCAGGCAGGGAAAGGCAGCTAGTGAAATGCCAGGTAAATGGATTTCACAGTGTCACACTCTGTTTTTCAGTCTCAGCCTAGCTGGAGGATGATATAATCATGGAACTGTCAAAGCAGCATAAGCCACACTCAAGCTAGCTGCAAGGGAGATAGCTTTAGAATGTTCAGGCAGTCTGTAGAGTGGAGCTCCAGGAGGAGGCTGCAGCTTGCTATGCAGCTCTTTAGTTTTAGCTCTGAGAGAGAGCAAACACTGTGTTTTGGGTAGTTTGTTCTCACCCTAGAAGAAGAACATAGAAGACAGAGATTGAAGTAGTAGAAACTGTTCTGAGTGGGTTTTCCTTTGCCCCATTCCAGGAGGGATGGGGACGATCTTCAGGGTTCAGGGGCAATTCCCTCACCCAGTCTGTCTAGTGAAGCTGCCTGTGACAACTTAAGAAACTCTGAGTACTTTTGTGTTCAGCCCAGGAGGGGCACCTGCATTCCTTGGTGAATTTTCTCTGACAAAGGGACCCTGTCACCTAGACTGTTTCAGTTTTTTTTAAAGTGTCTGCCTATGTTGGAGTCTAGAGAGAGAGACTGTCCAAGTACAGAACTTTTAGTCATGTAGTATGTTAAGTGTGAAAAACATTTCAAGATAGCATCTACAAGTTTTCTGTGAGGGTGTTATTAACCAGATGAATGGCCAAGTATAAACTTGGAAGCAAAAGGTGGGAGACCCCCCCCATCCCAAGTAACCAGCTTACCTCTCTGGGTTCAGTTTGGGCACCTGTTCAATTTTCAGTCAGTGCATTTGGCCAGTGCCTGATGGAAATAGGTACCCAGATATGGGTTGGATTTTTCTGTGAGCCTAGATGTGCTCTTTGGTGGCTGTGTGTGTTACCAAAATTCCTCATGAAATATGGGAAAGTGTCCTAGTACTGGCTGTGTGTGCCAATTTCCTTTTCAGAACCAGAGAGTTTGCTGTGTAATTCAGAACCAGAGAGTTTGCTGTGCGTGTTCTTTAAGCCTATGCTAAATGGGAATCCAGGAATGTCTGTACCTCAGTAATCTGCAATACCAGCTTGTGTAGCCCTGTGCGGGTCCATCTTCACTTTGTGATTATTCCTACTTTGTTATGTGAATAAAAGCCACACTCTAGAATCCCAACCTGATTTGGACAGTACTGTTGTTGCTTCCACTGTGTCTGGATTTACTTAGGTGCCCCTGTCCAGAAGTGCAAACCTAGTATAACTGTGAGCAAACATTTTCTCCCAGAGACCTAAGTTGATGGCCATGGTAAATAGTCCCACCAGGTGTGTGGCAGGTAGTTGCCACACTTGGTTTGCCTGTCTGTGTATGGCAGACTCAAAAGCAGATGTACTGTAAACTGTTATGTAAACTCCCACCCCTCTCTTTGGCACCATGTGGTGAGAGAAGCAGCCCTGCTAGTTAAACAAGGGGGGTGGCGGTGGGGAGGGGTTACACCAAGATGGTCATGGGCTTTGCAGAATGGGTGAAGTGTACACAGATGCGACAGGTGACAGTCACAGTTTCCTTAATGTCTGCATGGTTTAGAAACTGGTGCACGACAAGATTAAGGCAGTGTGCCAGGCAGAGCACCCTGGAAAAACCACCATCACTAGTGCACTTCACTATATTGGAGCCATTATCACTTGTGATGAATCCTGCTGTAAGTGACTATGTGTGTAGTGGTACCGGATCATAATGTCACAAGGCATCATGCTGCAGCAATATACCATGCTGTCAATACAGCACAATATATTGCCAACAGCATAAGCCTTTGTTTTAACTAACTCGGGGGGGGGGGGGTAACACTTAAAATCACACAAAGTGCAAAAAATTAAAAAATCCATGTGTCTGGGACTGGGAGTCGAAACCTGGCCCCAAACACACTGCCTGCATCCTTTGCTGCCAGTGGCTTATCACGTCGAGCCACAGCAGCTGCTCGCTGGCCCCCTGTCCCAGCAGAGGTCTTATCCTCTGCTTTGGAGAGTGAGAGGGTGCACTACAGGGCATACATCCTTTCACAGTTTTGCACCCTCTCATTCTTCCCTATTGCACTGTTCCTGATACGCAGTTATGTTGTGCGTTATTAAGCGCATGATATATTGACCTAGTAGGGTGTGTAGCCACTCATCAATCTTTTCAGCAGAACATTATGCATTCTCTCACCCGTGTGAGAACCAGTAACACTTTGCATACTCAGGGTTGCTTGCTGCTAAATTCCAGGGGTGTTGCTACCACACAATTTTGCTTCAGGCAGGTTTTGCCAGGCCCAAACTCAACTACCACCCCGGGTAACTGTGCCCAGCATGCCGTTATACATAAACATAAGCTTGCTGCAGTTTGTCCACTGGTCTACATATCAATGCTAAGATAGATATATTCTGATGCACTATGCTTCATTGTATGTCTTATAGAATCAGCAGCTTTACTGTACAGCTCTGGCATGGCACGCTTAGAGAAACAGGTTGGCATTGGAACATGCAATTTAGGACTGGCAGGGGCCATCAACCTGTGGAACCCAGCATTCTCCACGAATGAGAATGGCAACAGATCAATGGCAAGCATTTCAGTGGTGGCAGCATTTAACTCATGTGCAGCAGATGACTTTGTGTGCCGCTCAAGGATGTTCTTCAAAGTGGGCTGCATCTTTGGGGCTGTTCAGCCAGAATGTGCTACTTGTTGCAACAGTGTTGCTCTTTTAGGGGTAACAATTGACATTTGGGGCTGTGAAGACTGCATGAAACCAGTTATTTTGGTTGATTTGGGGTGTGATGGTGTACTTTTCTGAGTCAAGGGACTGGGAGTGGCACCTTCACTCCTATGCCCACTATTCAAGCGAGCAAAGGATTGCTTATCCTTCTCCTCCACTGACCCACTCTGCCCTCCCTCCTCCTGCTGTATTGAACTGCTCTCAGCTACATTTAACTTGCTGAGGGAGATACCACCAACAGCTCTGGCATCCTTCTGATGTTGCTGCCATCACAGCGGGTGCTTGTTTTTTCAGGTGGGCGTGTTGGCCACCGGTGCCTATGTGGATTCCCTTCCCCCCAACTAACACGCACTTGACACAGTTGGCATATCACTATGGTGTCATCAGCTGGATCAAGCACATAAAAGTCGCAGACTAGGGAAATTTGATCTCTGGACTTAACATGCTGCTGGTGGGACTGGGAGAACTGAGAAATGGTGTGGATGTTTTTGCTTTTTGGGCTTCTTTCATCATTTCCATAAGACTACTTTTGGGAGGGGGGGTGACTGGACTGCTTGGGGGATTGCTGATAGGCTTGGTGCCAGCCTGACTGATGGGCTATGCATGTAAATGGCCTTAGCCTATATCACCCTTCACCTTTTTAAACTCAGGCTCCTAGGAGGGACCATCCCAGTCATCGTCATAAGCACCGGAAGCTGCTGATGTCCTCCTCCCTATCACTGTCTTTTTCTTTCTCTACAACCATCCCCTCAGGGAGCAGACTATCCCTGTCTCCAGGATTATCAGATTTTGGTTGAACACTGTTATCACCAACTCCTGCAGTAACAGGGCCAGTCACATCGACAGACTTATCACCCTCGTCCTGGACCACTGTTCCTGTGCTGGTGTCAGTGTGTCCCTTCTTCTCACTATCATCATCCCCCACCAGCATGGATGCAACAGTTGTGGCCTTAAAAAACTGAGACACAGGTATGCCAGTGCTTTGAACAGCTCCTTTGCTGGTACCTGCTGCACCACCAGAGCCCACAGAAGACACTGATGTAGACATATGTGTGCTTTCACTGCTTTGGAGAACTATAACTGAAGTTTTACTCTCCTCAAAAGACTTCTAAGCTGCCTCATTGCCCAGGCATGTTTTCCCCCTGTACTGGACCATCTCTTAGCAGGTATTTTTTATATGCTGCTGCTTCAAAGCTTTGCCTTTCTCTGGGAGTATATCAAGAAAGGATGTATTACTAACTGTGTGACTAACACCTCACACCTGCAGTACTGGCTTCCTTCCAAGTCCAAACACAATCAGGACAGGTAAAAGCACTCTGCACAACTAATACAGTATATGGTAGCCTATACCAGTAAAAACCAAAAGGTAGCTTTTTTCTTTTCCCAAACAGGAATTAAAGCAACACATGGAAAAAGGGCACAGATAATCTACTATATACAATAGGGGTGAGCAGATAACCCATTAGATAAAAGCAGGTATTCTCACAGCAGTGTAACAACTCCAGTTATCACATTGTGATGACATCATCACAGTGTGATAACTCCAGGTATCTCCACTTATCACACCTATGCAAACCCATGCAAAAAGGTAACTTTTGCAATAATAAGGGGCCCCATTGTACAAAACGGATACATGATGTGCACTCATGTAATATGGAAAATATTTTCACTCCTGCACAGTGATCTCTGGATACTCACTTGTGGCTTCACCACTCGTGAATATCCAGAAGTCACTCTAAAGGAGTGAAAATATTTTCTATAACACACTCATGACCATCATATATCCCCTTATTGAATACAGATCACCTGTGTCTGGACAACTTAAGTACTGTTAATGTCAATGTCATCTTTATTTATGAAAAGTGCCTTTCAAAATCAAGGCACCTGTACAAAATTCACAAAACAGTTGATAAAACTAAAATTAACATATAAAATCCCATGGCTACAATACTAATAATTGGCATATTCCATATTAAAAAGGAAAGTCTTTAATGCTGTTTTAAAAACTTTGGACGGTTGGACTATCTCAAACCTGACGAGGTAGAGAATTCCACAGGGTTGGGGCCACAAAGCTGAAAGACCTAGCTCCAAACGAACCCTGGGAATCTCTAGCAATCCCTCATCAGTGGATCAGAGAGAGTGGGAGGGACAATAGGGATGAAGGAGGTCTTGTAGGTAACCAGGTCCCTGATTGTATAGGGCCTTATAGGTCAGCAAACTGACCTTGAAGGTGATCTGCCACCGTACTGGCAGCCAGTGCAGTCCATGAAGCACAGGTGTTATATGACTGGACCTAGAGAGGAACCAGTCAATAGCCTGGCTGCCACATTCTGCACGAGGTGCAGGCGATGGATATCAACCCCCGATAACCCAAGGTAGAGGGAGTTGCAATAGTCCAGGCGGGAGGTAATGAAGGTGTGGACCAAAGTTGGAAGACCGTTGAAAGGAGCCAGGTGTTTCACCCGGGTGATATTCCTCAGATGGTAAAAGGGGGTTTTGACAACTGCTGACACCTGCAATTTAAGTGTCAAACAGTCATCAAACATAACACCCAGGTTCCGCACCACATCTGAGGTAGTTAACTGTAGACCCCCAAAGCCATAAGCCTGAAGGTGATCCAGCCAACAAACCCACCTTCTGATTACCTGGGTCCACAACCAATACCTGTCTTTTCTGGGTTTAACTGTAGCCAACTCCCATTCATCCATTCCTGGATCTCGGTGAGACAGTTGTTAAAGACTGAAATGGCAGCATCCTGGCCGGGCACAAAGGACATATATAGCTGAGTATCATCTGCGTAGCAGTGAAAACTAAAGCTATACCACCTAATAATCATTCCCAACAGCAGCATATTCACTGCAAACAACTTGGGTGCCAAAATGGAACCCTGCAGAACCCCACAGGATAGGGGGAGTGATGCCAAGGAAAAGATCCTGGACACCACCCTCTGGCTCCTACCCTCAAGGAAAGATCAAAACCATCTCAGGAATGTACCAGACAGTCCACAGATGGACCTCTGGCACCCTAATAGCACCTCATGGTCTATGGTGTCAAATGCTGCAGAGAGATCAAGAAGGACCAAGATAGAACGGGTCCTTCGGTCTCTCACTATTAGGAGGTCATTAAGTCCCCGAACAAGAGCTGTCTCGGTACTGTGTCTCTTCCTAAATCTGGACTGGAGAGAATCAAAAACATTGTGGCTGGTCAAATGACAATCCAGTTGCGCCGCAACCATCTTCTCAATAACCTTACCCACAAAGGGCAGGTTAGAGACAGGTCTGTAGTTAGCCAGACAGTCTGGGCCCAAGGAGGATTTTTTAAGTAGAGGCTGAACCACGGCCTCCTTTAGAGGATCAGGAAAGATCCCCTTCTCCAAGGACATCCAGACTATCTTGGCAAGGACCAGGCCAATCTTGTCCACACAGTCCACTAAGAGATGTGTGGGGTCAGGATCCAAACTACAGCTGGTCAAATGCAAAGACTGAATGATCATCACAATATCGCTGATCATGGGGAGGCTGAAGTCACACCACAAAAACTGGGCATCCAACATCTCCTGCCAACCATCGCAACCCCCACTGGGGAGGGACAAGTGGACACCTGACCTGATTGCGGCAACCTTATATGAAAAGAATTGAGCAAACTCCTCGCACTGTTCTTGAGAAAAAGCACTCCCAGACTAAAGACAGGTTGGACTGCACAATCTGTCCACAGTCCGGAAGAGCTGAGCCGGTCTATTACTTGCAGCAGCAATCTCCCTGGACAGGAATGCTGCCTTCTTAAGGGTAATTGCTGATTGATAGACCACGTAATGTCCATCAAACTAAGTCTGTCACACTCCAGGCCGGATTTCCACCAGTGCCTCTCCAAACTTTGTCCCACTAATGGGTTAGTACTTACTACTACAATTTTTTTTTTTTATATAAGGGCAGAGACAACCATATAACATTGACAAACAAAGTTGCCTACAACAATATGGATGGGATCAACAGTCTCTTAACAACTACTATATTAATATGTGTGTTTTTTTTATATTACACGGGTTAGGTAGTAAATAATGCTGTAACAAGGAAAGGGTAACCAAAGTCAAGTAAAAGAGGAACACTGCAATGCAGAAGCAAGCTCCAGCAATAAAATATAGGGGAACAATCCACCAAAGCTGTGAAACTATATGGATAAGTTCAGGTGATCAAGTAAAAGTGCTTAAGTTTCCATACAAAAATATAGAACTGTTGCTTTTCACACTTTAAGTGTCACAAGTTAACAGCAAACAGAACTGACCACAAACAAAAAAATAAAATAAGGGATCAGCACTGTGGGTTCAAAACTTTAGAATTCACAACTAAAAGCAGAAGAATGGTATCTAACACAGGCCAACAGGAGCAGGAACTCTCAGACAGAAGTAACTTTTCAGAGGAAAAAAAATTACTTGTCAAGATATAAGAAAATTAATACAAATAAGTAGAACACCAACAAAAATATAAAGGCTTAAAAGGTATAACAGTAAATCACTCACAATTTGAGAGAAATATGTTTGTAAAGGGCTAGAAATAGCCTGCACTGGTTTTACACACCTACCCAACCCAGCTCAACTTCTTCACAAACACAGACAAAACTAAAAACTAATTAAACTAAGTATTATGCAAAAATACACACAATTAGAAAATGTTCCCTAGCAGCACTAGGAACAAACTGTATATTTGGGAGCAATTAGTTCTCAAAAACAAGTTTTAAAGAGGTTTTAAAATGGTTTATTGGCTGTGATACACCACAACAGACTGCTCTCTGACTCAGCAGGCAATATACTGTGCTGTAAACAAACAGCACATGATCTTTGACCTATTTACCCACAATGCATTGCAAATTTCACCTTTGGAACATAATTTCACAGGTGAAATCAAAAGTTACACTGGCAAAATTTTCACCATAAGGCAAAATTTAAGCATGGATGGGCCAAATTTGTCAGTCAAAGCATTTTATGTGAAATTTTGCAAATTACATGAAATCGAAATCCAAGACAAAATTACAGTTTGCTTGGATGAAAAATTTTGTGAGATTGTGAAATGACGAGAAATATTACACTTAGCAACATTTTTCAGTTTCACACAACACTACCCCTGGTTTTCAATGGGTGCATCTGTATAGTGAATGAGAATAAAATAGAGTATAGCTTGACCATATGTAAGCAGGGAGTATGTAAGGGATATGTAAGCAGGGACTACTTTCACCTTATAAACATCCCAAAGAAGCAGGCATAACTGTCCCCTGAAGACCCCCTATGCCCATGTTTTTACAAAAAAGGGGGAATAAAGTGGTATTAGAGGGTATTTTCTGTGTGGTGTTTGTGAAAGAAAGGGAATCTAAATTGTCTCCAGGTGGCCAATGCATTTGCTTCACTAGCAACACCCAGAAGTTATAACTTTTGAATTTCTTGCTGTACAAAAAAATTAAATTTGGTATACTGTACTTGTTCCCCAAGGTGTCCCATGAAGCCCCCAAATGCCCATGTTTCTAAAAAACAGTAACATGGTTTTCAAGGGTCATTTCTGTGTGATGTCTGAGAAGCAGAGGGCAGCTCAACAGCTCAATGTGTGCACAGGGCAAATGTTTTTTTTTGTAAGCTTTATTTATGCATCCTTATCTTCGGGGCATCTCTCAGGGTCCCTTCCATCAGACCACCGAACACAACCGTCAACCTAAACCAACAACTCTGAGCTACGTCCGGTAAGTGGGGTCTGGGCACTCCCCCCAGCTCAAGGAGTGGCCCCAGACCCAAGGATAATTGGAGAGTCAGCTGGCATTGGGCGTGAGGTTTGGTCGGACTAATTTCTGATCACTGTCGCCTCACTCGAAGGAAGGGGGAAATTCTACTTTTCTACCCGGACACCGGATGTGCAATGACATCCTTCCCAGTGAGTGTGCACTCCCGCATGCCCCTGGAAGATGTCCACCATGCTGCCATCCCCATGCATCTGCCACCATGCACTGCAGAGCTCCCAGCATCCACCAGGGGGTGCCAGTGCATTGGGATAGCCTCAGAACCCTCCCAAGGACTAGGAGAGCTGTCTATGGATGCTCAATCCCAGTCCTCCCCTGCCGACCCCCAGTCCCTGAGCTCGCTCATGAACTCAGGTCACTGGCATGGCACAAGGTGTGGTGTCCAGCACCTAAACCCTCAGCGCCACCAGGCCAACCTCAGGGCAAATATGTTAAGGAAAGAAATATCCAAGGCAGCAGTCTCCACATCAATGCCATAGATGGCTGTCAATGCTGTTTGTTCTCCTTCATCAAGAGAAACTCTCAGAGGGAGGTCCTCTATGTGTATTTCTTCCACTCCCTGAGTATAAATAATTTTTAAAACAACCATAAAAAATGTTGATCATGTGTGGTTTTCTTTCGGACTGGTGACATACAGGACTGTTATAAACCAGATTTTTTTGAAAAGAAAAGCATCCTGAGATAAGTTATAAACAGTTCATAATCACCTTTCATGACTGCAGTTCGAGAAAGGGCTTTGCAACCTTGGAATACTGCGACACCTCCACACCCCAGCCAGGATTAGCAAACCAAAAATCATGCCTCAGGATGCTGCCCAGCTAGGTGTTGGAACCTGACACAGCAAATGATGTGTGGTACAACACAACCTGTGGTACTACACAACAGTTCTTCAGAATTTGAAACTAACCTGGGATGTCTCTGACACCCATCCCCCACCACTGCAATTAGCAAACCTGAGATTGCACCTCAGGATGCTGCCAGGCTAGGTGCTAGATCCTGACACAGCGAAGATGTGGGATAAAAAAAAATTCGCAAAATTCCTGCAGTAGGAAGCATAGAGTTTCATTTTATTAACTGATCAAACTGAAAAAAAAAAGACTGTGTTCGGTAATCATTATTTTTGCATTGAGTGACACAACTGTTGGCATGAAGAACAGCAGGTATTACTTCATCCATGTGATCAATATAATTATTACAGTCTTCAACTGTCAGCCTTCTCCTCCAAATGTGTCTTATGCCCCATGTTAGCTGAGCATGGTTCCTTGGTTTAACATGCCTCCGAATGTAGTACTTCATCTGATGCCACGCAATATGTACTGGGTTCAGATCTGGCAATTCAAGTGATGTCCTGACCCAGTTCACTCCCTTCTCCTTTATGTACACCCCAGACACTGCTTGCTTTGAGTCATTATCTGTAGACAAGAAAGAGAAATATCATACATGTAATTAAACATAGAGAATACTGTGCTGTACATCCTCACTCTGAACACAGAGAAACTGTCAACTGGAATACTGCATGAGTGTGGCATGAGATGCCATCTAGTGCAGATTGGTCTACTAGCATCACATCTTGGAAATCCATTGCTCATCTGAAAACATTCACTCGATAAAGGGCACCAGTGTATTGGACACTATCTCACCTCTGATGAAATCACCCTTCATGATGCCACTGAATAGTAGTATCAGCCCTGGCACATGGCAAGATATGTCACCCCAGACATGTATTTTCAGGGGTGTTTGGGCTGTTGTTTAAGTGCAAGAAATCCCTTTTTCTAGAAAGCTATGGGGCAGAATGATTGCATTGTGAGGGTACTCTCATCAGTAAATATGACGTCCAAAAAATATTTCATTTTCTTCCATCCATGCCTTAGCCTGTTCCAGCCACTTATGTTGGTCGATTTCATGGATGGGAGGGCATATACTGCTGGGTGAAAAAACGACCGTTGGCATCTGGGTCTTTTCAAGCACATTACCTGCAGTACATTCACCACCTACATTCATATACAACAGGCATTAGTCAACATGATGGACTTAATAAAACAGATGCAACTGGTTCAGTGAGCACAGTACTTACTGTGCTCTGCCATAACACCATCCTCTTTTATCATTACAGTTGTCTGATTGATGATTCAGATACTGAGTACCTCTCTTTCTACGTGTTTCTGTCAGACATCTCCTGCACTGCTCTCATTATCCTACATTGTTGGCTGATCCACAATTTGGGAAAAATCATTGCAAAAGACATTAATACACACTAGTTAATGGTGGCTGTGACCTTCTTACTGTCTTGTAATGTGGTTTGCTCAAGGCTACAGAGGCAGCACCAGGCCATCTCACTGCCCTGCTCATGGTGTCAATGATGCACACTTAGTGCACACTGTCACCTTGTGTGGGTGTCCTTTGTGTAGTCAAAGGTGCTTGTAGAAGGCAGAAAGAGAAATCAGGATTCTGGCTGCCACAAAGTAGTTTTATATTGCTACTAGTGTACTCTCATTTTTGCTCTTTTCACGAGCAGCATTGCTATGTCTTGCATCCAGTTTCTCAGTCATAGAGATAATTTAAGGTGGTGGTTTCTCAATCTTCAAATCTCCTCTAAAAGATGTAGATAAATGTCACAAAAATGCACAGTATTTATGCAGTAGAGGGGCAGGTACAGTAGGCCTGTCCATGATAGCAAATCGCAAGATGGTGATTAAGGAGCAGACAAATAAGATGCTGGGAAGCAGTGAGGCATGACATAACTGTGATATGTGAAACAGTGTGACCTAATCTACACCTGCGTGCTGGCTGTCTTGAAGTCAGAGAACAGTATATAAGGTTTGATTATAGGCAAGACCCCTGGAATACTGCGGTTCTGTGGTTGCAGAATTTTCCGCAGAATTTGCATCATGCTGCAGAATATATATAGTGCCACAGAATTCATTGTTTTTGGTGAATTTTCATATAAATATACTGTTTTTCCATAGTGTCAGGCTTTCTTTCCCACCTCATTTATTCTGAAGCCCCTCCTCTATGCTCAGCATATGATGTCATCCGTGACATCACATCATATTTAGCCAATGACAGGACTGCATTCTGCCAGAGAAATGAATAAATCATGCCGCAGAAATCAGAAAATACTGCCGCAGAAGTCAAGGAGCCCTGCCGCAGAAATCAGAAAATTCTGCCGCAGAACACCAGGAGCCCTGATTATAGCAAGTATGTTTTGTGAACTATTTATCCTTAGGATATGAATGTTTTCAATTGTATTTCAATCTCTGTTTTAATTTTGTATGATGCAATTTGTGCTCTGTATACATACAGTATCTACTGTATATTTTGTGCATGTAACAAAGTAATTTTTATACACACTTGCTGCTAATAAATTTTACTTGACTATATAAGGTGAGCTTTGCAGAGCTTGAAAAATGCAATTACAGACATTAGACTGAAAGGCAATATGCTGTACCCCTGTATATTAGACTGAAGATGATGGTCAGCCCATTGGCGCAGGGGTAGGATTTCCACCTATGACGCTGGTGACCTGGGTTCAAATCCAGACTTGGGCCATTGGAAGGATGGCTGGGGGAGGAATGAACATCCCATGGACTGCTCTCCTCCTCCAGAGGGGGGGTATGATCGAGTGTCTGGTACAAAAGTGTGGATCTGTGGCGGAGGCTGGGGATCTGATGCAACCAGCACCTGATATGTGAGGAGGCAGGATAGACATTGGGTTTAGCCACCAGATGTCATTGCATGTCCCACCTCCTGAGAGGATGAGCATCCATAAAAAATTCTGCCTGTCCCATGGATTATGCCACCTCCTGGCGCCATGGCCCCTCAAAGTACCCACCTCAACTGAGACCTTGTTCTGCTGGATGGCCCACCCCAGCAGCTCCACTGGGGGGTAAGCATAGGGAGCCCTGACAGTCACAGTGATGTGGCTGGTAATCTGGACCTGTGTCCATGGGGTGGGGTCATCTCAGTGGCCCTGCTTTGGGGGTAAGCCAGGGTGAATTGGGGATCAGTTTTGGGGAGGGGTGCATCCAAGATATAGGGTTAATAATATGGGACAGGCAGCACCCCAAAAAAATAATAAAAAAAAAGACTGAAGTTAACTGCCAGATTCGGAACCACAAACTTTTATCAGACTCCAAATGTAACCAGACCTGCCAGGAAAAGAAGAATGGTAACTCAACTGAAGATCAGCATGCCTATAAGAAGGAAGAGAGGAGGGAAGGAAAATGCTGCACCACCAATAAAACACTGAATTTTCAGAAAGGAGCCCAATACATGCATGCAAAGACAATATTTTATTTGTATTATTGTTTTGAATAATAGCTTTTCCCATAGCTCTCAACTGCTATGAATTTTGCATAACATTATGAATTTTACACACACATTTACCCTTGCTCCACAAAGATTCACTGATATTCCTTTTAATATTAACACTATTTATTGACATACAAACTACTAAAAATTTTAACTAACTTGATTGAAACTGTCCTTAACACAACACACGGTGCCCACTGCTTTTAAACTTATTACTCTTTAAAAGGCCAGTGCTACACATTTCAGTACTGCACTATTGACTATAACTCATTCACAGGTAATATTCTGTTCTAATTATTTTGACTGTAACTGCATTCCTGTCTTCCAAACAGTATGATATCATCATTATGGTGAATGAACCCTCCTTTTGTAAATAGCAGGAAGAAAACCTCATGTCAGTGTCCAAGGAATGAGAGGAGGCACCAGCAGAGGGCAGGGCAACACCTACATAGCTTGCATATCCCACAGAAAGGGAAGCACCAGAGCTGCCAGCTCAGCAGGCTTGTTCCAAGGACATGGAGGCTTCCAAGCAGCAGGCCCATCCAGAGAACAAGGAAGCACCTGAGCAGCAGGTGGAGGACACATGAGGGGAAAGGGCAGCTACAGAGTACCAAGGGACAGGGGCTTATTGATAAACAGTTACAAGACTGAACAGAGTGGGAGACAGAGCCAAATTCTAGCATTTTATGTGGAAGTGCATAAAAGAATATAAACAGGAATGCCAACAGATGAGGGGTACAATGGAACATCTAAATGCAGGGCAACTCCATTGGCAGGCAATGTTTATGACATTAAAAAGGGAATGAGGGAGATGCAGCAAATGTCAACACCATGAACATCAACACCACTGGGGAGGCACAGTACAGCTGGTCTTTTTGAAGATAACAGCTATAGAGGTGGAGGAAATGTGAGACTTTGTTCAAGACACTGACACAGTGCAGAAAGCAATGGCAGATGAAGTCTGTGTTGGTTCATTAACCAGTACTTGACCTGCTTTGCATAGACCACTGAGAGCAGGCCATGGACACACCTTGAGTAGAATGAACATTCTGCCCAATATGGACATTGTGCCTCTCACAAGGGGAAAAGAAGATCCAAGGTGCTGGAGCTTAAACAAACCAGAATGCTTTGCAACTGTGATTTTCCGTGCCCTTGTGCCATACAACATATATGAGAAATGGGCAAATAAAGTAAACTATGATGGCACAAGGGGCACAAAACAGCTTCCAAGGAACCTGATAAATGTTATAGTAACCCATGTCAGGTGGCACTTTGATTTAACACCACCAATTCTAGTGAAAATAAGGGAGAGACAAAATGAACAGCTAAGAGTGGTAAAGAAAGGTGAATCACACCCACTGACATAATGCTGTG
This sequence comes from Neoceratodus forsteri, assembly GCA_016271365.2. Lineage (NCBI taxonomy): Eukaryota > Metazoa > Chordata > Ceratodontiformes > Ceratodontidae > Neoceratodus > Neoceratodus forsteri. Next base: position 390,128,376 of record CM028135.1, on the reverse strand, counting down.
CCTCCTGGATCTGACATGAGTGTTTTCATATTACTGCTTTCCAAATATTTCTTTTTACATTACAGAATGTGCTGTGCTATATAAATACCAGAAGACAGGGTATTTCTGTGTTTTATTTTTGATTTTGTCCCCTGAAATGTGTGTTAGCATATAACTGCCCTCAAAATATTTGTATTCACACTGCAAACTTGCAATGTAAAAGAGAGCTGTGCTCTCCTGTATAATATCCTGCTGTCCCCTGCAGTTTCTCCCAAAAAAGCAGAGAATTTGTGAGTTTTTCATTTTAGTTTTGTTCCATGCTGTATACTGAAACATCTTGGTTGCACATCAGTGTGCAATACAGCTCAGTACAGTAAAATATACAGTAGTGTTTGGTTGTTTGAAAATAAGTCTTTAAAGGAATCTGAATTCTCAGTTATTATTATACATTACCATGCATTTCTGTTCTACTAAGTAAGGAGCAAGTGCATGTCTACCTACCTCTACAATCCGGGAATGGATGTTACTTAGCTTAATTAAGCTTCTGGAATACTATGGTGCAAAATACACAGCAGAACCTGCAACTGTGGAATAGATAATTGAGCCATGAAAGTCTGCTGCAGTGCTGTAGTGTTGGATGTAAAGAAACTGTTATCCATTGTTCCTTTTTCTGTGTAAAAGTGACAAATTAAGTAAAGAAGATTTTGTAAGAAACTTTTACATCTACAGACTCTTCTTTGCTAAACAAAGTGCAAATAGACTGTGCATTCATGGTCCCTTCGAGGTGAAGTGCTGTTTTTCTACAAGTAATATATATCATACAGGAATACAGCACAGCATTTCCAGGAAAGACAAGATAAGAATACTTCTATAATGTACTCTAATGTATTTATCTTTCATTTATTTTAACTAGTTGACCAGGAGAGCCCACTGAAATATGAACAGCTAATTTCTAGGTGGGTACTGGGGGAAAGGGAAATGGAAGCCATAGACAGACAGCAAATGCAATGCAATCATACAAGATACAATGTGGCACACAAAGTGCATGTCATTGATACAGAAATGAAAACAGTTAGATGGTACAATATACAGCAGAGAATACAATTAAATTGTGCAGAAATACAGTAAATAGGAATCATGGATCATACTTATCACAAGGGTAAAATAGCTTGAACCGAGGCTGTGTGAAAATGGGCATATTCATTGTAAGGAAACTAGGCAATTAAACAGGGGTACTGTAGTTTGTGGACCATACACTATAAGGGAAATACTGCAGGACTGTTGCAAAGGCCAACAGGCAGTCATTTGAACAAGAAAAATCTCAGATGACAGGCAACATCCCATAGTGTAGGAACAAGACTCTGGAGCATGAGACCTCATAAAAAGTACTTTGAAGTTCCAGAGTTGTGAAATAGGCCGAGCTAGCCACACAAAGGCTCTTAAAACCATATTCAGTAGTAAGATAACGATATGCAATTGTATCCAACACAGTTTAAGTGTTTAACTTCCTATACTCCACCATAGAATAATACCCATTGTCACTTTTCATTCTGACAAACTAGAAGAACCCTAAGGGCTTGAAAATTGTTTAATAATGTCTTGCTCTTCCATTTCATTTATAATCATTTCCAGGAATTGCATGTACTCATGTCCTCAGTGCATGACAGCAGTGACAATTCTGACTTATACTTAGTCTATGGTAGCTAAGGAGTGCAAAACTGTTCATTTTATGGTACTTCTTGTAGCCAGCTCTGCACCTGTGCTGCCCTGTGCTCACACATTTTGTGATGTAGGTGTTTGTAGAGTGCAGCAGCGTGCTCTATTGATTACAATGGGAGCAGAGTTTAAAGTAAATGTTTTAATATCTTAGAAGAGCTTTGTTAGTTGGGCTTTAGCATTGCTATAATCCCAGTAACTCAAGACATTAAAACATTTATTTTAAACCACACTCCCATTGAACTCAGCAAAACACACTCCCACATTCTACCAACACCTACATCACAAAATGTGCGAGTACGGGGTTGGTACGGGGTGGAGTTGGCTGCAAGCAGTACCAGGAAGGGGAAGGAATCAGGCAGCTGAGCAGAATTTACAATCTTTTCTGTTTCAAAAACAAAGAAGAGGAAAAATTCTGTAAAAGCAGACTGTTTAGGTCCCTTCTAAGTAAACTTCAATTGATTGGCTTGCTTAAAGCACCGAATGTGGTGCTCCTTAACTAAGCATCATATTATACTTCTCTGAGAAACTAATGAATCTTATCAGTTTAATGCTTATAGGGCATTAGAGCAGTTTGGAAATAAAAAGCAAAGATCAGGGAAAGAGGATGGTGGTACACTCACTCTGATTTCTACTGATGTATATTGGCAAGTAGAACAACTTGAAATGGATCTCCTTACTTTCTTTTTGTTGTCTATGAAGTGAATCCTGAGATTGTACAGAGTAAATAATGTATTTTCCTCCCTCTATTTTAAAGTTGGTAACCGGGATAGGCACACTGAGCCGAGGCTCTTTTCCAGGTGTGACCTGGGGAAGGGGAAAAGGGGAGCAAATTACATATGGATTCAAACAAAAATTGCACATAAAAATCAGTAAATGATATAGTTGGAAAGCTAGAAATTACATAATATAGTGTTTAGGCATAACTAAAACTAGCATAGAATGGATTTCAAAACATAGATCAAGAAGGCATAAAACCCAGCACAAAATACTAATGACACGGACTTTAAGATCCCTTGATCTAACCTCACTTCACCTTGAACTTGCCCATGTCAACTGGTTGTCAATATCCTCTGCTAATTCTATTGACCAAGCTCTGTTGTACTTTAAGGACAACTTCCTTGCAGTCTGGGATAAGCATGCTCCTTTAAAAAGAACTCGAGTTTGTGGTAACCACCTACCATGGGTCACCCCTGAACTCCTGGCATGCCACCAAGCATGAGACCATGCTTGGAAAATATGTAAAACTTCCAAACTACCTCAGTACCTTGTCACATACCGGGCTCTACGAAATTCCTGCACCAGAGCTTTCAGACTGGCCAAAGCAGAGTATTTCAGCTCCTCATTCCAGTCAGACATTGCTAACCCCTCTAGATTCTGGAAGGTAGTTCACTTCCTTTTCTCCCCACCATCTAAACCTCCAACCCCACTCCTAAAGATATAAAACTCCTTAATTTCTGACCACCCCTCTGTCGCTGCTGAATTCAATAAATACTTCACCTCTTGTGCTTCCTCACTTCTCTCATCCCTCCCTCCCAGTCCCCCCAACTCTGCCCCTACCTCCCTTACTCAAACTGCTCACCCAACTGCAGGGAGTTTCTACTCCCTCCCAGTATCTCCTGCTGTAGCCCTCCTTGCCCTCAACCCAGCCAAAGGAGGGTCCCCTGACCATCAAAATTACTCTACTTCTCTGCACCTGCAATCTCCTCCCCCATAGCTGCCCTTCTTAACCTCTCACTCACCTTTGTAGCAATTCCCCTGAATGGAAACACATGACTGTTATCCCCCTACCTAAGGGCAGTGACTCCTCCTCACCAAACAATTACAGGCCTATCTCACTACTACCAGTCCTGGCCAAACTCCAGGATCACCTTGTCCTTGTCCAGCTCTCTACCTTCCTCTCCAAATCCTCCTTCTTCACTCCTCTCCAGTCTGGCTTCAGGAAAAAAATACTCCACTACTACATCCCTCCTTAGACTCACTGACTCTGTCTTCTCAGGTAAGGAGAGTGGGCAAATCACCTCTGCCATTTTTGTCAACCTTGCCAAGGCTTTCAACACAGTCTCTTATCCACCTCTACTTCTGAATCTGATTTCAGCTGGCCTGTTCATCTCAGCCGCTGACTGGTTCAGAGCCTACCTCACAGGCAGAACACAATCGGTCAGGATAGCTGAAGCTCTGTCCCCCCTCCTCTTTAAATTCACACTGGTGTGCCACAAGACTCTGTTCTAGGCCCACTACTTTTCTCCATTTTTCTCAATGACCTTCCTGCCATCTGCTCATCTGTATCCATTCATATGTACATGGATGACACAGTCCTGAATACCTCTGGCCACAGCTCCACTGAGGTAGAAGCCAGGCTGCAGCAGGACTTTGACAAAGTTCAGCTCTGGCTTCACTCGCACCAGCTCTTCCTTAATGCCAAGAAGACTGTCTCCATTACCTTTGACACAAGGCAGAGACTCTCTAGGCTTACCTCCTTTCCTCATTTGTGAGATACAGTCCTATGGACAAGTTCCTGAGAGTTGGAACACCAAGCACGGGGAAGGAAGGGCCGCAGACGGGAGCTATGGCAAAGTCTGTGTACTCACCCCCGATGGCAACTTGCAAAGCTTCAGAGTCTAGGCCACAGAATGAGAATGTTATGACCTCAACACCACCAGTACAAAATACTTCTATAGCTGAAGTTCAAACCATGAAGAGACCAGAGTTTTTGATTGAAAAGATGTTTGAAAATCCAGCTGCAAGTAGGGAACCAATCCCCGAAAAGCCAGAGAAATCAGAGAAGCTAGAGAACCCAGAAACACCTGGGGAGGCCCGTGAACTCCAAATGTTGAGAGAGTTAAACAATATCGGTGTGTGGATGGCCAAAATCAACTCCAGATTTTCTAATATTGAGTCCAACTTATAGTCACTTAATGCTAAAATCACATTCTTAGAGACTGACATTGCTCAAACAAAAACAGACCGGGAGCAATTTAAAAAGATGGTAGAAACTCAAGAAAATAAAAACATAACAACAGAGGCTAATGTTGCAGCTGCTGCTGTTGTTGGGAAGACAGTAGTAAACTGAAAAATAGAAGCAAAAATGCCAATAGATACAAAAATGTGAGATTTCTTGGTATCCCTTGTGCTTTGGACTCTGAGTATTCTGAACTAAGAGAGTTGATTAAAAATGTACTGTTAGAAATGTGTGAGCTACACAAAGATAATCTGAACATTATTAATAAAAGCATACAGCATGGCAACAAAAAGAAATCCCAAGATATGAAGTCTTCTATTCTGGTACAGTTTGCGTTTGAAACTGATTGAGACTCTATATTGAAGTTAGCTCATGTGAGGGAAGTACTCGAGCACAGAGGCTTAAAATATTCTATTTTTCCAGACTTCGCATATGCAACTCAGGAAAGAAGACATTGCTTTCTTAATTTGAGGGCAGATGTTCTGGAAATTGGGCAACTTTTATTCTTCAGTCATCAGCAAAAGTTAAAATAACATATAAAGGCCAAACCTATGTTTTCTTTGATACAGATCAGGTCATAGATTTTCTGAGAATACATAGTCCTGGACATGATGTTTCTCCAGATCTGCCTTCAGACTCTGACTTGGTCACAGCTGCAATGGAAATTGAAAACATTATGTTGGACACATAATGCACAGAGCAGAACAATGTCTTGTTGAAGTATAACTTTATTTAATATTGAATACCTGTATAAACAGGCCTTAGATTAACTCTTTTTAGATTTCCAACATTATTTTGAGCGGATACTGGGTCTTGACTAAGTCACTGATAGACTGAAGTATTTGAACCCCCCCCCCCCCCAGATGAGGACTGTAAATATTAAGATATACAGGTAAAGAACTTAAACAAATTATAGTGTTTCATTTCTATAAAATTATTTTTTGGCACAGTATAAACCGAAAATTTGAATAAAAAAAAAAAAAGAGTGCTTTGTTCCAAAAATAGGGGAGTTCCAAATCCCCTTGCATCTTTATGCAGATTATACTGCACTTTTTTCATATACTCCTACAAGATTATAACATTCATTGTACATCTGTTCATGAATGCCTTCTTCTTTAGATTTAAAAATTAATACTCAGAAAACAAAAGTGATGATTTTTCCTCAAAAAAAGAAATGTTAACGTTTCATGGCATATTAATGGAGAAACAGTAGAGGTGGTAATAGTTATAAATATTTTGGTGTTTCATTGTCAAGTCACTTAAACTGGCAGTTACACTTAAGAAAGGTTACATACCTGTGCTAACACAGAAACACAGAATGTGTCAGCAGAAAAGGACCATCAGTCCCATCTGGGAAGCCCATTTTTCCCTGCCTATAACTACACCCTGAACTCTAGTTGGTCACAGGTATCCCTCCCTCCTCCCTTACCTCTACTTATCATACCCATGTGCCTTCCCACACATGCTTGAAACCCTCCACTGTCTTAACCCCCACCACCTATTCTGGCAGGCTGTTCCAGGTGCTCACTACCCTTTCTGTGAAGAAGTATTTTCTCACATTCCCCTTAAACTTCCTCCCCAACCCAAGCTTCATAGCATGCCCCAGTGTTCAAGTGTAAGGTACTTCTAGGTCTCAGTCATGTCCCCTATCACTATCCTCTACAATACTCCAGGTGGGGTCTCACTAGTGAGCAACACAGTGGCAACACCACCACCCTTCTACTCCTAGAAATCACCCACCCTATACATCCCAGCATCTGGCTAGCTTTGCCTTCTGCTTTATCACACTATCCTGACACCTTGAGATAATCAAATATGATTACCCCAAGGTTCCTGTCTTGCTTGGTAACTATAAGTACCTCCCCCTATCTTACATACAGCACCAGGGTTTCTCTACCCCAGGAGCATGATTTTGCACTTTTTGGCATTGAAACCCAGCTGCCATGCCCTAAACCACTCTTCTAGTTTCTCAGGTCCCTTTGCATTCCTTTCACTCCCTCCTGAGTGTCCACCCTGTTGCAGGTCTTTGTGTCATCTGCAGAGACACACCTTCCCCTTCAGGTCCTCAACAATGTCGCTTATGAAGACATTGAAGAGAACAAGACCCAGTATCGATCATTGTCATACTCCACTTGTCACTGTCTCGTCCCCTGAGTGACCACCGTCTACCACCATCCTCTGCCTCCTATCTTTCAACCAATTAGATACCCAGCTTACCACCTTCTCCCCCACCCCAGTTTGCTAAGTTTCTTAATCAGCCTCCTGTGTGGTACAGTGTTAAAAGCTTTACTGATGTCCAGATAGGCCACGTCCTCTTCCCTCCCCAATCCACCTCTGTAGTAACCCCATCAAAGAAATCTATGAGATTGGTTTGACGTGACACCCCTCCCCCATGAAGCCATGCTGCCGGTGGTTCTTCAGCTCATTTACCCCCAGGTACTCCATCAGTCTCTCCTTCAGCAAGGTCTCCATTAATTTCTCCACCACCGATGTGAGACTGACTGGTCTCCTCCCTGCTGCTGTTCTTCTGCAGAGGGACCACATTGGCCCTCCTCCAGTTCTCTGGAATGAACCCTCTTTCCAATGAGATGCTGAATACCGTTATCAGAGGGGCAGCTAGCATCATGCTCAGTTCTGCTAGTACCCTTTGGTGTATCCTTTCTGGTATTATCACCTTGTTTTCCTTTAGGGCTTCGAATCTTCAATGGTCTCTCTCTTTCAAAAATGGACTTGTGTCCACTCCCTCTTCCCCCAGGTGCCTGCTACTGTGTGTTGGTCTGTCCCCTCCCCCCTCAACTATGAAGACCAAGCAGAATTATTCATTTAGCATTTTTGCTTTTCTTTGAGGTCCTCCTCTATACAGCTCCCTCCCTCCAGTCTCTTGATCCCCACTATACTGCCCCTTGCTTTCCTTTTTTCGCTCACGTGCCTGAAGAATCTCTTATCCCCTTTTTGACTTCATGGGCAATCCTGTCCTCTGTTTGAATGCTTGCTGTCCTTACCCTACTTCCTGCCTCCCTTTGTTAATCTACATATACCTTTCTGTCACCCTCTGTTTCAGTCTCCTTGTACTTCCTAAAAGCTGTTTTATCCCCCTTATTGTCTTACCCACCTCCTTTGAGAACCATAATTGCCTCTTTCTCTTACCTTTGCAATTTCCTTCAAACAGTTTGCCATTACCTTAGTTAATCCCTCCTTTATCCTCTTCCATTTTGCCTCCATCCCCCCCCCCCAGCTATCCTTCCTTCAAGATATTTACAAAGGCAGTCTCCCATTTCTTTAAAATCTACTCTCCTGAAGTCCAGGACCCTCATCCTAGTATAGTTTTTCTCCTGTCCAATCTGTATGCCAAACCATACCATATGATGAGAGGGGCTACCCACTGTGATATCTGCAATGTTGTCCCTGTTTGTAAGCACCAAATCCAGCACTGCTCTAGTTCTAGTGGGTTTGGTAACCAGCTGCCTAAGAAATGCCCCTTGCAAGGAGTCTAGGGTGACCCTACTTTTAGTTGTAGTTGCAGTCAGAATGCTCCAGTCTACATCTGGCAGATTAAAGTCCCCCTATAGTCATTATTTCTCCTTTGCTTGCCATTCTACCAGTGGCATTCCTCATAACCCTATCTAACTCCTCCACCTGAGTTGGTGGTCAGTACACAGCCCATACGATGATAAAGGCTCCTGACCCAGTCTCTAAGTCAACCCAAATAACCTTCAGCCCTTCCTTATCCCCACTGTGTCCTTGTATCTCTGTGACCTTTATACCTTCCCTCACATAAAAAACAACACCTCCCCATTTCCTCCCTGCCCTATTCTTCTGAAACATGGTGCAGCCTGGTATGGCTACATCCCAGCTGTGGTTGCTGGTGCATCATGATTCTATTATGGTCACCAGATCCACATTCACCTCTGCAATGGTAGTCTCAAGGTCAGAAATTTTATTTCCTAGGCTGCAAGCATTAGCAGACATGGCTCTCCACTCCTTTTGCCCCTCTCTGCCCCTACTTTACCCTTCCAATCCCGAGTCCATCTTCCACCCTTCCCTTGTCCCTGGTACTGTCCTCCCTATTTTTGTCCTCCCTCTGTCCACCCTCCCTAATTCTTCTCTCAGCTTTAGAACCACCTCCTGACCCTTCTGTCCCTTCCCCACCCCCATTGTACCAATGTCCCTCTGCACCTGTGAAATTTATTTCCCCTGGACTTTTCTTCTCTGTGGCTCCATCTTCTGGGGTGCCTTCATTGCCTTCCTCATTTTTTCTTCCTCCATTCTTGGTTAGTTTAAATGACCATCAAAGTAGCATTTAAACCTTCCACCCAGGACTGCCATTCTTTTCCTTGAAGGATGGAGGCCATTTCACTTGTACACACCTTCATCCACCAAGTAGGACCCCCCTCCCTTATGTAGCCAACCCCCTCCTCCCTGCACCATGCCTTCAACCAGTCATTGAAGATCATGGTGCAGTGTTCCCTAGCCTTTCCCCAGTCATACACATGTAACACCTTAGTGAAGTCCACCATATGTGTTAGCTGCTTCAGCCCCCTTCCAAGTTAACTAAACATATTCTGCATCACCCCTGCTGTGGCCTGTACCAGTTCATTAGTCCAAAGATAGATAATGACATCCAGCTCCCCCTCCTGCCCTGCCACCTTAGCAGTCCTAAGGATCTGCTCCCCATCCCTCCATGCTGAGGTACCAGGTAGGCACCTCACCTCCATGTTTCTCTGCCATGCTGTTCCCAATACTACCCTTCCAACAACTGAGTCCCACATCAGAAGTTGCTTCCTCTTCTGCTGGGGTCCTCCGCTTCTTCAAGCCTGTCCCAGTAGACTGGCAAAAGAGCTGTGTAGTGGCACTGGCTGAGGAATGTGTTCATGACCCCCCACTCCCTCCCATCACCCACCACAGTCCAGTTGGCCCTCCTTCTTGGCACCCTCTGGGGCAAAGGTGGTGGACACTGGGTGATGGAAGAGGTCCCTTGAATCCTATCCAAGTCAACCTGAAGTCTAGTGACCTTCTCCTTCAGTCCAGAGAGGTACATGCAGATGGGGAAGCACCTCAGTCTCCAAAAGTTCTCCCTGAAGACAGGGCTTCTCCACAGCCACTGCACTGCACCACTCCCATTATTTCCAATACTACTCTTCCTATGACCTGAAAAAAGTGTACGTCCTTACCCCAGAGAGGGTGTTTCTGGATTTTCCTTTTACTGTTTGGTTTGCCCCATGTTGCCATACTCTAGGTGGGTTTCTGATTAGCTTTCCGCTTTCATTCTTTTTTTTTTGTATATTCTGTTTATAAGCCTTACTTCTCTGTCCCTGGACTCTCTCTGGTGAGGTTACTTGATCTCCACTTTCTCCCACCCAGTCTGAAGTCTTCTCTTTCCTCCAGTGACCTTGCCCCTCACCACCTGAACTGCCTGACCCCCCAGGCTCTGAGTCCCCTGGGGTGGGACCACCTTTCTCCTTTCTGGCACTCTATCTAGAATCAGATAGAGTGGCCAGATGACACATCTCCAAAGGAGATGAGAGACCCAATGGTGGGCATGGGTGCGTAGACCCTGAATCCACCTTCCCCTACCAAGGACAGGGCCCTTTTTCCCCTTGTTCCTCCCCTACTGACGCTGATGTGCATTGGCATCAGTGCACTAGAGGGATGCTCCCACCCTCCTCCACAGAAACTCGCCATGCCATAACCCCACTGGCTGCCCTGCCAGTGGTGTAACAACCCAGGCTTCCACCAGGAGCTGCCACCAGGTGGGAGAGCCCCTAGAACTCACCCCAGGAGAGGAAAGCTGTCCTCCAGATGTTCAATCCTCTCCTCCCTGCTGACCCCTGACAGCCCAAGCTTGTTCCCAAAATCAGGTCGTCAGCGTGGAGCGAGGTGTGGCATCCAGTGCATCAACCCTCAGTGCCACCTGGCCAGCCTCACTTTTCATTCTTAGTTGAACTTAACTAGCTTTCCCCTTTTTGTTTAACTTAATCCTTTGTCACCTGACCTTAGTTAGGGTTTTTTTGTTCTCTCTTTGTTATTCCCTTCTTACCCTTCCCCTAGATATGTTTTTTTAAGTTTCCCCTTTGTGTCCATCTATTTATCTGTACCCTGTATAGGGTTTTTAAGTTTCTTCTTTGCCACTCCCTTCTTAGCCTAACCTCAGATGGATTTCTTAAAGTTACCCTTTTGTCTCCCCCCATCTACTTTTACCCTTGATAGGGTACACAGTCATTAGCCTCCTTAACATATGCTTATGGTTCCTGTACTTCTTAACACAGGTGGCAGCAAGTATACAGGTGGTCTGCCTTACCTTACTGAACAGGCAGATTCCATGCATGCCTGCTGTCAGCTGTGGACACCTCCTGACACCTAAGATGCCAATCTCACATCTGTACCACTACTGTTCTGTTCTACTCACATTCTAGGGCATGAACATGAACAGGACACATTAGGAGTGGCTTAATTTATACTGTAGCCAGCGCTCCCTGCCGAGCCCCAGTTGGTTAGAGGTTGTCATGTTACCCTCAGCTCAGGGCTCCAGATAAGGGGAGTACTGACCTGTTTTACTCACCTCATTTTAGGAAATACTCTTCGGAAAATGTTTTTAATGAGTACCAGTACTCACCCAACATTTGTAAATACTCCCCATTCCAAAGAAATATCTTATCTGGAGCCCTGCCTCAGCTCCTGTTCTGTATCTTCCATCCCCCAACCAGGAGATTTACCCTTGGTGGGAACTGAGAACCACACTAGTAAACAGGTTAGTTTGTTTTTTTAAGATTTACACCAAGGTGAGTCTCACTCCCGGTAGCTGAACTGTTAGCCTGCTAAGTTTAGTTGTGAAAAGTGTCCCCTCCATACCCATCCTGTTTGTACGATTCCTTACTTTTTATTGCCCCTCCTGATGGCAGTCCAGCTCCTGATCAGCTGGCGCTATAAGGATTGTGAGATGGTACATGCCAAGAAAATCTTTCCCCAATCCTGCAGATTAGAGCCTTTAGCACAGGTTCATTTACCTCCTGTGCAGTAAAAAATCCTCTCTTGATGGCAGTTACTGTACATACAATGAAGCTGGTGCTTGCTGCAGAAGTGCATGCCAATAACTTTGTTATGTTTTTAAACCCCTATCTTAATCCCTGCATTTTATGCTGAGCCCCAGGATTATGCTAAAAAAAAACTCTAAAAAGCTATGGTATATAAAAAGATTTGCATTTAAATTTGGGGGAAGATTCTTATATAGCAATGAAAATGATTTATGATTCAAAAAGGAAAGTAGTGACTTTTGTGGGCCTGAGGTATGGGGAACACAATACAATTTGAGCAAAGTGGAGGTACTACAGAATCAGTTTTTGTGGTTATGGTAGGGGTTGGTAGTTATAGTCAAGGCCCCTAGAATTCTGCGGCCGCAGAATTTTGCATAGAACTTGTACAATCCACCTAGAACTTCTGCAGTGCCGCAGAATACACTGTTCTTGGTGATTTTTTATTAATATTTCTGTTTATCCATAGAATCTGGTTCCCTTCCCTTCTTTTTATATCCAAAATCCCTCTATGCTCAGAATGTGATGTTATCATTGCTATAACATCATAAATTAGCTAATGAAATGGCTGCATTCTGCAACAGAAATAAGCAGTCACTTATCTACCACAGCACCCACTGCCAGAGGCAGTTGCACAGCACATCAGGCAAGGTGATGTTTGCTCAACCTGCACTACAGCCTAATACAGTTTTCAATCTTATGTTATTGCAAGGACAACTTAAACAAAACCTTGTCAATAGCATAGACCTGTTAAGTCCATACCTTACTTTGTACAAACTTATTGGTGCCTTTAAGGTATAGAGATGCCATCTGAAATGAATAACTGGTAAAATGAATTTACCTGTCATTTTTAAGAAAAATAAAGTAATTATGCTCAAAAAAGTGGAATATAATAATGTGCAGACCTGCTGAAAGAACAGACCTGTTAAATAAATAATTGCGCTGTACACATTTTTGCCAGGGGTATTGATTACATATTGTCACTGGTTGATAGAGTCAGCCAAAAGTTATGGAGAAATGTGTTCAGAGCCAGCTGTTGGGCCAGTAGGTAGCATGTTGTGTTTCCATGCCGGCAACTCAGGTTCAGAGATTAGCTCTGGGAGCTGGCTGGGCAGCACAAGGATTGGGGGAACACATCACTGCTCTGAGCCTGGGAAGGTGTAGTGCAGTGTTCTGTCACATGGTGGACACATTGTGATGAGCGAGAGAGCTCTATCTCACAATCAGTTCACATGCATGTCATGGCCTGATGGTGTTACATAATGTGTCAGGTGACGCAGATTGGCATGAAAAATTAGTTTTGCAATAACTCCTCTGTTCTGTTTATTCCATTTCCAATGGGACTTGTATCAATGAGAATGCAATTTCATGGAAATTAAAAAAATATATATATACACACACACACACACACACACACACATATATACAGTATCTCTCTCTCTCACTATATGCACACACATATTCGTATGTATTTTACAGATTGCCTATAAATATATAAGTGATACACAGTGGAGACCTCATTAGTGGTATAGATACCATTCATCTAGAAATACCTTATTTATCACATAAGGTCCCCTCTGCATATTTCATTTATGCAATAGGCTAGGACCTTAAGGGAGAGATATTTGTTTTGCTTTTTTAGACATAAAATTATTTCTATAAGTCTATTATTTTTTGAACTAGTGTTACTGTGCTTTCCCCCATCCTGATTGCTATAACCACTGCCATGAAAGTGAAATCAGGATGACAAGCTGACACTGTGATATGGTAGTTTGTTGATGCCACAGAACTTCCGCAGAAATTACAAACCACCACCGCAGAAGTTCTACGGCAAATGGTAATCTTGCCGCAAACCTTGGTCCCACCGTGCCGCAGAAAAGTATGGGCCATGGTTATAGTCCAGCAGCTCATTTAAGAGCAGAAACAGGTGCAGTCTCTGTTACAAATCTGGATTACTTACAGAATGAAATTATTGGAAAAAAGTTACCAATATGTTGTTAGATACAATTCCCGAAACAAAAAAATTAATGGACTCCCAGTTGAACTATGGAAAGGGCAAATAGTGTTTTTGATGGTTAAATAATGTCAATGAAAACATTATACACCTGAATTTGCCAAGCCTATTTACACAGATATTTTACAGCAATATGGAGCTAAATTATTTTGTGGTATACAGTAGTTAGGGAAGGATCATGGACACTAAAATACAATATGGTTTAGCAAGAATGGAAAATTGCCATCTTTTGGCTGATTATACTTCTTTTAAAGCTCATTGGGGAATGGAAAATATTTATCTTACTGTCTGAATGGAGGACATAGAAGAAATCTGACTAGACAATGTTCCCAAATGTTTTAAGGACGTAGGGGATGGATAGCAGGTGCTATATATTTATGTAACTGTGCCAGTTACTGTTCTTCAATTGGCGCACATCTTCTCTTCAAGTGTGACCTATCAACTGAACAAAGTAACAAATGGATAAAACCATTGTTCAAATCAAATCAAATCATACATTATTTATAAAAAGTGCCTTTTTCACAGCCAAGGCGCTTGTACATACAATAAACAATCATAATGAACAATAATCAATAAAATCCTATAATTTAAAACTCTGACAATTATAATAATACCTAAAAATCTGGATATGCCAGATCAAATAAATAGGCCTTAAGTGCAGTTTTAAAACCCTGGAAGGTCAGGCAATCTCGCACCCGATGAGGTAGAGAATTCCACAGGGCTGGGGCCTCAAAACCAAAAGACCAGGCCCCAGATGTCTTTAAACTGACCCTGGAAGTCTCTAGCATTCCCTCGTCGGCAGGTCGGAGAGGACAGAGGGGACAGTAAGGGCAAAGGAGATCTTGCAAGTAACTAGGTCCCTGATTTTTCAGGGCTTTATAGGTCAGCAAACAGACCTTAGAGGTGATCCACCACTGCACTGGCAGCCAGTGTAGTCCGTGGAGCACATGCTTTTTATGACTGGTCCTAGATGTACCAGTTAGTAGCTTGGCTGCTACATTCTGCACTAGCTTGAGGCAGCAGATATCAACCCCCTTGTAGCCCTAGGTAAAGGGCATTGCAGTAGTCAAGGTGAAAGGTAATGAAGGTGTGGACCAAGGTTGGAAGTTCTTCAGGAGGGACCAGGCTTTTCACCCAGGTGATATTCCTCAGATGGTAAAAAGAGGTCTTGATGACTGCTGACACCTGGAATTTCAGGGTCAGACCATCATCAACAATAATGCCCAGGTTCTGCACCCAGTCTGAGGTAGTCAGCTGAACACCCCTGAGCCATACTCCTGAGTGTAGACCTGCCGACAAACCTGCCTCCTGATAATCTGGGCCCACGACCAGCACCTCAGTTTTAGCTGGGTTCAACCACAGCCAGCTCACACTCATCCAGTCCTGGATCTCGGTTAGACAGTTGTTAAATACTGAGAGGAACACATCCTGACCGAGCACAAAGGACATGTACAGCTGAGTATCATCTGCATAGCAGTGAAAACTCAGACTGTACCACCTAATGATCTCTTCCAATGGCAGCATAAACACTGCAAACAACATGGGTGACAAGATGGAGCCCTGAGCCCTACCCCACAGGATAGGAGGAGAGGGGCCAAGGAATAAATCCCAGGCACCACTCTCTGGGTCCTACCATTGAGGAAAGATCAAAACCATCTGAGGATCATACCAGAAAGTACACAGATGAGCCACAGGCACTCCAACAGCACACCATGGTCTACAGTGTCAAATGCTGCAGAGAGATCAAGGAGGACCAAGATGGAAGGGGTCTTCCGATCTCTCGCAATTAGGAGGTCATTTAGTGCCCAGACAAGGGCCGTCTCAGTACTATGTCTCTGAATCCTGACTGGAGAGAATCATAGACATTGTAGCTGGTCAAATGATCATCCAATTGTGACCCACAAAGGGTAGATTAGAGACAGGTCTGTAGTTCGCCAAGCAGTCCAGGTCAAGGGAGGGCTTTTTAAGGAGGGGCCAAACAACCACCTTCTTCAGGGGATCTGGAAAGATCCCCCTCTCCAATGACCTCCAGACTATCTCGGCTAGGACCGGGCCGATCTCATCTACGCATCCTACCAGGAGGTGTGTAGGGCCTGGATCCAAACTACAGCTGGTTGGTCACAACGGCCAGATGATCATCACAATGTCAGTGATTGTGGGTCAGCTAAAGTCAGACCAGGTAAACTGGGGGCCCGACATCTCATGCCGACCACCGCAACTTCCATTAGAGGGAGCCAGACAGATGCCAGACCCGATTGTGGCAACCTTATCTGCAAAGAACTGAGCAAACTCGACACACCATTCTTGTGACAAGGCTCCCCCAGGCTGGAAACAGATTGGATTGCACAATCTGTCCACAGTCCAGAAGAGCTGAGCTGGGTTCTGTGCAGCAGCAATCTCCCTGGACAGGAATGCTGCCTTCTTACAGGTTATTGCTGATTGATAGATCACATAATGTTCCATCAATCTAAGCCTGTCACACTCCAGGCCTGATTTCTGCCAGCTCCACTCTAGCCTTTGCCCAACTCTCCTCAACTCCCTCAAGCTCTCATCAAACCAAGGAGACCTTGAATGGAGGGTGAGGGGGTGAACACAAACAGGTACTATGAAATCCAGGGCTGCCACCACTGCCTTACTACTAGATCCTCTAGATCCATGCATTCACTCGGTACACCCGATAGATCCCGCACCATCATTAGACCATTTGGGGTAACACCCCTCACAGGACAGTACTGGACCATCTCTGTAGGGGCAGGCCTATTGGGGGGAGCCATGAAACTGAATCCAATGGTGTGATGGCCAGACCACCCAACTGGCTCCACCACCAAATCGGATATCTCCATCCCCAGGAGGAACACCAAGTCCAATGAATGACCTCCAATATGGGCTGAGGAGGTAACAACCTGTGTAAGGCCCAGAGAACTCATTAGCTGGAGGAAGTCAACCAAATTGCAAAAGTTCATCATTGACCCAGGCATTGAAATCCCCAAGGATAGCCATCTGGGGACTCCAATGCTAGGTTGACAATGAAGTCCATGACTTCCTGCAGGAAAACTTTCCCATCTACTGGTAGACGGTAGATGAGAAGAATCCTGCACCCTACACCCTCACCCAAGATGCATTCAAAGGAGTTGATGATCCCCACTGGAACATCCATCAGGATCAGTTCTGATCTAAAACAGATGGCTACACCCCACACCTATGATCAATCCTCAGGCAGTGTATCACAGAGTACCCAGCTGGGATTGCTAAAGCCAGAACTGGACCAGCATTTTCATCCAGCCAGGTCTCAGTGATGCAAGCCAGGTTGGATGATCCAACAAGATCTGCTATTGAAGCTGTCTTGTTCTTAATAGATCTGGCATTGCATAACACCACCCAAGTAGGATGAGTGACCAAGGAAGACCGTGTTACTTGCCTGCCGATGGCAGAGCCCTTGGGTATGGGAACCAGGCAGGGAGGACCCCTTTCCTGGACTCATTTTGCCCCAGGACATCTCCTTGTTCCCACTACCCCAAGCCACCCACTCTTTTCCATTCCCCCTCCAGACCCAGGCCCCACCCTCCTCCTCCTAACTATCCCCAGAGCTCAGCACCACCTATACGCTTCTGTGAACAGTGGGGGACAAACAAAAGGATGGAGGTTCCTGAGCCTGGAGGGGGAATACTGCTTGACCGTCCCTGCACCTTCCCAACACATATTCTCAGCATGCAGCCCCACAAATACAAATTAACCCCCAATCCCCCAACCAAAAACACAGAACCCAAAAAACAAAATAAACTAAATGAAACAGCAGCTAGTAACAGTTAAAGTGGTGGTAATACTCAGATTTGTTGTCCAATAATATTATTGTCCAGAGTAACCAAAAAATACTTGGCAGAAACCAGTAAGCCATGCTAATTACCATTGTTGGTAATTAGAACATAATTTTGTCGCACAGATAATCGTTCTTGGATCACAACATCTCTCAAAGAATGAATGTGCTTTGCAATGGCTGTGTTTACTACTTATGCTGCCAGAATTTTTTAATATTTGTAGTGTTCTTGTAATAATTGTATACCAATGCATTATCAAGCTGATGCTGTATTATGCATAGGCATTTCAGTCTATACACTTGGACTACACTGTTGCTGTTAATGGTCAGAGTTATATGTGTACTGTCAAAGGCCTCTTTAACTTTGTAAGAACTTTTACAAGAATAGTTTTTTCGAATTGTTTAAGATTTTGTAAATTATCTGATAGTTAGGTGATAACCTTTGGTTCACCTTAATAAACTTGACTTGACTTGCTCATGTTATGGTGCCACCAAGAGGATGATGACAGGGTCAAAAATGACTCATGCATCAGCATCCTCCTGACCAAGAATATTGTCCTTTTTTTTTCTGGTCATGTCAGGCATCACTTAGTGGCTTGCTCTCCTAGTAGTTTACACCCTTTTTCAAATGTGATCAGCAGTAACTAATGGTGGCCTACAATGATTTCTTTATCACCAATATGAAAGTAATGATTTATGAAAAGAGCAAGGCATTGCCCTGTTCAAAACAATATATAGATGTGTATATCTAGTGCATATGCTTCACAGGTAAAAATTTCATGAATGCACGGTACCTGATCACACACAAATGCAGAAGATGTTTAGCATTGGTGTGCAAATGTGAAAATTGTCAACTTTGGTTTGACTTTGATTTGGCCTCTCTGTCTGCTGTTTGGTTTCAACACTTCAGTCAAAGATGCTTCAAGTCCTTCATATTGGTGTTCATTGGGCTACAGTTAGGGGTAAGTGACACCCCTCCACAACCTCCTATCCAGACTAGTCAATCCCAAGTTTTTTCACCTACAGCTTATTCCTCAGTCAGAATACAAAAAAAAACAGTCAGCAGCTGGCTCAGTGTCAGGAGCTGGAAATGTTTTTGTTTAATAAAAAATGTCTTGGGAGGAGAAGGGTGGGAAATGGGTGGGGTGAGTAAAGGAGTGGTCATGAGACTAACCTTGGCCACCTTGGAAAGGACTAGAGTGTGTGTGTGTGTGTGTGTGTGTGTGTGTTTTAATTAACTGACTGAAAGCCAAAAAGTTTATAAACTGATTCAAATGTTCAGCCAGGTAGATCTGAGGGTAAAAGTGCCACAAAGGGCTCTGTGGATTTTTGAGAGTAGGTCACATGACCCGACGGTTATTTCCGTGTCCCAAGGGATAAGAGCAGCACTCCATGTGAGGTACAGAGCCATATCCTTGTCAACATGCTGTGAGACACCAGTTGTAGGTGTGAGACAGGTCTAGCAAGGAGTCTTCATTTTGTTGGTGAGCTGCTCTACTCTAGTGTTACTGAAAAAGAATGAGGGGATTAACAGGAAGTGGGTTGGGAGTTGTAGTCCTGATCCAGCCTAAGGACTACTGAGCTTCCTGTACTCCTGAGGACACTATAGAAGTGCTGTTTATTTTATGTATTTTTAGCTAGAAGTGCTACCTGAACATCCAGTATCTGTAGCTGGGCAGGATAATGTGATTAAAACATATTTTTAACTTGTTAAAAGGGCTCTGTGGATTTGTGAGAGTAGGCCACGTGATTCAACAGTTACTCCTGGGTCCCAAGGGATAAGAGTAGTGCTCCATGCGAAGCGAGCATGTGGTCACCACGTATAAAGTCACATGCAAAGATACGCATGACTTAGCATGTATTTTATGGGTTTGGCGAGTGAAGGCAGTTAAGGCAAGCAATAATATATAATCTCCTTGTCATATAGGGGTAAGCCATTTGCTACTTGTTACCCTAATCTGTGATTAAGTGTTTCCAGTCCTCAACCTAATATTAAACTCACTAGGGCATAGTACTGATTTATAATTTACTGTTTGTGACTATGGCTGAGACAATCTTGACAACTGAGGGAGAAGTGGGGGTTAAATGACTGAAATGTATGATGTATATGATGGTCAAGGCCACAGTACTGCCAAAGGACTTATATGCAATAAGTGTAAACATAATGAAGAATTAGAAATAAAGACCAGCCTATTTAATGATAGACTCAGGGCAATTGAAGCCAGCCAGAAAGAAATGGCAGCTAGATTAGAAGGGAAATTAAGTAGCCCTAAAAATTTAGGAACTGAGCTTGAGACGAGCAAGATATTATCACAGCAGGAAATTCCACCCAATGTTACGCACCTGACCACTTTCAAATCCAATAATCTCTCACTACCACCAAACTCTAATAAATATATACCACTTATAAATATGGTTGCCAATCACAAACCATGCATGAGTAATGCTACTAATAAGAAAAGAATAAGGGAAGAGGATCTGATAGCTAGTTCTGATGAAGAATGATACATACAGTAGTACAAAGTAATAAGGCAGCAAGAAAAAAAGGGCATAGGGTGGAATACTTCTAATTACCCACCAAAAACAGATTTGAGCCTATAAGCTTGGAAACAGAAAATAATGAATGTGTACCATTTACCTCCCAGGTGTCCTTAATTGATGCTCAGAAGCCTCTAATAAAGGGACCACAGGGGGAAAGACTGAATCCTCTTCTAAGATAAGTGTACAGAATAATGATTCTATGACAAATATCACATAAAATGAATGAAAAATTATAGGGAATCATGAGTAAAGTTCTCTTCCAACTTCCTCTGAAAATCCAGAGATAATGGAAATTGAGTCAACAGTCCCTAATCAAATATTTGTTCTTGGAGACTCAATTACCAAACATCTAGACAGGGTAATTTGTAATCCAGACAAAGTCAACCAGACCCTGTCTAGCTTCAGAGAGGCAAAAATCTCAGATAGAACTAGAATGACAGATGATATCCTCCGAAATGCTGAAGGTAAACCATTAGTTATAGTACATGTAGGAGCCAACAATATTCTGTATGATTCAATACTTAAAATAAAACAAGATTATGTAGCTCTAACAAATAAAATACTTGAGAAGGGGTAAGACGTGGCTTTATCTGAGATACTCCCCATTCCAAGACATGCGGTAAACCATTGTACTAAAATAAAAGTACTCAACAATTAGTTAAGGAGATGGTGTATGAAGAAAAACATCAAATGTATAATACATTGGGAGGAATCTGAGGGAAGAGTGAACTATATTGTTGGGACGGACTTCACTTGAGTAGAAGAGGAAGTGCTGTACTGGGTAAACATATAACAGCTTGTATCAGCAAGCATTTAAACTAGATTGGGGGGGAGAGAGAATAGCTAAGTCTGTCTCTCTAAAAATAGGCCATATTCCTGAAAATAACACTGATGTTAAGACAAACTTGCCTAACTGTGCTCACAATAGAACCCACAAAAGTCAAGGGATCAACCTAAAACAGCCAAAAGTGAATCATTGAAATTATTATTAACCAACACCAAAAGTCTTAGAAATAAAATTAACAAACTTAAAATCACTCTGTCAGCCAATGACATTGGCATCGTGGTGTTACAGAAACTTGCTTTACCAGCGAAGAATGGGGAACAACTATACCAGGATATACATTGTTCACTAAAAACAGAACATCAAAAAGAGGTGATGGATTTGCATTTTACATCAAGGAAAACCTTAAACCCTACAAACTAAAACAACATATTAATCAAAACAGCGACAATGAATTAATATGAGTTTGGATACCAGTTACACTATAAATCTAACTATTGGCTTAGGTTATTGGTCCCCCAGTTTAAGTTCCGAAGAGACTAATGCTTTCTTAAATGAAATTAAACAAATTAATATAGTAGGGGATTATATTCTAATGGGAGATTTTAACTTTCCCAGCATTGATTGGACCACAGTAAATGGTACTAGTTTTCTGGAAAGTAAATGTATAGATATGTCTCAAAATAATCTTGAACAACTAGTACTGGAAGGAACAAGAGAGGAGAATATATTAGACCTAATTTTCACCAACTTTGATGCAGAGACCCAATAACTCAAAGTACTTCCACCACTGGGTAATAGTGACCATAGTATGGTACAGTTAGACATTAAAATTAATGCAATCAAATTAATTAATGGTGTGACAAAACATAGAGACTATTAGACGGCTGACTATGAAAGCATTAGAAAATGTTTAGAAAATTGGGACTGGTACCACGACTTAAATAATGCAGAACTGGAAAAGATCTGGGGCATTTTAGGTGAAAAGATTAGAATATGCAGACAGCAATGGGTACCAGAGAGAACAAAATATAACAACAACCATAGGGTACCATTATGGCGGCATAACAAGATACTTTAAAGTATAAGGAAGCAAAATAAATTATACAAAAAATATAAAAAATGAACTACAGAGTCTAATTTAGGACTATATAAGGCAGCAGTTAAGAAAATGAAGTCCCCAAATTAAGAAAGCTAAATAAAACTTAGAAAGAAGATTGGCCACTACTGTGAAAGACAACAAAAATAAGTTTTACAATTATATACTGTAGGTTCTATAAGAGGAAACAACAATACAGTAGGCCCAATACTGACAGAGAATGGTCTAGTAAATAAACAAGATGACATGGCCACTGAACTCAATAAGTACTTTCTCAGTGTTTACAAAAAAAAAAAGAGCAGATTTCGAATGAAATCCTTCAGCAGGTAGAGTTCCCACATTTTACTCAGCAGGAGGTAATCAAGATTATTAATTCTATTAAAACAACTAGCTCAGCGGTACCTGATGGATTAACCCCTAAATTTTTAAAGGAATTAGCACCACAACTGGCAGGTCCAATCTCAATAATCTTTAATACTACACTCAAAGAAGAAAAAACAATAAGTGAATGGAACAAGGCCTTAATTACACTAATACATAAAGGAGGTAACAAACAGGATGTGAAGAACTACAGGCCCATTAGTTTAACATCAGTTTTGGGTAAAGTGTTAGAAAGGTTGCTGTATAAATGTATCACAGAACATCTGCAACAAATTGGGCATATAGATCCAACTCAACATGGCTTCCTCTCAGGCAGGTCCTGTTTGACCAACCTACTACAGTTCACTGAATCTGTAAGTGCCGCACTCGATAAAAGAATTCCCATAGACATGGTCTTTCTGAATTTTTCAAAGGTGTTTGACACGGTTTCCCATAAAATTATAGTGGAAGAATTGATTAGGTTACAATTCCATCCTAACATCATAAGGTGGATAAACTCATGGTTGGATAACAGGAAACAATGTGTATCCAGGGATTTATATTGGAATAGGGCCCAGTAATAAGTGGAGTCCCCCAGGGTTCTGTTCTGGGCACTATCCTTTTTAATATACTGGTATCAACAATGAACACATCTCATAGTACATGGTTGAGCAAATACGCCGATGATTATAAGATTGGTTGTATGGTTACTGATTCGGACTCCACTGTAAAATTCCAGGAAAACTTAAATCAACCAGCAAGATGGGCTCATGATTATAATTTAATCTTTAATGAATCCAAATGTAAGGTAATGCATCTCGATAGTAACAACGATGGATATCATTATACACTAAACAGCATTCCTTTACAAGAAACATCTAATGAAAAGGATCTAGGGGTCTATGTAACAACAGATCTAAAGTTTGATGAACATGTTAATGAAACAACAAAAAATTGTTATGGCATCCTCAGATGTATTCGAAGGAACATAAAGAGCAGGGACTCTGAAGTCATCATTGGGGCTATTGGAAAATTATGGGAAAGGTTACCCAAAATTGTGGAGTGTTTTGCAAAAATTGTGGGAAATTGAGGGGGTTCAACTACAGAGCCTGACTGCTTCACAATAACTCTTTTAATGTTTTCTGCAGTGTATATTAGTCAGTATAAATTGCTCAATGAATACACTGACACATGAATATATGTAAAACATAAAGAAAAGTTTATGTTCCTAAAAAGAATACTAAACTGATAATCTATCGTAAGCGTTGCCTATCTTCCAAAATTTAAAAGCATCTGCCTCATACAGTGCTAAATAGATTCTATAAAGTGAGCCACAACAAATCAATATTAAATAAAGCCAGAAGAAATATTTTTTTTTGTTTCTGGATGTAGAATAATGAAGCTTAATCAACAGCTGTTTACCGTGCTCTGAAAGTTATTCACCCACTTTGGTACAAGAAAAAATAAGCAGATAGAGTGGTGAATAATTGAGTTTTAGTAAAATGTTGTTACAGTGTTTAATGGTCATAATCTGTACTGTAGGTACTGTACACTATTTTTAAAATCACATATTTAAACAATAAATCTGGGGGTTATTGGAGCTGGCAGTATAATCTAGAGGTTAGAGTAACAAACTGTGAATGAGCTGACAGCATCTAGCAGACCTGGGTTTGACTCCCACAACCTCCACTTGCATACTGTGTGACTCTGAGCAAGTCACTTAACCTCCTCAGTGCTCCTGGGTTGTACCTGAAAACAGGCACTTGTGCCTAGTGGGCCTTTCATGGTTACCAAAAAATGTAAAAAAATACCAATATATTTTTACTGCATCATACAGTAGTCAGGGTACCCTATAATTTACCTTTGTTTTACTCTGGCTGCAATGATTTTGTTTAGTTAAAGATAAATGTTCAGATACATTTTGTGTTTTATAAGCTTGTTTTTAGACTTTAGTCAGGTTTTTATTGTAGTCTTTGCATGTGAGCATCTAGGGGATAGTTGCTGCAAGCGAGATCACTGTTAGCAACTAGCTTACTCAAGATTAAAATTGGCAGGGCCATCCAAAAATCCTCAGCTGTTTATATCAAAACTAGTCTGAATGAAAGTATGCTCACAAGGAAAAACTTGCCCTGCCACTTACAAAAAGGCTTCATAGTTAGCACCCCATTTAAGTGAACTGGATAATTTGCACCTTTTCTCCCATCTTTTGTTTCAGTCTGTGTGGCAACAAAAAGGTTTTTGATAGACTGCTTCAACACAAAACAAATGTTAAGTGTTTAAATGTTTAATGCTTGGCCAGTGGATATTGAAACCAAACAAGACAAGGATTCAAAAGAATTCAGTGTCACATAAAACCCTTGCCCTACCGTGTACTGCATTGTTTGGGCAAAACCCAAGTCTGCATGCAAAATTGTCAATATATTTGAGAGTATTTTATTAAAAATGTTGATACTTTTTACACAGTTCAATATAAAAAGTCAAATATTGCAAGAAATTGCGTAACATCAGTTTTTGTGGAGAATGGTGAAAATTGCAGATTCCACAAAAAAGATTGTGAGTGCAATTTTCCAGTGGCCCTGGTCATCATCCTACTATATACTTCCTTGATTAGGCCACATCTAGAGTATTACTCTCCTTTTTGTGCCCCATATACAACTGAAAGAAAAAACAAAATAGAAAAAGTTCAGAGGCGAGTTACAAAGTGGGTTAAAAACCTGGATAAAATGCAATATAATGATAGGCTCAAACACTTAAACTTATACTCTATGGAATACAGAAAAATGAGGGGAGACTTGTGTCTCACATTTAAAGCATATCATGAAGATACCTTACTGGAAACAATAGGTCTAGTAAAACACACAAACAACAATAATACCAGGTCTCATAATAATAAGTTAATAGGACAGGTTAACAAGACTCATAAATGGAGCCAGTGGTATAGTCAGAGAGTTATTACTCTACGGAACACACTCCCTAGAAGTACAATGGAAAGTAACAACATGAAAACTTTTAAAAATAGAGTAGACACATTTATGGGAAATAAAAAGGTTTTATTACACCATTAAAACTAGTGAATGGTGGCTAGTTCACTAGGACCTTGGTCTACTGAACTTGAAATCCTCTATGAAACTATGAATTTAGACACATTCACTGAACGCAAATTCAGCATCAGCTCATTCTTAATGTTTGGAACTGTCTTTCTCTGGTTGTGGAATCCAGTCAGTCTCTCTATTAACTGATCAATTATTTTTTTTTTAAGATTCATCTTCTAGACCATCTCCCCTGCATACTAAAAGGAAATTACCATCTCTCTTAGAGATGGGCAAAGTATGAAAATATTGGTTTGTAGTTATGCAGCAAATTTCTAAACCTTGTGCAGTAAGTAATCACATAGAAAAAGGCACACTTTGCTGAAGAAAGATCATAAAGTGGGAATTTTCCATGTGCATTGTGAGAAAGTTTCATGAAGTGTAAGTTGCCCATTGTGCGGACACTTCAAGGGAAAATTTTGTACATTTGCAACACCCTTTTTTATGGCTGCATAGTGGGAGCATTGCAGTGTATTGCTGATAGGAGGAGAGGGAGCAGGACAGACATGAACAGAAACTGATGCACATTACCTTGTGTTTCCACAGTGGAATCTTATATCATTGGTATAAATCAGATCCCTGCTCTTCTGTGTCTGTCTGTGCCCCATTCCCCTCCTCCTCCCCTTCCTCCTTCCCGATATACTTTAATAATTACTGGTGACCCCCTTTAACAACCTGAATTCAGGAACACTAAAAACACCATAACAACCTGAAATCGAGTTATTACGGTGTTCATTAAACTTTTTTCACCGCTAACGTACTTTGTCTTTCACTCAAGCATATCGAGCCACTTCACTGGTTCATGCTCTGCTTGTGGGCGGGCTGAGCAGTATTTCAAAAATGGCAGCTCGGTTTTCCATTTACCGAGGAGCTGCTTTTATTTACTTGTTCCCTCTCCAATTCTCTATTTATTTTTTTATCTTTATCAGGTTGATCCTGCCTTTCAAACAGAAAATAAATATCTGGTTGATCCCACCATGCCCCCAAATCGGTAGACACGTTGACTCCAACTGAAATCCAGGACAGACCCTACCTAGCATGAGCCGTGGCTGACACCTAAAAGAAAAAAAATAAAGCAAGTCTTAGCAGAGTGGGAGAAAGGGAAAGTCTGTGTGTGTGTGTGTGTGTGTGTGTGTGTGTGTGTGTGTGTGTGTGTGACAGAGTCTGTAAGAGTGTGTGTGTGTAGGGAACACACTGAGCACTAAGCAAACTGCACCAGTAATTATAAAAAATAAAAAATAAGCAACCGTGTGTTTTATGGATTTTTTTACACACACTTGGTGTGTGATGACCTTATAAACCTCTCGAACTTCACTCTCGAGGTTTATGGGTCATCACACACCTCGAGTGTGTAATAAAAATCCATAACACACAGTTGCCTGTCTATTATTCTCTATTTCATGAATCTATTATTGTGGATTTTTTTCTGTTTTCTGTGCCACCTCTGAAGCTGGAAGAATGCTGCAGACTATGCAAAATGCTTAACATAACTGGGACAAGTGTCAGTGACTGAAGAACAATTCTGTGATCAATTAATGTAGATCTGACAAGGCAGAAACATTTTTACCTCTACAGTAGGTACAGAGAGACAGACAAATGGAGGAACGTAGGAGACAGACACGTGCAGTTATTATGTTGATAATGGTTCCAGTGTATATAACTATGCAGAGAAGGGGAAATGTAAACTGAAACTTTTACAACTAAAGTTGGTCTGTTAAAACTGCGACTGCAGCATGTTAGATCCCTATCAAGAAGCTGTACCAATTCAAGACCATAGTACAAGTAATTACACTGCTTTGCATCAAAATAGATAAAAAACAAACAATAGAAGCAGTGCAAACCCATTTTAATCGGTTGCAAAACACAATACTAATTCCTGATGTCTCATGAACCTTGCTGTTACACATACAGCTACTTCAGCTTGCTAGGGATAACAGTGAGTAAGTGCTTCTGATGGGTTTCAGCCTAAACTAGCTGGTTCCCAAGCCTGTGATCTAACCCCACTAGACCATAATACTGTCATTGTGCTGCACTTTTAAGGCTGTTTAGTTAAACTTCAGGCACTCAGTAGTGGAAATGGGAGGGGAAAACAGAGGAACTCGGTTCTGAAAGTAAAAGTACAAGTCTGGGACTTAGTTCCAGAAGTAAAATGTGGAATGACTGCTTCTATGCAAAATGTACACCCTTAAAGGCATAAAACTGACTAAATGAAGTGTACAAATGCAACTTACAGCACTGCATAATGAAGAAATGTATCCCCAGACCCCTGTCAGATATGTTCAGTACTAGCTCAAAGATGATGGTTCTTACAGTGAATTCTTCCCATTTCCAACACTGAAAGCAGATTTCTTGTCAACGGTCCTGTGGATGTAGCCCAAACCAGAAAAGGTGAACTTTGGTGTTTTAACGCCTCCAAGGGAAAAAGTCAGTGCAGTGCTGACCAAAGCAGAACTGTAATACAATGCTATGTATGTTTCTATAGCTTGCATAGGAATGCATACCTTTGCATACCAACTGCTTGACCACTCCATTTCAAGTAGTTCCAAGAAAGCAGCTAAATTCATGCCCTATAAATGATTTCCCTGTTGTCCAGTAAATGTGAAATGTTTACATTACAATAATATAAGTAAATTGCTAGTAAGCCACACGTTGTGCTATATCCCTTATCAGACTAATGCATTAGTAACTATATTGGGTCTGACTAATGCTTGTTTATCACAGGAAATGTGTATTTTTCATTCTGAGATCATACAAAGGGATATTGTTACAGACAAAGAAAATATCAAGATATATACAGTGGTGTGGTGTTTCTTTGTGTTCTCAACCTAATTCCCACCATTCTCCCCTTAGAAAACAAGGTTGTACATGATCTCTGAAGGCCCTGCATGAAGAAAGTGATAACTGAATCTGTTGGACACTCAAGGTAAGCCATACTTCTCTCCCTCCAAACAGTATATGTCTATGGGGCACAGGCTGGGACTTGTACCTTGTGCTTTGGAAAGAAGGCTATAGCTGGGGTGGAGGGAGTGGGCTACTGGGTTTAGAACCCCCAAGGAGCATCACACCACCGATTCACCGAGACTCCTGAAACTCCAAATCCTAAAGTTTTTATTTCCTTACTTTGTGCGCTTTTTGTTCTTCAACCCTAATGTCTGCATTAGCATAGTTCTTTTTTGTGATTACTATATATATATATTACTATCTACAGGCAACTAAAAAGCCATAACAGGACGTACATTATAGGATTTTAATCCATGACCTAGGGGTGTAGTAAATCACAAGGTTGAAGGCAAAGTGTCCTTACACCACATAGAAGTATATTCAGATCCTATGATGCACACCCTGGAGGGGCTTATTACTCTTATAAAATTGCTCTAAGTAGTTTTTGGGGGAGAAAAAATGAGATTTGTCACCTGAGTGTGCATTTAGAGATTTAATGCAAGGTCAGGTGATGTCTGTCAGTAGATGAAATTTCAAGATTTTCTTGCAATTTTATAAATATATAGATAGCTCTCTCTCCCTCTCTTTATATATATATATGGTAGCAATAACCCATGACAGGGTATGGGGCTATAGGCATTTAATCAATGCCTCGGGTACATTGTGAGGCACAAGACCACAGGCTGAGTGTCCTCACAGTGCCCAATGCATGGATTAAATACCTATAACCCCATACCCTGGAGTGGATTATTGAGCTTATAACATGGGTTATGTTTAATAAAACAAAAATCCAGAAAGCTGTTTCTTCCCATTTGAATAGGGACAATTGTATTGTATCCTGCTGAGCTGAAAATAGTCCCAAGAACTCATTCATATGTTATTTACTGTATGCACATAGAAATGACAGAAATACAACCCTAACATGATTTCCTACAGTTCTATGTTCATACAATAAATAACGTATGCATGACTCACTTTAAAGTTCCATGCTCACTGTATCTCACCCCTCTCTCTCTCTCTCTCTCTCTGTCTCTCACTCTCTCTCTCCACTACTGCTGCAAGCCAGAGGACAGATGTTAGAGACACCTGTAGGAGAAAGGCTTTACTATCAGTGAAACAGGTTGTTTTTCTTTCTGCTGTTCTGGAGACAGTAGCTGGTTTGACTTACATTTCTCTATTTGCTACAAATGTACTGCCTGAACAGGCACTAGGTCACAACAGCCCTGTCAAGAACAGTGAATAAACAGCACTGTCAACAACAGTGCCACTACAAAATGCTGCACTGAAAAAAATGTGCCAATGGTAATGGTTGGAAAACACACTGATGACCCTACCATTGAAAAACAACAAACACTACATTTTATTTCCCTACGCACCCTGATGTGGGGGGCTCCGATCCCCACACCTCCCATTAATTTTTTAACTAAGTCCGAGGGGGTGCAGATCACGAGGGAATTTGGTAACTTGGGAGAGGGTTCATTTGTTGTAGGGGCATATAAAAAAAACTAACACACTCTGGGTGGGAGGAAGATGAAAAAGGCATGACTCAGGAGACTGGGAACAGAACCCTGGTCCCCAGCTCTCTGCTGCTTGATCTGCTTCTTACTTAGTCCTCTCCACCATGGCAGCAGCTCAGCCAGCTTCTGCATTTTTTACTCCCTTAACCATTTCTACTTGAGACATTGCCTGGATAGCTACAGGGGTAGCAGTAGTTGACATTTGCTATTCCAGCCCAGGCTGTTGTTATTCAGGTTTATGCAGTTCCTGCAGCACAGTTTAAATGGCACTATTCAGGAAGTGCTGTTCTAACCAGTTACCCCCAAGAGCAGGTTGCTGGCTCCATCTCCCTCTCTCTCTCTCTCCCCCTCTCCCCACAGCGTGATGCAGCTTACTTTATCTACGCTATGGGGACTTACTAAGCTCATTGGGGGGAGCAGGGAATCATGATAAGCTTCTACCATTTTTCTGCAGCAGAAACAGTTGTCACACTCCCTCTCCCCACAGCGTAGTGCTGCTCAGCTAATCTACACTATGGGGAGATGTGGGATGAGCTGCACAGTCTCCTGGGCTCTCATGCTTGTCAGGGGGCAGGGAATCCTGTGCTGCTCAGTGAATCTACACTACAGAAAGATGTAGGGTGAGCTGCACAGTCTCCTGGGCTCTCATGCTCATTGGGGGCTGGAGAATTTGTGAAGATCCTCTGCCTGCTGCATGCCTGCCAAGTCAAGACAGAGAGAACAGTGCAGGAATTATTGATGAACTGCCTGCTGTCCAGGCTGGGGAAAAAGTGACAGCTCTCAGCTGCTGAGCTGCAGCTCTCTCCCATTGATGGCACAGTTACTTTGATGACCCAATATCAGGAACCGCTTACACCAAAAACTGGGGTGTATGACATGGGTGCCATGCAGTAACCAAGAGGGTTACCTTCAGAATGAGGGGAATTAGAAACTGTTTCACTCATGGGGGGGGGATGAAATGGATGGGAGCACATTGCAAAACTGGCACTGCTGATACAGAGCAACACAAGAGTAGCTGTATCGCACTTCACTAGTTTTTGCTTTTGCCATCATAGAACAAGTGCAGGTGTGCCCAGGGATATTGGTTGAGGGACACTCACACCAACTGTGGATTAAATAGTGAATTTTATTCACAGTCAGGTGATGCTCTTCAGCCAATGAAGTTTGCTACTGTTCTGAACCAATGTTAAAAATATATATTATACTGGTACAGTCGTGCCAGTATATTTAGGGTTGCATGGTCCATTCTATGTTAAACTCGAAATTTTGCACATTAATAACTTCACAACCATTCAAACAATTTGCATGAAATTTTGCATGCACTGCCAGGGACTATAGATCTCTTCATGTGGTAAGTTGCGTTCCAGTCAGATGATACAGGGGGTCAAAAATGTGAAATTTACCATTTTTTGTTAAAATTCTTTGTCACGCCGCTGCACAAACATACATAGATACATAGATACATAGACAGTGTCGGCAGATAAGGGCCTATGGCCCACCTAGTCTGCCCATTTGAGCTTGTAAGTTCAGTTTGTTTTCCTAGAAATCTATTTCCCCTTACCCCTGACCTCTAGAATTCCTTTATGTCTATCCCATGCATTCTTAAATCCCGTGATTGTTTCAGCTCCCACCACTTCCTCTGGCAGGGTGTTCCACTTGTCCACCACCCGTTCTGTGAAGAATTCTTTCTCATGTTTCCTCTGAATCGTCCTCCTCCAACTTCATCCCATGCCCTCTAGTCCTGAAACATCTTTTTCGCTTAAAATAGTGTTTTCCTGCACCCTGTTCCTCCCTGTAAGATACTTGTATGTCTCTATCATCCCTCTCTCCTCCTCTCCTCTAGGGAGTACATGTTCAGTTCCTTCAACCTGTCTTCATAGGACTTGTGATGCAACCCATGCACAATCTTTGTTGCCCTCCTCTGAACCTTCTCTACCCTGTCTATGTCCTTATGTAGGTATGGTCTCCAGAACTGTACACTGTACTCCAGGTGGGGCCTCACTAGTGTCTTGTATAGCGGAATTATGACCTCCCTTTTCCTGCTGGTGATGCCCCTGCCTATACATCCCAGCATCCTATTTGCTTTACCTAATGCCTTGTCACACTGTTTCCCTACCTTGAGGTCATCAGAGATGACAACCCCAAGATCCCTTTCCTGCTTGGTGCATGCTATATCCTCACCCCCCAACTGATATATTGTGCCAGGGTTTTTGTGCCCCACATGGTGTGGAATTTTGGACTGAAATGTTTAGGGTATATAGGTATTGGGTCACAGTGGTGCATTTTGAAGGTTTGGTGAAAAAATATTAATCAGTTCAAAAGTTATTACATTTCAAAGTTGACAATTATTTCCAATGGGACCAGATAGCTGTCTGGCTCAACAAAGGATTATTTATCTCAAATGCGGAATTCTTTCCTGTAAGTGCGGAATCATTTGCCATGCTGCCACCATCTTGTTTTCAGTTAGCGGTGGCAAAAAACTTAAACTCAAAAGATACCTGGATTTGGAATGTGGCAACAATTGTCTTTGCCTAATCGGGGCCCATAGACCTGCTTTTATTCTGTGCCTGAAAATTTGTTTATTTAAAGTGGCTAAATGCTTTGTTGCAAATCGCATAAAAAGCATTTTGTGAAAAAGGATCTTTTTTGGGATTTACAGAAAAAGAGCAATCATTTGCTGCAAACCATGATAAAGGAAGCATGAAAAACGATCCTTTTTTGCAATTTGCAAAAGAGGATTTTTTAGACAGCATTTTCTTTGTCGCTTCACAGTTAACTAACGGTTTGGGATTCTGGCCTGAAATTTCCAGGATACAAATAGCTTTGCCCACAGCTGTGCCTTTTGCTGGTTTGGTGAAAAAATTACTTTGCTTTGAATTACTGTGGGTTTACAGTTTGCTTCATTTCCCTTAGGATAACATTGTAATGTGAGGTTTAGGCAGTCATTTTTTGTCACTACGCTGTGAAGAAACGAATCTCAATTTTGCTGTGAAATTTTCAGGGTACAAAGACCTTATGTCACCACGTGCCTTTGCTCATTTCATGGAAATAATTTAATTTGGTGTCTACTTACACAGGTTTCACATTTTGCTGTGTTTTCTATGGGATAACATTGCAATGTTATGTGTTTTGTGGCACTCCCACAAGCAAATAAAGATACCACAACACCATCTCAAGAATTATAGCTGGATGGGAGCCACTCCCACATGCAAATACAGATATGATTATAGACTGATGGAAGCACAGGGCCCAGAAGGCCCTGCACTCCCACAGGGAAAAAAGGATACAATTACATTCTCTCAAAAATTATGGATGGATGGGAGCGCAGGGCCCAGAGGACCATATGCTCCTACAACCAAATAAGGTTATGACTATACTATCTCAAAGAGTAAAGAAATTCTTGGAAAAAATTTTTCTAATGCATCAGTTTGGATTCCAGCAACAAAAGTTTGGAAATATGGTGTTAGGGTTTACAACTCTAACACCCTACCCCCACCCAGCATGCAGCAACAGATATGGGGTGTGTGACTTGGGGTTGTCAGACCTAACACTCACCCCATTCTTCTATACTGTACCCATATCAGCTTATTTACTCATGGAATGGGGTGAGCATTAAGGCTGTCAACCCCAAGCCACACCCCCATGCCTGTT
This sequence comes from Neoceratodus forsteri, assembly GCA_016271365.2. Lineage (NCBI taxonomy): Eukaryota > Metazoa > Chordata > Ceratodontiformes > Ceratodontidae > Neoceratodus > Neoceratodus forsteri. The sequence goes on along the minus strand of CM028135.1, from coordinate 390,094,882 downwards.
GCTGTGTGAAGGGTGTGGGTGGGATGTATGAGTTGAAAACCCTAACACCACATTTCCAAATTTTTGACACTGTAACCCTAACTGATGCATTAACAATGTTTTTTGCCAATAATATATATTATAGGATTGCAGTAGCACCCCATACTTATTTTATTTTTTCAGTTTTTGTTGACCAGGAAAGGAGGACTGGACAATTATGCCTATTTTCAGCCTTGTCCGAAGAGAGGGGGGAGATACAGATGGATGCCGACTGAAATTGAACTAGATGAAGCTGTTGGTGATATTTTTAGTGAAAGGGGGAAATTTCGCCAGGACACTGGGGAAATTCCCCTACTCAACAGTAGGGGAATCTCAGTCCATCAGAGAGATCGCTAGTCCTGTGAAGACGGAGGAGCAGACAGATGTGAAGGTGACCTGGGAGCGGGTCTCCTCTCCGGTTTCAGCAAATTATGAGACTGAAGAATTCTACAATGTGAGCGGCATCCCTGAAATGGAAACACAGAAAGGAGAACAGAATGGAATGCAAATATCTGGGCAACAACACATATCAACAGAAGAAAACCCCGAAGAGTTTTACAATATAGGGACAATATATGGAAAAGACCCGCTAACCTTGCAAGCCATGTTTCAGGCAGTGGAGGAGAGGTTTAAACTAAAGAAAAAAGAAATTACATCAGCCCTGGTGGAGTCCAGAACTGCATCGCAGATTACCACTATTTTGGCCCTCCCTGGTAACGCGACCATGGTTACCAGTACTACAGTGGGCACAGATGTCAATATCATCTTGGACACCAATAAAATTCAAAGCATTTTTCAAACATCAAATTCAGATCAGGAGAAGGCAACTGCTTTTTCATTTTTGGCAAGAGCAAAGGAATTGTGGGAGAAAAACAGAGGGAGCCTACCAAACCAAACGTCTCATGGGCAAATCAGTCACAGAATTTGGAGGAGAAAAACATGTCATGGACTGTGGGAAACACTCTACAATCAGCAGGTTGGGTGATATCCCCCACTTCAGGGGAATGGATGTCAGGACCTATGCCAATAAAAATTCCTGGAGTAACCAGCGTACCAACTTCAGCAAAAGTGACACCAGCAGGTAAAAATTCAGAATCTATGAAAAATGACTTGCAGACTAATTTATTGAATATTGAGACTTCTGCTGTTGTAAATAGTGATGATTCCCCCCTGCATCTTCCTAAGGGTTTGAATATTATACAGAATCCAGTATTAAACTTTACAGAACAAGATAAAGATAAAGAACCCATAGAAATGGAACTACCAACCAATAAAGAAAACAATTTGGCCCAGGCCCTTTTTCAGCAGGCACTACCTCAGTCCAACCCAAACAAAATGCAAGACCTTATGCACCTTTATTTCATACTCCACAGTACCCTGCAAAATACCACAATGCCATTCGTTTATTATATAAGGGCGAATGAAAAAATTCCCAGATACGCAGTTTGTGGCAAGAAGTTTGCTTAAGGACAGCATGAAATTTAACACAACAGTAATATACAGTGTGCCCTGACACATGTATCGGAGAGACCTCATTTTATGTGCGCTTCAAACTAAAGAGAGGTTTACAGAAATCCTGGAATCAGTATAATCAACTAAAAAAAAACCCTTTCTGGGCACCCTTTGAAGCTATTTCACTAACGAAACCAGCACACAAAACAATTACAGTTCTTTTCCATAGTGAAGGAGTGAGTATGACAGACCTAATGTACTGGTTAAAACAACAATGTGATTTCCTGGGGAACCCCAAAGCAATTATTGATTTTGAGGATATCTGGACTGGAGGCTGGAGGATTAGGGTATTATTACGTTCAAATGATGCAGGCCTGCAACATCTACCAAATTTTTTTTTTGGAGGGGATGTGGATTCTTATTTTACGCAGGCCAGCTTAAGGCCTGCTACAGATGCAGCTTCACGAGTAATTTAAGCAGCACTTGTGACCAACTATGCTGTGCACTTTGCAGTATGTTGGGGTGTGCCAGTAGTACTTGTAGAAATGAATCTGTTTGTAGTTTATGTGAAAGCAGGGGTCACACTTATCAAGAGTGTCATTGGGCAGCTCAAAAAACAGTGATACAGATAGGGAAGGACAACTGCTGATTACTAACACACAGAGAGCACACTATTATAAAATACACAGGCAGCCCCCCACCACCACCACCACTAGAAGGCAGGAAGAAAACCCACACAGGTCCCTCAGATGAAATAAGAAGAAGATGAAGAAGTCAGGGACATTAGTGGAAATGAGGTAGTAGACATGGAACAGGACCCCCACCAAGTACCAGTCTCTCAAGGAATAGGAACATACCCCCCGGTGGAAGACAAGAAGATAAGCCAGATAATAGGATGAAACAGAACTGGAAAAAACCTAACCCCAAAATTCTTAAAATAACAGATCTCAACATCAGATAGGTATGAGGCCCTGAAAAAGTTGCATATGCTTCAGATAATGACTGAAGACTCTTCCCTTGGTTGTACCCAACCTGACTTAAACTCTAAGAATGAATAGAAGGAAGATCAACATACTAGTACAGGGAAGCCACAAAAAAAAAGAAAAAGGAAAAACTGAAGTTGGGACAAGATCAAATAGAAAGAAACCTCCTTAAAGTTACAAAGATCATATGCTTTGTGGTTGTATAAACTCAGTATGGCATCTTCACTGTCTATATGTACAATAAATTTAAACAGCATTAAGACTATGACTAAAAGAAATGCTGTGTTTAACCATTTAATGGGAAATAGTGTAGATGTGGTATTTATACAGGACACAAGGCTGCATACAACCACTGAAGTGATCACAAAACAGCAATTACTATTATGGCGAGTGTATAGTGCCAAAAAGCAAATTGGCAATATACACTTCCAGGTGACCTGACATCCAGAAAACTAAAAAGTGTCATCCCCCCATGCCCTCCCCCTAGAAATTAGATTCTCAACTCCAGTGGGGTGCATGTTGGGGAGCAGGCAAAATTTGTATTCTGAGAGAAAATTAAGTCCTGCTGCCGCAGGCAGCAGCAAAATTTTCACGCTCCCGGCTCCAGCTCCAAATCCACTAGCTGCTGCACCAATGACCATGTCCCTGAACAGGACACTGAAAAGCCTCTTGGCTGTGGCCCAGCCACTCTGCTTTGGTTGGCCACACTCCCTGATCAACCCCACAGCCAAGGAACAAGCAAGGTATGGCTCAGGAATTGGGTAGCAGTATTTTCATTGGTCGCTTCTGCTTACGGCTTCACTGGTGATTTGACATTTTTCCTCAGCACTGAGCTGCATTGGCTGGCAGCTTCCTCAGAACCTGGGACCCACCGCAGCTGTCTCGTGCTGTCTAGCCCCTGAAGTTCAACCCACTCATTCCAAATATAAATTTTGGTCAGAGCTTGTCTGGCTGTATACTAATTTTTTGTATGCAAATCAGACTGCATTTTACAAGTGTTTTCTGGCCACACTATTTTGCTACAGTATTATTTCCTGGCACTTCTGAATCTTGTTAGAGTGAATTATCTCAGTTAGACTTAATTAATTCTGCTTGAGTATACTGTGGCTGCACTGTAGGTCTGTTAGAGTGTAATCATGTTGCAATCTAACCTGTCAGAGTGTATTTCATAACTGCACCGTACACAGTTTTAGACTTATTCCATGCTGCAATCTATCCTGTCAGACTGTAATTTATAGCTGCAATCTAACCTGTTAAAGTATATTTTATAGCTGCATCTTACACAGATTTAGACATAATCCATGCTGCAATCTAGCCTGTCAGAGTGTAATTTATAGCTGCAGTTTAATCTATTAGAGGGTATTTTATAGCTGCATCTTACACATATTTAGACTGTACTGTCCTGTATGCCCTTGCTTTCTCCCTTCCTGAACTTAGTCTGCTCGTCTATGCTAAGCATATTATTTTGCTCTGCTCATGCTGATTTTATATATTTTTTTTATTTTTCCTAATCCCTCTCAGACCCTCTGTCTTCTACTTTTATGTCTAACTCCCATCTTTACCCACCCTTGTAATCTTTCTCAGCAGCTCTTTACTTGCCCCATCTACAATTAAACTTAAACATTCTAATTGCAGCTTATCCCCTGTCCCCATTGTTTTTCAAATTTGAATGGTGCCAACACCAGTGCCTTCCAGAATCCTATCCCTACCCTCCCCCAACTAATCTTCTCTCCTCTGCCCACTTCTATCCTGCACACAACCTCCGATTTAGCTCCCCTCGCTCCGCTCTGGCTCCCTTCCTTTAGGTGATCCTAAACTCTCCCTTTCTTTTCCACAGGACTGTACCCCTGAACAGGGCACCAAAAAGCCTCTTGGCTGTGACCTGGCCACTCTGCTTCAGCTGGCCGCACTCCCTGAACAACTCCGCAGCCCAGGAACAAGCAAGGTATGGCTCAGGAATTGGGTAGCAGTATTTTCACTGGCCGCTCCTGCTTACGGCTTTCCCATGATTGGACATTTTTTCTTGGTGCTGAGCTGCATTGACTGGTGGCTTCCTCAGAAACTGGGACCAGCCATAGCTGTTTCATGCTGCCCAGTCACTGAAGTTCAACCCACTTGCTCCAAATTTAAATTTTCTCCCACCACCTTCCCCAGCCCCGACCTCTATTAAATACACCTAGGCTCCGCCCTCCCTCTCTGGTTAGCCAGACCATAGGCAGCTCTCTGTGTTTCCTTTAGAATGCTAATCTGCCCTCTGGCAACATTTTCTATTTAATACTCTCTTAAAGTGTCAGCTATGGTTCTAATAGTATAGAGTCCCAGTCCTATTTTAGACAGGGTTTACTGCCTACATTATTTGTTCCCCTCAGCTATCATTTATTTTGAGTCTCAGTTCCCCAAACATGTATATGCTTTTACTTTTTTGTGCTTGTTTTATTGTACAGCAGCACTGTACCCTTAAACCTCCAGTGCCTACAAAATGGCTTGCACCTCATTTAACAGCAGACCTGACATCTTGCACTACCAGGTACACTGGCACTCTCCATCATGAGGTACTGTACGACCACCACTCTTATATGGCTTCCTAACCCTCTCTGCTGCTAGCCCTCTATCTATCCCAGCAAGATTGGCTGTCTATGCCTCTATAATAAATACTCTTTCTCGGCCACCATACTCCACTAAAAACTTCCCTGCTAACCAAATGGAACAAGTTTAGACTCTGTGCATCCCTCTTATGAGCACTTAAAAAGCTACTACTCCTATTACTATTTTGCTCAGGGAACGTTGAGCTCAAGCCAGGTCCACCGCTGCCTATCTCAACCCCCTCTGACATTCAGCATCTGAAAGGTTTAACTTTTCTGCATTTAAATGTGGGCAGCCTCCTTTGGAAACTGGACTATTTACAGGCATGGACTCTCCACTCAGGGCCTGACATCCTGGTTATATCTGAAACCTGGTTGAGGAGCTCCACCCCAGATCATGAAATTAACCTCCCCAATTATAATGTTTATTACAGTTAAACTGTCTAGAGGTGGGGGGGTGGCAATTTATGTCAGAGACAAGCATACGTTTTCTCTTATCGACTCCCTATCAATCCCAAAAGAGTATGAGCATGTCTCCCTAAGACTCTCCCTTCCATCTGCAGAATCCATCTGTATTACTGGCTGCTACCAGCCCCCCTCAGGAGGCCTTGCCCTCCTGAATCACCTATGCAAATATGTGGACTTGCATCCCAGTGAAGTCATTATTATGGGTGACTTAAATCTAGACTGGCTGTCTAGCTCATCCAAACCTCTAAAAGATTTGTGCGATGATTTCAGGCTTACTCAGCTCATAACAGAGGTTACCCGCCCTAATCCTAAAAAAACAGCAAATAGCACAGTTCTTAACATCATCTTAGTTAACAAACCTCACTTATTCAGCCATGTGGGAGTGCTCTTTAATGATATCAGTGATCACAGCGCTATAGCTTATGAACGATCTGCCCCTAAATCCCCATTTTTCTCCACCTACACCCTAAAAAGGAATCTACACAACTTTAACATTAGCAATTTCATAACAGACCTTAATAACATCAGCTGGCGAGACTTTTACCTTGTAATCTCGGTAAATTCAGTTTATGAGATATTCCAAAATCGTGTGATAGGCATCATAGACAAACACACACTCCTATCAAAATCCTGAACTAAGAAGAGATCATGTCCCTGGTTCTCAGCTAAGCTAAAGTCCGCATTACACAGCAAAGATGTCTTACGGAAAAGGGCCAGAAAAACCAAGGACCCAGCAGACTGGGTTGCGTTTTGAAAATCAAGAAATATTTGTACTAAACTTATTAGGACTGCTAAAGCAAGTTTTTTCCAATTGAAACTAGCCTCCGCCACATAGAATGTGTCCTCCTTCTGAAAAACCTTGAGGGAAGTAGAAGGTCTTCAGTCAAACAGCACTCTCCCATCCAAGATAAGCACCGGTAATACCTGTACTACAGATAGACAGTATATTCTGTCAAACAGCACTCTCCCTTCCAAGATAAGCACTGGTAATCCTGTACTACAGATAGACAGCATATATTCAACCTGCTCAACAATCACTTCACCATGGCTGGCCTTGCATTCTATACATCTGGTGTCAGCAGCCTCCGCCCTCATACCACAGACACCGCCTCAGCTGGACCCCGTCTGTGGCCTTTGATGCAAAATTCTCATTCAGCCCTGTTACTTACAAATAAGTGGAGGAATTACTCCTGGGCCTAGATACCAGGAAAAGCACTGGTGCAGACAACTTAGCCCATTTTTTCTTAAAACTAGGTCTCCTCATCTTGACTGCTCCTATAATACACCTCTTTAATATGTCCCTAGCACATGGCGAACTTCCTCTTGTATGGAAAGTGGCCCACGTAGTTCCTTATTTATGTTCGGTGACCCTAGCAACTAAAATAATTACAGGGTCATTTCCTTATTACCCATCCTCTCCAAACTACTAGAAAAATTAGTAAATGTACAGATCAGAAACTACCTAGACTCCCACCAACTACTAAACCCTAATCAATCAGGATTCAGAAAAAAATACAGTACAATATCTGCCCTTGTAAAGATCATTACAATGACTGGCATTTGGCCCTTGATACAAAACATTACATCAGTGCCTTATTCCTCGATTTAAGCAAGGCATTTGACACAGTTGACCTTGACCTACCGCTGTCCATACTCAAAAACATCGGCTTAGATGTCACTGCCATGAATTGGTTCATATGCTATCTAAAAGGACAAAAACAACAAATCAAGGTGCAAGGGGACTTGTCACCCCTCAAGACACTCCCGAGAGGTGTTTCACAAGGTTCCATATTAGGACCCCTACTATTTGCAATTTACATTTACCATATCGACTCAGGCTTAAGCCAGGTAACTATTCATTTATTCACCAATGATACGGTTAATTATGCTGCTGAGCCTTCACTTGAACTTGCTTGTAGTACATTGCAACAAGAATTTAATATCTTGCAGCATATCCTTCTGGACCTTAAACTCTTGTTGAATGCAAAGAAGACAAAATTCATGACACTCGTGCCTAAAATTAACTCAGACATTTCCTCTGCCTCTGGAGTCCAGCCCCATATCACATCCATCCAGGGGAGCCCATTGAAACAGTTGACAAATTTAAAATATCTTAGTTTCTGGATCGATAACAAACTCTTCTACATGATCCATACTGAGGAACTGGGCAAAAAGCTAAAGCAGCAGCTAGGGCTATTTTACAGAATCAGACACCAACTAACCCAAGCATAGACTAGTTCAATCCACATTCCTCTCCCTTTTGAACTATGCCGATATATTGTATAATCATGGCCCAAAAAACTGCCCTTAGCCTAAACTTGCCACATTGTATAACAGGGCCATAAAATTCATAACTGGCTCCCCCGTCAGAACATGCCACTGTGTACTATATGCCATGTTGGGCTGGCAGTCGCTCAAAACTAGAAGAATTAGGAGTGTGGCTATGTGGATTTACAGAGCCCTTACTGGTAAACTGCTGTCATATATCTCAAGCCTTCTAACTGACACCCTGGGGAGCTATTCACTCAGGAGCCACTCTTACCTGTTCCTTGACATACCCAGATACAGGACCCACTTTGGGGCCTCATCTCTAAGTCACTCCCTACCAACACCCTGGAATACCCTTCAGAAATCCTTAAAGCTCACATCCCTTGTAAACTTGCCAACCATCAAATCGCTATTAAAGCAATACACTAACGACTCCTGTAATTGCTTCCCCTAACTACCTTCTCCACATTGACACCAAAGGCCAACATGTCAGACCTCCAAGCTAAGTACAGCTCTCTTATATAGGCTTCTTCCCACTTCATTTAACAATTATCCCTCCATTATAATTATGCTCACATTCACATTCTCCTCCCCTCCCCTTCCCTTCAGAATCCCTACCCTCTCTCACTGCTTCCTCTTTCTCTTCCCCCTGGTACTTCTAGGAGCAGCATTGTGTCATTGCTAGGTACTCCTGTATTGTGTATTCTTTCCTAAAACTCTGTGTCTTGGGCTCATGTGTATATTGTAAATATATCCTACTTGTCTATATCTTGTATTGTAGGCATAGAATGTTACATTGTTATTTTATGCTTATTTATCTCTGTGTAGTGCAATTATATTGACCAGCGCGCTGTCACTGCCATGTCCATTTTGTAAATGAGTTCTCTCAGTGGTGCTCCACCTGGTTAAATAAAGATGATTGATTGACTGATTTATTGCACCAGAGCTAGCCACCCACACCACATGGCTAGCTCAGTGGCAGCAGGCACACCAATCCCCTAAAACTCCTTCCCTGTCCCTCCCTCTCCGCTTGCTATCCCCCCTTCCAGTCGCCCTTCCGTATGCTCACTTTCATGTAGGGTCGCTACCCTTGCAGGGTAGCCAATGGGAAAGAGCTAAATATGAGTCACCATTTTGACGGTTGCACATATTTAGTCACTATCCTCACTGGATACCTAGTAGGTTGGATCTTCATACTGGTCACTGGGAAATGAACCCTGTTCAGGGGTTGGATATTCATTTACTTCATCCAATGTAAAAATATTGAAAATCATATATCTAGTTCCTGGGAGAGCACTTATCCTAGATGTAAAATATAATAATACAGTATATCAATTTATAAATATCTATGCCCCCAGACAAAAGCAGACAGAGTAACACTTTTTCAACAAAAACAATCATACCTCTTTATACCCTACAATATTGTGTGGGGTGGGGACTTTAACTGTGGATTATCCTCAAAGGACAGAGATAGCAAAACTAAAACACAAACATTTGTCTGCGACATGACATGCTTAAACAAAATATTGCAGACAACTAACTTTCAAGATGTATATGTCTCCCACACAGCAAAAAAGGACACCAACTTTCCATAAAGGGGTATTGTGACATGTATTGATTTCTTTTTTACAATTACAAAAATATATATTCAAGGCACCTGGAATTCTGTGGTTCTGCGGTTGCGGAATTTGCCACAGAATTTGCATCATGACACAGAATATATATTGTGCCGCAGAATTCATTGTTTTTGGTGAATTTTCATATACTGTAAATATACTGTTTTTCCATAGTGTCAGGCTTTCTTTCCCACCTCGTTTATCCTGAAGCCCCTCCTCTATGCTCAGCATATAGCCAATGACAGGACTGCATTCTGCCAAAGAAATTAATAAATCATGCCACAGAAATCAGAAAATGTTGCCGCAGAAGACAAGGAGCCCTGCCGAAGAAATCAGAAAATTCTGCCGCACAACACCAGGGGCCCTGTATATATTCAACCAATAGAATATTCAGACCATATAGAACTACATATGCCTATAGGGCATAGGAACAATACCACACATGGCCCAGGGATATGCAGATGTAATTAAGACATTTTACAACAACCAGAAATATATCAGGAAATCATGTATTTTATAGAAGCTAGGAAATCTTTATTAGTCATGTATGATGACCCAGCAACATGGTGGGATGATACAAAATCAGACTTAAGAAATCCCTTATTTTCTTTGAATAAAAAATAAAAGAATGAGGAATATTAACAATATTTAAAAGATAGGCAACAATTACAAAATGTGACCATGTTATCATATACAGTATCACATGATTTTTCTAAACAGATCACAGCATTAAAACTATGAAAAAATATCATGACAAACAAGCTGAAAATTTAAAATAGCAACAATTATATGGGACACAGAGAAAAATGACTACAATATGTCTCTTTGACAGCTACAATAATAGAATTAAGAAAAAATATATGGACACTTTGTTAGATGAAAATCAAGTACAGCTTTCTGACAACAAAGTTTTACAGAACATTATAACACAACATACAGTTAAATTATACACGGAATAACAAGCAGATCTTTTGAAAGCATTGCAGTTTTTTTTCAAATCTGCACATACCGAATTATCCTGCAGATATTTCCCAAAGCAGAGTTGCAGATATAATTCCAGAGGAAGTGCATTATGCCATCTCTGCTCTAAGTACTGGAAAAGCACCAGGGAAAGATGGCCCAATTTCAGAAATATATAAATTAATAGAGGACTATATTGTACAAGAATTATCAGCAGTATTTCATTTTCTACTTAAAAATTTACATCTTCCATTACAAATGACAGAAGGGTTATTAATATTTTTACATAAAAGTGGAGATAAGGAAAATATACAAAACTGGAGGTCAATCAGCCTGCTAAATGTAGATTTTTAAAATATTGGTGAAAATTTTGCATCAGAGGTTACTAAAAATAGCCTATTATGTTATCTCTTCAGGCCAAACACACTCTATTCCCGAAAGATCTATGACAGATCAATTGATATTATTGCATGACACAATAATATAAGGTTAGAAGGCTTTTTGGTATCCCTTGATCAAAAAAGAGCCTTTGATGCTGTGAACCACAATTATGTTTTAGAACAATATGGCATTCTGCCCCTTTTCATATCTTGGATATAGAAACTATACAAAATGAATACAGTAACACCACAAGTTAATGGGTGTTGTGGACCTATGGTACCAGTTAAAACTGGAGTAAGGCAAGGTTGCCTTTTGAGCCCCTTGCTATATGTGTTTTGTTTAGATCCATTGTTAAGGGCAATTAACTCCTCAAATAACATACAGCCACTGCAAAAAGATGGAAAAAATCTTCCCCTCAAGGCATGCAGATGATACCTGCTTTATGGTTCAAAATTAATGTTCTATAATTGAAGTCATATCTCTATGTCAGCAATATGAAGTAATATCAGGGGCATCTTTAAATACAAACAAAAGCATTGTCCAGAAGTTTAAGGAGACACAGTTAAATAAAACACAAATTTCAGGTATAAAACTTACTTCAGATCCTATTAAAACTTTAGGAATATACTTTGGACAGACACAGCTAGATGTTTTAAATTGGGAAAAGAAGTTTAATCGGGGAAGAATTTAGTACAGCAATGGAACGGATGTCCCTTAAGTAAAACTAAAAGAATATATTTAAGCAAAACATATTTATTACCTATTTTTCTATTTATTGCTTACATTTTTTCACCTCCCAAATCCATGGAAACAACAATATTGAGCATATTTTCAAACAGTGTGGGACAGCCACCTCAGTCCATTAAAAAGAAATATCACATATCTTCCAGTTAAGCAGGGAGGTTTGAACATGGTGAATCCCATTTTATTTTTTTATACAATTTTTATTTCAGCCAATCTTAGATCAACACTGTTACAATCTTCAAAACCTAGGATTAACTTGTTTCTTATTACTACTTCTACGTTGTTTTTGAAATGGAAAGATGGAAGTTTAAAAGTTATTAAAAAATTCAACTCATGCCCCAGATTACATAAGAGAAATATTTTTAAAACTGAAAATCTGGGGATTAAGTAGTCAGGTAATACTGATGAAGATAAGGAAACAAATATATACATTAGTTCTAGGCACACATTTTTCAGAGGAAAATGTATTTCCATTATGCCCAAACATAGAGATACCATCTTAAAAAAAATCTGCTTATAGATTGAAGGATTCCCTCAAAAATGAAAGATGTACACTGGCTCTGTTGCCATGGGAAGTTAATCGTTAAGGCCAATCAGAAACACAAACAACAGGAAGAAAGATTTTGTTCTAGGCCTCTTTGCATACAGCAATAAAAAACATGCAACATCTATTTTTTCACATGTTTTTACATCATTAGTTTCAGGAAATATGTTGCACAGGCATGAAATGAAAATTTTTTTTATCAATTAACTATGAGGTTCTAGTACATGGATTTGACAAAGGTCAGTGGCGTAAGTGGGACAAAAGTACACTAAATGTAGTACTGATCACTTGAAAATGGTACATCTGGAATACTAGATGCCTATTTACATGCCAGCAAAAACTGATAAAACATCAAGAACTTCTAAAGAAAATATCTTATGAATTATGGAATATTTATTTTTCAGAAACTAAAAATAGGACACAGATAGACTTAAATATATTATGGAGAAATATGCCATGGGTAACAACCCAGACTTTCCTATTACTTAAGTAAAAAAGGAAAAAGGAAGAAAAAAGAGAAAGGAAGGGATAAAGTAAAAGAAGACAATCTTTAAAAAATGAAATGATGAATTATATTAATATGACAACAAATGTGGATGCATGTATAGAATAAGCATCTGTAAATTTTAAATAGATATTTTCCTTATTTCTTTTATTCACTTTGTTTGAAAAAATAAATTTTGGTTTTGCACAATGGTGATGACAGTCTGTGTTATGTTTTTGCCCACTGTATGATTTCAATAAAAACAAATTTCCTTACTCTTTTTGAGAAGTGCCATGGGATCATTAACATCCACCAGAACAGGCAGCTAGGACCTTGATTTAATGTCTCATCTGAAAGATGGCACCTCAGGAGTACAGCACCCCCTCATGCTGCACCACAGTGTCAGAATTGGGATTTAACCGAAGTGCCTGGTGTGGGGACAGAATCCACAGCCTTCTGATCTTCTGACCTCAAAGACGAGTGTGCAACCTGCTGAGCAACTGACACTGAATTAGGGTTGAGTAGGCTGTTTAATGTTAAACCCCATATTTTGCACATTAATAACTTTGGTGTTGTTTGATGAAATAGCCCAACAATTGGCACGCATGGTCAGGCTGTCAGAGCCTCAAAATTTAGAAAGTTTCATGATGACATCTTGTATGTTTTTCAAGATACAGAGTGCCAAAAAAAGAGAAAAAACAATGTTTGATTTCCCTGTACTTAACATTGAGTATTTTCTGCTCTCACCTACAGCCTGGACCGTGTGGAAGTTTTCTTGAAATTTTCAGGGTTAAAGGGGCCCATGCCAAGGGTGTGCCTTTGGAAGGTTTGGTGAAAAAATATTATACAGTTTTAACATTATAATGATTTTTGAGTTAATGGTCCAGTGTGACTGATAAAAAAAAACTTTCATGAAAGGTAAAAAAACCTTTCACAAAAGGTAAAAAAAAATATCACTAGTGTGGTAGTTTGCATGATTTACTTGTTGTGGGGAAAGAACAAGTCGAGATGGCTGCCATTTTCTTTTTACTGGTTAAACTTACAAACAGTAAAAGTACAGGCAGATTATGTATTTAAACAACAAACACCTGAACCTAGCTATATGTTATCTGTCTAGCTAGATTCTGGTGTTTGTTTTTTTAAAGTTGCTATAAATAACTTTTCTGGGTACCCAAAATCCATGGTGTCCTGCTTAGTAAGGGCTGTTCACCCACGTTCTCTGTTTGAGAACAGTGGGACTTTCTTGAATTCTACAGCCACAGCTGGAACTCATGCTGTGGGCTGCAGTGAGAGCAGTGAGCAACTTTTTCCCTGGTGTCTTGTGGTGCCCCCATTGCTGTCCCTTTATGTATGTATGTAATGCTGACCTGGTGTCTAGTTGCACCCCCCAACCCTGATCATCATCCCCACATTTACTGTTTCCCCCTGGTGTCTAATGGCACCCCCCCCCGATCGCCATCCCTATAATTTATTTGTCTTCTCTGGTGTCTAGAGGCACCCCACACCCTCCAATTGCCATCCCATAATTTATGTATCTTTCTGAGGTATCTAGTGAAAGCCCCCACCCTCCGATTGCTGTCCCTGTAATGTATTTGTCTTTCTCTGGTGTCTAGTGGCACCCCCACTCTCTGCTCACCATTCCCATAATGTTTTTGTCTTTTTCTGGTGTCTAGTGGCACCTCACCCTCTGATCACTGTGCCCATAATGTTTTTGTCTTTCTTGTGTTCCTATTGGCACCCCCACCCTCTGATCATATCCCTGTAATCTTTTTTTCTTTCCCTGGTGTTTAGTGGCACTCCTCACCCTTCAATCACTGTCCCAGTCAGAAATAAAGAAAACTTTTCCCAATGTTTTTTTGAACCTGCAAAAAAGAAATTGGTCCCCACCAGTCTGACCCCTCACCCCCACCTCACACTCAGCACCCACCACCCCACATCCCCCGGTACTCCCCACACACCCTAACTCACCTGAACAGGTCACAAGGTGAAGATCCACTCTTCAGTCGAAGACACGTCATGCTGCTGGAAAATCCAACTGCAATATGAGAAACTAAGGTAAGTGCAGGTCAATGTACTTCAATGGGGTTTTGAACTCTGATGCATGACTTTGTCATTTTTGCATATTTTGATCAAAAATTTTCAGCATGGCGTTTTGGGCCCTCACCTCATGACCAATTATGGCGGAATTATGCAAATCAAGTCCAAAAGGTGATTTTTGCTGTCATCTGGCGAAATCCATTTTGGACTGGATTTGAACATTTTCAGCATACCTGTTCATGAAGTTGGGGTCATAAGAAGGCTATGTTGAAAACCTGAGGTCAAAATATGTAACAATGACAAAGTTATGAGCATATGTTGAAATGTTACTACGTTCACTTGTAACTTTGGCAGTTTTAATATTTTGACCCCAAATTTTTCAAATAACCATTTTTTTAAACCCCCTCATGAATGTGACAGCTGTCATTTTTCAAATCCTGGCCAAAATTTGGTTTCACACCTGTGGTGCAGAAAGACGTTTCAATGCCGGAGAATGAAGTTTCAGTGGGGATTTGAAAATTTGCACTACCGGGTTCATGAGGTGGGTAATAAGAAGACAATGCTGACAATCTGTTGTACAAATATGGTAAAATGTTCAGGTTATGAGTGAACACTGAAGTATTTCAACATTTACTCATAGCTACACTAATTTTCACTGTTTTAACTCCAAAGTTTCAAAATAGCTATTTTTCCACACCACCTCATAAACTTCACATGTTATTTTAAATTCTGGATGAGATGTGTTTTTGCACTTCTGGCATGAAATGACATTTCGGCCAGTATACTATAAATAGACATGTTGTGTTTATAGGGCAAATCATAAAATGAGTATGTTGAAAATGTGGGTCAAAATAGGAAAAAGCAATATATAATTGTTTATAAACTTTATGTTTAGTGTCACCCTTGACCTCAATGGGTATGCTTTATGATCCTGTGCTGCTGGGCTGAGTGCAGGGGTGAGCTCAATGACCCAGCTTGATGGGGTGAGGATGGGGGGATGGTGCTGTTATGCAACATGCCCCCAGCCAGGGAATGAAAGGTGCAAGGTTGTCCACATGGGCCTGGGTACCGTATAGTGAAGACAATAGTCTTCTTGGCATAGGGCCCTGCACCTCTCACCCCTTGGGTGGTAACTGGCCCTGTGTATTGGCTGACAGATACACTCTTTTCCCTGTGCATCTGTAGCTGTGGCCACATAGAATTGCAGGAACTACAGGGCCTTACACTTCCACAGACCATCAAACAGCCCCATGAATTCTTCACATCTGTCATTGCACCAAACTGCAGGGCCTGCAATTTGTGGGCCCTGCACTTCTGTAGGTGGATGGAATCTTCTCTTCCCACAGAGTATCTGCATCTGTTCATGCAGGTCTCAAAGGAACCTGTATGAATGAGGATACAATTCCACTGTCTGAAAAGGTAGGGAAATTCAGTTAGGATAACTTAATGCCACAAAAGTAGGGAAATGTGGCATTAGGGTTTCTAACCTTAATGCCCCACTCTCACCCCCCAAAACAGCAAAAGGAAAAAAAATTAGGGTTTTGGGTCTCCTGAGTCTTGGCGAATCAATGATGGGGTCTTCCTTGTGGTTTGTCAACCATAATGCTTACTCCTCCTCCCCCAGCCTGTAGCTTCCAATCCGAAGCACAAGGTACAGCTCCAAGCCACTGCCTCCTAATGATACGCTCTTCAAAGGTAGAGTAGTATGTCTTGCCACTGGTCACCAGCACAGTTTGTTGTACCTTTCTTCATGCAGGGCCACAAGATCATGTGTGACACTGTTTGCTCATGGGATGGGGTGGGCATTAGGGTTGACAGCCTCCAAGGAAGACACCACCACTGATTTGCCAAGACTTTGGAGACCCAAACCTAATTTTTTTTCCTTTGCTGCTTGGGGGTGGGGGTGGGGTGGGGGCATATTATTATTTTATTTATTTATTTATTTAAAAGTTGATAACCAGGAAAGGCAACATGAGCCGAGGCTCATTTCCAGATGTGACCTAGGGGAAGGGAATAAGGATGTAAATAACACAAGAGGCAGGCATAAGCACAAATTACAGCACATGCAACAAGGGTCAGGGTTACAAGACCCACTACAAAGTTGAGCCGGCTCAGCACAGCAATATAAACAGCATAATCAAGAGTCAATTAGCATAAGAATCTGCTTAACATGAGGGATACATTATACATGCCCCCACAAAAATGAACACAATTGCAGGTTTGACCAATCAAAAGCAAGGCTAATCTGATTACCAAAAGTAAAATGAGACAGCCAGGGTTGATGACAGTGGGAGCAAGGCTGACAGGGAAGGAGTTTGAGCAGCCTTTTGAGAGAGAGAAGAGGGAGGAGCATGGATGGATGTCAGGGGAAGCTTGTTCCAGAGAGAAGGGAAATGAAAGGAAAAAGCAGATTGATCAGAGGCGGAATGAGGGTGGGGGATAGAGAAGGTATGGCAGTCTATGATGAATGGAGTAGTTTGAGGAGGCAGCTTGCCAGAGGTGGGAGGATAAGTAGGAAGGGAGGGCACCAAACCAGAATTTGGCAATGAAGGTAGCACAGTGTAGCAGTCTCCTGTGAGACAGGGGAGCAAGAGATAGGGTGGAATAGAGAAGACAGTGATGAGTGAAAGGGGGAGAAACAGAGGCAAAATGGCAGAAGGAGTTTAGCAGGGTGTCAAGCTTGCCTAAGAATGACTGCTAGGCAGTGCAATACACCAAGCTGTCATAGTCAAAAGTTGGTAATATCATTTTAATGACCAGCTCACGAAAGGTGGGGAGAGGAAGGCTGGCTTTGTGCTGGTAAAGAGTGCCTAGTTTGGGGCGAAGTTTGGCACAGATGATGTCAATATGGGTGGAGAAGTCCAAATTTCCATCCAGCCAAACCCCTAAGTATTTAAAGGCAGAGACATTCTCAAGGGTGGAACCATCCAAGGAAGTGAAGTAGGGCGGTCAGCTTTTGTCTGGTGCCAAAGGTCATGGACACTGTTTCTTTTTTTTTTTTTTTACAGTAAGTTTGAGTTTGTTAGCCATGAAACAGGACTGGACTTGAGTAAAGTCCTCCTGGAGGCGGAGCAGTACACTACTGATGGAGGGCTCAGAGACGAAAAGAATGGTGTAGTCCATGTACATGTAAATTTCAGTGGACCTGGAGACTAAGGGGAGGTTATTTATAAATAGAGAGAAGAGGATGGGGCCAAGGATGGAGCCTTGGGGGACACCGAATAGAATGGGGAGAGGGGGGATAAAGTATCACCTATTTGAATTGAATGCTCCCTGCCCTGGAGGTAAGATCAGAACCAGTGAACAGCAGGGCTGGCAAGGCCGATGGAGCCAAGAGTTTGTAGTACGTGGGGATGGGAGACGGATTCGAAGACTTTCGCCAGGTCGATGAAAATGGTGGTGGTAATTTGGCTGCTGTCCATCGCTGTAAGCATCGAGTCTGTGACTCACAAGAGGGATGATATTGTTGAATGATGCCTCCTAAAGCCAGCCTGGACAGGGGAGAGAGCATTGGAGCTAGTGAGGAAATCAGACAGCCTTGAGTGAATAAGGGATTCTAGTAATTTGGCAAGGGAGGGGAGAAGGGAGCTAGGCCTGTAGTTCCCAGGGGTAGAGGGATCCCCACCTATGTGTAGAGGGGGACTTCAGCTGATTTTCAGAACTTGGGTACAGTACAAGTGGAGAGAGAGACAGGTTTAGTATGTGGAAGAGTGGGGCTGCAATGGCAACAGCAGAGAACTGGAGAAGCTTAGGGTGGAGACCATCAGGACTGGACTTAGTGGGGTTTAGTGCGAGGATGGCTGAGTAAACTTCAAGAGGAGTGAAAGGGGGGAAATTATGAACACGATGTTGGTCGGACACAACCGGAGGAGTTGGGGGAGAAGAGGGTGAGCAGGTGTCTGGGAGAACACAGGTAGCAAAGAAATTGTTAAAGATCTCAGCAACTGAGGTAGGGTCAGAGACAGGAGACCCATCAACTCAAAGTACTGGGGAGGTATGTTGGGCCGGAGGGTCAAGGAGGGTACAGAGGACTTTCCAGATGGAGGCAGGGGTCTGTTGGTCTTGCTGCAGGTGAGTCCTGAAATAATTTGCCTTTGAGAGCTGGATGGCCTTGGTGCAGTTGTTTCTAAGACCTCTGTAAGCATTTAGATCAGCTGGAAGAGGGGAGGCTTTGTAGCGGCACCAGATTTTATCCCTAGCCCTGCACTTGGCCAGTAGGTCAGCAGTGATCCAAGGGTGATGGTGCCTCTTCACCCTGGTTTTCTTGTGGGGGGGCATGGAGGTTCCAGATGTGTAGTAGGAGGTTGGAGAAGAGAGATAGGGCAGAGCTGACATAATTTGCAGAGTAGATGGGACCCCAATCTGCCTCTGTTAAATCATTGAGAAGGGCAGAGACATCAAGTTTGTGTAAGGGGTGGGACCAGATGTATTTGGGAGCCGCATGGGAGGAGTGGATCTTTCTTATGCAAAAGATGATGCAGTGGTCACTAATAGTGTCTGCAAGGACACCTGCTACAGTGATACGATGGGGGTGGGAGGATAGGACCCAGTTGAAGAGAGTGTGGTTCTGAGAGCAGGGGTTTAGGTGCGTGCACTCTTAGATCAATTGAGTGAGGTTTAAGGGTTCCAGTTTAAGAATAGTGGGCAAGGAGTAGAGCGAGAGCCAATCGAGGTTGCAATCCCCAAGTAGTAGCAGCTCGCCGCTGGATGCGAGTGATGAAATAGAGGAGAAGATGGAAACTAAATCAGCTGGAGATGTTTTAGGAGAGAGAAAGAGGGCCCCAATGTAGATTGGGGCTGAGAAGGGGAGGATAGTTGTGCTATGATTACTTCGTGAGAGGAGATTCAGGCTTCTTTAAAGATAATGGAGCAGGAGATGGATTGTCTGATATACACAGCAACAACACCCCCGCGCTTACCGTGGTCTTTATGGAAAAGGTTAAACTCAGGGATGGAGATGAGGGAATCAGGGATTTTGGATGACAGCCAGGTTTTGATTATGCAAAGGATGTCAACAGGGTATTGAGTGACCCAGACTTTAAGCATGTCGAGTTTAGGAAGTAGGCTGCATGCATTAACATGAAAAGACCTTAGTCCCTTAGGCAAGGAGGAAAAGCTTGAGTTAGAGACTGCATATGGAGGGGCCAGGGCTGAGGGTTTTGTCAGAGGACCTGGACTGGGATGGATATCACCAGAGAGTAGTATTAGAAAGAAGAAAACTGGAAGATATGGAGGATATCTGGACTTACTGTGTGTATGAGAGGGGGTTCAGATGATCGGAGATGTGAGATGGGACAGAGCCTCGAGGTTAAGGAGAGAGGAGGGGAGATGACTGGGGTGAATGAGAGGATGGGGGTGGAGGAGAGGGGGAATGGGAAATGGAAGTGGACAGGGGAGAGCAAAGGGAGAGGGAACAGATAAAGGCATGGAAATGGGGAGAGAAAAAAAGGAAATTTAGGGGCAGGGATGAATAGGAGGGAGAGAGCTGATGGAGGGGAGAGTCATAGAGAGGAGGCAACGTGAGGAAAAGCAGCAAAGGGGGATAGAAAGAGGCATGTTGAAGGACGGGGGAGGCGGGCAAAAATAGGAAGAAGGTGATAATCTGGAAGAGATTAAGTGAAGGTTTTGGGAAAGAACAAAGTATGAAGGGTGAGAGATCGAATTTGAATAAGAGTAGCAGACAAGGGAGTAGCCAGGGGACAGGAGAGGTATGCTAAAAATAGGACAGCACTAGAAGATGAGGAGAACTAGGTAGGCAACACAGCAGGCAAATAGACTGGATGCATGGACTTGGAGAAGCGCACAGGAATAGCAATAAGCTAAGGCACAGATTGGGTAGCTAATGGGCTGTCAGTTTGATGATAACACTATGAGAAGAGGTGGAAGAAATTGTTGAAGGAGGAGGTGAAGAGGTACTGGAATGACGGTTAGAAAATAAAAGGGGTGAGGACACTTTAGGGGGAGGCAGCTTCAAAGTATACGAGAAGGATGGGGAGTTCTGGCACCAGCCCATTTAAGAGTGCCGGGGTGGGAAGAGGCGGTGGAAAAATTAGCCCACAAAACCATGCAGAAGCCCACAGTTTGCCCACAATACAAGCAGCCAAGTAAGGAATAAAGCTAGAAGCTGTACGGGGCTACAGAGATCTGATTGGCTGAGGAGTACAGTTCCGATCAGGAGTGGCCAATCAGAATGGGGAGCGCGGATGTGCCAAGTTTTGAAAGAGCCTAGGGATACGAGTAGATTATGGCTTTACCTGCGGCTGGAGCTGAGTTTCCATGGTCAGTGGTAGCTGGAGGCAGCCACTGCACAGAAGTGCAAGCTGCGCCACCGCAGCATGATGAAGTGCCCCGGCAGGGGTGAGGAGGCTAGGGAAAGGAAAGAAAATGCAGCAGATTAAGTAGAGAATTAAGTGATGGGTGGGGGGGGACCAGAGGAGAGGCAGAGAAACTGCAGGGGGTCTGAGACAGAACACAATTGAGGCTGATCGGTGGGCGTGGGAGGTAGGAGAGAGGCAAAAAAGTAGGGGAGAGGTCACAGGAAGGAAAAAAGTATAGGCAGACAGGAGCGTAGGTAGGTAAAAACAGATATATGCAGTTAAAATTCACAAACAGTGCAGCTTAATTGACTTAAGACATCAGTTATACAGTTAAATACAGTTTCAAAATAAAAAATCTGCCCACAAAACTGTGCAGAAACCCACAGTTTGCCCACAATACAAGTAGCCAAGTAAGGAATAAAGCTAGAAGCTGTACGTTGCTACAGAGATCTGATTGTCCGAAGAGTACAGTTCTGATCGGGAACAACCAATCAGAGCGGGGAGCACAGATGCACCAAATTTTGAAAGAGCCGAGGGATACGAGTGGAGTATGGCTTTACCTTCAGCTGGAGCTGAGCTTCCATGGTAGGTGGGAGCTGGAGAGGTGGCTGCTGCACAGAAGCACAAGCCACGCTGCCACTGCAAGATGAAGAGCCCGGTCAGGGGCAAGGAGGCTTTGGCTGGAGCTGAGCTTCCATGGTCGGCTGGAGCTGGAGAGGCAGCTGCTGCACAGAAGCGCAAGCTGTGCTGCCGCAGCAAGATGAAGTGCCCGGTCAGAGGGAGGAGGCTTCAGCTGGAGCTCAGCTTCTGTGGTCGGTGGGAGCTGGAGAGGTGGCCATTGTACAGAACCACAAGCCACGCTGCCACAGCAAGATGAAGCACCCAGTCAGGAGCTACTACACTAATACCACATTTCCCTACTTTTGTGGTGTTAAGTTACCCTGACTGGTGCATTAATGAAGTTTTTTGCAAAGAATATAGCTACATATATTTATAACATGGGTCACCTTTGGAACTGTGACTGGCTAACACCTGTCAGGTGTCCGTGGATTAAATTCCCTATTTAATCCGTGGTTTACCTGCTGGATCAACTTCCTTGCATAAGAATTGGCTTCAGTAAACTATGGAGGGATCTGCACTGCTTGCTGTGTTTGCTTTTTTCAGCAGCCATTGTTTTTTGCAGGTCTTAACGAGCACAGCAAAGTAGCAGGCATGGAGAAATTGATAAAACTTTTTCGTCGTTTGGCAGATTGACCATAGAGGAATGGTTGGAGGACAGGTTTCCAGAAGGAGAAGCCGTTCTCAGAGATGTAAAAAAAAAAATAAATCTAGGAGCTGGTCCCTATCACAGATCCCAGCCCAAGTAAAGATTCTCCTGACAGAAAACGACCCTACTGGTCAGTGAACTGATGGCAGATGCCTTACCATGTCCTATTTAATCCACAGTTCAGTGGAGGGAGTGGGGGAAAGTGCCATCAGAACTTATTCTGTCCTGCAAATCCAAACAGTGAAAGACAGCCATGGAAAGAGATGCCTGGCCGTATAAGCACCCACACTGACACAGAGATTGAGCAACAGAGAAAGAGAGAGACCAGGACATTTATAGAGAAGTGCCCTTTCTGTATCTGTGTCTGCCTGTGTGTGTTAGTCAAACCGTGCAAAGCAGTTGTCCTTGGGAGCAACATGCTTCCCTGACTATAGGAGAGATACAACAAAGCAGATCAGCCAACTGCCCGGAGTAGGTTCCCCCAGTGTATAAGACAGGCAGACAGTGTGTTTAGTGGCAGTGTCTTCACTGTTGCTGTCTGTGTCACTCAATTGACAGTGCAGGTCATGAGACAGTGAAGAACGAACAAGTGCAAATGGGCCATCCCAATGTTCAGCCTTTCTTTTGTTCCATGGTAGCGGGTCAGAATAAAGACTTATTAACTGTCAGTGACACCTCTCTGACCACTGGCAGTGTGTGTGGCTGCAGTGAAAGTTGTTTGATGGGATCAAGCAGGGAGACACAGTGGTGAGAGAGAGTGTTGAATGCTAGGGGTATAAAAGGTAACGCCTGCCATCTTGCCAGCCAGCTGAGCAATTGAAGTGATGCAAGTCCCAACAAGCTCCCAGCCTGAGAGAGAGAGAGAGAGAGAGAGAAGTGTGTGGTACAGCAGGTCAGCGCACGTGAGGAAGTCAAAGAGTGTGATGTTCCTGGGGCTGAAGGTGTGTTGCCAAGCTTCCATTTCTACTGCTCTGAGTATCCTTACTGAACACAGCTACAGAGAAAAACATTGAAAAGACAGTGACAACGAGCATATGTCTGTCTGTTTCAGTGCATGTACAGTCACGTCAATAGAGAGGAAGAGAGATCCAGAAGCGAAAGTAGCAGACAGTGAGAGAGGAGGACAGAAAGTGTCACAGGGAGTGCAACCGCAACATGGATACTACTGTGTGGGCAGCAATGGTTCTCCAGCAGCATGTAACAGAGAGAGAGAGAGACAGAGTGAGACAGTGAGAATGGGCGAGGTAGGTCCCTGCAAAGTAAGAGGTGTCTGTCAATGTGTGTGTCGGGGGGGCACCTGAAGGAAATCTTGTAGGCAAGGTACCAGACACTGATAAGTACAGGAAATGTCACAAATCATGTCAGAATGGTATGTGTGACATTTCCATGTGCATAACAGGAGTGCAGGATGCATTATTTGTTAGGGACTATTTTGCAAGGTGGCAGGATACACTGCCTTTCTTGTTATTTAAATGGGGGAAAAAAAAGTTTCCAGATTGTTTTTCTTGTTCTGCACATGACTCATGTTATAAGTGCAATAACCCACTCCAGGATGTGGGGTTATAGGCATTTAATCCATGCCTGTGGTGCTGTCAGGACACTAGGCCTGCAGTCGTGTGCCTCACAACACACCCCAGGCATGGATTAAATGCCTATAACCCCACACCCTGTCTTGGGTTATTGCTTATACATTTATTTATTTACACACATATAAATATATCTACAGTACATATTTCTTCCACTGTGTCCCTTGACATCTAAGTCCTCCCCTCACTTCCTCAGAGGAAATTGGTAGTAACTCTTCTGGCATTCTGCCTTCAAAATCTAGAGGAGTCCTCTCTGAATCAAGAGTCAAATGGCAGTGGCAACATACATTTTAATCCTGACTGATGTTTATCAATTAGGCTATTATCATTCTGACAGGTAACAGATGTGTGCATCTAACCCACTCAGAGCTTTGCCAGAAATGACAGTTGAGAAATAGGTCTTTAGTTACAAAGCTGAGCTCAGACAAGCCCTAATTGTTTAAGAGTTCTAACAACTAAAGATTGTTTTAGTAAATATGGCACACTCCCAAATTTTAGCAACACACTGATGATATAAAGATCAGTTCCCATGCACACTCTGCCAATTCTTTCAACAGTATTGTTGGAATCAGGTCAAGCAAACAGGTTATCAGGTTAGTTTGAGTAATGTAGTGTATCAAACTGTGTTTGGTAACACCTCATATTGATTGTTCTTGGGTTTAAATGGAAATTGATGGCATTGGGAGGTGATTACCTGGGGCATGCCTGAAAATTGTCCACTGGATCAGTGCACTTACCTGATAAATAAATAAATAAATAAACAAATAAATAAATAAACTTGTTCCAGTGCTTTTAAAAACAACTACAGGAACCAATGGGTCATAAAGATTGCAAATATTCTGCTCAATGCACACTCTTTCTTTGTTTTAGTATAGCTAAAGTAATTGGACTATTTTGCTTGTTCACTGTACTGTAGTGTGATATATTCCAGTCTGTTTTCTCTTTTTGGTATTATTCAAACATGTCCCATGTGAGGTTTTAATGTCCTCTTCCATTTCAAGCAAAGCAAAGCTGTAAATCAGCCCCACCCTTTGTCACATGGCCAGAGGCAGTATTAGGAGAGAGAGAGAGTCATATTTTTGATCCTTATTAAAATCAGCTTTGGTTACTCTTGGGTGGTATTGTGAGATATCTTTACCATTCCCTATAGATCCTGGCAACAGAAATAAGCACATTGTTTCCAGTTTTAAACTCATTCCCAGAAATGTACAAATGTCTTCCCACACTGTTATTGCTTTAATACATGGAATTGAATTGGGCTGTATGGTGGATGTGGTCTGTCTGGAGTTCCATAAGGCCTTTAGTGCCTTACAACATGAAAACCCCTGAGAATGTAACATTGTTTGGGTTCCACAAAATATACAGGAAGTGAACAGCAAAATGGTATGCTGGTACAGAAAGAAACAGAGAGTGTTAGTGGGTGGTCACCATTCACAGAGAGGCAATAAAAGGAGCGCAGTAGTACAGAAGTTAGTATAGGGTCCCTCACTTTTTCCTCAAAGTCAATAATGACCTGGAGGATTGAGTCAGTACCAGAATATTAAAGCTTACTAATGGCAATACACTGACCAAAAAACAGTGGATGCACCAGATAAAGAAGATGTATTATAGGGGGGCCTGAACACACTGCGGAAGTGGGGCAAGAAACCAGGGCTTAGGTTTGATATGGAAAAGTGTAGTGTACATTGCTTCACAAAGGAACAAGTAATCCTTGTCATACAGTCACCCTGAGTGGTGTGACAGTGAACTGCACACCAGAGGTAGGAGCATAGGGCAATCGTGAAAAGTAAGCTCAAGTCAGACAGGAAATGTGCTGCCTGTCAATGGAGAAAGTGCGGAGTTGGGATATATTAGGAGGAGGGTAAGGAGCATGTCAAAGCAGGAGATCTTCCTCCTGTACAAGACCTTGGTTGGACCACACATGGAGTACTGCATGCTGTTCTGGTCACCACAATGCAGAAAGACATTGAAGCGATTGAGGTGGTGCAGCATGGGACCACAAATCTGATTATTGGTGGATAGTCTAAAAGGTCATGAGGAAAAAAGGGATGTACTCAGATTATTTAGCCTATAGATGAGAACATTGAGAGATTACAGGATCATGATGTACTGGATAGTAAAAAAGGAAAGACAGGTTATAGCACACTCAGTTGTTTGAGTAGAAGTGTGTAACCAAGTCATGCCTGAAAGCAGGCATCTTTCTATCTAGTGCACCTATCTGGTGAACAAAAACAAACAAACAAAAAAATAAGTAGAGCTCAAGGGCATGCACTCAAACTGTGGGGTGGGAGAATAAGGGGAAATATCAGAAAGCATTACATCATACAGATAGTGATAGTCATATAAGGTAGTATACCCATTGCAGCAGAGGAAACTAACATTGTTCAGGCTTTCAAAGCAGAACCAGAAAGATTCCTGAGGACGAATGGTACCAGGTCAATTAGGAGCTGCATGAATAGTGCAGAATAAACTGCACTGTAGAAATGCCTCAAGTATTGACAGCGACGGATATAATAGCGGTAGTGAATTACCGCTACCCCTGTCACTGTCTGCTGAGTGTAGGAATGGCTGAAAAAGCTTCAGGTGTGGCACCTGGTCGCTCCCATGGTGGAGTGGCTAAGGCACTAGTGCCTGGACTGGTGGAGACCTGGGGACCAGAGTTTGGATCCCTGGCTCTTGATCTTGTAAATTTTATTTTTTGGCTTAAAAACAAAGTTTCCCCCCTACTGAGTTTCATCTCATCCCCGAGGTCCACACCCTCTCAGAGTTGATTATAATAATTATGGTGTGTGTGGGGGGCAAAGCCCCCCACATCAGGGGATTCAGGGATGTGCTCCATAAAAACAAAAAGTGTCCCAGTTTTGAATTGGGGTGTATGTTGTGTGTGGCGTTTTGTATCGGTCAGTTTTTTTACTGACCTTCTTCCAGCAGTTGGCATTTTGCTTGCACCATTGTGTGCCATGCTGTTTTTGTTTGTGGGGATTTGACCCCATGCCGAAAGAATGGCTTTGAGCATGAGTTAACATGCTGGCTATTTAGTTTAGACATGTGTCAGCACTCAAATCAGGTTTTAACCACTTCCATGTAGCAGAAGAGGCAAAAAATATGGACACCATGTGCGCAATCCACAAACACGTCAGGATGCTTATGGGACCACAAGGTCGAAGCACACAGACACTTGCATGCTAAAGTTGCAGAAGTTGGCTGGAACCTTATTCATAGAAGACCATTTGTGCCATGCAGCATTGAAGTGTGGAATTCTGTTTGCACACCAGTGGATATGGGTTTTCCCAGACATGTAGTATATATATATTTTGCTCATGCAAACCTATATCTACAATACAGTGGAAGACATGCATTTTCACATGTAGAACATGATGTTTGAAGGTATGTGATCTAAGGGGCTGCAGTAACAATGTAGAGGCCTGAACAGAAACGTGGTGAATCTGTTCAGATGTTTCCTAGAAACTGCAGTGATACTTGGGGACTGGAGGCCCGCAAATGTGGTACAACTACACAAAAGTGGAGACAAGGATGACCAGGGTAACAAAAAGTAAGTAAGTAAAAGTTTTTTTATATCACTGCCCTTTCCCAGATGACCAGGGCACTTTACAGTTAAGGCAGCGATTCAACAGGAAAAAATGCACAAAGAAATCTATACATATCTACTTAATAATAAGTAAATTAACTAAATAAAGCATAGCTGAGGCAAACTTAAAGGTGGAAGCCATCAGTCGCCAAACACTTACCAAATCAAACGGGTCTTCAGACCCCTCTTAAAGGCCTCCCCAGAGGGGGCCAGCTCTTGGGAAAAAATAGCTGGTTAGCCTTACCTCAATTACTGGTAAGCATCTAGAGACTATAGTTCAAAGGTCTGTAACATGAGGCCCAGGAGCCGCACGTGGCTCTTTGTTGTGTTCATGCGGCTCAGTGGCCCCTTACCCCTCAAAGGTCCAGCATGTATGGTTCTCAGCATCACTGCTACTGTGATACATAATAAAAGGATCTGAGGCACTGAATGTAGGCTTTTTGGCAATTTATCTATGTAGGGCCACTTTTTAAAGGTCATTTATATGAACATCACATACACACTGATGTGCACGATGCTGGGAAGGTTAGAGGTAATCAAAAAATAGTTATATAAGGGAGGCTATTGACTCTTCAGTGCCCCTATATTTTTAGTCTGCATCAATACTCCCATCTGTGTTGTAGATCTTGGCTAGTACGAGGCAAGCCAGCAAACTTTTAAAAGCTTGCTGAAGAACTGCTTGATGGCATAGTGATAAGGATTACTGTTCACTGATTTGGTGACCTGGGTTGGTACCAAAACTTGAGGCATAGCACATTAAGTAGTGATGCCAATAAGAATCCAGTTCGGATGCCTCCTGTCCTGATGCTACACATGTGCTTCCCTGGTAGCCCAAGGGTAGGGATCAGGTTGGCAGGGATGTGTAGCGCTGGACATGTTGCCAAATGTCAGCAGGACTTGTGATGACTTTAATTTGATGCAGAGGTACTAGACATCAAGTTAGGTGTGTTTATGTAAACAGGCTAGGCTGGTGGATGGCCATGCCCAGCCATACTTGCCCAAGACATTTGTGCCCCAAGTGGGAGGGAGAGAGTTGAGACAAAGGTAGGAATATGTAATAGGATTGACCAGCAAGATAAAGTCTTACCAATTACCACACAGGATTGTCCAGTCAATTCTTTTGTTATTCTTTCTTGTCCCTTAACAGATGCTGAACATTCCATATGCTCTATTAGGCTATCCCCACATCAGTTGGGATCTAGCCCCACATCAGGTGTCTCAATTTGTGTGAGGCGTGAGGTGATGGGGGACAACCACAGTTACTTCAGGATGATGTGCAGTGGTTGGAATGTGAGGAAGACAGTGGTTCTTTGGGTGAGATAGGAGATTATCAAGATTGAAGGGGGATTGAATCAAGACATGGGTTATAAAACTGCAAGAAACAGTGTTTTTTGGTTTTTTAAGTTTTTGCTGTGTTCTTAACATGGCACTGGTACCAGTGACTCAGCTATACAGTTTATGATAAAAATGTCACATCCAATAAAGAAGAGAGAAACAGTACACAACAGCATAATATTTCTAGAAGACTTGAGTGATTTTGGTTTCATCAACAGAGATGGGCATATGATCCATGTGATGTACAGGGAAAGTCTATACAAGAAATAAGAAGTTAAACTGCAAGGGCATTTCAAAATAAAACATTCTACAAATGCCAGAAAATATGAAAGAGAGGCATGCAATAATCACTTTTCTACACTTAAAAATAAACTGGGCCAAGACAAGATTGCTTAGACTTTATGGCATGCATCTGTTCAGCTTCCACAGAGCCCCACAGTCGCTTTGTACAGGCAACAGTTTTATAGATGGAAAGGTTATGAAGGATGCAGTTTTCAAAATGGGCCTACATGTGTCTGTAGATCTCAAGGAACAGAGCAGAAGTTTGCTGTATGCTAGGTTTGGCCCAGGCTTTTCTTGAACACAAGACCATGCAAAGAACATTTTGTGGAATATGGATTCTTATCTGTGTTTGTGATATGAGGTTAACTTACTATGTCTCTCCTGTGCTTGATGAACTATAGTTAAATATATTATACTGCACAGCTGGCACTTGTAATCCATTCTACTGTCCGAATGTATTAGGAATTAAGGATGAGTTACTAACTAATTACCCTTGTGGCAACAGGATCAATGTTAAACTTTTTCAGTTCTCTCAGAGAAGGTTTGGAGAAAGTGAAGCTATCCATGGATAAACTTGTTAATGTCTGACAGACTGTGCATCTACTGTAGCATGATAATCCATACCAAGTCATTCAGAAACTTGGCCTCTCTGAGCAACCTGGTGGTACACTGTGCTTTGTAAACTGGCATATCCTGCAAGTTGAAATGTCTGCACATTTTCATAGGATGATAAATGCATCACTGTTGTTGAAAACAATTGCTAAGTTACACTTTCTAGTGGTTTGCTTTGAGTAGTGCTCCAATTAAGTAACATTTATTTTACTCAAATACACTTGGAGATAATTTTAGGTAAAATTAAGCATTACAAAAGATATCTGCCATGCATGCACTCATATGGCTCTCTGGTGATCAGATCTGTCATGGCAGGTGGACATGTGGCTCCTTGTCCTGAAAAGGTTACAGCCCCTGCTATAGTTGAAGAGAAAACGATGGACTACCTGAAAGCTATGGGGCTGCCAGACAGTACACAGTACAGGTTTGTGGTGGGACGGTGATGCCAGCCCAACCTAATAGTACACTTTGATGGGGTAACCAAGGTGGTGGAGAAGAGGCAGGCCAGTGATGTGCTTTATTTTGACTTTAGCAAAGCCTTTGATTTGGTTCAATATAAGAGGCTATTAAAAAGCTAGTGGATTTGTGGTTAAGGGAAGGACTAACAAGGTGGATAAGGAAGTGATCAGGGAGAAGAAAGTGGAGGGTGGTAGTAAATGGGATTAAATCAGAGGCCAGGGAGGTCCCAACTGGAGTACTGCAGTGGTTAGTCTTGAGTCTTCTCTTGTTCAACATGTTAATCAGCAATATCAGAGAGGGTATCCAGGGCACACTGTGTCTCTCTGGGGATGACACAAAACTTTGCAGTAGTGTTGACAGCATGGCAGGTGCCTGGGAACTGAAGAAGGACCTTGAAAAACTGGAATAGTGGTACAAATTATGGCAGTTTAAGTTCAGTGCCAAAACGTGCAATGTGATGCGCATTTTAGGAAGAAGGAGTACTGTATGGGTGTGATACAGCTAGCAACAACAACAGCAGTAGCGAGTGATCTAGGGGTTATCATCGGTGATGGTCTCAGGCATTCAGGTCAGTATAATAAGGCTTGTAACATGGCAATAAATTGTGTTCTAGAATAGGCTTTTTAGATTGGTTAAACTGCCACACATGACCAAAGCTCAACCATGCATTAATTCCTTATTGTAACATGGAAATTAATTTTACTTAATATACTAAACAGACATTGATTCAATGGCTACACAGGACCAGAAATAAACCATGCATTAATTCCTTAGTAATGCCCACTTGGCATCGGGAGCAGGCCTAATAACTGAAGCTTGACATCCGTTGCCATAAGAGTGACGTCCGTCCACTGAGCCCGACTGACCGATGTCAGGAAGACTCTGTCTGAGTGCAATTACAAACACAATGATATTTTTCCCGGCAAGGCCCCACAATACCTTTCTATCAACCCTGTGTCCTTTGCCTGGGCTCGCTCGCACATTTATTGCACTTTGCCATTACCCTGCTGTATGTTTCACTCTGCATACTTCCTACCCATCCACCCACCTAATGGACCTCATACAACTGAGCAATCAGTGTCCCCGTAACCAGTCTGTTTCTGCTATGTTTGTGTATTGGGCCGCTCCTAAGCCTAACTGTTTTGCCTCTCCTAATAAAAATAGATACTTATAATGTCATACCACTCATTGAAACATCTGATTTATTGATCAGAAATCACACATTCTGGGTAAAGCACATATATTTGCATATTTACAGTGGTATGTAATAGTGAACAGACCATAAAAACACTACTTGCCACTAAACATATTATTTCTGTTACAGTTTCTTAGGTATTACACAGCGTTAATTAATATTAAAAATCTTAATACTCTTTAACTGCTGTAGATATGCAAATCTCTGTAGTTCACCCACAATGCAGCTGTCCTGATCTATGAATTCAATGAATAAATGATGGTGATCAAGCTGCAAAGGTACGGTTATATGAGCACAGGTACAAATGGTTTTCTTAAAAATATTGAAATCTGTGAGCCGGCCCAGTGGCGTGGAGAGCTGAGGCAGAGATGCCTTACCTCACATCATGCTGGTGACCCATGTTCATGGTGCAAGCGGGTCATTGGGGCTGGTTGAGGTGGGAGAGGATCGAGCATCTGGAGGACAGCTCCCCTCTCCCGGAGAAGGTGGGAAACAGAGGCCAGCAATTGCCTGACACTTAGTGGAGGCTAGGTGGTGGTACGCCTGGCCCTGTACAGTGGGGCACAGAGGCAGAGCAGCCAATGGGTGTGCAGTGTGTGGACACGCTCATGGTATGCCCACCATTGGCATTGCATGCTCTGCCACCAACAGAAAAAAGGAAAGTGGCGACCTGGTTCAGCGGCTTGATGGCCATCCGTCAGGAACACGCCACCTCCAGAGGGCATCACCGATACTGGATCCAGTCCTGGTGGGGAGGTTGAGGGGCTTCCTGACACTCTGTCACATGGGGTAAGCTGTGGGGGTAGAGTGGTGATGGCCCAATGTGTGGAGGATGGTGCAGGATGGACAGTGGCCGGAGGAATACGGATACCAGGTAAGAGGAGCCAACCGGGGGGCCAGGGAGGAAATTGCCAACAAAAAAAAATATTGAAATCTGTATCATGCAAACTGAAAAGCTGTTTAATTTGTGAAGTCACAATATTAATGCATCTACAGTGTGCAGCATGCACATACACACCTAGTAATGCATGACTTCCGAAACAACACCATGTTCCTTTCCTAAACTGAAAACGTTCAAAACCTCAACAAGTGTCTTCGTTTTCTTAGTATATCTTTGTAGCAATACAAACTTTCCTAACCAATGCTTACCATGTTACAAGTGCATTAAGCCACCCGGAAGGAGGCTCCCACTAGGGAATTCATGCATGGTTGGGTGATTGAGGCAAGGCAAGGTAAATGTTATTTAAAAAGCCTCCCATCCTCGGAGGCTCTGGGCGCTGTACAAAAAAACAAAAACAAAAAAAACAAGACTATTTCAGAGGAAAACCAGCAAGACCAACCACATATTAAATACAATAAATTAAATCACTTAATAAAATTAAAAAAATGAATCATAAAATGACTGAAAATAACTACAAAATAAATAACTAAGATAGCCTGGGACAAGACTAATTCACAGAAGTCAACCAGGACAAGATTATAAGACATAGTCCGAGAAGGCCTGATTATACAGAAAGGCCTTCAGGCAGGCTTTAAATACCTCTACTGAGGGGGCCTCTCTTACAGCTGGGGGTAGCAAATTCAACAGGACGGGGCCGGCAACCCTTAAAGCTCTGTCGCTGGCACAGAAACATAGAGTTTGACAGCAGATAAGGACTGCTTGGCCCACCTAGTCTGCCCATTTCCCTACCTATTGGATAAGCTGTAGATCCTAGTTAACCAACAGCTTACTTTTTAATACCTCCCACCAGAATTGCCTTATGTCTGATCCATGCATTCTTGAATTCTCCCACTGTTTTTGACCCCATGACCTCCTCAGGAAGGCCGTTCCATGTGTCCACCACCCTCTCTGTGAAAGAAAATTACCTCACATTGCCCCAGAGCCGTCTCCCCTCTGTCTTCAAATTGTGTTCCCTTGTTCTTGCACATTTCTTTTTCTGAAAGATGCTGCCCTCTTGGACTTTGTTGATTCCCTTGAGGTACTTGAAAGTTTCTATCATGTCCCTCCTCTCCCTGCTTTCCTCAAGGGTATACATATTAAGCTCCTTTAGTCTCTCTTCGTATGGCTTCTGGTGTAGACCATGCACCATTTTAGTTGCCTTTCTCTGGACTGCATTCATCCTGTCTAAGTCCTTGCAGAGATGGGGTCTCCAGAACTGCATACAATATACCAGATGAAGTCTCACCAACTGTCTGTACAGAGGGATAACTACTTCCTGTTTTCTACTGGTGATGCCTCTCCCTATACATCCCAGTATCGCCCCGGCCATCCCTCCTGCCTTCTCACATTGCTTGCTTACCTTTAGGTCATCTGATATGACTAACCCCAGGTCCCTTTACATTTTTGTCATTGTTAATACTTCCCCCTCCATTGTGTACTCTTCCCCTGTGTTTCTGTTTCCCAGATGTATTACTTTGTACTTCTTTGCACTGAATCTAAGCTGCCATACTTTTGACCATTCCTCCAACCTTGCCAAGTCCCTTCTCATCCTTTCCACTTCCCCCTTGTGTATCAACCCTGTTGAAGATCTTTGTGTCATTTTTAACCTCATCCTGGGAATCGTAAGGAGGCCCCTAGAGGAGGAGTGGAGGGAGCGGATCGAGACAACAGGTATAAGTAGGTCCTTCGGGTAACCTGGGCCCAGATCATGTAGGGTCTTAAAAGTGAGCAAGCCCACCTTAAAGAGGAACCTTCACCCGATTTGTAACCAGTGCAATTCACGCAGTACTTGGGTGATGTGGCAGTATTTAGACTTCCCCGTCAACAACCTGGTGGTTGCATTCTGCACCAGCTTCAGCCGGTGGAGGGTACCTCCAGAGACCCCGAGATACAGCACATTATTGTAGTCAAGCCTAGATTTCACAAAGGCATGCACCAAAGTGGGGAGGTCCAGGGGTGGAACTAGGGGCTTTATTCTGGTGATATTCCTTAGATGGTAAAAGCTAGTGCAAAGAACGAATGACACCTGAAATTCAAGTGTCAATCCACTGTCAAGGATAAAGCCAAGATCATGCACCCTAAAGGAGGCCTTCAATGGTACCGATCCAAGAAAAAGTCCCGTCTCTGCACCAGAGGCCATCCTATCATGCCCTTTGTTTTACTCCACCAACAGTACCTCCATCTTATCAGAGTTCAGTTGCAACCAGATGGAGGCCATCCAGTCATTGCTCTCAGCAAGGCAGGTGTTTAGCACATCCACAGTGCTGGATGTCTCGGGGGCAAAGGAAAGCTACAGGTGAGTATCATTGGCGTAGCAAAAAAAAAAACAAGCTGTACTTCCTAATCAGCTCTCCCAGGGGCAGCATGTACACAGTGAACAACATTGGCTACAAGACCGAACCTTGGGGTATTCCGCATGACAGGAGACTAGGGGAGGAGGAGAACTTCCCTTTGCCTCCTGTTGGTGAGGAAAGACTCAAACCAGCAGATGACAGTGCCGGCAAGTCTGCAGAATTCCCTCAGGTGGTCAAGTAACAAACAATGGTCTACCATGTCAAATCTGAGAAGAGATCAAGGAGAATGAGAATTATCCCCTATCCTCGATCCCTCACCCCGAGGAGGTCATTGTGCACCCAAACTAGCACAGTTTCTATGCTATGCCTCTCACAAAACCCAAACTGGAGAGGCTTGTATAGATCATAGGCCATGAGGTGCTCCTCAAGCTGAAGCATCACAACCTTCTCTACAATCTTACCCAAAAATGGAAGATTGGAGATGGGACAGTAATTTGCCACGACGTCAGGGTCTAAAGATGGTTTCTTCAGAAGCAGTCTCACCAATGCCACCTTCAAGACATCAGGGAAGACCCCCTCTGACAAAGAACACTGGACAATCAAGGCAAACACCAGGCCAACGGGGTCAACACATCCCATCAAGAAACATGTCAGCATCGGATCCAGCTCACAAAATGTGTGCCTCTGCTTGGAAGCCACCCCAGTGACCTCAGCCACCTCCACCAGTCTAAACTTATCCCAACAAGACGGAGTGCCCTCTGGACACCCACAGAGACAACTGTCGACCATGATGTGGCTTGCTAGCACAATTCCATGCCAGATCACAGACACCCTGTCCGAGAAGAACCAAGCAAACTCTTTGCATAACGTGTCAGAAAAAGCTTTTTTCGGCTGTAGACAGGCAGTGTTAAGGAGCATGTCCAAAGTCCGAAAAAGCACAGTTGGTCATTTCCTCCTGGCAGCAATCTCTTTGGACAGGAACTCTGCCTTCTTACGGTTGATTGCTCCCTGGTACACACCATAATGTGCATGCAGGGCCAGCTTGCTCACCTCCAATTTTTCTTCTGGCAGCAGCACTCTAATCTCAAACCCATAATCTTCATCACCTTGGGCTCCCCATCAAACCAAGAGGACCTCAATAGAGAGGATTTGAGTCATAAACAAACTGGTGTGATGGAGTCAAGTGTACCAATCATCAAGCTATTGTAGGCAGCAACTGCCACGCATGTACCCCCAGCGCATGCACTGTCCACACTAGATAGATCAGCCATCTCCAGAAAACCCTCAGGAGTCAAACCCTTCAAAGAGCGATAGCTAACCATCTCTGCAGGGGGAGGGCTCTCAGGGGGGCCCGAATTGGAATTCCACCATGCAATGATCAGACCAAACAACCCTATCAGTCTTGAGATTATTTATCTCAAGCCTCAGGGGGAACACCAGGTCCAACATGTGGCCGCCCTGGTGGGTTGCGGAAGAAACTTCTTGTCACAGGCCCAGAGATGACATCATCTGGAAGAAGTTGTAACTAAGCAGAGACAATTCGTCATCGGCCCAAACATTGAAGTCCCCCAGCACTAAACATCAGGGGGCCTCCAATGTTTTGCCGACAACGAAGTTAGCTGCTTCCTGCAGGAATTCCTCTGCTGCCCAGGGGGGCAGTAAATCAGGAGAATCCTGCAACATGTGCCTGGACCTCCATGAATGGCCACACATTCAAATGAACCCAGTGCTCTTACTGGGTGCAGGGTGAAGCTCAGTTCAGATCTAAAATTGATGGCTACCTCCCCTGCTCCTGCATTCCGCTCTGGGGCAGTGCACTACAGAGTACCCGGGCGGGACAGTGTCCCCTAAAACTGGGCCAGAATCATCACCCACCCAAGTCTCTGTGATACAAGCCAGATCGACTGAAGAAATCAAATCCGCTATAATTGTGAACTTGTTTCTGATCAATGCGGCATTGTAGAGCACTGCCCTCTGGGGCCTTCGGTCTTGTACTCCAACCTCCTCCCCCAATCATGCATTAATTCCTTAGTAGAAGCCTCCTTTTTCATAGCTTAATGCTTACATCATGTCTAGTTGCTCCCGTTGTACCTTTGTGAAACAGAGCAAATTCTTTGTTCAAGTGCAGTTCCCATGGCATCCCAACAGTTGGCTGTAAAACAGTGCTGTGCTGCTAACATTGTTTCACAGCCATCTGTTGGCCTGCCTAGGGAACTGCAGGAACAAAACATGAAGATGTACTCTAGCATGGTCCTTTCATGCAGTGCAATCCATATCTTGTAGTATACACTGATAAAAATTGAAATATCTAGCACCAAACCAGACAGTAAGTTATGAGAAAAAGTACCATAATAGTAAAAATTATAAAAGTATATTTGGCAATAATAAAACCATGCACTTAAATCAAAATGTTGTATAGTAATGCCTCCCTACACTCACAATATGTGTAAGATAGGCTACATTCAGCAGAATGTGTATTATCAATACAGTGTTAAAGATAAGAAATACAATAACTGTGTGTGTGTCTTTTTTTGCATTACAAGTAAGCATTTCAAATAATAAATCTGCTTATTTCTGTAAAATGCTTGCCATGTTACAAGCACATTAAGCCACTCGAAAGGTGGCTTCTACTAGGGAATTAATGCATGTTGGGTGATTGGTGCACTAGGCCTCTTGCTCCATCCCCCCCCCAATCATGCATTAATTCCCTAACAGAAGCCTCCTTTTGAGTGGCTTAATGCTTATTTATAGCAAGGTGACCAAGATGTTGGGATATAAAAGCAGAGGTTTCGATAGCAGGAAGAGGGCAGTGATATTGCCCCTGAATAGGTCCCTGGTGAGGCCCCATCAAGAGTACTGTACTCAATTCTGCAGTCCTCACCTGAGAAACGACCAGACCAGGCTGGAGACAATGCAGTGGAGATCACCAGAATAATCCAGGAGCAACACAGCAGGGCATATGAGATAAGCCTGGCTGATCTGAACATATACATGATGGAGGCCAGGAGGGAGAGAGGGGGATATGGCTGACATGTACATCTTCCTAAGAGAGATAAACAAAGTTAACAATAAGGACCTGTTCACCAGGAATAAAAGTGCAGCAATGACAGGGCATGAGTGGAGACTAGTTGGGAGGAAGTTAAGTGGGACGTTAAGTTCTTCTTCACCGAGAGGGTGGTAGACTACTAGAATAGATCACCAAAAGAGATGGTGGAGTTGGGGACTATAAATGGATTCAAAGCTGGGAAGGACAGAGTCAGGGGCTTAGTGGCACCAAAAGTTGAGGCAGGGAGCACAAGAACAATTAGAGGGAGTGGGACAGCTAGGGAAAGTGAGGGGATGATCAAAGAGCTAAGCCCTATTCATCAGTAGTTCATGAGGTAAGAGAGATGGGAATTCTGGGTGGACTAGATGAACTTTGAATCATTTTTATGTTTGCTTGCACACATGTGCAAGAAACATAGTACTACTATACGAGTTTTCGTTGGTGTGCCTACCCTACTTCCAATGCCCTGCTCCCCTTTTGCAGGCGCTGCAACTCGCCAATGAATGTCTGAGCTGTCTATGACAGCTGTTCAGATGCAGTGGCATACAGTTGAAAGTGAAAACCGCTGCAATCAGCGGTTGTAGTGTGTAGGCAATTTGCATACTGCCGTAGTCAGGTAATTTACATACTGCATCGGCAGTATGCAAAGTGCCTCCACTCAGCACTGCATCCTGAACGCAGCTGTCTTAGACAGCTCCCTTCACATTCCCCCCTCCCCAAACACTGAAGTAGCACTCTGGGAGCCCACCCCAGCATGCTCATGCACTCCCCCCACCGCACACAGTATGGCTGATGGGGGTGTCCAATCCCCTGTCGGCTCCACGGCCCCCCCCAAGACTTCTAGGTGCCACTCTGGGAGCCCACCCTAGCATGGCAAAAGTCAGAATGGTGACAGGGATGCTCAATCCCCCATTGGCTCCACTGACCCCCCCCCAAAAAAACTTTCAGCTGCCACTCTGGGAGCCCACCCCATCGTGGCACAAGTCCCGCGTCATCTTCCTAAAAAGAAAAAAAACACACCTACAAACAAAAACGGTCCCTCGTTGATTGTTTGCCCTCCCAACCCGCACTCACCTCTGTGCATCCACCTCCCCACCCCCCGACTCCATACTTACCTCTGGAGTCTGGCACGACAATCTTCGGTGGACTGGGAACACATCTGCACTCTTCAAAGCCGACCACGAACTGAAGAAATGCCGGTAAGCTGTATACTGGCATAAATGGGTTTTTTTCAGCTTTGGTGCATATCTCAACCATTTTGGGGAATTTCTTCACCAAATTTTCAACATGGGGTTTTTGGGGCCCCACCTCATGGACTCAGTCGCTGTCATTTTGTTATTTGGTCCTGAAAGGGGATTTAGCGGTCACCGCGCCGGAACCACCTTTTGGCACCCAGTAACGAAACGACAGTGTGTCACAGTTCATGAAGTAGGCCCCTCAAACCCTTATGTTGAAAATTTTGGGAAAAATTCCCCAAAATGACTGTTTTATGAGCATGCGTTGCGCAGTTCCTATGCACACTCGTAACTTCGCCAATTTTTAATATTTTCACTCCAGATTTTCAACATTGTCATTTTACCATACCTCCTTATGAGCAGTACAGCTGTCATTTTTCATATCTTGCCCAAGCTGTGTTTTCACGCATGTAGCTCCCAATGGCACGGTCGGTGTGTGAAATCAAAGGGGCAGATTAAGAAAATCACAGTGACACTGTTCATGAGCAGAGGTCTTAAAATGGTTATGTTGAAAATTTGGTGACAGAAGTCCATAACATGACTGTGTTACGAGCGTGCATTGCGCAGTTTCCAAGCACCCTTGTAAGTTCATAAATTTGTCCTATTTTCAGTCCAGATTTTCAACATTGGCATTTTTCCACACCTCCTTATGAACAGTGCAGCTATCATTTTTCACACCCTAGCTGAAATGTGCTTTCGCACTTCCAGCTCAGAAATGCATGGCCGCTGTGGGAAATCAGTGTTCGGGACAGATTAAGAAAATCACAGTTACAGTGTTCATGAGCGGATGTCCCAAAATGCCTGCGTTGACA
Source organism: Neoceratodus forsteri (assembly GCA_016271365.2). Classification (NCBI taxonomy): domain Eukaryota; kingdom Metazoa; phylum Chordata; order Ceratodontiformes; family Ceratodontidae; genus Neoceratodus; species Neoceratodus forsteri. The sequence continues at coordinate 390,055,376 of CM028135.1, read as the reverse complement.
ATCTGCTGTAAAATATCCCAAACTAATTACATTATGGGTATGCATTGTGCAATTTCTACGCACACACACTCGTGACTTCACTTTTTTCATATTTTAAATCCAAATTTTCAGCATTGCCATTTTTTTACACCTCCCCATGAACAGTACAGCTGCCATTTTTCACATCCTGTTCGAAATTTGTTTTTGCACCTGTGGTACCAAATGGCATAGTCACTGTGCAAAATCAGCTTTCAGCTAACGAACCGATATTGTCACTGTTCATGAGGTGGGGGTCTCAAAAAACCCATGTTGAAAATTTGGAGTGAAAATACCAACGAACACCTGGGGCGTTAGGGTTTCTGACCATAATGCCCCACCCTGTAGAGACTGACAGACATCAGGGGTGTGACTTAGGATTGCCACCTGTAATGCTTATGCCATTCCACCCACACCCTACAGCCAGTGACAGGCATCGAGGTGTGCCTTGGACTCTTCGGCCCCAAAGTTCACCCCGTTCTCCTATACTGCACACATCTTACTGTATTTGCTTATGGAATGGGGTGTGCATAAGGCCCAAAGACCCCAAGGCACACCGTGACACTTGTCAGAGTCTACAGGGTAGGGTGTGGTGAAATGGCATGACCGTTATGCCTGACGACCCAAAGGCACACCCCAATGCCTATCAGTCTCTGCAGGGTGGTGGTGGGGTTGGCTTCAGTTCAATGCTTCACTGCCATTCCTATTATGCATCTCTCTAACTGCTACACTACCAATGCCAATGCCAGCAAGCAAACATTTGGCATTGACAAATGCCTGTTTTTTTCTATCACCATCTATGTTTTTCATGTGTGCAGCAAAAAGAGATTTTAGCCATATTGGTCCTTGGAAAACAGGAGTTGCTGGATAGTTTGATACCTTTTACTGGACCAATATAAGTCTTGTACAAAGATGGTAAAGTATACAAGCTTTCAGGGTGAACCGCTCCAGGGGCAGGGCGGCAAGATGGCTGCGGTGCCGCTCCGCTCCCCGAGCCTTTAGGGTGCTCCGCTAACCGAATGTTTTCTGTCCTATTTTTTCATTTTATTTTTACTTAATGAATGAAACTATTGTTAATTTTAGTAATCTTAAATGAAGTAGAGTGATTTTTATTCATAGCTCAGCTCATAGCTCGCAAACAATAGTTGCTATTTGGCACTCAGGATTTGATGTTTTAATGGGAGGGATTTTCAGCTCTCTGAGTATGCTAGATTGAGCTCCTTGGATGGAACGTGGAGTTTTTACTACAAATGCAGATCTTGGTAGTTGAAATTGCGGACTTATAGTAATTTTTAGCATATTGGGGGTAAGATACTCAGATACTGAAAGTTCGCCAACAATTACCCCTAATTGGCGTTCAGGACTTGGCGTTCTAATGAGTTTAAGTTCTATGAATGAACTTTATAATATTTTAACTTATAGCTTTGTGATATGGGTTCATTCCTAGCCTAAAATGCCTAAAATGCCGTAAATTGGGTGCTGACTGTTTAACGGTTGTCAGGCCCACTGCCTGTTATTGGCTTCCTGCTAAATTATCCCGATGTGGAGAGAGGAAGAAAGCCATGGCCTTACAAGATGATGATTATGGACGGGGATTGGAAGCATTTTGACAGAGGTTTACCCTCTGTCTGTAAGATTTTATTTCATTTAAACAAGGTATGACATCGTTGCCTAAGGGTATGGGGGCTATAGCACTATGCCAGTCATATTGAATTTACTGTGCTTAGTGGAGTGCTCTTCTCCCTTTCTTTCCCTCGGTGATCTGAAAGGCTGGAGAGAAATTAGGAGGATTAATGCTGTGCAAATTGACGGCAGCCGCTCACAGAGACCTCCAGGGCAAAGTCGTCCCGATGTAATGTGTATATTGAAGCTACAGTCTCGCTAATCAGATCTAAATGAAGAGTTTGGCTGACTAGAATGTAACCTACTACTTGTGCTAAACCTCCATTTTGTTGAATTTCCGTCGCTTGGCTGAAGTAAGGTAAAGAGGGGAGTTGAACTTTTTTGCCTCTGGAGTGGAACAGATAAACAAGGCAGATATGCAAGGCACTTATTGTATGCTGAAAGACATTTTAATTTGTCTTGCCTCTGAAAAGGTATGTATGGAAATTTGGAGATGTGGTTAAAGCTATATAGTGGACTCTATGAAATGAGAACTGCATATTGCTAGTCTATTTAAACTTAAAGTGACTCCTTCAGCTCGAATTAGCAAATGGAGCATTACAGCCTCATTCTACACGTGTATCTTTCAAGATTTAACTACTGTTTTTTGAAGGAACCTTGTTGCTACCTATGTTTGTCAACTGAACAGCTATGAGCATACATAGGGCCCAATTCTAAAAGAGATATGCCTGGCGTAACAGCACTTGCACCAAAAAGAATGGCCCAAAGTAGCAAGTTACACCAGCAGTTGCAACATGCAGGATTCTACAGTGTGGCCTGTGACATGTCGTAGGCCACTTGCGCCAAAGAGCAGTTACACCAGTAGTTGTGCCATAAACCCCTTGCAACATGGCACTAGGGGGTTTACTGCAGCAGTTGCACCCTATTCTAGTAGGGCAGCAACAAAGTCCACAATGTTGGGATTCTACAAGAACCCCCGGAGGAGAACCAGCAACGTAAATTACACCAGCATTTAGCTGGCGTAACTGTACATACATCCTCCAGGGGTTCTGTTGACCCACTGTACCCACTCCAGGATGTGCCCCCCATGCCCAAAACACCCCCGTCGGTGCCCCACAGGGCAGCCCACAACCTCTCCAGCCCCGATCTCCCATAGCAGATGTGCCTAGCTGGGCATCTCGCACCCCCAGCCCCAGAACTTCCAGACCCTAAATGCCCTGCAGGGCTGCATACACACATCATGCCCCCGAACCCCACACTGCTAGTGGCCCCACAGGGCAGCTGTGTCCCCACCCAATCCATTCCTTGACCTGATATTTTGCCGTAAATGTTTAAAAAGTAAACCCCCGAGATCCATGGTAGTCTAGTGGTCCCCCACCCACCCCATTCATTTCTGAGCTCATCTATACAGTAAGCGCTCATGTGGTGCTCAGTCAGCGGCTGTCCATGGAGGTGAGAGTGGGCTGTGCCAGTTGCTGGCTGGAGATGGGTGGGGGGATGCGAGTGGACTGGCACTGCTGGATGGGGTGGGTGGGGGCCAGTAGATTACCAGGGCTCTCGGGGGGTTTTAATAATTATCCATTTGCAGCACTGAATTTGAGTCAGGGATGGGGACTGGATCGGGAGGGACATGGCTGCCCTATGGAGCTTTGAGGGGGCACTTACACTTTTTGGGGGGGCTGCAACTTGCGACATGCCCCTCGGGTATGCCCTTAGGTTGGCATACCTGTCTGCATGTTGCAAGTTGCAGGACTTAGCCATGGAGACCCTGCCCCTTCTAGAATAGGGCACAGTTGTAGTTACTCAGACCCAAACATGGTAGCCAAATGTGTGGGAGGCAACCTGATTTACTTTATATTAGGCCAAGAGCAATCCCAGTGTTTTGATCTCACATAAATCCCACAATGTTGTGAGTTTCGCAGAACAAGCAGATAACAAGAAACCTGCACAATGCCAATCGGTAGGTTTTATTTTCAGTAACAGACCTGCAAAGAAAAAGATGAATATATAAGTAATTAGCAAGTAATTAAGCAATAGTCTCTTTCAAATACATTTGTACCTGTGCACTCTTGTCAGAAGAATGCAACATTGCCGACAGTCTTTTGGCTTTCCCCTGAAAGGGGAGAGGGGTAGTTACTGGAAGGGTATGCTTTTAGAACAGTTCCTTTAGCTGATACCTTTAGTACAAGAGTCCCAATTTCAGCTTTTTTTTTTATATACTCCAAGACCCTGGGCATCCTTCAGGGGTGCCTACTCGGACACAAACCATACTCCCAGCCTGAACCCCCCGCATCTCCCAGGATCTCCCCCTGAATGACCCCCAGGCAGGCCTGACCCCTGGTATCACCTCCAGGGCTGGTTCTGCCCTTCTTCTGGTGGTCAACACCTAAGTGTGAGGTGCCTTACCTGTGGCCGAACGGTCTGGCTATGGAGAGATCCAGGTGCATCTGGGCTGGTGATTGGGATGTGGGTGTTCCCCTTGGGCCACCGTCATCTCGCCGGTGGTCTAGGAGGCCTTTTTCTTGTGTGCAACTTTTCCCCCTGAGCGCAGTCATGCAGTGGTGTCAGCACGCAGACAGAGCCCCGTAGCCGCCCACCACACTGGTCTCCACTTGTTCCCATGCAGGTAGTACCCCCGGTCTCCACCGGGGGTCACTACTGTGCTGGGAAGACCCCTGGATCCATCCTAGGGAGAGGAGAGCTGTCCCACGGATGCTCAGTCCATCTCCCTCCCCTGCCAACCCCCGGCACCCAGGCTCGCTCCCAAACCCAGGTCGCCGGTGTAGCATGAGGTGTGGCATCCAGTGCCTCAACCCTCAGTGCCACTGGGCCGGCCCCAATTTCAGCTTGGCATATAACTATTTCAGATGATGACAGTTTATGCAGTTCTTAGCAAAATGCACACACACTAAGCACTCAGTGAACTTGTATTCTCCCAGGTAAAATCTCACTCCCCACCCTTTTATTCTCTTGCCAAAGATGAGACAATAGCTGGGGAGTTTGTTTGGCAGGGCTCACAGTCATTGGCAAACATTTGTTTTTACCTGGTTCATGGGCGGTGGTGATGCTTGCTGCTATTCTGTCCCCCAATGATCTGATCTGGTGTAGGTGTTTGGAACTGGTAGGAGTCTTACTTCTGAATGACTTGTCACATCATGATTTTGAAGCATGGTAGATGGTATAGGATTCTGCATGTTCTTTCTCCTTGTTGAATTGCTCTAAAAACTTGTTGCTTACAGATGACATGATGGTGATATCGACTGTTGAGAAATATCACATCTCTTGATGGCATTAGATGGCATTAGATGCTGAAATACCACCTTAATGGTATTGTCGTTCAGATATACCACCTCTCTTGATGGCGTGAGATGCTCAGGACACCATGGTTCTTGATGACATTGTTGGATGTTAAGCAATACCATACTTTTCTTGAGAAATGGTCTGTCATTCTACAGTACATTTTACATAGCAAACATTTTCCATCCATGTCATCAGACATTAAGAGGCTAAGCTGAATTTTGCTTACATTTCAGCTAGGAGCATTTGATAAGCATGTTTTTGTGTATCTTTGAAGAGTGAGTAGCTATATTTAGAAGATCACTCAGGCAGATAGGAAAAAGTTCAGAGAGACCCAGAGGGATGAAGATAGAAAACTACCTGACAAAGGCTAGTGTAGCAGGTAGGGTAGTCTGGTGGGTGAAAGACAAAAAAAAAATACAACTAGCAGAGGGAATCAAAAAGGGGAAAATGCCTTTTATCATTATATCAGTGAGAAGAGAGACAAAATGGATGGGACTGTTAAGCTCAGAAAAGCGAGAAGGGTGGATTGAAGGAAATGAGGACAAAGCAGAAGTGTTGAATGAGTACTTCTGTTCGGTCTTCAGAAGGGAAAGAGAAGGACCGATACCACAAAAGGGGACTGTGGGGAGGGAGAGGGGGGAAGGGAGCACAGATGATTTCATAGAAGTGGATAAGGTGAGGAAGGGGTTGCTATCCTTGAAGGTGGACAAATCCCCAAGCCTAGACAGTGTACATCCAAGGGTGCTGAGGGAGCTAGCAGAGAAGCTTGCAGGTTCCCTGGCTGACTTGTTCAATAGTTTACTGTAATCTCTGGTGGTACCACTGGACTGGAGAACAGCTCATGCAGTGCCCTTGCATAAGAGCAGTCTCAAGGATAACCTGAAGAATTGCAGACCAGTCAGTTGAACCTCGATATTGTGCAAGCTCATGGAGGCCGTACTCAAAGAAAACTTAGTTGGGTACCTGGAGAAATGATCTCCAGGACAGGCAGCAGCATAGATTTATGGGAGGGAGATCATGTCAAATAAATCTGATAGGCTTCTTTGACTGGGTGACTAAGACAGTGGACAGAGACCAGAGGGGGACATCTTATACCTGGATTTTAGCAAGGCCTTTGACTCTGTGCCCCACAACAGGTTGATCCAGAAGTTGGCAGATATGGGGGTAGGTGAGAAATTGACCAGGTGGGTAGTAAACTGGCTGGGGGGACAGGATCCAGAGCATGGTGGTGGAGGGCAAGTTCTCAAGTACTAGGTAGGTCACCAGTAGAGTCCCACAGGGATCGTTGCTCGGACCGGTGTTTTTTAATGTCTTCATTAACAACACTGGGGATGGCATTAGGAGCAAAATTTGGTTATTTACAGATGATACTAAACTCTGTGGGAGGATGCACGCAGCAGAAGGAATACATGATCGAAAGGAAAATCTGGAAAGATTAGAGTGGTAGTCTGGGATCTGGCAACTTGGTCTCAACACGAAGAAATTTAAGTTTATGCACATTGGTGCCAAGAATCTAATGACTGAGTACAGCCTGGGTGGAGTCCGGATGAAATGTTGGTCTGTGTCATGAGTGGGGACAGCAGTAGCCAGGAGGAGGTAATACTGCCATTGTATAGGTCATTGGTGAGACCTCACTTGGAGTACAACATACAGAACTGGTGTCCTTACCCCCAAAAAAAGGATATAAATCTACTAGAGTCAGTGCAAAGGAGGGCAACGAAGATGATCATGGGCCAGCAGAGTAGAACATATGAGGAGAAACTGGAATCAATGAATATGTCCTCCCTGGAGGAGAGGAGAGAGAGAGAGAGAGAGAGAGAGACAGAGTCATGGTTGAGATCTTCAAGTTGAAAGGACTAAAAAAGGTGGACAGTGCTGGTCTCTTCAAGATCAGAGGGAACAGGACCACAAGGGGGCACAGTCTCAAGTTCGGGGAGATTAGAAGCGAGACTAAGCACCACTTCTTCATGGAATGGGTGTCGATGGGTTGGAATTGGCTTTAGGAAGTGATATTGTTGGAAAGAGTAGGTAGCTTCAAAAGATGCCAGGACAGAGTTAAAGAGAAAATAAGGGTCACAAGGGGAGAGGATGTGGGAACTAGTTGGGGTGGGGGAGCAGGGTCATTAGCTGGAAGCTGAAAACCCTACAACACAAGCAGACTCGATAGACCATAAGGGCTTCTTCTGCTGGCTTGTTGTGCATTCATATATGTTTGTATATGAAAAGACATGTAAAAAAACTAAACAGGCATTTCCAACCTACAGAAATAACCGGTAGGCTTTTAGTGGACATAGTGAATCAGGCCCATAATTCAAGTCTCAACTTTACCTGAAAATATATGATCCTATATTGTCCACAGATGCATTGTTTCAAAATAATTAGGATAGGTGAGAAGAATCTGTGGGCAGCACAGTCGGGACCAGAAAGTCCTTTGTTTCAGGGCTATTTCTACAGGAACTGCATTGTCCACACAGCAGACACTACCGGACTCGGCTTGGCAGGGGTCATGAAGAGGCTGTCAGGCTTTCACCACCTCCTCCCCACCAGAGATCACCACAGGACCTCTCTTCAGCTCCTTTTGGGAGTCCTGCTTGCCGACTCTCCTCCTGCTGCTTTCTGAACCAATCTGAGGGTGGCAACATGTATTTCCGACTTGCCCTCCAAGTGGTCCTATCCGTGCTCTGGTCCTGTCTTGAAAGACCCACACAAGGGACATCAGGAGTCTGCCAGAGTCAGATGGAATAGATGAAATGATAGCAGGGCATGCTCCTTGATGAAAGTAAAAGCTCATTGTGAGTACTGAACTGTCCCTCTTACAATGGACTGAATGTATTGGAATAGTACATGTGGTATTGTGCTGCTGCGTACTTAACATGTTCTTAGGGCTCTGATTTAAGGATGCTAAACTAAAATGTATAAGGCTATTTTGTTTGAGTTTGCTCTATTTGTGGCAGCTTGCCTTGCCCTAGTGAATCTGATTTGTGCTGGAGGTGTATTTGGGCTCTGTGGTCTGATCTATCACTGCTCTAGGCTGGCCCCAAAAGTGCCTCTGAAACTTGATTATCTGTCACCTTTGTGTACTTGTTGCTTGTAGGACTGTTACAAAGTATATTTTAGCCAGTGTCACCATGGCCTTAATTATGTTGCAGGTCACCTCTGTTTATCTCCCCTTACATGCTGCACCTGAAGGCTCTCAGATTAATCCCGTCAGGCTGACTATATCTTCTCTAACCATACTTCCGCTAGTGAAATGTGCATTTCTCCAGTCTGGCTTCCTAAACATTGAATAGTCTTATTAATTAGCCACTTTGTTAAGTACAAACTTTGCTGCCCTAAAATCTGTGTGAGACAGCTAAAACTACCACGTATCTACTGGCTCTCTTCTCTGTGTGGTGCCCTTGCTGGTGACATAGAATAAAACCCTAGGCCTGCTGCCTTTCAACCTTCTGGTTCCCTTATCTGGTTTAATGCTAAAGGCCTCAAATTATCTCACCTAAATGTCTGAAGTCTCCTGCCTAACCATGCTAAATTTACTGCATGGGTAATTCATTATAGGGCTCCATGTCATAATAGCGAACGCAAAACAGCGATCACTATTATGGTGAGTGTATATCACCGAAAAGCAAATTGGTGATATGCACTTCAGGGTGAACAGACATCCAGATTTTAAAAAAGTGTTTTTGTGGGGGGGGGGGCGTTGCCACCACACCCTCTAATTAGTATTCTCAACTCCAGGGGTGCTTATCGAGGAGTGGGCAAAAATCCAGATCTCAGCAAACTTTAAGTGCCGCAGCTACATGCTCCTGCTCCAGAACCCAGTACCTGTTTTGCCAGAGCTAGCCACCCCACACCACCACACCACATGGCTAGCTTGGTGGCAGCAGGTACACCAGTGCCCGAAAACCCTTTCCCTGTCCCTCCCCTTCCCTCACTGTTCCCCCCTTCCGTTTGCCATTCGCCCTTCCCCCTCATCACTACCCTCACTATTCTGCAGGGTAACCCAGAATAATAGCACCCAAATTGAGTTGTTATATTTCTAGTCGCTTATTTTGGGTCACTATTATGAAGTGATACCCATTATAACCCTGACATGGGTCTTACAAAGACTTGGCTTACACCTTCAATTCCTTACTCTGCATGTGCCACTCCTGGTTTTAACTTTAATAGGCTTGATCACACTGGCCAGAAACATGGTGGAAGCCTGTTGTTATACTATAAAAGTCACTTACAGTAAATGTGTCTTTTATACCTCATATGTACCCTACCACTCCTGCCTGTGCATTCATTCATGCACCACTCCTGCTGGGTAATACTAAAAAAATTAATCTAGTTCTATGTCTTGAGCCCTCCTAAAGGTGAAGTTCCTGGCCTGAACTATCTTTTTGACAGTATTAGTCAACAGGTGAGCTCTGGTGAGCTGCTGATATTAGTCGACTTTAACCTTAACTGAATTGGGAGAAATGCCAAGCAATATGAACCTTTGGTGGCTGGTCCTGGCCTTAAGTACCTTATTTCTGAACCTATTAGACTCTCTACATCAGGATGCTAGAACACCCTTCTTGACTGGATCTTGCCAAATAGGGCCATGAGAATCACAGAATTGTGGACCGTCCCTGATTCTATATCTGACCATATGCCTACGTATTGTTTCTGGAAAGTTTCATCACCTAAAATGCTCCATAAGATTATCCTTATGAGAGACTTATCCAAACTAGACCTGGAGTCCTTTCACAAAGACCTTGCACTCTCAAACTGTTCCTCTGTCTTATCTGCAGGGGATGCCTCTGTTGCCCTGAATAATTTCCTTTATATCTTCTCCTACCTGCAAGATAAGCATGATCCACTTATAAAGTGGAGAGTAAGGGGCACTGTCATAAAATGGCCTCATAATAAATCAGCTATTGCTTATGAAGGCTAGGAATAATTGCCGGACAAGGTTTAAGGCTACCCAAGATTTGTCTGACATTTATGAACATAGACGGCTCTGAAATGCCTGTAAAAAAGCAGTATGTGCAGCTAAGAGTGATATTGTAAATCTACACTATTGACCTCTGCTAGGAATCCTAGGTGGTACTGGCATAATATTAAAGACGTAGTGAGTGACTCCCTTAAGTATTAAACTGTTGACATGCTTATGGAAGGAGTAAACTGTAACAATGCAAAAAAAAATTGCTAATGTTTTTAACAAATAGTTCTCTGACTTGGCAGCCTTCACCTCGTTTGCTGCTCCTAACTCACAGGACAAATGTCAGACTTCCCCACCTGCCCTTGCATCTCATCTCCCTTTTTACCTTAAAGTTGTATCAGTAGGTGAAACTAGCAGACTCTTGGCCAGTCTCACCCCCTTTACTAGTGCTGATCCTGGCAATATGGAGCCTAAGCTTATCCATTTGGCAGCCCCATTCCTTGCCTTGTCAATCTCCTTCATCTTCAACACGTCACTGACTACTGGGACTATCCCTGATTTATGGAAGGTTGCCGGAGTTGTACCAGTGCTCAAGCAAGGGGACCCGAAATGTCTTGAAAACTACCGTTCTACAACAATAATGTCTGCCATTAGTAAATTATTGGAGAAAGTAGTGGCATCCCAGTTGACAGAATACATACAGAAATCTGACCTGTTATCACTGGAGCAACATGGCTTCCATAAGGGCTACAGTACCTCCACTGCCCTCATTAAAGTAATCTCAGAGATTAGGGTCACCATGGATCATAGCAAGCTGACTGGAGCTGTCTTTGTAGAGCTCTAAGGTTTTTGATCTGATAGACCACAAACTCCTTCATGCCAAGCTTTGTTCTCTTGGTTTGTCCACCCCTGCACTAGCCTGGTTTACAAACTACCCACAGGGAAGGCAGCAACTAGTCAGGTATAATAGGACACTCCCTGAGCCTGCTCCTGTCAACGTTGATGTTCCACAGGCCTGGGACCCATCTTTTTTCACCTATTTATTAATGACTTACCCCAGGTGCTAGTCCATTGTAGCACTACCCTTTATGCTGATGATCTGGTGCTACTAATTACTTCTCAGGACATCAACATCATTAACTCCCAGTTACAGGCTGATTTCTGCCAAATACAATCTTGGCTTTTCTCTAATAAATTAGTCCTTAACCTTAGATAAACAGACTACGCGTTTTGGCTCTCAGGCCAAAATCAAAGCTAGCGCTGAACCCCTGGATATCACTAGTATTGATGGTTCCTTTGAAATGGTTGCTGACTTTTCAGTATCTGTGGGTCACTCTTGATCCTTGGCTAGACCTCTCTCTGCACATCCACAATGCATGTAAGGCAGTAAATTGCAAGCTGGGCTTAAAGTATAATGTCAAATGCATTCTCACACCAGCTGCATGTCTTGTCCTGTCAAAAGGAGTGCTCCTTCCTACCCTTAGTTATGGGCTCCTTACCTTTGTGCATACTATCAAGTCCACTCTATCTAAGTAGGATGTTTCCTATAATAAGGTATGTTGGTTTGCCCTCTGCTGCTTGATGCACTCATCACTGCAGTGAACTATATAGCAAACTAGACTGGTTGCCCCCAGGGTATTATCATGCTTTTGCTTTGAGCTGCTTTATTGATAGAGTTGCCAGAACTGCCACTCCTCCAGTCTTGGTGGAGCAGCTAAGGATTGTTAATCTGTCTTAGCACCCATTAGGTATAATGATTCATTGGTGTTCTTTATTCCAAAAACCCACATGGGTATGGGGGACCAAGCCTTTGCTGTCTGTGCACCTAGGTTATTGAACTCTCTCCCAGTGCCTATTCGATGTGTTACCTCCCACCACAGTTAAAGACGGTCCCTATGGGATCACTTGAAATTCAACTCTGCCTGTAATCGCACTTAATTATGTTATCTTCTCCCTCTAATGAGTGATGTGCTTCACTGCTTAGCCTGGTTTGTTCAGATCTATGCTTGTGTGTAACTGTATCCTACATATATACTGTTTAAATTGCTGTGATCCTTGTCCATTTTTACCGTAGTTATCACATTGCAGTCTTCTGACTGTTAAAGTTTTCACTAACTGCATAACTTTGTAACCTCCCAGGTCATACCTGAAAATAGGCATATATTTGTCCAGTCTGCTTACATGGTCTATAAAAGCTAAAAACATAAAAACTTAACAGGAAGAGTTAGTGGGCAATGAATAAGAACAGATCTATATAGCTGTGAGGGGATAACAAGCAGGAAGTGCTAAGATATTCATAAGAGAGGCTGAATGGATGTCTTGAAGCATTAATTTGAAAGTTATCCTAACAGGAACACAGAATAATAAAAACATGAGCTATACAGAGTGCGGAGTGGGGGTGGGGGGCTGTCACCGAAAGAAAAGAACATATTTGTAGTAGGGAACATACAGAATTAAAGTTGTCTATTATGACACACTATGGAAAACTTTCATACTGTATGTTATTCTTTACAAATATGTTTTTTTTTTCTGTGATCCCCTCTCCTGCAATCTGTGTGTTTCAGGTCTTTGTTATTCCATGATCCAGTTAGGATACCTTTCAAATTAACACTTCAAGGCATCCATTCAGCCATTGTTATGAATATTTTAGTGCTTCTTAATAATCATCCTCTCACAGCTATAGACCTGTTCCTATTCATGTGCCTACACAGAATGAATGACAGCAACATATACTCACCCGTGGTGGATTCACAAATAACCACCCCTTGTCAATGGTGACATGTGGGGCCTTCCTAGTAGATGGAAGGGGCCAAACAGGGTTCCCCACAGTCAAATCTGGAACAAACAGAAACTGTTGCAGTGCAAGGGCTTGGTGCCCACTACTGGGCTGATTATCCCAAGTCTGTAATCCCAAGCAAAGAAAAACTACAGATGCACTTTTGCATGCAATATAGTAAAAATAGCAGGCTAGCTAGTGCTGAAGACATTTTTTATCAGTTTCCTTGCTGCAAGCCAACGAATCGTCCAACTAGTAAAATGCAAAGTGCAATACAGGGAAAAATACCATTCTTCTCTGTTTTATACAAAGGCCTATAGCAAAAGACACATGGTTCCCACAATGCCAGAATTGGATAATGCACACACACACACACACACACACTCAATGCACATCATAGACATGGTAAATTACATATGACTATATATATATATATATATATATATATATTAGGGTTGAGTACCCCATTTAAGGTTAAAGTGTGAAATTTGGCAGGTTAATAACTTTGCCACCATATGAAAGATTTGCCTCAAATTTGGCAGGCATGAAGTGGCACCATTGATCTCTGGATCTACTAAGTTTTGTAACAGTCGGATATACAGTTGCGGAGCTACATAGCGCCGTAGAATGTGGTAATTACGCTTTTTTGTGCATTCTTTGCTCGTGCCTACAGGTCGCACGGTTTGTGCGACTGGTCCAAAACCTTCAGAGAACATGCAGCCAGGGTCTCCAATGTGCCTTTTAAAGATTTCGTGAAAAAATATTAAATGGTCCAAAAGTTATTCAAAAAACAAGTTTCCCATTATAGTCAATGGGAGAAGTTAACAAAATATTCGACAGTGATGCAAATGTAGTTTTTAGTGTCACAAATGATCTCTGTAGTGTCACAAATCTGCCATTTTGTTTTCAGTTACTGGTCACAGAAATGCTTGGCATTTAAATTTGGGAACCTCTAGGGACACAATTCTTTTTGTGTTCACCTAGTCGAGCCCTGAGGATGCTAACCACGTCTTTTTGGGGGGCTTAAAAACCCCAGAAATATGTTTTTTACATTTTTGTAAACTGTAGTGTCACAAAGTAGTGTCGCACTTGCAACATTTCATGATATTTTTTTTTGTGAAAGTGTCGCAAATCATGACACTACTTAGCGAAACTATGGCCAAAATAATAGGAATTTTTTGCCACCCTGCTGCAAAAGAACGGTTTGGTCTTTTGGGCTGAAATTTGGAGGGAAGAAAGTCAAGATCCCACAGATGTGCCTTTTGGTGGTTTGGTGACAAAATATTAGAGGTCTGCAAAGTTATGGTACATCGAAGTTGATGATTTTTCCCATAGGCTAATATTATGGCATCCGCCACGCCATTCGTGGCCCGTATCTCGGAAACGCTTTGAGATATGGACTTTTCGTCAGAAAAATGCTTAGCCCCTACTAGGGAGCTAAGCACAAAACCAGCCAGGAAAGTCATAAATTATATGAAATTTTTATTTTTTTTCAACATCATACGGTTCCTGAGATATAAGCAATATAGTATTCCAAGTGTTCGTTTTCTGCTCTGAAGCCCATTATTAGGCACACATTCTTTGTATTCACTGTGTTTCTCAATGCAGCTTTTTTGGGGTAAAAAAGGGTGTGCATTTTCATTACTGTTACAGTTAACGTTTCCACTTGCGTTTCTGTAACCGTTTGTGTTCGTGTTCCCATCTACGCTAACGTGTGCATTACCCTTTGCATTTTCATTTGTGCTTGCATTTGCATTACTGTTACCATTTGCATTTCCGTTACTGTTTTTGTTTGTGTTTCATTTTGAGTCACCACGTGAATTACCATTGCATTTGCATACGCGCTTCTGTTTGCATTTGTGTTTCCTTTGGTGTCATCTTTGGTGTTACCAATAGCATTTGCATTTCCAATTATGGTACTGTGACCATGCATGTTACCATTTGAGTTTCTGCACATGCTTGCATTTGCGTTTGCGTTAGAGTTCACTTTGGCATCATCGTTCCTGTTACTGTAACTGTTTGCATTTCCAATTGCATTACCATTACTGTTTACATGTTCGTCACCATTTGAGTTTCTGTTGGCCTTAGAGTTTGTGTTTTCGGTTGCGTTTCCATTGTCGATTGCGTTACTGTTTCCTTCTGTGGGGCCATTGCCTTTACTGTTTGCATTTCTCTTTGCATTTGTGTTACTGTTTGCATTTTTCTTACCGTTTGTGTTTCCGTTGCAGTTAGCGTTTACATTACTGTTTTCGTTAATGTTTGCATTTCTGTTGCCGTTAGCATTTGCGTTACCGTTTGCATTATCATTTCTTTTTTCATTAATGTTTGTGCCTGTGTTTCTCTTACCATTTGCATTATCATTTACATTTGCATCACCATCTGCATTACTGTTTGCGCTTCTGTTTGCGTTACCATTATCATTAGGGCCCTGTGCTCCCACCACCACATTCCATTCACTTTTTATAGTGTTCATTCTCAAAAAGAAGGAAAATTCATGGCAAAAAAACTCTGTTTAATGCATCACTTAGGGCTGTTCCATAGCTACAAAAGTGAGGAAATTCGGTGTTAGGGTTGCCACCCCTTGCACCCCAAGCCACCCCATCCCACCAACAGGCATCGGGTGGCGTCAGGTCGCCGGTCCTAATTCTCACCCCATTCTCCTATACTGCACCACCTCAGCTTGCTTACACATGGGATTGGGTGAGAGTTAGGACCGATGACCCCAACGCACACCCCAATGCCTGTTGGTGGGGATGAGGTGGGCTTGGGGAGCAAGTGGTAGCAACCTTAACACTGGATTTCCTCACTTTTGTCACTGTGAAATAACACTAACTGATGCATTAAATGGATTTTTTTTTGCCATGAATATATATTATAGTGGCACAGTAATGCCACTATAGTTAGGGTTGAGTACTCCATTTAAGGTTAAATCTCAAATTTTGCACCTTAACTTTGAAACCGTATGACAGATTTGCCTGAAATTTGGAATGCATGGCCTGGTACCATATATCTCTGGATCTGGCAAGCTGTGTTATGGTCAGATGTACGATTGCGGAGCTACAGTGCACCAAAAAATGCATAAATGACAGATTTTTGCGTGTTTCTTTTCTCGTGCCTACAGCCTGCACAGTTTGTGCAATCGGTCCAAAAACATCAGGGAACATGCAGCCAGTGTCTCTGTTGTGCCTTTCAAAGATTTCATGAAAAAATATTAACGGTTCAAAAGTTATTAAAACAAAACAGTGGATGACAGTGGGCTCAGGGAGGGTTAGAGCAGTCAGGCAGAGGCACATCCCAGATCCTATTCCTCTCAAGAACTCATATGCCACACTGGCAAATGAGGACAACCAAGTAGAGGTTCCCAGGGAAGTGGAAGGAAAGGATGTGGAGGTTAGGCAAGGAGGTGACCTCAGTGGGGAAAGCAGTGGACCCCAGAGGAGGAGGAAGCAAATCCTGGTGGGGGACTCCATCATAAGAGGGATCCAGCTAGGAACACAGGAGGGGGAAGACAGGGAGGTGAGGTGCCTACCAGGTGCCACGGCATGGAGGGATGGAAGGAAGATACTGGGGATCACTGGGAAGGCAAGACAGGAGGGTGAGCTGGATGTCATTATCCACCTAGGTACTAATGACTTGGCAAATGGGGCAAAGGAAGTTCAGGAAGAGTTTAGGAAACTGGGAGGGGTCTCAAGCAAGTAGCTACTTCTGTCACTTTCTCAGAAGTACTACCTGTGAGAGGCAAGGGAGAGCATAGAGTGCATGCACCAGGAACTTTAACTCATGGTTGAAGAACTGGTGCTGTGAGGAAGGGTTTGGATTCATTGGTGACTGGGGACCCATCTGGAGGATGGAGGTTTGTTCAAGCCTGACGGCCTGCATCCATCCTGAGGGAATCTAAGCACTCAATGATAAGTTTAAATGCTACTTGACAAGCATTTAAACTACAGCAAGTGGCAGGCCAGCAAGGATGGTACCTCTACTGCTCACCCCCACAGCTAGTAATGGAACCAGTGAACCAGAGGTGGCTATCTCTGCAAAGCAGTGTGCAAAAGATGGAGATTAGTGTCCAAAAGGTGGATAAGCAGAAAAGGGGCAAAAATTCAGCAGAAGGGCAGACAGCAAGGAGAACCAGGGATAAATGACAACCAAGGAAGGGGCTGGAGTAGAACAGTGAAGCAGTCTAGGGAGGTCAAATCATTGAAGCCATGTGCTAAATGCCAGGAGCCTTAGCAACAAGATGGAAGATCTGGAGGCTGTCATGGTACAGTCAGACCTGGACATTGTGGCCATCACTGAAACCTGGTGTAATGATAACCATGACTGGGAGATGGCCATACCTGGCTACAACATATTCAGAAGAGACAGAGCTGGCAGGAAGGGAGGAGGAGTGGCACTGTATGTGAAAAATGACATAAGGGCCATACAGATCCAGGAGGAACAAAATGGGGGAGAGATACTGTGGGTTAAGCTGGAAAGGAAAATGGGGCCAGCCATCGCACAGGTGTGGTCTAAGACCACCAGCCCAGGAGGAAGAAACAGATAGGAGTTGATGCTAGCCATCCAAAGGATGGCAGACAAGAGTGAGGTAGTACTGGTTGGAGACTTCAATATACCAGACGTGGACTGGAGCATCCCAGCAGCAGCATCAACTAGAGCAGATTTATCCTGGACTCCTTCAGGGTGCCTTCCTCAAGCAACTGGTCATGGAACCAACTCGGCAGAAGGCAATACTGGACCTTGTGCTCACAAACAGGGACAGTGTGATGGGGGTAACAGTGGGGAGCACCTGGGTAACAGTGACCACCAGTCATTGTGGTTTGAAATCACAAAAGAGCAGAACCAAACCACACAAAACACGTATCCTGGATTTTAGGGGGCAGACTTTGGGAAAATGGGGAGATGCTTGAAAGAGGCATTAAGGGAATGGGACAGGAATCAGGGATTGAGGAACAGTGGGCAGTATTTAAAATGGGGATTATAAGAACAACAGAATTATGCATTAAGCAGGTTAGCAAGAGGAAAAGAAAGAAGACCATTATGGTTTTCCAAAGAGGTAGCAAAGAAAGTGAAAGCCAAAAAGATTGCATTCAGGCAATACAAAAGACACAGGCAGAAGGGGATAGGGAGAAGTACCAGGAGAAACAAAGGAGGCAGGGAAGTCAGTAAGGAAGCCAAAGCTCAGACAGAAGAACACATTGCAAAATCAGTGGTTAAAGGGGACAAAACCTTTTACAGGTACATAAGTGAAAAAGAAGGACAAAGGGAGGGATAGTGAGACTGAAGGGGAGGATGGGAGCACGTGGAGGATGACAACAGTAAAGCTGACATATTGAACAGGTATTTCTGCTCAGTCTTTACTGAGGAAGAGGGTAATGGGTCTGAAGGAGTACAAGGGGTGAGAATGGTGCAGAAATGGACACAAGTCCCTTTACAAGAAAGGGTCCTGAAGGAACTGGAAGTAATAAGAGCTGATAAAGCAATGGGGCCAGATGGGTGCACCAGGGTCCTTAAAGAACTAAGAGAGGTGGTGGCTGAACCTCTGGCTATCCTGTTCAGCCAATCACTGGAAACAGGGAGGTACCCAAAGACTGGAGGACAGCAGATGTAGTCCCCTTATACAAAAGTGGGAACAAAGAGGAAGCAGGGAACTACAGACCAGTCAGCCTCACCTCGGTAGTGGGAAAGATCATGGAAGCACTACTGAAGGAGAGATTGGTGGAACATCTGGCTGTCAATGGACTACAGGACCCAAGGCAGCATGGTTTCACCAGGGAGGTCATGTCAGACCAACCTCATTGAATTTTTGACTGGGTGACTAGGAGGTGGATCAGGGAGGGCAGTGGACATGGCCTATCTGGACTTCAGCAAGGCCTTTGACACTGTGCCACATAGAAGACTATTACACAAACTGGGGAATATGGGTGTGGGCAGGACAGAGTGTGGTGGGTAGGTAACTGGCTGGGTGGCAGGACACAGAGGGTGGTGGTAAATGGCTGTCACTCCACAGAGGGAAGAGTGACCAGTGGGGTACCACAGGGATCAGTGCTGGGACCGGTACTATTCAACATCTTCGTCAGTGACATTGCAGGAGTAGAAGGCAGAATTTCACTGTTCGCTGATGACACAAAGCTCTGTAACAGAGTAGACACACCAGAGGTGTAGACAGAATGAGAAGGACCTGCAGAAACTTGAAGAATGGTCAAGGGTTTGGCAGTTGAAATTCAATGCAAAAGTGCAAGATAATGCATATGGGGCACAAAACCCTGGCACAATATATCAGTTGGGGGTGAGGATATAGCATGCACCAAGCAGGAAAGGGATCTTGGGGTTGTCATCTCTGATGACCTCAAGGTAGGGAAACAGTGTGACAAGGCATCAGGTAAAGCAAATAGGATGCTGGGATGTATAGGCAGAGGCATCACCAGCAGGAAAAGGGAGGTCATAATTCCGCTATACAAGACACTAGTGAGGCCCTCCTGGAGTACAGTGTACAGTTCTGGAGACCATACCTACGTAAGGACATAGACAGGGTAGAGAAGGTTCAGAGGAGGGCAACAAAGATGGTGCATGGATTGCATCACAAGCCCTATGAAGACAGGTTGAAGGAACTGAACATGTACTCCCTGGAGGAGAGGAGGAGAGGGGATATGATGAGAGACATACAAGGTATCTTACAGGGAGGAACAGGGTGCAGGAAAACACTATTTTTAAGCGAAAAGATGTTTCAGGACTAGAGGGCATAGGTTGAAGTTGGAGGAGGACGATTCAGAGAAACATGAGAAAGAATTTCTTCACAGAACGGGTGGTGGACAAGTGGAACACCCTGCCAGAGGAAGTGGTGGGGCTGAAACAATCACGGGATTTAAGAATGCATGGGATAGACATAAAGGAATTCTAGAGGTCAGGGGTAAGGGGAAATAGACTTCTAGGAAAACAAACTGAACTTACAAGCTCAAATGGGCAGACTAGGTGGGCCATAGGCCCTTATCTGCCGACACTGTCTATGTATCTATGTATCTATGTAAAACTGAATCCTGTTATAGTCTATGGGGAAAAGTTAAACTATTTGATACTGTCGCAAATGCAGTTTTTACTGTTGCAAATTACCCTTTTACTTTCGTGATTCAGCCATTTTCTTTTCAGTTGGTGGTCACAGAAATGCTTGGCATTTAAATTTGTGACCCTCTAGGGACACAATTCTTGTTGTGTTCACCTAGTCGTGTCCTGAGAATGCTAGCCATGTCATTTTTTTTTGGGGGGGGGTAAAACACCCAAGAAATATGTTTTTAAAATTTTTGTAAAAAGTAGTGTCGCAAAGTACTTTCAGAAATGTGACACTTTCATGATTTTTTTTTGCGAAACTGTCATGATTTGTAACAGTACTTTGAGACACTATGGTCAAAACAACAGGAAACCTTTGCCACCTTGCTGCAAAACAACAGTTTGGTCTTTTGGGCTGAAATTTGCAGGAAGAAAACCAACATCACACAGATGTGCCTTTTGGTGGTTTGGTGCCAACATATAACAGGGCTGCAAAGTTATGGCACTCCAAAGTTGACAATTTTTCCCAGAGGATAACATTGCAGTATCCACCACGCCTTTTGGGTCCGGATCTATAAGCGGTTTGAGATACAGACTTTTAGTCACAAAATTTCTTAGTCCCCTGCTGGGGGGTTACGTACAAAACTAGCCTGGAAAGTCGTAAATAATATAAGATTTTAATTTTTTTTCTACGTCATATAGTTTCTGAGATATAAGCAATTTAGTATTCCAAGTGTTCATTTTCATGTCTGAGGGCCACTATTATGTCCACATTCTTTGTATTCACTGTGCTTCTGGATGCGCCTCTTTCAAAACAAAAAGCGCGTGCATTTGCATTATTGGTACCGTTACCGTTAGCGTTTGTGTTTATGTTTCAGCTTGCGTTTCCGTTACTATTTCCATTACCGTTTGCATTAGCATTTCCATTGGTAATGGCACCACAATCCGCACAGGGGTTGTATACAGACCCCCTTCTCAGGGGGAGGAAATGGACAAGAAAATGATAGAGAGTATACTTAGAATGGCAGAAAAAGGGGAGATATTGCTGATGGGTGATCTGAATATGCCAGATGTTAACTGGAGTGCAGTTGCAACAGCCACTTCGAAGAGTGGGGTTATTCTAGATGCCCTACAGGGGGCATTCCTTAGACAACGAGTATTGGAGCCCACTCAAGAGGAAGCAATCTTAGACCTGGTTCTCTCAAATGGAGATGAAGAGAGGATCACAGATGTAGAAGTGGGTAGCCATCTGAGAACTAGCGACAATCGAACAGTGTGGTTCACAATAAACACAGCAATAGAGTCAAGCCATACAAAGGCAAAAGTACTGGACTTTAGGAGGGCTGACTTTGCCAAAATGGGTGAGTGCCTAAGGAATGCATTAGCAAATGGGCAGGAAGGAGGGGTGGAAGAACAATGGGGAATAATAAAAACTGCCATCACAGAGGTAATGAGCCTTTGTGTGAAGCAAATAAATAAAACAAGACGATGTAAGAAACCACTATGGTTCTCAAAGGAAGTGGCAGTGAAGGTTCAAGAGAAAAGAAAGCATTCAGGAAGTACAAGGAATCGCAGAAGGAGCAGGACAGAGAACTGTATCAGTTAAAGCAAAAGAAGGCTGGAAGGCAGTCAGAACGGCAAAGGCCCAAACCGAGGAAAGATAACCAACTCAAGTTAGAAGGATAAAACCTTTTATAGGTACATCAGGGGCCGAAGGGAGGAAGACCAAGGGAGGGATAGTGAGGCAATAAAGGGGAGGAAGGGTGGGCAGAGGGAGACTGTGAAAAGGCAGAGATACTAAACAAATATTTTTGCTCAGTATTTACAAAGGAAGAGGGGGAGGTACATAAAACAAACAGTAGTAACACGCTGGAAACGGAAGTTGATACCGGCCCATTTACAGAAGAAAGGGTTCTGAAAGAACTCTTAAAACTGAAGGTGGACAAAGCAATGGGGCCTGATGGGATTCATCCAAGAATTCTAAAAGAACTAAGGGTAGAACTAGTGACACCACTGACTACCATCCTCAACAAATCATGGGAGGATGGGGTGGTACCCGAGGACTGGAGGAGGGCAGATGTGATTCCCCTTCACAAAAGTGGGAGCAAGGCAGAAGCAGGAAACTACAGACCTGTTAGTTTAACCTCAGTGGTAGGGAAAATGATGGAATCACTTCTGAAGGAAAGAAGTGTCGAGTATCTAGAGGCTAGAGGGGCCCAGGACCCAAGGCAACATGGATTCACAGCAGGAAGGTCATGCCAGACAAATCTGATAGATTTCTTTGACTGGGTGACCAAAGTAGTAGATCAGGGAGGGGCTGTGGACATGGCCTACCCAGACTTTAGCAAGGCATTTGACACAGTCTCACACAAAAGATTAATATACAAGTTAGCCAGCCTGGGAGTGGGTCCCAAGATGACAGCCTGGGTAAAGATTTGGCTGGAGAATAGGACACATAGAGTAATAGCAAATGGAGTCTACTCTGAAGAAAGGGGGGTTACTAGTGGGGTACCGCAGGGTTCAGTATTAGGGCCGGTCCTCTTCAATGTCTTTATAAGTGACATTGCAGAGGGACTGGAAGGAAAAGTATATCTCTTTGCAGATGACACAAAGATCTGCAACAGAGTTGATGCACAATGTGGGGTGGAAAGGATGAGAAGGGACTTGGCAAGGTTAGAGGAATGGTCAAATGTATGGCAGCTTAGATTCAGTGCTAAGAAGTGCAAGGTAATACATCTGGGAAACAAAAACCCTGGGGAAGTGTACACAATGGGGGGTGAGATACTAACAACAACAAAAATGGAAAGGGACCTGGGGCTAGTCATATCAGATGACCTAAAGGTGGGCAAACAATGTGAGAGGGCAGCAAGGAGGGCTGGGGGGATACTGGGATGCATGGGGAGAGCATCACCAGTAGAAAACAGGAAGTTATTATCCTCTGTACAGACAGCTGGTCAGACCCCATCTGAGTACTGCAGTTCTGAGACCCAATCTCTGCAAAGACATAGACAGGATGGAAGCTGTCCAGAGGAGGGCAACTAAAATGGTGCAGGGTCTGCACCGGAAGACATATGAAGAGAGACTTAAGGAGCTTAATATGTATAGCCTCAAGGAAAGGAGGGAGAGGACATGATAGAAACTTTCAAGTACCTCAAGAGATCAACAAAGTCCAAGAGGTAGCATCTTTCAAAAAAAGGTGTGCAAGAACAAGATGGCACAATTTGAAGATAGAGGGGGGGCGGCTCAGAGGTAATTTAAGGAAGTATTTTTTCACAGTGAGGGTTGTGGATACATGGAACGGCCTTCCGGAGGAGGTTGTGGAGTCAAAAACAGTGGTGGAATTCAAGAATGCATGGGACAGTCATAAGGCAATTCTAGGGGGTGGGGGTAGGAAGAAGTAGGCTGCTGGTTAACTAGGATCTGCAGCTTATCCATTAGGTAGGGAAATGGGAAGACTGGGTGGGCCAAGCGGTCCTTATCTGCCGTCAAATTCTATGTTTCTATGTTTCTATGACTGTGTGCGTTACCATTTGCATTTGCATTTCCATTTGCGTTACCATTAGCAATTTCATTACCCTTTGCGTTACCATTTCCGTTTGTGTTTCCATTACCATTAGCATTTGCATTGACACTTTCGTTTCTGTTGTCACTTGCGTTACTGTTTCTTTGTGCATCACCATTGCCATTACCGTTTGCATTTGCATTTGCGTTACTATTACCATTTGCATTTCTGTTACCATTTGCATTAACATTTGTGTTTGCATTTACATTTGCGCTTGCATTTCCATTACCATTTGCATTACCGTTTATGTTTGTGTCACCTTGTGCATTACCGTTTGTGTTTGTATTTGCGGTTGCGTTTGCATTTCTGTTTGCGTTACCATTACTGTTTGCATTTTCATTGCCATTTGCATTACCATCTGTGTTTGGTTTCATGTTTGTGCTTGCGTTTCTGTTACCGTTTGTGTTACTGTTTCTATTTGCTTTTGTGCTTGCGTTTGCGTTATCATTTGTGTTACTGTTTCCTTTTGCATCACCATTGGTGTTACCATTTTTGCATGTGTTTGCATTACCATTACTGTTTGTGTTTTTTGTTACCTTTGGCATTACCATTTGCATGTGCATTTCCATTACCATTACTGTTCTCGTTACTGTTACCGTTTCCGTTACCATTTTCATTAGCATTTCTGATTTGCGTCACCGTGTGCATTACCATTTGCATTTTCATTTTTGCTTGCATTTGCATTTCTGTTTGAATTACTGTTTCCTTTGGCATCACCATTGCCGTTACTGTTTATGTTTGCATTTCCATTTGTGTTACCGTTACCATTTGTGTTTTCATTACTGTTTGTGTTACCATTTGTGTTTGCGTTGCTGTTACTGTTAGCATTTGTGCTTGTGTTTCCGTTGTCACTTGCATTACTGTTTCCTTGTGCATTACCATTGCTGTAACCATTACCATTTGAGTTTGCATTTGTGTTTGCATTACTATTTGCATTTCCATTACTGTTTGTGTTTCCGGTACCATTTTCATTAGCGTTTTCATTTGCGTCACCATGCATGTTACCATTTGCATTTGTATTTGTGCTTGCATTTGCATTTCCGTTTGCATTACCATTTGCATTTTCATTGCCATTTGCGTTACCATCTGTGTTTGTGTTCACATTTGTGCTTGCGTTTGTTACAGTTTGCATTACCATTTCCGTTTGCTTTTGCGCTTGTGTTTGAATTACTGTTTGCATTACTGTTTCCTTTCATGTCACCATGGGTGTTACCATTTCCATCTGTGTTTGCGTTACTGTTACTGTTTGCATTTTCGTTACCATTTACGTTACCATTTGCATATGCGTTTCCGTTACTGTTACTTTTCTCATTACTGTTACCGTTAGCATTGGTGTTACTGTTAGAGTTAACATTCCCATTAGGATTACCATTGCTGTTGCCATTACAGTTACTGTTAACATTACTGTTACTGATAGGGTTGGCCCCCGTGCTCCCACCACCACATACCATTCACTATTTATAGTGCACATTCTCAAAAAGAAGGGAAATTCATGGCAAAAAAGCTCTGTTTAATGCATCAGTTAGGGTTGTTCGACAGTGACAAGAGCAAGGAAATTCAGTGTTAGGGTTGCCGCTCCTTGCACCCCACACCCACCTTGCCCCCCCAATAGGCATTGGCATGTGCATTGGAGTCATTGGGCCTAACTCTCACCCCATTCTCCTATACTGCACCACCTCAGCTTACTTATACATGGAATGGGGTGAGAGTTAGGGCCAATGACCCCAACGCACACCCTGATGCCTGCTGGTGGGGGGGCGTGGGGTGCAAGGTGTGGCAACCCTAACACCAAATTTCCTCACTTTTGTCGCTGTGGAACAACCCTAACTGATGCATAAATGGAGTTTTTTGCCATGAATATATATATATACACACTGTATATTCATGGCAAAATACTCAATCCATCAGTTAGGGTTGTTCCACAGTGACAAAAGCATGGAAATTCAGTGTTAGGGTTCAAAATCCTAACTGTGCATTCCTCCCCTACCCCCACCACACACACACACACACACACACACACACACACACACATATACATGCAAATAGGGGAAGGACCAAGGCAACACAACCAAGCACACACAACCAGCAGCAGGGGTTGTATACCTGTGTTACCATAGGAAGTGGAGAAATCCAACTTCAGGTATTTACCTAAAGGTGAACCAAGCTGCCAGTAGCGAAGACTGTGTACCTCGCTTCATTTTCAACATATGGGTGGTGAAAGGCGTCATGGGCACCGCAATGTTAGTCTATGGGACATTGCTCAATTTCATTTATTTATTTATTAGAATTTTTGATAAATACCTTTGAGCCAATGGCTCTTTTACAAAGGTTCCATGTCAATATACAAAGACTAGCAGTACAGTTTGTGTGAGATTAGCAGGCAAGCAGTTTCAATACAAAATGCAGTACAGGGTATACATGGTCTAAAGCTACAGGTGATATAAAACCAGTTAGAATAACATAATCAGGCATACATTTAAGAATGTTGAGCAGCAATGAATAATATTTACATGAATTAAAGCTGCCAGAAGGACATTGTCAAAGGGAAAGGCAGAGTGGAAAAAACGGAGTTGCTGCCAATTGTGCCAGGTAGCGTAGGAAAGTGGAAAAGAGAGTGGGTGTAGAGGGGTAACTGGGAGGGAGGTAGAAGGAGAGGTGGGTGGGAGGCAAGGATTGGGGAACAAATGCAACATTGGGTGGGGTGAGCAGATTAGAGAAGGGAGAAAGAAAGGGAGTTGAAGGAGGGTAAGAGAGGAAGGTGGTAGACCTGGGCTAAGGAGAGAAGCAGGGGTAGATATGGGGAGGAGGGAGGGTGGTGGCAGGCAGAGGTGGTGATAGTAAAGAGGTGCAAAGAACAGACGTGACTACCTGGGAGGTTAGGAGAAACAGTCACATATAACACTGTAACTTTATCATCCTTAACTATTTTAGCACCAAAGCAGCAAAAGGGACATCTGTAGGATCAGGGCTTGCCACCCTGCAAATTTCAGTCCAAAGGACCCAACCGTTTGCTTGCAGGAGGATGGCAAAGATGTGCAGTTAGCAGGAGCATAGTTTCACAAAATACTTCTACAAACACGAAAGTGTCGAAAACGGAAGACATGACACTTTCACATTTGTGAAAGCATGTAAAATACTTTTGCAAAATACTGTCGCAAACACAAAAGTGTCGCAAATGCATAGCACGACAGTGTCTCATTTGCGAAAGTGATTTGCAAAAGTATTTGCAGGTAATGTCCAAAATCCTATTTTGGGGCTTGTAAACCCCAAAATATCATATGTGTACTCTGTGTTAGGTGTTGGTGGTAGCGTGGAGCCCAAGATGCCCAGTTGTCCATAGTGACATGTGTTTGGTGGAGTGTGGAATGTCCAAGATCAGACTTAGCAATGACAATGCCATACCACACCCAGACATCTGTTGGTGTGTGAAAGATGGGAGCATGGGGTGTGGTTTCATGGTTTAGATAGTTATATGTTATTTCTGTTAGGTGCAGCTGGTTGTGTGTGATTGATTGTGTTGCCTTGGTCCTTCCCCTACTTGCATGTATGTGTGTGTGTGTGTGTTGGGGGTGGGGGGGAATGCGCAGTTAGGGTTTGAACCTAACACCGAAAATATATATATATGATATATATATATATATATATATATATATATATATATATACACACACATACACACCTCAGACTTACTACAGGCATAAAGATGGAACCAATGATGTTTATACTCATCACTGGGAAGCATCACACCAAGAAAATGGCCACATGGCAACTGGGCATAACTATGCTGTCCATTAGCTCCTGTAGCTGGAATGGCACACATCATGAGCCCATACACTTGGCTCACCATGACTTTATTTCAGGCCCACCCCCCTGAAAAGAGGTAGCATGTCCTCAAAGTGATGGGGTGTTTGAGTACTCGAGGGTCACCTTTCCCTGTGAGCCATGTGCCTATTGCCTGTTGCTGTAGGCCCTAGTATAAAATATTACAGGATGGCATTTTTCTCTGTATAGCACTTTGCACATTACTAGATGGATGCTTCATTTGCACTGCAGCACTTACATAACAAAACATCTTCAGCACTAGCTTTTTTGCTGCAGATAGTAGTGCATCTCCATTTGTTTTTGCTATGGTCCCTCAGATCTGACAACCATAAAACATATACAATTAATGCAATGTCTAGACCATACATAGAGTTTGGCCATCTATAGTACTATTAACGCATTATGTGTGAATCCATTCTCCAAGCTAAATACGGGTTACATGCAATAGTAGCGACATCATTCATCAGTGTTTCTCCATTCAGTTCTGATGCCATAGTCCCAACTTCCCAGAGAAAAATCAGAGAACCTATGGGCATACAGTAGAAATGTAGAGGGACTCACTGGGGGACCACAGTTTGCACCAGGGCCTTAACCACTATGTTCCCTCTCACTGGCTCCACGAGCAGAAGACACCATAAAAGTGAAACTCATAATGCTGGTCCTGGCTTATTCACACATAATGAAGGCACTTCTTCATGCTAACAGCATAACACATACTCAGGAGCCAAAGCAACCAAGTCCAGTGCTCAGACTGACATAAGTATTTGCATCAGTCTGCCCACCACTTCCACTCTGCCTCCATTAAGAGATCTAGGACGCAGAGGGTGCCACAGCTTGGGCTTGACTGATTAAGTGCCTCCCAGTGGACTGCAGGTATGTATACACCCTAATTCACCAACCTCACCTTACCAACCTTCATGAGGCAAGGATAGCACTGGGACAGGTTACACTCCACATATTCAGTTCCTCAGTGCCTGTACTTATAGGCCAGAATATTCACAGGTCCAGATTAGGGCTGCTAAATGTTTGCTCCAGGTGCTAATTAGTGCATGGCTCAAACTAGTGATATACTGGAACACGTTAGGGCACTTTGCAAGCACTAAAGGCATGTTCCAATATACCAGCCAGGTACTAACCAGATTGTGATTGCAAACCCCAGCCCCTACTGGCCACAGGAAGTATGTGATGAATAGGGTGCTATGAGGATTGCGATTGAAATTGGGCTGTTAGGGCCCACTAACAGCAATTGGTCCTCTTGAGTATTCTGCCATATTGGTACTGTAAGATGCAAATGACCCCACAGCACGAGAAAGGCACTATGGGGTCATTTGCATCTCATTATCACCTCGTTTTAGGCCAGGAACCAACAGAGATTGTGACCCCCCCTTCTCACATCATCTGTCAGGGCTGCCAGTACTGGTGGTGTAGTGTCTCTGCCCCCCCAACACCCCTGCCACCATGCAGTACCCAGTCTCTGGTGTCCAGTGGTTCTCCCTATCCCCCAAAACCCTTCGGATATGCAGTTAAAAATACCCTGCTGTCTAGTGGCCCCCAATCCCCTAGCCCTTCTGATATACATTTAATAATACTCTAGTGTCTAGTGGTCCCCATGCCCCTGATCACCCTCCTGAAATACATTCAATAATACCCTGGTGTGTAATGGGCCCTCCTGCATCAGATCACTAATCTGGTCAGTTACGAAAATGTTCCCTGCAGTTAGTCCCACAACATCCCAATATATAATTAGAATAACCCTGGTGGCTAGTGGTCCCTCCCTTAGGTTTAAATCTCCAACCCCCCCCAGGTCTGACTTCCCCCACCTGCCTGTATGGCCCACAGCACCCACCTTGGCAATCAGCACCTCATCGGCCAGCCGTTAAATGACAGTTCACAATTGTGCATCAGCTGTAATTAGGTTTAAGTACAGTAGGTGCACGATTATGAGCTGTCATTCAGTGACTGGCCATGACAGTGAGCTAAGGGTCTGTGCCAGTTACCGAGGCGGGGGGCACTGGGGGCAGTACAGGTGGGTAGGGGAAGTAAAACCTGGGGGGAGCATGCCAGGACAGTGCAGGTGGGGGGGATAAAACCCAGGGGGCAGGGCTGACCACGAGCCACCAGGGCATTTCTTAAACTGCACACTATGAACATTTTTATAACTTACTGGACAGCTGATTGGGGGTGGGAGGTACCACTGAAAATTAGGGTATTATTAAATGAATATTGAGGGGGGTACACTGAACACCATGGAGGGGTTTATAAGCTACTGGAGGAGTTATCAGGGGGCAGGGGGACCACTGGACACCAGGGAAGTTTCTATAACTTTCCAAAGGGGTGACAGGGGACTGGGGGATGTGGGTCATATGACATGGTTTGGGGAGGCTGTATTTATTTATTTATTTATTTCTTTTTTGTTGACCGGGTAAGTGCACTAGGCAGATTCTGTCTATTTTCAGGCACGACCCGTGGGAGGGGGATACAGATGAAATGCCAACTGACCTTGAACCAGAGTAAGCTGTTGATGGTATTTTTAGTGAATGAGGGAAATTTGGCCAGGGCAGCAGGGAAATTCCCCTACTCTTTTCGAGAAGTGCCATGGGATCTTTAACATCCACCTGAACTACCACCAGAACAGGCAGATGGGACCTCGGTTTAACCTCTCATCCGGAAGACGGCACCTCAGGAGTGCAGCACCCCCCTCATGCTGCACTACAGTGTCAGTATTGGGATATTAACCCAAGTGCCTGGTGTGGGGATAGAACCCACAGCCTTCTGATCTCCCAGCCTCAGAGGTGAGTGTGCTACCTGCTGAGCCACTGACACTGATATTATTAGCATGGCACTAATAGCTACATACTGCCTCTCCAAATCTACCAATATGCCAGTGTGCCTATATGCAAGGTGCTATCAGTTGCTTTGCACAGGCACACCAGCATCTTTTAGGGCCTGTCACAAATGGGTTAGCGACTCTCTAACCATGTGATCCAATATAGCATTTTGCAGTCCTTTCCTGCTTTGGGTACACAAAGTGGTGCAAGCGAGTCTCTAACCCGGTTTGCAATTGCAAATTCCATTTTAATATCCTGGCCCTAGTCTCTAGTATTATTAGGATACATTTTCATAAACATGATCTGCAGTTCAAAGGGTCCTCAGGCCCCTGTAGAGGTTTGATTAGGAAGGATGAGTAGTAGTATGTAACTGCTTCTGCAACGTGATTGTACTTTGACTTACACTTTCTCTGTGCCTGCTGTAGGGACTACCACCCTGTTGGGGTAATATAAAGAAACAGAAACCCTCACAAAGGATTTCAGGTCATTGAGGTGTTGAAGGGATGAGATCCCCAATATCAAAAGCACCTTAGGGAGGAACATCCAAATGAACAAAGGTGACAGACGGACACATTCTTCCAGAGGAGAGGAAAGGGAAGGTGTAGCCAGACTGATAGACTGAAAACAAAGAACCACCACCATCCATCTTCAACTCTCTGTGGAAATTCTGCAAGATGGAGGAGAAGACCCCCCATGGAGGAAAACTATGGGGAACCATGGCCTAGGTCACCATCTATCCAGGCTAGGAGCAGTATTAGTGATAGCTCTAGGGTTGCCACCTGTCAGGTTTTTTACCTGGTGATCAGGTTTTCAGGGTCCCTATCAGGTAATCCGGTTTTGCCCTGTGCTGGTCAGGTTTTTGAGCCATTTTGAGTGCTCACATACTTTTGAAACAGATTCATTCATTGTTTCAGCTACATGTCCAGGTTACAAACAAGTTCTGTTGTCAATGTAGCCTTTTGTTTGTGAATGCAGTCACCCTGGTAGGTGCAAAGTATGGCCATTAACACCATTAGCACCTACTTAACCTAATCTTTCTACTGCATCTTAAAGTGGCATAGCAGCACAGCTGCCCCCACCTTTTGTAACAGTAACAGAGCCAGTTGTCCTCCACTTTCATTTGCTGGTAAACATTTTCACCTCTAACAAAATGTAGGCATTTTGAAATGTTTTAAATTATTTTTTCCTCAAGAAAAAAGTATGGTCACTTCTTTGGCTTTGAAATTGTACCATGGACAAGAACAGGAAATGGAGAAAGAAAAATATATGAAGTATGTATACTGTTGTATGCTATTTACAGTATTTCTCTTGTCTCCCCCAGACCATTTCTGTAGATGAGATTTCTTTTCACTCTGTATGTTTATCTGGTAAACCAATGTCAATAAATAAATAAATACTTAAGTAAATAAATTACTTTGAAGAACCTAGGAAAGTACCTTTAACAGGCACAGTACAGTAGCTTAACATTTTTATTTAACTGCTGCTTTAAGTGTTGTTTTTTATTGATATAACAAATGGACTTCTAGGAGGAACAATGCATGATGAGTCATGAAAAGGGGTGGGGCTAGGGGCGGAGCTTAGGATCCGTTGTTTGCCTCATCCAAAGATGGCAACCCTAGATAGCTCGGATGCTGCAAGTTAAACACCCAATACAAGGGAAAGCATTTACAGGAAGATCTTTCTCCCTCTATCCCTCAAAAAGGACAACACTATGAGGAGTTGCTGAGTATTCAGATGAGGCTACTAGGGCTCTCTCCCCTCATAAAGAGGAACCCCACACAGAGGACATGATTTGAGGAGAATAGCATATGCTGACCAGAAGTCACCCAGTCTGAACACTGCAAGAGCAACAGTATAACTGAATGAAAACTAAAGGGAAGGGGAACAGACACTAATCAGGGTACCTGAAGGCAAATGCAGAGAGAATTGCTTTGGCAGCTGTTGCTCAGTCCCTCTGCATGATTGAAAAGACCCTCATGGAGAAGGTTTCACCCTCAGGAAGCAGAAACCATAAGCACACCTTAAGGTGCTGCTGAGTCAATCTGCATGGCTAAGGGGTACCCCCGTGGTGAGAACTCTACCCTAGAGATACTGGATGGGAGGGGTGATGGATGCCAAGAGTTGACTGAGACAATCTGCATTGCCAAAAGGATGCCACTCAACAAGGGCCCCACCTCCAGCAACAGGCTTCAGGTGTAGCAAGAGCTTACGTGACCAGGAGGAGCCTGGTAGTAGGACCGGTCAGGGAAACAGATGGAAGGCACGAGGAGTCACACAGGGCTGATATTGGGATCCATGTAGGCTGAAAATAATCAGTAAATAAGAGCTAAGCAGGCTGAGACAATGTAGTGGGATTTAATTGGAGGACTAAGCAAGATACGACTGAAGGGCAACAGCCCCAATGAAACAAATAGCCAACAGTACCTGGATGGACAAGCTCCTAGCAGGATTGAAATAGCAGGATGGACTGGCAGAAGCCAGGGAAAACAAGCATAACTAAGCATCAAAAAAACACAAACAAGCAGACCACAAAGTAGGTAATCCATGTAGCATGTATGGAAGGATCTGTTTATCCTAGGGCAAGAAACTGATTGGCCAAAATAGAGAGCTGCAGAGGAATCAGGAGGCTGAGGAGCTACAGTGTCAAAGCACACAGTATGCAGCAGCAAGACATACAGAGCAACTGGCAAGGTAGCTGAGGCCAAACAAAACACTGAACAGCCAAAAGCCTGACAGGGCATAGACAGCAGTGGCTGTTGGACTGTGGCCAGAAGAGTAGCAAGGAAATGCATGAAGAAGAACAAAAGTACTGGAGGAGAAGCCTAGGGAGACAGCACACAACAGAATGAACTTAGCACGTGAAGTTGATACGAAGTGGTAGAAGAAACCTAAGACAAAGCACGGCCCCAGCAGATGAGAAGAGGAAACAGGACATCTCAAAGCAGCTGCATGGCTACAGAGGTATAAACAGGGTAGCAGGAAGCAGCTGTGCAGCAACAACAAATAATCTGAGCATCTAAGAGATGCTGGAATGTGTACAGTTTATAAATTGCTTGGAGGGAACATGGTGTTTGTCATCTACTGCACTTCCAAACCAAACCACTTGGGGGGTGTGGTGTACATTCCATGGTCCTTTGAAGTCTAACAAAGGGCCTTCTGTTATCTTCTGTATGGAGTAAGGCTAATTGACAGTCTCACCACTTCTCTTGCCAGGACTGAATACTCTACAAGGAAAACTGGGTAATCTGAAATCAGACAAGTCCTCCCCACTCTGGCCTTGGATCCAACTGACTTCTCTCTCCCCTATGATTTTGTTCAGTTCTCACAGAATCGGTGTTCAGTCTGATCTCATGCTAACAAAGTACAGCAGTCCCAAGCAGGCTGGTCACCTCAGGGAACATGGAAACTGAGGAATCTCAATTAACTAACTAGCCAACTCGGTTAAGGAGGGGGATAAAACCTTTTATAGGTACATCAGCGAGCGTAGAAAGACAAAGGGAGGGATAGTGAGGCTGAATAGAATGAATGGTGGGTGGTCAGAGGGGGACAGTGAAAAAGCAGAGATACTGAATGAATATTTCTGCTCAGTATTCACAAAAGAGGAGGGGGACATGCCTAATCCATTAACAGAAGCACTCTTGATGGGGGGTCGATCCCAGTCCATTCACAGAAGAAAAGGTTCTGCAAGAACTCCTAAAACTGAAGGTGGACAAAGCAATGGGGCCTGATGGAATTCACCCCAGAATTCTAAAAGAATTAAGGGGGGAACTAGTGAAACCACTGGCTACTCTCTTTAATAAATCATGGGAGGATGGTGTGGTACCCGAGGACTAGAGGAAGGCGGATGTGATTCCCCTTCACAAAAGTGGGACCAAGACAGAGGCAGGAAACTACAGACCTGTCAGTTTGACCTCTGTGGTAGGGAAAGTGATGGAATGACTTTTGAAGGAAAGAATTGTTGAGTACCTACAGGCCAGAGGGGCACAGGACCCAAGGCAGCATGGGTTCACAGCGGGAAGGTCATGTCAGACGAATCTAATAGATTTCTTTGACTGGGTGACCAAAGTAGTAGACCAGGGAGGGGCTGTGGACATGGCCTACCTAGACTTTAACAAGGCATTTGACACAGTCCCACACAAAAAGATTAATAGTCAATTAACCAGCCTGGGAGGGGTCCCAGGTGGTAGCCTGGGTAAAACATTGCTAGACAATAGACACAGAAGGTAATTGTAAATGGAGTCCACTTTGAAGAAAGAGGGGTTACTAGTGGGGTACCGCAGGGTTCAATACTGGGTCCAGTCCTTTTTAATGTCTTTATAAGTGACATTGCAGAGGGACTGGAAGGAAAAGTATGTCTCTTTGCAGATGACACAAAGATCTGCAACAGGGTTGATACACAAGGAGGCATGGAAAGGATGAGAAGGGACTTGGCAAGGTTGGAGGAATGGTCAGAAGTATGGCAGCTAGGATTCAATGCAAAGAAGTGCAAAATAATGCACCTGGGAAACAAGAAACCAGGGAAGAATACACAATGGGGGAGGTAGTAACAACAACAAAAGGAAGAGGGACCTGGGGTAATCATATCAGATGACCTTAAGGTTAGCAAGCAATATGAGAAGGCAGTAGGGAGGGCTGGGGGTATACTGGGATGTATAGGGAGAGGCATCACCAGCAGAAAACGGGAAGTTGTTATCCCTTTGTACAAACAGTTGGTGAGACCCCATCTGGAGTACTGCGTCCAGTTCTCGAGACCCCATCTCCACAAGGATAGATAGGATAGAGGCAGTCCAGAGGAGGGCAACTAAAATGGTGCAGGGTCTGCAAGAGAAGCCATACAAGGAGAGACTAAAGGAGCTTAACATGTATACCCTTGAGAAAAGAAGGGAGAGGGGAGACATGGTAGAAACTTTTAAGTAGCTCAGTGGAATCTACAAAAAAACAAGAGGGTAGCATCTTTCAGAAAAAGAGATGTGCAAGAACAAGGGGACACAATTTAAAGATGGGGGGCAGTTCAGGGGCAATGTGAGGAAGTATTTTTTCACAGAGAGAGAGAGTAGTGGATGCATGGAACAGCCTTCCCGAGGAGGTTGTGGGGTCTAAAACTGTGGGAGAATTCAAGAATGCATGGGACAGACATAAGGCAATTCTTGTTGGGGTAGAAAGAAATAGGCTGTTGGTTAACTAGGATCTGTGGCATATCCTGTAGGTAGGGAAATGGGCAGACTAGTTGGGCCAAGCGGTCCTTATCCGCCGTCAAAGTCCATGTTTTTATGTTAACCCTTGTGGTACTAAATCAATCATACACCCAGGGAATGGAAATGAGGCATGGGTGTACTTCTCTGACCACCCCAATTGGAGAATTGCATTACAGACAACAAGTACCATATGCCATGTTGCAATGTACTGTAAGTGTAGTGAGTTGCACAACCACATGTGGCCATGGCTAACAATGAATGTCATCCATCTATTACAGGGAATCACAGAATGGTCACAGCCACCTTTCACAATGTGCCACATGGTGACTTGTACCTGACCAGACACCATAACCCCATCCCAGAAGATAGCACCATACTTCCCCATGTATTTCCATCTGGGCAACAATGGAGCCCACAATAGGGATGCCATTGCCTTCCTGTGGGCCATTGTGGGCTATCAGATATGTGGATCTCTGTCTAGATGCTATACACCTATTCAAGTGGGGATATGAGAAATGTGCACTGCACACTGTATTGGCATGGCCTCTGATACTGGACATGCAGTAAATGAAAACTTCAGTGCTGGGGGTGGTGTTGCCCTGTCAGCCAGGATGAATACTTAGTCTATCTCTTTGAAACAGCCCCCTTCTCATCCAAATACATCCACCATTTATATGGTTAATCTAGGGGTTCTACTGACATGATTTGATAGAGGTGACATTTCTCTTCACAGCTCTGACCTTATTTTGCCTTAAGGCTTTCCTTAATTTTTATTTATGTACGTATTTATTTACATCTAGGATTACAAATACCTTTGAGCAAAGGCTCTTTTACAAAGGTTCCACGTCAGTTACAATTCAGTATAGGAAAATAAAATGACAACAGTATAAACTAAAGCAGGAACAGTAATCAGGATACATGTAATTACAAAGACTATTAAACAAACAATTTTGGAGAGTAGGTTACAGGGAATTGTGAACGAGGTGGAGAGAGGTAAGGGAACAAGGAAGGAAAAAAGAGAGAGTGGGACGGGGTAACAACCGAGGAGTCAGAGCAGCCTGTAGCATTGTCAAAGACATAACACGGAGAAGTGCCTACTGGGGGGGGGATAGGAGGGGCCAAGTGCTAATTGGAGGGAGAAAGAAATAGGCTAGAGTAGTGTTCAAGAGGGTCAGTTAGATGAGGCAGTCACAGGTGCTACAGCCTGTGAGGGAAAGGTGGAGCCTGGATTTAAATGCACCAAGTGAGGGAGGGAGTGGAGGAGATGTCACTGCAGAGACCATTAAACCAGCTTGGCGCCCTATAAGCAAAAGATCTTTGACCTTGTGAAGTATGACAACGGGGAACCTGGGAGCTAGGATTCAGATCACCTGGTTGAGCAGGGGTTGTTGCTTGGGTGCAGGACAGCTCAGACTCCAAGTGGTGCAAGACACATGGTTATTTTCTTTGCCATAGTGCAGGTTAGGTACTTTATCCAACTGGTGAGTTGCAGCCATCCTGTTTGTGCATAGAGGTCACACGTATGTGTGAGAGGGTGTGATCCAGTGAGGAGCCGACAGGCCTTATTGATGGTGGTAGATACGTGTCTGAGAGTGGTAGCAGTGGCAGAGCTATAGATAATAAGCCCATAGTCAATGATGGAAATGACAGAGCTCTGTACAGCGACTGTCAAGGTTTCTGGGGTAAGATGTTGCCTGTGCCGTAAAATTAGGCCAAGACGGGTATTAGTAGCTTTGGCTACACAGTCAATGTGGGCACCATAGGATAGACGAGGGTCAAGAGTGATCCCAAGGTATTTAAAGGATTGCATCTGTTCCAGGGTGACTCTGCGGCTGGTTTTGATGGATATGAGGTGCAGCTTATGCTTGTTATGAGAGTTGCTGAGCAGCTGCTAAAAATGTTAAGTGAAAATGTCTCCACACCTCGATCTCTCAGAATGGCCATAAGAAGCTACTTAATGACGCCAACCCTGCAATATATTGCCAGTATGCTGGCAACAGTGGTGGCAGACATTACAGACATAAGAATGTCACTGGCATGCAATAAGAATGAAAAAAGGGTCTGCAGGACAGGATGAAGATGGCAGAGGTACACATTGCTTAGAACCAGGACTCCCTTGACAGGATCCTTTGTTGGCTGTAAAAACAGGATTAAGTCCTCCACATGCTGTGGGATAGGGTGGAGGACCAGGACAATAACAGATCGTGGAACAATCTCTGCATCTTGGGGGTCCTGGAATACACAGAGTGGTTCTGCATGGAGGCATTCCTTCAGGACTTCCTAGTCAACAGTTGAGTCTGAAGTGGCATGGCCTGCTTGCCGTGAAGGAGGCTCAGTGATCCTTCCCCCCTCCCCCAAGCTAGACCTAGGCCTATTGTTCCGTGCTTTTGAGATATTGGGGGCAAAGTGCTCCTCCTGAAGCTGGCAAGGGAAAAAGGGTTGGTGCATGTGGAGAGGCCCACAAATCTTCATCTACCAGGACTTTTCTCCAGAAGTTGCGGAGAAATGGAGAGAATACACTAACTTTAGGATGCTGCTGCAGTACACTAATACCTAATACCACTTTAAGGGACTTATACGTCTTGCAGGCAAGAGGAATGGTAAGGAGTACAACCTTTCCTTCCTGGAGTTGGCCTGTGTCTTTGTCTCAAAACAGTGGACAAGGCCACAACATGAAATGACATTTCCAAAAAGGTAAACCACTTACAAGAAACATGGCTTCCTATTTAAAGGGACACAGTGGAAACAGACACCATGGACAAACTCTACTTCTTACTCAAGGTGTAGTATTTATACAGCCCCCTTTCAACTTTCTGACTACAATGCAAGTGCCTGCCTGCAACAACAAGCCCAATGTTAGGGAAAATCTAAATCTAAACTGTGGGGCAGTCAGCCAGCAATAATTGACCTTTCTACCTGGAGTACAGATCATAGTCACAGAAAAGGCAGGAAACAAGCCTCAGACAGCTCCCCCCTCAACCTCACCTCACCTAGCCAGATCATCAGTTCCAGCACCACTAGGCCCACCACTGGCTAATGCTTTGGGCACACAGATTGAAATATAACTGCTGTCAACCTTGAGATCATGGGATGACATCACTAAGGAAAACTCACATATGGACATAACCAATGAGGTGACTCACATGGGTCCTTACTTCTGCAACACTCTAACACAAGGGCATTAACATCTTGAAGCTTCCACAGTCCAGTGGTAAGAGAGTCTTTCTTAAGAGCAGCATGGGCTTTCAGGGACTGGATGCACTGCACATCTCTTACCCTACATGGAATGGTTCATAATTTGGTTTCTTTTCTTTAGAGGTGTAGGAGGGGTGGAGAGGGAGAGGGAGAGTGGAGGCACTCCCCCCTCTTCCTTTCGTTATGCAGGCACCTTTACCTCACTTTCAAGAATCAGGAAACACACCAGTGTGGAATGAGAGACTGAAACAATCAGAGCTAGAGAGAGCAACAGCAGTAGTTAACAAGCGGAGGAGCTTGTGACTGAGACTGTCACAGCTGTTGCACTCAATAGGGTTAAGGAATGACAGAGCTGAGAGGGCTGATGCAGAGGAAGTGGGGTGAAAGAGAAAGAAGGGACAATGAGGAGACAGGGCAGTGGGCTAGATAAGGTGTGGAAAAGGGAAGGGGAGTGAGGAAGGTTTAGCAGGGAGTATAGAGTGTTCAGGTAATAAAAAGGGTATTGAATGAGGAGGCAACTTTGAGTGGGTTACAGATCATGCTGCTGCCTTGTTGGAGGATGGGGGGATTGATGGAGGGCAAGGATAAAACAGGGAGTGAATGACCATCTAGAACTTGATAGATTTAAGTTATTCTGTGGAACAAAATGGAGTTATAAAAAGGGTAGTAAAATATCTGTTAAATGCTCAAAGCTGTCACCCGACCGGTGATTGATTCTCTGAGTTTATCCACAGGTTTTTAACTCAGCTATATTTCCACTCTGTCTTTAACTTGTTTTTCCAAACAAAATCCATATACAAAATACTTTGTCATTTCAAAACATTTTGGAAGCCATTTTTGTCATCAAAGATACACGTGGTGTGGCTAAGCAGCCAACCAAGATGGCCACTCAATTTTTAGTGTTGATACAGCCCTTACAAAACCCGTTAAATACCACTGTCTCTGCAGGACATCAAAGTTCTTAATACACCTGATCAGAAAGCTAATTACCTGCTCAGTCTGCCAACACCAAGCTTCAGTGATTTGGTCGCAGTAAGCCATAGTTTGCCACTGTTGTCATCCTGGTCTCTACCTGAAGTAAAGTGTGTGAACATAATAGGAATGGTGATGATGACATGAGAATCTGCAGACAGCAAACTAAAGGGAAAAAAGGAATACCTGAGCACCTTGTTGCCCAAATAGGCAAACTATAACAGGCTACACAAAAAATTAACTCCGACATCATTGTGTGTCTCATAGAGTCGATATGGCAGAGCAATAAACTGCAGGCACAGAGGACCGCACAGACAGAACAGACACAATGATGGCCTACATAAAGGACCAGGATCACACCATACTACTCCTTTGGGACAGGGTAGAAGATATGGAGAACAGGGCACAGAAATAATCTGAGACTGGTGGGCTTCCCTAAGAATTGCAAGGGGAGAAGTGTTTTGGACTTTCTGCAACAAGTACTCCCAGACATCCTGGGCCATAAGTGGCAAGGTCCACTTGAGACTGATTGAGTATACCACTCCCTTCCCCCAAACTAGCCCTGGGAGTTTGACCTCATGCCATCCTGGCAAGATTATGCCATTTCCAGGACAATAAGTTCATCATGCACCTAGCCTGGGAAAAACAGGACCTTCAGTGGCAAGGCCACTGCATTCAAGTTTTCGCTGACTTCTTTCCCACCCTCTCAGAATTCTGTAGGGCCTACACATCTGCCAGAAGGGCCTGCATGGATTTAGGCCTGCCATACTTGCACTGGTACCCAGACACACTACAGATCACATCCAATGGTGTTGCCAGATCTTTCAAATCACCAGATGCTACTGAACAGTTCTTGCAAGCACACTGGCCCAAAATTAACATTTCAAAGTACATGCCTGCTCCCTGCTCCCAAGCAGCAAGGAGACAGATGAGCAGGGCCTCATTCCCCACTCTCACCCAGTGATGAAGATTTCTAGCAGCTTCTCCCAAAGCAGAAAAGAAAGAACAATCAAAAAAGAGCTATGGTCAGCCAGAAAAAGGAAAGATCCCCACACTTGCAGTGGAAGAGCAGGAGCCGCAGTGCCAACTCAAAAGACTCCTGTGACTCCCCTCAGTGTTACTGGGAAACAATCACTTTGTCATTCTGTAACAGAAGGAACCTGCTCCCTAACCCTCCCTGCCTCTCCAACTCCCTCCATGGTACCTCTGATGTACCAGCCACCTTCCTGGATGAAGACTTGGGTAGAAGCCACAGCTATGGCGCCACTCCCCATAAGCGACTCCACATGTGCTGAGGACATGAGGGATCGCCAGGCAGAATCCATCCCTGAGAGTATAGGTCCTACATGAAACTCTGTGGTCTATGAAAAATGAACTTTAGATGTTTCTTTTTATATCTTTAGCCTCATAGGTACCTTGTAACCTAGTATCCAGACCTCAGCACTATCAGGACTCTGATAATTAAAGTGCTCCAGCCCTTAAAGTATCAATGGGCCTCCTACTGCATTTGTACTACTCTCTTTTATACGACTGGTCCCTCCACTATAAGGAGCTTCATGTGAGGCATCTCAGCTATATGCTATCTCCTAACTCCAACTCTAGTCACACACAGAGTCACACACGGAGGCTAGTCCCATCCTTCATGATGCCATATCAATTACTCCTGTTCCTCTGCTGACACCATGCTATGAAATCTGGCACAATAGGAGAAGATACCTTCTTCTCCACCCAGGTATCTATTTTGGGCTCTGTCCCCCATGGCACATGGGAGGAAGGGGGACGCTGTTAGTCGATGGGTTAAGCCCTTCAGCGGTGTCCACTGACACTTCACACTGCCACTTCTGCATGCTTTTGTACAGTATGTGGCACTGATCTTTGTGAGCCAAACATGGTCCCAGCAGCTGGACGCTCTCTTTAATCAGCTATCTGCTGAACAACCACTAATTGCTGTCACGAGGGGGGGGGGCTGAAACATTCTCCCATATCCACTGCTTACTCCCAAATTGATCCCTTACTCTGTATGAAGTTAGAGAGCCCAAGACGCTTAGGGTTGTGAGAGCAATGTACTAACTGATGTTTTTGCACCCCTTTATATACCCTGAAGGCACTTTGGCCTCTGGACAGCCAGTGCCAAATTCAGAGAAGCCTCTCAAGATTTC
The DNA here is from genome assembly GCA_016271365.2 of Neoceratodus forsteri. Taxonomy (NCBI): domain Eukaryota; kingdom Metazoa; phylum Chordata; order Ceratodontiformes; family Ceratodontidae; genus Neoceratodus; species Neoceratodus forsteri. Next base: position 390,013,982 of record CM028135.1, on the reverse strand, counting down.
AGAGAGGGGGTAAAGGGTTCTGTTTATGCTTTGCTGTATACTTGCTTGTTGAATGTTGCTACCTAGTTATGTATTTACCTGAACCTTTGCTGCTAGGGGGGGAAGGGGGATTACAATACGTGAAGGGATGTCTTTTCTCAGAGGGTGCAATATTGGAATACTTGCTGCCTTGGTTTCCAACTGGTTGATGATGTATATTCTACATGAAACTTAACATTATTAGTAGGAATGTCTGGGACCTAAACTCCCTGGTCAAATGGAGGAAGGTCATATCACAGCTCAAATGCCTCAAAACCCACTTAGCCTTTCTTCAAGAAATAAAGCTGACAAATGCAGAAGCCTTCAAATTGAAGAAAGACTGGGTGGGAGACAGGAACATCACTGTACTATCCATTCATCTAAACACAGGGTCTCCATACCAATACATACATTTCTGGGGCGGACAAGTCACTCAGCCCAATCAGATAAATGGGGGGGTTCTTCTGCAGGTGGGTACTCCATCTGGTCCCCTAGTCCTAGTCAATATTTATGGACCCAATACAGATGACTTTGCCTTCTTCCACAAGTTCAGCCAAACACTTCCAGAGTTTTATAAGGTTGGGGCCCCAGTTATCCTAGGGGATGGAATGAATGTCACCATAGACACACAGTTAGATAGAAGCAGGTCTTCCTCAGAACCTCATCAGGGGGTGCTCCATGCTATCAGAGCTATGATGGAGGAACATGGCCTGGTGGATCCCTGGCACATGCAGTACCCGAATGCTAGGGACTATACCTACCACTCGGTGGACCATGGTTCCTTCAGCAGAATCAGCTTATGATTGGTCAGCTCCTCTGTTTTATCCCAGTTCACAGAAGCTCTCATACACCCCCTTGTCCTCTCCAAACATACATCCATTGAGCTTAAGGTCTTATGGGAGTCTCCAACCCAGAAATCTTCCACCTGGAGACTTGATCCACTGCTGCTTGAGGATCCGGTCTTTAACTGATGGGTAGCTGAGGAAGTGAAAGTGTACTGGTAGGACAATGATAATGGTGAGGTCTCTGATGCCACCCTCTGGGAGGATTTTAGGGCCACCCTAAAGGGCAAGATCATAGCCTATGCCACCCAGTGGCAGCGGGCCAGAGAGGCAGAGCAAGTTGCCCTGCAACAGGACCTAAAAGAGATGGAGGCCATAAATAAAGCTGCCCCGTACCCTCTCCCGAACAGCCTACCAGCCAAGGTTACTGACCTCAGTATCAAGCTGAATGACCTCCTCATGAGGAAAGTGGAAATGGCCATTTGGCATATCACCTAAAGTGCAGATAGGCCAACAAACTTATCCATGGCCTCAGGGATTTGTCTGGCTCCCTCAAGCATTACCATGTACACGTCAGCATGATTATGCAGTAGGTTTACTCAAACCTATACACCTTACCCTCCTCACCCAGGGCCACTGTAGTGGAGGACTTCCTCGGGGCCTTCCTTGGTGACAGTACTAGACCTCCCCATCATCTTCCAAGTGACACAGGCCATCAAAGCCCTGAACCTGCACACAGCCCCGGGGGGATTCCCCCCCCACCTGCTGAGCGTCATTCAGGAATCCAGAACATTAGCGACCCTCCCACCCTTCATGAGGTAAGTAATAATGACAGTGTTAACAAAGAAAGGCAAGGACTCTTCCCTACTGGGCAGTTACTTCCCAATTTCACTCATCAACGCTGATGCGAAGGTGATTGCTGAGAAGGTTCTTGCTGGGCTAATATATCCCTCACATGTGGGGTTCATAAGAGAGAGACTGGGTCTGACCAGATAAGAACACTGATGTCCCTCATTCACAAAGTACAGCACAACAAATCCCATGCAGCTGCTCTCACAGTACATTTTGAAAAAGCCTTTGATTCTGTTGAATGGCAGTACCTGCTCTCCTATGCTCCTGACCTTCTGCCTTGGTCCTTACCAGTGGCCTCTGTTCTGCTCCATTTCCCCAGCAGAAAGACACCGGGCAGGGCTGCCCCCTCTTACTTCTCCTGTTCATATTGGCTATAGAACCCCTTGCCATTGCCCTGAGGAAACACCCTCTTATCCAAGGGATCCATGTTCAAGATAGGGAGCACACCACCTTTTTGTACACTGATGATCTATGAATTACACTAGCAGATGCAGCACAGGCCATTTTGCATATTTTCTCACTATGCAGCTCCCTCTCTCAAGTTTCAGGGCACTAGGTAAATCAAAGTAAGACCAAGGTCTTAAAACTAAATTTGACTTATAAACTGGAGGTTTTCCCAGACTCAGACCTCACTTGGGCAGAACAGGGTATCCCCTACCTGGAGATCAAACTCCACAGGAACCTCAAAACGACAAAATAGATGCCATAATAATGATCACTGCCCCTAAATTTCTCAATGCCTTGGCACACTTGCCCTTTACAATCCCACCTATCTGGTTTCACAAAATTGATAACGTAATGGGGCACTCCCTCTGGGAGAGAAACCACCCAGATACAGTGACACCAAACTGTGAGTTCATTGGAAAAGAGGGGGGTGGGGACTCCTCTGGTTCCAGGCCTATCATGGGGCCTTTGTTTCATCCCAGATGGTATCTTGGTTTGGATAGGATCCAGCAGAGGGCCCAATCTAGCTTTGGTTAGAAGCGGCATTGGTAGGGGGACACTCCCCATCAGTGATGCTGTATTCAAAGTAAGCTATGCCACAAGATCCATCCCCCACATTGGTAGATTCTGTGACTTACTAGAAGAAACTCCACACAGGGATAGAGGAGCCTTCTGCCCCCAAAGCATAGATTCCCATATGGAGTAACCCAGAGCTCAGTATCAGTGGACCCTGGTTAATTAGGCCCAATGGGGACAATAAGGTGCACAATATGTTAGGGATCTGTTCTCCCTGGGTGCCACCCACATTAACTCTTTCACAGGCATCATGGAGTGGTTCACCATTCCCAAGAGGTATTTGTAGAAATACCTCCAACTACAAAACACGGTCAGCACTGGCCCTAGCTATCCTGGGGCCCTGTGCGAACATCCATGCTGAGGCCCCATATCAGAAGTCATGAGGTTCCCAAGGAATATCCCCATCCCTACTATGGCCTCCCTTTATCTTTATTTTCAGCTAATTTTGTGTAATTTTTGCATTTCACTTGAATTAGAGCATAGAGGACCAAGGAAAAAATGGAGGCCAACTGGACAACTGAGGCTTTTGGGGGTCTCTCTGCTCTTGGGGCCTGTACAAATGCACAGTTCATAGCATGCTAAGGCCAGCTCTGAACACAATCCTGAGACTCAAATAAGGAGGACAGACATAAACACTACCCCAAGATTCACATCCCTTGACTCTTTGGTCCTCCCTCACAAAGAATAGAGCAAGTACCATCTAGAGATCTACCTGGGACTCACACCTGGACACTTCCTAACTGGCCAGAGGACACTGACAAGCTAAACTGGGTGCCCCATTTCTAAATATCAATGGAACAACTGCTGAGAAAGGCTTCACAGAGCCTGTTGGGATGGGAGAAGCAGGTTAATCCATAATAAGACACTCCATAGATGGTGACATATCCTCAAGCACTGCAATCCATGGACCTCCTAACTGATAACTCCAGCTGGAGATGCCAGGGACCTGGAGCCACAGTAGTCCAGATTTCAGGACATGTTCTGCTGTCCATCCCTTCAGGCACTGAGCCCAGCACATCTGTGTCAAAATCAAAGGGGGTGATAATGCCCCTCCATTGCAGAAATGCTTTTACTAGGCTGCTTCTCTGCTGGAGTACCAACATCCTCCCCACAGGCTCAGTGGATCACAGTCATGGGGGTGGCTGCCAAATGAGTGATACTCTACAAATGGAGGTCCTCTGAGATCCCTCAGTCCAAGAATGGACTGGGTCCAACCAACTCGGGAGGGAGCAATCTTAGACCTGGTACTGTCAAATGGGGATGGAGAAAGGATCTCAGATTTAGAAGTGGGTAGTCACCTGGGAACAAGCAACCACCAAACAGTGTGGTTCACAATAAACACAGCCATAGAGTCAAGCCATACAAAAGCAAGAGTATTGGACTTAAGGAGGGCTGACTTTGGGAAAATGGGAGAGTGCCTTAGAAAAGCACTAGCAAACAGGCAAGAAGGTGGGGTGGAGGAACAATGGGGAAACATAAAAACTGCCACACAGAGGCAACAAGCCTTTGTGTGAAGCAAATCAACAAAACAAAATGAAGGAAAAAAACACTATGGATCTCAAAAGAGGTGGCGGGGAAGGTTAAGAAGATAACGGTAGCATTCAGGAAGTATAAGGAAACACAGAAGGAGCAGGACAGAGAACTGTACCAGTTAAAGCAGAAGGAAGCGGGGAAGGCAGTCAAAACAGCAAAGGCCCAAACTGAGGAAAAGATAGCCAACTCAGTTAAAAAGGGGGATAAAACCTTTTATAGGTACATTAGTGAGCGACAAAAGACCAATAGAGGGATAGTTAGGCTTAATAAAGAGAAGGGAAGGTGGGCAGAGGGTGACGGTGATAAAGCAGGGATACTGAGTGAATACTTCTGCTCAGAATTCACAAAAGAAGAGGAGGAGGAGGAGGTACCTAAACTGAAAAATAGAAGCACTCTAGATGGGGGAGTTGATACCAATCCATTCACAGAAGAAAGGGTTCTGAAAGAACTCTTAAAACTGAAGGTGGACAAAGCAATGGGGCCTGACAGGATTCCCCTAATAATTCTAAAAGAACTAAGGGTAGAACTAGTGACACTACTGACTACCCTTTTTAACAAATCATGGGAGGATGGTGTGGTACCTGAGGACTGGAGGAGGGCAGATGTGATTCCTCTTCACAAAAGTGGGAGCAAGACAGAGGCAGGATACTACAGACCTGTTAGTTTGACCTCAGTGGTAGGGAAAATGATGCAATCACTTCTGAAGGAAAGAATTGTTGAGTTCCTAGAGGCCAGTGGGACACAGGACCCAAGACAGCATGTATTCATAGCGGGAAGGTCATGTCAGATGAATCTAATAGATTTCTTTGACTGGGTGACTAAAGTAGTAGACCAGAGAGGGGCTGTGGACATGGCCTACCTAGACTTTAGCAAGGCATTTGACACAGTCCCATACAAAACATTATTATACAAGTTAACCAGCCTTGAAGTGGGTCTCAAGGTGGTAGCCTGGGTAAAAAATTGGCTGGACAACAGGACGCAAGGGTAATAGTAAACGGAGTCCACTCTGAAGAAAGGGAGGTTACTAGCGGTGTACCGTAGGGTTCAGTACTGGGACTGGTCCTCTTTAATGTCTTTATAAGTGACATTGCAGAGGGACTGGAAGGAAAGGTATGTCTCTTTGCAGACTACACAAAGATCTGCAACAGAGTTAATACATAAGGTGGGGTGGAAAGGATGAGAAGGGACTTGGCAAGGTTGGAAGAATGGTTGAATGTATGGCAGCTTAGATTCAATGCAAAGAAGTGCAAAGTAATGCTCCTGGGAAACAATAACCCAGGGGAACAGTACACAATGCGGGGTGGGATACTAATAACAACAAAATGGAAAGGGACCTGGAGGTAGTCATATCAGATGACCTAAAGGTGGGCAAGCAATGTGAGAAGGCAGTAAGAAGGGCTGGTGGGATACTGGGATGCATAGGGAGAGGCATCACCAGTAGAATACAGGAAGTTGTTATCATTCTGTACAGACAGTTCATGAGACCCTATCTGGAATACTGCATGCAGTTCTGGGGACCCCATCTCCGCAAGGACATAAGACAGGATGGAGGCTGTCCAGAGGAGGGTAACTAAAATGGTGCAGGATCTGCACTAGAAGACATATGAAGAGAGATTAAAGGAGCTTAATATGTATACCCTCGAGGAAAGGAGGAAGAGGGGGCATGACAGAAACTTTCAAGTACCTTAAGGGAATTAACAATGTCCAAGATGATAGCATCTTTCAGAAAAAAAGATGTGCAAGAACAAGGGAGCACAATTTGAAGACAGAGGGGAGAACAGTTCAGAGGTAATGTGAGGAAGTATTTTTCACTGAGGGTTGTGGATACATGGAACGGCCTTCCTGAGGAGGTAGTGGAGTCAAAACAGTGGGGGGATTCAAGAATGCATGGGACAGACATAAGGCAATTCTAGTGGGGGAGGAAGTAGGTTGTTGGTTAACTAGGATTTGCAGCTCATCAATTGAGTAGGGAAACAGGCAGACTAGATGGGCCAAGCAGTCCTTATCTGCCATCAAATTCTATGTTTCTATGTAATGTCTCCTGGTAGTGGGTCAACTTGCCACATATGAGAAGCTCTAAAACTTTGAGAACCACACCATGCCAACATACTACAAATGTTGGGCCCCTTTCAGAATTTGGAGTACTGCCAGGAAGGGCCACATATGCAGTGACAATTGGCCCCCCTCCAGCACCCCCAATCCTCAGTAGCATAACTCTCTTTTGGTTATTTACACACTACGTAGCTTATTGTACATAGTTGTTCTTTCTCTTTTAGTTCCAGTTACTGTTGCCCGTTTTCTATACATGTGTTCTAAGAACGCTGTTCTTGTGACAGAGATTATACTGTACTTCACTTTTGACAATCCAGTGTTAGTTATTGGACTCAGGCTATTGACCCAAATTCAAATTGCACCTCTACTGAGCAGGCTACTGTCATTACTTTCTTATTGCTCCTTGCAGCTGCCCACCAGTGGCACCATACAGTACCAACCTGCACCATGTAAAACTACATTGTTTCACCCTTAGTGCTTTACTACTCTTGCAGACGCTCAGTGTAATATCTTGCTTCCTCATATCCACATATATAACTGATGTTTTTTGTTGTTTGGTGTTTCAGTAAAATTATTAACTACAAATCAGTGAGAAATGTACAACGGAATTCATTTTAGCCATGTTATGACAATTCAACCTCAGCAAAATGTTTGAAGAGAGCGTTCCATGTCTCACATCGACTGGCTCATCTCACCATATGAACGGCTGTTCAAAGTGACTTGGATGTGCAGCAGAGATCAGCGCAGGGTGTCTGAGTAGAGTAGGCATGCTACTGTTGGGATGATGGGGTTACTGGTGCTGTTGCTGCAAAGGGAGGCCGTTGTCAGCCAGAGCATCAGAAACACCCAGGAAGTGTTGGATCAGAATCAACATGGCGCAGCAGACACCCAGCCATTGCATGTATCATTTACATACTGGCACCAAGTCTCAGTCTCAGTCTGTCTCTCTCTTTGTCTCTCTCTCTCTCATGTCTACATCTTCCCCAGGTAGCAATCCCTATCTGCATGTTGTGAATGTTCTATGCCTGGTTCACAGTCCCTCTCTCCTGGCTGGTTCTGTGGTCCATTTCTCCCAGCTGTGGATGGCCCTTCTCTCTTGCATTCCTTCTCCCTCTTAGCTGTTTGTTACTTTGAAGGAGATGGGAGAGGAAGAAGAACAAATCAACTATGTAGCACAATACCTGGGGAGGGGGGGGGGATGGATAGGTGCAGTATGCTGAATTAACAAACTTCCTGGGTGTGGTGGAGGAAACTTGACCTTTGGCCTACTGCCTCACAATGCAGCCAGGGCATTCAATAATGCAACATAACCCCATGCCCTCTTATGGGTTATTGCTTACAAAGTAAACTCTGTGTCATGGTCACTGAACAAAAGGAAAATATTTGCACATAGATAATTACTGTTTGCTGTGTTTTTAGGAAATGATGATTAGACAGGCAATATATGGCTTACAGTATACCCTAATTTGCTGTTCAGTTTTGACTCATATTCTGAGTCCCAAACACCTTTCAGAACCATTGGAAACTCAGAAAATGTTTTTGTTGTTTTACTCATGTAGGCCAGGGACTATATTGTTTTGCTTTCCCCTAAAGAAACTGTGAAAGTAGCTACATTAGCCTTTTCAGGCTCTTTCTTGTCTGATTTGGGCAAGGTTTAACTACAATACAAAAAGAAAATATTTACCCATCCAGTTATGAAGTAGTCAAGATATTCTTGAAAACATCACTTTAATCTCCTATAAGTCAATATGTTAAACAATGTAGTAGCACAATGTTTTGCAACCAAGTATAATGTCAACATTTCAAGTAACCAACACTATAGCCAAAACAAAAGGGGCAAAACAGATTAAAAGCCATTTTAGTAAATTCTTTTATTTATTGAGTACTAGGATTACAAATACCTTTGAACCAAAGGTTCGTTTACAAAGGTTCCACGTCAGCAGGAAAGTAAAAAAACAACCAGTGTTGAATACAATATAAAAGTGAGTTTTCAAGAATAGTACAGTAACAGAGACAATTTAGGTGGTGCAGATGATAAGAAAACAGGCATATAATAAGTAGGCACAAACGTTCTAACCAAGTGGGTATGTGGGGGGACGACCATGGGAGGGTGGGAGAGATGGCAGTCAAGGTGTTGACTTTGTGCAAGTGCTAGAGGACAGAAAAGTGCAAGGTGGGCTAGGAGGATGGAGAAGAGGAGGGGCTAGGAATACAGGGGTGGTGGGAGGAAGAGGTAAAGAAAGGGGGGAGTGACATAGAGCAAAGAGGAGAGTGGCATAGAGGAAGGAGGGGAGAAAGGGGGCCTGAGACAGGGGGCTGGAGAAAGGATGAGCAAGAAGAGGGAGAGGTAGGTGGGAGGAGAGAGGGAGACATGTGGGGTGGGGAACAAGGGAGGGCTAGATGGAGGGAGGGCTGCCAGAGTGGATGGAGGAGAGCTAAACAGCAGTGAAGTGGTCCCAGACAAGAAGGCATGTTGAGCTTGAGAGGAGAAGGTTCAACGCAGGCCTAAGTGGAGCAATCACATTTGCTAATATCAGTGAAGTGCTGACAGAGTTTACATTTGAATGGGCCAAGCTTGTTCTCAGCAGTGATTTCAGGAGGAAGGTTATTCATCAGCGAAGGGGCTCTGGTGTAGAAGGCATGTTGGGCTTGGGAGGTATTGCAGAATGGAACGATATATGGTGCTTTGAGGGTGCTGCATGTGAAATGTGAGTTGGCAGTAGGTAACATTAAGGCATGCATAGCTGGTGGTGTAGGGTTGAAGCAGATTTTTTTTGCCACTAGGCATGACTGATAAGCAAGCCTACCATGTAGACTGAGCTAATTAACGTGCTTGTAGAGAGTACAGGTATGTGTATGCTTGCCCGCACCAGTGAAAAGTCTATAGCATTTGCTGAGGCCTATCGTGATTCGCTTAAGGGTGGTATCTGTGACAGCCCCATAGAAAACTAGTCCATAGTCAATGATGGACAAGACAGAGCTGGTAATAGCTGCATGCATGGCTTCATTTGTCAGGCAGTGTTGATGGCAGTAGAGGACCCCTATTCTAGATTTTATAGATTTTTAGACATGTTGGACATGTGAGTTGAAGGTCATTGTGCTGTCAAGGGTAATATCTAAATATTAGAATTCCTGCACTTGTTCAAGCGGCTGATGAGTTTTGTTATGGACAGTGAGATTAGCAGTACTGAATTTGCTGTGTGAGCTGCAAAACGGCACAGACTTTGTTTTTTTTTTTTGTAGTTCATCAACAGCTTGTGCTGTTTAAACCAGGACTCTGCTAGAATGGGTGGAAAAGAGGACTGCATCAGCAGCACAGAGTATCATATTATTGTTGCAAGCTGCAAGAAGGTTATTAATAAAGAGGCTAAATAGTAGTGGTCCAAGGATGGAGCCTTGGGGGACACCAGAGTGAGCAAGGAGGCTAGGCAACAGAGTCAGCGATTTTGACTCTAGTTTCTATCCAAAAGGTAGCTTCCAAACCACTTAGTAGTATCATTTGACAAGCCAAAGGTAGAGAAGGAGTGCAACAGGAGCCGGTGATTCACGGTGTTGAAAGTCTTTGTCAGATCAATGAACACTGCACCCAGAAGACTGCCTGCATCTAGGGTCTTATGTATATGGGTAGTGAGCTCAAGCAGGGTAGTGGCAGTACTGTGGGCTTTTCTAAAACTGTGGTGCTATGGACATTGTAGGTTATATTTGTTGAGGTGTTCTGACAACTAGTCTGCAACAATATGTTCTAGTACCTTGGAAAGTGAGGGGAGGACAGAAATGGAGTGGTAATTGGTGTGATGGGATCTATCACCACTTTTAAGCACAGGTGTGATGATAGCTGACTTCCAGAGCTGGGGGACCTGTCCAAGGGAGAGCGAAAGATTCAGGAGTTTGGTAAGGAAGAGTAAGATGACATCTAGGGAGAGGGAGAGACGTTTAAAGTCCAGGGCGTCACTGCTGAAATTAGGTTTGCTTAGGACTTTTTGAAGGTATTTCCTGGCTTCAGCAATGGATACCCTCTTAAAGTAGAAAGGCGGGGTATTCCTAGAGAGGTGGGTTATATCACTGGGGCAGAAAAGGGTGGAGGCATCAAAGAAATTAGGGGGAAGGACACTGCTGAGATCTGTGAAGGCAAGTTTAAATGTGTCTGCTTTTACTTTGGAGTCTTGGACCATGGAGCCGTTGACCTCAAGCATAGGGGGTGAGGAATTGATAGGTTTCCCCATGAGGTTCTTGACATTCTCCCAGAAGGATTTGCTGTTGCCCCAAGACTTTGTGAGCTCCTGTTTGTAGTAGGCTTGCTTGGTACTATGTATTGCCTGGGTGCACTTGTTCCTGACAGCTTTATAGCACTGCCAGTCAGGCTGTTGCCCAGAGGCCATAGCTCGGTGCCAGAGATTATCTAAGTTTTGCATCATGGTGACTAGCTCAAAGGTAATCCAGAGGTTAACAGAAGATCTTGATTTCCTTTTTTTAGGGTGGCAAAGTTGTTGCAAACTTCATTAAACTGGGAAATGAAGTAATTAAGGGCATGATCAATACTGTTCATGGAGTTAAGGGGTGTCTAGTCAGTCATAGACAGGGCAGCAAGGAACTGAGGAAGCTTACCATTTTTTAAAGTTCACTTGTATGATAAAGTGGGTTTTGATCTTGGAGCTTTGTTGGACCATTGGCAGATAACAGGAGAGTGATAACTTTGTGTGTCAGGTAGTACTTCTGTGTTAGTGATTCTGTTGGGATGTGTGGTGAGGATCAGATCAAGCAGCTTGCTATTGCTAGTCTTATAGCAAATCCTAGTGGAGGTAGTGACCATTTGGGTCATATCTGTTGCTGCAAAGGCATCCTTATATTGGTCTGCTTCTGGCACCAGCCAGTTAATGTTAATATATCCCATTACAATAGTCTCTCCCCGATGGGGGTTGTTGTCAAGGAAGTCAGTGATCAGTTTGAAGCCTGATACTTGTTCATGCGGTGGAATGTACACAGATACCACTGTGAGTGATTTACCCTGATGGCCAGTGATTATTTTTGCCGCAAGCAGCTGAGAGCTGTTGGCAGAAGGAGACTGCAGGAGGACTTGACCTTGGAGTGTGTCTCTTAAGTAAATGGCACAGCCCCCTCCACGCTAACCAGTTCAGTCAAGTCTGAATAGGACATAGCCATAGAGGGATACAGCATTATCTGGGACCTTCAGTGATAGCCAGGTTTAGGTTAGGGCTAAAATATCAGGTTTATGCTGTGACACCCAGACATGGAGGGCATCGAACTTAGGTAATAAGCTACAAATTTTAATGGCAGCCAGCTTTAGGGAGCCTTGTTTGTTGTGCTGGGGTCTGGATGTTGTGGGAGGACCTGCATTTAGGTGAATGTTCCCAGCAAGTAGGAGGAGAAGTGCCACCCTAGCCAGGTAGTGGGCAAGGAGCTTAGCAGCCCGATGCAGTCTCCTTCTGGATGGTCTTTTTTGGGCAGTGCTACTGCAGGGATTGAGTAGCTGAAGGAAAAGTGGGTATTCATGGAGGGGTGAAGGTTTACCCAGTTATTAGTGCAGGTGGCATGCATGGGTGTGCAGGGGTGTGCTGGGATGTGAGCAAGAGTACTCCCTGGGATATAGCCCAATGTGGAGTGGCAATGTAGATATATGGAGGTGGTGCCAGTGCAGGGGTGGCTAAGGGGGATGAGAAGGAAGAGAATTAGTGATAGTAAAAAATATTTAAGGACATGTTCAGGGGGTGCCAATAATAAATGGCCAAGACACTGGCAGTGTGCAGACTTGAGAAGGGCGTGGGCAAGTTGGGTTGCTAAAACAGGACTGGGATGAGGCTGAGGAGAAATAACCAATAGGATGGAAGGACAGAGAAGAGGAACTGACTGGAGCATATTTAAAGGAGGCCTGGGAGGGGGTGGTGGGGAGGGATAAAATATAGACTGTAAAAATATTTTAGAATAAAAGAGATTTCATCCAAGGAGGCTGGGAGAAAGCCATAAAGGCGCTCCAACAAGAGTAGGGCCAGGCAGGCGGGTGGGCCAATCAGAAGCCACTACCTGGACCACAGCACCAATCGGGAAGCAGGAGAAAAGGCACCTGTTAGCCAAAAGCCAGCAGTAGTACCTTAGCTTTTCAGCTGAGCTGAAGCTCCAGGAGGCCGGTGAGGCGAGCAGCGATGAGTCAGGTAGCGGACGGTGGCCTGAGTGGGGCCTGTACCATGCCATTGAACAGTCCGTTTCACCCACTCAGAGTGGGAAGTCCTAAGGTGGAGAGAAAGCGAGAAACACATCAGTTTAAAGGATAGAGGAGAGGGGCGGGGGGGGGAGACTGGTGGCAGACAGAGAATGGGGGTGGTGGTGAAATTAAAAGCAAAATAAGGCTGAATAGGATAGTTACAGTGAACAAAAGGCGATGGACAGATATAGAACAAAGGGGGGATTAGAGGTGGGATGACAAGAGGTAGCTTGAAAGGGAAGGGGGTGGGATGGGGTCTGAGGTCAAGTGTGAAAGCTGCAGGAGACCAGGGATTCAGAGAGCCAACGTAATACAGAGAGGTGTCTATTGGGGGTTCGGTTGGCAATGACTTGGGTTAAGAATGGGTGTTAGAAAAGAAGATAAAAATAAAAGTAGGTGAAAGAGGGAGTCTAAGCTAGGCAGTTTACAGTGAGGGTCAAGCAAACAGTTAACACTAAAACAATAAGGCAAAATACACAGTGCAGTTTGAGGTGAGCAATACTACAAAACACTAAGCACTGTAACACTGTAGAGCAGTACATATTTAAAATATAGCAATACTACAAAACACTAAGCATTATAACATTATAGAGAGGTGCAGATTTAAAATATAGACTGCAAAAATGTTTTAGAATAAAAGAAATTTCATCCAAGGAGGCCAGAAGAAAGCCATAAAGGCACTTCAACGAGAGTAGGGCCATGCAGCCGGGTGGGCGAATCAGAAGCCATTACCTGGAACACCACACCAATTGGGAAGCAGGAGAAAAGGCGCCTGTTATCCAAGAGCCAGCAGTAGTACCATAGCTTTTCAGCTGAGCTGAAGCTCCAGGAGGCTGGTGAGGCAAGAAGTGATGAGTTGGTTAGTTGGTAGCGGTGACTTAAATGTAATTAATTAATTTAACAGTCCATTGTACCTTACCATAGCAGAGTCCTTAGCTTTTTGGCTAAGCTGAAGACTTACATTGTAAGTAATTTTATGTAGGAACAAAAGTGCAGGCTTGATGTGCAATTGTCATTCTTATGGCCTCTACCATTGACTTTATGTATGTATCATTGGAAGAAAGTGAAACTTTCTGTTAAAGGGGCACTGTCAACCCCCTTAAGCCACAAAGAGTCCGTAGTTTAAAAACACATGGTATGATTATTCATATTCTGTAGGGATTGCTAATGTAGCTGGTAATTTTGATTCTGCTTATTTTTTTTCATTTAAAAAAACTGAAAAACAGACTGCCCACCATACTGCTGTTACCACACAAAACTGTGCTGATTTACAGTCCTTGATCAACTCCCACTGCATCTTTCCTAGACTTGGGAACACCCCCAACACAGTCTAGCCACTAATTATGCATTGGAAATAGAGGGGAGTATTGTATCATGAGTTTCTGCACTGTTTGGGGGTGTTTCTAATGTTCAGGAAGTATGCAGTAGGACAGTAGGAGTAGATTAAGGATTTAAAACAAAACAAGACTGGGTATAACTATACATTAGCATGAATTTCAGTTCTACTAAACAAGGAGGCAAGTAATACATCCAGAAAAATCCATGAATTTTAGAGAATACAAGGAACCATAAAATGTGGATTTTTAACTAGAAATATGGTGCAAAAAGGGCGGAGTATCCTTTTAAGTAGAAATATGTACCTACCCCATATAAATAGCTATGCTGAGATTATTTTGTCCTCAGTCTTCACAGTGTGTGTTATGTTTGTCATTGGGTGAAGTTTCCACAGTTTGATTTGGATTTGAAGTGGTTAAGTGGAGAATAATGAATCGCAAGAGTTTTCCCTTCAGTTCTACAGAGACTGTTTTTAGAATTACGGAAGAACCTGTAGCTTTGTACTCAGAGGTAAGGACATAACATACTGTAGGTTAGCATCATCTACTATTTGGAGGAAAAGGAAAAACGAATAAAAATAATATGTAAAACAAAAATGTAAATTATAACATCTCAGAAATGCATAAAACTGCATTAAAGTGTACACACATTGTTCTCACAGACAGGGGCAATAAAAATGAAGTCAGAAGGGAGCCATATTGCTAGCTTGTTTTTTCTCAGCTTTAGAAATAACATATGGATATGTTATGCAAAATGACCTAACCCACATACGAATTTAATATAATACTTTGAGGCAGAATGATGTATATGAAACAGTTAATTCCTGAGAGGCTCAGAGTTAAATGTGTCCTGATTTATAACATTTAGAAAATACAGTTATTGTGTGAGAAGGAAGTGATATCATATAGAGACATTTGTTCTGAAAAAGTTGGGTGCTTTGGTACTTCTTGTTGAAAATGATATAGTGAATCCAACCCTTCTCTATTTCCTTTTAAAGTTTTTCTAGTTTCATTCCAATGTCTCTTTTGGAAGCTATGACTACATGCCTCGCAAGGGACTATAATAAAGAACTTTTGTATATGCTTTGTAGAGTCAGACTTTTTAGACCTTGTAAAGTTAAACCTTTTTGGGCTATGAGGTTTTATTTCCCTTTTAAGAGGAATGAATATTGTTTTAGCCTCAGAACCCATGTCGTCGTGCAATTTGTCTACAGTGACAGGAATGCTAAAACTGAATGTGGCTTTCAAAAGCCACTGACACCATGAGAAGAACTTTGAAAAACGATATTTGGACACAGAGCAGCTTATATTTCTCATTAGTTTTGTATTTTTTAGCCCCATTATTTACTACTGAGGTCATATGCATGAAAACAAGACTGCTGTTCCCTGAGGGTTCCTCAGCTTCTATTGCTTCTTCCCAACCTGGGGCCCCATATTCAAAACTTTGCCAGGGTGCAAAACTGAGTTGGGCTTTGCAAAGAAATGCAATATT
The DNA here is from genome assembly GCA_016271365.2 of Neoceratodus forsteri. Lineage (NCBI taxonomy): Eukaryota > Metazoa > Chordata > Ceratodontiformes > Ceratodontidae > Neoceratodus > Neoceratodus forsteri. The sequence goes on along the minus strand of CM028135.1, from coordinate 389,998,682 downwards.
GAAAAGCCCAGCTAGCGTGAGAAAACGTGGTTTGTGTCTGAGCCAAATATGGGAGGGGGGCAGTGTAAATGTAGGGGTGGGGACCTGAATAATGGCACAGTCCAATATTCAGAGTATCTGCGGCACACAAGGCCATTTTGACTGGTCCTCTTATGCAGCGCACATACCGTCGACTGAATCCCTGACTTACCCCTGTGCAACCCTAGTGGTTGGAGGAGGAAGTGCGGTGGCCCCCACACCCTCAACACAGCGGTCCCTGGTGGTCCAGTGGTCCCTCCCCCATTCACCACTCACCATCCCTGTTTAATAACTATGAAAACCCTGGAGGTCCAGTGGTCCCTCCTCCCCTCTCTCACTGTCCTAACGCCATCCCGTTTTAAAATAAATGTATCCCTGGTAGTCTAGTGGTTCCCTCTCCCTTCCCACATTGTCCAATTGCCCTCCCATTGTAAATGAAATGTATCCCTGGTAGTCTAGTGGTTTCTTCCCCCCTCCTCCATTGTCTGATCACCATCCTGTTGCGAATGAAATGTATCCCTGGTAGTCTAGTGTTTCTCTTCCCCTTCCCTTTCCCTCATTGTCCGATCACCATCCCACTGTGAATGAAATGTATCCCTGGTAGTCTAGTGATTCCCTCTGACCTCTCTCATTCCCTGATCACCATCCCTGTTTAATAAATGTGAAATCCCTGGTAGTCCAGTGGTCCCTCCTCCGGCTCTGATGGTCATCCCATTAATTAATTACATATGTCCCTTGTAGTCTAGTGGTCCCTCCCCATCCCTGATCACCACTAACCATCCCCTGAAATATTTTACATTTCCCTGGTAGTTTAGTGGAACCTCCCCATCCCCGATCACCTTCCTGTGAAATACCTGGTGACGTATCCCTGGTGGTCTAGTGCACCCCCCACCCTGGCAGGCAGTGACCCACCACCCCCACTCCCCCCATCCCGACCCCAGCTGGTGATCAGCGCAGCCCTCCTCTCACCACCATGGCTGGCCACTGACTGACCTGTGAATGACTGCATATTGTACAGTCCATGCTCATTCACAGTTCAGTCAGTGGCCAGTTATAGTGATGAGAGGAGGGCTGTGCTGGTTGCAGGCTGGGGTCATGATGGGGAGGGAGCAGGGTGGTTGGTCACCTGCCAAGGTGGGGGAGGGAGGGCACTAGACCACCAGGGTATGTTACTAGGTATTTCACAGAAAGGCAATCAGGGATGGGAGGTTCCACTAGGCTATAAAGGAAATGTAAAATATTTCAGGTGATGGTGAGTAGTAATTGGGGAGGGGGGAGGGACCACTAGACTACCAGGGACATACGCACTTAATTAATGGGATGGCGACTGGAGCCAGGGGATGGGGGAAGAACCACTGGACCACCAAGGATTTCACATTTATTAAATGAGGACAAGCCAGCCCATCAGTGCAGCAGCAAGGCGTTCGCTTGTGATGCCAACATCCCGGGTTCGGGGATGGACTCAGGAGTCAGAGGGCCAGCCTGGTGGTCGAAGGATTGAGCATCCAGGGGACAGTTCTCATTCTCCAGGGGGGAGAGGGGAAGAGTGTCTGATGCTTTGTGGACCCCTGGCAGAGGCCATGAGTTCTGCTGTGACCGATGCCATCAGTCATGGGGCAGGGCAGACATTACATGTCCTACCTCCTGGGGATCACCATCCAAAAATGGCTGGACATCCTAACATGATGCTTGCCCCTGGTCCCATTGTCTCCGCCACACCTCCTGATCCCAGCCAAGACAGTGTTCCACTGGTTGACTTGCCCCATGGCCCCACCTGAGGGGGGCAAGCACAGGGAGCCCTGCCAGCAGCATTGATGCCACTGGTACTCTGGATGAGTTTCCATGGGGGAGGGTGTCTCAGTGGCCCTGCCTTGTGGGGCAAACCAGGGTGGTCAATGGCCATTGAGATCATGGTGGGAAGCAAAATCTGGTGGGTAGAGGCTGATGTACAAGGGAGTGCCAGCCACAAAAAAAAATGGGGACAGTGATTGGAGAACATGGGAGAGGAAGGAACCACCAGACTACCAAAGATACATATCATTCACAACAGGCTGGTAATCGGACAGTGGGGTGGAGTGAACCACTGGACTACCAGGGATACATTTAATTCACAACAGGATACTGATTGGACAATGGGGGAACCACTAGAGTACCAGAATTTCCGATTATTAAATGGGAAGGTGATCAGAGAACTTGGGAGGAGGGAACCACCAGACTACCAGGGATACGTTTAATTTACAATGGGATGGCAATTGGTGGGGGGGTATAGGGGGCACCACTAGCACCAAGGATGACTCATAAGACACAGGCAATTTGGGGGCACTGCCAGGCAATATGGACTTGCTTCCTATGCAAATGGGCCCAAAATGGGCATGCTAATGGCCCCTTAGCACCTTGCATGCTTGGCTCATTTGCATACATTCCTTTAATATCGAGATTTTTGCCTGGTCACAAACCATTGTGCCACCTTATTGTGTGGGCTGTATCTGCCCAGCACTAGGGGACTTTGTAGTGGGTCTTACTGGCCCTATATTCAGTGGAATAGAGCTGATGTGCTATTCCACTGAATACAGCAATTTTGGCCACCTGGGCAAGTGCAGGGGGCAGCGCATAGTTTTTCCCTCTGCTTTGCCCAGATTTATTTTTTCCTTTTGGTATCTGGGTAACACCCACTAGGCATGAGTGCCTGTTTTCAGGGGCAACCCGGGAGCAAAGGGTGGTTAAGTGACTTGCTTAGAGTCACACAGTATGCACGTTGAGGTTGTGGGAATCAAACCCAGGCCTGCTGGATGCACCAAGCTCATTCACAGTTTGTTACTCTAACCACTAGGCTAAACAGCCAACTTTGTTATCAGGCCCCCTGATGTCATAATACTCTGCTTGGGACAGCACAGTTATTCCCATGGCAACAGACTGTGATGTCACAACAAAGATTATGATTTCAAGTCAGGAATAAGCTATTGAATGAGAGGAACTCTAAAGGATAAAGATCTTGTTTCTATGGAAATTTCTTCTGTAATAAATGACAGAAAGGAGAAATCTAATGGAAGATATATGAAATACAAGCTGAACTGTGTCTAAATACTGTGTCTTCCAATGCTTTCCAAAAAGTGTCAGCTGTTAAACTAAGAACCCCCTCAGAGTTCTAACATCAGAATGCAATGCTTTTACATAATACTCCTGTTTTTGTGTTATTTTCCATCTATTGTAAAGTCTGCCTCATATTTGCTTTGTTTAAAAAGATATTTGGAAACACAGACACACAGATAATGAGGGCAGAAAAAGGCCCATGGTCCATCCAGTCTGCTGGAGTTCCATATTTAGCTCTGGGACCTACTGTCCCTCCAGGGTCCTATCCTTCTCCAACCTCTCCTCCATTCTCTGCCTAGTTTCTTCCACCCCAAGCAACCACTATACCCTTCATTCTGTCCCAGCAGTGCTTGAAACCACCAATGGTATTTGCACCTGCCACTTCAGCTGGTAGACTGTTCCAGAGCTCCACCACACTTTCTGTAAAATAATGCTTCCTCATGTCACTCCTAAACCTCCCTTCCGTCAGTTTCCACTCATGTCCACGTAACCACAAGCTAGTATTCAAGCCGAATAGTTCTGCCACAATTCACTTTAATACATTTTAGAAACTTAAAGGTCTCCATTGTATCGCTCCTCTCCCTTCTGGTCCCCAGTGAATGTGTGTTCAGTTCCTTGAGATACTCTTCATAGGACCTGTCCTGCAGGCACTGAATCATTTTCATCACACTGCAGTACACTGTCTCCAGCCTATCCCCATCTTTCCTGAGAGGAGGACTCCAGAACTGGGCACAGTACTCCAGCTGTGGCCTCACTAAGGATCTATATAGGGGAAGTATTGCCTCTTCCCTTCTGCTATTAATATCCCTCATGATACAACCCAGCATCCTACTTGCTTTGCTATATGCCTTGTTGCACTGACTTGATTGTTTGGGGAAGTCACTGATGATAACTCCAAGGTCCTGTTCCTCAGCCATAGTGTTAAGTCTCACCCCACCCATCCAGTACTCTGTCCTGGAATTTTTGATCTCTAGGAGCTGTACCTTGCACTTCATGATGCTGAATTTCAAATGCTAAACCTTAGACTACCCCTATGCATTTCCTTTATTCCTTTTTCACTATCCACCATCCTAGATAGCTTAGTGTCATCCACAAAGAGACACAGCCTGCCCTGGATTCCCCAGCCAATGTCATCGATGAACATGTTGAGGAGGACTGGACCCAGGACAGATCATTGTGGTACCCTGCTCATGACCTCCCTCCCTTCAGATTTGACCCTGTTGACCACAACTCTCTACTGCCTCCCTTTTAGCCAGTTACCTACCCAGTTTACTATGACCTTAGTCACACCCAGATTCTCTGTCTTCTTCATCAAGCATGTGAGGCACTGAGTCAAAGGCCTTACTGAAGCTAAAATAGAGCAAATACACAGCATTGCCCTCATCCAGTTCCCTCATCACCCAGTCAAAGAAAATGATCAGGTTAGTCTGTTTGCTATATCATGAAATTTATTATCCTGGAACCTGTTACTCTCCAAGTAGTCGTCGAGGTCCTCTTTGACCAGTGACTCTATTAGCTTCCTTAAAATAGAGATAAGACTGGCAGGTCTGTAGTTCCCTGCTTGTTCCTTGTCCCCCCAACCCCACACACTTATGGAGTGATCATGTCTGCCACCCTAAAATTCTTTGGAATCGCCCCATCCCCAGTGAGATGTTGAATAGATCTACCAGGAGTTCAACCAATTCTGCTGACAGTTCATTAAGTAGGTAGCATAGAAACATAGAATGTGAAAGCAGATAATGGCTGCCAGGCCCACCCAGTCTGTCCTTTTTAGGGCTGCAGGTAGGCAAAGCCCTGTAGTCCTCTTGCTAGAACTAGGAAAAAAGCAGCTAGCAAACGCACAACCTTTTGAGGTGACAAAAGTCATCTCCGCATCTGTACACCATGGACCATCTACGCTTGCACTACTTTTTTGTTTACCCAACCTGGAGGAACTTTGATTAACTGCTGCTGCTGCCATGTTCTCAAAGCCATTATAGACCATCCTGCCCACAGTCTCCACCATCCCCCCAGATCCTATCCAAATTGTGATTTTCTTTTGCTGAGAAAAGCTGTAAAAGTATAATTTTGTACTCTCCCTTGATCAATTTTAGATTGTGTGTGCCCCCTTGAAACATTCTTATTACTACAAGGATCTATCAGTAACAGCTAACAATGGCATCTTGCCCTGAACTCTGAAAACAGCATAAAAAAGGTAAAGTTGGGAACCCAGTGTGATCTCTGCACCTAAACCAATTCACTATTATAACAGCCTTTGCCTGACTTCCGCATTTACTATGCAATCAGTTACACTATGAAGACGGACAACCCCCCAAAAAATTTTTGCACTGTCTTAGCACCTAGTTAAAGGTTATAAGTAATGAGGAATAGGAAAAAAAATTGATATGCATATCTGTTGAAATTAAAAAAGTTTTGTACACACATGGAGCACTTTTCTGATTGATGAACTGTCAGCTTTGTCAATGCTCCCAGAACCCTTAATACTTTTCTTCGTATTTGTTCTCCCCCATACTCCTTTAAACAGCATATATTATGTATGTCCTGCATTCTTCAGAAACATTAGTGTCACCTCATGTTGTACTACTATGTGATCAAGTTTTTATACATTTTAAAATTAATGTAAGCGATCGTCATTAATGCAATAAAGTATTGTTCAGTCAACTCTAAAAAGCCATCAATTTTCTGTATCTTATGGATTGAGCATTTAAATTCATAGGCAGCTGCTGGTTCCATTGCTCAGCCTTATATGGTTAGTGTTTTAGCTGTCTGTTTAATTTTAAAAAACAAATAAATGCAATCATCACTAAATACAAATTGCTGACAAAGCTATCGGTTTTCTAATCCACAAATGCACAACCATTTTTGAAATGTTAATAGTTATGCTTGCTTATTCTGCTGCCTGCACTTCTGCATTAAATGTCTTAGCAGTGTATTAATTTCCTATGTCAATTATGGGCATTCGTCAATACATGGGAGATGCAAAAAAGGTGTTGGTGTTCTAGTCTAAAAATAAACAGCTCTTTTACAATGTTAATTATGAGTGTTTTAAACCATTCAGATTTAAAATGGTTACTGGCCTGGTTGAAAATCGTGCGCTTTTAAAACACCCCTCGAATCCCTGAGCTCCAAAGGCAGTAGTTCTTACTTTTTGGCTAAAGGGACATTAGACTATGTTTTTAAATTAATTTAAGTGTAGTGCTCTCACAACTAAACAGTGTTGCTACACTAGGCAACATCATAGAACTCTGTAATTGCAGCTTTCAAATTATAGCATCATGGTGATGTCACTATAGTTAGTAATGGTGGGTAGGCATTTTAAGGTTAACCCCTTATTTTCAGTCACTTATAACTTGGTTGACTTTGGATCTAGGGATCTGTATTCCATTTGCACCCTTTGTGGCAGTAGCCTTTAGCCTACCAAAACTGTTAAGTAATGCTCTGGCCATTTTTAAGTCATAGGATAGCAAACACCCCTTACTATACCTATTGTTAATGTTTTTTTGGGGAGATTTCTCACCTGTAACAAAAAAGAGCTGAGATTTGAAACCTGAAAGTTGTTTTTTAGATCCTGACCCAAGGGAGCTTCCTTTGGAGATTTTGGAACAAATAAATAAATAAAAGCAGAAATGTTATAAACAAAATAACAAGTACAAAAAATCCAGCACTCACCAAACCATAATATAAAATGCAGCTCTCAGGTATTAGATGGTGCCAAAAGATTTATTCAGGTGTCTAAAAAAATGCCCTTAAGCATTCCAGACGGTATCCTGTGTATAAGGTGACTGCGACTGAGCACTTTCAAAAAGGGCGACTCAATCACGACGCTTTTCCATAGGGCTATCTGGCAGGGAGGGTGTCCAAATAGGGGATTGGGCACATATAGTGACAGAGTGTCACCATGTATACACACGTGTGGGGGGTTGGGAGGGACCACACTGTGCGGCAGGCAGAAGGGGAGGGAGGGAGGCTCTGTGGGGTGCAGTGCAGCAGTGGGCTGCCAAGCTGGCCATGTGGCATGGGAGTTGGTGGCAGGCTGGGGTTGAGGGTGCTGGGTTTGATTTTGGGCATGCTCAGTTTTGCACCGGGTTGGGGTTTTGCATCTTTTTAAACCTTTGCACCCCCCCCGACATGCACCCCCCCTGGAGTTGAGAATCCTTTAGTAGGGGGGTGCAGAGGTGAAGCTCCCTATGGGGGAGGTGCAGGGGACACATCCTCCCACATAAAAAACCTACATCTCAGGTGCCATCTTGCTGTTTGCCATGAGTCTACATGCTGAAATTCATTTTTGGCTATGTAGACTCGCTCAAACGGCGATCACTATTATGCAGTCACCATTATCACATGGAACCATTTTGGACACAATGTCCTTGATTGAAAGGTGTTTTTTTAGGCAGCTGAATAAATCTTTTGGCACCTTATAATATCTGAGAGCTACATTTGTTTTTATGGTTTGGTGAGTGATGGATTTTTTGTACTTGTTTATTGTTGCTTTATCCTTAGCACCCCAGCCTTGTGCAGATGTCTTCTGTGTTATACTGTACATACAAACAAAATAAGCCATCTGAGTACGCACAGAAGACAACAATCAAGCCCTTTTTGAAGGTGTTTACTCATTCTGCAGTGAATCTGTGGCAGAACTCATTACCGCTCACATACTCTAAACTCTTGTTGCATGTCAAACCAGGATGAAAATGATGTGTTTGCTCATTTTGTATTTACTATATTTGCGGCCTCCAGTATTGCTTTGCTAACACCAGGAGCCAGTACCCAGTATCAGCTGTGTCTAATTTTAACTTTTTATAAGCCTTCATTACCACCTCCAGCCCATGTCTGGTGTTAGACGGCTGTCCTAACCCTTAGCTGACACTAGGATCTCATTCCCAGTGTCAACTGCCTGTGTTAATCTTTTGCAGATGTGGGAAGTCCATCCTGGTACAGCAGTCAGATGCATTTCTTTTCTATACCAACACTGGGAGTCCATCTTCAGTGTCAACTTTTCCCTTTTTCTTACCCCCTCCATGGCCCTTTACACTCCCACCTACCCGAAGTGTGGCTGGCACCAAAAGCCCCAGTACCACCAAAATGCAGCCCCCCCACACACACACATACATGCACACCAACACTAGGAGAGCACCCACAGTGTGACTGTCATTGTTTTAGGAATTGACACTGGGAGCACATCACTGGTGCTGACTTTTCTTTTATACTGTTCCCCTGCACCTTACCCTTTCTCACCACATACCGAACACACCTTATCTGTAGCTGTAATCAGGAACATCCTTGGTGCTTGGAAAATTAAAGACCACACAGTTGTCAATACCCTCCTTTTACCTCCACAGTCAACTAAAATCTTGAAAATGTGATAGAAAACTCACAATTTAATCATTACTGTGTGTATTAAATCATCTTTGTGATAGCCTTTTCTATCTTAGCATACATGTTGCAAGATGCCTCACGAACTGAATAATAATAATTTAGTATATGGTTAGGGTTTATTGTTGATGAAAACCGTTGGCTTTTTAAATCTTGTTGTAGGGCAGTTCAAAGGTCAAAAAAGTTGTTGTACTATCAAAGTGACGTCAGAATGATAGTACAACAGCTTTTAGCCTTGAACTGCCTTCTGATTGGCTCATACCAACAAGCTCGACATAAAACAATACTGGAAACATGGCGGTGGCAGTTTGTTAGCGAGTGGCAAGTAGAGGACTCTGCCCGTTTTGACATGAGGAGCTACCATCGCTCCGTGTCACAAAAGTGATATTTTTTTATTTTAAAAAGTACTAATGGTGACACTGAAGGGAGCAGAAGTGGCGACAAGCAAAACAAGCACCAGTGGGAGCAGGGAGAAGCAGGAGCGAGTGGCAGCAACAGCAGGACAAATTTGAAGGGAGTGGGAGCAGGGAGATGCTCAAGTGAGAAACATGATTGTAAAACAAGTCAGCAACGGTAACAAAAATGTTCATCAACAATAAGCCCTAAGCCATATACTATCTAAAACAGTGGATGGTCGCCCATCCACAACTAAGGCTGTTTCCCTCTCGGGGTTGTTATTGACATCGAGAGAGACCTCTCGGGGCTTAAGCTCTCAAGGTCTCGATGATGTATATCAACTCCCTCGAAATGACCATCCACTATTCTATATAGCAGGTGGTATTGTTAACTCACAATTTAATAAATACAGCAGTTATTAAATCATGAGTTGGGGATAACAAAGCACCCACCAGTACTGCCAGTTAAAACAAGAGAACGTGAGACAAAATATAGTAGAAATAATTTATTATCTTTCTCACGGTTCTCCACACACTATAAAGGTGCCACAAATACTTGAAAAAGCATGCCGGTGTGAAACGCCATTCAGTTCATGTTACTGAGGGGCCTGCTTAGCTATCATTGTTTGTGACACCTTTTTACCATAATGAGAACTGTGAGTAGCATATAGGTAATAAAATATTTATACTATATTTTGTCTCACGTTCTTTTGTTTTAACTGGTTGCACTGGTAGGTGCTTGCTTTCTTCATTGCTAAGTAAACAGCATGCCTTCAGAAAAAGTGCTGAACATAGGGCAATGCCAATGCTATGTTGAGCAATCCTTACAACCCTGGCCAACACTAAGCACACGTTCACCAGCAGCCAGGGAACTTTTTTACCCAAACATCACTTTTCACCATGTTTGAGGTTTTGTGATTCAATCCTCACTAATGCCTAAACATAGCTTTTTTTTGCAGTGGATGTGTATTATACACAATATGCAATTAAATGCTAATTATAAACTTCCTTTTTTATGATTTGAATTGGGATTAAAAGTATCATCGGGTAAGTCACGTTGTCAGGCCAAATGTTATCAGTCAAGCCATATCATACCTACATAATATAAAGGGAAACTAATTTATTCCAGCTCAACTCATATCACCCATACTTTCTGAGTCGATCTTTTACTGAATGTTTCATTGCAAAATACAATCTTTGTTTTCACCATTGCAGGACAAGGCAGTTACAATGTTGGCTTCTACTCGCTGCTCTGAAGGGAATGGAATAACGTGGTGCTCTAAATATTTTTTTAAACATCATGGCCCAGATATTCAAAGCATAGTGCGGCACGCAAACCAATAGTGCAGGAATAATGCAGGAATAGTGCGGAGCCGCCATATTCAAAGGACCAGTTAGCGCGCGCTAACAGCATTAGCATGGGGCAAACCAATGATGTATGCAAGGGGCAAATGGAAGGGGGGGTGGCCAAGAGAGATACGCAAAGGGATATTCAAAGGCCCAGTGTCGCGCTAGGACACATAGCGTGATACATAACGCGGTGCTAGTTACCGCCAATAAAAGGCTGGTCTTAACCCAGGGCAAAACACAGAGGAGGAGGAACCACAACAGGAAGTGGGAATGTTTGCAGTGCCAGTAGCAGTGATGCTGCCATTGATGGCAGCTGTAGTGGAGGAGGAGAAGGAGAGGAAGCAGGCACAACATGGGCCACAATGCAGGCCAAGGAGACAGTATGCTGCAAACAGGTGGTACCGGCTCAGGGTCTCCTTAGAGACCTTGCCTGATGACCACATCATTGGCCGGTAGAGGAAGAACAGGGGAATGTTGAGCCAGCTCTGTGAACTCCTGCATGAGCAGCTGCACTCAAACACCAGATGCAGCCATGCCATGACAGTGGAGGAGAAGGGGACAGCAGTGATGTGCTTCCTTGCCACAGGGATGTTCCAACGACCAACGGGGACACCATCGGGGTAACGCAGTCTGCCACCTCATGCCTCCTAACCCAGTTCCTAGAGGCTTTCCTGCCACATGCTGGGGAATTCATAGTATTCCCCAGCACAGCAGCAGAGCGCAGAGAAACAATGCAGCAGTTCCATCAAGTTGTGCACCTACCATACATACTGGGTGCCATTGACTGTACCCATGTCCCCATCTGTACACCACCTGGCAGTGGCAGTGACATGTATGTAAACAGGAAGGAGTACCACACCATCAACTGCCAGGTGGTGTGCGATGCGGCTGGTGCATCAGCAATGTCTATGCACAGTACCCTGGCAGTGCCCACAGCACCTTCATCTGGCACCAGTTCCAGTTGTGCCAGGCTTTTGAGGAGGGCAGGATACCCAGTGGGCAACTAGTCGGTGAGTAGTAGCATACAAGGCATACACACAACAGCATAGATGGGGGCAGGCATTGTAGGCCAGGGAAGGGGTGTGGGAGGGCTACAAAGAGGTGCAGGACAGCATCTGACAGACTGCAGTACGGCACTAACAGGTACACATCTCTTGACAGGGGACAGTGCCTATCCCCTGTGACCCTGGCTGCTGACACCAGTACTCCGACCAGCCACAGTGGCCGAGGAGATGTACAACGAGGCACATGCCAGCACAAGGAACATCATAGAGAGGGTGTTTGGCATCCTGAAGATGCAATTCAGATGCCTAGACACATCAGGTGATGCTTTACAGTATACACCTCAGAAGGTATTCCGTATCTTCCTAGCCTGTTGTATGCTGCACAACATGGCAATGAATCATGGGATACAGGCACCCAAACCTGAGGGACAGTCCGACAGTGAGCCAGAGCCAGCGGTCAGGGGGATAGTGGAGCAACTCGAGAGGAGGGACCCTCGCATGGCACGCAGGGCCATAGAGCACAGGGACAACATCATCAGGACACTTTTACAGACAAGAGGGTAAGTACAGATTGCACAACAACTTGAAAGAGTACAATGAATAATCTATTTAATGTGCACAAAGAAACAGAACAGTGACACCAACAATCACAACAGTAACACAACACAGTGGAACAGACAACATGTGTGCATGTGGTGGGTGTGGGGTGTGCAGGACACACGTGGGGGGGACAGACAGAAATGGTGTACTGTCAGTGGGGAAGCATGATGTGTGCTGTGAGGGTAAGGGGTGCAACTGTGGCAGTGGAAGTGTGCATGTGCATGTGATGGAGTGCGTGGGTGTTTGCTAGTGTGTGTGTGTGCATGTCTGCACGTGCATGTAGGTGTGCCAATGTTGCAAAGGGGGGCGATGACTGTGCAGTGGTGTAGTGTGATTGTGACTATCACTGCCACCTACCACCATGCATGTGACGTGCACCAGTACCGTGGGTCACAGGCAGGGTCAGCCTCCTGTGCCCCCAGGGGATGATGGAGCCTGACAGGGTGAGTGGACAGCCACGGCAGCACTGGGTTCCTGATGGTGTACATGATGCTGTGGAGCTGGACCCACTGGCAGCCCTGAGGCCACGGGTTGCCTGCCTGTGTGCCCCTGTGCCATCTGCACCTCAACCAAGCATCCCATGCTGGTGACCCCCATGCACACCACGCAGTATGTTACCAATGTCAGCCACTGCAGCTGTCAGATCAGCAAAGCCGCAGTCGATTGCACCCACCAGGTGGCCCAACCTGTCCTCCGCCCGCTGTTCAGCATGGGCAAAGCCCACTGAGATGGCCTCCCTCATCTGTGCCAGCTCATGTCGCAGCTCCCTCTGTATGCCATGCAGGTCCATACGGGCCTCCTGCTGGGAGGTGACAGCAGCCTGCAGGAGTGGGCGGGCACCATGGGCATCCTGCCCCAGGGTACAGACCCCTCAGCTGCAGCTGGCACAGGTGCCTGCTGCACAGAAGGAACTGGATGCTGTCGCATGCCAGGCACAGCCTGCTGCTGACTACTACTGGTGGTGGTCTGTTACACTGTATGGACCGGGACCCCAATATGGGTTGGACACTGCATGTCCTGTGGTGCAGAGATGTTCCCCACACTAACCACCACCAGATGCGCAGGGACAGCCACACCGGCAATGCTGAAGACAGTACTGGCACATGTTCCATGGCCTGCCAACAACCCCACCCTTGCATCCCCCTTCACAGGCACATCCAGGTGTTGGGAAAACTCCGACATGTCAGTGTCATCACCACTGGTCACAGTGACTAGTAGGACCTCCCCTACACCAACATCCTCCGTCAGTGCATCATCCAGGTAGCCAGTGTATCCCAAGCCCCCTACTGAAGTGTGATCTCCCTCCCCAGGCAGTTGCAGCTCCTGTCCATGGGACTGCCACACAAGCATTGTCTCTGTGCAGCCATGAGTTGCACAGAGCCTGGATGTTGATGGGCGTTCTCCATCATCCTCCTCCACAACCTCTGGAACATGGCCATACATCCTTGGCTGCTCCTGTTGTTCCACAGGCCTGGCAGACACTGCTGTGGAGAAAATAGGGACAGGGTCAGTCACCCGTACATAGACACTGTGCCCTAACACCACCACCACCACCACACCATGCAGACCCTAGGACACGTACCCCCTTCACACAAGCCCATGCCCACATGCACCCACCCAACCCACAGTGATCATGCTCTTGCCATGCAGCTTTTCGGCAGCCCACAGTGCACCCTGTGCAGGACACCAACAGCAGGACCTTGCACCCATGCCATCACAAAATGCAGGGTATACACATGCGAATACAGACCTGTCCTGGGCAGTGTGAAAGGCATCTCACATCCAACACCCGGCACACCTGCGACTGCCACCATCCTCAGTGTTGATGCCACCACGGCCATGAGTGGCTCCTCCACCCACTGCTGTTGTTCCTGTGGTCCTCCACCGGTCCTCATTTGGTCCCACAGTAGCTGTGCCTCCTCCTCCTTTGCACGTTGCAGAAGGTCGTTCCAGCACTTTCGCACAGCCTCTGTTGTCCTGCCAAGTCCTCCTACAGCATTGACAGCAGCTGTCACCTTCTGCCAGGCTTGGCACACCACTGCATTTGTGGCCCTGTGCATGTGTAGCACCTGCTCCCTCTCCTTCACAGCATGCACAAGTGTGTTCGGCTCATCTTGGGAGAACCTGTGTGCACATATGCACTCTTGCCATGCTACCAAACCTATGGGACAGTCGAAAGGGGACATGTGTCAGCAGCTGTGTCAGTACTGCATTGCATTACATGAAGACATCACGATGCCACCCCCTACATTGACAAAGGCCACATGGACATGTCACAGTGCATCAAGTGCATGTACAGTGCACACAGCCACATAGTAACTGTCCGTCCTGTATCTGGGCAGTGAGCCCTGTACCCACATGTGCACTGCTGTCACCCGTGGCTGGCATGTACTCCCATGACTGGGTCCACCCCTATGCCAACCACCTGGCACTGTACTGTGCCCTTCGTGATCACTACACTGGCTGCGTGGACAAGTGCACTGGCACATAGACAATGTCAGGACACCAGACAAAGTCCACATGGTGCATGGGATGGCACAGATCCGGGACCCTGTGTACTTCCTGAAGGGGGACCACAGCCTACCATGCCACACATCCAGGGAGTCATGTCAGTAAGCCACTGTTGCAGGACACACCACGGTAGTGCACTAGTGCCCCTGCCTGGTGGCCACAGTGTGCAGGCAGTGCCACACAGCACAGTTCCCTGCAGGGGAACATGCACAGTGGACTGGACAGTATGATGCCCAGGCAGATGTCTAGGGCTGTGCACCATCACACAGCACAGTGCTTTCCTGTGGTCCAACATGTGTCTGACCATTCACCAGAAGGTACATCTGTGTGCTTCAGTCCGTGCTGACCCTGTTCTAAGCCCTTGCCATTCCGAGTGTCCAACGGCAGTCATACATACCTGCCTCTCGCTGCTCATCCCCCTGTTGCATCTCTCCACCAGTCCCTTGTTGGTAATCAGTTTCTGTATTACACTGCATTACCACAACACAGCACTGAAGGTGCACTGATTGCCCTTTTATAGCCCATCCAGGCAATCAAGCCTGTTAGGCATGCAAATCAGTGCATAATGATATGCTAATCACACTTTTTGCCCCATGCATACACAAGTACCCCCATTGGCATACTCCGGCTGAATATGGCCCTGAGTAGCACCGTGCTATCACATTAGCGCTGTGCAAAAGCCAGCACAGGGCTATTGGAGGGGCAGCACTGTGCTATCCCATTAGTGCAGCACTATGTGCTTTAGCGCAGCACCTGCACGCGATGCTCATTGAGGCCCCCATGTCCGCGCTATCACCCTGGCATAACACAATCTAGTGCCGCGCTAGTCAACACAGCGCGGTGCTATACGCATGCATGGTACACAACCTCAGAGTCATGCTGGGGGTTGTGCATGCGCAGTGTGAAAACGTCCGGGCAGCTCCGTGCTACGTCATGTGATAGCGTGGCACTACAGTGGTTGTTGAGGGAAAGTCCTGAGAGTGCCAACCTTGAGAACAGACTGGTTGTGGGGTCTACCAGCTGGTTTAGAGATGGCAGGACTTTCCAGACAGTGTGCAGTGGTGCACAGGGACAGGCTCTGGGGGGAGGTTGAAACTGCAAACCTTGTGCAGCTTGTGATGAAGAGGCATAGGAGGCTCTTTGGGGAGGTGAGGGAGGGGACCTCCCACGAATGCAGGTGTGGGACACAGTGGCTAGGAAACTCACTACCCACACTGGGATACCCCAGAATGCAGAAAAGTGCTGCCACAGGTACACGGACCTGAGATGGAGGCAGCAGCAGCAGCTGGAGTGCTACAAATGCATGGTGCATGATGGCACTGTGCCTGTGGCAGGTAAGTGGTATTGCATGTTGATTGCACCAACATGTCAGGCTGTGTGTGTGTGTGTGGGGGGGGGAGAGAGGGGTGGTGTGTGTGTGTGTGTGTGTGTGTGTGTGTAGGGGGTGGTGTGTGTGCACAGGTGTGTGCAACGATGCATGGTACTGTTGCACACTGTGAACAGGCGGGGTGGCACATTTAGGCCCCCTAGGGGCACGGTACATGCTGTACCCATTGTTGTGGGAGACGGGTTGGGTCATGCTGTTTGGCATGTCCCAGGGTATCACCAGCCTGTGGCCGGCAACACCATGTTGCAGGGAACCCGCTCCTGGTGGACTGTCGATGTACACACATGGGTATGCAGATGTTTGTATGGAAGCTGCAACGACCACTATTGCAGTACTGCGGCACCGTTGATCACTGCCGTGTGTGCCTGGTGAATGCGCCATGGACACTGCCACCCTTTGTGTGGGAGTCCTCCCTGTTCACTCCATGTGTGTGCATTGTTGTTAGGGTTGCATGTGCATCTTGCTGTGCTGCACGTGATGTATGCTGTGTCATGCTCTAACACCACCTTGTCATCTGTCCACTGTAGAGCGGATCGAGCAGCCCATGGCCAGAGGAGGGTGTCAGCCCAGGACCCAGGAGCAGAGATGAGGCAGCCCGAGGGTGCCATCCCTTCCGCAGCGGGTGCAGGAGAGCAGCCCTGAAAGCGGTGGTGTGTTGCATGAGTACCTGTTTCATTGCTCTGTGATCTGTGCCCTTTCACTAGGCTGTGTGTCACATCTGGGTGTCCAGCCACTGACTGGTCTGGTGGCATTTCTGCAATGGGCAGTGGGCCAGTGTGGTATGGCAGTGTGCTGTGCGATACACCTGTGTTTCATATCATAATTGGGTGCTGTCAGTCTGGCCCGGGGGGGTACTGTCAGCTTGCATTGCTGTGCAGGTGACTGATGGTTGTGGTTGCTCAGGTGGCGAGTGTTCCGTGGTGACAACATGCTGTCGGCTGACCTGCCCACCTCTGTGGTCCATCCATACCACCACCCACAGGGCATCCACATTTGCACAGGTGGTGGTGCCTTGCTGTGCATGCGGGACAACACGCAACATGCCTTACGGGCATACCTCTCCTCCTTCTGTCCACCAGCTGTGGAGCATTGCCTGTCACACTGTGCTACATCCTGGCACTGTGCCGTATGCATTGTGGAGTCCTCTCATGTGTATCTCATGGCAAGGTTACTGTGTTGCAGTTTAGTTGAAGGATACTGTTATCACTGTGCTATTACATTATGTGCATCGTTGCCTGCCAATGTTGACCGTGGCTGTGGAAGTAGTACTCACAGGGTGGGACGTGGGGTCCTGTTATGTGGGTTGGGGACACTTCCATGTACCATGTCACGGTTGGGTGGTATGCTTTCAGTGGTCTTGCCTGGTGGCACGTGAAGGCCCTTCACTGACAGCAACTGTGCCCTGGCTGACTGTCATCCCCGGCCTAGGTCGGTCATTGGCAGGCCACTGTCATGGTTCATTGATGCTCCTGCACGCCTGTCATTGTTGTTTGTTCTACGCTCTGCATTACTGTACATTTCCATGTTTGGGTGGGCAGCATGTCCCAATGTGTGGATGCCCTTGTGCATGTTGTGGCATGGCCCTTGCACTCAACTCTCTGGGTTTCCAGCTGTGTGTCTGTCGTGTCTCGCTGTGTGCTGTATCGGGGTGGGTGGTGTCACATGTTCCCTGGTGCTGTCGGGATCGCTGTCATCATGTGTGTTGGGTTTTGAGTTGGTGCCTGTGTTGCCCTGTGCTGCTTTGTGGGAACCTTCCATGTTGTCCTACCAGTGCAGAACTCATCTCCACCAGGAATTGCCCATTGGGACATGCTGTCCATCTCTGTATGGCCACCTTTGGCTGCTGTTTGCCTCCTGTCTGGCGTACCATCCTCATGGTCTCACCCTTCCTCTTGTAGGTCCACTCCGGGCATCATTGTGAGCGACAAGGCCCGAAGAGTCAGAGGGCACTGAGGACCTGCTGCACCACATTGTTAGGCAGCAGAGGACACTAATTGAGCAGCAGGCCATCATAATTACGGAGACATGGAGGGTGGCTAATGTTCTGGAGGCTCGTCTCCCTGATCGAGCAGGCAACTAGTTATGCCCTGTTTTCTTGATGTCTTCCCTCACCACACCCCCTCACTGGACTTGTTTATCCCTTCCTTGACTATTATCATCTGTCCCTGTGTGCGTCCTCCTCCCCTTTGCACCCTTGTCCTGTGTCTTCCTGGCCCTCCATTTGTTATCATCCTTATGTTTTTCTTTGTGATCCTTTTTTAGCCGATAGTGCTTGCCTTTTTTTTTTTCCTGTAGTGGGCATTTGGGGTTGTGTGTTGGTGGGGGGGAAGTTGCTTGGTGGGTATGTTCTTGTTCTGTTTCTGTGTTGTGGGGAGAGTTGTACAGTGGTGGGTGGGGCATTTTTGACTCTGGATTTTGTTCTTTGGTTTGTTCTGTGTTTTATTCGCTGTAATGTTTCCATTTCATTATTGTTAATGACAGTGTTTTACGACATTTTACTGTGTCCTGTGTCATTCTTGGGTGCTGGGGTTCCACATGCTTTGTACTGTTGCTGATGTTCTCCACATGGGTCTGGGTTGTTGCTGGACATTCCCGTGCATGTGTAGCATCCTCCTGGATGTGCACTGTGGTGTGCTCCTGATACCTCATTCCGGCATGTGTTTCCTTGCATGTGTCTCAGGGTCAAGCTGTCTCTGCACTGTGTTCCATTGTGTGTTTGCACTGCCTGCCTGGGGCTATATTCAGTGCTGTCTTGTGTGCTATATTCAGTGCTGTCTTATTCCTGGGCTGTTTTTGCCCTGCACGCCTGGCCCTGTTTGCCCGGCTTCCTTTGCTTGCTATATTCAGCTGGTTTTGCCCCAGGCTATTCCTTTTGAATATGGCTGGCATTTTGCTCCGGGCTAAGTTTGCATGCTGGGCAGTGCTAATCTCAGCCAGGGGCTAACCTTTTAATATCTGGCCCCATATGGCATATAGTACATGGATTAATTGGACTCTCCATTTTGTATTTCTATTTTAGAACTGGCTTGAGTACAGTATATGGCTAACTCCCTTTCGTTACATGTCCTAGCAACTCTGAAACAACAGTGAAAGCAAACAATATACCCAAAATTAGCGAAGCCTCTTTAGTAATAAACAGCATGAGGCTATACTGGGAAATGTCCGTCAGAATAAGATAATATGCACATTTACTTAACAAAAAGACTTTTATCATTTAGTCTTTCATTTCAGAGATGACCGTGCCCCAACGATATTGGGTGCTATATTTTACAACATGCCTTGAAACTGTGTATTTATCAGTTTGAATATTGTTTGACTCTGTGTGTGTGAGGGAATATTATTTTGCCTGTCACATTTCTCACATTTTATACATATAGATTATTACCATATTGGTCCTTATACTGAACCCTCCCTTGGGAGTTTTAATTAACTCCCTAGGCAATTTTTATGTCATAATAATAGTGTAAAGGAGATTATTTCATAATAATATTGTTATGAAGATAATTAGGAAAAACTGTCTTGTGTAAGAATCAACAATATTAACAGAGAACTCTCACGATGGAACACAAAAGTAGTGCTGAGTGATATGGAGGCTGCCCAATAATTATCTTTTCTGCATTTATGAGAACATTATATATCGGCTATTTGCTTCAAAGCACACTCAACACTGCTCTGCTATGTAATTTTAGTTAGATGTGCCTCCTTGGCATTGCAGTACATAGTTTTACAAAGGCAAATTGTGCAAGTTATTATGTGCTTGAGTTACTGTTACAGGTACACCCTGATATGAGTAGTGAAGTGTGCAGAGATATATCTGTGTGGCACAAACTGTTTTAGCTGTTATTGCAGGAATATTTGTGAAGGAATAGCAGTTGTATACAGTGGAACCAGGGATATATCTTCAAATGTTGTTACAATCTATAACTGTGCAAAACACTAAGGGCAGGATTCTCAAAGCACTTGCGCTCAGTGCATCTTGGATGCCCTGTTGCAAATGAGATGCGAATGACAAAGTTGTGAATGACAGCATATGGTACATGCTGCAAGCCTATTGGTCGACAAGGTGTTCCAGTTCACTTACAGTTGTACAGTACACTGTTATTCACAGACAGCACAGTTAGTGGGCAGCCATGGCGGTGTGTGGGTGGGTTGAGCTGCCTGCAGGCCTTCTACCCATACCAGGATAGGGGAAGTGGTGTGGGGTGTGGGTGCTTGAGTTGGTGGGGAGTCCAATGGAATACCAGGGTAACATGGGATTTATTTCTGTGTTATGATCGGGGCTGGGAGGGGGTACCACTAGACTACCAGGGTATGTCAATGTTGGATTAACGTATGGACAGGGTTTGAGGATGGGAGGGGTCCACTGGACCACCAGAGATTTTGGCGGGTCACTTCACTAAGCGATCAGATTGGGGCAGGGAGGGAAATTCACTAAGCCTGGGGTGTGCAGAAGGGCAAGTGAGGAATGATTGGCGTGATGGGCAGGTGGGGATACCACTATACCACCAGGGTTGTAGAAGGGGCTTATTTGGCATGTACGGTGATACAGGCGAGGGGGAGAACTGGACTGCCAGGGAGGGCAGGCTGCCATGCTGCCGTCTGCAGTAGGGCAGCATGTCTGTGGGTGGACACCCACTTAGGTCTACTTGCTGTAGACTTATCTTTCAAGAGTGCATCTCCAGACTTGCTCCAGAGATGACTCTCCAAGATGGCTCGTGAATGGGGCTACACACCATATGCATAGGCACGCCCCCTGCATAGCCCCTCCAGATGCACCACATAGCATTACGGGTGGTGCGCAGTGCATCTGTGATGCATCAGCACATCAGCAATGCTCCAGTGCATTTGCCCCTTTCCAGAATTGTGCCAGTGTGCAAGTCAGGGATGCGCTGGGTGCATCCCTTTTGTGAATCCTGTCCTAAGCCATTTTGTTTTATGTAAAAGCCCATTTAGAAACGATTAAGTCATCAGATTTATCATCTCAACATTTTCTTTTCATGTTTATATTTTATTTAATAGGATATCATGCATGCTGTTATGGTAGCTTTGAAAGCATCCCATACATCAAACATTGTCTTTGTACTGTCATAATTGAAATACCAACATTCTTGTATCATGCTTGCAGTAATGTGGTCTACAGAGTCCACATGCCTTAAAAGAGCATTATCAAACCTTCATTGTGGTATTTTTACCTTATCTCAAGTGGGAATAAAGGAGGTTTGAACCATTGCATGGTCTGAAACACAGATATATATTTTTTTAATATCAATAGTAAAAACATTTTTGTATAAGAAATTTGAACGCAAAAAATAATCTTATCTAGTGCAGTTAAACTTAAATAAAAGGCTCTTTGATGTAGCCCGAGCTGCACTAGTCTGCCGCTTACACTTCGATCGTGCATCCTGACAAAGCAAAAGGAAAAAAAAATTGTCTTAATAGGTCACATAAGTAAGTGATTTCATTGACTGGATTGACCCTTGGCTTCTATTCAGCCCTCTCTACCTATTTAGCAACACATGTTAATTCATATTAGTTTCTTGTCTCACCATATTACATTTGCTTTTAGTTTTAATGCACATCTAATCTAGTAAAATATTTCTGCTAATTAATGGCACTATTGCAAACTGCTCCAACCTTGCACTTGCTGAGCACTGTGGGTGGGCTATTCAGAAGGGTTGCACATGGCACAACACAGTTGCACCATGCACAACTCACTGATGTGCCCCGGCATGATATTCAAAAGGGGAATGTGCCTGGCACAAATCCCGATGCACCGGAGCGCATCAGTAATGTATGAGGCGCAGGAAAGGGGGGCGTGCCCATGTATACTCTGCATCCGATATTCAGCCAGGATGTGCTGAGCCTATGCCGGCGCAACCCCTACTTGCGCTGCACACAGGTGAGCCAAAAAAAAAGGAGCAACAGCTGGCCACCCACAGGTGAGCTGCCATATTGCAGGGTGCAACATGGCAGCTGCCAGCTGTGGGTGGCCAGCCGAGCTCCGGTGGCACCTGCGTGGTAGCGAACCCCCATGCCCAATCTCGTGCATATGTAGTAATAGGAGAAAGTCCTATATCCCTGGTGGTCAAGTGGACCACTCGCAGTCCAATCACGAGCAGAATTACATTTATATAAACCCTCCCATATCCCCAGTGGTCCAGTGGACCACTCGTAGCCCGATCGTGGGTTTCAGTTATAAAATATGACAATCCAATCCATCCCTGGTGGATCCATTCACATTTCTGGACTGTGTAGTACGGTACGGGTGGCATGCCCATTGGCCCTCGCTGTGGACCAATGGGCATACAGCCCTACCATATGGGGTCAGTTGGCGGGCTGCGGGGCAGCTGGCAGGTGGGGAGCTGCCACCCGCTGCTGCAGGGGGGGAGCGGGGTGGTGGGGCTTAGTGGGCAGGTGGGGAGGGGGGTACCGCTGGACCACCAGGGATGGACTGGATTGTCATATATTATTACTGATGCCTGCGATCGGGCTGCGAGCGGTCCACTGGACCACCAGGAATATGGAAGGGTTTATATTAATGTACTTCTGGCCGCGATCGGGCTGCGAGTGGTCCACTGGACAACCAGGGATATAGGACATTCATTTGCAATCCCTATGCCCATGATCAGGCAGTGGGGCATTTTTCCACTTGTGCAGGGGGCGTCAGTCCCCGATGGCTGCAGCCTGGCAGGGCGCCAGGCGCAAGTCACCAGGGATCGGCACACCTGCATGCAAATGGGGCAATAATGACATGCAAATGGCCCCATTTGCACCTTGCATGCATTATGGCCCCATTTGCATGTGCACTTTTGAATATTGTGGTTGATGCACCTAGCGCAATGGCACTTGCGCTAGCGCATCCCCCTGCTCCACTCTGGCCACTTGCACTGGCGCAGTGCCACTGCACCATGCACACTGCAGGTGGCCAAGGAGCGATATTCAATGATGCTGTGCCATGGCGCAGCTCCGTTGAATATCAACCTGTCAACGCCCATGCGCATCCCAGTTGCGCTGTGCCCAGGCTTGTGCCACAGCCTGGAGCAGTCTGAATATCCCGGCCTTTGTGTTTACTAAGTAGTTTCATTTTACCCTACCGCTTTATATTATTTTTTCCATCTAGGTAGTTTTAATTACTGCTGTTTCTAACACCTTAATAGTTTATAGATTGTTCAGTTCCTTTTACGATTGCTACAGTACAAGAAGGAAGAGTAGTTGAGCATAAGAGTGAGATTAGTCTTTTTACTGTATTCCAGTAGTTAATAACTAAGGCAGATAATTTAAAACGAAGGGTTTATCAGCGATTGGCATTTATTAAGGAAGCGCAAAGTCTGAACTGTAATTGCTTTCCTCTTTTATTCTGATACAAGCTGTTGCTAAATTCTGTTGGAGAACAGGGGGAGAAATGGTTGGTGTAAACAGGAATGTGCAACCATTTTGACCTCACAGTTATAATGATGTTAAGCTGTATGGAGAACATGTGTTTGTTTACAGTATCATTTAAATGAAGGTTTAACATACAATATTCGTATAGAATGACAATTTGCAAACATGGAAACTAGTTAAGTTACTGCTGCATGCCTAAGTTGTCAGTGTTGGAATAATGGTAATGGCAGCTTCAGAACTGAGCCCAAGTGTAAGTAGTTGGTGCTGCACCACTGCTACTTACTCTTGGGGGTAGGTTAGGTTTGAAAACATAGCCCCAAAGCTGCTATAAAGTTCATAAATTGTTTTTACACTGCTAATTTACCATACCTTCAGTTTATTGGACAAATTACTAATGCTCTAATTTTAATTCCTGATCTTGTGAAATTATGAAATGCCTTGCTATATTGTGCAGGGTATCCTGTGATATAAGCGAGTCAAACTGAGAGACTCAATATGAGTGACTCAGTTTGACCGCCTGCAATTAAAGTGAGTGAGGAAGGATAGTGAGACCGGTAATAGTGAGTGTAAGGGACAAAACTGCAAAAGTTGGAATATGGAGAGTGTCAGAGGGAGATATAGTTACACAGATATGGGATGTAGTGTGGCCAGACAGTTCCCAGCTGGCCATTTGGTGTAGTAGTAGGAGACTATGCCTGCAGTGTGAAAGGCTTCAGTTCAGAGCTAGCTGTGTGCATATAATTTTACTTGTGTGCCTTTTGGGACTTAATTTTTTTTCCCGGCTTGAGTAGTCCCCTCCCAAAGTTTCCCCTGTATCCCAGTGTCAGGCTCACCTGGAGTTGATTATAATTAAAATGGGGGTGTGGGGTTGCAGGGGTGAAGCCCCCCCGTGTAAAACAATGCAGTAAATATTGTCCGATCATCACTGTTTTTGTGTTTGATGTAGTGCACATCACCATTGTTTTCAGCGATGTGCTTGCTCATGTGTATGTTGTTCTGTTGTTGTCAATATCACATGGAATCACTGTGCAGCAAGGGCTGCATACAGAAGCATACAGAACACTGCTCTGTACTTGAGCATAAATGCTTTTGCTTCAAGTGAAATAATATTATAGGACAGTATTTGACATACATTATTATTTCTGTGTTTGGGACACTGCAGACTGATTGAGTATTAAAACAGCAACTGTTTCAATTACATGGGGTTTGTATGCAGGTATTACAGTACACAAGTTTTTTGGGTCACAGGTCCCTTTGTCAGGAACTAAGTGGAATGTAACAGAGAACTGTGTGGGCAATGAAGCATTCAGGATGAGTATGAAACAGCTATTCCTCTAGTTAGGGCTGCAGTAAGCATAGCCCTGCAGACCTCTTGCTATCGAAAAAGCAGACAGAGCATTCCTTCTATCTGAACAACATGCTGGAGTTGCAGCACCGTCATCTCCGTGACCATGAAGCACTCCACCCACTGTCAGCACTGCTAGTTGCACCATACTATTTTTTTCGTTGTCTGTCGGTGGTCATGGCAGAACATGGCACACTCCACCATGTCCAAGATGGCCACCAAACCATATTGCACATGTGCAACTGCTAACACATGCACAATACAATGTGCAGCCATCTTGGTCATGTTGGAGTGTGCCGTGTTCTACAGTGACTGCTGATTTCCTTTTTTAAATTACTTATATCCCCCACCCAACCCTCCTCTCAGCAATCACCTCCCCACCCCAGAAAATATAACAGTGACACTGAGGGTGCCTATTTCCCCAGTGTCACAATCACGTTGTGTAATGCCAGAAACATAACAATGACACTGAGGGTGCCCTGTCCCCCCAGTGTTGCAATTGCTTTCTGTGGAGTTTTCTTTCCACATGTCATAATGAAACTGTGGGTGCCGAATCCCCCAGTGTCACGATCATGTTCTAGGTGACCTTTTTTTCCCCATTTTTTTCCTTCCCCCCACATGACCCTCCATCTCAGCACCCCCCTCCCAGAAATGTAACAGTGACACAGGGGGTACCCAATCCCCCAGTGTCACAATCAGGAATCCTCCATCATTTTGTTTTTAACCTGTAAAAAGAAAACCATCCATCTATGTCTGTTACATCCCCCACCCAATCTCCTCACTCAGCACACACCATCCCACACTCCCCAAGCCCTTACTTACCCATTGGAGGTCCAACATGTAATCCTCTCTGGACTGCAGACATGTATTCACTCTTCAAAGTTGGACTGTGAACTGAAGAAACAGGTATGTGGTTCAATGTATTTCAATGAGGTTGTGAAATTAGTGCCATAACCTGGGCATTTTTTGCATATTTTTGGCTCAAATTACCCATATCTTTACAGCTCCGAATGAATGTGACAGCTGTCATTTTTCAGATCCTGGTCAAAATGGGGTTTTTTTTGCATCCTGAGAGATGATTTTTGCAGCCTCTGCATGAAATCACCTTTCACGCAGGAGTGGAAAATTTGCTCTGCCCTTGTTCATGAGATAGGGTAATCAGAAGGCTATGTTGAAAATCTGGTGTAAAAATATTATAAAGCAATAAATATATGAGCCTATATTGAATTTTACAAACACAGGCTTGAAACTTTGGTAATTTTCAATATTTTTAGCCCAAATTTACACCACATCCATTTCTTTGCAGCACCTCATGAACGTGGCAGCTGTCATTTTTCTACTCTGCCCCACAATGTGTTTTTGAGTCCTGAAAGTTAATTTTGCATTCCCTGCACAAAATCAGCTTTAGGCCAGAAGTTGAATATTTTCTCTGCCCTTCTTCATGAGGCAGGGTTTTAACAAGGCTATGTTGAAAATGTGGTGTACGAATATTAAACAACTTTTAAATATTTTTACCCCAAATCCCTTGGCTGCAGCAATATTGGCTCTGGCCAAAGTTTGTTTTTAAAAGTTGCAGATCTCACCTGATCTATGGCACCATCTTTACCACTGCTTTCCCCTCTAGTCCTCAACCCTGAGATTCCCCTTCTCTTCCTTACCCCTACAGTTTACTTGTGTCTGTCCCAGGCATTTTTTAAACCCCTTCACTGTTCTTGCCCCACTACCTCCACCAGAAGGCTGTTCCAGGCATCAACCACCCTTTCTGTGAAGAAGTATTTCCTCAGATCCCTCCAGAAACTACCCCCCTCCAGCTTCATAGCATGCCCCCATGTTCTAGAGCACCTTTTTCTCTGAACAATGCTCCCTTCCTGTACCTTATTTACCCCGTTAGGTATTTAAAGGTCTCTATCGTAAATAGCCAGCAGAAAAGCCAGCAGAAGAAGACTACTCAGTCTATCATGTCTGCTCACATACCCCCATTTCCCTTGTCTCCTCCAGGATGTGCATGTTTAGCCTCTCCTCATAGGGTTTTTGATGCAGACCCTGCACCTTTTTGATGGCCCTTCACTGGGGAGCCTCCACTTTGTCTATGTCTTTTCTGAGGTATGATCTCCAGAACTGGACACAGTACTTAATGTGCAGTCTCACCAGTTATCTATACAGGGGCAGCACCACCTGCCTCTTTCTACTGGTTATGCCTCCTCCTATGCAGCCCAACATCCCACTTGCGCTACCAATTGCCTTGTAACACTGCCTGACCACCTTTAGGTCATCCCATATGATTACCCCTAGGTTTCTTTCCTGCTTTGACTTTGTTAGTATCATTCTGCCTATTTTGTACACCGCTCCCATGTTATTATGGCCCAAATGCATCATCTTGCAATTTTTTGTATTGAAACCGAACTGCCATATCCTTGACCACCCATCCAATCTTTTCAGATCCGTCTCCATCCTTTCCTCCCCCACCCTCCTCGGAGTGTCCTCCACTTTGTTGCAGATCTTGGTGTCCTCAGCAAAGAGACAGACCTTTTCTTCCAGTTCCTCTGCTATGTCTCTTATGAAAACATTGAAGAAGACTGGACCCAGCACTGATCCCTGAGGTGCCCCACTGGGCACCCTCCCTTTCTCAGAGCCAAGTCTGTTTACCACTATCCTCTGTGTCCTGTTTGATAAACAGTTTTTACCCAGGTTACTGCCTTATTACCCATACCTAAGTCCACCAACTTGGTTACCAGTCTCCTATGTGGAATGATGTCAAAAGACTTGCTGAAATCCAATTAGGTCACGTCCACTGCCCCACCATGATCCAACTCCTTGGTCACCCAGTCAAAGAAGGATCAGATTTGTTTGACATGACCATACCCCCATAAATCCATGCCATCTTGGATTCTGTACTCCACTGGATTCAAGGTTTTCCACTATCCTTTCTTTGACAGGTATTTCCATCAACTTACCCACCACCAACATCAGGCTGAAAGGTCTATAGTTGCACACCTCCTCCTTGCTACCACTTTTGTGAAGTGGGACTACCTCTGCCCTTTTCTGGTTCCCTGGAACTATGCCAGTCTCCAGTGATCTGTTAAATAGGTCAGTCAGAGGTGCAGAAAGTACCTCCCTGAGCTCCTTCAGCACCTTTGGATGTACCCCATCTGGCCCCATAGTCTTGTTTACCTTTAGGTTAGCCAATGCTTTTCAGATTTTCTCCTCAGGAAATGGACTGGTGTCCACGTCTCTCCCCCCAAAGTCCCTGGTGCCTTTTTGAGGTCCCTCCCCATCTACTGTGAATACCAAGCAGAAGCATTTAGTCAAGATGTCTGCCTTTACTTGATACCCCTCCCTACAATCATTCCCTTCCCTTTTTAAGTGCACAATACCTCCCTTTGTGTTCCTTTTACTGATCCCATACCTGGAAAATGCCTTGTCCCTTTTTGATATTCCCTGAACTATTCTATCCTCAGTCTGCATCTTTGTGCTCCTTACAGCTTTGCTTGCCTCCCTTTGTTTTACCAGATACACCTCCCTATCCTCCTCCCTCTGAGTCCCCTTATACTTTCTGAATGCTGTTCCTTTAGCCGTTACTTCTCATGCCACCTCTTTGGAGAACCACAGCAACCTCCTCTTTCTTTTACATTTACTTACCTGCTTGGCACATAGGTTTGTTGCCTTCACTAACCCCTCCTTTAGTTTCAACCACTTTTTCTCCACCCCCCTACAGGTCCTCACCTCCTGTCAGGTGATTTGTAAGGCATTCCCCTAGCTTTATGAAATCAGCGCTGCTGAAGACCAGGACTCTTGCCATCATGCAGTTGGAGTCCACGGCAGTTCTTATGTGAAACCGCACCGTGATGATTGTCATTTGAATGTGTGGCAGTGCATGGGGGTCCAGGTGCAGATTTCAGAAGTCTCCTGGCTTACCGCCCTTCAGGGTTGGGAGTATAATTCCTACAGGAGATTGTGGACTTCATCACCGGCAGGGTATTAGAATTGCCTAGATGGCTTATTCTGGGGGGCTTCAATACCTGGGTCGACAATGAATCCTCACAACTTGGTTCTGACCTCCTCCAACTTGTGACATCACTGGGCCTTACATTGGCAGTTGCCTCTGTGACCCACCATCAAGACCACACCTTGGACTTGGTATTCACACTGGGTCTTGAGGTCACTGACTTCAGGATTGATCAGGTCACTTGGTCTGAACACTGTACAGCGAAATTCTCATTTGGAGCCCCCCTGATGATCCCTCCCCTGTTGAGATGCTCAGCTATCATCCTTTAAAGGGTTTGTCCCCAGAGGAACTGCTGGCAGTAGTTGATTTTTCTGGTGCTAGTGCTGTTTGTGCGAATGGTGTGGGTGAAGCGGTGGCAGCCTACAAGAACGCTGTCTCCAGTGCACTCAATGCCATTGCACCAGTCTGCATATGACCCAGGTCCTCTCACCTGTGACCTCCATGGTATGATGGGACACTCAAGGTGATGAAGACCATGGGTTGCATGGCTGGAGCGTTGCTGTCATAGGACTGGGTCAAAGGAGGATAGATTGGCTTTGAGGAATCACTGTGCTGATTATCATAGGGCAATTGACCATAAGAAGGCAGAGTTCATGTCCAGAAAGACTGCTGCAGGGAAGAACAGACCTGCTCATCTCTTTTGGACTGTGGACAGGCTTCTTCATCCAGTCAATAGCTGAAAAGAGCCTTTTCAGTAGCACTTTGTGAAGAGTTTGCTCTGTTCTTCTCTGACAGGGTATCCTCCATTCAGGCCAGGATCTCATCAGTGGGTCTAGATCAGTCCCACAGGGTAGGGTCTAGTGGGAGCAGGGGCACTCCTATTGTTTGGATAGAGTTCCTGCTACTGGAGGTGGCCGAGGTTGCGAAGGTTATTTTGAAGCTGCGGCCCACTTGTTGTGAACTGGACCCTGGCCCAATGCGTCTCCTAGTGGGTTGCATCAAGGCTATTGGTCCAGTGTTCGCTGGGATAGTCAGGTGTTTGCATTTGGAGGACATCTTCCCCAATGCCTTGAAGGAGGTGTTGGTGAAGCCCCTTCTGAAAAAAACATTTCTCGACCCTGAAGCCCTGGAAAATTATAGACCTACTGTATCTCCAACCTCCAATTTTTAGGGAAGATTGTTGAGAAGATAGTGGCTCTGCAGCTCGAGGCACACCTGGAGACCTTTGACACCTATAAGCCATTCCAGTCCAGGTTTAGGATGAGGCACAGCACATAGATAGTACTAGTCTGAGTACATAATGACCTCCTAAGGGCAAGAGTTCAAGGGGAGTGGTCAGTTCTCATTCTCCTTGATCTATCATCAGCATTTGATACTGTGGACCACAGCGTGCTGTTGGATTGCCTTAGAGAGTATTGTGGACTCACCGGTATAGTCATCAACTGGTTTGAGTCCTTTCTCTTGGGCAGGAGGCAGAGGGTAGTGATTGGGAGTTCCCCCCCCCCGATTCCCCTGACTTGTGGAGTTCCTTAATGTTCGATCCTGTCACCAATGTTGTTAGCAGTATACATGCTGCCCTTGAGAAGGCTCATCAGACAGCACAGTCTGGGTTTTCACTGTTATGCAGATGATATTCAGCTGTACATGTCTTTTGTTCCAGGGACAAATGGTGCTGTTGTAGTGCTAAATAAATGCCTTGCTGAGATCCAGGACTGGATAAACTTTTAACTGGCTGAGACTTAACCTGGACAAGATGGAGTTACTGGTGGTTGAGCTGGGTCATGGGCATGATGAGAGTGCCTCTGGGATGACAACAGGCTTGGTCCTGGGGTTGACCCTGTCAAAGGTGTCCTCTGGGGTGAGAAATATGGGCATTGTCCTCAACGACAAGCTGACATTTGAAGCTCAGGTGTCGGCTGTCATCAAAAATGTTTTTTACCATCTGAGGAACATTGCCCGGATTAAACCCCTAATTCCGCCAGAAGACCTGCCATCAATGGTGCATGCCTTTGTAACATTCAGGCTCGACTACTGTAATGCTCTTTACCTCGGGGTCATTGGAGGGGACCTCTGCTGGCTGCAGCTAGTGCAGAATGCAGTGGCCAGGCTGCTGACTGGGCTGTCAAGGTCCTATCATGTGACCTTGGTCCTGCGAGGTTTCCACTGGCTACCAGTCAGGTGGAGGATTCTCTTCAAGGTGGGCTTGCTCACCTATTAGGCCTTATACAGATTGGGCCCTGGCTACCTGTCAGACCTCCTTACTTCTTCCATCCCCAGCCCACTCCCTCTGTTCCTCTACCAAGTGTCTCCTGGCAGTTCCCAGGACTAGACTGAAAACCTCAGGTGACAGTTCATTTGGGGTGGCCGGCCCAATTCTCTGGAGCTCACTGCCAAGATCATTGAGAGAGGCTCCTGAGGTGGAGGCTTTCAGGAGGGGCCTGAAGACTCACCTTTTTAACATAGCCTTTACCATGGATGTTGTTCAACTTTTATATAATTTTTATTTATTTTAAATCTATGTATTAATGTATTGCTTACATAATTTGAATGGTTATATCACTCTGTCAAATCTTTTTACTGTAAGGCACCCAGAGCCTCTGGGATTGGGTGCCAAACAAATAAAAATGTACTGACTTACTTACTTACTGGCCCCCAGATGGCTTCCCACCTTGACATTCTCAATCCTATCCCCATTTGTAAGCACCAGATCCAGTACTGCCCAATTGCAAGTGGGTTCACTGACCAGCTGCCTGAGGAATTCTTCTTGCAAGGATTCTAGGAGCTGCCACAGGACAGCTCCAATTTACATCTGGCATATTGAAGTCCCCCACCAGTAACACCTCCCCTTTGTTAGCCATCTTGCTAGTTACTTCTAGCATTTCCCTATCTAGCTCCTCCACCTGTGCTGGAGGCCTGTAGATCATCCCAATTGGAATAGTGGTGCCGTTCCCCGACTCAAGGGTAACCCACAGCATATTTGCCTTCACCTGAATCCTTTGTATTTCTGTCACTTTTATGCTATCTTTCATATAAAGCACTACTCCCCTACCTTTCATGTCTACCCTGTCCCTGCTGAACGTTTACCCTGATAAGACCATGTCACAGTCATGGCTGGCTGTGCACCGTGACTCAGTAATGGCCATGATATCCAGGTCAGCTTCTGCTGTAATAGCAGATTAAAATCATAATGCTGATTAGATATACAGTGACGTAAGTAAATTAGAAATGCAGAGCCATTAATTGGTTGTTAACTACTGAATGTTCTTCAACAACCAGTGCGTGTCAATGATAATGATAAGAGAGAGAGAGAGAGACCATAAAGGAATCAATAGGCCTGTTTACATTGCCACATTTGTGTTGCAACAATCAGAGTGTTCAGGCTGCTGCAGTGCAAGTGTGGCAATGTGGACACTTCCCAGATCAAGGTAAATCAATGCCCAATCCAATCGTGGAGTCCCTGCCAAGGTGGGGCATGTGTCAGTGCTAGCAGTGTAAGCTGCAATGTGAACAGACAGCACCACTGGCATCGCCACTAACACATGCAAAGAGCTTATTGCTGAACACCCAGCTTCCACCCCAAACTCATGGCCTCTCTGTCCAGCATGGTTTGTATCGGCACTGAGAGGGGACCATGTAGATGCAACTAGTTGGATCGGCTTGGGAGGAGGATGAACGTCAGAGTGGAAAACCTCAGCCTTACCTCAGCCATGTAAACACTGCTGAAGTTGCTTACAGTTTTGCTAACCAGTGCTAGTGCAAGCAGTATATACATATGTACACAGCAGAGATATATCTTGGTGTACCTTCTTTTATGGCCAAACTCATTGCAATATGGGAAAAACATATTCCTTTCAGGATGTCTCATGTTCATGGGTCCCACCTTTTGCAGATCACTGCAGAGATCATTGACCTGCTCAAAGCTCACAATTCTACCTGGCATCTGTTCAACAAGTCACTTAATACGGGAATGGTTCCAGAGGAGGGCAGATGTAGTACCTCTTCACAAAAGTGGGAGTAGGGAGGAGGCTGGAAACTATAGACCAGTCAGCCTTACCTCAATAGTGGGGGAAATTATGGAATCACTACTTAAAGAAAGGATTATAGAACACCTTGAATCCAGCAGAGCACAGGATTTGAGACAGCACAGATTCACAATGGGAAAGTCATGTCAAATAAATCTAATTGATTTCTTTGACTGGGTGACTAGGGTCATGGATCCGGGGGGAGCAGTGAATGTGACCTACCTGGATTACAGTAAGGCCTTCGATTCTGTTCCACATAGAAGACTGGTGAACAAGCTGGGCAGCCTGGGACTGAGTCACAAGGTGGTAAACTGGATTAGGAACTGTTTGAGTGATATAAAGCAGAGGGTTGTGGTAAATGGAGCTCAATCTGAGGAAAGGAGGTGACCAGCGTGGTGCCACACGGATCAGTCCTGGGGCCAGTCCTGTTTAATGTCTTCATTAGTGACATTGCAGAGGGGCTGGAAGAGAAGGTGTGCCACTTATGAATGACACTAAGATCTGCAACAGGGTGAACATGCCAGGAGGTGTAGAAAAAATGAGAATGGACCTAGGTAAATTGGAGAAATGATCTAGAGTGTGGCAGCTGAGATTCAATGTGAAAAAATGCAAAATCATGCATTTGGGGTGCAAGAACCCAGGGGAGGACTACAAGATGGAGGGGGGATACTGATAATCACCAAACTGGAAGGGGATTTGGAGGTAATCATATCTGATGACCTAAAGGTGGCCAAACAATGTGACAAGGCTGTGGGGAGAGCCAGTGGGATGCTGTGGTGCATAGGGAGAGGTATCACCAGCAGAAGAAAGGAGGTGGTGATGCCACTGTATCATTGGCGAGGCTTCATTTGGAATATTGTGTCCAGTTCTGGAGGCCGCATCTCCATAAGGACATAGACAGGGTGGGGGCAGCTCAAGGAAGGGCAACACAGATGGTGCAGGGCCTGCACCAAAAGTCATATGAGGAGAGACTGGAAGACCTCAATATGTATACCCTGGAGGGAGGAGAGGAGAGGAGAGAGAGGAGAGGAGAGGAGAGGAGAGGAGAGGAGACAAGGGAGCTATGATAGAAGCCTACAAATATCTAAAAGGCATAAATATGATACCAGAGAGTAGCATCGTTCAGAAAAGCAGATGTCCATGAATGAGGGGGCATGACATAAGGTTGGAAGGGGTAGTTTAAGAGATAGCATGACAGAATATTTCTTCACGGAAAGGGTGGTGGATGCATGGAATAGACTCCCAGTGGAGGTGGCAGGGGCAAACACAGTTGAGGAATTCAAACATTTATGGGACAGGCATAGCGGAACCCTAGCAATAGGAACAAGGAGGTACTGTACAGCTGGAGATCAAGGAGGGTCTGCAGCTTTTACAGTAGGCAGGGAAAATGGGCAAACAGGATGGGCTTAGCGGTCCTTATCTGCCATCAATTTCTAGCTTTCAAGGTTTCTATCTCCACAGAGATTAAAGTTTTCCTAAGGACTTGTTGAGAATTGATACAATCAGTTATGTAACATCAGCATCAAAGCCACCAGGGAGCTCAAATCAATTTACTCCACCAACAACTTTCAGAGCAACCTAAATCCCCTAAAAG
Source organism: Neoceratodus forsteri (assembly GCA_016271365.2). Lineage (NCBI taxonomy): Eukaryota > Metazoa > Chordata > Ceratodontiformes > Ceratodontidae > Neoceratodus > Neoceratodus forsteri. Next base: position 389,964,664 of record CM028135.1, on the reverse strand, counting down.
GTTCTGGAGGGTTATTCACTTCCTTTGTGACCCCAGAAATTCACCTATCTCAGATCCAAGTGAGGCTTCCAACACCTTTAACTATTTCTTCATATCCTTTGCCTTCACTCTACGTCCTCCCCCTCCCTGTTCCCCGTCCTGCATACCTGGTCTCCCCCAAATGCTACCTGTCTCCCACCCTCTACCGCACAATCTTTTCCTTCTTCCAGGTCTCTCAGACCACCCTTGCTGCCTTATTGTCTCTTAATTCCTATTAAGGGGCACAGCCCATATTGGCCATATATTTATCTCCTCCATCTTTCTGTATCTGCCAACTTTGACCGACTTGCTTCCCTTTTCAGTCCTTCTTTCCAACTTGGGGTCCTCCCCCAGTCCTGAAAGTAGGCTGAAGTAGTCCCATCCTCAAAGGGAGTGACTCTTCCTCCCCAAGTAATTACTGTTTTGCCTAGTTTCTCCTTGTCCTGGCTAAGGTGCAGGGAAACCTTGTTCACTCTCAGCTATTCACCTACCTTGACCCCTCTTCTTTCCTCTCCACTTTTGATTCTGGGATCAGCAAACACCATTCCATCATCTCCTCCCTCCTCCAGATGACTGATTCTGTGCTGAAAGACATGGAGTTGGACCTGTTCACTGTGTCTAATAGCACTGATCTAGCAGAGGCCTTTGATTCTACAGCCTAACACTTCTCTTAAATAAGTTAGGTGCTGCAGATCTATCCAACTTGTCAGTCAGGTGGTTCATTCCTATCTCTCAGACTGATTCCAATCAGTCCAGGCTGATGATGCCTTATCCACCTCCTTGCTCATCAAGTCCAGTGTCCCCCCAGAGTTCCAACCTCTGCCCAATCCTTTTCTCCATCTTCATAAATGATCTCACCTCCACCTCTGCCTCCTCAAACATACAAATGTTTGCAGATGACACATTTCTGTTTGAGTTTTGATGATTTAGTCCCCCCAACATGACTTTGTCAGCTTCCAATGTTGATTCCACTCAAACCAGCTTCAACTAAATGCCAAAAATGCTCTCTCCCTGACTTTTGGGGTGAGATAGAGACTTGCACAGCTCCAAGGTACCCATGTCATCAAGACTCTGGATGGCAACCTGCTGGAAGAGGTACCCTATATCAATTATTTAGGGTTGTTGCTGGGCCAGAACCTCAGCTCTTCCAGCTACATTGATGCCATGCATAAGAACCTTCACACTAAGCCTGGTGTGCTGTATCAAAACAAATCCTGCCTTCCTATCCCAGTCTGCCAAAAGATTGTCCTCAAGATGATCTTGCTGGGGTTTGATTATGTGGATGTCATCCATAGTACTACCCAGAAGTCCACACTTGCCAGGTTCAACCCTCAGTTTCATTCCTTCTACCACTTCACCCATAGTATTCTCTCTCTCACCCATCAGTGCCCTCTCTATGCTAATCCCTTTCCCTTCCCTAGAGGTCTTACATCTCTTACATTGTTCCTCCTTCCTGGCTAAATACCAGCTTGCTACTGTTTCCACTTCCTTTTCCTCTTTCCACAAAGGGGAACTGTCAGCAATAACAGCCTCACACCCAAGTGTGAGGCTGATCTCAATTTGCACTTTGTGAACAAAAACATTTTTTTACTTACTGTTTACTGCAGCATAGTAGAATGTATTAGACTAATTTTGCTGACTTCTAAGATGTCATTTTGTGTAACCAGACATCCCAGAATCCTCTGCAGCTGACATCGAAGGAGGGCTGCAGAGCTGGGAGATTCAACAGCCTTCATTAGCCCACAGTTTACATGTTAAAGATTTTGTAAGCTAAAATCAGATGTTTGCTGGTTCTGCTGCACTCACGGGGCTTAGTACAGTCCTCTGTTACTGTACCTAGCCCCAGAAGAACAGCAGACCAGCAAACAAAAGATAATAACTTATAAAAAACTCTAACACTCACTGCAGGCTATTGAATCTCCGACTGCTGCAGCCCCTTTCTGGTGTCAGCTGGAGGGGAGTCTGGTATTTCTGGTTACAGGAAATGTCAGCTTACAAGTCAATGAAATTAACCTGATGCAATTTATTTCACTGCAGTAATCAGTAAGTAAAAAAAGTGTTTCTGCACTCAGAGGGCTAATTAGGATCAGTCTTACACTTCAGTGTGAGGCTCTTACTGCAGATAGTTCCCCTTTAACCCTGCCATCCCATCCTGCATCCCATTGATATCCCTCACAGTAAATTGATAGGAAGCTAGTCTACATTTTTGATCTGCTTCCCTACACTGCGAAACTGCCTCCCTCTCCCCATCCCTCTCCTATTCTCCATGCACTTTCTCAAACCACTCTTCAACTTCCTCCCTCTCCTCATCCATCTCCTATCCTCCATGCACTTTCTCAAACCACTCTTCATGGTAGTCTTCTTAAAACCATGCACCTACAGCTAGCTGTATTCCTCTTCTCTCCACATTATAGCAATCCATGCCTTATCCACCCCCACACTACTTACCTATTTTGCTTCCTACCCTATCGTATAGCTCAAATCTCATTGTACTCTGTAATTTGAATTTTATATCACCATGATTCTGTTAAAATTATCCTGCCATACGTTGGTGGCATACTCCCCCAGCTCTCATCCTTGTCATTAGCATAACTGATTAACTTTGTATATAGTACTTTATGCATTATATTTTCTTTTTATGGAATTTATCATTTGTACTTTGCATTTATTGATCATGTACCTGCACCCATTACTGTCACTATATTTGTTACTGCTGTTTCACTCACTGCTACAGCACTTCCCCCAGGCTGCACCTGAAAAGGAGATCCGGCTCAGGGTCCTATCCCAGTCATGAAATTTTAAATAAATATAACACATAGCTCTGAACATCTGGGCAAATAGACAATTACAGAACCTGTCCCATACAAAAGGAAAGTGGAAAGGGGCATTACAGATACCGAACCACAAATGTTTCTAAAAGTGAAACAGAGTCTTTTAGGTTCAACCATGACAGTCACCAGGGATAAGCAAAGGGAACTTGAAGTGAGTGCCTCATCCCTTGGATGATACTGTACCTCCAATAGTCCAGCATGACCCCTAAACTAAAGTGCCAGTGTTGTATTGCAGTAGGGATGGGCAAAGCTGACTAACGCTTTTACAAAGAATTTCTCACAAAATGCTAACACTTTTTAAATATTGCAGTTTTGTCAAGAATACAAATATATTACAGAAATCACGCAATTGTATCATTGAAAATTTAGTTTTTGCATGAAATTGATGTTTTCGCTTGAAATAAGGATTCATTGCATGAAAAAACACCAATTTTGCTTGAAAAGCCATGATTTGTGTGTAGTTTTGTCAATGCAATGCAATGTCCTTGCAGAAGTTGTGTTAAAAGCTACAGTGCAAAACTTGGGTTTCACATGATTTTTTCACACAAATAAAAGTACCCACTCAAGACCTTAAGGCCTAGAGGCAACTCTGGTACTGCTGAGCCACATTGACCATGTAATGCAGTCTATGGAGAAACTCAGCAGAACTGAGACGTTGTTTTTCTGGGTATCATACATCTGACAGGCATGTTAGCCAACCCAGTGCATACACTTCATCATTACGTCTTTTATGTATCATTCATTGTAACCCATGTTCTGACTAATTATACAACAACCATCTTACTTTTAAGTGTAATGTGGGTCCAGTTTCATGCCATGCAAGGTGGTACAGTATCTTATATCAAACTTATGACTCAACTACTCTGCTCAACTCGATTGATTTAGGGTATTAAAGTAGCAATAATCCCATAATCTCACACTGGGACTGGCTGAGAAACACACTGCAGAGGAGAGCGATATGGCACCAAAAGAGTTAGGGTGTAGACTGCATGGCATGGACTCACCATCTGAACACTGGTCACCCAGTAATATTGGTGTTGGTAGTGAAGGCATACTCTCATCTGCCTTTCTGGCTAGATAAAGGATACAGCAATGGCAGTCCCACCTGCTTGGGGCAAGGAACAGGGAAAGGAGAACAAGAGTTGGCTAGTGCAAATAAAGGGCTGGCTGTAAAATTAGGGTAGGTTTTCTGGGGGGGTGCACAAGCACATGTTGCCAAACATACAGACATGTGGCCCAATTTTCAAAGTCTGACACAGGGCATGCATTAAGCCCTGCATCAACATAGAAACATAGAAACATAGAATTTGATGGCAGATAAGGACCGCCTGACCCACCCAGTCTGCCCATTTCCCTACCTAATGGACAAGCTGCAGATCCTAGTTAACCAGCAGCCTACTTCTTCCTACCCCCAACCCCTAGAATTGCCTTATGACTGTCCCATGCATGCTTGAATTTCACCACTGTTTTTGACTCCACAACCTCCTCTGGAAGGCCGTTCAATGCATCCACAACCCTCTCAAGCCCATTGTTTAGTGCAACTAAGCCAAACTCCTTTGACACAAATGCGCCCAATTTTAGTACATTGGGTGCAGCTGCAATGGTTTCCACACTTCACAGCAGCTTGTGCCAAATATTTGGAACAAGCCCCGAAAAAGGGATCCCCCAAATGGCACAAGTTAGACCAGTAGGAGCTGGTTTAACTTGCAGCATTTTGCACACAGGATTGAAAATCCTGATCGACCCCGAGAGAATGATGCAAGCTCCGTGCACCGAATGCTCAGCACACCAGGGGCTTGCAGCATTCTCGGGGCTTCTGAATATCAGGCTCATGGAATAGACTCTTGCAGAGACTTTCTACTCTACACACACACACACACACACACACACACAGCCACACACACACACACACTCTGGGACACTCAGGTACAGAACACACCCATATGGAAAAGAAATACATTTTAATAATTTGCATTTCAAATACATTTGTAAGCAATTTGCCTAATATATTGTCATAATATGTATGTCTGAAATATATGCATATTATATCAGATTGACTGATAGATCTGCTCCTTATGAACCAGACTCCAGCTGGCGTGGCATGGGGTCAAGAGGGTAACAACTGCTTTTCTTATCTTACTCACCCAATGTTTGCCTCAGCAGCTGACAAAGTCTCCAGAGCAGCAGCCATTTCCCTTAGAGATCCCAAGCAATTGGGAGCTGGCAAGTGTGAGGGATAGGATTACAAACAGCTTGCACTTTTTGAACTATTTAAAATCCACCTCCTCCCCCATGGGCCAGATATTAACTGGAGTTGCAGAGGGTTGAAAGGGTAAGAGCTGGTTTTCCTATCTTACTCTCCCCCAATGATAGTCTCTACAGCCACCAAAGCCTTCAGTGAAGCAGCTGTTGCCCTTAGACAGTGCAACCATTTGGGAGCCAGCAAGCACGAGGGGGTGGGGTTACAAATCCCCCCTAAAGCTCTAGCTAGCTAGTGGTCCTCTGTGCTGCAGTCCAGAGTGCTAAGGACTGCAGCACAAATAGCAGAGTAATTTGGGTGTCTTCTGTGGGTGTCAGCCATGGAGGCAGCCAGCCATACTGCCCATCCATTCAGCATCCCTAGCTGACCAAAAATAGTAAGCCTCGGACTATACACTGTAGGTTATGTTAATAAATGTCACTGGGTTTACTTCGGAGATCCCATACATGATTGTTGCTCATTCTCTAGTGGCTTTGTAAATTTGTGGTGCTCCTGGTCCAAGTAGCCTCTATTTATTTGCCTAATAACCAGTCTGAGTTGTTACTGTGGGAGATTCCAATCCAGGTAACCCTTTCTTAACTGCCTCTTAACCATTGCCTTTTAAATCAGCCTGTGTCTGTAATTGTTGGTGCAATCTAGCTGGGTAGCCCCAGCACAACTGCTTTTTAATCAGCCTTCTGTATGCTTGTAACTGCCAAAATCCCCTATCTAGGCAACCCCTACACAAATGTTTCTATATTCAGCTTGCATTTGTAACTGTTGAAACTCCCTATCTGGGTAGCTTCTACACAACAACTTTTTAATCAGCCTGTTCTTGTAACTGTTGAAGCTCCCTCTTTTGTAGCCCCTATGCAATTGTTTCATATTTGGCCAGTGTTTATAACTGTTGGAGCTCCCAATCTGGGTAGTCCCTACAAAATTAATTTGATTCAAGCAGGAAGTACTCCCACAATGGTGGTGAAGGGATCAGGGTGTTGCTGTGAGCTAAGCAGCCCAATAAAACAAGTCCCAAACAAAAAGCGCCAACACTCAGTGGAATAACACCATTACCCATGAAACAGGTGATTCAAACATTATCCAAAATAGTCAATATACAGAGATATGGTGCAATGAAAACCAAATGGCTAGTACATCAGCTGCCCTGGTAATTCGATCATATGATCTTTGTCAGGGGGCCAAAACTACCAATCTAGATAGCCCTACACAAATGTTTCTACATTCTGCCTGTGTCTGTAACTGTTGGAACTCCCTATCTGGGTAGTCCCTACACAATTGCTTCTTAATTGGTCTGTGCTTGTAATGGTTTGAGGTCCCTGTTTGGATAGCCCCTACACAATTGTTTCATATTCAGTCTGTGTTTATAACTGTTGGAGCTCCAAATCTGGATACTGTAGCTCCTGCACAGCTGCTTTTATATTCAGCCTATGTTTCCAGTGGTTGAAGCTCCCTATCTGGTAACCCCTACATGACTGCCGTTTGATCAGCCTATGCTTGTAACTGCTAGGTCTCCATATCATATTAAGTTGGCAGCTATTTATTGTACAGTTATTGCCATCCTTTATAATGAAGTTTTTACAAGTAGTCCTAGTGTCACTCCAGTAAGCAATTACTTGTTTTGTGGCAACTGGGGCTACTGACTGGGATAAAAGTCTCAGTACAATTCATGATATTAAAATAATTTATTTGCTATCCCCTTCCCATCAGGCCATAAAATTATACCACCAAAGAGGAAAAGTGTTTAATAATTTGTGGAAAAGGTATATTAAGAGTTATACACACAGTCTTAGATTAAGTAGTAATTACCTGCAACTGAAATCTCATGAAATGTGTAGCAAATGTCTTTTTCTTTTAATGATATCCACTTGTGGTGATGTGAAAACCAACTCAGGCCCAAAAACAACAAATTAATTATTGTCCATGACAATGCATGCCTTATCATTAACAAAATGGATAGCTTAAGAATTTGGACAGCCAGTGAAACTCTTGATATTCTCAGAGCATCTGAGACTATGCTAAATCCCTATACTGAATCCCCAAAAGTGCAAATGCAAGACTTTAATTGTTTCAGGGAGGATATGATAAAAAGAGAGGGAGGTATAATGTTATACAGTAGTTGGTGCCTGGGCCACTGTTACACTTTACTTTCTGATGGCCTAGAAGGCATGGACTGTTTGATGGTATATTTTCACTCCATCAAAATAGCTTATAGGAGTGATCTATTCCCCACAAAAAAAAATAACACACAAAAACGTTTGAAACCCTGGCAAACAAAAATCCATGAAGTTAGGGAAAAAAGAATCTTCTTTGAGATTTTAATTCAGATTAGAAACAAAGTAGGGAGAAACAACTTTAAGAACATTTAGGAATATTGGGACTCAATTAAATTACAGGTGAACCTACTTGATGTATCTGCTCACTCCACCAAGGCTCCACACAAGATTTTATGTTAGTTCCACAGAATTGAAAGGTCATAGAAAGCAAAATGCTGCCACTGATCTTAGGAGACCACTTTCCCCGTTAAAAGTATTAAAGAAATTCCAAAGTCAAATGTCCCACCTGCTACTGACCTGAAAAACTTTGACTTGGAAGTTTTTAGAGCAACTTTAATGAGTCAACACTGGTATCACTACAGATTAATTCCTGATTTAGATATTCCAGTAGATGACATTACAACCACTTTAGTACAAATATGCAACTGATATACTACCACCAAAAAGCAAAAATTGGAAAAGATCACCAACTTTGGATCTCTGACAAGATCCAAACAATAATCAAGATAACAAAAAATACCTGAAAAAAAGCCAGGTGAATCAAGGATCCTGAGGATTGGAATGCCATTAAAGGTTAAAGACACAAAAGTGAAAAATTGATAAGAATGGCTAACAAAGTATCTCATAAACAAAATGAGCCAAACAAATGATCCCCAAAAATATTAGTACTTAGAAAGTTTGCAAAACCCTGTAATTTCCAAACCACAACTGGACTGCAAGAAAATGAAAGCTTAACTTATGACCCTGCTAGGACTGCTGAAATATTGAATAACTACTACATTAATCGGCCTGATCTTAATCTAAGTCCCTGTAATGAACCAATGCTGTCCAATCACATAAAAAGCTTCTATCCCAATTGAGGCATTTTACATTGTACTGATAGTGGGATGATAGGATTTCAAAAAGTACCTCCCTTCAGATTTCACAAAGTATGTAAAGGGAAAGGGAAAAATGTTTAACCAGGAAAGGCACACTAAGCCAAAACTTGTTTCCAGGTGCAATCTGGGAGCACAAGAAAGTTAAATGACTTGCTTAGGGTCACACAGTATGCAAGCGCGGGCTGTGAGATTCAAACCCAGGTCTCTAGGTCTGCAGCTCAGTGCCCATAACCACTGCGCTATACTGCCTCCTCAAAAAAGTGCTAGCAACATTGAAAACATTAAAGACTGACAAGGCCAAAAGGCTAGAAAGAATTGAAGCAAAAGTTTTGAAATTTGGAGTTGATATAATTGCTGAAACACTAACCTATCTCTATAACTGGAGCCTGCCAGAAGGCAAATACCATTTATCTTTGAAACTCAGTAAAATTGTCTTGATTTTTAAAAGGGGTGATGCTTCTAAACTCTTCAACTGTTGTTCTATCACCATACTTCCAATAATTCTGAATATTTTTGAGCATATAATACATCAACAGAGATGCACTTATATAGAAACTCATGATATGTTCACAGACTGTCAGTACAGATTTCATATGGACAATTTGTGGACTCTTCCCTTGTTGATTTTCAAAACCAAATTCTTTGGACTCTGTTCTGCACAGGGGGCAGTGTTTGAAGAGCTGAGTGAAGCATTTGACCCAGTGAACCACTCTATCCTTTTAGAAAGAATAGCAACTACAAGAGGAAGGAGGTGTTGTTAGAACTTAGTACTGTACTGGGACTATATAGCCCTTCCTCCATCCCTCCACGCTAACCCTCCCCCACCCTTAGCCAGTTTCACTTTTATAGGCACAGGATTTGACTGACAAAAGAAACTTCCTGTTAGGAGCAAGAAGGAGTGATCACAGAGACACAAAAGACTCACCATTGTAGAAGGAAAAGAGTAGCTCTCCATCACCCCTTAGCTACTGGAGGTCTAACTCTGAGCAAGTTAGAAGGAGACTACTGAGGAATACAGGAACTTCCTGGCCCAGAACAGGAAGAGCAGGAGCTTTAAGGGCACAGAGGCAGTAGGAATGTAGGGAGAAAAAAATAAATTAAAAAAATAGATAAATAAACAGACAGGGGAAAGAGTAAGCATACAAAACAACAGTTGAGGAGCCACAAATAAGACATGATGGGAGTGGTGCAGTGCAGTGGCTGTGGATCAGCAGAGTTCTGGGAGACGTTCTGGAGGATGCAGTGATGTCCTATCTGCAGGCACCTCTCTGGGCTGAGGGAGGAGGTTTCTCATCCCTCAGCCCAGAGGGATGAAGGAGGAGGTTGCTAATCTCTAGGCTGAGTTGGCCAGGATCCAGGGGACCTCCTCAACCACCCAGGGACCACCAGGGCCACTGCCACTGCCTCAGAGGTTGCCCAGAAAGAGGAGTGGTTGGACCATAGCGGTCTCAGGGAGGGTGAGGGTGGTGGAACAGAGACACATCCCTCCAGTTGTACCTCTCCACAATTCTTATGCAATTCTGGCAGAGTGTGGTTCCTCAATGGAGGCACCTGCAGTGGAGACCAAGGAAGATGCTGGGAACCTCCACAAAGGAGACCACAGGAGGGTGGCATGGGACTCCATAGGGGAAGGATACAACTCCTGGTGGGGTACTCTATTGTTAGGTGGCTAGAACTGGGGGGAGGTAAGGTGCTTGGAGGTACAGGGAGTGAATCCTCAGGACCGTGGGAGCAGCTGGATGGGAGAGGGATCTGGATGTCATTCTCCACCTAGGGACAAATGATCTGGCTGGGAAGTGGATCAGAATAGTACAGGAGGAGTTTGTGGAGTTGGGAAGGGCCTTAGACAAGTATCACACATGGTAACCTTCTCGAAGATGCTGCCTGTCTATGGCATGAGTGAGGCTAGGGTGCTGTGCATCATGGGATTCAGTCAATGGTTGAAAAACTGGTGCAGAGCTCAGGGGTTTAGCTTCATTGGGGACTGGAGGTCCACCTGGAGGGATGCAGGCCTATACTGGTGCAGTGGTCTGCATCTGTCCAGGAGGGGAACTAGGATCCTTGGTGATAGGTTTAAATGTTTCAATTGCAAGCATTAAACTAGACAAGGGGGGGCACTAAAAAGAAGCAGGGGAAATCCTAGCCCCCCCCCAAAAAAAATCAGGGTAGTTAGTGAGGTAAACACCATGATAGATAAGTTGATAGGGAGAAGGGTAGTGGTAAATGGAGAAAAAGGCAAAGGCAGTAAGGACAGGGATGGTTCAAAAAGGGGTAAGTCCATCAGAAAATGGAGGGCAATGAGTACCAATGCCTGTAGTCTAGGTAACAAGCTCCCTGAAATGGTGGTCTTGATGGATGAGGGACACCTGGATATTGTGGCAGTCAAAGAAACATGGTACACAGAGAACCATGACTGGGATGTCAACATACCAGGGTACACAATCTACAGGAGGGATAGGGAGGGTAGAAGAGGAGGAGGAATAGCTGTCCATGTAACAGAAGGGATCAAAGCAATGGAACTAAAGGGTAAACATGGAGGAGAGGAGGCAGTGTGGGTCACCCTGGAGACCAGAAATGGCACCACAATCTGCACAGGAGTTGTATACAGACCCCCATCTCAGGGGGAGGAAATGGACAAGGAAATGATAGAAGGCATCCTTAAGATGGCAGAAAAAAGGGGAGATATTGTTGATGGGGACCTGAATATGCCAGATGTTAACTGGAGCACCTTTGCTGCAGCCACATCCAAGAGCAGGGTCATTCTCGATGCCCTACAGGGGGCATGCCTCAGACAACTGGTGTTGGAACTCACTCAGGAGGGAGCAATCTTAGACCAGGTACTCTCAAATGTGGATGGAGAGAGGATCTCAGATCTAGAATTGGGTTGCCATCTGGGAAAAAGTGACCACCAAACAGTGTGGTTCATGATAAACACATAAAAAGTAATGGCCCAGCCCAGCCAACCTCAATTAAAAAGAAAATACTTCATTAAGGGAGGAGCCTCAACCAACCATTTACAATGAAACAGCAAACTACAGTTTGGTTAAAAAAGGCCCACTCACCAAGAAAATTAGTATGTATAAATAGTTTTTACTGAGTGTCACAATCACAGAAACAGTATGCGAAATCACCACAAAATCTGTAGAGTTCCACAAGTACATGTTTCGGAAAAACCTTCATCAGTACAGTACCGTACCTAATAAGAATAAAACTATCATAAATCATCTTATAAGGGTTAAACAAAAATACTCAAAAGGATATCTGTAAAAACAAATATTTAGGCACCACAAATCAAATTCTGCTCACCAATTAATAACTATGTGGCTTGCAATAGTTCCATCAGTTCAATTAGTTTAATTATTGTAAATAATTACCTAGAAAAGTATAGTAAATATGATTAAGAATCTAAGTATCTATTACCAGACTTCATGCCATTAAATTCATTTGCTCCTTTTACAAAATTACCAAATTTTAAATTTTAATCAAGTATCTGTACCGGCACAATCTGTTCCTAAGTTCAAAATTAATCAACTATATACTTCACTTATTCTTCTTAACCCTGAAAATCATTAACAGACTTCTAAATATTTATATCAATATCAAATCACCTGCACAGTGTGGCTAAAGATTATATAGACACTCATTTTAGTTTTGTTCTAAAAAGAAGATAAAACATAATTCAAAATGTTCCATTCGCTTACCTAATGTAATTTTAACATTCTGAACATGTGCCTTTATACTATTAGCGTCTTGGCTCTATTATGGATATCTGTAACAGACAATATCAGATACTGAATATCCGAAGTGATAAATACACATAAGTAGTACAACTGACCAAATATTTATAATGTTTTACCCTTAGCCTTTTCAGCAATTCTTCTTGGGAAATTTCCATAGGCATAAAATAGACATCTTTAAGCATCCTTACTGACTGCTTCCAGATAGAAAATCTACTGCTTCCTTACACTGAAATGTAAAAAGATTCGAAAAATTAACTTACATAATGTTCTTCCACAGCAAGCACATTTTAAACAGTAACGTGGCAGGACCTCTCGCTCTCTCTGTATATTTAGAGGTACCACACCAACTCTGTGCTGCATTTAAATAGATAAGGAATTGGACGGTAAGCAATGCACGTCACCACGCCTGGACAAAACCTAATGTGATGTTTGCGCTCACTCTGGGCGCCCAACCTGCATGTAGAAGCAGCAACATATAAAATCGATGGTGTCCAGCCTATACTATTAAGAACTTTACATGTTCCCACAAATCACTGACTGCTCAAAACATTAAGACCCCTTATAAAAGGTTAAATATTGAAACAGATAAAATATTTCCTGATCTGGGTAAAAATAAAATTTCAGAACAGTGTCTAGATGGTTTGGGTTTCCACATTCCTACACACATACTAACCAAGGTCAAGAGCATAAGGGGGAAGACACTTAAAATATGAAAACTACTCTATGATAAGTTATCAGTTTCACCATATTTGCAACATGCTGAGCTACATGCACACATGGATTAGGTATCTTACAAACTAACAATCTGACAATCATGTGATTCCAGGACAATGTCGAAAAGGAGTACTACTCAAGTGTTCACCTGATAAAAAAGATTTTTCAGAGAAGGAACAGAACCTAATTTTACCTAAAATTCTATATATTACCCCCCTATCAAGTTTAACACCTGCTGGATAAAGCAGTCTAGTGGTCATGAAGTTTGGTAATAGATACTTAGATTCTTAATCGTATTTACTATACTTTTCTAGGTAATTATTTACAATAATTAAACTAATTGATCTGATGGAACTATTGCAAGCCACACAGTTATTAATTGGTGAGTAGAATTTGATTCGTGGTGCCTTAATATTTGTTTTTACAGATATCCTTTTGAATGTTTTTGTTTAAACTTTATAAGATGATTTATGATAGTTTTATTCTTATTAGATACGGTACTGTACTGATGAAGATTTTTCCGAAATGTGTACTTGTGGAACTCTACAGATTTTGTGGTGATTTTTTGTACTGTTTCTGTGATTGTGACATTCAGTAAAAACTATATATACATACTAATTTTCTTGGTGAGTGGGCCTTTTTTAACCAATCTGTAGTTTGCTGTTTCACGATAAACACAGCCACACAAGTCAAGCCATACAAAAGTGATGGTACTGGACTTCAGGAAGGCTGCCTTTGTGAAAATTGGAGAGTGCTTCAGAAAAGCACTAGCAAACAGGCAAGAAGGAGGGGTGGGGGAATAATGGGGAAACATCAAAACTGCCATCACAGAGGCAATAAGCCTTTGTGTAAAGCAAATAAACAAATCAAAACAAAAGAAAAAAACACTATGGTTCTCAAAAGTGGTGACGGGGAAGGTTAATGAGAAAAAGATAGTATTCAGGAAGTATAAGGAAACACAGAAGCAGGGCAGAGAACTGTACCAGTTAAAGCAGAAGGAAGCAGGGAAGGCAGTCAGAATAGCAAAGGCCCAAACTGAGGAAAACATAGCCAACTCGGTTAAGAAGGGGCATAAAACCTTTTATAGGTGCATTAGGGAATGAAGAAAGACCAAGGGAGGGATAGTGAGGCTTAATAAAGGAGAGGGTGGGTGGGCAGAGAGGAACAGTGAAAAAGCAGGGACACTGAATGAATACCTCTGCCCAGTATTCACAAAAAAAGAGGGGGGTACCTAATTCAATCAATAGAAGCACACTGAATGGGGGGGGGGGGTGTTGATACCAGTTCCTTCACAGAAAAAAGAGTTCTGAAAGAACTCCTAAAACTGAAGGTGGACAAAGCAATGGGGCCTGATGGGATTCACCCAAGAATTCTAAAAGACCTAAGGGGAGAACTAGTGACACCACCGACTACCCTTTTTAACAAATCATGGGAGGATGGTGTGGTACCTGAGGACTGGAGGAGGGTGGATGTGAATCCCCTTCACAAAAGTGGAGCAAAACAGGGACAGAAAACTACAGAGCTGTTAGCTTGACCTCAGCGGTAGGGAAAATGTTGGAATCACTTCTGAAAGAAAGAATTATTGAGTACCTAGAGGCCAGTTGGGGTACAGGACCCAAGGCAGCATAGATTCACAGTGGGAAGGTAATGTCAGATGAATCTAATAGATTTCTTTCACTGGGTGACCAAAGTTGTAGACCACAGAGGGCCTGTGGACATGGCCTACCTAGACTTTAGCAAGGCATTTGACACAGTCCCACACAAAAGATTAATAAACAAATTAGCCAGCCTAGGAGTGCATCCCAGGGTGGTAGCCTGAGTAAAAAACTGGCTGGACAACAGGACACAGAGGGTAATAGTAACAGAGTCCACTCCAAAGAAAGGGGGGTTACTAGTGGGGTACCGCAGGGTTCAGTACTGGGTCCGGTCCTTTTTAATGTCTTTATAAGTGACATTGCAGAGGGACTGGAAGGAAAAGTATGCCTCTTTGCAGATGACACAAAGATCTGCAACAGTGTTGATACACAAAGTGGGGTGGAAAGGATGAGAAGGGACTTGGCAAGATTGGAGGAATGGTCAAAAGTATGGCAGCTTAGATTCAATGCAAAGAAGTGCCAAGTAATGCACCAGGGAAACAAAAACCCAGGGGAAGAGTACACAATGTGGGGGGGGAGGTATTAACAACAAAAATGGAAAGGGACCTGGGGGTAGTCATATCAGATGACCTAAAGGTAAGCAAGCAATGTGAGAAGGCAGTAAGGATGGCTGGGGATACTGGGATGTATAGGGAGAGGCATCATCAGTAGAAAACAGGAAGTTGTTATCCCTCTGTACAGACAGTTGGTGAGACCCCATCTGGAGTACTGTGTCCAGTTCTGGAGACCCCATCTCTGCAAGGACATAGACAGGACGGAGGCAGTCCAGAGGAGGGCAACTAAAATGGTGCAGGATCTGCAACAGAAGCCATACAAAGAGAGACTAAAGGAGCTAAATATGTATACCCTTGAGGAAAGGAGGGAGGGGGACATGATATAAACTTTTAAGTACCTCAAGGGAATCAACAAAGCCCAAGAGGGTAGCATCTTTCAGAAAAAGAGATGTGCAAGAACAAGGGACACAATTTGAAGATCGGGGATGGCTCAGAAGCAATGTGAGGAAGTATTTTTCACAGAGGGGTGGTAGACACATGGAATGGCCTTCCTGAGGAGGTCATGGGGCCAAAAACAGTGGGGGAATTCAAGAATGCATGGGACAGACATAAGGCAATTCTGGTGGGGGGGTAAGAAGAAGTAGGCTATTGGTTAACTAGGATCTGCAGCTTATCAATATGTAGGGAAATGGGTAGACTAGGTGGGCCTAGCGGTCCTTCTCTGCCATCAAAGTCTATGTTTCTATGTAACTGGGGGAGTCCACTGTGAATCCTTAAAATGGTTTCACTCCTACCAAACAAATCAGGAAACAAAGGGTTGCCCCGGAGGACATTTTATCTTTCTCTTACCATATTAAGGGAGGAGCCCCAGTGTTCAGTTTTGGGTCCCCTCCTTTTCAACCTGCATGTAAAAAAAACTTCCAGATTTGTTGAAAAAATGCAAAGTGAGACTATATGTGGACAATACTGCCTTGGTCACATTCTCTGAAAGCCCAAGTGAGTTAGTAGCTAAACCAGAGGTAGATTTCTTGGTCATGAAAATGTGGTTCACCAGGTCACAGCTGCTCATGAATTTGGAAGAAAAAAAACCCCACTATTATAATTTGACAATCCAGCAAAAAAAAAAAAAAAAGCTTGGGACAAGTCTTATCTCTACTCTTAATTTTAAATAGGGGCAATGGGTGGTCAGTACAACCTGGTATAAATACTAAGGAGTAATTATTGATCACAAATGGACTTATGCAGACCACATAAACTCAGTGGTAAAAAAACAAACAAGAAACTAAAGACACATAGAAGAGTCTTCCACTGCCTGCAAAAATGATCCAAATAAACTTGCACAACTGTTGTTGTGAGGGAGGTAAAACTTTATTTTTATACAGGATAATATATGTCTTTAGGATTTTGCAATCCTGTTCTCAAGACAGTTCTGTGTTCAGGCTTTAACTTGGTTATGTCAGGTTTGTATTTGTTCAACGCAAAGACAAGAACTGTTACTCACTGTACCAGATTCTGTGTCCTTAGTATGTCAGCGGTCCTGATTAGTTCCTGGATCAGTTGCCTATTCCTGCTTGTGGGTCATTTGTTTCATGGCTCAGTTGCCTAATCCTCCAGATGAATCTCCCCTTTTCCTGCCAAAACTTAAAATGCAGCTGACCGCTGCTCCTTGGACTCATTCCTTCAATGCACAGTGTCAAATGCATACATGGATCCCTGGGCTAGGGATTTACTCCAGCTGCACTGCTACTTCAATCATCCTAAGGTGGTCAGCATACGTCTGTCCTTATATTTCAGAGCCGTAAGACTCCATCTTCAGAGCTGACTCTGTTTGAAATTAGTGCTTTTTTGTACTCTACGGTTACTATGGCAGCTGTCAACCTTTGTGGAGTGTGCTGCCATTTCTTTATCTTTTCAATCTGTCAATACTGTCCATTCCTTTATACAAAAAGTCCCATTGTTTTCTATGGGGTGCATTGTTTTTTGTACGGTTTGCATTTTACCCAACCTTATTTTGGTGGATGGCATTTATTGTCACGCTGTTTTTGTTTGCGGCAATATGACCCAGTGTTGGTACAAAGCAGGTCTATAGTTGTAAATCAGATTTTACATCCTAACTATATGTACCTAGATAAAAATAAAGTTTTATGAATTAATGAATAAATGAATATGCAAAATATATGTAATTATAACATGGGAGGTTTTAGCAAGTAAATTGATTGGTTAATAACTGTCACACGCATGCTAAGGGTGAGCAGTCTCTTACTTAGATCAATACTCATAAGTTTCAGTGAGGCTGTCATTACCGTGCTGTTAATTCAGTGTGACAGGCAGCCATTGTTTTACTTGCTAAGCAAGTGATCCCCCCTGTAACAAAAGTCACAGAAGCTTGTGATGTACTGTGTGCACCAACAGTGGCTGCAGTCTTAAAAGTTTGTGCACAGTGGTGTCAGTATTAAAAGTTTTGGTACTGTTATCTCTGTGTCTCCATTACCGAGTGCTGCTTGCCCCCCCCACCGCACTCTGTGATGCCATTTCTGAATCCTGTGCCTGTCCTTCCAAGACTGGCAGTGCAGCAGTCAGTCTGTCAAGAGTGTGATAGGCTGGTACCTACCCACACACTCTGCAGGACACCTAATTAGTGACTGTAATAAAATTCAGTAGTTAAAAATCATATCGTAGAACTTCTTAAATGTAGCAGCACAGAAGAACGTTGCAAACAGTGTTTGACTTAAAGAGGACCTCTGTAATGTGTTGCTGTTTCAGGAGTAATGTTGTTTTGGTGCACCTGTGTACCTCAGAAAAGAGCTCCGTGTCACAACACTATACGATAATGTGATTGAGCTTATTTGAAAAATCAAGGTAAATATTGTGCAGTGTAACAAAAGTTTACTGTATACTAGGATTCATACTAGGATGGTAAGGAGCTAGGAGGCTTTGAGGCCAATAATTGCTCCTATAGTTAATATTTAAAAATGGCATTTAAAAAGATATGCTTATCCAATCTGTTCTTAAATGTAATTTTTGAATCACTAATCCAACGGAAGAGCATTCCAAGGGTTAATAGTTCTAACTGTAAAGAAGTATTTTCGGGGAAGACATTTAAAGTCCTTACCTTGTAACCGGAGGGGGGCCCCCTAGTATTAAAGATATTATTTTTAGAGTCAATACCCATGTTAGTCATAAAGAATTGGTCCTGAACAATATCAAACATAAATAAAAGATCCCCACAAGACATCTAGTAGATAATGACATCAACTTCAAGGATGTAAGTCTTGATTCATATGGGTTATCAGAGTACCCCTTGATGTGTTTAGTAAATTTTCTCTGAACTTTCTCAATTTCAATTATGTCCTGTTTCTTAAAAGGACTCCATAACTGGAATGCATAATCCAAATGAGGACAAACATAAGCTCTGTACAGTGGCAGTAACACCCTATCCTCCCGAGATTTAATATTCCTACGTATAGACCACACAACACTATTAGATTTTTGAATAGTTTTATTTTATCTGCGTACTAGGTGAAAAGTCTTGCATTATGTAGACACCAAGATCTTTTTCCATGGAGGTACTTGCAAGTAACTTGTCATCTAAACTGTATGAATGACATAAGTTATGAGGACCCAAGTGCATGACTTTGCACTTGTCATGATTTAATTGCATATCCCATGTCTTGACCCAGTCAGTTATAAGGTCCAACTCTTTTTGGATAGTCTCAACAGTATCATAGTCAAAACAAAGTCCACCAATTTTAATATCATCAGCATATTTTATGGATTTAGAGTGACAATTCTGAGTTAAATCTGCAATGAAAGCTTGGAACAAACATGGGCCCAACACGGACCCCTGTGGAACCCCACTGCAGACATTGCCAATATTTGAGAGATGACCATTAATCAGTACTCATGAGTGCGACCAACCAGCCATTATGCTATCCCGTTTATGATATTTAGTTAATCTGAAGGGTACTTAACTTTTGGACAATAGCCCAATGGAGTATAGAATCGAAAGCTTTACTAAAGTTATGAATACAATATCATAGGGTACTCTATTCTCCATTTGGAGGCTGACATTGTCATAGAAGCAGAGCAGACTGGTCAAGCAGCTACAACCTTTTTTAAAACCATGCTGACCAGTGTCTAATTTGTCCAGAGTTTCAGAAATCATCTCCCTAATTAACCCTTCCAATAGTTTACATAATGGAGATGTGAGGCTAATAGGTCTGTAGTTCTCCCAGTTGTTACGAGAACCCTTCTTATGAATAGGGATCACAAAAGCTGACTTCCAAAGAACAGGTACATAAGATTAATTAATACATTGCTCAAATAACATTTTTTCCCTCCAATTGTCTAACCAGGTGAGACACACTAAGCTGAAAGCTTGTTTACAGGTGCAACCTGGGAACACAGGGAAGTTAAGTAACTTGCTCAGGGTCACACAGTATGCAAATGGGGGTTGTGGGATTCAAACCCAGGTCTCCAGATTTGCAGCTCAGAGCCTTAAACCACTGTGCTATACTGCCTCATTTTCATTTTCATTTTAATGGAAGAGATAAGCTATCAACTTGAAGAAATAAAAGATGACCGGAAATATTGTCTGGTGAAGCACTGGTTTTACCCTTAAGCTGTAAAAGTTTTTTATGAACTTCATTTTCAGATATTGTAATAGGATTGTCCTGAGAGTGACACTGTGTCACATTTTTCTGATTTTTTTGAAAGATTTCACAAAATGTAATATTGAAGAAGTTAGCCATATCACTTGGAACATGAATAATGTTGTCATCAGATTGCAGAGGGCCCACCTGACAAACAGGTTTTTTAAGTGAGATGACATAAGAAAAAAAGGACTTGCAATTGTTTTTATTGGCTTCTGAGGCTAATTTATATTCCCACTTTTTCTTTGCTTTCTGAATGTTTCTTTTACATTTTTTTTGGAGCTGCAAATAAGCATTCCAATTCAATTGTGTAGGAGTTTTTAAGTATTTGGAGTGTCTTATGTTTTTTTGTTTGATTAGTTTTTGATTATTGGATTAATCCACTTAGAATAGTGGCGCCTGCTTATATTTTTAATTTTGAATGGAATGTAATCATCCTGTAATTTACAGATGGTATCATTTAATTTAGCGAACTATCCCCTAATGTCAGATGTAGAGAGAATATCCTGCCAATTGATATTATTTAACTGAGCCATCATACTAGAGATGTCTGCTTTTTCATGTAAATAGATTTGTGTTGAATTATGAGCAATAGTTAATGACTGTCCTAATATAAAACTAACAGATTTATGGTCACTATTGCCTATAGGTGGAAGGATCCTAACATTTTTTATGGTCAGATTTTTATTATGGAATACCAGATTCAAGATATTATTCCCTCTAGTCAGTATTTTTATACATTGTGTGAGGTTGCACTGTTCATTAATGTCTAGTAAGGTTTTTCCTAAGCCTGATCCAGCAGTTTGGTTCTCCCAATCAACATCACTGATATTAAAATCACCCATCAGCACAATGTCACCCAAAGTACAAGCAGTATCTGCTTCATGAACAATATTGTTTACGTACTCAGGGCAAGTATTAGGTGGGCAGTAACAGATTCCAAGAATAACAGATTGGATTTTATTAATCAGGACTCTGATCCAAATGGATTCAGTTGTAACAGAGGGATTTTTAACTTGATTAGAAATATCTACTGATATGGAGTATCTCTCAAGAATATGGCTACACCTCCACCTTTTCTGTCTTTTCTATTAAGAAAATGAGATGTAAAACCGGGAATGTGACAAACGCAATCAAAGTTATCATTACCCCAGGTTTCCGTAACTTATACAATGTCAAAATTATCAAGAGCAATAATCGCTTTTAATTCATCTAATTTATTAGAGAGACTCCTGGCATTAAAGTATAAAAATTTTAATGCTTTTAAGTGATGACAGTTGTGTTTATTTTTGATTGGGGGGGTGAGCCAAGGTGCATATCTTAACAGCTGTTTTCCTGATCACCCAGTAAGAAAATGACATTCAATGTGTTGTGTCAGCGTCTTGAAATGCCAATCTTTTGCATGTTCACCGATCCATTGTTCAACAGGTATGTTTTGTTTATTGAAGCATCAGAACTGTTAAAAATGCATCATTGCTACATTTAATTCCTTCTTACAGTAATAATGAGCATAAATCAGAGAAAATAATGATAATATAATGCAAACTACAATGAAAAATAATTATGTTGCTAGACAGACTGCTTTATCAAGATTAAGGCCACTTCAGAAGCTGCATCTACTTCTCCAATCTTTTAATGTTTAACTTAAAAAATTACAATAACCTACGAGTCCCATGTTATCACTGCAATAACCCACTCCAGGGGGTGTGTGGTTACTGGGGATTAATCAACACCCTGGGTGCTGTGAGGACACTCTGCTTCGTCTTGTGCCTCACAACGCACCCAGGGTGTTGATTAATCCCCAGTAACCACACACCTTGCCGTGAGTTATTTCTTACTTATATTTATGATATAGTATAAATATATTCTTATTGTACTCTACTGAGGTCCAAGCTGATTTCTCATATCGTTTCACCAAACTCTGATCCTCTCTTCTCTTGTCTATCTGTTCAGCCTCTTTCTTCTCCTCCCTAAAGTCCCTTCTTTGTGTCTTCATTAGTAGTAGCAAATTTATTGTTCAAGTAAAAAGCCATCACAATATTCTAACATAAACTATACATACATTACAATATGTATAAAATCCACATTTCATACAACAAACACTTTATTAAAACATTTGGCAGGCAAAAACACCATTAGATAGCCATTGAGTCTTCACATCCATATCATATTCATATTCACAATAGAAAATGGGTTACATTGATAGTTAACAACACCAGCATATTATGACTACCATAAGAAATGCCATATACAGTTATTCATTACTATGGCTAATAGCATACCTGTTATCAATAAATACTATTTTCAGCTTTATAGCATAAGCTTTCTACATACAGCTCCCCCCCCCCAGTAGGAGCAGGTTTTATCATCCGCTCCCACCCCAAATCAGGTTTGTTGCCAGTCTGCAGAGATATTCATGCATGGAAATTGGCGAGATTAAGCAGATCGCTAGGCCCAAATTGCAGAAACCTAGATTACAAGTATACCCACACCCTAAACATGCTACAGAGGCAGCCTGCAACACTCGCTATCTCTGAACTTCCATTTATCACCAAAATAGCAGGAATTATAAACCAGCAGCAATTAAAAACCACATCTGGGTCTTCTTAAACCTTGTATGCTTTCCTGTTTGCACACATTTACTTCATTTTC